>CM057827.1:118879715-128467215 GCA_030068075.1 Paguma larvata | reverse complement strand
TTAATAATAATTCGCTCTCCTTGAGCTTGTTTTTGTTGCTTCCTTAGAGAGAGGAGAAGCAGTCTGAAGAGAAGAGAGTGAGGGTACACTCTCAGGTGGAGGGGACAGGTCTCATGGGACAGACCAGGGGAGAGAGCTCCCTTTAAGTGAACATCCTGTTCACAGAAATCAACCCTCCACTTTTGAATAAGGTCTTTGAGTACATCGAACTAAAAGGCCTCCTAATATTCAGCGTGTGGTTTGTAAAGAGAGGAAGTGGTCAGGTACCACATATTACCAGAAGGGCTCTGTGACAGACCGTATTTTCCAACAATGGCGATAACAACTTCCCATCCCAGACCACACATCGAGCAACGCTGGAAATTAATCCAGGGTATTTTATTTTCATATAATTTTTGATATGCTCATTTGTTTCAAATTACAAATGTAATACAAGCTCGTTAGAAGAAATTTGAAAAATACAACAAAAGAGTGTATCGAGTGAGCGCTGATATTAAAATATCTTTTGGATGAATTTCCGTTTTCAAGTGTGTTTCGCTACATGGTTCGGATACAAAATTGTAAGTGACCAAGATGCTAAGGCTGTGTCTTCACATGCAAAACAAAGTGCAAATTAAGATAATTATTGCAAAAATTTAGGCTCCGAACCTGCTTACCTAGACAATCCCTATAATTAAGGAAAGGTGTTTGGGATAATCGCCTCAATTTACCACTTCAGTTGTTTGAGGGAATGAGGTATCAGAAATTGGCTGGCATAAGTTTTCTTTTCTGATTGTATAAAATGCTTAATCAGACTATTTTTCTCAAAGTATTTTTTTGTTCAATGAAAAGCTTTTTTTAAAAAAAAAAATTACTAAACATACTTTGACTCAATTGTCACCAGAATCTTCCTGTTTTCAATGCCCGAATTACCAATCCATTCTATCAATTTAGTTTTAAAAACATAGGAAAGAAAAGAAAAGAAAACCAAAAAGCAACCAAGCCATGTAACAACTCCAGAACACCTATTTCTAAGTATAAAATATTTCCTGGAGGAGGATTTGTAACAAGTAAAATTAAACGTATCCTCCATATTGTACTGAGTTATGCCCCATCGGATAAAAACAAACAGGGGTGAGCCAGTCTCAGACAGAGTTTCCATTTGCCTCCATAGTGTGTGCATATCATTGGCTTGTAGGCAAAGAGTCCCTCTCAGAGGAGGGAGTACAGGGAGGCAACAGTCCAATACTTTAGATCAGATTGCCAATATTTTTTTTTTCGAGAGTCTGGAATAGAAGCTTTCTAAAAGATGTACGGAAAGTAAATTTTAAGAATGCTTCTAGTCTTATCCTCTGCATCTTATACTAAAGGGTGTGGAGAAAGTTCTCAGGTAGAGCTCGTTATCAAGAATCATGAGGAAAGTTGACATAATATGAAATGATTATTTTATATATAATAATTATTTACTGACTTGTGTCAGCAAAGGATGGATTTATTGGCCCGCTAATGAATGCAACACAAAGCTGCCCATTTATGACTTCCTGCCAGCACCCTCTCCACACCCTTCAACCTACACTTCCACTGTCCAGTTGCTGGGGGTTTGTTTGTTCCCTATATTCAAGATGGCCGGCTTGGGAATGGGCTGCCACTCTGAGTATAGCACATAAAAGGGAAGAAAATACAAGTGCAGGGAAGTCTTGCAAAACGAAGTCTGGTTAATTTGAGAGTTGGTTAATCTCTCAATCGTCACCCACGATATCAAAGAATTTAACTTTCTATCTGTCCTCCTTTCAAAGAGGCTTGGGTATAAAAATCATGACTTCTTGATGCATGGTCGTTGGCCAAGATCTAGCTCATGTTTGGTAGAACACAAAAGAGTACCGAATGGGAAAATTTGCCAACTTTATTCCAAGACCTACAGTGCCTTGAAATGCAGCATTTTGTACTCGACAAAAAATGCAACAGAGCCGAATAATCCAGACCACTACTTTTCTAAAACTTGGGGCATTTGATGCAAGTTTCAGAAATAAAAGCGGCCAGCTTCACGCATTACTGGGGTGACGGGAGATTTATCCGGTTCTTTGCACAGGAGGTCCTAAGTGTCCTGGGGAGGCGTGTGTGGTATGTGCATCCGTCACTGTCCATCTGGGACTCCAGTTTTCCACAGATCATCTCTCTCTCTCGCTCATGTTTCCTGTTCCAGCAGTAACTGGAGGTGATCACAAAACCGGAGGGTGTTTGTTTCCTGGTTTTAGCTGACTAATGAGAATCTAAGGGATACTTGTAACTTTTGTGCACTTGTTCAGACAGTGAACTTTTTCTTTCCACTTGGGATGTTCCTTTGCCTCTAAAATCTCTCAAAACTATATCCTCAACTGGTCACACAGTTAACTAAAATAAAGAAAGTAAACTAGGGCTTTTATTCAGTAACTTAGGGTACAGAAGAACTGTTTCATTCCTTCCTTTTAAGAAAGTAGCAAATATTAAATGACATGACTTCTTTATGGAGCAAAGATAAACTCTTCCCATTCCTGCCGAGAGTCATTTGTTAACTAGGGTAGAACGACGGGAAGGGAGAGAAGAAAAAAAGAATCACCAAAAATAGGTGTTACGTATGAAGGTCAGTAGATGACTATAATATTGTCTTGGGAGTCGAAAAAGCAATAATAATAATAATGGCAAATCAGAAACGGATAGTACTAAATTTCCCTCCCTTTTCACCACCTTACAGGATATCCTGTCTAGCTGCAGAAACAAAACATGGAAATGAATCAGGCGATAAAGGATTTTCTCCCATTAAAGATGTTAGCGATTTTGTCCCATGCAGGGGAAGTTAAACATTAAGATGGATGTTCACAATCTGTGGATGCCACAGTTCACCCCCTCCCCCAGGACACCCCCCCCCCGCCCAACTCCCCGCGGTGGGATGCAAACTTTTTTATGTGTCCTAAAGAATGTCATGTTAAAAGCAAAAGCATTTTATCTAAGTATGATAATAAATCACGCCATAGACTGACCTAAGCATTTAATTTTCTCCAAAATTGATAGTCCATCTCTTTCGACTGCTGCTATAGCTGAACTGCTTTTATTTTCTTACTACATCTCAGAGAAGTGACATCTAGTCTTTTGTAACTTCTTCAAAGGGACAGGGATGGAGAGGAAAACAGTCATTGTGAAATGTTTGTGAAGCCACAAGAGAGAAGAAGAGTGGCTATTTTATTCAGGAGAAATTCAGAGGTCCTTCCGAAATTGTTGTTGTGATATTTTTCACTTTGGAGAGATGTAAATTGCATTTAAACAGGTTACTTTTTTCTTTCTTTTTTTATTTTTTTTAATGTTTATTTATTTTTGAGAGAGAGAGAGAGAGAGAGAGAGACAGAAGAGAGCATGAGTAGGGGAAGGGCAGAGAGAGAGGGAGACAGAGTCTGAAGAAGGCTTCAGGCTTTGAGCTGTCAGCACAGAGCCCGACGCAGGGCTTGAACCCACACACAGTGAGATCATGACCTGAGCTGAAGTCAGGCGCTTAACCGACTGAGCCACCCAGACACCCCCAGTTTACTTTTTTCAAAAGTTAAAACTGAATATGTCAATTAGCATGATCAGGGTGATCTCTTCACAATGTGTACTGTATTGAAACATTAAATTGTATACCTTAAATATACGCAATTTTTGTCACTTTTGCCTCAAAGAATGGAAAATTAAATGAAACATGAGGCAAAGCAAGAAAGCAAGAAAAGAAGAAGGAAAGAAAGAAAGAAAGAAAGAAAGAAAGAAAGAAAGAAAGAAAGAAAGAAAGAAAGAAAGAAAGAAAAGAAAGAAAGAAAAGAAAGAAAGAAAGAAAGAAAGAAAGAAAGAGAAAGAAAGAAAGAAAAGAAAGAAAGAAAGAAAGAAAGAAAGAAAGAAAGAAAGAAAAAGAAAGAAAATGGAGTGAGGAAAGGAAGGAAGACAGAAAGAAAGAAAGAAAAAAAAGAAGGGAAAAAAGAGCAAAGGAAACAAGAAGAGGAGAGGAGAGGAGAGGAGAGAAAAGGAGGAAGGGATAAGGAAAAGTCCTTTAACATTTCCAAGGTTCCTATGACCTAGAAATGAACTTGTCCTCAGAATCAGGTTTAAGACATTTATTGGACGTTTTGGACGGACCTGGGCTTTCAACTTTCCCAGAAAGATAAACTGAGGACTATACGTGTTGCTATCATGTTGGGATCAAGACAGAGGATTCTCTGGGATGAGTTATTAAAGAAGGAGGTGAAGAAAGATGGACGTAACGCTAATTTCAGGCAGCCTTCAAGGTCAGAGCTCGTCCAAGTTTGCATGGCCAACTCCCCTCACTCCAGGACCGCGTGGCCAGCTCTGCACCGCTTGCCACAGACATCCCCCACTTCTGTCACACTCTGGCTGCAATTCGACAGCGAAGTATGCCTATTCTCCCCTGCGCATTTGGGGAGCCTGCAGGCGCTGAGGTACGATATAAACGGAAAAAATAAAATAAAAGGAAAAATCCTGTTCCTAAACTTCGCCGTAAGGCATCTAGGTGTCCTGCTCAGGTTTCTGAAGTGGGCGCTGAGACAGGCCACCCAAACTGCTGACATCCTTCATTGACCCCTTCAAAGCGGCTGTGAGCCTCACGACTTTGTTTTCAGGTTTTGGAACTGAACTTTACAGGGACCGGTTCCAGCCCTGGGTGGCGCTGAGAAAACTCCGGTCTCACCAGAACTTGGCAGCGACCACCAGACGTGTTTCATGTGCAGGCCTTTTCCCATAATCTGCCCAATATGGTTTATGAACGTTCTGGGGAGCAAAACGCAGGCCCCGGAGGCCGAGAGAGGGCCGTGGCCTTGCTCCCGGCCAGGAGACCACACAGCCGTCCTCTCTCCCCTCTGAGTATTTACAGTGAGGAAACCGCACCACTCCTCTCGTGCGGAAGCTACGGGCGAAAGTGGAAAAAGCCAGCGACACAAATTGCATCCTACAGCTGAGAAAGCGTCTCTCTCTTGGAAAAGCTAGAAAATAAATAAATAAAGGGGGGGGAATCCAAATGGGATTGCTCTTCAAACACACAAATGATCTTATGTTAACAGTTGGGATTAAACAGCTGTCTCGTGGTTATGCGATCATAACAGATGCTGTGTGCAAACGTTTCCTGCTAGCTTTGTTTTGGTTATTGCTGTTTGTGCAGTTCAATGGGCTGAATTCAGCTTAAGGGATACAGGTTTTTATTATCCTTCTGTGCTGCGCGGGCAGCTTCATCACCTCTTTAAGAGGAAAGGAGGCAAGCGTGAGGGATGGATGGGAGGGAAACGGAGGGTGGGCTCTCCGATGTCACATTGGGAATGATGTCATATTGATGAAATTCCAACACACTGGTTTATGGCCGCTTTACCATTAACGTGGTCCCCAGTTCTATTATGTGGTTGGTTTTGTTTTGTTTCTTCTTCTTCTTCTTCTTCTTTTTTTTTTTTTTTCTTTTCCTGGTGGAGCCTGTCCTTGGGTCCAGGGTAGTTTATGCAGCTGGAATTGAATTTATAGAACACAGAGAAAGGTTTTTTGATGACTAACAGATTACAACGTTGTAATGATCTGTATTTGGTCTCTTGTCTTCCCATGCCCTCCCGAGATAAAATATACAGGCTGATTTTGATTTTTTCCTAGAAATTTCATTTCGTCCTGGGAGTGGGGATCGCCCTGTCTCTGTCAGCCAAGTGACATGGTGAACCATGACTATTTTTTTGGAAGTTCAAATCTGGAAGCCATTTTGGCCTGAATTACATTACTTGTTTAAACCAAAATATCCTCTTGGCTCAAATTCTTCAGAGAACCATGGTGATTCATAACATACTTTGCCAACTAGCAGATTTCACTTTTATTACTTATATTTTCCAAATTTTTTTTGATATGATGTAAATGGCAGAAATAATGTTTCCGGGCTCAAAAAGTACCTGGCTGCCATGAGGCGGAGTCAGAGAGAATAATGTGGGCCATACTCAACGGGCGGGGCGTGGGCTCTGACTGCTCATCCCCAAGACTCCCCAGGACCTTAGTCCTCAACCATAAAAGACCTCTCACCATGTGCACAGCCATGCATTCACTGACCAGTAGCTCATCTGTGCTTTTTGACACGCTGGGTAGGGAAAAGACGGAGTGGCTTCCGTTGCTTTACGTCTTATCTTACGAATCATACCTTTGACTAGGACATCCTACCACGGTTAAGTGTCTCCCCTCTGACACCTTGACCGAAGAGAAGGTTTTAATAATATATACCCATATTTAAGGAGCCAAACTTAAATGTTCTCTTATTCTCACTCAAAAAAAGGGGTGTTAACGATTACTCTTTGGGGTTCCGCAGCTCACAGAATGAAATCAGACCTCCGCTGAGAAGTTGCCAAAGCAACCCTATCTCTACAATGTTTTAAATGCATTTAAAAGTGACTTCACATGCATTCGATGCTTGATCCTACGAACAGCCCCTGAAGACATTTTCCTGGTCTTACAGGAAAGCAAGTCAAGGTCCGTTTCGTAAGAAGGGTACTGCATCGAGGTTGCCCAAGGTTATGCCAGTTGGAAGTGGTGGAGCCTACAGTGGTTCCCATGTCAGGCGTCTATGACCACGTAACAGGGAAATCGATTAGGGCCTGTGCCCCAGGGACACACCGTCTGTCTCACTGGGGGAATTAGTGGGAGCAGGCTTCACTACAGCAGACCACCTCTATTAAATAGCGAGGGAAACATCAGCACTCTTCTTCCAGCCCTGGGCATATGTGCCTAGGACTGAAGAGCAGCTTCTTCTGTGGGACCAAGCCTGTGCCAACCTCAAGACAAAGGTCTTTCCAATGATATACAAACGGACAGCAAGCTCACGAAAAGATTTTCGACGTCTCTCAACATTACGAAAACGCAAATCAAGACTACAGTTGGGTATTACTTCCGCCCATTATGATGGTGAGTAAAGAAACTGACAAGGATTTGGAGAAATCAAGACCTTTGTACACTGTTGGTAGAAATGGAAAATGGCATAGCCACTGTGCGACGCATCAGGACCATTCTTCAAAAATTAAAGGTGGAATTACCATATTACACCCATGTTCACGATACCACGGATCACAATAGCGATAATGTGGCAGTAACCCAAGTGTCCGTCAGTGGATGAGTGGACGGACAACATGTGGTCTATATACACGATAAAATTATTCAGCCTTAAGAGGGGGGCATTTTGTCATATGCTACAACATCGATGAACTTTGAGGCTATTTATGCTGAGTGAAGTAAGCCGGTCACAAGAAGACAAATACTGTATGATTCTACTTACGGAGAGTATTTAAAGTAGTAAACTTGATAGAGACCGAAAGTAGAACAGTGGTCGCCAGGGGCCGGGGAGGAGAGAATGGGGAAATCATCGTTTAGTGGGTACAGAGTTTCAATTTGGGATGATGAACAAGTTCTGGAAATGGATGGCGGTCACGTTGCCTAACAATATGGATATACTTAATACCACTGAGCTGAACTAGATACTCACAGTTTTTATTTTATGTGTGTTTTACCACCATAAAGAGAAATCAGGGGCTCCTGGGTGGCTTACTCAGTTGAGTGTCCAACTCTTGATTTCGGCTCAGGTCAAGATCCCAGGGTCAGAGGATTGAGCCTCACGCCAGCCTCTGTGCTGAGCAGGGAGACTGTTTAAGATTCTGTCTTTCTCTGCCTCTTCTGCTCGTGCTCTCTCTGGAAAATAAAATAATTAAAAAAAAAAAAAGAAAGAAAGAAATCAGAGCAAACAACCATGCAAACAGAAAAAAACACAAAAGATCCATTATGGCCATCTAGAACCTGAATCTTTCAGTCCCCACAAACTGCTCCCCTTGGCATCCTGTTTTTGCCCTTTCTCCACACATCTTGTTTTCTGCCTCTTCTGGACATGACACATACCCAGCTTTTCAGCATCACCGTGTATCCAGATACTATAGTGCGTGCAGATTAAATATCTATGAGGGAAGTGCAAATCAAGCGTCGGAGAGGTTTGATTTATACCCTTTCCTTGGTGATTAGAAGTATCTCTAGGATCTTCTTTCTTTTCAGGCTTGATACCAATTAAAATGCAAATCTTTCCAAGAGAGAATGTTTTAAGCATTTTCATCTTTTAATGAATTTCCGATCCTTTTATCTTCTGCCTCTTTTTCTAAAATAAAGCTTCTTTTTATTATAAAGGCAAGAGAGTGAAAGCGTTCAGAGCTAATACATACCCACAGCTCTTATGCACTGTCAAGATGGAGACACACGGCCCAAAAGAAGAATGGGCAGGAGCTGTGAGAAGGCAGTGGAGGACCCAGGCCAGATGGCCCCTGAAAAACAAAAAGACAGTCAGAGTCGCTTTGCCGCAGGACAATGCAAATAGCAAAATGGCGAAGTATCATTTTATATCCATCGGGCTGACAAAATGGACAGACAAGTCTGTATCACCTGGGGACGGCAAGAATGTGTGCAAAAGAGTACTATTCACACATGGTTTATAAAAACGTCACAACGGTTTTAGAAAAGCAATCTGATATCCTATCTTAAGTTAAAAGCATGTGTCTTTCATCCAGCAAGCCCACCGTCAGAAATCCACCCCCAAAAGAAAAGGTATCTTCCTTTAAGTAGTATGTGGAGTATCTAAAAGGATGTTAGCTGTAACACTCTTCATAGCCAGAAAGACAGAAAGACAGACAGGAAGGCAGGCAGGAAGGAAAGAAGGAAGGAAGAGAGAGGAAGGAAGGAAGAAAAAGAAAGGAAAGGGAAAGAAAGAAAGAAAGAAAGAAAGAAAGAAAGAAAGAAAGAAAGGAAGGAAGGAAGGAAGGAAGGAAGGAAGGAAGGAAGGAAGGAAGGAAAGGAAGGAAAGGAAGGAAACAAGGAAACAAGAAAGAAAGGAAGGAAGGAAGGAAGGAAGGAAGGAAGGAAGGAAGGAAGGAAGAAAGGAAGAAAGAAAGAAAGAAAGAAAGAAAGAAAGAAAGAAGGAGGTAGGAAGGAAGGAGGTAGGAAGGAAGGAAGAAAAGAAAGAAGGGAAAGAAAAAGAAAGAAAGAAAGAAAGAAAGAAAGAAAGAAAGAAAGAAAGAAAAGAAAAGAAAGAAGGAAGGAGGTACGAAGGAAGGAAGAAAAGAAAGGAAAGGGAAAGAAAAAGAAAGAAAGAAAGAAAGAAAGAAAGAAAGAAAGAAAGGGAAAGGAGGAAAGGAAGAAAGAAAAAAGGAAGCAAGGGAAGAAGGAAGGAGGGAGGGAAGGAAGGAAAGGAAGGAGAGAAGGAAGGCAGGCAAGAGAAGGAAACAAGACAAAGAAACGAGAAAGATTTAAGCTCAGCACATTCATTGTGTGGGTTGTCACGGAACTACTAAAAAGAAAAAGAAATAGAGCCATATCAGATGACTCCGAAGGAATTCCATGAAAAATTGCTGAGTAGGAAATCCTTGTGTAGGAAGTAAAGTTCATTTTGGAAAAACAAGGAATTGCATGGAGGCACGTGCACGCACACACACATATACCCTCTAAACCCACGGATAGGGGATCACAGGATTATATCTGTATAAGAACGTATGTGCTTGAAGACATATGGAAAGATTATTACTGGGTAATTTATATTATTTCCCCGTGGAGAAGTAGGCTGCTGTGAGTAGAGAGGGAAGAGGGGGGAGTGAATTCCCAAACTGAAAAGAGAAAGAAAAATAAACAATAATGGCACCAAAAATGAACTCTATTTTCTGCATTGCATGTTTCCTATATGTGGGTATACATAAAAACAAACAAAAAAAAATCTCTATTAAAAAACACAGCCGGAATATAGTTAGTTTTTAATAACTAAAAACCTGGAAAAAAAATGAGGCTTCATGAGTGATATTACCCGCTACTCTTAGGATTAGTAGGATACTTTGCCCTGTTAAAGAGAAAAATCAGCAGCTCAGGTCATTCAATAGGAGTTTTGATGATGCCAAAAAAAGAAATTCATTTGGCGACAGCCATGGAAATTAAATGATTATCATTTTTTGCAGTTCTATGTATCTGTGGTTCTAGGAAGCAAAGACAGGAGGGGACAGTTCATGGTGCAACATCATATCCTCAAAATGTAAGTTAGAGTGAGGTCATTTGTAAAAGGGGCTGAAACAGAAGGTCATTGGTTATTGTTCAAAGTCACAATCAAACACAAGAAAGCGAGTTTTATCACCCAAGACTCATTCCCTGGGTCCAGGAAAGAGTCTTCCAGAGGAACCGCTGAAGACAGGAACACAGGGCTCTACTTACCTTACAGAGGATACACTGCTCGACACATAATCATCCTTTGAATTCGCTTCCTAATTTGTGTTTCCAAAATCAGAGCACCATTTGCAAAAGGGAAGTTGGAGCTGTGCAAAGCCCTGAGATTCTCGTTCCTCATTTTGTCTTTTGATTCATCTCTCGTTGGCCAGTACCTAAGTGCCAATTTGTTTTCAAAAATCATGATATATGGTTGACCAATTTTCATATTATTTGAGAATGGACCTACGCAGCCTTTCCCTAGTAGAGGAATACTGGTCAGTAACAGTACAGCGGGTCACGGTCGAGTCCCCATCGGACTCAGTAGATGTTTTGCTCTCACCTTCGGCATTTTCAGCGGGTAACTCTGAGGTCAGCCTGTTTGCTATTGTTTTACCATCAATTTTTTTAAATTTTATTTTCTTTTTATTCCCATGTGCTTACAGGATATGGGCATGCAGAATCTAATTATCCTGCCAGGCTGTTAAATTTTTCACTGAAGTTGCTTATCCTACTCTGAAACTATTTGATATGCATATTTTAGTTTTTATAACAACTCAGTAAAGCTATCTTTAGTTTGGTCTCAGAATATTGTTTCTGCTCCACTTTTGTTTTCTTCCTCCAAACCTCTTATAAATTTCCATTTTACTCTCATTATCTGCTACATTCTTATCTTATTTCCCTTTGAGCGTTTCAAGGTCTGACGTTTGCTTCTGCTATCACTAGCGAAGTTTTTGTGTGCTTGCTTTTTTCAATGTGATTTCCGCCCATTGCTCCTATCCATTCTTCCTCTAGTGAAGCAATTACGTTATTTTTTTAACGTTTATTTATTTGGTGAGAGGGAGAGAGAGAGAGAGAGAGAACGAGTGGGGAAGGGTCAGAGAGAGAGAGAGAGAGAGAGAGAGAGAGAGAGAGAATCTAAAGCACGCTCCAAGCTGTCAGCACAGAGCCCAATGTGGGGCTCGATCTCAGGAACTGTGACATCATGACCTGAACTGAAATCAAAGGTCGGAAATGTCACTGATTGAGCCACCCGGGTGCCCAGAGCAATTACATTCTTAATTTACTTTGTGTAACTGGGATGAAACATCCCAGTTATGATATTATGCAGAGCTCGAAGGCACAAAGTCGGAAATTTCTTTACGAGTTGGCTTAATTTCTCTCATAGAGTTTCCATCTCCACAGATGCCAAAACACATGGTATCATTTCCAGGAATACGCCTTAAGATATGTATTAGTTTCCTGCTGCTGCCGTAACAAATACGGTGGCTTAAAATAACATGTTGATAATCTTACAGTTTTGGAAGTCAAACGTCTAATACTGACTGAGGGGCTGGGTTGCTTCTGGAAGCTCCACGGGGAAAATCAGTTTCCTTGTGTTCTCCAGCTTCCAGAAGCCACCTACATTCCTTGACTTGGGACCCCACAACACTCCGATCTCATCCCTTTCTGGAAGGCTGACCCTTGGGTCTCCTTCTTATAAGGACCCTTCGGATTACACTGGATGTCCAGGATAACATCATGCCGAGAACCTTAGGCACGTTCGCAAGGTGCCACTTCGCCATGTAAAAATGCCATTATTTACAAGTTTGTCGATTTAAGATATGGAGGTCTCTGGAAGGCCACTGCTCAGTCTGCTACAGGTAAGTTATCCCCGCACTGGCAAGTTTACACATGCCCACTAGACCTTTTTCTTGCACTCCCCCGACCCTTCCGGTGGGGATCCATGAGGATGGTTGCCAGAAAGGGAGCCTGTATTTCTCTTCAGATCTTTTCCTAATAAACAGGGAAACAGTAAGCAAACTGCTTTCCTGAGTTTTGCAAACCTCTCTAGTCACTAAATCAAACCCAAGGAGGGGTTCATGGAACCCAAGGAAGGGTTCATAGCCAGTCGGTGAGAAGCACAGGTGATAACCTAGACTTTCAAATGGCACCTGAAGTGGGGGTGAGGGAGGCAGTCTCCTTAACCTGTGGGATCGGACGCCCTCTCCGGGTAGATAGCGTCAGAATTGAGTTACACTGTAGGACATAGAGCAGGTGTCGCAGAGAATCACTTGGGCTGGGGAAAACCCTACATCGGTGGTATCAAAAATGTTTTCATGTGGCACCAGGGTGAGACTAAAGAAACAGCATGCTGGAGACGGCTGTTTCCCTACTCCCGTCTTCTTGCATGCTACCAGTCAAATAAAAAATTGTTCCTCAGATTTTTTCCTCCCCCCCCGCCCCGTTCTGGCAATAGACCACATGCTATTTGTTTATTGCTTTGGTAGAAATACATTCTTGGTCCTTTGAGTTGCTGTTGGTGCTGCTTCCTCTCTGTATCCACGTGTAACCCAAGTGCCGTCCATCCAGACCTAGTGTTAAGTGGAGCCTTCCGAGCACCACTTAGAGTCCACTTGGATGCGGACTGAAAATCTCTTCTAAGAGCTTCAGCTGGTGTCTGTTCCATGCCAGCTGCCCTACCCTGATTTCCCAGTATTTAATACCAGTGACACTGCTAGGCACAACTTAGATCTGGTCCGAATCTTACTGCCTGTATGTGGTTTTATCAAACGTCTAGAAAAACTACAGAAGTCTAAAGCACTCCTCTTGTAGGTACCACACCCCCCACAATGCAACTCCCTACGGCCATCCTCCACCGTACACTCAGTAGCTCTTCATTACTCGTATTCAACACTTGTGTATCCTTATCTTTTTCTGGAAGATAGAGAAAGCCTATCTACGTTAAAAAGTTAAGTATGAATCAGCAAGAAATAGAAGGGAGAAAGAAACTGAATTCCAAGAGCCTTAAGAAATCTGTAGGTGATATCCTATTGCTAGAGGTCCTAAATGGTGGTTCTCATGGTAGGCGGTGGGTGCGGGGAGTTGGGAGGGGGGAGGAAAGTGCAAAGAAAGAATCTTTCAACTTACATTCTGATGGCACTGCGTGCATGATGGATTGCTTTGCCCCTTCTGGCCAACCTTCCAATTAGTGAGAATTGTTCTCAATTTTGCTAAAAGTTGTCTGTCAATGATAGCGTTCCTTTTTTAATCTTTTTTTCCCTGACTTTGCAGGGGTGAGGGCTACTACACATATGAGATTTTAAACCGAAGTTCCTACACGTTCTCTCTCTTTGAGGAGGAGACCAGACAGGGCTGGAGAAGGAGGGGAGTATGGAAAGTGTGGAGGAAGCTCCACACAATGGGGGCTGGCAGGCAGTGAGCATACTTCGAGGGATGGGTTACAGGTGCTGAGTCTTATTCTGTGAACCAGCGTGATGACATACCTCCAAAAGAAAGAAATTCGGGGTCTGCGGACTCCCAATTTATTTGTAAAGTCTGGCCACATCATTCATTTAGTTATAGACTTTTTGGGTTGGCTCGCAGCTTTCTGGTCTTCGGCCCCTCTTCTGTTTCCAGGTCAGAGATCTTTTTTCCACAATTAAACTCGGCTGGTCCCAACAATTCTGTGGTCTCCTTCAACTGGATTCTTCCCTAGACCTCTTTTTCAAGATCTCTCTCTTGGTCTTTTGGTTCCTGCTGTGACAAATGCTGAGTAGCCACTTCCTGTTTCCCAAGAATTTCTAGCTGCCTCATCCCTGGACACTTACTGTCCTTCTGGTTACCCCCGAAACCTGCGTCACCTTTAACTCTAGGAGAAGATGCTATGCTGTTCTTCGTTCTTGTCCCAGCCCTGTTTCAACAGGCAGCTTCCCAGCCAACACCTTGTTTCAAGACTCACTTATCAAAAGCTTTTCCAATTACCCTTTCCTTTTTTTTTTAATGTTTAATTATTTATTTTTGAGAGAGAGAGACAGAAGGAGAGGGAATCCCAAGCAGGCTATGAGCTGTCAGCACAGAGCCTGACACAGGGCTTGCTCTCCCGAACCATGAGATCACGACTTGACCTGAAATCAAAAGTTGGACACTCAGCAGCCGCCCAGGCGCCCCGCCAATCACCCTTTCGAAACCCAGTTCATTTGCATTGTTTGGGGTTGCTTTGTTTTATTTTCCTCCAATATGGCATGTTTGAGGTAGGGTTATTTATTTATTTGCCACATTCTTCTTAGCATTTGGCTTCAATTATTGAGTAAAATGGAATCCGTTCTGTCCACATGGGAAGAAAATTGCTCTATCCTCCCTCTCTGAGCCTCTCGGGTATTGAGACCCTAGACCCTTCACAGCCTTTACTAGATTGGCCTCGTGTGCCTAATTTTGGCTTCTCGAAGGCCCCAGGTATTTCGCCTGCTTTCCTCGGCCTCTTTTTCTCTCGGATCTCTTCTTCCCTGAGGAGCGAGGTACAATCACCTGCTCTCTCGGCGGACTCGGAGCTTCCAATAGTAAGTTCACAGATTCTTTAATTTTATTTAATGGTTTCATAAAGAAGCAATGGGGATTGCAGTTCTTTACAGAAGTTGACACGCAGGGCATGTTTGTGGTATGTTTAGAATATCCTTGTTTCGATTAAACAGCTCCATGGCTCCTTTGCCACAGTGGCTAGTTTTCACCTCTGTGTGAGCTGGTACAGAACCACTTTGTTTGCCGGGAACTCTTTGTTTCTGGGAGTCAAGTCTCCTCAAGCCCCGGCCAGAGGAACAGAGTTTGCTTAATCCTGCCTGCTAGAGGATGAATTAAGCTATTGGACTCAAACCGAAGGCAGGAGCCTACGTCTGGCAAGATTCATATGCACTCCTACTTAAAAACTGCTCCTTAATTTTCTATTCAGGTGCCGTTTCCCGGTCATGTGCTCTGATGCCACTATATGGAAGACACTTGTCTATAGCCTCCAAAGATTCTCCTCCGGAGCTCCAGATAAATGTACAATAACATGACATATTTTTTGCAAGGCTCCAAGACTTTCCGGAGTCAGAGTTGCGCACACCGCAAACCGCCCTGAGGGAATGTGGGCTCCATCCAACCCAGACTCGTATTTCTTGAATTGGTACAAGGAGGAGAAGGGGAGGCAGATTTGGAAGATTATGTCACCCAGAGCTGATGCTGTCCCAAAATTAGAATATCACCCTTCTTCCGTCTTCTATGATCCTCTGAATTGCTCTGTGATCCTTAAGAGATTTTTGGAAATCAACGTGGAGTAAAGTATCATTCATTCATTTCACAAATGCATTCGGAACATGCACTCCGGTAGTAGACGTTTGCTAAGCGGGAGGCACCTGTTGCTCACAGGCAGTTACTGATGTCAGCCTTGCAGCCTTAGGAGGAGACAAAATTAACAAGTTTTTAAATGCTTCATTAGCAATAAGAAGGACTGGGGTGCCCCGGTAGCCCAGTTGGTTAAGCGTCTGACTCTCGGTTTCGGCTTAGGTCAGGATCTCAGGATTCACAAGTTGGAACACCCCTTTGGGCTCTGCGCTGCCTGTGTGGAGCCTGCTTGCAATTTGCTCTCTCTTCCTCTCTCTCTCTCTCCTCTCTCTCTCTGCCTCTCCCCTCTGCCTTCTCTCTCTAAAAATAAATTAATAAGCTTTAATAATAATACTTATAATTATAATAGTAAGTACTGTACAGCATTATGTAAGAGCCCCAAATGAGAACAACCTAAATGACTATCGACGGGTGAACAGGCAAACAAGCTATGGCCTCTCCGTACGATGAAATATTATTTGGAACACGAAGGAGTGAAGTGCTGGTATGTGTTATAACACATAAGGATGGACCTTGAAAACATCATGCTAAATGGAAGACGCTCTATACATTTTAAATGAACCCGTTGATACGACATGTCCACATAAGGCAAGTCTACAGAGACAGAAAGTACATTAGCGGCTGCTTGGGCCTGGGAATGAGTAAGTCTCAAACGGCATGAAGGAACTGTTCTCCAGTTGAATTGCGGCCATGGTTCATACAACTCTTTCAGTTTACTTAAAGCATGAAACATTGAATGTATACTCCCAACACGTGAATTTCATGGTATAGAAGTAATACCACCGTAAAGCTATTTTAAAAGTCTTGAAGAATTAATTGGATCACTACATCCCAGAAATTATTACTTGAAAAATAATAATTATTGCTCTAAAGGAATTATAGAGGGGAGAGTGACAAAGGATCGGTGGGCACAAGTAAGTGCCTCCTGATATAAGGCGGCTGGTGAAGATTTTGCTCAGGCACTAACACTTCAGGAGAAACCAGAAGAGTAAGAAAGAGCCAACCACAAGAAGCCTTGATGGAAGAGACTGTGAGAAGGAGTAGCTTGCACAACGGTCCTGGGGTGGGGAAAACTGGTGTATCTGAGGAACTGAGGAGAAGCGGAATGTGAGGGGAACAAGGTTGTGTAGGCCCATGGGATCCATGTTAACTAGCTGAGATTCTATTCTCAGTGTAACATCAACCCGTTGCAGAGTCCGGAACAGGGCAATAGTGAAGACGGGCTATATTGGATCACATGCTGTTCCACGGCCCAGGAGAGAGAGAAGGATTTCTTGGATGAGCATGGCAGAAGGAAGGATGGACAGAAACAGATGTGTGCAATGTTGATGCTTGAGACGGAAACAACCACGATTGCTTTGAGATCGGGGTTTCGAAGAGTGAGGTGAAGAGAGGAATCAAGGAGGACTCCCATATTCCAGTTAGAGAATTTGCTCAAATGATTTACTAAGACGAGAAGGATTGAGGCAGGCACAGGTTGGGGCAGCGGGAGAATTAGGAGCTCCCTTTGAGACACATTGAGTTAAAAATGCCTCTGAAACCAAAGGAAGAGTGATGAAGAAGGCAAATGAAATGCAGGTTTGCCAAGGAGACCAAAGGGTAGTGACTGTGAGGCCAAAGAGAGTACAGAAGAGTGTGACATCACAAAATCTTATAATAAAGAGACTTGAGAGGGGCGCCTGGGTGTCTCAGTCGGTTGAGTGTCCAACTTGATTTTGGCTTAGGTTTGGCTCATGGTTTGTGGGATCGAGCCCCACATCGGGCTCTGCACAGAGCAGAGCTTGCTTGGGATTCTCCCTCCCTTTCTCTCTGCACCTCTACGGCTCATGCACGCGCACGTTCTCTCTCAAAATGAATAAATAAACATTTAAAAAAAGAGAGAGAGAGAGAGAGACTTGAGAAAGAGAGAGTGGGCACTTTCAGGTAAGATGAGGACTGGCCAAAACGGAGGGAGGCCCTGCGCCTGACAAAAGCAATTTCTTGTAGGGAGGATGGTAAGAGACACACCAGAATCGGTTGAGACCCGGAAGGAGAGAGGATATGGAGGCGGTACATGTAGGTGAATCAAAGTACTTGGACCCAGAAGGAAGATGAAGGGACGGCTGTAGTTTTAGGGAAATGAGGGATCAAGGAAACACTAGCCTATCAGTTAGGATTAGTTTGGGCTCCATATGATAGAAAAGCCAACAACTTGCTAGATGTCTATTGTTCTCCCCCCTTTATGTTAGGCAGTAAGAAGTGCGGGGCTGCTAGGGTGGCCTCCCACACACCAGGGCCCCGGATCCTGCTGCCTTACATCTATGTCACCAAAATCATGAGAGGGAGGGATAAAAAGTTCAGGTCCTCCCATTTTGAGGATGGTTCCCAGAGGTCTGAGGTACCGCATGTGCTAACTCAACCACGTGGCCACATCTAGGTGAAAGAGAGGCCGGAAAACGTGGTCTCTTCCAAGCGTTTACGGACTTAGCTAAATACGCAGGTTCTTTAAGTAAGGGAAATAGGAATATTTGCTGGACACTGGCGATCAGTTGTCATCCTTTGCCGGAGATAGACTTTGAGTTTTGTTTGTGTGTTTGCTTTTTTAAAAAGTATTTATTTATTTATTTATTTTATTTTTTAGATGTTTATTTATTTTTATAATAATTTATTGTCAAATTGGTTTCCATACAATCCCCAATGCTCATCCCAACAAGTGCCCTCCTCTGTGCCTGTCACCCACTCTCCTCCCTTCCACACCGTTCTCTCCCCTCAGTTTGTTCTTGGTCTTTAAGAGTCTCTTATGTTTTGTCTCCCTCCCTCTCTGTGGCTTTTTTGTTTACGTGTTCGTATTGTTTAGATTGTGAACCGATCCAGGAAAGGAGTGCTGGCTGCAGGATAGCCATGGACCAAAGTCCACACGGTCCTTGAGAAAGATGGGGAGATTGGGTTGAGAACCTAAGTAAAAGGACCGGTTTTTGAAAGCAGAAGGCACCTTTCATCAGTCACAGTTCTAGAGGAAAAGGGTAAGCCAGGGTCATTGTATGTAGTTTCAAGACTTAAAATTAATGCAAAGATGAGAGATTCCCAACTGCTGACATCTACTTTCCAGGTGACATTTGCAGCAAGGGCAGCTTAGAGTAAACTGGAAGTTTCAGGAGAGAGGCAAGGCACAGGGCTTTTCTTGTCTTGGAGATCCAACGTAGTGGGGAAACTGGGTGGAGCTACGGGACAGTGGTAAGGGTCCACTTGAAGTTTGGGATTTTGCTCTTAAGGTGGAACCAAGGTTAGCCTGTGTCAGGTTCCATTAGCCAAGTGAAGCTGAGGGCACAGATATGGGGAAGGCAGATGGTTGAGTTAATCCAATGTTGGGTTTGGACAGGCAAGTACTAGAAGCTGGAGGATGCGACATTGTTACAAAAACTTGGACGGGAATAATTGTAAGGACCGTCACCATAATCATCAGCGATCGGTTCTAATGGCAGCTCTTTATTTAATGTCTTATTTGCATAGGGCACCTCTTGTTTATAAGAACTGTTATTTTGTCCCTTCTCTTTGTCGTTGGTTAAAACCGTTTTTTCACTTTCATGGTTCATGGGATGTTTTCCTGTATCGAAGACGCTGTTCCTAATTTAAGTCCATTTCCCAAATTATTACTTCTAACGTTGAAGAAAGATGATTTTGTAATTTCCTTATAGATCATTTCATACATTTGGCGTCTTCTACCTTCCTTTTCTGTAGAACGAACCATACTGTACGTATCACCATTTTATCGCTTCTATCATTTGGATTCCTCCTCTTCATCTCTCCAAGGTTTGACTACAGAGGATGGACTCTCCAAAGTGCAATGATGGAAGATTCACGTTACAAGCCATCATAAAAAGGAAGATGGGAAAAAAATAAAGAGGCAGCCCTACAATTTCGAACGTTCCAACCTGCAGCAGATTGGGTGGTCCTCACAAGGGTTCATTTCTATTTCCCGGGGCACTTCTCTCAAAGGCATTTTCCCTGGAGACTAGAGTCCCAGGCCAAGATGTCTAGATGAAAACAATGCCAATATATTGTTGAATTTTACATTTATATTTCTATTAAGAATCTATTTTTAAAGTAAACTTGAGGAAGAACCTAATCATTCATTCTAGCAGTATTCGATGGGAAAAAGTATCCAGATTTCCAAAGGTGATTTATGCCCTAGTTGTGATATGGAGACAGTAAGTAAATGGAAGGGACAAGGGATAATTCTTGACCCATAATTTACTTTTTCTCAGCCCTTCCTTGTCTTATCTCAAGACTGGTCTACCATGGTATTGTGGACTTCTTTCTTTTTCACTCCCAGCATGCTCACTACTCCTTGTCAATTTCCTGGGAACTGTAAGGAATACCAAAATCTGTTTGGTTATTAAATGAATTACTGAGATACAATTATATTTCCTAGTTATTCCTGTAAGACCAAGATCTCAAATTTCCAACCTTGTTTTGTATTGGATTTCCAGTGTGTAGAATATGTGCTTAATTAATGGGCAGCTGCGAAAGCTGGAAAATACATTCTTGGTGTCAAGCTTCACTTGTCACCGGGTTGTACTCCATAGACAGTAGAATGAAGTCCCTGTGACTTAGCTTCACGAGCACCTCTAGACGGAGGTTTGGCCACAGGGACAAGGGGGTGATCCAGGCCACAGACTAGCTTTTCCTTAAGTTCATAAAAAAGTAAATTAAAAAAATATATATATACACAGTAAATTAAAAAATATATATTTTATGTAAGTAAAAGTAAATAAAAAATATATATACAGTAAATAAATATGGTAAATAAATATATATACACACACAACATGTATGTA
Organism: Paguma larvata; assembly: GCA_030068075.1. Classification (NCBI taxonomy): domain Eukaryota; kingdom Metazoa; phylum Chordata; class Mammalia; order Carnivora; family Viverridae; genus Paguma; species Paguma larvata. The sequence continues at coordinate 128,447,038 of CM057827.1, read as the reverse complement.
TATGTTCACCTGCATATATATATGTGTGTATATAAAGCACAAGTATAATTTGTATAAATGCATTTCCATATGTATAAATACATAAACATGTATATGCATTTATATATGCTCCCTGATTTACCATGTGATTACATTCTAGAAGACTACTCTCTTAGCTTCTGTGTTAATGGCCCCGGAGTAAATAAGAAGTAACAACAGTAATAATCATTTCTCTAAAGGAAAGAAAATGCCTTTCGCCATTTATTCTAACACTCTTCATTAATTTATCCCTGGACTTGGGTAGTCTCAAACTCACCAGTATCTTTTCTACTGTACTTTGCAACATATTATTTCCTGTACATTTGCCACATGTTACTGATTGCCAGGCAGTGTCCCAAGTGATCAGGGGACTTATGGGACCTGGTCTGTGGCTCTCCAAACCATGCTCTCCAGTCTCTATGGTGCGTGTGAAGAAAAGGATGTCTTTACTTGCCTTTGTCTTTAAGAAAGTGAGTAATTGTTTCTCCTTGCCTCTTCCCTCCATGGAGAATTTACTGGCCCCAATTTTTAAAAAAGCTCCTACCACACTCCCATTTTCTGTAAGTGCAATTAGACGCAGGTACAAAATTTGGAGCAAAGAGGCCTCTTGTGGCCTCTTGTGCCTGCAGTTATCCAACTGTGGCTGCAGTTTTTCAGTGCACAACTGATTGCACCCACAAAAAGAAAGGCTACACTCTGAAAATGGGTCCCTTTAAGACAGTTGGGGGATTGCATGCCTCCGGTTGGCAAATTGCAATCTTTTATAGAGACACAGCCGTGCTCCGGCTGGCAGTGCCGGTCTGAAATCCAGGTTAGGCATCCCGGGTGAGGGAGAACCCCCCAACCCCCGCCCCGAAAGCAGGTGCGGAGCCCCTCCCCAACTCCACCCCCCCCCCCCTCCCGCCACCACCAGTTTCACCTTGAGCTACTGGTGGACAGTGCGTGAGTGCTCAGCCTTCCCGATTCTATCTCCTGCTTAGTTCACCAGTCACTCTCCAAAAGGGTTTGAAGAGAGAAGCTTGGTCACACTGTCAATATAACACATTTAACCAACTCTAAATTTGCTTTAAAGAGACAGCTACAAAGATTGACTTTTGCAAAGTGACTCACTCCACCATGCAGCAAAAGATGTCCATTTGCTCTCGACTGTTATTAACTGTGTCACTGAGTACATAAGAAAGGGTTTTGAAGGAATTCCAGTGTGAATCCCCTAATTCAATAATCCAATAACATAAATTCCAGTAATGGGTATTAATACTACGCTCAAAATACCACACTCACAACTTTTATATCTCTCTTTCTCAAACAGACAGAGGGGCCTGCGTCGCTGAGAGGCTCCTGATAAAATAATAAAACCCAATTCTCGTCTAGAAAAAAGAATCATTATAGGAGGATGGTAATTTACTTTATATGACCTTCAATTGATTATTCTGTGGCTGCTACACAAATATCACAGGAGCTATTGATCGTAAAACCTACCAAATAGATCTCTAATAGCTTTTACTGGGCAAAAATAATTATGCTTGCAGTGCGGTCAAACACACATAAACCAATGTGGAGGTATTAATGTATGCTATTATTACCCATCTGTCTGCGAGGTATGGAAAAGACCCTTCACGGGAACACACTATGTCTAAGCCCAGGAAGGCTTAATATCCAAGCCAACAATTACGGCCAGTTACACTGAAAAATTGATCACTGTAACTAAAAGCTAGGGCTGGAAAACAGAGGCTGCCGCTTGCTTCATAAAAGTAAAATCCTAACAAGAGAAGTCCTAATTGAGGCGATCCTGCTGCCGCGGCTGCATGGACGCAGAAATTGAATTTCCCCGTGGTGTTGGCAGCAGAGTAACTTTTCAGAGTCAAGAGCTTTCTATCCAGCCCAGATCAAGATCAGTGATCAACGCCCGTAAAAGGTCAGGGTGTCTAATCAAAGAACAGATCATCTATCTCTCAAGGAGAAGTGTACAACATAATCCAGGAATGCAGCACCGCTGGCCACGGAGAGCGAGAGAAACGCAGGGAAAGAGAAATTCCAGCTCCACTTTGGTGAACCAGAAGAATGCTCTGCTCATACGAAATGCGGAGCCGGGCTTAGGTAGGCCATCTGAGGGGGCTCAGGTGGGCCTGCAGCGGACGAAACAAACCCCGGGGAAAGAAGGAACTTTTCTCCAAGTTCAGAATAAAAATATTTTAGGCTTCAAAATCCCCCCAGCAAGCAAAATTCCTATCCCTTGCCCTTCACGCTGCCCCACGCCAGGATTTTAAGTAATAATGAAAACATCAATGCAATAATAATACTAATAAACAACCCCCTGCTATCAAGGTGTTAAAATGAGGAGTGACAAATTTCTAACACCTGGAATGAACAGACCGGACCGCTAATAAGAGTAAGTGATGGAAGACAAGGAAAGAGAGCCTGTGGACTCAGGGTGGACTGTGTGTGTTTGAGGGGGGAGGGGCAAAGGGGGGGGCAGTGGTATCCCACGAAACAGGACAGAATAACAGCCCATGAATCCTATCCACGGATCCCATGAAACAGACCAGCATTGGAATGCGCAGCTGGAGGGCTGCATTCCAACTGACAAGGAAGGTTTTCTAAAGTACTTCTGTTCAGACCACACCCCGGGCCAGTAGAACCAGAATGTTGCTCCAGGCATTGGGATTTTATTAAATACAAAACAAAAACAGAAACAAAAAAAAAACCCAAAGCCCGCAAATCCAGGTGAGTCTCATGGGAAGTCAGGTTTGAGAACCCCCAACTTTGAGGCTCAGAGACCCTCCCTGGCCAGACAGATGAGAAACCTGGAAGTTCCCAGGCGCTCCCCTCCTCTGGCAGCAATGTGGCTCACATGTTTGTTTCTCTTCCTTTTTGGCATTATCACTCCCAGTCGTTAAAGGCAGGAAAGCCGGAGTCACTGATCTCTCTTTCATGATTTATGATTCCCAGAGAAGCCAGGGGTGGAGGGTGGGGGGTGGGACTTACTGCTGTGGTTGCTGTTATTTATTTTTATTTTGTAGATCCATGCTTTTCTGGAAAACCCTGAAGCCACGGGTAGGGCTGACGGCTCCCTACCTCCCTCAAGGCCTTCCCTGGATGTAACTGACATCCCATAGATACACTCTTGGACCATAAGGGGGTTGGGGTGGGGATTCGGCTTGTCCTCAGTTGTTCTCAAATTACACGGATAAAGTAGATGTACTGGATCCTTCGCACCAGAAGGAGTTATGGAGTCCAGTTATAAAATCCATACCGTGTTAGGAGGAATCATTGTGGCTGCCTTCTCAGAAGGGCCAAGGAACTCAGCCCCATCCTTAAAGGCAAGGTGATTGCACTACTGTTTTTTTTTTAATTGTTACAAGTTGTGTGTGTGTGTGTTTTTTTTTTTTTTTTTTTTTGGTTTTGTTTTGTTTTGTTTTATCGTTTTTACGGCCCTTGAGATCCAGGTTAGGTTCTCGCCTGGAGTAGTCTTGTGTATCCTACGCAGATCAGTTATTAGTATTGTGTTCATACTGTGCCCTTAGGTCGGGGGTCGAAACACCACCGGAAGTCTGCACGGGCCAGGCTGAATTCGGCCTCGCCTTGCAAACTCCACCAACGGGGCCATGCTCTCAAAGGAACACACCAGAGGCAACGAATTGTTATCGCTCAAACGCGTTCTCACTGACTGGTCCCACTTCCACAGGTAAGCGTTACCGTCCTTCCGCTTTTTTTTTAGAGACGAAACCCAGTGAGGGCCCGGGTGTCCGCACGCACGGAAGGCCGGCCAATCCCAAGCCGGCGTGCGCAGTCAGGGAGAACGCGTCCCCTCCACGCCCCCTCTCGCGCGCCCGCGGCGGGCTCGGCGCGCGCGCCCTCCGCGTCGCCCCCACGTACCTGCCGGTTCCGGCCGTGGAGAACGCGGCGGGGGCAGGGGGGGCCGCAAGGGCACGATGGGCCGGCGGCGCGCGGCCCGGGGAGCGGCGCGCCGTCCCGCAGGTGCGCCCCACCTGCCGCCCGATTGGCCGCGGCGGCGGCGCTCGGCGGGAGGAGGGCGGATGATGGATGGCCTGTCCGCCCGCCCGGGTCCGAGCAGCGGGGGGCCGGCGAGTGTAAACACGAGCGCGCTCCGCGGCTCCGGCACCGGGCGGGCGGAGAGAGCGAGATGCCTGTACAAAAGGACCCGGCTCGGCATGTTTAGATTTTGAAGATTAGTTTCTATTATATCGCAGTGGGAGAAAAGGAAAACCCACTACGGGAAAGTGGAGGGCGAAGAACCTCGCATCATTTGGGACCGATGTTTGGCCAATCATTGAGCCCTCCAGAACAATCCCTAAGCCTCCCCAACAGTTTTTAAGTCCCGCTTGTCATTTGTGTGAAGGATGCCCTGCGCTATGGGTTATCTCAGAAAAGAAAGAAAGAAAAAAAGAAAGAAAGAAATCAGACCTGAACAGTTGCATCCTCTTATCTCGGGCACCAATAAAATCATTGAAAATATATTTCAAAAAAAAAAATAAATAACAGAAATGGGGAGGGGAGAGATAATGCGCTTCAGATGGTCTGTTCAGGATAAAAATATAAGACAATTGGCTATTAAATGCTAAAATCACCCACTTTAGCTCAAGAAGAATAAAATAAAATACAAGAATGTGTTCTAGAGATAATTTTGCACTCTAGAATGTGTAAAATTTTCATAATTTGTCTAACTTTTACGTACTTAAAAGTCATGAGCAATTTGAGTATGTTTTGTTTATCCTTGCAAAAATACGACAGCACATGGTTGTAGGCAATGCGGTTTAAGAAGCGTCCTTTTAAAATCTCATTAGGTTGAGCGTAGGGATTGGAGCAGACGGAAGGATAACAGGAAAAAATATATCATGAACCACCATGGAAATGGGGCCGGTAGAGAGCCGTGGTATCATCCAGACTCCTCTTTGGCGATGGAAGGACAGGTCCGTCTGCTGAGTGTTTCCTCCTGTCCACGCCGTGCCACTGAAGCTCGGGCGTCTCCCGTCGCCGAGTCAGTCAGTCCTGCCATTAAGCTGACCCTTTACCTCTGAGAGCAAAATACTTTAGAGAAAACAGTGGGATTTTTTTTTTTAAATATGGGAATGTCACTCTATTTCATTGTGCTTTAGAATACCTACCCTTCCCTTCTGCCCTAGCAACTACAACCATTAAGAAAATAAAAGCCATGTTTCAAATAGCAATAAGCGAAATTGAATCATGTCAGGGAGGTGTGTTTTATCTCATTGTGGTTGAAAAGGAGTCGACGGGAAAAAGAACCTTGCTCCATGCATTTCTCTTCTAAATACCATATTTAAACAGTGTAACAGTTAAAAGAAATTAAGAAAGTTAATAATCCCATCCAGCTAGGGCAGATAGCATATCTACCCCCCAACAAGAAAAGCACACATAAATTAGATTCATTTATGTTTCTATCTGCAATTGTTTTTATTTATGCTTAAATACTTACAAAAGAATTCATTTGAATCCTGTAGGGTTTTTTTTTCATATACTGTGTCAAAAGAACTTGTTAATGTTAGTAGAAAAGAACCATATTAATCAGTTTTAGTAACAGCATAATATATCCTTGAATATATGTATCATTTGATTCCCCATTTCCTCGTTGTTGGATACTTCAGTTGCGTCTGACTTTTGGTAAAGTAAATAATACAGGAAGGAACATCTTAAGGCAAAATTTCCATGTTTTAAATTAATTGATGTCTTTCAAATAAACTTTTTAAATGACCTCAAGAAGCCACGCTTAATGAACATTTTGATACGATTTGACAATAATTTCCAAATTGCTTTACAAAGAAAAAAAAAGAATTAGAAGAAGAAAAGGAAAAAAAAACGTGGTAGCGTTTAACCCTATGCCTAGGAAAATATTGGATCACTTATTTAACAGTATGCTTGGTGTTACCGAGAAGACTACTAAAAAAATTTGTGGCAGTGTGACGGGTGTGATTATTTCTTTGATTTTTACTTTCTTTGATAATTAATGGAGATACACTTTTGTTCTTTCCTAAAATTTGATTTTGCTTCTCCTCTCTTAAATTTTTGGCTCTCCATTTATTTAATTAATTGAGATACCTCTAGCCAACATATTAAAATAAAATATAGCAGTTTTACGAATCCCCCTTTCATGGTATTCATTTTGCACTCGGGTGGTATCCCCCAGTTAAAATAATCATAGCAAGAAATCCCTGACAAAACCGGGCTAACGGGCAGTTTGGGATGATCTATTGAATTTAGGTTTCCAGCAGGCTTCTGCTTCTCCTCCAGTGTGACACATAAAATGATATTATCATCTGTGAAATTACCCCTGAAACTTAAGGTACTTTATAGCCAATCGTATTCTCTCATTAGGAAACTCAGAACCGTTGATCCCTGCACTAGCTTTCTTTCTCCTCTGAAAATTTGTGTTGTTTTCTTAAGCTGTGATGTGGTCGTTTAAAAACGCCTTCGTGCGTCTCGGCACCTTGGCCAAGTGCACCAGTGCCCAGTAAATAAAGTGGTAGCCCATGTCCCTTTTAGCAAAAGCCATATATCTGTTCAGACTTGTAATTTGCTCCGTTTATATCCTTTGCCCTTGAACTCTGGTTATTAACGCAATGTTTCTCCAAATGATGCCATATAACTCTGCTCCGAGCACATTCACGGTGACACGACGCAAACATTCCAGGGGCCAGGGCCAGCTGAGGAAGGGGAGAAATGATGGCTGCATGGGAGGAGTTTCAGTGCGACGGAACGGTGGCTGTGAAACTATCGCTGTTAATATTCAAATTGGTGACAAGGCCAGCGCCAGACTTTTGCTAATATTCTGAGGTCCGATTGGAAGGCGATTGAGCAAAGTGGCTTTGATTAAAAAAGAAACAGTCAGAGCACCTCTCCCAAGAAATGAACTAAAAACCCATCGAAGCCTTTGAGACAGGTGTCCTAATTATACCCCTTAAAAAATTATCTGTGGAGAGCTGGGGGTGTGGGTGGGGATTTTTTGCTCAGTTAGAAGTAGCAGACCCTGTGGGCAGTGGAGCTACTCACTGCATCCCTTTGTGTAAACTGTAATGAAAGGCACTGATTTTTGTCATCGTCGTTTGTTGGAAGTGGTTTGCATCCTGTATCTTATAGAAGAGAATCGGGCACCGACTGCGTCGAATATTGTTTCCATTTTAAAATCAAAAATGTACTAATTTATATGGTGTGAGATTTTGGAGAGGGAGCAGGGCCAGTCTCCCTCTACAGTTTCTGTGCAGGGAGTGTACTGATGAACCAAATTAATAATTTAGGTGTGATCACAGAGACTGTGCAGAACCTACTTTGGAGCGGAAATTGTTCTCCCCCATTTCAGAAAAGGACATTTGCAGAAAAGTCCCTTTCTTTCAAAACGAGGAAGTCCTCCATTTAGAATAAGACGACGAGGAGACAGCCTGTCCTGGTTAGCCTGTTTTGAATGTTGTATCTGTTTCAAAATAATGGTTTTAGAAAGTTTATTTTCTCAGAGGTCTTTATTTTAGCAGGTCGTAGTAGATTCACACTGAAATGACCTCACACAAAAAAGTCTTTTTATTGGGGTGGGGGCGGCATTTTCCGCTTAAGCAAATTGTTCGCAGAGATGAGATTTAATTTGTACACCTCCAAATAATTCTTGGCTGTGCCTAATGCACTTCATGCAAAAAGTGTTGATGGGAATGAGAACACGATATACCATCAAATATCAAATTTTATGCTTGGCACAGAAGTGTCCACGAAGCCTCTGGGCACACATCTTAGTACTCACTGTGCGCCTTCATAAAGACGCTTCTAACTCGTCCCAATAACTACACTATTAATGCACGAAAGATGATTCGAGTACATTTACAGGTGTAAATACACACATGCGAATATTGCCGATAAAAAACAAATAAGCCATAGCTTCCCGAGAACGCCAAACACACTCGTAAAAGATTATTTTGCCCCTTTCAGTATTATTTCCGGAGGAAAATGAATTCTATAGTCCAAGTAAGCTATAGTAAGAATACCTTGGAAAGAGGGCTTTTCCTGACTCTGAAGCTATCCATTTTCTTATTATTCTCTCTCTCATCAACTGTACCTCAAATAACAGAGATTTTTCGCTTTTAATTAAAGAGGCCCTTCTAGTGATCTTAATTTGAGAACATGGTTTGGCTAAGGAAGATAAAAATACAGATGAGGAATTTTCTTTTCTTTTCTTTTCTTTCTTTCTTTCTTTCTTTATTTATTTAGTTTTGCTGAGGAAGATAAACATACAGATAAGGGGGTTTGCATTTTTTTCTGGGAACTTTAAAATTTTTTTTTTTAATTTTTTTTTCAATCTTTCTTTATTTTTGAGAGACATAGAGGCACAGCATGAACAGGGGAAGGGCAGAGAGACGGAGACACAGAATCCGAAGCAGGCTCCAGGCTCCGAGCCGTCAGCACAGAGCCCGACGCGGGGCTCGAACTCACAGACCGTGAGATCATGACCTGAGCTGAAGTCGGCCGCCCAACCGACTGAGCCACCCAGGCGCCCCAATTTTCTGGGAACTTTAGAATCTCATATTGAGTGGGTGAGCAGAATCTTGAGGCAGACACTTTAATTACATCATTCCTTCCTGAATCCCCGTGTGAGGAATACCTGAGGAACATTATCTAAGTTATTGAATTAAACGCATAAATAAATGCAGTTGAATGTTTATTGTTGCACATGGTATGATTGAAATGTAATGGAATTATGGGCTTTTTAATATTAAGTGATTTTAATTAACTAGATCTTATGTGTGGCTTCCTAATCCTAAAACTTCACAATGTTTTGTTGTGTGTATTTCACTCAGAAAGTTATGATTCCATTGTGCTGGTAAAACCGAGTTTAGGGGAGCCCGCCTGGCTCAGTCAGGAGAACATGCGACTCTTGATCTTGGGGTTGTGAGTTCGAGCTCCACGTTGGGGGTAGAGTTTCAAAAGAAATTAAAAAACAAAACAAGGGGCGCCTGGGTGGCTCAGTCGGTTAGGCATCCGACTTCGGCTCAGATCATGATCTCACCCTTGTGGGTTCGAGCCCCACATCGGGCTCGGTGTCAATGGCTCAGAGCCTGGAGCTGCTTTGGATTCTGTGTCTCCTTCTCTTTCTCTGCCTCTCCTCTGCTCACACTCTGTCTGTCTCTGTCTCTCAAAAATAAATAAACATTAAAAAAAATTAAAAACAAAACAAAACAAAAAAACAAGATTGAAGAACTTGGCTCATATACCTTTTTTCCATTGTCTGAACTGATTGCCCAAATGCCCACATGGACTAAAACTCTGTATGATGTTAGATGATCTTTGATACAGTCCCGAGGGAAGTTATATTATATGGTGGGAAACATGAGTTTCATTCTTGATAGAATGAGAACATCGCTTATTAAAAATTCCGAATGGTTTGAACTTTGACTGGCTGTCCACAGACTAAACTTTGGATTTCCTACTTTGTCCTCCTAAATAAAATACATTTATATATAATGCAGATTCTGTGTAAGAAGCTTACACCAGTCACAGTTTCAAACATTAAATTCCAAAATGTTAAGAATATTCATCCTTGCTCTGCCCTTCATCCCATTTTGCTTTTCCTGAAGGCAAATTATTTCCAACATGTCTATTGAATTTTATTAGATGGATTCACTTCTCTGTCCATAGGTAACGTGTTTGTATGGCTACTTCTTAAAAACTTCTTCTTTCTTTTCTTTCTCCTTCTAAGTATTAGTATTATTTTAGTTTGGAAAATTCTCTATTGACTTCCCCTAAAGAAGATCAAGACTTGTTTGTTGTTACTATCCCTAATACCTTTGTCTGCATTTTCATAGTAGTTATGTTATAATTTTTAATAATTACCTCCTTGTGTGTTTGTGTGTTTTCCCTAACTTCCTAGTAGTCACTATGGCATCACCAAAGCCTCTCTCAAACTCCGAAACGTCTCTCGAGACATCCTATACTTTCAGTTACTCTACCACAGCTTTCTTTAAAAATAAATCTTTCCAGGGGGGCACCTGGCTACCTCAGTCGGTGATATCTGTGACTCTTGATCTCAGGATGGCGAGTTTGATCCCCATGTGGGGCGTGGAGCCAACTTAAAAAACAAAGTTAAATCTTTCCAAGCGTGCCTGAGTGGCTCAGTCGGTTAAGTGTCCGACTTCGGCTCAGGTCATGATCTCGGGGTTGGTGAGTTGGAGCCCCGCGTTGGGCTCTGTGCTGACGGCTCAAAGCTTGGAGCCTGCCTCAGATTCTGCGTCTCCCTCTCTCTCTGCCCATCCCCTATACTCTCTCTCTCTCTCTCTCTCTCTGTTTCTCAAATAAATAAACATTAAAAAATTTAAATAAATTACCTTTCCATACCTTCTGGTCTACCTCCCTCTAAACTAGCCGCCCTTGTAATCAGGACACACCTGTCATTCTGTGCTGTCCCTTCACAACTATGTGTGAGGTGCTTTAACTGTCTCTTGTGCTGGGTATCTTGTGTTCTGTATGCCCTTTCTTTCACTCTCTTGTTGTGCCCATCCTCCTATGGCTGCTGTAAACATATGAGGAAGACTTTGCCAGTCTGAAAGTGTTCTTATTTTATACAACTGGTTTACTGGTCGTCTGGCTGGGACTGAAACTCTAGGGTAGAAAATATTTTCCTTTTGGAGCACCTGGGTAGCTCAGTCAGTTAAGGGTCTGACTCTTGATTTCGGCTCAGGTCACGGTCTCATGGTTGTGAGATCAAGCCCCACATCAGGATTCTCTCTCTCTCTCTCTCTCCCTCTGCCTCTCCCTTGCCTGCTCTCTCTCTTTCTCAAAAAATAAAAAATAAGCTAAGAAAAAGAAAACATTTTCCTTTTGATGTTTATAGACATCTGTATGCAGAAGCCTATTTAAAAAAATACAGGTAGGTGATAAGTGTGGTTAGCGTAATCTGTTAAAATGAAAAAGAAAGCCTTTACCCGAAAAAGAAGAGCTCAATTATTTTATTTGCACTTGTAAAGTACTTTACAGAGGCGCCTGGGTGGCTCAGTCGGTTAAGCATCCAACTTCAGCTCAGGTCATGATCTCGCAGTTTGTGAGTTTGAGCTCCACGTCGGGCTCTATGCTGACAGCTTGGAGCCTGGAGCCTGCTTTGGATTCTGTGTCTCCCCGTCTCTCTGCCCCTCCCCTGCTCATGCTCTGTCTCTCTCTGTGTCTCCACAATAAATTAAAATGTTAAAAAAAATTTTAAAAATACGTCACAGTTTTTGAGCAATTTTGGTAAGAAATAGTGAAGTACCATAATGTATGAGTTTCCATATTTCTAGAAGATGATAATTATGCATACCGCATGTCCTCGTGTTTTCGTAAGATTGTGTCTTGAGATTATTAAGATGTTATTTTGAAGGAACATATCGTTAATTATTGCAGCAATCGATTATTCCCGATGTTAGTGAAGAATGCAGACTATGGAGTGAAATAGGCAGAATGTACAATGCAGACCTAAGTTCCGTGTTGGCCAACGAAGTGAAAGGTAGCCCTCATTAAAGAAGATTAATTTCTATTATGAAATTATTGAAGGGTGCAAATTAAAATAAGACAGGTTATCAAAGACTTCTACTCAACGATGTAAGATTTAATTAAAGTAAGTTATTCCAAATTCTACATGCAGATGCAGATGCTAATAAACCTAGTGCTTGATCTTAAACACACTTCCGTAAAACCTTAACGTCAAGTCGGCTAGGCGTCATCAAAATATTGAGACAACTCTTCTTCCGAATATGTGATCCTCTGCATTGTGTTTGGATACACATTCCATCCTCACAGTGACTTATAGAATCAACCTCGATAAATTCTAATTAATAAGAAAACTGGTATATATCTAAGAAGGCTCGGTAATATCAATGCTTTCAAGAATTATACACAGGGAAGTTAAAAGCGGAGTGGATATAAAATAAGATTTAAAAAATATTACCAAGTTTAATATCATTCTCATCAGCTTGGCAAGTCCAGTGCAATATATTTCAGTCCTCTGAAGGTCAATACAGAATGACAGAGTGAAATACTGTGCGTGACTTGCAAAAGTCATTTTTGGGCAAGCGGTTTTCCAAGACCTAGATTAAATTAAGGCATACCTTGCTTGAGACGTTTGTATTTTAACTGGATTGTGGCCTCGTTTTCAGAGAATATCACTTTTATCCCTGGTTGTCAAATAGATATTACCATTGTGAAAATGAGCTTGATAGCATGTGGCAAATACTGATTAAGTGCCGCCCCATTTCTTGAAGAAATGATTTTTTTTTTTATCATTGGAAATAAAATGCCAAGAGGTTGTTTTTTTTGTTTTTTTTTTCCTCATAATTTGCCACTTCTTCCTGAGGCTGTGATGGTAATTGATAGAGGAAGTATGTCCTAGCGTTTAGGAACACAAGATTTGAGCCAGACACAGTTGGGTTCAAATCCCGCGTCTGCCACTTATTAGAAAGCAACTTAACGTATCTGTGGTAACTGGTTACATTGTATGTGAAGTGGGGATGGTAACTGGTGTTTGTCAGAATTCAATAAGGCAGGTAGCACAGTGCCTGGTTCAGAGGGAGGACATACATCAGTGAGGAGTCCTTGTTGCGGTCCATGATTTTATCATCGGTCTAACATCTGGAATTCTACTATTTTTTGTGTTTGTTGTTTACTTTCCTGTTTACTGAGATTGTAATTTTAATGCTTTTGGCTTTGCATACTAATAATATGAGCGATAGAGATCCTAAGAGGATGTAGTTTTCAATCACATCGAACGTTTCCCGCGCATGAGTCTCTTAAGGTTTTGCTCATTCTCGGGCCCCCATTGGCTGATGGTGGATGCTTCCAAAGTCTGCAAATCTCACGTCCAGGAGCTTTCTCTGGGTGAATCTGGTTTAGAGATGAGTCCTTAGCTTTTGCCCTTGTTTTCTTCCCTGACTTCCCTTTTCCTTTATAGGGTCTCCCATCATTGCTGCCGATGAGAAGCCAACTAGACACGGGGCACAGACCTAGGTGGCCATGATGGCTCCATCCGGCAGTCTCCCTGGTACTGTAAGAGTCCTTGTCCCATGCCCTGTTGTGGCAGGAGTCATCATGAGATCGATGGGCTGAATCAAATCGATCAGCCCGCCTATTTCAGCCACACTTCTTGAGGCTGGATCAATGCTTATTAAGCACAAAGCAAAGGGAAATTTTGGCCACATTTTATTAAGCACTTTTTTTTTTCTTACTCTATCAGTTTTCAGAATAAAGGAATTGTTCCTTAGCACTCTCCAAAAGTGACCAGTGAGGTTTCTTGTTTTAAAGATTGCCTTAAGTGACACCTTGAACTGGTGGACTTTTATTTATTTGATGTTTTAATCCAATTACCATTTGCTAAAACACATCACTCAGCGTAACCCATAAAATGCCTAGGAGAAATGTACGTCTTTTTTTTTTTTTTCTTCTTTGTAAATTTCCTTTTTGTTATTATGTCTTTATTTTCGAATGCTGTGAAATGTATTTTTTTAATTTATTTTAAATTCCAGTATCGTGAACACACGCTGCCCCGTTACTTTCAGGTGTACAGTATAGTGGGTCAACAATCCATACGTCATTCAGTGCTCATCCTGACAAGGGCTCCCCTTAATCCCCACCGAATGTACATCTTAATGCATTCTGGGGCACACGCCTTTGTACATAACGTTGTCAAACACCTCAGCGGTTTCCACAGGCCCCTCCTCCAAGAAGTAATAAGAGTTTCATTTGCATTTATTCACGTAGAAAGAAAACATTCGTTTGGACGTCCCAACCTTAAAGTTCGGATATTTGAGGGTATCTTCGGTAATCTCAACACATCGAGGGGTGGAGGTGGCTGGAGCTTGGCAGAGCAGACTGTGCGTCTGCACAGTGCTGGCCAGTCCGTCCTCACTGCTACAGGAACAGGAGGTTGGAAGGGAAGCTGAACCAGCGACAGGCCAAAGGTGAGGGTGAGCGTTCCCTCCCACGTTCTAGAGAAGATTCCAAAATAACAGTAATAGTGGATAACAGTTAAGTTATGTTTATTATTATTATTATCATTTTAAAGACTTTAGTTTTTAGAGCAATTTTAGGTTCACAGCAAAATCGAGAAGCAACGGAGATTATCCATTTACCCCCTCCCTGCTCCCACACATACATAGTCCCGTTACCGACATCGCTCACAGAGTGGTACATTTTTTACCATGGATGAACCTACACCCACACATCATAGTCACCCAAAGTCCAGAGTTTACCTTAGGGTTTATATTGTACCAGTTTGGACAATTCATAGGAACATACATCCATCATTATGCTGTACACAGTACTTTCACTACCGCCCAAATATTCTAAGCTCTGCCTTTTCACCTCTTGTCCCCACTCTCACCCCTGGCTACCATTGACCTTTTTATCATCTCCATAGTTCGCCTTCTCCAGAATGCCGTATGCTTGGAATCGTATAGTAAGTAGCCTTTTCAGATAGAATTCTCTCACTTGGTAATATGCATTTAAAACTCTGTATGGCAATCCGTGGCTTGACACTCTCTATAGGTCTTGATTACTGTGACTTTCTACTGAGTCTCGAAGTTGGGTAGTGTAAGTCCTCCCACTGTGTTCTCCTGCAACATTTTCTTAGCTATTCTCGATCTTTTGTGGCTCCATATAGACTTTAGAATCATTTGTCCAAATCCACAGAATACCTTGCTGGGATTTTGATGGGGATTGCATTGGATCTGTAGATCGAGTTCAAAAGAAGTCGATATTTTGACGACATTGAGTCTTCCCATCTATGAACATGGAATATCTCCCCATTAGTATAATTCATCTTTGATTTTATTCATTCGGGTTTGTAGTTTCCTGTAAAAACAAATTCTGTACACATATATATATTTGTAATTTATACCTCAGTGTTTAAGTTTGGGGGTGCTGATGTAAATGGTATTGTGTTTTTAACTTCGAATTCTGGTTCATTTGAGTACCAAGGAAAGCACTTGAGTTTTGGATGTTAACCTTGTCTCCTGTTACTTATTCAATCCAGAAGGTTGTGTTTGTGTGTGTGTGTGTGTGTGTGCGCGCGCGCGCGCATGCTGCGCGCGCCAACTCTTTCAGATTTTCTACGTAGATGATGAGATCTGCAAAATAATGACACTTTTATGTCTTCCTTCCTAACCTGTATATTCATTTCCTTTTTTCCCTGCCTTATTTAATTAGCAAGGACTTCTAGTATTAAGTTGCAAAGGAGTGGGGAGTGGGGATGCCCTTGCCTTGTACCTGAAAGAGTAAGAAATGTTTTGAGTTTGTCACCATTTTGTATGATGTTAGCTGTAGGTATTTTGCAGATAGTCTTTATCAAGTTGAGAAAGTAACCTCTATTTTTAGTTTAATGAGAGGTTTTTTTTTTTTTATCATGAATGAGTGTTGGATTTGCCAATTGTCTTCTCTACATGTATAAATATGGTCATGTGCTTTTTCTTTTTTTACCTTGCTGATGTGATTAACAGTCTTTATTTTTAATTTTTTAAGCTATTCCAGGACTTCTTTTTACTAATGTTGTTGAAATAAATTGACATATAACATTGTGTAAGTTTACGATGTACAAAGTGATGATTATATTTATATACATAATAGATATGTATCATAGACATATATATCATAGATATATATCACAGATGTATATATCAGACATATAATCATGTAATAGTATATATAATCATAATCATATCTAGATCATATCTAGATTATATCTATATAATATACATCAAAATGATTACCACAATAGGATCAGTTAACACATCTATCACCACACACAATTACAAATTTTGCAGTTTTTGTGTGTGATAAGAACACATAAGATTACTCTCTTAGCAACTTTCAAGCATATAAAACGATACTGTTAGCTAGAGTCACCATGTTGTACATTTGATGACCAGAACTTATTCATCTTATAAATAGAAGTTTGACTCTTTGACATCTCCCCATCCTCCTCTGCCATTTGGTTTTCTGTTTCTAGGAGTTTGGCCTTTTTTCTTTTTTTCCTTCTAGATTTCATGTGTAAGAGAGATTATAGAGAATTTGTCTTTCTCTATTTGACTTGTTTCACTTAGCATAATCGTCTCAAGGTCCACTCATGTCATCATAAATGATAAGATTTGCTTCTTCTTTATGGCTAATAACCTCTCTCTCTCTCTCTCTCTCTCTCTCTCTTCCCCTCTCCCTCTCTCTCTCTGTGTGTCTACATGAGTACTACATTTTCTTTATCTATTCATCTGTTAATGGAAACTTACTTGTTCCTGTGTCTTGATTGTGTGAAATATGCAGCAGTGAACCTGAGGATACTGATACCTCTTTGAGAGTGATTCCATTTTCTTCAGATATATGCCCCAAAGTGGAATTGCCAGATCGTAGGGTGTTGTCTGTTTTTATTTTTTCTCTAGAACTTCCATGTTGCTTTCCATAGTGGTTGCACCAGTTTACATTCCCGCCAGCAGTGCATTAGAATCTCCTTTTCTCCACATCCTCACTAACATTTGTTACCTCTTATCTAATTGCCATTCTAACAGGCATGAGATGATAACTCACCGTGGTTTTGATTTGGATTTCCATGATCATTAGTGATATTGAGTATATTTTCATGTATCTGTTGGCCGTATGTATATCTTCTTTAGAAAATATCTATTCAAGTTCTCTGCTCAATTTTTAATCATATTTTATTTTATTGTATTTTTTTGCTCTGGAGTCGCATGAGTTCCTTATACGCTTAGGATATTAGCCCCATATCTGGTGTTTGGTTTGCAAATATTTCCCTCCATTCTGTAGGTTGCCTCTTCATTCTGTTGATTGTTTCTTTAGATGTGCTGAACATTTTCATTTGATGTAGTCCCGATTATTTTGGCCTTTTTGTTTGCACTTTTAGTGTCAAATCCAAAAAAAAAAAAATTGTTGCCAACACCAAAATCAAGGAGCTTTTCCAAAACTATCTTTTCATCTAGGAGTTTTACAGTTTCAAGTGTTACATTAAATTTTTAATCCCTTTCAAGTCAGTTTTTGTGAGAGTATAAAATAGGGGCCCAATGTCATTCTTTGCATGTGAATACTCAGGTTTTCCAGGCTCATTTATTGAAGAAACTATCCTTTGCTCATTGACTATTCTTGGCTCCCTTGTCAAATACTCATTGATCATGTATTTGTGGGTTTATTTTCTACCATCTGTTCTAGCCCACTGGTGGTGGTGGTGGTGGCGTGTGTGTGTTTCATGCCAGTGGCATACTCTTTGATGACTATTGCTCAGTAGTATAGGGGCACCTCGATGGCTCTGTCAGTTAAGCATCCGACTCTTGATTTCAGCTCAGGTCATGATTTCGTAGTTCGAGAGATCGAGCCCAGTGTCAGACTCTGTGCTGACATCGTGGACTCTGCTTGGAATTCTTTCTCTCACTCTCTCTCTTTCTTTATCCCTCTCTTTCTCTCTCTCTCTCTCAAAATAAATAAATAAACTTAGAGAAAAAAAAAGAAACTATTGTTCAGTAGTATAATTTGAAATCAGGAAGTGGGCTGCCTCTGGCTTTCTCCTTCTTCCTAAGATTGCTTTGAATATCCGAGGTCTTTTGTGGGTTTCACAAGAATTTCGGGATCAAATTTTTCTTTTCTATTTTTGTGAAAATTGTTGTTGGAATTTTGATAGGAGTCGCATTGAATCTGTAAATGGACTTGTGGACTTTGGGCATTTTAACAATATTAATCATACCAGCCCACTAGCAAGCAATTCTTTCCGTTTATTTGTGTCTTCTTTTATTTCTGTCATCAGCGTCTTGTAATTTTTTTGGTGTTCAGGTTTTCTACCTCCTTGGTTAAGTTTATTCCAAAATATTTTATTGCCTTTGATGCTATTGTGAGTGGGATTGTTTTCTATTTCTTTCTTTCTTTCTTTCTATTATTATTATTTTTTGAATATTTCATTGTTAGTGCATAGAAATGGAACAGATCTTCCCATGCTGATTTCGTATTCTTCAACTTTCCTGAAATTTCTTACTGATTCTAACTGTTTCTGTAGTGGGTTCCTTCGGGTTTTCTACATATAAGATCATGTCATCTGCAAAAAAAGATAATTTTGCTTCTTCCTTTTTGATTCGGATGCCTTTTTCTCTTTCTCACCTAAGCGCTCTGGCTTGGAATTGTGGTACGATGTCAAACATAAGTAATGCGAATGGGTGTTCATGTCTTATTCCTGATTTTAGAGGAAAAGCTTTCAGCTTTTCATCGCGGAGTATCTTAGCTCTGGGCTTATCATATATGCTCTCTATATTTTGAGTTATATTCCTTATATACTCAATGTGTTAAGAATTTTTGTCCGGAAAGAATGTTGAATTTTGTTAACTGCTACTTTCTGCATTTGTTGAGAGAATTGGGTAAGTTTATCCTTCATTTTATTAATGTGGTGCTCAGATTTATTGATTTGCATGTGTTGAACCATCCTTGTATCCCAGGGATCGATCCCACTTGATTATGATGTATGATTCTTTTAATACGCTGTTGAAATCAGCTTGCTAGGATTTTGTTCAGAATTTTTGCATCAATATTCATCAAGGATAGTGGCCAAGAGTTTTCTTTTCTTGTAATGCCCTTATCTGACTTTGTATCTAGACAATGCTGGCCTTATAAAATGAGTTTGGGAATGTTCCTTCCTCTTCAAAGTTTTGGAAGAGTGTGAGAAGAACTGATGTCAATTCTTTAAATGTTTGGTACATTCACCAGGAAAACTACCTGATCTTGGGCTCTTCTTTTTGGAAAGTGTTAGATTATTGCTTTACTGTCCTTAGTCTTTATTGGTCTGTTTAGATTTTCTGTTTCTTCATGGTTCAGTTTTGGTAGGTGGTGCACTGCTGGGGATTTATCCATATCTTTAGATTATGTGATTTGTTGGCTTCATACAATTGTTCATAGTAGCCTCTTATGATCCTTTGTATTTCTGTGGTGTCAGTTATAATGTCTCATCTTTCATTTATAATTTTGCTTATTTGAGTCCTCTCTCTCTTTCTCTGTCTCCCTCATTTTGGTTAGTCTAGGTAAAGGTTTGTCAATTTTATCTTTTCAAAACTAAATTTACTTTCGTTGATTTTTTTTATTGTCTTTCTGGCCTTGATTTCATTCATTTATGTTCTATATTATTTCCTTTCTTCTCCTAACTTTGTTTTCTTTTTGCTAACTTCAAGCGTAGTTTTGTTCGTATTTTCCTAATTACTTGAGGAGAGACAGAATGCCAAGCAGGCTCTGCAACATTACTGCAGAGCCCAGTGTGGGGCTTGAACTCATGAACTGTGAGATCATGACCTGCACCAAGATCAAGAGTTGGATGTTTAACTGACTGCACCACCCAGGTGCCCCTGGCTAATAGTTTATAAATACCTTTATTTGGAAAACTAAAGTGCTGACAATCAACTGTGTGGCAATGACTTTTTTGTCTTTTTTATCATTGTTATTGGTCTGTTTAAGTTTCAAGTCTGAGACCCACTATCTAAATACACATTAATTACTCTCTTGCTAAAGGATGGATGCTGTATTCTTTCTTTTCTTTATTTTTTTTAATTTTATTTTATTTTTAGAGAGAGAGACAGATCATGAGCAGGGAAGGGGCAGAGAGAGAGAGAGAGAGACACAGAATCTGGAGCAGGCTCCAGGCTCTAAGCTGTCAGCACAGAGACTGATGAGGGGCTGGAACTCAGGGACCGCAAGATCATGATGAGCTGAAGTTGGACACTTAACCAACCGAGCCACCCAGGTGCCCCCACCTTTTTTAAAATTTTATTTATTTAGACAGAGACAGTACAAGTGGGGAAGGGGCAGAGAGACACACAGAGAGAGAGAGAGAGAGAGAGATAATCCCAAGCAGACTGCACTCTGTCAGCACAGAGCCCGATGTGGGGCACAAACCCATTAACTGTTGAGATCATGGCCCGAGTTGAAATCAAGACTCGGACACATAACCAACAGAGCCACCTGGGAGCCCCATTGGTGGATGCCATGTTCTGAGCTGAATATATCAAGCTAGGACACAACCCCTGCCCCTGTGGATCAGCTGTGTGAGGGCAAGGCAGTCCATAATTTTACTTATCTTTCTTCTCTACACTATGCCTCACACATGATAGGTGATAAAGAAACATCTTTTGAATGGGTGAACAAATGAAACTATGTCAAGTCCATATGCTTATCTGATCACTATTGGTCATCACTTCACTAATCTCACTAACTTCACTAACCTTCGTCTTTGAAAGTTAAGACATAATGGAAACATTTGGGCAACTCTAAATTCTGGACCTCTTCCTATCTTCTCTTTCTACTTACAGTTCAATAAAAACCTTGCTCCCTCAAACCATACACATGCACACAGTGTTTTTTCAAAGAAATTATAGAGAACATGGCAGACATCTCATATTTATTATTTTTGAGTAGGTCAGATAGTCTCACTCTCTTATTATATAGTGTGGGCAGCCATATGCCAGTCTTTTCTACCTTGTAAGACATGGAGCCTTAGTTCAAATTGCCTGAAGAAACTCCCTTCTTTCGGATTTGGGTAAGTCTGTCTATATATATATAAAGCTCTTTACCTGAATCGATTAGAATAAGAATGGTTACCTAAATATCTGATTAAATAAAATAGTCAAAATTTCTTTTGGCCTAAAATGTGCTTTCCTCATTCTCAAATAAACTTCTACTTATCTTAAAAATCTTACCGTATAAAAATATTTATAATGATTTGAGGCAAAACGTTAATATTCGAAAGGGTTCTTACGCATCAATAAGAAATTCCATAGAAGAATGGGTGAAACATGAACAGTAAATTCACAGAAGGAAAAAAAAGACAATAAATGCATGGAAGACCAAAATAACAATTTATAAAACACTATGTTTTGAAATACCAGTCACCAAAAGCAAATAGAGAAACTATTGTCAATTTTTTTCCTTCATGTTGACAACAATTAACAAACTATGAATAAGGGATCATTGGCAAGGGTACACGCTCACGTATGGTTGATAGGAATTGGTAGGAAGTTTTGTACCCAAATATAAATTGACCTACTAATCTCGCTGCCAGAAGTCTATTCTGATAACTACCGTCATGGGAACAGAAGTATTTATAAATGGGGTATTTTCAAAAAAGACTTCTTTGTAACAGTGGAACACTGGAAGTAGCCTCACTGTCCACCAAGTAGGTAAGTGGTTACCTACCTTGAGTTAGCTGTACCATAGGATTCTAAGCAGCTTCTATAAATGCCTGGGATGGAAAACTCTCCAAGACATGTCAAATGGAAAAAAAATTGTAAGAAGTCAACGAGCAACGTCTTCAACATGTTTACATGCAGAAACAGAAACGTATGGACATTTACCAGAGCGGGACGTGGAAAGATGCACATCAAATTGTAGAAAGTTGGTATTTCCGGGGATGAGAGGAGAAAGAGAGAACGGGCAGCCTGGGGACCGTGAAAGGAGCCACCAACATGTGTGTTATTCTGATTGTTTTAATCTTTTAAAAACACAGGACATTCAAGTATTTTGTAACTTAAAAAGAAAAACTGCTTTCAGTTCAATTTAACGGACGTTAGCAACGAGTTACATTATTATTTAATAATTTGTAGTAGTTCTTTGTATATTCTGGATAGTCGTAATGGATTAAATACATTAAGTTCCTCTAAACTGGCACTTTTTCTTAATTTAGGGTGTCTGTTTTATCCAAAAAAAATTGTTGACTTTATGTCATCAATATGATAGTCTCCTACGGTTTCTGGCCATGTGCATGTGAAGATTATAAAAATATTGTCCAGTAATTTTATTCTATTTTTTTTTATGGTCAAATGCATGGACCTCTTGGGGACACCTAAAATGTTTTTCTCTTCTATAAAGTAGAGGTTTACCTTGAACTCTTTTCCTAAAGGCGAATTGATCATCTGATTCAAAATTTCTTACATGCTTTTCCTTTTGCACTAATTTAAAATGTCAATTTTAGGAGTGCCTGGATGACTCAAGTCGGTTAAGTGTCTGACTTCGGGTCAGGTCGTGATCACACAGTTCGGGAGCTGGAGCCCCATGTCGGGCTCTGTGCTGACAGCTCAGGGCCTGGAGCCTGCTTCCGATTCTGTGTCTCCCTCTCTCTCTGCCCCTCCCCTGCTCATGATCTATCTCTCTCTCTAAAAATAAATATTAAAAAAATAAAAATAAAATAAAATGTCAATTTTATCGTATATCGATTATTAAGTACATAGAGGTCTGTTTGTATATTTTCTTTTCCACTGATAAATGTTTCCGACACTTTGTGAAGTCCACAGAGTTTTAATTATTGTAAGTTTGCAGATTGTTTTACAATCAGATGAAGTTTCCATTACTGCCCTTGTTTTCCATACTTTCTTGAACATTTTTATATATGAGTCAGCTTGTGAGGTGCCACTAAATATCAGATTGTAATATTTATTTGAATCATCTTTAACTTATAGATATATTTAGGAAAATTTATATCTTTATAATATTGAGTTTTTCTGACATACTTCTCCGCTCACCGTTCAATTAGGTATTCTTTTATGTTCTTGTGGTTAATTGTTGTTTAATTATTTTTTTCACATTGTTCATTTCTTGTTTCTGATTACTGTTATTGGTTTTTATGACTGTTATGAAAGACCTGTTTTGTTTCTGTAATAGTCTAGTTGTTGATTTCTGTCTTATGCAAGCTTATTGCTTTCACAATATTGATCTTGTATCTGGTGAGCATTCTATGAATTGTGTGATTCTCACTATGAGATTGTCCACGGTCATCTTAAAACTTATAGATAATCAGAGTCTGTAAGTTAAGACCCTCTCCCCTTTTTCATTTTAACTTATTTTTTTTTTGTCTTTATAATTTTAATACATTAACCAGAATCTCTAAATAACAGCAATGAGAGTCAGCTTCCCTGTCTCTTTTGTGCATGAGTTTTGGTAGGAATGAAGCTACCATTCTAGAATTAAGTATGATGTGACTATACGTTTCTGGTAGATTCCATATTTCAGATGGAAGCTTTTTTTTGTTTGTTTCTATTCTGGCTTATGTCTTGTTGTTGTTATTTCCTTGTTTTTTATTTAAGTCATGAATGCTTAGGAGGCACCTGGGTGACTCAGTCCGTTGAACATCTGACTCTTGATTTCAGCTCAGATCATGACCTCACAGTTCATGGGTTCGATTCTGGTGTCAGGTTCTATGCAGACGATTCAGAGCTTGCTTGGGATTCTCTTAATCTCTCCCTCTTTCTCTGCCCTTCCCTGCTCATGCTCTCCCTCTCACAATAAAGAAATAAACATTAAAAAAAGGAAATCATTAACACTGTTTATACGAAGGCATCGTAATGCATTGCTTCGGAGAGCAAGTTGGAGAATCCAAATTTTGCATACTCTGTGTCTCTCCACCATTTAACTTCCCTGTGCCTTGACTTTTTTTTTTTTTTTTTTATCTGAAAAGAGGGAGAAATCACAGGATCTACTCCACTGGGTTATTTAAAAACATTAAATGAGTTCATGAATGTTAAAAGGCTTCCAATAGTGCCTCTTGCATAGCACTCAGTAAGGGTTATTACGTATTGTTATTATCGCTATTACAGAAATATTCGACTTTCACTTTTTGTTTAATATAGTGACTTATATTAACACATTTCTTGGTGTTGCACTATCTTAACGTTCCTGAGATATACCCTCTTTGGTCATGATTCTTTCAACCCGTTGTTGAATTCCTAGTCTTTGTATCTGTTTGTAATACGTATTTTGGTCCACGGTTTTCCTTGTGGATGAATTAGTGTGTGTGTGCTTACATAAAGTTTCTATAAAATTTATCTTCAAAGTCTGGAGTCACTTTTAGGAACAGAGCTCTAACATAATTTATTCTATGATTATTGATGTATTCAGGTTTCTCTTTTCTTTATAAAAACCTGATCTCTATATTTTTCTAGAAAATAATTTTTTCTAGAATTTCCATATTTCACATAAAAGAGTTCAAAGTACAAAGTACTCTATTATGAGTCTTTTCAAGTATCCCCCTTTCCTATAGAATTTTGTATGCATTATTTTTAATGCTGTTTATTTTTTTCTTTCAATTTAACTCTATTTAATTTTAAATTCTAGGTTAGACCTGCCAGAAGTTAGTCTTTTTTTTTTTTTTTTTTTTTTGATGTCGGCCGAGACTAATGTTTGGATATAGTCTCATTGATTTCATTTCTTAGCGTAATCAAATTTATGCTTTTATCATTATTGATTTATTCTTTCTACTTTTTTTGGATTTAGATTAAGGCTATTATTTGTAGTTATTGAACAACATGCTTAGATCATACATGTTGAAAGGTTCCCCTTGTTCCGTATTTACTCATTTCCTCCATCATGAACTCATGAGTGATTGCTGACCTTGTATGCAATGAGCAAGAATAGAGTTCCCACTAAAGGTATTGAAACTGCTTTTTGAGAAATGTGGGAGACACTGGAGATACCAATTGTTCATAAATGGGCAAGGAAGCAGATTTTGAAAAGAAAGAATGAAAGAAAACAATCAAGAAAGCCAGCGAAAAGGGAGTGAAGGATAGAAAGGAAAGAAGGCAGGAAGGCAGGAGGGAGGAAGGAAGGAAGGAAAGGAGGGAGGGAGGAAGGAAGGAAAGAAGGAAAAAAGGAAGGAAGGAAGAAAGGAAGAAAGAAAAAGAAAAAGAAAGAAAGCAAGAAAGAAAGAAAGAAAGAAAGAAAGAAAGAAAGAAAGAAAGAAAAGGAGGAAAGAAAAGAAGGAAAGAAAGAAAGATAAGAAGGAAGGAAGGAAGGGAGGGAGGGAGGAAGGGAGGGAGGGAAGGAGGGAGGGAGGGAGGGAGGGAGGATGGTTAGGGTGAAATAGAGACTCACTAACAACATGCACGAGGTACTACGAAATGACTAGTCTGTAAGTGAGGGACGATAATAATTGCTCTGCTTACCTCAGAGGATCGTTATAAGAAACAAATGATTTAATGTATGAGAAAGCATTTGGGAAACTTGTACAGAAAGATTGAGTACGATAGGTCAGGGGGGTGGGATAAATCCTAGATTTCCACATGCAATCAGGAACGCTGCCATTCTCAATGCCAGCTTCATCTCTAATCGTGTCACATACTTTTTAAAATGTCATCCAGGAAATTCATACTTAATTCGTGCCTAGTGCTTCGCCTGGATCGTTCTTCCTCTGTTGAACACTGCTCTGAAGTAATTTTCTCTAGGAAATACCGAATACCTCTCTGTGTAGCACAGCTGCTTCTCTACCTCTTTCCTCAAGACATCCTTTTAAAGCCAACTCCCATGTAGGTCGTGCTCAGTCTTCTGTTCCAGAAGGTCCCACTGGGCAATACCCTGTGGCCACACAGTACCATCAGGCCATGGGGCCACGAGTCTTATACAGAGAAACATTATCTCCTTGAAGGGCATTTTCAGAATTTGGATGATGTGTGGTTTGCGACAAGCCCCAACCATTTCTGACTCATGCGTACCGAAGGGCGGTCGCTTCTCTGCCTGCCTCCATGCACTTGTCTCTCCCCCATGTGAAGACACGTGATTTGATGGTTGCTATTTTGGGGACACAGCTATAATGAGGTAATAGAAGGTAGACTTTACATACCATATTCAGACGGCTTACCAATCACAGTCTCCAAGGTATTCAAAAATTTCTTTCGCTTGTATTCTGATTTCTTGTGACCTTCTAGGGATATTCAGTTCCTGCGTACCTTCACTGCCTTTGGAGATATCACTTCCTCGATGTGATTTGCAGTTGTCCTATGATTCAATATCGGAACTATGAGATAGTTCTTGTCTGTAGAGCCACCGTTCCTCCCATCTTCTTCAAAAAAGAAACACTTTCTTTGTTTTCCTGCTCCAGGTATCTGGTTCCAGAAGGTGCTGCAGGTCAAATAAATTGCTCCTGTGGCCAAAAGTGTCTAACTGCTGCTCCACGCTGAGCCAATCAGAGCACCTCACTTTTCTTGCCAAAACCATTAGTTCAAGAGGGTTATGGTAGCAGAACTGCGGCCTCCCAAATACGATCGCATCTTGGTGATCAGAACCTGTGTAAATGACATGTTACATAGCAAAGGGCAATTTGAGTGCCAGATAGAACTGAGATTGCTATTCTGCTGACCTTAAAATAGACAGAATGCCCTGTAAAATCTGGGAAGTCTCCGCGTAATCACCAAGGTACTTAAATGCGGAAAAGAGAAGCAGAGAGGCCAGACTGGTGAGATATGGGCGCTCAACCCCCCTTTGCTGGCTTGTGAAGGAAGGAGATTGGATGCAGGAAGGTCTGTGATCTCTAGAAGCTAAAGAAGGCCAAACATGGAATTTCCATCGGAGTCTGCAGAAAGGGATTCAACTCTGCCGACACCTTGAACTTGGTTTACCCAGCAAAACCCATTTCAGACTCTTGACCTCCTGAACTATAAGTAATTTTTATATTGCTTAAGCCACAAAGTTGGTGGTGATTTGTTATAGCAGTAATGAGAAACTAATACAAGGGTGATCATGCAAATAAACTAGGCCAAGAAAGCCCCTCTTTCCCCACGGATTTTTAAGACCTAGCTAGTGGGTAAAGTGCAAGGCCAAGGAGGTGTGCATTTAGAACTGCTAGGAGACTATAGAAGAGAGCTGGTTTGCAAGAATGAGCTGAGAAAGGCAGAGATGGAAGGATGGAAAACTCTTCCTCAAATCTCTCTCCCCGTGTATGGGCTCTTCAGGACAATGTGGTCCTCTTCCCTATACACTAGTTTGAACTGGGATGCTCTGTCCCTTGCAATTTGTCTCTTGAAAAGATATGAGGAACACAGGGGCTAAATGTTTATATAAGAGAGGTTCCTGATAAGTACAGCCTCAGCGATAACGAGACCATCTCAGAGAACCTTCCAGCCAAACATCCCCTCCCCATGATCACGTTGTTCACAGAGGGAAGTATGTGCGAGGCTCCTGACTGCTTCCAAGCCTACCCCTCGTCAGTGTTCCTGGAGTAGGTCAATTCTTGGGTCATAAAGAATTGAGTATCTTTGAGACTCTGTTTGCATATTACATAAGCATGTGTGATAGGATCACACAGTTACTCACAAAACACTCCCATGTGCAAAGTGTGTATATGTACAGATATAGGTACTAGGTATAGATACATAACTTTATGCCATATGATTTTTCTCATGATTCTCATGGTTTCTTAGGATTTTTCTCATGGTTCTTTGATTTTTTGCTTCATGGAAAAGAACAATCTGGTAATCTCAGCTTAATGGTCTAATTTGCTTAGTGTCTTCAGACAATGTAATCTCCTAGAGATAAAATGTCCAGTTATTCAGAGACACCCCATTGTCCTTTCTTTTCTCTTCTCTGAATTGGGGTTTTATCAACACTTTGTCCTCAAGCCTCAAGAAGAGACAAGGTCTCTGGGTCACCAAGGAATCCTTGGCCTCTCCCACCAAAAGAGAGGTTGGTGCTCTAGGTGGCTTCCTACATTGGTGACGCTTGGTGTGAAGGCCACGTCCTTTGGTTGTGCCCTGTGTCTGTGTGGACTGATGGTCTGCCTCAGTCAGCCTGGCCAGGGCCCACTGGTGCTCCCCAGTCAGCCTCATGGCATTTCCCACAATGAGACCAGCTCCTCTGAGTCAGTGTCACACTGTTCACTTGTCCCCGGGTCTGGGCTGCACACTTGACGGCCTCTACTTTGGACTCATGTCACCTCCTGGGCCCGGTACGCCCCTTGACAGGCTGACTGTCCCTCATTCGGAGACACCCTACAGGGGGTCTCTGAACTGGGTCCATTCTAGTTGTTAAGTGAGGATAGCTCGGATAAAGCCAACTATGCCCTCTTTCTATGCAGGCTCTGAATTGACCCCTTACCAGGTCCCACACATTGACTGGGATACAAGGAGCTCTGTCCATGATATGTCCTCATTTCATCAAAGAAACTCCCTCTTTGACTAAAACTTAGAATAAGGAACATTAAGAAATCCGTGTCTGATGGCCTCTGTTTCTGAGCTCTCACTCGTCTTTCCCTCCCTCCTCTGAGGCCATTTTCTCTAGCATCCAGATTCCAACTTCAGAGCTAGATTATAACCTCGAGAGGGGCGGGGTTGGGGCTGGCATGAGACCAGTGGAATTTTTTTAATGTTTTACCAACTCTGCCTACATACAGTGGGTTTTCATTAAAATTTTTTAAAATGTTTATTTATTTTTGAGAGAGAGACAGAGACAGAGACAGAGAGCAAGCATGGGAGGGGCAGAGAGGGAGACACAGAATCGGAAGCAGGCTCCAGGCTCTGAGCTGTCAGCACAGAGCCCGATGTGGGGCTTGGACTCACGAACCTCGAGATCATGACCTGAGCCGAAGTCGGATACTTAACCGACTGAGCCACCCAGGTGCCCTTGGATTTTCATTTTAAAGTCAAAGAAGAAACCGCACTCACTTCTCCTGCACACAGGATTGGGAAAGATAAGGATCCTTCTTCACATAGTAAATAGCCATAACACATACCACTTAGCACTGATGTCACTGCTGTCTCACTCTGTTCATGTGTGACCACAGTGCTAGTCATGTGATGACAGAGCAGTCACAACAGAATAATTACAGCATCTTACACTCTCCTCGCCTGGAGATTCCGAGGGGTATGCTCATTTGCATCTTGACGTAGCATCCCATTTTTGTTTATTTTATTTATTTTTTAGATTTTTATTTATTTGTTTTGAGAGAGACAGAGACAGTGTGCGGTGAGTGGAAGGAGAGAAGGAGGGAGACAGAGAATCCCGAGCAGGTGCCATACTGCCGGGGCAGAGCCCGATGTGGGGCTCGAACCCATGAAACCAGGAGATCATGACCTGAGCCAAAACCAAGAGTTGGATGCTTAATAGGGTGACCCGTCCAGGTGCCCCAAGGCAGTTACTGTTTAAATGGGAGCTACACGGGAAGTAGAGAAAGAAAATGCATTGATGGTTTGCTAAGTGTGGAGAGGTTGGCCAGAGCTTACAAAAGTATGGCTCAGATACTCAATGGCTTACTGACAGATAACTAAGCACGAGGCGAGGTGAGCAACAGTGTGATTCATGTATCCGCATTGTCTGGGCATCCAGAGATTCCCGTACCGTGTATTGTTGGCGGTTTACAAGGAACAGAATCTAAAGCTTAGATGGAAAACATAACAGCTCGAAGGTCCAACTCTGTGTGCAGATGCTGAACAGATGTAAACACTCCAACCCGTTTTCTTTCCTTCTCTCGTTTTTTTCTCTCTCACCCTTTTCGCCATTTAGCGGGAAATATATATATCTAATGGCAATTTGTTGACGCAACAATGATACCTGCAAATTTGGGGATCCCTTTGGTTTTTCACTCATGAGAATGTTTCACTGAAGACCTTTTGGGCTTCTGCAACTCTACTGCAGAGTAAGCCTGTGACTCCAGCTCTTTCTCCTCAGGACGCTGAACTGACTGCATACTTTAAGGAGCCCCTGATCTGTGCCTTAGGTCTCTTTTGGTACAAATCACACTTCCCCTTGGTGGTGTTGGTTTTCTCAGCACAGAGCAAAAACAGTTTGCTGAAGATGGCCTTCGTACAAAATCTCATGCAAACGGCTCTGTGAAGGGGAGCTGAATCTGGTGCACAGTGGACGTCTGTGGGTGAGAATCTTCCAGCATCTTTATGGAGTCTGCAGTGTCTGGCCCAAAAGCCACAAAGCAGTTGCCTGAGACCTGCAACCGAACGGGACTCAGCAAGGGGGAGCCAGTATTCCAGTTTCCAAACATTGTAGAGGGGTGAAGGCATCGGCGAGCTTAGAAAGCACGGATCTGGAACCATACCCCTACCCTACTAGCTTTATGACTTTGAGCAAGTTATTTACACCCTGGGCACCTCTGTTTTCTCATCTGGAAAATGAAGAGAATAATCTCAGACTGTCAGGATTAAATGAGATAATACATGTCAATCTTATAGTTGGCAATTTTTATAGTATGTAGCAACTTTGCCGTTTATTACTTGCATGAGCTGGAAAACTCTCCTTTGACCCTCCATTGGGGTTCATTTACTTAGCACATAAACATTCAGGGTGTCCAGTTAAGTTTGAATTTCAGATAAAAACCAAATACTTTTTTTTTTAAGATATTTCCCATGACGTATTTGGGATGTAAGCTACTAAAAAGGTAGTCATTGTTTATTTGAACTTGAAATGTAACTGGCCGTGCTGTGTTTTATCTGACAGGCATTGATCCCCTTGCCTGATGAATGAGCATAGTGAGGTTTCCCCTGTCTTCTACTAGCGTGTGATCGTGAGTAGGACCTGAAAAGTACACTTGCACAAGTTGCGTACAATGCAATGTGCGAGACACGAGGGAATGCTCTCATTATTGGCGCCAGAGTGGACTCCTCCTTGTCTTCCTCCAGGGTGAACGTCAGTGAGAGGAGACACTGTAAGTTATAGTCAACCTGTTCACCGCTTCCGAGAGGCCAAGAATCTCTGGGTTACTGGCTACAGACGGCTTTTTCTCATTACTATGCGTGTGTAGATTTTTGTGCTTGGGGAGGGAAGGAAGAGTAGGAAGAAGGGGAGGGTTGTAAAGGGGACCGCCAGCCTTTATATGGGGAGGGTTATTTCTTTCTTAATTAAATTTCTAGACACGCAGCGTGCCCTTTCCAATGTATTAGGATTTTCTTACCTCTTTTCGCCCATAGTGTCAAGTCACGAACGTCTTCCTTTAGGAACGATCACAGGAGGGGCCCTTTTGATGCCCACTTATGCCAAGGCTGCATTTCAAGCATAAATACACCTTCGACAGAGAGTTACAAGGGAAAAGTCAAGGTTAAAAAAACAAAACAAAACGAAACGAAAAACAACCTCAAGGAGATTTTTCACTCTTACATGGCAAGCGCAACCAGGCAACGGAAGGACTCAAATTCTTTCCTTTTCGAAGAAAAGAACATCTTAAAGTATCTTCCGTCTCTTCCCAGAGCCCAGCACTAGGTATCAGAACGAAATGGGTTCCTGTGTCACTCAGGCAATCTCTCATGATACAAAAAATAAGGAGAGAAGGTGAATTTTGCCTCTACGGTGCTTAATTTACCAGCTAATCCTCATTCAGCCTCTTTAGAAAAATGAATAATTCATTATGTTAAAAACTTAGTCAATTCAGTTATTTGGTAGAATGGAGTTGACAGAGGGTCTCAGTCGTCTCGGTGAATCGTTATTTTTAAATCAGTTTTGCTAGCTTCACATAGACACTGCCTCCATGATGGGAGATACATAGATTGAGTAACTGGAACTACCAACTTGGCAATTTCCTAGGAGATATAGAGAGATAAATCTCCGGGGACCCTTGGCCTTTGACTTTGGAATGTGGAAGCCTTGGGTGAAGAGAAACATATGCTGGGCACCCGCTCCAACGCAGACAGACACCACGCAAGTCCCACCCCTGCCTGAAACCGGTAATTTCCCAACCCGGGAGCCTCATTTTCAGCCAGCAGGGCACAACAGTCACGATAAAGCTCTCTGTGCGTAGATAGTCAGGGCCATCGCGTTTTTATGGACACAAATTGAAGATAAGATCCTGTGATCGAGTCTCCGGCCACAGCTTGACACCAGCCCGTCAATGTCAGGTTCAGTTAAGTACCTGATGCCAACACTTTGCAGCAGTTCCGGTGGGTAAAGGTTCCGGCAGGGTCTGTGTTTCCAGTGAAGTTCACGCTCCTCATTTGCCGTAAATGAAGAAGATGGGAAGTGAGCTGCGCGATTTTTAGACTAATATTTAGATAATTGCAACTTATCTCATCTTAAGGATCAAGCTGATTGAACCTGAGCCGAGTTTCAGCTTGACTGTGTTTACGAGGCCTCCTTCCTCAGAGCCAGACATTTAAAGAAAGAAGGAAAGCGAGAGCTGGGATTTCCGGTTGACCTTGGGACCGAGAGTGACCAATCCCGGTAACAGTAATAGCGAGAGTAAACAATCATGAATATTGCAAATGCCCTCTCTCCAGTGCTGAGAAAAATTAATTTCCTATTTGAGTTTCATTCACATAAATACTTATAATGATGTATTTAAATCCAGACTCTGTTAAATCCTGAGCGCACACGGTACCTGAGCCAACAGCATGAGTCTTGCGTTTAATCGGTTACTGTAATAAACATATAAAATGTTTTTTTTTTTTTCATGAGAGGACAGAACAGTGGCTACATAAAAGGACATCAAATGACACATCCTCCATCTCCCAGCAAATAAAAAAGCCATCAGCTCATAACAAGGCGGTGATAAAAGGTGCTGAGGCCAGTAAGATTAAGACTTTGTAATAAGGTTCAGGCGCCAAAACTGACAGCCATTTTCTTTTATATTTATCATGTCCTCACATTGGGGTGAGAAGCCACGGCTCTGTCCCATTGCTGGCTAGAATTTATAGCAGCTCCATTATTAGGAGATTGCAGTGAAATGGGGTAGAGGTATGGTTTTCTGAGAACGTTACGATAGCCTCCTACATTATACACTTGACAGGTTTGTCAGCTCTTAGTAACAAGCCTTGTAAAGTACTTTAATATCATTAGCACTATTTTCTTAATGTGTCTGCTCTCCTCACAGCCTGAAAATATCATATATCATAGGCTGGAGGGTAGCATGAACTCCTCTCTCCCCTTTTCTGGCTTCTTAAATGTGATTTTATAGTCACACGTAGAGTTGATATTTTAATCAAAATAATGCAGCCATTTTCCTTTATTGATTATCAAGTAAATATGTATAAATATGTAGTTAGGGGTGGGCAACCCTTTTAGAGGATATTGAAAACACGTAATGAATGGCTTTCTGGGGCAGTCTTGCTGCCTGCTTCCTTCACTTACGCTACCTGCCACGAGTCTCCCTTCGGCTCTTCTGGCCCAAAGGTCTGTGGAGTCTTTGGACAGGAAAGAGGAGCACAGGCCAGAACTGAAATTCTGGAAGCACGTTCCAGGTAGCAAGGCCCACATCAGATGCCTTCGGAACTTCCGCACATACATGTCTCCGTTTTTGCAAGCTAGCATAACTTATAATATATTCTGTGGCTCATGTTGCATTCCCAAAGGGCAAGTGTTTATTTCAAAATATAGAAATCCTGTAAGGTTTTTCTTGTTTTCAGTGATGAGCATATAGGCCTACCTACATTTATCGGCGATGCTGAGATAAGCCCAGAGGCCCAACAGTGTGAAAGCTTTATAAGAGTTTTACATTTCAAAAATAGACATGTATTGCTTTGTGAATGTAGTAAAATTATAAACTTGGTTTAGAGATCATGTTTAAACAGGACATATATCTTCATAGGGGCTTGAGTTTTTTCTTCACATTATATGTAGTCTCATATATGACCCTGATCAAAACATTGTAATTATTGTCAGCAATAACATGAAATCCACACTAAGAATAAGGATGGGGACACACACACACACACACACACACACACTGCACATGCATACAATATAAAGGGAATCTTAACGATCTCCAGTAAAATTCAGTCAAATTGTCCTGTGACTTAAAAGCCAGCTAAAGTCATGGGTGCCTGGGCAGCTCAGTTGGTTGAGGGTCCATCTTAGGTTCAGGGCATGATCTCAGAGTTCATGGGTTCGAGCCCCACGTCGGGCTGTGTGCTGACAGCTCAGAGCCTGGAGCCTGCTTTGGATCCGCATCTCTCTCTCTCTCTCTCTCTCTCTGTCCCTCCCCCACTCATGCTCTGTCTCTCTCTCTCTCTCTCAAAAATAAATAAACATTTAAAAAAACTGAAAGCAAGTTAAAGTCAAATATATCGTTCACTTCAGTACTAGAGCTCAGAATAAAACATCAACCATGTGTAGGCAGTATCAACATCAAGTTAGTTACTATATATTCCCCGGATGTGTATTCAACTAGTTACCATATGTACGTGCTAATTCCCACCACCACTATCTCAAGTGAGAAATCAAAAGGTCTATCTATGGCGTGCTTTCTTTTGAGTGAAAAATCACTGCACCTCTCTCAGGGTCTACTACATGATAGGTAATCAGTAAACATTGGTTGGAAGAGTGAGTACAGGCATCTATGATTTCCTCCATCTTACATTGGGATTTCCGGTCCTGTTTGTCCATGGCCGTCAAAAAGGGGCACTTGCAAGAAACAAACGCACCTCAGAAGAGAAGAGCGATGGCATCTCAGTCTGAGAATAATCCAATCCATGCTTTTCTTCATTAACTTGCATATATGCTGCTGCGTTTACAGCAGACAATTTACAGATAATCTCAAGGCAGTTGGGCTATATAGTGACAAAGAGGCACCACTAGGCAATCCCCAGACTGTCTATTGGCAAATTATTTGAATGTGTCGAAAATACTTAGCCATTCAAAAAATGTTATTTTGAAAACAAACCACCCAAGAGAATTTAGACCTTTATCTCCATCCCCACATGTGGTCTTTCTGTTCCTCGGTTGTACAAATATTCCAAGATGTAGTTCACAAAGTGAAACTGTCAGGTTACATTTTGTCAGTTTAATAGCTTTGTTTCAGTCCGTTTAAAAATGCCCTCCTAAATTCCGTCTCCCCTTTTCACTTGCCTAATTTAAGTGAGAAGATGATGGTTCATACTTTAGACCACGTCTCTTCCCACCTGAACAAGAAGACAGGGCAGGGTCAAACCCATATTTTTGTCTATTTTATAGTCAATACGATAAGTGCTGCTGATGGATTAATTATATAGTAACTACGGCTGATTTTTCTTAGAAAGGAAATGATTAAATCGTGTATTTTTCAGTGGGGTCTGGTCACCCCATGAGGCCCTAACCTAACCTTTTTCAAGTACTTTATGTCTCTTCATCTGAAGGAACACCATTAATCTGATGTACAGAGAAACTGTCCTCTGAAAATGCTACCGTTCACACAATCTAGTTAACATAAATACATTTTTAATATCTGTCGATACGTAACTGTTCCTCATCAGTCACAGGCCTGGTCATAAAATCATTTAGTCTATTTATTGCAAGAAATCATTAAGAATTAGACTTATCTAAGTCTGTAAATTTGTCAGGCTTACAGCATTAGATCCCATTGAGAAAATATTTTTTGATGAAGTCTTTACGTGTAAAACAGCAGAGTAATTAGTCAAAATCATTGACTGAGGATTTATGGACATTCATGTGTCTAAACAGCGGTATAACTTTCCTATGGTGTTGCGCTGACATTCAGAGACAATATTACAATATGTAAAGCTAGAAGGAAACTTAGAATCACCTGGCTGGTCTTC
Organism: Paguma larvata; assembly: GCA_030068075.1. Lineage (NCBI taxonomy): Eukaryota > Metazoa > Chordata > Mammalia > Carnivora > Viverridae > Paguma > Paguma larvata. The sequence continues at coordinate 128,411,798 of CM057827.1, read as the reverse complement.
CTTAATCAGAATTTAACTCTTTGGGCTTCCCCTTCCTTGGCAAACCACCTGAGTGAGAGTAGTCATAGTCCTTCTTCCCATCTATGCCCAAAAAAGGCATACAGGGAGAAAAGGTGGATTCCGTATCAGTCCTTTGTACATCTCATGGTATAATTTATCTCCTCACCTCCAGATTCGAGGTTCCAGTTGGTCAGATAGTTTGGGGCAAAATCCTGGACAAACATCCTGACTCTGTTTTAGCGTCCCACAGAAAACACCAATGTTGAGTTAATTAGCTAAGAAGATTTCAGCTAAATGTCACTATATGTATAAGACTCTGGGACTGTGATTGTAAAATCAAATGTCCCCTTGATCTGTTGTCCCCAAATTGAATCGTGTGTCAATGAATATGCTCATTATTTTGATTTGGCGAGGATATAGGACAATGGGACTTCTCGTCACAGCTGAATGGAGGATAAATTGATGTCATCGTCTTGGACACCAGTTGGATGTCATCAGGTAACTTGGTAATGTATGTATCTTCCAACATAGTAATTGTCTTCTAGAGGTACACCCGCAGAAACTCTTATAAATCTGCCCAGCACTGTTAAAATAGTCTAAAATTGGAAATAACCCACATGCCCATCAAGAGTAGAATGAAAAAAATATATGCGGCATATTCATACAATGAAAACTATAGGCTGGAAAAAAGGAACAGATCACAAAAATCTAATGTTGAACAAAAGCAAGAAGACAGCGAAGGATACACACATATGATTTCCATTTCCTTTATTTATTTATTTAATTTTTTTTAAATCTTTACTTATTTTTGGGAGAGTGAGGGAGAGACAGAGCGTGAGTTGGGGAGAGGCAGAGAGAGAGGGAGACACAGAATGTGAAGCAGGCTCCAGGCTCTGAGCCGTCAGCACAGAGTCCGACGCGGGGCTCGAACTCACAGACCATGAGATCATGACCTGAGCTGAAGTCGGACGCTCAACCGACCGAGCCACCCAGGCTCCCCATGACTTCCATTTCCTTAAAAATTTTAGAAAAGTAAATCTAAATTTCATACCGATTAGAGATCCAAATGAATGTGAAAAAAATTCTTGAAAAAAAAAAAAGAGGGAAATGTTAACACAAAATTCCAGAGAGTGGTGTGAAGAGCGGGTGGGTTGAGGAATGGAACTGTGATGGGGGGGGGGGGTCAAGAGATTCCTTCATACACTGGCGATACACTGTTTCTTAATTTTAGAAAGTAGGTATAGGGGTTTCTTTTTATTTTTTTTTAATCTTTATTTATTTTTGAGAAAGAGAGAGAGACAGGAGCATGAGCAGGAGAGGGGCAAGAGAGAGGGAGACCCAGAATCCGAAGCAGGCTCCAGGCTCTGAGCTGTCAACACAGGGCCCGACGCAGGGCTCAAACTCACAGACTACAAGATCATGACCTGACTCGAAGTCAAACGCTTTACCGACTGAGCCATCCAGGCGCCCCGTTTTTTTTATATTTTAAACACACTAATAATTTAAAAAATACATTCATAATTTATTCATATTTTAAATATACATTTCAAAATTCAAAAAGAAATAACAATAGATTTTAAAAGTAACAATAGATGAATAGAGAAGAGATGACTCCAAAGGCACAGCTCTGTTCCTTTATCTCCTTTTCACTTTTAAAAATACCTCTGACATCGGGGCGCCTGGATGACTCAGTTGGTTAAGTGTCCAACTCTTGATCTTGTCTCAGGTCACGATCTCACACATTTCATGGGCTCGAGCCCCACATTAGGCTCTGTGCTGATAGCATGGAACCGCCTGCTTGCGATTCTCTCTCTGCCTCTCTCTATACCCGTCCCCAGGTCCCACTCTCTCTTTCTCCCTCAAAATAAATAAATAAACATTAAAAAAGATACCTCTGGTACAATCATGGAGTAATCTTTGGTGTAGGCAAAAATAGGTCCCCCCCCCCTGAATGGTACATTTGACTTCACAGATAGAAATGTGTTTCTGTAGTCCATCAGATTTAAATCAAATATAGACAGATATTATTTAATATACATGAGAATTAGATGAGATTGCGTGTGTTCTATCTAATACTTTTTATATACCCCTGATAGTTAACAGTATATATGAAGGTGATGATTTCAAATCAATTATTCAGACGCTGAAGTTAGCCAAATGCAGTCCATTAAAACGCCCATTGTTTTATGTTCCTGTCTCCTTTTAAGACCATTTTCAAAGACTAAATCAGGCACTTAAGGAACTATGTTCCATTTTCCCCAGATGTGTTCATGATGTAACTTTACCACAGTGGTGTAGTTTTAGAAGATTTTGATAAATCATATTCTTGCATTTCGAAATAGTGGATACCATTTGAAGAGTTTTTACCGTTGTCTTATTTTCCGAAAGTAGTGGAAGAAGGGGCCAGATATTCCTTAATACTTGCTAAACAATTCAATAAGAACAACAAAAGAAGGCACACAAAACAAAATAAGTCTTTTTATCCTCTCTCAACAACGCTGTAGGGTTCCTATTAACTGTCCCCTGCTAGCAGAGGAGAAGAAGGGTGCCCAGTGAATAGAAGGACTTGCCCGCAGGCAAGGCTGGCTTAGTTGGGAGAGCCTCGGACTTTCGATTTCTGCTCTGGGATTAAGCCTTGTGTCGGCCTCCATGCTGAGTGTGGAGCCTGCTTCAGAGTCTCTCTCTCCCTCTCCCTCTCCCCTGCTTACACTCTCTCTCTCTCTATAATAAAAAAAAAAGACTTGCCCAAAATAAGTGACTACACTCAGGTATGAATCATGGCGATTCGTTCTACTACTCTGATAAACCTCCCTCCCTCCCATGTGAACAGCAAAGAGTTTGTTACTAGAATTATGCATATGTTATGTATGTATACAGGCAAAAGGCTATCTTTACAATGTTTGGTGTAGTTCATGTACATTGTTAAATCTCATTATGAGAAGCATTTACTATTGGTAAATTATGTCCACATCGGGCATATAACATCTCCATCTCCTTAAGTTAAAGACGTCAGAAGGTTTCTAATAGAAACTGTAAAATATTTCCTTTCGAACATTTTTATTTTTCAGCTCTCTGTTCCTGAGTGAGCCTGACATTTCTCGGAGATGACTGTCGTGTGCTTATTTCCATTTCTCAGCACCCTTCGCGATCACACCAGGCTGGTAATTAGTAAGATAAAAATGGCTATTGGATAATGCAGCGTTTCAACCGTCGTCGGGCTGGATTGGGGGGAAAAGTTACTCTGTACAATGAGAACCCAGCGGTGCGATTGTATTGACTTTTATGTCATGTTTGTTTCAGTTTACCAGTCAAAACGAGTTTCGCGGCTCCTCCTGGTCCAGAAGGTTCCGTTTGCTTTATGAAAATGAAGCTGTCTTGTTTTCTGGTTCATAAATCATTGTCAAGCGGAGCTAGATAACAGAAACAAGTTCAGATTCCAGAGTGATTATCCTTAGAGATGATGTATTAAATATACAGAATACAACTTGATTTTCATAAGCCGTGTTGACTTTGCAGAACTAAGGCTTCAGGGGGAAATTATCTCATCAGAGGAGGGGTGAGAGCCTGCAAGATCTAACCAGGTGGGGACGCGGGGGAGGGCAGAAAGTGGAGCGCGTTCACATACAAAGATGTGTTTTCTCTCATTTCCGCTCCGTGATTTACCTGCTGTCGTTCCTTGAAGCATTTGGGTGCCTCTTGATTTTATTAACAATGTAAGACTCCTCTTTAGAAAGGAAGAGATTTCCATTTCCCTTTCATCCTCTGCTATCTTGTAAAGTCCTCTATCTCTTTATATCATAGCCTCTTTGCCCCCGAAATTAGGATCGGGTTGAGTTTGACCTCTGGGGATGCCACAGCCTTTCCACAGGAGGCTCGCTGATGTCTTGGCCGAGCCAAATCAGGGGCCGGGGGAGCCAAGTCTGAAGAAAAATCACAGTGCAGTCAAGGAGAGTCACAGGGAGGTCCTGAGATTAGAATAGCCCCTCTGGCAAGTCATGAAAACAGAATGGGTTTCATGTACATACCTTGTCCCCAGTGTGCTGAGACTGACTTTCCCTCTCAACGAAGAGTTCAGACGGCCACCCAGCAAAGTCAAGTGCATTCATGCCACTGCAGAAGAGAGATGTTTCTTCTGTGTGAAATGTGTTTCGCCTCCCACGTGACTGCTTAGTTCCTTCTTATTGGAGCCTCAAATCTCATCCCAGACATCCAGATGTCCCTCCTCAGAAAACCCTCCCATCCTTCCCAGCCGCCTTCTGAAGGCTTGTTTCTCTGGGCGTTCACACTTTTCGCTGTTCCCTCTTCATACTTACTGCTGGGATAATCAAGAATTAATTGCACGATTAGCTTCTGTAATATTGGTCTTACTTGGTAAGATGGAAGTTCCATGGGGCTAGGTGGTCGTGTCTGATGATACAGCTGTGGTTAGGCACGTACCACATGGTACTTTGGCATTAAGTATTCGGAAGCAGAAAGGCATCTGAGTGGCTCCGTTGGTTGAGCTCCTGACTCTTAGTTTTGGGTCAGGTCACGATCTCACAGTTTTGAGTTCGAGGCCCACATCAGGCTCTGTGCTAACAGTGCGGAACCTGCTTAGGATTCTCTCTCCCTCTTTCTCTGCCTCTCCTATCTCTCCCTCAACATAAATTAGTAAAGTTTTAGAAGGTATTTGGAATCAGGGCATAAAGGAAAGAAGACAGGTGTCTGGAGCCATTCACAATTCTGAGTAAAATTTGGTCTAACAGGACATTCGGATGGTGATTCAAGATGTAGTCAAGATTTAATTCTATTTCAGGGGCGCTCGGGTGGCTCAGTCGGTTAAATTCTGACTTTGGCTCAGGTCATGATCTTGCATTTCGTGCGTTCGAGCCCCACGTTGAGCTCTGTGCTGACAGCTCAGAGCCTGGAGCCTGCTTCGGATCCTGTGTGTCTGTCTCTCTCTGCCCCTCCCCTGCTTGTGCTCTGTCTCTCTCTCTCTCTCACTCTCAAAAATAAATAAACATTAAAGAAATTTTACTTCTATTTCAATTAGGTTTTTGTGCTCAGGCTGGAAGGCAGCCTTCTCCAAAGAGCAAAAGAACAGAAACCATATAGATACCGGCATGTATTTCCTGTATTATAAAGATGAATTTTCTCTGCTTTCCAGGAAACGTCTTTGATTTTCTTAAGAGAATCAGCTGGGGAAGGAGAGTAGGTATGCAGCCGAACCCAGAAATACCACAAGCTCTCGTTTGGGATTCAGGAAGTCATAACCTGATATTGCCTGGCTTATCTGACTGATTTATTATTTCTTTACAATACTAGCATCTTTGCTCACTTCTTGAGCAGGAAGGCAAAGGGAGGAATTGGAAAGTGATTTCAGAACTTGGACAAACACATGTGACTTCATGGAATCTTCACCTCAGTGTGTGCTTTCAGTCACACGCCCAGAGACCTGTGTCATCGGGATAATTGTCTCAACTTGCCACTTCACTGTAATTGTACAAAAAAAACCCCAAACCGAAACAAACCAAACAAGCAAAAAACCCCAAATGTAACACCTCTTTTTAGAAGCTATGAGCAAAGTCCCTACTTGAACTTTGGATTTTCTCAGATAGGTGAGATTTCTAGGCAGTTGGTTAACGCATGCAGACTTGGCACCTTTTGTAAATATATAGGCATTTGTAAATATAGTCTTGTTTTATCTACAACTATCATGATAACACTGGGGCTTTGCTCTTTAGGAAGAGAGCAATCAATAGAGAAACGCTGCGTGGCTTATTTTCTGTCATGTATGCCTTACAGGTCATGGAGTCAAGTACTGTGGCAGTATTTGTAAAAGGCTGGTGATTTTTAGGAAAGATCATCAGTAACATATGTAGCCGAGCAAGCTAAAATAATTACAATCAAATTTCATGCTTCAGGGCACAAACTGATTTCCTTCAAGGGTCAGGAAGGAATTACGCTGCCTTCACCCACGTGCACTGCATTGGGAACATGACCCACCCATTTTTGTTTGGTTTTGCCCTTCCCCCCCCTCAAAAAAAAAAACTAATGATACTGACCAGCGTTCTTAAGAATGCAGCTCAGCTTACCTTATGCCCATCCTTGGTCCCATCACACCCGATTTGCTTTCTCCATGGTCGCTAAGAACTTTTCTCTAGAACGAGCCATGGGACAGAGCACAGGTTGGGGAGCGTTGCCTATAAAATGTAAACGTTCCTTCTTGGATACATTTTTAAAAGTTGAAGGCCTAGAAGGGACCATCTGGATGGAGACGAAAGAAAAATAATGTGATTTGAGGTTTTAAGCACACCGCCTTAAAACTCCGTGAGGACCACCTTTCCCCCTTGGAGACCCTCTCAACCCTCTACTTCCGGCCCTAGCTTTTATTAAGCTGATCTCCCCTCCCCCTTCCCCCCCCCACTAACTTTGGCCCCTTAAAAAAAATCTCCATCAAAACACAAATTTGCTCTTTTTTAGGACTTCATCATCAGGAACAATAGATTCTAACTTTTGCCACCATCTTGGAGGGGAGGAGGGGTTGCGGGGGTGGGGGAGGGAGGAGGGGAGAGGAGCAAATGGTTATTCTCAAGCACTCCTTCTACTACAAACTTAGAGTAGAGGCCTTTGAGCTAATTACATTCTGTATATCCGAGCCCGGCTAGCAGAGCTTCAGGCTGACACTCAGATACATCTGGGGCTGATAACAATTGCAAATACTCAGGGCACACTTTAAAAAAAAAAGGCTTATGTTACAATGTGAAACGACATGTTTTACAGTCCTCACAATGGTCAGACAAATAAAACAGCTCCGAGTCGGGGGGCCTTTGTGGGGGGAAATGTATTTTGTAACATTTCATTTAGAGCAGAAAAATTTCCCCACTGACAAGGGAACATTTGACCCGAAGAAGAAAATGTTAAGTTCCACCCACAGCTGTTTGAGGAAATAGGAAATAGAAGACTCTGGGCTGCCTTTGATGATGCAGGCTATAAGGTTACCATCACCTCCCGTTCAGAGGGACAGTTTTGGAGATTTGGGTCCGATTCGAGAGCGTAGAAGAGGATCTATAAGAAGCTCCTTCTGCACAGACATCCAAGGGACAGGCGTAGAAATGAAGAGACCGCACGTTCCTAGGAGGTGTTCAGTCAATACTGAAAAGATCGTTTGAGGCCATTTGGGAGTCATCCTGGGGGGGGGGGCGAGTTTAATGTGTGGAACGCGGGTAGGTGACTTTCCAAAAGCCTCAGTCGTGCTTGGGGGTGATGCCGGAACACAGAAGGAAAACGCCTCCCAAAGCCAGAGTTTTACATACGATCGGAACAACGGTGGGTTCGCACTTGGCAAAAAGCTCGGAGGCAGTCCCTTCTGCTAACGCGTGCTGTTTGTCAGCAATCAGCCTTCTTCCTCCTGTGGAGAGCCGCGGGGTCATAAAATAGAGGGTATCCCTGACTCTCATCTGACAAATTGCCCCGTTCCTCGAGCTTACATCCTTTCTAAGTGTAGCCGTGACGCCTTCGTATTTAATATCCTTGCCCTCTCCCTTCAGTCTGTGGTTTTGTGGCACGAAGACAACGTGCGTTTTCTCCATCTCATGCCCCTGCTTTTCCAGAACGTTTTGATTTAAAAGTTGCATGTAGTGTGGGGCGCCTGGGTGGCTGTGTCGGTTACTCGTCCGACGTGGGCTCAGGTCGTGATCTTATAGTTTGCGAGTTGGAGCCCAACTTTGGGCTCTGGGCTGACAGCTCAGAGCCTGGAGCCTGCTTCGGATTCTGGATTCTGTGTCTCCCTCTCTCTCTGCCCCTCTCCTGCTTGTGCTCTCTCTCATTCTGTCTCTCTCTCTCTCTGTCTCTAAAAATTAATTAATTAATTAATTTTTTAAAAGTTGTATATAATAGCCACAGCTTTATAACAGAGGACATAAAAAAAAGAGGGAGGGATCTTCCACTTGTAGTGCATTTTGGATTTTGCTCATTAATACAGTTTTATTTTTAAGGAACAAAACCCAACAAAGAGGTAGTTAGCCCCAATTTGACAGATGTAGCGACTGGGGCTCAGATCTATGTAGGAAGTTGTTCCAAACTCTATAGTTCTTAAGCTGAACCAGAGTTCAACTCCACAAGCCATGAGCATCTGTGACTAAATAAAGCACTTTTAGCTACTATACTGCCACCTTTCAATTGTGTAGCAATTTTAACTTCGAAAGCACCTTTCTTTACTATGTCATCTCGTATAATAAATAAATTCAAGGGGCGCCTGGGTGGTTCAGTCAGTTAAGAGGCCAACTTCAGCTCAGGTCATGATCTCACGGTTCGTGGGTTCAAGCCCCGTGTCGGGCTCTGTGCTGACGGCTTGGAATCTGGAGCTTGCTTCGGATTCTCTGTCTCCCTCTTTCTCTGTGCCCCTCCCTTGCTTGTGTTCTCTCAAGAAAGGCAAGAAAGAAAGAAAGAAAGAAATAAAGAAAGAAAGGAAGGAAGGAAGGAAGGAAGGAAGGAAGGAAGGAAGGAAGGAAGGAAGGAAGATAGAAAGAAAGTGAGAGGGAGGGAGGGAGGAAGGGAGGAAGGGAGGAAGGAAGGAAGGAAGGAAGAAAGGAAGAAAGAAAGAAACTCTAATAAACAAATAAGCTTTAAAAATAAACAAATATGTAAATTCAATATAACCCACCCATTTAAACAGGGAAGTAATTGAAGAAAGAAGGAAGGAAAGAAGGAAGGAAGGAAGTAAAGAAAGAAAGAAAGAAAGAAAGGGAGAAAGAAAGAAAGAAACTCTAATAAAACAAACAAATAAGCTTTAAAAATAAATAAACATGTAAATTCAATATAACCCACCCATTTAAACAGGGAAGTAATTGAATTTACTGACCGAGGGGAAGTAACTAATGTAATGTGAACTTTGGTATTCCTTTTAGACATAGCCTCTTGTATGTATGAATACCACATATACCTATGAACGTGTGTCATTTTCATGATGACATGCCATGTCACCCACTTTGTTCTCTTAAGGAAGAAAATAAACACAGATTTGCTCGAGAATGATGAATGGGCTCAGAGACCACCGCGCGTCATGGCTTCCTGAATCCCCGACTCGCCCGCTTGGAAGGCCATCTCTCCTGGAGACTAACAGACCACTCTTTGGTAAGTGGCGGGGAGGTTTTGTTTGTTTGTTTTTTTGGGGGGCCAGGGGGTGGGCGGGGGTATCCGTTTCTCTGGAAAGCCGGCTCCTGTGTTCTCAGGGGTTATAAACATGGGAGTCGTTTTTATTGGCAATCCACGGCGAGAGTGCTGAGACAAATAGAAACCGGACCACGCGGATCCTCAAAGGTGAGAACATACAGCTGTTGGGAATTGCGGGAGAAGCTGACCAATAAAGGAAGTCACTATTTTTCCAGGCCTAAAGTGAGTTATAGGGCGAGACGGGTGTTGTATATTTATGTAAGGCCGCAGCAGGGAGTTTAAGCGGCTGTATATTACTGAAAGAGCATCATTCACATTCAGGCTGAGACAAAAGGTGGAAATGAAGTAACATCCTGGCCAGAGAAGGGCTCACGACAGAATAATAACATTTCGGAGAGGGGGGCCACGAGGAGGCCGTGGGTAGGCCTCGAAATGAGGAAATGATCAAGATGCCTTGTCAGGCCTTCAAAAAACAGTTACACACGCGCGCGCGCACACACACGCTCAGGATTAAGGCCTGGCCAAGCGTCCTTGGGAAGGAAGGTCATTTATCTTTCACAGGAACGCGTACACAATTGCTCGCAACCTTCATCAGTATAGTCAGCAAGATAGGTTTGCCAAAAGAACTAGAAAAAATATATATCAATACACATATTACAGTTGGGACCCCATTTGGTGTTTATTATTATCATACACTGGAGCTTCACTGCATCCGCGTAGATACTAATTCAGGACAATATTTGAAGGACTAAAGTGGTTCCGGCTGCTCTGGACATTCAAGGGAAGGGGGTTGAGGGGGGAGGGAAACTGCCTTATCTCCTGTGTTTATTTATTGTGTCCTTTTGTTTAGAGGAAGTTGCACGGAGAAGAAAGGGGTCATGAAATTATACTTCCGTAATGACAAATGGTGAGAGGGAAACAGACATTCATTTCAGGAAAATAATCAAAAGAGGAGGGGGGGGAGGAAAAAAACACTTTTAACGTTCAAAAAAATAGACACAGCCAGTCTGTGGGACTCTTTGGAAAGGCTGTGCTTCTGTTTGGTAGCAATAGTCTCGGGGTCCCCCCACGCGCTAATTAAGCTGTTGTCAAAATTTTTAATGGTGATCACGGTGCCAAAAAAAAAGCCCCACCACGATATAAAATAAAAATGTCCAATCACATCGCTTTTGGTTAATATTAACTTAGAGTGGTGATTAAAATAAGGGATCCCATGGAAAGGGGATGAAAACAGTCTATCTTATCTGAATAGGTGTATTTATTTTTGAAACCGCTCTCACAGTTGTGAAAAACTTACAATGAAAAAGGCTCCGAGTAAAATGTGTACGTGACCCGCCACGGACGAGATGTGAAAGTCTGTCTTATGAGGACAAACTGCAATGAGCTGGCATGATGATTTTATGCGAGGGAGACGTAATTTAAAACCTAAAACACATAGAGACAACCTCGAGCGTACTTAAAGTTTTATGGCAATAGTGGAATTACAACACGAATAGATTTGCTTCTATTTTCTTTTTTTTTTCCTCTTTACCGTTTTATAACTGGATGTTAAGATGCCATTAAAAAAAAAAAAAAAAAAAAGGAACCGCGGATCGGAATGATTTAATTTTCTCCTTTGACCCTTCGGAAAAAGTATTATTTCTCACTGTTCTCAGTCATGTCTGACGAGTTTGCACATTCAACCCCAGTATTATCAGGACATGGTATTCAGCAACCTTTTCAATAGCCAAAGGCAAGGGAGACTGAGAATGGACTCTCGGGCTCCTTCCTCTCCCTCTAAAACCAGCAATTTGCAGACGGGAACGGTTCCCCCTGCGTTTGCAGGTGAACTTCCCAGGCACAGAGCAGAAGCCGAGGATTTCTAGGAATGACAACTTCAGCACATCCGTGAAATGATCCTGCTCGCCCATTTCCTATTTTTCCACGGGGCACATCTCAAGGGCTGCGGTCATGCAAATTCATTCTCGGCTTCCGAAGCATCAGGTCATGGCCAGTGCCAGGGGCGGGATTCCCAAACCATTAGCCCGACTGGTCTGGTCTGATCCTGTGTGGGAAAACCTGATATTTGGGCCCCACACCCCATCTCCTGGCCTGCCTGTCTGGTACAAAAAATGCATTGGTGGAGAAAATACTGAAATAGGTCACTCACCGAAGCATATCTGAGAAGGGTTTTATGAAAAACAAATGCTATTTCCAGAGTTTGAGCTCCATTGAGAAAAATAATATCTTAAATACAGACTGCTCAGTCTCCACTCCTGTGTTCACTATATATATAACCCATACGCATGCACACACTCACACACACGCACATATATTTGTATATAAAATCTATCTGTAAGGAATTTCTTGAAGTAAGAATCATTGGTGCATTTCATATAAAAAGCAATACTGGCAGAGGAAAAAAATTCTTCCTTTCTTCGGTTTTTCCCTTAAACGTTTGAGTAAGGAATCATTAGAACGGTTGCCGGCATCTGTGTGTGGTGGCGTGTTGAAAAAAAAACCCTCCCTTTAAACACAGATTTTAACCTTTCCACCTTCGCCTCTTAACATTTTCTTTCCTTTTCCTCAAAGCATTTAGGTAAATTAAGATGAGGTCCCTCCATAAAAAATGCAAGGGGATCTGTTAAACTTTCATCTCTAATTTATTCATGAAGGAGTGAGGTCTTGCCTGGTCTTGCTGTGTATCATCCTGTCAGAACGACTTTCTCTCTTGTTGAGAAGGGAGATGGAAGGACAGGAAATCCGAGCTTGGGTTTTGCCAGTAATTGCTGCCAGAATAAAAATGCAGGGGCCTTCTTTCTCGGTGACGTGAATGGGGGCAAAAGTTTCAAAACACCGGAAACCGGAACTGAATTAGCATCTATATGTGTGGGAGTGCACAAATAAAAACACGAGTTATAAATATAACTACGTAGATATTACGAATGCATCGATTGTAAACACGGGTCTTCTCGAACCCACGTAGAATACGTCTGTGGAAACCATCGCTCTAAACCTATTTATCATCAAGGCGGAGGCACGCCATGATTTCAACCTACGAGTGGAGGCCAAGTATTTACAACGATGGAAAATACCCCTGAATGAAATTTCCTACACCTTACTGCTGTTTTGTAGCTACAGCTTCCGTGAGCTTGCTAGTGTAGACTGCCCACTTTAATGATTCTTGCTCTCATGCATAAAGATGAGGCTCCCATTGCCCTGCATGTGCAGGCCAACACGTGTGTGCCTAGCCCGCTCATTCCCGAACTGGGACAAGTTCAAAAGATTTACTCATCTTTTCAGAAGACCCTTATTTTCTCTTTCAAATTTAACTGTGGTGTAATATGTTTAATGTTCTCTCTTAAAAGTTCCTAGTCTTATTTTTTTTCCTTTTTAAATCCTTTCTTGTTGTTATTGTTTTTCCCCTCCACTTCCAAATATATTTCACATTTGTAGGCTTGCGGGGAAGGAGCTCCGAGTCTTATAATGTGAAAGACCTTATTCCGCTTGATGAATAGGTTCCTCGGTTTTGCCATTCCCACCCCAGCGTTCAAAAATTATCATCTTTTATACATGTGCGAAAGGGAGGGGGTGGGATCTGGCATTAGTTCTTTTAGTCGTCAGGAAATTACAAAATGTACACTTGCAAAGTAAGCAATTTTTGCAGTCGCCTCGCACATCCATCTTTTTAATGAGCCTTGTTTATAACCTGACGCCATGTTTCTAGTCACCTACCCTGTTTACGTCTTTGGCCCCTTTAATTAAGAGAAGAACCAGTTAAAAGAAAGTAAGAAGAAATATTAATATGATCTGATTAATTCAGCTAGCAGGAGGTTATGGGGTACCAAGGTTATTATAACCTATAAAGGCAATGTGAATAAAGCTGTATTCATTTGTAATTTTATTAGGCGGAGCAAATTAGTGAGTCTGCATAGCAGTGACAAAAGACCCGTTCCTATTTTTCCTTACCCCCTACTGCAAGGGCCAGGTGCCCAAAGTTAGGCTCCATATTAGGCAAATGAGATCTGATACATCTCAGCTGCACATCTAATGAGAGCTTCCAGAGCTGGTGCTGTGCTAATTTGGAAAGATTAGCTGGGATGTTTGTGGATGGCTGGTTAAAGTCCGACGAAAGAAAAGGAAAGCCCAGAGAAGAGGGAGCAAAACCAGGAAAGGGTTAAAGACCTGAAGACAACACCGGGGAAGGCCAGAAAGAATTGATAATGGGCAAACTATTAGAAACAAACTATCAAGGGCAGTTTGAGGGGTGAAGAGAATATTCTCTTTTAAGAGAAACGTCCATGGAGCCAGTCTCTTTGTAACAGTAAAATGCAGCAGGGTCCACCTGGGTAGGCCTCCCCTCCCCACTCCAGTCCCTCCGACATCAGGAGCCCAGCTTTTGTTCGCTTTCATGGAGTCAAAGAAAACTGCAGGGTTTATTTCAGGGAAAGACGAGGTGAGTGCTGTCAGTTAAGGAGAGTTCGAAAGGCAGTAAAACCTTGGATTGCGAGTAACTTGTTCTGCCAGCGTTCCCTAAGACAAGCAAACATTTCTAATAAATTTTAACTTGGTAAACAAGCGATGTCTTTCAAATACGAGTAGTTCCTGATGCTGAATGCCACATGATCACAATTGAGCCAATAGTTCTTGAAATTCGCTTTGATATGCAAGTTCTTTGGATTTTTCCGGAACGAGTTATACTCTGAAACCAAGGTTTGATTGTAAGAGGAAGTAGGCATGGTGGGAGTTTTTAATTCAAAGATCTCAGTATCCTTCCAGAGAGACAGTCTCATGGACTGGTCTGTGGATTTTGAAAAGAGGCTTCATTGTTCCGAAATCCTGATTTGTGTGGGCCGCTGATGTATGAATTATACCTTCCCACATCTTGCTTTTTTTCCCATCAATTTTTCTAAACTCTAATTTCAGACTCGCTGATCATCAGGTATTTGTTCTGACCTGACTTGGCATCCCCTAGCGATGGCCCCAATCCTTACCTGGCCGATGCCTGACTGTCTGCTACAAACTTCACACTGAGAACTTGGAGTGTATCCCATTCTACTACAGTCCAGAAAAAGGTTTTGATCTAGTTATGAGTAAACTCTATTATATTCTGATAGTTAAAATTGATTGTGATAGTTCTCAGTCTGATGTATATTCTGGACAATGAGTCCTCAAGGGCTCATCTGAGCCCTTAACTAACTCTGAATTAGAAAATTCACCTTTTACATGGATATAGCTGTACTTTCCCAGAATATCTCTGGAATACTATTTAAACTAGCCACAGGTTTGCCCTTGAGATGGCAACTAGGTGAATAGGAGACAGGATGGGTTAAGAGAATTTGTTCATCATTTCCTACCTCTTAAATTGTGAACAGCATGAATATATTAGTTACCTATTTAAATCAAGATCTTTTAATTATTTTTTAAAAGTAAATCCTTACACTCAGAAAAAGAAGAAAAAAAAGAAAAAAATTGCCTTTTGTAAGAAGTGAAACAAGCAAGCAAAGGGGAAAACAATAAGAGAGAGAGAGACAAATCAAGAAACAGACTCTTAATTATAGACTTACCAGAGGGGAGGTGGGTAGGGGGATGGTGAAATAGGGGTTAGGGCTAAGGGGACACTAGTTGTGATGAGTCCTGGGTGACGCATGGAAGTGTTGACTCACAATATTGTACACTTAAAATTAATATAACACTGTATATTAACTAACTTGAGTCAAGATAAAAACTTAAAAAACTTTAGTCTTTTCCCATGAGTACAGCATTCTATAGAGTATACTCTTATGAGAAGAAAAAAATCATAAGTTGGATAATAGCAGCAATAGAGTCAAATAGATAATTTCAGAAACCTAATGGAGAAACAAAAGACATTCATCTTAAAACAGGCATTTCCGGGGCGCCTGGGTGGTTCAGTCGGTTCAAAGTCCGACTTCGGCTCAGGTCATGATCTCGTGGTCTGTGAGTTCGAGCCCCGCGTTGGGCTCTGTGCTGACAGTTCAGAGCCTGCAGCCTGCTTCATATTCTGTGTCTCCCTCTCTCTCTGCCCCTTCCCCCTCATGCTCTGTCTTTCTCTGTCTCAAAAAGAAATAAACATTAAAAAAAAAACACAAACACACACACACACACACAAAAACAGGCATTTCCATGGCCGAAATTATTTGAATGCTTTACACTAGGTTCAAAGCAAATGTAAAATAAGTTACAAAAATTAAATGATAAGAAGCAAACCCTCTGTGGTTGAGGAGAGAAATGACTTCTCAAAAAAATATTTTATTCAAAATGAATGAAAAGACAGATAATTATATCGGATATAAGTATTCTCTCACCTCCAAGTACAACTAGAGTAGGAGTCCTGAAAATGTGAAAAAAAATCATATAATGATCTCTGTCTATGCAAAATACACCTCTAAAACTTTAAAAATACATATAAAAGTTAATGTATACGAATGTGGGGACAAAACTCACAATGAATGCATTCCAATGTCTTTGAGATTTTTTTCCTCCTGGGTGATACTCTCTTTTTTTAAAATTGTTTTGGCCTGGAAAACAAACAAACAAACAAACAAACAAAAAGGAATTGCTTTGGCCTGTATGGCCACTTTTTTGATAGAAGCTGTACATGAAATTGTTAATATTTACATACAATTTAAATGGACCTGGTTCTCCCTACAGGCTTTTGCTTCCACCGGTCAGGTGAGAAATGGTTAAAAAAATCTCTGCGAGAGCACAGATGGTGCATCCCTTAGCGGAAACTAATACTATCATAGTAGAGACTCAGGGAATACCTATTGAGTCAAATAAGTCAAATAAGTGTTCAAATGCATATCACACACAGCTTGGGAAGGTGACCTGTGGTTTTCAATCAGAATCCATCTTTCTTTCATCACTGATGCCACTGCAATCAGAACGTTTGGTTTATTCTGAGCGACAGGGGTTTAGAGCAGGTCCTTTGGTCAAAATCCCGGTTCTTTCACTACATTCCGTGTGTCTTTGGGCAACTAGCTTAATCTCTCTTTGGCTTAGTTTCCTCCTTTGTACGATGAAGGAAATAATGGTAGCGCTCAGCTCTTGGACTTATTTCGAGGATTAAATGACTTAATATTTGTAAATCACTTCGAAAAGTATTTGGCATATGGCGGGACTTGATAAATGTCAGCTATAATCATCACTTTACTTTTTATTTTTGGTACAGTTTTTATAGCAGTCTCTCCCCAACTTGTGAACCCCGTTGAAGACAGAAGTCATCTTCTTCAATGCCACGATACCTCTGTGCCTAGCACAAAAGTCCTACCCAAAAAGAGGGACTCAGGACTTGCTGACGGTTTCTACGCTGCACGGGGGTAACAGTCAGTGAAACGACCCTGGTTAGAACGGTTCTTTCCCTCTCAACTTAGTTCTTTGCTTTTCCCTCTTAATCTTCTGTTTTCAACAGCAACAATAAAGCAACATATAATCACCATACAAAAACCACAAGGAAGCCTGAATGTTAAGTGCCACTTATTACAATAAGGATACAATGTTCACTTTATGTTAGTATCTGTTGGCTACAACAGGCTCCGTGAACACTGATGACCTTATTCTCCCTCCCTCTCTCTCTCTCTCTATCAAAAAAGATGCACTTGTTGGTTGTAGTATCCTGTGAGAAGCACGGATGTTGGAAAACTGTCTCTACCACCTTCTAAAGTCCTTTTCCTATCAAATAATATCCAATTCATGGGATTATGACACATTTTGGTAAGAAACTTGTAAAATATGTAAAAGACCTGGTAATCAATTAAAGATAACTATTGTTATAGTCCTCATTTGCAGAAGATTTCACCTCAGCGGGTTCCCATAGGCATAAAAGACATAGAGCAAACATTATTTGGTAATAGTTGCATTAATGGTTGGTAATCGTGCATTGGTTGGAAGGATTCTGAGTCTGAGCCCACACTTGGGGGAATGGTTTGTCATTTGCGAGCAAGTATGCCTTGTGCACTGCACAGGATGGGTCAGCACTGGGCTATGCTTTTTCAACGTAGACTCTAAGGCAAGGGTCTTTCCAAAGATATGCGCCCATGGATTCTTTTGGAAATCCGATGAAGCTCTATGAACCTGTCTTAGAAAAAATGATTTTCAGTCAATAATATCAAATGCACTTTAATGTACAGTCATTAAAGGGGCACCAGGGTGGCTCAGTCAGTTAAGCGTCCAACTTCAGCTCGGGTCAGGATCTCATGGTCGGTGAGTTTGAGCCCCACATCAGACTCTGTGCTGACATCTCAGAGCCTGGAGCCTGCTTTGGATTCTGAATCTGCCTCGCTCTCTGCCCCTTCCCTGGGCGCTTTCTCTCTTTCAAAAATAAATGAAACATTAAAAAAAATTAACAAAAATTAAATGCAATCATGAAAATGTTGATAAGACCAACTCATAGTATCATATGTGCTTCTTTATGAACATAGTAAATGACAAGATCCAGTTACCTACCATCCTGGTAAAGGTGTATTGAGTAAATATGATGCTATGAAGTATCTATGGCGTATTTAATGTAATAGAATTGTATCCATCTCTTGGTGACAAATCGTAAGTATTGTTAATACTGTTACTATGTTTCAGCCGCATTCGTAATGAAAGGGAATGCTACCTTTCAGTTAGAAATCAATGAAAATAAAGATGCATCCATCCTATTTTGTCCATCCAATTTCATGGACCCCTTGCCCTAGAACTCCAGATGAAGAATCACTCTGCTGGAATCCCAACTTAAAACCCCGGGCTAAGACCTTGAGAATCCTTTTCACATAATCAGCTTGGTATGCTGTGTTTCTCCATGACCACCTTCCTGGTCGCCCGACACCTCATCCTCTTCCATCTTATGATGTTGGTAAGGACCTCCAGATACCAAGCCTTAGAGACTTTTGTGGACACTTTAAGTTGTTCCTCCTACCCACACACAGCCTGATATTATAATACTATAGTTCTGTTTCTAGTGGATCGGAGTATCTTGGTATAAATGTTATGATTTCTGAAAGTCAAGTTTGAAGATAGATGCAAGAGAATTCAAACTAAGCTATGACACTATTTTAAGAAATGAAATGCCTTGAGAACAGCCATAAAACAAGAAATGCCTGAAGTCTTGGGAAACTTCATACCCAATTGTGCAGACGGAAAAGAGTAAAATAGACTTTGGACAAGCATGTAGACTGTGGGATACTAATTCAACCTCAACTTTACAGCTTTTTGACACGGACCCATATTCCTAGATAAAGGTTATAATTCATTCTCCTGGATGTGAAACATTTCTTCACATGTTGGATTAAAAGCCCGGAGGGCATATATAGAGCTGTGTATACTGGGACAGAATGATTCGTGTCTTTAAAAAGGGAAACACAATTTAGATTAGGAACCCATTGTAAAGATGGGATACAGGTCTAAACTGGTGATTTATGTATTGACAAATATTTTGCATGTTATCGACTCCCCATGAAAGTAACAAGTCCAAAGGGATAGTTAAAATAAAATCTTATTCATTGCCCGCACATCTTAGTGGTGACTGAGAAAGAACGCAGGATGGAAGCCTCCTAAATTTGACCTTTTAAAAGCAGACACATTGTGGCTCTTCATGACTTGTTTACATTTGCAATACTAAAAAGATTAATTGATTGTTCAATAAATTATCACTTTACAGATGGGGCTAGTCTCTTAAACAAACCACCAATCACCTTGTTAACACATAGATACAAATAAATCGTTTTCAACAGAATGGAAATTATCCCCTATGTAGGTGTGGCAATTAGATTATTGATTTTAGGTAAATGTCCGGTTAATTATGCAATAGGCTTCTTTTCTTCTGTTAATTAAACCACTGCTCTTTTAAGTCAGTAAACTGTAGCCTCAGGAGAAATGAGAAGTTCCCCATTTGAAGAGTCCAGGCACTTTCCCCCAAATGGGGCAGAATATGAGACCCCTTTTCCTTCAAAACGAAGACCCAAATGGGGAAGAACCTTTAAGAGGAAATTGTATTTCCAGTACATCTGTTGTCTATTTCTAGAATCCACATTCAATAGAAATCTGAATAGAAATACTTAACTTGCAGGGAAGCCACTAACCTGTCTTTTATCAGATTCTACCTAACAGAAATTAAACTCTGCCCGATTTGGTTTTACAAAGACCAGCTCTAACCTACCTTTCAGCAATCTCCACCCAAGATTCAACTCCTTCCAAAATCATGTGCTCCTCATTTTGGTGTTGGTCATTCACATCGTCTAACTGGGAGAAAAGACTATTTTTAGGATTGTCCTGGGAGCAGAGCCTAAATGCAATTCATATCTTCACCAACACGCCTTGTCTTGTTCTTTACCTTGGACCAAAGAGTGATGCATAAACGTTGACTTATTTTTCCTGGGGTATTTGGGAACTGGCTGGTTGTTTTCTCTTCTCTTTTTGGATGTGTGGGAGGGGTGGGGGCATGGGAAGGGGGGGCTGTACCTGCTTTGCCTGGCATCTGGAATCTGAACTTGGCTATCCTCCTCACTCTGATTTCATAACTCGATAAGGCTTCTGACCCTTTGATTGACTCCAGATTTTGCTTTTTCTACCTTGGCTTCAGTGCCAAAGTCTCATACATGTCCTCTCTTGTAAATGTAATGTTTTGCACATAGTAGGGGCTCAATATTAATCTACTAAATGAACGGAAGGGTGGGAGTCACATTGCGTATTTGTGAAAAGCCCTGGGTAAATTCTATGCTGGAAAGGATTCCAGACAGCAGTGAACTGATTCTTTTCTTCTTTTATGCATCGACCTAAGGATAGTCCACAAAATTAAAAATTACAGTGATAATCACAAATATTTATTGAGTGCATACTATGTTCCAAACATCATTCTGAGGTAAACGGCATACATTATGTCATTTAATCCTTAAAGAACATTTTTCAATACCCACTTATTATCTTCATTTTACCGACAGAGAAAATGAGGCATAGAACCCAATGTCACAGAGTAAGTGGTAGAATGAGGTATTAAACTCAGGAAATAGGACTACAGATTCTGTGCTTTTAACAACTACCCAGCCACCGGTGATCACTCATAGACAAAATGAGTCACCAGAACCAAAGGATCAATAGTGTATCAGACTGGTCCACCTGGGTGCCTGGGCAGCTCAGTCAGTTAAGTGACCAGCTCTTAATCTTGGCTTTGGTCATGATCTCATGGTTAGTGAGTCTGAGCCCCACGTTGTGCTCTGCACTGACAGCGCTGAGCCTGCTTGGAATTCTCTCTCCCTCTCTCTCTGTCCCTACCCCACTTGTGCCTTCCCTCACTCTCTCTCCTTCTCTCAAAATAAATAAACTTAAAAATTTTAAAACGAAAGCAAAAAACTGGTCTACTTGGCCTGAAAACTCTTTGGCAAAAATAAGAGCTCATATTTAATGAGAACTTAATTCATTTTATTGTCCCCAAAGTGAACACAGGCAGACCGCCATTTTCTCAATGAAAGCTCGAACAATCAAGAAGGGGTTGGCGTTCTATAACACAGGCTAGGTGCTGGACAGAGGAACACCTGCTAATGATTTTAGCACTGGAAACATGAATAACACATAAATGAAGATTGTTTTCTCCCAACCAAAATACTTGCTCAGAGCACAGAAGTGGCTACAGAGCAACGACATGCTATACTTTCATGTGAATGTTTCCCAGTTAGTTTCCAATAAGGTTAGACATGGTCCTACTGACCACAGAACGACTTTTGCTATTTCTTGAGAGCCAGGATATTTCCTTGTATGGTCAAAGCTATAATTAGCTGAGGAATCCTAAACGGTACTTGTTAAAAATAATCCCCATTCAAGAAACCTGGTGAAAGTTGTGCTGGTGTTTGCATGAAGCCTGTTATACATAATTTTCTGAAGCTGTTTTCAATCATGCAAATGATTTTTTCCTTTGCAATATGCTAATGCAATCTGATTTATTTCAGTTGTAAAAGTTAATTACAATGTGTTTGTGAGTCCCTAAAGATGATGTATTAAATGTTTATAACCAGGATTATTAAAATGTCCTGTCTCGATTACAGGCCTTCTCTTTCAAACACTAGAACTAATTGTAGCCTTAAATCACAACAACCTCACTGTTAAAATTAACACAAGGGCAACATTGCATAATTTTAATTAATTTTAATTTGGCCAAAGCAAATTAATTTTTGTTTTCTAGAAGGACAGCTAAACTCTTTTGTAGCCTGCTTCCACGGAGCCTGGAGTTCATAAACTTCTTTTCTTCTGAGCATTTCCACGCCTCTGAGGATTCTACCATGGGATTGAATCTTTGTTTACATTTTGGTTCCAATTTGCATATCTGGTTCTCTCTGGAGATAGAGGGTGGAAGGGAAATGAAACCAGAGTGGAGTGTATACAGCTCTGTGGTCAGGGAGACACATTTTTGTCTCTGACTTTCATAATCTTCTTAGTCCAAGTCTTTACCGATGATAATGTTCAGAACTCAGACTTCTATATTTAGCACCCACTAAAAAGCTGCCAACACCTCTTTCAAAGTTGGCAAAACAATTTCCTGGAAAATACCTGCTTGGAAGACATCAGGTCTAGAGTCTTTCCTCCTCCTCCTTGTGCTTAACATGTGAATTCCCAACCTGATTATTTCATATGAATAACTAATACTAAGCCGTCCGTTGTGTTATCTGGGTGCGCTCGACTTAACGAACAGTCACACACAAGCTAAAATTCTATTTATTCCTAAACCTGACTCATCCTTCCTTGGAAAGCGTCACCTCCAGTCCCCATTTCTCTGAATATCGTGGTCACTCTCTGCATTCAAATGAAGGCTATTTTAAAATTAGCCACAGCCAGGATTTAAAAAAAAAAAAAAATCTTGAAAGTACATCTTAGAAAGTCAACATGGCCCCCTGAAATCTAAAAAAAAAAAAAAAAATCTTGTGACAAGTACTGTGTAAGATCCCAGTGCTGTATCTAACTGACCATAAGTTTTAAATGTTGGGAAGAACTGGATAAAGGGTTTCTGATTTCGATTTACACGTAGGTATTTTGGGATGACATGGGTTTACATTTTTGCTAATCATCTAAAGTTTAACCTGCTTGTCTGTATTTATAAGCATTCCTTATGCACTTGGGAAACGAAAATCTTAGAAGCAATCTCGTTTTGTGGCCAGAAACAATAATCGTAGCCAAAATGAAGCATGAGTTTAAGAAGTAAAGTCTAAGCATATCAAATAATTCTTTGTCCAAGCCAACGTGATGTCTTTAAGAGGAAAATAAGACACTGCTAATAATTGCATGAGAAAAGTTTGCTTAAGACTGGAATCTCCTGGGAAAACTGGAAGAGTCGCTCACTTTCCACGTAGGGAAATGACCCTGATGACTTTCTAGTTGTATCTTTACCACAATTCCTTCCTTCTGTTCCTTTGTTATAAGGATGGGTCTCTGGCAACCATATCTTGATAACCTGATTCCCTCCTGGATACAAGTGACAGGATGGGAATGGAGATTTGATTGCATGAGCTCTGTGGGAGGTTGCCTTAAGTGTAGTCAGGCATGAGATATTTAAACTCTGGATTAAACTCTGGATGTAGCGAAATCAGTATTAAGCAAAACCGAAGGATGTGGGCAATTCTTTTTCGGGCCACGTTCTTCATATATTTACTAGATAATAAAAGTGTACATTTGAGCCACAGATCAGGTCAAAGCATATATATGACAAGTTTCTTTTCTTTTTTTTCTCTCTTTTTTTTTTTTTTTTTTTTGATTAACAAAGATTATCTCTGGGTAAAAATTTAAATTCTATTGATAGAATAATGAAAGGAAATTTAAAGTTCTTGCCCGGTTAAAAAAAAAAAAGAGTGACATGACCCAAGTTACCATACTGGAAACCTACAAATAATCAGTACAAAAGATTTTGGGGTCAAATTCAATGACTTTTAAAACAAGTCTAACCGGGGGCGCCTGGGTGGCTCAGTCGGTTAAGCGTCCTAGGTCAGCTCAGGTCATGATCTCATGGTTCGTGAGTTCGAGCCCCACATTGGGCTCTGTGCTGACAGCTCAGAGCCTGGAGCCTGCTTCCGATTCTGTGTGTGTGTGTCTCTCTCTCTCTGACCCTCTTCTGCTCATACTCTGTCTCTCTCTCTCTCAAAAATAAATAAACATTTAAAAAAATTTAAAACAAATCTAACGGAAAACATGTATTGAAGAATACATTATTTTTAAAAATTGTAAATTTTTCAATTAGTAAATTCCTTTTTGATCTTGAGTTGAATATGCACTGATAACCGAGTAAAAGCATATTACTTCTCATAAGTGAATATTTGCCGAGAATACTAGGGCCTTTTTGTAATTCTTCCTGCTCCTAAAATTATATTGGTGAAAGTGAGAAGGGGAAGGATTGTATTGGCGATCTGAGTAGCTGTATGTATATATGAATATTCCTTAGGCTTATGAACTCTGTGAGGTCAGGGATATTAGTTTATTCATCTTTGTATCTCCAAGTTCTCAACATAATTCTAACTAAACATTCAATATTGAATGTGCTGATGTGAACAGAAACAGCCCAGGAGATTTGGTCTAGGCTAAAAATAAAATTAGACCAGAACCTCAATATTCACATTCTTATTATTTTATTTTTTTTAATCTTTTAATGTTTTATTTATTTTTGAGAGAGAAAGAGAGACAGAGTGTGAACAGTGGAGGGGCAGAGAGAGAGGGAGACACAGAATCTGAAGCAGCCTCCAGGCTCCCAGCTGTCAGCCCAGAGCCCTGTGTGGGGCTCGAACTCAAGAACTGTGAGATCATGACCTGAGCCGAAGTCGGATGCTTAACCAACTGAGCCACCCATGCACCCCACATTCTCACTGTTAAAACAATAAAAAAAAAACCACACAAATAAAACAAATCTTAGAGTCTTAACCAATTCCCTAGAAACTTGTGGCTTATAATTGGGGAGGTTTCTCTGATACTCTGAAATGCAAGGAAATTCCATCCATGAGAATTAGTATGAGTGCAAGTAACAGAAGACCCTCGGGCTTATGATAAAGCCTCGAGAAACAACCTCATTATCTTTTTTTTTTTTTTTTTAATATCTAGATTTTATCATTTGTTCTGAGAACTATGCTCTGGACAGGAAGCATAAATAAAAAGGTATTTTTATCACCTGTCAATTTGGGTTGTATTTTTTTTTTTTATTGTATTTTACTGTGTTGGTTTCTTTTTTCCACCTAAAACACTTCATACTGTGCATACCATCCATGAGGAGGGCTTCCACTGTCAAGTATTGAAGGAATTTGTTCACTAACTTTACAGATCACACTCCCTGGCATATGTGCGCCAAATGGTTAATGGTTGCCGCTTCGTGAGAAGCCCTAGTCTATTATCAACAGAGTCTCTTTCGCTCTTTCTAGTGAAAGGACACCGTAAGAAGAATGAATGTACTTCTTAATGCAGACGCCCATGGACCAGAGAAATAAGTCTCGCTTTGGGTAAACATGCCAATGAGGAGATTGCATTCTTCGAGTACCGTCAGATTATTGACTTTCATCCCGGGGTTTGTGAAAGACTGCTGGTGGAGACGTCGGTGCTTTTACAGTGACGATGGAAGGGATCCTGAGACCACAGACTTCATCCTGTCCCAGAAAAATCTGCTGCTCTATGGGAAGATGTCTTCCTAGAAAGAAATGCACTTTATTAAATGAGGCAAATATTTTCCTGATGGGGTCTGATAATAGCTGTCAAAAATGTATGATCGAGTCTTGAATAGGAAGTGTTAATGCATTGATGAACTGTATACTGCCTAGACTGACAGCCACTGGCCAACGCGGCCAGAAATCATGTCTGGTCACATTCTCCACTGGCACTCTTTGGAGATACAAATAGAAATGGCCGCTTCTCATTTACCCTCTAACTATACTATAGGGAAGTTAAAAATAAATTTTATTGGGGCACCTGGGTCCATTGGAAGAGCATGCAGCTCTTGATCTTGAGGTCATGAGTTTGAGCCTTAAGTTGGGTTCAGAGATTACTTAAATAGATAAAAACTTTAAAAAGGTAAATTACTAAGTTTTATTAGAAAGCCAATTGTTTTCTCTATACCAATAATGAACAATTGGAATATGAAAAATAAAATTCAGTACTATTTACATTAACACCAAAAAGTTAAATACTTACATTCAAATATAATAAAATATTTACAAGATCTATATGAGGAAAACTGTAAAACTCAGGTGAAATAATGGAGAGGTACTTCACGTTCATGAATTCTAGAAGACTCAATATAGTTAAGATGTCAATTCTTCCCAACATAATCTATAGGTTTAGTGTAGTCCAAAGAAAAATCCCAGCAACTCTTTTGGTAAATATCAACAAAGTGATTCTAAAGTTTCTATAGAGAGGCAAAAGACCAGAATATCTGATACAATATTAAAGGAGAAGGGGCGTCTGGGTAGCTCAGTCAGCTGAGTGTCCCACTCTTGATTTCAGTTCAGGTCATGATCCTAGGGTCAGGGGATGGAACCCTGCATTGGGGTCCATGCTGGGCATGGAGCCTGCTTGAGATCCTCTCTCTTTCTCTCTCTCTCTCTCTCATGCTCATGTTCTCTCTAATATAGATAGATAGATGATAGATAGATAGATAGATAGATAGATAGATAGATAGATAGATAGATAATATACAGAGATCTATATATAATATATAGAGATCTATCTATCTATCTAGAGGGGCGGGGAGAGGGAAGAGTAGTTGGAAGACTGACACTATCAGAATTTAGGACTTACTATAAATGAAGAGAGTATGGTATTAAAAAAAGAATAGATACAATAGTTCAATGGAACAGAATGGAGAGCCCAGAAACAGACCGAGATAAATATACTCAACTGATCCTTGACAAAGAGACAAAGGAAATTAATAGAGAAAGGGTCATTGTTTCAGCAAATGGAACTGGAACAACATTCACATACAAAGAAAAAAAAGGAAAAGAAAAAATAAAAAGAAAAGAAAAAAAGAAAATGAAAATGAAACATGACACACACCTTACGTCTTTCCCCCAAATCAACTCAATGGATCATAGACCTCAATGTAAAATGCAAAACTGTAGAACTCCTAGAAGATAATACTGGAGAGAACCTATAGCTGACTTTGGACCTGACGATGATTTTTTGGATACAACACCAAAGGAATAAGCCATGAAAGAAAACTCGAGAAGTTGTACTTCACTGAAATTCAAACCTTGGGCTCTGCAAAAGACGCTCTTAAGTAAATGGAAAGACAAACTGCAGACTGAGAGAAAATCTTTGCAAAAGTCATATATGATAAAAGACTGGTATCCAAATAGACAAAGAACCCTTAAAATTCAGCAATAAGAAAATAAGGAACCCAATTTTAAAATTGGGCAAAAGAGCTGAACAGATACCCCATCAAAGAAGATACACAAATGGTAAATACACATATGAAAAGGTGATCCATATCATGTGTAATAAGGGAATTCCCAATTAAAATAATCAGCTACTGTTGTGTACCTATTAAAATGAGTAAAATCCAAAATACTGACCACACTGAATACTGTAAGGACATAGAACAACAAAAATCTTCATCCATTGCTGGTTACAATGCAAAATGATACGACCACTTTGGAAGGCAGTATGGTAGTTTCTCACAAAATGAAACCTATTATTTCATATATATATAGGTTATATATAAACCATATATTTACCATATAATCCTGCAATCTTGCTCCTTGCTCTGTGCCCAAACGATTTGAAAATGCAGGTCCACACGAAAATCTGCACTTGCATACTTAAATGAGATTTGTTCATAATTGACAAAACTTGGGAGCAACCAAGATGTCCTTCGGTATGTGAATGGATAAATGAACTAAAATGCAGAATTATTTGATTGTTATAAGAAACAAGCTATCACAAAAAAAGGCATGGCATAACATTGCAAGTATATTCCTAAGTGAAAGAAGCCACTCTGGAAAGGCTACACACTGTCTGATTCCAATGATTATGGAATAGACAAAACTGGAGGTAATTGCCTGGGATTCAGGGGCAGGTAGACATGGATGACTACTTGGTGCACGGAGAATTTTTAGGTCAATGAAAACACTCTGTATGATATTAAGAATATGAATAGATGTCATTATGCATTTGTCAAAGCCGTGAAATGGAAGACACGAAGGGCAAACCTTAAAGCGAGGATTTTATTTAACATTGTATTGATATTAATTAACGTAATGTATAATGCAATTGATACATTAATTAATTAATGTAATATACTACACTAATATAAGATGTAAATACAAAGGACAGCTATGGGGGGGGGAAGAGCTTTGTGGCAATTCTCTAGTCTCTCATCAATGTTTTGGTAAACCAAATGCTAATATATTAATTTCAAAAAAAATAAATTTCATCTGCTGTGTATAAGATCATTTTCTAAACATAGCACAGAGACAATCCCTTCCTCTGTCCAAATGAAGCCCTGTCTACTTCTTGTCATTGCAACATAAGCTTAAAATCAAGGACTATCAAATTGGAAGCACCTTTGTGTTTGGGGCTCGGAGAAGGTTCTAGTGCTTGTAGCTTTAATGGTGTCCACATTTTGTGGCCTTGAACTTAGAGTACATTATCACCAAACATTATTGAGCATGCTTTAAATTTCGTTTTTACCATTTATTTATTTTTGAGAGACAGAGCAGGACAGAGCAGGATCAGGGGAGGGGCAGAGAGAGAGAGGAAGACACAGCATCCGAAGCAGGTTCCAGGCTCTGAGCCCAATGCGGGGCTTGAACCCTTGAACTGTGAGATCATGGCCAGTGAGATCATGATCCGAGCTGAGGTCAGATGCTTAACTGAGTGAGCCACCCAGGCACCCCGAGCATGCTTTAAATAGGACACCTAACACTTGGGGTTTGGCAGTGACTGTGACATGCAGGTATCAGCCTCCTTTGATGCCTTTTCAGAATCCTAGGCAGGATTACTTTTCACCCGTCTTTTCGTAAAAGTTTACACTTTTTAGCAGAGCACATATGGTTATTTATGCATGGATCTTGAGGCCTTGGACCGGGGCATTGTTTAAAATTTAATCCTCAACCTACCATCTAGGAAATATTTTTATTTGTGCTACCTGATCAAATTATCACCATTTAGAAGCTGGAAACAATAAAATGTGTTACTTCAGGGGGCGCCTAGGTGGTTCAGGTCATGATCCCACAGTTCATGAGTTCAAGCCCCGCGTTGGGAACCTGGAACTCGCTTCGAATTCTGTGTCTCCCTCTGTCTCTGCCCCTCCCCTGCCCACACTCTGCTGTCTCTCTCTGTCTCTCTCAAAAAAAAAATAAAAAGTTAAAAAATTAAAGTAATATGCATTTTTATGAAGAAAAAAAAAAGAAAAAAATACCACAAACCAAAAAACTCCTCATACATTATGACCTAGGGAAATGTTTATGTATTTGTTTGTGGACTTTTATTTACAATTGTATTTATATAAATATATTTATATATTTTCCTTTTTCAGATCTAGACTTACGCAGTTTTAAGTCAAGCTTTTCTTTTCCACCCAACATTATACTATTAATTGTTTCCACAACATAATTTTTGTTTATTTTATTTTTTTAATGTTTATTTGTTTATTTTGAGAGTGAGAGAGAAAGGCAGGGAGAGGGAGAGAAAGGCAGGGAGAGGGAGAGAAAGGCAGGGAGACGGAGAGAGAATGAGAAACAGAGGAAGAGGGAGAGAGAGAATCCCAAGCAGGCTTCATGGTCAGCATGGAGCCCGATGTGGGGCTCGATCTCATTACCATGTGACTAGGACCTGAGCTGAAATCCAGAGTCAGACACTCAACTGACTGAGCCAACAGGAACCCCAAATTTTAAAAAGATAATTAATATTTGATTTGAGACTTTTGAGAATACTTCATTTAATTATTACCCTGTATGGGGACATTTAGGTGGCTTTCAATTAAAAAAGCATCATATGTTTTCCCTCATCCGTGGAACTTGAGAAACATAACAGAAGACCATGGGGGAAAGGAAGGGGGAAAAATAGTTGTGAACAGAGAGGGAGGGAGGCAAACCATAAGAGACTCTTAAATACAGAGAACAAATGGAAGGTTGGTGGGGGAGTGGGGGAGAGGGGAAAATGGGTGATGGGCATTGAGGAGGGCACCTGTTGGGATGAGCACTGGGTGTTGTATGTAAGCGATGAACCATGGGAATCTACCTGGAAAACCAAGAGCACACTGTATACACTGTATGTTAGTCAATTTGACAATAAATTATGTTAAAAAATAAAAATAAAATAATATGTATATATATAATAAAAAAAGCATCATTGTGTAATCATTTTTGTGCATAAATAATGGATTTATTTTCTAATTGTTTTATTTCGGAAACATTCTTAAAAGTAAAATTTCCGTGTCAAAGAAGTCCTCAAATATAAAATATATTTAAATATATAGCTCTTTATATATATATATATAGTTCTATATTTTACAGAGGTAAAGGAACTGAAATCCAGTGAATAACTTGGAAACTCGTTGTAATAACGTTGACAGATGAAAGGTAACACATTGAATTTAAAGAGCTTTAAAGTCAATCAGAAAATATCTGGTTTATCCAAAGGAAAAACAGGTAAAGCACATAAACCGATTTCCTGTGGGGGAAATATGGTCAATAAACATGAAACAGTGCTTGATATGATAACCAAATCAAAAATTAATTTCCTACTTTATTTCCATCATGTTATGAAAGATGAATATGAAATAATATAACATGACAGAATGTGGTGAAATCAGCAGGCTTGTGAATTGCTGATAGCAATTTAAGTGGGTACAGCTTTTTTGGAAAAGAACTTAATAATATTCTTTAAAATGCCCTGAATTTGGTGGGAAATACCTATAAAAATAATGTAACGAGAATATAAAAGAAAACGAAGAATAATATCGCAGGAGTTTTGTAACAGTGCTATGCAGTTGAGAGTTTTCTAGTTACGTAAATCACTCGTATTTATAGCCGAATGCGGTGTATTCCTCATAGAAGGCAGGGGCAGGAAATGATCCTGACCCCTCTTCAGGCTGATAATGAGAATTA
This sequence comes from Paguma larvata, assembly GCA_030068075.1. Lineage (NCBI taxonomy): Eukaryota > Metazoa > Chordata > Mammalia > Carnivora > Viverridae > Paguma > Paguma larvata. Next base: position 128,381,601 of record CM057827.1, on the reverse strand, counting down.
TATAAGACCCTGCACCTGGAGTTGTTTGAGCTGTGAGGTTGAGGACAGAGACTTCAAACTACCTCATTTTGACCAAATTTCCGATCCAATGGCAGAAATTTTGGGTCCAGCTACAAAGTTAGAGGAAATAGTCTATAAAGGACTGACTCATTTCTGACACCAACTACACAGTTAGGGGTTTCCCCAGCGTCTTAATAATTCATTAAAAACCCACCAAGCTCACTAAAAGCTATTGTATTACAGACACAATTGATTACAGGAAAAGATGCCTTAAAATCAGCCAAGGAGGGAGATGCATAGGACAGAGTCTGGGAGTGTCCCAAACATAAAACTTACATTATTCTCAGGATATATTACCGTTTTGACAACACTATGTGGTATGTGCATGTATATGTATATGTAAATGTGTGTATATATAATATAATTATATATTAAATACATATAATATACACTTATTGTATATATAATATATAATAGTCAACCTGGAAACCTCACCTGACTTGAAACTTGATATCCAGGGATTTTATTGGGGTGTTGTTGGTAGGGATGACTTATTGACTGACCTACACAATCTGAGGAGCTTACCATGAATAACTGTCTCTTGGAAAATTCCAAGTGGTTAAATGTCACCTCTCAGGAGCCGGGGACTAGGCTAGACCTCGCCTTGGACAAGACCAAAGTCTGTCCTACAGACCCCATTATACTATATTGTTGTTGGTTGGTTCATTGGTTTTTCCTTTTATCCTCTGTAGGATGCTACAGAAGCAAATACTAATAGTCCTGAATGAAGAAATGAGAAAATCCAAAATTACCCCTGAAGACTTCCAAAGTCCTAACCATCAATCTGTAGAAGTAGGAGATAATCTTTGTGACTTTAAGTCAGGCAAAGCATTCTTAGAAAACAAAACAAAACAAAAAAAATCGGGAAACAAACAAGGAATTTTTGATATATTGTCCTTCAAAATTAACAGCATTTGCTTTTGTAAAGACGCTGTTATTAAAATGAAAGATAGGTAATATTTTAGGATAAAATATTTACAAAACACAAATCTGCGAAATAACTAGTATTCAAAATTTATAAAGAAAGCTAACAATAAAAAAAATAAATAATGCTCACAATAAGAAAACAATCCAATACAGAAGTGGCTCAATGATTTAAGTGAACACTTTTATGAACTGAGAAATAGTAATGAGCACAAGAAAAGCTGTTCAAAGTCATTGGTCATTAAGAAAATACAAATTAAATCCACAATGAGATACTGCTCCGCATCACTTGTAATGGTTAAAAAAATGATGATACTAAGTACTGGCAAGGACGTGGGACAATTGGAACTGCTGCTTCGTTGGTGAGGAGGAAAAAAATACATCGGCCATTTCGGGAGACATTTTGGCAACTTCGCCCAGGAATTCTCCCACCTAGATTTTCACCCATGAAAAACTAAAATACACAAATGACTGTATGTGAATGTTTCCAACACTTTTAATTATCATTGCTCAAAATTGCCAATTCATTTACCGGTGAATGAATAAACAAATTCCGATACATTCTCAGAATGTCATACTGGTCAGTAATCATTAATAAGGAATAAACTGCTGATACATTTACCAATATGGCATCTCCAAAACATTATATTAAGTGAGGGTCTCTGTTTACCAAAAGATATCCTAGTCATATTTATTCATAATGGCAAAAAAACAAAAACAAAAAACAACACAAAACAAAGGAAGAAGACTAAATGTCAATAAGAGAAAGGATAACAAATTATGCCATACACACATGAGGGAATGTAACCTGGCAATAAAACTATTGATATACACAATATAGATGAATGTTAAAGAAATTATATTAGATGAAAAAAGCCAGAAACAAAAGTGCACAAACTAGAGGATTCCATTTGTTTATTTATTTTAATATGTATTTATTTTTGAGAGAGAGAATGTGTGAACAGGGGAGGTACAGACAGAGAAGGGGGCAGAGAATCTGAAGCAGGCTCCACTCTGAGAGTGGAGAGCCTGATGTGGGGCTCGAACTCACAAACCATGAGATCATGACCTGAGCCAAAGTCAGACGCTCAACTGTCTGAGCCATCCTGCTGCCCCTATGATTCCATTTAGATGAAATTCAAGCACCAGCAAAACTAAACAGGGTGACAGAAGTCAGAATAGTGTGAGTTTGTGCTTGAGAAAGTGTCTAAGAGTACTTTCTAGAGTGACTAAATCTGTCTATACCTTGAACTAGGAAGAAGTTACAAGTGTATGTATAGGTAAAATATTCATTGAGCTCTACAATGAAGATTGGTTCATTTTACCCAATAAAAATTAGGTCTCACATAAAGGTACATGTGGAGCTTCTTGGTGAAATTGATGTTTCTAGAACAGGGATGGGAATGACACAGCTGCACCTGGGAGCCTCTTGCAGTGCCTGAAAATAAGGAAATGCTTAATAAACAAAAGGATGGGACTGGGAAATGTCACAGAGACACAAAAGCCAACTTAAAAGAGTCCCTAATGGGTGAAACTGAAGCAATTTGTTATATTAAAACATGGAATACAATATCTGTTATATGGAGAATTTTAATTATTACTCAGTCCATATTTTCTAATTGCCATTTTGTTTTTACCCATGGATTAGTTAGAAATATATTTCTTGGTTTCAAATATACAGAAATTTCAATGCTTTGTTTTTATTCTTATTGATTCCCAGTTTAATAACATCGTATTCAGAGATTATATTCCATGATTTCAATTTTTTTAAAAAATTCTTTTGAGGCTTGCTTTGTGATGCAATATATGGACACATCTTGGCAAAATTTTGGCAAGTTTTTCAATAATATAACTCAAACTTTCTGTATTCTTACTGGTACTTTTTGATGCCTACTTCTGTTATCAGTGTTGGAGAGAGACTTAATAAATTCACTTGCTTTGATTCTGGATTTTTCTAGGTCTCATTGTGGTTCTGACTACTTTACTTGAGACTGTCATATTATCCCATTTAACTGGCACTTTTATTATTTTGAATTATCCTTCTCAATCTCTGTTAATATTCTTATCATGTGTACTTTCTCTGATATTAACATAGCAGGATAGTTTCCTTTTAGTTAATGTTTGCATTGTACGCCTTTTTTCTACTCTTTGGTTTTAAATAATTCTGTATTCTTATAACTTAGATGTCCTTGAACACAGCACAGAATTTGGTTTTGAGGATTTTTTTGGGTGGCCCAATAGTCTTTTTTTTAATCAAATAACTTAGTCAATTTATATTTAATATAATTTCTGATATACTGGGGTTAAACATATCATTTTACTAATTCCATTTCTCCACTCCTTGTGTCTTTATTTTCGTAGTTATTTTTTATTAATCCAACTTTTCTTTCTATTAGCTTGGAAATTTTATGTTTTACTTTTTTTGATAGTTGCCATAGAAATCACACTATTAGTTCTTTTTATCTTCCTACAGTGTGAATACACAAATTCTTGTGTATTTTATAATTTATATTTTAAAATCGATAAGATATGGGTTGCCTGGGTGATTCAGTCAGTTAAGCATCCAACTTTGGCTCAGGTCATGATCTCGTGGTTCATGAGTTTCAGCACAGCCCTGAGTTCTATGCTGACAACTCGGAGCCTGGAGCCTGCTTCAGATTGAGTCTCCTTCTCTCTCTGCCCCTCACCCACTCACCCTCTGTCTGTCTCTGTCTCTGGGAAATAAACAAATGTTAAAAAAAAATTAAAAATAAATAAATAAATAAAAATAAGAAAATAAAATCAATAGGATATTATTATTGTTGTTTAATATGCACTATACTTATTTTTATTTGCCCACCCTCCTATCATCTTGCTGCTGCTTTTTGTTTCTTTTCTTCATTTCTGAGATTCCACTGGCAATCTTTTTTTCCACACGGAGAATACCTGTACTACCTATCCTGTACATATTATCCCACTATACTAATATTAGAGTAAATAATATAGTAAATTCTATGTTATATTATCTCTCCTGAATATTGAAAATTCACATCCATTAATTCTTCAACTATTCTTAATGACCTATTCTCTTTTTTACCTCTTTTTGAGATTTTAACCCACACATTTTGTAATTTTGTTATTGTATCTATAGATACCTCACTCTCTCATTTTGCAGTGTTTTGTTTCTCCATTCTTAATTCTGTATTATGTCCTTCTAAAGTAATATCCAGTGCCCTAATTCTCTTTTTAGCTGTGTCCAATCTCCTTTTAAACCAATCAAGTTAGTCATCTAATTTATATTTTTTATTTGGTTCTTTCTATAACTTTCAGCTTTTGCCTAACTTTATCTTTATGTCTTTTATATCCTTCAACATAATAAATAGTTGTTTTAAACTGTATGCTTCATAAGGCCAATACCTGGAACCCCTGGAACAAGATTTTATTGCCAATTTTATTTGTTTGTTTGTTTGGTTGGTTGGTTGGTTGATTTTTTGCTGCCTCCTATTGTATTGTTTCTTTATGTGTCTGCTAATATTTTATTGTACACTGGATATTTGATAGAGTTTGGGTCCTCAACCCAAATTAATTCATTTGAAGAGTCTCCTTCCCCTGGACATTAGACTTAGTTATTCAACAATGAAACATAACCTATGCATAACTAACCATAATCTTTCCCCAAAACTTGTTTGCTTGTTTTTCCCCATGTATATTAAGGAAGACCTCCCATTTTTCTGAGGTGCTTCGTAGAGTGAAATTTTGTGTCATGGTTCTTGAAACCATCTTCTTACCACACCAAGAGACTCTATCTGAGAAATAAGGCAAACATAATTAATTAAGGTCATGAAATTAAGAAAGTAATACATTCCCGATTATATCTTATTAAACAATAACTTGAGAGTCACATTTGTATTAACTATTTACAGTTCCTGTTTGCATGGCTCAATAAATTCCCTTTTGAGTTTAGATACTTTTAAATTTTTTTTTTTTTTGTCATTTTCAATTAAAAAATTAGTTTGTCGAATTAGTTCAGGTATAAGAGTAGTTTTGGTGGTTGTACAAAGAGCTGGAGAAGTTTGACTCCATGTAGGTATGTAAGATACGGGGCTGGTAACACTAGAAAATATGATGAAATTCTAAACTAATGAGCCTGGAAATGAAAAGAGAAAAGGGGTATGAATTGGAGAGATGTAACCTAGTAAGCATAGAGGGATGAAATGTTGGACATGAAAAGTTCCTAGGAATGTTTTCTCTATTACAGCAGCTCCATAAGTGAAGGACCACACATTCTTAAGACTTTTATGTACTTGCTTGAAATTAGACCGTGTACAAATACTAGTTCGTATCACCTTGGTTTGCAAGCATAATTCATTCCAGAAAGATGCTTGTAATCCAAAGCCCTTGTATATCAAAACGCATTTCAAGAACCATTGGCTCAGTTGTGATCATGCGACCTTTGGCATCACGCACGACTCGAATTGCAAGACCTCGCTCGTTTATCAAGTTAAAATTTGTTAGAAAATTTGCTTTTCTTGCCGAACACTCGCAGAAGAAGTTACTTGCAATCCAAGGTCTTACTGGTATCTTAGTTCAAAATATTTAACGCCTAGATGGATTCCTTGCTTTAGCGGTTTTAGTTTTCCCTTTTGCACATTGCTTTACCTGGGTAGTGAAATAGGCACACTGCCCACTAAACAAAGGCATTTTCAACCTCAATCCCAGTGGATGTGATGGTTCCATTTAACTTAATCTTTGCAAGCAATGGTATAAATATAATTTGTATTGTTCTGCAGAAACTACTTCAGTTAAAAAAAATATGCAATCAGTTGCCTTCCTCTCCAGCTTAAGGTACGTGTGACCAGGGAGACCTTTCCAAAATAAGGTTGTAATAGTACTTAGATAATAGATAAGGGCTATTCTGACCAAACTGGAATATATGGAAGGAGGAGATGATAGCCATCTTTGCCGGAGCCTAACGTGTCTAGATAAACATTTCTGGTCAAGATGATTTTAAAACACGTATCTGCTTTCCTGTGTTTCTTCTATTCACTACTATTGTTGAATCCAGCTCTAAAATTGGAATTTGCGGCAGAGTTGTGACTTGCTCTCCATAAAGGGTTATCAAGGCCGTAATACACCGTTTTCCTCTTTCCAGTGCCTTAATTGTACTAGTAATCTCACAATTTACTTTGAATTGTGAGAAATGAGGGTGGGAAGGCACCAAGGAGAGCAGTGGGTTGTGAAACATGGAATTGTTGTGTCATAACTGCAACATTTCTCATCGGAAAAATCTCTTTCATGGCTATGGGAAAAAATAAAGATTGCTTAGAAAAATCGGAAGGAATGAGAAACTTCTCCCCTCATTCTCTCACATTTTTTGCAGGGTAGAAGAAGCAAAAAACTCCCATGTCAGGATGAATCACCCGACTGGAATTCACACATAGCATACGATGAGGGGGCTACAAAAATGCCAGATGCAAATGTTAGTTATAGCACATTTCCTAAAAGGCAACTTCAAGTCAGCCCCATCCTACTTACTCTTCCCAATCCCTGCTTTGTGTCTTATCACCTATACTACAAACAAAGCGGCAGCATTCGTAGATATAAATAGAGAGGTGCGAGGTGCGTGGGGACAAAGCCAGGGAACTTGTTGGGAAAAGACAAGCCAGAGAAAGCCTGTGTGCTTGAAGCCAAACATGCAAAACTTAAACAATCATGCACACTGAGACGTGGGAAGATTCCTCAAATCTTGTTAAAGAGAGTGAAGTTCAAACATAATTCTATCAACACTGATACTGAGAGAGTCCCAGAGTCATATGGCTGTTTCTTCTATGTGTTTCATCAATGGGTATGCTATCTAGGCTGGAGGGAAAATCGGAAAGTTACATCTGGCAAGAATCTAGCAAGTCCCCAGGAGGTCTGTATTAAGGTACCCATTTAACTAGCAGGTGTCTCCAGATTTGCATTCAGTTAACACTTAATGCCAAGTGTTTTATGCTCAGAGAATGTGCATCTAGATTCCATTACATATTATAAGTTGTCGACCGATTGGTAATTGTTTCACTTTTAGACATTTTTTTTCTTATTACAAATGTGACAGATGTATAGCTTTAAAGGGTAGTAAAGGAAAATGCACACATATAGGACGATTTGAAGATTACACTGATAATAACATTGTTGTTGGTTTTTTAATCAATCTGTGATTAAAAAAATTAAGATTACTATTGTAATGTCCAAACTCAATGTATTTTAAGCATAGCTTTGGGGAAGGAGTTGCCAAATAGAGTAATGAATGTGAATCAAGCTCTAAAATGAGGTGGAGGGAGTGGAGGGGTGAGGATTCATTTTCAAAAGAAGTTATCTGTTAAATGGGGGAAATTGGGTAAAAAGATTACAAGAAGGCAGAAAGAATTTTAGTCTTAGGTAATTAAATGACTTAACCCTCACGATAGTTTTAATACATCCGGGCTTTCCATTTATCTGAATTTGTTTTTGTCTTGCATGTTTAGAACTATGTAGTTGAGGTTGGGTCTTAAAAGCCTCCGATTACACCAATCACAGCCTACATTATGGGGGGGGGGGGAAAGGATTTGAAAAATAACATAAATAATCCTGTGCAAGTGGTAGGGTTTTAGTGAATTGTGGAGAACCCTGGGGACTTGGTAGGAGGTTACACTGGAAAGGTGGACACGAGTGTTTATATCAAGGCGGGGGGCTTCTAACGTATGGCACATCACGTTGATACTGATGACGAGCTGTTGAAGGGATTCAAGCAGAGGAGTGACATGAATGTGTTTGGTTTTCAAAAAGCCTATCTTGATGGGGCACCTGGGTGGCTCAGGTGGTTGAGCATCTGACTTCAGCTCAGGTTGTGATCTCACATTTCTTGAGTTTGAGCCCTGCATAAGGGCTCTTGGCATGGAGCCTGCTTTGGATCCACTGTCCCCCTCTCTCTAACCTCCCCTGCTCATGCCCTCTCTTTCTCTCTCTCTTAAAAATAAATAAGACATTAAAAAATAAAAGCATACCTTAAGGGCCAAGGGAATAGCGCACTAGAAGAGAGGACCCGGTCAGGGGGATTAGTGTTAATCTACTCCTCCAACATACACAACATGCACATCGAAGATGTGAACCTGCATGAGACATCAACAGTTGGATGCAAGGTAAGAGGCAGACTGGAGAGAAATGTAATAGTAGAAATAACAGGACTCGGTAACTATTAGAAGAGAGAGAGGAAGATGGAGAGAAAAATCTCAGCAAACAACAAGACCCAGTTCTTATCTGAAAACAGTGGTGTAAATTTTTAGACCAAGCAGCAAAGGGGAAATATTTCGTGACAAAAAGATGGAACGGGTTGAACTTTGGCTAAGATTTTGAGGGACTTATGTAAGAGGTTTTTAAATATAGAATTGGATTTCTGGACAGTTATTTAATAATAGCTACAACTTACTTGATGTTTACTATGTTCCAGAAATTTCTAAGTGCTTTACATATTTTAACTCGCTTAATTTTTGAAACACACAAATTAAATCTGTTTAAAAAGGATTAAGAAGTAAAATAGAGAGGTTAAGTGACTTCCCCATGGTTGCATGGCTACGAAGTAGTTGAGCCATAATGTAAATACGGTAATTTGGCTCCTGAGTCTGCGTTCTTTTTTTTTTTTTTTTAATGTTTTTATTTATTTTTGAGTGACAGAGAGACAGAGCGTGAGCAGGGAAAGGGCAGAGAGAGAGGGAGACACAGAATCCGAAGCAGGCTCCAGGCTCTGAGCCATCAGCACAGAGCCTGATGCGGGGCTCGAACTCACAGACCGTGAGATCATGGCCTGAGCTGAAGTCGGCCGCTTAACCAACTGAGCCACCCAGGCGCCCCATGAGTCTGCATTCTTAACTACTATACTATAGATGCTAGAAGAAGGGAAAAAAAGCATCATCAGCACGATGACTCCAAGGAGTTGAAACTCTGGTAGAATATAAAGTAGACATTAGTAGAGAAGAGGAAAGAGAAAGGGAAGGGAAATGGGGAGGGGAAGAGGGAGAGGGGAAGAAGGAGAAGGAGGAAAAGGAGAAGGAGAAAAGAAGAAGGAGGAGGGGGTGGGAAGAAAAACAGGAATATCAACAGATTTTTTTTAACGAGAATAAGACGATGATAAATCGAAGAAGCAGAAGGAGAAAGAAGAGTCAGGAAAGTTGGAGGCTAAAGAAAGAGGTGCCACGTCATGGTAGCCTAGGAGAATAAGTGACTGGTGGCTTGAGAACCAGCGAGCAGTCAAAAAAGATTGAAAGTACTCTGTGTATTTGCACTCAGAAGTCTTGGGTGACTTGGTCAGAGCAGTTTCAAGGCAGTGATGTGAGACCTGGCTAGATTTAGTGGGTCGTGGACTGAAGAGCAGAGCAAAAGTTGACTTCTTTTCTAAGAAGTTCGACTACGAAGGGGAAGAGAATGCATAATTATTTCTTTAAAGTGTCATAAAGTATAATGAGGTTTTATTTACATTGTGTTTTAAAGTATAGCCATAACATTAGTATATGTCTACGTTGGAAAGAAAAGACCCAGCAAAAGAGAAAAATGTTTAGGGTAAAGGAGAGGGAAAAGCTCATTCGTGGAATGAGTTTTCAAAATGACCTTGTAGACTGCAGAGTGAAAATGGAAGATCAGCTTCGGACGGAGGTAGAAGTTCCTCTTTTTCTGGGATGAAAAATTAAAGGAATGGGTTTTGTAGGTATAAGAACAGGCAGTTAAGAGTTCAACTCTATTCTCCCCAACGGGTACAAGTCTCCTATTTTCCCCAACGGGTACAGGACGAGGTCATCTGCTAAAAGCAAGTCAAGAGGGGCAGGGACATATCAAGAGTCTGACTGTATACATTTTCTAGGGTTTGCCTAACAAAGTACCGAAGATTGGGTGATGTAAACAGAAATTTCTTCCAGTTCTGGAAGCTCCAAGTGTGAGATAGAGGTGTTAGAAGGGTTGCTCCCTTCTGAGGCCTCTCTCTTTGGCTTAGAAATGGATACCTTCTCACCGTGTCTCCACATGATCTTCTCCCTGTGTGGGTCTGTGTCCAAATCTTCTCTTCTTATAAGGACACTCGTCATACTTGGTTAGACCTACCCTCATGGTCTCATTTTTACTTAATTACATCTTTAAATCTTCAGTTGCATTCTGAGGTACTGGAGGTTAAGACTTCCACCAATGAATTTTTTAAAAAAATTTTTTTAATGTTTATTATTTTTGAGACAGAGAGAGACAGAGCATGAGTGGGGGAGGGGCAGAGAGAAAGGGAGACACAGAATTAGAAGCAGGCTCCAGGCTCTGAGCTGTCAGCACAGAGCCCAACGCGGGGCTCGAACTCACGGACTGTGAGATCATGACCTAAGCTGAAGTCGGACGCTCAACCGACTGAGCCACCCAGGTGCCCCCCACCTATGAATTTTGAAGGGACACAATGTGGCCTATGACACACATAAAACTTTGGAATAACTGCTGTCCAGAAGGGAGAGATAACTCGGTATATATATACATATATATATATATATATATATATATACACACACATACATACATATATGCATGTGTATATGTATATATATACTTGAATGGCACAAAATCTAGTTGAGTTTAAGAGACACAAATTTGTAGACAGATACAATGGTCCATAAGGGATTCACTGACTTGACTTGAATATGTTGGGTGGGTGCTGTGGGGAGATAAGGTGATGAACCGGCCAAATTACTGAAGAAATACACCTCGTTAGTTAGGCTACATAGGAGAGCACGTAAAGAAAGTTGGGAGAGGCTGGAAGAAACTAAGAAAATTAAGGTGGCGAGGAACACGGTACTGCATGCGATTTAATGGAAGCCGTAGAGATCTAGAAAGCTATACGGACCAGAGTTCGCAGTCAGAGAATGAGATGGTTAAGTTTTAATGGGTAGCACAGTTCCTGATAGTGAAAAAGTCGAAGTTAAGGTCGTCCCATAGTACTGATGGAATAGAGGTAAGAGCTGTTGGAGTTGACGTCCGGAGCTATGAGTTAGGATAGCGACTGTGTCGTTCACAGGGACATTGCAGGTCTCTAGGATAGTAGGTGAGGGATGGAAAGCCTGTGAGTCAGAGTTATCTGTGAATAGGAAGGAGAAACAGACTGGTAGTCCATTTAGCTCGATCCTCAAGAAGAGAGGGATTTGGGTTCCTATAAATATCATCATCAACATGAATCGAGCCAGAGTCACACAGCCCGTGGAGGTTGAGTTGGCAGCTAGCTGTATCCACAGGGTGATACCCCAACAACCTGGCTAATTACCGCAGCCCTCCCCACCATGTGTCATATAAGAATCGGCTCAGGTATCACCTAGAATCACACTGCACGAGCTCAAATAATGCACACTTAACATTACATGATACCTGACCCAAGACGGATTATTTAACCTCCACGGAACTCCATTTTCTCGTCTGTGAAATGGAAATAGTATTAGCGATTTCTATTTCATCTCAGAGGGTTTTGAAGATTAAATGGGACAATTGATACAAAGCACACAGATCAGCTCTGGATTTGCAGTAAGTACACAATCCATTTCAGCTATTGTTATTTAAAAGCCTTCCTCACAATCTACACCATTCACACGTCCCTTCTAGTCTCTTATCACATTATACACCTATTGTTTGTTTGAACCTGTCTCTCTTTTAAACGGAGAGCTCACTTTGGCACCTGGGCTCCTCATCCTGAAAAACCCACTACCTGCTGCATCCGATGTTTAGTAGCAGTTTGTTGAATAGATTAATGAACAAATGAGAGATTTTGTTTTTCAGTGCTCAGATGAATGACCTAATAATAACGGATGGTGGTGATTCTTAGCTCTCTGTCCACCTCTTCGCCTAGCGTCTTATTTTCTAAGCCTTATTTTAAATGAGGTTTAATTTCTACAGAACAGTAGCAAGCAGGTATTCTGGAAATTTTTTTAATCCTTAGATTTACAAACATGAGCCTCGGCTATGGCTATCCATTTTATAGCTTTACTACTTCACCAGCAACAAATACATTCAGAGACTCTGTCAGTCTTCCTCGGCTGCAGAACAATGGCCACAAAATCGTGAAGGATGCAATAAAGCATTTATTTCTTTTGTGTCTGCAGTTCCGCTGAGGGTCGGTTTGGGGTCAGCTGGGCTGCTCCGCTTCAGGCAGCGGATTCAGCTGGGCTACGCTTCCTGCCTGGCTATGGCTCCATCTCTGTTCTGCTCCATATATAATTCTTCTGGAGCCCAGGTGGAAGGGGCAGAGGCTCTTCTTATGATGCATGGCAGAAATGCAGGCAGGCAAGCCCAATGACACTAACATAGTCAACTCTCTGCTTGTGTTAAGCCTGCTCACCTGCAAAGGACTCATGTGGCCATTAGAATTCACCCAAGTTTAAACAGCCCGGACCTGTCAGTCCTCAAAGCCCCATCCAACTCTGAAGCACCAAGTTCTATTCTGGTCTCCTTAACCCACGCTCGGCCCAACATTCCATTCCTCAAATGTCCTCGTGAGCCCGGCGATCAAAATAAATCCTGCTTGCAGGACCTACTCCTACTTAATGTGCAAGTAACACTTAAAACAAAGCCACCAGAATTTCCTTAGCACCAGCGTGCTTTCTGAATTAAAGAAACAGAGATTGGAACAAGTTGGACCTTCACTGATAAGAAAGTGTTGCACAGTAGGGAGGAAAATGGATCTTGGACCCAAAAAGTCCCGGCTGTTACATTTTGCTTTATCTGTCCCTGGCCATTGACCATCTGACAAGGCAAGACATTGAAGAGTTTTGAGTTTTCTCATCTTTAAAATAAGGGATTAGCCAAATCAAATGCCTTGTGAGTGCAAGTCTGAATTAAAAATACATACAAGTACATTTATTTACAAATAAAATGATTATGGATGCCAGATAAAATTGTTGTTGTTGCCATATGGAAATAATAATACCTTTTATAGAGGATCGTGTGAAACGTTTATATGTATCACGGCGAAAAAGGATTCTGGCATAGAGCGGGTGCACAAAAGGAATGGTTTCCTTTCGACAACTTTCCCTTTAAATACACAACTGGAAAACTGAAGCAGACGTGCCCTGGCCGAAAGCTCCATGTTTTTCTCCTAATTATTCAGAGAAAAGCAAATTCCCTATTTATGTATTTATGCCTTTCCAAGTGCAAATCGGCAAAAACATATTCGCCAATAGTAAAAATATGTTTGTTTGTGTTTCAAAACTTTTAAAGGCAAAAGACCTACAACTGGACTTCTTCCCCCTGGGGAGATGAATGTTGACGACATCCGTCCCCATCTTCCAGAAATGGGAAGATTCCTTGGGCAGCAGCCTGGTCGGGCCTCGGGTTTTGTAAACGGGCCCTGGGGAATGAGTGGGGTACTGAGAAGCATAAGTATCCTTTAGCCCAGAGGATGGGTTAGAGCAGTGCCTTCTGGCCTCTTTTGAATGGAGGCATCCTAATCGCACCGGGCAGATAATTTTTCCATGAGCACCTTCAGAGTTACCGTTAGGAGGCCTGTCTGTTGTTTTTAAGCAAGTGAATACAAATTAACTGTGTTTGTAAAAGTTCTTGTCAATGACGGTTTCTCTTTCTTCTTAGAAATAACTTTCCATCATCAGTCATAAGAAAGTTGAGTAACAACCAAATTGTCTTACTGACACCTATCTTGTTTGAGGCATTGTTATGTTTAGTGTTAGGAAGATCTAAGTTTTCTCATCTTTAAATGGGACATATGAAACTCAAAGAGGTTAACAGCTACATGCCCAAAGTCAATCAGTCGGTGGGTAAGTACCAGCGCTGGGGAATTTTTTAATGTTTATTTATTTTTGTGAGAGTGAGAGACAAAATGTGAGCAGGGGAAGGGCAGAGAGAGAGTGAGACACAGAATCCGAAGCAGGCTCCAGGCTCCCAGCTGTCAGCACAGAGACCAATGTGGGCTTGAACCCACAAACCCTGAGACCATGACCTGAACTGAAGTCGAATGCTGAACCAACTGAGCCACTCAGGCACCCCTCAGAGCTGGGATTTTAACTCAGGTCGGTGGATTATAGAATAAAACCTCTGACTACTTGGCCTGCTGTGACTGGTATGTGTGTGGACGGCACTCCACACCTGTCTAAAAGACAAGTGGAAAAATCAAACAAAATGATTTTGCATAAAAAGAGCAACAACACCTCCATCTTGTTCAAGACCGTCCTATGCAAAAGGCTTCCTCTAGGTGTCAGTTTCTTCTTGGCTATACGGGGGATACTTAATTCTCAATGTAGCTTGGAGACCTAATTGGTGCTCTGTGTGGCAAGACCTGGAAGTGCCTGGCATGCAGTAGACAGCAACAAGAACGATGGTGTTGACAATGAAGTTGACAATGAAGTTGACGATGTTGATAATGATGATGATGATGATGACGAAGACAGCATAAACATGTGTTTGTAGAGCTTCAATAATTCAGAATTGGGCTCAGAATCCATTTTTTAACATGTTTGACATATTGAATTGATAAATTAAGACCGGGCGGGGCAGTAGGCAAGGTTTTCAATGGTATTCTCCACTTCACATGTACCCTGGACATTATGGTCCATGATAACTAGACCAGCAACCTCCCCTGCACATGGAGAAATGTATCTAATTGGGTCTACCAGCTCTGAAATCGCACTGGAACAAGCTGGATTGCCCAAGGTTTCCAGCCTCAGGGCTGGTAAAGCAGAATACTAAGGTAACTTGGATCTCCTGGGAGTGTTACAAAAGCCTTGTTTCAGGTGTCACCTGGATCTTTAAAAATAGTTTTGAATAAAATGTATACGGGCCTCTATGAATCTATACCCCAATTTATTTTATATAGGTAATTTTTTAAAGGAAAGAAAGAAAACATATGGCTTGAATCATATTTTATGGTTTTTCTATTTGAATTTGAAAATGTTTACATGTCCATCCAGTAGTTTCTCAACAACCAAAAAATGTGTATTAAGCATCATTATATGGAAAATTGCTCAACTCAAATAAATCATCGTGCTTGAAGGCTGGCTTGAGCCAGCCGATGCTATTTTCTTCTAACTGCTGGAAAATATTCTCTCTAAAACTTACATTCTAGGTATGTTTTCTTTTTTAAAGTCCAAAAATTAACGAGTGACTTCTTCTTCAGAGATTAAATGAATGAAATATTTGACATTAATCACAGAGAAATTAGACAGCATCTCCTTCTCACTATGTCAAACGAATTGTCACCCGTGTTATAAAACCTGTGATTGTCCCTACGCCAAAGAGGAACTTTGTGTTCGTTGCGGAACACCTCAAAATCAAGTGGAGAAGGATCTCCCGGGACTGCTTTTTCTGAACATCTTCGTAGAGAATTCTCTGGAGTTCCACCGAGACCTCACTTGCAGCATTAAAGGGATGCTGATGGGGATACATAGCAATGGCAACTCTCGAGCCTTTTGGAGAACTTTGATTCTCTCTCGTATTTGGGACTGAAGTCTATTCTCTCAGTTCTGCCCAGCTTCAGGCTGTAATATATCCCATATATGAAAATAGGAAAAAAAAAAAAGCCTCACAGTCTTCAATGATAATGGCTATTAGTGTCTGAATATCTAGCACGTGGGGGGCCCCATGCTAAGTGTTCCATGCCTTTTCTCATTGATACCTCCCAACAAGATATGAGATAAATCTCTCTGTCTCCATTTTACCGACGAGTTAGCTTCTGCTCATTGAATAAAAACAATTTAGTCAGGATCATCATGTTGTTAGGATTCAAACCTTGGCTGCTTTGTCTCCTTAATTTTTCTCTTTCCATTATCTGTTTAAGCCCAGAGAGCTAGAGGTCTGGTGTACAGTGGCACGTATATCTATGTGCAAAAGGAAAGATTATCTTCTTTCTCTCCTTTCTATATACAACAAAAGTTTCACCGAAGATCACACAATCTGGTCAAGCAAGAAATGATAAAAGTGGTATTCCTCTTAATCAGTAGGCTGCTGATCTGTGTGCCCACTTAATTGGGGTCAATTCGAGGTAGGCTTGGATGAGCTCCTTAGAAAGAAACATATAATTGCTGAAACATACCAGTGGCCAGTTTAGTTCATTAATAGCAAGATGAGCTGATTTTAAACTGAAACTAAAGAGTCATTCCTTGCTCTTAGGCCTTTTATTCTTTTATTTTTTTTTTTCTTTCTCCAGCAGCTGGACTATTGCTATAGTCCTGAGAAGTGCTTTTCCATTCTATTTCAAGTTCTGAAATGGACACAGAAGTCACCTTTGGTGGATGAAGTGTCAGTTTCCATAGCATGAGTGACAGAAAGTGGGTATTTAAGAGAAAAGACCACTTAAATATATCTAGCAGGAAAGGAAAAGGAACCTCACTCAGTTACAGATGAACTCTCTGCCCCATGCCCTGACTTTCCTGAAGTCTCAACCCTAGAGGCCCCTGCCATAGCTCTGAGTTTTAATTTATCCCTCTGTGTACTGATTCAATAGGCGACGATTCAGCCTTTTCTTGAAAGATAGAACCAGGGTTTATGAATAAGAAATTAGTGGAGCGTTCACCATGCAAGAAGATACTCTTTTAATAAGCACCAACCTGTATTTTTCTTTTTTTTAAGTTTTTTAACATTTATCTATTTTTGAGAGACATAGAGACAGAGCGTGAGCAGGGGAAGGGCAGAGAGAGAGGGAGATACAGAATCTGAAGCAGGCTCCAGGCTCTGAGCCATCAGCACAGAGCCCGACGCAGGGCTCGAACTCACAGACCGTGCGATCATGACCTGAGCTGAAGTCGGCCGCTTAACTGGCTGAGCCACCCAGGTGTCCCCCAACCTGTATTTTTCTAACGGCCTGGAAGAGAATTACCCAATGGCCAACTACCATTTGAGTAAATTACCTCTGGTGATTTTGGGAGCAATGGTGTGATTTAACAGCTAGCAGGGAATGGTCTGTGTGTCTACATGTTTGTTGATATATTGGCTTCAAGAAGGTGGGTTTCCTGACGAATTGTGGCATCTTGGTGTAGTGTCACCAAATTGGAAAGTAGGATATGTCAAAGACACCACGAAATTGAGATATTTTTACATCTCTTTTTCATTTTATTTTACATTTATTTTTCAAATTAGTGGCCCTTAAGGGGATGACTAAAAGAAGCATTCAATTTATGTAAAGAACTTTGCTGGCTGTAGACACTGTACACTCAAGAATTAAACAAGGTGATTATTGTAAATTTCAGAACTGGAAGCGTCAAATTTTAAAGTACAGAAGGGAAAGCTTTCAATGACAAGTCTGTTCCTATTTGCCAATGCAAATTGGGGAGCGTATTGAAAAGCTAACATCTATACCTACCGGGAATTGCCTATGTAGGCAAATACACCTGTTTAGCTCTTGTGTGCAGAGTTTGTATGATTAATCACAATGTATTTCAGTAAAAAAAAAATGCATCATTTGATCAAGTTAAAGAACTTGACCATCTGCGGTTAACTGATCTATTCCCAAAACTATCTTCCAAACACAAATTTATTGTCTTGGAGAGGAGAGGGAGTCATCTATAAGCTCCAGAGACTAGAGTTGAAATCACTCCCTGGACTTCTGTTTATCATACAATACATGATTATAGTAAGTAATTTTCCCCCGTTGATTTTCAATTTTCTTATCTGTAAAATGGGTCTAAAATGATACCAGTTGGAAGGATCATAAAATATAGATTATAATCCTAGCATTGCTAGAGACTTATTTACGAGTAAGGACAAATCTTTTAACTACTCTATACTTGCCTTTCCTCATATGTACAGTTGAGGTGGTGTTGGGATTGGAACTCAAGGCCTCCAACCTGGACTCTTTGGACTCTGAGGAGAAAATTCAGAGCTCCTTGAACTCGTCACTTGAGTTCAGCAATTCTTTTTTAAGGTTGTGGCTCACTGTTTGCATAAGCATTTCTCCCTGGGAGAAAGTTCCATTGTTTTCATCAAGTTCTCAGAGAAATCTGTGTTCCCCAAAATGTGTAGACCCACTCAACCAAATGTTTCTACAATTATTTCCAAGTAGTAGCATTTGATGACTCTGTGAATGGAAAGATATTCAGATATGGCATTTAAATGTGGTCACCCTCAGTTTCTTATTTAAATGTTTTGAAGATGGGCAGATAATATCTTTAGGGTTTCTTAATCAAAAGCCACTACTACCTAAAAGAACTGCACAAAGAGCATCTTGGGGAACTGATGCAAAGTTTTGTACATATGTGCGTTTTCTAGGGGTTTCTCATATTCTTCACCATTAAAAGGTCAAAGATACTGACTTAGTGCTTAGAATTTGCCCAAAATAGTTTCACTAAAAATGAGCGCTCGAGTAACACAAAGACAAATCATTCTGACTGTGTTACTTGATTGGCTACTTTAACTGGTAGGCAGATACATTGTGCCTTAGGAACAGAGTCATTCATTGTAAGGTGAGTTGATTAATGTAAACGTTTCAGTAATTCAAATACTTCCAGTTTCCTTCCTATTTTCATCTTAAACCTCCTTTTTCCCCCATTTCTTTATTAGCCAAAGCTCTAGAAAGTAAGGTCATTTATTCGGATATTTTGAATATTTTGTATTCAGCCTCTTATATGGAATAATTATTCTTACTTCTGAAATTACTTTGTTTTTGTTGAAAGCAATTTAGCATTACTAACCAAGAGCCTTAAAACTCCCCATTTCACTTGGCCAAGTAATTACACTTTGAGGTGTCTATCCTGAGGAGTAATCTAAAATACAGATAGACTGGGGGCGCCTGGATGGCTCGGTCAGTTGAGCCAGACTTCAGCCCAGGTCATGATCTCTTGGTTTGTGAGGTTGAGCCCCACATTAGATTCTGTGCTGACAGCTCAGAGCTTGGAGCCTGGTTTGGATTCTGTGTTTTGTTCTCTCAGTGCCCCACTCCTGCTCATGCTCTCTCTCTCTCAAAAATAAACATTAAAAAAGTTAAAAAAAAACATGTTATAAAATACAGTTAGAATGGATGATACTATTTTTAAAACATTTTCTTTTAAATAATTTATGAAATCAAATAAACATTGGACTATAACATATTGATTAAATAAATTATGGTGTATACATATGATGCTATATTATGCAGCAATTACAATGAAGCATATTCAAAGGCTTATATTGTGATAGTGAAAAAATTAGGAAACAAAACTTTATATTCTATACAAAAAAAGATATTAACAGTGGTTATTGTCAGGTAGTGAATTAAAGGATAATTTATTGTCTTCTTTACAATTTTCTATTTTTATATGGTTTTACAATGACAACATGTTGCTGTCAATATATTTATAAGTTTTTCTCACACTTTTACAATGCTAATATATCACATCATTGTACAATGATTATGTAATATTAAAAGTATTATTATGTCAATCTGTACATAAATACAGAAATATATAGATAAAAAATACTTACTTCAGTGACTCTGATCTTCGGTGTTTCTACAGGTTTTGGTGATTTTGAAATGAAGGATATATTTTCAAGTACGTTTAAAATTGGTTGCTCTGGCTAAGTTCCAATCTTATTTGATGTTGCTACTCTTTTGTTTGTTTCTTAGACTTACTCGAGCTCCAATAATGGCTACTTTGCTCATGTAGACTTTCACTCTTTCAGATGATTTTTTTTGGATGTTTATTTATTTTTGGGAGATAGAGAGAGACAGACATGAGTAGGGGAGACAGAGCATGAGAAAGGGAGGCAGAGAATCCAAAGCAGGCTCCAGGCTCCAAGCTGTCAGCACAGAGCCTGACATGGGGCTTGAACTCACAAATTGCGAGATCATGGCCTGAGCCGAAGTCGGAGGCTTAACTGACTGAGCCACTCAGGTGCCCCCAAATGATTTTAAGTGTACATCTTCGAGGAAGGAAGGCTAAACACATTTACTTAACCTCATCCTTAAATTCTGATAAGGATAAAAATGTAATGATTGACCAACATCCACATAGATTACTGGTCCAGTCTCGCAACCGTGTAAAACAGTGGCAGTGTGGTAAAGAAAGGAAGGCCACAGTCAAAACTGAAGCCTCCTCAGGGCCATGTTCAAACTTAAAACCCTTTAAAGTTGCTCTTGCTACATTTCATCTCTCTTGAATTATCAATAGTAATTTACTGGTCTTTCGACATCATAGACTCACATTGTGAGATTTTGAAAGCCATCATTATATGTGCAGTGTTTAGGGAGAAATGAAATCTTGCCTTTGTGATTGTACCATAGAGGGCAATTTGACAAAGCACACGTGCTGGGGATCTAGTATTTTCCTCCTTTGCATTTGGGACTCCAGACACTAGAATATTCCCTTGTGCTGTCACTGGGGAATCCCATGTCTCACTGGCTGTTGCACGCCATCCTGAGCATTTAGCCGAACAGCAAACCCGGATCGTCAGACTGGGGATGTCTTCCTATCACTGCACAAAACTGTTTGAGATTTGTTTGGGCTTCGGACAGAAATGGACAGCTGGGAGGCATTTTGGTCAAGGAGAAAAATGACACATTTCTGAACTGGAATGATAGATTGGGAAGCCCACAGATCTTTGTTTGTTTTTCCTTCCCGGGAAGGAAAACCAAAACGAAAACAAAACAAAACAAAAAAACCAAATACCAATCAACTGCTCCAACTAACCAAAAATGAGGACCATGGACTATTCCCCCACACTGAATTTTACAGAGGTATTATAATTCTAGTTAACTATAAACATACTTTCAAAAATCTAACTTCTCTGTTCAAAAAGCTTGTAGGGATTGAATATAAAAATTGTCCAATATACAAGTACCAAATATAAGGCGATAATAAAATGCTTGCGTTAGGTTAACTACACATTTTGCTAATAGTGTTGGAGGACACAACCTGTGAACACCACTGGCAGGCTGGATTCTGGCATGTGCACAGGGGTTTTATTAAACACGTGCTGCCAGTGAAACATGGCTTGCTTACTCGTGACCAGGCAGCCATGGTTTATAGATATTTATGCGTATATACCTACGGATATACGCATACACTCAGAGCTCAGATCAGTCCCTTGATCGCCCGCAGTCTTTCTGATAACTATCTTACAGATCAGGGAAACCCTCTCTCTCTCTCTCAGCCAGATTCGTTTGGGTTCCTCTGTGCGTCAAATGGAAACAAGCAGAAAACTTGACCTTGTTTTATCTTGTTAAAAATATGTATTCACAGAATTTGCCAGCCTCCCTGAATGTCTGATACCTCTGTCCGTTGATAGGTTGCAGAGGTAACCCGATCTGAAACTCCGTTGTGATACAAGTGTCGATAGCGACTTCCCAGAGCAGGAGAAGAAAAACATCTAGAACTTTCCCGAGTGATCGTCCCTCTGAGAAAAAAACATGATGGGGGATAACTGGGGCATCTCTGAGCCTTCACGAGGACCATGTAGGGTGATCTTTTGCTGGACAAAGTTGTTTTTTCTATTTATTTTCATCTCTTCCTCTAAAAATATATACATTTAGGTAAGGTTTCCTATACATGTGTATATGCATTAATATATATGATATGATATACAAATATACACATATTGTGGATAATGTTTTTAAAAAGTTTACGGATGAGGGTTTCATTAAGGAATTTTTAGATAATATTGCCTATGAATTTTAAACTGTTTTCTTTGCCTACTTCAATTCATATTTACTGAATATTTATAAATGTCAGGAAATTATATCTCTTAATTGTAACTGAGTATTGTCAATGGGAATTTTTTCTCTCCATGTCAAGCTAGGAAAAAACATTATGACTGGGACAAGGCAGAAGGCTCAGATTGTCTTTTCTGAGAAGAAGCACTGTGCACACCTGCTGCAGCAAAAATCCGTTAGAGGGCTGATGGGACAGAGCATGGCAGTGAGCAGTAGGCTTGTCCTCATAGGCATGCTAGCCACCTGCTGGAGGGAGACCTAACGATAGTCAACATGTGGATGCCCCAGTAAATGAGCGAAGTTGGTCATCTCCAGGGTCTGGAAGCTCACCTCCTGAAGACAAGGAGAAAGGCATGGAGCTGGGGCTACAGATCCTGGGGAACCATCGAGGCCACAGGACTTCTTTGAAGGCGAGGCTAGACATCCAGTGCCTGTTTGGGAAGGAATTATGATCCAGAATACTGCAGCTGAGGCTCTGGTCAAAACTGGAAATCCAAGGGGGCTTAGATGGCTCAGTTGGCTAAGCCTCCGGCTCTTGATTTCCACTCGGGTCATGATCTCATGGCTCAAGAGATTGAACTCTGTGTCAGACCCTGTGCTGAGAGTGTGGAACTTGCTTAGGATTCTCTCCCTCTCTCCTTTCTCTCTGCTTCTCCCCCATTTGTGCTTTCTCTTTCTCAAAGTAAAAAGTAAAGTTAAAAAAAAAAAAAAAGAAACGCAGCTGAAAATAGGACACAGGCAAAAGATTAGGGTTCTTACCTTTATCGTTCATTTTTACGTGTTGACGTATGTTGAGAGATTCCTTGTTCTGGGAACCAAGCTAAGTATGGAGACACTGGGGAACAAAAGTGAACACAGCCCCTCTTATATCAGAGTTTACCTCTTAGAGAGAAGTTAAGAATTAATAAAATCTTTATGTTGATAAACAGAAAAAAGTGATCCCATTCCACATGAGCATACAATAAAAGAAACCGACCCATAACTTTGTGTTGGAAGACAGATGCTGAGGTGTCACCCTACATGATCATCATTGTAATATCATGGACTTTAAAAATAACATGACACTAGCCGTCGTGAAAAATGTGACCCTAATCATGGCACCACATATCTTGTAATTACATAAAAACATAATCATGTTTTTGCATACGTGTGTAAGAAAGTAGAACTAAAAATAAGAAAGATCACAGAACTATTTAGAAGAACCTGGCATTGATTGTTTACTTAACAATTTGAATATATATAAGCTCTGAAAAAAAAAAGATACAGTCCCTTTTCTCAAGAATCTTACTTTGTAGTGAGGTAGACAAGAAGCAAACAAAACAGTAAGATTTTCAACTGTGATGTGTGCCCTGAAGAACATAAAACAGGGCGATGCCAGTGAGTGGATCTGGAGAGTCAAAGGCTACTTTGAATCAGCTGAGTCAAGAGAGTCCTTTAAAGAAACTCACATTTCACCTGTGACCCAAGGGATAAGAAGGACCGAGGGGCTAAAGTACTAAGGATGAAAGTTTCCAAGTACAGTCCAGCAAGTGACTACGGCATATCTCGGGTAGGAATAAATCTTGAAGACTAGGTATCTAAGAATCTTCACTGCTTCTCAGGACTCTTGCTTCCCTTTGCTCTCATCTTTCTTTCCCATATTTGGAGGATGGGCAAAAGGGCAAGGAGATACTGGCATCAATGGCAACAGAACACCAGCCACCCGGTCTGGGGCGCCATCAACTCCCAGGAACCAGGAGTGTGACTGGTCTAGGAGGGGGAACAGAACCTATAAGTGGAAGATCAACTAGTTTTCCCTTCAGAGAGTTAGACAGCCAAGCAAAATGTGCCCCACTCAAAGTTCTGATCAGTAGGAACAACATCCTGTCTAGCCTGGATGTCATATCTAGTTGGATTGGGCAGAAGTCACAATAAGAGTGCTTAGAAATCATCTTTCCCTGCAGAGAGCAAATCCAATGAGAGCAGGCTGCCAGCCTAAGGGCAGAATAAGCTAAGGGGCTGAAGGTGAATGTCGGTGAAGGTGCTCTGATGGATAAGGGGGAAGAGAAAGGGAAATTCTGTGTTAGCAGCTTTTGAACCACATGAAATCAGGCTTTCAATTCTTAAAAGCCCCCAATTTATTCCAGCATGTGCTACCTTCACTTGAGTAATTCCAAAGAACGCTGCATCCATCACGACAAGAAATGCTGGGTTTTGATAACTGGAGAAAGATTGCTGATTTCTTCAAAGTGCAGAGCTGTGAAACCCCAAGGGTTATATTTATCCCTTTCATATCTCTGCTGACAAGCAACATGGGGCATGTGGAAATAGTTCAAAATGTTCATGTTGAGAAAACATCGTCCCTCCGTGATACACTTCACACGTGCGATTCAATGGAGTATTGTTTTCCCCTAGATTCCTCTTCTTCCTCTAACCTCTTATGAATTTGCCAGTAATATCTGATCTGTTCTCTTTTCCTTTCTCCATTCCCTTTGATTCTCCCCTACTGATAATTTGTAAAGAGAGAGTGTATATATATATATATATGTGTGTGTGTGTGTGTATATAAAACAAATATATATATAAACAAATATATATATATAAACAAATATATACATATATATATATATATATATATATATTAGTTTATTTATTTATTTTGAGAGAAACAAAGCTCAAGTTGGGGAGGGCAGAGAGAGAGGGAGAGAGAGAGAAAATCCCAAGCAGTCTCCACACTGTTTGCCCAGGGCCTGACATGGGGCTCCAATGCACGAAACCATGAGATCATGACCTGAGCCAAAACCTAGAGTCAGATGGTTAACCTACCGAGCCACTCTGGTGCCCCAAGAGAGAGTCTGTCTTTTAAAGTTGAAATGGCTCTATTCTAGCCTCAGGTGTATATATGTGCATGTGTGGGCACCCAGGCACGTGGACTTTGGCATTAGACAAAAAGGTTCGGATCCAGACCCAGACACATAATAAGTATTAGAAGTAGGGTGACTACTGAGTTTTTCTGATTTCCAGTTTTCTCTCAAGCGAGTAGTGAAAACAATAACTTTTTCCAGAGCTTTTTGATGAGCATGGGAATGATCTGTTTAAAGGAACTAGCACGTATCAAAACTCAACAAGGCAAGATATTTTAAAGCTTTGGTGTTAGTATTTAATATGTTAATCAAAGGAGATGTTTAATCTAAAATTTTACATAAACTGAGGACTTTAGCCCTCCCTTTTTCTTTTTCTTCAGAATCTGACATCCATCTAACTGTTGAGATTTTGAAGCCTTCCAGTGCCAGGAAGCCGGGAAGTTGTTCTTGGATATGTGTTCCCAGAGCTTTGGATTTTGTAGAAAGATAAGGCTTTCTAAAGTAAAACAAAATCTAGAATTCCAGAGATGTACAAAAATAAGGCATTCTATTACTCACTGACATTCAAAAACTTTTGCTTATTAATTGCACAGTTTTTACACTCAATCATAATTGCTCTGGAACTAGAAGGTGTAGACATGACAGAGATGGATTCCAGACACAGAGCTGTTGACCCACTGGGGCTAGGGACAAAAACTCTTTGCTAGAGAGGGAAGAGATTAGCATTCATGTTCAGGCAAAGAAATCTGTTCCAATGTTTGAAACCCATCTTCAGAACTTTATTGACCTAGTATGAGAAGGTTGTGATACAAGGGTTCGGAAGTGGATTTTAAGTACAAAAGGACCTCTCTTACTTTAAAACAGTCCCTTCTGATCTTGTCCATGCCAGCTTCCTGTTGTTATCTATACAAATTAGATACTTTCCATGTATCTTTATCTATTTCTATACATCTATACCCATGCCCTTTCCTTTCAAAATTGCATCTGCCACAGGCAAACTATATAAATCTACATCAGCTTGGGGTGAGATGGTGTCTCCAGGAGAAAGGTGAATGGTTGCAATTTTATTTTGCTTACATTGAATGAGTATAGTTAGCCTGTCCAGTGGTAAGTAGTAAGGCAGGTAGAACATGAAATATAGGAAATATATATTTCCAGCACTGGGGGCACAGTGCAGTGAAAAAAAAAATAAGGCATTGGAGTTCTTAGTCATGCATTTAAATCCTTGATAGCTGTCATTTGATGGCTGGCTAAGTTACTACACTTCTCTATGTCTTAGTCTCCATATCTTTCAAATAGAAGGATGACCACACCAATGCTATTGAAGTGTGTGACTCATGAAAGGTGACTATTGGTCCCTGTCATCTGGCATGGGCCATAAGACTCCTTCAAAAAGAAACTTCTGTGTGGAATTGCCAGAAATCTTAAGACACAGGCAGTTTGAATCCCTTAGGGATATTCAAGGATAAGTGCTAGCTGAGTGGTGCATTCACAGTTCACGAGAATAGCTGGTAGGTTCTGCTGAAGGTGGCACTAGAAGTGATATCCTCTCGGGTGCCTGGGTGGCTCGGTTAGTTAAGCATCTGAGTTTGGCTAAGGTCGTGATCTTACAGTTTGTGAGTTTGAGCTCCACTTCTGGCTCTGTGCTGACAGTTCAGAGCCTGGAGCCTGCTGCGGATTCTGTGTCTTCCTCTCTCTCTGCCACTCCCCCACTCACACTCTGTCTCTGCCTCTCTCTCTCTCTCTCTCTCTCTCTCAAAAATAGATAAACATTAAAAACATTTTTTAATTAGAAAAAATTTAGAAGTGGTATCCTCAGGGAGCCCTCCCATGATGATAACTTAACTATGCCTTAGCTCCTTTTATTCCTTTCTGAGCTCAAGTACATAGGCATTCCCCTCAAATTTGTGAGCAACCAATATCTTTTCAGTAAATTCCTTTCTGCTTGAGTTAAAAAGGTAAATTTGTTATTTGAAATCAAGAACCTTGACGAATAGTTACACAGCTCGGATAACTTCATAAGAAGAGCATCATGATTGCTTCCTTCATCCCATGAAGATGTTAGACCTTAGTGATGTTGAGTAACTTGAATGGTCACAGTAATAGAAAGCAGTAGAACAAGACTTGAACCCAGGTATATGACTCCAAAACCTGTGCACTTAAGCAGTACTGTATCCTTCCCACGGCAGTGCCAATGCAAATATCTCTCAGAGTCACATAATACAAAATGGTGGAATGAGGATTTGGCACCAGAATTGTCCACCACCATATTTCATGACATTTTCTAAAGCCAAGACAACGAAGAAGTTCTTGGTCTTTGTGTGTGTGTGTGGAGGGGGGCATGTAATAGCACTCACAAGTTGGATCATAAATCTGACTTTTTTCTTACCAAGTCTTTTATTTAACTTCCAGTGAGTTAACATACAGTTTAATGTTGTATTACACTGTGATTCATCACTTACATACAACACCCAGTGCTCATCACAACAAGTGCATTTCTTAATCCCCATCACCTACTTCACCATCCCCCTGCCTATCTCCCCTCTGGTAGCCATCAATTTGTTCTTTATAGTTAAGAGTCTGTTTCTCAGTTTTCTTTCTTCCTCACCCCATGTCCATTTGTTTTGTTTCTTAAATGCCATATGTGAGTGTAATCACATGGCCTGTGTCTTTCTCTGACTGACATCTTGTTTACTATAATACTTTCTAGCTCCATCTGTCTCATTGCAAGTGACAAAGTGTCATTCTTTTTTATGGCTGAGTAATAATCCATTGTTTCAAAAATTAGTAAAATAAATCCTTTTGATTAGAAAGAATAAAAATCACATGTCTGGGAGTCCTTCCATAGATATTCATGTATATTATAATTCTACTTATTAACTCTGAGAGATTATAGTTATAATAATTTGATTTTGTGGAGAAAAATAAATATAAAATTGTATATTCTTTAAGATTCCTTAAGACATTATAAGAAATGCCAAGGTGTTGAATACTGGTAGTCATCAATAAAAAGAAGCTCCCTAACTGTGTATGTGGATGAAACACCAATAGGATACAGAGACCTCAATTCTACTATGAGGAGTTGGAATAAAATGAACTTTGGGTTACCTTTCAAAACTCATGTCTCATTAATTGACATGACTATCATTATCTTAGTTTAATTCTGGCCTGGCCAACAGTAATAATTTTGTCAATTGTACGGGATGAATCTTTAACCTAACAATGTGATTAGGTGAACCAGGAGAAAATCAAGGTGTAAATTCAGCATTTGTATTCTGTAGCACCTACTAATAACTTCGATAGGGATGAAGACGGATTCCATTTTGCTTTCCTTGGTATCCTCAGTATCTGCAACCACCCATTATACAAACTAGGTTATCAATAACTAAAATAAGAATCTGATGAATGAATTAATAAAGTATTATTCCCCCCTCTTCTCCTTTCTGTTTTAACCTGTCTAGTAAAATTTCTCTTTTTTAGTTCTTTTTTTTCTTCCTTGACACCTAGGGGATATTGAAGCAATCCATTGAATGCGCTCTCAGGTATGAAAGAAAGAGAGGAAGTATTAAAGTCAGGGAGAGCACTGTGTACTTGGCTTAGAGTGAGGAATGTAATACCTGAAATTGCTAAACGTTATTAACAGCAACAATGCCCTTTATACTTTATATTACCACAGCACATTATACTTTTTAAAAAACTCATTGGATTTTCATAATCACCCATGATTTTAAAGATGAGAAAATTAAGATGGGGCAGGAAAAGTGCCTGATCAAGTTAGGCAGCAGCAGATGTCACAGCTTCAAATACAGTACCATCTTCCACTCCATTCTCCTGACTCTCTAATGGGAAGAAAGTTGACAGAGACTTCTCATGAAAATACTAAAGAGACGTATTATAAAGCTGATATTGAACAACTGTACAATGTGGAAAAATGTTTGGTAGGAGCCCACCAAAGTGAATTAAGTTAATTCTAGAAACAAACATCAACATGAATTTTTATTTCTTTTAGAGAAAGCACTAAAGCCATGAACCTCTAAAATTCTTTGGGTTCAGTCTGGAGTAAAGTTTGGTAATTCAGCGATGTGCTCAAATCACTCATTCCATCATTCAATAGATATGCAGTCAATGTTTCCCAGATGATAAGCATTCCTGGCCATGGAAATTTGTCACTACAGGGTCATCTCCAAGTTTAGGAGACAGTGGGACTGTGGGATTGGAGCTTACTTTGTATTCCTAAGATGTACTGGGATCTGTTTCCACAATGGTATTAATACTTTAGACATAAAAATAAACACAATCAGGATGTACTAGGATGTGTTCTAATGGTAGTCATGTGTACTGTGAGCTCCCTGAGGGTATATAGAATATCTTTCATCCTTGGTATTCCATGGTCATGCTAAATGCTTAGCACCTAGTACATGCTTCATTGATGCTTGTCAAACGAACAACTAAAAACACTAAAGTTTAGCTCTGCAGAATAAAAATGATGTGGTCCTTAGAAAATATTGAACACCTCCATACAAACACACTCAGGAAGGAACGCTGGGAGAGTCTGATGTGGTTCTCCAACTTTGAGGGCACTAAATTTTCGTTAACAGATCATTTAACAACCTTACTATAAAGCAGAACAAAATGTGCTAGAGATATATTTGATAATCAGCCTATTGACAATAGCATATTTAGATTGCAAGAATTATTTTAGGCAAAATATTAGAATATATTTTGTAGACATATTATTTATGCAGAAAAGCAAAACAAGAATATGGTGGTATATACTTTCAGATTCAAAATGACTAAGCATTGTACAGATTCAGCCTAAGATTTAAAAAGTTGTCCTTCATTCATCGGCCATGAGTTCAGTAGTATCTGCTGAATCTTTGATGAGCCAGGACTGTGTTATATTCTGGAGGTTTGGACAAAAATGAACAAGAACCACAGAGTGTGCTTCATCTTGCTTCAAGTTTACTGAGAGCAACAAGTACAGAGCCAACAGTCTCACAAATGGATGCATAATTACTGACTAATACATACCATAAAGCAAAAGGAAAGGATGGGATAGGAGATAAAAACAAATACTTACATAGACTGAGGAGACAGTTTCTATGAGTGAGTATCACCAGAGCTAGGCCTGAAGAGGAGTTCAAGCTCTCCAGGGGAAGAAATGTGGAGAGAAACCACTACTGGTGGAAACAGTAGAATGTGCAAATGCCCTGGGTGGAAAGGAACTAAACAACTTTGAGGATCTAAGAGGCCAGGAGACTGGTGTGTACAGAGAGAATAGGCCAGTGATCCCAGGTGCTGTAAATACGGACAGAAACAAGTCACCTCAGTGTTTAAGTGGACTCATTTGACTTACTCATGAATATACTTAATAGTAGTAATTTTTCTAGTGTCAAATATCTGAAAACCATATAAACTAGGGCATCTATTATTCATATTAGTAACCTTTAAAATAATAATAAAAAGAACAGAATGATGTGGTGTCTTTCCATTTCTTGGATTTGTACTGAAGTCGAACGGGAGAAAAACCATTTTCCTTTTGCAGAGCATGGGCATGACTCAGACCCTGAAGCACTGGAGGGGACTGAAGCACTGAACTTCCATCACAGTTGGTCTTCATGTTCTCCAGAGTGTCTGAGCTTCAAAGACCGAGGGGGAAGTGCTTTCTCCCTTCTGTGTGTGACTGAAGTCTCCATATGCCTCCGTCTTGCATATAAATATCACAGGCAGGCACCGAGTTACTGCCTGGTTGAATGATCCCCTTTACAAGCTTCTTTCAAGGTTTTTGAGTAAAGGTTTCCCTTATTAATTTTACCAGCCAGCATTCACTTAGCATTTGCTTTGAGGCATAATTGACAGGCAGGGTGACACCCGCCTGTGAGAGAGCCATAAATCAGAAATAATTTCCAAAATTGGCTGAGGGACTGAAGTGTTGAATAGGCAAATACAGGTAAAAATCTCTTTATTAGGGCTGACAGGGACAGCAAATGTCAGCGAAGTGTTTCCTAATGTACCAGGCGAGATTAATTTGGGGGCTCTTCCTGAGCTGATGTGATGTTGTGTGTTCCCTAACAAGTACACCTCGCGGGGCTCCCTAGGAGGGGAGTGGCAGAGCCATAATTGAAGAAGGAGCTAACTCCCGAAAGGCAGGATCTCCATTCTGCAGCACTCCCCTGCTCCTGGAAAATCACTCTTCTGCCTTAGCCTCTATTTGCATTTTGCATTTTTTTTTTTCTGTGAGTGTGGTGGAAAAGAGCTATAAGTCATGATCCGAAGAACTCAGCAGGATAAGGAAACCACAAGGTCTCGAAAAGGCAGAAAGAATCCACTGCATGGTAGCTGAAGAAAACTTTCATGAAAATTGGGGATCTGAGAAAGCAGGACTGAATAGGTGTATCATCTCCTCCATTAAAAAAGATAATATGAATTAAATTCACATCTTGCAGTAAAAGAATAATGCCATAGTTTTCTTTTATTTCATGGGGATTCGGGCATCAGCCCTCTCCAAGCCAACTTCAGAGACCTCCGTTATAAACCTAAAACTCGGTCATTTTGTAAACTATACACAGATGCCTGAGCTGTAAATTAAAAAAAAAAAATTGCAGTGCTTTTTTTCCCCTCCAGATATCTATTTAAAGATGTTTTCTAAGTTATAGCTGACAACAGCAAGATGAAAAAATAGAAAATAGGATGAAAATTATATGCTGGGCAAAATTATACACCAGTACATTCTGAAAAGTCTACACAGTAGCAAAATAGTAATCCCATCCTGGAATGTTCTCCTCCTAACAGTTCATAAAATAGATCAGACTAGAGACTTTAATGCATAGATATCATTAAGAAGACTTATTTTTAGATAATTAAGGAATGAGGATATTTACTAGCTAGAATCAGGAATATAAATAATACTTTTGAGGGCCATCTCATTGAGCAGGCAAAAATATCCAGATAAGAAAATGCTGAGCAGGTGTTAATATTAAACATCAATTATCTGCAGGACACTGTGCTAGACATCTTGCATATTTAGTCTTCAGAGATCCTGCGAGGCACTTGTTGGTATTAAATTCAGTGCAAGCAACAAAGCTTAAAATAATAGCAATTTATATAAGATAGGGTGTTATTTCATTGAAACAAAACTATGCGGAGGTGAGCAGCCCAGGATTGACAGTATGCCTCTGCCTCTGAATGTCTAGCCCCTCAACGACTAGCCTTTCAGACTATTTTTCTCTTCCCCTGAGGGTGTGGTCCGCTCCCTCATGTTCCAAGATGGCGGGTAGAACTCTAGCCTCTCATGTGCATTTGGAGTGTCAAAATGAGGAACAGATGAAGAAAAAAAAACAATACCGGCCTCAACACTCTTTTCAGAGAGTTTCTGGGAAGTAGTTACATGACATTTACATCTTATTCATCTGAAGTTAACTACAAGGGAGTCTGGGAATGGTAGCTTTTATTCTGGGCAGCCATGTGCCCAGCTAAAACCAAGACTTGTCTTACTGTAGGAGAAGGCAAGAAGGAATAATGGGAGACAATTAGCGATTCCTGGCATAATATTATTTCCCCTGTTTTGCAGATTAGAAAACAGAATCTAAGGGAAGAAAAATAATTTTCCCTAAATTAAAAAAAAAAAAGCTAGTAAGCAATTCAAAAGCCTACATTCTTCTCATTTTGCCATAAGGCATAAAAAGAATAAGAACTGATCCAATTAAATTTTTTACACTCTGTCAATTAAATTCAGTCCAATTCAACTAATTCTAAAAGCTCATATCTTGTGCTTACCATAAGTAAGAAACTATTTTAGGCATAGGGCATTGTGCTGGCTAGGAGAGGATTTATGGAACATAAATATGGATGAAAATATAGATATGTTATATCTTTTTAGTACATCTATAGATGGCAATGTCGATGGAAACAGATACAGGCAAAATCAGAGGCTGATTCATGGGCAAGTTAAGGAAGCATTGGCCTCAGGTCCTTTCACTTGCTTAAGCCTTCAAAAGGCCAAGGAAGGCACCCAGCATCGGGTCATTTGATTTTGTAAAATTTGCAAATGATATCATAGACCTAATGGGTTGTGACTTCTCTTTCCTCTTTGTTGTTGACTTGTTCACATTTTCCCTTGTGTTGGGTACAACCCACTGGAGTGGTTCCAGTCATTTGAGCGACCTACCTTAGGGGATGAGTTGGGAATCCACTTGGTCTGGACGTATGAGAATTTATTTACATGATTCACTGTTACTTCTATGTGCAGTTAACTTATCGTTAGCAATCCTGCTGTAGGAAGGGCTTTAGATATGCTCTTAAGATAATCAAAAGTAATGAATTGCACCAATACATTGGGGGATAAAGAATCAACATGAGGTTACTTGATATAAAATGTTCACATCGAGAAAGATACAAACAGTACTTCACTAGGAATCAAACAAGTTAATGAGTGATGGCAGAGTGTTTTACTCCTTAGAGTAACTGTCATGCCCTGAAATCTTATAGCTCCTGTGTGAAAAATCTTGAGAAAAGTTTTCCCTCAAAATGTATTCCCATCCGACAATAATTACAACTTTTCCCTAAAATTTCCAATAATAAGAGTTCTGAGTTTTAAAATGTTTTCTCAAACATTCATCAACTGAAAAATGCTAATTTTAACTCTTATTCTTTTCCACCTTGAATTACATTAGCATGTTGGTTGAAAATTAGTGGATTGTATACGTGGGTTCTCTTTCCGGACTCTCCGTTTTGTTCCACCAGCTTATATTGCCTTGATTTTTATTATAGCTTCATAATTCTTAAAATAAAGTAAGAAAATTAGCCAGTATTTTGCTTTATTTTCAAAATTGTCGCAGCCTTGCCTTTTAATATTAATTTTAGAAGCAGGTTGATAAGTTATATTAAAAACAGCCTGCTGGGACTTTGATGCATATTGCATTGAATTTGTACTTTAAATGGAGAGGTATTTGTCGCATTAAATGTGTTGAGTCCTCTTTTTATATTTGATCATCTTAATTGATTTATCTTTAAATTGATTTATTAGTTTTCAAGGTGCAAATCTTGTACAATCTTTTGTCTACTCTATTTCTAAATATTTTAGTTTTTTCTGACTTTTTTTTACACAGTAGCAGCTTAAAATTTTATTTTATTATTTTCAAAGTACTAACATTTAGTAGATACACCATTAATTTTTATATATGGACCCAGAATTCTACAATAGTGCCATATTCCCTCTATCATTAATTCTAAGTGTTAGGTTTTTCTTGGTATTTCCTTAGGATTTTCTTTGTAATAATTTTGTTTCCTGTGAATAATGACTGCTTTCCATTTTCCTTTCAAATCTTTGCGCTATTTCTCCCTTGTATTGCACTGGCTCTTCTTTTAAGAAAAATGGCATAAAAGCTATAGAATGGACTTCCTTACCGACATTCTGATCTTAGATGAACACATTGAATGTATCACGACTAAGTGAAATTTTTTTAGATATCCCTTAGTTTGAGAATACTCCCAGTTGTCTATAAGTTTTTATAATGAATGACTGATGAATTTTATTATGTATTTGTTTTCATTTACTGAGATAATCATGTGATTTTTCTCCTTTATGTCAATAACGTGGTGAATTTAAATTAATTTTGGAATGTCGAACTAACCTTGCCTTCTTGGAACAAAATATGTTTAGACAGGATATATATTTTTATATACCGCTATATTCTATTTCTTGATGTTGTGGAGTCAATGTTATGCTGAACTCATAAAGCAAATTAGCATATCTTTCTTCCTTCCAATTTTATGAAAGGTATTATGTGACATTGGTATTAATTAGTAATTAAATGTTTGAAAGTCATTGCCATCAAAGGAATCTGGGTTTGGAGAGATTCTTTTTGTTTGTTTGTTTTTGTGTGTTTTGGGGGGGGCATAAGAAAATTTAAAAATTTTATATTTAACATTTTAATAGATATGGTAATATAGACTTAATGTGTTCACTAAAATGTATATGTTGGAGTCCTAACCCCCATTGTGGCTGTTTGGAGAAGGTACCTCTTAGAAGTATTTAAGGTTACATAAGATCATGAGGATGGGTCCCTGATCTGATAGTATTAGTGCCCTATTAAGAGACACCAAAGTGACAATAAAAGACCATGTTGATGTCATAGCTGGAAGACATCTTGCCATCTGCAAGACAGGGAAAAATATCTCTCCAGAAACCAAATTAGCTGGCACCTTGATCATGAACTTCTAGCACCCACAGTTGTGAGAAAATAAGTGTCTATTATTCATGCCACCCAGTCTGTGGCATTCTTTTATAGCAGCCTGAGTTTGCTAATACATAGGAGTATAAAATTTTCTATTTCTTCCTGTTGACCTTTTGGAAGGTGGTCTTTTTCAAATAAATTGTCAATTTTTTCCAGGCTGTTGAATTTATTGGCAAACAGTTGTTCAGAATATCTCATTATTATCCTTTTAACTTCTATAGAATCTATAATGATGCCCCTCTTTGCTTTCTCGATGTTGGTAATTTTTATTCTTTCTTTTTTTTCTACTCGTCAACTGTATTAATTCTTTAAAGCTACT
This sequence comes from Paguma larvata, assembly GCA_030068075.1. Taxonomy (NCBI): domain Eukaryota; kingdom Metazoa; phylum Chordata; class Mammalia; order Carnivora; family Viverridae; genus Paguma; species Paguma larvata. The sequence continues at coordinate 128,346,588 of CM057827.1, read as the reverse complement.
TATCATTTTGATGATTTTCTTTATTGCTTGTCTATATTTTATGTCATTGATTTCTGCTTTGATATTTTTATTTCTTTGCTTCTTTCTTGGGATTTACTTCATCCTTTTCTTCTAGTTTATTAAAGTGGAAATTTAGATTAAAGCCCTCTTTTTAACCTTTATTCTTTTCCCTTTTAAGCATCTAAACATATAAATTTCCCCTAAGAGCAGTGTTAGCTATGTTCCACACATTTTGATATGAGGTGGCTTCATTATCATTCAGTTAGAATAATTTCTAATTTCCCTCGTGATATTTTATTTGACCCATGTTATTTAGAAGTCTAGTGTTTAACTTTGATATGTTTTAGGCTTTCTTGTCTGTTTATTTTGTTTGCTTGTTTGTTCATTTGCTTGTTTCTGGTTTCTAATGTAATTCTACTGATGTCAGAAGGAATAGTTTATAAGATTTCAACTTGTTAAATTTATTGAAATATGGTGTACCTTGAACTGTCTCTTATATAACTGAAAAGAATATGTGTTTACAGTTGATGTATAGTGATCTGTGTCAATGAGGTTAAGTTTTTGATAGTGTTGTTCAAATCTGCTATACTTATAATGATTTTTTCTGTAGTTATTCTCTTAATTCCTGATAGAGAAGAAAGAAGAAGGAAGGAAGGAAGGAAGGAAGGAAGGAAGGAAGGAAGGAAGGAAGGACGGAAGGAAGGGAGGGAGGGTGGGAGGGAGGGAGGAAGGGAGAGAGGGAGGAGAGGGAGGGAGGAGAGAGGGAGGGAGAAGGAAGGAAGGAAAAAAACGTTCAAATGCAACTCTGCATTTACCTACATCTCCCATTGGATCTACCAGTTTTGGCTTAATTTATTTTGAAACTCCATGATTAGATGAGTGTACATTGTTTTAGTTCTGTGAGATCCTTTCTTCATTACGAAGTTACCCAATTTATTTATCGTAATAATATTCCTCATTTTCAAGTCTAGACTGTTTGATATTAATAGGGCTACACAAACTTTCTCTGACTTACTGCTCCCATGGCAGCTTTTGACCCATTCTTTAACTTTCAACTTATCTGTGAGTTTATATTTTAAATGGATTCATAAAGAGCATATCATTAGGTCTTATTTTTTATCCAGTCTGAGATGTCTAATGTTTTGCATGGGATTTGATTCACCCATGGACATTTAATGCACTCATCTCTATGTCTGAGTTCAAGTTTCACATTTTGCTTCTGGTTTCCTGTTTGTTCTCTCTATCGTTGGGTTGTTTTCTTTTTTACACTTTTCTTGTCCTTTTTTTGGATTAGCATAGAAATTTTCAGTATTCCATTCTATCTCTACTGTCGACTTTTTGCTATCACTTTGTATTTTTCTTTCTGTGGTTGCACTAGAGATTACCAAACGCATTCTTAACTTATCATAATCAATCTTGAATTAGCTTTACATCATTCTGTGTGTCAGGAAATAACTTTATAACAGCATAATTTCATCTAACTTGTGAACTTTCTCTATACATTTACATACTGTAAAACCCATTATACACTGTTGTGAATTTTTCCCTTTACCTAGTCTTTTATTTTCTTTCTTTCCTCCCTCCTTCCCTCCTTCCTTCCCTCCTTCCTTCCTTCCCTCCTTCCTTCCTTCCTTCCTTCCTTCCTTCCTTCCTTCCTTCCTTCCTTTCTTTCTTTCTTTCTTTCTTTCTGTCTTTCTTTCTTTCTTTCTTTCGAGAGAAGCAGGGCAAGCAGGGGAGGGGCAGAGGGGAAGGGAGAGACTCTTAAACAGGCTCCACACCCAGCATGGATCCCAATGTGGGGCTCAATCTCACAACCATGAGATCATGACCTGAACTGAAATCAAGAGTCAGATGCTTAACCGACTGAGCCACCCAGGCACCACTTCACCTAGCCTTTTACAGAATATTTGACTTTTAAAGAATTTAAGAAAATAAAGAAAGTAATCTCTATATTTGCCATTCACCAAGGCCCAGAGACTGTGAGACTGTGTGGTGCTGGAACCCAGGGAGATGGCAGGAAGCTGAGACCCTGACAAGGGTGAGTCTGTGAAATCTTTCTGCCTCCACTCCCAGCTCCTGCTCAGTTATCTAAACTTCCTTGTAAGCAACTTGACTGACAGGATACTCTTTGCATTTGGGGTTCCTTCAGACGCAAGCTAAAGATTCATTAAAAAGTCTAGTTTATTTCTTATTTTCTAAGCAAAGTCTGAACTTTCTTACAACTGTGCTCCTCTGCCCACCTGCCCCCAACCTCAGCAATTGATCCCAGGTTTGAAAGTGTCCTATATTTTTCACTTACTTAGAAAAGGTGTATCTTCCTGGAGTTTAGGGAGTTTTGTTGTTGTTGTTGTTGTTCATTTCCTTTGGGTTTTGGTGGTCTTTTATTTTATTTTTTATTTTTTATTTCTTTGTGTCCACAGCGTTTTGATGACATTAAAGAAAAGTTGTTAAAATTATTTCTATTATCGTTTAGGTAATGATTTCTTGTTATCTCTTTCAATTCTTTCTATATCCCAAGCAAAACAGAAGTGGAAGCCTCTAGAATAACTTTCTCCCTTCCTTTCTTCCTTCTTCCCTTCCTTCTTTTTTCCTTCCTTCCTCCCTCCCTTCCTTCCTACCTTCCTCCCTCTCTCCCTCCCTCATTTCTTTCCTTTCCTTTTTCTTTCCTTCTTAATATATGAAATAGAATTCTCCCTCACTCCATCCTTTCATATCCTGAAGTCAACCAGTCCTCTAAAGATTAGCTAAAGATACTCCCTCCATGAAAGTATTTCCCAAATGTACCTATACATTTCTACTCACACAGCCTTCTCCCTCTTCCAACAGAATCTCATTTGCCAGCTCTACCACTCCTTTTTACTTAGACATAGGTATTTACGTAGATGGCTTTGCATGCTTAGCTTTTCTTTAATGCATACCTTACGTGCACATTAAGAGCTTCTGTCTAAGAAGAGTTCCATTTCCTGGAATGTACAGTTCATGCTTTGTTGTTGTTGTTGTTTATTGTTGTTATTTTATTTTATTACATGTATTGTAGCTCACAAGCCTACAGAATGACCATGAGTTTGTTTGCAGATAAGAGAGAACATAACGATGAGGATTCTTTTGTTTGAAATGGTAGGAAATAAGAGACAGGAGGTTGTTTTTGCACATAATAAATCTTCTTTGGTACAATAGAAGATGCAGTGAAGCACTCTCCAAATACACATGTACTTACTGTGTATACATTATTATAACATAAACATGAGTATCTATAAACACAGAATCGGGATGTCTTACTCCGCCAAACATAAATATCCTCAAATGTATTGATAACCTTATGTGCTGTGACCATTTATTTTATTCTGTGTTGGGTATAAGTGTTTAATATAGGCTTTAAGAATTTACAGATTATGATAAGCAAAGACATATTATTGCGGGGAAAGAACAGAATTCAATTCAGAAGACATAATCGTTATTATAAAACACACTGAAGAAGTTCTCAGCAAAGGAAGTATTTTCTCTTTTTAATTTAAAACACAATTCAATGTGTCTTTCCCTGAAAGCAAATCTCTACTTCTCAGATGGCCCTCCTTTTAGTATCTGTCATACTTGTAATGATTCTTCTTCAGGTTCGGAAGTTTTATACAAATATTATTTATGAGAATGGATATTCATGACTGATGGCCATAAACTAGAACATAATTTACATTTCTAAAATATATAGTTACATAGATATTATATACCTATTCCTATATATATACCTGGAAATGTATAGTTTGGGTACAGAGAATTTTCTAGAGAAAAATCATCTAGAAATGTTATATAAAAATTATTTAGCACAAGAGAGGGGAAAAATACAGAGAAAATGGTTTGAGTGGACCCCTGGGTAAAGGTCGTGGGCCACAATTTCCATCCTACACTTTTCGACAGTCAAGACGTGATTTTTTTTTAATGTTTATTTACTTTTGAGAGAGATAAAGACAGAGCATGTGCGGGGAGGGGCAGAGAGGGAGACACAGAATCTGAAGCAGGCTTCAGGCTCTGAGTTGTCAGCACAGAGCCCGACACGGGGCTCAAAGTCATATGAGATCATGACCTGAGCCGAAGTTGGACACTCAACCGACAGAGCCACCCAAGCACCCCTCAAGATTTAAAATCCAGACTTTGGGGGATTCCTTTTAATTGAAATAAATCACCTGAGATAGAGTAATTTCACAGTTGTCTTTTGCTTCAATGATCACCACACCCTAGTTTTTCTTCATTTCCTTATACTCCTGAGTTTCCCAGGATCTGTTACATTTTTTAAATTTTTTAATATTTATTTGTTGTAGAGGCAGAGAGAGACAGACAGACAGACAGACAGACAGAGCGCCCAAGCAGGGAAGGGGCAGAGAGAAAGGGAGACACGGAATCCAAAATAGGTTCCAGGCTCTGAGCTGTCAGCACAGAGCCCGACACAGGGCTCGAACCCACAAACTGCGAGATCATGACCTGAGCTAAAGTTGAATGCTTAACCGACTGAGCCCCCCAGGTGCCCCAATGTCTTACTTTACTGTTCTCCTTCTCCCACATCTCCTTCTTTGGTTCTTTAAGGTCAAAAGGCACAGAAAGAACTGAAACTGACGAAAAAATGTAAAGATGCCAATTTTTTTTTGGTTAAATATTGGGCTTTAAAGAGCATACTTCTAAAGAAAGTTGAAGAACTTTAGGGTTTTAAAAATCAAACCCAAGAAATTCCTTTACCACACTGAAAATAAACAAAGTAATATCTTTCATATATGTGTTCCCAATATACTGTACAATATTCCATAAAGCCAGGAGGAATATCTTATTCATAACTGGTCTCCAACACCTCACCAAAGTCAAGGCTAAATATTGGCTCAATTAACTTAAAAATAAATAAATAAAAATAAAAATTAATTAATTAATTAATTAGAAAAAAAGGAGGGGGGGCAAAGCTTCCTTAATTCAATGGTAAACAGCTTGGACTTTAAAATCGCTTTAGTCTGAATCCTAGCACAAAAAGTCATATATTTTAATTCAAAGTGTTTCTCGATTTTTTTTTTTCAAAGTCTGTGACTCATCCTTGTACAAATCCTTTCAGACCTTGGTTGAACCTTTCACTGATTTGACTTCGCTCAGATGTGAAGTTCCCTGTGCAATTTAGATGCAAATCTGCAGGAATTACATGGATTGAATACTGACTGACATTTTTGTGGGCCAAATTCTCTAAAAATTTTCTCCTTAAAAGCTCCCAGTAATTGCCTCCCACACATATTCCCTCCTCTCAAGGAATCCATCTTCAGCCATAGACCCTCCCAGAGGGGTGACTCTACTCACCCATGTTTATTCTAGAAAACAGAAACCCCATTCAAACTGGTTAAATGATAAAAGAAATGTCCCAACGTGGAATAAGCTTTAAAGTTCGTTTGCATTCTCAGTAATGTCACTAAGGTTCCTCCTACTTTTCTGCTCTGATTTATGTAGAATCAGCTGCCTCTGCGATTTCAAAATGGCGTTCAACAACACAAGGAGAAACATACTTTCTCTTACAATGAGAAAGAAAGAGAGAGAAACCTGGATTTAAGTTGATTCGAAAGCAAGGGTGAGGCTAGGAAGTGGAAAAAGTGAGTACGGACAAACCTTTCGAAGAGTTTCCTATAAAGGAAGCAGAGACGTGGGGTGATGATTGGAGGGAGATGTGGATGAAGGGGAAATAAGGCAGTGAGTGGGGTATTATCATCATTATACTGGTGATGATTATTTTTCCAGAGTTGAGCCCAAAATAACTTGTGTGAACATGTGTTCCTGTGTTTACTCGGCATGTGCACCCGTTTTCTGTGAAACACATGTTCTTTGCCTATTTTTGAGGGGAGGGGGTTATTTGTCTTCCTATATTCTTGAAACTATGTCTTTTTATACACATATTGCAAATACTTTCCCCAAACTGTGTTTGAGTTTTTTTTTTTCTCCAAATTTAATTTAAATTGGTATCTTATCACGATGAGATCCTATTACCTTGAAAAGGTTCAAAGATGAAACCAAATGCTTATTCTCTGAAAAGATTCAAACCTGGCCTAGAATCAGTATTCTTTTTAAAAAATATTATGTTACTAAAACTTAGTGCCACAGGTGGTTGAAGACATTGTTCTGACAAGGTCTTAGGTGTTAGAACATATTATTTATTATTGCATATTATTTTAATAATGGCTGCTATTTTTGGTAAGGTTGTGACTAATCTTAAGCACTGTGCTAAACAGCTTATACATCGTCTTTTGTAATGCTCTCAATCCGGTGAATTAAATATTGTAATCTATATTTCACAGATGAAGAAAATGAGCTTCAAAGGGTTGAAGTACATCACCCAAGGTTACACATTAATAACAGGAAAGAATCCAGATTTGAACCCTGGTTTGACTCCAAACCACTAATCTAAACTCCTGAAGTGTAACTTCCAAAATCAATGATCATTAGAGTTTAAACCGACCTTGAAGATCTCTTATTGCAAACACCTTAAGGGGCAGGAGAGGGTGGTTGTAAAGTGTGGAACTGAATTCTGGCTATGCCTTTTAGGAGTAATTTTCTGGGCTTCATTTTTCTTATCTGTATGATAGGGAGGGTGTCATTAATCTTACAGAATAGTCCTTGAGATACATATGAGGGTACACATAAAGCAGTGTTTGGCATAGAGTAAATATTCGATAACCAAATCCATTATCATTATTATTACTATTATTATTACCTTTTCTCCCCATCAGATGCCCAAATCTCTTTGTCAACAGGTCCCACAAGTGACTCCCTAGTATTGAGACGAATCCCTCTTGCAAAACTGAATTTACCGTCTCCTGTAGAGAGGTCCGTTCTATCTTTGAAAAATTCTAATCATTAGAATGTTTTCCTTTAATTGTCCGCTGACAATTGCCCTTTGCAAAATTGTTAACAAGACTTTCTAGGATGGTGTACAAAACACAACCAACTTTTTTTGAAGATTACTGTTAGGTCGCTGTGAGTCATCTTCTAGCCAAGAAAAACAAAAATATGATGGTTTTCTTCTCTATACTTAAGCTCATTGGTACCCCTCTTAAAGTTCTGAACAGAAGCCTCTTAAATGGGTGTGACGGCACAGCCCCTGGGGAAGCAAGACTATGCTCCTCCCTGCTCTGGGCCATTGATAATATAGCCTACTTATGCTTACTTATGCTGCCATAGTGTATGGCTGACACACATGCCACTTATAAGTCAAATCATACTGTCCTTATGCAGATGAGGTTTCAAACGCAAACAGAGGGTTTATATTTGGCTGACAAACTGGTCCCAAGATTTTATGGCTTCCTTATTCTTACATTATAATTTATTTCTCAAACATAATCAAAATGAAATGTTTGGACTGACATTTAACAATAATAATAAGAAAAAAAACCCATGAAACTATTCCTTAAGAACCTTTAAAAAAAAGGATTCTAATTCTTTCCACCTGCTTCTTTAGGCATGTCAACTGGGCACAAACCACAGGTGACACTGCAACACTCTGGGACTGTGTCCACATGTGCCATGGTTCAGGGAACGGTTTGATTGCATTTCTTATTTCTTCCCATTAGCCCAATAACTAGTCATGAACTTGTCCTCCAGCCATTTCTTCTACGTCTTATGCTTGCCGTTAACTCGATTCCATGTGTTCTTCCTGTATAAAGTGTTGCTTGATTTCTTCTTCTGTTACCTTCCTTCTAATTACCTCCCTCCCTCTTCCTTACCCTTTCCTTCCTTCCTCCTTCCCTTCCTTCCTTTTTCCTCCCTCCCTCCCTTCCTTCCTCTCTCCCTTTCTTCCTTCCTCCCTTCCTTCTTCCCTTCCTTTCTTCCCCTCTCCTTTTATTCTTTCCTTCCTTCTTTCCTTCCTTCCTTCCTTCTTTCCTTCCTTCCTTCCTTCTTTCTTCTTTCTCTTTTTTGATTACAAATTTTGGTTTACATGAAGTCACATGCTTTGTTGTTGTTGTTGTTGTTATTGTTGTTATATGAAGCAATAAATATCTGAGAGAAGAAAATGGAGAGGAGGTGCGGGCACACGCGAGCCCTCACCCCACTGCGTAAATACTTAAAAACTTGCCTTGCTGGCAGCATTTAATGGATTGTATCTTGTGAGTATGAGCAAGTCAATAGTCGGTCACACATCCTTACATCTTATTATCATTATTATTTTTTAGTATTCACATAAGGCAATCAGAGTGAACCATGGTCATGGAATAAATTTAAAAACCAAGCAATAGAGAGGGAGGTTACTCAAAGAAACATGCACGATAACATTAATATCATGAATGGCTGCTTTCCCATCTCTTTCAAACACTTCTACTTATCCTACTAGAATTCCCACTCTGTGAGCAGCAACATTTTGCCTTTCTTCTACTTGTCAGAACATTTTCTCCTTTTTTGGACTTTATTCAGTGGTTCTCAACAGAGGGTTTGATTAGACTCCTAAGGAGAGCTTGTAAAAGTGAACAAACAAACAACAAAAAAAGCAGATGCCTGTAGCACACATCAGTCCAATTGAATGTTGAAAGGGGCTAGCCCCGTAGGACACTGCCCCTTCGGCAGCCCCCAAAAGTACAGGATGGTTTTTACCTATATCCAAATTCTTCAGAGTCCAGATTGTGGTCACTATTCCTGATGTCTCCTGGCTCTTTGACCACAATTTCCCCATGTTTTAAAGTTCCTTTATTTATTTTGAAAGAGAGGGATAGAAGTGGGGCAGGGAGAAAAGGAGGGAGAGAATCCCAAGCAGGCTCTGGGCTGTCAGTGTGGATCCTGATGTGGGGCTCAAACTCACCAACCGGGAGATCATGACCTGAGCCAAAATCAAGGATCGGAGGCTTAACTGACCGAGCCCCCCAGGTACTCCTCCCCATGCTGTTACAATAACTTCTGCATCGACTCTCCATCCTCTTCTCTTTTATCTCTGCTCCCCCCCCAGCCCTTCAAGACATGTCTTTGTCTTGCCCTGATTCACTAACAACGTTAGAACCTGGCTATAGTTTTGCCTGCCATTTCTTCTGTTTTTATCATTCTTGAAAATACGGTGTGGTCAATCCAAGACAAGGTTCTGAACCTGGGTTTCAGTCCCAGCTCTGCCATTACTAACGTTGCCATCATGGGAAGATTGTTTATACTCTCTTTGCCATAAAGTGGGGATGGCACTAAGGGGTGGTAGCACTCCGTGTTGGGACCAAATGAGTTGCCATGTTTGTTTCTAGGGGTTATTTGGCCCATATTATGCTTTGTGCTTGATCTATTGCTATAACCTTTCTATGAGATCTTACCTGAATTCTTCCTTCTCCTCTGATCAATTACTTTCCAGTTATCTTTCACAAATATGTGTAATCGTATGACTCCCCTGCTAAAAACCTCCCCTACCTTCCCACTACCTATTAGATACAATCTGGTTTCCTATGAGCAGCATAGCAACTATTCACTGAGCTGGTTTCCAACAAATCTCCCAACGGTGCTTCCCTTCATTAACATCCGTCCGCTTCTTCCTCACTCCGATCTTGTATATTACGGATCCTGTGGATATAGTTTCATGTTTGTACCGATATCCCATGACCGAACTTTATGAATCCACGGGCACGTTTCTTCCAGTAAGTTTTACAAGCTCTCTAGGCTTTACTATCCTCAGATATAAAATTGGAATAATAATAATACTTACCTTGAGAGATTCTGTGAGCATTAGACATATTCACAGATCCATGCATATTTATATGCAGACACCACATATATATACAGATCTGTGCATATCCAGACATGTATAAAAGATACATGCTTATGACAGATTTTCAAAACCAGCAGTAACTGCTATTAATTTTGTCATCAAAAACTTTTTACCATTATTACGGTATTACTACTATCATTGAAAACCTTCTGTGAAGGTTGTTCTGTGCCCGCTTCTCCTTACTCTCTGCCCGCCTCCCCCCCAGCCCTTCATACCTATTGCTAGATATGAAGGATAACACCTTTCCCCTTGGCTGTGATTGCCAGCTCATACAACTAGCTGTGCCACTAATGTATGATCACTTTGAGGACAGGCTCAACCCAGGATCTGCTCTCTGGAAAGACCATGATCCCTCGATCGGATGCACAGAGCTCTCACTTCGAATAATTTTATGCACCTGCAAGTCATCAGGAAGAATCTAAATTACCCGACACTGGAGAACCTGAGACTGACAGGCTCTGCGCTATGGCTCCGCTTTAGTAAAAACAGAAAAACGGCCTCCTGAAAAGGTCGATGCCCTTCTGGGTGTAACCATTCCTCCGGATGGGACCCTCCTTGGTTTTACCGTATCCTGAGCTGCTTGTCTTCTGAGCTCCTTCACGTCGTGAATTCTCATTTAAAAACGTCTCTCCCTGACCTTCTTCATCTCTCTCTCTCTCTCTCTTTCTCTTTCTTCTCGTTTCCTCCTATATCCTTCCACCCCTCACTCCTCTCCTCTGGCCTTTCCTGTGCTGTCAGTCCCCACTCAGGTGACCCGCATCTGTTCTCCATCCCACACCGGGGATCGGGGTGCCTCCCTCTTCTACCTCTCAGTCTCTCGCCTGGAACAATCCTGCGGTGAAGATCCGATTTAGAATCCATCCCCTGGAAAAGCAGTGGAAAAACATATATGGATGTTTCCCACGTGACACCTATCATAATTACAGCAAGTTATTTCTGCGAATGTGTGTACGGAAGAAAGGCAAGCGGTGCGAGTTCAGGAGAGCCAGCGTCCGCCGGTGTTGAAAGGCGAGGGTTCCCGACGTGTCCAGAGGAGACTTTATCAGGTGGCTCAGTCAGACGCACCGTAGGGCGATTTCTCTTTCTTAGCATTAACCCTCAGCTGGGAGTGAGCACGGGGAAGACCTTGCTCTTCACAAACACCCAGGAGAAAGTGATAAGCAGATTACAAGTAAAGCCTCTCTTTAGCTATTCCGCATCTCCTGTCAGACGGAGCCAGTTAAATTACAGCGCAGGCCACAAATGCATTGATCATCCACTCAGCTTGTACTGCCTGGGATTTTAAAGATCCAGGTCAAGGATAAGCGAAGTCATCTTAGCAAAGTTTATTTAGGCAGGGAGGGTTCACCAAGTTCAAAGAGGTGAGGGTCCGGGAGGGGGCCCCAGCTCCCCAGTATTAAGCTCGATTCACGGGTAGGCTTCATCAGGGAATATTCCCTTAGAGCCTATGAGAGGTGTTGAGAGAACACACAGATGATGATGCCTGAGCCCCTGCTCCTAATGACTTACACGTGTCTCTCCCAGCCCCTCGCCCCTCCCCTCCCCGCCATGTAAAGCGAGACTCGGAAGACACAGAACATCATGAAAAATAGTGTTTTTGCCATTCCAAGTGATGAGGCGGGTATTCGAGATGAAGCGTGATTTGAGTCCTCTTATATTCAAGGTGACATAATGTATACAGTTGTTTCTGTTGTTGCTGTTTGGACAAGATGCTCTCATAATAAGCGCTAGCCACCCTCGTTCAGCCTCTTGAACACAACGAAGGTATACAATCTTTGAATGATTTTGGTAGTGCACTCTTTATAAGAAAAATATGGGCCATTTTGAAGCTAAAACAGAAAAAAAAAAGATGAATCATTAGAAACCCTTAAAAATTCTGTGCAAGACATTCTTCTTTATTAAAAAGACCCATTGTAAATTGGAAAGTTCCGAAGTCTTTGTGGTAGGGAGAATGAATTATAATGACATCACTAGGTCATGAACTAGGCCCACTGGCTACTTTCCAGAATGAAATTGACTAGGAGAGATCAGATGAGCCCATTCGTAGCACAAGACATCTGGGAGGCAGCCAGGGAATAGAGGTTCAAGCCCCCTATTTAGGACACGTTTCCTCTTCCTCTTCATCATCAAATACAATCGTGATTTCCCAGGCAAGGCATCTAGCCTAACAAAGCATTTCAATTCATATTCTAAAGAACACCCAAAAAGTTCTTTGTACTCATTCCTCACTGAAAGACCTCATGAAAAATATTAACATGTCAACATCTGGCTGACACCTTTGCTACTTTTTTATCATGTCGCTGATGGGAAGCATTTTGCCTTCAAATAAGCATAATTTTCCAGTCGTTTCCATCTCTCCCTCTCTCTCTCTCTCTCTCTTTTTTTTTGTCTCTCTCCCAGCGTAATAAATGGTATGTGAAGCCCAAGAGAAACTCATTTCTGTTAACAGATCATTTGTAAACCTTTAAGGGCAGCTGGTGAGAAAGGGGCATTTTTCCCTTCTGTCTTAACTTCCCTGGTTGTCTCTCTAAATGCAAAATGACACCTCATTTAAAGCTTTCTGGTATCATCTTAATCTCCCTTATTTTACACGTTCTGCCTTTTTGATATTGCTATAGACCACATGGAGGCTTTTCCCTAATACTGTAATACCTATTATCTGAGGCATTTAGGTATATAGGCTCTTGCCAGCTAAGAATAATGCAGATCAATTGGATGTCAGCAAGCCAGTAACGTCAGATAGTATATATATATATATATATATATATATATATATGTGTGTGTATATATATATATACACACACACATATGTACACACACACACACACACACACACACACACACACATATATATATATATATATATATATATATATATACATTTCTTTTTTTTTTTCAGAGTAGAAAAGAAGATGTCTACCCAAGTGACCTTAAAGCTAGCACATTTCAATATTAATATATTTTATGCATGCATGCAATAACATTTTACCTTTCTTATGGATCTGTAGGGAAGTCTCATTTTTTCTATGGAGGGTTATTACCGATTCCAAGGGGGCTATGATTATAGACACTTACTAAGACAAGAATAATTGACCATAAAAAACCTTTTATATTCCCACAATTATTTTTGCATTGACTAAAAGTGTCAAGAAAATCTGATTTTATTAGCCAGTCCCTAATTTTGACTCCATTTAATTCCCCCCCCCCGGCTTTTTCCCCCAATATGTTTTTAGTCTGAGATAGTTGGCAATTGTACAAAAGAACAATTTGTTACAGAACCTTTACTGAATGGAAGTTCTATAATCCAAGCATAACATCAAGTATCAAATAAAATAAAAATGTATGAGATCAGCAGAGGGGACATGCTCCAAGGTAAGGAACTGATCTAGGGCCTAGGGGGAAAAAAAAAAAAGAAGAAGAAGAAGTTTAAATCAAAATTTGACTGCTCAGCTATGAAGTAAGTCTGTGGAACAAAGGGTCAAATGTAGCTTTGACCCCTCATTCCCCTCCAACCCCCCAAGAGATCAGACCCCGTCAGCACTGAGCTTATTTCCAGTAAGGCGCACGGAGCAGGGTTATGCTTGTTAAGAAGCAGCATGGGCAACTCTTATAGATGCTTGAGGGGAAGAAGGAGGAAAAGCATTGGCTGTCCAGAAACTAAGGGATATAGCAGCCAGGAGAAGTAGCAATGGCATCGTACCCATTTGACTCTCCTCTCCATGCTTCTGCTCCCCAGAATGATAGAGACGAGGATGAATCAAGGATCACAAGTGAACTTTGTGGTCAACAGCGTGACTGCTTCTGGAAAGAACCCTGACCAAGAGAAAGAGTATAAGGTTCTGGTTGTGCTGCTAATTGGTGGAGAATTAGCAAAGGACTTGGAAACTGCTGTTTAGTACTAGCAATCCGATTTCAGGGATTCTGCTTTTTTTGGCTTTTCAGAAAGTAGAGGATGCAGTGGAAAGAAGATATGGAAATTATATGGAATCCATTTGACCCTTGAAAACAAAACCCATCTTGGATAGATGATGTAAAGATACAGAGACATAGACATAGACAGACATAGACATAGACATACATAAATAATAGTGGGACTTAAGTTTTTATATTTTTCCCAAAATCGGTTATCAGATCTACAACTGCAAATAAGAACCATAGACACCTCACACCATCGAGTCATCAATGAGCCAGATGGGACCAGACACTTTCCCAGGTGATGCGAGTGGAGTAGCCGCCACCTACCAGAGCTCGTTCAACTCAACCTCACATCTCATTCCCAGTCTACTCGCAGAAGGCATCATAGAGGAGAATGTCTTTCAGGTCTTTGAGGAGTACAGGTTCATGGGGAGAGGCTATTTCCTCCTCATTTCAAAAATAACTGGCTGCAGAATCAGGAATTCAGGAGAATTGCTTACAGATCGTGGAGGTGCCTGTGAGAAGGGGGAGCTTACTTTTTATACTCTAGTTGTGCGCTTGCTGGAGCCAACAAACTGTAGCATGTCCTAGTGCTCCCATAAAAGAGAAGAACATGGTTGAGAGAGATTTCGTGTGACTTTAACAAAGCCCTACTTGTGTTGTGGGGTAAGATGCTCTTAGAGACCTCATGCAGATTGGTCAAGAGGTACACAGAAGCTGGAAATCTACTAAGGAAGTAGATCAAAGTAGGCTGTGAAAGCGGGGCCTGCTGAGACTGGAATATAGCATGCCTGGGAAGAAGACGGAGCCACCTTCTGATCCCAAGTGGCCTCCTTGCCCTCAGAGTATGCAAAAATGGCTCATTAGTTCCACCTCCAACTGAGGAAGCACTGATATTAAGGAGGGGTCAGGAGACTTGGGCTGCCCAAGGGATTGCTTGGCCAGTGGAGAGGTAGGCCAAGAACTTCTTGACATAGGACTGAAACTGGCAGGATCTTAAGAAAGATGTGTTGGGAGTTAAGCTGCACCACCTGGAGGAGAAAGAATATACCATGAGTGGTGGTTACCAGTTGCAAAAAGAATCAATGGAGCTAAGGACCCTGCCTCCACCTGACTTTCCAGCAATTTCCTTCCTCTTTTACCTTCTTCCTTGACATCCTCCTTCCAACACCAGAAGGTCAATCAAGGACATGGAAAGCCAATGTGCCTTTAATACTTCCTGATCTCAGTCAGATAAGGAAGACCAGGGGAGCTTGACCAAAAGGACAGAGAGTGGCAAGAGTGTAAAGGAAGACTCCTGCCTCCTCTTCCAATCCAAGCAGCCAGGCTCCAGCCTGTTGGGGGGACATTTGAGAGAGTGAAGGAAAAGAAATTTGAATCTCATATGACACTTTAGTTTTAAAACAGACTAACTTGAGTTTTAATATCTAAGAAGGACTGAAAAGCTATAGGACCTTGCCAAGATATTTTTAAAGAATGGGAAAAAGAAGATTTCGACATAGTGTGGTTGAAGATCAGGACCAGAAATAAAATGAAAACCACAAAAAGAGCCTTTCCATTTCTTACCTAATGTGTTAAGTTTCCTCAATAAACCAGTTATAATACTAAGACGCTAAATATACTCTCTGCCAATTTGACCAAAATAATCACTTTCTGACCTGCTTAATAATTTAATAGAAGCAACGGGAAGACCAAAATAGGTCATTAGAGGATTATTTGTCATATAACTAGTTGTTGATCATTACAAAGCAAACCGTGCCTGCTTCGTCAAACTTAGTCAACAGGAGTAGGAAGAAAGTCCCTTGCTTCCACACTATCTTATTTATTTCGGAGCACTCACTGCCATTTCTTGCAGCCACTTCCAATTGTCAGATTTCATTTAAGAGGTACAATTGCAGGCACCATCTATAAATAAACACATATCACCAATTTCACTCTCAGAATAGATAAGACATCATACCTTTCTTTATGTTTCCCGCAAAGTCTCTTTTGGTACCTCAGCGAATCAAATGGCAACTTGGCCATTTGTCATATGCTGTGGAAGAAAGGAGACACGCACGATAGATAGGTTAATTAGCATGACTTTGCTGTGGCGATCAACTTTGTTAGTTCTTCTTCTGACCCCATGGATTTGATGGAGTATAAACAACCACCATGATGAAAGAACAGGGGGCTACACACTTCAGATTCCACGAGCAATAAATTACGCTGGTCTCAATTGGTCGACTACTTTGATTTAGCATGTATTTCCTACGGAAATCGTGATCTGAAGCAACCTTCATCCCCACTTCTCCACCAAACCCACAGGAGGGGTCTACTTGCTTAGTCCTGTGAATTCGGGCACCCAGACCAGCCTTGATTCTGGGCATGAAGGGATATTTGGCTTCCCTAATCTTTGATTTATATCAATTCAGTATTTCAAAATGATCAACATGATCTTGATGTACTGTGCCCTGAATCTTTATCCTTTTGGATATTTCCTTCTTACTCTTTGACCTGGATTCTTGATACCTTTTGTCTTCAACCATAGCTTGAAGGCTGGACCACAACAAAATGTAGACAAGTGACTACAGTTTTCACTGAAGAGCATAGAGGGGTAGGTCATAGTCAACATATTCGATAGGAAACATTCATAATATCATAAATATCCTGAAATAAATTTACTTGCAGAGATATCAAATACCATTTCAGTTGACTTCAATGACTACTATACTAGTGTCAGGAACCACCTAATTTTCATTCATCTTCATCATAAGAAACCATCACCTGAAGGAGCCCATAGATAAGAGGAAGATACCGTGCAGTTATAACCAGAGTGTTATAAACCTTGACCCAGAATGGGAAGTATGGAGTCTCAGATTCAGGCTTTGGAGTTGGATGGACTGGACTCTAAATCCTCGCTCTACCATTTTCTAATGTGTGGACCTGGACAAGTCACTTGAACTTTCTGCACCTTATTTGTAAAATGGAGATAATAATATTTCCTTGATCAGGTGGATTAATGAAACAGCACAGAGGATAAAAGTCCAGGCTCCATAGCAAATTGCTCCTGGCTCAAGGCCAAGGTTACCACTTACCAAGTATGATCCATAGGCAAGTTACAAATACTTTTGCTTTCTATGACTTAGTTTCATCACCTATTAAATGAGGAAGGTAATAGTAACCAAGTCACTGAATTGCTTTAGATATTAGTTTTGTTAGTATTGACAAAGTGTTTAGAAACTGCCTGGCCATGGTTAATGTTCAATAAATGCAAGCCATTATGAATGATATTATTGTAATATAGTATTACTTCTATTACTACCCATAATAATCAAGATAATGAGGTGAATATTAACAGTCTTCTTGGCAGGTTTGACTTGGAGCCAGCTGTAATAATCCATTAGTTGATTGAAGGGGGTCTAAACCCAGAAGATTGAAGGACAAAGTGTCCCTGAATTGGCTCCACAACCATCTAGGATCCCAGCGACTCTCCATCTTTACTGGGATCTTAGCAAATTAGTCATCTGGTGGATCCCACCCTCTGCCTGAGGAGCTCTAAGTTGGGTGGACTGTACGAGAGGAGATAGTGTTATTTGTCCATTCCAGAAGAATCAATGGCAGTAGGAGAAAGTCACTTCTTTGATAACAGGAGAAAATCTATTCAGTGATTTTCCTGGGTGAAGTGGAAGGTGCTGCATACCTGTCAATGCTTAATATGCAACCCACTGTATAACAAAAAGACAAGACTCTTTTTCACTGATACGAAGTCGATAAACTAAAGGACCAAGAACCCCACCATGATAGAGTGAATGTGTAGTGTATTAGCTTCGCCTTCATTCTTTAAATATATATATATATTTATATGATTTTATATATTTGCCTTCTGACTTGCTTAATAATTTAAGAAACAGAAAGACCTATCTCTATATAATTTCACATATATATTATATATTTTTGCATACATAGTATATATGTACATGTATATACACAAAAGTGTATATATACATGTATAATTTCAAGTTGAAGGCACTGTGGAGGATACTAGGATAAAATAATCCCCTCTTTCTCTAGTGTGTATGAAAGTAAAATAAGTACCCAAATATCTCCATTGCAAAACAGGAGGTAGTAAATGTCAAAGAAACCCACAGATGAGGTACAATTAACAGGCTAAGGCGGTAAGGAGGGGTTCCTTTATAAGGGACCAGACAGGGCTCTATAAAGGAAGTACCATTTGAATAACTTTTAGCTTCTGTTAAGGACTCTTATGTCAACCACCAACCCTCTCCCCACGACCACTGGACCAAGCATTGACCCCTGCCAAGGATGTCCCCTCTCCTTCCTGTGACTGTGAGGGGTATGTACTCATAAGACTAACTCAATGGCAATTACTCCTATGCCCTGTCTCCAAGTAGATTTGCCCTTCCTTATTTGGGAACACACACAACTCTGTGCCAAGTTCTCTGCCTTTGAAATTTTAGCTCATTTCTCTATTACTCTCCCTGTCTTCTTTACTGGACTGTGATTCCTGTAAGAGAATGAGTAAGGTCTTTGAATCCTCAGCACCAGAGACTCAGAAGTTTGTGGGATGATTGAACTCTGTTTTTTGTTTCTTTGTTTGTTCATTTTAATGTTTATTTCCGAGAGAGAGAGAGAGAGAGAGAGAGAGAGAGAGAGAGAGAGAGAACAAGCAGGGGAGGGGTAGGGAGAGAGAGAGAGAGGGAGACAGAGAATCTTAAGCAGGCTCTGTGCTGTCAGTGCAAAGCCTGAGGCGGGGCTCAAACCATGAGATCATGACTTGAGCTGAAGTTGGATGCTCAATGCACTGAGCAACCTAGGTGCCCCTGAACTTTGCTTTTCAAACTTAAGGAAACTCCTGGAAAAAAGAAATGCTTTCTTGTCCTCTCTGAAAAGAAAAAGTGTGGAGGAAAGGGAGAAAGGAGTTAGTATACGTGATTGCCTGATGGTACAGGATCTGATTTAATCATCATGCTGCCAGCATTCCTACTTGGCATTAGTATTTCCTTGTACTCCTGTGGAAGTTAAGGTTTGGAGAACTAAAACAACTTGTTTAAAGTCTTAGAACTGTTAAAATGAGCAGCAGGGATTTGAAGCCACATAGTTTCCTTCACTGGGTGTTGTTCCCCAATAAGAAAGTCTACATTGGTAGACTGATGTACATGTACCACCTATGAATGTCACTGGGCATTCAAAAGCCAGTAGCCATGTTGACAATGTCTACAACGGGTGCTCCCCACCACTCCTAAGACCACCAGCGAGTTGTCTCTTTAAAAAAAATTCACTTACCTGGAGACAGTGTATCTGTCCTAGAGAAAAGAAAATCAAAATCAAGGTTCTTTTTCTTCATTTCTTTTTCCCTCTGTGCCCCCTTCCTCCATCTCTTCGAGTTCTCTCTCCTCCAGATGCAGAATATGATTCAGTCCCTGCAGTGGTGATGAAGATGATGGTGATGGTGAAGGCCATTGGGTCAAGCTTCTGCTAGGGTTTTGCTTCATTCTATCAAGAGTCAACCCTGAGCTTCAGTTTTTCAAATGGTACAAGATTTAAGTTGAGATTTCAATGTTGTATAAGCTAAGAAATAAGATAATCCAAATTATTTGTTTAAAAATTATTTATTGGGGACCCTGGGTGGCTCACTTGGTTAAGCACCCGATTCTTTATTCCAGCTCAGGTCATGAGGTCACGATTGTGGGATTGAGCCCTGTGTCAGGCTTTGTGTTGACAGTCGGGGGCCTGCTTGGATTCTCTCTCTCCCTCTCTGTCCCTTTTCCCCACTCTCTCTCTCAAAATAAATAAATAACATTAAAAATGATTTTTGGGGGCGCCTGGGTGGCTCAGTCAGTTAGGCATCCGACTTCAGCTCAGGTCATGATCTCACAGTTCGTGAGTTTGAGCCCCACATCGGGCTCTGTGCTGACAGCTCAGAGCCTGGAGCCTGCTTTGAATTCTGTGTCTCCCTCTCTCTCTGCCCCTCCCCTGCTCATTCTGTGTGTGTCTCTCTCTCAAAAGTAAAATAAATATTAAAAAAATAAAAAAAAATGATTTTTCAAGGAAAAATCAGAAACGAACAAATGATTTACATGGAAATTTTGACATAATTTCAAATCAGGAACTAGATACACTAGAGCTGACTTTAATATTTAATGATAAGTGTTTAATAAGATGTTAATCTATGCACATAAGATATTCTTATTTATTAAAAATATGTTTTCAAAGAGAACATGAGTTGCAATATGGTTGTAGTATGGTATTAATCCAGATATCAGATTACAAAAATATGAAAACCAAAATCTAATTTTATGAAAACTATAGTATATAAATATATGTATGTGTTTGAAGAAAAACAACAGAAGATAATAGGTTAGAATGTACACATAGCTAGTTCTCATTGATTCGATAGCTGGTGATTCTTCCCATAATTTCCTCATTTTCTACTGTTAACATAGAATAATTTGGCAATCAGGACATAAATTTCACCTGCTTGTCATTTCAATTCCGCTTTTCTTTAAAAAAATTTTTTTTTTAAATTTGTTTCTTCATCCCAAATTTTTCCAGGAAGGAAGATCTACCACCACGAAGCTCTTGTTTATTCATCCTCCTCAGTCTTGCTCCTAGCAATCCACTTTCCAAATCACACCCTTGATACAGTTCAGTGCGTTGAGAAAAACATATGCTTCAGAATGAGGATTAACTCAATGTTCCTCTATTTATTAGCTGTGTAATCTCAGGAAAACTCTACTTTCTCCGAGCCTCAGTTTCTGATGAGGAATGAATGGGATACCATGTGAAAAGCAACCAACACAGCTTCTGGGAATGATCCATTGGTCACGAACACACATAGTTAGCTTCTCTTGACTATCCTTCGTTCTGTGCCTACCCAGACGTACTGATCCTTCGTGTCCAATCCCCGTTCAGGTCCTTCCCAAAGTCTTCCATGATTCTCTGTGGCCAGCCATGACGTCGATTTCTTAAGTACGTATTCGGTACGGCTCAGTT
The DNA here is from genome assembly GCA_030068075.1 of Paguma larvata. Classification (NCBI taxonomy): domain Eukaryota; kingdom Metazoa; phylum Chordata; class Mammalia; order Carnivora; family Viverridae; genus Paguma; species Paguma larvata. The sequence continues at coordinate 128,325,938 of CM057827.1, read as the reverse complement.
AGCACTTACATACAGCTTCGTGCACTTAGTGAGTACACGGCAGGTCCCCAACGAAAATAAGAGCAGCATCTCCACCCACCCATAGCATCCATGACTTATTTGTTATAAGCTTTCAATCAGCAGCTTATGATGAAGAGCTGAATCTTTTTGAGTTGTGTTTTGAATGTCAAGGTGTATTTACGAGTCATAATATGGAGTGATAAAAACTGAAGTCTGCATGCTTCCCCTTGGTTCACGTAGAACAAGTTGAAAAGCTGGCAGGGGCCTGTGGGTGGTGCCTGGTGGCTGGATCTGAGTTGTCAAGATAGAATGTCATCACCATCCCGAGAGACAGGAGGGCTCAGAAAGCCCCAGAATAGTCCTGATTCTTGTCGGACTGTGGAAAAGCACTAAGAACATAAATTGGTGAGTGCATTTGATAAGGTGAAATAAAGTAGCTGGGTCCTACAGCAATAATTTGTTCTTCCTTACAATTCCGTCAGTCAAGTAAATTACTTGGTAACTAGGTTTCTATGGGATGGAAGCAGAAATGAGAGAGGAGCAGAGACACTCAAGAATATCAGTCTGAGATATATTTCTACCGATATCTGCAGTAAAAAGTTATTGATATGCCATATCTAATAATTAAATCTCAAGCTTTTAGGCCATAATGTATCAGCTGAGTAGAATGTCTTAATTTTTTTTTAATGTGTGTTTAATTTTGAGAGAGACAGAGACAGAGTGTGAGTAAGGAGAGAGGCAGAAAGAGAGAGAGACACAGAATCTAAAGCAGGCTCCAGGCTCTGAGCTGTCAGCACAGAGCCGGACACGGGGCTTGAGTTACATACCTAGAGATCATGACCTGAACTGAAGATGGACACTTAACCAACTGAGTCACCCAGGCGCCCCTAGAATGTCTTTATTTTACATAGTTCTTTTATTCTCATGTTCTTGCTTGTCTTCCAATCACTGAGCAACATAAATAAAGCCATTTTGAGACTTGGTCATTTCAAACCAATCGGTTAATAAGACACATTTAAAATAAGACTTTTTTCGGAGATGTTTTCATGGTTTTTTAAGGTTTTTGTTTGTTTGTTTGTTTAATGAGAAAGTAAATTCCATTAACCTCTTCTTGATGGTGACTAGAATGTAATCGTAGGAATAAATATACAGGTAGGGACATACGTGTTGAGCTTTGGGTTGAGATCTGATTTATTCAAAAAGTTGAAATTAGAGGCACTTAGGTGGCTCAGTAGGTTGAGTTTCTGACTCTTGTTTTCAGCTCAGGTCATGATCTCAGGGTCATGAGATTGAGTCCCGTCTCAGGCTCGCACTTGGCATAGAGTCTGCTTAAGATTCTCTCTATCTCTTTCTCTTTCTCTTTCTCTTTCTCTTTCTCTTTCTTTCTCTTTCTCTCTCTTCTTTCCCATCTTGTGCTCATGCATTCTCTATTTCTCTCTCACAAACACACACAAAATTGAAATAAAACTGCCCTAAAGGCTGCAGGGAAGATTCCCTTTTTATTACATCGTCCCCATGAGTGAAAGTTTAATGGACTTTGGCCACTTTTTTTTTTTTTTTTTGAAACTTACAAATGAAAAGGAAGAGAAGCTTTTAAGAAAGTTCTGGTCATAAATATAAGTAAGACGTTGATTTCAGAGAGTAATTAGTGCTTTTTTCCTCTTTTGAATAGCAAGTGAGGGAGGTTTGTCGACTCTCACTCAGTTCTATTGACCTGCCAAAATTCTACAGAATTTCGTCACATCCATTATTTCTTTTTACATGTAGTTACCTCTGTCCCTTTTATGACATCTTACTTGTGTTATCACATGTTTCTTCCATTCTTTTCTTTATTTGCATGTCGCAAAAATGCTGCATTTGTCTAACGTGCAGGTAATGATTTTTATGAGCTCATTGGAGGTTATCTTGAATGCTATCACAAAGTCGTACCGCAGTCAATAAAGCAGACGGCATATTTCAGGGTTCTTCCTCCAGGATTGCTATAGACGCAGAGATCCGTCCATAAAAATACTTTTAAAGGTTGGGAGTAAAGAATATTTTTAAAATATTGTTGTTTTTTGTCTAATTATAAAACCATACACACATTGTGAAATATTTAGGAAGTAGAAAAAAAATATAAAGGAGTGATTAACTTCACCATCCCCATAATGTTGACATTTTAGTTTATACCTTTCTGTTATATAAAGTACATGTACATATATGGACTAATGTGGAATTTTACACTCTGATTTATTTCCACTTATGTCAGAAAGAGAACATTTTCCTCTGTCACCAAAGAGTTTTTTAACTTATTTAACAATTATTTATACATTTGTTGCCTGAATAAGCTGTAATTTAAATTGATACTGGCTTTGAGACTACTTGGGATTTTTAACTGAAAAATAAATTCTATTTTTAATATAGGAATGATTTTATGCAGCTTAATTTGGTGTGGTTCTACATATCCCCTATCCCCTTCCAACCCCAGTCCCTGCATCATACATAATTGAGATCTTCTTCTAAATTTGATGACTTTAAAAAGGTTAATGGACTTTTTCCGGAAAAAAAAAAAAAAAAGATTCAAGTTAAAGAACAATACCTTCATTTACATGAGATGATAATTAAAGAGTAAACAACAGTTTACCTGTCATTCTCTAAGTTCTGACTCATAAACTTGAACTTTGAACTCTATAACAGGGGGTGGGCACACCATGACCCAGAAACCAGGTCCAGTCCAATAGCTGTTTTTCTATCATCAATGAGGCAAGAATTTTTTTTCCACCTTTGTCAATGGCTGAAAAAATCTTAAGACAAACGATATTTTCTGACACATAAAAATTATACGAAATTCAAATTTCAGTGTCTGTAATAAAGTTTTATTAAAACATGGACAACAATCGTCTGTTTACATATCTGTGTGGCGGTTCCACCCAACAGTGAGCTGAATGACTGCCACAGAGGTGGTATAACTATTTACTTACCATTCTGTTGTTCATAGAAAAAGTTTGCTGACTCTGGCCCTAGATGATTAGGCTTTTAGTAGGATAGTATTAGAAAAGTCCAGGCTCATTCTCTTTCTGCCCTCGTTGAGATCTTATTTCTTTTTTTATTTTTTTCTTCCCTAGCAGTATTACTTGTGCCCATCAGTATTCATTTGCTATCAGAGCTGCCTTTGAACTTCAGGATAGCCGCCATCTTGTTTTTGTCCACTTCTCTAAAGCTTAGTGTCTGCAACATGAAACACTAGTAAGTTCTTTAAACTTCTTGTTATCTTGAGACAGGGCAAGACCTTTACCCAATTTATTTAGTTATGGAGGAGGAGGATGAAAGATTGGGTCCTAAGTGTTATTCAATGGCATGACATGGTTTTCCCTGGAAGGCAGCCAGAACTGATGCTTATGAGGTGTTTGTCTGATGAACTGTACCCCTGTGACATTAAGCAGAGCCGGGAGGAGGTGGCAGTCCATCTTTCTAACTCAGGTTTGATTTACAAATCAGAAGAATGTGCAAAGCCCATGGAAGCCAGACCTACCCTTAACACAGTCTAACAAGGAAATAATGACCCTTGCTTGTGAATAACCATTTGGATGCTGGGATGATTTGGATTATTGTTGAAGTATAATATGGCATTTTCATGAAAGCAAAATAGACCCTAGGCAACTGCTGACTGTGATGTTTGTTTTAGTAACTGGAAGTGTGGAAAATGATTATTAGCCAGTATCTGTGGGTTACAAAGAATCTTTCTAATTAAAGGAAGCCATGTATTGAATGAATGTATGGAAACTTCTAGCATAGCTCACATGAACAGAAAAAATAACAAAAAAGTTGGGAGGTGGGAGGAAGGAAACATTGTGTCACAATGCCTCTTGGATTAAATTCCACATTCAGAAAAATAAGACGAACTCAAGTATTTGACAATGAAGTTCTCTTATAACAGGATTTCATTATTTGAGAATGTAGGTGTGCCACGAGCTACTTCCTACCACCCCACCCCAGATCTCAACTTCAATATTGTACACGCTCTGTGCAGTTTCTTGAGGCTCTAAGAACTCATGTTCATTCTAGCCATGAAACAAATTCCTTAAGAGTGTTTGACAGTGTTTACAAAAAGTAAAATTCTGGTTACTTGGGTTCAGTATAGACCCCAATGACTTTGCAAAGACACAGTTGCCTTGTTTGTGTTACTGTAGAAAGTGTAAGTAATGCTTTACTTTTTCCAATTAAAATAGTATTATATTTATGACAGAAAATTTTGAAAATATGAAACTTTTGAATGAATGAAAATAACCTCCATCATCACTCCTCCCTAAACAATATTTAAGGATCACATCCTTTCCATCTTTGCTGTGATATTTTTTTCACAGTCCTAATTATACCCAGAGTTCAGTGGAGTCTGTTGCTTTTTGACTTAGCTGTATAACATAATTTGGAGATAAGACGTTCACAATTATCTTGAGAAAGACCTAGAGGTAGAGAGGCAATCTGTTAAAATATTTGGACATTAAGAATAAAACTGAATTCTAAACCAAAAGTGCATTTTCTCAAGTCATAGAATAAGCAACGTTTTCACAACTTCCTTTTTAACCTCACGACTTCTTCTTTGGCCATTGTTTTATGGTCTGGGTAAAGACCAAACTTTTTTAAAAAGTGGGGTGGGGGAAGAAAAAAAAAGAAAGAAGGAAAAGTCAAGAAAAAATGAGAAGGAAGAGCCAGAGAATTGAAAAGTAAATACCACATTCCCGAAATACATCTGGTCCTGCTGAGAGTAATAGCATTTGTGTAAATGTGTAGACAAGTCCCTAAGATGACTTTTTTTTAAGCCTACCTCTTTGATACTAACTGTCCAAATCCCATAGTACACACATTTGAAATTCAGTAAAGAAAAATAGACCCAGACCAGAATTCATTTTTTTTTTAATTCTAGAGTCTTTTAAATTAAGTTTGCATCTCACTTTTTTCACTTCTTACTTTAATACAGACAACCTAGATGTAAAGATAGGGTCAATGTAACAGTGGTGTGGCCAGGATTGAGCTGCAGTGGAGTTGTGTCCGTGCAATGTGTCATAGAGCATGGCTGTGGCCAGTCTCCAGAGCTGTCTAGCCCAACACGAAAGTAGGCTCTGATGCCAAAAGGGACCATTTGGTCCTGAAGTTCGGCCCTCTCTAATTTGTTTACAATGCCCATAACAAGTTTTTCCTTGAGGTCTTCTTTTCTGAAAAATATACGTGCTCGGGCTGTGTCCGTCCATGATACAAAGACCCCAAATGCTACTTACTGTCTTCATGGGAACCAGGGAAGAATGTAATCTGAGCTTTTTTTGGTCTATCTCTATACTTGCAACATCATAACATTGAAGTGTAGATTTATAGCCTGCTTTATGTATATTTTCTTAGTCCCAAGGCCCCCCTTTTCACAGATACATACACAACATGTCATGTAGAAAATATAAATTGTTGATCGTACAGGCACTTTCTTCCTTTTTAAACCTTTCCAAAGGTCTTTTTGTTAAATACACCCAGATGCCGTTTGACAGATGAGGGGCTAATTGCTCTGTGAATTACCTCTATCGATTCCTGTTTCATGTTGAGCCAAACAAACAAAAGATATTAATGCTTTGAAAAAAATGAATGATGACCTTTCTCTGCAAACACAGCTTGCGGTCTCTGATTATTGGTGATTCCAGAGAGCAGCGGTCAATCGCAATAGCGCTAACGCTATGATCACTATAATAAGCTTGCCTGACCTTCTCTGCCATGTTAAGTGGTTTAAATTTATTTGCCCAACAACAGAAGAGCTTTCATTTAAAGTCACAGAACATTCAATTTAATTTAAAGATGTAGTGTCTTCTTTCCTCCTCTTCCTTTCTTGTCCATTTCCCTACCTCGAACACATAGGTCTTAAGTTTACAAATAGTTTTGCCGCTGTGAAATAGTCGCCTTACGTGCAAAACGCATTCCTTCAGTTCTGTTTCGAATTCGTGATGCCATTTTCTCTTTTGATTTGTTCTTTCTGGTCTCAAGACACTGGAAACATTTTTGTTTCTCTCTCTCTTACAAGTATGTTTGTCCATAGTTTAGATTTAGTATTGTAGATAATCTGAGCAGTATGGAAGTCAAGAATGCAAGAGGGTGTGGGGCCAAACAGTCTAGCCTGGGAATCATTTTTTCTCTATAGTTAATAAGACCTTGGGCCAATCTTTTTACTTATTTATTTATTTTTTTGTTTATTTTTTATTTCTGGTCCCCAGAGTAGACCCTTCCAACTCGGTAAATGGGGAACACTGGGGCTGACGACCTCAAAGCATCTTTCCAATTGGGGACATACTAATTTCCTCTATCTCTCTACTTCTGCAAGCCTTTCATGCAAATGGCAGACTCATAACTTGGCAGCTACGAAAACAGGGTTGTGGGGCCTTTAAGGACTTCCTGACTTTTTCTCCACAAGTCTTCATGCTTCTGACCATGAGTAAAGGACAAATGGCTAAAGCTCTGAATGGTTAGGAAGTGACGACCCCCCCTTGGTTTCAGTGGGAATCTCTTGAAAAGGGTACCTCTGGACACTTCCATCAGTTTCCTGGTAAGACACATGCCAAAAATACCAAGGACGTAGTTCCCCTGTGCTGTAAGATTAAAGCAGGAAATGAAGAGAAAAACACCACAAATAATCAAAAGGCTTCCTGCCTTAGTCTGACATTCTCAAGAAGTTAGGTCTGAATTTAGATAGAGTTGAGCAATGTTAAAGGGACTCTCCTTAAACATTATCTCTAGGTTCTATTAAGACAGTGACCAATAATGCTGGTAAGCCATCCTTGAAGTGTCCCTGACTTCCCCGTGCTAAGAACCATGTGGAATTTAAGAAAATGTGAGGTGTGGTTCCTGCCTGTGTCGGAATTGTCACTGGGCTCTCAAGGTGCGAGGCTCTTTCTCAGCAGTGGGATGTTTGCAAACACTGTCTGGCTTGCTGTGTCTAGAATGCCTTTCTATACTTCTCCCCTTCAAAATCCAACCATGGTGTCTTCTTCACCGCTACGTACTCTTTACAATTTTCCTAGGCTCTATCCCTCCACTTCCAGAATGCCTTTGGTAACACTCTATTAAGGATTCACCACAGCACCCCATGCCTACTTTGAAGTCAGCACTTTGCCCATCTTCTTCACTTACTGCTCCATGTATCTCTTTCCACTGGAAGTTTGTACTGTGTATCTCAGAGCGTTGCCCACGAACGCAATGCCTATTACGTGCCCAACTGACGTTTGAGGATGAACAAGCAAGTGAATAACCGAAGTGTAACTACTGCTACACAACAAACCATTCTAAAATCCAGCGGCTTTGGCCAGCTATGGTTTAGTATCACTTGTGCACTTGAGGGTTAGCTGGGGGTTAGTTGATCAAAGCTGAGCTTGGCTGGGCGGGCTTGGCTGGGACAGCTCAGCCAAGATGACCCTTGTTCTGCATGCTCTCTTCCTCTTAAGACCCGCAGGAGAAGCAAAAGTAGGAAAGCAGACATTGACAAAGCTCTTAAGACATACTTTCACTTCCAGATTATTCTATTGGCCCCAGCAAGCTGCATGGGTAACCCTAAGTCCAAGGACAAGTGAATATACTCTTTGCCATTAGTCACATGACCAAGTCACATATCAAAGGGCATGGAAACAAGGAGAGGTGAAAAACAAGTCACGGTAACGAAGCGAAATCTATCAAGAAGGAAATACTGGTAACTATCTTAAAGGAAGAATAAAATATTAGTTACTACCCATTGGAGCCGTTTGACTAATCTTCTTCATCTTCATATTACCAATCCATAGCCCAACACCTTAATGGTTTACGTGGTCCATAAACAGTTACCAAATTCAGTTGGATCGCAGATAGGAAATTTTTAAAGAACCAGAATTGAAAGAATTTTGATACCTTTGTTTTTAAATTTTTTAAATAAAATGTGCATGGTGGGCGGACGTGTTATAAACACAACCTGAGAAACTTTAAATGCAAAATGGTTGTCCTTTATGAACAAAGACGTTTTTGCTTGTGCTCACATGGTTCACTACGGAGTTTGAACATTTCCAAAGCCCTAGAAGTAGCTCGCACGGTGAACCCATCTCCCCTTAGACTCCTTGTTTCACTTGTGCACGAGCTTGGAGAAATGTCACGTACGCATGGCCGGGGCTTCTTGCTACAGAGTTTCTGCTCAACCACTGCGTTGATGCTAAGCCTCCAAGGTTGAGGCATTGATTTACCAGGAAGAGCAAAGTTAACAACAGAAAAAAGCCCCAGCAGTAATCAAGCCCTGTGAATTCCTGGCCCTCTTCCTGAGAGCCCCAGCGAGGCCCACTCAACTGGGCCAACCTCACACCACGCACACTGGACTGGTGGTCCTCTTATCATAGAAAATTCCACCAATGCAGCCAAAAAATACAGAAGGAAGCACACAAGAAAAATGTGAATAAAATATGCAGGCCTGCAAATTGAGTTTTATGAAAAGAAAAAAAAAGAGAGAGAGAGGAATTTCTCTTAGCTCTTTTTCATAGTTCATGGGACAAGAAATAATGGGACAAATTACTTTATCACGTGGGTAGTTTTACCATTTTTAATGGCAAATTAGGCACTACAAGGGTAGCTTTAAAACGTCGCTCCTAATTTTGCCCTATAATCAGATAATTTAGATGTGACTATTTGATAAATAGAAACCTACATTTTTCCACCATTTCCTTCTCATTTCACATGCTAAAGGGTTTGTATTGATTAAAGGTATGCAAATCCAAATATCCCAAAAGCATCTTTGTTCTTCGACTTCAGTTTTTAATAACGTATCAGAGCAGAACCCTGGCTTATAGCTAAGAAATACTAAGTGCCTTGGGGAAACAAGATCTTTTTGTTGTGATCGTTGTTTGAATCCAATAGCATTTCAGAATCTTGTCCTTCTAGTTTCAGAAAACGGAAGTAGAAGATGAGAACATCCCTTCCTCCCGTGCCTGGTCACCTCCCTGATTTGTCTGTTCTTTGGGCACATAGAGTCTGCCTTACATGGACCAGCTTCAGCCTTTTAATTTCTTCACCTTACCGTTTATAGGTCCTCTCTATTTTCTGCTAAGTGGACTTTGAAGTGATCAGCCGAAAGACTGTGTAAACATTGAATGATGTCCGGATACTAGTCGAGCAACACCACTGGGACGGAGTTCTCACGGCCGTGAGTGAAATTCCTTCTCGTGTGAGCCAGGATCTAGGAAATGCACAAATTCCTAATAAATGTCATACAGTGATCAACTCTGTATCTGTCGCCTACGAAACATTAGAAAAGACATTAGTTTGTTGCTAGGGACGGATATGATCCAAAGTCCTCATTCATTCTTTCCTGTTCTGTCATTTACTCGGAAAGGAGGGAAGAGTCTAACTGGAGGTGGGGGGAAGGGAAACAGAATTGCCAGGGATGGGAAAACAAGCAGTTTTACAAATATTCGCAGCTGAGGCTCTCTGTAGCCGTGGTCCATTTCCAGTGGACTTTAAAAAGGGAAATTCATAAGTGATTTTTCCATAAAAGGGAATCAGCCCTGAAGTCCGGCTTCCCAAAGACCTCAGACACAGAATTACCACAGCACTCCCTAAGGTCCCAGGCACAGAATGCTGCTCCCCTCCCACATCCCTATCTGTAAGAAAAGAGTTTTCCCACTAGATAAAATAATTAAAAACATTCTCACAATAGAAAGCAAAACGTTGTGGGCTGGCACGTGAGCCTATTTTCAGGAATAATCAATGTCTTGCCTATTTACGGTTGGGTGTTCCGACAGTGATGAAAACTGTCATATCTGGGATACCATCGCTTGTGAGAATAAATAAACCAAATGGGCAAGAGCAGTTCTGCCTACCTCAGATCTGTTACCCAACTTCAGGGAGAATCCTTCCAAGACACAATACACCAGCCCGGGTGAAGTCATTGGTTATCTCTCAACTGGAATCTCGCCCTGTAAATCCTGTCTAGGTAAATTACCTTTCCAGTGCAGGGCATTTCCTTTTAGGAGATTCCTTGGGAAGGGCCTCCAGGGAACTGACTAACTTTTTAATGGTTCACTCAGATTAAGAGGAAGGAAACTGAACCCCTCTGGGGGGAAGGGACCACTCTAGGCTGTCCGCATCCTGTAATTCTTCCCAAGTCCGTGAATCATACTTTTAAGACTCTTTTTCAAGGGCATTTGTCTTCCTCTAAGAGAAGCCCAAAGCAGAAAAGACAAGGTTTAAAATAGGTCTCAATCAAGCGTTAGCCATAAAAACAATCACGGATTCTCTCCCTGCATCCCCAGAGAAGGTCGCTCTGGGTCTTTTGCCTGCATGCCTCCCCTCACCTGGCACGACACTTGACTGAATTACTTTTTCATTTTCTTTGTTTTCAGAATGAAGATGACTTCTAATATCATCTCGGTGTTCTGGAGCTATAGTTCTGGGCCACATTTCCCATCAAAACCGGCCTCAGAGCCTGGTTTCACTTACACTGTGAGGATTTGAAGAACTGGGCTACCCTAACGAGATTTTTCCAAATCTTTTTAGATAGAAATCTTGCTTTAAAACCATGCCTTTATTTAATAAGATGGCTTGTTTGTAGGCAATTATAGACTGTGTTTGCACCTTTTCCACAAGACCAGAACACTTCTGAAAACTGTTAATGGGAGTAAGAGGTCGGAGTGTTAGATCCTTCAAAATGTCTGTAGAACTAGGTAACAAGAGCACACTTCTAAAAGGTTCATCATATTGGAACACCAGTTGCTCAATGAAATTTTATTGAGCATCTACTAAAGAGTGAAGTATATTTTTTTCAAGGTACCATCAAGAGTGGAAAAACCCTGCACAAAGAACAGATGTATAATGACAACAAGTACCCATAAGAACCTTAATGTAAACTCTGGACGTGGGGTGATAATGACATATCAACCTAGGCTCATCACTTGTGACAAATGCACCATTTTGGCAGAGATTTTGAGAATGAGAAAGGCTAGGCATATGTGGGGGTCTAGGGACACATGAAAAATCTCTGTACCTTCCACCCAGTCCTTCTGGGAATCCCAGACAACTCTGAAATACAAAATCTTTTTTTTTAATGTTTTTATTTTATTTTTGATAGAGAGAGACAGAGCACTAGCTGGGGAGGGGCAGAGATAGAGAGGGAGACACAGAATCAGAAGCAGGCTCCAGGCTCCGAGCTGGCAGCACAGAGCCCGACGAGGGGCTCATACTCACAGACCGCGAGATCATGACCTGAGCCAAAGTCGGACGCTTAACCGACTGAGCCACCCAGGCGCCCCCAAAATCTTTAGATTATGTTCAAATGAACAGAATTCTAGGATTGGTTGGCATAGATGCGCAATCCCTCGTCTGCAGTTCCTTAATCTGAGCCTTAATCTAGGAAATCAACATTTATTTTTTTATGTTTTTAGGTGGAAGGATCTCTGTACCAGCCAGTATAAACTGACTTGAAATCATATGTAACAAAACGTGACCCAAACTGACGTCAGGAATGCATAGTCTTTATCTATCCCACTGACTCTGTGCGCTGCAAGGTGCCGTCACAGACACATGAAGGATGCCACCCCAAACATCCATTATCAATGGATAACATATGGGTGTATGTTCCGTGTCACTTTCTAAAATCCTCATAGTTCTAAGCTATAAAACACATTCACCCCACGAGTTTCGGATAAGAGATTGCGACCCAAACACTTTGAACCAGAGAAAGCAAGAAAGAAAGAAAAAAGCAGAAAAAGAAACAGTTAATTTCTATTTTATCCTTTCTCTAATTTCTTGGGAGAATCAGTCTTAGTGTCGTTGCGGGTCCCCATTATTCTAATAGGCGCTCTGTATTGAAATTTACTATCTGCAGTAAAGTGTTAAGACCTACTAACATAATTGTGATTTCTACTCAGATGTATCTTAAAGGTTTTTATATGAATTCTTACAGCATACCTTTGGTTTCTGTAAGTCTATTCCAAGAGAGTACCCAGAAACATGGCTTTCGTTCCTCTAAGCTATCGGAGACTGTGAGGGCATGGTTTATTGCTTTAGAATAATGAGATAACACATACGTTTGAAGGGCAGAGGTACTTTCAGTTTCAGCAAACTGAGGTCCAAGAAAGTAGTCCAACTAATCACACCTTCCAGATTAAAGTTTTAAACATTACAGCTATAGTCCTGTGCATTTGCCTCAACATGTTAAGATCCCATTATAATAACCAGTAAGGCACTTGTTTCTGTTAGTTTCCAAGCAAACTATGGGCCAACAGATAGAAGTTCAAGTCTTAGCTACATCTTGATATATGGCCGTTCAAACATAAAATGTGACTACATTCATTTAATTTTTAGAAATATTTTCTTTTCTCTCCTTTTGCTTTCACGGTCCCAGTATTTAACTTAAATATCTCTTGGTTGGCCTCTATTTGTCAAATTACTGAATTCTTCTACGTGTTTCTATACACTTGATGCAACTTGACTAATGTTGAAGGGTGAGGCGGGCGATTTAATTATCCCGAGTCTACTCAGGGCAAAGGCAAAGGGTCTTTTGCATGTGAAAACATACTGGAAAAGTACATATTTTTAAAGATATTAGATTTTTAACAGATAATCTAGATTTTTAAAGACATTCAATTTTTTACTCCCTTAATTGTACTAAGGATTATGGTTCACAGTTTCTTTTTTGAGTGTAAAACTCGCGGCAATAAGAGCAAAGATATGGAAAGACACAGCCGTAGATTTTGCTTCTACGGAGTAATAGTTGTTTGAGATGGCAAAATTGAGAGGTAGCCCTGTGCTTTAGTGATGAATTCTGTGTGTCATGGTTTTCAACACAAACCTAACGCATGTGCGCGAGGATCACGAGGAGCCAGAGTTCAGGCAAGTCCCTGACACCCCAAACTTCAGTTACCTGTTCTGTAAGGTCGCAGCAACAACAACTACCTCACGGAGCTGATGGAACGGCTGTAAGAAATTAGTCAGGCAAAGTTTCTGGAGAGCACCGTCTATGTGCGCCATAGAAATTCCAAGGTTAGCAGAGGCTAAAATTTTCCACAACCCGTTAATTTCATCTGATGTCGCCGTGCTGATTTTCTTTACAAATATCATGACTTGGTTGTCAGTTCTTACAGGGGGTCAACATCGGGTACCAGTGAAACCCTTTCGACTCACGTATATTTGGGGACTTTGCGGTGTTTTCAGTGCGAGAGAATTGCTTTCATCGTAACATGTTTGTTTAATTTCATGCGAGGCTAAGGGTTGAAAGCACAAATGAGGAGTTTATTGATGAAAAGGGGAGAAGGGAAGAAAAGAAGAAAGAAGAGAAGGAAGGCGGTTCAGGGAAAGACATCCCCGCCTGTAGGATTGTCATTAAAATCTTCCCCCATGCTTGAGAATTGAAAGAAAAGTTGTTATAGGCAGATTCTAATATCCTAACTGGGCGATCCAATTGAGTTGAAGCATAAATTTAAATCTAAATCATTTGGGAGAAAATATTTAAACACCCTATATTTTTGTTTAGGGCTGATATCTATAAAAATCTATTATGTTCCACAGATCCATATTATACAGATTATATATACAAATATTTTATTACTTATGCATAAAACATGATTTGTTGGGGGATATAAAGTATGGCTTTCTCAGGTATCACTGCGACTTGATTGTTCTGAGTATTGGCTTTCTGACAGGGTTTGGAATGAAGCCATTTTTATTAATTTAGTTATTTTTGCTGATATAAAAGGCCGTCTATCATGTTAATGATGTATCGGTCTGCGGTCCCACCGAACAATAATTACAGAATGTTCCTAATAGTAAATCATTTGTCACAATCACAGCTCAGTACAACAACCTTTGTTGAGCAGTGGAAGACATTATCTGAATAGCAATACACCTTTATGTGAGCTGATTAGAGGGGGCTTACCCCCAGCGGCCCAGCAAAAACCTGAGGATCTCAAGTCTTGAAATGTCCTCTCCCAGATCTCAACCCGGGGATACGCCCTGTGCCCTGCTGCATTTTTTTTTCCTTTTCTTTCTTTCTTCCTTCCTTCCTTCCTTCCTTCCTTCCTTCCTTCCTTCCTTCCTTCCTTCCTTCCTTCCTTCCTTCCTTTCTTTCTTTCTTTCTCTCTTTCTCTCTTTTTCTCTTTCTTTCTTTTCTTTCTTTCTTTCTTTTTTTTTTTTTTGTGGTGTTAGCCTCTCTGATGATATAGAACCAAAATGTTCTGCCGAAGAGAGAATGGACCAGGTTTCACAAGAACCTAAAACAAAGCAAAACAGAACACACCTCCTTTGGAAAAGTGATGCAGCCAAATGATCAGAAAAAGAGAAATATTCAAGGTTTTACTAAAGCCTCTTTATTTTTTTGTGAGCACTGGACAGAGAAAGGATACAATACCCACCCATCCCCCCCCAAAAAAAAAGCAAGCCTGGGATTAGCATAAAAGCATGGATACCTAAAGTACATGTAGGGCAATCAAGCTCTCCTTCGGAAAGACTCACAACTTGATTTTAGTTATTCCTGAATAATACTTGTAAATAATGAAAGCAAACATTGTCGAGAGTTTCTATGTGCAAGAACTCGTGTTTGTTTGTTTGTTTGTTTTGTTTGTTTGTTGCAGCTGTTCCTTCATTTTTTAAATAAACTTTAGCATTTAGAGAAGTTTTAGGCTCATAGCGAAATTGGGCGTCCGGTACAGAGATTTCCCCTCGCTCCCCTCCCCTCCACATACACAGCCTCCCCCATTAACAGCATCCCCCACCAGAGCGGTACATTAGTTACAGTCAACCTTCCCTGACCCATCAGGATCACCCAAGAGGCATAGTTCACACCAGGAAATCTTTTAAGCATTTGATATGCATTAATTCCTTTCAGTTTTACACATTTTGCGATTCGTTCTGCTTTAGGAATGTGGAAACTGAGGCACAAGAATGAAGTCAGACAGGGATGCCTGGAGGGCTCAGTCAGTTCAGTGTCTGGCTCTTGATTTCAGCTCAGGTCATGATCTCACCGTTCGTGAGTTCGAACCCCACATTGGGCTCTGTGCCAGCAGTGCGAAGCCTGCTTGGGATTCTCTTTCTCCCTCTCTCTCTTTGCCCCTACCCTACTTGCTCTCTCTCTCTCTCTCTCTCTCTCTCTCAGAATAAATAAATAAACTTAAAAATTAAAAAAAAAAAAAAAAAAGAATGAAGTCGGACAGCTATAAGCAGCGGGGGAAATGGATGATTTCTGGGATTTTTCCAATGTCGAACCCTATCCTGGTTAATTAACCACCACTCATGATTGAGGTATCTCAGTGAAATAAATCAAAATTCCATTTGCTGAGCATTCGTACATTTATTGGTTTTTGCCAAGATGATGTCAACCAAGTTTGCTTGGCAATAGTATCCCTGTTTCATAGGCTGAGTAACCAAATCTCAAAGGAGGGAAAGCGAGGATTTCCATAAAGGTACTTTGACATGACACCTGTGCTACAATCTACCTCTACGTCTGTCCCCATTTAGGCAAAGCAGCCGTGGAGTTGTCCGTGAGTAACTGAGTCACGCATCGCTTTGCTTGAGTGACTGTGGTTTGCATAACACTGATACCCAACCCTGGCCTCCGTGGATTTTGTAACAAAAACTAAAGCACTTCATTTTAATGAAAGATTTCTATTTTGTTTTCATTTTTGTAAATATGGGGATTCTTATTTAGAAATTTTACGGAGAATGGAGTGGGATGAGTGTATACGCAGGAGGAAATTTTAAAATACTTGGTTGCTAAACCCAATGAACTGAAAAGAACCTCAAGATCAGTTAAAATGCGGGGGGCGAGGTGGGAACCATAAGCTGTGAAATGTTCCTGGGAGATCCTGTGACAGAACGAAAAGATTTTCTTAAGCATCAACGATGGAAATAGTTCTAGAAGTTCATGTAGAGGAAAGTGGGGAGGGGCCTAAAGTCCACGCTTTCCAATTTTCTTTGGGTTTTACAAAGCTACAAATAAAGCTCTTTGCGTGAAAAGTGAATTTGTGAGCCTCAGCCTTGAATGGAAGAGCATGCAGGTGACTTTGCCCCTCAGATGTTTCCCACTTCTTTTAATACCTAGAATTCTGTTAAGGTATGCGAGGATACCAACAGCCATGTCATGCTTTCATTTCCAGAATCAGATCCAAAGCAACGATCAAACAGTATAGACCCCCCTCGACTTACCTCGGTTGTGGTAAGTTGAAGAGATTAAGTCGAAAATACATTTAATAAACCTAAGCTACATCATAGCCTAGCCTAGCTTACTCTAAATGTGCTCAGGCCACTAATGCCAGCCTATGATGGGGCAAAATCATCTCACATGAAGCCTATTTTATAACGAAGTGCTGTATATTTCATGGCATTGATTGAATCCTGCACTGAATGTGAAAAATAGAATAGCCCTAAGTATGTCGGTTCTCTGCCTTGGTGATCGCATGGTTGACTGGGAGTTGCTGGGAGCTGCCCACGCTCCTGGCATCTCTGAGAGAATATCGGACTGTGTATCACTAACCCTGGGAAAGATCCAGATTCAAAATTCAGAGGACAGTTTCCACGGAATGCGTATCACTTTTGCACCATCCAAAAGCCAAAAAAGCATGAGATGGACCATCGTTAAGTAGGGGATTGCTCGAATACTAAAAGGCATACATATTCTTACAGATCCGGGGCAATCACTGGTATCAGTGAGGAAGTCCTTAGCCAAAGCTGGAAATTAGGTGTCAGAGGACACACCAGACGACCAGAAAGTTAGTTTTTGCCAAACCTTTGCCTTCTTTCCTGACATTAGCCAGAGAGCCAGCATGCAGAACTTACAGTAGCTTCTCGAAAGGAACCCCATTCAAACACACTTGACATGACAGTTCTTTTCCAAAGGGGAGAAAGTCTCGTTAAAAAAAAAAAAAAAAAAAAGAAAGGAAGGAAGGAAGAAAAAAGTCAAATGGCTTCCTCTTGCCCCAACCCCGCTGTCCCCTACCCCTATGTTCTATCCAGAAGAAAAATCCCTCAGCCGCAATGGTTGTTTTTATTAAATTCTCCTCAATAAAAAGCTCAGGCAGGATTTATTAGGTACTCAGGGCGGACGTTTAGTATTTCGCCAGTTATTAAGTGAAAATCAATAGAAAGCAAAGAAAATGGAAGTCACTGCACTGTTAGCGCACCGTTGTCGCCCAGATATTATGTCGGCTGTCTCGTAGATTCATGACAGACGAAAGAGGCCGGGAGAGAACTTTCTGCTTACATTGCACGAGCCAAAGTGGGGTTATTCATTAGAGCAGGCAGCCGGCCAGATGGATTTCCAGTTCAGTGTTACCATTTATCTTTAAAACGCCTGTATCGAGTGAGAAAGAACACTGATATTATGTGATATCAATGGCAGGTTTATGTATCTAAATCAGGATTTATTGTTATTTTGTTCCAAAGACCTTTTTTTCTCAAGAAATACCATTTCACTGGAAGAAAATAATAGCTAAAACCTTGTCAAAGATAACCTTTCATGCTGTCCGTGCACCACTAGCTGTAAAACAAATAGAACCCGGTATATAAATAGTTTTAACCACATCCTTACAAATCATTTCTTCTGAATCTGTTTCCCCCATTTCAATATATATATATATATATATATATATATATATATACACACATACACACACACACTTATTTTTTTTTAATGCCACAAACATGATTTTTGCTCATTGGATGGTTTCTTTGCCAGTAGTTAGCTCTCAATAATGTCACCAATTGTTTTAATTGTGTTTAAAAAGGTTTGGCTGTTTTATGTCCTTCTGTGAAATGCTACTTCTTCTCAAAAAGCATTCTTTCCGAAAGCAAAGCGGTCTGTTGTTTTTCCTTTCTTCCTCCCTCCCCCTCGCTTTAGAATGAGCCTGAGAGTCGAGTCCGCCCATGCCTGTTCTTTCAACTACTGTAGGGCCTTTGACAGAAAGGATGCGTTTTCCTTTCATGTGAATTGACGTTTTCGATCGCTTCCGGTTTTTCGATTCTTTCTCATTTAAAGGACAGATCGATTACGGCAAGACCTGATCAGATCGGATCCTCAGTGAGTCCTGCTAAGTGACTTAGATGGTCAAATGCCGGGGCAAACCATTCATCGTGGGCTCTTTACAAATAGCTCTTGAGGAAGAACACGATCCATATATTTGTAAAATGTCATTAGTGACATGGGAGGGAAAAAAAATTACATCTGGGTTTTGATTAAGGCTGTTGCTAATAGAAAATTGTGAACTTATTTTAGCCACTTTATTTTTACTTTTGTTTTCTTTATGTTTGGGATAAGAGACTGCAAAGTTAGCATTATGTGGACCAGTATTAGACAGTAGCCAGATACATATTTGTTGCTTTTTTTTTTTTATTTTAAAATCAAAACACAGAAAGCGGCACAAGCTGAAAAAAATTCTCCAAGCATCAGCTAAAGCTTATTGCACCCATTGAACAAAAGTGATATTATATTGCAGAGTAAGAAAATAGAGGCATAAAATGGATTATAAAATGTTCGTTCACTTCTCTGTTGGACCAAAAACACTTATCAAATCGAAAAGCTCACTTTTACTAGAAATCCCTTATTTTCCTATTTAGACATGGACACCAGTTTTTTCTCTCTTTGAATGTGTCGACACTTCGGATTGCGTATGACACAGATGCTCTTCTCAGATAATAACTTGGATGCTTTCTACCTTCTCTGTTTCTCTAGAAAATTTATTCTAAACTCCTGTATGTATAAACTTCTGTATGTGTTCATGTGTCTGTGCCTATGGACAGGGAAGTGAAAAAAGGCCAGTGGCTAGGCAACGGGCTGCAGAACTATTGGCAGAAATTCAAATCCCAGCTCTGCCATTCACTGGCCGTATGATTTGGGCAAGTTATTATAGTCTTACACTTCAATTTTCTCATCTGTCTAATGAGGATCATAATCTTACAGATTTCTTAGTTGGTATAAAAAGGGTCGGTCTAGGTAAAGTTCACAAATAATCATCTGAATGTACAAAATCCAGAGCAAGAAGTTTCCCATTTTGATACTTCAGATTTTTTTTTAACAAAATAGAATATAGACTCTCATTGGGGATCCAATCAATCCTCCGTTTTCATATTTACTCATTTATATGGACACTGTAGAAAGACATAAAGTCTTAAAGCTTCAGTCATAATAAGTATCTCGAGGGGCATCTGGATGGCTCAGTCATGACCAGCTTTAGCTCAGGTCATGATCTCTCGGTGTGTGAGTTTGAGCCCTGCATCCAGCTCTGTGTTGACAGCTCAGAGCCTGAAGCCTGCTTTGGTTCTGTGTCTCCCCCTTTCTCTGCCCCTCCTCTGCTCATGCTCTGTCTCTCTCTGTCTCTCAAAAATGAATAAATAAATAAATAAATAAATAATAAATAAAATAAAAGAATCTCAACCCACATTTTGTATTAAATAAGTTCACTTTAAAAAACATTCAATCTGAAAAAATAACAATCTTAATAATAGTCTATGAAGGCAACCACAGTATTGAGTTATTAATAGCTGTAGCGATACAGTCGTCATGAAGCTTAATATCTGAATGGGGACCTATTTATAGGCATCATCTTAATTTGTTGCAAACGACGTCGAGTTATTTCATTATCTAACAATTAACATCAGCAGCACAAGCCGCTATGAAAAAAGAAATGATACTGCTAATTAATATGACCGGGGTGGTCAGAAAACTAAACCAGTAGAGCCAAGGAAAACCAAATTGCATGCCTGACTCCTGGCTCAAAGGCTCCGCGTCACTTGAATACTTGCGAGGACTATTTTTCTTTGACTTTACGGTGTTTGCCCGATGGTCTTTCCTCTTGCTTCCCCCTCTGAACTTCAGGTTTCTTCGCTATAAAACAGGTATACTGCGCCTTATTTCTTCACACTCCTCTTGAGAGCTGAAGGGAATGAGTGGAGCACACTTATTAAAAGAAAACAACACTTCCCGGTGGGAAAATTGGCACAATTTTAAAACATTGTGATGTTGTGAAAGAGAAACTGTCTACTTTAATGCCTCTTGCTGGGTACTCCCCATTCATGCAACAAAATTATGTGAGTGCTAATCACAGGGAGATTCGGAGTATACGTGCTGGTATCAGGCTGCCAAGCCTCACTGTCAACCTTATTTTAATTTATTTATTTTTAAAAAATGTATTTATTTATTTTGAGAGAGAGAGACAGAGAGAGAGAGAGAGAGAAAGTATATGAGCAGGGGAGAGACAGAGAAATGGAGAGAGAGAGGAGAGAGAATTCCAAGCAGCCTCCGCACGGTTAGCACAGAGCCTGACACAGGGCTTGAGCTTGTGAATCATGAGATCATGACCTCAGCAGAAATCGAGAGTCAGACGCTTCAACGACTGAGCCACCCAGGTGTCCCAACTGTCATTTTAACATCCACCAGACCTGAGTTAGTGACTTACTTCTCTGTGCCTTGGGCTCTCCATTATCAGTATTAAGATAATAAATAGTACACATTTAAGTAGTAAGTGAGATAAGTAGTCTTTACCTATCTATGTGTTAAGTGAGATCATACATATAAAGTACATAGAATGGTTCCTAGCGAACCCTCAGTGAATCGTTTGGCTATGATCTCCTCTCTAAGAGGACAATATGATGCTGATCGATACTGACCAGGAGGCCCTGAGCTCACCGAGCTCACCGTTGATCACGACATTTAGGTAAGTCATAATGTGTAGACTTGTTGAATCACTATGTTGTACACCCAAAAGTAATACAATATTATAGGTCAACAATATTTCAATTGGGGTGCTGGGGTGGCTCAGTCGGTTGAACAATTGACTCTTGATTCCAGCTCAGATCATCATCCCAGGGTCAAGGGATGGAGCCCCACTTCCAGGCACTGCACGGAGCATGCTTCAGATTCCCTCTCTCTCTCTCTCTCTCTCCCCCCCCCATCTGCCCTTCACCCACTTGAGCTCACATGTTCTCTCTCTCTCTAAAATAAGAAAGCAATACTTTAATTAAAAAATAAATTAATTAACAAATTCTGATAAGCATATAGGCAAATTCCCTATGGTGAGATAGCGAAGACAATCTAAGTCTTCTTTAAGGCACAGGGTCAGGGTAGGAAATGCTTCCTTGTGAAAGTGATATCTAAGCTGAAAGGTTAATGAAGTCAGAAGGTAGTGATCTTCTGAACACTGTAGATTTGCGATGTCCAAGAGAACGCTCTGCGGTGTGGACGGTCCAGAGGTGTACCATCCAATATGGTGGTCACTAACCACATATAAATTAATGAAGGCTAGTGCACATGAGGAACTCAAATTTTAGTGTTATCTAATTTGAGTTTTTAAATTTAAATTTAAATAGCCATATTTAGGGACTACTGTAGTAAGCAAACAACTCTAGACAGAGGGAAAAATGTGTAAAGTTTCAGAGATGAGGGAGTTCTTACATACTGATGACATGATGGTTTGAAGAACAGATTCATGAAGAATGAAACTTTCAGAAATTAGTGGAACGATGCGTGGCTTCCTGAAAATATCAGACTTTTACTGAAGACCGTGGAAAACAATAGGAAGGGTTTGTATTTTAGAGTGATTCCCAGTCGCTCTGGCCATAGTTAGAAAAAACAGCTAGAATCATCAGCAATTTATTGTTTACAAACTTTTCTGATAATGTGACCTCATTTAATCTTCCAATCAACTAGATATCTGTATCACCTTTTATACGTCTGTACTTACTTTTCCTTCAACTCCATGACCTATGTCCATAGCACTTACACCCTCTTAGAAGACAAACCTAAAGAAAGTCGTTCACACGACATCCGTGCACAGATTGACACAAGGATGCGTTCTAACTCAGTGTGAAAACCAGCAGCAGGTTACTTCCAAAGAAATGTTCAAGAATCTTTCCCCTAGATGGGACCTGCTTTTGGAGATCCAAATCCATCCGGAGGTGGCCCTCTGAGCTTCCCGCCGCACCTGGCACATTCGTTATCACCTCTTGGCATGGGCGGTGATAGCGCCAGGCTTCTCCACACAGGAGAGGAGGGGTGAGGGATGAGCCTGCCTCTTCTGCTTCGCAAGTACTTCCTTTCCCTCACATATCCATATCCAACCTGCCCCCCCCCCCCCGATCCCTGGCTTGTTGAAAAGAGAACCCAAGCTCGACAAGGATACCCACCACAATATGCTGACAGTCGTGGTTGCTGACCTGACTTCCCACGTCAGGGCTGAGAAGATAAAAGATGGCGTCCTTCCAAGTGGAAATGAGGAAGGCGCGCAGCTGCTCCGGGCTGGAGCCAGCCCTTCCCGTCTCTCTCTCTCACACACACACACACACACACACACACACACACACACACACACACAACTTTCACTCGGCAATTCTCTCACTAAGAACATTTTTAAAAAACACTAATATCTAATTTGATGAGATCGAGTTCTTTTCTTTCTCTCTTTTTTAAGGATTATTAATAAAATCGCACTTCCTTAAAAAAAAAAGACAAGGAATATAAATGCTGCGCTAATTTAATTACACACTGGCTCTGTAAGACACTAATGTAAATATTCTGGTGAGGAGGCCTAAGACACTTGAAGTAATTACTTAAGGACTCCCTTTCAAAGAATCTCTCCCTTTTTTATTAAATGCCTTTTAACATTAGCACTTTCTTCCTGACAAATTAAATGAAATTTCATTACTCTCCCTGACTTAATGGCATGAGGCTCCCGCGGAGGTGTGAGTTAACCCTCCCCGGACAGCTGACAAGGGCTCCTACATTCAGTCAAAATGTCACTGTCCTCACACATACGAGAAGGGAAGCCTCGGAGAATCCTTTGTGTTTTCACCATGGTGCCCACAATCCTTCATTTCTTTGATGTTTTTTCAGCTGTGATCCTTACAAACATCTAAGAAACCAACAGTATTGTTCTTTTCCAGTGTTCTTAAGTTCACCGGGAACAGAAAAAAAGAGAAATAGTATTAACTGAGATGCTAACGATGGTCACGTCAAGGACAGCAACAACTGAGTAACAGGTATACAGCACTTATTAAATATCTTCCAAGCGGTTTGCTGCTTTTAACTCACTTAAGCCCTCACCAAAATCCATTCGGGTAAATAATACTAACATTCCTGCTCTAAGGAGAGGACATTGAAGTACAGTGTGGTTAAGCAATTTACCCACAGCCCCACAGCTAATAAGCTCCAGGGCCAGGATTCAACTCCATCAGCCGGCCATTATCACACACTTTTATCCCTACAGTGATTGAAGACTCCACCCTGGAGAGACACGGAACTGTCTCCACATCCTTTCTCACATTTGCGACTCAGAGATGTTACACAATGAGTCCGAAATCATGTACCTCAGCGATATTCAGAAGGAAGGTCTCTGAAACGTTTTATTCCTGGACCTGCTTTATTAAACCTATTAAGAAAAAAGAAAAGAGACATTTACTTTTGAGAGAGGAAAAAGGAAACAGATGGACTTTATGAGTTTGAATTCATTTTTAATATCTTAGGAATCAAGTGATAAAATTACAAGAAAATACGGAATGACCCCTCAGGAACTGAGAAGGTTGAGGTCCTTGTCCGATAGGCTGTATTCTGACCAAAGAGGGACTATGTGTTAATTTTGGGGGAAGCGCTCAAAATAGCCTTTACAGAACAAAGCCCACCAGAGTTGTTTTGTGTTGAGAGAGAAGGTGTGGTTGAAAATACGCCGGAGAGAAAATACTGAGAAAGGCTTAAAACTGATGGAAATGGCTCGGGATGGACTCTCTACCTGGTTTCCCTGACACTTTTTATTTTGCTGTCTTTCTTTCAGAAGAAAGACCCGTGTCTTCTGCCCACCAAGTTTTATCTCTTATCTTTTCGAAGCCAACTTGGTTTTCCTCATTCAGACCTAACTTTTCCTTCTTGCTCTCATTTTGGGTTTAGTTAGATGCTGGCTGCCATAGTTTCAATACATTCTGAGGTCTGGGCTGCACAGGTCCACGATGAGAGAACGTTCTACCTGGTCAACTTTGAATTTTAAGAGATCGGACCAACTTTTAATGAAGATGCATTAATGGTTCTGTTTCCCTTCTCTCTTTTCGAGCCAGTGATCTTTCTCTTTGGCCAAAACTATCTTCTCTAAGCACAATTCTTTTTCCTGTCTGTGTCACCAGTAGCTTGACCTTCCCGATGTCATGTTTCATTTTACCCAAAGGGTGTCCTTTCCAAGACCTCGGGCCATGCAGAAGAAAAATAATCAGCTCAAAGTTCAGCAGACAAATATTGCAAAGGGGATTTCTCCCCTCTGCTCTTGGTTGCTCTCAAACATATGTAGTTTTAGGATCAGTGTGTCAGTGTTTTGAAAGGAGCAAAGACTTGAATTTATTTTGGTGCAGCTATCAGATTTTGAGGAGCCGGATCATTTGTTTTCCTCTTGTGAGGTCCAGGTAAAAGTTCATTCCCTCCATGGCCGGGTGCTTCTGACAAACAAAAATCAAGGACCCAAAATAAGTATTTTATCTCAAAAATGTGAACTATCCCAAAACAAACATGAAAAAGTGCAGCTGCCAAATTCCACAAGTAAAAAAGAGTTGGAGGTTGAGACGGCTCAGGATCTCGCTGGGGAGTAATGGGTAAAGCTTGGCCAGCTGCCCTTAGAGCCTTCAGGGACACTCAATCCAATTGCCGTGTCTTAGTGGATGTGAATTTCAAGGTTACACCTGGGTGTTCAAGGGCAGGGCCAAGTGTAATCGGCACTTAGATCATAGATTAATCTTATTTGCCATCTATTAGGTTTGATTCCTCTTCCCTCTCTCCCTCCCTAAAGCCAGGATTATTGTGATAGTTTAAGATAATGGATTCTAACGGAAGAAAGGTCATGCAGGCATGGAGATTTGGAACCTTAAGATAATATGATTAATCTAAAAGCTTCTTTCTCAAAGGGGAGGGCCGCACTTTTCATATGTCTAATTGAGAGAGGAGAGCTGAAAGACCGAGAAAGAGCAACAGAAAAGGGAGTGCAAAGGAACGGAGTCCCTGTCAACAACTGCAATTAATTATCATTGTCAGGATGATCTTTCATTAGTTTTCACACTAATAAGATAGATTTGCCTCATGCCTGAAGCTGATAAAAACCTTATTGGCAATGTTGATAAGACTATGTCAGTATGGGGAGCCACTCGTGGACGTCTTCATTTTATTCTATTTTTTTCTAATTTTCCAAAACTAAATGACTCAATGGAGATCACTAAAAGTGACTACTTGGAGGTGGTTGGGACCATCCTTAGCACAGTGGTCGGCATAATCTAAGCAATAAGTAAATGTTACCAGTTATTATAAATGCTGTGAAGTGAGTACATGTTGCTTTAAGGTATTTAATCCTATCCATGTCAGATATTTCAAGGTTTCCCTAACCGAGCGATGTGAAGAGGTCCATGGAAAAAAATGAAGGATCGTATTTATTTATCAATCATGATGAATCAAGATTCTAGGCTTCAAGAAAAGAAACCGTTCATTACCCTTGGTTCATCTGCAAGAAAATTAGAACATAAGGAAAAACATGGGTTCCCGACTATGTTATTTCTCCCATTCTCCTAGGGTAAAAACTGTTTTTGTTTTACTCTTTACTTACTGTAACTGCTAAATAGTTTTTACCATTGTGGCTCACTGTTATTTTGGGGTTTTTAAAAAATGTATAGATGCATTTACATATCTCCTAGGTTCATATATATATATATATGTATATATATATATATACACATACATACACACACACACATATGCATGCATGCTTGATATTCACATATATATAATTTTTGATATATGCATCTATGTCATAAAATCCCTTACATTAAGTTCAATTTACCCTGCTTTCCTCGCTTCTTTTAACTACATAAAAAAAAATGTGCCGTTGGGTTGCCTAAGGCAAACAACACAGGAAAGGAATGCCCTGTAGTGTAACTGACTCCCTCCCGGAGCCTCCGATTTGTAGCCCTAGGGAGAGTACTATTATATTTTAATTTGTAATCTGTAATTTCATAAACAGATTCTTCCTTTCAACCAATGGAGCTCCCTTGATTCGTTCGCAGAGAAGAAAAGCAGGCAATTCGGTGTTCTCTTCACCCAGAGGACAGGGACTAAGCCAGGAGATCAGTCCTGGAAAAGGGGACTCAACGCGAGGCAGGCACGCAGAGTGGGAATGCAATGAGGATGTGAGACATGGCTGCTTAATTCAATCCATGAGGTAATAATATATGCCCATCATCATTTGTGGAGAGTCTCAAGACGGGATATTATCAACAATGTATGAAATAATTAGTTCTCAATAGGAATTGCATAACCTAGCAGGAAAACCAACTGCATCATGCGTGCAAACGCCTGTATTCAAATCAGACTAACAGACAACCGCTTCAAGATGAAGCACGAGGAAGCCAGAGCAAATTGAAGTCGAACGTACGGAAAAATAAAACCCATCCCTCTGGGTGAAACTCCCTTTTTCTAAAATTTTGAAACTTCTCACTAAATAATGCTGTCATCGATGGACCTCCCCAAGTTGAAATTGTGACAGTCACTAATGCATTCTGTAGCTTAGGGGCAGGAAAGATATTAGTCATTTCTAGAACAAAAAGATCGTTTTCTCGTTCTCTAAAGTCAACTTTTAATTTTTTTCAATCTACTTATAAAAATGTGTAGGGGTGCCTGGGTGGCTCAGTTGGTCAAGCAGCCGACTCTTGGTTTCAACTCAGGTCATGATCTCACGGTTCGAGAGATCGAGCCCCCCCATCAGGCTTTGTACTGACAGCCCTTTCTTTCTCTCTGTCCCCGCCCCCTCAAAATAGACAAATAAACTTTTTTAAAATGTGTAAAATGGAGCATAAAAAAGCAAAATGTGTGGACTCAAAGGATGACTTAGAGAAACCCATTAATTTCTGACCAGTTGTGAAAAGTGGCCGAGATGTGGTTTCACTGGTATCACAGTGGTTTGTGATATCACTTCTTAAATGTTGTTTAATTTCAAATATCTGTTTAATAATGGAAAGAGAAACAAAGAATGCATTCCCTATCCTATTCCTCGTTTTGGAGCAACCACCACAAAAAGCTTTGCTCACTCTATTTATCCTGAGCTGGAATGTTCCAGAAAAACTGGCCAGACCCCTGTCTGTAATACTTTTTCCTACCCTAATCTCATTCCCACTTTCTGATCTTCTCTATCCTCAGAAAGAGGTGTTGGCATTCAGCAACCCCCATACATCAAAGCTTTACCTAATATATGATGTGTTTATTCTTCCCAGGCCGCAGGCCCTATCACTCTCAAATGACTGACAAGAAGTCTGAAATGAAGTGGGCCCGAAGTGGGCTCTAATAGTTATGGGAAGCCTCTCTAGTCAAACATAAAGCAAATTAATGTGAGCCCCTCCTGCACCTTTAGTCTGGAAATGTCATAAAGTAATAAACAGAGAGACCCTTGCAATATGGAGGGCTGGATTTCAATAGATTTACATATTAAAGGGACAGGACACATTTCATAGGTTCTGAAAGCAAACTTTTAAGTTTCTAAATTTTAAGTTCTGTATTTTAAAAATCAGTTCTTAGTTTACAGATGAGTAAGAACACAAATGCAACTATACCTGTGTCTCATTCATTATCATTATTTTTTAAAGAATGAAATCAAGTAGACTTAGGAATAATTTTTATGGCTCTGAGTTACCAGAATTCATAGGGTGTTGGAATGTGTATTTGTGTGTGTGTGTGATTTGTGTGTGTGCATGTCTTGAAAGGGTGTTAAAAAATATGACGAAAAGAAGAAAAGACAGAGAGGTACAGTGTGACTGGAAAATAAATTTAAAAAATTTTCATCTAATTCTGGTTTTACTTCACTCCACCCGTATGGGGGAAAGTGCTCAAAAAAACCAACCAAACAAACCAAAGAATAAAAAACAAAGAAACAAAACCCAATGTGATGGACTTAATTATTGATGGGCTTTAGAAGTCTTATAAAAACAAACTCATGATTTTTATCAATCTTTGAATCCCTCGTATCCTAAAGTATCTGGTCTATAAAAAAGTGTCACAAAGACATCTACTCTGATTAGATGAGAGCAGAGTGAAAGACTTTGTATCCCTGACTCCCAGCTTGCTTTGACAAATTCCTTTGTTCTCCTGGTATGTTTGATAGGACTTCTCCACCAGTTAGTCCTCAGACTAACCAGGCAAGTTACCAGTACGCTCTCTTTGCATACATCCTCTCTCTCTCAATCTCTCTCTCTCTCTCTCTCTCACACACACACACACACACACACACACACACACACACACACACACAATTTTTGGTTCTCTCTTTTGGAAACAATAAAAAAAAACAACAACAGCAAAAAAAAAAAAAAAACAAAAAAACAAAAAAAAACAAAAGCCTGAACACCGAGTTTAGAATTGGTAATACAGGGGAGCCTGGGTGGCTCAGTCGGTTAAGCGTCCGACTTCGGCTCAGGTCATGATCTCATGGTTCGTGGGTTCGAGCCCCGCATCAGGCTCTGTGCTGACAGCTCAGAGCCTGGACCCTGCTTCAGATTCTGTCTCCCTCTCTCTGGTCCTCCCCCACACATGCTCTGTCTCTCGAAAATTAAATAAACATTAAAAAAAAATTGGTAATACAAATATGCACACCATATACTAGAATGTCCTAGAAGAACTGTCTATCTCAAATGTTTTGAGACAGTTTACAAATAAAGTGCAATATAAGATTTCTTCTTAGTTAAAATAAGGCAATTTTTCTCTTACTTAAGAAACTGAGCAGGATTTTCAAAACCTGATCATCTTAAGGAAGAAGCAAAAGGAAAAAAAAACTAGAGAATATATATTCTTTAAATAATATTAAAATGGAGATTTCATTATTTGGGATTCTTTTTAATTTTTAAAATTTTTTTAAATTTTATTTCTTCCTTTTTTCCCAGCTACAAGCAAATAGAAATTAAATGCAGTTTCTCGAAAACCTTTCAAAAGTCAAGGCCAGGGAGTTGCATCCAAATATGAAGACAAAGCAAAATTGCATCTGGCACAGAATAGACTTTATTAAAGGATTGCTCCAATTTTTTTGGTTTTTCTTCTTTTTTTTTTTTAGATTATGAGCTTTTATAAGTAAAACTAAAAGCTTGTGCGATTACTGTTTGTGAAATTTGCAGCAAACCTTTCTTTCCTTTCTAACATTTTAAAAGTAATTACAAACACTTAGCAATGAAAAGATTTTACTATTATTATGTGTTCACTTTGTGTGTGTGTGTGTGTGTGTGTGTGTGTGTGTGTGGTCAAGCAATCATTTTGATCCACGGAACCCCAGTGCATTCTTTCTTGTGTGGGAAGATAATTCAACATCCTGATAATTACAGAGCCTAGACCAGAAAAGACACATTTTTAAATAGTGTGTTCTAAAAAATAGGCTTATGTGGTCTTTACAGAAAAGCAAATAGAAATCAAAAGTAGTCACTTCCATATGCCATAATAAGTAAACTCTGTTGCCGTGACTTGGTTAACAATTGTCGTGTTTTCGTTAGTTTTATTAATTTTGCATTTATTTTGGAGGGCATTTCTGACTTTATTTTTTATCAGAACTGTGCATGTAAAAAGAACTTTTATTTAAGACCTTTACAACAACTTGGCCTGACCAAAGGAACATGTGTTAAATGTTTATGCCTTAAAAAAAAATAATCTTGTCTAGTTTGTGAGTAATCTTAAAACTTTAGAATACCAATAGTGTCAAAATGAAACAAAGTTTTTCCAATACACCAGGCTGTTTAATACATCACTGAAGCTTCACTAACAATATTTTATGATAGACATGATCATTCTCAAATGTCGTGATATGCACACGACATATGTAGTTCCAAAATATTCTAATTAGGTGAAGTTCTAGAACAGATGTTTGGAAAGGAACTGTAAGCCTTTGTCCATTCATAGAAATAAACACTGTAGCTGGACACAAAGGAACTCAAAGCCGAAAGAGCTTCCTACCTTCAAGCTCCACCAGGAGAAAAATGATCAGAATCCAAGGCGACCTTTTGTAAAAGAGGCAAAACACACATATGTCGCAGAATATCTTTTTTAGCACATTGGAAACTGAAGTGTGTCCAAAAGCATAATCATTGAGTGTAGACGCATTGATGTGCATTAGGTGGGGGTGGTTATAAAATTTTTTTTAAAGAGGAGGGATTATATCTATCATTATTTCTACACAAATAGAAGATTAACTTTTAATAAAGAGATACAACATTTTAAGTGCGTATCGTTTTTTAATCAGTCACTCTTTGTGAGTCAAGACTTATTACCTCTGAGTTTTTGACAGGTACTTGAAGAAAGGTCACATAATAAACTCTGCTTATTTCTCATTGCAGAAAAACAATAAGTCATCTCTGCATCCATTATTTACCAAATTGTCTTCATTTTTCTTCACCCGCTGGGTTCTCAGCAATAAAGATAAATAATATTATAAAACTAGCTTAGATATTTTCACAACTATCCAGAACTTGACAGCAGGCTAATCTTCCAGAGTCGAGAAGAGTAAAAGAATTAGGAAGCGTTTGCCTTGCATGCCGTTTGGTAGAAATATATTAATGGGTATTTTTCACAGAAAGATATATCTGGAACCACAAATATATGTACCAAAAAATACCATTTTCAGGGGCACCTGGGTGGCTCAGTCGGTTGAGCGTCCGACTTCAGCTCAGGTCATGATCTCACGGTCTGTGAGTTCGAGTCCCATGTCGGGCTCTGTGCTGACAGCTTGGAGCCTGGAGCCTGCTTTGGATTCTGTGTCTCCCTCTCTCTCTGCCCCTTCCCCACTCATGCTCTGTCTCTCTCTGTCTCAAAAATAAATAAACATTTAAAAAAAAAAAAATACCATTTTCAAATAGAAAGTGATGCAAAAAATTTCATTATACTATTTTCTTTCAAAGAGATGATATTTTATCAGTAAATACAAAGTACCTTCCTTTCCAAGACTTTTTCTGCCTTGACTGCTCTATTATTAAGAGCTACTGGCCTGATTAAGCTACTCATTAGATGGCAAAGAAACATTTTCAAATGTCTTGGCAAAGAAAGAAGGCATTTCAATGTGTTTCCTTGCAATGAAAATAACTTGGTGGTTAAGAATGTGCCCTCAAAGACCAGACTACAAATCCATTCACCAATCCATGCATGCACTAAACTAGTTGTTTAATTTCTCTATGACTCCGTGGTCCAACGCAAGTAAAATGGCAAGGTGGTGTATAATAACTGGAGTTAAGGAAATTGCCCAATGTCGCGTAACAAGGGGGTTGGTGCTGGGATTCGGACATAGACATTTCAGATTCATCCTCTGTGCTCCTAACCAGGCAGCATCTTTTCAACTACAATGAAGGAGCCTCTGAAAACAGCCCCGTACCATGTCCTGCTCCCTATATATGATTCTGTTCCAACCCAGCTCAGTCTGCCTGTCTCGTCGAAAACTAGATTACACACAACTCAAATTAAAGGGATCTGCAAACTCAAGAGAGGAGCACCTGAGTGTGATAAGAGTTCCCAGCGTTCCCGAGAGCCTTCCGGGCTTCCTTCCTTGATGTTTGCAAGTTTCCCTGGCTGCACAACATGCCATTAGTTAATAGGGCAAATCTGTGATCCCGGGCTTTGGATGTGTGTGTGTATTTTTGGGAAGCTCATGAGATTTTCATGTAAGTCAATTTGAGCGAGTTTCTATGCTTTATACACATAAAATGTTTCAAAGAATATTGGTCATACTTTGCTATTTTTTTAAGTTTATTTATTTGGAGAGAGAGAGACAGAGCAAATGGAGGAGCAGCGGAGAGAGAGAGGGAGGGAGAGAATTCCAAGCAGGCTCCATGCTGTCAGAGCAGAGCTCAATGCGGAGCTGGAGCCCACGAACCAAGAGATCATGACCCGAGCGGAAATCATGAGTGGGATGCTTAATCGACGGAGCCATCCAGGTGCCTCTTAATTGAAATGATATGTACCCTTTGTAATGGTTTCCCAATGTATGCGACATAAACTTAAAATTTTCTAGCCTCTTCTTTTAGGTTCGTTATTACCTGGCCCTAAACGACCCCTAACGTAATTCTTCCTCCATTTTCCTTTCTAGACTCCAGAATCGCCTTTGCCCAGCTGACACCTTCATTTGAACTCACGCTCCCCAATTTTTCTCCGCAGTTTCCTGCTCAACACAGAACTCAACAAAGTAGTCCCTCTCCAGTGTCTTCCTGGAGGAATTAACAATTTTTTTGTTTGTATTCACATAACACTTTATGTTTGCCTTTTCACACATTATTTTATCATTAGTGGTTCAAGCATCTCTCTTCCAAGTGCAGAGACTGGGTATCCAAGTATTATTTACTTCTTAAACTTCATCACATCGGATGGAGTCTAGGGCATAGTAGGTGGTCAGAAAAACCAAAATGTGTTTCTGGGTGACTGAACTAAGCAAACATCCCTGGAAATTTATTATTATGTCTGTGTGAGATTTTGTGTACCCTGGTAACAAAGGGTATCATCGTGAAGTAGTATAAATGTGTATTATAAAAACTCTATACAACATATGATATCGGATAAGCTACAAAAAGAGTTAGTAGGCATTATGGAACAAATACGGGTTAATAAAAATGGAGGAATACATTAAACTCAATTTTAGAAAAACAAAAACACACTGATATTTTACCTTATTTTTTCTTATAAACTAAAATATGACTTAAAAATACACAGCTTAAAAGATTACCTTACTGACCTAGGTTTACACATTCAAATCAGAAGATGGATTTACTCTTCACACTATTAAATATGCATGTTTGTGTGTGCATGTGGGGATTACGATTTTAAACTATGAAGTATACATTACTTTCTGCAGTTTAAGTCAAAGTGTTCTTAAGGACTTTCACTTATTTTATTACTACGAACACATTGCACTTGGCAATATGTTAGCTGTTCTATTTGTTTTTGTTTTTTGTTTCATGTCTTTTTGTTTTCTTTTGTTTTGTTTTGTTTTTGTTTTTGTTTTTTAATCATTGGATACACATCCCAGTAAAACGCTCTTTTTTCTTTAGTGCTTTCTCTACCTGCCTGTTCCTGGCAAGCAGGAACATCACAGAACATTCCAGACTGGCAGCCAGGAGGTCCAGCCCCGGCCCATCAGCTCACTTTGTGAAAAGTCATTTAATATTTTTACGCTTCAGGCTGTAGCAAAGATCTCCTTTTAGCTGTATTCTACTTAAGTCTGAAGGTTGTTGTGAAGATAAAATAATATAATGTGCATGCTAGTTGCTTTGAAAAGTATAAAGCACTATATAAATGTAGGATGTTATTGTAAAAGGGGGTTTAAAACTATAGCATAAAAAGACTTGTTATAAAAATAAAATAAAAGTGACTCTAGTCACTTACTTTTATGAGGTACTTTTCTCTCTTTGGAAAAATATAATTTACTAATTCAAGAGAGAGCTATTAATTTCTCAGTCCTTCACAGCCATTAAAGCAGGGATGATGACTCCAATTCCGTTTACAAATGGAGTGGGCATACTGCAGGGGAATGCTACTCTCTAGTTACATATAAATGGAATTAAATTAAATTAATGAAAAGAGAAGGAAAGCATGGGTAGATAAACAACCAACTCATCCCCAGTGAGACTCTACCCACATCTGAAATAAGACACCAGTTAAAATATTTCACACGTTTCCTTTCCATGCTTCTTCAGATATCAGTTGGAAATTATTTCTAAAGTACTATACATTCATAGGGGCGCTTAAATGACTCAGTTGGTTAAGTGCCTGACTTCGGCTCGGGTCATGATCTCACAGTTTGTGAGTTCGAGTCCCACCTTGAATTTTGTGCTGACAGCTCTGAGCCTGGAGCCTGCTTCGAATTCTGTGTCTCCCTCTCTTTCTGCCCCTCCCTCACGCACACTCTGATTCTCTCTCTCTCTCTCAAAAATAAATAAACATTAAAAAATTTTTGAATACAATGTACTAATAAAAACAATCTCTACGGATCCTGTAACACTTATGAGTAAAACTGTCATTAGATTTTAATTTCATTGGGGTGTAGCGAGGCTCTCATGCATCTACAATGATACATTGATGAGAAGACAATGATTTTGTAGCTGTTTCCAAATCGGTAGCACAAATCACCCAGTTCAGAAAGTCATCTTAATAAGTGGTGGAACTCTAAACTCATCACAACAGGTACTTCTAATTAGAAAAGGGGACTCTCTATACTTTGACTTAAAATTTGTTTAATGTTTGTTTTAGAGAGAGAGAGAGAGTGAGTGAGTGCAAGCGGGGGAGGAGTAGAGAGAAAGGACAGAATCCAAAGCAAGCTCCAGGCTTCCAGCTGTCAGCACAGAGCCTGACATGGGGCTCAAACTCATAGACCCTGGGAGCATGACCTGTGCCGAAATTGGACATCTAATCAACTAAGCCACCCACATGCCCCTATACTTTGATTTTAGACTATTGTACCAAACTGCTTTGATTTTTTAAAAATAATTTCCAAAATATAATGACAGATCCAAAGTGTGCAATGTGAAGAAAAAGAAAGTAATTCTCAAAAGGGCTCAAAGCATCATTTGTTTGTTTTGTAAGTCATCTGATGCAGCCTTCCCAGCAATTAATGATCATTTGCTGGCAACGAATCCTTTTGGGCTTGGAGAAGGGGGAGATCTCTGAGTGACCTTGGGAAATTTTGTGTACATCTCTGTGACTCCGTCTCCTTATGGGCAAAAGGAGACACTGACATTTAATTTTCAAGCTCTTTTTAATGATGGAAAGAGTTAATTGTTTTAAAACAAATTATGCAATACCTCAAAAAGAGTAATCTCTACAAAGTGTAGCTTTCGTTGCTATGTCGTGATGTTGTATAAATATATGTCAAATGACAGATTTGAAGGAGGTACTCATAGTATGCCATAGAACTCTCTCTATGTAGTTGTCTTTGTCAGGTTTTTATTGACAAGTTGTAGGAAGGTAAAAAGAACATTAATAGAATCTACTAATGGCATAAAAACAAGGGTATCCAAAATTAGACAGCTAAATTGATATCCAAAATGAACTCATTAAGAAGATGAAACTCATGGGGCACCTGGGTGGCTCAGTTGGTTAAGCGTCAGACTTTGACTTCAGCTCACATCATAATATCGAGGTTCATGGGTTCAAGACCCATTTAAGGCTCTGTGCTGACAGCTCGGAGCCTGGAGCCTACCTGGGATTCTATCTCCCTCTCTCTCTCTGCTCCTACCCTGCTCAGACTCTATCTCTCTCTCTCTTTCTCAAAAATAAATAAACATTAAAAAAAAAAAAAGAAGAAGATGAAACTTACAAAAACATAGGCCTTGCGCTTGGATTTCAAAACCCAAATTTTAAAAAACAGATTGGAGAAAATGTGGCTTAGCATTAATAAGGCATCTGTGTCTGTCTGTCTGTCCATCTATATACTAAACGAGAAAGATAGTTAAGGGCTTAAATTAACAGTAACCATGATTTCAGTCATCAGAAAGTTGTGGTTACAAAAGTATTGTGATTTTAGGGCTGTGGGTACAATAAAGTATTTATATCTGGAATAGTCCCACTGTATTTAAAATTCATCAGACAAACCTGAGAGTATTTTGTACTGTTGTAGATACCAAGTTTTGGAGAAAAAGACATGACTGGAATATTAGAAAAGAGTAGGAAAAAACATTAGTAATAATTGACCTTAGTTATGTATCAAATCTGTGCCAAGTTTACTTGTTTGTTTGTTTTTAAAGATCTAGTTGATTTTGTTCAATGATTCCTGAATCAGACAGCATCCATTTAGGAAGTCGAAAGGATCTCCTGGGCTAAGTTTTTATACAGATTATTTCATTCATCCCTCATATCGGCCCACCATGGGCTATATCCCTTTAACCCTCAGGTTTAGAAGTAAATGACATTCTCATTGCCCTATAGTTAGCAAGTGCTGGTGCCCAGCACTTGAACCTCGTATGCCTAGCTCCTGGACCAATGTGGTAGAATTCCAGAATGTTCTACCTGCAGAAGATAGTTAAAAGGAACAAGAGGCCATTTGGTTTGGAAGAGAAGAAATGCAGGGGAAAAGCTGACAAACACCATCAAATATGTGAAGGTCTATTAAGGGCAATGAGATAAAGTTACAGATGGGGGGCGCCTGGGTGGCTCAGTAGGGGCGCCTGGGTGGCTCAGTCGGTTGGGCGGCCAACTTCAGCTCAGGTCATGATCTCACAGTCTGTGAGTTCGAGCCCCGCGTCAGGCTCTGTGCTGACAGCTCGGAGCCTGGAGCCTGTTTCCAATTCTGTGTCTCCCTCTCTCTCTGCCCCTCCCCAACTCACGCTCTGTCTCTCTCTGTCTCAAAAATAATAAACATTAAAAAAAAAAGTTACAGATGGATTTCTGTTAAATATAATGCCACTGATCACAGGTGACAGAGAAAGAAGGGTGAGGAGGGAGAGAAAGAGAGTCCATGGGGGAAATTCAGCATCAAGTCTGCAAGATAACTGAAAAATAAAATCAATTTGGTGTTAGCAACATCAAAAGATCCACAATAAATTCTAATGTTATTATTTACTAGCCTTGAGATTTTGGTCAAAAGATTTTAACTCATTAAGCCTAATTTTTTTCTTCTCTATAATGGGAGTGAAATACTATATGTCTGAAAGAATTCACCAAAAAGTGCCCCCTATGAATGGTGAAATGTTCAATAAATGTTAATCTAAAAATAACATTTGGATCTGAGAGTTGACAACAAGTGAAAAATTCTGTTGGGCCTCAAAAGCAATGATGGACTTGCTTTTTTTCATTAAAATTAATTCAGCTAAAGTTGGTGAATGTAACATTTTGATTCTCAGCTGATGCGGCTGATGGACTACAGAGAATGGATGCCTGGTTGCTTCTGAAGAGTCATTAATTTATCGTGGTGTATTTAGATGTACGAGGACGTTTCTCTTGGTGGTAAGGCATTCATGGCTAGCACCGTTTGGGGATGCTAATATCATTTCTAGCTTCTGCTGAGGAATCAACTGCTTTTACATCCCTCTTGTCTTTTTTTGAAGATAAACCTGACTTCTTAAGATGGACCATTTTCACTTGCCTTTTAAATAATTTGTTTTAGCATCTACTGAAAATAGTCTCTAAGCAAAATAGTTGGGTACAAGTTTAGACATCACTGAAAAAAAAAAAAAAAGACTGAATACACCTTTACCTTTCAACAAATTTCACGTGCTCTTAGTTATCCATGTCTCTTTGTACTCCTATTATTTGTTTTTACAGAAATTTAAAGATCTCCTTTTACAAAAACATGCAGACCATGTTAGTACGATTACCTGTCAGTCCCTACATTGTTTACTTTTAGTTTGAGTAAAGTCTACTGGTTTGGTGATTTATTTTCAAGTCTGGTAACACAAACTATTATAACTCGTCTTGTTGTTGTTTATTTACGTTAGTGTTCTGTCTTCTCCACCCAATTGTTTAAAGCTTTTGGCAATGTGGCAGCTTAAAAATGCATATAGAGGACAAATTGATGAACTATGACTCCTCAAGCTTTTGTTCCCCAAAAGAAATATTGAAAAAAACAACAACCGACTTGAACCAACTTTGTCAGTTCTCTAGAAAAGAGTCAAAGATTCACAGCAATCAAGTGAACAGCCGATCAAGAAAAGTCATCTCTACATGGCAGGAAAATGTTGTGGCATTCTAACTCACCCTCAGCCCCTCTTTCCCCTGGCAAAATGGCGGTCATGGTTTTGAAGTGGCAGCAATATGGTTCCCAGTTGCCTCCATTGAACCAGAAGGAGCAGAGCAGACCTTATCTGCAAATTATTGTAGACATCTGTTCTAACCTGTTTGGGAGAGACCCAGAGGACTAAAACAAGATGTTTATTTCTATCTCACCTAGTTTAGAATTCAGGCAGAAAAATAGCAGGCACTTTTCATAAAAGCTACAAGGGACCTATAGACCCAGACACCTAGAACAAGGAATTATGAGTGGACTATGCAACAGACCATCAAAGACCTGAAGGAGGACCTGGAAGGAAATTGGGGAAATTAAGACATTCAAAAGCAGCTATATTTAAAGGGAAATTTAGAAGGCCAAGCACATTTCCAGGGAAAGAGGCATGCTCAGAAAAGTCCCATGAAGACCTTAAGCTCTCACCTTGGGCTGATTCATAGATTCAGAGCAGGCCTAAATAAGTGTTGATCGACGCCCCAGAATAAAGTCAATCTACAAAAACTGGAAGAACTCCTGGCATTAAAAGAAATCTCTGTCAAAACATGAGCTGCTCATCAGCCAAAGAATCAAACCTTAGTGATCTTGCATGATAAGAAAGAGGCTTTGAAAAGAAATTTGAAAAAGTCTCAAACAAAGCATACTACAGCGTTCAATAATCAAATGTGTTTCTCATAGAAAGAGAGAGAGAGAGAAAATTGAACTCTGTGGAAACAGGAGAATCTGATTTCCAGAGTTACCACATTATAATAGTCAAATGCTCAATCTTCTAAAACAAAATGACAACGCATTGAAGGAAACAAGAAAACAAATTTACACAGAGAGCAAACTTAATCAACAGAAATCATCCCTCAAGAAGTTCAGACAATAATTTTACTTAACAAAGACTTTAAAATAACTATCTGGGGGCACTTGGATGGCTCTGTCAGTTGAACAGTCAACTTTGGCTCAGGCCATGATCTTGTGGTTCATGAGTTTGAGCCCCACAGCAGGCTCTGTGCTGACAGCTCGAAGCCTGGAGCCTGCTTTGAATTTTTTGTCTCCTTTTCTCTCTGAACCTCCCCAGCTTGCACTGTGTCTCTGTTTCTCTCAAAATGAAATTAACATTTAAAAAAATCATTAAAATAGCTGTCTAAAACATACACCAAAACAAACAAACAAAGCCCCACACAGAAACAGCAGGAACTAAAGGAAATGAGAGAAATGATACATAAAGTAAATGAGAATACCAATAGTTAGAAATTATACAAAAGAATCAAACAGAAATTCTAAAGCTGAAAATACAATGACTAAAATGAAAAATTCACTAGAGAGTTTCAACAGTAGATTTGAGCAATTAGAAGAGTGAATCAGTAAACTTCAGGGCAGAACAGTTGAAATGATGGAGTCTGGAGATCAGGAAAAAAAAAATGAAGAAAAATGAACAGAACCTAAGGGACTTTTGAAACACTCTCAAGAAGATAAACATATGGAAATTCCATAAAAAGAAAAAGAGAAATAAATGGATAGAAAGTTTTGAAGAAATAATGGCTGACAACTTACCAAACTTGAGGAAATTCATGAACCTACAAACTCAAGAAACTGAATGAATCCAAGTAGGACAAGCTCAATAGACCTAAACAGATACACATTATAATCAAACTCTTAAGATACAAAGGCAAAAACAATCTTGAGAGAAGCAAGAGAAAATCATTCATCACACGCTATTACCAGCCAAAGGATCCTACAAAAAATGATATTAAGACATTTTGTGATGAACAAGAGCCGAAGGAGTTTACTGCCACTAACGATGTCCTATAAGAGACTCTAAGGAGATGTCTTCAGATGGAAATGAAAGGAGGATAGATAGTAACTCAAAGCCACATGAAGATATAGAGAAAGATCTCTGATAAAGGTAAATACATAGGCAAATCCACTATTATTGTAACTTGGGTTTGTATCTCCACTTTTTATTTACCATTGTATTTAAAAGTTAAATACATAAAATAAAATAGAAATCTACATTAGTCGCTATACAATCTATAAAGACACAATTTTGTGACAGCAATAACATAAAGAGGGGACATGGAGCTATACAATAGTAGATTTTTTGTTTGCGATGGAAGTTAAGTTGGTACTAATTAAAAATCAGAGTGTTGTAACTTTAGAATGTTATATGTAATCTCCACGCTAACCACAGAGAAGATATCTATAGAATATACAAAAAAAATTAACTAAATGCACATTCAGAAAAGCAGTAATGGAAGAAATCAGGGAGAAAAAAAGCTATAAAACATAGAAAATTAAGCAAAAAGGCAGAACTAAGTCCTTTCTTACTAGTAATCCCTTTAAATGTAAATGGATTAAACTTTCCAATCAAAAGGCAAAAGTTGGCAAAATAGGTTAAAAAACAAAACAAGCTCCAACTATGTGGTCTACAAGAGACTCACCTTAGATCTAAAGACACAGAGAGGTTGAAAGCAAAAGGATGGAAAAAGATTTTCATGTAAATAGTAACAAAATAAGAGTTGGGGTGGCTATACTAATGTCAGACAAAATAAACTTCAAACTGAAAAGTATTCTAAGAGACAAACAAGACAACTATAAAAGGGTCAAGTCACCATGAAGATATATCTATTATAAGTATGTATGTACCAAACAATGAAGTCATAAAATATATGAAGCAAACATGAACAGAATTGAAGGGAGAAATAGACAGTTCCACACTAATAATTGGAGAATTTTATACCCCACTTTAAATAAATGTTCTCTTTTCCCAACTGCCAATTGGGAAGAAAATGCCACCTACATTTTCCGCTCCTATTTTCCCCTCTTGTCTTTTGTTATCATCAAGAAATGCTACTTCCTCTTATCATATATTTCTAAATTGCCCCGTTTTCCTCCTGCTCTTGATTTTTAGTTTCATCGCACTGATTGAAAAAGATACTTTGTATAATGTCAGTCTTTTAAAATTTATTAAGACCTATTTAGTGTTCTTATAGTGTTCTATATACTTATAGACAGTATATGGTCTATACTGTAAAGTGTTCCGTATGGATTTGGGAAAATTGTGTATTCTGCTCTCACTGAATAGAGTGGTCTCACTCTATACCCACTAAGTCTAATTGGTTCATAAGGTTGTTCAAGACCCCAATTCCCTTATAGATCTCTACTGGAAAATATAATAAAATAAAAATTAAATCTAAATTCCACATTCTTCTCCAAATTCCTTGCTTCAAACTCAGTTCTTGAAAGGATAGGGGTGGAAGATGTCACGAGTTTACATTACTGGTGGAAAAGAAAACATTTTGCCTTAAAGCTTATGTTTCTGAGGAGGAGGGAAGTCATCAGATGTAGATGAGAAAGAAGGTAGGTGGTACAGATGCCAGAATAGAGAGGTAAAAGTCTACATGAGGTGTGGAGTGTAAGATTTGAACACTGTTGAGAGTAATTGCAGGTTAGGATGCGAAAGCTTGATTCTAATAAGCCAGAACTCAATATAATGCGCTGTAGACCCTAACGACATCACTTAGAGGCCACTCTTTTGGAAGAATTATGGCACTCTATTCAATTTATGGCTTACTATTTGTTTATTAGATAAATAAAATATACTTCGACAAAATTTTAAGCAGCTTAAAAATCAAGAATTATTTCTCTAAATTTTTAAAAATGTTTATTTATTTTTGAGAGAGAGAGAGAGCACAAGTGGCATAGGGGTAGAGAAAGAGCAAGACACAGAATTCAAAGCAGGCTCCAGACTCCAAGCTAATAGCACAGAGCCCGCCTTGGGGCTTGAACCCACGAACCAGGAGATCATGACCTGAGGCGATGTCAGACGCTTAACTGATTGAGCCACCTAGACACCCCTCAAGCATTATTTTCTATTTTAATTACCCAGAATTAAATTTAAAAAATAAAACAGACGTAAAATGAAGAACCTAAAAATACGTGTACATATCTGTAACCATTTCGTTCATTAATAAATTTAGCTAGGGGCTTCCTGGCAGACAAAGCAAAAAGGATACATATTGAAATATAGATTTTTTGATTTCTTATTACCATATAAAGGAAGTCACCTAGGAAAAAATTTTTTTTTGTTACAAATTGTGCCACACAAAAAGTACCATAAAAATATATCAGGTATTGTAGTGAGCCATATCTTCAACTCTGATCTTCCAAATGAAGAACATTCTTCAAAAGAACATTTCCCATGATATCCTTCAATGAAAGCTAAGAGGATAATGTTAAATCTCAACTGAAAGAAGACATCGCTCTGGAAGGTTAAGATGTTTCTGCCCTGGTGACTGTAGTCTGATGGTTTACTTTAATCTGAGAATTCCAGAAGAGGGGAACCATGCTTGTTTGTGCTTTCAACCCCTGCTCTGAAATATTACATCTCAAGCTAATCCTTGGTGAGCGTGGCTGTAGGATCAATTTCTAGTTGAATAGTCTGACAGGTACCTGTATAACTATTAGACAGTCTTCCAGATCGCTAAGTATGTTCTTCCGTTATGATTAGTGTGCTCTTTGCTCATTGGATCAGAATTCTATTACTATTATTAGCATTAATAGTAATAACTTTTAATGGTTCTTCTTTTAATATGTTGATCTGTTTGCTCTTTGTTTGCTTTTTGCAAATATGTCCTTTGTTTCCCGAAGTATATTTTGTGGAGGTAGATGTCCTTCTTGTTTTTGCTCCATAGGGTGTGTTTCTTGGACATGTGCACAAGTTTATGTATGTGATTACAGAGGCCTTCCTCCACTGATGGTGCAGACACGGAGCATCAACTGCCTGGTGGGGAGGAAGTGCTAGTACTTAGTCTTCTGAGTATGGAGATGTCTGTTTCCATGCAGGTGTCACCATTCTGTTTCTTCATGCCTTCCGAAAGTTGGGAGTTGGAGTGAGCTTGGTTCCCTGAATCCCTTGGGTCCCTGATGTGGTGACCAAAATATCACTCCATGGGGTGCCTGTTTTGCCATTTCTCTTTGGAGTTCCCCAAGAGATATTCGCACCTGCTAGAGTAGTTCTTCCCTGATAGAGATTTCTGGTTCTCATCTCCTTCTTAGGTCCAATTTCACAAGGCTTTCCTCTTTGAGATTTCTTTTTAATTTCTGATGCAATATGACTTGTTCTTTTTTTTTTTTTTGGGTGGAGTTAATTTTAAAAAAATATTTATTTTCCATAATTACTAGGTATTTGCGGCAGGACGGGATGGGAGCATTGTCACTCATGTTGAATCTACCAACTTGCTCAAATCCTTCATGATTCCTGTGGGGTTTAGAATATTAAATAAAACAAAACAAACAGAAAACACTTAATTAAATGGTTCCCTGAAAAGATATTTCTGGTGAGTGGAAGAACCAAAAGCTGATTTTAAACATGACCAGATTTTACTTACAGAGTAGTATAAAGGATTTACTCTATTGATTCATGAAGCTGAAAATGAACAAACCTAACATTTAAATTATGATTTTCTGTAGCCGAGATGTCTCTTTCATAGCTCATTGAGTATTTTGTAGAGTATAACTGCCTGCACAGAAAACCCTCACGCAGTGACTTTTATATGGATCTTTCCATCTCGAGAAATAGTCATCAACTGTTTTTATATTCGAACCTTCTGACAATTAAGTTTTATTTTTCAAATAATCTAAATTCTTTTTCTCTCTGACTGTACTTCTCATAACCATAATGCTTACAGTAATTTAACAGGGATTATACATTTGTAAACTGTAAAACGCCGTGAAGACACGGCACGCCATTTTAGTTTCCAGGACTGCAATCGCAAAATCTGATCAAGTTGTAGTTGGATCGATTTCAAAGCTTAGGCAAAAATAGACAAATTCTCTCCTTTCACAGATAGTATGAAAATTCTTATTTAAGACATCAGCAATTTTCAAGCACAGCCAGTGGCATATGGGTCACTACCCCACAGAGTAAAGTGAAAAGCAGGAGGGTGACTCTCTCTCGGGAGTAACCACCTTGCTTGCATTCATTTTTTTGCTCTCACCTTGCTTTTCCAGGTTCATTTTCAACATGTAAACAAACATTCCCACACACATTAAGGAAAATTACGTCAATCACTTTAATACTTTCCTTCCTTCCTTCCCTCCTTCCTTCCTTCCCTCCTTCCTTCCTTTCCTCCTTCCTTCCTTCCTTCCTTCCTTCCTTCCTTCCTTCCTTCCTTCCTTCCTTCCTTCCTTCCCTCCTTTATTTTTCTTCTTGGTACAAAGGATCAGAAGCCTGAATGAAGATTATTCATAAGGCAGGTATCATATTAAATAGAATTGTATGCTTTCAATATGAATAATGGTCTTCAACACTGAAAAAGAAAAAAAAAAAGCGTCTGCTTTCAAACACAGGTGACCTAGTCAGCACTTTATAAATGACTAGGGGAACTCAGTTTCTTCTTCTGGAAAATGGAATTGATAATATTAAATATTTGGCGAAGGGCTATTTGGATGTGAAACTGCATAAATTATATCCGCGATATTGGTATCTGATAATTGCATTTCCAATAGGAATTACAATTAAGACCCTCGCAATATGACATACTTTTGATCATTTTAATTTCCTTTGTGATTGCAGAGAATGATAATTCTTTGGGGGACTCGACTCCAATTTTCACATTACAAAAGAAAAGTACGGATAATGGAATAACGCAGAGATGAAGGGAGTCTTCGTCTCCAATCTCTTATTTCTCTCATTCCCATTTCTGCAATGGGGATGCCACCTGTGTTC
The DNA here is from genome assembly GCA_030068075.1 of Paguma larvata. Taxonomy (NCBI): domain Eukaryota; kingdom Metazoa; phylum Chordata; class Mammalia; order Carnivora; family Viverridae; genus Paguma; species Paguma larvata. The sequence continues at coordinate 128,281,544 of CM057827.1, read as the reverse complement.
CGCTCATTATAAAACTTTTAGCAAGAGGCTAATGAAATGCAAAGCTCTCTAGAAGACCAGCACTAGCCTTCCTATCAAATCATCTGAAATATTTATTTGCTCTCTTGAATAATTGATAGGGGCATCAGCTCTCCCGGTCAATTGATTTATTAAGGGACTGTTTGGAATTAAACAGCTTAAAGATATTAGATTTAGCAGTGATCTTGCTTGTTAGCATATTCATTTACCTACGGGAGCCCCCATTAGATATTGTTAATACATGACGTTTCCAGTCACGGCCTGGATCTCCTCAAATTGCATTAACTCCAGGCTGTTTAGCCACAGAATAACAGGTTTGATTGAGTGCTTGGGTTTGGTGTAATTAGATTTTCCTAGAAAAGGGGGGACTACTTTAATGCCATGTGCATTAAACTAGATATGTCATCAGCATTACTGTAATTGGCGAACAGAAATGCCGGAGACCTGGCGGTGTCTGAATGTTTGTGTTTATGGCTCACCCGTCCATTCTCATAGATGGCGCATAATAGCCACGCTGACTTACATATGCATGACCCTGGGAAAAAAAAAGAAAAAAAAGGAACTGACCTCTTTAATAAGCACCTCTTTTGAGAAAGGTGGAAAATTCTATCCTGAGTAATGGGATCAATTTTTCGTTTGTTAAAACTGCCAATTATTTCTCTTCCTGAAAAGGTCCTGTAGCTGTTAATCAATGATGAAAATAGTATGCGAATATACATGGGTATATTCATGTCCTTGATTTGCATTTCGCTCTAAGAGGATCTTCTTGCGTTTCAAAGCGATATTCTGATGAAGGGCCGCCACCACGCCCGTGGAATTCCCTTTCACCCACGCTTTCTCCCAGGATTTACGTCTTCTTATTAACAGAGGGGCACATAGGAAATGCAATCATTTCCGATCACTGTTCCCTAAGGAAGGTGACTCTGCGCATGTGCAGACAGTCCTCGCTTTGCCCGTGCAGGGACAGCGAGTACTCAGATGACAATCTGTAGAGTGGGATAATTGAGGAGTGTGGAGGAAGTTGGTGCGAGAAAAATCGGAAGTGGAGCTGAGTTTTCTTTTGCATTTTGATTTATATTTACCTTCAAGTTTCAGGTAAATTGATGCCTGAATGACGCCTTGGATGACGCCTTAGTTATCTACAACTTTAGCGGGGCTGTTTCAAATGGCTCTGCTCTTCTTTCTCTAAATCACATCTTATAAAACCATCCCAGCCTTCTTCTCCATTTCCTTAGGATCTGAGCACAGAAAAACAATACATAACACTCTTTCATTTTATGGTACAAGTCTACCAGTAAGTTATAATCAAGCATTTATGTCACTCTGTAATTTAGAAGGCATAAACACATAGGCTATCCATTTATTGCTATCACTTTTTTTTTTTTTTTTGGTTAAAAAATTCTGAGGACCAGAGAGACTGAGTTACTTCTCTAAGTTCACACAGTAAACAGGAATAGAACCGGCATTTGAATCGCTTCGTGGCTCACACTCTTTCCATGAAAATATGCTGTCTCTCAATGACATTGACAATCATCCAGGTATTTTTTGAAGATGAGTCCTTAATGCAAAGGAGGAACTTACATTGGTTTAATTTGGGGGGAACAGATAGGCCGATAGAAAATGGCCACGCCCTTGGCTGGTGTGTAAGACAGATTTTGAGGGTAAGGGGAACTTTAGAGAAGGGGTCGCCACAATTGGTTCTCTGATCGATGTCTGATATTAATGGGAGGCTGGGGGTGCTACTCAGAGAACTTAGTAAGGGGCCTGGTGTCTCTTCCAATTCTGTATTGGCAACTTTGACTTTTTTAACACCTGCATTTGTCAATAGAGTTGAAGAGCAGTGGCAAATGACTGTTTATACAGGGGGAATTATGGTAGCCATCGTGGGAAGGAGACTTATTTTTCTTTTTTAAGTTTATTTATTTATGGTTGAGAGAGAGAGAGAGAGAGAGCATGAGAGCAGGGGAGGGGCAGACAGAGGGAAAGAGAGAATCCCAAGTAGGCTTCTCACTGTCAGTGCAGAGCCTAACGTGGGGCTCAAACCCATGAAACTGTGAGATCATGACCTAAGCCAAAATCAAGAGTCAGAAGCTTAACCGACGGAGCAACCCAGGCACTCCTGGAAGGAGACTTATTTTTTGCAGCTTTGTTTACAGAGCAAACATCCAGCTTTAACTAGGATTGGTGATCATACGGCACCCCCAATCATACCTACACTTCAAGAGAGGAGGAAGGTTGGCAAGAAGGCAAGCGTTGCCTCAATTCACTTCCACTGACCACCTGTAGGACTGACATTATCCTACCCTCCTGCAAAGAGCATCGATGCAAACTATTTAGTCTTCGCTACATATGCGATGGCATTCTAACCTCCAAGTGAACTTCTCAAAAGCAAAAGGATTCCCAAAATGTTTTACCGGCTTATAAACGATGAGTTGCATCAACGATTATCTATGAGTAAAGATGAAATCGAATGGGAATAAAAGGTGTAGGAGGCAATTTTATTCCATTATTTTATCCCCTTAAGATATTTTCAATCCTGTTTACCGGTTTCTCAAAACTATAATCTTAATGGGACACATTGTACCTAATAATAGTGATATAGTGAGTTTGTCTATTAATACAGAGACTAACGAAGATGTCATTTCCTAGAAAGGCAGTTTTTTGGGAGAGTTAAAGCTCAGAATTAATATAATCTACTTCTGTTACTAAACGTACAAAGATATGTATATGAATTTATGTATATAAATGTGCCTATATATATGTTTATATAATACTGTTGTTATATGAAAAGGAGAGCAATGACTTTCAGTAATGAGACTATAAACTGGCCCCCAAACATTGATAAGAGGTAGCCAGTGAACTATTTTGAGTGTTGGAAATAGTTCGGGGCCTCATAGCCTTCGGGGAGCTAACTTGCAAGTAGTGAGTAGTATTTACTTGGGATAATACTTCAATGTTTATTTTATGCAAATATAAAAATTTATTTTTAAATTATCTAGAAAAATTATTGTATCCTTTCTCTCTCTCCCTGTCTCTCTCTCTCTCTCTCTCACACACACACACACACACACACACACGGCCATCTTCACGAGCTACGACCACAGCAGGTCCGTGTCCCTGTCCTACTATGGAACTCTGCCTCCCGTGGGGCCTGGGCACAGGTGTGGAGAGGGCGAGCACCCCGTGGTCTTTAGGGGCTATGTTGTTAGCTCAGCAGGCACATCAGTGGGCCCCCCTCCCCAGACACCAAACACATCCCAGGGCAGAGGTTGCAGTACATTAAGAATGTCCCTGAAGATGGGAAGCTGTTGTCCGTAGGTTAGGTGACCACACCCCTGGGCGGGGAACTTCCGGCTCCTGGGCCTAGTACGTATTTTCACTTTTCACTGGGCCCTAAACATTAAAGATCCGGTCCTGCGGGGATGTAGACACTCACGCAGAGGCTCAAAATGAAGGCTGCCATCATGACATCAAGGAGCTGCACCAGCTCAAAGCGCTTCGACGATTACTGACTCCGACCACCTGTCCCCACATAGACCCAAACACAGCTTAGACGGAGAAATACTAAGCCTTCTAATGGTTTAGTGATTCGCCTGCGTTTACAGAGTTTCCGAATATGTTTGTTGTTAACAGGGAAGCCATGAAATTGCTAGTCAAAACTCCCTAGAGATAGTGATTAGTAAGTTACTTAAAGCCTTTTTTAGGGCTCAGTTGCCTCATGACCAAAGTGGAGATACCAATCCATCATGGTTAATGATCAACAAAGCTTTCACATTTCTGCGAATATTATTTCCTCTTCTTTTCCCCTCCTCTTCCTCCTCCTCCTCCTCCTCCTCCTCCTCCTCCTCCTCCTTCTTCTTCTTAACTGCTATTACTATCATTATTGCATGACACTGAAAATCCTGGATCAAATCGAAGAAATTAAGATCCCTGTATCCATTCCTGTCACCACTGGCCACATCCCCTCCTGAGTGTGATATGGTTATATGTCCCTAAGCGCACTTACCATCTGTACCTTTTCTCCTCTAGCTTCGGCTTTCTCTCCCACCGTTATATTCCCTCTTCCTCCTACCCCGTGTGGTTTCCCTCCCTCAGAACCATCTCTAAACGGTCTCAGAATCACTGCAGGGACCACAAAGCAAGGTGCCATGCACCCCTGAATTTAACAGGTCTCCCAACAATAACTTGAGTCATTTCTCCTAAACTGCTGTTTTTAGGGACAATTCGGGAAAAAATTTATGCAAATATTTGGTCGTTTCCCTTGAGGACTGTCAACTACATATGTGAAGACGGTAAATATTTCACGTGTTTTACAATTCTCTTTGATTAAAAAGTCCCACTGCCTTGACTGTTATAAGTAACCTCGCACCACCCCACTCTGAACCAGGATCAGGGGTACTCCCCAAACTGGGCTGTCGGAGGCTAGGTTCCGACCCCTGCAGAGACCTGACAGGTGCAATAACTTTTCCTGAGCCCACCAAGCCTCTACGGCTTCCCGTTTCTGATTCACGGTCAGCTTGTCAGTGACTAGGAGCCCTGGATTCCACATTTGTGGAGTTCATTGTTTTGGTTTTTTTTTTTTTTTTTTTTTTTTGTCTTCTCTGATGTGTGACCCTGCACTCGGAAGACCTCATTCTGCTTGTTTCTGGCCATTTCTCCAACTTGTCAGAGCCTTTTTGATTTATACTCCCGGATTCTAGAGTTCCAGTCATCCTTCTCCGTTTGGTTCAAAGCACAGGTACAATGAGCGATGCTTCATGTACAAACATTCCTGGGGTGAAAACCGATTGTATTTTCCATGATTTTGGCTAGAGTGTTGTAAAACAGATGAGAAAGCGGGGTGTGTATACATACATGTATACGGCGTCTGTGAATAGAACCATGATCGGCATGGCTGTATCCTGGGGCACGCGGCGTTTATTCTTCCGCCTCAAAGCAATTCGACGCAGTGACGCGTCGCTGCGAAACAGCAACACATCGAGCTGTGTTCCGCTGCTGCCGACTCATCCCGCGTATTCAAGGGGTTGGGATTACAGTACGCCCATTACTGAACCAGACAAATAAGCCGTGGATATTGAACTGAAGAAACTCCTGCTCCCTTACACTCATCACCCGATGTTTTATTTAGAAAGCCGATTCTCATCCCCAGTCAAAAAAAAAAAAAAAAAAAAAAAAGGAAGGGAAATGGATATCCTGAAATATTCATTTTATTTTTTAGCAAAATAGACTCCTCTTCCCTAACTTCTCACCCCACTCCCTATGGATCTCAGCTTTGGATATCCTGCGCTGGTTTTTAATGCATTTCTTTTTGCGTGTCGGTGCATGCGCCTGTGTGTGTGCGTGTGTGTGTGCGCGCAGGGAGGAGAAGTCATGTGTCTGAGGTGGTGACAACAGTCAGCGGAGCAAGAGCCTTAATCACTGTTTACTGATTTAGTCCGTTTTACTAGCAGGCAGTGCTTTTCCAGAGAGCTGTTTTCCTGGCAGGGTGCAAACGCGGCTTTCAGGGGCAAAAGTGCGTGTCTCCGCGCGGTGCCGCGCAGCACCCCTGGCACCGCGGCGCCACCGCTGGCAGGGCCGCGCGCGGAGGCGACGGGCCGGCGACTCAGCCCCCGCGTCGGCGGTTGGTGTGAATGAGAGCCGGAGGGAGGCCCCAGCGGGCCAGCACGACAATACCTATGGCAGGCAGAGCCCACCCGCTTCGCACCGCGGCTCGCCTCGTGTGGCGGAAAGAATTGGAAATGACAGATCGAGGGTTCTACCTTCGCCTCTGTGTGGCTTTTCCGTTCCGTGTGTTTACACTGCTCCGGGTGGCCTTGCCTTCCCTCTGCGCGTTTTCTTGCAGTGGTGGATGCGAGAGGGAAGAGGGCCAGTTAGGAATGGCTGGGGTTTCTCCCATAGTGTGTTGTCACCTTTAAGGCCTCCTTCTCTGTTCCCTTATTTGTTGGGGTCAACTCCTGAATGCTGACAAATCCAGGTAATTGGGGAAGTCGGGGGGGGGTGCTGACCTGTGAAATTAGGGCTGCAGGTGACAAGGGACCCGGGTGGCAGGAGCTTTGGAAACACCCCGATGAGATTTAGGTAGGCACATGAGCGTCAGAGGTGTCCCTGAACTTTTCTAGGTAACTAGGCAGAATCCTAACCAAATGGCTGCAGTTCATGGCCATGTACAGAGGTCATCTCCCCTCGCCTCTGGAGTCCACTCAGGGGGAGATGCCTGATCGGCTGTCAGATGTGAGGACTCTCCTTCGTGGTGGGCCTGCGGAAATTCAAGGGCGTGATTTTGGAGCCAGGGCTGGGACCCAAGGGCTCTGTGCAGAGAGAAGCAGGCGGGTCCCGCCAGACTCACTGTCTTGATGATCCCCAATATTGAGATGCCCGTGTCCCCCCACCACCCAGCTGCAACTCCCGCGCTGTCAGGACCAGAAGCTTCGAGTGTGGTTTCCAGTCCTTCCCCTGCATGTATTTATTTACTCGACTTGTTTTTTCACCCCAAGTAAAATGTTCGGCATGAGGTCGAAAAGCCATCGGTGAGATCAGCAAGAGCGACTGATGTAAGGTCCCCGATGCTTTGAAACTGCCTAACGTGGTATCTTCATCCTCTAGCTGTCCAGAGACCTGCCCACAGTGGGCCTGTTTTGGTCACACCGCCACCCCAGTCATCGTCCTCCCAACAGCAAGACCTAACAGACACCTGTGCAGGGGGCCCCATTTTTCCCCTCCACAGACAGTCTCCGTGCTCACCTAAGCATCATCTCTACGGTCTCCTCGTCTCCCATGAACTCACAGGGCTCAGAGAGACTTGGTAACAGGTGGGAATGTCTGTGGCCAGTCTTGGAAATATCCACTGCAGACTGCACTCGCTGCCTCCAAACACCCCGTATGTTCTTAAAGCACCAGCTTTAAGGTAGCATGCCGCCTGTAATTCACCAGTATCTGTCCCAGCCTACGCTAGCAAAAGACTCCTTTCCAACTTCGCTAAAAGGCTCTCTGATTTCCATACTATTATAATTATTAATATTAATAATAATCTAAATAAAATATAGCGAATGCCGTTACAAATAGCCATCAAGGAATCCTGAGGACTACGTTTGGGAAAAATCAGAGAAACGTCTGCTAAGGTAAGAGCTTCAGTCTTGCTCTAACCGGAGTAACCACTACCTGCATCTGCGTGAAATCAAATTGATGTCATATGCGTTAATATTATACGCAGGGGCACATCCACCAGACGCGAATGGTTGGAGCCCTGAGAGGCACAGAGGCGGACCCCAGAGCTCCATTTCTGCTCTCTCCGATTGTGCAAAGTGACATCGACACCATGTAAAGGGCTCCTGGCTCACCAGGGACGTGGTTACAGATGTTAATGCTGTGCTCGAAAATTCGAAGCAAGAGCTGATGTAAAACGGACTGGTACCCCCTCTCAGAATCTATACCTTCTCTAAAGGAAGCCTAACGCAACAGCCACAGCTCTGGAATTTTGCAGGATGGAATTATTATCACGACGGTGCCCTTCTCACAAATATCCCCAAAATTATGTCAAGTTTTAGAGTTTGTATTTCTCCATTCTACCCAAGGTAGATAATAATATCTGAAGTGGAGGAGAGAAAGAAAGGGGAAGAGAGAGAGAGAGAGAGAGAGAGAGAGAGAGAAAGGGAGAAAAGAGGGGAAAAAATGAAGTGAGGAAAGAAATGAAGAGAAAGATCACCTTTAAGTTCTTTTCTCTTTCTTTCAAATGACACAATAGAATTTTTTTCCTAAAGTTGTATTAGGGATTCACTTAAGCAGAAATGAACTGTAATATGCAAATAGTTCTAATTGGACTGCTAATAGAGCGTGTCTCTGTTGTTTTTTTGTAGGGAGTTTTATGCCTATGTAATCAGTGCAGACAGCCGTTAAGTAAATGAAGAGGCAACTAACAATGTCAGAAAAGAGACCGGGCGGTTCCGGCTGACACTACCCTAATCTTCCAGGACCCATTAAATGGCAGTTTCAACGCATTACCTACCATAACATCCTTGAATATCACTGATTTTATTTGCAGTATCAAACATTCCATTTCATGCCCCATTAACAGTGGGAGCCTGAGCTTTTTGACGCAGCTAAACATTTTACTAACTACCTGGACTAAGTAACCAATTAACTTTTGGAGACAATACGGCCAATTAAGCGCGAAAAGGTAAGGCTGTCATCCCCCACGAAAATTGAATTTCCTTTTCCTGATGGCACTTATTGTCGCCGCTCAATTGTTAATGGGGATTCAGTCCCTATTAAAGTATGAAGGCAAAGCAGAATGGAAAAGTTCAGAGGACTTAGTTCCTAAAGAGTAGGTCACCGAGTGTCCCAGTTGGCCACTAATTCAGTTAACTTTTCTTCATGCCAGATCACTTATTGGATGAGACCGTCACAGGGCTCTGATATGACATTCCGTGATAGTACATTGCACAATCTGGTAGCTTCCGAGGAACCCACAGGCCCAGGGCTGTAGTTTGGGACCTTGTATGGGATATTTAAAAAAAATAAAAAAATAAAAACAACAACAAACTTTTTTTTTTTTAAACAGAAATATCAGCGTTGGACGAGATATTGCCTTGGTTATCACCGGTCTGGACTCTTCGGAGATGAAAACAAACCTTCCAGTGGAGAGGTGTGCTCCAAATTAACCCTCCGTGGTTTGGGAATTCATTTTGTAAATGGCAGGCAAGGTCACGGGCGGTGATTCTGCTTGGCGGGTTTGACTCCAGTTGACTGGAATGGCACACAAGTAATGAACGTGGATATCATATTTTGAAAGCTGGAGGCAAATCTCATCCTTTTGGTAGGAGTCTTTCATCTTTGGAGGTACAGGAGACAATTTGTGCTGGAGGGCGTCTTCCATACGCCCTGTATGAGTGAAAAACACGACGCTGATCCAGAGTCATAGCCCAAACGTTGCACTCAGAGTCACATACTGTTTTTATTTTATCTTATTTTTTAAAGAGCCAGATCACACCAGCTTTGTGAAATTGCAACTGTCCGAAATGTGAAGAAAAAGCAAGGATTTTGAAAAATGGGGAAACAATAGATGATGATTATCTGAATCCGTGTTATGAAAAATTTAAGGCTTGTATAATCGATGTTGTCAAGTCATTCCGAGAGCAGTACAGTTTTTTGACATGTGTTTAAAGCCGGTTCACATACACTTAAAATCCGATTTGAGCTGGAAAACTGTAAGGAAAGCAGGGATCTAAACTGTGCTCAGAATTGCTCCTTTTCTATATTGTCTTAATAGTAAGGTGCTTAGTCCCCATAGAATGGCTCTTGAATTCCCATGGAAGACAAATCCATAAATTCAATGATTAGATTAGTATTCTATGTTCATAATTTTTTAATGTTGTTTCTGCCAGATTCTATGGTGATAGGAAACAGAAACAGAAAGGATTAATGTTATATTCTTTCCAATGTAAGTGCCTTTTGAAGAGTTTGATCCGAATTGTTACTTTCTAAGAAGATTTGAATAAGAAATAATTCTCCTCTATTAGTATAGATCAATTAATAACATTGATCGACATTCTCTTTTGAACTTTTCCTCAGATTTTAACCTTTTCTCAAGGGACACGATTTTCTTTCCAGAGGCGATTGCTGTGGGCTATTTATTTTAGCCATTTTCCCATGGCGGGGGATGATTTAGAAAAGATTACAATAGTCTGAACTTCCTGTGCTTTGAGATAGAAGAGAAAAACCAGATCTCAAATGTTTCCCACTCTCACCCTTCAGCATTGCTATATGAGAATAATGAAAACAAATAAGCAATGACAAAATTCCGTCAGCAGCGCTCAAACTGTGGAAAGGGCTGGTGGCCAGAAGTTTCCAATAATCCACATCATTAAGTAGGGGTGGCAGGAGACATTGTAGAAAGATCCGAAGCTTCCTCCCAAGCTGCTCAGCGTCCCCTGGAGCCCAGAGACCCTGCTGGAATTTTGTGGTCTGCTGGGGCATGGGGGCAGTGGAAGAAGGCATTCGGAAAACCCCAGGTGCTATTTCTTCTAGCCGGCTTCACTGTGAGGGAGGAAACTAAGACTTTTTGCCTCTTGGGTTTATGGGGAGTGAAACATGAAGAGGAAAGTGAGCAACCCATGCTATATCTGATGTAAGTAAGTCTTCAAACACCATGCCATGTCTCTACCACTAGAGTAAAACACATCGCGGAGGGGCCAACATTGATATCGCACATTTAACAAGAGCAAAGGTCTAGCTACCAAGGTTACATAGAGACGCCATCTTGAATCCTCAGGCTATAGAAAACCCAGCCCTCAAGTTTTATTTCTTAGGAGAGAGGACACGTGGAGTTTAATGGGGTGGGCAGATCAAGGGAGGGGAGGGGTGAAAAGGGAGCAGGGAGAGAGGAGACCGGCTAACTGTATGAAAATACCAAAAACAGACAGATAAACAAACAAAACAAGAATCTCTGACCTTGCTCTACTATACACAGAAAATTGTATATAAATAAAATCTGTAAAAAACAAAAAAGTATAAATCTAGATGCATCAAATCATTTAGGAGAAAACATACGTACATTTATCACCTTAAAGTAGGCAGGTCCTCCTAATAAAATTCAGAGACTACAAGAAAATGGTAGATATATCTGAAGAGAAATATACTGGATAACAACAACAAAACCAAATACCACAGTTTTGTAAAGTCTAAAAATCAAATCTAGCCTAGGGGGGCAAAATGTGTTCATCATTTGACAAAGGTCTACTTTTCTAACTAACAACAATTCAAATAAATTAATAGAGAAAAATAGAAAACTGTTAATTTACAGAGAAATACAAATGGCCAATAAATATATCCGGCTTCTCAGTTTTACTTACAATGTTCTGAAAATACACATCAAAATAACAAAATAACAAAGGGTTAGCATGTTTTATCTCCCTGACAAAACACATGTTGAGGTTGGTCTCTCCGGAGAGACAGAGAGGATACAGGCTGACAGCTACCTCCTCCAAATTTCTGAATCTACCATGTACTGATGCATTTCCAAACTTAAAATACTCTACACACACACACACACACACACACACACACACACACACACACTTCTCATATATAATTTATATATGTGTGTTATAAATATATAGGTTTTGTTTTTGCAAAATGTTCTTAAAAAATTATTTGAACAGAGTGGCTCAGTAAATTAAGCTTCTGGCTCTTGGTTTCCGCTCAAGTCAGAATCCGAGGGTTCTTTGAGTTCAAGCCCCACAGTGTCGTTGTGAAGCCTGCTTAGGATTCATTCTCTCTCCCTGTCTCCCTCTCCATTCCTCCCCTGCTCATGCTCTCTCTCTCTCTCCCTCAAATTAATAAACTTTCTGAAAAAATAATAACTTGGACAACAAAGTATCTGTCAATACAAGAGTGTTAAGTTGTGATATACTCCATTGCATAAAAAGATCCCTAGATAAAATATTAAGTGAAAAAACATCAAATGTACCGTGATATATATAATATTATGTCTTAGGAAAACATGATATTATTCACACATTGCATATGTGCACATTTATATATGCACAACTGTTCTGTATATTTTGTTTCTATTACATAAAACATGAACACATCCATATGTATATATGCGTATGTGCCACATAAACTAATAGGCTGACGAATCTTCAGATCTTCTGGGAAAAATCTTAAGAAATCAGGTACATGAGTTGCATTTAAGGATCTGGTGAAGTTCATTGAAAGGGAGACTTTGTTTCACTTTTTACATCGGTTGTTTTGAGTTTTTAAACCATGCGTATATATTCTTTTGTGTTATAAATCAATATCAACGTTGTTAGTGAGAGTAATATGTTTATGGGGATTTTTGGCTTATTTAACTGTTCTTTTTATTTCTCACTGAAAACAATCAAAATTTCTTTTTTTTTTTAATTTTTTTTAACGTTTACTTATTTTTGAGAGACATAGAGACAGAGTATGCGCAGGGGAAGGGCAGAGAGAGGGAGATACAGAATCTGAAGCAGGCTCCAGGCTCTGAGCCGTCAGCACAGAGCCCAACGCGGGGCTCGAACTCAGACCGTGAGATCATGACCTGAGCTGAAGTCAGGCCGCTTACCCAACTGAGCCACCCAGGTGCCCCAATTTCTTTTATTTTTTAATAGTTTTTTTTTTTTTTTGGTAAATAGTTTTTACTTGCTACCTATGTGGTTCTAAACCCATTGTAGAAATTTAGAAAACACAGCTTTTTTTTTTTTTTAAAAAAGCTGATCATGACAAGTGCACTCCTTAATCCCCATCACCTATTCCTCCCATCACCCCCCTACCCTCTGATAACCGTCAGTTGGTTCTCTGATGGTTCCAAGTCTGTTTCTTGAAGAGCTCTCTCTCTCTCTCTCTCTTTATTCCCCCTTTGCTCGTAGAAACTTAGATTTTAGTAAGGCATATATGATCTAGTAAATGGTACACGTAACAATAACAGAGTGTGATTAATGATCCTTTAAGGGTACTTGCAAGATTGCTATGACAAGCCTGTCCCATTTGGGGCCATCTTAGTCTCTTACATATATGCAGTGCAGGTAGGAAAACCTACATTATAAAAATAATGCGAGGCAGCACCCGGGTGGCTCAGTTGGTCAAGCATCAGACTCTTGATTTTGGCTCAGGTCATGATCTCACAGTTCGTGAGTTTGAACCCTGTGTTGTCAGCGCAGAGCACAGAGAGATTCTCTCCCCCTTTCTTTCTGCCCATCCCCCACTCTAAATAAGTAAGTAAGTAAAAAAATAAATAAATAAACAACCTTAAAAAAAAATAACGCGAGAATGTGCTGTGAAACCTGAAGGCTCTATTCCCATAGCGTTCGTTTATTTGAGAACATCTTGACTGACAACAGTATGCTCTTAGGGGTGTCTGAGAGGCCATCAGAAATGACTACCATTACCTAGGCACAGAGAGGGGCAAGTCTGAAGTGAGGTGAATGCAGGAGGCACTAAAAGGCAGGAATGGGTGTGAAGGAACACCACATGAGGGGAGAGAATGGCTGAATGGGCCCATAAAAGATGTGGCATGAAGGAAGAGTTCAAAGGCGACTCCTCGTTTCAGGGTCTGGGTAACTTTGTAACATGACCTTGACAGATCTGGATAAAGGGGAAAGAGGGAAAGGGTTAAGGAAGCAAATAATAACAAACATGAAATTAACCGCTTATTCAGAAAAGTTGATGTCACCATTTGGTGTAAGAGGCAATTGAGTCTCTAAGATTTTTAAGGCCTAAAGGAAAAGAAATATGGCCGTTGTGATAGAAAAATCTAGGCAGCCCGGCACCTGCAATAGCCGATGCTGGACAGCAGGCTTCTGGTCTACCCTCAGGAGTAAGATGACTAGCTTACAGGAGGCTCATAACTGTGGAAATGGATGGAAAAAAAGTTGATGTGGTGATGTGGTGGAAGTTACTAGACGTAGGTCTTCCAGAGATGACTCGAATACCAGGTAAAATACTAGGTAACCCAAAACTCTGAGGAGCGGCATAGTATTATAGGACCCTAGACAAAATGAGGGACATAAAAGGAGAGACTTAGACATTTTTTTTTTTTTATTATGGGATTGAATGCATTCACAGTCACTTCGATTGTAATAATGAGGTTCATTTAAGACCTGGGACTTGCTGAAATAATATGGTTAAAGCCATGACACATTAAAATTGTACTTGCCATAACAGAACCCGTTTGGGCTATTATTAATCTAATCTCATAAGTGCACATAATACCCAAGCAAGCAAACCAAAGCTTTGAATTTGGTTTATACTAATAGTAAGACTATCTCGTGGGCTTTCTGCTGGGATTCTCTGTCCCATTAAGCAATTACTAGTGGCTAGAACACTAGCCCACATGTCGCTATTTCTGGTTAGGGGATTTCTTGCCTGCCTCACTAAATCTTCCAATGAAATGCAATGGTACTACATTTATTTCAGTTCTTCATGTACAATGCACAGTGGCAAGTATTCTTACTCTAAGCAAATATTTTTAGGAGCTGTTGAACCACACACATAGCTTTGCTGAGTTCCAGCATTCCACCAGTGAGAGCGTGTCATCCTGGACAAGCAAAAGGGAAGTCTGGAGACAAAGAGAAGATCTTTTTTTTTTTTTTTTTTTTTGCTATAATTGTGACATCTTTATCAACAAAATCGCTCCATCCAAGGGCACCTTCCAACTATGTCTTCATATTCATTTCTGTTTATTTCATCAAGAGAGTTATATTTAAATGTGTTCTACCTAAAGTTCTGTTCGCATTTGAAGTGCAATACAGAACAAAGAAGCATAAAGTCCCTGCTACAGAGTTCATCAAAAATAAATTTTAAAGTTCTAAACAAAGTCATGATGGTGATGATGATGATGATCAAAATGATGATGATAATTTACTATTATGTTTATGTGGAAAGTAAAATAGAAAACATAATTGGACTTAAAAAAGAAAAAAAGATTCATGCCTGAAAATTAACATATTTAGTGGTAAACCCAATTCTTGAATCATTTTTAATTGTTCACCATGAGGATCTTTCTTTCCACAAAACCAGGAAGATATATAAGATCAATATATAACCTTTTCTCAAATCTCAGAACACCAGTAGTGAGAGATAATCTCTGAAATGCAAGGTAGTAACTAAGCATGCAGGCTAGTAATATCATATCTAGATTCATGACATAATTCTAGCATCAACTAGCTTTATAACTCTGGGAAATTTAACTTATCTGGTCAATACCTTGGGTTTATCTGCAAAGAGATGAGTAAGAGTCCTTACCACACAGAGACATTGTCAGAATTAAATGAGATCCTAAATTCAAGAGCTGATGACATTAGTTTAATCATATAAGCAGGTACAGTTTTTGAACCCTAGGAACCATATGTATTATCTCATCTACTAGTAAGATAATGACTATATAAACATTCAAGTGAACTTAGGTTAAATCATGGACAGGGGTAAGTACTCAATGTTTTACTAGAATAGAGTGAAGTATATATGTAATGTAGTTCTAGATTTAGTGATATAATCATAGAGAAAATCGCTCATGGTGTCACAACTGAAGAGCCATTGATTCCATTCAAAAGGACTTGTCTTTGGTACTTGTAGAAATATTTAACATTTGAATTGGATGAGTATATAATTTGTTTATATGTGAAAAACACCCTTTTGCTCCCACTTCCGTTCTTAGAATTTTAGGCAGTACAGGATATTAGGCAATGTCAGAGCCCAAAGTGGGACCCAGTCTCAGGAACCATGAGATCATGACCTAAGCCGAAACCAAGAGTCAGAAGCTCAACTGACTGAGCCATCCAGGCACGCTTTCCTCCTACTTTAAGTGGACAGAAATGCTTTTCTGTGTCTGACTTTTAACTTGACAATTTAATAATATTAGAGTGTTTGGGTAAAATTTGTAATATTTTCAGCTTCTTAATGATGTAAGTGATACCTTGCTTGTTAAAAAATCAAACGTAATCCAAATTCTTCATCATTGTGCCTGTAATTCCTTTAGAATTTTGTAATAGGGGACCACTTTCTTTATTAGATTACCTCTAATTGTCACTCTTTCATCTATAGAAAAATGGATGGGAGGAAGGGAGGTAGGGAGCTAGAGAGAGAGAGAGAGAGAGGTTTCCAACCATTTCTTGAGCTTCCAAATTGTTTTTTTTTTTTTACAGTTAACTATCCTATTCAGACACACCAAACTAATATAATTAGCCACAATTAGCTCATACTTTTGTTCTTTTTTCTTTTGCTGGGAAGACTTTACTATTGCAGTTTAAATTCTCCAAGGCTCTTTCTCTGTTCGACAACTTTTTTTTTTATTATCTTATTTTCTTTTATTTTATTTTATATTTTTTAATGTTTCTTTATTTTTGAGAGAGAGAGAGAGAAAGAGGGAGAGAGAAGTATTAGCGGGGGAGGGGCAGAGAGAGAGGGAGACACAGAATCTGAAACAGGCTACAGGCTCTGGGCTGTCAGCACAGAGTCTGATGTGGGGCTCAAACCCACCAACTAAGAGAAGATGACCTGGGCCGAAGTCGGACACCCAACTGACTGAGCCACCCAGGCGCCCCTTATTTATTTATTTTTTTATTATTTTTGCTTTCTTTAATCTTGGACTTGAAAAAAAAAAAAAAAGAAAAAGCACCACATAATTATTGTAGTCTCACTTTTCAAAGTCAAGAGTGATGTTCGGTGATAAAAGTTTGAGGGGTTTAATAAGATAAGAGGAACCCTACTCCCCACTATGCAATTTTATAACTGTTTCTTCCTACTTCTTTTCCAAACTAAAAGCCTTACTCGTTCCCTTAGAGCCTGGCCAGAATGGGAAACTGCAAGGCCCAAGCCCCATGTACAGAAGCATTAGGCATTGACCCCGTGGCTTCCTAATAGATCCGCAAAGTGCTTTGTTCCTGGAAATCACCCGATGAGTAGTTCAGCGCTATTGTATATCTTGTTAGAGCAGCAGAAGTGCCACAGAATGAACTAAAATCTCCCAGCAGATTTGCTGCATCATATGCCGAGAACATTCTGAACTTTCAACAAATTCCTGGTTACCATCCTGGGTAGCCATGGTTAAGTCTGGACAGGGGTTAAGTGAGAAATATGAGTCCGCTATTAAGTATCTTTTGAGAGTGACAAAGCTCTGGGCATAAGGGGGTGGGAGACAAGGGATTCCCTCTCAGCCCTTTCCGGACCTCTTCGACTGTATCACAGACATAAGGGATAATGCAAAAGGGCTCAGGTAGCGACCTCTCTGCAGCCTTACAGCCTCAGGCAGGACCATCGACCCGCTCCACCTCGACATTGCCCCCTCTGTAGAACGAGGGCCCTCCTGTATTATAGAATTTACTGTTATATCTAAATAGCTGAGAAGGAAGACAGTGTATTTGTTTTAACTATGTAGTCTTCTCTCTCTCTCTCTCTCTCTCTCATCACCAACAAAAGCTTCTAAATATATTTAGCTGATAGTCTTTAGAAGATTCTAAACTTAGAATCTTAGTCTTAGTCTAATCTATAGACTTAGTCGATAGTCTCACCACACCTTTGTGTTTTAGGTTTTGTTTTTGTTTTGGGGATCATAGGGATTCCATCCCACCAATAATACCAGTATTGTTCCATGTATATTTCCTAAATTGCCATTTTTAAAAATCACTTTATTGAGTGTAAAGTGCACGTAATTGAAGCGGATATTTTAATAGATTTGGACATACATATAAAACTGTGACACCATCCTACAATCAAGGCAATAATATGTCTTTCACCCCCAAAAGCAAATGTTTCCTGGCACCCCTTTAAACTTCCTTCTGGCCCTCCCTGAAGATCCTCCATCCTCAAACACCCCCTGATTTGTTTTCTGTCATTAGGTTAATTATCATCTTCCAGGGGTTCATGTAAATAAAATTATTCAACGTATATCTCCTTTTCTCTGGATTATTTCACTCCATGCAATCACTTTTCCATTTATCCAGGTGTTTACAGGTATCAATTCCTTCTTGTTACTGACTACTAATCCATTTTAGAGCTACACCAAAATTTATGCATGCGGCACCGTATCGATTGGCAGTTGGGTTGGTTCCAGGTCTGTGCTATCACACATAGAGCTGCTTTGAACATTTGTATGCAGGTCTTTTTATGGACATAGACTTTTATTTCTCTAGTGAGTGTAATGACTGACCCATACCGTAGGTGGATGGATGTTTAACTTTTTAAGAAATGCCAAATGGTTTTCCAAAGTGGTTGGAGTTTCAGCTCCTGTTCCTCCGCATCCTGACAAACACTTCCTATGGTCAGCTTTTTTCCCTCCTGATTTTAGACACTCAAATTGGCATCGTAGTGGTTTTTCATTGTTGTTTTAATTTTATTCCCTAATGACTAATTGTGTCCAATATTTTCTGTGCTTATTTGTCATCTGTATGCTTTCTTTGGAGTGTTGGCTCACCTGTTTTATTTATCTTTTTTTAATTTTTTTAATGTTTATTTAATTTTGAGAGAGAGAGTGTGTGTGTGAGCAGGAGAGGGACAGAGAGAGAGAGAGGGAGATAGAGAATCTGACGCAAGCTCAGAACTGTCAGCATAGAACTCGATGCGGGGTTCGAACCCATGAGCTGTGAGGTCATGACCTGAGCCAAAGTCGGACACTAAACCGACTGAGCCACCCAAGCACCCCTTGTTTATTTTTTAATGAGTTATTCTTCTTATTATGAAGCTTGAACAGCCTTTATGTGTTCTGGATATAAGTTCTTTGCTTTCTAAGTTTGTTTGTTTCTTTTTTCATTTTTGTTTTCTGTTTTTGTTTTTCTGGTCTGGTCGAGTCCTTTTCATTTCCTAGGGTATTCTTAGGAATATAAGTTTTAAATTTTGATGAGGATGAGGTTCAATTTCCCTTTTCCTTTATGGATCATGTTTTTGCTGTCACTCCTGAAAACTCATTGTCTACCTCAGGGTCAGGGAGGTTTTCTTTCTCTTCTCTTCTCATGCCTCTGGGAGTCTCTGAAACACTCATGATGGCCTTCGGTTGTTCCATGGCTTCTGATACAAAAAACTGCCCCTTGCAGTCTCATGGAATATATCATTAAAAGGATAATTGTTGGCATCACACTAAGGCTCTCCTGGAAATGACCCTGAGCCCGTGACCCTGAATGCTCAGCTGGCCATTATGCTTTAAGTCATGGAAACAGCACCCCGCAAACTCCACTCCTTGGAATTAACAGAATGAATAGCAAAGAGAGTTCATAGACTAGGAGAACAATACCACTAGACATTGTAGGTGATAGAGTTCAATGGAATGTTGCTTCTTTCCACTGCTTAGCCAAGATATGAAGGATGGGACCCAAAAGTCCACATACTTGGTCAAGTGCAAGCAGTCGTCTTAACACTGGATACTCTAACCAACAAGTGGTCTTATCTTCACATTTAATATATAAACTGTTGGGCCAGTACCTAAAAGTTGTCCCTGGGGGTAACGAAATCTGGAGAACCTCTTGCCTCATAGGTAACCCGATATAAATCAGAATCGTACACGTCTCTAGAAGTACTAAGACTACAATACAAGGCCTTGTCAGGACACCTTTTATTTCCTTCAGAATTATACACATTACTGTTTGCAACCAAGATATGCATTTTACTTTACAAAATGCATGATGCTCGGTTCTTGGGAAAAGCATTCAAAGGAGCTTTCATGTCCTTAAGAGGTCCCAGTTGCTGGTTTAACTGAGAAACCTGTGGTCTACTCGAAAACTCCTTTTTAAATTCTAGTCTAATTGATGAGTCTATATTTTGCTCCTAAATTTACAAATTTTCATTCCTGTCCCCAACCTGTAAACCTGGTGGTCAAATCGAGGGCATATGTCCTACTGGACCCCGTTAATCATAGATTTACCCATGGGTTTGGCAGCTGCTCATTTGACATGTGTCCCACTTTAACTTAAACTTCCACCAAAAAACAAAAGCAAAACCGTTTCAAGTGTAATAGCTCTCTGTTCAAGTGACTATCGGTATTATTACTTCTCATCCGGGTGCTTTCATTGATTTGCAGTGGAAAGGCCCAAACCCTTCATATAAACTATTGTTTCAACCAAATATGACAAATGCTGAGGCCCACATCAACCCAAGTGGGTATCCGCTTGGAAAAGAATACTTCTTGTCCCACATCCCAGATGGAATCTTCCTGGCCTGGAAGCCCATCCATAGACATGACCTTGACTCAGATGATATCACCCCAACCCAAGACTCTCCCCTGGACATTAAAATCTCTGTGCCAGCAACACCCATGGGCTGTTTCTCCTAAGACACAACTGGGACCCAGGACAGTTTTGTTTCTCTTCTTTTGTAAGACCAAAAGGATTCCATTATGTTTTTGAGCTTGATGCCCACTTAGCTCATGATCCGGGTATAGTCTCTGCTTGCTGCTAAAACATATGTCCTCATACTCTCAGGCCTAAAGGGAAATCTGGTGGAGGTTGCTCTTATCTGTGCTATTCTAAAAACTAATAGAGATCATTGCTTTCCTCAGAGAAGGCACCTGTCTCATGTTAGCCAACCTCTAAACCTTTTGGGAGAGGAACACTCACCCCCCGGTTCCTTCTGCTGTGGCTCCGCTGTTGACGTCCTGCCCTGCCTCCCCAACCATGACCACTCTGCCCCCTTGGCTACCTGCGAACATCACTAATCTTTACGTACACTTACTATCTTATCAGTCCACATCCTCCAATAACATGCCTTTCAGACCTGCCACCTTGGCTTAAACATATTTCTAACACACTTTACAACTCTACCAATTTTATTTTATTTTTGAGCCATCAGCACAGAGCCTGACGCGGGGCTCGAACTCACAGACTGTGAGATCATGACCTGAGCTGAAGTCGGCCACTTAACCGACTGAGCCACCCAGATGCCCCTTGACTCTACCAATTTTAAAGGCAAAAATTCCAAGTCTATTTTCTTGGCGAATGCCATGTAAATGGAAAACTTAGTTATTGGCTGGCCTGCACAGATCCTTATATTTCTATTTGTGTTCTGCCTTTCGACTTTCATGATGAAATGCTTTTTACGTCATTTAGGGACATATATGCCCTGTGTTCTAGAAGTCTCCACTATCATCTTCCCCTACCAAGTTCCCTGAATATGAATATAAAATTTCCTTAATACTATGTTAAATAGCACAGGGTCCGTTGCGTTCATCAAATTTTTAATTTGTTAAATATTGTATGATGTTTTGATGTCTTTGGGGTCTTTGCTGGCAGGAAGAGACTGCCCCTCCCAGGGCTTGCTAATTCCTAGAGACAATAAACAACCTATTGCAGAGCCTGCCTTTCCTATAAAACCAACCAATTCTGTGTCCATATCTCTGACCATCTCCTTTATTTAACTCACACACCAATCCAATTTGTCTCCTATCCTAAAATGATCCAGAGCTAGGAACCCATGACTAGTACCTGTTCCTAGGACCTAAAGCCTGCTGGAATTATTCAAATTAGCGAATCCGAGGCTGATAGTCCTGCCCTGCCTTGCCTTTGCCCAAAAACACGCAATAAAGGCTGTGACCCTAGGCTTTCTTCCTGTTCCTTTCTGCCTCGTGGCTGACACTGGTGCTTCCCCTGTGGCCCCGAATGGCATGCCTTGCCTCTCCTCTATCGGGGAACTGTAACATTAAACCTCTCTTTCTGTGATAGGGTCCCCTCCCTAAGGAAAGAAAACAAACAAACAAACAAACAAACCCTCAAGGCAACCTGGCTATACTCACATGTGACAACATCCCTCATGACCTTGTAACATGAGACCACTTAATCAGACTGCAGGTTTGTGTGTTACCATATATGGGGGACAAAGATGTAAAAAAAATACATGAAAAACTATGACACATAGTGTTCAGGGCTCAGTTCTTCTGGTATGAACCCAACTGAGTGGTGCCGGCTTGAATAAAGTTGCTTACTGGAAAGAAACGCCTCGGTGTCACGACTCTCTGAGCAAGAATCCCGCTACGCTTCCATGGCATTGACCTCCCTGTATCATCACTCAGCACCTTTATAAATTTGTCCCTGGCACAAATCACTGAAGAACTTCCTTTAATTTTTTCAGTTTTTATTTGAGTCTTTTTAATCGAGTCTTTACTATTAATAGAAGCATTACTTTACATTTGTTTTGTCAATATATTTTGAGTAGGTATATAATTCAAGCTGAAGAGCTTTTTCTTTTCTTTTAGTAATTTAAAGTTATTGTTCCATTGCATTGTTACAAAAGAATTCTCCTGCCATCCTTATCTTTGTTTCTTAATTTTTTTTCCTTTTCCCCCTTATTTATTTATTTACTTATTTATTTAGTTATTTACTTACTTATTTGTTTGTTTATTTTTCTCTGGTTGCTTTTAAGATTTTCAATGATTAATCTATTCTTCCTTTAATATTTCTCATCGATGGATTTTATTGAACATCTCGGATCTGGAAGTGTATGGTTTTCATCAAGTTTGAAAAATTACTGGTCATTGTTTACCTCAAATGTGTTTTATATCTCCCCACCTTCTTCAAGAACTCCAATTATATATATTTTGGGCAACTTGAAGTTGTCATTCGGCTCATGGGGCCTTTTCTGGTTCTTAAAAACATTCACATTTTAGATTCCTTTCTGGGTATAAGTAAGCTCTTTGCTATTTCCAAGGTTATAAAGTCGCAAAAAAAAGGAAAAAGAAACCCCCCCCACTCATATATTCTGTAATTACTTTATTCCCCCACTCAATCTTGGCTGCTACACTCAGACAGCAAGCTTAAGGATACTTTTTCTCTTGTATCTATAGTGAAACCCTTAGCAGCATATAAGAATTGTCCCATGTCCATCAAATAGATACATTTCTCCTTTTACATTATTTTTAAAAGTATTATTTTCGGTATGTGCTTATTTTTGGAATTTTTCTCATATTTTGTATTTAAATTCACTAATTCTGCAATGTCTAATCCGCTGTTGATTCCATGGCTATGAGTGTTTGTCACACATTTGTAAGTTGAGACCCTAATCCCCAGTGTTCTATATTTGGAGATGGAAACTTCAGAAGGTAACTGGGTTGAGGTGAGGGTGGTCTCCTCATTATGAGATTTGTACCCTTATAAGAACACATCAGACAGCAGCTCTCTCTCTCCATCATAAGATTAATGTCTGCAAACCAGGAAGAGCGTCCTCATCAGGCGTTGAATCTTCCCGCATTTTGATCTCAGACTGCCCAGCCTCCAGAACAGTGAGAAATACATGTGTGTCGTTTAAGCCATCCAGTCTCTGACAATTCGTTACTGCAGTCTGGGCTAAGACACCCATCCCCTGTGCATTTTATCTCAGAGATTGTGGAATTTTTCTTTAAATTCAGATTCGGGCCTTTTTTTTTTAATATTTCCATATTAATACTCACCTTTGGGACATGTAAAATACCAAATAATTGTTTCAAGGTTTATGTCTGAAAATTGTAAAATCTCAGTCAGTTCTGCATTGATTTAACTGATTGCCATCTCTCGTGATGATGGTTCCTGTTTTCTGTTTGCTGCCGTTCCTAGTATTTTTCATCAGATACCAGACATCGTAAATTTTACTTGTTAGTGTCGGGTAATTTCGTGTTCCTGTAAATATTCTTGAACTCTGTTCTAGGATGCAGTTAGGTTACATGAACACAGTCTGGTATTTTTCTGTCTTGCTTTTAATATTTGTCAGTCAAATCAGAGCAGTCTCTAGGGCCAAATATTCCCCAGTACGAAGGTAAGACTCTTCTCAACACCAAGTAATTTCTGGGGGGGAGGGGGGGGCTGAGTAGTTCAATTGGTTGAGCGTCTGACCCTTGATTTTGACGTAAGTCATGATCTCATGGTTCATGGGTTTGAGCCTCATGTGGGGCTCTACACTGTCAATGTGCAGCCTGCTGGGGATTCGTTCTCTCTCTCCCTCTGTCTCTGCCCCTGCCCCACTTGCACACTCTCGATCTGTCAAAACAAATAAATAAACTTTCAAATAAACACACAGTAATATCTGAATTATGACATTTTCCAGAGTGGCAATGGGGAGCAAGCACGATTTTTTGACCCTGTGCAATACTGGACACCGTTCCTGCGAAGCTTTTTAAGTGGGTCTTTCCCTAACTTGGGATACATTCAGCACACCCGTGTTCTTTCTGCCTGATACTTTGCTGAATGCTCCAGGGAAGCCCTCTGCAGATCTTTGGAACTCTACTTCATGGTTCCTATCCTGTGGATTCTCACCAAATGAGCCTCTCCAGTCCTTCATCTCTGTGTCCTCAGCTTGGAAAGAGAGCCACGTTCTGCCTGACATCACCCCCTTTCTTCCACAGCCTGAAACTTCCTCAAGGCAGTGAGCTGAGGAAGTCATAAGATTCATCAAGCTTTGTTTCGTATCTCATAGGCATTACCGTTTTCCTCCTGGCCTCCAATATCATGGAAACCATTCCTTTGACTGTTTCGTCCAGATTGTTTGGTTGTTTCAGACAAGAGACCAAATCTGTTTTCTGTTACTCCCTCTTGGTTAAAAACAGAAGTCCTGGCTTACCTTCTCTTCTAGCATACCTTATAAGAACGTTTCTACTTAAATGCTCTTACCCTGTTACCTCTCTCCTTTTCTCTAGCTTTAATTACATCGCTACCCTCTTTTAGGGAATTTCATCAAATACAACGTCCTGTCTTTAATCTCCATGTGTTTGAACCAATTACTTCTTTCTTCGTCATTTATGTCTTTAGCTTCCAGAGTAAAATACTTACTTCCCTAGTTTTAAGTCTCTCCTTTTCTTATTGTTTACTCAGATTGCAGGTTAGTACATTGTTTGAGGCAACCCTGTCTTCCTATATTCCCTATCTGCAGGCAAAAAGAAATGTACATGCTTGATGTAAAATTTTGTGATCAGCTATAAATATTTATTGGTACTACCATGTGCATCGCATTAAGAGAATGGCTAGCATGCAGATAAAATTTTCCAGGCATTTAGGGTCACCTGATGATACTTGATGTTTCTTCATATTTCAGGCACAATTTTAACCTTTAGTCACCAATTGAGTACTTTTATGTATCTATAAAATAGTAATTTAATATAGTAAATAAATACAGTATTATAGTATAAAGACATGAGGTGGGAAAGTCTCTTTTCCAATCAAAGATTGCTAAAATTAAATGAGATAACTTGAGTGACTAAAAGTATTCATTAAATAAATGATGGCATCTCCATAAAGTGGACCGTTTTAGAGATTTACAATAATGTTACAGAAAAAAATTTTAACAACACAGAAGACTGCTCATAATGTCAAGTGAAAAATTCAGTTAAATTGCTCACATGACATGATCAATATATATTGATATGCCATTATCATAGGAATTTCTGGAAGAAATGCCATATGTTAAAATTGTAATGTTGGTTAATAGTCAATTTACAGAAGATTTCCATTTCTTTTATTCCATATGCGTTTTCTCACTTTTAGCAAATGTAACACATTTTTTTGTTATTACCTTTTTGGTAGAAAAAACAATGACATTGTTTAGTTAGATTGTTAGCATAAGGTACGTCACAATGTAAGCGTTGATTAATTTCATTTTTAAAATATCTTTCATACGCTTCTCCTTTCCACTGTGTAAGTTGTTGCTTTATTTCATTTTGTCTTTATTTTTCAGTGTTGCCTATGTCTACATCTTGAATAGAGAATAAGATTATAAGGCACCTGTACAAGATCATAGTCTTTCAACTATTTTTTGTTTTTAAATTTTTTAAATGTCTTTTTATTCTTAAGAGACAGACACACAGACAGAGCTTGAGTGGGGGAGGGGCAGAGAGAGAGGGAGACACAGAATCTGAAGCAGGCTCCAGGCTCTGAGCTGTCAGCACAGAGCCTGATGCAGGGCTCGAACCCATGAACTGCAAGATCATGACCTGAGCCGAAGTCTGACCCTTGACCAACTGAGCCACCCAGGTACCTCTCAACTATTCTTAATTTCAATTAGTGTAGTGCTATAGTTGCCGGGATTCACAATGAGTTTGATTTATATTTACTGATTGTTTGAAGTATGTTTTTCTTATTTTGTCTGTGTTTTATTTTTTTTTACATTAGGTATTAAGAATTGAACAGGGTGCTGATTTTCTTCAATATTTTATAAACTTTAGAATGATGAGAAACTTTATAATGATATCTCTTCTTTAGCTTAACTTCAGAAGGTAGTAAGAACCTCTCAACTGGGAGCGAAGTACTTTTGTTTTTATGTGATTGTTATTTATTTGTCTTCTTTTCTTACACAAGGCATTGTATTTGTCTTTGAAATCATTCCCTGGATAAGGCTCCTACTAATATATTGACAAAATTCAATTTCTGCCTGCCATAATCCAGAGGAAGGAAGAGAAAACACATGAGAAACTTGCCACTTCATGAAATAATTTCATTGTGCAGCCTAAAATCGTTACTAACCTCTGTAACACTTAATTAATTGAAATGATACCAGCCGTGGGATTCTGCGGTGAAGAGGTTCCTAGCAGTTATATGTGATTCAACCTGAAACTCAGTTAAAACTGAAGGATACTTAAACATACATCGATGAATGAAAAATGAAGGCCCTGTTCAATTTAATCAATCATCTGCCTCTTTTTTTTTTCTTCCTCCCCTGTATCTTGTTTTTCCTTTGGGATTTAAAACATATAATTTACTTTCTTGCTAAATAAACATTCAAAATACTTTTGGTTAGTAGACAGATGTTGATGGGATGATTGGTATCATTTTTTTTTTTACTTAAAAACACCAAAGTATATATCTAATATATATTTCATCAAAATGTTATCATTTGGCTCAACACCAAACTTAACGGATTAATATGGCTATTGAGACAGGTATCACTAATATCAAATTCTTGCTTGAGCAGCTTTTCCCACTAAATACTAAACCCATTTACCACATATTTATGTTCATTGAGATCTCTAGAACTCAGACCAGGCTTAGTACACCAACAATTAACAAAATAGTCTCAGCCTTTGAAATCTTATAATAGCACCTGCAAATAAATGATTGATATTTAAAGATGGCACCACTGGTGTTTTGACATTTCCTTGGTAATGCCTCCTTTCTCTTCCTCTGACATCCGCAACTGCAGGTTAGGGGCCTCTTAACTTGTGCAATGTCTTCTGTCTTCTTTCCTCACCTAGAGCTCGTCCTGCTCTCCACCCGATTAGTCTCTTCTCAAACACTCCTCACATCGCCCTCAATAAATATTTATTGCTTTGGGATAAAGTCTGAAGAATGTAACCATCTCTTTAAGGCCTTCTCTCATCTCCCCTGATCTTTAATTTACACCCCAGTACTTCTTGTCCCAATCACTGTGGTCAGCCGCTTCCTCAAAAGGCTTTGCACAAATATTTCTCAAGGGTTTGAGATGACCCGGAAGCCATGGCGGGTGCGGGGGTTGTATGCTTGAAAAAAGACAAAGACAAAACCCAAGTCCCAGCTTTCAAGAAACTAAAAGCAAAGAGGTAGAGAAGTAAAACAGTGGATTGTTTCAGCGTAGGATGATTTCGTTCTATGGGTGAGGTGTCTGTGCAGCCTGCCGTATTGCTAGAGGAAAGGACATATAAGGGGAGCCTGGGTGGTTTGGTATGATAAGCTTCTGACCTTCGATTTCAGCTGAGGTCATGATCTCACAGTTCATAGGATCAAGCCCCACATTGGGCTCTGTGCTGACAGCATGGAGCCTGCTCCAGATTCTCTCTCTCCCTCTCTCTCTGCTCTTCCCTTGCTCATGTCCTCTCTCTCTCTCTCTCTCTCTCTCTCTCTCTCAAAATAAATAAACTTCAAAAATAAAAAAGAAAAGAAAAGGGACATATAAATAAGATTTGAGCAGTGACAGCACAAAACAAACCTGATAAGATTTCATCATTTTCCTTGATCAATGAAAGCAGTTCCAAGTAGATGAATATGGGCGAAGACTGAGATCTGAAGGCAGATGTGACACTTCAGGCGTGTAGGAGACGTCGTAGCCTGTGAGCAGCTTGTAAGCTTGTAAACATGATCACAACATCTTTGTTTTCTCTTCTTATCGTCAGTGTGTCATTGAATCTACAGCGTAAGTTGGGGGTGGGGGCAGTCATGTAATTCCCGTCAGTCTCCCTTCCCACCCTTAGAAACCCTAAAAGAGTGGTGGAGTTCTGAAATTAACAAAAGAAAAAGAAACGGAGAAAAAGCAATGGAAAAAAGAAACAGTGAAACAAATTAAAACAAAATGCCACCTTCATGAGTTTAACTAGAGAAGTGGCTCCTTATGTCTGTCTCTCACGTTTTTTAATTTTCTTTTTCTATTAGGATCTCAAAGGAGTCCTCCAAATGGTCAAGGCCTTATAATCCTTTTTTTTTTTTTTTCTTTTGCATGAAGAAATCGAGAGATTGAGACATGGTCAAGGCCACCCAACTTCACATATGAGTATCCAAACAGGCTTCACACTCCAATCTTCCCACAGGGAACCTGGTATTTGTCTGTCGCGTGGAATGATGGGAAAGACTTGATAGGGTTGTGGGAGCTACAGAGTTGCAGGATTTCATGGTCACGCTTTCATTAGCCTTAAGTTCAACCCACATTTGAGATGCAAAATAAAAGGCACGTGGGACTTAGCCTCAAAATGTATATAATAGCTACCTATGAATTTATATAGTGTGATCTTGATTTGAGACATAGATTCCATTGCCTGGAAAGACGATCTGAATATAAAGATTGATTGCTTCAACGGATTTTAAAACCAGCCTTGTATTTATCTCTATCTGTGCACGTTTAGCCAGCATCAATGAAAAGAACAACTTTGTTTCATTTTATCCATTCTCTCAAGTGTAGTTGTATTAAGCCAAGGGAACAGAATAGTAGCCGATAGTAGCACTGTTTTTCTGCAACATTTGTCCCCGACAAATGGCATCAAAGAAACACGCTCTGTGGGCAGTGTAAGTGCACTCAGTGGATGAGCTGCTCAGAAGGAAGAAAGCCAGAAGGGAACATGCGGTACAAGGCAACAAAGTGCTTCTAAAAGGAATCAGATTATAATACTCTGATAATATTCACAGATGACACAAAGTAATGAGGAAATGTAATAAAGAACTAATCAATAGATTTCCACTGTTCTGATGCCAGGGATGTTTTGAATGGTTTCAGTGATTTTTTTTTTAATTATAAAAGTAATACACCAGCATGATGGTAACCAAGAAAAAATTATTTTCATTGTACCCTTAACCCCTCGACATAATGGTTATTCATTTGTGTTTATCGTCTGAGATATCTTTATCATAAGCCTGTGTTTTATAATTGTAATCACAGTGTCTACTCAACTTCATGTTGGGTTTTTCCACATTTAATTATGGAAGTATTGTTTCAAGATGCCAAACTGTTTTCCTATTTAATATTTAAATGCTGCATGGTATAACATAGGATTACGCATCCTATTTTATTGGGTTTAGCACTATAGGCTTCAGTTTTTGTTTTTCTTACCTTTATTTTTTTAATGTGTTTGTTTTGTTTTGTTCTTTATGTTTTGTTTTTTGCTTGTTTTGTTTTCTTTTGTTTTGTTTTTTGGTTTGGAAAATAACACTGCCGTATTGTACACACAGGTTATATGCAGATTCATGGGTATTTCCTTAGGCTAGGCTTTCAGAAATATATGTTCTCTGCCAAAGGGTCTGAATATTTTACAAACACCTTTACTATCTCTTGCAAAATGATGCCTGGAGCGAGCGGTTGGCTCACGACATATGCATACGATGTGTTACAGTAAAGCCCAGAAATAATTGAAACGGAAAATCGTTATCAAAGCTAAAATACATAAGTAGCAAAGATGGAGGAGAAAAGAATTATATATGCCACAAAACAAAACGAAGTTGGTTTAGCAGGAAGCAAGGAAACTATCAAAGACCATTGAGATTATATCAGCAGGACCCAAAGATGGGGAAATCTGAGCATTAGGAAAAGTCCAGTGGGTTTTCAGGACCTTCCTTGGAGCAGCATCCAATCCTGGGCAACTCATTCCATTTCTGTGTCATATCTTCTTTTAATCTCGGACATAATGAGGAGCCCTGACCAGTAATTGCATGACTTATATTTAAAAGAAAATAACAGGGGCGCCTGGGTGGCTCAGTCGGTTAAGCGTCCGACTTCGGCTCAGGTCATGATGTCACAGTTCGTGGGTGTGAGCCTCGCGTCAGGCTCTGTACTGACAGCTCAGAGCTTGGAGCCTGCTTCAGATTCTGTGTCTCCCTCTCTCTCTGCCCCTGCCCTGCTCATGTTCTGTCTCTCCTTCAAAAATAATAAGTAAACTTTAAAAAAATTAAAAGAAAATAATAAATTCATTAAAAAGTCTTTTGAGAATTTATCATTTATTGCATAAAAGTCACTTTAGAAATTTGGTATGTAGGGCCAGGCCATAGCTGTCTTGAGGAAACAATAGCTTTTTAGCACCGTGAGATAAAGACCATTGGTTGCCTATCTTAGACGGTCTCTCCTACTTTATCTAATCTCTATATGACTTTCTAATGTTGCACCTTACGGTAAAGAATGGTGCTTAATCACATGATATCAAAATAACTTATACTAAGGCATCCAAATCGCTCTGGCTTTTTCTAATGATACTGAAGACATGGGCAGCATTCCGGTTAGGAGACACTCTTGATGGAGTGTGTCGTTCAGAAATTTCAGTGTTCATCAGAACCAGCTGGAGGTCTTATTAAAGCACAGACTGTTGGACTCTGTGCCCAGAGATTCTGGTTCAGTAAGTCCGTGGTAACCTAAAACGTCCACTGGGGAAAGCATAGTTCTCTGAAAAGATGAGGCTAATCATTTGTACATACTTGTACAAAGTTTCCTCTATAAGAGTGTGCATTTCTAACAAGCTCCCAGGGGCATGTTGAAGCTATGCTATCAGTCCAGGGACCACACTCTAAGAACTAACCAACAGTGGTACAAATGAGCCACTAAGTCAAATGAACCTGAGTTCAAACTCAGACTGCACCACGGATAGTTAACATGATACGAGAGCTTCCGATCCTCCAATTCCAATGAGTAAAAGGGAATTCTGGTGGAAACGTCGTTGAGTGCATTATGAAGTCAGAGGAATGAAGTTTCTAAATTTCGTGGATCCCGAAAAGCAAGGGTTAACCAATTATTACCAAGTATTACGGATTATTGAGTGTTATCAATACGTCCGCCTGCCTGTCGACCTTGCAGCCAATTCGAGGCTCCAGTGGGCATGACCTGCTGAATTTGGTCCAAACTCTGAATATTTAGCAGGGCCTGCACCTACAATCTGAGCTTGATTTGGGTTCCCCAAACAAAACACAAAACAAAACAAAAAGTTTTGACAAGCTGACAAGTGGAGTCAGCTCCCTCCCCAGACCCACCCCCAGGACCATCTTACCTTCAGCTCATTTGAGGGCCTTGCGTCCTGATGCTCAGGCCAAGGTCATGGCCCCCCCAGAGGTTTCTGAGAGCCCCAAGGATGCAGAGGCACGAGCTCAAGCTCACAGACCCCATGTGGACACTTGCGGGTCTCCCGATTGAGCACAGGCAGCTGATATCTGACCAGTTCTATTGTAATAAAGTTACATAAGGTGGGGGGGGTAAAGATAACATTTGAAGGCGGGGTCCCTCCCTATAACATTCGATCTTTAACCAGTTAGAAGGAACCTGTCCTCCTGTTACATGCCTTTAGGGTCTTTCAGTTCATTTTAGAGTTTTAGGTTCAATGCTGCGTTTGTTTTTTTAAAAAAAATGTTGAATTATCCAGCAAGCTCAAGCCATACCGTGTTTGCAATCACACAACAACCTCCTCGGCTTGCAAAAGGCTTCTTCGTGGCCCACCCACGAAGAGCCACCTGCAGTGATCACCTAAGCCTCTGGTTGTGACTCCTCTGCATCCGTTCCTATTGTTTTGGCCTCTGCAGCCCCGTATCTTGTCTTTCATCCGGAAGGTCCCTGTTGAGAGCTTTTGTTCTTGGGGCACGTTATAATGCGCCTTATACAGTGCGGGGCACACTGACGCTGCGGATACAAGCAGTGATCTTAATAAGGACCAACAGTAAATAACAAACACGACAGTAGATACGATATCCTATGACAACTCGGATCGCAAAATCAGCCTCGCGAGCTGAGTCCTTCGGGACTGGTCCAAAGCACTTTGTTGAGAAACGGCAGCGGTCGGCTCTCGGCAAGCTTTTAATCGGACCCGCACGAGGGGTCCCCGACCTAGTCTGTGATGCGGTAGAAACGCTTGGTTCTGCCGAAGACAAACGCGAAGCCATCCTCTGCGTTAGGAAACGCTCCGGGCTGGGTGCTGTAAATAATAATAAAGATAAATAATAAAAAAAAGTGAAATGTTTTAAATGAAAGGTGATGCGCTGTGAACTTAACACACTGGCCCTTTAGCCTTTCTGTTAACAAGGTAATCTGATTGCCATTGATTTTTTTCACCTCTGTTACTAAGAAGGTGATGGAATGGTGTCCACACAGATGTATTGAATCAGATACTAAACAAAGGGCAACATAAAGAACAATCATCAGCAACCTCGCCTTCGGCCTGCTGGTTCTGACATTACTAGGAGACAAGGTCTGGGCGACTGAAAAAATAAAGCAGGGGGAGGGGCACGCAGATAAAAGGAATGGATGCAGGTAAGTTTCTTCGGAAGAGACACGCGTTCATTTCAGGAGAATTTCGCAAGGAGCTTTGTCTCTGCTTCATAGCTTTAAAAGGGGCCGTTTCTACTTCTGCAGCTTACCGATAGGCGTTCTGGTGTGATCTAATTAACTACTTTCATTATGCCACAGAGAAAATAGCACGGTAGAGATGAGTCACTAATGCACGTTTTTGCTATATAGATTGTGGCTGAGTATTGTGTGTAAGGAATCGTTTATTGGCCTACTGGGGTTCTCCAAGTAGCCCCCAAGAGTGAAGTAAGACCCTAAAATACTCTTGAGAGAAAGGCCACCCTTATGACCCATCAATGAACCTCATAGATGGTTTGTGATGAGTGATTAAGACACCTTGTTTGAAATGTATGACCAGGGCAGAATTAGTGTTGGAACACAAATTCATGACCTATGCTGAATTAATTTCCCAATCTCAAATACTTGTGGGTCGCGTTGTTTATTTCATTTGCATCAGCCCAGTTGCTAAAGTCCGTGGTAAAGATACGTATGTCTGAGCAGTTTTCATACCTGTCGTCCTATGCTTTTGCCTGACTAAGAATGCCTCCGTTATCTTATTACCTTTGATGACATGTGCTTCGAAGCAATATCTGGTCGTGGCTTTTTCCCAAGGGCGGTGCTCTAATTCTTCTGCCCTGACCAACTCTGGCAGCCATTACTAATTGACTGTGAAAATGGAAAATGCAGCCGTCTGAAGAGATGTCTTTTTGGAAACTTCAGTATAGTTTGGAGAAGGTAGTCGCCTGAAGCCAAAAAGGCTGGCTGAGTGGGATTGGGCCATATGGTGGTAGTGAGATAATATAGAAAAACTTGTAAAGGAAACAACAGGTCACCACAGTTGACGACTGTCATTGCGATGGGAGGGTGGTCAATGAAAAACGCAGAATTAGAATTGTTGGCCCTAAGGCAATGGCCTCGGGCCAGGCAAAAGTCTTGTGGAAATCAAGCTTAACAATAGGGGAGAGTACAGACAGTGGGGTAAAAAGACAGAAGGTAAGCTCCAAATTGGGTAGGCAGTAAGTAAAGAAGGAAAATGGAGAAATTTCATAGATTTTTTTTTGTGAAGTCAGGGTAAAAGCAGACAAGCCTTCTTACATTTGATATTTTTTGTATGACACCTTGTCCTTCCACAAATTATATTCAGGTGCAGATATTACTGACCAAGGTGGGGCAGGGGGGTACAGGGGGAGTCATTTGGGATAGCAATGGCAGAGGACTTGGGCATGCCTCAGAATCACTTGGAGGGCTTGTCACAGGGATAGCTGGGTCCCACTCCCAGAGATCCAGATTTGCAATTCTAGCAACTTCTGCCGTGTGACCTGTCCTACTGGTTATAGAAATATGTTCGGGGTGTCTGGAAGCTTTAAGGCTTTTGTCCGGGGAGATGTCTTTGAAATCTATTAATCCGGTCGAAGTCCAAACAGCCAAGGTTTCGTTTAAAATATTAAAGCGTTACAGCTTTCTGTGAATTTGGGTAAATAACTCCTGTGTTAAATCTCAAAATGCAAAATAATGATACTTTCCATGTAGATTAAATGAGATATATAAAGCAGCGTAACCCTGAGTCAAGCAAATATAGAAGAAATGTTTCCTTTACTCTCCTTTCTTTGATGAAATTACAGATGTTAGCTCTTGGGGTCCCATGGAGAGAATGAACGCTAGTGAATTTCACCACAGTACAGAAGATAATGACTAGGAAGGGTTACTAAAAAATTGTTTCATGACCTAGAGCTTCCCTTGGGATATTGTGGATGGTTGGTGGGATTCAGAAGGGCAAGGACCTTCAGTAAGTATTAGTAGGCTCACTCTAGTTGGAACTAATTGCTGTATTTTACGTAAAAGTTATTGCACTAATGACATTCATGGTGACACATGTACTTTCATTTCTCAGGGGACATTTTAACCCATCTTGAACGTTTAAGGACCACACAATTTTAAGACCAACAGTTTATAAACCTCAAATAAACATGGTGGGGTGGGGGCAGAGAGAAGACACTCTCGTACCAGATTGGTTGGGATATCCGTTGTCTCAACTATTACGGGAATGTATATCACAAATGTAACCAATTTCACACATCGTGACTCAGAAATTTCAGCTTGGGAAACATACCGTAAGGAAAATCGTAAAGATAGAAGGCAACAGGCTTATGTGTAAAGAGAATCATTAAAGCATTATTTGTATGATCCAAAAAAAAAAAAAAAAAAAAGAGAGAGAGCGGAATAAAAGGGAAATGATAAAGCCAGTTACAGCCCATGTCAAAATAGGAAAAAAAATGCAAAATATATTTGGAATAGGATCACAACTGCAAAGAGGGATATAATTGGTTTTTATTTCTGCCCATGTCCATAAGGATGACCTTGAATCAGTGTCTCTCAACCAGGGATGATTTTGCTATGCAGGGGGCATTTGGCAATACATGGGCACATTTTTATTGTCACAGCTGGGAAGAGAATGATAGTGGCATCTAGTGGGCTAGAGATACAGCGTAACATCCTCTAATACACAGGGCAGTCCCCACAACCAAGGATTTGTTAGCTCAAAATGTCCGTACGGCTGAGGTGGCGAAACCGCCTCAAACAAATTCTGTGACTTCCTTAAATGTGTTTGTTGAAATCTAAAAATCAAAAACAATAATACCTACCGAATCGAATTGTTTGGGAGAATTAGATGAAATCATCTCTGAAGAAAGTTTGCTCTGGCTTTTAGTCAATCCCCAAAGAAATTTAATACAATTTATCTCTCACTATTCTACGATTTTTTTAAGAAACAGGATGGAACAGTACCAACTAAATGCCTTTTATCCTTCCTTCAACTTTTCAATGGTTTCCAAGCTTTCTCCAATAAGCGTAATTAATTATACTAAAAAACCCAGATATGTAAAATATTGTTTTCGAATGAAGAAAAACTTTGTCGTGTAGTTAATAACTGTAAATACATTTTTTTTTTCCTATTATTCAGGGAGAGGAGAATTTGAGGAGTCGTCTAGTAAGGCCAACTTAGCAAACATTTTTTGCATTTTGCCAATCATCCAATTGTTACAATATAGCCAGTGAAGTTTGCCGGCATCTCCTACCCAATTAAAATGATTTATTTTCAAGTTCAAATATGAGACAATGAAGATTCTGAGCATGCCAAAGAGACACTTGCAGACACCACTTATGCAAAAGAATTCTTGTTATAAGAATAGTGATTGGTTAATGGTTCAAATAATAATAATAATAATAATAATTAATAATAATAATGCCACTTTATTGAGGGTTTGCAATGTTCTTGGGGGCTGACCCTAGAAGAAAGGTGAAGTAATACTTCTTATTTTTGAAGTAACTATACATGGAGAAATAAAATCTTTCGATAATTAAGAGTCTAATTATCATGAAGAATGGAATTGTTTGGGAGAAAAATTATTTTTCCTCTACCCTTCTGAATTCGAAGCTGAGACCCCTATAATAATAATAATAAAGCAGAGTAACAGGAGAAAAATTAGCAGAGGTTTAGTAGAATGTGTATCTCATTTATAGAAAGGAGATACCAAGGAAAAATGAGTAACTCAAAAAGTGACTAAGAATCTGGAACTCAAAATATCTTGTAGGGAAAGGGGAAGGGGGAGGTTGGCCTCTTAGGGGAAAGTAAGAATTTTGGGGAAAGGTGATTTTTCAGAAAGATGAAGGGGCCTTAAAAGAATAGACGGGAGGTATGATAATTTGTGACAAAGTTTGGTCTGAGTTTGGTGTTGACTTCTGGTCTCCTATCCTGTGATAAGAAGCAATCTTTCCTGCTTGGTAGAACTCCCGGGGGGGGGTGGGGACTTATGACAGTTTTGAGGTTCTTTAGGAGGATTTATCTTTAGGCACCTAGGGGGAGTTCTGAGAAAGCCTCTCCTTACAATGGCTGGTTTTCCAGTGCTTACAGCTCAAAATAAGCAATACACCAAAGCAGCACGTTTTGGGGTGACAAATTATTCTTCTCCCTTTCCGAATCTTGACATAATCCTTTGTTTGTCCAGTTTGGGACATAGCCAATGAAACTCAGGCCATGGCAAGAGCCCTATGAGGTTGGCTGGTGGTGACCATCGTTAGGATTTGGGCTATGATAGAAAACAACCTGCTGAGTCAATTCAAACCCTAGAAAGTAGGTAGGCTGAGGGATAGAAGGATCTGGGGATTCTTTCAAGGAAAGAACTTCCCACGTTATAAACAAGTGGACCTGAGACCCCAGGAGGGAGGCCGTAGGGAACTGGCCAGGCTGTGTGCTCGCTGTCCCCAACCTCCTTGCGTGGACCTAAAGAATCAGCTCGAGAGAAAAGTCGTGGAAGGGGCAAGACCACTGATGGAGCTTCTTACGTAAATATATTATGCCTATGTGTATTTTCTTATTAGCTTTTTCTGTCTTAGTTACAGAGGAAGTAGGGAGCAATATTTGAAAAGAGAATAGTCTCTCGGTATTGAAAGTGAACAAAAAAAATGCAAACAGCCCAAAGCTTAAAGGAAATTTTGCTCATGAAATTTCCACATCGCTTTTACCGAGCTAACCAACCCCGTCGTTTTGGACAGGATTACGGCCAAGTGCTTGAACTTCCGGGTGGCTGTCCAATTCGGACCTTCAGCCTTACAGAAGCTCCTTCCTGAATATTAGGGTTAGAAACTCCTTCGTCTCAGGATGGCCCATGGATAGGGGCGCTCTGGAAAAATGTGGGTCTCAACTGGGAAAGGCTTTTCTATTATTATTTTTTTTAAGCAAATAAAACCCCGGAATGGATTTTCTTTCCAAGATGTGTTTTTGTTTTTATCACAATGACCTTTCTAAGAAAAGATGAAGCCAGCCTCAGGTAAAAAGAAATGGCCACATTTCATCTGCCGTTAGCCTCCTGTGAACCCTGAACTTGGGTTTTCTATCTGGCCCCTCTCTTCATGCACCATTTCTCCTGGTGTCTGATAAGGGACATTCAGGTGCTGGAGCAAAGCCAGATTGGAACTTTGACTTTTATAAAACAGCCAGTAAACAAATTCTGTCCCACTTTAATTGGTGGTATTATTCCCAGCCCCCCTTTCATTTTTAAATCCCACAAGGCATTGAGAAACGGGCAGAATTGATAAAAGGCGCAATGCAGGACAGTAAAATGGAGTCATTAAATCAGGCTCCATTACTGGGCAGAGATCCTTAGTTAGCATGCATGATATTAGAGAAGTGTTTGTATATAATGTGTAGATCTCTAAATACACACAAACCCCCACTTCTGGTGTTCACACACACAAGCGATATCGTCCCATCTTTTTTTTTTTTTTTTCCCTATCTCTAACACAAAAGTCAAGAGGTTTAGGAACACACACAAAAAAAGAGATTTCTAAGAGAGGAGGCGATTGGGCCGGGGTCATTCGAAAGGGTAATTATTGTGAAATGTCAGGTTAACTCTAAAGGCCTCGGCTCATCCAACTGAGAACAGATTAGCCCAGATGGAGACATTTTCAACACGGTGCTGTCTGGCCAATCAGAGACAGCTGGGATTAGCCAAATACCTTCTCTCATCTGCTTTGCTCACAGAAAGGTCAGTTTCTGCTCATTGCTTCTCTTTTAAGATGTGCTTTTTTTTATTTATGGCAGCCGTGTGCAGGAAATCAGGTCCCTTTTATCAGTGAATTAAATATTCAGCATCTAAAACCCACTTTTTTGAGAGTCAACTTCATTCACTTTCAAGACCACTTTTATCTTTTTTTTTTTTTTTTAAGTGCCGAAGATACACTGGGCGGCGTATACGCAGTGCGTATTTTGACCCCAGGCCTCCCGCTAAGCTGGAGGTCTCCCTGTCGTGTTTTGCGTAGTTTTGAAAGCTTACTTGTTTCATTTCGTGCATTTTTCTTCTTTAAGGGCGCCGGTTTATGTTTCCTATCGTTTTCTTCATAAAAAGAAGAGGGAAAATGAAACTAACCCTAGAGTGCTCTAAAAGATAATCTGTTTTTATGTACAGCCTTCTCTCTCCCTGAGCAACGGAAATGAGTGCATGTATAAAAATCAGTGACGAAATGAACAGTAAGGAAAACAAAGATCACGGATTTGTGATTCCTCCAACTGTATGTGTATGTGCACAACACACACACACACACACACACACACACACACACACACTTTCTGTGAGTTATCCATAGGGGGAACATCCATATTTGTTCAATGTATTATTTAATATACTCATACATGAATATGTGTGTATTCTTGGGAGAGATATGTTAGTAGCACTTCCGTATACCTCTTAAAATGTAGTTGTTTTTCCCTTTTAGAATGCAATCAGTGTGAGGCACTAGAACACTCGTCTTCTGAAGAATTTGTTATAAGAGCTGAATGAGGACATTGGGAGGCAACCTTTGCCTTGTTGCTAGTGTGAATCTATCTCCACTATGTTCCTTTAATTCACCCCTGTCCCAATTCCTCCCATTGGTTTTATGAAAGTGAAGATGTTTGAAACAAGAAGACAGAAGGATAGGGAAAACAGAGTCTTTAGTGGGGAATATTTACCACTATTTTCTATCATACAGTTGCTTTAGGCAAATATTAGGACATGAAGCACAAAGCAATGATTAATAATGATGTATCTGGCTGGTTACACTGCATCGAGTTCTTATTTTACAGTAATATTTGAAGCAATATTTCAAACACCCTAGAACCTAGAACACCCAGGTTTTGGTTTTTAATACCATTCTCAAAAACAAAACAAAACGATTCTCCAATGAAAGAAGCCAGGAGCCAGGGTTCCTTGGAGAAATGCCTGATTTGAGGACAAAAGAAAAATACAAGATGAACCTGTAGTGTTAGAAAAGAAGAACTCGGGGCACCTGGTGGCTCAGTCGGTTACGTGTCTGACTCTTGACTTCGGCTCAAGTCATGATCTCGCTGTTCATGGGTTTGAGACCCACATCGGGCTCTGTGCTGACGATACAGAGCCTGCTTGGAATTCACTCTCTCTCTCTCTCTCTCTCTCTCTCTCTCTCTCCCTCTCTGACCTTCCCCACTGGTGTTCATTCTCTCTCTCAAAATAAAGAAATAAACCAAAAAAAAAAAAAAAAAAAAAAAAGAAGAAGAAGAAGAAGAACTCGAAAAACACCCCTGTATTGATAGGACTATGTCAAACGAACACAAGAGTCAGAAAGAGTGCCCAGTGGTCAAAAGTGGACTAATTTGACCAATAGCAACAAAAAAGAATGTACTATTGGATTATAACTCGAGTATAAAATGAATATCCATGAGCCCATGTCAATATGAGTTAATTATCGAATAAATAAATAAATAAATGAGGAACAATAGACACCCTTCTTATGGAGATGCAGTCCAAATAATGTATATAAATACTTTATCATCCAGATGGGAAGTGTAACGCTTTGTCCTTCAATGTGGGCTGTGTGTAAAGACTTCCTTCCATCAGCCCAGTAGGGAAAAGGTGGAAAATGAAGGACTTTACAGTAGAGAGTCCTGACAAACTCTACTTCGGCCTGGTGGCCAAGGTTAATAACACCAAAAAAGCGTATTGATACAATGTGATGAGGATGGCATTTTACCTCTGTGTTCTTCCTGCCACAATCATACCATCTCGGTCAAATAATGAGAACAACAATAACAAAAATCACACAAATCGCAATTATAGAAGATGCTACAAAATACCTGGCTGGCCAGTACCCCTCAAAGCTTTCAAGGTCATCAAAAGCAAAGAAAGTCTGAGAAGCTGTCTCGACCGAAAGGACCAAATGGAGATATGACAGCTAAATGTCATGTAGTGTCCTGAATGGGTTCCTCAAACAGAACAAGGACATTAAGGGAAAAAAATGAGGAAATCTGAATTGAGTATAATCTTTGTTTAATAATAATAAGGGGCACCTGGGTGGCTCAATCGGTTCGGTGCCCAACTCTTTGTTTGGCTCAGGTCATGATCTCACGG
Organism: Paguma larvata; assembly: GCA_030068075.1. Lineage (NCBI taxonomy): Eukaryota > Metazoa > Chordata > Mammalia > Carnivora > Viverridae > Paguma > Paguma larvata. The sequence continues at coordinate 128,241,438 of CM057827.1, read as the reverse complement.
TTCGTAGGTTTGAACCCTGCATTGGGCTCTGTGCTCATAGCCCAAAGCCTGCTTGCATTCTCTCTCTCCCTTTCTCTCTCTGCTCCTCCCCTGCTCACTCTTGTGCATGCTCTCTCTCAAAATAAATAAATAAACATTAAAAAAATTAAAAAATAATAATATATCAATATCGGCTTGTTAATTGTGACAAATATGCCATATTAATGTAAGATGTTGTTAGCAACAGGAAGGACTGGGTATGGGATAATCTGTACTACCTTCAAAATAATTCTGAAAATCTAAAACCGGGCTAAAATCAGAAGTGTCTTAAACAAAATTGAATATCTTTCAAAATAAACCGAAATCATCTCAACTGTCTTTCTTTTTGAGTATTTGCAAAATACTTAAATCCTCGAATTGCATTGGAATGGAACAGATTAGTAGGGTTCTTAAAAGAAAAATGGAGGGTGATAGAATGATCTTGAGAATCCAAAGAAGGAAATACGACAATACTTTAAAATTTCAATTCAAGGGGGCTCCTGGGTGGCTCTGGCGGCTAAGCGTCCAACTCTTGACTTCGGCTCAGGTCATGATGTCACGGTTTGTGGGATCAAGTCCTGTGTCGGGCTGTGAGCTTGATAGAGAACCTGCTTGGGATTCTCTCTCTCCCTCTCTCTCTGCCCCTCCCCTTCTTGTGTGTACGTGCTCTCCCTGTCTCAAAATAAGCGAATAAACATTAAAAAAGTACTTTATAAAAAATCAACTCAAACTTTTAAATATCTTCTAAGGCAAGCTTACTTAAAGGTCAAATAAAGCGTTTCTTTAAAAATGACCACTCCAGCTGCTATGACACACTTGAACCCTGCTTCCATGTATTGGCTCTCTGTCATCCCCTCCACTCTGGATTTGGACCTGAAATTTGACCCACATGAGTCATCCGTCTAAGAGGCTAACTCTGGAAAACACAGAAAGAGGTGATATGAATACAAATATAATCTGTGAAATATTGGCAGATTTCTCTTTTCCAGCTTGGCACTAATCGTACAGACCACATAATGCCAAGACACCAATCAGATCATGCATGTAATACATGAAAAATATTCCACCCAATTTTTCCTCCATTAACTAAGGAACATAAGTGGAAGCATATTGGATTCAGTGGTTGCAAATAGGTATTTCGATGTTTTATCCATTCAGGGGTAGTCATCACATTCATGCCAAACTTCATCCACTTATTTCTCATCTTATTATTAATAATTTTGCTTCCAGTTGGTACACACGCTTCATTACTAAGTATGAATGTTTGACGAACTGCATGCATAATTTTCTAAATATCTTCAGAGTGTTGATTCTCAAGAGTGGAAAAAAGGGAATAAATTTGAATGTCCATAAGACAATTTTTTTTCCCTAACTCTAAATAGGAGGAAGCTTTATTAGTTCTTTAACTTACATTGTGTTTTGGAGCTAAAATGCATTTGGCTGTTTTTGTTTCTGTTTTTTTTTGAGAGAGAGAGAGATGAGCTTTGTTGCCAATTTAACATCTAGAGATTAAACCACATAATGACTCTGATGTTAAGAAACTTACAGTCTTTAAGACTTTTCTCTTAATGATATTCCAGTAGTAATAGAAAATCAAAATCTTGGAGTGGGAGTGCACTTGTACAATTCTTAGAAGAGAGCTGATTAGGTTCGCAAAAGAAAGAGAAAATTCCCGAGTTTGTCCGTTGCTCTCTCATAGCAAAATAAAGCCATAGAGAAATATCTCTTAAGGCAATAAAAGGAAGGTGTCTTCCAGTACAGACATATTTCAGCTGTTATTGTCTTCTGAACCGACTGGATGATACTGGATAATAATGGGGATATTTTTCACAGTCTCTTATTTATGTGTCTCTGGATGAGTTTGTGTCTGAGTGTGGGCAAGCTTCAGTGTTGCACAAATCAGAGTAATGCGTACGGTTAATACAGCCAAAATGAATTTGTTTACTCCCCGAATACATTGATTTCTAGAGTCCAATAGCACAACGTTAACTTGTTCACCCACCACAGAGAGTTATTTATATAGGAAGCAGGATATAAATGCAAAACAGGATTATAAAAATAGGATTCTGGAGGAAAAATTGAGTTCAGTTTTGTTTTTGGAACCACCCACGTTGCAAAGTTGGTCAGCAAATTCCTATGAAGTTACTGCAGAAATAATAAATGAAATATTTGAGCAGTTGACCTTTCTGTTGCAGATATCACAAGAGGTAAATTCTCTTAATGGGCACATAGAATTTCTGCAGGACTTTACTTAAGAGAGAGTATTTTGCAACTTCAGTGTATGAAACTAAAATGTAATGGAAGTTGACTGATATTGCCTTGTATAGCTATGCTATTATTTTGATTTCAGAAATTCACATAAGGACAAGTGACATAAATGTTTGATATCAGCCTGACGATTCTCAGATCATACAGTACATCTGTCTCCAAAGGTTTAGCGAGCACATACTATATGCCAAACTACTTATAGGTACTGAAGAAATAGAAAAACCCATTTTGCCCCTAAGAGACTCAGAGCATCTTCTGTGTTTTTATAGCATTTATAACAGTTACAATTTGGGGTGACTGAGTGGCTCAGTCGGTTAGGTGTCTGACTTCAGCTCAGGTCATGATCTCACCGTTCATGAGTTTGAGCCCTGCATCAGGCTCTGTACCAACAGCTCAGAACCTAGAGCCTGTTTCAGATTCTGTCTCTCCCTCTCTGTCTCTCTGCCCCTTCCCTGCATGCTCTCTCTCTCTCTCTCTCTCTCAAAAAAAAAAAAAAACAATTGTAAAGGTCGTGATTTATATATAAGTTGGTCAATTAATCATGTAATACTTTTCTATCTCTCTAGATTATATGTTCCCAGATAGCAAAGTTCATTTCTTATTTTGTTGTCTCCACTGCAAAGCACAGTGTCTAGCACTTAGTAAACATTTAGGAACTTCTTGACTGAATATAAAAGAATAAATGGGAAACTCTGCTAGTTGTAAACACAAAATACATTCTCTCTCTTTTTGTTTCTATTAAAATACTGACAATAGTTCACCCGAGACTAGGAAAGAGTAGCCTTCTTTCCCACTTCCAGGTGATTGTGGAGTTTCTTGGAAAGTTCTTGTGCTTGCTTCCAGTTTAGAAATAGATCAGCCCTGGGGGTGCCTGGGTGGCTCAGTCGGTTAAGCGTCTGATTCTTGATTTCAGCTCAGGTCATGATCTCATGGTTGGTGGGCTGCATTAGGCTCTGCACTAACAGTGCAGGTCCTCTCTCTCCTTTTATCTCTGCATCTCTCTCTCTCTCAAAATAAATGAGTAAAAACTTACAGAAAAAAATAGAGCAAGCAGACTGGCTTGACAACCCATCAATATCTGGAAGGTGAATTATGAAAATGAAAGTCAAGCTTTTAGGAATGATAAAGTAGAAAGAAGAAAGAAAGAAAGAAAGAAAGAAAGAAAGAAAGAAAGAAAGAAAGAAAGAAAGAAAGAAAGAGAAAGAAAGAGAAGAAGAAGGAAGGAAGGAAGAAGGAAGGAAGGAAGAAGGAAGAAAAGAGAGAAAGAAAGAAAGAAAGAAGAAAGAAAGAAAGAAAGAAAAAAACAAAGATAGAAAGACAGAAAGAAAAGGAAAGAAAGAAAAGGAAAGAAAGAAAAAGAAAGGATAAAAGAAAAGGAAAAAAAAAAAAAGAAAAGGAAAGAAACAAAAAAGAAAACAAAAGAAAAGAAAACCAAAAAAACACCAAAAAAAATATACAGAGCCCAGGCCACTGTCAGTACTGTGGAATCCCCTAACCAACAATGAAGGCCTATTTCCAGACTTTCTGGCATAACAGAGAAGTAAGCTTCCATCATATTTAAACTCTATTTCCTGTTCCGCTACTACGAGCAGTTCAACAGAATTTTTCTAATTGATTCAGATCATTACAAGTTCCTGTTGCTAAAATTTGGCATGAATGGCATACAAACTAATCTTATGAAGAACATATGTTATTTCTTTTCTGTACAATTGAAGTCTTTTTTTTTTTTTTTATTGAGTTAAATCAGTGATTCCCCATTCAGAGTGATCCTCCTCTCCCCCTCCCCTGGATATCTGAAAATGTGGGGAGACACTGGAGATATTTTGGTTGTCACAACCAGGGGGATGGGGTGCTGTTTACTGGGTGGAGGCCAGGCACATCGTCATTTTCCTTCTGAGCACAGGACAGAGTCCTACAACAAAAAGTTTATCTAAACCTGAACATTAATAGTGCCAAGGTGAAGAAACTCTCTGTTAAATCTTTTATTAATTAAGTTGCCTACACAGCCCACCTAACCTTTAACTATTGATTAATGTTTGCTTTCCAACGTGAGCCTATTTGGTGACTTTGCCTACACAGGAAATTATCATGTCACTTCAAATCTTGAAGCAAAATTTATTCCATAAAAGTATATTTTATGTTGTGTGATTTGATGGGAAAGGTGGGTAACATACAAAGTATTGCCCCAATGAATTCTCCTGCCTAAAAGTAGAGCGATACAAAGAGGCAAGAGAGAGTGCCAAATAATTAAATGGGTCAGGGTTAAAGGCACCGCAGTTAAGCGAATTATACTACAGCGTAAACTAAAATGGTTATACAGGCGGGCGAACTTCTGTTTTTGGAAATAAAGCTGTAGTTGACTTGGACATTGAGACATTGGAATAAGATACCTACTATGAGAAAATGGCTAAAGTTGAAAAATAAGAGCTTAGAAGTAACTGGGGTCTCTAAGACTTCCTCATTTTCCTATTGGATCCAAAAAATGAGAAGAAGGAAGGAAAGAAGGGAGGGAGGAGAGAAACAATTTTATGGAACTCAAAAAGCGATTCAACTTATGAGTGATGAATTCAAACTAACCAAAATTAAACGACGTAAAAGCAAAATACACAAAAGCCATTTGAAGTCTGTACTTGACTCTTACTTGTCAGCCAAGAAAACCCTCACCCAGCATTAAACAGTTAATATTTATAGGTAACTTTATAATCATTGCTCTCTGCGGAAAAGAGCTACAATAATCTGATTGCTATCACTTTAACCAAAGCCTGTGTCGTAAACCTTGTAATTTTCTGCTGTCATGCTCAGCCACTTTCAACACATTTAAATTAGAAAGGACTATGCTAATTTTGCTTCATAGCCAGGGTAATTGTTGTAAGACATAATTATCTTTTTTTTTTTCCTCCAATCATTTTATTCTCTAGTGTTGTTTAAATTTAGTCTCAGTTACCCAATGTCTTTTTAAGCCTGGGCCATCTCTAGCCCCGACCCTGCCGGAAATATTCCTTTCATCTTCCTTAGCTATAAAGAGCTTAGATGTCCTTTTCCGATCGCCATGTTATTCCTCTGTGATCTTCCTGAGGAATCGTGTGTGAGACTAAGTTGGTGAGTTAACTCTATATTTCGTTAAAAAGTGCTGCCCTTTATTTTCCTTATATTAATGCTTAACATACCATAGAATTGACTCAAGAAAAAGTAATGAAAGCCTGGCCTGTTGAAACATTTGAAAAGAGATTGGAGGGGTTGGAGGGGGGCGGTTACTCACTGCTGCTTTTAAATATTCGAAAGAGAGAAGAAACTTATGCTGATCCAGACACCAAACTGGAACAAATGAGTAGAAACGTGGAAATGACAGGGAAGGAGATTTGGCCTTTCCGTAAGAAAGGGTTTTCCATCAGTAGAAGAGGAGTGGGTTTTCTTATGAAGCTGTGAGCTCTAGGCCTACAGGTGTTCACCCTGAGGTCAGAGACCCCACGCTGAACAAGAAGCCAGATGGCAACTTTCTTTCTTTGTAGAAGATGGAGATTCACCCCTAACGAACTGTAAAAGTAAAGCTGATATTGATTACATAGTATCCAAATGCCCAAAAGAGGAAAAAAAGATGCATGAAGGAATAAATAACATTTTGCTGGCTGATGGGGTTACCATTGTTTTGGTACTGGATAGGGGACAAACAATGACTCTTCAGGTGCTTAATCATCTGAGAAATCTACACCAGCCGAATTCATCTCTTTTCTCCAGTGTCCTTTAAATTCTTCCCAATCATCTATGATATGTCCCTAGCCTACAATACCCTGAGCTACCTTTCTTATGAACTACCTTTCTCTAGACAAGTAAGCTACAAGGAGCGTCTTCTCCCAGCAGTGGGAAAAGTGCCTTAAAATCCTGAACAGGGCGACTCACAGGGTGTCGTAAATATTTCTATTAATGTTCAATTACAATCACTGTGTTTTAACCTACCCATGACAAGTCCAAGTTCCAAGTGTTAAGTTCTCTACTTCTTAAAAGGCTGGGGTCTGGGCGCCTGGGTGACTCAGTTAATTAAAGATCTGACTTTTGATTTCAGCTCAGGTCACAATCTCTTGGTTTGTGGGATCAAGTCCCATATCAGTCTCCGCGCTGGCTTGGAAATCTCTCTCTCTCTTCTCTGCCCTGCCCTTCTCTGCACACTCCCTCTCTATCTCTTTCTCTCAAAAAAAATAAACATTCGAAAAAAAAAATTGTCTGGCACCAAAGGAGGAATGGACATGATATCCATGCCAAAGTTGCACTTTTCAGGGAGCCTTGTATCTCTTTCCAGTGTGTGTTTGAACACTACTTGAGTTGGAATTGAAGAGAAAAGTGACAGATGCAAGGACAGACAGCCACTGATTCTCCCTGAGGTCTCAATTCCATCGTGTATTTTCTCTGTATGTGCTGACACCTGCAACTAGTGTCAAGGTATCAAAAGAGAGACTCCCACGAGGAGGTGTTTCAGCTTAGTCTTGAGGCCAACAGATTGGAGTGGCCTCTTGTCTTTCAAAACACATTGAAAACGTGTCCAGGAAACTTCCATAACCCAAAACAGTGTTCATTATACATATGGAGTCAGCGTGCATGCGTATACATTTGTACACACTTATTTAGTACAATATGCATCATTGGCCAACTATTTAGACAATTTAGTAGTAGATGGTATAATGCACTTAAAAAAAAGTAAAGACAGTTTCTGGAACTTTCCAAATGAATACTTGATGCCAGTGGGTATTAGCACAAATAGCACATTAATGAGGAAGGTATGCATGCACTCTGGAGGCTGATTTAGGAAAGGTAACTTAGCTTTTTTCAAGCTCTGTAATTACAAGCTCACCCGCCACACCTCAGTTTCCTCACCTGCATAATGGGGTTGACACTATTGCTTTCTACCTCTCAAGGGTGTTTTAAAGATTTATGAGATCGGTTTTCTGAAGCATTGTGAGCTACTTGGGAAAAGGTACTATGAAAAATAAAGCATCATTATTCATTTTGTTCTGGGACAGGACCCTTGGGGGGTCCCTGAAAAAGAACAAATAGAGTCATTTTTACTGGAGACAAGAGAGAAATGTTCTCACACGAAATTCTAAATTCAGCAGGAAAGCAAGGTTGCTGAGGAACTTCTTTGAGTTCTGTCTTTAAAATACCCTTTGCGTTTCTGCACTATTTTCTCTATCTGTGGAATCCTGGGATATTATGACATCAACTATGTATTTGGGTAACTCTGTGTGTGGGTATGTGTGCATGCGTGTGTGTGTGTGTGTGTACACACGTTTGTGTGTGTTTAAGAGAGAGAGAAAGAGACAGAAGGAAAGAAGAAAGAATTAAAAGATTTTCTAAGTGAACAGGTTGGAAGAAATTCATCTTGGCTTATCTGAATCACTGTTAAAATGCCCGTTTATAATAGGGGTGCCTGGGTGGCTCAGTCGGTAAAGCATCCCACTTCGGCTCAGGTCACGATCTCACGGTCTGTGAGTTCAAGCCCCATGTCAGGCTCTGTGCTAACAGCTCGGAGCCTGAAGTCGGCTTCAGATTCTGTGTCTCCCTCTCTCTCTGCCCCTGCTCTGCTCATGCTCTCTCTCCCTCTCTCAAAAATAATAAAACATTTTTTAAAAATTAAAAAAAAGCCCATTTATAACAAACCTGTATGGCCTCATTGGTTGTCTCCTTGAAATTCAGAAGAAGTGCTTTGCTTTGGATGGGTTAACTGTTCCTCCTCCTCCTCCTCCTCCTCCACCTTCTTCTCCTCCTCCTTCCTCTGTTGGTAGAACGGGGAAAAAAAGTATACAGACCACCAGGCAATCATCATTATTAAAAATCATTTCTATTCATGGTAGTGGACTAAAATTGTATGGAAATAAAACTTTGTCTTTCTGTTTGATGATGTGATTGTAAGGGGTATGAAGCTTTGCAAAGGAGCAGTTTTGATAGGATGACTAACTCCAATTATCCTAAAGCTTATCCTCTCCCCTGGAAAAAAACAAAACAAAACAAAACAAATAAAACCAAAAACTGAAACAAAACAAACCAAAACAAAAACAAAAAACAAAAAACAAAAAACAAACCAAACCAAACCAAACAAAAAAAAACCCAACACCCCAAAGGCTGATGCAGAGGCTTCCCACGCTGCCACGTCTTTCCTGGGACCCTCTTCCGTGGACTGCTGCATCCTTTTTTCTCTTTAACTCACTATCAACTGCTTAACTCTGAAGCCTCAATTGTGACTCACCTTTGACCCTGCAATGAGAAAAAGAAACATTAAGTGTTCTTTTTATTTGACATTACAAGTACTGTACTGCCCCTTGGTTATTATCCAATCATGTAATGGAGCCCTCAGTGTTTGGTTTTCTTTCTTAATTTAAAGGATCTTAACGCCGGACAACTTGACAGCTCTAAGCATGGGGCTGCCCTGTTTAACCACAGGGCGGTCTGGTCTCCAGCTCCTTCCTCCCGCGGCTGGAACGAGTCAGAGCCATTTCATAGATTTTGAAGGACACTGGGCCCTATAGGATATTGATAGCGATAGTCTGATTCTGCCTGCGCCCCTCCTGCTCAGAGGAAGCAGCTCGCCTGTGTAATTTACACTTGGCAGCCTCACAGGCAGGCCCAGCTGCCTGGAGGGCGCCACTTTTCTGTCCTCTTCCCACGACTAGCCGGTCCCTTGCTTACTGTTTGCGGCTGTCACATCTTCCTCCAGCAGCGCTAGGCTCTGGCAGGCATGCAAGGGCTCACGTATCCTGCTCGGTTCTAGAATCGTGGAATGCAAAGATCAGAATCAACCATAGGGATTACTGAATCGCTTGCTACTCAAAGTGCAGGCCTTGGACCAGCGGCATTGCCATAGACTGGGCGCTTATGCAGCTGACCCAAGCCTGGGTCTCGTCCCAGACCTAGAACATTGGTATTTGTTTTTAATACAGATCACCAGGTGATTCATAAGCACAGTACGGTTTGAGAAGCGCTGACCTAATTTCACCTGCCTCCTGATTTTGGAATTTTACCGAATTCTTGACCGTACCAAGAAATCACCTCAAGGTTCAAAAATTCTGGTTTAGTTTTTCTGGGACACAGCCTGGGCACCAGTCCCCCTTGTACATTTCAAATCAAGACCCATGGATGGCGCTGAAGCAGCGGTTCTCAAAGTCTCACCCCCAGAGCAGTAAGATCGGCATAACTCGTTAAAATGCAAATTCACCGGGCATCTGCTAGACACACTCAATCAGAAATTTTGGGGCCGGGGCCCAGCAGTCTGTGTTTTCACATGTTCTCTACATGATTCTGGTGTAAATTAAATTCTATAACTGCAGGTTTAAAAAATAGAGAGATGCCCCAATTCTAACACTAAAAAAGTAAGTCCAGGCTGGGGTGCCCGCATGGCTGAGTTGGTTAGGAATCCAACTCTTGATTTCCACTCAGTCACGATCTCACGGTTCATGAGTTGAGCCCTGCATCGTGCTTGCAATGAAAATGCAGTCTGCTTGGGATTCTCTCCTTCCTCTCTCTGCCTCTCTCTCTCTCTCTCAAAATGGATAAATAAACTTAAAAAAAAAAACCATAAAACAAAAAGTAAGTCCAAGGATATCCTCTCCTATGGTTGTTTCAATGCAACTTCATTCAAATAAAATTAAAAATTTAGTCGCTCGTTTGAACTTTTGAACTCCCCATGTTTTTTAAATGTTCATGTATTTATTTTGAAGTGGGGGAGAGAGGCAGAGAGCGACGGAGAGAGACAGAATCCCAAGTAGGCTCCAGGCTGTCAGCACAGAGCCTGATGTGGGGCTTGATCCTACAAGCCATGAGATCGTGACCTAAGCCGAAATCAAGACTGAGTCGCTTAATTGACTGAGCCACCCAGGCAACCCCAAACTAGCCACACTTTAAGAACTCAGTAGCCACAGGCAACTGGTGGCCACAAAAGGGACAGCACAGATACAAAACATCTCCATCATTGCAGAATGTTCTACGGGACAATGCTGATCTAGTCTTTGGACTTAGGGGAAACAAATAATCACCATCGTCGTCATCACCATCATCATAACAATAACGCCAAAACAACATTTCCCACATATTAAGTGATTACCGTGTTTCAGGTATCAAACTAAGATATCAAGTGATCTCTCTTTTCTCCTTACAAATTACCAAATTATGATTTAGTGATCTACAAAGGACTTTAGCGAGATGAGAGCGTAAGCAAGAACAGAGTAAAGAGAAATAAGAGGAACTGTTGTTTTCTCCATCCAGAAAATACGTCAGGTAAGGAATCGGGTAGACTTTTGTGCAACAGAACCACTGATAGAATATAAAGAATATGTCAATGAATGAGAGAGAACCCAGCAAGACAAAGCTTCTAGAGCCTTTCCTTCTCTCTAAAACCAGAACACGCTGTTCCGTGCCAGAATATAAGAGTAATTAAGTTGTCCGTTTGGAAATCTGTTGGCTGGATGTTTTTAGTTTTACATCCAAGATCGAATCTTTCCTCAGTCAGTCTCCTAACAGATGTATCACTGGTCCCAATCAGCCTGTGAGGACAGAATAAGATTACCCTCCTTTTAGTGCCTAATATGTTATGGCACGGGGCCTCCGTAAGTTCCGCCCCAGCTCCTTCTGCATGCTTCCCTGTGACTGCCTCACTGTGACAAGTCTACTTCACCCTCGTCTGCTTGCCGTTGCTCTCCCAGCCCTCGGAAGGCAGGCAGTCCTTGGGCACTCTCTGAGACCCGCTGTGACTAATCGTACAAATGTCAACATGGTAGCCCTTCCTCTCATGGAGCTTATGCTCTACGGATGACCCCTTGGAGATCAGAGCTCCCTGGCCGCCAGCGGTCTTCCCTCTGGCCTCCAGGAAGGCACGCCATATTCCGTAGTTTCCCATGTCACCTCTGACACTTGACTAGACTTTTGTTTTACTGAAACCCTGGGAGGTAAGGGAAGGACCGCACCCTGGAAGCCACAACTATTCTAGAAATAGTGATCCACTTGGGCTTCGACAGGGACACAGCTTTACCAAACCCTTCTGTTTTCGGTACTAACCAGCTAGGAGGCACTGAAGTTTCCCCAAAGAACAAAGGTTAATTAAAAGGTCTCACCAAAAAGACTCCTCCCATTATAAACAGAGGGTTTGCCTGAAAGGCAAATTCCAGACTCCACCTAGGAAACAAAAAGTACTTGAAGGCCCCCAAGGGTACAGACTTCCCAGCTTCCAAAAATTCAGGTTTGGTCTTCATTATGCAAGCATTTTATCTTGGACCTCCCATTTGCCAATCCTTCTAGTCTGTTTTCTTTCCCCATCTCTCAAGGGGAAGTACACAGGAATATACAGAGGGAGTGTCCCAGGGTGAGGCTGTCTGGGGGCTCCCAGGAGAAACGTTTAAGTATTACTTCTGCTTGGATATAAGTCAAGCCCCCACACGCATATTTTTAGTTATATTTAATCTCCAGTTCAATGTGCCCATAATCTGGGTGCTTTGTAACAGACTCCTAGAAATTTTAAGCTCAAAGGAATTTAGGATTTGTCTAGTCCAGTGGATTTTCAAATGTATTTAATGGCAAAATCTGTCTTCAAACAACACCTTACCTGGAAGGTCCAATCAATGAGGCCAAAACAATGCTTCTCAGATTGAAACAGGGAAGACCAATGGGAGCCACGCCTTCCCTCTTGGGACTGGCTATTGAGCTCTTTTTGAAGCCATATATCAGGCCCAGCCCCTCATTTTGCAGGTGGAGAATCTAAAAGAGAAAAAATTAAATTGTTTTCCAAAGAGGAGTTTTTGGTGAGCCTGAAACTGTGAGAGTAGGCCTTTGCTCCATCTTGTTTTCATTTGGTTACCCCATGATGCTTTTAACAGAGTCGTTGTTCAGATAGAAACTCTCACGAACAAATAGTTCCTTAGCTGGAAAACTGACCTCATCCTTATTCTGCTTAAAATCAATGACTTCTCATATAGCTCAAAATAAAACCCCCAATCCTTCCAATGACCGCCAAGGCTATCCATTTTCTCTGCCCCTCGCTCCCTTCTCTGACTAAATTCCTGAGTCTCTTCACTAAGGTTACTTTACTCCAGTCACACTGGCCTCCATGCCTTTCTCAAACACATCATGGATATTCCTGTCTCAGGATTTTGTCACATGCTGTTCATCCTGCTTGGAAGTCTCTTCTGTAGATGTCACAGGTGCCTCTTTAACTTCCCTAGAGCTCTTCCCCCATATTGCTTTATCAGTGAAGCTACCCTTTATCAATTATGGCAGCAAGATTGCAACGATGACCTCCAATGAAGTACATCTTCTGTTCCACCCCTTTTATCAAAAGGACCCTACAACTGGCTTTGGACCAATAGAATATGGGAGAAATGACAATTCATACTTTTCTTTTTTTTTATTTTTTTTAATCTTTATTTATTTTTGAGAGAGTGAGAGAGAGACAGAGCACGAGTTGGGGAGAGGCAGAGAGAGAGGGAGACACAGAATCTGAAGCAGGCTCCAGGCTCTGAGCTGTCAGCACACAGCCCGACGTGGGGCTTGAACTCACGGACCGTGAGATCATGACCTGAGCCAAAGTCGGACGCTTAACCTACGGAGCCACCCAGGTGCCCCCATACTTTTCAAGTGAGGTCACCAGGATTGCTTATAGTGCTTGCTCTATGACATATAAGAAGCCTGACTATCCAAGTCCTATGCTGTAAGGAAACCCAGGAAAGCCACACAGAGACATCACAGAGAGGGAGAGTGCATCTGGCCGGAATCCACTGGACAGCCAGGCGAGTAAAGGAGCTATCTTGAATGTCAGGCCATTTAGTTCTTCGGATGACTCCCGTTCTGGTTGCTGAACGCCTGCAATTGCATGAAGATCCCAACAGAGAACTGCCCAGTCAAGCTACAGGATCATGAGAAATAAGACCTTTTTTTAGCCAGGTGATTTTATGGTGATTCGCTGTGCAGCAATAAGTATCTAGAATAGAAATCAATACATGTTGCGTCTCTCCCGTGCCTCTGCATACACACTGAGGCTCCATATTCTCTTTCCTTTGCTTTATTTTTCTCTCATGGCTCTCTTATCGCCATCTGGCTTACTGTGGACTCGTCTGTTTGTTATTGTCTCCCTACCCCACCGAAATCGAGGCTCTGGGAAGACAGGGACTTTGTCTTACTCATACTCGATCTCTCCTGCCTGGGATGTGTCATAAGCTAGACAACAAATATGCATTGAATGGATCAATTCACTTAATTTTGTTTATCTTCTTAAGTTTGCTTTTACAAAGTATAACAAGCCCATAAAAAAAAAAAAAAAGCACTGAAAATATTTGAAATACTTTCATGACTATGGACTCTTATGTGTACAACGTCTGAAATGGTCCCAAATGCCCAGCCTTCCCCTTTCCATTGAAGCATACTTTCTAAAGGTCTTACTGCATAATAACTCCATGGGAAAAACCCTAGAAGGAAAGAGTCAGGCCAATTCAATCAGAAGAGCTCAAACAACACCCGAATGGAGATGGTTATCAGAATCAAGTCAAGCACTGATGAAGAGCTCTTGTTAGCGGAACTGCAGAATATGAACTGGACTCATTTCTGGAAGGATTCGATAGTCTCCCTTCATTCCGTAACACTTGTGGCATGCCTGTTCTCTCTCTCACTCTCTCTCTCTCTCATTCGGTCTGGCATAGTGTTTACAGAAAGTAGAGGATGCATTCCCTACTTTCAGGGAAGGGAAAGTAAAGAGAGAGAGAATGAAGAGGATAAAAGAAAAAAAACAAAACACTCCAAACTTCGATACAGTATGTTTAACACGATTTAGAAGGTTGTGCGGAAATATAGTAACAGCTATTTTTTCTCATGTCAACAACTTTGTGGAGACATGAAGTGCATGAAGATGTTTCTGTCGTTAGCTTTGTTTACATTTTTTTCCTCTCTCTCTCTCTCTCTCTCTCTCTCAGTCCTTCTGCAGAAAGGAGGAAGGGACAGCGTGTGTATTTTCAAGTGGAAGAGATACCTCATGTTCTCTAAAAAATGGTTCTCTCGATATAGGCCAAAGCAAATATGACTTCATTGGCCTGGCCCCAAGATGCACCCATAAACACCCAGGAGAAGGTATAGTGATGTCTCCAGCACACAAAGTAACTCTTCAGCATTTTTCATGTTTGTGACTAATGTCTGTGTGATCCCGGCCTTTTGCTAGTTAGGAAAAACATGGCTTCCCAATAATGCCAGATGCCTTCCATTTCCTCTTCTCCAGAACAGGACAGATCAGTAAGCCATAACTCAGGTATGGCTGCCAAGAAATACATCCCTACACCTCACCCCTCATCCATAACCCCTCACACATGGAAGTTTTCCCATTGCGACTGTACCCGAAGCTAAGGAATAGCTGGCGATCAAAAAAATGGTTTTCCTTCTTCCTGGGACTGAGTAGGTTGAATGAAGAACAGAGTGTTGTATATCTATCCCTCCATCACAGGTTCTTACGGTAGTTGTGAGCCAAATCACCCGCACACCCGCGCAATGGAAATGAATACAATCAGAACTTCTTCTCTCCATCCCACCATGGAAACAGGTGGTGGCTTGCTCAGCCTGGGCACAATCTACTCTGGCTGTGAGTTAGTAATACTCAGGTCCTTGGCCCCTTGGATGGTCTGGGTCAGTGCATTGGGTACGGAGGGATCTGTCTATGGGCAGGGCAGCCATGGCTTGGGCTCTGGAGTTTGAGAGGGAAATTTACAGCATGCAAGTCAACACCCAAATGAGCTCTTAACGAGTAGTTGCAAAGGTAGCATAAATAAGATGCGGACTCACATTCTAATGAGTGCATCACCTTAACCTCTCTACTGTCTACTCAAAAGTTATATTGCCAGGCAGGAGTGCATCAAGACTGCCCATAGATTCCTTTCCTTTTCTTGATCTGCTTATGATCCTTCATCCATGGAGAGAGAGAGAGACAGAAGGAAACAGAGGGGCTGTCCAGGACACCGCAGGGGGATTCTTACTGCTTGTAATAGCAAGACGATGTTGATTTTTACTTTACCTTTGTGCAGCACTTCCTTCAGCTGGTGTTTCCTTCCCCGTGCTTGAAGGGGAAGGTTGGAGCCATTCGCTCCTCCCGGTGCTGCTGGCCCACCGGCCTGAGCTTCCTGCTTGCTTTTAACCTTAATGGGTTAACTTCATAAAACGGCAGCTCTTTATTCCCGCCTGAGATTTCCCATCATACTTTAGGACCAGCGAACCGTCCCTTCTTTGATGGCACCTTTTGGCTCCACAATAGAAGCCAATTTGTTAGACTTCTTTACAGGTCAGGGGCTGCGTGAAGATGTGGAGGGCAGCAGCAGTGGGCACTGGAAAATGAAGTTGTATTCGGTTGGCAAATTATATGTCTGCTGCTCTTTATGGGCCCTGGTTTCCTTCCCTCTCCTTTTCCCTCCCTCTTTCGGCCCCCTCCCCAGATCCTTGCCTTTTCTCGAAACTGAGGAAGCGTGTATGTGAGATATCGTCACATATCCAGTTAATGTAGGTTAATAGATTGATTCCAGTGACACGGATCATAATGAGCAGTAAATTGTTTTATCTCTTAAGTCTTATTTGGTCAGCCAGGAAAACATATGAGGTAATATGGCTTGGACTAAATGGACCGTATAATAGATCTCCTTCTAAAGAATAAGGACGGGGTGACAGCGCCTCTTATGATTAATGAAAATAATAATGGTCCTGAAATTGAAATTTTTCTAATTTTTTTTTCCCCTTCTCCTCTCTTGGCTGCCACCAAAAACTTCAGCCAGGAGATGATTTGTGCACAGTAACTGACTCTGACTTCTTCCTGGGCCTAAGAATACACACTTGGGGGGGCGGGGAGAGGAGAGGCTAGCAAAGGAACGGAGCAGTTTATAGAATTCTAAGTGTGCCATGGGGAGGAAGGGAGGGCGTTAAAGCAAATGTTTTCTAAGTTGGGTTCTAATGTAAAGACTTCGTACTGAACGTGAGAAACTTGGGTGGAATGTCTTTGACATCAGATGTTTCAGAGATCAGCCTGATTATTGACCTGGAATCAAACCGATTGGGTCTTTAGATTTATTTTTACATAGTGTCTTTTCCTCTTTCTCCCCATCCATTTTTACCCCTTTTGGGTGAAAGAGGTTGCTTTCTTCCATACCTCAACATCAAGATCCCTGTCTTCTCATTGATTATGAGAAAAAAGCAAATGCATGTCTCAGTTTTTCACGGAGTAGTGCTTTGGGAAGAAGAGGAGAGGAGGGGAATTTTCATTGTTTAGCAACAACACAGAGGCATCACCCCTTTGGAAGGAAAAAAAAATGGCAACCAGTTATGATGGTATGTTTGGTCTCAGTGGGCTCACTCTGCATATGATGGTAGATCATGGGAATCACATGATTAGAGAAGCCTGCCTTCTTGAGATATGGTGAGAGGAAGGACTAAGGAGATCCAGCCTTTGGCTTCCACTCGAATAAGGACCATGACCTTTGAGTAATCTCTTCCACTCTCCAGGCCGCATGTCATTGGCACAGCAGCCTGAGAAATGTATTCGGTTTACTCAGGGAAGAGTGGCGTCTGTAACAGAGGAACCTATCTTTCTCCCAGATTCTGTCCAAATTCTGTGCATATTGATTTCTCAAGAATTTGTCTTGCACAACCCTAAGTAGTCCTCCTGGGCACTATGCATGGCAATGCATTGTTTTCTCTTTGGTTTATGCCAAAGCAAAGTAGGCAATTCTGGAATGAGGAAGAACTACAGATGATCTTGGATTGCAAATGTTTGGGCACCTGTTGCTTACCTGTGTAGAACATGATGAAGGTATCGTTAATCCAATGCAGACAACTGGATTAATACCCTTTCAATATCAAGTTTCCTCTAGAGAGCTCTCCAAATTGTTTCATTGACATTTTTACTCTTTAATCGGTTATCAGTAAGATGTAAAAATGAAGTCTCTAGGGCTGCCTGGATGGCTCAGTTGGTTAAACATCCAACTCTTGGACTCTTGATTTTGGCTCAGGTCATGATCTCACAGTCGTGAGATCGAGCCTCGCATCGAGATACACACTGAGCGTGGACCCTGCTTAAGTCTCTCTCTCTCTCTCTCTCTCTCTCTCTCTCTCTCCCTTTCTCTCTCTGTCTTTCTCTCTCTCTTCCTCTGCCCCCACCACCCGGATCATCCATGTACACACACACACACTCTCTCTATCAATAAAAAAAAAAGTCTCTATTCACTTATAAATAGAAAAACCAGCCAAAAAAATAAGATTGTAGAATGGAAAAGGAGCCAATAATTTTGATAAGTTTTTTTTAAAAATTGCAGGGGCACTTGGGTAGCTCAGTCAGTTGAGCATCCGACTCTTGGTTTGTGCACAGACCACGACCTTGATGTTCATGGGTACGAACCCCATGTAGGGCTCTGTGTTGGTAGTACAGAGCCTGCTTCGGATTCTCTCTCTCTCCTTCTCTTTCTGCCCCTCCACCTCAAAATAAATAAACTTAAAAAAATTGCAAAATAGTATGTATGACATGATTCTCTTTTATGTTTATCTTTGTCCAACAAATAGTGAACTTTTGTCCCTTTCAAAGTCTCTTTGAAAGAAGTAGAAATAAGAAAATATTATAGTTATTTTGGTAATTTTTAACATGTCCCAAAAGCAGTCATTACCTTTGAAATAAAAAAAAATACATACATCTTGCTTCTTATTGCTCAAGAAAAGTGCATAAATTAAAAAAAAAGACCTTTTAAATGTTGTTTGAAAAGGGCTCACTTTTTCAGATGCATTAGGTAAATTTTTCTTTTCAGAGAATTTCTTGATATTCAAGAATTATCAAGTAATAATTAGCTTCTTTAAAATGATAATAACGGCACACTTGGGTTACAAAATATATTTGATCTAAGCTTAAGGAGTTCAATTATTCGTCAAGCAGTGTATTGTGCTGTTTTTCTATTTACTTTCACATTTTATCTTTTTGCTTTGTCTCTACAAATATATTTGAGAATTTTATCTTTAACCTTTCTCTTTACAATTTTTTCTTTCTTCTTTTTTATTATTTTTTATTAAAAATGTTTAATGTTTATTTATTTTTGAGAGAGAGACAGAGAAAGAGTGGGGGAGAGACAAAGAAAGAGGGAGACACAGAATCTGAAGCAGGCTCCAGGCTCTGAGCTGTCAGCACAGACCCTGACATGGGGCTCACAGACTGAGAGGTCATGACCTGAGCCGAAGTTGGATGCTTAACCTACTGAGCCACCCAGACATCCCCCCAAATTTTCTTTTTCAAATTTCTTATTTTGTAGACAAAATCCATACTTACCTCGATTTGGAAAAACTCAAATCACATTTCAAATATTCAATATACTTAGCATTAAGTGACTCTGGTGCTGAAAACAACTGCTAAGGATGCATTGAATATTTGTAAATCTTTTTGAAACTGGAACTCATTCATATGGCCTGAAACGCTAGTGTTCAACCATAATGACAGCAATCCATTTGAGAAATCAAGTTGCACCCTGGGAATTGGGAAGAAGTCTTCAATTAAGAGGCTGAAATCTGCAGACTGATACTCTATATCATCAATATCCCTGATCTCGAGTAGAGGTAGTAGAATTTTTTATGACCCATGGTATTCCATGACACTGAACAGTGTGGAAACATCTCAGCCCGGAAGTCATTATACGACAGGGTGGAAAATGTCATTAAGCATCTCATATCAAAGTAGGTTGTTTGAGGGGCAGATCTCACCCATTTTAGTTCACAATTTAGGTGGTAAGAATAGAGTTCCCAAATGAATATAAATATTGCTTCTTCAACTGAGATGTCTACTTGCTTTGTATCTACGTTATCAAATCAAACCGTTCATATTAGTTTTTAATTAAGCTTATGCATGGTAATGTGTACAAATCTTTCTAACCGAGGTTTTTTTTTTTTTTAATTGTTTTTAAAGTTTATTTATTTTTGAGAGACAGAGTATGAGCAGGGGAAGGGCAGAGAGAGAGAGAGAGAGAGAGAGAGAGAGAGAGAGGCAGACGCAGAATCTGAAGCAGGCTCCAGGCTCTGAGCCATCAGCACAGAGCCCGACGCGGGGCTCGAACTCACAGACGGTGAGATCATGACCTGAGCTGAAGTCGGACGCTTAACCGACTGAGCCACCCAGGCGCCCCTAACCAAGGTTTTTAAAAATGCAAATTGTGCATTTCAAGAAATCCGAAGGATCGATTAGGCAGAGAGAGAAATGAAGAGGAAAGATAGGTGTACCGACACTCTTAAATTTTAACGGAGACCTCAGGAGGGTTCAGCCTCTGCAGTGGGCCTGCTTCCAAGGTTGAACCTATCTAATGACTATTTGCTTTTATTTTGGCATTCCCTGAATAATAATGCAATATTTATTTTTAATCACCCTGTGTATATAAGAAAAATAGGAATAAAATCATACAGAAAAGATGTCCAATCTGGCATTGCTTGTCATGGTGTATGTTTATAAAGCATCTTTCAAACATCTGGTGGGTTTGACTAAGCTCTGTTACATCCACATGAGGAAACATTAGATTATCTATCTATCTATCTATGATATTTACTGAGAAAAAGATAAAAGAAATAAATAAAGCCACATATACACTATAATTCCAATTAAAAGAAAAAGAACATTCACACACAAAGATTAAGAACTAGGAAAAACAGTGATCATCCCCAGATATTAGGATTCATGTATCGTTTTTTTTTTTTGTTTTGAAATACATTTCTGTATCCTATGAGATTTCGACATGCTCATATTCCTTTTATAACTAAAAAAAAAAAATAATAGCTCTTTGTAACTATGCTTTAAGGACTTTATATAAACTAATTCACTTCATTCTCATGAAATAAGTATTATTTTTATCCCATTTTATAAATGAGGGAATTGATTCTCAAAGGCTAAGTAAATTTAAATGTGTTCAAGGTCTTACAGGAGGTAATCGCGCTGCCAAGATTTGAACCCAGGCTGCCTGACTCCAAGGTTCATGCTTTTAAGGCACTCTCTAAGTACGGGTCCTCCAAACAGCATACTTAGTTTTTTAAAACTAAATGTTATTTCCCAGGAGGATCGCAGTAGCTCAGGCAAACCCAAGTATAAGCTGCCCGAATCTGAAGAACAAGAAGCACATTAACACGTTTCTGATGTCCAGGTTCAGAGTGGTTTAGTTTTGTGTAATTTAACTTTCTTTATTCTCATTGTAGACTTTGCTTACAAGTTTCTCATAGGCCATTTTGACCCGTGTTCGCGTTCCAAGATCAGAATCTTGCTGTTGTGTTGTATATGTTACCAAATGACCAAATAAGGCGGTGGTCTTCTGGTTAAGAGAGCAGTGTGAATAGACTATTCTGGAAGCCCACAGGAAACAATTTTGTAACTGATGTTCTCAAATTGATTACACAGTTGTTGAACCCCCACTTCACTTTGAAACCTGTATAGTCATAAAAAATAATTAAATACGTTTGTTCTTATGAAAAGTTCTAATCACACAGGGAAGTGACTGCCTGCACCTACCTGCCTCCAGTTTTTTCTTGCCAAAGCTCTAGAATTCTTGGGGCACCTGCGTGGCTCAGTCAGTTAAGCATCCAGCTCTTGATTTTGGCTTGGGAGTCTCTCTCTCCCTCTCTCTCTGCCTCTCCCCTGCTCATGCTCTCTCTCTTTCTCTCTCTCAAAATAATTAAATAAACACTTTAGGAAAGATAAAATTCTAAATTTAAATACGTCCATAAGGAAATTTACTCTGCCTTCCAGCGTTCTAAGCAGATACAACAGGACATAATTGCAGGCCAGGCTCTCGTCTGTTACCTAACCCAAGGCTGTGCTCCGACCTGCTCCCTTCCTTTCCAGTGCCTCGCCGCACCCATCTCCTCCTGGACCTTTGATCATCAAATGGCCCCGAAGAGCTTCTGAGCCCTGTGGGCTTTTGTCTTTCCTCCCGCTGCTTGGAGTCTTTCCCTTTCCTTCATTCCACTCAGATTATTCTGTTTTCCCTTCTGCGCTGCTGGTCTGTCTTCTCCATTTCCTTCCAGATCTTGTCCATCTCTACCTCTACCCCATGCTTGTCCTCTTGGAGAAAAAGAAATAAATATTAAAAAATCAGCTAGGGGCACCTGGGTGGCTCAGTCGGTTAAGAGCCTGACTTCAGCTCAGGTCATGATCTTGAGGGCCATGAGTTCGAGCCCTGCGCTGGGCTCTGTGCTGACATCTCAGAGCCTGGAGCCTGCTTTGGATTCTGTGTCTCCCTCTCTCTCTCTGTCCCTCGCCTGCTGCTCTCTGTCTCTTTCTCTCTCTCAAAAATAAACATTAAAAATTAATAAAATATCAAAACTCAGCTAATTATTCCTGGTGAGCATAAATGCAGTTCTTGCCTGTAAGAGCAAACACACACACACACACACACACACACACAAAAGAAAACAACAACAATAATAATAAAGCCATTAATCTTAAAATTAAACTAATCATAATATAAACTGGTGTCCACAAGCATCGAATCTCCTATAAATGGACTCGAACAGCCCTTTAAAATCTCCACGGGGTTTCTCCTCCTTCTTGAATTCTCCTTCTTTTCCTTAAGTGCCAAACACATGCATAGCTACATAAACATTCCTTATGGCCTATGTGGTATCAATCTTGCAGCAAAATTGCTCAGAACTGCAACCATCTTGTAGGTTTCGTGTGGAGTCAGCGTGGGAGTCTAGGCGGCAGGTACGCATTTTGTTATAAAATCCTCTGTTCTAGATTTCAAAGGTGCAGATAAACTCCCTGAGCGCGTCCTAAATCTCCAGCAATAAACTCGCGGCATCGAAGACTCTCTCACTGGGGTTCTTGTGGAGAATGTACGTCTTTACATATTTGCAGATTCACGTGAGAAACTTGAGATTCGCCTTCAGAAGCCTTGTGTTAATTAAAAAAGCAAAATCAATGGGCCTGTGAATCTACCTTTTCCTGGGGTTGATTAAAATCCGAGAAGAAGATCAAGTTAAACAGAAAGAACTACCGGGGCGGGCGAAATATTGACCACGCGCCCACAACTCACTTTCAAGGACAAACAAAATACATTATTTTATTTTATTTTATTTATTATTATTCTTATTTATTTATTTTTTGGCTGAAGAAAAAAGATATTAAAAAATCCAGTGACTGATTTTGCTTCTTGAACCAAATCAAATATTTTCTTGTCAGAGTGCTCATAACTGCAGCCTGCAGAGGTCACGGCCTTAACTTTCTCCTTCAGATGGTCTGTGAGTGGAATGTCCTTACGATTAAGGCCCCTTTTGTTTTCCTTGGGAGGGTTTTGCTTACACTGGCAAGCGCCGGAGACGCACCAAGGTTCTCTAGACTCTGTTTATTAGATTTTTATCTTCTTATCAGAGTCTTCCTTCTTAAATCATGTCAGCATTTTACCGCCCTTTAGGGATTCCCGGTGTTTTATTGTCTATGAACTGCTTGGGGGGTGGTCGGGGAGGGAGCTAGCCTAACGAATATAACATTTATATAATAGTAGGAATGGGGAGGAGGCTAGGCGTTCTTCCTATTCCCACACTCACCGCGGCTTCCTCTCCCCCTGCCCGTGAGCCCCCGGGAAGCCCACGGCCTGCCTGCTCTGGCCATGCTTATCTGTCAACGGAGTGACATGGCTTCTCTGTGGACAGCCTGCTTTTCAGTCATTTTGAGTGGCTCTTTAAACCCATATGTACTTGCTTAAGCCATTTTCAATCATCCAGAGCGACCGTCGGGCGAGTGGGTGATTGCCTTGAGCCTAAGAATGTTTTGGGGTTTTAGTCACAGACAGAGTATGGACGTAGAGAGCCCATCCCTTCTGTGCCTGACCTTTCTTAGCACGTTGGACTGAAACTTTAAAACAACCTCATGCAAAATTATCCAAACTTTGGAGCCTATGCAGGAAAAATCGCTGGGCTTTCGAGAAGGGTGGAGTTTTATGGGACAGTGGAGGGAGGTGACGGGAAACCAGGAAGCCCAGAGGAAGACTCACTGCTGGGAAAGTGAACCCTCTCCTTTTCCCTTTCGTTGGGTACCCACGTGACTCATCTCACTATGCGTTTCTAATACTCACAGGCTTATTTTTTTTTTGTTTTGTTTTGTTTTTAACCAGAAGCTGATCTTAGTCACAGGTATCCTTAAAAAGTGTTAAGTCCTCGTCAGTAAGGTTAACTAGCAAAAACGTCTTGTCAAGGAAAAGATCCGTATCTCTCCATTGAGGCCATGAAGCATGATCACGGCCTTGTTGCATATTGCTTTCAGAATTGGTTAATGACCGTAAGACTATTAGAATGAACGTTAACTTCTAGAGAGGTCCGGGGGCCGAGGATTAAGCCGCCCTGCAAATCCTCTTGGATATGAAGCGACTTTTATTTATTTCCCGTTCGCTCCTGGAAGGTGAGGATTTGATCGACATTGGGGGGAATAGAGTCATCAAAGGGCATTAACATGTTTTCTGACGTTCATCCATCCTTCAAAAGATATTTATTGAGCACTTACCTGTGTGAGGCATTGTTTATCTTGGAATCCCTTGTTCGCCGGGGCTTTGGAAGAGCCGCAGGCCGTCCGCGCGGTGGCTGTGTGTACTCTTCTCTTACTGTGCCTGCTGGGAACGTCGAATTCTCCCTCCAACTGAGGAGTCGGCTGTTTAGCTTCTACTCTTTGCTAAGACCTCAGGCTCTGTGGAGCATTCCATGGGAAGGGAAGTGTGAATTTTATGGAGAATCAAGTATTGTGTTTTGTGTGTGTGTTTTTTTTTCCTCTAATGAATCTTCAATGACTACTTTATTTTTCCTTAAGAGTATTTTCCCAACTAATTAAAGCAATAAGTTCCCGTGGAAAAGTGCTTAACCTAACAGTTTCGTGGCCAGCTTTTTCCTTCCAGCTGATAATATCACAGTGAAGGAGGAACACAAGGCTTGGAAATTTGGGCCCAAATCCTACCAACATGTTTTTTGAGATAAAACAAATAGTGTTGAAAGATGTATCGTGAAGACTTGAAATCCATTTTTCAACTGGATTCTATTTTACTGTTTTTTCTTTTGTTTTGTTTTCTCAAATCCTTTCGAATTTCAACTCGAACTTGACTCAAACTTGCCTCAGACTTCATTTGTATGATATTCTATAATTTGAATGTTCCAACTATTTAGGACTTGTTGTGCCCAAATTCTGGATCCCAAGAAGACCTCCGGGGAGCCGGGACTGATGCAAACGCAAAGGGTCTGTATTCGAAGCTCGAGCTCAGACTCTTGCACCTCCCGACGTAGCGGTGCAGTGGCAAAAGCCCTGAGCCAGGTTTACACAGGCTTTTTATCAGGGTTCGAGTACACTTTTTGGGCGGGAATGGGGATGCTTTGAATTGATTGATTGGCATTTCACGGGCTAGTTTCTCATTGAGTATTTCATATTTGGCGGGCGTGGGCTAGCTATGGATTGGCTTAGTTTGGGGGTCCCGAGCTGATTCAAATGGTCAGCGCGCGTGGGCTGGACACTGATTAGTTTTGCTAGGGGCTATTCTAGGAATCTGACCTCCTGTGGTTTCCCTGGAACTCAAGGTGGAGGCAGGGTCTGCTACTCAGGGTCCAGTCCCACCCGGGGTAGTGACGGGGTCTGCTAATCTGGGTCCGGCCTTTTGGCTACTCTGTTTCTGGAACCCAGGGCAGAGCCCAGGGTGACTTGTTTTCCTGGAACTCGGGGCCCAGAACTACTCTAAGATGGAACTTAAACCAAAATGGAGTGGCCTTAGCCCTGACAGCACTATACTTTCACAACATGGCAATTCTCTAACACAGCAAACAGGGTTCACAGCAATCACAGCAAACGGGTCAGGAGTCTAGTGCATTCCTAAGTCTCTAAATCTAATACCTAACAAGATTTAACACACAGCAACTTAGTCTAATACACAGCAAACTAAACAGGCCTCACAGCACCCCAAGAAAAGTTTCACAGTGTTCACAGCAAACAGCAATCGAAACAGAATCCTCAGCCATCATAACCCTTAACAAGGTTCACAGTAAGCAGAAGTCTGGGGCACACTATCTCTAACACAGTACCCCTCTATGTTTAGCAGAAGAGAGAACTGGCTTCAAACTAATGCAGGGCTGTCACTTAGGACAAGAAACTTAAAAACGCTCTCTTCAGACTTCCTCATTTCTTCAGTGTCACTATAATCTTCACCTCGATAACTGATTTTCCCTTCATAGAAAAAAAATGTAATTATAATAAGAGCCTGGTCTTTAGTGGAATATAATACAGAATTGCTAATGCTGTATTGGACTGAAACACAGAGAGGACCCTAAGCTGGCAGGCTTTCTAAAAGTAGTGACATAATATTAGTTATCTCCTTGTTAGTGCCGTTATAATCATCTTTTAGAGATACCACACGGTTGACCCAAGGCCCGGTTGACTTATTGATTAGCTACTCTCTTCCAGAACTAGCTTTAGGTATTAGGGGGAAGGAGGAGTTAAACATGATTGTTTTTATTATGAGCTCCTACGTGAGGACCTTTGGGTTTCATTAGAAAGTAAACAAATATTTGCAGTACGGTAGATAGTGCTGTTGGTATCTCTTTTTCTTTTTGTTTTTAAATTTATTTATTTATTTTGAGAGAGAGAGAGACAGCATGAGCAGGGGAGGGGAAGAGAGAGAGGGAGAGAGAGAGAGAGAAAGAGAGAGAGAGAGAGAGAGAGAGAGAGAGAATCCCAAGCAGGCTTCACACTGCCAGCATAGAACCCTAGGCAGGTCTTGAACACACAAAACCAGGAGATCATGACCTGGGCCGAAATCAATAGTCAGATGCTTAATGGACTGAGCCACCCAGGCGCCCCAGTGCTGTTGCTATCACAAAGGAGAGAGCCACGGATTGCCTGGGGAAGGCCGGCCAACTTCAGATTTGGTCCCAGAGGAAAAATAGAAATCTGGGGGAGGCTCTGTATTTCAGTCCGAGAAGTGTTAGGCGAGGCAAGGGATAGGGGGCAATGATGACTCACCCTGGGGAAAGCACGGGTAGAGAGCAGGGAGTGCTTGACGGTGATATTCAGACTTAGAAGAGGCACAGGGCTCCTGTGCCCCACAAGGGCGGGGTGATGTTCGCCTTATCCCCTGCCCCTGCCCAACTAAAAGAATATTATTTTCGGGACAACATGTGGTCAGCGAGCTTTATGAGCCCTAGCCTAAGTAGCGTTAGCCCTGTTAGCAGGAGACATCGTGATACCCATTTAATCTGTGACTAGTCTGACAAACTACTGCGATTCAGAAATCTCATAGGAATAAAACTCTTATAAGTTTAAAACATTCTTGTTTTGGAACACTAATTTGTTCTGTGTACCTCAGAAAACAAAACAAAAACAAAAACAAAGGTGACATAGTCGAGAGACCACACATGTCTAATTTTCTACTTCAGAGCCACTGGCAGAGATGAGTTGTACCAGGGGCAGGAAGCATATAAGTAGGATCAGAAATATATTTATGTGTGAAGTCTCTAAAACTAACTGTACAGCTATGCGAGAATGCCCACTTTTTCCTAGATATATAACCCATATCCTCCAAAAAGGACAGTGTGTTTAAGGTTATCCAGCCTATGGTAAAGTCCTTGTCTCAGTTCAGAAATTCATTGCCAGTGGCACCTGGGTGGTTCACTTGGTTAAGCGTCCAACTCTTGGTTTCTGCTTAGGTCATGATCTCACAGTACATGAGTTCAAGCCCCGTGTTGGGCTCTACACCGACAGCACGGAGCCTGCTTGGGATTCTCTTTCCCCCCACTCTCTGCCCCTCCCTTGATCATGATCTCTCTCTCTCTCTCTCAAAATAAATTAATTAATGTAAAAATAAACACATTGCCATATAAATTGTTGTGTGTGTATGCATGTATGATCTAGAAAACATGTTTTTGTTTTCATTTTATATATCTGAACTGTCATTTTTCTTTGAAACTACAGGAGGACCCCACATTCATATTATCATTTATTTTAAGGATTAAAATTAAAATGGAGCATTCGGCCAGTATGTAAGCAAACCTGAAGGCTGAAGAAAACAGTGGACAATATCATACAAGTGATGGGGACTCCGGAGAAAAGCAGCTCAGAGCATAAGCACCCAGACTTCAAAATACCGAGTAGACTTCACCCATGCCTAAGAGTTACAGAAATGTTGGGGCGCCTGGGTGGCTCAGTCAGTTAAGTGTCTGACTTTGGCTCAGGTCATTATCTCTAAGTCCTTGGGTTCAAGCCCCGCACAGGCTCTGTCCTGACAGCTCGGAGCCTAGACCCTGCTTCGGATTCTGTGTCTCCCTCTATCTGCCCCTCCCCTACTCACACTCTCTCTCTGTCTCTCAAAAATAATAAATAGAATGTTAAAAAAAAAAAAAGAGTTACAGAAATGCTTTGGTGACATAAAGTTTTTTAGATGCCCTATGAATGCAGCTAACTAGATAAAGTGTCATGATTCTAAATGAGATCAAGAAAAATAAAACTGTGGGGCGCTTGGGTGGCTCAGTCTGTTAAGTGTCTGACTCTTGATGTCAGCTCAGGTCACGATCTCAAGGTTGTGAGCGTAGGGCTCCTCGCTGGGCATGGAGTGTATTTAGATTCTCTCCCTCCCTCTCACTCTGCCCCTCCCCCACGCTTGTACCTGTGCGTGCATGCACACACCTACACATGCTGTCTCAAAAAAGAAAAGGAAAAGGAAAAGATATAGATAATTAGAAGTACAATGGTTTTAATATTATACAACAAAAAGTCAACAGTGACAGACTGTAGATTTTAAATTTTGACACCAAGTGTAAGGGGAACTCAAGTTTGTTTCATAGCTCAAGATGAATCAGCCCCAAGTCTCCTAACCTGCATTTAATCATTTGCCTTTATCAATAAGCATGCACACACTGTGGACTGTACCTTTTGTAACTTGCCCTCACAGATCTCCAAACAGTCTTACCTTACAGTTTTGACTGCAAAGATAATTATCCAAACCTGGATAAGTGACCCATCTCAAAAATAGAATGCATTTGGGGACAAGAGTTTATGGAAAGGCAAATGTAGTGACAATTATTGTTTCATTAGACCCACAGTCTAATTCTATATTTCCACTATTTTCCAAGTGATCACACACCTAGCCTTAGGTTAAATGATTTATATGTCATATCAGTCATTCCAATCTTTTCTTCCGAATTCTCTATTTCCACCTCTTGGTCACCCTACCTCTCACACACACACACACACACACACACACACACACACTCTATTCCACACATCTATACACACCTCTTCTCCACGCATGCACACCTACCTTTTTGATCTATTATTTTTAATTTTTTTCTCTGTTCCTGTAGATTATGGCGATGATTATCACTAGTGGGAAGGGTATGGAGCAGGAAACCATTAGAAAGAGAAAACAATTGAAGAAAATGTTTGACAGTAAGTTGCCTACTTGCCTCTCATTCTTTCCTATTGTGCTTGATTTCACATGAGCCAACAAAGGTTGGTCTTACTGAAGAGCATAGCAACAGAGAGGTTCATGCCAAGCACTCTCAGACTTCAGCCTCAAAACCAAAGGCAAGGCAACATGAAGATTAAAGAACAGGAGACACGGACTGAGGACCATGAATAGAAACTGGCTTAATTGTGACTTCTCTACAAGATGGCACACCGCAACTTCCCTAGTAAGCATTGTTGTTGTTGTTGTTGTTTTAATTCTAGGCTTAGAAAACATAAGTTAGAGACTAAAGGCAACAACTCGTATGAGTGTAAACTGACGCATGCTGTTTTTGTAAAGCAAATTGACAATCTGTGTCAGGAACCTTTAAAATAGGATACCCCCTGATCCAGCAATTTCAGTGCTTAGAATACAGACCGAGGAAGCTATCGGAGGCAAAGAAATAAAGTTCTTTACCTGATGCCCCACAGTAACCAATATTGTGTTATTGATAGTGGCCAAAATCAGGGTACAAGAAAATATCCAATAGGGAAATAAATGGTAAGCAAATTAGGAAGTATCCTCAGAGTGGAATGATGAATTAAATTTATGTTTATAAATTGTTTTTAGTCACAGGAAAATGAAAATTTGCTAAGTGATAGAGCAGAATTCAAAGATCTATATACAAAAGGATATTATTGATAAAGCAAAGGCTAAATAAATAAAATTTGAAAGATTGATACCAAAATATTGGAC
Source organism: Paguma larvata (assembly GCA_030068075.1). Classification (NCBI taxonomy): domain Eukaryota; kingdom Metazoa; phylum Chordata; class Mammalia; order Carnivora; family Viverridae; genus Paguma; species Paguma larvata. Next base: position 128,211,991 of record CM057827.1, on the reverse strand, counting down.
AAAGTCATCTGTAGGTAAAATGGTATGGATATTTATTTACTTTGATACCTTTAAGTGGTTTCCAAATTTTTTACAATACAGTGCAATTTTATAATAAAATTAATTCAATAAGCTTTTTTAAAAAGATAACAGCATTGATTAGCTCTATTGAATTAGCTTTATCAATTTATTTTCCCCGTAGTTTTATTATTTAAATGATATCACGTATGGAGTAGAATTCTTAGAGACAATGCACGTCCTCTTGATTCACTAAAAACACATTTTGCTAAAGAAGTCTTGACGTTAGGAGAAAATAGTTCGAATATTATTTAAAACTTCATGATTATTTGGGGCAATGTCAGTTTCTCATAGCTGGCATTCATAGAAAATAGGCGTCTCTATTATCATCGTTCACAAATTTCAGACACCCTGGAAGATTACTAAACTTATCCAAACCCTAATAGTAGAAACTCGAAGTGAGCTACTATTCAATTTATTTTGATATAAAATTAGAAATGTAGATAATAGGAAGAGATCAATCTCCTATTTGTAAATCACTAAAATTTGTATTTTGGCGCTGGGGGAGACAAATATTTGTTAAGTGTCTGCTGTTCCTGAACATAGTAAAACTACTTTAAGGTCAGAGGCTGTATCCCAGAGATAAAGCACTTGGTCTCTGGAGTGATGCAAACGGGTTTCATTCTCATCTCCAGCACCTACTATGTGACCTGGAGCCATCCTTGGGGTCAAACATCAGACTGTTTATCTACAAAACGGGCATGTTAACGTGGTGATTTCATTTGATCCAAACAAAGACTGAGGAAGGGCTCTCTGCAAAGCTTCCCCAGAAACACAGCATGGCATGGCCTGTTCCGGGACCTGGCTATCATCCCAGAGGACTGGAAGGTTAGGGTACAGGTGGGAACAGAAGAGACAGGTAGGTGAGGTTAAGCAGGCCGGATGCCAGAGGGCGCTGGATTTAATGCCCATGGTTTTGATTTTATCCAGAGGGCAACACGGAGCCGTTGACGGGATGGAGTGAAAAGGGATATGCTTTTCAAGCATTCCTGGAATTACAAGGCAGTTAAAAACCGCCCCCTCCTAAATGGTCAGTAACTCATGCATCTTGTCCTCAGTCATGTTTGTGTAGCACGGCACGGTTTATAAAAGGTACAGAAAGTCTCGAAGGCAGGCTTCTCCGATCCCCTGGGTGTTGGCAGAAGGAAAAAGGGTCTTGTCCCCTTCCTGGAGAGGGGCCCAGAGAGAAACTGTCAGTCTTCTCCTTACTCCCTCCTCCCAAGGGGTGAAGCAGATTTATAGGATGGCTGAGTTTGGAAGAAGGAACTGAATCCCTCTGGTTCAGTTGTATCCCTGCCTGCCCGCAAGGAATGGGTCTGTCTTGATCTTGCAGTTGGCTTAGCAGAGAAAGTCTTGTCCTGACCCAGCTCCCTGGTTTCCGGTGCTGTCTGCCACAGGGTGGTAAATGGAATTCAATAGTGCACGATGAGAAAAACCACTTGGATACCAGACCTAAATCAATAATCTCCAATCCAAGTTGAATAAATATCATATTTTGATCTCCTTATACACAAATATGTCTTTCTCCTCTAGCTCAGAATTAGCACCCCCAACCCCCGCCCCCACCCCCGACAAGTCCCAAAGACAGGTCTAGGAGCCAACTCCGTATCAGCAACTTCAGTTTTGAGGTACTCCACACAGAATGAATGTGTTTAGCCAACAGAGTAGAACAGCTTTATAACACTGGCTAGGGAGAGACTAACAGCTGCCTCACACGGTAGACATATTACAGTGTGGTCATGCAATTATATTTCAAGGGACAAAATAGGATTCATTTTCCATCTAAATTCATGTAATGATGAGCTGTGCTAACATACGGTTCTTCTGAATGTAGGAAAATACTACTGGGCAGAACTATCTTGTTCTCGCCTGCCATTAAAAGGCTGTCAATTTGTAACGACAGAACTGCTAAAAGCCCCTGATGTCATCAGGCATTACGCTCGCGTCAGCCAAGGAATCTCACGATTTTGGTCATAATGACCACAGTGTGTTTGCTACTGTGGAAAGATACGCTGGGGCTTACGGAATTTTCACTAATATAATTAGGCTGTTTGCTATGCATTAATACCCCAGTGGATGAACAAAGGATCAAGTTACTTTGCCAAATTCATAATCAACAATGACAAAGTTACCACTATTTCGAGATGGTTACCAAAGTTGATCAGCAAAGCATGACATCACTTCTTAATATTTTTTCAACCATATGGCATTTCGTCCATGTAGAAAGGCAATGTCCATTTTCCCAAGTTATGTTGTAATCATCATAATAAGGAATCAGGGGTCATTTAGAGAATTGGAAATCACTGAAGGGAGTTTGTACTGTAGAATTAGTTTAGCAGCATTGTAGGAATAAATGGACTGAACAAATCACTTCTAGAACAGGATACTTATACCAAATCTCTAAACTATTTGAAGTTGTCACATTGGATTTCTATGCTAAACAGCAAACAAGCAAACCAACCAGGAAGATTTCACTGACTAAGGAACATGCATTTTCTAATTCCCTAACCTTACACGGGAGATTCTTTCTCTTTTCACATTAATGGGTTTTATATTTCTACGTGACACGATGAAACACATTAAATTGTCATTAGGCTCCTGGCTTCAATCCACCGAAATCAGGGAGAAGAAATTCTATTCTTTTTTTTGCCTGCCTTTCTTAGGGATTTCTTTAAAAAGCAATTGGTCCTCGATCAAGAATAACAGTAATAGATGTATACATATCTGAAACTCCTGCACACACAAGTAAAGGCACATTTAAAAGAAACGGTCAGAAGGGTTATTTTTTCCCCATCTTCCACCAATTCTTTAGTTTTGTGTTTACCAGGCTATCAAACTTCACAATAACAACAATCTTAAACTGCGACAAAAACCAGGGATACCTACAGTAGCATAACACAGTAATTCAACAGGGGTGTGATTAATTCAGTGGTCGCACTACCAGAGGAAAATGAACACCGATTACTCTTTTGCCGCAAGTACAAATGGTTGTCTATCATCCTTATTAATTATTGTTATTATGTTACAATAAGAATATTTGATGGAGCCTGGATGGTTAGACAGTGAGCTATTCTTGCTCCCTCATTTAAATACATCTGTGTTCTTTCTCCCATAAGTAACATACGCACAGGTTATACCTACAAAATGCTTTTGGTATACCTCTTTGGCAATAAACAAATTTGCCTATGAGTAGAAAATGTTTTGTGTTGCTACACATACAGCCCACACACTTTGGATGGGGCTGTTGTGGCCTCCATTTTTTCCCAGTTATGACCATTCATATCTGTAAGTTTGTACATTCTGTTCCCTCCCCTTAAAACACTTTTCCTTCTATCCTCTACCTAATTTCTTTTTTGGACTTCATAACTTCCATTAGCTACCACTTTCTCTTTCGATAAACTGCATGAATTTGCCCTCATACTTAGTCTCATAGAATCGCTGCGGTGGAACTTACGTAGCAACGGTAGGGTTCTTTGTTGGCGGGGTGGGACTCATATTGAATCATTACCCTCCTTGGAAAGAGAAACCCTTATTGTTGTTTTTCTCAGCATGTGAATCAGATTCCGTCAGCTTCACCTGTGTCCAAGACTTTTGGCTCCTTTTTCTGAACTGCACCCAGTGTCTCAGGGGCACAACCTTTGAGAACTTCTCTTCTTACCATCCTTTTCCAAGGCTTCACTCTTGAGACTGAGGCAGGTGGAATCCAGGAATGTGGAGAAATTAGTGCTGTGTGTGGCAAACTGGTGATCAGTAGGGTAGCAGACCAAGTCATAGAGTCATATTGATTCCTTCTCCTGGCTGAAACATCAGGAGGCATAACCATTTACATGATCTCTTAGAAAACAGTTATGTAAGTAAGATCTGTTAGAATGTAGTAGCTGGCTTAGTAAGAGACCCTCATATGGGCTCTTCCCTTCCCCCCACCTTGTTCTTTTCCCTTTGGGTTACTCTCCCAGAATTATATTCCCTAACAAAAAAGTAGCCCATGAACTATTGTCTTAAGACTTTGTCTCTTGGGAAACACAGAGTAAGACTGATGGAAACCAGCACGTAGTAGTTGTTTAAGAAATAGTGATAAGTTGAATTAATAAAAAATTTAGACTCAAAATGCTAAAGACATAGTTTCCTAAGTATTTTCCACTAGTTCAGAATCTTGTATATGCAGGGAAAGAAATCATTCTGTCTTAGCATTAGCTAACAGCAAATCCATAATTGTTTGAACTAAATTTCATAAGGGAGTACCATACAGCTTTAGATTGTGTTTTACCCATTGATAATTTACACAAAAAAAAATAAACACACAGAAAAAAAATAGTTGTTAATGCTGAACTTCCTCTGATATTTTCCCAAAAGACTTGAAATGTGGTTTAGCATAACACGTGGATATCACACCTGATAGGGAGCAGTTCATTAGCGAGAGGAGGCACTGGAAGAAAAATAACCAGGTTTTTGTCACATGTCAAACCACTTTACCAGCCTGAACTTAAGCAAGTCAAGAAAATATTTTAAAATGTGATAGTTTCACCTGCAACGAGGAAACCAACTATATCCTCTACCGATAAGCTAGATGCCCTACCCAAATCCCAGATCTGGAGTGAGAAGGGGAGAAACACAGTATTAGAATGGCTGAGCGGTGAGTTTCCAAAAGGAGTAGTCACGTGAAAGAATACCCATAAAGGAGTAGAAATTTGTCTCACCAGTGTACAGATCTTGGCCTGAAAATATCAGACGGGATGATGACACCAGTTCCTTTCAGATTCAAAATTCCACAATTCATTAGAATACTTAAAAAAACATACTGGTGAACTACCTGGATGGCTCAGTAGGATTAAGCATCCCACTATGGCTGGGGTCATGATCTCACAGATCACGGGTTCGAACCCCGCATCGGGCTCTGTGCTGACAGCTCAGAGCCTGCAGCCTGCTTCAGATTCTGTGTCTCCCTCTCTCTCTCCTTTTCCCCTGCTTGCATTCTGTCTCTCTTTCTCAAAAATAATAAACATTAAAAAAATTTAAAAAAAAACATACTGGTTACCTGGATTGGACAGAGCCAATTTATACAGGTAAAAATGATTTTAAAGGATTACATGAATAAGTATAGAGAGAAAGCAATCAAAATAAATGTGCAAGGGTGAAGAGAATACAAACTAAAGAAATCTAATACACCACAAAAATTGTTTCCAGTGCTTAGCACATGATTAAATACATGCACGCATTCTTTTTTTTTTTTAATGTTCTATTTATTTTTGAGAGAGAGAGACAGAGTATGGAAAGCAGGCTCCAGACTCTGAGCTGTCAGCATAGAGCCCAATGTGGGGATCAAACTCACAAGCTATGAGATCACGATCTGAGCTGAAGTCGGATGCTTAACCCACTGAACTACCCAGGTGCCCCGTGTGCACACATTCTTAACAAGAGTTGATGTTCTTACCAAGACCTTGTAGAAGAAACACTCAAATGATGCTTAGAACAGTAGGTTAGAGACTATATAAAAGAAAACAAAAGAAAACGAAAGAATTGGAAAACAGAAAAACATCACAGGTTTATAAACTAATAAAAATGGTGGATTAGGGACTGGAAGACTTTGGGGATAGGAAGATGAAGTCCACTATGCATTTGAGGAATTGCAGAAGTAGAGAAACCAGAGAGAAGGATGGAAAGTCAGTGTTCGAAGAAGTAAAAGATGAGAAAGTTGTAGAAAGGAGAAAGAATTGAAGTAGTTAAAAGTTCTACTAGTACTAATTAGGCTGGATTTAATTAATTAATTTATGTATTTATGTTGTATTGACTTAAAAATATGTCAAGGATGAAGAGAAAGAGAAATTACATATAAAGACATGACAACTGGGTCAACAGCAGACTTCAGACACATCCTTGGTTGTTATGGTGGGCTAAAGTCATCAGATATCAGATTTTTAAAAATGGTATTATGGGGCACCTGGGTGGCTCAGTCAATTGAGCATCCGACTTCGGCTCAGGTCATGATCTCACAGTCTGTGATTTCGAGCCCTACGTCGGGCTCTGTGCTGACAGCTCAGAGCCTGGAGCCTGCTTCAGATTCTGTGTCTCCCTCTCTCTCTGCCTCTCCCCTGCTCATGCTCTGTTTCTCTCTGTCTCAAAAATAAATAAACATTTTAAAAAATGGTATTAAAACTTCCTGCTCTAGGGGAGCCTGGGTGGCTCAGTCAGTTAGGTATCTGACTTCAACTCAGCTCATGGTCTCACCATTCATGAGTGCACACCCCACATCGGGCTTTGTGCTGACAGCTCAGAGTCTGCAGCCTGCTTTGGCTTCTGTGTCTCCCTCTCTCTCTGTCCCTCCCCTGCTCATTCTTTCTCTCTCTCTCTCTCTTTCTCTCTCTCTCTCAAAAACAAATAAAAATATTAAATTTTTTTTTAACTTTCTGCCCTAGAAGGAATATGTTAGAAATTATAAATCCTGTGGTCTACTTTCATTTCAGTCCCTATTTGAGATCAGAACTTCCCAGTACTGTTTCTGCCTTTATTTTCTGCAGATTGTGAACGAGAGGTTAGGGGTCAGGAACACTGAAATGTGAGGCCTCCCTGGACTCATTCCCATGATGGGCATCGTGCTCAGTCCACACCCTCTGCACCTCGACAGCATCTTGCGAGTCTTGGGTCCTGCACTCACATTCTCAAAGAACTCTGGGCTCTTCTCTGTGCCTTCCCATGTCCGGGCCAGAGGAGAAATAAATGAACCTTTTCTACCCCCAGAGCAAGTATTCATCTTTAAATCAACTCCAAAGTGTTTGCATCCCTGTCCTGTCATCATCGACTAAAAAAAAAAATCAGTAAGCATTTCACAAGCAAGCATTCTTTCACAGACTGGGCTTACAGAGTAAATGCAGAATTCAGAGTTGGGTGTTTCATGAAGGCTTTTACGAATGAAAATCCCTCAAAGTAAATACACACACATACGTAGGTAAATACATATAGTTAAAATTCATGATAAAGTCAAAAGGATTTGATGAGTACAAAACTGGCATAAGTGTGTATGGATGCGTGTTAATCTATGGATTTTTTTCGTGAAAGCATCTATAGATCTCATTAGCCAGTCAAGGCAATATATTAGTTATATCCAAATATATGTAATACCCAAAGAATCTCTATTTGTACAACTAATGGATAATTTTGCAATTAATTTTTATAATTCTGATTCAATATCTTCAAAATGTAGTCAGAACATTCAGTTTCCTACATACTTTGTTATAGCATAAACATCAGATAAATTTTAGTATTAATGGAAAGGTCATCCCGAGTAGGAAGTGGCTCACATTCTTCTCTTTACCTACACTAGAAATCTACAGTTTTGACACAAAAGGAACTTAAAGTAAGAATAGCTATTGAGGCACCTGGGCTGCTCAGTCAGTTGAGCATCTGACTTCAGCTGAGGTCGTGGTCCCACGGTTTGTGGGTTCGAGCCCCTCACTGGGCTTTGTGCTGACAGCTCAGAGCCTGGAGCCTGCTTCAGATTCTGTGTCTCCCTCTCCCTCTGCCCTCCCTTGCTCACACTCTGTCTGCGTGTCTCTGTTTCTCAAAAATAAATAAACATTAAAAACTTTTTTTTAAAAAAAGAACAGCTATTTGTCAGCGATAAAGAAGAACAACTATCATAATTTTTAGAAATATCAAACTATTAAAAAAGTTTCCAAGTAGGGGTGCCTGGGTGGCTCAGTCAATGAAGTGACCGATCCTTGATTTCAGTTCAGGTCATGATCTCTAGGGTTCATGAGTTAGAGCTGCACGTCCCAGAGTGGAACCCACTTGGGATTCTCTCTCTCTCTCTCTCTCTTTCTCTCTCTCTCTCTCTTTCTCTCTCTTTGCACCCCCCTTTCTCAGAATATAGAAATAAACTTAAAAAAAAGTTACCAAGTAAATAAATGAGGATGCTTTAAGTTAATTATGTAAAATATTGTTGCCAGGAATTTTAAAACTCTTATATGTTGTGAAAATCGATGAAAAGATGACAGAACCATGCAGTCTCGCTCAGGGAAAGCCAGGCAGCAGGAAACCAGACATTTTGGACACCAGCAGCCAAATAGCTGTGGAGAGTTTTACAACCTCCCCAACAAGGGCTTCATCACCTACCTCAGGGTCATAAGCTTCTGGTTTCCTAAACAGCTTGTGTGTGAGGAAAGTGGGAAAATCAGACTTCTCAAAGACATTGCAGACTGTTGGCCTGTTTGTTTAAACCTACTTTCTGGGATTAGCTCTATCTTACTTTGTGCGTTTTGGGCTGAGGGTTAAACAAGGGTCAAGTAGGAGATTTCAACACATCTGATAGAGGTTTGTTCTTCACGAAAAGAGAAAAGCTTTTCGCCAGTCAGGCCCAATGCTCCCTTCCTCCCCCCACCCGCCGGCCATCTTAAACTCTTTGTACTATTTGTATGTGTAAGGAGGCTCAGGGCAGCACAGGGCACTCTTAAACCTCAATGCACAGATCCAATAACATTCATCATTATCCATCTTTAGGAACCATTATACAGCCTCAAAGCTCACTGTTCAAATATGGCAGCTGCATTAGTTTGACCAGGTCACACTGGGTTGCATGAGTGAATTAAGAACCAACTGAAGATCTTTTTATTTTGGCCAAAATTATCACAGCTAAATATTTGCGAGGGCAAAATAAGAGAGCACTCTTGCATGTTGACATGTGACACTTACTCTCTATGAAAAAGATGTCCGTGATGATCTTCATTTTTTTTCACATTTTTTTTTCATTCTCTAAGCACATTTGTCTACTGGGGTAGAATCTAGTTTCAAGTGTTTTCAGAAATCCCCAAGAATTTAACCAGAAGTTCCACTTGCCTCAATGACATCATTGGTTTTCACAACTTTATTTAGCAGAGAGAGACAGAGACAGAGTCAGAGAGAGACAGACAGAGAGAGAGAAAAAACAAACAAACAAACAAACAAACAAAATAAGTAAAGGCAGAGGGTGGCTGATCCCTGCCTCACACCCCAAAGCTCCCATTGTGAACTGAAGCCACACACAACTACTTGCTCTACTGTAAGAGAATCAGGAAATGGGAAAGAGGGTGGGGCAACGTTTCCTTTCCCCCACCTCCAAACTTTTGCACTGATCTCAACTCCTGCCTCTGGGTCTTAGTCTGAGGACTTTTCTTTTTCTGAAAATTCCCTGCCTGCTTCTAACTGTTCACTTATCACTTCACATTTATTATTTTTTATTTAAAAATATTTATTTTTGAGAGAGAGAGAGAGAGAGCACAAGTGGGGGCAGAGAGAGATAGGAAGACACAGAATCTGAAGCAGGCTCCAGGTTCCAAGCTGTCATCTCAGACCCTGATGTGGGGCTTCACCCCAGGATCCATGAGATCATGACCTGAGCCGAAGCCAGATATTCGACCGACAGCCACCCAGGTGTCCCATTCCTTTACATTTAATCATGCGTTTCTTTGCCTGTTTTCCTTGCTAGACTTTAGTCTACTTTTGCTTCATTTGTCTCTATGTCCCTAGACCTTGACTCAGTTCTGAGAACAGAAGTAAAGGCTCCATAAATGTTTACAAATGAATCAAGGAACACCCAAGTCATACCTACTTGATGTAAAAATATGCAACCTCACCCTACTACGTATGCTCACATATACATAACATTCAGCATCTGTATAACACAAGTGCACTTACCGAACTAGTTGTATTGTCTTTCGGGTCCAAATTTTCTGTCCTTCAACTACGTCATGGTTAAGCACTGGTAGCCTTGCCTTCACAACTTCTCTGTCACTTCTCCTGAATTATCCAAGGTATCTTAAATGGCCATAAAATCTTTATATGCTTTTGTGTACCCTTCACACATACTTGGGCCATAAACAAAAGAGGAAACTATTTCAAAATAATGCAATAATATCATAAATAAGGTCAAAGAGCATCCTGTGAACAAATGGCTAGTGCATAAAAAGTCAGGGAGCCACGGAAGTCGTCTAAACCCTTATACAGAAGGAAGACAAACCAAATATGTTTGCATGACAGGACAAGTCAAATTTCATGCAACTATATTACAATTTCATAATTAAGCATCTTAGTTTACGTTGCTTTCTAATTAAATCCCAAAGTTTATCACATTTTAAATGATCCTCCATCAATGTGCCGTAATATGAAAGCCTTCACCACCAAGTAGCCCACCATGCTGTTAACCCTATGTATCCTGTGTTTTATTCTATACTTTAAATGACCATGTGTAAAATTACATACTGTATTTTTCTCATACACTGTGATCTCATTAGGCAATTACCTGGAATTAATTGTGTGATTAAAATTAAGTAGTCACCTCATCCCATTAGAGAATAGTTACAAAGCAGTGCCTGGGTGGCTCAGTTGGTTAAGCGTCTGGCTCTTGCTGTTGGCTCTTGTCATGATCTCATGGTCATGAGATAGAGCCCGTGTTGAACTCTGTGCTAGGCATGGAACCTGCTTATAGTCTCTCTCTCTCTCTCTCTCTCTCTCTCACTCTGCCTCTCCCCTGTTCATGTGCACTCTCTCGAAAAAATAATTAATTAATTTTAAAAATTAAAAAAAAGGAATAGTTACAGAAAAAAGGACCCATATGCAATGTGAAAAATGATGGATATGTTTTGACCTTAGTCCGCTATCACCTTCTTACCTGGTACTGTCAATAAACGGGATCCTTGGGGTGCCTGGGTGGCTCAGTTGGTTAAGCGGCCAACTTCAGCTCAAGTCATGATGTTACAGTCTGTGAGTTCCAGCCCCACATCGGGCTCTGTGCTGACGGCTCATCAGAGTCTGGAGCCTGCTTTGGTTTCTGTGTCTCCCTCTCTCTCTCTGCCCTTCTCCTGCTCATGCTCTGTCTCTATGTCTCTCAAAAATAAATAAACGTTAACAATTTTTTTTTAAATAAATGGGATCCTTATTTCTCATGACACTTCTTTTTTGTCAGCCATCTTTGACCTTTTGAAGCTAGAGTAACTGTTTCGACTACATTGAGCACAGATCTTTCGTTCTCCAGCCTGCCTTACCAGGATCTTGATTTTACTTTTAAATTTCACATTTTCTTTTCTCGGTGGTTCTTCTCTTCCTAAATATCAAAATCAGGATAGATGACAATTCATTTACCCTTAGAATTTTACATAACCTAGACTTTTTACTCTCACTATAGATTAGAAACATCTCTTCTTGGAGCCAAGTCAGATTCCACCTTTGTTCTTCGAATATCCCACCTGAAATGGCCTTCTCGCTACTCTGTATCCATTCAAAACTTAAAAGCCTACTTCTATCCTGTTTTCGCTTCTTGAGGGCTTCTTCAAACAAAATAATTATCAGTGATATATATCTTGCAGGGTTACTGTGGCATTTTCTCACAAGGTCTTCATTTACCAATTGGTAATATATTATCTTTATTTGTTCAGCCATTATTTTATGATTATTAAAAATGGCTGCCCAATGAGCCTACACAGAGGTTGCAAACTCTTTCTGTAAAGGGTCAGAGAGTAAATGTATTAGATGTTGCCTGTCATACAGTCTCTGTCACAGATACTGGGCTCCTCCACTGTAGGGTGAAAGCAGCCATAGACCACACACACATGAATGAGAAGGGTGTGTGTTCCAACAAAACTTTATTCGCTGGTAGTGAAATTTGAATTTTACATCATTTTCACATGACATGAAACATTATCCTTTTGATTTCCAACCATTTAAAAATGTAAAGGCCATTGTTAGTTCATGGACCCTACAAAAATAGATGGCAGGCTAGATTTGACCCAGGGGCCGTAGTTCGCCGACCCCAAGATTATAAACTTCTTGAAGGCAGAAACTGGTCTCATTACTTTGTGTGTCTTCCATGGTAACCGGAACTGTAACAATCTTCTTTTAGAGTTCAACAGTTGTTCATCATTCACATAGTTAAAAGCTTAAGTTGCTCATAACTCACGTTACAATTTTAGCTGTCCAAATTGAGAACATTAGGAGGGCATGTAGGAACTCTACATGAGAGAGAGGTGGGGGGGAGAGAGAGATTTTAGAGACTGAAATTCCCAAGGAGGAGGGCAGCACAATCTCAACTTCCCCTGTGACTTTGCGAAGTTCCGTGGATGTCAACGTGCAAACACAGTATTTCTTTGAACTAAGCAGAATCTCCGAAAGGGCAGAAGGCAGGCTCAAAGCTGCATATGCCATTTTGAATGCGAGCTTCATATGGTCTCCGTGGGAGTCTGTAAAACCCAGCTCTCTGCTCTGTGGGAGTTCTTCACTTTTAGCGTGATGGCTCTGTATTTAATTACACTGTATATTTTCTTCTTTAGTGCTGGGATACAGAAAGACAGAGATGTAGAGTGGCAGAGATAGAGCCAGAGCCGTACTCCAGCCCTGGAGAGAAGGGACACCCCCAACAACCAAACCACAAAGCACACTTAGATACTCCCCCTCATCGTTATTTATCTAGAATGCTCTCTTTGAGTTATAGTACCAAAGTGGGGGGGGAGGGGGAAGGCTCGTTTAATGAAGAGAGAGTTTGGTCCAGTTTAAAAGCCATAATTTTGTATGTGTGTCAGAAAAACACATAATCTGAACAATAAATTCACCCAGCCAGACTGAGGGCCCACTTGCCACTGGAATCTGTTTTTCTTTTTAATATAATGAGGCGACATCCCTTTTCTTGGAGAGGAGAGTTCAATAGTTTAATTTTTGTTAACTGAGATCCCTTGTACGAAGGTAAATTACATTGCCTTTTCTATTACTAGCTCTGTTAATTGTCAAGCAATCAGAGTTTATGCACTCATCCAAGACAGCCGAGAATTTCCCATAATGTTACAAAATAAAACCTGACAAAGCACAATAATCTTTAGTTTATTGATGTCCTACCAGGCTGTTGAAAGCATCAGATCAGTAATGTGCTTTGGTTAGGAAATTGGGGTCTAGGGAGAAATATTGGGAGTAACGGAGAACATCAGGCCTTGCAGGAAAAAAAAATGTTTGTGGTGGGATTTTAGATTTTATGGAAAAACAACAACAGCAACAACACTGAGATCTTGTAGGGACTCTAAACGAAAACGCATCTGAGGTGGACAAGTGAACTTTGCCCCCACTGGCCAAAAGAGATTTATTTATTTATTTATTTATTTATTTATTTATTTATTTATTTTGGTGGGAAGACATACGCCATATCATAATATAAATAAACGCAAATGCCCGACTTCCAGAAAAAGCGTACTCTGAGGATTTTTATGGCAAGTAAGGAGGGCTCCTATGACATGGCGTAATGGAAAAGTTCGGCGGGCCAAGGTGCGAAACTGAATCTAGAAAATCTAAGTCTGAAAACAAAACAAAACAAAAAAGCAGGGACTCAGTAGAACCCCCCGGATGCTTTTCTAGGCTTCTTAGAAATCTGAACTTCCAAAGCTGAGAGAAATACTTCGACAATTGCTTTGAGTCTTGGGGACGTATAAGACACACGAAATTTATTTTTAGAAGGTGACCACCGTCGAGCTCGTCTCGGTGCTGTTGTTCCTCTTTCTGCTACGGATCCTACCTCCAGCTTGCCTTGCGAGGCAGCCCTCAGGCTTTGCAGATATGGGTCACGGCGAGGCGCTCTGGCTGCAACAGAGAGGCCAACAAGGCTAAGCTCCTGCCGCCTTTCAGGCTTCCTTATGCGTGCTTGGAAAGTCCGAGTTTCCATTTTTCGAGTTTGACTTTTGTCCTCGTATTGCCTCAAGGAATTAAGATTCCAGTCCCTTTAATAAATTGTACCCCCGGTTTGGGATTTTCAGCCCTTAGCAGCTAAATCCTTGCTTACCGACAGTACATTTGAGACATAGTTTTATATTAACATTGCAATCATCCTCAAAGTTATTTTGGGAGTCAAAGGAAGGCCATGTAAAACACCGTTCAGTATTTGAAAGGGAAGGGTTGAGTGAGCAACTATCTTCCCAACCCGAATCCAAGCCAACTCAAGGCAAAAGGAGATAATAAATTTCTGTGGTTTGATATGTAGCAAAAAGAGGGGTGTGTTGGGGATGTGTAAAGTTTTTGATTGTGTACGGGAAATATGTGTGTGTGTGTGTGTGTGTGTGTGTGGTGAGTGTGTGTGAGAAAGAGAGAGAGAGAGAGCAGGAGAATGAGAGATTGAGATTCTCTACCCTGCAATAAAAGATGGCAAGGTGATAAATTAGTGCTCTCAACTGAAATTGATTACTTTGTGTTCCCATCCAGTTCGTATGGCAGCCACACAGATGCTCTGAAACACCTTAATGACACATCGGAGAAAACTTCTCCAGTGGCCCCGTGCAGTGTTCACTCCCTTCTTCCCCCCCCATTGGCTCCAAGAGGGAACGCTGTGCAGGGCTGCATGCGTCAGGGGGAGCGCCATGCAAACATCCCTCTACTCCCTCCTGCGCCGAGATGTCTTCATTTTATATCACAGATCCTTTAGACAATCCTAGGAGCCTAAACGCTAAAATGACAAATGTAAGTGATTTTGTCTTTTCAATGCTTGGATATATCTATCCCCAGCTCTCCGGAGAGGTGGCACATGTAGCAAAAAGATGAAGGAGCATCGAGCCACCTAGAGGCAATCTGATCCAAGCCCGCTCGGCAAAGCAAAGCAAAATTATGGCTTATTGTCATAACTGTAGACTAAATGAAACCACCTAGTTTACTCGCAGAGATTAAAAAGAACAAATTCCCAATATACTTGAATTAAAGGAGTACTACACACACGAGATGGCATCATCTCAATTAAGCCCTCGGTTTTAAACAATTTAAAAAATCTCCTTCTATCCCTTCTCGGCCTTTTGGCTAAGATCAAGTGTAAAAAATCTCCTTCTGGTAAAATCCCTAGCAAGATTGATAACTTGCTGAAATGTAATCAATCCTGTTCCCTTGCAATTGTGACAATAGGTGATGAGCTGAGAAATGTCAAAAATATTCAGAGATATATAGATATAGATATAGATATAGATATACACACACATATATACATATGTGTAGATTTCAGAATTTAAAAATTAAAATTAAAAACGTTAAAAATTCTCTGTTATAACACATTTTATAAGTATAAAAGAAACAATTTAAATGAGGTCTTGCCATGCAAAGATCTTATAGCTTTGAAAGAAGATCTCAATCTGTGTAAGTGTGTAACTAACTTTTGAGCTCTGCAAAGATCAGTGAAATATCCTATGAGTTGTATATACCTTATTTTCTATAGGCTTACTAGTCTGTATTTATGTGTTTCATAATTCTGTATGCTTCATTATTATGAGTTGATTTAACTATTTCCTAGTGTTCTGTAGAATCTAAACGTCATACACGTACAGTGGATGTACACTTTGGTATGGGGTTTTTGTTTGTTTGTTTGTTTTGTTTGTTTTTTAGAGAGAGAGGGAGTGAGGTGGGGACGGGGGTAGAAGAGAGAGAGAGAGAAAGAATCTTGAGCAGGCTCCACACTCAGCACAGAACCTGAAGCCGGCTTGATCCCACAACCCTGGGAGCATGACCTGAGCTGAAATTCAGAGTCAGACACTCAACTCAACCAACTGAGCCACCCAGGCGCTCCTCCCATTTGGGGTTCTTAGATCTTGAATAGTTGTCACAAGAGTAATTGTGATTTGATGGACTGTAGTCAATATGGGACAGTATAGTGGCCAATAGACAGAAGCAATGGTACCAATTCCTTTCCATACAGAGGAAGCATATAACTTACTACGTACATGAATATGACAGTCCTCAAGCGCCTATCAAAGCGTTCTGCTGTCAAGAGAGTAAGAACTTCCATTCAATAGGATCCTATTATTTTCCTGGAGACACTCAATGTTCTCATTCTCTGAAAGGTCCTTTCCTCTCCTGGCTCCTTTCCCCAATTTTCTGAGCCCTAGCTCTGTCCCTTCCTGCCCCCCTGCTACAAGACACACCCCTCAGAACATAACTGGGTGTCAGACTAGGTAAATAACAGTCAGTATCCTGATAACGTCTTCTAGCACAGCTGGACTGTAAGCATGCCCTCGTCTTGCGACTGAAAACGTAGTACCATATCTAGCCTAAAAAGATGCCCACACATGCAAGATAACTAGAAGCGTCTGTGTTTCCCAAAGAAAATCTTAAAGCGTGTGTTGACAAAAACACTGATTGCTTGCAAAGTAGAGGTAGTCTCTTATTAAGTAAAGCAGCTTTGGAATCTTTCCTACCTGTATTCTCATTAATTAAAGGAATCACTGCTCGAGTTTGTAATTTCTTGAAGCTACACTGTTAATGCCTTCTAATATAGGGGATTTGCAGGTTTAAAAGCCCTACTTAAGCATACAAAAAAGTCTCCAAAATGTTAAAAGATTACTTTTGTCTGAGTCTATATACTAAAGAGACTTGCTTAGCATAACAAAAGCACCAATAACATGGTTAGTACTATATATTTTGCTTTTCAAAATAATTCCTCAGATAAGGATCTCAATTGATCTCAAAGTAAATGGACTCCTACATTCTGAATATGAGGATACAGAAACGCCAAGGACCCAAAGAATTTTCCCAAAATGACTGGTGAATGAGCCGGACCAGGTACAGCTAGATTAAAATGTAAGGGATAGAGGGGCACCTGTGTCTGACTTTTTTTTTCTTTTTTAACATTTATTCATTTCTTTGTGAGACAGAGAGAGAGCAAGCAGTGGAGGGGCAGATAGAGAGACACACACAGAATCCAAAACAGTCTCCGGGCTCCGAGCTGTCAGCACCGACCGGATGCCGGGCTCGAACTCACGAACTGTGAGATCATGATCTGAGCCGAAATCAGGCGCTTAACCAACTGAGTCACCCAGGCACCCCAAAGCATCTGACTCTTGATTTCACCTCAGATCATGATCTCGTGGTCGTCAGATGGAGCCCCACCGCGGCTCAGAGAGGAGCCTGAGCTCCCTCTCTCCCTCTGCCCTTCTCCCACTCAGACACACTCTCTTTCTCTCTCTCCCAAAATAAATAAATAAACTTAAAAAAAAAGTGAGGGATGGAGAGCTGGGACATTTGACTGTGGTGTAATTAGTGTCTCTGAAAGAGCTTTCCAACCCTATACATTTTCCACCGGGGCAGAACAATAAAACAGTCCTACATAATACAATTTACACGGAGCTGTTTCCAAGTAAATCTGATGGTGTCGGGATATTTCTAAAGTTCTATGCTTTGCTCCCTATGGTCAATTGGGTGTCACATGAATACTCTGAGCCTCTTGGAGTCTTCCTAGACCAGGATAACGCCTTGAGCCTCTGGCTTCCGGGATGTCACTGCTGCTAACAAAACACACATTTGTAGATTTTTGAGAGAGGTGGGACCAAGACTGATGGAAAAGAAAGGCACATATGTCTGGACCTCACATCTCATTTTGCCGGCTGGCATCAGTGCCTCCTGTTTTGCTTAAGAGACCTACTGTGTTCTGAGGCAATGGTAGTCAGACATTTTTTTTTAAAGCAACAGACAACTTAATAAATTTTGTGTTGAGCGGTTTTCTTTTTCAATTAAAAATTTTTTTAATGTTTATTTATTTTTGAGAGAGAGACAGAGCATGAGCAGGGAAGGGGCAGAGAGAGAGAGACACACAGAATCTGAAGCAGGTTCCGGGCTCTGAGCTGTCAGCACAGAGCTCAATGCAGGGCTAGAACTCATGGACTGTGAGATCGTGACCTGAGCCAAAGTCAGATGCTTAACTGACTGAGCCACCCAGGTGCCCCAAGCAGTTTTCTTATAAACAGGCAAATGCTAAACTTCCTTTAATGAAGACCTCCTTGCCTCAAGAGATACCCTTTAAAACCCTAGAACTCTGGAAATCCTAGTTTGAAAATAATTCTCCTAAACGATTAAACAGAAGCACTGCCTTGTGCAGAGGTTTCTTCATAGTGATTGAGGAGTGAATTCAATCTTCCTCAACTCAGTCTCCAACCTTGTATTTTTTTCTTCCCAACTCATGGGCTCAGTGGTCTCATTGAGCCCAACTTAAAACTCTTTTTTTCTGTAATTTGATTAAATATTCTCTCACAACATGGACAGAATCCCCTAGCACGCTTATCTTAGTTCGACCTCCAAGAAAACCCTTCCCATCCAACGATTATTTATTGAGTGTCTTCTCAATTGAGTATATTGCCAGGTACTGTGAAACCTGAACGTTTGTGTTTAGAAGTCAGGAGATTCGATTCCATCGCACACGACTCCACATTATTCTCCTTGCTACTTAACAAACCTCAGAATGGTCAGAGATCTTTAATCGAAAACAGAAAAATTCAAGTGGGAAAGAAGAACTGGTATTTCCACGGGAATCTTCAATTTAATAGTAAATGCACAATTAAGGTAAGTGGAAAGTCACGTACAATTACACTCAGAGAAGTGTAAGCAGACCTTGTGAAATAGTTGTTGCATTTCCTTGTATTGAATAAAATAATAAATTATTTGAATAGTTCTATTATCTATCCTTAACTGAAACATACAGTGCCTGTCTTATTTCTTCAAAAAGCTTGTTAATATGCAATCACCTAGTACAACTGCTAAGTTTTTAAAGGTCACCCATGTTTTATTCATAAAGGGTGGTTTTCTGGAGGGGAAAAGGTTACAGTGTCATGTAATACCATATTCTGATGGAGGCTTTGCTTCCTAAGATACGTTCTAATGGATCAGATGGGGAAAGGGAGAGATTTGGGGGACAGGGAAGTGAATTGTTTCAGAGACGTCAACAAAACTTCATTTAGAACCGGAAAAATTTTCAAACAAGAAAGAAAAGATTCATTCTACTTTTTCAACTATTGAGTAATCATGGCAGCCTGTGTTACTTATATTCACAAATGTATTTCCCTAAGGCCGTGTATATGAAAGTGAATGTTTCTCAGCCCTTTCGACGCTGAGCGGCCATGGGGCTACGTCTATCCAATAAAATGTGAGTAGAAGTGAGGAGAAACGTGTGTCACCTGCAAACTGCAGCATTGACTTGATACTGTGCAAACAACGGAACTCCCTCTTTTCTCTCATGCCAACTGGGAAAGACAGTGTATTAAAGGTATAGATCAGAATCTGAATCATTGAGTTACTCTTTGAAAATCCATTGTCCCAAATGCAAAGTTTTTTGGAACAATGTTACTTATCCAAGGAAAAAAATGTTCATTGTGTTGAGGCAGTGAAATGTTGAGGATGTTATCTGTATCAGTCAAGATTGTCCCAGAGAAATAGAACCAATAAGAGAATACTTATGATAGGAATTGGCTTACGCCATTATGAAGGCCAAGAACTCCCACGGTCTGCCGTCTACAAACTGGAGAGCCAGGAAAGCCAGTGGTGTAATTGAGTCCAAGTCTAGATGTGTAAGTCCTTGTATGAGACCGAAGGCCCAATCATGAGGAGCATCGAAGTCCAAGGACATGAGAAGATGGAGGTCCCTTCCTCCACCTTTTTATTCTTGCCGGGCTCTTAACGGACTGGATGATATCACCCTCATTGGTAAGAGCAGGCTTCTCTACTCAGTCTACGGATTCAAACGCTCATCCAGACACACCATCCTAGACGCAACCAGAAATACTGTTTTGCAAGCTATCTGGGCATCCTTAGCCCAATCAAGTTGACACAAAATCACATTTTGTGTAATGGAGAGTTTTCTTAACTGAGACATGTCCCATGATAGCATTTCCTTTACACATGTGAAAAGCTAAGTTTCTTCTTTCATGGGTCTCTGCTTAATGACGAAAAGCAGCTTTAAAATTTACTTGGCTCACACACTGAGAGACCACCTCACACCGTTCAGAGTGGCGAAAATGAACAAATCAGGAAACTAGAGACGCTGGCGAGGATGTGGAGAAACAGGCACTCTCTTACACTCTTGGTGGGAATGCAAACTGGTGCAGCCGCTCTGGAGAATGTTTTGGAGGTTCCTCAAAACAAAAAAAAAAAAAAAAAAAGGAAATAGAACTACCCTATGACCCAGCGATAGCACTGGTAGGAATTACCCAAGAGACACAGGAGTGCTGATGCATAAGGGCACGTGTACTCCAATGTTCATAGCAGCACTTTCAACAATAGCCATATAATGGAAAGAGACTCAGTGTCCATCAACTGACGAGTGGATAAAGAAGATATGGTATATTTATACAGTGGAATACTACACGGCAATGAGAAAAAATGAAATCTGGCCATGTGTAGCAACATGGATGGAACTGGAGGTTATTATACTAAGTGAAACAAGTCAGAGAAAGACAGATACCATATATTTCCACGCATAGATGGATTTTGAGAGACTTAGCAGAAAAACATGGGGGAGGGGAAGAGGGGAAAGAAAAAAAAGTCACAGAGAGGGAGGGAGACAAAACATAAGAGACTCTTAAATACTGAGAATAAACTGAGGGTTGATGGGGATATGGAAAGGGGGAGAGAGGGTGATGGGCATTGAGGAGGGCACTTGTTGGGATGAGCACTGGGTGTTGTATGGAAACCAATTTGACAATAAATTATTCAAAAATAAAATAAATAAAATTTACTTGGTTCATCATCCTTTTTTCAAAAAGTTTTTTTTTGTTTTTGTTTTTGTTTTTGTTTTTTACTGTTTATTTATTTTTGAGAGACAGAGACAGAGCATGAGCAGGGGAGGGGCAGAGAGAGAGAGGGAGACACAGAATCTGAAGCAGGCTCCAGGCTCCAAGCAGTCAGCACAGAGTCCAACATGGGGCTCGAACCACAAACTGTGAAATCATGACTTGAAATGTGACGCTTAATCGACTGAGCCACCCAGGCATCATCCTTTAATAGATGTTAATCTCGTTTTTCAGGGTCATAAAATATTTTTAGGTACAGAGAATAAAAAAAAGTAATTCAGATCACTTGATTCCTAGTCCAAAGCTCTTTATATAGAAAATAGCTCATATTTTAAAGAGGAGATGATGGTAGGTAGTATCTTCATCCTTGGGTAATGTTATCTTTCCATTACTTTCATCTGCACTTCTGTGTAGAGGACAACAAAATTGGTACCTTAAGTTTTTTTTTTCTTTTATTAAATTTTTTAAAATATTTCTTTATTTTTTAAAGAGAGAGAGAGAGACAGAGTGTGAGCAGGGCAGGGCTAGAGAGAAAGGGAGACACAGAATCTGAAGCAGGCTCCAGGCTCCAAGCAGTCAGCACAGACACCGATTCAGGGCTCAAACTCACAAACTGTGAGGTAATGATCTGAGCCAAAGTTGGTTACTTAACCGACTGAGCCACCCAGGTGCCCCTAGAGTATTTTTTTCTCTTAAGTTTCTCGAAATATCTTAAACTCAAGTACAGAAATACAACGTTAACCCTCTCCTTCTAGGAGCCATGTCTTATTCATCACCACGTCTTCCACAATGTCAAACACATTTATTTGTATTAGAGCTCAATAAATGTTTGACTTTAATTGAATGAAAATTTAATTTCTATTATTTTTCCATCTTGATAAATTTGCATTTTATCTTTCTAATCACTAGAATTAAAAACCTCAAGGTCACCTTTGATTTCTCCATCTTCCTCAACGCCATGAGCCAAATGGCCATCAAAACCCTTCTTGGCTTCTTTACTCTGTTTCCAAAAATCTATACTCTTATCCTGACTCTAGTTTCCCTCTAACTCTCAACTGTGACCTACCTTTCTCACTTAAATCTCTGGTGATCCCAAAGTCCGGACAGGTTCCAGAAGCAAATCATACGTCTTGGCTTCCTCTCTATTTTATTCGTTCTTTTATAAATGTCTTCTGGTCATTAAGGACAGGTTTTCTGGAAAGAAAAAGAGAGATGTAGTATAGTGTATTGGTTAAGAAGGAATCTGGCTCTGCAGTATAATATCTATGTGCTTACGGCTCATCAGTCAGTTGGAATTTCTGTGCTTTGGTTTAATGATATATGCAGAGGGAGCCTGACTTTAGCATTTACTTTTTTCAGGTTCTTAAATGTCTCCTGAGAACATCTACTTATACACAAACACTCACACACACCCATACAGGACGTTGGTGAGCAATGTAGACATTATGAAAGATATCTTAGGGAAGGTAAAGGATAGAACCTACTTCACATTGTCTCCTGCAAACCCCTTTCTCTTTGACCATTGTCCATTGACCTCTCTCTGCTTCCTTATTTATTCTGCTCTGAGCTTTCCCCTCTGGGTCTCAAATTTCTTCATCCTCTTTTTTTACAGAGAGCAAATTAACAGCCATAATTTTCTTGGGACTTTACCCTCAACTTCAAACAGCATTAGAGAAGTAGATTTTCCAAATGTATGGGTGGTTCATTCAATAGTAATTGTCATGTAAAGTTTTCTCCTGAATTTTAACTTGAGCTAACATCACTGAATGACAATGATATGTAAATGGTTAGGACAGATGCTATCATATATATGCACTCAATAAATGTTGGGTATCAATATCATTATTATAGAGATCCGGGTGCCTTATTTGGTCTGGTATTTGTGGATGATAATCACTACTGAAGTTTCTGGGGTCTATTTGAATCAGGGTAAATATCAGTGGCTTCAAACAATAAAAATTAATTGCTAGCTCAAGTCATATGCTGAGGCACATTAGGCAGACCTTTTGGGGGCTCTCCTTTGAGCAATAACCCAAGGAACCTGGTTCCTTCCAACTTATGTTGTCTGTCATGGAAGGAAAAGAGTAGAGGAGGTGTATGGTCAGGCCGGAAGAGTCAAACATTACTCTACCCACATTCCATTGACTGGAATCAGTCATGTGACTGCAAGGGAGGCTGAAAAATATCATCGTTTGTGCTGCATAAGGAAACGGAACTGGGAATCTAATCTTTGACATAAAGTCTATGTTATTTCTAAAGTAAAAATTATGTGAAGCACATTGCAAGATAATATGTATGAGTAGTATTTTCATGAATTTTTGGTACATGGTTAAGTTAAAATAAGGTTACAGACATGATGAGAGAGGAGACATAACTTTGCTCTATCATTTTATTGCCTATCCTTTTGTGATGGGCTGACATTAAGATGGTCCCCAATGGTTCTCACCTCCTGACACTCACCCCTTTGTGTGTAACCCTCTCCCCTCAAGTGTGCCTGGGCTAATGATTGCTTCTAACCAGTCACACATGGCAAATGTGATGAGATTTCATGTTAATGATTAGATTATAAAATATAGAACTGTCCTTTTACCATCAGAGTCTATTGCCTTCGGGATTTGTGTGCTTTAGTAAGCAGCCATGATGTAGTGTCCGTGTGGCAAGGAACTAAAGACCCAAGTCGAAGAACTTTCCAGATACTGATTTCTGCCACGAACCTGAGTGAACTAAGAACAGAATCATTCATTCCCCCCATGTGGGCTCTCAGGCAGGGTGCCAGCCCCAGCAGACAGTATGATTGTAGCCTGGTTAGATGTCCTGAAAGAGAGGAGCCAGGTCCCAGTTAAGCCATGTCCAAGCACCAGATCCACAGAAACTGTGAGTTAAGAAACATGGGTTACTTATTTATTTGTATGTGACTCCCTTTCCTTGTTCTTGTTTTACCAATAACTGCATGTATTTAATATATTGAATTTGGATGTGAAATCATCATCATAGTCAAGGTTGTTTTAAATCACTAAGTTTGTGGTAATTTGTTACGTAATAATAGATTCTCGTGTTAAGATTACCTGACATAGATATATAAACTAGAAATTACTATATATAAGACTATTTAGTACTATAGTATGTATTTATATCTTTTTCCAGTTTGAATTCAATGCAACGGTTTTAGAATGTATTCATGATTTATATAGAGAAATAGAGACTATAAGATTATAAGAGTGCACTCATTAGGAAATTTGAACTAATCACTCGACGGGAGTTCCGAAAACACAGGAATATGGTAAAATGAAGTAATAGACCAAGTTAATGTTAGGAAACAAAGAAACCTTAAGATCTGTAAATTTTGGGGTACCTGAGTGGCTCAGTCAGTTGAGCATCTGACTTCAGCTCAGTTCCTTATCTCAAGTTCATGCCTTCGAGCCCTGCATCGGGCTCGGTGTGGTCAGTGTGCCCAGCTAGCTTTGTGTGCTCTGTCTCCCATTTTCTCTCTGCCCTGCCCTCACTTGCACTCCTCTTTCTCAAAAATAAATAAATGTTTAAAAAATAAAAATAAAATACCTGTAAATATTATTAGCGCTAAATAGGAAACATAAAGCTGTGTCACAGTTTAAGAAATATGTGAAGTATTAGTAAAAACTTGGAAGGTGGAAGTGTCTATTAGTAGCTTAAAAACAGGCCAGTTTTAATAAGCTTTTTAAAAATCTACATACACTTCCATTCCTTTTTAACAAAAGTCACACCATCCCTCAATTTGTATTTAAAAGGACCTGATGCATTTTCTTAAAAATGGCCCCCTCTGTCTCTGTCCTGTTTTTTTTTTTTTACTTTTCTAAAGGATTCAGAAAGAGCCCAACTATTATATCTTAGGTCACGAGGTAAAACTTAAATTGTAAGGAAGTTGTAGAAGGTAAAGCCTGCCAGATGAAGTAATAATGTAAAATACATTGGGGGGTTGGGTTTTATTTGTTAATATTGCTGCTGTTACATTTTGAGAATATATTGTAATGAATGGTTTGATTATACTTTTACCCAGAGGCTCTGTGCAAAGGATGCAATTTAAAAATGCAACAAATGGGTTCGATGGCTTCTGTATGTGTATAATACACACTCGTTATATGTCTCTTTGTGCAAAGAGCAGTGAGGTCAGTGATTTCATAGTCGATATTCAAATGTTCGACTTGACCCCGTTCCATGTTTTTCTCCTTAGAACCAGAGGACAGTGCCAAGAAAACTTAAGTGGAAGCTCACACAGCTTTAGGACTTTGCTTTTGCCTTGTTGATAAGAGACAAAACTGGCGAATGGACTGCTTTCAAGTTTAATGGAAGAGTTCACCACCAAAATCATCCGTATTTCCTCAACTCTTGCCCCAAGTACATAATAACAAAAGGGCCAATTTTAACATAAATGTTTGCTTCTTTGGCAAACAGCTACTCCTAGTTTTACATAGGCTTTCATGTATAAAAGCCTTTTCCTGTGCAAATTGAGAAGAGGAAGAAAGTCCCCATCCACAAATATTCAATTGACTATATCTAGGATTCTTGACATAATTAGTTCAAGCTCCAATTTAAAAATGCAAATGTACCCGGAAGAGTTAGTGAGTCAATACTTCCATACTTTAACGTAAATAAGTTTAATCAAAAATATGTTTCTCCACAGTTTAGATGAGATAGGGGGTCTGGGAAGAATGGAGCTTCAGACAGAGTAGGAGAAATTGGCCGTGGTAACTCAGAAGTGAGGATTTCCACTCATACACTGCAAGGAGTGTGGATGAATGGCTTGGAATAGTTTTAAAACACAAAGATAGGAAAGAAGGGCTGAGATCGGGCCAATTGGTATTTGCATTTCATGTTGGAATCTGTAACTGTCGTCTTCTCAGTCAAAGAACAAAAATGTGTATCAAAATGAGGGGTGCCTGGGTGGCTCAGTCGGTTGAGCGTCTGACTTCAGCTCAAGTCATGATCTCCTGGTTCTGGAGTTCGAGCCCCCATGTGGGACTCTCTGTCAACAAACAGCTCAGAGCCTGGAGACTGCTTCAGATTCTGTATCTCGCCCCCCTCCTCCCCGCACATGCTCTGTCTCTCTCTCTCTCAAAAATAAATACTAAGAAAGTTTAAAAAAATGATATTTCCTCACATTTTCAGATGAAATTCAAAATAAAATATTATTTTACCTGTGTGTGTGTGTAAAATCTCCTAAAATTCAGATAGTTCCTGCCCCAACAGATTTTTTAAATGGAAAGTTCTAGCTAAGTTTTGTAAAGCTGATCTTAATCTTTCCCCTGCCTTGCTGGTGCTCTGAACATATGCTTTGGCCAACTACCCATGTGATTGTGTCCAGTCTTCACAAACAAAACACAAAAGCAATTTTTCCTGACCATTTTCTGACGGTTTATTAACACTTCCGATTACTATTTCAGCCACCTTACCTGACATTTTCTTTATTTCTCCCCCAAATCTATCATTTATTTATGCTCCTTTGATCAATTCTGAACTAATAATTTACTGACAACTTAATCAGAAAAAGATAATTTAAATTTAGAGTCCTACTGCCACTGGAAATTTAATTTCAATTGTATATACCCACATTTTGTTTACAGAAAATTCTTCCTTCCTTCCTTCCTTCCTTCTCCCTTCCTTCCTTCCTTCCTTCCTTCCTTCCTTCCTTCCTTCCTTCCTTCCTTCCTTCCTCCGTTCCTTCTTCCCTTCCTTCTTTCCTTCCTTTCTTCCTTCCTTCTTTCCTTTCTTCCTTCCTACCCCTCCTCCCTCCCTCTCTCCCTCCCTCCCTCCTTCCTCCGTCCCTCCCTCCTTCCTTCCTTCCTTCCTTCTTCCTCTCTTACCTTTTTTCTTTCTTCCTTACATCTCTTTCTTTTTTCTTACTTTTTTAATTGAAGTAT
Organism: Paguma larvata; assembly: GCA_030068075.1. Classification (NCBI taxonomy): domain Eukaryota; kingdom Metazoa; phylum Chordata; class Mammalia; order Carnivora; family Viverridae; genus Paguma; species Paguma larvata. Next base: position 128,185,512 of record CM057827.1, on the reverse strand, counting down.
AGCTGACATGCAATGCTTTATTAGTTTCACAGGTATCCAATGCTGTGATTCAACAATTCTATATATCACGCAATGCTCCCTATGATAATGTACAGACCATCTGTCTCCATACAAAGTTATTACAATGTTATTAACTATGTTCTCTACACTGTACTTTTCATCCACTTGACTTATTAATTTTATAACTGGAAGTTTGTACTTTTATTTATATATTTTTCCTGGAACAGTTACAGAATTCTCTCTCTTTTTTTTTTCTGACAAGTTCTTCAAAATGTGATCTATACAAGTGACTCAATTTCTTCACCATATATTCAAACAGATTCACTCTTTTCTGGTAAATTTCATCCCTTGCCACTTCCTCACCCTCTAGGGTTGCCAGATAAAATACAGGACGTCCTGTCAAATCTGAATTTCAGGTAAACAACGAATACCTTTTCAGTATAAATATGCACCAAATATTTGCTAAATCTGGCAACCCCTACTGCCTCACACCTAGAAGAGTCTGTTACAAGCTTTTACGAAAGCCCATGCACTGACATGACCAGAGTGGACCATAACCATGACACAGAACCTGGACTCATCTGCCCTATTTAATGACTCTGGAAACATCAAACATTTCTTAGCAAACTCATGAAGCATCTGCAACGGGCTCAGTAAATGCTTTGTGTTGATCTAGGTGTTGGGCGTAGCAAAATAAGCAAAGCAGCGTTTTTGGACTAAGAAAAAATAGTAAGTTTCAATCTGTACTATTTTCAAGCAAAAACATTTATGTGTCTCAGTGGAAGTTTCAAGTAGAGGTCCAACATGTACACTGTTATAAAAACAGAGCAGCTGTCATCAAGAGCAGAGACTTGACTTCACTTTCTCGGTTCTTCCTTCGCTGGAGATGGTGCATCTCTAATACCTCCAGCCCACGCGGCATGAAAATCATTGCTTTAATTCACCAGCGTGAGCATCATGCTGCTAACAAGAGAAGACACTGAAGAGGAAGGAAGGGGAATGAGAAATATTCGTGATATTTGGGTTTTCTTTGCCACTTTCCCTATTAAAGGCCAATACAGTTCACTTTGACATGAACGTCATCTAAAGAAAGATTTTGTTTGTTTGTTTGTTTGTTTGGTGCTATATTCCCCCCCCCCTTGTTTGGCCATTCAGCGATTTACTGTGTAGAGAATTTTCATGCCTGGATTTGATAAAACAGTCCATCTGAGAGCGTCCTTGGAAAAGGAAGAATGTCTGTTGGCAGATATAATATTAATGTAAAATATCTTCATGGGGTCGGCCAGGTGTGTAAGTTCCTTGAAGGTATACACATGAAGGGCATGTCGTTTTAAGAAAGACGACAAGTAATGGGCCACTGGGAGAGATATTCTGTTTTGGCCAGGCTTCACTGGGGACAGTATTTCAACCTCAGGTGGCTCCAGGCAAAGCTAAAAGCCACGTACTCACCGATCTGCCTGTGTTTGTGTAGGTGTTTTATTATTGCAGCTTTATTCAACCCTGAGAAACGTGACTCTGAATTGTAAGTGAATGAAGCAACTCTTTCTCTTTTAAAAGTAGCAAGGTCTCTGGCGTTCGTAAACCAGGGAAGAAACAGTTCGTTCCAGTGTTTAAACTCCGAGTGCGCTTACTAAATAAATCTCAGCATCAGTAAGAGCCTAAATCCATTCATTCATTGGGAGTGTTTACCAGCAGGGACACTTCTTTGGGCTCTTTGGCAGTTTCTAGTTTACTCTTTTGGCTGAGACCTTAGCACCTGGAGAAAACGTCATGGGAGTACCAACTCTTTATGACAGCCACCGCTCTTCCCAGTGGGATTTGGCCAGTTTCGGAAATACCTGGATCACAGCTAAAGAAGAGAGGACGAGGAAACTGAGGGTATTTGAGGAAGGAACGATTCTGCTGCATTATAGCCTTGTTTTTCACTCAAGAGCGTCATCGCTTTGCCTATGGATAAACTTCAGTCACCTGAGTTGAAGAGCCGTTTTCCATTCTCCATTCTCATTATCTTAAACCTGTCAAAGGTACATTTATTTTAAGGAAAACTCAGTAAGTCAACGTCAGAAATGCTTTTCCCGTTTTCACAAATGGAATCGTACATCAACTTTCAATTACCAGGGATATCTGGTCGAAGAGGAAAACTCACAGATTAATCCTGAATCTTAATTTGCCAGCTGCTTTAGCCTTCCTTCTTCAGACTGATTCTCAATGAGCAGCTAGGAGATCTGAAAAGTGACTGAACAGAGTAATAATAGTATTAATATTAATAATATGACTTCAAGTGCTCTTGAATTCATCATCTCATCTGGTTTTCATAAACTCTCTGAGACGAAGATGGAGAGTGTGTGTTTCCATCCCTTTTTATTTAAATTTATTTTTTTTAAATCTTCTAAATGTTTATTTTTGAGACAGAGAGAGACAGAGAGAGACAGAGAGACACAGTGTGAGTGGCAGAAAGTCAGAAAGAGAGGGAGACACAAAATCTGAAGTGGACTCCAGGCTTGAGCTGTCAGCATGGAGCCTGACATGGGATTTGAACCTGAAAACCTCGTGACCTAAGCTGAATGAAGTCGGACGTTTAACCAACAGAGCCACCCAGGTGCCCCTTTAAAAGATGGGGAAACAGGGGATGAAATTTAGAGCCCTTGCTTTTGTGTTTGTTTAGTGAGTGCCTCTGATTCCCTCTGGACTATATGATATTACTGAGTCCAAGATTTAACCACCACACTATCACTTTGTTATCTGTGCATCTTCATTTCAGGAGCTGGCAAGAAGCTGGTGAATTGGGGATACAAAGAGAAGAAACCTAGTCTTTTTCAAAAAATTTATTTATTTATAATGAGAGAGAGACAGATAGCAAGCAGGGGAGAGGCAGAGAGAGAGGGAGAGAGAACCCCAAACAGGCTGCCCTATCAGCACAGAGACCGATGAGGGAATCGATCTCTCGAACTCTGAGATCACGACCTGAGCTGAAATCAAGAGTCAGATGCACAACCGACCGAGCCGCCCAGGTGCCACAGAGCAAACCGAGTCTTTAATGAGGCCTTTCAAACTTCCCCAGGATTTCTTCTCATGATCTTGGGAACTTGGTTTTGTGGATTTCCTGACCACCATCTGAAATTCTGAAGCCCATTCTCTCTCTCTCTCTCTCTCTCTCTCTCTCTCTCTCTTTCTCTGAGATTGTCTTATTCTAACGAGTAGCCCTGGTCTCTGGAGCAGGAAGCCAAATCTACCGGTGTGAACATGCAGACATACAAGGTATCGTTTGCCATGGAAACACGGGATAGCAAAGCTATTGTTCAAATGAAAGTCTCCTATTGACCGTGTATATTGTTTTAGCCTGAGCTGTGAGTTTTATAATCAAGATTCAAACTTGTGATCCAAGAATTGAAAAGATCTTCCGAGAATCAGATAGCCTCCCTGAGGACTTTTCCCTTCTTCATACCATGTGTAAATAAAAGACATTTTTGAGGCATGAAACAGAGTCTACTACTCATTTGTGCTCTTATCACCCTCTTAGTCTCTTCCTGCTCAAGATTTCACAAAACACTGCTCTATTCCTGGAGTTGGCAGAAGATGAGAAGCAGAGAAAAATGAAATGGAAATATTGGTCAGACAGTACTCGACTTCTTAATATTTTTTCCCCTAAAACTAATTATTTTGGCTTGAGAAGCTAAAGAAAAGCTAGTTCAACACTCTGAATCTTTACTTGGTGTCAAATTTTGCTTAGAGCCAAAATATTAGGCAGAGCTTAGGTGAAAAGCCTATTAGTTTTCTTTAGCCACAAGTTCAAACCCTATGATGTAGTCAATTTTTATTAGATTACTTCATGGAATATTTACCGCACTTTTCAGTAAGTATTATGATGTAGAGACAATTAGTCTGATATTCCCTTTTAAAATAGAACTAAATTTGAAGAAGCATGGAAATTGATACTGTCAAAAAAAATGCCAGCAGCCAAACTCACCAACTTCTACCTCAGTCATTGATACCAAATGGCCGATGGACGCATGAAAAGACACTTAACATCATGAGGCATTAAGTAAATGCAAATCAAAAGCATGATGAGATACTATTTCATACCCACTAGGACAAACGTGATCAAAAAGTCAGGGAGTAATGAGTGTTGTTAAGGATATGGACAAAGTAGAGCCCACGCACGCGGTGGATGGGAATATAAAATGGTGCCCCATCCCTCAATTTGGAAAATGACCTGGAAGTTCTTTGAAAGATGAAACACACAGTTACTCTTGACTTGGCAATCCACAACTAGATATATGCCCAAGAGAAATGAAAACTTACGTCAACACAAATACTTGTGCGTGAAGGTTCACGACAGGATTATTCACAAAAGCCAAAGGCAGAAACAACCCAGAGGCTCCTCAGTTGATGAATGGATAAACAAAATGCGATGTATCTAAACAATGGAATGTTATTTGGCCATAAAAAAGGAGGGAAATACTGATATACACGACCACCTGGATGGACCTCAAAAATATGCCAAACTTGGCAATGCCTACTAAAAAAGTGTTCCAAGCCAAAATTCTTACTGGCGTGTGCTATGAGTCGGCTGTAGAAAACTAGTTCAATAAGACATTTTGTGAAAAGAGGGGACTATAATTGAATCGGCATCGGAAAATCTGACTGACCTTGGAGATTGGCTGCTTACGTGAGTCTAGGAAAGACTTTGAAAACTCCGGCAAAAAGGTAACTTGTTGAACCTTTTTTATCCCCAATGATTTCCAAACTCCCTTGATCATGGACTTTCCTTATCATCCTTAAAAGCTAATGCTTCGTGGAGAGCAATGTTCTGCAGAGTAGAAACTGGAGGTATTGAGCACCCACTTTCCCATCTGGAATATTCTAGGAACAGAACAATTCCTAAAGGAGGATATGATTCTTCTGCGCTGAGTTGGGGAAAACATTTGCCCTATGACAGAATGGCTTTCATATTTTTCTACTCAAGATTGGTCGTCAATGCTTTAGGGTGCTCCTTTAATCATAAGCTCCAAGTGGTACCTGCACTCCAAATTCTTGTGGAAGACTGCTTTAAACTCTCCGTTCTTTTATCCTGACCAGGTATCTAGATGTGAGATGCAATACTCAGAAGTCTCACGGGTAACACAGAACAAAGACTCCTGCATCAGGAGCGGGAACATGGGTCCTCTCTGGGATTTCACTAACCACCACCTCTTCTGCCCACCAGAGTGATCAATTTGACATAGTCTGGCTTGACCCCCAGTTTCCCAAATTCTACTTTGGATAAATACAAGATGATAACAGAGCTAAAATTTTCCCCGCAATATTTTACCTCTTCCTGGACTTACTTGTACTTCATTTTTTACCAGCGTTAGGTCACTGCTATACTTCAAGGATTGTTAGAAGAATCGTCACATCCAAATGGATATTTTAATTATTATGTGGAGGTTGGCAAGGCTCTCACCTACTATATAGCACAATATTCTCTAAATTAAGAATCCATGTGAAGATTTTCCCTCTCATCTCAATATCTGGAAAATCTCTCCTATTTGGTTTTAGCATATGGTCTATCATCTGGTAAGTCTTTACAACTGATTGTGAATTTTTTTTCTTTGCTTTGATCACTGGGAAGTAAACTTGAAGCTAAAGTTTGATTTACTTCCAGCAACTTTACAACACCTTGTGGAAGGTATAACTTATTTGTTAACCTCATCTTATCCTTTTTCCTTAGCCACTTTTTTCTTTACCGGAGTCCCTCCATTATTTATTTGTATCCTGCACTGACACACACACACACATTTATGTGTATACACACATACACACACAGAAACATGTACCTTTGTGTAAATACTTATAAACAATCACAAGTCCTTTATGGAATGGGGTGGGGGCATAAGCAAAGATATAGTGTGTGCATGTGCACATTCAGTATTTGTCCACACAATACCTTACACATAGGCGGAGCTAGATAAAAATTTCTGGATCATTAATTGCGGAGTCAAGATTCACTTGAAATATCTCCCATGTTAAATTCCCTGGTAGCTTTATTAGTTGATATGCTTTCTATTATATCCACAATGGAAAATACTTGCAAAGCATCTTTGTTATCAATTATCAAAAGAAGTTCAAAAAAATATCCCTTGGTGAGTAACTATGCTCATATATGAATGGGTGCCAGGAACATGGTGCTGGGAGGGGATCGAAGGCTCATCCCAGGCTCGCAGGAAAGAGTTGGGCTGCTCAGTGTAGTGGATATAGGATGCGGAAGTGACGGCACGGGGGCCACACACATGCGATTCCTGCGTAACAGTGATATAGTCAGCAAAATAATTCACTCCACTTTGCCTATATTTAATCGATGACACGAAAAAGAACCCGACTGCCTTCACTTTCACAAAGATATATCTGGTCACCAAAATGATCTCCAGATCTTCATTTGTTTCTACAATTATTCCGCACTTAGTGTCAAAATCAACTGAGGAACTAGTCTTTAGCTTGGCATAGTTTTCACTCCGTTAGCACATTAGTCTTCTAGTACCCGAGAGGTTTAGAATACCACTAAAATGCTTTCCCATTGATTCCCACATGAATCTTTCACACAAGGAAGATTGAAATATATGTAAGCATGTTTCAGAACATGCTGGTATAAAAACAGGGATTAAATTTTACTCACCGCACTCCTAACTAAATTTCACAGATGTTTTATGTGAATTAAGGATTGTAAAGAACTTAGAACAAAAGAGCAAGTGCAGTGATTACCTTAAACTCAGTTTTAATGGCAGAGAAGTTATTGCATCTGTTACCAAATGGAATTTCAAATTAACAAATCTCTGCAACCTGTTCATACCATTAAATGGAACTCTGATATTTAAATGTCTAAATTGTAAAAATTTCAAGTGATAGGCATGAATTAATTTGTTTTGAGATTTAATACTTGTATAAAACTCCTATGTTAAGAGGAAAGTCTTTGGGTAAGACAAATAATTTTCCAGAATCCCGGGCTGTTGCAGTTTTTAACAAAATCATGTGACTCTTCCAACTGATTTCAGTGTTTCGGTTCAGCGCCCATAGAATAATCTGCCCACTGCTGTCTCACATAAAGTTATTGTATTACTCTAAGAATTCATATACAAAACTGTCTAAAATCCTGAATCTCAGAAAGAAATTTCTTTGAACATAGCTAGGTGGTAATCACTTTGCACAGAATGGTCGTATTTCTGAATTTTCACCGCATTACTTTATCCAAACATACCTCCCATAGTTATAGACCCTAAAAGGGATAAAATGAAGTAGATGGAGATGAATTAGACTAATTAATGGGTATGAACTGGCCTTTCACCCTAATACTTGTAGACAAGCTCAATCGGAGAACTTAAATCAGCGTCTGCTGTTCTAAGCCTTAGTGGACATCAATTCACATCATATAATTTGGCAGAATTGGCCCAGAAATGAACTTGCCATGGATTTGACCCTACCAGTCACAGACGGGGCAGCACAGGGAAAGGAAATAAGAACATACAAGCATACACACACACACACACACACACACACACACACACACACACCCTGGAGCATTGCAGCTGTCTGAATTTTGTGAAAATGATCAAAAGTGCCACTTCAAAGGGTTTTCCTTGAATTCATCGGTTACCAATGAAAATCATATAAAATAGCATCATTGTTCATCCCTCTTTATTGATTTAGATAGAATAATTCCAGTTAAGGCTCAGAAAGAATCCGTTAATTTACGTCCTCATTGAAACCGACGAAACATCCGTCCTGTACAACACGTAAAGCAAGTCGAATTTTAGGCATACAGGGATCATTCACCTTTGCATGAGTCCCTCTTAAAAAAAGTCATCAAAAATACCAAAATACCATAGTGGCCTTCTCTCAAGCAAGACACATTTGAAAGAAATACTTTCCTCATGGTATTTATAAGCGATAAACGCTTTGTAAAACAATATAAATACACCTTTGTACGTACATGTGTGTTTTCATATTCTTTACACTGGCAGACAAGATTGCTTTTCTGTGAGTCCCTCACTTGTTGTCCATAAGAATCATGGAGAACAGTCCCCCAGTGGTCACAGCAGCCACCAGCCTGGGACACACGGTCCCTGGAGAATCCCCTTGCCAACTGAGTTCAGCAGGGTTTGGGGTGATGGGTCGGCCAGCCTGCATGGGTGACAGGGTGGTTTGAATCCAAAAGCTGTGAAGGGCAGAGACGGATGGATTTCAGAGAAGCCTTCTGTCATTGCCGCCATGTTAGCATGCCGAAGCGCCGCCCTGGGCCTTGGGGAGTAGGATTGCTGTTAGTATTTGTACATTTGGCAGTAAGAATGTTATCTTACTGTTAATGCAATTTTCTCAATGCTCGGTGACTGAAATGCACAGCATAATCTCTTCTTAAAGGTCACATATCCAAAAAAAAAAAACAAAACAAAACAAAAAAGAAAGAAAGAAAAAAAAGGAAGTACCACAATTTTCTAAAACAAAATATTGTTATGTTAAAAAAAAAAGAAGAAAAAACAAAACTATGTGAAATCCATGCCAAGTCTGATGGAAGTTTAACAAAACACATTTATTTGTCTGTAGTCAAAAGCAAAATTGAAGTTATAGAGCTTTAAGTTCTAAAGGCAGAATCTATTTAAGTAGATATTAGGGGCTCTCTAAGGGAACTATCTACATCTGGTGAGAACAGGTCTCTGATGAGGATACATTACAGTGGCTTCCAGGCTGATTTGCTCAGTTAATCAGGGTTTTACGTTTCTGTTTGTAGCACATTTGAAAATACATTCCTTATAGCAACACATAAATGGATACTGAGATACGTTCGTGTCTCCTTAATAAAAGTATCATGACGGATTCCTGGGTGGCTCAGTCAGTTAAGGGTCTGACTTTGGCTCAGGTCATGATCTCCCAGTTTGTGAATTAGAGCCCCGCGTGGGGCTCTGTGCTGACAGCTCAGAGCCCGGAGCCTGCTTCGGATTCTGCGTCTCCCTTTGTCTCTGCTCCTCCCCTGCTCACACTCTGTCTCTCTCTCTCTCAAAAATAAATAAACGTTAAAAAATCTTTTTTAAGTAAATAAAAGTATCATGATTATATGTGGAGAATACTGGTTAACCTTCCTTAGCAATAACTCTGGGGATGTTCCTTACATTTTTTGCTGGTGGCTGAATGATTTAGAAAGGGTGAAATAGGAATTCATAGGAGATTTTCTAAATGCATAATTTCGTCATAAATTATGCACACTCAGCAGTGAAATTTGGGACATAAAGCACAGGACAACATTATATTGTAATTATCAGATATCTCTGCATTCTGTTTCTGATCTGTAATGGAGCCAAAAGAGTCTCAGTTTACCAGTTCTTTTTTATTGTCTCTCTTAGCAACCCCCATCCCATTATTTCTTCTTCCCCCAAACTTCAGTGGGATTTAAACCATCTTCGTGTTATTACTGACGATGAGAGTGAGAAATCATAAAGATTAGAAAGAATTATAAAGATCGATCGTACGCATTCTTTTTTTTTCCCCTTTAACACATGGCTGAAAAGACTTTCCACACCAAATTGTATGATAAGTTCATTTTGATGAGAAAATTAGAAAGTTGGACGTATTTATACCAATCATGGGGAATGTGCATATAGTTAAATAGGTCATTTCCAATTTTAACAATTCCACCCCCGATTTCATTCAGCATCTTTGACACAGAAACCCAGTTTAACTTCTCCTGGGACAGGTGAAACCCTGGAGCTAGCAACTCCCTGAGTAGCGCCGTCCGTCCCAGGGAATTCTCCTTTACTTAAGGAGAGCTTCTCCAACCTGTGTGCTTCTCCCTGCAGACGTGCTGCTGGGACACCAGGGAAGGGAAAATTATTTAAAACATAAAGGCAAATTCACAGAATGTATCCACTGCTGTGGATGAAGGAGACGAAAAGAGACACTAGTTGTTTTAAAAAGAAAAAAAGTGAAAGAAGGACCCTAAACTTGAACTCCTGAATGTTCATTCATCTCTAAGGACATCCAGCATCCTACCTATACCTTGATTTTTCTTTGTAAATTTTATATTGGGTGTAGAAGCTCCAGAATTTCTTTGTAAGGATACCAACGGCTCAGTTTCTTCTCACTGGAGAATATAAATTTCTTAGTTGTTGGCTTCTGCTCATGAAGGCAAAGAGTATGCTCAATGTGCTTTTCCCTCTGCTTGCCAAAGGCCAGAGACTCCAAAACTCCTCGCCAAATGTCTCCGAGTTGCGATCTGAAATTACCTTTAACTGCCTGCATAATTTGGTAGGACTACACGCCCAGGGAATAATGTATGTGGTAAAAAACCTTGTGAGGAATAACAATGGTTACTGATACAAAGGCGGATGGCAGAATAAATTGGGTCATTGACCTTGAACCTCTAAAGGCCTGAGGTTAGATCTGGATTAAATCACGAGTGAAATGATCACAGAGGTTTTGCTTCAAAAATTAGCACTCAGGTTGATTCGCTTTGACAGGAGGAGGCGAGGAAGCCAGAGCCTAAATTAAATAGAATTAGATTGTTAGGCCTAAGTGGAGCATCTGTTGAGGCTAAAGCTTTATTCTCATCCATCTTAACCTAATGAATACCCAAGTTGGAGTTCTCTCTCTTTTTTTTTTTTTAATAATACCTGATTTAAAAATAGTACCGAGGTGGCATAGAGAATATCGAGATAGCACAAGAGGCTAAAAATGCACAGTGGCTGCACTAATTTGACAAAAATAGTTTTGTAATTAATTACAGTTGAGTTCCAGTCCTTGAAACCTAGTAGATACATCTGTGTTTCACTAAAGTATCCTTTTAAGTTCATGTTGCATCTCTCCTTTTATTAAACCTCTCCCCAGTATTGGGGAAAATTAATACGTTGGACTCACCGCATTGTGATTGTATGGGACATAGTGTCTCAAAGGAAAGATCTATTTTTTTAAAGTAAACCCATCTAATAATAGGTACCATTCATTTAATGAGTTATTTTTTAAGTTCCAGAAACTATGCAGAATATTTTATATTTATTACTTCAAGGGCTTTCTAAAGTTTAGCATAAGACAATTTCAAACAGCACAAAGACAGAACAATAAAGATCTTAAAACACGTAGCTATAAAGCCACTCGTTTTTTCATGATCTCACCTCAAAAATTTATATTTTCTCTATTCTTTGAATAAGTACCATATTTATTTGATTCAGAATTCAGAAGTTTATAATGTGAAAAATCTCCCTTTCACCCCTCTATGCTAGCCATTCGTTTCCCTTCCTGTGAATTTCCTGTATATATATTTCATTCTGATTACACATACATACACACACACATGTATGAGAACATACTATGCACATTGTTTTACTTTTATCAATATGTATTTTAAGTGGCGTTACATCAGTGAGAGTTTTCTTATGCTTTTATTTAGCCACATAATATTCCACCCCATTGTTATTCAATCCTTAATTATACAAAGAAGAAAACTTTTGGTGTGGTGCCACCATGTCCGAAATGGTTTTTTAAAAAGCTCTATCTCCCTGTTCGCAAAAAAAGAGAGTAGACCTCAGCTACCTACTCTTAGGAAAATTAAAGCAAAGTCCTGCCACGGTATAAATAGGGGCCAAGAAATTCAAACATGCAAACCGTGGGGATATGTTAGGGTGAAGATACTCAAGAGACCTGGGCAAAGTATGACCAGTGATCCAGGAGGACTTTTCAGGGTCTTGCTGGAGAATTCAAATCTCTCCAGATCCTCGGAGCTATTCAGTGTCTCCCTCCAACAGTCATCTCCTCTGGCTTCAGTGAGGATGGTTCTCCATCCTGGAGCTGGCTGGAGTGTCCAGGAAAGCGGCCATGACTCCAGAACTCTCTCACTTACTTGGTGTCCGCTTTGTCCGCTCGATCCAGAGAGATCGGGTCACAAGCCTAATTGTGGGCACACTGGATGCGTCCTACCTTCCCCAAACCAGATCGTCTGCTGTTTCCCTGCCCCGTCTTGCCTTTGGCTCCATATTTCACTCTGCTCATTTTCAAGATAAGAACTCTTTAACCTTTATAGGTTTTCGCATGTGCATCAGGCCTGCACAAAAGCGTTTTCTCTGTAGAAATTAATTGAGCACGCTCTGTCGATTGAATATCCCAGGCATAACTATCTGCTTACTACTCTTTTCAGATCTGTCTGTGGAATTGGTTGAATGAGGACTCTAAGAACTAGGACTCCCAGTCCAGTGCCATTGTATCTCCATTCCCATATCCTTCTCGTTGTTGGGTTGGGAGAATCTCGCATAGTGGCTCCCATTGTAGGTGCTCAGTTGAGTAGGTGCTCAATTTTACTATGCTTCCCATTCTTACTTTCTTCAACATCTCCTCTTTATGTTAAGGTATTTGCCTTCTTCGTTTTTGCTCTTTCATTATAAGAATGAATGATTTATCCCTCAAAAGCCCCAGGGGGTTGGTAAAGTCTCCCAGTAAATTAATATTCGGCCTATAGTAAACTCAGACATAGATCTAGCTAGCAAGAGGATGATGAATCAAGAACCCCAGATTCGGAGGGCAGTGCACTTTCAATAGTACCTGTGGACCTCATTTATTATCTCACTGCTGCTCGGGGGACCCCCAAAACTGGCACAACATTTGGGTTTGTAATACACAGCAAACACTGAAACTCCTAAGTACCAGCCAGGGAACATCGCTTGCTGAGTCTGTCTTCCATAAATTGGAATTTTAAAACAGTTACGGGCACATTGATTACAAATAAAGATCTAGGAAAGTCAGGAGAGAGGAAGCGGATCCCCCTAGGTTACATTAGTAGACTAGGATTTCACATGTGTCCAAAACACACAAAAGTAATACTCTCCCAATTCTTACTTTGAAAAACATTCAAGCCTACGGAAATGGTGAAAAATACAATGAGTACCCACATACCCCCGTGGCTGTCTTCACCGATTATTAGCGTTTGGCTGAATCATTTGAAAGTAAGCTATGGAAAGCAAGATCCTCTACGAGTAAACACTGCATCGTGTTATAGCCAAGCATGAGGGCATTCGACATCATTACGGAAGTGGTTATCCCAACAAAGAACGTTAAAATTGGTTGGAACTGCATTTGAACTGCATTTTTAAACCACATCCCTAAGGGTGCTTGACCTGGGGCATTTTACTCTTGGAGAACTCTGCTCTATAAACTTCGATGATAGGTGCTCAGAATCCCACTCCTTAATGAAGGCAGAAGGGCATCGAGTCCCGAGGAAAGGACAGTCTTTCAAGGTACACAGCTCGGATTTGAATCTCTGCTCTGCCATTTACTATCCATGAACTTGACCCCACTTAACCACAACTAATCCCCCTTTCCGTGCTATAAAAGTGGATAAGAATACCTAAGTCGTTGGGCTGTGATGAGGTTCAATGAGATAAGTTATGAAAAGGCTGAACCATAATTGAGCCCCAGTGAGTATTGCCTTTCCCTCTATGTGGTTCGTAGGAAAAAAGAAAAATAAAATCACCTTGGGATTTTCATAGGAAGAGGTATCTCAAAAAAAAAAAAAAAAAGAGAGAAAAAAAAAAGAAACAAAAGAAACAAAAAGAAAAGAAGAGAGAAAGAAAGAGGACATAAATAAATAAATACATAAATACATAAATAAATAAATGTGAACTATTTCTTAGGTTCCAAATGCAGCGCAAGCAAGAATCAGAAAGAGAGAAGACTTAACTGCTCCTGGGCTTGGCTTAGCTTATCTGGATTATAGTGACGGCAACCATACCAGATCTCAGTCGGAGAATGACAGGGTCCGGATTTTAGGAGTGAATACATGGGTTCTTGTTTATTTCACTCAAGGAGTTTGCCTCAACCTCACAAAACAGTAATAATGCAAATAATGGTGGAAAACCTGGGTTTTGCCTAGTTCTGTTTCAATCTGAGTCTCACGGGCCAGCAGAACTTGTTCCAGACTAGGTGAGGGGCTTTACTGGTGAATGCAGTTGTGTCTCCGAAAATCGTAGCTTGGTAAGAAGTGTTAGGTTCTGAGTCTTGAGGAAAGGACCCAAAGGGAAGAGCGTCGACAAAGAGATTCACGGTTTCCTGCAAATCTGTGGTGCCAGACCCGGTCTAAGCACTTTGTGCCCACTTTAAATTAATCCTTGCTAGGCATCAGGAGCACAAATTTGTCATGCTGTTTAGCAGAAACGTAGAATGAAGCTCAGAATACTGAATATGCTTTTTTTTCTAAATTTTTTTTGATGTTTATTTATTTTTGAGAAAGAGAGAGAAAGGCAGAGCGTGAGCAGGGGAGTGGCAGAGAGAGAGAGGGAGACACAGAATCGGAAGCAGGCTCCAGGCTCTGAGCTGTCCGCGCAGAGTGTGACGTGGGTCTCCACCTCACAGACGGTGAGATCATGACCTGAGCTGAAGTCGGAGGCTTAACCCACTGAGCCACCCAGGCGCCCTTAGAATTGAGTATGCTTTTAAAACTGGCATAACAAAACAATACTAGAACTCATCATTGAGCCTTTAGAAGAGACTGGGTTATTGATTTCTGTTCTATTTAAATAATTCATTAGAGAAGTTATGTGATAAGCTTTTTCTTGTATAAGAAGAAACAGGCTAGTGGGATTCCTTATATTGCTTCAGTGAAGCCCCCAATTAAGAGTTCTAAAAGTTCCAACTCTGTATTTCCCTGTGACAGGTTGTCTGACCTTGGGAACTCTCCTATTCTGATATAACTATGCCTCTGTTCTTTTAAATTAGTATTTATGTATATATATACGTATATATATATATATATACGTATATATATCCTGAATAAGGAACGGATGTGATTGTATACTTTTAAATAGATAATAGATGATATAGGGAGTTTTTTTTTTTCCTGCAGGACCACCAGAATATTAAATATTTTTGAAAGTCAAAAAAGCACGGCTATGAATTTCAATTATTTTCCATCTCCGTGCTGCCTCCAAACTTCCTGATTCCAGCTGGGATTGTGATCAAAAATGCAAAAACATATGTAGGAAAGTTATCCTGGTGGAACATCTGACCGGAAGCAGGAAATGCAAGCTCTCTCACGGGACGGACTGTTATCAAAATACACGCCGTCCGGCACTCTGCAAAGACGAGAGGGTTTGTGTGTCACCAGATAAAGAGAAGCAGAGAGGATTCTGGTACGGATGCAACCCTGGGATTGCTGGCCGACAGAAATGCCCCCCAACCGTTCCTGCACTGGCCCATTGGCGGATCACCCTGTGACCTTGCAAAATCTCACATAACTTCCGCCAGCCTCACCGAAACACCTAGACAACACGAATCTGGTCATGATAATTCGAAAGCACATCTCCTTTAAAATTTCTCTATGGAAAACTCCTATGATTATTATTCAGCGATAAATAGAAGAGGAGGTACTCGGAGTACCTAAAGATTAGGTCGCTGCTAAAGATTAGCACATTAATTGACTCCACCCCTCTGCCTCGAAGAAGGCCAATTTTGCTCTTTTATTTTAAAATGAAACATTTCGCTTTTGCTGTACCTCTTAGAAATATTTATTTGAGCATTTCCAATAAAATTTGATTTCGCGAAAACATGTGTTTTAATTATAGGGTGGATATTCTTTCGTTCTTTCTTTTTCTTTTCTTTTTTAATTAGAATAAGGAGAAGTGAAATCCTCTTCAAGAATTCTAGCCAGGTCTTCTAAACCCATCCATCATAAAATCATTGGCACACAGCAGGCAACTGGAGAAAGGATACCTTTTAACCTCAACTGGCATAAATGTGTATATTTATTTTTAAGAAGTGGAATATAAACAGACATGCTGAGAGCCAAGTGTTTTATGAATAAAAAAGGATTCCACACACACACGCACACACACACACACACACACAAACATAAAACTTTCCCCAATGGGCCACCGAGGTTTTATGTAGATGTGAACTCTATTTACTGTTAGTATTAAGGAAATAGTGGCTTTTTAACAAGTTACTCATGCCTGGAAAAAATCCCAGCTTTGCAACTTATCCAAGATCCTTTGCCAACTGTCCGTGGGAATCACAGGGATGGGAAAAGTTCAAATTTGTTTTAAAAGGACTTGCTTAATGGAAAATTAAAAAAAAAAAAAAAAGTAGAAGAAAACCAGCAACCCACTGTGCTAATCTTTTGGTTAAATAAGAGAATCGAGTATGACTTGGTTGCTTTGTTTTTCTTTAGTATTATTTTAAGAAAAAGGAAAAAAAATCAAAATTTTCCATTTTTATGTTACCCATAAAGTCACATTTAGGGCTTTTATTGCGTTAGCCAAGGGCATGATGACTTGCTGGCTTTGGTGAGCCTAAAATTGTATCAAAAGGGGCAGAAGGGCATTGGTCAGCGCCATTAAATGAGAGACCTGGCCCCTTACCATCTGTCATTTTCTTAAAGCTCTTTTATTTTCTATTCCAAACAGCAAAGCCTGGTTACATTGTTGCTGTCGATTTCAAAACTGCGAAGGGGCTAAAAAAGCTGAACTGGAAAGCCATGGAAGGCACAGTTAAAAAATGGCAGGGGCGCCTGTGTGGCTCAGTCGGTTAAGCGTCCGATTCTTGCTTTCAGCTCAGGTTATGATCTCACGGTTTGTGAGATCGAGCCCAGTGTGGGGCTTTGTGCCGACAGAGCAAACCCTGCTTGGTATTCTCTCTCTCCCCCTCTCTCTGCCCCTTCCCTGCTCATTCTCACTGTCACTCGCTCTCTCAAAATAAATAAATAAACTTAAAAAAAAATGGCCACAATTCCATCTTTTCTAGCACCTCAGGGGTGCTGGAGCACTATTCCAGTACTCTTCAATCTTTAGAACCTCATCAGTAGACAATGTCCTTTTTTTATTCTCCCTTTACAGATGTGGAAACTGAGGCCCACGAAGATTAAATAACTTCCCCGTATCACACAGATGCTAAGGGGCAAAGCTGGGGTGGGAAGTCAGGTGGGAGGGCTGACTTCTTCTCACCTCTTTGGTTATGGTGCTTCTGAGAAAATACGCCTCATGAATTCTTTTACCAAGAGATTTTACTAGAATATATCACAAATTAATGTGGTTCTCTTCTGATATGACAGAACCTGCTTCCATTTAGCAGGGAATGAGGAAATGAAAGCTTTGCTTTTCCATTTGTGATAAAACAGATTTGAAAGTTATCTTGTAGTCACCCACCCAAGATGTATAGATTCTCGTGTTACTCTTCAAAAGGACCCTGGGCAGAAGCATCAGAGGTAACCAGGCTCACATCTCAAGACAGTTCTTATCTAAGAAACAAACAAAAGACCAACCCTTCATCTCCCTCAAAATAAACCTAGGGGGTTTACTATCTAGAAAGGTCAGGCAGTAAAAGGAAAATGCTAAGTATTTTCTAATTCAACCAAATTATTAATAATTCTTAAGGAAATTGATTCTTCCAGGTAGACATTTGATTAAAAAGAGTGTTTTGCTATCTTCATATTTATATCTTTAGACAGGACTAGTTGAACACGTTCTAGAGATTCTGCCCATCATTTATTTTTAATATGCACACTCTTACAGAAAAAGAGTACTTCAGGCTCCTCCCCACCCCCAACGGCATTTATATACCTTGATTTTTTTCTGAATTTAATATCGAGGTGATTGCTTTTACTTGGCACGATTGGGAAACACTGCCAGTCCAGATCTAAATATTTTCGCCTACAACAACAACAACAAAATTGTACTCTGCTAAGCTCTGTTGATTTATAGAGCTTCGAAAAATGGATTTCAGATGCGATTTTGCCAAGTTGTAAACCAAGAAGTCTTAATTTAAATTTTTTCCTGACAGGCATGCTAATTCTTCATCTGAGATAAAGTATTTTAGTATTTTCGCACTCATAAAATAAGGTTTATAAATTGCATTCAGGCTGGTATTATTCGTACTATGGCTTTTTTTAATGCCTTGATATGCCACATAAGTGTACAATATTTTCCCCAGGTAGAGTCCCATCGGAGTGACTACGACAAAGTTTATGCCACTGATTTCTAGTTATATTTCTTACAGCGAAGATACGCGTCAGCATTATTTTATATTAGAGTTGAGGATGCAACTTTAAGTTATAAAAGAAAGTGGAATTTCCTAATTGCTATCAAGGAACTTTTCTCAGGACTGCCCGGGTCTCGGAAGTAACAGCATATACTTACACTTTTAAAATGTGAAATTAACAATAATGCCTCCTGCAGTCGAGAAAGATTTCATGTGTGGCATCTGATCATCGCTTTGCTGGCTGCTGATTAAATACACATGATAAAAGGGGCATTTCCAATCAAATGAGAAAGATGGAATTGTTTGCTAAATCCGTTTAAACTCAGTTGTCTATCACTGGACAAAAAATAAAGTTAGCCTTCTCCTTCATGTCATTTACCAAAATACATGCCAGATATATAAAATTTAAATGAAGAGAAAGAAGAAAAAGCAAAGAAAATAAGCGAATAATTATTTTCATTCCATTAACATGTAAGCCCTCAATAAATGCTTTAGTTACAATTACTGCAAGGGTAAAAAGCCTTTCTAAGCAGGACGCCAAAGGAACAATGACTGATGGGGATCATACTGTCTTTTATAAATGGAATGTTCTTCAAATTCAATAAGGAAATGACCAGCACCTTGATAGAAAAGTGAGTACAGATACAATTTAATGAGTAGAGATACAATTTTACAGGTCAAAAAATGTGAATTAAGATAATTAGTTACAGTTTTCACTTTTTGAGATTGCTATTAATTGGTGCAGCAAGTGATACATTTTGTGTGGTGGTACAAAGTGATTCGGGGCATGTGGAAGATAACATCCTTGAATCTAGAAATTTCACTTTTTAGGAATTTCTCCTCTGGGGAAAAAATTAGGAATTTACGTACCCTAAAACATAGGTTCGAGAATAGCCATTGCAATAGCGTATATAGTAGCAAACATCTGAAAACAGCCAGCTTTGTAGAAATGTTAGATGATTTGGAGAAAATATAGGCTCATGTAGTAAAATAGCCACGCATAAAAAATATACATAAAAAAAGTCTATTTGATGGCATGAGGAGTTATCTCTTATAACACTAAGTGAAAGACCTCACCGAAAAGCAATATGAATAACGTGGTTTCACATTTCATATATGTGTGTGTATAAAGGATACAGGCTGGTATATCTTATATTTTCAGTACAAGTCTTACAACAATGTTACATCGTACAAATAACAATTTGAGATACATGCAAATGAATGGCAAGAGCCGGCTCTTTTTCTCTGAGCGCTGGGAAAATAGCAGCAATGAGACTTTTAAATGATGGAAGTGACATGTATATGAAAACCCAGGGCAACCATTAAATTATCAACTACTTCTTTGGGGGGTTTTTCTTTAGAAGGTCGCAATATTATTTTAACCAAGGTTAGCTTTCTTCCCTGTGTAGCTTTATATTGTTGGTGTGGAAAGTAATTTAAACTTTATGGTCCATTTGAAACAAGATTATTTACATCTGTGTGGCAAAGTCTGTGTGTACGCATGTAATTTATGCCCTGCTCCTTTTCCTTCTCAAAGTCCTTCTCCTTGCTCGAATTTATTTCCATTGGAAACTTGCTACCTTTCACTTCGGTTAGTTAGATATTTGGAAACGTCTTTTACGTGTTTTCTAACTAACAGAGGTTTACGTGTGTGCTTTGCTTGCGTTTTGCTTTTCCCTTAGCGTTTTAGTGTTTGCAGCTTGGTGTTTCATAGGCGGGGGGAGAACAATCCCCACAGTGAGTATGACGACGTTAGATAAGGTTCTAATTAATTTACCTCAACATTAACTTAGAAAAGCATACAAAAACTATCATTGTGGAAGATACATAGGCAAAATATTTCTTTGAAAAGTATATTTCTAATTCAGAAGGCAACAGAATATATATAGCTCAAATTAGAGCTTCGTATCTTTAGTGCAAATTAGAAATCCTTCCTTTTGGGGCCCCTGGGTGGCTCAGTCAGTTAAGTGTCAGACTTCAGGACAGGTCATGAACTTGCAGTACCTGGGTTCGAGCCTCGTGTCAGGCTCTGTGGTGACAGCTCAGAGCCTGCTTCCAATTCTGTGTCTCCCTCTCTCTCTGTTTCTCCTCGACTCGCACTCCCTTTCTCTCTCTCAAAAATAAAATAATAATAATAAAAAAAGTCCTTTCTCTTAATTTTACTTCCAGAACCTCGAGTTCTAGAATTCAGCTTATAATATTATACGACAAAGGGACATTTTCCCTAAGGAGTTAAAGTTTCATGCTGAAGTAGAGTCATATTTCCAAACTTAACACCATTTCAAGATCCCTGATACTGTATTTGAGAAGAGGGCTATCTGTGACAGCCTGTTCGCTGTGACCATTGCATTCTGTCTGAACGTCTCCTGACAAAACTGTGTGTCATTTCCTGTAAGTTGATATATGTAACCATGAAAGATTTTTTAAAAATGTTTTCCATCTTTAGTGCCTGTGACGAGGCAGTATGCTTGTGTGAGGAAGAATTTTACAGGAGAACTTGAGATCTTCAGGGATTCATGGTATGATCTCAAAACGCTTCCACCCTTCCCTCCTACCTCGCCATGAGTTTCTGTGTCTCTACGCAATGGCATCTTTAGAGGAGGTGTGAACATGGATCCTGGTATGTCTTTATTTCTTTAATTTTTACATTCTTCAGCTTTCCAAATTCTCCAAGCTCTTCTAAGAGCATGCCTAAGATTTCAATTTTACCCAATAATAACACTTCCATTGCAAGTGCTCCCTACCTTTTCTTGTTCTTTCAAATAAACAAAGAAGGGGTGCCTGGGTGGCTCAGTCGGTTGGGCGTCTGACTTCAGCTCACAGTTTGTGAATACGAGCCCCGCATCCAGCTCTGTGCTCACAGCTCAGAGCCGGGAGCCTGCTTCAGATTCTGTATCTCTCTCTTTCTCAAAACAAAACAAAACAACAAAAACAACTTAAAAATATTTTTAAAAAATAAAGAAAAAGGGTTAAGTGGTCAAAAGGGAAATTGAGGTAAATCTTAATCCTCAAAGAAATCTTGGGACAACAACCAATAAATAAATCAGTAGATAAATAAAAGCCATTTCTTCTAGGTTCTTGTAGTGCATGTGAGTGTATTTTATATAAATATTCATGGTTTACTTGCAATCTTGGGCTCTGTATTAGAGTTTTTCTCTAAGCCTGGGGCACCTGGATGGCTCAGTCGGTCGAGCGTCCGACTCTTGGTTTCCGCTCAGGTCATGATCTCAACGGTTTGTGGGATTGGGCCCTGCATCGGGCTCTGCACTGACAGTAGGGAGTCTGCTTGGGATTCTGTCTCTTCTCCTCTCTGTCTCTCTCAAAAAGTAAGTAAATTAACATTAAAAAACAGAATTTTTCTCTAAGACTGATTCAAATCTTCGACTGCATTGGTCGCTGTTAATTTTCAAAAAGCGGAACAATTGTTCTTGCCTGCTCTGTGTTGCTTTGGACTGACCAGTAAAGTTTCCGTAGGAAAAATTCATCAATAAAATCATATAGCATTCTGTTTTCTAGAATCAGACCTAACAGCCATTTCACTGGGGAGAGATGGGTTCTCAAAATAAATTCAGTGGGGCGGGCTGGGGGCGAGAGAGAGGAAAGCTCTCCTACAAATGCATTTGTAAGGCACCACAATTAAAATTGATACAATGTCTCTGCATATCCACTTGGCACCTGTTGAATTGTTGTACTTACCCATTAGCACTCCATTTAATACCAGAAGGCAGTTAATAAATTCTTCCTTCCTGTGCAGGAAATTGACTAAAAGACACAAAATTAGCTTTTAAATTTTAAAGAATTGAGATCTGTACAGCCGACTCTTTTCCTTCTTTCCGTTACCTTGCAAGGGGCTCCGGCCCCTGTTCTTTACGCAGCTAGACCCTGTTAGATCCTCAGATTTGGCGACCCAAAGAGGCAATATCTGTCCTTTCTCAGATCTTCCCTGTGGCCGTTCTCAGGAAAGATTCCAGGCTGGATGATTGTCTAGGCCTCAGGCCCCAGAGGCCAGAGAGGTCAGGCTTTTGTACTGGGATGTTGCCCGAACTTCTTTGCATTCTTTGTTTGATAAAAGATAGTTTGGGCATTTTGCGGCCTCCACCCTCTACCCCCAACTGTATGCACAAAGGCATACCATCCGAAAAGGGGAGAAACCAAAGAGGGACATCTTTATGGCTTCCATGGAGATTTTATATGGCTATTTTGAATTTAAGAAACAAAAAGACAAATTGTCTAAGAAGCATAATGTGAGGGGTGTTTGATTCTTTGCAACAAAATCCCAATTTGAGAAAACCACATATATTGAAGTATAAAAATAGAACCTCTGCATTGATAAAACTCAAAAGAGAATAACTTCTGAAACTTTTTAATAAGATTCACTTTATGCATGTTAACTAGACTATTGTGGTCTGCGACTGTGTCAATTATATCTCAATTAAAAAAAGAATCTATTTAATTTTAATGTGTTGCTTCGAATGTTGGGCACAGAAAAAAAAATCTGAAATAAAATACATCGAAACATTTTTTTCAATACAATAAAAAATAAGACCCACACAAGTCTCTCAAATTGATGTTATAGACACTAAGAAAAACTGCCAGTATCTTAAAGGAGAAAGTGAGGATTGTAGCGGGTTTTCATCATTCGTCTGTTGTTATGTAACAGTTTAAGCATACATTTATTTATGATGCCCGTTTAGTTCACAAGAAGAGAGAAATATTTATTATTCTTATAGTATCCACAGTAAGTTCTGAATTCTTTGTCTTCACCACTACGTCCTTCCCCAGAACTTTGGTAAAGAATGAGTCGGATTAGAAAATCCAACATAACAAATCACTGTTTTTGTTTTTGTTTTTCTCCAGCGTCAGGGAGTCTCATTGTCTTTTCTGGTTCCTTCAGTAGTAGTGGAAACCTACAAATATGCCCACATCTACTTTATTTATTTATTTTTTATTTTTTTTAATGTTTTTATTTTATTTTTGTGAGACATAGAGACAGAGTGTGAGCAAGGGAAGGGCAGAGAGAGAGGGAGACACAGAATGTGAAGCAGGCTCCAGGCTCTGAGCTGTCAGCACAGAGC
The DNA here is from genome assembly GCA_030068075.1 of Paguma larvata. NCBI lineage: Eukaryota > Metazoa > Chordata > Mammalia > Carnivora > Viverridae > Paguma > Paguma larvata. Next base: position 128,162,461 of record CM057827.1, on the reverse strand, counting down.
CCAATGAGGGGATCGAACTCACAGAGTGTGAGATCATGACCCGAGCCGAAGTCAGCCACTTAACCGACTGAGCCACCCAGGCGCCCCCTGCGTCTACTTTAGAACAAGAGGATGTATACCTCCTGAATGAGAATGTCCCATTATCATCGGAGGCACCCATAAATTGTCAACATGCCACAAGAAAGAAAGGCAAGCGTTTGCTTGAAGCTCTCAAGGCAGTCTTTGCCCGTCTGTTGAGTATGTGTGTATTCAGCTTCTAGAAATTAAAAGAAAAAAAAATATATATATATAGAGAGAGAGACAGAGAGAGAAAGAGAGAGACAGAGACACAGAGAATAGATGTAAGATGGAAATTTAAAAGAATAATAATAAATTAAATTATTAAATTAAAGTAGCTCCAGTCATCTCTACCTTGCCATTTTACAAACCTTTTAGTGGAAAAACAATTGCTCCCAGAAATTAATGATCGGTACCTCCGCCACCCTTAGATAGTCCCTTTTGACACCACAGTCATGCATATGTAAAAAAATTCAATTTCTCCTTAGTACTGAAAGCAGATTTTTCAAACGTTTAAGAATAATCCGCCGTCATCAATCGTCCCCAAATCCTTGACCTCATTGCATTAAACGGTTTCAGCGTGGAGTCTTTTTTTCTTTTTTTGGTTGTGCTTCATATCTTATTCCTTTCAATTCCGTTTGTCCCAACTGACTTTTTAATAAGGTAATGGGAAGCGCTACTTTCCAAAGCCAAACCCCCCAGAACCCCTTATCAAGCCAGAACCCCTTATCAAGCTTCCAATAAGCAGGGAATCCTCAAAATTTTTCTGAAGTTTCGGAGAAACTTCTCTTGGACCACGTTTCTCAAGTAATTATTACCTAGGCAGGAGAGATATTGGTTGAGGAAAACCAGATCCTTAAGAATGCTTCTCCAAAGTATGGCGCAAGGCTTCCTCAGAGGCCACGAATACTTTGTGCTTGCCAACAACCCTGAGCCTTCTTCGAGCTTTGTATCGGATGCTTTAAAGGAAACCGAGGGTCCAGGAAGGATCCAATGCCTTTAACTGATACCAGCTACAGCCTACAGCCAGAGAGTTATCATATATATATATATATATATATATATATGTCTTCTAAAGGAAATGCTGGTCTCAGTAATAGGGTGCATTTTGAGCAAGAACTTAGATGTCTCTGCAGGCCTGCTCTAACTGTTCACATGTATACATCATCTGGATTTCCAGTCTGCCGTGACTCTTCTGCCCTGGCCTGAGGAATCTCCACCATTCTTCCATGCAAAGAATATTTTGAGTTCCTATTTTATTCCAGGTACTGTGTTAAATGATAGGATTACAGTGCTTAACAAAATCGATATAGTTTTCCACTAATAAATAATTAAAGACCATCAACCATAGGCCTTGCACTATGATAAGGGGATAGAAGGTAGATTTCTCTGCCTTTGTGCATGTTAGTCTGGTTGAGGAAAAAAAAAAAAAAGTGTGCACTCGGCACTATTGTAAAACAATACAGTGCAGTATTCTTTCCTCCATCCTACAAAACTCTTCTCCTTTTCTTTAAGTTCCAAAAAATCTACTCGATGTCTATGAAATTAAACATTTCTGGGATGATCCAGGGAATGAAAATCTCCTGGACCCAGATGGCTTTTCAGAACATTCTCTTTTCCATGAACATTGTATTTCCCTGTGCCGCCGGGAGCAGAAAGTCTGCTCTTACTCTGGCTGGTTTGAACTCTCTAAACGTTAAGCCTGAACTGTAAAATGATATCTCCGTAACCAGGGATTGTGTTGTAATGTCCATTTAAATGTGCTTCTAAAAAGTGTAGTTTCTGTGGGTGGAACATGTTTCGGAGAAGTCACAAGAGTTCAGATCAGCTTGGTTTCTGGCCCAGGCAGGAGGGATTCTGTTCTGTCAGGTGAGTATTGACTTGCCATTGAAACAGCGGTGAGGCTTGTGTCTTTCTGAAGTGTTTTATTTCATCCATAGATTTAACAGGTATAGTATCCAGAGCTTATCTTTGACCTGTTTGCACTGTCTCCTCAGAAATATCTCTTATTTTCACCTACGCATCTCAAATGAAGAAGTTTAGTCTTCCATTCGATTCTGTCTCATCCAGAAGTTGCATTTTTGGCTCATTTTGCAGTGAAAAGCTGGGGGATGGGACTACCAGGGCCTCTTTCTGTCAGAGTCTATTGGACAAGATTATCTACCTGGTGATCATTTTCCTAGACGCAGGGGATATGAGCGAGGGGAATGTTCTTGTGGCCATTGTGTACTTAGACAGGGATCTCTTGCTCCCTTGGTTTTAACCACTGAAGTGCTGCACACAGTCCACTCTGAGACTGGAGATAAATTTCAGTCCAGAAAACACTGGTTTCATCACTGCCATGTCATTGAAATCATAAAAACGACATAACCAGAGTGCAGAAAGCCAAATTTTATAAACACCCTAACGTATGGCCCATGACTAAGTGATCAATCTTGACAAGTTTACCAAACAAAGTGAAAAATCTTCATTTGTCTTAGGGAAAGAGAAGTCCTCACATGTGTTTGGATGTCTTCACAGTAACATGTGGCAATTATTGCGCAAAAAATAAGATCACTATAACGGCCGTTGCGAATTACGGCCTCATTGATGCGTATCTTAGTCCCCTCCCCACCAAACTCTCCAACTCATCACCAGTAAGGAGACACACAGACTCACAGCCTTGGAAGAGATTTCTCCAACACCGCTTCAGAATGGATTTGCTCCCAGCAAGCTGCCTGACACCATTATACAGCCTTTGCTTTTTGTTTAAGGATGTCTTGAGTTTTTCTTACACACCATTAGCGTATGTTTACTTAAGCACTAAAATTAAATACACATAATGAAGCCATCTGTGGCAAACAGAATTAATAAGTGGAATACCATATTGCTGTGAAGATGTATAGTCAACAAACACGTAACGCACACCGTTCTCTGCGGAACTTGGCACTTCTCATGCGTTGCTGAGAATATTTGAATAGGTCCCAAGTTATTTCGGTGTCTGGGGATTGCATACCGAGGCTGGAAATCTCACCAGTAAGTTCATCCCATAAAATGTTTCCAATTCCTTGTACAAGACTTTTCATCATGAAGCTATAATGCAATTTGCACGTGCTAGGAAGTTTGAGAAACTGCTCAGATGCGTATTATAAAATGCCAATTGTTACTTAAGTCTGAAGATGATTCTTCTTAGGTTGCCATTCTGTTTTCCCTCCACATTAACCAGACCTGATTTAGGCTTGATTAATTTTCAAGAAATATACGAGGAACGTTCCCACATGATGTCAGACTGCCCCATTACATCTATGAGAATTTCTCGGAAAAGCAAAGAAATAAAGTATGCAGCAATCATCCACAGGCTGCACCTGGCTTCTATATAAATACATGAAGGATTGATTATTTATGCCATTTCTGTCAAGCCCGTGTTTGTCTTTATTTCACAAGCAAATTTCATATTACGCTGGAGAGACGACGAAGACTGCCTACGGTAGAAAAATGGAATTTAGCCTTTGAACCTGCTGCAGAAGAGAGGCAAACTCAAGTTCAGATTCATTTCCTTCACGCCGCCCCTAGATAAAAGAGGGCACAAGCTGATATGTGTGCGGCACGGCTAGGCTTAGAAAGCGAGGATGGCTCTACCGAAGGGAGGTATACCATATGGATTGGCTCTGGATTAACAAACTCAAGCTCAACCATAGCTGAATTTCCTCCTGCTCACACAGCATGGCTGACCCAGCGCCAGTGGCTCTACCCGAGGGTTTGGTCAGGCTTCACTAGGAGTGCTTGTCAGTTTCATGCAGATTTCAACACCAAGCCTTCTGCTGGTGCAGCAATGGATTCTGTAAATATCACACAAAGAGTAAATCCTGCTCCAGCTACCATCCGATTTGTCCAGAACTCGGCATGCCCATTTTTCAGATCTCATAAGGATGTTGCCTGAATTTCAGTATTTCCTTAAAACAAGGCTTCAGGCTCCATCTTTCATATCTAGCCTCCTTAGACACCCGGATAACAATTCTGAGCTCTGGCTTCCTTGCTTTCTCCACCCCTCAGACATAGTTCCGTGGACACCACAGGTGAGCCTGCTCTGGAGACCGCCTGCATCACCCCACCACTGCTGAAGTTTCTGCCCAGTTCCGCTAGTTCCTGATGAAATCTCCCAATTTCGGGTCACCTCATTACAGGGAACACTGTAAGTGGTTTTTCTCTGGAGATGTTGACTTATGTGAAGAATTTAACTTCTTTATACTTTTTATGTCTTATTAAGGACTGGAAAGAGGAAGTAGAAAGCAGACACTTGAGCATTCGACACCTGCTGCACTAAGCTGGACGCTTACACCGACATCCGATTTTAATCCCTCAGAACCTCATCCGGAGAATGTCAGTTCACAGATGATTAAACCGGGAGTCCTAGAGACAGTCAGTGGTAGACCCTGAACTCAAGTCTATTTGTGTCTAACTTCAAAGCTCTTCTCTTGACTTCAAACAGCTTCTAATTGTTTTAAGTGATTTTTTTTTTCACAACAATCCCTATTGCTCATCATCGGAGGATCTCACCAGCACAGTGGAAGGCTAATTGTGTGGAAAATCTGCGGCAATATGACAAAATGCTCTAATGCCAGAAGCGACGTTGGCAATCAGCATACTGGGTAAAAGGTCAGAGTAGCTGGCAAAGAGGTGTACAAATTGACCCATAATTGTCCTTCTCTATGGCTTGCCTCTTGTGTTGTATGATCCAAATGTAATAATCTGTATAAAGAGCCCAGCTCAGTGCTTGGCACCCAGAAAATACCTACTTCCTTGTGGTTAGAATCCCAGATGTAGCCAATAAAAAAGCAAGACACCTTAGTTTAATTTGAATGTCAGGAAACAAAGGAGTCACTTTTTAATATAAGTATGTCCCATGCAATTTTGGGGATAAACTTATACTAAAACGCCATTCTTTCTGCCATTTTTTTAATCCAAAATTCAAATTTATTTGAATATCCTATATTTTACTGTGACCCCATCTGAGTGAGATGAGTATTAAAGCCACTAGGACCAATATGGTAACCATACTCTCTACAGAAAGGCAGCTTACTATTTTAACAAATGAGTTGTACCTACTTCATAGGTGGCCAGGAAGGTTGCTGGGGATTATACATGTAAAGCACTTATGTACGGGACAAGGCTAGCACAGAAAACTAAAATGTATTTTTCTTTTGTTTCATGAGGATAAAGTCCTGAGAGCTCCTAAAACTGTACTAATTTGAGATCCATAGAGAAAGGAAAGGAGAGCTTGGCGGCTGTTCAAAGTTGTCTCTGGTGGGGGCACCTGGGTGGCTCAGTCAGTTAAGTGTCTGACTCTTGATTTCGGCCTCAGCTCATGATCTCCTAGTTCACAAGTTTGAGCCTAACATTGGGCTCTGGGCTGTCAGGATGGAGTTTGCTTGGGATTCTCTCTCTTCCTCTCTCTGCCCCTTTCCTGCTCTCTCTCTCTCTCTCAAAATAAATAAACTTAAAAAATTCTCTCTAGTGTATTCTATGTATTCCCTAGAACCTGTGTAGCAGCTCAAGACTATAGCTTTTCAAAACAAAAAAACATGTGTTAGGCAGTGTTTTAAATAAGCAGTATGTATCAAACAATTTAATTCTCTCAATAACCCTAAAAGTTACCTTACCTTCACTTTGACAAACTGGGAGACCAAGGAACAGAAGGGCAAAGTGATGACTCCGGGAGTCCCTCACTATCTAGGGCAGTCGGGGTCCTGGGGCCAGGCTCTAGGCTCTGGGGATTTCCTCTTTGCTTGACTGCATGGAGTTCCATGGTGGTCTGGCATTCGCTGCTTCCCCTCCACATCTGAAGATAAGAGTTACAAAAGGTGAATGGGAAGGGTGTAGCTTTAGAACTGCTCTCGGATGAAAAATCTCCACGGCCAACAGCTTTTGAGTGATTGGGCATCTGTTTTGTGGGTGCTGGAATGGCTCTACCAGGAAAAGCTGCCTGTGGACCTGGAAGACCAGGTGTCCTAAGAGCTCCTTGCACCCCACTGAAACATCTGTGCTTTTTCCCGCTACTGAGAATATTCTGATATGATAGTACTGGAGCATCCCCAGCTAGGCTTTGGGTCAATAACCAGAGCCATTCAAGAGGCTAGGTTGTGAAGGGGCCGTGGCAATTTACTGTGCCAATGATGGGCTGATTAAATAAGCATTAGGGGTCTGAAAGTCCTCTTTGAACCCAAATGGATTTCAATTAGGCCTCTTTTTTACTACTATTAGAAAATCATGTTTGTGTTTAAAACACGCTTAAACTACCAAAACTGTAAGAATCTCAGATCAATTTTCCAAACACCCACATTATGCAGAGAATCATTGATAGAGTTCTGAGGCACTATACTATGAAAAACATTCTGGATTGATTTCCCAGGAAAAGCTCTGGTTATACTTCAAGATAGGAGGGTGATGATCAGTACTCTTCCTGCTGTAAGACTCAAGGCAAAGGAGGAAGACATAGGGCTAAGGAAGGGGTATGGGAAGGAACCTTGCTATGACCCTTTAACATAGTTAGGATTTCTTAATGGGAAGATTCCAAGACTATGAGTTGGAAAATGGGGATTTGAGAAGCAAATTTGTGTAAGCTACTGGTTAGGGGCGAGCTCACTGTCACTTAACCCTTACAGAGCACCATGGGGGAGTTCTTACAAACACACCATACCCATCTCTCCTCGACTCTAAAATGTCCTCTGTCCTTAGATCAAGTCAAATGAAGGAAGCTTGGTAGTAAAATTGTTCATCTTTCTCTCCTCCCCAAGAGAATTTCTGTCAACCATTAGTCCACATTCAGGATCTTGGAGGAAATAGCCCAATGTTGCTTTTGCCCCATCTGTTGCAAGGTGGCTACAATGCAAAGTGTCCCATTCATGATTCCACCTTCCCCAGGAAGAAATACCTACTACTATTTCTATTAGTAGTCGTGAATCTGCAGAGCAACTGGTGATTATTCATCTCATGGTGCTATGAAATATTTCACTTTGGCTTCTAGAAAACTGAAAGCCAGCTATTGACTTTGCCCAAAATATAAATAAGGGCGCCACGGCCAATCTTGTTATTAGTATCGTTTTGTCATTCGATTTTTTTTTCACTTTGATTTTAATTTATTTATTCTCTTATAATATTTTAATTTCCCATGAAGATAGTCAAAATACTATTAGGCAAAGACAAGAAGGAAGGAAGGAAGGAAGGGAAGAAGGAAGGAAAGAAAGAAGGAAAGACAGAAGGAAAAGTGGGAAGGAGAAATGAAAGAAGGAAGGAAAGAGAAGAAAGGAAGAGAGAACAGGAAATGGTAACATCAGACAATTAGGTGTGGGAGAATATGGCATAAATTTTAGATTGTTATATGAATATGGTGTATTTGCACTACCAGCAGTAGTAGTGCTATCTGATATTATTATTTCTATCAGTATTATCATTTCTTTTTATTTTATTTTATTTCGAAGGTGATGAATGGTAGAGGGGGAAGGAAGAGAACAGTCAATAAGCCAGACTCAGGGCTAGCTGCTCTAGCCAGTGACCTCACTCAGTCCTCAAGAATGCCTGACCGTGAGAGCAGGTGTTAAAATGCTCAAAGTGTAACTGAGTAAGGGAAGCCAAGAGGGAAGCCTGTTCAGGTCCCAGAGCAAATGCCAGAGCCGATGTTGCCTCCACATGCATTTCTTTCCAGCATCCTATGGGCAAAGAGACCCAAGTCCAGATCTGTTTGTTGGTTTTGCATACCTCATTCATTTCAGAAAACCATTCAAGAGAGTGGCCCCCATTACTTATTTCACATTTTAAGCCCTGAAAATGATTTTCTTCCTTCCAGGAGACTTCCATGATCCACTCTGGCCCCTTTGGTGTTCTTCTGCTACCGCGTCTACATCCTACTCTGCTTTATCCATACATCCACTGGGAGGGAGCATCCTGAGGACCGTGGCTATGGCTGTCTTCTCCAGCCCTGTGTCTGTGGTGCCTAGCCGAGTCCCTGCCTGAGGACCAGAGCTATTAAATAAGTGCTAACTAAGTAAGTGAATGGTGAATGGAGAAGCTGAGGCTTCCAGAAGTGTGCATCTCACAGTCTCCTCTCCACACTGTCTTCTGTTCTACTGCATATGACTAGACCTTTTTATTGACTGAGCATTATATCTTCAGCCTCTTTAAACAACTTGCTACTTTACTGCCAGCAATTCAACTTCTCACCCCTTACACTGGGTCCTATTGGAGCTTCCTACTCCCCTGGTTGACTTTTCGCCAGCCGTTCCTCAACTGGCCAACCATGTCATCCAAACTACTGAGAAAACTGTTGGAATCCAAGACTCATGCAGATTGCTAAACTGGATTTTCTAGGATTGGGCCTAGGAGGTAGTGTTATTCAAAATCAATAGCAGACAGACAAAACCACACACAATCTCCCCTCCTCCCCAAAAATACCTCCTCAGGAACATGGACTGTGTACACTACAGCAATAACCTACTCCAGTCAATGTATTGAGATAACACTCAGAATAAGATCTCCCCTGATATTCCTCCCTGCCACGTTGGAGACATGAAGATACAATTTTCCCCTATGTGGGATTTTTACCTCTGGGACCCTCCTATTCTTCTGAATGTCCAAAGACAAAGGTAGTCAAAGAGGTAGAATAATTTTCAACCCAAAATCTGGGAGAATGGGAAGAAGATAGAAAGGGAGACAGGGTAAAGAAGTGCTCCCTACTCATTTGCTTCTCACATTCCCTCAGTCTCTCTTCATGTTACAGTGAGGGCCACTAAATTCTGGCCAATAGTCTGTGAGGAAATACGACCAGCGTTACTTCTAATTAGAGGATTTTAAGGGAGGATGTGAGTTCTTCATGTTCTTTGTTCTCCTTCCCCAGAGACCCAGAAAGATGTGTCTCCCAGAAACTATATGTACCAGGTGCAAGCAATATTAATCTCAGAGTCAAAGATTTTGAAGAAGCAAGAAATCATCCTTTGTGTTAACAATCCAGCAAGATTTGGGATTTATTACTACAAAGGAGCCTTTCTTATCTGGATCAGTGTAGGAATTGGTAACAGAAGTGAGACTCTATCATAACAAAGGCTAAGATTACATGACATTGGCATGGCAGTGGGGCTGTGGTGGGGACGAAACGACTATCATAGGCTGGACATGTGGAGATGCTTATCATGCAAAAAGAAACTCTATGCAAAAACTGCCACTTGGGTTCATTTGGAAGAGGGACTTCCTCTGACGAACGAAGAAAAGAAGTTGGAAAATGGAAGATGTAGTTGCCATTAAATGAGTTTTTCGTTTGTTGAAAGGAGATGAGTTTAAGGAAGAAAGTTATCAGTTGTCAGGCAGTGATGAAAAGAAACAGGTTATTTGCAGATATTTGGGTTTTGTGAGGTTGGGCAATAGGAAGGCTTTAGAAATAGGCTTAACGAGGCTTTGAGAGATGAATACTAGGTAAACCATTCAGTTGACTAAACACTGTTGGAAGGGATGCCTGGGTGGCTCAGTCAGTTAAGCATCAGACCCTTGATTTCAGCTTAGGTAATGATCTCAAGGTCATGGGATCGAGCTTGTGTGGGGCTTTGCACTGGGCATGGAACCTGTTGAGATTCTTTTTCTCTCCCCCTGCTTCTCTCTGGTCACATGCTCTCTCTTTCTCTTCCTAAAAAAAAAAAAAAAATACTGCCAAGCAAAGGTCAAATTAAGGGTAGGAAACCCTTATGGAACCTTCTCAGTTCATCGAAGTACTCCAGGGAAAAGAATTGCATTATGGAACTCTCTCAGTTACTGAAGTACTCCAGGGATAAGATTGCATTATAGTTGTGGCTTCTCCATTGAAATTCAAGGTCACTACACAACTGCCATAGAGTTGAAAGAAAGGCCTGAGAAAGGCAGATGGACAAGGAAGAAATAAAGACTTCAGAATATTCAGGAGAAAACTTTGGGTATGGTTTGGACCCATAAAACTTACAGTAAAGCAGTGAAGATACCAAGTAACTGAGCAGTGGAAAAACAACGTAAATGAAAACATAACCCTGACCTTCAGACTTGGGATCTCCTAGGACATGGAAAGAGAATATTAATCACTACTGTTTATTATGGGCTTCCTAAGTGCCGGGGTCTGTACTAAATGCACATGTCTTTGTGAGGTGAGTGTCATTATTCTCATTTTATGAGGGGACCAAATGAAGGCTTAGGAAAGCTAATTTGCTCAGGACCACTTAACTATTAAGTAGCAGTCCTGGGAGTCTAACCATTGTTAAAAAGAAACACCCCTGGAGACTTTGTAATGGTGACAAGACAAGTTTTATTTGGACTACTGCAATAAGGGAGAGAGACTCCAATATAAACCGAACTCGAGTTCAAGTTGGACAAAAGTGACTGAATATTTTAAAGGAAGAACAGACACAGTACAAAGCGAGATTATGAAGAGATGTTAAGGGTTAGGGGAACTAGGTGGGACTAGGGGACTAGGCGGACAACAGGAAAATGGAAAGTTACAGAAGAGGGGTAAGTGGAGACTCCCTGAAAATGATTGGCTAAGTGGGTTGGGGCATTTTGTGGTTTGGCAGCATAGTGTTTTCTTGAGCAGACTCAGCATGGGGTTTAGGGTCCCCCTTAAGGGCAGGGCCTAGTGCAGGTGGAAGCCAGGCTGAAGTGTGATCAAGTTTCTAAACACTACATTTGGACACACCCTTTGTGATACCTGGGAGTTAATAGCTCCCACCCTAGCCTGGCCGACTCTAAAGACTTTGCATTTAATCCTGTTTGTACTCTACAACAAGCTGATAATTGCCACCCATTTGAAAATTGATCCAGTACCCCATTAAAGTAAAACTGGTTGGTCAGATGAGAAGGCATGAAAGTGGAATCTAAAAAGTGCATAGGAAAGGTCAAATGGTTTAATATAAGGTCAGTTTGGGATGCTAGGCAGAAACTGGGACACAAAGCTCCTTGAAAGTCAAGCCAAGGCATCTGGGTTCTCTCCTGAGGATACTGGGTGCTATTCTTGAATATTGATGGGGGGAATAATGTGATCAGATTTGCATTTTTTTTTAAACTTTTTAACGTTTATTTATTTTTGAGAGACATAGAGTGAGCAGGGGAAGGACAGAGAGAGAGGGAGACACAGAATCTGAAGCAGGCTCCAGGCTCTGATGAGCCATCGGCACAGAGCCTGACGTGGGGCCTGAACTCACAGACCGTGAGATCATGACCTGAGCTGAAGTTGGCTGCTTAACCAACTGAGCCACCCAGGTGCCCCCAGATTTGCATTTTGAAAAATCACATCATCATGAAGACATCTTTGTATCATTCAACCCTTGGTATGGATTACAATATTGGCTTGAGCACAGACTGCCTATGTGATCTTGAATGAATCATTAACCACAACACAACTTATCTACCCTTAGAAGGCAGTGATCATTTCTACTGTAAAGGACACTGTTGGTTCCACCAGCATCCATTGTACCTCTTCCCATTTGGTAGTAGCCATTGGGTGGGTGGGATTGCCTCAAGATTCGGCCTCATTCAAGTCTGAATTAGCCCAAGACAATCAGCCTAGTCTACCTTGCCACTGTGATGGGTTCAGAGAAGAGAGCTATTCATCCAATTACAATGAAGCCTAGGACATTGCATGAAAATAAGGCAAAGATTCCCCTTTTTCTGGATAGAGGTGTGCCTGGATGTGAATTCTTTTATTTTTTTTCTATGTTTCTAATGTTCATTTTTGAGAGAGAGACAGAGTGTGAGCAGAGTAGAGGCAGAGAGAGAGTGAGTCACAGAATCCAAAGCAGGCTCCAGGCTCTGAGCTGTTACCACAGTGATGTGGGGCTCGAACTCATGAACAGTGAGATCATGACCTGAACCAAAGTCAGATGCTTAACCAACTGAGCCACGCAGGCATCACCGGATGCGCATTCTGAATCTCTGAAGCCATAGTTCCATTATGGGAGCCGAGGGCCAATGGGCCAAGCCAATGGGGCAGAGGAGGCTGCATAGAGAGATTCACAGAGAAATGGAGGTGAGCTTGTATTCAAACCTCTCCTCTCCATACCTCAAGACTTTCTAGTTCCACCAGGCAATAACTTCTACTTACCGTTCAAAGTAGGTTGTTTTGGACTTTTATCACTTGCAGCGTAAATCATCAATGCTTACCCAGAGAGTGACGTAGGCAAAAGAGATTACATTACAGTAGATAGAAGAAGAACTCCATAAATGTGTTTTGCCCTCAAATTGTATGATGTCTCCACAGTGTCCTCCGGAAGCCAATCTCTCGCATTTTTTCCAATCACAAGTACCGTTCTAACCTGCTACACATGCCATTCCTTCTGCACGATGTTCTCTAAAATCCACAGAGCTAAGCTAATGACATCAGCTACTATCAGGTCACCACGTTGACTTGTCCAAAATCACCTTCCAAAGCCTGAGCGCGGATGACCAGAAGCCATGAAGAACATCCACTGCTTTCAGAATCTCCTCCAGAGGACCTTCGTACACCTCAACTGACCTGCCCATAAATCCCTCGTGTATTCTTCAGGCTGGACGTCACTACTCTTTCAGCCCTGTTCATGAGGCCCCATTCATGAGACCAATTAATCAATTCAAAAAGAACGTGAGATTGAGCGTGTGTGTCCCTTTGTATCAAGTCCAGAAGTTGACTCTTATTTTACCCATCAAGTGAGAAAGGAGGCAGGAGTCAAAACACTCAGAATCTCCTGATTCTAACCCCACCCTGAGACCACCAGGCGAGGCTGCCTCTCCCTGAAAGAGCTATTTTAACCAGGGAAGGCCAAACCTCAAAAAGTTACTGGTTCTGTTTTATTTATTTTTTATTATTTTTTTACAAAGTTCCCAAAATTGTGGATGCTTATCTCAATGCTATCTGAACTATTCGTGTCTCGGGGGAGAGCGTAATTGGGCTGCAAATTTCCTAAAAACAAACTTTCTCGTAAATGTTTCGGGCTGGTCTGCTTTGGGTCAGGCGAAAAATATTCTTTCTCCATCTTTCCGGCTTGATTTCTACATCTCTGCTGCTGCTGGCGGTTGAGACAGTAGGAGTAAGCCCCAGGTGAAAAATGACGACGTAGTCTCAACACCCCCTCCCCAAAAGTCTGCTGCCAGGTCCCACCAAGATCTAGAGGTTTTCCCATCATCTGAAACAGGAATTGCAGGTCCTCTGGGCACCGCTCCAGGTGGCCTCATTAGTGGAAAATTAAATAAAAGCATTCTCTTACTTTTCCCCATAGAAAATAATGATATTTTAATAATGCTATGCCATTACTTTCTTAGGACAACAACCAGAGAGAAAAACAGCAAGGGACATCAGGCCTGGAAAGCTGCCCAGAATATAGCATTAGGTGACAGGCAACAGGAGGAGCCAGAGAAGGAAGGGGGAAGGCTGGGAAATGCATCGACCATAAAGGAAGGGGCACACAAACATCCATGTGTATTTCACACCGTGAGGTCATCGTTTCTGAACGTTCAAAGCTTGATGAATGGTTGGCCTTCGACTCTTGCACACCCAGCCCTAAGATACAGAGGCTTGTTTTCTTTTCCTCAAGTGAGAAACCACAGAGAGACAGAGATGGCTTCTTTCGGGCAAGTCATTCTTCTTTTCAAAATGCAATGTCAATTTTCCTTTTACGCGGGTTTATTGATCACTTTCCAAACAAATTTAATTCAGTGAAAATGGAGTCAGCCTCGTTTTGCTAATAGTGGGTACTTTCTTTCAGGCTGTGGCGTAGAGCTGGAAAGTGCGGGGAGGTGGGGATTTTCACATTATTGTGTCTGACTGTTGAGTGAAGTCTCGCGGGGTTGTGGGTGATTTGTGACAAGCTAAGGAATTCCTTTTGCAGCCTGCCGTAAGCGAGAAGCACATTATTTAAAACCTACCTAGATCATTGATGTATTGTCATCTTCTGCTTTTAAAAGGGCCCTCTTCCCCATAACATGTAATTTCCTGTACGGCCTTTAGCTTCTTTGTTTCAGATCTTATTCTTTGATGTTATGTTGCTTTTATCAAGATAAAAAGCCATTTAAAATAGCGATCCTGTTTATTAATTTGATTACAGATTTTTTTTTTGCTTTTCATTATTTTCTAATTGATTTCAGTAAACGTTTATTTAACTTCAAATAATCAAAGTAATGAATGCATAACTATTGTGAGTGACTCGTTTGCCTTCTCCTGAAAACATAGCTCACGCAGATTCGGTTGTTCTCTGACCCACGACAGTCTTCAATTTTGTCTTCTTCACGTTGGCCATTTTATATGGTGGCCACTCAACTCCATGATTCCCCTCAATGGCCCTGCTTCCCATCCTCCGTGACCTCATGCAGTCTCTTCCCTCACCGATCGAAGCCGGGCTGTGAGCAGTGTCAGCCAGCAGACCGCAGGGCTGCCCGTTCTAAGTCCAAAGTGGATAAAGCCAGACAGAACCCCCTTTGCACCTTGGGGAGACTTGGGCCACCCCGTAACAAATCCCAGTACTCTGTGATTGTTTTAAACCCCTGACACTTAAGGATTGCTGTTAAAGTGGCAACTGATAGGACTGTAGATACTGAACCTTGTTTTCTTTATGTTTTATCTGGAGATCAGAGACCTACACAGTCTGTTTCTTTTGTATCTGAGGGCATAAGTGGATGCCACACATACAAGGTCAAATGAACGAATGGGTGCGTGAGTGTGTAGTTGAATAAAGGCGAGGATGACCAAACGAATTAATGAGCACACAGAAGACATGGTGCTGCGGAAAGAGAAATTAACCACAGGCTGACAAGACGTTTCATCTGATGTACCTGAACACATCATTCGTGACCTCATTTTGTTTTGTCGTTGTGACCCCAATCCACTAAGACCATGGATCTTTTTCCTATTGATTTAATTACCTATCAATTTATTACTTATCAATGTACCCGATCAGTCTAAACTCCTGTCACTCAGACGGCGGTGAGGGAAAGGAAGCCTCGATATCACCCGGGCTTTATCACTCAGGCCCCAGCCCAGGTCAGAATCTGCATTTTAAAGGCATCCCAGGTGGGCCCTGCCCACGTTACAGTCTGAGAAGTGTGGCTCCAAGCCACGTGACTTTCTTTGTTCTTTGCGAGCCCACCAAATGAGCACGCTGAATAAATGCTTAAAAGTATATGACAATAAACAGGATTCTTTGAGGAAGATATTATTTGTGATTGACTGTGTTTCACAAACAAGTGCGTTCTGATGTCAACAACATCCCCATTCTCTAAAGACTCCCCGACTCAGCCCCAGTGTCACCCAGCTGTGACAGCCTGAGTGATTTCAAACACCACTGATTGACGTCTTAAACGTTGCCTGGAAATGCCGCGCTCTGCAAAATCCTTCATCACGAGAACACATCTGCCTTAAAGTCGGGCTGTCCAAACGGAGGGGCATTTCCTCCAGAAAACAAAACACCAGGCTTTCATCTCTTCAAAGCGAACCCACATTTTTGGGTACAAAGAAGAGTTTCCCCGCCCCTTCCCAGCTACTTGAGTAGCTCCTCCTGGGCGAGCCGCGGCCCTTAGTTGTGGGTCCGTCCCTGAGAACAGCCTGGTGGAAGGATTTACGCAGATGACGAACCTCGGTGCTACCAAGCAGTTGCCATATACCCCAGGATCAAGTTGTGCCAGTGGCTGACAGGAAAAGCCCAGGAGGATTGGGTTACAGGAAAGGGCTGCCATTTATTTATTTATTTTTCTCCTTCTGTAACTAATTCCAAAAACAGAGCCTTTTGCCTGAGAGTAGGAGGACCAGAGAACAAGAGGAATTCTGCACATTCTAATTGGGGAACAGTTGACTTAATTGGTGTCCATTTGGCAGACAATGGGAAAGTCTCCCCAGCTGGGCTGGGAAAGGACCCAGGGGGAATATAGGCTTGCAAGAAACTCGAAAGCTCTGGAGACCGATTGTTTCCTGAGGTAAAACCTGGAGACCGGGGCTTAGATTAACTCTACAACTGTCAAGCTCCATTAGGGCCAATCAGAGGAGACAGAGCATGGGTTAAACACAGGAAACGGAGCTGACAATAGAGGCATATGTCTCCAAGAGCCGGGAAGGGAGACAGGCATATATATGTCTAATAACAAACATAAACATTTTTCTTTCAGGTTCAGATGTAGCCCTGATGGGTCAAAGATAGTCCTCAGTACGAGGTGTTAAATGTCAAATATTAGGAACCTAAGTGGTTCAGTTGTACACGCTTGTTTTGTGCAATTTGATGGTGTTGAAGACATTTCCTGAGCGTCTCAAATCTACAGAGAATAGAGTGGTTGCTGAAAATCAGAAGCTGAGAGCTGGCCTGGCCGGGACCCGGGAGGACCAGACTCCATTCTCTGCTCTGCCATTAACGAACATCTGCCACTGCACCCCCTTTCTGAGATCTTTAGATCCCTGTTAAGTCATTTTGGAAATAGGGGGTTATTACCGATCATTTCTGAGGACCTTTTAGCATTAACATTCCAATAGCTTAGATCTTACTTGAGTTTGAAAAACACAGACTCTCTCTCTCTCTCTCTCTCTCTCTGTGTGTGTGTGTGTGTGCGTGTGTGTGTGTAATAAGGATGCACCATGTGAAATGTGGAATGCTGTGCCTTTGTGATACAGCACGAAATCTTGTGTTTGGTGATTTTGTGATATTTTGAAAGATGAAATGAAATATGAAATATGAGGAGTTTGAGAAAGCAATGGAAGCCATTCTGACCTTCCCCTTGCCCTTCTTCCCTGAAAGGAGGGGGAGGAGGAGCCATAGAACCCTCAAGGGAATCAAAAAGGAGGTGTCCTTTTCTTGGAAGACAAAGGGGCAACCAAGAAGAATCTGGACAGGATTTGTTCAGTTTCTGCTACACTCACCTCATGAGTTTCAGACTATCATATTTTCCCATGACTTTGCGCTCTCCATCAAATCTCGCATAAACATATTCCTTTAACCACTTCTTTGAGTCTCTATTTCCTGATGAAGGCTCTCTCTTCACATACAATTTACATTAACTAAACGCGTACACTGTTTTGTTCACCTAGTTCAGTCAGTTTAATTTTCAGACCTACCCGGGCACCCCAAGAGGGCTGAGGGAAACTTTTTCCTTCCCTTTATTACACACAATAGTAATGTATCATCAAATACCCCCCAAATAGAGCACTATAATAAGTTATATTTTTCTATTAATATTTAAAACATCGTAACAGTAAAACTCATACTATGTGCCAGTGTACAGAGAGCATCTATAGAGCAACTGGGACAAAATTTAAAACCTCCCTCATCAAGTGGCCGTGCTTAGAATCTGCTTCTATGACAGTAATCCTTTTAAGAACTTTTCACATGGGGGCGCCCATGTGAAAGCGTCAGAAAAGCATTCCCGGGACGCCTGAGTGGCTCAGTTGGTTAAGCATCTCACTTCGACTCAGGTCATGATCTGACTGTTGATGAATACGGGCCCCACATCGGGCTCTCTGCCCTCAACAGAGTCCACTTTGGATCCTCTGTCCTCTCTCTCTCTCTCTCTCTCTGCCCCTCCCCTGCTCGTGCTCTCTCTCATAAATAAATAAACATTAAAAAATTTAAAAGCAAACTTTTCATATAAATATTTCATCTCTCTCAAAGATAGGAGACTCGATTTCCTCTTTTGACAGGTGTCCTCTTATTGACTGAGCGCTGCTCACAGGCAAGAGGTGCAAGGAATTCTCAGTGTGCGACAGGGGCCAGTGTGAACCAAAAGAACGAGGCAAATAAATATATTAAGGTGGTATCGCAGGGCACCCGAGAATACATCACTTTTTGACTGATCTTTAAAGTTCTCCAAGAACAGACTCCAGCGTGAGCAAGCAGTTCCGACAGGTGAAAGCAGAACAGTAGAAGATGACCCCTCCTAGAAGGGAGGGCAAAACCATTAAAAAAAAATTGACCAGTAGAGTCTGGAGCAATGAAGGCTGGAGGAAAAGGTTACCTCACCTCATTTTTTCCAGAATTCTCCAAAATTCATAAATTCACAATTTAAACATCCTTCCTCCATCTCGAGAAGAATAGCACCGATGACAGGAAGTCATTTTGTTGTTGTAATGCAGACGTCGCCCGGCAGACGTTTGAAGCCCCATGGAGAGCAAGGAAGAATTCTTTTCCTTTTGTTCGCGGGCATTTCCCCTATGGTGGAAATGAAGTCTCGGGAACTTCAGACTAAAAACACAACACAAGTCTGCAACAACCTTGACCTTTAAAATGGAAGGTTGGCAAAATCCGTTTTGATCTGAGTTCACCTGTCTGCCTTTCCTCGTCTTCTGAAATGTCAATCTTACCGAAGATTTTGGTTTTGTGAGATATGAAGAATCTTTATAGGCAAAACAGGTATTTAAATGCAACCCTTTTCCCCCTCTTCTGTTAGACTGTTCGGCTAGCAAGGGAGAGCTATGAGTTTTCACTGATTTTTTTTTTTCTCTTTTACTCTACAAGTTTAACTTTGAATTAAGGGAAGTACCTTCCCTTTCCCGAGAGGAGTAATTAATTCAAAAGGGGCTTTTCTTATTCGGGTCAGGATATTTTTAAAACAGGTGAGCTGTTAACTGGTGACGACAGGAGATTAAGGAAAAAGGAGAAAACCTTTGTGACTGAAAATGGATTAAACTGGAAAATAAAAGCAATGGCAGGAAGAATGGAAGTATTCTTTGGCCTACTTAAGCGTCAGTTATGCAGTAAAATCATGGTTTTGTTTTGTTTTGTCTTCTCTTGTTTTGTTTCTCCTAAGATGCTAGTCAGTGATGTTGTTCTCTTCAGGTCAAGGTGTTTGTGCTGGTGGTGATTGTTTGTTTATTTTTACCTTCTGAGTACGTGGTTCCTCCTCACCCACCTCCTCCAATAGCTGTTTCTTCTGTTTGCATTAATTCTTCCTGTCTCTGCATACCTGTAGGGCACGCTTATCTTTGTTCTTTGCGTCTCCTAGGCCAGATCCACTCAGCCCCAGGGCTTGTCAGTTTTATGATTCATGGGCATATTTTTCCTAGCCTCCCACAAAGAAGGTCTTGGAGTAATTTAAAAAGAGTTACTTCCATTGGCAAGCTGGGTTGGAAAAAAAAAAACAATCCCTTATTGACTGGTCTCATCTCGTATAATATAATCTAATAATAAGACCTGTTCTCGGAGGAAATATTCAATAGATGCTACAGTGTAAAAGCAAATTTTGCACAGCATGCTCAAACACATCAGGTATAACAGAACTGTCCAGTTAGTCTCTATTTGCCATGCCACTCCAAGAGGAAGGACGTGATGATATTTTTTCCCCAAGTCTGAGGTGGTCCCTCCCCATGCTCACATTCCACGTCTGTGAGCCCATGATTTGCATTCGCCTTAGACATACTTTTAGACAATAATTAAATGGCCACTCATTTCTAGAGTTCTTTGCAGTTTTTCAGGTAGTTAAATACAGAATAACAGCTCGGTTTACTTATAGCAAGTAGATAAGAGTAGCTTCACATGCCAATAAATTCTTTCATCAACTATAATTTTCTGAGAGCTTACATAGGGAAAATTGCTGTGCATGCATGATTTCCTTAGACCATGCAACTGTGTGAATTGGTACCTTGCTTATCTCCATGGCACTGGGAGTAATAGAAAAGAAAGGAGGTGGTTACGGCAGTTATGTGGCGAAGTCGCAAGGCTCAGATAGGATCCATGTGGTCAAGCTCCATTACTGTATGCTCTTAACCTCACTCTACTGCCTCCAATCTTAGATCGTCCGTCTTCCATTAATTCTCAAATGTGATTATTTTTATCTTAGAAATTGTACTTGGGACTACAAGAGTGGGAGGTGACAGGAAGTTGCATTTGCTGAATATACACCGTACACTTGAGTTTGCTCTGTGCTTTATGTATCTATGTAATTACCTTTTTTTGTTTCATTCGTACACAAAATAAGTCTTCTGATATGTTTTTACAAGCAAGGAAACGGGCTTAGAAAGTGAAGGAACTTGCTCTGAATAGTCTCATTTCCTCAATGTGAGATTTAAACCTAGGTATGCTTGTCTCTAACGTTTATTTCCTTTCCATTAGATGCACATGTGTCTTCCTGCTTTCCTGGAGATGTACCCTCCAATTTCATTTCATGGAATAAATCTCTCTTGTTTATGAGGATATCATCTCCAGGCTGCCATTTTTTGCACTTCTGTGGTCAATTTTCTTAATTGACTCTCTTTGTTTCGTCCCTTCCCTCATCCATTCGGCGCATTTTTCGGTGATTCACTTCCTGGGAACCCAAACACATTTGCGAAATCATAGAGGGCAGCCATTTTCAGAAATCCAAGAAAACTACTCTGGGATGTGGGTTTAAAGGAGACTATTCTGAGTTCATGGTCTCCCGCTGTACCAAAGGTCAGTTAGTCCATAAGTAATTGTCAAGAGCCCATTGTGTGTGAGATGCCCTGCACAGATCTTGCCTTAGTTGTAAGGGGAGGCTGTTATTCTCCTGAACTTACACATTTTCTAGACCCCGTGTGCCTGCCATAATGTTTCTAAAGCAGTTCCAAAAAGCTTAGAGTGACATGTCAGAAGGGTTATGGTGTTGCTCTACCCGTTCTAACATAGCGCACAATGCCAGGCACCTGGAAAACGCCTCAATAAATGCAGAACTGAACTTACTTTCCCAGACTCTCAGTCTAGAAACCTTGACGTCCTTAAACCCTGAAAGTTTTTTTAGGTTTATTTATTTATTTTGAGAGAGAGAGAGAGAAATAAAACGAGTGGGGGGGCAGAAAGAAAGGGAGAGAGAGAATCCCAAAC
The DNA here is from genome assembly GCA_030068075.1 of Paguma larvata. NCBI lineage: Eukaryota > Metazoa > Chordata > Mammalia > Carnivora > Viverridae > Paguma > Paguma larvata. Next base: position 128,141,642 of record CM057827.1, on the reverse strand, counting down.
AAGCTCCAAGCTGTCACCGCAGAACCCAACGCGGACTTGAACCCACCAACTGTGAGATCATGATGTGAGCTGAAATCAAGAGTTGGACACTTAACAGACTGAGCCACCCAGGTGTCCCTGAGATGCTGACATTTTAAACTACCTTTTCTAACATTTTTGTCATTAAGTTCTAGCATGTTTTCCTTCTATAATGTGTACTTTCCTTATGCCACTGCTAAGTCTCTAATATCATTCAGCACTCTGACCTTCTATCTTATCTTCTGAGGAAGAAGGCACGCTCCATCATCCATCCCTCCAGATAGATCTAGATATATTGGCTGATAGTTTATCCAAGAAGCCAGAGTTCTCCATTGCCAAACTTGTTAAATTATCTTCATTTTCCCACAATGGGGAATGCTATTCATACAATGGTGTTCACTGAAGAATCACTTATGATTCTAAAATGTTGGAAACAAATCTTAATATGCATTCACAGGACATTTTCAGATCAATTATGTGCATTCATACAATGAAATACCACTGTAGCGATCGAAAAGTATGAGGCAGTATTATAAATGGAGAATTGTCAAGATTTCTTATCTGAAGAAAGTAAGGAACACTAGCAGTTGTGTTAAGGGAAAAAAAAGAAAATAAAAACTTGCATGAATGCTTATATCTTTACGTGAGAATCTCTTGGAAGACTGTACCCAAAACTGACAATAATGTCTCCCTCCAGTGACTAGAGAACTAGGAAGAGAGACTAAGCTTTACAATGAACTCCGTGGAAAAAATTTGCATTATTATTTACATATATTACTTCTTCAAAGATATAATATTAAAAAGTATATACTTTGCCTCGCTTTGAAAGTTTTCTTTGCTTTGACACTATCCTAACTTCTCCCTACCAAAAAAATAAATATATTTTAGGAAATCACTTATAAGACCATACATTTCTTAAACTGAAAATCAGTTCTTTTTTCTTGTGACATACATACTGTCATATACTATTTTAACCCTCTTTACATGTAAAGATCAGTGGCATTAAGTACATTCATGTTTTTGTGCAACCTTCACACCATCCATCTCCACAAAGGTTTCTTCTACCCATTAAATATATAATAGCTCCCATCCCCCTCTCCTTCCATTGCCTGGAAACCACCATTCTATTTTTTGTCTCTATGAATTTGACTCTTCTAAGTATCCATAGATACTTAAAAGTATCTTCTAAGTTTATGTGGAAATGTACAATATTTGTCTTTTTGTATCTGGCTTATTTCACTTAGCACCATGTCCTCAAAGTTCATCCATGTCGTAGCACGTATTAGTATATATATATTTTTAAGTTTATTTTTATTTCATCCATGTCGTAGCATGTATTAGTATATATATATTTTTTAAGTTTATTTTTATTTTTGAGAGAGACAACGACAGCATGAGCAAGAGAGGGGCAGAGAGAGGGAGAGAGAAAGAGAATCCCAAACAGGCTCTGTGCTGATAGCCATCAGCACAGAACCCGATGGAAGGTTTGAACTCACAAAACCACGAAAACATGACCTGGGGGAAACCAAGAATTGGATGCTTAACTGACTGAACCACCCCAGTACCCCTGTAGCACATATTAGAATGTCATTTCTTCTTAGGGCTGAGTAACATTTCATTGTACCTATGTACCATATTTTGTTTATCTATACTGCATGGGTGAATATTTGGGTCGAAAATAAGTTTTGCCATGGAGAATATTTTTGGCTAGCCATGTTTCTAGGAGGTGTCCTTTAAGAATTTTTGAACACAGTGATATCCCGATGTCATCAATGCGTTGTACCGCTGAGGCTTCTGACCAGCCACAGCTAGAACATCTATTAGTGTCTTGTAGGTCACCACTCTGGAAATGAAGTTTTAAATATTACTCATAATCAACAGCATAGTCAAATTAAGGAATTCTTCCTTTGAATGAACACTACCTACAGTGTGTATATATGTGTATACACATGCGCGCGTGGGCACACACACACACACACACACATACATACATACATATTTGGTTAATATAGTTTAACACAAAATATGGAATATGCTTGTGGCAGTTCCTTAAATTAACAATACAGGTACACTCAAGAGCCTGGTAAGAAGAAACATCTTAACTTGAGAAATATTTAAGCATTCCTCTTAATAACTTAACAGGGTTTTTAGCATGAAAGAACAGAGCCTCTGACATAAACTTATCTTTATTAAATTGTAGTCTAAAATTGCCAAAATTTAGTTACCACTTTTTGTAAATTTCCTATGCATATAAAAATTACACCATTAATTTAAACGAAGCCTCTTTTGGAAACTTACTTTCTTCATTATCATAATTATTATTGTAATGATACGTATTTTTTACTTGGAGTAATCCCGACATGCCTAACATATTTGGGTCATGAATCTGTAAAGAGAGCCTTGAACTTGAAAAACAGTGTTTAGAGACTGAGTAACTACGTTACAGAATGGCTGGACATCTGAAAAAATCCAAGAATCCAGGCTCGAGCCAGACATTGCTTTTGGAAATGACACAAATGAGGAATTCTTTGGCTCCTCTGTTTCTCTTCCGAATTCTTTTACTCATTTCAGGTTTGCATTTATCACTCCTTGTTTTAACAATCTGTTCTATTACATATACACGTGGTTCCATAGATCTCGTTTCTTAAACGGGAGCTCCCCGGGCTTATTTTATATTTTTCTTCAGTTGCTGCACATAGTAAAAAAAAAAGGTCAACCTAAAGTGGGATTTTGGTTAGGCAAGAAACAGCACGAGCATTTGAGTCAGAGATTTGGTGTTGGAAATACAGCTCTAATTCTTTTTTTTTAAAGTTTGTTTATTTATTTTGAGAGAGAGAGAGAGACCATGAGTGTGGGAGGTGCAGAGAGAGAGGGAGAGAGAAAGATTCCCAAGCAGGCTCAGTGCTGTCAGACAAACAAGAGATCAGAGCTCAGTGCTGGTCTCACAAACCAAGAGATCATGACCTGAGCCGAACTCAAGAGTCAAGACACTTAACCGACTGAGCCACCCAGGCGCCCTGTAATATAGCTGTAATTCTTATCCGCTCGTCCTTGGGAAAATTATAAAGCTCTGAATCTCTGTGTGCTGATGAGTAAAATAGGAACATATAAAATGAGCCCATATAGAATTATTGTGAAAATCAAATGAGATGAAGTACCTGATGTGCCTAGGACGGGGAAGTCGAGAACATAGGAGGCATTCCACAAATGTTGGTTCTCTTTACTCTTTGAATGGTGTTATTGTGTAATTTTATGGCAGGGCTCTCTTAAAGAGTTATTTTCATTAAGAAATAAGATATTTAAAAACCCGCGAGTGCTCCTTTGCTACCAAATTCAGCTCTTTGCAAGGAAAGTTCCTAAAATTTTCTACATTGATTTATAACCTTTGAGGGGAAAAAACATTTCTTAATTCTCCATGGTTTCTGATCACTTAGGCTTTTCTGGACTGGGGTAACACAGCATGCCACATGTTTTCCTAACAAATTGCATTCGGACACTTTCCGACACTTTCATTATTTTAACTCAGGTAATAATTAGTCACTGTCAGAGGAAGGACTTAGGTTGTGCAAATCAGAATAAATTTACCTTGCCGTAGCAGCAGTCACAAATGAAGCAATAAATTAGAAATAGCAAATTGTTACGGACTTAAGAGATCACAAATCAAACTCGCTCCCTGAAATCCAGGAAAAGGTACAGGACTGCCAAGATTTCTTTGAGAGCTTAATTTTTCCAGATAACTTTTGAGTTGAATCAGGTTGTGACAAATCCCAGAGACTTTGCAGCCACTGATCACAAAGATGACATTCTGCAACTTCGTTCCTGTAACATAAGCTATTTCATAATGCTTCTTATTGAAAAGGAAGTGAATTCTCTTCTGATATTCGAGCACTCCTAAATCTTTTCTGTACACACACACACTTGCATGCAAATATGCACACGCATATACAGAACCACCCCCACCCTCCCACGCACACACATACACCTGTACACACACAGAAAATTAACAACTCTTCTGAAAAGTTCCCTTGAGTATACAATGCCTTTCTTGGTATTCCAGTGACCCACGTGGTACAATCTGAGATCACGAGTAGGTTCTGGACTTAGTTCATATTCCCAGTCATGGGCAATTAAGTGGATTGCTATGAAGGGAGGTGACAGGGTGGAGATGTTTCTCGGGGCGTGTCATGGCTGCCCTGTGCTCAGCCCCGTCTAGTTCTGCATTTCTTTTCCAAGATTAGAAAGATGATCTAGAAGAAGTGCTCATCAAATTGGTTTCAACAGACCCAGAAAGGATCTTGAACAGAGTGAGTGAAAGAATGTGCATTGGTATGAATGATGGCCAAAATATACAGTAATGTAAGTGGAACAGGTGGGAGGTCCTGCACTTTCATCCAAAGAAGCAAAGGCCTGAAATTATTGGATGAGAAACCCTTGGCTTAATCAAAGCCTTTTTGGAAAAGATTAGTGGCTTCAATTGTGAAAAAGAGCCATATGTGTCAACTATGTGATGAGATGCCCAGCAAGCTGACACAGTGTTGCCTTTGATTACAGAAGTAGAGTCATTGTACTGAAAGAGACAACCATCCTACTTAACCGCAGGTCAAGTAACAACCAGCGTGGTATGTTCGTTTATGTGTGTGGCATCCTAAGAAAGCCACGGAAACACTGGAACAAGTCACTGTGAGAAAACAGGAGTCTATACCGTAGGAAGAGCATTAAGTCTGTTTCACTCAGAGGAGGAGCCTCTGGATCAGGCAGAATTACCATGCAGAGGAAAGAATAGATTTGTTTTCTTCGGAACGAAAATAAAGAATAGACTTTGGTGCAAAAGATGGAACTAAAACCAAAAGGTGTGTTTCTGGTTAAATGGCCATCTGAGGGGTGCCTGGGTGGCTCAGTCAGTTAAGCCTCCAACTTCGGTTCAGGTCATGATCTCCTGGTTTGTGATTTCGAGCCCCGGGTCGGGCTCTGTGCTGACGGCTCAGAGCCTGGAGCCTGCTTGGGATTCTGTCTGTCTGTCTCTCTCTGTCTCTCTCTTTCTCTGCCCCTCCCCTGTTCCCATTCTGTCTCTCTCTCTCAAAAATAAACACTAAAAAAAAAAGTAAAAAAAAAAATGGCCACTTGATGTTGAGTATCTAATTTTCCACCCCCCGTTCCTGTTGCCCCTTCCAAGGTTATCAGTAAAATTATCAAAGTTTCTGTCATTAAGGAAAAGCCTGTGTCATCCATGCAGAGAGTGACGTGGCAGAACCTGGAGAGTTTGCTGTATATGGTACAGTTATGAGAACAGATTGAAGGGAGACTTTGAGAGTCATAATTCTCCTTCCTGAGAGAGTAGCACAGCACCACAATAAGCAGAGAAGCCCTCGCAGAATCCCGCTAACATTTCTGATCTGTAGGAGAGGGACCAACAGGATGGCCAGCAGGTTGGGTCCACTCAGGGGTCCCCCTGATCACTGATGCTGTTGTGAACCTAGATATCATTCTGTGGCTACAGAAGGAAAGTGGGCGGGGTCACAGCCTGCAGTCTATTGTGATATACGGATCTTTCCTGATGGTGCGGGAAGCAGCACCAGGGAGAAAGCTCCCTAATCCATACTGACACAGAGAGGAGGTTTATAAGAAAAGTGGATGTGAGTTTGCATTCCTCGGATACCATTTTACCAAGGAAGGTATTCTAGAAATTCTGAGTTACGGCTTTCAACACATTCCTCCCAGACTTCTGGATCAGGATGTAGGTAGTGCAACAGAACATCAACCCGGCTACTGGTCTACAGTCTGATAGGATCATCCTAGTTGAAAACGGTTGAGCATTACAAAATTAAAGGAGAACCCACCCATCCAATATATAGACAGCACGTGGTGAGTGTGGACTTCTTATCGTTTTAGGCTCTTTTCTTCCTAAGTTTATTTATTTAAATTGAGATAGAGAGAGAGTGCAAGAAAGGAAGGGACATAGAGATAGGGAGAGATAGAATCCCAAGAAGACTCTGCAGTGTCAGCCTGGAGGTGAACTCACAAACCGTGAGATCATGACCTGAGCAGAAATCAAGAGTTGGGCACTTCACCGACTAAGCCATCCTGGTGCCCCTCATTTTAGGTTATTAAATAAAAACAGTAAAAAATTGAAAGATTTGGTAACCTATAAGGAGGACCACAAAGCCCTCACAGAGAATATTAAAACTACATTTTTAGAATAAAAATAAGAAAAAATAACTAACTTAAATAATATCTACTTTAGGCTCACAAAATAACTGAAAGTGACAGAACTATGAAATGGGAGGCTAAAAAATAAACTGCCAAGAAAACCAACCTAACTGAATAAGAGGCAGATTTATAAATGGAATGAACATGATAGAACAACAACAACAACAAAAAAATACAACACCAGAAGTGAAATGTTCCCTAGACCAGTTACAAAGTGAAATGTTACACTGCAAAAAAATTGATCCTGGGGTGGAATTTTCACTGAGAGAAGAATATGAAGATTTAAAAATTTGTAAAAGAGGTCAACACAGACCCAGTCCCTTAACAATTGGCATGGATAAAAATGAGGCCAGGAAAATGGAGTTGAAACAACATGCAAAGAAAAACAACAAGAAATAGTAGAAATAATAATGGGAAAAAATGTTGAAGGACTGAGGAAAGCTCTGTAGATTCAAATAGGATCTCGTGTACAAAGAAATTGATTAAAAAACATCAATCACTACATAACTTGGTTAAAATGTCTGTGTACAAGAATAAAGACAGAATCCTATGACTATCTAGGAAGAAAATATCAATTACTTATTTCTGTCAGCCATCCCCCAAATCAGTTTGGTATCATAATACTCCTCTGTAGTTCTAAAAGCCAGAAGACAATGGTATAGTTTATAAGACATGAAGATAAAAGCATCTGCTTTAAGAAGTTTCTAGTTGGGGCACCCGGGTGGCTCAGTTGGTTGAACATCCAACTTTGGCTCAGGTCATGATCTCACAGTTTGTGGGCTCGAGACCTACATTGGGTTCTATGTCAACAGCACAGAGCCTGGAGCCTGCTTCAGATTCTGTGTCTCCCTCTCTCTCTGCCCCTCCCCTGCTCGCACTCTGTCTCTATAGGTCTCTCAAAAATGCATAAACTTAAAAAAAATTAAAAAACAAACAAACAAGAACCCTATAGTCAAGTCGTGATTCTTTGTAGAACCAAAACAGACATCTTCTGTACGTGAAAAACACTCAGAACATTTACCACTCACTTTGCTTTCCTGATTCATTACTTAAAGATAGATTCTAATTAACATGAATGGTAAAACTGTGGAATAAAATAACTAGCAAAACAGATTACACAATGTCTAAATATGACTTAAAAGGAAAGTGGCAATGTTACTAAGGATTCTTGAAGTGAAGTTTTCTGAGATAAAATTTTCTAATTCAATCCGAGTAAATAGGACCTAGGGCATCATTTTATATTTTTAGATGCAGAGAGTTCTTTTTGCTTGAAGGAGTTCACAGACAGGTTGGTGATTCATTTGGCCTCACTGGCAAGATCAAGCATGGTTACTTGTGAGGTCAGGGTCACGCCAATCTTCCCAAGTGTATGATTTCCTACTCTCAACCACCATAAAACTTCATTTTAAAACTTCTTATATGGTAATTAGTACATTTTGGCTGACGTTTGTTTCATTTGCTCACTGTCTTCCTTACACAACGTCAACAAGGATTTAAGCCCCATGGGAGCAAAGTCTATATTCTGTTACTGTTATGGCCTTCAGACCTCCTAATCCAGCACCGATATGGGCCTAACCCTGGAAATTGCTGAATAGATATTCACGGATTTACATCCTATTCGAGAAATGCTGAATACCCATGACTGTACCACTTGCAGGAATGCATGTTCTTTTAGAAGATTTCGTAAAACCCATGAGTAATGGAAGAACGATGTAAAATCATCCAATAGGCAGTCATCAATCGAATAGATGACTTCCTTTATGCGGAGAAAAGCTCTACTATAAAGTGGGTGCTATTGGACAGTTGGCTTGGGACCATATTGTGGCTGGCTGCAGCTTTCATGAAAGACTTCATGGACACGTAAAACGAGACAAGATCCAAAGAGTCTTTGAACCTCCTTGTAAGTGGGGGTTTAAAACCTGAAGCATTAAAACCTGAAGAATTGCAAGAGGAAAGATAAAGATCCACACTCCTGGCCCTGCATTGTAATAAAAGCTACGAGTATGAGAAAAGAGAAGGGAAGTTCAAGCAACAAGAAGTAGGTAAGACTAGAAGCCACACTTTGGGGTATGAGACACACCCATGGGCCATTGGTGGGAACAACGGAACTCTCTGATATATATATATTTAAAACAGAACTCACCACTGTGTCTCCCTCCTACATATGTCAGCCTGGTTTACTGAGAGTCCTTCTGGACATCCTTCATCCCAGAAGTTTCCTTTTATAAACTGTACCTTTTTGAATCCCCATGTTAATCACGAAGTCACGCTTATTCACATAACGTCTCCTTAAATAATTTTTGCTGGTTCCCTGGGTGCATAGCCATTACTGCTGTGTTTTTCTTCTTTTTTTATATACTTTATATATAAATAACACCCAAGCCTCGATTTTCCCTTCCATCTGAGTTTAGGCTGTCATGATGTCCTCCGTAGATTTTCTGCCACAATTTCCATCTCCCAGATCCCATCCTTCCAGTCTTTCCTACTCATTAATGTTGGATTACTTTGTTTGTTTGGTTGTTTTTTCTAAAATATGCTTGAAGACATAATAATTGAATTTTAAAGCTGGCAGACACCTACTCGAATATTTTCTAAATGGTCTTCTTTAGAATGCCAGTTGCTATAAATATTCTGCTCAAAAATATTCCCCCAAAAGCTTGGGAACTGCTTCAGTCTAGAGAGTCCCTCTGAGACTCATAATGCATATTTGCACACTAACGACCAGTAGTGGTCTTTACCCTCAGTAAAGAGGCCAGCTGAACTTTGTATAATTCCGGTGACTCCCAAATGTGTGGGACCACATTCTGTGGAAGATAGTGCTTGAGTCCCACAACCTCATTTCACAGATATTCTCCGAGCAGGTGAGCTCGAGAAACTCAATGTAGCCTTTCCTGGTCACCCCCATTACAAAAAAGTGATAGGTCCCTTTTTATGCCTTTTCACAGCCCCTAGTATTTGTTGCTTGGAGCATCTTTTTACTTTATTTACTCAATCACTTTGAATAATTCAATCTACATTTGCTCTACTTGGTGATGTCCACGGTTCCTTTGTTCACTACTCTCCACAATGCTTACCATACATCTGGCACATAGTAGGTGCTCTGTAATGTTGACTGACGGCCTGACCAATGGTATTCTGGTGAGAGTTTGTGGGCGGGGTCTGTGGTATATGCAGCTGCTCCTCCAACTTTACATAATTATGGCATAATCTTCCTCATCCAATCTGGATAGATTAGTTTCAGAATGAGGCAACCTTTCATATCGTGAGTGCTCTATAGCCAGATAGAGTACTCTGCTTAAGGAAGTCTTGTGAAATAGCCATATTAGCCATGGGAAGACAGGGCCACATCACGTCCGGGCTGGCAGGACACCGTGGTTGAATTCCTATGTCCTCGCAAGAGTTTATCGAATCAATAAAAGAATGCGCAAAGCAACAAGGATCCTAGAACCTCTTGTTCCTCCTGAGTTGGTAGTGACTCCAAGAGGCCATGTTGGGGAATAAGTAGAATATTTACTGAATGCATTTGTATTCCCTATGAGAAACCAGCCCTCCCATTGCACCCCCCACCTAACACAGTGTTGATGGCTCTCCGAGATTTTACATAGATGCCTGACTCTTTGCCATTCAATTTTCCTTCACCTCCCCAAAGCCACTACCCTGACCCCCGTTCACCTCTTGCCCTGGTGGCCCACATCAGTTCACTCCTTTTAGCTATGGTGGCAATGACATTTGTGGTACAACAGGAAGATTCCCGGACCCAGAATCAAAAGAAAGAAAGAAAAAAAAAAAAGTACGAGCCCCAGTTCTTCCTCCTCAGAACCTTGTAAAAATGAACCTGGCATGAACAGCACCAAGCAGCTACTTCTTCCTGCTAACACGTTCACAGTGAAGTTTGCCTTGTACAGATCTAGAAAATCAAAATCAAAAGGGAAAGTCCTTCGTTAACCGCAAAGCCCTCTGTGCATCAGTTTTACAAAATTGTCCCTTAAAAATTTAGTCTGTGAACCAATATATTAAAAAAACACACACACATACTATATCCCTCTTTTAGATATATATAGTGCTCGTTCAGAATTAGAGGCTGAAAAGGCTTGTAGCAAATAAATCTGTTTGATCCAGAGATTCCCCCCAAGAAATCTTATCATGAATCCTGTTTGTTGGTTTTGATATAATAAAATCACCATGTGACAGACACTCGTGTTCTACAGAACGCACTTTGGAAAACGTTGCCCCGGGCCGATGTAAGGGAATATCATTGAAAATGTGTCCTGCTTCACAGAAACCTGTTTTTGCTTTATTTTGTTTTAAAGGACCTTTACTTCTTGAACTAATTTGAGTGAGATGCAGTGGGATTATCAGGTACTTTGGCGAAGGAGGAATTTGGGAGCAGAGAACCTTCTGGTAACAGGAGAAGGTAGACAGCTGATGCCTGGTCTTGCATGAAAAGCCAGCCTTGTAGAGGCCAACACAAGTCTGTTGGCTCCTTTCCATCTGCTCCGTGCAGGTTAGGCTCTCGTTTTCTCTCCCACAGGCTCATTTGACAGCCTCCTAACCGGCCTGTGTCATCTGTCTTACCCTTGGCTCTTACAGGTCTTCCTTACAAAACACACCTTTACCATACAATCCAGCAGTCCCACCTCTGAGTCTTTATCTGAAAGAATTGAAATCTAGAACCCGAAGAGATGTTTTCACTGCCATGTTCATTGCAGCATCACCGACAGTGACTCCCGTGTGGAAGTAACACAAATATCCATCAACTGGTGAATGGGTAAGGAAAATGTGGTGTTTGTGTACAGGAGAATATTATTCAACCTTCAAAAAGAAGGTAACCCTGCTATTTGCAATGACATGGAATATCCTTGATGAAATTATGTCAGGTGAAATAAGCCAGTCACGGAAGAACAAATACTACTTGATCACACTCATACGAGGTATCTAAAAAACTCAAACATAGAAAGGCAGAAATAGAATGATAGTTGCCTGGGGCGGGGCAGAGGGGAGGGAAATGGGAAATTGCTATTCAAAAGTGTGAAATTTCAGATATGCAAGATGATTAAGTTCCAGAGACCTGCTGGATAATTTTGTGCCTTTAGTTCAACTACAGTATATGTATATGTATACATATACTTCATGTATACACACACACACACACACACACACACACACACACTGTAACACCTTAGAGTATATGTTAAGAGGGTAGATCTCATGTTAAATGTTCTTACCGTAATAAAAAGAAAACCAGCCTTGTCCTTTACTTGCTTGAGAATCTAGTGGCTCTCTCTCATTTTTGTTTATTCCTTTAAATGAGATGAAGCCTAAACCCTTTGCAAAGAATGCTTGGCCTTCCACCATCTGACTCTAACTCATCCTACCAACTTCATCTCTGATCTTACCAAGATTATGCCTTCTTTACCTGTTCTGAACATCTGCCTGTTCCCTGAATGTGACACACTTTTCCATGATTCCAGACCTTGGCACATGCCGCATCTTCTGCCCAGAATGCACTCCTCCAAATTTCTCTTTTGGGCACGTGCCTTCAAAACTTATCATAAATATTCACTCATCTGTGACTGCTCCAGGTAGTTAACTTCTCTCTTCTCTGTAGTCATTAGGCTTATTACTACACTGAATATAGCTGATGCGTTGAGATGGAGATTCACGTTAGACTTTGTCCTAGTCTGCTTAGGCCACCATAACAAAATGTCACAGATGGAATGGCTTAATGGACAGCAATTTATACTCTCATGGTTCTGAAGGCTAGAAGTCTCATATCAGGGAGTCGGTAGGGTCAGGGCCTCAGTGAGGGCCCTCTTCCTGACTTGCAGACCACTGTCTTCTTTCTGTGTCTCCATGTATTGGAAAGAAGTTTCTGGTGTCTCTTTATCTTCTTATAAAGTTATTAATCCCATCATGAGGGTCCCCCACCAAGACTTTGTGTAAACGTAATTATGTCTCAATGACCCCACCTCATAATACCATCACATTGTGGGTGAGGTCTACAATGTGTGAATTTTGGGGGGAACACAAACATTCAGTCCATAACAGGGTTAGTCCCTGTGTGTCCCAAGTGTGTAGCCTATAGCAAGGAGTCGACCTGTGTTAGGCACTTAGTATGTTTTCATAGACACATATATGGACAAACCAACCAACCAACATAATAATCCTTATGGAGAAGGTAAGGTGTGAAATTACAGAGTCACACCCAGAAGATGGTGTTGTCTCTATCAGCCCAGGAGGCAGAAGCAAGAAGTATTAAACTAGCAAAGAAACCCTTCTAGGGGTCTGGAGCAGAAGGAAGTTATGGCAGAAATGTGTCTCTCCTAAGTGCCAGGAGCAAGTGACACAAAATGACTTTACTGGACAGCTTGGATTTATCAGTTCAGTGTGGTCTATATGTCCATTTTTGCCTTTATATACTTTTAAAATCTCGGTGTAATTATTTTTGGCTCTTTCTGTCTTAAAAGAAGAAAAAAATATGTTAGGTGGCTGGCGACAGTATCTTCAAAGAAAATTCTCTAGCATTTCAGTCTCAGGATTACAATATGCTATGTTTATCTAATCGATTAATTTTGTTAAAAGATTTCTTTCGGGATGATAATTTCAAAAGGAACTAGAAATGCATTCCATTAAAATCATTGGAAAAATTATATCTCCATGGGTCACTGTGGGATGTGGTTATATCCTGTTCGCTTCATACATATTAGTTGAGCATCTACAATATGGCATGCTCCTAGGTCCTGGGAAGAGGGCAAGGTGCAAAGTTAATGCTGAAGAATGAGTTCTTCATCTCTCAGCAACTCAGGAGATGGTTTCTACCAATTAAAGAGGCTTACGCCTTTGTTACCTCCTTAAATGGCCAAAGAAACTGTTGACTGCCGGCTGCTTTGCTCAGGAAACCACCATATTTGTAAATACAAATGCATATTTACACTCTGATGAATAATGAAGGTTATTTATTGCGTGTGCTTGAAATAACGGTTGATTTTGGAGTGTCGTTCATAAAACCCGCATCAAAGAGGGTGTTATGGCCTGACGTTTTCACTGCATTTCAAGTAAAATAGTCCTTGGAAATTGTCTTGCTACCAAATTGCAATCATAAAGGCAGGGGTTCAGACTGGGAGAATCATTTTATATTGTGAACCTCTGGATAATATATAACATAAAGAGTTTAATTGAATCATTCACTTGGGTTTTTGCCCAGAAAAGTGGGAAGTTAAATGCTGATACAGCTTCAGTTTCCAATGACACCAGTCAGCACTCCTTAGATTGGATGTAAATAATCCTATTTGTGAATACGCAATACGAAAGGAGTATGCTTGCCTGTAAACTTGCTAGCAAAGGTAATTAAATAATGCCATCATGTCTTAATACATAGGGAAAAAAATAACTCACCTCACAGTATGATTTGATATGTATTTTCCTTCTAGCCACGAGAAGAAAACACTGAATTTTAGCAACTTTATTTTATTTTCAAACTACAGGTGCAAGATAGAAAGCACATACACTCATGAGTGCAGGTGTGTGTAGCACGCTGTGCGCGCGCGCGCACACACACACACACACACACACACACACACATACCGAATGCTCAGAAGTTACCATAGCAACGGTAATATCTGCTTCTGACCCGTGTTTGGAGAAGTTTGTTGCAAACACAGTCCAACCCAATTGGGCCTTGTGATTCTTCTTTCCTGGGATTAGAGATTTGAATCTGGTTCACATTCTACATTTTAAAGTTCATCTTGATTTAAAGACTGAATTTCTCAAGTTCTGTTTCCTGAGCTCCATCCTTATCACAGTGTTCATAGAAAAATAAGTCAGCTACAGGGTCACTTAGAACATTTTAATCCAGTCAACACACAACAGGAATGAAATGTATCTCAAAATAGAGGCTGTTCCAGCAAGCTGCTTTGGAGGCAAGCTTGTTTAGAAGGAACTCTTCTTGGTATATATAAAATGGGCCTTGTCCATGTGATTAAAAATTGAATCAATTTATACACAAAATATTTTTATGGGGAGAAAGGAAGAAGGGATTGTTTAGGGCATGCTTTCTCTGGAAATCTATCTCCCTGTGATCATAAGGACCATCATATTAAGCACTGTATTTTGGCATCAGTTCAGATCCTTACTCTTGATTCTTCACTTTATGATTATTCCTTCTCAGCCTCTGTGTTTTCTTCCTCCTTTATTCATTGTTTGAACACTGGGGTTCCCAAGGGCACCATCCCCAGTCCTGTTTTCACCTTGGTGGGTGTTCCTATCCTGAGTGAGGTTAATCACTGAAAAGCCTACAATTTGAAATCATCCATGTCACTCATAGCTATGCTTCCAGCAAGAACTCCTTCTAACACTTCACTCTAAGTTTATTGTGTCCCCCTCACCTTTTAACCAACATTCACCATCATTTTCCTCAATTAGCTCTTCCATCTCGGTTAGTTTCTCCTCATTCATTTTGTTCTTTAGGCTTGTGTATTTGAAGTTATATGACACATTCCCTTCACTACTAGGTTTTTCTTTCTGTGCAGTATCATGGAGTTTCTAACGTGTCTAGAACTCTGACCTTCTCCATGTCTGCTGATGCTGCACGTAGTCTGCCCCTCGTCATCTCTCTCGGGGGCATTTTCAAAGGATTTCTGAGCTGGATTTCCTGCTCCCTTCCCATACATTCTCTATATGGTCCCACATAATCTTTAGAATAAAATTTGTACTATGCTGAGAATTCTTCCATGACTCTCCCATTGCAGACACATAAGGGCCATTGCGTTGGTCTGACATTTTGCCACTTCGCTTAGCTCTCCACTGCTCCGGGACATGTGTCTCTCCTGTGCTCTTTCTTTTCCATGCCTTAAATCAAGAGCCTTGACCTGAAATGTCTCCTGGGTGTTTGAGCAGATGTAAGCTGATAGGGAGACATGGGGGACCATGATACACTGGAGAGAGTGTGTGTGTGAGTGTGTGATTCAAAACAATTAAATATCATTTTAAAAACATTGCTAGACAATCAAAACTCCTCTGTGGGTTAGATGCTGTCTTTGGGAAGGCTGTCATAACCTCGGCCTATGCTCTGGTCACATTCAAAAGCTTACATTCTGTGAATGAACTAGCTCTCTGGAGGCTCCAAGCATTTTCATGTACTGTTTCCTCTAGATTCGTTGCTGGATATCTATAAAGGTGCAACCTTCCTCCTGAAGAGGGCTATATCTCTCTCCATTTTCTGTAGGTAATTTCACCTAAAACTTGTAAGTCCATTCGAGTCCTCCCCTTCTGGGGCTTTGACTGTGCTAAAAGGGATGGACTGAGGTGGTTAAGGTGGTGTATTGTCTCCTTACAAACTTGCAAATAGGAGCAATACAGTTTAGCATTTGTGCGGTGTGTGTTGGCTTCCTAAGCACTTTCATACATTAAATACTTCTGGAAAGAAAGAGGACTTTAAGAGGCACGAGAAAGAAAGAGGGAAGTGAAGAAAACTTATTTACAGGCAGTGGGCAGATAACCAAAAAAAGAAACAAATTAAACCATCACATTCCATTACAGAAGTCCCTAGAATCACTTCCAACTTTTAAAAAGGGGAATACCCCAAATCCACTTTATAGATCGACTACAGGTACAATGCGCCCTAAATTTATTTTTCAAGAGCACATACCAAGGTTTTTTTTCTTTTTTGTTTTTTAATTATAGCCACATCATGCCTCTATGAAGGATTCATATTTGAATTTATGGAATTGTTATATTGAAATGGAATTGTGTTACACCTTTAAACCTCAAGTGGCTACTAATATTTTATTAAATACAGCTGCCACCAGGCAATAAAAATCTCCAAGGGGCCAAAAAAAAAAAAAAGTGCGGTGTTTTTCATATCTGCTTTCTTCTTGCAGAAACCATATGCTCGTAATACGTATATGCTGTGCGTTGTTCAATATACTCTCCAGCTCTGTATATAGTTAGCCTAGAGCACTACGCACCACCTGCATAATTTCAAAACATTGAACACTAGATGTCACAAAACAAAACCCTGTGCTCTGCTCTCAAACACAAATGCATTTACAGTTGGTTAATGAGATATACAGAAAGCTGCTGGCAAGCCAAAGAAGTTAATTTCATTATACAAGTTTAGGAAATAACGGTGGACTTTTGAGGACAGATATTCTGCCCCCATAATTAGCTTTAAGATAAATCCATTTGGTATGCATTTGGTTTTTCATTAGGACATGCATTTTTTTCCCTCCCATGTGCAGCGTTTGAAAGGTTTACATTACATAAAATTAGGGCTGTATAAACTGTGTGCTTCGTCTCTTTCTCTAATGTGATTGCGCCTTCCCTGGAACACAGTAGCCTAAATGATAGCCCCCATTGTATGCAATGCACGTCAATAAATAGAGAACATGAATGTGAATCAATATTGTGTTAGTATTGGGATTAAGCAAGCTATTTTCTCCTCCTTTTTTTTTTTTTTTTTTTTCCTTCTGGGGAGATGAATATGAGTAAATAAAATGAGTGTTTGTCTGAAACTGTGTTGGGGGATTAGGCTTTGTGTTTTCCTTTTGAGGAGCAGCATGCCAACTGGCAAGCCTTGGCTGGCTACCTGGGCCGCGCATAGAGAACGAGAGGTCACCCTTGTAGCCGCCAGGCCTGCTGCTTTGAAGGACGCGGGGAGGCGGGCCTCCTCCAGCCCAGAAAAACCAGGTGCAACTTCTGCAGACGGCAAAGGTTATGCTTCATATGACTTCGTTTTCTCTCTGCAAATTAAAGGACAATTTATGAGTGTCTAGACAGGAATTAATCGGAATAATATTGGCTGCTTTTGACCCGAGAGTGCTATTACAATAAAGTATATACAACACAAATATAGGACAAAATCATTTATATAGCCTATTATCATGCCAGCATCCAGAGGTACCTTACAATAATAAAATGATTTACAAAAGAAAACACTAACCAAAACGTATCTCTGATGATGAATGGCTTTGAAAAGCAAACTTAATCTGTTCCTGAAGTTATAGTTAGAGAGAGCCTCTGGAAGTGCTTACAAGATAAGGAGATTTTAAATGATGGCAAAATAATAAAAGCAGATTGGTGGGGGCGGGGGGCTGCAGATCTAGGACAGAACTAGTTTCTACGATTTATAAGAAGTCAGTGTGCGAGAATCGTCCAAAATCCCTGTAAGCACTACACCGGGAGAAAACATGTTCAAATCTACACATACGAAACGCCCGTGAAATAGAAACAGAAATCTTGTGTACCAAGAAGGAAGGAAAATGCAAGCTTTTTCTACGAAAAGAAATGTTAACAGTTCAGAAACAAATAAAACATTTTATGCAAATGACACGTCTTATTTCTCAGGAAATTTAAAAAAACGATGCTGGGTAGAGGCAGGAAATATTTGAAGAATTAAACAATGCATAAAAAATTTCACATGTGATGTATGCCTCTCTCCCAAAAAACAACTATTTAAACAGCCTCGGTTGGAACACATTACCTGCTGTCCTTGTCTATTTTCTGAAATTAGATAGTTTAATGAATGAAATCGAATTTTTAAATTTAATCTTTTAGGTGATTGACCTTTGTTTAAAAACATGCAGACTATGATATAGTGTTGATTATTTTAAAATAACTTTTTAAAATGATTCGATTGCCTAAGAAACACAACCGTAGTCTACAAAACTTGGAAAATACAGCATCGAAAAGAAAGCAACATTCATATGTGATCTCCAATCCCAGAAACAACCACAGTTAGTATCTTGGTGTATTTTTTTTCCCAAAATGGAATTTTTTTCCAAATTAACTCTGAGTTAATTTCAGCTTAATTTTCAACTGGAAGAATGAATTGCTCCTATAAAAACTCTGGCCACATCAAGTAGAAGATAAAATTCTGGTAACTTGGGGCAATTTATTTCCCTTCAATAGTTTTAACTATCCGGATAATTATTGCAAAACAATTTTAATCGAAGTATGATAGTTTCAGCACTCTAATTTTAAGAAAGAAAAATAAAGTACCTTTTTTTTAAAAACCAAATCTTAATATTATTTATATATTTATTAAATGATTAACTTCAAGTTGTAAAATATGTAACCATTTGTATTTTTTCCTATACAATGCTGACTAATAAATTTAATCGCTTAAACACACACACACACACACACACACACACACACATACATGCATGTATACTGGTATATATGACTGGTATATATACATAATTTGGCTTCTTCCTACTTTCTTTCTTTTCTATGAGAATAGAAATGTTTCTACTGTTCTCTATGTATCTGCTTGCTCAAAAAAGAAAACAACAATGGGGCAGAAGATAAGAGGTTGTATTTCTGATTTTGTTCCAGCAACCCAGCCCTGAATGAGCTTAATCAGCTGAGAAAATGACTTCAAAGGCTGGGCTCCTGGGTTTAACTCCACTGAGTGGTGTCTCTCTGGGTCCTAGGGAAGGACACCCTCTGTCTTATTTCAGCGTGAATTATTTCAATGGGTTTGATTGGGAATTGCTAACCTGTTCTAGGAGGAGAAAAATGGAGCCTGAAATTGACACAAAGAAAATTCAATGCAAATATAATGTGAATATTGTCAGACCAAAGGCTTTTTGCGTGGATTTTTCTAAATCATTTGTTTCTTTTTTGCCCCTTAAATGTGTGACTCGCACTTAAAGGTGGGAGAAAAACTCACCTGTCCACCCCGCTCCCAACACAAAGGACCCATTTCTCACTCATTATGTGATTGCAAAAATAAATGCCACACACCCTCTGAATCCTCTGGCTTTTTCTTTTCTTACCCCACAAAGACGTAGACTCAGTTTTAAGGGCAGTATTGTCTGATTGCATATTTGCTTGTTTGTGTACTTCTTTCTTTATTTTGCTCTTCCATTTCCTTTGATGTGGCCATCACCTACTCTGTCAATGACTTCCTTTTAAGAAAATTAAATAGAAAAGATACATTCATATTAGGGATCGTAGGGACAAACTGATCCACTAACTCTCGTCATCATCTAAATCTTGATCTGGCCTTTGGAGAACTCTGAGATTACTGATATAAACTCAGTGCCAACAGATTGTTGTGATTTGCTGCTACTATCAAGAATTGTGCCAACTGAATTGACTTCCACTACGTCCTACTGACATTGGAAATCATTTGCTTCTTCCTGCAAACTTGACTAACCTTTAGCAAACTTGGCGAATCTTTCTTAAGTTTCTGAATTATATTATGTAATTCTTTGTCACAGCAGCTTAATCTTATCCTAATACACTTAGGAAACAAACCAGCTTCACAAGGACCCCCAAACGGTAATGTGAGGAGACAGTTCTAGCAAGAAGCTCGTGGAACTAAACTCCAATGGGAGCCCTCAATCCCTCAAAACTAAAAGGATGTGTCAGTCTCTTCTCCCAAAATGGTTTGTTATCCGTGATGAATTTTTAAAACAAAACAGTGATCATATTTGTAATGATATGCAATAATTCACTTGGAAGACTGCTGTGTTTGCTTGTCTGTTTCTTCTAATCAGCTATTCAAATACTAGGGTTTCATTTGATTTCTTTCAACATCAACAACAAAATGACCTTTGTCGCTCATCCTCATAGGAGTTTGGACTTTCTGATATGGGTTCCAAACAGGTGGAGAATGTTGGCACTGTGTACACTTGTCTGGGGTACACTCTAAAGAGGTTTTCAAGAGCACCACCCATGCTTAAAGAGAACATTCCAGAGCTCATAGTAACAAACTGGAACTCCCTAGAGGCAGCATTTCATGGTGGCTAATGGGTTGGGCCCTTGAGTCAGACAGCCTCAAGGTGAATCTTTAGCATTAAATGTATCAGCTGTGTGAGCCTAGGCACATAGTTTAAGTGTCTGTGTCTTGGTCAATCAAATGCTGATAATAGATGATAGCAAATACCATTAAGATATTTATCGATACTTAAAGAAGTTAGAATTGTGCCTGACTCAGCTTGGTGCTCAAAAAATGTTAGTTCATGTAAGTAACTGCACCCTAAGCTCTCATGTCAAGCTCATAATTCTTTTTGACCAACTTTTGGACTTTTTTTTTTTTTACAAAGTCTCTGCCACAAGTTAGAGAAATAAACTCTTTTAGATAAAAGTAACCTGGAATTATTGTCAGACCCACTTGAGTTGGGATTTCTACCCTTTGCTGAACAGAACCTGTGACCTTGAACCCAGGAACTTAGCTTTTGGAATGGGGATTTTATGATCTTTTCTCCTCTGTTGGTCTCTCTCCAAGATTTTGTGAGAAATAAATGAGACAATACACAAAAAGCTCCCAGCACTTAATAAATGTTGACTTGAACTAAAATCTGCTTCATCCTTCCCCATGAATGTAAAGCTGGGATGCTGTACTGTTTGCAGGCACGCTTTTTTAAAGGTTATTCTTGTGTTGGCCACGGAGACCCACCAAGCACTACCTACTCAACTGATGTCTAAATTATTGTGATAGACATTGCTCAGTGCTCACCCAACAGCCAACACGCACTTTTTCTCCAGCTCATCCTTTTTCAGTGCAATAATATACGCAACCCCAAGCCACCGGCAATCGCTTAACTTTGTGACAATACCCTTGGTGAAGTATGCAGTGTCACTTGCAGCTGGAAGTCGGCAATTACACCCACACTCAAAATCTGTTTGAGAGCTCCAGGGAAAGATTTTACTCACTGATGAAACGAGAGGCTCCTTCTATATGTGGCTTTCACTTTCTGTCTTGAATGCATTTGGGGAAGGTTGAGCCGGCTGGATCTGCAGCAGCCATATTGTAATCAAGAGGCAATATCGAAGAAGGTAGAGCAAAGTATTGGAAAGTCCTTAATGTCAAAGTGAAGCTGCTGACTGTTGAACCACCTGTCCTTCTGGATGGGAAGATAATTAAACTGCATTAGCCACCGTTAACTGGATATGTTGATACTTTCAACTATCTATCTCTAAAACTCCTATTTGCTCAGCTTTGCTCTCTCTTTTTTTTTTTTTTTTTCCTGCTGGCTAAATGATGTGTCATGTGTTTTAGAGGGAGAATTAAAAGGAATTAAGAAATGTCAAGACGTTCTCAGAGTCAGATGAAAGACTGCATTTGCATAAATATACCCTAGGCTTCCTGGGTGAATAGTAAGAAAGTTAATAATAATATCACAATAAAAGCTACCAGCTTTTCATCTTTGTTTCTTGCTAGGCTTCTGACTAAGCCTTTATCTGCATTATTTCTTTTAATCCTTAGAACTGTAGAGGGACACATTTTCGATTTCCATTTGATAGATGAGGAAGCTGAGACTTAAAATTTTTTTTAATGTTTTATTTTTGAGAGAGAAAGAGAGAGACAGACAGACAGAGCGTGAGTGGGGAAGGGACAGAGAGAGAGAGAAACACAGAACTCAAAGCAGGTTCCAGGCTCTGAGATGTCAGCACAGAGCCCAACACGGGCCTCAAATTCACTAGCCATGAGATCATGACCTGAGCCGAAGTCGGACCCTTAACCGACTGAGCCACCCAGGCGCCCCAGGAAGCTAAGATTTGAACAAAAATTTAAGCTTCCCAGCCAACCCTCCTGAGTTCACATATCTTCCTTCACCCCTTCATCATTTTCATCTTAGCCTCACTAATCCTTACCCATGCTGCAGGACTGAAATGAAACATCTCTTCCTTAGAAAAGCCTTTCAAGACCCCAAGCTAGATCAGACTACTCATGACCACAACCTATGAGCACTTTCTGCATCTCCTTCACAGTCTTTCACACATTTGCTCATAGTTACCCCATCCCTTCTGCTTCTTGGAAGGAGTCACCATGTCTACACTGCTCATTGTAGCTACAGGGTTTGGTGCTAATCTTGCTTATAGCACTGGGCATTCACAACGTTTCTGTGTCCTCAGCACTGTTTAGAATTCCAGAACTTTTCATAGTATGTGAAAAGGACATTTGAAAATTCAGACAAACTTGAGAGTATCTGGTCACATCCAGAAAGTATCAACCATTATCCTTCTGGTTGCTTGTTTATGCTTCCAGACTGTCTCCAGCTATGTCAGTAACCCACCACACATCCGCTTTGGGCTTCATCAAGGCCAAGTTCTAATATCCATCTAAGACATGGCTTCTAACTTGAAGCAGTTGTGCCCATGCACCTTACAGTCTATGAGCTGTTCGGCTAAGCAGTTCTCCCTACGGTGTTGTGGGGAAGACTGTAAAATGTCATCCTGACACCCTTCTGCCCTTTTTTTAGTAACAGAATCTCCCTTCCTGGGATTTAGATAGCCTATGGCCACTCACCTAAAAACTTCATTCCTCAGACTTCTCCGTACCTTATTGTGGCCACGTATGTGTTCTTGCCAATGGAACGTAAGCAAAATAAGATGCTCACAAGTCTCTCTACTTCCTGGCCCTCCACCACTTCACTTTCCTTCTCCTTGTGGGTTGTAGCAAAGTCACAGAACTTGTTAGTTAGCCAGGTTTGCCATAATTAGGGGCTCCATCAAGGACATTGCTAAGCTGTAAGCTATCATTGCAGAGGAGCTCAGGTTCCCTCAACCTCTTACAATAGAATCAACCAGCACCCACACTGCCTACCTGACTCTGAACTATTCTCTGAGAGAGACTGCTTTTTACCCTGGAGTCATTGTGTTTTTGCTTCTTTTTACAAGTAAAATTTAGCCTGTCTACCAACGAATGCAGATAAGTATATGTAGTTGCAACAAAGAGAAACTTGACCAATCAGGAGACATTTGGTGGAACTTCTGGAGAGTTTACAGAACGTCACTGCCATGTGTTGTAGCCCATGGGTCTAGGACGGATACTCGGCATTACCAAGAATGACTGGAGACATTGACTTTATCAGCTACCCTCTGGTATGGTAATTCTCAAATGATGTGCCAGCGGCTGCCCCTTACCTTCCTATGTAGCTGCATGTGACACACCTGAGCAGAGACAGACGAGGCATTCCATCTGGTATCGGAAGATTTAAATGTCGGTAAGGATGGGTGGACTTAACTGTCAATTGTCCACTGATGCTCATATTATTTTCTGTCCTGTCTTTTTAACAGATTCTGCCAAGTTCTGAGGGAAGGTGGCAGCATTAACTTAAAAAATAGTCAAATAAGACTGTTGTTAAGAAACTGAAAGACAAGATCCCTAATTTTTCTGCTTACGTAATGGCTTCCTAATAGTAATGTAGCAATGGTCGAATGCAAATTTTGGTCAGCATTCTTCCTTACCATGATGGTCGTGGCTGCGTAGGTGATGAGGTACATATAGGTGACAGTATGAACGGAATGATCCCATGAATACCATGACAAACTTAGATTCAACCATATCTTCAGGAGAAGCCAGTACTAACAGGATACAATAGGGGAGGACAAAGCGGAGATATTTGAGGATAGAAGTAGCCGCTAGAAATGGCAGAAGGAAGAGCAGAGCTAACTTGTAATAAAAGGATTTCAATCATCATGGTTAGGGATGTCTTGTTTGGCCTGGCCTCTGCCAGAATCAGGGAAGTACTTAAATTAGGGATGAGAAGTCCAGCCATTTTGCTTGTGGGAGGCTTTCACGGCTGTTTTTATTATTATCCTCACCCATTTGATTATATCCCCTCCAGGATGGTATGAGCCGAGAAACCTGGACCACATTTATAATATATAAATATCTACATGTAAAGCAAATCTTCATTATTTATCATAGAAGTCTGCCTGGGAATCATAATAAACAATTATATGGTGAGCAGTGGGGCAGGCATAAGAGTGAACTGAACACGTCCCCCTCCAGCAATAAAGAAAAACATTCTGGGGTCAGGCCAGGCTCCCCTGGGGATCTTGTTCACAATAACAAACTAGACAGACACATACTTTCGTCTCAATGTGCACTTCAGAATGATTGTCCAAGTCAATTCTTAGGGATCTTAGGTTGATATAAACATACTGGTACTCGTGTTCTCAACCTAGCATATGCAGAACATCAAGAATTGGATGCTCACCAAATAAATAGTTCAAATTTGTGGACAAAAAATAGTCAGGAAGTCAGTTCCAGAGCCTGTAAAGCTATTAACAGAACCTGAGTGTGAGGCAAATGAAAGTTAATTAGTCCAAGGAACTTGGAGAGATAGGAACAGCCAATCAAAATGTTCACACAAGAGGCAAATTGAGTGAGGGATAGACGTAAATGAGTGATTTGTTTTTTAAATATAGGAAACAATGTTATATCCAGTTATTCTGCATGTGTACTTATGACTCTATGCATATGTTTTCCCTGTGTAACTATCTTATATGTTCTTTGAGAACTTAGGCTTTATTTATAGTGCCTGGCCTCCAGGAAGTGAAGCAACTCTTCCAGGTGAAGTGCCTATGAGGATTGTGTGAGGTGGAAATAAAGCTTAATGAGAAATAAGACTGAAGGGTTCAGGATGGGGGTTGATCATGAAAGACCTGGAAGCATCCCTTTATGACTTTTTTCAGCTTATAGTCACGTGCTAAGTTTGTCATTTCAGAATTCTAAATATATTGTTATCTGTGCTCACCATTTCTTAAATATTCATCAACTGAGGCTTTCGTTGATACTTAGGTGGGTGGTTTTTCCATGAAATTACACAAAACATAGTTACAAAGAACAGAGTAAGTGTATGTATAGTTTGTTACATATTAGGGACTCCATAAATAGTAATGAAGGTGACCAGCAGCCTCAGAATACAGTGGGTCCATCATCATCACAGAACATTTATACCTTTCCTATAAGTGTTCTCCTTTGGTCGCCCATCAGTTAAGTTAGGACACAAGAGCTACAATTATCCCTCTGTTGCAGATGAGGAAGCCTCTAGACCGAACTCACTGCATGGATGGTTTCGTCGGTCTTCTGAAACTTTAACGATCTTCGAACACACATGATGGATCAGGAATTTAAACTTGTGGAAAGGCCAACATTCAGGTAACAATAACATTACGAATCATGTCCATTTATTTGGAAAGGATCTCCTCATGTCTGAAAACGAAGGCTTAAGCCATCTTTCTAAATTTATCATGAAATGACAATAAATTTTGGTTTCATGTAGTAAAAGACATTAAATTCCCTAAGAAATTCAGAGGCGTGGACCAACGTCCACAGTTTCTAACTGTTACAGGAAGGTTCAACTGGGATTTGGTCTTCCAGCTGATCTTAAGTTGAAGGTGTAAAGAAAACACATCATTCAAACTCACAGCGCATGAATTAATGTCTTTCTGTCACCAGCCTCTTTTTTTTTCCCTACTCATTGGGTCAAGGGCCCCATGGCCTCTCTTTTCCTCTCTGGGGAACTTTGGAAAATACTTTTTCAAAAAACATGGCTTTTGAGCTGCTAGCACCTGTATTTTGTCTCCATCAAGACCAGTCTGCTTGTTCAGAAAATATTTCTTTAAGAAGTTGAGAATGATTTTGGTGCTCACCAGTTGAGAATATAAACTTGCCTACTTTAATCTTGGTCATGAGAAAGGTGACCATATAATTTATTGTCCAAACCTGGACACCTTTTAGAGAGAAGGGGGTACTGATAAGAATTACACTGGGACAACGGGTAGGTACTTGGCACAGGCAGGGCATGGGGGGAGGGACTATGTCTTGTAAATCAAATTAGGGATTGTTGTCCTTATCCTTAGATCAATGGAAAGTGACAGAAATTTCTAAGTAAAGTAAAATAACCAAATGTATGTCTTAAAAAGATGGATTGCACAGATCACTACAATTTGGGGGGTGGGGGGCAAAGGGACTGCAGATTTCAAAAAAATAGGCCAAGGAATGGGATGGTGGGCAAGATTATCATGGGGCAATGGACCTGGATAGAAGTATTCAAAGTATTCAGACCTGAGAATTCAATTGAGGATTAAAAAAACAGCTAAACATGCAGATGGTCTAGATGGGGTTACCAGATAAGGGACAGGGAAGAGCCAAGGTTGACTCTTTAATGACTTATCTAACTATATTGGATGGCAATGCCATTTCGTGGTAATTGGCAGAGAGCTAAGATGGTGGGTGGGGTAGTGAGATGTAGGGATTATGAGTTCAATACTAGACATGTGTATGTTAATGATTTGGAGACATTCCAGGTGATATTTGTATTAGGGTCCTACAGAGAAACAGACATTTATTATAAGAAATGGGTCACGTAGTTATGAAGGCTGCCAAGTCCTAAATCTGCAGGGTGAAGCTGGAGACTCAGGAAAGCCAATGGTGTCGTTCTAGTCCCATGGCCAGTAGGTTCAAGACACCCAGAAAGACCTGTTGTTTCCATTCAAATCCAAAGGCAGGAAAAACCAATAGCCTAGTTCAAAGGAGGCAGTTCTTCCTTATAGGAGAGTTAACCACTTTGTTCTAGTCAGACCTTCAACACTAGAGTACCCACTCTCTGGGCACCCTGCTTTCACCCCAGCCCATCTTCGGTCTTTTCTGAATACAAAAACAAAGAGCTCTTAACACAAAGATTCATTGTGAAGCTCTTCTGCTCAGAATACGCCAATGGCTTCTCATCTTACTGCCAGTGAGACCTGAGTTCTTCCGGTGACTCGGGAAGCCTTAATGTCTGCCTCATCTTCCTCTCCTTTCCTACTTGCTGATTCCTTTTCAGGCATACTGGCCTTCTTGCTGTTCTTCAGAAAATGTCTATGATGTTCCTATTTTCCTTCTCTCTATTTGAAAGGCTTCTCCCAGGAAACAGTAAGATTTCCTCCCTTACATCTTCAGGTCTTTATGCAAAAGGCATCTTTAGAGGACATCATCCCTTGACAGCCTTTGAAAATATTTCCACCTCCTCTACCTTCTCCCACCCCGAGTCTCCCACATTCTCTTTTTCCTTCTCTGTTTTATTTTTTCCTTTAACCTTTTCGCCATCCAGCACACTTTAGACACACACGCTTATGCACTCATGTACATATATATATGTACTTAGACATTGCCTTGTTTTACTTATTTATCTTGCTTACTTTCCTTATTTCCCAATGGAACACGACCTCCATACAAAGGGGTTTTATCATTCTTCCTGTCTGTAACTGGATGCTTGGGACTGTGCCTCTGCATATAGTAGGAGCCTAATAAATATTTATTAAATGAAAAACTGGAATTAATCAATAATCAACTAAAATAAACCCTGTTGTTACCATGTCAGTTATTCCAGGTATTTGTGGAACATGGCTTTATGTTAAAAAAAAAAATCAGCCTAGCCTCTTTATTATTTCCAGATTGAGGGCTGGGCAGGGGAAGGTGCTATAAATCAAACTTTCAGGTCAACCATGTGGTGTGGCTAAGAACAGATGTTGGATTCTCTAGAACAGGCCTCTTGCCTTCACAGAGGTCGTTGGCCACTTGACTCAAGACGGGACCTTGTTCTCTCCACCCTGCTTATCCCGTCCATGTCTGGACACTTGTCTTGTGTCTTAGTTCAAGTCGCTATAACAAAAATACCATAGCCTGGGAGACTGAAACAGCAAACATTACTTTCTCACAATTTTAGAGGCCCAGAAGTCCAGAATCAGTATCTGGTGAGACTCTACTTCCTGGTTCACTGATGGCGTCTGTCTTCTCATTGTGTCCTTGCGTGACCGAAGGAACACGGGAGCTCTCTGGGGTCTCTTTTATAAGGACACTAGTCCCATTCATGAGGCTCCCAAAGACCCTTGCCTCCTCCCATCACATTGGAATTAGGTTTCAACATGTGAATTTGGGGGAGACACAAACAGTCAGTCTATGGTACTTTTTACTTCCATCTCTCTCCTGGGCTCAGTACCTCTATTGATCACCATCCATCACGTAATTTGGACATGCAGCATGCAATGGGCATCCTCTAAAGATGCTACAGTAGAGGGAAAAGGCGGGGAGGGGAACACCCACAGAGACCAAGGCTATTGATTGTTCAGGACCAAAAGAGAAAAGAAAGAGGATGGAAATGAGAAGCGGGAAGTAACCTCCATGTCCCTCTGGTTTTCCTCCAGAGAGTGCCATAAACCTCTGTGGTTTTCATGATTCTCCATAAGACCCCATTTGAGTCTCCCATGGGGGTAGTTTTCCCCATGTGACTCTCTCCTGAGGAATAAATATTTCAGCTACGCCACTTCGATGGCAAACGTACTTAAGAGACTGGGTTCAATCCACGCAGTCATTTATTTACAATTAAAAAATATTTATTGACCCCATATTATGGCTAGCTGTCTGCTAGTGATGGAAGATTCAGTCAGGACTAAAACATCTGGACGTGAGGCAGTTTCCTTAGAAGTCATGGAAGTTTACCTGTGGCCAAGAAAGAAGATGCCCTCTTTTTAGACAAGACCCAGATGCTCCTTATCTGATAGTCCCTAAACAGCCTAGCCTCTTCCATTTAAAGCAAAGGAAGTTTCCCTTACTCGTTTTTGGGGGAGACACCATTTCCCCTATGGCTAAACAAAGCCACCGTCCATTAAGGACAATGTTGCAAAGCCCCCGACCCCTCTACACACAGACACAAATTACTCAAGACAGCAGCCCAGCCAGAACATTTCAAACTTGTTTGAGAGGGCACAAACCCTTTTAAGCTGCTGTAGGATATTATCTCTTTCCCTTAAGTGGTAACCAGGTTACCCGGGAAGGCACATGGAGCTTCCAAAAGGTGCTTAACAAAGAATAAGGGAGGTACTTTGGCCCCAGAAACTCCAGGTCATTAAATAATAGTTGCCTTAAATGCACCAATAAAACACCGCACATTAAGTGTTGGCAATCAGAGGGACAGCCCAAAGATAGCTTCTTAAATTCCTTTTAGAGGAATTGGAACGGAGACTTACTCTTTGCTCATCTTTCTGTCACAGAGGGCGAGCTCCCCGAAGACTTTATTGGCAGCAGTGTCCTTCCAAAGCGCTCTCTGTCCACACTGCTGTAGCCTCTCCTCCTGAGAACCAGGGTCCCGTGAGAAAGCGCGTTCGCACTGCTCCGCTGTGGGAAACACCAGGAGAAGGACGTTTCCCAAATCTGTTCCAATCGAGCAACTGGAAGCAACACTCACAGGCTTCCTTGTTTATGTTACTCTCTGCAAAAATATTGGAAGCCCAAAACAAGTCAGAAGCGTGTTGGCGCTGAATTATGTCAGGACAAACATTCAATTGAAAAGAATCGCTGGATTTATTTTAATAGCGGAGAAAGCTGGAGACATGTGCAGTCTATTCTGGCTGTCAATTTATGATCTTTAAAAACATTTTTTCTTAAATTGACTGGTCCTTAAATACATCCTACCTCATCTTGTTCGAGCCAAGTTTTACAGATGCCATCTTAAAAATCAATTCAAAGAACAGCCATAAACTCGAAAGCTTCCTCCTCGAAGTCTATATGACAGAATGCAATTTTGTTTAATTTTAATTGACAGAGATGTCAGCCTGAGAGAATATTTTAGAATATTAGCAGGAACAGTAAACTTGTGCCTTGACATTTTTATGGTATAATGGTATAATTCCCTGGAAAAAAATCTCCACTGTCAGGATTTACACTAAAGCGATACATGTGTTACTTTTTTTTTTTTTCCACCCAGTAAAGGAGTGACAAATGTATTACTAATTACACAATTGCTTTATTATGTGGAGCTGTAACTAAAATCTTTTCTGGATTTTCCAGCAAAATTGAGCTTCTTCCGAGACGATTAATTCTAGTAAATGGACTTGGGTAGAAAAAATTGATTCCAGCTGAAGGGAAACCAGTCCCCTGCCCCCTTCAATTGGGAGGTCCAGCAAGAGGAACATAAAAAGTACTTATGACAGACGTCCAGGACTGAAGATCTATTGAATTTTACCAGCGTAGGAGTTTTCCAACAAGAGATGTAGGCAGCTAAGAGATCAATTCTCCTAACTTTAGGAATACATGTAGGTAAAGATTTGGGATAGAGGTTCAAGGATAGTAGAAACTGAGAACATTTGGGGTTTTTAACCCTTCCTATTAGGGCAAAAGCCTCTTCTTGAGCATATATTAATGCCCTTGTGCGTATTTTGGCCCTAGAATTTATTATGTTTTGTTGAAATTATGTCTTTGTCTACTTGTCTTCACCTTTACAGTACACTGAGAAGTCTTAACTAACTTTACATCCATGATGCTTCACCTAAGTCTTGGCACATGACAGGTATGCGAGAGAGGTGGGCTGAATTGAAGGTGTTAGGTTTAATTCAGTTACTATAAGCCAAGCAATGGTATCTCTGCAACTTTGGGCTAATTTAGAAAACACCACTTTTTCAAAATAAAAAAAAGAAAAGAAAGAAAGTTTCTGTGACGCTATGAGGAATAATGTTTGGTCCTCAAAAGGAATGTGCCATGTTGGAGCATGACGTCTCCCCCCTAGACTTCTTGTGGTTTCTCAGGCCTAAAAGAATGCCCCAAACAACAACAGGAAGAAAAAAAAAAGTCAACGACCATAGCACCCAATGCAGAACATCGTCAGGGCATGGACCAGGCAGGAAAAGCTTCAAAAGATGGCAGACTTTTATCTCAGACATGTAGCCACTCAACTGTGGAACAGTCCACAGCCCATTGACTGCAGTAATTTCACGAAGCCCCCTTCACTACTGAAGAGATAGTGATTTGACGGGGGTAAGGGTAGGGTGTAGGGGGAGAGACAGACCGGCACTCATCAGTCACCATCGCAGAGACTACACATCGATGAGATCATATATGCCAACTTAGCACTGCGACAGGCTCAGAATAAATGCTTAAGGAATGGGAATTAAAATAATTACAAGGTCTAAGTATAAACAATGTATGTGTGCCCAATACGAGCACCAGTTCAGACTGCTAAGTAAGAACCAGAGGAAAAGATGAGCTAGAAGAAGATTAAAAAGAGTCTCCCCTTGCATTCGATACTGTTCTTTCAGGGTGAATGGGATTTAAAGAGTGGCCATTCAGGGTGAGGGGATTTTTAGGAGGAAGCGCTTTATGAGCCAACGCAGGGAGATAGGGAACCACATGGTGGATTTGGAGAATGGGGAGAAGTTTGACATTACTAAAATGTCAGTTGATGAATGTGTAAGGGGTGGTCTAGTTTAAATGGTCTGTGGGGATTTCTGCATGGTAGGCTCTGAAAGCTATAAAGACTCATAAGAAGTTAAGCCAAAACTTAATGCATGCATCATCTTTACTTACCCCTTAAGCCTACCCATGGCAAGGGCTTTGTCTATAGATAGTCCTTTTTTTTAACCAAAGGAGACGATATAAAACAGTAACTAAGAGTTCTCCTAAAAATCATCGTCCACCATGTTTACGTCATCCATCGAAAACAAAGTCTTGGAGTCCCCCTTGGATCTCCATTTCTATTTGGTTCTAACAGACTGAATTTATGCCAGGGTTTAATAAATTGTGTTCTCAGATGCATGGGATTAGTAAGTTCTGAAGTGATATTTCCCTACAAAGAGTTAATGGTCATATACGTTGTAAAGATGCTGGGAAGATTCATCCTTCACTAGGAAATTCATAATACACATCTGTGGATAAAAGGCTCTGAACCAAAGGAACCAAAACCAAAACCAAACCAAAACAAAACAAAACAACAAAAAGTTTAAGTATATTTCATCCCCAATCTCACAAACTATTTTTTAAATTATTTTGTAATGTTTATTTATTTTTGAGAGAAAGAGAGAGAAGAAAACAGAGCATGAGCAGGGGATGGGCAGAGAGGGAGGGAGACACAGAATCCTAAGCAGGCTCTGGGCTCTGAGCTGTCAGCACAGAGCCAGATGCGGGGCTTGAACCCACGAACCTTGAGATCATGACCTGAGCTGAAGTCGGTGCTTAACCAACTGAGCCACCCAGGTACCCCCACAAACTGTTTTTAACCATGAAACCTTAACTCCGTGTACATATGTGTGCAAGGGTGTGTGTGTATGCATGAGAGAGTCTAGAATAATCATTAACATATCACTGACTTAGTGTTTCAGGGAACATATTTTGGGAAATTTCCAGAGCAGTTCTTGAGTTGTTGCCGTTGTAACTCTGAATGAACCTGACTTTGAACTCTATGCAAAGCCTTATGAACAACAGAGACTTGCTTTGCTATTCATTTTACCCTTTAAGTGGACCAAAACAGACTGCTCCCACCCAGGTTATATTGAAAATTATCCTAGAGTATTACTACTGAAGCCGCCCAACCTTATCAGTGAAAACTTTTAGAGAATCATATAGACTTTCCCTGCCAAAGTGTTTCCACCTCCTGAATGGGGGAAGAAAAAAAAAAAAAAAACCCACAAAACCTTACCTTGTACTATTCTCAGAGTTTGACAGATAAAATGGGTAAATCTTCCAGCTTCTCCTAACATCTTCAGCTCAGTACAGCCCCGCCTGCTCGCAATGTTGATAATGTGATGCAAATGAATTATTGTTCTGGAGTTGAACTTGACCCTCCAAAGGTAAGCCTGGTGAAGGTGCAGGCTGCCTCAATGACTCCAAAGAAAAAATTACAGGAAGGGGCGCCTGGGTGGCTCAGTCAGTTAAGTGTTCCTGCTCTTGGTTTTGGCTCAGGTCATGATCTCACGTTTGTGAGTTCGAGCCCCTCATGGGTCTCTGTGCTGCCAGTGGGGAGCCTGCTTGGAATTCTCTTTCTCTCTCTCTCTTTGCCCCTCCTCTCTCTCTCTCTCAAAATAAATAAAAAAATAAACTTAAAAAAGAAAAGAAAAGAAAAGAAAAAGTTACATGAGAAAAAAAGCAAGGTACCAGCAAAGATCAATGTCCTATAGCCAATTCATGACAAGACCCTGCACCAGGACCCGGATTGTCTCTTTCCTCTCTCTGCCCTTTCCCTAATTGTGAAGGTTTCTCACCCCCAGCCAGAGGAAATTTGCACTGACCCAGAGATGAAGGCTGGAGGCAAAACATAAACGCTCCCTCTAAAAATTTCTTGGAGAATAAAGAGGTTGTAGCCAAGCCAATCAGGGCTAAGAGGCACGTTTGCAGAGGAGAGAGAGAGGTCTGCGGAGAACACGAGTGCAGGTATACTGGTCCACAAGCTGAGCCTAACGGCCAGGCGGCGATGGACAGCGCGCACCAAGAAAGTTGAGTCAAGGGAAAAAATTCGGTGCCGTGTAAGGTTTGTGTCTGATTGCAGAAGGCACTGGTGATCTCTGTCTCAGCATTCTTTCCCTGGACTCCGTATTCATCGACAGTGCATTGCCGAGTCATTTTATCCAGCAGGAGAAATGTGGCAGGGCGGGGGGGGGGGCGGGGGGGGGGGGTAGGTGAGGGCCAAGAAGGGGAAACCAAGGGCAGAGCCGCCGATGCTCTGTGGTCTGGGAGCGCGTGAATTTTAGGTCAGCTAAATCAGGACACAAAGCTACAGCTGCTAAGCCACAAAGGCCCACACAGAGTTTCTCTGGCTCGATTGCTTGCCAGCCTCCAATCTGCGGAAGAGAGCCTTCCATGGGGGAACCTTCTTCTTCCCCAATTAGTGCCTTTTCACAGTGGCAGGATGGAAAAGGTTTTACTCGGCAACATTACTGAGGATCCGTAATATGCAAAAGATCTGTGAAATCAATTCCCATTATTTCAAGGGACGCTGCCTAGTAAAAATAATGCATAGTAAAAACAGTGTAATGAAGCCACTGCTTAATCTTCTGTGATTATCTAAGACGAACCGGCAACTGTTTCATCCTTCTTTCGCAGCATCTGTGCGGGGATACGCAAACTGTGTGTGCCACAGCGAGGCCTCATGCTATGACAGTGGAGGCTGTGAATTTTGGGGTGTCACTGGGGTAGGCGTTCGGGGGGATCGAATATCAGGGCTTAAGCTCATTAACATTTCCCATGGTCACCTCTCTGTTTCATAGTTTTCTGCATTGTTAGTTCTCTGAATTACCTTTTTCACAAGAAAAAAAAAGCTTAAAGAAAAATGTGCAGAAGCAAAGTGATTTTTCTGTTTTTAAGCTAGATTGATCATTATGCTAATGGCCCATGGCCCACCTGCCCCCTCCCCGCCGCGTGCCCCTCTGCCCCTGGCTAATAACAGTCAGCCTCGTTTGGCCGCTGCTTGGCAAAACTCTCCAACATTTTTGCCGCTCTATATTTCAGCCATGACTTTTGTCATATTTTGAAGAGAAACGTGCACCTGGCCAACCAACTTGCATGCCAAGCTCTCCAGCCCACTGAGACTTCAAATGGATTTGAATCGATGGCCCTATGAAACTTAGGATGTATATATTAAAAAAAAAAGGCAGCGGTAAAAAGTCACACTGGAATTTTCTTACAGAGTTCAAAATAAGACACAGCATATTGCGATAGGTAGCATTCACTTTCCGGTATCTTTAAAAACGCAGGCGTTTTGTTTTTGTTTTTGTTTTTCCCCTGTGCAAAGAGGAGGAAAGAAAAGCAACTAACAAAATGCATCGTGAGAGCAGACTACAGTTTTCTTTGGGCATAGCTGATGCGGGAAAAAAAAAAGAATTTGTGTTTTTGTTACTGTTATTGACTTAAAATTAGCCTGATACACAGGTACTTGGTATTGGACAGTTTGTTATTACCTTTTGGGTAATCGCTCTGATGAGAAATGGAACCCCCCTTTTTTTCTAGCGATTTGATTTGGTGCTTCCGCGAGAGTATCCCCAGGGGTACGCTCAATATTCCTCTGATGCTTCCCGCTCACGCAGAGAAAGGTAATGCGGTTGCCAGGTTTGGTCACTTGTAGAAACTGCCGGGAGGCAGCAGGCTTCCGAAACTGACAAGCAGTCAGGAGTGGAGGGGCCCTCTACTCAGGCCAAGGAAGCCCCCCAAAATGTCAAACAGCCCCTACTTCGGTCAAACTGGAAGGTACTCAGGAATCACTTCGGATCTTGTTAAAATGTGGATTTTGTTTCAGAGGCTCTGCGATTCTGCATTTCTTTTTTTTTTTTTTTTTTTTTTTTAATTTTTTTTAATGTTTATTTATTTTTGAGAGACATAGAGGCACAGTGTGAACAGGGGAAGGGCAGAGAGAGAGGGAGACACAGAATCGGAAGCAGGCTCCAGGCTCTGAGCCGTCAGTGCAGAGCCCAACGCAGAGCCCAACGCGGGGCTCGAACTCGCAGACTGCGAGATCATGACCTGAGCTGAAGTCGGCCGCTTAACCCGTGCGGCTCTTGGAGGACCACACCCCAAATACTAAGGTTTGCGGAGACCGTGCCCTTTCCTTTCCCTCAAGTGTCACCTATGTTTTAAAACAAACTTCTGAAGGTCATATAAAACTGGGCCCAAGACCAGGAAAATGGAAAGTCGTGGCCCTGGACCCATAGACACAATCTGGAAGGAATTTCTCGAGGTCAGACAATACGCTCCAAACAGGAGGCAGTGAAGAGCTGAGACCCTCCCTCCCCAAAAAAAAAACAAACAAACAAAAAAAACAAAAAACAAATCAGATGGCCAAGAAATCCAAAGACTGTCCTTACGTGCTCAAAAACACCAGTTGATATGACGGCATCACCTTTCAATATCTTTGATTCTATTTGTAGACGTTTTGATATAATGATTTAATAAGTATATGTTATCTCTTACAAGCAGGTTCAAATCCACTTTGTAAAGAAAAATCCATTGATTTCAAATAAACAAATAGAAAATAAAATTTTATTCTCAGTCCTTATGCCATAAGGGGTAGTTATTATATGTGATATTCTGATTGTTGCAACGATGCAGGGTAACTGACTCACAATGTCGTTGGAAAATCCAAGTCCAGAAGACATCCTGGCCAATTATAGAGATGCGTTCTGACACAGGGAGCCAAGAGGCAAGCTGAAATGTGACCTTTTAAGCATTTGAATAAGACACAAATAATATGAATAGTTTCTAATGGATATTACCTAAAATACATTCCAGGTGACACCCTTACTTTATCCTACAGAAGAAAAAGAATTTGTTTTTATTTGAAGTCTCAAAACCAGTTGTGCGGTGATTAGTCCTGTGGGTTCATCTCTCTGTATCTGTTCCGCTCTGCATGTAAAGTCCCTCTTGGTATAACCAGACATGCGGCCACACTAGCAATAATGGGCTTTCTCTCTCTCTCTGTCTCATCTTGACTTCTGGGTCACTGTAGTCTAAGCAAGAGAGTCTCATCAATTATAAACCTATCTTGTCTTTTGGCCAAAAAAAAAAAAAAAAAAAAGGGAAAGAGAAAAAAAATGAGCATAACATTGCTGCTGAGTATTCTCATTTCCCTTTATGTTACAATGTCAGTTTTATAGAGTTTTATAGAGGGAGTCTGATTTTTAAACAAACATTACAAATATGAACCTTATAGGAATGTAGTGATTTTATCTCAGTTACTCAGAGAGATACCTGTGAAGCAAAAAGCACAGATGTCATCTTCACTGTGCAGGGCACGAGTGATGGCTAGGTCAGGCCATATATATATTTAATATATGTAATATATGTGACATATATAATATATATGTGTTATATATATGTATTTTTATTCCTGCATAGGATTGAAAAACTAAAGTGGATATACATTACATATATATGTAATATATATATATTTATACATATATATGTAATATATATGTAATATATATTTAATAATATCTATATATAATACTTATATATTACATGTATACATATATATATACACATATATACATGTACATATTATACCCTGCATAGGATTGAAAAACTAAAGTGGATTTTTTTCTTAGTGGCAATCTATTGAAATAATGTGTCTGTATATATGATCGGCAGAGGGGATGGCAAGTAGCTTATAATTTTAGGAACCCGACCAAAATATATTTTAAAAGCCCTAGCCAATAAAAGAATGCAAGTCCAAACTGAGTCTCATCCAGTTAAGTTAAGGAGCGGTCTACTTAATTTGTCAAGGACTCCCTCTCAAAGGCCCGTGCTGAAAACAGGTTTTCCTCCTTAAAAGAGACATCAGCAAAAGAACTATAAAAATTTCCTTCCGTTAGGATTTAGAAGGATTCCTTTCCAAGAAGGTTAAAGTCCTTAACTGACTTTGAGAATAAGTCACTCTTTATTGCAGAGGTAAATCGTGTCTGCGCTCATTTTGCGAAATTTTCCCCTTTCTGTACAATTTCAAACACGCCTCCACCTTGAGCCGTGAACGATTCTGGGAACGCCGTATTTTGCACATTACTGCCAACAGATCCGAATCTGAAGAATGCTCTTTTCGCAGATCGGGATAAACAACCAGAGTTGGAAGTGTCACTAGAAGCCTGCATCGTAGGTTGTGAATTGTTCCAGTGTTATTTTTACAAGTGATATGTTTATTTTTGTGATCAGTTAGAGGTTCGGTCTACGAGTCCCAGCTGAGAATCCCAAGCACTTCCTCCGTTCCCAAGAAATGGAGAACACCTGGAAAAGGACTCTCTCTAAAATAAAAGAAAGAAAGAAAAAAAAAAAAAAACAAAATACAAACTCTCACCCCAAACACATGCAGACAAGGTGCGTGAGAAACGCAGCTCGGTTTCCAGTTCAGAAACAGATGCACACGAATACAAACAAAATAGAATATCTGTCTGATTGTCCCTCTCCATGAATCTTTGGTTTAAAACAAGCAGATAGAGAAATAAACATTCCCCAAAAAAGCACCTCCTTCCCCATGCCATTAGGGTCTCCAAAGTAAATAAAAAGTGGTACTGCCGAGAGTGAATTGCTCTGGCAATTCCAGGGAGAATCCTGGTTTTAGCACCACGGTACCAAATTTGTCATTTAGGGAAGCTCTTGCTCCCTTTAT
This sequence comes from Paguma larvata, assembly GCA_030068075.1. Classification (NCBI taxonomy): domain Eukaryota; kingdom Metazoa; phylum Chordata; class Mammalia; order Carnivora; family Viverridae; genus Paguma; species Paguma larvata. The sequence continues at coordinate 128,103,777 of CM057827.1, read as the reverse complement.
TGAGTTCCACTGTAGCGAACAATTTCTGCCTGCATCCCTCGTGTGTTCTTTTGGTTTATTATCTTTCGCTGTGAATTGAGCCTCGACGATCAGTTTCACGGGAAGCCTAATTTCGCTCACTGCTTATACATAGGAGCGGACGCCCCGCCCTGCCTCCCCCCTCTCCCAATGTTCTTATCAAATGAAGAATTGTGGATAAGGGTTAGGTGCAGATAAACATGAGTGTAGCACTTCCAGAAAGGTCGCGACCCCCCCATAAGGTGCTTCTTGTTATGCCTGACCTTCAGATTTTCATCATCAGCCCGCCTGACAACTTAATAATGCAGAGGAGCAGGATTCATTTCGCCCCTCTGAGAAAGCCAGCACGGGGACGCCCTTTTCCCTGATTATTTCCCTGCACTCCCGGCTGCCCTTTATAAGCCAACCAGAACGCCATCAATCATGCTCCTCTCTCCCTCGCCTCCTCAGCCCCCAGTTCTGCAGGCTCTAAAGCTGTCCTGTTCCTTTTGTCTGGGGCTGGAATGTGTCTACAAAGATCCCCAAAAAGGGGGGGGGGCGATGGAAAAGATCACCTTTAGCACATAACTGCTCCCCTTCTGTCCATCTGTGTCTGAACACTGTGAATTTCTTTTTCGTTCTTTCTCATTTTGTTCTCTCTCTCTCTCTTTTTTTTAAAGAAATGCTTTTAAAAAAAGTTCTTATCTCATTTGCGTGTATTATTGTCACGCACCATCTCTCTTAATGAGCTCCTATAAGGGCCAGGGTTTAAGACGCCCTGAATGGAAGTTAGAGGTTTTTCTGGTTTTCTGGCCTGGCTTCTTCGTGATTGTGGGTGTTGTTGTTATTAGAGATTTTATTGTTCTGGAAGTAGTAAAAGGAGATGAAACCTGTTTCACACCTACTTTCCCGACCCTCTTTTCTCCTTGACGCAGCAGACGGAAAAGGGGAGGAGGGTAACAGCATGTAGACGGGGAAGAAAACAGTCTTGGCTTTGGGGGCGTCATCGGGCATTTATTTCCCCTTGGTCAGAACGGAAGTGGCATGCCTAAGTTTGGAGGGAGGAGCACGAGCGCTTTCGGAAGACGATGAGGTGGATTGGGGTCGGATTCTGATAGCTGTAATAAGCCTGTTCTATAAAATATGCATGGACTTCACCCTTCAACCTCGTGAGCGTTTTCCAGCCAATAAAGAAGTGCTTTCAGAGGTCGGTAGAGACTGGGTCTCACCAGCGGGTCCAGTGTGCCTTCTGCCAGCACCAGGACCGTGACCTGCAGCAGCTGCCTTTGCTCCGTGGAAAAGGGACTGCATCTCCCCGAGGCCCGCAGCTCAGCTGGATGAGGGACTGTCAGCACATCTAGTTAGCCCTGAATTCCAGGCTGCCTGGTGAGCAGGATGGAAATCTGCACCCAGCTGGATTGGGGTGTTAATGTCAGCTCCGCTCGCATTAGGCTGATGCGCGGAATTAGAATTTTTTTTTTTTTTAAGAAAGAGAAAAGAAAAGAATACACTGTGAAAATACAATAGATAATACATTCATTAGATTGCCAAATATCCATTTAAAAACAACACCATCAAAAAGGAAGAGATCCTAAATTATCTTTGACAATAACAAAGCCAAGAGGTAAGTGCGGAAAACACATCACATAACGTTTAATCCAAGCTCTACATCTGTTCTGTACCGCCCAGTAAAAAACTCGACGCTCTGTACTGAGTCAGAAAACAAATTACCCAGTTTTGTTTTCTCGAGTGAGTGACCAACAGCCTCAAGAGAAGGAGTCACTCAGTAAAAACGAGTTAGATGAACGCATGTTCATTGAGGGTGTTGAGGGCTCATTATGTACTTGGTCCTAAGTGAGATGCCCAGAGCCTGATATTAACTGGAACCTTGTATTATGGATGTGTGGGGAAACTAAAGATTTCTGATACTAACATCTTATTTTGAATGCCTGTGTCCAGAATGAGTAATGTTAGCTACGGGCACTTAACCTTGACTTGACCTCTAAGAATTTAATGGGAGTTTGCTGATGTTGCATCGGCCTATCTATATTTTTATTTTTTAATTTTTTTAAGTTTATTTATTGATTTTGAGAGAGAGAGCATGTGTGAGCAGAGAGAGAGATGGAGAGAGAGAGAATCCCAAGCAGGCTCCACACCATCAGCACAGAGCCCGATGTGGGGCTCAAACTCACAGACCGTGAGATCATGACCTGAGCCAAAACCAAGAGTTGGACACTTAACCAGCTGAGCTACCCAGGTGCCCCTATCTATATTTTTAAAATAAGGAGGTCACTGTACTTTTGCTGTGAATTATTCTGGAAGACCAGAGATGAAAGCCAAAATACCTCTGCCAAGAGGTCTTTAATTTGGTATACCGGGAGACTGGAAACACCAGGAATGATGAGCAGTGACTTCCCTCCACCCTATATGCTTTCCATGGTTATACTGTAGTTTTTAGGCTAGTAGAAACCAGCTGGGGAGATCCCCCTAAAGACGCAAATTTAAAGGAGGAGATAATAAATTTATCGTGATATTTCTTGAGTTTGATGCTTGCCAGACACGCAGGTGGAGTTATCTTTGGATGGACAGTTGTATACATGAGTACAGGGGTGAGATCAAGACTAAACAGATAGTTAAAACCATGAGAAAAGATAGAAAAGTGTGAGGAATGAGAAAAGACATAAAGAGAGAAACCTGAAAAAACACCAAGGTTAAAAGTTCGCTGAGGGGCGCCTGGGTGGCTCAGTCGGTTGAGCGTCCGACTTCGGCTCAGGTCATGATCTCACAGTCTGTGAGTTCGAGCCCCGCGTTGCGCTCTGTGCTGACAGCTCAGAGCCTGGAGCCAGCTTCAGATTCTGTGTCTCCCTCTCTCTCTGCTCCTCCTCCACTAATGCTCTGTCTCTCTCTGTCTCAAAAATAAATAAACATAAAAAAAAAAAAAAGATCGCTGAAATAAAGAGAAGTGTATGTATGAGGAGGAAAGGTTAAGAAGTACAAAATGAAATTGCTTTGTTTACAGGTTTATTTACTTGTTTAATACTGCTCTCTGCCTCCACTAATTGTAAAGTTTCTTGAGAGAAAGTCCTGGCTCCCAGATCTATCTGGAATAAAATAGGACACCAAGTCAACATTTGTTTACCAATAAAAATGAATGGATGGGTAAAAGAGAAACGTGGAGAGGGTGGAATTGCAGAACCAAAAGAAGTAATGCTTGACAAAGAGGGATATAAAATGGAATAAACAGAAAACGCATAGTTTAAGGACAGGAAAAATAGACATTGGACTTACGAATTAGGGAATCAGTGGTGACTGGTGGAGGGCTTTGTCCACAGAGCAGTGAGAACAGAAGCTAGGCCACCACCAGCCACGGTCCCCTTTGTCAGAGCCTCACCAGGGTCGCCATAATTGTTGCCAGATGAGCAAATCCGGCCTTCCAGTGATGAGCCCCTTCAACGCATGGGGCTAGGCCAAATGCCTTCTGGTGAAGGTCCTCAAGCTGCCATCTTTCTGTGTCCTTCCTGCAGACCAGTTGATACAAAGGGAAGCATTCGGCATGCGTCGGGGCAGGTCTTGAAGGAGACCTTCCCCTGAGGGGTCTCAGCAGTGAGGGGAGTCAAGAGAACAAGGTAAAAATGTCTGTGAGCCAAAGATGGAAAACTAGGGAGACTAACTTTCACCAAACTGACAGGCTTGGGAGAGGCCATAAACAAAGGGCAGGAAGCAAAAAGAGAAGCCAGGGAATGCTGCGAACCATAGGAGATAACACACGTGAGACGGGGTGGCTCGGAATAGGAGGAATTTTATTTTTAAAATTTATTCTCAAGTCAGCGAACATACAGTATAGTCTTGGCCTCGGGAGTAGATTACCGTGGTTCATCGCTTACATACAACACCCAGTGCTCATCCCAACAAGTGCCCTCTTCAATGCTCATCACTCATTTTCCCACTCTCCAAAATCTACCCCCATCCACCCTCAGTTTGTTCTCTGTATTTACGAGTGCCTTATGGTTTACCTCCCTCTGTTTTTATCTTATTTTTCCTTCTCTTCCCCTGTGGTCATCTGTTAAGTTTCTCAAATCCCAATATATGCGTGAAATCATGATACCTATGGTTTCTCTGACTGACTCGTTTCACTGAGCATAATACCCTTCAGTTCCATCTGCATTGTTGCAAATGTCAAGATTTCATTCTTTTTCATTGCCAAGTAGTATTCCACTGTGTATGTATACCACATTTTCTTTATCCATTCATCAGTTGTTGGACATGTGGGCTCTTTCCATAATTTGCCTACTGTCGACAGTACTGCTAAACATTGGAGTGCATGTAGCCCCCTTTGAATCAGCACTAGAATGGGAGGAATTTTAAACCCTAGGTGTGGCATGTGATGCTGCCTTGTGCAGAGCCTAACGTGTGCTTTCAGGTTTGGGTGCGAGGCAGGGGGAGTGCCGCCCAGGGCTTCCAGATGGGAAAGATGAGGAAAGAGGTGAAATGTACAATGACAAAAACAACAGCTGCCAAAAGAAACTTCATACCTTAATGGAAACCAAATATAGACACACAAAATTTAAACCAACTACAAAAAGTAGAAATTTCGAAAAGAAACCAATGCCAGGCCCATTCCTAGTAATGCTTAGTCTAATACTTAGAGGGTTTTTTTTTCCTTTTTTTTTTTTTTGTCCCCTTTCAAAAAATTCTCTGCCATAACTGCTCTCTAAAATCCACTTAGAAATTCCATTATCTACGGAATCATTCGATCAAGAAGCAACTCCTTGCAACAACAGAAGAGTGTGGTGTTCTTGGCCACCATTCACACCTTTATGGTTAAAACAAGTGTCAGTCTTCTAAGGTGTATACAATTTTACGTTCTCTAAGGTAATCTGCTTTCTGTTTGGGGACAGATGGGAGGAAATACCCACAATACCATGAGAGAGAGGGGATATCGTGATCATTACAGAACTCTTCAAGGACATTAAGGTTCCGAGGATTAAAGGGGTTTTGAAAGAGACGTGTAGAACAGGAGGCAAGCAGTGACTTGAACTTTGCTTAGTTCACCATTTTTCCTTAGGCTAAGTCGGCCTGAAATTAGGAGAAAAGTGTGGTTAGGGGGTAGGGAAGGATTTCCTCTTCTTCTTTTTTTTTTTTTTTTCTTTTTCTCAGATTTGCACTGGAAAGAACTTAATAATTTGCAGTGAGGAAGGAATTACACAATAGTTGGGGAGTGCATAGGAGTCTCTGGCTCAGCTAGGCAACCTAACCGTCTTATTATCAGAGAATCTCAGTCAGGAGGCTAAGACCTCTATGTGGAATCCATAGAAGGTGGTCCCTCATTTGCCCTTTATCATTGTTCTTCCTCATATCACTTGCTTTCCATCCTCATGCTTCCCACCCTGTCACTGTCACCCCCTACACTGCTCATTCCATATCCCCCTCGTTTGCCAAAAGTCTGGTACGATATCCACCCAAACACTGCTGCCTCATATTAAAGAACTTTAATTCCATCATTTTCTTTGCCTGTTGGCTGTGTTTCAAGGGAGAAGGCAGAGCTCCGACAAAGCTTATGAACTCTTGTTGCATATAGTTGTTTCCATGAGAAAACACATTCTCAAGGCAAAATTGTTGACTTAAGTCTGAACTGCTGGGCTACAATGCCTTCTTAGTTTGGAAACAGCCTTCCTGTCTTGTATCTCACACCTCAGAGACTCTAACTAGATTAAAAACACATTCTCTGTGTAAATACACAAGTCCGTTCTCTTATTCCTTTGTGTGTGGGCTGTGCGTTACACGTCAGTCGGAGTCACAAGTGCCAGTTTGTGTAAATGAAGGGACCAGGCTAGACTAAAATCATGTGCATATTTTACCTTAGCCTTTTGACCGACACTGTGAGCATTCCTTCTCTGAAGGAGTTTGCCTTATTGGGTTGGGGTAAGAATTTAAAAAAAAAGAAAAGAAAAGAAAAGAAAAGAAAAGAAAAGAAAAGAAAAGAAAAGAAAAGAAAAGAAGAAAGAAAGAAAAGAAAGAAAGAAAGGAAGAGAGAAAGAAAGAAAGAAAGAAAGAAAGAAAGAAAGAAAGAAAGAAAGAAAGTAAGTCTGTCCTCTATGAGGTTAAAAAACCATAATCATCAGAATGAAAAGTATTAGTCTGACTTATCCCTACTTTTCCCCCAGCATCCTCCATGCCTTGAATTTCACCAGACTGAAAATACCAAGCTCCAAAGAATCCATTCCTCTTTGTAAAAATCTGTTCTCCGAATACGAGAAATACAAGTCTCCAGCTCCTCATTTTGAAAGGGAAGACTCTTCCAGTACAAATGCACACCGCCAAAAGTGAAATGATGTTGGGGGTACGTCTGCCTCTAGCCTGACCTGCTCCTGGCTGGAAGGAGATTTAGAAAAGGAGGAGGGTGATCTCTCCCTGTGTCCCCCAACACTGGGTTACAATGTTTTCTTGGGTGCACAGTGCAGCCCTGACCTCAATATCTCCCTTCTCTAGCTTGGCAGCAGCGCCTCTTGGCAGAGAATCAGTCAGGAAGCCTGACTAGCTTAGGATGCAAAATATTTAACTTGAATATATTACAGAGAAGAGTTCTTTCGTATTCTGAAATCCAGAGATGAATCATTGATATTTATTTCTAAATAAATCCCCTTCTCATTATTGGAGAAAGCAGGTTATTTTGGTAACTCAAGCAGAATGACCTAATTAAAACTTGATATAAAAATTCAGCATGCCATCGAGTACTTTACCTGTCCAAAGTAAACATGGACAAGCACAATTTATTTTACTGGAGCATCCCTCATGCAAAATTACTAGTGAGTATATCACAACCAATTACAGGCCACTGTATATGCAAATTATTACTCTTTCAATTATTTATAGAGAGCTATGAGTGCACACCGTTCTTTATGGGCATCAAACACAGAAGACAAGAGCTCTGAATGAGGAAATCTAAATAGCAGGGAATTCTCATGAAATGACATGGTTGGGTGGCAGAAAAACAAAATGAAATTCATTTGCAGACAGTTAAAGAAGGAAAAGGGAAAAAACATGACTTACGCCACTCAGAAGAGCAATCGAGAATGAGTCACCAGAACAAGGATGGGCCCCACGCAAAACTGGGACTGTAGCAAATGTTTTTATTTTCCTCACTTCTGCACTCCACTCACAACACTACTCTATTATTTTACTATAACTTATATTCTAGACTTTGTTTTTATCCGCATTATTTTCCTCAAGCTTATGTACAATGAAAGAGCTTGTAAGGAAGGTTAAGAGATGAGAAACAAACTGAAATGCAATAGTTTGACATGTCTAGCAGTCCAGGATAAATATCTAGAATATGGGAAAAAAACCTAAGATAAGTAAGAAAACTACAAACTACCCACTCCCAATTCATTGACAAATTATAGAAAATTACAATTATCATAAAAAGAAACACAAGTGGTCAATTACACATATGAAAAGATGCTTAAGTACCAATAACTAATGGAAGCATCCGTTGAAATAAGATACGCTTCGGGCAACAACGTTTTAAAATTTGGTAATGTATTGGAAACAGCAAGGGAAGTAGAAAATGTCAAACAGTTGGTTGGAGTGTATACTGGTATGGTTATTTTGGAGAAAACTGGCAGTCTTGATTAAAATCATTTTCCAAAGTACATATCCAATGCCCCAGCCAATCCACTTCTTATTGGCCACCCAAGAAATACACTTATACTGCACTCAGGAGATATGTTTAGTGATGCTTTTAGAAAGATCTTTAGAGTGGTGAAACTATTCTGTATAATACTGTAATGGTGGGGGGGCACCTGGGTGGCTCATTCCATAGAGATTCTGGCTTCCACTCAGGTCATGATCTCTCAGGTTCATGAGTTTGAGCCTCTCATGGGACTCTTTGCTCCCAGTGCAGAGCCCACTTCGGATTCTCTCCCTCGCCCTCTGCCCCTCCCCTGCTTGCATTCTCTCTCCCTCTCTCAAAAATAAGTAAGCATTAAAAAAAGTACTGTGATAGCAGAAAATGGCATTATGCATTTGTGAAAACCCTTAGGTCTTTACAACACAAGGAGTAAACCCCAAATGTAAAATATGGAGTTTTTATTTAGTAAAAATATATCAGTGTTGGCTCATCAATTGTAAATGTACCATACTAATGCCAGATGTTAGTAAGAGGGGAAACTCTGGGGCGGGGGGGGGCGAGGAGAAGAGTATATGGGAAGTTCTGAACTTTTGCTCGTTTATTCTCTAAACGTAAAACACTGTTCAAAAACCCCCAAAGATTTTTAATTTGTTTAAAAATAAAGAAAATGGGAAAAACTTAAATGCTATTTGAGATATGGTGTTGTTAACAGTGACGGTGCTGCCGGCTAGAATGATCTAGTAAGTCAGGGAGTGTGTGCATGCCCACGCATGCATACGTTTCACCTACAAAACCTGGTGGTGGTGAATGTGTCTCATTTTTGTCTTTTTCATCTTGTTTGAAATGTAGAAGTAACTTTTCTCCAATTAAAAAATTAGCTTCTTGAGAAATCAAAGGCTTTCCTTACATGGTTTCCCGTTTAGTCACCCTAAGCAGAGAAAGAGTAATGTCATTCCCTGAATGAATATTACAACTTCCCACGAAACAATTTCACTTTCACATAGCCAGAATCAACCAAAAGTGTGCCAGAAAATGATAGTAGGTAATATTAGCATTAAGATAGTTTTCCCTTAAATGAAGTTTATTTATTTATTTATTTTGAGAGAGAGGGAGAGAAAGGGAGTGGGGGAGGGGCAGGGAGAGAGGGAGAGAGAGAATCCCAAGCAGGCTCCGTGCTGTCAGCATGGAGGGGCTTGATCCTGAGAACATTGAGGTGAGATCACGACCTGAGCTGAAAACAAGAGTCAGATGCCTAACCTACTGAGCCACCCAGGCATCTCAAGATCTTGTTACCTTAAAGAGAATTTAAAGGTTTAAAAAAAAAAAAAGAACAAAGAAGAAGAATTAACTTTCTGTGATAAATTCTTGTATCTGTATTTCTAGAGTCACTCGATTATCATCATCTCTGTGTTTTGCCTCGCTTCCCCCACGTTTGTACGAAACTCTTCCACATTCGCCTAACAACATTCATGATCCTCTAATCGCAACAGATCAAGTGTCGTCTTGTTGTGTCCCTTGTTTGTTGGTTGGTTTTCATCTTTGGCATCCTACCTCTCCTGCTTTCACCTCCTTCCTGCCTCCTCACTTAGAAATCTTAATTGGATGCAGTAACATTGCCAGTTCTCATCTGCCTCTCATCTTCCAAATCTTTGTGTCTCTCCTTCTGCAGGGCTATAAGCCAAAGCTTCCAGACAAATTGGATGGCGTATTAGCAAGTTACCAAGTAATCCCTCCATGGATTCAAAGGACAGTTTGGAAAGCCCCAAGATTAAAGTTCAAAAACTGGAAAAACCTTGTTGGATTTTAGGTTGGGTTTCTGAGATACTGAAGTTTTACACAAGGCAGTCACCACCATCTGATATTTGAGAAGGACTCTGGAATCAGACCGAAGGACTGTTGAAAGGTCTGAGGCATTGCAAATTGACTTGGCATGGGAAGATCCTCCTGAGGAGTAAAGTAAACCATTGCAGGGTCACTTACTACAGTGAGCCCCGTATGCTTGACTCAGCATCCATTTTGGAGAAGCTGACAGAGCCAGAGAGACCTGTATACCTGACAAGCAGGGCAATGCCTTGTCACTTGGGGCACAATGCTTCCTCTCTCTCAAATAAGTACACGAGAACAAACTCTTTGCCACAAAGTACCGCTGAAATATGGAGAGGCATGCCTTTGTTGTGAGGGGGTTTCATTTCAGTTTTGAAATTCCAAGCCAACTGCTAAAAAAAGAAAGATGTGCTAGGAATGATAGCACATTCAGCGGAGACAGGTTTCTTGTCAAGAGCTTACGTTATGTCAAAATACACTTGTGTCTTTCTTAAAGATGAAAACTAATTGGGAGAGAAAAGGATGTCCAGAGTTCTCGAATGAAGCTCCTTGTTCCTGGCTGCTTAGAAGTTGGAGAATAGCGTAAAGAAATCATGTTAACTATTGAATAAAATGTTTGTGAAAATAGACATTGCATTCCAGAGAATTTTAAAGACATAATAAATAAATAAAGTTAATTTTGTCACTAAAACGATCAATTTTTTGGAGGAAGTTTTGAAGAAAGCCACAAATGAGAAAACAGATGTATGAGAATTCCGTGTGAATGATATATTTTTTTGAGTGAGTGCAGTCATACGATAAGACAAATATTGCCAGAGAAAACGTTTTCCTCTCCTTTAAGTAACTCCCAAAGCAAAGGATAAAAGAGTAAACTCAAGTACATAAAAAAAATTGATAATTGAAGGTGGTTATTAATGAAGAGAAAGAAATCTTGAAAAGGTAAGACTCAAACTTATCCAGAAACATAACATTGTGTTTGCTATTTATTTTATGGACTTGATTTGTTAATGACATAACTTTTGTCATATAGTGCCATGTGGCTAGCTATTATGGAATCATTCTCCCAAAACTTCATGATAAAATTGAGTGTTTGATTGAGCCATTCATTCTTTCAAAATTAAACCACGTGCCTACGCTGTGCCAAGAAATAATAATAAATAAGTCAATGAACATAGTACTTACCTTCCTTGATCCTGAAGTCTAGAGAAAAAGAAAAATAATTATAATAATATATTATGATTGTTATAATAGGAGAAAAAAAGATGGCTCCAAACAGATAACAATACGTGTCAAAATGTGAAAACCCTAAACTGAAACAAACCAGTGAAAACTTACTACAGTATTTTAGGAAGAATTCCAATCGGGTATAAACCCAGTTGAGTGGAACTGGGAAAATGAGTGACTGATTCTTGTTTTATCTCATGATTGTGGTCCTAAAAGAAGCCAAAGCCCCCCCTTTTTTAATGTGGTTTTTTTTTTTTTATGTCCGTTTCCTATCTCAGACACCCAGTGTTTGTTGCAAGCAGAGAGCTGAGTAACTATCCCCTTTCTATGCAAGTGATACTTTGTGAGGCTGCTAGTGTATGTTTCCTCTTCCATCTTTCTACATTCCATTCAGAGAGTTCCAAAAAAACAGCAGGAAAGGAAACAGAGGATTGCTGATGAAATATTAGATCATTGGAATTATAGCACTCATGGTGCATGTCACTCTTTGCAAAACACCATATGCTTGACTCAGCATCCTGTGCCAAAGAGGTGAAAGAGCCAGAAAATATCCTGTTCCCGACTATTTTCCATTCAATGATATTACTATCTATCGATGGTTCCTCTCAGAAACCTTTATTTATCTTTTCAGAATCCTTTATTACAGCTATTGTAAAATGGTCAATCTTGTTAACCTTTCTGCTGAATGTGTACTATTCATTTCATTGCAATTGGAATTGGAATTTTTTGAGATTGCTAATCATATACGGCAACTTTCGTATGATTATCGGTCAATTTGATAGCCTCTACTTGATGTGCCTGTTTCAGTTCTGTTTTGAAATTGTTTCCACCCAATTGTTTGTCTTTTTTAAATTTATTTGTAGCAGCTCTCTGTATATTTCGCATAAGATTCATTTGTTAGTTAAGTGTATTTTAAATAGCTTTATGCTTTTTGTACCATTTTTCATTCTCAAGAGTTTCTTTTGATGAACACAAATACAATGAAGTTAATATATTAGCTTTTGGGTATACTCCTTTTGGCTAAGGCTTTTTGTCTTCCATTTAAGAAGTCTTCCCCCTTACTCCTATGCTATATTTTTAAAGCTTTATTTTTTATTCTTTTACATTAAGATCTACAATTGATAATAGGGCTGAAAATTAATGAACCATGTATATCAAAAATAAAAAAGGCATAAAAAATAAACCCAGAGAAAGCAGTCAATAATAAATATAAAAGTGTTAGTTAAATGTATAGAAAGCTTACCCAGTAAAAACAACCATTTTCTTTCGACTAATTCTTAGAAAAGACAATAAAAATACAGAATACAGAACTAACAAATATCAGGAATGAAAATAAAAATATCAGTCTTGATCCTGACACATTAAAATGATTATATAATGATATGTGGACACATTTTTGTTAATAAATTTGAATTCACACAAGATGAAATAGACAATAGGCACAGTCCTTTAACTGCTAAGGAAATTGAACATTGAAAACATTTCCTGGTCTTACGCATTATTAAAATCCCCCCAGCACCTAGCATAGAACTCTAGTTATTCTAAATGCCTGATAAATATCTTAAAATGATTAATTGGCTTTTTAGAACACTCTCATAGATAGCTATTGGGAGGATAAGCAACATTTCTGGAGGGAAATATTATAATAAATAAGGAAAAACTGGAAAATGTGTAATTTTTAATAAAGCATTTATCCAGGGGCATCTGGGTGGCTCAGTCAGTTGGGTATCTGACTTCAACTCAGGTCATGGTCTCTCAGCTTGTGAGTTTGAGCCCCACATCAGGCTCTCTGATCTCAGCACAGAGCCTGCTTTGGATCCTGTCTCCCTCTCTCTTTGCCCCTCCCCTTCTCCCTCTCTTTCAAAACTAAATGAAAATTTAAAAAAAAATTAAAAAAAATAAAGCATTTATCCAGAAGAGGTTACCAAAGATGCACAAAACACTTGTCCCATTTTAAAAACAAAATTATAAATTTAAGCAAATTCAAGGTCTAACAACAGAGGATGGATTAAATCAATTATATGTGCATAGATATGGGGTAGATGTCCTGAATATTCTGTAGGCATTAACAGCCATCATGTAGAATGCATTGACATTCAAAAATACAAAATATTATTTAATGAATAAAAAATTACAAAACAGCAAGCACAGTATGGTCTCAACTTTGTACGTTTGGTGAAGAGAGTGTATATATCCAGAGGTAGAACCTATGGTGGGATGTATTGTGTATTGTCAGCAATAAACATCTACCATGCCCAAAGTTTCCACTGTTTAAATCAATATAACTTTTTCAAAACAGATTAGCACTGAAGAGTTTCTTTTCCCAACTTTCTATAGAAATCTGGGATTTGAAAAAAAGCTCGGTGCATTTTTCAGGAATGTGGAGAAATGAGGACAAATGTTTATACAATTCCCATCCTTTTGAGCACGATCTGCCTCACATTCTGCGGTGCTATAAGTAGAAAGCAGGTACTGAGTAATGAAAATGTATGTAGCAAGAGCAAGGAAAGGAGAGCTATTTTCTAATCTAGGCCAGGGCATGTCCAGGATGAGACACTGAAGATAAAATTGTCTTGCAACAATTTTGCTTTGGATGGTGTGAAATCAGAGCCAGCCATCCTCCTCCACCTAGGCATCTATCCTTCCCAGGCAATTCATGCTTTAAATATATCAAGTAATCCAGATCCTGAAAGAGACATATCTCCAGTTTGTTTAGGGTTGCTCTAATGCCTTATTACCGCCATTATCGCTACATCAAAGAAGTAGGCATTGGGTGTGAATGACAAAGCTTTCAAAACTCGGTGGTGCTGAGCAAGAATGGGAGATTGCTGTTGTAAGAAAGATGGCAGTGAAAAAGATTGAGCTACAAGAACCAAAAAGAAGTCTACTAGTTATAGAGATTTTACTGATGTTGAGGGCCCCAAATCCTGAGAGACACAAAAGGTAAAAGATTAAACAGGTAGAAATCACCTACTTCTATCATAACTTTTATATTTTAGTCTAGCTGCCTATTTATTCATCTGTCTTTTCAGTGGTCGATAGTTTCTTGAGTATACGGATGGTGTCATTTTCGGCTGTGTAACCCTCCACTGAGCAAGGCGTCTGGCACAGGGAAGAAATGCAATAAATTTAAGTTGCAAATACAAACTTATGAATGAGAACCAAAGGGAGAGAAATAAAACAATGCCATCCAGAAGAAGTAGACACCATCAAGTTATTTTTTATTCAAAGACTAGAAACTTGTAAGTTTCAGGGCTTAGGAGTCTAAGCCATGAACAGATATGTCAGTCCCACTTCTGGGAAAAAATGAACATAAGAGCATTGTCCATATCCATGTCATAATCAAAGTATTCTTGAAATTTAAAAGAAATGGTGATTTTTTTTTTATCATTGAAAATAAGAATCCTTATGTCTACAGCAAAACCAAGTTAGATTAATTTCACCGAGGACCAAAAAAGAAGAAGCAACAACTGGGTACTAGTCAAACAGTGTCTAGTGTTTAAAATGACCAAAGTAGATTTAAATTAAGATCATCAAAGTAGATTTAAATTTTCACATTCCTGAGATGATGAAATAAATTCCTGCATTAATACAGAGACAAAAATATGGAATTGGCTCCTAAATCCATTCCAATGTTAAGTCCTAATAATCTACGACGACAATGTCAATTTCTCATTTTAAAGACAGTTGTGCAGTATATGATACATTATAGAAAACTAACAATTGCAGAAAGAGACAGTCTCGAGACTCCAGATTAAAGTTTGATACTTATGCTGAATCATATTCACTTACTTTGGAACATAGATAAGAACATGATAATTTTATGTGGATGTTAGAAACAAAGTATTTGGTAGAGAACAAATTTTCAGAAAGTAAGTCTACAGTAAAACCTTGGTTGGAGAGCATAATTCATCCCAGAACCATGCTTGTAATCCAAAGTACTTGTACATCAAAGCGAATTTCCCAAAAACAAATAATGGAAGTCAGACAATTCCTTCCACGATGCCAAAATATTCATATGAAATGATTACGATAGTGTAATAGAATAAAAGATACTAAACAAAATACAAAACACTAAATAAAATACAAAATATAAAGAAAAATAAACAAATTAACCTGCACTTACCTTTGAAAACCTTCGTGGCTGGAGTGAGGGAGACAAAAGAGAGAAGGGTTATTGTGCAGGATGACTTTCACTCTCAGTAACAGAATCATTGCTCTCTATTGGCTCAATGGAATCTTTTTCTTTTTGTGCAACTTTAACAAGGAATCTGTCCAATGACACTTGCTTTTGCCTCCTTTGGAGAATTTCTTGGATACATGACATTACATAGATGATCACCCACAATCCCACAATGAGAGAGAGAAAGATAGAGAGAGAGAGGGAGGGAGAGAGGGAGAGAGAGAGAGAGAGAAAGAGAAACCCCTCTCAGTTGTGATCATGTGTCATTCGTCATCATGTACTACTCCTATTGCAAGATATCGCTCATTTGCCAAAGTTAAAATTTATTAGATAGAACACTCACAGAACAAGTACTTGCAACCCAAGATTTTACTGTATACACCTATGAGCTCATTAACATCTCATAAACCGTTACCTAGGAATTACACTAAACTTTGAACCTTTTAAAAATATTTTTAAATTTATTTTTATGTTATATTCTTTTTCATTTGTTCTTTAAACATGTTGGTGATTCTTCTCTGAGTCCAGCTCTGCCCTACAAATTTTGAATACAAAAATTAGTGACAATATCCTATCCTGCATAATATTGCCATTTTCTCCTTCCATGTACAACTGTGAGGTCATTATCTACCCTCAGAGTCCTTCTCATCTCAGGACTTCAGGCAGCCACTGTCACTTGGAAGAAGTGCATTCAACATGCATCCAATTTGCCATTTCTGAGAAGCGACATCAGAGAACTTAGGCGTAGCTGGAGACAGTATACATTCCATGAATGTTGGCATGTTTTAAGGCAATATTTTGATTAGTAAAATGTGGGCTGTATGAGTTCAGTGGAGGGAGAAATCACTGCAGGTGGGAGCAAGAACAGAGGTAAATTCAGGTAACTTATCTGCCATTGGGTCTGTAAATATAGCTGAGAATTTAAACGGGGAGAGCATTTCAGCAGAACAAAGCATTAAGAACAAAAATGTAGGGAGATGATGAATGTGCTTGGCATTTATAACGATGCAAAGTAGTATTTTTTTTTAAAAAGTGAGCTAATGAAATTTCTTAAATCACAAAGGAAAAGGTTGATTCTAGCTATTTTACGTTGATCGTTAAATACACCTTCAATGAATCCATGCCTTCAATGAATTTTAAACCTCAGACATGTTCCCTTTCTGCTTGTGTCTTTCCAGCTAGAATTGAAATTTTCCAGTCTATCACCTCTTATCCCCTTGAGCGTTTTATTTGCCGTGCTCTGTACAAGTTGCAAGCTCATGATCACTTCCTTGAAAGGAGCAAAGGACTGTGGTGACAATAACTTCTCGTGTACAGACTTGCATGAGCTTATTCAGTGCCCAGGAAATCATCCTGGCCTGGCTCTTCTTTGCCTTTGCCTTTCACATATCATCCACTGTTAATCTTTTTCTTGTATTCGGCAGAAATTTACAGGGTGCCAACCACTCACAAGATTTTGTCCAAAACATTGAGGTGAAAAGATTAATAAGATCAATAAGCAGTGACTTTTGTCCTGAAAGACCAAATGTTTCCTGAAAGCAACAGATGCATATAAAAGATAATTTTTAAAAATGAGCCAAGTTCAATGATAGATATATTCACAAAATGTCTTGAGAGCAATAAGGGATCTATAACCTAGCCTGGTGAAGGGCTAGATCAAGGAAGACTTCAGTGAATTGATGTTAGCCAGGCAAACAAAGGGGCTTCTAATATATCTTTTTAGCAAAGGTGGGAGTGCATTGCTTTTCCAACGGGACGCTGGTTTATGTCATTTGCTATCATTGTGGTTCTGACCACCACACACAACTGATTAAGCCTTGGCTTCTAACAGCAGCCTACACACATTTCAACACTGCATTTCATCCCCTAAGTTTATAGTTTTGTGTGTGTGTGTGTGTGTGTGTGTGTGTGTGTATGTGTGTGTGTGTGTTTATGACAAAAGTGGGATTCTAATTCATGGTATCTGGCTCCAGAATCCATCCCCTTAAACACTACCCTACACCATCTTCAACAAAATCCTTTAGCATTTCCCTTGCATTTCTTTCTTTTCTTTTCTTTTCTTTTCTTTTCTCTTCTTTTCTTTTCTTTTCTTTTCTTTTCTTTTCTTTTCTTTTCTTTTCTTTTCTTTTCTTTTCTTCTCTCTTCTTTCTTTTTTACATAATTTATTGTCAAACTGGCTAACATACAGTGTATACACTTGGTTTTGGGGTAGATCTCCATGATTCATTGCTTACATACGACACCCAGTGTTCATCCCAACAAGTGCCCTCCTCAATGCCCATCATTCATCATTTTCCCCTCTCCCCCACTCCCTCCCTCCATCAACCCTCAGTTTGTTCTCTGTATTTAAAAGTCTTTTATGGTTTGCCTTTTCCCCTCTCTGTTTGTAACTATTTTTTCCCCTTCCTTTCTTCTGTTGTCTTCTGTTAAGTTTCTCAAGTCCCACATATGAATGAAAGCATATGGTATCTGTCTTTCTCTGACTGACTTATAGTTTTGTGTTTCTGATTCAGCACGGAGAACATTACAATGACTTAGGCTGCGATGGTTCAGAGATGATTTGGGCTGAGAAAAGAAAGTGATTTACCCCGGATCGATGCTTCTCCAAGAGTTGTCCCTGGGTTGGCAGCACCAGAAATACCTGAGGACATATGAGAAAGGCAAACTCTCAAGCCCCATCTCAGACATATTGAATCAGAAACTCTGGGGGTGGGGCTTAGCAATCAGCTTTAGCAAGGACTCCAGGTGTGTCTGGTACACTTAAAGTTTGAGAACAACTCTGCTGGATAGGAAACAGATCGCATCCTACCAGTGAGCATTGGTTTTTCAAAAGTCATGTGGAAAGTTCTCACCAGAAAGGGAGAGAAATGAGTGATGGCCAGCTGACAAGATACATCAAAAATATCTAGGATGGCAACAAAGTAAGACATAAGGATACCAAACGGGTATACTCTTTATGTTCAAGGTCAGCAGTCAGCTGTTCGAATTTCTTCGTGAATGAAGTATTTAGGGAAAAAAAAGAAGATAGTAAATGCGTAGAGACTTTTTTTTTCTATTTATTTAATCACTTTAATTAGTGAAATAGTTAAGGCAATTTAAAATAGAACTTTTAAAAATTACATGGCTCTCCTTTAAATCAAAGTCTTTAGCTCAGCTCTTTCTCCTGTATGACATTTCCACTTGGCATTAGAATTTCTCTATGCCAAAGAAATATGAAAATCCATATCTTGCCATTGTACCATTTTAATATTCATTTTAATGACATAATATAAAAATTCCACTTTACTAAGAACATCCATAGCATAAATACCCTATAATAAGACATTTTAACTTTAATAGCAAAAATTTTTGCTCTTGTATCACTCTGGCTTGATGGATAAGAGCATCCAAATTAGGTTTTTAGCACAACCTTTGGACTACATTAGCAAAAATAAATATTCACATAAGAAATGTATGATGGAAAATCTTTAGCACTATACAAAAAATTAATTCAAAAGGGTATATTGATCTTTAAGCCACCTAAAATAAAATGTATTAAGCAATTCTAAATATTTCTGTAGCAAGAGTGCTCAATATTTCACACATTTTTTAGACAACCTAAGTAGAAAGAACTCATTAAATATTGAGACAAATCCTGACAGCTTGGGTCAGAATTAGCGGGTGTACCGAGAGAGGATTCCATGGTTGAGAACACAATTCTAGCAGTGGTTTTGAGGTCAACCTCTCTTCGGATAGGTAAAGAAGATGACTTGTATTTTGATTACCTGCTGGAAAGAGAGTAAATATTCCTATAAATTGCTCTCATCACTTCACACTCATTTGGATAAAATAGCTGATTACTAGGGAACCTAAAACACTGAGGAAAAAAATATATTTAATTCGCACAGAGAAACCAGGAAAAGGTGATCCATGTTATAAGAAGTACATGAGGGGCGCCTGGGTGGCTCAGTCGGTTGAGCGTCCGACTTCAGCTCAGGTCATGATCTCGCAGTCTATGAGTTCAAGTCCCATGTTGGGCTCTGAGCTGACAGCTCAGAGCCTGAAGCCTGCTTTGGATTCTGTGTCTCCCTCTCTCTCTGCCCCTTTACCACTCATGCTCTGTCTCTCTCTGTCTCAAAAATAAATAAACATTAAAAAAAAAAGAAGTACATGAGGAAATTCTCTTATTTTCTCATCTTATTATTGCTTCTTCCCATGAGTGTCAGTGCAGGAGCTAAAATTCTGAGAGGACTTTTCGAACCAGACAACTGAGCAAACAAGACCCATGGCCTTGGAGAGTGTGGGGGAAATATTGAGAAGGAGAGAGAAAATACCCAACGTATGCATCTGAACTGGCAGAAATTCTCAGAAATTCTTACACTCCAAGTTGCAGAAGCACAGAGCACACCCATGAAGCGAAGCGACCATTTGAGAGCTGAACTGTGATGTAAGCTGCTGCCTAAGTCTAACCTAAAACTTTGGTTCTATATCCAAGGGGACAGACACACCGGAACAACTGCCCACAGACAACAAAACAGAAGCGGTGATCTGAACCTGACTGGGTTAATTTCGTGTGAAAGAAAAACTTAAAATTCTCCAGTGGCTTCGAAAGTCTTGCAACATAATAATAAGAATTTTTAGGACAAAATCAATGTTCTTTAGCCTACAAAGAAACAGGAAAATTTAAACAACCCTCAAAAGAAAAGATAATCATTGGATGCCAATCTCCGAGTGACATAGATGTTGGAATTATAGAACAAAGATTCTTAAACAGCAGTATAACTTTCTCCAGAAGATAAAAGTAGGGGCACCTGGGTGGCTCAGTTGGTTAAGCAGCCGACTTCGGCTCAGGTCATGATCTCAGGGTCTGTGAGTTCGAGCCCCCCGTCGGGCTCGGTGCTGACAGCTCAGAGCCTGGAGCCTGCTTCCGATTCTGTGTCTCCCTCTCTCTCTGCCCTCCTCCTGCTCACGCTCTGTCTCTATGTCTCAAAAATAAATAAACGTTAAAAAATTATAAAAAAAAGATAAAAGTAAACAGTTTACAGTAAATAGAAATGTAGAAATTCTCAGCAAATAAGTAAAACCTGCAAAAAATTACAAAATGGAAATGTTAGAATTGTAAATTACAGTATCTGAATTTTTTTTTGAAGTTTATTTACTCATTTGGGGGGTGGGGAGGGCAAGAGAGAGAATCCCAAGCAGGCTCCACACTATCATTGCAGAGCCTGATGTGGGGCTTGATCTCATGAACTGTGAGATCCTGACCTGAGCCGAAACCAAGAGTCGAACACTTAACTAACTGAGCCACCCAGGTACCCCTGATATTTTTTTAAATCAAGATATGTGTTTCATAGAAGAATGGAGATGGCAGAATCAGTGAACTTGAAGGTGAATCAATAGAAATGATCCTATCTGAAGACCTGAGAACAAAATACATATTCTTTTTAAATTGGAGCTCGGGGTCCTTGTGAATATCATCCAAAGGTATAACATTTACAACATTGGAGCCCTAGAGGAGAGGAGAAAGAGACTGACAAGATAAAATATTTAACTGAATAATGGCTGAAAATCTCCCCAAATATGATAAGTGATGTAAATTAAAACTTCAAGAAAATTAGAGAACTTTAAATAGAAAAACGTCAAAGAAAAGTATGCCCATACATATAATAAAACTTCTGAAAACCAAGGACAAGAAACAACATTGTGGAAACAGACGGACAAAAATGATAGATTACATGCTGGGAGCAATGGTTGTAGACTTCTCCTCAGAAATCTTAAAGGCCAGAAGACAATGGAACACCTTTAATTTGCCCTCCCAGACCCAGCATAAGAAAGAACTCCGAATTTAGAATTCTAGGTCCAATGAAAATAAGTGAGAAAAGCAAAATAAACAAGAAAAAATATCTTATACAAAGAAAACTCAGAGAATTAATGAACTGCTTGAAAATAAATGCTGAAGAAAGTTTGAAGACTGAAGGAGAATAATACCAGAAGGAAACTTACAACTTCGAGAATGAAGGGGGAGCAGCAAAAATCGTAAATATCTGGGTAAATATAATAAACTATTTTATCCTCTTAAGCTCTAAAATATGCCTGACTGATAAAAGCAAACACTTCTGAAGGAGGGGATAATATAGTTGGATATAGCAAATGTGATAACCGAAAGAACAAATATAAGTATATTCATACTTGTATTCTTTTAGATAAATTTTGAAAAGTTATGACCCCAAGAAGAACCACCAAAAACAAAGAAAGTGATCAAAAGCCAACAGATAAATTAAAATGAAATTCTGAGATGTTCCAATTGAGGGGCACCTGGATGGCTGAGTTGGTTAAGCATCTTACTTCAGCTCAGGTCATGGTCTTGTGGTTTATGAGTTCAAGCACAGCGTTGGGCTCTGTGCTGACAGCTCAGAGCCTGGAGCCTGCTTTGGATTCTGTCTCCATCTTTCTCTGCCTCTCCCCTTCTCATACTCTCTCTCTCTCTCTAATATATATGAAAAAAACATTAAAAATTTTAAGAAAAAGATATTCAAATTGTCCAGAATAAAGTAGGAAATTGGAAACAGTAAAAAACAAACAAACAAAAACAAAAACAAAAAACAACAACAAAAAAAAAGAGTGGGCAAACACCAAAAGTATTAGATGGTGGACCTACCTTGAACATTTCAATAATTACATTACATGATGTGAGCTACATAGCCAATTAAAAGACAGAAAATGTCATATTGGATTTAAAAAAGAGTAAAAACCACCTGTTGTTTAAAAGAAATTCACTTTAAATATAGTAAGATTAATAGGAGAAAAGTAAATGGATAAAAATATATATAGCATGCAAACACTAATCTAGGGAAAGCTCTACCAGATATATTAATATCTGATGAAGTAGATTTCAAAACATTTTTAGCTGTTTCTTATAAAGTTAAACATAAATGTAATACATTGTACCGCGATGTATTCATCCAATGAAGTGAAAAACTATATGTATATAAAAATTTTTATGTGAATGTGGGTTTGTTTGTAATTGCTTTCAACTGGAAGTAACTTGCATCCCCCTCAGATGGGTAATAGATAAACAAACTGCAGTACGTTAACAAAATAGAATATTATTCAGTAATAAAAATGAGTGAACTACTGAAACTTGCAACAGCATGGATTAATCTCAAATGCATAATGCTAAAGAAGCCAGACTGAAAGGGCACTGGCCTTATGAAATCATTTATATGACCTTCCCAAAAGGGGGATAAACCTTCTACAAAATGGGCAACAAAGTTTTAAAGGTTAATTGGGGGAGAAGTAGGGGTACATTGATGTCAGAGGAATAAAGAGTGATTTGGAGAGGTTGGGTTTTTTTTTTAAGTTTATTTACTGATTTTAAGAGAGAGAGGAGGGAGAGAGGCAGACAGAGAATCCCTACACAGGACTTGATCTCGCAAACTGCGAGATCATGCCTGAACCGACGTCACAAGTCGAGCACTCAACCCACTAAGTCACCCAAGCACTCTTAGAGAGATCGTTATGAACTGTTCTGTATCTTGACCGTGGTGGTAGTTGGAAGTAATTTAGCATTAGTCAAATCACAAAACGTAAAAACTAAACTCAATGTGTGAGTTTTGATTTTAAAATTCTATAAATGTCATTTTGGAGAGAAACAGAAAAAATTGTGTATAGACCATATATGAAATGATATTGTTAATACTTTCATTAGAGTATTGATAACTAGTTTTCTTATTATTCATAGACAATTGTGTTTATTTAAGGAGAATTTACTTACTTTGGGGAGATGAGTCCTGAGGTATGTATGAATGAATGTGTTTTGATACCTATGACTTATTTTGAAACAAATCAGCCTGACCCAAGTGTATGTGAGAAAAACAAACATGAAAAAATTAAAACAGTTGGTGAATCTCTACGAAGGGTCTTGAGGGGTTTATTATGCAAATTTTACATATTTATGTAGGTTTAAATTTGTTGGAGAAAAATGTTTGAAAAAAATACAGATTGTTTTCTAGTGTTTTATTTGTAGGCCCACTGCTAGAATCGGTTATAATTAATATAATTTCTAACGAACATGATGAAGTCACTTATCATGCTTTCTAAGATTAATAAAGCTCGAAGGAAACATGTCAGAACCTCTATGATTTGGTCCAAAGAAAATGGCCTATAAAAGTATAATGGGAAAAATATGGTTTGAAGAGATTACAGGTGGAAGTACTGGGTTTCAGTAACTTCTTTATCAGTTAAGACCTGGAATTTTTTATTGAAAAATCCATGCACAAAAGACAGGAAAGAGAGGAATAATTATTGATGGCACTTTACTTTGCTCTGTTTTAAGGATATCTAACAACTCAGGAAAAACTAGAAATTTGTGTGCCATACCGCTATTGTAAACAACGAGAGCGAAAATTGATATGCAGAATCTAATAAACAAACACTAAACTCTGAAGAGGCAATGGCAGGAACTTATATGGAAGAAATATGTTCTATATAATCTGGAAGTGAGGGCAGATCAAGGCACTATGGGAAAAATAGCCTTATCACATCATTACCCTACTTAAAATCATCTCTGATTCTGGAGCATCTGGATGGTTCAGTCAGTTGAGCATCAGACTTTGGCTCAGGTCGTGGTCTTGCAGTTCATGAGTTTGAGCCCCACATCAGGCTTGCTGCTGTTAGCACGGAGCCCACTTTGGACTTCTGTTCCTCTTTCTCTGACCCTCCTGTGCTCAAGATCTCTCTCTCTCTCTCAATAATAAATAAACATTAAAAAAAAAAAAAAAGAAAGTACCAATGATTCTACATTACCAGGATAAAATATGCATCTCTGAGTCCATTGAACAATTTCATAGAGTGTTCCGTTTCGGCTTTGCGCCTTCTTTCCTAGCAATTCTCCCATCAGAACAAAACTAGTCAGACTTCCACAAACTCGTAGTGGACTGCAGGATCTTTCTTTTTCAATGTCATTGACAACCCTGTCTGGCTGGCCGAGTCCTTCTCAGCTGTCTGAGCTTGGCTCGATGATAATCGTCTCATCCACAAAGCTTTCCATGACTCTCTTCTAACTAAAATGATCGCTTATCCCTCAGAATATTCTACTTATTTCTCTCAACTACACTGAAATTATTTGCATACATCTCTGCCCAGCAGCGATGATGCCTTATTTGTTTTTGTATCATTAATATCTAATATAGTGAGGTGTTGATTCTGAAGTCAACACATACCTACTCGATAAACACCTTGTGTTTTCCACATATACTAGTGGATAATGACACGGGGAGTTAAAGCAAAGTGAAGAAACAAAACCAAGAGTGATTTTCGCTCCTATGGAAAAGAATTGGTATTCTCTTGACAAATACAGCACTTAGCTTTTGGGACTCAAATCTGAGTCATTACAAAGAGACTCAATCCAATTTACTGCAAAACAAGAGGAAAAAAATCCCCTGAGTCATCAAAGCAAACAAAACTGTTTTTTTTTTTAATCCACATAGTATAAAAAGCTACTGAAATATAAATGAGAATATCTTCGTGAACTTTCGTGTATCTAAATAGCCAAGAATATGCTATTAAATATAAACGACAAATTTATAATAATATGTATGTTGCTAAACTTCTCTTAAATGTGTCGTCTGCTGAAACCTTACAAGTTAAAGCGCGGTCCTAAGAAATGCGGTATTAGCATTGCCGAGAGGCTTGTCAGAAATGTGAATTCTTGGTTCCCACCCTACCATCTCCTGATTCAGAACACGCATTTAACAAGACCCCTAGGTGATCATATGCATACTAAAGTTTGAAAAACCAGTGTCCTCAAAGATACCTAGGATATCAAGAAGAAAATCAGAGTGGGGCTAAAAATCTCTGCAGAACGGAAAACATTGTATTTACCCTGGTGGTGTCAAGTCAACGGCAGAAGCACGCATTCCTAATGCACGAGATCGCTGATAGCGTTTGTATCCATCTTGTATCCGTGTTATCAGGCACCCACACTTGTCTGCATCTGCTGTTCCCAGATAAAGTTAGCATTTTTGAAATGAGTAGCCATATCAATCTATTTGTGCGCAAATAATCACCTAGTGTTTACTTTCTGTCTCTGGAAGAAAGTGTAGGAGTCCACGTGCTCCAACGTGTCTTCAGAATTTATTCATTCTTTTGTAAATTCGAGGAAGGAGAACAGAAATGTGTATTTTGGGGAGACTACCTTGACTTTAAGAGATTAAACATTAATCGTACAGAAGTGGCTCAGGTAAAACTGGGTTCCTTGTTAATTCTTTTTCATTGCTGCGCTCTTGGAAACTGACTTTAGTTTCTCTCTTCAGCTGTAATTTGAAATGCAAATAATAAAGTTATTTAAATTCCTCCTGATTATGCTGGGATTTAAAAAAAAAAAGGAGAAGAAAGCATCTTTTCCTAAAAGAAATGCTTGAAACGTAATGACCTATTTAGAAGGGAGAAAGCGTATTGAATGATGTTATAAAAACTGTACTTCCTTTGCATTTGAAAAACCTATGATTTGACACTTTTTGTTTATCCTTCAAAATAAATAACACCTTAGTAAGAAGGATTTGGGTAGCTTAACTATAGATAAGGTCTCTCAGGGGTTAACAGATAGAACCTGTACAGAATGACATCTATAGGATTCTTTGTCTTCCACCTTTGCTTTCTCAAACTCTCCATGAGTTGGTCAAAACATGCACCATATATGTCTTTTGAGGACTACAGTTCAAGAATGCTATGGACTGAGTCCAGAAGGAAACTTTTAGGGATTACACCACAGCTCACTTACTTAGTTTTTCTGGAACAACCAAAACAAATGGAAAAATAGTTATGCCCACAACCAACCTAGATGCAATAAGAGAAGCCATTGTTCATATCAATGAAAAGCTAGAAATTAGTATGAGCATGAATATATTTTTAGATGTTATTTAGTTACCATTATTGTAAACACATTTCAGAGAGCACACTTTTATAAATAAATTTTCACATCTTTAATGAAGAGAATGTAATAGATTAGGTTTTAATTTTTCGACTGACCTAAGTATTGACCTTAGAAAGAAATCGTTACTCATAAATGCTTACAAATGTAATATATCTCATCACTTAAACCAATTCAATTAAATCCATATGTTTCTATTGATTTGTGGGTAGAGTTTGGGGAGAGTACTATTTGTGTGTTTTTTTAAAAAACTTTTTAATGTTTATTTATTTTTGAGAGAGAGACAAAGAGAGAACAGGCATATGCATGCAAGCAGGAGCAGGGGAGGGGCAGAGAGAGAGAGAGAGAGGGACACACAGAATCTGAAACAGGGTCCAGGCTCTGAGCCGTCAGCACAGTGGAGCTCAAACTCATGAGCTGTGAGATCATGACCTGAGCCAAACAAAGTAAGACATTCAACCGACTGAGCCACCCAGGCACCCTGTATTTTGGTTTTAGGTTTTTGGTTTTTGTTTTTTTTTAACATCAAAGTATACAAAATTTAAAATAGGAGTAGATTATGTCTAAAAGATGAAAATGAGGATTTATTCATTTGAATTCTACTCACAATGTGAAGATTCTCCCCAAGTTTCTATTTTAAAAAGTCTTTTTAATTCTGATCCAAAGTGCTCGCTTGTTTGTGATGATCCCTGGGATTTAGCCATTTCAATGAGGAATGGCCGATGGTAAGAATTTGAAGTCATAAATTCAAATAATGCTTTGCTAATACCATAATTTACACATACTATTTTAAAAGGATGTCCTAGAGAGTGAAACACATGAAAACTTATTCCAAAGATCAAGGAAAGCTCATCTCCTTCAAGTAAGCAACTTCACTTTTGATACGCTGGGGACATTCAGGTTAGGAGAGTTGTAGCAAATTTGTTCAAGTAGAACAATCATTGATAAAAATATGACTTTCAGCGGTGTCTGGGTGGCTCAGTTGGTTAGGCAGTCCACCCTTGATCTTGGCTCAGGTCACGATCTCATGGTTTATGGGATCGAGCCCAGCATGGGGCTCTGCACTGACAGCGTGGAGCCTGGTTGGGATTCTCTCTCTCCCTCCCTCTCTTTCTGCTCCTCCCATGCTCATATGTGCACTCATGTGCTCTCTCTCTCTCTCTCTTTCTCTAATCTCTTCTCTTCTCTCTCTCTCTCTCTCTCTCAAAATAAATAAACATTTTTTTAATTAGAAAATATGACTTTCAGAGTCAAAAGTTAAATCTCAGCTCTGCCACTCTCTAGCTTTTTGATTTGAGGTTAATTTTTTACATAAGTGATGGAGTTATAAAAAGTAACATAATTTGCAAATATAAGAACTCTTTATTTCTGACCACTGGAAATGATATGGGAGCAGATGTAGCCAGCCATGACAGTCCCGTAAAACTTCCAATTGATAAACCAGTCCCTTCTAAAGACTCTAGTCTCTTACAGTAAAGGATATAGTCATGCTGTTATGTGGCAACTCTGCCCCCGTATAGTTACTCTTCTAGGATAATGCTTGAATTGCTGAGTTTGTCTTTTAAAACTATTGTATATTATATTTTGTATTTTGTAGATTGAGTCAAATTATTTTTGAATTACTTAATTGTGAAACGTCAATGTTTCAACTAATTACTTGTAGTCATGGAGTTGAATTCTTGCCTTTAACACCCACCCGTTGTCCCTTTCCCAGGGGCTGGTGTCAATCTTCTCTGCCTTCTTCATCTTCTCTTAGATCTGTTGAGTTTCTTTGTTTAATGGTTTGTATCAGCTTTACATGTTTCTTCTACATTTAGTATGTTTTCTAGTTGCCATGTTCTGGTAGTTATGCCACCCTAACTGCAAAGTCTTCTACTTGGAAGGCTACTTTTCTGGTGGTTTTCTGTCTTTGGACAGTATTCATTTGTTTCCATTTTTGTTTATTTTCCCTGTGAACATTGATGCATTTCTTCTTACTCTGTTGTGTTCAATCAAATTTTGGATTATCTTTCTTTTTTTTAATGTTTATTATTTTTGAGACAGAGAGAGACAGAGTATGAGTGGGGGAGGGGCAGAGACAGAGGGAGACACAGAATCGAAGCTGGCTCCAGGCTCCAAGCCGTCAGCACAGAGCCCGACGTGGGGCTCGAACTCACGGACCGCGATATCATGACCTGAGCTGAAGTGGGACGCTCAACCGACTGAGCCACCCAGGCGCCCCTGGATTACCTTTCAAAGCTATACTCTGTCTTTGGTGACCTAGGCCTGAAGACATGATCTAGACCACCCAGAAACCTGAGTTGCCTCATTGAGTTTCTACTTAGAGGATCGATAATCTAGTTGGTCTCATTGGCTTATTCCTAAAGAGACATTTCCTCATGATAGTCTTGGTTTTTCAATCCTATTATTTCAAAAAAAAAATATTTGTTGAGCAATTCTTATGATTAGAATTTTAGATACTGGAATGTGAGAGTGAATGAACAAATTAAATAGAAATAGAATATGCCTTCAAGGAGCTTACAGACTAAGGTGAGACTAAAATATAGGTCTATATACACTCCAAAGTCCTTAAGTAAGTATTTAGTAAATAAATAAAAGAAGCGAGAGATATAGGATAGAATATATGTGGGGAATA
Organism: Paguma larvata; assembly: GCA_030068075.1. NCBI lineage: Eukaryota > Metazoa > Chordata > Mammalia > Carnivora > Viverridae > Paguma > Paguma larvata. Next base: position 128,075,375 of record CM057827.1, on the reverse strand, counting down.
GCAAGAGGCTCTGGTCTGGTTAATTTCGCTGTAAGTGAAGGAGAGAAAGATCAAACTTGGAAAAAATCCAAGTATCATTTCTATTCTTTTAAATTTGTTGTTGAAGTGTGTTTTGTGGTGCTGAATGAGGTCTGACTTTTGGAATGCTCCACGTGAACTTGAAAAGAATGTGTTTCTATTATAGGATGGAGTGTTCCATAAATATCAACTACATCAAGTCGATTGATAGAGCTGTTCGGGTCATCTATATCCTTACTGATTATCTGCCTGCTTGATCTATCAATTACTGACAGAAGACTATTCAAGTCTCCAATTATATTAGGGGATTTGTCTATTTCTCCTTCAGCCCTATTCGTTTTTGTCTCATGTATTTTAACATCCTGTTGTTAGGTGCATACATGTTCAGAATTCTTATGTCTTTTTGTAGTATTGGTCCCTTTATCATGTAATGATCCTCTTTATCCTTGGTAATTGTCCTTATTATAAGGTCTGAAATTAATACAACTATTTCCACTTTCTTTTCTTTTCTTTTTTTTAGTATTTGCATGGTATATGTGTGTCTATTCTTTTAATTTTAACATTTCTGAGTATAAAGATCCAGTCTAGAAATCTAAATGAGTTTCTTGTAGGCAATACATAATTTAATTTTAAAATCAGCCTGACAATTAAATAGTGTGCTTAGACCATTCATATTTAAAATGAGTATTGATATGGCTAGAATGGTATCTACCATCTTTCTACTTGCTTCTGACTTGTTTATTTCTCCCTCCCACTCTTTTCCACCTTCTGTTTTATGCGATTCCATTTTTTCTTCTCTCTTTTTGTGTCATTTATGCTTTCTTTTAAGCTAGTGAGTAGCCTAGAGTTCATAATATACATTTCCACATAATCTATATCCACTTTCAAATAACATGATACCACTCCATGTGTTGTATGGGACCTCATAACATATTATTTCTAATTCCTCTTTCCTAGCCCTTGGGCTATTGATGTCACTCATTTGACTTATATGCATATTAAAATCACTCAGTACATTGTTACTATTACTGACTTAGCATTAATTTAACCTTTATTGATGTTTTTGATTAATTAAAATAATGATAATGTACTTTATTATTTCTCCTGTCCTCTTAATTTCTTACTTATGTCCAAATTTTTGATCTATGTCATTTTTCTTCTGCCTGAAAATTTCTCTTCACAGTTCCTAAAGTGGAGGCGTGCTCTCAGTGAAGTCCTGCAGTTTTTATTTGTCTGAGAAAGTCTTTATTTTACCTTCTGGTTTGTTTTTTTTTTAAATTAACATCAATATGTAGTTGACATATATTAGTTTCAGGTTTACAACATAGTAATAAGACAATTCTACACATTATTCAATGCTCCATGACATCTGTAGTCATCATCTGTCACTATAGGTTATGACAATATTATTGACTGTATTTCCTATGATGTACTTCTCATCTCTGTTACTTCACCTACATCATCTCTCAGTAACTCTCAGTAACTCTCAGTAACCTTCACCTACATCATCTCTCTCCCCTCTGGCAACCACCAATTTATTCTCTTTATTTATTCATCTGTTTCTGTCTTTTGTTTGTTTGTTTCGTTTTTTAGATTCCATATGTGAGCGAAATCAAATGATACTTGTCTTTCTCTATTTGACTGACTGCATTTAGCATAGTACCCTGTAGGTCCCTCCATGTTGTTGCAAATGGCAAGATTGCATTCTTTTTCGTGGCTGAGTAATATTCCATTGTGTATACGTGTACTGCCTCTTCTTTATCTATTCATCGATGGATGAACATTTGGGTTGCTTCCATATCTTGACTATTGTAAATTGTGCTCCAGGAAACATAGGGGTGCATATATATTTTGAACTAGTGTTTTTGTTTTCTTTGGGTAAATCCAGTAGTGGAATTACTGGATCATACAGGGGTTCTATTTTTAATTTTTTGAGGAACACCCATACTGTTTTCCACAGTGGTTGCACCAATTTACATTTTCATCAACAGCGCATCAGGGTTCCCTTTTCTTCACGTTCTCACCAACACTTGTTATTTCTTGCCTGTTTGATACTAGCCATTCTGACCGGTGTGAAATGAAATCTCATTGCGATAATATTTGCATTTCCCTGAAAATTAGTGATGCCGAGCATCTTTTCATGTGTCTTTTGGCCATATGTGTTGTGCAGGACTGGAGAATTCTTTTCTCCCAGCTGAAATAAAGTTCAGAATTGCCCGCTGGTGATGTCCTTTTCCCTGGAGCTAAGTCTTCGTTACAGAAAAGGCTCTGGACATGTCTACGAGAGGAATCCTTCTTGGATCCTCACAGGATTCCCAGCAAGAAATCTCAAAAAAGTATGGGGAACCCTAAGGCTGTAGCCTCCAAGAGCTTTTCCACTCTTGAATTAATCCATACTCTGCCTCCCGCAATTCTCCAACATTGCCATTTAAGTGTTCCTACAAGTTTGGGCCCCAGGAGCTTCTGCTTCTGGTAAATAGATTTCCATTGCTGTATCTGTCTTCAGATTTCAGGGTAAGGTTTTGACTTGCTACATCAGTTCTCTGATGAGTCTAAGAAAGGTTATTAATGTTTAGCTTGTCCAGCTTTTTCTTTAATATTTTTTAATGTTTATTTATTTTTGGGAGAGAGAGAGGCAGAGTGTGACGGGGGTGGGGCGGGCAGAGAGAGAGAAAGAGAGACACAGAATCTGAAGCAGTCTCCAGTCTCTGAGCCATCAGCACAGAGCCTAATGGGGGCCTCGAACCCTCAAACTGTGACATCATGACCTGGGCCGAAGTTGTACACTTAACTGACTGAGCCACCCAGATGCCAGCCACCACCACCCCTTTTTTAAAATTTTTTTCCCAGCTTTTTCTTATAGGAAGGATGGGAATGACTCTTTCTGAGCTAAATGAATATAAGAGATAAAAGCAAGCAATCTTAGAAAACAAGTTTGGAGCCAAAATATGGAAGGATTTGTTCCAGAAATTTGTATTTGAGAACCACTGAAAGTTAGAAATGGAGTTCTTACATTCCAAGTAGACCCTACAGAAAATACTCATTTGCAGTTATGCTAAATTTGGCTAAAGTCAGAGGAGACAGTAGGATAGAAGACCAACTGGAAGGTAATTGATGTATCTGCAATAAATATTGACAGCTTAAGCACAGGTAGCAAGCGTGATAATAGAGGAAAAGATGGGCATAAGAAGAATGTCAAAGACAGAATAATTTCATGAGTTTACAACTCATGGCAAGTGGAGGAAGAGAAGGGAGGAGTAAATGATCTCATTGAAAGATTTTAAGACTGTGGTGAAGGCGGTATGGTGACTTTCACAGTAACAAGGCACAGAAGAGAAAGCAAAAGCTTGAAAAGGACACGAGGATGTCCAGTAAGGTAGGGAAATCACCATTTAGAAAAGATGATCATGCAGGTAATGTCAAACAGTTCACTACAAATATGGCAGATGGATGGGGCGCCTGGGTGGCTCAGTTGGTTTGGTTTCTGACTTCAGCTCAGGTCATGATCTCATGGTTCCTGAGTTCGAGCCCCAAGTTGAGCTCTGTGCTGAGGGCTCAGAGACTGGAGCCTGCTTTGGATTCTCTGTCTCCCTCTCTCTCTGCCCATTCCCCGCTCACGCTCTGTCTCTTTCTCTCTCTGAAATAAATAAACATTAAAAAAATATTTTAAAAAATATGGCGGCTGGAGAATTACATGGGAGTCAGTCACATGAAGATGGTAGTTGAAGTCATGTGACTGCTTTCATGTACATGACATTTAAAAATATTTTGTTAAACAAGACTTATTAATCACAAATATTTATTAATCACCTAATTTAATCAAAATTAGAGATTACAGGTATTGTTGGCTCTCTTGTTTTTGTTGTTTTTTTTTTTTTGCTCAATCATAGGCAAAGAGATTTAAAACAAGATACAATTAGCTGTCAATGAATAAAGTGTTATCTAATGCATGCATCAAATGTGGGCCACATTTTTAATGGACCTCCAAAGATGTCACATTTATCAGGCTCAAATATATACCCAGAGGTATTAAGGAAGTGTAAATTTATGGACACAATTCATTGGATGTGAAGTTGACCATAACACGTGGCTATTTTCATCCTGACATTACTAAGCATGAAGGTGAAATGCACTTGAATCTTACCAGAAACATCAAAGAAATTCCTATATAATTGATATTTGTAAGTACTTTATCCAGGAAAGGAGACTTCTTTTGAATTAGTACATTTTGATGCATTCAAATTCCATGTGTTCGTAAATATAAACAAACACCGAGGAACCGTGATTAGAAATAAGAGTGAGTATATAGGGTAATGATTTCTAACATTACAGTTATATATTTTAAGGAACTCCAACATTCATTCTAAAGAAGAAACTAAAATGTTGAGCACATCGATCCTATTGTGTTCAAGCCCACAACTTAATTTGGATAATCAAAGAAAAAATCGGGTGGGCCAATGCTTATTAACCAACTCTTTTCAAGATCAATTGACTTCTGAATGAATAACATTGTGTTCTCGTTGAGAGGGTCAAATTACCCAGGATTTTAGCTCCATGTCAATTTATAAACAGACAAATCACCATAGACACATCACCCAGCATGGCTCTGTTCTATTTCTGCCAGTTCCTGCTTGTCGGGTTTATAAATAGACCCTGGATTCTTCCGACAGCCATTTTGCCTTTACATCTCCAGAGTTCCTTGAGGTTTTAGGGATGTGCTGGTGTTGTCATGTGGAAGATGAACTATTCATTGGACTGGGATAAACACATTTCCATATGAATCGATGTGGTCATAAGTCACAGATGCCAACCTGGGTACTCTTGAAGAAATGCTCTCGAAGAGCATTTGTGGTAGGATGCAAAGCTATAGCACCTCCCACATCCTCATAGGAGGTTACGACTTCCGTGCAGTGGCAGCCCGTATGTAAATACTACGGATTTATACTTTCAATGCATATGGCGTGACTGCAAAAATACATTAACAGGTACCATTTATTTTTAAATACTTCTTGAGTTAGCAAGATACCCTGTTCGCTCAAGCATTTCAATGAGCTTCTTGACCAGTCAGGTCAAGTCGTCACTCTGGGACTGGAAAATGAAGGAAATGAGGAAAACGAAGGAAAATGAACTCACATCCATCTGGAAAATGAGAAGAGGGATTAGAACAGAGGCAAAAGAACTTTCCATGGAAGAGCAACTGGTGCTGGGGGAGCCTGGGCGGCTCAGTCAGTTAAGCATCTGACTCTGGGTTTCAGCTCGGGTCATGATCTCACTGTTTGTGAGTTCATGCCCCATGTCAGGCTCCTTGCTGACTGTGTGGAGCCTGCTTGGGATTTTTCTCTCTCTCTTTACCTGCTCTCTCTGCTCCTCCCCTGCTCACGCATGTTCTCTCTCTCCCTCTCTCTCTCTCTCTCAAAAGAAAGAAAAAAAAAAAAAACTTAAAAGAGCAGCTGGTGCTACATGGCACCAAGGCGAAGGGCAAACTTTTCTACCCTCGCCTGGGCAGCTGGATGAGACGACACAATTTTACATGGTTTCTGACTTTCTCAGACTAATTCCCTCTTTTGATCAAAGAAACGAAGCCCTTGCTTTCCACTCCATTTTGTATTAGGAAGACGAGATACTTGTCTAACTGAAAGTAGGGGAAGAAGTCTGGCAGGGGAGGCATGGCTCACCTACTTCCTAACACTAGCACAAACCGTGTAAACAAGCGTGGGCAACATTGTACGTGGTTAGATGTATACTATTTTAAGTTACGTATATTAGTGATACCTAGCACTCTACTCAAAGCTATTTAATTCTAATTTCCATTAAAAATTGTTTTGCACCTATGTCTGAGTGACAGTTCAGCTTACTGCATGAAGGACCTGGCAAGGTCTCAAAATTTTTAGTCTGTTTGATCTACTTGGCTCTGAAAAACATGGTATGTTTTCCTAAGTGCTGCCTGTGTGAGCCAAACTTTTTCAAACATAGTATTTCTTTGTTTCAAACATGTTTAAATGGAACACCTAAGAATTCTAAAGTAGAATGTTAGATTAAGATATACCTTAACAAGGAAAAATAAAAGGGGGCTCCTGGGTGGCTCAGTTGGTTAAGCATCTGACCAGCTCTGATCATGATCTCGCAGTTCGTTGGTTCGAGTCCTTTACTGGGCTCACTGCTGTCTGCATGGAGCCTACATCCAAGCCTGTCTCTTTCTTTCTCTGCCCCTCCCCTGCTCTCACTCTCTCACTCTCAAAAATAAAGAAACATTAAAAAAATGTAATTAGGAACACTATGGACCACAGATACAATGAGTTTTAATATTCTTTAAGAAGTACTTACACATTATTTTATCTTAGTTATAAAAATACATGTTAACTTTCAAGTATTTCAAAATTCTAGGGAAAAGAAGCACAAAATAAAAATCGCCTGAATCTTCGAATCCAATAACCCCATTCTGCCATATTGGTTCATGTTCTCCTCATCTCTTTTCAAGCACTTTAGAGAGAACGACCACGGCCATAAAGAGTTTAACTTTTCTCCCAGAATATTAATTTTTCATTTATATAATGACATTTTTATATTATGAACATAGCTACACATTCTAAATGACTACAAAAAGTCAGCTAGAAATTTTGACCAAGGGGGGCCTGGGTGGCTCAGTCAGTTACATGTCCAACTCCCGCTCAGGTCACGCTCTTGCAGTTCATGAGTTCAAGCCCCACATTCGGCTGTCTGCTGTCAGCACAGAGCCTGCTTCAGATCTTCTGTCTCCCTCTCTCTCTGTCCCTTCCACACTTGCACATGCGCCCTCTCTCTCTTTCAAAAATAAATAAAGATTAAAAAAAAATTTAAGAAATTTTGGCCCAATGTCACTTTTTGGCTTGGTTTTCTGATCTCATCAGAGCTACTGTGATTTTCCTGACTTAAATAAGCGGATCACTATCCTCGTGGTCAACTTAACCTTGTACATTTGAAATATATTTTGAACATAATCTTGAATGATCCCACTTCAATACCACCCACAACTGAGAGAGTTAACATGCCATTTGAATAAAGGATAAATACACAAGGCTTAGTACTGTAAAGAGGATAGATACTGTTTTTATACAGTGTCTAGCAAGGTCCCTTAGACTCTCCTGTCTCAGAACGGACAGGGAATTAGAATGTTCCATTTTCATGCATATTAGAACCATTGTTTAAATCAGTTCTCGTTTTTCCTTTTTTCACCTTAAAATACATGCCGATTAATATGAAAGGATTCATACGAGTTAACCCACTTTTTTTTTGTCTCATTGCCACCTCACTGTTTGCTTTTTTCACCCACTTCCCCAAGCCAAGGCAGCAGCAAAAATGTCTAGCTTCCATTTATTTTATACCTCTTCTTGCTAAATTATCACCAGGTTGGAGCTTTAAAATTACATTCAAGTTGGGTGCATAAACATGTTTAATTCATTTGTCATTAGGCCACGTGACACCTTGTTCCTTTAACTTTGCAGCCCTTACAGCAGGCTAGCAAAAGTCCCTCTTCTCTGCGTGGGTTAGTTAAGATGTATCTGGCTGTTTTGCACTATCTTTAGTATGCAGGGAGCACACAGATGGAGATAAAAGGCGAAATGTCTATCTTTGAGCCCTCTGCAATACCGAATAAGTTATCAACCTACTAACATGCATGTCTGAATAGACTCCTCTGGCAACAGTGAGATCTTATCTTCCGTGACATGCGAATTCCTCCCTCATGTCAATCCATGAAAGTACTAAAGGCTGAACGCACTAGTAAAATGAATGTGGCAACGCCACTGGGAATGTGAGAGCATCATATTTTCCCCCAGCGCCTTTAGAAAAAAAAAAAAAATTCTCCAGCCGTATCCTCCACATACATATAAATTAGTCATTCTGAAGAACTGCTCGAGAATCTATCTCTTTAATCTCGCGGAGTAGGTGTGGGGAATATACTCTGTTTAATGCTCAGGGGCCTTGATTTTCCCCTTCAACTTTGCCCTCCTCCTTCCCAACCAGCCCACACAGATGTAACTAAAGAAACACGTAGGTTGGAAGCCGGGCAGTTGTGAGGGCCAAACAGGCACACACTTGACTGTGGCTTGACCCAGGGCGGAATAACCAAGAGCCAAAGCAGACGCGTTGTCCACCTGATCCATTCATAAAAGAAGATCATAAAAACCATAGCGGGCGTTGTTGGAGTAAAAGCCACAGCCTGCCAGATGCTACACGAGCAGGTAACGTCCGTATGCGGTTGGCGGTTCCCAATAACCCTGCAGAGCTGCATTTTACTTTTATTTTTACCCAAGAGGCATAGAAAGCCTAGACAGTGAGGGAGCAGAGAGTTAGGATTCAAACAAAATACTGTGGCTCTCGAACCCATTTGCTCATCCTCTGCTCTATGGTGTGTCTTCTCCCTGCCTCCTTTTTTACACATGTAGCATGTCCCTTCCCCATTATAATCCTGTAAGGTAGGTTTTGCTCCCCCTGTGCTTAAACACAAAAACATTATGAAGCAGGACTCAAAGAACCGATGATTTTGCATAAACTAGCCAACCGCCTATTTTATTTACTTGGGTAGAATTCAAGGCACTCGCTAATCTATATAATAAAGATGTGTTTTTTTTAAGTTTATATATTTATTTTGACAGAGAGAGAGAGAGTATGTGTGTGAGCAGGGGAGAGGCAGAGAGAGGAAGAGAGAGAGAATTCAGGCAGGCTCCAGGCTACCAGCAGGCTCGAACTCATGAACCATGAGCTCATGACCTGAGCTGAAATCAAAAGTTGGATGCTTAACCAAGTGAACCACCCTGGTATACATAAAAATGTTTTTCTTTAAAATTTTTTAAAATGTTTATTTATTTTTGAGAGAGAGAGAGAGATAGAGCATGAGCAGGGGAGGGGCAGAGAGAGAGGCAGACACAGAACCTGAAGCAGGCTCCAGGCTCCGAGCAGTCAGCACAGAGCCTGACGCGGGGTTCGAACCCACAAACTGTGAGGTCATGACCTGAGCCAAAGTCAGGTGCTTAACCGACTGAGCCACCTGGGTGCCCCAAAAATGTGGTTTTAAGAACACAAGTGAAATGATCCATTTTCATTTTATGTCTTGAGCTTGGATTGAGGCCTTACTGGACAACTAGTCGGAAGCACATTGAGGTTTGTGATGTTAGAATTTGAGAACAAAAACACATGAAACTTGAGGCCCTGGCAGTAAATTGCTCAAATTAATTTCCATTAAAAATATGTTATATGCAGCCTATATGTACCATGGTCATCCTAGGACCAAAATATATAACAATTAAAAATGAACCTTTATTTCAAGAAATCCTTCTACCACAAAATTTAAAATACACAGAGAGGACTATCAATCCTTAAATCCAAATCATGGAATCAATCTGTGTCTCTGTCTAGAGAAGGATATAAATAAAGCAGAATTTGTACAAAAAGAATAGTACTAGCTATTGGGGAATCTGTAGCAACATTTAATTAATCATAATTTTATTCAAGAAGCAATTATGAAAACTTACATCCTATATGGGGAACTCTACTAGGCAATATAAAATAAATTAAATGCCGTTTCTTGGATAGTTTCCAAACTTTAAGTAGGAAAGAAATAAAACCTGTAAGAAACCGAAAAGAAGTGTCAGAAACGGAAACGCGTGCACTCTGCATAAACTTTAAGATACACGAGTAGAGCAACAATTTAGAATAGGTGAGCTTAGTTCAGGAAGAACTCTTAGCAGAAGAAAGATGTACTGAATTTTGAAGACAATTATCAGCACAAGCTGGAGAAAAAGGATCAATGTCAATGTTACGTACAAAGCTATGGATATCCCAAGCAATGCCAAAGGGCCAGCCATAGGGTTTAAGCAGTGGAATCACGAAATGGTCATACCAATTAATATCACAAAAATAGGGTAACGGATGCCAGATAATGGTGAGGGGGTATACATGCCAAGGTGGGGAGTTCATTGGGATTGAACTTGTGATAGGAGGCCAATATAGATTCTGGAGCAGTCTATAAGACATACTGCAATGGGTTGGTGGAAACATGGTGGAAGCTTTGTGAAGAACCTTCTTTCCTGGAAGGAAAGGAACCACTATTAAAATCCATAGGGCGTGACTACAGGCCTCAGGTGGAGTTTCAAGGTTCTGTCAGGTTCATCTGAGCCTAGAACATTCCTGAGCAATGTCCGCAAAGTTTTTCTTCACCCACTATGGAATGCCTACCACCGGTGGAGATGACGGTCATAAAGAAAGAAGATCAAAAAGCTGTACAGTTTAGTTGCCAGTTATTCCAGACTGAAAAACCATATTATTATAATTTTAAATATGGAGAACATAGGCTCTGAGAAGTACACAAAGGTGAATCCTGTCATAAAGCCAGAAAATAATGCAACTAAGACTGGGACACAGGCACATCCGAATCCACACCCCGTACCCTCAAGATGGTTATATTCTACACAAGAAGACAAGGTTCATAATTCTCTCTCTTTTTCTTCCCCATCTAAATATTTGCTTAGTACTTTTCCATTTAAAAATTATGTGCCAGCACTCGTAAATCGGTAGATTATAAAATGAATTCTCATCCTCCCTGTCTCCCTGTGCCCTCTCTCCCCTTCTCTATTTGCATTGGCATGAGAACTTCTAGTTCCACTAAATGAGTCATTTGGGACAAGAAAATTAATTTATTTGAGCAGATGTATATAAACGTTGCTCAGAATAGAATCACAAAACAGCCCACTATTTACATAAGGTCCTTATAATTGATGACCTTTTATAGTTTTGTGTGAAGAATCCAAGAAGCTGACTAAGAAGCTACATGGGAAATATCAACATGATTAGAAATACAGGCTCATCTCTTGAATTCCAATTCTGTGGTGACACACAGTAAGCCTCGATGAGAAAAATAACCAGAGAACTCCTCCACACAACGATACATTCTTCACCCTACGTGCACCCAAAGCCAGCTGATACCGGAGTTTGAAAGTGTCCAAACTACGGAATTCGACATTGTTAATTACAAATGTTGAATTCCACTTTTTGGCCAATAGTAGGAAGTATCGACGTTTTAAGACAAAACCAAGCATCTGTCTTGCATTTGCCTTCAACGGCACCATTCTATTTATATTAAACTAATCATCTCCACTGTGTGACATTTTGAAACTCCCCACTGTAGATCTTTTGCACTAAACGAAGAATCCTCTGTTTCCAAAAGCTTGTGGCTAAGCATAATTCTCATTTTATGGATCAAAGAATTTTCCTCAAGACGAAGGCCTTTCATTCTGCAGAATTGCAGATTTCTGTACTTCTTCACCAAAGTGGGGGAGAAAAGTCATGTTGTGGACTTAGGATTCTTGACAGCGGTGGATGGAGTTTTGCAAGGGAAATAGAAACAGGCCAGGTAAAAGCGCCAGAGCACATTTCTCCAAACATCGGCGCATCCACGAATGGAATAACAAAATACTTGAAAAGGTAAATAACATAACTTGACAATAAAAACCTACTTTGGAGAGGAATTAACTCTCTGAAACTCAAGTGTACATCGTTATAAATGGCAATTTATTTTGAAGTACTAAATGGGAAAACACAATCACTTCCCTCAGAGAGTTTCAAAGCTAAAAAGCACAAGAAAGACCAACGAAAAGAAACAGGGAACAAAGAGAAGAAGGCAAAGGAAGAACAAATTTTATGGAGAAACCCAAAAACCGAGGGATTTTCAGGTGGAAAGAGGCGACAATCTGGCGAGTTCTTACCAATCCCTTCCTAACAAGAATTCGATGAGACGTCAGAGGAACAAGTCTGTGTCCTACCAAGAGTGGTAACAAAACAAAACTCAATGGCTAATCAACATGTCCCTAACTACGGGGGCAGAAATTAGCACCCCGAAACAGTAATGAGGATGCTTGTCTAAGGGACCGAGAAGCTGATGTCTAGTCATATATTTATTTATCTTGCAGTAGGATATTGAGTGCCTCCTTTGGCAAGGCAGGGACATCTCCAGGAGATATGAAAGTGTGCACGTGGCTTGGAGGCCAAGACAGGGCCTGGCCCTCAAGGAGCTCACAGTTTAGTGAGCAAGAGAGAGGAGGTGATTGCAAATTAACACAACTTGTTGGCGCTATGCTAGAGCACAGGGTATGGTGGCAACATAGACAAGGAACTCTAGTCCTCTTTCAAAAGCCTCACCCCACCTCAGAGGCCAATCCACCTGTGCCTTCACTAAAGCAGGAACGTTATTAACTATCAGTGGAAGTTTGGGTTAAGAAAAGCAAAGAGGATCTTAACAGACTTTCTACATTGGGAGAAAAACTGTAGAATGAAACAAAAGTGGGATATGATTCCAGATAACCACTGCATATACCCATATTTCATATTTCATATTCACCTTTACTCATCAACAGAAAGTTACATATATTCATTATAGAAAATGGGTTAAAATAAAAAGAAAGTACTTCTAATTTAGCCACCCCATTTACTGCCGATATCGTGTATTTTCTCAGGTCACATTTTCTGAATCGCCCCGAATATTGAACTCTGTATTTCTAACCTCGTATTGTTAAATATCCTTAAAAAGCTTTTAACGTTCCCTGAGAAGCTCCCCCCGCCCATATTTTTCCCACATTCCCAGTGGGGAAGAAACATGTGACATCTCCAGTCTGTGTGTGGGATGCCGAGGCTTCCAGAATGAAAGATGTGCTGAGTAATCCTGGAGACAACCTGGTTGATGTATCAGAATACATTTGTTTTCACTGTCCTGTTATGCACTATCTTATCAATGTGTGCTTTATCTTCCCAAATAGACCGTAGAATCTGTGTGGGCCAGGACTGTCTCTTAGAGTGTCTGCATTTTCTATGACACCGGGACGGAGCTAGGCATATAGTCGGTGTCAAAAAATACTCGATCAATTGACCTGTCAGGTCTCAGACTTGGGTAAGAATTTAATCACACACCATTGGCCTCCCATGCTTAGGGCTTGGCACTCAGTTTAACTGGCCAGAGATGAATAGAGATTTGAGCCACAGCCACCTGGACCTTCACCCATGAAATCCTGGGACTTGCATGTTGTAAACCTTTTAGACTCTTCAGTGTTAGAACCATAAATTATGTAATTCTTCTTAACACCAATTACCATGATTTGATCCCTGAAACACTTTCATTAGTTGACCCCGAACTTCAGTGAGCTCATATCTGAACCTGAATTATTATCCTTCTTTTTTTTTTCTTTTTAATTTCTTCAATTTTCCAAAGGGAAAGTACCCCGAGGGTGGCCTTCCTCTGAGGTGACAGTATGATGTAATGATGCTCAGGTCACAATGTCATGAGCCATTGTCCAGAAAGTGATAACCTCCTTGTCCGCCAATCTATCCTTGAATGTGGAGGTTGGATTCAATCCGGCCAAATGGGAAGTGGCCAGGCAGGCTCAGATATTTGCCCCAGACAGCCTGCATGGAGCTATTTTAAGCACCCTGAACAGCATGAGAAATCGCAAAGCAGCAGGGACATTCACTATGTAGCTCTCCTGTAGAATCCGTTCCCGTGACAGCTAGAATTTGTTGGATGTTCCTCCGTTAGCTGGTTCAAAAAAAAAAGAAAGAAAGAAAAACCAGAAAAAAAAAAAAAAGAAAAACAACAACAAACAAAAAACATAATGGCTTTTTTCTCCCCCTCTTCCCCTCCTCCCCTCCCTGAGGGCCTCAGCTTGTGTCTGGGCGCAAGTCCTGGGGTCTTCGGTGTCAAATGTCAGGCCTTGTACTGAGCTGTCAAAGAGAAGAATAGCCCGGGATGATTGATGACGGGGAGGCTTGAAACCCATACCTCCACTGCAAATGCTGCTTCTACAAAAAAGCTGGGGCTACCCACAGCGCGTATATTCAAGGTCACTTGGCATACCATTACACCCACCGCTTGGGCTCCCAACAAGCCGGGCCATTCACACAGGGGCTGACTTCTCTCCTCAGCTGTGCTCACACCCTCCCCCTCCACCCCTCCCTAGCTCCCCTCATGAGCCCTTGCCCAAGTGTTGGAATACCGAATCCCAGTCAGATAAAAAGATAAACGGAACGGTATGACCTTTTTGTTTTGTTTTGTTTTGTCTTGTTTTTCTTCAGGCTACATTGGTTCTGAGAAGCCATGGGGCTGGAGCTTTCTGGAGCACAAGTCAGATGACAAGATTATTAATGGGAGCAGGGCAATGTCATATCTGATTTCATGCATATTCATGAAGGAACCACACAGCTGGGACCATGCGCTGTGGAGAGGGAAAATAAAGAGGACTCTACCCCCCACCCCAAGCATGAAGAATGTCATTGTGGAGATGAGGAGCCTGACTGGAAAAGTTTAAGTGACTGTACCCTTCATTTTGAAAAAAAAGGAGGTAAGAACGTACTACAACAACAACAACAACAACAACAACAACACAAACTTTGGCTCCTCCCACCAAACTCCATAAGTCAACACTGACATAGAGCCTCAGACTTTAAATCACCTGCCTAGAAGCTCTTCTCTTTGACATATACAGAGGGACAATCTTTGCGATGGTGTCAACAAAAGGAGTAATTGTGTCGAATCAAAAAAGAAAGAAAGGAAAGAAAGAAAGAAAGAAAGAAAGAAAGAAAGAAAGAAAGAAAGAAAGAAAGAAAGGTGAATAGAAAGAAGTTGTTCATGGCAGTTAAAACATTGAATATTCTCCCATTAAAGGATAAATTATGACTAGTTATAGATTTAACCATGTAAAATTATAAGAGGGATAAATCTTAGTTGTTCACTAGGACCAGGATCAAATATTCTTTCAGTCCCAATAAAATGATTCCTAGGAAAGCATTTGCGATCTTAATTCTCTAGCACAGACTCACCCAAGAAGCTGTGGCATATAATATTGCACCACACTGAAAGTTCCATGTGGTATTTGAGAGTCTGCTGACCACAGCTGAGAGACTGAGCACTGAAGACAGTTAATCACAAAAGTCCAATGTACATCTAACTGGCGGGGGGGAGGGGGGGAAGGAAGGTCCTCAAGAGGAATACCTGCGCGCCAAATAGCTGCTAGGAAGGATTTCTTTGGCTACCCCATCGGGCCTGACCAGCCACAGGGAACAGTGACCTATTAGGAGAGGCCAAAAAGCAGATGACCCCAAAACAATAAAGGCGGCCATAGTGGAGAGTTCTCGTTTCCCATTTATTCATTTACTTATTTATTTATTTATTTACTTATATATTTTACTCTGTATATCTTCTAAGTTCACTGTGGGTGCTCTACATAGTAAAGATCTTTCATGCAGTTTTGTCCCCAGCTGTCAACAGCACAAAAATCTATATTAACAGTGGGATTTAATACCGCTGTTCTCTGAAAGAAGACTAACGCACTATGGAGTAGGGGACAGACATTTTCTAGACTATTTTCTTTCCCCTCCTCAATTGGAACACTCTTCATCAACATAAGGACCTTCTTAAAATCTCTCTCATTTCCCTTAGGAAGTCTGGAGACTGGGTGTACTGGGTAGCCTTATCGATTAGACTAAGAAGTTTAATGACATGTAACCAATGTTTATAATTGTGGAAACCTCTATAAAAGAATAAATTCAAAATACGAAATGAGACGAACAAAGTAAGTCATTGCAATGTTATTTATACCGATGTAAAAATAAAATAAATAGAATGAAAAAATGAGTTAAATGTGCCACAGACAAACGATTAGGTAAATTGCGAGTCATCAGTTGGAAGCAATAAAGTGTATTGACATATTCTGACCAATTTTTGACAGGAAACAGAGCAGAATACTATTCTAGGACTATTTTTCTTATAATTATGTAAATGGCCTATTAGTTTGGAAATGTGTAAATATCAGTCACTGGCATAATGGGATTTAGGCTATCTATTCATCATATTGAATTTTGAAGTAAAATAATAAATATGCTTCTACCCATTTAATAGCTCACATATAATGATAAAATAGAGGACAGTCACCTTATTCAATGAAGCTACTTCCACCCATGTTTTCACTTTCTTACATCCAGAACATCCAGAATTATCCCATTTGTGAATATTAAGGAAGCAGTGGCAATCAGTAATTTGTCACCTCATGTAACTAAATAATACTTCAACTCTGACTTTCCTTCTCAACTATCCCCAAGGGATACGAAGGGGATCAGTGACGGAAGACAAGGTTTTCCATTTTCTTAGGCTTGGAAAGTGACTTCCCCCTTCCCTTCTCTTACTTACCTGACCTACCATATACATAAGTCCCTCTCAAATAATAACATGGGTTGCAGGGACCCACATTTCAATAAACACAAAGCAGAGGCTCTCTCTTCCTCTCTCTGTCCCTCTCTCTCTCTCTCTCTCTTTCAAAATAAAGAAATGAACATTATATAAAATTAAAATTGGAAACTCTGGAAGTCGAAGGCTAGACCAGAGTCATATTTTTAAAGGTTTCCAGAGTTAAATTGGGGGTTAGCCTGTTGTTGGGTAAGGGTGACCACCTGGTTGGGATGACCAAAGAGAAGGGTCACATATCTCCAGGGACTTTGTGGTCAGGCTCTGGAGGTGGCAGGCAGCCAGCCACAAGTTTTACTTTGTCCTTGGCCTGCAACCTCTGTCTCCCAGTGTGGGGTGATAGTTACAGTAACAACTGAGCCATGTGTTCAGTTTGGTATCTTTACTTCCAAAATGATCGCATGAGGCAGAGAGTTTCTATAGGTCCTATAGGAACTCAAAGTTTCCAGGGAGAACAGGGGACTAGAACTTGAAGGTAAATAGCGTCTGAGTGCCAAACCCACTGCTGTAGCCACTGAAATACCCAGTATCAGGCCTTGCAGAGGTAAGGATTGATCCGCTCAATACCAATGAGGTGTCATCACGATTGTAAATTTCTTGAAGGCCGATCGACCAGCTATTTCTTCCATTCTTATGCTCCCACCCTGGCAATATGCTTCAGTGACTAACGTCTGCTTATCATTACAAGGCAGGTACCTGTTCTATGTCTTGGCTTTGTCACCTGTCAAGCAGGGATTACCAAACTAAGCTGTTTTAAAATAGAATACAATTACGGGCTGCAAGTTATTTTCAAAACAAGCTGATAATAATCTCATTTAAATGTGTAATAGCCATGACTCTCTTGACAACAAATGCAAGAAGGGCTCAAAATTCAGACCCCGCCCTCAGTATGTTTCGGGAGATTGGTCGGCATGTCAGTTTCAGGAATGGCTTTGCAGTGAGTGGCTCACTTTATATGCAAGTAAGATGTTATCAGTTACTTTTATTTACACAGACGCGTGTGATTTTTTAAAATTTCTATGGCACGCCTAAGTTCCCCAGGCCCTCAAATTCTTCTGCGTGTTCTATATAAAGATTCAATAAAATGCAGATACTGGAAATTGACTGTCCTAAATTGATATACTCTTTGAGGAGCAGAGCAAAAGAGAATCATATAATATGTCTACAATACTAAATGGATAAACTGCATTCTTCCTGTCCGAATACATAGATATACATACACTAAACAAAATATATCTCTCTGCCCATTATACAGGTTAGGAAACTAGGATTCAGAGGAGGTTCATTAACTTTCACATAAACAACGAAAGATAGAACCAGAATTCTAACCCGAGCCTGTCTGAATCTGACACACAGAATGTGTTACACGCAATGTTTGACATTGCCTCTATAACATGAGGGGAGTCTTAAGTTCCTTAATGTAAATAAATGTCTTCTAAGACTGAACATATTACTTTTATTTAAAAACAAAACAAAAAACCCAGGTTACACTTTCTGTCTGAAACGTTATTGTCCGTTTTGATTCTTTCATATCAGTCAAGATTTTGTATATATTATGTTCAGAAGGGTGTAGAAAAACCCTTTTGCCTAATCCCTCTTTCTTAGTACTAGAACACTGACTGTTCCCTGAACACATGGTCATCCCAAATGAAGACTATATATCTCAGCTGCCCTTGTATCTGAGTGTGGCCGTGACAGAGCAACGTAAATGAAACTGTATATACCTTGCTAGGAATATCCAAAGGAGAGAATACGCTTCTCATTCCTTTCTATCTTCCTGTTGGTGGAAATCCATACATGGTTGGTACTGAAGCAGCCATTCGCTTGTTCCTGGATTGCCTAAGATTTCAAAAACTATTTTGGTTTAAGCCAGGTTATCCCTGGTTTAGAGCCAGGCAGTGGCAAACTACAACCCACCCTATCAAATCCTGCCCACTTTCTGTTTTTTTGTGAATAAAGTTTTATTGGATTCATTACAGTAGTGTCATTCATTTAGGTATCATTTATGGCTGATGTTGGGGTACAAAAGCTGCATTGCGTAGTGGCCAAGTGGCCTGAAATGCCTACAGTATTTCTAGGTGGCCCCTTTACGGAAGTTCGTTGACCCCTGGTTTAAACCATTATCCACTTAGATTTTCTCTCACTCACAGCTAAACTAATTCAAATGAATACAGAAGACTTTGATACATGTCATGCTTAAAAAAAACAAAAAAGGAAAATTTTACAGATGACTATGGACAACCATAGAAGTTTTATGTCTTTATTTTTGGTAGGTTTTTACCCCCTTTTTATTTGAGAGAGAGAGAGAGACAGAGCACAAGGAGGGGGGAGAGGCAGAGGGGAGAGAGAATCTGACTTGATCCCACAACCCTGGGATCATGACCTGTGCCTAAATCAAGAGTCAGATGCTCAACCAACTAAGCCATCCGGATGCCCCTATTTGTGGAAGGTTTTATCAATGCATAATTGAAGCACTATAACCCACATATGTTTAAGGAGTAAAATTCAATCAGTTCTGATGCATGTATATTCCTGAGAAGTCATGACCACAGATTATGAGGAAATCCACCACCACCAAGTTTCCTCATCACCCTTTGTCCTTCATGTCACCTCCACCCTCAGATGGCCATAAAACTTCTTCCTAAGTGTGTGTTCTGGAGGTTTTTTTTGAAGTTTATTTATTTTCGAGAGAGAGAGAGAGAGCATGAGCAGGGGAGGGGCAGGGAGAGAAAGGGAGACTTAGAATTCTAAGCAAGTTCCAGTCTGTGAGCTGTCAGCACAGAGCCCAACAGGAGTCTGGAACCCAGGAATCACGAGATCATGACCTGAGCCAAAGTTGGACACATAACCGACTGAGCCACCCAGGAGTCCCTCTAGAATTTTTTTATAAATCATACATATTATGGATTTATAGATTCAAACTGCATATACTCTTTTTTTGCTTGATTTCTTCACATTGGATAATAATTGGAATTTATCCTAGTTCTCACGTGTTTCATACCTCATTCTTTTATTTATTTATTTATTTATTTATTTATTTATTGCTTAATAGTATTTTATTGTATCGGCATATTGCAATGTGATTATCTGCTCACAAGCCCAAGTTGATGAGTGGAGGTATGGGGTAAAGCGTCAATTTCATTTTTAGATTGTTTATTTCTAGTAGATAGGAATACAGTTGATTCTTGCACATTTCTCTTGCATAAATGCTTAATTTAATTTATTAGTCCTACCCTTATACATAAAGAGCCTGTCATCTATAGGAAAAGACAGGTTGAATTCTTCTTTTTCAATATTAATGTCTTAGTTTTCTTTTTCCTTTTCTTTTCTGTGTCACTGCATGTCTAGGATTTAGTACAGTGTTGAACAGAAGTTGCAAGAGTGAAAATCCTTGCTGGTTTCCCGATTTTGAGGAGAACATTCTCAGCCTGTCATCATAAAGTCTGATGGCATCTACTGATTTTCAGTAGATGACCTTTATCAGGTCTAAGAAGTTCCTATTTCCAATTTGTGGAGAGTTTTTAATTACGACTATGTGGTGGGTTTTGCCCATAGACATCTCTGTGTCTATTCAGGTGACTGTGTGATTGTTGTTCTTTATTAATATGCTATATTGCATTAGTTGATTGGTTAATTATATTAATTAATTGATAAAGTGCTATGTTGTATTATATTAAACCAACACTGCATTTCTGGCCTAAATTCCATTTGTCATGGTATATAATCCTTTTAATATGTTTATTGCTGGTTTCAGTTTGTTAATGTTCTATTAGGGATTGTTAAGTATATATTCATGAGAAATGTTCATTTACAGTTTTCTTGTGACATATTTGTTAGGCTTTGGTAAAGTAATACTGTTCATGTAATGAGTTAGGAAGGCTTCTCTCCTCTATTTTCTGGTGGAGTTTGTGAAGGATTGGTATTCATTCTTCTTTTAAGTATTTGATAGAATTTTTCAGTGAAGATACTTGTTTCTGGGCTTTTTGATGTTAGGAGACTACATATTTCTTCTTGACTCAATTTTGGTAATTTTTGTCTTTCTGGGAATTTTTCCATTCCATTTATTATGTAATTTATTGGCAAAATGTTGTTCAAAATATTCCATAGCAATACTTTTAATTTCTTTACAAAAAATTTAGGAAATTTATGTCTTTTGTTGTCTTAGTCTAGCCAAAAGTTTTTCAGTTGTGTCACTATTAAAAAAAAACTTTCAGTTTCATTGTTTTTTTTCCTACTTTTGTGTTTTCTATTTTATTGATTTCTGTATAATTTTTGCTATTGCCTTCTTTTTATTTTCTATTTATTTTTGTCCTTCCTAGTATTTTAAGTCGGAAATCCAGAATATTTTTTTTAACATTTATTTATTTTCGAAAGACATAGAGACAGAGCGTGAGCAGGGGAAGGGCAGAGAGAGATGGAGATACAGAATCTGAAGCAGGCTCCAGGCTCTGAGCCGTCAGCACAGAGCCCTACGCGGGGCTCGAACTCACAGACCGTGAGATCATGACCTGAGCTGAAGTTGGCCGCTTAACCCACTGAGCCACACAGGCGCCCCGGAAATCCAGAATATTGATTTCAAACTTTTTCTCTTTTCATATATGATTTTGAAACTATAAATATCCCTCTGAACATTGTTTGAGCTTCATTCCATAAATTCTGATATTTTTCTTTCATTCATATAAAAATATATTTTTTACCTTTTTTTTTTTAATGTTTATTTTTGAGAGAGAGAGAGAAAGAGAACATGAGCAGAGGAGGAGCAGAGAGAGAGGGAGACACTGAATCCCAAACAGGCTCCAAGCTGTCAGCACAGAGCCCGATGCGAGGCTCGAACCCATGAACTGCAAGATCATGACTTGAGCTGTAGTCAGATGCTTAATCGACTGAGCCACCCAGGCGTCCCTATAAAAATATATATTTTTAAATTTCTGTAGTGATTTTGAGCCAAGGGTTGTTTCATAGAGTATATTATTTAATCTCCAACTATTTGAAGATTTCCCAAGTATCTTTCTGTTGATATCTAATTTAATTCTTTCATGATCAAATAGCATATTTTCTATTACGTTCAATTCCTTTAAATTTACTGACACTTATTTTATGATCTAACATATAGCCTATCCTAGAGAATGTTTCATGTGACCTTCAAAAAAAAGTACACTGTGCCGTGATCAGATGGTGCACAGCATAAATGTCCATGAAGTCGAAATGTTGATAGTGTGGTTCAATTCTTTTATATCATTAGAGGTTTCTTTCTATTTTTGAGAACAAAGTACTGGAATTTTATTGTTGAATTGTCTATTTTTCTTTTCAATTCTATCAGCATTGTGTTCATGTGTTATAGGGCTATATCGTTAGATGCACATGGGTTTATATTTATCATATCTTTCACATATATCGACCTTGAGCGGCACTCATTGTCATAAAGTCCATGTTACCTAACACTCGTATAGCTATTCCATGTCTTTCATGGTTACTGTTGGCATGGTTTATCCTTTTCTGTTCTTTTAATTCTACCTGTTCGTGTCTTTAAATCTCGAGTGTGTTTCTAATAGACAGGGTGTAGATGAACCTTGCTCTTTTTCTTTTTAAGTTTATTTATTTATTTTGAGAGACAGAGGTGGGGGAGGACCAGAGGGAGAGGCAGAGAGAGAATCCCAAGTAGGCTCCATGCTGTTAGCACAGAGCCTGACATAGAGCTCAAACTCATGAACCATGAGATCATGACCCGAGCCAAAATCAAGAGTCAGTTGTTCAACAGACTGAGCCACCCTGATGCCCCTGAACTTTGCTTTTTTATCTAGTCTGGCAATCACTGCTTATTCTTTGGAGGAATGGTCCATTTGTATGTAGTGTAATTATTGTTGTGATTAAATTTACATCATGTTTTTATTTAGTTTTAATAAGTCTCATGTCTTTTTTGTTATTCTATTTCTCCTTTCCTGTCATGTTATCATATATATGATATATATATGTATATACACACACATACACACACACATATATCTACATATGTATATATACACACCTACCTACACCCATAAATATATATTTGATATAATGGTATATATAGTTTGATATATAGTACAATGTATGCAACATTATATATATATGTATACTTGGTGTTATTTACAAGTATATTTGGTTTTATATATATATATATATACACATATGGTATTTCATATATTTGGTTACATATGTATCTTTCATATTTATATGGAAGTTAAGATCATAGGGAAAGAGAAACAGTAACAAAAGAACAATAAATAGCAATATGTCAAATACTGATATGGCCGATATTTATCTCTACCCATCACCATTTTTAATTTCTCCATTGATTTATGTACATATCTTTAGTTATATTCTATGGAACACACAGTCATTATTACAAGGCACTTTAGATTGTTTTTTTTTTAATTTTTTTAACATTTATTTATTTTTGAGAGACATAGAGACAGAGCATGAGCAGGGGAGGGGCAGAGAGAGAGACACACACACAGAATCGGAAGCAGGCTCCAGGCTCTGAGCTGTCAGCACAGAGCCCGACGCGGGGCTTGAACTCACAGAGCGTGAGATCATGACCTGAGCTGAAGTCGGACACTTAACCAACTGAGCCACCCAGGCGCCCCTAATTGTTATACAATATGTAATTTTGTTACAATATAGCTTCGTTTCCTTCTCCCTTATTTTTACTTACTGTCATATGTTTCGTGTCAACATACCTTATAAATCCAACAGTAATGAGTTCTAACTATTTCTTATGCAATCTTTTGCCATTTGGGAACTGAAACAAAAACAGAAGAATATATATAGTCTTATATTTCTACCCACATATTTATCATTTCAGGTGCTCTTAACTTCTTTCTATGGATTTGAGAATTCACTGATGTCTGATGTCATTACTTTTAACCTGAAGGACTATCTTTTGTATTTTTTGTAAAGTAGGTTTTTGTTTATTTGACTTATTTTAGGTTACTGAGGCAGAGCTTCTTTTCTAGTATAATTAGTAGTAACTAATATGTCTTAACTACAGTACACAAATATTGATGTTTTATTTTTATTAAAATAGCTTCTAATTTCACTTGTGATTTCATCCTCGATCCATAAATTATTTAGAAGTTTGACTTCTAGATATCTGGGCTTTCTTATATGTTTTCTTTTGATTGATTTCAAATGTAATCCTTTTGTGAGCTGAGAATACACTCTGCAGAGTTTTGATATTTTTACATTAAATAAGAAGTGTTCTATACCCCGATTTGTGATTTATTAGAGTGACTCTACTAATGTGTACTTGAAAAGAAGGTATATAGTACAACTGTTGGATACGATGATCTGAAATGTCAATTAGAAAAAGATATTTGATAGAGGTTTTCAGATATTCTGTTTTCTTACCGATTTTGTCTAATCTGTTAATTCATGAGAAGCCACATTAGTGAAAATCTTCTACTGTGGTTGTGAAATGTTCTATGTCTCTTTGTCATTTTCTGGCTTTTTATAATTCCAGACTATATAATTTTTAAAACTTTTGTAATGTTTACTTTTTGAGAGAGAAAGAGTCAGAGCGTGAGCAGAGAAGGGACAGAGAGAGACACACACACGCAGAATCCAAAGCAGGCTTCAGGCTCCAAGGTGTCAGCACAGAGCCCAACGCAAGGCTCAAACCCACGAATGGCGAGATCATGACCTGAGCCAAAGTCAGATGCTTAACCAACCGACTGAGTCACTCAGACGCCCTAAGGCTATATTATTAAGTCCATATACATTGATAGTTTTTGTCTTCCTCATAAATTTTCCCTTTTATCATATCAAAATGTTTCTTTTTATGCTATTGAAATATTTCTTTTTATTGCTGGTAGTTTCTTTTCATTGGCTTTATTTTGTCTGTTATTAAGATAACCAGTCTAGCCTTTTAGTGCTTACTATTATCATGACATATTTTTTTTTCCGGTCATTTACTTTCTCCATGGCACTGTTACAGTTTAAAATGTGTTTCTTATAGGCAGCATATAGTGATGTCTTTTTGAGCTATTCTGGCAGTTACTTTGTGCCTTTTTTTTTTTTTCTAAAATGGTTAAACCATTAACATTTAATACAACCATTGATATGGTTGGGTTTCTATCCATGATCCTATTTTTTTTTCATATTCCAACTGTTTTTGTATTCCTCCTTTTCTTTCTTCTTTTGAATTATTTGAAGATTTAGAAAATATAATATTTTATTTTATTTTATTTTATTTTATTTTATTTTATTTTATTTTATTTTATTGATAGGACATTTGTCCCTATCTCTTTGTATTACTTTTACTGATTGCTCTAGAGATTTCAATATGCATACTTAATCTTTATGCTTACTATTGTATCACTTTACGTAAAATTGAAATCTGGACAACTGTATCAATTCCTTTCCCCACCACACAGATCTTCCTCTTCTATTGAATTACTTCTGTATACATCAAATGCCTAATCCAACAAAATAATGACTTTTACTTTAACAGTCATATGTGTATGTGTGTGTGTGTTATGGAAGAGGATAAAGTTAATCTTTTATATTTACCCAGATATCAGTCATTTCTGTTGCTTAAAATACTCAAATTTCTGTCTGTATCATTTCTGTTTAGCTTGAAGACATTCTTTAGCATTTCTGGCAAAGCAGATCTACTGAGTATAAAACTCCTTATTTTCTTTTTAAAATAAATTTCTTTATTTCATGTTCCATTCTGAAGAATATTTTAACTGGAAATAGAAATCAGAGTTGACAGTTCTTTCTTTCAGTGACTTAAAGATATTTAAAGAGAAACCCATGAGTATTCAATTTGTTCTTCCACTATGTGTAATGTCTTCTTTCCAGCTACTTTCAAGACTTTCTCTTCTTTGGTTGTGAGTTGATTGTAATATATCTAAGCATGATTCCAGGCTGGAATTTGCCAATCTTCGATCTGTAAATATTTGTCTTTCACAGAATTTAAGATGTTACCAACTATTACTGCCTCGAATATTTTTTTTTTCAGTCTTGATCATCCCGTCTCTTTCTGAACTCCAATTACAAGTATGATCAAACCCTGATATTGCTTAACAAACTCCTGAGTCTCTGTACAATTCCTTTTTAAATCTTTTCTCCCTCTGTATTTAGGCCAATTCCCCCTGATACATCTTAAAGTTTATTTATTCTTTCTTCTGTTACCACTATTCTGTTAATGGACCCACTTAGTCATTTTTAATTTCTTGAATTAAATTTTCCAGTTCTAAAATTCATATTTAGTTCTTTGTTTCTATTTCTATTGACATTTTCTCATTTGTGTCACTCATTACAAGTGTGGTTTCCTTTACATATAAATAATAAAAGCTTCTTGAAAGTATTCAATATTTACAACATTTGGATTAATCTCAAGCTTGGCATATATTTAGTTATGCCTTTGATATTTTAGAACACTTTACTATATCTTTTGTTATTATTGTTATTTCTTTTGTTTTTGTATCAGTTAATATTGGATTATACTCTGGACATTTTGTGAAGGTTAAGTTGTTGGATGTTGGGTTTTGTTAAAGTCCTCTGAAAAACTTTAATGTTTTGCTTTCAGCAGGCAATCAATCTAATTAGGTTTCAACTGTGAGTTATGTCTTCTCTTCTGTGGAAAGTGGTTTGATTCTCAGGTTAATTCTCGATGTTTTTGCTAGGCTGATTTCTGCCTGCCCTATGCATGACCAGCTCAGGGGTTAGACACAGTCAGGTACTTGTGGTTCAAGTAGCCTGGGGTTTGAGGTGGTTCAATTCAGTTCTACAAGCCTTCACCATTTGTATTTTGTATTTATTCCACATATATACTCCTTAGGATAGCACTGAAAGGTATATGTCATTCAAATATCTTTCCATTTATCTAGTCTTAGCTAAGCTGGTCTTTCCCATACAGATGTAGTTCAAGGCTTAGGCTAAGACTTATAACATTCTTGTGCACAGAATTAGAAGATTCTCTTCTCTCTCTCTGTCTCTCTCTCCCTCAGCTTCCATCCCCCAATAATCCTCGAAAACCACCTTTTCCTGTTTCCAATGGCCATAAACACAGTTTCTTTCAAAGTTTTGGCTGAGACACCACTGCCCATTACCATGCTGGTGGCTTGACTGGGAGTATCAAAAGGGTAACAGCAGGATAAGAAAAAGAAAAAAAAAATTCTAGGAAATGCATGTCTGTGCAGTCCCTTTTTCCAGTTTCAGAGATACAACGCCTACTTTTGTTTACTTTTCAGAGCCCTTAGGTCGCCACTTATGTATTTCGTGAAGATATTTTAGATGGAATTAGTGAAGGGATGGGCTAAAATGGACTTTCGTCATCATGCTTGTACCTTCTCATCTGCCACACTACATAAAATTTTTAAATAAGAGAAGTTAGTTGGTTGCTATATGGAAAATGTATATGACAGTAGAGTTGCTCTTGAATGATTTAATTTAGATTAAAGATAAAGATAGCTTGAACTAAGATAGAGGCACTGGGATAGCAAACAACGTGGGTTAAGAGCAAGAACTGATGGAACACCAGGAATGAGGGGCGCCTGGGTGGCTCAGTTGGTTGAACATCCCGCTCTTGATTTTGGCTCAGGTCATGATCTCATGGTTCATGGGATCAAGCCCCGAGTTGGGCTCTGCACTGACAGTGCAGTGCCTGCTTGGAATTCTCTCTCTCTCTCTCTCTCTCTCTCTTTCTCATCATCTCTCTCTCTCTCTCTCAATATCTCTCTCTCTGTCTCAAAATTAATAAATAAAGTTAAAACAAAACAAAACAAGAATGATTTGTTATGAAGGGGGCAGGAGGACGAGCCAGGGATGAAACCCCGGCTCTGACTTATTTTGCCATATTATTTGGCAAGTCCCTTCAATGAAATGGGGAGGAAAGAAATAATCTGGGGATGGGTTCAAGATAAAGCTTCAACATGGATATCTTAAGTTTGGGGTGTCCATGGGGCATCATACTGAGAAAATTTAGTAAGCAGTTGATAGAAACACTAGCACAAAACAGGTGCTCCATACATATGACAAACAAATTAAATTAAAATTTACCTTTAACAGAAAAGTGCCAGGAGACGATCTTGGACTCTAAACACGAGCTGTTATATATTTCATTTCCCCTCTGTTTTATCTAGCAATGAAACATTTGATTAACTGCCGGAGTTATTGACATTTTACTTCGCACCAACACCATCAGTCATAATTTAGGATTTAAATATTACAAATGGAATCCACAGGCTAGTGGAGACACGGCCGCTTTCGTTCCACCCTGGTGCCTCTTTTTCTCAACTTTAAGACTTTGAGGATTTCCTGGGTGAAAAGATACAGAATTACTATGTACTTATAGTTTTGTAATAAATGTGAATATACTTTCTGATTGTTTCAAATATTACATTTACAATGGGCTGATAAAGGGATCAAGTTATTAAAACTGCATCTGCCCACCACAGAAAGTAAGGTAGCATCTAATAATTGTTAATAATATCTAGAGGCAAAAAAAAATGAGTTTGCTAAATGGAAGCGGTAAGAAGAAAGGACTAATATGTAATGAGTCATTTGAAGTGCTAGCTTATTCATATCTGTTATCATACTCGAGCTTCATACAATCCCTTCAGATAGATATTATTAGATCTACTTTGAAAGCCAAGCAACTGAGACTGAGAGAGTGGAAACTAGCCCAAGACGACATAGCTGGTATCAGCAGAGTCTAAGCTCATACTCATGCTAGATGAACTTCATAGCAGGTGTTTGAAGATACTTGAAGATAGTCTTCTCCTGTCTATGTTAGCCTAAAATATTGAACATTTCTATAAATAACTTGGAAATTTTCAAATAATTTAGGTATTCCAACTCTTTGGTTCCCATAAAAATCTAAGGGTAAAGTAGGAGTTTAGATTACAAGATATTGAAGCAATAAAAGATATTGAAGCAACGCCTCCAATTATTATTTATGATTAACCGACCTCATAGCTCTTTTGGCTAGAGGAAACATTTTCTCACATTCAGGTTTGTCCAAACACGTCAACATGTCAGGGCTGTTTGTTTGTTTCTTTGTTTGTTTTTAGATCCTACTAAAAAATATCAAGCCAGACAACTGTGTTTAAAGCCTAATATTAAGGACCAATATTCTGTGTTGCCTTGACATCTGGGGAAACTGGGAGAGCCTTGAATGGCCTAACCACAAATTTTCCCCTCATTCTACTCCCACAACTAAGGTCCCCTGGCTATACAACCTTCCAACCTTATCGAAAGGACCAGGCACAGCTCACACTTATCTTCGAATATCTCTGAGTAGTTCCCTATCCTTGAATAATTCCAAAAGGAATTATTATAATATTACATTATGATGATGATTATAATTATTATAATTCTTTATAATTCTTTGTGGAATTCTTCAAACAAGTCAATGGTATCTTTCTGTGGAAACTGTGGGTCACTTCACCCTCTTGATACTATGAAGAGTGCCTCCCACAAACCTGCTTTCTCTTTTATTTTCCTTTACTTTTAGAGATGGGGGCGGGGAATGGGCAGAGGGAGAGAGAGAGAGAGAGAGAGAGAGAGAGAGATAGGGAGAATCTTAGGCAGGCTCCACGGTCAATGCGAAACCTAGTATAGGGCTCAATCCCATCACCCTGTGATCATGACCTGAGAGAAGTCAAGAGTCAGACGCTCAACCAACTGAGCCACCCAGGTGTCCCAGACCTGTTTTTTTCACTCTGTCTGAGCACAACCCCCATGTGACCCTGTGTGGCATGCAGTGTCCTCCTCCCCAGACTGTGACATATGTGACTAATGAAATACTCTCAATCTCAGCTGCCTGGTGTCAAGTGTCTTATGTTGGTCATCCTTGTAAGCTTAGGATGGGAATCCCTCCTACACTGATGAAGTAAACAGGAAGTGATTGAAACATTATCATTAAAGAATAATCCTTGTTAAGTAGGGATTTTGATTGATAATTCTGTTCACTCGAGAGCCATTCAGATGGTCAGAGAAACCCTGAGGCTTGCTAACACCAAAAGTGATCCCTTATTTCAGTGGTGTCCTGAATAAAAAATCAGAAGTTGGGTAAAAGACTTCAAGAAGCCCTGTCTTGTTTCATTACACTTACCTTATGAGTAGAAAAGAAGAGATACAAACCCGGAATTTGGACTGTTACCTTGTGGGATAATGCAGCATCATGGTTAAGGATGTAGACTCAGGAAATTAATTCACCTAGCTTCAAATCCTAGCCCCCTACATGTACATACTTCGTGGTGTTGGGCAAATTAATTAACCTCTGTGACTAATTTTCCTCAATTGTATTATAAGGAAATAATTATATCTATTTATATAATGGTAAATATTGTGTAGGTTGCATGAGTTTACATAAAGTACCTATCACAACACTTGCTTTGTGGGGTAAGTGTTGTCTTATTTTCTTTTTTAATTTTTTTAAGTGTTTATTTTTGAGAGAGAGAGGGAGACAGAGCATAAGCAGGGGAGGGGCAGAGAGAGGGAGACACAGAACCCAAAGCAAGCTCCAGACTCTGAGCAGTCAGCACAGAGCCCAATGTGGGGCTTGAACTCACAAACAGTGAGATCATGACCTAAGCTAAAGTCGGGCACTCAACTGATTGAGCCACCCAGGCGACCCAGTGAGTGTTGTCTTATTAGTGATGTTAGTATCACTATCAATAATAGTATTAGAAATAAATTATTAGGTTACTATTATGTTGAACCACATGAAATTAACACTTTTTAGATAAAAATGAGGTAAAATACAGGCAATTTCTTTTTTTTAATTGAGACATAATTGACATCTAATATGATATTAGTTTCAGGCATGCAACCTAATAATTCGAAGTTTGTGTACATTGTGAAATGATCACCACAGTAAGCCTAGTCAACAGCCATAACCACAGATCACAAATATTTTTGTTGTGATGAGAACTTTTAAGATCTACTCTCCTAGTAACTTTCAAGTATACAATACAGTATTATTAACTACCATTTTATGCTATGTGTTACATCACCATGGCTTATTTCTTTTATGACTGGAAGTTTGTACCTTTTGACCCCTTCATCCATTTCACCCCCCCCCCCCCACCAACCCCAGCCTCTGACAACAGCCAATCTCTTTTCAGCATCTATGAATTCAGGTTTTGGAGCTTTTTTGTTTGTTTCCTTTTTGGTTCCACTATAAGTTAGATCATACAGTATTTGCCTTTTTCTGTCCTACTTATTTCACTCGGCATAGTGCCCTCAAGGTCAACCCATGTTATTGACATAATAAGATACCTTTCTTTTTCATATCCGGGTACTATTCCACTCTCTATATACATACACCACACTTTCTTTTTCCATTCATCCACTGATGGACATTTGGGTTGTTCCCAGGTCTAGCTATTGTAAATGATGCTGCAATGAGTTTGAGTTTACAAATGTGTTTTTGAGTTAGTATTTTCATTTCCTTCAGATAAATACCCAGAAGTAGAATTTCAGGTTTATACAGTAATTCTATTTTAAGGAGCCTCCACACTGTTTTCCATAGTGACTGCACCAATTTACATTCCCACCAATAGTGCACAAGGTTATCTTTTCTCCACATCCTTACTCATACTTGTTATTTCTTGTTTTTTGGTTTGTTTGTTTGTTTGTTTTCAATAATACCTATACTGACAGGTGTGAGGTAACATCACATTGTGGTTTTGATTTACACTCTTCTGATGATGAGTGATGTTGAACACCTTTTCATATATATATTGACCATTCATATGGCTTCTTTGGAAAAATACCGTTTTCAGGTCCTCTGCCTGTGTTTTAATAGAATTTACAAGCAATTTCTTATAGTCAATTTATTTTCATACTTTTGTTCCTAACTGAGAAGGTGGCTTCTGAAAGTCCAGGATAGTCCTCTTTCTGACTTTGGAGGACTGGATTCCAACAAATATAAAGTTTCTTCCTAATCATTGATATTCCATGTTACACTGATTATATCAATGCTTACCTCTGCTTAATAGCAGAGAAGCAACAATTAGGAAGAAAGAAGAGGCATTAATACATAAGAGAAGCTTCTCTATTTTCATAAGAATGAAGTTCCACAGCTACTCTATAGCCATGTCCTTATAACTTGTGTTCATCATATTTTTGCAGAATTTTTTACTAAGGAGCATTCTGTATTCTTCATTTTGTTACCATTTCTGTGGCGTTGGATTATTTGTTTAGTATTTTCACATTTTGATTCACCTAGGAGATCTGGAGGTGCTGGTTATTTTTTGAGCTATTGGCCACAGTAGATTCTCTACTGAAAGACATTAATGTAAGAAAATCTTCCTGTGGTATGTTTCCAATTAGATAAAAATGATACAACTATACACAGTGGTTCTATTTTAGCCTGATGTGAATCAGGTGTGGAGAATTTGGGCAGGAGGAATTAAGCATTAGTAAATTCAGCTAATGCACAATTCATCCAAATAATTTGTTAAATAAGATTGAATGTTTTTAAAGTGGCAAAATCTGATTCAAACTTAGGCAGGAAAAGAATTCATTGGCCCACTAGACAGATGTCCAAGAGAACAGTTAGCTAAATGTTCAGTAAGATTCATAGACTCGGCACATATTATCAGGGATCTTTGTGTGCATTCACCTGTAAGTTCTCACTTCACTAGAACTGAAGGTTTCTTTCATAGAGTTAGTCACTGGCCACCACTGGCCATCTTTGGTGCACCAATTCTTAGCTTTAGAATGCCAACATAAATAGGCATTGTCTTCTCCCATAAGCATGAATCAATACGAAAGATTCTGCTTGCCAAGTTTAAGTAATATGCTCATTTCTGAACAAATCGTTGGATCTAAGGAGCTAGAGTTTTATGATTGGCCCAGTTTGGGTCATAAGCCAATAACTGTGGTCAGAGAATATGATCAGAGGTTGTGGAACATGATGAGTGAGGGCCTCCCAGGATCATATTGGGTAGAGAGGAGTGATTCACCTAAAGAAGAGATGCTGACAGAATAGAAATAATGTGTCCACCAATTGTATTCTGATAAAGAATATCCTTCGCAGAGAGATTATATTGTCCTTCCAGAAAACATTTGTCAAATCATCTTGACAGCACTACGAATAACACATTTCTAGGATTGGTTCCCTTAAAATCACTGGGTAGAAGTTGTGCTTCTTTCTCTGGGATGGAATCTAATATTGGAAAATATTAAAAAATCAGAACCTTTAATAGAATAAGTTTATAGCTTCATTTGCACTACTGATTTTCTTATGGAAATCCCCCACGTACTTCTACTTTAAAACCCATGTGTTATGACAGAACCATTTCAAGGGAAGGATCTTACCAAAGGGCCCTTCAGAATGGCTCACAGCGCTACAGTCTTTCTCAAATTCTACTGCACCAACTATAACCCTGAATCGCATGCAGGACTGTGCAATACTATTAATTTATACATGGATAGATATTTATTTTTGATAAAAGAATGAGGAAAAAGATTTTCATTCATGTCATTATCCCGAGCTAGTTATCAGACCACTAAAAGATATTCTGAAGTTTATGGTTGACAGTTCCTTACGAATAAACCCTCAATAGGTGAGATTGAGTTTTACTGACATCTGAAGTCTGGCTTTTAGAAAAATGTATAAACCAACAAGAGAGTGTTTCAGTTGCCACTCTATTCACACTCACACCTTTCTTAGTTTTTTTACTATCAAAGTTGAACCTCTAGGTCCGGGTGACCTCAGCCCCTACTGTCATAACTGAGGAGGACAAATCTGTGATAGCGAGTTCTAGAAGCATGATGCCATCATATTAA
Source organism: Paguma larvata (assembly GCA_030068075.1). Taxonomy (NCBI): domain Eukaryota; kingdom Metazoa; phylum Chordata; class Mammalia; order Carnivora; family Viverridae; genus Paguma; species Paguma larvata. The sequence continues at coordinate 128,042,311 of CM057827.1, read as the reverse complement.
TTACTTAGTTCTGGAGATGCTCGCCTTACAGTGAAATATTTCAACATAACTATAGAAAAGGCTTACTTCTGGTATCACTTCACTTCATTATGTGAAGGAAGAGAGAATAGCAAATAGCATAATAAAAGGTATAAAAGAAGAGCCAGCGTGTGGCACCTTTATGGGAAAAGAGATAACTTTGGATGTGAGGAGGTTAGAATGAGAGAGGCAAGTGGTAGGAAATGATCCCATAGTCCAACATTAACTAACCTTCTTAAATTTACAAACTCGTTTTGCTGTAGCATAATCTCACAACCCCTCAGGAATATTTTTTCAATGTTTTCATCATTTTGCATGTTATATTATAAAACGTATTTCTAAATAAAGTATTTTGCTTCGGATGAGGGTATTTTTGAAATTTATGATAAATTTTATTTGACCCAATCTTAAATGATATTTACAATATAAGTGTAGTAACTACAAAGCTTGATGGGTATCTCAGATCAGCTTCCTGGAAAGATTTTATGCAGAAAGATGCTTGAGAAGTGCCCTTAGCATGAACTCTTCTGGAGGAAGGAAGGAAGTAGGATTGTGCAGAGAGAGAAATGCAATTTGGAAGGCATGGGCCCGATTCCAAGATCCCCCAGAGAGTTTTAGAGATGGGCCATCACTTGGAAATTGCCTGCCTTGAGGCAAAAAGGCTAAATCTTTGGCCTTAGTATTACCAGTCATCGGGTCTGTGCTTCCACTCTGGAAAAATTACAAATTTGGACTAGGTAGTTCTTTTAAGCTGAGGGCAATTCCTAAAAACAGAATCAACTGAGAGCTGTTAGCCACCAATATTTCCAGTAGATAGGGGAATGAAGAATAAATGTATGTAGTCCCCCATACATCTACTATAGGGGTTAAGAACATGGTTCTGTAGGAAAACTATGTAGTTTTATCTATTGCCTCCATATTGTATTTATGCATGAATTTGGGTAAGTTAGGAAAGTTGTCAGAAATCTCCGTTTTACTATAAGTCCTATTCAGTGAAGTAAGACAATTACAGAAGAAGAAGAAGGAGGAGGAGGAGAAGAAGAAGGAGGAGGAGTAGGAGGAGGAAGAGAGGAGACAGGGTCTGGAGAAGAGGAGGAGGAGGGGAAGGGGAAGCAGAAGGAGAAGGAGAAGAAGAAAGTAGAGCAGGAAGAGGAGGAGGAAGAGGAATAAAAGGCATGCTGATTAGAAAACAGGTTAAATTAACATTTTTGTTTGTTTCAAGTTCTTATTTAAATCCTAGATAGTTAGCATAGTGTGTAATATAGGTTTCAGGAGTAGAATTTAGTGATTCATCAGTTACACACAATACTCAGGGCTCATCACAAGTGTCCACCTAAACACTCATCACCCATTTAGCCCATCCGCCACTCACCTTTGTTCATCAAAACTTAAGTTTGTTCTCTATAGTTAACAGTCTCTTATAGGTTGCCTCCCTCTCTGTGTTTTTTTTTCCTTCTTTCCCCTGTGTTCATCTGTTTTGTTTCTTAAATTCCATATATCAGCGAAATCATATGGTATTTGTTTTTCTCTGACTGACTTCTTTCACTTAATGTAATACACTCTAGCTCCATCCACGTCATTGCAAATGGCAAGATATCATTCTTTTTTTTTTAATTTTTTTTAATGTTTATTTATTTTTGAGACATAGAGACAGAGCGTGAGCAGGAGGAGGGCAGAGAGAGAGGGAGACACAGAATCCGAAGCAGGCTCCAGGCTCTGAGCTGTCAGCACAGAGCCTGACGTGGGGCTTGAACTCACAGACCTCGAGATCATGACCTGAGCCGAAGTCAGGCCGCTTAACCAACTGAGCCACTCAGGCGCCCCAAGATATCATTCTTTTTGATAGCTGAGTAATGTTCCTTTGTAGATATATACCACATCTTCTTTATCCATTCATCATCAATGGACATTGGGCTTTTTTGATAATTTGGCTACTATTGATAATGCTGCTATAATATTTTTTAAATACTATGGAGCCTAGCAGAAAAATGTATAATTTAATTTATAAGTGAACTTTGAAAAGTTGTAAGGTGCAAAATTAATATTGTAAGTCTTAAAAGATCAGTTGTATTTCTATATACTAACATTAAACAACTGGAAAAAATAGAAAAAATTCAATTTATAATCACATCAAAAATACTCATATAAAATACTTTGGAAAAACTCTAACAAAAAGTAAGCAAGACCCCTGAACTGAAAACTGCAGAACAGCATCACAGCATCAAAGAACTTGAAAAAGATACAAATAAATGGAGAGATGTATCATGCCTATTCTCCCTAACTTGATCTAAATATTGAATGCAATCCCTACCCCAAACATTTTTTGAAAAAATAAGTAAGTGGATTCTAAAATGCATGGTCAAGAAAAACAAATTTGAAAAAGAACGAAATTGGACAATCTGATTTAAAGACTTACTCTACAGCTATGATAGTAATGGATCCATAATCGATTTTTGGCTGTGACATGTCAAATTAACTGGGAAAGAAAAATCTGGATATATGTATGATTTCTTTTTCAAGTTATAGTGTGTGCAAGTGCACACACACACACACACACACACACACTTCAAAATGAATCGTAGACTTAAACATGAAACCCAGATACAAACAGATTCTAATATAAAAAAGTAAAATATCTACATGATTTTCATAGAATTTTCTTGGACATGCTACAAAAAGCACTAACCACTATGAAAAAAAAATAAGTTATAAAATTGGACTTCATCAATTAAAAATATTTAATTTTCAAAAGACCATGAGAAAGCAAATAGAGAGACCATACACTGGTATAACCTGTTCTCATTGCATGTATCTGACAAAGGTCTTGTATCCAGAATACGTACAGAATTCCTACAAATCTACAATAACACAAAAGCAACCAATTAAAAAAATGGGCAACAGTACATGAACAGATAGTTCACAAAGGAAGATGTTACCAGGCACTCAGCATCATTAGTCACAAATGCAAATGGAATCCATAGTGATAACACTAAATGATGTCAATGATATGGAGCAACACTGCAGGAGGACCTTTCAAATAATAATACCTTTTGGGGAACTGTTTGGTAGCTTCTAATACCCAAAGACCCAGCAATTCTAGTTCTGTACATTTACCAAGAAAATTTTGAATTCATTTCTAAACTCTCAAAAAGAATTTTCATAGCAAACTGATTCATGATAGCCCCAAACCGGACACTACTCAAATGTTCAATAACAGGATAATGGTTAAACTACTTGTGGTTTATCCAGACAAAGAGCTAACACTTGGCCTAGAAAGGAATGAGCTGCAGGACAAAGAATAACATGGATGAGTCTCCGAAATGTCATGTTAAGTAAAACACATATGTTTTCACTTACATGAATCTTAAGAATAGGTAAAAATGAATCTATGGCGATTAAAATAAGTAGGTAATTTCTTGGGGTAGTGTGAGGAACTGGTTGGAAAGAGGCACAAGGGAAACTTTTGTAATAATGTTATTTTATTTTGAGGATGACTAAACAGATGTGTACAGTCGTCAAGATGCATCAAACTAAACCCATAAATCTATGCATTTTGTTTTGTAATTTATATCTTGCTTATATCTCAAAAGTATCTCAGGGCCTCAGTTTTGTGTATGTGTGTCTTTGGTTTTGTTTGTAAAACAAATGCAAGCAGGTCTTACCTCATATAACTGTTGTCAGAATCTGGGGTTTTGGGAACCCCAGATGATAAGTTTATCATATGATAGGTTTATCATAAAGTATTGGGGATGCTATGGATTGACTCCCCCAAGAAACTACCACCACCATAGCAGGATCGAAGTGCTCATTTCTTAACCTGATGGGAGAGTTGACAGTTGACAGTTGGATTTTATCTCCCAGCAAACACCCTTGGCTGAAGGACCCTTTCCATTCCCAGGATCATCCTGTATCAATAACTAGTAAATACAGAGGCATAAAAGCCTCTTGTCCCAGCTCAAGACAACTCTCAGGGCCATCCCAGCTCCAGAACTTCCTGTTTGGTATTGTCTGAGGCTGTTACAATATTATCATGATTACATCACAGCTCAACTTCCCCCACTCCATCCTGTTTCCATTAGTCCACACAGTTGTTGATTTCAAAACACTTCAAATAAACTTCCTGCATGCCAATATCCATCCCTCTATCTGTTTCCCAATGAAGCTAACCTGCGACAGTTGGTGCCAAAAGTATCCCAAGGAAACAGACTCTAAAAATGGGATTTGGGAGCCTGTGGAGCGGAGCTCTTTGGGCTGGTATTGTAAATCCAATCACTCTTGGGAGGTGAGTCGTTGATAACCTCTGGCACTGATGGCTTACCTGCTGCAGGGAATGCTTTAGCTAAAACAATGTGGCAAGTGTTTGAGAAGTATGAGGCTGATTGTAATTATAAGAGGAATGGAACATGATGGCCAGGGCTAGAGGCAACCAAGGCTTTGGAGAAAGATGATGAGATGCTGCAGGTGGTTGATGTTTCATTAAAGAACAAAAGTGAGAGCCAGAGACCTCTTTGGCAAATTAAAAATGTTCTTCTATGTAGTTGTAGGACCCAAGCATGGAGAACCAGGCCAAAAATTTAATGCTGTGAGTAGAGGAACCTGAAAGAAGGCTTAGGGCTGAATTCTCAGCTCTGAAAGATCTAGTACAAAAAAAGTGAGGGAGGTTGCTGTGACTGGATAGAGTAAGACCCTAAGAATTAGGATAGGGACATCTGAGGTTTTTCTTCAAAAACCTTGAACTTCCAGATCCACTGAACCCCATCGAGGCCAATGGAAATAGTCTACTCCTCCCTGTTAAAAACTAGAGCTCCCTTCTTTCCTGAAGACTGTGTAGAGCTTTCTGCCCTGCAGCACAACATGTGTCCCCTTCAGGATCTGCTTTTTATTCATTATTAACCATTAGACCATTAACGAGAGATAAACCATGATGACACCTAGCCAACAAATTGCTGAGCATGTCAAGAGAGGAAATGAATTTGCTATAAGTCTACAAGACGTCCTGTCAGAAGCTGGGAGATTATATATGGAACCGGACTCACAGGAGAATGAAGTATGCAGAACAGAATATAAGTTTGGACAGAGAGAGTTTGCCAAAATGGGAACACCACCAGGAAGATAAAATATAGTACTCTGGCAAAGACCTTGGATGAGGATTGTAACACACTGTTAGGATGTCTCTTAGAAGCTTGAGGAAATCAATGGCCCTCAGTAGGTTAAACAGAAGTGTTAGAACTGCCATCCATTGCAGACTATGTAAAAAGGAAACAAAGGCTCAGAGAATTCTCATGATAGGGTTGGTGTGCTATGTTGGATTGGAAAATTGACTATGACTATAGTCCCAATTGACTATGTTCTGCAGGTGAAACTACAGGTCACCCTGCCCGTCCAACTGGCAAGCAATGCACTTGATGAGAGGGGCAGCACAATTGCTGAGTGGTGGCTGAGGCTGTGGAGATGCTATTGACAGGAGGAGGTGTTATTTTAGAAATGGGGTCAATAATAGGATGGGATGATAGAATTCAGAAATATTCAATATATATATATGCATATAATTATATATTCAAGATATATATTTGGTGGTGGCACTTATAAATTAAAAGTTTTCTCACTCCGTTTACAAATTGAGCCATTTACCTGAGTAGCAAAAGAACATATCCAAATGTTATGAGAGCTTTTGGACATGGTATCTGAGCTGATATTGATATTTAGCAATCCAGAGAATCACCATGGACACTCTTTAGTGTGATTGTGTATGGGAACTAGATAGTAAATGAAGTCCAGTATCATCCGCCCAATGATAAAAAAAAGGTTGTCAGCTTCATAAAGGTCCAGAGAAGGAAAGAACTCAGACTCTAGTACAAGCACCTTGCACACTTGAGCCATGAGATCTGGAACACACTATGGTATTAGGTGTGCCAGTGGTTAGAAAATATATCAAGACAGCACTAAGTAGGGAAGAAATCACCACCATCTTGGCAGGGTAACTGACACTACTTATCAGGATGAGATAGAGGCTGCATTTATACAGTGGGAGCAGAGAAAAAATAAGTTTAGTCACCATTTGGGTATCTCTTACCTATTCTTGTGCTTAATTTTGATGGCAAATGCGTACATACAACAGACATAGCCTGAGAAGGACATGGTGACCAGGGGCTCACCTCCTTTATAAATAAGAATCTTTTCACCTACTCCCCAGGTAAGCTACCTAGGCCAGCAAAGGTGCCATGCTACAAGGAAAGAAATCTAGAATGGATAGTTGAAAAAAAAAAAGTAATAAGTATTGATTATAGCCCCAGGAGAAGTTTCAGGAGTGGGGGCTGAGTATGTCCTCTCATACATTTCCTCAGGAAAGGAGGCCACCATAATTCTCAAGAAGTTGATTCCCAAATTTACATGAAGCAAGTAAATCTTAGTAGTACAAAGGACGGACTGTAATAAATATTGTGAGAGGCCAACCACACCCTCCAGGATTGAAACACTTCTACTTTTCCCGATATTGAGGCTGCTAATGACTTCCATCTTGTAGAAGAAACATGACCACTTCTGGACCCAGTGAGTTCCCTAGATAAAAGACTGCTGTTTCATCGAAGCTCATGCGTCCTTCCTTGGAGTAACTCACATGCAGTACCTGGTCTATATAAAAATCCCAGTTCTTTGCTTCAAGTTGGGGCAACTCTGCAGGATGGTCCCAGCCCAGGTAAGACCTATGATATGAACGCACAACAGTCTAATTTTTCCCTCTGTCAAATATTGATTTCTTCTGTCTCGAAAAGTATGGATCCTGAGAGCCTGCCCCCAAACTTCTGCCTCATTATTTTCTGGGAAATCTGACTCACGACATAAAATTATGCCCTGAATAAGACCTAAATTCCTAGTTATCATTACATAATTGATCCAACTACACTTGATTGGGTACAAGCAGAAAATAATTTTATTCTCTATTCACCATTTGCTCTGAAAACTAGTTCTCCACTCCTAGATGACATATTATCTTTAGGATTTCCAGCCCTCTTTAGCCATAGAGTAGACTCATTTTAGGAAGTAAAACACTCCTTCTTTCCTGGCTCTCTTCACCTCTCTGAGTGGCTTTCCCAGGTGATGTGTCTTTCAGAAGGCTCCAGCAAACTTCCTCCCAAAGGGCTCATATTTGGAACTTGTGAAACCCATGCCATCACAGTCCTCTATACAAGAGGAGGAATGTCCCCGACGTTGCCTTCAGATTTCAACAGGTGACGATAAGGCCCCACAAAATTCTAGGAAGCAGGCCATTTGAAGGTTTTTCTCTCCTTTAATCAGAAGCACAAAAAAATACCTCTCTCCGCTCCCTGAAGGTATGCTCCTTCTTTGTCTCACCAACATAAACTTTTATGGTCTGGAAGCAGGTTATCAATAATTCTGGCTGAATAAGTTTTGGCACCTCCTGTCGCAGTAAACCAACTCTTCCCTTTGGACTGGAGCTTTCTTGGAATATTATATTTTTCTCAACCATTGGGGCCCTGGCCATAAAAAGGACATAGAAAAATTTCACTTTAGTGTCATATTATGATTATTATTAAGCAATTATACATAAAGATAAATGTCTACTATTTCTCAGAAATACAATGTCATTCTTGTTATTTACCTGAAAATTAATTATGGGTAAAGTTGTTAACAAATGATTTCTAAGATGACATATACCACATGTGGGTATATTTTGTACTGAACTATAATAAAATATAAATTGGAATTATTTCTTAAAACATAAAAAATAGATAGAGGGGTGGCTCTATCTATTGGCTCCAACTGGATGGCTCAGTTGGTTGAGTGTTGCACTCTTGATTTCAGCTCAGGTCATGATCCCAGGGTTGTGGGATCAAGCCCCATGTAGGGCTATATGCTGAGCATGGAGCCTGCTTAAGATTCTCTCTTTCTCTCCCTCCACCTCTCTCTCCTGCTTGCCCTCTTTCTCTCTAAAATTATATATATATATTTATATATTTTATATATAATTTTATATATATATATAACTTTATTCATGGGTTAATTAGCATTTTTAGAGTCTGAAATATCTCTCTGTCTCTCTCATACACACCCATACACACACATACAGATACAAAACTGGTTAATTTATTTTACAAATGTAACTTGCTTCTAGGCTATGATTTTCAGGAGGCTACTGGCAGGCACAATTCCACAGATAAACTATTATGGTTCAGATAGATTATTTTATTACCAATAAATTAAAAGAGAAATTTTAGTAGGACACATAGTATATTTTTCTTTTCTAAATTTGGGTTTTGATTACTAGACTACTGGAGACATCTTTTGATTACTGGAGGTATTTTGCTATAGTTCGTACATAGTATAATTGGATGAATTCGGCTTTACAGATCCACTGAAGCTCATTGCCAATTTTCACACTGCTTATTCATTTATATTTTAACATCAGCCTTTCAGATTTCCTTTCTTTAGTCAATGGTCCACTATAGACATAAGTAAGTATGTTTAAGAATAAAAACAGGGGCGCCTGGGTGGCTCAGGCAGTTGAGTGGCCGACTTCGGCTCAGGTCATAATCTCACGGTCTGTGAGTTTGAGCCCCGCGTCAGGCTCTGTGCTGACGGCTCAGAGCCTGGAGCCTGCTTCGGATTCTGTGTCTCCCTCTCTCTCTCTCTCTGCCCTTCCCTTGCTCATGCTCTGTTTCTATGTCTCTCAAAAATAAAATAAAAACGTTAAAAAAAATTAAAAAAAAAGAATAAAAACAAATTCGCCTGCCGACTGTGATCACCAAAGCCTCCCAGATTGTCCATCTCAGTGATGTAGTTATGATGCACTTGAACTAGGCTGTCTGAGACCCACCAATACCAGATGTGCTTGGCTTTCGAGTCACCGTTAGAGGCTCGCAAAGCACTCCAATTTCAAGGAAGAATTCTTCGAAAACTTTGAAAGTTTCATTATTGACTTAAAGTAAAAATGAAAACAAATCCCATTCCTTCTTTTCAAGGCAAGAAGTATTGGAGATCCTGGAATAAGCTGGAGGGGAGCCAGTGAAGGGATTTCCACTGAGATAAGGAACAATCAGATTTGCCACACTGCGGAAAATGAAGAGTGGTGAAGGGTGGGGGTGGAAGGGAAGATGGAAGAAGTATTAAGAGATATAGCAAAAATCTGGGGATGAGATGATAATGACCCGAACTAGATTACAAAGCTAGGTGGTGCTTCTGAGTGGCTCAGTCGGTTGAGCATCCGACCTCCGCTCAGGGCGTGATCTCATGGTTCCTGAGCTGGAGCCCCACACCCGGCTCTGTGCTGACGGCTCAGAGCCTGCAGCCTGCTTTGGCTTCTGCGTCTCCCTGTCTCTCTGCCCCTCCCCTGCTCAAGCTCTGTTTGTCTGTCTCTCTCAAAAATAAATAAACATTAAAACAATAAAAAAAATAGAATACAAAGCCGGGAAATGAAGAACTGCATAGATTCTAAACATAATAAGGAAAGGGCACCGATGTAGGTAATTGCTTCCTTGTAGAGGATAAGGATGAAGAAGAGGACAGATACGATATGAAACTCTGGTTTGGGGCACAGCTTAGGTACCGGTGTCACCCACTGACCTAAAGAAAGAAAGAAGAACAGGTTTTTGTGCAGGGTGATTATTTCAGCTCAAGACATTCTCAGTTCTGGGTATTTGTGGACAATTTAAGGAGCTATGCCACCTAAAATAATTTCATCCAAACTTCTGGAGAGAAGACTGAGAGTCATTGGATTCGGGGATCTTCGTCGGGGTAAACCCTGCGCAGTCTCTCCATAGAAGGGACTCACACAGCAAGAGCGAGTTAGCGCTCTCCTAACGTAAGACTCACCATGTACATCCACTCAAGGACAGTGACTCAGAAGTGGAACCCTGAGAGCATGGAGTGTATGCGTTCCTTGTCTATCTCAAACAAGATACAAAAACAGTTGGGATAAAAACCAACTTTAGAATGTCCATGACCTGTGCCTTACCGCATCTCATGAAATAAGATCCATGTCACTAACCTCTTTAAAATAAAATCCAGATAGTAAATTCCGACTCGTTACTCTAAACTGCTTTAGGGCAAGAAAAATTAGCGAAAATGAGTTTGGACCAAACTTCGTGGTAGGACCAAACAGCTCTGCTCCGTGACATTTCCCATTTCTCGCAGCGTGACCACATACAGGCTGAAGATAGTGCTAAATATGAAGTCCTATATTAATTTTCTGTATTTAGGCTACCGCATCATTTCTGCAATCAGCTGAGTCGTGGATAATTTAAAGCACTAAAAAAAACGCCATTTTTCTCAGGCCGATAAAGCAAAGAAAAACGCGCGGATAGAGATTATAGCAGTGCGAAGAACACGACAGGAGGATCAGAACAGAGGAAATAGCATGTTAATGACATTCAGTATTCTCCCTGTGTCAAGTCATCAGCATTTTTATTGCTGCTATTTCTCAGCATACACTATTAGAATTTATTGAGTCAATCTGTCTCCATCACCTGTGATATAATATATTTTATTCAATAAGATATGGAATAATATTTATCTTTCAACTCCAATGACTGGCTTTCGGGACAATAACTGCTTATCAACCAAGCATTACAAGAGTAGGAGCGATTGTACATTTTAATATCTGACCCGAGGGTTGTCATTTTAGCATCTCTACATTTGGTATTAAGAAAGTGTGCAGACTTCAATCCAAGAAATCACTCAGATTCAGTAGTTATGGCAAATGATGGTATCAAATCACGTTTTCAAGTTCTAGCTTAGCGAAGCAGATTGCAAGTTGAGGAAGGAAACGACTAGAAGTCTGAAGTCTACCCTGTGAGACGTTTGCGCTGGATTGTCTATACCAGAATGAGAATCGAGTTCATGCCGGAGCTTATTCGTAAAAAATACGGGAATGGAAAGTAGAGGGTTTTGTTTTAATTCCCTCAAACTGCTTTCACTGAAAAATCGAGGCGAAAGTCAATCTGCAAGTTATGTCCTCGAGTTGTCGGTCTGACTCTGGGGGCTGTTCAGGGCTGAACATGGTGTCTCTGATTTTCAAGTCACTAATGTAGCTGGTATGTCACAGCAAGTGTCTGGAAGGCGAATGCATTGTTGATGGCTGTTTGGTTCTTTGGAGGGAAGAATATAGGTTTCGTGCAATAGAGTTAACCAAGTCCTCAACTTTCTGCACGATTTAGATTCCCATTGTTCACCCCAGGTAATTCTGAAAAAGAAAGAATCCACCATGTTATTCTTCTATGTGCTTTGCTCAACACTTACTCTGTATCTGCTTCTTACCCGCTTTCTCCCCAGAAATATTGCATCAACGTGTAGACAAAAGGCTGTCACAGCACTGACATGATTGAATTGGTATTTGTTGGTGTCACCCCAGAAACGAAGGGGTCCAGAGCTCCTGCTGGTAAAAAGCACTAATTTCTCTGCTTTTAGTTTTGCTCACCAGGAAGTCCCCTCTCCCTGGCAGAGAGCATAGAGCTACTTCCTGTCAGGCAGTTTATTGCTTGATTGTGTCAGCCCTTGCTGACCTGCCTGAGTGGGTCAGGCGGCAGGTAAAAAGACAAGGATATCTGCCTTCCAACAGGCACACGTCACCTCACCATGTGTGGCATTACTACTATTGTGCCCAATGGAGCCATCTTTGTTATTCCCTGCTTTTTTCGGTTTGTCTGTTTTTTAAGCCTTCGTCCTAACTTTCATGACAATAATAATCAATCGATTGCAGTCAGCTTTCTCTGTCCCACCCATGAGCAAGCCTCTTTATTTATTATCTTCTGCATATTAGAAGAAAGTAGAGAAAAAACGGTGCTGGAATCATCTGATTTGAATTCAAATCCCCGTTGAGCAACTTCCTAGCTGTTTGATCCTAAGTAAACCCATCTCTCTGAGCTGCAGTTTCTTTGTCATTAATGCCTGCCTTGAAGGGGCTGGGAGGAAGATAAATGAACTGATAGAGGAAGGGACTGCCCCCAGGTCCGACTCACAGTAGGTGCACTTTGTTCCCTCAGGGGAAAAAAAAGAAAGAAAGAAAAAAACAACTAAACTTCTTGGTTATATTATCCTCTCAAAAGAAAACAGAGTAGAGCATTGCTTGTTGGTTCATTTATTTACTTATTACCGCACAGGAAGGGGGGACGGGAAGGAGGAAGTGTGGTTGGGAGAGATCATGCATTAACCCCGTTGGGAATTGCTCTAAGTGTGTGTTTTGTGTATGCTACTTATATCTTCTTAGAGTCCCCATTTTAAAAGCAAGTCCTTTCTTTACTTTGGCACCACACAAGACGGTAACAAAAGGATTAAAAGGAGTGTATCTGGTTTAAGATTTGTCTTGAAGCTTTACGGAAGCCAAAAGGAGGTGTTATATTCCCAGCTTAGCAGGGGAGCGTTTGGCACAGGAAACCTCAACCTCAAATCCTTGGCTGTCCTCCATAGATTTGAGGTTGCTTTGTTGTGTGTGTACCTTTGTGGGTTGGTGTTGGGGGGTGGGGAGTGGAGGAGGCTTAGGAAGGAGGTGTGACTTTGGGGAAAGTGAATGCAGCGGGGGACATCTGATAAAGTGATGTCTGGGTTTGGATCCGATCGTGATTCTCGCGATCTGCCTGACAGCCTTGTGCACAAATGACAGCTCTACCAATCTCAGCAGGTCCTGCTTTGGGCAAGTTTTTTAGCCATCAGGCACTTGATTTATCTGTAGAAGGGGGAAGAAAATATGTCGCAGGGAAGCCAAATGAGGAAATATTTATATACAGTCTATAGAACAATGACTGTTCATTATTTAACCTATGCCAATTTCCTCTTACAATGTGCTTTCTTACTTCACATTCTGCACCTACAGGAATCACGATGGGACCTGATCCCTCGTGCAAAAGTCTGAGCAATGCACAAGCCACATTAGACTTTAGGCTTTTCCAGAGAAGCTGTTTCAAACTTTCCCATTCAGTGAAATGATCATATGTTTTGATTGGACATTCAAACTATGATTCCGTGAGTCCCACATGGCTCTCTTTCTTGGGTACATGAAAATAAGCAATCCAATTCAGTATCAAGAACAAAGTTGGGGCACATGGGTCGCTTCGTCGGGTAAGCATCCTACCCTTGGTTTCGGCTCAGGGCATGATCTTACGGCTTGTGAGCTCGAGTTCCACATCAGGCTCTGCACTGACAGAGAGAGGCCATGCTGGAGTCACTGGGGATGGTTTTGGAGACCTCAAAAATCTCAGAACAGCAGATGAGGCAAAGGTGACCTTTATTTGTATTTTTTTTAATTTTTTTAATGTTTATTTATTTTTGAGAGAGAGAGAGAGAGACAACATGAGTTGGGGAGGGGCAGAGAGAAAGGGAGACGCAGAACCCAAAGCAGGCTCCACGCTCGAGCTGTCAGCATAGAGTCCGACATGGGGCTTGAACTCACGGACCGTGAGATCATGACCTGAGCTGAAGCAGGATGCTCAACCTGACTGAGCCACCCAGGCACCCCGGGAAGGGTGACCTTTAGTCTACATGTGGAGAAATGGAAAATATGGGCAGGTTGTGGGACAATTTATCTAGAAGAAAAGTATTAGGTTTGGAGGGGTAGAAAGTAACGTTGAAAATATATGATAAGTCCAGGCTGTGGAGGCTCTGAGATACGAGGTGAGGATGTTCTGTCTTCATACTCCATGACCTGTAATTCCCAACAATGGACAAAAACGCCTTGCTTCAGGAACTGCTCTGTCTGTATTTTGCCCAGCTGAGAAGGTTCTGATTGCCCTCCGATACCACAACATGAGAGAATTTTATGGCTGGCGAGGTCTTTATTTGAAGACCCACGTCTCTCGTTCCAAAGTGTTCTAGATACGGATGAAGGAATCACAGACAAAGAGTTGTGTGGCCAGGGAAGATTACGGAGAGAGAGGGAAGAGCATGTAAATGAGTGAGGGGCCATATATTTAGTCAACCACAATGTGGAAAGCGGTCCGTGAGGACGTTATGAAGATTTCAACAAAAGAAATGGTTCCCATCTATGAGACTGCTGATATGTGAAGAGAATAGCCAGAGGATCCCATGTTTCATTTCTCAGCTGCATGTTACCCAGCACTAGATCCAAAACATGCCCATAGTTTCTCTTAACGTAAACTTCAAGAGGCTGTGTGCTTCTGGACTGACACCCACCTGCTAACAGGTATCTGGAAAATCCATTTTCTACTCTATTTGTTAATAAATCTTAGTAAAGCATGAACTATAAAGAAACACAGCGTCTTAGTGAAAAGAAATCAATAGTGCTTTTAAACACAAACTCATTAGTATTAAAGATTATTCCCATTTTTCATTATATTGAGAAAGAAAGAAAATGATAATCATATCAATGCATGCCATCCATTGAACTAACACGATGTCAAATGCATTGTCTAAAATATTAAAAGGTTTCATACATATCGGATGTTCTTTATTTATTTACTACCCCTTTGCCCCCTGCACACGATTCTTTTACTGTCCTCTTCTCCATTCCTTCTAAAGAATATTTGAGACAGCTTCTAATAAATGCATCCAACTTACTAAGACACAAATAGATAAAGAAATCAGAGAGACACATATGACTATTAAAAATAGCAGGCCATATAAATGATAAAGGAATAATTAATATATCACGTTCTTTAATAGCGGTTGCTTTTCATCCTATAATCTAAAGTACTCCTGTAGATATCACCCTATTAATAGCCTTGTTATCTTTGCCCAGGTAATTCATTTTAGGGAAGATTAATATTCAATAAGAGTCAAGTAATTTGAGATTATGGTAGAAACAATAAATATTCTGGAAAACAGTGTTCCATCTTTTAGGCCATTTTCACAAGTCCTATAAGAATTATAGTCATAATTCTTAGCATAACAAGAAAAGCTAGCTGGAGTATTGTCTGTGCACGCCAACTCAGCTTTACTCACACATACTCACGTTCATTCACACATAGACATATGCTCCTGTTTCCGTGCATTGTAGATACATGCATTGTAGGTATATCTTGCTTTGCGTAGAGGGACAAAGATTTTTCCAGAAGGCGGCTATGGAGGAAGGCTATCACATTTCCCATTTTTGTCGGGTGTGCAAGCCTGGACTGCCCCAGACAGCTAGGGAAATGGCCTTTTGCCAAGCAGGATTTGATCGCCAGGAGGCAGGGACTTGTCCCCACCTGTGACCACACCCCCAAGGTAATTGTAACAAGCTCTGGGATTCCTTACAAGTGAAGGTGTGAGGGTGAGGTTACCCATGTCAACTGGTAAGAAGAGCACAGGGATCATGGTAATCCTTTTACAAGGGATGCAAATCCACAAAGTATCTCGATGCCAGTCGGTCAGTGTATTCGTCATAGAAAAGAATCCAATCAGCACACGTCTCCCAAGTCAGCAAAACACATTTTTTTTTAAAGGGACTCAAAACTTTTAGTGGTGTTTTTGCATTCCACATAACTCCACGTCCAATACCTATTACAAAGCATTACTATTTTTTTCTTTTCCTGGTTGTTATTTAAAGGAGAAAATTTCATTAACAAACTGTGGATATAAAATATGAAATCTAGTTCACCTACTGCCAGGGAGAAGCCAGACATCACTAAAAAGGATGAGTTTCTTTCACTGTCTAGAAATTTTTCATGGAAGACCTTGGCTGGCCTTTTGATATTAAAACTTCCTAACAAGTATTACACAGGAGTTTTAAATTAGAACTTGCTGTCACCGAGACAGTTATAAACTGTTAAATATGTCCTTTCTATGCGAAGCCCCTGTAAAGTATGCATATGGCCATGGCCGGGACACTCTTCCTGACAAGTAGCCGGGTGAGATCACTGAGATTGTTTGCAAGCTGCCTGCAAGGTTGTGCAGGTGGCTGCATGAAGTGCGTGCGTGTGTGTGCACGCGCGCGCGCACATGTGTTCAAAATAAGCCACACTTCTCTGCTTCTCAAATCCTGTAGTTCTCTTCAATGAAAGTTCTCATGGAAATGCACACTATATTTTCAATGATATCTACAAACCAAAGAGTGTTTTCAGGCTAGCTCTGCATGCATTTGGACTAATTTAACCTTGAGCTTTCTTAGATAGCAAGAACTTAAAAAGTCATTCTATGTCACCATTCTCCGGGAGGTATGTCGTTATCTATAAAGTATCATCATTTCATTGGCTGTAAAAAACTGAGCCATCACTTAAAAGATTATTTTCCTATTATCATTATTTTCTGCAAAACAAAAAAGTGATGTGTGAGGTCGCTAGCCACATCATAGAAAAGGTGGGGGGTGCAGAGGAAAAGGAAACTCAACCCCCCACTTTTCTTTGGTTCCCATGTTTCGTTTTGTGTATTTTCTAATATTTTCCAACAGCAAATATCTCCTTCAAAGGTTCATTCGGGAGGTTGCAAAATGGACTCTGCTTTCTCCTATCTGACTAGTAGAGCCCATAATTAGTGCTTAATTATAGTTTATATGGCCACTTTGGCCAAGAAGAAAAGAGCTTCTTTGTTACAGTCAATGAAGGTATTTAAAGCTATACCCAGGACAGGGACGGGTTTATTAAACACTTGGGTAAGCAATAATAAACTTACATTGATCGAGCAATTCGATAGATCTCTTTTATGTGCTGCCTCAAAAAAAAATCCAGGTAGAATTAGAAATAACTGGAAATCCTGTTGAATATGCTAGCAGTACTAACCAATTCCGTACAAAGCCAATGTAATAGGAGAAACAGAATCCCTCCTTCAGGTAAAACTGACTTTCCCCAAACATGAGATATCCTTGCTTTATGCTGACTTTGCCAAAAGGGATGCACGTATCTTATATTATATAATAAGTAATAGGCCTTGAAAGCCAGCATGGGATCAGCACTTTGCTTGGCATAGGAAGGTTAAATAAGTTGCCCAAGGTCACAGAACATGAATTCAAATCAAGAGAGTTTTGTTTCACGACGGAGACAACCATCTTAAATTGATGTTTACCGTCTTCAGCTTACTTAAAGGAGGATGCTGCTTGGGTGAACGTTTGCCTTTCATAATGTTTAAATTTTTTATATTTATCTGTCGCTGACCATCCTTCCAGAATTAAACCTTGTTGGGAGACGGAAACGCCTTCTTACTTTAGAAGCTAAAGGAGACTGGGACTTGCTTCTCCTGCAGCAAGGAAAAGACCATGTGACCGAAGACAGCCAGTAGCATGCAGAAACTTGACCTCGGAGCCAGTGGTGCTCAGAAGGGGGAGCAGAGGGCCATTCACTTGGCTGGCAGCAGGTAGAGTGCAGCAACAGCCAATCTTCTTGGGTAGAGAGGGCTGCAGTGCCAGCCAGGGTACATAGGACAGGGGACAGTGCTGTAGGCACATGGCAATGTATGCTACAGCATCTGGGCTCATTCAGGGCCAGAGCTGTGATGGTACTGTCCTGGTCCAGGCTGCTGTCTGGCTTCCTTTAGCTTCTAGGATCTGAGACTGCTTCCATGTCTCCCCTGTTCTCTGGCAGCTTCAAAAGTCTGTGTTCCCTGTTTCAACCTGCCAGAGCTGGTCTGTTGCTTCAGCTAAGATCTCTGATAAACACTTAATAACAAGATGATGTTCTTCTTTATTTAAGCGCTCACCAACATAATTGGGTTTATTGTATTTTGCCGTGCCAGGCGAATTTCAAATTTTGACTTTGGAGAGAGGCACTGAAAGCTTTGTCGTCACTGGACTGTCCCTGATCACCGTTCACCAGCTCAAAACATGTGTGGATAAAGGCAAATGCTCTGAACCCACTGCTCCTGAGCCTGCACACCATCTGTTGGGGGCGAGGGTCAGGGGGAGGAAGGGTTCATTGTCGCACTTGTTAGCTCTCTCCTGGGATCATTGCTCAAAGCCCAGGGTTTGAGCAATGAAACCAGGCAACATAATATACAAACTGCCTCCTTCTGCTTCCCCTACCACTTCTCAAGTTTTTTAGTAACTGAAATCATCCTCAGCAAATTGTTGCAAACGTTGTGATTTAAAACAACACATATCTCTTACAGTTCTGGAGGTCAGATGTATAAAATGGATTTCGCTGGGCTAAAATCAAGATGGCAGCAAAGGTTAGTTTCTTCTTGAGACATCGGGGGAGAATCCATGTTCTTGCCTTGTTCAGCTTCTAGAGACCACTCACATTCCTTGGCTCATGGCTTCTTTCTCCATCTCCGAAGTCAGAAGCCTCACATCTTCTCTCCTCTCTGACCTCTGCCTCCATCCTTATATCTGCCCTGACTGCAACCCTCCTGCTTCCCTCACATAAAGACCCTTGTGGTTACCTTGGACCTCTCTGAGTAATCCAGCATAATCTCCTTACTTAGATCAAAATCCTTAACTTAATCACATTTACAAAGTGCCTTTTATCATGTAAGTAACATGCATAGGGTCCAAAGAAAAGGCAGTGAATGGAGGCATTCTGGGTAGACCGAACAGTTGCACAAAGACACAGAGACAGTTTGGACCAGGGTACAGTTGAGCAATTGAAGAAGGTCAAATGGAGAACATTGCAAAGAGTGCACCATGAAGAGGCACAAGGGAAATAAAAAACATTCAATGCATAGAGAAAGCCTTGAAGGCCAGGTTGAGGGCTTTGCTATATGGCCTAATCACAGAGAAGCCAACATCCCATTTATATTTTATATATATATATATATTTTTTCTCTTATTTGAATGTTTTACATAGTTTACTTAAACCAAAGATCACTATAAACTGTCTTGCTCTGATATGTTTCTTGTATCTGATTTGCACATTTCAAAAGTCCTGAGTGAAGAACTGGTTGGCAAGGCAGCATGAGAAGAGACGGAAGGACCAGTGAGGACTGTGTACAGTATATTCCAAGAGAAAGGCAGGAAGTCAGACTCCAGTATACTTTTGGAAAACCAAAATGGAGGATGATGCATCACCTTCACCCTCCTTCCTGTCTTAAGCCTGTTGTGACACAAGCCGTCCCAGCTATGGCAGGGAGTCTCAGAACAAAAGCAGGACTTTCAAAATCATAGTTAGCAAGGCAGGGACATTCTTCACCTGGGGGACTGAAATAAAGCATTATAAAATAACACGATCAATATATTTTAAAGCAAAGCCAACTCTTGAAGAAACGCTTTAAAATAAACAAGAATCAACAGTGTCAGTCGTTTGTCTTTCTTGAACAAACTTTGCCCTGTTGGGTTATTTTTCAACTCAGTCACTCTGCCGTTGGTTTGCCTGAGAGTTTTAATTATGTACACTCATCTTTTTTTTTTTTTTTTTAAGTATCTGAACTCCCTTCTCTTGACATGAAAGTTAAAGTCTTTTGCATTTGCTTCCTCTCTTACTTACGGATATCTTTTAAAAAAGAATAAAATTCATATTTTTATATCCCATCTTAAGGGGAACTACCCTTGTCCTCAAAAGATAGATAAAATTATTTAAATAATCATTGCACTTTCCAGACAAAGTCCACCATCTTCCACAGGATTCTCACCAATTCTGGAGAGATGACATTTTCCTGGTCGCCTCAGGCTTTGACTCCTTTTGTTAGATGAATTAGTTTGGGTTAGAGATTATCTCATTTTTCTGTGCACACTTCACCAGCCCCTTGATTCTTACGTATGGAAAACACTTCATGGAAATTTTCAACTGTTTGTTAATTTGTTAATGTTTAGCAAGAGAAGATCTTATTAGATTATATAAAGTGAAGAACAAAATAAAATAACAATAACAATGTAATATTTATTTATTTATTTTAAATTATTTCTTTTGAGAGAGAAAGAGAGAGCATGCCAGAGAGGGGCAGAGAGAGAGGGAGTGAGAGAGACTCAAGTAGGCTCTGTGCCATTAGCACAGAGCTGGAAGCAGAGCTCAATCCCATGAACCATGAGATCATGACCTGAACTGAAACTAAGGGTAGGACACTTAACTGACTGAGTCACCCAGGTGTCCCAACTATTTAAATATTAAATTGTTGCAACTCTGAGCTGCTTCTCATAAATGTCAGGATTTCAAATCTTCTTCAGATATTCTCAAGGACTCTCTCCAGGAGTATTTACTCAGTCCAAGAAGAAGATGCTAGAGATATTTGCATGAATGATCGTCAGGCTTCTGAAAGAATCCCCTCTGCTCTGCTCAAGGGGTGTCACCAAAATCCACTTGCAACCATTGTCATTTCCCACAGTCGTTTCTGAGGGCGGTGCATCTGGAGAGTTTACTACAACTACTGTCACAAGTTTCTTGTTTAATGTCCTAATAGCACATCTGACAATTTCTTCCTCCTTCCAACACTCTCTTCCACTGGTTTCTGTGAAACAATGTTCTGGTTTGCCTTGGCCCTCTCATATGCTCTTCAATTCAGCTACTACATGTTGAGAGTCTTCAAGACTCAATCCAAAGACTCTTCACTTTGTATAGTTTCCTTGTCCATACTCTTATCTATGCTGGTTGCTCAGATGGTTTTTAAGCTCAGAGATTTAGACTCCAAGATTTAGAGTCTAACTCTCACCTTCATTGGGATGTTCACCATGTCTGTGAATGAAGTTAGGTTCTTTACAAACCCTGTTTCCAAACTTGGTTCTATTCATGGTCCTATTTCATCAACTATCCAACTCGCCAGGGGAGTTAGAAACTAAATGTCCTCCTTAGTTCTCCTCTCTCACTTCTGTGTGTCCCTGATGCTACCATGTGCTGCTGATTATGCCTTCTATATCTCTCTTGAGAACTGCAGTCTTGGGAGTCTGTTATTTTGCACCAGGATGATGAAATGCCTTTCATTTCTTTATATGTGGTATGTTTTCTTCTTCCTTAGGACCTCTACATGTGACAGTATCACCACTTGGTTAACTCAGATTCCAAATCTCAGCTCCAGATCATAGAAGATACGGTGGACCTTGCAATTTAAATTAGTTTCTTCTAGCGTGCATGTTTGTGAGACCTTATTCTTTGCCTTGCATTGCTTCATCTGATTCTTTTACTCATTGAAGTTATTATTTAGTATCTATTTTCCACTAGATAGTAATTTTCAAAAATACAGGACTCCTACGTATTTTGTTCATTAGTATAGCCATGATTTTGCACAGAATTAGGTATATAATGATAAATATAAACATATATTTGTTTAACTAACAAATTAACTTGTGGCTCAAAAACTCATAGTAACCTTTAAACTAGGTCAGAGATCAATAAGCTTTTATGTAAAGGCCAGATAATAAATAATTCAGGCTTTGCAAACCTATAGTCTCTGTGGCAACAGTTTGCTATTATAGCATGAAAACAGTCATAGACAATCTGTAAACAAATGGGCATGGCTATGTCCCAATAGAATTTTATCAAGGAAAACAGGTTGCAGACTGGATTCAGCCTGAGGGCTTACTTTGCTTACCCCTGATGTAGGGTGCTGAGTTTTAAATAACTCTGTGTAAAGAGCATTGCATCTTTCTTTTCGATCATTTTTCAACTTTTAACAAGGTTAAAAATGTCTCCAATTCAAATTATTCAATAGTAAGTATAACATATCCACCTTTATAACAACCGTATTGAAATTTCAGATCTCACAGCTTTCCCCTAGAACAAAGGCTAGATGCTTGTTTTCATTCTCTTCCCCGACTGGCCATACTTGGTGGTTTCCTAAAACAAAGGAAGTCAACCTTGAGGATACAGAGGATTTTATTGCCCCCAAATGAAAGCTCTTTAATGACACTGAACTGGTTGAAAACCCTTTTTCAGTAATATTACTGTTCACAGATGTCAACTTTTCTCACCCCAATGGGTAAAGAATCTACTTCTCCATCCCATGACCAAATGACTTGCTTTAGCTAATGTAACGAGATTCAAAGTATTGGGTGTCTATTCCAAGCAGAACTTTTAAGACACAGAGTGTGCTTCTTTCCTCTTGGTCTTCATGCTCGCTAATATTCTAGATAGAGGCTAGTCTATAAGTCCTGGACCCAAAGAGAGGACAACCTGGAGCACATTTGCTATCTACATAATGGATTTGTAATGGAAGTGAGAAATACATTTGTGTTGTTTTAAACCACTGCAATCATGGAGTCAATTCTTACTGCAATTCTTACATCCTAGTCTATCCTGACTAATAAGCTGGAAACCTCCCAGGTCAAACATCAAATGTCATTGTTGGAAAAGCCACTGTTGATGAGGAATCACTATATTCTACACCAATGTGAAAAGGTTTCTAATTATAGTCAGTAAAAGCATGATGAGGTTAAATTGGATGGATGGGCAAAACATGGTTTGTGAAAATATGTTTACAAATTGAACTGATGAAATTGCTTTGCAGTTTCTCATAAAATATGCTAGGTTTCTATATCCACCGGAGATCTGGTGTGATCACCCAGCATTCCTACATAGGAAAGATTGGAGCTGATTTTCAACTGCTCCCTTTAAATATGGTGTCCACTCCTTGGTTTGCCACAGTCCTCTCCACTCATATAATAAATACACAGGCCTCTCACCAAAGATCCCTGAACCTGCCCTTCTCATCTGCCATGTCAGACTTTGTACCTGGCTGGCACCCTGTCTATATCCTTTGGCACTCGATTCTTGAGGCCAGTGACTGTACCTTACTCAACTTTGTATCCTCAGCCCTAAACACAATACTTGGAACACAACGTGTGCTCAGTATATATCAGCTAAATACATAACTGTAATTGAACTTCTGTGCTAGAAACTTCTGTAGAGATAAAAACTTAATCAATGAAGTCTCAGATTCACCCTGAAGTGACGAGTCTATCAATCCATCTACATATTCATTAAATCCAGGGCACTTGGTGACTCATTCGGTTCAGCATCCAACTCTTGATTTCAGGTCATGATCTCACAGTTCGTGAGATCGAGTACCGTGTCGGGCTGTGCACTGATGGTGTGAAGCCTACTTGGGATTCTCTCTCTCCCTTTCTCTCAACCCCCCTCCCCTAAAAATAAATAAATAAATAAATAAGCTTTAAAAATAAATATTTATTAAATCCAAAAAAGTGTTAAAGAGAGTATGTATGCAAGATGGGAGAAAGAGGACGGACAGATCAAGAGTCATATGATATTGACAAGTTACGAAACCTTGCAGGATCTTTCTGATACTCAAATGAACTTCTAAGTTTTTTTTAAGAAGCAGAAAATGTAAGAACATTTTCATCCCTGATATTTAGTATCACTTAATATGAGACTTTTCTCCAAGCCAAGTATGGTAAGGTTCATCCAAATCTCAGGAAGAGAGATAAAATTTGATGTCTGTGAGCCCAGAACTTTAATATTAATCACAAAGGCTATATCCTTTTCCCAAACCTGCAGTATTTCACGTCCCTGTCCTTCCCTCTCCCCACCCTCTTCCTTGCTCCATTACACTTTATTCTCTTCTTGGGGTTGGGTGGCAGAGGGAGAGGTAATTCATGGTGCATCTTCAGACTGTGTGCAGAACGTGTCTCCCTTCAAGGTGAACGACACTAAGTCAAACTCTTCATTTAAGGGGTGAGAATGGGATCAACAGTCAGGAAAAGAATTATACACACAGATCAGCAGAATCTTGACCAAAATGAAGACAGCACCAAGAGATCCCTTGGATGTAGTATTTATTTACTTCCTGGTATAGTTAAGAACTACATTTTGCAACATGCACAGGACTCTGGACTAGAAATGAGAAGGCTGGGGTGATTTTTTTTTCATTCACAATTTTGTTTCTTTATAGCAATAAAGAAGTGATGGAGTTTCACTGATTCATTTTAATAAAAAATAAATATATAAGCAGAGATTTTAATTATATTTTATTTTCATGATACATTTGACTTAATTAACATAACATACTGCTATCACCATTATAACATTTTATAAAGAACTGCTCTTAAGTAGAACTCTGCATTTAACTTCACTCTCTCTAGTGGTCTTATCATCACTCTGCATTACACATAGGTTTTGCATCAGGGGAATCACAATATCTTGTAAAAAAAAATAATAAACTCGGTAAAAGGAACTTGCTCAGAGTGCCTATACTTTATTCATAGGTGAATTTCTATTGTCCATTATCATTTATATCTAATATGAACCATTCTACACCGCTTGCCTCTAATCCCCATGCTTGTTAAGGAGCTTAAGAGGAGAATCAGTTGATTTCAAGGCCTTTTGGAGTTCAAGGGCAAAGTGATTATTTCCTTAAAGGAAAAAAAGATCACGGACTCATCACAATTTCCAAAGTTCAGCTCTTTTTTGCTTCACTAATTAGAAGCTAGACCAAATGCATATCTAGAGGCTTTCATAGAAGCTCTCAGCCCTTTGCCCTGGGACCAATTACAGAAAAGTATCTTTTACACATTACTCTCTGTGAATATCTAGTGTTCATACAAGCTGTCATGTTTCACCATGAGTCATGCTAAGACCACATAATCACATGGTTGAAGAGCTAATGATATGTTTGCTCTTCTCGGTTAAACTCACAAACACAACTGCACTTAAATGCCCGTGGCTTATTTGTAGCTTAAACATGAAGGTGTGTAAATGTACATATATGCCAACATGTTTTTTGTTTTTGTTTTTGTTTTTGTTTTTTAAAAGAGGACACTACTGAATCAGTAAATAGGATCATGGTTTTTCATCTGAAGAGTATAGTCCTATGTCTAATTCTGTCCATAACAATACATTTTTTTCTTGCAAAATGAAAGCAACAGTTGAGCATATGTATTGAGAGTCTGATTTGGATACCAGCATGAAATTTGTGTATTTTTTTTATGTATTTTAGAGAATAATTGATGCACTGGTTTATGGAGATCTGTTTAAAATGGCTTCAGGTTCCTAATTATACTAGACTAGGGGAGTGGGAGATGAGAGAGAAAGAGAGGCTGAGATTTACTTCGAGGAATTGGCTCACGTGGTTATGGAGGCTGAGAAGTTCAAGATCCACCATTGCCAAGCCTGAGACCCCGGAGAGCCAATGGCATAGTCAGTCCAAAGGCTGGCAGGCTAGTGATCTCGAAAGAGCAAGTGGTTTCAGTTTCCAGTTTGCGGGCAGGGAAAAAACAATGTCTCAGCTTGAAGGTCATCATGCCAGAGGAGTGCCCTCTTACTCACAGGAGGGTCTGATTTGTATATTCAGGCCTTCAACTGTTTGGATGAGGCCCAATCACACTAAAAAGGAAAATCTGCTGTTCCTGGTCTATTGTTTAAATGTTGATTTCTTTAAGAAACGTTCTTATGGAAACACCCAAAATAATGTTTGATCAAATGTCCATGGCTCAGTCAAATGGACCCGCAAAATTGCATGCTGAAGGCTTTGTATTTATGCCTCTGGTAGCCCAAAGTAATTTGATATAAGTAAGCCCGAGTCTAAAAGGTCTTAGCTCTTGTCAGAGCTTTTAATATTTGAGACATTTCGAGAAAACAAGAAAAACTCACCCTTAAGAAGGTAGCAACGGTACTATCTTCTCACAGTCGAAAGTCTGTAGAAGGAACATTAAGAGGTCTTTTAGAGAGATGATATTTCAAAATTAGGACATTTATTAAATGCCATGTGCATATATCGATAACTCCACTGTTTAGAATAAAGGCCACCAAATTGTGGCATTACAAGTAACTGTTGTCACGAGCGATATTAATGTTGAATGGTGAGGAACAAGTCACATGACATAATTTTCCATGTCTTCCTCTGGAGACACCATTTGGTTATAATTTATAGAGAAGGAAAATTGCCTCCTCTCTTAATTCCCATGGCTAGAAAGCTACATTAATCTTTATTTCGCCGAATATTGCCCTTATATCCACGAAGAATAGCATATGCTGACTTCCTATTCTTGATGTGGGGGGAAGACATTATTAAAGAGAAGATTTAAGGAAAGAGGAAAGAATCATCCTGTGGAGAATTATATAGCAGGGTTGGGATGGTGAGTTAAGGCTTAAAATAGGATATTCTGAGAGCAAGTATTTGGAAATATTCGTAATCTGCTTACTTTGTGTAGATATTATGAGTGAGGGTCTCCTAGGTTTGGGATAAGACTGACCCACAGGGTGGATTTGGTTTATCTGGCTGATCCATAAGGTATTCCTTATCCTCTTCACATCCCACCCTACATTTTGTATTTAGGTTCAATATTCTTTCCAAAGAGAGAAAACAATGTTTTAGTCAATGGCACACAAATAAAAGCCATCCCTTCCTGAAAGTGCCGAATAAGTACTCCAGGTCCATTTACTCCCCTGTTAATTGTAGTCTATGTACCTGTCCACATAATTTTGGGCAATTCACTCTAGAAGAATTTGGCCAGAGTTGCTAAGATTTTCTTAATGGCTCTTCTATATGTCCAGTTTCATGAAATTAAATATTCCTTGTAAGAATTCCATTCTGGCTTTGATTGTATACAGGTAGATCTAACTTCAAGATCTCTTACTTTTAAATAATACACTTCCTAGTTTAGTAAGTCATAATAGATGGTACTAATTGTTGGGGAGTGACAAATTCGAGATTAGGCTTCCCAGATTCTTACCCACCGAGATATTTACTTGACTCTTCTCTTCTCTCTCTTTCCTTCCTACATAGTTTCCATTCATTGTATCTTAGAGTAGTTTAGAATCTCTTCAGCTCTTCTGCCCCTTCAAATCATGCACACTAGGTTTCATGTAATCAAGGTATTTTTTTCTCTAGGTGCTGGGAGGGACCAAGCAACATACAGCAGCATGAATTCCTGTAAAGGAGACAAGTGTAGAAACAAACATAATGTAAGACAGAACACAATACTTGTAACTTAAAGACACATGTAGTACACTATGGGAACAGAGAGGACCCTGAGAGAGTAGGATCTGGGAAGGCTTCCATCAGATGGTTGCATTTGATCTGGGATCCTACAAATGAAAATTCTTCTATGGTTGTGGCAAAATACACAGAACATAGAAAACAGTTAAAGTGCATGGGTATGATTCTATGGTCATATTAAGGCATTGAACTCTAAGAATGGACCAGTTGCACACTACAGCAGGAAATTTGAAGGCACATGAATAGTTTTCATGAATGCCTGGGGATTGGGAAGTTTAGTGAGTATTAGAACATGAAATAGGTAAGTCGGGCCAGAAAATACTTGATTCTCATATGAAATTTTTGGAATTTATTTTGCAAATTATGGGAAAACAGATGGCATTTGGGGAGGATTTTAAGGCATGAAACCATCTCTAAGAAGGTAGTCATTATAAATGAGAGTGGAAATGGAGACAAATGGCAAACAAAGAGACAGAATCATATTGCAAATATCCAGATTATATATACATATGTAAAAAAAAAGGAAATGCAATGAATAAAATAGCAAGATGCATGGCCCATTAAATTTAGAAGGTTGGCAAGGAAGGAAGACCTGATAAATAAGGCCTTAAAATGTTGAGAATTTAGGATATTGGGAGCTGATTCAAGAATGAAATGTCAAGGAAACCAATGAAAAGGTAATTTCAAGAATAGAAGTATTTCAAGATGAACATGGCAGGCAAAAATGGCTCATTGTTCAGAGATTTCAAGTGGGCTGAAGGATCTCACATACATTAAAAAGCAAAAACAAACCAAAACAGAAAAACTTGCTTCTTCCAGTATTATGTATTCAATCAGTCCAGAAGCTTCCCAAATCAAAGTTTTCAAACTCTAAAAAATGGAGAATATCGTACCGTTTGGAAGTCCAGAGGAAATTCCCACATAAAAATGGACAAAGTAAGACAAGCCAGGGTAGTCAGCTCAGGACTTACAAGCTTAACCAAAATGGCAAATTTTATTTTTCACTCTATAATTTCTTTCAGATGACCCAATAAATCAGTTTTAAATAAGCTGTATATACATATACGGTCTCCAACTTACAGATGCAGAAATAAAAGACAGATTCAGA
The DNA here is from genome assembly GCA_030068075.1 of Paguma larvata. NCBI lineage: Eukaryota > Metazoa > Chordata > Mammalia > Carnivora > Viverridae > Paguma > Paguma larvata. The sequence continues at coordinate 128,014,494 of CM057827.1, read as the reverse complement.
AATCAATTAAAGAAAATATTAATACACATTTTAGGGATGTTTGATCAAGGAGAATACCAAAAAAATAGTGCAAACCAAGAACCAACACTATATAAAATCTTGTTTTATCAAGAAAGACAGGGGTGCCTGGGTGGCTCAGTCGGTTGAGTGTCCGATTTCGCTCAGGTCGTGATCTCACCATTCCCGAGTTCAAACCCTGCGCCCGGCTCTGTGCTGATAGTTCAGAGCCTGGGGCCTGTTTTAGATTCTGTGTCTCCCCCTCTGTCTGTGCCTTTCACCCGCTCATGCTCTGTCTGTCTGTCTGTCTCTCTCTCTCAAAAACAAATAAACATTAAAAAAAAAAAGAAAGACAAACAACAAAAAAATTAAATAAATGGAAGATTCTAATAAGGTCTCCTAATTTAATGTATGCATGTTGTAATTGAACATAATATTTCTTAAGCTATTCATTTGCTGCCTAAATGTAAATTAAATTATGAATTGATTTGTAAGCCAAAATAAAGGCATAGATTGCTTTAATATATACAAAGCAGATGCTCTGAATATCCGTGTATTCCATACATACATGGCCGTGCTGGAGTTGTGAATACCTACTTAAGAATACCTATTTGTAATTTAGGAATAAATTGCGTTTGAGACCATAACTCCGCCTCTGTGAAATATATGGGAAGGTGGTCAATACTGAACATTGTGAGGGAACTGCCAATATTTAATGAAAATGTTATGTCACCATGCTGCCATTTTTGCCAAGTTCTAAGCAAGGAATAATCCCGGGAGAAGGTCTGGAGAAACCATATCTTAACCTGATCATTTGGTGGCTATGTTCTTTTTTTAATGTTTTATTATTTATTTTTTTTACATTTTTTAACATTTATTCATTTTTGAGAAACAGAGTGTCAGTGGGGGAGAGGCAGAGAGAGAAGGAGACACAGAATCTGAAGCAGTGTCCAAGCTCAGAGCTGTCAACGCAGGGCTCGAACTCACAGGCTTCAAGATCATGACGTGAGCTGAAGTCAGACGCTTAACTGACTGAGCCACCCAGGCACCCCTATTATTTATTTTTGAGGGGGGAGGGGAGACAGAGGACAAGCAGGGGAGGAGCAGAGAGAAGGAGAGAGGGAGGGAGATAGAGACACAGAATTCAAAGCAGACTCCAGGATCTGAGCTGTCAGCACAGAGCCTGACACCTGGTTTGAATTCATGAGCTGAGCCTTGAGATCATGACCTCAGACGAAGTCAACGAACCAAGTCACCCAGGCACTCCTGTGGCTATGTTCTTTTTTCCCCACCATGTGGGCCTCAGAGAAGCATAGTAATGCTTCCACAGAGTGACCATGTCCTCGAACCACAACCACTACCACTAAAACCTAAACATCTCTTCTGTGACCACCATATCTTGCCATATTTATGCCTTGGTCAGTTTCAATCTACCTCCTAGAGTTTTCTTTAATCTGAATGGTGCAGAATAGTTAAAAAGACAAATCCTTTCTTCATCAAAATGGAGTCATCAAAATGGTCAAGTTGTTGTTCAGTCTCTAATCTTTTCATCTGTTCCTTGATGGAGCCCATTCATTAAACTACAAGATCCATCTTTGGCTCTCCTTGGTGCATGGAGGAACCAACCAGAAGAAAGAGTAAAGTGGGGAAAAATATTGTTTTCTAAGAGAATCTAGAAAGATAGAATGACATATAGTTGAAGTGGCCTTGAACTGTTGCCTAAATGAAGTCCACTGAAAAGACTGGGGATGTTGGTATCTGGAGCAAAGGGCCCAGGAGGGGAGGGATTATTTAGACAAGGGAAGGGTACTCATATTTGAGTCATTGGTTCAACAAGAATAAAGAACCTTAGAATAAAAGGATACACACATAGTCTTAGGAATAAATTAGGGAAAAAGTTTATTTCTATTTATTTATTTACTTCTACATCGTGTACAGTTAGTAATAGTGACACAGGAAACCAATGTACAATTTTAGGTCTCACACCGTATTCTCGGAGCTTCTCTTTATACTAACATTCAGGTCCCTGGGTAGATTTGCTTGACACTCTGGCCAGAGATCACTGAGGTATGGATGCCCAACTGACTTGATCTGACCCCATAAGATTGTTCTCTTAGAAATATGGAAATAAGGCAGAGAAATGCTAGTAAACCTTTGCTAACTGAATGAGCTGGGAAGTGACTAATACAGACATGCAGAGATGGCACTGATCACTCATTTGTTTGCCTAAACTGAGAAAGTTATTCTATAAAAGAGAAGTGGAAATTGAAGCAGTTGGGAAGGAAACAATGGTGACATCTCATGGATTCCACAGAACCAGTTTGTCTTGGTTCCCAACTTTCCAGTCCTTGTTCCAATATGAAAATGAAACACGGTTTCATATCTAACCTTTGATTCTGTGAGCTCTTTGAATAAATTATCTTTTTTCTTTGTATATATTAGTTTGAATGGTTTCTCTTCCTTATAATCAAACAATTCCCAAAATAAAAAACAAAAGGATTTTTAAGGTTTCAGTATACATTTATTCAGTATATAATATTTCAGTGTATAATATATATGCAGTATATAATATTTCAAATTTGTTTTGGAATTAAACAGATTTCTCTGAGATGAGCTCACCGCTAGTTACGACATCACTACAATAAATCAACAGGAGGAAAAGCATGCATAAGGTTGAATGCCAGTTTTTAGAATATTCGAAAACCATTTCTAAAAGAGGATCTTAAGAAATCTTAAATCAGACATAAACATTTTCCTGACAATTAATTTTGTATCTTTCAAATAAAAGGAATAATCCCAAATGCACCAAATCTGAAATTAGAACAATATAATTTTTATTTAGAAAAGAAAATCACTGACTTCTCCAAAGGATAACTCAGATCCAAGAGGAAAGGCAAAACTCTTTTAACCGGTAGCCACAAAGTTGAAAATAATTCATGTTTGACTGTACAGAGAGAGAGATTCGAATTGTTAAAGCAGTTAATTAATGTCTGTCACAATACAGAAGGTTTAAGTTAGTATAAATTTCTAACTGGAGTAATGATGATGTTTCCTCTTTTGAAAGGGAAGGGCTAAAGGCAGTAGAGTTCTCTCTATTAATTAGGTATTAATGGAGGATAAACATTATTGTCCAGGCTTCTGGTTCAAGTGCACTAGTTAACTTGGTAAAAATTTCCTGCTAAGGACAACTAGAAACCCCAAATAAAATCTAAAATCTTTCTGCTTGAAGACTCTTCAAATAATCTTAATTCTAGGAACATCATTAAGATTATACCAGAGCGCAAGAAGGCCCCAGCACCTGTCAAAGGAAAACACATGTTATTTTGGAGGAAGATAAAATCATGCAAGCTTTAAATTATTTCAACAGATAATTATCAAATGGAATATCAGGCCAAAACATGACCAGGCCCACGAGGAATTCAAAGCTATGTGAACAAACATGGTAGAAATAGATTATTAGGGGTTCCGGAATTGGGAATCATCAGGAACAGGTTTTAAAGCAGCAGCTGTATTTACTTTATTCTACAATTAAAAAAAAAGATATGAGAATTTTTGAAGGGATCTTAAACTAAAGAACAAAATGAGAAAGAGGGGACAAAGATGAAGACGATGAAGACAGAGAAGAGGAAGGAGGAGAAGGTGGAAGGGATGGAAGAGAAAGGAAGAAGGAAAGAAAGAAAGAAGGAAAGAGGAAGGAAGGAAGGAAGGAAGGAAGGAAGGAAGGAAGGAAGGAAGGAAGGAAGGAAGGAAGGAAAGGAAAAAGGAAAGGAAAGGAAAGGAAAGGAAAGGAAAGGAAAGGAAAAAGGAAAGGAAAGGAAAGGAAAGGAAAGGAAAGGAAAGGAAAGGAGAAAGAAAGGCAGACTAAGTTTCAAAAGGCTTCATTGTTGAATTCCATCAAACTTTTGGGGAAGAAATTATGCCCATCTCACACTCTTTCACAGAGGAGGAAAAGAGAAACTTCTTATCCAGCTCTTTTTTAGAGAGGAAAGTGTGACTTTAACATTTACCAAAACCTAATTATGAGAAAGTAAAATTATAGTACTTAAATACCAGAATTTTAGAAAACTGAATACAACTAAATATAAACATGATAATCTCTGATAACTAATTTGGGTTAATTCAAGCATTCAAGGTAGGTTTAATATTTGAAGTAATCACTGTATTTACAACATGAATCAAATGAAAGTGAACACTGCATAACCATATCAATTGAAGTACACAAAACATGTGGAGACCACTTAAATATGTATTAGTAGTAAATACATCGTGGTGTCTTAATATAACGGAATATTAGAATTAAAATGTCTAAACTCTAGTAAATACACAGAATAAGTCCCCCAGGGATAATGTTGATCAAAAGAAACCAGACACAAAAGAATAAATGCTGTTTGACTCCATTCATGTAAAACAGAAAAAAATGCAACTATAGTGTTTAGGATGCATGCACAGGTGCAATAAAGAAACAAGAAGGTGATTATATAAATTCCAAGGTAATGATTACTTTCAGAAGGAGCCATAGGAGGTAGTAATTGAGAGGGGGTAACATCCGGGATGCTGATCACGCTCTATTTCTTGACACGGGTGGGAATTACATGGATGCTCGTTTTGTGATAAATCACTGACCTGCACAACTTTAGTTTGTACAGTTTTTTGCCCAGATTTTGGTTATATTTTATAAAAAGTCTTTACCAATCATATCCCCCTTACAAAGGAGGGAAGTAGATTATAGTATCAAAGGCTTATATTATGACATAAATATGAAAAACTGATAATCAGTATTCTAAGGGCACCTGGGGTCATTCTGTTGGTTGAGCATCCAACTCTTGACTTTGCCTCAAGTCATGATCTCACAGTTGTGAGATCAAGCCGCCCATGGGGCTCTGTATTAAGCACAGAGCCAGCTTAAGATTCTCTCTCTCCCTTGCTCTCTGCCCCTCCCCCCTCAAAAAAATAAAAAAAAAATAGAAAGAAAGAATCGATAGTCCAGTCACTCATATTAACAAATGCAAAACAGCTCTTTTGACTTTCCTTCTTAATTTATGTCCACCTCAACTAAAGACTGAAATCATCTCAGGGGCATACAAAAAATAAAAGCTATAGCCCATATGAAGCGAACTAAGCTGTGACCTCAGTCACTGAAAATACACCAAAAGATTTTACTCACATGTAACTGAGAATGCGCTTGAAACATGAAATATAAACATGAACCCCAGCGGATAACCCGTAAATTACTATAATGAACCATTGAGTTTATTGATTTAATTTAAAAAACAACACAAAGTCACACAGAACACATACTTTTAAACCCCTTTGATGTGCAAATAGCTTATCAGACGTTCCATTCACTGGTTAGCTCATCACTTTAGATCCATCAAAACTGAAACCCTTCAAGGACAGAAGCTGGGTGCCATTTTACTTCTGCTACCCTGGAAAGTGCCCAAGAATTGATACCTGTTAACAATGTACATTTAATTTTCAACAAACCAAATCTGAGCCAAATCTGAGGTAAGAAGGAATACTGAGTCAATGGTGAGAGAAGTTAGGAAAGTCACAGTTGAAAAGGGGACTGTAGAAAGAAGGGCCCATCCTCATAAAACTTTACGAGGGGAGAAAATGGTTAGCCTAAGCGGCACAAAACAGACTCAGCTGGTAGATGAGACCAACACAGAAACGCACTGGAATCCAAACCTTGCAGAAACATGGAAGCCATGCTTTACTGTGGCAAATTAACATTAAGAAGGTAGGGAGGGGTGGTTGGAGAGAAGAAGAGGAAACAAAACAGACAGGCAGAGAGATGGAAGAAGTAATCTGAGAAGAATTTCTGGAGCGAGGAAGTGAGTTCACTATAAGGAGCGGGCACGCAGAAATAGAAACTGAGGTAGAAAATGATTTTTCCCAAGGATGTAAACCTAACTCCTCACACACACACACACACACACACACACACACACACACACACACACACTGATTTTAATGTTAGGTGTTATTAAAAAGTGTTGCATTTAAGTCAAAATGTTGTGGGATGAAGGTGGCCATACATCCAGTTAAGAGACCAATCAATGGATTTAACCTTCTTTTTTTTTTTTTTTTTCTTGCTCTGTGCCAGGTCAATCAGAATTATAGAGATGCAGATCTGACCAACTTTTATCAGCCAGTGGAACTCCCCACTGTCCCAGTTAATGGAAAGATAGTTTAAAATGGCTCCCTGGCAGGGATATGTAAAATTATTACAGAGTAGGGGCAGGAACCCCGGAGCAGGGCAGGTCATGGTGTGTACATGGCCGACCCTCCAAGCAGTCTGTTCCTTCAGCAGAGAGATTACGGAGACTCTTGGTCAAGGGGCAGCAGAGGGCACTCCAGGCCACAGCAGGTTAAGTTGTGGTCACTTTATCTCTTGTTGTTGACGCAAAGTCCTGAGGCCATGGCCCAGGGTTTTCCTGCAGAAATGTGTTTACAAGCAGGTCAAGGACTTGTAGACAGATAACCATTAGCAAAACAACTTTTCTATTGACAACAGAGCAAAGAAAGGTGTGTTTGCAGATGAATTATCACTTGCTTCTTAAAGGAAAAAGAAAGCTCAATCAAATCACTAAATCCCAGCTTTCTTACCCATGACCGAATGTTCCGAGGCCCACAGGAAGAACGGCCTCTTGCTTTTCTCATGACTACATCGCATCTCAGCAACCACAGATAAATCTGCAAGGGCTCTTTTTAGGCTTCGGTAATACCTGCCAGTTATCCATTTGGGTCTTATTAAGATGAAGAAATGATTTTGTGCCAGGGTTACAAAAATAAAATTCAAGAAAGCCTTCAAATCTCTTGAGCAAGTTCTGGGGATATCTTATGATTGCCAGGGAAAGTGAATTCTTGAAATCTTGGTAAAATCCTACGTTTCTAAGGACTGAAGACAGAAGGAAGGGATAACCCAAGCGCCTGGAGGCAAGTGGGGGGGAAAAAAGCAAAACAAAACCGGTCAACAAACAAATACACGAAAAGACTTAAAATAAGGTTATCAGCAACAACGTGAATGAAAAGCTTAGCTAATGAACACGTTCAAAGCTTTGAAAACTGTAGCCTCTTTCAGCTTGGAGTGTGAGGTAACTTTTTCATAGAAGCTGGAGGGGGGGGGAAGACTCTCCGTGGCGTGTCTACTCTTATGCTAAAGAAGGGAACTCGCATTTTCACTAAAGGAGAAAAATCTGAACTTGGGAATCAGCCCATGGGTAAATATGAGCTGTCTCATTAGAAAGATACTTCTCAATTAGTTTTCTTTTTATCCTCCTTTCTTTGGCTCTCAGCCTTCTTACGCACACCCACACAGACACAGTCCTATACTTGCGAAGGGTCAGAAAGGTTCCTGCCGATTTCTCTCCATAGAAGGCCTGACAATGTGGCATGTGCAGTCTCGACAATGACATGCCACTCAAAATCCCTCCCTTCAGATTGTCCCTCCCTTTAAAGGAGACAGCCAACGTGAATGAAACACTCTTTTCCCCCTGGGGACGTCTGACTTGCTTTTATTAACCCAGATACAAAGTGCCACTCAGAGGTCTCAGACAGTAGAATTCTTTATTCTCTTAACTAGCAATTCATTTGACCCTCTAGAATAGTCTTAAAGCTCCATGGTTTTCTATATTTCTTATTTATTTTATGTTCCCAGTGCTCCACGAAGCACGCTTATAAAAACATTGTCATGTACGGTAAAGTCTTCATATTAAAAGGACGTTTTAAATGGTTTCATCTTAACATGTTTCTGCCACTCAAATTGGAAAACTTTATGCTAGTTCCTTTCCAAGCTGTTAAAGATTAGCTTGATGTAGATAAGGCTATTCCCCAAACTCATTATCTGTCTTCCAAATGCACCTTAAGGACTCCTTAATAAAGTCAAGGTTACGTGAAGAGTATTTTACTGAAAATCAGTGAATGACTATTAATAAATCTGCATTACAGATGAGTTATTTTGTCTCTGTCTCTCATCTTTACCATGAATGATCTTTCTTTTTCAGTAGATTTTTTAAACAATAAGATTATTTCTTCATTTTACACCACCCATGAATCAGTAGTAACTGGTTCAGAAGCAGCTAGAAAATATTTCCACCAGTGAATAAATACATGTGGGCCATCCAATCTGCTGGATATGTTATTACAGAAATGTCTTTGACTTCTACACCACCCAAAAATTAAAACTCCATCTCCACACCCCACCTCCATGCTGCTAGGGGTCGCATATTCAACACACACACACACACACACACACACACACACACACACACATGCTCCGAGTGAGAATAAGAACATGAAGTATTCCCATCTGACTATTATGTTTTTAGACGTGGTAAAACAAAACTCCAGTCCATTTGATTCTTTTCCAGGTGTTTCTCCGGCTCATACAGGTCTAAATGCACAGTAGAATTACAGATTCAGTAGTTCTCTTGCCACCGTCCCTCTGAGTAACTGGATTTCCACCCAGATATTACTTCCTAGCGTTTCGCTTTCTTTTAAATCTGCACTTTTCCTGGCACACACAATAATATCCCATGCTGTTTGTGAACGACCAGCTTCTTTTATTTTAGAGTCAAAATTTCTTATCCTTCCGCATTCAAGTCCTTTCTTCACCTGACCCAAGATCCCAGGGTTAGATAGAATTTTTATTGAAAATAAAAATAATTTGTAATAATTACGGATTGATCCTAAGTCGTCAGGGAGAGTCTGTCGTACGGTAAGACTGATCGTAGTGGAATTCTTACAAATTCGCTTTTACCACATACAAGAAAGCTGTGAGCAAATCTTTTCATACTTGCTGACTAACAGAGACATGTTTCATTGGTTGCTCCTTTCAGAGAAACCGGAGGCATACTTAAATTTTCCCGTTGAAAAAATTCTTACTGGGGATCTTCCAAGCACTTGGCTTTTTGGGAGTGATTCTTCTCCCCTTTCTGGTGTAAGTCAGATTAAAATACAGTGGAAGTGAATCATCTATATTTATTGATAATGTTGACTCAAGCCAAAATCACAATCTACAGACATATAATCATAGTAATAGTGGTGTAGAAGGCAATGAGATAATGCAACATTCAGAAGCAGCATCATATTGGCTCCTGGGAATTATATCAGGCGCATAATAATGTTGCTCAAAGTGCACCTTCACAGGCGTGAGTATGTGTAAAGGAATCTGGTTCTGGGAGCCCCGCCTTCCCAACAGAGAGACTCAAAGACTTGCCTCCTGTTGAGTGCCTTCCTGTCGGCCTGTGTGTTCCAAATTTAGAGCCCAGGATCAGCCGATTTCCTAATGGACAAGACAAATATGGCTTCATGGTACTGGGGAAACTGATGGGTAAACTAAGGATTCCTTAAGGGTTCTTCCATTCCATTCTTCCCCAAGCATTCTGGGAGGTTTCAGTTCTGTAGTCGTCCTGAAGGAGGCCAGCCTGGCTTTCAGTTGCGTGTGATTCCTGCCTGACAGGATGGAGGGGCAGAGGCCAAGGAGGCCTACGGTGTGAGCGGCAGCGCCATGGGGTCTCTGGCTCGTGACGGCAGTCCCTGCAGCAGAGGGTTTCCAGGGGTGCGGATCAGCGCGGGCCACTCCAGATGGTCACCACACAACTAATCCCAGTGACGTGAGAGGATCCGACCTGATTGAGAAATTAATAACTCCTAGAAAAAAAAATCGGTTTCAGGGACAAAGGTTGGAAAGGAACCTTCAACTGAAAGCCTTTAAAATATTTTTATGTCCTGTTACAGAGAATCATAAAAGCAGCACATGGAATAAGGAAAATATCAATGACATTTTATATATTTTAAATTAGTCATAATGAGTACTGTATATTTTAACTTCTGTTTGCCATCCTTTATTTGCTATAAATTTTCAGTGTCTTCTCTGGCTCCTGTTTCACTGAGACACTAGGAGATTGCTTTAATTTTTTTTTTTTACCAAAATCTACTTAAAAACAAAAATAACTCAAACATCATATATTTGCTCCCTGATGCTCTGATTTTATGACTCGGATTTATTGGTCTTTAATTTGAGAGTCCCAGGGCAGGTCCTGACACCCACCCTAAATGTGAGCTTTTCCTCCGGGCTTCAGGTCTGGCTCTGTGATCCATTTCTAAAGTATCTTAAGGACGCCTTGGTGACTCAGTCATCTGAGCCTCGACTTCAGCTCAGGTCGTGATCTCGTGGTTCATGAGTTCAAACCCCGCATCAGGCTTTGTGCTGACAGCTCGGAGCCTGGAGCCTGCTTCAGATTCTGTGTCTCCCTCTCTCTGCTCCTCCTCCACTCACACTCTCTCTCTCTCTCAAAAATAAATAAACATTAAAAAAATTAAAAGTAAATAAAAAAAATAAAGTATCTTAACAAGAGACAGGAAAGTATAGTGGTCAAGGAAACACTCTTCAGATTTAGACATAAATTAGAATCCCAGATCCACCAGTCGCTAGCCATTTTTATGTTCTATAAGAGAGAATAATAGGAGTTCAAATAAAGGAAAAAATCACATTGTATATATTTTATACAGCTATTTAACCTGTATGACTCAGTGTTCTGATCTGGACAGTACTAATTTCAATACTCTAGTGGGAAAATAAATTAAATTAAATTAAATTATTTAACAAATATTTGTCCCATGCCATCCATCATTGCCAACAACTAATGACTCATCTTGTCTATACATGCCAACATGCATACATATATAGATTAAATGTATATAAATATAAATGGACACAAACACTATTATATATAACATTATATATATACAACTATATGTATAATAGTTGTATGTGTATCTAGATCTATCTAGTTACATATGTGTGTTACATATAGTTAGACCCAAATTCTCAATGGTGCCTAAAAGTGTCCCTAATTAATGCCCTACTTACTGGACCTTACACAGGACAGTCGAGGGCCTACTGTGGCTTCAAGTACCTCTTAGGTGGCCCAGCACCTGAAAACCTTGATTCATTCTATTAGTACAAACTGCAGAAAGCATAGTTTACAGTAATATCACCAATAAGCCATTTGGTATCTCCTTTTATGATTCAGACATGGTCGTTTTCTCTCAGTTATATAGTTATCTATCTATCATCTATCTATCTATCCATCCATCCATCAATAGATACATATATGGATTTTTGTATAAATTATTATCATGTTATCTCGTTCCTACTAATTCAAAACCGTTTCCATAAGATGAATTGTTATTTCTTCTTTTAATGGCCCATTGCACCTCTAATAATGATTTTGCTTTAAAATCTACCTCATGGGGCACAAGGATGGCTCAGTCAGTTAAACATCCAACTCTTGATTTTGTCTCAGGTCATGATCTCACATTAAATGAGATTGAGCCTTGTGTCAGGCTCTGTGCTGACAGTACAGAATCTGCTTGGGATTCTCTCTCTTCCTCTCTCTCTACACCCCCCCCAAAGTAAATAAATAAACTTTTAAAAAATGTCTATCTCATTTAATACTGATGAAGCAAACAGCTCTCTTTTGTGTTTGTCTGCAAAACACACACACACACGCGCACACACACACACACACACACACTAATCCTGCTTTTTACTTTCCTGTACCCCTGTGGGAAGGGATTCTTCCTATAAAAAAACGTAAGTAAATTTGATTTTGTTATCCGATTTGGCCATTTCTGTCTTTTGATTTCAAAGTCTAGTTTATATTATTGCAATTACAGATGCATTTGGATTAATTTCAACTACATATTTTTCTCTCCCTCGTGTTTTCTGACATCACACTTGACTCCTCCAATTTCTTCAGTTATGCTCCTTCAGCGTACTTTTCTCATGGAAACACACTTACTTTTAATTGAGATAATATTCATATCTGGTAAAATGCACAGTGCTTAAGTGTGAGGTTTTTTAATTGCGTATGCCCCAGTGACCACCACCCAAAATGAAATACAGAATATTTCTACCACCTCAGGAAGTTCCCTTGTGCCTTACTCTAGTCGATTTCCAAACTCCATAAATAAAAAAGTGATCAAATTTTTATCATCAGCCACTCTGGAAAACGGTGTGGAGGTTCCTCAAAAAAATGAAAATAGAGCTACCCTATGACCCAGCAATAGCACTGCTAGGAATCTACCCAAGAGACACAGGAATGCTGATGCATAGGGGCACGTGTACCCCAATGTTCATAGCAGCACTTTCGACAATAGCCAAATCATGGAAACAGACCAAGTTCCCATCAACTGACGAATGGATAAAGAAGTTATGGTACATATATACAATGGACTACTACGTGGCAATGAGAAAAAATGAAATCTGGCCATGTGTAGCAACATGGATGGAACTGGAGGGTATTATGTTAAGTGAAATAAGTCAGTCAGAAAAAGACAGATACCATATGTTTCCACGAATAGGTGGACTTTGTGAGACTAAGCAAAAACCAGGAGGAGGGGAAGAGGGAAAAGGAAAAAAAGACACAGAGAGGGAGGGAGACAAAACATAAGAGACTCTCAAAGACTAAGAACAAACTGAGGGTGAGGGGGGTGAGGGAGGGGGGAGAGGGGTGACGGGTATTAAAGAGGGCACATGTTGGGATGAACACTGGGTGTTATATGTAAACCAATTTGAAAATAAACTATTAAAAAATTTTGTCATCAGGGTTTGGTACAGACTCTTCTAAAGCTTCACATAAATAGAATCATAAAACTTCTTCTTTTTCAGTCTGACTTCTTCCAAGCAACATATTGTTTTGCATTTTATCCATGTAGTGGTGTGTGTCAGTACTGCAATCCTTTTTATTCCTTAGTATTCCATTAAGTATGAAAATAACTATATATATATGAAAATAACTATATATATATAACTATATATATATAACCTATTTTTGTTTTCATGACTGCTGATTGTTTTCCTTTTTTTAGCTGCTATAAATAAGATTGGCATGAACACTCTTGGATAAGTCTTTGTGCTGACATATTTTATTTTCCTTGAGAAATACCTAGAATTGGATTAGAATGGATGGGCAAATGAATGTTTTACTTCATAAGAAAATGCCTAATAGTTGTTGAAAGTGGCTGTGCCGTGGAAAAGTCCACCAGCAACATAGAAGAATTCCAGTTGATATGCTCCGTTGCTTAATATCTCATGCTCTTAGTTTTTACATTAAACATTCTAGTGGATTAAAAAAATGGTATCTCACTGTGTTTTTAATTTATATTTATCTGATGACTAAATACACTGAGCACGTTCTAATGTGTTTATTGCCATTTGTATATCTTCTGTGTTGAAGTATCTGTTAAAGACCTTTGCTCATTTTTAATCGAAGTTTTGTCTGTTTATAGTTGACTTGTAGAATTCTATAAAAGTTCTGGATACAGATTTTGGTCAGGAATATGGTATAGCCTACATTTCCAGATTAATATGGTGCCTTTTAAGGAGGAGGTAATTTTCAGAAAAATTATCGATTTTTATGGTTAGTGCTTTTTGTGTCTGTATATGAAAACATTTCTCATCCCAAGGTTGTGAATATAACCTCCTATATTTCTGAAAGTTTTATGATTTGAAGCTCACATTTTGGCCTTATCTCAAGTTGATTTTTGTGTGTGTAATTAGATGGGAATTGTAGTCAATTTTTTCCCCCTAATGTCTTTCCAGTTGTTCTAGGAATATTTGTTTAAAAGATTTTTTTCCTTTCCTCATTGATATTGATCAAAAAATATCAAAAATCAATTTTATTTATATATTCATATGAATATATAACATATTATATATTCATATATATGTGTGTATATATATGAATTTAATTATGGGGATCTCACTGAGTTTCAGTTACTTACATGTCCATCCTTAAGACAAAACCACAGGGGCACCTGAGTGGCTCAGTCGGTTAAGCATCTGACTCTTCATTTCAGCTCAGGTCTTGATCTCACAGTTCATGGCATCAAGGTCTGCATCAGGCTCTGTGTTGACAGCATGGAGCCTCCTTTGGATTCTCTCTCTCCCCCTCTCTCTCTGTCCCTCCTCTGCCTGTGTGCTCTCTCTCTCTCTCTCTCAAAATAAATAAATAAATAAACATTTTAAAAAAAGACAAAATCCTAATACATTGATTACTATAGTTTTATAAATCTGTACATTAGGTAATATAGTTCCTCAAGCTTTATCTTCGTTTACAAAATTGTTTAGGCTACCTAGGTCCTTTAAATGTACATACACATTTTTGAATAAGCTTGTCAGTTTCTACAAATCAGTCTTCTAGGACTTTGACTGGGATCATGTTAAGTCTACAGATCAGTTTAAGGATAATGGATATCAATATTATTAATCTTTTCAAAGAACTATCATTTGACTTTTAATTTTCTGTGTAATTGTTTTCTATATCATTGATTTTCTGCTCTTAGTTTGACTATTTCTTTTCCTTTACTTTGGGTTTCATTTGCTTTTCTTTTTTTTTCAGTTTCTTAATGAGAAAACTTACATAATTGACTTTACATCTTTAATTTGTAATATACACATTTAAAGTTATATAATTTGGGACCACCTGGGTGACTCTTGATCCTAGGGGTTGTGAGTTTAAGCCCCACATTGGATGTAGAGATTACTTAAAAATAAAAAAACCAAAAAAACTTTGAAAGAAATAAAGATATATATGTTCCTCTAAGAGCTACTTTTACTGCGCTCAACAAATTTTAATATATTGTGTTGTCATTATTCGATCCAAAATATTTTCTAATTTTTCTTGTGCTTTATTTTTGGATTCATGGATTATATAAAAATGCATTGATATTTTTCCAAATACTTAGGGACTTTTTTTTCAAATATGCTATCACTGTTAATTTCTATGTCAATAGCATTGTGGTCAGATGTCATAAACTGAATGATCTCAAGAATTCACTATGTATTAAACATATTTTAGTATTCAGTCAATAATTTTAATAAGTGTTCCACGTTTGTAAGCCATAGCATTCAGTAAGTGTTAACTAGATCAGATTGGTTGATAATGTCTTTCAGATCTTCTGCGTGTTTATTGCAATTTCTTTTGGTCTGCCTGTTTTCTCAAATACTGGTTGAAGAAGGATTTTAAAATCTTGAAAAGTGCTTTGCATTTGTTTATTCCCCCTTTTATTTTTGCTAAATTTCTCCCCACTTAAATAATATAAAAGTTTTAAGGTTGATTCAGTTTAGGAATTCCATCTTGAAATTTATTTCATGTTTATCCCATTCTTCCCTGCAAAAAAGTTGTATTTTTTTGTTCCATTCTTCTTGGGTATTAGCATTTAGCTATATTTTTGTGCTCTCTTGGATGACCACTCTAGCAATTACATTATTTATCTTTAAGTAATCACAGACTACCTTCAAATAATATTATACTATTTTAAAAACAATGTAAGAATCTTACAACGATATAATTCAATTTATCTTCCTTTCACCCTTCATTCACTTATTTTCTTATATTTTATTGTTTTATATGTTACTGATCCCACAACACATTATTATTGCTTTGGCTTTATTTTTTTTAATGTTTACTTATTTTTGAGAGACAGAGGGAGACAGAGCATGAGTGGGAGAGAAGCAGAGAGAGTGGGAGACCCAGAATCCGAAGCAAGCTCCAGGCTCTGAGCTGTCAGCGTAGAGTCCAATGTGGGGCTTGAACTCACGGACCATAAAATCATGACCTGAGCTGAAGTCTGACACTTAACCGACTGAGCCACCTGGGAGCCCCTTATTGTGTTTGCTGTAAACACATATTAGTTATTTAAATCTATATGCATATGTAAAATGAAGTTTCTCACAAAAACAAGCCTTTTATCTTGATCTAGACATCCCCCTTCCTAGATAGTCTTCAATCTTTCCTGAAGAAGATCTTGAGTTCTATCTGCTGCTACAAATTGTCTTTAGCTAAAAGAACTTGTTTTAGCATACATTATATAGTGTTGAATTACATATGTTTCAATTGCTTGAGATTTAATTTCTGCTGAAAAATATGAAAATTTCTTTTGGGGAACATTTCTGAATGTGGAATTAAAAAATATAGTACAGGTTGCTAATTTTTCCTTTTACCTTCCCACGTGAAAACTCAGAAGGAAATGTTCCACTTGACCATCGTTAGAACAATGAGTATTTGTCAATACATTTCAGATACCAGGGTACCTGCCCACCTTCCAGGCTTGTGGGAATCACTCCGGCATTGGGAGAGTACTTAACTCCTGGGTGGCAAACACCTAAATCTTCCTGGGGTCTCAGCAAGGCAGAACAAATATCAAACGTGTCAGAGTATGTCTGGCTAACTATTGGTTTATACCCAACAGAGACATAGTTACATAGGAAATTAGAGGCTTCCTGGGAATGAATTTACCTAGAAGGAAGAAGAAACTACACACAAACATCATTAGCCAATAAGAAAGCCGGTTCCCTCAGTCTTTCCAGGAAGAGGGATGATGACTGAGACCCTGATTTTCTTTTTATATAAATCCATATAGGAAAATCTCTAGGGAAGTTTATAAGAAATTTTGCAGCATGTTCTGATAACAATATTCCTGTGAATGTGATATTTGTGTTTATGAGATATTTGGATTATTTAAAAATAAAGACAAAAGCCCTAAAGAAAAGATTGTTGGATTTGGGCTGAATCTAAATGGAAACTTCTGAGTTCTAATTAAAACGTTGAAATTAGCTAAAAGGCAAATGATCAACTTGTGGATATTCAAGACAAAAAAAATTAATAACCATCATATATAAAAAGTTCTAGAAGAGAACGCCTCTGTTAAAAAAATATGTGAACACACACAAAAGGCCCTTCACCAAACAAAAGCAGATAGAAAGTGAACACATATAAGATTATTTAATGCATGGTAGTCCCAGTTGTAAAATAAAATAACAATAAGGTGTACTCTTTCATTTGCAGCAGTGGCAAATAATTTTAATAATATCAGTATTAAAAAGATAAATTTAAAAATTGGGGCACCTGGTTGACACAGTCGATAGAGCGAGCAACTCATGATCTCGGCGTCATGACTTTGAGCCCCACGCTGAGTGTAGAGCTTACTTAAAAAAAGAAAAAGAGGGGCACCTGGGTGGCTCAGTCGGTTGGGTGGCCAACTTCGGCTCAGGTCAGATCTCACAGTTTGTGAGTTCAAGCCCCGCATTGGGCTCTGTGCTGACAGCTCAGAGCCTAGTGCCTGCTTCAGATTCTGTGTCTCCCTCTCACTCTGCCCCTTCCTTGCTCCTGCTCTGTCTCTCTCTCCCAAAAATAAATAAATGTTAAAAAAAAATAATAAAAAAAAAAGAAAGAAAGAAAAAGAATGGGCGCCTGGGTGACTCAGTTGGTTAAGCGTCCAACTTTGGCTCACGTCATGATCTCACCTTTCATGACTTCAAGCCCCGCATTGGGCTCTGTGCTGTCAGCTCAGAGTCTAGTGCCTGCTTCAGATTCTGTGTCTCCCTATCTCTCTGTCCCTCCCCTGCTCAAGCTCTGTCTCTCTCTGTCTCTCAAAAAGTGAATAAATGTTAAAGAAAATTTAGAAAAAAGAAAAAGAAAAGAAAAAAAAATCTAGTGTTGTGAAAGTCCGTTCATAGACATCTAAGAAGCTTTATAAAGTTATGCTTTATTTACTGGTAGGAAATATGTGCAGCCATTCGAAATTATTTTGGAGAAAATATCAGAGCACGAAAGCAAACTTTATATTGCTCAAGAAAAAATATGTTCCAAAATACAATAATCCCATCTCGCAAACAAAATAAAACAAAACAAAAAGTATGAATACATGAATCTCAAAACTGAAAGGATATATGTACGTCATCCGTTTCAATATGGAAATTAAATTTCTGGGACTCTAATGAATGATAAAAACTACAATTTTATCAAGTTAGTGGAAAATAAGGGTTTTACTGGAAAACAATAAAAAGCATTATACTTAAAGCGTAAAAGGAATTTACTACAAAATGGAAGAAAGCTATAGCATCAGATATCTGCTTTGCTAATTGTACTACTGATTGGCCTTCTATTGCTAAAGAAAAAATATGTTCCACTGAAACATTATTTTTAGCACCCTTTATTGGCTAAGGGCAATGTGTTCCACTAATTGTATGTTACATACGTGCTATTCTGGTTTGAATGTTTTTCTACACTTGATCAGCATTTTCTTGTGACCCTGTGTTTTCCTTTGTTTTGTTTTACCAGGTCTCAGCAATTTAAGTACCCTCCAATCTTTGTACAAAATCACATTTTTTTTTCATGTATTGTACTTTAATTTTTTTATATCAAAGAGGTGGAATTAAAAGAGATATCTGAGGGGCACCTGGGAGCTCAGTTGGTTAAGCATCCGCTTCGGCTCAGGTCATGATTTCACAGTTCATGGGTTCGAGCCCCGTGTCAGGCTCTGTGCTAACAGCTCAGAGCCTAGAGCCTGCTTCTGATTCTGTGTCTCCCTCTCCCTCTGCCCCTCCTCCCCTCACACTCTGTCTCTCTCTTTCAGAAATTAATAAACATTAAAAGTAAAATTTTTTAAATAAATAGATGTCTGAACTGACTTTTGTATATGTAATATGTTGCAGATTTTAAATTTTGGCATAATAGTGTAAAAGAGTGTCATCTCAAATCTTCAGCTGGCAAAGAATATGACTTCTCAAAATGTAAATTATGATTCTCTGGGTAGAATTATAAATGATTTTTCCCTACTGCCACTGTATGGAACTTCCAAATTTCTACAATAGCATATCATAATCAGAAAAAATAAATGTGGTATAAGAGTAAATATGTCGACCTAGGGTTTTTTTTTGGGGGGAGCGGAGCTCTAGACTTAGAAATCATATCAAGGGATACTCTACCCGGCAGTAATTGGGTATGTATTTTTCCTGCACGAACCAGAAGACACAGCATCTTATAATGTGATTTGAGGGCACTAGGAAGAGATAAATTTGGGTCTCTAGCCCTGAAAATATCCTATTTGTCTGCTCTCAAGAAGAAAAGTGTAATGTAATAATTTGAGAAGTCAATAACAATAGCCCACATAGGTATACCCCATTTTATGGTGCACTTAAACCTTCGGAAACTTATTTAATCCGAAGCTGGCACAAATGAAGCTTGATGCATGAGTATGCCAATTCCCATTGAGATGGCCATTTTAAGAAATAGAAATAAAAGCCCAAAAGGAAAAACTTAAAAAAATGAAAAGGAAAAGAGAAAGCATGCATCCCTTCCTTTGAAGAAAAATTGGATTGCCAGCGTTTTGCTGTTTTGAATTTCACATGAAGATGACCTTAAAAACAGTGACCATTCAAACAGCTGTTAGAAAAGTGTATTATTTACACGCCATGCACTTTTGAAATAGAGGTTACCGGAATCATACAGGAAGGCATAATCTCACCGTGCCGTGTGTAACCTACTTTAAAAGGTGTAAGCAGCATAGCAAAAAAGAAAAAGAAAAAGAAAAAAAAAGAGTCCTTACATCACACTTGTCAAGAAACAGAAGTTTTATTACCAAGGAATTTCACTTTTGCTGCTTATTCTTAACGCCAGCCCAGGTACCGAGAGGATTTGTTGATCTAATATAGATAGTGATGTCTTGGGTTTGTTCAGATTTATACGGGCAGCATCTGGGGATCAGGAATTACATTTAAAATGTAATAAAATGTTCCTGTGCACTTTAACTCACAAATACTATACTTAAAAAAGTAAACATCAAATAATCTCAGGTATCTTTCAAGAAAATGTTGACATAGCTCAAGGAGCTCACTCAGATATCTTTGAATCATTTCTAAGTAAACTTAATAAACTCATTTTCGTATTCTCTTGCAGTACAATAAACGATCGCACCCGGGAGAAGAAGTACCCGAGTACGAGCTCTCATTTGCTCCAAAATGGGTAGGTTCTGGTTTTAAATAGAAGATTAGTTTTTTTCCAAGCACTATCAGAAAGGTCCTTCGAAACTAAAAGTAAGCATGTATAAAGGACAATCTATTACCAAGAGACTACAATAACACATATGGGTAATGACACCAGAAAAGAACAAAAACACTCACGTTACCATCTCGTTCTCCTGAAGCTTTCCTACCACAGTCAGAGTCATTATTACATTGTTATCCAGTACAAGGACCCTTTCAATGCACATTGTTTTTAATGTTTATTTATTTTTGACAGAGAGAGAGAGAGAGAGAGAGCTTGAGTGGGGGAGAAGCAGAGAGAGAAGGAGACACAGAATCTGAAGCAAGCTCCAGGCTCTGAGCTGTCAGCATGGAGCCTGATGCAGGGCTCAAACTCACGAACCGTGAGATCATGACCTGAGCCGAAGTCGGACACTTAACGGACTGAGCCACCCAGGCACCCCTCAATGCACATTTTTTAAAAACCTTTGGATTGAAAACTTTCTTCCAAAAATTTTTTTATTTTCTTTTTTATGTTTTATTTATTTATTTTTTTGAGAGCAAGAGAGACAGAGCAGGAACTGGGGAGGGGCAGAGAGAGAGGGAAACACAGAATCTGAAGCAGGCTCCAGGCTCTTGGCCCCAACACGGGGCTCCAACTCAGGGACCTGGAGATCCTGAGCTGAGCCAAAGTGGGAAGCTTAACCCACTGAGCCATCCAGGCACTTCGTTAATAAGGTAATGTTAAAGTTAGTATCTGTTCTTCCTGAAAAGACACTGAATGGTGAGAATTTCTGTACACGAGTGTATATAGATGTGTGAGAGAGGGAGGGAACACGAGCACAAGATGAAGGGAAAGAGAGAGAGAGATAGAACGAATTTTCTTAGATTTTCTTTAATACAAAAGCCTTTTTTTCTGAAGCATTCCACAAAATTGTTTTTGATTTTTGCCACCCAGGATCGGGAAGCCATGAACATGGCATATGGCTGTATTTTGCTCGGCCCAGAACACAAAAACACTAGAGTAGCATGTTTTGCAAGAAGGGACTATCGTCTCTGACCTGACGCCATGTCTTCCAATATTTTGAATCAAACATGGAGAGTTTGGCAGCTACCTTATTTCTCTTCAGAAGTGAGCAAAATGAAAGAGCGGGTATCTCTTCATAGAAGCTACAGGCCTCCATCTGTCACAAGTCTTCGGATGATGTGGAAGAACCATTCTTAGTTTGGAGCTCCTTATGAAAACTTACAAAACCTCAAGATGGTTAAATCTGTATTTAGAAAATAGGTCTTCCAAAGGCTCGTGAGGCAAGTCGCCACTCCAGAGAGGAAGGCAATGACCGTGCCGATGTCCCCTTATATGGATCATCAATTTCTGCTAGGCAGAAAGAAGTTTAATGCCTCTTGTTTATTTGTTAAATTTTTATTGAGATCCTACTATGGGCCAGGCACAGTGCTGGGCTCTTTTCAATACCTCTGACAAGAGGAATCTGAAGAATACACTTGAACTTTAAATCTACTTAGATAACAACGAAAAGCGGTATACAACACTTATCCAGTGGGTATAACGATATACAATCGGCCAAAAGTGAATTCAGGGATTCGTCTTTGCATCACTGATTTATTCCAAGAATTTTGGAAATTTTCACATCCCTTGAAACAACTCTACCTTGCTAAGGTAAAGCAAACTATACATCCTTCACCTCCTTTTGCTGCTATTACCCATGAGTTGGTCATGATTTTTGGTGGTTGTTGCCTTCCGCATGGGCAAAATGTCGATTGATCATGACTAAATCAGGCCAACCTGATTGGTAGCCCAACACCATCGGTTTGGCCAATGATTTTAACTTTTAGCTTAAGCAAGATTTATTTTGTTTGCACAACTTTTTCTTAACGTGGCCACCAAATTTTATGCATGAAAAATCAGAGGAAACAATATGATTATATTTGAGGTCAGTGTCGTTATGTTCAGGGTGCAATTGTTTATGTATATGTTTTAAAAGGAGATACATAACATTTTAAGTTTATTTACTTATTTTGAAAAACAAAATGCGTGTGTGTGCGCGCGCGCGCATTAGTGGGGGAGAGACAAAGAGAGATGGAAGAGATAGAATCCCAAGCAGGCTCCACACTGTCAGAATGGAGCCTGACTCGGGTCTCAATCTCACGACCTTGAGATCATGACCTGAGCCAAAGATTAGATAACATTTTAGATGTTTAAATAAATTTGTGTCACCCAAATAATTTGAAAAATCAATGTTTTATGGGTATACATTTTTTTTAATTTTTAAAGAAATATATTTTCAGAAATGTTTCATAGCTTTCTCATCAGAACTTAACTGTTTCTTATACTACTAGTCCTAAATCATAAGACTTCCACATTGTGGGTATCTTTTCTCTTCACACCAGGGGCCAAATTGAGACTTTGCAATGATGTTGAATCCTATGCAACTTCCAACTTTGGATCATATTAGATACACGATGATAAATATGTTTCTTAATCTTCTGAGCCTCAGCTTCCCCGGCTGTCAATTGGAGACAAACATACCTGCCTCCTAGAGTTCTGGTGAGAATTAAATAAGATAATTTGCATGAAGCACTTAGCATGCTGCCCATCCCTTAAATGTTCAGCACGTGACGGGTGGGTAGGGAAATCGCAGCACCAACAGAACTAATGAGTTTTAGTTCACTCAACTGTGAAAACTCAACCGTCAAATGACTTCAAGACCAAAGCATACTATTTTTTAATTGCTTTAGTGTTTCCACCTACACATGGTAAAATTCACTGTTGTTGGCCACTGCTCAGTTCTCCAATGCCAGCACATAGGGGAATTGTATTTCTCCAATCACTGGAGGTTAGGCTAGGCCATGTGATTACTCTTGAACAATGAAATAGAAGTGAAAGCAACATGAACTGCTTGGGAGCCATCACGTCTCTGACTCTTGATGCTGCACCTTCCATCTCTTGCTGCAGCTCTGGTGAAACGAGGGATGATATTCACCTGCCATGGACACAGCAGCCTGGGTTGCCAGCCAGCAGCACAGGGAGGAAAACTGCCTAAGGATTTGCTTAGACTCTCCACTCAACTTTTGTTCTAAATGAACTTTTGTTGTATGGACTTACTGATTTCCCGAGATTGTGTGTTACTGCAGCACAAAGAAGTCCGTGATCACAGATAGATAAACAGACATACAGTAAAAAATCTATAGAAACATAATTGGAAGATAACCCTGATTTGTTAGCATTTGAGCGATGTTTCAATTTAAAAAAACAAAACCAAAAACAAACAACTTGTTCCCTTCCTCTTCTCCCTTCTCGTCCACCTACTCTGATGACAAGCCACTTGGCTTCCTTCCATAGGACCAATTCTGAAAACAAGCATGTCAATAGGGGGAATTTAGGGAGTTGAATGCTATATGGATTCATTATCAGCTCAATTTTAGAGGTGATGTGTGTTGGAGCTTTGACCTCAATAGACTTAGTGAGGCGAAAATGAGCAGTAGATATATTTTAGTGAAGTGAAGGAAGTGGTAAGAAGTGACACTTAGTTGTCCACCTGAAACTAATGCAACAGTGTTGTCAACTCTACTCAGAGAGAGAGAAAGGCTGAATATTGACGTGTCTTTTTAATAGGGGTTTTATTTTCATCTTAGCTTTGACCAAAAATGCGATGCATGTATCAAATCCTTGGGACTCCTGGACAGGACACTGAAGCTCAGTAACTTGACATGATTATTAAATAATGTAACCAGGGACCTGAAACAAAACCCGAAGCCCATGCTCTTGCCATTTAACATCCACATCTTTACCTAGAAGAAAACAAACCAAACCAAACAAACAAACAATAATTCATGTCGAGGCAACTAGCCAGATTTCCTCTTTTTTATGGCTGAATAATATTCCACTGCATATGTATACACCACACTTCCTTTATCCATTCGTTCTTTAATATGACAACATGGGTGGACTTTGAGGGCATTATGCTAAGTGAAATAAATCAGACAGAGGAAAATAAATACTGTATGATCTCGCTTATATATAGAATAAAAATTTTAAAAAAATCTCAGAGAAAGAGATCAGACTTGGGTTTACCGGACTCATAGGATGGGAGAAGGAATTGGAAGAAGGTTAAAGACACAAACTTCCCTTCGGAATATGCACAAGTACTAGGGACGGAAGGTACAACCTGAGGCCTGGGTCTACCTCTGCCGTATAACACAGGGAAGTTGTTCAGAGAGTAAATCCTATCAGTCTCATCACAAGGGAATTTTTTTGTTGTTGTTGTTCTTTCTTTTATTTTTACTCTATGGATATGAGAAGATGGATCTTAGCTGAACCCAATGTGACAATGATGTCACAATATGTGTAAATTCAACCAGGATGCTGTATGACAGTGATCTTTTTAATTATTTCTTAGCAAAATTGTGGGAGGAGTGGGGGAGAAAAAGGTCCATCATACAACAAACACATTCTTCCTCCTACAAAAAACTGGGGCACTATACCGCATGGCTTCCACCTTACAAAGAGGTGATCACTGGTTTCATTTCCTCACCTCCTCACGTTCTGCATTTTTCTGTCACATTTTTCAGCTTGGATCCCTACATTTCTCCTTGTAGGACCCTTGGAACCGAAATCTCTTTAAAAATTGCAGCTTTGTGACCAGAATGGCCATTGATTGCCAGACTTTTAGATTATAGAGCTCTGTATACTTGCCCATAGATCTTTCACCTGTAGGCTTTTAAACTTTGCATATTTCTTCACTTGAGGTTTCCTTGGATTCCCCCATGCTGGGTGTCAGATGGATTATCTGGTTATTCTCTCCAGCTGACAGAGAACCTTCTGATGTGGTCCAGCCTCATATTCTGAAAATATAGGAGGGAAATTGAAAGAAAAAGAGAGAACTATTTTGTGGTATATGCTCGGGCTATATAGAGATGGAAAGATAATATAACTAAAACTGAGTCCTACGTTTGTAAAATAATATTTAAAAATGTTCTCTCTACATCTATTTCTGCTAATACAAGTTGGGATCAACATTTGTCAACAACATAACCACATTAAGGGAATTGGTTAAAGATTTGAAACGGAAATGCCTTTTTAAAAAATAATATAAGTGTGATGCCATGTGGAGTGCTAAGAAAATAAAACTTGAAGCAAGCACTAATTTCAAGAAAATAAATGACAAAATAAAAATGAATGATAGAAATAATGCTACAGAAAACAAATCTATTACAGAAATTACTTTGGAAAGAATATAATTCCGAAGGCAATTTACAGATGAATCTGCTGCCCCAGCAATTTCATACGCACACCCATGTAGACAGCACCAGACACAGTCCCACCTTTGAGAACCTCTCCAAATGAAAGCAATCTCCGAAGCCGGCATGCCCTCAGAAATTAATGAGTTGAAGGTTATCTTTATAGTTACCAAATAGGCAGCTTCCTAATCTAGCATATCTTCTCCAGTAGTGTTTAGCAGATACTGTGGGCTGACCAAACCCCGATTCCAAACCAGCTTCTCCCTGGTCAATTTCCAGCTTCAGAGGGCCACAATACACAGTGCTGGCCAATGAAATGCAGCTGAAGTCCTCTCTATGCCCAGAAAACCACTCCTTTCTGCGTTCAGGGACCCCCACTCCTTACTCCTCCTTCTTCCACTGTAATCCAGACAGGATAACTGCAGTTGCAGCAACCATCCAGCACAGATCAGAGGAATAGCAATGACCTCAGCATTGGAATCACTGAGAGGCTGAGGAGTTTGCATTACTCATTTGAGAAGAAAACATTCTCTAATTTGTAAGCCACTTGCAGACATATTTTCTGTCACCACAGTCAAGATCCTTCCTAATTAGGTCAAGTGTCTTAATGTGAGTTTACTCCCTCTAACAACATTTTTCCTAAATTCCCAAACAATCTACCATTTTGTCCAGTAACTTATTGATACAGTACTTGATTTGATAGATTGCCTGACATATGTGAAAACTTGGCTGCTTCTGAGGCACTTGTCATTTCAACAAACCCTATATGTGATCATGCTACTGGAGTTATTGCTGAGTATAAATTTCCCCCAATTCCCATGTCAAAGTTTGCTATGTTGACTAGAAAATGTCACTTGCCAACATTAAATCCAATTAACAAGATAACCAAAGATAGTATCAGGTAAGTTCAGACTTGCAAAGACTGTGTTCCTGAACCTTAAGATCCTTGAGAATAAGCCTCGAGATCACACACACACACACACACGCACACACGCACAAATACTCTCCTGGAATATGGTGGAAAGGAAGGAAATTTTGCAACCTTACTCACATAGCTTTGTTTCGGACTTTGACATTATTGTTTATTAGATGTGCAGAAAATAACTTTTGCCAAATTCAAGACTTCAGGCATTTTAGTCCACAAGACAGTTATTTTGTTGATGGAAATGGTGGCCTGGTATTATCAATTCAGATCATGCAGTTAAAATGATGAGATGGATATCAGGAACACCTAAGTGGCTCAGTTGGTTAAGCGTCCAGTTTTAGGTTTCAGATCAGGTCATGATCTCATGACTTGTGAGTTCAAACCCCGCATCGGGCTCTGTGCTGACAGTGTGGAGCCTGCTTGAAATGATCTCTCTCTCTCTCTCTCTCTTTCTGCCCCTTCCCCACTCATGCTCACTCTCTCACTCTCTCTCTCTCTCTCTCTCTCTCTCTCTCAAATAAACTTAAAAAAAAAGAGAATTTTAAAAAATTATCAAAAAAAAGATGGATATCAAAAGTTGAGAGGAAAAACTATCTTACAGATCCAAGATGGAAGAGAAGATACTGAACACTAAAGCTTCAAGCAGAATTTTGAGTCTTGAAGTAAATATTAAATGAAATTAAACTCACATGATTAATATTAACCACATAAGAATAGGTATGTATATATGTATGTATACTTATATATGATATATATTATGTGTATATAATGTATATGGATGTATCTGTATTTACGTATATATAAAGGATATGTATGTATTAATATATATGAAAAACTGTAACAAAATTCCATTTTAGGCACAAAATTCTATAGAATTTCATTGAATCATGATTTATGATGGATTTATCCCATTCCTTTTTTTTTTTTTCCTTGTGAGCCAAGACAAGGCTAAGCACATAATTCCCTTCATAGACCACACTGTGTGAGACATCCAACTAATAGGAAACATGGCCTCTACCAACAGAAAAATTACTAACACTCCCATAGAATGGGATTCTATTCCTCTTGGGTCAGGGGCAGTATTTAATAGAGAATGACTTACATATGTATAGAGGTCGGTGCCTTGGAACAGGACATACCTGTATTCTGTGTTTCTTTATTGTATATTACAATTAAAAACCCAGTCCTACTCTTTGGACATGAGTTTGGCCACTGTCAAATTAGGGTGATAGATTAGAAGATACATAACGGCACTTCCAGACCCAAAATTCTGAGCTCTATTTTTTCTTTATCTATTTTTGAATTTGTTCTTTTATATTTTATGGTCATTCTAATTGGAGGGATAAGGCAAGGATTCCAGGGTATGAATTAGATTATTTCTATCCCCTCCACCCCCTTATTCATTGCAAGCATGAGTAGTAAAAGTAGATGATGTCTGTAGAATTTAGTAAATGCATTAAAAGAGTACAGACCTGTATGCACTTGAAGGGTTTTTTTGTTGTTTTTGTTTGTTTGTGTGTTTGTTTTTACTCTTCTTAAGTATTATTCCATGGTTTGGCATCCTTGGCTTCCCTTTCTTATTCTACAGATAGTTCTTCTAAAATGTTTTAGTTATTGCACACATAGAGCTACTAAAGTCAGGAAAATTAAAATTTAAAAAAATGCAGAAAGTTATCCTACCCTAAGAAAAAAGTTTTCCCTATATGTTCTTTTTGAGTGCTTGCACATTTATATGCAAGCGTACATTTGCGATTGTAATTGTTTTATAGACATCATTTTTGTTTTCTTCATTTGTTATTTAACTTCCATAATAGCCATTTTCTCATGTTGTTATGCATTTTCTCATTTCTCTTTAGGGCACGTTCCACTACTTGGAACTACTTTCTGGATCTGTAAATATTCTTATATGATAGCAGTTACAGTTTCTCATTCCCACCACCCCCCACTCTTACCATCATTTTCCATTTATTGCCTTATCTAAATAGAGGTAGTTATTCCAATAATAGATCAATCAATTGCTATTTTAGGCCTATTCTAATTTTGCTAGTGCTGTACCTAATTTGCAGATACACATTTTAAGAAGGACAGAGAAAACTAAAGTAGGTGCAGATGGAAACAATAAAAATGATTCAAGTATGGGAAAATGGGACCTCTTACAGAAAGATAAAAGGAGATGCGATTATATGTTCTTCAGAAAAGAAAACCAAAAACTGAGAGGTTTATAATGTTCTTAAAGAACAAGCAGAATTATAAAAGAATGTTTCTAGTCATTTCTTCTACTTCGTAATAGAACACGGACAAGTGGATTTAAACTGTAATTAGAGCAGGCACAAAGATTTCACGATGGCATAGCTCTGGAATAGAGCCGTAAGAAACACTCAAGAAGGAAACATGTAAAGGCTATGAAATACTCAGGTGTTTCCCACTTTACTAAAGAGGGACGTGTCTTGCCATATGTTGACTGTGTGTAGTTCCATCCCACCTTTCTTCAGGACACTGTTTATCTCCCAGAGTGCCTTATGTCTATTCTCGGTAATTGTAGCCTCTAATGAAGGCATTAATGTTGACCCCTGTGCTATTCTGGCACATTTTTCTCACAATAAATAGAAAGCTAGTTCTCCAAATCAGATTTGGTCTTCAATCTCTATTCCATTTTCCTTGGATGGCTGGATACCTTTGAATGGCAAGATCCCAAGAAGAAAGCATTCTACCTAACCTTAATCTACTCCATACCTCCATCTCTCTTCTGCTTTTTCCAGCACATGCAGTCCGCTGCTTCAATGTAGATTTCACTAATAAACTTTTTTGGAATTTTTATGATAGAAAGAAATAGGCCAACTAGGTAATTTCCTCATATGGTATAATTTTTTCAATGGATTTTTCTTTTTTAATTTTTTAACGTTTATTTATTTTTGAGAGACATAGAGACAGAGCATGAGCAGGGGAAAGGCAGAGAGAGAGGGAGACACAGAATCCGAAGCAGGCTCCAGGCTCTGAGCTGTCAGCACAGAGCCCAACGTGGGGCCCGAACTCACAGACCATGAGATCATGACCTGAGCCGAAGTCGGCCGCTTAACCAACTGAGACACCCAGGCGCCCCTTTTCAATGGATTTTTATGAAAATTATTCTCATTGAATCATTGCTTGTTTGTCATAGTTTAATTCCAAACTTATTTGGAATTTCCACATTGAAAACAATGTTTTTGACAGATACCTGTGATTTCTTCACATTATTGGGTCAGAAGTATTCTATTTATGCACTGCAATTCTTTAAATCTTAAAAGCAATAAGAATGCCACCATTTTAGAGAGGTTCCATGTTATAAACTGTTTACCATAAAGATTCTAGACTCAAGACTCCACATGCTCAGATCCTAGCTGGAACACTGACTGGGCTTGCTGGCCTTAAGAAAGCTCTTTGTGTGACTTGGTGTCTTTAACTGTCCAATTGAATTCATAATAAAGACCCATTTCATATCACCACAGCTTGAGGATGAAAAGCCACCACCCCTAGTTCCCATAAGCTTTCTAAGCAATGTTCCCTATTCTTACCACCTCTACTCCAGAATAAGAGATAAGAGATAAGAGTTTCAGTCCATTACAAAAAGAAAAAAAAAAAAAAAGAAGAAGAAGAAGAAGCAAAAACTGTATTCATGAGTTTAACAGACTATAGAGATTCAAGGTCAGGATATCCATCACATTTTGAACAGGTTTTCAAGTTTATCTTATTTATTCTCTCTTCTCCCTCAGAGTGCCATCAACCACGCCATCTGCCCTTGACCTCAAGAAGTTCAAATTCTTCTCTGGTGTGGTGCAAACCTCTTTCATCAAATATTTAGCCAAATATCATCCTTCCTACACTTCTCTCCCTTAGAGAATTTCAATGTCAGGTGTTAAAATAAGAATACTGTCCCCACCTCATGATTCTAAGTTCGTCTGAGTCGTGGCTCAGCCACTCTGTGGCTCTGTGGCTTTGCTCACATCGCCTCTCTTCTCTAGACATTAGTCTCTCAACTAGAAAAGCTAACACTGTAATGCACAAGGTGTTTTGGTTTTTTTTTTTTAAATGTTTATTTATTTTTGAGACAGAGAGAGACATAGCATGAGCAGAGGAGGGGCAGAGAGAGAGGGAGACACAGAATCTGAAGCAGACTCCAGGCTCTGAGCTGTCGGCACAGAGCCGGACGCGGGGCTCGAACTCACGGACCGTGAGATCATGACCTGAGCCGAAGTCGGCGCTCAACCAACTGAGCCACCAAGGTGCCCCATGTAATGCACAAGGTTTTAAGTAGGGCGAATGCACATAAAGTGCCCAGCAAGAAAATTATCTGGCAATGGAACATTCACAATAAAGTTTTAGCCATCTTATTCCTGAATTCACTGAGTAAATATAACAACCGAATTAAATTAAGATTCTAAAAGAATTTTATCAACTGCAAAACCGAGATTGCTACTAAAGTTGTGTTCACCTATATTGGAATGTACCCCTTTCCTGCTTTTTCATCTCCGTGTTTCTGTACACCTAATGCAAGGATTGTCGTCAACTTTGTGTCAATTTTCATGCTCCAAAGGGATTTGCCAAAAAGAGTTCCAGACGCTTCTGTTCTGCAGATTTTGCAGAGTCCCCGGTTAGCCTTTGGAGAAGGAGCTTTGCCATACCTGAGTTCCCTCACAGGCCTAATCAGGCTCTGGATAAAGGGTCGGTTAGGAAATTCAAACAAGACTGGAACCACCTCACAAAATAAAGTGCAAATCACGCCTTCTTCTTTTCTTTATCAGTTAATTAATAACTCAGTAACTTTGTGACTAACCTAACTTGGACTTCTACAAGTACTGGATTTCTGTCCCTGAATTGGTATGTTTACTAGGTTTGAGATGATTGCAAATTATCAAGGTGATTTAAATAGGAAACGGGAACCACTGGTGAAGGGGGTTTGCTGTGTCATGCTACCTTCCAAAATTAAAGATTAAATAGTTAAGACAAAGTTATGTCCACGAGACTTAGAAGTGGATTTTAATGGCGTTAGGCTAGGCCTGCAAGGCGTGTTGCTAACTTCTTTAAGACGAACGAGAGGAAGAAAAAGTTCGCGGGACATAAATTCCTTTTAGATAGGCTTGGTTTGACTTTGCTTGAGAAAAGAAAAAAAAAAATGTCTTAGCAAGTGAAAATCAAGCATGGAAACTGTATTTTGAAAGAAAATTTCCTCTTTAAAGGTTTGTTTGTAGGGTCGAGTTAAAATGAACATTTAGTAAGAGCCTACTGGAAGCTAAAAGGTTTTGTTAATGATTTCTGGTGAGAAAGAAACCTGTGAAATAGACATGTTATTTTCAGGTTATAGATAATCAGCCGAAGCCCTGATAGGGAGACAAAACAAAGAACAGAATCAACAATAAACTCCCTTTTCTATGATGGGTGGTCTGGTACTATTTAGCCAATTTCACCTCCTCAAACTTAGCTCATTGGGCTCCAGTCACAACTGTGTTCTTAACTGTGATTAACAGTCTTAAGAAATGCAGGCAAAATTAAGACCAAACAGTATGGGGTAAACCATTCTATTCTATGTGACTGAGCTCTCTGTAGGTACAAGATACTCTTCCTAGTTCTTTATATGCATCTCATTAAATTGGCTTGTTTCTTGGACTATTTATGAAGTGGTCCAAATTATACAGTAATGTAGAGTAGTATACTATCCATCTTATTATAGTATGGTAGGTATGGTAGGTAATTAGCAACTTTTATTGAATCATGATGTATAGCCTTTAAAATTTCCTCTCTCTTCTTTTTATCTACCTTAAAATATTGATTATTAATATGCATACAAGTTTTGATAAATTTAAAAACCTTACATAGGAAGGCAAATGTGAGTATCCTGATTCCAGTAAACACTGTTTCAATTTTCTCATGTGCACTTGAACTACCTTTTACATACGTGTGATTTTAATCACAAAACTAGTTCATACCACACCTTCTCTTTTATATGTTGCGATGTTCACTTAATATATCAAAAACATTTCTCTATGTCATTAAATGACTTTCTAACGGGTGACTGTTAATATCAGCAAGTGATTCTCTGCTTTCTCCATAATAGTTAATATTTGAGGATTACATTTTAGAGCTGAGCAGCTTTCATTTTTTAACTTTTTCTTAATTATTAATACTTCAAACATTCATAAATATGACCAACTTTATAATAGGGTTATATACAGTGTGTGTGCGTGCCCACACTGAATTTGGTATTAACAGGACAACCTATATTTAGAAAGAAGGAGTTTTTTGTCTTTTAATCTTATTGCTTTACTCTCTTATAGATCATGATTTTTCTATTCCTTTCGATAATTTGAGAGAAGCTGTCTTTCCAACCATTTTGACCAACCGTGTTTTTTAGTCATTGGCTATTACATAGTTCTCAAGTTATTGATATGATAACACTTACAATTGCGATTGTGGTCATTTTTAATTTCTTATAAAATTCTCTTTTATACTAAAGTTTTAAAATGTCATAATAGGGGCACCTAGGTGACTCAGTCGGTTAATTGTCCGACTTCGGTCAGGTCATGATCTCACGGTCCATGAGGTCGAGCGAGTTCAAGCCCTGCGTCAGGTTCTGTGTTGACAGCTCAGACCCTGGAGCCTGCTTCAGAATCTATGTCTCCCTCTCTCTCTGCCCCTTCCCTGCTCATGCTCTCTCTCTCTCTCTCTCTCTCTCTCAAAGATAAAGATTTAAAAAATTTAAAAAATAAATAAAATGTCATAATATTAATTAATAAAAAAATAAAATGTGTATTCTTTACAAAAATGTCCCTAGTATGTGTTTACCATCTCTTTTCCTTA
Source organism: Paguma larvata (assembly GCA_030068075.1). NCBI lineage: Eukaryota > Metazoa > Chordata > Mammalia > Carnivora > Viverridae > Paguma > Paguma larvata. Next base: position 127,981,666 of record CM057827.1, on the reverse strand, counting down.
AATATTTTAGGATATTTTTACCTTTCATTTTTTAAATTATAATTTATAAAGAATGTTTTACAGCAAAACAGTTAGAGGCTATGACTTCTAAAATTTCTTTTTTAGAATTTTGAGGCATTTTGTCACCGATAGGATGTATTTTGGCAAATTTTTCATGGTACTTGAAAAGAACAGGTAGTATTGGGTTTTGGAAAATGACTCTCAATATACATACAAAAACTTGACACTACTACTTTGTTAAATTAATTATATTTTCATTACATATTTATCAGAGATGTTTTTCCTAGATTTTGATACTTTGCCAATTGACTCTGTGATTTTTAGTATTACAATGTTAATTGCTTAATTTTATGTTTTGAGTTCACTTTTCCATTCTCCTTGCTTTCTTCTGTGTGTGTTTTATATTGATTCGTGTGATATAATTTTGGAGTGTCTTTATTATTTTCAAGTTTATTTATTTATTATGAGAAAGAGAGATAAAGAGAGAACCATAGATGGGGGACAGAGAGAGAGAGAGAGGGAAAGAGAATCCCTAAAAGCCTCCAAACTATCAGCGCGGAACCCAACATGGGGCTCGAACTCACGAAAGGTGAGATCATAACCTGAGCCAAACCAGGAATTGGACTCTTAACTGACTGAGCCATCCAGGTGCCCCTGAACTGTCTTTACTTTTAGTTCCTTTTTTATTTTAGCAATATCCCTTATAATAGCATAAAATTCAATATGGTTCTTTGACTCAAAATGTAAAGTATTTATCATTTAATGGGAAAGTTTAAGGCAGTCATATTTCCAAACTCCATCTGTTCTTATCAGAATCTATTACACTTTCTTTTTTTTTTTTTTAAAGTTTATTTACTTATTTTGAGGTGGGAAGGGGAAGGGCAGAGAGAGAAAGAGAGAGGGAATGCCAAGCAGGTTCCACACTATCAGTGTGGAGCCTGATGTAGAGCTCAAACTCCTGAACTGTGAAATCATGACCTGAGCTGAAGTCAAGAGTCCAACGCTTAACCAACTGAGCCTCCTTGGCACCCCTACACTTTTCAATCTTGTTTCTTTTCTCTTTACTTTTTTTTAAATTTGTTTTAACATTTATTTATTTTTGAGAGACATAGAGACAGAGTATGAGCAGGGGAAGGGCAGAGAGAGAGGGAGATACAGAATCTGAAGCAGGCTCCAAGCTCTGAGCCATCAGCACAGAGCCCGATGTGGGGCTCGAACTCACAGACCGTGAGATCATGACCTGAGCCAAAGTTGGCCGCTTAACCAACTGAGCCACCCAGGCGCCCCTTCTCTTTACTTTTTTATGTTCCCACAGTTAGTTGTTCAGAGTTGGGTCCTTTAATTTTTCATGGTTGCCATTCTGATTACCATTCGAATTTGTTTTTCTCTAATTATGCATGTCAAGATGAATGGAGTACATGTTTAGAAATTTAGCATGCCCTTACAGCTTTTTTCCCATCCCCTCCCCCACCTATTTGCATAATTTGGAATCTTACTCAAATTATAGTCAATAAGTCATTACCTTTACAGGATTTATACTTCTGTTTTTGTTTTCCCACATAGGTATTTGTTCACTCCAAACCATTTACTATCTCAAATATGTCAGGGATACCTGAGGGGCTCAGTCAGTTGAGCGTCTGACTCTTGATTTGGGCTCAGGTCATGGTCTCAAGGTTCATGGGATTGAGCCCCTTGTAGGGCTCTGTGCCAACAGCACAGATCCTGCTTGGGATTCTCTCTCTCCTTCTGCCTCTGCCCCTCCCCTGCTGACACAAGCACACTCTCTTTCTCTCTCTCAAATAAATAAACATGAAAAAGATTTTTTTTTATTATCTCCAATATTTCACTGTGGTCAGCTTTCTTTTGATTCACTTATGGATCAGCTGAGCTACCCATGCCTTGTCTCCTCCTTCACATGTACCGAATTCATCAGGTCAGTACCCTTCCTCCTCTTGTGTTATCTTTTTATAAATAAAGGATTTTTTCTTTAGTTGCTCACTCTTTCTCAACTCTCAGGTAGCTGCTTCTCATTTTCCTCTGCCTCACAAATCATACTCACCTGTCTGAGTCCAGAAATCTTGTTTTCTTGTTTTGTCACAAGGACTTGCCTTCCCACAGGAGAGACAGTGGGATTCAACCCTTTGACTTTCGTAAGTGCTCCATCCTGGTATCTTGTACCCTTCACTCACAGGACTTGCCCCAAAGTCCTGTTTATGGAGATATCAGATCCCTAACTTTGAGTACTTGCTATCTGCTTTCTTTATACTTTCTTGATCATTTTCATGTAGGGCTGCCACGCAAATGGGAGACACCCAGTTAATCTGTATTTCAGAGAAATGAGATGAGCAAGTTTTTAGAAAAAAACTTGTCCCATCATCTTTTTTTTTTTTTCTTTTCTGTTGCTATTGTCACTGTTGCCTTGCTAAATATGGCAATCCTTACTTCCAACGCAAATCCGAGTGAGAGAAGTAGAATTAGAAACTGGGCCATCTCCTGAGAAGTCTCCCACTCTTTTTTTTCTTTTTTCCCCTCTCTTTTATTTCTTCCTTGTTGACTTCATTTAGTGTTTAATATTTAGCTCGTAAGAAATGACAGAAGTCATGTGCTCCCTCAGCCTACTTATTAATGAGTCCATTGTCTCCTTCTTAAATAAAGGTCAAACCACACTTCTTCCTAAGAAAGTACTGTGCGAGGTGCCAGTGGAGAAATCTAGCAATGGGTAAACTAGATTTCTCCCTAATGACGCCTGGGTTGCCCATTGGTCCCAGAATTCTTTGCTTTTATTCTAGCAAGCTCTGAGAACGTAACTTTACAAAGATCTGACATCATCAAAGGAAACCAGGAGAGCACACGCTACTCCACAGATTTCGTTGCGATTTTCTACCAATTTTTCAATCCTGTGAAGCACACGGTGGGGCATTAATTTCGCCAGACTAGGGGGCATCAAACGATATAACATTATTTCCAATTATTAAGGAGATTGAACACCTTTTCAAGTATTTATTGGACAACTTGTACTTTTCTTTGTACATTTTTTGGCAGTTTGTTTTTCTTTTCTTCTCCTTTTTTTCATAGAAGTTCTTTATATACTCTAAAAACTAATCCCCATACAATGTATATAAACAAATACATTTTCTCAGTCAAGTCTTCGTCTTTAACTTCGTTTATTCTCTCTTTGTTTACCAACCCTGTTTAAGTGGAATTTAGACTAATGTTGATTTTAGAATTTAAAACTTCAGTGAAGTCATCTACTTTAAATTTCTCACTCTATGGAATAAAAAACTGATGGCAATAAAAAATATGTATCTAAGAATATCCTATTGATAAGTGGTACAAAGAAAATTATAAAAATCCTCATTTCTGGGCTAATTATTTGGAATTATATCAGCATATTCTCCCCTGGGTTCTGGTTAAAGTTGTATTCTTAGAGGGAGGGAGAGGAAAAGAAATAAGATAAACACACATACACTCACACCTACCATTGGTTGTGTCTTGAATTATTCATGTACTGATTTTTTTTTCAAACAAAGGTTACAGTTAGATGTAAAGCACCGTTTGGGAACTCTCCTTTTCCTTTCTTTCCTTTCTGTTAGGCTTCATTTGATAGCCATGAACTGTGAAAAAAGAATAAATATGGCTTTTCTGCACTCTAAGACTATCCTCTGCCTTATTTATGTCCGACCTGGTACAACACTGCTGACCTTGGGAAGTTTAATTGAAGCTGGAATTATATGGCACAGCTTGAGGCCACCTGAATTTAAAGGGTGTGACATACACAAAGACACACACATACACACACACACACGTTGACAATGTAACGGCCTGAACGGAGTATGTGCGCGTGTGTGTGTTTAGCTCTGCTGAAATGACCACCATGAAATAGCCTATTGTAGTTTTTAACTAAGTTGAATTCATAGGAAATAAAATACACCTACATGCCTCTGTAATTAAAACCTAGAGTTTATTCATTAAATAAATGCAGCATTTCTTAAATATGGAAGCTACTAAGGATTTAAGAAGCAATAATCAGTTGTAACTAAGGCAAAGCATAACTGTTCTGTGAAATATTTCTTAAATATGTTAGGATCATTTAAGTGTTTGAAAAATGTTGACATTTCCACTGTCTTTAAGATAATTTAATAACATAAAAGCAAGCAAAAATTTTGCTAATTGATTTGTGTTAGATAACCATTTAAATTTTTAAAGCGATCTTAAATGGTCATTGACAGAAAAATATGGTCTACTATATTTAATAAGATTATAACCAAGACTTTAGATATGATTTGTACATGAAGCCAAAGGCATTACTATTGAGGAGGAAAAAAAAAAAGAAGTTCAATTTTTGTTTATTAATTGACTCAATTTCAAAACAATTGCACATCTAACTGTATATCATTTTATAATATGGTAGATTTTGAACTATTTTAGCATGAATGCCATTGTAGGGTAAATCTGAAAATTAGACATGTTTATTCATAGTACTTTTATCTAATTAAACCAATAATTATACCATTACTTTCAGAGGTATTACTACATATCTTGGGTAATTAACAGCCTGTAAAGCCCATATGAGCAACTAATTCCATTTTGAAAAAGTATAATAAAACCTATTTTTTGTTTTATTTAGCTCACTAAAATTAGTCCCAAAAGTTCTCTTTAAGTAACCATGAAATAAGATTAAATAGATAAATACACAATATTTTCATATGTGTGTGTGGGGGGGTGATAAAGGCTCTGGAGAACATGCCTTTATTTAATTTTTTTAAAGATTTTATTTTTAAGTAATCTCTACACCCAACGTGGGGCTTGAACTTACTACCCTGAGATCAAGAGTCTCTCACTCCACTGACCGAGCCAGCCAGGCGCCCTGAGAACACGCCTTTTAATAACGAAAAATCCAAGAAATCTCTCTCTTTTATTTATTTATTTTTGGGGCACAGAGAGTCGCACAGATGTGAGCAACACTCAGGATTTGAGAAACACAAAAGAAGAACTCATGCTTGCCCACAGGGCTTTCTAGAGTCACACACATAGAAGCTGGACAGATAATCGCGCCCATATGCACCCATATAAACTCACCCACAAATGAGTTTTATAGCTGTCAGTGAAACTCAAATGTCACCAAGTCACAGCTTATAGCTTCATTCATCAAAACGTTAAATAAAATTCTTTTAAAATGAATTCTCCAGGCGACGCAGGATTTTCTTTAGTTAAAAAATTATCCTTCATAGCATATAAAGTTATAAATATATAAAACCTATCGATAAGTGTTAAGATTCAAAATCAATGGTCGAAAACATGAAGGAAGGAAAGAAGAGGGGTTGATGTCTGTATTCTGCCATGAGTCCCAGCTTTTATAGATTTTGTTTTGCAAGGAGGCCTAGCCAAATTCTACTGCTCTAATAATTGCGTTCCAATTTAAAAATCTGAATGAACGAATATAAATAAGAAGTACAATGATTAGCATTGACATAGCTCTACGTGCCAGACACGAATTTAAACACCTCGCACACAGTAATTCGCTTAATTGTGGTTACTCATTAATCACATATCCTTGCATGTGGAGGAAGGAAATTTATTTGACTACTCGGAGATAAAGTTGAAGGAGATTTTTCACATAAGTAGCGGGAAACATGAGGAACAAGGTATTCAGCCTTTTTCCCACCTCACATTAATTACTTATTCTGGGTCACGGCACAAAAGCCACAAAGATTTATGTGAATTCTGGTTGAAAACGAATGGAAATATTCTTTGGATACCAAATCTTAAATTATTTTCAGTAAGAGAGCTGGATAGTTTTGACAGTGACCAAGAAAAAAGAAATGTGGCCAGAGTTAGATCTTCTAACTGTAAGGATTCTCTGAACATGTTAATAAGTAATTCAGAGACATTTCATCTTCATCTCCACACAAGCCTGGATTCCTCAATACCTTCTGAATACCAACAGCATCCAGGGCCCAGAAAGTCTATTATTTGATAATATAAAATAGCAGGAGAGGCGCCTGGGTGGCTCAGTCGGTTGAGCGTCCGACTTCAGCTCAGGTCATGATCTCGAGGTCTGTGAGTTCGAGCCCCACGTCGGGCTCTGTGCTGACAGCTCAGAGCCTGGAGCCTGCTTCGGATTCTGTGTCTCCCTCTCTCTCTGCTCCTCCCCCACTCATGCTCTGTCTCTCTCTGTCTCAAAAAATAAATAAACATTTAAAATAGCAGGAGATTCAAAACTCAAACTATATTTTAAAAAATAGATATTGGATTATCACATTGTTAACGTCACAATCGTTCATATGGTGGATTCCTGATGAATTTTGGTTTCGCTTATTGTCAGTTATCTTCATTTATGTTTTGATACCCAGAACTTTTAGTAAAATGTGACCTACTTATGCATCGGAATTGACTTATGCCTAGGAAAGATTGTTGCCCCACTCAACATAGAAATTATTACTGAAAGTTGATACTATTGGTTTTCCTTCCCACTAAGGTGGCAGGAACCTTAGTATGAAGAATAACACTTGGCTCGGTCTGTTCTTTTTCAATCCCCTGAGATACATAGATATGCTGCTCTGACATTATCTGTAAGTAAATGCTTGAAAACGAAAATTCTACCAGATAAAATGAATAAATAGGCAGATCACAGAGGAACAAAAGATAGAACCAAATAAAATGGCTTGAATATCTACCATCCAAATAGGGTGATCTTTTGCTTTCATGGACTATCCCAAGACAGATATAAACTGAGTGTGTGGGATGCGGACAGATGTGCCATATTATTCAGGGAGACGTTTTATGACTGAGGGCTATTGCCCTCAAGAGATGGGGCAGACCCCATGGACCACGTCACTTGAGACACACTCAAGTTGCAGCGCCCAGAGGCATGTCCCAAAGAACCTACCAGAGTCCCTTTTTGTCCAGATCTCAATCTCTTTCCTTCTCTGATGTCAGGAGGGCCAGAGGCATTGAGATGATCTAGACGGATCTATGCCAATATACTGGCGGTGGGGGATTCACTTTAGTCAGAGCTAAATATTTATTTCCAGGCCTAGGAAAGAAATTGCTTTAGGTCAATGTAAATCCCACCATGAAACATGAAATATCAGGGAATATCCATTACTCACAGAAATTTGGACTCTTCGAGAATTATACACACTTAAAATCGTAAGATAAAAACCACTGTGATTTCTCTCTAAAGAGCACCTTATGCAAAGTTCCCACCGCTGTTTTTGTTTGCTTATGTGTTCGAGAGTTTTTAATCTGTGTTTCGACTCTTGGTGATTTTGACTGTGTCCTTTCTGCTTTCACCACTAGGCTTCCATGCAGGCTTATGGGGTTACTTCCTTAAGTGTGTAAATAAAGTCTATTTCTTCAAATGACAAACTTTACTGAGAGACTCACGAGGCATCACTTTGAAGCTGTCATATCTTTAACATGACTCCAGCCAAGTTTATTTTTACAACTGTGAATAGAATCCCAGCATTGATGAAGATTCTATACATTTATGATGAGTAATATAGGAACAAAAGTACGAGGCCTGGAAAGAAATATTTTTAGATTTCTTATTTATTACATTTTTAATAGAAACTCAGGGAAAGCCTTATCTGCTGTCATTTGGTTTAAATTCCACAGTACTTTTTGTATTTGACCAAATTCCCTTATCTCTTATTTCCTTGTATTCTGCTGTGCCAGCCTCCTAGCAGTTGATATACTTATCTGTGGTTTTTATAATAAAGTTTTAGCTTCTACTGAGGGAAAAGAAAAAAAAAATAGAAAGAAAAGGAAAAGCTGCTCCTTAGATACTAAATATACCAGCTGCCTGCGTCCATTATGTGGCTTTGAAATGGTTGCCTGTTCTTGGCATATTGGGGAAGCTTGGGGGTGAGTTCCATGCATCCAATTTAGAGGTACGCAGGGTGCCCACTGCCACATCCTGTGATTTCTTTATATAGCAGGAGATGGATATGGTGTACAAGGTATAAAAAAGGGAAGAAGAGCCATGTGGACACAAACACAGGCACAGGCACACACACACACACACACACACACACACACACACACACATACGCAACTGCCAAAGCAGAAAAATAAAAGAGGAGGGAAGTCACATATTCCTAAGGGCATCTCCTTGTTCTTTTATTTCAGTCCAAAGCAAACCATTATCTCTGTTTCAAAATTGAAGGAAAAACCTGAGTCATGTTGGGCAGACCTTCATAATGTGAAATTACGTGCTTTGCCTATTTTGACCCCAGGTCAACAGCTAAGGGAAATCCAGATCCCAGGTACACTGAAATGACAGTTGGAAGTCCAGACTATTGAAAGTCATGGCAAGGTGTGGCTTCTGCAAGTTTCACCATCTTCATGCAGGGAGGTGATATCCAAACTCATAAACAAATGAACGAAGACGCTATTCAAGGTAGCTAGACAAGGAATTCTTTTTCAGAGGGAAGGATAGTATTTTTGCACCAGTGATTGGTCTAGTAAGATCCAATCTGACAAGTAGTTGCGAGGCCCTTACTGTGTGCCAGAGCCTCTTCTGTGTACTGGCTCTTGCAGAGATGAGTAAGATACACCGCTGATCTCTCCTTAGAATGTCGTCATCACACGCTGCATATAAGGTCACTCCCATGACCTTTGAACCTCACCTACTTTGACCTTACTCCTTGTCCTGCTTGAAGGCAGGAAGGAGAACTATGTGAGGTTTTGGAGTTCTTGCAGATGTATATAACTTTACGACTCAAATTATTTTGCTGGCTCTCTGGACCCAAATATATAAAAGGAGAGACTCCAATCAGATCTCCATGAAGAAACAACACAGCTATCCGGGAAGCAAAGGCAGACTTCTCTGACCGCAGAGAGTTCCGGGAATCCAAATATGCTAATTCTAGATCCCGTTCGAGTCATCCTTTTTGTACCCACTTTGCCAAATCGGACAAAAAGGTGTCCTTCCAGGGTGCAGAAAACGCGCACTTTGTCTGCTCTTAGTCGGGACTCATTTGGTGCCTCCCCAAAGCCGGGATCTCGGAAGCTGACAAGCTGCCACTTTTCCCTGGCAGTAAATTCACCAGAACTTCTCTGTGAAATGTTCCTAAGGAAGATGGAGAATCTCCTTCGCCTCCCTCGTCTTGCCAACAGATGTTTTGCCTCTGTGACACAGTACAATAAAGCCAGTGAAATAATGAAGGAGGAATTCACACTGAAACACCAGCTACTTCTGAAGGGAACAAACTGATTGGATTGTTTCCAACGATATTCTGTGGTGACAGAATGTGACAACTCTACCTTTTCATTTCCTATCCAGCCTCCAGGAGACGGAAGATTTAGTATCCTTTCGCACACTTTAAGTCTGAGAAACTTCTCCTTATGGCTTCTTATGAGTCCTGGAGGCTGGAAAAGAAATCAAGTTGCTTTAGATTTGAGGCAAAGATTCATATTAAGTTGCATCCATTTGCAGTGGGGATGCTGGTGGCGCTTTGCAAGTATTGTCACCATTGACCTGCGGAGGTTGTATATCTCGACCTCTGAGCACGGCTTTCATGTCAGCAAATGAGCTGTTTTCAATCCCTGCTCCACATTTTTTTTTTTTTTTGCTGTTTTTCCAGGTTCCAAGCTGAGACTGTCAACATTACTATAACTTGTGATCCTGTACAGCCATCGGTTTAAAACAATTTCCATACACATTTATTCAGGCCGAGACACAAGCAGGCTGTCCCAAGGTGGCACAATCTTGGGTTACTCTAATCCAGTTACCACCGAGTTAAAATGCTGTCATTACAGCTTCAAACCCCTGGGAGAAAGTGACTATGACAAGCTGGGCTCTGTTTATTAGGTTTTAAACCAAGATTGACTCCAGGAAGTAGTAGCAAGACTGAACAAGTACATTTTCACAGACTTCCCTTCTTTCTTGCTTGGTAGATGGTTTTCATTCTTCTTCACTTGAACTCTCTTCAAGGTCTTTCGGCCCACCTTGCAAGCGATCTGCTGAGCAACAATAGAAGCCATGATTATGAATAAATTATTTATGCAAAGTCCTTTGGAAACCTCGTGTGTCTTGGGCACGCTTTAACCTGCCTCTCACCACCACCTCCCCCCGCTGCCACTCAAGTAGGATAACTTTGAAACTGTCTAAACCTGTTCACTTTAGCATTAGTAAATTATTAAAAACTAACTACTTCCTTAACTACTTCCTTAATCATTGTAGATGAATACTCTAAATCAAATATTTAAGGTACAATTTGATATAAAGCAACGTATTTATTCAATTAATATTTATGAAATAGCTACTTAAATACAGGTACTGTGCTAAGCACGGTGTCTCAAAGGAGGAGACATGGCCTTAATACCAACCTTTTCTGAGCTTACAAACTTAGTGGGGAAACCGGACAAATAAACCCATAGTTTTAATAATTTAAGTCATGTGTTATAACAGGAGAGGGGAAAAACTGTAGAAGGGAAATCTCAGGGACTCTTGCAGAGAGACTCATGTCCCAGACAAGAGACAAAGAAGGCGTCTGAAGGAAATCGTGCCTAGGTTCAAGCGAAAAGGATACAGTGTGTCGTAGAGGAAGGAAGGACAGATCACTTTCCTGCAGCATGAGTAGAGATGCTGCATAGAGAAGATCTCAGAAGGATTTGAAAGAAATCTGAGAACGAAAGATAGGGAAAGAATGGCTGTGTTCCAATGCCTCTGCCTGCAAATTTCATTTAGACAAGGCTGCTGAGTATGTCAGTTTTCTGAATATCTAAAACTCACACTATTTAAGTGTCCAAACTTTATTTTTGTGTCAGTCACAGAGACATCTGTCATGAAGGCACCACCTCATCACCCGCCTTCCCCACCAGAATTCCTTCCCGGGAATTTTTCTGGACTTGTTGTCGAGTGAAAGAAATGAGAAGTAATTACGAAGGTGCCTTCCCCTTCGATCTAGTCTGTAAGATCTTTCAAATCCCGGATCTCATTTTTATGTTTTACATACCCTTCGCTCAACGTATGTGCTGCATTTATATTTATGAAATGAGTAGGGCTTGAATGAATATACAAATGAGTACAGGAATTTAAAAATAGAAATTAAAAAAAATCTGATCTGGTAAACAGCTTCACTTAGAGAAACATGAAGAGAAGATTTATGTTTTGCATTTCTTTAGTATTTGACTTAATCATTTTATTGTTCATTTCAGTAGATTATTCTAAGTTCGCTCCCATTTTATTCTTTTAAAAATGCATACTTTGGAATCTAGTAGACAGTTGCATATTTGATGAATTTTATATGAAATTCAAAGGAAAGTAATTCAGCCTCTGAATTATTATGATGTAACCCGCTGTAAGAATGGAAACTTTTTTTTTTACTCTCTTTTTAAACATTTTTGCAGCCTGACATTAGTGGAAATTAATGGAAGACTGAAGTTGGTTTTCTCCTTATTGTGCAGTTTATATTTGCAATACTAAAACTGCATTCGCCCAACACTTTGTGTGACTATCTCTGAGAAAGCCATAATTAGAGTCTAAGTCTAGACTAGAGTTTAATTCAGCTCAAATCTATAGCTTGGAGGGTTGAATGTAATTGTTGGAGAGTGTGAAATTTCATAAACCCTTGTAAAATGGCTGGTGGATTAGATGAAAATTTGAATCACCCAACAACAGCAGATGATAAACCAATCAACCATAGAAAATTGTCCCTGCTATTTTGATTACTGAAAACCGTAATTCACAATCCCAAAATATTCCAAAATTTCTTCTTCATCTATTTTGAAGGATAAGTAGAAAACTATCGGATATGGAGATATATAAGATCTGTGAATTACACAAATATTTATCAAATGCCTACTATGTGCAAAACAATAAACCATAGCGATATGGCTGTGAATGAAAGAGATACAGATCCCTGCCCTCAGGGAGCTTACATTCTACTGGATGGAAATAGACATCTAATAAATAAGTAAAATCTATAATACATTGGATGGTGGTACTGTGGAGAAATATCAAAAGTATATAATCTCACAGTCAGAGGAGCCTTCACTGAAGATAGGAGGCTTATTCAAAGATGGGAAGGAAGTAAGAAAGTAACTGCTCTGGGAAAACAGCATTCCAGTCAGAAGCAATGACAAGTGCAAAGGCCCTGAGGTAGGACCACATCGTGAGTTGGAGGGATGAGAAAGCGATAGCATGGCTGAGGCAGAGTTAGTGTAGGACAGAGTGGTAGGGAATGGTGTCAGAGAGGTGGGTGGAGACACGTGTCAACTGTGTAGAGCCTTTGGGAAGACATGGTCTTTTTCTGTGAGTGTGATAGAAAGTGACTGGAATTGGGGGCAGCAAGTGACATGATCTGACTTGCTTTTTTGAAAGAATATTCTGACTGCTCTTTAAGAATTCTCTGTCGGGATGCATGAGTGGGTGGTGAGGGAGGGGGTGAAAGGGAGCACAGAGAAATCCGTATTGCATCTCTCCAGGGAAGGTTGCTGGTGGCTGGTCCCAGGGTGGTGGCAGTCAAAGTGACGAGAAGAGGTGAGATTCTAGAAAGATTCAGAACGTGGAGACGACAGATTTGGGCGACGGACTAAAACTTGGACGTCAACAACAACAACAAAAAGACACAAAGGAAACACTGGGATTTTTATCTTGGCAGCGAGTCAAAATTTAATTTTTCTTGGGAAAAATGAGAAAAGAGAAATCACAAAACAAAACTTTGTTTTCTCTTCTTGGGAGAATAAAGGAGAAAATCGATTTCTCCGTAGCGGCGCAATGAAACGGAACTTCCGTATTTCAGAGTCCAGATCTGGTTTTGAAGGAGAGCGTTCCCACTTATTCCTGGGCTGCATGATTAAGACAGAGTGACTTCACTGTGTCCACTTTCTTGCCTATCAAAAAGGTGATGGTAATACAGCACTTCCTTCATAGAGTGTTTGTGAGTACTACTTGAGAAAATTTGTGTAAAGTGACCATCTTAGTGAGTGACTCACAGTATTGCTCAACACATAGTAGAAAAACAAATTGATTTTTTTGTGAAAGTAGAGAAAACTAACACTTTCAATTTGGAGGAAATGTCCCATATACTGCAAAGAAATGGTCTTAATATTAGCATATATTCATTTTAAAAAGTAGATTATTTGTAACACTCATAGCTTAGTAAGACTCATTGAGCACTGCAATACGGAGGTGTTAATAGAATAAAAAACTAAATAGCATGGTCTCTGTTTTCAAAAGAGTTATATATTAGGGGGACACTTGGGTGGCTCAGTCAGTTAAGTGTCTGATGCTTGATCTCAACTCAGGTCTTGATCTCAGGGTTATAAGTTCAGGCCTGCTTTGGGCTCCACACTGGGCTTCAAGCTGACTTAAAATAAAATAAATAAAATATAAAATAAAATAAAATAAACTTACAGATTGATGGAGGAGACAGAATGCACAATATAACATGAACATCAAGGAAAATAGTGATTTTTTTCCCACTGAGAATAGAATTAGTTTAGCTAAAGTTTCTAAATGGGAATAAAAACTTAATACTATACTGACGAGATATTTTCTCAACCAAAATCAGTGTCTGTGATCTGAGAAGCACGGTCATGGGGAAAAGTAGTGTCAATTATTTGAAATCAGAACTATCCTACCGCGTTCAATATTTATAATAATTTTAATGTGCATTACATCAAAATCATTATTACATGAGCCACTATGAAAATGTCTGCCTTCTAATAACATCCATGCTGCTGAGCACCCCTATGGAGGCAGACTTGGTTTTCTCTAAAAGAAACCCAGAACCCAGAAATACATTTACCAAGCCCTGGATTTAGAGTGCTTATCTGCACTAAAATCAAAACCTTCGAGTTTGTCACCTTGCCATTATTAATGGATGGTTAACACCCTGCTAAGCCGGTCTACCACTCAGCTGTTTTCTTCAAGTTGGTTGAATAGCTGGTATTCTTCCTGCTCACAAAGTCATTGTTAATGTTCATATTGCAAAATCATCCTGAGTAAACAGTCTGTGTCATCTGTATTGAGGGGAAGGAATGTATGGATTAGTGTATAATAGCACGGGTTAGGGAGAAAAATGAGTCACCAAAGTAGCCGGTTCAAAGGAATAAAGAGCTAAATCATTATCTCGATGCCTGACTTAGAAAGCATTAGCTCTCAAAGGCATAATGTCTAAAATATAAAGACCATTGTGTAAAGCCCCATTAGGGACTGCAGTTTGATAGTTTATGATGGCAAACTCTGGGCTGTGCCCACACTTAAAAAATGCAAGATTTAGAAGGAAAAAGATGGAAAGGAAACTGAAATAATATTCAGCCAACTCTCTTGCTCCCTGAAATGGTGAAAACTAGAAGAGATATGTTAGGTAGGAATAAATTGTTTTGCTTATGGAATGTAGACATATCTGGAAGCATCTTTCTGAAAAGCTTTGTATGCATTTGTGGTATCCATTTTATGTTCCTGGGGCAGGAGAGTCACATGTCTATCATCAAGGACATCACAGTTGGGAGCAGACATGCAGATAGACTTCATGGGTGTATCAATGCTAGTTGGTTGGAAGAGCTACCTGTAGCATTGTGTTGAGAGGCATCCTGACCCAGGAGGAGAGAGTATTGTGATCAGTTAGTCATGTCTTGGATATTGTGATGGAAATGAAGACTTAAGTATTCAGTGTCGATGAAAGGGATCCGGAGGGAGGGGTAGACGTGTAAGCAAAGATGGAAGGAAGGAAGGAAGCCAGGAAGAGTCTAAGTACCAGGAAAGAGTAACATAGGGAAAGACCTCCTTGACATTGGTCTTGACAATTAATTTTCTGGATGTGACACCTAAAGCACAAGCCACAAAATCAAAACTGAACAAGTTGGACTACATCAAACTAAAAAGCTTCTGCGCAACAGGAGACTTAAGTAAAATGAGAAGACAACCTGCAGAATGGGAGAATACATTTAGGAACCACAGATCCAAGAACCCAAAATATATAGGGGATTCATTCAACTCAAGAGCAAAACCAACAAACAAATAATCTCATTACAAAACAGACGAAAGACTTGAATAGAGATTTTTTTTTTCAAACAAGATATTAAAATGGCCAATCGGTACATGAAAAATTTATTAATGTCACTAATCATTAGGGAAATGCAAATCAAAACCATAATGAGACATCATCTCATACCTGTTAGAATGGCCATCATGAAAAAGACAAGAGATAACAAGTGTTGGTAAGAATTTTGGGGAAAAAAAGAATTTGGGGAAAAGGGAAAACTCGTTCACTATTGGCAGAAATATAAATTGGTATGGCTACTATGGAAAATAGTTGGAGGTTTCTCGAGAAATTGAAAACAGAACTCTCCCTTGATCCAGCAACCTCATTTCTAGTTATATATTCGAAGAAAATGAAATTATTATCCCAAAGAGATGTCTGCAACCCTATGTCCCTTGCAGCACTATTTAGAATAGCCAAGACATGGAAACAACCCAAGTGTCCATTAATAGGTGAAGACATGATACTAAATGAAGTCAGACAGAGAAAGACAAATGCCATAGGATCCAACTTACGTGTGGAATCAAAAAACAAACAAACGGACAGACAAAAAATTCTCATAGAAACAGACATTGGATTCCTGATTGCCAGAGGTATGGTGTTGGGGGCGGTGGTGAGGAAGTTGGGTGAAGACATTCAAAACTCCGGTTATTTAAGATAACAATCCTGAAGATCTAATGGACAGCACAGGGACTAGAGGATAACGATAACTTCTTTGGTGTGTATTTGGAAGTTGCTATAAAAGAGTAGATCTTAAAAATTCTCACTGCAAGAAAAACAATCCTGTAATTATGTGAAGTGATAGATTAACTAAACTTATTGCGATATTCATTTTGCAATGCCTGTATCCAATCATTATGTTGTATACCTTAAGTTTATATAGTGTTATATGTCAGTTGTATTTCAATAAAATTGGAGGGGAAAAAAAGGAAACAAAGCCAAGAGGAAAGTAAGAAGAACCAGGAAGGAGTAACGTACTAAGAGCCATTGGAAGAGAGTCCAACACAGAGAGAGAGAGACGGATCACCATTGCCATATACAAACACGTGTCTCTCAAATAAGGACTAGGAAGAGTCATGGTTTCAACTGGAGGAAAACAAAAAGTGCATCAATAGGATTTTATCCATCTAATTGTTGTGTCTGATGGGACAGAGTGTTTCTGGTAAAATTTTTTGTAGTTTGGCAAATGCTTTGTTTTGGGTGCACCTAAGAGTTTGTTTAGGAAATAATTTAGAATTAAAAAAAAGAAACTTGAAATGAAAAAGCTAGACTACTTAATTCTGCCCAAATTTCTGTCTTTCTTTCTTCCTTCCCCATCTGTTTTGACATCAAGACTACATTATTTTGTCAACCGTGCTGGAGACAGCTAAGGATGGCAGGTATGCAGTGTAGCAATCATCAAGTCTCAAGTTGCCTTGACATCTGCCAATAGCTAAAACACTTTATTTTAAGTCTGAATTTTCTGCTCATTCACTTTTCTTGCTATTCGAGCTTAGTGACACATCCAAAACACACCACCATCACCAACAAGCAAACTACATTTCAGGAAATGAAAACTTCATGAATAGAAAACCCAATTACTTCTGAGTCATATTTAATTTTTATTTTCTATTTATTTTTAAGTTACTTTTGCAAAAAAAATGCTTTATGAGCTAAATCAAAAATTAAAAACTTTATACTCAAAAAGAGTGATAATAAATTCAGACCAGGACTCCATAGACCTGAGAGGTCTCTACTCTCAGATATCTGAGAAGGCTCCACTCAGTTGGAATTGGTGAGCTTTTATTTAGTAAACCTGGATGCCAATAATGTACTCATAATAAGGGAAATCATTTTAAAATTTGAAAAAAAAATTTAATTGAAAAGTGCTATTTTAGGGGCACATGGGTGGCTCAGTCAGTTGAGTGTTGGACTCTTGATTTTGACTCAGGTCATGATCCCAGGGTTGTGGTATTGAGCCCTGTGTAAGGCTTCCCACTGAGTGTGGAGCCTGCTTAAGATTCTTGCTCTCCCTCTGCCCTCTTCCCTGCTTGCTCTGTTTCCCTCTCTAAAATAAATAAATATATATGCTATTTTAAAATAATTGCAACTGATAATTGCATAGTTGTACTATCAAGTTCTATCGATAATATCTACTTATTTTCCAGTTTAATAGAATTTTAAGTTAATAATTAAGTACAGTACAAATTAGGTATTATTTCTCAGGGAGCCTGAACGGTTCAGTCCATCAGGCATCTGACTTCAGCTCAGGTCATGATTTTGCAGTTTGTGGGTTTGAGCCCCACATCGGGTTCTGTGCTGACAGCTCAGAGCCTGGAGCTTGCTCTGATTCTGTGTCTCCCTCTCTCTCTGCCCTCCTCTCTCTCTCTCTCTCTCTCTCTCTCTTTCTCTTTCAAAAATAAAGAAAACTTTAAAAAAGTTTAAAAAATAAAAAAGTATTATTTCTAAAAGTAAATTAATTTTTCAAAACAGTTTTTTTTATAATTTGTCTTGCTAATGTTTTTCAATTTTGGAATTACACTGTTGAATGAAATAGTTTTGAAACAATCTTTTGGGGCAAAATTAAAAAATTATAGGTAGCACTCAAATAATTGGAATAGGTGTGTTTGAATTCAGTTGTCTATGAAATTAAATTTAAACTTAGATTTTTAGGGGTGCCTGGGTGGCTCTGTTGGTGAAGCATCCAACTCTTGGTTTCAGCTCAAGTCATGATCTTATAGTTTCTTAAGTTTGAGCCCCCACATCAGGCTCTGCACTGGCAGTGCAGAGGCTGCTTGGGATTCTCAGTCTTCCTCTCTTTCTGCCCCTACCCCACTCATGTTGACTCTGTCTCAAAATAAATGAATAAACTTCGAGAAAATTTTAAAAAAGTAATTTAGATTTTTATATGGAGCTAATAGAAAAAATAGACTAAAAGAATGTCCATGCCTATAAACCTAACTAGTCAAGGTTTTCTTTAATACAGCGAGGATCTGAGAAGTTATACCTATACCTATAGTTATATAGGTGAAGAATTTGTGTACCAACACCAAGTTCCTTGAGTGTGAAGCAGTTCCTCACTTAAAAGGTAAATAACACTGGAGAAGTTCCCGTACTTGTCTTGGCTGAATATCCTTCTTTCTAAAATGCATTCAATAGGGGCGCCTGGGTGGCTCAGTCAGTTGAGCAGCCGACTTTGGCTCAGGTCATGATCTCGCGGTCTGTGAGTTCAAGCCCCACGTCGGGCCCTGTGCTGGCAGCTCAGAGCCTGGAGCCTGCTTCGGATTCTGTGTCTCCCTCTCTCTCTGCTCCTCCCCCACTCATGCTCTGTCTCTCTCTGTCTCAAAAATAAATAAACATTTAAAAAATAAATAAATAAAAATAAAATAAATAAAATAAAATGCATCCAATAAATAACTCACACTGTTTTAATGACGTGTAGTTAAATTAGATGTGTAAAGTCATTGGGAAAGTGTTAGCATGTATTTAATGTTAATAATTATTTCCTCTTAATAATATTACCAGAGGTAAAACTCCTTAGAATTTTGCAGGGAGTATTGCATACCAACAAATATAACATCAGACTCCTTCGAAGTCATAATTCAGAAATTTAAAGTAAAGATTGAGGCTGAATCTTACAAAAGCCATCTAGAATCATACACTGGAGTGTCTTAGTATGTTTCATTATTTGTTACACCCCATATATTCAAGATTCCGGAGATGAAGGGACTTTTTATTTAAAATAAAAATAAAATTTTATTTTGAAATTCTAAAAGTTCAGTTGGTTAAAAAAAATGATGCTTAAGGGGTGTTGATTTAAAAAATCCAGAGTAAGCTTATAGATATAAGGGAATAGGTTTTAGCAGGCTAATTCTCTTAGTATATGTGCTGCCGAAGCGAGCACAGGCTGATTCTCTTAATGAGAAAAACCCAAAATCTGGAAGATATTATCTATCTGTCTATCTATCTATCTATCTATCTATCTATCTATCCATCTATCAATCTATTCATCTGTTTATTATTATCAATATAGATGTAGAGATATAAGACATACAGATGAGGTTATACAAATGGCATCATATATAAGTATATATAACATTTATATGTAACATAATATATATTTACACACACATATACACACCACATACAATTTAATCATCCAAGGGCTATTCAGGCAGCAAAAATGAAAAAATAAAAATTCCAGAAATAAGAAAAGCACAGAGAAATTAAACTCTTATTTGACATCGCCTTTTTCTTTGAGAATAGTTCTGATTCCCAAGGAGAGCTGAGAAGCAGAACAGAAAGTATCAACTGAGCAGCAGAAAACCTGAGGAAAGGAGCAAAGTCTGCAGCAATCCCTTCTGCCGAGGTGACAATATTGGAGTTCTAAGCCCATAAAGTGAATTCCCTTCATAAACAGCAAGGTTTTAACTGGGGCATTAAAAAATACGAGCTATAGTATTAGAGGTGAACTGGAAATAAATTAGTTCTTACAAAGGCTTAAGCCCAGCTTTGAAGCATCTTAATTGATGATTAGATTAAATGAAGGTAATATACTACTTCCTAGGCCTTGCTTGATAAAGCAAAAGTCAATTCTCACTCAAGGATGATAGCATCTTTCAAAGCTTTATAGGGTCCCCATTTTTTTTAACATATACACAATGTCAAGAATTTAAAAAATTTAAATTAAAAAAAAGTATTAGTTGCGCAGAGAGAACACCTACTTATCAAAAGCAAACAGTAAAAATATACAGTAGAAACAGACCATTGGAGAAGCAGGTATTGGGGTTATCAGTCATGAATTTTAAAATAACTGTATATTTAACTTAATAATATGTTCAAAATTACTATTAATATGTTAAAATTTAGAAATTAAATGATAAAATGAGATGAAATAATGCATAGAAATTTTGTAAGTGACAAAAAAGATAACCCCATCTTGGGAGATAAGAACCCAAATGATGGGTTTGTTGACAAATTAAACTGAAGAGAAGATTAGTGAACTGGAAAATAGATTAAAAGAAATATCCAGACTGGAGGGAAAAGAGGGAGAAATATCAAATATGCAAAAACAAAATAATGAGAGAGAGCTATGCAGTATAATAAAAATATTTAAGACATTTGGAATGGGAGTGCTGAAGTGAGGAGCAAGAAAGAGTGAAACAGAAACCATAAATGAAAATATAATAAGAATTTCCAATGTGATTAAATATGTCAAATCTCAAACATGATAAATCCAGAAAAAAAGTGACACTTGAGTGTCATCAGATCAAAATTTCTGAAAAACTAAAGCAAACATACCCTCTTCTTAGAGTCCAGAGAAGGAACATAAATTTTCAAGGAAGTAACACTAACCTTGAGAACCGGCTTCTCAACAGAAACCATGTTAAGCAGAAGACAATGGACAATGATTTTAAAGCGCTACCACAAAATTTCTGATACCAACATAGAATTTTATACCAGGGAACCTGCACTTTGAGACTGAGAAAATAAATAAATCTCAGATAATAACTTGAAACTTAGACCGAACATGTCTATATTAAAGAAGGGAAGTTCTTCCAACAGAAGATGAATGAACCCAGATAGAAGCACTGACATACATTAAAAAAAGAAATGGAAATGGATAATATGCAGGGAAATATAAATGATTGTACTACATAAATAATATACATATATGATTATATATATGTATATACACAATATATATATACAATATTATTTTTTAGATTTAAAACACAGGTCTAATTAAAATACACATCACTGGTAACATAAATTACATACATTAAATGGAAGAATTCTAAGGTTCTTGGGTAGTCCAAAAATTGTTGAGTACTACTTTTTTTTTGTTTATTTATGTATTTTGACAAAGGGGGAAGGGGCAGAGAGAGAGGGACAGAAAGAATCTCAAACAGACTCTATGCTATCAGGACATATAAATAATGTTGCAATAAACATAAAGGTGCATGCCTTTTTTGAATTAATGTTTTTGTATTCTTTGGGTAAGTCCCTAGTGGTGCAATTGCTGGATCATAGGGTAGTTTATTTTTAATTTTTCTAGGAACCTCCATGCTGTTTTCCATGGTGACTGTACCAGTTTGCATTCCCACCAACAGTGCACAAGTGTTCCTTTTTCTCCACATACTCACCAATACTTGTTGTTTCTTGTGTTTTTGGTTTTAGCCATTCTGACAGGCGTGAGGTGAGATTTGATTATAGTTTTCATTTGCATTTCCCCAGGAAAGTCTGATGTTGAGCATCTTTTCACGTGTCTGTTGGCAGTCTGGATGTCCTCATTGGAGAAATGTCTGTTCATGTCTTCTGTCCATTTTTATTTGAATTATTTGAGGGCGGAGGGTATTGAGTTGTGTCAGTTCTTTCTATATGTTGAATACTAACTTTTTATTGGGTATGTCATTTGCAAATATCTTTTCCCATTCCGAAGGTTGTCTTTTAGTTTTGTTGATTATTTCATTTGCTGTGGAGAAGCTTCTTATTTTGATGTAGTCCAAATAGTTTATTTTGCTTCTATTTCCCTCGTCTTAGGAGACCTATTTATACACTATTAAATGACCCATAGGCTTAAAGAAATTACAAAATAATTTTTAAATGTTTTGAAGTAAATGGAAATGAATTTATGATATTCCCAAAGATGCGGAATGAAGCTAACGTCCTATCAATAGGGAGATTTTTAGCTTTTATAGGCTAAAGCCTGAAAATTATTAAAAAATCTTTACATTCATCACAAGAAATAGAATCATGAACCTAGAGGGTAAAGAATAATAATGATAAGTTGGTTAAGCACCTGACTCTTGATTTCAGCTCAGATCATGATCTCACAGTTTGTGAGTTTGAGCCTCGTGTTGGGCTCTATACGGACAATGCAGAGCCTGCTTGGATTCTCTCTCTCCCTTTCCCTCTGCTCCCCTTCACCTCTCTCTCTCTCTCTCAAAATAAATAAACAAACAAACAAACATTTAAAAATTTTAAAAAACATTTTTAATGAAACATAAAATAAACGTACAATAGAGATAATCAAACCAGCCAATCGTTGCATATCTGAAAGGTATTTAAACTGTTGAAATCATGACAAGAGTGATCAAAAATAAAAGACACAATAATGAATATAAGAAATAAAATGGGAAATGCATACATACATGCACCAACAGGCATATTTAAGAATGTCATAGAGACATTTTTCATAAAAGTTTCAAATTATGAAAATCTCATCAATTGGAAGGGTAAATAAATTGTGAAATATTCCTACAACAGAATACTATACAAGAATAAGAATGAAAAACTACTGAACAGTTTTTTACATAGATAAATTCAATCTTACCCTCTATCTTTTCTGCTTAAATAGCCCTTGGATGTTTGGAGTGTGTGTGTGTGTGTGAATATATATATTTATAATGTTACATACAAATTTCATATATATGTATATGCATATTTAAATTTATTTATAAATATTTATACATATTCCAGATGTTTGGATTATTCCAATCGAGATAATTACCCTGAACAAATTATCATTTTATATCCAGAAGCATACTCTGGACTCTTCATTTCTAAAGCTTTTTTACTTATTTTGTGAGAGAGGGGGAGAATGAGCACTAGATGGGAAGGAGCAGAGAGAGGGAGAGAGAGAATCCCAAGCAGGTTCCACACTGCCAGCATGGAACTCCACGTGTAAGTCAATCTCACAAACTGTGAGCTCATGACCTGAGCCAAAATCAGGAGTCAGAAACTTAACCAACTGAGCCCCCCAGGAGTCCTTGCACTCTTTTTGTTTTTTTAATTTTTTTTAATGTTTATTTATTTTTGAGACAGAGAGAGACAGAGCATGAGTGGGGGAGGAGCAGAGAGAGAGGGAGACACAGAATGCGAAGCAGGCTCCAGGCTCTGAGCCATCAGCACAGAGCCCCACGCGGGGCTCGAACTCACAGACGGTGAGACCATGACCTGAGCCGAAGTCGGATCCTCAACCGACTGAGCCACCCAGGCGCCCCCCTTGCACTCTTTTTAATCACTACCACTTGGACATATATTTTCACTGAGAACTCTAAAATAAAATTCTATTTTTATTTAAAATAAAAATTCTCCTATTTCTGGAAATTTTAATATATCGAATAGGATAAATAATTTAGTCCCAAACACATTGCTCAAAACAAAAGAAAATGCAGACATTGAAAGGTACCTACAGTGTAATTCTAGTTACACATATTTTTGCAAAAGGAAAACTAATATGGTTTTAGAACTGTGATTACCTGTGGCATAAGGAACACTTACTTGACACTGGATGTATCTGTTTCTTGATCTAGGTGACAGTTACATGAGTGTATTTTGTGAGATTTATCAATGCAATCAATTATAATGTGAGGATTCTTGTGAATTTAAGCTATCCTTTGAAACCTTTATTTTAAAAAGAAAAAGGATCCAGAATATTATGCTTCTCTTAACAGTGCGAAATGACATCAGTTATAAAAAATAAGAAAAAGTATATAAAATCTATTTGGCCAAATTCTACTTTGATTCAAACTCCAAATCATTACTTCAATTCTAAACAACATTCTAAGTATGATCTTGAAGTTGATCAAAGTATCATTACCATGACTTTATAGAAGACGGTGTTCTCAAAATGTGAAAAAACTCACGTTTACTATTTTATCACTATTTTTAAATAAAAGTGATATAGAATCATGGCAAATAATTTATATTGTTGAAAATTTAGCAAATTATATACATGTTATATGCTTCTATATGTATTTATACATGTAAAGGTGTACATAGTCTTATGACACACATGTATATGTGTGCGTGTGTTTACATAGACATACATTTATAGAGATATGTTTGTGTGTATGTGTATACACACATACGACACTCACAAATGGATATACATATGGTACAAGAACATGCCTTATTCTTTTCAACAACTTGTTATTCTCACTAAACAAACGCTTAAAATTCTTTATGTTAACTAAGATCTTCACTTTCACTTTTACTGATTTAGTTATTTGTCTGTGACAGTAGAACTTTAAACATCTTCCCCCGTGCCTAGCATACCACCATCACTGATCAAATACAATATGGTGGAACTGTCTAACAGCTGTGTCATTTCATTAATTACACACATCATTCAGCTGCTTACTTTTTCTTCTCAGAACTTGTTCTCCGTCTGCATTTCTTCATGTCATCTCTTCTGTTTTTGTCTCTCTGCCACATGGCACTTGATAGTAGTGTTCACCCACTACATTTTAGCCATTGGTGCTTACGGTGATAAGTACCCAGGCACGTGCTTCCAACTTCTCACACCACAAATTACACTGGGAAAAAAAAAAAAGCAATCAGGTCCAGGCATGCCCATGGATGGACCTGAATGAGAATTTTCTTCAGTATGTATTCCCGAATGCAGAATTGCCGGGGTTATTTGGTATGCACATATTTAATTTATTTAATACCCCTAGATTGCTGTCCACAATGGCTGTACCAGTCTATATTCCCTCCTGCAGGGCATGGGGGCTTTCCACATTTCCTCATCGCATTTGAACTTGGTATCAGCCAGCTTTCCAGACTTCTGCGATCGAATAGGTCAAGTGATACTAATCGTTGCCTTCAGTTGAATTTCTTTAACTGGTAAATTTTTGGATTTCACTTCAACATTGCCTATCTACGTCTTGGTCCATTTTCCTCTCGGGGTTGAGGTGTCTTGTTGATTTGCAGAAGCTCCTTGGATATTCAAGATACTAGCTTTTTTATAGTTTTTGATATTGCAAATATTGTCTTTCATGCTGTTACCTGTACCTTAAACCTACGCATGTTATTGTGTGTTAATACCTGATCCTCATTTTTGTTGTAATCAAATCTATTTTTCTTATGGATTTGTCATTTGGATGTTTTTTAAAGCTATTTCATATCCCAAATTCATGAAGATTAACTCATATTTTCTTTAATTCATTATAGTTTTACCTTTCACATGTTTTCACCTTTTCATATGGATCTACATGGAATCTATGCGTTGAGAATATAATTATTTTCATTGGTGATCTCTTATTCTTCTTAATGGTTACATACCATCACATCCTATGAATACACTCTTTCTAACTAGCATAAAATTAATGACTGTGCAGATGTTTTTTAGACTTTGTTATTATATTCAATGATGTAAAGAATATCTCTGTGGCATGGCTAGATCAATGTGCCTATGTATATAGATACTTTTTCTTTGGATTGATATTGTCAACCTACCCAGTCAAAGTATTGTTTTATCTGTGCTGTCTAATAAAAGTACCAGTTATATTTAATACATATAAATTTATAGGCAATCAAAAGTTATCTATAATCTGACATTCTATTGTGTTGTTAAAATTTTTTTTAATTAAAGTATTTTATCCCACCACCCATGCTAAAGGTTGGGTTCTGTTTTTATTTGAAACCTCACATTTTTCATGGCATTATTTGATATGTCATATTATATTTTATACCACTTCCCATTAGAAAATGAAAATAGAAGATGATGGCAAATGGTGGCAGATGTGTTAAGGGAAAAAAAATCGCTTGAAAGTATATGAATTCATTATTATATTCCTCCTCTAGGAAGGGACAAACAAAAACAAATATCTGAACACTACATATTAAAACCAGAAGCCTCACTTGCAAAGTGAATATCTAAACCTAACCATCATCACAATTAATTTTTGTAAATATTTTCACCAAAGGACTCGTCTTATCAAATAGAATGATGGTAATTATTACCAAATATTTTGAAGGTACTTGACTGTAATTTTGGCCCCAAACAAAGTATTTGCTACAACTAGAAAGCATTTAGCAGTTGGTCCCTTTCTGAAAGACAGATTTTAAATTATTTGTGGGGAAAAATACACTTGGCATATAAATATATCACTAGCTCATTTTTTAAGCAAAACTAAGCATTTTATTTCAGGGCAGAAAAAATCTCCTGCATGAATGAAATATTTAGTGGCCGAGCTAAAATGAGACAGGACCGATACATGTTTTGTTTTAATGGTATGTTGGCGAGGGTGTGATGATAGATACTTCCTCTGGTTGCAGGTGGGGCTACAAAATAATCTACAGTTACTAGAATACAATTTGACAACACACGCAATACATCAAACATAGGATGTTAGTTAAAAATCACAGGGGTGGTGTGATCAAAGAGAATTTTTATACACATGGAGAAATTATTGAAAATTTATTAATGAAAAAAAGGGCTTTAAAAAAACGAACACCCTAAATATTTTGCTTTTTACTCTCCAGTGATTAGAAAGTTATGTATTCTAATTACTACCACGCTATTAATATCAATCATGAAACAATATTTATTTATCCAACCAAAGTATGTTATTTTCCTCTTTCCTTTGTACTTTCCAGGAATTTCAGATTTGAAATTGAGATTTGTATTGATAAATTATTTTTACCTTATTTATCACTCCTTTCAAGAATAATTTGTAACCAGTTCATTATATTTCTTAACCACATTTTGCCGTGAATGTATGGAAAGAAAAAATCCTAAGTTTTGTGTGTTTCATTTTTTACCACGCTTTCCTTTTATATAACATTCTGTCGGTTCCCATGTCTGTTGTCTTGATTCATTTCTCATTCGGTTAGATTATGTCCTTAAGTAATTTTTTTTCACCAAAGTTTCAGAGTGGTCTATTTTCCGGGACCCTCTGGGCCTGAGAACATCTTTTATATCCCGTGTTTGAATGAGTCATGGCTTCTCTTTGTTTGAAAACTTGGATCACAATTTTTTTTACCATCGAAACGTAGTAGATATTGTCTCCTTGGAGTGAAGCCCTTTAGAAGACCAGAAGTCTATGCCAAATTGCTCTTCTCCCTTCTCTGTAACCCTGTTTTTTCCTGTGCTAAGGTTAACATTTGTTTTTTCTTCAAATGCTGACTTTTCATTTGAGTAAGATTGGATGTAATTCTCTTTCCTTTGATATTTTTCACCCAGGCACTTGGTGCGTCTTTTAATCTGAAGCTTCACTTTTTTCTTTACATCAAAGAAATTTCCTTCTATTGTTTCTCATTATTGCTTCTTTATCTGCTCTGTTCTTTTTCTGTCTGTAATTCCTCTCCATTTTCAGCTTGTACCCACATCCTGAGATGACCTATTTGTAGACCAATTTGAGGCTTTTTTTCTCCTCCTTCATCTGGAAGCAAACACAGCGAGGGTATATGGGGGTAGGAGTGGTATTTGTCGTCAATGAACTCTTAAGTCTAGCATGAAAGGTAATTTGGAAATTTCAAAAATGTTAAATTGTACATGTCCCATTTTTGAAGATGTCTACAAAGAACATATATTACTTTTTTGGATGAAAAAATTATTTGCAAGAATAAAGGAAGCATATGAACAAGAAGTCCTGTGGAAATCTACAGGGATAGTCTTCCCCTTTAATAATTAGTGACAAACCGCAGTCACACTAACACGGACACTTGCTATTTTCACAACCCAAGAGAGCTATCGGATTCTGTAAATGATTTAGTGATGCAAATAACCACGATCTGCTAATCATATCAGAAAACAAATCTGTGGGTAAAGGTACAGAAGAGAGATTGCATTGCTTGAAGAGGGAACCTTAAGGTGAGCTCAAAAAGACATGTTTTGGTGTAAAGAAGGCTTTCATATTGAGATCACAGAATTTCCACTTCTAATAGAAAGTTCAGGTTTTGCTATCTTACCTCCATCTATGAAGATTAGATTCCAGAAACCTCCTACAGTGAAAAACTTGGCAATTAAAAGAAATTCATAATTGGATGCAAAATATAAAGCTGGAACCAAGTCCCTGAAAGCCCCCCCAAACTGTATTTAAATACAATAAGGTGATAGTGATAACACAGTCAATGATGTCAGTTGATGATACCTAAAGGTTAACTTTACACTGATTTGATAATGTGCTTTTCATTTCCATTTATTCTTCCCGACACTTGTAGGATTTTTTTCAGAATGTCCCTCTAATGATTCAAATATATTAAAGTGGTTTTACTTTGTGGCACTCCTCGGCATGTTTACAGTGATAGATTTTTCAGTGGAGGCCTGTTCTTCCCCATCTCCAAGGGATTGATGCCCTTTGGATTCTGCGATATGGCATTTTGTGACCCCACCTCCCAGCCCATACACATAAGGTCTTATCTCCATCAGCGTTTCTCGGGTTATTTCACCCTCTTTTTTTTTTTTTTTTGTAATTTTTTTAATGTTTATTTATTTTTGAGAGAGAGAAAGACAGACCAGTGTGAGCAGAGGAGGGGCAGAAAAAGAGGGAGACAGAATCCAAAGCAGGCTCCAGGCTCTGAGCTGTCAGCACAGAGCCTGACACCGGGCTCCAACTCACAAACCGTGAGATCGTGACCTGAGCCAAAGTCAGATGCTTAACCAACTGAGCCCCCCAAGCGCCCCCACACTCTTCCAACTTATAGATGATTCACGTGTGGTCCTAAGGGTTTCCCTTGACTTTTCTTCATTTTGCTTATCTCTTTGTCTCTGAACCTCCAGTCTTTTTTTCCACATCAGGCCCCAAGCTGCCGGGGCAGGCTTTTTGCACCATTCACCAATCTATACATGGTCTCGGCTCAGTCCATGAGTGGTAAACCACTTAAAGCCCTATTCGTGCCTGCCCACGGGGAGACCTTATCTCACCACTGAGTTTCAAGCAAACTTTGACTGTGTCTTTTGTGCAGCCAGTCTTCCATTTTGGCTTCACACACACGTACTGAGATAACCTATCTTGTAATAATCGTTGGGGTTCATTTCCTCCTTCAACTTGTCTTACAGGATCCCACCTATGGCCAATAAGCATTGAGATAGAGGCCTCGGGCTCTCCTGCCGCACCCTTGTACCCTCTGGTTCTACTTTGGCTCCATCGGAGATGTTCCATTTCCATATTATGACAGATTCCTGGGCCGCCTGTCTGATGAATGCATGACTGACAGAACCCAGCTCATGATGGAAGTTCTGGATGCGTGGTTACTTGTTTCAAACATTCTGTCTCTCCCTAGAGACGGTAGGATACTGATGTACGATTCTCCAATGTCAATGGCATGTCTTCTTTGCAGAACCCCAGAGGCCCCTGCTGTGATTCTCCCCCTGGGATTTGTCATGAATTTTTCTCTGCACAATTCTTCACCACAGACCCCTGACTGGGTGGCTCAAGTGGTAAAGATGATTGCATGCAGCCTGCACCTGGGGCCAATCCTTTTCCTACTGTGAGAACCACTCAAAGATGGCAGACCATGTGTCAAGGTGATGGTCTCAGTTGGGTGGAATTCATTATTTTGATCATACACATTAAGCAGCACCCTCATTGATTGCCCATTGGTTTTGGCACTGAGAAAGCTGTCCCTATTTCATCCAATCAACGATCTTCACAATTCCGTGTGAGGCAAAAGCCCTTTGGTTACCACTGTGATCTTGGTCCTCATGCAACTGTCCCTACATTCAGGTGGTTCTGTGCACCACCTGGTATCTAGTGCTTTGAGACTCTACCAACCCCACTGCTCTCAGTGAACCAGCTTCGTGTCAGCCCCCAGAGGAGGGTCCCCACTGGAGTTAATGACACAGATGCCTTTCTCAATGGCACCTTCCCAGCAGCCTTGTGAATCAAGGTCCTCTGGGCCTTTCTGTAAGGAATGGTCTTACATCTTCTCCATCATGGCCCCTTGACCAAGCCTTCTCCAACACCTGCCATAGCTGTGCGGCTTTGCTCAGCATGGGCCATCTTCTTTTCTAGGCTTTCAGAAGTCAAACTCCCAACAAGTTTGCCTCATTTCCTGGTGTTAAATCCCATATCCCTACAGAGGTATCCACTCTCTTCAATTACTCCTATGTTCCAACACTTTGGTCAAGCACCCTGAAAACCTAACCCAAAGACACTCCTGTGGTTTCCGCCTGTTTCTAGTGGTTTTCTTATAGTCCCTTGAGCATAAAGTCCTCATCTGGTTTAGCACAACCTCAGTATGCCATGACTTAACTTCAGTTTTTGGCTTGGCAGTCAGCAAAGGAAGAGGCAAGTCCTTCGGCCTTGAAGGGATAAGAACTCAGAAGTATCTTCCCACACAAGGGAATGCAGTCTCTTCCTGGAGAGAGGCAGGTCATCTCTTTAGGCTCTGAGGACTTGAGAGGAGCCAAATTTTACTGGGGGGAATGAAGTTTATTGGGGTTTAATGCTCATGAGAGATAGAGGAAAGGCAAGAGGGCACCTGGGTGGCTCAGAGGGTTGAGCTTCCAACTCTTAATTTTTGGCTCAGGTTGTGATCTCATGGTTTGGGGGATCGAGTCCCACACCAGCCTCTGTGCTAACAGCATGGAGCCTCCTTGAGGTTCTCTCTCTCTCTTTCTCTCTGCCTGGCTCCTATGCATGTGCACACATGTTCATGCTCTCTTAAAGTAAGTAAATTTTTTTTTTAATGGTTATTATTGAGACAAAGAGTGCCAGCGGGGAGGAGAAGAGAGAGACAGGGACAGAGGATCTAAAGAGGGCTCTGCACTGACAGCAGCAAGCCCGATGTGGGGCTCGAACTCATGAGCCATGAAATCATGACCTGAGATGAAGTTGGAGACCCCACTGATTGAGCCACCCAAGTGTCCTTTAAATAAACTTTTTTCAAAAAAAGAAGGAAAAGGCAGAATTTGGCAGGAGAGTCTCCAGTCGTGATACAGATCTGACAAAGCACAGCTATGCCACCAAGAGCATCGGTGTGAAGAATGCCTGGGTTCTGGGCAAAACATACCAGGCTCTGATACCTTCTGCCATGTTCAGGCATTGAATAGGGCTGCATGGAGGAGCGTGGTATCAGCTGGAAAGCTGGATCTTCAAGGAGCTATAACTGAAGGCCCTGAGTTAACTGGCTCCTTTCCCCTGAATGGTAGGATCTTTCTTGAAGGAAGATCTCAGAGGCACACACCATGACTGTGGGAGCCAACAAGATCTTCCATGAGAGTCTCTGAACTCCAGTCTGTTTTCTCCAGGGCAAATGCTCATCAAGACACACAGTGAACAAAATAACCTAACACCACACATTGTCTTCTCTCTCTCCTCGTAATACATTGTCTGCTTGGTCAGAAGTTAAATATATGGTCGTGTGATTCCACTGCAGCATAAATCCTAAAACTGAAATAATATTCACTACCTAGTGTTCTTTACTACTATGTATTTCATGTCTTTCTATCTCAAAATAGAAAAAAGTAAGTCCCTAGATGGGAACCTTAATGCTTACCAAATTAACTTTCACATTTTAGAAATTGGAGACATGACATTTCAACTCCATCAGAGGACCTTAAGTGGAAAGCGCAGTTCTTAAGATGGAGGGTTGTTGTCATCAGCAAATAAAAAGACGGGATGGTTAGTTAAATTTTCGTTCGAGATAAGCAACAAATAATTTCTTTGGCATAAGCATATCCCTGCAATATTTGGGACAAACGTGTACTAAAAGGGTATGCATTATTTATCAAAAATTCAAATTTAGCCAGGGACTTGGCTTGTATGTTACCTTGTATGTATATATCTTGTCTCATATGTTATGTGGCAACTCTGTCCCTGCTTCAGAATCACTACATCCCCTCATCACATACACCTTCCACTCCAAAATTCTCTGAGCTCTGTTGTGCCCTGAAACTAGAAGATGCTTAGTGCTGAGCTACAGAGAAGAGATCACTAAAGAAGATACAGCTGAGAAAGTCTATCCATGACCTTTGGAAAAAAAACAAAAATAAATTATAAAATGGTGTCATTCAAAAAATACACACTGCTCAAATACTCCGTGTGATGTGCCTTGTTGGGTGCTGACTCCGGTGTTTTCACACTGCTGGTCATGATTTGCTAAACTTCTTCGGCGAAGAAATCAATTTAGAGGCTTGCGACCAGCATTTTTTTTTTTTTTCAGTGAACTGGGATAGACTGGAATACAAAATGCCATCATGTAATTTCATGTAGTAAAAGTCAATATTTTGGGAAAATTTTGTTTTCATTATGTATTTGTGCATGTGTGCTAGATCACACTACGTGAGGACACTGGAGTGCCGGCAACAGCAGATTTAGCTTCAGACCAATCAGGAGAACTGGCTGCTCTTTTTTTCTTACCATCTATTTCCATGGAGTCTGAAAGTCTATGGCCATCCTAATGGATATATCAACTCACGCCATCATAGGGACCATCCCCATTGGAGAAGGAAAAAGGGACTCTATCCTAAGGCACAAAGACATTTATGACAAGTGAGTATAAGCATGAGCTTTCAAAACATTGTTAAACAGCTAGAAATGCATCTCCAAGCTTAATGGTTAAGGTCCATTGGACTATGAAGGTCAGGGAAAGTCAGAACAAAGCTTCGTGACTATTCTAATGAAGTCACACGTGAACCAAATTTCCAGGTTCACCACAAGTACTTCTAGCGTGAACACATTATCAATTCCTCTGGACTACAATTTTTAAGCATGTAGTGTTGGAAGAAATTCCTTTGGAATTCTGTGCTTTCAAATAGTCAAAATGCTTTTAATGTTGATCTTAAAGTTTATTTTCTTCCCATTAGATCACAAAACATGACATCTCGCTAATGACATGTTAGAAGAGTATGCCGATTAGAAATGTTGGTTTTGATTTTCTGACTCGAGTAACATTTTAAAGAGGAGCATGGTTATTTAAAAAGAGGAAACAATTCAAAACATGAAAAAATGTTTGTGGTATGACTCACTCCGGGTCGCTACCACCTTCCTCAGAAGCTCTACCTGGTACCCTTGATCAATGGGCTTGACGGCTTCTTTTAAGCTTGCACATTTACCCATCAGGATAAGAAGGGAGCTGATACTTACATTTTTCTGTAAGTTTTTTTCCTTTCCCATATGTTGGGGCTTTTAAGTTCTAAAAAGTGATCAGGTAGCATCTTGTATTTACTTTCTTCGAATCTATCGCAATTGATTTAGTGAAACAACAAAATAACGATCGATTGCATCTTTTTGTTTGGTGTTCTTATCGTTGATGTTATTTACTTGCTTGGTTTTGCTTTTTTTTAATCCCAAAGTTGAAGTGACATCAGAGAAAAACTCCTTCATTCCATGTGGGTATAAAAAAAAAACAAAGAGTTAAATATCTGAATTACATAAACTAGCAACTAAATTGAATCATGCATATTGTTTTAATTTAAAACCCTGAGTCGTGGAAATAGCATAAAGGAATAAAATGATCTATATAGCAAAGGAAGGTGAAAAAGTCGGACTTGACTTGTCTATGTTTGTAAAGATTTTATAAAATGGGATGAAGGGTCCGAAGGGTGATGCATGGGATGTCTTTGGTTACATCTTGGCCTCTCAAAATAGCTTGTGTTTTTAAGGGAGCAGAGATAGTATGGGCATTTATCGCAGGAAAAGAAATAATTCCACTCCCCACGGCACACCTTTAGAACTGAACATTTTTGCAGAGGTCAATTTCACATTTGCTGAGGAAATATTCTAGAAAATGAATAAGAAATAAATATCCTCAGATTAATGCTATATAAATACATTTGCTATAGGTTTCATTAAATATTCATGGTACACACATGTACAGGTCAAATTACCTTTAAATATTAAATTTCTTTCCAGGGGTAGGGAATTTCAGATTTATTCAGTGTTTATAAAAAGCAGGATGGAACCTAAGTATGATTATCTGCCAACAATTTCATCTGCTGGTTTAACTGGGTCCCTAAGGTTAAAAGGGCCTTACCTCACGAAAAATGTGAAATAGCCTCGTGTGTCTTGTCTCTGTCCTAAAAAACGCAAATGAAATTTAAAGATGTACTAAAAACATAAGTATTTTATACGTACTTGAAGGAAGAAATGGGTTCTTTGGTGTCTCCTGTGTAATATGCCTGAGGCAAGTTGTTAAAATAATCTCATTTAATACAACCAGGCCATTGGAGGAGGAAAGATTATCCTTCTATCCATGCAGGTGATGAAAGGCTAGGTTCAGAGAGACATCCTTGGCTGCTTGTGATGTTAAAAAATGGGAAAATCTGGATGGAAACAAGATTTCTCAGGGTCCAGGGTTCAAGTGTGTCCCTGGTCAGATCAATGTTCTCCAAGCATTAACAGTGTGAGCGACTTAAGCGTTGGGCGACTTTTCCTGTATGCAACACAATGGAAAATTGCTCTGAATTTGAGTTGGAAAGATTTTGGGTCCAGAATTTGTTGGATATTTCCTATTGCTCTGATTTTTTTTTTTTTTGTATCAAGGGTAAAAATGGAAATACTACTATAGGTGCCATCTACCTTGCAACGGCATCGAAGGATTGACCGAAATAATAAATGGGGCTGTGCTATGGAAAATACCAAGGCTAAAACAAATGCAGGTCTTATAGGGTGGTCTCATCACCCATCCCTCCGGGAACAGGCTGGTCCAGTTCCTGACACCCGTTCACCACAACTTCGGTGTCCTCTCCGTGGAGATGGCTTCCATGTTCATTCCCAAAGCCCATTTCTACCGCGATGTTTTTTTTTTAACTTTTTTTAAATATATTTTATTTTTCTTTTTTTAACATTTATTTATTTTTGAGACATAGAGACAGAGCGTGAGCAGGAGAAGGGCAGAGAGAGAGGGAGACACAGAATCAGAAGCAGGCTCCAGGCTCTGAGCTGTCAGCACAGAGTCCGATGCGGGGCTCAAACTCACAGACCGCGAGATCGTGACCTGAGCCGAAGTTGGCCGCTTAACCGACTGAGCCACCCAGGCGCCCCTCTACTGAGATGTTTGATGTTTCTGGGAATGAGCTTGGCACAGAGTCACTTGTAGAAAGAATATGGGGAAAAATGCACTCAGCACACAGGTTTTAACCCATCTCTAAGTTTGCCAAACCATTTATCATCCAAACTGGTACATCTTTTGAGTGTTATTAGTAACAATGCTGAGACAATGTGTGTAAACCCGGCCTGTCCCCGGCGAGTAAGAGGAATGATTACTCCACATGTACCCCATTATAAAACCATACTCCTTCACTCTTCATACATCAACATAGTTTGGGAACTATATTCTGATTTTTTAGAAAAACAGACACAGTTGGATTGTTTGTGTGTACTGAAAGTGTTATTTTGATACATGTACAAATGTTAAATATGCCACAAAATGTCTCAGCCTGTTTTCTTTTATTTTTTGCATGCCAATTAAAAAATTTTTTTATGACAATTCTGGGAAGACTCTAGAATTCTCTGATCCTCGAACAAGCTCTAGCCACACCCCTAGATGTGATCTTGCCCCTGGTTTCATCAGTGAAGCTGAAACTATCTGGACATTCTCAACTCAAGTGTCTTCTCAAATTCAACATAGGTAAAGCCAAACTCCCTTGAGCCTGGCTCACCTCCTCTTGACTGGAGGAGGGAAACTAGATGGTTGCACCATCTTTTGGTGGAGATATCACAGCGTGACACTTTGCAACTCTTGAGCTACGTGGGAAGCAGAGAGAGAAGCAATGTAAATGAGAGTTAGGGCCAGAACCCCTGTTTGGTGGTGCATCCATCAGCCTCTGTTGCCTATGATTTCTCACACTCCACGGGGCAAGGTAGACAAGCTGCAATGTCAAAGACAACTCCAGGAGCAGGGCAGAGAGCCAGGCACCTGAGCCCGGGCTGGCAGCATGGAAGTAGCTTCTGGGGAAGAGAAGGTGACAAGTACACATGCTGGTTCCCCATCTGACACTTACCTGCAGCACCATCTGCAACACCTACTCTGAGCCGGTAAGTCCCGTGGCCTGTGGGAGAAATGAGAGCCTTCTGCTGCAACCCCACAAACCCTAAGAAGACTCCGAGAGAATAGTCACGATTCTTGGTTCACCAAACCCTACTGGGCTAACGACACCTCGTGAGAATCGTCCAGTAGGCTCTGATCCTGACGCATGTGTAAGAAGCCTCCCAAATAATGTTCTCTTTTGCCTGGTTGAATGAATCACTTTACACGCGCGCGTGCGCGCGCGCGCACACACACACACACACACACACACCCCTCCACATCAACACTTCCACACACATATATACACGCCCGACATATAATGTTTCCACCCCTTTAAGCCTGAGTTTCACCCTCTTTGGCATAGAGTACACCTTCGTGGGAGGAAAATCACTAATAATCATCCAAATTACAGGTAGTACTGTCATGAAAACGCAGTAGGTAGCCTGAGAGATGTGATGTGAGAAGCCCCGCAGAGTCCCACCAGGTCATGAGTTGTTGCCCAAGATTGTAGTCATCATTGCTCTAAGGATCCCTGAGGCAATGGGCCACACAGAGGTTCCTGGGTGCCCTGATGCCCTTGACCAAGTCCCTCAAGTCACTAAGTGGTGTCATGCTGATGTCCATAGTGCAATTGGAGCTGTTACAACCCACAGTGAAGCTTGGGCCCTTGCACCACTGAGCAGCCATGACCACCCACCACCCAGGTGACTACATGAGGAAGGGAGAAACTTCTCTTTGTTCAAGCTACTGCCTTTAGGGTCTCTTGGTTACCAGAACTTAACCTGCATCTAATCAACACAGGTGTTCCACACATAGTTTTGTCTTTCATCTTTAACATATGGCATTATTATCACATTCACGCATCTGAACACTGAATTTCCAAAGGTTAAGTTACTTTCTTAAATCATAACACCATTACCTAGAATAGTCAATGTTTAAATACCCTTTTTTTGTCAAGCCTGCATGTGGAAATTTTGCTTCAACGATTGGTTATTTGTTCTTAAAAATAAAAAATAAATAAATATTTCCAATTAATACTGAAAAGTATTTTGGTTTCTCAACAATACAGAGAAAAAGTAGCCTGATTCAGTGTTCATCATTAAGTTTGAGAACTGGAATGGGATTAGGAAATAAAAATGAGTAAATTATTCTGATTAGAGATGCATATTGTAAAATAACTTCTATTATCTTTAAATGTGAACTCTTGCAAACTCACGATGAAGACCATAAGAAATCACAATGTTGATGGCCTTGTCTGGCAAATAAATTATCTTACAGAAAATTCTAAGAAAACTCTATGATCATATATGTGTTTTCTCCATAACTAAAATGTTTTTTCTCGTAGACTTTAAACTTCTTGAGTACAGAACCTGTCACATTAGTCTTTTTATCTATAAAACTTCTCACGCATTTCTGACCACAGAATAGATGCTTAAAATATGCTTATTCATTTAGCTTCTACGGTATCTCACTTACGGTTATAACCTCTGAGAATAAAAAGCATTTCCATGTGTTTTACAATTTATGAATCACTTTTATAAATGATATTTTCAGGAACAATTCCTATGATCATCTCCATTATAAACGATAGAGGCTGGAGCCATTAAAAAAGAAAACTATAAAATTTCCCAGGTAGACATGGCTTTTAAAAATTGTGTCTTGAGAAGTCAACATGGATCGTATGACTTCAGGTTTTATGATCTTGCCTATATGCAGTTGTCGACTTTTTTGAATGAATGGGTATATCAACCAATCAATCAATCAATCAATGAAACCATTAGAAGATGAGCAGTAAAACCATGTTGTAAAGCAACCAGCTAATTGATGATCAGTCCCAAGGTTACTATTTATATGCTCTTAATTATTACTATATTTGCAAACAAGAATG
Source organism: Paguma larvata (assembly GCA_030068075.1). Classification (NCBI taxonomy): domain Eukaryota; kingdom Metazoa; phylum Chordata; class Mammalia; order Carnivora; family Viverridae; genus Paguma; species Paguma larvata. The sequence goes on along the minus strand of CM057827.1, from coordinate 127,944,097 downwards.
AGGCAGATGAAATGCAAACACAAAACAAACAAAAAAGATACACCCTCCCCCCCAAAACCGTGGTGACAACGTCACAAGGGGTTTGTGTATATTTCGGCATTCAGAAAGGTTCAGAAGGGCTTGTTGATGAAAAGGACTCACAAGGAGCTTCATAGTTCGGCATCACCGCCCAAGTGGTTCCTTGTTGGCGATGGCCATTGTCATAAGGCTGAATTTAACTTAGAAGTATTGCATTGCCATCTGGCTCCAAAGAGCAAATCTATTTTTATAATATCAAATTTGCAATAAGGGAAAACAACACACATGCTCGGAGTTGGAAGAGCTTCCATTTTTAACACGACCTGACTTTCATTCATCTTCCTGGGGGCCACGAACTGGGTGGGCTCTTTTTTTCTTCTGCTCCCGGGCCTTATCTCTGTTGAAGTTTGTATGATTAGGATCCCAAAGTTACTGAACAAACAAGGTAGGATTCTCCATAACAGACCTTTTGTTCATATACATTTCACTGGCTTTCGTTCGAGAAGTCAGAGAGTGGCTATCATCTCCGCACTAATAATATCCTTCAGTAAATGATAAGTCAAGTCCAAAGTAAACTGAGAAGCTTTATCAGCACGTCAAAGCTATCCCCTTACAGCTCTGTACTTGCCAACTGTGCATCCTTTTCCTTGACACAGACTTGATGCACATTAAAAGGCACTTACCAGAGTGGGTGTTTGTTTGCCAAAGGAGAGCAGGCTGCCCTCTGATTCCAGCCACCCTGGTTGTCACTCTCATCAGAGGAAGAGAAGTATACTTTACAGCTAGACTCCTTCCTTGATGATCTCTTGACTCGAGTCTGAGGGAAATTCAGAGCTTCCTGCCAAGTTACTCTTTCTCTTTCTCCTTGTTAATATTAACTGATGGACTTCTCAGAGGGAAAGTATATTTCTTACAGTGAAGTGAGAGAACACTGTGGTTGACCAGTTACTCTTCCACCCTGTTGTCGGAGAAGATGAGTCAAAAGGGATTTACACACCCCGTTAATCCCGACAGATGGCCCTTCCCCTGTATTCGGAGAGAAGTTGAAAATCAATCCACATCCTCTCTGATTCCAAATTAGGCAAATTAGCACACTGGCCTTGATTGGTGGGAAGCAGATTTAGCAAAATGGACACAGTGAAAAAGAGGTAAGATTTTAAAAACAATTATAAAAGCCCGAATCTTACCTCAGTTAAAATTCTACCTCCACACCCCAAGTTCTGACATATAATTGATGCTTATCTGTAAAGGAGTGAAAATGGTCATATTTTTACCTTTTCTTTCCTTTCTTTCTGGTGAGTGTGACCTACCAGTGTACATCCAGGAAACACTCCTGTATACATCTATATGCTTGTATAATTTGTGTAAGTGAACACCTAAGTATATCAAATGTATGTATTACAAATACATCATACACCCAAAAAGCACATGAGTCTGTACAGTCAATAGCAGGAACAATGGAGGCTGCTTACGTTGAGACATGGAAATATACTGTAGGTTTCCTCGGCATTTTTTTTTTTTTTTTTTGCAATTGTAGACAAATATTCTCCTGGGAGCGACTGGCTGAGGGAGGGTGTGATGGGCTCTGAAGCCTTTCGTCATAAAATCCCCATATAAAAATCTTGTCAAGATTGATAGGGACTGAAGTATATAGAACACTGTGGCTGTGTTGGTTTCATTCCAAACACAGCATGCTTCTGAATGATCTGTCATTCCCATCAGACCTGAAGAAAAGAAAAGCTTGAGAGAGAAACAGCTCATTGCCACCTATAGGCTGTGAGAGGAAGGTCCAGGGGAGAGCCACAAAGCTCGGGGAAGCAGCAGACAAGAAGGGGTGCTCCCCAGAGGCCCCCAGGGTGCGTTCACATTTACTCCGCCTCATCCCTTCTTTCAAAGAACATTTCTTGTGCCAGCAGTTGGCGTGGGTGCGGGGGAAGATACAAAGGTGGAAGAGAAATGTATTTCTCCTGTGTGGCAGCATTGTCAGATCCCTGGCCCAAGTTGGCCAGTTGGCTTTTTGCTTCCATGAGCTTCTTCACGTTAACGGAGAATGACGGGGAGCTCCAGTTAGGTAATTCTGGGACTCGAGAGGAAAGGTCCCAAAGCAACTGCTACTTGGGAATCTCAAGACCTCAACACTACTGTATTTTCACGCATCCTGAGGCCACCAGATTCAATCAACATCTTCATGATGATTTCAGTGTCCTCTCGATGAGTATCTTTTCCTTCCCACAATAAGGTAGCTCAAGTTATTTTCTGCTGATTACAAACCAAAGAAACTATTAATACAATTTCGTTTTTAGTATTATATGATTCTTAATTGGTATAAAACTTACTGATGATTTTTCCTTAACAGAAAATGAGCTATTTCTGAGGAAAAAAAATTTTTTTTCCATTTATTTTCAGAGCAACAGTATGAGAGATCAGCAAACATGCAGGCGAGAGTTCCCTGAGGAAAACGATTATGTCTTACATATTTTTGGTATTGGCCTCATAAAATTCCCCAGGGTAGTAACTCACCAGTTCTTCCCATCAGTTAACAACCCACTGTTTTCATTAAGATCATATCGCTCAGAAACTTACTGGAAGGAAGATCCAAATCCCCAAATCCTATGTAAGAATTAGAGAAATGTAGCCATTTTTGTGTTCAAGTCTACTTGTAGAGAGCTAACTGCATGTATTTTATTAATGCGCTTAAGAATGATTAGTGTGTCTTGGATCTACTTACCAGCTGAATGGGACTGCTGAATAGCCGATATTCACCATTGCCAAGATCTCCACAAATTAGCCTTGTCATTAGAGATAACCTATGCCGGAGAAAGACATTCCGTAGCCTCTCACTGTGACTCAGTATTGCAAATGAAAAGGATTGCCCATCAGTATAATTCCTTCTGCCCTCCCACTTTCCCTCTTCCTGAGCGACCATCTGGGTAGAGAGTCATGAAGCCAATGCCAAAAATGGCCTCATCAAACGATAGGTGTCACTATATGACAGCCTCCCAAGATGAAGCCGTTACCTCAGGGTAGTGACAAGACCAGAATAAAAGGGTCCTCTAGACGTTGGATTTAGTATAGAGACCTGGGGGTTGGGTTGGCTGTGGTTTTTATTCCAGCCAAACCGATTCACGTACATCTTAATCTCTGCTGCCCAACAAGCCTCTGTGACTGAGAAGAGTAAACAGTGAATGACTTGTAGTGCCCAAGAGCCTCAGATAAAGCACTGGGAAAGCATTTGCCTAATAAGCAACTGTAAACCAGTTCACGACAAAATGCAAGTTTCGATTCAATGACCTCACCAAGGAACAAAATATGACTAGCTCTCATCCATTATAACTATTAATTCGATCATCTCCATTTTGAAGAGGGTTCAGTTCTGAACCTACTTTGTCCCTATCAAATAGAGTAGGAGATATGTGGAGATGGGGTTGTTAAGAGCCCAGAGTGCAGAATTCTGTCTGGCCATCTGAGTTACTCAGAAAGCCCCGAGCGCCCTCCTTTTCCATGTATTATAATAAAACGAATTATTCTGGTGTCACAGACCTTGAATACCTACTAACCTTGATAAGCACTTACATCTAAACAAAAAAGAGAATCAATTTGCATTTTCCTTTCTGCTGGCTAACAGAATGCTTCATTTTACAGTTGCCATTAAGGGTTATTGCTATCTTTACATACCACATTAGGCAGTTTGTGTCCATTGTTCATGCATAGTTCCATTAGAATGTTTCAGGTTGAAGGCATTTTCACAATGACGTTGCTTTTGTCTTGCTCCAACTCTATTATCTTGAATGTGTTTATCCCAACAGGTCTCTTCGAGACCTGAACACTGTCCTCTGTGAGAACATGTCAGTCAACACCTTCATTCACAATCAGAATGAACAATGCTCAAGGTCTCAGTGAGCGCATGCACGCGCACACACACACATACACACACACACAGAGTCACAACTTACCTGGGTTGGCAGATAGGTAAAGCCACAACGCTTCTCAAACTGACCTTATTGAATCGAAACCTGTGTAGGCTCAAGAAATCTCTTGAACAAATCATAGAAATCTAAACCATTCCACCAGACTGACAAAAGCTTCCAGCCAAACCATGCCTATCGTTTGAATTAGCATTTTTCTCCTCTGATGTATGGCCTCTTAATTTTCTGGGGCAGAGGAAGCAAACCACAGGCATTCATTAAGCAAACATCTGTGTATGGGAAGAAATGAGAAGCGTACTCAGTCTGGAAACCACAAATACTTGAGTTAGAATAATTGAGAAATGGCCACTGTCAGGTAGGGTAACACAATTATTATGGATGTAACCTTTGGGGAAGTAAAACCGGAAAGTCTTAACCTGGAAAGATAGATGCACTCAGTGAAAAAGAATGATCACCAAAGACCCATTTTACAATGAAAAAGCATATAAGTAGTGGCTGCAGAACGCCATTCCAACAATGACAAATAGCTTGGTCAGAGATCAAAAATTAAAGCATAAAATATTGATATTTTAAAATCGAGTTTTCATAATAAAAGAAAAAAAACACAAAAGAACCATTTTCTCCTGGTATGTTTGGCAACCATATTTTAATATAGAGTCAGCTATTCTTCATTCTGTATTCATTCTGTACTCCTTTTATGTCCTGATTCCATTTTAAATCAATAAAGAATACGTCTGGAATATTTTTACATTTGTGAAAAGTCTGGACCTTGAATGCCAAACACTTAATCTCTTCATTACTGATTAATCACATTTTATCATGAAGAAACTAGGTTCTAAGATCCTAATGGACAGGAAAAATATCTTTAAATTTTGTCCAGGGCCTTGCGTGAAGTAGTTAATGAAGACGGAAGAGATGCTGACAAATAAAAATAACAGAAACGCTGGCAGAATTATTGATCTTTGATCCTCGGAATACGTAGGCATCCTCCAAAGAGTTTATAATATAATAACACTCCACTCAGAAACTACTGCCTTCGTGGAGTCCAATGAAAGAGAAGAAAAAACAAATTTTATAAGACAAGGAAGTGTGGATTCTGTGCCAGTGTCTAGAGTAAGCCCTCAGGAAGAACGGAGAAGGAGGAGTCCAAAGTGCTCTGGGGAAGCTTACAATCCAGAGTAGAGTTTGACAAGAAAGCAATCAAAACCTAGAATGTCAGAAGTACTTGATTCCCCTGGGCCGGGTGGAGAATCATTTCAATACTGCCATCTCTGCAATCCGCATGATTTTCCTAGGAACCTGGTGTTAATTATAATCAGTCCACATTAGGACATGTTAGGATGCTGGGAGTGTCAGGTGGGAAGTCTAGGAGGGCACTTCGGTGTCTCTACTCTCAGCATCCCACCTCAGAGGGAGTTGGGATTTTCTACATCGTTTCCATAGAAGTGTTGAGCCCATAGATGTTTCTAAGCTCCTCCTGAAAGAAGGCAAAGCTGCTTACTTTAACTTGCGCTTGCTCTGTCACCTGTCAACCCAGCACCAGGCTGACAATGCTCACCGAAAAGCTGGAAGAATGTTTCTGGGATTCCATAAAATCCAGTCCAAAAAATATCTGAAGACCAAGCCTCTGTCATTCAAATTTCCTGGACATCCACAACACAGTCTTCTTCTACGAAGCCAGATTGAATCTTCCTGAAGAAGGTGGATAAAACATTTACTCTGGTAAAATGAGAGTGATTTTTATTTTCAGAGATAAAAATACTCTTAATGATGATTGGAAGCTCGACGGAAAGGATTTCTAACTAAATGTTGAAACCAATCAAAAATTGTGTAGGGGTGACTATCTGTGTTATCCCAAGCGTTTTCTTTCTATAAAAGGGGTCCCTACAGAATTCTTCTAAATGGCGAACTCTCCTGGGGCATTTAAATGGTGTTTACAGATTACTAACTACTCACAAAAAGGCTGGTGCAGAAAAACTGCTGAAGTATGAGAATCTCTCATTGATGAACCAAAATTTAAGGGGAGGATTCCTGAGAGAAGGAATTCAGTTTGCCAGGAATGAATTTTCATAATGAAGTTTGGAATATGTCTGTGTACGTAAGTCGTTCTTACGTAAGGTTTCTTCCTTACATGCAAACAGAACCCAAATTTTAAGAGCATTTTATTTAGTTAGTTTTTAGTTTAATGTAATATTTTTACTGAAGTATGGTTGACCCACAATGTTACACTAGTTTGGGGGCACCTGGGTGGCTCAGTCGATTAAGCATCTGACTCTTGATTTCGGCTAAGGTCATGATCTCATGGTTCAGTTTGTGAGATGGAGGCCCGTGTCTCACAGTGCAGAGACTGCTTGGGATTATGTCTCTCCCTCCCTCTCCCTCTCTGGGTGTCCCCCGCTGGCACACATGCACTGTGTCTCTCTTTCTCAAAATAAATAAACTTTAAAAAAATAAGGTAAACAATTGCTATTATTTAAAAAAAATGTTACACTAACTTTCAGGTGTACAATAGTGATTCGACAAGTCTATACATTAACTTGTGCTCACAGTGTAGCTACTGTCTGTCATCATGAAAGTTATTATAATACCATTGACTGTATTCTCTATGCTGTATCTTTCATCCTCGTAACATTCATTTCATAACTAGAATCTTTTTTTTTTAATGTTTATTTATTTTTGAGAGACATAGAGGCACAGCATGAACAGGGGAAGGACAGAGAGAGAAGGAGACACAGAATCGGAAGCAGGCTCCAGGCTCTGAGCCGTCAGCACAGAGCCCGATGCGGGGCTCGAACTCACAGCCCTCGAGATCATGACCTGAGCTGAAGTCGGCCACCCAACCGACTGAGCCACCCAGGCGCGCATAACTAGAATCTTGAACTATCCTCTCCCCTTTATCCATTTTGCCCACCCCTCTCCCCTTTGGTGGCCATCAACTTGTTTTCTTTAGAACACTTTTTTATGGTAAAGTATTAGAGCATTATATAAAAATATTAAAATTTGCCAAACAATTACCCAGATGTTGGTATTTAGATAGTTTTAAAGTTTTGTTTTTTTTTAATTCAACAAAGAACATTATTATCCATACCAGGTGTACACGGTTTTGTGCACATTTCTGCTAGATTCTTCAGTATTGACTTCTAAAAGTAAAACTAATGGCTAAAACACACACGATTTTTAGTGTTGCTGATGTAATTAGTTCAAATAATTTTCAGAAAGATAGTTCTGACATATGCCCCCTCCACCACAATGACCTTATTACTGAATCTTCACCAGGAATGAGTGTGAACATTTTAAGAATGGCTTCCTGTGTTTGAGGTGAAAATATTCCTTTTTTTTATTATTTATTTTAGAATAGTCTGACTACAAATAAAGTTGAACAATTTATTATTTTAATTAGCGATTTACATTTCTTAACGTAAACTTCTTGGTCCGTGCAGTATTTTCCTGCTGGGAATTTCAATAGTTTTCTTATTGATTTGTATGAGCTCTTGACATATTAAGGATAACACATTTCCTCTCATATAAGTTATGAATGTTTTTTTCTAGTTAGCTGTTTGCATTTTAATTTTGTTGGTAGGATGTTTATAACACCTGCTTTTGATTTTCTTTCCCCAGTTTTGACTTAGAAAATTCTTTCCCAAAAACTACATTTAAAAAGCTACATTAAAACACTCATTTGTAAATCTTTCCTTCCATCCCTTTCAATGTTTTTTTAAAAAATGCCATTACCAGCTGGATGAGAAGGATCGCTTTCCTAATCTCTCAAACTGTTTTCTCTTTCATAATGTGAAAATTCTAACTATTTTACAGAGTTCTAGGCATTTGACAAGACAACCTTTGAAAGTTCTTTGTCCTCGGAATTCGAAAAAATTAAAAGTTCGATAATAATTTGTGTTAGCGCTGGTAGAGCTGACATGCGAAAAAGTTCCAACACATCTCGGCCGAGCAAAGCAAAATAAAATGCATCTTTAAGAGTTTTCAACAACGCAGAAGTCGGTGTTTGGCTTTGGCCAAATGTAAAATAACTAAATTTTATATGAGCATCTTCGAACCAAATTTCATGATGACCTTTAACCCCTATGTGGGTTTTTTTTTTTTTTTCCTCTTCAAAAACCTTCTCCACATAATGTGTAATAAGAGGCTCATGAGTCTCTGAGATGGACAGGATCTTTGAAACTCTCTGCCCTATGATCTTGGGAAAAGGTTCTCTCCCTCCAAGCCACTCCTCCCGCCCCCATCCCCACGGCCCAGTTTAATATGGCTTGGACTGTCTCCTCCTATCCCCAGCTCCTATATGAATCATTTTCAGCACTGAGTTCTGATCATTATATACAAGGTCACTTTTTAATTAGAACAATATAGTAAAACATATGCTCGGAAGATAAATGAGGTACAAAGCTAGCTGTGCTACAGTGAACCCTTTTATTGGAAAGCCCTTAAAAATAATAAGCGTCATGTATAGTCCAGAGGCCTTTGCAACATATTTCAGTACAGCAAAGTGCCTGCCATAGAGAATGAATACCGTTATAGTGAACAATCATTTGGCAGCGTAGGTTATTTTAATGGACACATCACTTTAAACGAAGCTTTCGCCATCTGTTCTGCCCTCTAATTACAGATGCAAAAAGAACATAATTCACAATTGCATCATAAAAAAGTAAGATATAAGTGATTTAAATGCATGTGTATCTTCCTTATTCAATGCAGCACGCAGCTGTTATGTTGTTTTCATGTTTCAAACACAAATGAGGCTGGAAATCGCTCTTCTCTGATGGAGCGAATTCCCTGATACAGGACATTTCGGGGTGCGAATAAATGCAGAAGTGTGTGCTTCTGGAGCAGCTTCGCATCGAAGGGGAGGCGAGGCTCTTCTGTGGGGTACTCTGATCTGGTAACCATGTGTGACGGTGTGCACGTTGGCGGTAAAATCTAATTTTCAGTTGATCCTTTGGTAGGCTTCTCACATCTCAGTGGCTGTTCGGATAAGCGTACTTTTGTAATAACCAACCAGCGTGGGTAGATGTGTTAAAACAAAGAAAGCCTCCTCCACAGTCAGGTGGGCAGGACGGTTGCCTGATATGGAAGAGGCAACTCTTGGCATCGGCCCATAAATAACTATCTTACAGGAATCCTTTCGGATTTCCCAAGACGAACTCTGTGGAGTTTTAAACAGAAAGAGGGAAGTTTTTCCCTTTCTCCTAATGTCTCAAAAACACTTCAAGCCTCAATGGTGGATTCACAAGTTAATGATTATGATTTGGGGGAAGGATATCTTAATATGCGAGCTTCAAGGTGAACTTTGTTCCTCATTGAGGATCTGGAAAAAGTCCACCCTTACTTGGTACCAACACAATCACAGTTTATCCAGAACACAATTCCGCTTCTTAAAGAAACTTTGTTAAATTCATTCCAGTTATGCTCCATTTGTTTTCAAACGATGAAGTTGGAGAGTCAAAAGAAATTATCATCGAGTAAAATATTTACTTCTTAGGGCCAAGTGCTGGGGCGGGGGTGCTAAAAAAATAAACTAATTGGCGAAAAGGGTGTAAACGAATAGCTTAAAAAGCCATGCAGATTCTTTAAAATTCCATGCCGTAGCCCTGTCAGTGGTGGGAAAATATTGCCCCTGCCAGAGTCCTTCCTTCAGTTTCTCTACAATCTTGCTAAGAATTATTTCCACTTTACATAGTCCTTGCTAATAGACAGGTGTTTTGGAAGCGTTTGTTAAATAGCTTGAAAATCCATCCTTCCCCGAAAAAATACTTACATTTCTAATATGCCTGGCAACCATTCTATTTTTTTCACAGACTAATCAGAGGTAAACAATAGTTAGGATAATCTAAACATCGACATTCTAATTATTACATTCAAAACGTATAATTTGTAAGATTGGATATTGTAAATGTACATGTAACTAATATACAAACTCTTAAATGTGTACATTACGTATAGACATATATTTGTGTACGTATAACAGTCGTGATACTCAGCAAAGAGTAATTCGCCCGGATTGATGGTTTGTATACAGCAGAGCTTTCTGTTGGTCAAAGCTTGTGCAGAACTGGCTGTTGCCTACGGGCACATCACCTCTGGACACCATCTACAAGAAATTAAAGTATAATGCAAAATCGAGGTTGTCCTTGAATGGTTATATTTTAAGAAAGTAATCCTCTTTATATAGTTTTTCCAAATTGTAACATTCCGTTTTGAGTACTTATAATTTTTTAGGTACCCAGGAATGTCTATTTTAAAACTCCAGAGATGAAGTTGAGTGTTAAAGTACTCCAATCCATTTCAAACCTAGTCCTGAAGTCATGTGTTTACAGGACTCGGTTCTAGTTGGTGTAGACCTCGTCGATGAATTCTCTGTGTGTAGAGATGTACGTGTCAAGTGTAGAAAACTTGACCACACATTGATTCGAATTAGAAACAACCAAACCATCCATTGTATGGATTCATTCATCAAGCAGTGTGATAATGATCATTATGTATTAAAAAAAAAATCACTGTTTTTAAGGAAAAGCAAGCACTTCAGTGAGGAATTCTCATCAAAATTGCCTAGTTATTTGTGTTTCATGATATTCTTTTTTTTAAGTTTTTAAATGTATTTTTATTTATTTTGAGGAAGTCCCTGACCCTAGAAAGGACATACTACCAAAATGATATGTGCCATGGGGCGCCTGCGTGACTCATTCGGTTAGTGGCTGCTGTTAGCTCAGGTCATGATCTCACGGTTCGTGAATTTGAAACCCACATTGGGCTCTCTGCTGTCCGCACCAAGACTGCTTTGGATCCTCTGTACCCCACTCTCTCTGCGCCTCCCGCTGCTTGTACTCTCTCTCTCTCTCTGAAAAATAAATAAATAAATAAATAAATAAATAAATAATAAAGAAATAATAAGGAAATAAACAAAAAGGATATAGTACCAGAATGAGAACTCTACGGAACAGCACTGGTTCTATGAAGATCTTTAGCAGCATATATCAGCTCACCTAGACCAGGCTTAATCACTGCTGTCCATTCTTGCTTGGTTAGGATCAATGGAGGAAAATAAGTCCAAGTATCTTTGCTAACAAATTGAAATAAAAATTATTATTTTAATTGTATGGGCATATACACAGTATATACACTAAGTAACCTACTTCCCAACGATCAAAACAGAAGACGAACTAGAAACAGTGAAAACAAAACAAAACTGAAATGGGCATCTCTGCTCAAGAAAGTGAAAGGCTGTTCAATCAACACACACCTGCTGCATGAAAACCACCGGTGGCGGGTGGGGGGTAGGGAGGGTGCCTTCGTGGCTCAGTTGGTTAAGTGTCTGACTTCAGCTCAGGTCACGATCTCGCAGTTTGTGAGTTCGAGCCCTGCATCAGGCTCTGTGCTGACAGCTCAGAGCCTGGAACCTTCTTTGGATTCTGGGAATCCCTCTCTCTCTGCCCCTCCCCTGCTTTCTCATTCTCTCTCTCTCTCAAAAATAAATAAACATTTTAAGAAGGAAGGAAGGAAGGAAGGAAGGAAGGAAGGAAGGAAGGAAGGAAGGAAGGAAGGAAGGAAGGAAGGAAGAAAAAAGCCCTGGGTTACACACTGCAAAGGAGACAAAAAGAATTGATACTCCTCTTCAAGGAGCTTACCTTTCAGTTAAACATGAATTCAGAACTACAACCATACAAGGCTGAAAGATGCTGCATTTCTAATCAAATAAATAGAAATTAACAAATCGTTTTTCTTTTCCTTTTAAAGCTATTTCACAAAACTTTCCCCAAATAGATCGAGTCATCTCTTCATAATTCTTTGGAACTCCTTTAAAACTTGTTCTTCATTGAACTGAACCTGTCTGTGCCTCATTCTTCACATCTGAGAAATGGGATACTGAATAACTTCATAGGATTATTGTTAGCATTAAAGAGTCAATGGGAATAAAATGTTCAGCCTATGGGGTGCCTGGGTGGTTCAATCGGTTAAGCGTCCGACTCTCAACTTCGGCCCAGGTCATGGTTTGTGAGTTTGAGCCCCGCTGATGGTGTGAGGTTTGCTTGTGATTCTCTCTCTCTCCCTCTTTCTTGGCCTCTTCAATGTGCTCTCTCTCTCTCTCTCTCTCTCTCTCTCTGTCAAGATAAATAAATGCACTTTAAGATGTTCAGAATATTTCTTGGCACAAAAGAACCACTCAATCAATAACAACTAGGGTCAATATGGTGATGATTATTATTGTTATTACTATACCTATCTGTATACCTAACTTCCCGTCCAGATTTATAAGTTTTGTACAGTCTTGTCCATAATCCTAAGAGCTTCTAGCAGGCTACATTAGGTATTTTATGGGTTTTTTCAAATGAGAATAATGAAGGGTACGGTAAATACTAATTAACATCCAGAGGAAAAGCATTCGCAGGGCTCCAAAGAGGTCAAGGCAGGCTTGCTGAGGAATGTGAGTCGGAATGTATGAAAAAAAAAAAAAAAAAGAAAAGACATCTTGTTCTGGGTGGAAACACAAGGTTGAGGCGAACACGGAAGTAGCAGAGCGGTGACTGGAGCAGAGAATCATACTGGGTAGTGACGAAGAAAGAACACAGTTAGAGCCTTCTGGCGGTAATTCAGACAAGAACATCTGACAGCCTCAAATCAACGGGGCAACAGAGATAGGGGCGATAGCATCAAGACATAAAAGCGAAAACGGTTCAGTGGCCCTGGATCACTGTTAGCACACAGGGAGCAAGAGAGAAAGAGCAGACGAAATTCAGAAGTGCCCCAAAATTTCTGACTTGGGACAGCAGAAACAAAGATGATCATACAAATGGGCCAATGAAAAAGAAAGCAGAGCCCGGTTTTCCAAACGGAGACAGGAATGGAGTTTGAGCTGTGTCGGGTTTCAGGTTTGCAGGTCCTTCAGTTGAACAGACTTACCAAGTTTACTATCGTGTGAGGTTGAATGACCGAGGGGAAAACAAAGCCAGGGTGTTCGCCACGATGGTTAACTCCTTCCTTCAGCTGATCTGTGTCTTTGTAAATTTGGCGTCAAGGTGCCCAAGTAATCAGATGCCCTCCACAGGAGCCTTTGGCACCAACGTCAAGGAGAAAAAGGACAAAACAAACATAGCCATTCTTTTTCGGATTTTGTTCCTTGAACCTTGGTTCTACAGGAACCCACGCACCGGGGGATGCCGCTGCCATTGGAACAGAGGGAGTTCTTTGGTCTTTGAGTGGAAAAAAACAACATCTCTTCCTTGATGGGCTTGCTCTAGGAGACAGAGTTGAAAAGGGGCAAAGGAGGGCCCCGTGGACTCAGTCCCGCTTCTAATACGCCTGCCATTTTCACACTGTGGCCTAAACACAAATTTACCTATTTGCATGAATACAAATGGAGTGCCATACTGTTTTTCCAAAAAGAAAGGTTTTATTATGGCCTGCAAAGGAAAAGAGGGTTTTGTCAGATAGTGAGACCTTCGATAAGCCAGAACACAAATGTTTACTTAGAAGAATTCTTAAACTCTGATTCAGACTGGGAGATCCAGGCCAGTTGCTGAATCCCATGGGGGCATTCACAGGCAGAGGTTTCTGCCTGGAAAGTCAGCTTTTAATGGTATGTTTACAAAACTCTGTGTCCTCAAGTAGGACTAAGACAACTCCAAAGATATATCAATTCCAGTTCCAGGACCCAGGCCTAAATATGGAGAAGAAATGCTTGGTCGTGCATGTCCATCAAATTCACTGATTTTTTTTTTTTTTTTTTTAGATGTGATACCAATGCTACCTTAAACCAAGATATATTCTTCGATGTCCAGTTGTTTTCTTAAACACTGCCCCCTCCCCCACCTCCAGGATTACTTATAACTCAGCTATTAGAACATAGGGAGCAAGAGAAAAAGAGAAAGAAAATCATCCAGAGATGGGTAGTTTGCCCATTTTACAGGTAAGAAAACTGAGGGGGATAAATGGTTGTTCATGTGCAATTAAGAGCACAGACTGGCATCGAGGTCTTCCCAGGAGCCACCCGTGAGTTTGTCCAACTGCCTTATTGACTCCGCTCAGGTGGAAGAACATGGGAAGAAAACACTGGGAGGCATTCTCAACCCTAAGGTCTGCCAGAAAGTTCCTGGTGGAAAGTTCTTCCTGTGTCCTGAGTCAGGAGATAAAAGTGGAATAGAGCAGGGAAAGAAGTGAATCGTGTCTAGTCACTTCCTGGTTGCGAAAACGTTTGCTCCGAAGCCTCACTCTCTCTCTTACACATCTCTTAGCATCGAAAACCTGTGGGACCACGTGCGCTCTTGAATAGAATGGGCTAGGAGAGGCATCCACAGACTCAGAAAAGCAGAGCAAATTTTCCACTTGCTCATAGCTCATCAACCCGTGAAAACACCCTAGATATAGCCTGAACTTTTCTCTTTCCTACAGATACAGGCCAGATTTCTGTTTGCTCATATTCAGCGCTTTTTTTTCTCCCTTTGCCACAAAAAGTTCAGCACTTCATACCTGAAAGCTGCCAAATGTCATTTTCTGTTTGAGAACCGAGGGGATGAAGGGTGAAGAAAGCCCAGAGAAATACCCAAGAGTCTAGAGAATGAAGGACCCAAAGGCTCAGGAAAGAGGCAGGGGACAATTGATTAAGCACGGGACATAATTAAGCACCACTCAAACCAGATCTGGGAGGTGACAATGGAAATTACATTCTGGCATAACATATGCTTTCTGGAAACCAGCAAGGCTCTACTGAAGGGTGAATGATCATAAGCATAAACTGGAAATAGTGAATTCAGGAACTCCAAAAGTCACAAGAAAAAGTCATTTGGAGATACCCACCTTCTTCAAAACATGATGCAATTTACCAACAAGTCAAAATGATTGCCACATGACCATTCGAAGGCAACCCATGGTAAGTTCAAAACAGGTTCTGTAAAGTTCACGGGGAAATGCATAAGCTACAGCCTTCACTCAAAGAGGAGGTTAAACCAGTAACAAAGGGAAGCCAGTAATATGTATTCTATTTTCAAGACACTTGTTTTCCAACTTTCAACCGGCAGTTTTAGAGTAAATTTGTATACTTCAAAGATTCACAGAAAGGATCTAATCTCAAATACTTTCCCATCAATGAAGAGATCTTTCTTTTTTTTTTAATTTATAATAGTTTATTTTCAAATTGGTTTACATATAACACCCAGTGTTCAAGCAATGTTCTCTAAAATGCGATGGTAGCAGAGTTGTATAGAATAAAGCTTTTGAAGTAACTTGGATGAATAATTTCCAAAATATATGCTCAAATGATGCAAAGAAATGTCCTGCGTGGAAGAGGGCCCTAAACTCAGAAACGTGATAGGGAATTGGGATGGAGAACTCAGCCAGATGTTAAAATTCCGCTAGTGTGTGATTGACCTGAGCTCCCCGGTTGGTGTTTAAATAGAACTTCCCTGTGGCATTCATGTCTCTCACTTTTCGTCAACTTGAGCACAAGGGACCAGTAGGTACTTCAGCCACCACACATTTCTTTTTCTGCACCTAAAATACTCTAAGATAACTCTTTAGAACCTGGGCGCTCTAAGGCTTTGAGAGTCCACTCGGAAGACAAGGAGGTCTGACTAGAGACAGACGCTTATAACCAGGGGTGGCTCAGACATTATCCTCCAGTGAGCCTCTTTAGACGGATCCAAAATGGCACTCGGCAACCAGCAGTTTTAAGATGATATTCAGGAAAGATGATCCTCTCCAGTGGACTGAACTTAGTCATAATCCATCAAATCCAAATGGGTTCTGTGTTCCATATTTCAAACTCTTTCTTCCCTAACACAGAAAAGAAATAATACCAAAGGTTTACCTATGCTGATGTCCAGTCAAATAAAAAAACTAATGATAACGACACCCCAAGGCCACAGACCACTCCCCCGATATGTTCCTTTCTTCAGCACAGAGAACTCGGATAGTCCTGCATCCTACTCAAGCGTTTGTCTTAGTCTTATAACAAAATGTTCCCAGGAAAGCATTTTACTGCCTGGCCTTGGGACCATCAGAAAGATACCAGAGTGGTTTTTAAAAGTCTTTTAAATCATACAATTGTACAAGGTTTTCAGTCTTGCTTCCTGCATCCATTTTTTTTTTTTTTTTTTTGACTCTAGGACCTTTTCCAGGATCTCAAGAAAATGAAAGAAACCACTGTGACCCAGCTGGAATGCATGAAAACCACGCCGCTCCTCACAGAGGACAGGAGACGGATCCCACGACTCCGTATTTGTGCCTGTCTACTCCCCTTGCCTCTGGCCACATGGCCACTCCGCACCCTTGCTGCTCTCCCCAGGTCGGTTCTACCCTCGCTCCCTGGCGAAAGGGAACGCAGTCATATCTCCTGGGGCCATGATGTGAGGCCTGGGAGGAAATGTTGTCTTTTGGGAAATAGCAAAATTGTGTGACTACATTAAAGTCAACACTATTTATCTTCACCTCTTGTCCTATGGGCTGACAAAGGGTCACCACTGTTAGGCCCAACCCCCCTGCACAGCTGCAATAGAAAGAAGGCAGGGACTTGTACTTTCAAGTGTCAGACCTTTTGTGCCTGACTACTAGTTTATGAGGCTGATGTCAAGCATTGGAGTCAATGAAGTCTTTGTCCTAGGTGTACAGGGCAAGACAGTGGAAAAACTGCCCCCTCTTATATCCCAGGCCCATCCATCTTCCCCCCCCACCCTGCTTCTCAACTTTTCTGTCTCTTGAGCCGACAGAGAGAGGATCCCTCCTGGGTTAATGTACTGGAAAATTGCTCTGCATGTTTATGAGGGGGTCCCTTCCAAATGAAAGAAAAAAGGAAAGGGGAAAAAACTGGGAAGAAGAGTCGTTTTTCCCACTGAACTCATTGGCCTTATGCTTGTGGGTCTGACCCTGATTAAGAAAATCTCAATACCCTGCTAGGAGGTTTATTGTCAAGTTTGGCAGAACGCACTTCCGATTGAATTTTTTTTTTATTATTTATAATCACAAAGTGGTTTTGAACAGCTCCTATCAGCCATCCCTCCACCGACTACACACACACACACACACACACACGCACACGCACACGCACATACACCAGCCCTTACCTTTGGGGATGTCCCATCCAGGCATATCCAGTGTGCTTCAGAACAACCTATTCTGCTCTGCAGAATTGGTTTCCCCAAGACCATCCCCTATAAACAGCAAACATGTTGTTTTCATACAGTTACATGCAAGGTTGGACTGCGTGAACTTTGCTGTGAATGTGGAGCCAGAAGAGACTGCCTTCCACGATATCACACATTTGCTTATTGTAACTTTTTTTTTTTCTAGCTAAAACCAATATCCTCTGTCTTCAGTCTCTTCCCTCAACGCTTGAACTTTATTGCATTACTAAAGGCTTTCGGCGAAAAACAAAATGCCATATAATTGGTTAAGGCATCATGACACACTCATGACACACGCTCCTGGCTGTGGTGGAACCAAGAGATTTTTTCGCAAAACCAAACTGAGTCCTTCCAGAAACGTCTGAGGAAAAAGCATGGGAAATGTAAACACAAAATTCTGGATAATTGCAACTAATGCACAGTGTATCCTTGAGAAGCCAACCCAGTGGACACACAGTAAGTGTTCTTTCAGAAGAAAAATAAGAAAGAAAATTTAGCACCTTGGTGCATTTTCTTCTTCCGTCAACCCCTTTTCCAGAAATCTCTTTGTGCCTCCATTGATTATTAATTTGGCCAAAGAAACATAAAAGCTCCAATTCTTTGGTGTTTGGAGGAGAAAAACTAGGATCTTTTTTTAAGGAAAATTTGGGGAAACGACATAAAAGTGACTCAAATAATTAAAAGTTAATGAAAAAGTGGAATCAGGGCGTAACCCTCAACCTCCCCTCAATTATGAGTTCTGTCTCTGTTCTGAACTTAAGACACCAATCCCTGCAGCAAATACCATATGAAGTTACAATTTCCGGGCAGCCAAATGGCCAAACCATCCCTGTTAAGGAGGCTGGTTGCAGATGTGACCAAACACAATGACAGCTGATTTTCTGTTCTGCCTATGATGTCAAAAGTTGAAACGTTCCTGCGAAATGATTCGATCCCGGTGTGTAAAGAATTCCCGGGGTGGTTGGGTTTGCTCTCTCTCACTTCATCTTTCGCATTCCGTATCTTTCACCAAGATTTTCCCTAATGGAAATCTTTCTTCTCTGCAGTTTCCAACTATCCCACTGACAATCATGGGGCTCATTTAAATATTTAGCAAGGTGATAAAAGAGAAACAGGGGTGAAGCTTACAAACCATGCCCAGGAGAGGGGGGTCAGTAAGTCTAAAACAAATGTTAACGGGAACCCCTAATCTCTTAGCCTGTCCCTTTTTTTGAGGAAGGAGGTCAAAAGTGGTTGGTCCCCATGCCTACTCCCTAAAGACTCTTAACAAGCAGATGTTACTGTAGCATGCTCAGGGAATCAAGCATAAATATGACCCCTGCCCTCGGCTGTCAGCTGATCCACTGAGTCTCTTAGAAATATACTCTTAACTTTGCTAAATTCCCACTCTTTCCCACCATCCCCCTCCGCCTGGCTGGGCACCCCTGCCTCGGGTTTCTATGCCTGTGGCTCCTGGCCGGGCGCTTGCACAGTTGCGCTCAGTGTGACCTTTCTCTTCACAGAGGTCAAAGGCCTGAGACCTCAGGCCGGCCTCTTTTCTTGCTAAAGGCCAGCTGATGAATCATTCCCAACTTGAAGGGAACAGAGGAAAGGGGAGGGCTCCGCAGGCCTTTTGAGAGAAACAACTGTGGCCTATACATCAGCATTTGCACCGTTCTGACACTTTCAAAACTCACGTTCCTCTCTGGGAACCACAGAAAGAAGGGACAAGAGGAGGGGACAGAGAGGTCTCACCGACCAGGATGGAATAAATAAGAGGGAAAGAGCGAGCACTTGTGGCCAGGTCTTCAGGATTGTGTAATGGGATACTCTCCGGTAAGAAAGAGAGAAAGAGAGGAGAGGAGAGAAATGAGGGCACTATTCAACACACACACACGCACACACACACACACACTTGCCCAAATTTCAATTGACTCAGAGTCACTTTGCACAAAACCACAGAAAAAGAGAACGTGTGTGTACTGTCCTCTCTGAGTTGAGAAATCGGTCAAGAGGACTTCGCTGAACATCTCAGAATTCTCTTATTATTTAGAAATGTATAAATAGTCTAACATTGAAAACAGAAACTATGCATTTCTTCTTTAAGGCAATCCCATAGGAGAAAAATCAGGAGCAATGGTTGGGTTTGGAAGCTGGGCTAGCGAGCTGAAAGACCTAAAATTGATTTCATTTTTTACTGCCTTATTCTTCCTGTAAAGCTCTTGTTTTCACTTTTCATGTGTAAGCATTTTACCTGAGGTCGTTCAGGAAGTCTTTGGCAGCCTTACAGGAAGGCTAGGGTTTGGAAATATCCCTGAAGACCATGAAATGCTGGGGGCAGGACTTGGCCCAGCTGGCTCATAGGGCTCCCCCAATGACAGGAACCCAAAGGAGGTTTCTAAAAGGAACTCTAAGAGATCAGCGCTGGACCCAACACCCAGGTCTTCAAAGAGTAAGTGGTGCGATTCTCTGTCACCATGTCAAGAAATTCAGAGAGTAACTACAGAACAAGATATGGCCCCAACACAAATATGCATTCAGAAAGATATTTGGTTCAATTTGTCTTGAGCAGAGCTTTTCAAAAATGGCCTCCTATAAGACTGTGTTAACATCAACTTTTCAAATTAATTCATCTTCATTAAAATACAAAATAAAAAAATAAAACAGGAATTGTATTTCCATCTTGCTTAGAAGTATGTTAATGTCCACAGATATACTTTTGTTTTCTTGCTTTCTCCTTTCTTCCTTTTTTTTTTTTTTTTTTTTTGTATTTCTTTTCCTCTCTCTGGGCAGGGAAATATGGGGATTGACAAAAGGCTGGGGATATTATGTTTCAGATTTTAACACATACGAACATAAACTGAGAAAGTGAAAGGAACTAGGTATGTGTGGAGTGTCTTTTACTAGACAAGGCAGCCCAAGATGGTGCCTCCTCTCCATTCTACTGTGACTTCTTCTGGTCTCCATTCGAGCTCTTTGGAGTTCACCTCCAAACATCAAACCACTGAAGATTATGTTCTCTTGCTTCTGTGATGGTTTGTTACACAGGAGTGGTGGCTAACTCAGGAATTCCCAAACTTGGGTGATTTTCAGAAAAACTTGAACATCCTTGAAATATGTAGATTGTTGGGCCAGATCCCATTTTTGCTGAATAAGAGTGTCTGTGAGTCGTTTTTAGGGAATAAGTGTATTCAGCACATTATCCAGGTGACTCTTATCATCAGCCAAATTTGAAATTCCCCTCCCTAAAGAAAAATACACTGATAAGTTGCACAGCAGTGACTATAGAACAATGTGTTCTTTCTCAGGGTAGAGTCTGCTTATACAAGTTATCCCCTATACCTGGATGACTTTCCTGGAGCCTCAAGGTAAGGACCCAATTATCAATTAGCGCTTCCACACTTAGCTCAAATCCTCACACAAGATTTCTATTCCTCTAACTCCAAGAAGCTTCCTTGTTGGAATACAGAAAAATAAAGATCCTATCATATCTCCCCTCTTCTTGATTTCTAAAGAGCTGACTCAGAACAAATTCCTATTTTTCTTCACAGCTTTTTTCTGGAAAAAAAGAGAAACCCCAGGAAATAACGTCTCCTCAGACTGATAAGTCAGCTATTGTCACCAAGATAGTCCCACTGACAGGGATCACTAACAAGACTGTTGCTTTAGACCAGTCGTCCACTAAAAATCCATTCCCTAGGGCCCCATGACCCTGATTTTCCTAAAATGACTGATTGAACACAAACTTTTTAAAGGCTCTTACTTACTATTAGCCATATTCTCCACTGAGTTTTGCTGAAAGAACATGGCTGTTTTACCTCTCTTTCTCTTGAGCAAAAGGGCTCCCATTCTGGTGTCCTGACATAAAGTCGCATTCTCCATTAGCAAATGCCATCGCTATGCCTCTTTTCTCTGGCTTTTTTCTCTTGTCTCTTCTGGGCCCATAATTTCTTTAAAATCTAATTTAGACACAACTTTTATCCCTACTATTATTATTGACACTCCTTTGGAAGACAGATGACCATCATATCTTAAACGCTATACTTAACTACATCATAGAGTTGGTCATTTTCATACTTATTCAACAACAGCACACACACACACACAAATCACACAGTGCCTATTAGATATTGTAAGGGACACAGAGATAGGTATAACATAAGCTTACCTGAAAAGCGTTCTCCCCCTTCTAGATCAGGCAGAAAACAGTTAAATATAAAACAAGACAGTAAACATTAGTGTAGTGACTTCTTGCAAATATTTAAAATGACAGTGATGCCAATTCTCCAAAATCCTTTCTAGAAAATCTAAGCAGAGGGAACAAATCCCACATCGTTCTATAGTGTCAAATATATCCTAACTAGGTTATTACCTTAAAACCAAAACCAGATAAAGATATTACGATGTAGGAAAACTACAGACTGGTATGTCTTATGAACATGGGCACAAAAGTCTCAGCAACATACTAGCAAATAAAATTCAATAACGTATAAAACTAATTATATACTAGAGGCATACAGGTGGCTCAGTTGGTTAAGTGTCCAACTCTTGATTTTGGCTCAGGTCGTGATCAAACAGTCATGAGATAGACCTCTGCATTAGGCTCCACTGGGCATGGAGCCTGCTTAAGATTCTCTCTCTCCTTCTCTCTCTACCCCTCTCCTCTCTATTTCTCTCTAAAAATAATAATAATTACATACTACAACCAAGTGGTATTTATTCTAGGTACACAAGTCTGGTTCAACATTCTAAAATCAATCAATGTAATTTATGATATCAGTAGGCTAAAGAAGGAAAATCATGATCATATCAACTAACTCAGAAAAAGCATTTAAGAAAATCTAGCATCGTTCATGATAAAAACTCTCAGTAAACTAGGATTAGAAGGAAACTTTCTTAACTTAATAAAAATGAATCTATAAAAACTTACAATTAACATCACACTTCCTGGTGTGAGACTAAATACTTGCCCTTTGAGACCAGAATAAGAGAAGAATATTCTCCCTCACCACTCCTATTTAACATCATACTAGAAGTCCTAGCTAGTGCAACATGACAAGGAAAAGAAATAAACAATACAATAAGAAAGGAAAAAATAAAACTTTCTATTTGTAGATGACCAGATCATCTATGTATAAAATTGCAAAGATTCTAAAACAAAACAAAACAAAAACCCAAGAAACTCCTAATGCTAATAAGTGAAGATAGCAAGATTGCAAGCTCATAGGATATCAAGGTCAATATACAAAAGTCAATTTCTTTCCTATGTATTAACAATGAATAATCAAATTTGAAATTATATGTATACATATATATCATTTATGATAGCACTGTAACAACAACAAAAACAATACTTAAGCTAAAAAATGACAAAATGTATTATAAGAAATCAAAGAAGATATAAACAAGTATAAAAATATTACACATTCATGGGTGGAAGATTCAATAATGTCAGGATTTCAGTTCTACCCAATAAGATCTAGGGATTCCATACAACCCAGTCAACAATCAAAATCCCCTCAAACTATTTTACAGATATCGACAAACTGCCTTTAAAGTTTATACGGAAATGCAAAGGACCAACGCAATGATAATAACATAATAATCAACACAATTGTGAAGAAAAACAAAGAGGACTCATACTATCTAATTTCAAAACTTAATATAATGCTACAGTATTCCAAAGAGCATGGTATTGGTGAAAGGAATAGATACATAAAATGATGTAACAATAGAAAGATGAGAAATAGAAGCAAACAGATATAGTCAACTGGTTTTTTTTTGACAGAGGTGCAAAGGAAATTTGATGGAGAAAGAATGGGTTTTTTTCAACAAATGGCATGGGAATAAGTGAAGGTCCATAAACAACAACAATAAAAAAAAAGGCAAATAAACACACAAAGAGGGGAGAATAAACAAATCTTCCATGAAGAAGAATTCTAAAAATCTATGGGATACTCCACTCCCAGTGAGGATTATAACTCTCCCCTTCTTTAGTGTCTGCTGTGCATAGTGACTTCCTTCCAAAAGGAAAGTATGGAAAGAAAGAAAAAACAATAACTTTACATTAGAGAAACCTTATAAATCATGGCCATAGTAGACACCCTTGAAAAGATGTGATGAGAATGTCACTTATCCTTTGTTGTCTTCTTCCCTACAACTTAGAAGACCAGTTTAATCATGAGAAAAAAAAAATCAAACAAATCCCAAATGAAGTGCATTCTATAAAATATCTGGGCAGTACTCCTCAAATTTACAAGGTCCTTAAACTGAAGAAAATCTGAGAAAATTACCATACCCTGATACAAAAAAGATAGTAGAGAAAAATATTCTGAAGAGCTAACAAAATGTAATTTTAGTTAATAATAATGTATCAGTCAATATTGGTTCATTAAGTGTGACAAATTTATCTTAGGAAGGTAAGATGCAAGTCATCAGGGAAACTGAGTCCAGCGTACGTGGGACCTCTCTACTTTATCTTTTCAATTTTTCTATAAATTTATATTCTAAATATTTTTAAAAAATTGATGAGGATTCACTCTCTCCAAGCAAAAGATGAAATTAATTTGTGTTTTTTCCCTTGGCTAATCTTGTGAAACACTCTATTTTTTTCTTTACTGAATAAATAAAAATAATTTAAAAAATATTAATGGTTCCCCAATCAATCTATTGTTCACGAAAGGAACTTCCTGAACAGATACTTCTCTAAATGACATCTTTAACACAAAAAGACAAGCTGTAATTCCTTTTGATCTCCAAAACCCTGTATGAAACTTTTCTCTTCAATAGATTTTGTTTTTATTATAACCAAAAGAAAGGAAGTTGGGATTCAAACACACTACCTGTTAATTTTTTTAAGTTTATTTATTTTGAGAGAGAAAGAGAGAGAGAGAGGGAGAGAGGGAGGGGGAAGAGGGCAGATAGAGAGAAGGAGAGAGACTCCCAAGCAGGCTACACATGGGCAGTGCAGAGCCCAACACAGGACTCAAACTCATGAACCATGAGATCATACCCTGAGCTGAAACCAAGAGTTGGACACTTAACCAACTGAGCCACCCAGGAACCCCAAACATATTACCTTTATTAATTAAAAACTCAATTACCAAGGGGACCTGGCTGGCACAGTCGATAGAGCTTGAGACTCTTGATCTTTGGGTCATGAGATCGAGCACCATTTGGGGGTGGAGCTTACTTTTTAAAAAGTTAAGAAAACTCAATGTCCTTATTAAAAATTAGAAAGAAAAGAGAAATGCTATAGGTAAATAAGAAAGCATGATTTAACTGTATCTAGACTTTTTTTGTATCCATTACTCCTTTTCAGAAATAACAGAGTACTACCAGGCGCTACACTGGAGATGAGAAATTTTCATCAACTCACTCTAGTCATCAGAAATTTTTTCCATTCATTAAGAACTCAGAAAATACATCTATTCATTTAAAGCAGCTTCCAGGGGGGCTTAGTTTGTTGAGCATCACCTCTTGATTTCGGCTCAGGTCCTGATCCCAGAGTCATGGGACCAAGCCCCATGTGGGGCTCTGCACTGTGTAAAGCCTGCTTAGGAGTATCTCTCTTTCTCCCTCTGCCCCCTCCCCTGTTTGTGCTCTCTCTCTCTCTCTAAAATAATGTATCTATCTAGATCTAGATCTAAATCTCTATCTAGATCTATATATCTCTCTATCTAGAGAGAGAAAGAGGGGGAAGATGAGAGGCTCTATGGTCATGGGGAAGCTGAGGAACAGTGAGGATAAAAGGAGAGGGTTCTCAAATTGTATTGTGTCACCCCTCCTTCACCCAGTGCTCAACTCCTCCTCAGCAGTGACAATACACTTTGTGCCCACAAACCTTCCTGGAAATTTGTCTAATTTTCTTCTCCTGGTCTGGGTTATAATTATGCCAAGGGACACAGTTCCTCAAGGAGCTTTTGGTCCTCAGACAATCGCGATAATCAAAGACACCCACTTATTTTCTCAGTTCTGTTTTTTTCTTTTTCCACAGACGTACCTTCTGCATGAAAAATGTAAACACATTCTCTGTTCAAGATGCTAATGAGATTCCTCATATTATTAATTTTTTAAATAAAAATGTTCTTAGAGGTAATATGTACATTTTTAAATTTTTTTATTTAAAACAATTTAATGTTTATTTGTTTTTGAGAGAGAGAGAGAGACAGAGTGCAAGTAGGGGAGGGGCAGAGAGAGAGGGAGACACAGAGAATCCAAAGCAGGCTCCAGGCTCTGAGCTGTCAGCTCCAAGCCTGATGCAGGGCTCGAACTCACAAACCTTGAGATCATGACCGGAGCCAAAGACGGATGCCCAACTAACTGAGCCACCCAGGTGTCCCATATGTACATATTTTTTAAGTTTATACTTGCTGATACAAGTAAGAGACCGAAAAAGACTATCCTCTGGAATTAAAGGTAAATATTTAATACAACTAGAAGACTTGATAATTGTAAAAGAAAAATATTTTAAGGCCTAAACTTTCAACGTGAAGAAATTAATTATATTATTGTTGTGTGATATCAAGAAGCTTATAAAAATCTTGTTTTCAAAGAATATTTGGGAGATGATATTCCAAAACATGATGTTAAATGGAAAAAAGAACCACGTACACTTTGATTTCAAACACACATACACACACACATACACAAGGCAGAAGAAAATGTACCAATAACCGAACAATGATTCTATGGGTAATGAGCAAATTCTTTAGCTCCTATTTTCATAGGTAACATATTTTCTCAACCTTTTCTCTTGAACAAGAACAACCTGAAACTTTCTTCACAATAAAAGTTTTACATACTTCTAAAAAACATATTTGTTATGCTCTTAAAAATCGCATTTACTCAAAAGCAAGTAATTATCAAAATGAGGACTCTCCTATGTAGTTGCTAATATTGCAAATCAACTTGTCAAATGACAATGGAGACACTGATGTTTGGAAAAAATACCATTTTATTTTTTTCAATATATGATCCCTGCCCCACTTCATGGGTAGCACTGCTCATGAGGACCAAACGTGGTGAACATGTCAGTTGTTTTGAAAAGCAAAATGCTGCATATTATTATTATTAGACACTCACTGTAGGTGGAGATGCTAATGTACATCTGCATGCATCCTCAGCCAATCAGATTTACATATTTATTATGCATTCTGATTAAATTACCCACCTCACTGATTAATTTCAATAGGTTTTCCGACATTCATAGGAAGCATTAAAATAAAATGTCACCCTGTTTCGATTCTTGATTAGTTTCTTTTCAGGTTGCCGCGGACTTTAATGAATGGAAAAAAAATAAAAAGATGGGCAAGATTTTTTTGTGAATCTTCAACCCTGACAAAATTGCTTTGGAGGAAAAGTAAAGTCTCACTTTGTCGCTGCTCTTCCTTCTGTAGCCTCATTCCCTAGCCAGAGTTCACACACTTTCTTTGATCAGCTCTTTTGAGCAAATCTGAAGTGAGATGTTATTTAGAAGAGAGAACTAAGGAAGATACTAGCCAAGGAAAATCATTTGCGACACATGGAAACGCCGCCTACCAACAAAACTCTTGCTAATCAGGAATGCTTTAGGAAGAGGAGAGGAGGGCTTTGAACCTCTCTACAGAGGGGCCTTAAGGCTACCACACCCAGCCCATCGCATGGAGGATTCAGTGGTAGATCTCTCACCTGCCAGACCCAGTCCATTGAACACAGCTGACTGGACCACCACATCAGAGTCAATAACAGAACTGGAAAGCTTTTTTTTTTTTTTTAAGCTGATTATTATACACCTAATACTCACTAATAAATACTTCCATCCTTCCAGAATGTACTTTCACAAGGACATTTATTTCATCTGTCAAACGTTGGATTATCTCCATTTTCCAGTTGAAGTATTTGAACTGACACAAGCTGAAAATGACGGGGTGTGGGGTTCATACGCAGGTTTGTTTGACCCCAATGCTTTTAATTTTTCCTATATAGGTTAGTTTCCCATTGAAAGAGTCTTCATGGGATGGGGTAGGTGCTCAGAAAGGACCAGGAAAGGGGAAATAGTACAGTTGAAGGCATGCATATGAGTCAAATTTCATTGGGAGATCAAGAGCAAAGAATGTGGCTTTTAGCATATATATCGTGGACCCAAAAGATTTCTCCAACTGTTCCTGGAAAAACGAGAATTGCCAAGCTATGTTTTAGGTAGCTGTGTATAGGATTGCTTAGACAACCAAGAGTTTGCAGATACAATTAAGAGATTAGTCTGAACAGTAGAGCCAATCATGTAGATCCCAACCTCAGTTATCTTGATGGGAAGAAAAATTTTATGACAAATGAAAACAAGTTACCAAGGTGTTACTGATAGGAATCAATGACAAAGTAAATACTGGGGTTAAGAGATATGTAGGGAACAAAAAAGACCTCTGAGACTACATACCCATGAAACCGAGGTGAAAATATTATGGGATAAGGAAACCAAAGGTTTCCAATGGAGACCTAACATTCTGTTTGGGTCTAGGACTGAACACTTTAAAAAATTACATCTAAGAACTAACCTAGAGACAATGAACTATAGAATGCTTTGATATGGTCTTGGTTGTTTTCTATAATGATGCTGATTTAGTGGGGGAAATATAACATCAGTCATTAGAAGAAAACCCAACTATGGCTAAGAATAGTTCCAGGCTCATGGTGGGATTAAGCAAGAAAGGGAAACTATGTACTTAACAGTTGGACACAGTGATGGGAAATGGCCGATACATGGGAAAAAACATGGAGAAGTGAATCCTAGGGGATATAAAATAAGATCAATGAAATTCCTTGGTACGACATTTTTAAAACCCCAAGAGGAAAATGGGACAGCCAGATGGTTCTTTAAAGCTTAGGATAAACTTTCTTTTTTCATCTAAGAAAAAAAAAAAACTACACTTGCCCTTAATTTACCCTCAATAAATCCATAAATAGAATAGTGCATGCCTTACTATAGTAACACAGTAATATCTAAATTTTCATTTCTCAATTTATCATCCCAATACAACAAACACATCAATTCATCTGACATCGTTTCCTAACTGGTTGGAACAAAAAGTAGAAAAAAAGAGCTTGGTTAGTAAAGTTTTTTTCCCCCTGATAATAATGAACAGTGTTTACTTTAGATAACTCTATGCGCTTGTGTATGTATTTCTCTTCAGGAGAAATATAGAAATACATAAAAACTTTCCAGTCAGGAAATATGATGTATGGGGAAGCTTCAGTGTACAGATTGTGGTGACTGACAGTATCAGAATCAAAAGCGTTAACTCCTGAACCTGATGTGGAGTTAAAAAAAAAATTGTTTTATCAAGCCTACAGAGCCCAACTCAACAAGAAGCTCATAAAACTAATGAAAACTTGAAAATAAGGACTATATTCTCCCAGAGGGCAAAAGTGCTGCAAGAGTACTGAATAGACCCCTCAAAAGTGTTGGTAGTTTCTATTTCTGTACATTTGCACTCACGGATTACGAAATAGACGGTGCATTTGTTCGGCATGTGACTGTTTGCCCCTTCTGTACTTGTAGGTGTTGTTCTTTGAAGAGTATGTATGTAGCCAGTTGGCAAGGCAGTCACTCCTTCCACGGAATTTTTAATATTCAGACACTTCCTAGTTTATTCAAATTCATTCACTCTGTAAAAACACTATCTCCACAAATATTTATTGGGCACGTGTAATATAAAGCACATCGGACAAATTAATCTCTTAGATGATTTACCTGGGTTGTTTGACCAAACTCACTGAAGGGATTTGTAAAAATGGTTCAACTAATTATGTGTGTAGAAACAGCAACGCAATCAATACCTGAAGAGACCTGGATGTTTAATGTCAATGGACGTAATGATCTGTGAGTTTTATCCAGATGATCAAACAAGTTTCAGATTACTTGTTGTCCTGAAGGCAACTGATGTAATGCCTCAATAAATCAATCCAGGGACCTGGAAAGATGTTTGTTCTTGAATATACGGCACTGGTGGCTGGGAAGTCATGCATCAGTTCTTCTGTGTTTTTTGTTTTAGTTTGTTTTGCTTTTTTAAGTTTTATTTATTTATTTTGACAGAGAGAGGGAGCATGAGCAGGGGAGGAGCAGAGAGAGGGAGAGAAGGAATACCAATCAGGCTCTGCACTGTCAGCGTGGAGCCCGACGTGGGGCTCGAACCAGGTGTCGAACCACGTCTCTGTTTTGACGTGCCCTCCAACCATCCGTACAACACACCTTAAGAGGCACACACCGCCATATTGCTGGTGAAAGCCACCTTCTGTGATAAATACCCCCTACACAGAAGATTTCTATTATATAATAAAATATGCAAGTTACATAATACATATTCTTTAGGTGAGATTATAATCACTGCCAGATTCATACTGCTTCTCTGTTTCCACAGTCCCTTTTTATTATAGTTAATTTCATCCACTTATCTAAACATTTTGTCACACCTACAATATCCCAGGCATTGTCTTAGAGGTGAGGATAGAGACGTCGGAAGAACAGGAGAGCAAATGATACCTAAACAAATATCTAACCACAATGGCCCAGACTCTGTTGGAGATTCACAGAGGACAAGCTCGAAATGTGAGGGAGAGAATGAGAGTGCCAGGGGGTGCCAGGGTGCCGCTATGTTCTCAAGGGTCCTTGCAGAAGGAAGACGCTATGAACATGGCGTTAATGACTGGAGTGGACAGTGGAAGGGAAGGTAGTGAAGGGAACCACCCTAGATATTTCCCAGGAGACTCAGTGACAAACTGGACTGGCTCATTGGTCCCAAACCTAGGTATCTTGACATCAGGTGCAGCCTCACTGCCAGAAAACCACATGGATTCAAAATGACTGAGCATATTTTTACATTATCTCTATCTGATTTTGCATTTAACCAAAGTCTATGGAGCCTTAACCCAAAGTTTTTTCAGATGTGCCTTTCCATCTTCATCCCCAATGCTTTGCATAGCACAGGTCATAAAACACAGGCTCAATAAATGGTTGTCGAATGAATAAATAAATGGATGGAAATGTAGGTGCAAAACAAGGCTACGAGAAGGTAGGTAGTTAGATAGATAAATAAACAGAGATACAGATCTATAGAGATCAGAAATGCTTGTGGTTTTTTTAATATTTTTATGCGTATTTATTTTAAGAGAGATAGAGAGCAGGTAAGAGCAGAGAGAGGAGAGAGAGAATCTCTAGGACAATCCATGCTCAGTGTGGAGCCCGACGTGGGACTTGATCTCACACACCATGAGATCATGACCTGAGCCAAATCAAGAGTCAGACGCTTAACTGACGGAGCCACCCAGGTATCCCGGAAATACTTCTTGCTATCTCTCAAATTATTCCAGAAAAACAGTTCTAAAGTTGGTGCAACTAGAGGTATTATAATATTTTTAATATTTTCTCTTATTACCTTCATGCAAGACAGTAGATTATTAGCTACTGGTCAATTTTAACCCTGTTGCCAACCCCACTGCCCAACTAAAAAATTAGGAGGGCCTCGCTTGTCACTTAGAAATTAAACTTCAGGGACGCCTGGGTGGCTTGGTCGGTTGAGTCTCGACTTCGGCTCAGGTTATGATGTCACGATTCGTGAGCTTGAGCCCCACGTTGGATTCTGTGCTGACAGCTCGGAGTCTGGAGCCTGCTTCAGATTCTGTGTCTCCCTCGCTCTCTGCCCCTCCCCTGATCTCTCTCTTTCTCTCTCTCTCTCTTTCTTAAAATAAATGAACACTTAGAAATGTTTTTCAAATAAAAAAATAAAATAGTATTAAATTAAACGCCTATACAAGGCTCACATAGTGTTAATATTTCAAAGGAGTCACAATATCAGGTCTTCGTTTGCTTCTAATTAATACATTTGAAGGAGTACAGAAACAAATTCATGAAACTAAGCGCCACGAAGAAAAATGAACTTTTGTGCGAATCTCTTGCTTTCTTCACTTAGCCGCGTTGCAGATGGGAGAGTACCTCACTTGAATCAAAACATCATATTTTTCAGATTTTGTGCCATTGACCATGCATCCAACTCCAGTCGAAAGTTTGATCAGTCTGTTAAGTTTTTGCTTTTGTAATAATCATAAAAATAATCAGCTGCTAAAGAGTACATGACTTTTCTTTACTCTTCATACATACATGCCATCGATAGCATTCTTTCTCTTCCTTTCCTTGGGAAAAAACAAAAAGAAAAAAGAAACCCAAAACTTTGATTAGTCCAAAGACTCCCAATATTTTCCCTATCCCTTACTCCAATGTGGGAAAAAAAAAAAAAGTTTAAATCTTCCAGATAGAATTTCTTCAGCTCACGTTAAGAATTCCACCTTCTCAACACCCTCGCATTTAACTTTAATGTTTTTCAGATTTCCAAACTCTATTACCGCAATGCTAAACAAATAACTATAGTTCAGGGGTCAGAGAAAGGGGCCTTTTGGGTGAAAGGTGAATGACTTGAAAGAACAAGGTTACAGCTTTAAGAAAGAGGCTTAACGGGTTGGAGACCTTTTGCCTGCTGGCAACAGTCAATTCTTTCTTATTTTGGCTCTTCACCACTAAGGTGTTAACTTTTTAGCTGCTGGGGATTTGAGCTTTATTACGTTTTCTCCTTCCATTTGCTTATTAGGTTAGAGGAAACATTACTTCATGGGCAAAACAATATTTCAGATTTTATGAATTAGCTTGCCTTAGGGAAAAACCGAGTTAAATTTGTAGCCTAAATTTGTTCTCATATTTATAACCAAATTAATTCTGTAAACACAATTCTTAAGAAACACATTGAACCATTCAGGTTAAACAGATGTTACTCATCCATTTAAAAGACTCGAATGTGATTCTTTATGCATCTAGGTACTCAGAAGGAGAGGAAAAGTAACCAAGCATATACTAGAGAGATCAACAGCGTGTATGAAGAGTTTGGCTGGCAGGAAGTTCTTCTTTTCCTCTTATTTGCCTCCTTGAGATTCTGGCGAAGAAGAGAAAGAAAACTTTGCTGAATCTGTTTTCAATGACTGGATGGCCTGCCTATGACTGAATGAAAAATAACCATCTAGTCAATTACAAGGAAGCCGCAGGCTAAATAGAGAAATGGGGAGCCAGTAGGTTCCTGCAGAGATGAGAACACGGGCATTTGGGGTTGATGAACTCGGTCATGTATTCGTTCACCTATCCATTCATTCCACGACCACTAAGGGAGGCCCCCAAACGTGTAAGACACAGTGCCAAGTACAAAATGCGGCATCCACTAATAAAAGGGCCCTTGGAACCTAAATGCATATAGGAAGAGGATTTATTTCAGATGGTTGAGTAGAAATGGACTCTGAAGTTCAAAGGAAGTTTACTTTTTTAAGTCATGTAAAACCGAGCAGTGGAAAGTGTTATTACATGGACACTCTCTAGGTTAGGAAAGATGCAGAAAGGAATCGTCCGGGTTCAACTATGGCCTAGGTATGTACATATATGGGTTTGGACACTGGATGCTTATTAGCTGTGCTGACTTCTACTTGCAGTTATACTAAAGGCAACCAGTGGCCACTCCCCAGCCTAGAATAATTCATGGAGCCACGGCTCAGTTAGACATCTTAGTCATTCCCACCCACGGGATGCATTTTCATAATCCAGTGTAATAATGGGAAAACTTTCTCTCCACCCTAGTGTTCAAATTTTCCTATGAGTAACCCTAGAAATACAGAATGATGACGGTGGGGTCCGTTTTGTCCATCCAGGTGCTATCTCTAGTATATTCAGATTTTTAGAAAAATTTCCGAGTTATGCTTTACATGTCCTGTCTTAGTCCATTTTCTCGTTTTTACATGTATACGTTTGCATATGTGTTTTTCTCCTTTAAATAAGTCCCGTGTAGGCATATGAGTTGGTTCAGAGCAGAAATGGTCTTTTTTTGTTATTATTATTTTAGAGAGGGAGGGTTTGAGCCAAGGAGAGGGGCAGGAGGAGAAGGGGAGAGCACACAGAGAAAGAGAGAGGGAGAGAGAGAGGGAGAGAATCTTAAGCAGGCTCCAAGCTCAGCGTGCAGCCTGACACAAGGCTCGATCCCATGACTTTGGGATCATGACTTGAACCAAAATCAAGAGTCGGATGCTCAACCGACTGAGTCACCAGCTGACCCCCAGAGCAGAAACTGTCTTACTGATGTTTAGATCCTTGAATTTTCGTACATATTAATGAGAAGAGTTCAATAATTTGAACTGAATATACTTCGGAGGAAGTAGACCACAACTTTGTAACCGGCTTGACCACCTATGATGGTTTCCGACCGGAGCCAGTCTTACGAGTATTTGTAGAACAAGAATGGAGCACGGGCCATGCCTCTCAAATTGAACCAAGCCAAAAAGATGCGTCTGTAGTCACAAAGTTGTTCCAGAACTTATCCATTCCCAAAAAGTTCACGCTCAACTCGCGCCGGGCTGACGCTCACAGGCTATTATTACGAAAGCCGGAACATGCGTCAATAATGTTGGTGAAGCACTTATCAGAGAGGCCAATGCGGGATCAGACCACAGATCAACACGGCAAGGAATGCAGTTTCTTCTCAGCAGGATCTCTTCCAGGCGGCCTGGGACTCGCCTGACAGAGGAACTTCCTGCTTCCCGCAGTACAGCATTGGCAGTCCCCCCTCAAGAACCATGTCCACCACTTTGAACTCCACCACTGAAAGAGAAGAAAGAACTCACTACGTTTACAAGCAGTTCTTGTATTTACCATGAATAATGCCCCTGAAAAAAGCACTGGAGTTCAAAACGATGTAAGAGGAACCTGATTTTCCCATCGCAACGATGTTTTAACACATTCTGTGTCTGTCCCAAAGTCTGTTGCTTGACGACTTACAGAAATGAGAGCAAACACCACGTTTCATTAAATGTGTGACATATTTCAGGGCTTTAAGGTGTAAAACTTTCCAAGGTGTGTATGCAGGGCCTTGAAACCGGGAGCTTAATGGCAACTTGTTTGATTTTTATCATACTGTATTCCTTGAAGAAAATTCCAGAGGAGGATAAGGAAAATAAGTGGAATTGCAATAAAACACTCAGGCTGACATTGAGAGAGATCATGTGCAAGACAAGCAGAAATAAAAGCACATTACCATGCAGGGGGAAGAAAGAGAGCAATGCAATGGGTACTGTGCCTGCCGCAAAAAAACACGTGTGTACCGGCATGGTGTGGCTGGGCAGAGTGTTGCATATGTGAATCACAGTCTTAAGCTTAGGCAAGTCATAAATGGAAATATAAAACATAAGCCATGAGAAATCTAGCTTCTCAAAATCTTAAGTTAAGAGCAAGAGCAAGTGAGGAAAGGAAGGAAGGGAGGGAGGGAAGGAGGGAGGAAGGGAAGGATGGAGGAAAGGGGGAGAGAAAGAGAGATTGATTAAAAGGCCCTCTGGATTAATATACCAGATTTACTACCTCCTCACAAGGATCCTTTGGCTAGTGTTTCAAAGGGAAGAGTTAATGACATGTGGACAGAGCATAGAGGTTGTCAGGTGCATTTCTGTAAAGCTGTGTGTATTTTCAGAGTATTAGCTAAATGTCATGAGTACAATGAGATAGAAAGGAATTTTACGTTTTACAGTTATTAGTAAAGAAAACTAAATAAAAGGTAAAGGCAATTCTTTGCAATACGAGGACAGTTGAGAAGTAACTTACCTCCCCATTCACCCCCAATGTGGTTTTAAAGGAGTGAAAATTCACAAGAGAAAAAATCCAATGGACATTTCCCAATAAATTTCAATTGGATCAGGATGTGGAGGAGCGGGAGGAGGAGGAGGAGGGGAGGAGAGGTGGAAGGAGAAGAAGAAGGAGAAGGAGAAAGAGAAGGAGGAGAAGGAGCAGGAGGAGGAGGAGGAGGAGAGGGAGAGGAATAAAAGAAGAAGGAGAAGGAGAAGGGGATGAAGAAGAAGAAGGGAGACAAAAGAGGAGGTGGAGAAAAAGAAGAAGGAGAAAAAGAAGAGGGAGAAGAAGAAGAAGAAGGAGGAGGAGGAGGAGGAGGAGGAGGAGGCAGTAAAATAGCATTCTTTTTTTCAGTCAGGTTGAAAAATCAGTATTTGTCAAAATTCTTTGAAATAATTTTTTTCCATTAAGGAAGTAGAATCACAAATTCTAAATCATATAAGGAGTAAATACTCAAACAGAGATACAAATGCTATGATTTTAAATTATTTAATTAAGAATACATTTCACCTTGGGTCCCCTTGGTGGGTCAGTCAGTTAAATGTCCCACTTCAGGTCAGGTCACGACCTCATGGTTTGTGGGGTCGAGTCCCATGTTGGGCTCCATGCTGACAGCTCAGAGGCTGGAGCCTGCTTCGGATTCTGTGTCTCCCTCTCTTTCTGCCCCTCCCCAGCTCATGTTCTGCCTCTCTTTCTCTCTCTCTGTGTCTCTCAAAAATAAATAAACATTTAAAAATTAAAAAAAAAAAAGAATATATTCACCTTCAGGTTTAAACCATGTGTGCACACATATGCACACATATGCGTGATGTGCGTACCTGTGCATGTGCAATCTCTCCACTTCTTGCTACTTTTCTTTCTAGTCATTTGAGAAGAAGCAAAGATTCGTATATGAACGTGTTTCGATTTCTAAATCCAGAAGACCCAGTCTGGGGATGACACCAGTATGGTCTTCTACCAGGATAAAGTAGATGAAATCCAGGTGGTTCTGATGGAAGTATAGAAGAGTGCTTTCTTCTTCCTCCTGGACACACACATTCATCCACATTTCTCTACCTCCTTCAAAGACGGGTGTGGACATCTGACCACTATTCCAAAGAAGGAGCTTCAGCACAGTGATGTGAACCTCTTCCAGGCTCTCAAGAACAATCCTCATGCCCATTTCCCCTCCTGCAGCAATCACAGTAGCCAGCTGCTGAAGAAGCCAGAGCCACAAGATGGAAGGAACCTGGGCCTCACTTACTTCTTGGATGACACCATCTTGGAGAACTTAAAATATATGCGCTTGAGAAATAACATATATTGTATGAAGCCATTGACATGTGGGAGAGATTTACAGCAGCCATCATAACCTTAACTAAGAGAGCTACCCCACTATCCTCCTTACCTGTTCCCATTCTGATACCACATGGAGGGCTTGAGTCCCAGGGGCATCTGGAGCTGAACAACTCTAAGCTTCCCCATCTCCCCGGTGTTCGTCATAAGCAGTGCCATGTACTCACCTTGATGACTGAAACTTTTTAAAATCTCTGCTCTGTGAGTGGGTGGGTGACTGAGTCAATTAAGCACCTGACTCTCGACTTCCGCTCAGGTCACGATCTCAAGGTTCATGAGTTCGAGCCCCTGAAGCAGGCTCCACACTGATGGTGCAGAGTCTGTTTGGGATTCTTTCTCTCCCTCTCTCTGCCCCGCCCCTCTCTCAAAACAAATAAATAAAATAAAGATTAAAAATAATAATAAAAATAAAAAATAACAGAAATAAAAATAAAGTCCCCGCCCTGTTCCAGTCCCTTTCAGAGTCCTCCCCAAATCCTCATGATTATCATGTTAAGATCAGGGTAGCAAGGTGAAGAAAGGTAAAGCCTTGTGGACTGCAATTCTCTAGGACGCAAAATCCACAGGGATTCATAGATGAATAAGGCTCTCTAAATTTGCTCAGGGTGCAACTTACACAAACCAAAGATCAATTGCTAGGCAGTATCGAGAGAAGATCAATTTCTTTCTCATGATATCTTTTCAGTCTTTGGTTCCTGACGCCATCTTCCTCTCCCTTTTATCTCTTGGAATTTCTCCCTCCTCAGAAGTTGCAATCCCTTTAATGAGCTTTGGGGCACAATCCCCTTCCCACTATAGAGACTATTTACCACTGGGTTGCTGGATCAGCTCTTCCGGGCCACTTTAAAAGCCTGTAATTCACTAGGAAATAGGATTTCCCAGGTTTCCAGCCATAAAAATTATTTTCTCTTTCTCTAAAGCAACGATTTAATCAGGGGGGTTATTAATAACCCTGATATACTCTAATAATGATCTGTTAAAGACAAGCAGAGCTTGTAGGAGAAAAGCATCATGAATTTTATTTTTTTTAGAGAGAGAGAGCAAAGGTGCTATGAAGGGGCAGAGGGAGAGTGAGGAGAGAGAGACAGAGAGAGAGAGAGAGAGAGAGAGAGAGAGAGAGAGGGAGAGAATCTTAAGCAGACTCCATCCCAGCACAGAGCCCAAAACGGTGCTCGCTCTCACGCACTGTGAGATCACTAAGCACTCACCCGGGCGCCCCAGCCAGATGAAATTTTTGAAAGCAAACTTGTCTCCATTAAATTATCAAAAATATGAAAGAAACAAACCGAGGCATGAATCATCCGTGGTACGTCACCTCATGTTCTAAGGCAACCCAACTTTCCAACTGTCCTGTGCAAACTTGGTCCGTTATTAAATTTCTGGAAATTTCCCCATTGGTCATAATTATCCTCAGGGCTCTGGACGTGCCCCATTTGCAAGGACTTGAGAGTTTGTGGGAGAGAGTGCCAGGGGAATCTATCGACATGGGAAAAA
The DNA here is from genome assembly GCA_030068075.1 of Paguma larvata. Lineage (NCBI taxonomy): Eukaryota > Metazoa > Chordata > Mammalia > Carnivora > Viverridae > Paguma > Paguma larvata. Next base: position 127,906,547 of record CM057827.1, on the reverse strand, counting down.
AAATAAATAAAAATCTGTCAGGTTAGCATTTTGTTCTAGGCACTGCACAAACAAGCCATTTATATATTCCAATGTAAGTCGAAAGGTTCTGATGATTTTTTTTAATTGCAATGATTAGGAAGGTATAGTTAAACAGAACCCCACTAAGTGAGACTATGAGCCATAAAATTCTCAGAAAGAGTCGACAGACTGAGCCTCCTGCAGCTGGGAAGCATCGGGGGACAGGGGTCCCCATCGAGACCCTCCAGCACCATGCACAGCTGTGAGAGATTGGAAACGTGACAGGTTTCTCGACAGCAATCTGGAAAAGATATAATCTGTCCTCCGAGATCACTAGAAAGAACTGGATGGATCGTCGAGGCTTCCACTAGGTAAAGAAGTCCTTAGTGTTTAATAATAAAGGAAAAGAGTAAATGCACGAGGAAGATTAAGTGATCATTTTATTTGCAGAGGACACACCAGGCTTTATATCAAATTCTCATTTATGGGGGTTATAAAGCAAGTAAGATACTGAAAGATTTCTTTTTTCCTCTGCTTTATTAACCACTTGGCTAACTTGAGAATGTTTATTGAACACTTACTAACACTACAGTGGGCACTTGGCCATCATTATTTGAATGAATATCGGGCAAACAAATGATATTTATTGAGAACCTACTATGTGGGAGGGAGATAAAAGCTAAAGGCTAAAAATGAATACAATTAAAGAAACCTCTTCAGCTCCCACAAAGCTTGTCAGCATAACCGGGGAACTAAGCCGTCCAAGAGCACACACGGGAAAAAAATACAAATTGATATGGTACAGAGTGATAATGAAAGTGGAGACAGAGGATGGGATCTGGAGGGATGGGCTGGCTGGTCTAGAGAACCTTCCGCATTTGAGAACTCTGGAAGGAATAGTAAGCTGCAGTGAACATCCCGTTGGGAAAGTGTACCACCTCTGGAGGGCTAAAATAAGTACGGAAGGTCAGGACAGAGAGCAAAGGCTATGCTGATCATTGTGATGCCCACTTCACATATACTTATCTTTACAAACAAAACCCAGACCGCAAGTTTCCACTTAAAAAAATTCAAGGTTTATTTTATTTTTGAGGGGGGGAGAGAGACAGACAGACAATGTGTGAGTGGGGGAGGGGCAGAGAGAGAGGGAGACACAGAATCCGAAGGAGGCTCCAGGCTCTGAGCTGTCAGCACAGAGCCCGACCCAGGGCTCGAACCCACAAACTGTTGAGATCATGACCTGAGCCGAAGTTGGATGCTTAACTGACTGACACCCAGTTGCCCCTCCACTTTTCATGCTTTTTCCATACTCTCTCTCTCTCTGTCATGTACACACACAAAATTGACCGTATAAAAAATATTACTGTTCAGAGATATGTCAATTAATTTTGACCCCCCCTTCTCAAAAAAAAAAAAAAACAGTATTCAGTTTGTTTTCCACATTTGGCTATGTATAAAAATAAAACTAGTCATATTATTGCCCATTTCCCCTCTTACTTATACCTACATAAACTCAAGTACTTATCTGGAAATCTCTGATTTAAAAAAATATATCCAAGGGTGGAGATATACACACACACACACACACACACACACACACACACACACACACACACATATATATATATATATATATATATATATATATATATATATATCCAAGGGTGACTCAGTGGGTTAAGCATCCAACTTCGGCTCAGGTCATGATCTCATGGCTCATGGGTTGGAGCCCGGCATTGGACTCTGTGCTGACAGTTCAGAGCCTGAAGCCTGTTTCAGATTCTGTGTCTCCCTCTCTCTCTCTTTCTCTCTCTCTCTCTGCCCCTCCTCTGCTCATACACTGTCTCACTCTCTCTCTCCCAAATGTAAATAAACATTAAAAAAAAATTTAAATACCTCCAGGAGCTCCTGGGTGACTCAGTCAGTTAAACGTTTGACTCTTGACTTCAGCTCTGGTCATGATCTCACAGTTCATGAGTCCAAGCCCCAAGTCCAGCTCTACTGAAGCATAGGGATTACTTGAGAATCTCTCTCTCCTTCTGCCCCTTCCCCATTCATTCTCTCTCTCGCTCCCTCCCTCCTCAAAATAAATAAACATTAAATATAAATATAAATATATATAACTGTATATATACAGTTTTTTTGAAACGACCAGATTTTCGGTACCCTAATAAGATTTTTACTTTGCAAGCCACCTTGTCCCATCAGGGTTCTTTTTGTTTGTTTTTGTTTTCTGGTTTGTTGTTGCCGCTTTGTTTTTATTTTACTTAGATGTCTCTGTAAGCTAGAAGTGAGATGTCTGACATGACTCTCTCTCTCTCTCTCTTCTATACACGTGTGTGTGTGTGTGTATATGTGTGTGTATATATATAGGCGTGTGCTCCATAAATACATTGCCTATATGTGACTGAATTTCTAATTTGTTGAAAGTGAAAACTCTTACCTTGAAGGATCATTATTACAATTTCCCTGGGAAAATAAAATACCGCCAAGCGGCATACCTCGGGGAATAAATATACATCAGACTTCTGTGAAATCTGCACACCATCCGGGTCAGGTGGTTAATGAGGCCATAAACTACACTCTGTCCGAAGCACTAACCATCGCCTTATCCCGTCGGCCTTGGCGGCGTGAAACGAGCCGAAGACGTCCGTCCCTTGCCAGAAGCCACCCTTCTCGCCTTGCGAGGCCCGCTGTGGGCCAGCTCCTTGTAAATAAACACAGAACCTTTCCGACGGTAATTTAAGGCCGTGCCTTAAAGAAGACGCTAAAGGTGCACGGCGGCGAAGGGAGAGCGAAAATAAAAACTCGCAGGAATAAAGTCGGAGGCTGCGGGCGAAGGGGGTTATTAAGTCCCAAGCTGTTTTTCCTTCACTTTTCCTCGCCACCGAAATAAAAACAATTATTGCGAGGATGCTCTAAAATTAGAACACATTTGTCGGTTTTAAAAGGCAGCCGCCCGCAAACTTGAGCTCGGCAGTAAAAGCGGGGGCGAAGCAGACAGTGGCGCCCGGGGCCTGCCCTCCGCGAGCTGGGCACCAGCCAGGGAGGAGAGCATCAGGCCCGGGGGTGGGTTTCGGCCCCGGAGGAAGAGGCATCGGAAAAGGGGGTGCCACCGCGCCATCGCCACCCCACAGAGAGCGCCCCCAAGCCGCCCTGTGCGGGGATGGGCCGCAGCCCCACCGGAAAGGTAAGCTTCTTTCCATACGGCGAACCTTCGTGGAATGTGCTGGTATGTTCCAGAAAACCGGATGTTGTTAAGAAGGTTTCCTCCCCGCCCTCTTCTACTCTACTGCTACTTCTCTGCCGCCGCGCAGAGAGAGATTTGCCTAAGCGATCCATTATTAATGACCAAAAGCCTCTGCGTTCCTTGGGCTGGGAGGAAAAAGTTAGAATTTGTGACTCTGTTTCGATTATCAGAGTGAATTGGCCAAAGGAGGCTTTTATTCAGAAAATGCGAGAGTTTCCGCCTCCCCCAGCCCACATTTTGCTCAACTTATTTGGACCTTGCTGCCAAAAAAGGTTTGGCCGGTCCCCTTAATTACTGAGATAATTGCCTTAATTCTCTCTTCACTTCGCTAATGTAGCTCTGGCTTTGAATCTTATGCTTTATCCATTAGATCATTGTCATTGGGAAAAAAAAAAAAAAACTAGGTTATGACCCAATGAATCCTAGCCTACTCTTTTTAAACAACGTTGTGAAGAGATTTAGATATATAGATATATAGACATAGATAGAGATAGAGATAGAAAGTTAGGTAAGATTGATATAAAATCTATAATCATATATATTTTACACATATATTCAATCATATACATGAAGTGAAAAGAGAATTCCAAGGGAGAAATCTTGTCACATCTGCAAGCACAAATTTTGAGACTGCTTAAATAAGGAAATTAGTTTTCTGTTATGTAAATATTTGATTGCACTTACAAATAATCTAGTGGTCCACCATGAATCTGTTTTTTCAAAAAAAAAAAAAAAAAAAGGCAAGACCGAAGGACGTGGGATATGAGAACGGAGAATTCTGATTTAGCCTGAGCTGTCGAGCACAGATCCTTGGGTGACAAACCTTCCATGCCAGTGAAGACTCATTCCCTACCATCGCGAGGTGAAGGGCGTCCCAAGCCAGAAACAGGAGACCCGGATTGTTCTCTATTCCTTCGGCCCCCAGGCCTCCTCTGGTTTTCAAGACAAAGACACAAACTGCCGGCTTTTAGTGTGGGCCCTGTGGCAATTCCGAGAGAAGGACCTGGCTTTCGTTTTAATGCGATTGTAAAATGTCTAGAGATGCTTAGCTATAAGGCACTATAAAAGTTTAAGATATTATTGTTAAAAGGACAGAGCAAAGCTATTCGCGTGGCAAAGGTTCAGCCGAGTGCGGAGACACAGGGGCTGAAAAGAAGTGTGGGGAGAATCCAGGAGGGCTTTTTGTTGTCGGTCGTGTTGTTTTGATTTTCATTTTCAAGTCTTTATGTCAACAGTTTTACAGGATACAGTTATTTGAGGTACTACAGATAGGGACTTCGCATCGGCTTTGCTTTGTTCGAGAAAGGTTGGAGTTCGACCGAACTGCAGAGTGTAAAAATATACATTCAGAGCAATCAAAGAAAGCAAGATGAATTCATTAATCCACAGAGGCAACCTCTTGTTCCTAATTCTGGCCCTGAATTCTTTTCTAACTTTGCTTCAGGCTGTGGACATGCTGTTTTTGGTGGTTACAGATGCTTTTATCATATTCGTGTCCAGGATCTCTGAAATGCGTCCATGTCCATTTTTTGGATAAAGGATTCGGATCCAAATCCCACTGGTAACTAGGAGATGTGCTGTCATTTCCAATACCATTCCCTCAACAAATACTCACTGAATGTGTTCTATCTGTAGGCACTGGACTGTCTTCTGAGGCTAAAGTACTGAGTAAAAATGAACGTGGTGCCTGCCTTCACAGAGTTCAAATCAAGCCAGCAAAACATCCATTCATCTCGTCAGCACACAGAAAGATATAAAATTCTGACTGATACAGGTGCTGTGAAGAAATACAAGGGGCTATGAGCATCGAAAATAGGGGATAGGATCAAGCCAAAGAAAGATTTCCTGAGAAATAGTAAAAGTAATACATGTTGAAAACTCACTATAAACTATTGTTAGAAGCACTTAGACATATTTTTTTTTCTCTTCAGCCATACTAGACAGAGATTATTTATTATTATTCCCACTCTATAGATGGGAAAGCTGAGGCAGAGTCTCTCAAGTCAAGATCTGAACCTTGAATGGTCTAAGCCAAGATAGGCAAAGTTATGCTGTGCTACCAAGAATCCCCCAAATATAGAAATGTATTCTTTGTCTTAATATTTTTTATTTATTTTTGAGAGAGAGAGAAGTGGGGGAGAGGCAAAGAGAGAGGCCAACAGAGGATCCTCTGACAACAGCAAGCCTGACATGGGGCTCAAACCCACAAACTGTGAGATCATGACATAGCTGAAGTCAGACACTCAACCAACGGAGCCACCCAGGTGCCTCCTAAAAGTGTGTTCTTTGAACAGGAACAGTATGTGGCAGGTCCAGACCGTTCGCTAGGGCGGCTGTCGTCCACCTGGTGGTTTGGCCTTCTGGGATACTCCCAACTATCTCCAAATCCCTATCTCAACACCGTGCTTCTTGTTTTGCCGCAGCGGGTAGTGAAACTCATTGCTTCCCCCTATATTTCGTCAGCCAGATCCAATCACCAGCCACAGCTGGCTTTGAGTGCAATCCATTAGCGTGGTCAGGGAGTGGAGGAGAAGCAGAAACATGAGGGAGCCCCGGCAAAATCTACCGCCGCAGGCCAAGTGCGAGAGGGGAGAACAATCCGGACGTAGGTGTCCTTGCGTGCAAAGACCTTGCATGTGGATGGAGCCTGAGAAGGATTACACAGCAGGATGGACCCCTGGTTTGGAGTGGCAGGTAGAGGCTGGACCAGTCAGAGTTCATCCTGTTTGCCGCCACTTAGCAAGTCTTCACTAAATAGTCAAGTATGCCAGGTCTCATTCTGGCCACTTCATTCAATGCGGCCCTCGGTCGATCCTCCCCAAGTCCTCTCATGTCACTTGAGATGTTTATTTTGAGATGTTCAGTTATTACTGACTGAGAAGGCACTTTTAGACCTAAGTATACCAGTTTTGACCATCTGTTGTTCTTGTGCCTGTGTGTGTGTGTGTGTGTGTGTGTGTGTATATATATATATATATATATATATATATGCAAAATAAATAAGTCAGGAATGTCAACACTTCTTACCTTCAGAGGCTGACTCTATTGTATCAGTGTTTTACTCCAAATCATGGAGGTCAATGTCTAAAGGTTTTTTTTTAACTTTTAAAAAATGTATTCATTTATTTTGAGAGAGGCAGAGACAGCATGAGTGAGGGAGGGGCAGAGAGAGAGGGAGAGAGAGAATCCCAAGCAGGCTCCTCACTGCCAGTGCAGAGCCGGATGTGGGACTTGAACTCATGAAACCAGGAGATCATGACCTGAGCCAAAACCAAGAGTCGGATGCTTAACTAACTGAGCCACCCAGGCATCGCCATGTCTGAGTTTTCACTTCCAGCTTTGTCCTCTCTGCCATCGACACAGATGGTAACATAATTTTTTAAGAAAATAACTAGAAGCTATTGGTGATGAAACTCCAGGTCAGCTCTGCAATTATGTTGAGTTAGCCTACTCTTGATTCCACTTTGGTAATGTTACTAAACATGCCTGATTTTTTACCTCCCTCCACCCTCTCTCCGTGGCTGTTAGGCTCCTAATGATTGAAAGATTGCTCGCTGTAGTTTCTGGAAATTTTTTTCCAAGTCATTAACGACCACTCTGCTATCTTGGATGCTGGAGTTTTTGGTGTTTACACATGTGCAGATAATGGCAATTATACCACAGCTGCTACCTGAACAACAGCAATACTAAGATACCATCTATTTTTTTTTAAAGTTTCTTTGTTTATTTTGAGAGAGAGAGAAAGTGTGAAGAGGAGAAGGGGTAGATAGAGAGGGAGTTAGAGAAAATCCTAGGTAGGCTCCACACCAACAGCACAGTTTGATGTCAGGAACCGTGAGACCGTGACCTGAGCCAAAACCAAGAGTCAGGTGCTTAACCTATTGAGCCACCCAGGCATCCCAAGATGCCATCTATTGTAAAACACAATCTGATGTCAAGAATATTAAAGTTCGGGAAAATCTTGGAATTGAATAAATATGGTAGTAATATTTACCGAGTCCTTACTTGGGCCAGATATTGGATTAATCATCCCATATTAACTCATTTAAACTTTGTAATAAGCCCAGGTAGGTGTTATTTCTATCCCCACCTCACAGAGGAGGAAACAGAAGTTAACTCCTTATCAAAATCGTGGATCTTGGTGCAAAACCATGATCAGCACCTGATGCCTCTAGGTCTCAAGCATCACAGTAATTATAAGCCATTCACTGGTGGCAAAGTAAGACTCAAGCCTATTGAGGGATTTTGTCTACGCTAATTGGAAAAAAAAAATGGAGATATTGCTCAATGTTTTTCTTTTTTTCACTTGGTCTACATAGATGCTGTCCAAATCTGTGTTTATATATAATTGTCACCTACATTTCAGACCTGATTCTAAACATTCCACAAACGAGCAGTTGAGCCGGTAAAGTATGGTTGACTTTTCCCAATGGGAGTTGTTGCAATGGTGATATAGAATTAGAGAAGGAGAAATACCCCTCCCATTGCCGTCGAGATGACCTTGGGTCTGAACCCCAAGTGCGCACTCCCCAGTAGTTCGTTTTCAGAAGGGGATGAACGTAGCTTGCCCAGATGTGGATCTTCTGTGACTTTCTCCTGTCTCGGAATCACCTGTATTTGGTTCACCTGTGTCCAGCCTCCAGCAAGCTGTCCTTTTTGGAAACATCCATTCTTCTGTCTGGGTCAAGTGTAAAAGATAGCGAGGAAGTTAAGCCTATTTAGGATACACTCCTAAGGGTTTTGGACAGCTCCTGTTACTTCACAAATCCAGATTATCATTCGTGTTACTATGAAATGAATACTTACGTCCTTCAGTTAATCTGTATTTCTCTGATTTGATCCTGATGACAAGGTGAATTTACCCGGTAAGAAAAGCCTAGTTAAAGGTGAGGAAAACGTCGTTTTGCTACTTCTCTGTCAAACCCCACATGAACCTGATGAGTTCAATCTCAAACCAAAGTTGAGACTTTTAAACTCAGATTCCATTTCTTTTTCAGCCCAAATCTGACTTCCTTCTGCAGATAAAAATAAGGTTTTAAAGATGGTTTTAAAGAGCAGCCATTGGGTTTTTTTGGACACCAAAAATGTTTTATTACCAAAAAAAAAAAAAAAAAAAAAGTTCAATGAGTTCAGTTAATGAATCAGAAACATATGGGTCAAATTTTCCTTAATATACACTTGGGCTTAAAAATTAAGGGAAAAGTACGAGGAAAAAAACTCACTCTCTTTGTGCTGAAATGAGAACATTTGGAAAGAAATTGCCAACTTTTGACAAGTTTAGAGTATAGCCAATTTCACCCATCTCTTGGTGACAAAAGCCTGGGGACCATACTGTCATCATTAGGGCAAGGGTAGGACGTCATGATGGAGGATGTAGGAGAAATCTATTTTTTTCCTTCCAGAACTTGAACTCCTGTGTGTACATGCAATTATTTCATTCTGGAGCAAAAGGATAGAGACGTTCTCTGAAAACATTCTGACTTGGCTCCTCGTGGTATATTAAAAGCATACTATGGAGACGCAGGCTCAAAGTTTGGAGGTTTAACCCCAGGGAGAGAAAATTATGGTTCTCTCCATTTATCCATGAACCCTGCAGCTGGTAACAGTGCACTCTGTTAGTAATTACACTGAACAGATGAGGGACTTTTTAATTTTTTTTTTTATTTTGACCTGCAGTTAAACAAAATTTGCTTGTTTTATTTTTGGTTAAAAAATGATGAGGCAGCACCAACCCCAATTTCACCCCAGAGCTGTTGATTTTCCCCCCTCCTTCCTAATTTGTTTCAGACTAGGAGTGCAGAGTCCCTTTTTAGTGGGAAACATTTGCTGCCAAGACCTTCAGGGGATTTATCTGCAGTTTATTTTGTTAACTCCGAGTTTTAGATTGTTGCGAGTTTTTTGTTGTTTTTTTTTTTTTCCTTTTGTTCCTTTCAAATGTTGCAACGGGAAAGTTCATCCTCTGCTTTTAGGGAAAAAATGTAAAGCAAGAGAAAGAGAAGAACGCGTTTAAAGTCTTCCCCAGGTGTCACCAACGGACTCCAACCGATGGTAGCTATAAAGAGGAATAACAAAATAATACAAATGAATTTGCTGCCTTAAAAGATTTAGAGTATAGTGTGGGATCTGCTCTCACCCTCCCCCTTGTAATTCAAATTTAACACTCATAAATGAGAGGAACTAAAGATAATTGGCTAGAATCAAGCATTACATCTCGGGCATTTCACAAGCTGGCCCAGCTAAGCAACAGCGACTCAGTGCCGTTGAACTTCTGCGTTCAGAACAAAAAACAATGGTTCATGAGGTGGAAAGAATGTTGTACAAACACCCCATTGCCCCGGCTGGTATTTATAAAGTTTTGGCAAAATTTCATAACAAATTTTAAAATAATGTGAAAGTGCCCTGTTTCCGGTTTCTCCCCGGCACCATGCCTGTCTTGAGGATGTTGTGGTTCAGGGCAAGTGGCCAAGGATTTTGCCTGGCAACAGGAATGGAACAGACAGGCGCTAATAATCCACATGTTTGAACAGGGCTTTCTTATTTTACGTTTCGAGCCGCGTTCAGATATGTCCTTCCCCTAGGTCCTCCTCACCAGCCTGGTAGACCAAGCTACTTTTATTTTCTTGATGCGGACACCAAATTAAGAGAGATGAGGGGCATACTTAATTTAATGAGGATTACTGGTGGAATTTAAACCCACTTTTCAGACCGTTGAGCCAAAGAAGTCTTCATTGAGATTCAAATGTGGAATAACTACCCCAAGTTGTCTTTTTCACACTCTTTCCTCTCTTCTCCATAGGGCTGCCACTGGCTCTCTCCATAATCACAAGGGATTCTGTGTACCTTCCCAAGAGCCCCACTAGAATAATGCAGAACCGACTGGATATTCCGCCGCAAACAATCTGAGGCTGATCCACTGTTCTGTGGGCATTTAAAACTATAAATTCAGGGACGCCTGGGTGGCTCAGTTGCTTAAATGGCCAACTTCAGCTCAGGTCATGATCTCACGGTTCAGTGAGTTCGAGTACTGCGTCGGGCTCTGTGCTGACGGCTCAGAGCCTGGAGCCTGCTTTGGATTCTGTGTCTCCCTCTCTCTCTGCCCCTCCTCTGCTCACACTCTGTCTCTCTCTGTCTCTCTTTCAAAAATAAATAAACATTAAAAAAAATTTAAAAAAATAAAACTCTAAATTCGCTGATCAGTATTTTTTTGAAAAAACAGAAAAGCAATTTAATTTAAAGGCCAATGTGGGGCCACGTGGTTGGCGCAGCTGGCTAAGCATTGGATTCTTGATTTCAGCTCAGGGCATGATCTCATGGTTAGTGAGTTCGAGCCCCGCACCCGACTGTGCACCGACAGTTCAGTCAGAGCCTACTTGGGATTCTCTCTCTGTCTTTCTCTGCCCGTCCCTCACTTGCTCTTTCTCAAAATAAATAAACATTTTTTTTAAGGCTGATGTGAAAAATTCAGGCTATTGACATCTTTTGCTGCTCTCACTAAAATTCGAAGGAAGCTAGCCACCCTATAAAATGTAGCCAAATATATATCTTCTTTTCTGACACACATTTTATCCATTAAAATGTATGCTATGCCCATTTGGTGAACAGCAATGCATCTGAAGGAAGCACAGTGTACTGGAAAGAAAAATGACTTTGAGGCAAGGAGGGCCCGGGTTAGTGTCTATTCCTACCATTTCACAGTTATGTGACTTGGACCATGTTATTTTACCTCACTGAAACTTAGTGTCTTCTATAAAACTGTTCATTTAATCTGAGAAGATTCTTAGGAGGATTAAATCAGACCACATATATAATACATCCACAAAATGTTAGCCCCTTTGTCAACTACTGTACGGGGTATTTTAACTCACTGGTGTTCCAGAAGCTTATTCTTCAGTTTTGGTTTTTGAGATGAGTTCTGGCTTGTAACCGTATCTGCGGAACCATCTTGTGACCACATTAATTATGGTGTAATTTGCATGGGATAAAATGGCACAGTGTTAGATAATGCTACGATACAGGTCTTTTCTCTTCTGTTCTTCTCTTTTCTTTTCTTCTCTTTTCTTTTTTTTTATTTTTTTCCTACAGGAGACCTGGCCACCCATTGGTGGGTCAAGGTAAAGACGGATGGGGAGGGGGGAAAATGTAAATGTGAGGAACAAGGGACTACTAAATTCTTTAAATATATTATTTCATCTAATTCTTTCAACAACCTGAAGTGCAGAATGAAGCAATTATATAATTATCCAGCAAATAGATCAACTATTTATATAGCCAAACTCAGGAATTAGGACTGAAAACATTATTAACTGAGTTTGTAAATGAATCCTTCAGGTATTTATCTTAACTCTGCTTCTTTCTCTTCACCGTAAATTATCAACCTAGGATAATTTATTCAGTTAACTTAATTGGCATTGCAGCCCAACCAGAGACTTCAGCTCTGAATTATTCACATTATCTTTCAAATTATCCCAACATTAAAAGAATATTCCTGCTTCTCTTCGCCTTTATGTATGGGGTTTTATCTACTACAAGACAACCTTCCTATCATAAAGCCCTGACAATATGCTCTCCCTGGCTTATCCCCTTATGGAGTTGGAAGGAGGCGAAACAAAGCTTTCTAGTTTTAAAAAGGAGATCAGTGGCCTTTTTGAGTGATTTGTAGTGCCAGATATTTCAGGGCTTTGAGCCGAAGGACTTTCTGTGTAGGTTTAGGTGTAGGATTATTCCAAGACCCTAAAAAACTCAAAACTTTAGTAAAATGTGTTTTGCAGTTATACTGAAAATTACGGTAGATGCGTGTCCATTTAAGAATGAAGGGGCATCCACCTAAAATATAAAAAGAATCTTCTAGTTTTAAATGACATTGCAAGTTTAAGGTTTCTTTTAAAGCTAAGTACAGTAGGGGTGCCTAGGCGGCTCAGTCGGTTAAGCATCTGACTTGTTAGGCTCAGGTCATGATTCCCTGGTTCATGGTTTGAGCACTGTGTCAGGCTCTGTGCTGATAGCTCAGAGCCTGGAAGCTGCTTCAGATTCTGTATCTCCCTCTCTCAGCCCCTCCCCTACTCACACTATGTCTTCTCTCCCTTAAAAATAAACATTAAATAAAAATTTTTAAGCTAAGTAGAGTAATACAACTATAGAAGAGAAAGAAACAAAGTAGATATAAAACTATAAAAATTTAAGTAATTCCCTATAAACTAATCATTGTGATGTTCTATTTCCCCACCGAATCCTTTATTATATGTGTAGGTATTTTGTTCATTCTTGGCATATACTTCATTTAAAATAAAAGTAGTGTGTACATGGATATTAATACTCCCTTGGACTGAAAAAGATGTAGAAGTAAATTAAAATAAATTCATAAATACAATGGGATGCCATATGTAAGGTATCCTTCAAGAATTGAATATAACTATAATCAAAGCTGGGAAGACACAACAAACACATGTCTCATGCAAAATAGAAGTGCTACGTCCTACAATCGTAATAGCATTACTCTGTTTCAGAATCATAGAAATTTGGGACTTAGGACAACCCTTTTTCATTTCAAAGTTGTGGTTATGAGTATTTCCAAGTCAGAACTACTTTCTAGATTCGAATGTAGGAATCCGTGGACCACCTGGCTTCAGTTTCCGCTTGACATGAGATCGAAGGTGATTTCTTTTAGAAGCATGCAAAGAGGTTCTCCCAGAACCTAGCGGGTACAAGCTACAAAGTGGTAGAAACTGGGCCAAGAATTTAACATAGAGTTGCTAGGTTTTCTCCTCTTGCTCTCACTGTATTATTCGTACCACATTGAACCACTGAAGGTTGAAGATAAAGGAATTCCAGACCTACCCATTTTAACTTGTTGTAAATTGGCTCGGTTCAGCCAAATTTTCTCACATACAAGAACAGATGGTATGAAATTTTATCATAAAATGACTTTTCCTTTGCTTTACGGTAAAAAAAAAAAAAATCCAACCCCAAATGACAGTATATTTTTCACAGACCTGTGGCCTGTTATAATCTGAGTTTATTTCAGCTCCCTGACCTAATTTGTGGTTGAGTATGGCTTCTTTTTGTGCCTGCAGATGTACAAAATGAAAAAGTTCTTTTACGGATGGAAATATCTTTTCCTGCTTATGCGATAGATGTGTGTTTAAGAAGGGGGGAAAATAGTTCACCCGCGTTTGTAAGCGAGGTTCCAATTGTTCAGATAATGGACTGACTACTTTACTTTCCGGCACATTGTTCTCTCATTTCAAAATTAATTATAGAACATCCTCAAATGTGTACACTCTGCCTGTGTGTACACAAAGTGGACATTTGAAGAAATCGCTTGAATATTTCAGGCAGAAAAAAAATACTTTATTTAAGACATATAATTGATTAAGGGAAAGTAGAGAATTTTGTTTGAATTATTAAGAGAAATATGTGCGGTTAATTTCATTTTTGTGTGAGTAGAGTCATCTTTTAAATAATTCATGCTTCCTTATGACCAAGTTTTCTTCCTTTGCTTGTATGTACTTTACAGATGATTATAGAATCTGAAACTACAACACGTGGCTGTGAAAAATGAAGGCTCATTCAATGAATTTCATGATATCCCAGTATTTTTACTTTTCTCTCTACGAGATATGTTGTCTCTCTCAGCCTGGATCGCATCCTCTGCCTCTAACTTGGTGGAATTTAAAGAAATGCAGGATTTGGGGGGTGGCTGTACGTGTGTGTGTTTCTTGTTTTCCCTCTGAGAAATGAAGAATTCAGTTTCTCTTTCTTTTTCACATCTAGTTTCCTTAGAAGGGACTAGAAGCTATTACCATGTGAAAGATTGATCTTAGGGATGAGAAAGTGAAGCCACACACAGATACCCACCTAGCATGAATCCCTTTACAACTTGTGCTAATTGGCAATTTTGGGTGGTCTTGGTAGAGAGACTAATAACTGAACGGGAAAGAAGTCACAATTCCCAAAGTGGACCTACTAGTCCCCGAGCAGCGTCGTTGTAACAACAATGTACTTGGAATGTTCAGCTAATTTCCTCTCTATACCTACTGCTGAGGTAAAGAGGGGATTCGAGCTTTGCTCTTGGGGTGCTGTCTGTCACCGGCCCCAAATTTAGTCCCAAGATGCCAGAGGAAACTATGTCAAGCCCGTCTTGAAGCATCTTTCTGATTCACAGCCGATTCACAATGTACCATGAAGAGTTTGCAATAAAGAGTAATATGTTGGGGAAATTAAGTCATGAATTGGAGCTGTTAATTACACACACATTGGTTTAAAGCTGAAACGAACACTTCTATCTGCCCTTTGTTGCACATTTTCCATGCCTGCCTGTCCCTCTACTGTGGGTGCTCGGTCTGTTTCTCTCTGATCTACCGCCCCAACACTTCCACTACCCAATTCCAAGCGCTAACACAAATGTAAAATGTAAATTGTGGCCTACATTGTTGCTACCAGAGTGTGGAGAGAGACTCCGGGTTCCGTAACAGCCTAGATGTACGGAGGATCAACTTCCACGTCCTTGCGTGTTGACACACTCTTCTCTTAGCCATCACTTTCCTCTTCGGTTTCTCATCCAGTTTTGTTCCTGGCCAACCATGTACATTTCCCATGCTAATTTACATGTGTTTTTCTTGGCAAGGAAGAGAACGCCTCTACGCTTGAGACCCCCAAGCCAACTTACTTTGCATTGAAATTTCCTTCTTCTTTTCCTTCTCATTATAAAGCCTGAAGGATAATTCAACCCACATTTTCCTCCAGAAATGATCATTCTATCTTACTGTATCGTCTCCCAATTGTGAGGGTATGACCGACCGTCATAATGCACTTAACGGACTTCCATCCCTGCCCTCAGAGAACTTTCTATCAAAGAAGTGGTTGAGTTACTCTGAAGTCGAAAGCTACTGTCAAGTCAAAAAAAAAAAAAAAAAAAGACAGAGGAACGTGTGCCAAGACACAGCCAGGTGGACCCAGGTGTGCCTGGAGGATGAGGGGGAAGTCGCTGTGGTTTATGATTGGGCAGGATAAGAAGTGGCAGGAGATGGGCTACAAAAGGAATATTATGCTCGAATTATGATAGCTCTCAGGCACTAAGGATTTGGATTCCATCCAGTAAGCAGCCGGACGGAATCAATGGACATTCTTGTCAAGAGATAGTACCCACTTCGTTCTTTAGAAGAAAAAAGAAAAAACAAAACAAAACAAAACAAGGTCTAGAGATGTTACAGAAAAAAATTAACCGTGGAAATGAGGAAAACTGTTACACCCATCAGAACAAGAGGTGATGTGACCTAGTGTAAGGCAGTGGGAGTGTGTGAATGGAAAGGAGGAGCCTTATTTTGGTAACATTTCACAGGCAAAGGGGTGGCGGTACTTAGGAGTCTATTGATATGATGGACGGTAGAGAAGAGTTTAAAGTGGATGGATAATAACTTCCGTAACCGAAAGAGGTCAGAAAAAAGAACAGATATGGCCAAATAGTCTCTGAAATTCTTAAGGATCCTCCCAGACAAGACTCCTGTAGAGAGTTGAAAACACAGTCTGGTGTTATCTAGTGGAGTCAGGCTGAAGAGAGACATTAGGTGACAATCGGGAGTTACTGGAATTGCCTGCGAAGAGAAAGAAAGTGTAAGATGAACAGAACTGAGAACAGAACCATCAAAACCACCAGCACTTAAGGAGCTAGGGGTGGGGGTGGGAGACGGGGCACCGACGACTGAATCAGAGAAGAAACTAATTGAAGAGAAAATCGGGGCAAGATTCTTGCTAGAACATCCAAAGAGTGAACTTACCCGCTGAGGGATGGGAGCGCAGGCTGCAAAAAAACAAAAAAACAAAAAACAAACAAAAATGTGTAGATTCCACTGCTAAATAGCACCAAGAGCATTACCCCTTGTAACCAACTTTTTTGTTTTTTGTTTTTTGTTTTTTCTCTCCGAAAGCTACTACAACCCCAGACATGCTTTGGGAGTCAGTATTTAAAAGTTCCCCTTTTAATTGGGACGGTTGTTGCTTTTTAAATAAGCAAAATAAAATGGGGATTTTCCAGTCCTTGAGATGTGGTTCAGTCCTTGAGAATGTGCTCAGCAATGAATTGAAGCAAAAGTGTTCTCAGCTTAAATGATAAATATAATTATATTGGTTTTGTGTTTCATGTTAACAAACAGCAACCTGACCGGAGTTGTTGGGATATTTTTTTCTTACTGATGTGTGTTTCTTCTTTTATTTATTTGTTATTAGCTTGGGAATTCTGGTGACTATTTACTGTGACTGATGAAAATTAAATCAGAAAATCATTACTTAGGCCAGTACTGAGAAATAGGATGTTATATCTACGGCGGATACTTCTGTTCTGAAACTAATGCTTTATTTATTTAGCTGTTCATTTCAGGAACATGAAAAGCATGCTTTAAAAACCCCAAAATTAGCCTTGGGAACAGATGAATAAATATGAAAACAATTTATCCCTTTAACAGCCTAATAAAATATGTTTTCATTTTGCCAACTGACCCTGATACATTCAATAGCCATCAGTTAAATATATCCATCATCCTTGAGAAGTACATCCAAATGTTTGCTCATTTTCTGATCCTCAGTGAGCCTTGGTCACATGATGGTTATTAATTGTGACATCTATAATGTAATCCTTTTTGGCCCTCATGTTTAAAAAGAATGGTTAGGTAGATATTCTCACGTCACAAAAGGAAAGCTTTTTGGAGTCTCACTTCAAGCCATTTCCCAAAATTTGACTTCAGTCCTAACGCCTTTTTGCTGTTACGGAGTTAACGGCATCGGTTTTGTTTTCTCGGTAGGCAATACCAGGTGTTGACTTGCCTCTCACATAGTGGGGGCAGCAGCTGTGATTTGGGGTTGTCGCTGCTCATAGTGGCAACCGCATCTTCCTGAGGATGCCCGGTGGATAGCGTAGGTGATGCGATGTCCTCTTTTTCACCCTTCACTCTGCGTTTCAGAAGGACTAATACTTAGAGAGTGTGAAGGGAAGGGGGAACCTTTTTAGTTGCTTGATAACCCTCAGATCGCATCTGAACGTGAGTGCATCAGTCAGGACCCCGAGAAGTGGATTATCTTGGGGCCAGAGCAGGGCAGCCACCCTCAGTCAGTCAAGCTGGCAGGTGTGGGGGACATCCCGAGCAACGATCCCCAGTTACCAGATATTTACGAGTCGCTAAACATGACTGATAGGCAGGCATCCCAAGAGAGCTTTCCCAGCCATTTCTTGCTCTTCATTTGATAGCCTGTCACGTGGTTTTCTCTTCCTCCCCTCCCCCATGGGGCATTGCTGCTCCAGTCCCTAAAACCAGGAACACGTGCTCTTGTTTGCACATCTGGCCGGGGCGAGCCTGGCTCCAATTTAAAAACCTACATGTTGGTCCAATTCCATTATTGGACAAGGAAATTCTGTTAACTGGCGGGCTCATTTGCATGTCATTACCCAGAATGCCTACCCAGCCCACAGATGTTTCCCAGACGTGGGGTGGGAAGCGGGTGGGGGTAAAGGTGATGGTTTGGAAACAGAGCGATTTGTGTATATGTTACTCAAAATTCTTTTCCCTCTGTTTTGTGTCAAGAGACATAATGTAATACAAAGTTATGAATTTTCACCTAGCTTAGAGAAAATGTTCACTCTGATTTCAGGACGTGTAAACAAGTGGAAACCAGAAAAACTAACCACCAGGTAATGCACTCTTAACTCCTACAGACAAAAGAGAGGATAAGAGATTTCCATACTGTATTTTCAATATTTGCCGTGGAATTCTCTTTTCCTTGGAGACCGAAATGCTCTTTTTTTTTTCTGGTGATGTTAAATGGATAAAAGTGTGGAGGGTCTCAGTGGGACTCAATTTTTATAAGGCTTTTAATTGGATAACTGGCAGTCACACCATTCTTGTCTTCAAAATGGAACACATTTAGTCCCAATGTAAACTTCTCTGTTATTTTGTGAAAAATATCTAAAGGAGTCTGGGCAGCAGCTGCGAAACTGGGCTCTTCCCACACACAAAAAGTGACTACTTAGAATGCCCACAGTTAAAGGTTTCAGAGTGGTGTTTCTGCTTATATTGTACAAAGGAAGGAATGCTTCATTCACAACAGAGACAAAAAAAAAAAATTAAAGGAAAAAAAACAGAGGAGAAAAGAAATGAAATAAAATATAAAATAAAATAAGATAAAATAAAATAAAATAAAAACCATAATTGCTTTGGGGACTGAAGTTAAAACGCAGGTGTTTTGAGGGGAACATAAACATTTTTTCCTAAATGAGGCGTTGAGGGCTGGGAGAAGGGCAGTAAAATTAGTGGAATTACTGCCTGATTTTAACCAGATGATTGTTGCAGTTGGACACCAGCGAGTTTTCATTAGGGACTCTAATTTACAAGCCATTCAACACATTCCAGTGGAACACAAGTGCTCCCCCAGGTCCTAAAGAATGCCAGCTCTCCCACTTTATGGCAGAGATGCCGGACTGCAAGGTTTTTAAAGGCCAACAGGACTACAGAATGGAGCCCAAGATCTGTGAACTGGTGACAATCACACTATCTCCCTGAAGGAGAGGGTCCCAGGGAACCAACTTTCGTGCAACTCAACCGCCAATCGCAAACATGTGGTCGCTAGGTGTGGGCACGGGGACGGTATTTCAGACTTGCTCGTGATACTCAAAGGTTATTTGTTTGCGTGTATCAGCATTAAAGTATCTTCTGATTTGCTTCCGTGAGGAGATGTCTAGCCTGGTTTCCTTCAATGCCTAGGATTTGTGGTCATGTGGTTGCATTTGCTAATAATCTTCTAATGTTCCACAGTATTTGTATTCCTGTGCAGAGTCAGGATTTCTGACTCATGTATTGCATCTAGACGGCTCATGTATGTTTATAGTGATACGTTGACTGGGATGTTGAAATGTGATGCGTCAAGGTCAGGAGTTCAAACCCTGCTTGTAGTCGCAAACCTGCTTTAACCTTGCCAAGGTCAACAAGTTGAGCAGTTGTAGGCAAGTATCCCAAGTCAAACTCATCTCCTAAGGACAAGGCCACCGTGTGTCTCGGTAGAGCGTCAAGGGCTTTATTATGTAACCCAGAAACAGACCAGGAAGGCCCAGAGCAGTTTAGATCTCGAATACTCTGGAATAGAGACTGGGCATCACTGAAGCATGAGAACTAAAATCCGCACGAATGAACACAATGTTAACTGGGAGTGGTGGCCGCCATCGGGCACCTGAATCCTTCTCAGTTCACAAAATCTCTACGATTGTAGACAGTGGCCTGAACTTGGTGGGTCGTAATCCACTTGCCGAGCACTGGTTTGACTCATCCGTAACCTCAGGAAAAGCTGACGCAGTCCTTTTATCAAGTCATATTGTCCATGTCGTGCCTGAAAAGCACAAGCCCTTTGCTTTCCTGCAGGTATCCGAATGCTTCGGGCTCCTCTGGACGTGGCCATTCCTTTTATCTTTTTGCCCTGGCTGGTGGAGGGTGACAGACTCTGATCTACAGAATATTCCCACTAGTGTCTGTTTATATTTTATCTGCGTGGGACTCTGTGCTGTGGTTGAAACTTAATTAAATGTTCTGCACATCCAGCCAGTACTTCTTTGCTAATTGGCCAAAAAACATAATAAACAACCCGTTGAGAACCTCTACTGGGGTGGCAAAACCTCCAAGCCTCATTTTTAAAAACTGTATCTAGAGAGCCAATAGTAGAACAAATAAATATTTAATACATAGGTAGATAGGCCACTGAAGGTACAGAGTTACTTTCTGTAATTCGTGACTGAGAATGATTTGTTTCATTTTGCCTTATGTTGTATTGGGGTGAGAAAGAAGATTCAAAGATTTTCATTTTTTGGTTTCTCCAATTCTGTACTAAAACCGAATAATTTATCTTCTGGTCATATCAAAGTAATGAATCATTACCTTTCCTAAAATCATGAAAATCTAATTTCTAACTCCTGGCTAAAGAATCAGACTATTGTGACTTTTAATTTGCCCGTAAAATTGTTTGTGGCTTTTAGCGAAAAAAATTCAGGAAAATGATTTTTGGTCTTATCATATTACCACAGGTAACATGAAGAATACCATTACCTGGATGAGAAAATTATTAGATGCCCGCTTGAGTTAATACTAATTAAATGCTCCGACCACTGGAAGTGCCTTTTGAGCCCCAAGAAAAAGTCCCAGAATGTCCTGTGGAATGTATCTTGATTAGTCATATTTCTGGAAGCATTTTAAAAATACTTGCCAAGACTTTATCTGTGTTGAACTTGGTGCCCCTATGAGATTTCATTTAGCTGAAATATAAACCCAACTGTTCATTACTGTAACAAAAAACAGAATCACGAGCTTTGTAATAATTATTATTTTCTTTGCCATTTCAACAACTGTACTGTGAATTAGGTAACCCAGGTGTTAAGAATCCTGTATGTTTACAGCGCCTGGGGGGATCAGTTGGTTAAGAGACCAACTTCTTCGGCTCAGGTCATAATCTTGCGGTTTGTGAGTTCGAGCCCCGCCTTGGGCTCTGTGCTGACAGCTCGGAGCCTGGAGCCTTCTTCAGATTCTGTGTCTCCCTCTCTCTCTGCTCCTCCCCCACGCACACTCCGTCCCTTTCTCTCTCTCAAAAATAAAAATAAAAACGTTAAAGAAAAGAATTCTGTATTTTTACATTTTAACATAGCTATATCAAAAAATGTCCAAGTAGGAACAATTTTCTGTGAGCAGGGGTGCGTGGAGAAGTAGAAGGTAGGATTTAGGAAGGTGACTGAACCTTAGAAATTTAAAAATAGAATTTTTTATGTTCCATTTTAAAGGGCCTCTATATAGAATTTGTTAACTTTTTTATAAGACAAACTAAGAAGATAAAAATAACTTGTAATCCCATCACCCAGAGGACTGTACTTTGGTATATATGTATCTGGACTTTAAAACTATTGCTCTCATAAAGTGTATGCTTCCTGGTAACCATTTTTGCTTCTTTTAATTTAATGATGTATTGAAAGAACTTTATCTTATCATGAAAGATTCTTCTCAACTAGCATTTCTAATAACTATCAAGCTATTTCATTTATGTATAAAATCCATCATACTGTGTTGGACTTTGTTTTGGGGATTTTCCTTGTTATAAATAATACCACGGAAGGGGAAAATAAATCGTCACAGAAATTTTACATTTAATCTGTATTTATACTTCTGATTATCTCCTCAGGATAAGTATAAAAATTTGAATTTTTAGGCAAAGTATATGCACTCGCTTAAGGCTTTTGATTCCTTTTGACAAACGGTCCTTCGGAAATGTGGTCCTGTACCAATTTTCACGCTCGACCGCAGTGTCTGGGAAAGTGTTTTGGTCCACATGGGGCTTTTTAAAAATCTGTACATTTAGTAAGAAACCTGTGAAAGCTTTAGAAATACCTTCTCAACAGAACAGGCTGTCACTTACGTTTGATCAATAGTTATTAGTTGTGTGCTTACTCTTTGGTAGAGTTGTCTGTCCATTTATTTCTCATACATCATCTAATGCGATACAGGCAAGAACCCCGTGACATACACCCTGTCCTCCTTCCCAGGCTCTAAGATGTGAGAAGGTAAAATGCCTGGTCCATGTCACACGTATACCGTGAATCAAAGCCTGGCCTTGAACCGTCGTCTGTTTTACTTCAAACTCCAAGCCCTTAACTAGCACTAAACTGCCTGCTTCTGTCTTGTACTGATAACTACCGATTAACCAAATTCCAACGATCTTGCTCTACCACGCTGCTTGGCGTCTCCACACACTGGCTCATAACCAGGATAAAGATGCTCTTTCTGGAATGAATGTTGAGAGGCTAATCTACTCAATCTGTCCATTCATGTTTTCACACCTTTTACATTTTTCTCCAGCCAGGGCACAGGCTACGTCTGGGTTCTGTTCACGCTCACAAGAGCCTGCTGAGCGCATATGACCACGGGAGAAACAAACACACTGAAGAGGCTTCTGCCAACAACATTCTCCAGGCTGCTGGGAGAAAAACATACCACCAAAGGCACAGCGATGTTTAGCCTGAACTTAAAAATGGAACTCTCCTTCCCTCTCCTGTTTTCAAACTCATTCGCCCTGTGGCACAGTGGGTGTTCAAACTTCACCCAGTTGTATGAGAAGCTAGATAGAATATGTGATGATTGCGATTTGATTTTCTGATAAACCACAAACCTGGATGAGCTCATGTTATTCCAGATGCATTATCTCCTAATCTTCAGGAAGAGGCTCACACAGTGGCACTGAGCATGGAAGGACCTTCCTTGAAAGAGCAAGAACAGCCATATCTAATCCCTGCTGTGCCTGGGAAGGAGAAAGCTTGCCTACCTTCCATCTCAGGGCAAGAACCAGAATTCCTCTGAAATTCTTAAAACACTGCAGAGTAAAGACAGTAATGTGATTCATCTTGGAGTTATTAAAAATGGAATTTATTGTACCAGAAGGAAAATGATAAACAATGTTAAATTCCAAAGGTATGGGAATGTTTTTTAGTCTAATAACCAAAAAAGAGTATGGCTTCTGACAAGAGCTTGGGGAATGTACATAGAATCAGTAAATCTACTTAATTTAATCATCCGAGTAACTGGGTATTTAGGAAATAGACTAATCAATGGCAAAAGCCATTTTCCATTTAGAAGAAGATGTAATACATGGACAAATAGTTTTCAAACAGCAAAGATTCCATGGTCTACTTTATGAATAATTCTTAGTGTTGTTTCTTTGAAGTCTTTCCATCTATAAAGTAAAAAGAACATTCATTCATTCAACAAGATCTTATTGAAAGCCAGCTTTTTCCAACCATGGTTCCTGCACTCAAGGTTCCTACAATCATGTGGGCTATAACTTTACTGAAGATGTTTTGGGGAAAATAAGTAACTTTTGATAAATATCCTAGGTTATTCAAATGTAAGACGAATGGCCGACACATCTCTTCAGGGAGAGTATCATGTAGTGGCTAGATCTTCACACCCGGGACATCAGTGAATCTCATGGTTTCTTCGATTTTGGTTTCTCCATTTTTAAAATAACGGGAAGAGAGAAGATGGGGCTAGCTGATCTCCAATATCCCTCTGAGTTCTTATCGAATCTTATTTTCAGTATTTACTGACCAATCACATTGTGCAAGATGCTAACTTGGGTATAGCTCTGATCTTTCCTGATTGGAAAAGCAAAGCGAGATGGAATCATGAAGTGCTAATGTTCCATGGAAAGTTTTAAAGATTACCCAAGCAGATAGCACCGGACATTCTTAGAGCAGTAAAGTCTCCTGAGGCCCATAGAAGCAAGTCGTCTTCTTCCAAATTGTCCCAATGTTGATGGTTCGCACAACCTGATAAAATCTTTCTGCCTTTATTTCTGTGTTCCAACTGCGAACCACTTCTCGGTGGGTACACTCATGTTATTTTGCTAACTCACCCTTCAACACTTTGTTTTTATTGTGTCACAGTAACCATCTTTTGGGTGTGTGAGGATGTGTATTCAGCACATTGCTGAACTCACATCGATTGGATTTGATTGTGCCCTGAATGGCCCGTTCGTTTATTCAAGAAGAGTTTATTGAAATTTACCAACACATCACTGCAGTCCACACATCAGACAACCAATTAGAATTATTACTTTCCTCAGGGCATAAAATATATATGTATCAGTTAAGTCAGTGACTTCCAGACTAAACTAACTTGACATAGTGCATGTCTTCTACCAGATTTTTAGAATCCTATCCAATTCCTTTTTCTATTCCCACTTTTTATTCACTTCCCATTGTTCTGTTCCTCTCAATTTCTTTTGCATCCATTCTCTTTTGCTCCTGTTTTCAATTTCTCTTTTATATTTTTCTAATCACAAAGGATTTTTCTTTTTACTCAGTCATCATGCATGTGCAGTAATACATTGCATTTAGAGTATTATTCTGTTACCCAGAATCCTGTACTTTAAATCAAGATCCAAATACTTGGGGTTCAGGGCTCCTTACAATCTAAGACAACTTCAAATTTCAACTGTATTTCAAGATAATTTCTTTCAGTTTAGCCACAGAGGTTCCTTGTTTTCTCCCGACTATTTTGTATTAAGCCTGCCACCTCTGGAACTTCATTTGTGATAGGACCATTATCAATCTAACGTCGCTTCTCTCTCTGCCATTCCTTTATCTTTGCCAAGCTTCTAAACTGAAATTGCAAAGCTATTCACCAAAGTCCAGGAGGGAATAACCTGTCCTCTGTGTTCTTATGGATTTTTGTTTTGTTTATGAGATACTAAGTCATCATTTTTTCCCTTTTCACCTTGTTATGTGTTCTCTTATTCCAACCAACTGTTTATCTTTCTCAAGATCACACATTGGCGAAATCAGTATTCAACTATTCATCAGGCTGGTTGTAATGCCCATGCTGTGTCCAGTTATCATTAAGAGAAAATATGAAAAAAGAATCATGAGAATTTAAAGACTGTTTTTCCAAGTAGGCTCCATTCCTAATATGGGGCTTGAACTCATGACCATGAGATCAAGAATTGCGTGCTCTACCCACTGAGCCAGACGAGTGCTCCTAATGATTAATTTTAAATGGTAGAAAGAGAGAAATTAACATCACTAACAGAAACAAAGGAGACTTTTTATTAGTCTTTGTGTTAGGCTTGTCCTTAGAACTGATGTGTACAATAGCAGAACCCTCAAGTAGACATGTCTGCTGGGAATTTGGAAATTTATGATCAGAATTCAGTACTAGCAGGTCCAGATCTATAGAGTTTAAAGTCATAATAATAAAAAATCATGGAATTTTAATTTTTGTAAGTGGTCCTAGAAAGCGACCTTCCAATTCCTGTATTTCCTAGATCACATGTCTGCGTAGAAGTCAAATGCGAGAGAAAGATAGAGCCATTGAGAAAAAAAGAAGATCAAATGGTTTTGCTTTTTAAGAAAGTTCGTGATTTGAGAGCCTAAGGAAGAAAAAGAATCAGGAGAAGGAAAAATGGAAAACCAAGATAGCTTGGGATCATGGCAATTGTAACCTTTGTTGCTATTAATAGGGTTTCTGTCACCTGACCGTATTTCCAAATCCCAAGGATTTTGTGTCTACAGATCAAGATAATTACCACTAGATGGCACTATACACATCAGGGCCCTCATGCAGAGGGTCTTTTTGACCATGACTATTGAGGATTCTTCTAGAGACCTTTTAAAAGCCAAGAGTGCTTTTGTAAATAAAACTAATTTATAGAACTATTTCTCCAAGTATCGATAACCTTTATAGACTGTAAAGTTACTAAGGATTTTAAAGTATTCATTTAATATGACAATAAATAAAACAGAAACGTAATCCAAATGGAGCCATTTTGTATTATTTTCAGTATTTCACTGCCTCTTCAGAAACATCCTCGCATACTTTCTTTCAGCCATGACAATTTTCTTGTTCTTCACCCTGAATCAAAAGCATATGGGAATATGCACATTTTTGTTCTACCCCTAATAGCTTTCCCAACAGTTGACCCTAAAGCTTTTTTGGTGTTTGGAAATCTGGAAATATATTTTTGTGATCCTTGACAATCTCTACTGAAAATCACCAGCTCCAGTTGCTTCCTCCAGACACCAGGTTGTTAATTGGATGGTCATTCAAAGACCTTTATCCTCAGGGCCCATGGCAAAGCACATAATGTTAGCAACAACTCAGTTGTCTACTTTGTCTTCATTTCCTCTTCCTTCTTGCTAAAAGAACCCTGGGTTTGTTTCTGATAGTCAGGTTCCCAGTTAAAGGAACTCCATTTATTAGTCTTCCTTACAAGTAGAGACAGTCAAGGGACAAAGTTCTTGCCCATAAAATATCAAAATAAATTGTTGAGTAGGGCTTGGTGGTAGAATCTAACTCAACAGACATGTATCTCTTAAAGATTTCTTTCTTTCCACACTTCCTGCCTAAAATGCAGGTATAATGGCTGTAGTTGCAGTAAGTCATTTTGCAACCATAAAATAACCCTGTGCTAAGGACCTAGAGCAGAAAGCCAGAGCCAAGTCCCTTTAGATTTCATGGGAGCACCATGTTGTGAGGCAAAAAAATATTAGATTGTTTAAACCACAAAAATTTTTAAGGTCTGTGTTAAGGTTTAACACAGTTATTGAAATCAAATACAAACCTTAACACATCTTAATAAACCCTATAGCATGTGTATATCTGTGTGTGACATCATATGATGTGAACGTCCATCTTAACATGCATTTATCAATACATAAATGATAGATAGACTCTTGTAGTATTCAGAGACTATTCAATCTCTCTAAATGTATTTTATATTTATGTAAAAGCAATAGATGCCATTGTGAGATCTTCTCCCCAAATCTGCATTGTCCCACTCCATGTTTATTTATCTCATTAATTAATCAATTAATAGAAACACTATAACCCAAAAGGACCTTAGTAGTTCTATCTTCTTGATACCTTAGCCAGCATATAACGAAATATGACCCATTGAAAACTAGCCTTGCTGACCATCCCCCAAAACCTAAATGGGTTTATTAGGATGAGATTCATGGTATATATTAAAATCTTTGAGGAATCTACACTATTGAAACTTCTTTAACTTTGTCTCTTCCTGACCTAAGGAAACCTGGAACATTGCTACGAGCAAGTTGGCAGCAAACTATTTGGGGGAAGTGCTTAGATATCTTTGAATGTCTAATGGGAGAGCACAGACTGAGTGGTCACTAAGTCATTGAATTCTGGAAGTTTCCCTGCAAAGGCCAAAGGAGAGAGATATTCAGAGAGGAAGAATGTTCAAGGTGATCACATTGTCAAAATCCACTCATGAAACTCAAGAACAAAGGCTGAGAAAAAGCCATCACTGGTGCTAATTCTTTACTTGATGCCCTGATGTCCTTTAGCCAAAGTTTACCTTATTTTGAATACCAAACACCTAGCCCATCTCTTCAAAAATAATGTCTAGTGTCTCCTTTGGACAAAGATAAAAATAATTTTCATAATTTGCATTTAGGATAGTCCTATTTGCAAGTTTCCTGTAAATAAGTGTGGGTGATAGGAGCTGAGCCGTTTCTCTGTCTTTCAGATGCCCCACTTTGTACTTGGAGTGCTAGTTAACCTTAGCAAAAAAATTATTGTCAGCAATAAATATTTACTTTTCAAAAATATCCTGAGGAGACTTGAAACAATATGGGCAAATCTCTCTGGTACTGTTTTTTCATTTAGAGATGACAAAAAGTCTGGGGAAAAAGTGACAGTTTTAAGGGCTTTAAAAATATCTAATGCTTTAGGTTTGAAATTGGCAGTGAGCCAGGTCCTGTCTTAAAGGGACAGACACTTTATTATACTTTCTAATTCTTCCAAAGTCTGTCTTTAGGATATATGAGCTGCCTCTAATATGACTACTCTATTCTCATTCTCTAGTGGTATACTCTGGTCTCAGCTCATAAATTGAAAATTGAGGATCTGTAAATCAGGGCAGACTATTTCAGAGAGCCATTGTGAATTTCCAGTCAAATCTTCCAGTTTATCTTAAATATTTCATCTTAATGTCACCTTAAGAAAAGTCTTTCATTCAAGTAAGTTACAACATCAAGTTCTAAACTGATTACACTTCTCTACTGACCTTCTGCTAGGAGACTGCTTTTCAGCATTCATGTCACTTCTGCTGACCCATTTTTGAACTAAAGAGGGACTTTTTAAAAAAAAACTCAATTGATCTGACTATAAACAAATTGAGAATAGTACCCCCAATGTTGACACTCCGCTAGCTGCTTCGTAGGAAGAAACAGTTGAAAGGATCGCTTTCTGTCCATTATTTGGTATTGATCTTTTTATTGCCATTTTATTTAAATGTCCACATTGAACTTCGAACTATCCTGAGGTCTGAGGTAATTGACTCGGGTTACACACTAAAGCAACTACCCCTAATTAGTGGCTACACATCTGTTATAAAAATTATTCTCTTTCACGTTCTCAGTATATTCGTATGCATGTGAACTTCTGCCAACACTGATTGCCCTTGGATGGCTTTAAAAAAAAATCACTTCCCTCCTTTTTTCTTCATTGGAACCACCGTTCATCAGGTTAAATGGAGTTGAGGATATTTCTATGTCTGTTTGTTTATACAGGAATCAACATATCCCACACTTACTCACCCAATAACAAGTTTGATGTTGAACTTTCTGGTCATTTGATCTAGCATTTCATAAGCTGTCAGTTGAAAGAACTTTAAATAAACATTTGTGTATAATATTTAATATAATTCAAGGGTACGTGCCCTGGGGCCAAAGATGAGTCGACAAAAGTAACAAACCTCCCTCTTAGTCATATATATATATACATACATATTTCTACACATTTTAATCCTTTAGTCCTTGAGATTTGTAGCCAACAGCCTTGGATCCACAAGAATCCAAAAATAAATAAGGTAGTAATATTCGTATGATTCAACTTCCTGTGCAAGAGTCTGTTAATTGCCTCCCTCCATTCTTTCTAATCAGCTCCCACTCATAGAATCAACAGAGAAACACGGAGCAAGGTTATTCAATTTGTGCCAAAATAACTTGAGATTAACTTGACATTTAAGATGAAAAACTTGTCAGGTATCCAGTCTTCCCAGAAGCAAGAATCCCAGTTGGGTCAAGGATGGATTGGTGGATTAAATACTCCACGCCACACCAGAGGACAGGAGGCCAGCTGGGTAGGGTGCACCGAGTCGGAAAATCTCAACCGACTGAGGTCGGGGTGGTAACATCCGTTGCATGGACTGAGCCAGGGATAAGATAATGGAGAAGGGGAATGACTAATGGCAAATTGGAATGCTTATACTCTCACCACTGAAATGCATTCAAAAAAATTTTTGAAAAAAATGGATTTTAAAATACCTGTGTCAACCAATCAAAGCAAATAGAGGCAGAATCTGGTCTACCGGTATGAGACCTTGGTCTTCATGAGGAATGTCAACTAGATGACTGGTCATAAAATCCAACTCACTTGGCCCAATCAAGAGCATAACAGACAATAAAAATGAGCTGTACAGAGAATCGGATGGGCCGTAATTTCATACAATTGATTCATAATTTTTCTGTGCTTCCAAGGAGTCACTTATATAAAATTTAGAAAATGGAGCAGAGAGTAGACACTTTTGTCTACTTTAAAAGTTGAGCTGCCTAATAGGTGATTGATTTCATATATATGAACATATAAACATATACATATACACATTTTTTAATAAAAGGTAAGTATAGGAATCAGAAAAGATGGCAGTGGAATGTCATTTGTTGTCATCCACTTGTCTGAAATTCTCCATAGGCTTTATCCCATACCATTTACTCATCATTGGTATTTCAATTTTACAGTGTTATGGTGGTGTTCCCTCCCCTCGGTTCCTCTGCCAAATGTCCTGTCCTTAAATTGGGCCAATTGCAAACAAAACAAAACAAACAAACAAACAACAACAACAAAAAAAAAAACACTTCTTCTTTCTCCTAAAGCTAAAAGAGTGACTGCACCACCTCATCACAACTGCGTTGGCACAACAGAGAAATTACTCAATCCTTCTATCACCTGATTTTCCGCAATAAGGTGTACAGTCCTCTGTGTTTTCGGAAAAATCTGTTTCAGAATATATCTCAGGTATTGGATGGGACTTCATTTAAGTAGTCATGGTGTTATGTAAATTTGCGTCCCAAATGGTAATGAGAGGGGCACCGAAGTGATTGAGCGGCGACTCTTGATTTCTGCTCAGATCATCATCTCACAATTTATGGGATCGAGCCCCACTTCGGGTTCCTCACTGAGCATGGAGCCTGCTTGGGATTCTCTCCCTCTCTGCCCCTCCCACACCCTCTCTTTCTCTCTCTCAAAATAAATGAATAAACACTTTAAAAACCCGAAAGAGATTATTACCCCTATTCAACAAACTAGAAATTAGATAAAATATATCAAATCTAAATTGTAAAGGTATTCAAACTTAAGACTGTCATCAGTGACCTAAAACCCATTTCCTATTCCATAGGTAATTTTCAAAATTCAAAATTCAGAAATGCGATAGGATATTGACACGCAAACTGAATCCAACATAAAGTCAAATGGTTTCTCTGCCAAGAAAGAGTCCGATGTCATCCATGTATGATGTTTCCCTGCTGGCAAAGACAAAAGAGAGTCACTATCACCACTTGTAATATGGCTACCAAAGAACATTTTTCTCTGTCGACAGTATTATGCAAAAGGACTGGTTCACACTGACAGGCGCTGCTATATTACCAACCATGGTAGTAGGGAGTACAGTGTTTCATCCTATGGCAAAAAAAAAAAAAAAAACAAAACTCAAAGAAAACTTAAATGCCCCAAATTCCAACTCATTGAGCTTGACAGGCTGTGTTTGCTTAATTAAATACATTATAGATTAGCTCTATCAAAACTTAAGTTCCTTAAGAAGATCAGTGGAAGGATAACTTGACATTGGAGCCTAATAATGATCTTGGAAATACCTATGTTGCTCAGTAAGCAAAAGTATGTGTTCAATGAACAAAAAAATGTCTCTCTGTCACACCAGTGACTGTCACACCATTGGTACTTTCTGGTATAAATTGTAAGCAATATTCATGATTTCCTCTTTCCTTCTTCCAGTTCCCTAACTTCTGAATGCCTTTAATAACCTTTATAGTAGAAAATAGGCCAAGATGTCCTTTTCTAAACACAAAATATATGGTAGTATTTTTTGTTTGTTTTTGTTGGTTGAGTTTTTTGTTTGTTTGTTTGTTTTGTGTTTTTTTGTGTTTTTTTTTTTGTTTGTTTGTTTGTTTTTTTGGCTTTCCTTTTTAACAGCTACTTATTCCCATTTCTAGACGGGGTTAAATCAAATATCATCCCCTTCCCCCATGGTGTTGTCTGTAGTTGCCACGGAGCTCACTTTCTTCCTGGAGAACATCCCAGACTCCATTATTTAGAAATGATTTTAAAATTCCAAAACATGTCAATCCCACCCAAGACCCTCTGCTTCTTTGTAAAAACATGCTACATTATTAGTCCAATGTACCATACCAACAACCCATGAGCTGTAACATGGAGTTGCTGGCAGAGAACACAGCAGAATCGTTTTTATTAGGTTTTACCTCAGCAGGAAGGAGCAAAGTGACCCCCAGATGCAAAACTAATGGGCAGCGAACAAAGAGGGTAAGACCGGGTTTTCCTTACAAATCAGCAGGCTCTTGTTCCCGGGAATTGGTATCTGCCTCACATCCAACTGGCCAAAGTGTTATACCTGGCTGGGTTTAATTTGTTATTTATGTCAGCTTTGCATATTTGTAAGGTTCAAGGGTTTATTGCCCTGGCCTGACCTTGCCAAGTCAGAGTTAACATGTGGTTCTCTGGTAGCTGTTTCTTTCTAATAAACTTTACTTGAAAGAACATGTGTGATAGATTTTGCTCATGATGAAAAAGAACAGTTCTATGGTCATTGTTCCCCAATCTGGTTTTGAAGTTCTATTGAAAGTCACCTCTGAACTTAAAAAAAAAAAAATCCAAAATATTGGATATTGAAAAGTCTCTTTTAAATTTCATTGCGGACCTGGATCGTACGTCATGTTTTAAAAGGTTGCCTTATTTGCGACTGTTCTAAAAGATGAATACCACCTGAAAAGCCAAGCTAAAGAATAGGCTTGCAAATGGTTAATAACATGTGATACATGGGTTAATTTTGGTTATGAGAATTATTGCAGTTTATTGAACAACCTCGGGTTTAAAAAAGGAATAAAATAGTTCAATTAACATGCAAGTAATTTTTTTTGTTTGCCCACCCGTAGGATATAAGACACCAGAGCCAAAGAACATTATCCGTGATGTGCCTGATTCCATAACAACTTTAATTTGTGGAAGCTACTTGGAAGGTAGAATATATCTAATCTGCGGCAATGATTTCAGATCTTTCAGGGTAAGGACCCAGCCTCCATAGCATTAGGAATTGGTGCCTGCAGGAACCCTCCTACACTGTTAGTGGGAATACAGACCGGTGCAGTCACTCCGGAGAACAGAGGAAGTTCCTTGAAAGTTAAAAATAGAACTACCTTATGATCCAACAATTATACTACTCCGTATTTGCCCAAAGGATACAAGAATACAGATTCAAAGGAGTGCATGCATCCCGATGTTTATAGCTGCACTATCAACAATGTTATATCAACAATATAGCTGCACTATCAACAACTTCCAAACTATGAAAGGAGCCCAAATGTCCATTGACTGATGAATGGAGAAGGAAGATGTGATATATACATACAATGGAATGTTACTCAGCTGTCAAAAAAAAAAAAAAAGAAATCTTGCCATTTGCAAAGATGTGGATGGAACCAGAGTGTATTATGCTAAGCGAATATGTCAGAGAAAAACAAATACCACGTGATTTCACTCATCTGTGGAATTTAAGAAACAAAGCACATGAATATATGAGAAGGGAAAAGAGAGAGAGAGAGGGAAATAAAGCATAAGAGACTCTTAACGATAGAGAACAAATTGAAGGTTGATAGGGGGAGGTGGGTGGGGGGTGGGCAAAATGGGCTAACGATATTCAGGAGGGCATGTGGTGAACACTGGCTGTTTGTTACGTGTAAGGGATGAATCACTAAATTCTACTCCTGACACCAATACATACCAATCTTATATTATATATTAACTAACTAGAATTTAAATAAAATTTGGTGGGGGAAAGGAACTGGCTCCTGAAAAGGCACTCTCCTCTCCATCGAGGGTGATTGATTTGATCTGGTTTGCCTGGGACTTAACCAGTTTTAAACAGAGAGCCCCCTCTTCCAAGAACCCCCTCAGGCCCAGCCAGACTGAGATGATGAGTTATACCATATAGCTCCCATATCTAACTGGATCCTTTTTCTTTAGGTTAATCCAGGGTACCTGTGTAATCTAACTCTAGTCTTGAGGACTAATGGATGGAGACCTTAACCAAAATCTAAATAAATTCATTGGCTTGTTCATTGGAGGGAACACGAATGGACTACAGCTCACCCTGTTGAAGCGGACGTCAACATTAAATTGTTCGCTCTAGTTAATTTCACAATGAGAAAATCAGTTAATCTGGCTACAAAAAGCATTTTAAGTCTTTTATGCTCATTATTAGTTCTCTTTCTGTTGTAATATTTGGTTTTTTTTTCTTCCTGTTCCACTTTTGATTTTCACCGTGAAACCCCTTCCTGGGGACCTCAAACCATGAAAGAGGCAACATTATATTAAAATCTAGCAGTAACAGGACTGATCTGGGGAAAAGAAAAGATATGGGTAGGCATAGCTCCTGAAGGTCCGTACTTGTGGCTGAACCCTTATCTTCTCCCGAAAACCAGAATGAAAATGGGCACCAAGTTTTAGACACAATTGTTCTTACAGAGGCCTTACCTTGGATAGCACTATCTTTTTGAACATGTGTGAATGAACCAGTTCATGCTAAGTCTTATTACTTAAAATCGATATAGGATTAAAACCATTATAGCTTCTACAGGACGATCAGAGTCAACTTAGTTCAAAATCATGTGATCTCAAGAGGAAAATTATTTGGAGACTTAAAAACACTTAGGAACTAGATTTGGGGCACCCGGGTGGCTCAGTCAGTTGAGTGCCAGACTTTAGCTCAAGTTTGTGGGTTTGAGACCCGCATCGGGCTCTGTGCTGACAGCTCAGAGCCCGGAGCCAGCTTCGGATCCTGTGTTTCCCTCTCTCTCTGCCCCTCTCCCACTCACATTCTGTCTTGCTCTTTCTCTCAAAAATAAATAAATTAAAAAGAAAAAACATTTTTAAAGGATCTAGATTTATATATTTATATAGATATTATATATACATTTAGGATATTTATGAGACTATATATCTACATATACCCATACCTATGTATATATCAAATGTGAAGATATTGGAGATACATATATATATCATATGATATATGTGATCAATATTTCCAAATCTGTGTACAACAACAAGAAAGAGGAAGTGAGAGATTTAAGTGAAAGATAGTTATTTAAATAGATTTGTGCTTCAGAGCCTGTAAAAATACTACGAGGTGTATCCAAGGAATATTTTTTCCTAGATCTCTACATGATATAAGGGCATCTCTGTGTTAGCAGGGAAACTAGGGGAGGTACTCTTTCTGCGTCCCTCCAGCCTTACAACCCTTGCTCTTATGGCCTCTTCCCACTGTCTCTGTGCTGCTATTTCCTTCCCTGGAACACAAGCACATAGTCACCCTTCCTCACTAGAGCCCCGTGCTCAGAATGGTGCGAATCTGCCTCTGTCAGGGAGGTGAGGAACCAGAGTGGGGAGATGAAGAGCTAGATGTGAACTGGACCATACATGCATTATTGGGGGTTTGTATCTTCCTTTGAAGTATACAGCATTAGCCACTGTCAGGGAGAAGATACGAGGCCGGACAGTAATTGCAATAATGGAACAGACAAATGGTCTATGTCCCCATTAAAGTCATCAACACCTCTAATTTTTGAAAGGGCCTTGTTTGAAATACAGTAATTGTGATTATGTTGTCCATAAAGACTACGGGTGATGAGCAGTTGTAAGCATTCCCAGGGTCTTTCCAATATCCTCTCAACAGAGCTGACTAAATCTGAACGCTAAAGCACAATTTATTTCTGAATAACCTTACAGAAAGGGTGTTTTATAATGTTCAAAAGTTTAATACAGTATCTAAGTAACACCTTCCATTTGTAACAATTTCTCTTTTTTTTCTGATTTTTATTTTATATCTCTGCTTTTAGGTCCTTTAATATACAGTATTTGCTCCAAAACCAAACAGTCTGCTCCTCCTTCTTCACTCCTAATGCAGTGCCCAACCCTTTTTTCTAATTATGCTTCCTGCATTGTCTTGATAATATCCCCCTGGGCACCCCTGCTTTTCCTATAAAGGTCTCCTCTTTCTCCTTGGCCTGCCTTTTTTTTCCCTCCGAGCCTAATAATTATGTTTCTACAAGGTCATGGTTGGAAAACAATTGGCAAGGTAACATCCATAGCATTTGGGAGAGAGAATCCTCAAAGTTGAATGCCAAGTAGAGGAAAGGAAAGTTCTCATCTCTAGAACAAATCCCTGTCTTCATTCTCAGAATCCTGAGGACCGGATTCTTCTGGGAAATAGGCTTACTTTCAGGGAGACGACAGTGCCAGGGCAGAGGGGGAAACTAGTCTTCTCTCAGAGGTCACTGGCCATTTTGAACTGATTGTTTGGAGTTGAACATGAGCCATGAGGTTCTCAGTTCACATCAAAGAATGTCATCATTTCAGTTAGGAGAAGCCGTATCACGTAAGTGATGGAGACCAAACGGTATAAAATTACTCTGAAGTGAGGTATCACGGGCTGATTCTCCGAAGTATCTAACCTTTAATCTGAGAATCACTGTTTCAACTACACACCAGCTACCAGAAAACCTCATTGTTAACCATTTTCCTTCATTCTGCTTCTCTTGACCTATCAAAAGCCGAAACTCCACGCTTTGCCATTTTTTAATCTTTAACAAGGTCCTGGGCCGTTGGAACCGGGATGAAGTGAAATTTATGGGCTAACATTTAGCTGTGAAATTATTCTCCAAATCATCCAAGGTTACTCTCCACTCTGGCAAGCCATCTTTTATTAGCAAGAGTAAATATATAAAAGCTTACTGTTAAAACACTGAGCAGCTCTCCTCTGTCAAGGCCATGAACTGCAGTGTCCACTCCATTTGGAAGCCTCTGCTTCTCTTTTTCTCCCTTTGTTTAAAATATGCTGACCACACAGTGACCCCTCCTAACCCATCGGTCGAAAATTACAACCAGCCACACAAACGAGCAGCTCGGGGTCAGAAGGAGCAGGGTCTGCTAAAAGTTAGTAATCATACATTAATTCCCTGACATAATTAATCAAAATGAACCCCCGTTATCTAGCAAGAAACCTTTAACCTATTACAAAGGGGTCAATTTGCGAACTACTCGAGCCTGTGAGTTTGGAACAAACAGCATACTCCCTTCATCCGGGATGCCCTAAGTAGGGAAAAATGCCTTTGAAGTCCCAAATCTACTAGATTTAGATATAATTTCATCAATCAAGTTAAAAGCCTGCCTCCCTCCAGAAAGATTTCGTGGAGCTCTGTCAACCAGCTTCGTGGAGTGGTGACTGAAAATCCATTTGTAAGGCTTTTTTAGTCACGAGTCGGCCACAGATGGTCTGACCTGACAGAAGAGCCAAGGGTTTATCAAATTGAAGAGGAAGAAGAACGACTTGTAGAGGAACCTGTTTCCCCCTTATAAGAAGAGGAGTGAATTGGGTGTTTCTGATGCACTTGGACGGCTGTGTGCCTCCATTTACTTTTCTTCTAAATACCTAGTATTTAGAAGACGAAACTACCATGTGTTTGGGATCCATACTTACACATGCAGTCAGAGAGGGGGAAAGAAAAAGCGGGGTTCAAACTGTAGAGATGGAATTCAGAGAATTTTCTGTAGTCTTACATGTGTGTAAAGGGAGTCTGTCCCAGTTGTAAGGCAAGCATCCTCACGAGACAGACGTAGGTGTATCGGCAGAAAACATAGCCCATGTGCATGAACCACGGTCCTTCTGATTGAATTACTGAATTCTTCCAACTCCTCTGAGTTTCCAAGAGCTCAAAATCCTTTTCGCTGAAACTGCGGCATGCTCACCTGCTTGGGAGCTTCTTTCTATCGCGTCGCGATTTCAATTTGAAGACAATGAAAACTCAAGGGAAGATATGTGGAAACATTAGCTATGTTTTAAAACAAGTAAGCCTATCAGTACCCATGGTCAGGCATTTCAGAGGAAAATTATGGTCATCCGTTTTGAAATTTAGCATTTATTTATTTCTGAGAGAGACAGAGTGTGAGTCGTAGAGGGGCAGAGAGAGAAGAGAGGGAGACACAGAATCCGAAGCAGGCTCCAGGCTCTCAGCTGTCAGCACAGATCCTGACATGGGACGCGAACCCATGAACCATGAGATCATGACCTGAGCCGAGGTTGGTTGCTTAACCGACTGAGCTATCCAGTCGCCCCACCATTTTTAAAGTAATGTCTATTAAAGCATGAACACAACTCTTACCATGGTCCCCACCTGAGAAATTGATCCTAGAAGTCAGGCCATATCCTTGGGTGCAAGTTTCTATCCATTTCAGACAGCTTTTCAGTCAATGGCTCTGTTTTGTTTTACTCTTACTTTTTCTATTCTTCGAACAAGTGCTTTCCTCACAATCCCATTAGAACATATTTCTATGAATACGATCATTCCAGCGGGCTGTCGACATTTGCTGGGAGCGTCTTCAATATGGTGTATTGTCACATAGACTTGAAGAATGTACTTAATCCTTCCATGAAGGCACTGAAATCTTCACCTTAGAACTTAAGTCTTGAATCTTTTTTTCAAGAAGTGGAGGCCCAGAGACATTTATTACCTGAACTAAGAACACACATCTAGCGAGTGGCTAAGTCGGTGTTCAAATCCGGGCCAGTTTGCCTTCAGACTAACCCATTCTTAACAAATCAAACTCCTTTTAAATTTTTTTTAATGTTCATTTATTTTTGAGAGACATAGAGACAGAGCATGAACAGGGGAAGGGCAGAGAGAGAGGGAGACACAGAAGCTGAAGCAGGCTCCAGGCTCTGAGCCGTCAGCACAGAGCCTGATGCGGGGCTCGAACTCACAGACAGTGAGATCATGACCTGAGCCCAAGTCGGACGCCTAACCGACTGAGCCACCCAGGTGCCCCTCAAACTCCTTTTATAACCTGCAGTGTCTGTGGTGACTATCCTTAAAACAAATTCATTTTTAAAAACTGTAGGGGCGCCTGGGTGGCTTAGTGGGTTAAGCATCTGACTTCGGCTTAGGTCATCATCTCTTGGTTCATGGGTCCAAGCCCCGCATCGGGCTCTGTGCTGATGGCTCGCAGGCTGGAGCCTGCTTCAGATTCTGTGTCTTCCTCTCTTTCTCTGCTCTTCCCCCTGCTTGAACTCTCTGTCTCTCTCTCTTTCTCTCTCTCACGCTCACACACACACACAAAAAGAAGGAAACATTAAAAAAAAATTTTCTTAATTTAAAAAAATTGTAAAATGGGCAAAAAAGAAAAAGCTTGTGTGGAGATGAAACATAAAACAAGGAGCCAGAACATGCCCTTATTTTTCTAAGGCTAAGTCGCCACCCAGAACACGGAAGAGGAAATATGTGCTCCATCTAGTTTATTTGCTCAGCTGGGACAGCAAACCCACAAAACCAATGGCTCTCAGATCAAGCCCTTCTGTTCCTCTTTCTGTTCCTAAGAAGTAGCTAGCTCCTCTCCTCCTCAGGGCCTTTACCAGTGCTGTTCCCTCTGTCTGGAGTATTCTTTCCCCCTCCCACAGATCTTCCGGGACCTACACCTCCTCCAGCTGGCCACTTCAGTGTCTTCTCCACAGAAAAGCCTCGTTTGGCCTCCTCATCTGTAGCCAGTATTTTTTCCTTCCCTCATCCAGCCACCACATCATCCTCTAGTTAGGTTTTGTTCTCAGCTGCCAACAGAATCCAAGGACATTGTTTATTTTCTTTGTTTCACATCTCATTCCTTCCCATCTCTCCCAGCCGGTGCAGGCGTCCTGTCTGTCCTGCCGGCCGTCACGTTCCCACGGCCCCGCGCAGTGCGCGAACGAATCAGTGAATGGATGCATGGCTTCTGGGAAAGCAATGCCTCAGTTCTGGAGACTAAGTCTTTACTCAGTGGTTGATGGGGGTGTTGCAGAAGGAGCAGTCACAGTTATGGAAGGTTCTGTGCCTTGCGAAGGCAGCAAGGAGGCCGAAACTCCTCCTTTGACAAAATCCTAAGGACAAATCCAAGGACATCGTGTTGTGCACAAACGTTAAGGAACTGTATTCACTCTTCTCAAAAGGGATCTTTAAGGAGATGCATGTCCATTTCGATGCTGCCTTTGGCTTTATAACTCTGCCAGGTGCTCTCTATGGACAATCTTGTTTCAAAAGCATGTATACAGGGGCGCCTGGGGGGCTCAGTCGGTGAAGTGGCCGACTTCAGCTCAGGTTATGATCTCACGGTCTGTGAGTTCGAGCCCCACGTCCAGCTCTGTGCTGATGGCTCAGACCCTGGAGCCAGTTTCAGATTCTGTGTCTCCCTCTCTCTCTGCCCTTCCCCTGCTCACGCTCTGTCTCTATGTCTCTCAAAAATAAAATAAAAACGCTAAAAAAAAGTTTAAAAAAAGAAAGCGTGTATACAAGGAATACCGAAGCTCGTTCTTGCTGGAGGGCCCCAATGTGCCTGGATTATGACATATAATTTTCAGGTTCTCCTGAAAACCCTCAAGAAAATCCTCATCCCAATTCTGTGGAAGAGAACACAGAGGCTCATTGAGGACAAAACTTGGAAAGAGGTCCCACTTCAGATTCCGTGCCCTGCCCCTGTCCTTGTGCCACAGTTGTCATTCAGAACA
Organism: Paguma larvata; assembly: GCA_030068075.1. Lineage (NCBI taxonomy): Eukaryota > Metazoa > Chordata > Mammalia > Carnivora > Viverridae > Paguma > Paguma larvata. The sequence goes on along the minus strand of CM057827.1, from coordinate 127,866,868 downwards.
TAAGACACACAACACTAACAAGCATGTGAACCCTGGATATACACAGCAGACCTTGTGGAGTACGCTCATGAGGTTCATCATCTGAAAATAGCCCCGTAAAAATCATTAATGCTTCATTTGAGATAATATCCTACCATCATTCACCTGACTACGGAATACAAGAGTAGATGTTGCCTTTCAAAACGGCGTGCCAGTAGCCCAAAGCTGTATCATGGCCGCCCTATGGCGGCTGGTCTTAAGATGCTGATAAGTCAGTAGGCAGACATCTCATGGGCCCCTTCACCTGTGTTTGTGAATGTGCAAACGGGGAGTGTGAACAGTGCCTTGCAGTCACCTACCAGGATGTAGAGCATGAATGCATGAGAACCTTGATCCACAGAAGCCTCTGGAAGCTCCTCCTCTAAAATCTCCCTGAACTCTAAGATGCTGGAAACCCAACGCTGTGCTCCTTCTCGAGATTGGAAGACCACATGTGCCCCAGCTGCTCCCACCCCTGCAAACCCTTCCTCTAAGCCAGTTCTCCTTGGAGCCAGGTCGTAGCCAGCACTGGGTTTCCATCCTTACCAGACAGCAGTGATGGCCTCCAAACCCACCCTCTGTGGGCCTGCGCAGCCCGAAGTGTGCTGCTGGCCCCACACATTTCCAAGCCCGAAGCTCCAGGGAGAGAGGTGGAGTCCTGCTGGGGAAATGTGAGACCTGGACCACCCTGCTTGCCTTTCAAATGGCAAAGCAACCTTGCTGGGAAAATGCGTACGTGAAATACAATGCTCAGCAGCCCGCACCTCCACAGGGCTGTCCAAACAACGGAGTAATGCCAAAATGGCCCGAGCTTACACGGCCGAGTGACAAGAGAGGCAATTGTAATCTCTCGAGCTGTCTGTGCATTCCTTCTTGTTCATGTCAGGTACGTTCCAAGGATACGAGGTAGGCGGCAGGATTTTATAACTTTGCAAGGGCTTCACACCTTGAGACAAGATCCCAGTTGTACAGTGGATTTGCAAAGAAGAAAAAAAGTCGGGGAAGAATCTCTAAAATTACTACTATTCTCAGGAAAGATACAAATCTAGGCCAAGAAGGCTACTCCTTACAACCACTCATCCGCTCATCGGAGCCCTTCTAAAAATTTCTAGTCACATGTTCACCCTTAACAAGGAGTGAGGGAATCATATTCAGTTAAATTTATATCTCCCATATTCTCCCAGTGAAACAATTTATTTTATTTTTTTAGGAACAATCTTAGGTATTTATTTTACAAAGTCATTAAAACCCAGGGAAGGAGACTTGCTGTTAAATTATGAGAACCCTGACGTACAGCCTGGGAGAGAAGTCTTAGCCAGAAGAGGAAATGTTTAGCGCCTCACAATGGGTCACGGTTTTAAACATTATTAACAAAAATCTGCCGATAGAGTGTGCACTCCAAGAATAGATGCTTTCTGGAGACAGAATTCGGGACCTCCAAAGCAGTGTCCGCACTGGCTCTTAGGAAGGCCTCCAGCAAGGCAGTGTATCTTCCCAGGACAGAAGATAAGATATTGGTATGAACTTGTGCTAGAATCAGAAGAATTTGAGTTCAAATCCCAGCTCTCCTCCTACTAACTCTTTGACCTTGAGACAGTTACATGGCTCTCTAAGCCTTGGTTTTGCCATCTGCAAGAGAGGGATATTAACCTTGATTTTCTGTTGTGATTATGAAGATTAGGGGGGTGTGTGTTGCACCTAAAAAATGGAGACTATTGTTTTATTCCTGGAATATTTAACTCATACAAAGGTGGGGTAGTTTTTGCTACTCTAAACCGTACATTTCTTTGAAATGAATTCAAGTTCTAACTCTCTTGGGCTGAATCATATTCTTCTAACTGTTCACAGATGAGGAATTTGGATTTGAAGCTAAACTATAGAACCCAAAGGGAATTCTTCCTAGGAGGAATTGGCTCCGGTTATTAAAAATCCTTTTTTTTTTTTTTTCTAGGACAGCTGTACCCAGGTGACATTGCGCAACACCCCGGTGTGTGTCAAATAATCTCTAGAGATATTGAGAAATCTTCAAGTTATTTTCATATATATATATATTTAAACGTAAACTCCTTTGGGTTTTGGAGTTAGTATGTATCCATATGGACCTATTCGGTTGGGTGACAATGCTATGGAATGTAGAAACAAATGGGATGTCAAAGTCCCAAAAGATTGGGAATCCTTTCAGCATGTGGCTCTTCGTGGCCTTCCTGGTTTGTCATGGTAAGGATTCCCACAGTCTTCAACCTGGTGACTCAAAGGTAAGATGTAGTATGGGTTAAAAAACATCTCACAAAGCCAGGAATGTGTGCTGGTGTCTGTGTGGATATTTAAAAGCAGAAAACATTGATTTTTTTTTGACACGTAAGTAGTAGAAAATCAACACAGTGACTCCTATGTTGGTCTTTCACCAACCTGTGTGCAATGGTAGAAGCGAGTAGATGCACAGTGCCTAGCTCACTCCCTTTTTCTTCTTCCTGGACGCTTTGTTCAAATCTCTCTTTGGGAACATAGCAAAACACAGGCCTCATCCCGATCTCCAGGACTGTAGTGTATCGTAGGGTGATTGCCAGGATAGCAGCTTCAGACTTCTTTCAAATAATGCTCTTCTTTCATCCCCCTTGCTCACTGCCCCCCCACCCCTCCACCCTGATACGAGAGACATTGATTTTCCTAATTAAATCCAAGACAATTTTAACAAAATCATGCAAGGAGCTCCTGGGTGGCTCAGTCTGTTAAGCAGCCAACTCTTGATTTTGACTCAGGTCATGATCTCAAAGTTTGTACTTTCGAGCCCCAATTTGGGCTCGGTGCTGACAGCTCAGAGCCTGCTTGGAATTCTCTGTCTCTCCCTCTTTCTGTCCTTCTCTGCTAATGCTCACTTGTGCTCTGTCTGTCTGTCTCTCTCTCTCTCAATATAAATAAATAAACTTAAAAGAAAAAGTGAAAAAAATAACAATAAAACAATCATGCACATGCCTCTCAGAAATGAGAACGGGTTCTCCCCCTTTTCTAAATATGTTACTCTAAAGAAATGATTATCTACCTAAAATTAAAATCAATACACAGCGTAGAGGTGTTGACAACAAGTTTTTCAGAACTTGTATTCGTTGGAAAGGGAAGGGAAGGGAAGAGGAGAGGAGAGGAGAGGACAGGAGAGGACAGGAGAGGACAGGAGAGGCAAGGCGAGAAGAGAAGAGAAGGGAAGGGAAGGGAAGGGAAGGGAAGGGAAGGGAAGGGAAGGGAAGGGAAGGGAAGGGAAGGGAAGAGAGGAGAGGAGAAGAGAAGAGAAGAGAAGAGAAGAGAAGGGAAGGGAAGGGAAGGGAAGGGAAGGGAAGGGAAGGGAAGGGAAGGGAAGGGAAGGGAAGGGAAGGGAAGGGAAGAGAGGAGAGGAGAAGAGAAGAGAAGAGAAGAGAAGAGAAGAGAAGAGAAGAGAGAAGAGAAGGAAAGAAAAAGGAGAGAAAGAAAAAGAAGAATCACCAAACTACTTGGCTCCAAAGGTATCCTTGAATGACATAAGCAAAACAACTTTCCATCACTTGAAATGATTTCCAAAATGAAAACATCACTAACTTGGTTGGGTTGAAAAAACCACCAAGGAGCATCCCTTATTCTGACTGGTTCTCGGAGTTCCCGTTTCAAAACGTGGTGAGGCCATTTCTTTGTCAGCGATTAAACACTCTTTTTCAATATGCTCAGACCCTCCGGTTTTAACGAGGATGGGCGATGACGGGACCTTGAATTATGACTGTCAAAATGAAATGCGAGACGAGGTGGTTGGCGCATATGAGAGCACTGGCTTTGGGGGCAATGTCTTATGGAAGTTTTGGGGGGATCCATTTCTGAGAGAGGACAGAGGGGTGTGGATGGCGAAATAAAATAAATATCATTTTTATATTTACAAAGAACACCTTAGATAAAAAAGAGTCTCCTATCAAGTGCTGGTGATGTTCAGTCTGCATGGGTTGCTGTTGATCTGCTAAACGTTCTCCTCATTTTCTCCCTCAAAGGATCCTAGCATTTTTCTTCCTCAATCCAGTCTTCCACTCTTCCTGGTTTGTGTCATGGGTTCAATTAGGTTATTTAGACACTTCGGACATTTAAATTCTTTGTTTGTGTATGTTTAAAATCAAGGGAAAATGTCATGGAAGGTTACCAAATGCATGTAATTTACCCAAGAAATGAGTCTACTGGGTAAATACATATTGAGGCAATTTTTAAAGTCCTATTTATTGACTCTACACACCTCAGTCTGTGGAAGAAATAAACATTTGAGCCGTGCATTCTGTGTGTTAAAGCACCTCATGAAAATGTATGTGGACACTGAATGTGCAAGAAGAATCTCTTCTAAGTTTTCTATCTAAGCCGTTCGACTTTTAGGGGTAGAAAAAGGAGTAAATGGAACCACTTTTATGGGGGTAATTACCTTCTTCACCACCCTCCACCTCCCAGGAACCCCCATCAAAACGTATTCAAGCTCAGCGTCTGAAAATTTCCACAATTTTTCCCTTTTCTTTTCAAAGCACTTTGCACCAAAAAAAAAAAAAAAAAAGTGTGCTTTATAATTAATTCCTTTCAATCTCCCCCCCCCCCATACCTCTTCTTCCAAGAGGCATCAAATCATTTCCGGAGAGTCCAGTCTTCCAGCCAGATATGGTGAAATGGATGGACTCTTCAAATCTGTGGGTTTCCCTTTCTTTGTTCTCTTCTGGAGACCTGGGAGCAGTACCCTTTAGACTTTTTATTGATCTTTCTCCCCCTTTCTCTCATACATGCTAATTGTACCTCTGTAGCAAAACAATCTTATTATCATGTTAATTAGTGGGAGGGCTGTTGAGGTTTTCCACTTCATTACCTACTAATTTCAAGATAAATGAATCCACAGGTTACTAAGTAAATAAGGTCACCTATCAAGCACTTGTAAACGTGTTTGTAAACAGGGGGTGGGGGGGGAGGGAGAAGGAAACATGTTTGGTTTTCCAATGAGTGGGCTGGTGGGGTTTGGCTTTTGGTGGAGCCCGGGAGTCCCACCGGGGGTGGCCCCGTCCCTGAACTCATTTGTAATGGAAAGGGAACGTTTGCTGTCCACCTGGCTTCCCAGTGGGGCACTTCCTTTCCAGCTCTCAAAGGGCTCTTTGTGGCCTAATTCATTCGGTGCGTTTGGGCGCTCTTCGTGGCCGCTTTTGTCGAGAAAGCCAGGAGTGAGGTTTATGCTGGGCACGGGGACTTTGAAAGGGCCAGGCCAGTGGGTGGTGTGATTTCAGATCACACTCTTCAGGCTTCCCACTCTGCCTGCTTGCCGTCAGGGGCCGGGCTGTCCCTGGTTCCTGGGGCAGATTCAGAAGTGGAGGGATTGGTTAAGAGGGGAGTCAGAAAAAGGAGGCCTGCCCAAAGCTAGGAGTTTTAGCGGATTTCATCAAGGAAGAAAGGGAGGTGGGGGGATATGTTAGACTTAAACACCAGAGACTTAAAACCAAAAGGTAGCTGAAAACGCCTTTCTAACCCCTTTATTCATTTGTCTTTTAAAAGAGGTCAATCTCTAACAAGTTAATGTTTCGCCTTTTAATCTGTTTGGCTGCTAGCACTTAAAAAATATAAAGTAAAGAAAAAGGAAAAGTGTTGTGTTTTCTTGTTTTGTTTTGATTTTTAATCCACCGGGAGATCCCAACCCGGTGTCTTGTCTAACGTTCTAATTTTGTATGTGGAACCTCCAGGGGCGTCCTAGTCCAATGATCTGACTGGCATCTGAAACGTTGAATTCTCTCTTCTTTTTTTTTTTTTTTAATTAAGATAATAAATTGGTCTTAAATTATCCCTGAAATCAGACCAGTGTTGATTACAATGGGGCTCATGCTGTGACAGCTCAAAATGATGTTATTTTTATTCCTTTTCAACGAGATCTTAATCTCTCCCTGCGTGTAAACAAATTGTCACTGTAACCTTGTTCTAATCTCCCAGTCGAAGACCTTTAAAGCATTGAAAGATAACAATCGGGCGGATTTCATCAGCTCTTCAGCCGGCGAGGACGGGCCACGTTTCACTCCCACGGGCTGGGTCTTTAAACATCGAAGGGGAGTTAATAACTCCGTCTTACATGAAAAGCTCCGTGGAAACCTTTGAAAGCGGTATGTGTCGTGTAGTTACAGTCCCGAAACTGCAAGCCACTGGTCTGGGTGAGCAGTGCCATGGCTGGTGTTCTTCTGGTGCCCTCCTCATCCTCAGCACCAGGTGGCCCATGGTGCCGGGAGTGGGACCACAGAACAGAGACATTCAGAGACAGACACACAGAGAAAGAGAGAAAGAGGCAGAGAAAGGGCAAGAAGGATGACGAGAGAGAAGTAGACAGAGACAGAGTGGGAGCGAGAATAAGGGTGCTGGAGAAAATGTTTGACCCGGCAGCTGGGAAACACGACTGTGACACACCACTGTGTTCTCCTCGCCACTTTGCTTGTGTGCAAAAACATTCCGGAAGAAGTGGCTCGGACGGCCTTCCCGGCCACAGCAAAGTGGCCAGCGTGTGACTTTCCATCTGAGAATGGTCTCGCGATGCCGCGAAAGGGAAGTTCTGGAAGCCGGTCACCAGAGATGAGCAAGAGGCAACGGAAACGAGGAATTAGCGAACCCCAGTTTGGGGGCCCCAGCAGAACCACTGGACGTGCTGGTTTTGAAACGACTTAACGGCCAATGCCCAGGATGTCACAGACTCCTGGGGACTGCCTCGAAGAGACCGGGCAGCTAGAGTCAAGCTTGTGGGGAGGAGGAGAAGGAGAATTCTCTTCCAAGGCCTCATCCCAGACTCCAGCAGGACCCACCATGACATTTTGACACATATTCTCCTTCCTTAGGTCCTCCCAGTCTAACTTCCCCTGTCCTGCGTCTCCCAACCCTGCCTGGCTAACTTGATTAAAATGTAGGACAATGAGGTTTTAGGGGTGATTTTTCTCTTCCATTAGTAGGATCCCTTGATCCCTCAAAAAGGGTGATTCCAAGTCGAAAGGACAAGCTCCGAATTTGCCTGGCCTCTAAATGTTTTCTTTGTAAACGACATGGATTTCCTTCTGCCAGCATCGTTGGAGTAGAAAAGTCACAGTCTCTGGTTCAGCCATAGAACCTCTACGGATCTGGAAAATGGGAGAAATCCTAACATTTTCCCTCTGGGTTATTGCAAAAATTAGATGAGCGGATGAAGAGAAAATATGAAAGATGGTGTCTCCACACATTAAAAAAATAAATAAAGTCTTTCGATGAATGCTAATCGTCACTGCTCTACAGAACCTACCAGGACCTGAATTGAAGTACCAATAGTCATTGGACAAAAGCATTTGTTTTGAGATCTGAGTAAAACTTCACCCCAGCAGACAAAGGAGTACTCGACAGGAGGAACCACTTGGTAATTTTCAGGCGGGCTGTGAAAAAAGAGTCCTATACATAGGAAATTTCTCCTGGGTCAGGGGCTTCTTTCTCCAGGTTCTCTGGGGACGTTTCCTTTAAGAAACACTGGCTTTTATAATATTAGGTGATGTTTAAGTACCTGCTGGGTATTAGTCCGCTTAATTTTATTTTTCATTAAGTCAAAGGATTTGCACATAATTGGTTTCCCTCCGGCTCCCATACCCACCTGTGGTTAGCAGCCACAATTGGGATACGGCATCCAGACAAAGGTGGCTTTACTTCTTTTCTTTCCTTTTTTTCTTTTTTAACAACTTTTGGAGACTGACATCAGGTCATTGGTTTACTTCATTTCTGACAATAACGTTTATTGCACTTTTTCTGAGTAGAAGAGTAATGCGTTCATTAAAGAAATTTTGGCAAAACACACACACATCTATTTCCTCCCATTTATTGAGCACTTATTATTTGCAAGACCCTTGTAAAGCTCAATACCTTGCAGGCATATGCAGTTTAATCTTCATAACGATTTTCTGAAATAAGTAACTTACTCAAGACCACAGAATTACGGAAGAGACAAAGTCAAGACTTGAACATAGATCGGTCTTTCTCTTAAGGGGATGTGTTTTTCTCCCTACCTGTCACAGGTACACAGACAGGCAAGAGGCATGCAGTTATTATGTAAAGAGGAAAATGAAAACCAATGCAACCACTGTTGTCAACTGGGTTGAGGGGATCTTTCTTTCTAAAGTGCAGTTGGTTGGAGTATAGACTTAACCACGCTGGTTACTCACTCAAGTTTTATGTCAAACGTGTACATGTTAAAAGCCTGGACTCTCCGTTCATTAAGAGATAGAACTTTGAGTACTCTAATCTATCCGGGCAGCTACAACAAATACCACAGAATGGGTGGCGTATATAGCAGAAACTATATTGTTTCCAGTTCTGGAGGCCGTAAGGACAAGATCACAGTGCCAGCACGGGCGTGTGAGGACCTTCTGGATGGCTGACTTCTTTCTATATCTTCACATGGTGGAAGGGGCCAAGTAGCTTTGTGGGATCTCTTTTAGAAGACAGCTGATCCGATTCAGGAGGGCCCCACATTCATGACCTAAATACCTCCCAAAGTCCCCACCGCCTAATACCGTCACCTTTGGGGGTTAGGATTTTGACATATACATTTTGTGGGGACACGGACATTCAGACCATACGTAGCATTGAGTGAGTTACTTACCTTCCTTGATTTCTTTCTTCATCTGTAATGAGGCATTCAGCTCACAGTAGATGGGAGGAGTCAATGAAAGAAAAACTGTATAGAAACCACTGAGCACAATAGCATAATAGTGAAAACAGGTGAGGACTCTTTACACACACTTGCACACATACAAGTTACAAACGCGTTACAAAATTAGAGCCTCACTCTCTCTATATACTCATTCTCTTGAATACTTTAAAATTTAACATTGTATCCTGGATATTTCTGATATCAGCTAAAATTGTTTAAATAACAATATGTCTATTCTTTCTTACGGTTTCACTATAATTAATTGATTCTCTTATCATTGCACATTTCATTCATTTCAAAATGTTGTCATTTTGAATAGTGCTGCTGTGTAACCCTCATACACGAATCATTGTCTTTGTGTTTCATTTCTCATAATTGCCCTAAATATCATCGAGTAAAAACGTATGCGCATTTTCATGGCTTTCTATAAACACAGCCAAATGTTCCTCTGAAAGAAAGGCAAATTTACACTCTAATAAGAATAAGACTACTATATTTTTTGCCTTGGCCAATAAAAAATTTCCAATTTCATATGTCGAGAAGTCTCCGTGAAACTTTAATTTTGTTCTCCAAATAAAAAGTTTCTATTTCTTTGCCAGTGTCAGTGAAAAAAATCATATTTCCACTGACTACTTGCATTAATTTTAGAGTTAACAGTATTTCTCTTCTTTCCATCTACTTGACTTTTAAGGACTCATTACAGATTATGTGTGTATTTTTTCAATTTAATTTCCTTGATCTTGAAGAAAATTTTAGGTTAATGTAGTTAAGTGTCTGTTTTTGGAATTTCTTACTTTGCATTTACACTTAGGAAAAGATAGAATATATTCATTTATATCTTCTCCTAATTGTTTATGATTTTAATTCAACAGTACTTGAGTTTAGATTTCCTTTTAAGGAGAATATTGATTTAGAACCTAATGCTATGTTCTACATGGGGATGTATATATATTATCTCATTTAATTCTCACCCCCCCCTCTCCCGCCAAAAGTAAGGTGGCCATTAACATATCCTTTTCACAGATGAAGAAATGGACTTGCTCCAGTCTAAGAAATATCAAGTGGCTGGACTGTGATTCAAATTCAAATGTGTTTATGTCCGTCAAAATAGGAGAGGAGTGGGACCTAGAATCAAAATTGTCTAGTGTCTTTATCACACAAAAGGGGTAGGTAAAAATAAGAGGAGGTGTATAACTCAAGAAAAGTTAGAAGAATGGATGAATGGATTAATGGATGAGTGGAGAGATGAATTAGTAGTCTAAAATAGTAATTTATCAGCCTGACAAAATGCCTTTATCTTCTTGGTAGACCATAAGACTGGCCAAGTCTATAATCATTCCACTATTCTCCAGCCTCCAGATAAGGCTCCCAAATTATTATGGGGAGACATGAGAGAGTCACAGGGTCAAAGTAACTGGTGTGGATGATGGACTCTATACTTCCTGAAACCACCAATTCATCCTTGTACGCCCAAGTCATAATATGTCAAAGTCAGTCTACAAGTGAGCACTTTAATTGGATGTTTTGTAGAAAGTAAGAGCAAGAGCTTATGAGGCTGATTGCTCAGGTCTGACTCTCAGCTTCCTAGCTCTGTGACATCAGGCAAATAAGTAACTTAACTTCTCTGTGCCTCAGTTTTATCATGTGCAAAATGGGGATAACAGTTACTATCCCAGAGGACTTCTGTTGGTTTGTTGTGGATTCATGAATTAATAAATTCAAATCCCTCTGGATAGTACTTGGCGCACAATAGTTGCTCAATGAATGTTATTAATTTTCATCGTTGTTATTTTCTTCCTTTATAAATTATATGTGCATATACATGTGTACTGTTTCATAAATGGTAGAAAAGGTCCACGGGGATTTTCCTGATTGAGTAACATGGTCCCACATACACCCCCCGAATGTAAGAACATAGAACTACCCAAATGGACTATGATTAACCTTAAAAATTCAAGCTTTGGGGACGCACATGATTATTCTGAGATTATGTAAATTACACCTAGATTTCCCCAAATCACTAGCTACAGTACGGTTCGTACGTAAAAATCAGGATTTCTGTACTTGTCGAGATTGCATCATAAAGGTGATCACATTTTGAATCTGAAACAATTTGACTGTAGTCATGTAGTAATGACTACATCTAACGGGCTTTGGCAGTACCTACATATTGCTGGGAACTGAAACTTAAAAACTACTTATTCAACACCATCATGTGTCTCCCAACCTAAGCGTCCAACAGGGATCAGTATGTGTGTGTGTGTGTGTGTGTGTGTGTGTGTGTGTGTGTGTCTGTGTGTGGTGTAGACAATCTTAAACTGCCTGATGTTGAAAAAGAAAACAGTAACATCACATATGGGAGCACCAGGAGATTTGATGGAGAGCAGTCTTTGAGAGCATACATCCAGAAATGCTCTCCCCTCTCTTATCCCATAGAACCTGTGCTCCCCACCATGCACTGAGTGCAGCCTGCACAGTCAGAGAGCAAAAGAGACACCCACACAAACAAAAATGGCCCGAGATAACCACAGTTTAAAGTTTACAATAGAGAAGCATCCTATCTCTGGATAAGCGGGGTCTTTGAGGGCACTCCTATTTTTCCTCTCAGATTTCTGAAATCTCTCCCCCTCAAGCGTAATCTGCACTTTGCTCCTTCAGCCCACCACCGACACCATCACCCTGGTTCCAAACAAACGCCCGGAAACTTTGATAGTATAAGAATGTTTGTATTGGTGAGCAGCTGGGAGATAAGTACCATGAGGCTAAGCTGAATAAAACAGGAGCAAGTTACAATGTCCCTTGTTAGTGATTTAATTAATAAAGGTAATAAAAAAAAAAGCTTAATCATTTCACAGCTTCATTGAAACGACATCAGAAGATCTTCTGGAATCTGGAAATGACCCTTCATGTCTTATAAGAAATTGGTGCTTTTTGACACTTCATATATGCCAAACTGGAACTTCGTACTAAAAATCTTACAACAGGCTAAGACGGCAGCAAAAGGGAGAAGTTGTGATAATAAGTCATTGTTCCTAGATGTTAGCTGCAAATACACCTATGTTTATTGGGAAGGGGAAAAAAGCTATCAAAGTAAAAGACAATTTTAACAAAAGTATCTTGTATGTGCCCTTTCGAAGAAAAGTATAATATCATGAAAATCAAGTAATGAAGGTTGTAACTGTATCATTCAAACAAACACAGATGTTTAGAACAAGATGTGATGTCTACCGGCAGGGTAAGAAATAAAAGCATTCTAGACTAGTGCACATGGTCATACAAGATGAGGGGGCTTGAGTTTTTAGGCAAAACCTCAGAAGACTGGATATACTCGTAGGTTGCTTTGGGATAATGGAAAATATGATCTCATTAGCACCCGGTTTGTTATTTGTTCTATAACAAAAAAAGTAAATTACAATGTATTAATGCAGTTGGTGTTGTTTTTAATGTGTGTTGGGATACAATAAAACTTTTATTAGGGAAGTGTGATGGCGTGTTTGTGCTGTAGTATCAGCATCCGGCTCTGTTTCAACAGCCAACCGTGCGGCCCAATGGAACACTCTCATAATGATGTAATAAAATTTGACTCTGATATTGTAAAATATGTTTATGGTAAGGCTGTTGGGATATTTTTATGCAATCTTATTAGAGCAGGTGCCTAAACCTATTATATTTTGTAGTCCAATTTCGGTGGAATTTTTAAAATGTCAAATTCCTAATCTGGAGTTTGAATACCTAAATGATCACCTTATAATGCATAATACAATACGCACACCCCCTCCCCAAGCCTCATTCATATGAGTCCGCGTGCAGTTGGCATCTGAAAGCAGAGATCTAAACAGGTATTTTGTCGGTTAATGCAAATATAGCAGCCTTATTAGCAATTTCTTCTCGTGGACCGTTGGGCATTTTCTAAAGTATAAATTACAGGTATATGTAACTCCACAAGATTTCTCTGAGGCTTGTCTGTTGAATACGGCATATCCTTCGTTCTTTTGCTTCTCCTATTGTTGGTCATTTTCCCCTTGTGGCTCAAAATCATTTTGAAGCCCAGGCAGCAGGTTTGGAAAATTCATACCTGCTTACTAGAGGGCCATTGACCAGGAAATCTAACAGCAATGTTCAGAAAGGAAAGACATAGCATGTCCCTAAGTTCTAGACTTAGACCTGGGTTTGCAGAACTCTCACTAGGGTAGCATGAGTTGCTCAAAAGTAAATTAATTCATGTTTTTGGGGGGAGAGGACCTTAGTGGCAAATAATTGTTTTACTGCATAAAGGACACTAACTATGTACAAGGTACAAGGCTAATCAGTGGTAAGATGGTGGGAAGGTTTCAAAACCACTACATTTTAGAGCAGTTTTCTAAAATACTTTTCTTAGTACATCTTAGAGAGATGTACTTCAAATGTATATACATATTAAAGCCAAACAAATTTAGCAAACTTTGCACGTAGGTACTAATTATCGCGAAATTGCTGTGCACACTCACACTGGGAAGTTCCGAAGCCCAAACTGGACGCGTTAATCAAGTTTGTTTCAAAATTACTGGATGGCGGAATCTCCTTTGTGGTGGTGGTGGTGATGTTTTTGTAGAGCATGCTAGAAAATGCTGTAACAGGAAAGAGATGTGTAGCCAACATAAACAATTAGAGTAGCTGTCTAGGAAAAAATATTTAAAAATCATTTGTTTGATTAATTAATTAACTGGTCAATTAGCATTATGGAATTTTAAAGCTGAGGAAGACTTACTTCTTTTACTCATGTGTCACTTCAGGGCAAACAGTTTATTTTTAATATCACATTTCATAATTTCGTTCATTGAATAACTCGCGTTAAGCAAATTTTTGTCTCCAAAAGGTAAAATCCTTGAAAAATGTCTACAATCAAACTTAAATGAATTACTATCCTCAGGGACTGAAATTCTGGCTAATTTAATTTTTTAATTAAACGGGAAAGCCTTTTTTGTTTCAAGTTATTTTTGAAAACTTTTCTTACCCATATGGGCATGTTTTTGAGTTTATTATGGATTGCTCTTAATCATAATTGAGTTTTCTTCTATCGTTTAAACTTTTCCATGATGCCTCTGAATCGTCATTCTAAAGACCACTGTTGTAAAGATCTGAAGGAATGTAGCAAGAGACATTCAAGAGGTAGGAGATTAAATGGAACTGAATTCATGAGGGCCTTGCCTCTCATTGGCCTGAGATGGGTTATAGTCCATAACTGAAGTGTGTGCTCATTGAATAAGGGCTGTCCTACCATAACCACATAGCCTGGGGATGGAGATAGTTGATTTCCCAAAAGAAAAGAGAGGGCTCTCTGACGAAGACAAAGTACATGAGGAAGACTTGTGTATGTCCCCCCACATACAGCTGAACAATATAATAACTAATATTGAATGCAATTTGTTTATATTTTTATTAAAACTTAGATACTGAACTTCTCGATATCGCAGGTCATAAATTATATTAATTTTTTAAAAGAAAAGGGTTGAATTTTGCCCATAAGTTGGTCACATAGATTTCAAAATGGTGGAATTTGAATATTCTTCAAACTTGATCTCTCTGTGTAGCAGGTCACTTCACTGTGTTTGTTCTTGGACCACGAGACATGGGTAAAGACAATTGCAGGATTACGACCATGTAATGGAGTTACTTCCAAAGGAATGGGCCGAGGATGCAGAGAGAGAGAAATTGGAACAGAAGCAGTTTTCCTTCATGGACACGCAAACAGACCCTGTGGCCCTCTCAGAGAACCCATATCAGGAGAACACTCCCTGACCAGCAACCAGAAGATATGAATTCTAGAGCTTCTCCTCTGCGTTCCATGTTTAGCTCTCTGTTTTCTCATCTGCAAAATGAGGTCTTTAACTACCAGCAGAGCTCTGAGTTCCTTTAAATATACAATCCTCAGGGGCCCCTGGGTGGCTCAGTCAGTGGAGTGTCCGACTCTTGGTTTCGGCTCAGGTCATAATCCCAGGTTGTGGGATCAAGTCCTGCATCAGGCTCTACACTGATCATGGAGCCTGCTTGGGATTCTCTCCCTCCCTCCCTCCCTTCCTCCCTCTCTCTTTCTAAAATATAAACAAACAAACAAACAAAGAGATAAATACATATACAAGTCTCTCTAATGACATATACATCCCAACACATTCCCCTTCATGCATCCGCTTCTGGGAAAACCCAAACTGAATTTAATGTTGATTCAACAAATAACAAATATAAGAGCACATACCGACATCTAGACACTTAACTCCACATTTGGAGGTGACCAATGTCCCTGCTCTTGTGGAGTTTATGTTCTAGATGATTTATAGAATTACATCTGTCTACATTGTAGGGATAATGCTGGTATCCATCTTTGTGAGCTTTGGGTCTCACTTTCTACGTAATTTCATGTAATTCATCATTTAATTGCCTTTGGTATTAACAACCTCAAATTCTTTTTTAGGGGAGCAGGAGGGCTGTGAAATAAAAATAAATAATGATTTTGGACACTATGGAGAGAGGTACACGTGTCAGAAACCTCCAAACCTAAGTATAAATTACAGAGAGAATCCTGGAGAAGAATCATATTGTTGGCAATAGCATCTAAAAAAAAAAAAAAAAAAAAAAGATTTCCTTAATTGATGATACAAGTCTTTAATGGAAGAGAACAGGAAAGTCAGGGTGGAATAGTTATGGCACCTCACAACACTGAGGAAGGTCTCTTAGGAAGAAGTATCAATAAGACTCTTAAAATCCTTCCTACTTGTAATGCCCAGAGCAAAGCTTACAAAAAAACCCAGCACTATGAAAATTACAAATGGTAATGCTATTATTTGGCACAGAGTTGCCAAAGGCATTCGATATAAAGATTTTACAGAGGTGTCAACTGATATATAGCAAACACGCAAACAGTCTCAAACTGTAAAATATGCAAGGAGAACTGGGGCGAAATATTAGGCATATGAATTATATATTTTTTTGCAACAGAGGCTGAGAAAGTGCTTGCTAGGCACTGTAGTTAAAGTGAGCAATAAATACCAGGGTTAATGCTCCCAATGTTTCATTGAGCAAGGAGGAGGTTGTTTCCATCCAGCATTATTTGGGTTTCCCGATCCACATTTCCAACCCATATTTTGGATAACAGAGTGATCAGGCTATTGAAAACAGGTTTCAGGTTGGTTCTCTCTGTCTCTCTGCTTGTCTCTGTCTTTCTTCTGCTAACTGTGCCACGACAGCCTGTCCCTCTGCCAAACAGAGTGTGCTTATCTATTGGTGCATTGGGAAGAATCAATACAGGAAAAAGGAAAATGTTGTATAAGAAGAAATATAGTTTGGAATCATTCCCTTATATACATGAAACCTAACGGATCACCTATGAGAAAAAGGTTATGGCTCAGATACCCACTTGTCTATGACTATCTTGATTAAAAAGTAATAGAAACAACACACAGCTAGGGAATAGTCAGAGGATTGGCATTGAACTTTTTCGATGAGTCCAGCAATAAACAGGTTGTTTTGGTTTTGTTCTTAACTCAATTATCCCTTTGTTTCTTTTTAGTTGCACTGACTAGAGAAAATCAGAGTTGGGTTTTGTTTTGTTTTGATTACATTGAGAACACATAACTTGAGATCCACCCTCTGAACAGGTTTTTAAGTGTACGGTACGGAAGAGTTCACTATAAGCACCATGCTGTATGGCACATCTCTAGAAAGACACAGGCTGGTTTACAGTGTTCCCTTTATGAGGCTTAGTCTATCGATAAAAGACATTTCAGCTTGTCTATGCCGCTTCTCTTTCTTTAGCCTCCAACTTCGTAGGTGAGACCTTCAGAATCCGCCTTCCACTCAGTCCTACCCTGAGCATATTTGAACCCAGAAAGGACAGCTCCATTTACCATCACTCCTCGCGTCATTTGGACAGGAGAGCTGCTCTGTCTCAAAGGCGAGGGGCGAGGGGGGAAATTAGGCAGCGGGGATGGCCAGAGACCCTCGTGGGTAATAACCAACATTAAGTTTTGAGTGGTTTGTTTTGCTGTAAACTAATCCTTTTCTTCGAATTTTTTAAAGTCTGCGGTGCACACAGATGCTTATCACAATGCTGTTTTGTTTTGTTTTGTTTTGTTTTGCTTTGTTCGAAAAGCCAGGGTAGAGAGGTGGTTCATGCTTGTGTCACTGTGGGGCAGAGGGAGGAGCCAGAGGAGGTGATAGGCTAGCGGTTGAGCACTCAAGAAAAGTCAAAACCAAACGAGGGCAGAAGTGACGAGAAAGAAAATACTCAGAGGAGAATGCCTGGGTGGCTCAGTTGGCTAAGTGTCTGACTCTTGGTTTCCGCTCCGGTCATGATCTCCCAGTTTGTGAGTTCGAGCCCCGCCTTGGGCTCTGCGGTGACAGTTCTGAGCCTGCTTGGGATTCTCTCTCTCTCTCTTTCTCTGCCCCTCCCCTGCTCTCTCTCTCTCTCTCTCAAAAAAAAAAAAAAAAAAAAAAAAAGAGTATACTCAGTATACTCACAGGAGTCTCTGAGGTTTTGGGGGTGAAACATCAGGTTTTTCACTATTATAAGTAAAATGTAGGTTTGGGCCCAATTTAATTTAATTTTTTCAAGAATATGGCTTTTAATTAACACATAAATTAAAATATGTAGGGGCGCCTGGGTGGCTCAGTTGGTTAAGTGGCTGACTTCAGCTCAGGTCATGATCTCGCGGTCTGTGAGTTCGAGCCCCGCGTTGGGCTCTGTGCTGACGGCTCAGAGCCTGGAGCCTGCTTCGGATTCTGTGTCTCCCTCTCTCTCTCTGCCCCTCCCTTGCTCACGCTCTGTCTCCATGTCTCAAAAAATAAATAAACATTAAAAAATTAAAAAAACAATAAAAAATAAAATATGTAATATATGCAAAGCAGCTAATGTGGTGCCTAGCCTATGGTGACCCCATAATAAATTATTAATATTATTATTATTGTCATTGTTACTTATTATATGATACTTTTACATTCAAAGTGACAGCCAATTACAGTTGGAGCATCTGGGAAGCTCAGTTGGTTAAGTGCCTGAATCTTGATTTATTTTTTTTTAATTTTTTTAATGTTTTATTTATTTTTGGGACAGAGAGAGACAGCGCATGATCAGGGGAGGGACAGAGAGAGAGAGGGAGACACAGAATCTGACGCAGGCTCCAGGTTCTGAGCTGTCGGCACAGAGCCCGATGCGGGGCTTGAACTCACGAACCATGAGATCATGACCTGAGCTAAGAGATCAGGACCTGAGCCAAAGTTGGACACTTAACCGACTGAGCCACCCAAGTGCCCCTGAGTTTTGATTTCTGCTCAGGTCATGATCTCATGAGTTGGTGAGTTCAAGGCTCCTCGTCAGGCTCTGCACTAGTAGTGCAGAGCCTGCTTGGGATTCCCTGTCTCTCTTTCTCTCTCTGCCTGTATCTCCTTCTCTCTCAAAAATAAATAAATACGTAAACTTAAGAAAAATAATGACAAAAGGTTTTCTATCTTCTGTCTTTATCAGGAGGAAGTTCTGGCAGTTACAATTACCACAGAAAAATAGTCTTGTTGGAAGCCAATTACATTTTTCCATCCCTGTCAGCCTTACTAGAAGTTCCCAGAGCTTTTCTAAGTGGGCTTACCTCTTGTCTCCTCTGAGAAGCCAGGAAGCACTTGTTCTCAAACTCCCAAGAAGACCAACTGGGATAATGGGTGGGAGCCATTGATGAGGCCCAAGCGTTGTCTGGTGAGGGATAATTGGCTTCCATACTTCACAGTGAATGGAAGGTACTTGGTGGGGCCTTGGCTCAGCGCCTTGTATACATGTCTCTGTTACAATGGAGTGTCCCCCATCACCATCCCCATCCCAGAGAGAAGACAAGGAGATTAAGAGAAGTTGGAGTTCATTCCAAAGAGAATGTCATCAATCTGAAAGTATCCTCTGAGCAAACTTTTTCTTCTGAATTTGAAAGTCTCCTTCACTGATATTCTCTCTCTCTGGAGAAAAAGCAAAAAGGCAACAGAAGAGTTCCAAAGGCCCTCCCCAGTGTAACCAAGTCAAGTAGTAGAAATAACTATCCAGATTTCTAAGGGAGGAGTCGCTATTAATTTCTCTGACACTCGGTTTATTTCTTTGGTCATCCTGGCATATCACAGAGAGGGCATCAGTATTAATGGCGTGGCATCCTTCTGGCAACCTAGTGTTAGCATTCCTACAATATCTGTGTCCAGGTCAAGCATTTTCTATCCAGTGGGCTCCACATTCATGCATCCAAGATATCACAATGAATTATTGAAAAGTCCAGGAAAGCCTTGGGGTGTGTGTGTGTGTGTGTGTGTGTGTGTGTGAGAGAGAGAGAGAGAGAGAGAAAGAGAGAGAGAGAGAGACAGAGAGAAGATGACTGGAG
This sequence comes from Paguma larvata, assembly GCA_030068075.1. Lineage (NCBI taxonomy): Eukaryota > Metazoa > Chordata > Mammalia > Carnivora > Viverridae > Paguma > Paguma larvata. The sequence goes on along the minus strand of CM057827.1, from coordinate 127,847,803 downwards.
ACCCTGGACTTGAAGACACAATTTCAAGTTGCCATTATTACATGGCACCCTATAAGCATCATAAAAAGTCAAGCATTGTAAATAAATGATAAGATGCAAAACTAGGCAGGAATATAAGAAGTAGAAACAAAAACTTAGATCCCCTATTTCTAAATCTATAGTCCCCTAAAAATATGAGCAGCCCAAGATGATAGAGGAAAACTTTCACAAATAGAACGATGCCCGATTATTGAAACATATTTAAGTTCCCTAAAAATGTAAACATTAAGATTTAGAAGGCTGTGATTTATTGCTCTGGCTAAAAATCCAATAATACATCACTGCAGATGTGAACACAGTCATCAGCTTTTGAAGGGTAAAAATTGGATATATGTCCGGGATGTCTAGTGGTTCCCTCATCGGGCTCTCCCGCCTGTAGCTGAATAGAAATTTCCTCAACATTCTTTTCCTCTGAGAGAGGCAAAGTAGTTCCCCTCTAGAGAGCCCCCATCATGGATTTGGAGAACCATCTAGGGTACTTCAAGGACATCTGCTTTGGCCCTCATACAGCCCAGCGAGGCAGACATGAGTGGCCCCATCTGACAGGAGGGGAAACCGAGGATCAGAGAAGTGAAATAACACGTCTGAAGTGACACAGCTAGGGGAGGAAAACTGCATGTCACTGAGTCCAAATTTCTGCTGTGAGGAAAATCATTCCGATCCCTCCGCAAATGTGTAAGGCTCAACACTCGGTTGACCATCTTCTAATCTCAGCCTTGGTCAGATTTTAGCCCTGCAGATTCTCTGACAGTATTACGTATAATTGTCGTGTATCTCCCCAAAGAGCTTGTTGAACTCTTTATATTCAAAAGAAAAGATCAAGAGCCCAAAATGTGTCCCTGTTTTTCAAACAGCCTCCTCTACTCTCGGAGGGAAATGAAACTGCTAAAAAGTAAGTAAGACTTTCAGTTCGGAGGGCCTGCCTGGTTTGAATGTTTTGATCCAACCTTTCTGTTCTGATCTCGCAGGGAAAAACTCCGCCTGATTTTCAAGTAGCTTCAGAATAAGCAAGCCATAGGGCTCTAACTAGAGATCCCGGGTTAATGCCCCAACCTGTGGAGGGGAGCGGACCGTTTTCTCTGCAACTGTGTGCAATTCTTATCAGGCAAAGTTCAGCTGCTCTTGCCTAACTAGCTTGCCAAAGTGACTCCCCCGGGCCCCAGCTAGGAGCGACTAAAATAAAATGCAAAATGCACAACCCCTTCCCCCTCACAGATAAAAGGCTGTGGAATATATAGGCCTCGTTTTAATAGGGCCTCGGCTAGGTCTCTGTTTTTTGCACCCACAGCTAATTGAAGGGGCAGCGAGAGCAGACACAATTGAACACGTAGTAAAGGAGGCACCTCACCACCTGGCTCGCACATACAATTAAATATTTGCACCTGCAATGCTAGTATGTGTGAAAGTTCTCCCTGTAATTAGATGTCGGGGTAGAAATAGATGTAGTTTTAAAACCCCTCTCTCATTCCAATCGTTATTTTTAAATAGATATTTTTTGGTTGAAATAAAAGAACTCCAGACTAGTTAGTGTTTTTAAAAGAAACTGTTTCGTATTGAGTTCTTTTCAGGTAATCTGCTAGAAATATGCCTTTTTGGCCATTGCTCTACCCCGTGGGAGTATTAATTACTTGTATGCATTTTCAGTGGGTTTGGCATGCAGCTAAGTACTCATTCCCTTCATTCATTTCTTCGTTTCAGTTATTTGTTCAATAAACACACTGAGCGCATACTATGTCCTGGCTCCAGACATGCTGTGTAGGACAGCCTAGCGCGTCTGTCCAGGGGCTCACGGGCAGGCTCTGGCACCAGGGTTCATGGTTGTATCAAACAATTAGAATTCAATGTGATGAGTGCGTATCACTTATCGGAGGCGATAGTCTATGCAAGATATCAAGCAGCACTTACATTTTCCCAAGAAGGTCTTCCGAGAGAAAATCTTGAATTTCTTTCTTTCTTTCTTTCTTTTTTAACATCAACATTTGCATTGCCCTCATCAGTGGAAGAAGGGCACGTATAACAATTGGGGCAATCGCTCGGTCTCCTTATTTGAGAAGCTTCTACTGGTTAATTCAGTGCAGAAGCTGGTTAGCAACCTGAAAGAATCGTCTATTTTCCCTACGTGCTGTGTAAAGTAGAACAATAAAGCGTTTTAGCAAGGAAGCGTAGTGCCATACCATGGGACATGAAGACTCTTAGTGATGATGAGAAATGAAGTCCCCTCTGTCCCCCCGCCCCCCGAGACACACACAATACCCCAATGCGTTAGTGACTTCAGTCCCCTTGCATATCATCTGTTTATCCATAACGGGCCTTTGTACTCCAACTGTTACTCCCGCATTCCTTATATTATTTAAACAATGAGAGAGAAAGTCTACGGCTTTCAGAGTAAATCCACAACATTTAGATTTCACATGGATTGTTCCTCTTGTCTTCACTTTGTACTTGAGGTGATTTCTTACCTCAAAGAACAGACTGCTTCGGCCAGAGCAGATCTTGTCTTCCGATCCGCTGGCCTGTTTAGGGTTGACCTGCAGAGATTTTTCGGTCCCCAACCCTGTGATTATCACACACTATGGAATTTCGCCCCAAACGTTGGGAGTGTTCAGAAAAGTATAAAGACGCCAGGAAGATCCAGTCTTTCCAGTGAAGTGACCTGCAAGGGGGGCCGGACAGGAACACTGAGCGCTGCTCTCAGAGAATAAGCAGGGGCTGTGGGGGAGGCTGGGGGCTGGGGGCAGCCTCTGGACCTTGAAATGTAACAGCTGTGCACTGTCTTTGAGGTTGAGGATCAAGCAGAGAATATGAGATAGGCAAACGTTGGCTTAAACTTTTTTCTCCCTTTGATTGTCCTTGAGCATCTGCCTCATCTCCTGTCAAGAATGTTTGGCAGCTGTTAGCTTAGAATAACACGCTTCTACCGCGCCAGCCGCTGCCCTGGTCTCCTAATACTTTAAGCCAACTAGTCTCCGTTATACGCCCGACCCGGTACACAACTATGCTAATGCCTTGAGCTAACTAGCTTTCTATCAGCCATGGAAATCACAAGGGGGAGAGTCTTGGGTTTATTTTCCTCACGTGCTAATTGGCTTTAATTGTTGGCCAATTGGATTTCAAGTTCAGAAAAGAGTGGGCTGCACAAAGGCAAGTGTTAACTTCAGACCGTGGGAGAGGCTGGCCAGTCCTTTTGGTCTCACATGTGGTAGCCGTTATGCAGATGAACCTGTCTCCTGAACACAGGGGTCCAAAGGAGAATTCTCTGGGCCATGATGGTGGTTTCTTAAAATTCATACTTGTCTCCATAGACCAAAAACACACAAAAAAACAAAAAACACAAAACCAAGCCCCGAAACTGAGGGGGGGTGAGCGGTTCTCTATACTTGTCTGTCTTCATAGAAATGTATGCTATCAGACAATCTTAAGCATATTTAGCTCCTTTTAAGTCCCAAGTTTTTATTCTCAGAGTCTTCTTCCTGTCATTAAGAAATTACACTTGGGAGAAAAACTGCTGAGTTAAAAATATTGAAAATGGACACTTTTCTACTTACTCCATGAGGCCGATATACCGTGATAACAAAAATGTAGATTTATTCCACTCATACTCCTCCACGATACCCTCACGAACATTCATTCATAGGGAAATAGAAGCATCGGAACTGGTCCCCTAAATAGCTGGGCTTTCCAAGGAAGGCGCAGACGAAATCGTAGCAGTCGACTGTGCAAGATGATCAGAGCAGACACCATCAACGGCACTGACTTATTTCCAGTAATGGTAGTGAACTGGTCCTCAGGTGATGCAGAGACTTAACTTCCCCACCGACGTGGAATGGTTTTTGCACAATGCTGACTTCTCACCCATTCTCTGAGTCAAAATGGCCCTCAAGGAGATTACTCACTAATTCCCCAAATTCTCTTTTTTCTATATTGGGTCTGAAATGTATCCACAAGCACAAACTGTTCCTCCGCTTTGATGGAATTGACCAGTCGGTCAGCCTCACACCTGCCAATTCAGTCACAGAATTTTTGACATTTTTGACTGAATCAAACAGGTGTTAGCCTGAGCCCCCTGGACGATTTCATAAAAAATCGTCAAACCAGCTCTCATGATTGGAGAAAGGCAGGATCTATACTTTCATTAGTATTCCTCTAGATACCTTGTTAACACACTTAGTTTCTCGTTTTTCTGAATCTAGAGGCAGCCTGATTATACATATATTCACACACGCATATATATGTGAGGATCTCGGCCAATGAATGGTTTCTGCATTTGCAATACACAAACGGTACAGCACTGCCATCCATCCATAGAGCCAAAATTTCAAATAAAATACTTTAACCACCTATCAATTTATCCCATGAATAGTTTTCATTTCTGGCCCTAACATAGCAAAGAGTGTGGCAAGGGCAGGGTAATTATTGCTTGGCAGGCAGGCAAATGATTCCAGGCCATGTGGAGTTACTTTTGGAGGAAGCTTTTCTTTTCTTTTTCTTTTTTTTCCCCCAGTAAGATTTAAGCAAGTTGAGAAATAATTGATTATGAGTGTTGGCCATTGCTTATCCCCACCCCCCACCTCCCACAGGAATTTAAGCACCATGAGAGCAGAAAATCTTTGCCTATTTTATTTCCTCATGATTTCCAAATGCCTAGAACTGTGTCTACCACATGGTGCCTGAAGATTTCGGCACCAGTGATGTTCGCGGTAATGGGTTGGGGCAGGGAAGCCTAACCAGAGAGCTCTTTTTCCCTCTCAACTCCCTCAGCACTTTGTACTTACCTGTCTCGAAATATTTAGCCCGTTCTGCATTGCATTTAAAACAACACACTGCATTGTTTTATCGTCTTTTTCCTAGACTCTGGATTCCCAGAATATGGGCAACATCGCTGGTGTAGTCCATATTGTGCCAATCACAGGACCCTATGAATAGTAGACAAAGAAAAACATGTACGGAATTAAGAGAGTAATCACTTACTCATGAAACAGCAGTAGTCACTACTAATGATCAATGCCGTTAGAGACAACTTCTTGAACTTTAGGACCAAATACATATACTTTCGTTCTCAGGCAGTTCAGTTTGGATAGGTGTGGGAGAAGGGAAAGTTATCATCCAAGTAATTATAAGAAACAAGACGCATCGTGATTTGTTGATGGTCAAGATCCGAACCCAGAATTAGTATCTTTCACTGGCATTAAAGGAAATGTTCTTAAAAACGTGGATCAGTGTAGCCCCAAATTCAAGCCAGGTTGTTTGAAGACGTACAGTGTCTCTAACGAAGGCTGCTGCTGAGGAACTGTTTACAGTCAGCTGGTTCTCACAAAGGGCATTTGTTGAACAAGATGTCTCCATCTTTTTGAGAGAATGACTTTTTTTCCCCTTTCTCTCTCTCTGTAACCCGTCTGCTGGGATCATTCCATCAGTCACCTGGCCAGGGGACAGAGAGCTAGGCACACTCTGCTGTCATCTTGACGCTTTGCGTGAGCTGGAGACCCATCATTTCTAGAGTCTTCATGAGACCAGCTATATCTGTTTGTCACCCTCATTTTCCGTGAAGAGTAAAATCCTCCTGAAGAGCTAAATGATATTCTGAGTGACACTTGGGCTGGATGTCGATTTATAGCCGGAGAAACCATCCTCCTCAAGGTGAAATATGATTAGTACCTCAAGCCTTGAGAAGGTGGCCAGCTGCTTGTATCTTCCCCTTCCCAACAGCTGCCCTGCACCGGCATCATTACCTTTCACAGTTTGTTCTGAGCACTCTTCTTTCCCCGCGTCACTTAAAATAATTACATCAGAAGATCGTCTTGATTCTCAAATATCTAGAGCTCTTGACCAGTGTTAATAAATAATAATAGATACCTATTGTGGGATATACTACTTGCCAGACAGTGTGCTAAGCGTGTTACCTCAGTTCAAACCTGCCAATAATCCTATTGAAAGTCTTTTTTTTTTTTTAACCTTATTCCTCACACTCTCCAGCATGCCCTACCTGTATCACCAGCACCAGAATCGCCACCCACCACTACAACCAGGGGCTCATAGGCGTAAAAGTCTCAGGATACAAGTTACAGTCAGCATCCAAAACCAGTAGCCAAGAAAACCTCAGGGCTGTTTCCTCCAAGATTAAGTTGCGGAGTCAGGTAAAGACTAGCACTGAGTTCAAGAAGTGTGGACACGGGGCACAGAATTGAACTTGGAGTGAATCATTTAAATTTTCTCTCTGCCCAAGAATGGGCCCATAAGCCAGCCACCGACCCACTCTCCTTTGGGTTTCTTTTACATTGAAGGGATTTTGGGGGTGCCTGGGTGGCTCAGTCCGTTAAGCATGCCACTCTTGATTTCAGCTCAAGTCGTGACCTCATGGTTTTGTGAATTCGAGCCCCGTGTCTGGCTCTGTGTTCACAGCGTGGAGCCTGCTTGGGATTCTCTCTCGCTCTCTCCCTTTCTCTCTGCCCCTCCCTGACTTGTGTTGTCTCTGTTTCTCTCAAAATAAATAAATAAACTTAAAACAAATAAAATAAAGGGATTTTTATTTTGACCTGTATATTGGGAATATCTATAAATGAGAAAAATCTATTAGAGAATCCTGCTCTATTGTCAATGTAATTGTTTCTCTTTCTTCCTATCCCCACACATCTCGGTATGAGGGGTTGTGAAAGCAGTCGGGAAAGTCGTTCCATGGTAGTTACCAGCTATGTGTCGTGGTGCCCAATATAACCAGTGTTCCATGACTGATGAGTGATAATATGAGCAGAACCACAGTGTGGGACTGTCGCCCTATACCAGCACCAAGACATTTCACTCCTTCCATATTACTGGTCCTGAACTCTAGGAAAATGCTATTAATACTTTATATTTTGAAAGTGAATACAGGAATTCATCAAGGTAGAGGAACTGACAGAACATTTAATTAGGTACAAAGATGATTGCAATTGTTTTAGTAGAGTTGGTTTGAGGCTCCGTATTTGAAAAGCCCAAAGAGATTTTGAAACCTTTCTCTGGATCAAACTGTTCATGAAGTTAGTATCTCTCATTTGATATCAGGCCAACAGTACTTTCGAAAATGAAAACAAGTTTTAAAAACTGACAACCATACGTGATATGGGGCTTCCAAACGGCAAGAGGTTCATGTTTTAGACACAATGATTTTTTTCTCTTGTTCCATTGATGTATTGCCTGTGGAAGAAATGCAGAAGAGTTAACATACAAAAAATATCCTTCCAGCCAAAATTGGAAGCCGTCTCAGCAGCACAGCTGTTATGGGACAAGTCCTCCTCCATTCTGGGCTCGCCCGACTTCAGGCTTCTGTCTCCCCTCTGTCTGTTGGAAACATCTTGTTCTCCCAGGTGGATCATTTTCCTTTGAAGACTGATGCTTGGAAGAGGACTCTGGAAAGCCTGCTGCTATCTGCTTTTCTCTCTGCTCCGGACAAGACCACCCAGAGGTTTGCCTGGAGAAATCTTACAACAGCTCTTGGGCCTCCGGCTCAGAAATCAGCCCAGGTTGTGCAGGGAGGCTGACAACGAGCCCAGCGGAGGAAAGGGAAGAGGCTTAGCTTGGCGGACAGAGTCAACGGAGTAAGACAGAACATCACATTACTTCCCACGCATCTCTCTGTCCCCTTCCCCAATACTCAGCTCTAGGACTAGGCGAATTTTCAATAAATCATTTCACTTGTAAATGGTCCCCATTCGTCTAATTCTTACTGCAAACACTCTTGATGTCAACTAGAGCAAAGTAAGTTTCTGCCAGCCTTTCATTATATAATAAACACCCATTGTCTCCATGGCCCCAAAAGAGACTCTTTTGACCCTTGAAGACAGACGATGTTTGGGGAACTTGGTTGTCTCAGTTGGTTAAGTGTCGGACTCTTGACTTGGGCTCAGGTCATGATCCCACAGTGTGTGAGTTGGAGCCCCACATAGGGCTCTGTGCTGGTGGCGTGGAGTATACTTGAGATTCTCTGTCTCCTTCTCTCTACTCCTCCTGCATTCTTTCTCTCTCTCCCTCTTTCTCTCTCTCAGTCTCTCTCAAAAATAAATAAACTTAAAAATAAAATAAAATAAAATAAAATAAAATAAAATAAAATAAAATAAAATAAAATAAAATAAAATAAAATAAAATAAAAAAGACAGACAATGCTTACATCTCCATCCAGAAATTTCACTGAGTGGGAACTACTCATGGTGAGGTTTTCTCATTGTTCTACTCCTCTTATGTCACCCTGCCTCTGACACCCATGAAATCTCCTCTTTTCCATCACCTAACTCTTTACCTGATCAAGCAAGACAAATCCAAACTAACTGAGAATCCAGATGCTTCCCTGGTCAGCAGGATTGTGTCTCTCTGTAGTTTGCTTGCTGATGACTGTGCCCTCCACCACCTGGGGTCCATGTCTGATTGGAAGGAAAGACTTCCACGATTTTGTCTTGGGGCTGTTTCAGTGAATTTCCAAAGTTCTGGCAGGACAGAGTCACAGTCTTTGCAAACCTGTATCCTGAGAGACAGCCAGAACCCAGCTGACGGGGAGCTCACTCCCTCTGAAATCCCTCTCCAGGTGCACATGTCCACACTGGAGTTTCCTCAGTGACTTTCAGAGCCTCTTCTTGACCCCTGTAGCTACAGACTGCCAAGTCTCCCTGCATTATTCTTCACTCAGACAAAACTTTGTAGAGAATCTTATACAGAGTCTGCCAGAGGTTTGTGTCTTATCCAAGACTACCCACGGCAGGCTCTCATTATCGTGAGCAAGAACATAAGGGAGAGGGGAGAGACCCTCTAGCTGTAAAAAAAATAAAATAAAAAATATTTCTTCAAATACTCCACAACAGCTGGTAGCAGGGTCTTTGCTCTTCGAATGTGTGGCTGGAGTTAAAATGTTTTTAACAAATACTCAAATATACAGTCGCTGCTCATCCAGGGCTTCTAGAAGGCTAAGTATGAGTCATGTAGGAAGGTTTTCCACTCTCAGAGGATGCACTGACACAGAAGCAGTTGCTCTATCTCTCCTGGTCCACGAGTCCTCAGTGCATGTTCCATTCGAAGTCTCGGGGACAGTTCTCTGAACTGAGGACTCAAAGAGCTGGCCCCAGGTCCCCTGTTAAACAACTACACAAGGCGAGATAGAACAAAAAGGGGCAGACCGAATTAAGAGCATGAATTCCTATAGATCAGTGTCCCTCGAACTTGACACTATTGATATTTTGGGCTGGGTAATTTTTTTGTGGTGAGGACAGTCCGATGCATCATGAGAGGATTAGCAGCATTCCTGGGCTCTGTCCCCTGGATGCCAGCATACCCGCCTCTGAGGCAACAACCAAGAATGTCTCCTGGCCTTACTCAATGCCCTGCTACAGATCAAGAAAGGTAAGGGTGAATTTTAAAGCGAGGGAAGGCCTTGGGCACTAGGGTGGCTCAGCTGGTTAAGCGTCTGACTCTTGATTTGGGCTCAAGTCATGATCTCATGAGATCGAGCCCCGCATCAGGCTCTGTGCTGACAGCGGGGAACCTGCTTGAGATCCTCTCTCTCCCTCTCTCTCTGCCCCTCCCTGCTCATGCATGTTCTCTCTCTCTCTCTCAAAATAAATAAATATAAAAAAATAATAAAGTGAGGGAAGTTTCGATCCATGGCAGAGAAAACAAAGCGTATATAAGGCAAGTTATTCAGCAGGAACAAGAGCCCGAGCCTTCCCAGTGCCTGTGACATAACACACACCTCCTTAGTCTATCATTCTAGGTATTTCACAACTGACTCCAACCTATCTGTTCAGATTCAACTTCTACTTCTGCCTCTCCCACAGCTCGTATTCCAACCACACCTGACAAGTCACCACTGCAATATTAATCCCCTTTTTTTCATGCAGCCATGTGATTTGTCCTTCAGAGGCTTTCTTTCATTCAAAAATTTCTTCTTTCTACTGCCTACTGTGAAGGACTCTATCATGGTTTAAGACCAAGCCTGAACGCAAAGAGTGATTCTTGCAGGAAGCTTTGCACAATCCCCCAGTACTTGTTTCCTTCAACATTTGCTATGTTGGTCCCTACCACCAGTCCGTCTTCCCAAATGAGCTCCCGATCTGGAACTATGTCTCCTGTTCATCCTTGAAACCCAGGTAAATGACAATGTGCTCTTGCAAATAACATGCCTACCATGAGTGTTCTTGGAAAGAAAGAGTGGCAGACGTAAATACGGTTCAGAAGAACTCAGTTGTTGGTGTAAGTAAAAAACGATCCACTCATTCAACAAATATTTATTGAGCAATTATTACGTGGTGGCATTGTGTCAGCTGTGGTGGCTCAGACAGTGTTCCAGAAATAGATTATTGCCATTCTGGTGATTCCAGTCTAAGTGGGGAAAGACAGTTTATAAATAGTTAAAAAAAATTTTTTTTAATGTCTATTATGGAGAGACAGAGAGAGAAAGAGTGTGAGCAGAGGAGAGGCAGAGAGAAGGGAGACACAGAATCCAAACCAGGGTCCAGGCTCTGAGCTGTCTGCATGGAGCCAGACATAGGGCTCAAAATCACAAACTGCGAGATCATGACCTGAGCCAAAGTTGGATGCCTAACCGACTGAGCCACCCAGGCATCCTAGATAATAAATACTTTTAATATAATTTTTATTTCATGATAAGTGCAATGAAAACTGGTAGTCATTGTGATCGATAAAGAGTGACAGGTGTGGGGGCGCCTGGGGGTCTCAGTCGGTTAAGCGTCCGACTTCAGCTCAGGTCATGGTCTCACAGTTTGTGAGTTCGAGCCCCGTATCAGGCTCTGTGCTGACAGCTCAGAGCCTGGAGCCTGCTTCGGATTCTGTGTCTCCTCTCTCTGCCCTCCCCCACGCATGCTCTGTCTCTGTCTCTCTCTCTCTCTAAAATAAACATTAAAAAAAAAAAAGAGCGACAGGTGTGGAGATAGGCTAAATGTGATGGTCCAGAGAAGTCTCTTTGAGAAGGTGACTTTTGAGTCAACTCCATATAGATAAAAAGAATTTAGCTATGTTAAACATTGGGCTAGTAACATGGCAGAGAGGGGAAAAGTAAATTAGGAGTCCATGCAGTGGTAAATGGTTCACTTTAATTAAAAAAGAGAAAAGAGGCCAATGTACAAGAGTATGTGAATGATGGGAATTAAGGTAGGAAATGAGATTGGATATAAATAATTTTAAATAGTAGCAGAAGGGGAACCAGCTAGCAGCTCCAGCAACACACACACACACACACACACACACACACACACACACAAATATACATATAACTTGTGTATATATATATATATATATATATATATATATATATAAAGTATTTATATCCAATGTAAGATATGTATGTATCTGATATATATGATATATATCTGCTGTAAGATATATATATGTATCTGATATATATATGATATATATTTATAGATTTATGGATATATAAATATAGTAAAAATATAAAAAAGTAAAAATCAGAATCTTTAGACCTCTGGAAATAATAATATTACAGGTTGTAGCATGCAGGCTTATAACATATATCAGATATATGTATCTGATGTATATAAGATATATACCTATATATCCATAGATATATAGAGATACATATAATATATAGGGTGTATGTATATAACTCTACATATTATATAACTCTATATTATATAACTCTATATATAGATGTATGTAATAAAAATACATATTTAGATTATGATATATATCTAAATATATTAATATGCAATAAAAATCATAATCTTTGGACTTCTGAAAATAATAATTACAGGTTGTAGCATCCAGGCTTGCAACTTACCTTATTGAATTTCAAGATACCCCTAAAAGGTGGGGATTATTATTTCCCCTTTCTTTTAATGAGGAGACCAACATGAACATGAAAGTGAAGTAATTTCCCCAAGATCATACAGTTAATGAGTGATGGAGCCAATGTCACACCCACATTTGCTCCCACCCAGCATGTTCTTAAAAATTATTTTAAAAAATAATAATAAATGGGTTCTTTCCTTCCTGAACATAGCAGTTTCCTTGTTGTAGCAGAGCTGAGGGCTATATTAAAAAGAAATAAATAAAGTAGCATAACTGACCGTGAATTGCCAAGTAGATTCATAAGCGAATTAAAGATTCATGCATTTGCAGTACCTTCAGTTATGTTCTTGATCACAAGTATCGTAATATAGAAGAGTGCTATCAATTATAATATCAACTTCCTTTTCCATGGTTGTGGCAGACAGACGCCTTGGTACAAATGGCTTGGGATGTGGGAATATCTATACACCCAAACTAGAAACTAAGGACTCACTAATACCTTCAGTGGTGACCCTTTGGGAATGTCCAGAACAGCGACAGGACCAATGGCAAAAAGCAAAATCCCACCCTGATAACAGTAGCAGGAAATGAAGAGAGGCAGGTCATATGAGATGCCCCGGAAATGCTTAAAATAAATCCTGTTACATTGCTAAGGAGTGACTGCTAAAGAGATTCTTCTCACGGCACTCAATTAAAGATTGGAACTCGAGTTTCCATAAATGAGAGATGGGCTGGTTTGGTGGAGATGGATTTGTATTCCGGAAGTCGTCTCAAAATATAGCCTGCCTTGCGTTAGCGGCCATAGGACCAGGCTAGAATGAAACACCAAGGCTTGGCATCCTATTTATTGCTGGCTGAGATGTCCTCCCCAGGTTATCCTTCTAGAACGAATTCAGAGGGCCGCTCCAAATATCGACTGCGTCCTAACAAACTGTACTGCTGAATCGGAGCGAGCCAATGGGGGGCTGGCCTTCCTCTAAGCGGTGGTCTCTCCAGCAGGGCGTTGGATTACATTGTCCGGTGGACCTTTGGCCTCGGCAAACGTTGCAGTGGTGCCGTCTTTTCCCTACACAGCAGGCCCCACTCGCGCCTCTTTGGCTGCTGGGGCGGAATCCCAGGAGTCAGGGGGTGTGGGCCCCAAACTGATAACTGTGTCCATTGACTTTCCGTTCCCAATTCCACCTCTTTCATTATGTTGGGGAGCTTTGTCCCAGAGAAGGAGATTATGCAGTGGACGGCAGAGGAGAAGGGACTTCAGAAAGATAGAGCGCACAAAAAAGTGTGACAAATTGCCCTGACAGGGCTGGGATGGTCGCTTGTGATGGAGTGAAATTAAATCCCCCACCAAACAATGCTGCTTTATTCTGTGTCTATGGGGACCCTTGTTGAGCCTAGATTGAGAGAGAAAGTCAGAAGAAGAGGGTAAGAAAGATGCACTCACACCGTCAAAAAGGATATTTTTTTCCACATTCATCGGACTTAACTTTCTTCAACAAAATGGCGATATAACACGCATCTGCATATGCGGTAAATGTATTCATATATACAAGTGGGGGAACTGTTTCTCGCTAATCCTTACACTAATAACCCAAAGTTTAAGATGCAAACTGAACGCTTTCTCACATTTGCCGTCTTGATTCACACAGTTTCTAAGGATCTGTCTTAGAATCCTTGTTCAAAACAAAAATCTGCATCAGGGCCTCAGGGCTTTGTTTTGCGACGCATGTCATGGGTTCCAATCACCCACCACCCACTTTCTTAGGATTTATTCCTGGACCCTAAGGAAAATTGTTAGTTTGTGTTTCTACCAGCCACCGATGCCTGGTAATGTAGATTATAGACAGAAATTCCTGGGTATTTGGTCATGAATCCCAACTTTGGTAAGTGCCTTAGCTCACTTCACAAAGGCAACAGAGCTCTCCATCCAATGACGGGCAGGGAGGCTACTTGGCAAGTTCACTGCGGGACCCTTTTGACCCTTTAGGAAGCGGTGAGTTAAGGTGATTGAGTGTTGGACCTGTCTCATATTTATAGTGCAGTCTTTCTTCTGGAAAAATCCACACAGCCGAAAATCCACCCCTTTAACCCTTTTAAAGTCCAGTGACTTTTAGTTTCCAGTGCTGTGCAACCATCACCACTATATAATTCCAGAACATTTTTATCACCCCAAAAAGAAACTCATTGAGCACTCCCCATTTTCTTCTCATCCCCCCCCCCCCCCCCCCCGCCGGGGACCTTGACGATGGCTAATCTGCTTTCTGTCTCTATGGAGATGCCTACTCTAGACATTTCTAGAGAAAGAATTACACAATATGTTTCCCTTTGTGTCTGGATTCTTTCATTTAGAATAATGTTTTCAGGGTTGATCTACGTTGTGGCATATGTCAGAGTTCCGTTCCTTTCGATGGCTGAATAATATTCCATCGTATGTGTACGCCGTATTCTGTTTATCCGTCCATCCGTTCTTGGACCTGTGGTGGTTTCCTTTTTATTTATTTATTTTGTTTTTGGCTACTATGAATTATCTGCTTGAACATTTGTGTCCCAGGTTTTGTTTAACATATATTTTCATTTTTTGGACATATATACCAAAGAGTGGAATTGCTGGGTCACGTGGTGATTCTATATTTAGAAACTGCTGAAACCGCTTTCCATGGTGGCTGCACCATTTTACATTATGTTCCAATTCCTCCCGACTCTTGACAACCCTTGTTATTTCTTTGTTTTTTTAATAGCCCTCCAGGTGCTTGGGTGGCTCAGTTGGTTAACTGTCTGATTTCAGCTCAGGTTATGATCTCCCAGCTCGTGAGTCTGAGCCCCACATCAGACTCTGTGCTATAAGCACATAGCTCGCTTCGGAAACTCTGTCCCCCTCTCTCTCTGCACCTACTTCCCCCCAAAAGGAAATAAACATTTAAAAAAATAGCCATCCTAGCGGGTATCCAGCAATATCTTCTTGCAGTTACAATTTATATTTCCCTAATGTCTAGTCACATCGAGTGTCCTTTCCATGCTTCTGGGGCATTTGTATACCATTTTGGAGAAATGTCTTTTCAAGTCACTCGCTCATGTTAAAGACTGGGTTGTCTTTTCATTGTTGAGTTAATGCATTTTGACAGAACAGTGATAAACACCCCAGAAGACCAACACGGTAGGACAGAAGTAGCCAGGAGCACAAATGAGACTGTTTTAATTGTGAGGCATGGCACACTAACCTGGATGAGTCCTTGCTCTGTCCTTCAGAGGCCAGATGAGATTAGTCCATTTCTTATCATCTCTAAGTCTTACAATGTAACTAATATGAGCAGGAAGTGAGATAGTGTTCATACAGCTAATGGTACAGTGGCTGGCACAGAACGGTCAATTGCAAGTTGACGTATGGCTTGCATATTCCACCTGCCATTACAGCTGGCACTGGGGAAAGAAAAGGAACTGGAGAATTCAGGACTGAGTGTAGGCAACCCCAAGACCAATACATTCTGGGTAGAATGACTGTTTCTGCTCACCTCCCCAGTGGAGACAACTGAAGAATTAATCTCACTGCCCTATGTCGCCAGGGAGCAGCAGCAAACATGAGCTCACTCAAAAACAAACAAACAAACACTAAACTTGGTGTGGGATGTTGGGGGGAGTGTTTTAACCCAAAGTTGTTGGCTTTTGCTATTCTGTAATTCAAGCGGTCACATAATAAATATGTAGTGAGCATCCACTCTATGCTAGGGGCATGGAGATGAAGAATTACCCTCCAGGAGAAATGGAGAGGAGCATGACTGTATCATTGCCCGTGAGGGTTAGGTCCAGTAATAGGCTGACTTTAAATGGTCATTAATGAAGAACTCCTTCAGTAAAGAAATGCTTTTAACCCATTTAACTCAGTATGTTAAACGAATGGCTGCAGAAAACAATCTTTGATCATTGTCTTCATGACCAATCGCCAGTTTTGCTTTGGAAAACATATGGTACTTTAGCTCTATTTGTATATCATAAAAGAAGTATCAAGACATTATCATTGGGGACACCTGGGTGGCTCAGTCTGTTAAGCTTCTGACTTCAGCTCAGGTCATGATGTCTTGGTTCCTGGGTTTGAGCCCCTCGACGGGCTCAGTGCTGACAGCTCAGAGCCTGGAGCCTGCTTCGTATTCTGTGTCTCCCTCTCTCTCTCTCTGCCCCTCCACTGCTCACGCACTCTCTCTCTCTCCCTCTCTAAAATAAAGAAAGATTTAAAAAAAAATTTTAAAAAGTCATTATTATTGCTTTTTGTGTTTGGATTTGATCTCTTCTATTTTCTTGAGTTAAAGAATATAAAATAAATGATAAAGAAAAAATATAGCCTCCCAAGTTAGAAACTACATCAATCACCATTTACTTTATTTAGAGGGATTGGTTAGTCCAAGGAGTATAAGAAACATGCCAGGGGAAAAAAAGTCGATTTATGAGCTTATGAGTTGTGTTCAGTTAAAGTTTAGAGTATCTCTGGTCTGGTTTTGGTCTGTTGTTTCAGATCTCCACGTTAAGCTTGGGAAAATGTGACAGGCAAATTGTTGTCGGCCACCGCTCCAAGGACTTAAATACTAGAACAAAGATGTTGTGTTTTTAGTATTTTTAGTGCACTCAGCATTTGTCATGGCGGGGTATCTGGATCTTGAAAATACTGTGGCCCCCTGTTCCCGCCATCCATTCCCCAACATCCACACACAGAGAAAGTTGAAAGTGAGTTCAACTTGTTTGGATAAACAGCTAGCCAGCCAGCCACGGTACCATGTCACCGCGTCCTAAAGTAGACGGGTTCTGTCTCCCAAGATTCAGCCTCCCCAGTTCTGATGGATATCATCACTATTTATTAGAACACGTTTGGCTCATTTGAATGCGACAGTGGTTCAAGCTGAGAAAATTTTTATAGACCCATTCCCCCACTGTTTTCCCCTCCTCGGTTTCCTCCTCCCCTCTCCATGCACAGCCTGGCTTCGGTTGCCTTGGCCAGACTTTAAAAACATTTCAGACTTAAAAGGTTAAGATCTAAGGGCTGCTGATTTTATCTGGGCTTTTAACTAACACAGGCAGGTGGATTAGAGATATGTGTACAATCCCTACTCTAGACACTTGGGTAAATATGCTCAAGTAGAGGGGCAGCCTAAGAAGCAATCCAGTGTTATTGTCCTATTAATTCCAAAGTGGAGATTAAAGAAATCAGTAGTGTAAATATCAGAAAGGATTTCCACTTACATATAAGAACGTTACTCAGGCAGACTGGTGGTTCCAAATTACGTGAAGGCTTTCTGCTTTCAGAAAAGTGTGCATTTGTTTTGCCTGAAATTTGCATAGTTTTCGGTCTCCCTTTGTCCGCCCAAAGGGCGCTAACCCGACCAAGAATTCCATTCACATGGTAGTAATTTGTGCTGCGTATGGTTTCCATGTAGTTTTACCACAATCGAAGATGTATGTGCCCGAGTTGTGATGTAGCGTCAAACATTTTTTTTTTCTTTTGGTCTCTCTTTATGTAACATTTCCTAGAAATGCCAAAATACGGGGGTGAGGGAGGCTGCCTATCAGGTTCAGAGCGTTTCTAACTTTAGACGGCATAAAATCCCCACCTAGTCTGGCAGAATTTTCCCTCAAAGTTTCATGAGCCATGCTTGCGCCCACTGCAAGCGAAAGCTCTCTGCTGGCTGGAGACGTTGCATACGAATCCAGCGATTTCTCCAGCCTCTGCGTGTGAGCTGGGATAGTGGCTCCAGAGCTGTGCTTGGGGGAGGGAAATGCCAATTAAATTGCAGGTGCCCCGATTTCAACAGAAGTCATCAAGGATCTCCATCAGCTTTTCTTATACTGTGTGTGCATTAAATCAATCAATCAATCAATAAAACATGCACAGGCTCGCACAGCTTTTTAATCTGCCCAGCAGCACCGCTGCTGAAAAGAGTCGCAGAATTTTCAGAAATTAGTCTAAGAGGTGACTCTTCCACCCTGCTCTTTGAGACCCTAATCGCAAAGGTAAGGTCATCTTGAGCTGAGGCACCCCTTGCACTCGGAACAGTCCTAGGGAATCCACAACTATTCCATAACTCTATTTGGAGAAATTATGCCAAACGGAAGACTGAGAAAAGTGATACATGGTCAAAAATTCTACGCGCTGTGGTATTGGACATCGCTATGAAATACCCAAACAACCAGCCAGTTCTAACAAGATACCTGGTCAATCCTGTGAAACATATGCGTTAAACCTATTTTGACATGAGTGAGAGCAAAGATCAGAGACCATACAAAAGAGGAATGCCAAGCATCTGACCCATATTCATCTAAAGCGCGGGAATCGGGAAGAAGGAAAAGAGAGAGTGACTGCACTTCAAGAAGAGGCTTTTAGAAATCTTCCCCCGTCGAAACTATTACTTCTAGTTAGAGTTCAGTGTGGATGACCATGCTCACTGGTTCTCATTTTCATCCAAAAGGCTGCCCTTGATTTTATTTTTTATTATTTTTTAAATGTATTTATTTTGAGAGAGAGACTCAGCACACATTGGGGAGGGGCAGAGAGAGAGAGAAGGAGAGAGGGAATCCCAAGCCGACTCAGCACTGTCAGTGCAGAGTCCGATGCAGGGCTCGAACTCACAAAACCGTGAGATTATGACATGAGTGGAAATCAAGAGTTGGGTGCCTATCCAACTGAGCCACCCACGCACCCCAAAAGATTGCCCATTTTGCTCTAAGGGGGGCTGATCATTTCTTCACATTTCGACATGAGTAACTTCCACACAATTAGCTTGCACTTTTCTGCAGAAGAGCCCATTGGTATTGACAGCACTGGAGACAAGGACGTTTAGATTAGGAGTCAGAGGTGGGGGATATCAACTTGAGGCAAGACCGCTTCAGGAAACAGGAGGCTTGGATGACGTGTAATGATAGGGGGTTTGCATGCTTCAAGTGTCTTAAGGAGACAATGGTGAGCAGTAGGGGAGGTGGGAAAATACCTCGGACTACCTCCTCTACACTGAAATTCTGCCCATGATTTGGTTCCAGCAAAACTCACCTACCATTCTGTCAATTAAGCCATCCGTTCTTCTAATTATTGAGCTCGCAACAAATATTAAAAATGTGATCAACATGTTAACATTTTTGTAAGTTTATTTATTTTGAGAGAGAGAGAGAGAGAGAGAGAGAGAGAGCGAGCATAGAGAGAGGAGTGGCAGAGAGAGAGGGAGGAGAGAGAATCCCAAGCAGGCTCTGCACTGTCAGCACAGAGCCTGATGCGGGACTTGAACTCACGAACTGTGAGATCAGGACCTGAGCAGAAATCAAGAGTAGGACGCTCAACTGCCTGAGCCACCCAGGAGTCCCAACATATTAACATTTTAACTTTCAAACGTTCACATGGAATCTAGCCCAGAGAGTCATAATTGCAGTCCAACTCTAGACCACTAATTTGTCAAGGAGCTTGACTCATTTCCGACCCTGGCAGGTGAAGATGTTTGTCTCTGATCCTTCTAGTATTTGGGGGTGGGATAGCCTGCAGGTAGCTCGGCTGGAAGCTGATTCTGAAAAGGAGGCGTGGTAGGTGTGCCTCAAAAAGATTCCCCTGGAAAATCAAGCCACGTGCAGCCTCTGGCAAGCTTGTCATGAATGTGGCAAACTCCTATGGAATCCTGGGGAAACGCTGAGGAAGTCACGTGCCCAACTTTGATCCTTTCCATCTGGAAAGAGAAGTCCTATTCTCTCCTTTACAAGATTGACAGAAAAAAAAAAATCAATGAAAAAATATAGCTGAAAATGTTCCCGGTTTTATATTATACCCTGAAGAGCACAATAGCATTTATATTTTATTCAGATGCATGTTTTCTTTTTTTAAAACTTAAAAAAAAATTAGCAGGCAAGTTTTCATATTAAAGCGGAAAATAAATGTAGATACATCTTTTGTACCAAAAAACTTAGACATCATTTAAAAATACAAAACACATTATGTGGCCTCCTTACTTTTGTGTAGATAGTTGAATCTTTTTATGGAAAGCTGTGTCTGGAAGCCTAATTGAGATCTACTCATTAACACTCATTCACAAAATCTGAGATAAAAAAAATTCATGTGATTTCAATAATTGTGACTTTTCTCTGGTACTTTCCCTGATTTTCAGATATGGGAAGAAAAACCAAATAATGAAAACATAACTGTAGAACTCTTAGGGTGTTTGGGGGTGAGTGTCTGAAATGAGGAAGGGTAGGGGAAGAATGGCAAAATCAGTCTTTGTGACAAATGATTAATAGTTCAAAGTCCTGATGGCTTTTCTATAAAGAACAGACCCAAGAGGTATAGTATGAAACAAAACAGATATCCTCAATTAGCTTGTCCACACTCTCTTTGGGGCTCTGAAGGAGTGCTCTCTCAAGGTCAAAGGGTGTTTCAAGCTCTGAGCTCTCAGCGCACCCCCGCACATTTGCGTGTCTCTGGTTTCCAGAATCCCAACACCTGGATACTGTTTGGTAATTGCAACTCTCTTACCAGCGAGCAAAAGCTTTGTTAAAAAAAGAAGGATGAGTGTGGGCAATGCCACCAAGCTGAAAGTCATGTGACCCTTGGACAAATCTTTTAACCTTTCCCAGCCTCTGTTTTGTCATCTGTAAAATGGAAACAATATCTTGTACGAGGATGACGGTTGCTTATGAAACATATTGAATCCTGGGAGGCTCTGTGTGGACTGAATTGTTACTATTCTAGGTTTCTCTCTCTGCTCTGTTCGGCTCACATGTGTCCACACCTAAACAAAAGACCGGGGACATATGTTTTGTCTATCACAAGGCACACTTGTGGATTCAATTCCGCAGTCTTCCTCGTTGAATTCTTCCCCCTGTCTGCTTTTCAGTTGTACCAGGAGCTCTGACAGCCCAACCGGTTTCAAAGAACTCGGTGAACAAAGAGAAGACAACTTTACGAAAATGAAAGAAGCACACGGGTCAGCACAAATCTCAAAACCAAACCCAACCTCACCAGCTTCTCTGAAAATCCAACTCAAACTTTGGATTCCTGGAAAACAGGGGTCAACCTCAAAGGTGCACGCCCTTTAGGCAAAAAGCAAACGAACTTCAGCATCTAAGTGAGCTTGAAATGAAAATCAACTGACAGATAAAGAAGATATTCCAAAAATAAGGGACTGCAGAAAAACAAACAAAGACTCTTCCCGGTGCACCTGCTGGAGACGCTGTGTTGCAGGCTCCCCATTTCAACCCTAACCTATATTTGATATGGTGTTGTTGCAGCTGTGGGACCGGAGTGGTTTATTTAAGTGGCTCCAAATGCCTGTCAGTGTGGCAACCAGCTGAATACATAAAACAGGCTCTCCAAACCCTTTATGGCCCAGGGTCAGAGTAAATGGAATAATAAAATCCAAATGCTTTTGTCTCATTTTCCATCACCCAACCCTCGTGCATAAATCTGTAGCTTCACTGTGACCTTCGTGTTCCGTGCGGGATGAGGCCACGGGTTGGAGATACATTTGGTCTGCATCTTGGGTCTTTAAAAGCTTTTTCCAATTAATCTTAACTGGCTTCCATAAGGATCAAGTACAGCTTCCTCCCTCCTGCCACCCTTCTCTCCCACCTTTTTAACCAGCCAAGTGACAGAATGTTCTAGAGTCATACAACAGGTATCGACCCTATTACGCTTTGAATCACCGAAGAGAAGACACGATTTCAGGTCCCAGAACGTCGGAAAGAAAGAAACTACCCTCGTTTCGAAACCATGGAGACAGGCTTGCTGTTGATTCGGCGGCCTCTCCTCCAGCTACTGAGCCTCTACCCAAAGTGGGAACAATTGTGTAAAATCCTGAGACCAACCTGATTTGAATTGTGACAGAGCATTTGTCCTCAGAGTCCACTGAGGGAGCCTCCTGTCTGATTGTTTGTGTGGTGCGGGCATCTGGAAGCATGGCGTTAGAAAAGCCACTCTCCCTGATAGGCTGGTCCCCTGAGTGCTCCAGAGCCCAGAGAAGAAGGAGGCGCAAGTCGCAAGTAACCTGTTGCCAAGCACAGAGCGATGGAAGAAAAAAACTATGACCCCTGGGACCTCCTCCTGCCATGCGCTTCCCTAGCCTCTGAAGTGGAGGAAGAAGCAAATGGCACTAGAAGGAAGCAGCAACAGGAGGCTCGTTTATTTTCATTCACCAGAGAAGTTCGGTTCCAGGCTACACGGTTATCTCTTGCATGATTTTTTTATGCTCGTCGCGACAAGGCGGGGCAGACCTAAGTAAGACCCACTTCCGGTTTTCCAGGTGTTCACAATCTTCCGGGGGAAGGTGACGAGCAAACACACAAAATTCACCTTGAAACATGTCCCAGGATCAGGGGGAGGGGAGGATTTACATAAGAACTTTGAATCCTTTGCTCTTGATGGAATAGAATCGTGTTCCCCCCGAGGCTACCCCTCATCCCAACATACTGAACGCTTTCCACCCCCAAACTGCCTCTCTTCTCTCCCTTTTCTTCCCTCTTTTCAATTTTTTATTCCCCTTTCTTTGGTTCATCCTTGCCTTTTTCATTGTTATTTTGTCTCCAGAAAATACAAGGAATTTTTAAAGAGGGGAAACCTTAACACTAAATCTTAAAATACATCTATCTAAACATTCAGTTGTGTTTTGCAAACCTATGGGAAGCAGACCAGACATTCCTTGGGCTTCACGTCTGTCTTTTTGCAGGACTAAAGGAAAACTGTGGAAGCCGGCCCTGAGTGAGGGACACATTGGCCAGAGCCATAAAATCAATTTAGTGGAAGGGCTGAGTGACCATGGATCCAACTGTCACTCTGAACCGCCACTGTGTTAAGCGCTTTTAAATGGAACTCTGTTAAGTGCCAACATTTCTGTTCAAGAATTTATCTGCCCGTGTGCAGAACTTGGGTCATCACATTTGATCCCTTCCCATTCCACACTTAAGGAACCTGGAATCGGTGAAACTTCAGGCAGAAAGGGTATGCTTGAAGTTGATATTTCCCTTGTTACAAGGTTTGACTAACTAAAGAAAAAAGAAAATCTGACTTGTGCCTAGGAAAATGGGTCCCCTGAATGAAGTTAACATTACTCACGTCATCTAAGTGTGAATTAAGGATCTAGACTGATGGGATTTAAGGTATAAAACATGAATGCCCCCCCCCAAAAAAAGATTTCGACATAATTTTTTTTAATCGACTGAAGGTCTTAGCCTTAATTACTAGATAAGGATGTCTTTCAAAGGAACACTGTGGTCTCCCTGAAATTAGAGGGGCCCCACATGACAATGGAAAGTCATGGATCAAAAGGGGCACCCTGTGTGGGAGTTCACCCACAAGAGAACGGAACAGTGGAATTCCATAGCCCTACCCTCTGGATCTTCTTCATTCAAGCTAATCAGGGACAATTCCACTGGAAAGGGACTTAAGCTGTTTTTCTAGGAAACCACTAAATCTTGTTCACCGTTTTCACTCTTAAAAAATATTTTTACTTCCTTTTTGTAGTTTTAATAGCTCATGTTTTCAAAAAAAATATCTGTATTATACTGTCCAAACACATCTCTGTGGGACTTCAAACCGGCCATGGGGTATTATAGAAAGAACATGAAGTTTCAGTGAAAATATTTTTAGGTCTAAATTTTACCTGAGCAAAGCTGGACAGACTGACTTAAGCTCTCTGGTCATCAGTTTCTTCATCTATAAAATACAGACAATAAAACATACCTTGAAAGGTTGTCCATAAGGATTAAGTCAGATAGTGTAAGTTATGAATGGTGACACATATAATGGGCATATAGTAGCATATATCCCCCTGATATGTCCCTCCCTCCCTCTCTCTCTCTCTCTCACACACACACACACACACACACACACATACACACACTATACTAATGTGTGATTCTACTCTTATTCTCTTTTTTCAAGTGACACCCAACTAACTATTGGTAGGCATGGGCTATTTTACCAGGCTAAACACCCCCAGTGGCTTTGACTCTATCCAATAGTCCCTCAAAACTCCAGTTCTCCTCTGGGTATTTCTTCCAGTTTTCTAATATCCTTCTCAAGGAGGTAGGCATATTTTTTTCAGCTGGGGATTAACTAACACAGAGAAAAGGGTTTCTTAGGAGGAGTTTTGCATTAGTGCAGCCTAAAAATACATCAAGCTCTGGTAGCTTATTCAATCCAGGAAGACCATGGCCCATCTGCAACTTAAGGCAGTCAAAAGGAGAGCCAATGCATTGCTCTCCCTTGGTCATCAACCGGCTTGGGCAGAGCTGACTGGCCACCATCCACATTACACAGTGATAAGCCCAAGTCCTTATCATTTCTGAATTTGAACCAACCATACACTTGTGGTCTCTACCTACAGCCTCTGACACATATATCTGTTGGTTCAAAAAGACTGTCTAACCTCCATTTTTTTGTACATGAAATAGGAATTTTTAGATAAGCTTTTTAAAAAGTTAAAGAAATCCATAACAAATGACCCCAGTTTTTCCAAAGTCAAACACAGACTTTTGGAACAGGAAACAAAAGTTTCGCTGCAAACTTGTCTAAAAGTTTGACTGGTTTTCCAGCCTAGAAATGATGACATGTTCTTCATGTATAGAGATAATTGTACATTTTGTTGATTGATCCAGGCAGAGAGTCCGTGAGAGCATAGATCCCCTTTGGGCTACAACTCTACACTTGTTAACTGCCTGCTTATATTCCAATCCATTCGCAAGAACATGCTCAAAGATGAAGCTATTTAAAGAAGGAGTTCACTTCCCTGGAGAGACTGGATGACCCAGTGTGAAGTCAAAACAGTAACACCATCTAAATCAAGCCAAAAATGAGTCAAGGCAGCCATGTCAATCTTACTGGGACTTCAGATTTGGGGCCACCGCAGATAATGCAAAGGGCTTGTCAACTCTGGAACAGAACTATAATATGAGCTTTCCAGTGGGAAGAACGTTCTGGATCAGAGCTCATGAATGAGTCTCACTGCTAACTCACAGCAGTGAGATTGGCCATCAGCATCTCCAGTCTTTCCTCTACGATTCTCCAGTCTCATCAACGCGCTTCTACTCTCGGTCACCTGTGCACCTTCCATGATGATCACACGGGACACCTCATTGCCTGCTTCTCTTCTGCACCAGGCTCAGAGCTCTGGAAGAACTGAGCCCACAGCTACAGCTGATTTGTTGCTGCCTTCCGCAGGGTCTGGAACATAGCAGGCATCGATATTGAATATATACACAAATGTTGAATATATATTTAGGTGAATAAATATTTCTGAACTCAGAGGTAAGAAAAAAGAACAGAGAGGCTATCCATTTTTTATCCTTGGGATTTAAGCTTCAAAAATTGAATACTTTGTCTGTGCACCTAGCTCAGTGCAGATCACCGAGCTCAACAAATATCCAATTAGGCTCCTGGGATGATAAAAAGGGCAGACAGAATGAAATGCACAGAGGCGGGGTCAGTGGAACGCTGTGTAACGCCTTTTGAAGAAGAGTTGACAGTTGGGATACATGGCAGGGAGAAGATGGATGCAATAAGCTGGATACCCTACCATCAATGACTCAGTTGAGTAAAGGCATTTACGTCCAGAGCCCAAGGATGCAGTCCTCAAAATTAAAGCTGGGAGAAAAAGCAAAAACAAAAAGAAAAACACACCAGTGAGGCAAAGCAAGTGAGAATTTTGGACGCGGACAGACGTGATTCCAACCTAACTTCATTACTCCAGCGCACTGCATGTTAACTGTGTGTTTAACTGCCCTCATCCTGGAGGGATGGGGGAGGTATCTATAAACTTATAACAGTAAGATGTATTTTCCAAGGCCGTAAAGGAAGGAATGAGATAAGACAGGTAATGAGCTTGACAGGAAGAAGGGCTTTCATATTATTACTGTTTTTAAGGGAAGCATGGATAATTTATGCGCACAAGTAGGACAAAGGCCATCGAAACCCACATAACAGAGACAGACAAAATGCCACTTGCAGTCATGAAGGACAATTGACTAGGTGCTTGATAAATCAAAGTCTTTCATAAATCCCTCCTAGGAAGTCATAAAGATTTTTTATCTTGCGAAATCATAATGTTTTCTAAAGAAACCAACTACAGTGTTAAACACTGAAGTCCTCAGTCCCATGTTGAGACACCAGATCTTGAGAAATTTCGAGAAAAAACAACATGGGATCATTTTCATTAGTATCTGAATCACTGATATTCGAATAATGAAATATCTGAATTACTATAATTGTTAAATCTAAGATAGCTTCAAAGTTAAGATACACTTTTACTTTATAGGCTAAAAATATTATAAAAGTTAAGAATGCAGAGGAAGAAAGGAAATGTGAAACATTTCATAACTAGAGTAGTTGGAAACCAACCATGGCTTCGCGTGTGTGTGTGTGCACATGAGTACACGTACATGTGCTTCCGAGGTGGGGTTCAAACATAGTTAGCAACTTTTCAGCAATCTCTGACCCACTTGGTAATCATCACTTTTCTCTAGAGCGAGGTTGGCAGTTTTTTCAAGCTTCCTGCCTTGCCTTCCAAAAGCAACATTTCTTTTGAGGCCCCAAGAGCAAGAGCCTTAGTAGTCTTCCAGAGTAGCAGCTGGAATGCAAACTTGACACTCTAATTCTGGGACTACATTTAGAGTTTGCGACATTTATGTTCATGCTAACAGATTTAGAGAGAGAAGACATAAAATCGCTTCTACATGGGTTACTTGGGGAAGGGGTGACGGTATGGGACAATGACATCGCATGGAGCATTTGCCCTAAAATTAAAATATTGCGGTTCCAACACGTAGTTTTAAGTGAAGCACAAAAATTTTTAGGGAACGTAAGTCTCAAAGTGTCCATTCACGCTCAGTGTGTGTGTGTATGCACACGTGCACGCGTGGGGGTACCTTTGCAGTTGCCCATTGATTTACATTCATGGGTTTCAAATTGCAACAATACGGATCCTGTAATTCCTTCGGACTGTAAAACTTTTACCTCCTTTTGCCTCCCATCTTATTTTATGTATTTAGGATAAAGAAAAAAAAATCTGTCAGCCAATGTTTGGTTATGGATAGCAATTCCATTTTACTGATCATTTATTAATTATATTTAATTTCAGAAAAGGTGGGATAAAAATGGAGTGTTTAAACCCAAAAAACGAAAGGACAATCAAAAGTCAGAACCTAAAATATGCTATTGTATTCCTTGACCTGTTTGATTCACGAAGGTCTCAGTGAATTTCAATGCCTCATCCAACTTAACTAACAATGAACCCTTACTATGTGTCAAGCATTCTACATTAATGATCTCAGATAAATTCTCCCAATAAACCTGTAGAGTAGGTATTATCTAACCCATTTGTGGAAGGGAAATCTTAAACACTAAGAAGTTCTTAAACTCTAAGAAATAATGTTCCTAAGGCTTCGCCATTAGGCTGTGGCAAAGCTGAAATTCAAACTCTGTATCCCATTGATTTTAAGACCTCTGATCTTTCCAGCCCCAAACCTCACTGCTCCCAGCCATCTACTGAGCTAGGAGTGGATAGTCACCTGTCTCCCCATCATCATCTTTCTTGAGGAAGAAAGCTAGAAAACTTCCAGCTATATCGATACCTTATCCCCAACAGAAATTGTTGGTTTGCCTCAGTCTTTCATTTGAGCAATAGATATACTTTCAAAATGGTGCGTAATATGTTGTGTAGACAATGAACAAACCTGCCCCCTTTGATATGAGGGGCTTTCACTGACACAATTCCTGACTCGGTGAAAAGCACCCTGTACCACACACGAGGCCTATCGGACACCACGTATCACATCCATTTCACAAGAATGGTAAAGATAATTTATTTGACTTAAAATATTTAAAATGGTCTCATTTTTCTCATTTTGCATACTTAGCCCTTAAGAAAATAATAAAAGACTGCCATATTTGTTTGCTGGAAAGAGGTAGCTTCTAATTCAGAAATGCTTCATTAATATGGCCCGACAATATTTTTTTTTCTGTTAGGTTTATTTATTTCCAGAGAGAGACAGAGAAATTGGGGAGGGATAGAGAGAGAGTGAGAGAGAGGGGAGAAAGAGAATCCCAAGCAGGCTCTGCACTGTCAGTACAGAGTCCAGTGTGGGGCTAGGACTCACGAACCGTGAGATCACGACCTGAGCTGAAACCAAGAGTCTGAAGCTTAGCCAACTGAGCCGCTCAGGTGCCCCTGGCCCAATGATGTTATGAAAAACCAACCAGACTATGAGAGCATGAAATGAAGAGGCAACAGGATGGTTGAGGATATACACCACATGAATCAGCAATAACGATCTTGGGTATTCACCCAAATGAGTTGAAAACTTCTATCTACACAAAAGCCTGCAAATGATATTTATAGTTCATAAATGCCAAAATTTGGAAGCAAGATGTTCTTCAGTAAATGGGCGGATAAATAAACTGTGGCCCATCCAGACAACGGAATATTATTCAGCACTGAAAAGAAATGACTGCTGGTTCTTAAGGAGACATGGAGGAAATTTAAATGAATATTATGAAGGGAAGGAAGCCAATCTGTAAAGGACATGTCCTATTTGATTCCAGCTCTATGACATTCTGGAAAAGGCAAAACTATGGAGAGAGTAAAAAGACAAGTGACCGATCACCAGGGGATGAGGAAGGGATGGATGGATGGGCAGAGCACAGAAGAATTTTAAGGCTGTGAAACTATTTTGTATAATATTGGTGGATGCATGTCATTGTACATTTGTCCAAATCCATGAAATGTATACTAAGGGCAAACCATAATGTAAACTTTGGAGATATGACTCAATGATGAGTCAGTGTGGATTCATCTGCTATAAAGAAGGCACCACTCTGGTGGGGGATGTTGATAATGAGGAAGGTTGCACCTGTCGGAGCACAAGGAGTATCTGAGAAATCTGTATAGTTCCCTCGCAGTTTTGCTGTGAACCTAAAACTACTCTAAAAATAAAGATTATCGGGGCGCCTGGGTGGCTCAGTCAGTTAAGTGTCTGGCTCCGATTTCACCTCAGGTCATGATCTCATGGTTTGTGGGATCGAGCCCGCTGCACTGACAGTGTGGAGCCTGCTTGGGATTCTCTGTCACCCTCTCTCTGCCCCTCTCCCTGCTCGCGCTCTCGTTTTCTCAAAAATAAATCAGTAAACATTTTTAAAAACTTCATTAATTACACAAATTCAAATTTTCTTTTCTTCATTTCAATAATTAGTCAATGATGTAAAAATAAAAGTGAAGAAACTGTTTCTAAAACAAAGGGACAATTTTGGCGAGGAGGAAAATCTCTCGTTGCCTAATCTCCACTCTGCTTCATAGCTTCATTCCTGGAGAGGAAATGTCTTATAAGCTCCTAAAGGTAGTACCTAATGTTGGCATATTTGCTGTCAATCTGTCAGGCAGGCAAGCTGTTATGTTTTCTGGTATCGCCATGGTCTTCAGCTGGTCTAGGTCAAAGGCGAAGCAATGGGGAGGCTGATCTAGAGCATCTGGCTGCCCAGATCAAGGGCGTTGGCTACTTAGCATCACACCAAGGAGCCTAACAGCTGGCCAGAGCCCAATAGAGGATCATAAGGGTAAGGGAGGGGGCATAAGAGTGAACAGGGAAGTGTCCAGGAGGAAGGGAGAAGAGGGGAATGAGGAGAAAGTTTTGCTGAGATTTGGAGTTGTGTTTACTACCAGTAGTCAAAAGAACTGAGCTCCAAACTTGAGCCCTCCGGAAGGAGATCTGCTCACCACCCTCATCAAACAGACAGAGGTTTGGAGACCCTGTGACCAGGGCAAACAGCAATGAACAACTCTAAAGGGCCTATGTAAGCAAGGCTTGATTGAGAGCATTTTTCCTCCGTTGAATTGAAGTTTTATTAGCTAGCCTCCAGATGCTTCTCCTTAAGACGGATTAATATCAAGTTCGTTGTTCCACTTGAGATTAAGGAATGGGAATGGCAGTGTTACAGCCAAACACATGGGAAGTGTTCAAGAGAACCGGTAGGAAGTCTCCTTTGCAAATAATTTATGAGTGAGCTCTGGCGTACTTTGCATGGATCACCTTCAACACGCCAGATCAGACAGGAGGGGCTGGGAGGCCCTGCTTCCCCAAGGTAGTAAACACGCATTTATCGTCTAGAGGCAACTTTGTGTTGACTACAAAAGGTGGCCCTGTGCTACTTGGGCTGTGCTATATATAATTTATTGTCAAGTAAGCTGACATATAGTGTATACAGTGTGCTTTTGGCTTCGGGAGTAGATTCCCATGATGCATTGCTTATATATGACACCCAGTGCTCATCCACACAAGTCCCATCCTCAATGCCTGTCACCTTTTTACCTCTCCCCCCATCAACTTTCAGTTATTCTTTGTATTTAAGAGTCTCTTCTGGTATGCCTCCTTCTCTGTTTGTAACTATTTTTTTCCTTCCTTTCCCCCATGGTCTTAAATTTAAATTTAAATTTAAGTTTCTTAAATTCCACATATGAGTGAAAACATATGATATCTATCTTTCTCTGACTGACTTATTTCACTTAGCATAATACCCTCTGGTTCTATCCACGTTGTTGCAAATGGCAAGATTTCATTCTTTTTCATCACCGAGTAGTATTCCATTGTGTATATATATATACCACAGCTTCTTTATCCATTCATCAGTCGATGGACATTTGGTATCTTTCTGTAATTTGGCTATTGTTGATAGTGCTGCTATAAACATTGGGGTACATGTGACCCTGTGAATCAGGACCCTTTTATTGTCTCGATAAATTCCTAGTAGTGCTATTGATGAGTTGTGGGGTGGTTCTATTATTAATTTTTTGAGGAATCTCCACACTGTTTTCCAGAGTGGCTGCACCAGTTTGCATTCTCACCTCATGCAAGAGGGTCCCTCTTTCTTCACACCCTTGCCAACATCTTTTGTTGCCTGCGTTGTTAATTTTAGCTATTCTGACAGGTGTGAGGTGGTATCTCGGTGTGGTTTTGATTTATATTTCCCTGATGATGAGTGACATTGAGCATCTTTTCATGTGTCTGTTGGCCATCTAGATGCTTTTTTCTTTGGAAAAGTATCTATTCATGTCTTCTGCTCATCTCTTCCCTGGATTATTTGTTTTTCCGCTGTTGATTTTGGTAAGTTCTTTATAGATTTTGGATACTAACCCTTTATCTGATATGTCATGTGAAAATATCTTCTCCCATTCTGTTGGTCGCTTTTTATGTTTGTTGATTGTTTCCTTTGCTGTGCAGAAGCTTTCCATAGTTCTTTGAGGAGAACATCAGAGTGCTGGGCCGAGGCAGAGAAACAGAAAAAGGGGAGAGATTTCGATGAGACGGTTCTTAGTAGAGAGTTAGTGGCTTCCAAATGACATGGGCCAGTGGACGAGCATGAAATGGACACTGGCCTCATTTGAGAAGAGATGGTAGGTATCCAGGAAAACCCCAAGAGGCTACTCCTGTTCTCGATTTCCAGGAGAAGGGGATTCTGGGACTTTTTTTCATTAGGCCAATAAAATGGCAACGAATGACCACCATGTCCGCTTCAGTTGTCTCTCAAAGAGACAGAATCTCTGACACTATGCCAAACGTTAAGAAGGGTAGGCACAGGTCCTGAACCAAGTTCCCTAGAGACCAGTTCCCACTGCCTGCATTTAAGGGGATCAGAATGACAGACTCACCCTAAACTTTTCCTCGGAGGCAGCACAGGAGGCTCAAAGCCTCTGTCAGTGTCATATGGTTTATGTAGACTGAATCACCATGGCAAAAGTTCTTAGAAACTCTAATTTGAGGCCAAACACCCAGAGAGAAATGAGAGGCGTTAATGTGACAATGAGTACGGCATGTCTCTGACTTTGCAAGGCTCCCAGATCTCTGTTCTGCACAGAACTTGGAGCGTTCCCAGGAACTGTTGGTGATGGAGTAGGGCATTTTCCATTTGGAGAGGTGATTTTTATTATTATTACAGGCTTTTGTCAGTATTACAGAAATTGGGGGGGAGAAAAAGAAAAGGAACTAATCACAAATGCTATTTACCAAACCACATTAGTCAAAATACTGCATTTTAAAACCCCTTAAGTTGTTATACATCATCATATAAGTCATCGCCAAGTAGTAATACAAATTCTTGAGAGTTATGTTGACATGGAATTTGTCAGCCGAAGTGCTGGAAAATTTACCTCTGCTCATATATCTGTAGTCATATCCTCCAAAGAAATTAACATATCATAACGCTAATATTTCAAGGTAATGTTTTCTCATGAGGATGCCATATTTTATCAGTTAATATCATCTGTGGAAAAACTATCCAATTACAGTATCAAGCTGTATATGATTAATATTGATTTCGGCATGGTAACGGTGACTTTGTAAGGCACGAACCTCTTACGTTCAACTCCACAGTGAACCTGGGGAAAGCAGTGAAATCTATTTCTGCTAAGTAAGTAAAAGGGACTCACAAAAAAAAAGGGGGGGGGAGGTGGGAATCAATGGATCTACTGAGAGCCAGCCACCTTTTCTAACAGTTACAAGGCTTTGCGATTCTCCTGAATCTTAAAGTCAGGATTAGGGGAGGAGGCTTTTTGGAGGACCTTGGAGTACAGAAGGGTGGGGATGATAAGTAGGAAGGAGTCCCTAAAAGAGCTCATGGAGACTAGTAGGCTGCAAACGGTCAGGATAAAGAATTCAGGAACATTTTTAAAAACCAGCCTTTTTTTTCCTTAATCCCCATTCCATTCACTTTTTTTAAAAAAATATTTATTTTTGAGAGAGAGGGAGCAAGCAGGGGAGGGGCAGAGAGAGAAGGAGAGAGAGAAAATCCCAAGCAGACGCTGCACTATCAGTGCAGAGCCCAATGTGGGGCTCGAACCCATGAACTGTGAGGTCATGACCTCAGCCGAAATCAGGAGTCCGACACTTAACCAACTGAGCCACCCAGATGCCCCTTCGTTCACTTTTTTTATGACTATATGATATCTATCTTTCTCTGACTGACTTATTTTTTGGGTCTCTCACTTATTTGCCACTCTTCTGCGTTCTTTTTCATCTACCCATTTGCCTGTTTTCCTCTACCTCCTTTATTCTTCCGAGCTTTCCCCTCTAACTCTAAAAATGATTCTTAAAATCTCATCTCTTTAGAAGGTCTTCCTGACTACTTGCCAGAGATATTGCTTCCTACATAAACTCATGACTCCTTCTCCAACCCATTGACTTCATTTACTTAACGTATATTTATTTTTGGAGAGAGAGACAGAGACAAAGTGTGAGCGAGGGAGGGACAGACAGTGAGGACACAGAATCCGAAGCAGGCTCCAGACTCCGAACTGTCAACCCAGAGCCCAAGGCAGGGCTCAAACCCATGAACTATGAGATCATGACCTCAGCCAAAGTCTGACGCTCAACTGACTGCCACCCAGGTGCCCCATCATTGTACTCATTTATAAAGTTGCTTGATTGCAACTTAAAACCACCCAAATATATGTACATATGCATGTCAGAGCCCAGAGCTAAAATTTAAAGAAAAAAAAAATGAGGGGTCTATCACTGTGAGGGCCAGAAAGCTCTGCCTTGTTTTATTGACAACACCATTAACAGTGACCAACCATGTTGCACACTCCTGCCATTGGTCTTGATGAATTGGAGAATGTGGCACTAGGGGCACTTGGGTGGCTCAGTTGGTTAAGTGTCTGACTTCAGCTCAGGTCATAATCTCATGGTTTATGAGTTCGAGCCCCACATCGGGCTCTGTGCTGACAGCTCAGAGCCTGGAGGCTGCTTCAGATTCTGTTTCCACCTCTCTGTTCCTTCTTCGCTCACACTCTGCCTCCCTCTCTCTCAAAAATAAAGATTAAAAAGAGAGAGAGAGAGAGAGAGAGAGAGAGAGGGAGAGAGAATGTGGCACTATAGTTCTGGTTTTGAACAAGAAGCTAAAAGCTAACATCCTGCTACTGGTGAGCCTGAGGCATGGTCAGAAATAACAGAATATGAGGAAATAACCTTCATTAATCTGAATACTTCATTGAGAGCTGATGTTAAAAACTCAGAAGACATCTGGATCAGAAGTGAGGAACCATGTGTTTTTAAATGTCTACCAGTAACTTATTTCTGCAGCGCAGGAATGGTATAGGACTATGAGACTTTTTGAAAAGAAAAATCTTTCTTTTTCTATGCGTCATCTCCCAACTAAATATTGGAGATTTGGTAGAGCTGACACAACTCGCATCTGCAGACTGGTTCTAGTCTACAGTTTGCCATCTGATTTCGAGCACTGTGCTCCCTGTTCCTCCCCATCACCCAGTGTCTTGACAAGCATGGATTCAGGTGTGATGGGGGACTCTATGTAAAGTAATTTCGACTGAAATGATCTCCACCCATTTCATCTATATCCGTGTTCCCCAAAGTGTCTGCAAGAACTGCCACATTCACCGACTGCTAAGAGGTATTGCTTTAAAAAAAGTACTACTGTCAAATACGTCTAGGAAATGTTGATTAAAATGGCAATAAAGATATAGGAGTTTGGAGGGACAGACTGAGATGTTCAGCAAACCCTCCTCCTAAAAATTGTCAAACTGGACAAAAAAGAGAGAGAGAGAGAGTATGTGGCACTATAGTTCTGGTTTTGAACAAGAAGCTAAAAGCTAACATCCTGCTACTGGTGAGCCTGACTGGAAATCCACACACCGAGGATTTATTAAAGAAAAATGACTGAAATGCAAGTAGGAGCTGTGCTCTCACCTGAGGCTGCTTGGATCCCCTCCACATCAAGTGTGTGGGCTCCATAGCTTTATCCGTGTGGGCCAGGCCATGCACACCAACAGCTTCCCTGACAAAGACAGCTCACTTAGAGTGAAACATGGAAAAACTCCACATAGAGAGGTGTGATAAAAAAATTTCACTGACCAGTGTCACACATAGATTGAGATCACATTCCGGGTGGGGGGAAGCTAGAAGCTAGGAACCAGAAATTCACCAGTCACACCTGAAAAACAAGACAGTCACAGTGAGTCTCGAGACGTCTTCCCGTAACCCCGGCAGCCTGGAAAGCCATTCACCTGTTCAAAGCTCCCCATACTCTCAAGAAACAGCAGAGAGAACCCCAAATACCACTCTATCTTTGACTGAGTGTGAAGTCTGGTACACACATAAGAAAGACAGGGAAAATAAAAGCCGGAGAAGGCTTTTAAAGGAACTGAACTTTGAAAGAAATCTCTAACTTCAATTTCAGGTCCATTGGCAAAGGATGAAAGCCCTACTGGCTTGTGAAGTGCTTGAGAGCAACCCATGACTGAGCGGATCATCAAAAACTCAAGACAGATTTATGGGCTCAGGACAACCTCTAGAAATCCAGAATTAAAAATAAAAACAAAATTTAAAAAGAGAAAGAAGGAAATTATTTATTTATTTATTTATTTGTTTGTTTGTTTGTTTGTTTGTTTGTTTAAGTTTATTCTGAGAGAGAGAGAAGAGAGCATGGGGAGGGACAAAGAGAAAGAGAAAGAGAGAGAGAATCCTAAGCAGGCTCCTCGCTGTCAGCATGGAGGCGGGTGAGTGGCTTGAACTCACGAACCCCTGAGATCATGATCTTGAGCTGAAATCAAGAGTCGGATGCTTAACCCACTGAGCCACCCAGGCGCCCCGAAAGAAGGAAATTTGGAGTCCCCAGCAGCCACATGCTTTTTGGCTGTTTGGAAAATGAAATCCCCAGAATTCTTCCAGACAAGGCACTAAGCAAAGAATCGGCAACAACAAGAGTGGGTGGGGGAAGCTTTCAGAGTCCAGAGCGGCTAAAATACATTATTCAATAGGTCCAGTTTTCTACAAAAGTGTGTAAGACAGGCAAGAAAACATTCAACCATGACTCATTTAAGGGGAAAGCAATCAATAAAGACTCTCTGAGGAGACCCAATGTTAGCCTTCGCACACAAAGACGTCAAAGTAATTACTTAAAATATGTTCAAATAAGTAAAGAAAATCACACTTAAACAAGTAAATGAAAGCATGGCAACAAGGACTTATCCAAGAGAAAGTATCAATTAACAGAAAAAAGTACTCCTCAAAGATACATCTGTACAGAATACATATGTTCTACATAGTAAACACATACATTAATACATGCGTAATATGTATTTTGAGGCATATGAATATATGTGGGGGAAGAGACAACACAAATGCAAATTTGGTACCTGAAAAGTTGCAATAACTAAAATGAAAAATTTACCAGAGGAGTTTAAGAGCAGCTTTGTGTGGAAAATAAAAGGATTGGTGAAATAAAAAATAGATCAATAGAAATTATTTGATCCAAAGAACAAGGAATGCAGAAAAATGAACAAAGCCTCAGAGTCATATGGGCCATCACAAAGCATGTCAACATATATTTCATGGAAATCTCAGAATGAGAAATTAGTGACAAACAGAAGAAAAAAAATTAAAGAAATTATGTGTAAAATCTTCCTGAATTTGGTGAGTAGGCAGAGCATAGAGGATTTTTAAGGCAGTGAAACTATTCTATATGATACTATATTAGTGAATACTTGTGATTAGATACTTGTCAAAAGCCTTAAAATGTGTAACATCATGAGTAAACTCTAAAGTCAGCTATGGCATTTAGTGATAATGACATG
Organism: Paguma larvata; assembly: GCA_030068075.1. Lineage (NCBI taxonomy): Eukaryota > Metazoa > Chordata > Mammalia > Carnivora > Viverridae > Paguma > Paguma larvata. The sequence goes on along the minus strand of CM057827.1, from coordinate 127,811,402 downwards.
GCTGTGTGGGTCCATGGATTGTAGCAAATGTACCACAATCGGGAGGTGGAGGGGATGTTGACAGGGTATTAAGGGGAGAGGTACATGGGAACTCTTTACTTCCTGTTCAATTTTTCTATGAAACTAAAACTGTCCTAAAGATAAACTCTATTAAAAAGAAATACTTCCCCAGTTTAATGAATAACACTGATGTACCTATCCAAGAACAACTGTAAGCATAGGATAAGCATACACATCCATATACAGACATATCAGACTCAGTTTAAAGACACAGAGAATCTTCAAAGTAGCAAGAGAAAAAAACGACTCATCACATATGTGTGACACAGAAAACAAAAAAACAAACCTGTCCTTCATTTATTTATTTATTTTTAAATTTTTTAATTTATTTATTTTGAAAGAGACAGAAACAGAGTGAGTCGGGGAGGGGCAGAGAGAGGGAAAGAGAGAGACAGACAGACAGAATCCCAAGCAGGCTCTGAGCTCTCAGTGCAGAGCTCCACGAGGGGCCCAAACTCACAAACCGTGAGATCATGACCTGAGCTGAAATCAAGAGTCAGACGCTTAACCGACTGAGCCACCAGGTGCCCCTATTTTTTAAGTGATATTGTTGAATTTGAAGTAAATTCATCCATATCATTAATTATATTAACTGAAAGTGGGTTAAATAGTCCAATAAAAAGTCAGAGACTGTCACACTTGAATTAGCAGCAAGATCATGTCTTAAAGACACACACTTGAGGTTCAACGACAAAAATAGATTTTAAGAGTTTGCGAAATATAAGCAGATTTTAACCATTAGAGAGTTACACAAAGTACAGTGTCAGACAAAACGCACTCTAAGGAAAAAAAAAAATCACTACGAAAAAGGGACATTTCCTAATTATCAGTATGGTCAATTCATCAAGAAAATATAAAAATTACGAACATTTACAAATCTACTTAAAGAGTCCCAAAATATATGAAGCAAAACCAAACATAACTGAAAGGGGATAGACAATTTCAATAATAACAGTTAGAGATTTCATCACTACGCTCCCAGGAACAGTACACTCTGAGTTGGTCTAGAACACATAGACCAAAAATCATTAAGGATACACAAGAATTGAGCAACACTATTAACTAATTGATATCTATTGAACACCACACCCACTTAGAGTAGAATATACATTATCTTTACATTCTACCTTGGAACATTCACCAAAGTAGACTATATGCTAAGAATAAAACAAGTCTCAATAAATTTAAATGAATTGAATATTGAATAGATCAGGAAATAATAAAGCTTAAATTATAGAAAACAAAAACAGGAAAAAACACCGTTCTTTCCTGAAAAGAAAAGATCAACAAAACTGACAAATTTTTATTTAGATTAAACAAGGAAAATAAGAAAAATACAAATTATCAAAGTCAGGAATAAAAGAGGAGAAGAGGAGACATCAAAGTTAAAAAGATTAAAGGGTATGCTATTAAAACTTAGGTTAAAAAATTCCTCGACAGACACAAATTAAGCAAGTAAAATTTTTTACACAAAGACATTTCAGGTACAGAGAGCTTTGCTGGCAAATTCTATTAAATATTTAAAGAAATACAGGGAACCTGGGTGGCTCAGTGGGTTAAATGTCCGACTTCGGCTCAGGTCATGATCTCACAGTTCATGGGTTCTGGCCCCACATCGAACTCTGTGCTGACGGCTCAGAGCCTGAGCCTGCTTCAGATTCTGTGTCTCCCTCTCTCTCTGCCCCTCCCCCGCTCACACTCTACCTATAAACATTAAAAAATTTTTAAGAAATAATACAATTCTTATGAATAGACATTTCACTAAAGAACTATATGAATTGCTAACAGGCATATGAAAATTGGTCAACATTATTAGTTGTCTGGGAAAAGTAAATTAAAATCACAATGAGATACTACCTCACACCCATCAGGATGGTAAGAATTGAAAGACAGACAATGTCAAGTTTTGGTGAGGGTTTGGAGAAACTAGAAGCTTCATTAGTTGATGAATGAATGAATATTTATACAACTGAGTACTATCCAGAAATAAAAGGAAGTACTGATACATGCAAGCGATGTTTCTGAATCTCATCCTACTAAGTGAAAGAAACCAAACACACGCAAACAGACTACATCCTTTATCATTTATGTTAAATGACCAAAAAAGGCATATCTATCGAGACAGAGAGCAGATGATTGCCTGTCTGCTCTGTGGTGGGAGCAGGGGTTGACTAATTGCAAACAGGCAAAAGGGACATTTTGGGGTGATGGAGAAATGCTCTAAAAGTAGGTCATGGTGGTCACTGTACAACTTTGTAAATCTACTTAAAACACTGAATTGAGGGGCGCCTGGGTGGCTCAGTTGGTTAAGCGGCCGACTTCGGCTCAGGTCATGATCTCACGGTCTGTGAGTTTGAGCCCTGCGTCGGGCTCTGTGCTGGCGGCTCAGAGCCTGGAGCCTGCTTCAGATTCTGTGTCTCCCTCTCTCTCTGCCCTTCCCCTGCTCATGCTCTGTCTCTATCTCTATGTCTCTCAAAAATAAATAAACATTAAAAAAAAAATTAAAACACTGAATTGTTTGTTTGAAATTAGTGAATGTTATATACATAAATTATGCCTTAATAAAGCTGCTTGAGAAAGCAGCATTACACTAGGGGCGCCTGGGTGGCTCTGTCGGTTAAGCGTCCAACTTCGGCTTAGGCTATGATCTCGCAAGTTCGTGAGTTTGAGCCCTGCGTGGGGCTCTGTGCTGACCGCTCGGAGCCTGGAGCCTGCTTTGGATTCTGTGTCTCCCTCTCTCTACCCCTTGCCTGCTCATACTCTGTCTCCCTCTCTCTCAAAAATAAATAAACTATTAAAAATTTTTTTAAAAGAACAGCACTATAGAGATTAAATTTGTTTGCTGCTTTACTTTTCAGAGTAAATAAGCAAAGTGCACTATAAATATTTGAGTGATAGATTACAGACCATTTCCTGAGCTTATTTAAATCATGCAGCACTATTTGTAAAATATATCAGATTTAACATATATATGGATTTATGTAAGACATACATAAATATATTCTATTTATATATTAGATATAATAATAAATATTTTCTATATGAAATATAAATTACATATAATTTCTATATGAAATATAAATTATATATATAGTTTTTGAAGAGCTATATATAAGACATATATAAATGTGCTCTATTTATATATTAGATATGATAATATATGATATTTTCTATATGAAATATAAATTACATATAATTTCTATATGAAATATAAATTATATATATAATTTTTGAAGAGCTATATATAAGACATTTATAAATATGCTCTATTTATACATTAGATATGATAATATATAATATTTTCTATATGAAATATAACATATATACATGTATAACCTTTTATATATGTGTATATATATATAGTTTTCGAAGAGCTTTCTCTTGGCTTCCTATTTAATCTCCATCCATAATCTTTAGAGTGTTCCTGTTATTGAGATCCCTGAGGCACTTTCTGTAGAAAGTACTAGAACTCACCAGGGTTTCTGACTCTCCTCTTTTTCCGGATGTCACAGGCACCATGCGATTGCTTTGGTCAACAAAAGGTGAGCTGAAGTGTGTCACTTCTAAGTGGGAAGGCTTTAAAACGCAGGGTCTGCTTCTCCGAATGTTCTTCCCCTGCCACCATGACCCCTGAAGCCTGGAATTAAGATGATACTGTCATCAGGTGACAGAGCATCAGTGTACCGGGCCCCCAAGGGGACGATAAGAAAAGCACCCTCCCCTCCCTACCAATATTCCTCAAGCAGGAACCATGAGACAGAAATAATGCTCATTGTTTATAAGGCACTGGGATTGTTGCATAGCATGACTTACTTAGCTTATCCTTATCAGTACAACCTCCAAGTTCATCGAAAGTGAGAAGGATAATACAATGAAGGATTAAGAAATATGGGGAGATATATTTTTTTCATCCGAGTGCCTTAAACTGTGCCCATTATGAATAATTCATTCCTGCTACTTGTGAGCATATAGGTTAGCAACAATCACCACTCTTCCCACTCAGGCACCTTTAGAGAACGCACCTTAATACAGGTGTCCAGTTACATCCCAAAGCAGAAGTCCAATCTGATGTTTGAAGATTTTAAAATAAAGGGTATATGTGAATTGCCCAAGCTCACTGGCAGCATTTGGCACCGATTATACACTTTGGCTCGAAAATTGCTCCCAATTCCCAGAGCCTGGTTATTCCAAGACAATGCGGGTCAGAAATTCCCTCAGGGTGTGGGTGATAGGCAGCAATCCTATGTTTCTAAGTCTTGCTTGTGGAAAATAGAGCAGAGTGGATGTGGCTAATGATAGCAGCTATGCCACACTTGAGTCAACAAAATATAAGCCCAGGGAATATTGAGTTAAGTCGGAACACCCGGGGAGCACAGACAGTTCCCCTCTGGAGGAAAGCAAAAATAGATGCAATACTTAGAGATTTAACGAGTGACCCAAGGGATCCACTAGTGAAATAGGCCTGCACATCCATTTTAAGTGAATACACCTATGAATTCAGCAGTTTTGACATCGTCTCGTCACTTACACTTCTGTCCAATTCAATCAAAACGGTTAAATTAGTGATGCTTGCACGGAGTCAAATGTACCTTTCGACAAAGTCTAAGAAGTATGGGATGTTTGTCTAAATGAGCATCAGGAGATTCTGTTCTGAAGGAAGGAAGCCATACTCAGGGTACAGTCAATAAACTACTACTCAAATGGTAGCTTTTTTTGTTGTTGTCGTAATTATAAGCGATCAACTTCTCCTCTCTGAGAAGGGCCCAGCCTGGTGCAGGGTGTCAGTGGCTCATTAGCGATGAGCAGGGAGGAAGATGCTGGGAAAAAAATATCCAACATCTTTGTCCTATTGTGGCACAACTATTAGATACCTGTCTTATCCAAAACAGAATACTAAGCTCTTCACACACACTTTATTTTATGTAATTCTCAAAATAATCCTAGGAATTTTATATTATTTCCATTTTACTCTCGGAGAAACTGAGGCTCAGAGACAAGCACTCAAAGTACTTTGAGGAGGTACACAGCTAACCAGTGATCTGGAGCCTTAACCATCCTTAACCTTAACCTTAACCTTAACCTTAACCTTAACTTTAACCTTAACCTTAACCTTAACCTTAACTTTAACCATACAATGCTCTGGAAATAAAATTGCCCCCAGCATCCTCACAAACATAATGGGTCTCTAGATTTGCTTTTTTTTTGTTTTTTTGTTTGTTTGTTTGTTTGTTTTTATTTCAAATTAGGAGCCTCTATTTCAAACCCCAAATGTTTGCCTTCTGAGGAAAAATCTGATCGCCAAGCAAAGCTGGCCTCGGTTCTTCACATGGCAAACTCCCACGTGCACTGACCAGTAGCTGTTTCTTTTGGACACGGCATGTGCTCCCCAATTCTCCAGAATCACACCTGGGTCTGCTGTCTTCTTCCTCATCATTACTGGCTGCCTTATAAATTGTTGTGTTCAATGTCTCTGCTTTAAATTGCACTGACAATCGAGGCACCTGGGTGGCTCAGTTGGTTAAGCATCCGACTTCGGCTCATGTCATGATCTCCCATTCAGGAGTTCAACCCCTGCATCAGGCTCTGTGCTGACAGCTCAGAGCCTGGAGCCTGCTTCAGATTCTGTGTCTCCCTCTCTCTCTGCCCCTCCCCTACTCATGCTGTATGTCTCTCTCTGTCTCTCAAAAATGAATAAATGTTAAAAAAATTAAAATAAATAAATACAATAAAATTTTTAGCTCTGTAGGGGTGCCTGCCTGGGTGGTTCAGTCGGTTAAGCGTCCAACTCTTGGTTTTGGCTCAGGTCATGATCTCAGGGTTCGTGAGTTGGAGCCCTACACCAGGCTGACAGCGTGGAGCCTGCTTGGGATTCTCTCTCTCCCTCTCTCTGCCCCTCCTCCACTCATGCTGTCCCTCTCTTTCTCAACATAAATAAATAAACTTTAAATCTTTAGCACTGTGCATTTTATTTAGCACTGTGTATTTTAGTTCCTTGTCAGTAGCAGCCCTCAGAAGTTATTTTTCTCTATGCCACGTGTCTAGGGAAGTGCTGGTATAGACAATTTTCAGGAAATAGTTTCGGACAAGGTAACTCAAGGCGAAGACCATAAAACTTGAACTCATGTACGTCGACCGCTTGGAAAACTCTTGAGGAAAAATAAGTTACTTTTCTTGATAACGGATGAGCAAGGAAGGAGATTCAGGCAATGATAAAATGGACAGGGAAGCAGTTTGGACTGTTCAACTCATTTGATGTATTTAACAGAGGGAAGCACACTTCAAAACAGGGACAGAGGAAAAGACGGAGGGGGGAAAAAGGCATGCTGAAGAGGAAAAGAAATTATTCCTATAATGATTCTCTGTAATAAACACATTTTGAGCAGATTGTAAAAAGTAATTCAACTGAAATTAGATTACAAAGAGCGCACAGTACGCTAAGTACAAGTGTATCACAGAAACGGGACATTCATTAATCTGCAGGCTGGTATTCCCACTAGTTTGGAAGAGTCTGAGTCTTGTTGGGGATAATCTAGGGTCTTTCCTGGTAAAGTCCTGTGGGTCATGATAGCATGACACGTCTAGGCTTTGACTGGCTCACCGGTACCCACTGCAATTACGTACTTTCAGTCCGGGTAGTGACACCTGGACTCATGGGAGAATTTCTATATTATTAGAAGAAAGCTGGTTCTTCCCAGCTCAGCATTCACTTAAGCAGCTCACAAAGGTAGGGACATTGCAGATAGGCCCGTGCATAACGGTAAATGGATGGTTTTGCATAATTTTCCCTCCAAAATGAGGAAAATTGTTTCCAATAGAAACTAATGCATTAATTCATTTATTAATAATCCTGATAGTTAACAACTAATACATCCATGGAACAATTTGAGAGAAAGAGAGAGAGAGAGAGAGAGAGTGGGCAGAGGGACAGAGAGAGAGAGAGAGAAAGAGAGAATCGTAAGCAGGCTCCACACTCAGCATGGAGCCCAATGAAGGGCTCCATCCCACGACGCTGGGATCATGACCGGAGCTGAAATCCACAGTCAGACGCTCAACAAGCTGAGCCACCCAGGCGCCCCGTGTTCCCAGAGTCTAATCATTTATTGGGCCACACTACAAGCTTGGTATTTTATTTGAGAATGGCGGCACTGGATTCGATTGCCTTGGGCTGAGATGAAAAGGCTTGACAGGGTTTCTGTGGTTGTAAATCACAGGCCCGGCACGAGGCAGCAATTTTGTAAATGTGTCTACAGTTCAGAGAAAAAGAAGGCTGGAAAGGTGGTTCAGAATCTCCAAGCCCTCTGCATACAGATATCAGGCGAGGACGTTTAAACTGGAGGAACAAACTTGACCCGGACAGGGTGCACTCACGGTATATTTTTTGGTCCTTCTCTCGGTCCTGTGAGTTCAGGATGATTCCCCCCCCTCCCCCCGCATTTAACATATTAGCTCATTAAGGTTCCAGGAAGTCAAGTAATATCCTGACCGTGGAGCAGAAGAGACAGAACTGGATTTTTAACTTAGGTTTGAACTCAGACTTCGGATCCCTGGGTAGCTCAGTCGGTTAAGCTTCCAACTGGTGATTTTGGCTCAAGACATGACTCCGGTTCAGAGCCTGCATGGGATTCTATCTCCCTTTTTCTCTGCCCCTTCCCGCCTCACTCTCTCTCTCTCTCAAAATAAATAAATCAGCATTAAAAATTTTTTTGAATTCAAACTTGAAGCCCTGGAGCTTGCCACTTTCGCCGGCTGCCTGTATCATGAATCACATCGCCCATAATCATGAATAACACTGACCTCCAGGAATAGAAAGCAGAAAAGAAGGTGAAGAGCCCAGGCAAAGAGGCCCTCATCCCCCAGGGCCAACGCCGCCCACTCTCCTGCTCGGAGCCTCTCCCCCGCCCCCCCCCAGATCCATCACCACCAGGAGTGAGCCAGGCGCTTGGCATCAGGACTCTGATAGCAATCTGAGTTCCCTGACAAGTACCAACCGGGAAATGCCAGAGCCAGCCTTGCAAGGCCCTCCAACCTCAAGCCTGATTTCCTGATACAACCACCCCCTCCAGACACCCCCCCACACACACACACACCCTGCCCCACGCCTGCCTGCCTGCTGTTCTTTTACCCAAGGCGGCCCTGCCGCTCCCGAGTCGGTGCTATTTCAATTTCTGCTTTGCAGCCCGCGCGCGCACCATCACAGGGGAGGCGCGGGCCCGGCCGTTCTCCCAGCATCTCTCCATTATCAAACACACGCCTTGTTCCGACCGCTGGCTGCTTGGGGAGATGTTAACTGATTCCCTGTTTTAAATCTGCAGCACTTCAAAAGGCCGTTCTGTCTTCACCAGCGCGCAGACCTGGCGCGTGGCCATGGCCACGGCCGAGGGGGCGGGGGGGCGGGGGAGGGATGGGGAGGCGGGAGCTGAGGTTGGCTCCCGAATCCCAATGCAATCACGCACTGTCTGCTTGTCTGCTTCGCCCTGCTCCCATGATCTGCGAGTGTTTCCAAAGATCCTCCAGTGTTGCCAGAATGACAATTGACTCGTGATAGCCAGAGCCATTCAGGTGCTGAGAGGCGCGTGTCTGAGGCAGAGCGATTAGAGCAACATTTCCTTGCAAGGGGGGGCGGGTCTCGGAGAGCCAGCGGAGGCAGCGTTTGCAAAGGAGGCCGGGGAGGTGGGGAGGCCGGGGAGGCCGGGGCGATTTCTCCCTTCTCAAGTGCTTCTCAAGAAGCTCTCACTCTGTGCGACCCCAGGCTCTGGCGGTGCGGGGGTCCCACAAAGAAACACACAGGCTCCCCGACATCTGGGGTGTTTTACAAACCAACCGTCCAGCAAAAATAACCCTGGGCAAGGGGCTGGAGACGCTTGAGAGAAAAGGCGTAATGCCTTGCCTGTCCTCAAGAAGCTTGCGTTTTCAAAGACAGAGAAGACAGGGGAATACATACTTACAACCGTGAGTGATTAATGAGAAGATAGAGCTGTCTACAAAGAAGTCGGGAGACGCCCTCTTGGGGGGGGGGGGGGGGTGTGTGTGTGTGTGTGTGTGTGTGTGTGTGTGTGTGTGTGTGTGTGTGTGTCGCGCATGCGCGCACAGCAAACGCCTGCACGCATGCGTGGTGAGGGAAGGCAGGGCAGAGCCCTCGTAAAGAAGCATTAACCAGATAGAAAATACTACAGACGGTAGGAGTGGCCCTTCTGGCCACCTGTGCTCCCATTAGACACCAAGGCAGGTAGGGCTGGAAGCGGAATCTGAAAGGAATATGTAAGCCTGACGGGAGACAGGCCTCCAGTGCTGTAAGGCTGGGCTCAGGCACGTTTTCCACTGGGTTCCTTAGTTTTCCACGTGCACTATGGTGAGGTTACTTCCCTGTCTTAGGTCCTTCTGCCGGTCACACTGAAGCAGATGCAGAGCCCGCGAGACTCATGGCAGAAAGGTCAGTGGAAGAGGCTAAAACTTGGTTCCCACAAGCGACAACTGGAGTCCAAACACCGGAGACGCCGATGCCTAGTTTTGCCGCTAAGACACACTTACAAGACGCACTGATGGATTTGGGCTGAGACTCCCAGGGAGAGGTGAACTGAAGGGGCGCCGGGTTTCTAGGTCGGCTGCTCCAGGAAAGAAGCGGGCAGTGGGGGCAGACCCCATGCTCACCTGCCCCAGGTGAACAGGGGAGGGGAACTTACAAGACCCTGGATATTTCTGTCATGAGCAGAGGGGACACAGGGGGGTTGTCGGTTTTTGAAGTCACAAGAGTGAATAAGGTTGCCGGAAAACTTTGGAAGGCAGAGAAATTTCAGGATGCATGTGTTCTGAGTTGAGGGAAAGACACACGCACACACACAAAAATCTAATGTTCCAACGGGGTGGATGTGGTAGAAGATAATGAAGGGACCAGAGGGGTAAGTGGGGACCCCCAAGGCTGTCCTTCTTCAGCTGAGCCGCTTTGAGTGTTCCTCGAAGCTCCGTGGTCAGTGGAGCTTCATGAGCATAACGACGAATGCCTGGTGGACCGGGCTGTGGAGAGAGTTGCAGATAGTGTGTGCGGTGTCCGGTATACAGTGGGTGTTCAAAACTGGCATTATCGTTATTATTGTTATCGTATGTGTGTGTGTGTGCGGTGGCTAGTGGTAAGGATGGAGGGAGGAGGCCTCGTCTTCCCCTTTTCTCTGATTCAAGGGGGACTCAACATTTATTCTCGCGGGCGGTACCAATGGCCAGGAAGAGAGGAGAACAACAGGACAGACGGTCCCAGCGCGACCCCACTGGAGTTCTTAGAGGAAACAGCCAGTAGGCGGGAGAGACAGCTACAAACTGCACTGTGGGCCCAGCCACCACCTCGGCTCAGGGCCTTGGGGCTCAACAGCACAGGGGCTGCCGGGGGAGTCAGCAGGAGGGTTGTTTTCCCCTCCCAGGCTCACCCGTGAGCTCGTTCTCTCTCAGATACCTACCAATAACACTGAAAATGGGTCTCACTTTTGCAGAGGGGTGCTTAGAGCATTTTAGAAATATTTTTAAGGAAATCTAGCCATCAAATTAAGGAAAAGCCAAGAAATAAAGCATGCCTCATGGATTTACTAGCAAAACAGGATCTGTCTGTCCTCTTCAAACTTTGAGGCTGTTGGTATATGGTGTTTGTGTAAATACAGATATAGATATAGATATACATAGATATCACAAACATAAATAATATGGGATATAATATATAATGTGTATAGTATATATTATATATACATATTTTATATATTATAATAATATATATAAGACATATGTACATTATATAATTTTATATGTTATATATTATACCATATTATATATGTAACATATATAATATATATCATATACCAACAGTCTCAAATATATGATCTATATCATATTATATATTTATCATATACTAGCAGTCTCATATATTATATATGGCATATAATTATAATGTATTTTATATATATTATACCATATTATATATATATATATATATATATGTGTATATATCAGCATACATATATCATATACATATGATATGTATATGACAGCATACATATCAGCATACATATTTTTGTATATATTATACCATATTTTATATATATATATATATACATATATATACACACATATACAAATGTATATATCAGCATACATATGACAGTGAGTTCTTACCTAAGAGTGTGAAAGGAGAAACAATGATTAATCAGGTGCTACCCTGGGATCTTCAAAACTCAGCTGTTCCAAAGAGGCAGGCATTGTGTCTCCTAAACCAGCATCGCTGCTCAGAACATCCTTCTGAGGATGCTCTAATACCGTAGAACTAACAGCAAGGGCATGAAGTAAGAAGTACAAAAGAACAACTCATCAGAGGAAGTAGCCGTACAAAAGAATCTTCACAAATCCTTCCAGAAAAAAATTACTTTCTTCACTTGATGAGGCTGATCAAGATAAAAGAGCCCCTAAATTAGTACAGTTCCTGAAAAATGCCATAAGAGAGACAATAGACAAGGGGGAAAAAAAAAAGAAATTTAAATCAGGCCTGGGTTATGCCAAATAGAGATTGTCTAATTAAACAAAGAAATAAGACAAAATTAACGTACAGGAACCTTTTCCTCACACAGAAAGAAAAATAAAGCCTGACAGTTTAAGTAGGAAAGTTTATGGTAATTTTCAAAGGAAAAAAAGAAAAAGTGAAGACGGAAGATTGGTTGGTATCAGACAGTTGATCCATTCGCAGGCCAACTGGTATTTCTCAACGCGTCGCGTGAAATCTCACGGCCGTGACGCCTGAGGGGATCTGCTGAGGGAGGGCAAGGATATGGCTCCAAAGACAGTTAGAAAGGCCCTCGGTGAAGATTGCTAGTTGCCTACCAAAATTGGTCTTCCTCTGTCGCTTGGACACTTAGATTAATGGCATGTCCTCACCTTCTTTGCATTGGAATATAGTCCTATGACTGACTCAGAGTAAAAGGAATCTGAGAAGAAGCAATGGGGGCCATTTCCTCACCAGGGCCTTGAGTCATTGCCTCCCTCGTGCTTTCATTCTCTTCTTGCCGGTTGGAGAGCAGAAGGATCGTGACCCAAGTTTCAACCTGACAACGCCCTGTGGGAGCAACCTGACTCTCTGAATGACTCTATAAAAGAGAGACCTTCCACCAACCTGGACCACTTACCTTCAAGCTGAATGACCTCTGTAGTCTTTACGCCACTGTCTTTTCATTTCCGTATCTTAGCTTTTCCCTGAACTATGTACCACAAAAAGAAAGATTTATTCAAAACCATCTCTTAAGATGTTTCTGTCTTCAGTCTGGTGGTAGGCACTGAAAGCCCAGTGCTAACTCAGACTCACAGACAAATGACTCACCCCAGTGTAACCATCACCTTATTCTAGAGCCGTATGCACAGTGAAATGGGCAAAGCAAAGAAGAGACATCTCATTCTGCTTGGAAGAGAAGAGGGAGGAATCCAAGTGCCAGTGGCATTTGGAATGAGCCCATAAGCAGACTTCCTCTGGGCAGAGGAGCAGGGAAAGAAAGATGAGAGAGAACATTCCCATGGTGTGCTCAGGAAGGCAAGCATGGCCCATCACCAGGGTGAATGACTGGAAGTCTTGAAGACAAAGTCAGAAAGACATGGGAGGACCAGAATGTGAAGAGGCTTGTTTGGACTTCACCCCCCATGACCATACAGTCTTCAAAGGTTTAAAGTAAGCGGTGATGAGGCCAGATTTATGCCCAGAAGAGGCTTGCCAGATGCGGTGTGCAGGGTGGACCCAAGCAAGAGTACAAGATGGGGACCAGGTGTGGGAATGTCACACTAGCCTAGGACAGCGATAGTGGGGGACTGAACGGGAATGTAGCAGCGAGAGCGGAGAAGGAGGGGCCACTTTGAGAGACCATTTGGAGTGGAAGTGGACAGAGCATGGCCACCACTGAATGAAGTCTGTTGGGGAAAGACTAAGTCACCTGCTCACCTGTGATTCTCACTCCGAATTCCTGACTGTTGCTCTCGGGTCATTTCTGGAGGAATCAATTCACTTTCCCTCTCCCTCTCTCCAGAGCACAAAGCAGTCCATCTTTACAGATCCCCATTGTCCTTCCTGTCACCTCCTACCCACACCCACCATTCACCTACCCAAGCACCCTCGAGAGCTGCCCCACGTTCAAATCAATACCAGGAGCATGTCTAGCCCTGCCTTCTAGAACCCACCCCTTCCTCCTGAGCACCCCCATATCTTACAGCTGAGGACTGACCATGTTTGGTTTGAAGCATAAAGGAGAGTAAGGCTGAAGACAACGAATGAGGTTTGCGAAAGCAGAACAGTACTTTTAAGTCAAGAGAAGAGAAGAAGAAAAGTAAGAGAAGACAGACATGAGGCTGAATTATGAGACTGGGCTGGTCACAAAAACCTCCTCAGGCCTCGTATTTGTAAAGTGAAAGTGTCATGCAAGGTGTTTCCTAAGAATCTTGATAACACGGGGTGTCTGGGTGACTCCGTGGGTTAAACATCCAACTTTCCATTTCGGCTCAGGTCACGATCTCACGGTGCGTGAGATCAAGCCCCATTTCCGGCTCTGTGCTGACAGAGAAGAGCCCGCTTGGGAATTCTCTTTCCCTCTCTCTCTGCCCCTCCCCTGCTTGTATTTGTGCTCTCTCTCTTTCTCTCTCAAAATAAACAAATAAACATGCAAAACATAAAATAAAAAAAAAATAATGAAAGAAGAATCCTGATAAACCTCACGAAAGTCGCAAACAAATGCTTCCTAAACAATGAAAAAATCACTGTTGTTCATGAATTGTATATTACAGAGCAAATAACAACAACGTCTAAATTTCAGATATGACCAAATTAACTCTGTAAAACTACCTAACTAAATCACAAATTAAATGAGCTAAGAAATGGAAAAGTTATATGAGTGCATGTTTTTAGGGCCTAAACAAACACAATAGTTCTAAGATTCAGAATCATTTACCAGGAGTCAATGTAGAATATGGAATTAAATTAACAATAATTGCCCCTCTTACAGAAGGAATAATAATTCTGGTAACCAAAAAGGATATATAAAATTAATACTAATAATTACAGAGGAATTACTTAATTATCTGACTTATCGAGAGAATACAATCGGATCCTATTAAATAGAAATGAACCTTATATTACTTTACTCTTCTGTGCAGTCAAACTGGATTTTTTGGAACAAAGCAGCGGTGTTGAATGGATGCATCGTGCAAGATGAGGGTTAGCTAGAATAATTATCTGCTCTAATTAATTTAATTTCTTTTATTGTTCCCTTGGTTGACGGAGCTACAAAAATTACAAAATATTTGGAAACATCATACAACCAGGCAAATGTTAAGGAAATGGAAACCTTTTCATGAACTTTAAAGCAAACATGCCAATAAGAAGATTTGTAATACAGATATTATATAAAGCCTACATGCTGGTGGACATGTCTCAAGTCTTTTGGAAATAGTTTTCACCTAAAGACTGAAAATCCTCTTGAGAGCATTAAGAAACATATATAAGCACGTAGTAAGATATCTTAGAATTATCGTGCCCTAGGAGATTGAGACCATAATTACCCCAATTTTGCAGGTGAGGAAACTGAGGCACAGTGAGGTAAGGAAAATATAGACAATGAATTTCTGAGACAGAATGTGAGGCCCAGCACAGAGTCAATGTTCTAACCACTACCCTTGACATCGATCTCCATAATTCCTAACTCACTGGACAATAGGAGTTTATACCCGAGTATCCTAATGGTTTCTGGAAAACCAGGGAAGGAAGGACTTCCTCTAGAGCATGTTCAGCTTGTCCTTAGGAAAGAAAGGTAACTTTTGCCTTATATTTCTGGTGACAAGATAATTTATTGTCCAAATCAGCACTTTTGAAAAGAAAAAGAGACACTACCAATAATGACTCCACAAAAAAAAAAAAAAAAATCCTTGCCCCATGCAAACTGGGGGATGTCATTGTCACACTCTTCATGGTTTATAATTGATACATCTGGATTATGACACATTATGTCTTTTTCCAGTTTTGCATCCCTTAAATTTGGTTTTAAGCTTTTCCAGGGAGAGAGAAATAAGGTTATGTCCATGAATCAACAAAATCATTTCTCAGCAGCAGATAATGACAGAAAGCACAAAGCAAGGAGGGAGTGTCTTCAAGTGTCATTCTGAGCCTTCACGTGGGCCCAGTATCACACGGCCTCTGGGTCAACCCTTCTGGAGAACTTGCATCTATTAAGATGCTACCTAAGGATAAAGCCTGAAAATGTGTCTGGTTACCAAATCTACAAGTGGCTAAAGAGTCTTATCCAGACAATGGCAAAAATCTAGCGTTCTTATTTCCTGGTAGGTTTCCTTAGATTGATTAATTTGGAGAAATTTTTAGAAATGTTTAATTATAACCATGAAGAACCGGTAGACGCATTTCATTCTTCATGCATTCGTTTAAACATTGATGTATTTTCTTAAACAAACATTTATCAGAATTGGAGGCCGGTGCTTCCTTTTACCCATGGAAATAATCTAAATTGATTCATTCATTTATTCATCTCACTTATTTGCAGGTTTATGTGCCAAGCACTGTACTAGGTGCTGACAGATACATCAATGAATTAAATAAGATGGACGTAGTACGTGTGTGCGGAGCTTGCAAAAACAGTTAAATTAAGCAATCGAATATTGAGATCAGTGCTGAGAAGGAAATTATAAATATGTGAGACACGCAGTTGAGATATAACAAGAGAGATATATTTCATTGTTTGTTTATTTACAAATCCGTATTTAGAATCTACCATGTCAGCAATCCTTCTAAACACTGAGATCCCAGTGATAAAGGGGCATGATTCCTTCCTCACCCAATAGACAGTCAACTAGAGAGGACAAACAACAAACAAGTTAATGAGTACAGGGTTATTTTAAAATTGCAATAAATGCCATCAAGAACTCTAAAGGGGTTAAGCAACAGTACAGGGATCAGCAAACTACAGCCCTCGGGGCCACATCTGGCCCATTCACTGCCTGTTTTTGTAAATAAAGTTTTATTGGAACACAACCACTCCTGATCATTTATGTTTTGTCTACGGCCGCCGTAACCATAAAACAACAGTTAAATAGTTGCACCCGCTACCTTACGGCCCACAAAATTTGCAGTGTTCACTCTCTGCTTCATTACTTTCTTTCAATGTTTATTTATTTTGAGAGAGAAAGAGAGAGAGCATCCGTAGCACACACACCCATGCATGTGAGTCAGAGAGGGGCAGAGAGAGAGGGAGAGAGAGAATCCCACTCAGGCTTCGCACTGCAGCGAAGAGCCCTACGTGGGGCTTGATCTTATGAGCTGTGAGATGATGACCTGAGCTGAAATCAAGAGTCGGATGCTTAAGGGCCTGAGCCACCCAGGTGTCCCGTGCTTCACTGTTTTTAGTGAAAAATTTGCTGACCCCTGCAATAGGGTGTAATAAGCAATGGCACTTGGGAAGAGGGGAACCCTCTATAAAAAAGAATAGTCAGGGAATATTTCCTTGCAGATAGGACACTTGCCTAGAAGCCAGAAAGAAAAGGAACTAGTCACAGGAACCAATGAAGAAAAGGCCCCTGTCAGAGGAAATTACAGGAGCAAAGGGCCTGAGGCCTGAGGCAGCAAAGAGGCTGAGGAGCTGAAAGGAGGCCTGAGTGGCTTGAGGCGGGAGAGGGGTGGGGGCGCTGAGGATAGTGAAAGGGGCCAGGTTGAAGAGGTAGGCAGGTGGCAGATTCCAAGGGAATTGGTGTTTGTGACAAGAAAATTGGATTGCATTCTGAAAGCAACGGACAGCTGGAAGGATATTACATAAGGGAGCAACGTGATTCATTTGGAATTTTAAAAGATTGTTCTATTTGCTGGGAAGCAATTATAGCTGGAAAGGTGGAAGGTAAATGCTAGGAACAGGTTAGGAAGCTATGCCTTTTGTCCAGGTGACCGTTGACGGATTCTTGGTCGATGGATTTGGAAAAATCGGTTATATGGAAGCATATTGGAGCTAAGGGCTTCTGTACAGTCTGTCAGTCACAGGAGTGTGAGTCTAAGATGGGTAAGAATATTCAGCTTGTATTTTCCTTGCTGCTTGAGACACGCAGCTGGAGCCCCACAACTTCAGAGCCAGATTCTGAGTCTCACTTGAACTTTATTGTCCACAGATGAGCTCCATAGATTTAAGATTATTCTTTTTTTTTCATCTTTTTTTTATTTTTTTATTTTTTTATAATAGTTTATTTTCAAATTGGTTTACATATAACACCCAGTGTTCATCCCAACATGTGCCCTTTTTAATGCCCATCACCCCCTCTCCCCCCTCCCTCATCCCCCTCACCCTCAGTTTTTTTCTTAGTCTTTGAGAGTCTCTTATGTTTTATCTCCCTCCCTCTCTGTGTCTTTTTTTCCTTTCCCCTCTTCCCCTCCTCCTGGTTTTTGCTTAGTCTCACCAAGTCCACCTATTCGTGGAAACATATGGTATCTGTCTTTTTCTGACTGACTTATTTCACTTAACATAATACCCTCCAGTTCCATCCATCTGGCTACACATGGCCAGATTTCATTTTTTCTCATTGCCACGTAGTAGTCCATTGTATATATGTACCATAACTTCTTTATCCATTCGTCAGTTGATGGGCACTTGGTCTCTTTCCATGATTTGGCTATTGTCGAAAGTGCTGCTATGAACATTGGGGTACACGTGCTCCTATGCATCAGCATTCCTGTGTCTCTTGGGTAGATTCCTAGCAGTGCTATTGCTGGATCATAGGGTAGCTCTATTTTCATTTTTTTGAGGAACCTCCACACCGTTTTCCAGAGTGGCTGCACCAGTTTGCATTCCCACCAACAGTGTAGGAGGGTGCCTACTTCTCCACATCCTCGCCAGCATCTATAGTTCCCTGATTTGTTCATTTTAGCCACTCTGACTGGTGTGAGGTGGTATCTCAGTGTGGATTTGATTTGTATTTCCCTGATGATGAGTGACATTGAGCATTGTTTCATGTGTCTGTTGGCCATCTGAATGTCCTCTTTGGAGAAGTGTCTATTCATATCATCCACCCATTTCTTCACTGGGTTGTTTGTTTTTCGGGTTTGGAGTTTGGTAAGTTCTTTATAAATTTTAGATATTAGTCCTTTATCCGATATGTCACTTGCGATGATCTTTTCCCATTCCGTTGGTTGCCTATTTGTTTTGTTGGTTGTTTCTTTTGCTGTGCAGAAGCTTTTTATCTTGATGAGGTCCCAATAGTTCATCTTTGCTTTTAATTCTCTTGCCTTTGGAGACGTGTCGAGTAGGAAATTGGTGCGTCTTAGGTCAAAGAGGCTTTTTCCTGTTTTCTCCTCTAGGATTTTGACGGTTTCCTGTCTCACATTCAGATCTTTTATCCATTTAGAATTTATTTTTGTGAGTGGTGTAAGAAAGTGGTCTAGTTTCATTCTTTTGCATGTTGCTGTCCAATTCTCCCAGCACCATTTGTTAAAGAGGCTGTCTTTTTTCCATTGGATACATTTTCCCGCTTTGTCAAAGATTAGTTGGCCATATACTTGCGGGTCCATTTCTGAGTTTTCTATTCTATTCCATTGGTCTATGTGTCTGTTTTTGTGCCAATACCATACAGTCTTGATGACCACCGCTTTGTAGTAGAGGTTGAAGTCTGGGATTGTGATGCCCCCCGCCTTGGTTTTATTCTTCAGTATTATTTTGGCTATTCGAGGTCTTTTGTGGTTCCATACAAATTTTAGGATTGGTTGCTCTAGCTTTGAGAAGAATGCTGGTGCAATTTTGATTGGGATTGCATTGAATGTGTAGATTGCTTTGGGTAGTATTGCCATTTTGACGATATTTATTCTTCCAATCCATGAGCATGGGATGTTTTCCCATTTCCTTGTGTCTTCCTCAATTTCCTTCATAAGTTTTTTATAGTTTTCAGTGTAGAGGTCTTTCACCTCTTTGGTTAGGTTTATTCCTAAGTATTTTATGGTTTTTGGTGCAATTGTGAAAGGGATTAGCTTCTTTATTTCTCTTTCTGCTGCTTCATTGTTGGTGTATAGAAATGCCACCGATTTCTGTACATTGATTTTGTATCCTGCAACTTTGCTGAAATCATGAATCAGTTCTAGTAGGCTTTTGGTGGATTCTGTTGGGTTTTCCATGTAAAGTATCATGTCATCTGCAAAAAGTGAAAGTTTGACTTCCTCCTTGCCAACCTTGATGCCTTTTATTTTGTTTTGTTGTCTGATTGCTGATGCTAAGACTTCCAGCACTATGTTAAATAGCAGTGGCTAGAGTGGACACCCCTGTCGTGTTCCTGATCTCGGGGGGAAGGCTTTCAATTTTTCCCCATTGAGGATGATATTAGCTGTGGGCTTTTCATATATGGCTTTTATGATGTTTAAGTAGGTTCCTTCTATCCCGAATTTCTCGAGAGTTTTTATTAAGAAAGGATGCTGTATTTTGTCAAATGCTTTTTCTGCATCTATTGACAGGATCATATGGTTCTTATCTTTTCTTTTGTTGATGTGATGTATCACGTTGATTGATTTGCGAATATTGAACCAGCCCTGCAACCCAGGGATGAGTCCTACTTGATCATGGTGGATAATTCTCTTTATATGCTGTTGGATTCGATTTGCTAGTATCTTGTTGAGAATTTTTGCATCCATATTCATCAGGGATATTGGCCTGTAATTTTCTTTTTTTGCTGGGTCTCTATCTGGTTTGGGAATCAAAGTGATGCTGGCTTCATAGAATGAGTCCGGGAGTTTTCCTTCCGTTTCAATTTTTTGGAACAGCTTGAGGAGGATAGGAATTAACTCTGTTTTAAATATCTGGTAAAATTCTGCAGGAAAGCCATCTGGTCCAGGGCTTTTATTTGCTGGGAGGTTTTTAATAACTGATTCTATTTCTTCACTAGTTATGGGTCTGTTCAAATTTTCTATTTGTTCCCGTTTGAGTTTTGGTAGCGTGTGGCTATTTAGGAAGCTGTCCATTTCTTCCAGATTGCCAAGTTTGGTGGCATATAATTTTTCATAGTATTCTCTGATGATTGCTTGTATCTCTGAGGGATTGGTTGTAATTTCTCCCTTTTCATTCACGATTTTATCTATTTGAGTTCTCTCTCTTTTCTTTTGAGAAGCCTGGCTAGAGGTTTGTCTATTTTGTTTATTTTTTCAAAGAACTAGCTTTTGGTTTCATTGATCTGTTCCACTACCTTTTCTGTCTCCATATGGTTAATTTGTGCTCTGATCTTTGTTATTTCTCTCTTTCTGCTGGGCTTGGGTTGTTTTACTTGATCTGCTTCTAGTTCCTTTAGGCGTGCTGTTAGAATTTGTGTTATTGATTTTTCTTGTTTTTTGAGATGGGCCTGGATTGCAATATATTTCCCTCTCAGGACTGCTTTTGCTGCATCCCAGAGCGTTTGGATTGTTGTATTTTCATTTTCATTTGTTTCCATGTATTTTTTAATTTCTTCTCTGATGGCTTGGTTGACCCAGTCATCTTTTAGTAGGTTATTTCTTAGCCGCCATGTTCTTGGATATTTTCCAGGCTTTCTCCTGTGGTTGATTTCAAGTTTCAAAGCATTGTGGTCTGACAGTGTACATGGTATGATCTCAATTCTTTTATATTTATTCAGAGCTTCCCTGTGCCCCAGAATATGGTCTATCTTGGAAAACGTACCGTGTGCAGATGAGAAGAACGTAAATTCCTTTGCTTCTGGATGAAGGACTCTAAAGATGTCTGTGAGGCCCATCTGTCCTAATCTGTCATTCAGGGCTATTGTTTCTGCGGAGATTTTCTGTTTTGTGGATCTATCCAATGCTGAGAGTGGAGTGTTGAGATCCCCTACTATTAGGACATTTTTATCGATGAGGTTGCTAATGTTTGTAATTAGTTGTTTTACAAATTTGGGTGCCCCCGAATTCGGTGCGTAGATATTTACAATTGTTAGCTCTTCCTGCTGGATGGTCCCTGAGACTATTATATAATGTCCTTCTTCATCTCTTATTACATCGTTCATTTTAAAGTCTAATTCGTCTGATATAAGTGTGGCTACTCCGGCTTTCTTCTGACTTCCAGTAGCATGGTAGATAGTTCTCCATCCCCTCACTTTCAATCTGAAGGTATCTTCAGGTTTAAGATGAGTTTCTTGAAGGCAGCAAATAGATGGGTCTTGTTTTTTAATCCATTCTGTTATCCTGTGTCTTTTGATCGGCGCATTTAGTCCATTTACATTCAGTGTTAATATTGAAAAATATGGGCTTACAGTCACTGTATTATCTGTAAGTTTCATGTTTGTAAGGCTGTCCCTGGCAGTATGTGTTCTTTGCAACCTTGTCTTCATAGAGTGCCCCTCAGGATCTCTTGCAGTGCTGGCTTATTTGTGATAAATTCTTTCAGTTTTTGTTTGTTGGGAAAAACCTTGATCTCTCCTTCTATTCTGAATGACAGGCTAGCCGGATACAGAATTCTTGGTTGCATGTCCTTCTTGCTCATCACATTGAAGATATCCGCGCGGGACCCCTTGCATTCATCTAAGCTTTTTTCAAGGCCAGCAATTAGTTTTATGATTATCATTCTATATTCGAGTTCTGTTATGTTGCTTATATCTGTTTTCATTAATTCTTGAGCTGTCACTGCTTCTTGTAGATTCTTTTGAGGAGAATTCTTCCGTCTCGTCATTTTGGCTGGATGTGTTATGGGTTGTTTCTTGAAGTTGCCCTGGAAAGGAAAACTGACAGACACACAGAACACAGAAATACTCAAACGTACCGACAAATGGTCCAGACAAGCAGTTCACAACAGAAAAAAATAACAAGTGACTCTCTGAGGGCAATGTCCTGAAGTAACAGCTACACGTTAAGGACAGGGTATGTAGTGTGCTGGTGGCAGAGCATATATAGACAGAATAATGACTGGTGCGGGGAGAAGAAGGAAATGGACTTTGCCCAGGTAGAGCGACTAAAGGGTTTAATCCAGACTGATAGAAATCAGAATAAGGACAGGTGCGAGGGAAAAGGAATAAAGATCGATGTCGTCTAGATGAACTTATACGGCCTGGTTATTCCAGAAAAAGGGCTAGGGAAGTAAAGAAGAGGTTGTAGGACATGTCCTCAAAGAGTGGGTTAAAAAAAAAAAAAAAAACACAAAACAAAAAAAAATGATTAAGCCAGTCAGTACCCTGGATGACCAGCTCAGGGGTGGGGATCGGTAGGAATGAGAAAGGGAGGGATAAATTTAAAAGGAAGAAAGGACTGGCGTTACTCCAGGCAGCAATCTCCACTTGGATCAGTCGCTCCTGCTGATAGTTTGGGAGGGGCATGGTTTGGTGTAGGCGGGTCCGGCCTCCACTGCTGCAGGGATGGCTTCTGGGGTGACTTCCTGGCTTGTGAGACAACAATGGCGTCTCTCCAGACCCGCGCCACCAGTCCTGGAGGCTTTATTCGCCCCTTTATTTCTGTTCTCTCTCCACCGCCAGCGCCGGCCTAGTGTGGTTTACTGGAGCCGCCGCCTGGGGTTGCCTGGGTCCCTGCTGCCTATCCCAGCAGGGTGCGTGCCTGGAGGCGCTGGGCGAGGGTGGCGCGGTCGCGCGGCCGTCTGCTACCCCCCCCCCCCCGATTTGGCTGTAACTGTGCGGGGGTTAGAGGTGCTCCGCAGGAGCCGCCGCCTGGGTCCCCCCTGCCTGTCCCGGCAGCGCGCGCGTCCCGGAGGCGCTGGGCGAGGGTGGCGCGGTGAGGCGGCCTTCTGCCACCCCCGATTTCGTTATAATTGTGCCGGGGTTAGAGGAGCTCGGCTGGTGGCGCCGCCCGCGTCCCCGCTGCCAGTCCCCCCGGCGCGCGCGTCCCCTCGGCTCGGGACGGGGCTGGCGCAGTCCCGACAGCGCGCGGATAGTGCTGCTGTTTGCCACTGAACTTCTCTTCAAAGGCCCTGCATTTAGGGGCTGGATGGTAGCGGTCTCACCCGCTCTGGCCCTCTCGTTCAGATGTTGTTCGATCGGCACTTTCCCAGCTATCTCCGAAGACGCTCACCCTCCCCTCAGCTCAACTTCCCGAGTTCGAGTTCGTTTTATCCGACCCAGATTAAACTCACGGTTTAGTTGGGCCGTGTCTGTTTTCGCCTACGTTTCTTGTCTGCTGTAGCACCTTTTCCCCCCGATTTTTGGAGTTGAGAGAGACAATGGTTTCAGTCGTCCCCCTTTAAAGGGCAAGCGAAATACTGGAGCCCCCGACTCCTCCGCCATGTTGCCCCTCCTCTATGATTATTCTTGATCTGGATAATACCGTCATGATTGGCTCAGAGCCTAAAATCTAGAAGGCTGGAGAGGTGTGGCTACACATTATCTATGGGCCTGCCTTACCTTGGAACCCTCCAGAGAGTAGAGCTCGAGGCAGGGCTTACAGATGCCCTCAGAAAGCAGCTAGGGGAGAAGACCACACAAGGGAAGAAGGTTGAGTCAGTCTCTGCTGTGGGCACCAGGGCTCGATCTGTTTAGGGCCCTCCAAGGAGTACTCAGAACGGGTCTCAGAAGTTTTTACCCGAGTACAGCACAGAACGTGATTTTCTTGTACCCCAACCTCTTGTTCAACACCTTCTTCATGGGTCGTTCTAAGTAATTCATGCATGGCCCTAACATAGCATCGGAGAAGCTCTGGCCCAGAGAACTCTAGAGAGACAGAGACCTGGAAAAACCAAGGGAAGGGCTGACCAGCAACAGCAACAACTTGTCAACCCGTTAAGCTGCTTTGTTCCAGAAACAACTCAAGTAAAATGTGGATCTAAATCATGCGACCAGAAGCACGAAGGTGTCCCATAAAAACTCTTTACAGACCTCTCCCATCTGACCTTCATAAAGACCTCTGAGGTCTTTATGCGATTTTTTTTTAGTAAGACTCAGCATTCCCATTTTGTAGATGAGCAAACAGAGCCTCAAAGGTACAATGGAAGAAACAATGGCAGAGCCAGGGCTGGAATTCACATTGTCTTATCCCTCATCAGTGCTCTTTGCCCCACACCTGCTACTTCTCCCAAACGACTGAATAAAACACCAAGTACAACAGAAAAACTGGTTCTTAGCAGTGTGAATGCAAAGAAAGGGAGAGGAAAGCTGATTTTGCTTGGAAGAGAGCATTGTAGAACGGTCTCTTGATGAAGCCATCTTGTTAGAATGATCCAGTGTTTGGTAAACAAGTCCTTAATCACACCCTTTGGTATTTTATACACTTATAATAATGCCATCTCTCAACTTCCCCCTTTCCAGGCTGAGTAGTCCCGGGCTCTGCGGTCTCTCTGCCGATGGTAACTCCAGTTGCTCGTTGCCTGTCAGTTCCCCAGTTTTGTTATAACTTTCGTGAGGGGGAATGCGGACATTCCACAATGTGCTGAAAAATGCTAATTACTATTTATCATGTAAGAGAAACAGAATCAGTCCAAGTGTGTAATTGAGCTCCCGAAGGCAGAGAATGCCACCGATTCTGGTCCTTGTCCCTGATCGGGCAGGGGACTCTCTTGTGTGCTTAAATCTACAAGCAGAGTTAAAGTCAACACCTCAGTGACCTCGGAATCATCAATTATGTTCCCACACCTGATGAGAAATCACCTTTGGATATTCTTACCCTCCTTGCCCTTGAGTCACCTGGGAAGGTGACCATGTGGAGGCAGGATGGGGTTGGGGGGGTGGGGGTCCACACCTGAAACTGCAATGATGTGGCCACCTGGTCCTCCCAGGCAGGAAAACAAACTTGGCCCCAAGGACTAAAAAATAGCTTTATTTAAAAGGACAGTCTAGATTCCATACTCATTTACATAAAATAAAAGAGATCCCTGGCAAACTTCATCCCTTGAATGATGATCGAGAATTAGTCACAGGAGACCTCGCTCTGAATGCCAGCCTCTGCCGGTGACACCAGCTGCCTCTACAGTTATTGCAAATTTAAACCAGGCATGAATGCAAAGGACCCACACTTAAAACATGCCGATCGGCAATATTAACCCTGCCCCACAAGAAGACGGCCCAGCGTGGTGTGAAGACCAACGTGGTGTCTCTGTGATTGCAAACTCCACTCCGTGCTTGCATCTCTCATTGAAGAAAGCTACTACCCTTTCGAGCCTTCTCTATAAAATGCGATACAGAAGAACTGGGTAAGCAGGGCCGAGCACATAGTAGGTGTTCAATAATATCATTATTAACTTAATTATATTAAGTGAATATATATTATATATGATATAATAATAACTATTATTATTAACTTAATATTGTAAGTAATAACAGTAGCATTATAATCAACAAAGAAAACCAGCCTGTCCAGTGACCCACGGAATTTCCCCCAATAAACCTTCTGGGGCCCAGACCGCAATGTCACGAGTTTCCTAACAAACACTTTCCCCTGCGACCGAGTATAAACCAGCTTCACAATCCTGCCAGCAGACCTTCTAATTATCTCCACTGTTTACAGCATCCAGCCCCTCCGCTACCAAATTCTCCATTATTCTGACAGCCGACAAACTAGGCCTATTAGAACTCAGCACAACTTCTGCCTAAGGCAGGAACTTTGTGAGACCACAAATCGTCGCGGTATTAAAAGTCGGTGCATAAGAACTGCCCTCAGCTTTTGCGCTAAATTGCTAGTTTGAAGACATTCATTGCAGTATATTGTATTTCCACTATATTTTGCTTTAATAGACTTCGCGGTGAAGTGTATAAGAAGAGTTTTAAAGCCCGAGGTAGCACACAGCCAACTTTTTTTTTTCCTTTTATATATTTTTCCATCTTTTGTTTGTCACCTTATATTGTTTTGTTGCTTCACATACATAAAACAACCTGGCAATCACACAGCAATCCCCAGCAGTTAGTTGGAGGCACGTATTGACTTTACTATTAAAAGTTGAAACAATCAAGCTTAAGAATCTGTGGTGTATTTTTCTGCTGCTTGCATGAGACTTTAATTTGAAAACGAATGGAAAGTATCCCCTCTGAATGTAATAGCATTTTCATCGACCTTGGTTTATTTCTATCCTTTTGCGTTGCTTGCCCGGGACAATCCTGCCATTAGAGAGAGAGGTGGGATTTTTGCCTGAAAGTGTCAGAGTGCTTTACGGCCATGATTCTTTGATTCCCGGCTAATTGATGGGCTGAGTGATGCCCGCTCACCTTGCCTTGCCTTGGCTTAGGCAGCACTGCCCACTCCTCATGTGAATCTTCATGATGCCATGCAGCAGCCTAGGTATTCTATATTAACATCCTATATCACTGGTGATGGAGGGGAGTGAAGCCTTTATGGTCCCCGTCTTCATGTGGTATACAGTCTCATGGGAGAGAAGAGGATTAAATAAAGAGCCATGCAAATACACCATGACTACGGATGCCTAGAGTCTCTTTACCATCAGAGTTATAAAGCACATGGCTTATCAGGGGATCGACTGCAGATGTGGGGGTCAGAGGAGGTTTTGCAGAAAATAACTAAGATTAGGAGATGAAGGGATTGACTAAGAGTCATTGCAAGGTAAAACACCAAAAGAGAAGTCACACATGAAAAGGCCTCAGGACAGAATAGATCTAGAACTTTTGAGAAACCGAAACAAGGGCGGCACTATGGACCAGAGGCCATGGTCAAGGGAAGTGGAAGGTAGAGCTGGAACGTCAGAGAGGCTTTGAGCACATGAAGGACTTGGGAAAAAAAAGATATTTGGAAAAAAATGAGATCTAAGTGATTTCGGAACAGACTAGAATGGAGCTGAGGAGGAGATGGTTTTTAAAAAGATGCCAAGAGGTCCAACTCTTAGTAAATCCCCTCATCAGGACCCAATTCCAATTGAAGATGAGATCTGTCTGAAGCTCTCACATAATTCAAGGGAGAAGTGGTATCTAGGAAGAGAAAAACCAGGCAGTCCAGAGATCCAGGCAGCAGGAACCCATTGACCTTCCAGACTCTGAAGTTGCTGTAACTCAGTTTACCAACTCCCAGTCTCTGTGTCTCTCAACCACAAGCATCAAATTTGGGAAGAGACAATCTGATTGACCTGGGTTAGGACCGAGGCACACTCCTCCAGCCAACACTGGGCAGGGAGATAGGACCTTATACCACAAATGCAGCCACTCCAGTCTCATCCATGTAGTATGGCGGTACTTCTCAGAGAAGACTGCGAGGTGTGAAATGGGAATTCATTTAGCCTTTGCGACAACCCTCTGAGATTGATCCCGCAATAACCAGGCTATGGAGAAGGACATTAAACCCAGAGAAGTTAATCAGCCTCCAAAGCTACACAGTTAGTAGGTGGTAGAGCTGTGAGTTAAACCCACACTGGTCTATAGTTCCTTCAAAGTCCAATGGATTCGGTCTACACTCACAATTACTCACAATGCACTCTCCCAGCCCTGGCCTTATTACGCAGTATGCTGATATATTACGAAGTATCTCTTCCAGGGGAGAGAAAAGAGATTTGGTTAAGTTTAATTATGTTCTAGTTGATTCATCAGACTTCTGGAATCTGAAATGCATGCCTTTCCACAGATGGTTAACATGATGACTGGAAAGATAAAAAGTGCATTTGCCCAGAGATACAAATGTAAGTTTGGTTAAAACAGCGTGATTGCTTCTATTTCCAAGCCTGGCCCAATGCTGTGACTTTAGGAGACCAAGAAAGCAAGAGTGAATATCTCCTTCTGAAGCTGTCACACAAATTGTTCACAGGTCTTTCTGTAAATCCTGTGATAAATAGATGAGATTCATCTTGACTGAAGTGGAAAGAATGGAAATCCCTCCATCAACATCCAAGGGAAAAGACTGATTACGCGTAATAAAATACCCTCCATCGCGCATCAGACTCTTTTGTATTAAATGGATTTGTGAATGACAGCAGGAAATATATTAGTTATATTACACAGAACTTCTAGGCATGTGTACTGGGGTGGCCAAAGTCTCCTCTACACGAATGTAAAGTCCATAAGTGCAGGGGGCGGGCTGTTCATTGCAGCATCCAGGGCCAAAACCAGTGTCTGGCATGTGATAACCAAATGCCCAGCACCTGCCAAAAGAAAGAAGGAATGACTACAATCGCCCAGAGAGCTGTCAATTTCTAGGTGCCGTTTTGTGAAATTCTTGTTTTCAAAATTTTCTGTTTATGACACCACGAGAAAGGCAACTGTCACCTATATAGAAAACAGTAGAAAGTCAGTAAGGTTGAATACAGAAGTAGGCAGATGATCCAAAGAACCTAGTACAGGTGTTTGCTTCCACAGTTTCCTTGGTTTCCTTTATCAACCTTCTCATCTTCCCATCTACTCTCCTAATAGCCCTTACGCATGGATGGGAGTGGGGGGTGGTGGTTAAAAGCAAGTAGACAAAAATAAACAAAAGCCAGATGAACTCATTCCCACCTAGAGCATCAATGCTTATTTTTTTTAAGTTTATTTATTTTGAGAGAGACAGAGACAGCACAAGTCGGCGAGGGACAGAGAGAGAGGAGAGAGGACCCCAAGCAGAGCCCAACGTGGGGCTCGACCCCAGGAAACCACGAGATCATGACCTGAGTTTAAACCAAGAGTTGGATGCTTATCCACTTTTCCCACTGAGCCACCCAGGCACCCCGGAACATCAACGTTTAAATGCTAATGGTCTCAGATCTCCCATTTTCCTGAGCTGCTAACCTATGTTTCCAATGGAACCGGGCGTTCCATGTTTACTCCAATTGAAAACGAAAGTCATTGGCTTGCACCACGCAATTTGTACTTTAGTTTTGCATTAATCACACATCCCTTCCCTCCCCCAGGGGATGTGAACTGGAAGCTCAAGTTGCCATTAACTGCCTCTTTCGGCCCCACCTCTGATCAGAGGCCAAGTCTTGCCCTGTCAACTTTGGCCATCTTCCTCAGGCCTCTCTGTTGTCCCGAAGAAGCCCTCATTCTGGTCTCGATCATCTCTTTTCAAGGACCACTGCCTTGGCCTCCTGTGCGGATCCTCTGGCTTTGACCTCTACTCAATCTACCCGCTATGTCTTCAGCAAAGTGGACTCTTACAGCACAATTTGGGTGACAGCATTGCCTCCATTCAACTCATTTTTTAAGTGTCACAACACTTTTAGGTAGAAACTATTTATCATGGTGTTTGAAGTCTTCTATAATCTTCTAGAACCTGGTGCCAAACTGAGTCCTTCCTTCCTATCTGGTCCCTTGCCCCTTATTCACTTACGAGCCTGTAGGAGAGCACCATGTATTGAGGTAGGAGCCTAAGACTCAGTCTCTGCTCTCGAAAAGAAGCCCAAAACCTTGAGGGAAACTGTTGAGCAAACGGATAGTCATGATGCCAGATAGTAAGGCTGGAGCTTAGAACACCTAGAGCCTTCTCAAACTGATTGCTGTTTCTCAAGCTTACAGCACTTGAGCCCCTTTTCGCGCCTCTCTTCTCTGACTGCATGACCGCCTTACCTACCTACCACACCCAGAAAACTTCCGCCGGTCCTTCGAACCTCCAAAAGCTAAACTGATTCAGGCAACGTGTCTTTCTTTTTTGGCCTTAAATCAGAGATTTCGGCTTATGGAGATCAACCACTGGTCACCTACTTCAGCAAACAACGTGCAAATCCATATCAAATTGATGCTACAGATGAAGAAAATTCCGCAGAAATTAAGTTTCATTCAGAACACTCCGTGAAAGAATTTTTTAAAATGTTTATTTATTTTTGTATTTTGAGAGTGGAGGGAGGAGCAGGAGAGAGAGGATCCCAGGCAGGTTCTGGTTGTCAGCCCAGAGCCTGACTCAGGGCTCAAACCCATGAACTGTGAGATCATGACCCGAGCCAAAATCAAGAGTCAGATGCTTAACTGACTGAGGCACCCAGGTGCCCCCAAAGAATTTTTTAATGAAATAAGAATACTGATTCTCAGGGCTTTTTTTTTTTTTTTTTTTCTGATTCCCAGGTTTTATTCCAGGTTTCTGAATCAAAATTTCCAGGGGGAAAGTTCTGATCACTGATCTACTTAGCAAGTTCACTAGGGAAAGTTTGAGAAATGTTACTCTGAGTCGGTGGTGCTGGAAGCGAGCCTTCCTGACCGGCTGATGATGCCCGATCCTGTTGATGTTACTTGGGCAGGGAACCCACTTAGAGAACCCCTCCTTCAGGCCCGAATTCTCTAACCCTGGAAGGCTCACGTAACGTCACAACGATCTCACGGAAGAGGCAGTGAAGGGAATACGGCGTGAGGCGATAATACCAAGGCTGAGCCAGGCTACTTGATTCACAGATGTTGACACAACTACATCATCCTGGCTCAGACAGACAAACTGACATCGATCTGCTGCTCTTCCTGTACATCCATGAGATAGCATGCGGGATGTGCCCCTCGTGGTGCCGAAAACACGAGAGACCCCTAACAAATGGCACGTGAGGGCAGATCAAGAAGACTGCTGTCTGTCTGCAAACCAGGAAGAGAGCTCTCACCAGAAACCCCTACCAACTGGAACCCCCAATCTTGCTTTTTCAAGACCCCAGAATCGAGGTGGACGTGATTCTGTCTCCCTCCCTCGGAAGGCATGTGATCTCAGCCAGCCTCCCACCTTTTCCTTCAGCATCCACAGCACAGCAACTTGGAGGTACAGTACAGGGGAGGTGGAGGACCACAACACGCGACAGTGAATTGAAGGAGACTTCATACACTTACATTTCTCGTACCGCAGGCTACAGGTGCTCACCAGAAAGAGAAGAGAGTAAACAAGGGACCGGCCAATGACAGATTCCTATCTTCCTCCTCCAATTCCAACCCCTGCCATCAATGGGGCAAGTGTTGAAAGTATACATTCTTAGGCCGTACTCAGTCTGCTGAATCAGTAATTCCTGGGAACAAGGGGCTCGAAGACCAGCAAGCCATGGTCATTACCCCTCAAAGAGATACTGCTACATCCTTGGGTATGAAATCTAGTGCTCCCCGCCAATCCACGGGAGTAGAAATTACATTTCGGCCTGATAAATATCTCGGTTGCCTGAAAACCTAAATGCATCCCCATAAAGACCTTGCTTTTTGGCCCTGTGCGGTTAATGCTAACCTGAACGGCATAAACAGAAATCTCAGAAAGGCCATACGGTGATCCGGGCCCCAAATCAGAATTTTCTGTTACAATACATCTGGCCCCATTGAAGCTCTAAAGACATTTCCATCTTGTGACGAAATACACATAACGAAAGGCGGCGGGGTCAAAAAACTGGAGAGGGAAAGCAAAAAACACGAACAACGACGACAACAGCAGCAACAAACTCTTCAGTTATCCGGATATTTCAGGGCACGGCAGTCAAGATTTCCTCTATCGATCATTTTCAAAATTTGTTTGTAGCCAGAACTCTTTCTTCAAACACACAATAAGTTTAACCCCAATTTATGCAACAGAAAAGAGACTCTGCTGGAATTCGGCCCCGTGGCCTTCTTCGGCGACCCCGAGACCCCTACGGCATCGCTGTGAAACCCCACGATGACGGCAAAGGGCAGCTGGAACGTTCCTCTTCTCGGGAGGATTTCCTTCTTAATTCTCATCATCACAGACAACCGAAGAGACAACGCAGAAACCAAAGCATTCAACGGAGGCAAAACAGAAGACTGCGTTAGTGTTGAGTCCGTCGAGGTCCCTAGACTATGTTTGAAGAGATCAGCATATTTAATGGATTCATAATGATTTGGAATTTAACACAAAAGCAAGGAGGGGGGTGGAGGGGAAGAGAAGAAGAAAGCAAGCGGCTCTGAAGAACTCCACAGTCTCAATGGTTTTACTTTTCGTTTTTTGCGACGCTTCCCTGGAAGCACTAACTTTTGTTGTCGCTCTGGGCCCATGGCGCCCCTTCTTTCCCACGCTGACCTCTGCCATTTCTGGAGGTGGGTTTACATAGCAGAGTGCAGGGTTACAGCTCTTGGGCAAACTTCTTCAGAGCAGAAAGGGCAAACAAGGTTTCACATAACTTCCTGTTTCTCAACAGAGCTATGGGTCTGCCCCCACCCCTCTGTTTTTGTTTTTCTGCTCATTCTCATGGAAAAGAGAAAAAAAAAAAAAGCCTGGAGATTGTTAGAAAAGGAAAATAACTTAATTAAAAGCAGGGGAAGAATCAGAAACTTACATGGGACTCAATGTGCATTTCACCCTTTCTTCCCCACCCCTGTATTAGAGCAGTTTGTATATATCCTGTCAATTTTGTAAGTAGTGAGTGAAAGATGGAACATATGTGTAGCCTTTTCTTCTTGTGTTTTATGGCCATTTCTTTTCTTTTCTTTCTTTCTCTCTCTCTTTTATTTTTTTTTTAGAAGTCAGATGCCCTGGAGAGGTTTAACTCTAGGGTTATTGTGTGAAGAAGAGTATTTGGGATTAAGATTTTCAGATGAGGCTAAGGCTTTTTGGTTGACCCTTGACATGACCTTTAGCAGGAAGTGCCCCCAGAGAAGGAACTTGGGCTTATTCATCTTTATGACCCCTGTACCCCCTCATTA
Source organism: Paguma larvata (assembly GCA_030068075.1). Taxonomy (NCBI): domain Eukaryota; kingdom Metazoa; phylum Chordata; class Mammalia; order Carnivora; family Viverridae; genus Paguma; species Paguma larvata. The sequence continues at coordinate 127,778,885 of CM057827.1, read as the reverse complement.
CAGTGCTGGGTACAGAGTGGCCACTCAGAAAGTTTACTAAGTCAGTGTGGGTTGAATGTCATAACCCCAAACTTTACTTTACCATCTGTAAAGATAGTAACAATAAGACAGAGCCAAGAAAATTGTGTCATTCGCAACTTCTGAAAGCACTTTAAAATTAGTTCCAGAAAGATCCTCAAAGTCAACCACTCCTTGAAAGGATAGGAGATAGTGTGTACAGTTGTTTTTTTTTTTTTTTAATGTTTTTTTAATTTAGTTTTGAGAAAGAGAGAGAGCATGAGTGGGGGAGGGGCAGAGAGAGAGGGAGACATAGCAGGCTCCGAAGCAGGCTCCAGGCCCTGAGCCATCAGCACAGAGCCCGACACGGGGTTTGAACTCATGAATCGTGAGATCACGACCTGAGCTTAAGTCAGATGCTTAACTGACTGAGCCGCCCAGGTGCCCCAGTGTGTACAGTTTTAAACTGACTCGTTCGATACAAACTTCCTCCTTCTCTAGGTATGAATATATTTCCAACAAATGTAAAATGTTATGTTTCCCATGAGGAGGCTTATGCCAAAAGGAGTGGCCAACTACATAAAATGAAAACAGTCTCCTGGAAACAGCCAGGTGGTTGACTATGTTATTTTCATTTGCCAAGCAGTGATAGGAAATTCTATGAAAGTCTGAAAGATGCCCTCGCCTACAGACAATAACCTAGAAATCAGATCGTGTCTCTGTAACCGTGACTATGGGCACGGATGCCTTCTTTAGCATGGAACCATTCAGATCCCCAAAGCTGGGGAAATTTTACAGGAGGAGCTCTTTGCCCTTAAGAACAAACACAGAGATAGAATCCCCTACCATCTCTGTCTTAAGAAGCCTAGATACTCAAGGCAACTATGAATTCCTTTCCATATCCCAACACCACATTTGTTGAACGTTTCTTTCATTCCGGGCCAGACCGGAGTGTTCAAAATTCCACCCAGATTGTTTGCCAATATACACACTTGGTGAAGAAGTTTGCGGATAATGCAAATCTCGCCGTATGTAATTAACGGGAGTGCACTCATTACTATCTCCAACTGAGAGGACAGAAAACCCCCGAGGAATGTCACTGACAAGACGTGACCTTAACTTCCTTAACCATTTGAGTATTGTTGAGATGAATGCTGGACTCCCAGCAGATCTTTGCTCCCGCTTACCTGCATACTCACTGGAAATCCATCTAAACTTCTTTAGAAAGTGAAATTGGACCAGAATTACCTTGCGATGACAGTTCTCCCATCAATTCCCTGCATTTTGCTCCTGTCAACCAAGGAGTATAAAAAGAGATTTTCTTAGGTGATTCCAACTGCCAGTAGACTCTGAGAGGCAAGGGTGGGGGAAGAAATGTTTAGGGGAGATGGAGGTTCAAAGGAGGGTTTAGAAGAACGTGGAAAAAAAATCCTATTTTATTTTCGTGAATCTGGGATTTAGGCAGAGCAGATAGGACATCCTATTATTGGCTGTGTTAAACAGTCTGCAGAAGGCGGAAGCTGAAACCTGAGGCAGAGCCTCCGAAGGGACATGGAAGAGTAAGAGTCAGAGAAAAAGAGAAGGCGAGAAGGAGAGGGTCAGAGAGGCAGAAAGGAGGGCAGCACTGGGAGAAGACATGAAAAATTAGAACAGGAGCTCAGAGCACTCGGGAGAGCGGGGGAAATGACAGTTGAAATTAGAACAGGAGCTAAGAGGAGCGAGCAGAAGGGGACGGCAGGAACCAAGAAATTTAAGGAGGGGAGAGGCAACTGAGAGAAGTGGCCAGAAAAAAAGCCAGCGAGCTTCAGTGCGAGGGCCAGGGACTCCTGTGTGTCTGCTAGACGTGCCCTGTGTGGATCAAAACAAATTATTTGTCATTCTGAAATGACTCTGGAAGGGGGAAGGCACTGTGCCCCAACAATCAATATTAAATTTTATGCCTGCTGCACCTTTCAAAAGCCTCAAGAAGACATTGATTCAAGTAAGTGTCACCTTTTTTAAAAATGACCTTTGATTATTCACTTTAACAGTTTTAGAGCCGAAGTTGGCAACCCTCCCGACCTGGGGACCAAGTGAAAACCGAGGGGTGGTTTTGCCGGCGGTAGTGCAGCTGCTGGGATGTGCCCTGGCGGTGGCTGGGAAGTGCTGTCGCGGTGGCAAGGGGGAAGGGAGCCAAGGCGGGAGGAAGTGCGTTCCCATCCAACCGGAGCACGCGTGCGTGGGGAAGCTGGGCGTTTGTGGTTTTCATTACACAGCAAGCAGGCATTCTTAGAAAGCCGAGAGGAGTTGTGCTTTCTGGTCGGTCTGGCCAAGTGGTTTGGGGCACTTTCTAAGTTGTGTTTTGTGGCCGGTTTTACAAGAGGAAAATGCCTGATTCCGATGGAAAGGCTTGGGAAACCAGCGATGGGTTTCCCAGATGAGGCCTTTGTAGAACCCGCCCATCGGGACTGTGGCTTTGCAGTTTGTACTGACTGCCTTATCGCTAGCTGTCAGACACCCAGGCTGGGTCGGAATTGGTTTCACCAGGCACAGGCTTGTGTCTGGGGCTGAATGAATAGGATTTCAAGCTGGGGCACGTGATACAGTCATGCTCTGCATTTCTCTGTCCCTTAGTGCCAAACTAGAGCCTGGGTTCAGGCCTAGAATACTATCTTGGTTATATCAGAAGTCTCCATGTATTGTTGATTGGTTTCTTTTGAGGGTAATCCGCCGTCGTGTCTGTTCCGTGCTTGATTTAAATGTTACCTTCCCGAGAGAATCTGATACCAGCCATGGTTCTTCCTTGATCTGAGTCTGAATCTTTGGTTCGGGTGACCCATTCTATCTTCTGACTTGGATTGATTTTCTGGATTCAGAGCCTTGATAAAATTCCTTTCATCAGCTGGTCCTGAGAAACCCAGTCCAACCCTGGGAGGGTCACCAGTCAGCAGCCCATCACGTTGCAGATGGCGTGAGATGGCTGGGTCTGGTTCCAGGGCTTGCTTGGTAGTTACATATTTATGTCTTATCCAATTAACTACTTCGTAATGTCTATCTTTCCCCAACTGGCTCTTGCTTTCTGCCCATAAGTGGTTACCTGCCTCCCGAGTCCTGGAAACGGATTCATTTTTTCATTCATTCCATAGATGTTTATTAAACCAGTATGGTGTTCTAGGTAGTGTGCTAGGCAGGATTTAACTTGTATTCAGTTGAATTTTACTCATTCAAGTATTTATTACATATGAACCATGTGTTGGGCGCTTTTCTAAATGGTGGCAATAGAAGACAGTGAGGAAGTGGATGATGAAGATAACGTTCCAGTTTTCATAGTTCTTACATTTCACTGAGGAAAAGCAGTAAATATACAAACAAATAAATAGTGTAGGTCAGATGCTAATATGGAAGGAAATAAAGGAAATATTTTGTATAGGAAAGGTCTCACAGTCAGGTGACATTTGAGCAGAAGCATAATGAAGTGAAGGAGACCATTATATAGATTTTGGAGGAAGAATGTACCAGTAAGGGGAAACAGAACATGCAAAGTCTGAGATGTTTTCTTTGTTAAAGGAACAGGTAAGAGCCCTGTGTGGCTGATGTAGAGTGAACCGAAGATACTGAAGGAAAAGATGAAGTCAAAGAATGACCTGGGCGCAGAGCAGGTAGGGTCTTGAGGCTATTAAAAGGACTTTGGCTTCTAATTTTGGCAAGGTCTGGAAAACCACAAGAGGTCTCTGAGCAGAAGGCGGGGACAAGTAACATTTTTCAAAGACTCACTCTGGCTGTCCCATGGAGAAGAGACTCTGGATAGATAGGTATGGAAGCAGAGAGACAGGGTAGAAGCCTGCTGTAATAGTCTGGGCAAGAAATGATACGGACTCGGACCAAGATGGTAGCAGTGATGTGGCAAGGAGTGATGAGATGCTAGACATATTTCAGACAGAGAATCGACAGCGTCTGCTGATTGACTGAGTGCTCTGGAGAGGTGAGGACAGAAAGGGATCAAGAATGTCTGCATTGTTTTTGCCTGGGCAAGTGGAAGGACGAAGTTGCTATTTACTAAGAAAAGACTGGAGAAGAAACGGGCTTGGGAGATTGGTCGTTAGTGGGGGGAGTTCTGAGTTCGGTTTTAGGAATGTTGAGTTTGAGATACCATTTAAATATCCAAGTAGATAGAACAAGTGGATACATAGTATCTGGAGTTGGGGGTAGACATCCAGGCCGAAGACATGATTTTGGAGTCACCGGGATTAGGTGATATTTAAAGCCAAAGACAAGGTGGGATCACATAGGAAGTCAACGTAGACAGAGATGGAGAAGAAGTCAGGACTGTCAGAAACAGTCCCTGGGGTGTTCCAACATTTCCAAGTCAGGAGGATGAGGCAACAGAATGGAAGGAGCGTCCAGGGATATGGGAAGAGAACCAGAAGAGAGTGAGTTCTGGAAGCCAAGAGAAGCACAAATTTTGAGAGGAGGAAGTAATGGAATGAGACTCATGAACTCTGCCCTTGACAAGAGCTGTTTCAGTGAAGAGGTGAGGTGTGAGACACTGATTTCACTGAAGTCAAGAGAGAGAAGGAGACAAAATAGAGGCAGCAAGTATAGGCAGGGAAATGGAGTAAGACCTGGAGAAAGATGTGGAGTCATGAGAGGGGGATTTTAAGGTGTGAGAACTTAGGACATTCACGAACAAACAAGGTGAAATGGGCGGTGAAAGGAGGAAATTGCTGGAGCAAAATTCTGGGGTCTACAGGAAGGGACGGGGTATGTAGCACACAAGCAGTTGGCTCGACCACAGAGTTTAGACCAGTTATTCACAGCAACGAGAGGAAAAGTAGATTGACTATGTGGATACAGACACTGGGTAAACGTGCATGGATATTATCTTCTGATTGCTTCTGTTTTCTTCCCATTAATTTGGTGGGCAACTTCATGGGCAGAGAGTGGGGACGGGTGGAGGAGGTACTAACGGTTTCGGTGAAATGACCTGAACCAGGATTGCAAAGAGGGAGAAAATGAGCAAATGGAAGAAATGTTACAGGATTATTACTCAGCCTTCCTCCTTTTCACAGCTGAATTTCTCCCTGGGTGGGAGGCTCCTGGTGATTCACAACAGCTTCATGGCCACCCTTCATCCTTCACCCTTCAACTTTCAGCTGAGCCTTCTGTCACTTTTCCATCCCAAATTCAGCATGCTTTACTCCTTTTCCTCAGCATTTCTGCACCAAGCCATTGCCCACCCCAGACATCCTGAAATACTCCCCTCATTTCCATGAACATGTTCCACCTGGGACCTCTTGCCGTCATTGTTTGAGGTTTTCATTACATGTCTGTGTTCCTACTGGTCACAGAAAGTAGCCTCCCCCCAAGAGTCTGCCCTTTCCTTCCCCAGAGTCAGCCTCACCTCTGTAACCAGCGTTCCCATGCCCTTGTCTCCAGCCAGACATTCCCTGATTTCTCATTCTCCATTCCAAAATACTTGGTAAACATTTTTGATAAACTACTCTGCCAAAATATGCAGTTACTGGGTCAAAAAGGATCTTTTGAGCCATATTTCTCACCTTTCTCCCCAATACAGTGCCTCATCCTGACTTGTGCACTGTTAGTAACAGCACTATGAGTCTGTAAGATCTCCAGGTTTGTAGAAGAGACATTGACTTGATCTTTCCTCTTTGTCCAGTCTCCACATCCGAACGGATCCTCCATGGGCAGAGCCATTGTCTTCACAGTCTATACCTCTCAAGGAAACTCATACAGGGTCTTAAATATAACAGATACTTGGTTAATATGCTAAGTGACACTCATGTAGTATTTATAAAACCTGCCTATTGCCTGTACCATGCTGTCATACTGTCTCTTCATTCACCGCTACCAGAGCCTTCCCTCCAGCCCACTTCGCTTTGGACCTACCAGTACTAGCACAGCACATTGGCCGACCCATGAAAGAGGCCATCCGGATCTACAATAGATCAGAAGGGGTGTAGGGAATAGAATGACTAAATTTTACAGAACTTAGTGTCTATTCAGAAAACATCCTTCATGGCTTTGCAAATAGGCAAAAATGTCAAGTCAGCTCTACTCTGAAGCCATTTGGAGACATTTGCAACAATGAATGCATGATTAAGTTTATTGTTTAGTAAACAGTTTGCAGACATTAGCCAAGGAAGAGTTATGGAGGCAGTTTACAAATAATTGCAATTGAATTAGGCAGACTGCAATGCAAAAGCAGTGCAAATAACTTGCCAATTCCATAAAGTGTTTTGCAAACAGATTCTGGGAGAAAATAGAATGAGAAAAGCAGAAAATCCAGAAAGGGATGTGTTCAGAGTCTGCTCTGCAGATACCGAGAGAGGATGCCTTCATATTTCACCGCAAGAGTGAAGTACTCGTGAAAGGTGTTTATTTCTGCTCTGCCTCAGAAACAGAACTTGGCACAGACTTCAGAGGAGGGAAAAGGGGGCATGACTCAGTGATTTGGCAGTTAACAAACTCAATCTAACAAAAGTGGCAGAATAATTTTAAAATAGAGTATATGTGTTTGGACTGAGGGGGATCGGTTGGGGTGGGGCAGGATCTTGTCTTATGGAAATGCTCTCAAAGCACTGAGCAATCCATCCCCAAAATAAACCTTTACCCATTGTATACCTGGAGTATGCCTAACTAAAGACACTTATTTTATTAAATATATACTATACGACATGTATATTTATATTTTATTAAACCTATGTTAAATATTTTGTTAAACATATACTATTAACAGATACTTTTTAAAAGAGGAATATAGCATATGAAATGAACATATATGATTATGTATTTATTGTATACGGATATGATATAGTATTTATAGTATACATTATAGTATATATGTATATTATACTATATAGTATAGTTTAGTAAAGTATACATATATAGCATAGGCATATAGTATAAATATATAGTATAGTATAGGTATACATATATAGTATACATATATAATATATATAGTATAGTACACATATACTATAGTATAGTACACATATATAGTATATATTTAGTATAGTATACATATATAGTATAGTACATGTATATACATTATATATAATGTGCATACAGATGAATATATCATATTATGCACAATAATGAACATAATATAGACGACATCAATATCAAGGTTACCCTCCTATGCTAATGGGGCAAAAACATAACATTCCTTAGCCAATGTGTTTACTTCCTACTGAGCAGTTTTGTTCATTTCTTACCACTGATTCTATGGATTAAAGATAGAAATACGAGTATAAACCCATTGGAATGAATGTCGAAACAAGTGCATAACCCCTATATGGGTGCTTAAGTTGTACAGTTGCTCCTGGAACTGCTGAGAGAAGGATTCTTCAGCCACTTGAACTTAGCTTTTATGTTTAACAAAGAAAAAAGCACAGGGCATTTATAAAAAGTGCAAGCATGATTTAGTGAGTGATCTCCTGGGTTAGAAGTACTCACAGGGCTTTACCGATTAGAGGTTGGTCTATTGTCTCAAAATACATCCTGGACACGTCGTTCTCCTATTCTAACCATTCCCTATATTATATGCTATTGATTTGGTAACTATCCAACAGGATTCTGAGACTCACAACTACATTTTCGATAGACAATCTAAAATGAACCCATGAACTTGAACCCACATATCAAGGATTACGACGATGGGTTTAGGTAAAAAGCCGACTCCTGTCTCTTCAGAAAAAAATCTAGGATCGATCACAATCAATAACAATTTGATGGAGGCAGACGTATGGATTGAGAACCTGCATTTTCATCCCTCCTCCAAAACATTTTGAAATCTACCACAGATACGTAATTTGGGGATTTACCACATACATGTGTAAGGTCTACAGATCTGCCTAGTGACTGAGGCTGGGATAATGGGTCCAGTATATCATACTTGGATGCTTCTTTGCACTGAAACTAGTTGCAAAAATCTATCCATCATTTCCCAAGACAAATTATATTGATGCAGTGGGAGCTTCCTTTTGCACATTCGCAAATTTCACCATCTACCATAGTGATTTGGGATGAGCTCAATCATGCCCACAAATGGATCCTCTGGGTATGAGTCATTGACAGCACTTTTAGTTGCAAAGCAATTTTGTATCTTATAGGTTGGCATAATAGGAAGCTTCTGCGTTGGAAAATACATAAAAGAGAATACTAGATGGCAAGGAGTTCGGGAGCGATCTTTCCCTTTTATTCTTTGCTCTTGTGTCCCTGAAGAGAACCAGCATTTTGAAGAGAAGAGAAAAGATGCCTGGTTTCAGGACTTGCTTATCCCATTAACAGGGAAGATTGACAAGAAGTAGACAATTGTGTCTGTCGTGAATATGGGTATGGAGGGAACTGTTGAAATGGAGACCCTTGCTAATGGAAGAAAGATGACCCCAGCCTTTTGACAGATGTCAAGTAGACTAGAGCCCAGTGAAGCTATTCCCACTCAATCTGCATTGCAAGAGAAGACAAATAAATTGTGTGACTGTTAACTTCTTTATTTTTTTATTCTATAATTTTGTACTCTACAGCGTAGCATGAGATAGGGTTCTCCACTTGATAATGTCGGTCAGTATTATCTGTCTAGAATTTCAATGGCATTGTGGCTTTTGTTAGTTGGTGGCCTCTTCTCTGGGTCAAGGAAGAAAAGAAAGAAATGAAAAAGAAGTGAATAAAGAAATGATATAAATCAATCCCCAAATCACGACTCTTCAATGAGATTTTGACCTCAGTTACAGGAATGCAATTTCTGACTCTGTCTGAGAGGCATTAAGTGACTTATTTAATGTACTATATGAAGGTAAGTATGAAAAATGTACTTGAACTTTATTTGGTTCTAAAATATAATGGAGACAGAATTTTTTTTTTTCCAAAACAATCTTTTGTCCTTTTGAACTGTGTGTGTGTGTGTGTGTGTTTCTGAGTGAAAATTGTGTTAAAAAATAGTCACTTTGTTTCTCTAGTACCTAACACCAGCTAAGGAAGAGGGGGAAAAGGAGTTCACATGTGACCCTTGCACACTTATGCATCATGACTTTTATTATTTTCCCTGCCTGGAGAAGAAGATTCCCAGAAACTCACCCCCCACCCCGACTCCGTCCCTATGATTAGAGCTTTTGAGTCCTAGTCAAGGCCAATTCAATCTGGCAAAACTTAGAATGTTCCTCCAATGGGAGAAATTTCCTGATGCTGAAATTTGATGACACCCCAAGGGGAAAAATACATCATAAATCCCATCCATGGATGATAAACGGTTTTCTCTTACGGAGAAACTTTCAAAGGAGTTCACCGTGTGATTCAGAGGTGCCCTCTCACTCTCAAGTGAATAGGCTTGGCCTGGTGCAGCACATAATGTGGGAAATCTCCCACGAGTAGCCAGGTGAGGCGGCCTTGTATTCCACCATTTCCTTAGGATAACCAGGTTGTTCGTGATGTTCTTGAGAACACTGCACGGTTTTCGAGTGTCTGTTGTGGTAGAGAGTTCGGTAGGTACTAGATCTGCAAAGACAGGGGGTTTGACCTCCAGGAACTTAGAGTCGAGGCAGAATTTCACAGGCATATCCTGTCAGTGCAATGTGATAACCTAAGGAGGTCAGTAAGGAAGGAACAGGTAGCATGCAATCCCTCTCAACAGTGTCTATGTGTCTTCTGCTCAACAGAGGCATCCCCAGAAAGCTCCACAGTGAGTCAGATGAAGGGATACCCTAGGTTTCCAGGTCAGAAGAAGTGTGAGGACAGTCACTCAGAAGTGACCTGGAATGATGAGTGAAGTGTCCTCCTCCAGAGACTGTACTGTCCCAGTCCAGATCTTATATACCTTCACCGTTCAGTCATATTTCAATTGGTCCCTCCAGCCACAGCTCCAGTACTGCTTTAGCCATGCGATTCCTGTAAGTACCCATCTGTGGAAAGGGCTCTTTGCCCCTATGACCTTTGAAAGGTCTCAACTCCCTCCTTTCCTTCCGTTTGTTTGTTGTTTTTTGTTTTGTTTTGTTTTGTTTTTTTGCTTTTTTTTAAATTTGTTTTAATTTTTCTTGAATTCTTCTTATTGCCCTGACCACTCAGTTTAACAGTTTTGAGTGCTTTTGCTGAACCAAGATGCTCTAAGACTTTACATGTCCGGCCTCATTTAATCCTTACAATAATCCCTTCCCATAAGCAGTATCACTCACCCCACTTTACTGATGTGAATGCTGAGGCATGGCCACATTAAGTAACTGGCCCAAAGATCTAGCTAACAAATTGTGGAGCCTCATTCTACCTCAGACAGTCTGATTCTAGGACCACTACACAAAAGTTATTTTCATGTGTTTTAACTCCTGAACGAGATTTCACACCTCATGAGGGTAGAAGCCATAAACTTGCTACTTGCAGTTTAGACAGTGCCTACTCTCTTGACATTGTAGTTGGTAATGACAGGTTATTTGTTGAACGAGAGAGTTAATAAACAAATAGGTGGATGTTTGAACTCTACTTTAAAGGTTGGTGAATGGGGCACCTAGGTGTCTGAGTTGGTTAAGAGTTTGACTCTTGGTTTCGGCTCAAGTCATAATGTCACAGGCTTGTAAAAGGTCAAGCCCCTTGTCGGGCTCTGCACTGACAGCACAGAATCTGCTTAAGATTCTCTCTCCCTCTTTCTCTGTTTCTCTCCCACTCGTACTGTCTCTCTCTCTCTCTCTTTCTCAAAACAAATACATAAACTTTAAAAATGTTTTTTAAAAATTTAAAAATGTATTTAAGGATCATAGGAAAAGAAGTAGAATGCAGATCTCGAACTCGACCTCTGTAGTAGTCAAAATATTGGTATACAGGTCTGGGTCGGCATAGATGCAGGTGGGAGGGAAACGTGAGGGCTGGATACCTGAGTCATTTTAAAGGGAACACTTGGTGACAAGTGGAGCAAGTGGAAGGATATTATCGCAGTAGAAGAAAATTTAATTGTCTTAATGGGAAATGCATAAGTACTTAAAAACAAAGCAAAATCATTCATGATCTTACCATCTAATGGTAAACAGAATGAACATTTGTTTTTATATCATCCACATTGGGTCATTACACGAAACGCAAGTGAAAATACGAGACAAAGCAAAAGGATAAAGTCATGTCAATTTCTCCTCAACGTTCTAGTCTTCAAATATTACACAGCATTGGGATCCACTCTGAGTCGTCAAATGACCGGTCCATGTGATTGTGTGAAACTGAGCACAGATGTAAATCACCGAACTGACTCAGTGAATCACTAAACTGAGTCAGCTTCAGTCCAAGTTCATCATCACAGGCATCATTCAAGGGTGTGAACATTGGGGACACACAAGCCTGATCTTCTAAACAAAGAAACATTCCAGTGAAACGTCTTCTGGTTTGACTATCTCTTGATCAACAGCTTTGACCCTGCTAATTCATTCTAGATCAACATTATCACGTAGATAGCACATATGGGACTCTTTATATGTCCCTTCTGCCTAATTTCTTAAAAAACAAACCAAAAACCCAAAAAACAAAAAACAAAAATCACAGGTTCATTAACATTGTAAACATCACCTATATTGTATACATAGTGTCTCTGTCTCTGCATAGAAATTAATTGAAAAGTGGCATTGCGGATGCCAATTAAGTAGAACATTTGTTTCTCAGCAGAATAACTTCAGATGAGGCTAACTGTGAACGCATACGTAAGCATTGGGGATTACAAAACAAATATGTCGAGAGGAGAACAGGAGTCACTGCTTTATATAACATTTCCTCTGGTACTCATTTTCAAGAGGTAAGCCTCCTTAGTTCCAGTAAAATGAAACGTACTGTCGTGGATTAATAAATCTAATTTCTTGCCTTTCTTCTGTGCCAGGAACAGTGCTAGGGGATAACTTCCACATAATCGCATTTTTTTTTCAGAAATGCATCTGGCCATACATATGACCAATGCACATATGTGCCATCTGTATAGTAGGAAAATTTATGAGGCGATTGCTATTGTCTGAGTCAATCAGCCTGATGAAGACTGTTGTCAGAGAAGTATTTGTTCAGTAGATATTTGCTACAGCTTTGGTATGTTTTCCCACCTGTCTCCGCCAGCAGATTTTATCTTGTAGAATTTCAGGAGACAGTTCTAGAACTTAAATTAGACTGTTACTATAGTGGAAAGAGACAATGTGGTTGGTATTTTCGGTGTCAAGTTATTCCCAAGATTTATTAAGTACCTATCATATGCTCAAAGCGACTGTTAGATATTATGGCGTCCCCAGTTAGAAAAAAATTCCCTGCAAACTTAGACTTTGAATTTGGAACTTATATTTACTGGTTGTTCTAGTGCCTATAAATGGAAGACAAAGCCTATCAAAAGTAATTTGATGACATTTTGATTACCGATTTGAGTTATTGATGATTCAGTGAAATCAAAAGAGAATTGCAAAACTCTGCAAGTTCCATGTGTTACTGGTTGATTCAGGACGTCTAGCTTTGAACCTTGGTCTTTCGAGATATATGACCGAGTTGATCATATAATCTTCCTAAATGTCTGATTCCTTCACCTGAGATTTTATCATGACAATGATACTACTGTAATAACGAGATAATGGACATAATATGCTTTGTAAATTCTATAAGTGAAAACATTATGTTATTAAGAATATATTATCTTCACAATATTCCAATATAAAGCAATAAGTTGTATCTAATCTTAAATTGCCGTCTTCTTTCCCAAGTTCATAGTCCACAACACTTATGCATGATAAGAAAATTGCAAAAATTCTTATAAATGGGTGTTATCTCAGAGCCTACCATGTTTAAAGTAGAATCCTATCTTTATTCTTAATAAGCCAACATGTCGCTGATTAATTACTAAGGAAATGTGCTGACAGCCTGACAGGTTCTGGTTTTGCCCTCTAGTTCAAGGTCTCGGGTTAAGAGAGCAGTTTGCTGTTGAAGGGACAGAGTAAAACTTACTGGACCACTGGAAGGTAAACCACGCCTTCTTCTCTAACATGGTGCTTCCCACCGATCTTTTCGGTTTCCGTGGAACTTCCGATTTGCCGCAATGTGAAGGAACTTCCAAAAGTTCACCACCTGCGGTACTTACCTGCTGGCAGGTAGACACAGCTCCAAGGGCCCCTTGGGGTTAGCTGCTCCAGACAGCCCAGAAATGTCTGCGTTTTCGATGCGGCAGACACTTCCCTGGGAAAGCAAAACTCACCCTGGAGCCCCCCACGTGCAAATTATAGTCACCATTTAAACCATCATCACAGTATTTGAGGTTAGTAAAACATATTGCTTGGGCTATAAAACATTCTAAACTAGCATTCCAAATGTCTAGCCTCAAGCAAGCACTTAAATTAAAGTTTCAGACAGCTGGCACTGGAATCATAATAACAGTTTTTTTACACAAAGGGATTGGCTAAACATGATTATTGATTTGATAATTTATTGTCAACAGGCATTATTGTGCCCTGATCTCAACGCTTGGCTTTCTTTCTTCTCTGTTGTCAACAGGTGATGACGAGGTCTGGATAGGGTTATATAGGGAAGGAACACTCAGTCCCCTGGTCCTAGGTAGATTTCTTTCTCTCTCTTTCTCCTTCTCTCTCTCTCTCTATTTCTCTCTTTGACACACAAACACACACACACACACACACACACACACACACACAGGGCACATTAATTTCCATAATTCCATCATTTTTACTGTCTCCTTCCTATAAATTGCTTTGTTTACAAAGGGGAAGAATCTGAAAACACCATTGTTAGCACCCTTATTACAAAAGAAAAAAAAAAACATTGACTTTCTAAATACAATTTATATTCCCTTAGAATATCTATCGAATATCTAATTTCCCATACCTCCCTTTGTGAAATAGATAAAAGCAGAAAATGCCACAGTATCTCTTTTGTATTTGGAAGCAGGTACAAGTGCCTTGTGTCCTTTTAGGCATCTGGGTACTGGTTCACCCAAGAGACAGACAACGAACGCTGACGAGAGCTCTTTGCCCTCTGGCCACTTCCAAAACACAATATTTTTAAGCCTTATTAACATATTTTCAAGTATAACAGACTCTCTGTTCACTCCAACTTGGAACACTTTTAAAGATTTTTTTTCCACCACAGGGAAATACGCGTGATTGACACTGTTGTTCTATTTTAGTCAAACTGGACCCATTCACAGATTTTCTAGCAGAATTCAAAAGATAAAATTATATTTTCATTATTAAAATTGAGTCCAACAAATAGAACTGGCAAATTTTGCTCTCGGTCTTTGTGAGCTGCTGGAAACGGGGTAGTAAAATCTTTTGCCATTTTTTGTGAGAAAGTAGGCATTGCCTGTCTTTGGGTGGTTTGCTATGTAAACACAACAGGTTTTTCTGGTTTGCATCTTTCTGTGGACAAAACACACTAAAAAAAGTGTCAATACAGAAATAGTATTCTTGGATCGGTCAAGAGGGAAATAAAAGAACACTTTTGAGTACCTTCGCTTTTTTTTTTTTTTTTCTGAACATGACTTTTCCATTGACTTTAATTAAGGTTTCATTAAACCCTGAGTTTGAAAAGCTTTTAATTGAGAGAGAATTTGCTTATTGGGCATATTTTTTTTGTTTCAGAGAATGGCTATAATAAATGTATTTTCCAACTTTCTAGTAAAATTCAACCTTGTTCTACCTTTGCAGGCATAGCATATAGATCCACTCTTCAGAAATGAGCCATGCCACAATAATGATTTTTATCTCATAATCGCTGGCACCAAGTTGGCTCCACTATACTTTATAAGTATATTGCCTGCTGACAAATTAATCCAATTAGCAAAGGTGAAGGTTTATAATTGGGGTTAACTAGAATTTAACTGGTCACTGATAACCAAACCCTCCCTTACCTTCTCTAGAGCATAGTCCCCTTAGTTATTTGAGTAGTTGTATCTCGTCCCCTGACCAAACCAAAAGTGTGACTTCAAAAATCCCTTTTCAAGAAGATCGGATAGAGACATTTTTCCAAAGCCATGACAACAATGGAACTTCGTGGCATGGTATTTTCATGCCGTTGGGGGGAGTGACATTCCGCCCACCCCCTTTCCACTCCCTTACTACTGAGAGTATTTTTATATAGTTCAAGTCCCTATTGGTCTGCAGTTTGCAGTGCGGTTTAAAAAGTAATACATCTTTTCTTAGATGTACCCCAGTTTCTGCTTTTTAATAGACATGATAATGAGCTTCTGGGTCTTCATTTCCCAGTGTGCAGAGAGCTCGAATAAATCTTCGATTGTTCGCAACCCAGGAGAAGGTTCCGGAGCACTGGGATCCATTGAGGTCTCTCTAAACAACTATTGTTTTAAGCATTTTTTTTTTTATGTTGGCCTTTTCTGATGCCACTGATTTTTTTTTCCCAATATATTTAGTAGCATCTGCTTATAATGAACTGAGACAGAGTGAAATTCCTTTTGTAGTGAATCAGAACGAACGAAAGTTTTGGAACGGCATAAGATGCTGGCTATAATGTTGGCTGTAGAAAACGTTTCCAGGTAGGTAAAAAGAAAAGAAAGCTTTATTCTAGATTTCCACAAAGACACGCCTGCTCGGGCAGTCTGGGTTTTGCTTCCTAGATCTTATAAATTTTGGAAGATGTTCCACTTTTGTGCAGACCGAAGCCAACATGAAAATACGTTGGGCCAACTTGGGGTTTATGTATTGTTTTTGAAGACTCACTTATTTACATCTAACAGAATGTAATTATGTAATTATTAACAAAATGCTTTCCCCCTCCAAAACGAAATGCACATTCAGAGGTCTAAGAAACTTAGAAATATATAATTATATAGTTCTCTCAATTTTTTTTAAGAAATCAAAATATCCTTCAAGCAATTTCTGTTTTCAGGTTTGTTGACAACTTTGAAAATAGAAATCCAGATACTGCAAAAGCTTCATGTTACCAGCTTTTTCATAGATTTAAAGGAAAAAAACCCACTTCTTCTCTCCCTTTTTTTTATTTGCAGGAGGAGACAATGGCATCAGGTATATATTTTGCTATGACCTCAGGTTACGCTTAAAAGAACTTATATTACATTGACTAGAATTTTTGTTTATTATAGCTGAGGTGATTGATGATGCCTCCACTAATTCTAAAATAATCCATTGGAAATTATCTTCATATTACTACAGATATAACTCCATCCATTTCCCTAGCTAGCTGGATCTGGTGGGAGGTTGAGATATATTTTCGTTTATTTTTTTTTTATTCGTGTCCTTATGAAAAAAGAAAATGGTGGCTCGAGCCCATCCCCAAAGCTTTAACCAATTGACTATGATTGAATACTTTTTCTTATTACTGCTCACTGGGATCTTCTTATGAAATGCACATTTCATTTTTATCCAGGACCTGGGGATATGGGGCGACAGAGGAATATTACTTGAAATTCGGCACACCACAGTCTATAGAAAGCCGCACACCAAGATTGTGGAAGAGTTATAATTTTAATTCTTTTTCCAGTGACAAGGTTATTTCAAAGTTAAAGTATCATTATCTGTTAAACCATACAGCACTGTGGCAGTGTTAGTGGGATAAAGTGGCTTCTTCTAATTGGTAGAATCTGTAGATTCCTATGCTGAATTTCAGATCTAAGCATTTCCAAATTAATAGGGTGATTGAAGAGGAGGGATATATTTACAATCTGTTTGGGCTGAACTGGGTACTTGGTGCCACATGTCTTCATGCGGCAAGCCATCATTGTGAGTATTACTGCCTCCGTGACAGCCAAATATGGACATTGGCTCTTTTTGACTTCTCCAGTTAAACCCTAACAATCAATTAATTCCTGGAAAACAGTAATGACCAGAAAAGATGGGAGCTTTTATAATATCAAAAGAGGATGGGGTTGAGAGTGATCAGTGCAAAGGCTGTGCTCGCTTAGTCCCAGAGGTGTAAGAGCACGGACGCTTAGCTGAAATAAAACCAGAGTTCCACCATACCCTGCTACTGAACAGAATCAGTTGCATCTCTGTTTTTTGGTATGAGCTTCAACTGTGATATTCTCTGTTTATAGAGTCTGCGTCAACAGTAGGATTTGATTATATGACTTATATAAAGATTCTGGGCTTGTAATCTTGTTAGCAATATTTTTCTGGTTTTGCGTAAAAGGGAAAAATAAAACAGAGGAATTTGTTTTACCACAGATGCTAAAATAGGGATAAACATATATTTATTTACGGATATCTATGTTAGCTATCTATATGTACATATAATATATTGCATCAAGCATACATATATTCGGGATTGAAAAATTCAGAACCATGGCAGAAATCAAAACAACAAATTTATTTTGTGTACACTGTTTAACAGTTTATATTTCCAATGCGTAATATGCATTCCTCCTAAAGGTAATTAGTGGTGAAATAGACCAAATAACCTGGAAGCTTTTCCCAAGTGGAAAAAAGAATTTTGTTCCTATTTCCCACAATGGCAACAGGGACTTTTCAAAATCATTGTATATTGCAAGATCAAAAAAATAAATAAATGAGTTTGGGGGCACCTGGGTGGTTCAGTCGGTTGGGCATTCCACTTCGACTCAGGTCATGATCTCACCATTCATGGTTTCAAGCCCCGCACTAGGCTCTGTGCTGACAGCTTGGAACCTGGAGCCTGTTTCGGATTCTGTGTCTCCCTCTGTCTCTCTGCGCCTCCCCTGCTCATGCTCTGCTTCCCTCTCCCTCTCTCTCTCAAAACTAAATAAACATTAAAACATTTAAAAAAATAGTAAATAAATAAATAAGCTTAGATAAACCCCAATTAAATGAGAGCTTTCTAATGTCACCAAGAGGGATTGGCATCGACTCTCCTCTCCTCCTTCTTTCTCTGATGCATCTGTAGGGAAGGATCTGATATTTGGATTAGTGGCTGACATTTAAAAATTGAGAGTCCAAATAAAAATAGAGATTATCGAGGTTTTCTGGAAAATTCAGATCTAGCAACACTGGACCTTTATTTCTACCTGGAACCAAAGGGCTTGGGTTGAGCGACTGACCAGACAGACCAAGCATGCTCTCTTCTCCCATTTGCCCCAATGGACATGGGACATGAGTCCCTGCAGTGACCATCAAGACCTCCCAGTTGGTAGCCAACCTGTGGCTTGAAATGGGAAGAGCAGCACCCTGTGACTCCTCACGCCTCTCTGTTCTTTGTCAGGAACCATCGTTTTCAGCCATGTCAACCAGTCTACCATCTTCGATCCTTCCTTTGCTAGTTTCTATCCCTATCGCTTTCCCCTACTCAGGACACTCACCTTGCTCCCGTCCGTGCTTCTCCCTTGCCTGAGACAAAACCTCCCTTTCACGTTAGTGCTTTCAATCACGCTCAGCTGTGCCCTGGTCTGGATTCTACTCCGCATCCCTTCCACACTTTGCTACATGATCCTTTCAACAAAAGCCTGTGATATCAAAGAAAAATTGATATTGGATGAAATAAATGTATCTTCAGTGACATGATTCTCCACATCAGTTTCGTATAGTGACACAGCACGACAAAGGCTGCAGGAACTCATAATTTCCCTGTGAGCTAGATTGTGGTCCCTGCCATCAGATATTAATAATAATTTGTTATGTTCCCCTATAAATATTTACACATCTCAATCTTACTTCTATACTCTGTCTCTTCAAATAAGAGAAAACTCTTAAAAGTCAAGGACAAAATCTTCCTGTTCATGGCACCCTTTAAGGACAAGGGACATGACTCTATGACACAAATGCTAGATCTCACCTCTCTGGAATCAGAATTCACATCACATTTGGGGCACCTGGGTGACTCAGTAGGTTAAGCATCCGACTCTCGATTTTGGCTCCGGTCATGATCTCATGGTCATGAAACTGAGCTCTATGTGGAGCCTGCTTGAGATCCTCTCTCCTCTCTCTGCCCCTCTCCCACTCATACTCTCTCTCTCTCTCTCTCTGTCTCTCAAAATAAATAAACAACTTTTTAAAAAAAGAATTGACATGACATTTAATGTCACTCGCAATGCACTTACCACACATTTTAATTCATATTAAATAGTGATAGACTCTACTCTCTTTAAGGACAGAGATTTACAGTATTTAACTTTGTATTCTCCTTAAAGATAATTCCCATTTGATTCAATGGAAGGTAAGCAATCATCAAAGAATATTGACTAATTCGATGGACATGCATACATAAATCCCCGGTGCCTGAGATGAACATTTAAAGTCACCAACAACTCATCTAAGATTCCCACTCACAGCTTGGAATGTCTGCGGGTTCTCCAGGACAAGAAATCACAGAAAGGAGGAGCTCTGAGGCAGTGAGCAAATGTGCTTTCAGCTTACTCACAGAACAGTGCTTCTACTTCCTGCAAGAACCACCTCCTGTCTCCACGTCCCTTCGTTGCCAGAAATATTAAATTGTAATTTGAAAGAAATTAAATCTAGACTAGGTCCTTTCCACCACTGGCCCTTCCTTTGATTTAAGGGCTTACATTTTCCTGATCAAATAGACAGACATACATGCAAAAGGGTTATTTTTTGATAGCACTACAGTGCAAATCAGTTTATCACTCTATCTAGGTAGGATAGTCCTTCAAGGAAAGGGGACATGAGATGGATAAGTTTTGATCCACAAGTTAGGAATGAGAATAACAAGAAAAATTCTGGAATGGAGAATCATGGTGGGACATCTGTGTTGAGGACCTTTATTTTAGGGGAAGATAGGTACAGAGAGGAAATGTTTATTTTTGTAAAGGGCTGTTGTATGATCTTGAAAATAACCTGATGTGATTTCTTTCAAAAACTGCCCTAAGGGCAATTGATTCAGGGTGCCCTGGGGTAACCCAGATGCTTCCCATAATTTTTTTTGCATCTTTCCCAAAATTAAAAGAACATTATCGTAACACCCTGTGTCAATTTTTTTCGAGTCGTGTGTTTCATGTATGACTTCAAAATAGGAACGTAAATTAATAGCATCTTGCAACTCACATATGCAAAATTCTTGGGGGGAAATGGCAAGTCTTCAAGGATGAGTCAATTATTCCTCCATAAGGGAAATAAGAAACACAGAGGAAGAGCAGTTGGAAATGGGGGAAGGGAAGACAGAGGAAGACAAGTTTAACATATTGCCTTTAGCTTTCCATGTTTCTGATTGGTATGCCAAATTCCACCCATTTCAAAATATGTCCTTTTCTCTCAGCTTCCCTTTTTACTATATCATTCTGTTTCTTGGTCTCTCTATACCAATAAATGTGTACACATACATACATACATACATACACACAGGGAGAGTTTAGTTTCCTTCTATTTATTTCCAACCACGGAAATGTGAAGCAATGACAAGATGATTAGAACTTCCTACCAGACTGCAAACTCTTGCATGATATGACTTCAAAATCACAAGGACCCAGTTATTTACTGAAAGGTACTGGTGTCCACATCTATGTTCTTAGGATCTGCCTTAAGGATTTTGCATTTTGTATTTCTGAATAGGCACCATTAAAACTTTTAAAGGAAAAAAAAAAAACAAAACTTATCATTTTGGGGACCTTGAACAAATTTTTTGACACGATTTTCCCCATGTCAAAAGGAGTTCAATGAGTCGTTTGCAGAAATGTTAATAAAATTTGTATCTTTGGGGCTCCTGGGTGGCTCAGTTGGTTGATCCTCCAACTTCAGCTCAGGTCATGATCTCTCGGTTTGGGAGTTTGAGCGCCTACATCAGGCTCTGTGTTGAGCCTGGTCCTCTGTCCTGCTCTTTCTCTGCCCTTCCCCTACTCATGCTCTTTCTCTCAAAAATAAATAAAACATTTTTTAAAGAAAAATTAAAAACATAAAATTTGTATTTTTAACCAAATCGATGGAAGTTTTTGGTTGTGTTACAACCGGGCAATGAATAGCTTGTAAAAGCAGAAGCACGATGAGGAAAATTCATGGATTACAAGGGCTAACATCTTGGAGAGGACATCTGGGCAACAGGACAAGCTGGTTCTATAGTTGGGAGTTGTTTGGAAGAAAAAGGACCAAAGAAATCTCTAGAATTCTATGCTAGGCAGATTTTCCTCATAGTGTTGTTATTTCATGGATTCTTCCCCCAAGATTATTAAAAGATCATAGAAGAAATGAAAAGCCACATAAGTATTCTTTTCCAAATATATTTCAATGTCCCTGTCAATATTCACTTGGGATACACCACTGATTCTGAGATTGTCAAAGGACATTTGGTCTAGATTAATAGCCTAAATTAATTAATTAGCTTCCTTGTCTCATTGCCTTTACTTCTCCTCCTATGTCTTTCCTTCCCCCCTCTCCCAATTGCTTTCCCTTTGTGTCTTTTCTTTCCCTTCTGGAGGAATAATTTACTCATCCTTGAAGATTTGCCATTCCCTCAAGAATTTTGCATATATGAGCTGTGAGGTTCTATTAATTTACATTCCTATTTTGAAGTCATATATGAAACATACAGCTAGAAAAAAATTGATATGGGATTTTACAATTATGTTCCTTCTATTCTGGGGAAAACGCAAAAAAAAAATTATGGGGAACATTTGAGATAACAATGAGGAATCCCAGTGCACTCTGAATCAATTAGCCTTGGTGCAATTTTTTTGGGAGCGATCACTTGAGGTAGGTCAAGGAATTTGCTGTTACAGGTTGAAAGAAGAATCACCACACATTGAGATGGGAGGCAAATCGAGTGAGTGAGTCAACATTTGTGATTTCTTCAAGGTCGCCATTTTGAGTTTTCCCCAAATTCAATCCTACTGTGGTAAGATCTAGACAGGAAAGGATTACCAGCTGGAGCCACCAATTAATTACAGAAACTAGGGGTCCTCTGAAGTTCCAGAGAGGCGTTAGCTTTGTTGATGTTTCGAGTAAGCCCTCCTCTGTAGGTAAAGATCTTCCTTGCCAGGCTTTAAGATTTAATAAGAAATTATTAGATCAGTTTCGTAGTATTAAAATGGAGGATAATATAATGAGCATAGAGGAGGGATTTAACCAGTGGAAATTGAACAATACCTCGAGAAACCTTTCTTTCCTCCTTTTTGCCTGCACTCTTTCTCTGTCAACGTGTCTCCTCCTACTCCTGATCGGAAGTCCACTGAGCAGAAGACAGGCATCGTAAAAGCAGCAAAACATGGGGGTTTTACCAGTTAATCAGTATCTCTGTGGCTGATTGTTTGCAGAGGGAAGAGCCCCAAGATTCTTGATCTCCTATACGGGAGGACTCCAAGTCAGGGCGCTCAGCTCTCCAGCAAGCTGCCACAGCCTCAATTTAATTAACTGCCTATCCCTACCCGGGTGTGACTTGCACTGCTGGGAAGGTGTTTCCCAAGGAAATCAGAATGGGGGGCAGAGCAGGAAAGAAGGGGAAAAAAAAAAAAAGGTGAGTTCAGGAGGGCAATGAGGCGGGGGTTAACAACGTTGCTTCAGATCAAGGGCTGGGGTGTTGAGATGCTGCCAGACTTGAAAACTTTAATTTACTGTCACTGTTAGCCCCCTTTGAGGTTTATAGTGGTATTTATACACACAGCATCAATCACATGAAACAAGGAGGGGATTTATAGTTTGTTTTAAAGACTGCAAATGCAATGTAATGCAAATAGCTTGCCTCATGGGCATTTACGTTTAATGGGAAAATTACAGATGCAAAAGATTGGTAGAACAAATTTTAAATTGACTTTATTACATCTAGTGCTTTTCAGAGAATACTATTAAAAAAAAAAAGAAAGCTATGGTAATGGAGCTCTCCACTGTAGCCTGACAACTTAAATTCCACTTAACTGACTCCCTTTCTTTTTTTTTTTTTCTTTTCTTTCTTGTGTTTTTTTGTTATTGTTGCTCGCATCTTCCTGCTTACATTACTCTTACAATAAGTTTGGCTGAAAATCCCGCCTGCTCATAAACGGATTCGAAATTTGATTTTTCGTGATTTTTTGCTTCATATCACTTTTTTCTTAAGCCCGGCCAAATAACATCCAAGTGAAATGTATTCACAAAATGGTATCATGGGTGCAGAGGCACTTTTCCCTTTTGCCGGAAAATGACTACTTTTGTGAATGTCTATAATCAAAGATTACAGTTTCAGGATAAATCAGTTCTCTTGCCCTCGTGGCTTTGAAGCGTACACGTGTGTGCCTGTGTGTGGGCACACATGTGTGCACAGGTATGTCCACGCGCATTCCAGGCATACATGGTTCTTTGACCATTTTTGGTAAAGATGTTTTCCCGAGTTGTGAACGCCAAAGGTTATCAAGTGTGAGCTGTTGAGTTGTTTGCATGGGATGAACTGGTGGTCTCAGCTTGTTCTCTGGCCAATGCCTGGCGCCCCCCTGCACAAAGCTGACATTTAAATCGGTACCACTTGATCAAAGGAAAGACAAGAGCTAAAGAGGCAGGAGGGGGGAGCTTTGCCCCTACTAGTAGCTGCAAAAAAAGTCCTTCCATTCATGGGCAAAAGCACACCCTTCGAATTAGTTAGTGAAGAATATTTCCATGGATAATCTGGCCACTATTGACGAGAAGCTGCATCTATACTATATTCCAGAAGGGTTTTTTTAATGTTGATTTATTCTGTCCTCCCTACCTCTGTCACAAAGGACTTCCAGTGGCTTACAAAGATGCATGTGATTGTAAACACAAGAATTTTAGGATTTTATTCTAATTATATTAACTTAATAATTTCATTTCATAAACCTTTATTTTTTTATGTATTGCTCATAAATATGCTAATATTCATATAAATCTCCTTCAATAAAAATTAAGGTGCACGTGACGTAGACTTGTTTTGTCTTTGTCACTATTTGTATTCTAAACAATGAGCAACTAAAGGTATAAAGAAATACACCTTTTCGAGAAATTCATAGTTTCCTGAGAGTGATAAGGAAATCCCTGTAATGCTGTCCTTATTTGACCTCTAAACACTTTTGCAGTAAGACTGATATGTTAAGGATGGGTTTCGTTGTACTTAACAGTAAAGTTCCAAATAATGGTGGTGAAAATAAGAAATTAATCTCTCCTGTTTTCGACAAATCAAGGCAGCTGTGGGGACTTCTTCCACAAAGCTCAGAGGAACTCACAAGTTCTCTCATTTTCCTTTTTCATAGATGACTTCTAGTCTTGGACCCGCTGTCCAAGATGGTGGTTCCATTTTTATCCATGATGTCCCCATTTTAACCAGAAAGATGAAGAAGGGGACAAGGAAGGACACAATGCTCCCAGTCCCTGCTTCAAATACACTTCTCAGGAGTTGTATATGTCACTTCTACTTTTCATCTCATTGGCCAGAAGTTTGTCACATGGCCACACGTTGCTTCCTGGGAGGCCAAAAACGTAATCTTAATTTTCTCCACAGCTAGAAATCCAGTTAAAATCTTGGGATTGTGTACTAAAATAAAAAGCAGAAGATAAACACCACGGAAAATAGCAGTATATTGTTATATACTGTTACTGCTATTATTATTATTGCTATTATACTGCTATTGCAGGGCATACCAGAGTCAACAAGATTATTTTTATGCATAGTTTGATTGATACTAATCCTTACGCTCAAAAGACTCAGATAATAATCTACATCTATTGATAAGACAACCAGAAAGAGCAATTTAGTTATGTGATTATTGGATCGTCAACTATATAGACTCGCCTCCATTCATGAGACTAGTGTTTTCATTTTTAGCATTCGTGATAGGCTATGGTTTGATTTTTTAAAAATTGACAGGCATAGGCATGACTTCAAGATTTGCACTATTAGCTACTTGGTAGTTTATATCTGGGTGCAGTTGTTCAGGTATTTAAAGCAAAACAAACATGCATGCGTTTTTCCTGATTCAGCAAATAACGGGGAACGTATTTTGGCCTCATATTTCAAAGTCAAAGTTGTCCGGATAGCTTCCAGTCTTCTATTCCTTTATGCAGAGTCAACTAGTATTTATTGAAGATCCCAGCATGTGTCAGACACGGGACTTAATGCACTCGTTTCATTTAATCCCAGACTGTGGGTAAATAGTGGGAGGAAAGTAGGATTCTCTGCCTCCCTATGCACAGAGGGGACTCCGAGAGCAGTCAACAACAGGCTAATTACTATCAGGACCAATATCACCGGATTGGAAGGCCAGGAAGACTGAGAGCAAGTAGGGGATACCTGAAAGACGCATTTGAACAGAAATCAAAGAAAAAAGCCGTGAAATTTATATTAACAGCAGTAATGTAACTACCTTTAAATGATTAAGCAGCCTTTCAAATGCAAAGGCAAGTGACCAATTAAGGCTTAACCCTTTGATCCGTGAACTTGCTAGTAGCCTTGAATTATTAAATTAAAAGCCAAGAGCCACAAATAACTTCATTAAGTTGATCTCTCCATAGATACCAATAGATCTATTAAGGAAAAATTATGAGAGAGTAAAACGCCTTCCCACCAAAGTGGGAAGTTTCAAAGTGTTTTTGTTTCATTTTGTTTTTCTTGATAAAATCAAAGGAACTTTTTTTTTTTTTTAAGTGTGCAGTTTATAGGGAAAGATGGTGCAGTTTTTTCCCTGTCAAACTTGTTTTATCTATAGGAGGGACCAGAATTTTATCTCGATGGGACCTGAAGCTTTTAGACTTTAGGATAAGGAGGAGGAGACTTAGAAAGATAAATTACAAAAGTTGGGGCACCCGGGGGTGGCTCATTTGATTAAGTGTCTGACTTCAGCTCAAGTCATGTTCTCGTGGCTCATGAATTCGAGCTCCGTGTCGGGCTCTGTGCGGACAGCTCAGAGCCTGGAGCCTGCTTCAGATTCTGTGTCTCCCTCTCTCTCTGCTCCTCTTCTGCTCCTGCTCTGACTCTCTCTCAAAAAAAATAATAAAAAATAAAAAAATTTTAAAGAAAAAATACAAAAATATATTACCGTTGTGCAGAGTTTACAAAAATCGATGGCCACATGAATGTGGTTTGAGCCTCTCCCAGGTCCGAGAAGGTGTCGTGCAGGTGTGGGCCCTGGATCATTCACTTGCTGGTGAGTGTGCCTGTATGCAGATAAGGTGGCCATGACCCCTAGACCATCCCTACAGCATCAATACCCTTGCCCCCGCCAGTACCTAGTTTTGTCATGAAAACAGAGTTCACTAGAGTCCTATTTCATGTCCTATCGTTTGGGAGGTACCCCTAAAGAGTAAAATATTGCAAGAGAAAAAAGAACAAAATAGCCTGGATGGTTGAAGCTCAAACATGAATTTCCATCAAAGGAGCGTCCGGGAGAGAAATTCAGTCCATTATTCTAAATACTTCTAATTTTCTCAGTAAGCATGCGTTATTTGTTCTAATTTTTAAAAAGTTATAGAAGAAGTATTTATCCTAAAAGGACTGAGTGAGGACTGAGGACGCATTATTTTTTTGTTGACTAAAAATCTATCGAGTTGCACACTTTTCTCCCAATATTGGCAGCTATGGGGAGAGTGTGGCAGAAAATAGGACTTCTTTCTAGATAGCAGGCACTCTCAAAATAGTGGCAGGGTAGTAGGTGAAGTGTAGTGTAAGTGCTACCCACTCGGGTCCTAATCTTCCTGCCCGTGATCAGAATCACCTTGGCCTTTGGGAAAATTTGTTCATAAAAGTCAGCCGCCAACGCCCTGAGGCTATCATGATCTCTTAGGGTTTGGTTCTTAAAGAAGCATCCCCAGGGGTGCCCGGGTGGCTCAGTTGGTTAAGCATCCCACTTCAGCTCAGGTCATGATCTCATAGTTCATGGGTTTGAGCCCCACCTTGGGCTCTGTGCTGACAGCTCGGAGCCTGGAGCCTGCTTCAGATTCTGTGTCTCCCTCTGTCTCTGCCCCTCCCCCACGTGCTCACTTTCTCTCTCTCTCTTTCTCTCTCAAAAATAAACATTTTTTAAAAAAATTAAAAAGAAGAGTGTTTCCAGACAATTACAAACTTCTCTCGAAAAGTCATTAGGAATGCAAGTTCTCAGGTCTATCCCTGTACCCACTGAATCAGAAACGCTAGCGGGGCACACTATCTACATCAGTCTGATGCACGCTCAAGTTTGAGAACCAGTCCCCAAGAGAAACTCTCCCAGGGCGAAAGCAGGCACTTAAAAAATGTTTATTTTGCCTTTATTATCTGGCTGGGTCTCTAATTCCTATATTGCTTTCTACGATTAGGTTCTCCATAAAAGTAGTTGAGCAGCCATCTTTCCACTCTGAAACCTTTATGTAAAATCCGGGAAAACTATGGGTTTACAAAATACATGCCCGTGCGTGTTTGGTTTCCTGTGCTTTTTAAATTTTATTTTATTTTTTTTATTTTAAGTGTGAAAGGGAAATGAAATTAATTCCCACATGCCAAAACTCATTACAAGAGAAACCTGGGACGGATATACAGGAAGTCTTTTAACTGATGACAGAAAGTAGGCCCGTGGTACCCAGATGTTGGGGTTTCAGGAGAAACAACATTTTAGAAGGAATGTGAAAGCATTTCTTTTTCTTTCCTTTTTAAAAACCTTTTTACAAGTCCATCTAACACTACCATCATGTTCTTTCGAAGCTATTTTAATATTTTTAAAAAAAGATATACTTCTAGTAAAATGCAATATTCCTTCCCAAGGAAATATTTTCGGCAAACTTACGCCAACATTTTGACCACAGAGTGTAAAACTTTACTTAGGCATAGTGCAAGTTTCTGGCTTTGAAAAAGGCTTTTGACAATTACAAGACAAATGTCTCGAGACTTCAACAAATACCTGCCTTCGCTAACATCCGTTATTTGAGAATCTGGCTCTCCACTGAGACACGGATTCACCCAAAGCCATTCGTTCAACAAATATTTGAGCGCCCACTGTGAGCCAGGCAATGGTCTCCATGCTGAAATGGAGTCAAGGCACCCCTGCCTTCAGGGATCTTATATTCCAGTGGAGGAAAGTGACGGTTAAGACAGTGTGTATGTACCTTTAGGTGGTGGTAAATATGGGGGGAGTCAGAGGTGGGGAGAGAGTGTATAGATTGAATCGTGTTCCTCCAAAACTCCTATGTTGATGTCCTAACCCCAGGTAGCTCCGAATAAGACTATATTTGGAGATAGGGTCATTGGAGTTAAAGTGAGTTCATTAGGGCAGACCCTAATCTGATATGACTTGTGCCCTTATAAAAAGAAGAAATTGGGACACGGACACCCAGAAGAAAGACCAAGTGAAAACACAGGGAGAAAACAGCCACTTACAAGCCAAGGGGAGAGAACTCAGAAGAAAAATAATCTTGCAGCCTTCCTGCTCTTGGATTTCTAAGCTTCTGGAACTATGAGAACATAAATTTCTGTAAAGTCCCCCACTCTGGGGTACAATGTTACAGTAGCCGTGGCAAACTAGTACAGAAAGCTTTAACGATGGTGAGAGATGGTCTCTCACAGGGGCATTTGTGCAGACATTTAAGTTTGGTGCGGAAGTGAAGCATGCATAAATTTGGGGCTTGTCTACTGCAGGCGGGAGGACTGACACACACCTCTGAGATACATAGCCTTATATGGCCGTCTCGCTACTTTTCTGTTATTCCTACGATTTCTTTATCCTTTGATGGCCACTTTTTGCAAAGGCGTAGATTTGAGATCTGGTTTGTCAGCTACACAACTCAATGACATAAAGGACTTAATCACAGACATATTGTTAGTAGTATGGGATTGAAATTTGTGCCTCAGTGAAAATTCTCATTTCTGCATGCAACTGTCCTTCTGACCATAACCTTAAAAGTTACGTCCAACCATGCCAAGGTCAACTTTGATACACATTGTGGATACGTTTTCAACCATCTCTCTTATTTGATGGCAGACACACTGTATTTACATAAATTTTGCATAGGGAAGCCATATGTAATTGTAACTTATAAAGCAACAATTTACCTTTGTGATTATTTTTAATTCCAGAGCTACTTGGCTTGATAAAAATTCCGATGTGTCACTGTTAGGTTAGTCATCTGATGCTAGTTTATTCTGGGTTGTTGTTTTTTGTTTTGTTTTGTTTTTTAGTTTATAATTTATATTAATAATTATATCCTTTAGTGGTGCTATGGGTTCTTGAACAGACCGCTATTATGTGAGCTTCTTGCAATTTGGCATCAGAAGTTGTCAGTCTACATTGCAGCATTATTTTGAAACTAATTCAAAGAGGCATTATTCCTCGCTTCTTCACCACAGGCTGAAGGCCGGCTCTCATCTGGGGACTGCCCGGCAAGAGCTGCAGGCCAAATCTGGCTTGAATTTATCCAAAGAGTGGCCTTAGTGTTCGCATTTCGACGCTGAATGGGCTATTGAATTCCACTACCACCCCCGACCACTTTCCCTCTTGAAGATTGACTGTCTCTCATACAGGAATTTGTAGATTTTTCATTAACTTGTTCAAGTCTTTGTAATGGATTACAATGGGGTGTTTTCTCTGATGCCTTTAGTGATAGAGCATTGAAGAGGGATAAAGATAGCAGAGACTGGTATATACCAGGAGCAAGAATAAAATAAACCATTTTTGTGTGATTTTTTTGGATGGCCCATCTAGCTTTGAGGCACAAATATGGTCCAACTTATTCATTCGCAAGTGGACCCAACTTGAAGTTCGATGTGGGATAGACCACAGTGTTTCTGACACTGCTCAAAAGCACCAGCACCTGTGTCTTCTGCAAAATTTCCTTGAGACATTTCAGTTCACATGAGCTTCTCCCTGTCAAGACAGCCACTGAAATCACAGTTGCAATTGAGTATTTAGGATTTAAATGTTCTCTGATTCTGTTTCCTGCTCATGCACTCTGCCCTCCTTGGTTGGCAGAGAGGTGTTTGACGTCAGGGAAATAGGTGTTAGACACCTCCTAGGCCATTCTGGCTTCTAGGAGTTTCCTGCTCAGTAGTAAGGAAGCAGCTAGAAACTCTTGGTTGGTAAATAAATGAATCATTTTCTTCCCCGAGAGCCTTTGCAAACATTCCTTGCTATTGTTTTTCTGCCTTCATTTCAGGTTTTACCACTATTGTGTCCCTTGGAGATTAACATATGCACTTTTATATTTTTAAAGGAACATATAAAAACTCTGAGGAAAGATTCTCATGGCGACTTTACAACATGAGGTAGTAATAGCAGATGAGTATTCTAAGAACTCACTTTCGAGTGCCCAGGGCTGACCACAGTGCCTAGAAGATATTAGCTACATAAAAATATTTTGTGGGGCATCTGGGTGTCTCAGTTGGTTAAGCATCCAACTCTTGGTTTCTGCTCAGGTCACGATCTCGTGGTCTCATGTGTTCTACCCCCACTTGGGCTCCAGGCTGACAATGCAGAGCCTGCTTGGGATTCTCTCTCTCCTTCTCTTCCTGCTCCTCCCCCACACTCTCTCCCTTTCTCAAAATAAATAAACTTAAAAAAATATTTGCTGAATAAATGCACAGATGTATAGGAGATTTTTAAACAAATTGACCATAGCTCTGCCCTGTATCTCTGTAGAATAACACCACCCTCTTCTTTCTAGAATGACGCGTTTCATTATCTTATACTTAAATATTTATTTTTTAAATGTTTATTTATTTTGAGATGGAGAGAGACAGAGTGTGAGTCGGGGAGGGGCAGAGAGGGAGGCAAATACAGAATTGGGAGCAGGCTCCAGGCTGTCAGTGTAGGGCTTGAACCCAGGAACCACAAGATTATGACTTGAGCCAAGGTTGGACAGTCAGACGACTTAGCCACCCAGGCACCTCTCATCTTCTTATATTTATAGCAAAGTATTTGGTTGAAATGCTTTGGGCTAAAAGCATGAGTTCCTCCATGGGCATATTAGTAAGGAAGCAGAAATCAGAGAATCAACAACTCCGATTAGTGAGAAAAAAATTTAAGAATTTTTAGGGTCGGGAGGAGCATGTAGCGGACCAAGATGTAAAAGAGCCTGCAGGAGAGGGACAATTCAAACAATGCAGCCTCCAGGTGACATCTTCTAGGAAATACGGACGGGGCTGGGCCAGGGCAGGTCGGGGGAAGGAACTTCAATGACAAGTTCATCTCATAGTTTTAGTTGTTTTCTGTGTGCTGCTGTGAAGCTATTTCTCACACCACCCCGATCACCCCCAAACCCTCGATGATGTCTGTGCATTCCTGAAAGCCTCCTGCTGATACTGCTTATGAAGAAAGCAAAGAAAAGACAGGGGTCCCAGTGGCGGCCGCAGAAATGGAGTAATAGCCATTGTGGCTGAGGTCTGGTGTTCTGTGGGCGTTGAAAGGAGGATTAGGAGAACCTAATGTAGGAATGAACAGAAATCTCAAGATGGTCAATTTATACACACTTCATGCATAATTTTAGGAAAGGGGGTTCACGTTAGTTTTGCTAAACTCTCAAACTAGAGGATCCCCTCAGTCGATATTCAGGCCACAAATGAGCTGATATTTTCTTTTATACCCCAAGTATATTTCCAAAATAATGAATATATTTTAAAGTATATTTATTATTATTATAGCAGTCAAGTTCAAGGTACAAAATTTATAAACCATTAGCAAAAAGGAAAAAAAAATTCATACATACCCATAATCCTTTCCCCTAAATACAATTGCCATTTGTATTTTGTTCGCTCTTCTTTTAATGTTTTTTTTTTTTTTTTAAGAGAGTAAGAGAACACATGAGTGAGGGAGAGGGGCAGAGAGGGAGAGAGAAGGAATCCTAAGCAGGCTCCATGCTCAGCACAGAGCCCAATGTGGGGCTTGAGCCAAATACTCCGGGCGCCTGGGCAATTGAGGCGATTGAGTATCCGACTCTTGATTTTGGCTCAGGTCATGATCTCACGGTTCATGGGTTTGAGACCCACATTGGGCTCCATGCTAACCTGCTTGGGAATTTCTCTCTCCCTCTCTCTGCCCCTCCTCTACTTTCACTCTCTCTCTCTCTCTCACTCTTGCTCTCTCTCTCTCTCAAGATAAATAAATCAACTTAAAAAAAAAAAAAGAAAAGAGTCACATGCTCAACCAACTGAGTCACTTGGGCAGCCCTGGTTAGCTATTCTTCAAGACGTTTTGTTCAAATCCTTTAATTGTGTCTGGCCTTATGACTTAAACACACTGAAAATGACAGGGTTACAGTTCCAAAACTATTCTTTTTTTAAATTTTTTTATTAAAAATTTTTTAGTCTTTATTTATTTAAGAGAGAGAGAGAGAATACCAGTGGGGGAGGAACAGAGAGAGAGGGAGACCCAGAATCCAAAGCAGGCTCCAGGCTCCAAGCTGTCAGCACCGAGCCCAACACGGGGCTCCAACCCATGAACCACAAGTTCATGACCTGAGCCAAAGTCAGAAGCTTAATCAACTGAGCCACCCAGGTCCCCCAGTTCCAAATCTACTCTTAAAGAAGACTTGCACATTTTCACTCTTCCTCTTAAAACATTTCTTTGCCAAGAAAACAAGCTCGAAGCTTCTTACCATATAGAGGGGATGCCAGTGTGTCCTAACCAAAACCATTCTAGATGAGATTGCCACTAGCCCATTTACAGAGAACCTGGCCAAAATCAGCAAAGCCACCTCCCCAGACAACGATGGACCACAGACACCTGAGTAACCACTGTCTTGTCCATAAGAATCACCTGACTTACCTTCAGACTCACAAGAAACACTAAATCAATGCCTATAGTTTCAAGTCAATAAATTTTTGAAGAATTTTGTTACACAGCAATAGCTAACTGATACATCTTATTTTGGAGAGAACAAAACCAGGTTGAGTTTCTTAAAGATAAAATTACTTGTTCAAG
This sequence comes from Paguma larvata, assembly GCA_030068075.1. Classification (NCBI taxonomy): domain Eukaryota; kingdom Metazoa; phylum Chordata; class Mammalia; order Carnivora; family Viverridae; genus Paguma; species Paguma larvata. The sequence continues at coordinate 127,746,202 of CM057827.1, read as the reverse complement.
CAACATACCATATAAAAACAGAATCAGAACTTTAATCCATGTCTTGTGTGTTTAGTGATTTTTTTCCCTGATATGTACTTATCTAAAATAGTTTTCATGGATTCCTGTTTTCTTAAACTCTAGATACTATGTTAAATTCTCCTCTGTATTTATTCTGATAACTTCAGTATAGGATATGAATTTTCCTATATATCAAATGTATAAACTGCTTCTCTCTCCAACTTTCATAGTTTGTTTTCAGGTATGCTCAGATATTCCATTAGATTCTGGATGCTCTCTGAAGAGGTCCACATTACCATGAACTCAAAATTTATAAAATAATGTTTATTACCTGCTTCAACTTATATTCCTTTACATACACACATGCACATTTCATACACTGCTCCTTGACTTCTGTATCTTGTTTGGTGACAGCCCTAACCTTGTGGTCATGCATGGCAAAAATCTTGAGGTCACCTTTGACTTTTCCCTCTCTATCATAAACCATATATGTCATATCCCATAGCATGGATTTCTCCTTCTGAATGTCTCCCATAGTCTTTCTGTCCAGTTAGGGAGCAGTGCTACACTCCTAATACACTGTTTATATTTGTATATTTATATTTTCAAATTCTACCCCATTGTGCTTCTAGTGAGAGAGACTGGAGAGCTAAAAGCTATAACGTCCAGGCTCCTTTTCAGTTCTAGATGTGGATTAGTCTTGTTATTCAGATGCACCTATACAGGACTTGGAAAGCAGAAAGAAGATGTTACATTTGTCAGATCCTTGACTCCTTTTTGGCTCTTCCTATCTGTAAACTAGACCACAGAAGCTGAGGTATGACAGTGGCAGTGTCCTAGTTTCCATTGTCTCCAGCTTCCTGAGTGTCAAGAGGCAGCTACAGCTGAAGCAGTGGCCTCAGAAATAGTAGCTTCCTGCTGGGTCCATTCTTTGGTATTTTGGAAGCTTCCCTGGAAAGTCCACCTATGTCCCATTCCTTTAGCACTTTCAATGATCCTGTAAACACTTAACTTTCGTATTAAGTCCCATTCTCCTTATAATGTCTAAAATCATTTCTAAGAATTTGAAAAATATAATTAAAACCCATTATGGAATATGGAACTTTGTCCCTACCAAAATGGACAACATATGTTTTATTCAAGTGTCACTCCATCATTTATAGTTGGATTTCTCTAAGTATAGCTATCCTGGGGTCAATTATTGGTGAAAAATGAAAACCCTCAGCCCGGCTGAATCATAATCTCCAGAGAGGACCTAGATACATGCCATTGAATAAGCACCCCAGGGATTCTTATGATTCTTATGGGAATCACTGAGTTACAATAACTGTGCCAGTGTTAGACTTCATAGAAAATCTCAATAAATAGAAACTCTGTCTGTGTTTCATTTTCAGACCCACATAGTTAAGCTAACTATTAATAACAAAGTATTGCATCATAAGAAACAAATAATTAAAAAACATACATATCTTACCCACTAAAGACTCCCAAAGAGGAAAGGAAAATAGAATTATAACCTCATTAGACAATTTTATACATTTATATATAGTTACTACATAACATAAAGTTATAAACATAGTCTAAGACATATTTAGAAGCAAATTTATCGATGCAGACACTTGTGTTATTAAACAGAAAAAAAAAAACGAAGTCAAATCAAGAAGTTAGAAAGAGAACCACACAATGTAAATCAAAGAAAGTAGGAGAAAAAGGATAATAAAACCAAGGTAACATACCAATAAATTAGAATAAGGAAACTAAATGGAACTGAAAAATAAATGTAAGAATTGACATTTGAAGGGAATATACTAACAATTGTTAAGTCTAATCACAAAGAAAAGAAAATAAATACCAAAGTTTTTTTTAATGAAAGCATTAAATAATACAGAGAAATATTAATACTTTGAAAATATAAAGAGATTAGAGGGGCGCCTTGGTGGCTCAGTCAGTTGAGCATTCGACTTTGGCTCAGGTCTTGATCTTGCGACGTGTGGGTTTGAGCCCCGCGTCCATCTCTGTGCTGACAACTCAGAGCCTGGAGCCTGCTTTGGCTTCTGTGTTTCCTTCTCTCTCTGTACCTCCCCTATTCACACACACTCTCTCTCTCTCAGAAATAAATAAACATTAAAATAAAAAAGATTAGAAACTTTCCTGAAGTATAAGTCATCAAAATCAATTCAAGAAGATTTGTGTATGTGTGCACATAAACAGACAAAATATAAAAGAAGAAATGACAAAATTCCAATGATTAACCTCTAAGTAAGATGTCTAGATGATATTACAGATGCATTTCTTTTTAATTTTTTCTATACCGTATAAGCTATTTTAGAGCATGTAGAAAGATGAAACATTTTTCAATTCATCTTCAAGGCAATAATTCCTCATACCTTGACAAGTAACAAAGATAATACTAACAAAAACTCTAAGTACATCTTAATTAACATTAATAAAAAACATTATTATATAAAACCCCATTAAATTAAGTGTATTATCACAACAAAAGACAAAATCAAGAATGATGAAGTCTACGAATGTAAGGATGGTTCAATTTAGAACAATATACTCATTTTCATAAAACCAATTGATTGAGGAAGGGAAAGTATGTGATTTTTGCAGTAGGCTTTGAAAAATCACTTGGAAAATTAGCCTACTTTTTAAAATTTTTTAAATTTATTTCTGAGAGAGAGAGAGACAGCATGAGTGGGAGAGGGGCAGAGAAAGAGGGAGACACAGAATCCAAAGCAGACTCCAGGCCCTGAGCTGTCAGCACAGCCCTATGCAGGGCTCGAACCCCATGAACCATGAGGTCATGACCTGATTCAAAGTCAGACATTTAAGTGACTGAGCCACCCAAGTGCCCCAGCCTACTTTTTTTGAAAGTAGCTTCTTTTCATCTCTACTTTCCTACAAATGATAGCAAAGCTCACATTTATTGGTACATTTGAGACATGCCCTTTTGCTTAAAGTGAAAGATGAGAATGTCCCCATATCACTAGTGTTAATTTAAATCATTTTGAAAGCTTTCACCAATTAATTCCACATTATTTTAAAAGGAGGCAACAAAATTATTTAAAGATAATGCAAAGAACTACCAGGAACCTGCCAAAAGTTCAATAAAATTTCTTACCATCTAACAAAAGAATTATATCAACAAAATAAATATGGAAAACCTACCAATGTTCATAAATTTCCCATTTTCCTCTGCTTCTGAGTGCTGGCTTCCTAACTACCGTAAAGGTAAACACGTGACTAGTGTTAGCCAATGAAATGTGAGCAGAAGTGACCCATGTCCATTTTTGGGCCAAAGCGTTCCCTTGCCAATACTCAATTCTGCAGTCGCCCTCTCTCTCACTAAGGTAATTGGGAAAACATTTTTTTCATATAAACGTGTCCCCAAGGTGAATTCAGTCTGAGTCACTCAGTTAACATGTGGAGGTGACTCTCCTAATGGATTGCCCCGCCCTGTAGGGGGCTTTGCCAGAGGAAGCAATAAATGTTACAGTGTAGAACTAAGATGGGTGGGTGGCTACTGAAAAATGATCTGTCCAAGACAATGCAATGAATATTCAAAGATGCCCAGCTTTCCTGCAAACCGGTTAGGCTATAAAAACAATTAGACAATACGGTGGGAAAAATCTGTTTCCTTATCATAAATATTAAAATAAATATATTCATGACTAGATTAAGAACATAAAACTTTAAGTATGAGTGTAATAAATGAGAAGTCACACTGGACTTCCAGTCATGGGACTGGAGGAGACAATATTATAAGTTTGTCCTGCTTGTCTCAAGTTCATTTAATAATTTAAATGCAGTTTAATAATTTTTAATTAAAATTTTAACGTAATATTTTTCTAAAATTAACAAAAGCATTACGGAATACATCTGAAAGGATGGACAGGTGAAAATAACAGAGATTTTGGAAGTTCTGATGGGCATCTATGCTAGTAGATGCTTAGAGAAAGTATTTGCTGTGTATCCAAAAGCACACGTATCCAACATTCATTTGGAAAAAAAACAACCCTCTTATGACTTCATAATGAAAAACAACAAACCCAACTTGCAAAGAGACAATAATTTGAACAAATACCTTACGAAAGCATGTGAGTAGTAAGCCACGTGAAAAGATGTTTAACAACAGCTGTCGTCCAGCAAATGCAAATTTAAATCACAATGAGATACCACGGCTCACATGCTAGAATAGCTAAAATTTTAAAAGGCTGATAATAGCAAGTATCTGCAAAGATATGGAACAACTGGAATGGTGTGTGAAAGACTAAAAGCACTTTGGAAAAGAGACGGCAGTTGCTTATGAAGTCGAATATAATCTTAGCATATGACCCTGTAATTCCAATGCTAGATATTTACCCAAGAGAAAGAAAAATGTATTGCCCACAAAGTCTTGTATACCAAGGTTCATGGCAGCTCTGTTTGTGACAGCTAAAAACAGTGCAAATGTCCATCAGCGGGTAAGTGGAGAAGTAGACCGTACTATATCCATATAATGAAATACTGCTCAGCAGTAAGAAAGAATGAGTTAGTGACAAATGCAACATCATGAATGAATCTCAAGACATTAACACAGAGTCCAAGATGCCAGACATAGAAGAACACATACTCTATAATTCCACTTATAGAAAATTCTAGGAAGGGTACATGAGAGAAATTTGCAGGGTGATTGAAATGTTATATATCTTGACTGTTTACATGAATAGCAATGCATCAAACTTGGCACTTAAAATTAACAAATACATTTTTGTATGTAAATTATACCTATATAAAGTAGATTTTCTTAAAAATGAAATAGTCTACAAAGATAATGTCAGCTTTCGTGACCCTAACGTTCTATGGCGTATGTTCAATGACCCGTGATAAGGTAAGTTTTAAAAATGTTACCTCTCCTGGAAGAATTCCCTCCAATCTTAGAAGAAACAAAGTCTCAGGAACAAACCTCCAGTGGTGGGACTTGAGAAAATAGAATAGAAATACTGTCTTTCTTTTCTCTCTGGTGCTTCATTTACTCTGTTTTCTTTTTTTTTTTAATTTTTTTTTTTTTTGAGAGACAGAGACAGACAGGGTGTGAGTGGGGGTTGGGGGGTGGGACAGAGAGAGAGGGAGACACAGGATCCTAAGCAGGCTCCAGGCTCTGAGCTGTCAGCACAGAGCCTGATGCGGGGCTCAAACTCACAAACCACGAGATCATGACCTGAGCCAAAGTCAGATGCTTAACCGCCTGAAGATTTCTGTTTAGACAGAACTTACTAGTGATGAATGGAAGGGATAAGCATATCATGCTTTTTTGTAGTATTATTTTGCAGTATTAACAGAGAAATAAATTGTTCTTTCTGTGTTCAATTTAGCTGCTTTCAGACTTCTACTGATACTTAAAAACTTCTAACAGGAACAAAAGTCAGTGCGTATGACGAAGGAAGAGCAATCAGAATCAGGTACTGAAAGGAAGAAAGGGGAAAGGAGGAAGGAGGGAAGGGAAGGAGGGAGGAAGACAGGAGGCGAGGGAGGAGGGGACCAGAGGGCAGGAGGGAAGGTGGAAAGGAAAGGAGGGGAGGAAGAGAAGAAGGACTAGGGCAGCATTTGACAAGTCAGAAAAAGATAAGGCAGCTACAACAGGACAGCCTTTGTCCAGAACATTTTTGTTGGACTAGCTTAAGGCTATCCTCTGCTGTGATCGTTTATCTGGGAACTTTTATGATGTATGGTGACATCAGTCAGAGGCCACCAAGAGGAACCAATTCTTCTTTGAAGACGCAAACTTGCCAACTATTTTCTTTAAAGGTTAATATTAGAAAACAAAGACAAAACAAAACAAGACAAAAAGACAGTATTAGAATAAACAGGAAGCCCAGAATCTAACGCCAGATCATTTCGAGGTTCTCTTAACCGTTCTTCTATCTTCGTTCTAGCTTCTAGCTTCTTCTATCTTTGTTTTATCTTCACCAGATTTGATAGGACACCATTTATAGGAAAGTCCCTTTTAATTAAAAAAAAAATCAAATACTTTACCTATTATCTATGAGCTATAGTCAAGGCCAAAGAAGCTACAAGTCATGCAAAGGTCACTCTGTCCTTGCTCTTTGTGGAAACTAGAAACGAATGAGAACTGTTCTCCCAAACTTGGGCCGAGTTTTCTACTGAGATCACTAGAAAGTCCACAGAGGCCACAAGTGATGATCCAAGAGTGGGAGTAATTGGGGTGAGTGCTCGATGGACAGGTCAGGATTCAACTGCTTGTAAGAGCCACGTACGACTTCTAATGGCAGTGCCAGGTCCCTATGTCCATCATCCCTCGGCTCAGCCTGAGGCCTGCATCATAAAGCAAGTCTGTGGCTATGTCTTGAGGCAATTAAGAGATCAAACACACGTGGGAGACGTGTGGGGCTCTGGCTGGTCTGCAGCTGAAACACAGGCCATAAAGTTCTGGAAATGAGGGGGTTTTTTTGGCCATCAAGCCAATGATTGCCACATGCCAAAACATAAACCAGATTGCATAATGAGTAGGTTTTTCATAATTTCCTCAAATTAGGTTTTTATTCATGCCTGTCAACAGCAAATCATAGGCATACATTGCATTAGCAGCTGCTAAGGACCATGCCAGCCCTGATATCACAGCTCATCTAAAGCCTACAGTAAGCCGAGGACCCCTCGGGCTCTACTTGAAGGAGACCTCAAAGAGTTGTCCTAAAGAAAACAGAGTCGAGTCAGCATTTCACCATGAATGGGGAAGAATGGTCGTTGAAGGTGGTTTTAAATAAATTAAATTGATTTTCATCCCCAAATGAATGTCCTCACTTTTCTCCATTGTTTGCAGACAACTTGATTTAGTGCAGGGCCTCTGACATCTTTCTGGAATATTTCAAGGGTTCTGGTCTATTTAAGTTCCACCCTCCTTCACCTTCTCACACGTAATCATGAAAGACTTGTTGCTTCCAAAGGGGGATACTGATGATGTGGTTGGTTTCAGAGGTGGTCTCACGCTGGGCTTCTAGAGAAAGGAGCAGGAGGATGACCTTTTTTTTTTTTTAATGTTTATTTTTGAGAGACAGAGAGAGAGAGACAGAGAGAGAGAGAGAGAGACAGCATGAGTGGGGGAGGGGCAGAGAAAGAGGGAGACACAGAATCCAAAGCAGGCTCCAGACTCCAAGCTGCCAGCACAGAGCCCAATGCAGGGCTTGAACTCACAAACTGTGAGATCGTGACCTGAGCCGAAGTTGGATGCTTAACCAACTGAGCCACCCAGACTCCCTGAGAGCAACCATTTTTAAGCAAGGTATTGGAGAGTAAGTGAACGTAGCTGGTTCTTTCACTTTAATGGAAAACACGGTAAAATAGAGACAAAGATACTATTTTACCAAAAGCTAAAACACTTTTTTATTAACACCATAAATGTGAACCCCATAATGATTGGAAACCTTTTCATTAGCAAAAATAGTTCCATGCCGAGGATTCAACTTTGCAAAACCGAGACACCCGTGGGGACACTGGGGGCTATGAGGAGGCCAAGCCTCTAAGTGAAGGAATCCTTACAGGGATGAGGTCAGAAGGCCGGATAATGGACAAACTGGCCTGAATCTCAGAGTAAGGAAGGTAGATTTAATGCAATGTACCACAATAGTCGATGCGCAAACATCTCCTACCATGGTGGTGACAGAAGTTTTAGAATTCTTTGAAAGAATAATGTCTTCTTCGGCATAGGTTATTATAACAAAATATGGCAAGGGGTGGGGGGCTTACCCAATAGACACTTATTTCTGACAGTTCTGGAGGCTGTGAGGTCCAAGATCAGGGTGCCAGCCCATTCGGGTCCTGAATGATGGTGAGAGCTCCATTCCTGGTTTACAGATGGCCACTTTCTCGTGACACAGAGAGTGGGCTCTCGGGTCTCGTCTTCTCCTTAGGAGGCTACAAATCCTATCATGAGGGCTCACCTTCTTGGTCTCATCGAAACCTAATCACCTCCCAAAGGCCTCACCTCCTAACAGCACCATGTTGGGAATTAGGACTCCATCGTGCAAAACTTGGAGAGGCTCACACATTCAGTCCATAACAAATGATATAAATGGTGGAGAAGGTGGAATAAGGAAAAGGTAGCTGGGAAATAAATGCTATAAAGGAGAGAAGAAGTGGAAAATGGCTGAATTAGAATAGTGGTGTGGAAATGGGGGTGGGGAGAGATAAGTCTGGGTGACATTTTACAACAATAACACGATGGAGTGACTAAATGATGACTACCTGGGGTGCCTGGGTGGCTTTGTGGCTTAAGTATCTGATTCTTGAATTCAGCTCAGATCATGATCTCACAGTTTATGGGATTGATTCCTGCATCAGGCTCTGCACAGACAGCACAGAGTATGTTTGAGATTCTCTCCCTCCCCCTCTCTCTCTGTCTTCCCCTGCTTGCTCTTTTAAAACAAACAAACATTTAAGTGACAAATAACTGAGATGTTGAATCTGAGAGCTGAAGCAATGATAACACTTTCTTGCTGCTTTGGTTTTTCTTTCTGTAGGAATGGAAAAAGGTACAGAGGTTTGCCTGGTTGAAGGTACATGATGGAACTATTCTAAGCCAAGAACACGGGGAGAGGGCCAACTTTGTAACATATGTGTTAGGATGAACACTCATTCAGGGATCTTTTCCAGTACAAGGAAGTTCTTCTCTGCATATATGTTTGGGATATACATGCCACTGGCCACAGTTAACTGAGTCACCCTAAGGGCTCACATTTGAGACCCAGCAGTTTAAGTTAATCTCTGTGGGTACCTTGAACTGAAGGTGGATAAACCCCAAAGTCTTAAAAGACACAGAGAAACAAAGAAAGTTGGTCCCAAGAGAGATGAAAATGAGGCAGTCCTTAGGGATGAGAAATTACATGAGCCACTGAGAGAGCGAAACTGAGGGAGAGGCCATCTTGGATCCTGTCTTCCTTTCCAGCCAGTGGGTCAGCCCCTCTTCTCAAGATCTACCATCCTTCTTCACCTTCTCCCCTTCTCCTCTTCTCTGTATTTGCGGAGGTAGCTTCAGCTCATTTCTGTTCCTAGAAAGAAGAGAACTTTGACAGAAACAGGGCTGAAGATTGGCCATGATTTGAGATGTCACCTGCTTATGGGTAGTAGGTAATGAAGTGAGTAGTTCTAGAAAGAGAACACAAGGGCACTCATGAGAACAAACAACTATTGAAGGTTTGCAAAGTCTGTAGAAAAAAAAAAGGGGCGTAAACCAAGAAGGAAGAGAGCCAGCAGAAGTTGTGGTTTAGGAAGCCAAGAAAGCAGTTGTTGTAATAAAAAGGCTAAGGTAATTCCAACGGAGAAAGTTTGTAATTATAGGAAACGCGATTGTTATCAAATATTTTTTTTCTTGTTGATGCTGAGAGAATACACATATAGCACTCGGAAGGGTGGATTTACTTCCCCAAGCAGGGCAGAATTCCAGGTGTTGACGTAAGTCCTCACCTCTCCAGCAAAATGGAATCCTCAAAAAATTCATTGGCTCAGAAGCCAGATTCTACTTCTTTCTCAGTCAGTGTTCGTATGTCCCATTATTATCCAGGGAATCATTCCAGTAGGGTCATTCCCGTATATTTCCCTCTGTCCCCCATTGCTGATCACGGTGGTAACTTTATTAGCAACCCCTCAGGCAGGCAAAGGTAGAAACCAGAAATCTGTTGAACTCTTGGAAACTTTTGGCGGGGAAGTACGTTGAAGTGATTGGCTAACAAAGTTCATTTCTGCACTCTTGCGCTGTTTTCCGGGAATCCGGAAAATCCTGAGTCGGCTGTAATGGACATGACAACATCATTTAAAACTACAGAAAGTTGTATCTGTATGCATTAAATAACTTCAATTCAATATGAAATTTAATTTTTCCACGTGAATGAAGCTGGCATAGTTTCGGCTGCCAATTCTTCACGTAAGCACATTCCTACCTCACTGGAAATTGGGGGCTGGGGGGAATGCAGAGCTCTCTGAAGGCAGGATCGGTCATCTTAGTAGGACCCGCCAACGTATTGATCACGTGAGTGCTCAATAAGTCGTTGCTACATTGACAGGGACATGCCTTCCTCGCTTCACAGAACTGCCACCCTTCTCTATCTTCCCACGAAATGTCAAGTATTTTAAAAGACTAACGTCTCCAAAGGTGGACGACCCAAAGTGAGACTTCAAACCCTGTTAGCAAGAGTAAACACCCATCACCCAAACTGATTCCTTCCAATTTTTAAAATCTTTTGCAGGAGACCTCGGAAGTTTTGCAGTGTTAAGCAAGTATTTATAACAATCGTTAGCATTGGGCCCATGACTATAGCTCTTTTAATTGATGAAACTAATCCAATTTGCTAACAAGTAAGTAAACTTGGGGAAAAGAAAGGGGAGAGACAGCTAATAAGTTTTTAAGTGCCTGGAAGAAAATCGAGTTTCTTCTTAAATAGGGCTTCTTCTTAAATGAACAAAGGATGTGTGGCATTTGGATGTAAGAACAAATTAGAACTGAAATGTAGGCAATTCAGAACGTTTGGGGGAATAAGTGAGTTTACAGAGTCTGGACCCTTTTTTACTCCCTACATTAGAAAGCAAAAAGTCAAAAAGCTTTCAAAGGGCGGAAATAGCGCATCTTTGTGGAGCGGCAGGGAAATAAGTTTCCAGGAATCCTCAAACCTTTCAAACTCCCTTGCATTTTTTTTTTCAAAGTGAAGTTTAAAAGCGAGGTCTTGATCTTGGCTTCATTGTTCTTCTACAGCAAGTCACCTATCAGCCCCCAGGCCAGGATGGACGTGGCCACAAGAGATTTAATTAGGCCACTAAAATAGTGATGTTTACTCTGTTGTTGTGGAGTGGACTCTGGGTGACGTTTAGAAACAATAAGCACCAAGCTTTTGAATGACCACACACACACACACACACACACACACACACACACACACAAGCAAGCATCTTCCTAGATCACTAACATTCTGTCCCATGCATGGGGACAAGTGTTCTTGTACAGGAGAGATGTGTATGGCACCACAGCCAGCTGCCAGAAACCTCTCCTAAGAACCCCGAGGGAAATATAACTCACTTATATGCTACCCCCAAAAACGAAGTTTCATCAGATTTTTCTCTGGGTAAGCTTGGACTGTAACTTGACCACCAAGCACCATGCATAGCACAGAATAGCCTTAGATGAAGGACAGCTGGGCCTTAAAATAATCATTACTGTTACCTACAAATAATCATTTATTAAGTGGAATTTTATACACAGGACCTTTAGTCTGAAATAATATATGTGTGTATATATATATTTTTTTGGGGGGGGGACACAGAACAATATGGACAGCATCTCATCACAACAAACCTTGGATCAGGTTTAAAAAAAGAAAAAGTCTTGGGGTGCCTGGGTGGCTCAGTTGGTTAAGTGTCTGACTTCTGTTCAGGTCATGATCTCCCGGTTCATGAGACAGAGCCCTGTGTCGGGGTCTGTGCTGATGACTCAGAGCCTGGAACCTGCTTTGGATTTGATGTCTCCCTCTTTCTCTGTCCCTCTTTTGCTCATGCTCTGTCTCTCTCTCTCTTTCTCAAAAATAAACATTAAAAAAATTTTTAAAGAAAAGTCTAGCCCTTCTCTGTGTCTGGTATGAAGCTAGAAATTGTACCTACTGTATCTCTCATGGTCGTCTCAACCTCGAAAGGGGTGGCATTGCCCTAACTGGTAACAAGAAATTAAAGTTGAGATAAATTAATGTTCCTCGACCAGCAGACAGCCAAACTGAGTTTGGGGCTCTGGTGTGAGAAGAGCTAATGACATTTATACTGCCTCGTGCCACCTTCCAAACGAAGCCCCGGGATATACTCTTCCGTAACAGATCCATCTCAAGCATCATAGAATTCTGCAGGTAACAGAGATTTTAGGGGTCATCTCATCCTCCTCTTTGAGGAGTCAAATCCTCCCTCAAACTCTTGTGTCCTGAACGAAACCGTGATCATCCATTCTCTACAAATCTGGTCTTTGTCCAGTGTTCCCAGTCAGTCTACCAATGATTCCCCCCATCCAGGGGATCGTTCCGTCTGAAAGCCCATTCTTGAGGACATGTTCTCATTAGATTGTAAACCTAACTCATTACCAAGTGCTGCCAACACTTAACTATCTCTTCATTCTGTCCATCGAGTGTGGGCACCCATCAAGTCTTGACCGGTCAACTCTAATAACGACCTACCTGCTTGACATGTTTCCACTGTTGGGCTCCTCCAAGTTTCTGCAAATTTTTTTCAATTCTGATCTGACCGTACCCCGTCCTCTTGCCATAACCTGCCTCTGCAACCACTTTGTCTACCATGCTGCCCTTGCCCCCTTGCTGTCCATCTCCAATCCTGCGCACCTGCCTCACTTCCCCCCAACACATTCTGTTGGCTGTACGTATGCAATAATTCATCACATCTCAGCTCAAGACTCACGTCCTCCCTGAAGGGTCAGATATCCCCCTCTGTACTCAGATCGCCATTTCTTACTCACTGTCGCAATTGTGCTGTGTCAGCATTGGCGGTTGATCAATGCCATTCTCTCGAAGCCCTGTGAAGGGCTTGTGCCACCTCTCTTTGCTCACTTTTGAACCCCAGAATCTAGCATGGTTCCTGCTCTATGGTAGATGTTCAATAAATATTAATTGAACAAATCCTCCCTCGCTATTTTATAGATCATAAAACTGGGTTCCTTTGAGGGTAAGTAAATCTCTCAAGGTGCACAGCTGGTTAGGGGCAGAATTGGAAAGTAAACTCACACCTCCTCACTCCAGGGTCACTGCTCTTCCCCTTCGAGCCCCATCCCCTCCTAGCACTCACACCCACTCTTATCTATCCCTTTTCGTCTCGTGCCCTGTCACCCACTGACAGACGCATACACTCACTGTGTGTAGAGGGCACAGTTCTCTGCAGAGCAAAGATGGCAGGGACTAAAGGACTCTGTCCTCAAAGTCACAAGCACAGTAAACAGCTCTAGCTTCAAAAATGAATCCTCAATAAACCCCTCAATCCAGGCCTTCCTTCATCTTGGCAGGAGGAGGGTTTTCTCCACTGTCACGATCCTATCAATTATTGGCTTCAGTAGGGAGGGAGATGATAAGGGCGTCCTTCTAACACACAATGGAAATTGAAATTAATCTAATTCATTTGAAGGAGCACTTCAGTGCCATAGTGGAAGGTGCTAGATGTAAAGATGAAAGACGGAAATACAGTTGAAAATTGATGGTTATTTTCAGTGTAGTTTTAGGTTGGAGGTAATTTGCAGAGATTTGTTCTATCCTTAAAATTCCATACAGTTGATGAGACCCAACTGCCTAACTCTGTAAATACCCCCAGACAGACACACACACACACATATACACACTCACATGCAACTTCAGGTAAAAGGTTACAAAGGTTACAGACAAATCAGTTCCATCTTCTGTATTTCTTCATTGGTTTTGGTGAATGTATAGGTGTCTTTTTTTTTTCTCCAGTGTAAAAGACATCAACAGGGTGTCCAAGATTAACTTGTGTGTTGGCCCGTGATGAGTACGTGGAGTTATACCGATACTATTTCTGTCAAAAGCCTAACCTTGTGGGGTTCCGGGTGGCTCAGTTGGTTGAGTATCTGACCCTAGATTTCGGCTCAGGTCATGATATCCCAGTGGGTGGAATCAAAATTGACATCAGGCTCTGTGCAGACAACGTGGAGCCTGCTTGGGAGTCTCTCTCTCCCTCTCTCTCTGCCCTTCCCCTGTGTGTCCTCTCTCTCTCTCTCCCTCAAAATAAATAAATAAACATTTTAAAAAGTGAAACCTTCTCAGTGAATTATCCGGTGCTCTAACACCTAGATCTACTTAATGGATTAAAAAATCACGAGCCTCCAGCCTCCGTTTCTAATTAATATATGGCCCTTTCCGATATTTCAGAAGAAAACTGATGGGGCATTGTTAAGAAATAGTGACTGCATTCTAAACAACTGAAGTGAAGCTCAAGAGAGAACGTGTCAGCAGCTGCTTAATAATACTTTGTATAATAAAATATTCATATCATCATATATTTCCCATCATAGAGGATGGATCTTAATGTCATTTTAATATTTTTCCGACTAAAATAAAATTTTAATTAAGGCTAAAGATATATTGCCTAAGGAAAGCTAAACTGTTTAAAATTATTAACTGCTCGAATACTTGTTGCTATACTACAAGCTGCCATAAAAGAAAAGAAATTAAGTACTCGAGAGATTAACGCAATTTTGAAAGCTGTACCCCCCCTCCCCTTCTCCTTTTAGATACGCCTAGCTGAGCCATAACTATTTTTCTCCACTCAGCCAGACTCCAGCTTTGTGGCTTTTTTTAATAACCTGGCTTTTCAAGGCCCGGCTCCTGAGAGCCTTTTCATTTCTGCCGCGCTGCCTACAAGCAAATTTCTTCCAGTTGCCCCACACAGTCCGATGGCCTCCCTTTCTTGGTTGCTGAAGCATTTCATTGCAGTCTCATTGACGGAGCGGTGTTCTGTTACAGTGCAATCAATAGCTCAGCGCTTCCCAGCGTACCGATTAGCTTGTCAGTCAGGACCTGGGGGAGGTTGTGCAAATCCCAGGATACCAGGGGCCGGGAGTTGGGAAACGGAAGAATGCAGGCAACCCCCATGGTTGTCTACCACCTGTTGCGCTCCAGCATGTGCAAAGTGAATTAACTTTTTTTTTTTTTTTTTTTTTTTTTTTTTTTGCTGTAATATGTCTTAAAGGTCAACAGCGATGGAAGCCTTAAGCTTTGGGAATATCTTACCTCTTTACAAAAAATCCACCGCCCCCGATCAGTAACCGGGGCCATGACAAAGAGAGAATTTATTCTCCAATAAGCTAAGTTCAACAAACAGGGTGGCCATGGGGGGTGGGGAGTGGTCGGAAAGAGCATCTAGGGAGGGAGTCGCGTTTCTGATTTTATTTTTCAAAGTCAATGGTCTGCCTGCTTCTTGATTACACATTAATGGAAACCAGTTTCCACAGTTAATGCGAGCATGCTGGGGCTTTCCGTGTGTGTGTGTGTGTGTGTGTGTGTGTGTGTGTGTGTGTGTTTCTTTCTCAAACTCCTAACGCGACTCTGATAACGGAGGAGTCCTAAGATTGTGTTTTCCTGCTCTAAAAGTTGGAAACACAAGAGAATGAAAAGATAAATACAAAACGACGACACGTGATTGCTTGGCCCGCCAACCGAAAAGCAAGGCAAGTATTCCAACTAGTAGGGGATTAGATAATTACTGTCTGTTAGGACATGATTACAAAGTGATGTTACTTAAATATATATATGCGTGTGTTTAGAAAGGCTTCAAATTCCATTGTGGAAAGCTGTGCAATCAAGTACTTAAAGTGTCAATGATGCCTTCCAGTCAACCTCAGGAAACCTTTTTACAGATATTTATTATCCAAAGCCACGTCGCCTCCAACCACAGAAGGAAATTCTGTGCTTAGTACATGAAGGCACTACGGGCTGAGGAAGGTTTCCTTTCAGCACTTGGAGTTTTCTTGCAAAACCTCCATAAACTCACCACAAACCACAATGTAAACCAGCACACTTCAGATATAACTTGTTAACCTAATTCTCCCAAATTAATTCGCCCATTTTAAAAGGGATTTCTGACTAATGATGCAAACAGAAGCTCCAAAGCCATGAGCACACCCATTGGAATTCAAAGGTTGGCAGGGAAAATATTAATCTTTGGGGGGCGGGAGGAAACGCATAAGGAAAGCCCTGAATCCTACAGTGCCAGATGTAATATTTTTAAAAGTTTAACTTAATTTGATCTAAGAAATAAACATGTCCATTTCAGGACAGAGGACGTATGTGGCCTCCCAAGTCCATTTCCCTCAAGGGATCAAAGAATGTTTATTCTATTTTCAATTGCGTGGTTGCTTTTCATTCTGCTCTTCTATATGTAAGAGTGCTAGACAAATATTACAAAGAGGTTTAATTCTAATTGACTTTTTATTTTTATTTATTTTTAATGTTTTATTTCTTTTTGAGAGAGAGAGAGAGAACGAGTTGGGGAGGGGCAGAGAGCAAGGGAGACAGAATCCACGAGGCAGACTCCAGGCTCTGAGCTGTCAGCACAGAGCCCAACTTGAGGCTTGAACCCATGAACCACGAGATCATGACCTGAGCTGAAGTAGGACGCTTAACTGACTGAGCCAGCCAGGTGCCCCATCTAACTGACTTTTTAAAAATGTGAATATTTAATTTTGTTCCCTCCCTCCTTCATTTTTGTTCATATATTTCATTCCACGGGCATTTACTGCACCCATGCCACTGTATTTTCAGTGCGGGACGCATGAATACGGTTATGACCTGAAGAAGTCGAGGGTCTGGTCTCTGGACTCTGATCTTTTCAACTCAGCAACGCACCGAGTCATGCGGAGTCCAGAAACAGAAACTCATTCCCAGTAGGTGGTAAAGACAGCAATTCCACTAGGTGTGACTCAGCGTTGCATTTTTTTTTTTTTTTTTGAAATGCTGTTACCTTCCTCCCTCTCTACAAGCAATGCATCCTAACTTTGCACAGGTTCTCAGAAAAAGATTTGGTGACATAAAATCACAGGGGTTCACCCCCTGGCAAAATGACATCCCCGCTGGGGTACTGGGGCATTGTTTCTCCCGTGAGTGTCCAATTGTCGCTAGGACCTGCTTTTTCTCAAATCACACAGCTAACTTTAGCCTGCGAATTCAGGAGCTGCTATACGAACAACTTAAAACTTGTGTCACTAAACAAAAAAAAAAAAAAAAGAGAGAGAGAGAGAGAGAGAGAAACCCAATGAAGAGTGATTTGATGTTGCATTGTGATTCTCTGAGAATTTTCCCTAGCACTTGCTAGATCCCCTAGCATCACTCTGGTCCCAAAGTGAATAAGTGATGTACGTTGTATAGACAGATACATGCATAGACGTTAGAGCTTAACACTCTCTTTAGAAGAAATAGGGAACAAATTTGAAATTTCTTTATCAACATTCTGTTTAAATTTCCATCTATAATCAAAACTCTTAGCTGTGGGGTTCCCCGGGTGGCTCAGTTGGTTAAGCGTTGACTTCAGCTCAGGTCATGATCTCGGGGGTTTGTAGGTTCGAGCCCCATTTTGGGCTCTGCCCTGACAGCTTGGAGCCTGGAGCCTGCTTCAGATTCTGTCTCCCTCTCTCTCTCTGTCTCTCTCTTTCTCTGTCTCTCTGTCTCTCTCTCTGCCCCTCCCCGCTAGAGCTCTATCTCTCTCTCTCAAATATAAATAAACATTAAAAAAAAAAAACTTTCAAGCCGTGTCAATTACAGTCCACTTGGTCCTTTATACTCACTACTGCTCTGTGTGAGTATAAATTTGTTTTATGTCGCAAGGATGTGTGAAGAGCTGTTTCTGACATCTTGGACCAGGGACCTATAGTCAACTCTTAGAGAGTAAGAATCCTCTGACGTCATAGTAGAAACGATTATACTTCATTTCAAGCAATGTTTTCACTCCTCCCTGCTGCCTAGAGCCTATTCATTCTGCGCTCTGGCCAGAGGTTGAACCAGTTATGCCCAGGCTCCAGGTGGCCCTTCCTGTAACAGCCGCACCCAGAAGTATGCTCGTTTGCGGGTTAGCAAACTCTCGTGAACATCTAGACACGCCCTCCAAGACCAGATAAACTTACAGTAAGCTCTGAAAGAAAGATCCAGTGATGCTACTCTTAACTTCTCACACTGTTTGAAGAAAGCAAGACAAGAGTCCACCTGATGATTGCACCGGCTATACCCTTTTCCTTCCCAACTTCTCATGTGGTTAATTTTTAGTAAATTTTAATTTTTAATATTAAAAATATAAATATATATATATATATTTTACACTTATTTATTTTTGAGAGACAGGGCGAGGGTCAGTGAAAGAGAAGGAGAGAAATAATGCCCAGTAAGTCCCACGCTGCCAGCACAGAGCCCGATGCGGGGCTCAGACTCATGAACCGTGAGATCATGTGTGACCTGAGACAAAATCAAGAGTCGGACACTTAACCGACTGAGCCACCCAGGCACTCCTATAAAGTTTAATATTAAATTTAATTTACTAAATTTAAAAAAATTAATGTTTATTTTTGAAGAGAGAGAGACAGAGCATGAGCCTGTAAGGGGCAGAGGGAGAGAGACACACATGGAATCTGAAGCAGGCTCCAGGCTCTGAGCTGTCAGCACAGAGCCTGACACGGGGCTTTAACTCACTAACTGTGAGGTCATGACCTGGGCCAAAGATGGATGCTTAACCGACTGAGCCACCCAGGTGCCCCTAATTTATTAAATTTTTAATTATTTTGTTTAGTTCAAATGATATTGTACTATTTTGTTTAGTTCAAAGACTATCGTATTATTTTTACCTTTCACCGTATATTAACTTTGCATAAATTTAAGAATCATTTCAATTGTTTCTTTAAACTTGAGCCTAACTGGCCATTTTAAATAGGAGTGGCTACCAATAGATGCATTTGGGATATATACGATTCTCCAACATGTGCTCATTTCCGTGAGTGTATCATTGCCTACGAAATTCAAGAAATGAAGTGATTCAACTCGATTACTCTTTCTGGATAGGATTAAAATTGAGTTTTTAATGACACACCAGGGGCAGCCAGAGCTCAAGGACCCTGTCCAAGCCTTATCACAGCGTCTATTATATTTTTTATTTTACTCTATTGAAGGCTCAAGAACAGTTAACAGGAATAACAGCTACCATACACCTAGATAACATAACAATGGTACGAAATAGGCTAGGAGAACAAAGGGAGAAGTCAAGAGGGAAGCTAGTAGGGCAAATGCATCCCAGCACCAAGCGGGGGAGGGGTTCAGCTTGGAGTTCAGGCCCCGGTGACTGCCAGGTTGTCTCAGTTGCCACCCACAAAGGTCTAAGGGTGACATTGTAGTTTCAAACAGAGAAAGAAGAAATCGTTATTTGGGAAGTCGTAGCAGACACCGGGGAGGAAATTTTATTTTGCCACCCCAGACTCATATGGAAAGAAAGTGAACAGTAAGTGTCTTCATTTTTATAGAAACTGTTAAATAAAAACATGCTAATTTGATCCGTTTAAATATAAATTCTCTTGATCTAATTATCTGAATGACTTAAGACTGAATTTATCTTAATTTTGTATTATGATTGGCTTTATGGTAAGCATTGCAGATTCCAGATCCGATGCACCATTTTCTTCTTTTCATCAACAAAATTTCAAGACTTTTGCCTTATATTATAGTTTGTCAAGAACCAGCTATACACGTACACAAAATCCTAATTCGACGAGTTCTGTTTATTCGGCTCAAGGCTTTTAATTCTTGGGAGAATCATTTCCAAATCCTTTCAACTGATGGCGCACGCCCGATTTCTACCTTCGTGTGTACAGCAGAACTTGCTTCTTCTTTTCATTATTTTGCTTCGTCACCTATCTTCTAGTAGGAAGAAGAGGAGGCAAGAATGACTGGAAAGGAGAATGGGAAGGATGGGAGGGGGAATGAAGTTGCTCAAAACAGGAAGGGATGCCATATTGTCAGTGATTGCTGGTTTTGGCACTTTAAGAGTTTTCTGCTTAAATATCGAACGTTCCAGGTCGCAACCCAAATTAGCAATTCACCCTAATATCAAGAGTGGTGATGAGGAAGGAGCAAAAACGTTGGGGTCAGGTGGATCTGGTGTTAAATTCTATCCTTGCTACGGAGGAACCTGTCTTGAGACCTCGGGTCAGTTACTTAACCTCTCTGAACCTTAGTTTAGCCTCAGTTGGAAAAAAGAGATGCTATGGTAGTCTTTCCTTATCAGCAGTTTCACTTGCGCATGGTCCACAGCCAGCCAGAGGCAGAGATCCTCCTTCTGACGTACAGTTAGAAGGTCAGTAGTAGCCCAATGCTATGTCACAATGCCTCTGTCGTTCCCCTCACTTTGTGTCATCATATAGGAATGCTATCACCTCATATCATCACAAGAAGGCCGAGTACAGTACAATAAGATATTGTGAGGGAGAGAGAGACCACATCACGTAACTCTTACTACACTATTGTCCTAACCGATCTATTTTATTATTAGTTATTGTTGTTGATCTCTTTTTAAATTATTTTTTAATGTTTATTTATTTTTGAGAGAGAGACAGAGCACAAGCGGGGCGGGGGCAGAGAGAGAGAGGGAGACATAGGATCTGAAGCAGGCTCCGGACTCTGAGCTGTCAGCACAGAGCCAGACACGGAACTCGAACTCACAAGCTGCGAGATCATGACCTGAGCCAGAGTCCAACGCTTAGCCGACTGAGCCACCGAGGCGCCCGTGTTGTTAATCTCTTACTGTGCCTAATTTATAAATTAAAATTTGTCTTGGCAATGTAGGTATAGGAAAAAATATAGCGCATGTAGGGTTTGTTACTATTCACCTTTTCAGGCACCAACTGGTATCTTGGAATGTGTCCTCCGCGGGTAAGGCAGGACTCTGTAACAGCAATTTTCAGGCCTGTTATTAGGATTAGCAATACACACAAGCACCTGGTAGTACATGGTTGAGGACACGTTCAACACTCAGTAAAATGTAGATGATGTTATTAACTATTCTGCCCAGAAGTAAATATATTCTATCCCCAGAAAATAACCGCAGCATAACAAATTCTTTTCTTTAATGTTTATTTACTTATTTTGAGAGAGAGTGTGTGTGTGCGCACACAGGGGAGGGGCAGAAAGAGAGGGAGAGAGAGAATCTCAAGCAGGTTCTGCACTGTCAGCACAGAGGCCGACACGGAGCTCGATCCCATGAACCACACGATCATGACCTGAGCTGAAGTCAAGAGTCGGATGCTCAGTCAGCTGAGCCAGCCAGGCACCCCACACAGCGTAACGAATTCTAAATCAAGTTGCTAATTCACGTAATTTTCAGTATTATGTGTGGAGTCCCAGTGCTCTTGATGATGGTCCTAACTATAGTATTTATAAGACGCTAGAAAGTCATATTATCCAGGCCTCATCAGGGGACCTAGGAGGGATCACCAGGTTGTCAGTCCAAGAAAATGGGAATGCAAAGAGAGAGGTGTGATGTTTTTAAGGTACTTCTTATTGGACCATTAAACACTAGGCAAAGTAATTTCCAGGCATCATGTCTCTAATACAACAAATCTATAAGGCAAATACTATGTACATAGATGCTCTAAAGTGGAGAAAACTGAGACACAGGGAAGGAATTCCCTCCAGGCCCCCCTGCTTGTAAGTGGAGTTGATAAGATTTTAACTCTCATAGTTGAACTCTAGAGCATGCGCTGTTAACTTCTATGTCAGGAACAATACAAGGAGCAAAGCTACGACGGAGTTAGTGATGAAAGAGGGACTAAGGGATTGGACAGAGGGAGAGGAGAGAACACGAATTTTAGGTACGGAAGTCAAGAGCTATGGAAGGCGCCAGCAGGTAGAACTGTTTGCTCCAGGGCCAAGCTCAGTCTCTCAAAGGGATCAGGCTGAGCTAGAAACACTGGCACATTTCCATGTAATTTACAATGTCTTTTTCTGAAACTACAAGGCACGTTCTCAAAAAGCAGGCTCTTATACAGATATGCAAATGGCCAAGAAGCATATGAAAAGACACTTAATATCATTAACCATTAGAGACGTAATTCAGAACCACGATGAGATACTAATTCACACCAACTAGGATGACTATCAAGAAGGTAGACAATAACAAGTGTTGACAGGATGTGAAGAAATTGGAACCTTCCTACATCGCTGGCAGGAATGTAAAATGGAGCAGCCGCCATGAAAGAAGTTTGGCAATTCTTCAGTAAGTTAAACAGAGAATTGCCGTATGACCTAGCAACTCCACCCCCAGAGATGTATCTGAAGGAATTGAAAACAGATGTGCAAACAAAACCATGTATACAAATGTTCATAGCAGCACAGTTCATAATCGCCAAAAAGTGGAAACATCCCAAATGTCCATCGACTGATGAACACATAAACAAAAGGAGGCATATCCATATAATGGGATACTATTCCCATAGAAAATAAGAGTTTTGATACATACTACAACATGAATGAACATTAAAAACATCATATTGTGTGAGAAAAAGCCAGACACAAAAGACTACATTCTGTATAATTTGATTTATATGAAATATAAAACTCAAATCCACAGGACACCTTGGTGTCGCAGTCGGTTAAGCATCTGATTCTTGGTTTCCGCTCAGGTCATGATCTCATGGTTCGTGGGTTCGAGTCCCACATGGGGCTCCGCACTAACAGTGCAGAGCCTGCTTGGGATTCTCTGTCTCCCTCTCTCTCTGCCCCTGCCCCACTCACACTCTCTGTCTCTCTCTCAAAAATAAATGAACTTAAAAACATGTTTTTAAAGAAGTCAAAAAAAAAAAAATCCCTAGGGACAGAAAGCAGATGAGTGGTTGGCAGGGCTTGGGAGCTGAGAGGAGATGGGAAGTAACTGCTTAATGGGAAAGGGGTTTCCTTTTGGGGTGATTAAAATGTCCTCCTTAATGGTGATTAACTACACTGTCACTAATGGCACTAAATGTCACTAATGGTACAGTTTGTGTTCTACGTGTATTACCACAATTTGAAGAAAGAAAAAGGAAACCTTTATGGAAGACCAATACGTAAAATAGATGAAAATATGGTCCCCCTGATGGAATCTGGCTTAGAGAGGGACCCTGGAGCCATTGACTCCCAGCCCCACTAGAAACACTGTCATTAAAACAGAGAAGGCCCAGTTTACTCGTATAACCCGTACCCTGCAGCTCTGAGGAAAAGCAGAACTGAAACGTCTCTGTTGCCCACATGGAAATGCCAACGAAGCTTTGAGCCAAACGCTAAGGAAGAGTTCTTACTAGCTAGAACTTACAGAATCCACACGAAGAATTTTAATTTGCATGGAAATATAAAAGCGAGCTCCACAAACACACAAAACCGTGGGGATTTTTAGAGTTATTTTTAAGGTTTTTACAGATAGAAAACATTAGTCAAAGGACCAGAACTTTTCTCTGTTGGCTGTCCTGGAAAAAGGAAGTGTAAGAAGCCGTCTTATTTTATAGCACAAATTGACATTCCTCAATTGTTCTGGCAAAACCAGGCTCTATCTTTTCCTTTGGGTTTGGGGACATGTCTCCCAACATGAACCCAGCATTTTTTAATTTTTTTTAATGTTTATTTATTTTTGAGAGACATAGAGGCACAGCGTGAACAGGGGAAGGGCAGAGAGAGAGGGAGACACAGAATCTGAAGCAGGCTCCAGGCTCTGAGCTCTCAGCACAGAGTCCGACTCGGGGCTCGAACTCACAGACCTCGAGATCATGACCTGAGCCGAAGTCGGCCGCCCAACCGACTGAGCCACCCAGGCGTCCCAAACCCAGCATTTTAAGGTACATGCCATTCATTGCTTTTTTAAAAGTCCCTTCAATAGGTGGTGAAATTGCTTTGCCCACTCTTCTGCTGAGAAGCATTCCACTTGGTGTGCGGAGTCAGAATTCAGGATTCAGCCTTTCTCCTGGGGCTGCAGAGGAATTACTGGGGGACAGCACTCCCATGCTAGAACCACACTTGAACTTGCTGGCCTCTTTCAGTTCTAATCTCTTCTGTCCTTTCTCCCTCTGGACAATTTCCTACCGCTGGTTATGAGGCTCCATATGTTTGCATCTCCACCTGGCCAGCGGGAGGGCATGGGATAAGATCTTTCTTCGTTGGAAGGAGGAGATTTTTCTCAAGAGCCACGTGAGGAAGTGCTAAAGTTGATGTTGGAACTGGGCTTTCTTGCCGCCGTTTGTGTGTGGCGCAGGAAACGGCTCTCGACTTGTTGGTAAGAAGCCTTAAACCCAGATTATAGCACCTCTGTCTCCAGAGTGCTCTTTTTTGGGTAGGAGGTGAAAGGTCACCCTCTCAGACTGGATAGTTGTACTCAAGCAATTACAAGACCCCAGTGTTTCTACAAAAGAGATCTTTGAAATTCCATCGAGAGATTTTTTTTTTTTTGCAACTGATGTACAGAAAAGTACGATTAAGCAAATGGCAGCCTCGTTCAAGACCACTTGGTGGACGAGGCCACAGATTTTAAGTTCTAATGTAATTAATCAGTAACAGCCAAAAATATAGATTTTTTAAAAAATTTGTGAATAACTAACAGTGCATTTTCGATCCTATTTTAATAGGCTATAAAGTATCTCCATTTATTTCGTCAAGGTCCAAATATAAAAAGAGGTGAACATAGAACAATTGAAATGCTAGAATACAAGAAATCTGAGCAGATGTAGATAATACTCAGTAGAAAATCGTGGGTGGCCTTGGACGCCCAATTACACATCTTTATTTTCTCTGTTCAACTTTTCTCTGTTCAACTTTCTCTGTTCATTTAAAACTGCTGAAATGAAAAGCAGATTTTATTTTATTTTTTTTTCTTTTCTCTGGGCATCATTAAACCAAGGACAGTGACTTGCTCGGAATCTCTCTGTTCTTGAAGGGCAATTGTCGAATGTGAATCTCCAACATACGAAGATGTTGAGTCAGTGTGTTTCTGTGTCAAAGAGAGCAAAGCCTATCGTGGGTCAAAGATGGCCTCCTCTGGCCTTAATACAATCAGCGAGAATTTAGGTCAACACTTGTGGCATAGTGAGGAAGTTTATCCACAGCTAATACCTGGTTTCCTTGAATTTCTTTAGGGCACTGCACACACATTTTTTTTTTTTTCTGACCAGATCATTGCTTTTTTTTCTACACAGAAAGCTATCACTTGTTGAGAAGAAAACCATTTTGACAAAGAGAATTTCAAAATGGAAAATGAATGGTTCGCTTTAGGAAATACTTTCGCCCAGATACTTTGGTTATCGCGTCCCGCACAAAACGACCACGCTCTTCAAAACCCATCTCCCAGCACCTTGTAAGAAAGTCTGAAGAGTAACAAAGTGGTACCTTCCCGTCTCTAAATCAAGGGCTGAAAGTTGTTAGCAAGTTCACACTACGGGGCTATAAAATGGAGGCGCAAATAATCATTCGCTTGGTTTGCAAATATTGACCGGGAACTTACGTTGAGGTTTTGATGACTTCACCACAAAGCAGAGTGATGAGAAATCAGCCTGGAAGCAATCTCAGGGTACAGTCATGAAGTACAAAGTCCAGAAGGTTCCAACAGAGCGTGACCAATAAAAGATGACGAATAAAGAAAAGGCCGTTTAAGTTTGTCACGTATTTAAACTTAAAATCAGAGAGAGATCAGATTATATTTATGGGGTAAAAAAAGAACACTTTATTGAGGACTTTTCAGGGTAGAGACCATGCATCGGATGCCATCTTGGGTCAGGAAGGGCAGACCAATGGAGGCGGGGTAGGGCTGTCTACATGTTCTCATGCTTCCTTGTAAGCTCAGCTCTTAAATTAAAAAACTACATGAATGTATCACTTCAGACAACAGAGGTGTAGTGTCTCTATTGTTCCATTTTTTTGAGATATAATCGACATATGACATTGTATTAGTTTCGGGTGTGCAACATAATGACTCATCTTTCAAAATGATCACCACAATAAGTCCAGTTAACATCCATCACTACACATAATTACAATTGTTTTTTCTCGTGATGAGAACTTCTGTTTTTTTTTTTTAATTTTTTTTAGTGTTCATTTTTGAGAGAGATAGAGAGACAGAATGCATGTGGGGGAGGAGCCGAGAGAGAGAGAGAGAGAGAGAGAGAGAGAGAAAATCCGAAGCAGGCTCCAGGCTCTGAGCTGTCAGCACAGAGCCCGATGCAGGGCTAGAACCCACAGACCCTGAGATCATGACATGAACCAAAGTCAGATGCTCAACCGGCTGAGCCACCCAGGCGCCCCTCGTGATGAGAACTTCTAAAAGATGGACTTTCTTAGCAATTTTCAAATATGTAATACAGCCATATTAACTACTGTCACTGTGCCCTGCGTTCTATCCCCAGGATTTGTTATCCATTTTTTTTAAATGAGGTGGTGGTTTTTTCCAAAGAAGCAGAAAAAAGGCAAAGTCCTTAATGCCCTCCTAACCACTGAATGTTTCCTCTGAAACCCTTGGGAAACAGCCTGCTCACTCCATTCCTCACCTAATTCTTCAGGAAAGTAGCCTCTGTGAGTGCTAGAGTCCAGAAGCCCCTCTGATGTCCATGGGGTAGAAGCAAATCTTTCATGACCTGCTTAAAACCATAAGCATCGCAGTAGTATTGTCCTCAACTCGTGGGAGGAACAGTTCTAGGCCATGGACGTACAACTAGAAACAAAATAGACACAAATCTTGCCCTCCAGGAGTTTAGATTCTAGTAGGGAAGGACAGACAGGATCAGTTAAGCAAATAATTATTTGTTACGTCATGAAATGGTGAGGAGGAGCAAAGTAAATTAGCATCTGGTGGAGGGCACGGATACTTCACTTAGCGTGGACATGGAAGGTTTTTCCAGAAAAGCTAACCCTTGGGCAGAGACCCCCGAATTTTGAAATGTGTCAGCGCCATGGGGACATCCGGGGAAGGACATTTTGGACAAACGGGACAATAGAGGCAAAGACTCCCCCACCCATCCATCCCATCTGCTCATTCAGGCAGGAGGGTAAAAAGAATATCTGAGTCAGGGAACAGTCTGGATGGAACAGGTGAACAAGGCAGGAGGGTGGGGAGGGGGCGGGAGATGAAATAAAATGGAATCACAGAGAAGCAGAAAAAAAGATTAGGAAGGTGCTGAAAAGACTTGCTTTGGAAAGGTTTGTTGTTCCAGAGAGCTGACAGTTGGGAGGGTTTCTAGTCCAAGAGCACCATGATTCCAGAGCAAGTCTTCGGAGAAGACTGCAGGAGAGCCGGGGTGGGATGGAAGTGTGTGGTGGGGATTGGCCTGAAGTGTCCCCCTTGTCTACTAAATGATCCTTGAAAGAACAGAAGGAGTTGTATAGGGCTAATCGAAACCTGTGGTAGATGTTCCAGAATTTTCTCCACCAAATCCCAGCACCATGGCTTCGCCACTGCCCCCCGCTCCAGTCACATGACCCCACACATGACTGGGAAAGGGGGCAAGGAGCTCAGCTCCAAATTCCGGGTGTGGGAAGATTAATATTACATGAGTCAATGCATCTTCACTCCTCGAATTTGCCACAAAGGAAACAACTTCCTCTGCCCCCTCACAACATCTGGAAGCTGCCTGCCGGGCCGCAGAGGCAAGTGGAAACATCTGGGCATCTGCAAAGAGGGGGAGCTGGGTGGCATCTAAATATGATTTTGCAAAGTTGCTCGAGTAAAAGCGTCATAAAAAAGTTTTGCCTTTGATGACGTAAATGTACAGTAGACTTAGATACGTTTGTTTACTTTCCCTTCTGCCTCCTTCCCCCACGAGCACTGCCCCCACCCTGGGAAAGAGACATGGCTTGATAATCAAGAAATGTAGTTCTGTGGCCAAGAAGACTTTCCCAGCTGATCTGACTATTAACTCCTGAACGTGTAGCCTTTTTGTGTGTGTGTGTGTGTTCTTTCCGCTCCAGCTAGTTAAGTTCCCCTCTGCGACTCTGGAAATCTGGAATTCCTGGGTAATTTTGGCACCGGCCGATCTCAACTCCCACTCTGCATGCTTTTTGTATGACTGGCTTTCACTCAGGAGGTTCAAGGGGAAAATAGAAGCAGTGTGTACGAGAGGGAGAAATGTGCACTTCGGTCATTCTAGGCAGCGCATACTACGTTGTCGGCGCTGTCAGACACAACACGAGTACAGCTGAAACACTTAGCCATGTATTGATCGCCTACATCTCCTGCAAGAAACCCAGAGTTAACAGAGCCTCCAACGTATCCCCCTCCCCCTCCCTCCACCTCGAGCTTTAATGCAGAGGGGAGCGATCTTCCTGTAACTGTTTATTTTGGAAACAGTGGAAGCATCCGACCTCAAATTTTCCCATTGTTCAGCTACGGTCATACAATTCCTTATATGAACTGAAATATCTTATAAGAAATGGTAAGATAGAGTTCAGTGGCTTAGGTAGAGGCTGGTTTGTTCCTAGTAGGATTATTATTATTATAAATATTATATGATTATATGATTATAAAATAATATATGATTTTTGATAATATGTGGGGTTTTTCCTTTTTTTAACGTTTATTCATTTCGAGAGAGACAGAGTAAGTGGGGCAGGGGTTGAAAGAGAGGGAGAGAGAGAATCTCAAGCAGGCTCTGCACTGTCAGCACGGAGCCAGACGTGGGGCCAAACCCACAAAATGCGAGATCATGACCTGAGGAGCAACCAAGAGTCAGAAGCCCAACCAAGTGAGCCACCCAGGTGCCCTGTTTTCTTTTTGTTTTTGTTTTTGTTTTTGTTTTTGTTTTGTTTGTAAACCATAGACTTGCAGCCTTCTTACTAGTAATTAGGATGAGAACCACCAGATATTGAATGTTCACTCCATTATAAAAAAACTATACTAAGGGTTTTACATACATGTTCATTTAAGCCCTTGTCACATGTCTCTGCGATCCACGGTATGAGTGTGTTTTATGTATAAGAAAGCCAAGAGGCACAGAGGAAAAAGAAAGAGGGGAAGTGACTTCTAACCGTCACTCGGACAGCAACAGGCAGGGCCAGGATTTGAATCCACATCCGAAGGATTCTGAACGATGCCCATGTATTCGATGACTTTGCTAGATTGCAAGTTCATGTCTAGAAGTGGGAAGACCTCTTCCTGCTAAGTAAATGTGCGTGCTGGAAAGCAAAGCCCGAGAACCTGTGCCGGGACTCTCCCCAACCCCAGTGTAGAAACCAGCGCTCGAATTCCCAGCTTCCCTTGCATCTCCCAAGGAGCCCCCGGCAGGAGACCTACTCCTGTGAGCATTGGGTTCAAACTCCTGGTGGATCTTCCATTTTCTTGGTATGTGTGGCCACAGAAGCCTCCAGATTTGGGTTGCAAAGTCGAGTTCCCAGGTTTGACATCCAGCAGTGCCGGCCACAGCGGCGTTGCAAAAGTTCTAGAGTCTTCTCCTCATGAAGGAGCAGTAACAATTGTCTGCCCGTGCTGTGGTTCCGTGGCTCAATGTGGGATATGTTTCTGGAAACTTAGCCTCAAATCTTTTTCTGCAGCACCCCCTGCCCCGCGATGACTCTATAAGCTAACTAATTCCTTTATTAAATCTCTTCTCTGCCTCAACCAGCTACAGTGGATTCTATTGTTTGCAACTAACAGCAGAATGATACATACAGAGGAAAGACGAGTGGCTGGAATGTATCTGCTTCCCCTTTCCTTGCGATTGTGTCTCTGGTGAGCTGTCATCTTGTGCCACCAGCCCCCATAGAAACGGTCTGATTCCCCACAGAACGTGCTGAGGTTATACCGTGGAAAATACATCTCCCATCTCCCGTCATGGCACGGGAGTCAGAAAAACAGAAGCTTGGACCTCTGAGGAGCTTCTCTATTTGGCCAAAAAAAAAAAAAGTGGGGGGGGTGGGGAAGAGAGCTTCAACTTTCCCAATGGAAGCCTCACCCCCAATGAATACAGATCCGTTTTGCTCTTGGCAGATGTGAAAAAAATGGTTCTTTCCAATCCTGCCCACACCTCCCCCCGGGAGTGAAAACCACAAAATTGTACACAGCGGTGTTCTGCTTGCCTAGAGTTGTGTTTACTCCCCTCTGCTGATTCCACACATTTCCAGATAAAGTCAGGCTCCATTTCATTTCATTAAAGCAAAATCTGTTCAGCTATGTCCATAGTTGAGTAGAAAAGCATTCTGCTCAAATGTTATTTGTATCCAAGAGCAAGGGGTTAGGGCCAGAAATGAAGAGGTGAGGTGTATGGTGGCCTTGACCAGGGCCGGGCAGAAAGCCGGGGGAACCCAACCACAGCGCAGGGAGGTAGTGGGGGATGCCGGGCTGGATGGGAGCAACCAGGAGACTGTGGTCCAGGCAGCATGGTGGCATAACGGGCGGGCGGGTCACCCGTTGAGTCTAGGATAGGTAAACTTGTAGAAGCGGGTGATCCAAGAGCTTTGACAAGTAATGATGGCTCCTTTTTCTCCCGACCTGAAAGAACTTTTATTGACCACCGTCAAACATAACTTCAATTTAAAGTAGCCATGCAAATTCATTTAGCCGTGAAGACAAAGTTAGATGCCTTAGAAATTCATAATGTCTCTTTTGGGCAATAAAGGTACCACTTAATGGCTTATTACTCCAGAGTTTATAGATTCTGGCGAAAGCTTGTTTTAGTTTTTGTTTTGTTTTGTTTTGCGAACTTCTGCTGTTCCTAGCCTGTGTTCTTGAAAAATACAAATGAGACTAGATACTTGACAAACTAGAATATTTTTTTATCATTTTTTTTAACATTTATTCTTTCTTTTGAGAGAAAGAGAGAGAAAGACGCAGAATCCAAAGCAGGCTCCGGGCTCGGCGCTGTTAGCACAGACCGCCAACTCGGGGCTCGAACTCGAGAACCGCGAGATCATGACCTAAGCCAAAGTCATCGCTTAACTTACTGAGCCACCCAGGTGCCCCCACAAACTAGAATTTCGAAACTCCCTTAGAGAAACTCCAAACCACGCTGGGTTACATTAAGCTCCAGCAGCTGCGCTATGTATTTTTTTTTCCTGTTAACTTCCAAAAGGCAGAACCCGACCTTAGAGGCAGCAACACATGATACAAAGAAAGTCTTAGAGTGGAATATAGAAGACAGTCCAGTGTAATTTTCAGTTTTGAGAAAAAAAGTACACACACACACACACACACACACACACACTTCAAAAATTTTTTTATAGAAGTTAACAAGCATCGCATGAAAATCTGTGTGTACTTCAATGTTCCAATGTTAGCCTCTCTTCACCAAACTCTCTCATGCTCTGTATGTTCATATGCTGATGAAACAGCAAAAGTGCGTCGTTTTTGATCTAATAGCTTCACTTCTAAGCAATCCATGTGAGCAAGGAAAAATCACACAGGCAGCCAAAATATACATGCGAGATTATTTAAATAGCAATAATAACCCACATATCCAGGAGTGGGAGATTATTAATCTGTACTTGATAAAACTATAAAAAATACTTATTATGAATACTATATAATGATTAAAAATAGGAACTGTAAAGAATATTTGATAGCGAAAAGCGTTTATGAAGTGAAAGGGTAGCATCCAAAACTGCAGGTCGGTGACCCCAACCTAATTTTTTTTCTCAAAATTCATGTGAGAAAAGACTGGAAGAAAAAAAAAACTCCAAAGGATTTTCAGCCATGGAACTTGCAGCGAGTTTCTGCTTTCTTCTTCATAGCTTTCTCAATTCTCTTTATGATTCTATAATATTCTTTTTGTGCGATTGGAAAAATCAGGAGATCTGACTTACGAGCGACGAAAGAAAGCCAAACGCCGATCAGGCAACACTTCATGTTTTAACCTGGTCTGAAGTGGTCCGCTCTTCTGACCCAAGGTATATTTACTAGGGGGTGGGGGGAAGGGGAGTAAGAGGGCCATGTTTGCATCAGTAGGACAAAGTGGAGGAGGGAGTTCGCAGTGGTGGATAAGCTAAGAAAAAACATTTATTGCGAAGTAGTTTGCTACCCACTCAGAGAGCAGCTTCCCCAAGGTAACAGAAAGCTCTTTCCCCTAAGGAACTACTTTGGGATTAGCTAGAAATTACCTTTTATATTCCCGGCAACCTCGGGTCTCAGCTGTCATTCTTTCTTGCAATTTTTGCTCTAATATCTCTGCAAAACCCCCTTCTCCTGTAAAGATGGTCACGTCTCTATGGGCCTGTCTTGTTTGCTATGTGTGTACCATGCCAGTCTCTGCTTTATATTTCTTTTTGTTTTCTTAATGTTTATTTATTTTTGAGAGAGAGACAGACAGAGGGCGGGTGCACAAGCGCTAGTGGGGGAGGGGCAGAGAGAGAGAGAGAGAAAGAGGATCCAAAGCAGGCTCCGTGATGAAAGCAGCGAGTCCCATGCAGGGCTCGAACCCACAAACCGTGAGATCATGACCTGAGCCGAAGTTGGACACTTAACCGACTGAGCCACCCAGGAGTCCCAGAGTACTTTATATTTCTAAAGGAAAAGCCTGGAAACGTGGCCTTACAGTGGGAAAGAATATTGGAATCGTTTCCTGTCCCAGAAAGTCTGATACTTCTAAGTACTCTTTGGATTTAGTTTAAACAAGTTTATTTCATGCAATAGAGATGAAATTGATAATGCTTTTGGAGATGATGATGATGAATGGCCCAGTGTCGTTAGCTGCGAAATGAGGAAATAGCTATTTTCCAGGGTTTGGGGGGAGAAGATAATGAGATGATTTGCATATAAAGCCCACAATGGTGTCTGGCAATGAGTTATTTATTTGTTTATTTTTTTATTTATTTATCTTAGAGAGAGCTCCCAGGCACGAGAGTGGGGGCAGAGGAAGGAGGGGGCAGAGGGAGAGAGAGAATCTTAAGCAGGCTCCTTGCCAAGCACAGAGCCTAAGGCAGGGCTCGATCCTACGACCCTGGGTTCCTGACCTGAGCAGAAATCAACAGTTGGATGCTCAACCCACTGAGCCACCCATCAGCGAGTAATTTTTAAGCGTGTTTTCCATTGCAACAGCTGGCTCCTGGAAAAGAGATCGTTTGAAAGGAAGAAAGTGCTAGACGCCAATGTCAGTCCAGTGCCCTCGAAATCACAGAGGGACAACGTAATAAGGTAGGCTCAAGCCAGACCACTTGGGTTTGCATTTCTTCCGTGTGATACATGAGCCGAATTACCTAATTCCTCCACCCCTCGCTTTCTCCACGCGTAAAGTGAAGTGGATAACAGTTCCTGCTTCATAGGGTTAGTACGAGGATTAGTCCAAGTTTTGAGGACGGTGCCCAGCAAAGAGTAATCACTATAGGGAATCACTAAGGTAAGTATCTTCCTGTTCTGACTTGTTTCACAATGGCACACATGAACTTGCTGAGGGGGAGGCACACCCCATGCCGTGAAGTTTGCTTGGACGCCCAGGGTTAGCAGTCCCTCTGCTCTGCGTCCCCTTCACCCGCACAGGTTTCTTACGTAGACAGTCCTGTCCTCTGTGCTTCCATAACCTATCAAGCTCCTGATGGTGCCTTTTTCACTTCCATGGCCCCTACACCTAGCACCCTATTTGTCTACACTGAACGTTTACTGCTGTTAGAAACAGACTACGTACCTACTGAGGATGGACAATGGATTTTGCCAAGGTTATCCCTCCCCGTTCCCCCCACGCACATATGATGTACTCTTACGCACATATGATGTACTCTTCAGGGAAATTTCAGAAGAGAAGACACATTTCACCTCACGCATTGAAAGGTATTAATAAATCTGTATTCAGACTTATTTTTAATCCAATCTACATAAAAGTGTTAGAGTCCTAGCAATTAAAATGATATCACTGACTCGAATTACTTCACTCTGCCCAATTTGAGAGGTCGTTCCATGATTCCAATTTGAACTAAGAAAACCTGATGCGGAAGATATCTTAAAAACACATTTCCAGTGACTCTGGTTCACGCTACACTTTCTGGCTAGACAGAGCAGGGCTCCCGTGGCAAACACTATGTTGGCCCTCCAGGCCTGGGGACTTGGATTCTGACTCAGGTGACCCTGGGGAAGTCACCTCACCTCTCGGGATCTGATTTCCTTCTTTGCATAGCAATAGGGCTGCCAAACCGGTCTAGACTTCAGGCTAAGGTGGAAAGGCAAATACTCCTGAATAATTTCGCCCTGCTTGAAGGACTGGGGGAGAGGAGGGGAGGAGCAAATAGTAAAGAGGACATGAGGAGAGGCCTTTCATTAAATGAGTAACTAAAGGGTCTTTTGCCTGAACTTTCTGGATGAAGTTTCTAGATGCTTCCAAACCAGTGCTTTCTATCTGGGTTTTCCAACACGGCTCCGAGGCATCCCTAAACTGCGCCCTGGACGGTCCCAGGCAAAGTCTTTCAAGCCCTTCGGCTCGCACCGCTGCCTTCTCATATCAAAGGAGGCTTCCTGCTGAGTTTGTTTACACCATTAAATTTCCTCACATGTAAAGCCGGGAGAATTTTTCCAGGTGTTCAAATTCCTGGAGGGTGGGGAAAGTGCCGAGGCCTATATTAGATCAATACCACGCTAGAGTGAAACACAAAGAACCTTTTTCACGGTGTGGCTCCCTCTGGAGATCTCTATTTTGGAGGCTGCGTTGGCAGGGCCCAACAAGGCCGTCTGTCACTTGCCTGTGACACCGACTGCCCGACCAGGGCGGTCCCGGAGCTCTAGTGCTGGGGGGGGGGGGGCAGCGGCGCAGACTCCGCGCGCGGTCTCGGTCTCGATCCGACCTGCGCATCGTGCAAGGTGGTGCACCAGGCTCACCTGCGGGGCGCACCTGGTACCTCTCGATGGATCGAGTGGTGCGTGTCGCCCAAGGCGGAGGCGGACGCGAGGGATCGAGGGATCGGGGATCGGAACTGTCCCCCGGATTTAGAGAAGACGCGAAGGCGAGTCCGTCCTGAGCTACAGGTGGAAATCAGAGCACGATCCGGGCTTCTCCGAACCAGGTGAAGCGAGCTGGGAAGGTCACCCACTCAGTCACCAGGTGGTGCATTTAATTTAAAAGGACTGTTAACCTTGTTTATACAAAATAACACCAATATGCAGAGAAGCAGTAAATCCATTGTCGTTAAACAGCGGGGAGCCGCTGGCGCTGGCAGCCTGCCCACCGGCGACGTGAACTCGGCTGGCACCGCGCGGGGAGCGGCGCGGGCCGGGCGCGCACGAGAAGGCCCGAGCCGCGCCCTCGGCGCCCTCCGGATGACTCTCCGCATTCTTGTCAAATATATTTAGAACGAGAGGTGTCCACTTAAAGAGAAACATTTGTTAACCACTTAACCGCAGGCGCTCGGGAGCCTTGCAGTTTGCACCTTTATAAACACGCAGGGTCGGTTTCCAGCCAAGCAGGGAACTCCTGTGCGCCTTCTCTTTTCTCTCCGTGTCCCCTCGAATTGACCCGAGGTGAATGTCCCCGGCACCTTATTAATTGTCTACGCCGGCGGGCTTTCCGGAGTCCGTGCCAGCCTGGTCTCCGAACGCCGACGGAGATAAATTAATGATGCACGGTTACAGAGAGAGAAAGAGAGCGGTGTTCCTTTAAGCAAGGGACAGATTAAAGTTAAATTCCTGTTGACGGAGGCGCTGGTGTCCACATCCTCCTTGTTTACCAGCAGCTGTCCCCGTTAATGACACTCTGATAAGTTGCGAGGCTGCCCTGCGGTAGGGGGTGTAGCAGATAAAGGGGCCTCTGTTTAAATAGCCCAGTCCTCGACCCCGCTCCTTGTAACTTTCCTTCATTTAACAATCGTGGAGACTGTTCGGAAGAGGCAAATCCCGGGTGCAGAGGCTTTTACGCTCAGACTCCCGAGTTCACAGCATTAAACCTGCGGCGGCTGCGGTCAGCCCTCCCCCGCCCCCGCCCGGTGGGGGAGGGGCAGGCTGATGAGTTATCCCAGGACTGGGGTCCCGGGCAGGGGCGCCGCAGGGGAGGGGGGGTTGGCGGCAGGTGGGCGAGGTGAGGAGGTCAGCGCTAGGTGTCTTGAAGAACTCTTCGTTTTGTCTGAAACACGCGGACACTTCCCCACCCCCAACAAGTCTTGGAAACTGACCCGCCAAGGACGAGGTTAGCCGGTTACTGTTTTTGAGGGTCCATTCAGCATGAGGGTTAACCTGGGGGAAATTGCTTTTCATACTTGGAATAATCTCCCTCTTCAGACTGTAATGCTGAAGGGGACCTCGCCAGGCACCCATGCTAATATTACCGCTGGTCTTACAACTGAGAAAGCAGGTGCCCGGGAAGGCTTGCCTGAAGTCCACTAGTGAGTTGAGCCATAGAATGGGGGCTGAAACCCAGTTCCCTGGCAGACAGAGGTATACAAAATATTATACATACTGTATAATATATCTACACAATATATTCCTATAATATATCATATCTACATCAGCATAGGAAGAGGAAATTTAAATATTATGTATACTTAATGCATATATGCATTATGTATAATATATATAAGTTCATATAAAATAGGCACATGTCTTTAAATTTCCTCTTGCTGTCATGCCCAGGCAGACAGCAGCTATACAGTGTGCTCTGCACTAAGAGGAAGCCAAAGCCCTCACCTGGCTCACATCCCATCCTGGTAGGTCCCTGGGCTTCCCTCAAGACCCTACCCCCACCCTGATGATTTCATGAATACAATCCATCTTAAGATCAACAGTCCTGGAATCCCATAATCTTTCTCCTGCTCTAACTAGTCAAGCAGACATACCTCCAATAAAGCAAATGCAGACGACAAATTTATTTCTGCTTTTCGTAAATGAAGATGATGTGAGCCAAATGGTCTAATTTCCATTCACCTCAGTTTTGTCATCTATGGGATGTCCCCTAGCCAACCCAAGAGATTTTGAGGGGGGGGGATAATTAAAAGCCAGACAAAGTATTTCGAGATGCTCAGAAGGAAGATGTTAATGTTTTTATCTATGTGATTGCTTCAGGAAAGTTCTCTTCTGTATCTTTAAGGATTAACCACTCTTATGTGTTTTCCAGTGGCGGAAAGTAATGAGGTTTATCACTCATATTTCCGAACTGTAGAGATTCACAATTTTTTCTTCATACTAAGGTATTATAAAATAATTCTTTCTTTTTAAAAAACGTTTATTTTCAGAGAGAGAGAGAGATAAAGATTGAGCAGGGGAAGGGCCAAGAGAGAGAGAGGGAAAGAATCCCAAGCAGGCTCCCCTGTGTCAGCATGGAGCCCACGTGGGGCTCAAGCCTACGAACCGTGAGATCATGACCTGAGTGGAAACCAAGAATCGAACACTTAACCGACTGAGCCACCCAGACGCCCAATAAAATTGTTTCTACAGAATTTAAATGTAGTTTATAATAATAGATAGATCCTAAACATGTTGAAGCCCTAATGCCAGGTACCTCAAAATGGACCTTATTTGCAGGGGGGGGGCAGGGTTACGGAGGTAAATCAAGTTAAAATGGTGGATGCTAATCCAATATGGCAGGTGTCCTTATACAAAAGGGAAATTTAGACCCAGGATGCGTAAAGGGTAGAAAATGTCTCCCAATGGCCAAGAGAGGGGCCTGGAATGGATCCTTCCTCACACCCCTCAAAAGCAACCAGAGCTCCTTTGGCCTTGGACTTCAGCCTCCAGAGCTGGTGAGACAATAAATGCCTGTCCTTTAAGCCACCCGGTCTGTGGTGCTTTGTTACAGAGCCCTGCAAAACTGATATACCAACCAGTTTTAGCCATCTCAGTAACTTGAAAAATCCCCTATAATCAATAGTTTAAAAAGTGTTTTAATTATAAAACAACTTAAATGGCTTAAAATTATTTTTACAGTGTTACATGTAATGGGAAGTCAAACACAACTGAGAGTTATTATACTCTATCTTGAGGAGGATTTGGGGAACTTTATGTATCTTTGTTCATTTTAATTGTTTAACCATGGTTTCAATAACAAAACTATCTAATTCAATCGAAGCACATTTTTTACAGTAACAACATTTACAGTAAACATGAATAATTTAAATGAATACCAATTATAGGGATTGTACCTCGCTTAGCATATTTCATCAAATTACATATCATAGAAGGTAGAATCTTCTCTACCTTATGAGCAATGCTATTTGTTGAATTCTTCCCCATCATTTCACCCACATTTTTGATGTGTGATATAATTGATGGTGGAGCAGTTTATAGTAGGTTTTATCAAGGACTCAATTGTGAACAGAGATTATAAAGAAGCACAGTCAGTCAAGAAGTTTTGTCAAGCAGGTATTCTGTATAAAGTCCTAGAAGGAGGAGGGAAAGATACAGAGGGGGCGCCTGGGTGGCTCGGTCGATTAGGCATCCAACTCTTGATTCTGGCTCAGGTCATGATCTCATGGTTCCTGGGATCAAGCCCCGCGTCGGGCTTTGTACTATCAGCAAGGAGCCTGCTTGGGATTTTCTCCCTCCCTTTCTCTACCCTGTCCACCACTCTCAAAAATAAATAAATAAACTTAAAAACCAAAAAAAGAGGCCTCCTCCAAGCTTTTCTTTCCTGAGGGGAGAAGAGCAGTGGAGAGCATGGTAACGGTACATGGAGCAAATCTTATTTATTGAGTGTCTCCTATATCCCGGATGTTTTTCAGAAATTATCTGGTTTAATCCGTCACAGACTTGGCAAGGACAGCATTAGCTTCTCTGGGGCTCAGTTCCCTAAATGGCAGAGTGAAGGTAGGTGGTGTTACACAATTGTGAAGTGTCAAGGCTATGACTTGGACCTGGTCCCGCTACACCAAGCCCAGATATGGGGCAACACAGAGCTCCACAAGGCGGGCAAGACAGCAAGCAGAGAAACTTCTGAGTGCAAAGAGAACCCAGCCAATTTAAGAATACAGAATATAGCCTGGGTGGCTCAGTTAGTTGAGCTTCTGACAGCGGCTCAGGTCATGATCTTGCCATTTGTGAGTTCAAGCCCCGCATCAGGCTCACTGCTGTCAGCGCAGAACCCACTTCGGATCCTCTGTTCCCCTTGCTCTCTGCCCCTTTCCCACTCGTGATATATCAAAAATTAAAAAAAAAAAACATTAAAAAAAGAATATAGGAAAATGACAGAGAGAACCTGAAGAATGGGGAATGGGGTTAAGACTTGCTCCTCTGTGCTTCAAATTGGTCTTGAATTGTCATGGGTTACTTCATCAGAATGAAGTGATCTTCTCCTGGTTTCTTTCATTTGGATTAGGGGTTTCTAGACTTGTTGATGTTTAATAGAGGCATCCCCGCATGATTCTGAATATTGGCTATGGTGAAATATCTCAAAATGAAGACTTAACGCTTTAATTTTTTTTCAATCTTTACTTAGTTTTGAGAGAGAGAGAGACAGAATGTGAGCCGAGGAGGAACAGAGAGAGAGGGAGACGCAGATTCCGAAGCAGGCTCCAGGCTCTGAGCTGTCAGCACAGAGCCCGATGCAGGGCTAGAACTCAAGAACTGCAAGTTCATGACCTGAGCTGAAGCTGGAAGCTTAAACAACTGAGCCCCCCAGGTGCCCCTGAAGACTTGCACTTTAGATTTTCGTGTAAGACTCTCCCAGGCAAGGATATTCGATATCAAGAGGCAGGATTTCTTCCCATCTCATTTCATCCCTACGTCTTCGCTGACTAGGTCACACATGCAGCTAGAGGGAAGTTATCTGGTTACAAAGAGATCACCCTGAAGACATGAGTGGTATCGGCTATTACCATCCCTTGCTTTCTTTGCCCTCTACCTCACTCAGCCAATGGGGGAAAGGCAAAATCCTCACAGCTCTGGGCTTGTGGAAAAGAACTTCCATTTTCGTGTAATCGTGCATTATTTGTACTAAAGAGAATTAATACCTCCCCAGAGACAGGATCCAAGCTGGGCCAGAAACTATGCTTTCTGCCTGTCCAGGTCGGGCCAGCATGGTGACTTACATTTACTGTTTCGTTACATCAACCCCCAAAGCCCGGAGGGAAGAGACGTTTTGTAACTCCATTACTTAGGTGAAAAATGGGAAGGAAGATCAAGAGAAAATAAACAATTTGCTCAAGGTCACATGACTAGGAAGTAATATGGCCACGGCATATACCCAGGGCTATCTTATCCCAGGGCATGGAAAGAATACGTGTAACACAAGTAATTCAAGGAAACGTTAGCTATTTAGCTTTAAAAAAAGGAGGAGACCACACTCCCAGCTTACCCCAGAGAAGAGAAGGTGAACCCCAGGTCATAGAAGAGGTACCCAGGCTTCCGGGTGCCCAGGATGCGGCTCGCGTCAGCACCCTGCAGTGCGTTAAATGACATCCCTCCTAGCGGAGCTGCGGTTGAACATTACCTTGTCGTCTGAAACACTTAACGACTCTGATTCCAACCCTCGGGATGTAAGCATGATGCTAGACTGTGGCTTTAAATGATCACTTCCAGCACAGATGATATTGCAAAACGTTCAAGGAGAAGCAGATGACTTCCCTGAGATCTGAGTACGGGTTCTTTCCCTGGCTCACGCTTCCCTGCGTGTTGTCTACAGAGACCCTCAGGGAAGGAGACAGCCGGCTCTCCCCAGCTGGATTCAGTGTTATTCCTGGATGGGTCACTTGTCCACAGCCTCGTGGGAGGTCCCAGGGGGGAAACGTGCAAGGGAACAAGGAGGTTGGAGGGTGTCACATGCTGTCCTCTAGTCCCTCATTCTTCTGCTCTGGGAGAGGGCTCGCAGTAGGAAGGAAGGTCCGCCCACATCCGCCCCATCTGTTCCCACCAAAAAACACGAATGTGAGGAAGTACTTAAATCGTGTGAAGGGGGCCCATGAACATGTAAATGGAGCAGGCATCTATGTATTGCTTCCACAAATCCTTACCCACCGTCCCTGAGTGATGCCCTTGGAAGAACAGGGGTTATGGTCATGAACATAGCACAGGGCACCCTGCAGCTTATATTCTTGTAGGGCAACGCGAAGATCCATACAAGGTCTTTCCAAGGAGGCAACATGAAAGCAGAAAACCAGGTAAAGCACAGGAACCAGCCATAAAGGCATCTGGGGAAAAGAATGTTCCAGAGAGAGGGAACCACAAGTACGATCCCCGTGGAAAGAGGCCAGCGGTAGAAGAACAGAGGATAGAGCAGATAAGCGAACTCCTGGGACAGCTACGACATTGATTATAACTGCTGTATAGTATTTCTCTCGTAGGAATAA
Organism: Paguma larvata; assembly: GCA_030068075.1. Taxonomy (NCBI): domain Eukaryota; kingdom Metazoa; phylum Chordata; class Mammalia; order Carnivora; family Viverridae; genus Paguma; species Paguma larvata. The sequence continues at coordinate 127,705,505 of CM057827.1, read as the reverse complement.
ACTGTGCTCATGAATTTCTAGGCCGACATACGTTCAGAGTTGCTCAATGTCATCAGCTATGATGCACACGGTGAAGGTTTCTCTCATACATCAGGAGGTGGAATTGCAGGTTGTCATGAATGAGATTCTTCTGCTTTGTTACAGATTATGAATTCTTCTCCACAGCGAAGTTTCTAATTTACAGCCCCTGCAACAGTGTATGAAAACTCCCTGGGGGCGCCTGGGCGGCTCAGTCCGTTATGCGTCCGACTTCAGCTCAGGTCATGATCTCCTGGTTTGCGGGTTCGAGCCCCGCATCGGCCTCTGTGCTGACAGCTCAGAGTCTGGAGCCTGCTTGGGATTCTGGGTCTCCCTCTCTCTCTACCCCTCCCCTGCTCACTCTCTGTCTCTCTCTCAAAAATAAATAAACATTAAAAAAATTAAAAAGAGAAAAAGAAAACTCCCTTTACCTTCTCCTCACATTTTCTCCAATATTTGGCGCTATCGGATTCTCTTTTTTTTTTTTTTTTCGCCAATCTGTTGAGTTTGAAACAATGTGTGTCATTTTAATCTGTAGTCCCCTCATCACAAAACAAAAGGAAGGGATGCGATTTTTTTCAAATGTTTCTTGTTGATTCAGGCTTCCTCTTCCATGATGGCCTTTCATATCCTTTGCTCATTTTTCTACAGACTACTTCTCTTTGATTAACTTGGAAGACTTTTTTAAGGTATCCTTGACAGGAATTATAAATACTCAAGTATAGAATCTTAGAATGTAGGCTTTAAGAAATATTTGGGGGTGTCTGGAAACAAAGAGAAGAGTTTTCACAGCAGAGTTTCAGTCTGATCACATTCATTGATCTTTTTAAGATGTGCTCTTTTCATGTTTTAAAACATTCTTTCCTCTCCTGAGGCCTTAAATATGATCTCTTTCCTTTTGGTCGAAGAATTCTAAAGCTTTGCTTCCCGATTTTAGCATCCGAAGTTTATTTTTGTAGATGGGTACCTAGATGTGTTTCCTTTCACAAGAAAGCCCATTCTTTGCCCATTGGTTTTTAAGACGACCTCTTATCCATCCCCATGTCTATGTGGGTCTGTTTCAAGGACCTTTATTCTATCACCTGTGTACCACCAGAAGGCTATTTTGAATACGATAGCTTTAAGCTAATTCCATCTCTACCTGGCTGTGTGCTGTGTATTATCCTTTCTGTTCAAAATCACCTGATCTATTTTGGAGCCCCGACTCTTTAAAGAGGAGTGAACTCATTCCATTTGAACTGACCGGCTCTGTGGGAAAAAATACTGAGCTTTTTAATGAAAATTTTAGATTAGTTTGGGGATAATTGATCTCTTTAGGAAAATAAATCTTCTCATTAACGTCATGTATCTCCATTTATTTAAGTCCTTTCTGTGTTTTTTCAATACTATTGTACAATGATCTCCACACAGAACATTCGTTTCTTTTCTTTTAGGTTTATTCTTAGCCACCTGGTGGGTACTGAACAAGGGATCCTGGCAAGACTACATTCTCTGATTGGTCATTGCTGATAGTTAGCCACACAATTAATTACATGTTTTGATATTTAAATATTGACCTTGTATCTCCAATTTCCAAAAAAAAATTTAGATGGTCTATCAAAAAAATGATACTGTCTGTAATCATGATAACGTTTTCATTCCAATCAGACGGTTCATATTTCATTTATTTGTATGATGTGCTGTCTAGGGCCCAGAGGCAGGAATAAGGAACCTCGTTGTCTTATTCTACACTGTGAAGGGGATATTACTGATATTTTAGCACCAAACATGAATTTTTCTTTAAGTGTTCAAACTTTTTTTTTTTTTTTAGAGTTTTTATTTTATTTTTGAGAGACACAGAGACAGAGCGTGAGCAAGGGAAGGGAAGAGAGAGAGGGAGATAGAGAATCTGAAGCAGGCTCCAGGCTCTGAGCCATCAGCACAGAGCCCGACGCGGGGCTCGAACTCACAGACCTTGAGATCATGACCTAAGCTGAAGTCGGCCGCTTAACTGACTGAGCCACCCAGGCGCCCCTCTTTAAGTGTTCATAGGTAAATTTATCAAATTACGAAAGTTCCTTTTGTTTCCAAAAAGTTCAAGGATTCTGATAATACTTGTGGACATTCAGTTACTGTTCCTGGACTGGTATCAGGCATGTAATGAATGCGGCCCATGCCTCATCAATAGAATGATAAATAGTTAAAAATATAAACATCTAAATGTTCACAGTCTTTACCGATGATATATTTGCGAATTGCCCTTCTGGGGGCTAATATTTGGGATTTAATAGTGGAAGAATGTAACATTTTCTAGAAAAACAGTCTCTTTGGGTGTAGAATAGTCTCTTTTGAGCATCATCCCTAGAGAGATGAAATTCTATCTCTTGTCTCACAAAAGCAATGTTGAGAGCTCAAAACGTAGAAAATTATATATTAGAAAATTCTCACGAAAAGTCTGAAACCAGCAGACTATTTTTTAAGTTTAGTTTTCAAATCACTTATTCTGGCAGCAGCTCAGAAATAACTCGACGTTCCGGGGGCCTATCAACGTAACATCTACATTTCTAGGTGAATTTGCTTTAAATACGTATATTTTTCAGTAAATTTGTTGATAAGTTCAAAAATATTTACGAGGTTTTCTTTTGCTTGGATTTTCTTGCTAATCACACCTACTACTCTAACGGGTGAAAAATGACATGCTTTTAACTAAATATAATTGAAATTGGAAAATGATATAGTAAGTTTAAAACTTCCATAAACCATGTGAAGAAAAGTGAGAAAGAAGACTGAATTCCTGGAAATATACTGGGGTTATCCACGGATTCAAAGAAATAACTAACTAAATAATGTATCTTCAAGTGTCTCAATGATTAGAACCAGATACATGATACTATTTTCTGTCTTTCTCTTTTCTCCATTCATATTTCTCGTCTCTGCTTCACCCTCTGAGCTTTTCACCAGCGTAGTGAAGAACTTTCTGCAGTTGCAGAGAACACAGATGTTTTGTATAATGTTTGAGAGGTCCCCAAGACCACCCTTAGGTTCAATAATTTACAAGTAGGACTCCCAGTACTGAGAAAAGCCACTATATTTGTGATTATAGGTCACCATAGAGAAAAGATGTAGATTAAAATCAACAAAAGGAAAAGGCATCTAGAGCAGAACCCATCACATAGTAGGGATGGAACTTCCGGTTGTGGTCTCCCAGGAGAATCATGTGAATAGCACATACTACTTTCAGTGACAGTATGTAACAACATGCACGTAGCACGGCCAACCAGGAAAGCTCACGCAAGCTTTGTTATCCAGAGCTTTTATTCGGAGTTGGTGATGATCCAGGTGAATTCCCTTAGTCTCTAGGCCTTCTAGAGCTTGAACTGGTACCACATGGCCCAAGGCCCTCCACCGAAAATTACACTGTTGGCATAGACTCTCTGGCCTGGCTCAAGACCCCTAGGTAAACAAAGACACTCTTATTAGGCAGGACATTCCAAGGGTGTAGAGATTACCGCCTTGGAACCGGGGGTGGGGGGGGGAATGATCTAAGATTTCTGTGGGCAAGGTTAGTCCTTTACAGTGCATCCTGAGTCATGGAGTCACCTCTTTATCAACCTAGGAGGGAAGAATTGTATTCTCTGCTAATGGCAATAAAACCAACCCCAGGAAAGAATTCCGATAGGCCCAGCTAAGGCCCCACGCCCTCCTCTGTGCCGGCCTCTATGGTTTCAGGGAATGGGGACTATGATCCTCCCAATTTGTGCCATGTTCTGGCACATGGTTCTGCTTAAAGTCTCATGTTTGTCAGTGAAAATAACTGCCACAAGTACTACGCCAACAACCTTAGCTATTAAAAAGGCGAAATCAGGCAATAAAGGATTATCTTGCTCTTCTTCCTTTAGATTACATTTTGTTTGCTCCATCCGGGTATCCCTAGATCAAAGGCAAGGAGTATTTTATTAAGTTATCTAATGGTCTGTATGACATCAGACACGTCCAGCCAGTTCTTTCATATTTGTGTTCTCGGTGGGAGAAAACATGCCAAAACAGTCGCCTGATGGAGATTTTTATTTTTTCATACTTTTTGCCATTCAGACCCTTTTCAGAGGTTTTGTTTGGTGGACTGAGATTCCTACTTAAGATGTCATTACTTGTGGTAAGAACTAAAATCCCAGTTTTATTATTGTAACTCAGAAGTATTATGAGTTTTAAAACAACAGGAAGTTATTAGAAATTTGGATTTTAAAAAATGTTATCACAAACATCTTTTCATTGCAACCGTTTAAATTATTACCCTATGGTTTAATTCTGTACTTATTAAAGTTTTTAGAGGCAGTAAATCTTAATATGGAAAAATCTGGGTAGTGGGTATTGAAAAATTACATCAGACTGAAAAGAAATATGTCCTTAAAAGTGTTCTCTTCAGCCCATTTCCTGTAATCAAAATAACCCCAGATATTCCTTGAAGTGATTATCCAGTTAAGCTCTGGTAATAGAGATCCCGGAAATTTTTATCTTTATTTTATTTTTATTTTTTGAGAGAGAGAGAGAGAGGGAGGGAGGGAGGGAGGGAGAGAGACAGAAAGAAAGCATGTACAAGCAGGGCAGGGCAGAGGGAGAGGGAGAGAGAGAATCCCAAGCGGGCTCCATGCCCAGTGCACACAGCCTGATGCGGGGCTTGATCTCACGTCCAGGAGATCAGGACCTGAGCCGAAATCAAGAGCCAGATGCTTAACAGACTGAGTCATCCAGGTGCCCTTCCTGAGATTTAAAAAATATATATATTTCTGACTTGAAAAAAGGTGTCCTAGATTTAATAGGGTATCATAGGACATAGGTCTGTGGCACCTGTGATTTTAGCAAAGTTCTTTTATTTTTTAATTTATTTTTGAGAAAGAGAGAGAGCGCACAAACAGGGGACGGGCAGAGAGAGAGAGGGAGACACAGAATCTGAAGCGGGTTCCAGACTCTGAGCTGTCAGCACGGAGTCTGACACGGGGCCTGGACTCATGAACCGCGAGATCACGACCTGAGCCGAAGTCGGGACGCTCAACCGACTGAGCCACCCAGGCACCCCTACTTTTTAACAAAGTTCTTAAGGGACTTGATGCAAAGTAAGTATTAGTACATCAATAATACTACCAACTAGGTCAGTGAGTCGACCTGCTGCAGACTAAAAATACAACAATAATTATTATAATAATAAATCACCTAGCCTCACAACAATCCCAGTTTTCTATACTTATTTTACAAACGCCAAAGATGTCTGTCAAAGAGCAGCGTTCACGTGGCTCCAGGGCCATAGGTAGCAGGTGGCAATGGAGAGATTTAAATTCAAGGCCCACTCCAGAGCTCTGTGCTTAGTCAGGTAACCTGAGGAAACCTGATTTCACCTCATGAAATCATTATCAGCCTCAACACTGCTTCTGGGTCTCTCTCATGTCAGAACTTTCAGGGGCCAAACTGACTTTTCCTATGATCGCCCGTCTCCCAAGGTCGTCCCCGGTTGCCTACCTTCAGGGCCTCTAAGTATGTGGTGTTGTGGAGAGGGTGGAGTGGAGGAAGGAAGAAAATTGTTGTTGCTGGAGGGGGACAGTACAATCCTGTCTTACCAATTTTTAACACTCCGTTCAAATCTTACCTTCTCCCTAAGCCTTCCCGATGGTCTCCCAAGTAGGAGCTGCCAACCACCAAGCCAAAGATCTACCAGGTTCTGGTTGGCAGACAGCTGGGGTCCCTCCATCCATGGCTCCCAAGTGCCTACGAATGGTAAGCTTCATCTACCCCCCAGACTAGACGCCCCCCTGTCAGGACAGCCGCAACGCAAGAAATAAACATTATCTGTGGCCGTAGTTTCATCTCACCCTCATTAGCAGTGAAGACATTTCTGATAACAGTTTTTAAACCATCCAGTTATTTGTACATTTTCAAGAAGTTGTATGTTTATTTTTCTTAGTTACTTAAGTTCAATTGTTGCTGTTTATCTTGAAGTAGAACTAAATATTTTTCAATTTGGAATGACAGGCTGATAGGGCCCAAATTCTTTTGCCCCGCCAAATTCCAATTTTTTATAAGGATGCAGTTTGCAAATTTATTTTGGAAAGACCAGTTGCCTCAGAAGGTCATTCTCAAGCTAAGTGGATTTATAAAGCCTATTTTTTTAGGCTGTTAATCCTTTTTCCAATTCCCTAATGCTCGTAACATTTAAAAAAAAAAAAAAAGGGAAAAACTAAGCTGGCCCAAGACATACCAAAAATAAAAACTTTAAGTTTCAAGTCTTTATAGGTTGTCTCTCCTCTCATTGGTGTTTTGAGAAAAAAATTTAATTTGAGAAGGAAAAATAATTCTTTCACCAGTGATATCTTGAGTTCATGCAGGAATTTTTTTTTTTAGTCAAGCGCTCAAATAACTTTTCATTTAGTCTCAAGATGAGCAAGTAAAATAAACAGATGACAATAAGAATATTAGCATGTATCTCAAACACTCGCTATGTGTCAGACACTGGACACATATCATCTCATTTAATCCCCACAGAAATGCAATTTTAATTGCCTCCTTAGAAATAAAGAAACAGAAATTTGGAGAAAATCGAGTCACTGGTTAAAATTACACAGAGATGATTAGGATTCAAAGCTGGGTCGTTCGTCTCTAACCTGAAATACTGTGCCGTAGCAATTATGCCAACAGGGCTTATGATCGGGGCTGTCGTGGGGAGTGCAGCCTGGGGCAAATCCTCCCTCCCTCTCTACCTGACCTCACACCATCAAAGGCTAAGGGTCAGCAGCCCGTAGCCCATCTGGTTCATGTCCACCCAGGATAGGATTAGGGATGCGTTGCTCTTCATGTAAACCTTTCTTTGGATACTAGATCCACCTGAGTTTAGCAATAAAACTATGCTCATCCTTTTATTTTAGAATTAGCACTTCTTTTCAAGACTTGCATTGAACATGAAACGTTGTATCTTAAGGCTAAAACTGATTCACTCCTCGCAAGAATAGTATCACTTGTCTCTATCCGATTTGACGTTTTTCTTAATTTGGTCTACATAGAATCACAGAATTCGGAGTTTTGAAAAAGACCTGTGAGACTCATTCCGTCCATCCCAGTAGAAGTGATCCAGTTGGTTAAGAATTTACTATTACCTTTAGAAGATATTTTCCCAATAGATTTAAGCTGGGTTATTTTTACCAGGATCTATATCACCATTCATTCTTAACTTACCGTCTGCAGTCAGATTCTCTCCACGTACACATCCACTCAGTAGCTGTTTATTTCTACCCGGGACCAAACATGACCTCATACGTTAGGTATATGGTATACCTGTCACAAGTGTTTTCAAGTTTGTGCATTTCTCTGGCTTCTGGCATGAGACACACTCAGGTGAAATCTTTCCCCTAAATGTAATCTTGCAAACGAGTGCGAGAATGATCAGCTTCGTCTCTAAACAGCAGTTTTATAGTTTAGGCTTGCAGACACCAGCTGCTCCCTAAATACAAGTTTGTTGAAATGATGGAAGCCTCCAGTAAATATCCAAATCTATTGTTTCCAAAATATCTTTGGAATGTAACATGTTTTCGGTTCAATAAGAATTAAGTAGACTCTTGGACCCAGTACCATGTTTGAAGAAATACTTAAGGAGTGATAACAGATACCACAGACCCACAACACAGCCCCACGGTCTGACTTGGCTTTGATGTAGTCGTTTTTTAAAGGCACGTAATCGTTGAGAGCTCTGCTCGGCAGAAATGTGCACCGCTGGTCGTCAATGCTTCCCAAGCCGGAGATCTCATTCCTGGCCTCGGGTTCTGTCCTACACACCTCTGGGGGCTCCTTCAGGATTTTCCGGGGCTCTCCTGCTGGTCAGCACGTGTGGATTGGGGGAAGACCCACATGTTTCACCTCAGAAGAAATTCTGGCTGGAGGAGCAGCTAGAGGTGGCCACGAGCTAGGTAGATACCTGCGACCTGCCCCTCCCCCCCGCCCCAGGGCTCAGATCCAGGAAAGGCAAAACCATGGCTTCGGAAGGAGCCTTGACTAACGCTGCCTCTGCCCTTCACTTTACAGAGGAGGAAATAAAGGCTCTGGGAACATTCTCTCAGCTGTGACTCCACCAGGGTCCAAATCCGGGTTTCTTGCTGAGGACACCGTCATTTATAACAGTGGCCTCTAACTTGGGGTCCTTACAGCTCTTGAGAACTCCCAAAGGGAGCATTGGAAGCCCTGCAATTATTTTCCTACATTTTTCAATGCCTAAGAAATCCCATATTTATCAATGAAGCCACACAGTGTAGTTAATAAATGCAGTGGGGTAGTTTTCAATTAATGATATTCACGGGGAGTCAGAAGCAGATAATTAAAGAGGCCCGCGTACTATGGCACACGCTCCGAACATGCTCGGAGAAGCTGTGGGGGAATATGAGCTTGCGGGCGTGTGTTTTACAGGGCCACGTGGGTGGGTGTACATATGTCCACGCCGGCTTCGCAGAGTGTTAATAACCATTCGCCCTGCAGGTCTCCGTGGCCGCAGCCATCTCCTTTAGGAGAATGCATGCATTTGACTGAGGTCATCGGCTCTCGGGTTTCTATAAAACGAACTCAACACAAGTAAACAAAAAGGGAGGGGGGGGAAGAAGAGATGAAGAGAGGGAGGAAAAAACCACACGAAGGTCTAAGAATGATTCAAGTACCTACCTGTTTCCCTGTAGTTTTATGACACCTGACCTCACCCGGTAATTCACCAAGATGCAGTTGCAAAGTCAAGGGATTTGCTAGGGGACCCACGGAAACGGCTTCCTTTCACCGCACAGAGGGAAGGAAAGGAAACCAGTTGTCCTTTTGCAAAAAGGACACGTGCAAACAGGGAGGTCTCCGGCGCCTCCTGGTCAGCCAGGTCTATATGGTATTCAGCCAACGATTCCCAGAAGGGAGGTAGACTAGGGAAGGGGGCATGTGATCTGGATGTTTGCAGATCGTGCTTTATCTACAGTATCAACACACGTGGTCTCTTGTAATCAGCCTGTGCTCTGACTCAGGGGCTGCTGCCCGAGAGGGAGCCCGGAGCTGACTCGGGCCTCGCCCCCAGCGCTACTGGCTCCCCGCGAGGCCGCCTTCAGTTGGCATGACGCTCCCGAGCAGATGGCCGCCACGAAAGCCTCCTGCCAGGAAACCAGTATGTGCATCGTTTTAGTAGTTACAGGGAGGCTTACCATCCCAGAATTCCAGCTGAGAAGTTTGGATCATATAGCTCTATGCCTAGAGAAAAAAAAAAAATGTGGCTACTCCAACTCTTTGCCTCTTTCTATTTTTCTAGGATTTATTCATGGGTAGGAAAAACACCACTTTCGCAGGAAATCGAGATTAAAAATCATCGTTGCTTAAAATTTTAGTGTTTGGATTTAATTTTTCCGATAGCTTTTCTCAGTGCCAAAGAACCCCCTTTTTCAAAGGAAATATTGTTCAGATCCTTGGTATACAGCAAAACTGACCAGCCAAAGAGGCTTACGGAGGGGTGCTCAGTGGAAGGAGAAGGGTATGCCCTCACCTCGCTCTCACAGCCTTCTGGGGCTTGGAAAAACACCTTTTCAAGACTACCAAAAGACACTGACCCCTATCAAAGTGAAAATGTCCCCTCTAAGGGTACCCATTTGTATTCCCACCGACCACTTACACCTATCGTGAAGAAATGCCTAGATAGTGACTCTTGTGGATATTCCGTAAATAATTAGTCCTTGGGCTGCGTTGGCTGCTCCCCTAGGGGACGCAAGTAGGGAAGTGCACTGTGTGGCCCCCTTCTCCCTGTGAGCAGATCCAGCCTGAATGTTAGGTTTTAACGTCATTAACTGAGCCCCTAATGGCACAAGAAACACTAGACATAATGGAACAAGAAGTGAAGACTCAGATGCCCCATCTTACAACAGCTCCCCCAAATCTGGGCTCTTCTTACCAACCCCGAATAGATTGTACACCTTCTAGCCCAGAGGCTGCCCACGGAGCTCAGGAGCTGCCCACAAATATGCCTTGTTTGGCTCTTGCAGAGTGTGATATGTGACATATAATATGTGATATTTGATATATGATATGATGTATAAAATGAAGTGTACATATAAAATAAAATGCACATATAAACTAAACCATACATATGAAATATGTATGTATAAAATGACATGTGTATTTATAAAATGATATGCTTATTTTATGTGTGTAGACATATAGGTATATATGTGTGCATATATACATATACAGCCAAAAAGTTTTAAATCTAGAGATTCCGTACATTACAACGATGGGTAATGTGCCAAGTCAGGACCCTCTTTTCCACATGGAAACAGGAGATGGAGGCATGGTTTCTCCTTCAGGTGTGTAAAGGTTCTGGGGTTTCGCTCACCAGTTCAGCCTCGCTCATTGCTTTTGGCAGGATTAAATGACACAGCTATAGGTAAATAACATCAAAATGGTCCCGGCACATAGTAGGTCTGCAGTAAATGGTAGCTGCTTTCATTTATTTATTTGCCTAGCCCGATGAGGTGTTTTGAGTTTTCGACTCTGTTTTACACACAGAGTCTTCTAGAAACCACTCGCGAATCTCTATGACCTGCATAACAAACACCACACGTGGTTGGGTATGTTTAGTTGAGTGAATGTCCAATATAGGAAAGTAGAGCTTCTGTGAACTTTTAGAGGAGAATTAATGACTGCCTTGTGCGGGGGTGCTTTTTAAATCATCTCCTGACGGTTTAATGAAAGAAAACTATGGAAGGTAGAAGTAACATGGGAGCCACGGACATTCCCTTAGAATGTGTCTAAGCACAGGCGCCGTGCTACTGTAGAGCTGTCAAGCCAGGCACAGATGGCGTGGGGATGCCAAATAAGATGCTAAATGCATTAAAATCTTGTCCTGCGGGGCGTCTGGGTGGCTCAGTCGGTTAAGCTAAGTGTCTGACTTCACCTCAAGTCATGATCTCACGGTTCGCAAGTTTGAGCCACGCATCAGGCTCAGTGCTGACGGCTCAGAGCCTGGAGCCTGCTTCAGATTCTGTGCCTCACTCTCTCCCCCAACTGCCCACTCACACTCTGTCTCTCTCTCTCTCAAAAATAAATAAATATTAAAAAAAAAAAAAAAAAAAAAAGCTTGTCCTGCATCCCGGGCATGGTGCCAGGGAGCCAGGAGAGGCGTGGCCACAAAGTATGCAATTAAAGAGAAAGACTTGGCAGCACCAATGGTTACACTGAATGATTGAGGCCGAGAACATTTTCAACCCCCCCCCCCCCCAATAAACCACACAGTGATCAAAATGGCCTTGCCTTCACTATGGAGAAAATACAGTAAAACCAGGCAAGGAAGGGGACACCGACCTGCCTAAACATAATCAGCCAACTCAAATATTTTTTGGATTTAGTCAAAGAGAAGAGAACATAAACCTAAACATATATTATTAAAAAGGTCTCTGCATGTAACTGTTTTTTTTTTAAACTTTCCAAGTCAAGGAGTAAAATGAAAATAATTTATGAGTTTCATGTAGATGGATACTCAGGTACGAACAGCATTTCTATACATCAGAATATATCTACATATCAATATACCCAGTGTTTATTAAATGTATTGGCGTCAGGCATTAAAAACACAAAATGAGGCAGAAGTGATAACTGTGGGAATCCTCATAGGCCGTTCCTGATAAAAAGAAGATTCAGTAGTGGGACTACCTCTTGGAACACCATGTGTAAAGTGAAGTTTTTCTCTTATTCACCCAAATAGCGGCCAATTCCCCAAACCAGTCCTATTGGAGGGTGTGAGGGGAGGACAGGCATGAAGTGCAGGTTGCAGGGGTGGGAGGGGAGAAGGGGACACAACGGCAAGGAGGCAGGAAGGAGTTATAAGCTCTCTTAGGAAACTGGGAAGAAAATTCAAGTTGGACTCAACTTCAGCCCCTCTTCCCAGGTCCCTTTCCCCTCCCACCATGGCCTTCCCACCACCCAGCTTCCTTCCTTCCTCCTCCTCCTAAGAACATTAGGTGTCTTCGAGGTCTGTTAAATTTTTCCATGTTACCTACCCCCCCCCCATGCCGTCAGCTGAATGCAATCTCATCTTGGTAAAATCTTGGAGAGAGGAATCATAGGACCAGGCAATTAATGCCCCTGTGGGATTTGTCTTTGCTAAGCCGTCAGGCAACCAGTTGTGGTATTAAAGGTCTAAAGAAGAAAAAGGGAGAAAGTTACTAAATTCCACTGCAAACGGGTTACATTTCTTCCCCCATAGATGGTCGAGTCTTCATTATTTTTATATCCCCAAATCTACCTAAGTGCTATTCTACAGTGTGTGCTCAGGTAGGTGTTTGAGTGATTGAGCAAATATAATTTGGGGGCCACTGTTAAAAAGTACAAAAGTACACCTAACTGGCCACTCCTTCTCAGCCACCTATTCTAGATTCTTTCCCCCTGTTTCATCTATAATTGTTGAAATAACTTTGACTCTCATCTCTTCTCTGTGTATTTTCATTCATGTTTGATAGTCTTATTCCATTTCTTGGCTTTAAATACCATCTGTTCTTGGCTTCCAAAATTCTGTCTCTGGGCACTGCCTCTCCACTGAGCTCCAGACTCATGAATCCAACAGCCTACTGGACATCTTTACTTAGATCTTAAATATATACATTAAACTTAATGTGGCCAAATCAGATCTCATGGTTACCCTATACCTCAGACTTCCATTCTCGCTCATCTTAATTCAGGACAGCACACTCCATATACCTACTAAGTAGATGACTCTAGCCCAAAACTCATGTATTCTTGATTCTTGTCTTTCTCACACTGCCAACATTAGATCCACCTAAGAATCCTTTTGTTACCATCACCACTTCTTTCTGACTCCATTGCTACAATCCTGGCCCATAGCGCTCCCTTCACTTGCCTCCTAACCGGTCTCCCTACTGCTACTTCCATTAGTCTCAACCCATTCTCCACATGACGATCGGAGTGGTCTTTAAACAATGTAAATAAGACCGTCTCACTCCCCAGTATAAAAATCTCCCACAACTTCTTATTGCATTTACCGTGAAATCCAAACTTTGTCCTGGTTTATCTGGTCCCACCTGGTGCCTACCTCATCTTACGCTACTCTCTCCCTTTTTCATTATGATCCAGCCTCCATAATTGTTTCTATTTTCTCCCTTCCTTCCTTTGTTCCTTCCTTCCTTCTTCCCTTCCTTCCTTTCTCCCTTCCTCCCTTCCTTCTTTCCTTTCTTCCTTTCTTTCTCTTTCGTAGGCTCCAAACCCATAGTGGAGCCCAACACAGAGCTTGAACTCATGACCCTGATATCAAGACCTGAGCTGGGTCAAGAACTGAGCTGAGATCAGAGCCGGTTGCTTAACTGACTGAGCCACCCAGGCACCCCAGTTCTTTCTCTTTTTTATTATTATTTGAGATAGAGAGAGAGAACATGAACAGGGGAGAGTGGTAGAGAGAGAGAGAGAGAGAATATCAAGCACGCTCTATGCTCGACACAAAGCAGGGCTCAATCCCATGATCCTGGGATCATGAGTTGAGCCAAAATCAAGAGTGGACACTCAAACGACTAAGCCACCCAGGCACCCTCAGGGGCCCCATTTCTATGTTCTTTAAACACAACAACTTTATTTCCACCTTTAGGTTCTAGAACTGCTGTTACCTCTGCTTAGTATATCCCCATGCTTTCACACCAGCTCTTTAATATAACCCAGTTTTCAGGCCAAATATCCCATCCTCAGAGATACCTTCCTGGTCACCTAAATAATATACCACACCTCCCTGCAAATATCTATCTTACCACCAGGAATTGTTCCTTTTTAATTACCAAACTCTTACCACTGTCTGTGATTACCATGTTCTTTCTTTGCATGCTTCTTTATTTCACATCATTCTCCTTTAGAATATGAGCTTCCTATTCTATAGGACCCTAACCCATCTTATTTACCAGTGTGTCCCCACAGCCCAGCACAATGTCTGTCCTCAAACAGGTGGCCTGTCGAATGAATACTCTGCATGTCATCATGACATTGATCCTAAACTGAAGACACTACCAAAGGTAGAGGCAACATAAGCCCTTACCCTGCTCTTCATGGCCTGCTTGACCTTCGGCAAGTTATTTGATTTTTTTCAGACCATAAACTGGGAGTTTAGGAAGGAGACTGAATCTAGAATCTTTGATGAGGTTGGAAAGAAAACTCTTTAAATGAAAGAAAGAGCAGAAATAGAAGACAAGGGACTGGAATGTGGGTAAGGAGGAAGGTAGGAGAGAGTGGGGTCTAATATCTTGGGAGGAAATGTTATGGCGTATAGGTGATGGAAAAGATCTTTGGTAAGGAAAGTCATTATAGCTTAAGGAATGGCAGAACTTGCAGTTAAGGTGTGAGATGGGATTTACCCCTGATATTTGGAAAATTCTTAAAGTTTATTATTTTTGAGAAAGAGAGAGAAGCCACGAGCATGAGTGGGGGAGGGGCAGACAGGGAGGGAGAGAGAGAATCCCAAGCAGGCTCCACACCATCAGCACAGAACCTGATGCAGGGCTGGAATGTACAAACCATTAGATCACGACCTGAGCTTAAATCAAGAATTGATGTTTAACCGACTGAGCTACCCGGGCTCCCCTGGAACTGTTTTTTTGTGTCCCTCTCTTTTCCACTAGGATGGACTACCCTTGCCTACCATATCAGTGAAGTGGAACACAATGACCTAGCCCACAACATGCACCGAAAAATCATGTATCATCTGTATCAGTTGCCTTGAGAGTGGGGGAAATGGCCCCACGGGGTGAACAGTGACAGAATATTAGAACTCTTAAGAATATTGATTTTGTGTCATTCTTTTTATTATAATTTTGTCTACATTTAATGCATATAACATTTTATTAGAGTAATACATATAAAACATGTATAAGAGTATGTACCCAAAGCAAGACCTCCTATAACTGTAGCTTCCTCTTTTGCCTTCCTGATAAGAGTTTTTGGTCAAAGTTTTAGATGTGACTACATGTAACTCTATATTCCACCTTATACTGCAATCATATTTTTAAAATGTATGGATAATGTTTCTACAACTATATTATGCATTCATTAAGAAGAAAGTCCCTGTCTCACACATCCACCATCAGCCTGTTTTCCATAAAGACCAGCAGAGTGTCTTCCAGGATGACCGCCCGCCACCCAGCATTCCATGAGTTCCAGTTGACTGATGGACGGAGAGTAAGCAAGTCCCTCAGAGACCACACTGTGAAAGGGAGAAATAGGGCTAGAAAGTTCGTTCTCTATCACCTTCCTTCAAGAAGGGTAGAAGAGAGAGGCGCCAGGGTGGCTCAGTTGGTTGAGCATCTGACTCTTGATTTCAGCTCAGGTCATGATCCCAGGGTTGTGGGATCGAGCCCAGTATCAGGCTCTGTGCTGAGCATGGAGCCCGCTTGAGATTCTCTCCTTTTCTCTCTTCTTCTGCCGCTCTTCCCTTCTCATACTCTCTCTCTCTCTCTAAAATAAAATTAAAAGAAAAAAGAAGAGAAAGAAAAATGGAGGAGTCCCCTTTCATAAGTTGGGATTTGAATATGCTTTACTGTTTCAAAAATCTCCTGAAGCAATTTTATAGTTTTGGTCTTTCGAACTGAAGGAAACCAAGAATGAGTCCCAAAGGAACTAAAATGTTTGCCTATGAAAACATCACCATCATCATCATCACTATCATATATATATGTGTGCATGTATATATGTTGATTTTATACAATATGCATATCCTTTTTTCTATATATATCTTGCATGTCATATATATGTACAAATACACACATACATATATGCGTAGATAGTACACACATCTCTCCTACGTATGAGACATACACATGTATCACACACACACACACACGCACGTGCACAAACACACACACACACACCCTACTGTCAGTCTGGATATCTTTCAAAGTCATAACGATGCATAATTTTTTAAGTCAACCTAAAAGGTAAATGTGATGTCATTATGGCTTTGATATTAGAAAAGATTCCATGAAAGCTTTTTTACCTACCTTCATCTGTTCTCCAAGTACTACTAATTTAATTGCGAGAAATGTAAACATAAATTAATGAATACTTTTTCCAATTGTCATTTTATGGATTGGACAAATGGTAAGCATTTCTTTTGCACATCTATAATTATTTAATGATATCTACATAAAGGCTTTTAATTATATGGGAATACTGATAATAATTATAAAGGCCCGCACTCAGCTGATAAAATATATATTGCTCAAGAAAAATTATTATGTCCATTAAAAATGAATTATTTCTGCCAATGAGTGGCTCACATGACGTTTTTCAACAATTAAAACATATGCAGCGTTCCGTTTTACACTTATTGAAGAAAAAATTGCTGGTTTGTGAAATCTGAAAGGTTTTTTTTTTTGCTCATTTTTTTAACCCCTCCTAAGATTTTTATTGATTTTCTTCTTCTTTTGGTGCTGAGTATATGCCTACCAAATCTAAAATGGACGGCACACAGCAAAACCGGGGTTGGTTTTGCGGGATCAAAATTTCGTTTAAAATTGATATCGTGGAATAGTGGAACCAAGCGTTACTACCCGTGTGTGTGTGTGTGTGTGTGTGTGTGCGCGCGCGCGTGTGTGTGTGTGTGCGTGCGTGCGTGTGTGTGTGCGTGCCCGCGCGCGTGTGTGTGTGCGTGTGTGTGTGCGTGCGCGTGTGTGTGTGCGTGTGTGTGTGTGTGTGTGTTTACCAACCACCAAACTACACCAACCTGCGGAGAAGTCTTGTCACATCTTCTTCCTCTTAGCCATAATGTGGACGTCAAGATTTCTAGAACTTTCATGTATATTCACCAATATCTGTAACATCACGACAGAACAAAAATCTAGTATGTATGTACTTGATAACGTCTAAAATAGTATTTTCTTCTGATACATAACTTGTGTTAAAACCACAATAACTAATTCGCAGAGGAGACCATTATGTTTTAAAAATGACTTAAAATTGAAAATTTCGTGTCCTTAGCTGAAGCTGGCAGTTCACTAAACTACACGAAAGACATTAGTGCAATGTCAATAGCATAGTCTTACTACAATTGTCTTTGTTTCTGAAAACTTAAGAAGGAACCATTTTTGTTTACAAACCTGTTTATCTTTTTTTGGCCTACTGCAAAGAAATACTACTGAAATAACCTTCTGGAATGAGAATGTTTCTATACTGCATTTCAAAATTGGGGTTCGAGGAGTGGGGGACGAAGAAATTAGGCTGGTCAATGCGATTAGTGTTTCAAAAATAAAAGAGAGAGAGAGAGAAAGTCCAATTAGAAGTATCCTGGGGTTATTAGCGATAACAGTGCTCATATCCAATTAAGATGAAAACCATTTTACCAGCTTAATGTGTCACCTCTGGCAGTGTGGGTTTATTAGTTTTATCAGACTTGAGAACTGAAACTTGAAATGATACGTATGCAGGGTACCAAAGAGACACCGTTAAGACTTCGAGAGATAATTGGAATTAAATGAGATGCCTCAAAAGTTGTTGATTAACAAGTATTGTGGGTTTGGGGCAGGGGAAGAAATTGGTCACTCAGATAGTACTCGAAAGGACCAGACTCACCGGGTTGCACAATTACATTCTGAAGACGAGAAGGTCCTTTGGTGTCAAAAAATGTGGTAATATTCGAATAGGACAAGACAGTTTTCAAAATCCGTGATGCACCTTCTCCATAAGAATTCGAGTGTACAAAAGCAATTGTTTGTGATGACTGTCAGGTTTCTTGTTTTCCCTTCCAGATTAAAGGATATGATAACTAATGATTGGTATTAATATTTAATAAGAAAATCTCTCGTATTATTCTCAAGCTTTCCAAGACAGGGCTACACAACCAGGACAACTTATTTTGCTAATTAAGTTTTATTCCTTCATGTTTCTAAACAATCACACGGGCCTTTCGAGAACACCATCTTTACGTTTCCTTACCACCCATCTGAGTGTCACAAAATGATTAAAAGCAAACAAATACATACACAATAAAGCTCCCCACTTAAGCAGCAATAAAATCACTGTTGCGTTGCTTCAATAGACATCTCCTTGACTAATAAAATTCTTGTCACTCATTTCGGAAGCTGGTGGGAGAAAGCCTTTATCATGCAGGCATAGTGTTCTGGATGCTTGTCTTTAGTAAAATATTCAGTGCACGGTCAGGAATGTGTAATGGAAATTGTCGGTGAGATGGGCCCCGTGGCAAGTCTGCACTGGTGACCAGTGGTCTGATGTAAGCGGTTCCTCTAAGAAACATAACAGTATTCCTCTGTTGAAGTGTTTGAGTCTACTTATGAAAGACGTCTTCCATGATGCTAAGGAATAACCAAGAGAGACTCGGGGGCAAGTGTGGCCCATCCTGGGAGAGAGGGTAGCATGATCAAGAAATGAAACCCAGGCCACCTCAGCTAGATCATGAGATAAATGGAATATTAATGAGGTGAACCGTGTTTTGATAGTTTCTTTATGAGGCAATTTCTAATCATGTCTGTTTCCTGGGCGTCTTTTTCTTTACTTCATAAAGAAGTGCACGTACTACACTGTTGGCAGCCTGTTTGTTTGTTTCTGCCAGCCAGAAAGCTGGGGGCCCTGAACATACCTTATGTTGGCACAGGTCACATGTAACCACATATAACTCTTCTAGAAAACAAAACTTAAGATTAAAAAAAAAAGTCCTGAACTTTTTTCATATATGGATATGTACGAACACATTTTCCAGACTTTTTAAATCGATGCACCTTAGGACCAAAAGCAATGATTCTCAGTTGGTAGTTTTCAAAGGGCAATATTTATGTAGCTTGATGAATAGCGTGTATTTTAAATATTTCCAAAGCTATACGTATTCCTTAGGTGCGGTAGTAGTGTAGCCAATTTGCTTAACTAGTTTTGGTCACCTTCTAGGTTAACATTATGATCAATTCAGCATGAGAATTAGTGAAAAGAGGTCTGAACAAATCAATGGAGTAACCACATGTGTATGCAGTTTAATTTATAAAAAACAAATCATACATATTTGGATTTTCCATTATTTAACAGTTATAATTTTACTTCCAGAAAAATACTAGGAATTAGATATGGGTTTCAGATGATAGAAGAATTGAAATAACTGTATGATAAAGGAGGAGTATATTGGAGATAATGCTCATTAATTGTCAGAATCATTTGATGTCATCAAGAAATTTAAGTTTTATCAAAGTTAAAGTGGATCCCTACGAAGTTCCACAAGACCTAAAAGGAGAGTATGGTTCGATATTCCTGTATTTTCCTCTCTCACATGAAATGAAGAGAGGTGGGAAAAAATGGAACTGAATTTATTCATTATAAAAAAGAAAAGACACCATACTGAGAAGTATTTCCTACAACCACCCTTGAGACAATGAGGATAAGCCTGGAAGTTGGGATTGGAATTTGTTTTAAGTCTCATAGGTAACAGCCTCAATTCACCTCAAGCTATGAACATAATAAAAACCTTGAAACATTCATTTCAGGACCTATCCATTGCAGAAAATAAAGAAAACTCAGGTAGTTTATTTTTGCTTATCGGATTTTACTCCATCCAAAGAAAAAATCATAGCATTATAAATATTCTTCCAAAAAATTTGCTACTTGAAAAGAAAAACCTAACCCACAAAACAAAGACAATAAAAGGAAAAAAATACTGGCCAGACTCTATCGAATTAAAAAGCTTCTGGGGACGCCTGGCTGGCTCAGTCGGTAGATCATGTGACTCTTGATCGCAAGGTCGTGAGTTCAAGCCCCACATGGTGCATGAAGACTACTCAAAAATAATTAATTAATTAATTAATTTTTAAAATTCAAAGCTCCTGCACATCAAAGGAACCCATCCATAAGATGAGAGCTAGCCTATGGAATGGAAGAACATCTTTGCAAATGATATATCTGACTAGGGGCTAATATTCAAAAGGTATATATCTAGAACTCATGTAACTCAATAACAACAACAACGAAAACCCAAACAATCGGATTTAAGGATGGGCAGAGGAACTACATAGACATTTTTCCCAAAGAAGACATACACACGGCTCACAGGTAGATGAAGAGCTGCTCGACATCACTAATCATCAGGTAAATGCAACCCCAAACCGCAATAAGATACCGCCTCATGCTTGTTACCATGGCCATCACCAAAAAGACAAAAGACAGCAGGTGTTGGTGAGGATTTGGAGAAAAGAGAACCCTTATGCACTGGTGGTGAGAAAGTAAATTGGTTCAGCTACTATGGAAAACAGTATGGAGGGGCCTCAAAAATTAAAAATAGAACTACTCAATGATCCAAAAATCCCACTTTGGGGTATTTATTCAAAGTAAGTGAACACAGGATCTTGAAGAGATGCACTCCTATGTTTATTGCAGCATTATTCACAGTAGCCAAGATACGGGAACAACCTAAGTGTCCATCAGTGGATGAATGGATAAAGAAGATGTGGTATATGTAATACATTTGGGTGGCCAGGGTCTTGGGAAAGGAGGAAAGTGGGGTGTTGACCAAAGAGTACAAACTTCCAGCTCTAAAATGAATACGTTCTGAGAATCTACTGCATAGTGTAGTGATTATAGTTAATAATACTGTATTATATAGTTGAGAGTTGCTAAGGTGGTAGATCTTAAATGTTCTCACCATAAAAAAAGAAATATTAATTAGGCAATGTGGTGCAGGTGTCAGCAGACACTAGGGTGGCAATCATTTTTGCAATATAGAAGTATATCGAATCAATATATTGTATGTCTTCAAATTACACAATTGTTTCAAAAACCAAATAGTGTCTTGTCCGTTTGTGCCTGTCTGCATTAGGTACCTAATGCTGCGTAACAAATGTCAGCCAACTTAGCAGTTTAAACAACACGTATTTCTATTTATTATCTCTCGTCTGCGGGTTAGGGATATGGACACGCCTTAGCTGAATACCCTGCTTCACGGTCTCTGCTAAGGCTACGATCTTGATCTCATATTGTCTGAAACATCTCATCCGAAGGTTCAACTGGGAAGGAGTTACTTCAAAGATCATGTATGCGGCGGTCAGCATCGTTCAATTCCTTTTGGGTTGTTTGACTGAAAGAATTAGTTCCGACCTCGTTGTTGGCCAAAGGCTGTTCTCAGCATTTTGCCACAGAGAACTCTGCCACCTGGCACCTTGCCTCCTCAAAGCCAGCAAAGGAAGAGTTGGCTTGCAAGACAAAGTTATCAACTCACATGATATAATCACAGAAGTGATATTCCATCACCTTTTCTCTATCCTTATTGATTAGAAGTAGGACTCAGGCCCACACACAAGGGGAGGAGACTATGCAAGAATATGAACACCAGCAGGCAAAGATCGTTGGGGGCCATCTTATATTCTTCTCACTTTGGGTCTATGGCCAGAGGTGTCAAAATAATCTGACGAATGTTGGTAAGGTGTATTTACATAGAAAAGGTATCTCTGGGCATGATAGGAGATATTTAATCTGCAAAGTTATAGGAAAAAAAACAGTTCATTTTTAAAAGCCCTCAGCTTTTAATTATTTTTTTATTTATAAAAACTTATCTGCTTTGGATACTTCTGTAATTATTGAAAAACATTTAAATTTGTTACATGTTAAAAAGAATCCTTATGCAGTCCCTTCTGGGTTTCATAATTTGAAATTTAATTAAATTTGCAGCGTCTTAATTGGTAGACAGACAGTGTGTACATACTTTAACTAACCACCTTATTTATTTTTTTGGAAAATAAAAGAAATCTATTAAAATATGGATTTTACTGCATTTCGATTTTGCATTTGCCTCACGATATACATGTGAGCAACAGTAATTATGTGATAGAAATGTTCTATTACTGGTAATAAATGGTTTTCATTTGAAAAATATCTCTATTCATCCTTTCAAGAATACATTTAAAATGAGCATTGCTTAATGTATAGAATTGTCGAATTACTATGTCATACACCTGAAACTGACATAACATTGTATGTCAAGTATACTTCAATGATAAACAATTTTTTAATTTATTTTTGAGAGAGAGAGAGAGAGAGAGAGAGAGAGATATGTCTCCACTTGCTGGAGGAGGGGCAGAGAGAGAGAGAGAGAGGGAGACCCAGAATCCAAAGCAGGCTCCAGGCTCTGAGCTGTCAGCACAGAGCCCCATGTGGGGCTCAGACCCATCAACCGTGAGATCATGACCTGAGCTGAAGTTGGAGGCTTAACCGACTGAGCCACTCAGACTCCTCAATAATGATAATAATAAAAGTTTTTAATAAAATAATTAAGATCGAATACGTGTATAAAAACATGCAGTCCCAAGGAAGAGGGACTGATAACAAAAGACACATTAGATGATCAGTTTTCTGATGACTTTCAATGCCCCAGTTTGCTAATATCTGCAGAGAACTTTCTCTAGTTCACCAAAGCTTCTGGGTTCCCACAGCTGAAAGTCCATTTGGTGGCTGAACGGCGAGATAGGGCCCCGGGTTCCATCTACCCCCAGACTGGCGCTTAATTTACCATTATCAGCAGCTCGAATTACTGGTTCGACTGAGGGAAATGTGTTCTGTCTTCTGGCCCATAAGAGCTCCTTTCTCTGTACTTCCCCCACCCCTTTTTTTAGACAATACGAGAAAAGGGCACTAAATTAATGACTTTTTAAATGGGCTGACCACAAACTGAAACATTTGTGAATAAAATGGCATTTAACGACAAAGTGCAGACTGCCCAGCTTCATTCTCATTAAAGAGGCAAGTATTTATGTATCTAGGAAAGGTTTAAAAATAACGAAGCGGCCAGCAGCACCAACTTAAAGTTGGAGAAATAATGAATCTGCAAATCATTATTGATTAAGCTGTGAATTCCAGATCTCTTCTTAGCCTAAGAAAATGCCTTGACCCATACTTTTTTTTTTTTTTTTTGGTCAAACGAATTCAATTCAATTAGTAGTATTGAGCACTTATCCCATCCACGGTACTAGGAAGGGGGAGAAATACTCAGATTCAGTCTTTGGCCTGCTTGCCAGGTCTCAGGGCTTTCTTCCAATTCAGCCCCACTGCTCCGCAAGGCGGAAGTCTAGGTCATCCACTTAGAGAGCATTTTGTCCTCCTGCACCTGCGCAAACATGTTTGGGCCCCTCCCTTGGTTCCACCAGGAGGGTAGACGTCCTCCAGACGGTGAAGAAGGAGGTGTAGTTTCCATGTATACAGTTCGGATAGAGCCATCATCTCTGTGCCCTTGGACTTATTTTTAATCTGTTTCTTCATCGAAATAAAAACAGAGACCATATGTTACGTAAATGTTGAGAGGATTAGGTGAGGTAACAATAGATAAAAGTACGCTGTATATAAATCCTGCCTCGTTTCCACAATAAAAGGCAAATCAATCAATATATAATGAAGAGACGCGTTCGCATTAATTAAGTTACTTTTTAAATCTTTTTTTATAAAGTCCCGCTGCAGGTATATGGGCTAGGAAAAATACTTTGGCGATAAGATCAAAATCCTTAGTGACAATTGCATTCCTTGAATTAACCCTATACACGTTACTTTAAAGTTTAGAAACATGTATTTACAAGGAAGAGAGTCTCATTTTTCTTATGTGTTTTCTCTATGTTTGCAATATCTACTTTAGTTGCTCAGCTATACTTAATTAAGGGCTTAGTATAAGCCATTTATGGACCATATTATTTTATCTTCCTAGCAGCCCCATGAGTTGGTACCATTGTTACTTACTTCACAGACGAACAAATCCCGATTTAGGAAGACAAGGAGATCTGCCCAGAGTCATATACTGAGTACATCAGGAGTCTGCCTAACTCCAGGCCTCCGTTTTGTTTTATTTTGTTTTTTGTTTGTTTGGTTTTTTGTTTTGGTTTGAGTGTCTTGTGATAGCGTAGGTTTTGATGCTTTGCCTCTGCGAGTCTTCATACCAACCTCCAGGTCACGTGTAGCTCTTTTCATTGAATATAAATAAGAAGAGAGAAACAAGTCATACTGTTGATAAAGGCTACAATCCTGACGTCAAAAGTCCTTCTTTTTTCATGATACTTCCCATGGAAATAAAATATTAACAAAGTCCTGTTTGAAATACAAGCTTCTGCTATTTCTCTATATGATATAGGTCTTTGGCCAAGTTTCAAGGGCTTCTCTTTATTGAGCCTTCATACTTTCTCCCTTTCAAATTCTTTGTCTTGCCAGTGTTTCCAGATGGCTCTTTTAGCCCATCCAAATCCCAGTCACAGCAACTCTTGCCTCTTTCTCTCCCAGGTCCGGGGATTACCACTCCTCCCAACACATGCTCAGTCACAGCCTTCCAGAACTGTGCTTGTCCACCTTTGTTCCCTCAAGGGCTGGAACCACAGCTCAGGGGAGTCAGAACCCAGACGCCCGGAACACCAGAGGAACACGAAAGGGATGACGGAATGCAAAACACATAAACACCTTCATGAATGGCAATTATTACACTTCAAACACACTTTATTTTTTTTTAATGTTTTTAATTATTTTTGAGGGAGAGAAAAACACAGTGTGAGCAGGGGAGGGGAAGAGAGGGGGAAAGGGAGAGAGAGAGAGAGAAAGAGAGAGAGGGAGGGAGGGAGGGAGACACAGAATCTGAAGCAGGCTCCAGGCACAAAGCCTGATGCTGGGCTGGAACTCAGGAACTGTGAGATCATGACCTTAGCCAAAGTCGAATGCTTAACCAACTGAGCCACTAAGGCGCCCCCAAATGCTTTAAAATAAAAATATATATATCCTGGTCTTTTTCAATTTTGGTAATGATGAAGAATTCCTTAAAACAAATACGCCTAAGAAAATATTGTATTTATGCTTTACAAATGGGGGCGGAAAAGGGAAAACAGAAAATATTTCCTGTAGGCTGGGATAGCCGACTTTCACCGTCCTGATTTACCTAAGACGTGGGCTTGTATGAAAGAGCTGTATGGGTGTCTTTTTATTATTCTTAAAGCTACCTTCTTACACAGTATTTTGAAAGCAACCACAGACAGTAAATTGTATTACCAATACTGTGAAATCTACAAAACTGAAATAAAAACAAGATTTTTAGATCGAGTTTTTAAGATTCGCTTGCTTACAAACACTAAATACTTCGTCTTCTCGTTCAGGGCAGAATGATGAGGACTCTTTGAAAAATAAAATCTGAACATACATTTAAACCACAATGCCTCACAGGATCAAATAGTGCCCAGATCACTTCAGCTTGGCTCTTCGGTGAAAAGGTTGCAGCAAGTTTTGTGTTCGTGGACTGCATCCTTGGCGGGGGGGGGGGGGGGGGGGGGGGGGGGGGGGTGTGCAGTGAGTGGAGAGGCAAGGGGTAATTGAGCGTGATTTCATCCAAAAATGTGCTTCTGCATGAAATCAAAACCGCTTCCAAATTGTGTGACCGTTGAGTGAAAACTGTCGTCTTCCTCTCATGAGAGGACACAATTTTTAAAATACTCCAAAATAGTAATTCTCCAAGAGAAACTACCCAATGAGGACTTTCCGTAATGTGGTTAAGATTCCTCCCCCACACCCCCCACCCCCCCACCCCCGCCCACCGCCTTCCTTCTATCTGAATATTTAACATAAGAGAAAAGTCTTGCTCTATTTTTCTGCTGGAATCATCGGTTTCTGTTTCTAACCTAGGAAGAATGTGGTTGGGACTGAAAAGCCCCCTTCCTATTGTTAGACTCCCCAGCACTGATCCTTGCTTTTAACATCATAATGAAGGATGCTCTTTAGTGGATTATCTTGAGAAAGGATTAACTCCTTCAAGTCTTCTAGGGGGCAAGGTGTTTTGAGCCCTAAATACACACCAATTGCCTGCTTAACTTTTCATCTTATTTTGAAAACTGCCCAGCTGGAATTCAAATTCTTTTCCATAGAGCTGAATTTTATTAGTAGCAAAGTTGGAGCTGGGGGGCCGGGGAGGGGGAGCAGATGCTATATATAAGCGCTGTTCTTTTAATCTCGTGGGGCCAAATGTTTCAGATATTTCACTGAGACAGGCCCGTCAGGATAAGACTCAATCTAAACTTTGCTGTAGGCTTCTGCCGGTTCTTAAATCCTCGCCCCCGTCTCCCAGGCCCATGACTTAAGCTCTCAAGAAGACCATGCTTTTACTAGAACTCTACCTTTAAACTCCATTTGTCCACAAGGCCCTCGTTTCTTGGCTTTTAGCATTATCGTCAGAGAGTTTTGTTGTTTTTTTTTTTTTAAGTCACACTGAAACTTGAATTGAAATACCTAATAAACACACACACACTCACTTGAAAAGAGAACTAATTGCTCTATAATTTATAATCAAGTGGTTTCTTTAGCTTCTGCTTCTTATCTTAATAACCATTTATTTCTGTCTGCCTATTACATTAATACCGAAATCTTGTGTTTGATTTGTATTCACCTTACCCCTTCCTCGTTTCTGTTATTAACGACCCCATTGTGTTATCGCATGATTTGCCAGGAAACCGGAGAGTCTTAAAATCTGTTCTTTCTCCTACTTTTCTGATAATTCCAACTTTTTTTCCTTAAGAGCTTACAACTTTTCCTTTGTTCAACGGAGGACTATTTTTGTCGCTGAAAACACTCATTTTCAAAGTGTTGCAATGTGCAAAATCCCTCTTAAACAGATACACGACAAAACTTTTTCTTGGAACTTAGTCTTTCGACTTTTTTTTTTTTTTTTGAAATCAAATAAAATATGTAAAAAAGGAGGTATAAATGAATTTGAAAATGCTCAGTTCATGGTGTAAGAAGTTCACACGTAGGTACAACAAAAATAACAGCGAAAAGATGTTGAGAAAATGAAGTTTCATAATTTTTTTTTTCAAACTCCGGCAGCCAGGTGCACTTTCCTGTGAACGAGATGGAATGAACTCTTATTATTTGTTTTATATATATAATAACTGTATTCTAGGGGCTATGCTTTAATTGTAAATAATCCCCCACATTCTTTCAGTGTAAACTCTTTAAAGAGTCATGAATTTTATTTATACTCTCTCTCTCTTTGAGAGTCTTTTGTTTATTTGCTGTTTCGTTCTTTGTGAAATAACACTCCCAGAGGAAAATCCCCCTCTCTGCTTAAGGAATTAGGCCAGAGACAAAAGCAGAGAATTCTTTAAGCCTTGTTTTGTGCTAAGAGAAATGTTTGACATTTCTGTGGAGAGGTGTTTAGCTTGGATTCATTAGGTCTTAGGGACTCTTTTCTCTTTCCTGGCCTTTCAGATTCTGTCACTGTTTTTTTCTGTGTTTGGTAGACTGAAGAGAATTTAGCAGGGTGTAATTAGGTTTCCTACCCTTCGAATAGCAAAAATCCAGTTGTTTTAAACGGGAAAACCAAGTACTCCTCTCGCTCAGCAGGCCCGAACCTGAGTCCCACCTTCTGATACCCACGAAGAACATGGAGCGGCAGGCGCAAGGAAGAAAGGAGAGGGCTTTCACAGAAGTTAATGTCCTGATTGAAATAAATACCTCTTGTAAGCATCTTCAAACAGTTACTTGACCATTTGTCTGACAGTTCCACCCAGAAGGCTAAGACATTTGGCTGTCCTGGGCTTTGTCTAGAAACACTAAGTGAATTCAGTTTTAACATAATTTTTTAATACAAAAAAAATTTTTAAGACTTTTGTTTTATTTATTTTTTTTATTTTTTTATTTATTTTTTTTTATTTATTTATTTTTTTGCAATACTTTGGCTGGGCTCCGCTCTTTCCCAAGTTCATTTAAAGGCTATCTCTTGCCTGGCCTTGAAATGATACGTTTTTGCCAGATCATTTGCCTTCTGCTAAACAACGGAGATATTTTGCTAGATTATCAGCTTCATCTCCTGAATTAATAGAAGCTCAAATATTTGGTAAGTCCCCGAATCCTAAAGCCAGAAATAGTGCTTGGTCATCTTTTTTTTTTCCTTTTCTTCTTGGATGTGACATTCTGGACTCAGCTGCACTGATTTGCTCTCTGCTTTTTACTCTCGCTGGTGTCAAAGCAGGGAAGGAGTAGAGCCAGGAAACTTGAAGGCTCTGCTCAAGAACGAGTCGGGGATTAGCGAGCCTGAACCACACAGACCGTACAAGCACCTTTCCGAGGAAATCCCAACCGATGTTCCGAAGCTTGCCCCTCTCAGCCCAAAGGTCCCCGCTTTCAGTTTAAGAAACATGCCCTCCACTCGCTGTTGGGCCATATGTTCTACATTCACACCACACCTCAGAGAGTGATGAAGTTAACAGGGCAGCGGAGGAAACCCACGGCCAAGCCCTCGCTGTGACATCTTATTGGGACACAAGCTTTCTCTGGCCGGCTGACAATAACCCTTTGGCAGATCTGGCCGAGAAAACATTAACCAAAAACAAAAGACAGAAACTCTATAGAAAGGTCTAGTGGCTGTGCTTACATGACGAGAGACCAAATAACGGCATCATTTAACTAGTGGATTGCACCCTTATCAAGTGTGTCTCTCCAGTTCTCCCACGCACACCCCAAAAAGCACTGATTTGTCTTTTTGAAATTGTGGAGACCCTGTCAGCCATGTTCACAAAGCCCCGTTAACAAAGATGTCCATAAAAACACTAACTCCCTTCAGCCTACTTTCTTGAGGGAGCCTGCCACCTCGCGTCCCAATGGGTCCTTTTCGGCTGGCGGTTGAACACTACCACGTTTGCTAAAATAAATTCTAATCTTAATATTATTTAATAAAGTGAAAACCCCAGACTGTCATTTCCCCTTCTTTTTGAAACCTTGAGTTGTAAATTTTGGTTCAAGTTCTACGGGGATCTAAAGGTATGTATCAAAAACCATTTTTGACGTTCCACATGATTTAGAAGCCTTTGAGAAAATATATATAATATATGCATTATATCATATATATATTCATCCATTATATATATAATATATATGTTATATTACATATATTCATCTATTATATATAATATATATATATAATGGTTGAAATCACTGATTCTCTAAGAATGGTAAAAGATAAATCCTTCAGACTTTGTTCACTGAAGGGATAGCAAGATAAACATCCATCAAAAGATATGAATATCAATAAATAAAAGAAATTAGATAGGACATGAGGGGAAAGATTTGATAATCCAAGGATGACCCTAGGTTGAAACTTAAAAGTTTATTTTCTAAGAGCACCTGGGTGGCTCAGTCGGTTCAGCGTCCAACTCTCGATCTCAGCTCAGGTCATGATCGCGGGGTTTCTTGGGTTCAAGCTCCACATAAGGCTCTGCACTCACAGTGCAGAGCCTGCTTAGGATTCTCTCTCTACCTCTCTCTTGCCCATCCCCCCCCAATAAATAAATATACTGCCCCTCCCACTGGCACTGTCTTTCTCTCAAAATAAATAAATAAACCTAAAAAAAAGAAAATTTCCTCTCAAAAAAAAAAAAAAAAAAAAACCATAATGGTCTCTGGGCAGGAAATGGTATCAGAAGGAAAAGTTGAAATGCCAAAAAGTGTAGCAAATTCAAACCTATACACTACAGTCAACCAAATGTCTTTCTCTGAATCGAGTACTGAAAAACTCGTCAGGCAGGTGTTTGGCAATAATGGAAAATGTCCCCGGCCCCTGAGGTAAGGACGGCGGGTCACTGATCATTCCCCGTGGGTAAAACCTGTCAGTCTCAACAATGAGTCCGTGGTTTAGAGAAGCATTTCCATCTTCATCCCCTGTAGTAACCCTAAAGTAGCAGGAGAGGCAAGAACGGGAGCCAGGAAAGGAGTTTCAACTTCCGGCTGAGAGAGTGGGGAGATGAAAACACATGTCACGGTCCTCAGAGTAATGCTCCTTGGAGCTACAGCACAGGTCAATAAACTTGTGGGGGGCGGGGGGAGGGAACTCAAGTCTTGACTCTTTATACAAAATAAATATGAGTTGACCAGATAGATTTACATAATTGTATTTATCGTTTTCCTTCCCGTTAAAAAAACTCAAAGGCAGGGGAGAGAAGCCAAGCTCTTCCTGACTACCAAAAGAAGCACAGGTTGCTTAAAATATGCTTTGGCATGCTAATTATTCAATAGCCAGTAGATTGGGCTGGAATGCCACGAAGCGAAACTAACTATAAGGATGTACCGAAGACAAACTTTGCTCAGCAAGTATGCCTCTATTCAACTACTGTGATTCCCATAGGACTTTTTTGCCCCTAAAGCACCCAAATATAACATATTCTAATATGCAAAGAACGCTATAGAGGGCAGTCTCTATCTTCACCCTGAAACCCTTGACCCAAGGCACCTCAACGTGAAGATTCGGGGTCTTCATTAATTGTAATTAACTAGAACCAAATGTGTTTCCGGATTTAAAATCTTCCTGTCAGAATACTCCCTATCCTCTAAACAAAAACAGCCACTTGCCCTGCCTAGCATTCCTGTTACCTGTACATCCTCGTGTAGATAGTAACTTCAAATAAACATGATCCTTAAACTTCTTAAGAAAGACGAATTGCCTTCTTTTGTCCTTATAAAGAGTGGTCTATTTTGCAATTGGGTGCGGGTCTGTAGTTCGGGGATACAGTAAAAATTAGCATTGCCATTCAGCAGTAGCTTTTGTTTTTCTTTTGGGGACCAAACCACGTCTCATCCTCCCTTGCGTACTTGCAGATAAGGCAGAACACTTGAGATATTAGAGAGATGTGATTACGTCCCGTGTATCCAGTCGGTTACCAACCCTTCTCTCTGTGTGAGGCAGGAGACGGCCTAGTCTCTGTTATCAAAAATATATATATCTGTATATGACTGATTGCTAACAGGAATGGTTGAAACAAAAAGGGATGCCTTGTTGGAGATGGTGTTTTGCTGGACCGTCTTTAGAAATAAGCAAACATCCTCAGAAAATGGATATACGTCTACCTCGCTCTTTACAGAATGAACTTCACTTAGATCTTGGAGTCCTTTATGTTGTACTGCGTTAATGAAATGGCGTGAAAGCTTATGGTACCTTTATAACAACTGGAAACATCACTTCCGTTTCTCACGTGCTCTTCTGAGCACGTTATTCCTCAAAGCCGGAAGAGATTTCTAAACAAATTTGTTTCTCTCCTACATCTGGGTTAAATATAAAAACCCAATGTTTTGCTTGCGAGCCCTAATGGGAAGTTTCCGTACAGCATTAACCAAACACGTGTCCAGTCATAACAAGACAACTTTCTATATTTGACTTTGACTGTAAGGGTTCTTGTGCAGATATTGTTTTAAATGTGATTATCTAGCCTCCTTTTTTTTTATTGTTGCAAAATAAAGACTTTTTCCCTTAGGTTGCCTGTCACTTTTGAAACGGGAAACATGATGAATTATTGTACATTTGCCTTGCTATGCTTTATCATGCTCATTAGAGATGATGCATGATCTGAACTTTGCGGATGGAAAAAAAAAATAAATGGGCACCCTTTTCTTATCTTCCCTGTTTACCTCTGAAATGGTGCTGTTTTACTTGTTGCATGAACTGACCACCTATCAAGAAAAAGAAAGGAAGGAAGGAAGGAAGGAAGGGAGGAAGGAAGGAAGGAAGGAAAAAAGGAAGAAAGGAAGGAAGGAAGGAAGAAAAAGAAAGAAAGAAAGAAAGAAAGAAAGAAAGAAAGAAAGAAAGAAAGAAAGAAAGAAAGAAAGAAAGAAAGAAGGAAGGAAGGAAGGAAGGAAAGAAGGAAGGAAGGAAGGAAGAAAAGAAAGAAAGAAAGAAAGAAAGAAGGAAAGAAAGAAAGAAAAGAAGGAAGGAAGGAAGGAAGGAAAGAAGGAAGGAAGGAAGGAAGAAAGAAAGAAAAGAAAGAAAGAAAAGAAAGGAAGGAAGGAAGGAAGAAGAGAAAGAAAGAAAAGAAAGAAAGAAAGAAAGAAAGAAAGAAAGAAAGAAAGAAAGAAAGAAAGAAAGAGAAAGAAAGAAAGAAAGGAAAGAAGGAAGGAAGGAAGGAAGGAAGGGAAAGGGAAGGGAAGGGAAAGGAAGGGAAGGGAGGGAGGAAGGAAGGAAGGAAGGGAGAAAGAGAGAGAGAGAGAGAGAGAGAGAGACAAGAAAGCAAGCAAGCAAGCCTGGTCTGTACCACTCATGGCTTCCCTCTAGAATAGCCCTGAACTTAGTCCTGAGTTCTCCAAAAGTGGTATCTCTGAACTTCTAGCTCAGAGTGCTTGGTTTTATTTTCTCCATCGTCGCGCTGGGCAAACAAACAACTTCACGTGCATGTATAGGTCTGGCAGAAAATGTTATTGTTAGCTCAGTTTTCCAATGAGATAGCCTTATAATAAAAAGCCCCAGCAAGGAAACTTCAGTTTAATGAAAGCAGCTTTCGACCATACATTTAAACCGATTTTATTCTGCCTTCAAACCTCATGGTTTTACTGACTATTCATTTTTTAAGAAAAATTTAAGACTGGGTTTTAAACTGATTTGTGCCAAATAAGCTTTAAATAAGTCTTGATAACTCAAAAATTATTACAGAGCTAAAAAGCCATATCTTCTTACCTCTCTCTACAGTACGTTGCAAATTTGATTCGCAGTAAAACCTAGACAGATTCACCATGATGAAGGTCATCAGATAGAAAAACTGTTTCTGCAAGTTTAATTCCATGCTTATCAGCTAGAACAATTCCTCTCTCATCCTTCAGATGTTAACTACTGTTGAGATGTAAAATGCAAATCTTATTTTTAAATGTGAAATACAGAGTTGGAAAAAGCATTTGGCTTCAAAATGAGAAAGGTGACTGTTTGGACAGCAAATAGACATATTACCTGAATTTCATTTTCATTTAAGTATCTTCTACTTCTGGTATTTGTGACTGATGAGTTTCCTTGGTAATAGAAAGAACACTGAAGTGTTTATATTAAAAATTTCAAAATCGTGGAGAACTGCACTACAAATCCTTAACATATCGCCTGGAAGACTCGTCCAGGCGGCCTATGGGTCCAGCTCCACTCGTGAGGACGTTTTCAAAAAGAGTGTCTACACTTATGCTTCTGGGATTAATCGGTTCACACACACGAAATTTCAAGTGGGTTATTGTCGGCATCATCTTGTTCCCTTCCTTCATTCACTTAGAAAACGTTCTGTGTCATGGACTCTGCTAGGTTCTGGAGTATGGACCCTGCCCTGATGGAGATGACAGTCTGGAGGAAAGATCAATCTTACTCCAATATAATTTAATTAGCTACAGAATTAAGGTATTTATGACTGAGGTGAGTTCTTGCAGAAGGATGCAGGGGGCTTGGCAAACCCATGGCAGGGGTCCCTGACCCAGCAGGGGATGTCAGAGGGCCCTTGCTGAGTGCAGGACATCGAGGAGGAGGGGGAAGCCCTAGTATCTGATGTCCTCTTTAGAGAGGAATGTGGAAGTGAATTCGGGGTTCTGAAAGAAAGCCAGTAGGGCAGAAAGGAAGTTACAATCAAGGAGAATTGTCAGAGAGGAGCCCCCCAAGGGAAAGAAGGCCAGATCAGGCAAGGCCTTGAAGTCATGATAAGAATGTGTGGTCTGTTCAGAGACTTGTGGGAAGCCAGAAGGAGAGTCAGAGAAAACTTCAATGCAAG
Source organism: Paguma larvata (assembly GCA_030068075.1). NCBI lineage: Eukaryota > Metazoa > Chordata > Mammalia > Carnivora > Viverridae > Paguma > Paguma larvata. Next base: position 127,671,990 of record CM057827.1, on the reverse strand, counting down.
AGGAAGCACACCGCCTGGCTCGTATGTTTTATCGATGACCAACCCAGATACCCTAGGAGGTGGACAAAGTAAGTGTGATCAACTCCTTTGAACAAATGTAGAAACTATGACCCTAAAATTGAGTTCCTTGCCAAAGGAGGAATGGACTGCCCGTGGCGGGTGTATGCACTTGCCCACATTCATGGTATGTGTCTTCCTGTGTACAATTCTGTTGCTTCTATATCCATCACAGGTGTGTGTCCACTACTACGCATATTCAAAATCAAGGCCATGCTTCTCATTAGTTTTTGGTGATATTTCATTTTAAGGCCATGTGGGAAAAGACAAGTTAGGGAGTTTCTGAACCAGAAAAATCTAAGAGAAAAGTTATTTTTTTTAAGTAGGCTTTAAAAAGTGGGGAACCCAATGCGGGGCTCAAACTTAGTATCCTGAGATCAAGATCTGGGCTGAGATCAAGAGTCAGTCCCTTGACTGGCTGAGCCATCCAGGTGCCCTGAGAAGTTATTTTTTAATAATGGATTTCTCTTTGATGTATGTCTATTGGTTGTCTAAAGAATTTACCAGATACATTATTTTTTTGTATAAGTTTAGAATCATTTCAGTTTAAGAACTAGAGTGGTATTTAAATAGTAGCAATACTATCTATTTTTAAAAGCAGATTAAATAGAATATTACACTCACATCATAAGTCCCACATAGAATAAGTCCCTTATTGTATACTAAATAATAATTATAAGTAGATTTCTAACACTGAAGTAGGATAAACATAAGATTTAAGAAATATATGGTTTATGATATTCTACTTAGTTCTTACAATTGGGGAAACACCACTGAAGGATGAAAGCCCATCATGGTTTGTACTAAGGTAGAGAGGAACGCCTCTCTCTGCTGCTTTTTCTTTAGCTCTTTCTGTTCCCTGGCAAATGCCAGAGAAGAGACCAGCTCTGGGCATTCTTCCCCAAGAACTCAATATATAAAGAGTTTGTCCAGGGGTGCCTGAGTGCCTTAGTGGGTTAAGCGTCAGACTCTTGATTTCAGCTCAGGTCATGATCTCAAAGTTTGTGAGTTCGAGCTCTACGCTGGACTCCATGCTGTCAGTACAGAGCCTGCTAGGGATTCTCTCTCTCCCCTCCTTTTTCTCTGGCCCTCTCCCGCTTGTACTTTCTCTCTCAAAAAAAAAAAAAAAAGTAAACTTAAGAAAATTAAAAAAAATTAAGAGTTTGTCCGTTGCTAGGAACCAGAGGGAAACATTTGGACTCGGTACTTTTCTTTCCAAAGAAGGAAGAATAAAGAATTCAGGAACATTTCCGTTTTGCAAGGTGGACTTGTTGAAAAGCGCAGCACAGTATCAATCTCTGTACTGGTTGTAGAAGACCAGCAGTTTCTACTTTGTAATATGAACTTAATTGAAAGTTAAGTTAATTTGAAATTAATTGGCTACAAATTCCGCAGCAGCCAGAAGCTGTAACATTATAGCCACAACTGCACACTGACTGTGCCTTAGTTTGGGCTGCTATAAATAGACACTACAGATTGGGCAGCCTAAACAAAAGCATTCACGTCTCAGAATTCTGGAGGTTTAGAGGTCCAAGATCAAGGTGCCAAGATCAGGTTCTGTGGAAGACCTTCTTTCTAGCTGCAGAGGGTCAGCTTTTTGTGGTTTCCTCACATGGCCGAGAGACAGACAGAGAGAGAGAGAGAGAGAGAGAGAGAGAGAGAGAGAGAGAACTTCTGTCTCTTTCACTTTTTATAAGTGTATTAATCCCACCATGGGGACACCACTCTCGTGACCTAATCCAACCCTAATTACCTCCTGAAGGCCCCACTTCCAAATACGATCACAGAGGGGATGAAGAGTTTTAAGATATTAATTTGAGGGAGACACGTTCAGTCCATAAAGACCAAATTAACCCCCAAGAAGTGTACTGAGCCCCCACCTCACAGGACAGAGTAAAAGGGAAAGACCTACCACCAACTCTGGGCACTCTTGTCACCTTGGGTTTTCAGGTGGCATTCACAGACAGTTGGACAAAACAAGGAAGAGGTCAAGGGAGAGGACTCTGGACAAACATACAGATTTGGAAGCCAGCAAAGAGCATATAAGAGAAGCCGAGAGGGGCGCCTGGGGGGCTCAGTCGGTTGAGCATCTGACTTCGACTCAGGTCATGATCTCACCATTCCCGAGTTCTAGCCCCGCGTCGGGCTCTGTGCTGACAGTTCAGAGCCTGGAGCCTGTTTCAGATTCTGTGCCTCCCTCTCTGTCTGTGCCCCTCCCCTGATCATGCTCTGTCTGTCTCTCTCTCTCTCGCTCTCAAAAATAAATAAACATTAAAAAAAAGAGAGAAGCCAAGAGCCAAACGTGAGGCTCTGGGGAACATTAACTCCTGTCGCACTGCCTGAGCCCTTCTCTGTTTTGCAGAATTTAGCATCAAACTACACATCTCCTATGATTCTAATTCCTCTTACAGGCGACTCTTATCTCCTCAGATAAACTGCTAGATCCTTGAGGTCAGAGGACATAACAAGATGTTCTCTGTCCAATCATTCACCCAAAATAGAAGCCAGGAATTTAGGAAACGATCTAAATCCCACCACTAAAACCCAACTAACCAAGCAGCGTTGGATTAAATATTCCATTACACTACCTGATGGTTCTGCTTTGTTTTATTGTCTAAGCTGCCTGAGTCATCATCTAAAGTAGGTGAGACCAGTGATTCTTCATGGGGTACGTACAGGTGGGGCAAAGACTGGGGTAGCAGGTGATGAAAGAATTTCTTTCTCTTGGATGTTCTGGAATTCAGGTTCCCAAACACAATGAGCTCAGTGGGTAACAAGTGTCCTTTCCAAGACATTATGAATCACTACGAGTTTGAAAAACCCTCTGAAAGCACGGGTCCAAGAAGAGTAGAGCATCTTTCCTCCGTCTCCTCACACAGCCACGTGGCCTCTGTGATCGATGCTCAAATGTACTTCCGGTTGTGCTTATGGATATGAAAAATTGTGTTTACAGGGCCAGATTCAAGTTCTGGTTATACTCGTGCTTTCGATCATATTTTTTTTCTGTTTGAAACTAAAAAATTGTCTTAATAGGTACTATAGGCTGCATATGTTGCCTCCGCACCAAAAAAATTCATATTCAGTTCCAGCCCCCATGGTATGGTATTTGGGGATGCGACCTTTGGGTGGTTATTAGGGTTAGATGATGTCATGAAGGCGAGACCCCATGGGATTAGTGTCATTGTAAGAAGTGACAGCAAGGAGAGCTTGTGAGGACGCAATGAGAAGTCGGCTGTGTACACGTCAGGAAAAGAGTCCTCACTGAGGAATCAAATTGCCCGGCGCCTTAATCTTGGACTTCCCAGCCCCCAGACTGTGAGAAATGAACTTCTTTTATTCAAGCCGCCCAGTCTAAGATATTTTGTTATGGCAACCCAAGCCGACAAATACAACGTGTATGTCCAAGATGAGAGCAAAAAAATTTTGCAAAACAAAAGAAGTTCCCTGTAAATTATAATGAGAGAAATTGATGAGAATGTCTAACACAGGACTTTTAAACTCTTTGATCATTTGGAGCGATTTCAAAGGCTTTGCGGTGATATAATTGAAGAATATATTCCATTTAACCATAGTCAGTAGGCGTTTGGGAGGTTACACGGCCCAATTTTTAAGATATTATTTTATAGCTTGTTTGAAACACTTGCATCTGATATAAATACATCTATTTATCTAATTAATCCAAGTACAACGAGAGAGTTAAATTTTGTGCCAAGAATATCATATGGTATTATACCTTCTCGATTAAAAAAAAAATAAACGTTTCCAATTTGGAAGAAGAACTTTTAGTAAATTCTTGAAATTCGAAAGTTGATTTCATGTCCGGATTCTCAGCGGGGCACCTGGTACGTTTCCTCGAAGCCTGGTCTATGTTGGCGTCTTGGTACAACCATTACTTTAATAAATCTGCTTTAAAACACAGACGCAGCGTGCTGTTTAAAAGCTGGCAAAAGGTGATTGCTAGCCTTGAAATGAAAAAAGAAGTCGAGTTTCATTTTGCAAAACAAGACCCTTCTCAGTTTTGACTGAGATGTATTAAGCAGGATAGAGAGACTATGTCTTGTAATTGTCAGCAGATTGGCAATCTGACATAGAATTCTGGCAAACCTGTATTTAATTGCTAAAATATGACTTCCTAGCAACTACAAGTGTGTTCTGGCAATGTCAAGCTATCCCAAACCACATGACTTGACTTCTGCTTTAGAATTAAAATTGAAGATTTATCCCAGGTTGAAGCGGTGCCTCGCGCATTCGGCGAGAATTCTATACACTGCAGACAGGAAAACGGGATATCGTTAAAGCACGGCAGTGCCCCAGGGGTCAATGTCAGATACGATCTAATTTAACATCTTTATTAAGGATCTCGAAGAGGGAGTAAGCCACATATTAATGAAATGTGCAAATGATATTAAACTGGGAGCTGGTGCAACCACCAGTAAGGACAAAGAAATAATAGAAATGCACCAAAAGAGGTTAAAACTATGAGCAGAAAATTATTACATGAAAATCACCTTCTTGGGATTGATAGTTTGGAGATGAGCACTGGGAGTCAGAAATCTCAAAGTTTGGGGGGCTGTATGCAATTGGGAATTAAGAGGAAGAAAAAGAGGGCAACCTTTAGCCAGTATCTAATTTAGACACCAGTGTAAACACTTTACATTATATTATGTAAATTTATACGGTCTTTAAAATCAGAAAGATCACCAAGTCTAAAATTCAAACACAAGCCAACTCAAATGTAATAGCTTAACTAAATATGGCACAGATCCCTGTTAAAATGACCATTACACAAATAATATCGACACACAGAAGTATGAAATAGCGTGAAGTGAAAAAGAACATAATATATGTGCATAATGATAACATATAACCTAATACGACATAAAATATACATACGCTCATTAAGCTGACTCCAGAAGTCCTCACCCAGAAACTACTTTTCTAATGCACACTAACTTGGAAACACAAATAAATGTGTCTTTTTTAAAAAAAAAATCACAAAACAGGGGTGCCTGGGTGGCTCAGTCACCAAGCGTTTGACTCTTGATTTTGGCTCAGGTCATGACCTGACTGTTGTGGGATCGAGTCCCGTGTCGGGCTTTGTGCAAGGCATGGAGGCTGCTTAAGATTCTCTCCCTTCCTCTGCCTCTGCCCCTCCTCTGCTTGCACTTTCTCTCTCAAAAACAATATATATATATAAATAAAAAATTAAAAAACATCACTGAACAGCTTAGAAGCCTTGACCTTTTAGCTTCTGTATCTCCATGCTTTCCCATAACCCATCCAAACAGCAGATGAGGCAACTCTAAAAATGGCATTGCCAGTCATTGCTAAAATAGGATGCCCATGAGGCAGCATCTGACAACCTTTCCGTCTACAGCAGGAATCCCCTGACTGCCTGTAATTCCCTGAATTCACTCTTTCTGCCTCTTCCACCTCTGTGTCCACTCTCATGCTGACAACCTTGGTCACTCCGAGGTACCCAGTCATTCTGAGAAGAACCTTTAAGCAAGCAAACACCCTGAAGCAATGATGCACATTCTAGGACTCCTTCCCTTCTTCTCCCCTTAGAATTCCGCAGGCAACCTCTCTTGGTTGAACTACATGAAAGGGCATACCCACCGCATGGAGCTGGAAAGGACGTCCTGACAAAACCATGGCTTCCCTGGAATTTTTGACTTTGTCACTCAATCTTTGGTGCCTACTCATAAAACGGTAGCTTCCATTTGCCTTCTTATTTCTTCCATGATCTTTTATCTGCTTTCAGGATCCAGGAGGGAAAATAAAGAAGGAAAAAGTCCCTGGTGCCCTCAGATACACCAAAAGGGAACTCATTTGACCTAGCATGAAGTCCAGAAGAATAGCTCCTTCTAAAACTGCAGGACGTCAGTAGCAAATGATCCAAAATACAGTAGGCGAATCCAACGAATTGAAGACACTGAGGTTCTAAGGTAGTAGGAGAAAAAAGAAAATACTATTTTATTGTGCTTCACACAAAGAACCTAACCAACATCATGTAATGGTGGGGTTTACTGCCTCTGTATCAGAATGATTCAGATACATCAGTGGGCGACCAAGAGCTCGTGGAAATTGAGCAACGAACGCATGAGGAAAGATTATAGATACCACAGATTGTAGCTAATAGAGGGGGACATACTGAAAACCTTCCAAGGATACTCTTGCCAGTGAGGAAGAGGAATTATTTTAAATATACGAGAAGGATTTACTGGACATATGGGAATAAAATTCAAGGAGAAAACAAGTACGTGAAACCTTAAGAATTTTATTATAGTTTAGCCTTTTCACGGATATAAGATACTTAAAGGTAAATTTAACAAACATCGGAAATGCATACTGACGGTCTTATTAATGATTCTGCAATTATACTGAGTTAGATTAAGCTTCCCTACCTGAAGTGTAAAGTTTCTTTAGTTCATGACCCGAGTTCATTTACAAAGTAGAATTTCCTTGTAACCTCCTTACTATTTCAAGCACAAACGAACTCCATCTCACCCCCCTAAAGTTAAAAAATGTTTTCAAGAAGTTATTTAGTTGTCTTAGATACTTCAGCTTGCCTTCATGTATAATTAGAAAACACATGAGAAGGAGCTCCCGAGTGGCTTAGTCTGTTAAGCCTCTGACTCTTGATTTCAACTCAGGTCACGATCTCAGGGTTTGTGAGTTCGAGCCTCTTATTGGGCTCCATGCTGATGGTGTGGAGCCTGCTTGGGTACTTGGGATTCTCTCTATGCCTCTCTCTCTCTCTCTCTCTCTCTCTCAAAATAAATATATAAACTTAAAAAGAAGTCCAACTATAGAGCTTTCTGAACATTTTCTTACTATGATAAAATAGGTATGTTTTTTTTCTCATCAAAGAAAATAAATTCAGCGTACCTATGTCTTCTTCCAGGCATACATGACATAGAAATTGTTCACACCACAGCCCTGGGAAGATGTTTAGGCTCACTGTATGACAGCCATTCCTGTTGTGGGAATGCAGAAAAAAATCAGACCTAATCCCTACCCTTAAAATTTTCACCATCAGTGTACAGAGGTTAAGCAATAAAGAGTTTTTATTGTAGGCTAGAGGCACCTGGGTGGCTCAGTTGGTTGGGCATCCGACTTTTGCTCAAGTCATGATCTCATGGTTTGTGAGTTTGAGCCCCGCATTGGGCTCTGTGCTGACAGCTCGAAGGCTGGAGCCTGCTTCGGATTCTGTGTCTCCCTCTCTCTCTGCTCCTCGCTCACTCCCACTCTGTCTCTCTCTCATACACACAAATAAATAAACATTAAAAAAATTTTTTAAAAGAAATTACATTGTAGGCTAAATTTAAACAATGACATTAGTACTAGTAAGTCTTCCAGGAATGCCCCAAATAATAAATAACTTGGTTTGCAAATGTTAAGGTGCCCATTCATTATATGGAAATAGGTGATTTTTTTTTTTAATGGTAACTTTCAAAGACCCTCAGAAAAGCCTAGGGCAAATATTAAATTGTTCACTGATATTTAATTCCCTTCTTCTGGGCACATGAAAGGATTTTAATTCCCTGTTCCCCTGAAATTAGGCTTGGCCATGTGATTTGCTTTAGTCAATGTCATAAGAATAGAAGAAAATATTGGAACTTTCCTGTAAAGGCTTTTAATTGGCCAGCAGTGGAATTCTTTCCGGTTCCGCCCTTACAATCACTGAAGTGCATGTGAATAGGAAGGTAAAATTCAGAGCGGTCGCCTGGAGGATAGCTCTGAGAGTCACTTTGATCTGCAATGGACTTTGCAAGAGCCAGAATAAAACCTGTGTTGTTAAAGTCACTGATACTTAGAGATGTTTGTTACTGCAGCATAACTTTGCTTATCCTAACTGATTACACTCATGAAACTATGAACCAATATGATGTCTTCATTACAAAGCAAGTGTTGCTCAAAGAAATATATTAATTCTAAATGAGCTAATCACCAGCTAGTCAAGGAGCACTCATTGTGTGTCCACAAGGCTTAGAATAGTTTAGCCAGCCATGTGTCAGGATTTTAATTTTGTAGAATGTTTTGAGTGTATAACTTTTCCCAGCTCACCACTATCCATGAATAGCGACAATAAAGGGACCTGATGCAAAGCAGGTGAGTGTCAGGAGGATCGTTCTCTTCCATCCCACAGGCAGTTTGTGGATCTGAATCCATGCATACCTAGAAGAAACACTTTAAGGTTCTCTAATGAAGGCAAGATGGTTTTACCGTTTTCGTTGTCAGACACTTAAAAGACATCTGACAAGGAGAAAAAACTACTATTGATCAGAAACTGTTCTTAAAATTGACTATATAGTTATAATGATGGGCAAAAATAAAAATAAATATGTCTAATCACAGAATGGTTTATCATGTGAAATCAAATGAACGCTCTTGTGCATTGAAGATCATTCTCTTGTATCTAATTTGGAGAGATACTTAACAAATAGCCTAACAAAGGCTCTCTTTCTATTATAATAAGTAATTGATGTAGACTTAAGCACTTTGCCTGATGGATTTCAGAGCCGAAGAGTGACAGTTGCTTACTGTACCATCGCTGAAAAGCTGCATTCTAGGTGATTTGATTTTTTTAAGACATTTGTATGCTTCTTGAAATGAGAAAACATCCTAACCGTGAAAGAGCGCTGTCATCGCTGTATTCTCGAAGAACCATGTGCAGAATTTCAAAACAACATCGGAGCTCTAGCTTACGTGCCATTGGGAATGACCTAGGAAGTGGTCAGGGAACTGTTTTCCTGGTCCCTGGACTCAGGTGTCCTTTGCATCCAAGCCTCTTAACACTCAGCCACCAGAGCTAATTTTCTAAAGATTAGCTGTCCATATTACCCTGTGCTCCCGTCATGCCAAGTGGTTCTCTCTCCCCAGATTTATCATGCTCTTTCATTCTTTCATCCGGGACATATTTCTTCAATTTCTTTTTCTGTCCTGGTAAACTCCATCATGTGATATGCTTGCTATACATATATATTCTTTTATAATTATTCAGTCATCTCAGCGGGCCAATCCAATCTCTTCAATCACACACAAAAAAATGTGTTTTTATTTAACTTTGTGTCATATCCTCCCCTTTCAAATAGTTCAAGTATCTGGCATATAACTGCGGGTGAATATTCGATGAATGAGTGAAGGAATGAAGAAATGAATGTGCGAATGACTGAATCAGACCTGAATTCAGCCAATGTCTTTACCGATAAGCTGCTGGGTGACCTTGGCCTTGTCTATTTCTTTCTTTGTGCCCCAGATTCCTGAGATGAGAAAGGGGGATCTTAATTGCTACCTGCCATAGAGGGATGCTGTGAGGATTAATGAAATAATTTTGGTAAAGCAGTTTGAGCTCCCTGGAAGAAAAGCACTGTGTACGAACAAAGTGTTATTATAATTATTATGTAGCACCTCTCATCTTCGAATCTCAAAGCACTTCACAAAACATTAACTCATTAATCTTTCCAATGCTCCTGCAAGAGAATTCCATTATCTGCCTTTTAGAAAAGGGCAACGTGCAGACAGCCGAAGGTTAAATACCTAGTCCATGATGCTATCCCTGTCGAATGCCAAATCCAAGAGCAAGTCTTCAGGACTCCCCGTCCAGAGACAGCCCTTTGAACCTCCACACGCCGCACCTTCCCCTCTTTTCCCTGTGCAGAGAAACCAGTGAGCAGCCTGGGCTGGATGGCAAAGCTCCAGTTGGAATGCGAGCCTTGGGTTAATACCTTCCACAGAAGAAGGGGTGGGATGGGGCAGCAGAACAATGACCGCAATCCTTCCCTCAACTGTAACAGTAAGAAGCGAATGTAAGCAATGCCTGCAATCAATCGCTTACCCTCCTCAAGGACTCGGGCTCAAATCTTTTCATCAGCCCTCTTTTAACTTGACACCTTTCTGGGATGTCTGTCTCCCAGGCAGAAAATGTCTCATCACCTTTGAATACAAAGGTAGCAGTTTGGCAACCAAAGAAATAATCCTAAAATACTGCATTCAAAGGAGCTTTCCTCCCCTAATACTGTTTTTCCTGCTGAATCCCATGAATGTTAGCTGAGACAGGTGGTGCTAATCCGCCTTCTAAAAGGAAAAGGAAGAATGTTAGCTATTCTGCATATACTTAGGGCAGGAAAAAAGCCATAGTTTGGATAAGGATGCGTTACATCAGGAACATCTAGCAACGCGGAGCCGTTTCTATTCATAGCGAACCAGAGACGCCGCATTTGTGCTTTTCTCACAAATGTGGAGTTCCTTCTTCCTGGAGGTTGTGGTCAAGATTATTGGCCCAAGAATGTGGGCAGATTTGCGTACACAGCATGTGCGTCTCGACATCCGGGCATCACGCCTAGAGGTTAGGTGAGTCCGGCAACCATCGCTCCAATGATGAGTCTTTGGGAGCACCCTTTTCTGGGCCGTATGTTGTATTTGGTCTGGGTTTGAAATCCCGACCGGCATAATTAGTTCATTGTGATAAGTGTCATGCTGACACCTCCCCTGACTCTCCCTCCACTTCCTTCACACTTGTGACCTTCCCATCCGTGCCAGTCATTAGCAAACCTGTGCCTCTGAGGTCACTGTAGGGATCTGAAACTCCTGGCCTGCTCTTCCTGCACACGACTCAGTCACCTTTCTGACTTCCTCGTGCCTCCTCGGAATCCACCTGTAGTCATGGAAAGAGAATGAGCCTGGGAGCCAATCCAATTCAGCGGTTCATCCTAGGGCCTGCCACTTCCTCGTTGTGTGACCTTGGGCAAGCCTCTCGATCCCTGTGAGCCTTCTTTTGTGGCCTGCAAAATAAGAATTATAAGTCTACATTACGAGCTGCCTGAACTACACATAGTAGTTCTCAGCAAAGATTGGTGCCTGGACTGATAGGACCGTCAAGTGCTGAGCAGAAGATTAAGTCTAAGCTCATATAGCAAGCACTGAAAGACCAGAGATTAAGTCTAGGCAAATCACTGACACAGGGAATCCAATAGATGGAACCGTCCAGCCATTGGGGGGGGGTTGAGGGGGGCAGGGAGAACAGACCAAGGTCAAGGCCTAAATTGGTGGGTAGTGATTGCCAGAAAAATCTGAAAACCAGGGGCCAGAAAATCACCACAAGGACCAGAGTTTTGTGATCCTAGCCCCCTGTAGGAAACTCAGACAAGGAGGAGTCAAGGAATTAGGGAATCGGATTAGGAATTAGGCTAGGTTTTAAGCAAGAATCTCTGAGTCAGATGCCTCTGGGCAATGAGACATGGGAAGCACTGGAAGAACCACCTCCAAGGAGCTCACTTTGCCACTCCTCCTCCCTGCCCACCTCTCAACCACACATCAGCTTCCATGGTTCTGAACCGTCTTGAGTTAATGTCTTGCTTCCTCTCTACCATCTTGTCACATTTGAGCTTGGATATTGAGCCTGAACTGTTTCATCTATGATGGACTCAGAAGCCTCATTAGATACTAGAGTAGTGTTTGCTTCCAGGTACCATAGACATCATGTGCTCAGTCACCATGGTCAGTGAGGTGCCCTGGGCACCACTTAGCACTTGTCCAGCCACTGTCCACTCTCCATGGAGAAGAACATCAGGCAAGAATGGGAATGGATTACCAGAACTCCAGTATAGAACAGTATACTACCCCGGTGAGAACGAGAGGGTACAAAATGGCACTGTCATGGACAATCACTTCCATTCCTCCTGAGGAGATAGAATCCAGACTCTTAGGATCCTAAATCCACAGGTGGGAAGCCAGTCCCTCCTCTGTGGAGCTTGACAGATCATCACTCCAACCATCCACCCGCTGACACTCTGCTGGTGACTTCTGCTGACCTCGTGGCTTCAGGTCTTGCCACTGAACACATTGCTTCCCCGATGTCCATCTCTCATCTCTAACTTTTCTCTAGAGCTTCAGGCCCGCATTTCAAAAGGCTGGCAAGCACTTCACCTAAGTATCCAAAGGACATCTCAAATCCATTTTTGTCCCTTTCCACCTATATTAGTGGTGTCAACCATCACCTACAAACCACACTCAAGGCTGCTTTTACCGCCCAAGTTGGGGATTGAATAGGCTCACACCCAGACCTCAGAGCCAGTGGGAATAGGGTCTCACTGTGCATGAGCAGTGCTGGAAGATACTTCTTTACCTCAACCAGAGTCACTTCTGCAACACGTCCAATAGGGACAGAGGCCTTCGTCCAAAGATCATGTGGAACAAATATTCAGTGGTGTCTGCAAGATCTAGAGTCTCCACCCATGAGCGTAAAGAGTACGTTCCAAGGGCTCCCCTGCACACAGACTGAGGGCATTAGAAGTGACAAAATAGAGCCGAAGTGACTAAGTTAGCCTTAGGACATTAAAGTGGATTCAAAATTTAACCCTCATATCCACTTTCTAGCTCCCAACTTGAGTGAGTTCAATGACACAGAAGGAAGACAATTACCTGTAGTGACTGTAACTTCCACATCCACTCAATCCATCCCCCACAGGGTCCAGCACAGGTTAAGTAATTAAATATGTACTGAACAAAAGAATGCATCTTTGACGTTTAAATCTAGCCTTTATTTCTTTGACATGTTTTGTTACCTGTGAGCGCTTGCTTTCTGGGTTCTTATTGTTCCCCTCCACTATTTAGAATTCTGAGCAGCACTTGACTTTCCAAGTGGAAAGTACATTCTACCCAGTGACCCAGTACTATGAACCAGTCAGCACTGTGCAAGCACTTACTTAAAGGATGGATTGGCATGGGGCACCTCATTTCTCAACAGAAAAATTAGAATAACCCCAGGCGAATCAGGTCAAACGCATCCTAGGTGAGTTTGCCCACAGAAAGTGGTAATGACACTCGCTTCCATTTATCCGCCTTTTACGATGGGCCAAGCCCTGTGCTAAGCCTAAGCCTTTCACAGACTCTAATCTTCACACAGCAGGAAAGAAGACCGGATAATTATATGAGTAATGAGTAAGAGGCAGAGTTGGGATCTAAAAACGGGTCTGTCTGCTCCCCGAATGGGGTTCTTCCCATCATACAACTCACACCCCAAGGGGAATGTTTGTAATTCTGTCAGCCTTCTTTGGTGCGAACCTTGGTGGGATCCTTGCCAACGTTCCCAAAGTTCTCAAAATGTCATTTTCAACTCAGCCTCAGCAGAAGACACAATTTCTGTTGTAATCGACAAATGCTAAAAATAGAAATTGAAAGTCTGTATATCAGAGAGGGTAATGAAAGAAGGAGCCCTCCTTGCTCAGACAGAGGAACCTGAAAGAAAGAAAAAACACACACACACACACAGTTTTTGGCTTTCGCATTGGTTTCGTAAACATGAAATTTACTCAACCAGAATGAACATGTCAAAATAAAGAAGTCTCCATGGCGCAGATTGGGAGATTCAAAATGTCATCGAAAATTAAGATGTTTTTGAATGAAATAACTCTTCCGGTAAGTTATGTCTGAACATGACCACTGGAATTTCAGAATTGACTACAGGGAGATAAAAGATGTAAATGAACTCTACCTAGAGGATCCTGGGCTGCAGAGTTTTCTGGAAACAGTGATAGGAAGTCGAATAGCTATGGTTTCATCCCAAGGAAATTAACCTTGCACTAAGGGCCAAACTTCATATTAATGCCAAAAAGTGCCCCCAGGTGTTTCTATAACTCAGCCGTTTGCAAAGAGTGGGATTTTACTCAGGGAAAATAAAAAATGCCATAGAACATTTCCCCTTTGCCACACACGGCTCGATTAATTTGCATGCTCTCCAACGCTGCTCTTTTTAGATTGACAGCTTTCTCTCCAAAACTGAGAACAGGAACAATCACTGGAACGTCCAGACCCTGCAGGATTTCTGCACTCGACAACGTTTATTGGCCTTTGAAATTCTCACCTCCATTTAGGGAAATTTTTAATTGGACCCTTGATCACTCAGCCACTCTCACACCTCTTGTTCCAGAAGATTGAAGGGAGGCTGCAGATCCAGATTTCTTCAGCAGCATTATGGACAGGTGTTTGAAAGGGCAGGCCGGCCGTGCTTCTTTGGCTCTCCAAGCTTGAAGTTATACCTTTCGTTTATGGGCAGGTCTACACTGCTGCTATGGCTACCCCCTGCTGCTGGTGTCACTACATCGGATCGAAATTATGCCAGGAGTCAGGGAAGCCCTAAACTCAGGGCCAAATGAGGCCAGGAGGGGAGCAAGACAGAGCAAAAGGCAGGGAGAGAAAGTGAATTCTTAGCTCACACTGGGCCAGAAAGGGAAAGATCCAGATTGCAATAGCAACCAGACCTGAGGGTTCTAAGAGACGGAGTCTAGAGGTGGTAGAGATTTCCATCTACCGGATCTCATACCTTCGCGTGCATGGCAATCACTTATTTAATTGTCTGTACTCCCTACTAAAATCTTTCAAGGGCAAGGAACGGTTCACTTTCCTTCAGCAAGCATCCTCAAAACACATAGCACAGTATCTACCAAAGGGTATCCACAAAAATTATTTTTTGAATATCAGATGTCAACCAGTGACCTTTTTTGTCTTCTGGACAACACTCACTCATTCTACAAATATAGATTAAGTTGCCATCTGTGTCAGTAGGATGAGGTTAAGGATATCTGAGTTCCTTTTTTTAAAATATTTATTTATTTTTGAGAGAGGAAGAGGGGGGGGGTGCAAGCAGGGGAGGGGCAGAGAGGGAGACACAGAATCTGAAGCAGGCTCCAGGCTCTGAACTGTCAGCATAGAGCCCGAGGCGGGGCTCGAACTCACAGACCATGAGATCATGACCCAAGGAGGAAGGAGGAAACAAGGGACTGACACCCAGGTGTTTTGGGGACTACCTCTACCCGTACTCTTCCCTGGTTTCTTGCCCGGATCTGAGTGTGGAAAGACAGTGGCCGACAGGTGCACCGGCTTCGCGGGCGAGGTGGAGCTCTACAGGTGTTCAACGTTCTTGATTGCAGGGCCAACCGAAAGCCGTGTCCTTGGGGAGTTGCGGAGTTCTCACAGCCCCAACAGCTGATTCCCTCTCATTATGCACCAGGTCAGCATTGAGCAGACAGCTGCTCCATGCCTGTAACCCTTTCTTAGCCTCCGCGCTGAAGGGGCAAGCTCCATTCATGGAAGACCACACCAAACCTGGGGCTGCGAAACCTTGGTCCGGTCTAATACTACCATCATTTATGAGTTCAGTGACTTAGGAAAACTCCTCCTCTGAACCTCTTTCCTTCATCCCTACAATGGAGAGAGTGATTCCTGCTCTTCCTTGCCCCATGAGCTTCTTGAGGATAAAAAGACCCACAGGGATAGTAGAGAAAAGGGAAATGAAACATGGTGGCTGAGAAAGAGGAAAGTGGTTTCCCCCCTAACGTCATCAAAATGCCATCAGGGGTGAAAATCATGGAGACGGTGGTAAATAGGTGAATATATTCATCCGAAAGGATAGAACTGATTTATTTCTGTTTTCATTCAGCAAATTATTAACTACTTGGTACATAGCTGCTCCATTTATCTTAAACAGAACCTCCCCTGCTGTTTGATGATGCTTTATCATGATGTAACATTTTCCCCAGTGAGAAATTCAAGGCAATGGCTGGGATATCAATAAAATCACTTGGAGTGATATAGACCAAGAATTGGTAACTTCATAGAAAATGGGTACCTTAGTGGGCAGCGGGCACTTCTTTCCACTCTATCAGCTTGATCTTAAAACTGTAAGGTTGGCGCGACTGGGTGGCCCAGTCGGTTAAGCATCTGACTTCAGTTCAGGTCATAATTGCACAGTTCATGAGTTCGAGCCCCACGTCGGACTCTGGGCTGACAGCTCAGAGCCTGGAGCTTGCTTCAGGTTCTGTGTCTCCATCTCTCTCTGCCCCTCCCCCAGTCATGCTTTTTCTCTCAAAAATGAATAAATGTTAAAAAAAAAATTTCTTTTTTAAAACAGAAATGCAAATTCTCAGTCCAGCCCAAAGCTGCTGACTCGGAAACTCTGCAGGTGGGTCCAGCAACCTGTGTGTTAATAAGCCTTCCATGTAGTTCTGATGCATCAGCCTGAAGAGCTTTCTGGACGCTGCTAAGATGCTTTTCTCAAGGAAGCTGAAAGTTGGAAGACTTAGCCTGAGGCCAAATGCCCAATAATGGATACAAAACAGGGTTTAATTCCTCATCCTGTAACAAGGAGAGTTTTTATAATTATTTGGAAGCATTTTCCACATTAGCCCAAATAAATCATTTTGAGTATCAAAAGACTATGGCTATTATATTTTTTGTGCATTTAAAATTAGTGTAGTACCTACCACCTTGGTGGCTTAGTCGGTTAAGCATCCAACTCTTGATTTTGGCTTAGGTTATGATCTCACAGTTCGCGAGTTTGAGCCTGGTGTGGAGCTCCTCACTGACAGTGCCGAGCCTGCTTAGGATTCCCTGTCTCCTCTGCTCTGTCTCCGTCTCTGTCTGTCTCTCTTTCTAAAAAAAACAAACAAACAAAAAAAAACAATAGGGTCACCTGGGTGGCTCAGTCGGTTGAGCGTTCGATCGGCTCAGGTCACGATCTCCCAGTCCGTGAGTTCGAGCCCTGCGTGGGGCTCTGTGCTGACAGTTCAAAACTTGGAGCCTGCTTCGGATTCTGTGTCTCCCTCTCTCTCTGCCCCTCCCCCACTCATGCTCTCTCTCTCTCTCTCTCTCTCTCTCTCTCTCAAAAATAAACAAACATTAAAAAAGGAAAAATTTAAATTAAAAAAAAAGCAAAAAAAAACTTAACAAAAACTTTAAAATTAGTGTCGAATCGAAATCTCTTAAAGTGCCCGAATGGGAGCAAGGGAAATAACTACCTAAAAAAGGAAGTTGCTTTTTTGCATCTCACCTCAATACTTAATTTAGAGATGGCCAAAGCGTTTTGATTTAAAATGTCGTACTTACATATTAATGAGGAACCAGAAATTGAAGGAAGTGATTTAGAAAAGATAGAAACTTGGTTACTTCTACATTCTTTACTCAATAGCTACTTATATTTGATGGTATTCTAAGTTTTTGGTTTTTTTAAACCTTGAACATAACCACCTCAAATCATAAACTTATTAGCAGTGGACACACAAGTGATAAATAGAACTTTTCCTAAAGTGTTAATTACAAATTTCAATAACTAGCAACACCCCACCGTCAAAACTCCAATCAAAGCCAAAAAGAAAAAGAAAAAAAAAATCAAGCTAAGTTCTCTGGATTTTTTTTTCACTTTAAGTAAAGAGCAGAATAAAGATGCTTTTACATGAAGTTCCTTCTCTTTATGTGAGTCTGTGACCACGAAGTCACACCCAGGACTAAATCTCACCATCAGCTGTGCTGGCTGTGGAAGTCAGAATGCGGTAAGAAAATGCTATTTGGTTTCATTAGAGTTTTTGGAAGCATCCATCCCGAAGTTGTTCTGAATTTCTCGTAGGCACCCACTAGCCTGTTTCACTTATTTATTAGAAACTTTCAGTGAGGACAACTTTTCATGATTTTTTTTTTATAGATCATGATCTGTTGCTATGACTCTGTATCCTACCATGTTCACATTTAAGAACACGTCACTAAATAGATGCACAGGCAAAATCCACTGGTGTTAATACCTCTAATTCAACAGGTGCTAACATGAAAATAATGACAGCCACAAATTAAACAGCTGGTGAGTGCCTGCTCTTTACCCCCTCCTTTAATGTGAATACAAACAGATCTGGGCTATGTATAGATTCATATCTAATCAGGTGGGGTCTAAATAAAACTATCCTTTTGAGCATCTATAAACATTCACTCCCAGTCTTGGATTCTAAATTATCTCTTCACTTTTCCTAATTTCCATCCACCATTTTTTTTTCTTTTGGATCACGTGACTCTGTCTTGAAAATGATGGCCTAGATGGCTGGGGAGTGAAGAGTGAAGAATTCAACATGTCGGGAGGTTAATTTAACTGATCAGTGACCAGGAGTTCTGATCTAGAGCCCTCTGAGTTTGCTCTGACTGAGGAATAATTCCATAAAGTCCCTGTTCAGTTTTGTCTTCAATTCCACCCACCATATTTCAAGTGCTCACCTATGATAGGCAATTCTCTATCGCTTTCTGTCTTTACCAACACTGCATATCAACAGTTCATCCCTGGGGATATTAGAAGGGCCAATTAGCTTAGTCCCTAACTGGACTTGAGAAATTAGCAGAGAAGTGTGGATTCAACTGGGAAAATTGATACGAGGAATGCTTTCCCTTCTGGCATCTGAGAAATGAAAGCCTGTTGCTGACCTGTGTCTTCTGTCAGCTAGCACTTTCTGTCTCGCACAAGGCAGGATGAGATTGTAAGCTATCCTAAGAATTTGATGTCTCGTCCCATTTAAGGGGGGAAAAGATAGCATCATGCACAGAATTGACCAGTTGTTTCTTTCAATTGACGGAAATAATCAGGTGTTCTGGTATCTTATTATCTGAATTGTCCAGGCGACGTGGTCAACATGGTAGACCCCAAATTCCCTTGCTCAAAACAGATTTTTTTCCTGTTAATACATGTGGGGTTTTTTTTATTGAAGTATTTTTGACATATAACATTGTGTAAACTTACGGTATACAACATGTTAATTTGATACATTTACAAATTTAAAATGATTTCCATCATAGCAATAATTAGCACCTCTATCCCATTACATAATTTCCTTTTAGTGGTTGGAATAATTAAGTTTTAGTCTCTTAGCAAGTTTGATGGTTATAATACAATATCGTGTATTCAAAAACCGTCCATTAGCTCTCTAGGACTGACTTACTATTGGTTCCACGCTGGTACTCTTAATAGCTGTCCTATCCCAGCACCCACATCCTCTAGTGACCACTATTGTACTCTGTTTCTATAAGGTTGGCCTTTTCAGATTCTACACTAAGTAAGCGTAATGTCCTCAAGATCCAATTATGTTGTTGCGTCTTTCTCATGACGGAATAACTTTCCGTCGTGTATATATGCCGCATCTTCTTTATCCAGGCATCCATTGATGGGTGCTAAGGCCATTTCCATATGTTGGCTGTTGTGAATAACGCTGCACTAAACAGGAGTGGGTATGTCTCTTCAATACCTTGTTCAAAATAATTTAAGCGTCCAATAAATTTCTTATCCAAAATAAAAAAATATGCCATAGTACAAATGAATTATGAGAATATAAAGTCAGGAAAATCTAACAATAACCTAAGTGCCAAAATGGAGGAATAGTTAAATTAAATGCAGTCGGCCATAAATAAAATACCAAACAGGGATCCCTGGGTGGCTCAGTCGGTTGAGCATCTGACTCTCGACTTTGGCTCAGGTCATGGTCCCAGACTCGTGGGCTCAAGCCCTGCATTGGACTCCACGCTGAGCATGAATCCTGCTTAATATTCTCTTTCTCTCTCTCTCTCTCCCTCCCTCAGCTCCTCTCTCCTGCTCGTGCTCTCTTTCTCTCTAAAAAATAAAAATAAAAAATAGAATAGAACCAAACATATTCTCTTTAATTATACGACATAGATGGATGGCATGGCAAGATATCTGGGTTATATTTGAATTAAAAAGGCATATTACATATTTCGATACAATACAACCTTTAAATACAGATATAGATAGATAGATAGATAGATAGATAGATAGATAGATAGATATCTGTAGTGTGTTTATACATGTTCTTTAAAATATTAGAAAAAGTCATCCAGGGTTGTTAGAATTCTATCTTTTTAGTACATATTTTCTTTTTATTTACTTTATTTTTATAATAATTCTTCACTATATATTGCTGTATAACAAGAACAAAGCAGTACCTATTGGTTTTATATTTTTAATGAGCTACATTTCTTAGGACATAAGTGCAGAAAAGTCTAAATTTTTTGGCTAAACCAAAGGAAAATCTCACCAGGAGTGTTCATTGTGTGGCTCTGTTATTTGTCAAGAAGCAAATTCTGCGGGTGAAAAGCTCCCCATACTTTTGCTAGGACTCACTGTATGCTGTCTTCCATTGTTTGTAGCTTCTCTTTCTAGTCACTGAAAAGATAATGTAGTTCTCAGGGTATTTTCCTCGTTGCTTCTTGCTCTCTTTTAATGGGATATCAGAATTTCTGCCTGTGGAGTTATACTACCACACAGAGGAGAGGTAGTTCTCTCTGAATAGGTAAAGCTTCTCTTGTGAATAGGTGAAATCCTAAATGTTTGGTAGTAAGTTGATGGCCTTGATGTCAGGATGCATTTTCTCATAAAAACGATGACTCACTACTGTCCTGTTCCAAGACCCATAACCCATATATCCCTAGAAACGATCACTGCTCCCATACGGAACGATCAATCAAAACTTTACCAGCACGCTGTAATGGGCGTTCAGAGAATTAACTTGGGTGGCCAGAAATGAGGGATTTCTTTCCCCCTTTTTCCTCCTCTATTTCTAAAAAGCATTTGGGAGAGTGGATTCCTGGTCCCTGCCAGGAACTTCACCGAACTGTGCAGAGCAGAGGCTAGAGAGGGAACAGTGAGAAGAGAGGGGTTTAATGGGGGGGGAGGGGTGTCATCAGACAGGAGCCCTCTAGGCCAAAGACAGGGCTCTAAGGGTCAGAATTCAGCTCTTAGAGCTGGGCCTCAAGGATATGCCTTGGTCTGGGATCAAAAGCCAGGAAGGATTTTGATTCCTGGCTCAGCCCCTCCCCAGCTGGGTAACTTGAAGCCTTAGCTTCCTGAGGCCCACCACGACCGGAACCGCAGTCATCCGGGTACTTTTCTCTTACTCTCCCAAACCTGAACCTAGCACACAGCCCTCCTTAGATTTTCTTAGGATTATCACGAAACAGGAATAATGGTGACGACGATAACAACAATAATCATGTCTAATTTCACTTACCTACAGGTTTATGGATTACAAAACATTTTACAGACATAAACTCATTGCCCAATGCCCCTTACAGGAATTCTGTCAGTTTCCCGATTTTTCTCATTAGTATTAAGAAAGACAAAGTGACAGGTAAATGAAACATAAATCTTGCTTCCATCCTCTGTCTTAATGATCCATTTCCACGGGAAACCATCTTCAGGCTTGACTTGGCATTTTATCCAAAGACATGGCTCTCTGGAGATCGCGTGGGAGTGAGGAAGGAAAAAAGACACCAAGGATGTTTCTGTGATGCCTTTTGATCTGGGATCAGAAGAGAGATGGAAATTGAGGGAAAAAATAGTCCTGGAGGAATCCCCCTTCTCATGGGATAGACTTTCCCAAATCAAATATCTAATGGAAGTACCAGAAGAACAAGGAAAGTAGAAGTGAAGGCCATTTGCCCTCCTGACTGGTGGACATCTGTCCAGGTGGTCTTTCAGCATATAAAGGAATATGGAGATTTTGTATAGAAAAGAGTGTGTTTGTAGTGCTAAGTCACGGTGGAACAACTTACATTGCATTTTACAAACATCTCCTTGGAGTTAGCCAGAAGTAAGTCCTCACTACGTAGAGTCTTGCCAGTGCTTAATGACTGATTTTAGACTGTTGTGTGTCCAGGACTCTAGTCACTTTTTATTAACAGGACAGGGGCTGTTTGGATCACAGATTTGCTCATATCATTTGTTGATACTCTATATTATGGTAATACTCCTAGCACTTAAAGAATCGGGGTACATCAATCCTTGCTTTCAGAAACAGAGCCCCAGACACTGTGTGTGCATGCAGGTATGCATTATGGGTGAGTGTGGAATTCAGAGGTGCTTCAGAAAGCTCAGACAGTGGCATATTTGTGTAAGGTATACAGCAAAGATGGAAAACTAAGTCAGAAAAATAGACTGGGATGTTGTTTCAAATTTCTACTTCTCTTTGCTTATTAGAGTAAATATTGAATGTTAGAGGATGCATGGCACTTTGGTAACATCTAAACTATTTGGAAGCAAATATGTAAGATGTATTTGAACCATCCTAGACCAGCTTCTCAAGGTGCAGTCAGAAGAATTGCCTGGAGGGTTCATAAAAAAAATCTGGGCTCTACTTCGAAACTGAGTTTAGTGGTTTCCAAAATCTGTATTATTAACAAATACCCTGAGTAAATGCAATGTGCACCAAAATTTGAGAAGTACCGATTCTGACCATCATTGCCAAGAACTTATAGCGGAAATACCCAATCCCTTACTGTTCATCGTGTAGATATTTTTGGTTTATAAAATTGTGAAATTTAGCTGACTATTCCAGGCATCCCAGTTGACAGGTTTTCTTTGCTTTTATTATCTTTTCCTTTTGGAAATTTTATGGATGAAAAAGATACATTTCTTTGGAAACCTATAATGTAAATTCCTATTCTTTACATTTCAAATTATAAATCATTGCAAATAGGCAGAAATCTATTGATAAGAAAATAGTAAACACTTCTATACCAATTTCAGTGAATTTCTATTCTATATATATATACATATATATATATATTTTTTTTTCTTTTCAGATAGAGGGCACAGCAGTGGAGCAGGACACAGAGAGAGAGAGAGAATCTCAAGCAGACTCCAAGCTCAGTCTGGAGCCTGACATGGGGCTCTATCCCATGACCCTGGGATCATGCCTGAGCCAAAATCAAGAGTTGGCCGCTCAACCTACTGAGCAATCCAGGTGCCCCATCCTCAGTCAATTTCTATATATGAAATTGTCTTTTGTCACTAAGTCAAATTAAAAAATAATAAAATGCTGGGGCACCTGGGTGACTCACTCGGTTAAGTGTCTGACTTCGGCTCAGGTCATGATCATACAGTTCGTGGGTTCAAGCCCCATGTCGGGCTCTGTTCTGACCATCCAGAGCCTGGAGCCTACTTCAGATTCTGTGTCTCCCTCTCTCTCTCTGTCCCTCCGCTGCTCCTGCTCTGTCTCTGTCTGTCTCAAATAAAGAAACATTAAATAAATAAATAAATAAATAAATAAATAAATAAATAAATCCTTTGGTGCTTTGGTGCCCTCTATATTACACAATAGGACTTATAGTTTAACAAGTGTGGGCCACCCGGGTGGCTCAGCTAGTTCCGTATCTGACTTTTGATTTCTGTTTGGATCATCATCTCACAGTCCTTAGATTCTGCCCCATGTTGGGCTCTGCCCTGGACGTGGAGCCCACTTGAGATTCTCTCTCTCTTTCTGCCTCTCTCCCTTGCTCACTCTCTCTCTCTCTCAAAAAAAAAATTAACAAGTTTCAGTGTAATGTATATATTTATATTTAATACATAATGTGAATATAGAGCCGTCTTGTCAAGATTTAATGACAGGGGCACATGGGTATCTCACTTAGTTAAGAGTTTAACTCTTGGTTGCTGCTCAGGTCATGATCTCTCGGTTTGTGAGTTCAAGCCCTGAGTCGGGCTCTGCACTGAGAGTGTGGAGCCTGCTTGGAATTCTCTCTCTCCTTCTTTCTCTACTTCTCCCCTGCTTGTGCTCTTTCTCTCTCAAAATAAAGAAACTTAAAAAAAAAAAAAGAATTGTCTAATGACAATCTTGAACCCTCTAATTCACCGAGAGACCATCCAGTTAGCTACATATATGAAAATAGAGCTGAGTATGGATACTTATTTATAGTTGCTGAGATTACATACCTTCAAACTGTAAGTACACAGAAAAGGAGATAACTGGGAAGGCAGAAAAGGAAAGAAGAATGAAGTCAAGCTATAGTGAGAGGTGTCCAGTTTGGAGGCTGATGACCAAGCCCCAACCTTCCAGAATTTTCTTTGTCTGAATTTCCCACTGGACCCGGACAACCCGGCATGGGTCCCGTCCATGTATTTCTGAACTTTGGCACCTCATGCAGTCTGGATTGTTCTCTCTGGTTTTCCCAAACAGGCACGTGGCCCCCAAAAGGTGTCTTAGAAGTAGTATTAATGATGACAGGGTTTTATGCTGACCTGGAGTTGAACAGCTTCCTGTCACAGCCAGCACAACCCAGGCCAGTGTCTCCTGTGCCGCATCTTTAGTCATTATTCCTACCAGACTCTCTTGGTTTCTCTCTTAAAATGGTGGAGTTCTCTTGTTTATCTGCTAGTTAACAATTTGGATGGAGAAGGTTTGACAGTGCCAGAAGCATCTGGAAGGACAGATCCATTAGCATGACTGCACACTGTAGCCAGATGTTGGGCAAAAACAATCATGGTCTGTAAACTAACCCAATGTCTGACACACAAAAGAATATTTAGTTTTTTATTGCAGAGCACTTACTACATATTTGGGCCCTGTAACATTCGTTATATGCACTATTAGACATTCTCATCAGAGGGGCACCTGGGTGGTTCGGTCAGTTAAGTGTGCAACTCTTAGTTTCAGCTCAGGTCATGATCTCACTGTTCATGAGTTTGAGCCCCGCATCGGGCTCTGTGCTGACAGTTCAGAGCCTGGAGCCTGCTTCAGATTCTGTGTTTCTCTCTCTCTCTCTCTCTCTCTCTCGCTCTCTCGCTCTTCCCCCAACCCCTCTCAAAATAAATAAATCAACTTAAAAAAAAAAAAGAGGGGGACCTGGATGGCTCAGTGGATTAAGTGTCCGACTTTAGCTCAGGTCATGATCTCATAGTTCGTGAGTTTGAGCCCTGCATCGGGCTCAGGTCATGATCTCATAGTTCGTGAGTTTGAGCCCTGTGCTGATGGCTCAGAGCCTGGAGCGTGCTTCAGATTCTGTGTCTCCCTCTCTCTCTGCTCCTCTCCCACTCATGCTCTCTCTCACTCTCCCAAAAATAAATAAATACACATTTAAAAAATTAAAGTAATAATGATGAAAAAGAAATCTTCATCATAACCTGGTTAATCAGATAGCCTCACCCCGACATTAATGAACAGAAAGCTAAGGCCCAGAGGAGCTGGAGGACATGCCCACATTCACAAAGTGGGGAATCTGGGATTCAAATCCAGATCCACTTGTCACAAAGCTTTGAATTTTCCTCAATATCTCAGTAATTTTTATAGAAAATATGTAGCACTTATAGGCACACCAGTTGCCATTTTCCTTAGCAATTGACCTAAGATCTCCGCCCAATCTAGGCTACTCCCCCTCTGACCAGCTGGCTGGTCTTCTACAGGCTATCCATAATCTCTTCTTTTCCACTATGCTTTATAAATCATTTCATCAAATGTTTGTTGAGTCCCTCTCATATGCCACACACTGTGTCCTGAGTGTAGTTGTGGGCCGTCGGCTAACGAATACAAATTTTTTGGAGAACTTTGAAATCTATCTGTTCCATTCATCAAAAATATAGATGGACTGTAATTACTAAGTGATTCTTTTACAAACAGTGGGTCACGACTTCCTATTAGAGATATCATTTCTGTGGTTTGCAAGTAGCCTTTATTTTTTAAGGGAAATAGAATACAATTGGGAATATCTGTGTGCTGTGGGTAGTAAAGGAAACATTACATTGGCAATTTTTGTCTGTTATACATACGTTCCCATGTGTGTTGCTGTATAAAATGTATTTTTTTTAATTAAAGTTCATTTGTATATTTTGAGACAGAGACAACATGAGTGGGGGAGTGGCAGAGAGAGAGGGAGACAGAGAATCCCAAGCAGGCTCCGCTCTGTCAGCACAAAGCCCTATACATGACTCAAAGCCGTGAACCATGAGATCGTGACCTAAGACCTTAGACCTCTTCCTAAAACCAAGAGTCTGAAGCTTACCCGACTGAGCCACCCAGGTGCCCCTAAAATATATTTCTTAATATGGGTCACAGCCAAAATAGTTTGAAAAACATTTATCTACACTAAAGGCTCCTAAGAGCAGTAAGGATGTCTGTCATTTTTCTGTCTCCAACTGAGCACATCGCTGCTGCTCCTGCGGGTGGATTATTATCTCTAATTTCGAGAGAAAGTTCATAGCTTGTTGGTTCTGAGCACCGACTTTGAGAATTGCAAATGATGTTCTGACGTTCTTAATGTGATTGTCTATTCCTTCATTTATCAACGCAGTATCGGACGGTGGGCTGTCTGGATGGCATAATTCAGCGACTCTTTGTAAAGGAAAAAAATCTTTCATTAGTAATGCACTCATTTATTCTTTTCCAAAACACTTTTCATCATGTGGACATGGTCTTAGCACCTTGAATGTTAATTATCCACTTAGAGGATACTAGATATTCCTGTGGGGAAAACATATTTGACTAGTTAGTCTGGGGGGAAGAAAAGTTGGGAAGCGTATCTCTTCAGTACGATTTGTGTGAGGCTAATTTTGGAAGGTCACAATGGGGTAGGAAACTCCGGGTCAAACCCCAGATTCGTGGCCCCATCTCATGATTCTACCCAATTTCCATGAGTCTACACCTTGAGTTGGTTAAATTATTTGTGGAAATGAAGCTCTATAAAATGGTGGTTTCCGGGACCGGAGGGTTGAAGGATATGGGGAGATGTCAGTCAAAAGGTCCAAACCTCCAGCTATAAAATGAGTAAGTTCTGGGGTGCTGACTTTAATTAACGATACTGTATTATACTCTTGAAAGTTGTTAAGAGAGTAGATTTTAAATGTTATCACCACACACACACACACACATCACAATTATGTGGGAGGATAGTGGTATTAACTAAACTTATTATGGTGATCATTTTGTAATATAGATGTATCAAATCACCACATTATATACTTTAAATACATATGTTATATGTCAATAACATCTCAATGAAGCTGGAAAAAATTTTATCAAATAAACTCCTACAGGATAGGTTAAAAAAAAACGAATCTCTGAATTATGTCAAATCATAATTTGGTGACACACAAACAAAAATACGGTGTAAAATATGGAAACCCCACCATCTTCCACAATGTATATCCAAGGTATGTTATTGTCAAGCTCACACATATATCAAGTAGAGACTGACTTTGAAGTCAGAAAAAGCCTGGATCCTTTGGAGTTGGGACACGAAGAGAGAAGATTTCGTAAGTGAGAAAGAAAACCACAGTTTCCAGAGGAAATTGGTGCTAGGAATTGGGGCATCACTATTCCCCAGGGTTAAAGGCAGAATGTTAAAGATTAGATAAGAGATAAAAATTCACATCTCCTTTGGGTGACAAGACATCTTCTTGGGTAAATTAAAAATCAACTTTGTTTTTGCCTGATCCAAAATGTTTTGGTCCAGAATCAAACAGTGTGGATGAAAAGAAAAATACCAAATATTCAGTTCATTTGGGATTACTTGTCTCCTCCCAATGGGTAGAGCCTGAACTTGCTTGGGTTGATCGACGCTCAATCTTTTGCCTCACCACTCATTTTTTTTTTTTTTTGAGAAATCTTTGCAAGTCTGAATCAAGAAGTATTCATGAATTACAAATTGTTGGATTGGAATTTGTGATCGGAAAGGAAAAGAGGCTTTTGACTTGCAGGAACTGAATCCTTTCTGCCACTGTGATTACCTGCAACACTAAATTTGGAATTAAAAGTATGTTTAGAGGGGTGCCTGAGTGGCTCAGTTGGTTAAGCACCTGACTCTTGATTTCATCTCAGGTCATAATCTCACAGTTCCTGAAATCGAGCCCCCAGTTGGGCTCTGTACTAACAGCTTGGAGCCTGCTTGAGATTCTCTTTCTCTCCACCCACCTCTCTCTGCCCCTCTCCTGCTCACTCTCTCTCCCTCTCCCTCTGTCTCTCAAAATAAGTAAATAAATGGAAAACAAACAAAACAAAAAACAAAACAAACAAAAAAAAAAAACGATGATTACATTGATGGCATAAATACCATGAAAAGTACAATAACCTGTTCTGAAATCTTACTTGAATTATATACTTGGAGTGGCCTGTCTGAGTGCAGAATTTGAAGGCTGTAAGTAGTTATTCCCAAAAGCCCTGAAAATGCCCCAGAGGATTCTTCATCATTTACTCTTGAGCATTCATTGAAACACAAGGAGAAACCAGAGAGAGCAAGCTGAGCAACAGTCCCTACATCCAGGAGGCACCCCTCCTTTTGTTTACTCATAATATTTTATCCAGGGTATTGAAATGTTTATGTCACATGCCACCTCCCATATCATCCTCAATTATATAAAAGAGACCTGAAAGAGAGTAAAGACTTACCAGTATTAATTACCCAGACATATCTGTTCATGGGCTTATGACTTATTGAATAAGCTGTCTTTCACATGGTGACTATGGAAGAATTCTTCTTACAATTTGTTGAAGAATTGCCTAGCCACCCGGTCTCACATTCTCCGAATCCCAAATAGTGGCACCAAGAAAATCTGGTCTCCTCAATCTCCAAGACGTGATTTGGCTATTGTCGAAAGTGCTGCTATGGAAAGAGACCAAGTGCCCATCAACTGACGAATGGATAAAGAAGTTATGGTACTTATATACAATGGACTACTACGTGGCAATGAGAAAAAATGAAATCTGGCCATGTGTAGCAACATGGATGGAACTGGAGGGTATTATGCTGAGTGAAGTAAGTCAGTCAGAAAAAGACAGATACCATATGTTTCCACGAATAGGTGGACTTTGTGAAACTAAGCAAAAACCAGGGGGAGGGGAAGAGGGGAAAGGAAAAAAAGACACAGAGAGGGAGGGAGATAAAACATAAGAGACTCTCAAAGACTAAGAACAAACTGAGGGTGAAGGGGTGAGGGAGTGGGGAGAGGGGGTGACGGGCATTAAAGAGGGTGCGTGTTGGGATGAACACTGGGTGTTATATGTAAATCGATTTGAAAATAAACTATTATAAAAAAAAATCTCCAAGACATTATGAAACAGACATGATATATACAAGAGAGAATGACCTGAAAGGCTAATTCTAACACTAAAATTCATCTCGCTGTAAGAAAAATGTTCTCCCGTAATCAAAGTCTTGCTGACAACTTTCTTCCCTGGATTGCAGACATTGTCGACATTGGAACAGTATCCAACCATTCACTTAAAATTGAGTTCTGTGATTCCTTGATACAAAAGATCCCCCTATCACCAAGCAATGGCGGCTCTCCAAAATCAATCACAGACACCAGGATGATTCTCACCAAAACTTGGTCCTAAGGTTACAACACACCAGGTGAACAGCCCCTGACCTTCTAGGGACCCTCCCCAGTTCACTTTGGCCTCTGATGAGTTAATATGTGCAACAAGACTGTGCATGTTTGGGTAATTTACTTATTAAAAACATTAAAAGCTTTTGGCTCTTTGACAACCAAAGAGAAAGCAAAGCAATCAAGTGACTCTTGACCCTCGCTTATCAGATGACGGATGTCATGCTGTCAAGGCCTCATCGCTGACCATGTGAGGAAGGCCACATTTTATAGGTGTTTACGGCCGCTTAAGGTTCACGCTGCCAATCTGTGTCAACACCAGGCCATGCAGGGCAACCAGCCCAGTTAGCAAGGCCAAGTATACAAAGAAAAGCAATGGACAGAAATCCTTATCTAATTAAAGATCACATCTTCATTTTTCCCCCTACAGCTTTTTAAAATCAAAGAGAACCAAACAGAGGAAAGCAATCTTCCTTTGTAACTTTTCCTACATGGTCCTCGGTAGTTGGGTGTCCATTGTTTTAAAGACTGAAATATTACAGAGGGTATCAATGAGTCAGCCTGAACTGACTCAGTGAGTACCTGGAGAATGAGGTCTCAACATTTGGTAAAACAACAGAGTATTTTTCTTTTAGCCATTGTGTTCTAAGAGAGAAAACTATCGCCTTGTTGCAGTGAAAAGCTTAAGCAAGTTGTTGGACTAGTTTTGTGGGGCGTGCATGTGTTAATATAATACTTCATAGTGTTAGTGCTTCATAGGTTTTGTTTGTGTTTGTGTTCGTGTGTGTTTGTGTGTGTGTACATGCTCTCATGCCTGCCTGCCATGTGCACTCTGATTTAGCCTAAATTGTGGGCAATAGAGGTACAATACCCCCCCCCCAATATAATGTTCTCTGTCTGGAGTCAGTAAGTCTGGGGTTAACACTGAAGGCAAAAAACAAACTGTTTTGGTCATTTCAGAAATATCTGCAATGCATATGAATGCGCTGGTTGATGAAAAGGGATTTTCTTTCATGGAACTGAAATATCTAACGTCCTGTACCCATACGTGTATTCGGTACTTTATAAGGGGCTCTGAGAAGAGCTGCATCAAAATCGCATGCCTGAATACCTGGAAAGCACCTGTTTATTCTTTTGGCCATAGAACTTTATCTTTCCTAGTTTCGATTTTAAAAGAGTTCTCACTTGCTAACAAGATCTTTTGTATAGATGGTGTATCTCTCGAGTCAAGTCTTCAGGCTGATACCCAGCCAAATTCCACATTGATACATGAACCTAAAACCTCAAGCAATTTGAACTTGAATTGTCATTCATTTGATACTCTTTTGAGGGTTAACTCAAAAGGAAAATGACTTGGTATTACAAGTTTGGCTTTTCTGGACACACACGGGATAGCAATTCACTCAAACTATACTTACATGCTTGGTGATATAATTTGGCTTACTTATTTGTCATAATCCATCTAAGCCTTCTTCAAGAACTTTTCTTCCCCCACATCCCTGACACTCTCCGCTCCCATAACACTCAGCCCATTGGGTTATATGCGAAGAGAAAGTGACCTTGTCAAGTTTCAGAGTGGGAGCCCGTCTCCACTTGAAAGTCATTGCTTTCCGGTAACTAAGCATCTCTCAGATAAACGCTCAGTCTTTTGGTTTTCCTCCCCTTCTCTCTGCTCCTTCTGGAGACCGTGTCGGTGTTATGAGGAGGCGCTCTGTCTTTGGAACAGGGGGAAGATGACTGACCAGATTCACAGAGGGACTCTGGGCACACCTGGAGCCTGATGAGGACTGGCAGGTCCGGCCCCACTCCTAGACGGGCAGGATGTCCTTTCTCATCTTTCCACATGGCTGACCTCTGGTCTCAAAGGGTCTGTGCACCCCTGTGTCTTTATTCTGATTCTAGACCTCTGCTAGCTCACAGCCCAACACATCTCCCCATGGAGGATTGTGGGAAATTCTGAGACCCAACAGGCCTCATGCTCAGCATGGAAGTAATGCAGGCTCAGGAGTACATCTATCAAACCCAGATGCCACTCCATGGCTCCAGCACCCAACAGGGCCTTTCTAAGCAGAAGGAGATTGCCCAGACTATGCCAAGGAACTAGGCAAGGCCTCCTTCCCTTGGCCCCTCTAAATGTAATGGGTCATTTCTAAAAACACATCCAGAACTGTTCACTCTATCCCTTTCCCCAAGAATTTTAGCTTTACACATGACTCCCCCGGATAAGAATCATATTTTCCACCTTTCCTTACATCTGGGAGAGCAAATGATCAAGTTCTGGCTGATGGGATAAAAGCGAATTGGTCAAATTTGGGGAGGTAGGTATCCTTAAAGTTGGGGAGTGTGGTCTTCTTTAAACTTTTTTTTTTTCTGTCTTCACTGACTGGGATGTAGGTGAGTTGGATAGAGCTAGAGCAGCTATCTTGAACCATGAGGAAGCCTTGGAATGGGGATCATGGTAGAGTAAAACAAGAGGTGGAAACCACCCTTGAACTGCCGTTCTCCAGGCAACCACGCAAGAGAGAAATACATTTCTATCCTGTTTCGACCACTGTTTAGATTTCCTGTCACTCAGAATCAAACCTAATCCTGACATATCTTCTCTGTCTCCCACCTGCCTCCTATCCTCTCCCTGAGTTAAAGAGTGAATTTCCTCTTCCTCTCCCTGACTTCCAAGGACATCCCTGCCTCAGCCTTTTTGACAGAAGAGGGGGAGCCTTCCTCTGGAAGGAATAGATGATATCTTCCAAGCTTGACTCGAAATAAGTTCACAAGAATTTAAAGGAATTTAGCAATGTGCTTTTTTCCAACAAAGGCTAACTTGCTCTAGATGCAACAAAATCCAATGTCTGACATTAGAAGCTGAATATTGCATCATTCTTTCTTTTTGTAGTTCCATTAGAGTAACCTTAGTCCTCCCCAAGGCAACTCAGTACTTTGGACAAGACAGGTAGTTGTGGTTGTGAGAAGGTAAGTGGGAAATCGCACACGAGGGAAGAGGGAAAAGAAAGGACATAAAGGAGACGCCATCACCATTTAAATATTCATATATGTTCATATACATGCACACATAATCACATGCATGTGTGCACAACCGTGCGTGGTAGCCTGCTGCCTAATATCCACTCACCACTCCTCTATGAAGCCAACCCCGTTGCCCTTAGACAGTGGGGCTCCTCCCTTTCTTGGGTTCCCCTCTTGGAGCTCCCAAACTGTCAAATGCTTGAAATGAGTCATTCCCTTAGTCATTACTGTGTGGATCTTAGTCACCCTGTAAATTCACAGAAATGGGGAATCTTTATTCCTTGGTGCCAGCTTAACTTGGGCCCCAAGTCAGCACTGCTTGAACCCCAAATGTTATTAAATCGCTTACCCAGACTCCCAATGAATCTCTCTCTCTCTCTCTCTCTCTCTCTCTCTCTCTCTCTCTCTCTCTCTCTCTCAGCGTTGAGACTTCATCCAACCATTCATCCTACTGTTCCCCATCCAAGGATCCCAACACAAAATCTCAGCCCCTGTGTGCTGCCGTCTTGCAAACCCACTCACATCTCATCTGGCACGAGGCTCCCCCAAGTTCCCAGGCTTTAGCCTGGCCTTCGTTCACCAGCTTAAATGCGCCATGTCCCCTCCAACCATGGGGCCTCAGCATGAGCTGTCCCCTGTGCCTCAAATCTGGTATCCCTACCTCACACCTACGTCTTTGAGTGCATGGACCTTGTTCCTCCTTCAGCTCTCAGGGAAAATACCACTTGCTCAGGGCACCCTTCCCTCTATCCCCTATGAGGACTACCCGTTACACTCTCAAGTGCCCTAATTTCTCTTTTTAATGCTTCACACATCAAGCACTTTTACTCGTCTGTATCTAGACAAGATAGATCTGCATCTACACAGACTCTGAGGTGGCTTGATGCTTTTGTGTTCTGGACTCGGCTTTATCTCTTGGAGACAGGCACGAGATCACCTCCCGCTTACACTGCGTGGCTGGGATAACGGGTCCTCGGGGAAGATAAACGTGGAATGAATTCCTCCAAAGCATAAGAAACCTAAGAGTTTGGATTCCTAGGCTGAATTTTCCGATAGAAGTTTAAACCTACTGACATCACCTTAAAACTTTCAAGAAAGAGAAAAGAGCATACCTTAGAAAATCACCGATTCTGAATGTTTCCTTTGACATATCCAGATTGACACCTAGAGGAATGTCTACATACTTGCCTAATTCAATTCTTTTTAAACTGACGTAACAGTGAACGTTGGCGGGATTATCCTATCCTAGGCGGACGCACGTGTTGATCTGACTTGCCTATTTGATGCTGCCCTTCACCTTGGCCTAATCGGGCCATAGATCCTTTTCGCACGCCAGTTCTCAGGACTCTGGTTGGCCTCTCCCTCGTCTTTTCTGGGATATAAGCAGAGGTGTGTGGGAGCTGGCTGGAACAGACTCCAAGAGCCCATGTGTCCCTTCCCAAATCTGCTGTTAGGGCATCACATGGTAATTCACAATTGGCTGTGATGGGGATATTATGGAAATCAGCCAACAGCACAAAAGAGCTTTCATTCCAAAGAGCTGGTTGTTAAGCATTTACTAGTACACCATTGGAGGTAAGAAAATCCATGACCAAATGCAGAATCATGTTTTTAAATGAGTCAGTTTGGGGCCACTTGGCCCTAATTATATTTCCTCTATTTCATGGAAAAGCTCATGTATAGCTATTTATTTAGCATGCTATTTTTAAGCCTTGCATGTGTTTCTTGGGTGAAACTCTTAAGCCACAGTAAGATGAAATAGCAAAGTAAGATTAAATAGAGCCTCCAGTGTAAAATTTCTCATTAAACTCAGAGTTCGTTCATCCACTCTGGCCTCCAATACTGACTATGGAACTTCTAGGCATCTTTTTCCCATTTGATTAAAAAATAAAAGTGAGGGGCTGCTCCGCTTGAAGGTGATGGTCAGAAACAATACAGGAAACAGGAGGCAGAGGGGTTATTCCTGAGATACACAGGACACCTGACCTCTGTACCCAAGGACCTTCCATTCTGTTCCTCTTAGCACAGGCTTGTTTCCATGACAGTTCTGATCTCTGTCCACTCTGACTCTTCTTCTCATCCTCTTGAAAACCAGAGTTGTCTCATAATAAGGACTTCTGAAACTAAATATTAAAAGAGAGACGTGGAGGAGACAACTCAGAAAGCTGGCTGTAATAAATGACAAATTCCATGAATAATCTAATAGTCACCCACCCTTACGTTTTGGAAATAAGGAAGATTTCCTAACTAGCCAAGGCCAGAATTTTCCTTCCTCTTCTCTTCAGCTTTGAAATAAAACAACTCTAAATTTAAACTTACACCAAATCATATACATTCTCCATCTGGAGCCCGATTTTGATAATATGTCCTTTGGGATCGATCTCCCTCTCCGTCTTTACTTAAGTGAATTTATAAATTCAAAATGCAGTCTTCTGGTTCTTTTAATGGAGAGGATTAACATGAGAGAGCAAAAGTCTTCTGTGCTTTAAATACAACAACGCTCCTAAGCATATATGAGCATTTCGTTCTCTAAGAAACAGTCAGACGAACTGTGACATGACCTCAGGACAGAGGGAAAGGAGCTTCGTTTGGCAGATTTGGAACCAATGAAGTTAGAGCTAAGACGCATATATTTGTGATATGCCGGGCAGTGTTCTAAGCACTTTACATGTATGAACGCATTTAATCCCACCAAGATACTAAGCGGTAGTAATTGCTATCATCCCTACTTAAAAGTTGAGAAAACCAGGGCACAAAGAGGTTAGGTAGCTTTCTTGCGAGCACACGCAGGTGAAACAAATCTAGCTGGGATTTGAACTCCGCATTCCAGGCTCTCATACATGTGCTGCTTCGCCATCTCGCCAAAAGTGTGTGTGAGGTAGAATTACCCAACCTGAGCACAGCCAAATAGTTGTACTTCATTTGTTTAATATCTCCTTGAGCTACCTCGGCCTCTGTTTATGTGGAGTCTGGGGACTCCAGCGGTGCCTGGGCCCTTGTTAAGAGTGTGGTGTCCTAGGACCCTGCACGGACCTAATATGCTCCTTTTTGTCACATGCACCGATGCTTGAGAACCAGAACCCAAGGGATATCTATCCCACCCTGAGAGTTCTGGGAAGAAATAATTTCTTCAAGTCACTTTCTCCTTGTTTGCCACAGACCGACGTCGAAATTAACAGGGAATTTTGCCCATGATGTGGTCAAAATATTAGACCAAATATTCTAATAGTGTTGTACGGTGACCGAGGGTAGCTATAGCCGTGAGGAGCATGGCATAACGTATAGAGTTGTTCAGTCACCATGTCGTATACCTGAAACTAATGCAACACTATGAGTCAACGATACTCAAACAAAAAAAAATTTACTGGAAGAAAATCCAGACTGTTTGTTGTAGGGTAAGCCTGAACTGTGTTTGAAATACTTGGCAACGTCCAGATATTATAATAATAAAAACAATTAACATTTATAATTTCGTTTATTTATTTAGAAGCTATTTATTACAGTCACAGTTTGAGTGCAAAACCTCAAACAATAGGTTAGGAAGATGCCAAAGATAAATGGGCTTTGCCACCAACAAACTCAGGGAAAAGAAAGAAGAGGTCACTTTCTGTTTTAATTTTGTAACAGTTGGGAATACCCTTTTAAAAGGTACTTTAGATGATCCGTAATTATAATAAACATGTTTTATCATGTAATTTTTTAAAATTTTTAGTGACTGTATTTTTACTCCTGTTAGAGAACCAAAGAAAGAACCAAACGGAAAGTCTATTAAGTTAGCTAGACCTTCAAATCTTCCTGCCTTTAACATAATGATCCAATCTCCAATCAATGGGAGATGGTAGAAATTTTTTTTTTCCAATATCACCACTTACCTACAAAGACCCATCTATTTTAAAAACAATTCAACCTCTAAAATGTTTGTAACCTCCATAAATCTATATAAGTTAGCAGATTTGTTATTTTGTGATAGTACAGGTGAGAACACCCAAGAGATGCTCCAGTCACAGCTTGAATCTAAATCTGTCTTGATCAGTTTTACTTACGCATACGATGTCTTTGAAAATGTTGCAGAATCGAAGTACCTCTTCATATACATCCATTTCCCATTGAAGTCCCACTAACCAGTATCTCTCTGGTGTCCGTAGGTCTAATCAGTGAAGCCCCATCTCATGTGGGGATTAGAGCTTATGGTAAACGTACATGTGATGTACAGGTCCAGATGCTGTTCTAGAAACACAAAGACAATGTAACAAGGGCATAATCTACAGGCTGTCCGGAGCAGGAGTTTGGGGGAAGACGAGTTCCAGAAAGTCTTCACTAGAAAGAGAGCATTTGCTTCTTAAGGAACAAATAGCATCCTGTTGGGTGGA
The DNA here is from genome assembly GCA_030068075.1 of Paguma larvata. Lineage (NCBI taxonomy): Eukaryota > Metazoa > Chordata > Mammalia > Carnivora > Viverridae > Paguma > Paguma larvata. Next base: position 127,635,624 of record CM057827.1, on the reverse strand, counting down.
ATAGTTGGAAAACTGTAATCTGAATTATAGCATCAGAATCTTCAAATGTATGAAAGTATGAAAGAACATGAGGTGTTTGGGGAACCACACACAACACCCCATGTTTGGCGTCCTCAGTGAGTGCAACCTATGAAGTACTTTCAAATTCTAGTGAGTTAGTAACTTATGAAGCTATAAAAGAAGATAGAAACAAAATTTCAGGGGTCTTAGGGGTCCAACCAAAGATCACGGGCTTGATCTTGTAACTAACAGGAAGTCACTGAAGGTCCAAACAAAGGAAGCGTATCATATTTGTGTTTCAGAAAGTTGCCTTGATGAGTGTCATGATGGGTGGATTGTCCAGTGAGGAAGCTAATGATACTGTCCAGGTTAAGAGAATGTCTGAATGTGAGCCAAGGAGGTGGGGATGATAAAAGTAAAGAGAGCAAATACTGTTTGTCGCAAGTAGAATTTTACATTTATTTCCTTTATGAAACAGTACCAAATATATTTAAGGTGAACCACTCATTTACAGAGTACTTCCTGATTTGAGTTAGATCTCGAATTACTCCTTGGACTGCTAATAACAGTTCAAAGTTTTTGGAAGTTTCAAGAAAAGGTAACAACATTTCAAGATAATTTTATTCTTTTATTAAATTTTAAAAAATGAAGTGAACTTGTAGGTGACAAAAGCAAACAAACAAAGAACGAACAGACCAAACGCTTGGTACCATGTAGTGGACCCAACCAAGCCAAATAAGAAAATCCCATACCAGACACTAGGCTGAATCAAACGCAGCTGTATAAAACCCAGGATTTGAAGACAGATGCCATTATATAGAACTTCTATTTCCTCCTTGTTAAAATTTGGAAACTGTATTTGCTGTCTTTGATATAACATACAAGTAGGAGTACACAATTCTAAGAAGGGCCCCTTTTCAATAATTCTAGCTTCTCCAATTAGGAAAACTATACATTCCACAGAGTTGTTAGAATATTCTACACTTTGGTAAAACGTAATGGCTTCTATCAAATCTTGGTACAGGTATTTGGAAACCTGTAGTTTCTCTCTGCAGCCATCCTCCCCTATTCTTCATCTACGAAACTCCAGCAGTCTTCAGCTATTATTCTTAGATCCTTCAGTGAAGCCTCAGCCCCACATTCGTGGGGTGAATCCACCATCGAAATTATTCTCCCTTGGAAGGGCTTGATTTTGGAATGGGCAGTGATGAAATTCCTACCAAAGTGACATGAAAGCAAGAAAAATCAAGGCCTTCTGGAAAAAGTTTTTGCTATCGCTGCCCTTATCCTACTCGTGTTGCTAAATGAAGTGTTAAGTCTTACTGCTGCACTCTGTAGCAACACGGAGGGGGGAGGAAGGACAAGACCACCATGCTGATGACAGCACAGCACAAAAATGCAACATCTTTGATTCGTGATGATGCCATTGAACTTCTGAATAAACCAAACCCAGAGCTAGCACCCTACCTCTAGACTTTTTATTATATAAGATAATAAATATTCTGATCATTTAGGCCAGTTGAATTAATATTTCTGTTGGCGGCCAAACACACTCCGATGAACATCCTATATACAGTTAGACACGTTTCCGTCAAAGGTGCTTTTTTTTACTTCTGCCTGGTTCATCTTCCTGATTTGGTTACACCTTCTTGCGGAAGACTTAACTTCCCATCAGAACAGTGCCCAGGAGATAAATGCCAAAGATATGTCTTCTCAGGATATTTCATAGTATATTTCTAAGAAAATGATATTTTAAGTTGTTTGTTAGATTGTTTAATATTGGGCAGAAGAACAGGAAAATCAATCAAGTGTGACTATACCTCTCTGATGGCAAAGCTAAAGATAAATCATTGTCATTCCTCTGTCGGACTAGTCTGGGGGCAAGGTAGGCAAGTTGGGTAGAGCCCACTTCCATTCTATGTGTATCCTTGTCGTTTTCTGCAACATGCTATCTCTAGGTCCTCATACTACCCTGTAGGCTTCATCGAGGAAATTATGACTTAGATTCTGCAAATCCTCCAACTGAGCTCCAGAAAGGTGGAATGAACACATCATAAAATTAAAGAATAGCACTCTTTAGATCTAAAACTTTTCCCACTGGACCATATTGTCTGAAAGAAGGAAAAGTCTGAGTGGTTTTATGTGCTAGTATAGACATTATTACCGTGAGCACAGTGCTTTTTTAAAATAACACCACCGTTAATGCTCCAAGGTTGGTTTGGCTTTTCCATCTCTTTTCTGCCAGCCCCCACATGTCCTCTGGGAGCAAAATTTCAGATGAAAGGGGGATTGAGGTGAGTGTTCTTTGGTTGCAAACATATTTCACTCTTCTGTCGGGTACAGGTTTGTGTATGCCACATATGTAGAGCAAGGAGAGCAGAGCCCATATAAATATAAGGAAATAAAGTCATTTCAGGAAAAGGATTACAGATGGCATGGTGAAGGATTCTTCTCTCACAATAAGAAGAACCCTACCTTGAACTGACAAAATAGAAGTCAATGGGAAAGAATTTCTCTTCATTCCTATAATAATGATAGTAATCCTATAATTTGATAGTAATTAACGGAATCCAACTATGGAAACCCAGTTGGATCTCAGAAACAAATGGCTCTGGGAATGCTAAGACCCTCTTTCTAGTTCTCCCTTTTGCAAGCATCTTCATGCCTGCCTCTTTCTTTATACTCCCTCTTGAAACCAGTCATCTCTTCTTTCCTAAGACATCAACAGTCTACTAACTCAGTTACCCAGTCCGAGTTTCAAAGTTCCTAGAAGTTGGCTCGGTTTGGTTCAAGTGTCCATCTTTGGGCCAAACAATTTTGCCCATAAGAAGAGGCTCTGATCGACCCATCTGGAGTCAGGCATCCTCTTCTGAACCAATCAAGCCTAGCCAAAATGTACTGTCACCCGAGCAAAATGGCCACCTATGGTATCCCTGTAGTGGGAATGAAGAGGAACAAGGTTCAAAAAAGAAAGTCAGAAAGATTATAAAATAATGTTTGTTTTAAGGGCCCATAATTTTCAGGGCCCAGTGCAAAATGAAAATGTGGGCCCCCTGTGTTCACAAATTAAGAATCCTAAGATGAAACAGCCAAGTGTGAGGCCTCTGTGAGTGTGGGGCCCCATGTGACTGCCCGGGTCTTATGCCCATGAAACTAGCCTTACTTATCTTCTAGCCTTCCCATTAAATGGTCAAAAAACAAAATCTTGAGTGATAAATTTGATCAAATTAGCTTGCCTGTCAATAAACAGTATACATTTACTGAGAGTCCACACAGTAGATTTTCTGTTGATGTAAATTTGCCATTTACCACAAGGCCAACTGGCCCTTCCCCCATCTCAACTGAACTATTCCTCAAAAAGAAGTGTCCGCAGAGAGCTGGAGTTTTAAATACAAATTTTATCTTAACACATTACACTGGGAACAAGTAAAATAAGCTCGTTTATCTGTTTCACAAAACTTGATTCCATTTTAGCTTATTTTAATCTCAATTTTCTTTTGTTTCTATAGAAACAAAGAAATCAAATCCTAGCATTTTAACATTCACACAAAGTGAATTTTCAATTTATAAAAATGGTGCCGTATTTTTTTAAGGTCTAACAAATTCAAAAGTGCTGTTGAAATCGAGTTATTTACTATAAAATCCATAATAAAAAATACCTCCACCTTCTCTAAGAAAAACAACAATAAAGAAAATTAAACTACATTTTAGAATATTCTCGAAGCTAATAATTCCACAACATAATAAAGAACTGTAAGATGACACCTTGCATAGTCAACTAGGTTTTAATTTTATTAATGGTGTTCCTTCTTTAATAATTACTTTTACTTGCTGATTTGTTATTTTCTCATGGCCTCTGAAAACAAGACGGAAAATGCACCTGTGCCCAGACAATGGAAATATTCTTCTGTTGAGAGTCCGGGAAAATATTTTGAGATGTGGTATTGCCAGTGGAGGGTTTCACACAAGTAGATCTGGAAATCCAACTTTAGGAACTGTTTCGAGTATGCACTGTGCATAGTACTGTGTTAGGATAGAGTAGAAAGTGTCAAAATGACTTAAATTAGAATCTCAGACTCGTCATTAAGGTAGGTGACTTCAGGTAAGTTATTGATCTTCTATATACATCCCCAATCTCTTAATCCACAAAAAGGTGGCAAAGTCCACTCATTACATGAATTAATAATAATAGCCACCATTTCCTGGGTACTTTACAAATATGATCTCTGCCAACTCTCAGAACAGCCCCACGTAGAAAGTAATAATATCCCCATTTGTCTGACAAGTAAATGATGATTCAGACGGGGTAAGATTTGTTCAAATAATAAGTGGCCAAATTGGAACTCAACCCCAACTCTCTGATTCTAATTCTCGTGCTCTTAATTTCTGTGTCTGTCTACTACAGCAAGGTGGAAGTTCGCTGACATTAATCCATTTTCTTCCATTTTTGAAAAGCACTGGTTCTCAAAGTGTGGTCCCTCCGCCCCCTAGATAGAGTGAATCAGAAACCCTGTGGGTGAGGCACAACAATCTGCCCCACCAAACCCTCGGATGACAGTAAGGTGACATATACTCATGTTGAAAAGTCATTCTGTAAAGATTAGAAAAGAAGACATCTTTGGGGTGGGGGGAGCTAAAAATCACATGCTCAATTAAAAAACCTAAAGACACATAAAAAACACAAGTACCCATAATACAAGTAAAATCTTGATATATTTAATGAAAGAGATCAACAAAATGCAGTGGGGGAATAATGGGGAAAGAAATGAATTTTAAATGAACTCCCTGAGAATCTGAGCAGGACTCTGAAGGATGGGTAGGACTTCAAGGAGCAAAACTGGAGTTAAAGTTGGGCCAGGAGCGAGGGGAAGCGTGCCAGCGAGATATCTGACGCTCTCCTTTGCGGGGAGCAAGATTGGGAGATATAAAGGATATCAGACTGAGAGAAGGGCTAGAGCCGAGCAGAGGGTTTGGGGTCTTTTCTGCGGGCAATCAGCAAGGTCGTCAGCATATTTTAAGACCGGGAATAGCATGGCGATAGCTGTCCTTGGAAAGAGAAATCAGAGGGCAGTATAGAGGTTGGGGGAGGTGAGGGCAGAGCGTGGTCGCAGGGCGCCTGGAGCTCCTGTCCCATCCAGAGCCGGAACCGAGACCTCACATCGTGCGCAGGCCTGAGAATTATCAGCACAGACAGCCTCGGTGTGAAAAAGGCCGATAAATGATCCCTTCATCCTCTACAACATGATCCTTGTTAGTTTTTCTCTTGAGTGATTTATTTCTGATTATGAAATTCAGACTCCCAATAGAGAAATCTATAAACTTTAGAGAAACGTGAAGATGATCATAGAAACCACTTGAACTTGGAGCATTGTTGGTATTCAGAGAAAAGTCATTTGAAAGTTGTGTGTGTGTCTGTGTGTGCATGTATCATGGATGGATACGCGAGAGATATGAATAGATAGATGATAGAGAGAGAGAGAGAGAGAAGAGAGATAGAAAGACTGATAGATAGATAGAGAGATAGATGATAGATAATATAGATAGATACATAGAGAGATAGTTATATAGAGACATAGAGAGATAGACATAGATAAAACCTTAATACAACTGTCTTACTTATCACTGAATATATTGGCCCCCTTGCCTATCCGAAAAAAAATTCAAAAATACAAATCCTGATGACAACCTAATGTTCTATGCATGTGTGGTCTGCAGTTTGCCTAGTGCTGATAGTCCTCATTCTATTCCAAACACTGCCCACAAGCCTACATTTCTCATCACGTCCATAAGTAGACTCTTGCAAGTGCAATCAATGGTCAAGGATATGAATATTTTAGGGATCATGTAACATATCATGAGATTGGCCTCCAATAATATACTCTTCAATCAGTTTACGAATGTATCAATCTTACCATAACTTCACCAGCATGAAGTATTATGATTTGTCTCAATTCATTCTTTTTGTAACAACATAATACCCCGAGAACTGATATAGCCCAACACTTGAATTGCCTTTTTCATATACTCCGATAGTGACTTACCTGACATTTTCAGAGTGTAAGTGATCCCCTAAAAGACCCCTTCTCTGACAGAGCCTTTGTCGGTCTATGGGTACCCACACATGCTGTCAGTGGCTATCAATAAACATCCCAAACTATGAGAAACTGCAGAGTGAAATGTCACAGAGACCAAACGAAAAATCCCATGAGAACCAGAAGACAACAAATGAATCTGGCTTCTGGACCTACAGCAGATTCATTTATTAATTCATTCATTTTAGTGAGATGCAGGGTGATAAATGTGAAATAACACACATAAAGGGCTCCATTGATTATGAACAGAACATTGGGTGCAGACAAGATTTTCTTAATGCATGAGAGGTTAAGAACGATCGTTTTTGATGTTAATTGGAAGAATTCTCTGTAGAGTAGGTGCAGCCTTGACAAATGAGTCCTCAGTTAATTTCAGGGCATGGTAAGTGAGGTACACTCTTTAAAACCCAGTTTTCCTCTCATTTATCAATACTGTGCCCTATAATGCTATATTTAAAATTGCTTTCGCTTATGATTACTTTCTTTAAAAATTAAATTCAGAATGAGGTCAAGTAAACGGCCACTTTGTTTTTCACTGGTAATTAGCTTACAAAAATAGAAAATTTATTTTGATGTCTCTCTGGGTTGGCCTGAGAAACTCCTCATAATACACAGCTCAATTCACAGCATCACTTCCTCTGTCTTCTCTGCCGTTCCCCAGGTGAATTAGTCACCTTTTTTTTCTCTCCGCTTCTACAATTCCTTGCACCCCTCTCTATTATGTCAGTTATCGTGTTGCACTGGAATCAGCTGTGCCTTGTTGGTTTCCCCAACTAAAACCCTCAAACCGTAAGCCCTTGAAACCAATGGTCATGGTTTTACTCATCCCTAGCATGCAGCACAGTGCTGGTCATCAATAATTTCTTCTTAAATAAATGGATTGGTGAACGGGTCCAATAATAGCCTTGAAGCACGGACACAAATTTCGCTTGGCAATCATCCAAGCAAAGAGATGTTGAGGACATGAGCTAAAGTTCTTTTTTTAAGTTTATTTATTTATTTTGAGAGAGTGTGTGTCAGTATTAGCAGGGAGAGGCAGGAGAGAGAGAGAGAGAGAGAGAGAGAGAGAGAGAGAGAATCCCAAGAAGGCTCCACACTGTTAGCACAGAGCCCAATGTGGGATTCGAACACACGAAACACTAGATCATGACCTGAGCCGAAGTCAGATGCTTAACCAACTGAGCCACCCGGGTGCCGGGACGTGACCTAAAGTGATGATAGTAGGAAATAAGGAGTATTAGGCTCTTTCATCCTACCTATGGAAGTCTATTTTAAGAAAATATAGGGAAGTAATAAGAACAGGTTTGCGGAGTCTACCCAATACCCTTTTGCTGATCGCCTACCCAATATCATCTTGCACTTTCTTCCTCACAAATAGAACTCTAACTTATTGGGGACGCCTGGTCTCTCAGTCAGTTAAGCATCCGACTTCAGCTCAAGTCGTGATCTTGCAGTTTGTGGGTTCAAGCCCTGCATCAGGCTCTGTGCTGACAGCTCAGAGCCTGGAGCCTGCTTCAGATTCTGTGTCTCCATCTCTCTCTGCCCCTCCCCACTCATGCTCCCTCTCTCTCTCTCTTTCTCTCTCTCTCCCTCTCTAAAATAAATGAACATTAAAAATTAAAAAAAAAATAAACTCTTAACTTATTGGAGTGGCGCTGTGCCCATATTCTTTACGCCACCTTTCTCGGATCAGGTGCCATGAGGCGCTGCTCCAGTCATTGTATGTAAGCAGGGATCACTGGGTGCTGCTTTCAGGAAAGCTCTCCTTAAGAGGCAGACGCCTCTTGTTTCAGTGATCTTCCCCCCTTCTTCCTGCTGGAGTGCAGACATAAGGGCTAGAGTTCTAGCACTTACGTTGTGAACATAAGAACAAGCATCACTGGGGCGCCTGGGTGGCTCAGTTGGTTAAGCATCTGACTTCAGCTCAGGTCATGATCTCGCAGTTTGCAAGTTCAAGCCCTACATCAGGCTCTGTGCTGATGGCTCAGAGCCGGAAGCCTGCTTTGGATTCTGTGTCTCCCTCTCTCTCTGCCTCTCTCCCACCATGATCTGTCTCTCTCTTTCTCTCAAAACTAAATAAACATTAAAATTTTTTTTAAAAAGAACAAGCATCACAAAGAGTATCACACAGATCCTTGCACCAATGTAGCTGTCTCATAAGTGTGACAGACTGTGAGACAAAATTGACAGCATTTACAAATAAATGTGGAAACGTCCTAGGAGCCGGAGGTCAAATGAACATAGAGACACAGAGAATCCTGAAGTTTGGGGGTCTTAACATCAAAAGACAATTTCCACTTACAAACAAAATTCCTGAAACCAAATGAAAGGGATAGGAGAGCTGGTTCACAGAGAAAATTGATGAGTCTTGATTTTACATACTGAGTTTGAGAAAATCCTGGTGAAGATAACCAATGTAGGGGGAAAAATATGGCATAGAGACCCAGCCTTGGGGTGGAGGAAATAACTGGAGTGGCAAGAATGGATGGATTTACCTAAAGATAAAACCTCTGGCAACGAGAAGGCAACCAAAGGATGGAATCCCGAGCAATCCCTTTCAGGCCACAGAAAAGGGGAGTCAACGGGATTGGAAAGAAAACAAGAATGGTTCAGTGGAGGGCAAATGAGGGGGTTTCCAAGAAGGTAGTGGCCGGGGGGAAAGAACCTCCACAAGCTGTCATTGGATGTGGCACTTGGAAGGTCAGAGGTGTCTATGAAGAACGTAGCTCTGGTATCAGGGGGATGAGTTACGGATTCAAAACCCATGAAGAAGTGCTTGTCAATAAAAAGTGTTTGTTCAAGTGTTTGGCTAGGAAGGGAGAAAGAGAAAATACCATGTGATCGATACCTTAAAGACAGCAGCCTCCTCACTTCCCCCAGAGTAGATGAAAACCACAATGTTCTCCTTGGATACAGAATATGGCATTTTAATATTTAATCCCTTCTAACATTGACTACATCCTTCCATTTAATATGTATAGGGAATATTAAGTCAAGAAGATTCAAGTCGCATTCTGGGCCGGCCAGGTCTGGCAGTGAATACGGGTTTGGAAGACAACAACCTTCCAATGGAATTCCTAGTATAAAAAGAACTTGTAGAAGCGATATCCTGCAAGGTTGGAATTAAGAGACTGCGGATTTCGTGTTTGAATTCCACGACAATTTTATTATGACTTTTGCATCTGTTTGCACTTTTTCACCTACCTCTCTGCTGGTGAAGATGAGATGCTAAAAACTGCCAAGACCAGCATCGCTTTATACTTGGCATCAGCTCAGCGAGTGTTTTCCACGGCTCTCACCAGATCCTTACACTCAGACCAATCCCTGTTTTGCGTCTGCGTGAGTGTATGTGAGTACGGTTCAAAACGGTATCTCACGGTGTGTCAATTCACCCAGCAAAATTCTACAGAGTGTGTGTAACTTCATGGGAGAAGAATTCAGAGAGGATCTCTTCAGCTTCTCATATGTTTGTATTTGGACTGGCTTCTAGAATTAAGAGCATATGGGGGGCGCCTGGGTGGCTCAGTCGGTTAAGCCTCCGACTTCAGGTCAGGTCATAATCTCGCAGTCTGTGAGTTCGAGCCCCACGCCGGGCTCTGTGCTGGTGTCTCAGAGCCTGGAGCCAGCTTCAGATTCTGTGTCTCCCGCTCTCTCTGTCCCTCCCCTGCTCACGCTCTGTCTCTATGTCTCTCAAAAATAAATAAACGTTAAAAAATTTAATAAGAAAAAGAATTAAGAGCATATGAAATCACCATCGTCGTGGTTACTTATACAGTTATTAACAGCCGCCAATTTTTCCAGCATTAACCATGTGCCAAATATCTTATATGCCAGATTTCATTTCCTTCATCCCCACAATGCTAACCCTGTTGCACGGATGATAAAATTGATGGTCGAAGATGGTTAGTGACTCACAACAGACCAAGAACCAGGAAGCAGAGGAACAGGGATTCGAACCCAGATGTTTGATCATAAAGTTCAAACTTCTGGTAACTGGGATGCACTAAGTTTTATATTATCATCATAATTTTCACACTACCATTTTAAAAGAAATTTTAAAAGACTTTCCTCCTTGTAATACCTCAGTTAAAGTGGGTGTAGTGATTTTTCATGATATTTACTAATTTTACCCAAAGGAAACTGAGCCTCAGAAACAGGACTAGCATCCTAATCACTCTGCTAGTAATAGATCGAGTCGACATTCAAGGCCAGATAGCCAGATTCCAATCCCCTTGCATTCTAAATTATTTTATATCAGAACATTTAGCACGTTAATTTAGCCTCTGTTAAATTGCATGAAATGTAGCTTCTGCTATAATGACCTGATACCCGTATTACAACTATCTTGATTTTGTGGGGTTTTTTTTGTTTTGTTTTATTTTTTAGTTTTTGTCTTCGTTCGCTTGTTTGTTTTGTTTTTAGCTACCAATCAAAAAAAAATGTTCTCCAATAGTTTCTAAAATGCAACAATCCACATTAGAGTTGGATCAACCAGATCCTTTGGAACAAGACTCCGGGGTCAATCATTTTTAGAACCAAAAGCAGAGCAAACCATTTTTAGTCTACTATTTTGAGGTTCTGAAATGTTCAGTTGGGTTTGTTCCCTTTGGTCTGGAGCCAGGAACAGAGGCAGAAGGGCTCAAATACCAAATGAAAGGGTGTTCTCACAGTGTTCCTGGCTAGGACCAGAGTAGAAATATCAGAAAGCTCACAAGCAAAGCTGTTCTTCTGAGATCTCATACGAAACCTGCAAAAGCAAGATGTTTGAAACAAACAAACTAAAAAAAAAAAAATCGAAGTAATTATCAGAAGCAAATCCAAATACTGCAAACTCTGCCCAACCTGACGGTGAATTTTACACTCCTGTCCATCTTAAGACCATGTACCCACGTGAATGCACCCTCTTCTACTTATCCTTTAATGAATAGGTGATTCTTTTACAAATACATCTCAGTCAGAGATACACTTTGCCACTCTGGCTTTTCGCTCCCAGGAGGACGTAGCTGAAGTCAAATATTCCACGTAGGCTGAAAGTGCAGACCAGGCAAATGGTGTTGCCAAAAAAACCTATGTAATTATCTTCTGATCTTCTGTTTCCCAAAAGCTCCTAAATTCTTGGCTTTCCCCAAAGTAGATTCAAAACACAATTTGTTATCAGATGAATATGACATTTTCATATTTAATTAAGTCTAACATTTACTAAATTCCTACATGTAGATGTATATTTTATTTATAGTTAGTGCACCTATGTAAAATGTCTACCAAATTATTTTGGCCATTGGATTAATTTAGCTCTAACCATAACTTGCATTTCATCGCATCCTTCCAGTTTCAAGGGTAAGGTATGATCTCACATAACATAACCGTCTTTCCTTTATTTAACCATGGCTTTTGACTTCCTACTATTTAGTTATTAATTTTATTTCTACATTGACAGTTCAGTTTTTTCTTCTAGACCATTTATGTTCTGTCTTCATAATCTCAGACGGTTCAAGAGAAAACCACAATAGTTAAATCGAATCCTTTCTGATGGGAGAGTCTATTTTAACTAATAGTTCAGAAAAGGAGCAGATATTCTTCAGGACGATGAGAAAGGCTAGGTCTTCATGAGACCAACACATGCAGTAAATTCCCTGAGGGAGGCTACAGAATGTTAGAACATGAGTTGAGAGATCACAGAGAGGAGTGATCTCCAAAGCGGGTCGTGTTAAACGTCAATTAATAATTGCCACACGGAAAGGAATTCGGTGGTTAAACAACTTTGAGAAACACTGCGTTCAACAGTTCATTTGATTCAGTGCTTTCAGAGCTTTAAATGTACTCAGGGTCCCAGTAACAGTCTAGAAGGGAGTATGAGGTGCAGCTACCAAATGGGACTAACAGGTGCATAGTCTTTCCATAGAGCATTCCACGCAGCTACTTGCTCCTTACAACCCACTTTGGGGAGCCCTGACCTAGAACAACCAAAGCCCATGGGAAGGAGAAAAACGAACCCCTTCTGAACTTGCTGCAGGTGCCTTAAATATATCATTGTATTTGACCATCACGACAACCCTATACAGTGGATAGGAAATGGCTAGTCCTGTTTTACGAGTGAGAGCACTGAAGTTCCATGGATGTTATCAGTAGTTACTGACTCCAGCTGTTTTTGAACAATACAGGGACCGGTCTGTGACCTACTGAACCAGAATCTCCACAGTGTGGCCCAGGTGTATATGTGTGTCTGTAAAGCTCAACACACAGTTTTTGTTGTACAGCTATGGTTGGGACCCACTAGAAAAAGCCGTTTCCCCAGAGCCATATATTTTTAAGTGAAAGAGCCGAGGTTTTGAATTCTATCTCCTGACTCCCCAATCCAGGGCTGTTGCTACTGTAACATGGCTCCCATGAATGAGTCTCTGCTTTCTGGCGCCTCCAGGTAGAAATCTGGAAATTGTCAGAAAGTCCGCACTGGCTGATTGGTGTGCTTTCTCCATCACGGTTCAAGGTGAAACAGTAACCTCTAAGATAGCCAGGTAAACAACATGATTCTTTAGAAATAGAAGTCAATACATTAAATTACACATTGAATTCTTGCAAAACCACCTAGGGACATATCTTATAAACACTGTATTGTCAACAGTGAGAGCTTTCCTTTCCATTATCGAATGGAGGTATTGTTCCATTTTTCTCAACTGTTATATATGGATTTCGAATGTTTGGTGACTTGTCCTTAAAAATCTAAATTAAACTATGTTCTCAAATATAAAATAAGCCCTTTCCTTTGGCCTCTCTAAAATCCATAGAACTTTTCCCTTTTCACGTACAATGGTGAGTTTTCCAGATTGGCTTGCCCGCCCTTTCATTCTGATTATTAATGTTCCTGCTCAGCTTCCATTTCTGCAACAAAACTGCTTGTTTAAAAAAAAAATTGCCGGCAATTATTAACCCCTTTGCTGCTGCTTTAGCTGATGACAGATAGCAATTGGACAGATACCCAATTTCAGTATAAAATTGGTCAGATTAAGTGCCTTAAACTCGAATCGATGGAGGGAGGAGGGGTTCTTTTGTCATTTTTTCCCCTAGAGTGCTAGTTCTAGTCTGTAGACATTTTCCTCTTCCCATTTGTCTTCGTGGGCTTTTTATGCTGTGCTCAGTTAAGAAGGGAAGTCTACCAGGTCTTGAGTAAGCAGAATGCCCCTCACTAAGACCACTCAACAGATGAATACACTTCATGGGTATTCCTTGAACTTTGGAACAAAGCAAGCAAACATGAAAACCTTAGGAAAATGTACCCCTCTGCTCTAAAATGAGCCAATTTTCTTAGGAAAAAAGGAATGAAGGAGAATTCAAAAATATAATGGCTTCTCTATTGTATTTACAGGTCAAATGTCTATTTTAGGATAAGTTATGCATATTTTCATAATATACAATATTCACTCCATTGAGCCTAATGGCTCTTTGAAAGCCATTAAGCAGTGCTAAGTAAATACATTTTTTTGGTATGTGTGCTAATTTGAAAAATACGTTGCCTTATTTATTAATGCACTTCTTCACAGTAAAGCCTACCTAGGCTGCAGAAGTGGCCCAGTGTTTGGATCGGGCAGTTTGCCGAGGGAGGGGTGATGAAAGTTGGTGGGTGAAGCTTGATGCTATGTCTAGGCAAGTTCTGACTAGGAGCATTTGAACACTGGGAAAGTACACATTTTGGGTGCTGTTCACACGATCTAAGAGTTGCAAGCGATTTCTGATGAGAAGGAGCTAAGAACATCTGTAAAAGTCTAGAAGACTTAAACTATTCTTCTGGCACCAAATGTCCAGTGTTTCATAAATTTAGGGGGACCTTTGGCACAAATGGGGAATGCCAAAAAAAAGGGGTTACCACGTTCGGCGGTTGCTACTTAATCAAATTAGAATAACTTTTTTTTTTTTTAAATTAGAGATTATTTGTCAAATCTACTCATCCTATCAAAGGGGAACAGGAAGTCCAGACAACTAAAATGACTTGTTAGCAATCCCAGAGCTGCAAAGAAACACATCTAATGCTGATCCAGGCTTTCATGATTTTCCAGACAGACCTTCACCATGCACCAGAAGAAGTCATAAACACAGCTCATGTCAACAAAGCCTGCTGGAGGTGTTAAAAAGCCCACAGTCATGGCCCAGTTCTTAAAGAACCTACAATGCAATAATACACACCTTTATAAACTATGTCATTGAATGTCTAAAGTTGAGTTCGAAACTCTCTCACATCTATGCATTTCCCAGCTCGGATGATAGCACCATCTCAGAGACCAACGCCTCAGAGCTGGGAGTCGCCCTGGACTCTCCCTTCTTCCTCATGCTCCCCCCGCTCACCCCTATGCACTGCCAACCCCCAACACCCCGTACTGTTCTGCATCCCACTGCACCGACCTGGCTCAAACCCTTAAAACAACCTGGTCCCTGGACCACAGACCACAGCCCCAGTTTCCTCATGCACTTTATTACCCTAATTGCTATTCTCCACTCAGCTTTGGGAAGCAACACTTCAGGTCTGCCTTCTCATGTTCTACTGCACGAAGCTTCAGCACATTGGCCAGGAAAATACAACTTCCATCATCTCCACTTCCCTCTGCAATGATACTTTTCTCTTCACTTCCAGCTTCAAGCCTTGGGTACCATAGTGCCGACTACTGGCACTGCCTCCCACACCCTTCCCACTCGTGTGGGTTCATCTCTCTCTGCCTTTGATTCTCCTGGCTCACCCACTCCAGTCTCCCCAGTCTAGACCACTTACATAACTCCAACTCAGGCACAAAGACTTTTTTGTAATTACTATTATTTTTAGAGAGGGAGCATGCATGAGGGGTTAGAGAGAGAGAGGGAAAGAGAGAGAGAATCTCAAGCAGGCTCCATGCTGAGCGTAGACCCTGGGATCATGACCTGAGTAGAAACCAAGAGGCAGATGCTCAACCGATTGAGCCACCCAGGAGCCCCAACAAAGTCTTCATGGCTATACCACCACCACCTCTCATGAGAAACCTCCCCTGCTACCATCTGCACCCCCCACCAATTAGGTACCCCCCTTAGCGCTCCTGTATGTCAGTGCGCCTGGATGGCACTGTACCCCTACATTTACTGTGTATAATTCTCTACGTGTCATCTTCACCTTGGACTCCAGCTCTTTGAAGTTGACAATCATGTCTTTTTCTTTTAATTTTTTTAATGTTTATTTATTTTTGAGAGAGAGAGACAATGAGAGCCAGGGAGGGGCAGAGAGAGAGAGAGAGAGAGAGAGAGAGAGAGAGAATCCGACATAGGCTCCAGGCTCCGAGCTGTCAGCTATCAGCACACAGCCCAGTGTGGGGCTTGAACTCACCAACCGTGAGATCATTACCTGAGCCGAAATCAGACGCTTACCGACTGAGCCACCCGGGCTCCCCAACCATCATGTCTTATATATCCTTGTATTCTAAATGCTTAGCATGGGACCAAATATCATCAGGTGCTCAGGGTTATTGGGTAAATAGAGAAATACAGCATTTCTCTCCCAGAGGATTGCCCTGCCCAAAACTGGCCTATAGTGGGGACTCTCATTCTAACCTAAGTAAAAAGAAGCAAACTTTCAATTCTATTGTTTGGTTTCTTTTTGTTAGAAACTGCTAGCATGTAAACTTTTACTTAACATCCTTATCAAAGGATATGAAGCATTTTCAGTGCAACTCTTATAATAATAGTGTATGGCCCCTCGTTGTAAACAAGTCATCTTCTCTTAACTGGAAAGAGTAACAAAATCTAGGACACAGGTGGAAATGAAACGTCACTCCAAGTATGTACTATTAGCAATTGTAACATTGTCTTTGTAGGTGATAAGAAACCTAGTCATGTGGAGGTCAAATAACTTGCCTAAGGTCCCAGTGCTGTAAGTGTGTAGCAGAATCAAGATTAGAACTCAGATCTTTCCCACATCCTTCCCACTGTCCCAAGCTGCCTCAAGCAAAAACATTGTCATATCGACCTTAGAGACGATCCGACCCTCCAAGAATCGACGGTGAATTTTTAAAATGCTTCGTATGTGTGAGATTCACAACCCTGCTTATAATAGATTCTATCGAAGCGACTCTCATTATTTCAAATAGCTCATGTTTGATTTCTTTACAGAAAAGAAATACATAGTCAAAATAAAGATATAGGACTCCTGCCTCCGAGCATTGCTCATGTCTGTAAAGGCTATGGACCACGGCCTCCGGCTCAGAGAAAGCCCCAGATGAACTCTGTTTTTCCTTCTCCTTCCCTGGCAGAACACAGCTTTGTAACCATCCTTGCACGGACTACCTGTTGTTTCTTTCACCAACGCCATCTCGTTTTAAAATATCATTTTTATGAGGGTAATGTTACATGGTGGAAAACTGTAAAAAATTAATGGATAGAGTTGGTATAAAGAAAGTACATTATTTTGATAGTCTTATTATTTTTTGTCCATTACCCATTTACAGGCTTTGTCGCTTATATGGATATGTCTCATGGATGGCTCTATTCAAAACGAATTACCTTAACACTTCGATCATTGCGAAATTTAAATCAACACTCTTATTTGCCTTTCCACAGGACAAACCCTTTCCTAAAACATATACCTGGATTGCTCTTAATATTCTTATTCTTCTTATCTAAAAACAATGTGGCAGAAGCTTTCACAGATCATCATATACAAAATCATCTTAAAAGTTTAATGAATGTCATTAACCCATTAATTTAGTTTCTGAAAATCCAGCAACCAGTATCTGTTAGAATATGTATTGTTCTCACTATTTCCTTTTGTTTATTGCTGAATCCGATGCCTGCCGAGAACAGTGCGTGGCGCCTAGTAAGTGCTTTAGATGTCTGGTTCAAGGAGAAAATATTCTCTAGAAATCTGAGCTCAGGTATCTAGGGATATTTCTCCTGTATTTGCATGTTTTTTCATAGACTATCACTCAGTCAATCAGTTACACTCTAATTGAATTAATCAAAAGAAAAGAGGAAAATTATTGGGATAACACAGAGCGTTGATAGAACCCCAAAGCTGGGCACTCAGGACATAGAAGGACAAAATGTGAGAAGCAGATGACTACAGATTGCTAGGTCATAGGAACTCATAAACACCCTCCTCGAGGTGCTGCTCCCAGAAAGAATCAGTTCCAAGACAATCCTCATTTGGGGGTCTTTCCACTCAAAATTCAGCTTCCCAACTGAGATCACCCAGGTGGCCAAGCCGGGACGGTTTCCCATCCCAGGGAATGGAGGGGGGACAGGAAGTAGACTCGACAGAAAGATAGAACTCAGCAGGGGTGGCTCCCCAAAGGAAAACTCAGCTGTCCTTCCTGAATGAAGACCCCAACGACAGACAGAATCAACAGATCCCCACCGAGGCTCCGACAGCACAGAGGGTGCACCTAGGTTCCATCTTCTAACAGGATGGCTGAATTTTTCTGCAGATTAATTTTTGGATCCTGAGGTCTCGAGGTTCATTTCATATAAAGTAGCAAGCAGTTCTAGATTACATTTTTTCTAGCTGTACGCTCCCTCTCTCATTCTACCCAATTCCCATGCCTGGGCAAAAGGAATAGGGAACTGAATAATAAATTAAATATAAAGAATGAATCACTTACAAGGAAGGCTGAAGAAGTTGATTTTGGATGCGCAAAACTGTAAAATCATTATAACCTAAGCATAAGATATAAAGTACTCAACTATACTAATACTAATCGATGAATAATAGTGTTTACTGGAATCTTTTTGTTAATGTGTGGATCTCCATAAATAGAATCCAAATGATATAACTTATGCTCAGGTAAACATGAAAATAGGCAAATCGTTCAAAGAACCCATAAAACCAGACGTAGGGCAAACTTAGAAAAACACTATGGTGTGTGGGATACGGAAAAAAAATGCAGCTGCTTCTCTTTCATGGTCCAAAACTTTGCTCATGCTATTTTCTTTAATAAGTTCTTGCTTCTCTTTCAACAGTCAGCTTACATAGCTTCTCCTTTTAAAATACTCCCCGTAACAAAAAAATAGTCACCGACAGAGAGGAAGGGAGGCAAACCATAAGAGATCCTCAAATACAGAGGACAAACTGAAGGTTGAAGTGGGAGGGGTACAGGGGAGAGTGGTTGATGGGCATTGAGGAGGGCACTTATTGGGATGAGTACTGGGTGTTGTATGTAAGTGATGAACCATAGGAATCTACCCCCAAAACCAAAGAGCACACTGTACACACTGTATGTTAGCCAACTTGACAATAAATTATATTTAAAAAATAAAATACAAATAAAATACCCCCCTTAAAATATTCTTTAATTCCATCTAGCCATGTCCTTTGCCCTGCTGCTATAGGGGCAAATATCATGCAAATATCACAGCTTTGTCTCATTATCTCTTTATCTCAGTCTATTGTAGCAACTGCTTTTTTATTTATTGAGCATTTACCATGTGCCACGTGCATATGTATTTTTTACAGCACTTCTAAGTATTATGTTATAAGTATAAACCTTGTATTTTTATACATCAGATTTCTAAATATTGTAGGTATTATATTATTTTATTACCCCCCAAACCTTTTATAGGTCTTCTGGTGAGTCTCCATCGTATAGACTAGAGGTGGGGCGCAGTGTTCAAATAAATGCTGTATTGCTTGTAGCTTCAGGGAGTCAACGGAGACTCCAAGGATTTGAGTGAAGGAAAAAGTAGACTTTATCAAGGATCGTAGATGGCTATAATGAAATTAAATCAATAAATTTGTTTGTTTGTTTGTTTGTTTATGTGTTTATTTATCAAGGAGGGTCTGCAACCTCAACTGTTCACAACCTCCAGATGTTTTTTGACCCAATTGGCCTCCCAATTACCCATAAATGGCTCACACAGCAAGAGCACAATCCCCATGCAGAAAACATTAATAGAGACACCTGCCTCCTTGGGAGGACACTTTCCAGGGGACTCCTATAATCTCTATAACTCCCAAATCTTGAACTCAGACTTACTCAGCTTCTTGGATGTCTTAAAATTCCAACCTCGTTCTTCCCCTTCGACAGAAAGATGTGATCAAAATTCTTGGATCTGATTGTGAATCTAAAATGTCTTACCAAGCCTTCACCAAAGAAATTATTTGGGCAGAAGCGGGAAAATATCCAGCACAATGTCTACCAGTCATTAGTCATTTTCTCGGTTGAAATCCTAAAATCGTAAGTGGACTGTGAGTGCCTTGGAGTCAGGACCCAGTGTTAGTATCATCTTTATTTTCCAGCTGAGCCCAGTACAGAGACATGTGATATTTTGAGGAGCCAATCTGATAGAGTGATTGAACTATACCATTTTAATGCAACTTAATTATAAAACAAATAACTTTTATTTTACTTTTTATAAAAATTACTAAGTCACTTTGAAGCAGTCAAGTTCAAATCCATCAGGATGCCTTTCCCTGGCAAATACTATAACCAGTAATCATAGATTGACACTGAGTCTTCTTAGAAAGGACCTTAAATCAGTTGAAGAAATGTATTTATTTATTGTGATACTTCCCTAACATCTTGAAAGCCATGTGTCTCAGATTCCCTATTTCGCCTTTAAAGTTAAAATGGCCCTATTGCTTGTTTTTGATTCATTAATAGAGTGACTGTTTAATAATGATTTTTTTTTTCTATTTCCTATTTGAAAACTACATGTGTGATTCTCGGAGCATGACCAGGGGTTGGGGAAGGATGAAGAGCAGATCACATAATGAGCTCTGAGGAGAAAGGAGGACCCACTTTGAAATGCACATGTAATACACGTTATAATTATAGATTTTGAAAAGAAAATAGAAACATTTTTCCTAATACAAACTACTAAAATGAAGCTTGATTGTATCTTTTTAGTTACAACAGATGATTCTCCAAACTCCAGGATAAGGGAGACTGAGACTTTTATGTTTCTCAAGATAACAGTTGGTTTCAAAACTAGCTGAGAAATCTTGACATAAAGGACAGACATCTTTACTTTCTGTAGACTTCAAGATGGTGTAACCTTGCATACTTCAGTTTGTAATCAAGTAACATACCCTCACAGACGTTAGATTCTAAAGATCAAACTGAATTTACCCTTGGCAATCCCTTAAACCACCAGTAGCATAGAAGTTGTGTGGCAGAATGATCGTGTACGAGAGTCTCACATGGTATATGTTCTAAAATCACAACCCATACAGCAAGAGGCTCACGCTGTGAGCAAAGTATGGGTGGGGAGGCCGCTGAGGGTAACTGAGGGGCTTACGGATCCAAACCCTCATCCAAAACTTCTCACTCCCAGGAATAAACAAAATTAATGCAATGGAAGGCAGAATTGGCTACCCTAGATTTTTGGAGTTTTTTTGTTTTTTGTTTTTTGTTCTTGTTTTTGTTCTTGCTTTTGTTTTTGTTTTTGACCAAGGGCAAACAAGTGAATTTGCTGAAATTAATGGACATGGATGTAATTCCACCATAAATGCAGAAAGAAAGGGGCAGAAAGACTACTCAGCCTGAGTAGGATCATTAATCTCACACTTTCAAAAGTCACTTAAATTCCCAATCAACTTTCTGAAGCCTCCTTCACTTGTATGACTATAAAACTCCCTTGTAACAAAGGTGGGGAACAAAATAACTAATTACTCTGAGATATTACCCTTCTGCATAGACTTTATTAAATCATTGTTTTTTCCAACGCAAACTCATTTTCCAATACTTACAAGAAATCCAATCAATATGGAAAGTAGTAAGAAACTGAAAGTTGTCTAAAACCAAGGTAAGGGTTAAGGACAGACCAATGGTCAGGAATACAGTAGAGGTCAAGGAATACCCACCAAATCTATTATTCGGTGATTTTTTTTTTTTAAGCAGGGATGTTGGCTGGACCAGCCTGTCAGGTTCCCAGAGAAAGTCTCAGTCAATAAGTGTCAGATGAAGATTTGATGTATCAGAAGGCTCCTTCAAGAAGGTTTTAGCCTTGGCTGCCAATTTAACGCAATAGTGCTTTCACCATCTAGATGTTACTGTTGTCAAGGATTTCCATGACATTTTGGTTTCCAAACTCACCAATATTGAAAAGTTAAGTATCTCAAATAAGATTTTTTTTTTCATTTAACAAGTTGAGCAAGAAACGCCATTGCCCATTGAACTATACTCCATCAAAAAAATAAAATTATCTGACATGACATATCCCTTTTCATCATGATGACCTCCCACCTTTACTGCGGGACTGTCATTCTTAGGTGACACCTGCTTAGCTCGCAACCAAGAGCCCAGTGTGTGCCATGCTGCAACAGATGGCTTGAAGCGTGACGTGTTAATGGCAGTGATTACTTTATGAATAGTGACAGCTGATGGGGACATAATAAAACAATAGTGGCTGCCATCCTGAAAAAGGTGCTAAATAGGGGTGACATGCTTAGTGAGGGCTACACCTCTCTCTTGAACCTCATTATCAATTCCAAAGGGACCGCACTGGCCAACAAGGCAATGGCAGGTTCAGACACAGAGGAAAGAACCCAACCAGCACAAAGATTGCCCTCCGCTCTAATTGGAGCGGGGGAGGGTATTCAGCTTCGAGTGTGCAAGCCATTTGGGGACGTGTAAATGTGTCTTCTCACTTTTACTCCTCCCTTGCCATCCTGCGAACTTGTAGTCTGATACTCGTCACTTTTGTGAGATCTGGTTCCTACCACTTTTCATTCACGAATCATCACCTTGAGCTAAGGTAGAAATCCCCATGACAGAGTATGAAGAAGTCAACCCTTGTGTCTAGCGAAATTAATAAGAATTAACAATATTCTGATCAACTTTCTATCTTTGATTCATACCTTTCAGGAAAGAGTAAGGTACAGGATGTGGATTCCGGACTTTAGGAAACAGCAAATAGGAGTATGAGAAAGACACATACATAATCAGTCAGTTATTATCCAGACCGATGATCTTCTGTGCTGAGTACAAAATTAGTATGGGGTTTGGCCAAACAGTGTTACCAATTAAAATGTGTGTGTGTGTGTGTGTGTGTGTGTGTGTGTAAATAAATCCACATATTTAGACAGTATATGTGTAGTATATATAAATACAATTTATACAATTACCTAATAAAATAAACATTTAATATTCCAATGAGTTTATCTAATCCTAGGGATTTATCCTGGATTAGCAACTTGCCTTCTTAAAATAGAGCTTTTTACTAATTCAAAGGAATGTGAGGTCTTTCATTTTGTATCTGTTCTTTTGAGGCTTCTGATGGGTTTTCTCTTGTCTTAATCGTTAACCCACCCCCCACAAAAACATAGGATACATAAAGGCATGTAATGACATAAACTAAAAAGCACTCTATACAAAGAAACTTTCTACGTCCTTGGATAAGGAGGCGAAAAGAAACCTTGCAATAGATTTAAGGTATTTATCCTTCAGAATCTGAGGCGAATAAATGGCCGGGTCATTCCATTCAAGTTCCACAGAGTGCATGACTCACAGGCCTCACAAGGCCAGCTGGTACCGTGCAACATTAACAGGTGTCTCTTCTGTACGTGTGATCTGCCACCAACAGTCTCTTTCTAAGTCTCGAGACCAAAACTAAGTGAGACCATTCCACTGATTCCATCCTGCCCATTCTGGTATCTTTCTAGAGTGACTTTTCGAGAATTACTGTATTATGTCTGCCCTCGAGACATCTGAAGGGCCTGATATATTCCAGTGATTTTACTTAACCTAGTAATTAGTTTACACAGTTTTATGGAGATTTTACTGCTTCGGAGATGACAGTTTTGCTTCTCAAGATGAGTCTGGAGAGTCAGTCATTTCATTTCATGGTTTATGAAGGGTCTGATATATTGGGTTAAGATCTGCGTTTAAGAATAGAGAAAAAAAACCCTCTTTCATTAAATGAATATAATTTTGTGGACATTCTCACTTTCTGTTGTTATTTTTTTAACTCATATCCTGTGAGCGATTGTTTATGAGAAAAAAGAAAGGGCAGTTTGGATGTATGGCCGATTCTTATTAAGAATAGTAGGAGTTTTAAATATAAAATGCAGAGAAATGATTCAACAATTTCCAAGGCTTTGAAAATGTTATGCCTGGATGTATAACAAGTTAACAACAACCCCCACCATGGCTCTGTTAATTCAGTGAACAAATATTTAGTGAGATGTTCCTTCTGTGATCCCGACACTGTCCCAGGCACTGAGGCATGGCAGTGAAAACCTTTTGTCTCAAAACGTACATTCTAGAGGAGAAGAGAGAAAACAAATAAATGAACAAAGGTAAGTGAATAATTACAAAGAAAGGAGAAAGAATGATGGAGAGACCAAAAACCAGGATTTGAGGGTGGAGAAAAATATTAAAAAAACTTGAATGAGGTAAGGAAAGAGACCATGCAAAAATTGGAGGAAGAAGTTTCTGGAGAAAGGGACTGGAGTGTGTAAAGGCACCACCCTAAGAGGTAAACAGCTTTAGGTGTGCATTCATAGTATACTGAGTGAATAGCTCAAGATTGACTTAGAAACAGAATTTCATTAATTCATTGACATTAAATAGTGGGAGATGTTTCCAACAAAGAGTCAGGAACCATAGAGTTCCTGTGTCATTTCATCTACGTATATGAGTGTGTGTAAAATTTCTCAGGCCCAGAAAAAAGTAAAAATATTTCTAAGACCCAGATAAAATAATATATGTACCAATTACCTCTCAAAGTATGACAGAGGTTGCACAGCCTGCCTTCAATGTCAGATTCAAGTGTAGATAAAATGCTTTGATACTGAATTTTAGAAGACAGCTTCATAATCATTCACTATTTTCCTTTTACAATTAATTTTTAACTTTAGGAATAGAACATGAATATTTTATTTCTAAAAAACATGTACAATTACGGGGTGCCTGGGTGGCTCAGTTGGTTGAATGTCCAACTTTGGCTCAGGTCATGATTTCATTGTTTGTGAGTTTGAGCCCCAAATCGGGCTCTGTGCTGACAGCTCAGAGCCTGGAGCCTGCTTCAGATTCTGTGTCTCCCTCTCTTTCAGCTCCTCTACCGCTCATGTTCTCTCTCTCTCTCTCTCTCTCTCTCTCTCTCAAAAATAAACAAAAACATTGAAAAAAATCTACAATTAAAGAAAAAAGATTCTCATTGACCCAACCAATCTTGGTTCCTTCCCTAGCTCCTCTGAAGTAGAACTCCTCTGGATACATATCCTCCAGAATTTATAGGATATTCTTACATATGTTTACCATTGTTTTATGGTTTTTTTTCATGCAAATGCCATCATGATGCATTGAATATCCTGAAACATGATACTTTTCTCCTAATATGTTGCTGAGAGTTGGCCTCATTGTTACAAATAGTCTTAACTCATTCTTTTAAACTGTTCTAGAGTATTCCATCCCAGAGTATATTTATCCATTCCCTTGTGATAGGCATGGAGATTTTCACCAGGTTTCTATCGCTGCAAACAATACTTTTAATGAAACTTACAATGGTTTATGTCCCATTACATGGGAAATGCACATGCGAAAATGTTTCCCTAATGTAGCTCCCTTAACTCGCTACCTTTTTTTGTAAATATGTGTGCATGCATGTGTGTGTGTGTCAGTGACTCATGGTTCTTACAGATACTTCTTATTTTTATTTTTTAACGTTTATTTATTTATTTGTTTGTTTTTTAATTTATAATTGTTTATTTTCAAATTGGTTTACATATAACACCCAGTGTTCATCCCAACATGTGCCCTTTTTAATGCCCATCACCCCCTCTCCCCCCTCCCTCATCCCCCTCACCCTCAGTTTGTTCTTAGTCTTTGAGAGTCTCTTATGTTTTGTCTCCCTCCCTCTCTGTGTCTTTTTTTTCTTTCCCTCTTCCCCTCCCCCTGGTTTTTGCTTAGTCTCACAAAGTCCACCTATTCGTGGAAACATATGGTATCTGTCTTTTTCTGACTGACTTATTTCACTTAACATAATACCCTCCAGTTCCATCCATGTTGCTACACATGGCCAGATTTCATTTTTTCTTTTTTGAGAGACATAGAGACAGAGCGTGAGCAGGGGAAGGGCGGAGAGAGAGGGAGACACAGAATCTGAAGCAGGCTCCAGGCTCTGAGCTGTCAGCACAGAGCCCGACGCGGGACTGGAACTCACAGACGGGGATATCATGACCTGAGCTGAAGTCAGCTGCTTAGCCAACTGAGCCACCCAGGTGCCCCAACTCGCTACCTTTTTTGGCTAGACTTACCATCTTCTTCCCTTCCCTCCTCCTCCACCAAGACAAACATAAACATCACTGAAAGGATGCTCCTTTGGCTGCTTGGCACCCAGTTCCGACTCTGGGGTCAAACTGACTTGACTTATTAAGGACCACTCATTACCACCAATCAAAGCAGTTCCAAGAACAGAGGTCATCACGCTTCAGTCTTGGACTCTCCCCCTGCGTTGAAGATGGCCCTTCAGGAAAACATGTGCTGAAAAGTAGTTTTGTCCCAGGAGCCCATAGAAAACTGGCCCTTGAGGTGAGTTGTAAAGGGATTTTGTGAGCCGTGATCAGAACAACATGGGTTCCGACGAGGCATGGGATTCAGAGCTGTAATAGAAAACATTTATTTGGCTACAACTAAACATCCTAACACATGTTAGCGTTTGCTGCCAATGTGCTTCCTAATTAAGAATAACGTAAAAATCATAGGAAATCCTGTATCTTGTCTTCATCACTTTTTAAGTGTCTCTATCTCCCTGGCCTTACTTCTCAAGTATAGCTACCACCAATAAAAGGAAAAAAAAAAAAAAAAAAAAGGTCGACTCAAAAGTCTTGTTTTGCCAACCATGAACAGTGGTGTCATTAACAAGATTAATGTACATTCCAGAACTCAACACCAAGCATTTTCTCCTCCTTAAACAAATGCTGCTATTAAAAACTAATTTAAAAGAAAAAAAAAAACCTAATAAGCGTGCCCCAAATAAAAGACCAGCACCATGTCATTGGTAAGGTGCCATCTGTAACTGACGGAAAACTTCAAAAAAAATTTTTTTTTTAACAATGCCTTCTCTCTAGGGTTGCCTGAACTGTTGGCCATGTTTGTATATTTTATCATGTTGAACAGATTTCAAGATGAAGGACAGACCAGGATCTGGTTTTCCTCTTAGTCCTCCTCAAATTCATGCTAATTTCATCTGAAAATAGTTAGAGACATACCTGTGAGCATAAACCATCATTCCCTCATTACACACATGTAGACGTTAGGTGATTGCCACACAGGTAAAATATATCCAGTACTGTTAATCAAGTTTAGAATGCACATGAGTTGGTCTAAGAAAAACTCCTGGTTTGCCGGTTGGGATGCAGGCTTTGACCTCACATGGTCAAACTAATTGCTTCCTTTCCCTACCATCAGGCAAAAATTAAAAAATTAAGAAACAAACAATCACTCTGGCACATCGTGCATTAACTTTCTCCCTCGGTTTCTACTTTGTGTTTTCCCCGAGCTCTGAAGTAGACTGTGAAATGACACAACAGAAATAAAACCTCGGTCTGAAAAGTGATCTTCAAACATTTTCCATAGGACTTTTTAATGATTTTCAGAATTATTATACGTTTCTCCAAATGAAACACACCAGTTCTCGCCGCCCCTTTGCTGAGCGTGGCAGTCCGTTCTTCTCCAACTTTCGCCCTCCTTCCAAATCTATTTATTGCTTGTTGTTCTTGGCCCATTGTCACTTTCCATTTTTCATGATTAGTTCTTTATGATCGTGTGTTTCCTTTTCTTCTCCCCGCCATGGCTGCCGGCCCAGTTCTCTCCGGGCCTTCGAACTTCCCCTTGCTAATGAAACAAGAGCTGCCTCCCGCCCTGGTGTTTGCCATCCAGCTGTTTCCTTTTGAAAATATAAACTCATCTTTATTCAGTGAAGTTCCTGGGCCAACCCGATGCCTTTCACAGGAGAGTTGATAATCACCTGAGGGATTAAGAAGGTTTGAAGAGAAAGCCATATCTGAGAAACTTGGGTGTAGGCAGAACGAAGGTAAACAGAAACTAAATTCATTTTTTTGAAATCTTCTGGAAAAAAAAAAAACAACAACAGAACAAAAAAGGTTTTCCTTAATGTTTTCATCCTTGGGCGGCTTGTGATCTCTTGCTGGCAAGGTGGTCTTGAGGGTGTCCTCCTGAATGCTTACCCGTAACACGTTCATGGCGTCTGAACCCTCCCACCACGCCTGCTTCACGGCTTCTGGCCTCTGAAAAAGTAGCCAAGCTAACACCACAAAACTGTGTTGTAGGTGATTAGGTGGTGAAGGGTGCCAACCTGAGGGGCAGCCTGCCAAGTCAATTTACTGTAATGCTTTGACTGTTCGAGTAGGTTTAATCCCTCTTCAGTCTCCAGTGTGTCCTTGACATCACGGAAATTACCAGCAAAGTTAATGTCATCTGACGAACCTGCTAACTCTTTCAGAGAACGTTCTCTGAACAAAACAACCTGTTTACTTCATAAGCTTTCTGATCCCCCACCCAAATATTTCAGGAAAAATGAATGAGCCCACGGGTATCCTCTTTCAATAAGAGAGTGGCTAATTCTTTTGCTGTATTATAACTGATAAGACCTCACGTGACTGGAAATGTATATTCTACCCAAGCATCAGTTGAATGTATTGTATGAAAGGCCGAACTGATTAGATAAAGAGGTTTATTTAGGAGCTCGAACAGCTCTGAGTTTAAAAAAAAAAAAAAAAAATCTCTTTTAAACTTGAGAAACCTCCCTTCTCTAAAAATATTTTTTTCTGATACAAAATTTCCAATGGAATCATTTTTCACCAGAAATAGAAAAGAAACAAAAACATTTTAGTAAAAGGAAACAGAAAAAGGATTTGTCATCACAAGAAAAAAATATTTTGTGACTGCACACGGATCTATGTTAACTGGACTTATCCTGGAGGTCATTTTGCCATATATACAAATACCGAAGTGAAACCGACACACGTTCTATGTCGATTGATATGTCAAGCTTTTAAGTATATATCAGGTGATGTAGTTCCATCTGAATATAATTATCAGGTGAGATAAAAACCCACATCTCCATTGGAAAGAAATGGGATTCCAATAAGCTTGTACAGGGTGACTTTTCACACACCACACTTGAACTTCACTGCAACTCCATAAGATAAGGAGCTATAAAGTTAGGGTCTTTGATGAAAAGCCTCAGATTTTTCCAAGATAAACATTTTCTTCGAACTAAGATTGAATCGGAATATGCGTCCTGGATCCTGGCACCATGGGCATGTCTCAGAAGACTCTCCTGTCTTAGAAGGAAGAAAGCCTAACCGAAGAGGTCAGATATTGGCTATTACATCTTATTCTCCAATCAGCTGTAGTAAAAATAATTCCAGAATCTCCCCAGTAAGAAAGAGCCGCAGCCATTTCCTGTTCTCATCCATGGTGTAACACCCAGGGTTGATGAGCCCAAGTCCTGTAAACATGAGTCCTACCAGGAAAAAAAAAAAAAAAAAAGCAGGAAGACCTAGAGCCCAAAGCAAAAGACTCGCCTGATTGTGAAATTAATACCCGCCCATTATGCTAACCACTGTCTTAGCTTTAAGTTCTTCCTGACGCTGGTTTCCACTGCCTACCTGGCCCTGTCATACCCCCCTTTGCTGGCCGATTGCCAGCCCCTCAAGTTTTGACTCCCAAAGCATTTGATCCCAACCATTGGACCCTGAGACACTGTGCCTGAGACAGATCCTGACATCTGGATTCTGTTTGTCCATCTGGCACCCATAGAAATACTGACCTGAGGTTTGTTTTGGCCCTACCTGCCCCCAAATCTTCCCAAACTCACCATCGGGCCAGGATCCAGACAAGATATGGAACCCAGGGCCTATAAGCTCACAATGGCTGTGCCCAAAGTGTAAGCTCTGAGAAATCAGGCAGGTTAAGAAACACTATTACAAGGTACTGCTAATCTATTTCCACACCCAATTTTGACCACCGCAAACCCAGCATAACAAAGTATAGCAAGAACCTAAAACTGTGTCCTGGTACCCCTCCTCCAAGGAACTGATCAGCAAAAAGAATGTAATCGATATTTCTCAGCCGCCTGTGTGTTATCAATGAAAATGTTTAATTCCCTGTTTTTATTTTGAACATAAGCTTATAAGTGCAAATGTGCCACTTGAAGTTGATCTCCTGGGGTGCCCGAATGGCCCAGTCCATTAAGCATCTGACTCTTGATTTCAGCTCAGGTCATGATCTCATGGTTGGTAAGACTGGTCCCCCATCGACTCTGTGCTGATGGTGTGGAACCTGCTTGGGATTCTCTCTCTCCCTCTCTGTCTGACCCTCTCTTGTTCATATGTGCACTCTTAATAAACAAACAAACAAACAAGCATTTTTAAAAAAATAAAAATAAAGTGGGGGCATCTGAGTGGCTCAGTCAGTTGAGCATCCAACTTCAGCTCAGGTCATGATATCACGGTCCATGAATATGAAACCCCCGTTGGACTCGGTGCTGACAGCTCAGATCCTGGAGCTGCTTGGGATTCTGTGTCTCCCTCTCTCTCTCTCTCTCAAAAATAAATAAACATAAAAAAATAAAAATAAAGTCGATCTTCTTAAAATTAAAAAAATTTAATGCCACCTCTGATTGTTGCCAGATCTTACTGCCTTACTGGCAACAATGGAAAAAACAACAGGAAAGGATGTGACACGTAAAGACAGATGGATTTTAGCATGAAGATAATGAAGTTTGAGCTTTAGGATTCCTTGTGTACATAGATGACTTCCAAGGCCCTGGGAAGAATGCCAGTAATTTTGTTTTCACTCTGTTTTTTTTTTAATTTTTTAAAATGTTTATTTATTTTTGAGAGAGAGGAAACACAGAGTCTAAGCAGGGGAGGGGCAGAGAGTGACAGAGACAGAGACTCTGAAGCGGGCTCCAGGCTCTGAGCTGTCAGCACCCAGCCTGATGTGGGGCTCGAACCCACAAACTCTGAGATCCTGATGTGAGCCGAAGTCAGATGCTTAACTGGCAGAGCCACCCAGGCGCCCCTCACCATGTTTTTACTGAAGGAGGCCCCCAAATTTGTATATTATTCAGACCCACAAAACCTAGATCCACTGGTAAGTAAATTATGTTTTTATGTCAAGTGAAGGTCAAATTCTGTGTGGACCACAGCTTTGCCGTAGTTTAATTAGAGAAAAGTGCTAGAAGAATCATCTCGTACATCACATGGAAATATAGGCAGGCTAAAATCAAAACATCTTCTACATGCCAGTCAGCACAATATTAATGCCATGAGTGGGGATTTAATGTTAACAAACCACCGTCCATCACGTTAAATCAATGTTGTTAATTTGAATGTTGTGTTTGTCATTTTGCTTGAATGCAATCTGTAAATTTGTTACAGGTTGTTGTTTCAGAGCCATAAACTTAAGGAGTATGCCTACTTCCAAGTTTGATTACCGAAGTAATATTAGAATATGAAATAATTTCAATTTAAGAGAAAGCAAGGAAAAGGGGGTAGGGAGCTCAGTTCAGAACCCCATGACAACAACTATGTAGCCGAAGAATCTAGAATGTCCAAGCACCCCTACCTCTAACATTTCAATCCTGTTTAATCTATTGCTTCAATGCTACAGAACGAGCCCCTTCCTAAGCAGGAGCATTTATTTATTCAACAAACACTTCTTTTTTTGTTTTGTTTTGTTTAATTTTTTTTTGAAACACAGTGCAAGCAGGGAGGGTCAAAGAGGGAATCTTTTTTTTTAAGTTTAATTATTTATTTTGAGAGAGAGAATGAGCATGAGTGGGGAAAGGGGCAGAGAGAGATGGAGAGAGAATCCCAAGCAGGCTGTGAGCTGTCAGTGCAGAGCCCAACACGGAGCTCAGTGTCGAGAATGGTTTTGAGATCATGACCTGAGCCAAAAGTCAAGAGTTGGACGCTTAGCTAACTGAGCCACCCAGGAGCCCTAGGGAGAGAGCATCTTAAGCAGGCTTCATGCTCAGTGCAGAGTCAGATATGGAGCTCCATCTCACGACGGTGAGATCATGACCTGAGCCAAAATCAAGAGTCAGACACTTAACCCACTGAGCCACCCAGGCGTCCCAGCAAACATTTCTGATCACTTTGTGTGTGGGGCACTGTATTTGAGTCTGAGATGTGGTTATTTGCTATAGCTTCCCAGAAGGATGGGAGTGAGGGCATAATATTCTCAAGGTAAAAACACACACACCTAAGTAAAAATAACCTCATTTCTGTAATTGTTATAAATGTTTATAGAATTCCAGACAATATGTGAAGGCTGGGAAGATGCTTAGAAGTATGCTTTTCCTTAAGATTAAAATAACCTTGGGATTTTTTTTTTCTACGTAACTGCCAGAAAATGTTTCATCTTCCATATTCCAATGGGCATGCTCTTCAACCAACCCCTTCTGCAGTTTAACCTCAGAAATACTCTGGGGAAACCAACAAATTTTTAATATTGGGCTCAGCAAAACATAATTAGGAAGGCAAATTTCTGGGGGGAGAATCATCTCGAATATCCCCAAGTCAATTGATGTGATTTTACCACGTCTACTGTTTGAGCTTTCCACTCTATTTCTCTCCTTCACAGGTAATCATGAATTGCCTGTAATTAAATAATCCCAGGTAAGTAGCAGCAGGACTCTCCTCCTGAGAATTGCTTCTCGGGTCTCCGTAATAAGCCTAGATTTTTCTATACACCACTGCTTTTGATACTTATTATTCTTCCTCTTCTTCACCTGCTTCAAACTTGAGCAGATCTAAGAGCTCTTTCCCTCTGATCTGGAAGGAGGAAAGACTCTGTTTTATATCTACAACTACATCTGGGCTTAACAGCTGATTTCTGGTACCTTGACCACTTCATTCCCATCCCTCAAGAAATGAGCCCAAAAAGGAAAGGTAGTTTGGCTACGGAACATTACAACTCAACAGAGCCTGCGATTTGGTCTTGTCCAACTGGGCTCAAAGAGGTTGCATAAGATCGAAAGCATCCCTTTGTCTACTTGGAATGAAACTTTTTTCTTTAATTTTTTTCATTGTACTTATTTTTAGAGAGAGAGAGAAGGAGCACAAGCAGGAGAGAGGGGCAGAGGGAGGCAGAGAGAGAATCTTAAGCAGGCTCTGTGTCCAGTGAGGAGCCCGACATGGGGCTCAATCCCACAACCATGAGATCATAACCTGAGCTGAAATCAAGAGTCGGACACTTAGCTGGCTGAGCCACCCAGGTCCCCTGGTTGGACAGAAACCTCGGCAGGGCCACAGTAGCTGAGTGTTTATTTCTACATTTTATTCACCAAATAATTATTGAATCCGCTCTTATATAAGACATTAAAGTAACGACTATGTCGTTCAAGGAAATAAACTTCTTACTCATATTCTGTTTGTTTATGGAAGAACATTAATCTTCCGAAAGATGCAATCTTTAATTCTTACCTGTTCAGTAAAAGAATGGCTATAAAAAAGGAAAACTGGGCCTCCTAGGTGGCTCAGTTGGTTAAGCGTCCAACTTTTGATCTCAGCTCAGGTCATGATCTCAAAGTTTGTGAGTTCGAGCCCTGCATTGGACTTCATGCTGTCAGTACAGAGCCTACTTGGGATTCTCTCTCTCCCTTTCTCTCTGCCCTCCCCTCAAAATAAATAAATATTTTTTAAAATAAAAAAATAATAACAGTAAAAGAACATCACCTTGAATTAAAATGCCTTAGGAGGGGCGCCTGGGTGGCTCAGTTGGTTAGGCAGCCGACTTCAGCTCAGGTCATGATCTCACGGTCTGTGAGTTCGAGCCCCACGTCGGGCTCTGTGCTGACAGCTCAGAGCCTAGAGCCTGCTTCGGATTCTATGTCTCCCTCTCTCTCTGCCCTTCCCCTGCTCATGTTCTATCTCTATGTCTCTCAAAAATAAATAAACTTTAAAAAAATTGAAAAAAAAAAGTTTTAAAATGCCCTTAGGAGAAGAATCCTCTCTTTAGATTAGGTCAAATCTTTTACCCTCCTGTAAATCAAATTTTTGCTTGGAAGTACTCGCCATCATCTACCTGATTTAGCCAGGGTTAAAATTCAAAGATTCAAAACTGAAGAGGCCTTTGGTTTGCAATACAAAATGGAAAAAAAAGAAAACAAAAAACCCAACAACACAGCACTGAGAGCTGGTTATATGCCCCTTGATTCTACCCTTCGATTTCTTCTTCTGGCATGTTTCTGTCTCACTATCCTCTGTTCCACCGCTGTGATCCCCTATCTAGGAACAAGATGGCTAGGGATCACCACAAATAAAACAAGGGAAAGGCTGTTTTCTTTTTAACCAGAGGAGTACGAGTTATTGTTCCAAGATATCTGAGTGTAAATTACAATGCGAATGAGAGTGCCTCATTATTCCTGTTGTTTTTAAGGATCCCAGTCCACTGAAAACGTAGATTTAGACATAGATGGTGTGTGTGTGTGTGTGTGTGTGTGTGTGTGTGTGTGTGTGTGTTTCATGCCTTCCCCTGAGAAGGCCAAAGTGCTTTCATACCATCATATGAATTTAAAATGATGAAATGCCAGCGCAGCAGAGAGAGTCTAAGAAGGAGGACATAGGAACACCTGAAAGCGGAGTCAGAAAGAGCACTAGATTCAGATCTATGTAACCACTTAGCAGCTACATGATCTGGGGCAAAACCCTCCCATTATCTGCTTCTCAGAGCACAGTTATCAAAACTCAATGACATGAAAGAAGTAAAGCATTGTGTTTGGTATAGAATAGGCATTCAATAAATATTATCACAACATGGAGGGAGGGGACCTACCTGGGGGGTAAGAGATTAGCTAATTTAGAGTCACTCAGTCCCTGTCTGCACCACATCGGAATAAAGGTTTGCCAGGTACAACAGGTGGTCAAGCAATAGCCTGTTTACCTGCATATGATGCAACTGTTATCGTTTTTTCCCTGAACAGATTCTTTTTAAGACCTATATTATCATCTCCCCAGCCTGCCTTCCTCCTGCAAATGCCCTCACACACACACACACACACACACACACACACACACACAGAGCATCATTTACCATTTAATTGCCTGATGGTTTTAACTTCCTGGAGAGACCATCACAGAGCTAAATATAGCTCTATCCTTCCCAACTAGCAAGCCTTTAAAGGAGCTAAATTGCCTTGCTTTTTACTCCCTACCCAAACTTGATCCCAAGCTTTCTAAAAAAGAAAGACGGAGGGCCTCCTGCGATAGAATGTTTAGCAATTGACACGTTGTCCACTGCTGGAGAGGTTTTGTGTACTGGTACTTAATCCTTGTTTCGGTTACAACCCCTGTAGGGAAATTTGAGTCCCGTACACGAGTTCTTCATTTATTTCTGAGCCAAGATAATTCTAGGATTACCACTTAGAAAATTGGGAGAACAGACTTCTGCACAGTTACCAGGCCGACGGTATTGAAAAAAAAGGAACGTGTAAACTACCTTTTTGGCGACAGGGTTAGGGACAGGTATTGTGGTTAAATCCCATTAGCAACAATCTTACACTCATTAAGTGAACCCTGGATGCTAACGGAGAAGCCTCCTCCTCCCCCTCCCCATTTCCTCTCCTTCTCCTCCCAAAGGCAGGCCCCTTCAACACAGCTGATTCCTTGCCCAAGAAATGCCTCTCTGGAGTAGGTCACAGAGCGCTCCCATGCCAAGCAGCTCCAAAGCCAGAACACACTGCGAGAACACACGCCATTCTCCAAAAATCTACCAGCGCACCCGATTCACAGGCCATCTCTCTCTTATTTCTTGGGTGACCTTTATGGCTTGGAAAGTATGCCTTTGTGTTAAGGCAAACACAAACTATTCTGCAAGCATCCTTGAAGAATTTAAAGATTCTATTAATCTGATGTCTTAATTGTTATTGAGAAGAGGAAACAGGAGTGCCTTTGTTCCCAAATGACCACAGGCTTCTCAAAAGTAGCCCACGATGTTGGAGTTTGCATCTCAAATTGCAGGCAGCTCCGTGCACAGTGGAACTTTGGTGTAACTAATTCCCAGACGTGAAAAGGCGCAGAGAAAAAGCATGTAAAGTCGGGTAACCCCCAAGCAGGCTGTCCGGGTCCGCAGCAGAGGACTTTTTCTCCCGTGCCTCCGTTCCTCCTGAGGACAGTTTTAAAGTATTGGTTAACAAATGTGTATTTCAAGACTAGAGGAGCCAACTGGGTTAATAAATGGGGGAACCACACACACGTACGTGCGATGCTGAACAACGTGCCTTCAAAAGAAAAGGAAAAAAAATCTCTCAATGATGAGAAAGAAATAGTAATCAATGTAACTCAAAGAGTACTCTGTGTGCACTTAGGAGGCATTGAGAGCCCAGACACCGGGGGGTGGGGGGGAGAGTAAGGTTTAGCTCCTGTCCCCTAAGTGGTTATTTCCACCAGGAGAGAATAAATCGGGTATAGAAATATCTATGATACGGGCTGAATAGAATCGAGAGAGAGAGAGAGCGCATCCAGCTAGGCTGAGTGAGGGGCGTATGAAATTAAAAATAGCTCCATGGAGGGGGGTGGCTTTTGAGTTGGACCTTAAGGGCCTGGCAAAACTTGAACTTGAAAAGATGGGTGAACATTCTAGTTAAAGAAAATGAAGATGAGCTAAATGATGGAGGCAGAGACACATGAAGACTTTCGGGGAAACAGCGATATTTTGGATCGAGCATAGATATATTTTGGAGCTTGGTGGAAGACAAAATCAGGAAAAAAAAAAGTCAAATGCAGGCGTCTTGAAAAGAAGAGCTTATACTTAATTTGGGAGATGAGTAGTTACTGATAGCTTCTGAGCCCTGAAATAATATGATCAGAGATGATTATCGTGAAAAAAAAAAAAAAACAAAAACGACAGTAGCAGGCAAAGCTGTGCACTCATTCACACTTTCATTCAACACCATGAATTGAACACTTACCAGGTGTCAGTCCCTGGATCAATTTATTCTAGTCCAGAGGGTTAGTTCAGTTCACGATATACAAATTTTTAAAAGCAGGATCTATATAAGACTGGAGAACTTACTGGATGGGAAAAATAAGGAAAATGGAAAAATAAGGTGGACTCTGAGTTTTAGGGCCAAAGATAACGGGAGGTCGAGGTGGGGGGGTACATACAGAACTAGAGAAACCAGGAAGATGCTTTGAGGGGGCAGCTGAGGCAGGTTCAGAGGTGGAGATGGTCACGGGGCTGGTATAGGAAATGAAGTGTTCCTGACTCATATTCTGGACTCCCCTGCAGAGAGTATAGCCAGTAGTGGGGGGATTGGGAGATCTGGCAGAGGACAGAGAAAGGGGAAGGTTGGGAGTTGGAGGAATGTCCATATTAAAAAAGGAAGGAAGGAAGGGAGGGAGGGAGAGAAAGAAAAGAAAGAAAGAAGAAAGAGAGAGGGGAAGAAAGAAAGAAAGAAAGAAAGAAAGGAAGGAAGGAAGGAAGGAAGGAAGGAAGGAAGGAAGGAAGGAAGGAAAAGAAAGAAAGAAAGAAAGAAAGAAAGAAAGAAAGAAAGAAAGAAAGAAAGAAAGAAAGAAAAAGAAAGAAAGAAAGAAAGAAAGAAAGAGGAAGGAAGGAAGGAAGGAAGGAAGGGAGAAAGAAAGAAAGAAAGAAAGA
This sequence comes from Paguma larvata, assembly GCA_030068075.1. Taxonomy (NCBI): domain Eukaryota; kingdom Metazoa; phylum Chordata; class Mammalia; order Carnivora; family Viverridae; genus Paguma; species Paguma larvata. The sequence goes on along the minus strand of CM057827.1, from coordinate 127,598,954 downwards.
AAGAAAGAAAGAAAGAAAGAAAGAAAGAAAAAGGAAGGAAGGAAGGAAGGAAGAAAGAAAAAGGAAGGAAGGAAGGAAGGGAGGGAAAGAAAGAAAGAAAAAGAAAGAAAGAAAGAAAGAAAGAAAGAAAGAAAGAAAGAAAGAAAGGGAAAGAAAAGCAAAGAAAGAAAGAAAGAGAGAAAGAAAGAAAGAAAGAGGGCTTAAATAAGAGACAGAAGGAACACCATCTTGAAAGGAATGAACGGCGAGCATTTTGCAGTTCTAAACCATTTCTGATGCAAGTTTAAAAATCCCGAAAAGAATCCATCTAAGCAAGTTTACAATGTCAAACATCCATCCAAAGAGATCCCAGGATCCCACTTCAGTTGGCGCAATACTGGGAAATGCCCAGAAGTTATACAGCGCATGTGGGAGATGGTATTTTTGCTGTCTTGTCTCCCAGGTGGGGCCACCAAATTATAGGATCCCCAGGGTTCAACCGCTCACTGACCAGAGGTTACAAGTGCTGCACACAGTGTACCTGCATCTTCCAAATGTTTCTAGATTTGAAAAGAAGTTGAGTTGGTGGATTGGTGCTCTCTCTCTCTCTCTCTCTCTCATTCTTTAACATCAAGTATGACTAGGTTTTGAGTCTTTCTGAAGCAAACGTTGACAGGAATACAGGAGTTTTGAGTCTCCTCTGCATAGTGGGACAGGTCGGAGGTTGAGTCCCGGGCAGATTTAACTCTGCGAAACCCTGTTTGAACAGGTTGGCAATGGGAGTGGTATTTGGAACTTACCAAGACAGGCTGGGAGTTGAAAAACATTGCAAGGCAGGTGCCTTAACTTTCCCTCCGCCAGCTACTTTCCCCCATCCCCAGCCGCCTATGAGTTTATTTACTGAGTCAATTAACAAAAGATAACCTCCCATTGTGCAACCATCAATAAATCAATCGTGTTAATACTACCTTGGAATGTCCCCCACTATTGACTCTCATATTGTTTACATTAGACACTTGAGAAAGCCAGAGCCCTTCAGCCGGCTTGTTTTCGGCCGTAATGGATTCTGGAGGGGCCATTAATACATAGAAGTCTCTCGACAAAATATTTCAGTTTCTCTGAGGTTCACCTGCTCGCCGAACATTGGCAGAGCCCTCTCCTTTCTCCCGGCTGCACGAGCCCGCAGAATCTGATGGATACTGAGGAAGGCAGACACTTCTGAGCAGTAATGGAACAGTCACTTTGGGCACACCTACCTCTTTGTGATTTGAATAATCTATTTCCACCCACCCCAGCCCCCCACTGTCAACAACCCTCAACAATCTAGGGAATCAAATTAATCTTCAATTATGTGAAAGAATTTCAGGCACGAACATGGCTCAAGTTACCAAGTAACTTGCTGTTGTGAGCAGATTCATGCGTGGAAGCAGCTTGAACGCAGGGGCTTTTCAAGATCTTTTTCGCCCTCACTCGTATAAGGGAGATCTTTCCAACCGGTGATAATCTCACCATGGGGAATCTTTAAAAATTGCGAAAGCAAGTTTCAAAACGAATGCCCAAAAAAAATCTGTCGACATTTTCCCCCAGCTATATAATGCAAGGTGAAATATGGTCCTTAGAGAGGTGGGTTTCACGTTTGGTTTTTGCTTTTAAGTGCTTCCTTTTTAATGACATCAAAAATACTTAGAGCGGGTTTTTCTCTTAGGAGTAGGGACTCCTCTGCTTCCAGACCAAGGTATTTCGTAAAGGCACTGGATATCCAGGGATTTCAGAGGAAGGAGGGGGGCAGGGAATCCGCCAGTCCTAAAAGCTCTGAAGGTTCAGATTTCAGTGCTGGCTGCAGACCTGAGCAAAGTTCACTGCTCCCTTTTCACGACATGCTACATACTTTGCAAGTTCCCACTTGCTTCTTAGAGAGGAAAAAATGTGGCCTCTGAGTTCAGGTTGCTAAGGACGAGCGGGGCCAGTTTAACCATGCATTCCTGCTCTGAAAGATAGGCCAGTTGTTGTTTCTCCAACCCCACCCCCCACCCCTCTCGCTGTAAATACCAGGAACTCTGGGTTCTCCCCACACTACACAAATACTTTTGCTCCAACCTCGAAGCCATCTTTCTTCCACGGTGGGGATTCGATTATTTCATTCAGTTGTTTTTGCTCCCTGCGTCTGAAGTCTTGACAACAAGGAAGATGGTTTGGCTGTGTAGCGCCTCTTCTTATCAGACACTTGGCTTCATTTTTCTCTTGATAATGATGGGTATTTAAAAAGCACGTGACTCTTGGACAATAAAAGAAAACTTTCATTATTCTGGGTCTTTCCCTGTTTTTACTTTTTTTTTTTTTTTTTTACTTTGACCTCGAGATGCATACGTCTACTTAAGGGTGTTTTGAAGAGAGTGAGGAAAACAGACAGGACTTTGAAAGGAAAAACAGACGTCTAATTGGCTGTCTTTTGTGGACCCTTCAGTGACCCTGCACTGAATGCCTCTAATGGAGACGTGTGATCTTGAAGCCTCCACTGCGATAAACAAATTCTATCTCTTCAATTTGTTTGGTGGCAGAATTCTTTATTCTCTCCATAAAGGACTTTTTCTTTAAACGAACAAGGCATTAGCATAGGTATCTTATACCAATGGGTAAGATGTTTTCCAATTTTATAGATACACTTTGTTTTTAAAAGAGAATTTGGGTCCCTCATCAATGTAGCTCACATCTATGCATCACTTTCCATGATACTATAAAAAGCAGACTTCATTGGCATTCAGAGTCATAGTCACTAAATTCAGCGAGTCCAGAAAGTCAGTTAGGAGGCAACACTCTTCACTCCTAAAATAAATAACTCTTAGGATGTTGTTTTTGTGCAACCTTGGAACCTCCAGTGTGGTGAGCCATTTTGATGCACGGTGGAAAGTAGTAAGAGTCCATTCAAATTCCTCTAGGCTTCAAAAAACACATGAGATGATTGGAGGTTTTTATTAAGTGATGTGGAGGTAGGAGAGGTGACGGGGATAGTCTCATTCGTAGTGTTGGCAAAGGGCTAGGAGCCTCACTCACCAGAAAGCTCTGCATTTCCCTTCCACCTTCGCTTCTAGGGGATTGGTGTGGTCAGCACGTCCCTTCGTTCCCACCAGGCTTTTGGAGTTACAGAAAGGTTGAGACCAATGTCACATTTTGAGATTCCAATATAAGTAAGACTAAAGATATCCCCAAACAAGGGTTTAAACAACGGATTAGGGGGGCACCTGGATGGCTCAGTGGGTTGGGCGTCCGACTTCAGCTCAGGTCATGATCTCACCGTTCCCAAGTTCGAGCCCCGCGTCCGGCTCTGTGCTGACAGCTCAGAGCCTGAAGCCTGCTTTGAATTCTGTGTCTCCTTCTCTGTCTGTGCCCCTCCCCTGCTCATGCTCTGTCTCTCTCTCTCTTAAAAATAAATAAACATTAAGAAATTTTAAAAAAATGGATTAGGCTTTAATAATAGTTAATATTTATTAAAGTCGTCTGTGAATGTTCAATATAATAGAGACTGTTATTCCAATTATAGCACACCCTTATGTGGAAATAGTACCAAAATTCTGCATTTCAGGCATGAATGTGGAGCTCATGCCCCCAAACACATCTCCAGACCAGATCGTGCTTATAGACAGAGATCCACGTGGTGTAACAAAAAGAGCACTGGACTGGGAGCCACGAGGATCTCATGAGCTTCTATCTTATCTGAGCCTTGGTTTTCTCATCTAGAAAATGAATATGTTGCCTTACTGGTCCCCCAGGTCTCTTCTGGTGCTCTTTTGTGACCACATATTGTGCTTACCATTCCAAGACGTGGGGACCGTCATTCCAGCCAGTAATGGAGAAAAACAAGGTGACGTAATCAGATGCACGGTAAAGATAAACAGGCTCAGAAACACAAATGTCAGAGACCAAGTAAACAAAGACAACAATGTAGGACAAGAGTTATAACTGGGAGTTGGGGAGGTGCCAGTGGAGGTGTGGCGTAGCTAACTCAACCTTTATTGGTCTCCTCCTGACAGGCAGCAGCAAGCATGGCGGCTCAGGGCACAGTCCCACAGTATCCCACGACACCCAGACCCGATCTCACCTCACCCCCACAGCTGTCCGGTTCTTCGGCATTGCCTAATAGGTGAGTAGAGCTCATGGAAGAATCATGTCCTTGCTGAATGCTTTTGGTGTAACTCATTTTCCATCACGAAGCAAAGATCCCTCCTCCCGGTGCCTCCTACGGAGAAAAACTTAAAGTAACACTACTACCAGTCGACACCCACAGAAGTCTTTATGGATTGTGAGGTACCTGAGAGGTAAGCCCAAGATCCAAGATCAGGAAAGATCAGGTAGAAACAAAACACTCTTTTCCCTTATTGTGTAGGCTAGCTGACATTAGTGATTAAAATACTGTGCTGTTCCCCCTCGGATTTCAACAGCGGTTGAGTCCCAGGGTTGAGGCCTCAGGCGGTAAATTGAAGAGAACACTGATTGTTCGAACTGGAAAGCATCTAAGCATCTATTAGTTCAGCCTACCATGAAAAGTAGGAATTCCTTTAACAAAACTCTCATACATGCCTACCCAGCCTCTCAGTGGTAATAGCAAGAACGACAATAAAATGTTGATCGTTATTATGATAATGACACTTATATCACACGTACCACTGTATTACATACATTGAGTACTGATTGTAAATCAGCACTGTTCTTAGGACGTTTTATATACTAACTTACTGAACCGTTGTACTGGCTCTAACGTTATATAGGAATCAGTGGAAACGGACAGGGGTTAAATAACTTGTGTCAGGTCACACAGCTAGACAGAGAGGAGCTGGGGAATCGAAAGAAAAGACTAGTTCTGGATCCTGTCCTTCTAGCCCTATGGCACCAGTGGGGACAGGGGAGAGAGACAGGGTGAGGACATGGAGTATATTTCAACACTACTTAATAGAAAGATCTTTAGTTCTCTGAGCCAAATCTGTCTCTTTCAATCTTCGTATTGCCCACTAGCCTTAAACAGAGTAATAATTATTCCTTCTTCAGTTTGACAGTCCTTTAGATCAGGGGTTGGCAAACTACGGCCTGATTTTATATGGGCCATGAGCTTGGAATGGATTTCAAATACCCGCATGGTCGAAAAAAAAATCAAAAAGAGAATAATATTTCATGACACATGAAAATATATGAAATTTGAATGTCAATATCCACAAATAAAGTTTTATTGGAACACGACCACACTTCTTCATTTACACATTGGCTGCTTTCACAGGACTGCAAGGTCAGAATTAAGTAGTTGCAGCAAAAAACCAGGGGCGCCTGGGTGGCTCAGTTGGTTAAGCTGCCAACTCTTGATTTCGGTTCAGGTCACGATCTCATTGTTCGGGAGTTCAAGCCCCACATTGGGCTCTTCACTCACAGCGCAGAGCCTGCTTTAGATTCTGTCTCCCTCTCTGCCTCTCTCCCACTTGCTTGCACATATGCGTGCACCCTCTCTCTCTCAAAAATAAATAGATGTTAAAAAAAAAAGTGGTTTCAACAAAAATCTCTATGGCCCAGCAAAGCATAAAATATTTATTGTCTGACTCATTACCCAAAACACTTGCCTGTGTTACATATTTGAAGGTAGTTCTCACGTCTGTTCTTAAATGTGCTCTTTTTCTACGGTGAATATTTCAAATCCCCTTCCATCCTCCAACCTCTCATTATCTAGAAAGCTTTTCCCTGCTATGTCTTTGGTGCCATGTATTTTATCCTTCTTCAAGTAGCACCCAGTGCTATAATCACACAACGGAATAGCACTCAACAAGAAAAAGGAATACAGTAGCAAGACACCCAGTAGCAAGGATAAGTCTCCAAATCTTTATGCTGAGTGAAAAAAACCTTACTAAAGAGTTCTTATGATATGATGGTGTAGACATGAAATTCTAAAGCCGGCGAAACTAATCTACGGTAGAAAAAACAAAACAAAACAAAAAAACAAATGAACATGAGGACCAGGGCTGTCTACGGGAGGATGAGGAAGAGATGGGCTGGGATGGGCATAAAGGAACTCTCTGGGACCATGGAAATATTCCCGATTTTGACGGTCATTTGGGTTACACAGTTGTATTTACATTTGCCAAAATAAATCTAAAGATCAGCTTACAATTTGTACCTGACACTGTCTCTGTCCCCTCCAAATAAATACTGTCAACGAATATTGAAGCCTACTGAATGGTCGGTGTGCTGAAAGGTTAGGGGGGAAGGGTATTAACGCCTGCCACCTATTTTGAAGACTGTCCCCACCTCAGCGTGAAAACATGGAGGCTATTGCATGATCCCATAGAAGAACGGACAGATGATAAGGTAATGGACAGAGCAACACGAGTACAGTGTGGAAGCTAGGTGGCGGCTACGTGGGTCTTCACTGTCGACTTCTTTCAGCTTCCACGGTTAAAAACCTTTCGTAGTAAATTTTCTTCTTCGAAAGGAAATTTTCGTGACAAAATACTGAGGCAGGGGAGGGGTAAAATAGTGCCTGGTATGAACAAATCACTCTACGTGTAGCACGAGGTGACACCACCGTCTCCCCTCGCCTGGAAGTCATTTTAGTGTTAACTTGTATTGTCCTTCCATGTAACTGTTTGGATTCAAGCGTCCTTGCTTTGTTTCACCCAAAGAAGCATTTGGGGCGTAACCTTGGGGGCCCGTGATGGGGACGTATTCAACGGTAGAAGCTCACCTAGCAGCAAGAGGCCATCCTAAACTTCTGCATTGCTTAAATTCTGGTTCTGTAGTTTGTTATAAAAAGATGCCTCAGGGGCGCCTGGGTGGCTCAGTTGATTAAGCGTCTGACTTCGGCTCAGGTCATGATCTCATGGTTCATGAGTTCGAGCCCCACGTCAGGCTCTTTGCTGACAGCTCAGAACCTGGAGCCTGCTTCAGATTCTGTGTCTCCCTCTCCCGCTCACACTCTGTCTCTTTCTCTCAAAAAGAAATAAACTTAAAAAAATAAAAAAGGTGCCTCAAATGAAAGGCGCGGACACCTCCCCCGTGCGATGCCTCCATCAAATTCACTTGTGGCAAACAGTGTAAAGTCCACAAGCGGGTTTGTGCTCTCGCCTCGTGGAGTTGTAGGAAGAAATACCAGAGGCGCGTGTGTGCGTGATGAAAATTTTTAAAAAGTCCTCAAACTATGCAGCCTAAGCTCGGGATTAACTGTTTCTTTAAAGGGCCTCGGCGGCGCGTAATCTGCAGGCTGATTCTGTTGCTTTTATGCAATGCCAATATTAGTAGCAATAACACAAGCATGCTTCAACTATTTAGAGGTCAACTAACTGGAAAATTCTGCTTTCTGAATGGAAGCGAAGAGTCAAGGAAGCAAGCAGGAAAAATCCCAAGGGCCGTCAAAATAGCTGTGGGAACCTCAGGGCACCAGGCTCGTGTAGTCCTCCTGGAAGGGTCCCTCAAGCCGACACCCACAATCCTGCGATACGGATACATCGGGAGAATGCTGGCAAGCTTGGGTTTCCAGCTCCTACCTAGCCTGCTGTCGCACAGAGACAGACGCCGCGAAAGCAGCAAAAATGGGAAGAATTATTAGCCACCACTGAACACACAAAACAGACTATAATTTGGGAGGACGAATTTATACGCAAAAGAGGCCTGCGTTAATACTACCAATAAAAGAGGGGCGTCTGCGTGGCTCAGTCGGTCGAGTGTCCGACTCTTGATTTTGGCTCAGGTCGTGATCTCAGGATTCGTGGGATCCATCTCCATATCAGGCTACCAGCACAGAGCCTGCTTGGGAATCTGTCTCTTCCTCTCTCAAAATAAATAAATAGGGGCGCCTGGATGGCTCAGTCCATTAAGCATCTGACTTCAGCCCAGGTCATGATCTCTCTGTTTGTGAGTTTCAGTCCAGAGTCAGGCTCTATGCTGACAGCTCAGAGCCTGGAGCCTGCTTCGAATCTGTGTCTCCCTCTCTCTCTGCCCCTCCTCCCCCTCAAAAATAAATAAACATTAAATAAATAAACCAACATTAAAAAATACTACCAATAAAAGAAGAGTTCCAGAAGATATTAAAGAGAATCGTTAAAAATAAAATAAAAAAAGAGGAGGGACTATAATAGACACATTCAGGAAACGTTGGCCTAATAGTTAAGGCTGAAACATTTCTATTATGATTCTAGCAACTTCTGAAAAGAGAGAACTTCAGGTTTTATTGTGGGGTGTTGTTGGTTTCTTTTGTTTTGTTTGGTTTGGTTTTGTTTCCCTTCCTTTTCCCATTCCACGCCTTGTTTTCTTGTATTTTGGCCGAAACTCGGGGATGCTATTTTCTGTTCTCATCACAATGATGTCCCTCGTTCTGCCTGAATCTTCTGGTCTAGGCGTGGCCCCAATTCTCCCACAGTCTTCTTTACACAGGTGTTTCCTCTCCCGCCCGCACACTTGATAATTCCCTTTATACCAAAATGTGTTTCGTACACATTCCAGGCTCTGTTTCTAGCTCCTGAGAACACCTTCTAAATCGTCCGCATGACTTTCTTCTCCTGCTTCCTTCCTTTTGCACTACCTAGTTTGTTTTCCCTTCGGTTGCTTCTCCAAACTGCATGCCAAACATTTTACTCATAGAAGCCACGTTTCAGCGCCTCCTGTATTTCCTCTACTAATGGTTTTGCACTCAGTTTTGCTGCTCTTGCTCTCCCCTGTGACAGGTATTTCATATCCCGAATCTGCACTCTTTCTCTTCTTCTGCTGAATCTAAAGTTTGGAATGGAGCCCCCCCTAACACCCTCCATTCCCCACCATCTGACCCTGAACGTGCATTTCTCCAGAGTGAGCCCAGCGGCTTGCACAGGGTCGACTAATATTCTATTCCTCCCCTTCTCTGGCCAGTCCCTGAGTGCGGGGGTTGGGCGCCACCTCGATGGGTAGCGCCGACCATCCCGCGGGCATTGAATTGCAAGCCAACAGATCTGTGTTCGGTCTTGAACTCCGCCTCTTGCTCAATTTCTCTCAGCCTCGGTTTCCACATCTAACAAATTGATGCTAAATCATGTCTATGGTCTCTGTCACGCTCGGATCCAATTTGTCTGACAGGGTTGGGTAGGGCCAATGAGGCGCGTTTGCGGAACCTCTTCTCTGGCTGTGGGATGTGATTGCTTTATCCCTTCGCCCTGGAACTTTTGTTCACGTTCGAGTCTTGGGAGTAGAGCCTCGTTTTCTTCTACAGTCTTCATTTCTTCTTGGTCTGACAAGTATGTCCTCAGTCTCCACGTACGGCCACCAAATTCCCCAGCTGAGATGCAATTAACTGCTGGCACCATTGTTTTATCAGAACCAGGTTTGTCAAGGGCGGGGAGCCCGATGGGAGCGGGGTGACGCGAGCCTCAGACTCTGTGGCTGGAAACCTGGCCCCGTCACTCGCTAGATGTGGAAAATGGAGAATATCCGCTAGGCTTTATTTCCTCAGCTTTCTCATCTTTGAAATGGGGATAATAGTGAGCACGGCCGGTAGGGTACGTGGCTGTGCTGCGGACGGTACAGTCAGAGGCCACGGGCAGTGCCTGGCACACGGTAAGCGCTCGATAGCGTGTCTCTCGATTATCCGTCATCACCTGCCTTTTCCGCCCTGCCTTCTTCTTCGTACGTCCCTTTTATCCTGCAGTTCCTTCCGCCTCACCTCTCTGCCTGTCACTCCCCTGGCAGCGGGCACTGCCTGCCACCAGCTCCGTGAAATCTCAGGGGAAGAGTTCAGACTTTGAAGTCTCCCGAAGGTCCTCCCCTCCTCCAGATTCTTTTCTGGCATCCTCCCCGTGTTTTCGCCATCCTCCTGATCAGAGAGGATGTCAGCACGGCAGGATAACTTACTGATATATTAATTTGTGTTTTTATCTTGGTGTTCGCCCGCTCTCTGCTCTACAAAGGAAGCCAGGCCTTTCTGTGCACCTGCCTCGAGGGAGGTTCGTGTTGAGAGGACAAAGCCAAGACACCTGGCTTTTGTTTCCCCAGAGGAGCACACTCTGGGAGGAGACCATGCCAGCCCGGAGGAAGAGAGGGAAAGATCGGGAACTTTGAATGCAGAGAGAGAGTGAGAGAGAGAGAGGAAGGGAAAGGGAGAAGACAAGGCTCCTAGCAAGACTGTGGCCCCCGTCTTGGCCATCCCCCGGGGAAGCAGCTGGACCAGAAACACGGTGGCTTTAAGTTATGTCTCGATAACTAGATACTAGGAACAGCCCAGCAGGCTCAGCAAACATTCCACCAACTGTTCCCTGCACTCAATGTGCCCATAGGCAGCGGAGCCACAGAAGTAGGAAGCTCATGGGTCGCCTGGGTGGCTCAGTCAGTTAAGCATCTGACTTGGGCTCAGGTCATGATCTTGACGTTCGTGAGTTCAAGTCCCGCGTCAGGCTCTCTGCTCACAGCGCACAGCCCACTTCAGATCCTCTGTTCCCCCCTCTCTCTCTCTCTCTCAAAAATAAATAAACATTAAAAAAACAAACAAAAGAAAAGAAATAAGGAAACTCGTGCAGGCCAGGACAGCGGCAACCAGAGGAGGTAGCGACAGAGTGAAAGGACACATCATGGCACCCAACATCTGCAGCCCTCTCAGATTGATGAGGAAAGTGACAGATGCACAGAGAGGTCAAGCGACGTATCCGAAATCACACAGCTCGACATGGTCTAGCCAGGAGTCTAATTCGGGTAGAAATATTGAAAGAGGCCACCACCAAAAAAAAATAGAAGAAGGCGCCCAACGCATTGCAAAACATGAAGACCGACATGCTGCATAGACCAAAAACTACCACTGACGCTGAAAATAGGAGATAATCTGAGTGCCACAGGAAGGGGGACCAAGGGAAGGCCCGGGACAGCAGACTCACCTCGTTTTTAGCAAGGGGCCTTTCTCCGGATGTCACAGGCTCTGTGGCTCCTGCCGAACTGTATTTCGATGATGGAAATATTGACTTTATTAAGGTCAGGCAGCGGCTCATGTGGTCAGAATATAGAGTCAAGTCAAGGGCGTCCAGGATTCCCCTCTTCTCCTCTAGTTGCTTTGCTTCCTAACTCACCCCTTCCGGATGTGGTATGTAACCTCGCCGAATCTGGCTCTCACCTGTAAAATCAAGACACAGAAATCACTGAGCTCAGCAGGTCTCATCATTGAGGAAGGGGGCACTAAGTAGACGATTTTTGTTATGCGTTGTTATCACCATTCCCCTGGCTGGCCCTGCTCGGTCCGACAGCCAGCCCAGGCGTCCTGGCTGCTCAGATATTGAACATCTTGGTAGGTCAGGCACTGAGCTGGGTGCTGAGGATTCCTGGCCCTCAAGCCATCTGGGATCTCATTGGAAAAGAGACGTATGAGGGGACCTTTCAGTGCGACTTGGTAAGTGCAATACATAGGATAATCCCAGGATCCCCATGGGGGCCCAGGGCCCCTAAGGAGACTGCAGGATGGTGAGGAGGACAGGTTCCCTGCAGAAGCTAATGGCCCGGAGTCTCTACAAACACCAGTAACCTCTACCTCACGGTGGGAGGTGAGCTCGGAGCCTCCCAACTCCCCACCCAGCCCTCTGAACGGCCCCCGGGGCCCAAGCACACTCCCGATGCTGCTCCTGCAGTTAATTTGAGTTTCGAGCTACACAGAGCTTGCATCATACTGGGCCACGGACCAAGCCAACAGTGGAGAAGCCAAGACAGCTCAGAGCTGCCGGCACATTCCTTAAACCCAAATTTCCAGTGTTGCCTTGAATAAGATGTGCAAAGGAAATTTTCCATGTGTCAATTAAGCCTGCGGACCATGTGACACAAAGAGGAAATGTAAATGTGGGATTCTGAACGGCCAAGTTCAAAGCCTCCGACTTTGATACCCGGATAGAGATCTGTAAGCTATTAAGAGGAGGCGGCTTCCAAAATCCAGAGGTCGCGAAGAAATGCCTGCTTTGCATAGCAGAGGGAAAATAAACAGGACCGAATAGCAGCCTTGGGAAAATCCTCCGCTCCGTTCCCTGTGCAAAATGTACGCATTCAACGAGATCGAGAGTGAACTCAACTGTTCTACTTACCTATAATTTCGAAATCCCCTAAGAGACGTTTCGTCTGCAAGGAAAATGAATGTGGTTTTGGACCATTCCCCACCCCCACCTGGTTGCGTGGGACTGACGTGAATTTGCACTACCAACCTTGACTTTGAATGGCTTTTCAGTTCACGTCATTGTAAACTTAGCATAAACCCCACGGTCCCCCTGATTCCTTGGAAGTCTGTTTTGTGCTGGCACAATGATTGAGTCCACCTGTCTATTCTAGGACACTGGAGGATCTAACTAAATCAGAACACCCCACGTCTAGCCCATATATCTATTTATTACCGAACTCGCTGGGAAAGACAAGCTGAGTTATCATTTAGCCAAGAAAACCTGAGAGGCATTTATGTGCGTGAAGTACAGCATAGCCATCCGACACAGAGACAGGCTTGAGGAAAACGCATTACACAGTCCACGCAAATCCCCTCACCGCCACGGCGGCTGGAGCCCAATGAATGGTCTCCGCGCTGAAGAGCGGCGTTCTAGAAGGCTTATCTTCTCCCCAGCCCCCATCCCAACCCTCAAAGATTACGAATACAATCGTTTGTGACAGATTGCTCCCCAGTCTTCCGCCTTAAATTCTATATGATAAATTCAACACGAAGTGACAGTCACAGCAAGTGTTCAGGGCCGTATCTAAAAAAACTAATTTTACTGAAGTTAGAACTCAGTGAACGAGAAAATGTGAATGTACACCTAGGGCATATCTCAAAACTTTAATCTCTATGAATGCCATAATGGTTATTTATGGCCGGGATGATATTAATATTTTAAAACATTTCAATAAAGAAGTGCCGTGAGACTTTAAAATTGTATTGTTATGCAAAGATAATATTTCAATGGGTCTTTCCCTGTGCTGGTATGTTAATGGAGCAAAGCAAAGCAAAAAAAAAAAAAAAAAAAAAATGCTTTTGTTAACCGAGCAATGGCCATAGCTAGACTGCTCTATGCTTAATTTCTAAGAAATAGCTCTTCTTCCCTTTCTTATTATTTGGGGGTTAAAAAAAAATTTCCTGGGCTGCTATTGTCTGTTTAAATTAGGTAAATGCAATTAAGATGAGTCAAATATACACAGGCTCCAATGATGGGTAAAATTAAGGTCACCCTTGCAGCCCTAATCCAGCCGCACTGCTTAATCTCGGCTTTAGCCATTTACAAGCGAGTGGAATGGGAGTGTCTCGCTAGTGTTGGGGTTAATGTAGACTGATTGGGGGACTAGAGATAAATCCTGCAGGCTTGCTCGAATGTGTGAGTGCTCCTACTGACATTCTGAAAAAAAAAAAAAAAAAAAGAAAGAAAATTGGGTTCCATTCCCCAGGACTGATTCAGAGTCTCTCCCTTGGTTTTCTCTCCCCTGAAGCAGGGAAGCGAAAGAACTTTTTTTTTTTTCTTGTCAATTTCTGCCCCACCCTCGTCCCCGCCCCCACCCCCACCAGACCCCAGGCCCAGGATCTTTGCATTTGCAGAAAGGAAAGTTCTGTGTCTTAATTCTTTCTTTTTTTTTAATTTTTTTTAACATTGTTATTTATTTTTGAGAGTCAGAGAGCCACAGAGCTTGAGCAAGGGAGGGGCAGAGTGAAGCAGGCTGCAGGCTCTGAGGTGTCAGCACAGAGCCTGACCTGGGACTCGAACTCAGGAACCCTGAGATCATGACCTGAGCCGAAGTCTGACACATAACTGACTGAGCTCCCCAGGTGTCCCTGTCTGTGTCTTAATCCTCTTAAAACAAAAGCGCTTGTCTTTTCTTTCATATATGTAAAGACACATTTCTGTAGATTTCTGTCGTCTCCTACTATTTTCTTCTGTGAAGGAGTTGCTGGAGGTAACCAGTAGATATGAAGGGAAGCATTGCACATATGGAAAAAAAAAAAAAAGTTACATTTACAGCCAAGAGAGAGGGACGAAATTGCAAAGGTCATCAATGAGTAAACAGATATTAATGGTTAGCCGGATAACTGGTACATAAACAGGTCACATTAATAATTAACACCAGGAAAAACTTAGCATTTTCAACCAAGCTCAGACGAGTAAGTGCCAAGAAACACCAGGTCCGCCGCCCCGCCCCATCCCCCCCACCACCCCAGAATGAGAGAAACCCAGTGGTGATTTCTGGTTGCTGGAGAGTGAAAAATTACTGGTCCGTGTTTCCATTTCTCATACTCACACCCAAAAAACAGTTTTGAGATGGTCAGGATAAGGAGTGGGATCATGGAGGGATACTTTCAGAAATTTCCGGGAGACCATTTATCTGAAAAGTTACACTCAGCCCATCCCTGACAGTTCCCTTGTGTTCTTTCCATGGCAGTCTATAAAACTGGTCAAGAAATATAGTTTTTCACTAACCTATAAGGTCTCTCACAGAATCGGCCCTCTCTGCTATTATGCCTGTGTGTTCTATTAAAACTTCTGAGCTGAGAGGGTTAAGTTTTGCTTGTGCTGATTGGCATTTAGCCCTATTTTTTTTAAGACATTTTTTAAAGGTTCACAGAAAAACTGAGAGGAAGGTATAGAGATTTTCATGTATTTCCTGCCCCAATACATAGCCTGCCTCACTTCGACATCCGTACCAGAGTGGTGCATTCGGTACAGCTGAAGAATGGACATAGACACACCGTTCTCACCCAGGGTTTAGAGTTTACCTTTGGGTTTGCACTTGGTGTTGCGCATTCTGTGGGTTTGGACAAATATGTGATGACATGTATCTATCATTATAGTATCATACAGAGTGTTTTCACTGCCCCTACAAATCCTCTGTGTTCTGCCCATTCATTCATCCCTCCAATCCCCAATGCCTGGTAGTCACTGATCTTTCGACTCTCTCCAGAGTTTCGCCTTTTCCAGAATGTCATATAGTTGGAATCAGACAGCATGTAGCCTTTCGGATTGGCTTCTTTCACTTAGTAATATGCATTTCAGGTCTCTCCTTATCTTCTCATGGCTTGATAGTCATCACGGTTAGCTCTGAATAGCATTCCATTGTGTGAATCAACCATGGGTTAACCATTCACCTACTGAAGGACAACTTGGTTGCTTCCAAGTTTCAGCATTTATAAACAAGGCTGCTGTAAACATCCGTGTGTAGTTTTTGGTGTGGAGAGTAAGTTTCATTCTTTTTTTTTTTTTAATTGGGAAATACCAAGCCAGAGCTTTGGTCATGAAGCCAAAGGTGGGGCGGGCGGGGGGGGGGGGCAGGGAGGCTTGATGAGTGAGAGGGCTCCCCAGGACCATAAGGGACAGGGAATGAGTGTGCCTTAGCCCTCACGTAGTATTACTCTATGAGTTCATGGCATCACTTTTTTTTTTTTCAAGGAAGTAAGATTTCATGTGAAATTTCTAGATTTCTGGACTTTTAAATGTTGACAATTCTTTTAATCCTTCCTTAGCCCAAACAATACCCATTTACCACAGGCCCCACTAGCCTAGTTTAAATACTTTGTCTAGGGCATTGAGGAGGGCACTTGTTAGGATGAGCCCTTGGTATTGTATGGAACCCAATTTGACAAGAAATTATATTTAAATAAATAAACAAATACTTTGTCTAAATTTGGGGTACCTGGGTGGCTCTGTCAGTAAGCATTAGCTCTTGATTTCAGCTCAGGTTACGATCTCATGGTTTGTGGGTTCAAGCCCCCTATTGGGCTCTGCACTGACAGTACAGAGCCTGCTTGGGATTCTCTTTCCCTCTCTTTCTCTGCCCTTCCCTGCTGGTGCTCTCTCTCTCTCTATTTCAAAGTAAGTAAATAAATATGAAAAAAAAGCTTTAAAAATTAAATAAATCCTTTATCTACATTTAAGATAAATAAAAAAAACACACACATCTCTGGAAATGTACTGAGAAGTGTTATCTGAGTGTGTCTTTAAAATTTATTACAGTCTCTCTTCTCCTTCAAACACATAGTTCTCTATAAAAATATTCTTTAAAAAGAAAACTAATAAAATAAGACAATAGACTTAATAGAAAGCTGGGATATCTGTCAGGACCTAAACCTTATTCTCAGAACTCTGTGAATAAAAGTCAAATGAGATACTTTTATACACGTAGCCTAATGGTTTACAGATGAGTGAGTAGCACCGCTTTCAAATATAACGTGAAGAAACCAATTTTTAAATAAATGTGTAGTTTGCCCATCAAGCCCACAGGAGATATTGTGACGTAGCCAACCTGAAAATCAAATTATTTAAGGTTGGTTATACTAATAACAGCCTCTAACCAACTGCTAAGGTTGACTATAAAACCAGACTTGCCAAAAGCAGCAAGCGAGATAGGTTTGAGAAGAAGTGGAAAGAAAATAAGGAACAGGGCGTGTTTACTAGTTAAACGTGAGTCCGACTTTCACATAGACGACAGAGGCCGCATGGGCTCTTGTCTCTGAACAGGTTGTGGAGGACACAGTGTTGGTCTAATGGCGTCACGGTCTGGTCTCTCCCTACTTCACCGTAGCCCTGTCCCCACGGTGGCTTCTCTTCACCTTTGACAGTTGACCCCACGCGCCATGTTTTCTCATCTCTCCTCCTCTCTCTTAGCCTAAAGCCTTCTCCGTATCACCCTCACATATGACACAGGCAATTCCTTCTTTGTCCCAGAAAACTCAGCTAAATTCAAGGGTCTTCTCTTCCAGAAAAACCTCACCTCCCCCCTCTCTGTCCAGGGTTCTCCTCTCGGTTCCCTGGAGCACTTCCGCCAACTGTCTTAGCATCCACCTCTGCACTACAATCACAAGGATCCATGGAGGTCTGTATCTCCCCCACCAGACCATGAACTCAAGAAAGGCGCGGGCTACTAAGTTCACTTTGAATGAATGGGCTCTACGCCCTAGCCCTGTGCGTGGAAAGCAGCACAAGAATGTTGAATGAATGTGTAGATGAATGGAATGAATGGATCCTAGAGTAATAACACTTTGAAAAAAGACCCTGATCAGTAAAATGTTACTAAAGGAATCTGCTACAGCTTTCTTTCTTAGTCTCCACCTCTGCGTGTGTTCACTGCAATGCCATTAACAACAGCAAGGTTTATTTTGAAGGATCTTATGGATCTTATTAATCACAATAATAAAGGATCCAAAAATTCAATTCTTCAGCTCCCTCGTCTGTAAAATGGAGGTGATAATGTCTGCCCCGCTAGGCTCAGGGGGTGGTTAAAGAGACGACCTGAACCGATGTATGGGACCGTGTGCGAAAAGAATCACCCTACGGATGGTAAAGCCCTAACTACGATCTGGAGCGGGTGGTCGACTCTCCTCCACCCATCTCATTCTGACTTTGTTAAAATTCTCCACCTACTGTCTATGACCCCATCGGCTTGTGAGCAAGGACTCTGCCTCTAATCTCAGGATCCTCAGGCTCACTCAGTAGGACACCCGGCGCTTAACAAGTGCTCACTAAATGCTCCTAATAGACTCATGCACATAACACACATGGTAATTTCATTCGTTCGAAGTGTACTAGACGATATGCAATAAGACAGAATAGGAAAGAAAATAAGGAAGATAGAAATTATTGAAAGGCTACCATTTGCCGGTACTCTATAGACCTGATTTTACTTATTGATGGTAGAAAACGTTGTCCTTATTTACTTGGGGAAAATCTGAGTTTCAGTGAGTTGAGAACCATACCAGAGGGTACACAGTTGTCAACCTGACCTGAACCCGATACGCCACACTGCCTGCCCATGACGTGAGCCTTGTGTTCCAGGAGCCGATAGTCTCTGGCACATCTGATATCACAGAACCAATGACTTCCAGAGATGAATGAAAACTCAGGGCGCATCTAGTCCAACCCCAGACCATAAATGATAAAGCTGAGGTTCGAAGAGGGAGTATGTGGCCAAGGCCACAAAGACCGTAAAAAAAGACGGTCATGAAAAGAGCTAGTCTGTTTCCCATCCACACATTATGTCCTATTTATATACTATGTTTATTAAATTTACAAGTATATTGATAGTTCATAAGACTTTTAAAATTACTCTACTTTCTTTAATCTCATATACTTTTATAAAAATGATATGTATTTGGCATTCACGCAGAATTTAATCTTAAATTAAATCATAATTTTTTTTTCCTTCCTGACAAAATACCAGTGACCTCTCTCTTAAAAAATAAACTAAGACTATTGACTAAAAACCCCGGCAGAGAAAGCATAACTCCACTGAAAATGGCCTCCCCACCAACAATTAAAATAATAATTCAGTACTAAGGAAAAGAAAAAGGCAAGGGTATTTTCTCCTTCAGAAATCAGAAGGAAAAATAAAATACAATGAATTTCCGGTGAAAATTGTCCCAGTCATCTTTAAAAAGCTTCCCTAAATTCCAAATGGCTCTGTTAGTAGCGATTCTTAATGCACAAGGTAGTCATTTAAGAATAAATCTTTAAGTAATTCCAAACAAGGACTCTTCAGTAAATAGTTGAAATTAAGGGGGGAGAGTTACAGTCATCTGGTTTCCATTAGGATGATAAAATAGTTCACTTGAAACCTTTTACAAGATGCTTTGTTACTGGGAGGTGTCTGCACATGTCACTCCATCACTGGCCATTTGACACAACATAAAAGGCTTCAAAAGCCATGTTAGGCCTCTTAATCAAAAACTAATTGTAATAGATATTGGGGAGTGTTAACACGGTGACCGCTAGGTTGTAGCTGTGGTATGGAAGCGGCAGCGAACATTAAACACAACCCCGAGTTGATAGGCCTTATCTCCATTTCAGAGCTAAGTGCTAAGTACCACGGGCCAGTATCTCCTTACTATTGCTTTGTACCACTTTTGGAGTTAATTGCCCCATAAGGCTTCATCTTCTTAATGAAATTTATAGCATTGTCAGAGGACTCGGTAGATACTGCTGCAGTTTAGGACACTTTACAGAAAACAGAGATATAAACAGAGAGGAAAAGAAAATACATACTTGGAGCCTAATGTATCTGCCGCCTTCACCAAGGGAAGAGACTCCCAGGCTGGGAGGGAGGTGTTCGCAACGCATTAACTCTTTCAGGCCCGCAATGGAATAGTCATACCGTGCCCTAGAAGGGAGGTTTGATAATTAGCATTCTAGAACCCACGGCAGGCATTCAATAAATACTTAATGATCAGCCTCACAAGACCGGACCCTCCAGCAAGCAGTGGATAAGAATCGTGGGTCCTCCGGCTTCTGTGCCTAATGCAGGGTATAAGCTATGGCTGGCACTCAGGAAATGTTTTCTGAATGATTGATGAATGAAAACATGATCTTGCTGGCAAATATTCTTTATTTTTTAGAGTGTTTTCATGTTTGATCCCCGCAACCAGCCACGGGACAGGGCTAGGGTTTCGTCACTGACTGATCTGGGCCTCGACCAACATAGTATATAGTACCCAATGCAGTGTTCTTGATTTCAGAAGGACTGGACCGACACTCTGTGGATGGCCCACTATCTAAATCTGGCAAAGGAGAATTTCAAGTTAAAGACCAAGTGTGATTTTGGATCTTGGATTGGATGCTAGATCAGAAAAAATGTATCTATATACATATATACATATATATATGATGGAAAATGTGAAATCTGATAAAGTCTGGAGTTTAGCCAGTGGTATTATACTTTTTTTTATATATACATATGCAGATACCTTCTTAGTATCAAGATGAGTATCAGTATTAGGGTTATGGAAAAGGTTAACATTAGGGCAGGCTAGGCAAAGAATGTGTAGGAATTCTCTGGACTATCTCTGAATTCTTCTTTAGCTGTAAATGTCTTTCAAACTAAAAAGGTCTTGAAGGGCACCTGGGTGGCTGAGTTAGTTAAGCATTCGACTCAATTTCAGCTCAGGTCATGATCTCATTATTGTGAGATTGAGCCCCACGTCAGGCTCTGCACTGACAGTGTGGAGCCTGCTTGGGATTCTCTCTCTGAGTCCCTCTCTCTCTCTCTCTCTCTCTCTCTCTCTTTCTCTCTCTAGCTCTCAAAATAAATAAATATTTAAAAAAATAGGTCTTGACGGTAGTCATCAAGACTGTGTGGTATTGGCACAAAAACAGACACATTGACCAATGGAATAGAATAGAAAGCTCAGAAATGGACCTGCAAGTATATGGCCAACTAGTCTTTGACAAAGCGGGAAAATGTATCCAATGGAAAAAAGACAGCCTCTTTAATAAATGGTGCTGGGAGAACTGGACAGCAACATGCAAAAGAATGAAACTAGACCACCTTCTTACACCACTCACAAAAATAAACTCTAAATGGATAAAGGATCTGAATGTGAGACAGGAAACCATAAAAATCCTAGAGAGAAAGCAGGAAAAAGCCTCTTTGATCTAAGATGCACCAAATTCCTACTCGACACATCTTCAAAGCAAGGGAATTAAAAGCAAAGATGAACTACTGGGACCTCATCAAGATAAAAAGCTTCTGCACGGCAAAAGAAACAACCAACAAAACTGATAGGCAACCAATGGATTGGGAAAGGATAATTGCAAATGACATATCAGATGAAGGACTAATATCTAAAATCTATAAAGAACTTACCAAACTCCACACCGGAAAAGTGAATAATCCAGTGAATAAATGGGCGGAAGATATGAATACACATTTCTCCAAAGAAGACATCCAGATGGCAAACAGACACATGAAATGATGCTCAATGTCACTCATCATCAGGGAAATAAAAATCAAAACCACACTCAGATACCACCTCATACCAGTCAGAGTGGCTAAAATGAACAAATCAGGAAACTATAGATGCTGGAGAGGATGTGGAGAAGCAGGCACCCTCTTGCACTGTTGGTGGGAATGCAAACTGGTGCAGCCGTTCTGGAGAAATGTGTGGAGGTTCCTCAAAAAAATGAAAATATACTTACCCTATGACCAAGCAATAGCACTGTTAAGAATCTACCCAAGAGATACAGGACTGCTGATGCATAGGGACACGTGTACCCCGATGTTCATAGCAGCACTTTTGACAATAGCCAAATCATGGAAAGAGACTAAGTGTCTATCAACTGATGATTCGATAAAGAAGATGTGGTATATATATACAATGAAATACTATGCAGCAATGAGAAAGAATGTAATCTGGCCATGTGTGGCAACATGGATGGAACTGGAGGATATTATGCTAAGTGAAATAAGTCAGGCAGAGAAAGACAGATGCCATATGTTCCCATGCATAGGTAGGCTTTGGAGACCTAACAGAAAACCAGGAGGGGAGGGGAAGAGGGGAAGGAAGGGAAGAAAAAAAAAAAGCCACAGAGAGGAAGTAAGACATAACATGGAAGACTCTCAAAGACTAAGAACAAGCTGGGAGGGGGGAGGGAGGAGAGTGGGTGATGGGCATGGAGGAGGGCACTTGTTGGGATTATCACAGGGTGTTGTATGGATAACAAATTGACAATAAATTATTCAAAAAATAGGTCTTGAGAACAGTAACAACTCCAATAATCAAGATACAGAACCATATTATATAAGAGCATATAAGGGGCACCTGGGTGGCTCAGTCAGTTAAGCGTCGACTTTGACTCATGTCATGAGCTCATGGTTCGTAAGTTCAAGCCCCACATTGGGCTCTGTGCCGACAGCATGGAGCCTAGAGCCTGATTCAGATTCTGTGTCTCCCTCTCTCTCTGCCCCTACTCATTCTCTCTCTCTCTCTCCCAAAAATGAATGAACATTTAAAAAAAATGTTTAAGTTTATGAGATGGAATTTAAAAATTATGTTACCTTCGTCCACTTGCCAATGAGTTTTCTACGTCGTGCCCACTCAGTCTTTTCTGTCTTCCTCCAGTGGTAATTTCGTGTATAGTTCCACAAAACTATTTG
Organism: Paguma larvata; assembly: GCA_030068075.1. NCBI lineage: Eukaryota > Metazoa > Chordata > Mammalia > Carnivora > Viverridae > Paguma > Paguma larvata. The sequence continues at coordinate 127,577,126 of CM057827.1, read as the reverse complement.
AATCTCTGCTTTTATAGCCATTGCACTTTCCATTAGCTTTTCATACACAAATTCTTCCACTATACTTTGAACTCTCAGAGGAAGAGAACAGTGCCTTCTTTATCCTGTATCCCAAAGAGTTATTATATAAATTAGATTGGTTTGACTGCTTTAAAAATGTCCAGAATAGGGATGCCCGCCTGGCTTAGTTGGTAGAGCACGCAACACTTGATACTGGGGTTTTGAGTTTGAGCCCCACGTTGGGTGTAGAGATTACTTAAAAAAGAGAAATGAAGACTTGGGGTAACTGGCTGACTCAGTTGGAAGAGTGTTCAACTCTTGATCTTGGGGTGGTGAGTTCGAGCCCCAGCTTGGGTGTAGAGATTACTTAAAAATATATATATTTTTTAAAAAGTCCCAAAATAATGAAGGCCAATATGTGATAGTGTTTATTTCTCTCCCACATCAGGGTGGTTCAGAAGGTTCTGTTCCTCAGGATGGCCCAGCAGCTCAGCTCCCTTCCATTTTATTTTCTGTCTTGCCCTTGGGTGTCGCTTTTGCCGGCCATTCCAAGACAGTTCACCACTCTTGCCCACTTTTCAGCCTGCCTAAGATGCGAAGGACGAAGTAGAGAGCAGGCAGCTTCCTTTTAAGGGCACAACAGAGCAGCTTCAGAAAACATTTCATTCTTAGACTATACGCCAGAATTTAGTCAAATGGCTACACCTACTTGCAAGGGCAACCGGGAAACACAGTCCAGTTAAATGGCTTTATGACCACGACTAGGAGAAACAGGAAGAAATTGGATATGAGAGGACAATTCTGAATTCCCGCCACAGTTATTTTATCTTAGAGAAATTTACCTAACGAGACATTTATTTTTTTCTTACAGAAGTTAATTTTAGAAAGGGTATTAGTATTTTGTAGGACAGTAGTACTGAGATATAATTCACATACCTTAAAATGTATCCTTTTGAAGTGTACGGTTCTGCGGTTGTCAGGATATTCACAGAGTTGTACAGTCATCATCACTATCTATTTCAGAACGTTTTCACCACCTCCTCAGCCCCCTCTCTCCACCTTTACCAAACAGTAGTCCAACTTCTGCCTGTCTGCATTTGCTCAGTTTGTATATTTCCTATAAATGGAATCATACACCATGTGACATTTTGTGTCTGGCTTCTTTCCTTTAGCGTGACCTATCTGTCTATGCTGCAACACGTACTAAGACTTTATTCCTTTTTGTGATAATATTCCATCGTATGGATATACCACGTTTTGTTGATCCAGTTCTCCCTTGATGGATACCTGGGCTTGCTTTCGCCTTTTGGCTCTTATGATTAATGTTGCTAAGAATATTCCTGAAGAAGTTTTTGTATGGACGAATGTTTTCAATTCTCCTGAGTATGCGTGTGAGCGTGCTGGGTCTGATGGTAACTCTTCTGTCTAACATATTGAGAAACTGCCAACCTGATTCCCAAAGGGGCTGCGCCATTTCAGGATTCTGCAAAGCATGCATGAAGGTGCCAGTGTCTCAATGGCCTCACCAACCCTTGCTGTTGTCTGCCTTTGTGTAGTTTAGCTACACCGGTGGGTGGGGAGTGGAATTTCACTGGGGTTTTGATTCATATTTTTCTATGATACTGACCATCTTTTTGTGGGCTTATTGGCTTTTTGTATATCTTCTTTAGAGAAATGTTCATTCAAGCCCTCTGCCCCTTTTTAATTGGATTCTTAGTCTTTCTAGGAATACCTTGTATATTCTGGATATAAGTCCCTTATACAGGATTTGAGAACATTTTCTCCTATGCCGTGGATTAGGTTTTCACTTTCTTGATGGTGATTTTTGAAACATAAAGGCTTTTTATTTTTTTATTTTTTTTATTAAAAAATTTTTTTAATGTTTATTCATTTTTGAGAGATGAAGAGAGACAGAGGATGAGCGGGGAAAGGGCAGAGAGGTAGGGAGACACAGAATGTGAAGCAGGCTCCAGGCTGTGAGCTGTCAGCACAGAGCCCGACACGGGGCTCGAACTCACAGACCGCGAGATCATGACCTGAGCCGAAGTCGGCCGCTTAACCGACTGAGCCACCCAGGTGCCCCCATAAAGGCTTTTTAAAAAAAATTTTTAATAAAGTCCACTTACTTATATTTTCCTTTTGTTTGTGTTTTTGTTTTTTGGTGTCGTATCTAGGAAACCATTCTCTAATTCAGTTCTGTAGTCTGATCTCTTAACTTTAGGTCTATGAGTCATCTTTAGTTAATTTTCGGATATGGTTGTGGGGGAGGGGCATCTTTTTTTGTAATGTTTTCTTTATTTTGAGAGAGAGAGAAAGAGAGAGAGAGAGAGAGTGAGCAGGGGAGGGGCAGAAAGAGAGGGAGACAGAGAATTACAAGCAGGCTCCCAGCTGTCAGTGCGGAACCCCTCGTGGAGCTTAAACTCATGAATCATGAGATCATGACCTGAGTCGAAATCAAGAGTCAGATGCTTAACCTACTGAGCCACCCAGGTGCCCCCAACTTCATTCCTGCTTATGTATTTCCAGGTTGGTCTAGCACCAGATTTTGAGAAGATTCTTCTCTGCTGCATTGAATCATAATGGTATCCTTGCCAGATCAGTTAACTGTAAGGGTTAGGATTTATTTCTGGATTTTCAATTCTATTCCATTGATCTAATTGTCTATCCTTGTTCCAGAACCACAGACTTGATTAATGTACTTTATACTAAGTTTCAAATTGGAAATGTGAGTGTTCCAACTTTGTCCTTTTTAAAGATGGTTTGGCTGTTCTGAGTCCCTTGCATTTCTGTTTAAATTTTAGGATCACCTTGTTAATTAATGTAAAACAAAAACAAAAACAAAAGGCAGCTGGGATTTTGAATGGAATTTGTTGAATCTGTAGACAATCTGGGGAAGTGTTGCTATTTGAACGATATTGTCTTCCAGTCCATGACCATGGCTTGTCTTTCTAATTATTTAGGTCTTTTTTAATTTCCTTCAGTGGGATTTGGTAGTTTCTAGCATATAAGTCTTGTACTTCCTTTGTTAAATTTACTTCTAAATATTTTATTCTTTTTGCTGCTATCAAGAATGGAATTTTCTTAATTTCATTTTCAAAGTATTCATTACTGGTACATAGAAACACAATTGATCGTCGTATATTGACCTTATATTTTGCAAAACTCACTTATTAGCTCTCGTATTTATTTAGTGGATTCTTTGGGATTTTTCTATAAACAAGATCAGTCATCTTCAAATAGAAATAGTTTTATTTTTAACTATTGTTGTTAAGTTGTCTATTTGTCCTTCAGTTGTGTCAGTTTTTTGTTTAATATATTTTGGAATCCTGCATTGGGAAGAGGAGTAATATGTTTATCATTGTTTAGTCTTCCCGATGGACTGATACTTTTATTTTTGTAAAATGTCATTTTTACATCTGGCAACAGGTTTTGTCTTCAAGTCTATTTCATCTGAATTCCTATAGCCATCTCGACTCGCTTTTGATTACTGTTCACCTGGTATACATTTTCCTACCCTTTTACTTTCAATCTATTTGTATCTTTGCTCTAAAGTGTGTCTTTTGTAGACAGCATACAGGTGGATCATGGGTTCTTTTGGGTTTTTTCACCTATTTTGCCAGTCTCTGCTCTTGATTGAAGTGGTTAGTCACGGATAAGGTAGAATTTATAGCTGCCATTTTGCTATTTGTTCTTTATATATCTTTTGCTTTTTTTTTTTTTGGTTCCACTGTTTATCCATGACTGCCTTTTTTTGTGTTAATCTGATATTTTGAAGTATACTATTTTACTTTTTTTTTGTTGTTATTTTCTTAGTGGTCATCCTTAGTGGTATTAAAATCAACATCCTAACTTACTCTAGCAAATTTTTCGTTTCAATTTTTGTAATTTTCTCCTCCAGAATTTCCATTAGGCTATTTTTTAAGTAATTTCTATCGCTTTACTAATATTCTCTACCCAGTAAAACATCATTCCCACACTTTCCTTTAATTATCTAGATATAATTTCCTTTAGTTCTTTTAAAGTCATTGTCTACTAAGTGCAACAACTGGTCTGCTTCTGGAACAGCTTCTTTCACTGATTTTGGGCCATACTCTCCTATTTCTTCACAAAATTGGGCAGTTTGGGGGGCACCCGGCTGGCTCAGTTGGTTGAGCATCTGGCTTTGGCTCAGGTCATGATCTCATAGCTTGTGAGTTCAAGCTCCACGTCGGGCTCGCTGCTGTCAGCGCAGAACCTACTCTGGATCTTCTGTCCCCCTCTCTCTCTGCTCCTTCCCGCTTGTACTATCTCTCTCTCAAAAACAAAATAAAATCTAAAATTGAAAAATATATAAAACTGGACAATTTTATAAAAACTAAGATTCCCTCTCCACTCTCACCTGAGTTGATTGTTGCTGAAGTTTTTACAGTCGTTGCTGCTTGTTTGCTTAGTGACTTCCTTGAAATAATTTTGTGAAGTCTATAGTCTGTGTCATGTGCAGCCCTTGAAGTCTCTATTTAGATTGTAAGTGGTCAGCTCAAGGCTAGATGAGATTTCCATAAATGAATTGACTTGGTAAGTCTCCCAGCCTTTACCAAGGCAAAGGTACTTTTAGTGCTTGGCCACAGAGCTGAGAACTCCATGTTAGCCGTCACTTCCTGCTTACACAGAGACTCCAGGTCCCTGGAGGTGAGAAATTGGAGGCTTCTGGGGTCTTTCCTGGGCATGTGCCTAGCCCTGCCCTTGCATGTGGGCTTCTAGATTTTCAAGAATCCATTGGAGCTTTTCAAAACCCTCTGTGGACATCTCATGCCCCAGTTTTTCCATGTTACTGTTTTGCTTAGTCTCTTCGTAGCTCCAACTTGCAATCAGCAACTCAGAGAGCTGCCATGTGAAACAATGCCACTGATTGTTTTTAACAAACACCCCAGAGAAAAGGCTATTTGTACAGAGTGAGTTTTGAGTCCGGTCAAATAAAGACAAACCGTGAGACCGGTCAAGTAGTGAGAGTTTTCTGGGGAAGGGGCCTTCGGGGAGCTTCAAAACCATTTTCCTCTTTCAGTGGCTGCTAGGCTACTTGCTTTATAGCTACCGTACTTATGAGGCTGTGGGTTTTCAAGGCTACTACAAAACTTGGAGAGCCATAACACACCGTTCTCACCATGACTTAGACACTTTTCTTGAATAAACACTCTTCAGATTACTGCAAACCTTTGGTTAATTTCCAGAGGTCTGAAAAAGTTGCTTTTAGTGATTGTTGCCAGTATTCTTATTGCTTTAATGGAGGAGGGAATTGTTTTCTGTCCACAGTCTACCTTTCCAGAAGTGATTCCTCATGTATTTGTATTTCGATCTAAAGAAAGGTATATCTTCAAAATTTGCGATCATGGCATGGGTTGAGTTAAAATGTAACTATGGCAAAGGATGTTGTTCCTTTTGGAGTCCAAAACAGTTGTTTAGCCAAACCCCGAAGTGAGTCACCAAAAATTCTCTTGTAGAAAATTACTTAAAATTATAATCTTAAATTTATTAGGATACCGATGCTAATCCTCCAAATACTTGAATTTCAGCAAATATTGAAGGGTTTCATATTGCAGGCAAGTACCCGCGTCAGTTGCAACGGAAAATCCAAAGATATGATACATAAATCTGCCTCTGAAAAGACAAGGAACAGACACATGCCAGAAACTAAATAATGACAAAGATGCATGCCTCCCATTGGTCCACAGGCAACACGAGGGCAGAGATAAATGTGTGTGTGTGTGTGTGCGCGCGTGTGTGCGCCTGTGTGTTCTGTGCCTCTTACCTTGTCTGTGATTTGCGGAAACTCCAAGTCTCACCTGCCCCATCATATTTCCCCCCAAATCCTGAGTTCTTTAAGAGGTATTGCACTCTTCAGACCTTGCGTAACCTCGAAGCTGTCAGATCTAGAGTAGATAAAGCATGATGTCCAAGCCATCCTGCTTAGCAGAGGTCGAAGGGACTGTGCACCAAAAGCCTGGGCTCCGTGAAATACGGCATCTGTTTTCATCTCCGCAACGGGCGGGAAGTAAAATCTTCCTCCCCAAAGTAGTTCCAACTCTGTCCTCACTCTACTCGGTGTGATCTTTGAATTCCGGCTGAGTCGTGTTTTATCTCACTCTCTACTTATTAGCCTCAAGAGTTCCGACAACAGTTCCCACTTTATGTCGGATTTATAAACTGAGAACGCTAAGGTCTACCACTTGATTTGTCAATGAAATAAGACAAAATACTTACATCATCTGGCCCACGGAAAACACTCCCCCCGTGTTTACTCCTATTCTCCAAGCAACAAATCCCCTGCAGGACCATCTGGAGGGGATGGGTCTTACCCTGATGGCCCCACAGATTTGTGAAGACTGCGGTTTTGCCTCATTTTTGTCTCACGCCGCACGACACCTCTCCAGAGAGGTCTTCCGTGACCACCCATCCGAAAGAAACTCCCTCTTAGTCACTCTCTGTCCCATTTTGGGGGGAGGAGGGAAATAATCCCAGTTTGCCTGGAACCAGGGGGCTTCCCAGGGTGCAGGACCGTCTGCACTGAAACCAGGACAGAGCTAAGCCAACCTGGAGAAATCAATGGCCTTACCTGCATCCTGCCTTTTTTTTTTTTTTTTTTCATCGTCTTCTCCACTATCTGGATGGTTTACTTGTTTGTGTTCTCATTTCCTTCAGACTAAAAAGTGAGCCCCCTGAGGGCAGGGATAGCATTTTATCTGAGTGCTTCACAGCTGTATGGGGATGCCCAGGGCACTGCTGGGCACACAGCAGGCACTAATTAGCTATTTGTCGAAAGACTGAATGAACTGGTCATTGATTGGCTGACTTGTTTTTTAAATTTTTTTTTTTATGTTTTATTTATTCTTGAGAGCAGGAGAGACACAGCATGAGCGGGGGGGAGGGGCAGAGAGAGAGAGGGAGACACAGAAGCTGAAGCAGGCTCCAGGCTCTGAGCTGTTGGCACAGAGCCTGACGTGCGGCTTGAACTCACAGACCGTGAGATCATGACCTGAGTCGAAGTTGGACACTTAACGGACTGAGCCACCCAGGCGCCCCTGACTCATTTTTTAAAATGCTCACCCTTCGGGGCACCTGGGTGGTTCAGTAGGTGAAAGTCCAACTTCGGCTCAGGTCATGACCTTCCGGTACATGAGTTTGAGTCCCCTGTCGGGCTCTGCACTAACAGCAGGGAGCCTGGAGCCTGCTTTGGATTGTGGGTCTCCCTCTCTTTCTGCCTCCCCCCACTTCTGCGTGCTCTCTCTCTTTCTCTTTCTCTCTTTCTCTCTCTTTTTCTCTCTCTGCCTCAAAAATAAATAAACATTAAAAAAAAACTTTTTAATGCTTGCCCTTCTATTTCCCAGGTTTGAACAATATAAATGCATAAGGAACACAGAGTTTTGTATGACACCACAATTAACCTCTTTTTTTTTTTTATAAAAGCATTTTGTGTGGTCATAACGACTGAGTGAGCTGTAAGCCCTTGAACCTGTGTGGCAGTGGGAACTTCAGACAGCTGTGTTCCTTTTCTTCTGATCCCAAACAATATAATTAAAAAGGATTCCCTGAAATGTAGACGTTTCTACCATTTACCCTGGAATGTGGGCTCTAGCCAGTATAACCCAGTCTGTAAATACGAGATTAGCGTCTGGGAAGGGAAAACTCTCCTTCTCTAAAACTACATTCAAAAGAAAATCTCCACCTCTTTTTCCGTTATAGAAGCGGCGGCATTCCTCGTAAGACCCATAATTACCTTAAATATTCCACAAGGATCTCAGAGCTACGCGACGCTAAAACACAACCTGAGACCACGTCTTCGGGCTCCAACACGAACTAGACACAGACGATGCCCCTCTTCCCCACGATCGGTTTACTGTATAAATGAGAAGACACAACGTAGTTTCAGATTTAATTAAAGTAATTGACTGAATTGCATTTTGTAGTTGTGACGGTCATTAACATTCTTGACCTCTCTGTCACGACTTCTCCGATGGATATTTATGAGGAATCTTATCATCAATAAGCACCATCAACATATTAAAATTAATTTTAACTGCTTTCTGGGAGACCGAAAGCGCAAGAAGCCGCTGAAAGCCACCCGTCCTGAATCATTTTTGTATCGATTCAACATGGCTAAGCCTCCGGCACAACTAATAGGGAATTTTATGTGTGTGTGTAGGCAAGTCGCTCTCTATATACAATATTTAATTTTCTTTTATATCTAACTCTGGTTACGTGAATCGCGTTGCCGTATTTTCCGGAGCCCGGGGATCCATCTGCTGCCGTTTCCAGCGCTGGCTGGGCGGCGCTCACGCGGGCTCGCTTCAGGCCCACGTGCATAATTCAGCGACACATGGACGTGGGCCCTTATTTTCATGGCTCTCAAAGAGCTTCACAAAAGACAGGCTTTGGTGCATCAAGAGAACATAGCCCACAGGTGTGCTGAGCGGGGCTCCCTTGTGTGTAGAGCAAACAATTACGCTCTGGAATCTGAGCCTCTAAGTTGTATCAGTTGAGCACCTGTCCTGAAGGAAGGAAAGCAGCTTTCATTACAGTCCCCGAGGGCAGGTCGGCTCCGGGCTGTGTAGAGTCACGGCAGGTCCTAGCCAAGGCACGCTAGCTGAGATGCTACTACTCCAGAGAACACTGCCGAGGGCTTCAAGGTGACTGTCTTCAGGGACTGTCTCCATCTCTATCTCCCTCTGTCCGTGCCCTCCACGGTGTGCCTCTCCGCATCTCCTTCTGCATTTATCGCTTACTGAGCATCTACTATACGCCAGGCACTGTGCGAGACTGTCAACACGGTATGGCATCTCATTTCTCCCAGTACCCCCACAAGGCTCAGGAAGACCCAGTAATGTACCCAAGGTCAGGTAAGGCTAAGTGGTAGAATCGGGAGGCAAAGGCAGGTGTGCGGGGACCCCAGCACACCTGTCTTGATCACACGGCCGTTTCTGAGGCAGCTTCCAGGCTACCCCACGCACCCGGGGGTTCTTCCACTCTTCTTGCTAGCTCCTCCTTTATGCGGTGGTCATTCTGATTTCTTGTGGCTCTGTCCTCTGCCCTCGTTCAGCCTTTCTTCCAGGGCCTCAGGCGCCCGCCACCAAGTTGAAAACCTGACTCTCCGTCCGGGTCTTTCTCCTGCACGGCGAGCCTGGAGACCCACCTTGCTGCCCGCGTCTGCACTGTGGGGGTCTCATGGGTGCCCCCGTGCCGCGCCCCCGGGACCCACCTCGGTGAGCACCATCCAGCGTCCTGGGCCCCCCCTCTCTCCTTTTTGCTTTTGTTCATCGACTGCCTGTTCACACCGCCCCTCACCCCCCACCTGCTAGCTCTCCGATCTTTCCCACTGTCTGTGTCAACAGCACAGTCCAGTGATTCTCAAACAGGGGCGATGCCAGCTCTCAGGGGGCCTCCGTCGGGAGTCGGCACAACTGGGGGGGGGGGCAGGGGATGCTACCGACCTCCCGTTGCTAGAGCCCAGAGACAGGGTAACCAGCTTCAGTGCCCAGGACGGCCCCCACGGGTGAAGGTTATGCGGGGCCAGATGCCAGTCGTGCTGAGGGTGAGAAAGCCCAGTCTAGCCCGACCTGGCAAACCATTGTCATAGCCCCAAACTATCTCTGCACATCCACTGGGTCCTCCTCAGCCCATTCCCCACCCCACACGGCCAGAAGGACCTTTTACAAACGCACATGCAGGGTGTTCCCCTTAAAACCCACCCGTGACTTCGCTTTGCAGATAAAACCCACCCTTGGCTTGGCCGGAAAACCTGGCGTGTTTCTTTACCCACCATCGAGCCACTCTTCCCCTTTAACTGGGCTTTCTTCTCCTGCCTTTTCCTTTTCAGAGTTCCTCTGCCTTTCCCTCCTACCTTTGCTCGCATTTCATCTTGACATAGAGGACTTCGCCGACTTCCGGAACTCTCTGTCCCCACACCCTTCTATGATTGTCTCTTATCTCGTAGTACTTACAACACCAGACATGTTATGTATTCCTTTGCCGCTTTCTTTGTCTTCCGCCTTCCCCAGCGAGCACTGAGCTCCACTCTAATGACATGTCTGCCTCTTGTTTACGGTTGTATCACAACCGCCTGTAACTGTGCCCGACACATAGTAGGTGCTCAATAAACATTTGGGGAATGAAAAAATATACATGCACAGATATTGCTGCTGCTTCTTAATTCCCATCTATTTACTATGTTAAACATCAAAGGACCTTTGACATTTTCCTTTGCCGGACTCTCATATCAGAGACGGTCATGTGCTAAGATTAAAAGAAACCTCGCCTAAAGCAAATAAAAGGCCGATTCCGCCCGGCCACTGCCTGGCGGCTGCAGGTGCCCTGGACATCCGGGCCATGCAGACCAGGCAGGCAAGTCAGCCCCAAGCAAGGACCAAACACCTCCTCCCACCATGCACAACATTCGCATCGCGTTGAACCAGAAATCAGACGCACTGGCCGGTTTCCTTGTTTGCTGACGGGATTTACTATGAAAATCTGGGTGGACCAGAAAATCCGGGGAGCCTGGCTGTAATAGCCACAGGCATTTCCATCTCTGGGCAGCGGACCGTTCCTTGCTAGGCCATGGGCGCACTCGACGTACCGTGCTCTGCCTTCGCAAAGACAGAGGCGGCCTCTTCGCCTGCCAAAATATCAGAATATTGAGGAACTTTGATGTCCTGGAACACTGGACGTGCGCAAATAAAGGAGGATTATTTTCGTGGCAGCAGTACATGAGGACGACGATGACGATGACAGTAAGAGTGGGTGACCCGGGCGGATCGCTTCCGGTATGTCACATACTGTACCTGGTCTCCTTCCGTCTTCCCAGCAGGGAGAGCATTCATTACCCGTCTTTCACAGATGGGAAATCGCAGACACACTGAGGTGGGGTTACCTCCCCACCACCACGCAGCCGGTGAGCCGAAACGCAACCGATATTACTGTTTTTTTCCGAAACTCAGGCTCTTTCATAACTTTGCCTCCCAATGTAAAAAGGAGACCAATAATCCTTCCAAGAGACTTCCAAACTGCTTTTGTAACTGTAAAGATGGAAAGAGTAACATGGGAAGCAGAAAAGGGAACAAGATGAGGCAGCAAATAAATACCAAATAACCCTGCCTAAAAGTGCTTTTAGAGTGAGGAAAACAGCACTATCGATCTGAGCTGCGATCATCACGGTGGGCTTCATGAAGGAGGTGACGTTTGAGTTGGCCGTGCTTAGAAGCAGGGAGAGGATCGCAAAGAGTTTTGAGAAAGGAGAAATCGCATAAGGAAAGGCATGCTGTGAGAAATTCAAAAGGCATATTATCTGGCAAAAGTGAGAAGTAGTGTTTCCCAAACCTTTCAACACAGTACCCGTGCTTGTTATGCACAGAAAGGAATTTGATGTTCATTGGGCTTGGGAAATGCTAAGTTAAACAAAACTTTGCAGGACTTATCAGAGCCTTTAGTGAGGTTAATTGCATTGTGAATCTCAAGGACAGGGTATAAGTATAATGCTGGATTTGTCGTACCGGTTTATTCGACTCATAGACCCCTTGCCTGTTTTTCTACCAGCACCGGTTAACATCTCATTGAACTGGCAGTCTGTGGAATCCATTTGGGAAGTTCTATTGTGCAAACATCATGGATAACAGCTCAGGGAAGCCGGACAGGGGCCATTCCACAGAGGCCCTTGCTGCTCTGTTAGGGAGGTCTGTGATTGTAGCACTCGGGAGCTAGTGAAGGCTTCCAGACACTTGTTTGGGAGGACTGGTCTACCAGGAGAGGAACGCATCAGACCCAGGACAAGGAAAGAGAATCCCCAGTGGGTCAGCCAAGTGCCTGCCTTCCCGAACACTTCATTTGACTGTCGGCCCTGTGAGGCCAGAAACACGTCTGTTTTTACTTAGCCCGGTGACCAGTGCATAGTAGGGCTCCATAAACTCTGTGAAGTGAGTGGAGGGACGGACAGCGTATCTACTGGACCGCACGTGGTGTGTTTTGGAATCCCTTCTAGCGGATTCGACCGGCTTCCAGACCAATCCCCCAATATCAAGATTAACACGTTATAAAATAAAACCTCCCGAGTGTATCTATAACTCTTTCTATTTGACTTTGTATCTTACATGACCTCTCACGTTTCTGTGAGTCAGAGGCTCCAGCTGGCGAGTATTCTATGTGTCATTTCTCCGTGGGCAGAAACCCAAACACCGCAACCCCCGATTGCTTTATCCTTCTTCCTATTCACAGATCGCCCCTCGGGAGACACCGTCTTCCGCACACACGCCTTTAACGTCTTGATTTCCCTTCCTGGCTGCTAACACCTGTTGAATTAGGAAACAGAGTGCATTTCTAGTCTGAATTCTTACCTTTCCTTGACCAAAATATCAGGGGGGATTTCAGTCAGGAAGATCACCGCAGATAGCTGCCCTCCTCCTCACCCCCGCTCCAGTCTCCGGAGGAAGCTTCCTTACTGGGTTGCTTATGGAGGTTACACCACACCATTGGTTTTCAACATTTCAGAAGAATATTCGAGATACTCAGTCTTCCCGATTTAGCCCAAACTAGATTTTTCTTCCCTCATCTCCCATACTCTCAACAAACGGGCAGTTCAAGCTACCCTGAGTTGTAATGAGTTTCAGTGTCTAGAATCAAGTATTATTTTATTGTCACTACTGTTTCCCGCCGACCAAACTCTTTTTACAACTTCAGGTGGTTGCCTGTGCTGTTCACCTCTTGTTCCGGCCAGCCAATCTGAGGTTTCAGACTTGAGTAGGGCTCTTAGACACTGATTCGAATTTAAAGGTGTGGGGGTTGGGTGACATTGGGACATTTTATGCCACGAAGTCAGTTTTGTCACTACCACTCTCTCTAAGATATATTTGTGGAGACCAATGAATGCTTTGAGTCTCCTTCTGGAAGAAACGTTTCCTTCATTACAAAATGCCAGATAAGAGGGGGCGCCTGGGTGGCTCAGTCAGGTAGGCATCCAACTCGGCTCAGGTCATGATCTTACGGTCTGTGAGTTCGAGCCCCACGTCGGGCTCTGTGCTGATGGCTGAGTCTGGGGCCTGCTTCGGATTCTGTGTCTCCCTCTCTGTCTCCCCCTCCCCCGCTGGCGCTCTGTCTCCATCTCTCAAAATAAATAAACGTTAAAAAGCAATCTTTTTTAAATGCCAGATAAGCCCGAGGACATTAAAGTTTCACACACAGATCTCACCCACCCTGCCGGGTCTAGATACATTTCTCTGCAGTGATTCTGGAGGGCATCCCGCCCTGATGAGTCAGCCCCAGGCACACCCAGGATTCCTCGCACCGCACCTCCTCTGGCTAGAAAATATTTGTCTGCATCTCTAGGCTGGCGCTTAAGCCAGAAGTGGCAAGAGATGGTCACAGGACACTTTCAGCCAGCTGAGCCATTCTCAGGTGTGGTTTATGAAGCTTTGTCTTGAGAACAGTCTAAAATGAATGACCGATTTGGCCACCCTCTGTTTTCCCTTTGTCTCCAGAAACCCCCGGAATGTTCTCCAAGATGCCAGAAGGTAAATTAAAAGTCCCACTCATTTATGTGTGCCACCCAACCATGGTCAGTGGACATCGGCACCTATCCTTGGACATTGCTGGGATGAGTTATATTTGATCCACTGACCTATGGGTGAATCGTAGGTTACATCTAATTACACCTGCGAGCCAGTGTACGTCAGGAACAAACCTTCCTATTTCACTCCAAAATACTGTGAAACCCCTTCGGGGAGTCTAATGATTATACCGTAGGGGTTTGTGTGAACCAACGAGGGTAAATAATTAGAGTATATTGTTAATTAATAGTGCAGTGCCTTCTAGCACAAAGATATTTAAGATTATGATGGTATTGAAATATCAGTAAGTAGAGAAACAGTCTTGCTCTCGATGAAGCCAGGAAGAACAAAGAAAGTTTTGTCAGACGGGCAAAAATACCCTGCAAATTTGGCAATCTTATGTCAAAAGTTTCTAGCGTGTTTAAAGGAAATTTTCAATTTACCGAATGCTCTGTTTGCCAAAATGAATATTGGCCTTTATTACAAAAAATAAACCCAGAGAAAATGAAAGGGAGGTACTGTACATTTCTACTTGGCATGACAGCGAAACTTTTTGTTATCACGTGAACTTTCTGGAAATAATAACAATTAACACAGATTTCATAATGGGCACTCTTTCAATTTTTCTTTCATTAAGCTGCGTAAAAATACAGGCTCATGAAAAAGCCAGTTCAATTAAAGCGTGAACTTTTCATTATTTCTAACACGTTTTACCTATTTTTAATTGATGGAAGTGTTACGTATTTTGCCAACCCAAGAATTTTTCACACCCCCTTAATTCAAACCAGCTTGAGTTTTGCAATTCAAATAGACAGGTTATTATTTGGCATTAACTGGAAGTCAAATAAAGCAATAGTAAAATTTATGAAATAGAGCACAATGCATACATTATTTCCTAAAGAAATTTGTTTTATACAGTCGAAATACAGGAAATCAATTTTTGTTTAACCTTAGCTAATCCTCAAAAATCCTTAATGAGGAAGATGCTCATATTCTACAACGAGGATTTGGCAAGCGAGCAAATCAATCCAAGCTTTAAAAAGTTATCTAACTTGCCCAAGGTCATACAGCAAGTGCAAGGGCCCTGATCCTAACACAGGTGATCTGGCCACCTGCCGTATCTTCTCTAGGCTGAAGGTAACAAGCTCCTTGAGCAAAGGTTGTATCTTTCTTTTCCTTTTTTATTTCTTCACTATATGGTTTCTGTTTGTTTGCTTGTTTTTCCCTATGCATTGTTCCTAGGCAAGGCGTCTCTTAGTAAATCTAGTTAACGGCTCGTTGTCAGCTTTCTATTAAACATAGCTCTCTACAACCTGCGTTTCTATACACGGACGGTCAAGGTTGCTTGACATTAAGCAGGTTGCTTAATGTTAATTACGGTGACCCCTAAGACATGGCTAGATAACAAAGTGTCATCTGAAGCATTCCAGAAAGATAAAATTATGTCCACGTAGACCTTGAATTCCAGATGAGTATCTCCAACTCTTGAATGAGTTGATCGACTCTATCCGTTGGTCTCATAGACACCACAATTTTATCACACCCCAAAATGAATCAATTTTTTCATCTTCTCAAAAATCTCTCTTCATTGCCTGAGTTTCCAACTAGACCCCAAGGGGGTAACCCTCAAGTACTTTCTTTCATTCGCTCCCATTTTGGTCACAGAGTATCCATTCTACCTGCGAATTACCTTTCAATTCCATGCCCTCCTTCACATCTTCGGTGCCTTGATTCTGACCCTTATTTTCTTTTGCCCGGAAGATTTTTAACAACTTGGTTACGGGTCGCTTTGCATCTGGTCTGTCACTATTGGTATTCTTCCTCACAGGTGCCCAAAGTGTCTAAAACAGAAACTATTCACTTCTTAAAGACTGCTGACAGCTGCTCCTGCCTTAAAAAAGTATTTGACACCATGAGGTCCATGGAACCCTGAAAGACTGGGCATAGGGAGAGACAAATAAGTTTAAGACAAGCTCTTGGAAATACATAAGGCAGAGTCATATATTAAAGGCCCTGAGAAGTCCGGCAGGAAAGAACCCCATCCAACAGCCTAACCCAGTGTTCCCTAAATTTTATTTGGCCTTAGAATCCCGTTGTCACAGACAATACCAATGAACATCTCAAGGAACCAGTGTTCTTCTAAGCATAGCTGAGAAAATACTATCTTAGCAGATAAACTCACTGTAGTGCTACCTCACCTCCATTATTCACCACCTTCCTCACCCAGTTACGTTCATGGCAGTTTCCAAGGCAATCACATACTCATTTTATCAAGTTAAACATGAAGCCCCTTCCAAACGAAATGTATTTTCCCCAATTTTTCAATCTGAAGAACTCTTACTAACCACTTCCAGACCCAGTTCGAATGTTAGCACTTCTTTAAAGCTCTCCTCAAGTGACACTTGCGCGCTGCTCTGTAGATCGTGGCTCTAATATTGTGTGCATTCGTTCACAGGCTCACCTTCGCAACAAGGTTATTGGACCCTTTTATATTTGCGTCTGGAGTACCTAGCGTATTGTAGAAACTCACCACATGTTGATTGCAAGTATATTTCATTGTATTCTAATTCAATACCTTAGAGATAGCGGGTGTCAAAGCACATCTGTTACAACGTATCTCAAGACTCGTCAAATCGACTTGAAAGAACATGCAACCTGCAAGGCTTATAGCAGGGGTAAAGGGATTTTATCTCCCAAGGGAGAAGTACCACAGGCCCTGCTCTGACTCAAGAGGCTAGATTTGGTCACCTAGTCCACCTAGAGGTATGTTTATTCCTCCCTGCCCTCAACCTCATGAGCTGCGTCTGCATTTGTACCTCACGAGGAGGGGCAGCCTTCTCCAAAAGAGGAAGAGATACACTTTTCAGCCCCAGATACAACTAATTAGTGGAAGGCACGAGTGTGAACAAGGCACAAAGTTGGACGCCCATGGAGTGCACGTCCTCGCCCAGAAGTATATGGTACCCAATGGCTCCACGAGTTATGGTAACTTCCTTACTGCTCACTGGTAGCACACAATCCACTGAGAAACAACATGGCTTCCCATGACCCTGAGGAAGTTAATTTCCAAAGAGTTGCATCAAATCTTTTTGGACGATGAGGCAGATCTGTAAATGACTCTGCCGCTTCCCAGCTAGGTAGGCTATTTCACCTCTTCACCCAGCCTTATCCTCATCTGTCAGAGGAGGAAAATGAGGCAGCATTTGAAACCATTTAACACCTTGCTCGGCACATACCAGGCAATCAATAAGACTGTATCACATTTAATTCTTGTTTCTCCTGGGTTTTACAGTTTATAGAAATAAAAATAGGAACCACTTACATGAAATTAATAACCAGCTCAAAAACCTGTTACTAAGTGTATTTTGGACAGATCTATTTGTCTCTGCCATTCTCCATGTTAAATTAAAATTAAAACACACTCTTTTTAAAAAAAAAAAAAAAGCCCTTCTAATTCAGCAGAACGGCATTCGAAAGCGTGCATCTAAAGCCGCACATTTTAGTGCTGACTCGATTTGTTGTCCAAAGTTTAGCAATTGGAGACCACAGTGTCTTTAAGATAAGGTCTGGATAAAACCCATGCATGGGTGGTCTGGTTCTGTCATAGGAGAGTTAGAAATTCTGGTTGGAATCTCGCAGAACATAAACGTTTCTCTCGTGGGGTTGGGAGCTTTCAAATTATTTCCCATTATTTTGTGAGGGAGTCAGATGCATGAAGCAATTTAAACAAGCTAGGCAGGGAACGAGCCACAGCCCGCACTGGGGACTGGACCACGTCACACACAAAGAAGACCTAAGTCACCGGGGGGATCTGGGCCCCAGCTCTTAGGAGCATGCGCGCTCCCAGGGTTGGAGTTAATGAGGCCATTGGCTCCCTCCTTCTCCTTTCCAGAGATTATCATGATCAATTTGCATGATGATTATGGAAAAAATTAAAACACTATTCCCAAAGATCAAGTTAATAAAGGCCTTTGAGACACAGAGCTTCCTGGTGGAGAAGGCTATCTTTTTCTCTGAAAGAGCGAACGGCACTTAACATGAGCTACAGTCTAGTTCAATGAAGCGGTGGTGAATTCCTACCCCCCCTCCTTATTTTTTTTTTATTCATAGCATCTTACACCTCGATTAGACCTCTCTCCCTTAAGAGCATGTAACAAATATAATACAAATTCAGGGAAATAAAAGGAGCAGGGGGAGGGGGCATTAGAATAAAGACAAGAAAAGAAGATGAATTGGCGGAATTCTCTTGTGGTTGAAAAGCCATTTGCTCCTCCTTTCAGTGACAGTTTCTACGTTTTCTAGATTCACACTAAAATTCATTTCTCCTTTGATACTTCAAGTCCGCCTCAGAGCTAGACATCTACAGTGACTCCTCTCTCTCCTTAGGAGCCAAAGCTGTCCTTGGTACCTCACTAAAGGCAAGTGTCTCCCATACAGAGCAATTCCTTTTTCAGTTCAGTTCTTACCCTGTTCCTATCTTTTACGTGAAATGAGATTCTGCTTTTTCCTTCGAGGGAGGCTTGCCTTTTCTGCTCCGTAGAGAAAGCATTTAAGCACCTTGGCAGCTGGCTTGGAGGATGAAACGTAGGAAAACAGTCTGATCCCACTTCCCCTCTGACAGAGTCTCTTGTTTGTAGGTAGTCGTGGTCAAAACCTCAGGTGATGATGGGGAAAACTTGGCCAATGAACGAGATCTACTTTCTTAAGCTTGTGCTTCATGGTATCGCTACAGGACAAAATAGACGATAAAACAGGACAAAATAAAAATGCAAAACAGAAGTCTGTGCAGCCCTTCCATGTATTACGGATTTTACTTTTAGCATCTGACCTATCGTTACAGAATTTGCAACAAAAGACATAGTTAAGCCAACAAACACACTATATCACAACTAACTTGCCCTGCAAGTCATTCGCAATTTCTCTATTCTGTCCCCCTTAACTCATGGTAGGGAATGGTATGGGTGTAAAGACATTCATATCCTTCCTTGATCATTTGTGTTACTATTGATCCATGCTTTTCCCTAACCCATGCTACTGTTGATTCCCTGTAGTTCATGGTCACCAAATAACCACCTGTAACAGTTTATGTCCAGCAGACCCAGAAAGAATGAAGTACAGTAAAACCTCGGTTTGTGGGCATAATTCATTCTGGAAACGCACTCGTAATCCATAGCATTTGACCATCAAAGCAAATTTCAAGAACCATTGGCTCAGTTGTGATCATGGGACTTACAGCATCACCTACTACTCACACTGTGAGCATCTCTCATTTCTCAAGTTAAAATTTATTAGAAACGTTTGCCCGTCTTGCAGAACAAGTCACTCACAACCCAAGCTTTTACTGTACTCTTTCTCAGGATGGACTCTGAGGAGGAAACATTTTTAGAAGAAAAAAGGATACTCTTGGAGTGGCTTTTTTTTTACATTTTATCTATAATTTATCCTTTATGTCTTGCCAGTGACTGAAGTCACGTCCTTGAAAGTAGAAGGCTATCATTCTAAGGCAGCAATGGCCGTCATAAATCGAATTGAGAACACTTACCTAGGATGCAAGTTGTGCCCAGCACTGTGTGAAGTGAGATCCAGCTTCCACCAAGTCCAGCACCCGGTGCCGGGTACACCCACCTGGAGGAAAGAGGGCCTTTTTGTCATCCATCTGTCTCAAGGGACACATTTTCCTGATAATCATATTTGATTAAGGGAGTGCAGGGCTTAGGGATATAGGAAGCTTGTGATCTAATAGCAGTTAATTTAGCAGCAGATGATATGAATTACCCAAAAAGCAGTCTTTATGCATAAAAGGTAAATAGTGAAGAGGTCATTGCCTTCACTTTATAGTTTCTACGTCTAGTCTTTGGGACAAGCATAAAGACGCTACCATGTTCAATCCTCTTAATTCTATGAGGCTCGTCTTCCAGTGAGTCAACTCATGCCCCCGCCCACCCAGCAGCTAATAAGTGACCCTAAGATCCCATTTCTCCCTCCCCAAGGGAGAAGGACCCAGAAGAAGGAAGGCGGGGAGGTCTCTGAACGGAACGTGTGGTATTTAGCACTGACCTCTAATGGTGGGCCCCACTCTTGGCACACAATGGACTCTCTAGAGGTCTTCGTTGAACTCAACTCAGGATGGAAGGCTGGAGAACCAAGATTTTTCGAGCGGGTCTGGGAGGTGCTTAGAAGGTCACCTGAAAGGAGGTGCTCACTCTTGGGGGACCTCTTTCCTATCGTTGTAGTGCCCACCCTGTGCCCCCCCCCCTACTCATTCCCCCCAACATCACTCCAAGGGATCAGGGACTTTGGTTTCCAAGTCTCACAAACAGGCGGAAGTTCGGACTGCTCACTGGCGTCTCCCCTCTTTGCCTGCCAGATGGCCTTTCTTCCAGTTCACGGCCATACCTGCGCGAGGAGCCAGGAAACCCCTCGGGGAAAGCTTCCCATCCGTCTTCCTGGTGGTCTTTCATTTCTTTGCCAATAAGAAGATCTGCTTCACAACACACTTCGATATATTTGACATCTGTCATAAAACCCGGGCCAGGCGTATCTGTCTTCTGTTAAAATAAACCATTCGACAGAGGCACTTCCTCTGCTGTTAAGGCCCCACCAGAAATAATTATTGACATATTGTCCGCACGTCCAGCCAACCCTCTTAATAGGAGCCATAAATTATGGGTCTGGGTTTCCCCCACTCCTACGGAGAAACCAGGTAACACTTAGGGGACCAGAAAGAGACGCCATGATATTAAAACATGAAGGGGAAGCTATAGCTGAAGCAACTGGCTTGAAATGAATACCTTCCTTTAACATCTTTGGAAAGTTAGTGACTGTGGCAAGACACAGCTGTTTCTTTGTGATGTGACATAAATTTCTCATAATACGTTATCCAGATGACGCTTATGTTCAGGTGGTGTAGAAAAAAGCTGATGGAAGTTCTCTGAGTGACAGCGATTCCTCCTTAGACTTAATGTGGCTCAGCCTTCTGGAAGGTTCCTTACTGGGGACGATTCTGGACGCTTGGACTCTCGGTGCATACTAAGAACGTGAGAGCATTCGCTTCTGATGCTCACTGCTCCCTTGCGAGGCACCCACGGAAAGAGTAGTTCTCAGCTTCCCCCAAAGACCCACCAGTTGGAAAACTTGTCCCAAGACTGTTAAAATCACTCCTATGCTCAAATGTGTTATAGTCCCTTTGGGCCTGTGTGGGCCAAATATACACAGCAAATATATAATGCTTTGCCCTTGGGAAGATACTGTGGGCATATATACCTCTCCCTGCTGATCAGGAAGGAAGATAGAGGTGAGTTTTATGAAGGAAAAAGAATTTTATTTTTTTTTAAGTTTATTTATTTATTTTGAGAGAGACCGAGAGAATGTGAGCAAGGGAGGGACAGGAAGGGAGAGAGAGAGAGAAAGAATCCCAAGCAGGCTCTGCAGGGTCAGCTCAGAGCCCAACATGGGGCTCAAACTCACAAACCGTGAGATCATGACCTGAGCCCAAATCAAGAGGATGCTGAACCAACTGAGCCACCCAGGTGCTCCAAGAAAAAGGATTTTAGAAACACATGTGCTAAGTTTGCTGTAGTTTTGTTGGAGTAAGGAAAGAGGACTCCTTTTTGAAGACAGCTGCAAATGTTTCCGGCTGGAAATAATTGCCAGGGAAGCGACACTGTAGATAGAGGTTCAGAGGTAGCATGCAGGACAGAACCCGTTCATTGTAACAAATATTTTACTAGGCGAAAGTAAAACATTTGTTGGAATAGATTTGGGTCACCTTGACCTCGTGAGCAACCCAAATAGCTACTCTGTGGGCACGTAGGGTGGGGGTGTCTGGGAGGGGAGGGGTAATGCATAACAAATCAATACAAAGATTAAAACTACAAGTGTCCTTTATTTGGGCTACTGGGGTAAACAGACTAAGAAAATAGCCCACAATCCGTGGTAAGAAAGTTTGTTCTCTCCACAGACCCAGGCAGGACTTTTAACAGAGGAAAGGAGGGGCACCTGGGTGGCTCAGTCGGTTAAGCATCCAACTGTGGCTCAGGTGATGATATCACGGTTTGTGAGTTTGAGCCCCACATCCGGCTCTCCACTGTCAGTGCAGAGCCCACCTCGGATCCTCTGTCTCCCTCTCTCTCTGCCCCTTCCCTGCTCATGCTGTCTCTCTCTCTCTGTCTCTCACGAATGAATAAACGTTAAAAAAAATTAAAAAGTGAAAAGAAGAACAGAGGAAATGTCTCAGGTGGGAGAGAAATGCCCAAATATCGAATAGTGGACATAAAAAAAGTAATGTTTCTGGCCGGCAACATACTTTCTGGGTCCTTATTTTCACCCAACACTCGGAGAGATGCCAGACATTTTTGTTTGCACACACATAACCTGCTCGCTCTACACTAAAGTGGGAAATAGACGGTCCTGTTCAAACTGGAATAAATTGTTGAAAGAAACCTAAGTGTTTAAGTGTCTTCTTCAAGATCAGGAAATCATCTATCACTTGGGCTTTGAGTCGGAGCCTTGTAAAGAAGGACGTGTTCCGTACGGTTGTGCTGCTAAACTAGGAAGTAAGACTGCTGTTGAAAGAGATGTTTTCACAGTATCTGGATGGGAGATTAACTCCGCAAGAGGCAGAGGAAATCGCCAATTTCCCCTTGTCCACCCCACTCAACTCAAACCACCCCAAACTGTCAGTGGATCTGAAATCAGAGGAAGCAGCTAATTTGATGACCAGTAACAACACCGATGCTTCAGGATGTTAAGATAAGGGTCGGGGAACTGACGTTTCTAACTATGAGCAGATCCGTCGCACCAATCAGAACGCACCAGCAATGCCAACGGACTCAAGACGAGCCGTGTTTGCTGCCCCACAGCACAGACTTCCAAAGCGAAGTGAGGTTTAGCGTATCTCAAGTGGGCATCCACGTCCACACTGAAGTGGGAATTTCACTGCTTCCCCAGAGTTTGTGCTAGACGAGCAACTGGCCAGGGCTCCCCAGCTTCCCCATAGGCGGAGGGGCATCCGCTTCTGAACTCAGTGAAAAGGCCATGATCTGTTCGTTGGCAGCGTGTCGAGGCTCCAGCGGCAGGCGTTCTGCCGTCTGCGGACACTAGGAGCCTCCTGCAGGTGCTCACTCTCCCTTTCATGCGTAAAGAACCTCGATGAGACGACTGCCCAAGTCTAGTGCCAGCGATAACAGAAGTCAGGCCAGGAAGGTGGTTCATTCTACGCCGCCAGCCAGCAGGCGATTGGTGTAGCATAGAACATGAAGTACTCTTCCCATCAAGGCCTGGGCAGGCCGCTTGCTTCGGGGGTAGGGGAGGAGACCCATTCCCACGGAACGCCATCCACACACACGTAGCAGATGTCCTGGGGAAGAATTAACCCACTGTCTTGCCAGAGTTTGACACGGCGCCTGGTGCCCGTGGTGGCTCTTTTCAGACGGCTGAATAGAAGACAACATGTTGTATCTCCTTGAGAAACGGCTCGCATCTGCTATGTAGGCAAAGAGCTGAGTTGTGATCCCAAGGACGGCTTTGGAGGCCGCTGCCCTTGTCCTAGGAAGGAAACGACCTCCCGTCCATAAATGATGACTTCTCTCGTTCCGGCATGGGTACAGGCCGCCCCAGGAAGGTCTGGACGCAACCCCGGCGTGCCTCTTTTCATTCCTGCAGTGGTGATTTCCTTGTCCTCCTGCGCGGCAAGGAAAGCAAATGACATGTGTTCAGGTTTTATGCTAACAAGGCTGTTCACCTCCGTCTTGCTGCTGTTTAAACGTGCTAAGACCAGGCACTTCCGCGGTGCTGTCTTCATCTCCCTAAGCCAAAATCTGTGCCCGTAGGTGAGGAAGGACTGGATACCATTACCCCGATAGCTGATGATAATATGTCTACGTCCATTGTTAAGCTTCTTAAGTTTCTTCCTCACTTTGGGAGTACTTAGCATATCTTTTACTAAAAACCATACTCTGTGTGCCTTAGGTAAAGTAAGATTTGATACCCGTTCACGGGAGATTATCTAGACTAAGCTGCCGAGCGAAGGTCTCAGCCTCGCTCAGCCAGGCGCTCCATAAATGCACCTTTTATAAACCTCTGCGGGGTAAACTGGGTCACTCGATGGTGTTTCAGACCATCTGGAAAACAGTCAGAGGGGTGGGGAGGGCTGTAAAAGCGCTTTGTCCTCAGGCTCAGGGGAGAGAATGAAAGTACGGAGGTGGCAAGTACCGAACGCCTCGGAGCATCCACTTGTTGGGAAGTACCCTGACTCCTCGTTATCTGGAGGGGCTTGGCAAGGAGGCGGAGTTCGGATATGTGTTATTCCTCCCACACAGGCTTAAAAATCCCTTCTCTGGCATTTCTTAGGCAATGGACACGCTAACTCCAGCTGAACGGAATATCCATCTTACATCCTCCCCAGCGGGAGCTCCGGAGGACCAAAGGCAAGCAGAGGACCGGGAACAGCAGCCTACAAGTGGCCAGCAGGTATCCACATGCATAGACGTGGCACTGTCTCTATTTGTCTATTTCCTGACGAACTGCACTCATGACCTTGTACTACAAACAGCCAGCAAATTCCCCTTCCTAAGACACTCATTCATTGGCTGCGGTACTTTTTTTTTTTAATTTTTATTTATTTATTTTGAGAGACAGAGAGAGAGGAAGAGAAGGGGAGGGGCAGGGAGAGAGGGAGAGAGAATCCCAAGCAGGTTCTGCACTGTCAGCGCAGAGCCCGACGCAGGGCTCGAACTCACGAACTGTGAGATCAGGACCTGAGCCAAAATCGAGAGTCGGACGCTTAACTGGCTGAGCCCCCCTGCCAGGTGCCCATGTGGTGCTTTTCATGGGTAGAGAGACTCAGACATTTCAAGGAAGGAAAAAAGTCATTCAGTAAGCATCTTGAATTCCAAGCAGGGGAATTTTTTAAGTGACTGAGGGATGTGTTTCATAGTTCTCACTTCCTCTAAAATATTAATTAAGAAAACATATACGAGCTTTTCCTCAAGGGGCGTGCGGAGAGTTCCGCTAGCTGGCCCTCCCCGCTAGCCATATCGCGCTCTCCTCCCTCATTAGCCCAGGGTGCCAGGCTGTTCCTTCAAATTAAGACAATACGCTTGTGGTGATGAACCGTATTGGCCATCTATCTTCCTCCTGTGATCCGGCTCTCGTCGGGCTCACATGAAGCCATTTCTTCTGCCTGTGGCTGATTAAACACAGAGTAAATCCGCATCTCTAAGGAGGCTCTAATGATTCTCCACAGAGCCCATGTCAGCCCAGCTCGCACCTTCAGGCTCCAGCTCGTCTGCTTCCATCATGAAACAAAGTGTCTATTTCAGAGAGCTGGTAGGTTTCTTTCATCCAGTGTACCCCTCTGGTCAGACCGAATGAAATGTATTTGGTACACAAGGTGCCTGCCGTGCACAGGTAACAAACGGTCCCCAAGGAAGTGGTGTCCTCCTCGAGAGTGAAAAGCACACCACTTTGGGCAAAAACCTGTGCCTTTTCTAGAAGTCTCCAGGGCTTACACCCTATGGTCTTCTTTTCATAAAAACGGGTCAGGAAACATCAAGGGGGATCTTGGGAATAAGGTAATCCTTAAGTCGTCCACTCATTTATTCTTTTTTTAAAATGATTATTTATTTTTTAGAGAGAGAGAGAAACAGAGTGGGAGTGGGGGAGGGGCAGAGAGAGAGAGAGAGGGAGACGTAGAATCTGGAGCAGGCTCCAGGCTCTGAGCCATCAGCACAGAGCCTGACGGGGGACTCGAACTCAGGAACCGAGAGATCATGACTTGACCCCAAATCAGTCCCTTAACCGACTGAGCCACCCAGGTGCCTCTATTCTTTTTTTTTTTTTTTCATTCATTCAATGAATGCTTGTCAAACACCTGCTGTGAATGAGGCCTCATGCCAGGAACCAGGGACTGAACACCAACACGGGGCAACGCAGCCCCTGCCCTCCTGGAGGTCACATCCTCGTGACAAGACAGATTCGTGATGAATTAAGTACCTACTTAACCACTGTGAGGGGTACCCCAAAGAAGAAGGAGCACTGGGGGTAGATAGGAAGGGGACTGATGTTTTCCAGGGTTCAGGGAAGATTTCCCTGGGGAAGTGGTAGTTGAGCTTAGACCTGAAGCGCAAGAGAGTAGTGAGTCAATAAAGAGATGAAAGAGTATGTCCAGCCAAGGGAACAGCATATTCAAAGGTCCTGGGGTGGAAAAGTAATGCTTGGCCCATCTGAGCCCAGGGAGAGGGAGAATGTCTCAAGATGAGGCTGGTTACATGGCAGAGGTCAAGGGGCTTTAGGCCGAGTTAAGGTGTCAGAGTTTTATCCCAAAAGCTGGATCGGAACTGGCGGTTTGTCAGCAGGAAAGTTTTAAAATGATATCATTTCTTGCCTTGTATTGAGTGGGAGTAATTGCCTTCCTGGACTCTGTACAGATTTGTAATATATGATTTCCAAAGATCCCAGCCTTCCTTCAAGGTGGGTATTTTTAGCCCCACCTTCTAGGGAAGGAAACCGAGGCTCAGAGAGGGTAAGTGGCTGGCCAAGATCACACGGCGGGCCAGGTGGGGCCAGGTCCTGGCAAGGTCAGCCTCACACCCTGGGTTCTTTCCTCGGCATCACGCTGCCTCCCCCACACAGACTGAACGCTCGTCCGCACGATGTTTGTGACTTTAACATAACCTTACATTTTTCCCAATTGTTCGACTTTGAGAGAAAATTTCCTATTTATTGATTAATAATGTTTAAATAGTAAATTATAGCTCCATTCAAATCATAATAGAATTAAAGATAGTAAGCCGACTCACCTCATCTCTTAGAAAGGAATCCTGGTGCCACGGTCTTAAAATCAGTTTCATTTTTTTTAGTAGTGAGTTCTGTTTTTTTGTTATTGTTGTTGTTGTTTGTTTATTTATTTTTAAGAGAGAGAGAAGGAGAGAGAGAGCGGGGAAGGGGCAGAGATAGAGGGAGACAGAGAATCCTAGGTGCCCCAAATGAGTTCCATTTAGACGCTAAGAACCAAAGATCTGGAATTAGATTGAACTGGGTTTAAATCCCAGCTTCTCTGGTAACTGACAGTATAATCAAGAACAGGTAGATACAGAGACGCCTGGGTGGCTGACAGCTCAGAGCCTGGAGCCTGCTTCAGATTCTGTGTCTCTCTCTTTCTGCCCCTCTCCTGCTCATACTCTGCCTCTCTCTCTCTCTCTCAAAAATAAATAAACATTAAAAAAATTTTTAATGTTAAAAGAAAAACAGGTGGGTACAAATGCTAAGGCTCAGTTTTATCCTCTATAAATGCATATATTAGGCCCAAGTTTACTTGGTTGCTGTAAGGATTAAATACAATAGGTAAGCAAACCCATTCTCCACGTTTCTGAGACACTCTCTACACATCGGCACTTTCACCACCACCTCCACCATCACCGTGTTTATCCTCATCACCATCATCGCCATGGTTAGTTAACTGATTCACCACGTTAGTGGGACATCGGACGCCCCGCCTTTTTCTCCTCGCATGTGCTGGTTTCTAGCCTACTGCAAGGGCACTGCTCATCTCCCTGCCCTCACTTTATCGAAAGAGACGTGCGCTCCCAGGCAGGTAGCTGACCCGCGCCTAATAAATCACTCAGCAATTAAGTTCAACCGCACTGGAAAACAACACAAAGGAATTCCAAGAAGACCGAAACAACTTTGCGACAGGAGATACTTGATGGAGATGGGTGGATATGGGGCGCTTAAAAGGTAAGCGCCCTTTCAAATAAATAGCTATAACAGATGGAAAGGCTCTGTTTGGCCTTGAAGACTGGAGAGGCTTTTTCAAACATGGAAGGTATCAAACTGATCATTTTTCACCAGGAACAAAGAGTTTACATACAAATATTATATAAACAGCACGTAGATACTTGTTTGTATGATGTAAGCTCCCTCTAAAGGATTTCAAATCCAGAAATATATCTGGGCAAAGCCATCTGCTCCCTGATGGTTCTCTAATACCACACCCCTCTGGATGTGGCCTGTAGCCAGGTTGACACAGCAGATTCACAAAAATTACTATTAAAATGTAACAAGGCTGGCAGAGGTGGGGGGTGCAGGGGGTGCTTGGGTGGCTCAGTCGGTTGGGCATCCGACTTTGGCTCAGGTCATGATCTCAGGGTTTGTGAGTTCGAGCCCCGGGCTCTCTGCTGTCAACACGGAGCCTTCTTCAGATCCTCTGTACCCCCCCTCTTTCCCTACCCCCCTCCTTTCAAAATAAATAAACATTTTTAAAAAAGCTTTTAAAAAAATGCAACACTGTTGGAAAAGCCACTTGTCCTGTGCCTGGCCCGTATGCAGCCTTTGATCGATGCTGACTATTGTAATAGTAGTTCAGGTTGAACACCCTCCCCACCACTTCACCTTTACTGAGATACAATTGATATATAACATTGTGTTCGTTTAAGGTGACCAAGGTGATGATTTGATATGCATATATATATATATATATTGCAAAACAATTACCACAATAGGGTTAGTTAGCACCTCCCCATCACCTCCCATGATTACCAATACTCTTTTGTCGGGCAGTGGGGGGACGTTTATTATCTACTCTTGGGGCACTTGACTGACTCAGTCAGTTAAGCATCCGACTTCAACTCAGGTCATGATCTCACTGTTCGTGGGTTCAAGCCCCACGTTGGGTTCTGTACTGACAGCTTGGAGCCTGGAATCTCCTTTGGATTCTGTGTCTCTCTCTCTCTGCCCCTTCCCCACTTGTGTTCTATCTCTCTCTCAAAAATAAATAAAAAATTAAAAAAATTTTTAAATATCTACTCTTAGTAACTCTCGAGTACACAATACAGTACTGTTAACTATAGTCACCTTGTTGTACGTTAGATCCCAGAATTTGTTCATCTTATAACTGGAGGTTTGTATTCTCTGACCAACACCTCTGCATTTCTCCCAGCCCCAGCTCCCGGTAACCACCATTCCCACCCTTTGTCTCTATAAGTTCGACTATTTTAAACATTTTTTTTTAACGTTTATTTATTTTTGAGAGACATAGAGACAGAGCGTGAACAGGGGAAGGGCAGAGAGAGAGGGAGACACAGAATCCGAAGCAGGCTCCAGGCTCTGATGAGCCGTCAGCACAGAGCCCGATGCGGGGCTCGAACTCACAGACCGCGAGATCATGACCTGAGCCGAAGTCGGCCGCTTAACCGACTGAGCCACCCAGGCGCCCCTCGACTATTTTAGATTCTACGTATAAATAAGATCACACAGTATTTGATTTTCTCCTCAGCCTTGTCTTACTTGAAACAATGCCCTCAATGTCCAGCCATGTTGTCTAAAAGGGTAGGATTTCCTTCGTTCTCATGGATAAGTAATATTTATACAACTATGTTACTTGTACATATGTACATTAGATGCCCAGAAATAGAGTCATACCAAAATTCTTTGTCCATTCATCCACAGGCAGACACTTAGGTGGTCTCCCTGTGTAGGTTATTGTGAATAACACTGTAATGAACACAGGAGAACAGACACCTCATGGAAATCCGGATTTCATTCCTGGGGATATATACCCAGAAGTGGGCTTCTGGATCATGGGGTAGTCCATTTTCTTTTTAATTTTTAGAAGAACATCCAACTGTTTTCCATCGCAGTTCCGCCAACTGAGGTTTTCACTAATAAAGCACGAGGGCTCCTTTTTTTTTCCACATCCTCACTAACACTTATCTTTGGTCTTTGGGGTTTTTTGGTTTTTGGTTTTGGTTTTGGTTTGTTTTGTTTTAGAGAGAGACTGGGCGTGAGTTGGGAGGGGCAGACAGAGAGAGAGAGAGAGAGAGAGAGAGAGAGAATCTTAAGCAGGCTCCACGCTCAGCTCAGAGCTCCTCCTTGTGGGCCTCCATCCCAAGACTGCGAGATCATGATCTGAGCCGAAACCAAGAGTCAGAAGCTTAACCAAACCAACTGATGCTTAGCCTGGTCACATCACTCTTGTCCTTTTGATGACAGCCATTCTAACAGGTGTGAGGTGGTATCATAATCGTTTTGATTTCCATTTCCCTAATGAGTAGTGATGTTTACTGTCTTTCAATGTATCTCCTGGCCATTTGTATGTCTTTTTTGGAAAAAAATGTCTACTTAGGTCTTTTGCCCACTTTTTAATCAGATTGTTTTGTTTTCTGTTATTGAGTTTTGTGACTTTCTTAGGTATTTTGGATGTTGATTCCTTATCGGATATATGGTTTCCAAGTATTTTCTCCCTTTTCGTAGGCTGCCTTTTCATTCTGTTGATTGTTTCTCTTGCTGTGCAGAAGACTTTTAGTGTGAAGTAGTCCCACTTGCTTATTTTTGCTTTTGTCGTTTGTTCTTCTGGAGTCATATTCAAAACTCATTGCCAAGACCAATGTCAAGGAGCTTTTTCCCCACAGTTTCTGCTGGGAGTTGTACAGTTTTGGTTCTTATGTTTAAGTCTTTAGTCCATTTTGAGTTAATTTTTATGAATGGTGTTAGACAGGGGTCCAATTTTATTCTTTTGCATATAATTATCCAGTTTTCCCAACACCACTATTAGAAGAGACAGCCTCTTCTCAGTTGTGTATCTTGGTTCCCTTGTCATATAATAGTTGACTATATATGCGTGAGTTTATTTCTGGGCTCTCAATTTATTTCCAGTGGTCTATGTGTCTGTTTTTATGCAGTACCACACACTACTTTGATTATAATAAATTGTAATACAGTTTGAAATCAAGACATACTAGGCCTCGAAGTTCTGTTCTTCTTTCTCAACATTGCTTTGTCTATTTGGAGTGTTTTGTGGTTCCATATGACTTTTAGGATTTTTTTTTTCTTTCTGTGAAAAATGCCATTGGAACGTTGACAGGGATTGCACTGAATCTACAGATGGCTTTGGGTCATGTGGACATATTAACGGTATTAGTTCTTCCAATCCAGAAGCATGGGCTATCTTTCCATTGATTTGTCCTCTTCAATTTTTTTTTCATCAAAGTCATATAGTTTCTAAGTAGAGATCTTTCATTCCTTGGTTACATTTATTTCTAAGTATTTTATTGGTTTTGGTTCTGGTGCCATTGTAAACATAATTGTTTTCTTCATTTCTTTTTTCTTTTTTTTTTTTTTTTTTTTTTTTTTTGGTTTTAAGTAAGCTCTATACCTACCAAGATGGGGCTTGAACTCACAGACCCTGCATCCTCCACCAGGTGAGCAAGCCAGGCGCCCCTTCATCTTTTGTTCAGATCTTTTATTGTTAGTGTATAGAAACACAACTGATTTTTGTATATTGATTTTGTATCCTGAAACTTTTCTGGATTCTTTTTTAAGAGGTGTTTGTTGGAATCTATAGGATTGTAGACATATAAATAAGATCATATTATATGAAAGCACACATAATTTTTTTTCTTTCCAGTTTGGATCTTTTCCAGTTCTTTTTTTCTGTCCTCTCCTCTCCTTTCCTCTCCTCTCCTCTCCTCTCTTTTTTCCCCCACTAATCGCTCTGGCTAGGACTTCCAGAGCTATGTTACGTAAGAGTAGTGAGAGTGAACACCCTTGTCTTGTTTCTGACTTTAAAGGAAGAACTTTCAACGTTTCACTGAAAAGACTTTTTTATTTATTGGTTTGTTTCGATCGAAGCATAACTGACATACAATGCTATCTTCGTTTCACATGTGCAGCATACGGATTTGATGTTTCTATACATTATGCGATGTTCACAACGATAAGTGTAGTTACACAATCATCCCATCAATCCATATGTTTCGCAGATGACAATACTGTGGTCCAAAGAGGCCATGAGACTTTCACAAGATTTTATAGCTACTAAGACCAGAGCCTACCTGTGAGGGCATTAGGAAGTTCAGTCAATCCAGGGAGGCTTAGGTGGCTCAGTTGGTTGAGCGTCTGACTCTTGATTTCGGCTCAGGTCATAATGTTACAGTTCAAGGTTTGTGGGATTGAGCCCCTGCATCAGGCTGTGTGCTGACAGTGCGGAGTCTGTTTGGGATTCTCTCTCCCCCTCCCTCTTTGTCCCTCGCTGTTCCCCGTTCTCTCTCTCTCTCTCTCTCTTTCTCTCTCAAAATAAAGAAATAAACATTAAAAAAAAGTGCAGGCCACCTAAACTCTGAAATACCCAGAAAATTCCAGCACGCTCACCTCTCTGAAAAAGGTAATCCATTTCATGGGGCTGTTCCGTCATCACATGAACCCAACTTTCATTCCTTCCTTCTCACCTATCCTCACTAATTTATATCTTCCATGAAGACAAGGACAGTGCATGTGTCACTTTCCGCCTTGTCCCCAGTATCAGCACAGCCGCCTGACATGTTGTTGTAATATGTGCTCCTTAAACCATTTGTTGAATTGGATGGAAATGTATTAACGCATAGCACACAGCCACGGGACAAGCCAAATTGTTACACTGGCCAACCCAAAATCACGTGCAAGACTTAGTTAAAGGTTAAGTCTCTCACTAGAACTCTGAGAGATAAGAACGTTTTGTTTTATAGATATTTGTAACCCAAAGATACAAGGTAGCAGGGGCCCAATGGGTCCTGTTTGTTGTTGCTTCATTCTCAATATGATCTCCTGTCTATCTGAGTGGCAACTTAGTCTACAATGAACAAGACCAAATAAAAATTAGGCGTAGCTGCTCCAGCAACTCAAAGATGGACACGGACCCTGAAGCCTAAGGAAAAACACACCGCAGGCACCCTGGAGACCACTTTCAGCCCAGAGACACATTTCCGCTAACATCCATTTGGAAACCTCATTGCCAACCACGCTGAGGTTTGCTTGCGGCTGTTGCAAATGTGGTCTGATGCTCCCTCCAGTCCAGGAGGGGAGGTGCGGCGGTGAGGGAGAAGCCCTGTGGTCTGTAGGAAGGCTTCTATCAACTGCCACCACAACCTGATGCAGAAATTCAGATATACCATTTCTCAGCAGCCCTGCCCCCGTCACCCTTGTTTGGTGATGCTCCTTCCACTCACTGTAAAGTGGCTCAAGAAACGTGGAGTAAAAGACTATCAGACTCAAGGAAAGTAGAAGAAAAGACATGGAGGGGATCACAGATTGCTCTCTCTGAAGCTCAAGTTTATGGTCTGTGAAATAATGACTGTGGGGCACCTGGGTGGCTCAGTGGGTTAAGCATCCAACTCCTGATTTCAGCTCAGGTCATGACCTCGTGGTTTGTGAGTTCAAGCCCAGTGTTGAGCTCTGCCTGCTTAGGATTCTCTCTCTCCTTCTCTCTCTGCCCCTCCTTCCCTCATGCTTTCTCTCTCTCTCTCTCTCAAAAATAAGTTTACAAAAGTTTTTTAAAAAGAAGTAACAATTGTAAGGCCCAGTTGGCTGAGGGTCTAACTCTTGATCAGCAGATGATTGTAAGAAAGGTCTCAGACAGGCATCTTCAGGAATATAAAGTCTACTTGACCATAAACTAGCATTTTTTTTTCTCAAGAGATTTCTATCAGGTGTTGCAGGGCTAAGAAAATGAACGCCACCACACAACCTTGCCCTTCGGGGCGCTGATAGTCTAGTTTACACATCTAAGCATGGGAGGTTAAAAAAAAATACGCATGTACAGGCACATAATTGTTCTGTTACCAAATATCTTTGCAAAGGAGTCCAATATAGACCACACTGAAGCGCAAGTTAAATAATCTTTGATTTTGAATACCCAAAGATCATTTCACTGAAACCGGCATATAAAATTTTACATTTTTAGAAGGGAGGCATAAAGACTATGGAAATTGCATCTTGTTATGTTCAATTCTATATAACTCAATACAGAATCAGACACAACTAAAATGGATCAGAAAGATGGCCCCGACCTGCCTCTTACTTCCTGTACAAGATCAGGATTCCCTAAGTTCACAAGACCTCAGCTTGACCCACAGAAGTCATACACTGCAACCCCGTGTAAAGGATTCGTGTTGACACAAAGTTGGGATTTTTCCCCCTTATCCAAAACCAGGCATATTTGGTATTTTGCCAAAAGTGCTTAAAGTGGATTATATCTACATTTGACGTCGTGGTAAGTGCAAAGACAAAAATCTCTGAAATTTATACACAAAAGTTTCTTTCTTACTTCAGAGTTCAAGGCAAAAAACCAGCCTTCATGGCTCCCAGGCATACTACAACTTGAAAGTTACAAGGATGTCAGATATATTTATTGTTGCCGTAGCTGAAAATTTCCATCCTGCTACATTTAAACACTGAGTTGGAGTTTACAAAAATAGCATCGGCAACATTGCCAGTGAGATCCTCTAACCTTAACACAAAGTAAATATGAAAGGAGAAAAGAAATGTAACCTTTCTAAAGTTCTCTCTATGCAAATATCATGCAGAAGTCACCGATCACTGAACACTCTGTCGCTTTGGTATCTGAACCATCATGGCAAGCTTCTTATTTTGAATGTCCACAGATTTCTTTAAATTCCCGTTCACTTTCTGAACCACCATCCATTAATAGTAAATCTCTTTAGAGTCTAATATAGTCATCACCACGAAATCACAAAAGAAGGTTTTTTTTATGAAGTGTCTGGTTCTGTTTACCCTTTGAGCCCAAATGGTCACTAGACTCAGGCAATCTTCCAAAACGGTCCATTAAAAATAAAATATACTGGGGCGCCTGGGTGGCTCAGTTAGTTAAGTGGCCGACTTCAGCTCAGGTCATTATCTCACAGTCTGTGAGTTTGAGCCCCGTGTCGGGCTCTGTGCTGATGGCTCGGAGCCTGGAGTCTGCTTCGGATTCTGTGTTTCCCTCTCTCTCTGCCCTTCCCCTGCTCACACTCTGTCTCTATGTCTCTCAAAAATAATTAAAAACATTAAAAATTTTTTAAAAAATTAAATAAAATATACTAACAGTAGCAAAGTATGTGCTGAGACTCGTGGGGCCACAAGCTCCCCATGCTGCTATGCCATTTATTTGAACGAGTTCATGTCCAGTGTTGTTGGGGGTATGGACTACAGGAGAAAATTTTTGGAGACCAGACCTCTGTGAAGACATGAAAAGGCAGGTACGTGGAGAAGGGTGCTGTTTCCCAGTGCTGGAAACTCAGTGTTAAACATGAGAGAGATAGTGCGGGCTGAGGCTGAAGGGTCTTTTGGGTGAAAGCCAGGGAGATCCAGGTCCAAACTGTGTTGCCTCCAGGCTGAAGTGATAAAGTGTGACACACAGACAGAAGGACCTCCAGCACACACACTCCACCACAGACCTCACGGCTACTCTAACGTCCATGCTGAGCTGCAGTGGAGAAGTGCCGAGCCCAGTGGAGCCCAGATAGAGAGATGGAAGGGACCAGACATGTGCAGGAGGTCCAATGGGGTCCAAGAGAGGCTCTCAAGAGCTAGTTAAGGCTAATTTTACCTTATGTGCCCCTGCAGCTAAGTGAGACCAACAAATATCCAGGTTCCCTTTGAGGTCTTTTTTTTAATGTTCATTTATTTACTTTGAGAGAGAGGCAGAGAGAGAGAGAGAGAGAGAGAGAGAGAGAGAGAGAGAGAGAAAGGAAGAGAGAATCCCAAGCAGGCTCCATGCTCAGCGAGGAGCTTGACACAGGGCTCGATCCCATGACCAGGAGATCCAGACCTGAGCCGAAATCAAGAGCACAACGCTTAACTGACTGAGCCACGCAGGTGCCTGCAAGTTCCCTCTGTGTGTGGAATATCAAGCTGAGCATATATTACCCACCTGAAACACAGGAGTAATACTTGCTAAGTTTAAATGTCAAATTTGAGAATCACTGACGGAATTCTTGGAAATAAATTACCTAGAATCCTCATTGACAATGTAAAGCTGAATGGGGGAGCCGGTCCCTGTGGCTCCTTTCTCTGGGACAGACTGTCCACCAATGCTAACATACCTCTTCTGTATATTACCAAAAAATTCTGCAGCCTTATCTTAATATAACTTTTGAGGATGCCTAATTTACTACTAAGCCATTGCCCAAGCATTAGAAGAATCTCACTCCCTGTCTTTCAAGTATTCATACACCTAAATATTCATTTAATGATTGCTGTCCTTAATTATGAGTGTTAATATGTAAGTCTAGATTCGGGCATTCACCTCATGATGCACAATGAAGGACGTAGAAGAGATTGCTCTTGACGAGCGACTCGGAGAATCTGGGTGTGGACTAAATCAGTAATCAATGATAGAGAATGAAGAACACTTCGTGATGCAACATTAGAAGCTACTTAGTAATGGGGCAATATGAGCCGTCTAAAAAGAGGAGGAAAATTCTGAACTCAGTATTTCTTCCAGCTTCCGGGAGGAGCTCTGACCAAGAGGAAATAATCTAAATACCCAAGAAAGTTTTGTCTTGTGTTCTGTTGCTTTGCATTTGGTTTTTTAGGCAAGAGATCATTAAAGTTTATACCTGTAAACTTGTATGACTTCTTTCCAAGGCATCACCGTCACCTTCCTTGGCAGTTAATAAAGAAGCTGTGTCTTCCCTGAATTAGATAAAACAACTCCCCGATCTGAAACAAAAACAAACAAACAAACAAAATAGAATTATTAGCAAGGTTTGCTCAATTAGTCAATCAAGACCTTTTCTTTTTTTTTTTTTTAATTTTTTAACGTTTATTTATTTTTGAGAGACAAAGAAACAGAATGTGAGCAGGGGAAGAGCAGAGAGAGAGGCAGACACAGAATCCGAGCAGGCTCCAGGCTCTGAGCCATCAGCACAGAGTCCGATGCGGGGCTTGAACTCACAGACCGTTAGATCATGACCCAAGCCGAAGTCGGCCACCTAACCGACTGAGCCACCCAGGCGCCCCAATCGAGACCTCTTCTGATCTAGAAATTTGTGTAAGATCCAAAGTGTGACATTGCCTTAAACAATACAATTAAGGATTTTTACCCAGTTGTTAATTCAAAAGTATTTTCCCTTGCAAAACCAAAACAAAACAAAACAAAAAAACACGAAATGATCTTACAATGGATCCATATTTTAGCATTTGGAAAGCATGGCTTTGTGAAAAACATCCCACAAAGAAAACATTTAAATGCGTCAAATTCAACAGTCTGCTTATGTTGATAACATGAAACACAAAGTCTTTTAGAAAGTCCAAATTTAAGACTATTTTAAATGACCAGTGACCAAAAAATTAAAAAAAAAGAGTTTGCTTCAAACTTTTCTCTTTGATATCAGTGATGCATTAGGGAAAAGCAGAAGACATTCTTGTCAAAGTCCCATTTTGTCTCCCCTGATTAGGTCCTCACAAGTACAACGACTGTAACTGGAGCTCCCGTAAGCAGTTAAACTTCCAGCCTTGACTAAAGACATTCAGTGTCAGGCCACATCTGTCCTAAAAATGTTTTCCTTTTTTTTTTTTTTAACTTTTTTGCCAAATGCATTTCTCAGTCCCTTGTATTTGATACCAGACTCAGCAGATCTTACCAAATATCATGGAAACCTTTGAAAAAATTGCTCTTATCAATTTGCAAGAAGGCAAAATGTGAAATGGATATTGGGTGGCAGTGGATTCACTGTATCGACTTGGATGAGAAAGTACTTTGTGAATGGTCATTAAGGCCCTATATGCATGCAAATTATTCAAATCACAGGAGAAGCTTCCTTGGTTGCGATGAAGGTGATGATGACTAAGGTAATAATAATATGAACAATGGCTTTCATTTACTGAATGATTATTTTTGAAAGAGAGAGAGACAGAGTGTGAGTGAAAGTGTCAGTGCAAGAGGGACAGAGGAAGAGGGAGAGAGAGAAGCTTAAGCAGACTCCACACCCAGTGCTGAGGCCAAACCCTATGTGGGGCTTGATCTCACAACTATCAGATCTCATAGTTGCTTAACCAACTGAGCCTCCCAGGCGCCCCCTGAATGATGTTATCATGTGCCAGCCACTATGCCAAGCACTTGACAAGAATTTGTTTGTTTATGACTAACAACAATCAGTTTATATACAGACTATCATTCTCTTCACTTTACAGATAAACATGGAAAGCTCAGAGAAGTTAAGCAAATTGCCCAAGGTCACACAGGTCATCAGCCTATGAACACAAAAGTAGTTCTTCATGCCCTCGTGCAAATCAAAGTGTTGGCAAAGAATTCAAGAATTATGCCACGGTCTTATGTGACCCAGGTAACCCAACATAGGGTCATATTACTGTGTAGTTATTGAAGAAGAGGGATATATCTACACACACACACACACACACACACACACACACACAAACTTGAACTAACACATAGATATACTCTTGTCATTTGAAAAATGATTCAAATACATCATGCAATTTTGCTATGCAAAGAGTCTTTCAGGTATACAGTAAGCATACACTGAATGTTTGCTCAATGAGGACATGCTCCCCTATGTGACAGTATTTACTTCACTTGCTTGGCATGATACTCAGAAATCTTTGGGTTGCAAATGACAAAAAAGAGGGATTGATCAGTTGACATAAGCGAAGGGTCTAGAGAACTCTGGTTTCGAGAACGACTAAGCGCCGGCACTCAGGTAAGATGTCTTGTCCATCTCACTCTTGCTGCCCAGCTCTGTTCTGTCCTCTTCATCGGCTTCCTTCTCAGCCAAGTCCTCTTAACCAGCAGCTCTTGGATTACATTTGGCTGCTCTAGATAGGAGAGCACTTCTTTCTTTATGTCAGTAACCAAAGTCCCAGGGAAGCCTTGGATTGGCTTAGCCTGGATCATATACCCATTCTTGAACACATCATCACCTTCAGAGGGATAAGGCATCTGATTGGCTAACAGAGAAGGGGGACAGAGAGGAAGGGAAGAAAAGAGGAGAAAGAATAGGAGAAGGGGATACTGGTAATATACGGAAGTGTAACACAAGAGTAATCTCTCTTAGCCCAGAAGTATCTTGCTGGGTTTCATCTTCAATATTATCTCAAAAATTGAGCTTCCAAGGCAGGAAATGGATTACAGACCACCCCACCTTCCTTTACAGATCACATTCCTTACTTTATATCTGCCTTATTTATTATATTTAAAGGAAAGGAACACAAAGCTTTGAAGAAGGCAAGGCTTCTACGGATGATGCCACTCGAGACAGAAGTTGTTTCTCTCTCTGCTTTATACTGGTCATAATTATGATCCGTACGGTCGTGGCACTTAATTATACTATTCCAATAAATCCACATTTGTCTTCCAATTCATAAATTAACAAAAGGAGGCTACAGAGTGTGCCCTGTTACACATTTGCAATTTTTTTCCTCGCAGACTCTAGAGAAATGATGGGAGTTTCCTGTGGTTCCTTCTCACACAATAATATCCTTCGGTCCCATTGTACACAAAGGTCTCATTGATCAGAAGCACAGGACACTTCTACGCAGGGGCCGAGAGTCGGGGATCCAGGAAATTCTCAACTGGTTTAGCAAGAATGAGCACCACACCTTCTTAAAACTCTACAGTGACCGAGTCACAAAAATTGAGTCTGTAATGAGAATTCTGGAAAAATTAGAGAAGTGCCTTCGGGCAGCTCAGGGTCTGTGGAGATTGAGAATGCAGATAAGAGCAAATGAGTAGCTCACACCATTTGGCTTCATTCCCCCTCACGTGGTTTCTAAGCCTTCTGATCCCCACCCTCAGCAGAGAGAGACAAAGACCCTAAAGGAGGGCCTTCCACAGCCAGACGGGTGCCTGTCCCCACAACCTGACCCTGACGCCCCCGAAGCACCACTTTTATTAAATCCTCTTCCTTCCCAAAACTTTTCCTCCACTTTTTCTTTTTCTTTTAGACCCAGGGTCAGAACGTTGAGTTAAGTCATACTCCCCGACTCATTAGCATTGTAAGTTTGTGTATCCCCTTCTGCCTGCCATGTTTCTCTCCCCCAGCCCGTAAAAGCAAGTATTGGGTTTGACGATATCCTTGAAGTTGTGTGTGTCTTCATAACACACACAGTTTACTCTTGTTCCGTGTATGTTTTTAGTTTATATGAATGATGTCCACAGACTTTGTTTTGTCTTCCTTTCTTCCTTTCTCCCCCTTCCCGTCCCCCTCCTTCTCTCTTTTCTTTCTTTTCTTTCCTTCCTTCCTTCCTTTCTTTCTTTCTTTCTTTCTTTCTTTCTTTCTTTCTTTCTTTCTTTCTTTCTTTCTTTCTTTTTTCTCTCTCTCTCTGTTTCTCTTTCCTCCATTCCTCCCTCCTTCTCTCCTTTCTTTCTCTTTCTTTCCTTTTTCTTTCTTTCTTTCTTCCTTCCTTTCTTTCTTTCTTTCTTTCTTTCTTTCTTTCTTTCCTTTTTCTTTCTCTTTCTTT
The DNA here is from genome assembly GCA_030068075.1 of Paguma larvata. NCBI lineage: Eukaryota > Metazoa > Chordata > Mammalia > Carnivora > Viverridae > Paguma > Paguma larvata. The sequence continues at coordinate 127,537,332 of CM057827.1, read as the reverse complement.
CTTTCTTTCTCCCTTCCTTCCTTCCTTCCTTCCCTTCCACTTTCTTTCCTTCTTTCTTTCTCTCTTTCTTCTTTCTTTCTTTCCTTCTTTCTTTCCCAGCACAGCCTCTAAGATCCATCTATACTACTTCACACTGTTCCATGGTATTGCCCAGTAAGTCTCCTTGGCATCCCATTATCTGTCCTCCTCCATGATGAACCCCTAATTTTCCACCATCCTCATTACCACAAACAACACTACAATGATCATCTTTGTCCAATCCTCACCCCCCAGGGACCTGATCAGAGATTCCCCAGACTCGACACTCAGCCATGGGACAGCCAGGTCATGGGACCAAAAGATGGGTCTCCATCTAGCTCCCCTGTTCGGACTACATTATGTAAAACCTACCAGGGTGACACCCTCAGGTTCATATTTCGTAAATGGGCGAATCCGAGGCTCAAAGACTCTACGTGATATGTGTAACTTCGTGTCACTAGTTAAGTGGTAGAGTCAGGATTTAAAGCCGAGTCTCTCTGACTCCCAGGTTAGCAGTCTTCCACTGTACTAGCCCGCCTTCCTTGGGAATCTTTGGATTGAATGGCCTACGCTGGAGACATCAGGGTCCACTCCCTCAAGCCCCTTCAAGCCAGTAGGGAGCGGACAGCGCACCCTGCCACAAGGGACCAGGTTTCCTAGGCTGGGCCGGCAGCCATGTGTAATCAGAGGTGAGGGATAGTCCCACTGGCTAGGGGCCAGGAGAGCTTAGCCTCCCCTACACACGTGCGCGCGCGCACACACACACACACACACACAAACACACACACTCCTGATGCAAGCAGATTTACAGCTGCCATCTGGCAAGCAGAGTCTCTCCACACAAACGGCAAACCCCCCCTGGGTGAATCGCTAGTGTGTCCAATACCGGTCAGGCCCAGTGAAAACTTTGATGGCTCTATTAATGAAGATGAAAACTCGCGATATGCCAAATACAGATTAAATGCCATCTTGGTAACATGATTATCTCTGAATTACTAGCTGCACAGTGAGACAGCCAAGTGACTAATCCCGGGGAAAGCTGGGCCCTTTGGAGGCAGGAGCCGCTACTTGCACTCTCCGGGGTGTCATCGACTGCATCGGGATGGTACTTTACTAAATGGGACACCAAGAGCGACTTCGCCGGTTGAAGCCGCACTTTTTGAGAGAAGATTTAATTTCTTAAGGTTCTGACGTTCCAGATTTAGAGTGGTCTCTAACAAGATGAGCAGGGAGCGTGTCCGGCCAAAACAAGGAACAAACACGAGAATCTGTCTAACGTCCATGTTTACAGCATGGTTGATAAAAATGAGCGGAAATGACAGGCTGGAGATGATAGAGAGGGGTGTCAAAACCACAGGTCACTCTCTCCCACTCTCCACTTCTGTGTTCCGTGAGCTATGATCCGGCGAGTTCTTCTGCGTTACTGTGTTCAATACATTAGCCGCATTAGCGCCTGCAATTTCCATGAGGTGGGAACCATCATTCTCATTTTCCATATGGGAAAGCTAAGGCTTAAAAGTGTTAGGTACTGGTCGGAGATCCAACACCTAGTCCAGCCACAGGGAGACTCGACCTGGCGTCTTTTCATGTCCAACATTCATATGGTCTTGCCGTGATCTAACCTGACCGCCCAATTTTAAGGAGCCTCAGAAAATTTTGAAAGGGCTCCAAGAATTATTTCCAGCACGAATGGAAAGCTGGCCCAAATAAAGAGGTTATGAAAACCTCATCTTTAAGACTCAAGATTGGAGAAGGGCACCTGGTTGGCTAGGTCAGGAGAGCATGCTACACTTGGTCTCGGGGTCATGAGTTCGAGTCCCATGCTAGGGGTAGAGATTACTTTAAAAAAAAACCCACGCACACACAAGATTGGAATTTGCTGAATAGTGGTGTGTTGGGGGTTGTGTATGAAGATCTGTGAATCATTTGACAGATAAAATGCCTTTCAATTTTACTGGAATTGTGTAAAAAGGCTTTCATATGGCAGCTAGGGAATGAAGTATGAAAGCTCCAAGAATCTCATTTAGCCCCAAATGTCACTGGATATTACAGTTTAATTATAAGAGGCCAAATTGGTGGTGTGGCATATGGTCTAAACTGTGTATCGTAAGAAGTTATCTAAATACATATTGAAAAACCCTACAATTTCTCCTCTCTCTCTCTCTCTCTCTCTCTTTTTAAGTTTACTTTTTTATTTTGAGAGCTGGGGAGAGGCAGAAGGAGGGAGAGAGAGAGAGAGAGAGAGAGAGAGAGAGAATCCCAAGATGACTCCATGCTGTCAGTGCAGAGCCTGATGCAGGGCTTGATCTCATGACCTGAACCAAAATCAAGAGTCAAGACGCTTACCTGACCAAGCCACACAGGCGCCCCTTCCTCCCTCATGAAGTGAGTGTATTTCCAAGCATACAAGCTAGGAAAACCAACATGGGCGCTGAGACTTCTGATACACTGTGCCTTTTCAATCAGGTGCATAATTGTGGAACGACTGCTATGGCTCATCTCTGTCTCACTAGAGACTTTAATTTTTGGTTAAGTTCTTAAAACCCGTTTCTGGAAAAACACACGAGATCGCATTCCCCATTCTCCCGTGTCGTTCTCACGCTCAGATCCACAAACAATCAGCTAAATTCCATTGTCATTCTGAATTCCTTCTCTTTCTTTTGTAATGCATTCACGGCACTTGTTCAGTCTTCTGCCTTCTCAATGGAAAAAAAATTTATAGAAACTACCATAAACGATCCATAATTGTGAATGGCTTTAAAAAGCCATATGGAAGGAAGAATAATCTTCCCTTTTGTTTTCGTCTTTTCTAAATATTCTTCCGCTTTGTGTTTTGCGATACCTTTTGCACCCAGCTTTGGTCAAAATTGTTGTTGGCCATTTGCCAGTTTGAAATGTCCTACAAAATGAATTGCTTCTTTTGAAAATAAGAAAAAACTTCGAGAAATAGTGCTTTGAAAGACTGCGTTGTAGCTATAGCTAGCCGGTAGGATTTTCTGTAGGGGCAAAGAGGGTGGCGAGTTTATTGTCTGTTCAGCATGTATAAATCACGATCTAGGTAATATTTTGTGCTTGCCTTCGTATCTTCTAGTGGTTTTGGATTGGGGCATCACAAATATCCTCTCGGGGAAAAAAAATCACATATTTCCCCTGTCAGGATGGCCTTTCGTTTTGGATTAAACTTTCAAATGACACCAGCATCAGATGGAAATTGGGACAAATCTTTAACCACCAAGTTCTTGGCTGAGGTTTAACGAGGACACCATGATTTCCAAGTGAATGAGTTCTCCCACTTCTACCGGCTTCCTTCTCTTACTTTCTGTTTTAAGAAGTTAATTTATTCCCCTTACAGTTTAAATGCCAAGCTCTTTTAATATTATTCTTGCAAGGTAACTTCTGATTTAGCCACTCTTCCCTTTTTCCCAGATTACCCTCTGCTTTTCAGAAAAAAAAGAAAAAAAATATATATATATGGCACATCACAGACAAATATCAGAGATGCGAGCTCATTCTTAAGCCAAAGTTGTCGTCAAAGTTAACCCAATAATGCACCGTGGGCAATTCATGTATAGGGAACATTATCATATAAGTAATAATGTTTTGTAATTTTCACAAACTTAGAAATGGTAGTGAAAGCACACTTAAGGGAAGTTTTTAAAACTCACTTTTTTTAACGTTTATTTATTTTTGAGAGACATAGAGACAGAGTATGAGCAGGGGAAGGGCAGAGAGAGAGGGAGACACAGAATCTGAAGCAGGCTCCAGGCTCTGAGCCGTCAGCACAGAGCCCGACGCGGGGCTCGAACTCACAGACGGTGAGATCATGGCCTGAGTCGAAGTCGGCCGCTTAACCAACTGAGCCACCCAGGCGCCCCTAAAACTCACTTTTAAAAGAGATAAGATTCTCTGTTTTTGCCCAGTGAAATACGCACACACACATACACACACACACACACACACACACATATATTCACACTATGAATGACTATGTAGCATTATTAAAATAACTTTCCTTTCAATATTTTACTTTCCAAATACAATTATTCTTGAATTCTATATTTTAACATATATTCAAAATTATGAGGATAGGACAAAAAAGCTTCACTGAAATGATGGACTCATCAGAATTGGATCGATGGTCAATTAAAACTGTGTCTGTACACTTCCATTCATGATGGGGATGCTTTTTCTTCCCTTCTGAAAATTAGCTGAAATAAGATATAGTCTTACAAGATACCTGGGCAGGAAATTGCCACTAGGTGTGAACAAGAGACATCCAATCTCTCCATCCTAATGAAAATGCAATCAGTCATATCTATACTGAGAAGAAACGACAAAATATGCCAAAGATTCACATATTTTGAAAAGTGCCATTAAAAGCCAGTTCGGGTATTGGGGCGCCTGGGTGGCTCAGTCAGTTAAGTGTCTGACTTCGGCTCAGGTCATGATCTCACGGCTCGTGGGTTCAAGCCTTGCGTCAGATTCTGTGCTGACAGCTCAGAGCCTGGAGCCTGCTTAAGATTCTGTGTCTCCCTCTATCTCTATCCCTCCCCTTCCCACTCTGTGTGTGTGTGTCTCTCTCTCTTAAAAACGAATGAACATCAAAAAAAATTTAAAAAGAATCAGTTTGTGTACAACCCATACAGAGAAAAAGTGAATCGGTCAATGAATGATATGTAAAAAAAATCATGCTTTGTTGACTTTAACTGTCTCTCCCATAGAGTTTTTTCTATGAAAAAATTAAGAAAAGAAATCAGCTTAAATGTCTATCTAATACAGAAGAGAAAAAAACATATATGATGGCTTGGCCATCCTTAGATACACTGAAAAGAATGACAAAAGCTACTCTGAATCAATACATATGAAACAGATTATGAAATAATATAAACACTTCATAGCATAGTTAGCCGATTCACAGCCAAGTACTGGAGCACCGATACAGTGACGAGAGCCTGTTGGATAAGAGACATGCGGATTCTCCATCTTTCTCTAGCATATCTCAAATATCTGAAAGACAACTTTCCTCTTGGGAGAGACTGCATTCCAAAGACCACAGCCCAATATTCCAGCATCTTGGAGCTTAAACAGAATTTGGACAGCATAGTTTCAGTGGAAGTGTTAACAGAGACCAACATTTCCTGATGTCGCCACGAATGATACACTCTCTTGAAAAATATTAACCAACTCACAGGCTTCACTGCTGTGCGCGTGTGCGCATGTTTTAATACAGGTGTGTTCTTCCAATAAACTTAGCCAGAAAACTCCTTCTTTAGCTGTTGGTGTATTTTTGTTTTCATATGTGATGTGAAACGAATTTCTGTAGTTGTGAACAACGACATTTGATTAAAATCTGTCAGATTTATCTTTTTAGCAGGAGAAAAGAAATATGTGTTTCCCCAGAAAGGAAATCAATGTGTCTTTATGATAGATGCAGAGAGGAAGGCTGGATACTGTCACTTTAAGTGATGAAGCAGAAAGACAGGGGAACCGCATCGCGGCCATCATTGACTGCTGACATAATCGTTGTGAGGCAAAGCCCTGTTTAAATTTTATAATCCTTGTTTATAGGATAGACGTACAGTCACTGACCTAATAGCTATCATTCCAACTGGATAAGTTACGAAGTCTTGCGTCTGAGGTGTCCATAGTCTGCTTTGTTTAAATTTCCTTAGCCATGTCTTTTAGCCAGAGCCCTGCTCTATTGCCCTTGTGCACTGTGAGAAAGAGTAATCCCTTCCCCATTTGAAGACACCAGGTCTTCAGGGCAGATAACTGTAGCAGAGAATCTCCTTTCCCAAGGCAAACAGAGGAAAGAAACCTCAAAGTCATCCCCCAGGCAATGCCGGAGACAAATGAAGCAGAGCGCGTCCTCAAAGGGACAACTGGGAGAGTGCTTCGTGACAAAAATCAGCCCAGAGATTTCCTCCTTTCTCTGGGGACTTACAACTTCCCCAGGATCCCAAGTGTCTCCAGATACAGTTGTGCTAGACAGAAAAGAAAGTTTCCACCCTGGGATTATGGGACTAGAAAATTCTCCACTCGGAGATGGTACAACCAGCAGACACTTACCCTGTTTAGGCAGTCTGAGAAGGTCAGGGTGCACCAAGATGTCTCTGCGACCTGAGAATCAGTGTCTCTGTGATTACAATCAGCAATACCGTTTTAATGAGCTTCTAAAGCATTGCCAGGATCTATGCACTTACATGTCAGTGAAAATTATTATCTCTCTTGCTTCATGAGTGGCACCTGTCAGTCAAGTATTTGAAGTGTTTATTTGTGACCTATTTCAATAATAATGTTCTATGTATAAGCTTTCTCTTAACTAACTTTTTAAAAAATGATACGTTGGTTTTTGTTCCTTTATTCATGAACCTTTCTAGAAGGCATTCCACTGATGTGAGTGTGCGTGTATGCCCTCTGTTTGCATATTAACCCAGACCTGACTAAACCATTAAGTGACATTGTATGCAGGGCACCTAGCCAAGGGTTTAGAACATGGCAGGCATTCCTTACAGGTTCATTCTTTCTTTATCATTCCTCTTCTCCTGGCACAGCCTAAAAATTAAATAAATCAGCGCAAATAACTAGTGCATTTGCCGAAAGCCAAAACTCCCTCTCTTTTCCCCCCATGTCCACCTTCCCTCCCAACCTCACTCCTACAATCTCCAAGCTATTCAAGAATCAGAGTTTAAGAATGACACATTAAGAATTCATTGGTCACCATCACATCTGTTATAATAATGATTGAAATCTTCCCACAATTTCTGTAAAATTGGAAGAGTTAAGATACATTCTTATATTCTGGCAATAGACTCTAACTGGTAATGATGTCATTTGCTTTTGATACACTGATGGATTTGATTTGCCAGTATTCAGTATCTAATCCTTTATATAAATTGGTATTCAAATTCTGCACTGTCCTGAGAATCTATCTTCACAAAATTGTTCTAGTATCTTTCCTTTTTATGGCCGAACAGACTATATAATACTGGAATTGATTTTTTAAACTGTAATGAGGGATACCTGGGTGGTCCAGTTGGTTAAGTGTCTGACTCTTGATTTCGGCTCAGGTCATGATCTCATGGTCATGAGATTCAGCCCCACATGGGGCTCCACACTGAGCATGGAGCCTGCTCTTCCTGCACTTGTGCATGCTCTTTCTCTCTTTCTCTAAAAAACAAACAAACAAACAAACAAACAAAGACTGTAATGAATTCACTTGTAAAACCATCTAGGTCTGGTGCCTTTTTTAGTGATAGATCTTTTACTTTCCAATCTCTTTTATAATAATTGGTCTACTCATGTTTCTTAAAATAATTATTGTGGGGCACCTGGGTGGCACAGTCAGTTAAGCGTCCGACTTTGGCTCAGGTCATGATCTCATGGTTCGTGACTTTGAGCCCCGTGTTGGGCTCTGTGCTGACAGCTCAGAGCCTGGAGTCTGCTTTGTATTCTGTGTCTCCCTCTCTCTCTGTCCCACCCCTGCTGATGTTCTCTCTCTCTCTCTCTCTCTCTCTCTCTCTCTCTCTCAAATAAATAAACATTAAAAAATTAAAATAATTATTGTAAGAATGTTTATTTTTACTAGGAAATTTTCCACTGCCTCTAGATTTCCAAATTTATTTCTACAGAATTGTACATAACATCTACCAGTAACTTTTCCTACCTCCGTCTTTGTGATTAGATTCCTTAATAATGTATTTATCTTGCTTTCTCTTTATCAGGCTTGTCAGGGGTGTATCTAGTTCAACAACCTTTCAAAGAAACCAATTTTGATTTTACTTACCTCTTTTTATGCCTGTTTTCTATTTCATTAGTTTTAGGTTTTATCTTATTAATTCCCTTCTACATTCCTATTTTATTTTATTACTTTTGGATCTGATTTTTCTAAAATTTACTCTGAATTTTTTAAACAGTATTTCATTAAACAATAAAGATAATTTCAGAATACAAGTTATTGCCTGAATACAAAGTTTATTTGAATATCTCATGTAGTAAGTATATACTCATACTATATTATAATTTTTCAATTTTTTTGAGGGAAAGAGAGACAGAGCATGAGCAGGGGAGGGGCAGAGAGAGAAGGAGACACAGAAACTGAAGCAGGCTCCAGACTGGAGTCGTCAGCACAGAGCCCAACGCGGGGCTCAAACCCAGGAACCACAAGACCTTGAACTAAGCCAAAGTCGATGCCCAACTGACTGAGCCACCCAGGCGCCCCCCTCATACTCTATTATAACCACACTTTTGTAGCTGAACACCACACCTCCATAGGCGCTGCCTTTGTATTGTAAATTTTTATGTGTATATATCTCACAAAGATCAGGATATCTTCCTCTTTAAATAATTCTTTGTGTCCCCAGAATACCCAGCATAGCTTTTTGCCCATGGTAGACTTAAAATGTTATGGAAAATTTTTTAAGTTATGGAAAGCAAAAAGACTTGCTAGAGTATTTAACTCAGGGAAGCCTATATACACCTATCACTTCTTTTAAGGATCAGATGAAGCTGGAAAACTCAGTGGAGGTGATTCTGGTGCGTTGGGTAGTGAGAAGAGAAGGCGTAGCATCAGATTTAAGCAAGACGGAGATGGGCTCCGATTCCACCCTATCCATTTACAAGTCTAGTGACATACCTTCTCAGAACCTCAATTTATTCAGATATAAGGTAGGTTTAAAAAAAAATAGCTCCTTCCTCAGAAGGCTCTTATGAGGATTAAATGAGATAATGCAAGGATGTGCCTGGCACCCAATAAGAGCTCCATCATTATGAGCTCTTAGCATTATTGTTATTAATATTATCATTCCAGTGGGGACAGGGTAATGAGGTAGTAAATACTTGAGGAGCAGAAGCAAGGTAAGGGGAAGAGGGGCTGGGGAAAGGACTAGAACCAGAGGACCTCAGCTCCATCTTAACCCAGGGGTCCTGGAACCACTGATTCTTTATGGAACTTTTAAATCAATTCCCAGTAATGGTGACATTTCTACAGGCTGCGTCTATATCTCGTTTCCATTTCGCTAACTAATGTTACACTAAACCTCTCAAAATAGCGCCCTTCCCACCCAATTCACCCCAAAGAGGGCCACAGATATGGAGTGTGTCAGACAAGGTGAAATGATGCAGCAGTATTGGCGACACCACCAGCTGACCACTGAGTGGAAGACGTCAGCATTGAGGGCCATTCTTGTGGAGAAATGAAGCACCTCTTTTGTTTTTATTTTGTGAGTGAAGTGAAGTCAGCACAGGAGCAGCTGTGACTTCTCACTGTCCCACTTGGCCAGAGATCAATTAGAGGCAGCATGGTCTCCAGCCACATGGACGGGTTCTAACCCCACTCCTACCATTGGCCAGCTGTGTGGCCTTAGACGAAGTCCTTAACCCCTCTGTGTCTCAGTGAAAGGGGACTTTATTTCCAAACACTTATAAACCACTGTTTTAAGTGCTTTATGTATATTAACCTATTTAATCCTGACAGCAGGTAGAGGAGCTAGATCCGATAGGGCGTGGGGAGGAATAAATGGGGACTATATTTAAAGTACTTACAGACCCTGATTGGCATAAATCGTGCTATGGGAGCAGGAGCTGGTATTGCCATCATTATTGTAAATGCTAGACTTCAGCTGTCACCATCGCCACCATTATCATCATCATCACCAGCAGCAGCAGCAGCAGCAGCATTGGGTTCAGTTGCAGTATTGCGCTCGGTGATATCGAAGTCTCTCCCCATTTCTCAGGCACACGGAATCATTTTATTATTTCCTTCACGGCCTTATCCTCTCCTCCTCCCCATCTTCCATGTACCCTCCTCATGTTCTGAGACCCTACTTCCTCCCACCACCGACTTAAACGAATGCCAAATCTCGCCAAGTATAATGTTAGGCGTTCCCACCTACATGCAGCCTGAGGCTCAAGGAGTCATGACCAGCCCATCAGAAAGCTGAGATTCTAACACCTGGCCGTCAGCCTCCAAAGTTCACTCTTTGTCCTGTTATAACCATGTGACTGTAAAATATCCACCCCGTCTTCCAAACAGTTTCTTTCATGTTTTTATATATTTTAAGTAATCTCTACATGTAACGTGGGGTTTGAACTCATAACGCCAAGATCATGCTCTTCTGACTGAGCCAGCCAGCACCCCCAAACATTTGTTATCCATCACCCGCAAACACTGAACTGGCTTGTTCACAAGGCATATCATCCAAGTTTTTAAAATAAAGACTCCTGCTGGGGCACCCGGGTGGCTCAGTCAGTTAAGCATCCGACTTGAGCTCAGATCACGATCTCATGGTTCATAGGTTCAAGCCCCACATCGGGCTCTGGACAGCTCAGAGCCTGGAGCCTGCTTCAGATTCTGTGTCTCCCTCTCTCTGCCCCTCCCCCGCTCATGCTCTGTCTGTCTCTCTCTCAAAAATAAATAAACATTTAAAAGATGTAAAGGGTCATGCCGACTTGATGTATTCATATCTTATTCTCAGTCTTCTATATATCTGAAGTTTTTTAAAAAAGATGCATGAACCGATTTGTAGCACGCAATACGTCTCCTCGACAAACAATAATTTTTAAGTCAAGTAATCAACCTCTTGAAATGATTACACCAATGAAGATGTCTTGACTGAGAGAAAAGTTAGAAATGACCTGAATGTTTAACAAAAGTGAATTGTTTAAATACACATTGGTAAATCCAGAAAATAGAATCGTTTGAAGCCATAAAAAAGATACCAGATAAATAGATCTGTGTACATAGAACAGGTTGCGAGATTATGTACTGAAAGGATATATACCAATGGGATCACAATGGCTGATTTGTAATGAAAGGGAAAATTCATTTTAAGGATGTTCCTAGTTCTGCTCTTCATACATTCTAAGTTTTCTCTGTAACGAATATACATGGCTTTTATGATATCAAAAAACAATAGAAGAAACTAGATCCTGGTGGAAAAAACAGCTGTACCTATCTCAACCAGCTCAAACTGTCCCCAGTTAAGCTTTTAATCTGCTGTCTCATCAGGCTGTGCATTTGTTTGTAGATGGCTAAGTTGCTTCTGGCCTGTCACTGTTCTTTGCTTTGAACTCTACACATCTGGGTGGCAAAGTCAGTAGCTGCTTAATATTGGGTTTTTGTAGCATGTGAGTATATAGAAAAAATACATTAAAATTCTTCAGATCATCAGCATGAAATTAAGAACAACTAGTCCCACGCATTGAAGGCAAAATCGATCACATAAGCATGGTGCAGGAAGAGGGACAAAGACTGACCCATGTCACATTCCTGTGTCCCCTTTCGGTGGCATCCTACACATGGCGTGCCCTCAGCCATGTTGAAAACAATCACACATGCAGATTCCTTAACTCCCTACTGCATTTTCTTCCTGGTATAACTAGAGTTCTACTATCCGAACTACCCCTTCGTTCCAATATATAGTTAACCATATTCATAACAGTTTTTAAAGTTCTCATTTTCTTTACCATTCTGAACGTGCACTTCATATATTAATGATAATGAACACGTGTTCAACAAATAGTAAAGAGCTGAAGTTTGATTTTTTATTGAATTTAGATTTTATATTTATATTTTCTGGTTAAAATCAGAAGGATAGGGGTGCCTGGGTGGCTCAGTTGGTCGAGTTTCTGACTCCTGATTTTGGCTCGGGTCATTATCCCAGCCAAGGTCATGGGATTGAGACCTGCTTAAGATTCACTCTCTCTCTTTGCCCCTCTCCCCCGCTCATACTCTTTCTCTCTCTCTCTCTCTAAAAAAATTAAAAAAATCAAGATAGCTGGTATTTTGCTTACTTCTAAAGGAGAGAAAGAGAGGGGTTGTGGCTACTCAGAACCAAAAATATGTCTGCAAACAAAAAATTCAGTTCAACATCCAGATACTCTATCTTCCTAATATCAAAAACGTAAAGAATTGGTTTGAGGGGATTTTTTTTTATTTTTATTTTGCCAATTGGCATTATGTAGAATGCCATAGTGGAACTGAAAAACTCTTCTATATTTCAAACAGGAGATTAAAATAAAATTGGTTTTTTTTCTTGTATCTTTCTCAGAGGTTTTTGGAAAACGTGAAGGGCATAGGTTAGAAGTATTAAGAGCCATGTATTTGTATATAAGAGCTGTAAGAAAGGACATAGCAGAATATTAAGAACTATTCAAAAGTCAAAAACATTGAAGAAAAATTAGTCTGGAAAAGAGAAGGATGGGAGTGATTTAACAATTGGTTTCAAATAGCTTACAGGATGGGAGAAAGAAGAGAGTGACAGTCTTGCTGCCAGTCCCACTTAAAGACAAATGCTCATGAGAATTGGCTTTCAACTCTGTTATATGTTAGACCGGATATAGCTCAAGGCTGGGCATGTGATGAGTATCCTTCAATACCTTCTATTCAATACATCTTCTGTATGCATGCTCCACGTGACCTTGTGAGACAAGGAGACAGATCTGTGTTATGCTACCTACCATAGAGGCGAATTCAGAATATTCTAAATGGAGCCACTAATAAGTGAGGCAAGCATCAAGGGAGAGCAGCTGTGTGGAAGAAAAAGGCATCAAGTGTGTGGGTTGAGTTTGATGGATGAAGACACAATGATTCCAGGGAGAGGGAACTACATGTTCAAAGGTAGTAACGTACCATCAAGTGGTCATAATCACTTCCATGTGAAGAGCAGGATATATGGCAAGACCTGGTACTGGAGAATCTGGCCCAGTCCACATTTGCAAAAGTCTTCTTTCTGCCACGTTAGGAAGTTTGGGTTTTGTCTCCGAGGCAATTGTAGTGCTCTTGCAGTAAGGACCTTTTAAGATAAACGTTTTTTAAAGTTTATTTATTTTTGAGAGAGAGAGAATAGGGGAGGGGCAGAGAGAGAAGGAGACCCAGAATCCGAAGCAGGCTCTAGGCTCTGGGCTGTAAGCACAGAGCCCGATGTAGGGCTTGAACTCACGCATTGCAAGATGATGACCTGAGCTGACGTCAGAGCTTTACTGACAGAGCCACCCAGACACCCCAGTAAGGACCTTTTATAAGGAAATGACATAATGATATTAACATTGTAATGTTGAAAATATCATTCTGGCAACAGTATGAAAAATAGATTGTTCAGAAAGTGCTACTGGAGGCTGTTGCAATATTTCTGATATGTATATCTGGAACTGGTAGGGAAGAGAGAGAGAGAGAACTGAATGAAGGGGGGAGTGCCTGGGTCGCTCCTTCAGTTAAGTGTCCAACTCTTGATATGGACTCAGTTCATGATCTCTTAGCCCGTGAGCTCGAGCCCTACATCAGGCTCTGCACTGACAGCACAGAGCCTGCTTGGAATTTTCTCCTCCCTCTCTCTCTACCCCTCTCCTGCTTGCTTGTTCTCTCAAAATAAATAAACATTAAAAAAAAGTGAAAGAACCGAATTAAGGGTTTTACCATTAGGAATGGAGAAAAGGAAGCAGAGTCAAACAGTGGTAAGTCATTAGCACTGACAGAGCTTGTGAGTTGCTTTGGTGAAGAGGAAAGATGAAGAGAAGAGCCTAGAGTCCCGGGGTTTTACCTGGAAAAACTGGGGAGATGGTGGCACAGTTTCCCAAATTAGGGCATACAGGAGGAGAAACAGATTTTTGGAAGGGAGGTGTATAGGGGAGATGGCACATAGCCATCGTTTTCCAGCATGGCGTTATGGTGTCTGTAAGATATCTAAGGAAAGAGTTGCACTTACTAGAATGTAAGATCCATGAGGCAGGGACCTCATTGGCTTCGTTCAACCAGTCAAACAACATGGCTTTCCGCATAATCATTGCTGACTCAGCACAGGAACTGGAAGATGATAAAATGCTCAGTAAATGCCAGTTGAATAGGTGTTCTTGGATGAATTTGTAGGTCTGGATCTAGGGACAGCCTGCTAGTCAGCCCTCTTTGGTTTCCTTGTACAGAGAACTCTAGAATCTCCTTTGATGTCCACCAGGACCTTTTTATATCTTGAAATATTGTGATTCCGGTCCACTCCCAAAGGAGCGAATTACAAAAGTCTTACCAAGATTCCTAGTGGCCCTATTACTCTTTGCTTACAAATATAAGCAAGGTTGTTTGTTAACTGACCCAAGAGGAAAAATTGCGAAATAAATTTCGGAAGTGGTCAGATTGAGCAAGCTCAATGGTAAAGTCATAGCATCAGAGTGAGCCTCTGGTTTTGTTGTTGTTGTTGTTGTTGTTGTTGTTGTTGTTGTTGTTTTTAATCAGACATATGATTTTCAAGTTCCCATTGAAAAGGCCAAGACAACCAAGTATAATTATTGAGGATGACTGTGATCCACGTACCCACCAAAACTCTAAGAGAGATTCTTGCGTTAGAATGAGCAGCAATGAGAGTGCACAGCTCCAGCAGAAATCTGGAAAAGACTTTAAGAAAGAAGAAAGAAACTCCCCCTAGTAAATGGCTCTGCTACTTGGAGAAGTTGGAAGGAATCTTCCTTGCCAGAGAAGCTTGAATTACCTGCCTATCCCTTTAAGCATTTTCATGTACAAATCAAACACAGATGGCCCATTATGTTTATGACCTCCTGTCAATTACTCTAGATGGAGCATGCATTAATTATTGAAATATTTTCATAGTATACAAGTTTTTAGTGGTTCCATTGCCTCAGATCATTTCAACTTTCTGATTAGAAGCCGGTATAAACTATTTTATTTATGAAAATTAATCTCTTGAATGTAGTAAAAACTACAAATACAGTAGTAGATTTTTTTTTTCCACTTAACAAAGCCAAACTAAAAATCCTGGCCTCTACCCTTGGAAGCCAGCGTTATGTTCGCAGTGTATGCAATACATAAACTCTGCCAAAATCTATTACAATTGTTGTAAATTTTGATTACTGGAGCTGTTTGTTATTTATGTCGAGAAGATAAAGATAATATTGCGAATAGCCCTCTTCTATTCGATGCATAAATTACATCCATAAAATATCTTGTTTTGTAAACAGTAAAATAATAAAAAAAAAGGGGGCTAAACTTGGTCGAAGCTTCAAATATTTGCATCTACTTTCTTTCAAGTCAATAAACATTCTGGAGGATGTGAAAGTCCACGGAATGTTTAGATTCTTAACTGTGCCACTACTTTTTGTCTGGCAGGGTAAACAAAATACTAGGGCCATCTGACTGGGAGAGAGCAGTAAGAATGTTCCAGTGAAGCACCACTTTTAGAGAATGTGAAGAGAGTCGAAAAGGGAACTTAGAAAAAGGCTTACGTATTTACTGTCACTCTGGAAGGAAGCTATTCATTCAGTAAACATCAAGCACTTACTATGTGCAGAGAACCTTTCTGGGCACTTGGAGTCCATCGGGGAACAAAACATATATTTCTGCTCCTATCAGTATAGATTCTAATAGAATTGATTGCTTCCTTTAATCCTCACCATGCAGAGAAGAAAGATGAAGCTCAGAGAGGTAAGCTAACTTACCTAACATCACCCAGCAAGGAAGTTAGAATAAGAGCCCAGGCCATTGGCGCCTGTCTTCTTAACCCATCCCATCTCTCGCACCTTTACTATTTACAACTGACCTTTTCTGGGTCCTTGAGAAGTTAATCCATGAGCATAGTTAGCTGGAGTCTCTTCGTCAGAAGTCTTCAGCTAGGCAGACTCACCCTAAAAATTTTTTTTAGTTTAAAAAATTAGTTGTCTGTGTTTCTTCTCTCTGAAATTCACTAATGTTTAGGCAAAGATGTTATAAATGAGATATCATCACAGGAATGCTGATTTCACAGACCAGTGGGAGAAGGTGGCCCTAGAGGTGGCAAGCAAAGTTAACACGTAGTCATTGGCTTCTTTCTCTCGCCAAAGCCAAAGAGGGATTGAAAACAGGAACTCTGGGGAGGCACAAATGGAGGGTGCCGGTGGCACTGTGCTGTCACGATGGGTTTATACAACATGAAAAGACCAATCTCCACATACTGTGTTGGCAACTAGGGCTGAAAAATATGGTTCCCACTTAGAAGCATGTAAGGGAGAGGAATTTAGCATATTATCTGTTAGGTAAAAACAATGCTTATCTATTGGATGCTTCTCGTAGGCATCCACCAACAAATGCAGCTAATGGAGAGAAGTCACAGAAAAATTAATGATATTAATTAAATGCTGTTCAATTAATTTGGGGTGTTAATTTTGCCAATTTTACAAAATGCTATATATTTCCAACCACAAGTAATAAAAGTCTCCCCATTTTATTTAGCACTTCACACTTTCTAGAACCTTCTCGCTGTTGGTGAGAGAGTCAGATGGCTGCCTGAGATCACATCAGGTGTGACAGAGAACAGCCTACAACCTAGGCTTACTGATTTACAACATCAAGCTCTGGATACTCTTTCAGGCTTCTTCTAATTTGGTCCTCATGAAAGTAGATAGAGAAAGTATTATCATGGCCATTGGTCACATGAGAGCTTGAAGCTCAGGGACACAGACCGAGTCAGTGCCCAACTGAGTTCAAAGAGAGGTAACAGCATACAAAGTCCACTGAAGGTGTGTTGGTAAGAAGGAGGGCATGTATAGAAGCTAAATCATTCAAGAACAAAAGATGAATTATGCAGTAATAGAAGTAGGTACAAGGTAAAGAAGTTGTACAGACGTAGAAGTAATTAATTTCATTGAAGGTTGAGTAAAAGTCTAACCAGTTACAAATATACCAAATTTGTTGTACTTCAAACTATATATAAATATACTGTAACTTACTATGCAGTGTCTAAAGCTGATGTTTCTTAAGAGATGACATCATAGAGGTACCTGGAAGCTTGAAAAATTGCAGACTTGTGCTTAATGAACTAGCCACTTTGGACATACAGCAGAGGAACCTGGTTTTTAACAAGCCGTATTTGGAACCTATGGCCTAGAGCCTTGCTACTCAAAGTATGGTCCATGGACCAGCAGCCTCTTAGGAATGAAGAATCTGAGACCCCAAACGGGCATTCTGAATCAGAATACACATTTTACCAAGACCCTGAGTGACTTCCTGTATACATTACAGGTTTTTTTTTTTTTTAAGTTTATTTATTTATTTTAAGAAAGAGAGGGAGAGAGAACTCGTGGGGCAGGGGCAGAAGGAGAGGGAGCCAGAAGAACCAAAGCGGGCTCTCTCTTGTCAACGCAGCCCAAAGTGGGGCTCAAACTCACGAACTTCGAGGTCATGACCTGAGCTCAAGTCGGATGCTTAACTAAGTGAGCCACCCAGGTGCCCCTACACATTACAGTTTGAGGCGCACTGGTCTACAATATCCCTCTCTCATTATGTATTCACCTTATCAGAAAAAAATAAGCCGGCTTGACATAGAGTGTTCTTAGTGAACCCATGTGGGACCCACGTGCTCTCTGCTTCTATCCCCAGCTTTCTGCCCAGCCTGACGTTCTAGACTTCCATCACTCTCTGATAAAAAATTACCAAACATCCAATTAAGATTTTCCCCCAAACCCTGTTGAAACTCTGCATCTAACTCATGGGCTATAGAGTGTTTCAAGTGTTTCCCAAAGTCACCTGTGAAATATTTTGGAAAGTGAACAACCACTTGCACATCTCTCAATTTCTGGTTAATCTCCCATTTTCTACAATTCCATGAAGACTAGTAAAGCACTTTGGCAACCCCATCTGCTAGTTTTCTTTGCCCCCCCCCACAAGATAATCAATCTATCAAGATCAGGAGACAAGGGTGTGTTTATAGTAGCTGGGGAAGATATGGAGAATCCTACCCTTGTGCTGAAGCATGAGGTTCTTCTTACAAGTGTTTGTTTAACCCAGTCTCCTTAAGTAGAATTGGTACAGTTTCTCCTCATTTGTAAGGGCAACACATATTCTGCCCTACTTAGGAGAAAGCCCCCTCACTGCCATTCTGGGATAACAGAGGAAGGAATTGTCTTCCCCCAGCCCACAGGCTGGGGGTAGGGGACACTCAGCTGGGAGCAATACAGCTAGCGCATTGCTTGAATTTTGATATCCACTCATTATTTCATTATAGAAAATACATTTTTAAAGAAAAAAAAACTACTTGCAATTCTACCACCCTGGCAAGTTCATGGGCCATCTACATCGAGAATTAGAGTTTACATATGGGTTTGCCATTTCACTTCCCTTAAGGGTACATCAAAAAGAGTTGTCTATATTGTTACGGACTTCATAGCAATTTCAATATTGATCTGCTATGTGTATGTCACCAGTCTACCACCCTTGGACATACAGTTGGCTTCTAATTTTTCTTTATTAGAAAGAAGTTTTAACAGCTAACTTTAGAGTTTTTAGAGACAGTCCCAATAAGTGATAGTTATCTTTAAAGAAAAGAAAAAGTTGGTCTGTGGCCAGGATTTACTTTGTTAACTTCCATTAGGCTACTCCTACGTGTATAGACCATTAGTTAGAAGGGGGAACAGGCAGAATAGTATGAAGAGAATGATATACAATCAATGCTCTTTATCTTAAAAATCAACTGCAAGTACATGTTCTACTAAGAGACCCAAAAGTATCATTTTCATCCAAGAATTACTATACATAATATAGACTATACATAACATAGACTAAACATGTTATTCATATCCATCGGGTAAGCTTCACTGCATTACATAGGAGGCCATTTCCTGATTAGATGCTTGCACTAGAGTAGAGCTGAATAGAAACTTGCCATAGCCTAACATTTTAATACAGCTATAATTTGATTACATTCTCACTTTCTGCTGTGGACTGTAGAATTGAAAACACACAGGGGCGCCTGGGTGGCTCAGTCCACTGACCGTCTGACTCTTAATTTCGGCTCAGGTCATGATCTCACCGTTCATGGTTTGGAGCCGCAGGTGGGGCTCTGTGCTCTCTCAAAATAAATAAACTTAGAAAAAAAAAAATTGCGATCTATCACTTAGAATCTACTTAACCTTTGTTGAGATTATACTCAGCCCAGCCATTTCACTTAGAACTAACCCAACATCCAATTTCCGTTGTCCCTTCCTTGTTCTAATACCATGGTTGTTCTTCCAGATAATGGTGACTCTGGTTTTTGCGGAACATGAGGAAGATGGCATGAGTACCCAACTTTGAGGACCAGGTCTCCTCTGGAGTTCAGGGAAAGGCCTTCCAAGGCAGGGGAAGAGCAGAGAGGCAGCAAGGTTTAAGGAATCATAACCATTCAGTTTTGCTAAGCCAAAGACATAGAAAGGAGGAGAAAGTATGTTTTAAAAGACTGGTCTGGGACAAATCATGGAGGACCTTGAATGGTAGGACAAAGAGTCTGAATAATAAGAAAATATTATAAATAAGAGCTAATCTGAACTAGATGTCTGTTTCATGGATTGAGTGGGTGCAATGCATGGAAGAGAGGAGGGCGTGCTGGGGTAATTACAGACCTACCATATTGTTTAAAAAGCTGGTGGGGGTGGGGAGGGCCTGCAGAGGCAGCAAGGAAGATGGAGAGGAGAACGCGGGTGTCGATGCTGCAGACAGAACAGAAATTCACCGGGTGAAGGGGACAAGGAAAGTTGTTCTCGGCAAGTTGTTACAGAACGATGTCCTTCTCAGGCCATAAGTCCTAAGCAAACACTATCTTTGTCACAAGGCCGTCTTCTCAAATGGTAAAAAATCTGTAGGCCTTAGGTCTGAAACTATCTGAAACAATTGTTTGATTTGGGTATCCATGTCATAATTGAAACAGAAACGTGTGTTTGACTCTCTGAACCCCTTTGAAAAGGATTCATGATGGGTTGTCTTTGATCTGATTTTTCGACTCATGCTGCACAATCTCTGGCCAGCCGGCCACCTCAGGGGGCCTCCGAAGCCCAATTTCTAGACATTTGGCAGGTGATTAGGCTGCCCCGTCCAGCTTGCCCAAGCATGAGGACAACTCAGTGAGAAGGCACTTTAAACGGTCTCCATCTTCTGGGAGAAGCAAAGGCAAAGTTTTTAACAAAGAATGAGAGTGACCGAGGGGCATGTGGGCTGGAGTAGAGTTGAACAGAATCAGAGGTGCTAGTAGGACTTTCATTTAAAATTGCTAGATAATTTGGCAGTAGCTATTGGAAAATGAAATATGCACACCCAGCAATTTCACGTAGAGTGCCCATGCTAGAAAAATACTCACAGCATATAAGTATGGAGAGTGTCATAAATATAAGCATATGAGAAACACTTGAGTACAGAAGGAAGCATGTCCAAGGGTATTCAGGGCAGTGCAGTAGGAGGCTACGTGTATACCGTATGGGAATAACCCAACGAGCATTGGTGTAGCCACACCATGGGAAATTCTTGGAGCGCTCGGAAAGAATGACGTATATCTGCTTCTCCTCACAACGTACAAATTTCCAAGACGAGGATGAGTAAAAATATCTAGCACACGATGAGATGTTGCTGGATATGACACAGGTTTCAGGGCTTCTTTGGGTAAAAAGATGAAAGTAAATCTTTGCTAACACAGGTCGTATCAAGAGCGTTGGAGAAAACAACTGAGGCTTGGAGGGAGCGGCAGGGAGAGCTTTAGCCTTATGCTCTCAACTCTAACATTTACAAAGACTGTAAGTGGTTGATGATTGCCTTGAGTTTCAAAATGTATTTGAAAATTTTAAATACCTTGGCCCAAAGGAATTGCTTTTCCCCCCAAATATCTGCTCTTATGCCACAGACACCTTTCCTCTAAAATGATTCCTTTTCTTTTTTTTCCTTTTTGAAGTGAATGAAAGGGCACCTGGGTGGCCCAGTTGGTTAAGTGTCTGGCTCCTGATTTCAGCTCAAGGCATGACTGCACGGTTTGTAAAATGGAGCCCCGCCTCGGGCTCTGTGCTGATAGTGCAGAGCCTGCTTGGGATTCCCTCTTCCTCTCTCTCCACCCATCCCTCTGTCTCTCTCTCTCTCCTCCTCTTTCTCTCTCTCTCAAAATAAATATATTTAAAACTTTTTTAAAAAAGTCAGTGAGGCACTGGTTTAATTCAGGAGTTAATGGTTTAATCCAAGAGCAATGGAAGGATAGATAGATAGATGCTAGATGCTAGATGGATAGATAAATAGACAGACAGATAGACAGACAGACAGACATGCAAACCTCCACTACCCAATCTCCTTTATAGCTACCAATTTCATACAGGATTACCAAGGCAACTCTGTTCAATGTAATCGTGTGATTCCCACAGCTTAAATAACATGGCAAAATAAATATCAGAAGGCATGTCACTGAATTGCCAATGTGGGGACATCCCCGTGTATGTCACATTTAAAAGGGAATGAAACTCCCTCTCTTCCTGAAATGAGATCCATGCACGGAGCCGATTTAAAATCAGAACTAAATAATCTCAATTGGAATTTATTCACTGGAATAGTTTTCTAGGTTCAGAAATAAGTGGAAGCAAATTATTTTCTAAATTAGAAACTACGTCTACAGTACCTTTATGTGAGTTCCAATCTTTGAGGACAAGGTAGGGCTAATGCAACATTAATATAGTTTAGCAGAGAGTGATTACTGCAAAATCGTCTTCTGCTCCCTTAGGATTTTTTTTCACTTAAGAACTTGATGGTGTTTGGGGTAAAGTGTTTTACGAGGGATTCAAGCACATGACAGAAAAGAAAATATTAACCCACTCTGTAGCCAAGAGCTGGATTACTCTTTTAAGCAATTCAGAAGAGTATCTGAACGCCAACCCTAAAAGACCGTTCAAATATTCTGAAAAAATGCTAAGCTATCTCTACTTGTAAAAGACCAGCACTTTGCAGCTTTCAGTTATTTGGGGCATGTTGCTTTGACTCCTTGATTCGGAAGTAGGCTTTCATGTAAGTTGTTTTAGTTTTCATGTGTTTGAAAGGAATAACCACCAAATATTTCTTTGAGCCTAAAGCGGGACACGTCAGTCGGCCATGCTGAGCACGTGAGAGTCACTCTGAGAAAGGGTGTTTAATGAGTAACTCTACAGTAAAAGTCCTTGAAAAACTTCTAAACATTAGACCCTGTACTTTCTTTCTGAAATACATTAACAGCCTCCAGAAGGCTCAGAGATGCTGGCTGCCCTGTTAGCCAGACTTCAGAAGTCTCTGATATTTCAAGTGCATCGAGAGGTTTGTGCAGACTCTCTGCCCCTCCCTACCCCGTCCCTGCTCTCTGCTCCCCCACCAACTCCCCCACCCCGCCCCCCCCCTCAGCCAGTGTCTGGAGATCCTGTTGACTGGAGTTCTCCCGGAGAGAAAGATTGATAAAGCAAAGGAATCAGAGTTATTTCCTATGCATGAAATTGATTAAATGCTCCACTAAATGGCTTATAAATTTGCTTCTCATATTTCTGTCACCGCTGAAAAGATTACAGAATCTCTGCATATAACCATGTTGTATACAATACCAAATTACAAAAGGTTGTAAAAACTAATGTTTTGTTTAAAGTTTTGAGCAGGACCATATGCCTTCAGTGACCTTGAGTAAGCTATTTTAATTCAAACCATTTCAAAGAATAGAAAGGGGAGAAATATTCCACTCTGTAACAAACCAGACGAGCTGGTAGGTAAACCTCAGTTAACTACGCCGAAGCTCTGCTCTTTCCGGCGAGGGTGTGGACTGAGTCCTCTCCAGCCAACGCCTCGTGTCTCCAAAGCCGGGAAGCACATGGGGTGGCAAGAGGGATATATTTACAAAGGAGATGAAAATAAGGGCTTTGAGACCTCCCAAGGCTGAATTTGCTCTATTATTTTTCATTCGGAGACATATCCTAATGAGATCCGAGCCTTGCACAGGCTTGCCGGACTGCGTGAAAAAGATGACGGATACTAGCACGGGTAGCGGGGTTGTCTCAGTTTTAGGGTTTCTGTTTGTTTATTTTTAATCTGTACACATCTTTCAAACGCCAGTTAAGTTCCATTCTTTCTCCCATGTGAGAATGTCTTCCAAGTCTTGTGTAACAATTGAGGGGGGGGCGGGGGTGGGGGTGGGGATTTTAGCAAGGGAGTAATTTATAGGCCAGCACGTGACCTGCAGATGTTACTTGGAAAACTAATCCCTTTCTTAACATGGCCTTAAAAGTACCTTCACTTCTACGGGAAAAATGATATTCTTTCATAACATTTATAAGACATTATGTCCCCAGCAAGAATTAACATTTGGCATTAAGGCACAGCTCTGGCAAGAACTTCAAGAGAGCAAGTTTGACAACCAAGGATGCGCTTAAGGTCTCCACTGGGCCGACCTCCTTGGTACCCATTCCCCACCACCTATCACCTTCAGGAATAGCCAGCCTGGAAACCAAGGCGGACTCATAGCCACAGGGTCCCAAGGAGGTGGAAATTATCAGAGCGATACTGTCAATGGGAACCGAAGGGCTTGCCAGTATCAGGCGAGGTACATATCTGCTTTTGTACAGAGTTTCTGGGTGCATAGAGGAAGTCGCAAAGGAATTATCTCTCATTTGTGAAAACACAATGTGATCTCACTAGTAAAATCCAGATTTTTCTCTCTGTCTCTCGCTTTTTCTCTCCTCTCTCTCGCTCTTTTTCTTTTTCCTTTTTTTTTTTTTAAATTAGTACCTGTTCTGGGAGATATGCCAAAAATTCAGGGATAATTTAACCTGACCATCAACAGCTGGACAACTTATTTAACTCTTTGGTGATGGTTACATGAGCCTCCTCGTTGGCTTCAAGCCACCACATAATTAATGTTGACGCCAGACACGGAGAGTTTAATAAATCATAACAAAGAAAGAGGTCCATGCTTCGACCACACCGAGGACAACTACGTTGTGCTCACAGGTGTTTGCCATCTTAAAACATTCAAATCCATGTTTCCTAAAGTTTACTCCTCGAAACACTAATTCCCTAAGCTTATCCTTCGTAAAAGGGTTTCGTTGATCAAATCCATTGGGCAACACTCTACCAGAGAATTCCAGGGCATGGTAACGTAGAGGCCTCTGCGGCAAACAATCCTGTTTAACTCAGTTTAACCTCGAGTTTCTCACTTGACTCAGAGTTCTTTTTGTAGGAATGTTTAGAACCTTGGAGCTGTTCTCTAAAATATACTCAGGAAATATATTTAAACCTACTGCACGTCCGGCAGACGAGCCCACCCCTTTTGAGAGTTCAGCACGCTCTGGGCTGCCCCTTCCATAAGACTCTCAGCCAAGATTAAGAGAAATAATCCAGGGGTGTCTGAGTGGCTCAGTCAGTTAAGTGTCTGACTCTTGGTTTCGGCTCAGGTCATGAGCTCACGGTTTGTGGGTTCGAGTCCCACATCGGGCTCCGCACTAAGGGTGCACTAATGGTGCAGAGCCCACCTGGGACTCTATCTCTCTCCCTCTCTCTCTGCCCTTCCCCTGCTCTGTCTCTCTCAAAAATAAACTCTAAAAAAATAAATTAAAAAAAATAAGAGAAATCCCTAATTTCACCGCAAGAAAGCTTTTCTCTTCCTCTTCTTGTGATATGCCACCGTCAGGCCGTGAACAGGTTCCTCTCCTGACCGGGGCAGCTGTATGTTCTGTGGCTATTTGTTTTTTAAAGTAGATCTCACTGATCAACACAAAAGCCCGTGGGCATTGAATGCCCAGGTGAGTATTAGTTCCATTTGTAAGTGATTGTTCCACATACACTGATTTTTTTTCTTACAAATTATTTTTGGCCTTTGAAGATTATTCACAAAGTCACTTCCCCTTTCTATTTTATTTTTTTAACTTAATATTTTTTCACATTTATTCATTTTTGAGAGAGAGAGAGAGACAGAGTGCAAGTGGGGGAGGGGCAGAGAGAGAGGGAGACACAGAATCTGAAGCAGGCTATAGGCTCTGAGCTGTCAGCATACAGCCGCAAGTAGGGCTTGAACCCACAAACTGTGAGATCATGACCTGAGCTGAAGTCAGACGCTTAACCCACTGAGCCACCCAGGAGCCCCTCCTTTCTGCTTGAAATAATAAATTTCAAAAGCCATGTTTCTTCTTCCCTTTGTAGAATCAAAGTCACTCATGCATCAAGATCATTCAAGAAAACCTGGGCGAGCATAAGAGAGTGACATAATTATAGAGATAAGCTGAGATTTACCTTCATTTAATTTTTTAAGTAAATCATTGACTGGCACACTTCCGCCTCTTAAGTAGTTTGAGTAACCAATGAATCACGAGGAACATCAGAGGTGACAGATGACAGCAGAAGCCCTGGGGAGGATCTTTGGCTCTATGACTTCGATTCCCAAACCTGTAAGGTCTATCAGGATCCCCCCAGGCCGTGTTGGAGCACAGATCTCTGAACCACGCGCCCAGAGGCTCTGCTTTGGTAAGCTTGGAGAGGGGCCTGAGAACCTGCATTTCCAACAAGCTCCCAGGAGATGCTGAAGTTCCTGGTCCAGGGCCCCACTTTGAGAACTGCAGCTCTCTACCCTACCTGATCCAACAGGTTCCAAATACCAAGCCACAGCCCTGAGTTGGAAGCTCTAGAAAGGAGACACAGGCATCTGTATTTTTAATAAACTCCCCAAGCAATTCAAAACACACAGGTCTGGGGGCACCTGGGTGGCTCAGTCGGTTAAGTGGCGGACTTCAGCTCAGGTCATGATCCCATGGTCTGTGAGTTCGAGCCCCGCATCGGGCTCTGTGCTGATGGCTCAGAGCGTGGAGCCTCCTTCGGATTCTGTGTCTGCCTCTCTCTCTCTCTGCCCTTCCCCTGCTCATGCTTTGTCTCTCTGTCTCTCAAAAATGAATAAATGTTAAAAAAAAAAATTTAAAAAAACAAAACAAAACACACAGGTCCAGACTACTTCTGCCAGAAAAGCAAGGCTCCCCTTCAGATCGGGGCCTTGGGTCTTAGACCCCTGGCTGCCTCTGAGCGAGGGAATCTCCCTGCTCCAGCCTTCTTCAAAGCTCAGGAAGGCTGAAGACCCGGGGAATGCCTCATCCAATAACTTGTCCGGTAATTGGTATATTGATTGCTAATGTCATCATGTTTTAGTACCTATAAACCCCTCACTCTATTCCACAGCCCCCAACAATCCAAAAAGTCATTGTTTATTCATTGTGACTCCCAAACTGGCCCTTGTCAGTTCCTGCTGGAAGGCTTGCTGATAAAAATCAGCAGATGATTGGACGCACGCATTCTTAACATGACTGACCCATGACATCTCCGACGGCAGCCAGGGAGCCTGCCATTACAGTACAATACTTCTCTTTCTTCCTCCTTATCTAGCCCCAGATGACTTTGAGATTTTTATTAACTCATTAATGACTGAAGATGTCATTAGAGCCAGGAGAAGGTTTTCTTCCCCCCCCCCTTTTCTTTCTTCTTTTTTTTAACGGGGTAAGTGTACAATTTGCTCATGGTGGGAGGGGACAGGCTCAGAGAGGAAGCAGCTAAGACAAACCAAATGGAGAGACCCTTTCACTTGATCAGAATTTGAAGTCTGATTGATGGGTAGTAGGATCGAAAATCTGCGGGCAAAAATACCAAGTTGTTTCAGAAGTATGGTGGGCAAGGAAAAGGGGGCAGTTTGATAAAGAAATAGAAACCCGCAAAATTCAGCAATGCCTAGTGTGTTGTAGGCTCGATCTTTCCAACCTAACAGCTAAATAAAAAATAAATAAATAAAAATTCAGAGTAAGGCCACTGAAACCTCTAAATGTTTCTTACCTACACATTCATTAAATCGTATCTTGTTTCTGCGTGCCTTTAATTTTCACATCGGCAGAATTGCTTTTAAAAATCAAATGGGATCTTTTGAAGGCACTTAAATTGCAACAGTCTTATGTTTTTTTATATACTCCCGGTTTCAGGCTTTTTATCTGGGTTGTGTGTCCAATTGATGGGCTATCTCGAGGAAGCACTAGTCATTTTGAAAACTTGAGAATATAAAAAGCAAGCGGATTATTGTTGTTAGAACTGATTGGATTGAGAATAAACTACAGAGGAAATGTTCAATAGTCATAACTTTTTTTAGGCGAAATCACAAAAGAGGTCAGTCATGTGAGGTGCTTTTCATTGCAGTCAAGCCTTTGAAGACCTGTTTTAGGGTTTTTGTTGTTGTTGTTGTTTTTTAAGTTTATTTATTTCTTTTGAGAGAGACGGAGAGAACCAGCACAAGTGGGGGAGGGGCAGAGAGCAAGAGAGAGAGAAGGAGAGAGAGAGAATCTCAAGCAGGCTCCCCACTGAGTCTGACCAGGGCTCGATCCCACAAACCGTGAGATCGTGACCTGAGCCAAAATCAAGAGGCAGACGCTAAACCAACTGAGCCATCCAGCTGCCCCCAAAGACCTGTTTTCATTCCATTCCTCTTGGGGGTTCAGCCTTGGGCATGTCAGGAGGCTGAGGGGAGACTGAGTTTACACTGATTTTATCAGGCCAGATAATTCACTTGGCAAAAAAAATGTCTGTTACTAGATGTATCTCATATGTTATTAAATGTTTACGAAATTGTACTATTGTCAAAACACACTGTAAATTAACAGATCTCACAACACATGGAGAGACTACTCCCTGAGAGGAAAAAAAAAAATATGTCTGAAAGAGCTAAAAAGATTTTGGCCCAAGGAAACTACTGTCAGTAAACTATGACCAAGATTGAAACATGCCTCAAGCTAAGTTTTATTCTTAAATCACCTAATTACATCCTTCTCTCTGTATTTATTTGCCTGGTGGAAAATTTTATTCATTAAATGTTATGTTAAGTAGAATAATTAGTTAATATTTGCAGATTAATTAAATACAAAAGTTTTGTCTAATTCAGAAATAATAGTTTTAAATTCTTTTTCCACCTTTCTGTACATGAGGCCAAACACCAGATAAAACCGGGGAAATAAGACTCAAAACCCCAGATGTTTTTAAAGCTCCAGATGTATGGTGTCAAGTAAAGAAAACAATCAAGGATTTTACAAATTTTTTTTCCATTTTCATCCAGATGTTTGGTGTCATATAGACACAGTCTTAATCTGCTCAGCCATAATCACAATGTTCTTTAATATCGTTTGCCAATATTTGAGTCCCTTCCCCACCAAATTATCTCTAACCGTCCTGTTTAATTCATTCATAAGGGAAAACACAAAGAGATTTCTTCCTCAGCAGACTCAAAACACATGAATACCAGCCAGAGTGGTGCCCAAGTCCTTAGTCTGAAAAATATTTCCTATCTGCATTTTTTAATGATGAAAAATAATGCAGCTTAAATGGTTGGAATTTTAATTGACAGGCACGTGCTAACTTCAATTCTAGGAAATAGCTGAGAATAACCAGCCCTCAAGTGTAAATGGCGGCCATCTTTTCAATGGGCTCCTTCCCTAACTCACTCACTTACTCCTAAGTCCCATAAGAGAAGACGTGTTAGGAACAATTTATACTCTGATGACTTTGGGTTAGAGAACCACTGACCTAGAAAGATAAAGGCTGCTGCTGAGCCTCAGCACCTTCATGTTCTGTGTGACCCTGAGCTTGTCACTTAACCTCCAAACCTCAATTTTTACTTCTTGAAAACAGAAATAATAACCCTGCCCCCAATTAAACCGGGGATCTCATGAAAGAACTCTGGAACCACAAAATACTTTGCAAATACATAATTATCATCAATATTTTAAATATTTTATTATGAATTTTATGTATTATTGTTTAAATATTATTATGTAAAAATATTATTGCTGTTTATATGGAATCCAGGGGCACAAGAGAGATAGCCACACTCAAAAAGATCTGGCCAGCTAGGGGTGCCTGGGTGGCTCAGTCGGTTAAGCATCCAACTCTTTTTTTTTTTTAATTTTTTTTTAATGTTTATTCATCTTTGAGAAAGAGACAGAGACAGAGTGTGAGCGAGTAAGGGGCAGAGAGAGATGGAGACGCAGAATCTGTAGCAGCCTCCAGGCTCCGAGCTGTCAGCACAGAACCCGATGCGAACCGCGATATCATGACCTGAGCTGAAGTCGGACGCTTAACCAACTGAGCCACCCAGGCGCCCCAGCATCCAACTCTCGATCTCGGCTCAGGTCAGATCTCACAGTTCGTGAGTTCGAGCCCCGCATCAGGCTCTGCACTGATGCCACAGACCCTGCTTGGGATTCAGACCCTCCCTCTGTCTGCCCCTCCCCCACTTGTGTGCATGTGCACACTCTCTCTCTCTCTCTCTCAAACTAAATAAACTCAAAAAAAAAAAAAAAAAAGACCTGGCCAGCTATTTACTGTTTACAGATTGGAGACAGGAATGACCATAACCCCTGGGTGTGCAAAACAATGCCAGATTTCTCCTCCCCCGTGTCCCTGAGTCCTTCCTGAACTTCGCCTAGTCGAACTAAGAAATTGTTTTAGTACTATTCTCTTTATGGTAACTAAAGAGATTATTCACAGATCCCACTGATTGGGTCTGTATTACATTTAGGGTACTTCTGCCAATCTGGAACCCTAAACTTGACCAACTACTAGACATAACTTTGAGGCACTCACACACCCTCTTGGCCAAGGGCAAAGATTCCAGCCTGTGCATATGGCAGTTTTGCAAGTGCTGAGTATGCAGACAGACTTCATGGTTTCTATCAAGGAACATTGCTTTCATGTTCTGTTTTGGTTTTTTACTATTAATAAAATGTATGTCCTAAGAAGTTGTCATGGAAAAACATGCCAACCTTCCTCCCTACAATATAAGAAGATGTCTAAGTGAGAAATCAATTCACACACCTGCTAAGCACTAAAAAAGTCTTTCAAGCATTTTACTCTTAGACATTTTTGTCATAGCTCCAAGATCTTTGGAAAATACCTCTAAACTTTTGAATTCTACTTTTAAGATGTTGAAAGGTTTCTACAGGGTACAAACAAAAACAAAAACAAAAACAAAAACAAAAAATGAGAATAAAACTAATGAAAGGAAGACAATGTAGTTAATTTAAAATCTGTAATGTATCTTCAGTGTCAGAATGCTCCAGTAAAATGAAAGCTCCCACCCGCATTAAGAAATTTCTTTAGGGGAGCCTGGGTGGCTCAGTTGGTTAAGTGGCCAACTTCGGCTCAGGTCATGATCTCACGGTCTGTGAGTTCAAGCCTTGCATCAGGCTCTGTGCTGACGGCTCAGAGCCTGGAGCCTGCTTCAGATTCTGTATCTCCCTCTCTCTCTGCCCTTCCCCTGCTCATGCTCTGTCTCTATGTCTCTCAAAAATAAATAAACATTTAAAAGAAATTTCTTTAAAAGTTTAGCCTAACTTTTTCCTCAATCATTTGACCACGGAGAAAATGGAACGACTGATCGAGTTTTCATTCTTCAACTTTTTGAAGTCACACATCACTCATTCGCATGTTGCTATATTTGAGTGCTTGCTTGGAAGAGCCAGGAATCAATACAAAAGGAAACAATCATAGAAAAGGGAAAGATTTTTACCGTCATAATAGGGAAAGGTGTGTGAGCTGGAAGAAAGTACAGTCCAGAAGCTCATGACAAGTCATGATAAATGGGTCGTTATAAAATTCATGTTTAGGCAGCACCAGGCCGGGGATAATACCATTCGTCATGGCAACAGTAGGCCGCTAATGAGCCCTCATTGCATATTCATGTCCGGTGTGGTTCTCCTCTCCCTCCCACCCTGAACCAGAGCCTGGAAATATCTCCACCTCAAGCTGAAGCTCAGTTTAGGCCTTCTTCTTCGTCTTCTTCGTCTTTCTTTTTTCTTTTTTTTTTTTTTGTATTTGTTATTGTTGTAGCAATTACACTGTAAAAGTGCTGCCCGTGATTGATTGCTCTGATCTGTAGTTCAATTGTAAATTAGAATACACATCCCCCCAGGGACACACGGCCCCTATTTGTGATTAAGAAAAAAGCCCCATAATAGACTAATAGCTAAAGTTCTCTCTCTTTTACTTTCAGGCAATTAGCTTGATGAAATGGCCTCTTTTTGTGTACCCTGGAAGTGTAAACCGATATCATAATGAAGTATATGATGTTTATTCTATTATTTTCACCTTGCCGGGTATGCAGGAATGCATAAGTAATGGCTGCTTTGTCTGGTACGTTTACTGATTCACAAGTAAACTATTTCTTAAAGATGCAGTGTGTGCATTTTGAGGCTTGAGCTAGATAACCCCTCACTGTGGGCTCACCTCCCAAGGCAAAGGACTCTCTACTAAGAGAGGAAGAAAACAAATTTCTCAAGTAATGGTAAAAGCAAGATTCTGATATTCAAGAGCCACCTAGCTGCTGGAGCGCTCTGGGGTGGGTGAGGTGGCAAAGCACAAATGGAAGCACTCAGGATCAGTGAAGACCTGAAGATCCCCGGGGCACTTTGGCAAAGTGTCCCTTGGCGACTTTGTGCCCTTGTGCCTCCAGCTGACCATAATGTATCCTTCAGCTCCACTAATGAGCCGCGGAACACCAACTCAGTTTCTACTCTTGGGTGGCTGCGGGCAGCCTTACAATGCATTAGCCACTTTTAAATGTGTCGCACCCTCCCCCACTCCAAAAGTCATGTCTTTTCAAGACCCAAAACTTTGATCTCCGAAGTCGACAAGAAAGCATTCCTTAGCTTCCTAAATGCACCGGCTGACAGAGGTTTTGACCAGCAAGCCAATGAATATGACCACTTGTAGTTGGTCCATTTCCAAAGCCACCTGTGTTGTTCCTCTACAGTATTTTAATATTCATTTTCATTTCATTCACGAGGGTCTCAAGAGTAAAGGGGAATGGGGAGTGTCCCAACTGGTAAGACTGAAATAGGAAAGATTAGGAAAAACAAAAGAAATCAAAAGAAAACAAACCTACCTTGGTCTTTTAAGTGGCTTATGGTTTTATACTTCTCAAGATGTTAATTATGGTTGCAATTCTACATTCCAATCCCCAGCCACTCCTCAATAACCCAGTTTGTACTACCCACCAAACATTTTCTGGGTTTAGGTCGTCTGAATAAATTCATCCCTGTCCTCTTTAATATGAACCTGATTTGAGTTTCTAGAAAGTAATTTTTTTGTAGCAAAAGGATCTCACTGATGTTTTTCGTACTGACCTGGATGTGCCTTTTTAGATTTGTCATATTTTAAAACCGATGTTTGAGAGAGTCTTTTGTTACATATAAAATGTGTTTGCATTTCCTCCCAGTTATGGGAGCGACTTCCTGGTTAAATAAAACTTTTTGAGAAAGTTTATTACTATATCCTGAAAAGTAACTCTAATGTTATATCATTTCCAAACATACTACAAAATGAGTTACCCAGAAATATCCCAGGAAAATCCACTTTGATATCTTTCTTGCTATAAATCAAAGGGTTTTACCCGTCTTTATTTGGGGACTGACTTTCTCTTTCTCAATATTTATGCTCCGAATTGCTTGCCATGTGAATGATAAACCTGCAACGTAATGTTAATTTCCATTGCTTTTAGAAATATTTGAATGTGTAGCTGATCCATTGCTACCATATGTGAAATACGGTATTGTAAACTCTCAAGTGACATTGAGCCTGGGAAGGTCTCATCCACACTTACAGCACTCTCTTCCAGTAACTGGTGACATTTTTTAAAGGTACATTTATTGTATGGCAATAATGCCTGATGTCGACAAAATGGCTCACAATGTTTGAATTTCTTTCAGACCGATCCCCTCACACACGTAATTCTGTGAGACAAGTGAGGCAAATAATTTGTCACCCCAAGTTTGGAAGGGAGGAAATTGAGGCTCGGAGAGGTTAAGCGACTTGCCCAAAGTTACGAGTCGACAATGGCAAGGTCGAACCTTGTTCCGCAGGCCCTTAACTCCAAACTCTGACCTCCTTCTGGCTGGTCACGTTGCCTTTATACTAGCTAACACATTCGCCATTGGCAGCAATCCTTCAGAATCCCAAATCTTTTATGAGAAATAAATCTTGGGATCTTCATTTATATCTGGGCAAGAGAGACAAATAAATGTAAAGAAAAGATCCGTGCGTGTGAATGCGCGTGCACACACACACGCCCCTTGATAAAAACCTACAAGGAAAGGAGGAAAGGGATGGAATTCACACAGATTGTTACCTACCTACCTAAATATAAGATAAATAATCTACATTCGATTACTAACATATGCTTAGACTAGGTAGATACTAGTCACGAAATTGAAGAAATTATCGAGATAAATCAACTCTGAGGAACAGGGGCAGGGCCACTCTTTTCAAGAGATGGGTCTGTATCCAAATTTCCCAGAGGCTCGGTTGAGTCTTTTTATCAAACTCATCTCCAAGACCTTTACACACACCACTCCCTCTGCCTCACCCTCACCTCCTGCCACATATTCCCAGAGAACTAATTCAAATCTGACCATCAATCTAGAATTGGCTCAAAGATCATTCCTCCAAGGAGATAGTCCCTGACTTCTCTCTCTCTCCCTGTTCAAATATCTCTTAGATTTGGTCCACAAGTGAACCTCCTTCGTCCCCATACATAATAGCCTTTTCCATCCCAAAGTCAGTGAAGACACGATTTGGATCTAGAATTCAGCTACAGACTCTTCCAAGGGTGTGCTGGGCCTGTCTGCTGAAATGTTCCCACTGTCAAGGTCACCAGCATATCAAAGTGCCATGCTCAGAGCCCTGAGATTAGCAAAGCAGCTCTGGGCCATTCTTTGCCAATGAATGGCCATGACATTGATGAGGAATGGCCACTCCTTTGTTGGAGTGGCCTTGAAATGACAACTGCATCAGATAAAACATGCAAAACAGAACTCACTGGGGTAGGCAAAACTGGAGACCAAATTGCGTCAACCATGATTTCCTATGAAAAGCTATTCCTGCCAGAACATGAGAAAGACCTCAGAAATGAACCCAAAACAAATGATCCCAAAACAAAAAGTTCATAAATATGTACAAATCCCAGATGGGGCATTCCTTAAACTCTGGGGAGAAAGGTGGGACTGTATCATTATGTCATTCATTCCATCTATCTGTCCATTCAATAAATCATTCAACAAATACTTGTTTTACGTTGAGGAGATAATCACAAAAGTAGACATCATCCTTGCCCTCATGAAACTCATAGTATAATAGGGGAGACAGATATGTAATTGTATCATTGAATATAAGATTATATATGTAATGCATGCCAGAGGTTATCGGTATGGATAAAATGGGACTCTTGGTGGGAACTTGACAAAGTTCACAAAGTACACTTCAGTACAGAAGATCTTACCATACAAGCCTGAAGAGTGAGGTTACAGATGAAGGTACAGAGAAAAAGGGAAGTACTGGCAAAGGCCCAGGAGTGGAACACAGCTTAGCAAGTTAAAGGGCCATTAAACAGTCTAATGAGACTGGACCCCTGGGAACTGGAAGTAAAGTAGAATGTGATCCGCCTGGGGACATAGGAAGGTTGGGCCAGACCATAGAGGGCCTTTTAGGCCACGGTAGGAATTTTGGATGCCACCTGGAGTCCAGTGTAAAGCAACTGAGGGGTTCTAAGCAGGAAACATCCAGAATCACATTTGTAATTGGCTAGCTGATGATAATATTGTGACGACCTGAATGAGGAACCTCAATTTTTTTTAATGTTTATGTACTTCTGAGAGAGAGACAGATTGCGAGGGAGGAGGGGCAGAGAGAGGGAGACACAGAATCCAAAGTAGGCTCCAGGCTCCGAGCTGTCAGCACAAGAGCCCGATACGGGTCTCGAACTCACAGACCATGAGATCATGACCTGAGCCAAAGTAGGTCACTCAACCAGCTGAGCTAACCAGGCATCCCAGGAACCTCAATTTTTAAAGCATACAGTGGTTATATTTTTCTGGCACTGGCTACCAACCACGTGTTAGGGAACCACTTCCCCCTTACTGCTAGAAAACAGACCTCTCTCCACCCCCTGTTCCATGTGAGCCCAGCTCCAAGCCTGCCAGCACTGAGCGGGGAAGATCTGGCATATCAGGTATGATATCAAAGAGCATCTGAGTCAGTTCTAGGAAATAATGACTGCTCTTGTGTTAGCAAGCCATCCGTTCAAATGCAACAACCAGGGCTAGGAGATTCTCTATAGGCTCTAAATGAAGCAAGCTGCTCCAAAGACCCATAAGTAGTCATTCTCAATGTCTTGAAAAGCTGACTGAGGTTACAGGACATTCTACTGAGTCACTTTCCTGCACCCTTTGACCAGGTCAGGACCTAGGCACTTCTACCCCCCTGCCCTGTGGTAGAGCCCTCTGTTGTCATTACTTGTTAATGGTTTTGTCTTTTCCACTCAACAGTAAGAGCCACAGAACAGAAGGCATGCATCTTAATCTCTTTATGGCTAATGTACTTGTTAGTGCTTAGTAACGGGGAGGGGGGGGGGTTTCATTTTCTCTATGGTATACAAGTCTCTGTGTTGATTCTTCTTCTGTCTCCTTCTGTGGGTTCTTCGAGAGCAGAATCAATGACACCATCTTTGAGTCTGCAGTTGGTACTTGATATAGGCTTGATTATTTTTTAGTTGATTCATATAAGGATAAAGGGTCTCCATTAATACAACCAATGCTACCTCCTCTTTAGTCAGCCACAGGATACACAAAACCCCATCATCTGAGAATATTGTGTACCATCAATACTTACCAGTGAAAGATGCTCCCTTAACACTAATGGCCAATGCATTTCTACATATTAATATATACCCTAAAAGAAAATGCATGTAAAGACTGTTTAAGTCCAAATAAGGTCTATAACTGGGATAATACGACTGAATCAACTTCCTAAAGTCAACAAGGTACTATGGTTATATGAGATGTTACCTTCGGGGAAAATTGGGTAAAGGGAACAGAGGATATCTCTGAATTATTTTTATAACTTCTTATGAGTCCTAAAACTTTTCAGATAAAATAGGGTAACTTTTTTAAAAACAAATTTGTATTTTTTGTTCTTATATTCATATGCCTTTATATACATATATTTTTTTAGTTTTATATGTATTTCTAGAACAACAAAGAACACTCATAAGGATTAAATGATGCTATCCTGCACGGCACTAGCATACAGGCAAGGTATTGCCCTAATTCTGGGCATTGTTCTCTTGGTCTGATCACGCTGGCATGTCAAATATGTTGGAAGAAGAGGGAGGTACATTACTGTTGGCTGATTCAGGCTCATCCTCAAATGATGTTTTCATAAACAAAGTGCCGCCGGCTACGATCTTATCTTCTCTTCCTTTATCAGGTCAATAACAGGTATTTCTGCTCTCTTCTGCAGATTCTAGGTTTTGGAAGAGAGAGAACTATTATAAGCCACAGGGAAGTGTTAGTGAAAAACTCACAAGAAACTGGAGTGCCTTTAAAGTTCTCTCTACTTTCGCATTGTCTTTTTAAAACTTAAGTCTAATTTTATTTTTTTTTAATATTTATTTATTTCAAGAGAGAGAGAGACAGCGCAAGCGGGGGAGGGCAGAAGGAGGGAAACAGAGAGTCCCAAGCAGACTCCATATCATCAGCGCAGAGCCCGACACAGGGCTCAGA
Organism: Paguma larvata; assembly: GCA_030068075.1. Taxonomy (NCBI): domain Eukaryota; kingdom Metazoa; phylum Chordata; class Mammalia; order Carnivora; family Viverridae; genus Paguma; species Paguma larvata. The sequence continues at coordinate 127,500,981 of CM057827.1, read as the reverse complement.
CTCACGAACTGTGAGATCATGACCTGAGCCAAAATTAAGAATCAGCCATTTAACTGAGGTAGCCACTCAGGTGCCCCAGTTTTATTATTTTTAATTTTTATTTTTAAGAGAGGAAAGAGAGAGCAAGTGGGGGAGGAGCAGAGACAGAGAGGGAGACAGAATTCTAAGCAGGCTTTGCGTTGTCAGCACAGAGTCCGATGTAGGGCTCGAACTCACAAGCCACAAGATCATGACTTGAGCCAAAATCAAGTCAGATGCTTAACCATTAGATGTTTCAAATAAATAAGGCTGGTGTTTATGCTCCAACCGTGTTACGGAGTTTTCAAATTACACGTTCAAGAACCCACAGTTGGTTATGTGGATAACAATATGGGTCCTTGCATGAAAACTCTTCTGAAGCATAGTAGGCAATTTTTCTACAATCGAGAGATCCAAAAACCACCCACAGGAAATTCCTATGCACGGAGATTAAGGTAAAAGTTCAGTTTGGCTTAAACAACAGAAGTCATTAAACAGAAGTTCAAAATGGACTCCCTCGGCCTAAAGAACTGCCATTTATAATCCTATTCCGTTAATAAGCTTCCTGTGGTCCATACCATGAGAATTACGAAAAAGCCTGTAGGTATCCTCAAGTTGAATTCAGAGATGAATGACATTATCCCCATACTCATCCTTCTTTTTCTGAAAACTGCAAACCATTTAGTAAGTACATCGAAGGAGCAGAGCTGCTCAGAAGTCCCCCTCGTTTTGTGATAACACGCTTAAATTAAGTTCTGCTCAAGGTATCACACTACAACCGCATCTGAGTGACCCACGGGCTTGTACAGAAGGGAGTCGGCAGGATACAGTGTGCCAACCAGGTGCAGGAAGAGAATGCCTGTCTGATCACTTGAAAAGCTCCTCAGAGAAGGCCATCCATCTCTACTTCTTCAGGATAATATCCACAAGCTGTAAAGACAGAGTTTCCCTTAATAAAAAAAAAAAAAAAAGAGAAAAAATACAAAAATGCTTTTCATGTTTGCCTTATTGATTCAGGAATCAAAAGAAAAAAAAAATACCACAATCACCTCTGGTTCCCCCAGAACTGACCGACTTCTTCCGCACAATCATTTCTGTGGCGGGAACAAAGCTTTACTCCAAAGAAAATCCACTTTAAAATATCCCAAAAGAGATTGAAAAAAAAAAAAATACCCACAAGATTCTGCAGCTCTTTAATGCTTGCCATGGGCCAAATCGTACAATTAGAATCAGTCACTTTAAGTGCTAAAGTCATATAATGCTAATAGATCACTTTATAATGTGAGCAGTTTTTAAAAGTCGTATTTAATTTTCCATTATTACTGTACTGAATGCTGGTTGCGTCCGTCCATTCAGTGAGGGGACAGACTGTGGCTGGCCGAGGCATTGCTCGATTCTGGCTTTAATTCTCGGAGACCTGACTTAGAACTCCACAACAGGCCAGATTTCAACTCTCTTCCTAAATGTGTTTATTTTTATTTCTGAACCAGAGGAGGAGGGCTTCTATTGGTTTCATAATTATTTTATTTCAAAAAATACAGATCGGGGCAAAAGCCTCAATGATGTGTGTGTGTGTGTGTGTGCGCGTGCGCCCGCACATGTGTGCACACACATCAGAGAGTGTGAGTGTGCACACATACGTGTGTGGTTGTCTTTAAGAAAATGAAATGAAGCATAAAATAACCCCTTAACAGTAACCTAAGGAATAAAACAAAATCATTTACAACACACGGGATTGTTGCAGGATATGTCAAGATTAGATGGTTTAAGGGCGCTATCCGGAATGTGGAAGCAATTATAATGAAATTCATGACTCATTAGCAAACATTCCATATTGTGTTTCTCATTTCTGGGTCAATGTTACCAGGAAATATAGACTTATGATTGAGATGTTTCACTGACTTCGGCGCGAGATTATACAGTTGGACCATGCCGCGACAGAAAGCAAAGGCTCCATCACGGAGTTCCTCATATCTCAGACGCCGGCAATTTGGTCCTCAAGCTAAGTATGAACAAACTAACCTCGAAAGCATATTGGGAAGAATTAAGTTGGTGAGAGAAGGGTTGGCTAGGGAGGAACAAATACGAACTGGCGATGTCGGGGGGATTTCGCGTGCACACTGCTTGGTATGCAAAGTGCCCGGTGAACTCAAGTACCCAATACTGTATGTAATGGGAACCAGATGTCTAACAGAGAGAGAAAAATATTTTATAGCAATAAATGTGACATTGGCTCTTAAAAGGTTTGCTGCTCTTAAACAACTTCCCGCTCTTACTTTCCCTCGTGTTTCCAAAGAGCTTCAAGTAGATTGGGTAAAGAAATGATTTTCCTATTTGAAAAAGAAAAAAAAAAGTGTTTATCCTGCCCTGGACTTCTCAAATAAATGCATACGTAAGGAGAAATGATCTGAAAGAGATAATTGGGGAACTCATTCATTTATGAAAGCACTGTGCTCAGCAATGCGAAAAGAAAATTAAGGCAAATAAAGCATAACTCCTCGTGCCCCTTGCAAACTTAAACTATCCAAGATGCCGTAAGGTGAGCACAGCTGTCATGAGGACATGGCGAAAGTGAGCCCGGGGAAAGAGATACAGAGTGTTTTGCGAATTCAAAGGAAGAAGAGGAAACTCCTATGCCGACAGAGTCCACGAAGAAGGGTCCGACTCCATGTCTTCCCTCACCCACCCCCTTCTCTGCACCGCACGAACGCTGCCCTGCGCGGCCCTCCCGCTCTCCTGCTGGCCACTGCAGTGGACATTAAGCCACCCCACTCTGTCTGTCGGCCTCTCCTACCCACTCCCAAAGCAAGCCTGCCTTCTCGGCTGGGATAGTGGTTCTGAAGCATGGATGCCATTGGGGAGTCAAGTGCTGAGCTCTATAGTCAGGCCTGAGATCCACTTCCCGCCTTGCCACTGACTGGGTATGATCTTGGGGAAGTCACTGAAGCAACTTCCTTCTATCTGCATTTCCTCATCTGTAAGGGGAGGGTGATAAAAGCACACATCTCCTGGGCTCTGTCTCAGGATGCAATGAGGTTCTGCACATAACATACTCTGCAAGGTGCCACCATTGATGTCGGGGCATTGTTAGTAGAAGCTCCTTTCAGCTATTCTTCGATCAACCATCAGATTCAGTTTTTTACAGCAAAAAAATAAATCTAAACTCCTTATTTTGGCATGCCCGGCTGCTCAAGCGCTGACCCCGGCATTCCTCCTCAACTCGTTTCTCTCGGTCCCTTCCTTCCAATATCCAACTCAGCTCCCATCCCGTCTGCTTGTCATCACCCACGCAGGCCTCTGTGCTCAAGCCCCCGTACCTTTGCACATGCTATTCTGCCCGCCATGGATGGTTCGCCTTCCATATAAGCAAATTCTTGCTTACCCTGCAGCCCTCCTTTCTAGCACAGCTCTCTGGGCCTTCTCTGACAGTCCGGGAAAGAATAAAAGGCCCCTTAACTAGGCCTGTGGTCATAAGCCCATGGCTCATACAGATAGGAAAAGTGGTGGGGACAGTGCTAAAAAAAAGAGCCAAGTGCCCTGGCTAAAGGATCAGCCCCTCCTCACTGTTGCCATGGTAAAATGGGGGCTCAGTATTGCCAATACTTCCATATTTTTTTTTCCAAGACAGAAATCTCCAGGGGTTAATTGTTGGCAACTAAACATTTTTCTAAGCGCTATAACTTCGGACCAACCAAACCCTCTGGAGACCACGAGGCTAACTGCGGGGACCTCGGCTCAGGAATTTCCTGACACAAAACCTCCTCCATTCTGGCAAATGTAACTTTGGCCTAGAATTGTTTGTATATCTCCTTGTCCAACAGACAATGCTTCTTGAAGACAGGGAGCCTGTTGGGTTTTCTTCATCTTTCTGGTGCTCGGCACAGTGGACGGCTCAAAGAAGCATCTTCCTGAATTTCATATTGATAGTTCCTGAGCCTGGAAGCCAAGGAAGGGTCTATGGGTGGGAGATCATCCCCGGCAGGCCAAAGGATCGAGGGGTTCTTATTTCCAATATTCCTATTTCTAGAGAGAGATGATTCCCTAGATATCATTAGCCTGGATCAATATTTGACTCTAGACAGAGCTCTTCAAACCTCCAAAGCCCACTCCATAGTTAGCAGGAGTCAGCTCTGAGAAATATAAACCAATCCTATAAGCCTATTCTATACACAAGCTTAATCTGCCCTTGGCATGTGAGCGCTTAACTGAATGAGTGAGTGAACTCTACTCAGAAGAGTCCAAATTTAAATGTCCGATGGAAAAATAAGTAAGTAAATAAATAAAATAAATGTCAGATGTGACACCGTTTTATTTCATTGGAAGCTGAGCATACAACAAATCCTGGACCCAGAAAGACACACGTTGTCTCTGAAACTGTAGGATGTAGACGATTCAGCGAAAGCAGTGACAGTTCTGAATTCTTTAAATGTCCATAATCTGAGACCCAAAGATGCAACTTCCGGCACTTTTCTCAAGAAAATTATGCATGGGGCGCCTGGGTGGCTCAGCCAGTTAAGCATCCAACTTCGGCTCGGGTCATGATCTTGCGGTTCACAGGTTCAAGCCCCGTGTCAGACTCAGGGCTGACAGCTCAGAGTCTGGAACCTGCTTCAGATTCTGTGTCTCCCCCACTCTCTCTCTGCCCCTCCCCCACTCATTCTCTATTTCTCTGTCTCTCTCTTTCAAAAATAAACATTAAAAAAATTTTAATAAGTAAAGAAATAAGCAAATAAATAAATAAAATCATGCGTAAATATTTGGGGATCTTCATTGCAGCTTTGATTATAATGTTGAAAAGAGGGGGGCTGTTTCATGAGTAATTACAATTTAGGCTTTTGATCATTCTTACAACTACACGCAAAATCCCTTGAAGCCTTCCTTTTGTGGGAGATTGTGTCCTGGGAATGTTCTGTACATTACATCTCCGGACCATATTGTTATATCCACTTTACAGTTGAGGACTCCAAGACACTGAGTGTTTAAATACTCTGCCCAAATCACATACCAAACTAAGTGTCGAGGCAGGCATTAGGACTTAGTACTGTCTAATGCCAGAGTTTGAGTAGGATGTTCTGCTTTTCCCATATATATTCAAACATCCACAGCTGTCCCTGTGCAGTCACCAAAACTATAATTTAGAAGAACATATAACGACCCAGATAAAAAACAATTACAATCATTATTAAGTGAAAAGAGCAGGTTGCAAAGTAGTGTCACCTTGCTCAAATATCATTAGGTGGAAATATCAGAATCCCACAGATACAGCTCCCTCACTACGGAAGGATTTGAGATACGAATAAAAGGCTAGAGCGCAAAATTCGCTGCAGGAATGAGTGCCAAGATCCAAGGAATGCCTCCCATCGACTTTGTCTTCTCTACTTGTCTCTTGCAAACCACCTTCTCCAATAAAGTTTAAGGCTTCAAAGTGAAAACTCTAATCCCACCTTGATGTGCTATATGGCTCCAGGTCCTAAACCAAGAGCAGATCCTGGCCCAGCTGAGGCCTGATGGTCACAGTGGTTCAATTAGCTAGGGCCTGAGTCTGTAGCTTTGTAACAATTGAGTCTATAAACCAGGGGCACCTGAGTGGCTCAGTTGGTTAAGCGTCTGACTTCGGCTCAGGTCGTGATCTCATGGTTCATGGGTTCAACAACCACATCAGATCCTCTGTCTCTCTGTCTCTCTCTGTCTCTCTCTGTCTCTCTCTGTCTCTCTCTCTCTCTCTCTCTCTGCCCCTCCCCTGCTTGTGTGTTCTCTCTCTCTTTCTCTCTCTCAAAAATAAATAAACATTTAAGGGGTGCCTGGGTGGCTCAGTCAGTTAAGCATCTGGCTCTTGATTTAGTTCTGGTCATGATTTCATGGTTCATGGGTTCAAGCCCCACACCAGGCTCTGCACTGTCAGTGCTTGGGATTCTCTCTCTCCCTCTCTTTCTGCCCCTACCCTGCTCGAAATAAATAAACTTAAAAAAAATTTTAACAAATAAATAAACATTTAAAAAAAACCAATTGAGTCTATAAAACAGCAAACCACCTGAAGGAAGGCACTACCCATCTAAGTAGTAATTCTGTTTTTTTTTTTTTTTTGTAAATACAAATGATAAGTCTGGAGAAGAAAGGGTGAGAAGGATGTGCACCAAGGTCTTAACAATGCTTATGTCTACAACCTTTGTTTTCTTACGTAGGATTTTCTGTGTGTTCTAAGTTTTGCACAGCAGGTGCGTATCACCTTTATACTAAGAGGAGAAAAGGATCCCAGTCTACATGAGGATTAAAAGTGAATGGGACAGTTAATAATATTTGAAGACCAGAGACTAAGATGAGGGGGAAAGTATCTTTAGTGACAATGGGATATAGGAAACTCTTACCAGACAAAGGTCAGCAGCGGAACGGCAAACCCCTCCTGAAAGTCTGTGGGTGTGGACAAGGTTTCACAGTGAAGATGTCCAAACTGTGTCTGATGGAGAGGCCGGGCGTTGGGCACACCAGGGGCCATGGCCCTGTGACACTGTGCTAGACAAACGGCACCTAAGGTAAGACAAGTCAGAGCAGAGAAGAAAGGCATGAGCTACATGGAATATAAGACACGGTGTTACAAGGCAACAGACCATGACCCCAAGGAGGGAGCCCTAAATGAAAAATACAGATTTTCAAGCAGTCGGGTGAGTGGGGCAGAGAAGGGCCTGATGAGTGGCAGCAGAGAAGCAAAAAGTGAGGAAGAGGAATGGGTGGTAAGTCTTTTCCATGCACAGAAAGTATAAAATGATGACCAAGGCAGATAAAGTGATGGAGAGAGCTTTTAGACCACAGAAGAATAATATGGTTGAAAGAAAGGATGGTTGGTTGGAATAAAGGTGAGGCGGGGGAAGAGAAAACAGGTAACAAGATAAGAAGTTATTAAGAACACATATGAGGGCTTGAATAAAGCCAGCTAGAGCACCCACTCCAGAGTTAGGGCATGTTAGCCACTGCCATCTGATTTGCCTGCAAAGCCCTCCAAAAGTAAGAGGCCGCCGACCTTTCTATCTACCCAACGCTTCAGGCGTCTCCGCAGGCAAAAGTCGGTCTGGTGCATATTCCTCTATCGCCTCACCCTTCTGGAGAATGGCTAGTTCGTTCCTTTGCAAGGATTACTGACTTGACTTTTAAAGCTCCAGCTAGACAAGAAGGTTTGAAGGTTGAGAAGAGAGGACATCATGATGGGACATTTTAGCAGTTTCAAGACAACAGCCACAAGTTCTTGAACGTTCCTCAAGTCCATAGGAAGAGTCCGTGTGCCTTCTCCTTGAATCTGAGCTGAACGTCCTGACTCATGGACCCACAGAGTATGTGCCCGGGCCAGGCCAGGAAGGATGGTTCAGCTTCTACCTTGCTCTCTTGGGTTCCTCACCTTTGGAGCCCTGAGAGGCCAGGACAGGAACACAGGGGTGAGATCTGGAGAGGAGTGCACAGGACTTCCGGCTGATGGCCCCGGCTGAGGCTGCGGCAAGGGCCAGCATCGGTCCTCAGGTGCCAGCGGGGAAGCCTTACGGGCGACCCCCGCCTGGGCCACCAGCAGACCTCATCCTCGTGAAAGTCTACAGGAGGCCCACCCAGCGGAGCCCAGTCAGCACTCGGCACCAAGACAGAGAATAATAAAATGAGTGTCGTGTTTTTAAGTGGATCAGCTACAGGGCGAACTGTCATACAGAAGTAGAGAACTGGAGGAGACATAGTTGGTTTGCCAAGTATCTGTTGCATTTAATTTAACAGCAGAGAAGGGAAGGCAGTATTATCTCTTGATCTTTTTCTCTCTGTCTTACCCTCCACTATTTTCTGTTCCTCGGTCAGGTTCTTCTCATATTCCAGTCTCCTCTTCAGCCCATTTTCCTTCTCTTTCTCTCTCTCTGTCTCTCTCTTCAAACCCAGAATCCTCCCCTTTTTTTTTTTTTTAATGGCCAAGGGACTTGTAGAAGAGAGAGCCACATTCTCTTCATACTTATCGAAGGTTTCTGTTTTCTCTTTTTGGTATAAATAAGTTCAGATCCTTTAAAAAAAAATAACGTTCCCATTTTTGTTGTTCTTTGCTGATGCTATTCCTCCTTCCTGAATGATCTCTGGGCCTAATGTGTCCTTTTTAGGTTGTAAAAGCTATGAACAAAGGGTGCCGGGGTGGCTTAGTCAGTTGAGCTTCTGACTCTTTATCCTTTTAAGTTTATTTTTATTTATTTTGATAGAGATATAGAGAGCGAGCAGAGGACAGGCAGAGAGAGAAGCAGACAATCCCAAGTAGGCACTGGGCTGTCAGCACAGAGACTGATGTGGGGCTCGAACTCACAAACTGTAAGATGATGACCTGAGCCAAAATCAAGAGTCAGGTGCCTAATCGACTGAGCCACCCAGGTGTCCCTGGGCTTCTGACTCTTGGTTTCAGCTCAGGTCATGATCTCACAGTCATGCTATCGAACCCTGAGTGGGGCACCGAACCCTGAGTGGGTCAGCATGGAGCCTGCTTGGGATTCTCCCTCTCTTTCTTTCCCTACCCTCCCCCTGTCTCATGCTCGTGTCTCGCTCTCTCTTTCAAAAAAAAAAAAAAAAAAAAGGAACCAACAACACCAACAACAACTATGAACAAGATACTCTCCCCAGCGATGATACTGTCTAGACTCAGCCCCTTCTGGAAAGCACTCTTGTGTGAGCCACCCTCGGATCTCTTCACCGCTTTCCTGCCCGCCTGCCGCAGGAGTCCTGACTCTCTTCCCAAGCCGGGACTGGGGTTCGCAGGCTGGGGCATCAGGAGCTTGAGTGGGCAGACAGCGAGCAGGGCGGTCAGGATCGCCGTGAGGACGCGCGAAATGCGGCTTCAAATGAGGCCTCCTAAGAGGGGCGCAGAGACCCTGCGGCCTGGAGACCAGCCCGGTCAGCTTTGGTCAGAGAGGGGGCGACACGCAGAACGGTCACGACCGACTGATAAAGCAACAGAAGCTGAGGGATGGACACGCGGAAGGGAGCATCTCCCATAGATGCTGCCCTGCAGGGGTAGCCTGAGCCACCCCCTCAAAATGCCACCTAAGGGGGTGCACAGGGACAGATCCATGCCCTTGCACGAACGCCCAGAACTCTGCAGAAGCACAGAACCGCCCAGCGGAGACACGAAGAAGTGTCCCCCAAGAATGGCAGGCACGTTGCTCAGAGGACCACGTGCCGGCCTGGCCGAGCGCGCCAGCGGCGGGCCAAGTAATATCATCTCAGGTCAAGGAGAAAGCCCCACAGCCCAAAATAGCCGCCCTTCCCAGTTGCCGCATGGTCTAAAATTATACCTTGAAGATTTATTCCTTTGCACACCTCGCTTTCGTGGATGGCCGGTCTGGAGCTGGGGGGCGGGGAGGGGAACCCATAAAATGTCTTCACATTCAGGCATAACAGGCCCGGCTATTCCACAGAGGTCTGGAGGGGCGGGGGACGGAGGGAGGTGTTGAAAGGAGAGGAAAGAGGCCGAGGACGTGTGGCTGAGGGAAACCAAAATGGAACTTCTCCTATTTCAGGGTTTTACCCAGAAGGAGCTTGGCAGACAGCTACCTCGTAAAACCGAGGCCTGAGCAATTTGCCAGTAAATTTGAACCATGCATATAAACAATGCTAATAATTTATTCCTTGAAAATGCCTTTCTAATACATTATTATGCAAAGCTGCACAGGCCTCTCCTTCGAATTGCCTAACTGGAAAAAAAAAAAAGGAAATTAAGGGGCAATTAGAAAGAATAACAAGAGGAAGCAGGAGGAGATGCTGTATGTCTATCATACGCTAGAACACGGAGAGAAGCTACAAGCAGGTAATCAAATCATTTTAACTAAAGTCTCCATTTTCCGGGGGGGTGGGAGGGTAGGGGTTGGGGGAAGGATTCCCTCAGAAATTCAGGCAAAGCCTCCATCTCTAGAGAAGTTTGGTGAACCTGACACTGGAAGACCAAGCAGTAAACAAAATGAATGCAAGCTATCGCTGTTGGAAATACACCTCCAGCTCACTGTTTGAGCCAGCAACCGCTCCATCCGATTCCATGTTTAAAGTTCTTAAGTAATAGACGACATCTCAGGGGCGCCTGGGCGGCTCAGTCAGTTAGGCCCCCGCCTCTTGATTTCGGCTCAGGTCACGATCTCCCAGTCGTGAGATCAAGACCCACGCCAGGCTCTGCACGGACAGCACGGAATCTGTTTGGGATTCTCTCTCTCCCTCTCTCTGACCCTCCCCACCTCATGCTCACTCTCTCTCAAACTAAAGAAACTTAAATAAAAAGACAGTATTTCAGAAAAGTAACCACCGCCTTCCAAAGCCCCGCGTTGCCCTCACTTGAGTCACTTGGTAGAAAGCAAAGTACCAGGGATGCCACTGATGAGCTTCAGGCAGAGGCAGGGAGAAAAACAGGGACCAGAGAAAGCAAAGATGGAGATAGGAAAGGGAGAAGAGACGGTGTGCAGGGCTGAGAAGAATCGGTTCTCTCCAGAACGACCAACAGGTCTACACCACTTGGTAATTTATAAACGACCAGCCGCTACATAAGTTTGTCTCCTATGCTCCAAATCCCATGAAGCAAGAAAATCGTATCCCCATTTTTATAAATGAGAGCACTTCAGGAGGAGAGACTAGATGACTTCCCCAAGGTCATCCAAGGGAGGTGGCTGGGGACGTGGGAAAGTGCGTGACGCAAGCCTAAGTTCCCTGGTTTCTTTCTCCTCCAAGAGTCTTCGGAGTTACAGAATATGGGGATTCAAGAAGTGTTACTTCTGCGTCCATGAGGAACTTTCTGGACAATATCTGTAACTAACACTTCCCTTCTCAACCTCCATTCATTCATTCACCCATCAAATGACAGAGTCTTACCTCATGCTAGGCATGGTCCAGGAGCTTGGGGTCACCTTCACAGGAGATTTCACACAGATGGTTCCTTGATGGCCAACTCCACAGTCCCCCTTTCAGACAGTTACTCCCTGACCTGTGCAATCTCAAGTGGCCCCCGCCATCCTCTACCACTCTTGTCTGATTTTCCGTAGTACTTAAGACTACAGGAAGCCATGTCGTCCATCTTTATTCACCATCTTGCTGCTTGTGTTCTCTAGAAAATTAGGTCCTTCGGAACAAAGATCCTGTCTCATTCAAAGCTGTCTCTCCAATACTTACAACGGTTCCTGGACGCAGTAGATACTCAATAAATGTTTGTCCAATAAGTGGCATTGAATACCAAGGAGAGCTTTCTCCCAGTGCCTACTATGTGTCAAAGTCGTATGAAACTATTTACAGCCATCATCTCATTTCATCAAGATCAGATACACCAAAATAGCAAATACATGAAGAAGACAGAGTTTTAAAAAGGGCAAAGGGCTTGGAAAAATTAAAGCAGAATTCAAAATGCCTGTACCCGGGCCTCTTAATGAGAGAACAAGGGCCATTCTGTGACGTTAAAAGGTAACAAATTTAAAATGAAAAAAAGGAAATACTTTTTAAAACAGCATACAATCTACCTGTGGAATTCACTGCCGCAGGGTATCATTGAGGCAAATAGTCTAGCAAGATTCAAGAAAGGATTAGACATTTATACGAATACGAATAATATTGGCAGTTATACTAACTAGGTTAAAGAGTTACAAGGCATGTCCGTCCTGGGCTCCAGGGCATAACTGTTCACCAGCTGGGGTGAGGAAGGAATTTCCCCTTGTGATGGAGCGTTACATAATTGGCCAGATGCATGATAGCTCGGATTTTTGCCGTCTCCCGTAGCACAGGCAGAGACCACTGCCCAGGGGACGTTCCTGGAGAAGACAGACCAATGACTTCCTAGTATGGCATTTGGGACTCCATGTTGCACAATCCCGAATAAGAGGTAGGGAGTACACAGAAAGTCCTTTGCGGGGAGGGTGGTCATACCTGAAAATGTTTCCATTTCAGAGCAACAGAAAGGGTGAAAAATAATTTTCTTCATCCTGATGATGAAAATATTTCCCGAGCTAAAATCAAGCCCTAGCCACGTAGTACTGAGCTGTTTTTATAAACCTCAGCACATCAACAGGAGTCCTGGGAGAATCGTACACAAAGGTATCATCCACCCATTTGTCACGTCTGTCTAACACTGCACCTTATGCATATGTGCTTGGCATGTATGCATTTGATGGAAGCACACTTCTGCAGGGATGCTAAGGGAAGCTACTCATAACGCCGTCCACTCACAGTTCGAAGCTTTTCTCAGTTACACTGCCAGGCACAGGTATGGACTCTTGGTGATGTGTGCTGTGCATTTTTTTTTTCACCCTACCATGAAAAACCCGAAAGGCGGTTGTCAGCCTTGCGTCCAAATGCAAGCGTTCACAATGACACGCCGTCGCACGGAAGAAAACAGTGCAGCTAAATTATTCATCAGACTAAATTACTTTACAAACCTTAGTGTTGCAGGTGTAGACAAGGCTCTGAAGAAACCGTAGCAGTGTCGGAACCACCGATGAAACAGCACCCCCCACCTCGAGGGACACAGACCATTCTGCAAGCCAAAACACAAAGGGACGTTTTAATTTAAACCCTCAAACCAGCAGCAACCCTAGAAAATTTCAAAAGTAAATAAATATATAACAAAATGTGGTACAGATGTAAACATATGCATTCTTCCTGCAATCAGACACCATAGTTGTCATTAATATTGTCAAATACATTTTCACATAAAATAAGTTAAGAACCCCTGGTCTAGGTTCTGGTTCTCAAGAGAATTCTCAAGACCTTCTGGACAAAGTCCTTTCCATCGAAATGCAAGATCTGCTTCCTTGTAAAATTTACTTCCTTAAACTGGCAGAATAATATTGATTGGACTCTCTCACTGTAAGATCATACCGAGCATGTTTAATTCCCATCCAGAGAAAAGGCCTTAAACAGTAATCATCATTTCAGATACCTGCCTGGCCTTTTATTGGCCGGTCGCAGTAAGCTTTTTCAACTCTGGCTACTTCTCTTGGTCTAAGCTTTACTCTTGACTTTTCCATATGATTACCAGAAGAGTAAAGTTTGTCAGCTTTCCCTTTGTCGAGGCTGACTTATTTTGGGTTTGGAGTTTTGAGGCTTCTTGGTAGGGTTTGTTTGTTTGTTTGTTTGTTTTTTCTTGGTGGCTAATATTTGTTTTTTACTTAAAATTATCCACATAAAGGATACCCGGGTGGCTCAGTTAGTTAAGCGTCCGACTTTTGATTTCAGCTCAGGTCTTGATCTCACAGTTGGTGGAATTGAGTCCCACATCAGGCTCTGGGCTGACGGCAAGGACTCCTCTTGGGATTCTCTCTCTCTCTGCTTCTTAGCCAGATGCATATACATGCACACTCCCTTTTTCTCTCTCTCTCTTTTTCTCCAAATAAATAAATATTAAAACAATGAAATAAAATTACCCACATATCACAAGGAATTATAAGGTAAGAGAGTAAACTCTGTAGTCCATCAGGATGGGGTTCGATTCTCACACTGTCAGTTCGACTTCAAATAATCCAATCAACCTTCCTCTTTCTTCATCTGTAAAATGGAGAAAAAATAAAATCTGGCTTAATCTGGTGAGGATGCCCAAGTGATTACAAAGCATCTGACACATTGCCTGTCATGTCCTAAGGAGACAATACATGTTACCCACTATGATGACTAAGCATGTTTTGCCCACACATCTGAAATCGTCAGGAGTACGCATTCTATCCCAATGTTTTGATGTTACATCATTTGCATATCAACATCAAGAAAACATTTTATAGTTCCATTTCCCATATTGTTAGGTGTACATTAAGGTTTTAAGTACCACAAACAAGAGTCTACAGAACATCTTTGAGGGGCATCTGGTTGGCTCAGTTTGGTGAAGCATGTGACTCTTGATCTCGGGGTTGTGAGTTTGAGCCCCATGCCAGGAATAGAAATTACATAAATAAATAAAATTTAAAAAAAATAAAAATTAAAAAAAAGGAAAGAACATTTTTGAGCATTTTGTTGTCGTTGGTGGTGGTGGTACTGAGATGGATTCCCAGGAGTAAAACTATTTGCCCAAAGGTTACGAAAATTTTTATGGTCTTGACACACACTGCCAAAGGAGTTTCCAAAAAGGGTTTCGACAATACACCATAGCTATACAGGACTCGCTTCTGACCACTGCTCTGTAAACAACGCAAATTACCATTCATCAGGAACAAAAAGGGGGAAAAAATAAAAATAACAGACCATGTACAAGTAAGCTTTTGTGTTTCTAGATTTAGAAAAAATTGCTGTGAATGGCACGAATTTTCATTCCCTCAACGTCTGTCAGTTTCCTTCCAAGCCCCTTCCCAAAGTATTATACTCCGCCTCTCAGAAATGTCTCATCCTACAGGCACACACCTGGTAGTTTTCCGGCTGAGCGAAGTCGCGGCTTCCTGCTTTGTGCCAGATGTCCAGTGGTCCTGTGAAGACCAGCGAGTCAGCTGCCCACCCTTGGCACGAGGACAGCGTGCTCAGGAGCAATCCCAGAGGAAACGGAACCCGGTGAGGCCAATATATAAATATTTTCTTGCGAGGCGGAGTCACGTGGCATGACACAGCCCACATCTGACCACAAAACATGGAAGCTGTAACCTGACGAGGGATATCGCCTGAGCTCTGAAAGGCATAATCCGAGGAGGAACAGTTGGTCTGTGCAGCTTTGTGAAAGACCTAAATAAAGCTTGTTTTGTGGGCAGAGGGGGGGAGGGAAGAAAGAAAGAAAACACTTTGGCCTTTGGTAGTGAATTTACCACACTTGAAAGGTGAGGGATTGACACGGTCGAAATGGAAATTTTCTACCTCAAGGCAACCAAAAAGAGGGTTTTCCTCACCCTTTCCACACCAATGTCCTGATGCCCCGCTCTTTTTCTCTTGAAACAAATCCTGACGAGCCCCCAAAAATTCATTTGAAGTCTGCGTGAGCATTTTTCTAATGAGAGAGCCTCTGACCCCCCAACTCAGCCCCATAAAACTTCCCGAGGAGAAATCTCTCCTAAGTTGCTATCACTTATATTATAAGGCGTATTCAGCTGTTTCCCCTGGCTCGGTTACAATGGGGTATTCACATAGAAGGCACAAATCGTAGTTGGACTCTTTGGACCTTTCTGGATGGCGTGGCACTATTTGCTAAATTCCAGAATCTGGTGTTCGTTAAACAGGCCGAGAAGACTAGCTACTCCAATGACGGGGACCATAAAATGCTAGCATGGCCATTTTCCTGGCTCCGTGGATGCGTGCTCACCTGGGTACGAAGCGCCCCTACAGGCAAGTCACAGGGTTGGAGAAATAAAGACTCCGCCTCCTATCACTCACTGCTCGTGTCACCCTACGCAAGCAGTGAAACCGTCTGGGCCTCCGCTGCCTCTATGTTAACTGGAAAGAGTAACACCTGTCTTGCACAGTTATTGTGGGAGAAGCCCCTGTTCCCGGTACACAGAGGCCCTTACGTCCACGCACGCGCACGCACACACTCCGCATATGCAAATACACGTGCCTGCACTTGAGTTTTTGAAAATCAATTACTGCTCTCCATTTTTATAGCTCACGAGGTGATTTTTGAAAAGTCAATCAAGAAAGGAAGGAGAGAAACAAATTTTCCTCTCCAACAAGGAAAAGCAATTAAACGTCAAATATTAACTGTTCCTGGGAGTAAATTTTTTTAATGGGTTAAAGGCCTGGCCATTACAGGCCTCCAATATGTAATTTCTAAGAAAGGGCTAGGTAATATTTTTTTAAATTAAGTGGAAGATAAAACGCTAGCACCGGGGCATCTGTTCAGAAACCACTTTTTTAGCCATTTTCTGGGCCTTCCCAATTGCATCATGCCTTTTAAGAGACCCAATCTGTTTAAGGGCACTTTATTTCAAACTTCACCTGTGAGAAGCATTGATTTATGAGAGGGCTGATTAAAGCAACAGTGTCTTAAGCGATCGCGATTTCAGCTCTAGGACTTTTCACCAATGTGCCTTATTCCGATTTGCTCTCCACTTCTGCCACACGTTTATGCACTGAGGGAAGGAGTAGAGGTAGGTGGTGTGATTTTGAAAAGTCCCTGGACATATTTAATGTCAGAAAGGAGTGTCTAGACAGGTGGACTGACATATCCTTTTGGATGATGTGAATGTATTTTGTGTTAATATGCTCCGACAAACTCGAACCACTCACCTGATATCATTAGGGTGATTTAGAGCTCCAATTCTTCTCTTTTCCCATGGGGGGCATATTAAAGTCGTAGGGATGTGCTCAGTACAAAATCCCTCCAAGCGCAGTAAGTAGGGTCTCCAGGGTGGGGCTGGAGAAAACCATTAGGCTCGCGGTTAGCTCTTCAACTCACTCACATCAGCCATCAATACAAGACAGAACAGGGGCGCCTGGGTGGCCCAGTCAGGTAAGCGTCTGACTCGCGATTTCAGCTCAGGTCATGATCTTGCCTTTTTGTCAGTTCGAGCCCCGTGTGGGGGCTCTGCGCTGACAGTGTGGAGCCTGCTTGGGATTCTCCCTCTCCCCCTCTCTCTGCCCCTCCCCAGCTCACATGCGTGCTCTCTCTCCCCCTCTCTCTCAAAATAAATAAATAAACTTTAAAAAAGAAGTAAAAAATCAAACGCATACCAAATATCTTCCCCTTATCTGAGTGTCTATTCATTCCGTGGACCAAGTTGGTAGGTAAGAGTCACATGGTAAGTGGCAAGGCGAAGGAGCCCTGTCTAACAGAGGCACCTGCTCCAGGGCCCCAGCTAATTGTCACCGTGTATAGTTGTGAACCAAATAGTGCCACACCCTCAGAACTTCCAGAAGAATCCAGAAATCCATATTGTTATTGTGAGGTTCAAGTTTGTCGATTTTTAAAGTTTAGACAAGCACTGGTTAATTGATCTAGTAACTGGGGAGAGGTTATGGCATGACATTTTTTGTTTAATTAACAAAAGTATTTGGGGGTGTCTGGGTGGCCCAGGGGGTTGAGTGGCTGACTTCGGCTCAGGTCATGATCTCACAGTTCATGAGTTTGAGCCCTGTGCTGACAGCTTGGGATTCTGTCTTTCCCTCTCCCTGCCCTTCCCCTGCTTACTCTCTCTCTTTCTCTCTCAAAATAAATAAAAACTTAAAAAAAAAAAGGAACTGATAATCTAGCACTTACTATAAGGATTATGAAGAATTTCATGTTCAAAAAATTTAGGAGAAATGTAACCAACATTGGGATTCAATCCGTCATTTTTCTTTATAGTAAGTTTCTCCTTTGCTATTCCTCAGGTAAGTTAGTTTGTCCTTCGGCTCTGCTTTGAAGCTCCATTTTAATTTGAGAGCTAGTCCCACGAATCCTAAAATCCAAGGAGGATATATTCCCATTAGAATCCTGTACAGCAACTGGAAGGGGAAATTCTGATCGCACCTTGATAGGTTTTCTCTCCTCCATCAAAGC
This sequence comes from Paguma larvata, assembly GCA_030068075.1. NCBI lineage: Eukaryota > Metazoa > Chordata > Mammalia > Carnivora > Viverridae > Paguma > Paguma larvata. The sequence goes on along the minus strand of CM057827.1, from coordinate 127,483,550 downwards.
AACTTTACGGATTTCTTAATTCTCTGCCATTAATTGGACTCTCACGGGATTTCGATCTAGCTCTTAATCTCCACTATTCTGTGATGCTGGGGTCTTTATGAGAGCTGACCGGCAAATGCTTTGTGCATTCATCCCTCTGCAAAATCACCTTAATAAATTTTTTAACTTCTTTTTTTTTATTTTATTTATTTATTTTTTGGAATCATAGAAGTCCCAAGAGACACAAATGAAAGTGTTTGGGTCCAGCCATTAGAATTTACAGTTTAGCACTTGACAATTGATGAAGCTAATTGCTTTATAGAAGAAAATCAGATCAAAGTTAAGACTCTTTCTTTTTAAACTTTGTAATCATTTCCCAGACTCCTCCTTGCAATGCCTTAAAAATACTTCCATTGAAATGTATATGGGCTTGTCCCCCTCTTCCTTTCAAGTATGCTTTGTCGTGACTTTGCCAGGTAGCCTTCCACTGCCCCTCTTTGATGGCACTGCCTGAAAGGAAAGTTCTCAAACATCACGACCACTGGCACCGGCTAGAGACAGACAAAACAGGTGGTTCGCCATGCTAACAACCAGGCATCGCACCGTTTTAAACACAGCATTCGATACATTCAGTAGCTCAGAAACAGGCAATTACAGGAGACCTCAGTTCCTTCTTTGCATAAAATTCCCAGCCAACCCTTAGCACACAGGTCTCCTTTCTGTCCTGTCCTTCCCAGCCCGTGCCCACAGCAAACCCACGTCCTGCTTCCCAGGAAGCATTAAATCACAGCTAATACACTCCAACCGCTCTGGGCACTGGATGGCGGGGGAAATTCTGAACCTTCTCCTTTGCTTTCCATAGTAGCCAATTCTTACAGGAGTAGGAACTACCTTGGTGAATCTTCTCCAGCCCCTTTATCTGACAGATGAAGGGGGAGGGACCCAAGGAGAGAAAGCGACTTGCCCAGGCTCATACAGCAGGACCCTGTGACTTTCCCTCTGGTGCGCTTCCCACGTCCACTCAGAGCCATCGTGCTGGACCAATTAGCAGGTCTCGAAAATAGAATTTTACATGGGCATCGCCGTGAAAATGAATTTATTATAAAAGCACTGAAGGCCCCGTGTTTCGTGCCAACTGCCGTGTTCACCTCCAGAGACTCGACAGTCGGTGGAAGGCATTCGAATGCTGACTGGGTCACCTGCTAATGATTCCTCCTCACTGAGTTCATGCCCAGAGCACCCACTGGCTGGACGCTGCCCATGGGGTGAAGGCTGGGAGGAGCCTTAGAACTTTCATCCCGAATTCTTGTTTTATAGGGGAGGAAACTGAGGCCCCGAGAGGCCTGAGAGCCAGTTGTGTCAGAGGCAGATCTAGAACCCCTGATGCTGATCACTAAAGTCGTGTTCTCTTTGCTTCAGTACATTTGTGTCTAATTCATAAAGCAACCTATCACATTTATCATAAATATCTTCTTCATTACCTGTCCCCGTGCTGTGTGCGGAAGCTCCATTTTAATGTGAGGACTACCCGCCGAGTACTAAAGATTGTATAGGATACATTCCCATTACGATCCCCACCAGCGGGGCGCCTGGGTGGCGCAGTGGGTTAAGCAAGCGTTGGATCTTGATCTCGGCTCAGGTCACGATCTCACAGTTCCTCAGTTCGAGTCCCGCCTCGGGCTCTTAAATGATTGTGCGGTTGCCTGCTTGAGATTCCGTCTCTCCTCTCTGCCCCTCCCCTGCTTGTTCTCTCTCTCTCTTTCTCTCTCTCTCAAAATAAATAAATAAACTTGAAAAAAAAAATGGGGATGCTTGGGTGGCTCAGTCGGTTAAGCATCCGACTCTTGGTTTTGGCTCAGGTCATGATCTCACGTTTTGTGAGTTCGCGCCCAGTATGTAGCTCGCTTGGGATTCTCTCTCTCCTCTCTGTCCGTCCTCTCCTTCTTCGCTCTCTCAAACTAAACTTGAAAAATATATTTTTTAATTAAAAACTAAATAATAAATAAATAAATAAAATCCCACCAGCAATTGAGCAGTGGTCCCTGGGACCCAGAGTTTAGCTAAAACCTGTGCAGCAGAACTACAGCGACCATATGGGAACAGCATACACCCATTCCTCTAACCCCTTCTAGACAAATCCAAAGAACGGGTGTGAGAAGCCAGATCAACAGAAACACTAAGGCTAGTGTTTGTACCTGCCCCACACTGATCCAATTGTTAGGGTTACCACAGATACATTCAAAATAGTCACGCCAGTTTATCTATATTTTCAATAATCTTGTAAATCTCCGGTGTTCAATAATCTTAGCTGACACTATAAATGCTAACCGGACCCATTAGAGAAGAAATAAGTTAGATCTTCTATTTTTTTTTTTTTAAATGTGGTCTTCCAGGAAGCTGCCTCTGGACATAACTACAGAAAATTAACACAATAAGTAAAGCATTATAGAAGAGCTATTAACTGATTACGCTAATAAAAACCAAATGGGGGCCTTAATTCTGCTCCTCTGGGAGAGAAGGACAGATAAAATAAACAACAGAAAAAGAACACAGAGTAAAGGATAATTGACTTTAAACAATAATAATACAGAAACCTCCCACCAAGCAACGACAACAAAAAATCCAGATTGCTAGCTTCACTTTGGGAAAGAGAGAAGAGAAACTTCATTCTGCCTTGTTAAGACCTAAGTTTGAGACGGATAAGGGTGTTTTCCAGGTTAACAAACTGGAAAAATCAAGGCGGGCTAACAAGAAAGTTCTTAAATGCCAGGCGCCTGGCCACAATGACTGTTTTACTATATTAGCTAAATGAGGACCCCTTCCTGTCCCGCTCAGAGGCGGTCAAAATCTAAATAAACATTCAGACCTCACGCTCCGCTCCATCAGAGTGGGATGGAAGGTGGGGTCCAGTGATGCTTGGCCTTGATGGAAAGGGCCGACCCAGACAGAGAAGAAGAGGAAGACAGGTTGGCACAGGCGGAAGGCCCTTAGAATCCCACCCCGTGCACAGCACTGCCTATGGGCTAAATCCCGAAATCCTTGAGCGTGCTTGCCCTTAACTCTGTGTAGCAGAGAAAGGCCTTTTCTTTCCATTTGGTTATCTATAACATGGCCTGTCCCCCTGCCTTCAAACCTAGCCAGGAGCTTAGTTTCTCTTAGTAAGTGCCCGGTAGGTACACACACTGCCTGTCATTCTTACATTATACTTGCAAGACGGGTGATGACCCCAAGTTTAGAATCACAGCAATGGAGTCTCAGAGTGATACAGAGACCATTCATTGGAGCTATCGGGCCTGACCCTCTCCAAAGGCACTCAACCCTTCTCCCTCCACATAGGTGACCCCAACTATTACTAACTGTTGCTATCGCTCTTCCCAGTCTCACCCAGTCGTGGAACCGACCCTCTTTGCATGGTGTCTGCGAAATCCCAGCTGACCGTTACTTTTCGCTGGCAAAAAGTCAGCAAACTCAAATGAAATAATTCCTACGTGAGAAAATAGTTGAGCATTTTCCCAAAAGGAAAACATAAAAAAAAAAAATCTTCCACAAGATACTAACTTTTAAGGTGGCAGAAAACAACCTGACATTTCATATGATGTACTCAGTAAAACAGCAGCGCTTCCGACTTGCAATGAGCGTGTTGGTCTGAGAATTGATCGCCCGCAGTGGAACGGGGTTTTTAGAAAAGAAGTTTCAGGAGGTGCTCTGTATAGAGATGGAAACTCTTTGCGCATGAAAAGGGCAAGACTAGTTCAGGACTGGGCAGAGAGGGACTGGGAGACATCGCAGGTGGACCAGTGAACAGAAGGTTAAGGGCGGGGATTGCCATTTGACGCCAAAAGCACTTTCCAAAAGCCAGAGTTCTTCAAAAATGTGATGTATTCAGGCCATCACATTTAACGGTGAAACATTAGAGGCATTTCAAATAAAGAATGTTTTTAAATAATCTGAAAGTTCTCATCATTGGCAATACGACAGGAAAAGAGGAAGACATGATGTAGTTTGGAGGAAGAGAGCAAAATTATCACTATTTGCAGATAGTAGTTACCTGTATGCTTCAAAAGAACCAATTGGCAAACTCTCTAAATAAAAACCAGTCAAGCGGTTGGGGCGCCTGGGTGGCTCAGTCAGATAAGCATCCGACTTCGGCTCAGGTCATGATCTCACAGTTTGTGGGTTCGAGCTCCCCGTCGGGCTCTGTGCTGATAGCTCAGAGCATGGAGCCTGCTTCGGATTCTGTGTGTGTCTCTCTCTCTCTCTGTCTCTCAAAAAAATAAATAAACATTAAAAAATATTTAAAGCAGTAAAGTGGCAAATATCAAATAAAAATACGTAAGTAACTTTCCTCTGCAGTTATAAAATTTAATAGAGAAATTATATTCATAACAACCATGAATAAACTTGAGACTGTATCGAGAAATTACATGTGGAAGCTATAACTTTGCAGAAATCCATAGGAAAAGATAAATGGTATATGAGAAACTCAGAATTAAAGAGTTCAAGTCCCCACACAATAATTTGTAAATTGTACTCACATTTTGGATGGACGAGTTCGTGGGGAATAACAAAGAGAGGCGTGTAACCCAGAAAATTAATTTTAAGACTGTCAAATTTGTATTACTGGATATGAAAGCCCACTCTTTTTTTAACATTTATTTATTTCTGTGAGAGAGAAAGAGAGAGAGAGACAGTGTGTGAGCAGGGGAGGGCAGAAAGAGAGGGAGACACAGAATCTGAAGTAGGCTCCAGGCTCCAAGCTGTCAGCACGGAGCCCAACAGCAGGGCTCGAAACTTGAGATCATGACCTAAGACGAAGTGGGATGCTTAACCTACTGAGCCACCCAGGCGCCCCTATGAAATATTCTTAAATTGCAAGAAGAAAAAGGGAGGGTTTTGGCAGAAATAGTGGAGGCATAAAGATAATGAAATAAAGTTTAAAAACTACAGAAACAGACCCAACAACACACAAGATTTAGATCAGTAAGGAAAAGAGGTTTTGGTACATAGATTCTTACCACGCAGACCAAAATAAATTCCAACAACTGAATTTAAACAGCTTTTAAAAATATAAAAAGAGCCACGAAAATACAAGTACGAAATGTAGATTAATATTTATCGGATCCTGGGATGCGCAAGGCTTTTCTGAACCTAAGAGCAGAGGAAGAAAGAACACAGAAAAAGATTTCTGTACCTGGATTTTTAAACATATACATGAAGAATCCACTAACAATTAAAACTCAAATGACAAAATGGAGAAAATATTTGCAGGGCGTGACAGTGAAAGAGTTAATAAACTTACCATGCAAAGGTTTCCAATTTAACAGAAACTCAAGTTTGTAAATTTTTAAATAAATAAAAGGGAAAATGACAGGCAAATCACGGACACACAAAACAAGCCAAACAGCCAAGCGACATAAAGTCAGCCAGCATCACAAATAATCAAAGAAATATGAATCATAATAGGACTCTAAGTTTCTTATCTTAGTTTGGGGAGACTTAATGATGGTTTGCGATTCTGCATTCTCGTTCACTGCAGGTGGGAATATAAATTGGCATAAATACTTTGGAGGGCAGCTCTGCAAATCTTAGCCAAAAAAAAAAAACAACAAAAACCTTTGACCCCGCAATTTCGCCTATAGTCATTTCCGGAGGAAACGGAGATGCATGCAAAGATTTTATAAAGGCAAAAAGTTATAAACAATAGGAATCTCTAACTAGAGGCCAATTGAATGGCGATACCTACAAATAAGAAAATTGGATGCCGACATAAAAGTCAGGCTTTACAATCGTTTTAACAACATGAGCAAATACTTACTACGACTTGTCAGCCGAGAGAGCCAGATTACAAACTGGCGGGTGATAGCGACGAGTCGATCTTGCCTTTCAAGCATACAAATGCGTGCATGTAAAAAAGTAGAGGAAGGAGAAAAGTATTGGGGCACCTGGGTGGCTCGGTTGGTTGAGCTTCGGACTTGATCGGCTCAAAAGGTCATGATCTCGAGGTTCGTGAGCTCAAACCCTGCATCAGCGAGGAGCCCACTTAGGGTCCTCTGTCCCCTTCCCTCTTTCTGCTCCTCCCCCCACACCCCCCCCCCGCTCCCTCGAAATCAAAAATAAAACCAAAAATTTCTGAAAACGAAAAGCATATCAAAGCGTTGGCAATGATTATACTCAAGCAATGGGTCTATAGGTGATTTTTATTTACTTCTACCTGTGTTTCCATAATTTCTTTTTTTTTAATTTTTTTAATGTTTATTTATTTTTAAGACAGAGAGAGACAGAGCATGAGTGGGGGAAGGGCAGAGAGAGAGGGAGAGACACAAACCGAAGCAGGCTCCAGGCTCTGAGCTGTCAACACAGAGCCTGACGCGGGGCTTGAACTCACGGACCGCGAGATCATGACCTGAGCCGACGTCGGACGCTCAACCGACTGAGCCACCCAGGCGCCCCCTAAATGTTCTACAATAGACTTGCATTATTTCTGCAATGGGGGAAAAAAAAAAAAAAAACCTGTTTTCTTATGTGTTTTCCACTCTGGTTTGCCGGAATCGTGGAAGCCTAAGGGAGACTCCCCGGAGAAAGCACCGCAGGAAAATGTAGGGGCACCTGGCCTTCCACCCGCTCAACTTGTGAGTCTGCGGCTTCCCCTTATTCTGGCTTGTTTGTTTGTTCGTGGTGATTCTTTTTTAATCTGTGCTCAGAGAGTGTGCAATCTCCGACACTATTTGATTTGCTCCTCCTGTGAGTGACAGATCAGAGTGTCCCAACAATACTTCGTGTATTTCGCGTCAGGGGCCCGTGGGTCAGCAAGGTTATTAATAAACAGAGCCTCTTGTTCTAATTTAGCTCCCTTCTCTCCTCCGTGTCTCTCCTCCTGCCCTGCTTTTCCTTTCGCTTGCCTTTCTGTCTGACCCTCTTCCCTTTCTCCCTGATAGAAAGGATCCTGCCTTCGTTTTCGCTCATCTGCTGGCGCTGTTCCCAAATGCGCTTTTCCGACGTTCTCGTTGGTCCTGTTAAGTTTTCATGGGGAATCTAATTTTTGAGGAAGTGCGTAGCGACCTAAATCGATTCCACGCGGGCTGACGTGATACCATGATGTGCCGCGCCTCGCTGAGTGCAAAATTGAGACAAAATGCGGCCGAGTCGGAGGACTACCGTGTTTCGTGAAACGAATGTCTACTCAACAAGATTCCCTAACGCAATATTAGCCAGACGTGAGAGGCCGCTATGGTCAGCCCTCCATAAAAGGAAATGAAGTTGGAAGGCACAAGGCAGCTTTGAATTTTACTAGTTTTCTATTACTTTTTAAAAAAAATTTTTTTAAATGTTTGTTTATTTTTGAAAGGGAGATAGAGCACAGACAGGGTGGTAGGGGAGGTGGGTGGGTAGGGCAGAGAGCGGGAGACACAGAATCCGAAGGAGGATCCAGGCTCTGAGCCGGCAGCACAGAGCCCGACGTGGGGCTCGAACTCACAGACCGTGAGATCATGACCTGAGCTAAAGTCGGACGCTCAAGTGCCTCACCCAGGCGCCCCTATTACCTTTGATGAGACAAAGAGCATTTACGGAGTCGGTCATGTATATTTGGAGTGTGTATGTATCAATTTAGTTTTCTGTTTAGAGCTTAATGTGCTGCCTAAACTTATATTTAATTTTATTTTTGCTGTTTTACTTTTGCCAATGTTATTATACCGGTGGGCGTGGCTGCAGTGTCTTCTTACCAAATTTTTAGCCACAAGCTCTACAAATCCTCTGAACTTTGTATAAATCCTGTTCAGTTTTTTTTCCCCACTGTCAACATTTTCTAGCTGCAACTTCAAACCATAGAAGATTACTTGGTGAACTGAAAAGAGCCAATTCCTATACACATGTACACACACACACACACACACACACGCACGCACACATGTGCACTCTTTCCAAATGAATTAAACTTCAATTGTTACCTTATTCTAATAAACACAATATTGCATCTCCTATCAGAGCTCTCAGGAAGTTACATGTACCAACTGGGAGTTGGCTTAACAATGATAAAGCAACAGTTTTATACGGGAAAATATGTAAAAAGAAATGCATGGTTCTGTGTTGAATTATTCATACTGTTCAAATTAACCTATTGCACTTTTTCCTGTTTGAGAACGCATTCGTTTTTAAATACGACCTAGACTACCTTTTTTAGAATAAGTGAAAGTCTTTTGCAGTGATGTAATTTTTTAACACATGATTAATTCTACTCCTAACTCGGGTCCTCGTCTTGAAGCAATGAAAACAAAAAATGAAGAAATGACAAGGAAGCGAAATTTATTCGGGAGAAAGATAGTTTTCTGTGTCTAAATTCATTATCAGGAAACATACCAGTTTTATAGCATTAGCAGAATTGTGCCCGACTTTTGGTCTTTCCCAAACTAAAAAAGAAAATCTCTGTGCGCTTTGAATGAATTATGCATTCAACATTCAGCTTCTTAAAATGTTCACCCCTAACCACCGTACATTAATAGTCAGAGAGGCAAGGATCCTATACTCAGCTAAAATATCCATTGGAAGTAGCTATTAATCAGACTTGACTGAATGTCTAGTTTGGTCCCTTTTTATTTTTTCATTTTTCTTTTAAATAGACCATTCTTATCTGCCCTGTAACAAGAATCAAAGGAGGACTATAGCTTTTAATGTGTTCTGTTAAATGTGTGGTCATTTGTCATTCATTGAATACTGTTTAAGTTATTTTCTTTAAAGGCAGTATTTTTTCTTAATATACATAAGCTTGCGTGAGCATTAAAATTATTAGACTGTGATGGAGGAAAAGAGAGGGGAAAGAAGGAGGAGGAGGAGGAGGAAGATTTTACTGAGTGCCTACTTTGTACCACACAGTATGACATCTGCATCCGTTCATTCAATGGAACTTTCATATTGTACTGAGTGCTTCACACATCTTTCCTGGTGTGGTCCACACCACACCACAAGGAAGAAGATATTATCCACCTCAGGATGCAGACGAGGAAACCGGGGTTTAGAGATGTCAAGCAATACACCCCAGACACATGCTTAGTGTGGCACGGAGCAGGGATTCGAACTCAGGCTCCGCGCAACAGACTGGAGCATTTTCGGTGATTGGGAATAGCAGGATCAATCGTTTACAATGGCAGCCGCTAGCGTAGAAATTCAACCCCGGAATTGATTGCATTCTGGGCTTGAGGACAGTGACACCTGAGCATTTGGAAGGGATGACGTGGGGCTGTCCGGAAGACCAAGGAAGAGCTCCCAGAGAATCTCATTAGATACCGGGGTGGACAGCATCGCGAAATGGCTAGCGCGGTCATTCTCATGTGAGCATGACAACATGTCAGTTACTCTATTAGAACACTCACCACACCGCTGGACTCCAGTGGATGGGCTGGCAAATTTCAAGGGCATCTTTGTGCCCTTGCTCTGTGTATTTTAAATACTCTATATTAAAGAGGATCATTGGTTTCAAGACGTTCCTTTACATTTTGATAAAGAAACGTTCTGAGGATCACCTACAGGGAATTTTTCCCTCGCATAATAAGGTTGGATGCAAATGTTGTACCCCGAAGCAGACCTTTTGTGTTGTTGCTTTTTGTTTTGTTTTGTTTTGTTTTTTTTTTAATGCCCACTCTGTTTTAGCTTCCTCCAAGTCCCAGCCAGGGATCGGCAGGCCGTGGGACGAGGAGACCGTGCTGAGTGTCAGGCTACAGCTCTGAATACTCCAGGGATAAGATTTCTTATGAAAACTGGCAGCTTTTTTTGTTCTCCCTCAGCCTTTTTAACACACAGCCGGGTCTCTGTGTTTCGCTGCGCCCGCTGTGGTTGCGACTGTCCCGGGCTAAATTTTATGCCGCTGACAAGTCCCATTGAAGTGTGTCGGTGGCACGGAGTCAGTGGGAGTTGTGTGTACAGAAGCACGGGCCGACTTTGGCCCGCTGAGTGTAATAGCATATCTGCCTTGGGAGATTATGGGGATGATATGGGCGACGCGTAATGGATAGGGCAGTCTGTGTACAAATTTCAAATGACTTGCTACACCCCTCTAGGATGGTTGCTGTCAAAAGTATTAGCACTTTACACACAACAACCACGTATCATATTACCGGTGGCCCCTGCTCCCACAGAGTGGCTCCTCCCACGTCTCCCGGAAGGTAATTGCTTCAGGGGTACCTATTGAACACATACAAAGGAGAAAACACTGGCGAATTTCATTCTTGGAGCTCGACTGTATTCATATAGAAGGAGGAAAACACCGGACGTGTTGAAATTAGCGTGGACGGAAGTTCCAAGGGAAGCCACGGAAAAGGTTTCTCTGACAGATTTAAATCTGCAATCCAGGGAGAACCCGATTTAATAGACTGAAGCTGAACCAAGGGGAGCGTTCTGTTGCGACACACTTAAATCAAGACCTACCCTGATGTTTTGCACTTTAGGTTTGGTGTTAGTGGAGAGATAGGGAAACGCAGAAGCTTCCATGCCACGGGTGACGTTTAAAACGTGTAATTTATTTTTTAGCATGTAGTTTTGAATGTGTCTGCCTATTGCTGGGGAATCTGCAAAAGTTTCGACAACGTGAAGACCTAAGGGACAGCGGCATTCCTTGGTTCAGCTCCTCCTCGTGCTACAAATAGTGTCCCCTCGCAGCTCGGGGCAAGCAAATCAAGTCGATCTTTTCTTTCTTCTTCTTCTTTTTTTTTTTTTTTTTTTGTCCGAGTTGAGACTGGACAGACTCTTCTGGACTCCCATGCTAAACAGAGGCAGAATAGATGAACATCAATAAAGACAACGGTGACACTGATGATCATTCACGGAAAAATTAGCGGCAAAATCACCACCATGATGACGGTCTGAGGTTGAATGTGCTCATACAACCTCTTTCCGGAGTCAAGGTCTTTCTTATAATCATATTGAAAATCTGTGAGCATTAGAAACCATCACATTGATTCTATTTCCTGCTTGCATCAGTGTCTAGAACACTATGGAAGCTCATTTGTCCATTTACCCAACACATTAGCCCCAAAGATATGCCAGGCACAGTACAAGTCTCTGGAGATACAGCTATAAATGAGATACTGGTCTCTATCCTTAGGGTTCTTGTCTTGATTTATTTTCTTTGTACAATAAATAGTGCATGCTGTGTGCCTCTCGCGATCTAAGTGTTTTATCATGTGTGATAGTTACATCATTATCTCCAGTTACAGATGAGAAACTGAGGCACAGACAGATACAGCGACATGCCCCAGGTCACACATCCGGTATATCAGGAGACCCAAGATTTAAATCCAGGCAAATCTACTTCCAGAGACCCTACTATTAAGCACTGCTGATGAGCCCCTGGAAGAAATAAACCTGTAACTATTTTCAACACAATTACTAGTGGCATCAAAGATCCTAGTAACTACAGAAACCTGGGATTCTGCAATATTTAGATCAATGACTGGGCAAAACTTTGTGAAAAAGGAGCACTTGGCTGGCTCCTTTGGTAGAGCGTGCCACTCTTGATCTTGGGGTTGTGAGCTCAAGCCTCACTCTTGGCGTAGAGCTAACTCGAAAAAGAAAAAAAAAAAGTAGTAGCCAATTTGTAAAGGAACAAAAGATGAGAGAGACAGACTCTATAAGCTACCAAAAAGCCAAATCAAAACGCGATTTAATGGGGATAAACATGAGACGTCCTTAAATGCAATAAATCCCCTGTGCAAGCCCTGGATGGCTGAGATCTGACTCCGGGTACGCGGTCTGCTCCCTGACTCACAGCGCTGCTTAAAGTCAGTCACAGGACGTGGTGGACAGTGCTGCTCACGAGATTTCTAAGTATTTTATAACTTCTGGATAATCTGGCACCCCAAAGCCAACCAAAGAAAACCAAACCTCCGAGTCCAGGTCCTATGTGGGAATCGGAGAATTTTTGCCAATAAAACAAAATCGGTGGGGCACCTGGGGGACTCAGTCAGTGAATCATCCAACTCTGAGTTTTGGCCCAGGTCATGATCTCACGGTCGTGGGATCAAGCCCCACGTCGGCCTCCTTGCTGAGCATGGAGCCTGCTTGAGATTCTCTCTCCTCTCTCTCTCTGCCCTTCTCCTCCACTCACACGCTCTCCGTCTTTCTCTGTCAAAATAAATACATAAACTTTTTTTTTAAGCGGTGGTTTTGAGGTGGTGAGGTTATCTTCAAGTGTTTGAAAGTCTGTCGTATGATAGAAGGATGAGGTCGAGTTGTGTGGCTTCTGAAGACAGAGTCCGACCCGACAGAAAGATTTTCCCAGGACATGAATTTTTGCTTCCATAGAAAGAACAAACGTTTCTAAAACCAATGCTCCCAACAGTGGTAGCCTTGGAGAGAGTCAAGCCTCCCCCTCCCGTCTCCTAGGTGGCTGGCCTTGGCCAGTCTGGCAGCCTTCATCCAGACCTTCACACCTTGATGCTACCTGCCTTCAATTCACAAGTCGGACAAACCGCTGAATCCATGTCAGCCTGACCATCTGCCTATGTCCAGACCTCTGGCTTCAGTGAAAAGTTGGACCAAGGTTCTCCAAGCTGCCTTCAAAGGACAAGATGCCATGACTTCTTGATTCCATTATGGAGCCTTGAACTCCAACACATTTTTTTTTTAAACCAGTTACCCCTGTTCTATAGATGAAGAAATATCACAGGATGGAGTAACCAATGGAATCAGGGACAGATAAAATCTCCCCTGTCGTACCTAGATTCCTGCTCACGCTTAAGTAACTATTTCCACACAACCAACCTTAGCACCGTTCCAGAGCAACTTAGTCCTAACCTTATTCTAGAAAATTGGTCTGGTCCCCAGTGGCCACTAGATCATTTAGCTGAGAGCTTACTATCATTTCTAAGTTAATTTGTGAGTTAATTGTAAGTGTCAGGAGGCTCTGACACTGCAGAAAATGATAAATTATTGAGATAAACCAGGGTCAGAAAAATCCCTGTTGTTTGTTGGTCAGTTTTTATCAGAAAAAATATGGCTGACCTGGGAGGGAATGGAATGGTGCCAAATACGGGTTGCCTCAGAAGACAGCCCCCGTTAAGCGGACACTTGATTCTCCAGTTAGAAAAATCCTTTGGACACCACGAGTCCCATAACACCCCTCAATCACCACCTCAATCATGTTTTCATCTAAATGACTAGCCAACCTATGGAACTTTCTTTTTTAATGTTATTTTGAAATGTTCTTAATGTTTATTTATTTTTGAGAGACGTAGAGACAGAGTGTGGGCAGGGGAGAGGCAGAGAGAGAGATAGAGAGTCGGAAGCAGGCTCCAGGCTCTGAGCTGTCAGCACAGAGCCTAGCATGGGGCTTGAACCCACGAATGGCAAGATCATGACCTGAGTAGAAGTCGGACACTTAATGTACTGAGCCACCCAGGTGCGCCCCCCCCCCTACAGAACTTGAAAAAGAAGAGCTCAGTCCCTGCCCTCTTTTCCAATGGTCTAAATGCGATATTGAGAGCAGTTAGATTATAAATCTCCAAGCACAAACGCATTATGGCTATCGGTAAAATAATGGCTGTCTTTTCCACACCGCTGCGTTTGGCTGGCCTGTGCCTCCCTTTTCCCTCCTTGCTGTTTGACCTTTGTGGTTCCTTTCCCCCGGCAAGGTCAAGCCCTTAACATCAGGATGATGTTAGAAGAAGGACAACATTCTTCAAAAACTTTCTGGAATCTTCGGGGTGACGCCAAGTGGGAACTGGTCCTCCTTTGTAAAGGGAGCAAACTACATCTCAAGCCCAAATGATTCAAATCCCTACCAGCTTCTGGGTTGGGGACCAAACGATGCCTCTTCTTTTCGCCCACCGTGGCTTGGCCACCATTTACGTCTGACTGTTCTCAGCAGTGCAGGCTTATGGTATAATTTCACAATCGATCATTTGTTACCGATTAACCCACAGTATACTGGAACACGGAGCTCCACTGCAGTGCTTTGGGAATCGAGCAAAGGATGTCAGAGAGCTTTTATGTTTTAACTTCTTTTGCAAAAGAAAATGATTTTGGAGAAGCAGCAAACTGAAAAACCATATCCTGAGACATCATACCCTGTCAGACTCTCCTCTGGGTGGTGGAAATCCGTGCTTTCGTTGCAGGGATGGACTTGTTAAGGTCTGACCTGGAAGACAACATTCTGTTCCCCATCCACTGAAGCTTTACGGCAAACAGCAACAAGGCTTTTCTTTAATTTTTTTAATGTTTATTTCTTTTTGAGAGAGAGAGAGAGAGAGAGAGAGAGAGAGAGCACGATCAGGGAGAGGGAGAGGGAGCCGGAGACACAGAATCCAGAGCAGGTTCCCGATTCTGAGCTGTCAGCACAGAGTCTGAGGCGGGGCTCGAACCCAGGAACCGTGAGATTGTGACCTGAGCCAGAGTCGGACACTTAACCAACTGAGCCCCCCAGGCGCCCCCTCAACAAGGCTTTTCTATCTGCTTTTCTCTATGCTGAGACACACAGGTCAAAAGAGAAGTCAAGTCAGGCCGAAATTTCCGTAATTTTCGATCTCCAGTTTGTGGGCCAGAGCCAAAGGAGTCTTGGCTACGAAATGTAAACAGAGCATCGTTGCCTCTTCATCTGGGTAATCGGTCCCAAATGCTGTTGCCACTTTTCAGATCAGATGCCTCACATTTTTAAAGAGCCTGGAACTTTTCTCCTTCGGCGGGGAAAAGTTTGGAGTGCGACTTGTCTTTTCATCAGCGCTCGGACTCCTGTAAACAGCCGGATGATTCCTTTCGGGGGGCCTGTAAACACGGGAAGCATGGGCCTGCTTCTCGAGAGTTCCATTCCGTGTTCAGGTGTTCCCTCATCTCTCCTCTGCTCTCCCACCTGAGCCGACTTTGGTGCGTTTGCTTAACATGCGCGGCTCCTGCAGGAGCCGAGCAGGCAGGACCATCTCTCAGAGGATGCTGGCCAGAATTCAGAAGCCGGCCTAGGTCTCATTCTGGCATAATGTGTTCTTATCGGGAACGTTCCTTGAGGGTAATGCACCGTGATGAATTTGGCCGAAAACCAGGGGTTTCATGACATCATTTTCTGGGCAAAGTCCTAGGGAGGCTGTGTGAGAGAAACCAGTGGGGTGTTCTGGGAGGAGACCGGGCTCGGGAACGCTCAGGGGAACTGCAGGCTGGGTGACCCCAGACAGGCAACAGAGCCTCCCTGAGCCTTGGTTTTCCAATCCGTAAAGTGCAGACATGATAAAGAGCTCGCAGACTCATCACAAGGATGGAATGGGGACGTGAATCCAAAAGTTACGGGGGCAGGCCACATGTTATGACACAAAGCGTTTTTTTTTTTTTTTTTTAAGTTTCTAAAATTTATTTTAAATAAAGAGACACAGAGAGAGTGCAAGCCGGGCAGGGGGAGAGAGAGAAGGAGAGAGGGAGGATCCCAAGCAAGCTATAGCGGGAGCTCAGAGCCCGACACGGGGCTTGAACTCACAAAAGCACGAGATCACGACCTGAGCCAAAAATCGAGAGCCAGACAATTAACCCACTAAGCCACCCAGGCACAATCTCTAAGCTGTAATGTTTTAGCCTCTCTTTAAGTCTCAACCAACAAGGCAGAGAACAAAATCTGCCTGTGAAGTCTCTGGCTCGGGTTTCAGGATTCCAAGAAAATAGATCTTTCATTATGGACCTGGCAAGATGATGACAAAATCTGAATTCCCTTAATTTGCTTTTCTCTCAGACTTTCCTTTTTACCTATTTCCAATTTCCTTCATGATGCTTTTAGACTCTTCCTTTCTCCTTTAAATATGTCCAGAATCCTGTTGAGTTCTACCATTAACTGATGCTTTATTTAGGTTTTTTGGGGGATGTTTTTAATCTTTCCTCCCCCATCCCTCACTGGGTCATTCTTGTGCTTTTTGTAAATTCCACTCCACTTATCTCTACCACCTTAGCACTAACGTGGCCTCCATAGGTAGCATTCCAAGTGCAAGCTCAGCAAAGGCTTATGGGAGATTTGGGATGTCAACTCCCTTCCCGCTTCTGGGAAAAGATTAGACAAGAGTGAGCTTTCTCTCCTTTGGCTTTTGCCATTCAATTTACTACTGTTCTCAGTAGTTTAAAAACAGGAAGACGGGGTGCTTGGGTGGCTCAGTTGGTTGAACTTCTGACCCTTGATTTTGGCTCAGGTCAGGATCTCACGGTTCGTGAGTTCAACCCCCTGTCAGACTCTGCACTGACAGCGCGGAGCCTGCTTGAGATTCTCTCTCCCTTTCTCTCTCTCTCTGACCCTCCCCTACTTGCCCTCTCTCTCTCTCTCTCTCTCTCAGAATAAAAATAAACATTTAAAAAATAAAAATAAAAACAGAAAAAATCTCTCTCATTCATAGTCTGTGGCAGTTCGTTTTCCAAACAACATCGTAACTGTATTTCCTCTGTGGGGTCAGTAGGAGCTGAAGCGCAGAGATCTCAGAACCAGACGTTTGGGGGGGTTCAAATCCCCTTTCAGAACAGTGTAACCTTGGGCAAGTTACATAACTCCCCTGTGGCTACTCTTTCTTGTCAACAAAATGGAGATAATAGTGTCGGTCCGGTACCATGATGGCAAACCCAGCTGAATCACCCCACGTAAAGGAGTTCAGCCAGTGACTGGGTACAGCAAGCACCCAAGAAACGTTGGTGAACGATCTTCCATCTGGGTTCTCCTTTTCAAAAACTCCTACGTATATTTTGCTGTCAATCCTTCCTCTGTCTCTCATAGGTGGTCATCTTTCCAATAACACTGAAAATTTGCTTCAAATACTGTTCCTCCCTACTTCGGAACTCTACAGGAAATGGGGGGGGGAGGAAGAAAAGAAAAGAAAAAGAAAAACAGCAATTTCAAAGACACCTCTGGTTCTCTTCCCCCGTGCATCACCTATTCATCATTAGCTAAAGCGGGATGAAGGTTTCACTAGGAAGCCACAACGGAATTCTAGTGGACCTAAAGTTAGTGAGTCTGGGTTAGGTTTAGGAAAACCTGGTTTGAATTTTAGATGAACCTCCTTTCTACTCCCAAATGACAGAAAAGGATTGATAGTTTCAGGTGGATAGCAAATGAAATTTGGTAAGTTCATCTGGGTTTTACTGTGGGTTTGTCATTTGAATGAACTCAAATTATATGCCCTTAATCCTTATATTTATGTTTTTTCTGCCATATTCACCCCGGTTGATTAAAAAAAAATTTTAAATAAAAATTGAGGCATGCTGTTTGGTGTTTGAGCAAACGGCAATATTATAGAATGCCTGCATTTCTTTGCCTTGATAATAAAAGATTATAAGGAAAATAGATTTGGGGTAACATGTGCTTTAAGGAGTCAAGCTATTTTTGCAAATATTCCTCTTTGTATCACACTGTGTTTATTAACCATGAAATTCCAAACTGACCAAATGGTAATTAACAAAATTATCTATTTCCGTGGACACTTAAATATCTGCATCATGTTTTATCACTGGCTCTGTGCAACTACAACTTTAAGATCAAATTTGTATAATTTAAGCTTTCTCCATTTTTGCATTTCATCCCCCAGAAGTCAGAAACCCAGACTTTAAACTAGCTAATTTCCTCAAATTATATGCTAGAGGCTTGAGGAGATTTAAGGATAGATCTTTTATGTCAAAATGATAGGTTCACAGTTTGTGATTGATGACTTTGTACATATAAATGATATATGCCCATTAGATAAAGGGGCCTTCTGGAATGAGAAGATTAGGCCAAAGTGAGCTTAGAGAAATTTCTAAATCCTATCTTTACAGCGATACGGGCAACGTACTTCCGGTTTCTCTTTTATTATAAGGCAAAATAATCTTCAATAACTTACCTATGGAGATTAATAGATCAATGAGCCCTAAAAAGATTATTTGTCTAAAAGTCCATTTTTCACTCCAACAGTTAAGTAGAAGCATCATAGTTACATTACTTTGAATATCTATTTCTTAATTTAACTAAATAAAGTTATTCTGGGATCAAATGTTTTTAAATGTTTTTTTCCCCCCTTAAGAAATGTGCACTGGATAAAATTTCCCCAAATACGACTAATACCTTTTCATAAACTGACCGCATTTTATATTATTTTTAAAATCTAAATCTAAAAACAGAAAATGTCCTGATTTTTTTTCTTCTTTTCTTCTTCTAATCTGTAGTCCCCACATGACTGCTCATAAAAATAAACTTTACAACATCTTCGAGAATCCCAAAGAACCCCGGTCAAGATTTTTTTGGCTGGAAAAGAAAGCAGTTTTGATATTCAAAAATTTGGCCTTCCTTAGTCAATCCCCAAAAGGGAAAAAAAATCAGCTAATCTTAGAAAGATGGTAAATTTAAGTGATTCTCTAATCCAAGTTAGTCCTCAATCATGTTTTGAAGTATGATCAAACAGTAAGTACTGGGAAAAGTCATAGAAAGTTTCGAAAATAACTCAGAATAGGAAAATGAAGCATTTCTTTAAGAGGCTTTTCTGTTTCTAAATTAGAGGATGAATAGCATCTTACTAGAAAATAGCAGCAAAGTTGGTGCTGGCATGCCAACTTCATGCTAACGACAACCGCAAGAAAAGACTCACTAACAGATTCTATTACCGGACCGTCTGAAACGGCATTAAACATCAAATTTCGGATGGTCAGATAGTCCAGGTGTCACACCAGACAGCAAAACCAGCTACGTATGGACGCATCTCCGCGCAGGCCCTTAACCCTCACACAATAAACAACTCGGCAGGCACGCACACTCGCACACGCATGCGCACACACCAACATACATACACGAAACCTGCCCAGGCTTTGCTCCGAGTCCCTGATAACTCTGGCCCTGGAAAGAATTTTAATCTACATGGTTTGAAAATAGGGGCCTTTTAAATATGCTGCAAACAATTTGCGATGGTCATCTCTAAAATGCTGCCCCATTATCCTTTTCCATTTGGAATGAATGAGGCTAATTAATTTCAGGCCATACTTGATGAGGTCAGCACCATACGAGGGGTGCGTGCGAGACATTGCTAATCTCTTTCAGCTGAGAGTGATGAATTAAAGATGAAGCATGCCTTTGCAGGCCTAATTTAGAATGTATATCAAAAAACCTACAGCAAATAATACTATCCCCTACAACAAAGGAAAACTTGTTCTCTCAGGCTCCCTGAGTTGTGTTGATTTTAAAGACATTTTCAGCCTTCTTTGGAATTCCAGCTGTGGATGGGTGAACCATATCAAGAAAATCAAGCCATCTTTCACACATGGCCATGTGGACAAAAAGTGGGATTAAAGGAAAGAAAGAAAGAAAACAAAAACAAAACACAACAATCAGGGTTTGATCCCTTGTGTATTAAAATTCCACCTACGCATTAGGCTTCTTTTTTTTTTTTTTTCAGAGCTACCAGACTGACAAAGATCTCAAATTAGCAATACCTGTATTTAAGCAGTGACCACCCAGTTCTGCTGGGACATTTCAAAGCAACATGCTAAATGAGGCAGTCTTGTTGTTTTTAAAGCAGATATCCTAATGAGGCTTATTAGGTTTTTCCATGTCTCTATTTTGAAAGCCAATAGAGATTGACCAGGTAGATAATGCGATACCTTTTATTAAGCCAAGAAAGAAATTGTAATACAGATGCCTCCAGGCCAAAATGTTCTTATGAAAGTTAATGCTAAGCCAACTTCCGAGTTGTGGAAAAGCTACTCACTTGATCTAAACTCGAAAGAGAAGGAATTAGTCATGATTTCTCAAAGATGACTACCACAGGTCCCTAAGGGTGGCAAAGAAGGTGGCCGAGCCCAGACGCTAGAGAAGACACCTTACAAAAAATATTTCAGCTCCCCTAGCAAGAGAACTCCTGACAGATTACCCTAATGAGTCTGAATTTCCAACTGGTGGCCACGGCAGCTCCTGACTCGGTCTCCAGTAGCTTTCATTAGGACAAAGCTGCTTCGAATTAGGTCCAATCTACATGCTGAATCAATCTTTCATCCCTTTGATTGCTTCTGAAAATATTTATATTTCTTAATAATGCACATTTTGTCTTGCAACTTCTGATGAAACCCAGACGGGGGTTCCCAAAGCAAGCAATATACGTGGAAGGGTGATTTGGGACAGGAAAAGGAAGATAAAAAACACAGGTTTTTCCCATTGGGGAACCATTAGAGAATATAAATCTAGCAAGTCTGGTTATGTACACATCAGAGGAGGGTTGTAATAAATACAGATTGGAATATTACAGTGACCTAATGGAGATTACAGCATATTTGGTTATCGTATGATTCTTCAGAGCAGCTGCGACTATTTGGCTGGTTAACTTAGTAGATTTTACGAAAAGTTACTGAGGGAGAGATTTAGGAAGAGCTCACGTTACAACCAATAATAACCCACACGACGTCATGTCAAAAAATGGAGTCGTAGAGGGATGCTTGGGTGGCTCCCTTGGCTACGCGTCCAACTCTTGATCTAGGCTCAGGTCATGATCTCAGGATGGTGAGTTCAGGCCTTGTGTCAGGCTCTGCACTGGGCGTGGAGCCTGCTTAAGATTTTTCTGTCTCCCTCTGCCCCTCTCCCCCGCTCACACGCATTTGCTCATGCTCTCTCTCTCTCTCTCTCTCTCTCTCTCTCTCTCGGTCTCAAAAAAAAAAAAAAAAAAGAGTAACAGTCATAATGTAATGGAGCCATGACCAGATGATCTAAAGTACGCCTTTGTGGGGACATCGGGTGGTTCAGTCAGTTGGGCATCCAACTTCAGCTCAGGTCATGATCTCACAGTCTGTGAGTTCGAGCCCTGTGTCGGCCTCTGTGCTGACGGCTCAGAGCCTGGAACCTGCTTCGGATTCTGTGTCTGCCTCTCTCTCTCTGCCCCTCTCCCATTTGTGCGTTCATTCTCTCTCTCTCTAAAAAATAAATAAACATTAAAAAAATAAAAAATCAACTATGCTTCTGTGGAATGAGGAGCAGGGAATTGGGAAATGTTTTTTTGGGGGGGAGGAGAGTGGGAGTGGACTCCTGGTTTAGGCGGCTGAGGGAAAAGGGGCTTACTCTCACCCTGTCACCGATCAGCTGGGTGACCTTATGTAAGTCACCTAACTGTTCCAGACCTCAGGGGTTTTTTTTCTTCTCTCTGAGAATGTTTTTCTTGTAAGTGTTAAATTGTCTGGTTTTCTAAAGAACAACCACTGTCCTAAGTAGTCAGTGCTTTCTGGAAGCAGAGAGAAAGAAAGCAGGGACCTCATCCAAAGCTAAGTGTCTCCAGTGCAAGAGATGGAAGCCACACTTTTGCAAAGTGCCCTACAGTTACCCGTCCCCCTCACTTCCTCAGACATGGCTTCTGCCTCCGGTCCTCGCCTCTTTCCTCTTCGACTCCATGACGGAAGAAAACACCCAAAACCAATGCATGTAGTTTCATTTACTCCAGCCATCCCATTTCAGGGATGAGGAAAATAAAACCTGGAGGTGTCGAGGTCACACAGTAACTGGTAAAGCTAGAATTTAAACCCATGTCTCCTTATTTCCAAACCAGAGTCTCTTCTGCTATGACAAACTGTCTCAGAGTCTGAGGGGCTTTTGGATTCCAAAAATAAGTGGGATTTCTTGGGACCGCTCCGTAGGATTGAAGACTGCTTGCAATTAGAAACAGGAACATAGGCTAGGGCAGTGGCTTTGAAATGTAGATTTCCTGGGTTTGAAGAACATGTCCCTCGCTTACTAGCAATGTGAGTTTCAGGTGAGTCTCTAAACTCTGTTAAGACTCTGGGTTTTTTGTTGTTTTTGTTTTTGTTTTTGTTTTGTTTTTTTGCTCTTAGATAATGGAATAATAACTGAATCTACCTCCGAGAGTTGGATAGGGATTAAAATGAATATCTTCTACATGAATATATTGAGGTTAAATGAAATGGCATGTGCAGAAGTTTCCCATTGTTCTTGTCTATAGTAAATGTTACCTGCTATTAGTTTCATTGTCATTATCATCTTCTTCATTTACATAAGGACTAGCCATAAAGAGACCCTGAAAGGAACCTAGGAATCATAGTTATGAATTCCGACTGTGCTCCTGTTAGCTCCATGGCCTCAGATAACTCTCTGAGCCTCAGTCAACTCAGCAGCAAAATGGGAATTCAAAATATCTGCCTGTGAAGAATTTCCGTAAAAATCTGGTGAGGTGTGCATGCGAGAGATAATGTATAAACAGGCAGAACCCTATAAAAACCCAAGGGTTAATGGTTTTATTAAAACATTATTATTCCTAGGTTGGAAACCCTCCGGATGCCTGGAGTTGGTTAACAGATAATAGAAGAGATAATGTCACTGTTTTATTTCTCGAGTAAGCCACCTTGGACATAAAACACCATTAAATCATAAAAGAATAGATGCATTTCCTCAATTATCACCGTTATCCATTTAATCCGATTCCACAGTCCTCTACCTAAACATGTGGTTCTCTCCTAATTTTATCTTACCAGAGGATTAGATAATGGGTAGCTCACACAGGGACAGCAAACCCACTCTCCTCACTGCCTTCCAAAGTAAGGGGGAGAGAGATCTGGGAGCAAAGAAAAGGCATTTTATGAAATATTAAACGCAGGCTTCCGAGAAGCCTTCACACCCTCGTTAAAATACTATCAAACTTTGCTATTGACTAGCTGCCCATTGCACGCGAACTTAAAAATATATTCATTACGGAGACACAATTTTGTTGAAGCGAAAGAAGCATCATGGGCTCGGGAATTGTTTTCTGAGTGGGATTCTTAAAGGGTTTGGGGCCTAAAGGTGTACGTCTATTTTAAAAAGAAATTTTCTGATTGCAGATAAGTTCTCAATTTGATTTAGTGTCGAACGATAGTGATGGGGTTGATAAGTGAGCGTTCATCGGTAATTCATCTTGTGCTGGTAGAAATTTACAGCAAAGCAGTGCTTTCCCAACAGTGACAAGCCCTATTAATCTTCTTCAGACACGTTTCAATAGGTGTTCCCATCTGTGGCCAACATCTAAACACTGTGGCATCACCGGCGACTTGAAGACACCTTCATTTCAAGTTACACTCCTGAAAATGCGATACTAGATTGTACTCTATTTTTTAACCTAATTCTCTCTCTTCATTCAATTAGCCTTTCTTGCCTGGATTTTCTGTTCATGTGTAACATCCTTTCCCGGGGAGAGCTCTCCAAGATTCGGTTTCTTAGAGATGTACGATCTTCTCCAAGGTGAACAACCCACAACTTTTTCACAAATTAAAATTGCATAGATTCCGGTTGTGACAGTCACTGGCCTCGGATTGCGTGTGTCCTTAGAAAGTACAACCTGTTCGAAGAAAGACCGCCGGCGCATTCGGGAGGGCTTGTAGGAAAGGGGAAAGGCTGTACAATCCATTCGTGTTCATATTCGGAATGCAATTTATTACCCTGAACGATGATGTTTAATTTCAGTGCAGAAGAAAGCTGAGAAAGGGAGAGGCGATTAAAAAAAGAGGGCGATGGAAATGCAGTCCCGTGTTCAAATAGCCACATTTACTCAGCAGATTCATTCCGTAGGACAAGCCCCCTCTCCTCTTCCTTTGCATCTGCTGGGGGACCTCCCATTAGAGAAAGAAATACAATAATCACTTTAGGGATAGATTATTTCACCTAAATTGGCTTTATTCTACAGGCTGCATGCTCTCTCTGGCTGCAAGGTTAGTCAAGGCAAAAAATGCAGAGGGAGCGTTTGATTTTGGATTGCACCTAAGTGCTTTTTTTGTGCCATTTTCAACCTCATAATGGACTTGGTCTTGCAAAGAAATAGGATTTGAGCAGCATTTTTCTTGTGCACTTCAGAAACCTTTCAAACGAGAAAACTCCCTGACATATTCTTACTTTGGAAAGGTTAGATATACCTGAATAATGAATGGAATTATTTTTAACTTCATTGAACGTTTTTGTCCGTATGTGATCTGAAATACGTATGTGTTACCAGGAAGCGAGCGTGTGTGTGTGTGTGTATGATCATTTGAGTTTGTTATAGATCTCAATAACCTTATTGTAGGTGGCAAGTTTAAATGTGCCATATTAATAACTTGTTATCCAAGACAAATTAAGTCCTTATGTGTCAAAAGCACTCGGCACTGGATTATCTACAAGACAAGTATTTATTGAATAAATGTTCAGTTCAATTTCATTTTAATGTGACTGACTCTATGTTTCAGCCTCTTAGGCAGAGATAAAAACACTCAGACCTATAACTGTGTTGCAACATTACACCTAACTTGTCTATTTCTATTATTGTCTCCTAACTTAGAATATGGAAAGAAGGCTTTTTTTTTTTTTTTTGGTTGTTGTTGTTCTGAAGAGCAGGGAAAGAGATAGAAAAACGGCTGGCATTCAGCCTAAAGAGAAATCATTGAAACAAATTAATCCTATGCCGTTTAAATTGACATGGTAATCCATCATCAGAAAAGGCAAACTCTGAAAGCAATCTAGAATCCGCTCTCTGTTCTTTCACTGGCCCTGGAGGCACAAAGACAGATAGTAAAGGAAGGGGGTGGGGGGGGGAGTATCATAAAAGTTAGAAATGACTTTAGAAAATAATAAAATTGATTATATCAGCTCTCACTGGCCAGCCTCTGAAAATCTCCTTCGGAAAGGAGAGGTTAACTTTCAACAGTTGCTTTCAAAGTTTACCTCCAAGTGGTAGGGGAACAGTTTGCTTCCTTCTCAAGGCTGCCAGGCTGCTGAGGAGTGTAACCACTGCCTGCCGTGTTTAAAACGTAGACCAACTGGGAGTTCTGGCAGGACCCACAGTTACGCAGAAACTTTCCCTCCAGTGGTAAGGGGCTTCTTAGGTGGGGTGTAGGATTGGGGCTTGTTTTAGTGTTTTGTTGTTGGTGGTTTGTTTGTGTTTTGTTTTTGGCTTTTTTTAGTGGGGAGGAGGGGGAGGGAATCTTTTTCTTCCTTTTTTTTCTCCTATAATCATCTTGTTTTGCTCTCAGTGAGAATGCATGTTATTGTAATTTTTCAAGTATAACTTTCGTAACATCTTTAAAAACTTGAGACTAGCCACCATGCCCTGTCTCTTATTAGTGTTTTTTTTTTTCTTTTGGAAGCTGATTTTTCAAATCTTCCTTCACTTCCTTCACTCCTGCGATGATATGTTGTTAAAACTTGTTTAAAGTTCATAAATTATATATAAAACTGAAGTGTCACATCCTGGTTGATAGTTAAGGTGAAATAACCCCTTGCTATGAACTCCATTGTAAAAACACTGAACCCTAAGGTGGTTTTTTCCCCCCTTTAGTACACTTATGTAATGTTTTTATCTTTGCTTTTGTTTTTTGGGAGGCAAGGGGTGTTGCAGAATCTCACCTCCTCATTATTGCCTAAATATGTAAACTTGAACACAGAAATGAGTATTATTCTTAATTTAATAATGCATTCAGCTCTAAAAGCAAGATAATTTGAATTTTTTTTTTAATCTCAAAATCTACTCTGTTCACAATAGACAGTGTGTGAAGACAAAAACCCAGATACCTTAGTGCCAAAGGCTAGAACGCAGAAAGACACGGGTATAAACCATACCCCACAGCCGCCCTATTTAAATGTATCCAGGATAGAGTTTGTTCTAGTTTATTAAGAAAACTCTATATGCTCCTGGAACTTCAAAGTAAACATCACACCTCTTTTCTAGAATCAGGTTTTTTTATTCACTGGTTTTTAAAAGAGGGTGAATAACTCTTGCATATTGAGTAATGCTTTTAGAAGCACGTAAGCACAAAAGATAAATTAAATACATTTCCAGGGTGAATAGGTAGAGAGTTAAAGGCTCTTATATGAAATATTCATCCACGGCCATGCCCGCAACAATTTTAAGAGTTATTAGCAAAGAAGAAATAGGTTTAGATATTTCTGGGTTTGTTTTAAACAGAACCTAGGAAATTTAAATAGTAGTTCCTCAATAACCGAACTGTCCATTGCACTTTCTGAATAAGATCTGATGCGTTTGATTCTGTTTTCTATTTATAAACAATGCAGGTGTTAGTAAAATAGTATATGATTTTAAAAGCCATTAAATTAACCAATATCATATGAAAGGAATCAATGAGTAAGTAAGCATTAACTCTTGGAGACTGAAAAAAATTACTTTTTAGCCCCACTCCTTCACCCCCCAGCCCCCCTTATGTTTTACAGCGCTAGCTTCCTTCTAACTGTATGGTAACATGGTGCCAGAGTGTATGCAAAATGAAAATCTCCATCATAACTTTTGGAGCCTGGAAATAAGCACTTAACATACATTCTGCAAAGTAGGGTTGCCTAATTTGTTAACTTCCCTCTGACACGTGATGTGATGTGGTCCGGTCAAGAAATAGGCAGGGTGACATTTTTTCACTGAAGCCAATATTCCCTTCCTTTTATGTTTTCACTTTTGCTTTAAACTGTTTTAAGTGATATCATCTAAATCAATTTACCTCAGTCAAGCACTTCGTAATCTCTTAGATAAGGCTGATTAATTTATTATAAATTGTAATGGACAGATGGGAAAAAATTACCTTTCTCTATCCTATATTCAAAATAAAAGGGCCAGTGTATTTTCTATTTAAATGCTACACTTTGTAAACTCTCAAGATGACACTTCCTATATATAGTCCAGAAACTGAATATTGTGTGAAACACCTTCCTCTTCATTTTGAACAGAAGCCCTTTATTTTTAAAGCGTACCTTCAACATTTCAGGAAATCAGCCTTTTAAGAGGAGAAATGCAATTGGTAATTAATTCATTAAGTTTTCTAAATTCACACATGATGCTTTTCTCTTATGACAGCATATCTTTGTTCATGCACTTGTGACATTCTCTGCTTTATGCTGAAACTTTGCTTTTAGCCTTCTAAAAACCCACAGAATAAAAATGAGTCCCCGAATTATTTTTCTCCTCCCAACATTCACCTTGAGTTTGTGGCTAAAGGAAATTAAGTCAGATAACCCCCTTTTGTTGTTCTGTTTGTATTTTATTACAGTACAGGGATCTGACCAATCAACATTATTAATTTGTCCGGATATCTGCCTTACTAACACCTTCACATTTCAATGGCTGCCACTGGATGTCATTTGATTAATGCTTTTTCTGACATACCAAAAATGAACTGTCACTTTAAAAATTTCATAACCAGGCTCTTGTGAAAAAGGGGGAAAATACATAGAACTAGATGCTCTTTCCTCGCTCTGTCCATTTCTGAGAACTGATGTCCACATGGCTTTAGATGTCTTTAGAACTTTCTCATCAGGAATTGCCTCGCACAATAATCTTAAAAGCGTGGATAGCCCACAGGAGACTTGGTTACATAGGCAACAAGCCCCTTATGCTAGCATCCGTACCTAGAACCTACTCTCTTTTAATCCTTCAATTCACTGAAAAGTACAAGAGAGGGTCCTATGATTGAATTTGTAAACGCCTACATTAGGCAAAAGATGCTCACCTTCTGTTTAAATGCCATGCCAAAGCTACCACACTGAAAATTGACATTTTTACTTTGAAGTGTCTTTTTATGATTCTGCAAGGCACAAGAGCTTTCTCATTGCTAACTTGCTTCGGCTTGTGTTCCAACAATAGTGATTCCATGGAGCTTATTCAAAACTCTTTTTTGCACTGCTTTCTGCCAGACCCCCGGCATGTACACATGAGTGACAGCCTCTATCTAGTGCTGAGTATATGAACCTTTAATCCATCATGGAACTTCTAACACCATAAGAATATATACACACCCACGTGCATACACCTTCGTGCACATAACTATTACATAACTGCCCATTAAAACGCCACCAGGTTTGAAGCCAGCAGAATGAATATTTTCCTAATCTCATCCAGATTTTGTGGCTATAATTTGGCTACTGGCAGGATTCTAAATTAGCTTTTACTTAAATGAAAGAAGGTAAAATATTTAGTGGACTTGGGGGGGGGGCGGTTCAAACCCCCTCCCGCCATAATCTACTGTTGTACATGTTAGAAATATTTTTTTTAAGTGAACTGGGTGGTCAGTTAAATGAAAGAAAATATTTCACTACATTATGTTTTCTTATTCCCTAAAGTCCACCTCCATGGAGTGAGCTTCCTTGATGGATGAGACTGTTGTCTCTCAGAAGGGAAACCTGCTTTTCATCCTTCCTGGATGGGGGTGGGGGAGACCAGTGAAGGGCAGGGAGCTCAAAATCCCTGCAACTAGAGTGAATTTTCCCTCCCTCTCCCCCTCCCTCCTCTCTTCCTCCCTGCCTTCCTTCCTTCCTTTCCCCTTCGCTTCCTCCTCCTTTCGCTCTTCCTTCTTTGCTACAGCCCCTTTGGTATAGTAGTGAGGTTAACCTTCGCTCTGGCCAAGACCAAGAAGGGTTAATGGAGACCCGGCTCCTGACAGTCTCCAGGTCATCGATACTCTAGAGCTAACAACGCAGGAATTAAGAGTATTACCAGGGAAGGAATTCCAGGCACCAATCGCCTCACACCTGAACACACGGCTCCAATCCATTAGGATTCGTAGTTAAAAAATAAAAATAATAATAACTACCCCTTCTGGAAAACGGTTAATTGCATCTGAAGTTATAGGTCCTGTTGCACTGAGGGGCCAAGCAGGGCGACCTGAACTGAATTCCGCCAGCTGCCAAGAAAATCCGAGCAATTTGGGGAGAGGAGGGAGGGAAGGAGAGATGGATAGATAGATAAATAAATAAATAAATAAATAAATAAATAAATAAATCTATCAGCTTCAACCGCAAGAGCGGGTTTTAAAGAAAAGGTCAGGTGTTGGCAAAGGAAGAAGAAACGAATCAGATTCTCCCCTTTCCTCACCTTCCGTCCCTCCTTTCCCCCCCAAAATTAGTTAGTGTCTTCTTGATTATTTGCAGCTGTGTCAGACCTCGAGGTTTGTTCCCAGTAGCCGGCGGGACTCCCGCTTCTAGAAGTGAAAAGCCATTTTCACGCCAGGACTTATGCTGCCTGAGTGTGGGGAGAAGGTTTGCTCTCCCTCCCAGAAAACTACCCCCCCCCCAAGTCTTGCTAACTTCAGCGGGTCCTGCGAGCCCTTTATTCCTCTGCCATTGGAGGCTCCTGCAACGCAGCCCTGGGGCCACAGACCGATTTCCACCGCTGGAGCGTGGCTTGATATCCCGAAAGCTAATTTCCCACCCTGGAGAGGACGGAGACGTCCTGGGGGCTTCGCTGGTGTGTGTCATCCTGCCCCTGACTTCCTCGTCGGCCTCAGACTTCCTCCCACCTGCCCAGGAGCCGCGAACCTGGAATTCACCAGCCCTGTGGTCCGCAGCGGGTTCCGCCACCCGGCGGCCGCCCTAGACACTGGGTGGGTGGGAGGGACAGGCAGCTAGCGGGGCTGGGCCGCTGCGTCCTCTTTAGGAACATCAAAGGAGAGGGACAGAGATGGATCAAGGAGAAAGTTCGAGGCTGCTGCGGGTCGCGGCTGGGGCGGAAAAATGCAACCCGTTTGGGTCACACCTTTACTCCAGGAGGTTGCCCGGAGAGATGCGCAGTGGGGGAACCTGCCGACGTCCCCGCGCCGGGCCTGCGATCCACTCCGGTGGCCGCCTGACCACTGCCACTCGCAGCGTGGAACCCGTGGCTCCCAAGCCCTCGGCCCCGTGGCGGCGGCGCAACCCTCCCCCGGCGGCGGCCCGGAGAAGCCGGGCCCCGGCGCGCTCGCTGCGGACTGCCGCGCCCCTGCGTCTCCCGTCGAGTAGGGAGGGACGGAGGCCTGCGCCCGGGAGCTCCCTGGCGGTGGTCTGGCCGCCCCCCTCGAGGGTTGCTCCCCCTTCTCAGCCTCGCCAAATCCCTGAAAGCCTGGGCCCCCTTCGTCACCCCGGGGGCTTCTAATCACTCCGTATCGATTTCCCTAACTCTTTTCATCCCGTTGAAGACACATCTTAAAACACTCCAGCCCGGAGTGTGCTCTGGGCTTTATCCACACTAATAAAATGATTTACCCTTCTCTCTGCGCTCTTCTCACAGAGGAAAATCGTTCGAGCCCCGGCTACTTGTGTGTGATCAGTAAATATTTAGTGCGGTGACATCCTCAGCTAGTCTTCGGATCGATTGGGGGACCACCGGGAGGTGCGCACGGTCCGGGCGGGGCCGCGCCAAGCCCGCCGAGGGGGCTCCTCCCGCCCTCGCCGCCGGCCGCTGATTTACGGCCTCGGCAACCAGCAAAAGGGGGCGAAAGCGCGCCTGGAAAATTGGCTTTTCAACCTTTTTACTTTTGACATTCAGCCACCTCCCCAGGCTCTAATTCTCGCCTCTACCCCTTCCCACCCCGCGCCGCGCCGGGCCAAGGGCGCCCCGTGCGCCCTGCGCGCCCTTCCTGCGGCGGCGCGCTGCGCTCGCGCCCTCGCGGCCCGGGGACCACCTCTCACAACCCTGCGCCGCGACGCGGGGAGGCCCGGGTCCTTGATCTGGGGGTCGTCGCCTTCGGGGCGAGGTGCACTCCGCCCGCCCACACCTCAGAGGGTGGAGAGAAGGTGGAGAGGCCCAGATCTCCATTCGCCCAACAAGGAGCCAGTCTCCTCGCTACCTTTTCTCCGACCCGCGGGCATTCCCCCATTCCTGAGGCTGGTCCTCGACGCCCTTCGGGCAGGATGGCGTCGAGTGGGAACTTTACTTTCCTCGGACAGAAGCTCCCGTTTCCTTAGAAGCGAAAAAGCGCTGAGCCTGGGTGTGTTGGAAGGGGGCCTCCTACCCTGATCTTGACTGCCATAGGGCTGCGGCCGCCGCAGCGGTAGTGTCCGCGGCCCCCTGGCCCTCCCGGCCTCCCCCGGGGCGCACGCTCTCCTTGCAAGGCCGCGCCCTGGACCCGGACGCCAGGCCATGGGCCCGACCCGGAATGGGACAAGGCACTCCCTCGATCCCCGCCTCTCCTGCGGAACCCGCCACCTCAGACGACTACATTGTCCGAGTAGGGAGACGGGAGGGCTACTAATCCCCTGGGTTCCACCGCTCTTCGGCCGGGGTCGGGGGCTCGGGCCTGAAAGACTCCAACACTGCTGCCCACCTGTTAGCGGTCCTGCTCGCCTCTCACCTGAGGCCCGGGCCTCTGCGGTTCCCTCGGGCCCAGCGAGCAAGGCAAGCGACCTTACTGGGTTCGCGCACCCCTCCCCAAACGCGAGCGCCCTTTCCTTTGTCCTACGCATGATTTTCTAAACTGCCTTATCTGCAGACTATATCTTTATACTAATGCATACTTAATTGGTCCGTCTTGACTGTCCATATAAAACAATTTAATTAGGGTGCTTTCTTGCTTTGGAGAGCAAAGAAAAAAAATCTGCCCAGTGCTTATTGTATTTAGCACCAATACAGGCAGAAAATGTAGCACAAGTTTTTGGTTGAAAGAGCGCCTCTGTGCCCATTGAAGGGCGTTGATCCGAAAAGACAGAAAGGACAAGTAAAATCGATTTGAAGCGACCCTCTCTGTCCCTTTCACACCATTCAGAAACTCCATTCCTTCTAAGACAAAGACCAGCGCCTTGGGAATTCTCAGGGAAAAAGAGGACTCCAGTCCCACAAGCCCAGGGCACTTTTTAAAAATCCTTAATATTGCACTTAAAACTGGCC
The DNA here is from genome assembly GCA_030068075.1 of Paguma larvata. Taxonomy (NCBI): domain Eukaryota; kingdom Metazoa; phylum Chordata; class Mammalia; order Carnivora; family Viverridae; genus Paguma; species Paguma larvata. The sequence continues at coordinate 127,452,039 of CM057827.1, read as the reverse complement.
CTCGGTTCTGTGCCCCCCACGTGTGGGTTTCACAGACACCCCCTCCTTGGAAGCGTCAGGCAGTATATGGCTCGCGACACCCCCCTCCCACCTCTCCGCAAGCTTGGCCTTCTGGCCAGGCCAGACAAGCCTTTTAGGGTTAGTGCAGCCCTCACCTTTGACCCCCAAGATCGGAGTGGCTGTCAGGCTCCAGAGTGCAGAGTTACAACTCAGGCCAAAGTTAAAACAAAACAAAAGACAACAAAACACATTTCTCGACTCTCAAACCGGTTCTGGTTCCGCCGCCTGAGCCACCTTGCCCAATAACCCCCTCCACGCTCAACTTTCCCCCGCTCCTTCTTTTGCCATGAACTGCCCCGGCCACCTCTGAAGGAAGGAACTTAAGATGCCAGGGCAGCGAGGCTGGGTTGCGGTGAGTTGTCCTCCGTTAGGAACCCGAATGCCAGGTTATCTGACAGTCGCCCAGGCTGGAGAAGGCGGTCATTGATCAGACCCGGCAGGGAAGGGAGGAGGGAGAATTGAAGAGAGGAGGGCAGGGGAGGGGAGAGGCTGGGCAGTGATCACCTTCACCTGCCCGGAGCCCGCCTCCCCCCCCCCACCTCCTCGCGTTCAACTATCCCTCGACCTTCTGCCGGGGTTAAAGGGGGCGGGGGTGGAAGGGAGGGGGCACCCCCTGAGTTACACAAGTGGCCTCCTTCTACAAGAGAATGAGTTCACCACCTCCCCAGAGAAAACTCACCATCCATCCACTCGCTATAACTGATGAGACAAACCACAAGGAAAAACTTCTGTAGCCCATATTTATGGTATTAATGAATAGTTAAAAAAAGATTTACACTTCTTATGATCAATATTCTGAGTTATTTCCCTCAAAGTATATAATTACAGTGTCTTCAGAGTTTTCATCATTGTTTGAGGTGGCAAAACCATTTGTAATTTTCATTAGCCAGTAAACATGTAATTAACATTCAGCACTGTGTTTAACTTAATTCCTGTTTAAGACAAGGACAAGAAGCAGCCGAAGAGCGTTAGTTCCATTTGTCAAGTCTGACATACATCTTACCATAACAGTTTCCTAAAATAAAAGATCCGTGTTTCCCCATTATTCTTCTCTTAAAACAAAACAAAACAAAAAAAAATCCATTAGTTAAAACTGTATTAAACTGCAAGAGGCAGCATAGTTTATTCTCAATTTTCTCTAGTTACTGTATTCCTGCTTCCTTTTTTCATTTGGGAGGGTGGGTGGAGGGAGGGGGTTAATTAAGCATTCATTATTTGAAGACTTGAAATTGGGAACCCCTCCCCCCAAAAAAAAGAAATAGGTTTCTTCCTCAGGAAAGTTCTAGAATGGGGACTGGAAAGGGGGGGCACGGATCTGCAGGGGAGTGGGGAAAAAAATCACTTGGGGAGTTCAAAGTAGAAAATGAGGATTCCAACGGATTCCTAGGAAAAATGTTGCCCTCCTGTTTCAAGTTCTATCTTTGATCCAGGGTGAGGAGAGCCTTTCTACCAGTCTGCTAGGAGGCTGCTTTTTTTCCCCCTCCTCTCCCACCTCTGTTTTTTTCCAACTTGCTTTAGGATTAGCCTCCATCCCTCTCGACCCCAAACAGTGGAATTTGGCTGTGCCTCGGGTCGTCTTGCTTTGCAATATCGCCTATAGTTGCTGGCGGTTTTCTGCTGAGGCTGAGCCGTTTGCTCCAGCCTCCGACTAAACTCATTAAGTTGGGAGATTTTTTTCAATTGGACGGGTGTTTTTAAAGTCTCGTCTTTCCAGCCCCAAACAAGGTGTAACAACGCACTCTTCCTTCTAAGGAATGAGATGAGAGACAAGGATCACTCCAGACATCTCCTACCTACGGTTTGGGGTTTTTTTTCTTAAAGGCGAGGCTTGCATTCCTCAGCAGCTATGTACAAAGCTCCCTGAAACCTCGTCTCTCTAAAGTTAGTGTGCAGGGCTTTCCAAGGCTGAGAACGCCTAATACATGGGGAAGCACTTCCTTGAGGTGGAAGATTTCTCCCTTCACCTTTCCTCTTTTTCCCTGCAGGCTAGTGCCTACTTTTTATCAGTTTGCACAATCGCTTAGATAAACACCGAGGAGGAGATTCTCTTTAATTATCAAAGACACATCTTTTCAGGGGGCCAACAAAGCGTTTATTTCACCCGCCAAACTAAAGGAGAGTTATTCCAGTTTAGAAGGAAGATGCAAGCGGTTTGGGACCTTGAACAAGGCAAATATGGTTTTGGTATGTTTACTTACAGTATTTTTTCTCTCTCTCTCTCCTTTCTCACTTTTCTCCTTGTGCTGTGTGGGGCTGGGGATGACTTGGGGCTTTTCAAAAAATCGGTTTGCTAACGCGTCTGAAATGCCTAGGACTGTGGTTTCAGGGGTTTGGGGAGGGGGGGACAGTCAATTCAATGCATTGCCATATTTTATTACATGTGTGTGAATAGGGGAGGGGGTGGAGGGGGGGAAAATACAATTGCAAAGCTGCCAAAATATGATTAAACCGAAGCGTAAAGACTGCGGTGCCTCCCCATCTCCTCGTCCTGTCTCCGCAAACTCATTTCCTTCGATAGAGCAAACTAAAAAGCCAGTCCTATCAGCGTGTTTTTCCAAGCAACAGACGACTCGGTTTTATAGCAAAGGGGCCGCGAGGCTCGCACTAAGTATCAGAATTTACTGTTCGATTTGCCTCTGCGCTTCATTTTGCAACCTTGTGCAACTGACAGCCAGCTAGGCGGGGAGGGACGGAAGTCCTGTCCGGCGCCCTCGGCCGCGGCTCGGGGAGGCGAGCGCTCGGTTAAAGCTAGGAGGAGAATCGCAAGGAGAAGGGTACTCACCATCGGGCGGGGTGGTGGAGCTGGCGTGCGGATTTCAGGCAAACGTTTACCTTTTTGCTGTCTATTGCAACCGCGTCGGGCTGACTTAAGAAGCAATTCTGTGCTCTGTCCAGAACATTCAAGGAACGGTTCCTCATTTTTAAAAAGCCAGCGAGAGAGACGACAGAGACAGAGAAAGAAAAAGAGAGGAGGGGGTGAGGGGGACGCACATAAACCCAGTTCAAGGGAAGAAAAAAAAAAATCATCACCTCTCCGCCAGTGACTCGGGAAACGCAGAGGTGGCGAGATCCGAGTCCGGTCCAACCAAGCTAGAGCCAATTAATTTTAAATCCTGAAGAATTATTCAGATTAAAATGTACAGAAGTTTCATTCTCGTATGCCTACGTGAGCTCCAAGTCGTTTCCCTTTAAGAGCTCCTTTTCTTTTAAAGTTGAATTTTAGGCAGCGAGGACTCTTACACTAGGGGGCAGACAGATACTGTACTTGCTCCAATCTTAAGCAATTTTTTCCCTCCCAGCATATGCTCTGATTTAGCACTGTAAATTTTTCAGAGGACCCAACTCTGACAGCCCCTGGTGATTTTCAAAGTACCACAAGCCAGTGGTTAAAAATTGCATTGACTTGGAAGTTCAGAGGGACACAATGGAAGCTCCTTCCCCTATTCATGGGGCTCCAGTGTGGTGGAAGAGAAAAAACACACACGAACTACATTGAGGGAAAGTAGGAATTCAATGAATCCTGGTGGACAGAACTGGTTTCTACTGAGTTCAGAGTTAAACTCGGCATTTGCTGGGGTCTGTATTCATATTGTGATTTAATTTGGGGAGAGTGACAGCCGTCAGGCCACTTTCTGCAAGAAAATCATATTCCTGGGTGGGTTTGCTTTTCTTTTCTTTTCTTTTTTTTTCTTTTTCTTCACCAGAGTAAAACAAATGTTTTTCCAACTTTCTCCAGCCAAATTAAAGCTTGCCATTCCCCTCATTAAAATAAATTTACATCTGCAATAAAAGACTGGGCTGGATTTTTTTTTTTTTTGCACAGTAACGACATATTGATATTTATCTGTTAGTCTTAGAGCTGCTTTATTCAAGGGAAATGAGCATCTCTGAAGAAGGCATTTTAAAATATTCTCCCCTCCTTTCTTTCCCCCCACTCAGTCTGCAGTCCTTTCTCTTCTTATATGCAGTTAAAATGAACTACAATTGATATGGTCATTTATTTATTTTTTGGATTTCTAATAGCATCCCCATAACTGAATGAATCTAAAATCCAGAGTGAAACACCTCTGGCCTCACGCGAGCCCTGTGATCGTGTGCTTCAGCAGGCTCGAGGTTTGTAAGAGACTGGGAAATTCTTCATTTTAAATCTGAGTCCACCAGAGCGGACGTCAAATACCAAAAATCTCTGAGTGTACCGTGTAAGCTCTTGCTCTCCAGAAATTTCCCACTGCACATCTGTAAAAGGTGATCTTGCTCTATGGAAGTGTCTGCACTCAAGAGGCAAGATTAAGATTTCCCTACAATCAATTATTCTCTTCTATTAAATTGAGATGGGTATGCCCATTAGATTTCCTGTCTCATCCCAACCCCGCCACATCTCTGCTGAGATTGCCCCTAATCTACTGACATTTGTAGCATGAGGCAATCCCTTGAATCATAGGGATTGAAAGGGGGGAAAAACACCTTCTTTGAAATGATTTCTTTTCCATCCTTCTGTCCTCTTTAAGAGAAAGTTATATTGTGTCTCTAATCAACCTGAAATTCTCAGCCTGCCTTCTCTCTGTGGCAATATCCTCACACACCAGGTTTATGATAGTGCAGTGGCCACTATAGTTTTTTTTATTTTTATTTTTTTTACAATTTTCAAATAATCCCAGCACCTGCAGCTTTAGTGAAATACGTGATTTCGGCGGAGAAAGGGTGAGGGCGAAGGAGGTTTTAGCAATGAAGTGTAAAGAGGGTTTCTCCTTTCCTAAAAACTAGCCCCTGTCTGCCTACGTCTTCACTTAGGACATGTGTAAAGGGTATTTATTGCATGCAAAGTGCACACCAACACAGGTCAATTGTATGTATGGTTTATTTTTTTTTTTTTTTAAATCTTTCATCTCGTCAATTTTTTTTGATCAAGGATGCTTTCCTGGGGTCATTAATTTACTCTTTATATGTGTTCATGTTTCCTGAAGCTCAGCGTGTTTTATGTAAAATATTTTAATTGTTCACAAATCTGGTGGGCTTACAAGTTGACAGTTTCTCTTGGGGCAAAATGTGGATGATGGTGTCAAAATGTTGTTTTCTAAATGTTGAAGAATCATAATTAACTAACTTCTCATAACCAACGCGAAAGGTTTCTGCCTTGAAATACAGTGTGTTCTGTGAGACCAATTCTAGATGTTTGATGTTTAAAACCAAACGCCCTGGAATTCAAAGACACATCCATGTGATGGTTTTAGCACATTGAGCGAGTGGCAGAGGCTATGACGTTGTTCTTATTGCAGTGAACCTCTTGAGGTAGACTGTGGCTTGTGCGTGGTTCTTATGAGTTGTACTTGGTATTTTTTCCAATTTGGAGCAGAATCTCTGGTTGTGTTTTGATGACTATATGGACGCCTAAAAGGAACCTGAGGAACAATGAAGTTCGTACTCAACTGTTCAACCTAGAAGCATAGTCGCTGAAGTCTTTGTCCGTGTACGTTGACAAATGTGAATCCTGATACATGTGCGCTTACATGTTACGTGCACAGGGGAGGCTGGGAGGCTGGGAGGCTGCCTCCGCTTGTCCATCAGCGGGCGGAACGGTCTATTCACCTCTCTCCACGACTGGGTGTGTGGCAGGACGTTGGCTTGTGAGTTAGCTATCACGAATGAGAGAGGATAAAGTTGAGGAAAATTGATTTTAATTGCGTCATGACAATGAGATGAAGTCTACTTGTGCTTCTCAGCATCCGAGATGTTTCATTTGAGCAATTAAAATGTCAGGCCACATACCTGTGAAATGTTAACCCTACAAGGAAAAGACAGATACTAAATAAATGGCTTTCCCCCCCCCCTCGAAAAAGGAAAAAAAAAAAAAATTAAGCCACCAAACCAAGCAAATGATCAGAGTTGATTAAGAGAAGGGTCCACCGTCACCCGGATCTGACCAAATCTTTCGTTTGGAAAATGCCTCCAAGCTCGGTGCTCCGCACCTTCCTACACCCACCCACTACCCCTCTGCAAAGAAACCGGGGAACTTTTCTCTTTCTCTGGCATTGTGGGCACAAAGATGCGCCGGGAGTCCCGGGTGGTGCGCGAGCGACGGATTTCGTGGCATCGCCAAGTTGCGGGAGGCGAAGTCCTCGATTCCATCCAGAGCCTCTCGCGGAGCCTTTAAGAGGCGTTGTGTGTGCGCGCCGCGCTCCTCTCCCCGCTGGGGCGGAAACCTCCGGTGCGGGGTGCGGCGTGCTCGGGGGCCGCGTGCCCGGGGCCGGCCCGGGCCCATCCCCCGCCTGGCAGTGGTGGCGGCGCAGCCGCCCCCTCCCCGCCCCCCTTGGCCCCCCGCGCGCCCCGCGCCGCGGCCGCGACGCCGCTCGCGCTAGGACCTGGCTGAGCCCGCGGCCGCCATGGCGGGGCCGCCGCGCTCCGGCCAATGACGACGAGGGGGCGGTGCGCGCGCGCCTGGCCAGGCCAACCCCGGCTGCTGCCTTATAAGGCGCGCCGTCACCATGGCAACGTGCGCTAAGTTGCAGCAGTCGTGTCAAAGTTCACTATATAGAGAGCTCAGTGAGCTGATCGCGGAGAAGCCACTTCTGCCAGCCCCGGCGCCTATAAATCGCATTCCCTCCCGCGCCCCCCTTTTTAGCATATTTGATCACTTTGATTCTCTGTTCTTTTCTCTCCGCGGTGTGTGTGTGCGTGCGCGCGTGTGTGTTTTCTTCTCCTCCTCCTCCTCTCCCCGAGTTGCCTCCTTTCTCCGGGTGCCGTGCTGCCTTTTTTTCCCTTCTTTCATTCTTTCTCTCCGTCTTTTTCTCCCCCCTCTGCGCACGAAGGATGTGCTTCTAGGTGGTGATCTGCCCTCCTCTCTCTCTTTTATCATTTCTCCCCCGCCGCCGGCGAGTTGACTCTTTCCCTATGTGTGTGAGGCGGCGGCGGCAGCAGCAGCAGCAGCGGCTCCGGCGGCGGCAGCAGCGGCAGCAGCGGCTTCAGCGGCGGCGGCGGCGCTAGACGCGGCGGCTCCGGGCCCGACCCGGAGGCTTCGGCGGCGGCGGCGGCTCCGGCGGCGGCAGCGGCCCGGGCGGCCCGCAGGGAGCGGCGAGCGGCCTCCATCCAGCGAAAGCGGGCGGCGGCGGCCAGAGCGAGCGAGGCGCGCGCCGGGCGCCCGTGGCAGGAGGCGGCGGCGGCCCAGCGCCAGGACGACGCCGCGCAGCGCCCGACGCGGACCACTTTCATGCTGATTCCCCCGGACCCGGGCAGCGCTCCGGCCACTCCGCGGGCCGCCGGCCTCCGCCCCGGCCTGCCCGGCTCTCTGGGCGCGCCCGCGACCGGCGCCTCCGCTCTCCCAGTCCTCCTGATTTCGATGGCTTTCCTGAATGGCTGACTGTGGGCTGCCCTGGACTTGGCCCCCGGACAGTCGCCTCTCCTCCTCCTCCTCCTCCTCTTCCTCCTCCTCTTCCTCCTCCTACTCCAACTCCTCGGCACACCAGCTCTGAGAGCGAGAGAGTGAACGAGAGAGGGAGGGAGAGAGTGAGAGCGAGCGAGATCTTTGGAGAGATTTTTTTTTTTTGCCTCCTACTTCTGTCTTGAAGCCAGACAATCGACTTGCAGCTCTCCCTCCCCTCCCTCTCTCTCCACGTTCTGCTCCCACTCTCTCTCCCTTGGCCCCTTCCCCTCCCCTCCGGGCCGAAAGACCCCCGAAACCAACAAAGCTGAGCCGAGGGAAACAAACAAAACAAACACATCGGGCCAGACAAGCAATCGACAAAACTTTGCAAAAGCAGAAACAAAAAAGGAAAAACTAACCAACCTCAACCAACCAACCCCCGAGCCACCCGGGGCGCCCTCCCGCGCCCTCTCGCACCCTCGCACACACAAAAGGCGGCGCGCCGGAGCCCGAGACCCGGGAGCCGCCGCCGCCCGCAGCCAGGGGAGCAGGAAGTCCGGACGCGGCCCCCATAGATATGGCAATGGTAGTCAGCACGTGGCGCGACCCCCAGGACGAGGTGCCCGGCTCGCAGGGCAGCCAGGCCTCGCAGGCGCCGCCTGTGCCCGGCCCGCCGCCCGGCGCCCCGCACACGCCACAGACGCCGGGCCAAGGGGGCCCGGCCAGCACGCCGGCCCAGACGGCGGCCGGTGGCCAGGGCGGCCCTGGCGGCCCGGGCGGCGACAAGCAGCAGCAGCAGCAGCACATCGAGTGCGTGGTGTGCGGGGACAAGTCAAGCGGCAAGCACTACGGCCAGTTCACGTGCGAGGGCTGCAAGAGCTTCTTCAAGCGCAGCGTGCGGAGGAACCTGAGCTACACGTGCCGCGCCAACCGGAACTGTCCCATCGACCAGCACCACCGCAACCAGTGCCAGTACTGCCGCCTCAAAAAGTGCCTCAAAGTGGGCATGAGACGGGAAGGTATCGGCCTCTCATTTCTCCCCCCCACCCTCGCCTGGGGTCCCGGGGCCCTGGGTGCATTTGGCTAGCCTGCTCTGGGTAAGGACGCAGAAGCCCCAAGCTCTTCTCTTCGTATTGCAGCTGAAAGGGGTTTTATACTAGAAGCAACTTCTGCACTGGAACCCAGACCCCCAAAATCCGCATGCTTTGGCCGACTGATTTCCTCTACTTTCTCTTCGGGCTGTTTCATTTTCTTTGCATTGATTGCGAGTTCATTCGAGTTCGCCTGTCTGCGAGGGATGGGGTGTTGTCTGTTGTTGTTTTAAAAAGCCTGGTTTACTTCTCCCGTCTTTCCTCTCGATTTCTCCCTCTCTCCCCCTTGTTTTTCCTGCATGTTCAACATATGTCCCTCCTCCCCACCCCTTTCCCCAGCCCCCACCCTCTCAAAAAAAAAAAAAAAACCAACCTGAGATTGTACTTTTGTACAGGAGGTTCAAATTACAAATGGCAATTTTATGCACTTCGCCGTATTAACGCCGCCGCCCGGGCAGCGCTCATGTGACCCTCCGTGGATTAACATTCTGCTAAAAAAAAAAAATACCTCTGTTTTCTTTTTTCCTTTCACTTTTGAAAGGAGGAGAGCGCGATAGGAGTAGGGACGGGTGGGCGAGGGGCCCTCGGCGGCTGCTTTCGCTCTGCGCGAGTTGGGTCTTTGTGATATAAAATTCGCCGAGCGCCGCGAGCCGTGCTCGGCCAATGGCGCGCTCGGCGCCGGGCGCGGGCTCCGGGCTAGGGCGAGCGAACGCCGGGCTTCCTTTGTGTTTCTGCGAGAGCGACTCTCCCGGTCCGGCGTCAGATAACAGCCCGAGCCCGAGCCTCGCCAGCTTTCCCCGGCCCTCTCGGGCCCTACCCGGGCTGCGCCGGCGCCGGCCGCCTGCTCCCCGCCTCTCCCCGGCTTCCTCTCGCCTCGGCCGGCCTCTCTCTCCGCCCTCTCCCTCCGTCTCTCTTTCTTCGAGCACACTGATCCGGCTGCCGCCAGACCTCGGCTCTCTGCTCTTCTCTCACCGGGGGGTTCCCCGCCGGACTGGGGCTGCCGGGTTTGGGGGAGAGTCGTTGCCGGGTGGCCGCAGGCCGTCTGGGGTGAACCCTTGTGTCTTTCGCAAACGCGTCTCACCCTCCCCCCCAGACTCGCCCCTCCCGCTCCCTCTCCTCCAATCAATAAGAAATATCAGCTGTTTAGCAGTAAAGAAGAAAGATGCCCCCAGAACGCTACATCCCGCCCACAGTGCCGGGGACCCCGAGGCAAAGTGGCCAATTCTGGGTCCTCGGCGGCCCAGCCCCGAGCGGGCCTCGGAGGCAAGTGTGCCGCTCTGGCCGCCAGAGCTTGCCTGGGTGGTGGCTTGAGAGGAGTGCTGCCGGGCTCCCGGCGACTTCCAGGTCTGTGGCCCTGGCGCGCTGGCGAGAGGGGCAGGCCCGCCTGTCCTGGCGCGATGCGGGCTCTGGGTCCGGCGGGGGGTCGGGCTGGGGCAGACCCTGCCGGGGAGAGCTGGACAACGAGGCTGGTCATTAACTGCGGGGTGTCTCCTTTCCTCCCCGCAGCGGTGCAGAGGGGCAGGATGCCGCCCACCCAGCCAACCCACGGGCAGTTTGCGCTGACCAACGGGGACCCTCTCAACTGCCACTCGTACCTGTCCGGATATATTTCTCTGCTGCTGCGCGCCGAGCCCTATCCCACGTCGCGCTTCGGCAGCCAGTGCATGCAGCCCAACAACATCATGGGCATTGAGAACATTTGCGAACTGGCCGCGCGGATGCTCTTCAGCGCCGTCGAGTGGGCCCGGAACATCCCCTTCTTCCCTGACCTGCAGATCACCGACCAGGTGGCCCTGCTTCGCCTCACCTGGAGCGAGCTGTTCGTGCTGAATGCGGCACAGTGCTCCATGCCCCTCCACGTCGCCCCGCTCCTGGCCGCCGCTGGCCTCCACGCCTCGCCCATGTCCGCCGACCGAGTGGTCGCCTTTATGGACCACATACGGATCTTCCAAGAGCAAGTGGAGAAGCTCAAAGCGCTGCACGTCGACTCTGCCGAGTACAGCTGTCTCAAGGCCATAGTCCTGTTCACCTCAGGTAGGAAGGAGCCCTGCCCTCTCATGTCCAAGGACTCCCAGCCCAGAGTTAGGGCCCAGAGAACTTGGGAGTCCCCAGAGTGAGCCCAGCCTCCCCCTTGAAAGGCCAGAGTGTTGAGGGCAACTTGGAGTGGGGACTTTGGAGACTTGCTGGGCCTCGCCAGGCCTGTCCTGGGGACAAGAGAGGAAGGCTGGGGCTTCGGGAAGGTTCCTTCAGGCACGGGCTCTGAAAATGGGCCAGGCGGGGAGGCTCTCAGGCGTGCCACAATGGCATGCATGTGCCTGCGCCCTCCCTTGGCCCAGGCCTCCTGGGCTAGCTGATCTGTGCAGTCTCCTCTGCCCCAGGGCTCTGTGTCTGTCACCCTGAGTGAGCCTCCAGGAGATGCCTCTGGGCCCCGGAGCTCCCCTGGCATCACCCCTGCAGGAGAAAAGTTTGCCTGTTAACTCAGTAGGAGTTGGAGCTCCAGGCAAATCGAACCTGAGGGCAGCAGTTTTCGAAATCATATTCTTATTAAAACAATGCAGACTGCCAAGAGAGGAGGAAGAGCTGTCAGGAAAGGGACAGGAGGAAGAAAGGGGCCATCATAACTGTCCAGAGTGTCTGCAAGGGGTTGAAGACTCTGGACTCTAGTTTGCCCTGCCCAGGCAGACACTGCAGACAATGTCCAAACAACCCCAAATGTATGCCAACTTGGGCTGGGTATGAAGGTTGCCAGAGATATAAAACCATCATTGACTGTATTATGAAATCTAATTAGTTTGTATGTAGTTTAACCTGTGTGAGTAATAGATCTAATATTAATTAACTCTTGAGGCCAAATGATTTTTGAAGGTGTCTGGCTTTCCACTTCAGGCCACACCTGAGCCTTCTGGCTGCCTCCAGGCTGAGTTCAGCATCCCAGGTGGGTGGAAATGACCCCCTCTCCATCCTCTTTCTAAGTTGTCAGCTGATCCCTTTGTCATGGCTGAGAGGGGGGAAAGGGGTTCCCAGTGAAGAATTAACAAAGATCTGGACCCTTGGTAGGGCTCGGAAGCTAGGAACAGCAGTTTTTACAGCTAGTAACCAGGCCACTGGGAGAGGGGTGTAGTTCTCCTGGCAGACAAAAAGAACCACAGCCTCTCTTCCTTATTGTTTGAAGGAAATCTGGGGACCCAAGTCATTAGCTCAATCGATTGCGGGTTCTGAGCCCTTAACCCACTGTCTGCTATACACCGCTGTTTTTTTACACGTAACCTTCCCCCACAGCCACCCCAAATTCTGCCTTTGAAAGTCTTAGGTACAATCAATTAAAGGGCAGTGTCTGGGCAAGGAAGAGCTGTATAGAGAGGCTTAGATCTGGAGTCTTTTTCTCAGGGGAACTGTCATAACTAGAACATTTGCCTGATGCAAATGTACAGGCAGAATATTCCCCTAACCCCATAGCCACCTTCACCCCCAGCCCACCATCCCAGACGAAGGGGGTGTTATTAATTTCTCCATATCATTGTTAGCTCTTAGCCTTACCCTTGGTCTTTCAGAGAATGAAATGCCTGATACTGTCGTAACAGTTTAATTTATTACTATTTGCAAAATGTAGAGGCCTGTGTGGAGAATGCACATCGCCTCACAAAGAGATAAAGGTCCCTCTTATCTGATTCGTAGGGAGACGCGCAGTGTACCAGTGCAGAGTGAGGGAGTCCTATGCAAACAGACCTTTTAATTCCTGACCGCAGACACCTATGCATTCTTCACATGCAGAGCCCCTGGATACACACATGAGGGAATTACACGTGTGTTCTAGTTCTGGGGGCTGGAGGTAGTGGGGGCTGTTTTCAAATATCTCTTTTAAGGATTCCTGGTATGCTTGTGTGAGCCCCAAGTCTTGTCTGGGGAGCCCAAAAAGGTCAGGTCACAACCTGCACCGCCTTCACTGAGAAGCCTCTCGTTTCAAAGGCACTTCTTGTATTTTCACATACCCGAAAGAGAAAAGTGTTTTCCTAAAGATAACAGGGAGGGGTTTCTTCTTGGAGGGACCTGGGTTTTTTTAAAAAAAATAAATAAATAAAGGGGGGTAGGAGAAAAAGGGAGAGAGAAGAAAAGGGGGAAAAAGAAACAGCTCAAATGAACAGAGAGATCACAGTTTGCATGGCTGCCCTTCAATAGGGCTAAACTGACAAGATCAGTTTTAAAGGGCCACTTAAATCAGTTTCAAAGACTGGAGAAAAATGAGTCGCCCTCTTTGGGGAGAATCTGAGGCTGGGTCGTGGACGCCATTACTAGAGGCTGGGCCAGGTTGTGGCCCTCCCCTCCCCCCCCCAATATATAATTATAAGCCAAACTATTATTTACAGAGGAGGAGGGGGAGGAGCACCGGCAGTTTTGGTTTCATCTGTTTGTCTGTCTGTTTACTGACTTGAGCCAGATTCATCCAATGCACTTTGCTTGGGCCTCCCAGCGACCAAGCCTGAGGACTGGTGGAGTAAAAGCCTGCAGTGCACTGAGATGTGTTTTACTTTAAAGCAAATACCCCAGGACCATCTCGTGCTCTCCAACCCCCCCCCCCTCAACTCCCGTCCGCCCAAGTTTTCAGTACACAGGCATTTGCTCCAACTCCGGTTGGGGCAGTTTGACAGAGCACTGTACACACACCTCATGTGACCCATTTCAAACCTCTTAATCTGATGACTGAATTCTTCTTCTTCTTCTTCTTCTTTTTTTTTTTTTTTTTAACTTTCTTCCAGATGCCTGTGGTCTCTCTGATGTAGCCCATGTGGAAAGCTTGCAGGAAAAGTCCCAGTGTGCTTTGGAAGAATACGTTAGGAGCCAGTACCCCAACCAACCAACGCGATTCGGAAAGCTTTTGCTTCGCCTCCCTTCCCTTCGCACGGTCTCCTCCTCAGTCATAGAGCAATTGTTTTTCGTCCGTTTGGTAGGTAAAACCCCCATCGAAACCCTCATCCGGGATATGTTACTGTCCGGCAGCAGTTTTAACTGGCCGTATATGGCAATTCAATAAATAATAAATCAAAAATAAGAAGGGGGAGTGAAACAGAGAAAGAAAAGGCAAAAGACTGGTTGGTTTGCTTAAATTCCTTCTGTTAAGAAAGGATATAAAAGGATGTTACAAGTTTGCTAAAAGAAGAGAGGGGAAGAATTTAATGGACTGTGAATTTCAAAAAAAAAAAAAAAAGACTGTCAAATGAACTTTTACAGAATGCATTAAAAAAAAAAAACTCCTGTGTCGGTCAGAACAACTTGCTACTTATCATTTTTGTATAAAAAGGAAATTAGTCTTTTTCTTTTTTTGGTAAATTTTTGAAAAATATTGCTAAAAGTGCATTTAAGGAGATTGGGAGAAAATTAGCAGAATGGAGAAAGTAAGTCTTTTTTTTTTTTTTCCAAATTATTAATTGTCCTGTGTCTATGTACCTCTAGCTGTTCTTTTTTGTACTTTTCTGGTTCCAAACCAGTTTATTCTGTGGTTCTATGATAAGTTTTGATATAATCTTGGCTTCTTAAAAACTGTGTATCCTTAAAATATATGTTCTGCAAGAATTAAAACTGAGTCCATGAAAATACCATAGGAAGACATAAAACTTTAAAAGGCAACTCAAAAGTGATGGAAACGCACTTACAAGTGGTGACCAAAAATTTGAGGTGAAGTTGAGCACTCTTAATTTGAGAACTGGAGGAACCACACACAACACTTAACTTCCCTACCCTGCCCCCCCAAAAAAAAGACACCATGACAAACCTAGCTTTTTAAAAATATTTTAAGAAAGAGAATGAACTGTGGGATTTATTGGCAGCCAAGGAATGTGTCCAAGACACATGCTGAGGTTTTGAATAAAAAGTGAACTTTTGTAATTTGAATTGGGTCCCGCTTAGTTCTTGAATTGTTATGAAAATCCTATATCTGTTTGTATATTTGCAAACCCTTTGTATTATAATTGTTGATATTTTCCCTTTTTAAAAAATACCATTGAAATCAGCATGACAAAATAACACTGTTGGCACTTATAGGTAACGTGATTGATTCAGTATCTTAGAGTTTACAGTTTGTGTTTTAAAAAAAACTGAAGGTTTTTTTTTTTTTAAGTGCAACATTTCTGTATACTGTAAAAGTTATAATAACTGAACTGTTTGGTCGAGTCTTTGTGTGTTATATTCCAAGGAAAATTGAAAGTATTCAGAAATTAAAATATTATTTGATATCTGAAATCTGTTTGGCTGTCCCCACTCACTGTCTCTCCATCGAGAAGAGCCCTGTGAGCTCTCACTGAGCCGGGCTGGGGGCTTGGTGTATTTACTCCCCTCAGTCAGTTTGTTCAAAGGTGGACTAGTGTATTTGCCTGTTTAATTTGGGTGTGTGTGTGGGACGGGGAGGGGGAGAAGCTGAAGTTAATGGTTTATCTATGGTTTAGGAAGTGCCATACTGATATAGTAAACCACCCCCATTCACCTAATCCTCCTTTTAATTAAAAATGGATTTTCCAGGAAAAAAAAAAGGCCCTGATATTTGTCACACTTAAGTGCCTGCTTAGGGAAGGTATTGTGGAAAGTATTAGAAATCTTGAGATCAGTATCTATTTTATGATCAGAAAAAAAATACTGTTTTGTACATTTCTGACAGTTCAGCAAAAGACCGTTCTAGCAAGCTAATCACAGCATTGTAAATAGAGGGCAGTTGTTTGCAGTGAGTTTTTCCTTAAGTAGGTGTGATTTTTAAAAATACTCTGTGGTTCTCATCTAGCTTGGTTGTTGAGAGGATTTCAAATTCAGTGATAGAGTTTACAGTGCTGAAGGGTCTGTTTTTAGTGTATATATGATAACTTGCCGTTGGCCTGTCTTTCCCCTCCCCCCTTTACGTTCATTCTGTGAGAGCATGACCACAGGTCAAGGGAGTCTTTTCCACTGGAGTTATGTACATCAAAACACATCGACATTTTGACATTTCGGATTGTGTCGATACAATCTGTACTGCTCTTGGGATCCTTTGTCCTTAGAAGCCAAATTATGAAAAAGAAGAGAAAGAAAGAAGGAAAGAAACTTTACAGGGTGTGCTGATTTGGAAGTAGTACCTATTTTGTTTTGGAGGTTTTATTTTTTCCTCTTTCTCTTTTCCTGGTTTGGAGGAAGCTCAGTGCGTGGGGAGCTTGCAATTTTGTTCTTATTGAGGCTTTCCAGCAACCCCCCCGCCACCATACTTCCCTATGTTGTGGTTCAATTTTAAAAGCGGATGCGCAGGGGAGGTGAAAGCAAAGGGGATCATTTTGTAAAGTGTATTAAACTTTGATACTCAGTTCCAGTCAATACATGTAGACCAGAAAAATCTGTCTGATGTGTGCACTTGAGCAGAGTTCTCCATCTGACCCTCAGCTTCTCTTTCTGTAGATATATACATACATAAATACGAGTATGTTCTTAGGGCAGAATATCGCTGACCTTTTAGCTCGAGGTTTGTCGGTTGTTTATTTTCTCCTCTTGCAAGTGCTATCCATGTGAGTGTGTGAAGTTTCTCTAATAAGTAAAACACAGGCCCTTTTCCTTGTTTGTTTTGTGTTAGTTTATTGTAAACAGCCATTTGTTGTAAATTATTATTGGCATTAAATTATAATTTATGATTTTCAAAGCAAAAGACAGTCCCTGTTTTATTATGCTTTAAGCATGTGTTCTAGTCATTGGAAATCTCTCTCTCACTCTAAGTTTCAGCAGTGAGCTTGGGGTCTGCGAGGCAGAAAAACAGGACCCAAAATTTTTCAAACGGGTTAAAACAAAACCCCTTGTATATGTTTAGAGTGGCCGGAGGAGGATCTGTTTAGAGTCTTGAGTTTGGTTTAAGTTTATTGCATTTAAAGAAAGTTTTTCTTTTCACGCTGAGTTAGAACAAAAGATCTTTGCTGCAACTGAACTGGACAAAAGACGAGGGCTGGGACCCAGCGAGTGCGTTCTGTGTGAAATTGACGAGATCTTTAAAAAAGCTGCTAAACATGGCGACTCTTTCCCTTTAAGTGTCTCTTTTTCCTTGCTGGTTTTTTTTTTTTTTTTTTTTTTTTCCATCTGATCTGAGCTCGCTTTATTTCTTTTCCCAACCCGCTCCCCCTCCTCCTCTTGGCGCTCGGGGGTGTGAGAGAACCCAGTTAGACGCGAAATGCAACAATAGTCCGAGGAGAGAGAGAGAGAGAGAGAGAGGGGCGATCGCTGCTTCTCGCCACTTTCAAACAAACCTGGGGGAAGACTGAGCTGGGAGGGGGCGACGGTGGGGGGGGGGAGGATTGTCGCCCGTTCGCTCGGCTCGCGGTCGCCCTGCCTCGGCCTTTCAGCGTTAGTTCTCTCTCTCTGGGCCGCGCGGGGCTGGGGCTCAAAGTTAGCGGGCGATGTCCGGGGCTGGTTCCGCGGAGACGGCTGGGTTCGCATCCGGCCGGCTTGCAGGGACGGGGGCCGGGAGTTGGCAGCAGCTGCGGAGAAGTGCCTGCCCCCACCCCCGCCCCCGCCCCCGCCCCCCACTTACGTGCGGCGGAATTCCGCCAGCGCCCCGGGAAAGTCCGGGGTGCCGGGCGCGCGGAGCTGCACTCCAGGGCTGTGCACGAAGCGGCGGCGGGCAGGGGGCGGGGGCAGGGGGCGGTCAGGGGGAGCTCGAGCGTGTGAAACTCTGCCTCGAAGCTCGCTTTTGACTTGGTCCTATGAGCTGAGCCAACATGGCGTCTCCCATTGCACCGCGAGCGCCGGGCTGCCAGGCACGGCAGGGCCGGGTAATAGGAAACACATTGGTTACCAAAAAAGAAAAAAAAAGAAAAAAAAAGAAGAGGGGGGAAAAAAAGGGGGGGGCGACTAAAGGCCATTGCATCCGCAGGCAGAAAACCCTCTTTTAAACTCTAGCTGGCGAGTGAGTGCGGCCCTCGATGATTCTGTAATTAGAGCAGCAGAATTCGTAGGGAAAAGATTGGTAACGCAGTGTCCCCTTTGCTCTTCGCTCCCCTCCCCCCTGATAATTAGAGTTTATTTCATGTCTCCCCTCCCCACAAGAGCCAAATGAGAAAAAGCAAAAAGTCTGTATCCTCAAAACATCTTAGATGTCTGAATGGTCTAGGGGGAGGGGAGAGGCCAGTACTTACAGACCTGGTCAGTGCTCGCGCTCATTAATGCAGGGGCTGCGCCGGGGTTTGTGCGGGCCGGCCGGGTTCAGTTGGGGGTGGAGGCTGGGCTGCGAACCCCGCCAGGCGTGGGCAGAACTTGCTGCGTGCCTGTCAAAGTTGCAGCCAAGGTGGCTTTCTGGGCGGAGGGCTGACTTGGGGGCGCGCGGCAGCGGAGGGCGGGTTCCGGGCGGGTGGTCGCGGGCCCGAGTAATGTGTGAGCCTGCGTGGACGGCGCCCCTGGCAGGAGCGCGCCTGTAGCTGAAGATCCCCTTTCTTTAATAGGTTTGAGCGGGCGAGGCCGGCCGTGGGACAGATTTGGCCTCCCAGAGAGGGTCTTCAGAGGGCCTCTGGAGAGACAGTGAATTGGCCCGGGCTGAGCTCTCAGCGGATGGGGGAGTCGCCCCTTACGTACAATTCCAGCCCCTGCCCGGGCCTGGAGACCCCTACCCTCAGCCGCCTGGGAGGGAAGCGAGGTACTCTCTGAATTCCGGGCCTCGTCAAGATTTATTGAAGTTGGGTTTTAAAAACGTGCTTCAGATGATTTTTCCCATTTTCTCAGATTTCAAAGGCTCCCTGCAGTGCGGCTGCCTAATTAATGGTGAAATTCAACTAAATCTAATTATGCAGTAATTTTAAAGCAGTTAGTGCTGGGCGTTGGTTTGTAATAGGACCCCAGTTTTTTAAAGTTTGCTTACTGTGTTGGTTTAGGGGAAAGACATCTTTTGTATGGCAAAGAAAGACGGGGAAATAGTTTTGCTGCACAAACCGGAGGGCTGAGAGCCGCCCCCACCTCCTCACCTCCCTGCCCACCCCCACGTCTGTCTCCTGCCCGTGCTCTCTCTGTTTTGCCCTCTCTCAGGCGCAAGCTCGAAAGCTGAGCGAGGTGCTCACCCAGCAGACAGCCGCGTTTTCCTAGCCAAATGGGGATGAGAGAATTCTTCCTAAGGAGACACAAAGGGACTTGGGTATCTGCCCTCCTAGACTCATCTGTAAGTGCCCGAAAACAGGGAAGGGGCTCTTGTCTTCTCTAATAGAGAACAGATTTCCTCCCCTTAACATCCATTGTCATTAAGGCGAAAAGCTGACTCTTGGAGTTATAAATCTTATCGTCCTTCTGATAACACACTTGTAATAAGTTAGCGTCCTATTCAAAGTGAATTGTAAAACTGCCTCGTTTAATATGGCATCTGTGTCATTAAAACTTTTATTATTTTTTTCCCCCTTGCGTCTTGCAGGCCTGGCATTCCGTGGAGCTCTGAGGTGCCTACTGGGCCTCTGGGGTAGGGCCAAGGGGGGGGGAGGCGGAGAAAGGTGTGAGAGATGGGCTGCTGGTTTCGGCCTCTGGATCCTAGTCTGGGGTGAGAGACCCCTGAGGCAGAGAGGGCCTGAGGGGGGTGTGCCGTGTCCCCCTTTCCCATCCTTCCCCCCCCATTGGCCCCCTCGAAATGACGTTCCTTGAAAGAAACATGCTTGTGATTAGCTAAGCAAACACATCTGCTTTCGGAGTTGGGCCTTCGTTAATTAGCTGAACAAAGGGCCGTTTTGCCTTTTACCTTTTGCTGGGGGAGAGTGTGTTATTTCAGGAGTGTCGCGGGCCCACCTCTTTTCAATTGCAGCCACGACGTTAATTTTATTGGGATTACTGATGGGAAATGAGGTGGCGCAGGCTTCCGAGAGGAAAAGCTTGATCATTACCCCCTTTGGAACTATATTTTTCCACCAACCTCCTGCTCGCGAGGAGGGGGCGGAGGGGGACGCAAAACTGCGCCGCAAGTTCGGAGCAATTGGAATCAGGCTCGCGGTACGCTGATCTCGGGTGACAGAGCGTGTGTTGGAGCTGAACTCTATAATTTGCGCTTCTGTTCCTTTATTAGCCATGGACAACGAACTAATGAGCTTTGGCCCAGCACAGTGTCACTTGTATTTATTTTCTTACGGCAACTTTGAGATAGCGGAAGTGTTCCTTACCAAAGAGCCAGGGAGGGCCGCGAGTCCTGACCGCTGCCTTCCTGGCCCAGGTCAGTGGCTGCATCCCAGGGGAGCCGGGGCGCCCGCGCAGAACTGACGGAGCTTGGGGACTGGGCCTTGAGGCAAGGCCTTGGGGGCGCGCAGGAAGGCGTTAGGCCCTTTGGAGGCCCAGGCGTTCCTGCAGGCCCAGCTCCCGAAGGTTGAGGTCGAGAGAGACGCCGGCCAAGTCCGGGGCAGGTCCCCAGGCACGAGATGGTCGAGGTGCAAAGGTGGCGTGGTGCCCTTCTGGCCTAGGAGGGAGGAGGGATCCGGGAGCAGAGCAAGTCAGGCCAAGGAACCCTTGGAGCAGTGGGGTGTCATGCCCCGTGGCCACGGGGACTGTCTGCTTTGTGCCAAAGGAGGCCTGGCTCAGGTCAACTGTTTGGGGACGAGTAAGGTGGAGAGCATGCTTGAAAGGAGCTCTTGGAGTCATCAGGTGGGGAGGCTCCTTTCCCTCTAGTTTGGCTGCTCCAAGGAGTCTCCGTTCCTGGGATAAAGTAAAGGAGGTGTGGGGGCTGGGGACAGATGGGGGGCGATGAAGGCAATGCGAATGTCCCTTGTGCCCTGGTAGAGAGAAAAGGAGCCCCTCACGCTGCCAAGTGCGTGTGTGTGGAAGGGGGTGGAGGGAGAGCCAGGGAAGGGGAAGCCCAGGGAACTGCCAAGCGAGCGGGGGACTTCTCCGCTCCTCAGCCCGAGACTTCCTGCGGCTCTCGCCGCGCTCCCTGCCGGGCAGCCTTTGCTAATAACGCCCAGGCTCTGTGCCCCCCGCCCGTCCCATCTCTCCTCGCCTTTCCTCGCTTTATCCCTCTGCCTTCCTACCCCCTCCCCACCTCTTCCTTCCTTCCTGCAAATGGGTGTTAACGTGGGTCTTTATGTTCTGTCTATAACTAGGATGTAATCACGCGCCCCATGCCTCTCTCTAAAAGCATTTAATAAATGTCTATTAAAGCGCTACAAATGTAAGATGAATTTAGTGGCGCGGCTGCCTCCCTGAATCTGAACAGTAATGATGGATTTATCAACGGGGATTCGCCTTCAGCACAGCGAGGGAGGTTTACTCAGCAAATATGTCGGGGGGCACCCACCCAAATACAATCATTTGACTCCCCGCGCGGGCGCTAGCCGCCTCACCCTTTCTGCGGGGCCAGCACTGAGCAGGGAAGACCAGAGGGGCATGGCCCCTCTCCCGGCCTCTCACCCCCTCCTCTGTCTCTTTCCCTCCAGCCTGCAGGTCTCTTGGCCGGTGGCGCGGGGGACCTGGCATGGAGGTTTGGAGGTGGGGAGCTGCTGGGGACAGTGTTAGATCACACGATGAGGTGTAGGCTGGCTTGGATTTGCCGGGAGACATCAGTGGGCGCTCTCGTGACCCTCTTGGGTTTGAAGGGGTGGTAATTGTTTCAGTCTGTGAGTGGGCTCTTGAATACCCTGACTTTGACCAGATCTCAGGTCATGGGTTCCTCACATGACCTGCAGGCCTATTCTTAGGGGAGGCAGCTCCAAGACCGAGACCCCCGTCCCCCGACTCCCAGGCCCTCAGAGGGGCCTGAGTGTGCCCAGGGTGGGTGCCTTGCCCGTCTGCCTTCCCTGGGCTCCCTGAATCCCAGCCATCCAAAGCAGAGGCAGCTGTTATCCAAGGTTAGGGTGTAGCCTCCAAGGCGGAGGCAAAACTTCCAAGTCTCTTCTCCCTCCCACCCCCAAACAGATCGGGCTTCTCTGGCACCTGCCCCCAGCAGGGCCCACCTGGCCATTTTAAAGTTTTCGTGGCTGCGGATTTTTAGAATTTGGTTCAGACTGCGATGGTTAACACACACAGCCCCGGTGACCACCACCCCTTTCTTTTTGTCTTTTATCTTTCTTTTCGAGGGGCTGGAAAGTGCTGGCCCGTTCCATCAAGCCCGGTTCGCATTTGCTTTGGCCTCCGATTTCTCTTTCTTCTTTGGAAATTTCATTGAGATGTCTCTGTACTTCGCTTGTCAGTTATCTTTGTTCCTTTTAAATAAAGGGCTTTTAAATGGACTTATTGCTCCCAGCGTGGGTTCCTCTCTCTAAATGTTAGAAAATTGTGCCATCTACCCGCTACGCTGAGTACTGTCACACTCGGAGACCTCGGGGACCTCCGGGCCGGCTTCAATGCTGCCGTGTCAGGGGCCGAGGGCGGCAGGAGGAGGGGGCGGCTCACGTGGATTTTTACAGATCTGCGCCTGCAGCCGGCCCGCGTGGCCACGCCAGGGCACGGCCCGCGACCAGCGCCGCCGGCGGCTTGATGGCGGCTGCGAACTTGGCGGCAGTGGCTGATCGCGGACCAAATAGCAGTCCCGGCTGGGACCCTTCCCTCCTCGCAGATGCCCTGGAGGGGAGTCGCGCGGGGGTGGGATGGGGTGGGGGGGGCGTTGGTTCAGAGGGACAGCCTCTGGGGGTCAGAGATCGCAGAGGACAATGGGGGGGGGAGCTGCCTGGGAAGGGGCAGGGGGCGATTTTGTGGCGCAGCTTCGGGGAGCTCCTGCCCGCCTCCGGCTCCCCCTCTCCCTCGGGAGAAGCCGGGCTGAGACCGGTGGAGAGCGACGGCCGCCGCCGAGTGGCTTCCGGGTGTTTGGCTGCAACTTTCAGCTCCGTTTTCCCCGGGTAGGGAGATTTCTGGTGTCTTTAGGAAGGCCAGAACTTCTTTTTCTTTACGGGAGTGTGGTTTAGATGGACCACGTTTGAACAGGTCAGATGTCTGGTGTGGGGTCTCCTCGCCCCGACCCCTCCTCTGCAAAACATCCCTCCCTCAACCTCAGGTTCTTTTTGAATGAGTTAAAATGGATTAACAGTTTAGATTTTATTATGTGGCTACCTCTCTCACATGTTTTTTTTTTTTTTTAACCCATTAGGGGTAGAAGCTAAGATTTCCAAGTGTCAGTTGAGTATTTATGCTTGTGGGAGGAAAAAAAAATTCTCCGATACGGTTTATGACTTTTATTACATGTTTCACACTGTTCGAGAAATAGAGTTTTAAGCAACATACAATTAAATCTATATTGCTCTTTGGAGAAGGGCCAAGGAACTCACAATCAATTAGTTTAGATCTTTTGATACTTGTTGCTAAAATTAAGTGTAAAAATACAACCCCAAGGCGTAGCTGCTTTCTTATTTTTCCTAAGGTCACGGAGCCACCTCGTAGGAAATGGCACTCTCTTTTTCTTCCTCCCCAAGTTGTTTTTCCTGATTATTCGGCGCAGGTTAGCCTTTAAAGAATCAGGCCCTTTTCTATGTGTTTCCCTCTTTTTCTTACTCTCCCTGCAGCCTCTCCTCTCCTGCCTTTATCGTCCAGGGTTCTTTTTTTTTTTTTTAATACACTCATTTTAAATGTGTATTATTTGAAAAATGCATTTTCCTTTCACCCTCTCTCTCATCCCTGCTTCCCTTTGCCTGACACTAAGAAGGGAAACTGTGCTGCTTAATAACCGCAAAAATATGGTGTTTTCTAGACAAAGACGAAATTAAAGTCTTGATAATCACCACAGGATGTGGGGATAAGGGATGCTCTCTCTCTCTCTCTCTCTCTCTCTCTGCTCTCCCTCTCTCTCTCATCTCTGTCTCTTTAAGTAAGCAGCTTAGGAAATATAATCTCTGCCATTGCACAGAAACTGCTTCCTTCTTGAGAATACCACCGCTCCCACTTTCCTGGCTCTCTCTGGGCAAATCCCCTCCGCGGCCTGGCAGGCATCAGCTTGCCCTTGGTCTTGAGTAGGGGTGGGGGCAGGCCTGTGGAGGTCCCAGGGCTCAGGAGAAAGCTGCTGCGGGGTGACAGCAAGTTCCAAAGAGGCGCTGGCTAATTTATTAAATAATTCTTACTTCCCCTCTTCTCCCTATAGCTACCCCTGCTCCTGAAAGGATGGGGGAGGGGTCTGGGAGCGCACATCTAGCCCCCCGATTTCCTTTTCCTCTTCCCAGCCCCACACCCCCACCGGCTCGCCAGCCTCATCACTAATTTAAAACCCCGTGGCTTTGGGACTGAGCAGGCCAGTCATTGAACTGTCAATCTCCACAGGATGGAATGTCTAGAGTATCCTCCCTTCTCCAAAAACAGGTTCTAAACCAAGCAAAGCGATTGGGCAGAGTGCCATTAACCCCCCTCCAGAAGCCTGCCTTCCTTTTCCTCCCAGGACCGAAGGCACCTTCGCCTCCGCCCAGTGCCGTGGCCCCTGCTAGGTCGCCTTCGACCCCTCGCCCCTCGCCCTTCTCGCGCCCATCCCTACGCCACTGCCCTAATTGGAAAGCAGGTCTGGGAAGCATTTTCTCTGTGCTAATTTTATATTTCCCCTTTCCCCTTTGCAACATTAAACATAATTTTGCGCTGTCACTGTCACTAAGACTGTGGTTTGTTGATGTCTCTACTTGGAAACACGACCCCTTCGCCTCCAACAGGCAGTCCTCCCCACGAAGCCTCCGGGAGGCCCCTTCCCCATGGGTGACTTTAGGGTTTCCGCGCAAAGGCCAAGGGGGGCGGGGAGACACCACAGCAATAAAGGCCAGGAGGGTTCCTGCCGGAACCCCACAATCATTTCAAACTCTCTTTCGGTCTGACAGCGGGAGCAAATGTGTTTTTGATGTGCCTTTGGTTGTTGGCTTGTTTGTTTAATAAAATCCCTGTGTGTGTGTGTGTGTGTGTGTGTGTGTGTGTGTGTGTTAATGTCTCAGTGTCTGTGACATGTAACCACAGCCACTCAACTCTTCAAATTTCCCTTTGAATTTCTCTTTGGTTTGTTTGTTTTTGTGTCTGTCCCCTTCAGCTTCTCTCTCTGTTCTGTAGCCCTCCACCCCACCGTCCCCAGCCCGCCCCCATATATTTTCTCTGGCTAAGCAATAATCCTCTGGCCCGGTGGCCACGTTCCTGGAGATAAAATCCATTTATCCCTTGTGTTGCCTCACCAAGGCCCGGTTATCCGGGGCCTTTGGTGACAGACTGGTGCAAGAGAGATGAAGGTATTTCTCATTTCCCAGGCCCAGTTCCTCCCTTTAATGTGCCAGCCTAAGGCGGCCAGGGTAGGCTGGGGGTGGCGTGGGGGGGGGGGGAAGGCACCGCAGTCGAACAAATGCACCCAGTGTCTATATAGGTTTGCTCTCGGTGCCTCGTTGTGGTTCCGCCTGCTTTCATTTGTTTGCCTTTTCTTTGGAGAAGCTGCTAGTTACTCTCCACAACAGTGTTGCAGAGTTCGTTTGCACCAAGACTAGTGGGTTTCAGAGCCATTATCTCATTTCGCTGGTGCAGAGCGAAGCCTCTTGCAGCCCCTGGGTCAGGCATTCAATGGAGGGCCCATGTCACAGACCCAACCCCGAAGGTTAATTTTCCCTCATTAGCATCTCCATAGTTCTCTCCTTGCACAGGATCTCGGGTCCTTGCCCGCTGTCTTCTCCCTGCTCCCGCCCCCCCCCCCCCAAGACTCTGGCATGTTCTCTCTCTTATGGTTCCCTCTCCACAGTCTTACATTCTGCAGTTCCTATTGGATCCATAGAGTCTAATCATTGAAAACCCATCTCCTCACTTTCCAGTTTGCCTACTTTTATGCCAGAGCCCTTTTCCTCCATCCATATCGCCCTCTCTCTCCTTCCCTGTCTCCCCTCCACCTCATTTACAAACGTATTCTGCTTTTATTTGAATTAGTTCGCTTCTCCTCTTTTACTTTCTCCCACCCTCCCCCCCTTATTCGTGCATTCACTGCTAGAAAAAGCAAAAGATACAAAATGGCAAAGTTCAGCTGCGTGTGCATGGGGGGAGCCCACCATCCCAGCCACCTAGAAAGAGGCTGGAGATTTGTAATGACAGAAGAAACAACAAAGAAAAGAGAATTGCATTTGAGGCTTAAGTGGGCAAGTGTGTTTGTGTGTCTATATCTGTGTGTGTTTTTAAGATTTCTTTGAACTGCTTTTGTGCTGACTCGACAGAGGCATTTGCCGAAGCTAGTCACGGTATAGGAACTTTGAGTTAACCTCTTATATCAAATGAATCTTTTCATTTAGAGACCAATAAATCTCAATCTCTAGCTACCTTTTGTAGCCTGAGCTCAATGAGACAAGACTGCGGTTTAGAATAAAGACCAGATAAAGTTTGCCGAAGTTATTTTTTTCCCTTCCATCTCTTTTTAACCAACCTGGAAAATTCCCCCATCCAACAAATAAAAGTTCAGGGAAGTAGCAGCTTTTCCTCAGTGAGGAGAAGGTTGGAAATTTCTTTACCTTTTCACAGCAAGCCTGTTGACTGAAGTGGCTTTCCAGGCTCAGACACCGAAATGATTTATAGTTTTTTCAACAAGTCATTATTTTGGCGTGTTGTTTGGGGGGGGGGGAGCCGCTGAGACAATCTAATAATCAATGTAAGACTGGGGGAGGGGACTGTCTGTGACCAAGAGGAGAGTTAACACCAGAAACATGAAAGCCAGTCGGGGTCTCCCGGGATGGAATTTGGGAAAGAGCTTGCACACGTCTGCTCCTGGGCTATAAAGAAATACATTGTTAACAACAACAAAAAAGACAATGCCCTGAGCTCTGCCTTGATTCAGAGCTGAGCTACTTTCAAGATTTTTTAGCAGCACTGTTCATTTTGATGGGGTTTCTGGGCCATTTGAAATTCAACCTTTAGCCAGCCTGCTCATGGGGTATGGTTACAGAATTCATTTTCTGATTTACTACCCCTCCTCCTATATTTTCTTTATTTCCTGATGGCCTCCCATGGGGCTAATCTTTTTTTTTTTCCCTTTCTTTTATTTTTTCCAGTTTTGTTCTCCTCACTAACGACTCAGTGTTTTTCCTGTCTCTACTGATCGCTCATTTGCTTCCTTTCTCTCTTTCCTTCCTTAAGAGACTGAGGAAAATAAAAAGAATGGGAGGGGGATTTCCAAATGGTTCCTAAGTGTTATTAATTACTGCTACAAGGCAGCCCGATTCTTAACTAATAACAAAGTTGTAAATTACCACTGACTTTCAAATATTTCTCATTTGTCAGCTCTGATGGACTTGATTAATATTCCACTCTTTGAAATAATTTTCGCAACACTTACCACCAGCTTTATCCATGAAGCAAAGAGCAGACCCTCACCCTTGCACGGGACCCCCTCTCTCACTCTGGTTTTACTCTTCCTGTGAAGTTTTGCTTTCCGTTCTGAGGCCTGATTTGGACTGGAAAGCAGTGCTGGAAAGGTTCACAGGCCGTTAAAACTGCAAGGATGGGGTTCACTGGTGTACCTGCAGACCATCAGTGATTCCTATGTAATTTGGAAAACACTGTGGGGGAGATTGATGCTGTGGAAAGAACCAAACGAGATCATTTCCTGGGTCTCCTGAACATTTCCCCCTCCAGATTCACGGCTGAAGGAGTGGATTTTTAAAGAATCCCTAAATCCATGAAACCCACCCAAGCGGACCCCTATTTCTCCTTAACCGCTTCCCTGACATTTCTATGAGACAGCCAACCTACACTCTGCTCACCTATCAAAGATAGGGATTATTGGGGGAGAAAGGAGATGGGGGTAGGGTCAAAGGGTCTCCCACACAGGAGTGCAGGGAGGACCTCACATTTTGGGAACGGGATTACATTTTCCAAAGGTCCCCTTCC
This sequence comes from Paguma larvata, assembly GCA_030068075.1. Taxonomy (NCBI): domain Eukaryota; kingdom Metazoa; phylum Chordata; class Mammalia; order Carnivora; family Viverridae; genus Paguma; species Paguma larvata. Next base: position 127,424,784 of record CM057827.1, on the reverse strand, counting down.
CTTCCACCATCTTATCCAGAACGCAATTTTTGAAGCTATCAATACCCACTGCCTCCAATATCTCTCGAGTTTTAATCTTAATTATATTATTAAGCGAAGTACTGTGCTGTCAGGGAATTGAACGTGATTTATGACGTCTGCCTATTAAAGGATCGATTGTGAATATCGCTACTATCATCTATCAATATTCTTAGGCCGGGGGTATTTCTGCTTCATGGTTGTTATTTGTAATACCGAAATGATAGACTGCAGGAAAAGACTGTTTCTTCTTCGCAGGACTAGCTTTCCAGGTGCAGCAGGGAGTCCGCATGGGGAGGCAGGAGACTCTGCGTGTTCCAACCACATCTCACACCCAGAGAGAGTTTAAAGATTTTTTTTTTTATTATTTAAACCAGTGAATTCCCCCTTAGGTCTACTAGAAGGAAAGCCAGACTCGTTTTTAGGGAATGAAGTAACCTCTGCAGGTCGATACCAGGGGGAGCGTTTTCTAGCTGCCAGGTGATTTGCAAAGAGACTAGAAAGAAGAAAAAAAAAAGCAACGAGGGGCTCCGTCTATACAAGGATGTCTGGTTGGGGGCTGGCGGAGAGTGCTGGGGGCAGACTGTATATTTTTGGAGCAGATGCGCGGGCCGTGCCTATGCCCTTGGACTCGGAGGTGTCCAATTTGCGGATCAATCAAGGCTCTCTTCTCCAAGCCACCCCTGCAGCGACACTTCTACCTGCACCAGCCTCCTCTGCATAGGCGGAGGCGGGTGCGAAACGCGCCGCGCGGCTAAGCCTGGAGGAGCCGGAGCGCGGAGGCCTTTTGTCTGCAGACAGAGCGCGGCGCCTGCTTTTTTCCACCCTCGCGGGGCACGGCGCGGGGTCACGGGCTAGTCTCGGCCTCTGCGCTAGGCGGCCGGGAGGGAGAAGCGGTGAATGCGGCAAAACTCCTGCTCTCGGGGAGCGGCCTCGGAAGGCAAGGCGGAGAAACCCGGCGGGGGCGAGGTGGGGCCAGGAGCGGCCCTGAGTGCTCCCGGGGCAGTCCGGCCTGCGTCCCGCTGCTGCCCTCGGCGCGCACTGGGCCTCCGAGGCCGGAGACTCCCTCGTCGGCTGCCGCGGCCCCAGAGCCGGTCAAGCGCCCCCTGGCACGACGAGCGAGGCGCACCTCGCCTGGAGCAGTGCGGCCGCGACCTGGGCGAGAGGAGGCGGGCGCTCCCCCCACCTCTACCCCGCCTCCCCCCTCCGGGCCCGGCTGGGAGCCTGCCCTCCGCGCGCCGCCGAGCGCTCGCCCTCCGCGCGCGTCTGGCCTTCACGGCCCTTGACCGCCCAATCGACTTCCCTCCAGGGTTCCAGGGCGAAGAAGTGGGAACGTCACTGGAAACTGTTAGGCCTTCCCTCTGCCCTGCTACAGACGACCGCAGGCGGGGAGGGAGGAAGCTTTGGCGGGGCTCCTGGCTGCCAGCAGCGCCCCGCCTCTCCTGGCCGGGAGAAGGCGTTGCGGGGCAGAAACCTCCACCCGCTCCCCGCCGCACAGCTGCGCCTACCTAGCTACCTGCCGGCCCCATCCCGGCCTCCCTGCCCCATGGCCAACCCTCGGCCACAATGGTTTGACCTCCGATTTGGAAGCTTCCAGGGGTATGGGCACAATGACCGTACATAGTAAGCACTCAATAAATGTTAGCTGTTACCATCAGGAGCCACATCAGATATCCTACGTGGGCATCTCAGTCTCTCACACGCATTTATCCCAGACCCATCCCCGCGAGGCTGCGGTCCCCAAGATCCCCACTCCTGTCCAGGAAGCGACCGACTACCCCTGCCTGCTCTGAGCCCTGGAGCCACAGCCTTCCACCCTAACACGCCTGTAGAAAACGTGAGGCCTCTGTGGTTCTTCGAAGACCCAGGGTGTTTGTCCGGGCCTGGGCCACTGTGACCAGTAGACACTGAAGCCCGAAACAAGCGTTAGCAGGTCCCCATTGCACTCTGCGTGGGTCAGCGCCAGCGCAGCGGAATTTCGGTTAAATAAGAACATCCTGGGACAGGGGATGGTGGTTCATGGTTTAGAAACAACAAGAAAGGGACCCTTCGGTGAGGAAGAGAGAAACAGAAAGGGGGTGGGGTCGGGAGCAGGCCGAAGCGCGAGGAGCAATAGTAGATGAGTCAGAAGCAGCGGTATGACACCTTTTTCTTCCAGAAACAATTATTTGAGTAAGCTTTTAATCGCCAGGCCAAAGGGAATGAGTTGTCCCAGACCGCGCCACTAAATACACGTACTACTGCGCCGTGAAGCCGGGTTTTATTTTATGACCTCAAATAAACAGAAGTCCGTCTTCCTGATTCTCCTTATTATCAGCAATACTAAAAATGTTGTTTCTGTTATTTTGCAAACGACATTTCAGATGGCCCTCGGAGCCGGGCAGGAGCCACGCCCAGGACCGCGATGCTATCACCTGCTGCGCAGGCGGCTGGGGACTTGGTCCCCTCATCTCCTCTTCCCTCCCCCACCCCCCAGGCTGATGGATATTCTTGGCTGTGGACCCCTTTAAAAATAACAAATGTCTTGTCGATACAGACCATCCATCCTCTCTTGCTGAGTTCTCATCATTTTTCGGCATGAGGAGGGACCCAGGCGCAGGACCAGCGGCGCGTGTCACGCGGCCTGCATTGTACCGTAATCGCCAAAACCTTGGCCTAATTTACAACTAATATATCTCGAGCGAAGGAGTCGGCAGAGAAATCAGTGGCCCAAGGAGCTAGATTTAAGCTTTGGAGGGATCGGAAATTAAGGGACTGCAAGGGGGATGTGATTCATATTTTTCTCCCCTCTCCCCCTCCCACACACGACCATGCGTCTCTCGGCTCGACCTGCAGGGACGCGGCCCTTATCGCTCCGCGGCCTGTGTCCCTGTCGCTTGCTTCTCTCGCTCCGGACCACTGTGTCTGGGGCGCCCTCCGCCCGGTTTCTCCTCGCCCCCGGGAGGAGGCGCTGGTGTCCGGGTCGGCCTCTGGTCCCTCCCAGCCGGCGTCCCGGAGCCCCCATTCACAAAGCCCGGCTCGCAGGAGGCGACACCACACACACACACACACACACACACACACGCACGCACGCACGCACGCACAGAGCGAAGAGGGGAGTTTGATCTTGTCTCATTGGCGTCTCGGGCCTGAAAGGAAAATCGTTTGGGTAAACAGCCAAGCTTCCAGGCTTAACGCCCGGCTGCCGCCCCCGCCCCTCCGCCCCCTCCCACCTCCCCCACTCCCCTTCCACCCCACCCGCCACCCACACTCCGCTCCGCAGCCGGGCCCCGAGCGAGCTCCGCGCGCCCGGGCGGGAGCCGAGGGCTCCCCGGGTTCAAAGGGCCGCAGCCCCCGAGGGAATGCCCTCCTCGCTGTGCCCCGAGGGGCAGAAGCGGACCGCAGGGCGGTGGGACCGGCCCGGGCCACGGTAGGAACCGCGAAACCTCCCGCTTCCCTAAGTAGACCTCGTCCCGGGGGAGGGCGCCGGGGAGTTCGGAGCCCGGAGGGACCTTTTCGCCAAGACCCAGCGGAGGCCGAGCCCGGGCCGCAGGCTGCGCCTCGGCACTCCGCCACGGGCCCCGGCGGGGCACCCTGGGCCCACCAGGCTGTCGCAGGCGTGTGGACACGTGTGGCACGACCACGGGCGGGGGCAGTGAGCCTCTGCTGGCCGCGCCGCGCTCCGCACCCCCTTGGGTGATTACGGGTTCCCACCTCCCTCGGCTCCAGGAAAAAAAGCCTTTAATCAGATACTAAGCGTTTTCCGAAGTTTGATTCTTTCCAAAGGACAGTTTTTCAGCTAACTGGCTGTAAACATAATTAATAGTTTTTAACATGCAAAAAAAAGAAAAAAAAAAAAACCTCTGTTGTGTTTGAAAGGATACTGGTGTCTCTCTAGCTCACACTCTCAAGCCTGGAGAGAACATTGAAATCTGAAAATATCCTGATTAGATTATTAAACCTGATTCTGTGATGCTTCCCCTCCCCCCTTCTCTAATGAAATTCCTCTCTCTTCTCCCTTCCTGTCTGTCTCCTGTTCTCGCTCTCTCTTTCTCCTCCCAGTCTCAATCTCGCTCTAATCCAGGAGTCATTAGCAACACCCTCTGGCTACATGTTTTGCATAAGTGAAACGTTGTGACATAGTTGTAATACAAACTCCGCCGCCTTGCACTGCGTCTTGCGGTAGGAAGTGTAATAGCAATAAAAATCATTTTTCATCTCCAGGCATTATTCGGTGCAAAAAAAAAAAAAAACAACCCCAGAAAATCCGAATGTGAGGAGGGGTGGGGGGAGAGAGAAATGAAGGGAAGGAAAAGAAGGAGGGAGGGAAAGAGAGAGAGAGAGAAAGAAAGAGAGAATGGAGCAAACCTTTCTAATTTAGAAACTCCTCAAAACTGTAAGTAGATTGAATCAAGCATTTCATTTTCTAATGCTTCCACCCTCTTCTGTTTCTGTCACTGCTCCTCACCGCTGTCCCTCAGTGGATCCCAGGACCTTCCCTCCCAGGACCCCTCAACCCCTTCCTTCTTCCCGAGGTAGCATCCCTCCAGACAGGAAAACCCCAAGACTCCCAGAAGCCAGGCCATCCCTCCTCAGCTGGCCAGAGTGCGAGAGCCTCATTCAAATCCTGCTAAGAAATAAGGGCCTCTTTCCTGTGTGGTCCCATTAGGAATCCTTCCTAGCCCGATGGAGAAGGACAAACAACCAGAAAAACAACCTGGCTTCCCCCCCTCCCCTCTCCCTGGCACAGCCCTGTAGTTTCTGAGCAGGGCAGGGGGCTCTCTGACAGCTTCCTAATCTGCAGTGAGGAGTACTGGTCCCAGGGAGACAGAGCACACCCTCCATCATCACCCTGTGAACTTTGGGAGGGCAGAGACTCAAGAAGGGTCTCTATGTTGGGTTTGCTCAGGCAGGAAAATGCAGAGAATTATACACTACCGCATACACACTCCTCCACCCCAGGGTCCCCAGTTCCGCCATCAGTATACGTGCGATCCACTGAGGTCCTTAAAAACAAAAAGAAACCTGCAGTTAAAACTCCATTAGAAAAAGGACTGTACCCCTCTGAAAACAAAGAAACTACACAAATTCTCTCAGGACCACAAGACACATGCCCTACTTTTAACACCATGTTTGGAATTTCACAGAAAAAAATCTTGTTTCCTGAAATTTGGTTTTTACTTATACCATCAATCTCTGGGATGGTGCACTTTGAAAAAAAAAATGGAAGCAAAGACTCACTATATTAAGTGAGTTAATTTTGCGGTGTATTTTTTTAGTCGTGAGGTCGTAAGAGTGGGGCAAACCTCTTAAGTTTCCAACTGGAGGAACTAGGGTCAAATGCAGTGTAATTTGTGCCTCTCGCTGTTGCTGCTTCACCTGCCGACAGGTGTATATGTTTAGGGGCTGCATTTTGTGGTTATTTTGTCAGCAGAGCCGAAGGCTGTGGGATATGAGGTTTGGTAGGCTGGCCACTGGCATGGCACGGCAAAATCCCTCTTATGTCCGACTGAAAAGAATGAGTGAATTTGAGTGGAATTATAGTTGGGAAGGGAAGACTTCATAGGCCTCATTCAAGATATTTGCATTGGCCTCAGCTGCCTGGCCCGAACTCGGTGGCCCGAACCCACGAGCCTCCAAGAAAACATCTCTCATTTATTTTATCTTCGTATCAAAGCAGTGTCACAGCTTAGACTTGGTGAAATTAGACCTATTTTTTTTCCCTTTCTCCCGTTATTTTCCCTTCACCCCAATGCAGACATTGTGCGCTATGTCGGTCACAGATAATGGGTTTTAACCGATGGGAAGAAGGCCTGTGCGTTTCGGCTTCTCATAAGGTTTTGAGGAAGGAGAAAGTCCGGTGACGGTCAAGTTAGGCTGCAGAAGGCTGGGAACACGGCCGTGCCATTCCAGTTTCCGCAGCGAGGTGGCGCTCCAGGGTACGGCAGCGCACCCAGCCGGCGGCCGCCGAGCGCGCCGGCCGCGGAGCCAGGTTAACGCCGGCTCGCTCTCGCCTCTGCACCCAAAGTCGGAGCGCGCTCAGACCCTCTGGGCTGACCCGGCCGCAGGGCGGGCGAAGGCCCGAGGCCACGACCGGGGAAGGCAGGCGGCGGCAGGGAGCCACGACCCGGCCGAGGCCGGAGCACACTCCCGGCGCTGTTGCTCCGGGGAATCTGCGAAGTTCGCGTTCGCGGTGGGACCCGGGCGGGGCCGGCGCGAGGGTGCGGGGACCTGGGAGCCTCCGAGCCTCCGGCCTCGGCGTCTGCCCAGTTGGGGGAGGCCCGCCTTCCACACACCAGAGAGTCCCCCAGCTCCTCCACCCCACGGGTCGGGAGACTTCGCTGCTTCTTTCTCTTTTCTTGTTTTAAGAAAAACATAAAGGAAAGAAAAATCTTATACACTCGATATTGCTTTGTCCTCCAAACTAGGCAGTTTTCCTGTTTAATAGGTTTTTCTTTTTCTTTCCTTTTCCGTAATTTTCCTTTCCTTCCCTTTTCGTTCTTTCCTTTTTTCTCTATTTCTTTTCTGTTTTCTTTCTTTTCTTCTTTCTCTCTCTTTTTTTTAACCTGCTTCTAAGAGGTGGTTCTGTGTGAGCGAGTGCGAAAGAGAGAGAGGAGTCTGCGTAGCACCAGCCCTAGAGGACTCAGCGTTGGCAAATGGCTGCAAAATCGAAGAAGAAACTATTTCGATTTATTGAACGCACTTGCGTCCTTGCGATTTCGTTTCCACACTTCTCTACCTTCCCTGGGTTACCTAACAAGCAAGCTCTAAGTCAACGATGACCTGGAGGAAGTGCCTTTCAACCCTTCACACTCCACCTGTGGTCCTGGGGGGGGGGCTTTAAAAACATTTTGAAACAGTGATAGGAATAATGATAGCAATAGTCAAAATGAACAGCACTTCCACTCTGCATGAATTTCTTCCTGGGTTTGCAGCCCGGCTCGGTGAAGCAGGAGCAAAGCAAGCACCGAGCTGCTGTGAGGCTGGGCCCTCTTTCCAGCAGTTGGTTGCACTGGAACGCCCTGATCGTGAGCCGTCACCCTCTCCAGTGGCCTCGGGTGTCCCGCCTGGGCCACGGCATCGGCTGGGAAGCTTCGCTGAAGCTGCACCCTGTCGCTTCCTACCAGCTGTGTTTCTTCCTATAGCCGGTATTTCTGGCCAACCTCGCTTTCCTTGAAGTTATCTAGCACCAATGCAAAAATTTTTGGCCCAATTTAGAAGTCTACAGAAACTCGGAGGGTCGGGTCATTAGAAATGTTAACGTAGCGACCAAGAATTATAAACATGATCTAAAAGTCTCTTCCAATTCATTTCTTCGAGTATTTATCTGAGTTAAGTGATGAAAAGTGACAGTTGTGAAATAGACAGCTTTTAAAAGTAATGAAGTCAGATGAGGCTTTAACCTGTCAATTGCTATAAATCAACTTGGAAAAAGACGAATGAAGGATATTATTTGGGCGCCTAACCGCCAACATTTGCCGTGCGGGGTGCGGGCCCTGGAGTCGGCCTGCTCGAGCCTACGGAGTGGTGGTTCCCCCAGAGTCCTTGCGTTTGGAGCGTGGCCCTAGGGCGATGGAGCCAGCCTGAGACCCACGCTGTCTGAAGCAACATTTTGTTTCGCGCGGGACTCCGTTTCTGCTGAGACTTTGGCCCACCATAGTAGGTCTGGACAGCCTGAGGCACAGTTGGAAATTGGGGACTGAATGCCACAATATAAATGGGTGCTCAGCCTGGCTCCCCAGCTGGCTGAGGCGTCCTCTTCTTCCTCTAGCCTGGAGGGGAAGGGCCAGAGCCTGAAAAACCCTTATTAACTCTTTGGAAATGGAGGTGGGGGAAGACGGTGAGGAAGATGGGCAGGAAATCTTATTTCCCCGAGGCCCTGGGGGAGGGGGGACTTTGGGTTCTCAGTGACATCAAATGGCCCCATCTGGGAGGGAACTCCAGGAAAGAGGGGGGACTGGGGCAGGCATTCGAATGTCTCCCGATGAGGAAGAAGGATCTCAATTCTGCACTTGTCTCTGGCCAAGATATGGTTTCTGGAGGGTGAACTGGTGGGGGGGTAAAATAAATTTTAAACACTTTCTTGGAGATCGCATTTCCCCACGACTGCAATGTGGGTCGCCCAGACTTGGGGCATGGCCCTCTTCCCAGTGACTTCAGCCCGTGTCCCCATCCCAATCCCAAGTCTGAGTGGGGGAGGGGGGAACATGCCCGGGGTGTCTGGCCTTCTGGGTCCGCTGGCCGCTCTTTCTCCCAACGCTTCCCGGAGATAGGGAGGACACAATGCTTCCCTCTCTCTCCTTTGCCACCCTCCGTTGCCGTGGCTTCTAGGACAAATCCGTCACCTAGCGACCTCCCCAGACCGCTGCAGCACTAGCAACAGGTTCTGGTGTACTTCCTCCCTTGCCTCTGCACCCGTTTCCCTCTCCATCCTCATTTCTGGGTCAGTGGGAGAAGAGGGAGCGCCTCTCGCCCTCTTCCCGCGTGACGAGCGAGAGCAACCCACGGGAGGTGAAGAGGCGGCGCCCTATCTTTGGGCAGGTGCCTGGCTGTGTGGCTCTAGGGACCATCTGTGGCCCCGCATTCTCCTAGCTCAAAATTCCCGGACTCTTGAGTGGAGACTGCAACTCAGAGGACCCTCTGAGGATGAGACCCAAGAGAAGTTGGGGGGGGGCGAGGGGGTTAGTGAGGTGGACCACGCCCTTCCCTGGCACAGTCCCTAACATCTTCGGGGCAAGCTGGACTGGTGGCTCCATTCGGGCCCCACCCTGGCCTGCGAAGCCTCCTCGCTGCCGGCGGAGGTGGGTGGGGGAGGCTGGTGCCGACCTTGGGCAACATCCCCTTCCCCTTCAGGTCCGATTTCCCTTTATTTTTGGAGACCCGAACGTGGGAAAGGAGGCTCCCGCACTATCTGCGCCCAACTTGCCCTCCGGGTCAGCTGGGGCTGGAACCTGCCCGCCCGAGCCTCTGCAGCAGGCTTGCGCGGTCGCCGCCCCCGCCCGCCCCGCTGGCGCCAGGGTGCCCGGAGTCCCAGGCTGGGGCGCCGAGGGCGCGGGGGCCTCCAGGACCCGCCCGGGTGGAGGGTGGGGAGGAGAGACGGCCACTTCCAGCTTCCGGCGGGGCGGGGGAAAACTCTTCGGAGGAGGCCGGTGGAAACTCCTCCTCCACTCCGCCCCGAGGCGGCCGGGACTCGGCTAGCGGCGCGTCTCCGCCCGCCCGAGCGTTTCCATAAATCAGGCCGCTGGCAGGCTGCTAATTAGCTCGGGCCGAAAAGAATAGGAAGAGGGAGAGTCCAGTAGCGCTCGGTGGGGTGGGGGTGGGAGCGCGGTAGGTGGGAGATCAGAATTTCCCCAGGACCTGCGGGCGACTGCCTGGGGCACCTCAGCAGCCCCCCGCGGAGGCCCACGCAGATCACTTTCCCCCAGCCGGGGCCTCCGAGCCGGGGCCTCCAGATCACACGCCTCCCGCACTGCGAGCACCCGGGTGTTGGACCTGGCCCGCCCACCCACGCCGAGGCCCCCTCTCCCGCTCGCTGAGCCAGCCCGGCGTTAATTAACTCTCCCCTCGCCCCCTGCAATATCGGAAGACTTTCAAAACTCATCCCGAAGTGTTTCCTCTTTAAGCCTGAAGCCTGCACTTTGGAAACAACCGCCGGGAAAAGAGGGAGCTGGGTCTGGAAGGAGGGTCGGTCACCTCAAGGCTCTGGGGGTACACAGGGGGTCCCCCAAGGACTGCAGGGTGTAAGATGGGATGCTGTAACCCCACTCCTTCTCCCCTCCCTCCCGTGAAAAAGGCAAGACGGGTCAATCAAGATCAGAAATAACACTAAAGTTGGATTATTGATTTCCATGTAAACCCGGAGCCGAGGACGCGGCGAGTGAGAGCGATTTCTGTTTATTTTCTTTCCGATCCTCCCCCACCCTTCTCTCAGCCCGCCGGGTTTCTGCGCCCCTCCCAGTCCTCTCCGCCCTCCGCCGGGAAGGGACTCTGCGGATGACATCACCGCGGAGACCCGCGGCCTCCCCGCCCCCGGCCCCGGGACCCCGGAGCGGAGATTGACAGGTGTCGCTCGCAAGGACAATGCCTTCCAGGTGTCACCGTCACAGTCTCATCCCTCCTAACCCGCCCTCTCTGCCCCCTTCTCTTCCAACGCTCCTGCCCGCCCCACCCCCTTTCTCTCGTCCGAGGGAAGCTCTCTCATCTCCCCCCTCCCAGCTCCGCGCATTTGGGCACCCGGTCCCGGGTCTAGGTATGCGGGCAGTGGGCCGGCGTGGAAGGGCAGGGGTGGCGGAGACTCCGCCTGCTGTCTGCCGCAGGGCGGCTCGGAGATCCCAGAGCTCCGGGAAAGGTCCAAGCGCCCTTAGCCCTCGAGTGGGCAAAGACGGAACATGCGTGTATTTTAAAGCATCCAGCCCGGTGTCTGGACTTCCTACCTTCGCTCTGCACCAGCCCTCCCCGCCCGCCCCCCACACATAATATAACAGACGCTAAGATAATCCTGCCATGTGGCAAATCCCAAATTTGGCGACCAAGCTCCTAAAGCAACGGCGAGGTGTCATCCCGGGAGTAGGTGGCTGGTCCTGCCCGGCTCTCCGGAGCGGGGACAAGGGCATTGAGGTCTGCCCGTACCTGCCCCCACCAGGGTCGGACTCCGCCCCCCGCCCCCAATCCTTGCCCTGACCCTGGCGACTTTGTGGCGCTTTCCTCCCGATTTGGGCGGCGGCTCTGGAGGGGGGGGTGTGTCGGGAATGGGGGTGCAAGAGTTGGGGGTCTTCCGCTCCAGTTTCCACCGATATTGCTCAATGAGCTAAAACCCAAATTCTCCTTCATTATGTAACACCGAACGTAATTTATAGCCGGGCGGCCTGTCCGAGGAGATTTAGATCATTTGGTGCTAAGGATCACACTTATTAGATGTCTTCAAAGCCAATGGGGGTTTTCTTTTTCTTTCTTTCTTTTCTTTTTTTCTTTCTTTCTTTTTTTTTTAAAGGAGGGTATTTGTACTAAATTGCCCAGTGCTGGTGTGATAACTGTCAAAAGTTTGACATCAAAGGAGCTAATATTATTCAGTTACCAGAGAAGCTGTCTGTCTAAATAAGAATATCTTAATTACTGCATCACAAAGGTAGGAAAGGGGTCGGATCTGAAAAGGGGAGAGGCATTCAGCCGCTCCTTTTGATGCGCTATCTATATTAGACCGATGCGCCGCTTCTAATCAGGCCTAGTCCGAATCCTTTCCTCTCCCTGTCGGTCCTCTGAACTTTATAACTATATGTAAACACGTTGTCAGTGGGGACCTAATCTTCTCGGGTTCTTATTAGAAGAAATTTCCATCCTCTCTCGTTCTAGATTAGGCAGTGGAGTCCGCTCCGTCAATGAAGGGACTAAGGTTTCGTGGACAATAATGTAGCAATTGTTGATGGTTTGTGACCCATAAAATGTGGAGGTGACTGTTCTGGCTTTGGTATGTAATTATGCAAAACACTTCCCATAAAGACTTGCCATTCGATCTAATGGCAGTCCCTGCGGTCTATTTCAAAAAGGGAGGGTCTATGTACAGAGAGAGAAAAGTAACATTTGTTTTAACACAGGTTTTATGGGGGGGATGGATAAATACAAACACATCGCAACGCCGCCCAAAGTATTTTTTTGGAGTCAAATTAAAATAATTACGATGGGGTTTAATAAGTTAATCATAGCAACACGGCCCAACCAAACACAGAAGGAGGGGGGTTCAGGCTATAGCCCACCACCTCCCGACCTGGAACTGTACTTGAGGGTGGCGATTTACCTTCTGCTTGTGCAGGGGCGGGGTGGGATTCTGCCTCAACTCAGTCCACTTAGGTGCCCCTCTAGGATCCGAAGCCCCAGCGGAGGTTGGGGGGGGAAGCACAGATGGTGGGGGAGAGGTGGGCGATGTCATGGACCCCAAAATCTTGTCTGTGGAGTTATTTAGCAGAGGGCATTTTTAACAAAGCAGCTCTCTCCGAAGAAGCCCCTCTCTTTGCCTCGAGTGCCCCCAGGATTTAGGGATCCCCAGAAAGGCAGGTAGGAGTGAGTGCGGGGAGGGGGGGTGCTGGAGGCAGTGAGAAGTCTAAACCCTGAGCCCAGGCTCAGAGACATCGGCAGCGAGGCCGACTCCCACCTGCTAAAACATCTTTGCAAGGCACTGGAGGTTTTATTTTGTGTGTGTGGTTTTTAAAATACAACATGAGGAATTTAAAAGGGCCCGAGGAGGAAAGGTGGACCGAGAAGGGTCATCATCACTGGTCCCAATCCAGCTCTGGCCGCCAGTTAAAACAAGCATTTCTCTGTCACTTCTAGGGCCCCCATCCTGCCTGGGTCCACACCCCCCACACCCAGGACTGCTCTGCGTCGGGCTCTGAGGCCTCACCTCCCGCCACACAGTGACACTGCAGTGCGAGCCCCGCAGACGCAGGCGACAGGGGATTTTTCAAGGGGGAAATGATGATTAAAAGACAGAATCATCTAAATATCAAAGTGACACAAGGGAGACCTGGAAAAAATATTTAAGCTAATGAAAAGCAAATAAAGAAGGAGGCACTTAGGCTGGGAAATTAAATATTATGTTTAAGATGGCGCTTTTGTGTGGGCTTGAAGATTTCCGATTCATGTACACATAATAAACACTCAGGTTTGTCATCTGGAGGTGCAAATCTGAAAGATATTCCAACAAATGAAGTGCTGGCAGAGAGAGGAATAAAGAGATCGGCGCCTGTCAGGGGTCAGGCAGCCTGAGATTGCTTCTAGAGATCTTTTGAAAATTTCACACGATTGAAGGCTTAGGGGCTTCACTGCGCTCGCATTTCAAACTCAGATCAGTGGGCTCACAATCAAAAATAGAGGTCTGGAAAATTTTGATGCAAAGATGGCCACGGCTCCAGGGCCTCTCTCGCTAGTGCGCGCGCTCTCTCTCTCTCTCACTCGCTCTCGCTCTCTCTCTTTTTTCTTTCCAAGACAGATACTCTGACACGGCTGTGATCCTTTGGATGACAGAGTTGTCAGAAAAGAAAGAGAAAATTGCATCTTGTCTCGTACTTCCTTGTAGTCAAAAGGAATTTAGGGTCTTATTTCCAATAAAAGAGGGGGAAATTGTTCTTCTCTAGCTAGCACAGGACCGGGGCTCAAGAGTTGGGGATTTCACAATTAGTGAGCAACTCCTGGACTTTTAGGTTTGACTCCCCTCTTCATGCGTCTGGTTTATGAACGTGATTTCTCATGTTAGTGTGTGTTCCTGCAGTACACTAAAATTTCTCACTACTGGCAACTGTATGCAAGTTCAGGTGCACAGACATGACTATACATTTCCAGACGCGGATGCCCGCACGACTGTAATGGCTAAACCCAGAGATTGGCCTGGTTGCCTCTCATTTTGTGGGAGTTAATGCTCACTCATATTTTGCCCACCTGCCAAGATGTCATCACTTTCTGATTCAAACAGGACACAGAAAAATCAATTGTCTCTGTGATCGATCCACCAGGGGAAAGAAAATAAAAGGAACCGGTGGGGTGAGGGATTCTATGAGAACAGACCAAACTAAGGGATTTGAAATGGGACCAGGCTGAGTAGAAGGAAGAAAAAAAAAAAAAAAAAAGCTGGTTAGGCAGCTAAGGCTGGAGAACACCTTTTGGGAACAAGCAGAAGCAATGAATGCCAAGTATGCCAAAATAAGAATCCTCTCGAATTAGCTTCTACTTGTTTGGGGGAACTTTAGGAAGAGTAAAACAAAGGGCTAATTTATCATCACTTTGCCATTTCGGATTTATAGCTAGCTATCTTGGATCAACAAGAAGTTATTTGGGTAACTCTGGTAATCTGAATTACACTTGGGTTTCATTTACTATGAGACCGAGATGAGCAAAAGCGAGTTTCCTAAGAACTTCCCTGAAGTGCAATTTTTAGGAGATCTCTCTTGAGGACGGACCCCACAGTGGAGATGAAGCCAACATAAAGACGAACTCCTCTGTTTCCTGACTTACCGACTTAAACCGTTAATAACGTGTGTTCCTTAACAGGTGGGCAGAAACGGAAAAGTTTAAGAGTTGCACTAACTGGTTTCACAAGTTCAAATCCGTGACTCCTCCCGCGTCTGTAGTTTGGGGCAGCGGCTGCGAGCGCCCCAGATTGGAGGCGCGGCGGGAGGGCCCCGGGCGGGGGGACAGGCCCCAGCTCCCGCAGCTGTGCTGTGCCAGGCGGAGAGGGAGAGAGAACTCAGCCTCGGGCGCCCCGCGTTCGGTGATTCTGGAAGGAAAGGTGGAGAAAAGGAGTGTGCGTGCCCCTCGAGTCCTATCCTTGGAGCTTTCGCAGACACCCAAGCGGCCAATTCCGGCCGCAGAATTGGAGGCCCTGTGTCTGAAGGACGGCCTCTACCCTCAAAATCGGCTTCTCCATCCTCCCCCTCCTCCCCCCGAATCGCAGTACAGGAATACAGAGCAGGTGCGAAGCATAACTTTTAAAGACTAGAGCAGGGATGCAAACGAAGGCGGGCTTTCTCTTTACAGAAGGGCCACCCACAGGGCTCTAAATCTCGCTCTCTGTCTCCCAGCGAGGACCAAGCCCTCCCAGCTGGGCTTTAAAAGCGAGCTTTAGTGCAGCGAACACTGTGGGGCCTTCCCTGGCACCCCGGAGAAGCACAGGCAGTGGAAAGGGGGCCGGCAAGGATAAGCAGGAGGAAGCCGGGGACTCGGGAAGGGACCCCGGGCCGGATGGGGCTGCGTCTGCTCGGAGCCGAGGCCGCGCCCGGGCCCCAGCGGGGAGGCGGCGCACGCGGGCCGGGGCTCCGCGGACATCGACGCCACCGCGGGCGCGCTCAGTGCCCGGGATTTCCCCCGAACCCGGCTGGCGAGGGATTCCAGGGGTAACCCTCCCCGCAGGATGCAGACTCGGCAGGAGCCTCCCTTAAAAACACCAAAATAGCGAAGCGGTCGCGAGGGCTGCCCGCGTGGCGCGCAACAGAGGGGTTTTCTCGGACCAAGAAGGGAGGTGAAACCCGCGAAACTCGCACCCTTCCGGCAACCACTTAACCAGGAACTCCGGGGGCGGGGACAAACGTGACAACTCCAAATCACAGGCTGCCGGTGACCTCTGGTGATATTGATGGGTCCTTGTTTCCTACCGTCGCTGGCCCTGGGAGCCGAGGACACGCGAGTAACCTTCCTCTAGCAGTCCCATTCTCGCCTTGGGAGAAAAAAAAAAAAAAAAAAGGTCAGGGCCCAGTGGAGAATTGTAAACTGGGGATCAGAGGCTTCACGGAGCTGGACAGGAACCCGCGCCTCTAGGTTTAAAAGCAAACATAGCCCAAAAACAACCCAAACACCTCTGGCTGCCCATGGGCCAGAGCCCAGCGCTTCTAGGGCAGTGCGGGGCGCCGAGCACTCTGCTTCGAGATCACCTCCGGCCAAATCCTGGGCTGGGTCCCCCGCGCGTCACTGCCCAGCTCGCCTGGAGTCAGGAGACCCTGCGTGCACCCGTCTATGCAGCTGCTGAACCCCTCTAGCCAGGCTGGCTCTGGGAGGGGGAGGGCGCCCAGGTCAGGGAAGGCCCAGGGCTCAGGGGGAGAGCTCCGGCGCCCTGGCGGCAGGGAGGCCACCGCCGGGACTCCATCCCAACCTCTCCATCTCTCGCTCTGCCCTCTCCAGGAGTAAAGCACGGGAACATCCCCGGGTCTAGCGAGTGCAGGCTAGGGAGAAGCGGAGCCACCGGGGGC
The DNA here is from genome assembly GCA_030068075.1 of Paguma larvata. Taxonomy (NCBI): domain Eukaryota; kingdom Metazoa; phylum Chordata; class Mammalia; order Carnivora; family Viverridae; genus Paguma; species Paguma larvata. Next base: position 127,409,059 of record CM057827.1, on the reverse strand, counting down.
GTCTTCCGGCGACCGTAACACTGGCGCGGAAAACCGAGCGTTTCCACCTTGGAAATATCCCGCGGCTGCTGGCGGAGGCCCGCCCCGCGAGGCGGCGAGAAAGCCCTCGAATTCCCACGTAGCCATCTTGGCCTTTTCTAAAAATGATGTTTTAAACAACATCATGAAACTGAGAACTCCGGGCGAGCCAACGCGTTTCTTCCCGTTTTGATACGACATCCACTAAATAAAATGCGCTTTTAAGTCATCTCCTCTCTAACTTCAAAGGAGCGAATGCTAATTTTAGTTTTATTTAAATGATTGCCGAGGCTGCCCGGGGAGGGGCTCTCCCCTTCCTCCATCCCTCCCTCGGAGAGATTTTAACATATGGAGTATAGTCACGATTTACCACTGTCCTAGAAGGCAAGCTGCGCTTTCCGGCCTCGTCCCCACCCCCCCAACACCGTACCTCATTTCGGGTGATATTGTTAATTTCATGGAACGCTATTAAAGTTTAGCATGAAATGCACGTGCCATGACACCAACGGCGAGCGTGTCTGTTATCTGCAATGAACTCCAAGTGCAGCCCCCTAGGAGCAGGCTCGACCTCTCCTTGGATGCCTGCGGACTGTGTCACGTGGGCTTTCGTGGGCACCGGCTCCTGGTCCGAGCCTCTCTAACCTAAGCCCAGTCATGTACCCTTGCACGCCTAGGTGGCCACATTCCCAGGCGACTTGGTCCCCGGGGACCACACCTCTATTCCTTGGAGGCCACGGCTATAGCGGTGGGAGGAAATGAGAGGAAATTCGGGAGATCTTTTTGACGCCAAGTTCAGTTTTTAGGACCTGGTGCCAATTTCTGAGTGTGTTTCTGTCCAGATAGACCAAGCTCTTTGGAGTTAATTAACCTGAGGTCCAGCTACAATTAATAGAGAGCGAGGAAAAGACGCAAAAGAGGGGGCCTTCGTAGGAGGAGCGGAAAATAAAATAAGTAACCTCCGTCTAGCCGCATTCCTTTGCACAGCTCGGTCACAGTTAGTTACCGACTTTCCAGCTGCGAGGACGATGTGCGCCACTGACTGTAATTGAATTGCTGTTATAACACCTTTCGGGTGGACAGCAAAGCGTTTCAAAAAAAGTTGTGCGCGCGGCGGCCTGCGACTGGCTGTCCTCTCCCTGCCGTCGCCCGCCGCCCACCAGGCAGAGCTGCCACACCGGGATTGGGGACACAGGGCTCGAGGCGCCCCCGGGCGGAGCTTGGAGAAACCTGGTCCCTGACGAATCCATCCCGGGCAGTGATGTCCCTAACCCGGCTGATACTCTGGGGAGGCCGGGCACCCCGAGCGGGCTGGAACTCGGAGCGGAGACTGTCAGGACCTGGAATTGCAGACACCGGGAAAGTCAATACGCGACTGGGAGCGAACTCCGCGCTCCGAAGGCCTTTGCCCTCACTGTTCCATTGGATTTGAATTCTCCGTGGTTCGGCAGCGCCACCGCCCCCTCCTCCTTTCTCTCCAGCCTTGGCCTCTCCAGGTACCAACTTGCCCCGAGGAGATAGGAAAGTTTCCTGCCCCCGGGCTAGAAGCCAAAGGTTGGGGCCTGATGCTGAGACGCCCCCTCGTGTGCTCCCCCTACCCAACTCGGTCTCGGATCAAGCTCCCTAGGCTCGGATTTCTGCCTTGCGGGTCTGGGCAGAACGTTCGAGTCAGCAAGATGCATCACCTCCTTCTCTCGAACAGCCTCTGGCCTCCTTCATGGGCTTGTGGAACTTTGGCTCGCCGTTGCCACCCATGTGCTCGGCTCCCCTACCCCGCGGCAGTGTCCTCGCTGTGACCGCAGCGCCAGTGCTTTCCTCTGAAATCTCTCACTCCGCGCTCGCCCCTCTCCCGGGCTCCACGCAACTTTCTAGGCACAAAGAGCAAGATTTAGAATCCTGCGACACTCCCTCCCCGCCCCCCACACCGACCCCCCAGCCTTGATCTCCCGGCCTTCTGCGCACCGCACCGTCTGCGCCCGCCCGCGTTGCCAGAAAAGCAGCGGGTTGAAAGAAGTAGGGGAGAGGGCAGGGCAATCTCCCGACCCACTGCCCTGAATAAGATCCCCATGGCCAGTTAAAGGCTAGGAAAAGGGAAAGGCAAGTACTAGAGGCCGGAGGGTGCCTCACAGGCCATGGGAGGTGACCCGGAGTGCGGCTGGGCCCTGGGCCCAGAGAGGTCCCCCCCACCCCATCATTCTGTCTCAGTCCCGCAGGTCGCCCAGAGAAGGCTAAGAGACGCAGCCAAGCTCAGCTCCCCTCTCAGTCCAGCACTGTGCGCGGCAGAAATCAGGTTCGAAAGAACTGTCCAGGGAAGGTTGAGGCTGAAACCAGAGGGCAGAACAGGCGAGAAGGAGCGGAGGCATCCAGGCAGGAGGAGCCACCGTTGGGTTTGGCCCTCCGCGGGTCGGCCGGCTGGGAAAGCCTTGTGGCCTTTGTTCGGGACTCACCTAACCGATGTCTCTGTGTGTGTCCCCGGGCAAGGCGGGGGTGGTGACAGGAAGACAAGGGGACGGAGAACTTGGCCTCCACCACTGGCATCATTGGGACCCCAACGGAACCTTTCTTTTCCTGCGAGATCTTCAGCTTCCTCTGGGACTTGCAAGACCTCACTGGCCTTCAGAATCAAAAAGTCTATTGATCGTCCAGCAAGGTGAACCAGCGAGCGCTCTCTGGTCCTGAGAGCTGGGGCGCATCTCCTCTCTTCTCTCCGCAACGGTCCCACTGTCTACATCTACTTTTCTTCAAAACCAAGTTCTTTTCCTTTCCTGCATGATCAGGAGATGAGGAGTACAGGATTCCCTGCCACAGCCGAGCAGGTTGAGATGGAGTCGTCGGGGAGCTCGGTAGTATCTGCAAGAACTTGGGGAAGTGGCATTGATGGGGAGGCCTCCGCCTGAGTTGGGGGTAGATACTTCAAGGCTCAGCTGAGGACAGAAGAAGAGTAGGACCCAGTTCTCATCTGGACCCAGTTTTCTCTGCTCGGAACCCGGCTCTTCCGATTTGCAGCCCAGCCTCCCGTAGATCAACAGCCCCATGCTTGCCTCTCTCTGCATCATGGGGAGAGCGAGGAGACACCCAAAGCGACGGGGCTTTAGAGCATGTTAAAGAGTCAAGGGCAAAACCTCGGGCTTCTCACCCTGGATCAGTAGCGGGACCTAGGTGGGTCTGGTCCACGACAGACCTTTCTCACCCGGGATGGCAACCAAAGCTGGACTTGTGATTCAGGCTTTGGCTTCAGTGCACTGCTCGTCTTCATCTACACCCCACCCCCCTTTCCCACTGCCCAGTCCTGATGAAATCCGGATGCGGTTTTGACCCCCCTCCTGTCCCTAAACTTTGCCCAGCAGTGATTTTCACAGGCTGTTAACCTTCCTGCAATAAATTTGTTTGTCAACAGCTAGAAAGTTTCTTTGGGAAATACATGGAGAAAAATAGAAATAAGGGGACAGAAATGCATCGTGGAGGCCCTATACGTGGCTAAGCCTCTTACGTGTAGTTTTCTCTTTACATCCTCACACACCCCTGAGACATAGGTACTACAATAGCTTCCTTTTTTTTCTGCCACTGGGGACACTGAGCTTCAGGGAAGTCGAGAGCCCTGATGTGGATGGAACCAGGAGATCCTACTGGAGGCCAGCCTCTGTCCCAGCCTGGACTCAGGAGAGAAATCTGCACACTGGAGCCTCTCTCTGGGACAAAGCAGTGCCCTTCCTGGTGATCCTCCCCCCCCCCCCCCACCGTCGCCTGCAGGGAGCTGGTGCCTGAGCCCCTCAGTTGAGGTCAGTGATTCCTCTCCATGCTCCTAGGGCTGAGAGTCATGACCTTGCACTTCCTGTATGTGTGTGTGTATGTGTGTGTTTTAAGTCTATTTATTTTGAGAGAGAAAGAGAGAGAACTCGTTCATAAGTCGGGGAGGGACAGAGAGAAAGAGAGAGAAAGAATCCCAAGCAGGCTCTACACTGTCAGCAGGGAGCCCCATGTGGGGCTTGAACTCTCGAACCATGACATCATGACCTGAACCAAAACGGAGAGCCCTGAGAGCCCCAGGGGGCGGAGGTACCCAGGCGCCCCTGCACTTTCTGTACTTCAGAGATGAATCAGAGGCGCTCGCTGTGTCATGTGCCCCTGAAAACAAGAGACGGGATAATCATTCCTTTCTGAGTCCCCATGAAATGAGGGCTTGCATTTGTATGTAAGGGGTGGGGCGGAAAGGGGAAAAAAAGAAAAGAGAGCACCTATAATATGGGGCAACACTCGTGCGTATTTATTCCGGAGATGGATGCGGCTTGATGCAAGCACACGCCACAATTCGTAGCCCCAAAGCTCCATTTCAAACATTCCAACACACTCCCCGTTGCGATGGGGAGAGACGCTGATGTAAATACACGAAGGAGAACTTCCCTTGTACTAAAAAGTCCCATTTCCTCATGGAACCCCAGAAAAAACGTTCTCAGGGTGGAGTAGAGAGCTGTCCACTTGTGCCACCGGAAGGACTTGTCTGGAGGTGATAATGGAGGCACTTAATAGGGAGGAGGACCTCTCCCCGCCTTTTCTAATCTACTTCCGCGCTGTCTCCACAGGCTCATGTAGTAGCAATGATAGAGAGCCATGAACTATCCTACCACATTGGGATGTGGGGTATTTGACCTCACCATTTTTCTTTACCTTTTAAGTTTTTCCTTCTTCACCGTTCCCACGAGGGTGGCTTCTTAGCTAAGCAAGTTCACGTTCAGTGGATTTAAGAAATCCTTAGAACCCCTCTTCCTATATGATTCTCTATAATTCTATATTTGTAGTCTCTGTAAATATGTATTTATATACCTGCTGTATGTTGCTACCTGCTTGCCTACTTTAAATAAATATACAAACATATATGTTATATATTATTAAATAAGTAATATATAATAACAAAAGCAAGCAAGCAAATAGCAAGTGACATCTATGGCGGTTGTCCTGATGGTAACCACGTAGACCTACAAATGGCAAGTGGAAGCAACCAGATGCTATGAGGATAATTCTATCTGTATCCTATGATTTCCAACCTGTAGCATCAGCTGTTAACTTTTATCTGAAGAACTCCTCAACCAGGCATGTCCCCACTTCACTTACTTATGTCATATAACTTAACTCTCAAAACAAGCATAAGATGCCGTTAGTGATATTATCTCTGTATTGTCGATGTGGGTACTAAGGCACAGAGAGGTTACCTAATATGCCCAAGGTCATACACAGTTAGTCAGCAGCAGAGTCAAGGTTAGAAACAAGACTGTTTCACCACAGAGTTTCTGCTAATAAAATCAGTATCACAAAATTTTCCATTTTGGCTATATGTGAAAGCATGCCTGGATTTCGGCATCTATTCTTTTTTTTTTTTTTTCTTTTTAAGTTTATTTATTTATTTTGAGACAGAAAGAGAGAGAGAATCCCAAGCAGGCTCCATGCTGTCAGCGCAGAGCCTGACACGGGGCTCGAACCCAGGAGATGTGAGATCATGACCTGAGCCGAAATCAAGAGTTTAACCAACTGAGCCACCCAGAGGCCCCTCAGAATCCATTCTTTTCGGGGGATGGGTAGATCAAACGGTGAGGAATGTAATGGTAGCTCTCTTTCTCCTTTCCCCAATTATCTCAATTTTCCATTTCATGACTGTCTTCAAAATCATTACTTCCTTAAGAGATACAAGTGTTTTTCCCTGTCTTAGGTGCCATGCCACATGTGTAGGTCTCTACAGACATTCCGCAGGTTGGTTGTTTTTTTTGTTTTGTTTTGTTTTGTTGTTTGTTTGTTTGTTTTTATTTCTGTTTCACTGGCTGCTTGGCATTATTTTCTCACCTGTGAGAAGACCCTTTGCCTGTGTGTCATAGGCGGGGTGTGGCTGCACATGAAAACCCTGCTCAGACATTGTCCTTGAGGGGCGGGACCTATCTGGATGCCGAGATGCTAAGGGGCCAAAGCCTTGTCCCCAGGGTAATCAGAGCGAGATCCTTCTGCCAGAACCCACTGGTTCACACCAAAAGTCCCAATCGTGGTTCATGGAGATAAGATAGACCCAGTTTTTTCTTCTTATCCTCTTTGGCTGATCAGTGGGGACTGAAAGCCAACTGATAGTGCAAGTTTTCAGCCAAACAGGAGGGAGAATCCAAAGTAAAGCTACCTGGTGATTCAGATTCAAAGTTGGTAACCTGGTACAAGCTCAAGTTGCATCTCCATGAGACTAAGGCATCGCCCTAAGGCCAAGTGTCTAATATATTGTCTAAATTATTTTATAGTTTATTTTTTCGTCCTGAGAGAGACAGAGACAGCACAACTGGGGAAAGGGCCGAGGGAGGGGGAGACAGAGAATCTCCAGCAGGCTCAGAGCTACCAATACAGAGCCCAACACAGGGTTTGAACTCATGAAACCAGGAGATCATAATCTGAGTCGAAACCGAGAGTTGGGTACTTAACCGACTGAGCCCCCCAGGTGCACTGAAGCATCTAATATTTTCAAGGTCGCTGTAGAATCAGTGCACCTAGTTAGTCATTATTATGCTGGTTCAAAACAGCAGAATGACAAAAAGCATTCAAATCTCCAATGTGTGGGAGGGTATCATCCAAGTGTGTGTTATTCCTCTGGAGGGAGGTGGTTAGCTTAGCTTGGGTGGGCCAGTCCCAGGGGGACACTGATTGTCAAGATTGTCTGTGTCTACCTGGTTACACCCCAGGCCTATCCTGCATTTAGAGCTCCCTGGCTTGGCAAGTGGGTCCTGGGAGGCTGTAGATGTGTGGGTGGGGCCATGGGTATATAACATGGGCGATACAGAACCTAGTAGAAGGGGGAGGAATGGTTATTTTCCTGCTCTTCAGAAAACCTTTCTCCCATAGGCATGTATTGAACATCTACCTATTGAGTAGGTAACTGAGTGGCTCAGTTGGTTAGCATCTAACTCCGGCTCAAGTCATGATCTCACAGTTTGTGGGTTCGAGCCCTGCACCAAGCTCTCTGCTGTCAGCGCAGAGCCCATTTGGATCCTCTGTCCCCCTTTCTTTCTGCCCCTCCCCCTCTCGTGCTCTCTCTTTCTCTCAAAAGCAAATAAACATTAAAAAAAGAAAAAAAAAAAAAAAAGATGTTCCCAGCCTAGTGCAAGGCACTTGTGGACACAAATATCAGTAAGTCATGGACCCTGGCTTCAAGGAATTTTCAAGTTTGCAGGGGATGGGTAAGAAAATGTGACCTAATACACTCTGACAATGGACACAAAGAGTTTTGGAAGCTTGAAAGAGAGAGTGGTCCCTCCTGCCACAGAAAACTACCTGGGAAAGACTTCATAGTGGAGCTGATCTCCCCTGAGATTCAGAAGATACAGCAGGTGAGACAGCACAAGGGTGGGGACAAGAGAGAGAAATAGGAACACATGGAAGGACGCGCAGAGTACAGGTGGAGAAGGTCAGATCACATTCTTCTTTCTTGGGAGTAACAGTCAAAGTCAATGCTCCTTGGCTTATTGGGGGCTCGTGTAAAGAAGCTATAAGTTTGGCCCACAGCGTGTCTTCTGCCTCTCTGTCCTTTTCACAGAAGGGAGGAAATGGATGAATTTGTTTCCCAAAGGATGGAGTTTCTTTTTAGTCCAACTGATGAGCCACATTTATTTCCTTCTAGAATGAATAAATGCAGCTCCTTGTGTCCTGAACATTTATTGTAGGTTTAAGGACACGTAAAAATTGACAACGTTGTGGAAATAGCGGAGGAGATTAGCATATTGAGCGTTGTGGCAAAAAAGAAAAAAAAAATCCTGCCAGAATGCATTCCTAACTCTGCAAGTATGCCAAAAGTACTGGTACCAATTGGCTTCCTCTTCAGGGCTTGCGCTTCTACCGGAACAGATGAAACAAGCTGCTTTGGTTAGTTTTATGTGTCTTTCTCTCCCTTGGGGCTGGAAGCTCCTTGGAGGCTGGGAGCAGAGCTGATTCACTTCTGTTCTCAGCCCCTGGCACAGTGCCAGGCACACAATCAGAGCTCAGTACATTCTGAATGAGCGAGGGATACAAATTTAAGAATATTGGTTTTTAAGTTGTGTCCATGGTAGTGGGGGGCATCTGAATGGTTTCCTATATCGTTTGGAGTTTTTAAGTGTGATTATACACAGTGATCACAATTCAGAGCATTTCTTATAAAACTAGTTTTTCTTTACGGCAGAGCTAGCCTTCTGACATGATGGATAAAAGTACCATAGATATTAAACTGTGTCCTCTGCCTTGACCTTGGACAGTCATCCCCAAGAAACTTAAGACCCACAAGTTTGAAAACCACTGTGCCAGAGGCTTCAAATCGATGTCCAATTTTTTGCTTTAGTTACTTCTCAGCATGATAGGAAGGCTGAACTGTGCTCTCTTTATTGGTCTTTCTACCACTCAGAGCTATAGTAAAATCTCCTATGACCACAACTCACTTGGGTGTGTATGTTTTGTTATTTGTCATTTTATGTGTTGTCTGTACATTGGCCAAGATACTTTCTCAATTGGGCTAAACTATGGTTCTTCCTGTAGCTTCCTGATAACTTTGGGTGACCTAAGGAATGCCAATAATCTGGATTCTTAAAAGTTAGTACCTTATGGCCACTTGCCCAGGGAAGGGGCGAGATCTATGTGGGAAGACAGATTAATCTAAGATGTTTTGATGCACTTCTTTTGTACCACTGTTCTACGTTAACATTCTCTAACATAGGCACCAATTAGATCTTGGAAACAGGCATGAAGAAAAGCATAAAATGAGATCAAAACATAATCAGCTCCCTTTGAATTCTACCTTATGTTTTAGCCAGTCTATTGGCTCCTTGGCTTGGAGAAATTTCAAATTCCCACTGGCTTAATGGCAAGATATCTTCCCATTCTTTTTTTTTTTTCTAAATACATTCTCCCTTAAAAAAAAAATTCTTCTGACCACCGTATCTCTCCTGTGAATTCTCTTTTTAGAATTCAAATTGCAAAGGAATTCACGAGTGAAACGGAACACATTTTTGAGCCCTAAGTTTACTGTTGTTCATAGCTCCTGGGAGCAGTAAAAATTTTCAGTAGTTTATAGCTTTTGTTTGATTTGAGTTGGGGAAGCCATGTCAGCCTTTGATAATCATCTCAGAGAGACTGGCCTGTGTCTTGGTACCCAGATAGCTGTGATCCTATATGAACATCATCTAGCCATCAGCATATGACTCAAAGAAAGGCAAAACTTTGAGGGCTGTGGGTCTCCGGGGGCAAAGATCAAACTTTCCTATTAGCAATATTAAAATGCAGTTCCAGAGATCCCATGCCTAGAGATTCCAATGGGATTGGATGCACAAATGCAGAAGATGGGAAATTCAGCTCTTGGTCAATTGTCAGGCTTTCTGCATCTGGGTGATTCTGTGGAGACCATGAAACACAAAGACTTCACTTTTGAGATTCTGAGAGTAAGCCAATACCTTCTTCCTCCTTGGAGAACTGTGTCCGTCTGCACATGCCTACCCCTAAGTATCTAAATAATTATTACAACAACTGTACTGGTTTAACATTCTTAATTCAAGCATTTCTAAGAACTAACAAGGAAGGAAAAGCTATTACATCATTATGGAATAATTACAAATAACATTCTTCAGCCCATGATTGTCTTTATTAGCTGCAAAAAAAAGAAAAGTGGGAGGAAAATGAAAAATTCATTAATCATTGAACAGTGATTAAATATCTAGATGTTCAGGAGTTTTTTTTTTTTTTTTTTTTTAATTTTTTTTTTAACGTTTATTTATTTTTGAGAGACATAGAAACAGAGCGTGAGCAGGGGAAGGGCAGAGAGAGAGGGAGACACAGAATCTGAAGCAGGCTCCAGGCTCTAATGAGCCGTCAGCACAGAGCCCGACGTGGGGCTCGAACTCACAGACCGTGAGATCATGACCTGAGCCGAAGTCGGCCACTCAACCAACTGAGCCACCCAGGCGCCCCAGGAGTTTTTATATAAATCATGGAACACATTTCCTGGTTTGCAACCACAGCCTTGGCTTTGTGCACATAGATCCAATCTGTTTTTCATTCATAGGCAAAACAAAGGAAGAGCTGATACTAGATTCTGTCTCTTGCAGAGAAAAGCAAACTGAGAACAAAGAGTTAATATTTACCTGTCAGGAAAGCAAGCATTTCAGAGCAATGAGCTATTATCTTGGCATAAATCTGAAATTGAAAAAAAAAAAACATATGGAAGTAAAATGAGTTAAAGAAAGAAGGTTTTCTTGGATTTCCCCAGTTTGAGGAAAAAGTATTTTAAAATGGTAAAATGTGGGCTCTCTAAGAGAAGGATTTTGTGTGAAGGGGCAATTATTCAAAACCTGAAATTATAAATGTATAAATTAAAAAAAGAAAAATTAGGGGTGCCTGGGTGGCTCAGTCGGTTGAGCGCCGACTTTGGCTCAGGTCATGATCTCACGGTCTGTGAGTTCGAGCCCCGAGTTGGGCTCTGTGCTGACAGCTCAGAGCCTGGAGCCTGCTTCGGATTCTGTGTCTCCCTCTCTCTCTGCCCCTCTCCCACTCATGCTCTGTCTCTCTCTGTCTCAAAAATAAATAAACATTAAAATAAATTTAAAAAAAAAAAGAAAAATTATTTTCATTGAAAACTCGGGACGCTAGTAGACTTCCTTTTGTGTGAAGTATGGCAACCTGTCCTGTCTTTACTAGTACGAAATGGCCTTTAATAATCTTCCATGGTAGTCAATGAAAAAATTCTTCCTATGTTGCCAATTTAGTGAGCATAAATTACTGGGAACTTTATATGGAATAAATCATGTTCTTAAGCCTTCTCAGATGTGCAGCCAATAGAGATTTTAAAGCAGAAAACGAAATGCAAAACTTAGCTCGAAGGGGCATTGGTTGTATTTGGAACCTTCTCTGGAGTTGTTTTCTCTCTACCCCTGTGAGGGGATTACAGGGGCTGCATTCCAACCTGAGGCTTTCTTAGCCACATGTGGCTCTTCAGAAACCTGCATGTGGTTTTCTTCTTGGATTTAAATAAAGCGACAAGGAATATTGCAAAGTGGATGTGGCGGGCGAGCCCAAGAAGGAAAAAAAAAAAAAAAAAAGAAGAACTCCGCTTGAGTCACAGACAGCAGGACAAAGAGGGAAGGAGTCTCTGACCCCAAATGTGCCGTTACCTGACTTTCGTGCTTTTGATGAGAACCCTGCTCTACCATCTTTTTTTGCAAAAGCATCGTGAGTGCAATTCATGGGTACTCATAAATGCAAGGTAAGTTTAATTGATTTGTGGCTTTCCACATTGCAGACGATGAAGTGGTGCTTTGGCTGTTGAAAGGTGAGGGGAACTTGATTTCATTGCAGAGATGAGATGCCGCATCGTCTAAACTGACAGATGGAAATTCCGCTTCGGAATTCATCATTTGATGTGAAGGACAATGGTGAAAATCTGAATCTGCTAAACAGTTCAACAGGTCAAAATACAGACCATTAAAAGTTAAATGAATGGGAACGTTGAAAATCATTGGCGGATACCTGTCTCTGACAGTTTCTAGCTTCCCTGATGATCTTTTTTGATAGCCTTTTCTGTGTCATTGGAAGCTTTCCCCACTCTCTTTGAGCTAGCTGTGCCCAACTAGAACTTTGGGTCCATGCGGAACCTTGACACACAAATGGAAATAACATCCCTCAGTTAAATTCCCCCCAAATATCTTGATGGGGGGAATTGATGCTATTTTGGTTTCCTATGGAGAGGGGGAGAAAGAGGAGGATGCTCACCCCCTATGCCCTATGCCTAATGACTCTCCATTCCCATCCCAAGCACATGGTCATATATAGTTTGTTAACAGAAAAGTAAGTTATGAAACATCACTTGTTAATTGTAATTAGCCAAAGCATGGAGGTGTGCATAAAGACAATTTTAACAGTTTTATTTCCGATCACCTCCCCTCCATGGTTTGAAAATTATACCCAGGGATTCTCCAATGTTTCTCTCTTTGAGAAGTGGAGCCTGATTTTGAGATGTGACATAGACTTTGGAGACTAGGTAATAAAAAGCCAATTGTGGCTTTTGGTTTGGATGCATGTTCTCTCTTTTTCTTTCTTTGAATCTCTGGCTCTGGGAAGCCTTACAGAAAAGCCCACATGGCAAGGAACTGGAGTCACAATTGGTAACGGCCAGCAGGGAACACCTAGGTGAGTGAATTTGGACCCAGATTCTTCAGCCTCTGTAAGCCTTAAGAGGTCCTCATCTCCAGCCAATAACTTGACTGCAACCTTGCAAGAGACTCTGAACCAAAAGCACCCTTCCAGGCTCTCCTTCAATTCCTCACCCTCAGAAACCATGAGAGCATCAGTGTTTGTTCTTTTAACTTGCCAACTTTTGGGTTAATTTGTTACATAGCAATAGATAACTAGTACATCCCTAACAAGTAAGTTGCACAGTGTCTGGAATTGACTAGAAAGCTCATAAATATTTGTTGAGAGTATGAATTAAAATGAATAGATGAAGAGTTTAATGTATATCTTTTGATACCTTTTCTTATAGCCTCATCTAAAATAGCTTCACAGAAGAGTGTTTTTGAAGGTAGATCTCTTTAATTATTAAAAGTTTAGTCCTTCTGCAAATATTTATTGCAGCTACTATTTGAACCACTCTTTAACTATGAAATACCTGTGAACCCATTTGAACATCTGTCAGCCTTTTTAGAAAGAAGTATTTATTGAAGCTCTCTTCTTAAGTCTCATTGCTTATAGAGGTTAAAACCCAGATTTTGGGTTTGGGAAGTAGACACAACCAACCCAGATGAGTTAAGAGTTGGCAGAAGGACAGAAGTTATCGCTCCACTGACATACCCAAGGTATTCATGGTGAGAACGGGGCCACTCACCAAACTGAGGGATATGAATAATGCAAGGCATTTAACAGTTAATGAGAGAAACTTGCAGAGGGTGTGGCTTACCTGCGCTTTCTGTGGTGTGATATGTCACCAGAGCTGGCCTTTGGGTCAGATAACCTGGCTCAGAATCCCGTCTCTTTTATTTACAAATTGTGGGAACCTAAAGAACTCATTTAATCCTTTGGAGCCTCATTTTCTTCATCTATAAATCAAGCAAACAAAGAGTATGATATAGAGTTTTTTTAAAAGACGAGGTATGGGAAGGTTTAGCTTACCACCTGGCATGCAGGAGGTATCTCAAAAGTTGCTCCTTTTTATGATGAGTTTATATGTTTCCTGCATTGTCAGACTACTTGGCTGCTCACAGGCACCTCTCGCTTTACCCACCGGCATGGTAGGATTGCCTGAAAATACGGAGACAAGAAGTCTGATGAAAGCATGGTTGGACTTCTCTGCTACCCTAGGAGGAGTAGGAAACAGGAAGTTTCCTGTTGGTGAAAGGAACAGGAAACAGTTGGTGTTTCAGGAAACAGATAGCAGGGACATATTTTACAGCCTGTAGGACTGGGCTCTGGAGAATGTGTTGAACTCCCATCCTCCTCTTCGATCAGTTCCACGTGGCCTTCTGTCCAGTTTTGGTTCTGCCTTTCGACTGGTCTCTCTTAATGCATCTGGAGGCCCCTCTTGCATTAATCAAGGCGACCTCGATGATGGGTCCTGCATCTCTCTAAGCTGTAATTCTGAGGTTTGAGCTATAAGGGCCATTGCAGAAATGGCTCAATCGGAAGATTTCAAGGCTATTTAGTGAGGGAGTCAAGTCACGAAGTGGTTCTCTTGTTCATCACTTGGTGGCTTCACTTGACTTGACCATGCTTGACATTGTATGAGATGCCCTGCATAGTCTCTTCTTTCTCTTTATCACGTTAACCTTGCTCGCTTTGCCAATTTCTTCTTCTACCCTCATCCACTCCTGTAACCTCCCTCATTTCCCCCTTCCTCTTTCCCATCTACCTATCTATCACGTAGAATGAGGTAGGGGAGAAGAAAACCAGGAGTAGGGCTGGAACCATTCTACTTCCTTTCCTGCCTTTTCTTCACTCATATTATGTGCCTCTGTTTAAAGGCACTTCGAAATTTGCCAAGCAAATGAGTTTTTTTGGATGGATCCAGTTATATTTTATATTTTAGGTGGAAGTCTAGGGCTTATATGAGTGTTTGATAAAAAGCATGAAAGTCTTAGGATAACACAGACAAAGTATCCTTCTCGTTAAGCTTGCTTCCTTGCACCAAGTATACTATTATTCTTATTCTCAACCTTTTGGTGTTCTCCTTGAAGGGGTCTTCTGACCTTTTGGCAAAACACAAATATATAAAATTTACCACACATTAGCTAGTTTGAAAAAACTTATTGGTTCTGAAAGTAGAGATATAATGAGCACAGTCAGGAATATGATGCTACTTACTAGATTTCTTAAAATGTCCTTATTTTGCACATTTCTTGGCCCACATCTGCAAATAAATATGACCAACACATTAAATGTTATATCTAATTATGGTAACTCTACATGTTTATTCTCTACACATATGTATCTTTCTAGTTTGGCCTCTGTTTTTCTGAAGTTTTGTAAGATAAAACATCCCTTTTATTTATTTATTTATTTATTTATTTATTTATTTATTTGAAGTCTTAGTGGGAAAAATTGGAAAACGTAGTCAAGGAAATCTTGTAGAATGCCCTCCTGAGGGCAGAGAAACCTCATGACCTCTCCTTACCCCTATCTTTCCCTACAATTTATAAAGGAACATATCCTAGCAGATCTGTGGGGTTCATAGCTTCTTTTTACTCTTAACCCCGTTATTTCAACATAGGAAACACATGCCTAGCAGCTGTAGCAAGTAAAAGAAAATTATTTTATTATTCGGGATAAACTAGACTATGCCACTGTAACAAATCAGCACTAAAATGTTTGTTGCCTAACAAAACAGAGGTTTATTTCTTGTTTAGACTTCATGCCAGTTGCAAGTTGGCAAGGGGACTCTGCTCCAAATACCCACCCAAGGGGCTAGTGATGGAGGCTCTACCATTGATAAATAGACTGTCTCAAATTAGTGGCATCCTCTGTGGCCATAGCCAGGGAAGAGAGTACTGGAATGTCTCATGCCCAGAAGTGACATGTAGCTCTTCTGCTCATGTGCTGTTGGCAAGAACTAGTCACCTGTCCACGCATAAGTATAAACATTCTGTGTGCCTGAAAGGGAAAGGAAACCCATATGCCAGAGCACAGCAGTGATGCCCATCACATTATATAATTCAGTCCTTTCAAGACAATTGAGCCCTAGGGGTAGCTGTGTCCTAGGTCACAAAATAAGCTAGAGGCAGAGCTAGTAATTAAAACCTAGCTTTTTTGATACCAGATATTACTTCTGCTATTATATATATAGAATTTAACTCTTTTGTGTATGGAGATTGATGACACAAAAATGTCGCAGAGCTATAGAGTATGTCCAAGAAATCAAGTGTGGCTGAAGAATGAGGACATTTGTTGTGTTTTTTAGCTGCTGCTGCTGCTGCTGCTGCTGCTGCTTCTTCTTCTTCTTCTTCTTCTTCTTCTTCTTCTTCTTCTTCTTCTTCTTCTTCTTCTTCTCCTTCTCCTTCTCCTCCTCCTCCTCCTCCTCCTCCTCGTCCTCGTCCTCCTCCTCCTCCTTCTCCTTCTCCTCCTTCTCCTCCTCCTCCCCTCCTTCTCCTTCTCCTTCTCCTCCTCCTCCTGCTCCTCCTCCTCCTCCTTCTGCTCCTCCTCCTCCTCCTCCTTCTTCTTCTTCTTCTCCTCCTCCCCCTCTGCCCCCTCCGCCCCCTCCACCCCCTCCTCCTCTTCCTCCTCCTCCTCCTTCTTCTCCTCCTCCTCCTCCTCCTCTTGCTTCTTCTCCTCCTCCTCCTCCTCCTCTTGCTTCTCCTCCTCCTCCTCCTCCTCCTCCTCCTCCTCCTCCTCCTCCTCCTCCTCCTCCTCCTCCTTCTTCTTCTTCTCCTCCTTCTTTTCCTTCTCCTTCTCCTTCTTCTCTATCCCATCCCAGGCAAGGCTTATTTTCTGGTTGTAGCTTAGGGAATTTCTAGGCAATATGGCCCCACAATGAAGGAAATATTCTCTCTTACTCAGGCAAATGCAAAGTTTTGACCCTAGAAGTAGTCATGATGTCTCGCATGTACCTAGAACCTTCAACTTCACAAGTCATTTTCATGTAACTTTTCTTGTTTGCTTCACATATAGTGCACCAGAGATAAGCGGGTTGAACCACTGACTTAGGTTTACAGACACCCAGGGCAATGACATGATATGCTCAAACTCATACAGCCCATTAATGGGACTGGAATCCAAAGCTTTGAATTTCAAGACCAGTGCTAGGGCATGAGCTAGTTTTTTCCTTCCTGTTTCCCGGCATTCTTGATTTTCTGGTGTGGAGGAATGATTAGGTGACTTTCTCAAAATTTCAACAGCTTTCCAGTGGCAGAATGAGGGGGGATAATTTAACTCTTAACTGAAGTGCTTTTTATAGATTCTTATATTGATACAGATATAATACCTGTTAACATCTGGAAGGTGTTACCTCACAGCTAAACTTACATCTCAAGTGCTTGGCTCTCTTTTGGAACACTGAATTCTCTTTTTGGTTTCCTCAGGGGGTACCGTGAGGATAATGATTGTACCAAAAACATGGGATGAAAAGACCACCTGTCATATTGCATGTGCCGTATGCATATTTGCTGTGACTATCAGTCTTTGTGCTGGGAGGATCAAGAATGGTGAGGGAAAATGAAACACAAGGAGTAAATCCCAGCTTCACAGATTTTCTTTCGATCTCTTCTGACTATTTCTGAGAAGCTATCAGAGGGCTGGCAGACAAAACGTGAAATTCATAGAAACATTGCACAACTGATAAATCCCCTTGGGTGAGTTGAGATTGCTTTCAGTTGCAAGTAATAGAACCTTGCTAGAAACTGGCTTAATCAAAAAGAGAATGTATTAGCTCACATAATGGAAAAGAACAGGGGGACAGATAAGTGTGCCAGTAATGCCCCTAGGAAACTTGTTTTTATCTTTGGCTCCACTTTTCTTTGTGTCGGCCTTATCCTCAAGTAGGTTTGCTTCAAAGGGCAGCAAAGATAGCTACCAGCACCTCAGAGATGCTATCTTAGAAGTTTAGCTTCTTTCTCAATAGTTGCACCAAACATTTCAGGTTCAGGTTCAATACCCAGGGGTCTTGATTGGGTCCCCAGCGCAGAATTAAAAAAAAAATCACCGTCATTTTGATTGGTCAGGGGTAGGCCACCCAACAACCAATGGAAACAATAGGTGGAGGCAGCCCCAACGAAATCTTAAGGACTGAAAATAGAGAAAGGGGATGGTGGTTAAAGGGAAATGGAGATGCTATTACCTGAAGAGGGAATGGATGTTGAACAGAGAAAAACTACAGGTATCTATTCTCCTGCTCAATGATATGCTTGAGAACTCACCAAGTGCAGGAGAGAAAATATACTATTGTAGTCAAGGGTGTTATTTTGTGTGAAAAGCAACAAGAGTTACAATGCTAAGGACAGGAGGAAAACTCTGATGGATGAAATTGAATCTCAAGTTATCTTCTTCTCTGTAACACTACATTTCCCCAGCAAGGTGATAGAAGTGGATAATGTCTTTTACATTTTCATTTTATATGGAAAAATACGTTGAGGGGAAGATGTATAGGTTATAAAACAAAATTTTAAAACCTTGTAAGTGATCAGTCTTCTCCAGGTAAATAAATATGGAAATGCTGGTCTATTCTTAAGATAAGATCATTTTTTAATTCCCAGGAAATGCCTGGTATTCAAATGGATTTGCCTTTGCTTAATCTCTGAGCAGTGCTGGTCCCAGCACAGCTGTGTTCAGAAGAGGAACCTTGTCTTTGATGTTCTATTTTTCTGTACGTGCCAATTACTATTTCCCCAAGCCTGGAGTGCATGGTTATGGGACAGACACTTCCTTCTTCAAATCACATGCATTTATCTGTGTGGGCAAAGTCCATCATTTTCATCCATTTATCATACCTGGTTTGGGTGGAACTCATTCCCAACTGTCACACATAATATGCTCCCTAAACACCAACTTAATTTGTACAAACCCATCAGCAGACTATACTTGTAAATAAACACTATCAGCTGATATTTGTATAGCACATTCCTGTTTCTTGAGTTCTTGCATGTAAGGCATTTCTTTCACCCAATCATCATGGGAGCTTTGGAAGGCAGGCAGTGTAGACGCTATTATTCTTATGCCACAAATGATGAAACAGAGATGGGCTCAAACCTGATAATTAGTGTAAGTCTTCAGATTCCAGACCTCAAGTTTTCCCCACTAATCATGTTATCTGAGATTGGGTGAGGACAGGAGTGTAGGTTGGTATCTAAGAAGAAAACCCTAATCAAATGACTGATGGTTTGAAGACTGGCTCTACCGATTGGGAGTTGTGTGACCTTGGGCAAATTTCTTAATCGCTTAGCCTCAAATTACTCATTACTCATTGTTATAATTATTCCATGCCTCATAGGATTCTTGTGATTATTAAATGGCATAATGCCTGGGCAGTGCTTAGCAAAGGTACCATACA
Source organism: Paguma larvata (assembly GCA_030068075.1). Taxonomy (NCBI): domain Eukaryota; kingdom Metazoa; phylum Chordata; class Mammalia; order Carnivora; family Viverridae; genus Paguma; species Paguma larvata. Next base: position 127,390,539 of record CM057827.1, on the reverse strand, counting down.
TGGCTCCACTTGAATATGCTAGATGTTGTTGAATCTCGCAATGTAGTTTCAGCCTGGATTCACAAAGAGAGAATAAAGAACTGGATTGCTCATCTGTAGTGTTCCATGTTTCTGTCTCTGTTAACTGAAAATTTCAGATCTGGGTGAAATGGGAGGATGAGTTGCCTGAATCAGTCCTTTACCTTGCTATGCTTGCCGCCTTCTTCCTCCCCTCCTCCTCCTCCTCATCCTCCTCATCCTTGTCCTTGTCCTCCTCTTCTTCCTTCTCCTCCTCCTCCTTCTCCTTCTCTTCCTTCTCCTCCTCTTCCTTCCCCTCCTCCTCCTTCTTCTTCTCCTCCTTCATTTTTTTCTTCTTTTCTTTCTCTTCCTCCTCCTCCCCCCTCCTCTCCTTCTTTCCCTCCTTCTCCTCCTCTTTCTTCCCCTCCCCCTCCTCCCCCTCCTTCTTCTTCTCCTACTTCATTTTCTTCTTCTCCTTCCTTCTCCTCCTTCCTCTCCTCCCCCTCCTCCCTCTCCCCCTCCTCCTCCTCCCCCTCCTCCTCCTCCTCCTTCTTCTCCTTCTTCTTCTTCTTCTTCTTCTTCTTCTTCTTCTTCTTCTCCCCCTCCTCCTCCTCCTCCTCCTCCTCCTCCTCCTCCTCCTCCTCCTTCTTCTTCTTCTTCTTCTTCTTCTGTCAAGACAGACAGTGAAAGTGGAGAAGAAACAAAGAAATCTTTACCTGCCTGTGATCAATTAATTGTAAACACTACTGCACTCGAAATTGGACCAGACTATACTTATCTTCTAATTGCTTGATTTATTTTTTTCCCATTCCAGTTGCCCACCACAAAGCCAAGTATATGCTGTGTGTACTTAAAAGATTATAAGGTTAATACTCTTTGCATATTTTAGCAGATAAATGTGAACTTGGCAATGAGATTAAACAATTAAGTTTAGACTTATGTGAAAGCAACAGCAGCCATTTCAGTCTTTCTTCTTAGCCTAACTAAGCTCCAAAGAAAGAATTTATTGCATTTAACTTTGCTTCAAACTTTTCTAATTCAGACTGCATTATAGATTTCCCAGTGTCTTTTTTTTTTTTTAAGATTTTATTTTTAAGTAATCTCTACACCCAACATTGGGCTCAACCTCACGACCCCGAGATCGAGAGTCGCATACTCCTCTGACTGAGCCAGCCAGGCACCCTTCCTCATATTAGTTTTATAAAACATAAACCACTTAGTTCCACACAACCCCGATGGTGGTTCTTCTGTCATAGAATGGTCAGAACAGTCATTTCATTTGAGCATCCCCTCTTCAGCATGTGGTTTGGCAGAGGAAAGGCAAATGAAAATAGCATGATTCTATGAGGGGGCAGGCTTCCTTTTGATCTTGGTTGCTTCTTTGAGCCGTTCAGGACTTTGAACAGTGTGTCAGAAGTGGAGCTCAGTGGTGGGGAGCAATGGTGAATGCACAAGACCAAATCCCTGACAAATGGGAGCTTGCAGTCTGATGGTGGGTACAGAAAGTAAACATAATGAAAGATGGCGATGGAAGCAGAGGGGAACTGTGAGCCAATGTATAAGGAACACCCCACTTGGATTTGGGGAATTCTCCGAGGTGATGACATCTAAGCAGACAGCTGATGGATGTGTGCAAGTGAGCTAAATGCGGGTCTGGTTGGGGGAGAACAGAGGCAACTCTTGCAGGCCAGGGAAAGAGCAGATGCAAGTATGGGTAGGGAGGACAGCTAGTTGGGTTGCAAAGTGCAGGATTTACAGAGAAATCTGGCAGGAGAGTGGCAGAGGAAAGAGTAGGAACGGAAGGGGGAAGGAGTGTAACAATGGGAGCTTCTCCCACTCTGACCCCCACATCCACGAGACAGGAAATGACCTCCACTTGTCCTTCTCTCTCTCCCAGGGGAAAGATGACTTCCCTTACAACCCAGGCTTTCTGGGAATCGAAGCAAAATAACAACCTGTGAGCGCTTATGATGCAGCAGGCACACTTTTCGTTACTTTACGTTGATTTAAACTTACAAACAATCCTGTGGGGTAGGCAATATGGTTCTATGTATTTTGCAGATGAGGATGTCCAGGCAAGGGGTGTGAAATGGTTTTCTCAAGGTGACCCAGCTGATGAGAGGCAGAGCCAGGGCCGGATCCCAGGTAGCCTAGCTCCAGAGATTGTCCCCTCCACCATGAGTGCTTGTAGCAATGAGGTGTCCTGTGAGCTGATTCAGGAACACCTTGTAGAGTTTTTCCAATGCAGTGTCATGGCAGTGAGAGAAATCTTTGCTGACGTTAACACGGAGATACATACTTTCATCTTTTTTTAATTCTTTAGTCAGGACAGTGTTTTCATAGAACACGCTTATGAAAACAAGGATGTCTTTAAGTTCCGATTAGAACTACTATTTCAAATTGTGGTGGTTTACCACGGGAAAACTTCCAGACACCTTTCCTTTTTACATTTGCTTTTTCTTTAACATAGGTGATAAAAAGAGACAGGTCAATGTCCCTTAAAGTCAGTAACACTTACTGGTTCTCAGGAGGTGACAATGATGTCTTGTCAGTACTGCTACACTTCTTCGAAACTCAAAGGCTCGGTTTTATTATGACTTATTCAAGATTCTGTTTTGTAATTTTGGAAAGCAAAATTTCTCTTTCTCATAGACTGCGTGTCATTCTTTTGTCTCCAAACGAAAATGCAGGCTCCAATCACACCCGAAATACCTTTTTAGTGTCTCTTTCTGAAACTCATGAATTAGAATGTCAAAGGTGCAATATTTTTTTAAGATTTTACTTTTATGTAATCTTTATACCCAACGTGGGGCTCGAACTCACAACTCCTGAAATCAAGAGTCTCACATTCTACCGATTCAGCCAGCTAGGCGCCTCTGCTTTTTTTTTTTCTTTTAACATAAAGTGTTATATTAGTTTCAGGTGTACAATATAGTGATTCAACAACTGTATATATCTCCCAGAGCTCATCACAAATGCACCCCTTAATCCTCCTCAACTATTTCACCCATCTCCCCACCCACCACCCCTCTGGTAACCATCAGTGTGTACTCTATAGTTCAGAGTCTGTTTCTTGGTTTGCCTCTTTTTTCTTTATTCATTTGTTTTGTTTCTTAAATTCCACATATGAATGAAATCATATGGTATTTGTCTTTCCCTGCAATGTTGCTTTTGATATATCTGTGGTAGTGCGAAGGGAAGTTCTAGAGACAACACACTTCTAAGAAAACAAAGGTAAAGAGGTGAGATTGATTTAAAAAGAAAAAGATGCTGAATTTAACCTGTGATGATTTCATCAAAGAAGTTTATTACTGACCTTCATCATGACAGCCTCAAAATTAGCATTGTCTTGCCAATATTTCCACTGCATTCACAGCTTTTGACTGAACCCTACTTTCCGTTGGGAAAAGGCAAAGCTGTAAGTGTCAAGTGTGTTCAGGTTTGGTAGATGGTCTCCAAGAACACTTGTCAGAGAATCGAATCAAAAAACAAAAACATTGTGTCGTATTCATATTGCCCGAAAAAATGCTTTGGTGAAAAAAACATTTTAGGAACATCTATAATTAGTTCCTGGAATTGATCTTGGTATTGTTTTATGTTCTGTCCCTGTCAAAAAACACTCGTCATATTGGATCAGGTCATTTGGTCTTTACATCCTATTTCCTATTTCCTTCCAGGACATGTGAGCATGGGCGGACACTTTTTAATTATCTCGATCAAGTGTGGGGGACATCTTTTCGCTGACCCCACTTGTAACCAACTGTGGTCGCCTAGAAGCAGGCGAATTGATTGGTTCTACCCTTCCCAACTAGCCAGAAGAGTGGGTCACACGTTATCCTGCCCCTTTGAAAAATCCAACTCAGTGATTGATTTTATGACCGCCCGTGGCAGCAAATTCCTCAGAATGAATTCTACCAGGTGAAGAAGTGTTTCCTATAACTTGCTTTAAATTTCCTTTGCATTAACTACGTGGCACTGTGCAGTCTCTTTGGGGACAATGTGATAAGGATCCATCAGTTTTACTGGCCAGGACGTATCTTTAATGGCTAAAGTGCCTAAGTAAATCTCTCTTATTTTCCAGCCCAGATTTAGTAATTTGAACTTTTGAAATCTCCCATCATGAGTGAGTCTACAGGGCACTCGATTTCTTGCCCCGCTTTGGAGCTCGGCATCCCCATATTACATCTTTCCTTCAGGTGAGGAAGTGAGAAGTGAAGACTGTAACACAGAGGAACATGCAGTAATCTGCTCTTTGATGCTATTGTACTATGTCCTTTCCTTCCTTCCTTCCTCTTTCTTTCTTTCTTTCTTTCTTTCTTTCTTTTCTTTCTTTCTTTCTTTCTTTCTTTCTTTCTTTCTTTCTTTCTTTCTTTCTTTCCTTCCTTCCTTCCTTCCTTCTTTCTTTCTTTCTTTCTTTCTTTCTTTCTTTCTTTCTTTCTTTCTTTCTTTCTTTCTTCCTTCCTTCCTTCCTTCCTTCCTTCCTTCCTTCCTTCCTTCCTTCCTTCTCTCTCCCTCTCTTTCTTTCTTTCTCTTTCCTTCTTTCTTTCCCTCTCTCTTCCTTCCTTCCTTCCTTCCTTCCTTTCTGTCTTTCCTTCCTTCTTTCTTTCTTTCTTTCTTTCTGTCTGTCCTTCTTTCTTTCTTTCCTTCCTTCTTTCTTTCTTTCTTTCTTTCTTTCTTTCTTTCTTTCTTTCTTTCTTTCTTTCTTTCTCTCTCTCTCTCTCTGTCTCTCTCTCTCTCTCTCTCTCTCTCTCTCTCTTGATTTTTCTGCACAAAAAAGAAAGAGAGAAAGAGGAATTCATTGAAAACAAGGGAAAACTTCTTGGAAGGATTTTGATCAAATTCATACACTATGTAGTGTCTAGTCTTACGGCCCTATACAGCCTGAGACTTTTTATCCTATGGGAAATGTCCTAAAGGGGTTTGGACACAACTTTGTTCTGATTTTGACACTCCCCTAAGGGCAAGCAGGTCTTCTTTTTCCTAAGTAGGGTAGACATCATTTTATTAAATCAACAGACACCTCAAGCATTAGTTACTAATGAATAAAATTATAAGTACAATGTCTAGTTATCCAAAGACTCCATTTTCTCTAGATTTTTGCCAAGACATGCCTCGTCTCCACCTGCACTCCCAAATGACATGATTCCTGGTGGCTCCTTTTTATTAGTTTTTGCAAAACGAATGTCATTGTCATGATGGAATTTGTTGATGACTTAAAACTTCTGTAAGATTTTCAAAACCTAAATGAAAAAATCGTATTTTAATAAAGCATATCTTGTCATTTATTTATTGAGATGTGTGTGGGAGAGACATGATATTTCACGCTTGCTGAGTATATTGGCTTTGAAATATATTTGAATTGTGGGGACCCAGAATGACCAAAATGAAGGATTAAATTGGGGTACGCACTGAAGCAGGGATGCTTTTAACTTTATTTTAATTTTGGTGTTTCTGTAGAGGAGAAAATTGAGGAGGGAGGAACACAGAAAAAGAGCTCGAGGGCAATGAGTGTTATGTGTGTGTGTGGGGGGGGCTAATGACAAACTAGAAAAGCCTCCACGGTGACACCTTTTTACACCTTTCTTCTCTTGTTCCTCTTCCCTCCCTTCCTCCTTCCCTTCCTCCCTCTGTCTCTTTCTGTCTTTTCTCTCTTTTACCCCCCTCAAAGATTACTAAGCACCTATTTCGTGCAAGCACTGATGTACAATGGTAAGAAGGCAACAGTCCCTGAGCTCACAGAACAGGAAACAAACACTCAAAAAACAATTGCATAAAGTCCGGAACCAGAGCCCCACGGATAAAGAGTCCAGGTCCTATTTGAGGTGGGGGAGGTGGTTATGAAGGTTTCTTGTGGGAAGCCATGTTAAGACTGCTGTGGGAGGGACAGGTGGAAGTTGGCTGGAGGAAGAAAGAGTCGGGGGAGAAAAAGTCATCCACAAAGCAAACATCTGTGGTGGAAGAACCCAGCGGAGCTGGATGGGTGGATGGCCGGGCTCTAGAGAAGGGTTTCTTCCTGAGGTCGTCAGGCCTCGGAGTGCCAGAAACTCCTTTGAAAAGAGTAATGACAGTATTTGGAATGCTATTTGGGGACAAGAGGGTGTACTTTTCCCAAAATCCAATAAATATTAGGTAGAGTTGTAATTATTACAATAAAATTCTTTGAAGTAGCTTCAGAACTTCAAGGAAGAGAACACTAGACCTTCAAGAATCTGCCAGACATTGGCATCCCTGTGTCTCCCTCCCTGGATGGGCACCTGGCTATAGGGGAGGGGCAGCCCAGAAAAAGGAGCTGGGGGTGGCAGAGGTCGCTTACCTGTAAACCGGCCAAGGAGCTCACCTGGTGTGGAGACCTCTCTCTAAGAATACTCCTCAGTATTGGGCACACACAACTCAGAGAGAAGATGCTTTTTCAGGTACTTAGTACTTTAATATTAGCTTTCAAAACATTCCTTCTCTCTCTCTTTCCTTTCTCTCTTTCTTTCCTTCCTCTCTTTTTCTTTGCCTTTCTTTCTTCCTTCCTTCCCTCCCTCCCTCCTTCCTTCCTTCCTTCCTTCCTTCCTTCCTTCCTTCCTTCCTTCCTTCCTTCCTTCCTTCCTTCCTTCCTTCCTTCCTATAGGCAAAGCCATAAAAGTCACAAAAATCAAGCAACTTTTTAACTTTCTCACCCACGGAGAGGGTTACTTGGTTGACAAGGAAATAAAATTAAAGGTCAAGGTCATGTTCCCCTTGCTCATCTTTTTATTAGGGCAGAAAGTAAATGCAGGGCTCAGAATGTGCCTGGAGGTAAAAGCTCCAGGCCGCCTGCATGTATCCATCCAGGTCCCCGCAACTGACAGGACACCAGGGGATATTCAGCCTTAAGTGGGAAAGAAAATTTGCTCCAAAAGGCCTCTTCAGAGCCCAGCAGAGCTGTGCCACTGGAGTTCTGAGGCACTGGACATCCAGAATGCAGTGGGGGTAGGTGGGGGGGGAGGGCGGTTGAGTGGTTCAGTTGGCGAAGCATCCGACGACTTCGGCTCAGATCATGATCTCCCAGTTCGTGGGTTCGAGCCCCACATTGGGTTCTGTGCTGACAGCTCACAGTCTGAAGCCTGCTTTAAGTTCTGTGTCTCCCTCGCTCTCTACCCTTCTCCCGCTCATGCCGTCTCTGTCGCGCACTCTCTCTCTCTCAAAAATAAATAAACATTAAATAAATTTTTAAAAAAATGCAGTGTGGGACCACATCCATCTTCCAAACAATTCTTGATGAAGTAGTCCAACTTCTCAGTTTAACAGACTATCTGCTTACCTATTCTTTTTTTTAAATATTTTTATTTATTATTTATTTCTTTATTTAAAAAAATTTTAAAACTTTTTACTGTCAAATTGGTTTCTATACAACACCCAGTGCTCATCCCAACCAGTGCCCAGCTCAGTGCCCATCACCCACTCTCCCCTCTCCCATACCCCTCTCAACTCTTGGTTTGATCTTAGCACTTAAGAGTCTCTTATGTTTTGTCTCCCTGCCTCTCTGTGTCTTTTTTCTTTCCCTTCTTCCCCTCCCCCCTGGTTTTCTGTTAAGTCTCTCAAAGTCCACCTATGCCTGTGCCGAGCTGTGCACAAAGCCTGACACGGGGCTCGAACTCACGAACTGCGAGACCATGACCTGAGCCGAAGTCGGACGGACGCCCAACCGACTAAGCCACCCGGGCGCCCCTGATGTTTTTATTTATTTTTGAGAGAGAGAGAGAGAGAGAGAGTGAGCAGGGGAGGGCAGAGAGAGAGGGAGACAACAGAATCAGAAGCAGGCTCCAGGCTCTGGGCTGGCAGCACAGAGCCCAAGGAGCGACTCGTGAAACCATGAGATCATGGCCCGAGCCAAAGTCGGACACTTGACTGACTGAGCCACCCAGGGGCCCCTTTTTCTGTTGTTTTTTTTTTTTTTTTTTTTTTGAGGGAGAGAGAGAGTGTGTGCAAGTGCATGCACACAGAGCCCGATGCAGAGCTCGAACTCACAGACCTTAAGATTGTGACCTGAGCCAATGTAGAGCACTCAACTGACTGAGCCACCCAGGCATCCCTGCAAGGCATATTTTCAAAGGATTTTCAACAGAAATTATTTTTTATTCAAATACTACATATATATATATATATATATATATATATATGTATGTATGTATGTATGTGGGGGGGGAGTCTGCTGGAGTCATCCAAAGGGCAACTATATACTATATACTATATAGACCTTGTATATAGTTTATAGTAGAGTATAAAGTATCTACTATAAATATATAGTAGAGTATATAGTATCTACTATAAATATATAGTAGAGTATATAGTATCTACTATAAATATACTATAATATACTATATATATTATAATATATTATAAATATATTATAAATATAATATAATATACCATAAATGTATATAAATGCCTGTTAACTCAGATTCAAAGGCCAATCTTTTATTCTGAGGAACTGATTCAACTTGACATGACATCATTAACTGGACAGCTGCTTTTGTGGAATTCCCCTGTGTAGGCAGAGTGCCGGTCAGGCAGGGACAATGCGGTAGTCACCTGGATCCTGGTGACAACCCCTTCCTGGGTCTTCTGCAGAGAAGGTTCTCACGATGCATTCGCTGAACCGAATTAAAAGGCTGGCCAGGCCCAGGCATCTGCGGATACCGAAATACCCAGTCTGAGGGTCCACGCCTGAGCCCTGCTACTCCCAATCCCTTTCCTGCCTATTTCTTGTTCCAGACAGAAAAAACTATCCGTAACTGGGTAGTCCCCTCAAAATAGCAACTATGGCAACAGTAATGCAATAGAAACAGACTCAGCACTCACTGTGCATCAGAGACTGTGCAGGCCACTGTTGCTTTCTGGGATCCTTACAGCAGCTAGAGGGGAGATATGTCACTTCCTGTTACTATTTCCGTTTTGCAGCCAATGAAGAATGAGGCTTAGAGAGCAAGGGCTAAGGGGCCTCACGTCACAGCGCTAGTCGAGGGCGGGCCCAGAAATCAAGTTGGTTTTTGTGGTCTGATTCTGGACACTGTGCCTTTCCTTGTGATCCAGACTCACTAGACCAGACCTTAAAGCGCCGAATGTTCTAGAAAAGAAGAGGGATTTCCCAGTGCACCCAAAGCCAACTTAGAGTGAGAGCTCTCCCCTGGGGACTGGTTCTTTCTTTCTTTCCTTTGTTCTTCCTTTCTTTTTCTCATGATGCCTTTAAGCTGTGCTAGGAATGGTGAGGTCCTGAGCAGGGGTGGGAGAGAGGAAGAAGAAAGACCTCGCTCGTTCTGACCCTCTGCCCTCTTTCCGTTCTCCTTCCCACAGGACCGATGGGCTCAACGGTCTTAAAACCTGGCTGAGGCCAGCCCTTCGGACGACTCCAGCAGACCCATGCGTCCTACGGTTCAACTTTTCAAACCCCCCACCCCGTTTGTAATTCCTCGGCAGGATTCTGAACTCTGCTGTCAGATTTCAGTTTTACAGTGAATCGAAAATATTTTGATCCAAATTTTCCCTTAGTGTCCCGCTTTATTAACGCGATATGACTCATATTAGCGAGTGCCTGCTTTGGAGCCGTATGCCCTGAATAAGTTATCAGGTTTCATTGTTTACCCTTAGTTAAAAAAAAAAAAAGAATTCCATACACTCTGACCTCATGACACCTAAACCCTGCCCATGCAGTTAAAACAGGAAAACTAGTTATCTGATCTCATGAAGGCAAACTAGCTGGTAGGCTCACTCAGATGCTTCCATTTCTACCGGCGTGCGGGTGTTGTGGGGAGCCATAGATTATTAATTAGGAATGCACGGGAGAGAAGTTCGTTTTGTTTGTTTGTTAATTTCCAAAATAAACCCAACACAAAGGGAAACAGCTACAGTGCATTTACTTTCCATTGTTAGCACACATCATTATGTCATCATGTAAGAATTGCCCAAAGAAATAAAAAAAAAAAATTACCCCACGGATTGCTTAATGGCCCTCCCCCCTCCCTCCGCCTGCCTGTGGAGTTGTCTGAGAAAGGAAAAACATGAGCATTAGTCAGGCCCTCGGGGTGAGGAGGCTTCTTACCATGAGCCAGTGCCAGGTTAGCCCGGGTGTCTGCAGAGCAGGCTTTGGCAGGCCACCAGAGAGAGGGCATTTCACAATCCAGGACTCACCCCAGAGGATTCTGAGCCAGCGAAACACTAATGGGAATCCGGGGTGAGAGGAGAGTGAGGGAATTTATTCTGCGGATCAAAATCTTCAACGCGTAAAGATGTTTCCTTTCTAGTTTTGATTCCTTTTTATTTTAGCGGCTACACATTTTTTTTTCTCACCAGATTATACAAGGCATCAAACTGTTCTGCTTTTGGCTCCCTTGAATGCCTTGTTCCACAGATTCATCAGGAAAGAAAATATTGGCTATTTGGGGAAGGGGTGGAGGGAAAGATGCTGGGTTTTGTAACAAGCTATAAAAATAGTTAACATCTATTGAGCACTTACTTGTACCAAGAGGTGTGCCCAACTGGGATATCTCACTAATTCTCAGAACCCTAGTGTCTGAGTATTATTACCAAGCCTAACTTTAGTTGAGGAAACAAAATAATGACTGAGGTCCCAGAGCAAGTAAGTAGCCAAGGCAAAAAGTAAACCCCCGTTGCTTGATCAAGTTCAAGCCCTTAAGGTGGACTCTGTGTTCCTCCAAACTGCGGTGGCAGCTCTTGCCTTGGCGTCTATTAGGAGTTGTTTGTGGGGTCTGGGTTCCCAGCATTGCTAAGTACCTGTTCTGCTAGCCAATATGTACTTTAAAACTGCCCCAAATAATCATAATCTCACGGTTCGTGGGTTCAAGTCCCGCAGTGGGTTCTGTGCTGACAGCTCAGAGCCCGAAGCCTGCTTTAGATTCTGTGTCTCCCTCTCTCTCTGCCCCTCCCCTGCTCACGCTCTGTCTTTCTCTGTCTCTCAAAAATAAATAAATGTAAAACAAAAAAATTTAAAAACTACCCCAAACAAAACACAAAACAAAACAAAACAAAACGCCACACTGAGTCGGAAGACAGTTTGACAGTTTCTTACAAAAGTAAACACAATCTTACCATAGGATTTAGTAATCACATTCCTTGGTGATTCTGAGTTCCATCTGAGTTGAAGATTTCTGTCCACACAGAAACCCGCCCATGAGTTTATAGCAGCTTTTTTCATAATTGGCAAAACTTTAGAACCCGTCAAGATGTCCTTCAGTAGGTGAATGGATAAACAAAGTGTGATATATCCAGACGCTGGAATAGTATATATCAATAAAACGAAATGAGTTATCAGGGCATCTGGGTGACTCGGCTGGTTACGCGTCCAACTCTTGGTTTTGGCTCAGGTCATGATTTCACAGGTTGTGAGATCAAGCCCTGCCTTGGGCTCTGTTCTGAAAGTGTGGAGACTGCTTGGCATTCTCTCTCTCTCCCCTTTCTTTCTGCCTCTTTCTCTCAAAATAAAGAAGTAAACATTAAAATAAAAAAGAAACGAACTCTTAAGCCATGCATAGATATGGAGGAAAAGTTTCCTCCAATACATATGTATTGTTAAGCCAGTCTGAAAAGGTTCCCAACTGTAGGATTCCAACCATTTGCATTCTGGGAAAAGCAAAAGTATAGAGACAGTAAATTTAAAAAAAATCAGCTGTTCCAGAGGTTTTGTAGGGGAGGAAAGATAAATAAATAAAACACAGGGGATTTTCAGGACAGTGAAACTATTCCTTAGGATGCCGTGATGGTGGATATATGGCATTATACATTTGCCAAAACCCACAATGCACAATACAAAGAGTGACCCTAATGTAAATTATGAACTGTAGCTAATAATAATATATCAATATTGGCTCATCAATTCTAACAAATATGCCACACTAAAGTAAAATGTTAATAATCACCGGAGAAGATGTGGAGAGGTGTATGGGGATATAGGGCCTTTTGATACTTTCCACTCAATTTTTCTATAAACCTAAAATTGCTCCAAAAAAGTCTATTAATTTAAAAAAAAAGGGGGGTGCTGGGGCACCTGAGTGGCTCAGTCGGTTAAGTGTCTGACTTGGGCTCAGGTCATGATCTTGCGGTTCATAAGTTCGAGCCCCACATTGGGCTCTGAGCTAGCAGCTCAGAGCTTGGAGCCTGCTTCAGATTCTGTGTCTCCCTCTCTCTCTGGCCCTCTTCCACCCACACTCTGTTTTTCCCTCTCTCTCAAAAATAAATAATCATTTTAAAAGTGGGGGCGGGGCACCTGGGTGGCTCAGTTGGTTAAGCATCCAGCTTCAGCTCAACTCAGGTCATGATTTCATGATTCATGGATTTGAGCCCCATATCAGGCTCTGTGCTTAGAGCTCAGAGCCTGGATCCTGCTTTGGATTCTGTTTCCCTCTCTCTCTCTCTGCCTCTCCCCTGCTCATGCTTTGTCTCTGTCTCTCTCTCAAAAATAAATAAACATTAGATTTTTTTTAAAAGGGGGGGACATTGGTAGTTTAGATAGAGGGGTTGAAAAACACCCTTTATATATTTCTGCGTGTCTTGATTACTTCTTTAGGACAAATTAAATACATAAAAGCCTGCAAAGGAAAGAATTCTTCACTCGGGCATGATCCCACGACTGAGGCCTCAAGTTTGGCCCATTTCTAGTGGTAGAATCTTGGTCTCCTGTATTCTCAATGTGTTAGAAGTCCCATGCTTTGGAATGACCCACTTAGCTAGACAGTGACTGAGGCGAAGTCCAAGGGCTCTAGGTTGGAGGCTGGTATATAGATCTTCATGCTTCTGGTCAGACCCTTCTCAGTTTCACACACTTCCATCTGTTCTTCTGAGGCTCGGTGGAGACCCCACACTGGTAGGGTAAGTTTGCATTCTGAGGTTGCTGAAGGGAGACAGTGTATGGGAGCAAGAGGAGAAAAAGAAGGCAAGGGGGAGAAAGAACAAAGAGAGAGAGGAAGGAACAAAAGAAGGAAGGAAGGGAAAAAGAGAGCGAGGGAGAATGTAATTTTGATGGGCCAATCGAATGGCTGGTATACCTACCCATCAGAGGTCTAGTCTTTGCAAATGATTCTGGAGAAAGCAAGAAGAGTGCCTTCATATTTTCTAGCAAAAAAAATGGGGCTGGAATTTTTCCTGATTCCTTTCTACTTCAAACCTTGGAAGGAGTTGTAAACCAAAGAGGGGACCAGCTCATGTCTGTCACCATTTCCTGCATCCTCACCACCAGGCCTGGAAGATGCCATTAATCACACAATGCGTCCATCTGTGTGCCTGTCATTTGAGCTGCTCCCTATGGTCAGCGAAGCAGGTGACAGGCAAATGCCAGACACTTGGCTGTGTGGATCTTCAGTAGTGACTGAGTAGACAAGTTACTTCGTTTTGCCTACATTTGAATTTTCACTAAATCTAATTTACTCTTCCAGAGTTCGGTAGTTATGTTTAGAGAGAATGGGGTGAGCCCGGTTCTATCTGGCTTTATTGCTGAACTGAAGACATTAGAGGTTTTAAATATCATTGGGCAGTTGATACAGTGGAAACACACACACACACACACACACACACACACACACACACCCCAAATCGGATACAACGAATCAGCAATAGGGTCTATCTGAACAAATTGGTTTTCTTTCTAATCATTCAAGGAATGTTTGGTTTTATATACAGAAGTGTTATATATATATAACACTTCCAGCACAACCATTTTGTTTAGCTGTGCTACGTAGAAATGGTTTAAGATTGGAAACTTCCAGTTTTTACCAACTCCCCCACACCCCAGGGAGATTATACTTATGAACTCTGATATCCAAGGATACCTCTTAATCTTTGAAATATTATTTTCAACGTGAAATATTATTCCAGATATATAGGCCCCCTCGCGCCCCCCCCCCCAAAGGCCTAAATAAAACTTAGCCCTTGGCTTAATGGAAAGTTCTCAGAGAACCGGGACTGATGGTTCCTTCCCAGGCAGGGCAGATTTTCCAAGAACTGCCTGGTTCTGTCTGCAGATCCTGAAGGCTGCTGGCTGCAGGGTCTCTTTAAGTTCTTTTAAGATGAATCTTTAAATGGCACCTCAGTCTATTCTCATATACGAATTCCAGAGGGTTTGATCCTATATGTAGAAGTGAATTTATAATATGGAAGTAAACAATATATTCCAACTGTCTACATTCTCCTTCAGCTCCAAAGACTCCTCTTTGGGTCAGTGAAACACATTCCCTGTCCTCCTCTCATCTGTTTTCTTCAGCAAGAGAGGTAGACGTGGGTTGTCTACTCCAACCCACTGTTGCAGGGGTTTCTCGCCCCACCCCAGTGGGATGAATTCATGCGAGACCCAGGTACGAGTTAAGGTCACGGGACAAAGAAAGATCAGCAGGCATTGTTCTCAGTTTGCTTTCATTTGTGCCATTCTCTACCAGCTGGGCCTCTGTGTCCAGGCGTGAAGAACTGCTCAGTGGAACTCTCGAAGAATGAGTTTTTTTCCAAAGCGAGTCTTTCGCTCGTTTCCACTGGATCTCCGAATGAGGCCACAACAGACCACTGCCCATTTGCTGAAGGCCTGCTTTGGTGCAGCCACCGTGCCAGATGTCTCCCACACTTTATCTACAACCTTGTTACTGTTATGTCTGCTCTACTGGTGGAGATTCTGACTCTTAGAGAGGCTACTTCATCTTCAAAGACAGCAGTGATGGTGCTTCACACGGATTTAGGACTAACTCCTTTCCAGAAAGGTGGAAAGCGTGATACATTGTGAATCCTCAAATGAGTTTATAAATTAAGGACTATTAATATCCCCATTTTACAGATGAAAGAACAGAGGCTCAGAGAATTATCAGAGGTGCCCAAGGTCATAGAAGGCATCACACAGAGGTGTGAGAACCTCACTCCAAAGCCTTTGACCTTCATCGTTATAATTTCTGGCAATGTAGAGAAGTAAAAATGAACTAAAAACTGATAATAAGATTTACACGAATAGCTCAGTAAGAAGAGAAGAGAAACGTTAAGGCAAAGGAAAAAAATTATAAAATCTTATGAACGGACGCTTAAAAGTTTTAAATTTGGAAAAACTAAACATTCTTAATAATCCTGAGAAAGTTACCCCCAATTAAACGCAGATCTCCTCAGTGTTAATAATAGCAGTGGCTTCAGGTATAGATAGACCCAGGTAGGTTTTTCTTTTTCCTTTTTAAAATTCCTTTTACAAAACTTTTTTTCCTATACTTAAAACAACTTTAATATTTTTGAAGATAGCGGTTAGACAAGAAGAGGATGTTGGATCCTGGAGCAATACAGTGATTGCTTGTTTTCTCAAGCATATGACTCATACACGGCTTTTCAGTAATGCTCAGGAAATCAAAATCATTTGCATAAATAATAACTTGGGATTGTAAGGATTATACATAAAAGTGACAGGAGAGATAAATACTTTTATAGATCTGAAGGTCACCACGTAGGTATAATGGGATAAATTGTGATGTTATCCACTGAGGATAAGAGGGATACTTCCTTTTTTTAAAAAAAAAATTTTTTTTTAATTTTTTTTTTAACGTTTATTTATTTTTGAGAGACATAGAGACAGAGCGTGAGCAGGGGAGGGGCAGAGAGAGAGGGAGACACAGAATAGGAAGCAGGCTCCAGGCTTTGATGAGCCAGCAGCACAGAGCCCGACGCGGGGCTTGAACTACAGACCGTGAGATCATGACCTGAGCTGAAGCCGGCCGCCCAACCGACTGAGCCACCCAGGCGCCCCTAAAAAAAATTTTTAAGAGGATAAGAGGGATACTTACTTTTTAAAAAAAATTATTTTAATGTTTCTTCATTTTTGAGAGACAGAAACAGACCGTAAGCGAAGGAGGGGCAGAAAGAAGGAGACACAAAATCCAAAGCAGGGTCCAGGCTCCAAGCTGTCAGCCAAGAGCCGGATACGAGGCTCGAACTCGCTGACCATGAGATCATGACCTGAGCCGAAGTCGGACGCTTAACCGACTGAGCCACCCAGGAGCCCCACAAGGGATACTTCCTAATTTGGACCGGGTATTAGTATTGTGATCCTCCCGATTACCACCCCCTCCCCACATTCAGTATTAAACGCATGTGGTTCCTCTGACCTAAGGAAGAAGGGATGATAATGATGAAGATAAATAATATAACATCATAAACAAACAACAAACAAATAAATAATAAAACAGAGTAAAAAATAAGGACACTTTCTGAGAGAAACGAAAGATGTATGAAAATAAAGCTTATTTAAGAAAATGCAAAAACCTTTTTTATTATTTTATTTTGTGTTTTATTTTATTTTATCTTATCTTACTTTATTTTTAGTTGTTGAGACTGATAAGAGCACCCTGGGGACAGCTAAGTGCCTCTCATGGACATTTACTGAAGCGCTTAGAGTACAGCGTGCTAAGGCCCAAGACGAGCTGCGGGTAGTTGCATATGGCGGCCACTCAGAACAAAAAGGGTGTCAGCCCGCTCAAGTTTCAAGGACCCGTATCCATCTTTCTGCCTCCAGTAACTCCATCGCTGCCCCCCTCCCCACTGCCAGCACTCACATGTGTGCACGAGCATCACAGGAGGGAGGGAAGTTTATTCTCCATAAACAATTCGCTCTTTGGCCACTCTTTGAGCGTGCCAACCAGGTTGCCAATTCTGATGTAGACACCTGTCCATTTGGAACCGGAATGGAAACAGCCACTCATTTCCTAGAAACCATCAAACACCCTGTCAGTGAACAACAGCTCTGCGTTAACCGCAATCTGGGCAAGACGAGAATGGGTCATATTGAGAGCCAATTACCAATCCTCTAAGCCATTGGGTTTCCTTCAGATTGGTGACAATTTCTAATTCTTTTGCTACAATATAGTTGAGGAGGGTTCTCTTTTAATCACGGTGATAAGCTGCTGAAACTCTGTGTTATGCAATTGGGTCTTTACAACAATGCTCTCCAGAACTTGCTATTAAGGGTCCAAGGTCCATCCATATCTTAAGGTGGCTTCCCGAATGACATCTTCATGGTTCAAACAACAACAAAAATTATTTCCAACCACATTACTATTGGATTCTGGAAAAGTTCAGTAATTTCAAATAGAATCAATTATATTGTCGTGTGTGTGTGTGTGTGTGTGTGTGTGTGTGTGTGTGTTGGGGACTCTTTCGGCTCTTCACCTGTTCCTTGTTTTTTTGGCTTGTAAGACACTGCCCTGGTCTTTCTAAGGATGGCATCCTCATGAATCTTGGATGAATATTTTAGGTTAGTGCTTCTTATCACTTTCAGATGAAATGTCACCATCGAAGTGAACTTTTTGAGAAGCCTAGGTCCCATGGTTAGGAGCTCCTGTCTGGAGGAGGAGACTGGAGACTAATGTGGGCTTAATGTTGTTATGAACCAGGCGGCTGAGCGGAGTAACAATACGAGTCTGTTGGACATGTCTTCTGGGTTGTCACGTTCAATTTGCACATGACCTCTTGGCCAAAAAATGGGAAAGAAGTGGTAGAATGTGGGACTGAAAGCTCATATTATTGCTTTGACAGCTTCACTCGTCTAGAAGTAATGCAAAATGCAATTTATATTTATACACTCTGACCTCCTGCGCAGAAAGGGAAAGTATCTAATGATGGGCCGAGGTAGTGGAGGAAGAAACGGATCTCAATACAGCCGGAATTTGTCTACATTTGTGCTTTTCAACCGTTCAATTACAGTCAAAAGATAAATGAAACACGAACAGGGCACCGGTGAGGTAGTGACACAATTATTTCATAGTGACTGGGTTCTGGCTTTGAGTCTTGGCAAAGGTGGCTGCAACACGCCTTATTTCACTGGAGACAGATAAGCTGCTTGCTCCCACCGGACAAAGGCCCTCTGCTTGGAGGCGCATCATTATGGCCCATCAGAGAGGAAAAAAGACACCAGCGAGTCAGTGACACTCCAGATCTGCATTTGGAAATTCTTGAGAGGGGCTGACACGTTAATCCTATTAACCAAGATAAATCAAGTCAGGCCTGGTGGTAACTGGGGCATTATTCACTTTCGAGTGGAAATAGGCAGTGGGCAGAAAGCACCGTTTTCTTTTGTGCATCGGGAAATTTACTGGCTTTTACATGCCCCCACATGGACTAGAGCCTACGAGCTAACTGGGCAGAGTGGGGCTGTAACTGTCAGGATCCTCAAATATGTCCTGAGTGTTTCTGGACAGTGTTTGAAATGAATACTGTGTCTAGGATCCGCAGCCTCCAGTTTCTACAAAAAGTAGGACACGCAGGGGGAAAAGGGAGTCTGGCTTTGTCCGGAGATTAAAAGGGACAGTAATAATCACCTTCGGAGAGGCAGCAGCACCTGCCCAACTGAGAGCAAACCAACCACCTTCAGAGGCCCACGTCCGGGGCCATCCTAGAGTCCCACACCTCAAGCTCGAGAAACAAAACAGAAAAAGAAGTGAGAGGTGACAATAAACATCGCGATAGAGTATTTCTAAAACCATGGCTCAGATAGAAGTGCCTTTTCTGTATTCTTGCTATTTTTTTTTTCTTAATTTGTTCTCCTTTGGGGGATTAAAAGCCTTCACCGCTTAAGTTTTCCCAGATCCATTAAACCCCTCCCCCCTGGATCTCACCAATTCCTTTCCGGGCAGAAGACAGAAATGCATTTGTTTTTGTTTTTCCTTAACTAAACAGAAATGGACTTTTATGTGGAGGAATATTAAAATAACCCCTACTCTCGAATCAGATGTTTCCACTTGCCGTCTCTTATCACAATTTATGATACAAACTTTTCCTTCTCCCCCTCCCCACCCCACTCCCCAAAAAAGGAGACACCCCCCCCCCCCCCCCGTGGAGTTCAGCTGGCCATTTTCTGCAGGTTTCCTTTAGGGGAGAGAAGGCGGTTTGGGTTTTTCAAGTGTTGTTTATTAAGGTTTCACTGGCTTCCGGCGTGGAAAGAAATCAGTGGAGAGAGTGTGGATTGGCAGAGAGGGGTGGGCCCGGGGAGTCCGGAATCCCAGCTCGGCAGACCAGAGGCCGCGGGGCACGGCACCTCTTCTGGAAGTGTCCCTGAGATCTCAGGCCAAGGAGGCAGGCCTAGGGTGCAAGGTCAGGGGACACTGTTTCTGCTTCACAGCTGCATGAGAATAACTTCACAGCTCCCCCCCCCTCATTTGGGGGACCTGGAGCAAGACTTGTGGGGTTGGACAGGGGGGCTCCAGGGTCACAGAGGGGACAATCCCACCATCTTTGTCCACTCTACTTCCTTCTTTAAACAAGTAAACCAAGGACTACCTGAGGCAGCAGGAAGACAGTGGCAGGCATCCTGGTTGGCTCCTCTTTCCCGGTCCTGACACCCTTACCAAGCCCTCCTAATCCTCCTCCCCAAGTGAGTGGCTTCTGTCACAGATGGTGAAAGGTACATGAAAAAATATTTGGTCGACTCCACCTGTCCCATCAGCGACCTTAGGGAATTCTAAAGTGACATCTCTGAGGGCGGGGGAGTCAGGGAAGACACGGAAGGGGGAGTCCTTCTAAATCCATAACGTGGCTGCTGGAGAGGGGTGTTCCAGACAACTGGGACCGGAGAAAACTGCGAAGCCAGAGTGCGCTTTCTTGCGGGGGAGGGGGGCTCACCCCTGCCACGAAGACCGCACGCCCGGGACTGGGCGGCCCAGCGCCCCGGCCCTTTCGGGTTCCCCATCCCGGTGAGTTTACACCGCAGTCCGTGGGAACCCTTAACGTTCACAGGTCGGATAGAAAAATCTTGAACGCATGTTACGAAAGCAATTACAGGATGGATCCACCTAACGAAGGAAATGGTTCGGACCAGCTAAAGCACCCGCGCAGGGAGAAGTGAGAAGGTGACCCGGGGACCTCCTACAGGTCTCTTCCTCTGGGTCAAGCTCACCCCCTACCCCATTAGAAGAAGAAGCGAAAAGTGCCAACAGTTTCTACTCGGTTTTCTTTGAGGAGCGCGCCTTAGCAACACGTGTGCGCCCAGAACTTTCTCCCAAAGCCGAGTCCGGGGGCTGAAGCGGGGCGCAGGGGTGCGTTCAGGGGCGGGCGCCCCCGCCGCCGCCCCCAGCCGGGATCTCGGAGCCCGCGGCCGGCCCCCAGGAGTTAAAGCCGGAGGCGGACCAAAGGGAGGCCGCCGCGGCCCCTTGCCGGGGCTATCCGTTGCAAATGGAACGGCTGGCCTCTGGACCCTACCTCCCGCCAGAAAGGGCATTTTATTACAGGTTATGACAAGTTGCCCAGAGGCGCGGGGAGCTCCGTAAGAGCGAGCGGCGAGCGGAATCCCAAATGCTCGAGAGGCTAGGGAGTCGGAGCGGAGATGGGTTCAAATGATAGGTGCGAGCCGGGCTGGGGATGGGATCCGCCGCCCCCCTGCACGCCCCACCCCTGCGCCCTGGAGCTCCGGGTCCCGCCAACCCTCCTCTCGCTCCCGCCGCGCGCGCGCTGGACCCAGAAAACTCGCGCCACCCCCTTTCCCCGCAAATGTGCGTTTTCGGTTCCAGGCAGCAAATGCGCGTTTCCCCCTGTCTCCCCGGCTCTGTTTCTGGGCGGGCCCTCTGCGAGAACAGGGCTGTTCCGCCTCCCACCCACGAGCTGTGCCCCCTACACGCTTCCAACTAGATCTTCTCTGAGTCGTTTTGGGTTTTCTCCGAGTTCACATCCTCTCGCCTAGGTAAAACAGGAAAAAAAATGAAATCAAGCAGACTTCTATTTTCCGCAAGGGGGGAGATGAGGCCTTGGGGGGTTCTGCTATGTCTGTTGATTTTGCAGGTGGGGGAACACGTCCTCTTTCTCCCTGGCAGCTTTTCAAATGCTTTTCATCACCCGTCGCCAGTGGAAAATAGTTTTGTCTCTGTGAGTGCTCAGACCTGCTTTGCTTGGCCCTCGACTCGGAGTAGGGTAGGGGACCCCAGACAGAACACACAGCCGGCGCCCCAGATTCAAGCGAGCTTGCAAGGTTTGGGTTGGTCCCAGGACGCCAGATGAGTAGGGGGCGGAGGGGTAGTGGTGCAGCTTATCTGCAGAAACGCAGGAGAAACGGAGTGCGGGGGCAACGCTGTATCCCTCAAAGGGTGGTAGGTTTACCCAAATTCTATTCCTATTTCTCAAATCTGGAGAAGGCGTGGCCAGTAGTTTCAAAAGCAAGCCTCGTCCAAAATTCGTTTCTTTGAAGGATTCGAGCTCAATCAAAGCCAGAAAACTAGAAACTTTCTACCAATAATACTTAGCGCGCCTTAGCAAAATGCATTGAACACAAAAGCAAACCCCCAAACCCTACAGATCCTTGTCTCCCCCCTCCCTGCTCCTGGTTTAAAAAAAAATTATGCAAATAAAACATGAACCTCTGTCGTTGAGGAGGGAGAGGAATTAGATGAACTGGAAAAAGCTAGGATCCATCAGTGTTTCTCATTCAAGAAAAAGGGCTGGGTCCTGGGGGAGGGGTGTTTGAAAAATTGTTCCAGTGCTCTCGGCTGATGATTGAAGCGGATAAAATGTAACAACCGGAAAAAGTTGTAGGGAGTGGTTTTAAATAGACAGTTTCTTGGATGGACCGTCTTGGACACGTTTTACCCCTCCCCAACACCCAGCAACAAGACCAGTTCAAACCCAACTTAGTTTTTCCAACTTCCATCCAGTCTTTCGCTCTAAGTTTTTTTTTTTTCAGAACCGTTTATTCTCCTCATGTCAAATATACCTGATTTTTTAAAAAATAAAAATAAACCATTGTTTCTTGTGCCCCTGGGACTTTCAGTTAACTGTCCCTCCTCCCAACAACTTTGTCAGCCAGATAAATAGATCTACAAGTTGGGAAGGTTCATATCGTAACAACTGAGGCTGAAAACAAGTCCGAGTGCCCACTGTGGGCACCTGCTGCAGAAAAGAGCCTGAATTTCAGGAGCCACTAACCTGAGCGGAAAAGGCGCCTGAAAAATAGATAATTTTGACAGCATCGAAGTTACAGAATGAATGGGATAGGCGATACTGTTTTTCTGTCATGACTGTGGCATTAGTGATCATTGTACCTTGAAGAAAACAGATGAAACTATATTTCCCCAGAGAGGAGGTATTGGGTTGTTTTTGTTTGCAAACTCTTCAGAGCTGAAACATGCAAAATATTTGTTCTTTACTTGACTGGCCAGGGACAACCAATCAGCTGAAAGGTTTGCGGAACTCTAGGGTTCCTTTCATTGAAAGAGTAACCCTGGAGAAAAAGTTTTAGCCCCCACGATGGAAAACCTTCCTCTAATGTTTGGCTTTGGAGAAGATTGGGAGAGAGAAATTGTAAACGAAATCACTCTCCTGCGTGGTCTGCGTAGATTGGAATGCCTAGAAATGCGAGGTGGCAACAAGAGCCATAGGGAAATGCAAACTGCATAAACATAATCTTCATTTCTGCGTTTGGGGCACAGTCTTACCACACAAGAACCAATCTTTATTTATCTTTTTGTTCTCTCTTCCTTTTTGGAATCTGGACACACACACACACACACACACACACACCCCAACTTGTTTTCCAGAACCAAACTTAAATATGCATAAAAGTTCATTGATTTCTCTATACTGTGCCCCTCCCTCTTTCTGGAAAGAGCCAATTATTGAGAATAAAGAAAATCACACATCTTCAACTCCCCCCCCACATACCCTTTCAAAAAGAAAGAAATAGAGAGATTTAAGTAGAAGATACGCGAAACTGTCACAAATAGTGCCACCGGGTGGAGGGGAAAAAGTTGTAAAAAGAAGAAAGGTCATCTGTAAGGAAGTTAAAAACAAGAGCTGTCGTCTTTAACTGAAATCGACCTGGCAGAGGTGTTCTGCACTGTGGGGAAAAATAGGAACAGAATTGCCACTTGGAAGAGAATAAGAATGAAGGCACTAGGGAGCAGGAAAGGGGGGCGAATCTGGAAGGAGAGGTAAACGGAAATGGGCAAAGTCCCCAGGAATATTGTTGGGGCTCCCCTATCCCATGTTTACAAGCCTTCCGGTTGGCTTGCAGAACAACTGGAAAGCAGGGCGAGCAAGACAACATAGAACTCGGAGGGAGGTTCGAACTGCTCGAGCCCCTTTGTAAGGAGTGCGGGAACATGTCTTTTTATGGTTTTCTTCCCTTCCGAGGCTTAGAATAATAAACTCAAGTGTCTGCCCGTCAGCCCCTGTCCATCTTCTTTAGCAAACTTGACACAGTGGAAGAAATATGACACGTGAATTATTAAAAAGGAGCTAGTTGACTTCTAACCCTGATTGCCTTTCTCAGAGTCCATTACCTGCACATCTATCCAGCAACACCCTGCAAGAATTACAGGGCGTGCGAGCTAGGAAGAAAAGAGGGAAGAGCGAAGCCCAGGGTTTGTGAAAATATCTGGGGAAAAGCAGGGTGTTTTACGTTCCCATTTGCCCTGCTCAAGGGGTGTTACAGAAAACAAACCACTCTTCTGAGAAAAGGTTCAGTTTCTCGGTTCAAGAAAGCAGAGACAGAGTGGAAGGGTGTTCAGCACCACGCCATACATCTGAGTCCCAACTCCCTTCCCAGCCCGGTTTTTTAATTTTCTTTCTCTAACCTGATGGAAATGAGCTCTTAACTTTATGAGCAATAACCGCATAAAGGGCTCCTTCTCTTCTCCATCTCCTCTTCCTCCTTCCCTTTTTAATTCAACTTCTGTTTTCCCACACTTGCAAACACTTCTCCCCAGGGGAGAAACATTTTCCATGCGCTGTTAAAGAGAGCCCCAAGACCCTAAGTTGGACTCTTCCAAGACTTGGGGAAACATCCAGAGATGATTTAATTTATGCAACTGATGATATTATAAAAATCAGCAAGAATCATTCAGGCATTCACACAAAAGTTTCTTTGTGTTAATTAAGCGGCCATTATCCCGTGGGCTTTAGTAACCCGGCAGCTGTTGGTTAGGCTAAAATAGAAAAGGGTTTTGAACACTTAGGAGCTGCTTCCTTTAAAAGGAACAGGAGGAAAGGTGCAGTAATAATAATAATAATAATAATAATAATAATAACAATAACAATAACAATAATAATAGTGTCTTTGGGCAGAGATTTGTCTATCCTGTTGCCAGGGTGAAGGTAATAATTGAATCTATCCCAAATCTGAGTGATGAGGCAGTCAGAAATGACTCCATCTGACAGAGGAGCCAGGAGGCAAGTGAAGGATACTATTGTCCAAACGTGACCCTCCATTAACACCACCTATCAGCATCTGGATCCTGTCACTGGGTCCCATTGCAGAGCCAAGAGGCTGCCTGGCAGATTCCAAGTGCTTCAAGGACTTTCAGGCTGCGCTCAACCTTGCGTCAACTAAATAGGTGGGGAGGCTGACCCAAACCTTGCGTTCTCTCTCTGCACCCGCCTTATTACCCTTTTGCAGGCCCGTTGTCTGGCGGGTGCTGGCAATTTGCTGCTTATCGCACCTCTGTTTACGAGGGCTTTTTAAAATAATCACAAAGGGAGAAATGGTATTAATATTAATTAACACAATAAAATGAAACAGTTTTGGGAATCCACCAAATGAAACATCTCCTCCTCTCATTGGAACTGGAGAGAAAGGGGAGGGGGAGAAGAGGAGAGGGGGGGAGGAGGGGAGGGGAGGGGGAAGGGGGAGATACAGATGACCTACTGGGTGACAGGCACAGGTTGGAAGGGTGACATTTTATTGTAAGCCTCCCAATGAAAGGAAGAAAAGGAAGGGACCAGTCAATTTAATGCAGGGACCAAGAGTGCAAGAGTGTTGCTAAGAGACGGAGATGCTGCTAAAGTTCTATCAGAAGCACTACTCTGACCTTATGCAAATAGAGGCGGCCAACTCTTTGTGGAACGGCTGAAAATTCCACCCCCTGTGTCACCAATACCTGGCATCGAGCCTTTTATTCAAATGTTCTCTAAAAACACACACAGAGGATGTGACAAAGCATGACACATTTAGGGGCCGAAGGGAAAAAAAAAAAACAGACCAAATTGGAGGAATAATAATAATAGGAATAATTTTTCAAAACCCAGAAATGGAAACCCGCACCAGATCTTCCTGTGGAAATGTCACCCATCTTTACTTCCCGGCACCGTCACTTTCCTGTAGCTGAGAAGTAACCTAAAGATTCAGAAATTGCCTTCTCACTGCAGAAATAGAAGCCTATTAAAACACCACCGTGGCGCCTAAAGTACTGCCACTAATTTACACCCCAGGAGTGTGGGCAGGGGATGGTGTGAGCGTGTGTGGGCAGGGGGTGTGAAAGCCTCGTGCGGCCTAGCGAAACATCATACGCCCCCCCCCCCAACAAAACTCAAATAAGTATTTGATTTTCCCTCTGTTTTAACTATCCACTCTGGGATGGGGTTAAATGCGAAAGGCAAGAGGGGTTGGGGGCTGGTTGGGTCGTCCAGGAAATTGATGGGCCTGGGAAGGAGATACGTTTCCGAGGGCGGCCTGGGGGCGGCCCTCGGGTGGGCGGGGCTCGGACGGGACTGGCAGGTGGGCACACGCTTCCCCTGGCCTGCGATCCCTTGCAGAAAGGAACACTCCCCCGCCAGGCTGCCCCTCTGGGTCGGAGGGCAAGCCCCCACCGCAAGCCCCCCACTCCACTGTGCAGCCCTCGAGAGGCTGTTGAGCCAAACTCTCATCCTGGGACTCGGTGTGGCTATCTCGGAGTCTCTGGGTTTGCATCCTTTTGGGCCGCTTTAGGCGGCGGGACTTTGGGGTCAGGTTTGTGCCCTAGCCCTTGCAGCAGTCCAGGCCAAATTCCTTCTCCTCCTTCCCACTCCAGTTGAGCGTTTGTCCCTCTCTGCTAGGTTGCAAAATACGCGGAAAGGGAACCGCGTTTCTCGGGGCGATCTTTCTACGGAGAGAGCCACCTGAACTTAGCGTGCCGGTCCTGAGAAGTTGCCAAACAGGTGATACGGTTCTTGGGGGGGGGGGGGAGGCGGTTTTCCCCCTCCAGGGCCACCCCAGGACTGCAGCTTGGGGAACTTCTAGGGCTTAGAGCGAGGCGTGGAGGGAAGGGGAGCGGGGAGGAGCAGGCGCCTGGAGCCTCCACCTCCGACCGGCTGCGGCCAGAACCCAACACAACCTGGAAGCTTCTGCGGGTACCCCGTGGCCTCCTTCCCCCAGTGAATGCCAGCTGCAGAGATGTTGACACGTCCCTAAGTGAGGGCAAAGCACCAGCACGCACCACTTTGCAAACTCCGCTTAACCAGCGAGCTTTTTACCTACTTGAGTCCCTCCGTTTTTGATTTCAAGATTGATAAAATGCCCACCGTTTCGCATCTTTATGGTAATAGGCGCAAATGAACTCATTTAACGACTTGGGGGAGGCGTTGGGGGGCTTTTCAAGTGTTCAGTGGAGGGTAACTTCCCAGGGTAACTTCTCCCTAGGACCCTCCCGCGTCCCCTCTTAATGGTGGGACTTTTCATAATGTGCACAATACTATTAAAATTTCATATTAGCAGTGTGTATGGTGAACTTTGTAATGGGAAATTCAATAGCTGCTGTAAATATTAATGGAATATGAAATGAAGCCACAGCCTCGACCAGCCCTGACAGTAAAACCGAGCGAGCGTGTGGCGGCCCCGGGGCGAGAGAGGCCTTTCCTCTTGTCGCTCTCGCTTTATTACATTAGCGCGGGCCTCCCCGCGCCGGCGTGGGCTCAGAAGCCGAGGCGCCGGGTCACCCATGACAAATGTCCCCGTGTCTCGCCAACAGGCCCCGCCTGGCCCTGCCACTCCGTCTGCCCAACAGGTCCCCGGGGAGTGCTTGCGGGTGTCAGTTGCAGGTAAAGAGCACTTGAAAGCGCAAAGTCTCCAAAAAGGCTGCAAGGACTCCAGCGCCTCCTCCAGTCCCCGAGGCCCTGGTCGCGGCGAGGTGGCCGCACCCGGGGGTGAGGGGAGGACCTCAAGCGAGCTTCTGGGACTGAAAGCGCTTTAGGGCAGCCAGGTCCCTCACCTGGATCCCTCCCCCACTCAGGCCCAGGGGACGGAGCCTCCGAATTGGACGCGGGGCTTGGGTAGGGGGCTGGGGACGAGGGGGTCCAGGCCCGTCGTCCCGGTCCGGGTCTTTGCCGGGACTCGATCTGTCGCCTTCTGCGCCTCCGTGGCACGGGCCGCCCAGGCGAGCCTGCGACAGTGGGGCGGGGGGTAGGGAGTTTGGTGGTGCGGGGATCCGGTTCCTGGTGACCTAAGTCCCTCGCGCCCCAGACCCCTGGGTCTCCAAGAGCAGCCTCTCCCCGGCGCGAATCTTCGGGAAACCAGAGGGGAGGGCGCGCGTGGCCGTGACCGAGGGAGGAGCCGCGCGAAGTGCGGACGGGATTGGTTCCGAGCTCCGGGCGCCGCGGAGGAGGTCCCCGGCGGCTCTGCGCGCTGACAAACGTGGCCGTCAACACCTCCGGCGGCGGCCCCGGCGGGTTATTTCAACGGGCTGGGAAAGATCGGCATTTTGAGTGGCAGGCGACGCCTCGCCACGCTGCCAGTATTTAGGCGGCGGCGACCGCACTTAGGAGAGCTTAGCGTGAGATGGGACATTAATCTGCACCCGTTAAGAGATAGCCCGTCGGCATTTCCCCGGGGCGCTCCCCCCTCTCGGCCTCCGAGCCACTCCCCGCCTGGCCCTGCCACCGGCGCGCGGTGTCGCGGGTTCACGCGCGACAGAGGAGAGGACCCCGGGGTTAAAGTGGGCTCAGAGCGACCGTGTGGGGGACGCCGGGCGCCAGGCGAGGGTGAAAGTCAAAATCGACTTAACATTACAGTCCAGCCTGGGCCGGCGCCCTAGAGAGCCCTGGCACCCACCCCTGTCATTGTCGCCTGTTTGCACGTGGGGAGAGTGGAAGGTTTAATCGCGGATGGGTTTTTTCTCAAGCCGCAGAGCACGCAGGCGCTGGGCACCCTCGCTGCGAACCCGGGGCAGTTGTCTTCCTGTCTCCCTAGTACTGACCCCCAAGTGTCCCCGGCGTGCAGTCAGCCACGATCACCCCTTTACCACCGGGTCTGTGGGGTCACTTTTCTCCGTTCACTGGAGCCTCACCCCATCCCCGCCTGTAAGTGATTTCCTGTCCAGCAACCCTCCTCCATTCCCCATCCCTCTCGCCCCCCGCCCCGCCCCCAATAAATCCAGGCTGGTTCTCTGGTCTGCTCCAGATGTGGGCAAACTGCAGAGCTGAAATGAGCTGAAATAAGAACGGAATTGAAATAACACGGGTTTGCTTGTGCACCCGGGGCTTCCCAGCAGGGGTAGTTTCAACAGGGTATCCACGTTTTCTGAGCTCCATTGCAAAGCTTCAGGTGTGGTTTGCATTCTCAGGGACCCTCCAGTCTCCCCACCCCCACGGCTGTTATTTGTACACCTCTCTCCCCAGGTTAGGCTGCTGTGTCTGTTCCTTTGGCTCGATTAAATCCCCTTTCTCCACCCGAGACCGCCCAACTTCTTCTCCCTGCTCTTTGAAAGAGTTACATTTTGGAAAGAAAGAAAGGAGGAAAAAAAAAAAAAAGGACACGAAAAGGATATAGGTTTTGTAAGTGTTAAATAACTTTCTCAGCGTGTATTAAAGGAAGATTGTATTTTATCAACAGCTGATTGATGCAGCCGTGTGATCCTGTCGGTTTGTCTATAGTATCATATTTATTTAACCTGCTGAGGGACTGTGTTCAGGGGCAGCCCGCTCATGCTGACAAGAGCGTGCACATTACACACTACCCCAGGTATTTTGATTGATCGTTACCACCCCAAAGCCTTTGGTTCATAATTTAGCTCAGCAGGCTCTGCATCACAGACTGGGTTTCAAAAAAAAAAAAAAAAATCCTGTAAGAGATTTCAATGAACAACTACGGCCAAGAAACCTCTCTCCACCTGCAGCCCCCAAATATTTTAAATACCTCCCGAGATGGTTCAGTGTGTGAAATGACAGGGCACACAACCTTTATTTACCCTGGTCCCCCAAGTGTAATAAAATTATTCATTTTGATTTGTGGCTGGACTGACATTTCCTAAACTGGGGGGTGGCCGGGAGGTTGGGGGGTGGTGGTGGTGGTGAAAATGTCCAAGAGTGTGGGCTTCGCTTTTTCGTTTCCTTTGGTCTCTTTCAATAACAGCTTTGGGATGTGGAAAGCAGTAGAAAGGCAGACAGAATGGTTCTTTTTTACAGTCTCTTGAGGTTGCAGTGGGAATTAGTTGCTAAAGTCCTTTGGCACCACACTGGATTCTAATATTGAATGGACCCAGACCCCCAACCCCGTGGGTGAGAAAAAGACTTTTCTTCCCCCCTGTGTAAGAACAAACTGTCCATATACTTTCATAATATTTGGGTCTTTTCAAGTAAATGATCCTAAAATCTGGGCACATCCTGGTGAAATTAGCATTTACCTATGCAAGGACCAATGAATAATTACTTCCTATGAGATTTCTGGAAGAAAGGAACTTTCTCCTTGACTTTCTAAACTAACACCAACAGAGTACACATGGGTATGTGTACTAACTAATTTGTGCTTCCAAAATGGAACATGTTTTTCTGTGCATTTTCTTGGATTACTATGAATCTGGTTAACGATGGTTTGTGTGTGTGTGTGTGTGTGTGTGTGTGTGTGTAAAAGTAAAGTTCCAAATGTGTGATCTTTTTCAGTAATAGACATACTGTTGTTTATTGTGGTTGCTACTTTTATGTTTGTTCTTTAGAAAGTCTCGGGATGACTCACGAAGCCTGAAAAGGCCATCTGAGCACTGTTATGTGTCTCTTTGTCAATCGGAGTTTCATTTTACATTCTCGATCAGGTGGGAAGGTCATTACCAGTGTGGTTAAATTGCACAAGTATATAATGTTGCACCGGAGGGTGGAGATTCGTAGCATTTAAAAAAGATGTTCAGTGCATAATCGCCCCCCAAATAAGTTAGCACATCTAAAGTAATTATTTTTTCTTATCAGGTCTTAGGTTAGCATTGCAAGAAAAAGTCTTGTATATCCCAGTGATAGCACCAATGGCAACATTTATAATGAGAAGTTTCTTGCTGTCTCATTCATTCATCTACTTATTCTTTTCATTTCCCTGCCTTTAATGTTGTTCTTCACAAAAATGCGTCTTTTGGCTTGATTGTGTACTTTATACTGATGGTAAAGAGATTAATCAAGTGTGATCTATACTTTCCATTCCAGAGAATATTTCCTTTAAATTGTCCCTTGGATTTGGGGCAGGTCCGGGAGACGCGGATGGCATACCTTCTTTGCTGATGTCCAGTTCAGCAATTGTTTTTTAGTCCTTTGATGTTGCTGTTTATCCGTGGATGGTGTTCAGTGGCACAACCCAAACTATTTGCAAAACTCCAAGACACACATCTTTCTGCTGAGAAAAACGGACTTTATCCAAAGTAAGTACAGACACAACATCCACAGAGACAGAGAAAGTGTAGGCTGACAAAGGAAACATTTACCTATGACAGAGTGTCAGCCAGGGGGTACTAAGACAAATTAAACAAGATGAAGAAAAGGCCAATTTGTGGTGAACGAAATCTACACATTTTAATGAGTCAAGCTAAAGAGTTTTGAGATGCCGTGTAAATCAGTTTGCAGCCCTTTTCCAAACTGTTGTACAAATCATTGGTTTGCATTGAAAATAAACCTTTTTTAAAGCCATCCACCACCAGGTATCTTTAATACAATACAATGTATATTACCCCTAATAATGAAAAGAAACCTTTCATATATTGTCTTCTGGGGAGACAAATAAATTCGGTGGGCTCCCATTTTTTCCCCTAGGGTGCACTTTTACCATATTTAACACGTGCTCACACACAGACACATATACAAATGAACTTGTTTGAAGTTGGGTCACTTCTTAGCTCTGCAGCCCTGAGCATCAATTATGGCATTTCTTTGTCCCTCAGTTTCCTCATCCAGTGAAATTATAATAGTGCCTGCCTCAGGGGTTGCTGTAAGAAGTGAAGTAACACACGAAGCTCCTAAAACACTGTCTGCTGTATATGTATTACTAGATTGGCATCTGCTGTTATCATAGCCCACAGTCTGCATCAAGTGTCTCATAGTGTTATTGAGAACAGTGCTTTTATTTCCGGTTACCTAGAATATTGTGATCAGAGTCCAAAACTTTAACGCTATATTTGAAGTGGTTCTAAGAAGGCACTAAACTGTACTGCAAAACTGTCCCTGGGGGCAGTGATTATTGCCTTTCTCCCTGTCTCCCAAGCCCGAGTAGGTCGCTCTCCTTTGTAAATGTCAAGCTGAACCACAGCTCCAGGGCGTGGTTGGCAAGCCACTGAACGGTTTGTACACCAAATCACAGGAAAACTCCACCTAGAGCCTCTAAAAAGGCAAACAGCTACATGACTTACTTCTTCGCCCCTCATTTGGTAAGGAAGGATGCCGGCACTCTCCATCCCCATTTTGCCTTATGTATTTAA
The DNA here is from genome assembly GCA_030068075.1 of Paguma larvata. Lineage (NCBI taxonomy): Eukaryota > Metazoa > Chordata > Mammalia > Carnivora > Viverridae > Paguma > Paguma larvata. Next base: position 127,359,157 of record CM057827.1, on the reverse strand, counting down.
GTCCCTCCTGGCATGTTTTAACAGCCTCTGGGTTTTATGATATTCGCTTCATATGTGCCAGGCATTATCTTCTATGAAGCTGTTTGTGTTTAAATTTATTTATTTTTCATTTTTTTTTAACGTTTAGGGGCAACTGGGTGGCTCAGTTGGTTAAGCGTCTGACTCTTGGTTTCAGCTCAGGTCATGGTCTCATGAATCTGTGAGTTCGAGCCCTGCACTGGGCTCCGTGCTGACAGCTTGGAGCCTGCTTGGGATTCTCTTTCCCTCTGCCCCTCCCCTGCTGGCACTGTCTCCGTCTCTCTCAAAATTAACAAGTAAAAAATAAAAATTTAAAAAATAATTTTTTAAGTTTATTTATTTTGAGAGAGAGAAAGACAGAAAGAGTGAGCAGGGGTGGCAGGTGGCACACAAGGAGAGGGATAGAGAGAATCCCAAGCGGGTTCCATGCTGGCAGCACGGAACCTGATTCAGGGCTCGAACTCAAGAACCCTGAGATCATGACTTGAGCTGAAGCCAAGAGTCAGACCTTTAACTGATTGAGCCATCCAGGTGCTCCAAGTTTACATATTTTTTTTAACAGAAAGAAATGTTTCCTCATTTCTTTATGTTAGGATATTGATTAAAAGCTAGAGTCTTGACGTGAAAATGAATAGAGATAGATAATACACTTTTTTTTCAGGGTTTGATTTTTTTTTTAACATGTTGACTTTTGAAATTAAGACAAAGCCAGTTTCAACTGGGAATAAAGCCAGCATTACCTCAACTATGAAATATCTTTCTTTATGTTTTTGAGGTGATCTATTGCCATTCCACACAGTAACTCAAGAACTGAGCTAAGCGGAGCCAGAGTCCTTGAAACACAGCTGAGAGGACCAGTCCTGGGTCCCTCCAAGTCACCCTCCTTGGATACAGAATATGACTTGCTTTTGTTACAATTAGATCACAGAACCTCAGGTAGGAATAGTTTTCAGTTTATGTCACTTCCCGAACCAAATCTTGCAAACACGTCCAGACAGGAGCTGGTGTTTTCTTACACATGTTAGCATTGACCTTGCCACCTTGAACCACACCCCTCATCTCTTTAAATCAGCATTTCATGTCCTGGTCACATCTTTTCTTTTCAACCTGCACCGTGGCGTAAGCAGGTCCATTTCCACTCTTCACATTCACCGACAATCTGTGGAGTCCTAAGAAGCTGGACTTTAAGTGAGATTTAGATACAGAAAACCAGGCATGCGCTTTGCTCATTGGCTAAGATATCTCCTTTAAATACCTGTCGTTCCTCTGTTTGATAGGAAAAGTGAATCTCAGATATTTCAAGTCAGTTTCAGTGTTAAATATTTTCTCACCTTTTAATGAATTCACTCTTTTAGATCAGGGAAAGGTGACTTCAGTGAAATAGACAGAACTTTCCGTGTGTCTTTTTGTGGCTATTCCATAGGCCTGGAAGGAATCTTTGACTTTCTCATATTTGAACAAACAACAGCTTCAAAGTTGCCGACAGCGTACTAAACAAAGATACGGGAATATCCCCAGAAAGGAAAATACGCCATGACCAAGTTGTTTCCTGTATGCGAATGCTGAGATTTAAGGAGGTAGTGTGGCTCTCCTTCAACTCACAAATAAATTCTGTTTTTGAACGTTGCTCCCTTTGAGACTTGCAAATAGTTCTACTAGTTTACACAGTTCTTTTTTTTCCTCCTTCCTTTTAAGTATACCTCTTAAGTAAGCAGACACTTTAACTTGCCTTTTTATTAGACAGCTTTTTCTTTATTGCCTTTTCATAGCACAGCTATCAAAAATTAGATAATGTGTGAGACCTGGGACCTAATCAGCTTTCTAGCTGAGTTTAAAGAGCCTAGAAGCTGTTTCAAGGTAGCTCTGGTTATGTGTGCAGGCTTTACTGCGTTGTTTGCTCAGCCACATTTTGACGGAGACGGTAATGTGTTTGCTAGATAAGACAAAATGGACCAGCCAAAAAAGCAAGGCTCTGTTCGATAAGCCCTGACATATTTAGCCATTTTTCTCCCACATGAAAGGAAGCTTTAAAACTCTAAGAAAAATAGAGGTGTCCATTCAAACACACTAATATTGATCATGACCAAAAAAAAAAAAAAGTAAATAAAGAAAATGGGCCTCTTTTAGTCTATTAAATTAATTAGCTCCAGAGTTTATCGTGAAATTGAAAAGCTGGATAAAATACAAGTCTGTTTCCGGTTGTTGTTATTTGATGTGAAGAGTGAGTTCTTGAAGTCAGTGTACGTTGAAAAGACAGTTATTCTGTTGAGCGCGACTTGCTCTGGTAGAAGATTTGAGCCCTGTGGGACGGAGCTTATGAGCCAAAGTCGAACTTTTATAAGGCTGATCAGCATGGAATTGGGATGAGAACTCAGTCTGAAATTAGGGTTCAACACACACCATGACAGTCTTTGTTAAGTGGCCTGTAGCCTGAAAACAGATTTATAAAACCAGAACCAAAATATGTCCCCCAACATCTACCTGTAATTAGAGGCCCGTTCTACAAGTCCAATTAAGATAAATTCGTACATGAAGATAGTTTCACAATCTAGAATGATGTAAATATGTTGGAGGTGAATTATTGATTCCCTTATAATAGTTTTTCTGTTCTAGAAAAAGTAAAGGCATCAAATATCAGAAAGCATCACAAAATAGCACTGTCTCTCAAAATAAGAATTTAAGTGATGTAAGTATGAGAATAATTGGGGGCTCAGTTTTTATACTGTGATCATTTTCAGTTCATTTAGAAGGAAATATCAATCCTAAATCAATAGCCTAATAATATTTTCTACTTTTTTTCATTAGAAAAGGTATTTTTAGGGAGGATTGGATAGCTCAGTTGGTTAAGCATCTGACTTCAGCTCAGATCATGATCTCACGGTTCCTGGGTTCGACCCCTGTGTCAGGCTCTGTGCTGACAGTGTGGAGCCTAGAACCTGCTTCGGATTCTGTGTCTCCCTCTCTCTGCCCCTCTCTGCTCACACTCTGTCTCTCTCTCTCAAAAGTAAATAAGCATTTTTAAAAGTTAAAAAGAAAAGAAAAGATACTTTTCTGATTTCTTGTTTTCCTAAATCATAAGTATTCGATAAACTGTAAAAATGGTCTCAGAAGGTTAGTTCATCTGTAGAACATTTTATTTTATGTTGTTATTTTATTTTATCTATTTTAAGATTGCATTTTTTTAAAGTAATCTCTACACCTGAGGCAGGGCTCAAACTCACAACTCAGAGATCTAGACTTACATGTTCCACCGACTGAACCAGCCAGCTACCTCAAAAGAAGTTTGTGTGTGTGTGTGTGTGTGTGTGTGTGTGTGTGTGTTTTGCTGTTGTTTTTTAAGATTTTATTTTTAGGTCATCTCTGTACCCAACATGGTGCTTGAACTCACAACTCAGAGATCAAGAGTCGCAGGCTCTACTGAGTCAGGCAGGCGCCCCTATAGAATGTTTTAAAATATAATCATTTGAATCTTTAGAACTGTGTTTCTTCTATGTATTAATCATTTTAAACATTTTTTATGGCTTAGTGTTAATAATCTATATGAGTGTAGATTTTTAGATGAATTTAATGTCAACTAGGGATTAATGTGAATTAATTAAATTGACTGTATCTTCTTTAATGAGAAAAAAAGGATTTAGTTTTAATACTGATGATCTTAATAAAGCTTCTCTCTACTTATCTGTATTTTCTCAACATTAGGAATTATTTTTATTAGAAGGTGAATTAATTTAATAATGGCAGAGTGGCAAAACTTGAAATAAATCAAGTGATTGCAAACTGACTTTGCTATTGTTCTTGAGGCTGCATAATCAAACCAAATAACTTTCAATTAGGAGAGACTAAATTTGTTGAAGCTATTTAAACATAAAAACATACATTGGAGTTCAGATTTATTTTTCTTTTGAAACAGTCATCCAACGGAATTTGAAACAATATCTGCAATGGAAGGTAAGTAAGCATTTAACACACCTGACTCCACTCTGTAAAAAATAATAAAAAAAATCACATATTACAAACACGTCTCCAGTAGAATCATTGTCCCTAAGGATGCAGTACCATAAAATAAAATCCTAGCAGAAACCTGTGGATCTCTGAGTGCCTGGACAACTCAGTCAGTTGGTTAAGTGGCTGACTGTTGATTTTGGCTCAGGTCATGATCTCACAGTTCGTGGGATTGAGCCCTGTGTCGGAGTCTGTGATGACAGCAGGGAGCCTGCTTGGGATTCTCTCTCCCTCTCTCTCTGCCCCTCCCCCACTTGTGCTTTCTCTCTCTCTCAAATAATACACATACAAACTTTAAAAAAAAGAAATCTTTGAGCTCTCTGAAATTAACTCCCCACTATGTGACAAAGGCACACAGAATCCCAGGCACATTTCTGAAGCGCAAAGATTTTATGATGTCTGTTGTACAAGGTGAAACGAATGTTGGCATGTTAGACCACTGCGTAGCTCTTATTCTCTCCTTTGGGGAGCATTCATTGGACTTACAGGCTACAGTTCTTTTTTCAATTAAATTTTCACTTGTTTGTTATTTTAAAATGGAAGGTGGGAAAGGACTGTAGGGAGAACAGAGACCAGCAAAAATCAAATGAACCAAAACCAACACTGAAAGACAAACAAAACAATCCTCTTCCCTCACCCCTCCCCCAACCTTTTTCCACATTCCAATAAATAGCGCATATTTTAATGGTCAAAACCCATGCCTAGGGTCTGCCACCCAAACCCTCAAGAAGGCTCTCGTCAATGAATAAGGCTATCTTTCCCCTTATTCTGATGAGACTGTTGTCTTGTGCTTAAGGGCCAGACAAGCTCATTCCCAATGCCCTGCACTCACGGGGGGAGGGGGGGACATCGTGATGAGTCGCACATTCTGCAGGCTGCTATTGGCATCTCCCACGGTTCATCATCCAACAAGTCAGACATGAGGCTGGGCTTAAAAATGATGCACTGATATGCTTATTAACTTTAAATCCAAATATATGGTGTTCTAGATCAGGAAGCTCCCAGTTTAAAACATTTTGTGCCCAGATCTGGCTACCAACCGGTGCTAGGCCAGTGTAGCTTTGACTAGTATGACTGTCTTGGCCACAGTTCTGGCTTTGACAGTTAGAATTCACCTGTCTGTCTTGTTGAGAATGAGAGAGAAGGGATCCAAAGTTCCTAGCTCTGTGTTTGATGCAGAAGAAGATATTCCTACAAGAGGAATCTCATCATTACTCCTAAGGCGATGACTGCAGTGGATCTCAATTCAGAAACAAAATAAAATCAGTTGAGACACTGTTGGGGTGGGATGTGCTAAATGTCCTAATAGAGCTTTCAAAGAGAATCAAGTAGAAATCAGGCATTGCAGGTAGTGGATTTCAGCTCAGTATAAGAAAAAACTTTCCAATAATTCCATTGGTTTATAAACATTTTTAAAAATGGATAAAGAAGTTATGGTACTTATATACAATGGACTACTACGTGGCAATGAGAAAAAATGAAATCTGGCCATGTGTAGCAAGATGGATGGAACTGGAGGGTATTATGTTAAGTGAAATAAGTCAGTCAGAAAAAGACAGATACCATATGTTTCCACGAATAGGTGGACTTTGTGAAACTAAGCAAAAACCAGGGGGAGGGGAAGAGGGGAAAGAAAAAAAAGACACAGAGAGGGAGGGAGATAAAACATAGGAGACTCTCAAGGACTAAGAAAAAACTGAGGGTAAGGGGGATGAGGGAGGGGGGAGAGGGGGTGATGGGCATTAAAAAGGGCACATGTTGGGAAGAACACTGGGTGTTATATGTAAACCAATTTGAAAATAAACTATTATAACAAAAAAAAAAAAAAAAAAAAAATGACCGTCTTGGGGCACCTGGGTGGCTCAGTCGGTTAAGTGTCTGACTTCAGCTCAGGTCATGATCTCACAGTTCGTGAGTTCGAGTCCCACATCAGGCTCTGTGCTGACAGTTCAGAGCCTGGAGCCTGCTTCAGATTCTGTGTGTGTGTGTGTCTCTCTCTGCTCCTCCCCCATTCACACTCCATCTCTCTCTTTCTCTCAAAATTAAATAAATATTTAAAAAATTAAAAAAAAATAAAAATGACCATCCCATCTGCCAGGGGTAGCAGAGAGCAGGTAATTGTATTATGTTGGGGTTGAAGGAATCAGTGTTTCCTAAACCTGGTTGCATGAAACAGAATCACCTGGGAAACGTTAAATTTCCGTGTTTTACAAATACATGAGCAACCTTTTCCTCCACGAACAGGGGCATATCATTTACAAGTGTAATTGCTGTATTTGTTAGAAATGACACGCTTCAACTACGTAATACCAAGACAAGCCGCAGCCCGTGCGAGAATGAAACTGTTTGCTTTTCAGATTGTTTCCTATGAAGCTCGGTAAATTACACCATGTCTCCCTTTCCCAGACAGCATTCTGCTGTAGGAGAAATCTCATATAAATAAACGTCAAGGACAGCCACAAAGGAAGAAGAGAGAGAACCGTAACACAGAGAGGATCCCCAAGCCAGTGTTCTGGTCCAAGTTATTTTTTCTTTTAATAAATAATATTGTAATGGTAGCTACCATTCATATAAGACATTATTCTGTTCCTAGGTTGCTAGCTGAATTTTCCTAAACTCTCTGACACGAGCTTTACTTTCCCAGTTGGGGGATGGAAGAGCGGAGCCAGCTCAGGACTGATCGTCCCAAATGCACACGGGGACATGATGGGGACTGTACGTGGGTTGCGGGGACCAGGTATGATCATTGAGAGTGGTGGGGACCATGACAACATGGAGAGCACGGACCTGTTCTAAAGAGGGGTGCCACTATTTGACCCCTTGTTAAATGTGACCCTGTGAAAACATAGATTGGACTTTATCACAGGTTTTGATTTTTCAAGATAACCTGGTAATTCCAAACTTCAGAAGGTGAAGGTGGCCATTTAAAACATCGTTTTGGGGGCTCCTGGGTGGCTCAGTTGGTTAAGCATCCAACTTCGGCTCAGGTCATGATCTCGCAGTTCATGGATTCAAGCCCTGCATTGGGCTCTATGCTGACAGCTCAGAGCCTGGAGCCTGGTTCGGATTCTGTGTCTCCCTCTCTCTCTGCCCCTCCCCTGCTCACACTCTGTCTCTCTCTGTCTCACAAATAAATAAATATTTAAAAAAATTTAAAATATCATATTGCAGTTCCAGAAGAACACTCCTGGAGGCTAGATCTGGACTGTGGGTCACTGGTGCTCATTCCATCTGAGCTGGCTGATGGCTACAGGTGCCTTCCATCAGTAGTATTTTCCATCAGCAAAAGTTTCCCGAACTTTGATGTGCATAAGTATCACCTGGAGAGCTTGTTAAATCACAGAATTCTGGGTTTCCATAGGAAGAGACTCTGATTGGGACTTCTTACAAGTTCTCTGTTGATAACTGAGACCGACATTGGCCAGTGACCGTGTAAGCAGGGACCCAGTCATAGTCCTGCCCCCTTTGGCTGGGTATTCCTTTGATCAATTCAGGGAGTCTCCCTGATTCCTCTGCCTCTGATTCTCCTATTTCCCTTCCTCCCCGTATCAAGGTGACACCTTAGGGAAGGTCGTAGCTGGCACTTTTGCATCAAGACAGGGGAAGCAGTACAGTATTAGTGTGGTTAGATTCAGTCTTGTTAACTTGGCAGGAAATGCTGGATCCTGTTCATTTATTATTATTATTTGTAAACATTCATTAAGCTTAAGGTGTACGACATGTTGATTTGATTTGATACATTTATATATTACAACTATGATGATCACCGTAGCCTTAGCTAACACCTCTATCATATCACGTAATTGTCATTTCTCTTGTGGTGAGGACATTTAAGGATCTAGCTTCTTAGCAGTTTCGAAGTACGTAATACAGTATCGTTAACTATAATCATACTGTATGTTAGATCTCCAGAACTTACTCATCTAACGACACATTTATATATACCCTTTGTCCAACCTTTGCCCATACCCCCTGCCTCCCAGCTTCTGGTAACTATCATTCTGATCTCTGTGTCGATGAGCCAGGTTTTTTGTTTTGTTTTTGGATTCCTCATATAAGCGATATCATACAGTATTTGTCCTTTTCTACCGGATTCGTCTCACTTAGCATAGTCCCTTCAAGGTCCATCCATGTTGTCTCAAATGGTAAGATTTCCTTCTTTTTCGTGGCGGAATAATATTCCACTGTGTGTGTGTGTGTGTGTGTGTGTGTGTCACACCTTCTTTATCCATTCATCCATTCACCCATCAATAGACACATAGGTTGTTTCCATATCTTGGTCATTGTGAATAACACTACAATAAACATGAGAGTGCAGGCATCTCTTTGAGATCCTGCTTTCATCTCCTTCGGGCATCTACCCAGAAGTGGGAGTGCTGAATCATATGGCAGTTTTATTTTTAATTTTTTGAGGAACCTCCATACTGATTTCCATAGTGGCCACATATATATACAAACTAGAATTCCAGATGGACCATGAACTTTAAAGTGTAAGCAATAATTATAAACTTCCAGAAAAAAAGAGACGATCTTTAAGAATATGAGGTAGACAAAAATTTCTCAGAATATTTAAAAGATAAAAGATAAAAATTAAATATAAAAAATAAACCACTTCATCAAAATACTAGTTCTATTTTGGGGTGCCTGGGTGGGCTCAGTCAGTGAAGCATCCAACTTAGGCTCAGGTCATGATCTCGAAAAAGTTTGTGAGTTTGAGCCCCATGTTGGGCTTTGTGCTGACAGCTCAGAGCCTGGAACCTGCTTCAGATTCTGTGTCTCCACCTCTCTCTGCCCATCCCATGCTCATGATCTGCATTTCTCTGTCTCTCAATAATAAATAAACGTTAAAAAATTAAAAAAATATATTAGTTCTATTTAACAAAAGATGTTATTAAGAAAATGAATGGTATTAAAAAAGGAAATGAATGGGATTCATTTTTGTCTCCATTTTACAGGACTTTAATATAATTGGATTCTTTGGTATTTAGTAAAATGTATAGTTTTTGGAAACTTGCTTAGAGAAAAAAGGTGTTTATCCACTTGCTTTTGCTTTTTTTCTCCCTAAAACTTCCTTTGCTTTCTTTGTTGCTATCAAACATCTACACTCTCTGTGCCTTTTACCTCCCAGATCCCAGATTTGCTAACTTCAGTATCATCAGAAAATTATTTGCCTTTCTACATTTACGAAGTCTTAGAGACAATTCATTCTGTCTATGCAATTACCCCTTTGTCTATAAAGATCTCCGCTGGGATTTCCCTGGAAATATTTCAGTGATAGCTTCATTTTGCAGACAAAGGAAACTGAGAGGATAAAGCATTTCCTGGAAATTTGACAGCCTTGGCGTCGAAAAGTTAAGCACTGTAAATTTAACAGATGCAAACAAATTAGTCCTCCTAATACTAATGTCAGAGCATCCCCTGGATTCCTGTGTGATTGCAGCTCCAGAAACGGGGCTTGATAGAAAGCTTTCTCATCCTGAGTTCCTTCTTTGTGATACCTGAACGTTACCAATTTAGCCTGTACGAGGATTATTCTATGGGTAGTTTTATAAAATGGGGTCTGTGTGCATGTGTGTTTGTGTGTCTTTAGTATACCCCGCGTGTATGTATGCATTCTCACCACAATTTCTTAAAATTAAAAAATATTCTTTAAAACTTGATTTTTGCTGTGATTAACATGTGATATTGTTGAAAGAGAAGACAGCGGAACAATGGCTGAGGGAAGACAATGTCTTATCTCCTACTGATATGTATGTAGGTACATATGATGTCTACCTTTCTTTCTTTAAAGATTTTTTATTTTTAAGTAATCGCTACACCCAATGCGGGGTTCAAACTCATGACTCCGAGATTGAAGATCACGTGTTCCACCGTCTGAGCCAGCCAGGCACCCTCATGGTGTCTACCTTTCTAATGTCTAGTGAGGCTGATATATTGCTTCACATTTGCAGAGTGGGCTGTGTTTTATGAAGGACACTCACAGACCTGGCATTACATAATCCCAAACAGTCCTGGAACTCTGATAGTTTATAATACCTTCTGGTTTTATGTATCCTTTCCCAATGTGAATCCTTCAAAAGATTGTGGTTGCTGAAGCGCCCCAGGTAGAAGTTACACTGCCCCCCAAACCCCGGACATGAATACAATTATATTGTATCTTCACGAAGTTCCATGGATTCTTCATGAACTTGACTGTGACCACCCCATGTTGTGAGGTTGTCCAGAATCCATTCACACCTCTCCCGACACCCATCCTGTGCAATGTTCTGGGATTCGTATCCTACCAGAGCAGTCCAAAGGGACACATCTTTCTTTCCTCTGTCCCAGTACAGACAGACTGAGGCATGTGTCCTAAGCCTTGCAAATAGATGGGAGGAGGTTTAAGACCATTCTCACCAGATACTTCTGGCCAGGAGATTCCTTTTTTCGTTTTTTATTTATTTTGAGAGAGAGAGAGAGAGAGAGAGAGAGAGAACATGAAAGCAGCGGAGGGGCAGAGAGGGAGCAAGAGAAAAATCCCAAGCAGGCTTTGCACTGCCAGTGCAGAGACTGACGCAGGGCTCAAACTCATGAACCGTGAGATCATGACCTGAGCCAAAATCAAGAGTAGGGCGCTCAATGGACTGAGCCACCCAGGTGCCCCTACCTGGGAGATTCCTATAGTGAGGATGGTCTTGGTTGGCTTGTTTCCACCCTCGAATCGCCTCTGTTCCCATCTGCTCCCAAACTTGGTTCTATAGCCTTTGTGTTCCTAATCTCCTTCCGACAGATTTTCTTCATTTGGCATCAGGCAGCATAAGTTTTCTGTCGTCTCCCCTCAAAGTGTCCATCTATGTAAGTTCTCTTTTGGAAATGTCATCAAACATTGTTTCCCAAAGAGATTTGCCGGTGGGAGTGGATAGAGTTTCAGTAATAATACCTTGACTCCCTTGTAAAGGAAAGGAGGAATTTGCTGGAGGGCAGGACTTTATAGAACTTTTACCCAAATAACAAAACGCCTGTGCTTCCATTTTTTCTTGTTTTCCTACCAACCACAGAGATGAACTAGGTCGTATGTATAACGAGTACACAGATTTCTGTCTGACATCAAATTACGCACAAAGCTGACCATAAACTGACTAGATGGGAAACATATCTAGGATTTTCCAGGCATCAAGGGTGATGCTAAACATTATCTGTGTATTATCTCATTTAATTCTGAAAAACGACACGATGAAGTAAGCACCATCATTATCCTCAATTTACTGATGAACCAATAAGGTTAAGTTGCTGGTACGTGGCAGGGCCAGCATCCAAACGGAGGGACTGAGCCACTTTCCATACCAAGCACTCTATGCTAATATAATAATTACGTGCTGCCTTGCAAGACCTATTTTCTGATTACACAGATTGGAGAAATAGATCATTTTTATTCTTCACATTTATTCTTAGCTCCAACCACACATTTCATTAATAGATTTCATATTTATTTTATTTGTTTATAAAAATATGCTTCGCTTTTACGATTAAATGGCTAAGTGTCAGGGACTATAACTTACTTAATTACATGTTGCTTAATTGGTGTATTAGTTAATTATATGGAGTTAATTTTTAAAATTAAGTAATTGTATTATATAGCCTGGTACTCTGCTGAGGTCGATCGTATTTCTCTGTTAACTTTGAAACTTTGACTCAAGCGTTATTAAATGCATCGATAGTTAATTTTAATACCAAATTAGTATACATTATCGCCAAGACTATATACATACACAGTGTGATCTATTAAAATTATGTATTTACAAAATACGCAAAAATATTACATAAGAAGACAAATCTGCACGTAGCTGCTAAAAGTCAGCCTCAATTTTGAGATCAGTTGGGAAATTTTATTTAATTTCGGCATTTCTTAATCCTAGTACTTCTTCCTATCCTTTAAATAGAAACAATTCCAGGTTGAAAACCTACTGAGAAAAAATGACTTAACTATGTCGTCAGCTTCTTTAGGACAGGGTCACTGTTTTATATTCTTCACGTGGAATAGCTCCCGGCACAATAAATGTTTGGAGACTTTGAATTTTGAATTTAAGTGAAATGATGCTGAAAATTTTACATTAGCTATAGCCATCCATCTGAATTTAAGCCAGCAGTTGCTCTCTTGCATAGGAGAATCCTTAATGAGGTTTCTAGGGAGATTATTTTGGGGACAGTACAAAATGAAATATTTCTTCTCCTTTGAGTTTTCTGTTTCAATCATGCATGGCTTGGTCTTTAGGATAGGGTCTCTGACTCAAGTGGAAATTAGAACATTCATGATCATTAAGACTTATGATACTTTATGGGATGAGAAATTAATGCATTCAACTCTATCACCTGTTTTTGTAAGGACAGAGAAACTGAAGCCCAGAGAGGTAGAGTGATTTATTAATGTCACACAGCTCCTAGTACTAGAAATGCCTTTGAGTGTAGTGACTCTGGGTCTCAGTTCAGTATTTCTTCTACTGCACTTACCACAGAACAACATCACATTATATGATTAAAAATGAGTTGTTACTCATTACTGAGCTTACCACTTCCCTACCAGTTTCTCAGTTTAGATCCTTATTCAATGTACCTGATGCATAATGAAAACGAAGTGTTCTAGGGGGCCACTTCGGGATAAGAATTTCCTGTGAAGTATTTAAAGCGCTTCCAAACACTCAGAACGAGGAGAGTTTAGTACTCCAACACACTGCTGTGGAATCATAAGTTGGGACAACCTTACTGGAGAGAGTTTAGCGAGAGATATCTGCAAACTTAAGAAGTATGTTCTCTTTGGGGCTCTTGGATGGCTTAGTTGGATAAGCATCCGACTTCGGCTCAGGTCTTGATCTCACTGTTCCAGAGTCTGTGTCCCGCATCAAGCCCCACATTGGGTGCAGAGCTTGCTTGGGAGTCTCTCTCTCTCTCTCTCTCTCTCTCTCTGCCTCTCCCCAACTTGCACTCTCTCTCTCTCAAAATAAATGTAAAAAAAAAAACTTAAAAAAAAAAAAGAAAAAGCATGTTCCCTTCAATTTAGCATTTCCCTTGCTAAGATGTTATCCAAAGGAAACAAATCTGACAAATGCACTGACCCTAATAGATGGGTGTGCACGTGCGCACACATGTAACCATCACGGTGCTGTTTAAAGCAAAGAGTTCAAAGCACGCTGAATGTCCCTCAGGGGAGGTTGATTCTGATACATACTTACCATAGATATGCACAGAAAATGCAGCCCTTCCATTTCTTGGCATTCACTGGATGTTTCTAAGAGGACCTAACTTATTGGAGGGTAATAGTGGGGTTAGTGGTGAGTGATGGAACTTTCAATGTGCTGTTTAGTGAAATACAGTCTTCTCTGCTTTCAACTATCTGTAGAACTGTCTCTTTTGGGCCGATGCACAGTGTTTTGGGTTTCTTTCTTTCCCTGCTGCTTTTTCCAGGGAAAGTAATTCCCTGTGGTTGTCAGGGATGAGGAGATGTTTGGCTTTATGTGACATCTCCTGTGTTCTTACCTGTCTCTGCTCCTATCTGACTTTTTTCGCATAGTAGCGTTCTTGTATTCACTGTTGGAATGTACAGTCTTAGACATTTCTTCTTGGTCTCAGAATGCGACCGAAAGAGATTCTTCCCACTCTCCCCTTCTTTGTTGGGAAGCATGCTAGGAATGTGGTTGTCCAGCCAGAGACTAAATTCCCCAGTGGATTTTTGCAGGGAAATGTGCCCATGTACGTGACAGAGTAGCACAGAAGGGAGATATGCCACTTCACTGTTTGGGCCTTAAAATATTATATGCATACTCACCTGAGTTTTCTTTCCTCTGTTATTACTGTTATTACTGGGACCCAGCTTTGGCCCCGTAGCTGGCCTCCCCACTCCAGACTGTTATGACAGAGAGAAATAAACATCTTCATTTTTAAAAAATGTTTATTTCTTTATTTTGAGAGAAAGAGAGAGAGAGAAAAGTAAATGTAAGCTGGGGAGGGGCAGAGAGAGAGAGAGAGAGAGAGAGAGAGAGAGAGAGAGAGAATCCCAAGCAAGCCCCACAATGTCAGCACAGAGCCCAATGCGAGGCTCAATCCCATGAATTATGAGATCATGACCTGAGCCAAAATCGAAAGTTAAACTCTGAACTGACTGAGCCACTCAGAAGCCCCTAAATGATAGCTTTCTGAGAAAGAGAGAATGGAAGGAAAATTTTAGAGACACATCTAAATATATCTTTATCTTAGCCTTTAGTTTTATACTTAGTTTGGCTGGGTATAGAAATCTATTTAGACATCATTTGACTTCGAAATTTTGAAAAATTTTGTCTCAGAGAATAAACGTCCAGGCCCTTTTTTCTAAGATGAGGGTGGGCTATTTCTTGGGTGTGTGATCTTAAAAGAAGATCTAGATATTTGACTCGTTCTTAAGCAGATTTTTAAAACAATTTTCCGTGTTTTTCTGCCCTAATCTCCCCTTCCCCTCTCACTATCGGTGTTAGACATATTTGATGACATGCATATTTGCATCCTTGGAGATTATTTTATGTAATTCATATCAGTTCACAGATTCTCCCAGTTTTCTGGGATCCGCTAATTCAGTGACCAGTCTTTCCCCACTATCTAGATTCCAAACTTTTGTTGCTTTAATACTCTCTTTCGTTCACCCTATCCTTGTAGACTTATGTCTTAAAAAAAATCATTTTCTAGCATTTTGTGGGTTGGAGAAATGAGTGAAAACATATGTACTTTATCTTGTATAATACTTGATTAAGAATTTGGAAGAGTTCCTTATTTTTGTTTAGATTTCTACTGTATTCTAATGTGAATATTTTATTGTTCAACTGTAGAGTTAAAAGCATATTTAGGAGCATTTGGCTGGTTGAGTCAGTAGAGCATGCAGCTTTCGATCTCGGGGTTGCGAGTTTGAGCCCCACGTTGGGTGTAGAGATTACTTAAAAATAAAATCTAAAAATAAGCATATTCAAGAGCACGTGGGTGGCTCAGTTGGTTAAGTGTCCAACTCATGATCATGATCAAGCTCAGGGCATGACTCCAGGGTCTTGCAGCTCAGAGCCTGTTGGGATTTTCTCTCTCCCTCTCTCTCAGCCCCTCCTCTGCTCACACACACACTCTCTCTCAAAATAAATAAACAAACTTATAAAAAAGGATATTCAAAATGATTTTCTTTTTTTAAAGTTAATTCATTTATTTTGAAAGAGAGAGAGAGAGAGAACATGCACATGAGCAGGGGAGGGACAGAAAGAGAGAGGGAGAGAGAGAATCTCAAGCAGGTTCTGCACTGTCAGTGCAGATCTTAACTTGGGGCTCAATTCCAGGGACTGTAAGATCATGACCTGAGCCTAAATCAAGAGTTGGACGCTTGACCCACTGAGCCACCCAGGGAATCCTCAAAAACCATTTTATTTTAAAAAATATTTATTTATTTGAGAAAGAGAGGGAGGGAGAGAGAGACAAAATGTGAGCAAGGGAGGGGCAGAGAGAGGGAGATAGAATACTAAGCAGACTCTGCACCATTAGCACAGAGCCTGATGCAGGGCTCTAACTCATGAACCATGAGATCATCACATGAGCCAAAATCAAGAGTCGGATGCTTACCCGACTGAGCCACCCAGGTGCCTCAACCATTTTCTTAATGAAAAAAAAAAAAAAACAACAATAAAACTACTTGAAAGTATAAACTTTTCAGCTCATGAGATATTCATTTTCTCATGTGCTGTGTTCATTTTTCCATTTTCTGGTTGAGAAAAAAGAACTTGGGGAATTTCTGCATCACTGAAAAGCAGGGATCTAGCATGTTTTATGAAGAACAATATTTTATTCTTGGAGTCCCAGAGAGTACTTTTTTTTGGTTGTGTGATGCATCTGAATGAATCACGCCATTCTCTCTCATTCTGTCTTTTATGAACGTGCCTGTGAATTTGCAAAAATAGATGAGATTGGGGTTGTTGTCCTGGGTTGTGGAACCAAGCGAAATAAGAATTTGAAATACCATAACCAGGAGCCAAAGCACGTTCTCCAAAGACAACCCAGTGAACAGAACATCGTAAACCAAGTTTCTGTGTGGTTTTCCCAGTTTGAAATGACTGTCAGTTTTCTTGGTGACAAATGTATCTGTGGGATGGTTTAGGGAGTCTACAATTTCAGGGTGGGAGGGGCTTCTGGAGAATGTCCAATCTCTCTGCGTTTCAAATGCTGAGGTAATATCTACCGCGTGAATGCCAAGACATTTTATGGGCAGAGATTAAAGACTTCCAGTGTAATTATATTCCTGAATACAGTCAGGTAGACATTGTCTCTGAGGACCACATATTCTTCTTTCCAGACTGCCATTCCCTCTTCTGACACACTAAGAAAATGGACTCTTACTCTTGGTCTCTACAGAGTCTTATTTTTTTTTTCAAGTTTTTATTTATTTAAGTGCTCTCTACACCCAACATGGGGCTTGAACTCATGACCCTGAGATCAAGAGTCACGTGCTCTTCCAACTGAGCCAGCCAGGAGCCCCTCTACTAAGTCTTCTAAGTAAAAGATGAGAGTGTCCATTGTTACCATCTTGGAGATTATGAGCATTTTCATTAGGGAGTCTAGATCTCACAACCTTCATTTTCTAATCTGTCAAGTGGAGCTAATACTGCCTATAAGGAAGAGCTACTTATGTGTCTGGGCTTCTCCCTGCCTGCGAGCTATCTGCGATTGCAAAGAGAAAGTTATCAACCAGGATCGGGATGGATCAATTGATGGAAATCTTAAAAGTACTTCAGAATTCCCAAGTTGCTCTTGAAAATATGTGTTTATTGGGGCACCTGGCTGGCTCAGTCAGTTAAGTGTCCGACTTTCACTCAGTCATGATCTCATGGTTCGTGAGTTTGAGCCCTGCGTCGGGCTCTGTGCTGACAATTCAGAGCCTGGAGCCTGCTTTGGATTCTGTGTCTCCCTATCTCTTTGCCCCATGCCCTCTTTCTCTCTCTCTCCAAAATACATAAACATTCAAAAAATTAAAAAAAAAAGAAAGAAAGAAAATAGGGGCTCTTGGGTGGCTCAGTCAGTTAAGTGTCTGACTTTGGCTTAGGTCATGATCTCGTGGTTCGAGAGCTAGAGCCCCGTGTAGGGCTCTGTACTGACAGCACCAAGCCTGGGGCCTGCTTCAGATTCTATATTTCCCTCTTTTCCCTGTTCATATTCTGTCTCTCTCTCTCTCTGAAATAAGTAAACATTTTAAAACAAGAAAAAAGAAAGGAAAAAAAAGAAAATATGTGTTTATTAACTAGTTTAGTGGAATAAAACCTCTTTTTATCACAGGCATGATGGAATCCTGGTGGACAAGTGGGCCGCAAGGTGAAGGGCGGGTCCGAGTTTGGCAGATCAAATGCAAAAGTAAACATTCTAATTAGCTTTAGACTCTTTTTTTTTCTTTTTACAAGTATAGGGAAAGCTAATGAAATAAATCAAGCCCTTGAAATCGAGGAAAATAAGTAAAAAGACAAACAAAAAAAATCAATCATAAGGGTTACTTTATTGCCTCCAAAGGCGTCTCTGCACATTTACATGGAGTAGATAGAGAGTGTCTTTCAATGCCTACAAGAGACTGAATGTGTGTGTCTTCCTCAGACTCAAGTGTTGACATTCTAGCCCCAGTATGGTGGGATGAGGAGGTGGGTCTTCTAGAGGTGATGCGTCGTGAGGGTGGAATCCCCACAAATGGGGCTAGTGCTCTAATAAAAGAGGCCCCAGAGAGCTCCCCTCCCCTTGAGCCCTGTGAGGATCCAACACAGCCATCTATGGACAAGGAATTAGGCTCTCACCAGACACTGAATTGGCCAGTGCCTTGATATGTACTTCTCAGCTTCCAGATCTGTGAGAAATACATTTCTGTTGTTTACAGGCCACTCAATCTGTGGTATTCTGTTACAGCAGTCTGAAGGCACCGAGAGAACACCCAAAGGTAGAGCATACGGCAACATGTCCAACGATCTTTCCAGCACGGAGGACTTAGTTTTATTTTTTTATATCTGACCACTTGGAAAATTAGTAGATGATGAAAGCCAACTTGGAAATCACCATCTCGTTGCTATCTTTAAAGAAATAAATGTTCTAATTACTAAATGATGCAGGCTATTCGAGAGTTAATCTTGTCTTTCAGAATTTGACCCATTTACGTTGGTCCATTTACAAATAGGGAAGGTAGACTTTACATTTGATTCAGAGGAAGAAGGAGATTGCAGTTACAAGGCTCTGTTCTCTAGTTTTCCAACAATATTTAAGGGTATAGAGTGGGGCGCCTGGGCGGCTCTGTCGGTTGAGCGTCTGACTTCGGCTCGGGTCATGATCTCATGGCTCATGGGTTCAAGCCCCGACTTGGGCTCTGTGCTGACAGCTCAGAGCCTTGAGCCTACTTCAGACTGTGTCTCTTTCTCTCTGCTTATCCCCCAGCTCGTGCTTTGTCTCTCTCTGTTTCAAAAAAAAGTAAACGTTAAAAATTTTTTTCAGAAAAGAGTATGGAGAAATAATCCTATAGGGTAAATGAAAAAAATCAAGTTGAATAATATTTAGAATATGATTTCAACTTTGTCAAGAATCTGCATTTGTATATGAGCATAGGACAAAAAGCTGAGCTTTTATGTTACAAAACGTCTACCATGGCTTTAAGGACTACTTTACTCTTGGTACATTTTTTTGCATGTATCATATTTTTGACAAAGAATCTGTCTCCTCCTTATAATGAAGGGGAAAAAAAAAGTTGATAAGAGAATTTTCTCTTTTGGTTTCTGAAGCCATCTCCAAACACATCATTTCTCCATTTAAGCCAGATCCTAATTTTTATTAAGTTAAAAACAAATATTTTTACAAAGTCGTTACAAGTTTCCCTGCTTTTATAAAGTCTGTTTTTGAGTAACATCTACTCTATTAAATTATTTTTGATTTCCTTAAATAAGGGCCAACTAAACTCATAGGAACACCCTAATGGATTACATAATGAATTTTGTGTTCTTTTTTTTTTTTTTTTTTTGGTGTCAATCAAAAAGACTTTGACCAAGTTGCAGCAAGGACCAAGACTTGGTGCTTCTGGTTACACACCAGGCTGAAAGGCTTGTTGAAAGCTATAGGCCAAGGTGGGGTCATTTGCTCCCAGGACAGCAAACAAAGACTTAATTGCCATTTCAACCTCCTCAGGTGTCAAATTTTAAGCTAATCAATCTGGAATTTTCTGGGCCTCACCTATGAGCTGATCTATCACAGGGGTCCTCTCCATTCTCCACCAAAAGAAGATGAGGGGATCCACCTAATAAGACCCCCCCACCCCATCTTCTACCTAAGGGAAGGTGGACTCACTTGGACTAATCTTCTGTTTTGCAATAATTTCCTTGCCTCATCCTCTTTCCTATAAAATCTTACATTTTGTATGCATCCGTGGAGGTCCCCGGTATTTGCTAAATGGGATTCTGGCCCATTGATTAATCACTTAACAAGGCCAATTAAACCTTCAAATTTATTTGCTTTAATTTTTGTTATTTTATTATTATTATTATTAATATTTATTTATTTTCAAGAGAGAGAGAGAGACAAAGAATCAAAAGCAGGCTCTGTGCTGCCAGCAGAGAGCTGACTGGATTCTCGAACTCACAAAGAAGTCACAAACCGTGAGATCATGACCTGAGCCGAAGTCAGATGCTTAACCTACCAAGCCACCCAGGTGCCCCTGGCAGGGAGAACTTTTTGGACCTCCCTCACTCTAGAGGGAGGTACTTACTTTTGTATCCCAAGCAACTGAGTATGGTAGTTCAAAGCTGGTGCTTTTAATTGTGAAAATGAGTTTTTTAGTAACTTACGTTCTTTCGATTTTTTTAAAGCTCAGTTTTATGAAACTATCTCTGGCTCCAACTCCAGAAGTTCTGCCTTGGGTTCAGTTTCCCCGCCTAACAACTATAGGAACTCCAGTTGTTTAACGACCCTGGTTATCCCAAGATAAAGAGCGCAATGATACCATGATACATGATAAAGGCATTTCATTAAAGAACACTGTTAAATGTGTGGTTTTCAAATGGATCCCTCTGTAATTTTCAGTAGAGCAGCTTAAGTGTTATGCTTCCAAGGTAGAACTCCCCTTCTTTCTCACCCAACGAACACGCTGCCAGCCACACAAACCCGTTCCTTCTTTTGTCCCCGAATCCTTAACTCGGGCTGACAGAAGTTGCCATTTACTATAGGTGCTCTTTGGGTTGTAGGATGAGCCATCTTGAAGAACCAGATGGAAACTCAGTTGGAAAATCACAGGAACCATCTAAATGAGAAATAGCCGACTTGGGACAAGGACACAGAGAGTGAAAAGTAAAGTGTGTCTGTGTAAAGTGCAAGAAGACTGTCTAAATTCACACCATCAACCCGCTTTCTTGGCGGTCCTGTGGGCTTCGGAGTCTCCCCTGGGGGCTGTGCACACTCATTCGCTGGGGGAAGAAGGGGGTGGGGTGTGTTGAAATCCTACTGGGCTGCCTGGGCTGTGCTTGCTGAGAGTGGTCACATTTTCCTAATTTGCACACAGCTATCAGAGGATTAGTGGTAGAGCTGGTCTAAGTGTCAGCAAAAACAGTGCTGAGTAAATACTGAGTCATTGACAAAGAGTTGATATTCTTATAGATTAAGGCAGGACAGGAAACGCCTAAATTAGAGCAGGATTTAGGTTCCATTGGAAGGTTTCAAAGGAAAAGATAAACTGCTTTCTTTGTAAGATGGTTCTAGATCAGCAATCATGCTGCCTTGAGTGGCCCGGTGGGCTTTTATGAGACCGTGGAGTCACCGCAACAGCAACTTCGAATGTCTTCATTTTTCCCGTTTGCCTAACTATGCATTAAATAGTGACCGCTCCTTAGCATTAGAGTAACACGTATTATTGACCATTCGCTTAGAGAGAAATGCTGAGATTCCGTGACTCTGAAATATCACAACAAATACATAAAATAGACAACAAAACATAAGTAGACGCGATGGCTATGGACTCTTACTTGGCTTTCATGGGCGGGGTCTGGAGGAACTTCCTCCTGACTGCGGGCCCTAGGCGTTGTGACTGTCCTTTGGCCTACCTACTATTGGCCTCAAGTCTTTTAAAAGGGATCCTTCATACAGTTGAGGTAGGAAGCTGGCAAAATGAGGTCAAGTAAAAGTCAGAGTGAGGTGGGCTGAGATTCTTCTCATGCTTTCCAAATTAAGAGGGAATGTAAGGGTTAACTCTAAAGCATTCCACCTTGAACCCCCGCACTCTCTTTATCTAGCACACCATAATAAAAGATCAAGAGTTCCTGCTTATTATCTTATTTTTCCTGCTTGCTTCACCAGGCTAAGGCCCAGTCTGGTTATGGATTAACACGGTGATCAATAGTAAGCCTGCTGTCTCTCTCTCGGCGGGAGAAAATGAACTCAAAATGCAGTCAAACTCTTATTGATCAAGGATATAGGTCTCACTTTCATTACCTCTGTCTCCTGATAACCCACAAATAATGTGATGAGTTGCTAATCTCTCTGATTTTCAATGGACCCTTCACCCCTCCTGTCTGCACAGAGTAGCTTTTATTTTCATCTTGATACACACTCTGTGTAATTCATGTAGCACTAACTCTCACTCTCTTACCGCCAGCCCTGGTCAATCAGAGCTAATAATATCACTCTTCACTGAGGATGGCGGCTCTGGCAAGTTCAAGACACAGTGGCTCCAAACATGGCAAGAGAATGCAAGCCTCCTTCTTTCTTTCAGGGACAGAGGGATGTGGAGTCTTCTTGGTGAAGTGACACTCAAATTGGGAGTCATCTTCTCAGGACCTGACCTGCCTCTGACACGGTAGCCCCGACTTTACAAATGCAACTGGTCAAATCTCTTATTTACTTATTTAGTAATCTTTACATGGGGCTTGAACTAATGGCCCCGAGATTAAGAGTCTTATGCTCTCCTGGCTGAGTCAGCCAGGCTTCCTTGGTCAAATCTCTTGTATGGCTAATCTTATGTTGACTTCTGCTTCTCAGTAGATCTGCAGAAGAACCTTTTATTAGTGGGAATATTGATTCTCAAGATTGTCATGGGCTGTGATGCAGGAGCTCAATGTCCCCTTTGGCGTCTTAATGACCTCAGCAAATTTCTGGTAAGTAGCTGTAGAAATACCCTGCGAGAAACCTAGATTGAGGGTATTTCAAATGTGGTATTTTGTTGGTTTCATTCATTGAAGGTCGTGTGGTGTGACAAAACCAAGATGACTTTTGGGTCAAAAGTCCAATTCTGAGAGTTTGGTTCTCCACTTAAGGAAATAAAGATGTGCTTGGCGATACAAGACCACTTCACTTTTGCCTAGAAAATTCTCATCTGCTTGAACTTATGAGATGAAAACAGAACCAAATCAGAGTCTTAGGGAAATAGCTATTTTTAGAAGTTGAGGTTTTTTTTTTTTTAATTGACTGTATGACTTTGGGGGGGGGGCTACAACTTATTACTTTATTTTTAAATTTTATTCTATAGAGAAAGAAAGAGAGTGAGTTGGGGAGGAGGGGCACAGGGAGAGAGAGAGAGAGAGAGAGAGAGAGAGAGAGAGAGAGAATCTTAAGCAGGCTCCCTGCTCAACATGGAGTGCCTGATGCAGGGCTCGATCCCATGACCTGGGATCATGACCCTAGCCTAAATCAAGAGTCAGATACCTAACTTACTGAGCCACCCAGGCACCCTTATTACTTTTTTTAAAAGCAAAGTGAAAAAAGAAAAAAGCCAACTTCCACAATGTGTCATGTCTGTCATATTGGTTAGGCATCAGGCTGGTAAGAGATCTCCAAGTAGAAAATGATTATCAAGGGCATCTGGGTGGTTCAGTTGGTTGAGTGTCCAACTCTTGATTTCGGCTCCGGTCATGATCTCACAGTCGAGAGAATGGAGGCCCCCGTTGGGCTCTGCTCTGAGTGTGGAGCCTGCTTGAGATTCTCCCTCTCTCTCTCTCTCTCTCTCCCTCAATCCTCCCCTGCCTCAAATAAATAAATAAAATAAAATGGTTAGCAAACATGAGTATGAGAAAGACTGCACTGAAATTCATCATTTCCTCAGTCAATAGTTGGAGTTGAATAAACCAGCAAAGGTGCTCTGCTTACTTTACTGAATCACCTTTAAAAGGAAAATTATAATATTCTTGGCTGCCAATATGATGAAAACAAAATGGCCCCGACGGGGATCATAAAGTCCTCTTTCTTGGAGAATACACCAAATGACCAACAACAACACAACTAATGAAGTAATCTGTTTTTGTGCAGCCCCTGGGGGCTGAGCGGTGTTTTCCTGCTGCGGTCCAAACAATTTGTACACCTGTTGAAGAGAAAATAAAATTTGACAGTGGTACAAAGTCCGGGGGATTAAAGCGATTTACACTGAGCTCCTAAAGCTGAGATAATTACGGGTCTCCTTTTCTTCCTTTGTTCCGCAGAACGGTATCTGAAATTTGACAAGGAAGTCCTCTCCCTGCACCCCCTTTTTTGGTTGCAAGGGACTGGGTGGAAATTTTACCAGATCTCTCCTTTCTGCTCTGCTGTGTCTTCTTTGGAATGTTCTGGGCTCATTGGGCTTCACGGAGTGTGGTCAAGCGAGAACCGATCTAGTGCAGACTCTGGCTTACTTGTCCGATTTTGGAGCTACTTTTGGGGGCATGATCTTATTTCCTATTGTTTTCAAGTCCTGAGATCAAGGGCGCCTGAGGCGGCTCTGTGGCTTAAGTGTCTGACTCTTGGTTTTGGCTCAGGTCATGAACTCAAGGTTCATAGGTTCGAGTCCCGCATTGTGCCTGCATCACAGAGCCTGCTTGAGATCCCCTCTCTGTCCCTTCCCCTGCTCTCTCACTCTCTCTCAAAATAGATAAATAAACTTAAAAAAAAAAAAAGCTCAAGTCCTGAGATCAGAAATCTCAGAGGAAGAGAGTAAAGTGTGCCTGGTTTAAGCTGGTGAGGAAGCTTACACAGCTTTCATAAACGTGGGAGAAAAGTGACTCAGAGTCCCTTTCCCTCTCGGGGTCTGTGTGTTCTGGTGCTGTGCAGTGTCATATACATTCAGGCTCTGATTTGCTATACTTCTCAAGCTGAACGTATGCTACTGAATACCTTTGATGTTGCCATAATTGTGTGTGTGATCTTCAATCACGGATGTCATCAAATTTTATTAAACTTAATATAGATAAAACCAAGACATTATTGATTAGTTCTGCCATGCAAACCTCCCAGGCTTCCTCTTAGAGTGGTTTTCTTCTGGGGAAGCTGTCTTTATCCTTTCAATAATACTCATGCCCTCAGAGCCACTGTGGCTTCTGAGTTTTCTTTTGAAGCCCACATCAATCATATAATTAAGACGTCTTAATACAACTACAGCAATCCCGCCATATTGCGAGGCACGCTCTCTGGTCGGCTGCTGAAATTTTAATTCATGCCCCTCTTTCATGTGGGCGTAATTACTGCTGTTCTTTGTTTAGGGTTTTGTGCATGTGTGTGTGTGTGTGTGGAGTATTTTCCGTTGATCCAGATTTAACCAGATAGACCCCTATTGGATTTAAACTTTTCTACCTTATTAATAAGATTAATTTGATTCTGACAAAGTAAGCTGTATTCTCTTTCCCCATCTTCTCAGCCACGCTATCCACAAATGCTGTCTGGTGGTGTTCTAGTGACGCTTAAACATTCAGATGGAAAAATATTGAATTCAGACAAACTTCCAGATGTCCTAGATGACCGGATGTGTGATATCATGTTGGCAAAGCAGCCAGATCGCTGACTTTTTAAAATACTCATTTTTCATCCGGGTGTTTTAGTGTTAGGCAATTGCATGAAATTTCCAATTTCCAGTTTTTATGCCTCTGTCGTGTTTTTTTTTCCTTCTACCTTATTATCAAATCTCGTAGTCTCTTTATTTTTCTTCGTTTACTCCTTCCCTGTATTCATGTTGCGAGTCCAATCCTAACATCTAACATGGAAATGTGGATTGGAAAACAGGGAGGGGCAGTGTGGGGAGCACAATTTTGGGAGTAAGATCAGAGATTTCTAATTAGCTGTGTTTCTACGGTATCGGACATACAACTTTGGGTCTCAACCACCCATCTGCATTTCATGAGAAGAACTAAAGTCACTTTCAGGTGAAAACGTTGGATCTCTCTGAAGAAAAAAACCTTTGGTTTTGTTTGAATAGAGTTGGCCTCCCTCTGAACTTGAAAAAAAAAATCTCAGTCTTCAAAGATAAGCAATGAAGATTAATAATTTTTCTTCCTGTCTGGTGTTTAAAGTATCCAGTTTCCACCTTAAATAAGATCAGGAAATATCTTCACTATCGGTTTTGTTAGAGAATTATTTCATGAGTTGTTGACAATGGGGCATCTGCTAGAGGTTTGTTCAAACATTTCATGTTCATTTAGCATGTTAGATTAAAAGAGAAGGAGGAGAGGGAGGAGGAGGAAGAGAAGAAGGAGAAGGAGAAGGAGAAGGAGGAGGAGAAAGAGGAGGAGGAGGAGGAGAAGAAGGAGGAGGAGAAGAAGGAGAAGGAGAAAGAGGAGGAGGAAGAGGAGAAGAAGGAGGAGAAAAAGAAGAAGGAGAAGGAGAAGGAGGAGGAGAAAGAGGAGGAGAGAGAGGAGAAGAAAGAGGAAGAGAAGGAAGAGGAGGAAGAGGAGGAGGAGGAGGAGGAGGAGAAAGAAGAGGAGGAGGAAGAGGAGAAGAAGGAGAAGGAGAAAGAGGAGGAGAGAGAGAAGAAGGAGGAGGAAGAGAAGGAGGAGAAGGAGAAGGAGGAGGAGGAGGAGGAGCGGCGCCGCCAACACCACCATTTTGTCCAGGAAGCCCTGGAGTAAAGGCTTCCCTGAGTTGCACATTAATGCTGTGAACCTCGTGACATTCCAATATCTGCAGGAGAACATTTGCACAAAGCGTATGCACTGCTTTCTTAAAACTGTACTTGGCATTGGCAACTTTTTCACAAAACCCTCATAAAAAAGATAATATGCTTCTTTTTGACTTGAGTTTAGTTTCTGGACAAAATGTCTGTGAAAACATGTGTATCCTGTCTTTTAGCAAGAAAAGAAAAGTGCTCACCCAGGGCATGTCCTGTTTGGCCTTAGCTACTGACAACTTCTCTAATTTGTCATCGGCGCTGAGCATCTGGGACGTGAGAACATCTGTTCCCTTTGCTGCCTTTGGAAGAGTGGTTTTCAATCCCAGCTGCACGTTGGCACTTTCGGAGTGTTTTTTAAAAAATACTGAAGGCTGAGATCTACTTCCTGGAAATTCTGAGTTGATCGTTTGGGGCTTATAGCATATTTGGTAATGTTTTTCGAAGTTGGCACAGTAGACATTCACAATAAACAAACATTGTTAAATCCTGTGTTAAGAATAAGACTGGTTGTGCATAAATATATACAGAATACTGATAGACAAGCAAACAAACTCCCAAGGGGACCCCCAGACAAGCCATTTAACCTGCCTGGCTTTGGCGCCTGCTGCAGGGCCTCACTCTGGCCTGGGGTCCCCCCGCCAGCCTTCCCCAGCCCTTGGCCTCTTATCCTCCAATTGGCCCAATCTTCTGTGCCTCCGATAATCTTTTATGCCTGCTGTTTCCATTCTCCCTTTCTCAAGACCCTCCAATGACTTCCCATTAGCTTCTGGGTCATATTCAAATTATTACCTATTGGTTTCAAGACCTTTAGTCAGGCAATCCCTTTTTATGTCACTTTTAATCTCTCCCCTTCCTGCTCCCTTTGTGGCTGTCAGAATCGTCTTCACCAAGCAATCCTTGTTACTCTTTATCTCTCTTCTTCTGAGCACTGCTTGCTTCGGCTATTGGGCAAAACTTTCTAGATTATGCGCACCTGACTTGAGCCGTCCTCCCCATCATCCTACTGTTTACCCTTCCCACACACCTCAGTT
The DNA here is from genome assembly GCA_030068075.1 of Paguma larvata. Classification (NCBI taxonomy): domain Eukaryota; kingdom Metazoa; phylum Chordata; class Mammalia; order Carnivora; family Viverridae; genus Paguma; species Paguma larvata. Next base: position 127,332,229 of record CM057827.1, on the reverse strand, counting down.
ACCTGCTGTCGCTTTGCAACCATGTAACCAGCTCTAGCTGGCCTGAGGTCAGCCAGAAAGTCACCAGGCAGTTGTCCAGGGACTCCTTTAGGTCAAGCCATGTAGAGGTGAGCAAACAGAGGAAGGCATTTAAAAACCACAGATGGTGTGATCTGTCGTCTCTGCACACCCTCCAGGTCACTTGATGGTTCCCCCAAATCGCTCACCAATAAATCAATTGTCCCCTCTCTCTTCTTGCCTATGTTTCCTTTCCACTACTGAGTAAGTCCTTAAAATGAAGATAGAATTCAATATTCTAGATTTGGGGCTAACATGATTAATTTATTGTTGTAACATTGTTACGAATCGTTATTGTGCCATGAATTTGAATTTCTAGAGATGGATTATCTAGCCTTCAAATGCAATTGACAATCGGCTACCATATGTCTTGCTTTGTGTTTATTTTGTAATTGTCCCTTAGATATAAGGAGATGAAAGAAATTAATCTTAAATATCTTGTAGCTTCTGGGCATCTTCTATTACACATAGAAGCATTCAGTACATTTTATTTATTTATTTATTTATTTATTTATTTATTTACGATGAAGTAAAACCATCCTCCGCACTGTTTTACTTCTTGAACTACTAGTAACAGAATCACTGATTAAGGTGTGTGTGTGTGTGTGTGTGTGTGTGCGCGCGCACGTGTGTGTGTGTCTGTGTATACATATGGGAGGGGGGTGTCTCTTAGGCTCAGTCAGATTCTAAAGCCTTACACTAGATTCACTGAATTTTAGCAAGCACTCAGGGAATTTTTATGCACATTAATATTTGAAAACCACTGCCTTACGATAACATTCAAATGTACTCTTATTAGAAATTTTACATAGGATTCAGAAAGTATCTGCCCAGATAAAACAAGTACACAATTAAGGTCTTTTCCTATATCCTACACCTCCACCCGCATCAACTCAGTCTTGTCACTAAATCTTTTTTTTTTTTTTTTTTTTTTTGCATCATTCACTGCATTGTAAAAATCAAGTCAGGGTGGGGCCCAGACTGTTAACCAGCTCACTCGTCTTTCAGTCCTGACATTCTATCCTTGATCATCCAATGGAAGAAATAGAATGGGATACAATACCCAGTCTTTTAAACCTTTCTAATTCTCAAAGACTTCATATTTTAAAGATAATATATGTAAATGACAATATTTTTCCAAAGTATACTGATTTGAAGCTATCAACCATCAACAACTATAATATAATAAGAAACAATGATAAGAAGGATGAGAATAGAAATATTTTTTTCTTTTTAATGTTTATTAGTTTATTTTTGAAAGAGAGCACAAACAGGGGAGGGTCAGAGAGAGAGGGAGACACAGAATCTGAAGCAGGCTCCAGGCTCTGAGCTGTCAGCGCAGAGCCTGACACAGGGCTTGAACCTACGAACCATGAGATCATGACTTGAGCCAAAGTTGGATGCTTACCTGACTGAGCCACACAGGTGCCCTGAGAATAGAGATTCTGATTGTCCTGGTAAAATATTCCTTTTTAGGCTGTTCCTAAAGTAGATCATGATCAAGCAAATGTACCATTTTTATGATCCCATGGGGGGCACTGTTTGCTTTCTGGCCTGGGTTGGGCCACTTGAGACAATGTGGAAAGAAAAAAAAAAGCCAGAAATACCACATCCACACACATTTGTGTCTAAAATCCTATAAATGATTTCACTAAGATTTATACCCCTTGGCTAGTTCTGTAGCCTATTTGAAAACCACCACGCTAGGTTTTGGCTGCATCACCCCTAGGGGACCAGCTCTGTTGTTGGGAATTTACACTGCATGTTGGCCATCCAACTGGGAAATTTGGTTTAAATATAGTTCATGGTTTCTCAAAGAACTTTCAGACCCTAGAGAAAGACAGAACCAAATGGATCTGCTTAAAATATATGATTTCAAAGTGTAGTTGATGAAGTATGAATTTTGAGTGGAGTGCTAAATATAGGACATTTGCCTATCTATCTATCTATCTATCTATCATCTATCCATCTATTATCTATTATCTATTTATCAATCATATCAAGCAACTGTCTATATCTACCTATCCATCCATTTCTGGAATGGAATGCATGTTATGGGGTTATTGTGAATACCAATATGAGTAATTCATTGTCAAGTGCTTAGTGACGTGCCTTCCAGGTAAGTGCCCAACAGATAACTGTTCCTGTTATTGCTGTCTTTACTGTTATTTCTATCAACTATACCTTCCATATGTAAAACATGCCATGTAAAATTGTCCAGTGTAATTTAAAACCACGCTATATTTCCAAGTTGAATACCCGAAAATGTTAACAATTGGGTGCCAAGACAATCCTGGGATTTGAATTTTATTGTTCCAGGAATGTGGGCACAGTCTGTAAGGCACCCGCCATTTTTCACATAATTGATAAAATCCATTGTCTGTTATCACTAGAGGCAGGCAGAGCTTTTACAAGATGGTAGAAAGGGAAAGGCATCTTTGTGTTTTGGTTCTACCTGACTAAATCGAGGTGGGATTGAATCCCTGGGTGTGGGGATTAGGCCACCAGAGGGGGAAAACCTCCTTTCTCCCCAATCCACAGGCCCTTGTGTGTAGACTGACTTTCAATGCCACTGACTCCTTTATAGTCTTCTTTTCTTTTTTTCAATGCATTGCTTTTATTTTTGTCAACAAACTGTGTCATTTACCATAGTAAGAAAACTCCTGTTGTTCCAGGTCTTTATCAGAGTTCCTACAAATCAGGTTAATTGGTGATCAACAGAGCTTTTCTGCCTTTAATGAGGCCTAGTAGCCCAAGGCAAGGCCTACCTCTTGATAAGAGACTTTCTTTTTTCTTACCCTGAACTCTTTGATCACTTAAAAAAAAAAAAAAAAAAAACCAGGAAGAACAACCACGGGGAATGTCATTGTTTTTTAATTGCCTGATTACCAAATGTTGGAGATAAAAGATAGATGTTCTCAATTAATAACATTTACATAGATTAGCATCACTAACAAGCCTCATTAGTAGCTGCTGATTTTTGTTTAGATGGTGTCCCATGTCATTTGCTCTCTCTCTGGTTGTGCAATCGAAAGCACCTTTAGTATGACAAAACATTGCCTTCTAATCTATTTCCATTAATCAAATAGTAAAGCATTTTAATACGCAGTCAGGTTTTTAATTAATTAAAAGTTAATATTACCTAGTGTAGATTAACAGAAGGTGTCCCATGTTAATAAAGTGCAGAAACTGTTTCTGAACTCTGGCTGTCTTTTCTAGAGCCTAAACACCTTCTCTGGACTCGTCACAGCATAAACGCATCGAACGATCACGGAGAGGAGCACCCGTGGAAATACGGTCCATGAACTGGACTCCCGCCGTGGGCCTGACTCTTTCCGTACATCGTTCAGTTAATCTGCCAACAATCCCGCGAAGGAGGACTTCACACCGTAAGCCTTATCACCGAACGCACAGAAACGAAGGCTCAGGGGAAATGTCCAAGTTCACTCAGACTAGCTCTTGAGTTTTAAGTCCATGATCATGGCACTGCCTGCCGCTTTCTATATGCATGTAGAAAAAGACTTCGTTGATATTCTGAGCGGAAGCAAAATGTTCAAGATAATACGAGTAGCCATGAGTCATTTTGGACCACATCGTTCGTTTTTTCATTCATGAAAACAAATGGAAAATAAACAACTAAAACGAATCTGTAAATGTGTCCTGTAAATAACAGGATTGTAGATATCTGAATATTTAATGATCTATGACCATAAAGATATCTAAAAATCCGAAGCTTAAAGATCACAAAATAGACACAATATTTACGTCACTCAAAATGTGTAAGTACAGTATGTTTGTCAAGAGAGACTTTTCCCCCTAAATATTTTGATAAAAATGTATCAAAAGAAAATTATTGTTTAACATCTTATGGGAAAAAAGTGCGTGTCCAATATTATGATAAATATTTTGGCAGAAATAGCATGTTTTCAGACTCTCTAAAATACATATTTAAACTTCTTACAAAAAAGAAGATGGAAGCCATAAAATAGATTAAAAAACAATCGATAATTAAAACTTAGAGACAAAGACCCATTTGAAAAGACCAAAGAAAGAAATCTTAAAAAAAAAGTTTACTTATTTATTTTGAGAGAGAGAGAGAGAGAGAGAGAGAGAGAGAGAGAGAGAGAGAGAAAGCGTGCGCGCGCATGCGGGTGCGCATGCGTGCACTAGAAGGGGAGGAGCAGAGAGAGAGAGAGAGAGAGAGAATCACAAGCAGGATCTACGTTGTTAGCAGAGCGTGATGTGGGACTCAAACGTGGCATGAACTATAAGATCATGACCTGAGCTGTAGTTGGAGGTTTAACTGATGAGCCACCCAGGCGTCCCAAAGAAAGACAGCTTTTAAAAAAATTTTTTTTTAATTTTATTTTTGAGAGACATAGAGACGGAGTGTGAGCAAGGGAAGGGCAGAGAGAGAGGGAGACACAGAATCTGAAGCAGGCTCCAGGCTCTGAGCCGTCAGCACAGAGCCCGACGCAGGGCTCGAACTCACAGACGGTGAGATCATGACCTGAGCTGAAGTCGGCCGCCCAACCGACTGAGCCACCCAGGCGCCCCAGAAAGACAGCTTTAAAAAAAATATATTTATTTATTTATTTTGAGAGAGAGAAAATGTGATTGGGGGAGGGACAGAGAGAAAGGGCGAAAGAAAGAGCGAGAGAGGGAGAGAAAAGGAAAGAGAATCCCAAGCAGGTACTTTTTGCTTCATATACAATATATATGGCATAGATTTTTGAGATAATTATCAGATATATTATATTTTGAAAAAAGTTAAAAAAAAAAAACCCGTAGTGTTCTTTAAGGCAACAGCTATTCATTTTCACTTTTCTATTCTCAGGACTTAGCCTAAGCTGGCTCAATATGTATTTATTGAAATGAATGAGTCAAATAAAACATCATTTGTAAAGTGCTGTCATATCTTTATTGTCCTCTTTCAATGATTAAATTAAGATCTGTGGGTTGTAAACTTTCAAGCAGTACAAACACATATTTAACTCAGAAGGTGAAAATACCTATGAAATGAAGTCGTTGTGAAGGCTTTTGTTGTTTTCTTTTGTTTTAGCTCTACTAAGTAACGAGAGCTAGTGGACATACTCCAAGAGTTCATAACCTTTTTAGCTCTGCCTGAGCATCTGGGCAGCCATGGATACCCAAGTTCAACAGCCAGACTTTTAGGTGATTCCATTGGCCTTGGCGTCCCACCTCAGGGTCTTAGGGTCAGAGAATGATCGCTGCCAAAGCAACTGGAAATCTACTGGCCCAGTCGTGTGGCCTGAAGATACACTACTCAAGATCCTCCCTTGCTTCCTCTGACCCTAATTTTTCACTTGTACAAATGCTCTGTTTCAACTAAAGAAAAACACATCCCCCATCCCTCCCCCAAATTAACGTGGTTTTCTGGAAAGAGTGCAGAATTTAAAAATGACATGAAGTCCAATTGATAGAATCATTTGAGTGGACCTTGTATTTAATATTGATATGGAAAATCTTCTTTCTGTTAAATGAAAAATGTAGTTTTTGTGATAGAAGTTATCTCAAGATCACTATATATTATGCAATCTTGAAAGCATATGTACAATACCCTGAGACTTGAAATTAGCTTGCTGTTTTAATTAGTTATCTAATAAAGACAGGAATCCTTATTCTCAGACTATTGTGTCAGAGGTGGGTACAGCAAAACCTCCTTTTCTAATTACTACTTTCCTGAATCATCAGTTGCTACTGAGAGAGAGAGAGAGAGAGAGAGAGAGAGAGAGAGAGAGAGAGAGAGAGAGAAAGAGAGAGAGAGAGAGAGAGAACTATTTAAATTGCCTCATGAAGAAACATCTACCTGAAAAATAAAACCATACAATCTTCTAGAGCCTCCAGGGTCTTTGCCCACAGTCACTCACCCAAGATAGGAGCCAAGTGTCCTGGCTCCCAGACAATTGCACTTTTGACTTCCCCATTGGACCGGTTGCACTGGTAATGGTTGACAACTAAGCTTTGGAAAAATTACTGGAACCATCATCAGAGTCCCTAACATAGGCTGTGGTCCCCAAGCTCAGTATCCTCATGAAGCCATTGGAGAGAGGAAGAATTAAACTCACTGACAAGTTGAAAGCTCTTCAAAAAGATACTCCTTTTATTAAGTCCATTCTATAGTTGTGCTTGTGCGTGGACGTCCAGTAGTCAACAGAGTAGACCACTTTGTCATCAGCATTCGTAGCTTATGAGCTGGGCAATGAGATGAACATCTTTTTACAATCCTAGCCTCGCCGACTTCTGGGTGACTTCCGATTCAATAATATTCAAGTGAGTAGCTTATAACATTCTGTAATGCGCTCATCTGGATTTGTAGACTCAAATGTTCCTCAGATTCCCTAAGTCTCAGGTTCATCTTCTGCAAAGTGAGAGATTGAAGATACCCATCTCAGAGAGTTATAAGGAAGACTACGTTAGATACGACGTATAAAATGATTAGCACAGATCCTTCCACGTATTATCTGGTCAGTAAATAGTAGCTACTGATAAATAACAATGAACAGCTCTCTATAGCCAGTAACTAGTATTAATTTAAAGAAGTATCAGGAGATATGAGACAATGCAGACTGCAACGTACCATGGAGACACTGGAGGAAAAACACCTTAGACTGAAAACTGATCACAGGGACCGACTTCCAGTTGGCAATGACGATGGGTTTTAGGAGGTCGATGGACAGCCACTGAGCTCTCCGGTAGGGAATATTGAACCTTCCAGGCTGTATTATTTCCCTTGATTCCTATGCTGGAAATTTACAGAAGCTAAATAGAATTAAAATGAGTGAAAATAATTCTTATTCTTTTCGAGGCTTGGCAGTCCACCCCCCCCCCCATTCTGCTTCGCTTTCGATCATTAATGCCCCTGGCATCCCTGAATGCTCAAGATTCAACCCATTTGCCTGATGAGGGTATTCAGTGATGACAATGGATTTGGAGGTTGAAAGTCTTGCCTCGGGCCTTGGAGCTAACTAGGCACAGCGAGACCACTTGGGTATGTAATTCTTTATAATATCTCAACTTCTTTATCTATTAGTTTTGGATGCTTGAGAAAACACCACTAATTTGGCGAGTTTTCTTAGAAATTTAGGGTGCTTCAAAACAGCTCTGAGTATACTGCAATTAAAAAAAAAAAAGAAAAGAAAACAGAATCACTCAGAATGTCATGAAATGATCCCAACAAAATACAAAAGGTTTAATTTCATCAGGGATTTTCTAATTAATGATGTTTGAGTGGGTTTTAAATTCCCCAACCACATTCCCACCATCCTTACTCACCACTTGGGGAAGGTTTAAGCCTTAGGGCATCTTTTAGATGAATACTAGTAGTCCCATTTAGGCCAAACGGAGCAGCACCAGTAATGCAATTATAGCAGAAAGGAAACCTTGCATCCCCAGGATACTTGACTCAAACTCCATTACAACGTCTTATTCGTGTTTCTTTGTTTCATTGCATTAAGGAGTATTAGCAAATGGATAATACAAAGTCTAAAACAAAGGCTTCATTTCATATTTCCCTTGATTAATCAAAGAGGCACTCCCTTATTTCTGTGTGGGTGAGGCTCAGCACTGATACCTGCACTTACTTTTCTAACAAATGATTTCAACACCAGGAGGCTGTTTCGCCTGTGAGGCTACATTGGGCTGATCCTTCAGTAGCAAACCTGGGTAAAATGCATTCAGTTCACTCTGGGATTCCATAGTGGGTACAAGAGATTATTTCTAGAAGGGTCTTAGCGTCCTAGGGGAGTTGGGTCCACTCAGTAGGGTAAGCAGCTCACGCACACAGGTCCATTTACCCCCCGTAGGATAAGATTTCTGTTTTGGCTGCCAAGAATCTCTGAGCCCTCTCACTATGCTGGCAGACAAGGGTTTCGTCAGTTGTATGGAGATTCAGTAGAAAATGGGTTAGAATCAAGATTAAAAGGGGAAAAGAGGGGCACTGTGGTTCAAGGCTTCAGGCTACAGGAAGTATGTCTACCTTTACTTCCATGCTCCAAACATCTCTACAAAAGTGCATTTTTTGAAATTGCCACATGTGTTACTTTAAACATTTATAACTTCTAATTCAGAGACTGGTCTTGTGACCCTAAGTGGTCTTTATTTATTGCAAGGTTAAACCTTAGTCTTAAACCTAAGTTACCTTTAATTAATTATACAAGTAATGTGTATATGTCCATATTGGCTCTTAACAATATTTTAGAAGGAGTCCTTCTTTTGTTTTTTTAAATGTTTATTTATTTGAGAAAGAGAGAGAGAGAGAATGCAAGCAAGGGAGAGAAAGAGAGAGAGGGAGAGAGAGAATCCCAAGCGGGCTCTGCTCTACGAACGCAGAGTCGATGCAGAGCTCGAACCGTGAGACCATGACCTGAGCTTAAATCAAGAGTCAGATGCCTAAACAACTGAGCCACCCAGGTGCCCCAAGGAGTTGTTCTTTTAAAGCAATCTAAGACTGAAAAGTTGTGGTGGCATTATAGAAGTTGAGTAACAAGTCATCCTCATATAGATTATTGAAAATGGCACTAAAACTGGGTTTGCAGTAGGTAATCACAGGGTCGAATGCTACTATGGCTGCAGAAGTGTAAATAAGGAAGTAAAAATACTATGAGTGGAAAAATACTAGTTAGACATATGTGCATATATTAGGCTGCTATGAAAAAGGTAAGATATATCTTTAGGACATTTATTGATAAAGAAGTTAATAACAACAACAACAATGACAACAACAACTATTCAGAGCCTATAAAATCTCCTACTTCCCATTGCACTCCACAACCGAACATCATCATGTTTGAAAGATGATTTGTCATATCAGCATTTCCCAAAGATTGCCCCAGATCCAGAAACACCAGAAATGGTGTTACAAATATTCAAAGCCACAGGTACCACGTGGCCTGGAAGTCCTAACTCAATTAGATAAGACGAGATTGTGAAATCGTATTTTTTTTAGAAAGTTCTAAAAATGGCAGTTCTAACGTGCAGTTGGGTTGAACATTTCTCAGTCTGGCTTCTTGCCATCAAAAATTCAAAATCAAAAACCAAAACAATCCAAATTAGGTAGTCCAATAAGAAAAGTAAGTAGTTACGTTTGTTTAAAATTTTTAAAGTTTATTTCTGTATTTTGAGAGAGAGAGAGAAAAGTGCATGGGTGAACAGGGGGATGGGCAGAGAGAGATAGAGAGAGATAGAGAGAATCTCAAGCGGGTTCTGCACTGTCAGCTCAGGGCCCGATGTGGGGCTTAAACCCACAAACCATGAGATCATGACATAAGCTGAAATCAAGAGTCAGACGCTTAACCGACTGAGCCACCCAGGCGCCCCGGTAGTTATGTTTATTTGACAAAGGACTTCAGGTAGCTTAGAAAAATCTATTTCAAGAGATCCTCAGAATAGCAGAGTAGTAATTTATAGCGACCAATGAAGGTCCGCTTGGTACAATGTGGAGATGCGAGCAGTGTAAGTCATCTTGTTTTATCATTTTTGAAAGCAGTAAATCATGGGATTCCTGCTTGGGCATGCCATTATTTTTTTGTGCTCTGTTTCCTCATCTGTTGGGAGGAGACTGGTCTTCTGACATCAAACAACAATGATTCTAGAAATCAATGATAAAATATTTTTTTAAATAGTGGAAAAATGCAAAGTTGTGGATGCATTTACCAAGACATATATTGGAAAGGAGTCAGGAGGAGATGTTCCTATTTTGAAGAAAAGATGCTTCAAGAAGTCGGAGGAGAGGAGGAGAAGGTAGAGAAGAAGGAGGAGGAGGAGGGCAAGGCGGAGGAGGAAGATGAAGAGGAGGAGGGAAAGGAAAAAGAGAAAGAGGCGGAGGAGGGGAAGGAAGAGGAGGTTGCTAACACTATTTGGAGCACTAACTACACGTTAGGTCCACTACTAAGCATTTTGTACAACTGACGTCATTTTGATCTTCACACAAACACTAAGAGGTGAGGTAGGTCTAGAAAATGAGAAAACCAAGGTGTAATAAGGTTGAGTGCTGTTCCAAAGGACTCATGCTAATGAATGGCGGAGTGGGAGTTCAAACCAGAAGCGCTGACTTTGTGCTCTGAGCTGCATTCAGCTTGGGAATCAAAAGTACGTACATTTGACAACGCAGATTGGACTCAGTGGTTAACTGCGGATACTGCCCTGTGCACCCTTCAGACGATAATACTGCTTAGTTTGAAGGAAATTCATAATTATTTTTTCTATAATTTCTTCTCTCTCCACCTCCTCTCTAATACCTCAGAGCTGTAGCAGATGATAAAGTTGCAAAGCTTGACTCGTTCGAAGCTTACCAACGTGGTTTCAAATACCAATCTTATTATAGTGCACCTTGCTGCCAAATGGCTTAAAATTTTTTTTCCCATCTGTGACATATTACTTGCTATGGTCAGATCACGAGCTTGTTAGGTTTGACAACTTTCCTTTTGATAATTATGTTGAAATTATGGTTCAAATGATGGAAAAAGTCAAGGCATTAAATAACATGGACTCCATTAAAGAGGGAAAAATTATTATTTAATCAGAAGACTACCCTTTCTATTGTTACGTTATTTTCAAGTTCCGTGGAAATAGGATCCCTGCTGTTTGCAGTTTCTGGCTATCTTAATTCCCCTCATTATTAATTCCTTTTACCCCTCTCCCTCTAATCAGCCACAGTGCCGTGTATTTGGAAGCCTGGTTTTACTGCGCATTTCATTTTGGATTCCAGGGTGACTAGTAGACCCAGGCAAAGCCTCAGTCAGTAGCCAAGGTCAAGGGCATACCTCGTGAGCACCACAGCCACATCTCACGTACAGTTTATGCAACTGTTACACTTCAGTGTCAGAGTTCATTGAGAATTTCCATAAATCTGATGGGTAATGTACCAAATGAGATTAGAAAGGACTTCATTTGATCACGGTCAAATGAAAATATCTTATGTTAATTTCTTGTATAAGCTTGAGGCAGGTAGTTAATACTTTTTGTGACGAGCTAGAGACACACACAGGGAGGAAACACAAGCTGTTGTCTGAATAGAAAAAGGAAGCATGTGGGGCTTCTAAGAAAGAAAAATATAGATGCTGGAATTTGCAGAATTTTGCCTCTAGGTCTTAGTCACCCCCAGTCCCGTTAAGTTTTTTTACATTGTCTGTTGACTCTTACCCTAACTGGTACCCTAAAACACATTTTTCACTTAAATCAATTTTATGGGTTGCATTTATATATTTAGATGTCAACACATTCTTCAAGTTATTTTGTTGGAAAATAAAAAAAAAACAAGAAGGACAAAAGAACATTAGCAAATGGAGGGCTGTTTACGGATTTAATCTCTAACTACTTATCCATATACACATTTTTCTTTTAAGCCTTGACCCGAATCAACCCAATTCGGAAAAGTGCATTTTAAACCATCCCTCTTGGAATTGATACAAAACCATTGGCTCACTTATATTTGAAAATAAAACAACATTAATATTTTAAGGCGCTTGTAAGAAGAAGACTTAAGAAAACAGACCTGTCAGCTATCCCCGGCCTTCTGGTCACCCAACACCGCGGAGAAGACAGAGTCTTAACCTTCATCTTGCATGCTCATTGAATATGCTGAGAAATGTCCAGATGTAAATGCAACTCAAAAAATAAATGCAGGGGTGGAAGGATCTATTATTGATGATCAGGGGTGTTTGTTAGTATTGCAGAAAGTTAGTTTAATTTAGCACCCATTTATTGCAGCACCTACCCTGTCCCTCACAAGGCCTCTGGGATTACTGACGTTGGGATTACTGATGTCTGTCTGTCTATCTGTCTGTCTATCTACCTCAGGAAGAATCAGATGGCCACTGCAGAAAGCCTGTAAAATCTCACTAGGGAGACAAAGTCTTCATAACAAACAAGCAGGAAACAATGCCAGAAGGTTCTTGATTAAATGATGGCATGGCAAATAGAGGCGGGACCACTATAGATCAGACCTGGGAAGAGTCAGAGGAACACAGTGTGCTTGGGGAGGAAAACTCTAGGATGACTTTGGAGGAAGAGGCAGGATTTGGACACGCAGGAGAAGGCAAACAAGGGCACGTTGAGGTGGTGAGAATAGCATGAGATCAGGCGAGACGAAGGGTGTGGTTTTGTTCAAGATTCCGTGGCCGAGTGAGCAAAAGCTCAGAGGAGACAGGAGACCCCAGTTCCTGTTCTGGCTCTGACATGTCTATCCTGCAAGATCAGGTAAAATTAAATTCTTTTAATGTTTGTTTATTTTTTATATATTTGTTTATATAGAGAGACAGAGTGTGAGCAGGGGAGAGGGAGAGAGAGAGAGAGAGAGAGAGAGAGAGAGAGAGAGAGAGAGGGAATCTGAAGCAGGCTCCAGGCTCTGAGCTGTTAGCACAGAGCCCAACACAGGGCTTGAACCCACAAACCACGAGATCATGACCTGAGCCGAAGTTGGATGCTTAACTGACTGAGCCACCCAGGCCCTCCAAGATGAGGTAAAATTTCCTTCATCTATTTCTTCCTCAGTAAAATGAGAGCATCAGAGTGGCATCTTTGAGGTTCTTTCCAGTTCTAAAGCTCGGTGTGCCCTGGAGATCAATGGCTCTGATTTTAGGTCTGGAGACAAAGAGAACCAAATTCTATTCCTGGCTTTCACTAGTTATGAGAACTAGCTTCCTAACTATAGGGAGTCTGTTACTCATCTATAAAAGGAGGATGATATGGCATAGAAGTGGTTGAAAAAAGTGAATATGTTTGGCATACAGTAGTGCTGAGAACAAGTTAGTGGTTTGCAACTTCTATGAAGTTGCATTCTATGAAGAATGATTTTTTTTAAAGGGAGATGTGACTGGGGCAGATCTATCTATCTATCTATCTATCTACCTATCATCTATCTATCATCTGTCTATCTCCTATTTGTTTGTTTATTTATTTACAAAGGATATCTGATTCAGTAGCAAGCTTGGGTAAGTTGCATTCAGTTCACTCTGGGATTCCATGGTAGGTGCAAGAGATTATTTCTAGAAGGATCTTAGCATCCTAGGGGAGTTGATTCCACTCAGCAGGGCGAGCAGCTCATGCACACAAGTCCGTTTACTCCCCATAGGATTAGATTTCTATTTTGGCTGCCAGCAGTCTCTGAACCCTCTCCTCAAGCTGGTGCATAAGGGGAGGGATGTTGGTTGGTATCTACCAATCAGTAATGATTACTAATGGATTAATTGGTTAATTACTGGTAGATTGAGTAAAGTAAGGATTTTTGTAAATTGTGAAGACCTTGCTTGCTGGGATTAGGAAGTTGGAGTTTATCTAATGGGAAATGAAGACTCATGATGGATTAATAGTAGGAGGTGTCAAAAAGGAAGTGAAGTTTTAGGGAGATTTATCTGGAGGCAGGGTACATAGATTTGATTTTAGATTTTGAGAAAAATAGAGAAGTCTCTATTAGAGGTGGGATATGGTATTGCAGAGCATGGTTTGATCAGACAGACGTGGCAAAGAAGGAATTTGGTGACTCCTTAGGTGATGGGAAGAACAGGAATACCTATGATTCCTAGCCCTGGTGCCAGGAGAGTGGTGGCGGCGAGGGGAGGTTTGGAGATGAATCAATATAATCTTACGTAGGGCTGGCTAGGAAGCTTACTTAGATGTGAAGCTATTAAATTTCAGGTAATGGTGGGCACGTTGATTGCCTTGAGGTGGCTGACATACACACTGATAGGGCCCCTTGGTGGCTTGGTCGGTTACGCATCTAACTTTGGCTCGAGTCATGATCTCACTGTTCCTGGGTTTGAGCCCCACGTCAGGCTTGGTGCTGACAGCTCAGAGCCTGGAGCCTGTTTCAGATTCTGTCTCTCCCTCTCTCTCTCTGCCCCTCCATCACTTGTGCTCTGTCTCTCTCTCTCAAAAAGAAATAAACATTAAAAAAATAAAGTACACAACTGATAAACATTGTGAAGGCTGGAGATGGGACTTGCGGGCCTCTGAGCACAGATGTGGAGTGCAGTTGTGAGAAGGATGAGCGAGTAGATAGCTGTTCTCCCCAACCTGCCTGCTTATGACAGTCAGCTGGGTCCTATCGAAGGTACTAGTGCCTCAGATTCTTCCCCAGATGATTCTGATATAATTGGTCTGGTGAGCAATCTGGGCGCAGGGATTTTTAAAACCTCAACAGACAAAGAGAGAAGAGAGCAAGATCTCAGCACACTCTTTAATGAGTGAGAAGCATCTGGTGAAACTTTACCCATTAGGTGCCAGGCTATTGGTCTGGGAGCTTCGCATCTATGTTACCTTGTGTGATACTCACAGCTGTTCTCGGGTTCTCCCAGAACTCTCTCCAGCTTGGAATTCAGAAAGGACTTAGAACATATCGAAGTCTTCCCAGCCCTAGCTCTCTAATTATTGTTTTTAAGAGAATAAAAGTCCCTTGCCTAGAGTGTCCCTGTCATGGTCCAAATCTCACTAATAGCACACGTCAACTCTCTGAGAGCCAGAATCTTAGTTTAATGTGATGACAATATCTATAAATACCCTAAATTTATTTAGTTCTTTACTTTGTCCAATGTTTTTCATGGTCTCACTCAGAAGCTAAACGTTTTGGCTCACACACCATTCAGAACATCTTAGTAATCTGGTTTACCAGCTCCGTCAATAAAAATAAAAATTTTGCAGGGGAAAGGCACATATGGAAGGACTAGCTGGTAATCAGTAAGGCAAGAAAAAGGCTTGAAAGTAGAAAAGCCACATTTATTGAATGTGCACTGCAATTCAATTTATTGAATTATGAGCCAGGTGCTGTGAATGATGCTTACCATATATTCCTCATCTAACTCACGTAGAGATTCCTTGTCTTCCCAGCAGCTGAACCCATTCCTCTTTGGGGAGCATCTCTGTGGTGTGGGTTTTGAGGGAGCAGAACCACGCGAGATGGTAGAGAGACAACTAGAGACTGTTGTTATCACCACTGTACCACCCCTATCATGGTGGCAAACAAATCTGATGCTGGTGTGGCTGGTGAGGTCTTCTAACTGGACAGCCAGTAGCCTGGCTCCTTGGTTCCTCTTCATTTCCATCGTCTAGTTTCTTATGTTTTCCTTTAATTCAGCAAGTTGCCCGATATCTCTCTAAATGCTTATTTTCCAGTTAAAGTAGCTGGAGACCCTTTCCCTTCTTGGCAGCCAAGAACTTTGAAGAGCACAGATGCTCATGACAGTTCTGAGAAACTGATTTTATGATGTCCACTCTTGGAAATGAAAAAGCAGATTCAGAGGAGTTAAGCACCTTGTCCAACATCACAGAGCTAGAGAGTGATTGAGCTAGTGTCACCTACCAGGATTTTCCTGCACAGGCTATCCTATAAGGAGCGAAGAGCCCTAAGCCCTTAAAATACCCCCAAGGACTTCATTGTATCATTTCATACAATAAAAGTGAGACTTCTTTGACCTCCAGGTACTGTTAAATTGTAATATTACTTATTTTAGAGAAAAGAGGAAGGTTTACTATCAATTTTCAAGTGACAATTGATAGCCCTGTTTTATGGGGCTCTTGGGCAGCTCAGTCAGTTAAGTCTATGACTCTTGATTTTTGGCTTAGATCATGATCTCATGGTTCGTGAGTTCCAGTCCTACACTGGACTCTGTGCTGACAGTGTGGAGCCTGCTTGGAATTCTCAATCTCTCTCTCTCTCTCTCTCTCTCTCTCTCTCTCTACCTCTCCCCTGCTCTCTCTGTCTCTCTCTCATTCAATATAAATAAGTAAACATTAAAAAATTGTTTTTATAAGATTTCAATGAATTTGCACTGCAAGATGAACTATTTGAACACTTACAGGTAAATTCTTTGGCTTTCTAGAAAATTCCCTTACGCAGAACACGTTTGACAGAGACAGTGCAAAATTTTCATCTAGCAAGTAAGAAGAGGAAGGATTCCCAAATGCATGGATTTCCTCAGGGAAGGCGCATTTTGCTGGACCTGTTTGGGTAGAGCATGAGTAGTTGGA
This sequence comes from Paguma larvata, assembly GCA_030068075.1. Lineage (NCBI taxonomy): Eukaryota > Metazoa > Chordata > Mammalia > Carnivora > Viverridae > Paguma > Paguma larvata. Next base: position 127,316,188 of record CM057827.1, on the reverse strand, counting down.
CATAGTGGCCAAGAAAAGACGTGTAAGCACGAAGTGGAGACATCAGTGGAACTCTTGTCCTCCTGCGAGTTGCTCTCACAGAGACCTAGAAATGTGTGTGGTGTTCCCAAAACCCTCTGATTGTGATTATGACCTATTACATAAGATGCTATGTTCCCTAATCATATCACTTACATTCCTGTCAATGGTGGTGACAGGGTTGGGAGGGAGAAGATCACAGCTGTCTGATGACAATAATAATAATAATAATAATAATAATAATAATAATAATAATAATAATAATAATAATCTGAAAAAGCAGACAGTCTTGGAGCCGGGAGGTCATACACAGGTCCATGAAAGAGGCTTGGTTGATGGAGTTTTGACCTCTTTCTAACTCAGCTCACTGCTCTCCACCCTGCACCCATTTTCTTGTCTCCAGAACCCCTTGGTCACATCATGATGGGAGCTGGGCAGGTGTGGCTCCTATCCTGGGTTTATTTATTTATTATATTAGCTCATGCTCCCTGTTCTGTCAAGTGAACATTGTTACTTGGGTAAATTTGGAGCTTGTCACTGCCAGAATCTAAACAGCTCTTGTGAATCAAAGGAAAGCACACGACCACCACCCCCCCCCCCCCCGCTGCCCTGCTCTTCTCTGAAGCCGCCCTAAGCTTAAGACACCACCTCTCTCTTCTGCCACTCCGTTTTAATCTGTCTTCAAAGAGAAAGCCAACTGTCTTGAATTAAACACAAGGCAGTTCTTGAAGTCATGTGTGATGAAAGTGATTAAATAATTAATTCAAACAAAGGTGACTTCGCAGGCAGGTTGGAGGTCAGGAAAGGAAGGCTTGATTTAAAGCAGCATTTTCTCGGCATGCTATGGAAAAAGAAATATTTAATGTGATATGAAATGACCATGCTGGAGAGTATTAACCTCTCTCCCTTGCCTTCTTAACTCCAGACACACTGGTCTCTTGCTTCTCCCTGAACAGATGAAGGCTACTTTTCTCTGCCTCGAGGACGCTGGTCCTCCTCTTCCTTTTTCTGGAAGATTCCTCACCCTAATATTTACCTGGGTCACTCTTTTCAGGCATACGGGCTTCTATTCAGCTCTCAGAAAGCCCTTTCCTGACTGCCCTAGCTGTAATATTGCCTCCCCTGCCCCCCCCCACCTGTCTTGTACCGTCTTCTTATTTCTTTATAATACTTATGATTGCCTGGCATTCTGTCATGTGTTACTTATGTTTTATTGTCACTCTCCCCTACCAGAACGTAAGCTCCAAGAAGATAGTATTTTATCTATTCTTTCCCCCCTGAAGGATTCCCAACACCTAGAATAGTGTCTGGAACAGAATATGTAGCAATAAATAGTTGATCAATGAAACAACAAATGTATGAACTTTAAGGCTGACGTATTTCAATCTTGTCTAATATGAAAAACAGATATCAGAAATGCTTTAGATAATGGGGGTGCTGCCTGTACGTCTAAATTATAAAACACACCCCCTAGAATTATAAATTCCAATTCAGGCTTAAGCCAAAGTCACAGGAAACAAAAGAGAACAAAGCTAATGCTTTCAACTGGCTGCTTTCCTGGCTTTGAAACAAACCATTGGCCTTTTGAGATTCCTCCTCCAAAGAGTCAAGAATGTTTATCAGAAGTCATGTATGGCTTCCATTTTGCGATGAAATATGTCCCAGGAGGAGCCTACCTCCCTATGTGCTTGGCTGGGTGTGCATATCTGGTTTATAGCAAGTGAGCTGAAGCAGACAGATCTTGAGCCAGTGTTATGAGTGTAAGTGACAGCCAGTCTGATGGGGACTAAATTGTGCATGGGAGCCTGGCTATCTCCAGCTGTCTGGATCCACTGCACACAATTGTTTGGTAAGCCCTTGACCCTTCACCTGTCCAAAGTGGCAAGTATGTAAGTGGATTTGTAATGGTAATTATTCTGAATGTCTCAATCCTGTGTTCTAATCTCTATCTCTAGGTGACCTGATAGATTTCTCTAAGAGCCTGATCTTAGTGATAAAACTCAAAGTCCCAAATTTCTCTTAAATCAGATATTCTGACAAATTAGGTAACATTGAGCTTTTTCCTTCTCTTAATGAAGTCATCCCAGTGATATTTTATTCATGATACTATGCAGCAGAAAAAGCATAGAAAAAAAAACTTAGATAAAATAGTAATTATTTATGTGCAGAAATTAACTGCCCATAGAAAAATGAAAATACAGGGCAATGTGAGATTTCAAAGCCACTGACATAATGCAAGTGGGCTTCATGCAAGGGATTTTGGGAGAAGCAGCAAGTTTGGACCAGGCGGTATCTGTACATATAGGCATTAGAGTCAAACATCTGAAGGGCATTGCAGATTCGAGTGTGGGTGGGGAGGTTTCAATATAGAGGAGGCTAGGGTAAGAACCGAAGAAAAAGCCTAGCATTCGTTGTCATGGGTGGTAAGAGGCAGTGAGTCACGGTTCATGGTTAGAGTTCTGGCCGTTAGGGCAGAGGTCAGGAAAAGCAGCCTTTGAATCAGGGCCCTGGTCACTGGAGTACACAGGAGAGAGGCTTCCATTTCAAAGGCAGCCGAAGTGCACATCAAAGAAACTAAGGCCAGAAGTTACTTACATATCACTGCAACCAGCATAGGGTGAGGTTGGGAAGTGTGAGCCGGAAGTCATTCAGGTGGAAAATGTCTATGTCGGTTCCTTTTTTTTTTTTTTTTCGTTTTATTTATTTATTTTGAGAGACACAGAGAGATAGCACAAGTGGAGCAGGGCCAGAGAGAAAGGAGGACAGAGGATCCAAAGAAGGCTCTGTGCTGTCAACGGACAGCCTGATGCAGGGCTTGAACTCACAAACCATGAGATCATGACCTGAGCTGAAGTCAGAAGTTTAACTGACTGGGCTACCGAAGCACCCCATGACTATATCGGCTCTTGAGCACCTTTGGCTTTTAGGCCCTGGGGCAGCAGGAGAATGTTAATTTCTCCTATCTTTTCAGTCCCTGTTAAGTCAAAACAAAGGTATTACATGTATAGATAAACTCTGTTAATCAAAATAGCTCTTTAAATTGCATCTACAGGCAATTATTTCCTGTGATGATTTAACGTTTTCAGTAAATATTTGTGATTCTTTTTAGCATAGGATGACATATTATAATTAAATAATTAGGTTTAGATATTATGTCATGGTTGCAACTATGAACACAATTAAGAGAATCATTAAAAATTTCGAGACCAATGAATAAGCTTCATTTAAAAGTCTTCTGTCTTTAGGAGAATTCAAATGGAAATAGTGTGGTTGGAAGGAACCAGAAATTGTATGAATGTTATGATATATAAGACATAATTGCTGTCAATGTAAGTAATGTGGCTTTGCTGAGTAAAATAAGATGATTGCTTAGGGTTTTCCAAAACCTCCTAAAATTGCTTCTATACCACATGTAACCACATGTGGTATAAATAAAATGTGAGTCAAAGGAATGAGGAAAGATAAACATATAATTAAAAACAGCTCAGTAGATACTTGGGCTCAGTCATTTCAATGATGGCAGCTGTGGTTTATGGAGTGGTTATAGACCAGCAATATATCGGCGTTGACTACATGCCATAAAACACATCGATGCAGCTTGGGACCAAATTATTATACACAAACAATAAATCCATCCTGTTAACAGGATAAATATGATAACGGTTGATAATGTTGGAAAGTGGCAGAATGTGATCCCTAAGTAAATAGTTATGTGTTCGTAAGAAACAAAGATTACTTTAGCTTTTAGTGCCCTCCCATGACTTCCGTTCTATTATCCGTATTATATGTAGTTTGAATTAAAAGAAAAATTGTGGCCTTGAAAGCACGCTGATTACTGTTTGTGATTCTAATAAAAGACATCAGTCCAGCCATTTATTTGTGAAAATGAAATCTTCATATGCTGAAGGTCAGTTTTAGTTGAAGTAATATAATGAGCAAGAGTCAAGGTTCCTTTACCATTAAAATTACTCATGAAGCAAATCTTTGGTATTTTACCCTTAACCTTGAATTCCACCCTGTATGTTGTAAGAAAAATACTAAATTCTTGTCACAATACGATGATGGAATCAACATGGCTTTGGGTTTTTCTTTAAGAAATAGTTACCCAATCAGATGGAAAACCTTCACAAGCATTATTAAGTGAAATAGTCTGATAAAATATATTTAAACATGGAATGAGAATTAGCTTTTCATCAATCCTAGTCTGATTTTGTCCTCTAAAAACAGGAGTGTTTTTTTTTTTTTTTCCAGTAAGGTTTACATCAAGAGCTACAGTGAATAAGTATTTCAGGATGGATTGTCAGGGAAACTGAAAATGCTATTTCATATACCATTGTATAGAAAATATGTGCATATCATATTTTTCTGAATGCTAAGGAAACAAACAAGTATATATAAAATTTTACTGAAGACTCCATTTTTACAACTATTATCTTATTTTGGATAACTGACACTTTATATTGCATGGATGTAAAGGTTTAACTCAAAAAATATATCCATGGGTATGTGTGGTGTGTGTGTGTGTGTGTGTGTGTGGATTTACATGCATGTATATATACAATTTTTCTCTTTGAAGGCTTTTTAATCAACTGTATTGAAATATAATTTGCATACAATAAAAGTCGCCAATTTTAAGAGGCAGTTTGATGAGTTTTGACAAATGCATATGATCATATGGTCATCACTATCATAATGTAGCATATCTGTGAGATCACTCTCAAGAGTTCTCTTCTGCTCCTAGGTTATTCTCTTCCCTTTCTAGTCTGTGACAACCACTAACATATATTTTCAATCACTGTAGTTTTGCCTATTTTAAAACTTCATATAAGTGAAATTATACCTTACATAATATTTTGTGCTTGGCCTTTTCCACTTGGTACATTACAATGCTTTTGAGATTAATCTACGATGCTCTGTGTATCAGTATTTTTTTCTTTTTAATCGCTGGGTCACAGGCTAGAGATATATGTAACTTTATAAGAAAATCCCAAACATTTCCCAAAGTGTTTTACATTCCACTAATGGCATAAGACAATTCTGGTTTCACACATTTGCCAACACTAAATAACGTTAGTCTTTTTGATTTTAGCCATTATAATGAGTATGTAGTAGAATCTCAATGTGGTTTTGATTTGCATTTCCCTGATGACTAATGATGTTGAATATCTTTGCATGTAATTGTTTTTGGTCATTCGTGTATCTTCTTCGGTTGCTTTCTGTGAACTTTAAACATTAGATTGTTTGTCTTTGTATTGAGTTATAAAAGTTCTTCTATATTTTGGATAAAAGTTCTTTTTCACAGAGACCTTTTGGACACACTTTACCCTAGTTTTGTAGTTTGCTTTCTCATTTTTTAAGAGTTTCTTGAAGAGAAGAATTAAAAAATTTGATGAAATCTAATTTGTATGTATTTATTTTTTATTAAAAAATTTTAAACATTTATTGGTTTTTGAGAGAGTGTGAATGGGGGAGGTGCAGAGAGAAAGGGGGAGACACTGAATCCAAAGCAGGATCCATGCTTAACCGACTGAGCCACCTAGGTGCCCCAGAGAGACATTAACTATTAAAAATATATACATGGCACCTGGGTGGCTCAGTCAGTTAAGGTCCAACTTCGGCTCAGGTCATGATCTCAAGGTCCGTGAGTTGGAGCTCCAGGTAGGGCTCTGTGCTGATAGCCCAGAGCCTGGAGCCTCCTTCAAATTCTCTGTCTCTCTCTCTTTCTCTCTGCCACTCCCCTGCTCATGCTCTGTCTCTGTCTCTCAAAAATAAACATAAAAGAGATAGTTAATGTCTGTCCTATCCAAAAAATTTCATCGAGCCAAACATATGTTTTGGCAAATGTCACAAAGATTTTCTTGTATGTTTTCTTCTAGAAGTTTAACAGTTTTAGCCCTTTCATTAGGTCTACTATTATCTACTTTATTTAATTTTTAAAAAAATGTTTATTTATTTATTTTGAGAGAGAGAGAAAGTGTGCATACATGAGCAGAGTAAGAGTGGAGAAAGAGGGAGAGAGAATCCCAAGCAGGATCAATGCTCAGAGAACAGCCAGATGTTGGACTCGATCCCACAAACTGTGAGATCATGATTGGAGTCAAAATCAACAGCCGGACATCTAACCTAGCAAGCCACCCAGGCACTTTCACTTTAGTGAATTTTGTTAATGAGATGAGATAAGCATTGAGGTTCATTTTTCATGTAAGGCTGTGCAATTGTTAAAATGCCTATGTTGAAAAGATTATATTTTTCCCATTGAATTGTCTTGGCATCTCTCTTGAAAAATCATTTATTATATGCCTCTGGGTTTGTTTCTGGACATTCAGTTCTATTCCATTGTACTATTTTGTAATTCATGCTCTATGATTATTGTAGCTTTATAATAAGTATGAAAAAGAAAAGTGTAAGTTTTCCAAATTTGTTCTTTTTTTAATCAAAATTGGGTATTTTGGGTGCTTTGAATTTCTATATAAATTTTAGAATCATTTGTCTATTCCTACAAAAATTCCTTCTTATATTTTGATTAGAATTTCACTGAGCATATGTATCAATTTAGGGATAACTGGTATCTTAACAATACTGAACATATGAACATGGGGTTTTGCTTCATTTATTTAAGTATTCTTTAATTTCTCTCAGTGGTGCTTCATACATATTTTGTTAAATGTGTCCCAAAGTATCTTATGTTTTTAACATTGTTGCAAATGTTACATCTTTTATAGTTCCATTTATAATTGTTTATTCCTAATATATGGAAATATAATTAATTTTTTTAGACATTGACTTTAAAGTCTATAAACTTTATGAAACTCACTGTTAGTTACAGTAGCTTTTAAAAATATAGATTTCTTAGACTATTTTACCTAGATTATCATGTTATGAAGAAAATAAAATTTTGCTTCCTCCTTTTCAATATATATGCTTTATATTTATTTTTTCTTGCCTTATTACATTAGCTAGGACCTCTAGTGAAATGTTAAATTATAATTATTGAAGGTAGACATCCAATCTCATTCCTTTGCTGTGGGGGAAAGCTTTCAGTCTTTCGCCAGTAAGTATAATGTTGTAGTTTTTATTTTTTCTTTTGGTTTTTAGATTCCTTTTCTCAGGTTGAGGAAGTTTACTGAGTGATGAATAGATGTTGGATTTTGTCAAATGCGTTTTTGTCATCTCTTGAAATACTCATAGTTTGTAGTTGTTGTTTGCCTGTTAATATGATGAATTATATTGTATGATTTACAGATATTAAACCAATTTTGCATTCTTGGTATCAACTCCACTTAGTCTTGATGTAATATCCTACGTATATATTTTCGGATTTGATTTCTGAAATTATTTTTATGTTTGTGTTCATGTTTATGAGGGATATTGGTGTGCAAGTATTTTTTTCTTATAGATTTTGTCTAGATTTCATAGTAATGGCCAAAATCAAGGCCTCATAAAATAAGTTGGAATGAGTTTCTTTTTTCTTTGATTTCTGGAGGAGTTTGTGTAAACTGTTATTATTCACTCTTTAATTGTTTTTTTTCGTAGAATGTTGTTTAGATTTATTTTTGCAATGAGTATACTTACATTATATATTTTCAACTTTTAACTTTTTTTCAATATTTTTTTTGTTTTTTTTTTAATGTTTATTTTATTTTTGAGACAGAGAGAGACAGAGCATGAGTGGGGGAGGGGCAGAGAGAGAGGGAGATGCAGAATCTAAAGCAGGCTCCAGGCTCTGAGCCGTCAGCACAGAGCCCGATGCGGGGCTTGAACTCACAGACCGTGAGATCATGACCTGAGCCGAAGTCAGACACTCAACCAACTGAGCCACCCAGGCACCCCTCAACTTTTAATTTTTAAATAATTTCAGAATTACAGAAAGATATCAAGATCAGTGCAAAGAACTCCTATATATCCTTTATGCAGATTCTCCAATTATTAATACTTTCCTACCAAATTTGAGCTCACTCTGTCTCTGTGTCATATATGTATTTACATAAATATATGTATTTAACACAAATACAATGTTACCATTTAATCCAAACAGTCAGGTTTCAACAACTGTTCCAATAATGTACTTTATAGGTCAGGATCCATTATAAGATCATGAGTGTATTAGAATTCACCAGTGAAGCCATCTGGCTCTGGATATTTCTTTGTGTGAAAGTTTTATAACCATAAGCTAAATTTTTAAAATATGTGTAAGGCTATTGGCATTATCTAATTCTTCTTGAATGAGTAAGTTTTGGTCGTTTGTATCTTTCAAAGAATTTGTCCATATCATCTAAATTGTTGAATATCTTAGTATAAAGTTGTTCATAATATTCTCTTACTAACCTTTTCAAATCTGAAGCATCTGTAGTGAGGTCCACTCTTTCACTCTTGATAAGAGTAATTTGTGTACTCTCTCCCTTTCTTCCTACTTAGGTTAGCTAGAGTTGTTGTTTTCAAGCAAACTGACTTTTCAAACAAACATTTTTCCTGTTTTCTATTTTGTAGTTCTCATTTTTTGTCATTTCATTTCTTCATTTGTTTGGGTTAATATTAGTCTTCTTTTTTAGTTTCTTAGGATTAAAACTTGAGTCAAGGACTTTCTTTCTTTTTCTTCTTTAATATAAGCAGTTAATTTTAATAAATATCCCTCCAAAAGAACTATTTTAGTGATAGAACACACATTTTCATACATTTTGCTTTCATTTTTATTAAGTTAATTTTTTTCTAATTTCACTTGTAATTTCTTCTCTGACACTGGACGCTTAGAAATGCATTTCCAAATATTTTCAGATTTTTCAGATGTCTTTTTGTTTTTTTCTCTAATTTAATTCTGTTGTGGTCAGAGAACACACGTTTTGTTGTTTCAATTCTGTTAAAATTATTGAGTCATCTTATATGGTTACGAATATTGTCTGTCTTGGTAAATGTTCTTTGTATGCTTGAAAAGAATGTGTCTTCTGTTATTGCTAGAAAATGTTCTATAAATGTCTATAAAGGTCAGGTTGGTTGATAGTGTTGTCCAAATCTTCTAAATTCTTACTGGTTTTCTATCTAATTGTTCTATCAATTACTGAAAGAGGGATGTGGAAATTTCAAACTTAATTGTGGATTTGTTCATTTTTCCTTTTAGTCCTATCAGTTTTGCCTCATGTATTTTGAAACTCAGTTACCGAGTGCATACACATACAGAATTGCTTTGTCTTCTTGATGAATTATCATTATAAAATATCTCCTTTTTTAAAAAAATGTTTTTAATGTTTTAATGTTTTTTAATGTTTATTTATCTGAGAGAGAGAAAGAGAGAGAGAGAACACAAGCAGGGAGGGGCAGAGAGAGGGAGACACCGAATATGAAGCAGGCTCCAGGCTCTGAGCTGTCAGCACAGAGCCCGATGTGGGGGTTGAACTCACAAACTGTGAGATCATGACCTGCACTGAAGTTGGATGCTTAAACTAAGACACCCCTCAAATCTCCCCTTTAAAAAAATCTCCTTTATTTTGGTAATATTTATTGTTATGATATTTACTTTGTCTGATATCCACTCAACTTCCTTTTGGTTAGTATTTGCATATGTATCTTTTCCCACTCTTTCATGTTTAACTTATTATGGTTTTTATATTTAAATTATCTTTCTTGTAGTTAACACAAGGTTGATTCTTGCATTTTAATCAGATTTGACAAAATCATATTTGGCCTTTTACTTGATGTGCTTAAACCATTACAATTATCAAATGGTTCTAGTTTAATCTGTGGTTGGGCTGTTTGTTTTACCTTTTTCCTTTTCTCCTGTTTTTTTATGATTCTATTTTTTCTCCATTATTTACTTATTAGCTTTTGTTTTTGTTTTATTTTACTTTTAAGTGGTTGCTATAGATTTTACATTGTATTACATTGTCTTATCACAGACTGGCTTCAAATAATATTGTACCACTTTATGTATAGTGGAAGAATCTTGCAATAGTACATTTCCATTCATAGCCTCTTGTTCTCTGTGTGTCCTACATTTTGTTTTTCAATATATCCTTAATTCTTTTTTTAATGTTTATTATTATTATTATTTTTTGAGAGAGAGAGAGGGAGAGAGAGGGCACACAAGTGGGAGAGGGGCAATGAGGGAGACAGAGGATATGAAGCAGACTCTGCACTGATAGGAGAGGCCCAGATGCGAAGCTTGAACCCATGAACCATGAGATCATGATCTGAGCCAAAGTCAGGTGCTTAACCAACTGAGCCTCTCAGGAGCCCCAAAATGTTCTTAATTTTTAAAATTCAATGTTTTCCTAAAAATTGTTTTTTAAGATTTTTAAAAATTTTTAAGTAATCTTTGCACCCAAAATGGGACTTGAACCCACAACCCCGAGATCAAGAGTCACATGCTCCACCCACCGAGCATGAAATTGCTTTTAGGGGTGCCTGGATGCCTCAGTTGGTTAAGCGCCCGACTTCAGCTCAGGTCATGATCTCACAGTTTGTGAGTTCAAGCCCCACATCAGGCTTTGTGCTGACAGCTCAGAGCCTGGAGCCTGCTTCAGATTCTGTGTCTCCCCCTCTCTCTGCCCCTCCCATGCTCATGTTCTGTCTTTTCTGTCTCTCAATAATAAATAAAAACCTCAAAAAATTAAAAAAAAAGAAATTGCTTTTAAATAGCCAATATACCGTAAAAAGATTAAACATAAAAAAAAACAGATTTTTTTTTTCCATTTGCAGATATATGACTGTTGAAAACATTGCATAATTGTTGAGTTTTAGTTGTGACAAATAGTACTACCAGAGCATTCCAGGCGATAGGTTTTAGAGAACATATATACACATTTCTGATGAACACAGACCTAGAAGTTTAATTGCTAGGTCATAGAATGTGCACATATTTAGCTTTAGTAGATAATACCAAAGACTTTTCCAAAGTATCATGGAATTTATCACATTTATAACCCATTTAAATGACACATTTAAATTTCCCATTTATCAGCAGGGTGCAGGATTTCTGGTTGTTTGGGGACTCTTAGTAAGGTCTAAAATACAATCGATCTATATCTTTTGGGAATGCATTCTCTTACTGAGAAGACCAGAGACAAAAACATAAGCAAAACAAAACAAAATGAAAAACCAAAACTATGTCAAAACTTAAGAACTTATGTCAAACTATGAAGTACATATGATAGAAACATATACAGGCAGATCAACATTGAGAAAGTGGCATCGCATAGCAAAATCTTCACAGAGGAAGTGGAACTTTGAAAAAAAAATTTTTAGTGTTATTTATTTTTGAGAGAGAGAGAAGACAGAGTGTGAGCCGAGGAGAGAAAGAGAGAGACACAGAATTCGAAGCAGGCTCCAGGCTCTGAGCTGTCAGTACAGAGCCTGATGCAGGGCTTGAACTCACGAACTGTGAGATCATGACCTGAGCCAAAGTCGGACCCTTAACCAACTGAGCCACCCAGCTGCCCCAAGAAGTGGAACTTTGAACTGGGGCCTTGAAGGATGAGATTCTTTTTAGAGAAAACAGAAAGAAGGCAGCAAAGATTCTAGTCAGAGATACTAGCAGACAACATGGCAGATATCTGTGTGAGTATATATGTAGTTCAATTGGTTTTTAGCCTAAAATCCAGCTGTTCATTTATCTGTCATTTTTGGATTATCTCCTGAGCGTTAGGCCATGTCTTAGATTGAAAGTGGAAAAAGACATGGTCACCACCCTGAAGTCACTATAGGATTATCAGGGAAGGCCACTGAGGATGTCATGTTGAATGCAACGTTGTGACATAGGTTATTTAAATGTAACACAAGGGGTGCCTGGGTGACTCAGTCGGTTAAGAATCTGACTCTTGGTTTTGGCTCGGGTCACCATCTCACAGTTAGTGAGATCAAGCCCTGCACTGGGCTCTGTGCTGGCAGTGTGGAGCCTGCTTGGGATTCTCTCTCTTTCTCTCTCTCACTCTCTCTGCCCCTCCCCTGCTTGTGTGCTCTCTCTCAATAAATAAACATCAAAAAATTTTTTTTTAAGAAACAAGTCTAGGGAATAGGAAAATTCATTAAAGTCCTAAAGACTCTTGTATAGGCTATAATAATATTTTACAGGTAGGAGGTAAAGGCTATGTTTGTGTGTTCCCTTTTCTTTCCCAACCAATCCCCCTTTCATAGGCAAAGGCTACGTGTGGCTAGCAAGGTGAAGCACACTCAGCCGTTCCCTACAGCCCTTTCTTCTTCATGGTAAGAGACCCAGGGAAGCCATCAGGGTCAGTGGCTTCCTTCTACAGCTGACATGAAAGCAGTGATTTGTTCCAACCAGGTCTCTAGGCTCTATCTCCTCTTCTCCAGCAGAGTTTGTAGTGAAATAGAGAAAGGTCTTTAGAATATGACATTGCACTTAATCAGTAATTATGATTCAGCTTTAAAAAATTTTTTTAACATATATTTATTTTTGAGAGACACAGAGACAGAACGTGAGCAGGGGAAGGGCAGAGACAGAGGGAGACACAGAATCTGAAGCAGGCTTCAGGCTCTGAGCCATCAGCACAAGGCCTGACGTGGGGCTCAAATTCACAGACCATGAGATCATGACCTGAGCTGAAGTTGGCCGCTTAACCGACTGAGCCACCCAGGCGCCCCTATGATTCAGTTTTAAAATAAAACTTAAAATAGTCTAGGTGGTATTGAAATGGGCAGCCAGTATCAAATGTGTACTGATATTCTACCACATTTTATCAATGGAAGTCCGAAGAAGAAAGATAGGTAACTTGCTAAGTGCCGGGGAAACTCCAAAGATGTAGCAATGAGTGAGAAGACTTAAGGCATGGCAGTGACCATCAAAGCCCCTTGCTTCCTATACTTAAAGACCTAGAATAGAATTGGTTGAGGAGAAAATGTATCGACTGGGTAAGATGTGAACATTATGAAGAATTCAAGAGACCTACTTGCCTTTCATGTTGGGGGCTCCATTGGAGACAAATATATTAGGTACCAAATGATCACATGTCCTCCATTCCATATTGAGATTCATGGTCTTACAATACTCATGTTTCTATGGGAATCCCAGAGCATGATATTGAAATAAAAACTGCCAAGAATGTTCTATTGCTTCATCTATGTAGATATTTATTGGGCCTAATTATTCAGTTTTAGGGTATGGCACTTCCCTTGGATGTCTTATATTGTCTCTTGGATAAAGGTGACTTTTCATCTAATTTTATTCAGTGTCATTCCATCTAATAAGTAATCCAGTACTTCTATTTGTAAGAGTCAACACACACACACACACACACACACACACACACACACACACACTATTTTGAAGATGACTTATCTGTAGTTTGGTGGATTTGTAAGTTAAAAACAAACAATGGATGCCTGGTGGCTCAGTCGGTTAAACGTCCAGCTGACTCTTGATTTTGGCTCAGGTCAGGATCTCATGGTTGGTGAGACAGAGCCCTGCATTGGGCTCTATGCTGACAACACGAAGACTGCTTGGGATTCTCCTCCTCCCTCTCCCTCTCTGCCCCTCACACTCTGCTCTGTGCTCTCTTTCTCTCAAAATAAATAAGCATTAAAAAAATAAAAAACAAAAATGGGAATGATGAATCCATAGACATTTTTCTCAAAAAAACTTGAGAATAATCATTGTAATTTTCTAACTCTGTGATACAGACTTATCTTAAATAAACTGGGCTGTCTATTCATTCTATACAGTCTATTTTAGAATAGTAATGTCATAATCTTTCTACATATTTTTTCACAGAAGTTTTTTATTAGAGAAAAGCTATCAGACCAACTAAAGACAAAAATAGACACAATGAACTTTTGAACTTCAACTCTAATCTTCAGGCAAAAAGAAAAGTTTAATGAAAGAAAATATCCCAAATAGGATATTTGCCAAATGACTGAATTTTCTAGAATACATAGGAAACCATAGAAGTGCTGCAGAAATACCAAGCATGGTATGATTTAATGTATTTAATATTCTTAAGTATGAAAATAGCTCATTATTTTTCCATAGCCTTGGCATAGAATTAGAACAGTAGCTGACATTTGCTGAGTGTTCCATTTGCATCAGGCATTCTGCTAAGTACTTTAGGTGTATTATTTCATTTAGTGCTTACAAAACTGTAGGAAGTGTGATAATGTTATGAGTCTTATTTGGTAAGTGAAGAAATTGACCCAAGGTATTTCTGAACCTTGCCCCCGTTCCTTTGCTTGTCAGCAGCAGAGCACAGACCCAAGTGTGGCTGCCTGACCCCAGATCACCACACTACACCGCAGGTGAGGCTTGGAGGAAAGGTAGCGTCTGTTATGCTTCTTGATTTTCCATTAAAAGCTGGCATCCCTTCTGTTTCTCCCATAATGACTGCTACTCCAGAGGGAATAGAGAAAGGCTTCTGTGTTGAAAATCAGCATGATGGCTTCTGACCCACTTCTGGGCCAACCCATGGGTGGGATTGTCAAGTTGGCCCAGCTCTCTTCTGCATTCCCAGACCACGCAGTGTCTCAGCAAAGCCACGGTTTTGTGCCCAAAGAGCTACCAAGAAGGTTCCGAGGGCCACCTCTTATAGGAGTCATGGCATTTCTCGGGGGAAGGAGCCTGGAAAGCAGGGAGACTTTAGTAACTCTGGTGAATTAAATGGTTTGAAAAATAGAACAAAGTTTCTCGTCTTTAAAAATCAATGGGCTTCGATTCTCGGAAACGTAAAAACAAAATGAATCAAATAAAAACTGTGATGTTACTTCTCCAAAATAACCAGTGTGATACATGAAAAATCAAATAAAGTCATAGGGCATATGCTATTTTCAAAAGATTATTTTTACCTTATAATATACTGTGAACGTATTTCAAAGGCATTCTGTTTTATTTTCCCACATCTTAAAAATATTGCGTGCAATTCCTATCTTGGCTGTCTGATTGCATAACAAATTGGTATGTTTTGTTGAGAACTTGCTATGTCCCAGGCTACCACTAACCATTTTATACATATTTGCTTGTTGAATACTAGCACAAAGTTAGCTAATTCCCTTGGCCTAGACACTTTCTTTCTTCTTTTCCTGGGGGTACCGGCCAGTATTATAAATAACCATGAGTGTGCACAAACACTCGGCCATAAGAATATTCACCATGACTTTGCTTTACTTTAATAAGAGAAATTAATTTTTAAAGGTGGATTTTCTTGTTGGAGAGGTGGATAATTCTGGAAATCAGGACTGACTCAGAGGACTTTCACCAAATTGGGCTGTGGCTATTTGGAGGCTGAGGACATACTCTTTGGTCTTTCGCCTTGAAGATCTGTAAATTCCATGTTAGAGTAAGAAAGGAAGCAGGAAGCACACTCACTGTGAAGGAAGAGGGGTTCCACCTTAACAGAGGAGCGAACTGTGATTGATGCTCCCGAAATGCCTCCTGTCGCAGGTCCCTGGTTAATTCTTAAGTGAAGCAAGTATCAGCACTGTTGCTTTTTATAGTATCCTTTCTAAAATCACAGCTGTTGAAAATACTTCGGGTTGGGCTTTAAATGGGCACTTTTATGGGGTGTGCCTGGCTGGCCTAGTAGGTTGAACAGCGGACTCTTGGTTGCAGCCCAGGTCATGATCCTACGGTTCATGGGATCGAACCCTGAGTCTGGCTCCACTTTAATAGAATGGAGCCTGCTTGGGATTGTCTCTCTCTGTCTCCCTCTGCCCTTTCCCTGCTCACTGTCTCTCTCTCAAAATACATAAACTTGAAAAAAAAAAGAAATGGGCACTTTTATAACTCTAGCTACATGTCGAAGACTTTTGATTAATTCTTAAAATGAAGTAAGTATCAGCCTTATCGTTTCTAAAATCACAACCCTTGGGGTGCCTGAGTGACTCAGTCGGTTAAACATCTGACTTTGGGTCAGGTCATGATCTTGCTGTCCTGGAATTCAAAGCTCCCACCTGGCTCTGTGCTGACACTTCAGAGCCTGGAGTCTGCTTCAGATTCTGTGTCTTCCTCTCTCTGCACCCCACCCCTGCTCACGCTCTCTCTCCCCAAAATAAATAAACATAAGAAAACAAAAACAAAATCACAATCCTTAAAAATATTTTTCTTTGGGGTGTGCCTGGGTGGCTCAGTGGGTTGAGCATCTGACTTTGACTCAGGTCATGATTTCACAGTTCATGGGTTCGAGTCCCACATCATTCGTGAGTTCGAGTCCCTCATCGGGTTTACTGCAGTGCCTGCAGAGCCAGCTTAGGATCCTCTGTCCCCCTCTCTCTGCCCCTCCCCTCCTCACACTCTTTCTCAAAAATAATGAAACATTAAATAAGTACTTCCCGTTGGGCTTGAAAAGGGTACTCTTAAGATTCCAGTGACCTGTTGAAGACTTCTGAATAATTCTTCAATGAAACATTATCAGTACTGTTTTATTTAGTATCATTTCTGAAAGAAGCACCATCCTCAAAAGTATTTTGTCTTAGAGTTGAAGTAGATACTTTTATGTCAGCTCTGCTGTAGATGACGTGCCAGGATTTCATACCATTATCATTATTATTATTATTATACCTGTGGTGGGAGGGCTCATTGGGAGTTGGAGCAATATGATTGTACTGCAGTCTGTATACATTCCCGGGAGGTCCGTTATTGTTCAGGGTGGGTATATCCATCGCCCTCCCTCCCCCCTGCCACCCTGTTTCAAGGGTGGAATACGTTGGTAAGTAACACTGAGTAGACTCCAGCCTGTTACCATTTAGACGGCTCTAATTCTGGGTCTTGGGTTACCATGAAGAGCTTGGGTATTGCAATTTTGCTTGCAAATAGCTTATTTTCTTTGGGTTTGGGAGATGTGGAGCTTGTTTTATGATTCTTGTGTTTCGTGTTTAGGTAGATGGGTAAGAATGAACACCCCAGGAAGTCTACACACGCGCTTATCATGCATCGTGTTTTAGAGGCGGGAACCCCAGGTTGTAGTGCATAGAAAGAATCTGAGTTAGCTCCAGGGTTGGGCGAGGTTAGGTGAGAGTAGAATCTGCTATCACACAGGGGTTGAGCACATGGGTTCTTACAGTGAGGCACCTCGTGTTGCGCCCTGCCAGTTGTATTTAATTCTCTAAGTCTGAAGTTTCCCCACAGGTAATAAAAGTAATTGCCTAATTGGGTTGTTTGGAAAGTTACCCAATCTGCTTCTCGTAGACGAAGCATCCATAAAAGGGTTAACCACACTTGCCGTTGGCTGCTGTTAGTTTTCAAAATTTCCAAAGGTTTGGAAGACACAGAGTAAGAATCAAACATTGCATGTCTGTGTCATCACTATCTAGATTTAATAGCTGTTAATATTTTTTCTTTTCTTTTCTTTTTTTTTTTTTGCATTTACAGACACACACACACACACACACATGCAATCAGAAAGAGAGAGAACATCTCAGATAAAATAGCGGTCCTCTCGATACTCTACCCAGTCCCAAACCCCCTTTGCCTCCACAAGAAACAGCCACCATCATATCCTTCCAGGTGATTTGTATACTTTTCTATATTAATAAATGCCTCCAAAATAATATTTCCTAGCATTTAAACTCTTAAATAAATGTTACGTGCTAAAGTATCATGCGGTAGTTTTCTCTTCATTCAGCTTAATATATTTGAGAAGTATCTTTGTTGTTAAGTATATATGTTATATATCATATGTATATAATATATTAAATTAATTCATTCAAACACTTACACAGTATTTCAGCATATAAAGCCCAATTTATTTTTCTTTCCTCCTTTCTTTTAATCTATTAATCTTTTCCATTTTTTGGCTTGCCATGACAAAGAATCTGTAACCAATATCTTAGGGTATGTCTTCTATGTTCACATATTAGTCTCTCTAAACAGAGCAGTGCAGAAGTGTCGGATTGTACGAAAGGTGTATTTCCATCTGTTCTAGATAGTGTCAAATTTCTGTCCCAAATTGCATCAATTTGCCCTTCCATGCACAGTGCACTTGTATTTTTCCTTATCCTTTATATTATTTAATATGTTAGAGTAAAACTTCTACCAAGAGGATGAGTATAAAATGTCATCATTATTGTTTTGGCTTTTATTTCTTGGGATTACTCTGTTCTTGACTTGTCACAGAAATGGATTTGGATCTGGGGTTTAGAACAGGAGACATTGGGAAGGGCCAAGAATTTGAGGGGTTGCCTGGAATATAAGCTAAGTTGACCCAGGATGGATGACCAATGGCTTGACTCATTAGCTTTTACATTGTGCTCTGCTCGTCCCAGAGAATCCTTGAAATCCTCCCTCAAGGCGTCCTGCAGTGGGGGTGGGGTGGGGAGCACAGGGCAGGCTGAGCTGGGGCTCTGAGCCTATTTCAACTAGAGCATCTTTGCCTATATTGTCTTTATGAGCATCTTACGTGGTTTCATTCAAATAAAGTGCTCAATGGTTAAAGTAAGTTCGAAAACCACTGGTTTCAAATAAGAGTATAAGTGGATATTGGCATATTCTATTAGAGTCCATTTATGGAATTTTTATGCTTAGTGCCTACGAAACTCCTCAAGCCACCGATGTAGAACGCTTTGGTTGATTTTGACAAAATGACTATAACTAGCAAGGAGGAAATAATCTATTTCTTTCAAGGAAAAAAGGAGACTGATCTCTTTGAAAATGAATTTCTTTAGTCGTCCCCCAGAGAAGAGTCCCTGTCCGTTTGGGCCAGAGCCTCAATGCGGAGAGGAACAAATAGACCCAAAGGAATAAGATGAGAATTGTCAAAATGACTCTCATAATAATACTAAGATTTTCTTTTTTGCCTTTTTCATTTTTATTCTGTCATGAGTTTACAGTGGAACTTTCCAGAGGCTGCAAGCTGTGTGATATCACATTAGATAAAACGCAGAAGCAGACACGAGAATCCAGCTGTTTTTTATCAAGCCAAACTTTAAATGGATTCATAAAAATGTCAAACATGCCTACTCTCCTCAGGTTTTTTTTTAAATGTGTGATTTATGTTAGCATGCAATGGCTTATTTTTGTTATTCTAGAATTAGTTAAAATTAACATTTGAAATACTTCTCAATTTTAATTTCTAATACTGCAAATGTTGACACATGTAACCTAATCAAATTTTCTCAAGTTACTTCATATTTTTTTGAGTGTGACACCAACACTTAGAGTCTCTGATCTGATCAAAAGAGATTAGAAATTTACTGCTAGCTTCTGGTGAAGAGAGAGTGGAATCCCCTTGTTCAAAGCCTAGCTTTGGGATTCACCAAAACGAACACTGCTATACAGTGTGCAGACCTCTCAGACCGTGACATTGGCCAGAAAGAAACCCTGGGGGTAAGAGACAATAAGGATGATTCTATGTAGGAGAACATTGGATAGTGGCCCTTCAGTTTGGGAATGGTACAACATAGTGTGTCCACCAGGGTAGTGAGTCGGTGAGTGTAGGACCCAGCAGACGATCTGAGGCTGCAGGTGTTCTGTACATCTGTCCTGTTTTCTTGGGGTCATAGATAGGGAGGAAATGGAGGCTTCTTTCCTCATCGTGGCCTCTTCTTCTAACTCTTGCACTGGGAAGCTGTTGCTAAGTTTAACACTTTGTCTTAGTCTTTGGAACCTTCCCCTTTTTTTCTGGAAAAGAATAGGATGAACAGTCATCAAATATGGTGCGATGCTCCCAGAAACTCCCAACAAACGCCCTCTGTGGTAGTTCAAAGTGATTTTCCAGGAGGCTGTTCTGACACTACCCTCTCTGGATACGGTGATACATTCACCTGCTCAGCCATTACTCATCTAAGAGTTGCCAAAATAGAGAGACCGCTGGCTAGATCTCTTCACCCAGGGCTTCAGGGGACCCCATATGTGTGTGAATTCTCAGATGGCATCCCCAAAGCCCCAGATCTCTTACTCATTCATTGGACTGTCTGAGTATGTTGTCGGGCAGCGTGTAGAGTGACATCATGAGCAGCTCTTGTTTAAACTCCAGACAGCAGGCAATGTCAGAGTTACCTTCAGTCATTCATTCATGTACCAATACCAATATAATCCTACAGCCAACGAATATTTATTGAAGGCCTACCATGTGCTAGCTACCATTCTAGGTATTGGAGATACAGCAGGGGACACAACATCCTAAATCCCTGCTTTTGCTTTCTAGTAGAATACACTCAATAAATAAGATAAATACATATAATAAAGTGTGCATATTGAGCAACCTTGGTGGTTGTCTTAAAAGGATTATGAATGAAGAAGAAACCATGAAAATCAAGTTTATATGCAACATCCAGGTAGATGGATAAATAACATGAGTTAAATGCCTGAATACATTATTTTTTTTAAAATATATATTAATATCTCTTCCTTTTATTTCCCTATGGCTAAGAGCCTGGATTCTTTACTAATAGACAAACAACACACAGACACACACACACACACACACACACACACACACGCAATTATATGCACATGCTCAAACACAAAACAAGAACAAAATTGTTTACTTAGGCAAAAGGCAGGGTGACTTTATATCCTGACTAATCAGGAAGGACAAGTGACACTGTGTGTGACAGAAGGCAAAAGAGGATTTAGGACCTTACACCCAGTCCAAGAGATGACCATCTAAATATCCGTATTGGTCCCCATTGATGTCAAATGTCTTGTTAGCTCATGCTGATTGAGAATGAACTGCATGTTGGGGCACCTGGGTGGCTCAGTCGGTTAAGCGCCTGACTTTGGCTCAGGTCATGGCTCACAGCTTGTTCGTTGGAGCTCCGCATCGGACTCTGTGCTGACAGCTCAGAGCCTGGAGCCTGCTTGGGATTCTGTGTCTCCCTTTCTCTCTGCTCCTCCTCTGTTCTCTCTCTCTCTCTCTCAAAAATAAATAAATTTTAAAAAAAATTAAAAAAAGAATTAACTGTATGTTGTGTATGTAAATGAAATTTTCTGAATGGCCAAAAAATTTTGTGCTGTTGTCTGTGAGGACCTAAAGGGAAGGGCAAACAACCATGACCACAATACAACCACAGCCATACAACACTTCTCTTTTAGGTTTCAGTGTGAAAAGTAAGGCTTGCTTAGGAGGATCTAAAAATCTGTCGTTGTCCTGGCCAAAGACTCCTCTCACCATTGTTGCTGCTATGAGGGAGTTTCCATGAGCCTGTGGCAGGTGGCCATCCACTGTCCTCCTTACCCCACTCCAGAGTAGGTTCTTATTGCTTACCACCACTGTAACCACGGTAACTCCTGGCAAACCATGAGCCCCGAGAATTCCTGTGGATTTTCAGAAAACCAGGAGTGGGCCACCTGTCTGACTTTTCTCTCCTACTCTGCCCATCAGCATTGTTCCTTCTCTTGGTAAAGCGTTGGGGTATATCTAAGGCAGACATCATTGGTTGCCAACCAATAACTACCCAATGCTGGTTATTTGGAAATGTTAGATACTTGTTTCCAAGGCTTAATTGCATGATTCTATCCTAGAGAGAGATCTGAAAGAAATCTTTCTTCCTTCCTCCTTTCTTTCTTTCCTCCCTCCCTCCCTCCCTCCCTCCCTCCCTCCCTCCCTTCCTTCCTTCCTTCCTTCCTTCCTTCCTTCCTTCCTTCCTTCCTTCCTTCCTTCCTCTCTTCCTCTGTCTCTCTTTCTTTCTCTCTTTCTTCCTTTCTGGCTGGGATGGACAGGAAGTGGGATGGGAGCGTTAGACAGCTTCTGAGAAAGATTTTTCTTCCTGTACCAGTCAGGGTCCCAGCAGGAAGCAGATGGCTCACTCAGACAGGGTAATTAAGGAGAATGTAATTAAGTGACTGCAAAGTTCTGAGCAGGGTTAAGGGAAATTTGCAAGGGATGGTTAAGGAGATCTGTGGTGGAGCTAGAATCAGCAGAGAGACATTACCACCCTAGGATTGAAAGGGCACGTGGGGAATGGTTATCAGAACCCAGAGAGACTAGTTGTCACTGAGGGAGAGGGCCACTCAATAGGAACTGTGGCTTTCAGCCAAGCTATGCAGCCCACTGGAGGGGAAGAGGAAACCAAATGCAACTGGAGGACAGAGACCAAGGGACGCGTTCAGGAAGGTCAACCTCCAAGGCACACAGAGGGAGGAGGAGGTGAGGAAGTGGAAAGTGGACATCGAAAAAGACATATCCAAGGTACTGCCTGAAAAGAGAGAGAGAGAGACAGCTCCAGAGAGCCCTATAGAGAAGACCTTAAAGAAGTATCTTCACCTTCCTTCATCCTTCAGCACTTGCTTTGAGAGATCAGCTGATTGAAGCCATGGCGGTGGTTTTGTACCTATGTGAATGGAGAAGGTGGAGATGATCTCGTGCAGGCCCAATTGTGGTGACTGGGCCCTGGGACCACCTTTTCCAGTCTTATATCATGTAGGAAAAATAAGCTGCTGTTGTTTAAAATGCTTTTATTCAGGGATTTGCTTGCTGCCCTAACATCTTAACTGATGCAGTTGCCTACACAGAAGTAAGGAAATGAGCGTTTTCTGAGTTCATATTATGTACCAGAGCCTTCTTGCACACACTTATTTAGTTCTTTCAATAAGCCCATCAGGTGACAATCACTGTTGTTATCACTTCCATGTCATGGACAAGGGACCCATGACTGAAAGAGAGAGACAGAAAGAGAGAGAGAGAGAGAGAGGTCAAAAGTTAAAGGTTAAGCTGGAATCATGTTTAAGGCTAACTCATGATTTCTCTCGATACTCACTGCCTAGATCCTCTTCATCCTTGGGACCTTCCCTCCTTTGAGTCAAGAAAGCCATCCTGATATTGAATGGTTTGTGTGTTGACCTCAGTGAAGTATACTCGAACCCCTCCTCTCTCTCTTGGTAACTTCTGGAGTCTTCACTTACCTCAGGAGAAAGAGATACCTGGTGTTATAAGTTTTGCTTTATGATTTCAGGGAGAACACAATCCCAATCACTCGAAGGGCCACTGGGAGGCTAATTCTCCCTGTCTCTGAGCTGGTGACGTATACCATATGCCAGCTCACCTCATTACTTTCATCACTGATTTAACAGCTCTTTGTTGAGCCCTGATTATGTTCCAGGAAGTATTTTTAGCATCTAAGGAACCAGCAGGGACCTGACAGAGCTTGTGTATTAGGGTAAAAAACAGGCAAATAAGCAAGACAATTTCACATAATAATAAACAGTCTAAAAAATGTAATAGGATAGAGACTCAAGTGTGCAGGGGGAGACTTTAGATGAGATGGTCGAGAAAGTTCTCTGAAGACATGACATTGGAGCTGACAACGTCAGCTCAATCTGGGAGCATGTCCAAGGAGAGAGAATGAGGGAATAAGAGAGCTACAAGGTGAGTTTACAAGATCAAGGACCAGAAGTATACTCATGTGGCTAGAGGAGGGATATTGACTAAGAGGAAATTGAGGGATAGGCAGGGGCTAGGAGCTGTAGAGCCTTGAAGTCCATGGAAAGGCTTGGAATTTTATTCTAGGAGAAAGAGGAAGGCATTGAGTTACAAAAGAAGGAATGATCTAATTTTGATTTTACAAACAGCTTTCTGAATGCTGGGTGGAGAACAAACAGAATGGTTTGGGGCAAAAGTGGAGGCAAGGAGCCAGTGATGAGGGCATGTGCAGTGAGAGAGGGAAGCTTGGACCGAGGTGCACTGGGAATGGAAAATTCCCAAATAGATTTGTGTGTGTTGGAAGTTGAACGTTGGTGGTGGAAAAGAGGGGAAAATAATCCAATGGTGACACAGCATTTTTAGCTTTAGCAAGACCCTTTAGATTGGATACTTCACCAAGATTTTGCCTGTGGTATCCCTGATATCCCTAACAACCTACATCGCCTCTGAGCTTGGGCCAAATATCTGTTGAGGAACTTTCCAATTTGAGCAAAAATTAAGTTAGGATTATAGAATTTTTGATCTTGAGAAGATTGTAAAGGTTTTCTAAGCCGAACGTCTTCCTTTAAAGTTGAGGAGAAGGTGGTGCAGAAAGATTGACTTGTACTTGTAGGAGAAATAAGTAAGAATTGGACAGGATCTCAGGACTGCTTTTACTTGCCCAGAATATTCTATGAGGATTTGTTTTTAACTATAAAAAGTATTTTCTAAAGTGATCCTCCCCACCCCCCAATTCCAATGCAGGAAATGGCATCGAAAAAAAAACCCTGGAAAACACTAATTCAAAAAAAGAAGGTTCTGAATTTTGTGAACTCTTACATAGTAGCAGCTCCGCCAGAACCCAAAATCATGACAATTTTCACCGATTCCTTTACTTAGTAACACCACTCATAACAATTTCACCAGTTGACCCAGAAGAGGGTGGCTGTCTATCTGTATCTTTCCAGGTAAGTGTAGGAAAATGTATCCACGCAATGCCAATTCCAGACTCAATTTGTGTCCTGGCCGTATCAAGAGCATTAATATGTATGATGTCAAATGGGTGAAACACTTTTTTTTGCAAGAAATCACTCACTTTATTGCTGAGTATCAAGTGCTTAAAATGCTAGCCTATAAGGACTACTTAAAATCAAGATTGAGAAAAATGCGTTGATAGCTTTTGGATCTCTTAATTACATAATTAGATGGTCAAACAATGGCTACTCCATTTGGTGTGCCTGTTATGTGCTTGGTGCTTTATATAACTTAACTCATTTGAACATCCTTACATTAACCATATGAAGTGGGACAGAATACACCATTTGCTCATATTTTCCTTTTTCCCATACCCTTGTCTTGTTCATTATGGGTGGAAATACTTTCCTATCCCATTGATGTTGGCTTTGGCTAAGAAACTTGCTTTGGTTATTGGCATATAGAAGTGTCAATGTTCCTCTTAGGAACTAAGGCTGTAAGATGTTTCATGTGTTTTTTTTCCATCTCCCTTAAGTTTCTGACCTCGTCCAATGAGTGTGCCCCACATTCCAGATTGAAAACATGGAGAGCAAACCTCCATCTCACCCAAGATCCACAGTCCAGTTGAGCTAAAGTCAAGCTAGAACCAGTTGAACCTTAGCCAACATACAAAGTCAGATTTAAGAAATGTTTGTTACAGGACCCTGTCTCAGCAATAGCTGACTGATACATGAAGTGCGCATTATTATAATGAAGCCAAGTCTTGGAGCTATTAATGGTCTGCCTCAGTTTATAGCACTGAGAGGTGGCTCAGATCAAATTTGGCCCTTCAAATTTTTGTGCTCTCTTCACCCAACAAAATGTGTTCTCTCCCCTCCCCCACATGAAGACGGGAAGAGATTTTATCATTTGGTCTGTTATTTTCCTTTTTTGCTAGTGTCCTAATTTCTTATAAGGTCTTTATTCTTATAAGATCCTCTCAGTGACACAAAGTGAAAGACATATTAAGTATATAGATTGATATAAAAGGTTACCTACAAATTTTATGAATCACTTCTACACTCAATTATATTGTGAGTCATGAGTGAAAAATAAGCTTTCTGCTTTGTGGAAATATTGAATTTAGCCTTTAAAAATTAGCACACTATCTATTCATGATGTACAATATCGTCCAGAGAGGTGAATATTATTCTCCTCAGTTCATGGAATAAATTAAGATAGACGGATGATTCACTTACTTTTACCTCATAGCAAGGTAATATATTGATTTTCTCTCTCTTTCCTTTTAAATCTAAAGGAAAACTTCCAATAAAACCTAATTACATCACTCGGATTCTGAACCCTTCTAGAAATTATAGAGCTATCAATATCAAGTACATTTACACCAATCTGCAAATTTACTTGTGCCCAGTGCTGCTTTTCTGATTACTTTACCCTAGATTAGTTGAGATTTCATTTTATTTATTTTACTTTATTTATTTTATTAATTAATTTTTTTAGGTTAGTTGAGATTTTAAAATGCAAGATGGGAAATTGAACTGATACTTAAAACTGATGTTATTCAAGTAAGCAATTGGGAAAAAATATGAAAAGGAAAGTGGCTTTGCTCAATGAGACTAGCCCAGAGAGTGCAGATTTTCAGAAAAATGTGGGTGCTTGGACAGAGGGGCTTATGAGGCAGCTCCAACCTGCCACTTGGCACAGAAACGATCTCAAGTCCCCCAATTCCTTTACGTTCAGATTCAGAGGACCTCCAGGTAAGATCACTTCATAACATTCATTTCGAAAATGAACTGGAGGAATAATAATCAGTCACAGCAATAACAGTGACACAGATCATCCCTCACTGGGGATCAGGACTGTGCTGTACACCAAGACCTCAGGCCACAGACCCCCCCATTTAACCCCCTACTCCAGTGCCCAAGAGAAACACATATAGGGAAGAGGGAAGTTGGCCAGTTTCTGAAAAAAGATCCAATGCTTGGCAATGCTGGTAGAGAGCTCTCATCTCAGAAACACAGGGTGGGGAAATCGTCATGGCTGAAAAGGAGAAACGAAAGACTGGACCCTCACGGTCTGCTGACTTCTAATCCTGCCTCTGCACTGCCTCATTAAGAGACATTAGGCAAATCCTCCATTAGCTGCCTCTCATAAAGAGGAGGAGGTGCCGAGAGACAGGAGGCTGACATGAACAGCCCTGGCTTTTGAAAAGGGGGAAAGGGGATTTTGCAAACTATAGACCTGTGAGCTTAATGTCAATCCTGAGTGAAATTCTAGAATGGATTATTAAGAAGACGGTTTGCGAGCCCTTGACAAAAGGAAGTGGTGGTCTTAGAAACCAGGATGGATTTGCTGAGAGTGAATCTTGCCAGATTAATAACTTCATTTCCTTTTTGGATGCAGTTACAAGTCAGATAGAGATGAAGTGTGTATGGATTTCCGAAAGACAGTTGATGCAGACTCTCACCAGAGCCTTATAAAATAAGGTGGAGAAATGCGAACTAGGTGGTAGTGAAATTTGGGGCTGGTGGATCGATTGCTTTTTAGAGTGTTGCATAAAGTGTTGCTATTTGTCTTGAAGGTGGTCTCAGGCTCCTCTCAAACTAATCAGGCTTGTCTAGTTTCTGCTGATAAGAATGGCTACAGTGGGTGTCCATTTGATCTAGAACTAAATCTACTACCAAGGCGAGTGTGGGTCTTGGCAAGCAGATCTCACAGGGGGTGGACCAGGGAGCAGGTCAACTGGCAAAGGCTATTGCAACTGAAGCATCAAGGCCTGCCACTGGGGGCTGGCTAACACAAAGCTAAGTGATGGTTATGGGACAGTCATGGTCTGTGACCTCTCAGTACCTATCATTTATGTTGTGAAAAGCCCAAGTTTTCATTTGGGGATCCACCATATCCCTATTTTATGTGCATGTGGTTCCTGCACTGTCCCACATCTGGCTTTAGGAAATACTACGTGACCCAGATGTGGCCAATCAAAGCAGCAGATCTCAGGAGGGACAGTGATTGGCTCAGGGATGTGCTCTTGGTTGGGATAATCAGGAACAAGGAGACAGGTATGCAGCACTTTTGACTGAGTTGTGTAGGAGTTGATTTCACTACTCTGTCTGTACCAGAACATGCTTTGATGTTGTGATAATGTGAGTCTGGTGTCCTCAGCAGAGCCTGAAATTGAAGCCAATGTTGGGATTAGACATAGCCCAACAGCTAGAGAGAAGACAAATCCCGACGTTACTGCCCGAACTGTGAGTTCAGAATTAAATCTACATCTGAACTTTGCTGCTATGTAAGGGTGAATTCACTTTCTTGCTTAAATCTCTGTGTGGGGAATTTTCTATTATTTGTAGCAGGAGTCCTGATTGATATGTGGAATCCTTTGAGCTTGTCAGTGAGGAATCCAAGAAGAGGTGATGATAAGAGCTATAGCAGGCGGGAAACACCAGAAAAGTAGAATCCTTATCACCATGCTCAGTTGGGGAGGAAGTTGGTCTCAGAGAAAAAGAAGGAAGGGAGAATGCAACAGCAATTGTAGCAGAGACAATACTCTGTGCTCCTCAAGTCCTGTGTCGTTTTACTCTTCCAAGACGCGCAGTTAGCCTTTCCTGCTGTTGGGTGGGGGTGTTTTTCCATGTTCTGAACTCTGGTGCCATTGGAAATGACTTGTGTGATATACAGGAGGAAGCATTGAAGGGCAAGTGTGGGCTCTCTGTGCTCTCTCTCCTGCTGTGGTGACTGTGAGGGTCACATGCTGAAATGGGAGCACCGTGAAATGGAATGTCTGGAAGTGAACTCTCCAACTCTGCATAAGTGTGAGACAAAATTGGGTGTGTTATTGACTGGGCTTTAGAGATTTGTTTGTTCCTGCACATAGCCTAGCTTAATTGAACTAATATGGCCCTTGTGCAACTAATATACTAGACTAATTACCGACGCAAGGACCAAAATACCAAGGGATCATTCGAAGTCCAGAGGATCTGAGTTGGATGACATAGGTTGAGCTGAGGCTCAGATTCTGAGTATGAAGCTCCTTAAAATTCTCTTCTCCAGGATGAGGATTGGTTCTAGAGGCAGGGGTTAGGAACATCTGCTAACGGGGAGTCAAGAGAATTTCACTTTGTGGGAAAAGAGGAACTTAAAACCAAGCCATGAAGATTTTCCTTCCATGATAGGGGTAAGATTCTTGGTGTCTTGCTTCACTCATTCAAGAATAAAACAAGGCTAAAGGGGAAATGGCTGTTTTTCATGATAGACTGCTGGAGCCCCATAGGTAGACTAGTAGGCTGGAGCATGGGCTTATCATAAGCTTTACTGGAGATAAAGTCCTGCACCTAGATCTTAAAGCTACAGTTCTAGCATGACATACAAAAAGACCTGGAGCTTCATTTCCTCTAATTTTGGCATGAATATCCAGGGTAATCAGGGAGTCAAATCCTAACACCTTTCTGTGTTGTGTTAAGAGAAGTGTAGCATTCTTAGAAGGGCTATGCTAGTTTTTTCCAGCTTCAAAGCCAAGATCACTCATGGAGATTCTATTTCATTTTGACTCTACATTCTGTGAAGGACTGTGAAAAGTTGCTACAACTTTCAAGAAAAACATTTAAGATGTTTAACATTTTCTCGAACACCTATTATTGAAAATTTACTGATCAGCCACTATACCCTTTAGCATTTATAGAGAACTCACTCTGCGCCAGACGCAGTGCTAAGTCTTGAAGATAAGGAATGAGTAAGAAATGGTCCCTGCTCTAGAAAACCTTGGGTTTTGAGGCTAGGATCTCATATGATTGGTTATAATGATGAAAGTGTAAAGGGGTGAGGAAGGAATTTAGCTTGAAGGAAAGAAGACTTAGATACAGAGGCATAATTACTGTCTGGTGATGGTTTCAGGATTTCTATATGAAATACAGATTAAGCCTGTCTTACAGGACCTTAGTAGGCAGAATTTCAATGAAAGGGTAAAAATTCAGCTTATTTCACAGAGGCACAAAAGGAAAGGTCTTAAAATAAAAATGTCTGCTATGGACAGTACTGAGCTCCCCATTGTTAACAGTATTCAAGTGGATATTGGGTGACCAATTAGAGAAGTAACAGAGTACTTAGCATTCAAATCCTGGCTCCTCTTGATTTGGCACGTCATTTAATTTCTCAGTTTCTTCACGTGTAAAATGGGTTAATATTACCCAAGTCAGAGAGTTGATGGGAAGATCAGTGGAATAATACTTGAGGAGAGCCACTGAGTTAAAGCTCTGATAGTGGCCCTGATGCTAAATATGGTGCCTACTGAAGTTGCTAATGACATGGTAATGGGTATCTGAACACCCAGAGAACACAATCTCCAAGATCCTTTCTGATCCTGAATGTTCATGAGTTTATGATTCTGTACCTCACTTTGCTTATCTGTGATAAGGAAAGAACTCTTTGTCAAGTTCTGAAAACCAAGGTAACTCCACTGTTGCCTTGGTTCTGCAGACACAGGATCCATGTCTTCCAACTAACGTTCTCTCCGACGTGGGCATCACTCTCCGACTGGCTTCACTTTGTATTCCGAGCCTATATCGGATGGCTGACATTGGCCTCAGATCTGAACTTACACTGAGGTTTTGTCTTCCCTATAATTCTTCTTAAGTCTTTGTGAAAGACTTAACACCCCAACTAGCTTACCACAGCCCCTACTGGTTTGGCCAGAGGGAATCTCTCTTTTGGTGTAAACTTCACGACAGGTGCCCAGAGACTCTGAGCTCTGGCAAGGAAGCTGTGTACCTGGAAGGCAGACACTTCAGATGAAGGTGCTCCAATTTGGCTTTTTAGCAGCTGACTAAAGAAAAAGGCACAGGATCTTTACCTCCTTTCGGTGGTCTTCCGTGCCTCGGGGACAGATATTTCTCCAGTAATGTTTATATTCAACATAAGTGGCAGGAGATTTCAAGGCGCCCAAATTAGTAATTCCAGTAGAAACAGAAGTTTGGTTAAGGCTTCTTCTCATCATGCAGCATGATCCTGTCAATTTAACTCTGTCAAACAAGCTGGCATTGGCATTTGATTGTACAACCTTCAACAACAACAGAGCCTGAGGTTCCTTCCCTCCCTCCAAATCATCTCCCTCCAGGGAAAAATGTAAGCAGTCGATGTGAATGAAGACCTTTCCAGAACTTGCTGCAGGAGGCAGTTGAATCAAAAGGTTTAAGATGAGAAAAGTTCTCTTTTCTCCATATGTTGAGGTTTTCTTTAGCCTAGGGAGTGAAAATTCTTTCAAAGCTGGAACAAGCACATACATTCTGAATTCTTTGCTGATGAACATTATGCATTTGCAACTGATCTACTTCGTAAGTAGGAAATGTCAGAAAAAGGTCCCAAGTGCCACTGGTACCTAGAATCACGTACAATAGATTTCTTACTGCCCAAAGCCTCTTATTCAACAGAGAATAAACATACATTATACTGTATAGATTTTTTTTCCAGCTGTATGAGTCACAGTTATGGAGTATTTGTAGGCACAGAGACGAATAATTCTCTTTTCACTGTGCTTTATAATTCTCCAAAGGTGGTTATTAATAGGTGTCAGAACAAGGGTAACTTTTAGAGCTCACAGTCCCTGCAGCAACGCCTCTTGGCCCTTGATTGTTTAGGTCTGCTAATGTAACCGCACTAGGAAAATGTTTTAAATGCACTAACACTTCTAAATGCCATTTTCTCATCAAAATATTTTCCCTTATTTGGTCCACCGAGCTAATGCATTTATGTGACACCTACATTAACACTGTAGTCACTTCGCACCTTGACCCCTTCCTTCTAGGCAAAGCACACTCCGAGGCTGTGGAGTACAGGCCTCCGAAAAAGAGGGAGGCAATTAGGTAAAAAGTAATACCAGGGTTTGATGGTCTTTGTTGATCGAGTAATCACTAAAGTGGTTCCCAAATTGTATGATGTATTAGGCAACAAGTAAGAAAATAAATTAGCTGGGGTTTATATCTATATCTATATCTACAGCTAATGGTACCGTGTGTTAATCATTTCAGTCCTGTAGGTAAGAGAAGTCCTTGGAACCCACTGTTTAGCATCCTAATCTCATATGAACTCATGGGCAATGGGCTTCATATCCATAATCTTTACCTTGTAATTCCAGTAACCTAATTGAGCCAGGAAAATAACAATGGAAAACGTGTCTAGAATTGAAATATGATCAGATAGCAGATGTAAGAGGAAATATAAGCCCTTCTTTTTTTCCATTTACCTTGTGTTTGGTTTACATGTGAATCTGTGTGGGTGCAGGGTGCTAGAATACCCCGAGTTTGTTTGCTCTAAGCAAAATGCCGATATCATCTGCAGGAAGAAAAATGGAGATGTAGAGAAACAGTTGGAGGTTGCAAGGAAAGGAGGAGAGGCCGGCCAGTCACCATCCTCCCAGACTCCATGGTTTAGTATCTAATATAGCCTAGGGTGTTGTAAATACAAAGAAAATAATACCTAGACCCAGGGATCAAGCTTTTGAGTACAAGAAAATGATTCAAGTAGAGTGGAGGGAATTAGGAGTGAGAGTGTGGGTGGGGGCATGGATAATCATGAAGATTGTGGGGTGTCGTGCCAGGATTTTGGTGAAAAGCTGGCACCAATGTGGTGTGGTTAGGGACAGAAAGTCCTGGCCAGGCTAGGAGGCAAGCTGCCAGAAGTTTCATGGAGGAGCTGGTGTTGGAGCATTACCGGTGTCTAGAAACCCTGACTGAATTTGAACACGAAGACAAATACCTCTAGGGAGAGAAAACTCAGAGTTGGGAAAGTGTTGGGCATGTATGGAGAATGCAAATATCTCCTTTGAATCTCAACATCATGAACCAAATTAGTAGATGTTTATTGGATGTCTGTGTTGTAAGTACAAAAGGTCAAGTGAGATCTTTTCTTTCCCACATGCTCTGCCAGGAACTTAAAATAAAGGGAAATAAAGTTGTTTTCAGAGTATTAAACTGTTAAAAATTCATGAACAATGGACATGATGAACCATCTGTGAGAATAAACCAAAGGCATTTTCTGTAAAGTTGAACAGGGAGGTTTTGGAATAGCCAAGAGTCCAATCCAGGTGACCTTGTAATTCTCAACAGAAGGCAGGCCGAGAAGCAGGAATGTGATTGCTATTTGGTGAGTAAAGACCTATTTTCTTTTATTGTGCTTGGAGAGAGAATTTCTGAACAGAAGGGGCTTCATAAACTTGGAACAAGGTTCCCAATATATGGGAAAGGGGCTTGGTGACAGCCATTTTCTCAATCAACAGCTATCATCCTATGAGACATCAGTGAGTTTTGTGTGTGTTAAAAATGAGTCTTCATCTTGGAAAAAGACACTATGTACCACCGGCATAGGGCCTGATAAAAAGATACTTAAAAAGCCAGAAGTTAGTGAGATTTCTTCAGTACTATCTGAAGAAGGAAGATAGTATGAACATTCTGATTCCAGAAAAGGTGCCATCTTTGTAGAATGTGTCATCAGGGCTCACCATGACCAACACCATCTATAGTGTTATTAACAGAGGGCACATTATATGCCTGAGACTTTGTATATACTCTTTCATTTCATCTTCATGAAATCTCGTGTGTTATACTTGTTTTAAAAAGTGAGGAAATCAAGGAACTTGCCCAAGGTTGTATACTCGATGGTGAAGCTGGAGTTGATTTATATCTTCCTGGATTTCCAGGCTTTTGTGTTGAGTGAGAACACAGAAATTTTGCAGAAGGAAGTGTCCTTTGGAAGGAAGAGTGGTCTGGTTACAAAGTGGTATCACTGAGCACTTAGCCTGATGCTTTCCTGAAGCAGATTTGGAAAAAATATTACATAAATAAGCAAGCTATGAGATCTAGTATAAGGTAGGTCAGAAAAAGAGTGGGTGTGATTCTGGAAGATGCATTTTTGAGTATTCACTCCACGGAGAAGAGAAGCAAAGTAACAAGTTCTTAAACAAACTTAATCAAAATCTTACTTTTATTAGCTGTTTTCTTTCTTTGAATAGTTCACACGTTGGATTGTGATAGTGTACAAGATTAATTTAATTATTTTTAAGAAATGTGAAAGGCTGAACGTACATCTAAGCTGGATGTGAGCTTATGGGATATCAAGAGGACCAGCTTCAAAATAAGATAGATCTGGGTTCTCAGATCCCAGGATCCACAACCCACTAGCTTTGTGGGCCTCAGTCTCTCACCTGGAAATGAAAGTAAAAATCCTTAGCTCACAGTTAAAAGAGAAAATGTCTAGCCTATCATAAGTGCTCAATAAATGTAGTTGTTTCCTTTGTGCACTTTTCTTTTCCTTCCTCTCCTCCTTCTGTGCTAGTCTTCAGTTTATGTTTCCACCCCATCCATCCCTAAAATATATGGGTAATTGGAATAGTGCCTTGGTGATAACTCTCATCCCAGTTTATAAGATATATGGGATAGCCTGTCTGATCCTTTTGTGGTGTGCAGTCAGGTGGACTTGGAAGGCATGGGGATTTGTTGTGTCATCCTGGAGACTGTGTTAAAAAGATGGTGGTGGGTCCCTTTTACCTGATGCTTTATTCACATGCTTATGTTGTTCTTTTTCTGATTTTTAGAATAATCTCTACACCCAACATGATCTCACAACCTTGAGATCAAGAATGCTATGCTCTTCCAACCAAGCCAGCCAGGTGTCTCATTGTTCTCTTTGTATTATACCCTAACCAGAGGAAAGAAGGAGATTAGGGCAAACTTTGAAAATTGAAGGAAACAGTGAAGGAAATCATTAACAAAATGAAAAGGCAAGGTACTTAATAGGACAAGATATTTGTAAATGGTATATCCAATAGGGATATTCAATAAGGGATATCCAATAAGGGATATCCAATAAGGGGTTAATATTCAAAATCTATAGAAGATTTATACAATGCAACACCAAAAACAAACTAACGAACAAACCCAAATAATTTAATTAAAAAAGATCTGAATGGACACTTTTCTAAAAAAGACATCCAGACGGCCAACAGACACATGAAATGATGCTCAACATCACTCATCATCAGGGAAATAAATGAAACTCAAAACCACAATGAGATATCACCATATACCTGTCAGAAAGGCTTGAATCAAAAAGAAATAACAAATGTTGGTGAGGATGTAGAGAAAAAGAAACCCTTATGCAAAGCTGGTGGGAATGTATACTGGTACAGCCAATGTGGAAAACAACATGGAAGTTATTTAAAAAATTAAAAATAGAATTACCACACGATCCAACAATCTTACTCCTGGGTATTTACCCAAAGAAAACAAAAACACTAATTTAAAAAAAATACGCTTTTTGCAGCATTATTTATAGTAGCCAGACACGGAGGCAGACCAAATATCCATTGACCGATGAACGGATAAAGATATATATGGAATATTACTCAGCCATAAAAAATAAGATCTTGCTCTTTGTGACAACATGGATTGACCTAGAGGGTATATCCTAAGTGTAATATGTCAAACAGAGAAAAAAAAATACCATAGGATTTCTTTTTTTTTTTTTAAAGTTTATTTATTCTGAGAGAGAGAAAGAGGTCAAGGATGGGTAAAGGGAGAGGGAGAGAGAGAATCCCAAGCAGGCTTTGTGTTTTCAGCACAGGGTCTGATGCAGCGCTCCTTCTCATCAACCATAAGTTTATGATCGGAGCTGAAATTGAGAGTTGGATGCTTAATCAACTGAGCCACCCAGGCGCCCCCCCTAAGATTTCACTTACATGTGAAATCTAACAAAAACAAATGGGGGTGCCTAGATGGCTCAGTCAGTTAAGTGTCAGGCTCTTGGTATTGGCTTGGGTAGTGATCTTGAGGTTGTGGGATTGAGTCCTGCATCAGGCGCCACACTGACAGTATAGAGCCTGCTTGGGATTCTCTTTCTCCCTCTCTCTATGCCCCTCCCCAGCTTGTGCTATAGCTCACAAAATAAATAAATGAACTTAGAAAAAAACTAAAAAACAAACAAATGAAAGAAGGCAGGTAGGAAGGAAGGAAGAAAGCGAGGGAGGGAGAGAGGAAGGAAGGAAAAAGAGATCCTTAAATGCAGAGAATAAACTGGTGGTTGCCAGAGGGGAGGTGGGTGGGCTGATGGGTGTATAGATAAGGAGATGAAGAGATACAAACTTACACTTATGGAATAAGTAAGTCATGGAGATGAAAGGTACAACATAAGGAATATACTCAATAATACTGTAATAACATGATGACAGATGGTGACTACATTTTGCGTGATGAGAATTGAGTAATGTATAGAAGTGTTCAATCCATGCTTATTATATACCTGAAACAAATGTAACTTTGTATGTTAATTTTACTCTAATAAAAATTAAACCTATGCTTTTAAGCTTTAGTCATTCTTTTTATTTAAAGTTTAATGTTTGAAAAAATTATTCTTTTCTCATGATAGCCTGTGACAAATGGGAGGAGGAGGTACTATTATTTTATTAGGAAGGTGAAATGCTTTCTTAGCCATTTCTTCAGATAAAGTTTTTTTTTCAGTTTTTTTTAATTTTAAGTTTTAATTTTTGTTTTTTGCTTGATTGTGTTTGTTTTTGTTTAAAGGAAACCAAGTCAATAATGACATGTGAAGAGTGGTACCAAGATGAGAGACAGCCTTTCCTTCTCAGCTGGAGCAAGTGACGGGAAACAGGCACACAGGAAGTTGGTTAACCCTGGACCCCAGAGCAGAGGAGAATTTTCCAACTACAGTTTTTGAGGCAAGAGATAGATGACTGTTGGAGAAACCAAAGTCTTATCTCTTGAATGCCAGACAAAAGCTCACATTTATGATGTGTTCACTTGTGCCAGTCACTGCCTGTTTGATGTGTATTAACCCAATAATTCTCCAACAGCCCTAAGATATAGGTGGTATTATTACCTCCATCTTATAGATGGGAGAAAGGAAGCAAAGAGGTCATGTGTGCCATCCAAGCGCTCACAGATAGAGATGGAGTGAGCAGCATTTAACACTAGGCGGTCTTACTCAGATTTCGCTAGTTACTCTTCTACCCCTCTCCCACCAGACAAGGGGACTGGCAAATTGATCTGCTGGTTGGCCTCCTGATTCCTAGATAAGGAGACTAGGGCAGGCAATGAGGTGAGCAAGATCGGGGCTGGGACAGACCAAAAGAAATGGAGGGTGACAAGTATGCTGGCCATAGGGGATGAGGAAATGCTGGAGGAAGAATGATCAAGTTTTAATGGAGGTGGTGTGGGTCAACAGACTTTAGATCCACAGTTTTCAGTTTTCCTAGGACCAGGGTAATTATATACCCAATGAATTGTGTTTGCTTACCTTGATACATGCTGGAGTTCTAGAATTTAGGTGGAGAGTCTTAGTACAGCAGTCTGGTTGAAAGGAGGATTAGGGGAAGTTACTGGAAGTTGTGATTGCACAGGTACTGTTTTTGCTTTAGACATTATTAGGGTGGCTTCAGGGAGTGTTGGGGGATTATTGGGAGGAAGCTGAAGCTCTTCCCACCCCTCTTTGCACCTGCATCGTATCCACTTGTCAATACGGTTACAATCTCCCCCTTCCGTGAAATATTCCGGGCTTTGTTGGAAGGAAGTAGTTATGTATCGCATATTTTCAATAAAAAAAGATTTACTTCCATTACATCTGAGTTTGTAGAAGCATTTTACCACCGTCCACAGTCTTCAGCAGCATGGAATCAAGCCCTTTGTATTATCTATTTAAGTCTTTAAATTTGGTATTTAGGTTAAATACAAAATATAGTTCTTAGCATTATTCCAAGGTCACTATTCATGATGGAAAAAATGTTAAAAGCATAGAAGTAATGCATGAAAAATCCATTATTAAGAGCAGCACCCCCTTATCTACAATAGCAGTTACTTTAACATGATTTCCTCGCATTGTAGGGACATGCTATTGGCATCACTGCTAAAGCTCTGTTAATGTTTCCATTATACATCTCTATTCAGCTTTTCCACCAGTTTATAATTCAATGTATTCTTAGGCTAAACTTTGGTTTATGGAAATCTCCATTTTAAAACTTCCCCAATGAAATTAAAAACATATGAATGAACATGCATGGACCATCCCATTTCTGGGGCACCGGGGAGAAAAACACCTTCTTGTGTGGGGGATTTGAGTGGGAAATTGATTTTTGTCCTTTAATCAGTTGTGACCAGGATTATAATGCTATTAATGCAAAAGCATGCTGAACTAATTAAGAACCAGGGAGCTGGAAAGGAGCCTAGGAGGTCTCCAATAGGCAAGGTTATATCAAAACCTCCCAGACAAACGGGGTACAATGTCCAAAGAGCCCTGGGAAACCCATTCCACAATTGTTATTGCTAACTTGTTCCATCGTTTAACAACCCCTACTGTCAAGAATATTTTCCTTATGTCTAACTCAAATCCTTGCCGTGTATGCCAATTTCCCACTGCTTTTAGGGGAAATGGCAAACAGCTGTTGGACATCGCAGGGATAAAGAGCTTGTTTTATTTGATATAGACCGCTATTGGAGCCCTCATAAGCTCAGCCCTCCCAGAAGGATGTTTCCTTCCTAGTTCCATTTTGAAAACTCTGAATCATTGTCTCTATCTTCACAAGTGATGGAGCCTCTTACTGGGCCCTAATCTAATAACCTCCTAGAATTAATTTGCCCTGCCTGTTAATGCAGAAATATCTTATGATTTTCATATGGCCAATTAAAGCTTTCCAGTTCTTTGCTTGTTTGGGAAAACAAAATGTACCTTGCTATTTCTCTTGAAATTGCATGTGAACACAGATCGTTCTCTGCGTCATTTGCAAGAAGCCGTTTGGCTCCAAAATGTGCAGATCTGAATGCAGAGATGATTCGAACCCAGGTTCTGTCTGATGTTAAAGCACTTTCTGCTGACCAGTGGTGGCTCCCCAATTTCTGTAGAAGAGGAATTAGGGGGCAGAGTCTGGCTAGCAAGAAGGACATGGACACTTGTCATAAAGATGCATTTGCTTAGTAAATGTCTGAATTTCATATAGACTGAGCATTTACTTAAACAGGATTGGGAAAATAACTGAAATCACTGGGCAGAGGATGAAGGAAGCTAAGGTTCATTATCCTACTGACCTAAAAATGATCTGGGGCCTCAAAAATGCCCAGAGGTGGTGGCGATGCATTGGGAATTAGTCATAAATGTTGAGCACCATTCCTGAGACACAAAGAAGATACACAAGCCAGTAAGTGGTTACAAAGCGAGTGAAGAGTGCAGCCAGAATTTGAATTCTGAGTCCAGAATTTGATTCAGGAGTCTGTATACTTTTATATATTTTTAAAAGTAACCTCTACATCCAACATGGAGTTTGAACTTACAACCCTGAGGTCAAAAGTCACATGCTCTACTGACTGGGTCAGCCAGGTGCTGCTGGGAGTTGGTATTCTTGCCCACTAAGCTCTGCTGCCTCCCCATGGCAGACAGACAGATGAGAGAGAGGGAAGTTATCTCAAAGATGGGGCATTTAAGTGTTTTCTCATGAGAGATGAGCTGTTAGGATAGAAATCTAAAGCAGCTCCATATCAGTAGAAAGAATGCTTCATCACAGTCTGACAATAGAACAAGAGGGAAGAGAGCCAAAAGATTAGAAAAGAAACGCAATGATCTAGAAGAATACAAGGGGAAAAGGGACCGCCCATGCGTGGGGTGTTCAAAGAAGAGAAGGACATAGTTGCATAAGTCTTTGGCTTGGGGACTAATTAGGAGACATGCCCCTCCGCCATATCAACTTTTGAATGGCTTTTTTGCTTGGCTACAACTGGGGTGGAGTATGTTCATAGGACAAAAGAGCTAATTAACAGATCTGGATCCACCCAAGGAGAAGTCTTTACTGGCTGGCCACCTGGCTCTGCCCTTGACTGAAATGTCAATTTTATCACTGAGGATATACATGGACCTTATCAGTCACGTGAGCGTGATCATGTGGCATGATCTAAAGCTCAGAAAGTCAAGACAGAAACTAATCATAACAGGTTGGGATGATGGGCTGAATCTCACAAGACCAGATTCTATAAAGAAAATATGAGAATGTGAGCTTATGTATAAAATAAAAAGGTCAACTGATGTATCAAAGTAGGAGGGAGAGGTCAATAGCCACTGAGCTATTAGAAAGGATGTAGAGTCCTTAGTTATTTTAAGTTTAGGTGGAATCATTAATGGGGGAGAGTGTTAGGAGAAAAAAAGAAAATTGTAAATATTAGATAAAATAAAAATACAATCCTTAACGAATACTTGATAAAGTCTCCAATTGGGTTGAACTCCATTCTAAAAATTACCTCCTCTGCAAAGATGACTCTGGAGGTGGGGCTGGCAAACTTCCTTCAAATATTAAAATGGTGGGCACAGAGAAGGGATGCTGTCAGAATTTATCTATACAGATATCACTGGACAGGTTCTCAATTGCTTTGTTGGGGTGTATGTGGGGGTATGATCTTAGTAATTGGTTAGTAATATCTTGGTCTTACTATGACTAAGTCTCCCTCATTTCTTTATTTTTTTGACATTGCTTTCCTGGGGTGGGAGACAAATGAGGTATGGTTATAGCAAGTGAGTGGGCACTACTCTAAACCAGATCTGTTTGTTTGTTTTGTTATGTTTTTTAATGATAACTGAGTTTTACTAGTGTCCTATCAATGTCATAATTACCCACTTTCTTGGGGATGGGTGATAAGACAGTGGATGAGGCATAAGAAGATGTCAGTGACGTGGAATGCTGTGTAAGAAATACAGATCTCTTTTTCCCAAATGGAGACTGTCGAGGGCCATGAGGTATGCAACGCAGTGTGGCTGGGTTGCAAGTTACTTCTTAGGGTAATCCATCCATGAAGACGCTGCAAGACTGTGCTATGACAGAAACACTACTTTCTGTAAACACTGGAGATTTATTTTCCACCCTATCTAACAAATTTTAATTTTTCCCCTTATAGAGAAAACCTTATCCTGGGAACATTTTTTCCTTTAACATCTCTTGAGCTCCTTTGAGCTTCAAGGGTTTGTTTCAGTTAGCAAACTTGCTAACAGGTTAAGAACTCTTTGTAGGAATAGATTAGGAATCGCTAACTAGCACCATTGTACGAAAAGCATGCAAGATGGTTTGGATAGGAGGTGGGTGATTCTCTTTCCTCTTTCCTGAAGTTTTCCACTCCTTTCGCGTGGCCATGTGCTACACGGATGGTCAAGGAATCTTTCTTTAGGTGTAACTTCAATTGACATTGAGGTCATTTAAACCAAATTTTGGTTTTCTTTTCTGCTTTTGCTTTCTTCCTTTTCAATGCAAGGATTTTTGTGTTTTTGTATAAGAGATGCTGACATTTTGTTAGCGTCCTGTCTGAGGCAATTTATTCAGAAGTACAATGCCATTTTTTGATCTCATGGTTTGTGAGTTCGAGCCCCGTATTTGAGGGACTTTGAGCTGACACTATGGAAAGGGCTTAGGATTCTCTCCTACCTCCCTCTCTCTGCCCTTCCCGGACTCATGGTTTTTTTTTTTTTTTTCTCTCTCTCTCTCTCTCAACAAACAAATTTAAAAAAAAACTTAAAAAAGATCAAGCTATATATGCACACAATTTAATAGAGCCATAATTGCTTTACAAGTTTTGTTAGGAAAACCAGTAGTCACCAGCATCCCTCCCCTACATTTCTTCTCCCCAGGAGCAGCCACTTTCTGGACTTTTCTGGTGAACTTTGATAATCTTTCCATATGTCTAACTGGCATGGATGGTCTATTCACTACTTGATTTTTCAGTTTTAAG
Organism: Paguma larvata; assembly: GCA_030068075.1. Lineage (NCBI taxonomy): Eukaryota > Metazoa > Chordata > Mammalia > Carnivora > Viverridae > Paguma > Paguma larvata. Next base: position 127,275,168 of record CM057827.1, on the reverse strand, counting down.
CGAACTCATCCCTTTTCAATGTTTTTGTTCTTCCAATAAAGTTATTTTGAAATTCCGTTTAGATCGCAATTTACTGTTTATATCATTAAGACCATGCCAACGTTCTTGTCAAGACATTTAAGTTTACTCTGTATTCTAATGCTTGCATCTTTTCTGGTGGAGCAGTCTTCATCAGGACTGGGTGTCATTTCTATCTCGGGCTCAGTTCCCAACCTGCCAACCTTCCTTCACCTGGATTCTGGAGATCGTCTCTGCTTTTCTCCTGTTTGTCTCTTGTTTTCTCTCTCCCACATCTTTCTCTGTCTTGGTTTACTCCCTTGACTTAGTAGTGCACATCCTTTAGAAGTTTTCTGAGACAGCATGGATGAGGGAAAATGCTTTTGAGAACTACATGCCTGAGAATGTTTATACTCATTCTTATGTTTATTTGTTAGTTTTGTCAGAAACAGAATTTAATGTTGACATATATATATTTTTTTTCTTTCTTGGTTGTTGAAGGCATTATTCTATTGGCTTCTAGCTTCCAGTGCTACTGTTAAGAAGTTGAAAGTCCTGGGGCACCTGGGTGGCTCAGTTGGTTAGGCATTGGACTCTTTTTTTTTTTTAATATTTTTAAAATGTTTTTTAAAAATTTATTTTCAGAGGGAGAGAGAGAGAGAATGGCAGAGAAATGGAAAGAGAAAATCCTAAGCAGGTTTCATGCTGTCAGTGCAGAGCGCGATGTGGGGCTTGATCCCACAAACTGTGAGGTCATGACCTGAACTGAAATCAAGAGTCAGATGCTTAATCTACTGAGCCACCCAGGTGCCCTAAGCATCTGACTCTTGCTGGTCCCATGGTTTGTGGGACCGAGCTCCACATTGGGCTCTGGGCTGACAACTAGGAACCTGCTTATGATTCTCTGTTCTCTCGCTTTCTGCCCCTCCTCCACTTGTGCACAGGCTCTCTCTCAAAATAAATAAACATTAAAAAAAGTTGAAAGTCCTTCTAACATCTCATTCTTCCTATGTGACCCACTATCCTCCATATCCAGATGGTAGGCTTCTATCTTTGTCACCAGAATTCTGAACTCTCCCGACAATGTGCTTGTTTGGATCTATTTTCATCCATTAAGTTCACCATTTGATGGGCATCTTTCCATCTGGAAATCTGTATCTCTTAGCTCTGGGGAAATCTCTTGAATTACTTCATTGATGACTTCCTCCTCCTAATTTTTCTGTTCATTCATTCTGGAACTTCTCTTACTTAGATACTGAAGGTTCTGGGTAGGTCTTGGTCACATACTGTGAACATGTGAGACATTCACATAGTTTCTTTATTTCCTTTTTGTTTCTGTGCTTTAGTCTTTTAAATGTCCTCAATTTTAACTTCTAACCCTTTTATTATGTTTTCACTTCTGCTATTATGTTTTTAATTCCTAATAGTTTTTGTTGTTAGTTTTCCTAAATCTTCCTTAAAAAAATAATGTCTTACAGGATATTATTTTATTGTATTTTGCTCCTAATTATGTTCTTTTTTCTAATTTGCCCCCAATTGTATTACTTTTTTCTATTTTTGATGGGGACATGAAAGATAGTTTATTTTAACATCTCTGTCCTTCCAAGTTGCTTTTTCTCTTTCTGTGTTCTTGCCCCATCTTTCATGTTAGAGACTTTCCTGGTGCCATTTTTTCTCTTTGCTTTCTTGTGTTCAAGAAAAAGGAATTTTATTTTTAACTTTTTGAAGAACCTCCCTACTGTTTTCCAGAGTAGCTATACCAGTTTGGAAAAAAAAGAGAGAAACAAACCAAGAAATAGACCCTTAACTCTAGAGAACAAACTGATGGATCCCAGAGGGGAGGTGGGTGAAATACGGGGTGGAGATGAAGGAGTCATGATGAGCACCTGGTGATGGATGGAAGTGTACAATCACTAAATTGTAGACCTGAAACTGATATTATACGGTATGTTAACTAATTGGAATTTAAATAAAAACTAAAAAAAAAAGCAAAAGGAATTCTAAAGATCTTTGGAGCTTTCCATCTGGGAGCTTAGCTTTATTTAGTGTAGTGTGAGTGGACGATTTAGTTGGGGAATGTCCACTGGTTTTGAGAAAAGAAAGTATTGGTACGTTGTAGCAGACTGCTGGGTTCATAGTCCTGGAACTGTTAGCTCTCAGCTGTGTGTTTTTGGCAACTAAACTATTATCTTCTCTTTAGTTTAGATTTCTCTTCTGGAAGTAATAACAGTATCTACCTTCAGCGTTGAAGTGAAGTTAAATAAGTAAATGGCAATGCTTAAAACAGAGTGTCATATAACTGTGCCCAATTACTGTTTTGTTTTCCATCTCCTGGCTGCTTTTCCATAATTCAGATGATGGCAGTGCAGTAGCTGGAAATGAGAGTCGGAGGATGTCCTCATCTTGGACCGGATGCCTCTTGGATAAGAGAGGGGAGGGAATGGGTACTCATTGAGTGCCAGGCTGTGCTTCTCTCTGAGAAGGCAATGCTGAGCAAAAGTGCAATTGTCTCTGCCCTCTTGGCTAAACATCTAGAGGCTCTATATAGTCATGTGGGGACTCTGGTCAGAGCTCCTCCATGCTTCTAGAAAAACCCCATGGCAACAGCACTCCCTGAGCCCCTTTCCTGGCCATCAAATGCAGCTCGTACCAAACCACAGAGGACCCTGGGGAGCAGCTACAGATGGCAGTCTCAGGCTCAGGTGTTCCCTTAGGTTAAATTTTCTGCAGCCCCATCTTGTCACACTTTACTTCCGGGACATCTTGCGTGGGTCAGAGAATCTTCCACCATGGAGCTAGGGCCCCCTTACCCCATCACCCAGGACAGGGGAGGGCATGTGTGTCCACAGAGCCCATTACCAACCCGGAAGGGAAATGCCTCTTCTGGACAGTTGTCCAGGATAAAGCCCCCTGGCACCTTCCTCACCGGCAAGGCTTGTAGCCTACTTACTGACTTGCCTCCATGCCTTGCAAGATCATTGTCCTCAGGCAAACTTCTTGGAAAGGAAGTACACACCCTTCTGAGGAAGAAATGGTCCATGCACTTCAGCTGGCGTCTCATGAAGGAAGTAACACAACTCGCATATGTCTCCTGCGAAGCCTCGGGAAACTCATGCTGCTCACATCAGAACTCTGGATGGTGTATGATTTGCTGCTCAGTGGGAGGACATTGAAAATTCCTGAAGGAAATACTTGGCATCAATAATCTCAAGTGTGTGCTACATGGTGGGATGGAGAGCAAAGAGCTGTTTTGCTCGGGGCTCTTGCTCTGCGTGGTGTGCTCTGTGTGGTAAGCAGCTGTTGTCCTGCATTTCCCACGCTTCTGTGGAACAAGAGACCCAGGAGGATGAGAAGAAAGCGGGAAACCAGTGCCCTGTGTATACCCAATGTATGCCCTCTGCTCTCAGATGTCCTCGCAGCTTGTTCCGTGATTGAAGGGCACGGGTGAAGCCACAGTGGGTATTTTTCCATTTGCTGAAGCAGCAATCTAAGATGGCTTCCGGGCTTGGGTCTCTTTCCATATGGAAGGACAGCTTGAGTCGGGGCCTTTCTCAGTGTCTCTGGTAAGATGCTAAGTGTACGTTCATCTATTGTCTGCTTCACTAAGGAATTCCTAGGCCCTCCGTGGAAATGACTGAAGATCTTCAGGCACAATATCTGGTGGTGGGAAGAGTAGAAGCCAGATAATGGGAAGTAATCGTTGAGACCACCCTTATCCTTCTCCTGTTTGGGCCTCAGCCAGCGCCATGTTCTGCTAGACTCTCCATTGCAATTTCTAGCTATTTCTGTGTCACCCCACCAGGCCAAGAGTTCTCTGAGGGCTGGAATGACTGTGGGCTCACTTTCAGATCTCTTGAGAGAGCCTGGCTCTGCGTGGGCTAAATGAATGGGTCAGTAGCGATAACCAGAACAGCAACAAGACCTTTCCCGTGTCGTAGAACGGGAGGGAACAAGGATCCCAGCCACCTGTATTCTGGTCTCACATCGCCCAGTTGTGAGCTGCTCACTTGGGCAGGCCACTTCTCGGGCTGGGGCTCCTCTCCTGAGGAAATGAAAGAAGGGATCCTCCTGGTTCAAGCCAGCTTTATTTATTTATTTAATTATTGAGTTTATTTATTTATTTTGAGAGGAAGAGAGTGAGTGAGGGAGGAGCAGAGAAAGAGAGAGAGAATCTCAAGCAGGCTATACACACTGCCACCTCAGAGCCTGACCTGGGGCTCGAACTCACGAATGGCGAGATCATGACCTGAGCTGAAATCAAGAATTGGACGAATCAGCTTTACCATTCAACAGATTAAGGGACTGAAAGCCTTGTTTCCTAGGTCCTGGTGTGAATGTGTCGATATCTCAGGCTCCTTCCGTGTTTAATCTATTAGGGCAGAGAAAAAAGAGTCAAAGTGTCCGCATTTTGAATTCACACAGTAGACCCAACAGGCACATTCAGAGTCATGCTTTTGTTCCACAAAGGCAGTTATCACTACAGATCATGACTGTCAATCGCTCCAGCCCTGGGGCCACCCTGCCCACTGGGTCTCCCAGCACAGGGCTGCTCCTGGCTGCTAACTTCCCATCCAGTTGCATGTGAGTTTGTCGCTTGGCTGTGACTCAGGAGTTGTGTTCAAAATGAATCGGAAAGCGACTTTCTTCTCATCCCTCTCTCCCAGAAGCAGTCAGCTTGAGTTCAGAGTTCACAGCAGGCTTGCTGAACAGTATGTGAGCCTGCTCCCCACCCCCATGCCCCCACCCCACTGGAGAGAAGGGTTCTTCCAGAGGACAGAAACGGGGTCTGTTCCCAATGCACTTGTCTCTCTTCTCCCCCTTGAACCTGGGTGCTTCCTCACACTCGTAATCAGGATTCAAGCAAGAGGAAACCACTTGGCTTCCCACTACCACACCCACACCACAGCCCTCCACTGTCTGGGCCCAGTCCTGCTCGGGCCAGCCTCGAAATCACAGGGATGACTTTATAAGTCTCAGCTGTATCAATGAAAGCACGGCTCCGGGAGAGAGGCCACTTTTTATTTCAGAGCTGTCTTTACTGGGTGAAATACGGATTTGTCTGCGACTCTTGGGCTTCTCCTTGGCTCCTTCTGCATCCTGTGTTTGCTCTGCGCGTGTGTATTTCTGTTACCGCATGCTTCTGTCGGCACGTGCGTGATAGGACCCCGTGAGCGCCCTCTTTCCCAGGGACAGAGAACTCCTTGGGAGAAGGAGATGAGCCTCGTTCTCCTGCCCGTCTCCCAGGCCCGCCAAGACTCAGTAAGTGTTTCTTCAACTGAACGAAATCCTCTCTCCCACCCCCCACGATCGTCTTTCAGACTGCATTGGGGGGAGGGGAGGGGTTGGAGACCTTCTATAATCACGCTCGTTTGCCTCTAATTCCTAATCATTTGTACCTCCTTGCTACAAAAGAAACACACAAAAAGGAAACAAGGCAGCAGGCTCTCTTAGTGGTCAGATAGACGTGCTTCAGTTTGACTGAGGATTTTCAGAGTGCCATCAGATGTTCCCACATGTGCAAGTTTTTGAAGATTAGATTTTCTCCAGCTTGATCTTCATTTCTAAACAGTTTTCTTTTGAGACTGCTCTTCAATTTTTAAAGGACTTCCTTAATTCCACAGATTATAGGTGTGATGTCTGCAGTATAATCGCTTGTTATTTAATAAATGTAGGCTTTATCTTTTTTTTTAGTTTTAATTTATTTTTATTATTATTATTTTTTTTTTTTAGAGAGAAAGTGAGCTGGGGCGGGGGGAGAGGGGCAGAGGGAGAATCCCAAGCAGGCTCCATTCTCAGTAGGGAGCCCAACGCCAAGCTTGATTCCACAGACCCTGGGATCAGGACCTGAGCGGAAATCAAGAGTCAGACACTCAACCGACTGAGCCACCCAGACGCCCGAATCTGGGCTTTTATAATTAGCATTTGAAAAAGCCCAAACCTTTGACACTTTAATTTTAGACATGTCGCTTCTTCCCTGTTACAAAAACTAAGAAGAAAAATAAAAATGCATTAGGCTGGTGAGATTCGCTGTAGCCGAATCCCCTCTGTCTTCACGCTGTGTTGGCAAGGTCAGGTACACGGTGCCGTCTGAGTCGTCCCGGAGGGAGCTGATACGTGTGCGGTGGGAAGGGACACTGCACATTTGAATCTGGAAGGAGCGAAAGAGTTAAGTGACCATCACCAATTACAGCCTCGGAGGGGGTGATTAAGATCAAAATTGCAGGGAGGTTTTTAATTTAGCTGCCTAGAGGAGCTGCCCCCAGTTGCGCCCGGCTCATCAGATCATACACGTGCTGCATCCCTCACCCCGCACTGTCACTCAGAGCAATTCTATCAGAAAGGGCACCAAATGGATTGTGAGGCCCAGGCCCCTTTGCCTGCAGGTCTACCACAGTCCCCTTACCATTTGATTAGATCGAGAAGGAGCGAATCAAGCTGACGGCCGGCCAAACAGGAAACGAAATAGGGAGAAGTTGAAAGTATGAGTTTCTGCGGTTGTGCGTTCAATTTGTGTCGTTCTTTCTTGTGGCCGACAGGTGCACATACGGCTGTGCACGAGGCCCGAAGACCCAGGGTTTGGCTTGTCGCCGTGGGGCCTCTCCTCGACAGAAACGTCTCCCGAGATCGTTTTATAGATTTCGTCTGAAATCCATTCACCCTGCACCAGTTTCTTCCTAATGCTATGTATAACCCTAGATGATAATGCGTTATTATGCTGATACAATGTGTGTTTGGCCGGAAGATGTGTGTGAGCCAGCGAACTTCCTCTGGGCTATAATGATGCAGTTATGCTGTTAGGGGCTGGGACCTTCGAATAATACTGCTAACGACTTCTCCCCTCTCTGTCCTGCGTCCTGTGTGCCTGGCATCGTGCTGGGTGTTCCTCTCATTATCTCTAAGACTGAAAACACCTGGAATGCAGTTCTGTATGCACCCATGCAACGATTCTGCACATAGGTGAAAATAATGCAAAAACCAACCCTTGTCTCTAAACATTCTCTGAATATTGTACATTACTCCTGAGGTTCACTTATTGATAGGTCCGCACATCCATTATTTATATAGATGAGGCCGATATAATTGAACTTCATATTAGCATAAACCCGGTATAAATATTTATAAATTACTGTTTAATTAACATGTTGATTTAGGCAGGTTTCTCTTGGTAACATATAGCTGATGACATTGTAAAGTTTCAGAACTGTGTACTAAATGAGTGTTTGTCAAGTTAATAAGGCTACTTTTCATATGAAAAAAATACAGTGCACCATTTCTTATGGTTTTCCTAATAATATATTCTCGAATATGAATGTGGGCCTATCGTTAACTGTTCAAGGCCTCTTAATTAAATTAGGAATAATGAAATATTTTCAGGATTTCCATTAAGAACATTTACTGATGAATACAGTTTATTCCTTTCAGACTAGAGATTGACTTAATTCAACATTCTGATTACATTGCCCTATCATAGTAGGGTGGCCTCAATTCAGTACTTTGAAAACAGCCAACTTTTCTTCTTGTTTAATAGACTCTAAATCAGTAAACTAAATTAATAAGAAAAGTCTTTAGCTCAAGTAATGATGTGTTTTCAATTCCGATTTTTACTTTGTAAATCTATCTATTCATCTTGGGCTCCAAAGAAAGGTACAATGACAATGAGGTCACTTAAGGCCAGCTTGATAAAATGTCTATAAAGATTTATTTCAGCCTTACTTTTGTCAAATGGAAAATATTTTCCCACTCCAAGAGCTAAAGATTTTAACTGTTTCTATTGCAAAAATATAGAATATTAAATATATAGCATACTTTGTAAATATATATACACCCATATGCCCATATACATAATATGGATACACAAACATACATATAAAATTACTGAGCATTTAAAAACACATGTTAATATATATTTTTTAAAACTATATTACAACCCAAGGAGCTTATATCCTTTATCGGAAAGTTCTCTCTACATCTAATTCCCTTTGTTTTTTTTTTTTTTTCTGAATGACTCTATTCTACTTTTTATCCTAGAATTTTCTCATTCATTACTATATACTCTGTTCCTGATTAGTAACTCAGGCCAGTGTATAATAAAGACTTTCCATTGTGAGAAAAAGTTACGTTTAGAAAATAGTTTTTATTTTTCGAAATTTTATTTAACTGAAATCTGCACCTGTAAGTGAGGGAATTTATGGTTAGAAAGTATTTTGTTGCTATTTGAGCAATCTGCAAATGTTCATGAGGCATAATTCTCATCTCTGATAATTCTTGGAATGTAGACTGTAGGACAAAAGGCCATTGAATAATTTTGATTGGCAGTGATATGCTCACATAGGAAAAACAGTAAGATAAAACCAACGTGAATTATATTGAAAAATATTATATGTTTGATAGTTGCCACCAACAAAATACAGGTCAGTACTTTCGCCTGAAACTAGTGCTGGTTAAGGTTTGTGAAATTTCAAAAGGTTTATAAATAAATGGCTATGTAGCACAGACTAACAAAATAAAAAGAAAAATAGTTTCAAATTTTAGTACAGTAGACTCTTATTAAATATTGCATTAAATTTCCTGGAAGATTGAAGTTTTCACATGACAGTATAATTAGCATCCAAATAATTCAAAATTAACAGGACTAAAAAAGTATATGTGTATTTTTCCTTAAATTATAATATACTACCTATGCCTTAAGTCTTTTAAAACATGGAACACTTTATCTCAGTTTGCATTTGAACACACGGCATAAGTAGGCATTTTTCTTAGTTTACTAACAAATAATCTTATGAAAAAAATATTTTTTTAAGTTTCTGAATTTCAAATCGAAACGGGTTTTATAATACTTCAATCTGAACACTGGATCATTTATTTCTGCCATTTAAATTTCAAGAAGAAATAGAAATTCTTTTGCTTTTTCCTCTGTCAATGCTATTTGTCAAGTAATTTTTGATCAATCAAATCAAATGCTAAGCAAAATCATCACACTAATATTTACTTAAATGTATTTTTAGCAAATACCTTTTCTTTCAGTTGCACTGCTAAATGAAATAGGACTCAGAATACCGTCCTGAATATTTTTTGAAGCCTTAGTTCTTGTGAATCATTTAGATAATTATTTTGGAAATTTTTAAGCAAAGCAATTGATTAGACATTTAAGATTTACTTTAATAGCATTAAATTATGATAATTGGAGTTTCACAATAACATTGCTGATTTTTTTTTTCACTGTCAACATTGCCAGTATTTTGAGATTTAGGGAAGATTAATTTTAGATATATCGATTACTTGTCTATTTGACTGTGGACTGTAATACAAGAAGAACTAAACTAAGCTCATGTAGTTTCACAATTTTTACATGGACTGTCAAAATTAGAGACTTTTCTAGTGAGAATGGCCTTTTCATTCTATTATAATTTATGAAAAAGATTCCTTCTTAATTATAATTCCATATAATAAAATTCCACCGCAATGTATATTCCAAGGGCAATAAGCATGGGGAGGTAACTTAGACAAGTTTAGAAAATGTTTTTGCTTCAATATATTTAATATTTTGTAGCATTCGTTTTAAAAGGCAATAGCAGGAATTGCAAAGAAAGTAATGATTTACGAGTTTGAGTTTGATTTTACAATTTATAATCTTAAGGGAGTGATGATTTTAAAATGTATTCTATCACAGAGAATTATCAGGAAATATTACTATTTGTTTTCATAGTCCATAATAAATAACAAAATCTAGCAAGGCAATTCAAGTATATCTAGATCCATTCTATGGGACTTATTTTTCTATTCTGGATCGTGTGTACAGACCTCACAGCAGTGAAGCCTGAAAAATATTTCAAAGGTATAATTCTTTTAAAATTCTATGTTAGTACAAGAAGTAAACCAGTAAATAGTCTGGCATCTTCGTTATCCTTAAGAAATAATACTGTGGCAGAGAGTTTTGCCAGGAGGGAAAATTTTCTGAGCAGAACGAGAGTAAATTTTCTGTTTCTCATCGGTTTGTGTCAATATTGGAACAAGTGTGCTCTGTTTGCTTTCCATTTATTTTTATTTGTAAAAGTATTTCATAGAAGTCTGCAAGATTCAATTCATTGTATTTGCTTTTGTGCATTTGAAGACTTCTTTAAGTATTCTCAAGTAAATAAAGAAGAATTGTTTTAAAAAATAGGTAGTAACATTCAGTACAAATTGACACTTTTTTTTTCTTTCTTCAATTTATAGAATTTTTGGTAGATGTTGGTCATGTTGAAAACTTTTTTAAAAGGCAAAATTTCCAAAGGCAAAATTGCATTTTATTTTGCCGTTTACTCTCTCTGTTCCTTAATTTTAATTTCTTGGCAAGCAAGAATCAGTTTTCTTCATTAAAAAATTTAAAGTTATTTAAAGTAAACACTTTTATTGTTTTTTTTAGTGTCAATATTTATAAATTCCCAAGCAAAAACATTGCAGCATGTAAATATCTGGGGTTTTTATTTTTGCATAAAATATTTTGATAGTTTAACATTTAAGTATATAGATGGATACTGAACTAATATTTCAGAACAATACTGTAATATTTTTCATGAAAACATTCTAAGGTAGAAAATAAAAATCACTGACATCCTAGTCAATTTTAATTATTTCAATATCAAGTCTATCACTTCAATTTATGACTTAAACTTAGGTTGCTCACTGTGTAAATTTTTTCACCAAGGTAATTAGTGTAATTAATTAATTATTCAATAATTGAAATGCAGGTTAACAAATTTCTCTGTATAAAGTTTAAAAAAAATGTCCTTCATTCAAACTGTGAACTCTAAGCCTATAAAACTCTTCAAAGAACCCCAAGATATCAAGCAATCTTTTATTTAGTTAAACCTACCCCCCACCTTCACTCTTATTCATACTTAAATACTCAGTATTCTCACAGCTCGGAAAAAAGCTAGAAAGCCTTAATGGATCACTGATTTTGACCAAAGACGTAGGTGCACATCTCTGATAAATGAATTCAAAACAATTTTTGTTTTAGCATTAATAGTTTTCATCCAAATGAAAACAAGCTTCTTAGTGTCTGAGAATAAAGTCTTGAATAGGACACTTATTAACATATCTTTTATTTTAAACTCAAGGACAAACATTCTAAAACAATATCTATTACCGTGGAACAATGGTGTGTTCCCCCCCCTCCCCATTTTCTAATATTCCAGCCATGGACTTCTTTTGAGCAAAGGGCAACCTAACCAAAGTACAAAGCGAAGGATTCAGTTAAAAACAGCAGGAATACATAAAATCAATTTAGGGAAAACAATATTTAATCTTGTCATAGCTTAAAGCTAATTGAGTGAATGTGGGTTAGCCTTTCATTTTTCATAAGGTACATATTCTCAGTTGAGGTGTTATGCCATTGAAAGTATATTTATGCTTCAAGATAATGAGGTACAGATTTGAATTTTCATCTAGCTAATATAGAAGTAACATGTCTGAAGGATGCTTATACGTTTTTGAGAAAGTTATTAGAATCAACAGCAAGAATAATTTCAGTGACATGGTAAGCTTTCTCAAGATTAAAAAGAATAAAAACGTGGTAGTGCTTTAGTTTTCTGGTCCTTAAGTATCTGCATAATCTCTTTTAGAAGACATACACGTTGGTACATTTCTACCTCTCTTTTTTCTCTGAAAAATCCCGAATGCCAAACATTTCTTTAAAATAATTTTTTTCTAGTCTTGGAAAATGTACACAATTTGGAAAGTGATGATGAAATAAAGGACCTGTTTTGACAGAAACAGTGAGAAAGGCAATTTCCATTTTGCAGCTAAAAAGGGAACTTCAACAGAATTAAATCGGGGATGATAAAAAGCACTCTAAAATATTCCAGTGTTCTTTTTTTCCCTTTCCTGAATGGAGTACTCAAAACCTTTAGTACTGGAAACACGAAACCAGTCCTAAAACTGGTCGTGATCATTTGTGCAATATTAATCTTGTAATGACCCCTTTGAGGATAAAAATGTATCTTTTAATGCATGATTATGAGACGTCATCAAAAGGAAAAGTTTGCAACAAGTGTCACTTGTCTTTAAAAAGCACTTTCACATCCACTAGGTAAGATTCATTTACTGAATTGTGAAACAAACATTTTCACACAAACGTCTCTCACTTTGTGCTTTCCTTTTTTCAAACAGAGGTTTTATTTTTCACAGAATTATTGATTGCATGGATTAAAAGAACTCTTCACATATTTTCTCTGCACTTTTGTGTTCACGACCATGTCACCTTTTAGTATTTTGATGTGGAAGTTTTCATCAGGCCCCACCCCCCTGTCATTTTGACACATCATTCTGGGGTATTCTCAAGTCCAACCCAAGTAGTAATCACATATCCAGGAAGACAGTAGCAGTTGCTTTTTCTAACCTTCTCAGTGAAAACAGGTAGCGGCATGAACAAGTTTATTATGAACCCAGTGCATCTGTGGCTTTCGAGTCTGACACCTGTCAGATAGAAACAAGCTAGAGATGGTCTTATCAATTACAGGAGATCACCGATAGCATGGGCATGTTGGAATGATGAGGAAAGCTTCCATTTTTTTTTTCTTTGAAAGCATGCCATCTGTAGCTATTAGAAGGGGCTGAGAAAAAGACTTTTAAATGCTTACTGGGGGAAAAAAATCTGAGAAATATAGTCTTAAAAGCATCTAGTTGCCCTTTCTGTGGCAAATAGAGATTTAGGGACTGAAAGCTTTTATTAACATCCAAGGTTATAGTCCGATAACAGAGCATAACGTAACACGGCAAAATGAAACACCAATACCAGCAGCTATTAAAGATCTTAACCACCCCAGTTAGCTAATTAAATATCAACAGTTGGAGTATCGAGGAATAGCCTGAAATCAAATAGAATTTATTTTTATATTTCTTTTCTAGAGCCACGTTTTATTCCCTAACCTTGTTACAGAAAGCTAGGAAGGCAAATCGTTTTCTTCAGGTCTAGAACCTGATCTTCAGGGGCACAGGAACCTCTTTGGCTAATGAAAACGAGAAAATTGTGTAGTCTGTCCTTCTCTCTAATTTACATGATTTCTTTTAAATAAAATCATTTACTCAGTGACAGCAAATGCAACCAGCAGATGTTTAGTTATTTGCTGAAGCAAGACATTATATTAACTGATGGGAGTATCAATTGCAGTTATTAAAATAGACGCTATTTAGGAGAAATGTGGGATTCAGAAATAATTATTCATATAATTAGAAATTGGAAATGAGTCAACAGGAATTGTTTTGGCATAAAAAGACATTTGAAATGACTTTAAGTGTGGTTCTACCGAAGTATATCCAATGCACATAATATAAACATTACATTTGCTGTTTTATTGCTAAGATCGTACTGAGACCTTTCAGATAGATTGGATTTGGTGCAAACGAAAATCCTGGTAACTTACATGTATTTTACAGCAACAGTTTATTTGAGTATCTTCAAGGCTGGATATACTTCAAAGTATTTATTTATTTATTTTCTTAATTGGTATCTTCCATATTAATTTGGTCAAATTGTTGCATATGATTTGACAGGACTCATGCACAGGAAAGACATTTAAGATTAGCTTATTGTGGGCCATTATGTAATTCTCCCTCTTGCTTTAAAAATATAGCATAGGGGAGAACATCAGAATTGTCCTATCCTAAAGGAACTCAGAACAAATGATTACATTTACGAGAACAGGAACTCCTCTCTGAACATATTCCATCAAAATTAGCATCACTGCCAAACTGTTCCGTGGATTCAGCCCGTCTGAAAGACTGTAAACCTCTTAGAACGACCTCACTCCATAAAAAACGCCACCGCCGAGCCCTGGAAATTAACAACGGTTTTGTTAATCAAGGATTTCATCTCCACATGAAACCAAGGCCAAATTAGGAAGACTGTGACGCTAAGGCGCACAAAAACATTTGTTAGGCAAAGTCAAAATTAATGACAAACAAAATCAAGTTTCCTTTGTGGCTGATTTTCAGGCAGCTGCATGTAAATATAAAAGAACCATCAAAGAAAGATATCCATTAATTATTAACTCAGAACAACTTCAGAAAGCAGAGCCCTTAAACCTCCAGTGACACCATTCTGGCAGTCTCCTAATCTCTGCAAGTTGTTGGTAAGAGTTGCATTAAACACAGCATGCCACCAAACCTGTCTTTAACAATCGCGGCTCCAGAGCCATGCACTGCGGCCTGAAGACCACACGAGAGAAACTATACTTTCTCTAAAGACATCTTTAAGAAACATTTACAATCTCACGTTCTGAATAATCTCCTGGATGACTTTACCTCTCTCAACTGCACAATAGGGTGTCAATAACCTACTGGCAACATACACGATGAAGAAACTCCTCCATTTTCCCCCCCGTAGAAGTATAAGACCACCGTCATGATTAAAACGCTGTGCCACCCTGTAGTTTAATGCAGTGACATGTATAGATAGGTCGGCTTTTTCATTACAGAATAGAAGAAAAGGCTCTAGGATCAGGGACGTTGAGAAAATGTGAAAGTATATAGAGCTGTTATGTCACTTGCCAAGATAATTTAGGTTGTTAAGTATTATTATTAGTGTTTTTAGTTTTTTCATTGAAATTAAGTACTTCCCAATAGCAATCGAATTGCAAGTATCAAATGGAATTCAATCTCTGTGAAAATATCCTTTAAAAAACCTATGCTAATATTTATGACTGTAAGTCTAGATTTCTACGCTGGACGTATAAAAGTCTGGGGCCACAATACAGAGAAACGAGATTTCTTTTCATTTGTTTTGAATTTTTTTCTTTTCTATCTTTTTTTTTTATTTGAAGTATAGCTGACACACAAAGGTTACATTAGTTTCAGGTGTACAACACAGGGATTCAACAACTCTCTACCTTATGCTAGAAGGTTTGAGTTTTTATAATTTGGCGTCAGCAAAGTTGCTTTACTATTTTGCTTTAAAGTACAGAGAAACAAAACTCTCCTGTCGCATGTTCCGACCTGAGAATCAACCTGCTTTGAGAGAAGATTTCTCAAGATGTATCTTAAAATGGAAGTAAAAATGAATGCGTATGTATATGAATCATCTATAATTTTGATTTTCGAGAATGCTTCTCGCAGATATATCTCCATAGAAAGGGAACCACTGTTCCCATAGCAGGAGCGACATGATTTTCAGATTCGACAAACAAGACCCTGATTCCGCATCTTTTTCTCACTCTCTCTGTCTTCTACAACTGTATCAGGGTACAGACAAGCCATCATCTAATCAAAATAAGCATCAAATACCACCACATTTGAATAAAACGGTGAAAGCAAACAGCAGTGCTGAGAACAGATAACAAACATTAGATCAAGTTGATCTGTCCTAAACTTCCCAACCTTTCAGCTGTAATCCGTCTGACCACCTGCAAATTCCTCAGATCGTCCCTTTACATCAACACAGCTCAAATTGTTAGAAATCAAAATGTTAACTTTTTAGACCATGGCGAAAAGAACAAGATGAGGAAAAGTGTCTATCTCTGTGATGATTCGCATTTAAAGGTTTTATCTCTTTACTCTATTTGATTAAAGGCCTTGTATTGAGTTAAGCAGCAAATCCTGGAGAATAATTAGTGGCTGTGGGGAATTTTTTTTTGTTCCCCCCCACCCCTCCTTTTTAAAATGAAAGCTTAAATGGGGGAAAATGGAATGTCAGTCAGAAACTGGTTCATCCCAATCATCATAATTATAATCTATTAGAATTAAGCCATAATCATTAAAATTTCTTCTTTTCTCCTACCTTTGATGGCCTGTTTCATCTGTTTCATTAAAGTTGTAATTTTTACAGATGCTCTTGATGTTCTTATGTTTTCATCAGTGTCTAAGGCAGCCTCAAGGAAAGAAATAGCTCTTTGCCTATAGAAATATATGTTAATACATGAGTTACTTGAAGCAAAGCAACTTTTGCAATATGTGTATCTGGGTGTCTATAGTTGTCTTTATTTAGGCCTGTCCAGCATTTTGTTGAATTCTACTCTTGCCCGGCAGCTGGATCCTGACCTTCAAGTTCTCTCTCTCTCTCTTTTTTTTTTTTAAGAAAAAGAAAAAAAAAAGAATTCTTTTCAGATTCCAAGTTCCCCCCTCTTACCCTCCTACTGACACCATCCTATTCAGAACCGGAGATAACCTTATTCATCTACACATCATTGTATCAAATTCAATAGGCAAACTGCTTCAACATGCCTCAGAGCTGGACAGGACAGTTATGTCTTCATTCCCATCCCCCCTCCACCCCCCACCCCGTTCCCCCCCTCCCGCAAACCCCCCCCCCCCAGTGCAATGAGATTTTTACCACCGCCTTTTCAGGCATGAAATGAGCACAGTTACAAAAAATAATTTCAAACAAGTGTTTTACTACTCTGTTAGGTCACTGTAGATATATTTCCCTCTAAACTTCTCAATTGGATGAATACATTACCGCCGGGCTGAGCTGCTTAGACTCATCTCGAGACAATATGTGCTGGAGAAGAAGAAGGGGATGGGTTTATTTATTAAGTTCCATAAACTGCTGATGTAGTTTTTCGATGAAAAATGTGCTCGCGACCCAAGTGTTTGCTTTAGTGCAAAATTAAGAGCGATGAATGTTAAAAAGCCGACACCATTGTGCAGATCTCACAAAGTACTGAACGGAAGAAAACCAGCAACCAAAAGCAAATATCCTGTTATCTGAGAACAAAATATTATGTCTGTCTTCTGATCGATTTCGGAAGAGACAAGAATTAAAGCTGTTTTTTTCCACCCCCCTCTAGGCTCTATAACACTTTGATTTCACTTGTGGGAGTTTGGAAATCTTAAAGAGAAAAATAGCACTTGCTTAATGTCAGGGACATCAAATAACTGTTTGATGTTGGACACTCTTGCTACAAAAATCAGTCTACTATCTTCAGCCATGATGACTGGGTATCAGATTAGTGTTTGGGGTGGGAACGGGCTTGCATATGCGGATTCTCAATGAGGCAGGCAGCAGGCTTTTAGACAAAATACCTCTTTTCTTCCAAAGTTAGGTTTCTTTCTGAAAACTTCATCAGGAGTCCTTCTGAAACAAAATACCCATTTGGATTCTGAGGTTGAAAACAACAACAGCGACAACAACAATCTTGGTGAAAACAGTTCTAAACTCACCGGGCATCCTGGTCCCTTTGTGGGACCCCCGCCCCCCCATGTCAGAATGCAAAGCCTGAAAGAAAGTTGAATGATTAAAATTACATAGGGCATCTGAAGTCCTTAAACTAGCTAGCCATTATAAAACATTCTAGATCCTGAAGGTAGAAAAGGAGAAAGATCTTTTTAAAACAGCGGACTTACATCATCGACTAGGTGTTTTCTGCTCTAGCTTCTATATGTTTATGTAGAGGGTGTTGCAGACATTTGGAAGGATTTGGGAGTTTCAAAAGAGAGAAGTTTATACATTAGTGCTGCAAGTTGCAAAACACTGTTGATATTCAAATGTTTATTGTGTAAAATCTGGGATAAGCTTCAGCATGAGGGCCCCTTTAAGTGCCTACAACTCTTGCTAATTCCCCTCAGCATTGAGGTTTGCACAAAGGCCTTAATCCAATTCCACTGTTTTCAGAAAGCCTATGCTATTTTCTCTCACATAAACTAACAACACTACCCCATCACTCTGCAGAGTGGGCCAAAGAAAAAGAACTCTCTGTTTATACTTCACCCACACTTTGTGTTTCTTGGGCAAAAGCAGAGCAAGGAACTTTTAAGTGGTTCCCCAGGCCCCACGACATCTTTAGGGGGGGAAGAAAAATCTCCAGACATAGAGGGGCTGGTGTTTAAGGACGAAAAACTTGGGGTGTCAGGCATTCTCCTCGTCGGTTATCTGTGAAAAGAAATTGATCTCTGGAGCCTCATTCTGGCTGTTCTGATTCAGATGATGGGAAGCCAGGCTAGCTTTGATGAGGTAGCTTGCACATTTTGATAAGGTGGTTTTATTTTTCTCTAAGACTAGGTCCTTTCTGCCTCTGTCTCCCTCCCTTTCTCTGTACCTTCCTCTCTTCAGTCCCCACATCCTCCTCTCCCCGCCCTCCCCAGCCCTACAATTACCTTTCATTATTTCCTGCAGAGATTTCTTAAGGTCATATAGACGATTCTCATTATTTATTTTCTCTATTGCCGGTTCCCTTTATCGAAATGAGATATCGATTCGGCCCAAATTTTAGGCATGTTCGTGTTCACACCTGCTATTTTGGTGGTCGTTTCTAATTTCAGGTGGAAATTCTGCTAACAAATAATTACGCGTGCTGTTGGCAGTGAAAATCAGGCATTTGCCTCCGATTGTGAAGACACAAGTGACCAATTACCGTGGTGATTAAGCCACTGTGGGTGCAATTAGAAATGACCATGGTTTTGCCCCGCGAGTGAATTATCTAGGTGAGAACAGGAAGCCAAAATAACAATGAACATAAGTCATTTTCAGACTTCTGTCTTGGCGATGGGTGCCACCAAAAATCAAACCACCCAGAACTATGTGTCCCAGTGAGAGAGAAGGATGTTGTTTCTATTGATTTCTATTCATGATGTCAAATGGAGGAAGCTCATCTTGGATACTTCTGAAGGCTTTTGCATTTCCTTAAAACCTATGAGAAGAAATTCTGGCGGACAGAGTTCAAGTTCCTATGTTTGGGATTGCAGTAGCGGATTTTTATGAGCTTCTGTGGAAAGGCCGCTCTAATAAGCTTCTGCAACCACAACAAAAAATTGCATTGTCAAATGCAAGACAATGTACCTTAAAGAGGCTATCTTTGCAGCAAGAGAACGTTGGTACACAGTTCAAGCTTAACCTACGGCACTCTTGGATAATCGTTTTAAGGAATCATGCCAAACATTTGAAATGGTGTCTCTCTTTAACTACGTCACGGTAGCAGAAATCAACTCTCTCCAAGGCACTCCACACTCACCCCCACGTGGTTGGAAGAAGCCGTTTTCTTTGAGGAATTTGTGTCAGAAGAAAGTAATCAAGGCAATGGTCTTTCAGACCCTAACTCCATCCCACTTTGAGGCCCGATACAAACCCTTTGACTTCTGAGACTGTGTATTTATCGAAGCATAAGAACCATATTCTATTTTTCACTTTTAAGATTTCCTGCTAATGGTTTGATCTTTGAAATTACTTTCACATACTCCCAGCTAGCTAAAAAACAAAAAAAGAAGAAAGAAACCACCAAATGTTGAACAATTTGGACATCATAGAGCCGAGCAAAGCCCACTTGCGTCTGTCTGCTATCTAATGGTCGACTCCCACATTATCAATATTAAGTCACTTATATAGTTAGCAAGGTTTTCAGGGTTGCAGGCCTTCCCAGAAGATAGGCTAAAGACCTGAATGAGTATGGGGATGGCTTTCTCTTTTTGCCACATGAGGTCACTTCTGGAGGAGACCCTGCAGAGCAACGAATAAAACCAGATCGCCCCTGCTAGTGAGGGTGACGATTCTCTTGAATAGTGAGGTTCACGATTTCTCCTGAAAGGGCTGGTGATGTAAGGTAAAAACAGGAAATAGGAGATGATGCTTTTCCAGCAAAATAAAAAAGATTTGGGGTTTGGAACAAACTGCAGTACGCAGCCTGACGGGGGATCGGCAGACAGACCCGAGCCTATAGCGCAGATCACACTGGCATCTGACCTGGAGTGGTTGTCACGTGGGCAATTAGCAGGAATGTATTTTTTGCGATTTTCATTAGCATTATTTGAAGGCATTATTTTCCCTAGGAAGAAAAGAAAGGGAGGAAACATTCAGTTACCAATATTTAGTCCTTACCTGAGAGAACCGGGAGGATAAATGGTGGTTTTGAGCTATTTTGTTTTAAAGGCTTGTTTCTCATTCAGACAAACCTCGCCAGTGCCATTTACTGGGTGAGATGCAAGGAAGATGGAGTTATGCACAGGGGAGTTAGGATTTCTGAAAGTATTGCCATTTTAGCCTCTGTACCATAATCTGAAATTCAAATGAGTTCATGGCTGGCCGGTTGGAAAGAGCTGGTGGCGGGGGCCACGGCCAACTTGGGAATGCAGGTCTTGCCTAACACGTATGTGTATTTTTGTTATTGTTTTTCCGCTCAAATAAACTGAGGCCCCTGGCCAATTGGACCAGAGGACAGGACTTGTAGGCAGGGAGAACCCGTAAAATGTCTGATACTGAAGGCTTTCGTGTATAAAGGGGTCTCTAATACACACATAATATAGCATGATTATAACCTTCTCTCATTAAAATGTAGCATTAATTAAAGAAGATTCTTTAATTCAGCATAAAATGTATCACATTTAAAAGATAGTAGAGCAGCTGGGTGGCTCGGTCGGTTGGGCGTCCAACTTCGGCTCAGGTCATGATCTCACAGTTTGCGACTTCAAGCCCTGCGTCGGGCTCGGTGCTGACAGCTCAGAGCCTGGAGCCTGCGTCAGATTCTGTGTCTCCTTCTCTCTCTACCCCTCCCCCATTGGCACTCTGTCTCTCTCTCTCTCTCTCAAAAATGAATAAACATTTAAAAAAAATGATAGTGATGGGGAGGGCTAAAACTTAGAGTCGACAAACTGCAGAAGATAGTCCTCATTCCTTTTTTGTGCTCTTGGCTAATTTAGTTTGATCCTAGCAGCCATGCTAGAAGCTGGGCTGGCGGTCAGGCAGTCCCAGGCAGTATGGGTTCTCTCTCCATTCCCCGGGGCTGCCTGAAGTCCTGTGGTGTGACACAGCGTCCGGGCCTTGGGAACACCTTGTCAGCTCCCCATCATCACTGGCCATCGGGTCACACTTGAGTTCTGACTCATCTGCGGGCTTCTTCATGTCACTCCAGCCAAGGGGCTCCGTGTGGGACACTGGTGGATCATGGGTGAGTCGCTTGGCAGGACTTCCCCTCTGAGCTTCTGCCAACATTGGGTAGGGTACTTAGCCTCTTTTAGCCATCATATCTTCATGAGCTTCCAGACTCTGATTCCTTCAGAAGCAAGCCTGTAAGAAGAGTGAATGAAGTGGGTCCTGAGAAACAAAAAGGAAGGGTGAGGACTTTAGGGGCCCGGCGAGAAATTGAATCTCTAAAGCCTCCCAAGTTCAATGTAACACACGCACACATATACCCGTATGAGAATCGCAGTTTAGAAGCTTTCGTTTCATCTTTTGGAAAGTATAGGAAGAACTCTCGAACATCTCTCATCAATTCTACAAAATTCCCTGAGGCAGGGAAATCTAAAAATATTCAAAGGGCTGCTCTGACTGGGATCATGCTATTGGAGAAATTCACGGGGAAATACACAAAATAATATTTCAACAAATTAGTTGGCAATAAATATAATAATAGCTACATTTTGCGCGTGTGCATGTGTGTATGTGTGTGTGTGTGTTTCCCAAACCAACAGCAGTGTGTTAACATACTCAGAAATTTTATTCAGTATGCATTTGGGTGCCTACCTTACCTTGATTTCTGGTGGGCAGTGAGAAGGAGATAAATACATCCAATCCCCAGGGAGCCCTTATTATGTTATGGGGACAGCCACAGCTAATTAAAAAAGTCAAAAATCCATGCAAAACGAGTAATTTCCATGCAATACTTAATCCTCAAAACAATGGGAGAGACGGATGATTTACATGCCCATTTTCCAGATGAGGAAAGTGAGGCAGAAACGAGTTTAGTAAGTAACCCGCTGACATCCACAGAGCTGGTAAGAGGCTGAGGTAGGAGGGGATTGTTGGCGGGTCTGACCTCAGTTCCTGGGAATTTTCACTCACCACTCAGACTCTAATTATCTATCTCAAAATATATTCACCCACCTAGATTTTGTTCCTCGAGAGGCAGCATGGCACTAGCATCAGAGTCTGGAAAACAGTTGTTAGTCCAAATTCATGCTGATATGACGGCAAGAATCTATCTGCTCAGACTCTGAGCCGGCCCCAGTGGGGAGCCTTAGGGGGCCGCTTTGAGGATGCTGCGCCAAGTCCCTCCGATCCCTGAGAGCCACGCCCTCTTTCTAATTGCAACACACCAGTGCTATTCACAGGTGGAACAGCCAGCAAAGGCTCATTTAAACCCTTCTCTCGACTGCTTTCTCTCACCTTCTAAACTCGAAAGGGGGCAGGAAGAGACTCACAAAAGCCTCTTCTTCCTGAAGCCCTTGTAATAGTCTCATTAAGCACCCGTCTGGGCTTGTTATAAAATACTTTGGAAGCAGCCCCTAAGTAGCTGACTGTTTGTAACAGATAATATCAAATTGGAGAAACATGTAAAAGCACATACAAAACCAGTAAAATGAGATGGGCTCTAATGATACCAGCCAAACAAGCAGGGAGGTAATTAGTCACTTCATGTACGTGGTCTGAAATTTGTAGCCGAGCTAATTTTATGTGAGGCCACGTCAGCTTCTAACTTTGGTGTTTTGTGTATGCGGTAAATAAATGATGTTCCACTGTTGTAGACTGTTGAATGATGCCACTATCCATTTTGGTAGTCACACATCGTATTTATTAAACATTATTCTTTAAAAAATTTTTTTTAAATGTTTATTTATTTTTGAGACAGGGAGAGAGAGAGCTCAAGCGGGGGTGGGGGGCAGAGAGAGAAGGAGACACAGAATCGGAAGCAGGCTCCAGGCTCTCAGCTGTCAGCCCAGAGCCTGACATGGGGCTCGAACTCACAAACGGTGAGATCCTGACCTGAGCTGGAGGCTTAACCAACCGAGCCTCCCAGATGCCCCTATTAAGCATTCTTCTTAAGGCTCTCTTAAGGGATGCCATGGCGATTTTTGATTATTTATGTTTTTGCTTTCATTACATAAACATTTACATTATGTAGACTGATTCTAAATAAAAATAGTCTGATTCTAAATAAAAATTATTTATAACACATAGAGTGATATTATTTATATTTTGTGATGTTAATGCTAAAATTCAATTTCTTGATTTACAACGACCACTCAAGACACGTCTTCTTCCATGTCGGATATTGAAATGAGTGATCGGCAACCAAGTGATGGCTGTTGATTACTTTCTTGGAAACTACACCTTGAAGGGAATTATAGTTTGAGGGAAAACTTCTAAATTTGGGGAGATAATTCAGTTTTCCATTGTGATTTCTGAAATGCTCGTCAGCTGATGTAAAAGTGTCACTATACTCATTTCGATGAATTATTCCTAAGAAAACTCCATGTATGGTCTCCCTGGAAATGAAACATTTCCTATGCCAAAAAATAGAAAAGAGATACAAAATATTTTTGGACACCTCATCAGAGATGAACCGTTAATTTTGACGTTATTGATATAACTTTTGATATCTAAAATGCTTGTCGTTAAGCATAAATTTTATAGAACCTTATTTATTTCATCAATATGCCAGTTAGATAGACACATAGATGGCAGTCTTCCCCACTGAGTCCTGGATTATAGGCCAGTTAAAATTACTCTTATGCAATTTTAAACTTTGCTTGTCTTCTGATTTGGGTTCGTGAGGTTCCAAGACTAAGAAGGAGTCTGAGAAAAGAGACACTTGAAACTGAGTGAGGACCATGGATTGTTCCGGATGTTCCTCTGTCAGATACAACCATAGACTATGATGATGTGTCCTTGGTGTCCTCATCAGCGAAATGAGAGGGTTGGAAAAATAATTTCCGTGTTGACTTCCAGCTCCCAAATCTATTTTTATGATGTGATTGGGATAAAGTGCACGCGCACATAACTACCATGGATACTGGGTTGAGCAGACTTCTTTAAGGAGCTTTATAACTCTGGGGGAGAGGACAGCTTAGTAAAAATAATTGTGCATGAGTAAGAACATCCTAGGCCGTTTTGCCTCAGATGCTGCTGGATGGTGAACAGATCCCTCCCCTCCCCATTTGAAAATTGACATAAAATAACACCTTTTGTTTGTAATACACTTTCAGTTGGACAAATTATATTCACATCTGAAGATATCCTTCGGCCAATTGGAAAATTATGTCAAGATTAAGCAAGTGCATATTCTTCGACCCAGTAAATCCACCTGTAGTCATTTTTTTCTAAAGATATAAGCCCATGTGTGCGAAGATGTCTGTTTACATGTAGACACGGAAGCATTGTTTGTGTAAACAATTTACAAATGTGTGCCAATAAGTAACTGCTTAAAAAACCATGACACTTCTACCGAATGAAATCTGGTGTGTTGATACCGACATGAGTGAGGTGTCTCTGTAAGATCTGCTAGGGAACTATGTTCAAGATGGAATAACGAGTGAAAAAAGCAAAGTGCAGAAAATGGTAGGTGAGGTAACCTATCATCGACTTTTTTTAAAGAAAGTACAGACACACACGTATGTTACATGTTTGTAATACCCGTAAGAGGTTACCTACAGTTATGGTAATCTGATTGGCTTAGGGAAGAAAACTGGGAATCCCAGGATAGTGACAGGTGGCTGACTTACTTTTCAGTGTGTGCTGCTTTAGATCTTCTAAAAATTTGTACCATATGCATCTGCTAGTTATTTTATTTATTTATTTTTGAGAGAGAGGGTGCGAACGGGGCCGGGGCAGGGAGAGAGGGGAACGGAGGATCTGAAGCAGGCTCTGTACTGACAGCAGAGAGCGCGATGCCGTGCTTGAACCCACGAACCATGAGACCATGACCCGAACTGAGGTCGGACCGTTAATCGACTGAGCCACCCACTCGCCCCTAGTTAGTTTTTAAAAAAGAATTAATAAAAGCAAATATTGTTTGGTATGTACCAGGCATCGTTCTAATGCCTACATGTATTAATTCGATGAATCTTTACAATGACCACCTGAGATTAGAACTGTTACCATTGCCCCATTTAGTAGACGGGAAAAATGAGGCAGGAGAAAGTTAGGCCAGTTGTCCAAGCTCACACAGACAAGGAGGGGCTTATCACACTGAACCTCCTTTCTAAAACTCTTTGTCTAAGGTTTTAGAACACCTTCCCAGATGCTGTGTATTAATTTATATACACAGGCTTGTTGAAGTCTCCTGACTTCGGTAGGACCATCTTTCCCACTATACATTTAGTTAGATAATGACATTGTACATGGTTCTGCCCAACTGCAAGGAATAGTGGTGGCCCTTTGGCTCACCTAAGAACAGGTAAACAGGGAGGCCTCTGTCTTGGGTCCAACTCTGCTGTCCATGGAGACTCAGGGTCCTTTCATCTAGTCCAAAGTTCAACTTTTATTGCCGGTGCATCATTATAATCCTCATGGTCTCTCCCAAAAATTGTTTTTGTCTCACAAATCTGCACATTTAAAAAAAATTGGACCCAACTTTTTCTAAAACATTATCCAAAATATATATTAGTCTGAGCATCCAGGTAATCCTCTAGATAACTCGTTTTCTCAACAACAAATATACTTTCTGTTTAATCGTAAATACAATTTTTTAAAAAAAATGTTTTTTAATGTGTATTTCTTTTTGAGAGACAGAGAGAGATGGAGAATGAGTGGGGGAGGGGCAGAGAAGGTGGGAGACATAGAATCCAAAGCAGGCTCCAGGCTCCAAGCTGTCAGCACAGAGCCTGACAAGGTAGGGGGGGCGTTGAACTCATGAGTTGTGAGATCAAGACCTGAGTCAAATTTGGATGCTTAACCGACTGAGCCATCCAGGTGCCCCGTAAATAATTAAAAGCCAATTCTTCCCCCACCCCTCTTCAATACTTTATTCTTTCTCATAACCACCATTAAAGAGAATATCTCATTATACACAGATAAATGACTCACAGCCTTGGTAGATATTTAAAAAAATGATTTTGTTGGTTGATGGATACAGAACTCCCTGCATTTAACAACTAGTTGAAGTGGAGGAAGGAATATATTATTTAACCATTAGGAGAGGTGCATTTTTCTTTTGTCCTGCATGGTCTGTTATTTAGAAGCTGGCTTAACAACAGGAGACTATTTCTCCAGGATATTTAATTGCTTGCCAGCCATTGATTCAGGTTTGAGTTGACTCTCCTTGTCAATTTCTAAGCTCTGAGATTTTACTTCTTGTTACTTCTCTTCTGAATATGCAAAAGCACTTTCTCTCTGAGTTCTCACTTTCGCTGACCTGGAGCTCACTTCGTTATTAAAACAAAGCAAAACGAAACAAGAAAACAAAATAGCCTTGAAGCTAATGTGCTCAGGTATGAGTATGAGTTCAGGCACCCCCGTAGGGGCAGGGGTAGGGGCTAAGGTGTGGCAAGGAAAGTTGAGCTGTGTCCTTGAAGCTGAGTGAATAGAATAGAGAGAGTTCATATCCCTGATGTTTACCTCTCTTTCCAGAAATGAACTTGTCTTTTGACACATCACATTCACTTGTTGGAACAAATCTGCCTGTGAATGTTTTGGAGGGTAGACCAGAAGTTTATTTGTTTATCTTAATAGGCCTTGTAGAATTCCATTTTCTTTGGAGGAACCTGGAAGTTCCAGTTTCTTTCCATTGCCTTCGATTCCATTTAAAGTGTTTCATGAAATGTAGAGCTCTTGAAGGGATTTATTCTTTTACCAGCCTCAGTGTTTGGAAGTTCCTGCTATGAGCAGTGAGGTTTTTGGATCCCATATCAAAGGGTTTAAAGTTAATGATTTTAAGTATGGTTGGATTTTATTGCTCCTCTGGTGGGCTAAAAACTTCAGCCACTCTTTGACCTCTGCTCAGTCAATTCAATTCCATCTAATGCTCTGTGACTAATATGGTGGATATTTAATCTACTTTGCTGCTGAAATTACTTTTAGAGTCACTGTTTTTTTTCCTCGAAAAACTTCCTCCTGAGAGAAATTGCTTATCGTGTAAGCTCTAAATATGTTGCATATTACAGAATACATTTTTAAAAGCTTTTCTTCCAGAAACAATTAAACCTTATCACTTATTTTGTCTCTGGAATAGTATCATAATATCACTTTTCCTGTCTCATTTGTCCTTTTTTTAGAAGTAAAAGTAAAATCAAAAGAAAGAATGACCTAAATCTGCCCTGATCTTGGTATTAATGTAGATATCATAAGCAGTCATGTCTTAGCCAAATATTTCCTGCAAGGTAATTAAATGGGAAGACAAAAATCAGTGAATCACGGGACCATACATCTAAGTAGTTACTTTTGTCTATTTCCTTGTTAAGAACATGGGTGGATACTTTTCAAGGCCCATTTGGAGGTAAACATGGTAGACGGGTTCAGTAAGCAAGATGTTGACTGTCTTGGACACTTGGGAAGGTGTGGTCCAAATACAGCCTGGATGGATACAGGGAGCTGACATTCTTCCCAGGATCAGAGAAACTGGGTCTAATCTTTCTTTTGTCCCTAATTAGTGGTGTGGCCTCAAGGCCAGCCTTTAAAACCTGTGTCTGACTAGAGGATTTGCGAAGTGTCTCTGGGGCTGCCCATTTAGAGTTAACTGAGACCAAAGCTGTAGTCACCTGTACTGGAGCTCTGAGGAAGGCACCTGAGCAGTCATTTAGGGCAACCAGGTTCAGCGCGAAGTAGGCAGAGTCCTTTCTTTCTTGTGGCCAATCTTCACTCCTCAGGCACTTAAAATGCTTCCAGATTCTGCTTCCCAATATCAATCGCATTAAGTATAAAAGTCCCTTCCCAGGGAAATTTGCATTTAGACAGAGAGCAAAGCCCTAAACTAAGGAGGTAGCTAGGGAAGGTGGAAAAGGCCCTGGGGCTCTAGAGATAAATCTCCAATCCTGGTGTTACCACCAACTCATTTGGTGCTGTCACTTCTCTGAACATCACTTTCCTTCACAAATGAGACGAGTGACCTGTAAGGACCTCTAATTGTCCTTCTAATTCTACAAAAGTGGCCACCTAGAAATTAAGATTTTCTGCATGTATCAGAAATCAAGGCCAGGCACCTCCTCAAGGTTGGTCCTAGCCTTAAGCTTCCTTCTCAGCGACCTTAGCCATATGGTCAGCATCTTTCAGCAGTAGGCGGTATGGTGAAAAGAGATCTAGATTCAGATAAGCCACAGGCAAACCTTTCCAGCTCAGTTTCTCGAACTATAAAATGAAGATAACAATACCTCTCTAATTACAGTTATGATGATAAAATCAATCTAGAATGTGTTCGCCAGAGAAGATTCTTGAAAACGCCATTTTCCCTCTGCCTATCTCTCTGTCCTGCTCCACTATGTTATGACTTCTACTATTCTCTTCCAAAAAAAAAGTAAGATAAGACAGGTAGCTATAGGAGATTGAGTTCTTGGCCCCTATTTTTATATTCCATCCATCTGGATTCCACTCACTAAAGCCACGTCAACAGTTTCTCCAACAAAAAGCAGAGTGTAATTTTTGTCCTTTGGTTTCTGGTTTGGCCATGTGACGTGGTTTAGGGCATTAGCAGATGTAACCCAGGTAAGGACTTGAAGTGAACCTGGAAGGGGGCTGCCTTCTTGGACTTTTCTCATGGTCCTGAGAACGTGTCTTTGCTGACCATTGGCTCCAAAAGGGAGGTGAAAGACACAAAGAACAGAACTGCCCTGCTGACTTTCCACCTCATGAGTAAGAAATAAGTGATTATTGTTTTATGCCACTAAAACTTTGGGGATGTTTCTTAGGCAGCAGTATTGTGGCAAAAGTTGCCTGAGTAGCGCTGGGCAAGTGGAAGAGGAAAAGTAATGGTGACTTCAGTATTAACTAACATATATTTGAGTACTTACTCTTGTCTAACTTCTGAGTTAAAGTACTTTACATGTCTTATGTCATTGAATCTTCACAAGAACCCTCAGGATAAATCCTGTTGTTGTCCCCATATTACTGATGAGGAACTAGGGAAGAGAGAGGTTATATAATTTATACTAAATCACACAGCTAATAAGAGGCCAAGCATGGATTTGTATTGAGGCAAACTGGTTGGATTCAAAAAGATTTGTTTGTCTTGCATTGTGGTTGCTTTTCTTTCAACATCATCATTATAATCATCTATAATAATGATAATAATAATAATATGATAACAGCAATAACAAAAATGATAGTAATAACTGCTGTTACTATTTACTGAGCGCCTACCATGAATCAGGAATTGGGCGAGATATCTTGCATAGTGTGGTAAGCAGCTCATAACCATCCTGACCTACTGGTATGAGTACTCTTGTGTAATTCCCTCCTCTTGAGTGTGAACTGGACCTAATGACTTACTTCTCAAAACTACAATATGGAAAAAATGATAGGATGTCTCTTCTGAAATTCTGGGAATACTGTGACTTCTGTCTTGCTGGCACTTTGTCTATGTTCCTTGACTCTTCTTGGATTTATTGTTCTAATGAAGCCAACCACCATGTTGTGAGATGTCCTGTGAAGAGGCTCATATGACAAGAAACTGATGGAGGGCTCCTGAAAATAGCTCTTGGGGAACTAAGGACTCAGTCCAACAAACTACAAGGAACTGAATCCTGCTTACAACCATGTGAATGATCTGGGAAGTAGATCACTCCCAATGGAGCCTGGAAACCACTGAGGTTCCAGTCAACACCTTGACTGAAGCCTTATGAGGGTCCCAGAACTAGAAAATTCAGTTAAGCCGTTTGTGTATATGGATTTCTGACCCACAGAAATATGAGAAAACACATGGTCGTCTTTTGGACCACTAAGTTTGGGGATAATTTATTATTCAACAATTGATAATTAGCTCACCATGACATTCTCTTCATTCTTTCCTGTAGTCTTAGATCTCATTTTAGAAATGGGGGAAAGAATCTTGGAGTCAGATCACATATGTGAATTTGGAACATTTAGAAACTAGTTTAGGAATGAGCCTCTCAAAGAACCCCAATGTTGACCCTAATTCCTTTTGTGGTACATGGAACCATGGACAGAGGGTGCCCTGAACTCCCAGGCGGCGTAGAAAGAAAAAACTCTCAACAAACTTCTCTGTCCCAATAAGTCTTCCAGCACGATCCTATTCTAATAATGGAAATAATCATTATTACTTATTCTTTCAAATTAAAGTATCATAGGTCCCACCAATGAGATCCATTATTTGGTCTGAAATGGTAGCAGCACAGTACAGAGGGGCAACTGCTATGTAATCTCATATTGAATCAGCACGTGGACCTCCTGGAGGGAGCTGAGGAAACCAGATGGGGAAACACGCACAGGTGGACGTGATTGAGTTCCTGATCAGGCGCTGCAAGTGACCAGCCAGCTGTGCGATTTTGAACAAGTTGCTAAATCTTTCTGAACTTCAGGTTTCTTATCTTTGAAACTGCAATAGTAGCTTCCTCGAAGGGAGTTGTCCAAAACAAAGAGAGTGCCTGGCTCCTACTGAGTACTCATCATGTGTTAGCTGGTATTAACACACTTTGATGAAGGGTAGCAGGGCGGTGTTTTCTTGGACCTTCCCCCATCTCTATTACATTTCAACCATCTCATGAACACCTGGGTGGCTCAATCAGTTAAACATCTGACTTTGGCTCAGGTCATGAGTTGGAGCTCCACTTCAGCTGAGCACTAGCCCCACTTCAGGTGAACCCCACTTCTCTCTTTCTCTCCCTCTCTCTCTGCCCCTCTCTCACTTGCACTCTCTCTTAAAAAAAAAAAAAAAGATTTTTTTCTAACCCTTTCTTGACAGCACAGATTTTGTTCTGAGAGTCTGGGGATGTACTAAAAATAGATTTTGGGTGTTGCAGAGAAAAATTGGAGATGTCATCTTACCCAGAAGATGACCCTGATACGGGATTGTGGTTTGTATGATGTATTTGTCAAATAGGCTAAATGCTGTAACAGACAACTCCAAAGTCTCAGTGGCTTAATACAAAATGAAGTTACGTCTTACTCACCTTACAATTCAAGGCAGTCAGCAGGGGAGCTCTATTCTTTTTTTTTTTAATTTTTAAAAATATTTATTTACTTTTGAGAGAGAGCACACACAGAGTGCAAGTGGGGGGGTTGGGCAGAGAGAGAGGGAGATTCAGAATGTTGAAGCAGGTTACAGGCTCTGAGCTGTTAGCACAGAGCCCCATGCAGGGCTCAAACCCATGAACCATGAGATCATGAACTGAGCCTAAGTTGGACGCTTAACGACTGTGCCACCCAGGCGCCCCAGGGCAGTTGTATTCTATGCAGTCAGTCGCAGGCTTCTTTTGTCTTGAGTCTCTACCCCATTCTGTATACCTGTGTCCTTTACATCCAGCCAATGGGCAAGAGTGGGGGAGGGGCATGGAAGATCCTTCAGAAGGTTTCCATGGACTTCTCCTGTCTTCAGACTGTTGTCCAGAATTTAGACACACCCCCTCCCATGCGGCAACTGCTTAGGAGCCTAAGAAGCTGTATTCTAGCTTTGTGCCCAGGGAGGAAAGGAAACTGGTTTAGTGAACCCATAGCAGTATCTGTCATAACAAGCATAGAATGGGGTCACCAGCACATCTGGGGTCAAGAGATGGAGGGCCAGGGCAGTCCAGAAAGGGCTTGGAGAATTAGAGTGAGTACACTCATTTTAGAAGGGCATCCCTAGAAGGGCATCTGGTTAACCAGGTCTTTCTAGGTTTGTTTGTTTGTTTGTTTTTAATGTGTATTTATTTATTTATTTTGAGAAAGAGAGAGAGAGAGTGAGAATAAGCAGAGGAAGGGTAGAGGGAGAATCCCAAGCAGGCTCCGGCTGTCAGCGCAGAGCCCGACGTGGGGCTTGAAGCCACAAACCGTGAGATCGTGACCTGAGCCAAAACCAAGAGTCAAACTCTTAACCAACTGAGCCAAACAGGCGCCCCTTGATCTTTCCAGTTTTTAAAGCAGATGAGAATCTAGATGTTTATGTGAAAACTGCTCATCTAAAAATATTAATTTAAGTCCATTTTTTTAAAGTATGCAAACCAAAAGCATCTATCTATAGGTCCTGTTTGAGGTGTAAATTGTCAACTTGTGTTGTCTGGTCTAGACACTGAGGGAATGTGTATCTGAGATGAAGAGGCGTGGATACTTGGGGCTTTCAGAGGTAAGCAGTGGTGGGGAGGTGGAGTCTATGATGGTATTTGGGTTCCCTAAAGACAAAAAGAAGGTGTATGAGTTCTGAGAGTGATGAAGAGTGTAGGATCCCAGAGATACAAGGACCTTTCTTGGCATGGGACCTGG
The DNA here is from genome assembly GCA_030068075.1 of Paguma larvata. Taxonomy (NCBI): domain Eukaryota; kingdom Metazoa; phylum Chordata; class Mammalia; order Carnivora; family Viverridae; genus Paguma; species Paguma larvata. The sequence goes on along the minus strand of CM057827.1, from coordinate 127,243,142 downwards.
TGATGGGCTAAGTATCACATACCTGCCTTGGCCTGAAGCTGACAGCTTTTCTACGAAGCCACAGCAGTGGACAGATGGTGGCTGGTCAGGACCCGATCATCTTATTTCCCATTTATCCCAGTGTCTGTCATGAGTCTGACACACAGTTTATGTATTCGATAAATATCTGTCAAGAGGCGCCTGGGTGGCTCAGTCTGTTGAGCATCTGAATTGTGGTTTCAGCTGAGGTCATGATCTTACAATTTGTGGGATCGAGCCCCACACAGGGCTCTGCACTGACAGCACAGAGCCTTGCTTGGGATTCTCTCTCTCCCTCTCTCTCTGCCACACCCCCAACTCTCTCTCTCTCTCTCTCAAAACAAGTAAATAAACTTAAAAAAATCTGTTGAATTCATGAATGATTGACTTGAACTAAGTGAATGAATGAATGCAGCTTTCAAAGCCACAATGGGTTTCAAGAGAGTGACGTGCAAACATGTAAGCTCACTGGGGACCTGACGAAAGGTCCCCAGAACACTTGCAAGGTCCCAGGAGAGGAAGAGGAGGGTTTCATGTTAATGTTGGATATGGGGGTGCGAACTATATTTCACTTGATTTATAGAATAAAGAAATGCAGAGGGTTTGTTGTTGTTTTTGTTGTTTGCCTTCTGAGTTTTGGAATGCAGTTCAGAGCTGTTATTAACATGAAGGGCTTGGGATGTGGCAGCATCTCCCAGGGTGGAGGCATCTAGAGAGAAGTGCAATGACCCCAAGACAGGGAACAGGAAGTAGCTGACAGCATGGACGAGAAACCTGGCCCAGAGTGCTGCGAAGAGGAGGTGGTGGGAACCGGCTCCAACCAGCGAGCACCACCGCTGTGGCTGTCAACGGCAACACACCTTTGGCTTGTTCAGCTGTTGCAAAAGTCACAGCATTATCTGCTTCATGGACCGTTTGGTTGAAGAGTCGTGCTGATTTTTACCTAAATAGAAGAGAGAAACATTCAGTCAACACGTGTAAGTTACACGTGCAAACCAGTCCTTCTCTCTGGTGTGGTAAGAGGGTGAACTACTTTGCTTCCGTGGCTCAGGTGTGTTTGGGTTTTCCCATCTGTCCAGTAAAGGCCGTACAAGTGCCTGCCACTTAAGGTTGTTGCCAGCATGAAATGAACTATAGTCAATAATATCAGCCAATCAGTGAGGCCTCTTCTGATCCGTCAATACAAAAAGAGTAACCTCGCCCCAAGATTGCTTCTCCTCTTTTCTCTGCTTCACTTACAGAAGAGTTTTGTTGGGCTATTGTCTGACCTCAGGTCTCCTGCAACTAAAACATAAGGCCCGGGAGGGAGGAAATGTTGTCCATGTTGTTCAATACAGTAAGGGCAGAACCAAGAGCATTGCTCAGCATATAACAGGTGTTCAATAAATGTTACCAGTATTGGGAAAGAATAGTCTCTTCAGCAGATGATTCTGGGACCACTATGTCTCCCTGTGTGAAAGAATAAATGTGAAGGGCACTGGGTGGCTCAGTCGGTTGAGCGTCCGACTTCAGCTCAGGTCATGATCTCACAGTTCGTGGGTTCGAGCCCAGCGTCGGACTCTGTGCTGACAGCTCAGAGCCTGGAGACTGCTTCGGATTCTGTGTCTCCCTCTCTCTTGGCCCCTACCCTGCTCACACTCTGTCTCTCTCTGTCTCTCTCTCTCAAAAATGAATATGAAAAATTTTTTTAAAAAAGAATACATGTGAACACCTATTTTACACTGTAAATAAAAATAAACTGAAAATGATCAAAGTTCTAAATGTAAGAGCTAAAATGATTGAATTTTAAGAAAAAAAAAATCTTTGTAGTCTTTGTAGTATTGGGTAAGGGGATGGTTTCTTGTAAATGACACCAAAAGTATAGGCAACCAAATTAAAAAATGGGTAAATAGGACTTCACCAAAATTAAGATATTTTGTGCTTCAGGAGACACTATCAAGAAAATGAAGAGATAACCCACAGAATGGAGAAATATTTGCAAATCATAGATCTGATAAGGGTCTAGTATCCAGAATCTATGAAGAACTCATAACAATAAAAATAACAAAAAGACAAATATCTCAATTGAAAAATGGGCAATGTATTTGAATAGGCATTCCTCTAGAGCATATGAAAATATGCTCAATGCCGTTAATCATTAGGGAAATGCAAACCAAAATTTCAACGAGTTACCACTTTATTTTCACTAGAATGGCTATAATAAAGTAATAATAATAAGTGCAGTTGGAATATAAAATGGTCCAGACACTTTGCAAAACAGACTGGCAGTCCCTCAAAATGTTCACCCAAGAAAGTAAAAAAAAAATATGTTCCCACAAAAACTTGTACACAAACAGCGATGGCAGAATTATATACAACGGCCAGAAAGTGGAACCAGTTCAAATATCCATTAGCTGATGAATGCATAAATAAAATGTGGACTGCCCACACAATGGAGTATTATTCAGCAATAAAAAGGAATAAAGAACTGAAATCTGCTACAAGTTAGATAAATCTTGACAACATTTACAATGTGGAAGAATCCAGGCACAGAATGTCACATAACATATGATTCTATCTTACGAAATGTCCAGGATAAGCAGACCCTTACCTGTAGAAAGTAGACTAACCGTTGCCAGGGGCTGGAGGAGGGGTGGATGCGAGTGACTGCTCACCGATCTGGGAATTGCTTTTGGACTAATGAAAATGTTCTGGGAATAGGTCGTGGTGGTGGCCCTACCTTGCGAATATACTAACATCATTACAGTTTACGCTTTGAAGCAGTGAGTTTTGTGGCACGGAAATTATATCTCAATTTTAAAAATTCGTGACTATTGTAATTGGTCATTTGAAAGTGCAACTTTGGAGCAGGGAAATATAAAAGGAGACTAGAGCAGAGGTTTGGGAAGCATGAAAGAACAAAATGACGAGTGATGTATTTGTTTCCTGCCCCATCTACATCCCCCTGTGAAGTTTGTAAATCTAATCTCATTAAGACCTTTCGAATTCCTAGGAAACAGCCTGATATCTGGATTCTGGGCACCTGTAATATTTCCCAAGGCCAGATTTCACTAAAACACTGCCTGCGGAAATGCCATTCTGTGTTCCAGTCGTAAAATCACACTTGTTTCATCTGTCAAAGATGTCTATTGATGTCCTGTCTAGACGAGGGTCATATGCTGGGAAGAGTATAAACTCTGGAGTGGGAGGACCTGAATTCAGGTTCTGCTTCTATTGTCTGTGTAGAAGTGGCAGAATTGTTGAAGTTGTCTAAGCCTCAGTTTCCCCTTTTAAAATAATACATGACTTCCTCCTATTGTCCAAAGAGAGAGTGTACTAGTCAGGGCTCTCAGTTGCAAGGGATGGATATCCCATTCAAATCAGACTGAGGACCAGAGGGGATTTCTTGGTGTAACCAAAATTCCAGGAATAGGTAGGCTGCAGGTATGACAGGATAAGGGACCTCAAACAATATCCTCTTGTCTCCTATTTGCTCTGTCTGCTCCTCACTGTGCTTTCCTCTGCGTCGGCCCCACCCAGAGGCAAGCTCTGTCTGATGGTTGTTATGATGGTGGCAAGACCCTCTGTAGGTTCACATGCTAACTTCTCAGCAGCTCCTGGGAACGGGGAGGAGTCGGGAGGGGGAAGGACAGGAAGAGGCTTCATTATCCTACCTTAGAAGTCTCTGGAAAGAAGAGCATCCCTTTACTTAGCAAGATCTGAGCTGATTGGGAGTTACTGAGACTCTTACTTCCTGAACCCATTCCACACCTAAAGGAATGCTGCTGGGTAGGCCTAAGCCAGGTACACAGCTCTCTCCATGAAGTATGAATGAGGGAGGGTGGGTCCTCAACGAAAGTTGGGGTGACTTTAACTGAAGAACAGGGATGGATAACAAGTAGGGGGAAATAGTACATATTCCCTAGAGCACTGCTTTTCAGGCCTTTAAATTATCACCTAAATTAGAAATCGCTTTTGCATGAAGATCTTTTATATACGCATGTATTTTTTAATAGCAAGATGACTATAGATTTTTCTTTATGTTTTTAAGTTTATTTAGTTTGAGAGAGAGAGTGAAGAAGAGGCAGAAAGAGAGAGAGAGAGAGGGAGAGAGAAAGAGAATCCCGAGTAGGATCTGTGCTGTCAGTGCAGAGATCTACGCAGGGCTGGGACCCATGAACCATGAGATCATGACCTGCACCCAAATCATGAGTTGGAAGCTCAACCAGTTGAGCCACCCAGGTCCCCCACTTGATCTTTTTCCTTAAAACATCCCAAGATTTCTAAATTTAGCAAAATCAGTGTGAGTTTTTAAATTCAAGTATAATTAACACACAGTGTTATGTTAGTTTCAAGTGTATAATATAATGATTCAACCATCCTGTACACATATGTATTTATATATAAATGAAACAACAGTTTCACCATAAATAACCAGCCTCAGCTGCGTACAATGGACTTAGATATTTTCTGGTTCATTGTTTTGTTAATCTTCTCCCACTTCATTACAAAATGTAATTTACACTACAGTAATTTGATTTTATAATTCAACATTTCTTTAAAAATTTTTTAAGGTTTATTTATTTTTGAGACAGAGAGAGACAGAGCACGAGTGGGGGTGGGCAGAGAGAGAGGGAGACACAGAATCTGAAGCAGGCTCCAGGCTCTGAGTTGTCAGCACAGAACCCAATGCAGGGCTCGAACTCACAAACTGTAAGATCATGACCTGAGCCAGAGTTGGACGCTTAACCGACTGAGGTGCCCCTATAATTCACAGATTTGAGCCCCAGCGTACAAAATCCTTCTTCGTAGGAAACATATTTAGATGTGCACCATACACTGTAAAGCACTATTTAACTGTTAATATAGTATTGTACGTTAATATTAAGATGGGGTCAATGCCACCTTATTTTGTAAACAGAGTATAAGAAGAAGCAACTAAAACTTGTTGGTGCACCAGTGAGTGTCCAAGGGCAGGACACGTGGGTTGACCAAAGTACTGTTGGCCTGTGGAGCAAGGAGGAGTTCAACCACAAACACAAGCTAACTGGCCCAGCTATAGATCTTCCCAGATAATCAGACAATCGCTATGATTTGGACAAGGCAGGGAAATCCAGACTAGAGCAGCTAAATGGTTCACTGCAGTGACTTTCCACATAAGAACAAAAACGAGTGGTTTAGAAAATTTGGGCTCAAGCCGAGACCAAAGACCATAATCCAGTTTTACTTGGCATGCCCAACCGTTTGATTATGACCATAACTCTTATGCTTAAGGTTTGCCAGTAAGTAAAATGGGTCTAAAATAATAGTGGTATAAACAAGATAGAACTTACTTCTCCTTTACATGAATGTATGAAGACGAACAGTCCCGAGCTAGTGTGGGGTTCTTCTCCATGAAGCCTTCGGGGACTCAGGACTCTTCCCACTCCTAACTCTACATGCCCAGAGTGAACCCTTGTTCTTGCAGTCCAGGATGGCGGCTGGAGCTTCAGTCATCACAGCTGCAGATCAGGTGGCAGAAAAAGGAGGTGATGGAGGAGAGAAGATAAAGCAGATGGTCATATCAGCCAACTTTTAAGAAAACTCTCCAGCCCATGAGATGGGACTCTCTATCTCCTTGGCCAGAATGGGGTCATCTGGCCATATCTAGCTGTAAGGGGGCCTGGAAAAATTGCCCATCTTAAAACAAGAGATGTGTTTTAATTCATAGTATTTAGCTTTTCCTGCAAAACAAATCACCCCCAAAGTCAGCAGCTTAAATAGCAACCATTTTACTTAGCACTGAGTCTCTGGGTCAGCCACACATTGGTTTTTGCTCTGACCAAGTGTGACTAACTTCAGCTGGCAGGATAGCGTAACACACATGTGTGGTGGAGTGTCAGCTTTGTTCACCTTCCCGGGGATTCTCATCTCTAGCAGGCTACCTAGGACTCATTGCACGGTGGTATCAAGGTTGGGCGTACAGCAAAAGGGAGCAAGCCCTAATGTGAAAGCATTTTCAAGACTCTACTTGGGTCAGAGTTGCTAAAGTTCCATTGCGTGAAGTGACTAACCTGATACAGAAAATAGAGAAGTTTCACTCCACTTCCAGACGGGAAGGGAAGAATTTGTGGCTATTTATTTCGATCTACTGCACAATAGAAAAAGAGGAGAATGGATATTGGGGGATAACCATCAGACTCTCATTTTATCTTGAGAAATATTACACTACCTCCACCAATGTCTACTGTTCCAGACGGGTTATGACTAACTTCCTGCATTCCATCTTCACTTGGGTGTGCCCTCAGATATCTAAAATTCAACATCTTCAAAACATAACTTCTAATTTATCTCCCACACATAACAAAACGAAACAAAGCCTGTCCTCCTACGGTATATGACATCATAACCCTTCCAGTCAGTTACTCAATCCAAATAGCTGGAAGTCATCTTTGACAATTTCTTCTCTCTCACTTTCTCATATTCAAACTATAACCAAGTTCTGCTGATTTCATCTCCTAAATATCTCTGGAATCCGCCCACATGTCTTGATCTCCACTGCCACAACCTAAGTCCAAGGGACCAGGCATCCATTCTTGCCTTCTCCAATCTGTTTTTCACAATACAGCTAAAGTGATGAAAATATAGCTTTAATCATGTCACTCTAGTTTAAGAGCTTTCGCTGGTGTCCTCTCATTCTTGGGATGGAAATAAACAACTTAGCATGCAAGACCCTGCATGATTCTGGCTCCTGCTATTCTCTCTCTCTCTCTCCAGCATATGGCTTCATATGGCAAAATAATGTAGTTTTAAAATAATAATTCCTAGGGATGCCTGGGTGGCTCAGTTGGTTGAGCATCTGACTCTTGATTTCAACTCAGGTCATGTTCTCATGGTTCGTGAGTTCGAGTCCCACGTTGGGCTCTGTGCTGACAATGTAGAGCCTGCTTGGAATTCCCCCACTCCACTCAAGCTAGTGATCTTTCTCTTTCTCTCAAAATAAATAAATACATTTAAAAAAAAACTTAAAAAAAAAAACAATAATTCAAAAACCAAGGTGACCAGTTGCGCCTTAGGCTGCCAACTCCATCACGCTCAAAGGTCTACATGCTACAAGCTCACTGTAGGCCCTTTTTTTATGGGCAATGGAACATTTTTAAGCTATTCCCCTTCTTTCTTTGAGCCTGGAAGTAAGGGAGATTTCTGTTGAGGGGTTATGATAATGTAGGAAGGCATTTCAGAGGTTCCCATCTGTGATTGGAAGGAATAGCTAATAAACATGGCTACTTTGCTCTGAACTTAGATGGAGGCCTTGAAAGAAGCGAGGTGCTCCACCTGGGAGGTTCAGCATGGAATCATTGAGACAGCCTAGTCTGAGCTTAAGTTCAGGTGAGGGAAACCACAGTTTGTTTCTAAGATATAGATGGGAATGGGAGACAAACGTTGGGTCAAAACAGAGGCAAATTGGCTCAGAGGAGTATGGAGAGGGTCAAGCGGATAACTTGGTGAAAGGACAGATAGTTAAGTTAATAAGGGACTTTTCTTGTGCTAGTGGATTCCTCCGGGAGTCTCTTTCCTTGATGACTTACTTGTTATTTTGGAAATTCATATTAAATGAAGTCAAATATTTAAAAAAAATTTTTTTTACGTTTATTTATTTTTGAGAGACGTAGAGACAGAGTGTGAGCAGGGGAAGGGCAGAGCGAGAGAGAGACACAGAATCTGAAGCAGGCTCCAGGCTCTGAGCTGTCAGCACAGAGCCCGACGCGGGGCTTGAACTCACAGACCGTGAGATCATGACCTGAGCCGAAGTCGGCCGCTCAACCAACTGAGCCACCCAGGTGCCCCGAAGTCAAATATTTTTGCCCCATTGTAATCTAATTCATCTTGCCTGGGGCAGTCTATAGGACTATTGCCTCTGCTTCCTCGGGATTTAACTCTGTTCTCTCAGGCATTAGCTGATAGCCACCACAGAAATCTTTCGCCTGTTTTAAGGGCGAGAGCAACTCTCCTGACCTTCTCTCTTCAGTGACCTTCTTATTTTAGCAGGTCACCAGGACAACTGGACAGATTCATAATTGAACATACTTCTGTTCCAACACTTCTCCACCCAAAGTTGCTAGAACCTAACAAGAAACTCAATCTTGTTTATCAGCATATTTGACAGTAACTCAGATGAAATTATTGATGTTTAGTAACCATTGGAAAATTGTAAACGCAGGGAAGCAGTAGATGGTAACATCAAGAACTAAAGGCAGGCTGAGTTTGAACAACAGACTGAAATTCTGTAACACGCTGTATGGATGGCATAGGGGCCTCACTAAACTGGAGATTCAAATTCATAAGAACACAATGGTCACACAGGAGCTGCACAGTCTCAGATTTTACAGAAACCTCGCCATTAGGAATGATCGGGATACTCTTACCAAAAAGACAGTTATCAGGGTAGGCTGCCTTTCTAGGCATGCGTCCTTCAGAATGATGAACATGGAGCCTTTTCCCATCTAAGTAGTCTGAAAATGAAAAAAACTGGGAGATTTATTATTATTATTATTATTATTTTAAATTTTATAATAGTTTATTTTCAAATTGGTTTACATATAACACCCAGTGTTCATCCCAACATGTGCCCTTTTTAATGCCCATCACCCCCTCTCCCCCCTCCCTCATCCCCCTTACCCTCAGTTTTTTCTTAGTCTTTGAGAGTCTCTTATGTTTTATCTCCCTCCGTCTCTGTGTCTTTTTTTCCTTTCCCCTCTTAAAATTACAGGCCAATATCCCTGATGAATATGGATGCAAAAATTCTCAACAAGATACTAGCAAATCGAATCCAACAGCATATAAAGAGAATTATTATTATTTTTTTAAGAAGACCGATCTAGTGTTCTGGTTGCAGGGGAAGTGAGGGGGAAAATGGTGGTGTTCATACTAGAATACCAATATTCACTTCATGTCACATTTTTATTTCCTTGAGGCTAAGTATATCTGATTATCTATAATCAATTTCAAAGAATCTATGTATGTATCATCTATCTATCATCTAAAATTCATATCAATAATAAACAATGTTACAGGTAAATTGTTGACATCTAAAGAGTATCTGTACTTGATAGTTCATGAAACTCTGCTTTGAGTAGTAAAGGGGACCTGCAAGTTGCAGGACAATCAAAATGACATGATTCAAAGGATCTAGGTCTATCCTTTATTTGCAGAGATATCATTTTCCTTTACTCTATGGACTTGTGAAGGGCAAAAGATCACTTTTTAAAAAAAAGTTTATTTACTTTGAAAGAGAGAGTGAGAGAGAGAATCCCAAGCAGGCTCCACACTGTCAGCACAGAGCCCAATGTGAGTTTCAATCTCTTGAACCCTGAGATGATGACCTGAGCTGAAATCAAGAGTTGGACGCTTAACCAACTGAGCCATCCAGGTGCCCCAGACCACTTTTTTCTTGAGTTCCTAACTTGTGACTTTTTTGTGAAGTCCCTGTCCTGCCAGTGAATGCTTCCTGGACATTTGACCAGGTGGTGCCTGGGCTGTTGTTCTGTCACCATTTTTTTCCACGTAAATCCATCAACATTTTTGCATTCTCCATTTTCTCATATATCCCCAACAGAGTAACGCCAGACAAAGCAAGAATTCAGAGACAACAAATCATATATCAGGTGGAGTTCTTGATTGCAAATAAAATAAACCACCTCTGGCTAACTTAAGCAAGGAGGGAGTGTATTGGAATATCGGGAATGTCAGAAACCATTGTGAAGTCTGGAGAGTCCTGTTCAGACGCTTCACACTGCTGGCACCAAGGGTCAACTACAAGCAGATTCCTGCTGCTCCTGAGTGAATACTGCCATCTAAACGTCTGAAACCCAGGAAAGAGCATCAGTTTAGACAAATCTTATTGGGAACTCACTTCCTAGTTGCCGGCAGATAGGAAGGTGGTACATGTGGACTGCTGGTCTCCAGAGAAAATAGCTGGATATGTTTCTTACCACCAAGCCACATAAGGAGGACATCCCTGATGGAATAGGGCTTCAGATAGACAAATTTGCTTCTTCTTTGCATTGATTTTGGTCTTTCTGTGCCTCACATCAGTCAGGATTTGTCTTCAAATGACCTAAGGACCAGAGCTGTCCCAGAGTCTGAGATGAGACTAGACTATACCCAAGGGTTAAGTATGTCCAATTATGAAAGATGGTGGGATTTGAGGGTGTATCATTCCAGGAACTTCTGAGAACATTGCTGTGCTTCACCCAACAAAATCTCTCTGTGTTCTTTTCCCCTTCTCTGTTTGTGGAGCTCCTGAAAGTTGTATTTCAGCTCACTTCCTCTCCTATGGGTAGCATGAAGCACTAGGGAGCCGTAATGTCATGTTCAGCTTAGCCCCCAAGGTCTAAATTTATCCTCACGGATAAACATCTGTCTGTGTAGACAGTATTCCCGATGTGATGACAAGTTTCCTCCAACATTTCAATAGACGAGTTTAAAGGTGCGACCCATTAACAAGATGAAAGTATGAATAGTAATAGTGTCCAATGTTGGTTGCTAAGAAGGTCAAGACATTTTTTCTTAACTTCATAAAGTGTATTTTTCAAAAACGTTTTACTTATTTTGAGAGAGAGCATGAATGGGAGAGGGGCAGGGAGAGAGGGAGAGAGAGAATCCCAAGCAGGCTCTGCAGTGTCAGCGTAGAGCCCCATGTGGGGCTTGATCCCATGAACCGTGACCTTAGCCAAAACCAAGAGTCAGACACCTAACCGACTGAGCCACCCAGGTGCCCCTCATACAGTGTATTTATGAGCCATCTGATATATAATGTTTCACTAATAGTTGCATTACCCTAAGGAAGCTGTCTTTTGACTTATTGTTGCTTCTATCATGCCTATTTTATTGTCCATATTTATTGTAGGCTACCACAATCCTTTGTAAAAATGTGGGTTGATAAATAAATGAATAGGGCAACAGCCAACTAGTTGCTTATTAGCAGACAACCTAGCCAACTAACTAACTAAACAAATAAATGAGCAAAACAAAATATATGTAAAAATTTAAGTTCTGGCTTTCACAAAGCAGGTCTGACCACAGCCATCTAGGATCTTGTCTATTTCCAACAACGATTGACCAGCTGTGAATGATCTGTTATTCTTATCTTCTCTTGCTCTGGGGTTCAGGTAGATAGCCTGACTGTCATCACCTTGTCTCTCCCCCAAGTCTGGCCATAACCGGGTATGACTTCCCAGCTTAGAGGAGAACACTTTCTGTTTTCTGTGTTCTTCGATCAGGCTCTACAGTGGGCAGAGTGGTTTTATCACAGAAGCCTCTGAATATGCTACCCTACATAGCAAAATAGATGCTGCAGATGAAGTGAAGATTTCAAATTTAAAACAAGAAGATTACTTGGATTATCTGGATGGCTCCCGTCTCATCCAATGAGCCCTTAAAAGCAGAGAACTTTCTCCAACTGGAAACAGAGAGATGCTGTGGAATGAAAAGTCAAAGAGATTCTAAGGAAGGTCATTGCTGACTCGGCAAGGAAGGGCCCCGGGGACAGGGACCAGAGAGATATTCCAGCTCCCAGACCAGAGCCATCCAGGAAGTAGAGACCTTAGTCTTACAACTGTAAGGAGCTAGGTTTTTCCAACAAGCTGGATGGGCTTAGAAGCCAGTTTTCAGAGGCTGCTGATAAGAGTTTCAACACCGGATACCTTGATTTTGGCCAGAGAGACTGAGAGCAGAGAAATCGGCTGATTTCATGTACACTGTGGGATAGTAAGTGGTGTTGTTTTAAGCCACTAAATTTGTGGTGCTTTGTAATGGCAGCAATAGAAAATGAATACAGACTCTTTCTTTGGACCTCGTTTCTGATAGCGTTTTAAAATAAAATCCCACAAGGACTTTGGGGATAGGAGAAGGTTCGGAGCCCACCCTCCTCCATTAGAACCCAGTGGTGATGATTTCTCAGATTCTTGGGTCTCAGGCAGTGAGGCTGAGGTGCGCCCTAAGCCAGCTGGAACCTCTCCATTCTCCCATCCCCATCAGCCAGACCATGTCAAGCTTTCAGTATTTTATCAGGAAGACAGCAGACATTTGTTCACTGTTGCACAATGTGCAAAAGTGCCGAGGTATCCCTCGGGTAGAGAGGGAACGCACTCCCTGGAAAAAAGTGGCGGGAAAGCTTCCTCATGGATAAACATCTGTCTGTGTAGACAGTATTCCCGATGTGATGAGGAGTTTCCTCCAACATTTCGATAGATGAGTTTAAAGGTGGGACCCATTAACAAGATGAAAGTATGAATAGTAATAGTGTCCAATGTTGGTTCCTAAGAAGGTTAAGATATTTTTTCCGACAGAGTCTCAGGAGCAGTTACATTACCTGGCATTAAGGCTGCTCTCACATTCAAGTATGGACTTCCTGCCTTAAAAGCAGTCACCCAGAGTATCACCTTTCTGAAGCACCTGGATTAAAAGTACTTAGAAGTTACAAAGTTACTCTTTACAAAGCGTCAAATGGATTCCCCTTATTTTGTTAATAAGAATAATCTGTAGACTGCCTAGTAGCCATTTCCATTAAATAGCCAGCTGAAAAAAAAAGAAGAAGAAGAAGAAGAAGAAGAAAAAGGAAAGAAAAAGCTTTGAAAACTTTACTCACAATATCTTTTCATTCTTTCTTTGATGTATTTGGAGTGAGGAGAATACATTAGTGCCTTTTAGCTTGGCAGCCAGCTCTCTCAAATGTAAGTAAATGAAAAGAACTGACTAGAGTATTTACTTCTTTTTCAGAATTCTAATGTCAAGATTGTTTCCTCAAAGGCTGGGAAAAAAAAAAGCAGAAGTGGTGCTGAAGTTTTAAACAATGGCTTTCCTTCTCCGGAGTAGCCAACTTCAATGAAATGGATGCCGTCATGTAGATTTTCTTGGGAACAGTAGATATTGCCAGTCTTTGGATCACACAGCCCATGGCTAAGGTGGTGGAGAAGCTGGTACCTGGCAGTCCTGCTGGAGATACGCCTCACAGAAAAGTGACAGGAAAGAGTTAGTCTTGACTCAACAGCAAACACTACATGGTCTTCAATAGACTGTTCCTCATCTTGGCAGACGACTATATATCCACCTCCAGCTGCTCCCCTCTTCTCTCCCAGAAATAGTTTTCACTGGCACATGACCTCCCACTTGAGATGAGATTTCTCAGCTTTTCTGACAGTTAGATGTAGTCAATAGGGCATAAGTGAATGTAACGTGGACCGTTTCTGGTTCATGACCTTAAAACAAAGACATGGGTGCCTCTCTTTTGTCAGGATGAGATGTGGTATGTGTTCATAACAGTGACGCAGCTCCCTGCACCTAGATGAAGATGACATCTGAGGGGGCACTGGTACAAGTTGGTACTTCAGACTGTGATTGAGTTCTGAGAAGACCCCCACCATCTAAACTTCCAACCTGCAGAGTTACCTGAGAAAGACATCAACTTGCATGTTATTCAAGCCACTGCGTGACAGCATCTCCTTGTTTTCACAGCTCAGCCGTTACTCATCCACCACTCCTCCCTCTGTTCCTGGACCTTTTTTAAGTATAAAGTTCATGTCTTTATTTTGAGAAAGAGACACAGAGAGACAGAGAGAGAGAGAGAGAAGGGAAGGGGCTGAGAGAGAGAGGGAGAGAGAGAATCCCAAACTGCCTCCACACGTAGCATGGAGCCCCATGTAGGGCTTGATCCCACAACCGCCCAACCATGACCTGAGTGAATAATCAGAAGTCAGAGGCTCAACTGGCTGAGCCACCCAGGCACCCCTATACCCAGAACTTTTTTTGTTGCTCAATGCTCATTGCATGCCCTTACCCAGATCTATGTGTTTTTGCAAAGTTATTAATTTCAAAATGATTAAACTTTGGTTAACACGCCAAGGGCCATATTCTGCTTTAGAAATAGTCATGCCAACCACCCCTGCACACTCCTGGGTTCCATATCATTCCCTTAGGGTTAGTCAGCTCTAACCTTCCAAGTCAGCTCTTCCGACAATCTTCTTCTAATGTACGTCTGCCTCTTCTGGGAAAACGGGAGTCCTAAGATGGGCCTTCAAGGTACCATCTTCACCCTAAATAGCAAGCCTTATGGTGGGGGTTTCAGGAAAGCGTGGCAGGATGGGGGCATCCCTTATAGTATATCTCAAAATGCTATGCCCAAAGCTGTTGTTACCTTCAAGACTGAAACTGTTTTAGCCTCTTCTGGTATATCGGAAGAGATATCCAGATTTAAAAAAAATTTTTTTTTTAAATGTTTATTATTTTTTTTTGAGACAGAGAGAGACAGAGCATGAGCAGGGAAAGGGCAGAGAGAGAGAGGGAGACGCAGAATCCGAAGCAGGCTCCAGGCTCTGAGCTGTCAGCACCGAGCCTGACACGGGGCTCGAACTCACAGACTGCAAGATCATGACCTGAGCCGAAGTCGGACACTCAACCGACTGAGCCACCCAGGCGCCCCTAGAGATATCCAGATTTTGAGGAAATCTTATGATTTTGTCAGTCTTCATCTTTATTGATTAATTGTAAGCAACATTTTGCTTTTTATGAAATAACTCAGATTTGACTTAAAAATGATTGTTTAAAAAGTAGTCATTAAAGTTAACAAAAATATAAGTGAAAGCTTTCTTCAGCTTCCTCAGGCCTGTCAAAGTTGAGAAATAGAATACGATCCTTAAAATAGAAACGAACTTTTAAGCTATATGATATTTACCTTCCAATAAAGCTTCTTTGTGATTTAAAAAAATTTTTAATGTTTATTTATTTTTGAGAGACAGAGACAGAGCATGAGCAGGGGAGGGGCAGAGAAAAAGGGAGGTCCGGAATCCAAAGCAGGCTCCAGGCTCTGAGCTGTCAGCAAAGGGCTCAATGGGGGGCTTGAACTCATGAACCGTGTGATCATGACCTGAGCCGAAGTTGGACACTCAACTGACTGAGCCACCCAGGCACCCCAAAGTACTTCATGATTTTGAAATGGTCTTATGTGGCAGGATGTATAAATAAAGATTATTTATGATAAAAAGAAATATTTTAAAACCATTATGCAAATGTTTTAAACCTTTAAGAATTCCTGATATTAAAAAAATTCTGTCTTAGGAAGAGAGATGGTTACTACCGTTTCAGAAGCATTCAGCGTGAAGTTTCTTTTCCAGGCAGCTCATGCTGTGTTTCCATATCATTTGACTTATAAAAGTTAATTGTTAAAAGTTATTGATGACTCCTGGGAACATACACGGAGACAGACTGTCCCCTAGAATGGAGGGTGCAAAATTTTCCTTCTATAAATAACCGCTTAACACCTTACAGGCACACACACCCACACATAATTTTATAGATATGCAGTTTGTTCACACAAAATTCTGCAGGGAAATGGAAGCTTTTCCTACCAAGCTGGCATAAACAGTTGCAGATCAGAAGAGGTAGACAGACATTGTGGCAGTCTTCACGCAGTGGGATGAGAATTCATTTACTCGATAGGGGTTTGTGCATATTAATTTTAAACGTGCTTTAAGAAAAATTCACTTAAAATATATCACCTATCAATCAATCAATGAATATTTAATTGGGCAGTTCTAGCTACTATACTATTTTACACAATGAGCCTTCAGATATGAACCAGACTTACCTCAGTCCTAGATCAGTAGGATTTATTTTTTATTTTTTTTGTAAGTCAACTGTAGGGGTCAACAAATAACAACCATAACAAAAAGAAAATTGACCAGAAATATATCATCTTTGGTGCACAAAAAATATAGTTTCAAGATAGCTGGGTGTGTGTGCTTTCCTGTCCTGATCGCTGAACATGCCCACACCTCTCTTTTTTCATCAACCAATGCTGGCCATTTCTCTTTGCTTCACCATATCCTTACTGCATGCTCTCTCTCCACTGAAGTAGTAATGTGAAACATGAAAAAGAGGTGAGTACCAACAGTTTTAGATGACCAACTGGGAGACTAGATTTCAGTTCTGTGTTCTTCATGGAGAAGTGTCTTGGTTTGGTGCCATGTTGGGACATTGGAGATTCATCTGAGCTTGATGAATGACGGATTCTCAAAGCATGTGATATGACTGTGAGGGTCTCTGGTCCGGCCAGAGGTGTGGAAGCTCAGGAGTCAGGTACGAGGGGACTGAAGAGAGGTAGCAACCCAAACTTGCTCTGGAATCTTTGGGGTCAAGTCCATTTATCCAGAGAAATAAAGAAGAGAGAGAGTCAGAAGCCCAACAACTTTAGAACAATATGAGTGTGAGTCAAAGGTGGCAGAGTAAAATTCTCATTGAATAAAGTTAATACGTGCAGGAGGTGGGAAGGGAGTAACAAGTCCTCAAAGTGTGATGAGTCCCCATCCACTGCTCTCAGCTGCAAACACTCGGTCAAGTCTGTATCTGGTGTTAACAATTTTCTATTCATGTGTATGGGCTTCACCCCAACCTACACTGTGATTTTGAGCAGCCTACTTGTTAGAATACAGATGCTTCTTCTATCGAATTTGTAAAAAGCTGCCTAAAGTCAAACTAATATCAGGAGAGCTATTATCTTGGGAATTATGACATGCCAGTAGGAGTTTCACGGATGGAAGTTTCTAGAAAATGGTAGGTCATGTGGAGAAAGAAGAGCTGCTACAGGCATAGTCTGTGAAATTTATCTTTGCCTTAACCAGGAGAGGGGCTGTTGCTGATTCTACGCAATTGGTTTTGTTTTTAAGATGGAGACTGAGGACAAGGTTAGCTCTGCATCAAGCTAAGCTGAGAAGTCTCTTCAGCTGGCCTGTGAGGAAGCACATGGGATAAGGTCATATCTGTTCTTGTTTTGTGGCTGCTGGGGAAATTGTGTGGTGGTTGATATTTTATTTATGCTGCTTATTTGGTTGAGTGTTGGTGGGGGGAGAGAGGGAGAGAGAGAGGGATTCCATGAATACTCTACTACCATCGCTCACAGGAAGTCCTGCCTATATTCAAAGTGAGATACATCTGCTTATAAGACAGATTGGAGGCTGGTTAGAGGAATATAAATGCCTATTGTCCTTCTCTAGAAGCTTTATTTCCAGTCAGCAGCCCATCAGGGCCCGTCACATCAGACATGGTTATCACACATATTATGTACCCTGGAACTTGGTGAGCACGAATTCCACTCAATTTAACTGTGTTACTCTGGAATACAATTTCTCCTGACCTAGAGGAAAAAGCGTATTCATGAATCTGTTGAGGTGAATCTATCGTAGGAACAACATACACCAAATACCCCTCACGTTAATTCAAGAATTTAATGGCTCGCCTCACCCTTCTGATGATAAAGAGTGCGAGAAATTTGCTTCAAGTCAACCTACGTGATTTTGTTTTTAAGCTGAATCATGTGATTTTTTTGTATTAGTGTGGTGAGAACGTGGTGCATACACACATATGCCTATGTACATGTGTACCTATGTACGCGGGTCATTATGCAAATGTGAAGAGATCACATCTTATTTTATTCTGTATTCCCCATCATAGTTAATATATATAATTCCTTGGTGATGCATAGTAACCTGTCCCCAAACTTAGAGGCTTAAAATAATGACAATTATTATGTCTCATGATTTTGCGAGTTGACCGGGCATTTGTCCTTCTGTGCATGGTATCACCTGTGTGATGAGATGACTGGAAAGTCCACATGGTTGGTGGTTAGTGCTGGCTGGGATCTCCCCAGCAGGCTGTTGACCAGGACCTAATTTCTCCAAGCATATAAATGGATTGCTTGGGCTTCCTCCTGGTCTGGGCAGTCTAAGGATAATCAACTTCTTACAAACGCGGAAGCTTCTAGGACTCATCAAAGCTTCGGTATAAGGTATAAAACATGACTACAAGCAGCATCACTTCTGCCATATTTTGTTGGTGAAGGTAGACCACGCGGCCAGCCCAGTTTTACAGGAAGGCATGAATATTGTGAGGTGGGGTCCACTGGGGAGCTGCTGAAGCAAATATACAAACACCTCTACCTGTACCATCTGTCATCTTTCTAGATCTCGGTCTCTCCAAACTCCCACATGCTTGAAGGTGGTCCTTATTTCTGTAAGACGAGCCTGTTCAGTGTGCTCAGTATTTGATACAGGATCTGATCTGAGAGTGAAGGATGGAAGTATCCACAGATATCGGCATTTCAGAGGAAGAAATGAACTTGGAAATCATGTAGCTAAACTTTCTCCTTTTCAGATGACAGAACTACCTTGTCACTCAGCACTATCTCCACTGGACTGAATGTCTTTTGCCCTGTTTCGGTGACAAGATGAAGCACGCATTTTGCATTGATTCAGTTGTTCCGACATCAAAGTAGTTGAACAGTAAACAATTGTAACGCCCCAATCAAGTAGCACCTTCACCCTCTGCTCCTGCTGCTGCTGCTGATCTAGCCTCTAAACTGGAATTACTGCAAATGAAAACACTGACTCTCGGGGCAAAAAATCAGGATAAACGTGTATGGGAAGTTTCTGGGGAGAATGGAAGGCAGCATGTGATGAAGAGATCTCTCTGTAGGTGGGGGAGCTCATTCTCCCTGGAGATAAGACATTGCCCAACTGGACCAAAATATACACATTTTTAAAACCCCAACAGATTTTACTTTTCTCAAGTATTTTGTTTCCATTGACAATGGTG
This sequence comes from Paguma larvata, assembly GCA_030068075.1. NCBI lineage: Eukaryota > Metazoa > Chordata > Mammalia > Carnivora > Viverridae > Paguma > Paguma larvata. Next base: position 127,224,521 of record CM057827.1, on the reverse strand, counting down.
GATATGAATAGAACAACATCTATGAGTAAGTTGATCTATATGTTACTTACTCAATTTATAGGCGTCCATTTCCACCTGTATTCTATTGAGTTATCTCCAACGTGCTAGACGGTTTACAGACACGAAGAAAAGAGACGCTTATGCCTCACCATAAGGAATTAGTTAAATTAATTATGAGGCATCCACAGGAATTACCATATAACGATTGCAACAGAAGTTAGAGGAGAATATTTTTAATAGCTTTATTGAAGCATAACTGATATAGAGAAAACTGTGCTTATCTCATGTATATGATTTGACATTTGGATATACACATGTGCTTGTGAAACCATCCCCAGATTCAAGGGGATAAACATATACAGAAACACATTTAACACAGAGAGAGACGCTTGGGACAACTCAATGAAAATAAAAGTGCTAAGGGCCACGGAACATGAGCAAATGCACAGTAGAGCCCAATGTTTTGAAAACCAACCTTTGTACGGTAAGGAACGAAAAATGTGAATACATTATTTCCGGGTCCTAGACATTTTTCTAGGTTTCTGAGGTAATTTTTTTCCTGTGGTTTTCCAATTTTTCACAATCAACAGATATTATGTGTGTCAACAGAAAAAATAAAAACTTAGTCTGTCTTTGCTATCAATTTACTTTCCAATTTTTAAGTGGTCTATGTTTACCAGGTCCCTAGAATGCAGAAGTGGTCCCATAATAAGTTTAAGTTTCCAAAGAAATGCATTGTAAGCCATGAGAATTCTAGAACCACGCATGTCATTAAATTCAGGCTTCGGGACAAAAGCTGATGTATCATCCGATAAGGCCCCTGTTAGCTTTTCCGGGACGCGGGGTGGGCCCGCAACACCTCATCCTGATCTCTGCCTCCTGCACCCATATCATCACAGCATAAAGCCATTTGATTCCAAGCCACCTTTGATCAATGTTTAATGATCAGAGTTTCTGGAGCAATCAAAGACGTCGCGAAGCCGGAGGTATTTATAGGCTCTGCAAAAACAGCTTTTTCCGCGGTGCGCTCGCGTTCAGTTGACGCCATTGGCATTCCGCAGCACGCAGAAACGTATCAAAGAAATTTGTTATGCTTTGAGCATGAAAGCGAAGTAAAACACAGATAATTTGAGAAACGAGGAAACTTATCAGGGATGGGATCCACGGGCTGCCTGTCAGTTGGCAGCCGCCGTGCCACGGAGCGCCCGGCAGGACGGTGCACGCATGCAAATGTGGGCCGAGCGCCGCCCCCGCGGCTCCCCCACCCCACCTCCCCCAGCTGGAGGATGTTGCTATTCAAGGGGACTGATGAATGAAACCAGAATTGCATCAACTGCAGTGGAAAAGGCGGACAGGAGCAGCAGACAGCTGCGCGGGTGACCGCTTTACAAGTAGGAGCTATCAATCAGAAGGCGTGAAAGACCCAAATCCAGGGAAACCAGGATCCCACCCCCTTGATACCAATCCTAATAGAGTGCTAGTCACTGATGCAAATATGGGGCCGAAGAGCTGATGATAGCTCCTGCCTTCCCCACAGAAGGATCTCAGTGAAAGTTGGCTGTTGTCCTGATTTAGAGACAATGCCACACTGCAGCTGAGAATCTTTTTCGGTGACAAAGACGGTTGCTGCCCTGTCTTACACTTGGTTTAGGTCTCTCTGGGACATTTCTTCATGGGCTGGAGCACGGATGGTTCTAGGCTTCTCCGAGCCAGCACTGAGCTCAGGGTATCCAGAGGGAAGGGGTTCAGCTACTGAGGACCCAAGACCCAGAGGCTGGTTTCTAAGGGAGCATGGCACAGGGGTTAAGAGCATGGCTTCTAGAGCCAGGCTGCTTGGAGCTGCATCCCCCCAATAGTCTCTGTGAACTCAGTCTTCTCATCTGTAAAATGGGTTGATTACTGGTGCTGAAGATTGAGCACAAAAGCAACGTTACTGAATAGAAATGTGATGCGGGCCACATGTGTAATTTTCTCCAACCTGCATTTAAAAAGTAAAGACAAAAGTGGGATATTTAAGTAATATTTTATTCAACCTAAATATATCTAAGATGCTGTCGTTGAAACATGCAATCCATACTAAGACATTACTAATGAGATCTGATGGTTTTTGGTTTTTGTGGGTTTTGTGTGTGTGTGTGTGTGTGTGTGTGTGTGTGTGTGTGTGTGTGTTTTGACTAAGCCTTCAAAACTCAGAGAGTATTTTACGTTTATGGCATATGTCAATTCAGTCTCGCTGCATTTCCGGTCTCGCTGGCTCCGTTAGCCAGGTTTGGCTAGGGGCTACTGTATCCATTAGCACAGCTTTACACCAGGAGAAACACAACACTATTTATGGACCACCTAGAATTTGTGGAAACTAAACTATTTTACAACGTTCCATAAACTTAACAGATAATCTCCCTGAGATCTAAGGCTAAGGAGGTGAAGGTTTATAATTTCCTCTGCCGGGAAAAAAACAGTCTCTTAAAAAAAGGCGGGGCGGGGGAGCTAAAAACAAATAACTCTGATGTTTAGATTTCTAAAATTCTATTCATCTCCATCAAAACTATCCGCGTGAGATAATAGGCCAATTATTTTTAGAGCTCTTTAAAATAATTTAGTAGACATAAATATACATGCGGATATACAGCTGGGATACACAAAAAGTCGGCTTCAGCCACAGATAAATTATTAACCAATATGGAATGTTAAATTCCAGGGACCCAAGTGGGATCATCGCAACGAACCACGTCCTTACCTCGTAATGACTCTCGTATTCATCACCATTAGTAGCATTCATAACAGTAAAAAATAAAGACACACATCCTAGAACATTAATAATGGTAATCTTGTCATCTTTGCAAAATACGAGACCCGGCTATTTTGCACAGTGGGATGCAGATATTACTGAGAAAAATAATTAAAATATTAATTACACATTGGATAGAGTGTCGACTATCGCTATTATATTATCATTATTGTTGTTATGTTGCCGAATATTGCTTTATGCAGATTTTTCTTTCTAGAGCCTTTATGAGAAATAAAATCTTTTGTGATTTTCGTAAATACTCTCTTAGGCAACTTGAACTCCCTGAGACATGAATGCATGGCATATCAGATGGAAACGATCAGATTCAGCAACCAGGAAATATATTAACCTGGCTTTGCTGTGTGCCTACACTCATTAATCTGAAATGTTGAGCATGTCCTTGAGTCAAACGGATGTCTGGATGGAAAAAAATGTGGGACGCCCGTTTTAGGCATGCACTCGGTTACGTTAATCATGGGTAAACATTGACATGAGAGTGGAAAGTACTGTAGACTGACGTTCCGTGTGTCCCCCTCATTCTCACTTCTAGAGCCTGGTTTGCTTCTGCCATTACAGGGTCCTCCATGTTTGAAGATGTTGTGGCCGAAGGGAAAATTGTGGTAGACCATATCACGGGAAACGTGGACTCATTCAAGAAAGATTGTAGCCCAGTGCTTGACTCTCCACTTCCCACCCAGCAAAAGCCAAGGGAGGCTTTTATAACTTCAGGATCAGACAGCAGGAAGCAGAGTGGAAGGGAGGGAAGGAAAGGAAAAGCCACCCATTATCACAAACATCTCCTGCCCAGACAGGAGCAAGGTCTTGTCGTCCCTGATCGCCATTCCCTGACTCCTCTAGGCCTCAAGGTTCACTGTGTCAACTGGGGGGCTGATTATACCTCCTGCACAGTTTTGCAGAAGGTCTGGTGGACGATGTCCCTAAGTGTACATGCACGCGATACGAACGACACAAGGGTCGGGCCTCATTCTTCTGTGTCTTGAATATTCAGCTACATGAAACTGGTCCTCATTCAGTCTTTCAAAAAACATTGCGTAGTGGTCCATTTCAGGGATAGAGTGTCATGGGTGGTTGGGAGGAGGACGTGAGGTCCCTGCATCCGGGGGTCTCAGTCTGAGGGGGAGATATACATACAAGCAAACTGACCTATAAGCAAACATACAGACACACAAGCAAACTGACCCCAGGCCATGGCAGAGAAGGTGGGCACAGTGCTGGTGGCACTCTACCAGAAGCGGGTGAGGTACCCTGCTTTTTAATGTTGCTGTGTGGTAAGCCGAGATCAATGGGCCTCTAAATCCTAGGAATGATGATTCGGTTTTGGTTACTAGGTCCAACTACCTGTAGCTGTACCTATGGGAACTGTATGTCGGTATATATATATATAATACCCAGGATGACCTGTTATGGTTCATTTGCTTTTTTCTACTATTTATTTTTGAGGATTTCTACTTGAATGTCTTCTACAACTTCGTTTTTTAATTTCTTAGGTGCCCATTGGCTGGAATTGGCATGTGTGATTTCTTTCTTTCAGGTCCCTGCTTAAGCAATGAGTGTCTGACCACGCAGCAATAATAGTCCTCTATCCCCTTCGGTTTCGGCCCTGTATCTTGCTCAATTTTTCTTCAGAACTGCTGCTACTACCTGAGAGTTAATATACCATTTTCTTCTCTCATTATAATATAAGCTTGGGGAGGGTGGGACTTTGTTTTGTTTGCTACAGTATTCCCAGATCCTAAAATAATGCCTGCCATTCTAGATAGCTTCCAGCAAAGGTCTTTGGAATGAATGAACACATAAAGAAACAAGATAATCCTTGAGAAAAGAATCACAAGTGTAGAGGAAAAGATGTGGGCTTCAGATTGAAGATGTTCAACTTATTTTTTAGTTTCTAATTTAGAGAGAGTGTGTGTGAACAGGGAAGGTGAGCAGAGGGAGAGGGAGAGAGAATCCCAGGCAGACTTCATGCTCAGTACAGAGCCCAATGGGGTGCTCGATCCCATGACCCTGGGATCATGACCTGAGGTGAAATCAAAGCTGGATGTTCAACTGACAGCCACCCAGGCACCCCAAGAGAGATGGCCAACCTTTAAGCCTGATTCTCTGGCATTCTAAATATGTAGCGATAGGCATGTTGCATCATTTTGAACCTCAGGTTTCCTATCTATAAAATGGGAGTCTTAACTATCATGCATAATAGTAAGAGTGCTTTTAAAATCTATTTATGGCTAATAATCTTGTACAGAGAATCAAGCCATTTAATGATCTAAATGTGTATGACACAATTGGTTAATTTTGAAGTCGGTGTCAGAAGTGAGATAAGACCAGCAAGAACTTGGCACAAGGTGTTTCTCAAACATCAGTTTTAATTCCCAAGTGTTATATTAGGAGGGATTAGTTTTGTTTATATTTTGTTATGGTTTCTGAGTCATTTTCTATCCATAGATGCTAATCAAATAAATATTAACTAAATATTAACTTTAAGCAATGAAGCTTGGGACTATCTTTTTAAACAAGATAACTAGGGAAAAAATTCACACATTTAAAAAAAATTCAAGATCCCATTGGCAGCATTTGATCCTTAACACATAGTTTCTTGGAAAAAAAACTCAAAATAAAAAACATATTTTCTCTATATTGAACCATAATTTAAGCTGTTATGTGTTTTCTGTTTATCCCTGAGCCCATACTTCCAATTTTCTTCTTCCTCACACTTGGCTATTCTGAAATGTAATAGAAATAGCAAAAGAAAAAAAATAACAAAAGAGTTGAACTCCAAAGTAAATTTCACTCATTTTTAGGTCAGATAGAGTGTTCATGGAGCGGAAGCTGTTTAAAGTTTTCTTGATTATCTTTGGGTTTAAATTTTGGGTCCTTTTGTTTGAATTTCAGGTACTTGAACATTTTCAACAAATCCTGAAATGGTGTCATCTCACCACAATCAGTCCCTTTCAACGATTTAGATGACTGATCGTTTATTGGAAACCAGTCCCATGTAAATCAAAGCTTTGACTCAACTGGTTCGTGGTATGAGTCTCCTTCTACGATGTCTGTTTTGCAAATGGAAGAGAAATTCATGTCGAGCGGGGGTTTCCCCATTCTGTTTTAGCCTTGGCAAAGATGGGCGAAGGCACCGACCTGAGTCTGTTTGTCTGAAATCCCTGGCTATAAAGTAGGGGAGTTAGGAGAGCTGGTTCTGATTAACCTATATAGAGAGTTCAATGTAAATGCTATTAAAAACTCATCGAATGGTATAGGAACTGATTACTTACCCAGGGAGTTCTAAGTAAATCGAAGCAAATTGCCTGAGATTTAATTTAACAAACATTTACCGAGCATCTGCTCTGCTCACAGCGCTGAGCTCGGAGATACGGGGTGCCGAGATGCACCAGACGCAGGCTGCCCTCCAGGAGCTCACGCTCGCTCTGGGTCTGTCTGACACACCCCCAGAAAGGGCACGCATCTTCAGTTGTACCTTGAGAACTGTCTCTCCTCTGATCAAAATGTGGAGCAAATTGTGAAGGGTTTGTGGCGTAGTGCTAGCAAACCACTGACCTGCACAGACCACTGTAATAAATGCCAAGAATATCTTAGGTGGGCAAGAAAGCGGTTCCCAATTCTGACTGAGAGTACCAAGGGGGAATTTTTTAGAAGACAGAGGTCTTAAATGACCACTGGGTCTTCAATAGGCACATTCTAAGGGAGAGACTTTCCAGGCAGGGGAAGAATGGTTGATCAAAGTTACTAATAGCAATAATGAAGTGTTTCCTCTGTGCCAGCATTGTTCTAACCCCTTTACATGTACTAATTCACTTATTCCTCATATCCATTCTGTGAGCAGGCAAGGATATGATCCCCATTTTGCAGATGAGGAAAGTGAGGCACAGAGAGGTTAAGTAACTTGCCCGTGGTCGCCCAGCTAGGAAGTAGGAAGTGCAATGCTAATCTGTGCTTTATCATACTGTAGGGCTACCTTTCAAAACCTTGAGGCAGGAAAAGATTCAGAATGTATTCAAATTTCTGTGCGTATATGGCAGGATTAGAAGTTAGCTTTGAGGAGGTTTATAAGAGGCATGTTTGAAAAGTGGGTAGGTGTGTGCAGATATTCTTCAGGAAATGGAAACCACAGAAGTTATGGACAGATAAAATCTCTCCTTTGGAAAGAAAAGGGAGCCCTCTGTAACACAGTCCAAAGCAACTTCCAGACATTTCTGCAAACAGCACTGAACTTGAACTTACCCCTGGTGATGCCATGTTCTCAGGGAACAAGATGACTTCTTGAGAGTCTAGCCCCTTGTGGATACTTTTGAAACTCGTGGCTGATGAGGAAAAAAGAAAAGAGAGAGAGACAAAATGTTAGCTACTCACTTAAGAGTCTAGATTTCATGACCCCTCTTTTTAGTTCTAAGATTATAAATCTTGTGTTGAGGATGCTATCAAATGAGTTAAAGATCATAAGCATATTTGCTTTATACTATCATATATTCAAAATGTTCTCCCTTAAAGGTTAAATAGATTGTCAAATGATAGCACAGCCTGTGTTCATATTAATTTTGCATTTAAAAAATGGCAGCCACACTTAAAAAAATGGAAAATGAGAATGTATTTTATTTTATCCAGTAGATAGCAGATTTGGGGCCTGCATGATAAGGCCGGGTGAAGCAGGAGTTCTGTTGCAAGTACTTAAAAGAGGAATTAACTTAGATAATTTTTGGTATTATTTCAGCAAGACATCAGAAAAATATTTTTTGAAATCATGGCTATCTGAAACCACCATTGGGAAAATCATCAAAAGGCCATGGGAAGGAAACTGGCATTATAGATTCTAGAATCCCAAAGTTGCCCAAATGGTTTCACAAGGGCATAACTGCCATTACAGATCCCGAATTATTCAGGCGTGTGCTTTGGAGAAGCGAGACTTTAGTATGCTGAAGACACGGTCTTAAGGCTTCCGGGGTCACCGCAGATATTAAAAATTGGTAGCAAGACACCAGACTACTAATCAGACAATGGCAGAAGGACTCGGACACTGCGGAATTCCTAATAATTCAAAGAGGGTCTGGTCAATAGCATTTTTAAATACAGAAGCAACGCGCCCGCATCTAATTAGTGATACATTTGTGCGAAAAATTCTCCAGCGTCCATCTCGAGTTTCTGTAAGCCATGAGAAAACGGAGCTTTGGTGTGCAAGTAAAAGCTCTAATGGCTAGCCTGATGGTAGAGTAACCCCTACAGTGAAGTTATAATTACAATTTTGTCAAGAGAGTAGGGAAGTCAAAGTTTCACAGGGAAAAAAACCTATTTACGGAAAAATATTATGCTTTTCATTTGATAGAAAAGTAATTATTGCAAAGGGACTCCTGGAAGATCTTGCAGACAGTCACCCCCTCTTTAATAAGTCCTTGCGGCAGCTAAGTGGGGATCAGGAGTATTCTTTATCAGGTTTGCATTCAAGTAGCACTAAATCTATGCAGGTAGGAATTAAATAGTATCTGAGTTTAATTAAAATTATAAAAAAGGAGAAGAATGGTTGGTAGACTGCTCGACTGCATTTTAACCAGTAACCTCAGACCCTAATTAGAAATGCTTTTCATATCTTCTCTGTGCAAGGGCTTAATCTGACGTGAGTCTGCGAGCGAGGGCTTGGGGACCGGTGTTAATTCTGCATGCGGTCTCGGTTTGTATGGAGGCGGGCGCCGCTGATTGACCGCACCGAAGCACGGATCCCATGACCTTGTGGGGATTTTCGTGTGAGGTGTTAATTGAGAGGGTGGGTTAATCTTTGAGCATCATTGTCCCCAAGCTCTGGGCAAAGTTTGTGCTTCGTTTCCTTACTCAACAGTACATTTGATCTCCACCTTGCCCCTCCATGACAGTTTCCTAAGCCCACCACCAACTCGCTCTTGATAAATTTGTTGGCCAAAGATAAGCTCTTGGCCTCTTGTTTGATTTCATGAGCTCGCTTTTGTGCCCGGCTCTAAAGAGAGAGGAGTGTCTCACTGAATTATATTCAAGTCCTACTTAGAGACAGATAAATGCACACACAGTAAAGATCTCCGCTTCTCCTTCCTGCCCCTCTGCCTGCTGCTGCCCTTCCTTCCTTGCGTGGTTCAGGCTCTCTGGGAAGAAAAGAAAAGACTCATCCATTGGGAGATGAACAGCCTCAAAAACAAAAAGGAAGCAGGAGGCAGATTCGAAGGAAAGGTTTCAACCGTATTCCAATGGAGTGCTGTGAAAATGTGATTTTTTTTTTTTAATTCTTCCCGTCCAGAAAGCCTGGGGTAATTACAAAAGCAGGGAGACATTATAGAGATAGTACTTCTGGAACAATACGCATCCAGGCGCACGCGCCCTAGAGTTTTCATGTAACACTCGTGTAATGTACAAAAAGAAAGCCCATTACTTTTGCTTTTTAAAAATAAATAATGAATGACTTTTTTTTTTCCATGTTTTATTGTACAGGCCTGTCATTTCTATCACGAGGAGTAAATTTTTACTCGAGGCAGGATTAATGTATACTGGCTGACCTTAAAAATGACTCCCAAGTGAGCAGGATGGTAGTTAAAAAAAGCAGAAAGAAGTAACGGTGCTCACCCAGGAAACGTAGGGAAACGACAATGATTAAAAAAAGAAAAAGATTATGAAAAAGCACAAATGTTAGCCGTCCTTGACATGTGATGCATTTCTCTTATTTGTTTCACGACACCAGCTGTAGAGGAGTTTAATTACAATGCTTCAAGACCCTTCTAGCGCCATTACTGAAATGCTGGGACGCCCAGTGAATCAGTGCGTGTTGATGGGCAGCTTCAGACCCCGCCCGAAGGGAAGGGGGGCTGTCACCACATCCGATCACACAATGGGTCACTGTGCCTCACCAGGGGCAGGCTTCCCCCATCACCTCCCCTGACTCGGCGAAGCAAGTGTGCAGAGAGAAGGTGGAGGGAGGGCAAGGCAGCTGTCCATGGAACTTGTCACTTTCTGGGGCCATCGCCACAATAAGATGCAGACGCGGCTTCAGTAAGAAGCAAGTAAGAACATTGGCTTTCTCCTCGACACCCCTTCTCCATCAGCTCCCGCCTACACCGTGCCCCCTTTTCCAGACTGGCTTTTAATTATTTTGAATGGTATATAGTTAATTAATATGAGACCAAAAAAAAAAAAAAAACACCAACAAAAACAAAAACCTCTGTTATTTGAATTGAATTCATTTCAAAGAATATTGATAAAGTAATATTCATCCTCATCCTCATATTAATAAGTTAATGACTTTAACATTTAAAGACATTTCGTGGTTCTGATAATAAAACTCACCTTTGACCAGCACGCTCACCGAGTCCTTTTGTACACATTGACTGATTTAACACACTGAAATCTAATCATCTCCTTAACCAGTTCCTGGATAGTCAGGGTTTTCCAAACCTCACTCGCTGTCTCTACCTTGCGAAACACATCAAATTCTCCATGTCCTTGTTCTGTGGGGGGATGGACCCTTTTCCGTTTAAACCTGTTGGCTCTTCAAAGACATCACCCTTCCCCTTTGTTAGGGGGACTCCTTTTTGACTCCTCTGCAAGCTAAGAACTTGGAGTTAATATACACAAGCACGCGTTGAACTCCATCCGGGGTTAAAATTCAGGGGACCAGTCTAAGGGCACTTCTATTTCAGCCATTTGTCATGCATTTGCCTTAAAAGAAATCCAAACCTAGCTTCATCAGCGTGGCAGTCAGCTCCCTCACCTGTGAGCCTCGCATCTGTGTGAGTCTGGAGAGGGGGTGGGTGCGGAAATCAAAGTCTTATGACAACCATTTGCACCACTGACTCCCAAGTTCAAGGAGGCTCCTGTGGCCGTCCACCATCCAGTACCCTCGCGGCCGTGTAATTCTGAGCCCAGATTTCAAATTAAAGTGTTATGTTGGCTTTTTGAAGGAAAAGGTTTCAGAAGCCGGGTGAAAAGCCCCGGCCCATGCGAGGGGGATACAGACAAACAGCCCACGGCAGAGGGAAATGAGGATGTGACATAGGCCACAGCGAGTTCAAACAAAATTTGGCCTGCAGAACGCAGGAAAACCCTTGGTGACAGATGCGATCGTGTGGGTCATTCTGCCACTCTGTCTCCTGCCACTCTTTATAACAAGAAGGGATAAAGGGGGACCCGATTCTTAGAGGCTTGGAATTGGAGAAGTAATTCAAAGAAAAGTGAGTGGCGTTGGCTCTGGGCTTTACATGCTACTGTGAGTCTTCAATACTTTCCCCCTCGACTCGGAGCCCCAGTAAGAACTTTAAAGATGGAAGGAGACAGGAATACTTGTACAAGCGAAATTTACTCTTCCAAGTATAAGAAACGATAGCTTCTAACCATGCTGAAAGGTTTGCTTTTCTAGCCACGTACCCAAAATAAGTTCTTGCTCAGGCAAGGCCTAGCCTCCACAACTCCTCCAGTTAAAACGTGTCAATTCCGAGGAACGCATTACTAACATCTGTAAGCACACTTGGGTCCGTGCAGTTATCATGTAAGCCAATTTCTTGGAGATAATTCCCTTTGAACTTGCTCCTGTGAATACACAGGTCCACAAAAATAAGAGCTTATTCTTTTCTCTTGATGTGGCCAATAATAAAGAAAGAAAAAACTATACTGAGTAGCTGAGAGGTCAGCATTAACAATACAGGTTATAGTTCATTTTGTTCATTCGTGAAGGTCCCTTTTGGGTTTTTAGCATCTTAACAGGCTATCATAGTCCAGAAACAGGCAAGAAGAGACAGGATTTTATTGGGTGGTGGTAGTGGTGGTGGATAAAGAACCTCAGGGCTAACCCCGGGATCACGGTACATCATGCAAAATGGAACTATTTTGCTTTATAGCAAAGTATTCTCTTCATTATGAAATTACTTAAGGAACAGAAGCCCCAATCTCTATGTTGCATCAGCCAAAACCATTTTATCCTATTTCATACAACTTTGTCTTTAATGTTCATGCATAAACATATCATGTTGTTTTGTAGACAATTGCATTTGAAGTGTGCATTTCATTGTCATGTACGTAGGTCTTCAATAGGGTCTATGTCTCTTGTTTCTTGTGTTTCGAAGGACAATTAACTAAATAGCGGCCGTAAGCCTTTATATGAGCTTAGTTCAGAGGCAAATTGTAAATGTCCGTGAGGTTGGATTCATAGGTTGGGCCTGTCCTGTGGTTAGTTCCAGGTCTTTCTAGGATTCAGGAATTCATTCCTGAAAACGGGGATTGTGTTGCATGACTGGAGGATTCCTCAGCAAAACATTTAGCTACTTCTCTGGAACCCCAAGTTTTCCGCTGGTGTGTGATTTTTGAAATAGAACATGGATATTATTTTCAAATTCCTCATGGGAAATTTTGACATTTTAATAAAGAGCCATAAGAACTTCGTTAAAGGGTCGTAAAACCAGGTTACTATTAAAGATGGTTCTTTCTTTGTGTCTTGGTCTTGCGGCCTTCATGTCTCCCGCCCCTTCCCCCCCCCCGTTTTGGGAGGAATATCTAACGGAGCAAGAGAGACTGGTTCCATTATGAACCAGCTTTGTGACCCCAGCCCAAGGTTTTTCTCTGAGCACAAACCATCTGACTTTGCATGGGGTGAACGTGTGTCAGCTCTTCCCCAGAATTTCAGCATCAGGCAAGGAGTGAGGGCTGGGGGCCTCCACTGGAGAGCTAGCCTCTGCCCTCTGAACTTCTCCACTTTCCCACCAGTTCCCCCAAAACAACTCTGCGAAAGACAGGAGTCAGCCCCTGAAAAGCATACCAGGCATTTTTAAACACAACCCTGACATTTCCTCAACATTTCCATAGCTGAGACTTCCCGCGCACAACCTCCCCCCCCACCCCCCTTCCATCAAATAAGGCACCCGCTCTCTCATGCTACTGCAAAGAAGGAAGAAAAAAAAAGTTGGCAATTTAATTCAAACAAAAGAAGCTTGAAATCTATAAGCACAGCAACTCCGAGGCTTCTGGCAAATAGAATTCTAATTAGTATGCTGCTATTTTTCTTTTAGACAGATGAGCGATGCCCCCTATTGACTCTAGCGGGCAGGCTGGTAAGGGGGAAAAAAAAAGAGGGGGGGGCAGGTGGGGGCTAGCCAGCAAACACTGCAGATTGCAAATTATATTGCAAACCTTGCCAAGTCGCGGCTCTTGGCATCAGATTTTTAATGACACCCTGGAAAAAGGAAAAAGAAGCCCTTAGCTAAGGGATAAAAATGAAGGGTTTTACACTGTGATAAGTCTTCGCTTAAAACCCAAATGGCCAAGCCCACATTAGGGTTTTAAAATATTCATAGATAGAAGTGAAAATGAGGATATGAGGAAGTACATTTGTTGCTTGGTCAATTGACAACTCATTCTGCATATTAATACAGAGTGATGATCTAATTTTAAAGGGATAGGCTATCTTTTTTTTTTTTTAATGTGACTTTTGATTACTCTGAGACTAAGGGCAAAACATCACAGAAATGTCTTAGCAATGACACAGAATGTTGCTTTCTTTTGATGTAGACCTGGGACTAACTACTTCTTTGGTCAAGAATTCTGGGGGTTCAGAAACCGTGCTTCTCTTCCTGTGTAATCTCTCTGATGTATCTTGACTGAGCACTTTGATTTTTTTTTTCTTTTTTTCTGCCCCCCTCTCCAGAAACCTTTTCCTTGTTGCTGTGCAGGAGGCCCTTCACAGTTGTAGGGTTTTATACACAAATAGACAGATCATCACAGGCAGGAAGGCCATTCCTTTTCATAATGAGGCCACCTTCTGTTCTGAGGAACCAGTTTGGGTATCTCTGCTCCCGTGTGGAAGGTCTGAACACTAAGAAAAAGTAAAAAAAGAAAAAACAATGTGAAGGGGAGAGCATAGCCCCTTTCCAGGCCCAGACACCATCATTTTCTGAGCAAGGAGAGTCTCATGAAATTGCTTTTAATTGAAAATCTTAAAATATATTCTCTGTAACGTCCATCCATACAGACTGTATTCCAAGTATGTGGGAGTAAGGATAGGAGCGATGAATCTATTCCCCTTGTTTCTTCGTACGGATTTAAACTGGATTTTGTCTTTTCAGGACTGCCTCAGAGGTACAGAAAAAATATACGAAGAGTTCTAAGAACTGTTTTGACTTTTTGAGTTGAACACCATGCTTTGCATGAATTAACTTACATGCTTTTGTCCTAAGGGGCCCAAAGTCTATCTGTTGGTGTTGCCAACAAGGTAGTTTTCTAATGCAAAAGAGTGGGAATCCTTCAAAACCAAACTGATGAGATTGAAGCAAAGTGCCAAGCCATGGCCAACACAGAAGGGCCCCGCCCGAGGAAAATGAGAGATAGGAGGAGGCAAGGAAAGTTTGTTGGTCCTGGACATAGACATGGTATGTACTTAAGTGACCAGGTACCAGCCACGTAAGGAGACAAAGGTCAGTTCAATTCCCACAAGAAAGAAGGAGATATTTTAAAAGACATTTTTCAAGAAGGAATCTTAGCCAAAATTGTACAGAATGCTCTTTCTGTCTCAGGGAGAAATCGACATACACTGCTCAGGCACTCACTGATGTCATTAGAGTCAAGGGTTTTCTCGGAAAAAATAAAAAAGAAAGAGTGACATGGGGCCCCCAAATGCAATCTGAACTCTATTTAGACAAAATAAACACCTAAGCTATTTAGTTTAAAAAGTGATGTTTTTGTTTTTGATATCTGTAAACTTACTTAACACATTCTATTTAAAGTAACCCCTTCTAAGGTCACCTGGGAATGACTCAGAAATGGGGGGAAAGGATAATTTTAATTTTTCCCAGCTTCCCTAGAAAGGAATGACTGCTGATATCTTGCTGTATGTGTTGGTTTGGAGGGCAAGAAGTTCTCAACCATTGCAGTCAGTTAAACTTCTGACTCTGATTTCGGCTCAGGTCATGATCTCATGGTTCATGAGTTTGAGTCCCAATGGGCTCCACACAGCAGTGTGAAGCCTGATTGGGATTCTCTCTCTCTTTCTCTCTCTCTGCCCCTCCCCTGCTCATGCTCTCTCTCTCTCTCTTTCTCTCAAAATAAACGAACCTTAAAAAAAGTTAAAAAATTAAAAAAAGAAGTTTTGAACCACTGTCATTGGTGTCTGCTAGGAAACCATGGGTGCTGGAATTTGAGGACTATTTTTAAAATGTCACTCTGGATAAGGATTCACCTCATTTGATCCTTTAGTGACTAAGTCAGTAGTTTTAAGGACAATGTTGCATTTATTCAGAAAGAGGAGAGATGAGATTGGTCAAGACTTCAGCATATGAGACGAGACGGAAAGTTTAGGAGCTTCGAATAAGGATGGTAAGTGGGAGAGTCAGGTATTGCTTTTGAGAGGGATCCTGCAATTGAAAAAGAAGGGGCAGCGTCCTACCAATTATCAAAACTTGCAATTACTCCTGAAAGAGCCGCTTTTCAGTGAAAAACTTTCCCCCCCTCCCCCTACCCACCCCCACCCTTACATACTGGTTGAATTCCGTTCGCAGGTGAAGGGAGGTGACAAGCAATTTTAGCACCCAATGGCTTAAAGGAGTTCAAATGACCACTGAAGTCATATTAACTTGTCAAATTGACCAGTATTTTCTGTCATTGAAACATTAGAATGAGTAGCTCCAGACAATAAAATTGTTTCAATTATACTGCATTAGGCCTGGCTACAAGTACTAGAAGATGCGGAAGGCAAGAGGGTGAGCGAGAGTCCACGTGTTCCGGAAGGCTGACAGTACCATTCCACTGGAAACCATTTAAATTCATACCTGTGCGGGGGTTGGGGGTATAAGGCAGTTCTCAACCATTCATGAATGAATTCCCATTAAGGGAAGCGGACAGATAAGTCTACACCAGCTCCCTCCCCTGCTGAAGAGAATGTAACCGTTTATTGTTGTAATGTTGGCTATGGGTATGAAATAGATTAAATGAAATTATTCCCAGTTATTAAAGTCACAGGAAATTGGTGCTAATTATATGAATTGAGTATTAATTGAGATTTCTTTTTTAAATAGAAAGGGGGAGAGGTAAAAAGGAACAATTTTCATAGTCCAAAATGAATACAGTTGTGTTCACCCTTCTGTTGGTGCCAGAAGAGGTATCGATCCTTCACAATCTCCCCTACCTTGTTTCTCTGAAGATGGAGTCTGCCTGCAGGAGAGAATATTGGATTCGGTATGGATGCCTGCGCTGTTGTAGGCTGCTCCAGAGCAGGGAAGCCATTTCAGAGTTTCCCTGTGGGATGGCGTGTGAGTGTGTGTGTGTGTGGGGGGGGGCACTGCCCAAATATCAAGACTCTGACTGCGAGGCCACTCAACCGTACTTCTATTATACCAAGACTCTGTCTCTCCTACTCAAGCAACACTAGGATGATAGGTTGTTCTCAAGCCAAGAACCTTAGGGTTGGGCTGGTGGGCAAAGGAGAGATACTATCATTGAAGGATGTGTGTGTGTGTGTGTGTGTGTGTGTGTGTGTGTGTGTGTGTGGAGTAGATTGATATTGTCTCCATTTTTATAGCAAAGATCCATCTTGTGTCTGGGAGATTTATATATCTTTATAATGATCCTTTCCTCTTCATCAAGGAAAACTATTATCAGAAGGAAATAGGTTCTTACTAGGTAGTTACTTTAGTCTCTGGAGTTGGAATCACTGTGATCTTTTGGGTTTGGGCTGTTTTGTTTTTGTTTTTCATGGTCAGGGAGCCCGGATTCTATCCTATTCTGGCGTGGCCGAAGTTCACAATCCTTGATATGTTATTTTAAATCAAGGATCCCTTCTTTTGTTTTTGTTTTATTTATGTATTTAAAAACTTAACTCTAATGTAGCTAACATACATTATTATATTGGTTTCAGGTTTACTGTATGATGACCAAACAGTTCTATACATTACTCAGCGCTCATCAGGAGAAGTGTACTCTTAATCCCCATCACCTATTTCATCCATCCCCCCACCCACATAAATGATCTCCTTTTTAAAAAATAAGTTTATTTATTTATTTCGAGAGAAACAGAGACAGTGAGAATGCGGGAGGGACAGAAAGAAAGGAGAGAGAGAGAGAATCCCAAGAAGGCTCTGTGCTGACTCAGGGCTTGACCCCATGAACCTGAGATCCTGACCTGACCTGAAACCAAGAGTCAGACGCTTAACCAACTGAGCCACCTGGGCGCCCCACAAATGACCCTTTTTTAATTCTGTTCCATCTCACATAGCTATTTAATGTGACTGTATTCATTGGACACCTTTTCTGCTTTTAGTGCTGTGCTGAGAACCACCAGGGCTAGGAGGATGAATAAGACACAGTCCTTGACCTCGTGGCGCTCAGAGTCAAGTGTGTTTGTGCGTATTTGAGCAGGAGTATGTGAATCTGAGCAAGGGCACATTGAATTCCGATGGGACGTCGGATATGATTTGGCCCTTTGGTTTGCCATGCCAGTTAGAAATCCTCTTAAACTAGTTCGTTTTCCTTCCACTTCTGTTACTTGAGTATAATGAAAGGTGTTCTAACGACCAAAATGAATCGCTTTCTCTTCAAAGTTAAACCAAGTCCTCATGTTGGGCACCAGTGGCCACCACCTGCCGCGGTTGTGTCTCCATCCTGTGGTAATCATGATCGGAGGTAATCGGCGTTTACGTACGCTTTCGCAATTACCTGTTTAAAAACCCATTGAAAAATTTTAGATTCCAGGCTCAAAGTCATGGAAATGTCTTAGAATATATTGGTCTGTTTGTGACTCTGATCATTTTATAGTTCCTTCCCAAACAAATCCTGTGTATATATATTATGCATGATTTAAAAAAAAAAGCCACATGTATAATGATTTACTGCATATTTATGCTACAATCAAATCCCAAGATAATTCTCTAGTCAGGACCGAGCACACACTACTCTTCTGTAACTGCTGGCTTGATACGGTAAATTCAAAAGAGAGCGTTGGGGGTTAGCAGTCGCAGCTGAAAGGGGGAAATCAAGAAACAGCAGTAGCATTGCTTTTGTCTTCATCCTGCTCTTAAAGATGTAAGCGTCTCCAGTGGGTGGGAGACCTACAATCCACCTACCAATTCTGGTGATAATCCTGCAGGTTGCAAGTTACAATTACCTTTTTAAAATGCCAATTAACCCATTCGGTGCTGTTTGGCATCCTGTGAGCAGTCAGATATAGCCATTTTGCACACTCTAGCCAGAGAGTAAGACAGGCGTGCACGCACACACCCCTGTGTGCACACACTCATACACACACACACACACACACATAAATGTCAGGGGAGGGAGGGCAGCGGGGCGAGGAGAGCGGCTGAGCTCTCGGTGGCTGAGACAAGCCTGGGAAACATTATTGCAGTACTTAATGTTGCCTGGGAACTTAATAAATTTTTTTTTGCCATTGATAAAAATCAAGAATAAGCAGATGCAGTGGGATTCCTACGCCATTGAGAAGTATAATGAAGACCTGAATGTACAGATATTTTTCACAAGAAAGAAAGCAGTAAATGAGATTTGGCAATATCCCCCATTTTTAATTGTATCTCACCAGCTTGAAAAGCAAACTGCAAGTTAATTTTAACCATATCGCTTTGGCTGTTATATTTAGTGTTTACTCTGAAGAAAGTAGCATGGATTTAAACTCCACATTTTCTATTTCGAGGCAATTAATAAAATTACTGTTTACTTCTACGGGCGTCTTCAGTCTCCAGCTTCAAAACACTTTCTAAGCACCTTTTTTGTTTCTTCTGACGAGGGGGTACATTGGGCAGGAGGCTGGGGTGTTTTACTTTATTTTCGTGAGTGAAGACATGGAGTTTCGGTTGCTGGCTCGTTAGGGCGTGTGGGGAGGAGCGTCCCCAGGTAGCTTCTCATCAAGGGGTGGTGGACGTAACCAGGGTTGGCGTTCATTGGGTGGTTGCCTGGAATTCTAAACTTTGGTGGGAATACCATCAAAACTCACAGGGATTTTGATTGACTTACCTAAGAGAGACAAAGGGGAGAGGGGGAAAAAAACTATTCTCACCATGGCAGACACTTTAGAGGCAGAGTGAGCTCCTCCATACCCTAGATATGCACACATGCATTACTGCTTCAGTGAGTTCATGGCAGGAGCCATTTCCCCAAACCTTGAACTTGTTCTCACAGAATAAGAGGACTCAGACTCACAGTGTGAATGAAATCTGAACAGGGATCCAGGTTTCCATAGCCCTACAGCTCACCCGGAAGCCAACTGGATTGGAACAACAAGAACATTGGTTAGGGAGGAGAGGACAAGTCATTCCAATCCCGTGCTCAAATGGAAACATCTAGGAGCAAGTGGGTTTCCCAGAGTCAAGTTTGTTCTCTGAACGTCTGTTGTAGGCTGGTTGGTATCAAGCAACTGTCCGCTAAAATTTTGATTGGAAGAGTTACTCAAGCTGAATACAAAAAATATCGTCGTACATTTGCATGGTTAATATAGGCTCATTTTATTTTATGAAATGCTGTAACTTTGCACAGGTACCTGTCAATGTTTCCTTGAATTTGAAATGTTTTTAAGGCTTCAGAAGTGAATTAATTCTCAGATGGAAGACAAAGACTTTTCTCAACAAGCGGTGAACGTTGAGTTGCTGACGCAATTTTCTGAACACATAAACATAGATGTAATTGGTCAACGTTTCAGTGAGCTGCTTTTTTTCCCCCCTTTGGCCTGTGTCAGAGTATAATTTTTCCATCTTTTGTGCTGCAAGAAATAAGAATTACTACGGACACTCTACTGTGCCTTAAAACTGAGGAGGGGGCACGATCAAAGAACAGAATCAGGCTGTGAGCTACGGTTCACTGCCATTGTTGTCACGTTCGACCATGTAGCTTTCAAACTTGGCCATTCAGCCCCAGATGAATGAAGACATAGCTTCCAGTTTCTCTCTCTGATAAGGAATTTGAGGGGGGATTGAGGAGTGTGGACATTCTAGGTCTGCCCTTGAGCCACCACAAATAAAATAACTAAAATGTCCCATAAACTTCCCTAATGCATCCTTATGCTTCATATTTAGAGAATACCACAAAATAATAGAATAAAGGCTAAGGTAAAGGTAGTGGCTTCAGCAGTTTTAGAAAGAACAATATCCATTGTTCCATACAGTTTGGGAAACTCTACAATATTTAATTTTAACGTTGTCCCCAAGCCTTAGTGTGTGTGTGTGTGTGTGTGTGTGTGTGTGTGTGTGTGTGTGTTTGTGTACAATTGATATGTGACTTAACCTGAGCCAAGATGAAGAGGATACATTTTGTGTATGTGAATGTGTGTGTGTGTGTGTGTATGTATGCATGTGTATGTATGTATACAGCCACTTAGCATTTATAGAAAAAGGAGAGAGGAAAAATAATAAACTATAAGGACAAATGAAACCTAGGCTGATGGTCTAAATCAATCTGATCCAAAATAGAGATTTATAGTTGAGACCACCCTGGATTTGGGGTTCATCCCACTATTTGTATATATTTTACAAACAATGGGTAAGAAAAAGAGGCTGTACCTCACAACTCTCTCTCTCTTCCTCTCTCTCCTCCACCTTCGTTTTGTTCCTTCTCTGTCTCCCTCCTCTCTAGGGTAGATTATGATTATTTTTAAAGGCTATTTCACTGTTTCCTAGTAGCCTGTACATAAAGAATAAAATACGTCAGCGAACAACTCGGGATATTGTAATTCAATATCGGTGGTATGTTTCTTCCAAATATTCCTCTTAACACACACCAAAAACCATAAGGTTGAGTGGGAAGAAATTGTTTTATATGCAATGGTCTGTTGCATTTTCTGTATCAACTGGGAAAAAAAAAATTACAGCTAACGTCTGGACACGAAAGCACCTGGAGTTATAACAGATGTTCCGTGGACAGTTAACGTACAGGCAGTTGACATATTTAGGTGATGTGTCACCGTGAAGGGAGGCAGCATGGATTGGTAGCTCTTAGGTTTTTAAGGAATGCGGATACGATTGTGAAGTTGTAAGGGATGGAAGGACGTGGTAACATTTTAAACATAGCTTGTTAGCTCTTCACGAAGGCGAAATGATAAAACAAAGGTTAGCTGGGGCTTGGCTTGTTAACGACACAATTAACTCAGGTTTATTATATCAGTTTCTAGAAATATGTAATGTATAAATCTATCTATCATCTATCTATCTATCTACCCACCTACTTACTATCTATCTTTTTAAATGAGCTAGGAAGACAGTAAACACTGTACATAAATATATTGGAAAGGCGTAGAAAATTCATTGGTGAACTTTTGAGCGAATTGTCTTTGTGTGCAAAGTAATACATGTAATTCTAGTGTATACTATAAAAACATAATAAGAAATAGAGTTTAGTGGGGAATTGCATCAACGCCTTCCTTGTGCAAGTCCTATCAATTCTTTTCCAAAGCAAGGAAAGACAGGGGTTGAACGGTGTATGCCACTCAACACAAGTATCTCAAAACTGTGAACACTGTTGAACGTCGTGCAAAATAATAATTTGTATGACGCTCTCCGGATCGTGTATCGGAGACACTTTCTGATCATAAAGTAGAAGGTAGGAATGCCGTTTTCTTCATTTTGTGGCAAAAGGTTCACATGAGGTTTTTGAAAGACGGTTTCGTGGGCACACACAAAAAATACACATGAAAATCATGTAAATGTGAATTTCTCTCTTCTCTATCAGCCCAGCGCACATTAGAAATGTATGTGTCGCTCTGTAGGTGCAAACTATAATAGGTGGATGGATATTTACCCAAGGAAATTTGAGCCATGGCCTTTCATTTTCAGAGAGCTGCTACCTAATCTCAGTGTAGTATCCGGACAAAGGACACCTCATTCCTCCTGCGTCTGAACTGCGAGCCAACCCTTTGTGAACCACCTAAGCGATTAGAATAATGGGCTGGGGGAGAAAAAAAAAAGATAAAATACAAATTTCACTCAGATCTGCGTTGGATTACTTCCTCGTGCCCCTGCCTTTATTGAGCGATTTGGAGTTTCATTAGAATTCAGAATTCCTGTGGAAAGAGAAACCACCGTGGCACGGACTTTTCTTTCAAGGGGATTGCGGGCTGACCCATCAAAATGAAAAGGCTCAATGTTGTGGTGACAGGTCCCCAAGCAGCCCTGAGTGACAGCTTCATTTCGGGAGTTCTCAGATGAGGTTTGAATTGAGGCTGGAGAGGTAGGGCTGGCGACACTTTGTTCCCTAAAAGTGGCGAAGTCCACCCTGCGGTGCGTGGACCAGGGGCGGGGGTACAAAAGGGAGTAGACACGAGCCTCTCTAGCCCGTCTCCAAATTTATTATTCATGTCTCACGAATATTCACTGTGCACAAGGTTGCCTTGAAAACCCAGAATTCCTACCCCCGGATTCTTTTTTATTACAGTTGTGGGGAGAAAGTGAAAAAGAGATAAGAAATCTCTGTGAAGTGGCTGCAACCAAAAGGTACCACGTTCTGCCTGGACAATTTTTTCCAAAAGAATCTTGATTCTCTCGACAAATACTGCTGTGGAAATCTCATCAGGCGATGCCCTGAAGTTTACCCTTGAAAACAGGAAAGTGCGAGCTCTTTCTCCTCCGCTAGGATCTGATCCGAACAGCAGTAATAATGAAAAATAACAATGCATAATGGTTTCTCATAATTGTGCACTCAGTCTCCTGGAATAAATTTTGTACATCTTTTCTGGAAATAGGATACCTACCAACATGAAGTGCCTATCCACGACTCTAGGGGATGGAAAGTGGTCAGATTTTTAGATTTCCAAGGCAGTAAATATCCAGAGTCACTGTTTCCAACTTCCAGGGCCCCAGCCACTAATGAAAGGCAGCTTGGAATAAGCAGACAATAGACAAAATTCAACTGCCCCATCCGACATTTTCTCCTGATGCTTTCCCATTTGTATGTTTCATCTCAAGAACAATACCCTTGTGGAAAAGGGAAAATTACAAAATGTATGCATACTTTCTTAACGTAACACTCATAATTTTGAAACCTCTTTTAAAAACGTAGAATAAGCGATTTATAGGAAACGCAGATAAAGAACTCCTGCTTTCTCCAGATATATCCAAAATTCATTTGTTGTATTCCAAGAAAAGTATTTGCCTTGCCTCTGAGTCGCATAATAAAACCACCACACAGCACGTTCTTAAGATGTATATATTATTATTATTGTTATTGTTATTATTATTTTGTAGTGGAGTCAGAGAGACTAGAGTGGCAAAAATCTATTGACTTGCCAGTGTAAGTTAGGGGTAATCTTAGGAAACTTTATCCTACACAGTTTCCTTTTATTCAATTTTTAATGTTTTCCTTCGAAAAAATGTATATATGCTGCATACCAGAACAGTCTTCAAAAAACTTTTCATCTAATCCCATCTTTCCAACAATTCACCATAGTCTGTGTGTCCCATAAAATTAAGAGGATAGAGAATTTCATCGTTTCTAGGAGATCTTAAAAACCACCCACATTTTTGATGAGCCAGCATACCAGGATTTCTTCGATTTGAAGGAATTTCATTTGTGTCTAATACGTGTGTAATAAAATTCAGAATATGTTTTTAAAGCATTAATCACGTTAGAATTTTTAGCCCATGGTTCCAATAAGAGTATATTCCCAACTGTGAGTTTTATTTGGTTCTTTCATGTTGGGGTCTTAAAATTTAGGTTAGTACTAACTAACCCAGTAAAACAGTGAAGAAAGAAATTATTTAAGCATATTCAGCAAAACAGAACCCAATCATTTGCAAAATATATTTACTTCAATCGTCTAAGTATTTCTATGTAAAAGGTTGATTAATTGTTTGATGACTAATCTGGGAAAATAGCTGGGTTTTCCCTTTCACTTTGCCAGGGAAAGGTAACTTATTGGTTTGATTCTTAAAGGTTGCCCATACCTCTGCGAGAGGCCAGCATAAATAGAATAATGTATGCTGTGAAGTTTCCTGCTTGACTCTACAGCTTGCAGGTATCACCCCGTTCGTTCAACAACTACTTATTCAGCACTTACTATGACCAAGCCGGAAACCTAAGAGCAAATAGGCTTCCTTACTTGGTAGGACAGTGGGAGAACCCAGACTTCATGCAAGGCCACATTTATCTGGACCCGTCTGCTTTTTTTTTCACATGGCACGTGGTCTCTTCTAGAAAAGGCATGTTTCTGATTTTTTCCTTATTCCTCAATTCATATCGAGAACACTGGCAGCAATATGCCACACTAGATTCTAGATTAATATAGAATTAGTTTATCCCTTCTGGATGAACCTCTAAGTTGCTGAGGAGTTCTATTAAAACGAGAGTTTGGGGAGTGTAGGTAAAACAGAAAAGAGGGTGAAGCAGCAGATCAGAGACCGGGGATCCGGAAGAGGGCAACAAAATAAATAGCGTAGCTCTAGAAGGGAAAAAAAAAAAAAAAGGAAAATAAAATATCGAATGTTACAAAAATTCTAATACCTGCTGTCCTAAAAAATAGAACGCTGTTTGTTGAAAGTCGACTCATGACTAAGTTTTGTCCCTAAAAGCTGTGCTCCTTGTGAACTAAAAACAAAACACAGAAATTGGCAATTTCCTTTTTAAGTTCTCCCCATCTCACTGCAGTAGCATTCCTAATAGGTTACAGTGCATCCTTCCATACTCATTGTGTGTGCGTGTGCGCATAGAAACGGATGGCATGAAATGTTCCGTATATGCTTACACTCCATATGTATTTACATAAGGGGAATAATATATTACACGTATATATGCACATGTAGATAGATGGATAGATAAATATTCCTGGAAAGTAGATCTGTATCCACTTTTTTTTAACAGAATTTTTTAAAGTTTATTTACTTATTTTGAGAGCGAGAAAGCACGAGCAAGGGAAGATCAGAGAGAGGCAGAGAGAGAGAATCCCAGGCAGATTCCACACAGACAGTGCAGAAACCCATGTGGGGCTCGAACCCACGAACCGTGAGATCGTGACTGGAGCCCAAACCAGGAGTTGGTCGCTCAACTGACTGAGCCCCTATATCCGCTTTTTAAAGATTGCATGATATTTCACCATAGGGATATCATATAACTGAATGGACATTTAGCGTGTTTCAAACTCTGGTCATTAATGAAACAGCAAAACAGCATGTAAAAGCAAACACCCTTGTATATGATTGTTCATTCTTCCCTGATTTAACTTTTAGAAGTGGCACTCTTGGGTCAGACATCACGGCCATTTGAAAGTTCAGTGCACATTGCCAAATTGTCCTCTGGAAAAGGGGTCGCAGTCACAGGTTGATGGGCTGTGTATATCTCAGCCTGTGACTCCATGCCTTGCCAAAATGATGTTATCGTGACTTTAATGTTTACATTCTAACATGTGAGAACTTAGATCCCATCTTTTTCTAAAACTTACATTTGTTTCGTCAGTGAGGCTCAGCGTTTTTGGTACATTTACAGACATTCGAATTTCTTTTCTGTGAATGATTGGTCGTGTCTCTTACCCCCTTTGTGCGAGTGTGTTTTGTATCTCGTCATAGTTTTCTGAAGGAATTTGACTTTTTTGACCAGATAATCAGTGCTGTGGTTTCCCATTTCATCATGGCTTTTTGAAGTGACTCCTTCACTTTTCCCTTCACTTTTTTATTTTGTTACGATAGCAGATTCTTCATTGTCATTCACTTGTGGATGTCAAAAACTCAGTTACAGAATTTAATTTGGATAAACTATTTCGAGATGGGATTGTAATTACAGCCCTCTCTAAAGCATGGAGACAGACACGTGGCCGAGTGATTTTTGAAGCTGTATCCATTTGAAGATCCTCGACCCAAATTGCCTATATGATCAATATTTATTCAGTGAAATGTGAATAAAAAATGGAGTGCCGACTGCCTTTTAGAAGATCTTCAGAGAAAGAACTGGGTCACAATTTTAGGTTTCTGAATAACAGTTTTAAAGCTGCACTATTTGGAGGAAATGAAGTTCAAATCTGCAGCTCATTCCGCAAAGTAAGGTCTCTAACTGCACAAACTCTAAGAAAATGCTGAACAAACCTTACAGCATGACTGGTTGCTTAAAATACTGCTATAAAGCGAATCTGTCGAAAATTTTATCTTCAATTCTGTGCAGCCTGTAGAATAAAATTAAAACGTCTTCATAATTAGAATTAAAGTCACCAGAAAAAATGATGACAATAAATCACCGAAATGATTTCCAACCATGTTTTGACCTTTTACACTAGACACTAATTTTTGAAGACCTTTTGAAAACCGAAACAGGGGATGATTTAAACCATTCACATTCCTTCTGACTTGAGCTTTCACAGACCTGAATGCTGATTGGAAAATCCTGTCATGGTTTCCCCGAAGTAAAAGGGTAATAATGACTATATTAATATGACATTTCAACATGCGACACGATGCAAAACAAGGTAAAAAAAAAAAAAGAGAGAGAAGAAGAAGAAGGAAAAGGAAAATTACCCCTAAACATCAACTACTCTGGATGCAATTTCAGCCTAGTGTGGATTTTATTTGCACCCCATTACTCATAAACACCCAAATGTAACTCTTTCTCTAGAACTCCTTTTGAGTTCAATGTGATAATGAATGTGAAGGGTCCAGGCGAGGGGAACGGAGGGAGGGGGGGAACTTTGTGATTTTGCAGGTTCACACCAGATAGGCATTTTTTTATAGCCTGAAAGGGATGTTTTCTTTTGTTAATGGCTTACAATCCGATGAAAGGACTCATCACTCTATTTTAGTGCTCCGCCACATGGCGCGTATCTTTTATAAATTACAGGCTGGCGTTGTGTGCACTTGGGGAGAGAAAGGTTGGTTTTTCTCGCTGTGAGCCATCCTGCCTAATTGTCGTATGCAAATAAAAGCAATTATAAGGCTTTTAGGGTGAAGGGATGACAGCTGAGTTTGGCAGTTGAGAAGGCCTCACCCACCTTGTTGGCATAGCAACAGGGAGGGAAAGGACAAAATGCTGTGTATACACAGGAAATATATATGTTTTGGTTCAAGAATTTTAAAATCTATACCAATGTTGAAATGTAAACGTCCATAAGGAGAATGAATGCCTTTGTTTTAAAATATTAAATTAAACTCTATTTATTTCTCGGCCCTTTGAATGATCCTTGTCATCTTAACTACCATTTATCTGCTATCATTTGTGATTTTAGTTGCTACTTTGAAAGTTCGGTGCCGATCATAGCAACGCGTTCAATAATTAGGAGATTGTAAGTTCTTGATTTTAACAACCGTCAGGAACACCACTGGGTGGAAGTTTTGTGAAAGGAAATCCCAGTAAAGGAGATGATGTAATGTGGGAAAATGGTGCAAAGTATGCAGCTATCAGTGCATAAAGTTCAATATTAAAAAAAAAAATGTTTGTGCTAAAGTGTTAAACAAGTAGAATAAATAGCATGCTACTAGCATACAAAATTAAAATGAGTCACAAATGGATATCTTCTATGGCAATTTATTTCACAATTACTCTTGTGGAAGCTTTCATGAATTAAATATGAGTTCTGTCTTGAAATTAGGTGTTATAAGGCTAAATTACAAGAGGCAGGCAGTAATTGAGGCGGCGGCAACACTGGGTCTGGTGAACTAATCTCTTGCCGTGTCACGTGGCTCCTCTTCAGCCAATGAGAAGCCTCCCATCACAAAAACAGAGGCAGCTGAGAAAAATTGATTTCTCATCTGAGCCATATTTGATAGCTTTTGAAATCGAAAATTGAAATTAACTAACCTAAGCCCCGTTGTAACAAAAGAGCAAATTAAATATGCAACATCGTTTCCTATTGGCAGTAAGAGGGCCTGCCAAGGTAAATTTGTAAATAGAGTTTAAGATGCAATTCTGTTCTCGCTCCCTCCCTCTTTCAGTGTAAAAGTATAAGTGTATAGTGGCTTTATAAATTATTTATAAAAAAAATTATCAGCTGCAAATGGCCACTGTGGTTAAGGACTTCCATGGAGAAAATCATTGCATTAGGAGAGCTCATTGAATGAATCAAAATTAAAAATCATCCTCAATGATTCATAGACATTACTTAAAAGGAAAAGTAGGAATATTTTAAATTTCTTTTTCTGAACTTTGTCTTTTTCTCCCCCTTCCCCCAAAGGCAAAGAACGACATCTATCACAGTTTCCTGAAATTAAAAACAACAACAACAACAACAACAACCCTGCTCTAAATTTAACCATCCAGCCGTCTTATAAATAATTATAAGAATTAATTTTGGTTTGCTAACTGCTGAAAGCAAACTTAGGGCTCCGTTGCGTAATATGGGATGATTTCAAGTGGAGCTCTTTTAAAATAATTTCCTGAATGAGCCCCAGCGATTCAGCAGGTATGGCTATTGATTTTGAATTTCTAAATTTACTAGATCAGATGAAGGAAATGGACATCTCAGAGGCTATATCCTAGATAATCCAAGGAAGAGAGTTTTTAATTTATTGTTTCACTCCCCCCTGTGCAATAGGCTGCCCACTCTAATGTTTGTTTTACCACAGAGAAAGTGTTTTCGGTCCCCGCCTTTCATTGAATTTACAAGTAGGCAAATTAATTTTATATGTTTAAGACATAGATGATTGAAGATAAAAATCACAAAATCATAGTAGAACCCTGTCTTCCTTGTTCAGAGCTGAACCATATAGAATTCAATGACAAGCGTAATGAAGGATATTACACTTAGCCTGCCTGTCAGCCCGTAGATCCCATAAAATCATTTTCTGTTCTAATTTATTATTTTTAGTGTCAATCAGACTCCGATGAGATGAGTAACATCATTAGGTACTGGGATCAACTACTCAGCACTTTTTAAATGCGGTTTAAGTAGTTGTCATTATCTGTATGAGAAGATAGTGAAGGTTCAAAAGTTTTTCTTTTGCGTAGAGATTTCGTTGGAAAAAAGGCTTAGGCAGATAAAACCTAGAAGCTTTTAATTTTTCTTTTCTTTTTTTTTTTTTTCGTTTCCCTTGCAAAAATCAAATTGCAATGAGGCACCAGGATGCCACACGTCCCTTCCAAACTGTAGGTAATATTCAGTTTCCATTTTCCTACAGAACCTCAAGACAGAAGTCCTATTGCACGGCCATGAAGCCCATTCGCCCTGCTCTCATATGCTCAGCTCCTCTCTCTCTGTGGGAAATGCATGGGAGAAAAATGTGCCCAGGTGAGCATCCCCACTGGAAGAGGAAGCAACTAAAAATGAACTCAATCTAGATGCAGGATGTTTAGTCCCCGAGAATTTTGCTTCATCCCTGTAGTCAACTTTCTAAGAAATGATTTTTAAATAACACTTTTATTGGTAACAAACTCCACTCCGGAAAAGCATCGGCTCCAGATTGATAAGTTGCGTTATCTTGTGCTGAGACATTCAACATCCTTTTACCCGAATTATGTGATTGAGTTTCAGAACCAGCATTAATTAGACAGGAGCAGGTGCTATTGTTTCCATTTTATGGATGATTAAGAAAGAAACCATCTAGAGAAATTTAGGAAGGTGAGTCGTGGATTTCCATTGGTTATGGATCCTGGGATTGGGAATTTAACTTTCTAGCTACCAATCCCGTGCTGTGTATCTGACTCTCTTTTATTTGCTGAAATTAGAAATTGAAATTTTAAAATGTTCCAGTTCGCATCAAATGTTATGCACAGAAGGGAATATGTTTATAGCTATTCTTTTATTCAACCGATGTGTTTTTAGAATATTGAACAATTGGTGACTTGGGTACTGACCAATAAGGAGGGATACAAGCTGTCAATAACTGGTATGCTCTGGCGTTGTACGGAGATTGAATATCAACTCTGGGCCCAACTGGTTGTCTTAGGAACCTACTACGTACTGGGCCCTATGCTTCGTAATCACTGTCTTTGTCACATTCTTCCTTGTTTCTGTCCTTAATTTTGTACAATGCTATGTGGATATCTAGATATTTACTATAGCCTGCGTTTTCCCCATGTCCTTCAAAATATAAGTAGCCCCATCAGAAAGATAAAGGAATTCACAAACCTTTCCAGTTGGTGAGATGTTTATATTTTTAGTGATCACAAACCAGTCACGTGAAAACTTGATCTATCTCCATTTCATGGCATCCGGTCTCATCTGCAAGTGGAGATCCTACTACGTGTGACCTTGGGGGGTTGTTTTAATGTTCCAGAGCATGCGTGCAGAGTCTGATCCCTAGCAAGCTCTCGATCAATTATCGATTATTGGTTATCATTTCAGAAATGCAGATTCTGGTTCAAAATGCAGATCCTGGCAGGGAATGGATGATAGGAATGCTTTTGGAGGGATACTTCCAAGAAGAAAAGGATGACGAAATTTATTCAAGGCTTGTTTTGTGCATTTTTTTAAGGGCACTTCACATCGATTTAATGGGTGATTGAATCCTCACAATAACCCTGAGACACAGAAATTCTTCTTTTTTAAAAAAAATTTTAACGTTTATTTATTTTTGAGAGACAGAGAGCAACAGAGTGTGAGCGGAGTTGGGACAGAGAGAGAGAGGGAGGCACAGAATCCAAAGCAGGCTCCAGGTTCTGAGCTGTCAACACAGAGCCCGAAGCGGGGCTCCAATGCGCAAGCTGTGAAATCATGATCTGAGCCAAAGTCAGAGACTTAAACGACTGAGCCACTCAGGTGCCCCCAGAAATTATTCTTAAGATGCCCATCTTACAGATTGTTAAGTTAAGCTCTCAGTTAAGCTTGGTTAATCTAATAACCAAGATTCTAACCAACACCTATGTCCAAATCATATTTTCTTTACACAGAGTAACTATGTAAACTAGCAGATGCCAGCACCGTGCTAGCATCAAGCTATAGTAAACATGTTCATCAGATAAATGGGTGTTCTGTATCACGGAAAGCAGGCAGTAATTCTTGTTTTCACAAGTTATCTTTTGAAGACTATGTGACTTTTGAAGACTATGTACATTTGTGGTATTATTAACATATAGTTGTGCGGATAAACAGTGTAGACGAGATACAAGCTTCAGTTACATTCTGAAAAAAGAAAAGTATTCAAGGAAAAATGCTTCATATTCGTATTCTGATATAGCCCCTTTAGTTTTCTTTCTGAGCAGGTCAGATCCGTGCATCTTAAGCTACCTTAAGATTTGATAAGCACGCACTCCAGGGAGTCCTGGATGACTGAGGACCCTAGTCATTCAAATATGGGTTTTGGAGGGGTTACGTCTGCACAATAAGTGTCTTTTTGAAAAGTTTTCTGCTTCTTTTTTTTTTCCTAAGTGGATTGAACTTGGAGTAAGTCAGTGAGTACGCTGTGAGATCTATCTTCTTAGTCCTGGAGTCCCAAGGATCAAATCTTCTTCTCTCTTATCAGCCGCCACTCCTCGAAGCCAAGCATCCCCTGAGATGCTGTGGTTACCTCTGACAAGAAGAACAATGTGGTCCTTGTTCTCACTGTGCTTCTCTCTACTGGTGGATGCAGACAAAGAGACAGCTATTAGGATATGATGTGATGTATGCAACAATGGAAATAAGCAAAATGTATCATGGGAGCATCTAGTAGAGATAGCACCCCTGGAGTGGGAAATCAGAACAAGTGGCACTTTCTCGGCTAAGAAGGAATTATTCAGGTGAGGGAGGCTGTGGGGATGGGGCAGGTTCAATGCAAGGGTTCCGATCAGAGAGAGACAGTGGATGAAAGGGCCAAGAGGTCAGTGGAGAGCAGGGTCTAGTACAAGAATGGGTAAGGACAGCTGGAGCATCGGGTGTGGGAAGTAGAGAAGAGAAATCAAAATGGAATGGAAGAGAAAGGCAGAGGCCATATTATAAATGTCCTCCAAGCCCTCGTGGCGAGGACAATTTGAGGACTTGAAGGTTCTTTGAGGAGGAGAACGGTGTGATGGAAATGTGCCCTGTATAGCTTAGAGACCGCGAGACCAGAAAAAGGGAAAATGATTCCGTAGCAATTCAGATAAGATATGGCAGGTTTCTATTGGAACAGCGCTAGACTCGGAGACGGTGACAGGTGGAGATTTGTTGGATATTTAAGACTTGATGATTAATTGGCACCTGGAGAAGAGACTAAATGGTAAATACTAGCTCCAATAATAGAAAGATAACTCTCCCCCACTGCAAATGGGAAGGAGAGGTAATTAAGGAACTTACATGAGTAGAAACAGAAGGGCCAAGAAGCACATGGAACCACACTCAACCCCACCTCCAACCAGAGAAGTGTGAATTCACACCAAAGTGAGATGCTATTTTACTCCCATCCTGTTGGCAAACGCTGAAAGATCTGACGGTGTCAGCAAAAGTGAGAGAGAATAGTAGCATTATTCCAAGTAGCATTATTATTCTTTGATATCACTTTGGAGACCCATTTGGCAAAATCTAGCAAAGATGAAAATGTGCAGCTGCTCTGTCCAGAAAGCCCCCTTCTAGGTACGCATCCCAGAGGAAATCACAGTCTCGTAAAAAGTGTGTGGAAACATCCTCATTCTAGTATCTGTATTGGCGTTTGTACCATTTGAAGAATAAGAAATGGTAGATAACGTCAACATCTCCTGGTGAGGAACGGATACTTCCATAAGATATACTGACTTGATGGCATACGGCATAGCATGCATGAATCAGATATCTGCGTGCCAATGTGCATCGTGTTTAAGTAATGTTGGGCTGGAAAAAAACGACACACAATGTTATATGCCAGTATGCCAGCTGGTTAAAATTCTAAAATATGTGATTTGAAGACGATATGTTGACTATGCGATGTTCTCATGTAGTAGAGCTAAGTAAAGGAGACGCACATGGAAAAGACAGAGCAAGTTCATGGTAGTGGCTGGATCTGGTGAGTAAAGGAGAACAAGAAGAGAATGGGCGTAGAGAAGGGGTGGAGTGAGGTATCAAGGGAGTTTCACCATACCTATAATGTTTTTATTTTATTTTGTTTTATTTTATTATTTTATTTTATTTTATTTTATGTTTATTTATTTTGAGAGAGAGAGAGAGAGAGAAAGAATCTCAAGCAGCCTCCCCACTGTCGGCATGGAGCCCAACATGGGGCTGAAACCCACAAACCATGAGATTGTGACCTAAGCTGAAATCAAGAGTCCAATGCTTAACCAACAGAGTCACCCAGGAGCTCTATATTTTTATTTTAGCAAACAAAGGATGACAGACCTCTGTTAATTCTTGGTGGTAGATACAGATGCATGTGTTATTATTATGGACTACATGCATGCTAAAAGAATTTCTAAGATGGTGATTGAAAACTACCTCTGTTTTGGAGGAGGGTAGAGTGGTCGTGTGAGACTAGCTTTGTGGCCTGTTGGAAGAAAGTTGCAAGGTGAGGAGAAGGAAAGAAGAAAAGAGAGGAATTTCGCACCTTGTCAAAGACATTTCACCGCAATGAGAAGAAAGAGAT
This sequence comes from Paguma larvata, assembly GCA_030068075.1. Lineage (NCBI taxonomy): Eukaryota > Metazoa > Chordata > Mammalia > Carnivora > Viverridae > Paguma > Paguma larvata. Next base: position 127,191,359 of record CM057827.1, on the reverse strand, counting down.
AGTGATATAATAGAATGTTTTTATTTTATTATTATTATTATTATTATTAGAAAGAATTAGCCCTTATTTAAATGCTGATGAGTTAAAGCTACCTCTTGAAGAGTGGGGGAGGTGCACAGAACATTTGAAGAGCTAAGGCTTGAGCAGAGAAAGGACACTTTTCATGGAAAAGGGGAGGAAGGAAGGGGTGTAGACAAGCACATTTGGGCTTGAATGATATTGGAGACCTTCAATTTCTCATGGCTGCAGTCTCTAAAGTTGCATGATCTGCTTCAACTCATTCACAGCTGCTGACTTATGTGCTCCAGGGCAAAGCTGGGGGCCCAATTCTGGGGTTGAGTCCAGGGCACAACCAAATTCAGACTCTGAGAGTCCACATTACTCATGAACCATAGCAGGTACCAACTCTGAAAAACCCAATAGGCAGATTTAGCTCAAGATCCACTCATCACTTCTACCTTCTCCAACACATCCACATGAGCAATAGAAATGTTTCAACTTCACAGCACTATTCAGAAGTTGGTAGTGAGGACCTTGGGATATAGTTCAGCAAATATGTAAGAGTTTTATCATTTTGAAAAACAAAATATTTTTTTGTTCATCATTACAGTGTTGGTGCATTTGTGGGAGCAAGCCATCGTGATGCCTCAGAGCATTGGCCATCGGAAGGATGACTCCAACCAGGTAGCAGTATGGTGCAGAGTTGTGCAAATCATAGCCCTAATTTATGATTTGGTATCCTTGCATGTCTGCATATCAGATTTTCTAGAAACAAGTCCCCTCTGAAGCATAGTAACAGGCAACAGTGGGGATAGTTGCACTTCTTTCTGAAAAAATGCAGGAAGGGTAAGAACCACTTGAGAACCCCCTTCCCGCCCCCTAGTCTTCATTGATGATGTCCCATTTAAACGTGACTCCTTTCCCTGACTTGAGAGCTCACCAGGTGAGCCAGCACTGATTGACTGGTGGCTGGCCATAGTGAACTTCAGCCCTCTAGATCCGTTGTAAGCATCATAAGCTAGTTTTCTCTTCATGAAGATGCAGTTTGATCTGATCGGTAAGGTCTGCTTTTTAGTTGGAGGAACAGAGAAAACTTGCTGCTTCCTGTTATGCTGCTGTCTCCCACGAATGAAATGAAGTAAAAGAATAAAATACAAATACAGGCAGTTGTTAGTTTCTAAACTCTACAGACTCACTCACTCTGGTGTCCAAGGTTCAAGTCAATGAAACCACTTCAGTGTGATTGGCTTAGAGATCTCTTGTGCATTCAGTGCTTACCTATGCTTATTGCTTTCATGGGCTTCACCCAGAAGGAGAAAATAATCAGGATACCAGTAATTCCAGGTTTCAAAAATTCTCCCAGCCTTAAAAATCAGAGCGGAGACAGATCTATCCTAAGAACATTTCCATAGCACAAATTCTGCAGAGACTATTTGGCCACTGGACAAGGCTGATAACTCTGAGAAGCCTACAGAGGTTTTTAATCTTAAAACTGCCAGTACAGAAAAGAAAATGCCCTTATGTCCACGCTTCAGATCTTTGAAACAGGTTTTTTTTTCCTTTTCTTTTTCTTTTAATTCTCAATACCGAGATTGTTTGGAGCAAAAGAGAGTTTTAAAATAAGTGGAGCAGGCATTCCTTAAAAAAAAAAAAGAAAGTAACTCGATTATCTGCAACTTTTATGTGCTTACAGAGATTAGGCCACTGGAAAGTTTCTTAGAAGAATGCTAGTTTTGTTAAAATAGATTTTGATGTATGTGCTTTTATTTTATTTTATTTTTTTATTTTATTTTATTTTATTTTATTTTATTTTTTTAATTTTATAATAGTTTATTTTCAAATTGGTTTACATATAACACCCAGTGTTCATCCCAACATGTGCCCTTTTTAATGCCCATCACCCCCTCTCCCCCCTCCCTCATCCTCCTTACCCTCAGTTTTTTCTTAGTCTTTGAGAGTCTCTTATGTTTTATCTCCCTCCCTCTCTGTGTCTTTTTTTCCTTTCCCCTCTTCCCCTCCCCCTGGTTTTTGCTTAGTCTCACAAAGTCCACCTATTCGTGGAAACATATGGTATCTGTCTTTTTCTGACTGACTAAAAATTATACAGATTTCCGCAGAATGAAGCTTGAAATGAGATGGCCAAGGCCTTAAAAATTGACTTTCCCTTCAACATTTATTATTTAGACTGAACGAGTGTTATAAGAATCACAGACCTACACATCTCAGGAGGCACCCACTTATTTCCCATGAAGGGAAGACGTGGGCAGTTGCTCTGAGAAAAATAATAGATAAAAAATATAAAGGAACGCCTTTATGCGGAAGCTTTAAAAATGTACTTGAAGAGTTTCGAGGTGTTTTATTTCTTCGTCCGCAGTGGAGGCGAGCTCTGCTCCATTTCGAGGTTTTTCCGATTACCAAAGTTTCACGGAAAGACCCCCTCGGTCTCTAACCTCCCCACCATCCTCTCACAGGGCTGCCGAGACCTTGCACCACCCCAACGCCTACAGAGAAAGTTAGCTGTAGGCCACAGTTATATAATATCACAGAGAAAGATGAGGAATTACATTATTGTAGTGGCTGGAAGGCTATATTATAGGTATTTCAGAGAAGAGATTTATAGCAGGATTTAATGAATGCAACTAGTTTCCTTATCAGTCAGTAACCATACCCATGTTGTGTGTATGGTAAGATTAAATTAAGTCATTATAATAACCTTACGAAAGGTGAATATTTGGTGGAGGCAAGTCTGGCTAAACGAAATTGCATTAGCTTGATGCCGTGGTATTATTCATTTCGACACAGGTTGTTGGTCAAGTCGGCCCAAAAACATGCCTTATAATTTTTAGGCATTTCCCTTATTAAGGAAAGTGAAAAGGTCTAGCTTTAGGAAGCGGATATTATTGGAGTTATCAATCTCAGCCTACTTAAAAGTATCACAGGCTAAAACTTTGGAGAGCAAAATTAACATTTTCCACCTTGGAGCGATTTTCACACATTTACTTTTACTGGGAATTATATTTTTTTTCAGGGATCATTATATGAAGGGTCATGATATAGACAGGCTAGAATATTGGAAGATTTGGAACATTAATTCAGATTTTTAAAATAATCAGTCTGAAGCTCAAGAAAAATTATCAACAGACAAGTACAATTTACCTTTAAGTCTTTATTTAACACTAGTTCCCTGGTAATTTGTATACGTACTTAATTGGGAGGGAAACTGGTCTCACTATTAGTAAATTTTGGAAATAAGATTTCCTAGGTTGTAATTTCTCTCCACACTTAGATTTTTCCCAATTTATGTTCTTCAAACTTGAACCGATATAGGCTAAAGACGGTTTTGTCTCACTTTTTTCAGCGACGACTCGGGAAGGTAGGCAGGTCCCGGTTATCATTTGTATTTTGGCAATCTGACTGGATATTACAGTTACATATGGAGAAAACCGCGAACAAATAAAAATTCTTAAATTTTCTACAGAAGAAAAAAAAATCTGAAACTAGAGAAATTGTATGGTAATGTTTCTAAGTCTTAAATATGGATATTTGCTCTTCGATTATTATCTTGTGCAGCTTACACACTTGAGAACTGTCATCTTACAGCTTGGGTTGGCCTCCCGAAGTTCAGACAGTGGCATTCCTGAGTGACATGGGATCCATGGGGCTGCTCCCACAGCCCTCAGGGAGAAAGCTTAGTTGAGAACCTCCCTAACATTCTGGATTTCCTGATTGACTCAGCCTGTGCGGTAAGAGTGGTTATAGGCAATAGTGCAAGTTAGGGGCTCAAAAGATGAGGCCTCCTGACTGCATGGGGGAATTGACAGTGTTGGTTAATCTCTCTGGATCTGACTTTCCAGATTTAAACATCACTCCCCCTGGTGCCCAGAGGAGATCAAGTCCTTCCACAGTCCCGTAACTTCCTTCTTCATGGGCTTCCTATGGTTCCTACTTCCGTATGCCCCTGCTGGTACTGTAACAGTCTCTTTACCCAACTAACAATGCTCACCTTGGCATCTTCAGCACCTGTCAGAGCACCTGCCACATAGTAGGTGCTCAGTAAATGTTTGTCGTGTGAATGAAAGGGCCCACTGGACAAGTTTTGAAGACCCCTCAGAGGTGAGCTAGTTAATCTTAAGACTAACGCACTACCTCGATTTTGCGGGAACAGATTTTCAAACAGATTTGTAAAAACCGTATTTTACCTATGACATTGCCTTAGATAAAAGAGGAAGGAGGCTTTAGGAGCACTCCAAATGTCACAGAGCAGGACTTGTTTGCTAATGTCAGTGAAACGTTTCTATCAAGCAACTTTGTGTATATTTATTTGCGACCATCCAAGGACTCAGTCCGTTCAGTCTGAAAATCCTTTCTAAGCTGAGCAGATGATAGGGGGAAAATAAAAAGCAGAAAGCTCTTATGCAAATAAATAGGCTTGTTATTAATTCATTCTTAAATATTCCTATAAAATTTGAATAACAAAACAGCATGTCTGTCTGTAAAAAAATTCACAGGTACAGTAATTTGAAAAACACTCGACTCTATCGAGTGTTCTCCATTCCTCAAACATTAATGTGATTCTAATTTAAAATAACCAATTTGCTTGTAAAACAAATGTTATATACCATTTAAAAACTGACTGTCTAATAATACCTCTGAGTTTTTCTGTGTTGTTGGTATCTAAGTATTTACATACACACTACTAACCCTTATTAATTTTACTTTGCATCAGTGGAGGCTTGCTTTTTATTTTTAGCTAGAGATTCGCTCCTGCCTTAAGATCCATTTCAAAATAGAATTAACTTCAACCTACTGATAGAAAGGTAGATTTTTAAGCCACATTCAAATTTTACATTTTGGCTAATGGCGTCTCTCTCTATTTTCTTCCAAGTGTATATCTCACATGGGTTTTTTTTTTTTGTTTCTTTTCACTTTCTAGAATATTCTCAGCCTTTGTTTAGTTAAAGTTTTAAGGACTTATTTTATTCATCTAATCACAACATAATAATTTAACATTTGTGAATTTTTATCATAATCCCATACAAGTAGAGGACCCTAATTCTTTTTTTTTTAAATCATCTAAAATTTGAGACCATAGTCTCACATGAAGGTTTGTTCCTTATTGATTAAAATGGTTCTTTGTTTTCAGAAATATTTATTAGTCTCTATGACAGTGAGCTTTGCTATCAACTTTCTTATACAATGCACACACACAAAAATGTATCTCAACATTGCACTAAAGCTACAATAAATCCTCAGAATTTTTTCAGAGGTTTAAGACTTAAAGAGTCAGATGTAAATAAATGAAGAATATTCTGCTTGGCCATTGTTGGAACAGTATTCCACAGGGGATATTGTTAATGTGAGTGACAAGTCAATTATATCCCATTCACAAATGTTTTGATGTCTGCAATATTAATAATACCGCATTGCCCATGAGAAGTGCTACCCTAACTACTGGCACGGAATAGTCACAATAAATGGCACCAAATGTAATTCTAACCTCTGACTCTGTGACAAACAGCATGGGTACTCTCTGCCTCTCTGCCTTTAATTTCAGTGGGCATCAAAGGCAAACTCAAGCGCCTTGAAAAATAACTCTAGCCCCATGTCTCTGATAAAATAAAATGCTTACCCACAGACATAAATTACCATGGAAATAAAAAGAGGACCAAAAAAATTACACAGTTTCCTAATGCTCTTAAATCAAAGTAGCAGAGGGAGCGGAGGGCTGGGGGCAGGGCACATGTATTATGCAGGCTTGCTGCTTGGTGAACAATCTTTGATGGCTTTAATCCAACAGGTTTGCGCAGTTGATGATGGGGGAGTGTTATTCGTAATTTTCAAGAACAGAGCATTTTAATAGTCATTTCTGTGGATGCCCGCTTGGAAGAATTTTTGTTTTTTGTTTTTGTGTTTTTTGTTTTTTGTTTTGTTTTGTTTTGTTTTGTTTTTGCTGTGCAGACATTATAAATTAGAATTTAGTCAAGATAAGCCGTAAGTGTGATTTAATAGTTACAAAACTATTGACTCAGTGGGATGCCGTGCAGCAAACCCAGGGACAGCCAGCCTCCCTCCCCACTCTGTAAGCCCTCTTTGCCTGTCTGCCGCCTCTGCCTTCCTCCCTCCTCTACCCCTTTCTAACTCTCTTTCAAAAGAGACTCTATTTCAAAAATAGGACTATTTTTACATGAGAAAGGGTGGTCCTTAAAAACAAATGCATACACAATGCACATGAGATGAGAGTCCTACTTGGCGCCCAGTCCTTTCTCAGAGGTGACTTTTGCGAACTGTGCACTGTGGATCTTTGCTGGGGGTCTTTTCCTGCGTGAGTACACACATGTGCATGTACATGTACAAAAGTATAATTGGTGTGCTTTAAATCTTTTTAAGTTTCTTATTTATTTTGAGAGAGAGTTGGGTAGGAGCAAAGAGAGAGAGGGAGAGAGAGGGAGAGTGAATTCTAAGCAGGCTCCACGCAATAATTGTGGAGCCCGACGTGGGGCTGGAACTCATGAACCGTGAGATCATGAGCTGAGCCTAGATTCAGTCCGACACTTCACCATCTGAGCCACCCAGGCACCCCTAATTGGTGTGTTTTAAATTGCCAATGGGGTCAAACTGTTCCTATTGTTTGCAATTTTTAAAAAAACTTGGTATGACTTGAGGAACTTTAAGTATCCATATATAGTGATTTGCCTAATTCCTGTTACATCCTGCCTCACACTTTAGAGTATAGAAATAGCATAGTTTATTTAATTATTCCTACTTTGAAAAAAATATAAATTGTTTTCATTGTCTGTCAGTAGATAATGATATAAAGAATATATGTGAGTAGAACTTGTGTACTTGTAGAGCTTTTGGTAGGGTTTAAACCAGAGGTGGGATTGCTGAAGCAATGGATGCATGAATTTGTAGTCCTATTGAGTGTTGCCATGTTGCCTTCCAAAGGAGATATACTCATTTGTCTTACCAGTCTCTATCAGATTCTTTATTACGTTATATCTTATGTTCTTGGGTTTGTCAGATGTGTTGGCTTTTGCAAATTGGATAGATATGAAGTGATATCTCATTATGATGTTTATCCTATTTCCCGATTACCAATAAAGTTGAGTCCATCTTCATTTGCGTATTGATCTTTTGTGAATTTTCTGTTCCATTTTTATAAACCCTTTGAAAAAAAATAGCTTATTTGAGATATAACTCACAAACCTTACAGTTTGCCCCTTTAAATGTACAGTTCAGTGTTTTTTTTTTTTGTTTGTTTGTTTATTTGGCAAAGTTGTACACCGATGATCCCCAAAAGAAATCTCAGACACACGCATTAATGGCCACTCCTCATTACTCTTCCCTGGCAATCACTGATCTGTCTGTCCCTACGGATTTATTGTCCTGAACATTCCATATAAGTAGAATCATTCACTGTGTGACATTTTATGTCTGGTTTCCTTCACTTAGTGTAGCGTTTTCAAAGTTTCCTCCATGTTGTATACATCAGCCCTTCATTCCTTTTGTGCAATCTATTATATGGGTATACCACATTTTGTGTATGCAATCATCAGTTGAGGGGTTTTTGGGCTGTTTGTGCTTTTGGCTATTGTGAATAACACTGTAATAAATATCCATGAACAAGGTTTCGGACGGACATGTTTTCAACTGCCTTGAATATAAACCTTGTAGCGGAATTACTGGATCATACGATAATGTTTAAAGTTCTGAAGAACTTCCACACATTATTTTCCAAACTGTCTGTACCATTTTGCATTCCCACCAGCAAAGACTGGGGTTTCCAAATTCTCCACATCATTTTTTTCAAGTAGACTCCACGACCAACATGGAGTTTGAACTCACAATCCTGAGATCAAGAGTCCCAAGTTCTGCCGGTAGGGCCAGTCAGGCGCCCCTCTCCACATCACTTCTAATACTTGCCATTATCTGTCTTCTTGATAATAATCTTCTTAATGGGTATGAACTGGCATCACACTGTGGTTTTGATTTGCATTTTCCTAATGGATAGTGATATGGAGCATCTTTTCATGTGCTTATTGGCCATTTATGTCTTCCTTGGAGAAATGTTTATTCAAATCTTTGGCCCTTTTAAAAAAATTGGTTGTTTGTCTTTATTTTTGACTTGGAAGAGTTGAGTTGTTCTTTTTTTTTTTTCTGGTTACAATTCCCTTATCAGATATATGATTTACAAATATTTTCTCCCCTTCTGTGGGTTGTCTTTTTGTTTTCTTGATGGGGTTCTTTGAAGTCTAAAAGTTTTAAATTTTGATAAGGCACAATTTATCTATTTTTTTCTTTCACAGCTTTTGTTTTGCTGTCATTGTAGTACCAAAATCCAAGGTCACAAAGATTTGCTCCTTCGTTTTCTTCCAAAAGTTTACAAAAGTTTATAGTTTTAGTTCTTTTTTTTAAATGTTTTTTTTTGAATTTTTTTAACGTTTATTTATTTTTGAGACATAGAGACAGTGCGTGAGCAGGAGAAGGGCAGAGAGGGAGACACAGAATCCGAAGCAGGCTCCAGGCTCTGAGCTATCAGCACAGACCTGATGCAGGGCTCGAACTCACAGACCGTGAGATCATGACCTGAGCTGAAGTCGGCCGCTTAACCGACTGAGCCACCCAGGTGCCCCTATAGTTTTAGTTCTTACAATTAAAGGTCTGTAACCAATTTAGAGTTTATTTTTGTGTATAGTGTGAGGTAGAGAATCAGTTTCACTCTTTTGCCCGTGGATATTGGCTGTCCCAGAACCATTTCTTGAAAATCTCTTCTTTTCCCATCAAATACTCTTGGCCTCTTTGTTGAAAGTCAAGTGATCATAAATGTAAGACTTGCTAATATTTTTCCTGAAGTCTCCGTTCTGTTCTATATATCTCTCTTTTTGCCGGTTTCACACTGTCAGTTATTGTAGCTCAGTACTGTTTTGAAGTCATAAAGTGTCAGTCTTCCAATAGTCTTCTTGTTTTCTACTTTGGGCTAATTTGATACTATTTTTTTATCAGGTAGATCTTCATTTCATTGGCCTTTAAGAGTTGTTTTATATTCTAAATATAGATTTTTGATGCAATAGTACTTTCTCCAAATCTATCACTTTACTTTGAATTTCATTTGTTATATTTTGCATACATTACACGTTTGATGAAGCCAAACTTATTGATCTTTTTGGCATCTGTATTTTATATTTTATTTATTTTTATTATTTTATTTTTTCGTTTGTTTATTTATTATTTTGAGAGAGAGAGGGAGCAAGTGAGTGAGGGGCATAGAGAGAGGATGGGGGAAGAGAGAGAGATGGAGAAGTGGGACTCACCGAGGGCTCACGTTTTACCCAAGGCAGGGTTCGAGCTCACCTGGCTCAGAGTTCGAGTTCACCCAATGTGGGACTTGAACTCATGAACTGTGAGATCACGACCTGAACCAAAGTCAAATGCTTAATGACTGAGCCACCCAGGCACCCTATTATTTATTGCTTTTTAAAGTTTATTTATTTTGAGAGAGAGAAAGAGAGAGAGAGAGAGAGAGGGAGCAGGGGATGGGCAGAAAGAGAGAATCCCAAGCAGGCTCCACACCATCAGCATGGAGCTCGATGAGGAGCTAGATCTCACCAACTGTGAGGTCATGACCTAAGCCAAAATCAAGAGTCAGGCTCTTAGCCTGAGCCACCCAGGTGTCCCTATTTTATTTATTTTTGAGAGAGAGAGAGCGAGAGCATGCACATCCGTGTGTGCCCATACTTCTGCACGCACACACATGTGCACGCACACACATGTGCATGCACACAAATGGGGGAGGGGCAGAGAGAGAGGGCAAAAGAGGATCCCAAGCAGGTTCTGTGCTGGCAATGCAGAGCTTGATTCAGAGCTCAATCTCACCAACTGTGACATCATGACCTGAGCCTAAATCAGGAGTTGGATGCTTAACTGAGGGAGCCACCTGGGTGTCCCTGTATTTTGTACTTTAAATAAAAAGTTTTTTTTAATGCAATATATTCTTTCAAGAGTTTCTTTTAATCATTTGGTTCTTTCTTTAATTTTTAAATTTTTCTGTAATTTATCTTGAATACCTTCCAAAGTGATGTAGCTTTTTTGGAGGTTTTGTTTTGTTCTGTCCATTTGAGAATATGGACAAACCATATTCTCAACAACATTTACTGGATATTCTGCCATTTCTCCACTATTCCAAAATGTGTCCATTGTCACATATTGAATTCCTGTACATACAGTCTCTATCTATCTGTCTGTCGTTCATCTATGTATCTCTTTATCTTATCTGTATGCATACATTTAGCTTGAGGTTTTCTATTATCTATTGTGATTTATTTATTTAAGGGAACATCTGTAAATACTTTTACTATGGTCTTATAATATAGTTTACTATTAAATGGCAGTCTCCATTTCCACAATTATTTTTTTTCTTTTAAAGACTTTCTTGGCTATTCTTATATACTATTTTCCTTTAAGATACACATTATAATTTCAAAAAAGTCCTATTGCTATTTTGTTTTGAATTTTATTAAATTTATAAGCCAATTTAGTAGGGTATTGCTGGAATTATAATCTTCAGCATTTTGATCTAGAAGCATAAGGTATCACTTTATTTGTTTGCATCTTCTTTTGTAGCTTTATGTTAACTTTTATGGGGTTTCCTTCAAATAAGTCTCACATATTCGTCATTAGTGTGACTCACTTCAAACATACATGTATTTTGGGAAGTAGGAACTCATTTTTCATAGCAATTTTATAATAGGTAGTGGTGAGTCCCCAGACACAGTCACATGGGTTACGAGTCATAACAACAGGAGGCAATGGAGCTTAGTCCTAGGATCTGGGCACAAAAATTAGATGATCTGGAGACCTCCTCTAGCTGAGTGACAATGAGCACATTTCTTTCTCTTTATGTGCTCATTTCTTTGCATGCAGAGTGGTGCTAACAGTGCCTCCCCCATGGGATTGTTGGGCGGCTTAAGCTGGACATGAAGGTAGTTTCGAATAAACATTAGCTATTGCTATTACTTTCTAGGAGCACTTGATTTGATAGCCAATATAGGTCACATGGTTTAGGCACACCCTTGACTCCTTCCTTGTCTTTTAGCTTTGTGACTGAGGCAAAGTTAGAGGGAATGTATTTGGCCTGGTAAGTGGGGTTGAGATCTTTGGAAACTTCCAGGTAGGAGAGGGAGAGGAAAAGCGGAGTGAGATTTAGTAATAGCCATTTATTATTATTTTTAATTTTTATTTTTTTATTTTTTATATATATACAGAGAGAGCACCCATGTGTGCAAATGCACACACTAAGTAGAAAGGGGCAGAGAGAGAGAGAGAGACACAGAATCTGAGGTGAGCTCCGAGCTCTGAGCTGTCAGCACAGATCCTGACACAGGGCTTGAACCCACTAACTGTGAGATCGTGACCTGAGCAGAAGTCGGATGCTTAACTGACTGAGCCACCCAGGTGCCCCAGTAATAGCCATTTAAACACAAGAAGCAATTCAGCTGCTGCCCTCAGTGCTCTGCAGTGCCTCTCCACCAGATGCTGCCACTGAGCCCTAACAGTCTCCCTTCTGGTATCCCTCCAACCAGGCCCCCTCTGCAGCCACAGGGTCTCCTTAATCTGCAGGTCTTTGCCTGTCCTTAAGCCCTTAATGGTTTCCCAATGCGCTCAAAGCTAGATCTAGGCTCCCAAATGTGGTTGTAGAAGATGGCCTTGTATTACTCCTAAAAGTCTCCTTGAATCTAGCAACTGTCTCTATTACACGTAGTGAAATATATGTAGAAAACAAATGTGTTTAAATGGATGCACAAAACTTCTTAACCCAAATTTCATGACCCATTGCTTATTCCACAAAAATGTGGTAGAAATAGATACTATAAATTATTTATAGGTTGTCTGTTGTCTTTCTAGTTAATTTATACCCTGCTAGAGCATATGAAATAATGCATACAATATTTCCCCCCAGACACACATTTTAGACTCCCATAGAACCTAATGAAAGCTTAAATATTGACCAGAAGGTCGGCGGTGAACCCCGGATTGCCAGTAGGGTTATGCCAAGATGCCAAGGTAAGTCAGCTTACCTACTAAATTCTGTTCATAGAAGGACAATGATCCTGACTGCAATCAGGAACCAAGGGGACAGAACTGATCCCAGTTCTGGGACAAATGGACTTATGACCCTGAGTAGGAATGGAAAAGTTTCCAGACTGTGCTCAGTTATCCATGTGTGAACCAACTAGAGGCTCTTCCAGTGTTCTCCAAGGTTTCATCAAACTAAAAAATATTGTCATCTTCCTGCTCTCTCCTGGAGAGGCCTTAGCCACCCACTTCATTCTGAGCTATTTGTTTAGTCCTTGGTGAAAGAAGATGGACACAAACGACACAGAATATCTGACCCCGACCTTTGTAGAATTTGCAGTATATTACAGAGTGAAGTGATACACAGACCATTTACTTTCATTTCATGTTTTGATGTCTTGAGGTTGGCTAATGAGCCTGTTTGTGCAAAATCCAATTATCCATTCTATTTTCTCACCCTCCACCACATACGTGAATACATTCATTACCCACTTCCCTAGACCACTCCCCAATACCACCAACCACATAAAGAGAGCTTTGTGAAAGGGGTGGGATTTGAAGCAAGGGGAGGGGCAGACTTGAAAGGGAGGGCATTATTCCAGGTCTCAGAACGAGTGTGGAGGAAGTGTAAAATCAGGAGTGGGAAAATCAAACATCAAGAAGTTTAGTTTGGAGAGAACAGAGGGAGCCTTAAGAGCGAGGGTCTTCAGAAGGACAGAATGGAGGGGAGGAGTGGAGACATTTTTCAAACCAGGCTTGAATGACAGACACAAAAGAAGGGAGACGAAACCAGAATTAATCTTCAAAAAGAGTAAACTAAGACACAACTTAATAAATATATTAAAATGGCTAAAACACTCCCTTTGTGTTCATCAAGTAAGGGTAACACTGGGTAAAGTCCAAATACCTACCTATGAAGTGGCCCTGAAGTTAGGCATTCGGTACCCATCCAATTATATCTGTATCGTCGTCAGCTGGGCATCTGTTCTCTCATCAAAGCAATGTGACATTTAAGACACAGAGTCAAACAGATGGCTGTATTTTGCTGAACTGGACTTTAATGAAAAAGTCCAGCTTCTTTTGTTGCAGAGGAAAGGGATTATTGCCTTAGAGGGTGTTCATCATGAGGGAAAAAAAGATAATGCTACATCAAAGAATTGAAATGGAGAAGAGAATATTGAGATGATTTTACCTCTCATTAGAGAGAGAGAGAAAAAAAATGTAATGTGAAATATTCCAAATTTGTAAAAGAGAAAGCTAAAGCCGGGATCCATTAAAAATCCTAGGTACTTTAGTTAAAATGATAGAAACCTCAGTTGACCTGATTCAATGCAAAAATCAAGAAATACTGAATGAGGTATTCCTTCCTCTAAAAAAAAAGTAAATAAATAAACAAAAGCAAGAGGTAGGATTAATATCATAGGAGAAATATTGCAAAAGTTTAAATTTGCCAAAAAAAGCTCCCAGCCTTTTGAGCTGAAGAATCTCCAGATGACAATGGTACCCTCAGTGTTGACAGCTTGCGTGCCTCCTCTTCTTCATAAGGAATTCTTTAGATGTCTGCTAACCTAGGTTGCACCTTTGTGGGTTTCCTAAAGGGAGGTTCTGTCTTTGGCTTTGTCTCATTTCATCTTGTCAGAGGTCATCGCTTGAGTCTGTTCCTTGTGACACAAAAAAACCTTCTTAGGCTTAGTGACATTTTTCCCCCCTGCAATTTAAATGGTTTTGAAACTTCTGATTCGGGAGTTGCAATTTGCCCAATAATTATCTCTGTAACACTTTAAAAGGGAAAGTGTAGAGGAGGGTGTATTGGGTATGGTTCTTTTCCAAACCTCATTAATGGAATGCAAATACATTGTAAACTCATTATAATGCAGGACTCTTTAATTAAAAATGGGTACATGTGATAGAAGAAAACAGCAAGAGAACGAACTTTACTTAGAATCTGATAACCATTTATAAAAATAGTTCTTAATCAGTAGCAGAAGGGGGGCAAGACTATTTGAGTATTGTTTGTAAATGTAGATGCTTTTTCAGTACTTGTCTTTGGAAGTAAAGTCTCAGGGAGGGACATTTGCTCACTAAGGCTTTGAATTCATTGGCTACAGAAAAAGTTATGGGCTGCAGTGGGGCATTTGTGCACCGCGCTAGTTGAGATGCTCAAAATCAAGTGTCTTCGAAGAGGCTTTCATTAGTTCACTCAGGACCAACGCAGTATCTCGTGACACAGATGGTTTCAAATCAGGGGTTTTAAGTGCATCTTCTAATAACTACAGGCAAAGGAGAAATCCTTTTGCTTTCCTCTGACTCATAAAAATAGCACCGATTGTCAGATAAATGTAAAAGGAAGTGATCAGTGAACTTGACTTTGACAAATACAAAAGGTTCTTAAGCAGCATGTGTGAGAATGATTGCATGTTACCTTGGATGTGTCTACTTAATGGAACATTTTCCCCACTTGATATTTGAGACCATATAGTTTAAAACATGTAAAAAAAGGCAAGTCTCAGTACTCTTAGCAGAATAAATGGAAAATCAGTAGAGTCCTTTCTTTAAAAACTCTTTTATTATTATAGACTTTACTACTGTTAAAGTTTATGCATACCCTTCTGGATCTTTCTATGTGCATGAATCATTTTCAACAAAATAAGTCCATACTATACACACTGCTTTTTCCAACCAACGATCTACACTTTTCCATTTCAGCAAATGTTCATGGACTGATACTCAGCCTGTGCTTGGATTACACAATTGGCTCCAAATATCCTTCGCAGGGTGAATCATGGAATCACATATTGAAGTTGTTTGTTATGCCACTGAGTCTTTCAACCAGCACCTTCTCTTTCTCATGACAGACTTTTTAGAGAGAATCAGCCAGTTTGTCTGCAGAATGCACCCTTCCCCTTTTTGGATTTGTCTGCTTACTTCCAATTTTACTCTTTCATATAACAAGATTCTATTTTTCTTTGGATTGTCTTTTTTCCCCCCTTTGGCCAGAAATTGGTTCTTTAGAGAATAAAGTATCAATTTAAAGAATATCTACAATAGCAAGTCGTATGGCCAGAAAGCTGAGTTGGTTTCCAAAACCCTGTTTGTATCATTCCCTGGTGGATCCCTTCCTGTAGAATCGTAAACATTCCCCATTTGGACACGTGGATTAAAAAGTGGACATAATTCAACATTTCCTTTTCCCTTTCCTTGCCTTCAATACTGTATGGTCACAACATCCTTTAATTAAAAAAAATAAGATTAAAGTTTCAATTCTTAGCGGTTTGTTTGTGCCCAAGTAGTGCTTCTAATAAGTGATCGGGATGTATAGATGATAATATACTATAATAGTTTGAGATGATTTTCACTGTCCTCGTTCAAGCAGAAAGTTGAGTTACTTTTTCATATTATACCTCTGATAATCATTCCAAAATAATGGACCAAGATGGGTTAGTAATCCAGGTTTCAATAATTTTCTCAGTCTCTCTAATTTTTACATAAGCATATAAAAATCAGAGGGTTTTTTTTTTTTCAGGGGCAGAATTTTATAAGCAATTTCTTTAGTATTAAATGTAAACTATGCAATTATAATTGGATAGGAGCTTTATTTTTATTTTTTAAATGTTTATTTATTTTTGAAAGAGAGAGAGAGAGAGGCAGAGAGAGAGGGAGACAGAGAATCTGAAGCAGGATCCAGGCTCTGAGCTGTCAGCACAGAGCCCCATGTGGGGCTCAAAGTCATGAGCTGTGGGATCATGACCTGAGCCGAGGTTGGATGCTTTGGATGCTTAACGAACTGAGCCACCCAGGCACCCTTAGATAGGAGTTTTAAATCTTTTTAAAAATGTATGTACTCTTAAAAACTAACAAGAAGTAGGGGTGCTTAGGTGGCTCAGTCAGTTAAGTGTCCGACTTCAGCTCAGGTCATGATCTCGTGGTTCATGGGTTTAAGCCCCGCATCAGGCTCTGTGCTGACAGCTCAGAGCCTGGAGGCCACTTCAGATTCTCTGTCTCCCTCTCTCTCTGCCCCTCCCCCACTGATGCTCTGTCTCTCTCTCTCTCTGAAAAATAAACATTAAAAATTAAAAAAAATAAATAATAAAAAAAACCAACAAAAAGCCTACATCAGTGTTATTGTCTATGATGCATTTAGCAAACAAATGCATTGTTACTCTCTAGAATTAGTTACTTAGCATACGTTAGCATAATAAAATGATAATGCTTAAAAATAGAAAAAAATTTACAGAGTGCTTACCAAGGGTCAGGCACTGGAATAAGTACATTGGAAGGGTTATTTTAAGTTAGCCTCACAAAAGTCCTTGAGGTATAAATGTGACTATTAGATCCATTTTACTTCTGATACAAAAAAAAAAATAGAGAAGCTGGTGTATTTTTATGGGAGGGGATGAATTTAAAAATGTACTTTTGTTGGCACGCCTAAGTGGCTCAGTTGGTTAAGCGTCTGACTGTTGGTTTCCAGCTCAGGTTATGATCTTGGGGTGGTGGGATGGAAACCCAGGTCGGGCTCTCTGCTGAGCGTGGAGCCTGCTTAAGATTCTCTTAGTCTCCCTCTGCTCCTCCCCAAACTGTCTCTCTCCCTTTCTCTCTCTAAAAAAAAGTTTATTTGTTAAAGAAACAAAAGCAGAAACCTACTTAGTGACCTATCCTTCACACATGTGTCTGTTTTGAACAGTTCCCTGGAGGACTTGTCTGCCACATGCCTGGGTGGAAATACCTACCTAAGGCACTTAGCATTTACTTACAAAATAGGAGGAGCCAGGAAGTCTGTATCCTGTAAGCACCCTGAATTTAGCCTCCGGTAGTGTTCTATCTTGTCACTGAGGATATAGTAGATAAGGCCGTTTAAATTAGCAGGATTTTGAGAGTCTTCGCAATAGATGTCTGTCCAAAGGAACGCCCCGCCACCCCCCAAAACAAACAAACAAACTTTACTTGTATTCATTCCATCGGGCGTTTGGACTAACTTTCTAATTCTTCCTATGATAACGTGCCTTGGCTGACTCACGTCACAGGAGCATTTGTTTTGAAAACAGACAGAAGGGGCCTGTAAATAACCTCCACTAAAAACTTTCAGTCTGATGGTCTATTTTCTTTTGGGATAAAAAAATAATAATTTGTTTCTACGTAAATATCGGACGGCAAGATTAATCATCAGGTATCCAGAGACGAATAACCTGACTATAAGAATGAGTCTTAATTGAATAGTTTTAGCCATGACTGCGACCCTTCAGACATTTTAGGGCTTAATGAAGTTAATAACTAAAATTTATGAATGTTAAAAAAAAGTAGAGACTTCAGAAAATAAACATTCTACTTAATTCCTAGAACGAAAGATTCTTGAGCTACACTAATTGCCGTACTGTGTCATGATTCATTGATTATTTATACTCCGAGAATGGATACTGAGTGTAGTCTGGTTGGGAAAAAGGACGACATTATTTCCAGACCTAGGATTTGAGAATTTTTTAAAAGTTTTTTAAACGTTTATTTACTTTCGAGAGACAGAACATGAGCAGGGGAAGGGCAGAGAGAGAAGCAGACGCAGAATCTGAAGCAGGCTCCAGGCTCTGAGCCATCAGCACAGAGCCCGATGTGGGGCTCGAACTCACAGACCGTGAGATCATGACCTGAGCTGAAGTCGGCCGCTTAACCGACTGAGCCACCCAGGCGCCCCTGAGAATGTTTTTAAAAGCCACCCCAACTCAAGTACATCTATGCACACTCAATTATCTAAAATGATATTGAAAACGTTATTTAATAATAGTTACAGTTAATTGGGCACTCATTTTAGGCTACGCACTTTAATTGAGTTATTTTAATCTTCACGGTATTGGTATGATTCCCTGTCTGCGGATGGGGAAACTGAGTCTTGGAGACACTAAAGTCAGGTCCTAATCCAGGTCTCACAACTGGGCCTGCATCTTTCCTGGATTTCAAAGCAGGTCTGTTCTGTAAGCCCAAGCCTGGACCTCTGCATTCTAATTCCTCCATACTTTTTTGAGTTCAGCTCAATTTAATACCAAATATTTGATGAAATGTATTGAATTGATGAAAATAGTTATAGAACTTCTACCACGTGATTGAAACAGGATACAGGACCACAAATGCCATATTCTATCCCCTGGAAACTTCCACACAAGTAGGAAGAGGGTAAGCCAATCACTAAGACCAGTTAACTCTCTGTATCCATTCAGAGAGTGAATTTTTGATTTGAGTTTACTTTCAAGGAAGGTACTAGTCTTCCAAATATGAAAATAATAAATACTTCTTATGGGTGGAATGTCACATGTAGAGCAAAATCAACAGAGTTACATAAAGAAGAAAAAGTGTATAATGTTCATGGCACGGCACTCCCTCTGGAGTTTCCATTGGGACTAAATCATTTGATCTGTAATACTTGTTTATATGCAAGTTTCCTAGATTTTATTTTCTTACTCAGCCGTTAAATGGAATATGCTTTGTCATACACTGAAATAGACATTCACGGTTCCAGCAGGGTGATACACCAATCTACATCTATCAAAATCCAAAGAAAATGGTGTTAAATGCTATAATCAACATTGAAGACATGAAAAACGATCATTAAGCTTTATGGTGTAATGAAAAGTCATGGGAAGTACGTAATATGTTTAGCATCTGAAATTATTGCTCTGACAGTACAAAAATGCAGCTTCCTTCTGTATTATCTACCTCACTAGTTTCCTTTCTTTTGAAAAGTATTGGCAACTACAGTTTTCTCTAGAACGATATTTTCTGCACAAATAAAAATCAAGCTCCCTGCAACTTCTATTTCTACGTATATTCCTCATTTCCTCCAACATTGGAAGAGACTTCTTTATGGAGCCTACGTGATTATTTGTCCATCAGCCTAAAATGTGAACACTGGAGATTATCCAGGAAGTATCATTTTTACGAGAAAATCACTTGCTTCAAACCAATTTCTTACTAGCCATTTAACTTACCCTAATAGAAATTTTGTGCCAATAAACAGCATGCAGGAACCATAGAGAGTTGACCAGTAAACTCCAGCATCCAGCACAGTCCCCAACACACAGTAGGTGCTCACCAAATTGATTTTTTGGTTTTTAATGCAAGAATGAATAACAGGCATTTTTAAAAATCCTGAAGTATATATCATCTCATTTATAATGAGTCACACATATTACTTTAAAGTTTTTCTCTTATTCGAGGATGCTTTTGTGTATTAATAGAACAAGAGGGCTTGCCCAAACAAAACCTGTTTTAATTATTCAGCTTTCATTTTGTACTGGGTGTTGTCCCAGATGCTGGAAGTTCATACGTGAATGACCACAGGGCTCAACTCAATGAACTTCCAGTCACGTTACGTTCATTCTCTCATAAATGGAGTTTGCAATTGGGCTTTGGGCTGGTAATCCATTAAAAGTTTAGAGAGCAGGATATCCAGTGTAGATTTGTGTGGCAAAAATGCTTTCCAGGCCCTCGTTAAACCCAAAGTGGAAGCAGCTATTAACCTGGAGAGAATTGCGCTGAGCTGGTTCACGAAGGGTCGGTCTAGCTTTCAAACTGGCCAGGATGTCAATTACTACAGGTGCAAAGTGTGTTTGGGTTTCCCGTGTAACCAAGAAAAAGAGTGAGCAAAGTGGAAGAGAGGGAAGAACGCGAACTTGACAGGACACAACTGCCTCTGTCTCTCTAGTTCCTCATGAGGCAGGCTGAAGTTTAGCTGGGATTTTGGTCGCCAAACAATCAGGAGCCTTCCAGGTTGGAGGAACCAAGAAAGCAGGGACTCTCAACCCCTGCAGGGGCCAGGCCATGGTGGGTATTGAAGGCTCCACCGCTGTCAGACATGAGTATCCTTGGCTCAGACCTTGCTCAGTCCTGTTTCCTTTTTCCCCTCTGGCATTGGGGCTAGACGCAGCTTCCGCCCAGGTTTCGATTACCCCCACGACTCGGAGTGTTGAAAAAAGCAAGAGAAAGTGCAAAGATGTACTTCCGGCCAAACAAAACCCTTGTGCTATAGGATCCTGGGGAGCAGCTCAAACTTTCTGTATCTGAATTTTTTATCTGTAAAATGGGGCTAAAAATACTTACTTTCTCTTAAGACTATTGTAAGAGCCAGAGATCATAATACATGTAAAGGGAGCCAGCAGGCACTGGAAATCAGATATCATTGTTCTCTCTTATTATAATCGGCCATTCATGATAACTGTGGATTCTGTGTCGTGCTTCAACTGCTGACTGAGCTTCTGTGACTGGAAGGGCACCTAAGGACTTGCCCAGCATAGCTCTCCAGATGCGAGGCTCAGCTTTCCATTTTTGTCCAACAGCAGTTGCTAACTGTAGCCTAATCTTTTAGCCTTCGTTTCGTCTTCTTCATTACTGGACTCTTCTCTCTTCCCTTGGCTTTTACTAAAACGATCATGAAAATGAACAGCATCGTACACGACACCAGGCAGTTTTCCATACGCTATCTCATTTTGCCCCCACGACAACCCCTGGCATCATCATTCTCATTTCATAGATGGAACACCGACGCTGAGTAATAATAGGGAAATCGCCCCGTGTGATTGGGACAACGACGTTGGACAATTTGGCCTTCCACCATACCATCGCTTACCGCGTCCCTATCTTTTATGGTTTTTGAGATGGGTTGGTTTTCTGTGAAGGCCCAAATGGGCATGATATAATTGACAGAAAACGAATAAGATTTCAGTGTGGAGAAAGTTGAACACGCATATGCGGTCGAGGTCTACAGAAACACGCTCTAGAATCTAAAAGATGAACTCGGCCTTCGAGCCCAGGGGGATGTCACAACCCTCCTTTTGAATCTGTAACCTGCGACTCTTGAATCCAAGCTTACCCTTCTCATCCCCCACAGATGCACTTAATCCTTTTTAATAGAGGGAGCTCTCTTTGAAACACAACCAAGAGTCTGTGCATAGGAAAACATGTGACTTAACATAGCCCATGAGGGGGGATAAAACAGAGCCCAAATGACTGCCTCTTGCTTTCTCTTACCTACTTGTGATTAAGCATATTGGACAGGAAGACCTTTATCAAAAGTCTCCCGGTTGGCCAAAATACTTGAAGGATTAATACACAATGACCAATTCGTTCATTGTAAGACCAAACACCATTAAAAAGTGTGGATGGCCATGTATCTGTTCTCTTTTAAAAATTCTAAATATGTCGTATATCTGAATGCTCCCACATATTATGAAAGCACTGGAATCAAACAACCAAGGTTCATTCCTGGCCTTTGATTTTTATAAACATGCATGTTAAAAAGAGAGCGAGAGAGACAGAGAAGAGAGAGAGAGACAGAGAGGGAAAACCAAACGTGTGTGCAGCCTTTTAATAAAGATCATATTAAAAATTCAATAAATAGCAATATCTCTGATCTCTTAACAAAAGCTTCTGGTGTACAGGAAATTAAATGAAAAAAAAAAAACCTTGTTAATCCTTTTTGATTTCTGTACATTGTGGCTAGAAGCAAAATTCTTTAACTCACAGATTCACCCCCCCTTTTTTTTTCCTTTTTAACATTTTTTTTTAATCTTTTCTTGCACAAACGTTGTCTGGGCAACACTATAAATGCAGTGAGATTCTTGGAAACATTTAAAAAATAAAGGGGGGTGGGGTCGAGAGCAAGCTGTTGTGTCCTTGTCTCATCCCGGTGGCCTTGCAAGGAGGAATCTACCTCGAACCAGGTGATAACCTGATAGACTTTATCTTGTCTTCTCCCGGCCTCCCTGAAGCCTGCCAACACTTCGGCGGGCTGTTAGGCATTTTAAATATCCCCCCTGAGCCCTAACCTCACCCCCTTTCTCTTCTTGTCAGCTGGAATGTCTCAGAGCTGTCAGAAGCTTGTTGCTTATTGATGTTTCCGTGTGTTTTATGTCTTTTCTGAGATATGACAGGCCCTGACACAGTGCTGATTTCAATCAGGCTGCTTCTGGAGAGGCCTAAGATTTTTAGTTGCACAATCCGCATTTCGAGCCTACTTCAGAGGCCTCTGTCTAATGAAAATGTTTCAGGAGGGCCGAAATAAAGGCCCTGTGCCCAACAAACAGCAGCTGAGGAATTCGCAGGGCTTGAAAAAACACATGTGTACGTGCACACACACACAGACGCACGCACGCGCGCACACACACACACACACACACCATAGTCCCCCTCCCCCGCCCCTGCCTTTTGTTATAAGAAAAGCAAGAACAGAAAGTGACCTCAGGAGGCAAAGGTTCTGACACTGAATCAAATCCCTTTAGACCCGAACTGACAGGCTAGGCCCGGCTTTAGATTACGTTATCACATCTCAGAACGAGGCGTGTATGTACCTCAGGATTCCCCACAAGTAAAGAGCGGGCGATTTTACCCCTGCTGCCCTATTAAGTCAAGTTCTGATGTCCTGTCGAGAATGAAAGCTTATCACACAGAGGGCTGGAATAAAGGGGGGAGGGGAAACAACCAGAAATGGAAATCAAATGTGTCGCGGGTAGAGAACTCCTTTCTGTTACTTACAGCGCTGGCCAGGAGGAGATTAAAATATTAGAAAATTATTCTTGGTAAATCGTATGTGATATCCTGAACTTATATAGACATCTCATTTGATATCATGTTGATTGTATTCAAGAGAGGCAAATAAGGGATCCTGGAGAGCAAAGGTGTTTTATTTTAACCGGCCTCAGCAGGTGCATGTAGAGGCCCCCATCAAATTCCTCTGCAGAAACCAGAGCGAGGGCATGGGAGAGTTTTATGTGTGTGTCTGGCAAGTTGTACAGCCTTGATTTGGTCAAATGATCTCCTCCTGTCTGTTTCTCCAGTTTAAAATAGGAATGTGAAGGCCTTATATTCCTGGGAAGAAGGGTGTCATTTCATTATTGGTCTTTTGGGCTTTAAAAGTCAAGCATTCGGCACAAGCTTCTAAGAAGGTGCGAAGGCTCCAATGATAAGAAACAGATTTTAAAAAATTCTCTGTGACTAGTGTTTTTTACATGGCGATGTACCCCTCACTGATCTGCAATTAATATTTGTGATATGGTTTGGGACTTTTAAGGAAAAAAGAAAAACACTGTCAGGAAAAAGATTATAATATCAGGCCACGTTGTCTGGAATGGAAGTATTTCTTGAAGGACAAATCTCCAAAGTGAAACAAGCATTAATCAGACATACTCCATTTTCTTTTTTTTTTTCTCCTTCTCCTCCTTCTTCCTCTTCCTCTTCCTCTTCCTCTCCTTCTCCTTTTTTTTTTTTTTTTTTTTGTTTTTTGTTTTGTTTTGTTTTGTTGTTGTTTTTGTTTAGATTGATTTTTCTTTTCAGGGAAAAGAAAAGTAGTGAAGAGAATACAGGCTCTGGAGTGCAGATTCCTAAATTTCGGTCCTCTGACTAGGTGAGAATCTGGGTTTTTGGCTGCTTTGGAAAAAA
The DNA here is from genome assembly GCA_030068075.1 of Paguma larvata. Taxonomy (NCBI): domain Eukaryota; kingdom Metazoa; phylum Chordata; class Mammalia; order Carnivora; family Viverridae; genus Paguma; species Paguma larvata. Next base: position 127,167,872 of record CM057827.1, on the reverse strand, counting down.
CTAACCAGTCTGGAAATGGCCACTGACCATTGATCAGCTGACTCTGAGCTACAGCAGCCTTCGCTGGATGCGTTCTTAGGAGGTATAGCTGACCACCTCCTTTTTGTGTCCCTCTACATTTAGGCTCTGGCCCTGGCTGCCCCTGATTTATAAACCCCAGTTTTGAGTCAGACAGTCTTGTATTTGGGCGTTAGCCCTGCCGCCTACTAGCTGTGTCGTTTTAGACAACTTGCTTAAATGTTCTTGGTTTTCCTTACTCCCAAATCAGAGGAAGTCCTACTGGAAATTTATTTTTTACTTATTTTTGAGAGAGAGTGACTGGGGAGGTGCAGAGAGATAGAGACACAGAATCTAAAGTAGGCTCCAGGCTCCAGGCTGTCAGCACAGAGCCCGATGCGGGGCTCGAACTCACAAACCGGAGATCATAACCAGAGTCGAAGTCAGATGCTCAACTGACTGAGCCACCCAGGTGCCTTGGAAATATCCTTTTGATGATTAACTGAATTACAAATGCAAAATGTTTGGTTTACTTAAAAAAAAATAAAGCCTTCGATGGGGGCATCTGGGTGGCTCAGTTAAGCGTCTGAGTCTCGGTTTCAGTTCAGGTCATGATCTCACAGTTCGTGGGTTCGAGTCCCTACACGGGGCTCTTCACTGACCATGTGGAGCCTGTTTGGGATTCTCTCTCCCTTTCTCTCTCCCCCTCCCAGTCTCCTGCTGTCCCTGTCTCTCTCAAAATAAATAAATAAACTTAAAAAAAAAGGCCTCAATACATTTAATTTCTGTCTCCCATCCCCTCTTTGTAGGACACAGACACGTGATCACCTTGCTCTGGTCTTGTTTCCAAGTCAGGTTCTTTACTGTGCGAAGTTAGAGTTTAGTGGTTTTAGCTTAAAAAAAAAAAAAGACAAATCCTCTGCCTCTAAGCAACACGGAGTGAAAATTACGACTAAAAAAAGTGCTTCTCTACCTCCATTCCATTTTTAAAATGTTATGGTATTTTTAACAATATTAATATAATAACAGTAGCATGTGTTTATTGGGTTAGTCTGTATTTTATGACTTAGTATCGAATTTATGGCTTGTTTCTACCAGTACTGTCAGTATTCATTTTTGTTCCCATTTTTTTCATCAGCTGGAACATTGTCATAGGACTATTGCTCGCCCGTGATAAGCAGCCTCTATGATTATTATTTCAGCCCCGCTTATCAACAGTCAACACATCTCCCCAAATTATTTTCTTTTGAGAAAAAACTATGTTATCGATTTAACCCCTTGGTCACCAAAGGGACCCTTCCTTCCAACCACTCATAAGGATTCTGGCATGCTATCCAAGGAAGTCAGAGAATCAGGAAGGAAGTCAGAAAGAGCCATCACTTCAAAAAAAAAAAAAATACCACAGGAAGTAGAGAAGACCTTCGCAGTATGGCTTTAGGAAAGCTATTTATACCAGACCTGGCTTCTGACCCAGCCCAGGCAAAGACGGCAGCCCCGGAGCCCGAGGTGCTCCTGGCCCTTGGAAGGAAGGGCCGGTTGAGGGAGAGAAGCCGGCTGGGATCTCCCAGAGATCACGGGCCTGCCAGGCTCTCTGAAACTGACTGCCAATTTGGCCTAGTCTCAGCTGACTGCATGCCCAGGAGGGAGGGAATGGCGGTAATAAAGCAGTTTAGTGGAGAAAGATATTGCTTCAAGTTCCCAAGGCTTCCAGTCTATTTTATGACAACATTATTCACTCAAACAGCCACGCAGATACACACACGCGCGCGCACACACACACACACACACACACACACACTCCCGTGTACAGACACGCAAACACTCATGTGATAATCAGGGGATATATATCCTGATTATATCTTTTGGGAAGAGGATGATTGATGCCCAAACCAGAAATGTTACAGTTTAAAGCAAATTCCAATTATCTCAAGAGTGATGGAACACTTTAGAGTTCTCTTTCCAAAATTAAATGATGGGGAAGGGCTAAAGCAGGCGACACTTGGACGAAGACTGCGGTTCTGTCAGCTCCGTGGCTGATGCCCTAGATAGTTCTCCACGTCTTAACTTATCCCTTAATTGGGAGGGGCATTTGGCTCACGAGGATGCTCTGAGGGCTAGAATTCTAAGAAGCCTCTGTAACTTCAGAGAGTGATGCTACTCACATAATACAAGTTCATATTTATATATACAATGTGCTACAATATGGAATATGGAATGTATATATGTATATATTTGTGTATATATTTATGGGATGTGATTACACCCACCACCTAGGGTAATAGCTTAAAATTAATTATACTCTATAAAATTTGCTATTTGAAAATATTCATGCTTTAAAAAAAAGAAAATACTACAATTGTGAAAATTCATGAGAGTGGAAATAGGTAATGGCTAGGGAGAATTTTTTATTGTTTTATTGGACCTCCCAGTTTTGGAGCCAATAACAAAGTTGCATTTCAGTGTTACAGTGAGAAGGAGGCTATGTTTTGTAACAAGTGTGAAGAACCGAATTGCTGTGGTGAGAAATATTTCTCCCGGGGCCTGGGTGGTCCAGTCTAAGTGTCTTACTCTTGATTTCTGCTCAGGTCATGATCTTACGGTTGTGAGATCGAGCCCCACGTAGGGCTCCGTGCTGAGTGTGGAGCCTGCTTGGGATTCTCTCTCTCTCTCTCTCTCTCTCTCTCTCTCTCTTCCTCTGCTCCTGCCCCATTCATGCTCTCTGTCTCTGTGTCTCTCTCTCAAAATAAATAAATAAACATTAAACAATATTTCTCAAATGCCCAGAATGGTTACACATTCGTTTGTGCAAATTCCATGACCACCTGGACAGGTAGAGGCGTCGTCATCCCCACTTTTTTTTTTAATTTAATTTTTTAATTTTTGTTTATTTTTGAAAGACAGAGAGACAGAGCATGGATGGTAGAGAGGCAGAGAATGAGGGAGACACAGAATCCTAAGCAGGCTCCGGGCTCTGAGCTGTCAGCACAGAGCCCAACACGGGGCTCGAACTCACAAACTGCGAGATCATGACCTGAGTGAAGTCGGACACCCAACCGGCTGAGCCACCCAGGTGCCCCTAGTTGTCCCCACTTTACGGAGGAGAATATTGAGGCTAGCGACGTTAAACGGCACACCCACAGTCATTTAGTTAGCATGCGAGAGAGCTAAAGTTTTAATTCAGACTTCCAGAGGTTCTCCTGAATTTATTAAGCTTCAGGAACCCATTGTAGGAACGAACTTCCTAAAAGTTGAGGCCCTTTAGAGCAGGATTTTGTTATGGAAGAGCACGGAGATGCCTTAAATATTTTCTACATCTTTCCAATAGAGTACCACTATTAAAAATAAAAAAAGAATAATGCCAGCTCGCAAATGGTAGGTGAAAAATCATAGATTTTCTTTCAAAGATGGCCCCACGGCATGGTCAGGCATGCAGTCTCTAAGATACAGGCCCGGAGAGTAAAACTATCTCTAATCCATTTTGGAATCATGGCTCTTCACACTTTCTATAAACTGAGATTTCAATGTAAAGATTTGATCTAACAATTTTTTAAGGGAGATAATCCAGTCTTGCCTCTCTTGTGAAAGTAATAGCATCTACAATTGACTAATTACGGGGAGAATTGGGCATTCCATGAAGATTAAAGGCAAGCAGCTAATTACACCCACAAGTGGCTAACAGCAGCTACAATTAGCTGTTTATAGGAGCAATTATTGGTGTAGCCAATTTTGTACCCCAAAATAATTACAGGTGCAAAATCTCACATGCCGTTGGAAATGTTCTCTTTCAAAACGCTGGCCCCATGGAGGCAGATTTGTCCGTTCATTCGCCTGCACAGAGAAAGAACCAGAGAGAACCAAAATGTGAACATGCCAAAATGTTACCAGCTCTCAAACTATGTTTAATAAATTTATTTTTGTGCTTGAAAAACACTGGAACTTACCTCATCTGCTCAGTTAACGGTTGAAGCATTAGACAAAGATAGCATTAGAGAAAGCATACAGGCGTGTTTCCTTTATACCTGCTATATAGCAAAATGTATTTTAAAACATGTCCTAAAGTAAGAGCAAGCTACGACATGTGATAAAAGCGGCGTGGTGCAAATTCTGGGTTTATGAATTGACCCCGAGTCCGCATTCATTCATGTACCCAATTAATAAACACTTCTGGGATTCCTAACATGTTCCAATGTTTTCTAGATGTGCGTACTTGAAAGAAAAGGCACCCACGGCTAATTCTCAACTTTCCAGATTTCTTAAAATGTATTTCTTGCTCTGGGCAGCCTAGAAATAGACGGATGATCGGAGTTTATTTTTTAGCTCATAATTGAAGCCAACGACACAATGATCTTCATGTATCCCTCCCACATTAAAGGATGCATGTCTTGATCCCTTAACAAACACCAAACTACATAACAATGAACAATCACTCTTGGATTTCAGAAGTTTTCTATTTGGCTTCTAAATTGCATAATAAGATGATTTTTTTTTTAAAAAATGGCTATACTTTAATCTTTTTATGTATCAGGACTTTCTCATTAAAAAAAAAGCAGGAAGAAGAAAAAGTAGTTCTGGTCATCTTGATATTGCATTGTCGGTTATTTTAATCATTATTTCCTGAAGTTGTAGTGCAGGCACAAAACAGTCTATTCTGAGTCAATCATGAGGCATTATTTTAAGCTCTAATGCTCTCTGATTTTTGCAAAGCCAAGCTTGGAAGGCAAGCAGGAGAGTTAATGAGATTGTGACTTATTCATGACGGTGTATTTCCAGAAATGAATCAAACACATGAAAATTCCGAATCTTCTTCGTTGAATCGTCTACAGAAACTATTACTTGATCAGGAAACAGGGTTACTTACAAGTGGAGAAGGAAATTTAAGGGAGGAAAACAATGCTGATTCTGCGTGGAATCACGGAGCCATGATCTGGACTGTCCCTGTGGAGCTTTCGAATCCCGATGGTGAGTTTAATTTATCTTTCAGAACTTCTGCAAGGTGTTTTCATTCAGGAGCAGCAAGGCCTATTTCTGGACAGACCGGACAGACTTGGGTTTGAACCCCAACTCTACCACTTACAGCCCAGCCTCTTGGAAACTCCGTTTCCTCATCCGTGAAACCCATAAAATCGGGACAATAATTCTTTCCTCATGAGGTTGTTCTTAGAAGTGAAATAATGCATTTCATTATTGTCCTTCTTCTGCCTCCATTAAATAAGGGAGATAAACTTTATAATCTGTAACCTTAAAAACATAATAAATACCCTAAAATACCCTTGACTCACTTTCCCTCTTTATAAAATGTGATTCATTACAGCGAATCCTACTTGGATCACAAGAAAGGATTCTCAAGCCATTCGTTTGCCAGACAAGTATTTTTTTTTTTTTTTAGTAGAAACATACCTAAAACTTATACCACTTATTGTGTGCTAAGCATTCGTTAAACTGCTTATATTTATTAACCTTGACAACTAACCTTCTGAAATAGGTACTTTTAGTAGGCCCATTTTACAGATGTGGAAACTAAGTCACAGAGCGGTAACTTGGCCAAAGTCACATAACTGGAAAGTGGCAGAGCCAGTGTCTGAAGCTCATAATCTTTTTTTTTTAATTTTTTTAACTTTTATTTATTTTTGAGAGGCATAGAGACAGAGTGTGAGCAACGGAAGGGCAGAGAGAGGGAGACACAGAACCTGAAGCAGGCTCCAGGCTCCGAGCCATCAGCACAGAGCCGACGTGGGGCTCGAACTCACAGAGGGTGAGATCATGACCTGAGCCTAAGTCGGCTACTTAACCGACTGAGTCACCCAGGCACCCCTGAAGCTCATAATCTAATGCCATATTATCTTCTATATCCAGATTGCTCAGGGGTGGGTCTAGACACACAAAATCCGAAGAATTAAAGGAGCTGTCTCAGAGTCTTTCTCTGTTGGAAAAAGGCCATAGCTGTTCTGCCGGACGGGGAGACGTCCTGTTATGAGAAGTGATATTACTGCACTGCCTTAAGGTTGCAAACTGCCTTACCGTTGCAACTCATTTATGATCTGTCTTTCCACATAGACTGTGAGTTCCCTGAGGCTCCTTCTCTGCGTGCTGTCTGTGGCTCACCGGTGCTTGGCGCATGGGTCCTTAATAAACATGTGGTGAGTGATAGACCCACTCCAAGTTGAGAAACATTGTATCCTGCTGCAGAGGCTGGAAAAATACCTCGTTTGCCAGCACCACAAAAATCTCCTAGCTACACTGGAGATATTTGTGAGATCTCTCCATGAGGGAGAAGTTTGCAAATTACAGGCAGGCTGCCTTGTTCTTGCTGAAAGTAAATTCTATGTCTAATTAATTTAAAGCAGTGTTCACTTAAAATAATGTTCATTTTTGAGAGCAGCTCTATATCTATATTGCAAAAAAAAAAAAAAAAAAAAAAAGCTTTAGAACTGAAGAAAGGGGCGCCTGGGTGGCTCTGTCGCCTGGGGCGATTTTAGCTCAGGTCAAGATCTCGCAGTTTGTGTGTTGGAGCCTGGCATCGGGCTCTGTGCTGATAGCTTGGAGCCTGGAGTCTGCTTCGGATTCTGTGTCTCCTTCTTTCTCTGCCCTTACCCTGCTCACGCTATGTCTCTCTCTCCCTCTCTCAAAAATAAATAAACATTAGGAAAAATTAAAAAAAAAAAAGAACCGAAGAAAACATTCATTGAATTATTTTCCCAAGAAAACCTATGAATGAAAAATATAGCATCTATTTCACCCGTATATTAAAACAGTCTGTATACTTATTAGTAGAGAGATTGGTGAGAAGCCAGGGAATCTTTGACTCTCTTCTTAACCAAAGCTCCTACCATGAAATTCAGTATGGCTGGGTCAGGTTTGGCACCAATTTCTCCCTGCTGCTTTCACGGAGATCGTCACATAATTGGGAACAAGCCTCGGTTATGAGTCTGGTTTTCCCACATCAAATGAACCTTGGATGTATCAGAAACAGATCAGTTTTGAAATCTTTTCTTTGTATGTAAAGCGAAGGAACTTTCAGAATCTGATTTGGAACGCTAACCAGAAAAGACTGGACCGTAAAATCAGATGGATTAAGCCATCAAAACAGAATCTAGTTACTAAAAATGCAGCTTCTATGGCTTTCAAAACTGAGGAATTGTCACATGAAGCCAGAAGCATTTTACACTTCTAACTTGAGTAGTGATCTCCCAAAAATGTACATCTAACGAGAGACGAGAATGGCAATGAACTTGTTTAACAGTGGCGATCTTCAGACAGGCATGTAATTATTACCTATCTGCAAATTGGTATGCTAATTTGCATAACAAAACCTATGGAGGACCATTAGAACTTGTGACTTGAAAACTAAATGTCATATTCATCAGTAATACAAAATTAGTACAAATACATCTGGGTTGTTTTTTTTACATATATTTTTTTTTAATTAGGAAACAAATAACCCCCAATTTGATCTGAATTACCACTAGGGATTGGAAGTTTCTCTTTTCCGGCCAAACAACTTTCCCAAGGGATGTGGTTTGTACTTGTTTTCCTTGATGTGTAGGGATGTCTCCTTACAGTTAGTCCCTTGTCTCAGGAAAGCCAGTCCCTGAAACTCCTCACACTTTCCTTTCAGCTCTGGGATCTCTGGAGTCTGAGAAATAAAGAACCCAGTCAAGACCACTGTGTGGGGCTCTGACACACCCCAGGTAAAGGCTGGTCCTCGCTTTGTGGTAAACCATGGTTTTTGTCCTCAAGAGTAAGGTTCTTTACAAATGGCCATAGGCACCTGTTTCCAAGGAGTCCAACAAAATCGTGTGCATACACTCCAATTTTCATACTGCTTTCAAAGACATCCGGGACCCGGAGACTATGAAGACCCCCTATTTTAAAAGGCTTGTCTATGAATAGACATGAACTGGACCCTCAAGAGTGTATTCTGGATAAACGATACATAAAAATAAATAATCAATCAATAAAAATCATTTAAAAAGTAAAGAAGACATTCTGGAAAAGCATTTCTTAGCAACAATAGTAACTATGAACAAAATTTTTTTTGAAATTTTTTAATGTTTATTTATTTTTGAGAGAGAGACAGAGAGTGAGCGGGGAAGGGGTAGAGAGAGAGGGAGACACAGACTCCGAAGCAGGCTCCAGGTTCCGAGCTGTCAGCACAGAGCCCGATTAGGGGCTTGAACCCACGAACCATGAGATTATGACCTGAGCCCAGTGGACGCTTAATCAGCTGAGCCGCCCAAGTACCTCTAACTAAGCACAAAATCTTAAAATACTGTTTTAATAAAATTGCTAAAGAATTTTGTCGTGAAAAAGTGAAACACATTGGAATACGGATCTGAGTGTGGATCTCAGGATTCTTTTTATTTATTTATTTTTAAAAATTTTTTAACGTTTTTATTTTATTTTGAGAGACATAGAGTGAGCAAGGGAAGGGCAGAGAGAGAGGGAGACACAGGATCTGAAGCAGGCTCCAGGCTCCGAGCCGTCAGCACAGACCATGAGATCATGACCTGAGCTGAAGTCGGCCGCTTAACCAACTGAGCCATCCAGGCGCCCCTCAGGATTCTGATGGTTCGTGAGGTGAACCAGACCCTCCTGTGATAGCACGTGTTCCTTACAATGATGCCTTGCTCCTGGTCGTGTGTCTGGTGCCATTTTGTCATCCTAGCTCCTTGTCGATTTAGTGTCCAGATATCAGCTGATTTTCATTTCGGGTTGATATTTTTCTGTTGCTGTGTCATGCTCCTGGTTCAGTCCCCCACTGCCCATGGCCGGGGGTCTTGGGAATGTCAACAAGTGTCACTATCAGCCCAAACCAGAACCATCAGGAGAATCGGCCCCCCAAAATGATGGGGCGGGGCTAATGAAATTTTACAATTTTCGGTGGCATGTGTTTTCATGCTCTGGAAAAAGAGAATTCCCATCTAGGATGAGACACTTTCCAAATTTTCCTGCAGATCAAAAATACAGATCCCCTGGGTGGAGGGAGACCTTGTCCTTGTCCAGGAGGCTCCTAACTGAGTTTGACTTAGGACTTCCTGTGTGGGAAAGATTCTCTCTCCAGAGGTTGGTCCGAGTGGATTTACAGCTTCTTCCTCCAGGAGATAATCCAAAACTCAGGCAATCTCACAAAGGGTATGTCATACCCCACCCCTGGCCTGTGCTTAAAAAATGTCTGCCGTTAATTCCACGGTATGGGATTCAAGGTCATTCACCATATTGTCTCTACACGGTCTTCGTCTGCACCAGCCCTGCCCCTTTCCCTGCCTGTCCCCATCTCCGTCCCCACTAGACTCCTTACTTTTTAATACTCAAATGAAACACATATTTTCTGCATTCGCTCATTGCTGTTACCACTTGGGTGTATATATCCTATATAGCCTGTATCTTCTTGGCAAAGAAGATTCTGCTCTCAATCTGCTTGACCCATTTTTTTGAAAAACTGAGGTAATAAGTGACATACAATATTGGGTAAGTTTAAGGTGTAGATTTGATACATTTAATATTGCGGTATGATTATCACCTTAGTGCTAACACCTCTATGAATCACAACGATCATTTCTTGTTTTTTTCTCAATATTTATTTATTTTTGAGACAGAGAGAGATAGAGCATGAGCGGGGGAGGGGCAGAGAGAGAGGGAGACACAGAATCCAAAGCAGGCTCCAGCTCCGAGCCCGACGCGGGGCTTGAACTCACAAACTGCGAGATCATGACCTGAGCCAACGTCGGACGCTCAACCAACTGAGCCACCCAGGCGCCCCCGATCATTTCCTGTTTTTGTGGTGAGAACATTTAGGATGTGGTGTCTTAGCAATTTTGAATAATATCATACAGTATTATTGACTGTGATCCCTATGCTGCATATTAAGTCTCTGCCTGGGTCATTCTGAATATTAATCTTTCTCCGTACTTCCTCTGATCTGGCCTTTGTACCTTCTCTCTCCTATAAATAACAGGAAAGACCCATTTGTCCATGCAGGTCCTGCTGCTTGGGAGTCAGGTGTGCGTGTTGGCTTTCCCACAGTAGTAAAGGTTACTATCCATTCACTCTAGTCTAACCAATGTCATTTTCCATAAGAATACAGTTGTAACTGGGAATGGGGCCTTTTTAGAGAACTGTACTTCTCAGCCCCCCTGTGACGAGGGGTACGGAGTTGACCAGATCCTGGCCAATGGTATGGGGGTGGGAAAGGAAACGTATAACATGCCCCTTTTCCTCCCTCAGCTTCAACCAGAAAGATGAGAACAGGGGATGACAGAGACGAGATGGAAGGACCGGGGGACAGGAGTGGCCACATGAAGCAGCAGCCTGCCCATCTTCCAAGACTACCGCCCATGAGAAAAATAAACCTCATTCTTTAAGCTGCTGTTTTGTTAGAGTGTTCTGTCTCTCTCTCATTTTTTTCTTTACAACTACTTGATATTTTTTCTTTTCTTTCTTTTTTTTTTTTTTGAGAGAGGGGGGAAGACAGAGAGAGAGCACATGTGTGTGAGAGGGGCAGAAAGAGAGGGAGGGAGAGAATCCCAAGCAGGTTCCATGCTTAGCAGGGAGTTGGATGCAGGACTCCATCCCACAACTCTGGGACCATGACCGGAGCTGAAATCAAGTGTCAGGTGCTCACCTGACTGAGCCATGGAGGCACACCTACAACCACTTAATTTTCTACCTACCTACCACTGTGTGTTGGTTTTTCGACCTTGGACAATTGATGTAACCTCAGTTTCTGAATCTGCAAAATAAACATAATAACTTCATATGGTTTTTTGTGGATTCAATGAGTTGATTCGTGTACAGGACTTGGACTGGGATCTGGTGTTATAGTTAGTGCTCAATAAATACAAGGTGTGACAATGATGGTGATGATGCTCATTCTTATTAGCATCTTCCAAATGGTGCTTTTGAGGGATGTCCCTCAGCTGGTCTCCCCACCTCAGAACCAGTAGGTGCCATGTGATATTTATTTTTGCATCCCAGGGCGAGGGCTACAGTAGAGTCACCAAAATCAGTGTTGCAAGCATGTCGTTGAATGGTTGGCAAGGGTCTCGAGTGTTTTCCTCTCTACCTCCCTCCTTTCCTCAGGGATCCTGTCTAGACTCATCTGGGTTCCAAATTCTCCAGCCTCTCCCTACACCAGTACCCATCAGAGGGCATGGGAAATTCACTGCCTACAGTCCACCTGGTCTGGTTCCAGGGGAGTGAGCTCCCCTACACCTCTGCCTATACTTCATTTCTTCAATGGGTGTTTATTGAGTGGCCATTACACCTGATGAAGAGATGGAGTCTGAGGATAAGGCAGCGAACAGAACACACAAGTTCCCTCTTTTGATCACTCTGCCCTTCTTTGGAGGGGAGACAAAAGACAGACGAGTGATCACATAAATAGACCAGAACATGGCGGGTGGAGAGGAATGCCATGGGGGCACAGCCAGGTGATGTATAGAAAGCCTGGGAGATTGCGGTCTGAACAATGGTGTCTGGAGTGGTACCTGAGCCCTGCACGCAGATTCGCCATGAGAAGAGTGTTACCCATTGCCATGAGTCACCTCCTGAAGCAGCTTGTGGAAGCCCTTGTTGTGGGTGTTCACTCTCGCTGGAACAGAAGACGGCCTCCCTCCTGGGCACCCCCACCTTGTCCAGATCACCCCTTGACAGGAGCTGCTACCAGAGTTTTTCACTTACATAGATCTCTGAGGAAATTAGAATCCAGGAGATTGAAGAGTGAGCTCAGGTTCTGGACAGGCACAAAAGACCCAGCCGTTTCTACAACGTTTAGTCTGCAACCATCAGGAAATCTTCCGAACACTTACAACTTATTGTGTTCAGAATATGACACTAAACAAAACGAAAGATCTTGAGAACTTCTGAGCAAAATCAGTTGTAATTTTACCTAGAGGGAATCAATTAAAAAAAAAATAACCCTCCGTAATGACTGGGGTTCCTCTAGGAACCAGTGCAGGCTCCGATTTGAAGTCGAGGTGGTGGGTTTATCTTATTTTGTAGACTGAGTTCTCGAGAAAGCATGTGAATATGCCAAGGCAGCTTACCAGGTAGCATTTTTGTGTTTCTTATTTTGTTGCCCTCACCACCCTCTCCAAACCTGAACCATTCCTGAATGGGAAGAGAGGGAACATCAACCCGTATTATTGACTGAGCCCCTTGCCCAGGTGCCCAGCTCGCACAAAGGTACCTGGCTGCTTCTGTTCCAATTTCTGTTGTGGTCCTCCATTCCGGGGTAACTCTGCCTGTCCAATCCTGTGCTTAGCAACTGATACAGACAACCAGCTGCAAACACTCACATAGAAAACTTAGGAGGGGTGCTTTCTCAATGACCAGCTCTGTTTTAAATAACTGATAATTAGCTCTGCTTTCCGAGATAATGGCGGGTGGATGAGGGCTGGGGGCGTGTCACTGTGTAGAGAGAAAAAAGTAGATAAAGGTATCTGTTGAGCTTAACTGAGAGTCTATTCAGATCCCTCCTGCTCCCAGTTCAAACCAAACCTGTGGACCCCTTATATATTCAAAAATGACCCCTGGAATAAACATCATTTAAATAAAAGTATGGCTGTTTGCCGTAGCTCAGAGTTCTCTCTTACTGTTTCACTGTGTGCTCTTTTGTTAGTGGAACCTCACTCGGACACATCAGTGGGCACAGAATTTGGTCGGAAGAATTGCCATGAGCCCCGGTGAGGCTTTTAGCTATTGAGGTGCCTACAAAAAGGGCATCACTCGAAGATGGTATCGAGGTATGATTTGAAAGGCAGTTTCTAGGTATGATTTTGATGTATGGATTGCTGGTGGCTCACAGTCATGGCTACTTTAGGCTCACCTGGGAGTTTTTTAGTTTTAAGTTTATTTATTCATTTTAAGAGAGAGAGAGAGAGAGAGAGAGAGAGAGAGAGACAGAGAACATGAGCGGTAGAAAGGCAGAGGGAGGAGAGAGAATCCCAGGCAAAGAGAGAAGGAAAGAGAGAATCCTAAGTGGGCTCCACGCTGTCAGTGCAGAGCCCAACGTGGAGCTCCAGCCCACAAACCATGAGATTATGACCTGAGCCCAAACCAAGAGTTGGCCACTCAACCGACTGAGCCACCCAGGAACCCCTCACCTGGGAGTTTTTAAATGACCTAGTCAGCCCCAGGGAGTTTGTTTCCATGATCTGGGTTGGGGCAGAAACTATTAAGGTTTTAAAACAGCATTTTAGATTATTCCAACATGCCTTAGGTTGAAACTCTCTGCATGAGGACTTTTTAAAAACCAGAAAGCATTGACAAGGCTTATGTCTCTTTTTCTCCAATTTCAATGCCTTAAAATGGCATTTTTTATCAGTCACTGCAGATGAGGAATAGAAAGTTCCCGTTATCTAACAAATTATTGCACCAGGCATGCCATGTATAAACCTTCAGAAGAGCATGGTAAAAAACGATACCTTCCAGACACAGGAAGTTGCTAATCTTTATTGCCTCCAATACTTTTCTTTCCATAAATAAGCCAAATCTCTCATTTTCATGGGATTTTAGGACCTTTCCTTCTGTAATGTAACCTCTTTGCTAAGCCAATGAGGGATGATTATTGGCAGCACAGGCTCCAAAGGGTTTGTGAGATTGTAAACAAATAGTTTACCGAGAGTTGTTGCTCAGAACATCGTATTTGACTGTCGGGCTCATAAAAATCCCGCGGAGACAGACAGTGCTCTGTCTGCATTCGTGCTAACAGCTGAACCCCCGGTAGGGGTATCTGTGGTTGTTTATCTCAAGTAGCAAATAAAGGACACTATGCGTTTTAATCACTTATCTGCATAGATGTGGGATTAAATTCAAATCCTACTGAAAGACTGCATCGCTGTTTTTATTATAAGGCCTGGGGAGTCTTTTTCAGGTCTTCAGAAAATGCATTTAGGTGTGTGAAGGGAGATAAGCAAGGGTGTGAACTTCTCTGCTTGACCACCAGGCAGACATACGATGGATAATTGGCTATTGCAGTGCAAATGTTCCCATCACGACATTTTATAGAAGTGTTCAGAGTCCCATCCAAGAGCCGCTGGAAGGCATGAAATCCAATTTTTATGGAAGTCCGTCCCCGGCCTCTCAATTAAGAAAAGACAACCAGGCCCAACTACGCAAAAACTTTGAGATTTACACACATTGTTTATTTGTGACTTTTTAGATAGAGTGCCAAGCCCTATTTACTGCTCGGAGGTGGCATTTCCAGCTTAGCAGGGACGCCCTGAGTAGTTCCTGAAATACATTGCTTTCCTTTTCTGAGGGCAGTGTTCTTGAAAGCTTTTGTCCTCAGTTTACCTCCCCTGGGCACTTATTTTGAATGCAGATGCCTTAAATGTATTGGATTGGACTTTCTGGAGTATAACTTGTATCTGCGTTTTTCATAGGCCCTTGGGTGAATCTCACACAGACTGAGGAGACGGGAGCATGCCCTTAGGCCCCATACCCAGGGGAGACGTGAGACCACAGGGTAAGGGTAGGGCATGAGTAAGGCAGGGGTCTCTTTTGTGCCCTTGGGACTTGCTGAGACCCTTCCCATCTTGAGTAGCCTGTATATTTTCCTGAGTAAACATAAAGAGGTAAGAAAACACTTCTGCCTATAGAAATGAGTGGATAAGTGGCTGGTGGCTCCTCTTTCTAGCCTTCTTTTAGAAGTCAGTCTGAGAGGCACCTGGGGGTCTCAGTCAGTCAAGCCTCTGACTTCCGCTCAGGTCACGATATCACGGTTTGAGAGTTTGAGTCCCCTGTTAGGCTCTGTGCTGATGGATTGGAGTCTGCTTTTTGGATTCCTCTGTCTCCCTCTCTTTCTCGGCCCCTCCCCCACTCTGTCTCTCTTTCAAAAATAAATAAACATTAAAAAAAGTAATACAAATTATTGAAAAAAAGAAGTTAGTCAGATTACGATTATGTGTCCTTCTCCAAGGATCCTGTGTGTAGCGAGCCCTGTGTTGTGGTCTTAAAGTAGCCTTGGCATAATTGATCCTTAATTTTGTTGTGCAAAGGAACTGCATGACCCAGGGGTGCTCAGCAGAATTGCATCACAAATGAAATCTTATAACCCTGATGCTTGATTTAGAAACCCTATGTGAATGCCCAAGTTCACCAGACCCTGCAGGGGGTGGGAAGGGCTATTCAAAACCATCCTAAGTAGGGCGTTTGGGTGGCTCAGTCTTTTCAGCATCCAGCTCTTAACTTTGGTTCAGGTCATGATCTCGTGTTTCATGAGTTCAAGCTCTGCACTGGGCTCTGTGCTGACAGTGGGGAGCCTGCTTGGGATTCTCTCTTCCTCTCTTTCTGCCTCTACTCTGCTCATGTGCTCTGTCCCTTTTTCTTTCTCAAAATAAAGAAATAAACTTAAAAGAATCCTATGTTAGAATCCCCCCACCTCCACCTCCCGGCATTGGACAAATGAGCCATGGGTATAAGTTCCCTCCCATCTTCCTCCTCTCCTCGCCTTCTCCCAGACTTCCCGCTGCGGCTGGCTGTCACGCTGTGGACACTCTGAACTTTCAAATGACGTGAGAACACAGAATTACAGGAAAGGAAGAGAGACAGCAAAGAAAAAAGTTAGGGGAGGAATCTCGAATTGGCAGCTAGCAGGGTGTTTTCTTTATTGGGAAATTTCTCATAAAAATCTGGAGTTCCAGCTTCGTTTGAAAAAAGTAACAAATCTGGCAACACCGACACTGCTCCCATGTGGCAAGCGCTGGCCAAAGAGGAGCTGGCCTAAGCATGGTCCAATTGGTCAGAATTCTTTTCAACCCTTGACCCCTTGTTCTAGAGTGAGCCCACTTTCTCACTTCTGTCATCTGTCAGCTCCCGCACAATGTGCTTTGTGAAATCCTACTTTAGTACAAGTTCTTCCTACGAGCTTCTCCTCCACTTCAAAACTGCAGAGAGTTTTGATTTTGATTCCTGAAATTCTAAATTAACCTAACCGGACTGCTGTTTTCACAACGTTTGAGTTTTGAGTTTCATAGCGTTGAGTCGAGAAGAATTTGCGTAGCAAGCATGGGAGGAAGGTGTGTGGCATACAGAAGCCATGGTGTTACAGGCAGTGGTTGTGGAATGGGTCAGGAGACAGCCTCTGTGTGAAGGTTTCGTTTGACCCTTCATCTTGATTTGACTATGGAGCCTAGTCATTTGCTCGAATACAAGTGTCCAGCCTGCTTGGAAAGTATCTTGTAGATGTGATTAAGGTCTACAATCAGTTGGCTTTATATAGAAAAGATTGTCATCTGTAATATGAGTGAGACTCATCTAATCATTTCTAGGCCTTTAGAGGCAAAGCCTGAGGTTTTCCAGAGAAGAAGGAATTCTGATTCCAGAATGCAATATAGAAACCCTGCCTGAGTCTACAGCTTGTTGGTTTATCCGACAGATTTTTGGATTCAGGACCATAGCCTCAGCTTTTGCTGGAAATTTTAGCCTCCTCCCCTGCCCTGGGGGTGTCATATTTGCCAGCCTTGCGGTCCTAGAAGACAATTTCATAAAATAAACACACACACACATATACCTTATTGGTTTCGTTTTTCTGGAGAACCCTGACCAATACAGATGTCTACTTCAATATTTGTTCTGGGGTCCCATATAACCAGAAAACAATCCTCAGATGCACTACGTGGCTGGTCGTCTTAACACCAACTTTCCATTTATGTATTCACCCAATAGCTTCCTGTGGTTTGTCCTGGGATTCCAACACTTCCCTCACAGGAGCAATCTTATGAATTATAAACAACAGTTTTAAAACCACCATTTGGAAACAATCTGGCCATAAACTGGGCCATGCCTAGAAAGAAAAAATGAGGTAAGGTTCAAATACAGAAACTAGCACTTCACCAGTGTCTCAAGATGCCCCTCAATGCCCACCTGTCCAGAAGCCAAGCCCTCGGTATATTGCTCAACACCTTCTAGGCAATTATTCTCTCAGCACTGACTTTGGTTTTACTGTGGTGTCCTATGATGAAGCTGGCTTTGTTATTTCATGTTTACCTCTGATTTTTGTGTGTGTGTATGTGTTTTGTGTTTTTTTCCCCCTTGAGATTGTTTTGTGAAACCTGACAAATACTTATTTTCTAATCCTGGCAATAAATTATTTTTGTCTGATTTTGAAAAAAAATATTCTTTTATGCAATGATTTCTTGCCAGTGAGGATATTCATAAGTAGGTATGGAGTTGAGAACACAAGCAGAGTTCCAAAATTCATTAAACTGTATGACTAATCAAGTTAAAACAAAAAACAAAGTAAGTTCCTAGATTGTAAGTAGGGTTCTCTGGAGACTATTTCTTTTTTATTTACCATCACATCCCCAAGCACTGTCATTATATCTCTTTAAAGTTTACAAAGCGCTTTGCATTTTAAAAGGCAATTTGAGGGGTGCTTAGGTGGCTCAGTCAGTTAAGCATCCAACTTCAGCACAGGTCATGATCTCTTGGTCCGTGGGTTTGAGACCTGGGTTGGGCTCCGTGTTGAAAGCTTAGAGCCTGGAGCCTGCTTCAGATTCTGGGTCTCTCTCTCTCTCTCTGCCCCTCCCCGCTTACATTCTGTCTCTCCCTCAAAAATAAATAAACATAAAAAAGAAAGTGGCAATTCGAATGTCCTCCTTGGGCCAGGAAGCTTGTAAGATGCTGGCTGCTATAAAATGTACAAAAGATACAAAGATAATCATGTATCTGTCACTACTGCTAAGAACACTCCACTTACCCATCTATCCATCCCTTCATTCAGTTGTCACTCAGCTTATTTCTTGAACGCCTACTACGTGTCTCAATTTGCTTGGTGCCAGACATACAAAAATGAACAAAATAGCCAAGGTATCTTTCCCTCCCGAGTTTGACAGAGGAGAAAGGCAGGTAAAGAAGATACAATATTGAGGGCGTCTGGGTGGCTCAGTTGCTTGAGCGTCTGACTTTGGCTCAGGTTATGATCTCATGGTCTGTGGGTTCCAGCCCCTGGTCAGGCTCTGTGCTGACAGCTCAGGGTCTGGAGCCTGCTTCGGATTCTGTGCCTCCCTCTCTCTCTGCCTTTCCACTGCTTGATAGAGGAAGAAGCCAGTGCTCAAGGAGCAGGGGCACAGGCACGAGGGCAGGACTAGTGCCTGCTGGAAGGATATCCTTGGAGATTTAGTGTATGCATCTGGCGTATTTGTAGGAAAAAGTGAGAGGAAACATACGATTCTGTGCAAAACACAGCAATTCAGATTTGGTTCAAGAAGAGGTAGAAGATGACTCAACAGACATAGAAGAAAAATTGAGGAAGATAATCGATTGTACGCCATTTTTAAATAGGTACCAACCAAATGGTTTTTGGCAGAGTGTGATGTGACTTTTCAACGCAGTGGCTAACCACTGTGTTATTTACCACTAGTGTTTTTCACACTTTAATGTACATTCAGACCACTTGGGGATCTTGTTACCCCACAAATTATTATTCAGTAGGTCGGGGAAGCATAAGATTTTGCACTCTTAATAGCTGCTCAGGTGATATCAATGTTACGGTTCTAAAACTGAGTCACAAGACTTTGGGCCTATGCAAAACCAGAGTGTCTCATTTCAGGTTATAAAGCTATGAAAACTTCACTTAGAAAACTTGTAAGATGGTGCAGTTTTGCTTAAAATATAAATTTAAAAACATATTAAATTGAATTTAACGACGTGTTATTATAAGAATAACATACCATGACTAATAGAAACAAAAAAATGAACATTTGAACTTTTACCAATAGAATTAATTACATCAACAAATAGAATTTATGTAATCAATAAATGTCAAAAAGGCATTTTCTAAAATTTGGAAGCTATTACTAATAAATTCTTTATAGCAAAATATAGTAAATATGATGAAAGTCTGTATCTCCTAACCAACAATCAACACTATATTAAATGATGAAATACCACAATCAGTATTTTTTATTAATTTGTTTTTTAATTTCATACGTTGCATATTCCCATGATCATCACTATTATTTAACATTCTTTGGAGGTTTTAACTATGCAATAAAGCAAGAACATGAAATAAATTATTTATTGAAAAAGAAAAGTATCTTTATTGGTGTAATGGCACCCTTGATAAACCTAAGAGAAGCCACTGAAATCTATTAGAATTAATAAGACAAAATGAATAACTAGAATTAATAAGGTAATATAGATATTCATAACTTCTCAATTATAGAAATAATTAGTTGAAAGTGAAAAGAATTTTTAAAAATGCATTCATGATAATACAATAAAAAGTACAATTCCCAGAGAAAAATTTAACAAGTCATAGGACTTACGTGATGAAAATTTCAAACTTACACTGTTATTGTTCAAAAACAAGAAACAAGTTAGAAAGAATAGTGAATAATATTTTCATTATACAACATCATCAAACATCAAACGTTCTCAAGTTAGCATAAAAATTTGATATAATTCTAATTAAAACTCCAATCTCCCCCCCCTTTTTTTTCTGCAAATGAGTGAAGAATGTGACAGAAGGAATTTGAAGTTCACATGGAAAAATAAATATTGAAACGAGCCAAGAAGATAAAGGAAGTATAAAAATAAACTAATTAAACATTCAATGACTATTTGAATAACCTTAGCATGGGAAAAGACCTTCTCAAGGGACTTAAGAAACCAAGAAGTTCTAAAGGAAAACAGAGAAAGCCTGGGAAGATATGTTACAATGCATAGAACAGACAAAGACCTAGTCCACCAAATCCCACACATTTACAAGGCAGACAAACAACTTAAAGAAAAAAATGGGGAATGGATATCAGTGTAGAGTTTTCAAGGAAGAGGAAATCCCGGCAGAAAATAAACTTCGTAAAGTTTGCTGAACTTCTCTAACAGTGAAGGAACCACAAACAAAAACAAGACAGCGGTTTTATCATTCTTATTGACAAGACATAAACATAAGATCACATTAAAAAGTGGTAGGAGATGACATCAATCAAGGATGTGGGCAAACGGGCACTCTCATGTACTGCTGATTGAAGTATAGATTATTGCAACCTTTTTGGGAAGCGATCTGGAAATATCCATTACATTTAATTTTTAAGTGTTTATTTTTGAGGGAGAGAGACAGAGTGAAAGCAGGGGAGGGGCAGAGAGAGAGGGAGACACAGATTCCCAAGCGGACTTCAGGCTCAGAGCTGTCAGCACAGAGCCCCATAGCGGGGCTAGAACCCTTGAGCTGTGGGATCATGACCTGAGCCGAAGTCTGACGCTTAACCGACTGAGCCACCCAGGCACCCCTATTACACTTAAAACACACATGCCTTTAGACTCTGCAGACACACTATGGGAAACCTATTGTTTTGACATAAAGTCTGATAGGAGTATGGAAAGACTTACCATACAAAATTCATATAGTATTACTTTTACTTGCAAAGGAAGAAAAACAAAAGGAGAAGAGTAAAAACGTAAAGAAAAGAAAAAGTCCCGAATATTCAGTAATAGCAGAATGGTTTGGTAAATGATGGTGCATGTGCAGTGAGGATTATTTTGCAACATTAAAAAGAATGTGTTCTACTTCTATCTTTTGATCTAGATAATGCCCATGACATCGTTAAGCCACAGGAACTAGTTGCAGAGTCGCATGAATAATAGGATCCCAGGCCTGTAAAAAAGACCACTATATGTGAATGTATATATTTGCATGTGTTTGATGTGAGCATGGAAAAGGGGCGGGTAAATCCAGAGAAAGCTCTTTGGCCTGATTGTCTCGAAGGAGTAAACAATGCAGGGTCTTAGAGGGACCAGATCGGATGGTTATGTTTTCTTTAAAATAATAACAATCATTACAACGGATCCCAACCCAAACATAGAAGAATGATTAGCTGCTGGCTAGGAGGAGGAGGGAGTGGGGAGAAATTCCAGGTGTGGGCACTGCCCAGGAAACAGCCTAGTATGAAAACTGGAACAGAATTAAACGGGTAGAATATAGAATAGGTGCAGCCTTGTAGAGCAGGTCGGTGGGTTTGGCTCGGGATGGAACCCATTGATAAGCTAGGGAGAGGCCCGATCAGATTTGAATTTTAGGGTGGAATAAAGACGGCAGGGAGTCAGCAAAGGAAGGAGGCTGGGATAGTTCAATCGCAAATGCTGGAGGACAGGGGCAGGGCATGTGGGGATGGGCCATGAGGAGGGGCGTGAGGTGGGGCAGGAAAATACGTGAGGATCAGTTTTGAGACAAGCCCCAGAGGCCTTGGCGATCAGTTGGATGTGGGTGATGCGGGGTAAGAAGGAGTCCGAGTTAGATGGGCCCCTGGTTCCATGATTTAATGCGTTAACAAAGACATGCAAGGAACCAGGAGGAAGGGCGGGTTGAGCGGAGAGCATAATTCGTTCTGTTTGGGTGAGCTGAACTGGCCCTGCCAGAAGCTTTCTCAGTTAATGCCCAGCCTCCACGGCCAAGTGCAGGGTCTCCTTTGATGGTCTCACCGCTATCGAGACTCATTCGGATGGGATGGTTCGGTTCTGATGTATGGGGTTTCCCAATCCCCTGCCTTTGCTTTTTTTGCAGCCACACTCCCAAGCCTTGGAAGAGATGCCAGCCACGGTGGTGTGGGATGAGTCCGCTAGCCCCGACTCGCCACTAGGCAAACCGGCAGCACGTCCATTCCCGCCCCTCCCCCGCCGCCCCTCCCCCATTACTTCCGAGAGGAGCCTCAGCTTCGTCCTGCGCAGCCACTGGGGGGATCCAGGCTGAACACTCCCCGCGACTCAGAGAGGAAACTTGCGTTATCAGTGTCTGCCTAGCAACTGAAAGGTGACACGTGGGGCCTTCTTTTCAACCCATTTCCTCTTGATGAGAGGAAGGGATTCTCCTGCGAGTTATTACCTGAAATAATACCATATGGTAAAATGTAAACAACATCTGCATATTCATGTAATAATTTCATCTGTTTAATTAGTTCCAGCAAAGCAGTTTACCCTCTGAGGCCCTTGCTGTCAGCTCAGCGCTCATACATCCAGGGCTGGCTGTCGGGTTTGACAGCCTCGTATTGTTCATTCTCTGCTTGCACCTCCGCAGTTACTGTAAGTGAATCTTCGGAGGGGTGGGGTGCTGTCCCTACCGATCCAGATATGGGGGGGGGGATCTGTCAGCTTGGCATAGGGTTACTAAAGACACACTTGACAGATTAGGTGATGCTGGAAAAAAAAAAAAGAGACAGATAAGATTATTTATTTCTTGTACTTCCCTAGTTTGGACGTAAGCTTAGATGAGCCCTTGCAGTAAAGGGGTTTGAATTCTGTGCACCATGACCCCAGTGGAGATCTTCTGAGTCAGACCAGCGACAACGCAGCAGAAGTAGGGTCCTCAGCCCATTTTGTTCCATCTCCCGGGCATCTGACAGCACATTTGTTTAGCTAAACACGGAAATAAACACGTGCCCTGCGGGCCCAGGGCATCCGTGTGGTGGAGAAGCTAACCGTCTGAAAGTGGATCGACACACACAGACACAAGAGAGGAGTGTTGGGCTGTCCTTCTATATGGAAGCAGTTTGTCTCCCTTTTGACCTCCATAAGAGGAGTGTAAGTGACCTTAGCAGTCCTTTACACCAGAGTGGTGCCTGGGTGGCTCCATCAGTTGAGCGTCTGATTCTGCTTTCGGTGTGGGTCCTGATCTTTTGGTTGCAAAATCCAGTCCTGCCTCTGTGCTGAATGTAGATCCTGCTTGGGAATTTCTCTCTTCCTTTCTCTTTTTCTCTCTCTGCCCCTTCTGCTCATGCAAGCACAAACACAAACAGACCTAAAAAAAAAAAAAAAAGTCCTTTAGAGCAGAACTCCCTTGAAGAGCTTGTTAAAATCCAGATTCCCATTCAGCTGGTGGGACTAGGGGCCCAAGATTCTGCATTTTCAACAAACTCCGTGGTGATGCCAATGCTGTTCATTGAGGATTTAGACACCATACTCATTGCATAGCTGAGAATGAAGACCAGAGAGCTGATGTGGTGTGTCCAAGTCAACCAGCTCATTAAAGGTCAAACCCAGACTAGAGCACTCACTTTGAAGTCCAGGGTCTTCACATATAGGAGTTACTTTATTTATTTAATTAAAATTTTTTAAAATAGTTATTTATTTTTGAGAAAGAGAAGGGGGAAGGGAAGAAGGAGAGGAGAATAGAGGATTAGAAGCAGACTCTGTGCTGACAGCAGAGAGCCTGGTCTGGGACTTGAACTCACAAACTGTGAGATCATGACCTGAGCCAAAATCAGAGTCGGGTGCTCAACTGACTGAGCCACCCAGGCACCCCTATTTTTTTAATTTGATTTTTAAAAATCTCTTACATACACATACACATACACAATGCTGAGCTGTCTTTTCTGAGGAGATAGAATTAATATAAATAGCAATAAACATTAGCCTCTTGATGACCAATAATTTCTTTTATGGTTAGATTGGCATTAAAAAGTGAGGGTGGTAAATTGGATCATTTTAGCTTTTTTGAGTTGTGAGAAGAATTCCAGGGGGTGTCACACTTCGAGAGATAGATAGTTCTTATGTCAGAGAATCTGACCTCAGCTGGACGCCATGAGATACCTAGAAAAGGGATACCAGTAATCTCAGGGATTTGAGCCTTCCCTTTGACATGCCAGTCAAATCGTTGGTCCAACCATCTTTTGTAATAGGGAAATGACTGATTCTTGGGGCGTAACTTTGCGTTTTGTGACCGCAAGCTGAACGTTGTATATCTCTTTCTTACACTGACTGGAAATAGTTCCAACATCGGGTGTGATCGTACTCTCTGGGATCATAAGAACTACTTGAAATTGGATGCAAAATTCATGGCTATGTGCTTTTTTAAATTTTTATTTTTTTTCTGGGGAACAGGTAACTTCACAAGAGGTAAAACCGTAAGGTGAGACTGAGTGGTTTGATTCACCTGCTCTGAATTCACATATTCATCTCTAAAATAATAATATTTTTAGGAATACTTCTATAAAATAATAATAGCATTTCTATACTGTAGCTAATTAGTCATAGAACTGATTGATTTCAATCTAAAACCCCTGCACAAAAGATAAACCATAAGGTAGACCGTATAGTGAGACCTCCACTCTTGCTCGTTAGCCCCAGGGACTGGGCCTACCCACCTTCCAACTAGCTAGTAGTTGTGACTTCGTTGTCACCTTGCTGTGGATTTTCAGTTTTTTTTTTCCTATTCTTGGAAGAAATTGCACAACTAATGGAAACATTCCCCACCCCCCTCAAAGTCCAATAAAATCATTCTTTTAAGTTTTCTCCTTCCATTAAGTGGTTCATATGTGGAGATTTTTATGCAGCCCTAAAGTGATGCCTAATTTAGCGCTCAGAAAAGTCAATTATACTTTTAAAGCTACTGTCTATAATTGTTATGGTCGCCTTGTGCATGTATCCAAATTGTTTCTAATGGGTATTTCAGGGCATGGGGGTTAATGGTATCTTAGCGAGGCAAAATGCTGGCCAAAGCAGGGTTAATTTATCAAAATAACTTTGCATGGTGTTGTTTCAGAGTAATTCGAATGGTCTCCCAGCCTGCTTAACTCATTTCTGGTATTTCATAGGGTTTTTAATGGAGATACACTATTAAGTGGCTCTGTACTAACATGGTTGTTTTAGATAATTTGGCTTTGAATCTACCCAGGGTAAAGGTATTTATTTCTACTTTTGAAAATAAAAAGAATCTCTATAAAAGATGAAGCCTACCTAATTAAGCTATTTTTGATCTCTTATTCTGTCAGTCCTTGGCTTTATTCCCACCCCCCCACCTCATAATCTTGACAAGAGAGACCCCCATGTCCTGATTTGCTGGTTTCTGACTAATCCAATGGTGTT
This sequence comes from Paguma larvata, assembly GCA_030068075.1. NCBI lineage: Eukaryota > Metazoa > Chordata > Mammalia > Carnivora > Viverridae > Paguma > Paguma larvata. Next base: position 127,143,074 of record CM057827.1, on the reverse strand, counting down.
TGCCATGGCATTGGCCATGATCAATAACTAATTATCAAACCAGCATTTCTTTTCAGGGCTCCTTGTTAAAAAATTGCTTTTGGCTGAGAGAGAAGGAAAAAGGTCGTCACTTTGACATGGTCGCGAGTCTTTCAAAATCCAGTGGGCCGTCCAATTGAATTACTGTCCTAAACTAATTGATATAAATTTGAACAGAAGAATGCTTCTTACTGCAGAATCTCACAATGATATCCTTGGCAAGGAAGCACTGGGGAGGAGGAAAAATAATCCCAGCCCCAGTTACAAAGCATCCACATATCCCGCTAAAATTAGGAAAAAAAAATTGAAGTTTGGTGGTGGAGGGGGGCGACAGCAGGATGTAATCTGATAGCATGTTCAGACTTACCATATCCACAATCTTGTGAGCACTGAGGTAGTCAGTTTCTTGTATTTTTATAGTCTTAAAACGACAGGGAGTCCTTTTATATATTATTTAACTTCTGTACTGATTATAACTTGCAAAGCGTGTGAGTGACACCTGTCATTTCATTGCCACCTAAGGCTCTTGGTTTGGGCCCATCCGATAAGATTTTGCTTCTGAACCACACAGCTGGGAAAACCAGGCCTGTTCAAAGAGCAGCACAAAAATATTGCACGCGTTAAAAACTAAACTGTTCCTCCCAGTTGCCATCCCTCTTGCCCCCATCAAGTGGCGAATGACAAGAGAGTGAATAATGTAGCTTCCTGAGTGAAATCTTTTATGTTTGCCTATTGATTTAAATAGAACATTGGACTAAAACATCCAACACGTAGGTTTGTTTGGATGAGAAGTTTAGATTTGAAGGAACTGCTTGAATCGAGCTGTCGGGTGAGAAATAGATCCACCCCTCTACCAATTTGTGAGGAAAAAAATCTATTATTCTGGTGTTTTTAATTGTGCTCCAGAAGTTAACGTGCCCTGTAGGAATTGTACTTCCCCTTTTATTGGCGAGTTCATAAGCCTGCTCCATAGGCTCAGGCCTGCTTTTCTTCCAGCTTTAGCTATACTCTGGGACTTTATCCTAGTCGAGGTTGAAGTTTCTAGAAATTCCCTTTTCTTTCAGATGGTCTCTGCCTTGTCCTGATGGAGTAGCTTGAAAAATTCATATGTGCTGGATTTATTTCATATTTTATTTTATTTTTTATGTATTTACTTTTAATTTTTTGAGAGAGAGAGAGCATGCACAAGTCGGGGAGAAGGAAGGAGAGAATCTTAAGCAGGGTTCATGCTCAGTGCAGAGCCCCATGCAGGGCTTGACCCCAGGATCTGTGAGAACATGACCTGATCTGAAATCTAGAGTCAGACTCTTAACTGACTGAGCCACCCAGGTGCCCCTAGGCTTACAATTTTAATGCCAAAATACAACTCTTGGGAGAGGTATCAAGAGGGGAGTAGAAAGAAGACCACCATAACAGGAAACATCACAATGAAGATACAATAATATGGACCTTCATAGATGGATAACATTGTATAAAGACAGATGGATGGACAGACATACAGAAAAAAAGAGAGAGAAGAAGAAAAAAAACCTGCATAAAACATAAAGAGAAAAAGAATTATATTGGGAGATCCCAACCCCTCAAGGAGGCAAAAATGAACAGCTTTGGAAGACTAGAACAATACTGTAAGACTGCATAGCAGTGACCTTTGTATACTAAAACCCCAAATGTTCCCCAAGGAAAATGTAAAGCTCACACATTCTTTTAATTTTTTTAAAAATGTAATTTATTGTCAAGTTAGCTCACAAACAATGTATACAGTGTACTCTAGTTTTGGGAGATAGATTCCCATAATTCATCACTTACATACAACACTAAGTGCTCATCTCAACAAGTGCCCTCCTCAATGCCCACCACCCATTTTTCCCTCTCCCCCAGTCCCCATCAACCCTTAGTTTTTCTCTGTATTTAAGGGTCTCTTATGGTTTGCCTCTCTTTCTGTTTGAAACTATTTTTTCCCCTTCCCTTCCCCCTGAGTCTTCTGTTAAGTTTCTCAAGTTCCACCTCTGAGTGAAAACATATGGTATCTGTCTCTCTCTGACTGACATATTTCACTCAGCATAAAACCCTCCAGTTCCATCCACATTGTTGCAAAGGGCAGGATTTCATTCTTTCTCATTGCCAAGTGGTATTCCATTGAGTATATAAATCACATCTTCTTTATCCATTCGTCAGTTGATGGATATTTAGGTTCTTTCCATACTTTGGCTATTGTTAATAGTGCTGCTATAAATATCGGAGTACATGTGCCCCTGTGAATCAGCATTCCTTTTTCCTTTGGATAAATTTCTAGTAGTGCTATTGCTGAGTCATAGGGTAGTTCTATTTTTTTAATTTTTGGAAGAACCTCCACGCTGTTCTCCAGAGTGACTGCACCAATTTGCATTCCCACCAACAGTGCAAGAGGGTTCCCATTTCTCCACATCCTCACCAGCATCTGTTGTTTCCTGAGTTGTTAATTTTAGCCACTCTGACCCGTAAAGCTCACACATTCTGATAAGACAATGTGGCCACACCTTTCCCTTAAATTAGAGCTAATTGCTTCTCTGTCTCTCCTACTAGATTCAACAATTTAAACAAAAATGGGAGCAAGAACAGCCATGTCATTTTTATTTCTGTTTTCTTGTGGCATCTAGCTCTGAGCTTTGTACAGGAAAATGAATCAAGAAAAGTGTTTTGTTTTGTCTTTTTAGATGTTTATTTACTTATTTACTTATTTGGGGGGGGGGGACAGAGAGTGAATGGGGGATGGGTAGAGAGAAAGGGATACAGAACCCCAAGCAGGCTCTGCGGCTGTCAGCACAGAGCCTGACATGGGGCTCGAACTCACAAACCATGAGATCATGACCTGAGTTGAGAATCAAGAGTCGGATGCTTAACAGACTGAGCCACCCAGGCGCCCCAAGAAAATGTTCTTTAAATAACAGAAATGCAAGCTATTATGAACTCATTTGTCAGGAATAGCACATAAATGGTGCCCTTGCTTCTCAGCCTTGCCTCCACCCCCACAGCAGTCCCCCAATAAGGCCACACACATTTCCCCAGTGATTTACCTTCTGCTTCTTGTCCCAATTCAGTGCTCACATCCTTCCCACTTGCTTCAGTTCAGTGAAATTCTTGCCCATTTTGGGGGTATTCTTGTGGGAGGGGTCTGTTTCCAGATTCTCTCATTCCTTCTTTTTCAGAGCTATTTCCTTTTCATTCGTTAGCTATCACCTTTCCTTTTTTTTTAAGTTTATTTATTTATTTTGAGAGAATGTGTAAGCATGGGGGGAGGGGCAGAGAAAGAGGGAGAGAGAGAGAATCCCAAGCAGACTCCGTGCCATCAGCTCAAAGCCTGAGGCTCAAACTCATGAACCGTGATATCATGACCTGAGCCAAAATCAAGAGTTGGATGCTTAACTGGCTGAGCCACCTGAGGAGGGGGGGGGGGGGCAGTGTCACCTTTCCTGAGAAGCCTACACTATTGTTTTAAAGTCTATCCAGGATTTGTTTTCATCAGGTATGGTAAGGCAAGCAAACACAGAAAGTGCTATCCTGAAGGAGAACGTTTATACTCACAGATGCCAAAAAACAGGAGCCATGCACTGGGCAGGGCCCCACAGGAAAGCACCAGGGTCTGTCAGGAGGGCCACAAGTGAGGGGAAAATGTAGGCAGGGCAAGCTATCCAGGCTTATGGTTGGCTGGTTTGAATCATTTCGGTGTGTTCTAGGGCATAAATTTTTCCCTAGTTGTCACACCTGGTCCTGGGATACTTAGGTTAGATGGATAATGACCTGGAATGTGAGAGCTAGACAGACATAGTTGAGAGATACGGTTTTCAATTAGCTCGTTTGCCTAGGAAGTAAGAATTTGCTAGCCCTGAGAGGGACAGTCCTTCTAAGATTAGCAAGGCCCCCAATGTCAAAGCATCAGAAAATATAGAATATAAAAGGCATGATTAATTCACTGACGACAGCCCATCTCATTACCGTTTTTATTTTCTTCCTAGCGCTTCTCATATACTCTTTATTCAAATCACTTCAGTGCATTTCTCCAAGGTTTAGCAAAGCATGGGTTTGTTGTGGTCGTTTTTCGTTTTGTTTTGTTTTGTGTTTTTGTCGTTTTCATCCCTACCTACACATGAAGATCACCTGGGGAACTTTTATAAGATACCATTGCCAAAGACCCATGTATAGATAGTCTTATTTGATTTCTCTGGAGTGGAGAGTGAGTGTCTGTGTTTTAAATTAGGCAACTCTAATGGGCTACCAGAGTGGAGAATCACCACCCAGGCCATGAATGCATAGTACTTAATGATCGGCATAAACCAGTTATGGTAATTTCTAAATGTTGACATTAACTCAGAAGCAGGCAGGAAGGTACTGACTATTTACATAAATCACAGGCATTTAGGAGCATTTATTTACCTAGTATTTTAAAATTAAGCTTAGGGTGACATTAAAGAAGTCTCATCTATCTTGTATCTCATGCAACGCATTACTATTTTTTATGCAATTACAAGAGTTAATTTGTTGAATTGAAGAATTTTATGCCTTGAAAGCACTTATTAACTTACACTTTTAAAAGTTTTGAGACATCTCTAAAAATGCCTGAATTGTATGAGAGAGCTCAGAAAAAACAGACATGAAATGCTAAGGAAACGCGAAGAGTACAGTTCAAACCGACTCTGAGATAAAAATGAAATACCTAGAAGAAAACGAATGGAGAATATTTAAGAAAGAGACAAGACTAACAATTGGAAATGAGAAGGGGAGGAAAACACGGTTGGAATATTGAAAAAGAAGTTCTGGGTTCGAACAAGGAACACGGCGAAATTGACACAGATGAGCAACATAGAGAAAAATGAATTATAGTCAGGAGCATGGCAAGGTATTGGGGGCAAAAGTTAAACCCATCAAATGATACGCCAACTGCTCTCCTCAAGGAGAGGTTTCGCTCCACCTGCTGTCTGAGGCACCTCTTCCATTATGAGCGTTGCTTGCAGCTGAATATGAGCTAAGATGCAAGAAACTTCTGGGGAAGTACAGCAGAACCTAGAAATGCTGTCCATTCAGTGGGACTGAGATGAGCCCCGGGCAAGATCTTTAGAATATGATTGCTGGTTTTACTCAATATCGTGTATATATAAAAAATGCTGTCATATGTGTATTAATTGTATTTTCATTAATGTTATAATGGTTAGTATCGATATCTGTTAGAACACTGTAGGCTTTCCCTGTGGGAGCTAGTTGACAATTATTTTATTTATTTGTTTGTTTACTTGCATTTTTTGTCTGCTTCCTGCAATAGACTGTCAGCTTCCTGAGCACACAGATGGCATCCGTCTTGTTTCCTGTTCTCTGCTTGGTTCCTTCCGCATTATTTGGCACCTACCTGGTAAATGCTCCGTTAATATGGACTGTAATGTGATGTGATGCCTATACCGTAGGCTATGACTATGAGAGTGTCATAAAATTATAACTTAAGTAGGAAAAGTAGAATATAGAGTTGGGAAGGAAAGCTTGAATGATCCCAACCAGAGATTATGGGAAAGGCTTTTACAGAGCTAGTAATCGTAAGGGGCCTGGGAAGCTTTCAGAAAGCAGCAATTTCAGTGAAAACACCAAATTTACCACCCTAGCCCCAGTCACTACCATGGGGTTCCCTGAAACCACATAAAATAGTCCCATGTCATTGTGAACCTCTGCTGGAGCGAGGCAAGAAACAATAGCTTAATTAGTAATCTTGCCTAATACCAGAGGTTTTGAAAAATGAGTTTTGACATAGTTGCTGACTTATTCAAGGACACTGTGTTGCTTTCATAATTGTATGACTGTTTCTGATTTCCTAAAAGAAAAAAAATCTAGTTCTGATTTATTACAGAAACAAAAGGGAAACAAACCAAGTATTTTTAAGTAAGAATCACAAAAAAACGGAATCACAAATTGCAAAGCAGTCTGAGCATGCTCGTCTGAGTGCAAGAAAAAAAAACACAAAATACCAATACTGCTTGCTATTTTGTATTTTTCCAGAGACCTGAATGTGAGGGTATGAAAAACTATGGTGAATGTTTAAAATGATCTTCTTCCCCCCAACCCCTCTAAAAAATTCTTCACGCTGAATTTGCAGGGACAGTGCAGTGAGGGGAGAAAGGTCTCTTTAGGAATTTACAATCTATACTGGCTCTGAAAATGAGGACTTGAATCCGGGCCTCACCAAGTTGTAATTCCTCACCCATGAAGAAAAAGCTGGAAGCGCCAAAACACGTGTGTAAACCAGCCTCCCTACATCAAAATGGAATCTGCCTATTGGCATGTCGCTTGAAGGACGACCTTGTTTTGGGGCTCCGCTACTTGGATTTAGCCCTGAAAGACAATTCTCAGCTTCTATTTGCCCTTTCTCAATCAATCAAAAAGAGTCATGGAAATAATTATTAGGCCGGATAATTATTTTACAAAATAGAAGGTGCTTTCCTTGTTCATTTACATTTCGGTGCCATTCATTACTTTCCTGAATCCTAATCAAGGTGTTCAACCTTGATCACTTGTTTTAAGGCAAGGGGTCAACTGAAGAGACAGAACGAGGACCCTGGGCATTTGCAATGTAAAAGAAACCTTTCACAAGACGAGTGTTAAATAATAAATGTGATCCCAGGGTGATGGTATCGCGCATCTCAAACATGGAGCAGAGACCGCGGAAGTGCTACCATCAGCCGTGCACTCCTGGGATTGCTAAATTCATAGCGAGTCGTCCACTCTTTCTCTTAAAGGTGGGAACTGTTCTGTGGCTGTGGTTTGAGTAGAGAGAAGACGACATTTTATCGGGATTTGGAAGCATCACAGATTAGCCCATCATTCTCACACTAGCAAAAGTCGAGGCCAAAGCAAAGATTTTTCCTTGCCATTATTATTCCTGTCTTCGCCCAGAGTCAGCTGTCTGGGGCACTTTGTTGCCTTTTCTAGTTGGGTTTGGCTGGCTTCTGGAAGCACTCAGTTCAAATTCTTCCAACAGCTGAGGTCTACATATCACGGATGACTCTTATTTTTGGAATATCTTGTCTTGAATGGGGACATGACTCAGTCCAATAGGCAGTCTGTGAGGTGGACCCTGGCCTGACCTGGTATTAAGCAAGACTTCCTTTACTGCTGGAAATTAAAACAAAAACTGTGCAATTGCGATAATAATCTGGCTTAAGAGACCAGGCAGGCCCTCACTCTATGTTTAATTAAGCTGTCTGAGGTCTAGGGTTTTCTGCTTTGGGATTTCCTCTAAGTTCTGAAGTGCAGTGCCAAGAAACATTGACAGCTGCAAAGCTGAGGTGATTTGGACCCACTTGCCTTCTGGGTGGTGACATGAAGTACATTGTGGAAGAGAGTGAATTCCCATGCTTCAACATTGTCACCTGCTTTCACATGGATGGGTCTTCTCAATTCATCTTCATGGCAATCCTGTTACACAACTGTTCTCAGAGTGTCCAATTTACAGTTGTGGAAACAGAGGCCGGGTGGCAATGTGAACCTATGACCCCTTGACTCCAACTTCCATATCTTTGATCTACTTCATACTTTTTGTGCCATCTTCTGCATGGCGAGTCTGACAAGCTTCATGGTCCCTCTTCCCCTTCTCCTACTCTTTAAGAGATCCTTTTATGAATTTTTCTATTTTAAAAAACTTTTTCTATTTTATTTTTTTAATGTTTGTTTATTTTTGGAGAGAGAGAGAGAGAGAGAGAGAGCTGGTGGGGGAGAGGGGCAGAGGGAGAGAGAGACGGAATCTTGAGCAGGCTCCATGCTCAGCGCGGAGCCCAATGTAGGGTTGGATCCTCTGACTGTGAGATGATGACCTGAGCTGAAATCAAGATTCGGGTGCTTAATCAACTGAGCCACCTAAATTTTTCTATTTTAGTTATGCCATATGTTGGTGGTTATCTAATTATAATGCAGCCCTTGCAATAGTCTCCAATTTTATGGAGGGTAGCGATGTACCCACTTAAGTAAACTGATTTCTTATTCCTGTTGGCAGCCAAGAGAAGCCATGTCTATTTTGGCCAAGAAGATATGGAGTCTATTAGTGGTGTTCCTATGAAAGTTATTATTTCCCAGATATAAAGGGACCAATACTGTCAGCTTTTTGCCTTTGATCCTGATTCTTTCTTTCTGCCTTGATTGACACTGTGCCTCTATCATGTGGTGCAGAAGCCATTTTACAAACACAAAGATGAAAGAGACACATTAAGGAATGCTGAATGGAAAGAAAGAAGGTTCCTGCGTCTGAGGGCATTAGAGAGTTACCATATCACCCATGGAATCACCTACTTATGGATTTCTTAATACCAAAGAAATAATTCTAGTTAGGTTTTTGTTATGTGCAGCTGAATGCAATTCTGGGACACAAGGCTCTCTTTGTGATTAAATTAAATGTATCCTCTAACAAATTATTGCTGAGTGCAGTCACTAAGAGGGCCATTAGGACTGAATAATAGAAGTCCTAAATACTATGAGAAAATATTGTGACATCAGTGTTGCAGTTACCAACTGCTGTGTAACAAATCACTCCAAACTTTGTGGCATAAGGAACAACCCAATTTTGTGGGTTAGGAACACACATGGGGACTTGGTGAAGGGTAGAGGGACACAGAGTCTGGGCTCAGCTTGGAAGACTCAAAGACAGGAGTTTTCTTGAAGATTATGATCTAGGATCATCTGAAGGTCTGCACATATTTGCTGAAGGTTGATACTGGCTGCTGGCTTGGGTGTTGGCTGGGGAATGACAACACCTACATGTGGCCTTTCCATATGGTCTCTCTGCTTCTTTGCAACATGGTATCTAGGGTGCATGTACAAATATCTCAAGAGGGCCCAGTCTTGGAAGTCATAAAACATCACCTGCTCTACAGTCACGAGTACCCACACCTGAGCACTGGGTCACACAGATCTCTCCTCTTGTTGGGAGGGGTGTCAATGTCACAGTAAAAGGGTGTATGAGATGGGAGATCTTATCATGGCTGCCTTCGAAGATACAATCCACTCAGTCATTCAATAGATTGTACCAACCCCCTCCAGGAATACTAAATTCTTAGATTGCTGTGGACAAGAACAAAAAGAGAAGGCATAAAAAAATAGTAAACACAACCTTTATCTTTTCGGTTCCTTTCAGTTTTATATGTTTGTGAAAAAGATTTGAGATACTAACAAATAACGGCTCCATTTATTGAGAAGTTCCTATGGGCCACACACGATTCTAAGCTCTTTACGTGTATTGCCACTTTTAATGTTCACAATACCCATGAGGTGAGAATGACTATTCCCAGATTACAGATGAGGATCGAGGAGGTTGAATAACTTTCCCAGTCTCTATAAGAGCTGGATTGTTATTCAAATAGAAATCTGCCAGTCTCCAGTGCACTTGCTACTGCTTTCCATTCATAGAAGCTAGACACTGCCTTCCCGGTCCTGTCAATTCAGTGAACTCTGTGCAGGACTGGCTTCCTTGCCCCAGTTTATTTGGTCCCAACTCATGTGCTGCTCTTGCCCTGCCAGCTGTGCCCCTGGATTCTTACTCCCTCAGCTGCCTGCCTGCCTGCTGGCCCCTTCATTACAGACCTATCCATTGGGAATTCCAGTCCTGACCCCTCCCTGGTATTCAGTATAGGAACTTCCTACTCCTGTTCTCCCAGGTTGGGCAGGACTGTCTGGCCCTTTCTCCTGCCTCCAATTTTGGGGGGAATTTAGGTAATTAATTGGCAAAAGGAATTCTTGATTAAGTATTGCCTATTTGTATTTTCCTGTTCAATTATAAACAAGGTAAACCTGGGGTGCCTGGGTGGCTCAGCTGGTTAAGCGTCTGACCCTTGGATTTGGCTCAGGTCATGATCTCACAGTTCGTAGGTTCAAGCCCCATGTTGGGCTCTGTGCTCATAGCACAGGGGCTCCTTGAAATTCTCTCTCCCCCTTCTTCTCTCCTCCTCCCCTGCTGTCTCTCTCTCACACACCCACACTCTCTCTCAAAATAAATAAATAAACTTTAAAAAGGGAGGGAAAAAATAAGGCAAACCCTTCCATGCAATGATGTGTTTCTAGTTCCAAGCAGTGGGGACAGTTTTAAGAAGCTCCAGGATGTGTTGGTTTGAAATTGTCAGATAAATCATCTAGAGTGGTGTTTGCTAAGCTTTTAAATGGATATGAGTCACCTGGAGATTGTGTTAAAACGCAGATTTGGGTTCATTAAGGCCAATGGATTCTCAGATCCTGCTTTTTTTTTAATCATTATTATTTTTTTTAACGTTTATCCATTTTCCGAGAGACATAGAGACAGAGCGTGAGCAGGGGAAGGGCAGAGGGAGACACAGAATCCGAAGCTGGTTCCAGGCTCTGAGACATCAGTACAGAGCCCGACGCGGGGCTCAAACTCACAGACCGCGAGATCATGACCTGAGCTGGTCAGACGCTTAACCGACTGAGCCACCCAGGCGCCCCCTGCTTTTCTAATCAACTCATATGGGAGAACCTTGGACCACATTTTGAGTTGAGAGACTCCAGGCACTGATTCTCTACTTCAGCTGCACGTTTGAATCACCTGAAGAGCTTTAAAAAGACCGATACCTGGGTCACCTGCCCCGCAGAGATTCGGATCTAACTGATTTGGGATGTGGCTTGGGTGTTGGGATTTTGAAAGCTTCTGCAGGTGATTCTAATGTGTGGCCCAGGTCTAGAAGCAGCACTCTAGATGGTTGTATGTCTTCCTTCACAGAACAACGTACTGCATGCTCACTGTGTTTCAGGCTACGTAGTGAAGTGTTAGGGTAAAAGAGTCTAAAAGAAATATAAAGGGGAAACAACTAATACAAGAGAAAACAAACTCCTAATAGGATACAATGATTAGATTTAAGGAATACCGAGAATTTAAGTATGAAGTACAGTATCAATGGGAAAGAAAACCAGTTCTGAAAGTGTTAATGGTAGGTTTCTATATATTTGTAGGGAACTTGTAAATTGTACTAATAAATTAAGAATTATAAAAATTGCCCATATCCTTGAATGCAACAATTTCTCTTAATAATTTCCCCTCATGCAATGTGTTTGCACATGTAAATTGGTACAACCACTGTGGAGAACAGTCTGGAGTTTCCTCAAAAAATTTTAAAATACAAATACTATACTATAGACTAATTCAACTACTGGAAAGAAAACTAAAACACTAATTTGTTAAGGTACATGTACCCCTATGTTTATTGCAGTATTATTTACAAGAGCCAAGATATAGAACCAACCCAAGTATTCATTGATAGACAAATGGATAAAGAAGATATGGTATATATATCACATATACATATAAGTAAATATAATGGACTACTGCTCAGCCATAAAAAAGAATGAGATGTTGCTATTTGTGACAACTTGGATGGGCCCTAGACGGTGTTATGCTACCCGAGATAAGTCAGATAGAGAAAGACAAATACCGTATGATTTCACTTATATGTGGAATCTAAAAAACAAAATAAAACAAGAACAAAAAACCCAGAAATGGACCCCGAAATACAGAGAACACACTAGTGATTACTGGAGGGAAGGAGGGTTGGATTGATGGGCAAAATGGTTGAGGGGGCGTGGGTGATACAGGTTTCCACTTATGGAATGAATAAATCACAGGAATACAACACACAGCTTAGGGAACACGGATGGTAGCTCACTTGTGGTGAGCATAATTTATAGATATGAATCACTATGTTGTACACCTGAAACTAATGTAACATTGTGTGTCAACTATACATTAATAGAAAAAAGTAAATGCTTTTTTAAAAAGTTTTAATTTTAATTCCAAGTTAGTTAATATACAGTTAATATTAGTTTCAGGTGTACAACATAGAGATTCAACAATTCTATACTTTACTTGATGCTTATCATGATAAGTGTACTCTGAATTCCCATCACCTATTCCCCCTATCACCCTCCCACCTCCCCTCCGATAGCTATCAGTTTGTTCTTTATAATTAAGTGTCTGATTCTCAGTTTGCCTCTTTCTCTCTCTTTTCCCTTTGCTCATTTGGTTTGTTTCTTAAATTCCACATATGAGTGAAATCATATGTATTTGTCTTTGATTCATTCACCTAGCGTAGTACTCTCTAGCTCCATCCATGTTGTTGCAAATGGAAAGATTTTATTCTTAAGAAAAGTAAATGCTTTTAATACACATCAAATAAAAAAGAGGAATATATCCCAAATTATCTTCTTATGATATTAAAAGGAAAAAAATGTTGAAAGGAAACATTAAACTGTTAATTAAATTAAAACTAAATTAAACATTAAATTAAAAATTAAAAAAAACCCCAACATGTCAGCCAGAATGCCTCACAAATCAATGAAAAGAACTTCTTTTTTTAATTTAAAGTTTAGTTAGTTAACATACAGCACAATATTAGTTTCGGGAGTAGAATTCAGTGATTCATCACTTACAGACAGTACCCAGTGCTCATCACAACAAGTACCCTCCTTAATACCCATCACCCATCTAGCCCATCCCCCACTCACCTCCTTCCATCCACCCTCAGCTTGTTTTCTGTCATTAGTTTCTCTTGTGGTTTGTTTCCCTGTCTCCTCTTTTTTCCCCCTTCCCATATGTTCATCTGTTTTGTTTCTTAAATTCCATATATGAGTGAAATCGTACAGTATTTTGTCTTTTTCTGGTGGACTCATTTTGGCTAACAAAATTCATTCTGGCTCCATCCATGTTGTTGCAAATGTCAAGACTTCATTCTTTTTAATGGCTGAGTAATATTCCAGTGTGTGTGTGTGTGTGTGTGTGTGTGTGTGTGTGTGTGTGTCTCTGTGTGTGTGTCTGTGTGTGTCTGTGTGTCTGTGTGTATAAATATCACATCTTCTTTAATGAAAACAACTTCTTGTAAAAAAAATTCCTAAAAGAGAATGAAGCAAACTCAATTTTGTGGTGAAAGAAAAAAAAAGGGGGAAAAAAAGGAATTTCTCCTGAAAGGAGGAGAAAGACAGAAGGGAAACCTCTATGCTTGACATATCATTGAAAACAACTTAATAGGGAAATATAAAACTGTTTTGACCCAGAAATTCATCGAAGTTTTGTGAACCTATCAGAGTGTAAGCCCCATGTGAGCCAAGAGCTTATCTGTGTTTTCATTTGCCACAGAGCTAGAATTGAGCCCAGGGCCTGGCACACTCCAGACCCTCTGTGACTATGTGCTGAATGAATTAATTAAAAGCCATGCCTTTATAGAGTATGAAGATACATGGAGATATTTATGCTGTGATATTTGGTTACACCTGCAATTACAATGGTTTTGATGAGGATACCACTTAATGTTATAATAATTGTCCCAGCTAGGCAACCTAACACTAGCTAGACATTTTAGTGACATTTTATTTCCTTTGGAAAATCCTATCTGTAGATTCTATGCATGATTTTATTGAATATACTTCTAATGAAGATCCATTAGTTAGAACTGATTTATCCTAGATTTCAGTGCCAAGAATGTGTTTGCCTGCAGACTGCAAGCTGCCTGCAGGTGTAGACAAGATTTTATTCTTCATGTGCATGACTCTCAGGACAATGTAGAGTGAGCATGCTATAAGCACTTTTAAATAAGGCGCTACTGAAATGGAGGGACTTAAAACCTTTTTCTCAGACATGAGAACTGTGTAATAATGTAAGATTTCTCCTCACTTCATGTCTGCCAGGAACCTCTGAGGCCACTTTCCTATTCTACTGGAGTATTCAAATCACCTTAGGTGCTTACGAGTATGTATGTCTGTTTTCTTTAAAAATTTTTGTGGTGTTCTAAAATTTTTCGTTGATTATCATTATTTTTTGTTTGATTTATTAGCTCCCTCATATTCTTCATGAATCCTTCATAGATGAGGAAGTTAAAAAATCTGGAAAAGCCATGGAGTAAGTGGTAAGCAACAAGAAAAGGTGAGTATAGATAGCTGGAAGGCATAAAGCCATGTTTATTATTATTTACTCATTTATGTTTCCTGGCTCCTTGTGCTTCTTCATGCTCACTGACTTACACATGTCGATAAAATTTTCAATTCATCCATTTCCCTTTTTCTAGGTAGGGTCACACGTAGTTTAAAGTGTTGACTATGCTCTTTTTACAGCCAGGAGAGGGCTTGCAACTTGATTATACAAGGTAGAAATCAAAGCGTTTTCATATCTAATTTAAAAGAGTATTTTCCATGTGTCTTGATCCCCAGAAACAGAAGAATTTTCTCTGGGAAGTTCTGTTAAATCTGTCACTCTTTGATTCTTTAAGAGTGGGATTGTTTAGATAGATAGTCATGAGTGAGTACTTACTGAGCTCCTACTATATGCTCTCGTTTTCTTTAAACCAGTTTCATCCATTAATTCCTTGCCTCTTTGTGCCAATCCTGTGAAGTAAATGCTATTAATATTCCCATTTATTTATTTATTTATTTATTTATTTATGAGAGAGAGAGAGTCAGGGAGGGGGCAGAGAGAGAGAGAGAGAGAGAGAGAGGGCAAGAGAGAGGGAATCTCAAGCAGGCTCCACATTCAGCTTGGAGGCCAACATGGAGCTTGATCCTATGACTCTGGGATCATGACCTGAAACCAAGAGTTGGACACTCAATTGACTGAGCCACCCAAGTGCCCCAATGTGCCCATTTTATTTTAGATAAAGAAAGAACCAGAAAAATTAAGCAACTGCTTAATTCACAGTGTTTTATGGCAAAGTAGCGTTTGAATCAAAGCATTCGTGCCCTTAATCACAGCAATAGGCTGCCTGATAGAACTACCAGAAGTCTTAGAGAAGTATGGTTGGCCTCAAAAATAATAAATCTTTGAAGCAAGAACAAGACTGATATATTTGTAATAGAATGACTGAGATAAAATTTATTCCCATTAATTATGAGCTAAAACATAAAGAAAGAAACCAGAAAATGGCATTCTTTTGCCTTGATGAAATGAGAGAGCTGGGTTCAGAGACATTCAGGGACTGCTTCAGGTCACACAGTTATTTAGCAGGAGATTCAAGACCAGAGCCCTAAGACTTAGTGCTTGACCCGGGCTCATTGGAAGCATCTGTAAATTAAAAGCCTTAGTGCAAGAGACACATTGACTGACTCTTAATCTTGAGCTCTTTCTGCTACTCTTTAGACATTCCTATGTTGCATACAAAAGATCACCTGCCTGAGCCAACTGAATGTTTCTCCTGAAAAAATTGTGCATAAATGCGTTTCTTTATGCATAATGCTTATATATTTCCCTTACAAAGAAGTATATATCTGGTGGTAAAGAGTTAAACAAAAAAGCATGAATTAAAAAAAAAATCAGACCATCCATATAGGGCCTTCTCATTGCTATAATGATATCAGTTGCAACAAGTCCAAGGCCCGACCTCATTACAAGGGTTTAATTGCATTGTTACACGGTCTCACTTCTCCTCTCTGGCCTCTTTCTCTTTATGACAGCTTTAGAAAGGAATTTCAGCTCAAGGTCAAAGGAAATTAATTACTGCTTTCTTAATCTGTGCTCATCTACATTTAGAAAACTTTGGGCTTCCTACCAACATATTCTTGTCTCCTATTTGTATAGACCCAAACTTATAAAAGTAACACCTCAGACCTTTGTAAAAAAAAAAGTTGCACAGAAGTACTCAAATAGCATGTATTTAATACGTGTGGATCATATCCCAAGAAAGCACCAGGTGTAGAAGAGAAATTCCAACCATTTAGCAAAGATAGCAGTGCTTTAAAAATTGAGAATTATCTTACATAGAAAATTGCATCCAATAATTAGACTGAACACTATTAAACTGGAGTGTTAATAATGTTAATCTAGTAATGCCAGTAAAAAAGAACGTTTTAAGATAAAGGGACTGTGAGTGGGCATATTGATTGGCTATAGAATGAATAGCTACAGATTTAAACATGGCTTTCCATGAAACATTTCCATCTGTAGTTGGTTTAAGCTTTAAGAGAAACCGATTATTTTCATTATTGTATTAACATTCTCAAATGTCCCTTTCTTTCCTTTCTCACATCTTCATTGGCCAAGAAGACACCAAGTCAATGGATGTAAGTCAATGGATATACAGATAAAGGATTGGAAGCCTGGGTTCTATAGGTTATCCATAAATATAAATGTTTAGGCAGAGATGAATGACTCCAAATACCTCTACCTGGGTATGTTTCTTTTCTACTGTGGTTACTTTTTAAGGTGTCGTGATGGCAGGAGCTTCTACTGGGCCTCAGGATATCTGTATTCTAGTGGAAACTCTGAGGTTGGTCAGCCACAGGGTTGGATGGGTCACTTACTTACTTGATGAACCTTCGCTTCTTTTCTATATGATCTCTAAAGAAACTTCCACCTTTATGATCCTCCATATTCATTAGTTTCACATATAACAACAGCCCCTGACAGAGGGAGGGCTAGATAGATAGATAGATAGATACATACATACATACATACATACATAGTGCATAGTCTCTGGGGTCAGGCAATCTGGTTCTGTTCTCATCTCTGGTCCATCACTTACAGGTTGAATGATTTTGGGAAAGTTTCTCAATCTCCTTTTGGCTTCCTCCCCTACCCTAATTTGTCCTTGTAAAGCACACAGCAAAGTTGTTGTACAAATTACATGCTCACAAATTCCAATCTTTTACTGAGTGCCTCACTAGCTAAGGTTTACTGGTCTCCAGCTAGAGAAACCCATTTTAAGCAACTCAGGGAGAAAAGAAATGTATTGACAGGGCAAGGGGTAAGTGTTGGAGTCAATGGAGAGCTGAAACCAGGCCTTTAAAGCATGTGCATAAAATTTAATATACATTTAATATGCATCAAACTGACCTAGGGGTCTTGTTAAAATGCATATTCTCATTCAGAAGGTCAGGGATATAGCCTGAGATTCTGCATTTCTATCAAGGTCTCAGGCGAGGAGATCCTGCTGGTTCCTGGGCCATACTTTAGAGTTAAGGTCCAGAAGAACAGAAGCCAAGTCCGTCCCAGGGATCTGGGAAGGAAGGACAGTGGACAGACCCTTCTTCTCCAGACAAAGACATTGCTCTTCGGTTGGAGCTTCCTTTACTACGTTCAAGATTAATATTTCTAGGGGAATCTGCAGGCCTCAGCCTGAGTTGCCATGACTCCATACACCGTTTTCTAGTGGAGGAAAGGTGATTTGATTAACAGTTCCTCTAAGGCGACCTGCAATAAGAAAGGGTAGATTCCTTAAGGTCATAGTTTTCAAAATGTGGTCCCCAAGCTAGGAGCATGAGAATTAGGTGAGGACTTGTTACAAATTCCAGTTCTAAGACCCCCACTACAGCCCTACTGAATCGAAAGTTTTGAAGATGATGCCTGGTGACTTGTATTTTAATAAGCTCCCCAGAGTATTCAGGTGCATGCTAAAGTTTAAGAACTATTCACCAAAGAAGAATCAAAGCACTCTTACCAGAAGAAGGGAGAATGACTCTTGGAAGGTGCTATGGACCTTATTTTAGGGCAGCAGCTTGAGTAGACTAATACAGAAGGGCAAAACCAATAAATGATACCAACAGATACATACTGTGTGCCCAGCTATGAGCTAAACAGTTGGTTAACGTGAACATATAAAATTTCATACACTTGGTCTCCTGGGACCATTGACCTTTGAAAAATACAGTTTTTTGTTTCCTGAGGTATTCATGTACCAAACACTTTTGAATTGCTACAAGAGAGAGGCCTGTTGATTCAAAGTTAAATAATAGAAGGCCTTTCCCATAATACTGCTTCCAGTCCATACGAGAGATAGATGAATGATTAACATCCACAGTCTAATATGAACATCCCATGAAAAAAGATATAGACATGCAACTTCCAACAGTTCTGGAGTGTGAATGTGGTCAGTCAATTCTGCCTTGATGGATGAAACTGAGTAGTGTTGTTACCCAAACTGATATCCAGAGGGAGGCTTCAGGCAGAGGAAGCAGCCCAGGGTAGGCCTGGAGCTACACGGGAGACTGGTGTGTGTTCAGATATTATGAGCACATCATCCTGCAAGACTCCAGAGAGTCAGTGCCTTCTGAGGAATGGCTAGAGTTCAAACAGCAGGAGTTGCAATAAGAGAGTCTTCTGTGGTTATCTGAACTTCAGTCTAAAGCTTGAGGTAAGGGGGGTGAATTAGATTTGATAAAAGCCAGGTTGCTATTTGGATGGTGAGAGAAGAGCATTACGGTTTGAGAAAGCACCTAACTTTGGAAGACTCAGCTGTCTTGCCTCTCCCTCAATTCTTTAGGCTTCCTCTTATTTTATTTTATAAAATTTTTTTAAAAATATTTATTTATTTTTGAGAGAGGAGAGAGAACATGAGCAGAGGAGGGGCAGAGAGAGGAAGACAGAATCCGAAGCAGGCTCTCTGTGCATAGAGCGGGACTTGAACCCACAAACCGTGAGATCATGACCTGAGTCGAAGTCAGATGCTTAACCAACTGAGCCACCCAAGGTGCCCCACTTTTATTCTCTTAATACTCTCTTAATTGTCTTAATATTCTCTTAATTTTTTTCCTTTGCATGTCCAAAAATTTTCTGTAGCTGGCTGCCAAACACCCTTAGTTAATATGATTGGAACAAATGATGTACAGGTATGCTAAAATTCAGATTAAAAAAGTGTTTATTACTATGAGCACATAGCTTTTTTATATACTTTCAGTATGTGTAGAGGTCATGATATTTAAACATTTCTTAATGCTGGATGGGGTGTTGAGTATGATTTATCATGTTGTCTCAGAATGGTGGATAAGGGCCAAATTTGAGGGAAAAGGGTGGCCGTTGTGCCCCATCCTAAGCCCTCAGGCCCAGTAGCCACCTGCCACAGGCACACTGAGAAGCACTGTTCAAAGAACTGACATGATCATCCCCTAGGTGAGTAAAGTTTGGGATGCCTGAAAGAATGGGGCTAGGAGGTACTGGTAATTGACCATTCAACAGGACAGACAATCAGCCAGGAGACTTAGTGATCTGCCCTTGGCTTCCAGAACCGAGAAGAGGGGACTTGAAGAAAGATGGTAGTGTACAGAGTTAGGGTAAGATGAAAGAGACTGTATACCCACCTTTAACAAAGCAAGAAAAGATGAATTTGGTTAGATAAATGTGGTAGAAAAAAGCTATTAGACCCATTTACACAAATAAGTGGAAAACAATGAGGTGGAGTCAAAGCCATGAGACAAGTCAGATGGAGTTCTAAGTCTGTTTAGGGAAGGAAAAGATTATACATTATTGTAGTAGATCGGAGTTAGCTTCTTGGAAGAGGTGGAATTTGAACTGAGCATACAGGATAGGTCAGAACCACACCCTTGGAGTTTGGTGTGAATGGCATTCAGACAACGAGCAAAGCAAGGTCCAGAGGTGAAAGTGTCTGTTTGCTGACCAAGCAGGAAGTGGTTTGTGTGGAAACTGCAAAGGTGAAATATAAACCTGGTCTTGTGTCATATGGTGGAAAGCCTTGGATGTCATCATGGGCAGTGTGGATTATAATCTTGCCAGAGGATGTCTTCGGAGTGTCTAACTTGGGCACTGGTATGATCCAAACCAGTCCTTCTTGACATTCTCATTCCATGGCATAGATAAATAATGATAATTTGTGTATGGTACACTGAAATAGAAGAGGAGGCAGCTTTGTTAGAGGTGGATGCCTTGGGAACTTTATGTGTCTGATCTTCAAAACCCAAGAGTTATAGGGATGAATATTTCAGTATACCTGGAGTAAACCCATCACCTACTAGGTTCCTACTAGGTGCCAAGCACTGTTTATTGTTGGGATACCAAAGTGAGTGAGACAGAAAATTCCCTGCTCTTATCCTAATAGGGGAAGCAGACAGTAAGCAAAAGAACAAATTAATGTGATAGTGCCAGTCAGTGATTGCAGCCAGGTAGAAAAAAAAAAAAAAACAGAAGAAAAAAAAGAGTGGTGGAGGGCAGCCAGAGTTCCACTCCCAAGGTAGCCTGAGTGAAGTAATGGAAGAAGCCGAAGATATCAAGGAAGAATATTCTTGTAAGAGAGACCAAGGGTTTGAACGTTTGGAGGAAACACAGGAAAGGTCATGAAGTCACACAGGAAAGAGTGAAGTAGAGAATGCTGAGGGATGAAGTTGGAATTAGAGTCAAGTCAGAACATGTAGGGTGTGACAGTTCATGGTAAGGAGTTTGTTTTAAATATCAGGGCAGCACAGTGAAGAGTTTTGTGCAGTGAAGTGATGTGGGCCAAGTTATGTTTTCCAAAGATCATTTGTGCTGTTGTGTGAAGAATAGACTGTAATGGGCGAGAGAGGTCTGGGTTTGCACTAGGCTGTTAGCAGAGGAGGTGGAGGGAAGGAACTAGATTTAGAAAAGGCTTTAAAAGTCTGGGATTGGAACATGAAGAGAAGAGAGACACCCAAATGATTTTTTAAAAACGTTTTGGCCTGACAACTAGACGAATACTTTCTGAGATGTCCAGATTTGAGGGCAAGGTGGGTTTGGGGTAAGGGTTGAGATGCCTGGAATTCCAGGCCAGCAGCTGGGTATATAGATCTAGGAGAGAGAAGAGACAAATAATGGGGACATACATCTGGAATCTATCTTCATATAATCTGTAAAGCAGACCATACTAGAAAGAGTCTAGTAGAACATGAAGATAAAAAAGAAAAGAAGGAGAAGGACTAATATTTATTTTACTTTTGCTAATTATTAAGCTTTATACTAATGCATATGCTTTTGCCTACAGCATATCATGACATAGAAACAATTAGCACCCACTCGACGTTGAAGAAACGGGGATTTGAAGCTTTAAGTGGTTACTTTAAGTAGCTCAAAGTCATGCACAAAGACAATGGAATAACTGGGACTCAGCCTCAGATCTTCTTGAGTTCAAAGTTAGGTTACAACTTAGCCCACAGGAAGAGCAGCTTTGGGTCAGCAGAGACAGGGAATGGTTGTGGGCAAGGCATATCATGGAAGCAGCCAAAGATAACACAGAGACTTGAAGCTTCAGTGACAAAATGGTGAAAACTCTTCAGAATTGGAAAATTGAATGCTTCACCCGAAGTCAAAGAGGGGAGCTTCATGTTTAGCTTTAAACCACTTTGCCAAGACATAGGCTGATGTGTGGGAAGGAATGGTATCATGGGAAGGAGTTAGTGCAGTGTTTGGAATGTGCACATGGTGATGATGGGTCACGTGGGTGAATTAGGATTTGCTAATCACTGATGCTTGACCTCACTGATGCTCAATCTATATAAAAACCCCGAATTACACATTCCGAAGGAAGAGGCTGAATTCCTACAGTAAAGAGAATCTTTGATGGCTCTGTAACAATTTCTAAAGATTTACGAAGAGATCCAAAAGTTTGAAGAAACTTCCATCCATCTAGCTTGACTTCAAAAAACATTTCCAACACTTCTGGTAATACCAGAACTCCTAGTAAAACCCAGATACAATATCTTACTTTGTTATCACACACTTTCTGTGTTAGTATAAGGTTACTCAGTGCGCAACTATTCTGTGACTCACTATATTATATTCATCCGTTGAATTCTTGCAGCCCACATTTGATTTAGTCCCCTGGCAGCACCTAAATTTAATGTTGTTCCATCCCACTAATAGTATCTCCCAGTTGATATGGCAAGCTGACATTTTTGTATTACTTGCTGAATTATTTAAAGCTGGGCTATCCAGTATGGTAGCTCCTGGCCACATGTGGCTATTTAAATGTAAATTAATTAAAGTTAAATAAAATTTTAAATTCTCTCCCTTGGTCACAATACTCCCATTTCAAGCATTCGATAGCAACATTTGGCGAGTGCCTACTGTTTTGTGTAGAGCAGATATGAAACATTCCATCAGCACAAAATGTTTTATTGGATAGTGCTGTCTTAAGCACTAGTATTTGGCTTATCTTCCCCACGGGTCTTCTGTTATATAAATATATCAGCTTGATGAGAACTTTTCTTTGCAGCAGTTGATCCAATGACACACTTCCAATCCCCAAGCACACACACTTGTCCCAATGACCAAAGCTCAGGTATAATATCATTCAGAACTAACAGGAATGGCAAAGTAGCAGCCCATGGTGGTCGGCCATAGTAGATGAAGACCGAGCAAGGGGAAAGTGGCTTGTTAGAGAAGTGTTGCAGCTAAATGAGCGTGTGGAGGCAGAGTGGTAGCACAGATGAGAGGGAGGGAGGGAGAGAGCTATGATGTAATTATCACACTGGAATCAGCAGTAGAATCTTCCATTTGGTTCTTAACTGGATACCTTGAGGGAGATGGAGGAAATGTGGAACTGGCACAAACGAGTGCCAAGAATCATATCGCTCTTCAGAATTTAGGAGTGGTTATTACGGGTCGATGAGTTTTAAGGCTGATTTGCTTGGACTACAGGCTCAAACCTTGTAGCGCCACAGCTCACCTTTCTACTCAACGCCAAAGCTGTCTTAACAAACATCTGGATTCCAGCCCCTCTGAAACCTGGTTTTTCTCTGACTCTGAGCACTATCATTTGCCTAATGATGTTAGGGCTAATGCATTGGCTCTCTTCATAGATACTTCACAACCTATCTTCAATACTCACAAATTTCAAGTCAATTCTAAACTACTCTAAACCACCAGACTGAACTTAATACCTGAAGCTTCTCATCCATGGAGGAACCAAAATATAAAGCAAGATTGTTTGATTTGGAAGTTAAGTTTCGTGGTGGTAAATGTTTATTTCTTCAATTTATTTTTTGTTTTTCTCTCGGTAGAAGAATCCAGTTTCTATGATGAAATTATTAGATCTACATTGTTTTAAATATAAGATTTTTTTTAATTATAAGTTAGATTGTGGATGAAATCTTCCTTTGGGGTAACTGTTTTCAGCTGAGCTTGTCACATTACTTATGGTTGTGGAATCATTTTATCTTAGCTATAGTTATTTATTGTTGTTATTACTTATTGTCACCTATTTTGTACTAGATAAAGAATCTGAAACCCAGAGAACTCCCTCCCTGGAATTCACAGCCCCAGTAAGAGGCAGACCTGAGATTCAATGAAGATAGCTCACTAATTCTTTTTTTTGGAATATTTTTCTCCATTTTATAAAAACTTAAAATCAGCATAAAGCATAGACTGACTGAAAGATCACTCAGAGAAGCTCACATTTCGGAACAACACATCAATGTCAATGTGTTAGGATGAAATCGTTAGAGTGTCATGGGTAAAGTATAATTGTAAATGCATCTAGCATTTCCTGTACCTGTCAGAAAGCAAAACCTACTTATCAAGAGTATATTAAACAAATTTGGATAGAAAGTGCCAGTGTCGCTGCAGAGGGTGCTTACCTGGATATCTTTACAACTATTTTTAGCTTTCTAAAGTAGTAATATAAAAAACTTGTATTGGTTACAGTGAGCAGTTGTATTGATGATACAGGAGCAGGAAATAATAGGAAAGGAGAAAGAAGAATAGTAAGTAGTTGAAATTTAGAGAAGTATTAGTTCCATGACCTCTTCATTGAATTTTCTGGAACACTACTCCTTACCCCGTGCCCATGCTCTCCTCCAGCTGAGTTCATTACCAATACCTAAACTGGTCTCCTTGCCCCTTGTGTTTCCTTTCCTTGAAGCTCTCATCACATTGTATTGTCATTCTCTCTTGTCACCACTCCTCTGTGAACCCCTCCATGACAGCTTTGGGTGTCCAGCCTATGCCATTGGGTAAGGCAAATAATAGAATCTCAATAAGCACTTGATGAGTAAATAGATAATTCAACATCACTTATTATTCTTAGTTATAGAGAAAGGATTCTGTTTAAAGATGATTTTGACCATGTGGGCAACAATAGATCATCGAACCCACCCAGGAATCTTGACAATATCTTACCCTTTGAGGGAGTATCTGATACTTGGAGTCAGTGCCTTGAGTCTCTCTCTATCTCTGGGGCATGCCCTGCACAGAGCCAATCTCTTTGCAAGGCATACTTAGCAAACATTTGGAGATGCCGTAGTTAAGTCGTAATGATCCATAACAAAATATTCCTCTCTCCACCTCTCTGTCTCTCTCGACAGTTGTGCTTTTGCGTATTTTTTTCCTTTTTCTATTTTTTTTAAATCTAAAATGTCTTGCAAGTGACAAAATGAAAAACTATTCATCAAACTAGGATCTGGCTAGCTTAGACACTTTAGTCAAGCAACATAATTCTATTTACCTGCAGTTTGTAATTCACTGTAAAATTAATGGTATGGCATGTAAGGCCACTGTCACAGAAAAGTAATTATTAACCTAAAGAAAAATCAGAATTTCCTTTTTGCTAACATGACAAAATTAAAACCTTTTCATAAGTGAAGTTTACATGTATTTCACTTCTGATGACTGAAAATAAAAAAGAATGAGTTTACCTGTATGTTTCAGTCATTGGCCAAATTTGAATATACTTAAAAAGGAATAAAGAGGAGTACAGATATTCACTTTGTTTAAAAGTCCTCTTGATTCCTGGGCACTGAATAACATGAGAAATTGGTAACTTTCTAAAGGAAGGTTATAGTTCCTCCAGGAAGTGCCTCTTACTTTGCTTCCATGCTATATTAAAAAATATTTTTTATAGAATTGTCATTAACCTTGGCATTTAGACTATTTCTTAGTTCAGATAGGAAACATCTCAAGTGTTTTCTGTTTTTAGATAGCTTCTACCTTCCATTTAAAAAGGATCCTACGGGCTCCTGGGTGGCTCAGTCAGTTAACTCTTGGTTTCAGCTCAGGTCATGATCTCACAGTTCATGAGTTTGAACCCTGCATCAGGTTCAGCACTGATAGCACAGAACCTGCTTGGTATTCTCTGTCTCACTCTCTTTCTCTCCCCCTCCCTTGCTCTCTAGCTGTCTCTCAATCTAAATAAACAAACTTAAAATTAAATTTAAAAAATTAAAAAGGTCCTACATCCTTTTATCATACTCCTTCCTCTTCATGAAGTTTCTTGAATTGTGACCATTTCTGCTTGTTACTTAAGTCTTTATCTCCATCATTCTCCCTCATGCTTTGCATCCTTGAGATATTTTGGAGACAGGCATGAAGAAGAAGATGAGCTAATTCAGATTAAAGTAGAGTCCCACAGTCTCTAAGGATTCCTCAGGCCTTCTGTACAATTCTTTTGGCCTCAGGCAACAGACTGAGATGAGAAGAAACACTCTCAAAGTTCTCTGCCTGGAATGTTCTAGGCTGGCTCCCTCAAATAGTGAAGAGTACACACACTCAAACACACACACGCACACACACACAAGGTTTGGTGAGGAAAAGATTTATTGAGAAGGAAATGTTTAAGTCAAGTCTCGTCAGTAATCAGGAAAATGTAAATTAAGCTAATAACAAAATGCTGCTTCACCTAATAAGTAACAAAGTATTAAGGAAAAAATGGGTGATATTTTTAGTTGTAGAGTGGAGAGTCACTTTTATTCAGCATTGGTGGGACATTGAATTAGCACTGACCTCTTAAAGAATA
This sequence comes from Paguma larvata, assembly GCA_030068075.1. Lineage (NCBI taxonomy): Eukaryota > Metazoa > Chordata > Mammalia > Carnivora > Viverridae > Paguma > Paguma larvata. The sequence goes on along the minus strand of CM057827.1, from coordinate 127,117,599 downwards.
CATAATAATAACTGTCAACACTTTAAATATATATACTTTATAAATAGTTATTCTATTTCTAGGTATCCAACCTAAAGAAATATCCATATATTTGCACAAGCGTGTGCATATCAAGGGTCTACATAGTAATATTGTTTGTAAAAATTAAGAAATGGAAATAAGCCCATTGTGTACAACAGCTACTTACATGGCCACCCAGTGATGGCTGCCCCCTGGTCATGTCCATATGGAATCCCTCCACTTTGAGAGTGAGCAGGACCTGGTGACTTGCTTTGAAGAAACAGAATATGGCAAACGTAATGAATGGCACTTCCGGGATTAGGTTTCAGACTTTTGTGTATTTTTTTGCTTTCAGATTCTCTTTTGTTCTTCTTCTTTTTTTTTTTTAATTTTTTTTAACATTTATTTATTTTGAGACATAAAGACAGAGCATGAGCAGGAGGAGGGCAGAGAGAGAGGGAGACACAGAATCTGAAGCAGGCTCCAGGCTCCGAGCTGTCAGCACAGAGCCCGACGCGGGGCTCGAACTCACAGACCGTGAGATCATGACCTGAGTCTAAGTCGGCCGCTTAACCTACTGAGCCACCCAGGCGCCGCTCTTTTGTTCTTCTTCTTGCATGCTCCAAGAGAAGCCAGCTACCATGTTGTGAACTGCGCTTTAGAGAGAACGTGAGGCAAGGAACTGATGACCTTGGCCAATATCCAGCAAGGACCTGAGATTTGCCAACTATAATGTGAAGGAGATAGGAGGTGGATTAGCCCGGAGAGACACTATGAATGCTGCCCTTGTCAGACCCTCAGCCACAGGGGCCAGCTAAACCATGCTTGGGTTTCTGAGTCACAGAAACTGAGATAATGAACATTTATTGGTTTTAGCTGTGAAATTTGGGGGCAATTTGTTACTCAATTATAGATAATTAATACATCAATCAGGAGACTAATGCTTAAATAAATTATAATAATTCTATATTATGGACTACTTATCAGCGTTTTAAAAGTACAATGTATCTCTTTATGCATTGATATAGAAAGATTCTTAAATTTATTATTAAAAATAATAAAGTTGCAAAACCATATGTGCAGTAGGACTGCATATAATTATGAAACTAAACCTTTGTATGTTTATAAGTAATGATACATGCTTCTAAATCCAGAGAAAAAGTTTTGAGAGAAAAAAGGCAAAGTTGATTTGGTAAGGGGAATTTTTCCATAATACTTTATTGTGTATGATCACTTGAAGTTTTTAAACAATTTTATTTAATTTTATTTTTTAGACAGGGAGAGAGAGAGAGTGAGCAGGGGAGAGGGGCAGAGAGAGAGGGAGAGAGAGAGAGGGAATCTTAAGCAGTCTCCATGATTAGCGCAGACCCTGGGACCCAAGACCCTGAGATCATGACCTGAGCTGAAATCAAGAGTTGGATGCTCAGCTGACTGAGCCACTCAGGTGCTCCTAATTACTTGAAGTTTTTATTTATTTATTTATTTATTTATTTATTTTTATGTTTATTTTTGATAGAGAGACAGAGTGCAAGCAGGGGAGGAACAGGGGGAGGAACAGAGAGAGGGAGATACAGAAGCCGAAGCAGGCTCTAGGCTCTGAGCTCTCAGCACAGAGCCTGATGCAGGGCTCTAACCCATAGACTGCGAGGTCATGACCTGACCTGAAGTCGGATGCTTAACCGACTGAGCCACCCAGGTGCCCATTACTTGAAGTTTTTAAAGCAAGAATGTATTCACACATTACTTATATAAGTAGGTAATATATATATGTATATATGTGTAATATATAATAAATGCTTATTATATACTTATACATATAAGTGCATATATAAAAATTATTTTAAAGTCTATTTTGAAATGTGATTGTAAAATTTAAAAAAGCCTACAAATAAATTGCCAGCCTACTACCCAATTATAATCTTTTTTATGTCCATTCCTTTCCATTCTTATTTTCCATCTCCCTTCCTTCTCATGCATCATGAGTATAGGTAAAGACATAAGATATGTTTGAACAACATTGAGAATAACTGTGCATGTGATTTTATAACCTTTTTTACTTAATATATAGTAAACATTTTCCATGTCACTAAGTATTGTCCAACAACATCCGTGTTTAATATCTGCAGATTATTTCAACATATGGTTGTACCTTAAGTTAATTACTTAATTAACCTGCTATTGTTATACATTTGGGTGGTTTTCAATTTTTCTCTATTAAAAATAATGCTGTGATTAATATCTTCCTTGATTCACCTTTGTGCAGTCAATGTTTATTGCCTTAGCATTAATTTATATAAGAGAAATTGTTGGATCAAAATGCATGCAATCAACAATTTAGGCTTGCAAAAAGATAACAGTGATAACACTCAGTAGAACAGTAGTAGAAAGACTAAAATCAGTGGTACAGTGTCATGCTGCCCAACTTAAATGTTGGCCACTTTCTTCACTGTTGTGTTTACTACAGAAGATAATGGTGATGATGGTGATGATGAGAATGATAATGATATTTATTAAGCAGGCCAGCATAACGAATGTCCAAAAGAAAGGGAAAAGAGTAAGACACAACCTAGACATTCTTTTTTCCCCTAACATCAATATCAAATAATATTTAAAAAGAACTCTGCTACGAATGACTTTTGAAATTTACGAATCACGGTGAAGTTTGTTTTCAAAAAGAATTTTGAATTAAAGAGGGATATAATGTCTTCATTTGTAGCCCTTAGTGTGTTCTTGTAGTGTTTATGACAAAGTTCTCAAGGGTCCCAACTCATACACTAACTCATACACTAACATATACACTAATATATACACTTTTTGTTGTTGTTTGCACTTGAATTAATTATTTAAGGCCAGCCAAGTTTTTAGTTCACTGAGGTGGGATTTCCTGAAATAGTAGTCTCGTTATCAAGAATAGTTAAAGATGAAAAGACTTAGGATTTCTAGACCCCTGAAATTAAATCACTTTTGAGGCAAGAGTTTACAAATATAAATGCATATACAATAAAATATATATAACATGTATAAGATATAAAATACACATCATAATATGAATATGAAATATATAAAAATAATATATAAATAATATAATATATACAAATACAAAATATAATAAAATATAGATATACATATAATAGAAGCAACCACATTTTCCACTTCTCTGTTTTACTTGTAAGAAAGAAGCTTTGTTCTATGCTAGGTATACAAGAGCCATAACTTCAAAATGGTTGACTTTGACCTTGTTCGGACAAAACTTTGCTCCAACAGTAGTTAACAATGGCAATCCAGAAAAGCAAGTCTTTTTGTGTATCATACATAAGCTTCATAGACACTAACTGATGTTAAAACCAAAACTTTAGTAGAAGATATTGTATCATTTTCTGGTTGTTGTGTACAAAAGAGATTCCTTTGTGGGATTCTGGTATACATACTTCAAAGAGGCATGGTTTTTGTTTGTTTGTTTTAGAGAGAGAGAGAGAGAGAGAGCACCAGCAGGGGAGAGGGGTAGATAGAGAGAATCTCAAGCAGGCTCCATGCTGAGAATGGACACAGGACTCGATCCCACAACCCTAGGGATCCTGACATGAGCCGAAATCAAGAGTCAGGTGTTCAATCCACTGAGCCACCCAAGTGCCTCAGAAGCATGACTTTTATTAAAGTCTCCAGAGGATCTAGTAAATATTAGGCAGGTACGAATAAATAGTCAAACAAAAGTTTTACTGGTTAAAATAGCATTTGAAAATCATGAATGAAATCAGTGCCCGTATTTTATAGATGAAAAATTAGAAGGCCAGAGAAATTTGTTTTTTTACTCCAGGTAACCAAACTAGTTTGTATCAGTGTCAGAACTAGAATTTAAATCTTCAGCTCACTCTTCAAACTAGGTTTCATCCATGAATATAATCACCACCTGTTGTTTCACATTGTTCCTCTTCAGTTATATTACATGAACTTCTGGTAGCAAGGTAGGTATAAGAATTTCCCAGTGTCTTCCTAGAGCTCGAGACGAGATTCATAGTAATTTTTCAAAGGTTATTAAGCTTGAACACTACCATGCTTACAGACTGGTGGCAATATCCACACTTGCTTTCTGATAGGAGACAATCAGGATACCCTCTTCTAGTGAGAGTTCTAAACCCAAGGCATCAGCAAGGTAGCCTGGAAGTTCTCCAAAATTTCCAGCTCACAGTGATAAAAGATATCCTGAGTTTCGTGATGGTCTTGGACCTAGGAAGAAACTCCAATGTCTAAACGAACTTTGGTAGTCAAAGATTGTACTTAATAGGGGTGCTGGTGGCTCAACCAGTTAAACATCTGACTTCCATTCAGGTTATGATCTTATGGTTTGTGGGTTCGAGACCCGCATCAGGCTCTGAGGGTTCTGTACTGACAGCTCAGAGCCTGGAGCCTGCTTCAGATTCTGTTTCTCCCTCTCTCTCTGGTCTGACTCTCTCTCTCTCAAAAATAAATAAATATTAATAAATTAAAGGAAAAAGATTGTACTTAATAATTCTAAGAAGGCAATGAGGAATATTTTCAGGTTAGAAAAACAGAGTTTAAATGACCCTGCTTGGCTTTAAAATAATGAAAAAAGCTAGTAAGTAAAAATCACAATATGATAGAACTGGAGACTTCCTTAAAGATACTTTTGCAAATAAAGGATACCTAAAAATGACTTAGAAATAAACTCCAGTTTTTTGTATTTTACTTGTAGTGAGTGCATTTTCTGCTCCCTATAGGACGTAAGGATTTTTCTTCCTTTCCCAGCCAGTTTTGGATAATTCCTTTTTACAGTACAGCCAATTACATCTGGAAATCTCCCTCGGCTCTAATAAAAAGTGAACACAGTCTCTGCTACTCATGAAAACAAACTTAAATTAGCATTTCTCTTAAGACTCAAGTTTTGTTCGCCTATTTGATTTGAGGTCATACACTGCAATAACATCAAATGTGACATTTGAAGTCCGTTTTGAGTTTCCACCTTGAGTCACATTTGAAGTTAGACATTCCAGAACTGGAACCAATGAAGGCTTACCCTTCGTTGGTAAACAGAATCCCACCTACTTTAATGAAGGATTGAGTGATGGAGCCCAATGTGGGCTGAGGTGCTAAGAGATCATATTCTAAGATGTCATCCCAAATTATTCAAGGTGGTCAAAAGACATTTCCAAACAGTTCTGTGTCCATGATTTAAAGAATTCTTTGGGTCTAAAGAGTTAACACATGGAGACTAGTATATGTCCTATTTGATGTATATGATGTGACATCATAGGACTTGTCCTTTGCACACATACACATTTATACAAATCAAGTAAAGAAAATAAAAGGCAATGGACACCCAGGAGTAGGTATATAAATCCCAGGCAAGGTAAGAAACAGGGAATTATACAGAATTATTCAAATCTGTAGATATTGTATCTTATATCTAATTCTTCATTTTTCCCATCACTTTCACCTCTAACATAATACACTAAGAAGTTAGGTAAGAATGGAAACATCTCCTATATCTAAGACCACTTTAAGAGACTCCAAGTATAGAGGCACCTGGCTGGCTCAGTTGGCTAAGTAACTGACTCTTGATTTCATCTCAGGTCATGATCTCTTGGTTGTGAGATCAAGCCCCACATCAGGCTCTGCACTGAGTGTCTGCACTGGGATTCTCTTTTTCCATATCTCTGTGTCTCTCTGCCACTCCTCTGCTTGTGCTCTCTTTTTTCTCTCAAAAAAAAAAAAAAAAACTTAGGAAAAAAAAAAGATTCCAAGTAGAGCTGTGTGAATGGAACAAGAAGATACAAGAAGCTCTAAACAATAAAGAGAACCAGTGGAGCAGGGCCAGATTGTGGAGGACTTTGAAAGCCGGTGAGAAGCTTCTCATGTAATACTGAAAATCATAAGAATTCACGTGTAGGTTTGTTGTGTAAGTTTTTAATAAAAGAAATGATTAGTTAAAGAAGTTTGTTTGATAAGAACATGTTGATTCAATTGTTATGTATGGTGACTATACAATTAGGAATTTTTTTTAATTTTTTAAATATTTATTTATTTTGAGAGAGAGAGAGAGAGAGACAAAGCACAAGTGGGGGAGGGGCAGAGAGAGAGGGAGACACAGAATGTGAAGCAGGCTCCAGGCTCTGAGCTGTCAGCACAGAGCCTGACACGGGGCTCGAACTCACAGACCGCGAGATCATGACCTGAGCCGAAGTCGGACGCTCAACCAACTGAGCCACCCAGGCGCCCCTACAATTAGGAATTTGAACAAGCCAGAAAATGGGCTGGGACTTTGAAGAGTGATAGCAAAGTGCAAGTCTGAAAACAGATGTAAAGAATCAAGAGGATTTTATCGTAGCTTGAACATAACGATGACTGGGAGATGATATGTATTTAGGATTAGAGAGACCCTGGGTTAGCTATTGGTTGGGTCTACTGTTACTAGCTTTGTGTCCTTATTCATTCTGTCCGAGTCTTAGTTTCTTCACTTGGAAAATGAGAATGATAATAATACCCACTCCTTGGGCTAGTTGATATGAGGAGTTGACATATGTGTTAAAGTACTTTGTCCAGGGCCCGACACACACCTAGTGCTCAAAGAATGATAGTTACAGGTAAATCTTTGAGGAATTAAGACAGATAAGGGATCACCCCATGATTTCTCATCTGAGAGACTGATGGAATGAATTGTAGACAGAATTGGGATGGTTGGAAATAAAGAGCCTGCTTGTGGAACAAGGAAAGAAGACAGTAGGGAGAGAACGAGAATAATTGGTTATTTTAGAATGGGAGAGCTTTGTTGAGGATTGATTCAGACCAGGACCATTGGGATCAAGAGATGAAAATATTCTTGGGGTTGGAGTGTTGCTGGAAGCTGATGTGGGGGTGGCTGTGGGACACGGTTCTGGAGATGTCCATCAAGGTCATGAGAGAATACAGCCTGGGGTGTGGTGACAATACAGACAGGCCATTATAGTGTGGGAATTCAGATGATGTCCAGCACAGAGTAAATATAAAAAAAATTGGAAATATTGGACTCAAGTGTAGGTTAAAAAAACCCCACAACTGATTTAAAGATTTATGAGCAAGGGCGTCTGGATGGCTCAGTCAGTTGACCATTGGACTCTTGATTTCAGCTCAGGTCATTTTCCTGGGGTTGTGGAATCAAGCCTACATCAGGCTCTGTGCTGAGTGTGGAGTCTACTTAGATTCTCTCTCTCTCTCTCTCCCTCTCTCTCTCTCCCTCTCTCTCTCTCTCTCTCCCTCCCTTCCCCCCACTGTCCCTTGCCCCCCTGCTCACTCTCTCTCTCTAAAATAAAAATAAATAAATAAATAAATAAATAAATAAATTAGTTAATTAGTAGAAAAAGCTTTATGAGCAGTTCACATAATGGTAAGCATTGATGCTGTGGAATTGCTGGATCCCCGTAGGAAGACTACAGAGAGAAGATTAAGAATTTAATACCTATACATAATGCAGTTCATCAAATGATCAGGAATAATTCACAAAGAAGAAGATAGCCTTCTCAATACTGAATTGCTTATGGTATTAATTGCCTAAAAATATGAAAAGTCCAGAAACCTACACGTTAATTGAGGGAGTAATAAGAACAGAAAGAAGGATCTTGCAAATGAATTCCAAAGTTAAATGCAAAGGAATTAATTTTATTTTTTCATATTTTAAAATCTTTGAAATCAGGATATATCTTAGAATTTGAAAAGTAATTGCCAGTGTATTTCCTTTCTTAGTGGTAGATAACATAATGGCTCACCTTATAATCACTGGCTTCTTATATTTACTTAAAGAGATAATTTTGGTTTTGCTTTCACATATGAAAGGATGGAGGCATTCAATTATAAAGGGTGCATTTAGGAAAGAAAAGGGAATATACTGAATTCTTTATGCAATGATTGGAGAACACACATTCTTTTTAAATTATACAAGACATTTATCAAAAGTATCTATGTTTGGAGCAAGATAGGAAGTGTCAGTAAGAAGTAAATGATTCATATCACAAAGAACACACATGTTCTCTGATCAATGGTATAAATTAGATATGAATAAGAAAAAAAAAGAGTAAACAATCCCCATATGTTGGAATATGCATGAGGAATTATCCTTCAATAATTCATGGGGACAGGAAGAACGCATAAAGAAAATTAAAATATTTTTAAATGTGAACACTAAAATAGTAAACATCAAATTTCATGGGCCTCAGATAAGGCAGTACTTCGAGGAAAATGTATAGCTCGAGGTGTTATATCATAAAAAAATAAATGCTGAAAATTATTTAGCTAAGCATTAAGCTTAACAATATGGACAAAGAACTACAAAGTAAAAAATAGAAGGACGGAAAGATAAAATTAGAAATTAATGAAATAGCATACCAGAAAAATAGAATTAATCAAAAAATAAGTAAACTTTGGCTAATATTTATTGAAGAAAAAAGTGAACTGTAATAAGAAAGACCATATAGAATTAATGTAGAGGTAGAAAAAACCCCGCTGGGATAGGATATAGAATAGAGCAACAGCTTACGCATATGAACAGTACATATAAAACAGTACATATAAAAACGTTCATATTGTCGGTTAGTGGAGGAAAAATAATAATTCAAAAAGTAGTACTGGATCAATTGTTTTAATAAAAAAGTTAAATAGGTTCACAAAAGTCAGTTCTAGGTAGGTTAAGGATCTGAAAAGCAAAACTGTAAGTATTTGACAGAAAGTATAGGTAAATGTTTTCAGATATTCAGATAGAGAACAATTTCTTAAATTTCTTAAATGACAAGGTATAAAGATAAAAGAAAATGTTGATAAATTTGGCTACATTAAAATAAAAAAAACATGAGATGAAAGACAGCATAAAAATGTTTAAAAAATGTTATACATTAGAAGATATTTGCAACCTCTATGACCAAATAAAGGCTTACTATCTAGAAAAATCAAAACGTCCTGCAAATCAATAAGAAATCAACAAATTAATAGAAAAACGGACTAAAAACATACAGGAAAACATGAGTGACTAATAAACATATAGCCACTGGCTTACCCTTACATACTGATCGAGGAAATGCAAATTAAAAATCACAAGAAGGCAGCTATTTTGCAACCAACGGATGTTCTAAACTTCAAGGCTACTACAAAGTTTTGATGAGGATCTATAGTGAAAAGAACAACTGTTTGGAAGAATGAGTTGGCAATACCTGGTAAAATCAAAGTCACGTAAACTCAAAGACTTTGTTTCCAAGCGCTTGCAGCTCTGGGATGGGAAGGGCCGTTCTCAAAATTTACCTTATATCATGATCACCTGGAGGGCTTGTTAAAATCTGCTCCTGTGACCTGAGAATTTGCATGAGCAGTAAGTTCCCAGATGATGCCGATGGTGATGGTCTCAGCACCACGCTAAGAACCACTGCCCTAGAGATCTGGTCTGACAAGTGCCCAGGGAGACAAGCATAAGAATATTCATTGCCTTGGGGTGCCTGGGTGTCTCTGTCCTTAAGCATCAGACTCTTGACTTCGACTCAGGTCATGATCTCGTGGTCGGTGAGTTCGAGCCCCGCATTGGGCTCTGCGCTGACAGTGCGAACTTGCTTGGGATTCTCTCTTTCCTCTCTCTCTGCCCCTCCCCCACTTGCTCTCTATCTCTCCCCCCAAAATTAAAAAAAAAAAAATTCATTGCATTGATTGTAACAGCAAGCAATTGGGAGCAACCTAGAAACCTACAAACATCCACCAATGGGAGGATGGACAAACGAGTACCTTATGAAGCACACTTACATAGCAGTTGCAAATAGTGAGCTTGATCTAAACAAATGTTGATTAAAGAAAAGAAAGATGTAATACGACACAGTTTTAATAAAGTTTGAATGCGGGCAAAGTCACCCCATATATTGTTTGCAAATATATATGTATATCTAAAGTACAAGTAATACTGTAAAAATGTACAGTGAGAAAAATATACCAATTCGAGTAGTAATTAGAGACCTACCTGAGGACAGTGATGCTCTCTGCACAGGGAAGACACAGCAGCGAATCCGGGAAAAGGGCACCAGGGGCCTTGGCTGTCCTGCTGATGTCTTGTTTATTAATTTTTGTGGAAGAAAAGACTAAAGCAAAATGGAAAAGTGATGAGATTGGACGGGTACATGGATGTTTGTCATGTTATTTTCTAATTTTGTGTGTGTGTGTTTGAAATATTTCATAACAATACTAATTTAAATGAAGAGAGAAATACTAGGTAAACTCACAGACAGAATATTCGGGTTGGAAGGACTTTTAATTTGACTTGATGTAGAGTCTCTTTCATCCTAAAACGTTAACGAAAGAAGAAAGTAATGAAACTAGGTATTTCAGAGGAAGACTGGTCATCTAGCAAATTCAGAGTACGTTTGTAATTAATATTCTATATCTTTATCCTCTACTTTCATACAATGTATTTAAACTCATTTAATCCTCTCAGCAACTCAAAAAAAAACAGATAGGAAGTTATTATTCCCATTTTACATATGGGTAAACTGAGGCTTAGGGAGGCTAAGGCACCAATTAGTTAAATAAATACCGGAGCCTGGGCACCACCTGGGTCTTCTACAGTTGGTCTCTAACCTTCATGTAGGGATTCTGGAGACATAGGGGCCTTATCAGTAAATATCCTACTGGGTCTTATTCCAGATGAGTTGTAAATGTAACTTTTTCCTGCAAATCTATTTTCGCTCTAATAAAAAAAAAAAAAAACTCAAAGGATTCCTTGTTTATTAAAATGCTTTCAGCCAGTGAGCTGTTCTGTGGACGTTATGTTCTTGGGTTTTTTGCAAGCTCCCAGAGGTGGTGACGTGGCTGAGGGGTAAAACCTGGATTTTGGTGTTTGTATAGTCTGTTTTCAAGACCTTACTCCATCACTCACCAGCTGTGTGAAGCAGGCAATTTTATCAGCATGGAGGAACCTCAGTTTCCTTACCTGTAAAGTGGGACCAACTCGCCGGTGGGGATTGCAGTATATGTGCCCGGAGTATAGGTAAGTGCCCAGCATGTGATAACAGCTCAAAAAGTGAGTGCTATTTGTTAAATAATTATTACTCTTATTGGTTCCATATTGACGATTTATTACATTTATTCTTTTCTCTCATTCTCCTCAGCCCCGGACCAGGGACTCTATCAAATTTAGTATCTCTGACCCTGAAAGGTAAGCATACATGCCTGTCTCATTAGTTGATTTCTGTCAATTCAGAACAGAAAGAGGAAATAGGGAGAGAAGAAGGAGAGGGGAAGGGAGAGAAAAAGAAATTTCGGCGGTTTTTCGGTTCTGCAAAATAGTAGAACAATTACGGGGCAAAAGAAGTGGCACAATGTGGATGGATGAAGGCTGTTCATAGTATTTATTGAAAAATCTGACCTACGCTTAGACTCTTTCTTCAAAAACAGCATTAAAAATAAAGCTAGCTTGTACTTTTGCGTCATGATCATTGTGATTTTCGTGTAATATACGAAAACCGCCACAAGCAGTAAGAATTAGTTTCTTAAGAATTAGTATTTTGTTTAAAAAATTGCCATACAGGTCAAGTAGTGTGTTTAGAAAATGTCACGAAACATGGCAGTCCTCCTTATTCACTGGAGTTTTTTTTTTGCTTAAGGTTTTTCCTGGAAATAATAAATTTGGAAAGAGATGCTGTAATAAATAGTTATTAGGTGTAATTTGAAGCGTCACTACCAAATAGTATTTATTTAATAATGGCTTTTGGGTGGTGATGCTGTGAACTGAAGTAACCTGTTCACCTCGGAAGCCTTTGAAAAGGGGGGGTACAAGCAGATGTGTGGTGTAATGACTGATACTCACTCTGATCTCCCTTCAGTTTTAGGAGAGGGGCTGAGCATTGACCCGTTGCATACTCATTACTTGATGAATAGACCCAGGTTTTCCCGCTGGCTTAAGTCCCTGGATCTTTGCTTATGCTATTTCCTCTGCCTGGCATACCTCTTCTGCCTGGAAAATCCAACTCCAGAGTTAAAAAACTAATTCAGGGATTTCTTGAGCCAACTCTGGCCCCCAGTGGAACTAATGAGTCTCCCTGCCATTCCAGTAATAATAATTAATAATAATAATTATAATACAATGATAGTAAGCTCCTATCAAATATTTTATATGCCAAGCATTGGTCTAAGTGCTTTATCTAACTTAACTCACCAATCTTCCTCATATCCGTCAGTATCTCCCCAAGATAGGATTTCTCCAACTAGATTCAGTAGAATACTTATTTTTCCTAATAGGTCAATAGTTAAACCTGGAAAACAAAAGGGAAAAATAGGCTAGTTTTGTTTGCCAAAAGGCTCTTGGATATCATAAGTGTCATGATCTCAAGGCTCCGAGAAGTCCTGTAATAAGGATACCTGTTTAATTTTGCTTCTCACGGAGTTTCCGAAGAAAAATGTGTCCAGATTCAGATTTTGCCTTGTTCTTTCTTTCTGCCTCTTCTCCTTACCCACTTCTTCCCACCCCTTCTCTTCTATCCCCATCCTTCCACATCTTGAGTAGACATGTTTCAATGCCTACATTTTGTACTTATCTATCTATAGAGTAATTCTTTATTTTTTTAAAAAAATCGTTAATGTTTATTTATTTATTTTTTATTTATTCTTTAATATTTATTTATCTATTTTAGAGAGAGATAGAGCACAAACAGGGGAGGAGCAGAGAGAGAGGGAGACACAGAATCTGAAGCAGGCTCCAGACTCTGAGTTGTCAGCACAGAGCCCGATGCAGGGCTCGAACCTATGGACCGCGACATCATGACCTGAGACGAGGCCAGACGTTCAAATGACTGAGCCACCCAGGAGCCCCTATTGTTTATTTATTTTCAAGAGAGAGAGAGAAAGAGAGACAGAGACAGAGAGAGACAGAGAGAATGAGTGGGGGAGAGGCAGAGAGAGAGGGAGACACAGAATCCGAAGCAGGCTCCGGGCTCTGTGCTGACAGCAGGACTCTAACTCATGAACCATGAGATCATGACCTGAACGGAAGTCAGACATTTAACTGACTGAGCCACCCAGGCACCCCAGTACTTATTTATTTCGATATATATTTTCTGTGTTAGCCTGTGAGCTTCTTTTTTAATTTTTTTTCAAGTTTATTTATTCATTTTGAGAGAGACTAGAGAGTGAGTGGGAGAGGGACAGAGAGAGAGAGAGAGAGAGAGAGAGAGAATTCCAAGCCGGCTCTACACTAACAACCCCCATGCAGGGCTTGAACTCATGAAACGTGAAATCATGACCTGAGCCGAAACCAAGAGCCGGTTGCTTAACTGACTGAGCCACCCAGGTGCCCGTAGCCTGTGAGCTTCTTGAGGATGAAACTCTGTCCTATTGTCATTAGCTCTGTTCACTGTGACATGACAGCTGTGTGTGGGTTTCTTATCAAGCTCTGTGTAGGAATGTGTCAGAGATGGTGCTTCATCTCAAGAGGGAAAAGTGGGCATTGAGACAACTGACACACTGAACATGGGCAACTGGTTGACCAAATGTTCCATGACCAACCCCCACACAAGAAAGACAGCTAGGAGGACTTGCCTGACCAGGATGTTGGTGACTAGTGTAACAGCTCTTCCATAAGGACAGACCCACTTCTGTTTTATGAAGATCCAGAGGGGAGTTTCCCAGGATTGAGTATTTTACTCCCTGAAGATGAATTCTTAAGATGGTCCAGTTTGAACGATGCTTGGACATAATTCTCTGACTCAATAATTTTATTTGACATATAAGAACTTTGGGGCCAAAGAGGAGAAGTAAGAGGTATAATGTCACCTCTTCGTGGCACAACTAGCCTAGAATAGCCAATCTAGCCTCTTAGTAAAACAAAACCAAACCAAAATCCATGGAACTCTGGCCGTCACATAAATTCATGGGAGAAGGATGTCTTTCTTTATGAAAGAGGCCAGAATCCAACACGGATGCCTGGGAGAAGCATGTGGTTTGAGAAAGTCAATGACTGACTGGCCCGTGGAGGGCCCATTGGCGATCTAAAGGTGTAAGGCCATTTGGCAGTTTGCTACCTTTTAATGCAGACCTTGGTTGCCAGGGGAATGGCCCAACCAGTGAGCCCAGACTAGAAAGCCCTTGAAGTTCAGGGACTTCAGAGGCCTACTAGACAGAATTTGCTAAAAGAAACCATTCCAAAAATAATCTTGTTATACGGGAAGGCAGAACAAGATTCTTTCCCGAAGCAGCTTTGATTGGAGAAGATATGCCTCAGAGGTGTTTATCATCTATTCCTCAAAGACTGCAAGTGAAACTACAAATGCTTTTTGTAAATTAAAGCCATAGGTTCCCAAACATGAAATATTCATTAACACTGGTTTAACGATCTCTATGTTCTAGTGTTTTATTTATGTTAACTCACTGCATCCCAACAGTGACTTCATGAGGTAGCTATGATTATCATCCCCATTTTAGAGATGAGGAAACTGATGTAGAGAGAATTCAGTAACATGTCCAAAGTCGCACAGCTAGTGGTTGATGGAAGTCCGGAGGAAATCGTTGCTGGTTTTGTTCCTATCAGTCACTGCACTTTTCCCGCACTTCTTATATTGTGAGCAATATTTTCGCAGTTAAGGGCTGGGTTCACCTGAGTAGTTTGAGATTGTTGGGTTGTTCTGCGTAGAAGTTGGAGTTATAAAATGATGACAACTGTGAAGGGCGCCTAAGAGATTTACAACCACAGGGCAGTGGACGTAAGTGTTAAAGGAAACACGAATCTTGGACGAACTGGGAGACAATCTATGCATCTCTTGATACTTGTAAATCTCGCCTCTTGTAGAGTAGGATGGTGCGGTGGAGGAAAAAGACGGTGGAATATATGAGATCATGGAAACTGATTCTCTCATCAAGAACTCCCACTTCCCCTTGAGAGGTCACCTACCATGTGCAGAGGGCATACAAGGCTTAGGTAACATGACTGGCATCAATTCACCCATTGGATGCTTTATTATCAGCAGCCCATGCACACGGATAAGCGCAAAGTAGTAAAAAATGAAAAAGGAATTCAGGAAAGGAGACTTTGCATTCACCTTAGGGACTTTGGAGCCTGGTCATGGAAGAATGGGTCTTTCGGCTGGAATTTGAGGAGGAGGAACTTTGGTTTGCAGATTCGGGACAACAGATATTCCTTGTGTACAAGGCAGAGTGAAGCGAAGTCCAGAGGGGAGAAAAATGATACAAAATTTAGAGAATGGGGAGCAGCCCTGCTCAGAGACAGGGTTTCGAGAATGGATGGAGGAGTAGGGAGGTCTCCTAAGTGACTGCCTGCAAATGTGCGGGAAACCACACCTAAAGCCACTCATAACATCTGTTTGAGGCAGGTTTCAAATGCCTGGCACATAGTAGGTGCTCAACTAGTATTTGGTGACATCATGAAGGGATCACACAATGCAAGAATGTAAAGGGGTTTTGTAGCATCTTAGGAGTGCCTCCCAGTCAATTAGCCAACACGGCCATAGACCATATTTCTCCTCAATTCCTGGACCAAATTTCAGACACTAAAATGTTGGACTGACTCTTTGGGAGTGTGCAAAGATGACCTTGGGCACCTGTAGCATGCTTTCTGTTGTCTAGCCTATATCTGCTGGAATGAACTACTTATTTTGGGGCTGTGTGCGGTTTTTTCTTGTTTAAAGTCATGAGAACTACAAACCCCAAATCCCAGTATCTTAGACTTAGATTTATCCACGTATCCATAAAAGCCTAGCAACCAAAGGTATTATCTTTATTCAGAAGAAGTAGAGCACTTTTAAGGTTCAGAAATATATATATATATATATATATATATATATATATATATATATATATATATATAAACTGGATTCTGAAATGGTCATTTTTTCCCCTCAGCTATGCCATTATAGTGATCAGCCAAGCTCCGGCAAGGTAAATACTTTTGGAAAATAAGTGGAAATTTGCTGCAAATCAGTCCCTTTTGTGCATGGCCGCGGGAGCATGTTGAAATGTTTGGACACTAATACCCATTCATTTTCTTGGCTCCATAAATAAAAGCCGCCAGCTCTGTGGCGGCCGTGAAATGGTATTCTTCAGGGCCCAGCAGGGACCCCCATCCTTATTACCACTGCAGGGGGCAGGACAGGCCCAAAATAGCAAGACAACTAAATCAAGACATTTTCAATGTCTAACAAAATGACTGTGTTTTAGAAAGAACCAAAAGGTTGGAAAAAATTGGACAGCTTTTGTACTTAGTGTAATACCTTTGTTAAAAGAGTTCAGATGGGAAAAAAAGAATCTCTTAAAAATGCATAAGCATATTTCGGAATATCATTTAAAATCTCCAAAGATCTTATGAAACTGTAAATCGGATGCGTGGATGGAGTCGTCAGAGGATTCGAGCTGAAGATATATTCCATTCGGGGACCTCAGACCACGGGCTGTCATGTGGGCCGGCAGCAGAATTGGGCCAGCCTTATTATGCGTGCAGGTTTGATGGGGGGGGGGTGCGTAACTTCAAAAGGAGGTCAGGGAAGCTTTGGAAGGAAACTGAACAGCTATTTTGGCCTGCAGATCTTTCTCAAATTAAGACCTTTTTTTTTTCTGAATAGGCTAGTAGACCTGAACATGTTTTATCTATTATGCTTTCTTTCATCCAAGAGAGATATTAGCAGAAGTATTTTCTAAGAGTCCTAAAGGCATGGCAATAGATGGGTGGGGAAGGGATTGTTGGAGAAAAGTATTCCGAGGGTATTTGGGGATTTTCTCCCATCCCACTGCCACTCCGCCCTGACGGTTAAGGAGTAGTGTTCGCCCATTTTGAGTAAACAGTTAACTCCTCTTGTTGACATATTCTTTATCCTATAAATGAGTCTCCAGTCCAGTAACAATCAGAACTGAATTCTTTTGCATGGCGCAATGCTACACCACTGACACTATTCTAATTCAGCATGTAAATGGAACTCATCGTTCTGACACGAAAACAGTCATAACTCAAAAGTTTGCACAGAGTGCAAACGCTCTTGCCAAATCTCTCCAAGTCACCATGCCTCACCGATCGAAACCACAAGTCTTCTGGATTTCTGAAAATTTATAAACAAAGAGCAAACTGTCCCCCCCACACCCTACCCACTCCCCCAAACAATGTCATCTTCTGCCTTTTATGACTCAGACTTTAATTAGAGCCATAAACATTACCTTGCCTAATAAAAATTCCAGGATTTCAGAGCTGGCTCAGAGAATGTGAACCACATCTGGTGACAAGTGGAGCTAATTAATATCTTTATAGGTGTCTTCCATCCACTAGAGTTTAAACAGAAATAGTCAGGGGTGCTTACATCAAAGCCTGAGGCAATCGAGGGCTGTTGCTTGCTTTCCAGTCTGAACTGATAAAAAGTAGACCAATTTTTATAGACTAGTAAAAGCCAAGCATGGAGATGGTTCACGCAGAGAAGCACTTTGCTCCCCTGTTCTTGCCGTTCTGTCCTCGTGTCCCGGGTTTTGTGTGCTTGAAGCGAGCCAGCTAGTGAGTTAGACAGTATGCAGGGGCAACAGGAAAAAAAAAATACCGAAGAAAGACGGGGAAGCTAACAAATAGCTCTGCTTGGACTTAGACAAAGCACACAGTGACCCATGCATACCGCATCTCCTTGCAGAGACTTTTTCAAACTCTGCTCCGTGAAGCGTTGGCTTGTGGCACAGCTAGGTTTCTCTAACAAGACCATGTGCAAATTAAAAAGCAAGTTGAACTAGCACAACCGGTGCTAATATGTGTTTTGAAGCGGACCAACTGGCCCGGTGCGATGTCAGCTCTGGAGGAAACATGCAGGTGGCCGAGGGGCTTCTTTTTCAAAGGTTACCCTACAAAGAGCATGCCAGCCCTTCTCCGTCAATATAGGCCAGTACCCCGGGAGCTCCCGGACAATCAGAAAATAATGACATCAACCTGACCATGGTTAAGTACATAACATGCTGAAGGTTCACGGATGTGTAGTCTGGAACAATAAAGAAAAAATAAAGACGCTTGCTTGGCGGGCCCCAGCTGTTATTAGCCATGCTGTGAGATAAAGGAAAGGTATGATATGGACTGCCATTTCAATTGGGACCAGGTTAATCTCTCAATTGGAGGAGAAGAAAAAACAACAACAGAAAAGCAGCTCGCAGAATGAACGGAGGGGACAAATGACAATATCTTTATTTGCATAATCTGTGTTTAACCCTTTACTAATAGAGACCGCGTTTCCTTCAAATAAGCTTAATTTTCTTTAGACTGGTGGGCAGAGAGCCCTAACACCTCAAAGTTCAGCCATGGAGCGTACTATCTAATATTCATTTAATATGTATTGCCGAGACGTTCGGCTTAAGAGGTAAAACTCTAACCGTGTAGATTAAAAGTGACAGGCATCTCTTAAGGGAAACACCGTTGGAATTTATTCTGGCCCGGCCTCCACTGCTGACTTTGTGATCTTCAGAAAGTGGCTTAATCTCTCTGCTTTAGCTTCCTCACTTGGAGAATGGGTTAGAATTAAGTAAGAGAGTTGGGGATTAAGTGAGCCTCACACACCAATATTGTTTGAGAAATTTCTTTTAAAACACAAAGAGCAGTCTGCATGCTGTTAAAGGCAACGGAATTGCTGATTGCACACGCAAATGTATGTGAATGAGCATGCGTGTGAGGGCGTGCCCTCCGGAAGATGAGAGGAGTCGCGGGGGTTGGGGGGACGGGGCGGTGGCCGCAAAGAAACGGGAGAGCTAAAATCTTGCAAGAAATTGGTTAGTGGGACTGGATTTTTTTTTCAGGTGGAACGATCGAGTTTTTAAGGCATTACTTACTCTGAGTCGTTGTTTCTGTATTTGTTTTATCATTTCCTGTCCCACCGCCTTCTACCTACATTTGTTCCTTCCCAAATAAAATATGAGGGCAAGGATCTCCGCAAATCTGAAATCTATTATCTCACAAAATCCCTGAGAAAAAGAAGAGTGAGAAGATGTCCCCAAATTGTTTCTAGTTCAGCAAAGGGAGCCTCTTTTACGTTGCAGTGCTGCGGTTAATTTGGCTCATTGTCTCTCATGTTATTCTAGGCGCTGGAGGAAGTTACAGGCTACAGACAGGTGCACATATAGGTTGTATCATTACCTGCGGTCCCTTCTCCACAAAGAACCTGTTTTGAACAATCATTGTGAAGAATTCCTTCTTTCTCCCCACAGTTATTAACTTTCGTTTAATTACAAAAGTACTGCAGAGACGTATGTGAGAGGAAAAAGTTTACACCATCTTAGCTTCCAGCTTAAACAGAGTAACTGTTTTGACGTGGTTCATTCTCTTCTAATTACTTTTGTAGTTTTCTTCCTATGGTTTCAAGATCGTGTCATACATAAATTGTGTTCAACTTTTTTCTCGCTCGCTATTACTCTACGGTACCAGATTCCTTATGAATATGACTTTTCTTTGGCTGGATGACATTTCATGCTCTGAGTTGGGTTATTAGCAAATGTTTAATGTAATATGAAAGTAATGCCACTATAAATGATGATTCAGTTAAATTATTTTGTTTAAGGACTTCGCTCACTTGAGATTTTTTTCTCTTAAAATGAATTCCTGCTGGAAGACCAGAGTAAACTCTTGAAAAGCAACAGATTTAGTTAAAGATCCTCTTTACAATAAATCTTATTTCAAAAAATCGCCAAGTGTTTATAGCTTTAGCTCCAAGAATAAAAAGGAAAATATTATAATACTTAAAAAAATGTAAACAGAACTTTTTGTACCTAGTAGTTAGAACAGGTAGTAAATCACACAGATAGAAATCAGACTATGTGAGAACTTACCACTTCATTCTTGGAAATAATCTCGGCCAATCTGCTAGCCTAAGCCCAGTCTCTGGAGACCAGTTTCATGGCGCAATTGACTGAATATTTAATGACGTTTGTGGTATAAAGATCTCTTCTATGTGTATGGTTAGGTATATCCCAGAAAACTTCTGAAATTGTGGAGGACTTTATATCTATTGACTCTAACCCACAGAATCACATATAAGAGTATATTTGGTTTTGACCCCATGATCATAGTCTGAGAACATAACGGATGAAACCTTCTCTTAATATGTACCCTTGCTTCAGGTTTTACTCTGGATTAGCATGAATGGTCCTGCTAAGGTTTCAAGTCCCCAGTGTCTGCAGTGGAGGAAAACCAACCCCGTGCTAGTTAACATAGAGAATTTAACTGATGGCAATTTAGTTAACTAATAGGTAAGTGCCTTCTTAAACCAAGGTTTTCTTGATAAGCAGATGCTTCCTTTGTGATGTATTTGTGAAAACATATGCAAAGTGCTTTTGTCTTCAAATTCAGTACTGTCACACTTATAAATTGCTTCTTAACAAAACTAATTGTTTATTTATTTTTGTTTTTTGTTTGGGTTTTCCAACATTTTCATTGTCTGAAGTAGCTTTGAATCTTTAAAAACTCCCTGTACCAAGGCTGGCTCGCTAATAAAATTAAATACACACTCATTAAAGGTTTGGCAATTTTATTCAAGATGGAAGTGGATTGCAGGTCACCAAGAGTTATGAATCCTCTAATACAAAAAAAGAACAAATCCCAGAATCATAAAATTCAATAGGATGGGAAAGTAACCTATAAAGAATGCATTGTTTCCTTTCAACACAAGAACTCATGGCTCATCTTTTTGAATACTTTCCATTAAAGCTCCAATTTAATCTGATAATAGATTACAATGTCACAGATTATATCAGAGTGAAGGAAGAAGAAGGGGGAGAAAAACTAAGAGGTGGAGAATCAGATGTTCCATTACCTTTTTTTAAAGACTAAAATGAAACCCATAAAAAATAAAGGTTTGTTACAATAACAAGGTGAAGATGAAAGATTAATTTTTTAGACTATTTGCCTAATGATTTAACACAGAAAAATGCATTGGAACGAAATGGTAGAACGATCTATCATTCGTCAGATTCCCTACTTCTTTAATTAAAGAATAGATGATCATTGCTTCTGCCCTTGGTGAAAGTCTCCTGGAAAACAAAAGCTCACTTTTCTGAAATCTTGGGCCAAATATCCTTTTAGAAACACTGAGGCTGAAAACTATAGAATTAGCTCTTTGGGAGCAATTTAAGACCAATCTTCTGCACAGGGTAGCTCTATCGAGGATGAGTCAATAAATGAATTATCATAGACTTGAGAGAAATCTGTGTTATTTCATATGGAACTATTATTTCACAGAACTACCATGAAATCACTCCTTTAAAAATGACCATTCCCCTACCCCACACCCAGAGGGAACATGTTGTGTTATGAAGAATGTAAGGTAAGTCACCTAGGCTAAAATATCTTTTTGGGGCACCTGGGTAGCTTAGTTGGTTGAGCATCTGGCTCTTGATTTGGGCTAACATCATGATAGGGTTCATGAGTTCAAGTCCCACATGCGGCTTCGTGCTGACAGTGCAGAGCCTGCTTGGGATTCTCTCTCTTTCCCTCTTTCTCTGCCCCTCCCCTGCTTCTGCTATCTCTCTCTCAAAATACATAAATAAACTTTAAAGTAAAATTAAATAAAATTAAATAAAATTAAATAAAATTAAATATCCTTTCTCAATTTTCTCCCATCTCATTCTTTACCAGTTCTTATTTGAAAATATGTTTTCTGGGGTGCCTGGGTGGCTCAGTTGGTTAAGCAGCCGACTTCAGCTCAGGTCACGATCTCACGGTCTGTGAGTTCAAGCCCTACATCAGGCTCTGTGCTGCCAGCTCAGAGCCTGGAGCCTGCTTCAGATTCTGTATCTCACTCTCTCTCTCTGACCTTCCCCTGCTCATGCTCTGTCTCCATGTCTCTCAAAAATAAATAAACATTAAAAAAAAGAAAAAAAAAGAAAATATGCTTTCTATTTAAATGGAAAAAAATCAGATAAAGTTTAGTAGGTAAGTCATCATTTTGTTTCCTGGGCAAATAAATTAGTTTCAGAAATACATTAAATCCTATCTTACTTCGTGCAAAAATTCTATATAGCCACAATTCGGAGTGAGTGATAGGTTGACCTCATAGCATGCAGAGAAGTGTGTGGAGTTCCAGTTAGCAATCTGAAGTGGATCCAAATCATCTAGGCCTGGAAATGTCACAAATATGTCCCATCATAAAGCCACTAGTAATATATGTATATATTACAAGCATCTGCTGTAATTACGTACGTATTTAAAGCTACCAGCTGCTTTTAAGTCTGTGTAGGAGGAAGGGGCGATTGATATTAAATAATATTGGTGACTAACACCCCCGTTGAATTTGTTATTATTCCAGGTGTGATCTTTAAATATTGTCTAATATCTTTTTTTCTTATTCATTCAGCCTTTCCTCAGATATTTATTATGGGGGAGTTCTACTGTCAAGTTCTGTATTAGAAGAACAAAAGTGATTATACTACGATACCTTCTACTATCAAAGCAGGAAGTTCGCTTCATTAATTAAATGAAGGCTTGGGGTTAGGGGTGAGCAAATATAGAAAGAAGATCAGAAGGGGAATTAACATTCATATGTTTTAGAAACTTAAGAAACTGTACGCACTGTATATAAGCAGCATTCAGACCCTGGCATCACTGCCCTTCTAGAGAACAGGAAGTAGTTACTCAAAAAGGTGAGGTTGCCTTATCAGACCTCCAGTGGACCAGTGGGGATCTGCTCATGTCCCCTGACTTCTAGATCTTTTTTTTAAACCATCAATGTACTGCCTATTAAGAAGTTACTGTGATATTACTTGAATTTCTTGGAAATATGAATCAAAAGACATACTCTATCTTTTTTGCTAGTTAGATGACGAAGACTAGAGTTTACCTTGCTAACTGAATTCACGATGATGTTCAACATGGCAAAACTGACAGTCTTTCTATACTCCAAAACTTTCTTCCATTGTGATTGTCCAGAACCAGTATGCTTATGTCTCTTGGCGTCCTCTGTAACATAATCTCTCTCCTGGAAATTTAGTAAGTGTGCACCTAAATAAAGGCCCGGTAGAGCTTCCCAAAAACTGGAGACTTTGTCCTCATAGAAACTATCTTCTCTAGTCTCCCCATAATAACCGCAGAATGTCATATATGGGAGGTTACTACAAATGATAAGAAGGAATCAAAACGTATTTTTTTTTATCGTTCAGTTTTTCATGTTGGCAGACTTCGACCTAAACATAATTTTCATGATTTTTAAAGGGAAAAAAAGTATGAAGAAAAAACCCGGATGATGGATTTATTTATTGTTTTTCCTTTTAAATCATCATTTGTAACAGATTATCTTTTCTTTTGAAAGGAAACATTTGAGGGGACATCTCTGGTTTTGAAAGAATTCAAGGATGGGCTGAGAAAAAAAAAAAAACTAAAGAAAAGAGCGGGAGCAAGAACACTGAGAATAGAAACATTTCTGTTCATCCAGAGGAGGCATCTGTAAGATTCCACCGCTCCCTGGGCGACCCCCCCTGGGAGGCCACCTGTAAGAGTAAAAGATCTTCTGCCCCCGGGGGGCTCCTTTGCCTCTATGCTTTACATTCAAACAACCAGCGTGCGTTCTGTGACATGCTAAATCTGGTGATGGTTTTTCTGAAGTGTACACCTGTCCATTAGGGATGGCGACGAGACTCCCAACTCATTTTACATAGGCTACTGCACAGCAGTGAGTGTTAATGACTTTGGAGTGTTTTGTCTTTGACAATAAGCCGAAATCTTGACTATGCAATTGACTGCAACTACATAAATTGCTATTTGGAATGAATCTTAATATATACACTTGTGTATATGAATACAGCTAGCTGCACTTTCCCATACGATCATGGTTGTTAACATTCTACCCATTTTAAGTGAGCAAATTTGAATAAAATGGCTGCGTAATACATTCTGTGTTAACATCAGCTATTTAAAGAGCCCAAGGATTAAAAGTTAATTCCATCCTTTTAATTCAAGGGACATATAAATGGCATTATGGGTAGAGCCAACCCCTCTTTTATCAGCTCTTTCATGCTGCCTCCTCACTAATTCTTGGTTGTTCAAATGCTACCTACATAATAAAAGCCTTGAGTTAATTTACTAAGATTTTACACCAGTGGAAATGAAAGAAAGGAAAGTGCTAAACAAGGCAATTAGCACTCTGTTTAGTGCACTCCCAAAATAAATGTAGGCAATTTACAATTTGGCAAATGGCACTGTATCTAGATCCAACTCATTTATGCCTAAGGGGGTGGTACAGTTCATTAGGGGGAAAAAGTGTTTATATATATTATGCTGTTGAGGCCCAACCCATTTTGTACTCCAGCAACAGATGCGACGCCTCCTGAGGTTTATCAGTGTTTCTTGCAGCAAAATGCCAAACTATTATGCTCTCAAATAAATGGTCCAAAAAGCATGCCTTGTACTATGGAGTATTAGGAGCTAACGTTACGAGACGGGGGCGTATAAGTGTGTGTCGGGGATGGTTTGCAAAACCCAGGCATGGGCTGGAGCCTCTTTTGTGGCTCTTGAAGCATGCATTTCCACTCTGATTCCAGTTGCTGAGATTCACTGGGACCGTTCATTTGAAGTACTACTGACTGCTTCTTAATTGACAGGAAGGTTGCTCCAAGCCCTTTCATGTTTATTCTTGTAAGCCTCTTATTAGTGCAAAAATAATAGATGTTGTTAATGCAGAATCACAACCAACATTAATATTTAAGATGCTGGAACGATAAAGGTTAAACATGTGTTTATACTGCTTTTGAACAAAGAGCTTTACAAAAGAGTTCGGAGTCGTAACGATGGGCCAAACTTGGGATAATTGTGTCTGAGTGTGAGTTTCTAGTTCTCTGAGATTTATTCTGTGTTTTAGGAAGATGAAGTTCTTGTACTTTGCTTGCACAGAGTCCTGTCGTCTGAAATTTGGATTCCTGCTAGAAAGTATGAAAAAGTCACATCGGATGAAGGAAGTCACAATGAAATCCACCAATCCCCTGTATTTTTGTTTATTTCTGAGTCTATATAATTCCACTCAGTTAGAATGAGAGAGAAGGAGAGAGAGAGAGAGAGAAAGCAAGGTAAACGCATTCTTTTGTGCCCTCTAGCTGCTGGAAGGACAAATGGAAAATAAAATTCTCTGATGATTAAATTCACCTCATCTGGCTTTGAGGGGGGAAAACCCCCGTTATTCCCAGGAGCTAAAGTTTTTCTCTATAAAAATATATCCCAATAAATGAAAGTTTACTTCTTTGAATTAATTGTGCTTTTATTTTCACCAGGCAGAGCTGAGTAATAATTTGGGAAGGAGTCTCAGAAAATTAAACTGGTGTATCACTTCTCTCAAAGCAGCTGATTAATGCAACATACACATTTTGGACTATATATATTGCTTTGAGTGTTGGTCACTGATTTTACTTCTATTTCTAAAGGAAGTTGAGGAAGGCTTACAATCCAGAGTGACTTTGTTTGAGGAAAATTGTAATGGCTTTTAGAATTAATGGCAAAGCTAGGATGTCTACGCGTGTTTCTGAATCTGAACCGGGTGTGTGCTCCATTTGTATGTCACCTTCAGATACTAATGCTTCTTTGGCACGAGAATGCTATCAAAATCCATCTTTAATCAAATGTTGAATTTGTGGATGGAAGTTCTGTTCGCAGTGCGGGCCACAACTCTTTCACTCTGGGCTACGTTTCAAATGTAAAAGTCAGCACCCCCGTGTGGCTCCCTGGCCACCGAAGAGGGTTGTGTGAAGGTGAAGTCGGCATCATATTTGTGGGACGAATCCACAAAGGAAGACCGGAATGCCCAATTTATTGCACGGTCTGTTTATGGAGAGGAAAAGTCTTGCATCCCGGCACATGCAAGCTGCCCACAATAGCAAAAAATGGGAAAAAAAAAAAAAAGTAGTCTGAAATTTGCAGAGTTATTTAAAAAAAAAAAACAAAACACCCTCCGGTTTTCCTGCTGTTTTCAGTGTGTTTTGTAGAGTGTGTGAGCATGGGGAGGGGGTGGATGGGGTGGGAGGGAGTTGAGCTGTTTAACAATTCAAGGAAATAGACGAGGACACTTTTTTTTTCCCCCCTCCCCCTGAAGTGAATGCACAGCTCAGAAGGACTTAGCTGACGGGTCTCAGAGCCATCCCAGTAATTCCCGGTACAGTGGAGAGTTCACCATAAAAGGCTCGGTCTCAACAGATGTTCTAAGTGGCGCCTCCTGAGTCGCTCTTGTGTGGTGGAGAAATACAGAAATCAAGCTAAATCAAATTAGTCAGCAGAGTAAGAAAATAAAGGTCAGGTCCACCAGCATCTGAGTAAACAGCCTATGCCAATTTGGCCATCTTCAGTCAGGAACTAATTAAGGGCTGCTTGTCCTCGGTGAAACCTCAAAAATGCATGGCGCTGAATTATTAAAAACAACAACAAAAAAATAATACAACCTTCCTCCTCCCCCCAACACACACACTCTGCAGTGTGCCAGATGAAAAGATAGGGAACCGTAATATCCAGCGGAATTGTGTCTCTTGGATAGACCTAGTCCCTAAATCCCCAGCTCTCTTTGTTTTGATTACAATTTTCCTTCCTTGAAGGGAGCAGAAAGTAGGCTCGCCAGACCGTCTTGTGTTACAGCCTCTTACCTTTGTCTGCCTATCTCAGCTGGTATTTAATTGGTCAGCAAGAGGAGGGAAGTCTCCTTTGAGGTAATGAATATTGACTGTTTATGTTGAAATGTCACCGTGAAAAGAAAGCCCATCACCAAAAAGGGGGAACCCAGTGTGTGTGAGTCTCCAACACAAAGGAGATACCACAGAAGCAAAGGCATTGAAAAGCAAAGCAGCTGAAATTCAAAGCGCAGATGAAACAGAAATGGCCTACATGTGTGGGAATTTTAAGCTAGCCGTTGACAGGTGAAAAAGTCATTATTTTACCTGTTATAACCACATGGAATTTTGTGTGCGTGCGTGCGTGCGTGCGTGTTTTTTTTTTTTTTTCCTTCCCAAAATGACATGGGGGCCATGACTCATGGAAGTGTTTTAATTGAGAAACCATCCTCCTCTTTTATGAATAATTCTTGTTCCGCAAAGGTAATGGGGCGAACCTAACGCTAAATAATTACATGGATTCCAAACAGCAGAAAAAACATAAAAAGAGGGAGCTGTGTGGCAGGGGTAGCGTTCTTTGTAAATGGTTGTGTCCTGCATTTTCAAACAGACTTGCCGGATCTCCAAAGTTTGGGCCGTGGTAATCACAGATTTTTAAGGTAAAAAAGGAGAGGGAGAGTGGTAACACAGGCCAAGAGAGCCTGCTGATTAGCTCAGATGGGTTGAAAACATGACCCTTTAATAACATGGGACGTTAGTTGTGGCTTATCTGGAATGTGAGGGTGGCCCTGAGCTGACAGGGTAACCCTTTCAGCTCTGGTCAAGTACTTTAAAGTTGCGGTTTTGTTTTCTTTAAATGTTTACTTATTTATTTATTTAAAGAGAAAGAGAATGAGAGCAGAAGGGGCGGAGAGGGAGAGGAGAGAGAGAGAGAGAGAGCAGGCTCCACTCTCCGTGCAGAGCCCGATGAGGGACTCGGTCCCAGGACCGTGAGATCGTGACTTGAGCCCAAATCAAGAGTCAGACACTTCACCGACTGAGCCACTCAGGTGCCCCTGAAGTTGAGTTTTGCTGGAAAGTGTGGCTTTATTCACCCATGAGGGATTTTATGTGACTGTCTGAATCGAATTTTCCATTCTTATATTTCCCCCAAATGGTGACCAGCCAGATGAGTAATATCAGAAAAAAGACAGCGAACAGAGAGTGTCTAAGTAATTGAAATGCGTAGGAAGTCTGAACTGTTGCCAAGTTTTTTAAATCTGGGACTCCTCTCCACCCCCTTTGGGCTTCATGACCATTTTGCAAATCAACGATAGCCAGCAGTATTGTATTTCTTGCCTTTTCATTGTGTAAAAGAAGGGAAGAGAAACAAAGAGATAACTATGCAACTATTGAGTCACACTCATGGGGAAAATAAAAAGGCTGAAGAACCAGATAAACAGAAAACTTGAGTTTCTGGTCTCCATGAATAGGCGGTTGTATTTACAGTGTGGCTTTACTGTTCACATACTTAAAGTTCACATATTTGAACTTTATCATAATTAGGACCCCATCATCACAAATTTCTGAGTCAAGAGCTCATTACCTTTCTCTCTGGATGGCTCCCAAATGCAGAAAGGGTTCTCTGTTTTTATTGTCCGACCACCCAATTACGGTTTTTTAAAAGCCCAATAAATAAAAGATGGCATCTGAGTCACACCCGGTGTCATGCTTGAACCCTAACCTGTGACACTCACCTAACTCGAACTAACAAGACACACGCCCCACGAAGAGCGATGCTTCTTCATTAGCAAGATCCATTTCACCTTTAAAAACCCTTGACTTCCTGTTTGCATTAAGCGAGATTGAGACATCTTAGGTCTCTCAATGGCATTTAGGAATCCTCCAAGACAAAAAAGGAAGTCATTACATCTCCCGTTCACCTGCAAAGAAGATGTCATTAAAAGAGGAAGCAAAATGAAACGCTGTCAACTTGTTAGGGGCCCAAAAGGTAATCCTGCCATCGAATATGGAGCAGGGAGCGGGTGATACGGGATCCTATTATTACTGACACGGAAGAGCCTAGTGGTGTCAAAGGTGTCCAGTGCCAGAAAAGTTCAGGTGTTGCTAAATTCATTAATGTGTCAGTTTGAAAAGATGCGATGTCATGCCTGTTGTCCGTAGCGGTGAAAACTGAAATCCACTTGCTCCTATCAACACACTACCGTCTTAATTTCGTTCGCTGTGCACCTGACTTGCCATCTGTAGGGGGTTAAGGGCCACGGGCAATGACTCTTTAAAAGGCTACTAATATTTGACATATATCATTTTAATCTGCCCTGCCACCGCCACTATCTTCCACCGAGAAAGAAAGAAAGAAAGAGAGAAGGAAAGAAAAAAGAAAAATAAAAAATCTTATCAATAATACTTGTTTGTGATAGTTTGCTTGCCAGAGTTTTGCTAATGAGGAGAATGGAGGGACGGTGAATCTCCTCTGCTCTTTTATTTTTATTATTAAATAGACATATGCTTACTTTTCTTTGCATGCTTTCGTACCTCAGATAACAATGATACATTTGGGTGGGAGTTTGGCATTTAAATCTCCAGATTGGAGAGGTTCTCTCTTTCTTCATTTATGAATGCTTTCTTCAAATTTTATTTCAATAGGTTCTTTGGAAAATGCGAGGGGGACTTCATAGAGCAGTGTCTTGGTAAACAGGATGCAAATGAATGCTATGCATTTGATGTGCTGAAAAAATACTTATTGGCAACTTGTATTGGAAAGTATTTAGGTGTTATGGTATAGAAAGCAAAATACTGACTAAATCATTTTGTTGAGTAAAACAAACTACATTTAATACTGGTATGTTATCGCAAGATACAACCTCTTATTTTTCTAAAGGTATGTGTTAGAGATTTTGAAAACAGACCGCACAGTCATATTTTAATTTTTAAAATTTGAAATACCATACCAGTGTGATCAAATTTCAAACCACTGTATGGATTACCTCAAAAAAGTTAAATCACCAAATATGTTGGTTCAAAGCAACATTTATCTGCCTAATTTGCTTTTCAAAGGACGAAGTAAAATTCTGTGCACTTTTCTTCTAGAAAACTTCAGGAATTAAATGATAGCGAGAAAGAGACCAATGCCTTTTCTAACTATGATCATAGTGTAATTGCTATTAAAATAATTTTCCAGCTTGGGTTCTTCTATTTATTACTATTTATGTAATCTGTATGGAGGCAGAGCTTAGGAAACGCACTATATTGTTACTCTCATACTTTAGACACTAATAAACAATGTAACAATTTTGCGCATGGGAAAATGATGTGGTCGTTCTTTAAATAAGTTTGTTGGTCCACATCGCTGATAAATGTGGAAACTAGTTGATATATTGTTACATGTAAATTCAGATTATATGCCTGATTTCTCCACGACTCTGTCCTACCATCAATCTTCACATAAAGCAGAAACGTTCCTAAAGCACAGAGAGTAATCTGTCTGCAAACAAGAATATTTTTGGAGCCCATTGAACCCTGCCTTTCCCTTTCCCCAACTGATTCGATGAAAAATCCAAATATTTCCCTGAGACCATCAAGCCTGCTCTAGAAGGGCACTTTCCTCGATCTGGAATAGGAAAACTTTTATTTTTGAGCAATCTAGGGACACATTCAGGCAGTTCGAGTGCTCAAAGCAGCCACGAATAACCATTGTGAGAGGCGCATGTATGTATGGCTGCCTTAATGATTTTCTAACAAATCAAAGAACTTATTATTATTTTTTTTTTACTGCAGCCGCAGACCGAGATGCCATTGTTTTCAGGTCCCTGATTTCAGAATTCCATCCTGAATGTTCACGCAGTCTCTAATATGCTGTGTGTAGACTAGTCTATGCCAGAGACAAAAATACAGCTACAGATAGCTGCGGCACACGCGGCCGTGGTGGGAACGCGGGTTAGCAGGGCTCGCCTTCATTGATATATGGAGCACTTAACCTAGTGAGTAGCACAGAGGTGGTGGGAAGGCTCCCCTTGGACGAGTTTTTCAAGTTGATCCTGGTGGTTGTATTGTTGGTCCCTGTGGGTAGTAGGCGGGGGGTACACACTCTGGACTTTCACTTGTAGGAAGAAAGAAAATCAATCTTCCTGCCCCAAAGATGGAACCGCTGATGCAGAAAGTCACTGAGGCATTGGAGTCTTGTAAGGAAGACTCTGAGGAAATGGCTTCAGGCTCCCAGCAAGATGCTGCCCTACATCAGGACTCTCCGGAGAGGCAGGGGGGCTCAGAGAGAAATAGAAAGGGTGTGTATTGGCATTGGCCCCGCGTCGGTGTGCTTTTTTGATCAAGAAAGAGGAAAAAATGGCTGGAATTGGGGGACGCATCTGTATATTGGAAAAATAAACATAACTGAAATGCTTTGTTCTTTATTCACTAAAGTGTGGCCTCTACCCTACTCAGGAAAAATCATGCTCAGATTACCATCAATCATTTTCTAGAAGGGCTCTTGTAACTCTTGATTTGTATCAAAGTTTGCATATAGCCGTTTTTGTCTCAATGTATTATTTGATATTGGTGATTACTCAGAGTGATGTAACTCTCGTCGACTGGAAGATTGCCAAAGCATTCTGTAAGCTAAAAATCATTTTAAAAAGTATTCCAGATTATAGACAGTAACACAATCAGCGACTGGACTGTTGTTACTACTTTGAGGAGGCAGTGCTTTTATTGAAAAGAAGCATTTTAATGAAGTGATCGTTTTAAGACCCAGAATAAAGGGTGCGGGAGCTTTTCACGGGAGCATTCAGTGTAAACACTGGCTTTGTTGCTGAATTCTCTTGCCCTCTGGAAGGCCAGCCATTGTTTTGGGAGCACCCATTTGAGACACAGGAAGATCAAGGATTGTAAGATCCAGGTGAGGGTACCTGGCCGCACTAACTCCTAGATTTTGAGATTTAGTCTTGATTTTTCGATCCTACAAAACCTTCCAGGATCGTATAATTTCACTGGCTCCACCTCTTCGAGATAACAGAAAAGAAAACTGTGCTATTGGTAATAACAACAGCGATGTTTTCTTTGATTTTTTGTTGTGCTCAGAATTTCCAAAATTCTTTTCCTTGCCTAATTGCTTTGCATTAGGAAGGGCAGATAATCAAGAAATTACTACTGTTTTCATATTATTTTCAATACTTTTAAACAGTTTGTACTGTCCTAATAAGAGAGGTACAAGAACCTTTTTTTTCTTTTCTTTTTTTTTTTTTTTTGGTTCTTAAACACATCGTAGGTGAATTTGTTGTGCTACATTTTGAATTCTGCTTTTTTCTCATAGCAGCCATGTTCCCAGCCAAGGGCCCAGGAAGAGAACCCACGGGATGCAGATTTTTTTTTTTTTTACCAGTAGAAAAATCTGAACTTTTGGCAACACAAAAGCAGCAAAGCAGGTAATATTTGAGATGGACAGGGCATTCTCTGATTCGACTCCCCTCTGGCTTCTAAACCTCTTCTTCAGACTTGTCCTCAGCAAACCCCAGCAGGAAATGGCTCTCCAAAGAAAAGCTGTGAAGGATAGCTGAGGGCTCCTCCTCCAAAAAGATCTAGAAACTTCCTGCTCTCTTAATGTGGGCTCATGGGATTGAATGCAAATTCTGCTTACTCCAAATTCTACTGTTAAGCACCCCGACAGTGGCTACCTCTTTGTTGTTATTCCATGAATAAGAGCGACCAGTTTCTCCGTTTGTTGCTTCCTGCAAAATGCGGCCACTTGGCAGAGTTTAGTAGGTCAGAATCGGGGTAGTCTGGTAGAACAGTAGGCAGAAACCCTCAGTGTATCCAACTGCCCTGATGCTAATGGATAGAGAAAATAGGACGCGGGCCTCAAGTGGTAACTCATTTATTGCCAGTGCTAAGCCATGCCTCTGACATTGGCTTTGAGGAGGAAATTATGACATTTAAAAGAATCTCCCAAGCTTTATAAAAAGCATGTGGATATCTATAAATATTGATCCAAAATGAGTGCAATGAATAATTTATAGTGAAATATATTTTCTTTGTCTTTCTGTTTATAAAGCGGCTCAGGTTTTTTTCTTTCTGTGAAAAATTATGGTGAGACGAGCATAGTTTTTTTCTCGATCATTTTAGAGCCATTTCTTATTTTTAGAAAGAAAAAAAAAAAACGCGTGTTAGTTTCAAAGGATGTTTGAAGTTGGGGGAGAAAAAATCCCAACAATCCACACATCACCAAAATGGAAACATATTGTAGCTGTTCTGGTGTCAGGGAAAAATATAACTTGAGATTAAAAAAAAAAGTTTATATAATTTGTTGTCATAATTTTTGTCGTCTTTGGTGTATATTCTCAGTTTGCAGAATCATTTAAACATCTCTTATGTTTACTTGAATAAAAATAGGGATTTCATTTGTTGGAACTGATGATTCCCAACCCAAAATACACTCTTGTGTAATGAGAGCAAAATAAACAGGTGTGCTCAGCATCACTCACAGTATGTGTGACAAGCGGGCAGCTCATTTGGAAGATGCACTAAATATTCTAAAACCTCACCAGGAGTTGGGGTTTAATTGATCACGATTCTGGGTCTTTCTTGGAACGTCTGTCAATATTTTCACAAGGGGTCAAAGTGTCTTTCGCTTTCTTTCTGTCGGTGTATACCCCTCGACACAGATTCATAGAAATTAACAGTCCACAATTTTCTTAGGAAGCTATTGGTTGTTAGTTCGTTAGGCTTTTAGGAACACTTTCATCCACGTAGATGAAAGGGCTTTATTTTTTTGTTTGTTTCTCCCCTGTTGGGCTTGCCATCCTGTTGATTTTTGTTGTTACTGTTTTAAAATGCTGTTAGTTTTTTTTACTTGACTCCTGTGATGGAAAGAGAGACAGGAAAGAAATAACGTGAGGTGGCTGTCCCTTTTGCAAGACCTCGATGATCGTGGTGTTTTGCACGTCTCAGCCTCTTAGTTCACTTAGTCCCTTGGACTCACCACGTGAGCCGGCGCAACAGCGATTTGTGAACTATTGTGTAGAAACATGTTGGACTCGTGTGTCTCTTAAAAATCTAGCGACCGCACACAACTGTTTTCCTGAAGTCCTCTTGTAAGGCTTTAGGCTAACTTAATTTTTTTCCAAAGCTAAAAACAAAACAAAACAAAAAACAACAAATAAAGAAAAGGAGATCAGAAAGTTTTGTTCAATGGAATAGACTATGAAGTGAAAGTGCCATGCAGGATCTTCCTGAAATTAAGCAAGAATTCTGTTTGGGCACCTCGAAATTCTTGCTAGCTCTCAGCTCATCCTCTGTTCCCCAGCAGCAGCTTAGGGCTGTGCCACAGGGAATTCCCTGTGTGATTTATAGCAGTAGCTTCCTAAAATTTATCTAATATTTCCCCTTGGTATATACATGTAGTGGGAAGAGATATCTAATTATGTAACTTCCCTGCTAAAAATCTCTCAGACTTCTAGGGGTGCCTGGGTGATGCAGTCAGTTAAGTGTAGGACTCTTAATTTCGGATGATCTCGTGCTCCGTGATATCAAGCCCCACGTTGGGCTCTGTGCTGACAGCGCAGAGCCTGCTTGGGATTCTCTCTCCCTCTCTCTCTGCCTCTCTCTTTGCCCCTCCCCTGCTCACTCATACATCTTCTCTTCTCTCATTCTCTCTCAAAAAAAAAAAATTAAAAAACTTAAAAAAGCTCTCAGACTTCTAGTTACTCCAAATATGTCTAAACTCCTCGAGCGATGTCGAGTCCCTACGTGCCCCGGTCTTCCTGTTCCGGGGTGTCTCTCCTGCACGCACCCTGAGTTCCAGGCCAATCAGTGCAATTCCTTCCACACCCCAGTCTCATTTTCCTGCTTCAGCTCCTTTGCGAATTCGCCTAATCGGGGTTAATTTCTCCTTCCTCTCTGCTCCCGTAGCATTTTGCACCTGAGACATCCTGTCTCACATGCTGTATTGTAAATTCCTTAGGTGAAGGATAGAGCTGCTCTGCACCCAGTGTGTGGGTCATCACCTTCACACTAGGACTACGCAAATATACCTCTAGGTAGAACAAATGTGTAATTTATCATCTAAACTGGGACACTTGCCCAAGAAAAACAGTAGATGTAAGGAATGCTGGGACCACCGGCAAACCAGGTGGCCCATAACTCAGAGGTGGGAAAAAGAAGAACAACAAATTAATGTTGCCACACAATATTCCAGTGGGTTTCGCCATTGACCAAATCGGCCTACAGACGTTCATTGGCTGGGGAGGAGTCACTCATTTCTTGGTTTCGGTGCTCCTTCTTTTTAGGACGGTCTGTTCTCAGGACCGCAACGTGCCTCTAGCTCTGTCGATGGTGAGTGTTTTTTCTTATTTTTTTCAGTCCCACAGGGGTATGAGGAGCGTGCTGATGGAAGTCTGCTTTTCCACAGTGGGCTGAACTTCAATCTGTGTTTGAGAAATGGAGGCACCACTTCATGGGTCTGAAAAGTTGGGTGGGTAGGGCCAGTATGTTCACAGCTGATTGAAATCTAAGCATAGCCGCTCTTGACAAATGTATGCATTAGAGGGAGGGGGCTCGACTTTGAAAAGCATTTGGTGGCATGTTCGATAAATGATTGGATTTTAGAAATGATTAAAGGCCAGTAGACGATATTTAGCAGGGATCATTGCTCCCAGAATACTCCGGTCTCTGATGTAAGAGACCGCTGTGGGGGAAGCTTCCATATTCCCTGTAATAAAGTTCCTGGCAGCATGGGGTAAGCTGTCTTTGTCTGTGTTATTTAAGCGTTGGCAATAAATTTGGAGTTGGCTGCTTGATAGAGTAATGGGTATGTGAAGCAAAATTATGTTTGAGATCCAAGCATTAGGCTTTCTTAAAATCTGTAAAATTTCTTGTGTTCATCTTGTTCTTAGTAAGAAAAGTCCTACTGTTCCATGTTCATTCCATGATCTTCAATGGATTGATTGTTTCTGAGCATTGTGGAGGGGGACAGAGCTTACATGAAGACGCTGTCACTTGGATACACTTGCAACGGGATGAAAATGTGACAGTCAAACAATGCTATTTGCACCATATTTATATAAGGTCTACATCTGTGCATGGATGCATTGTTTGCATGGAAAGTTCGAACATCAAACAACAGACTTATTTTTTTCCTAGCTGTCCGCTCTAACAGAGGCAAGCCTAAAGGACATAAATGCCACATTCCTCAGACAATTGTGTGAATAATTCTCCCTGAGTCCTCTCCTTCTGGGTTTTGGCCTTGGCTCCCAGTGTTCACAGCATTAAGAGGGTTAAAGGTTCTGGCATGGTGAATTTATTGTTGACATCTCACAGTCCTTAAAGGCAGGATCACTAATGGGTGACCTTGGGGTTCGACCGTTCCAGACCCGAGAAGATCAAGTCTCACCCCGCCTCCTGCAAGTGTGGTGACCCCTCTATTCTCACTCTCCCTGGCCTAACCTTTAACTCACTGATCTTTGACCAAAATATGAAGCAAACACCTGCTTGGGTCTGTGGTCAAAGACTGTGGACTTGAAGATCTCCCATAATTTCACGTGAATAAGCTGTGGTAATAATAATGAAATGTGGAGCAGACCTGTGGACACGCTTACAGTAAGTAATTATATTGTTACTGACCACATGCAGCCCAGATTCTGTAACAGCCCATGTATATGGTGAATCAATGTTAATCAAGTTGACCAGAGGATTAATGAATTGTCAGTGGATACACTAAGGCTTCTGTTATTTGCATTAACACTGACAATAGTGCAACAATATTTATTCCCTATTACTGAAAGAGACCCAGCCCAAAATTAATTTTAGAATACCTTAGATTTACCATCGACAGTAATGCAAAATACATTAATGTTTAACGGAGGTACCAGAAATCATTTAGATGATTAGATGGAAAAATATCTGGTGAGGTCAGCTGAGATGAAATTTGTGCTTTGAGGGAAGGGGGAATTTTACATTGACAAAGCTTCTGAATAAAGATTAAATTCAATGGAGCCATTTAGTATTGCCTGAAATCCTTCCACTGATATTTTATAAAAACACATTCGCTTAATAGAAGATGTCCTAAAATGTGAAGTCATAACAACGAAAATGTCTAGAAAAGACTAGGACTGTCACTGTGAGGAGGAAAGTGTAACTAAAAAGAAAAAACATACTTATGAGCCTTCGTCATTTTACTGTAAGCTGTTACGGCTCATCACTGTACCTCAAAATAGAATTAAGTAAATTAAAAAAGAAATTAAACTAAACAGTTAAGATTTAACTATTGCTTGCCCTAATGTCTTAGAAATAAACGATAGGTTGATGAACATACAACTTTTATTCCTTATTTAGAAATATTTCATTAGTTTACAGTTGTGTTTTAGCAGATGAATGCATATACATTCACTCCCAGAGAGTGCGAATTCCCAGGCATTGAACCCCAGAATGGAATTATATGGTGTATAGAAGAAACTTCACTCTTCATCTTATATGCACACCCTTAAATGAAACAATTAATAGTATTGTATTATCTGTGAATGAAATAATTAATAGTACCACAAAATAATATTACATCAAATCAGATTTTTTTTCCCTCTAAATTAAAACATGGTGATTTATCAATATATACTAACATCTATTTTGTCCTGTTTCCCCTTTGATTTGGGCAGAGTTCTTCACTGTTTTCTGATTTTAGTATGCATCATGAAGTGGAACCACAATTTAAAGCCTTGGATTTGGGGCACCTAGGTAACTCAGTTGGTTAAGCATCCGACTTTGGCTCAGGTCATGGGTTCGAGCTCTGCATCAGGCTCTGTGCTGACAGCTCAGAGCCTGGAACCTGCTCAGATTTTGTCTTCCTCTCTCGCTCTCTGCTCCTCCCCGACTTGTGCGCATGCACTCTCTCTCTCTCTTTTTCTCTCTCTCTCCCTCAAAAATAAATAAATAAACATTTAAAAAGTAAAGCTTTGGACGCCATCACTGTCTCCACACCCTCCCCATCTTCACGATATTATTCATCATGGCTCATAACGGCTCCTGTTTGCCTTTCTCACGACCTTCCCTCCCCACATTTAAACTCATTACTCTTGACTAGACCAGGTGAGGTGGGAACTAGTTGCATCTTCCTTTTATAAACAAGGAAACTGCATCAGAGGTGACACAGTTCCTAAGTGGCAGAGTTGAGATTTAAATTCAGGCAAGCTGACCCCAGGACCTTTCTCCTGACTTCTGTGCCAACTGCCTTCCAAATCACATAGTAACTCCATTGCGAAGGTCTTGCAGTTTGGTTTCTCCCTCTGCCATAAACCTTATTTTACAATGCAATAGGTTTAGATGAACATATGTCAGCACCTCCTATGATTTCCTGAGCCCTAAGACTGAGACCAACCATCTTCACTTTCCCCAAGACGTCTGGCACTCGCTGACCTCTAAAACATACACAGAAAAATAAAAGGACCATGGAAGTCAATATAAATTATAAAAATAAATTTTAAAAAATGTTTATTTATTTTGAGAGAGAAAGAGAGAGTGTGAGCTGGGAAGGGCAGAGAGAGAGGGAGAGAGAGAATCCCAAGCAGGGTCTGCACTGTCAGTGCAGAGACCGCTGCTCAGCTCCATCCCACAAGCCGGGAGATTATGACCTTTGGCAAAATGAAGAGTCAGATGCTCAATCCACTGAACCACCCATGCATCCCTAAAAATAAGTTTTCTTCCCCAAATATACATCATGTATGACAAGTATCTTCCCTTTTTATTTTGGTGTCTGGGTCCAGAGAAGAAATTTAGTTAATTAAAAGTTTTTCCCCTAATGAAAGAAACATCATGGTTGCCATGACCAAAAATTGAGGAGATCCAGCATCCTGATCTTGGTTAATCTGGACAGA
The DNA here is from genome assembly GCA_030068075.1 of Paguma larvata. NCBI lineage: Eukaryota > Metazoa > Chordata > Mammalia > Carnivora > Viverridae > Paguma > Paguma larvata. Next base: position 127,079,206 of record CM057827.1, on the reverse strand, counting down.
TCCTTTGGGCAGGCACATACATCCTCTTCTCGGAATGATACGGTCTCACACAGCCGGGATCAAGATATTTATATGGATCCTTTTGCTTCTGAATTACATGGCCCAAGAATGAAGGGACCTGGAAGCCGTGGGTTCTCACACATAAAACATAAATACCAAATAAGTCAACTTGCTTCATTAAGGAGAGAATGCACATGGGCGTGATTAGATGGCACACGAGAGAATGGCGTTCGGATAAATTTTAGGATGGCTCTGGGGAAAAAAAAAAAAAGTTTTACCTTGCTTGCTTTATTTCAGAAACTCAACCAATAGGTCCTAAATTTCATATTAAAAAAACAAACAAACAAACAAACGAAAACCTTGGAAGTGACATGGAAATGATTCGAGTCTTTGTGCAAGGGGAAACTAGGGAGGGGGAAGGCGTTGATCTATTCATTTCCCTTTGTTGTGGGCGGTGTTTAAAGCATGGTTTCTGTTTCATTGTCATGACTCATTATTAACTGATGGTCTGACAAAATCAAGAGTCTGAAGAAGGATGTGATGAGTTCTGTGACTGCAGCTTAAAAACACTTGTATTTAAACCCTGTCTTATTTGCCTCCGTGAGAAAAATCTCACAAGCAAATTGCTGCGTCGATATTATATACTGACTCCTCTTTTCCCCAATGTGTTTATTAGTGAAATGACTTAAACCACTTTGAAAATATTGTGAATTAAAATGTAAGTGTCTGCTTCAATACAGTAGTAAGAGCCTGAAATATATTTAACTAGAACTCATCCTGGTTAGACACATATAGGATTTCTTCTCTGGAAGAAAATGATTGTAGGTATAGGCTTATGGAAGGGAGAGAGGATATAGACAGTCTTTGCTTATTACATGTGGCTTCAAAGGCAGAAAGGGCTCTGAGTTTTCAAACCAGAAATTGTTAAAAGGAATCAACAATCGAAAGCTTTCTTCAAGGCTACTTAAGCATACGCATATAGAGACATATATATGAATATCTTTTAAAAGACTGTAGTTTTGGGTTTTCAAAGAAAGATTCAGTGATATATGAATGATTGGGAAAGAGCATCCCTGAATGAAAAATGTGCATCAGTCGAAAGCATCAATAAATACGTCTTTTTCATATGCAAATGAAAATTTCTGAAGTAAAGAAGGCATTGTTTTATAAATAGTGAGATAATATTCTTGAAAAAGGTTACCAGTGATTACATAAGTTATCTCCTTCATAAAGAAATTTAGACTCACAGTTGCTCTTTTCATTAAAGCAAGCTTCGCATCCAGACTCGTGCTGAAAACCAAACTCTGAATTTTAATTAGAGATAATAAATAATTATATTACTTAGGAAACTGAAACTATTAAAGACTGCTGGTTCCATACTACTGTATTTGAAGGGTGGGTAGTGATACATAAATCACATTAAAGGCAATAAATGGTAGGTGGAAAATTGGCAATAAGTGTGGATACATTTTAACGATAACCAGATGAAAAGGTAAATACACATCGGGGCAGTCACTAGAGTCCACAAGAGCTCGACTCCTCGTTTTGAGATGATTTTAACATTCGCTGCTCCCCAAGTAAGTTGCCTACTCTTTTTATTTTTGATGGGGGGTGGAGGGGGAAGGGCAGGAGGAACTGTAATTTATATTCCCTCCAACTAGAAAAAATTAAACTTTTTTTCTCTTCCTTCTTTCTTCTTTCTTTCTTTCTTTCTTTCTTTCTTTCTTTCTTTCTTTCTTTCTTTTTTTATTTTAAAGAAAGCACATTGACATTTCAAGAGAAATTACTACCCCAGAGTCAAGGGCAGAAAAAATGGAGAGACAGACTTCCCCAACCTACACAGCCCAGAGGGACCAGCTGACGCAGAGAAAGCAGAGACTTGAGCCATTAGAGCCAGGATTGGGGCTGACACTGACCTAGCCGACACCCGGCATTGTCCAACCATCTGCACAAACGTGAACTTTGCCTCCAAAACTTGGCTTCTCAATTAACATGTCCAGCTGGGGGAGAATTCCGTCATTTCCCTAATATCCTTATTGCCACTGGCCTGACATATTAATATTAAAAATATATGTGCATAGATCAAGGATTTTCTTAAGCACTTCTGTTTTTATTGCAGATAATAGGCAGGAGGTGAAAGCAGACACAATATAATTTGAAAAGCATAACCCTGATTAAGCGCTGATTGGAACGCCGTTATACCTTACATTTAAAACCTTTTTATTATTAGAACTAGCTGTCAAAACCAGGCTCTGAATCTCCTATGAGAGAGACTCAAGGGCATGTGATGCTTCGCTACTCTGTGCAAATAAATTTATAGTTCAAAGTGCCATTTTCTTTGAATGTGTCCTTAAGTATCAGAGACCTGTCATGCGCATTGCTGAGGTGTTGGTAAAGATGTGTCATCTGCCTTTAATTTGTTCTGTTTTAATGGACATTCATCATTATTTTCAGTTATTGTTCATTTTAATGTGTTATGCATTGACATGGGAAAGAAATAAGACTGTAGTATCACTATTTGATGATGAATGACAACGTTTGAGAGTGTGGGGAGATGGGAAATTTATTACCTCTGATCCTGGAAGTGAGAGAGGCTTGCGTACAACATCAATGTTAGTGGGGTCACCCGAAATCTCTTGATCAAGGCATGACTTCTCAAGCCTGTCTCTCTGGGCTCAACTCCTGGCTCTTCTCCCAGGGAGCTGTATAACCTTCAGAAAATTTCTTAATCCCCCTTAACCATCACCGTTCTCATCTTTAGAATGGGGTAGTACCTGATTTGGGGTGTTGAAGTAATAATTAACTGGGATGATATGTGGAAAGTCCCCAGAAGAATACCAAACACAGAGTAGCCAATCGGTCACAGAAGCTACCATTCAGACATCTAGTTGTGTTTTGACAGTGTCACTAGATGGTTTTCACAGTCTCTGTTTAAAATACACGTCATGACAAGGAGCTCAGAAGGTCCTCTGGGCAACTGTTCACACAGTTTTGCTTGTTGGAAAGCTTCTTCAAGGATTTATATGGACTTCTTGTCTATTTCCTTCCTTTACTCTGTTCTTTCCTCATCATTACAAGGATCCAAGGTAAGGGTACTTCTGGCTGAACATCTGAGAAAAAGAAGTGTGAGAGCTATTACTGTGTCCAGAACCTTTAAAGATGCTCTCCCCGGACAATTCTCCTGGCTCCTCAGTTCCTCATATGGCCCAAATTGAAATTCCCCACTGTTCAGTTGCTCAGCTCAACCAACCTTCTCAACAGCCCAGACTTCTTCTAGGATTGCAGCTATCTTTTCTCAGAGAGCCTGACCAGTGCAGTCGTGGTGGCCCACGCTCAGGTCTGGTCCTCAAGACCTCCTAGCGGTGTGACGTGGGCATGTGGGTAAACCTTCTGAGCATCAGGCTCACCGTCTGCTGAGCAGGGATGATGTTTCCATGCTTGCTGTCTTGCCATGAGATGGATGGCCAGAACCCAAGAACAGCAGAAAAAAAAAATGCATGGCGAGCATCTGAATCCTGTGCTTTTAATTTACAGCTGAATTCTCTTCCCCCTCACTTCTAAACAATGCCACAGCTTATCCTCTTTGTGTTTCAATGACAACAGGACAGGTGTAGTGTGAATTAACTCTAAGCGCCAAAGGAGCAGTTGACCTTCCAATGCAGCACATGGTGGAAAGGTTAGAAAGAGCAGCAGAAACTATAGTAGACAGACTTGCACTCACAGTGGGATTCCACACACTATATCCTGGGTGTGACCCAGATGAAGGAGAGAAGCATCCTGGGATGGCTGACGCAGGCCATGCAAAGACAGTATGTTAGGAAGAAAAGGAAATCAAAGCTAAGTTGACTGTCCAGTTAGATTGTCAGTCAGAGACCTAGAAATCTGGGACTAAGTGACTTGTGCAAAAGAAACCTGGCCGAGTTGATTCTGGTCAGCAGCTGTGAGGCCGGGACAGGGATGTACGTACAGCCTGGAGAAATTTTTGGGGGTTAGGAGAGTAGCTGCAGAAGCCATTTGTAGGGAGCCCACACGGGAGATGGAGAGAAAGCTGGTTAGTGTCACCAGGTAGGGGCACCGTGAGATGTGAATTGTCATAGGCCTGCTTGGGCATCCTCTCACTCTGGTGATTAACTCTATTGCCTCCCACGAGGGGGGATGTGGCCCAGGAGAATGAAATTAAAGTGAAAATCGAGATTATAAACAAACTTGAGTTGATTACTGACCTCCGCCCAAATTCACTTCACCAATTTTTCTGGACACTTCCCCAGCTGGGATATTTGGAGTACGATATAAATGGCTATTTCAATATGCAGGGCAACTAGTTATGTCATGTCATCCTTCGGTTCCAAATATAGATGGGCTAGACGGACGATGGGTATTAAGGAGGGCAGCTGTTGCGACGAGTGCTGGATATTGTATGTAAGTGATGAATCACTGGGTACTATCACTGAAACCAGTATTGCACTGTGTGTTGACCAACTAGAATTTAAATAAAAGTTGGAAAAGAAAAGATAAAAACACTGGGGGGCCTGGTGGCTCAGTTGGTTGGGTGTCCAACTTAGGCTCAGGTCATGATCTTGTGGTCCATGAGTTCGAGCCCCGCATTAGGGTCTGTGCTGACAGCTCAGAGGTAGAGCCTGCTTTGAATTCAGTGTCTCCCTCTCTCTCTGCCTTTCTGCAGCTCATTCTCTCTCTCTCTTTCTCTCTCTCAAAAATAAACAAACATTAAAAAATTAAAAAAATCAAAAAATCAAAAAATCACAGAGTGTTACTCTGAAGAAAATGACATTTTAATGAATTTTTGACTCAGCGGGATTCCGTTCTATTAGAGCAGTTATTATTGTTGTCATAGTTTTTTCCTAATGGTTATTCTGTTGATTTTCTAATCTGAGATAATTTGCTTTGCTTCTCTTACTTTTACTGAAATGCTGAGAAAGTTTACATCTTCCTTTTTAATTTTACCGTTGTTCTGTTGGTGATTAAACAACACTTGTATATATGGGCACATTGATCAAGTATAATAATGTACACACCCATTTACTTATATGCATATGCTATTTAACTTTGAATTCAAGTGCGTCTATCTGTCATTTACCTACCTACCTACCTACCTGTCTGCCTACCTACCTACCTATCTGCCTACTTATCTACTTAACTACCTACCTGCCTACTTATCTACCTACCTACCTACCTACCTACCTACCTTCCTACCTATGTATTATCCACACAGAATTTCAGACAGACAAAAATTCTGTTACCCACATTTCAGGAGTAACTGTGGGAGAGAGACACAAATTCTCCTGAAACAGCTGGAGCCAGTTTGTACTATAGTTGAGGGAAGAGTAAGGGAAGGCAGGGAGCATATATTGGCCAAACACCTTCTGTTCACTACGTCTCATGCTGGGCAATTATATATATATATATATATATATATATATATATATATATATGTGTGTGTGTATATATATATATATATACATACATATATATATATATATATATATATATATATATATATATATAATTTCTACTAAATTCTTAAAACGACCTTAAGATGCCAATATCATTATCTTCAGGACGGCAATGAGGAAGCAGGCTCTTGGAGGTAAGGTACTCATGGAAAGTTATTGAGTTCGTCCATGACAGACCAGGCTTTGAACTCAAGCCTGTCTGACTTCAAAGCTTATTGTCCCTCTGCTCCAGCCTACTACTTGCTAAGGGAAGAAAACAACTGGCTAGGGATCTATAAAACTCCAACATGTAGAAATGAATCCTAACTAACGTCTATAGCCGGCAAGAAATAAATATATAGACCGCAGGTGTATCATCTCTTACGAATTCTGTCTTTATCCAGCAAAGTGACCGTGAGCAGGTTAATGCCCTTTTGAAGCCCCAATTTCTCTCTCTGTGAAATGTGGAGTTTTGCTAAATTAACTCTAATGTCCCTTCATCTCTAATCCTCAATAGCTCTTTCATTATGTGCCTTCGTCCTGGCCCTGGTGTGTGTTCCTTGCTCCCTGGAGCTCTCTCTGAAAGTGGTGTGCAGGCTTGCCTCTGTGTGACACGCAGCGTCCTGAACTGTAAACTCGACCGAGTTAGCAATACACATAGAGCTTCGTTCCACAATGGCCACTAATGATCCCTAATCAAGACACAATCTGAAAGGTAAACAAACCAACAGCTCCTTTGTTTTTGTGAAGTGAGAAGTAAGAGTTATTGATTATTCTTCTGACCCAGGACAGATCTGTATAGATCTGGGGAAGATTGATGGCTCTTTTGATCTGAGAATCAGCCAAGCCTGACAACACAATGCCACATTAGAACTGTACTGTCAGTACGGCACCTGACGGCACCCTCCCAGCTTCCTCTTCCTCTTCTTCATCCCCTTCGAAAAACTCTGGCCAATTACATTCACCCCCATGACAAGGTGTATCGTGGGGAAGGGCTCCTTCTCAGTGCATGGCTCTTAGTCTGGGCATTCCTGAGTCTTAGGGATGAAACAAATAGTAGAGACTTTTTTTTTCCAAGCAATATCATTCATATTTTTAAAGCCTCATAGAAAATCGTATATTTATTCACAATAATGTGTTCCAGGCTATTTGCTCAACTGTGACCAATTTGTCTGCAATATATTAAAACAACAAAATAATAGACACGGGACAATGTCGTCTGTGCCACATATTTTAGGGACTCTGTTTTGTGTTTCTTGACATTTCTTCTTTTTCTCTGCTGGGGTGCCTGCTGCCAGATTTGACATAGATCGGTAACTATCATAGTGGGTTTGAAGTTGATCCCGGATGTTACAGCCAGGTCACAGGGATGCCGAGGGGCTCTGAGAAGGTTGGCTCTTGCCTCAAAAGCCCTAGGGTTTATTGACTTCCTTGAAGTGCTTCACAGCCCCATCTGTAGTCGAGAAAGAGAGTCTTTAGGACCACAAAACTTCTGCATAGATTTACCTGGTATGTAAAAGAAGGATTTTGAGAAGGAACATAAGCTATTACAAAAATGCTGGTTGAGGCACCTGGGTGGTTCAGTAGGTTAAGTGCCCGACTTCAGCGCAAGTCATGATCTCACAGTTCGTGAGTTTGAGCTCCACATTGGGCTCTCTGCTGTCGGCATAGAGCTTGCTTCAGATCCTCTGTCCCTTCTTTCTCTGTCCCTCCCCTACTCCCAAATAAGTAAACATTAAAAAAATGCAGGTCTGAAGTCCTAAACATTTATCTGCAGTAATTTGGAGATATGTAAGTTGAGGACATCAGCCACCTATTTGTTTGCATAAGGTGCCTTTATTGGGTCCAACCACCAAGCTGGACACAATAACCCATATATATAATATATAGGTATATACATTTTCACTGCAATAATTAATTACCCAAAAGAATTACACGGGTTAGTTTAGCTGTGTAACCATGACTAGAGAGGAGGCAGTGACAGGGATGGAGACAAGGGGCAAGAGCTGTCCACTCATTTTAGAAATATTCCTCTATAGCTGAGTGTCGTTTTGTTTGGGGGAAGTGTTTGGTTAAGGTTTGACATTATCCTTGATTGCATAGTGGTTCAGTCAATGACTACGTTGTAGACAGGACATATGGTTTATAGGTCTTTTAGCTGCTGGTTCACTGCTCGCCATGCTGCCTCTAGGTTTTTGAGATAAGTTAGAAGGGGTACCCCATGTTAGGGATGTTATTCAGATAGCTCAGCAATGGTGTCTGATGTTGCAGTCCCTCTGCCTATCTCCTCCTCTGCCATGTCAACCCACTGGCTCTCAGCAGAAGGCCCTGGAAGTTTATTTAATGATCTTAGGGAGTAGCAAGACTGTGCCACCAGTAGGGATTTTCTTACCAACTTTTACAGCAGCAGAAGCTTCCCAACAGAGGACAGAGTCCCACCTCTGCCAGTCAGCCTGCTCTGCCAGAGGTCAGATGTGCCTGCCGAGTGGCCAGAGTGAGGTCACTTACAAACATAGAATGAGATACACCTTCCCTAAGGTGTCTGGACTAACAGATCCCATTGTCCGTTGGCACAATCATGGGGAAATGTTTTTCATCTTGCAGTATGGCCAAACATACCAGTCTGAAGTATATTTTGGCTGACATGGTTTGCGAAGTAGCTCCCATTTCACCAGAAAATGTTTCTCATGTGCTTTTCCTGGGTCTACATTTTACTTCTCTCTATTTTCCCAAAAGGATCAGTACTGACTACAGTGAGCATTATACAGTAGCCATGAGCCATTAACAACAAATCAATGAGAAAAAGTCAAGTCAAATGGGAAAAAAGAAGAAAACATCTCATCAGCATTGAAGAAGGCAATAGTAACACACCACAAAATATTTCTGTGAGCTTCCTAATGACCAAGGTAAAGAGAGAGGTTTGATGGACTCTCCTTAATGAAAGGAAGCGTGTCTGTTCATAATGTGAGAATTGCTAGTTCTCTGGGTCTGCTTCATTAAAAACATCAAACAACAGAAGGTAGGAGGGAAATTACATAGGGACATTGGACATTTGGTGTCTTCAATATCACTTAAATAATTACTACTAGAAACTGTCTGGGCCAGTTGGCATCCAACCGATTCAAGGATGACTTTTCATTGTGGATGTTTAGCTATATGGTATGGATATGTGGGGGTTGAAAGAACTCTCTCCTTCTTCACTTACATCCCCACCCCCTATTTGTTGAATTAGTGTAGACGATGTTGTCAAACTATGGTCTCCAGGCCAATACCAGCCCACCTCCTGTTTTTGTGTAAATAAAGTCTTATGGGAATAGAAGCCTGCCTCTTTATGTATAGTCTACAGCAACTTTCAAGCTACAGTGGCAAAATTGAGCTACAGTGACCACACAACCTATAAAATCTAAGATATTTACCATCTGGCCCTTTACAGAAAAAGTTTGCCAATCCCTGGTCTAGAGACAGACCTGACAAATCTGTCCTTAAAAGAAAGAATTAACCTGCTTAAATTAATTACCAGGGAGAGGTAACTCACTACATCATTATTAGCCATTAAAAGCTTTGTGTAATTGCATCTTTGTCTAAATATTTTTGTATGACTGCTAACTGATTGACGCGCATGGAGGAGATGGACCTCAGGACAAGAAAGTTTTGTTTCGGAAGACAGTGGGTAGATAAATCTAGCTGAGGTTTCATAGTGGAGGGATCAAGAAAACCAGCAGGTAGCACGATGGTAGTAGATGGTGTTGGGATGAGGTAAGACATAGGTTAGGAAAAGAAAGTGAGGATCAAGATGCTCCTCCTCTCTGAATTTTACCTAAGAACAACTCTGGAGGTAAAAAACATAGACTCTATCGCTTTTCTCAATTTCCCAAGTAGCACAGGGTAGCCTCTTCATGGTCCATTTACCAGAAGTTGCCTAAAGAGAGAGAATCAGATTAACACAGGTGGCTCATGAATGGGGGTGAACGGGGTGGCTTTAGGGTTCAATATGGACTCATATGTCACACGCTGCTTATTATCAAAACATATATGTAAAATTTAGTCCCAGATACCAGTGGGACAAGGATGCTGTTGTTTATATTTATTCCCTGTCAGGTCTAGCCCTCTTACCTCTGTTGAATTTGTAAAATTCATGGGAGAAGCAAACAAAACTGAAAATATAAAATGAGACCTAAAGGGTCTGTGTCTTTTTTTTTTAACCTACATTTTTTGTACCCTAGGCTTTCAAAGTTCAGGGTTTGATGCTTCTCTTCTCAAAAAAAAAAAAAAAACATAGAGAAGTCAACAGAATTTTTAAGGAAATATCTAAACTCTGTTTCTCTATTAGAGACCGTTTTGGCTTCCGTACTCAGTTGCTATAAAACGTGCAAAATATGCTAAGTCCCTTTCTGGATCTAATGAGGGAGGTAGAAAAGTTTCAGTTCAAGCGTATATTTTTATTATCTTGGGCATATTTATTACGCAGTAAAATCTTGGATTGCAAGTAACTTGTTCTGTGAGTGTTCTGCAAGATGAGCAAACATTTCTCATAAATCTTAACTTGGTTAACGAGCGGTATCTTGCCATAAGAGTAGTATGTAATGCTGATTGTCACATGATCACAACTGAGCCAATGGTTCTTGAAATTTGCCTTGTTACACACGTGTTTTGAATGACGAGCTTGTTTCTGGAACAAATTATGCTTGCAAACCAAGGTTTTACTGTAATTTGTTTAACAAAATTTTCTATTGAAATGCAATTTTCCCCTAATGTTCGAATCTTTTAAAAAATTGTCCTCTTTTGTTAGCACTTCTGAAAAATCCACTGTAGTTTTATTTTTATTTTATTTTAAACTTTTTTTTTAAATGTTGATTTATTTTTGAGAGAGAGAGACAGAGTGTGAGCAGAGAGGGGGTAGAGAGAGAGGGAGACACAGAATCCGAAGGAGGCTCTAGGCACTGAGTTGTCAGCATGTAGCCTTATGCAGGACTTGAACCCACGAACAGAGATCATGACCTGAGCAGAAGTCAGTTGCTTAACCAACTGAGCCATCCAGGTGCTCCAAATGCACTGCAGTTTTAATGAATCCAGAATTTGGTAATAAATAAAAAAGAAGGTTCTGACACAGAAACTTTTAGTCAGGAAGAAATGTGATTATTGAATTCCTTCTGCTTACACCGTGCTAGCTGCTGGGGAAATAGAACATGAGAAATTAGCTATTCTTTCAAGGTTTTTCAAAGCAATAAGGGAAACCAAGCCGATGGTACCAAAACAAAAAAATCAGTGATTGCCGAATTGTGCAACACCTCCTGTAAGCTTAGTAGAAAATCTAGATGGTAGAAACTGATTTTGGATAAATCAGTTGGAAAAAATTTATGGAGGACTCAAGGCTGAACATCATGATTAATAATAGAAATACACTAGTAAAAGGTGAATATTAATGATTCATATAACCTAGCCATTATAGAAAAATGGATAAACCCTCTTAGAAGTAAATTAAATAATAAATATTATATTTATCGAGAATGTTTTATTAATGAAGACAATTTGAAAATATGGCAAAGAGCAAAATACTGAATATCCTTTTACACGTTCAATTTTTAAACAAAAGAGATATTGTCTTTGATTCTGGGAAACATGTTGAAATTCAGGTGACATGAAAAACAAGGTTATTTCTTGGACAATATGTTTCGAAAATGCTGTTCTAATATATGGCTGACCTCACTTTATAGTTTTAGTAATTCTGCTGCTTGAGCAGAGATTTTATTGTTGTTTTGTTTTGTTCATTTCTATATCCTGAGGGCCTAGAACGGTCCCTGGCACAGAGCAGGCACTCAGGAAATACTTGCTGAATGAATCAAGGCAGGGGGATGTAAGAAGAAAGTTCTACAAAATTCGAGGTGCTATAGAAAACACAGAAGGGCAATAAAGGGAGATAGACAGTTTTTTCTTCAGTGAAAGTCTCTTTCTTTCCAATATCATATTCCGACGTGGCATATATTGGTGTAAATGGGAAAAGGTATTACCAACCTCCTCATAGACATTTAAAGAATGTGTATCGAAGAGCATAAGTTACTTATGCTTATAGACTCAGAGGTCTATATACTATTCAACAAAACTAGCTGTAGTGAGTTATGAATTTTCATGCTCTGAAATTTTGGGTTCAAAACGATTTATTTTTTCAAAATCTGAGACTTGTGATTTCATTAGCAGTAAATAAATAAAAATAATAGGGTTAAGTTTTGGAGTTGCATTCACTCTGTTTTTATTGAAGTAAAATTGGTATATAACATTAGAATTCATTATTTGTATATAATACACAGTGATCACCATTACAATCCAATAGTCTAGCTACTATCCATCACCATAGAATTGAGTTCTTTCACCCATTTCACCTACCACCCCCACGTTCTTCTGCTCTGGTAACCATCCATCTATTCTCTGCATCTGTGATTTTGTTTTTTTTTTGTTTTGTTTTTTTATTTGATTTGTTTGCTTATTTGTTTTTATACTTCACATATAAGTGAAATCATACAGTATTTGTCCATCCACGGTGTTGGTTGTTGCAAATGGCAAGATTTTCTCCTTTTGGGTGGCTAAGTAGTATTACAGTGTGTGTGTGTGTATGTGTGTGTGTGTGTGTGTGTGTGTGTGTTCATCCGATAGGTTTCTATATCTTGGCTATTTCAAATAATGCTGCAACGAACATAGGGGTGCATGCAACTCTTCTGAATTAGTGTTGGGACAAATAAAAAAAGGTGGGAAACCTGGATCATATGGTAGTTCTATTTTCAATTCTTTGAGGAATCGTCATACCATTTTCTGTAGTGGATGCACCAACTTACATTCCTACCAGTAGCGTATAGGTTTTCCCTTTTGTCCACAACCTTTCCAATACTTGCCATTTCTTATCTATTTTGATAATAACCGTTCTGACAGGTGTGAAGTGATATTTCATTGTGGTTTTTATTGGTGTTTCTCTTATAATTAGGGTTGAATATCTTCCATGTGCTTGTTGGGTACTCTTGAAACGCGTCTATTTAGATCCTCTGCTAATTTTTCTTTTCCTCTGTCCATTTTTAATCAGAGTTATTTGCTTTTTGCTATTATTGAGTTGTATGAGTTCTTTAAACATTTTGGATATTAACGCCTTGCCAGATATATGATTTTAAGATATCTTCTCCCATTTAGTAGGTTGCCTTTTCATTTGTTGATGGTTTCCTTCAGTGTGCAGAAGGTTTTAATGGGATGTAGTCCCATTTATTTTTTACTTCTGTGACCCTTGCCTTTGGAATCAGATAAAAGATAATCATTGCTAAGGCCAATGTCAAGGAGATTACCACCTATGTTTTCTTCCAGAAATTTTATAGTGTGAAGTTATACACATTCAAGTGTTTAACCCATTTTGTGTTTTTTGTATATGGTGCATAATAGTCTAGTTTCATTCTTTTGCATGCGGCTGTCTAGTTCTCCCAAAACTGTTTATTATAAAGACTGTTCTTTCCGCATTGTATATTTTTCCTCCTTTGTCATAGATTAATCTAGTATATACATGTGGGTTTATTTGGGGGCTCTGTATTCATTTCCGTTGATCCATGTGTCTGTTTTTATGCCAATACAATACTTCGTTGATTACTATAGCTTTGTAGTGTAGTTCGAAATCAGAGTGTGATAAATCTAGGTTTGTTCTTTCTCAGGATTGTTGTAGCTACACAAGGTCTTTTGTGGTTCCATATAAATTTTAAAATTATTCACTCTAATTTTGTGAAAAATGCCATTGGAATTTTGTTAGAGATGGTACTGAATCTGTAGATTGCTTTGGGCAGCATGGAAATTTAAACAATTTTACTTCTTCCAATTCATGAGCATGGACTATCTTTCCATTTATTTCTGTCTTCAATTTCTTTCATCTGTGTCTTTTATTTTTCAGTGCACATTCTTGATTGCATACCTATTCTTAGGTATATTATACTTTTTGATGCAATTGTAGGTGGGATTGTTTGCTTAATTTCTTTTTCTGATTGTTTTTAATGTATAGAAAAGCAACAGATTTCTGAATATTGACTTGATTTCTTGCAACTTTACTAAATTCATTTATTAGTTCCAACAGGTTTTTTGATGGAGTCTTCAGGATTTTCTATATATAATATCATGTTATCTGCAAATAGTGATAGTTTTACTTCTTCTTTTCTGATTTGGATGCATTTATTTCTTTTTCTTGCCTAATGGTGCTGGCTGGGACTTCCAATATCATGTTGAATAAAAATGATGAGAGTGGGTATCTTTGTCATGAGTAGCTGTGAACTTGCTATATATGGGCTTTACTGTATTGAAGTACATTCTCTCTATACTTACAGTGTTGATAATTTTTAACCATAAATGGATGTTGAATTTTGTCAAATACTTTTTCTGCATATATTGATATGATTATACTTTTTATCCTTAATTTTGTTAATGTGATGTATCACATCGATTTGTGGATATTGAACCATTCTTGCCCCCATGGAATACATCCCATTTGATCATAGTGTAAGATCCTTTTAATATGTTGTCGAATTTAGTTTGCTAATATTTTATTGAGAATTTTTGTGTCTATTTTCATCAGGGATATTGGACTACAATTTCCTCTTTTTTATGGTATCCTTGTCTGGTTTTAGTATCAAGGTAATACCGAGGCTCCTCAAATGAGTTTAGAAATATTTTTTTTTGGAAAGTTTGAGAAGGGTAGTTATTAAATCTTCTTTGAATGTTCAGTAGCATATATCAGGGAAGCTGTGTAGTCCTGGACTTTTGCTTTTTGGAAGGTTTTTGGTTACTCATTCAATCCCTTTGTTAGTAATTAGTCTATTCAGATTTGCTATTTCTTCATATTCAGTCTTGGAAGATTGTATGTTTCTAGGAATTTATCCATTTTTTTCTAGGTTGTCCAATTTGTTGGTGCATAATTATTCATAGTAGTCTATTATAATTCTTTGTATTTTTGTCGTGTAATTGTAACTCCTCTTTCATTTCTGATTTTATTTATTTGAGCTCTCTCTTTTTTTCTTGGTAAGATGAGTTAATGGTTTGTCCACTTTGTTTATCTTTTCAAAATTTTTTAACGTTTTTATTTATTTTTGAGAGACATAGAGACAGAGTGTGAGCAGGGGAAGGGCAGAGAGAGAGGGAGACATAGAACCCGAAGCAGGCTCCAGGCTCTGAGCCATTAGCACAGAGCCCGATGTGGGGCTCAAACTCACAAACGGTGAGATCATGACCTGAGCTGAAGTCAGCCGCTCAACCGACTGAGCCACCCAGGCGCCCCATGTTTATCTTTTCAAAGAATCAGCTCTTAGTTTCATTGATATTTTCTATTATCTATATTTTCTCTATTTCATTTATTTATGCTCTGATCTTTGTCATTTCCTTTCTTCTAACTTCTGACTTCTTCTATTTTTTTTAAATTTCTTTAGGTGTAAAATAGATTGTTAGAAATCTTTTCTCGTTTCTTGCAGTATGCCTATATCACTATAAGCTTCCTTCTTAAAACTCCTTTTGCTGCAGCCTGTAGATTTTGGGTTATTGTATTACATTTTCATTTATTTTCAGGTAGTTTTTAATTTATCCATAGATTTTTTTCATTGACCCATTGATGGTTTAGTAGCATGTTGCTTAATCTCCACATATTTGAGGTTTTTCCAGTTTTCTTCCTGTAATTGATTTCTACTTTCATACCATCGTGGTCACAAAACATGATTGATATGATTTCAGTCTTTTTAAAATTCATTGAGACTTGTTTTGTGACCTAACATATTATCCATCCTGGAGATTTTTCCACGTGCACTAGAGAAGAATTTTTATTCTGCTATTTTTAGATGGAATGTTCCATATCTACCTCTTAAGTCCATCTGGTCTAAAGTGTCATTTAAAGCTAATATTTCCCTACTCATTTTCTGTCTGGATGATTTGACCATTGATGTAATGATGTATTAAAGTTCTCTATTATTTTAATGCCATAATTTTCTCCTTTTAGGTCTGTTAATATTTGCTTTATATGTGCTTCTATGTTGGGATAGATATTTAGAATTGTTAAACCCTCTTGTTAGGTTGACCCCTTTATGCAATGCCCCTTTTTAATTGCTTTTTATTACAGTCTATTTTAAAGTCTATTTTGTCTGACATAAGTAAGGCTATATCAGGTTTCTTTTTGTTTCTGTCACTTTGAAATATCTTTTTCTATCCTTTCGCTTTCAGTCTGTGTGTCCTCAGATCTAGAGTAAGTCCTGTAGGAAACATACAGATGGATCTTGTTTTTTCATCCATTCCATCTTTTGAGTGGAGAATTTAATCCATTTACATTTAAAGCCATTATTTATAGGTATGTACTTACTGCCATATTGTTGATTGTTTTTTAGCTGTTTTTATAGTTCTTCTCTGTTCCTTTCTTCTCTTGCTCACTTCTCTTCAGGTTTGGTGAGTTTCTTTAGTGATATGTTTAGATTCCTTTCATATTGTCTTTTGTGTGTATACTATAGACTTTTGCTTTGTGGTTACCATGAGGTTCACATATAACATCTGTATATGTAAAAGTCTTATTATTTTAAGTTAATAGCATCTTAAATTTGAATACATTCTAAAATTACATAATTTTATTCCCCTTGTCATGTATTCTGTTTTTGATGTCATGATTTGAATTTTTTTTCTGTATCCCTTAGCTAATTATTACAGATATAGTTAATTTTACTATTGCCTTTTAATCTTCATATAACCTTTAGTATATATTTCCTTTCACCAGTGAGATTTTTAACTTTCATATGTTTTCTCTTAGCATTAGTTAGTGCCCTTTTTTCATCTTGAAAAAAGTTCCTTCGATATTTTTTACAAGACAAGTTTACTGATGATAGACTTTTAGTTTTTGCTTGCCTGGAAAACTTCTTATCTCTCCTTCAATTCTGAAGGATAACCTTACTGAATAGAGTATCCTTTGTTGATTTTTTTTTCTTTTAGTCTTTGGAATATATCATTCCACTGCCTCCTGCCCTGAAAAATTTCTCCTGTAATATCAGCTTATACTCTTATGGGATTCCTTTGTATGTAACAAATTGGTTTTCTCTTGTTGCTTTTACAATATTCTATCTTTTTTAACTTTCAACATTTTAATTATAATATGTCTTTGTATGGATCTCTTTGAGTTCATTTTATTTGGCACTATCTGTGCTTCCTGGAGCCAGATGCCTGTTTTCTTCCCCAGGCTAAGGAAGTTTTCAGCCATTATATCTTCAAATAAATTGTTTACTGCTTTCTCTCTCTTTTCCTCCTGGGATCCCTATAATGCAGAGGTGATTCTTCTTTATGCTGTTCCACAGATCCCATAAGCTATTTTCATTGCTTAAAAATCTTTTTTCTTTTCATTGCTCCGATTCGATGAGTTCCACTGTCCTGTTTTCCAGCTGGCTGATCTATTCTTCCACTTTATCTAGTCTGCTGTTGAGCTACCCTTGTGTGTTTTTTATTTCAGTGATTATATTCTTCCTCTCTGTTGCTTCTGTTGGGTACTTTCCTATGTATTCTGTCTCTGTTGAAATTCTTACTGTATTCATCCATTCTTCTCCCAAGTTCAGGGATCATCTTTATGACCATTACTTTGAATTTTTTATCAGGGAGATTACTTATTTCTGTTTCATTAGTGTCTTTTGCTGAGATTTTTGTCTTGTTCCTTTGTTTAAAACATATTCATCTGTCTCTTAATTTTGCCCACCTCTCTGTGATTGTTTTTATGCTCTAGGTGAAACAGCTACATCTAGTCTTAAAGCGGTGGACTTACACAGGAGATGAACCTTAGTGTTCACCCTTGCCCTAGCTTTTGGATGTTCCTTGGACTTTTATGATTGTCTAATAATCTGATTTGCCCTTGATAGGTACTAATTGCTGATGGTGTGCCAAGACCTCTGAGTGTTCCAAAGGGAGGAGACTCCAAAATTTGCCTAGTTTCAAGCTAATTGTGAGGCATTTCCTCAGGCAGCAGCTTTCAGGTATGTAAATGGATTCATTCTCATGGGTCTGTAATCGTCAACCCTGCTGACTTCCAGATCGGAGATCTGGAGGTGTTCCCTACGTAACAATTGCAAAAATGGTGGCTCTAAATGTGTGTATAAGTTTCTAACTGGGAGGTGTCAGTGATATGTGGCCCACGCTGAGGAACGACATCAAAATGGTGTCTTTCTGCCCATGTTTCCTGGGGGCATTTCTCTAGCTTGTGATTGCATGACAAACCTAAAGACTGACCTTCATTCTGGGGTGGTAGCCTACCAAAGACTATCTCTCTTATTTTTTTTTAGGTCTATAGGGCCTAGAAATGCAATCCGTTCTGGCCACCCAAACCCAGGCACTCAAAAGGCATCCCAGTGTGGTTTGGGCATGCCTGCTGGCTGTGGTGGAGTGGCCTGCAGGGACAGGGCACTTGGTCAGCATGACTGACATGGCATGCAAGGGCAAGATGCACCCATCAGAGCTAAATGACTAGATGGGGTGCAAAAACGAAGCTTGCTAGTTTCTCCATCCCTAGAGAGTCCTAATAGGTTCCTACCTCTCTAACAGATGCTTTAAGATTAACAAATGGGTTTCCTTCACATATGGTCTAGATGCCTTTCAAACTGTTGCTTTTGACTGGGTCCTGAGGTGAGTGGGTTTGTATGTGAATCTTCTATTTCCTATAGCTCTACAGTTCTCTTGGAAGTAAGCCCCATTGGTATTCAAGGTCAGTTGCTTTGGGGGTTCATTTTTCTAGCGCAGTTCCCAAGGGTTGGAGGGCACAAACTTCTCATTCCTCAGAGACAAGGTCTGGTCTACCAGCTTTCAGGTTCCTTTACAGAGGCAATTGTTCCATACATAGCTTCGTTCCATATATAGATTTGTGATGTTTGTGGGTGGGGCTAAGTTCAGGTTCCTTCTTTGTCTCCATCTTGAACCCTCCCATGTTCACTATATTTTTGATCTCCATTTACAAAACTATGAAGTAAAAGATTTATTTATTTTTTAATGTTTGTTTTTGAGAAAGAGAGAGACAGAGTGTGAGTGGTAGAGGGACAGAGAGAGAGGAAGACACAGAATCTGAAGCAGACTCCAGGCTCTGAGCTGTCAACACAGAGCCCAATGGGGGGCTCAAACTCATGAGTTGTGGGATCATGACCTGAGCCGAAGTTGGATGCTTAACCGACTGAGCCACTCAGGCACCCCGAAGATTTCTCTAAGACTTTATTTATTTATTTGAAAGAGAGAAACAGAGAGAGAGCGCGTGTGCATGTATGTGTAAATGGGAGAGGGGCAGAGGGAGAGGAAGAAAGAGAGCATCTTAGCAGGCTCCATGCCTAGCACAGAGCCAGACAATGTAGGGCTCTGTCTCCCAACCCTGGGATCATGACCTGAGCCGAGATCATGACCTGAGCCAAAATCAAGAGTCGTACACTCAACTGACTGAATCACCCAGGCATCCCTGAAGTAAAAACTTTCAACCATCACTTTTTCATAAGAAGGCTAGGAAATATTGTTTGGAAGGAGTATCAAGAATTATAAGCTTATAAGCAACAGGAAATTGATAAAACAAAGGGTGCTAAGTATTGACTGCAAAATACCATAAATAAGAATGAAAAGAAAAAGAGAGCCCAGCACTGAATGAGTCTAAGGCAAAGAAGGCAGCCTACTCAGTGCACCCTACCTGATGCATGACTAAGCATTTTTGTTTCTTCTTATTCCTAGTGGGAATAAAGGAGTGGAAGTTACTCACACATAGCAACTATTTCTAAACAGAGAAGAAAGAACTAGAAAAGTAACTTAGATGCCCACACTACTTGTACCATTTGGTGATTTTATTTTTATAAATGCCTTTCTTTAAAAAAATGCAGAAACTCATCTCTCATTATTTAAGGGCTAGAAAACCAAAACCTTTATTCTAGAAAAATCTTAGTCAATGGAGGAAAGGTAGAAAATAAAAACGATTGTAAAGAAAGAAATATTTTACATCATCTATCTTTTCCCCCTAAGATAAGCCTGGCATTCAGAAATAAATGGCAAACTGGCAAGCTGAATGGTGAATAAGATATATTTAATTGAAATGCTCTTATAATTTTCTAGCTATTTATGTACACAGAAGTGTTACGAGTTATTTATTTCAACCCTGTGTGATATAAAACCTTTTCCCTTTGGCAAGTTATCTGAAAGAAATGGGAATTTTACTACACGTAACATTCTTCTCAGGATATTAACCACGATTCTTGCCACAAGCTCCCAAATGGGTCAAAGTCAAGGATTTTTATCTCGTGAAAAATGTACAAAACTGAATTTCACAATATTCATGTCAGTTGGATGCAGTACAAGCTGTTTCTTATGCCACAGACATTCCATTAAAATGTTTCAGTGGCAGGATCTATTTTCCCCCACTTGTCAATTTCTGTTTCAAAATAAGATTTAATTAATGCATTTCGCTAAATTGCAAACATAGTACTTATTCATAGTAAGACCTTGGAAGTTTCAAAAGCGATAGCTTCTTTCTTTAGTTTTCTCTCTAAGGTTTTCTTGTTTCTTTTTAAATGAAGTGTTACGTGATCAAAACGAGAAGACTTCCGTGAACTTTGTCCAGAAATATTAACCAGCTAGCTTAGCCGGCAGGCCGTTTCGGAAATGCGCAGATAATGAAGACGTCACTTAAAATGTACATGCATCTGGGATATGCAAAGAAAAGGAGTACATGGCAATGATATCTTTGATCCCTGAAAGGACTCAGAAAGACGAGAACCGTGTCGAGGATGGTTATCATCAGCCCATTTTCTATTCCCTGCACACAAATCATTTCATGCATTCTACAAACCAAGCCCCGATGTTGGGCTTCAAAAGCAATTTCAGCAGCAAAATAAGGTGCTTTTCTTCAATTTTCAAGCCATTTGTACGAGGTTAGTGTTGTTTACCCACCTGGTACGCTGATATTTACATACCCCTTTAAAGAAAATTGGTAGGTATGATTTATGGAGTACTGTAAGAGCACAATTTTCCATGTAGTGCACCTAATCTGAAAGGGGACTTGCAAAGGTCACTCTGGCCATACAAATACCAAGTCTTCTCTTTGGAATAAGTTAGGATATTCATTTTTCTTGGAAAATGTCAGCGGAACCCTACTCCAGGGGTTAGTTTATGCAGATAAATGTGTAAGCCTTTAATCTTAGAGCAAAAATACTCTACACAAATGTAAAAGCACTCCATCTATCACTGTTAAGACTTGTAATTTGTTTTTATTTAAATCTCACGCCAGGGCGGAGTGGGGCAATAGGACCGTAAACATGGTATCTCACACAGAAGCCAAGATCAAGGCACGCGAATATGCTTGGACTCTCAACCCAGGTGGCTGGCACGCCGTGTGGCTCCTACAGCCAGGACTGCTGTTCTCGGCTTCTCTGCACTTGCTTCTTCTGCAGCTAGAGGCATCCTGTCCAACTCAGCGCACACGAGATTGTCAGGTAAGTCTCCTCTCCCGACCTGCATTTTCTTTGCCTGTGAAAAAGCACTAAGCCCAAATTCGGGTGAATAAAACATTACTCTTTCATTTCTAAACTTAAGGGCTCACTTCAACTCAAGGAGAGAAAAACCAACAAATTATATCCTTCATGAATTTGTTTTCTTTTCCCCCAAAGAACGGTTATATTTAGAGAAAATCTCTGATGTTTCCCAACACAGACTCATTCCCAATCCTAGATTTTTACATTTGCAACTGACAAGAGAAACCGCGAATGGCCGATTGTGTTTAATATATACTGGCACGTTTATACTCTTGATTTTTTTTCATGCTGTAGAGAAGCTATTTTTGAAACGTAAGCCTCATCCTATGTCATAGTTCCCTGAAGACCATTTTCTAATAGTAAATGTAGTAGGCATTTAATGTCTAGAATGGAAGGTAATATATTATCGTGAAATGTTTGCTTCTATTTCTACAAAGTGAGGAAAGAAGGTGGGAATTCAGAAAGAGATACTGTGACTTTTGCCTCTGTGATATTTTGCAAACGAGCATTTGGAGTGTATGGGAGGTGAATGGGTGGCATTCACCCTTGAGTTTGAACCAACAGCTGACATCAATTTTGCCATCTCAATATTGTCAAAGTGGAAGAAAGTCTCCGCTGTCCATGCAATAGATTCCCTTTCGAAAATGTAGATATCAGTATGGAGACGCAAGGGAACACGGGAAATAGATGAAACCATTTTATGTTTTCCATGGAGATAAAATGCAAAAATCACCTGGATGGATCCGAGCATCATCCTAAAAATTGTTTTTATTCTGATTCTAAGGATTTAAGTGGATTTGGTAATTTGATCATTATATGTTCGTACTTCTTGCAGTAACCTGAGCTCATTGGTATTAAGTATACTATAAATATCAAGATTTCAAAAAGACCATCACTGAGTTTAGGACCCAAGAGAAAATTATAATGTGCCAATGGTAAAGAATCTCTAATAAAATTAATCCCAAATTCTCCACTTCATCTCATCAAACATTTTAGTAAAAGGAGAGCACATAATTTCTGAAAAGTGTCAGACTCAAGAAGATCCTGTTCATGCTTCCAGATTGTTGAAGAAAAATGTAAGTTAGCAGGTGTAATGGAGGTTGTACGGATGCATTCTCAATGGGCAAGCTGGACCAGGATGGAGGATGTGTCTTTCTTTGTTTCCCTGCTCATATCCCTGAACACATGGTATAGACAACACTTGGGAACACTGGACTCTCCCACTCTCAGTTTGGCCTTCCTGCTTTGGTGTCTAATAGACAGCTTGAATTTCACCTCCCCAAATTCCTTGATCTTCCGCTTGCAAACTTGCTCCTACCACTGTCCTCCCCATCTTAGTTACCAGCCACTCCATCTTCCTGTTGTTCAAGCTAGGAGCCTGGTTGGGGTTACGGGGGTGTCATCTTTTGTTCTTTCTTCCTTTCCCGCCCCATACTCATGGCCAGCACATCCTGCTATCTTGGTCTTCAGTCTGATCCCTTTACACTGTCTGCGATAGTCTGAACCTTTATGCTCCCCATTCACACACTGAAATGCTAACCCCCAAATGATGGCATTAAGAAGTGGCGCCTTTGGGAGATGATTAAGACATTTAGGAGAAGCTCTCAGGAATGGGATCAGTACACTTAAAAAAAAAAAAAAAAGACTCCAGAAAGCTCCATCTAGGAGATAGGAAGAGTGCCCTCATCAGACACCAGATTTGCTGGTGCCATGACCTTGGACTTCCCAGCCTCCAGGACCCTGAGAAATAAATGCTTTTGTTTATAAGCCACCCAATCTATGGAGTTTTGTTCTAATAGCCTAAACTGTCTAAGACGCCACCCTTATAGCTACCGCTCTTGTTCAAGATCCCCCTTTGCTCTCTGAACAATTGGAGTATTTTTCTATCCTTGCTTTCTACAATTTATTCTTCATACAGCTTCTGGAGTAATCCTGTTACATTATGAATTAGATTAGATTATACCATTCCCTTGCTTAAGATGCTTCAATGATCAGGGCTACCTGGGTGGCTCAGGCAGTTGAGCGACTGACTCTTGACATCTGCTCAGGTCATGCCCTCATGGTCATGGGATCAAGCCCTGTTTTGGGCTCTGTGCTGAGTGTGGAGCCTGCTTGGATTATCTCTCGCTGTCTCTCTGCTTCTCCCTTTCTCTCTCTCCATCTCTCTCTGCCCTCTCCCATGTACACACGTGCTCTCTCTCTCTCAAAATAAAGAATTAAATATTTTAAAAAGATGCTTCAGTGATCCCCTCAGAAGTTGTCCATTGGGTACCACATCTCCAAATGCTCTGCCTCCCGCCTCCCAACCCCCAGGCCACCCCTCCCCCAGCTCCTATTCATCTTCCCCACACTTACTAGGCTTTGCTCCCCTGTCTCTTTGCAACCCCTCACATGCGACTCCAGGACTCTGCTCTTGCAGGGCCTTCTGCCTACAGTCCTTTCCCTGGAAGGACGCATGGTTGCGTCTCTCCTCTCCTTGACATCTTTCCTCAAACACCACCTCGATGGTGACACCTCTTTGACAGACCTCTTTAAAATCCTGGCCCTCTCTCACTCTCCCACTCCCAACCCATTCTGGCACTCTCCATCACCCTTCACTGCTTGTTTTATTCCCACAGCACTTATCACCATCTGACATAGCATATGTTTTACTTATTTTATTGTTTACTGCCTATCTCTCCCCCACCCCCCGTATAACATAAATCCCCGAGAGCAGACATTTCTTGTCTATTTTGTTTACTGCTGCATCCTCAGTGCCTAGAAAAATGTTTAGCACAGGGTAGATCTTTAAATATAAATATTTGGCAGTTGAACTGACAAATGCCTTTAACTACTTGTGAGATGCCAATAATTTTATAGCTGCATTCTTATACTTCCCAAGCCTCCCCCAGAATGTGCAAGCTTTCAGCCTCCCTCATTTGCTACTACACATTAATAGTAAATAAAACCCACGAACATCGTGGGAAATTAAAGACCAGAAGTGGCTTCCCGCGGGTGTGGGTTAAGTTTAGTCATAGTCATGACTGACGGAATCAAGGTCTTGACTTTGGAGTGTGGCAGTTAAGGGGATGAGCACCCTGGACAGAGAACAGGAAAATGTGGGCTCATATTCCAGCTCTGCTCTGTACATGTTGAGTGGTCTTACGTAAAAGCCACCAGCGTTGCAGTCCTCAGGCTTCTCATCTGTGAAACGAAGCTGTGCAATGGCGCCCATCACAGATTTGCAGTGTGGACTGCATGAGATAATGTCCAGTGGAAATGCACCTGTCCCGCTTACCGCTGACATCAGAGTAGGGCCACCGGCTTCACATGTGATTTAGGAACATGTATGTGTTATCTTGCAAAGTGTCTGCTGTGTCATACGCAGCAGATCAACAGTGAATTTAATTCCTACACATGTTTAAACATCACCTGGATGGCCACTGTCAAGCCATAAGAAACAGTCTCTCTCCTGCGTCAGTATTTAGGATAATATAAAATTAAATTCCACTACCATCACACTTACTGTAGTTTTAAACATTCAAACTTGGGTTCTGGAAACCAGTAGGGAAGGATTGCACTGGCTCAGTGTGGTCTAAATGGGGGTTGACAAATGGCAGCCCATGGAAAAACTCCATGCATTCCCTGTTTTGTACAGCCTGAGAGTTATGAACGCCTTTACTTTTTTTTTGCATTTTTAAGTGAGTATAAAAAGCAAAAGAACACTAATAGTATTTTGTGACAAATAATCATTTTAGGAAACACAAATTTCAGCATCCATTAAGAAAGTGTTACCAGAACATAGCCAGGCTATTTCATTCATATATTGTCTCTGGCTACTTTGGTGCTACAAAAGCGGATTTGAGCAGCAGAGACAGGAAGGTGTAGCCCCCATAGCCTAAAATACGTACAATCTTGCCCTTTATAGAAGGTTTGCTGACTCCTGCTCTAACAAAATCTAGTGCCTCAGTTTAATTGTAAACCTGGTTTTATTTCTGTTGCTTGAGTAGCAAAAAGCAGTTGAGATGAGCACAACTCCATGAAAGTATTTCTCTGAATTACTGCCAAGTATGCTCCATGTGTCCCCACGGAAAGATACTCACAGAAACAGCTCATGTCCTTTGTCTCTCAGATGCCAGTTTAGCCCCTAGTCTCTGGAACAAAATGGCGGAGCACATTTTATGTCTTCCGCAAAGAAAGCCCAATGTGTGCCGAATGGTTCATTCTTGACCTCACAATGCTTCGTGTGCTTCATCTATGAAGAGGATTTGGCCTCAAAACTGAGTTCTTTTTTCAGAATTATTTCTTCAATTGGTTTCCTTGCCTTCAGAATTTTGCATACCGTCCTCCAGGCGTGCTTTTTCAGAGATGCCAAGGCCTCCTAAATTTAGGAAAAGTAGGTTGCCGTATTCCGACTAAACTTTTTTTCTTGTTCTTTCTTTTCCCCTAATTTAAAGCCAGCGTCTCCCTACCCCTCTCCCTTTAAAGCCTGTCAATCGATAATTCATTAAATGAGAAGAGCGCAGGGTTTTTGCGACAGCCAAGGGTGTGGGTGGATAAAAGATATCTTTTGGAGAAGTGCTTGGGAACTTCAACAGATGCACAGGACCGACTTCAGAGCCCTTAATTGTGGAGTGTTCTTTCTCTGCCTGGCGGTGGGGATTCCCATGGATACAGATTCCGGGGCTAGGGGTCTGGAGTCCACTCCTTCTCTGCTGAAAGCCTCTTGATTGGGAGGCAGGGCACTTTCTGAGGCCACATGAAGCTTGCTGCCCTCTATCATGAGCCCCCTGACAGCAGGGAAATACCAGACCTACTTTCCCAGCATCCCCCTGAAAAGGGCCCTTACAGCCAGAGGCCTGACATTTCCCTGCGTTTCTGCTTTAATTAATGTCTAGGAGATGAACTCCCGATTCCCACCCACAGCAGCATCAATTCAATGGAATTAAATGCAGCGCTTCTTTTTGTTCTGCAATTTTTACCTGCCGGCCATCATTTTCCTTCTCAAATAAGACAACCATGTAGTGGATTTCTAGATTGTAGCTTGGAAGGAAACTTGCAACCACACGGATATCCGGTACCTGAGACTGGCAGCCGTTCGTGTGCATCGGACACGCCCATCTCTGTCTGGGTGTGCACCGGGCGGTCGTGTGGGGTGCACTGAGATCCAGGAGGAAGGGATCTCTGATGTTTCTCACCCGGCAGCTCTAGCTTGGGGAGCGACGCTGTGCTTCTGGTTATAGGCTACCCACCATTTGAGCTGCAAAGGAATCAGGCGCATGCGTGTTAGGTGCCTTCTCGACTCACCCTGACTCCTGCAGAACTGAGAACATCACGTGAGCTTACGGATTCTCTCGAGCTTCAGTGCTGCTGTCACCTGGGAGCCTAGATTCCTCTCCTAGTTCAGTAAGAAAACATGCACGTAATAAAAGAGACACCGTTTAGCTTAGGGTCACACACTGGTTCTGAGCTTTTGCTACAGAGGCCCTTTTCTTAATGAGAGCCCTGGTGTCAGGCTCACCATTTTCTAGCTCTGTGGCTATAGGCAAGTTACCTAACCTCTCTGGGTCTCGCTTTCCACATCTACAAAATGGGGATGATAGTCGTCCCTACTTCATAAGCTCTTGATAAAGACGGTATGAGATAAATCCTATAAATGGCCATAGATAGTCATATCTCAACTATTGAATATGTACTTAATAATGGTTAGATTTTGTTATCACTGATATGATAATGGCCAGGGCCTGCTAACACTTTGATAGACCTAGGGATAGAATAGTCTTTCCCTTTGCTTCTGAAGACCTCTGGAGATTATGGGCTTTTTAGCTTCACTTAAAAGACGAAGGAGGAGGAAGAGGAGAAGGAGGAGAAGAAGAAGGGGGAGGGGGAGAGCAGAAGTAAGAAGGGGAGGGGGAGAAGAAGAAGGAGAAGAGAAGGAGAAGGAAAATGAGAAGAAGAAGGAGGGAGAGGGGGAAGGAGAAGGAGAGGGAAGCATGATATAAAAGTAGTGACTCAAACTGATTTTAGTTGAAGGAGCAAGGCTGATTATAAACTTCTTAAGTGCCAACAATGGTGTCCTGCTAGTTCTCAGATTTTTGTAGAACTGTAACATCCAGAGTCCCAGAAGCAATGATCCAGCTGGAAGAACTGGTCTCTGTCCTGGGGGCAGTTGTGGGTGTTTCAAAAGGGTTATTGACTATCCCGGGAATAAGCCAGGAAAGCTAACCAGCAGACCAATGGGGCATCTCATGGGAATGAAAGACTGCTTGGGATTGTGTTTTCTCTAGAGCCGAGAAGACTAAGGGGCAAAGCGATCACTGTCAGGAAAGGGGGTAGCAGTTTGCTTTCTGCAAGTGTAGAGCAGCCTAACACCAATTAGGAGAGGTTTCAAAGAGGTTTGCAGCCTGGATTGATAATTAATTTTTGAATCAACGCGGTTGGCCTCGTAGTAAAATTTCCCTTCCTGGGGAGTAGTGGAATTCTATTCATTGGAAGGAATGTCTTTCTGGGAGGTCTTTGAAGATGCATCCTCATGATGGGGAGGTTAGACTGGCTAGTTTCCGAGATCCCTTCCTAATCTAAATTCTTAGAAGCCATTTTTGTGAATTTGTTGGTGGCTTATTTATACGGGCTTAGTGCCTTAAACTTTTCTCTCTTTTCTATACTCTCTAGGTTTACTCAATGGGTCTGAAATATAGATGTGTGTGGTGCCTGTCAAAGCAGCAGCTTTTCCACTAGAGGATGATCTTTGGAGAATTAGAAGCATTAAAAATGCATATTTCCCCATCTAAGAAATAAATCATCCCTTATGGTCCTCAAAAGCAAAATACAGGGAAAGGATTCATATGGAAATACCAGTCTTTGAACGCGAAGTGTGACAGCCACTCCGCATTGTTGCCACACAGACGTCCAAAGTAGTACAAACGGGATGAGCTTCCAAACAGGCGGTTAGTTTGCCATTGAAGCATGACCAATGCCTCCGCTACAACAAGCAAACAAGCGGCTGAACGTGTTAACATCATTTTCTATCATTTCTATTTGATGCGGATTGGGTGGAAAATCTGGGATGCAAGCCATGATGTAGATTTTCAAAATTGATTAGCATTTTCTGGACATTGGCAGCCATTCTTATGGCATTTCAATGGGAGTTAAAATTGATTAGTGCTTTTGGAAAAACGTGTACCAAATTGCTGTGCAAATTAAGGTAGCTGAAACACGGGATGATGGCAGGATACAGGCGTATGATAGAACATGAGATCCGTGTGACCAATGTCCAGTCTAGGGAGAAGAGATCTTAAAGGAGAGGGTGTGAATGGTTCCGGGCGGTTTTAGATTAGCTCTTGGTAGTTGTCGAACACTTAGCCTCTACTTGTGACAATGTGTAAAATGGGCTGCATGCTTGTAGGGGAAAGGTTGTTAAGTGTTTTGTCATAATATTTATCATGGCTAAACTCATTTTTGTCATTAATGTGAAGGCACTAGGTAGTTTTGCAGAAACTCCACAGTAGCCATGTAGATGTGTCCATTCCCTTTAGAGTTTCAAAGGTTTTCAGGTTGACATGGCCAACATTTGACTGCTTCCCGAAGACTGCTCACAGGAATGATAAATTGGTTGCAGCTTTTGCACTTTCGTGATTCCCCTCTAGTTTGTCCCACAAAACCGTAGTTCTTGGAGCCACTGTATCCCTTCTCTGTTATCAAACACAGACAGAAAGTTAAGAAGTGAGGCACAGCACAGCACAGCACATCTTGGAAGAATGAGAACCTTCAAAGGTCAGCTTTTCCTGCTTGTCAATAGCTGACATTTAAGCGTTTCTTTCAGACGTTGCTGATAATGTTTTTTGAGATAGTCAAGAAGAATTGCTGTGTTGGTATGCAATTATGTTCATAATGAGATGCAAAAATGCAAATATAGTGATACGTGCCAGTTCTTTGGAGTGTCTTTTGTCAAATCGCAAGCACCCTGAGACTTTGATAGATGCCATGTCACCATGCAGAGTTGGAGGGCTGATAGCTTTTAAGGAAGCATCTGTAACATGATATCTCTAGATGCTAATTAGCAGGAACCTTTAGCAATGATAAATGTAGAGGTCATTTGTTTTTTCTTGGTAAATTTTGACAACTTCATCGAACCAATTGTATCAATAGGATTGTTGGTAGACGTGGCAACCATCTTTATCCTTTTTTCTTTAATGCGCCATATAAAATACATTGTATATTCATAAGCGTATCCACTAGAAGGCTTCCTTGCATGGTTAATTTTTGAAGTTCATCTAAAATGTAAATAAGAGTACAACCTATTAAGTGACTCCATCAAGTACTTAAAAACGACATGCTATGTTTTCAATATATTATATCCATCTTTCCATTTTATGCTTTTGTCAAAAAATCCGATGATGGCTTTGAAAATCGTTGTATATTATGAGTTATTCCAATTGTTAATACGTTGTAATGTTCATGAATCACAAAGTAATTACAGTGAAAGAAAGAGCATAATGAAAAATAAATAAAAGTGAGTCCTTATTTCCAGACTTCCTTTTTCACAGGCAAAGTATTTGTATTGTTTTCTCACAATGGCAACAGAAAGTGATAGCTTGGAATGGTAAATGATCCTAGCCAAGAAACCATGTAGAGAGAGGTGAGAAAGCTGAGTCATGTGTTCAAAGAACATTCCATGAATGTCTATTGGGTGCCATATTCCAGCTAGATATGGATGAAAGCAACACGACATTCCCCTCAAGAGCCTTGGCTGTAATGGGTGCATCAGCTATCAAAGTGGACAATTATTTTTACAAAATGACAAGGGCCACATAAAGGTACATGCAAGGGGCAGTGGAGTTTTGATGAAGAGATATTACTTCCCAGCTGGCCTGGCTCCCTTGATGAAGGTCGTTGCCCACAGACAGTACATACTTTTGTCAGCTTCCTGCCTCACTTATTGACTTTAGAAAAGGGGAGTAATCTTCCACTTTTTGTCTGCATTGTAGTAAGGCAACCTAGCAGCCAGTGCTCTTGGGCACCCTGAGGCTAGGAGGTAGTGACAGCTTTTCTGAAGGAAGAATTTCTGTCTTCAGTCTTTCAGTATTTGTAGAATGTGGAGGCAATGGCTGGTGGGGAATTAGTTTGAGTCAATGACCTAATTAGAAATGATAGCTCCATGAGGGCAGGCGAAATGTTGTCATGAACTCTGACCCCAGTGCTAATCCATCACAATGCCTGGAATGGAGTAGATCTTAATAAATATGGGGTAAAGGAATAAATAATCAAAATGTCATTGGATATTCTGATTTGTATAACTAGTATGGTTCACTAGAAAAAAGAAGAGGCAGAACTATAAATGATTTTTCAGAAGCAGAAGTGAAGTCAGAGAAATCCAGCCTGAGACATTTTCTCAGTTTACCTAATAATCAGTTGCTTGCATAAGGCTCACAGCTGACTGGTACCAGATCTGTGATTATGAGCTACTTTCCAAGGTAGATTCATTCCATCAGGCAAAGGTCAAGAAGCCACATCATATGCAGAGCAAAGGAAGGAGCCGGGATTATTTAACCAGGAACTGAAAAGATTTTGTAATTCATGAGTGACACCTCTAGCTGTTTGGGGAAAGGATAGATAGATGTCACATAGATGAGAAATTTATTTTATTTCATATATTGTCAACAGCTCAGCTTTATATTTAAGCATGCAAACTTAAGACAGAAGGGGTCAGTATAGGAAGGTATTTCCAAGGGCTCCCTACTATAGAAGATACGGAAGTACAGAATGGATGACTCTTTGTTGACCTGTCAAAGGGGGAATGCAGGCACCAGTTAGATGGTGGTAGTCACAAAGAAAACAGATGCTACCAAGTTGGTAGCTGGGCAAAATGATGATTTCAGCTCAAGTCTTCCAAGAATCACATGTGATAGCAACTGTGTCCAGGAAAGGGCAAATCAAGTTGACTACTCAAGAAACAAATGTATTGGAAGAGGCATAATACTGTCTATACTTCATAGACTAGTCAGCCAGAACCCAGGGGTTGCAATGTGTTATATACAGTAATTTTCTTTGGCTGGGTATCTGTTGTCAAAGTTTTGACTAGGTCTCTTTTCCTTCTCCCATACCCTTCTAACTCTGTTCCCTCTTGTAGCATAATTGATTCAACATTTACATTTGGTAATGCAGACACATACTACTAGCTGAACATCCTTCATCTTGGGGAACCAAGAGTGAGTCGTAAGTGTCCTGACTTGTAATCTTGACCTCTTGGATTTAAAACCCATTGGGTGTTATACTACCTGCAGGTGGAATTTAGCTAGAGTCCCAATTGTGCCGTGGCTGTCTATTTTGGTAAGATGTCAGTATGCTGCAGAATATTCCATGTGCAAAATCTGGAATGGAAAATAAGTGTGCACCTTAGCTTCATTAAATTTCATCTTAACACTTCACAATCAGGACCATGATGGTACTAAGGGTAAACACACTGGCATTAAGAATATGAATAACGATGGTAATGAATGGGAAATAGTAATCTTATGGGAAAGCAAAAAAGTTTGGGTCTGTTTTTTTTTTTCTTTTAAAAATGATCCAGGTTCCACTATTAAATTATGAGTTAGTTTTCACATTCTGGAAACACATATTTCTGAGTGGCTGTCAGGGATGCTATAGTAATAAATTGTATGCCCAGGTCTCTACTTGGATGTAAAATTTCCATTTCAGAAAAAAACGATACGTCAGACATTGCATTTCAGGGTGATAATTGCACTTCTCAGGTGGTTAAGAAAAAGATGATCTACAAATAATAATTAAAAAGTTGTGCCCCAAGGGAATGGGGATGTCAGATGTAGAACTCAAGCATATGAAATGTTAGACTTATGGCTTGACCTTGTTCCACTGGAATTCAGCGTTGTAAATTTTAGAAACATTTATGTTTCAATATTTGGAGGTGACAATTTGAGGGTGCATTAGGTGGGGAAAAGGTAACATTTAGACTAGTGTATTAAACTACTCTTTTGATGACATAGCTTCTCCCCAACACTTGGAAAGTGTTAGGCTATTAACACTAGTAATTAATTGACTCTATGTTCTCCTCTGGACTTGGTTGGGGGAGGGGACTACTACTTTCCCTGCCCAACCCTGGAACTCGATTAAAAGAGGTTAGGTAAAGCTGAGGTTGAAATCCTGCAAATGTGTTGTACTTTGGTCTACACCTTATTTCTGAAGTTTTAAAATTATTTCCTCTCACTCAAAAATCAGAAAATTATGAAGAAGGAATTTGGATTTCTGAAGTCTCTATGTTTGACAGTGAGCTCTAGCAATACTGAGTCCACTGTCCTGCACAGCCATCATTAGCTGGAGTGGAGTTGTGACCACTTTCTTAGAGTAAGTCATGAGTGTTTCAAATTATGAGTGGTTCAGTTTGCTGCAGTCTCCACATTCTTCGTTTAATTTATGCTGTTCTCCTAGCTCCTGTATGAATTAGAGTTTACATTTGAATTTAATTCTGAAGGGAATCCTAGCCTTGCCTGTGTTTCCTAGACCTAAACACAGCTGGAGTTCACAACACGATGGCAGAGGGTCTGCTGTGTTCTACACACTCCACTAGGGAGCAGAGCAAAGATTAGAAGGATGTTACTCTTTTCTCAAGGAAGTCAGGCCGACTCAAAGGTCAGATGTACAGATAACTAACAATGGAATAGCAGAAACTGTGGTGTAGAGATGCAGGTATACAGCATTCTGGGGACCAGAGGAGCAGTGAGTCCCTGTGCTATAAAGAGTAGACAGCATCTAAACTGGGCTTTGAAAGCCAAACAGAAGTTTTTTTATGTAGAAGGATTAAGAATGGCATTCTGGGAGGAAGAAACATCCTAAGCAGAAGCATTGTGGGGCTCTAGAGAGCGGTGTGTTTGGGAATCGATGAATAGCTCCTTATGGAAGGAGGATTGCAAGATAACGGGAGTGATGCATCTACCAGGTTATACTGTAGAGTTTGATCTTTAATAACATTTATGAAACAGACAGGATCTTGAAGACTTCCAGCAAAGAAGTAACCCATCAAGATTTACCTTTAGAAAGAAGTCTTTTCAGAATTGTAGAAATGTAGGCTCTTTGAAAGGTGGGCTGTTCTGCTGACATGGAGGGAATCTTGTCTGCAGGTTAGCAGGAAGGCTAATCTTAATCAACGAGTGCTGCCCATATGAGTTAGGAGGGTTTGGTTCCATAGAGCAGAGGCATGTGTTGTTTTGTCGACTGCCACGACCTCCCGCGTGCCATGTTGCATCCAAACACAGCCATCCAAGTATGTCAGATGACTGCCAATGATGGCAATTCACAACATCGGTGCATAGGTACTCTCTTTGCCATCACCATATGCTGCCACTTGAACAATAGGAATAAACAGATTATGTGGAGTTCGTGTATGGCTGCCAAGAGAATCAGCTGGGTTCCAAGGAGCGCCTGGGAATCTCATTACTGCTCCTAGAGCACTCTGAAATTCGGCTGGAGGTGATCATTGCAAATGAAAAATCACACAGATGATGATGGCATGAAAACAGGAGAGCCCTGTCCATCAGTATGGCCATCCCAAGAGATGGCAGCCAATTGAGGGAGGAATAACGTGGCCAGGATGGATTGAAGGCGGGGTAATAGTGCCCAAGAGCAAAAGGAGGACCAAGCTGCTGGTTAGTTGTGCTGTGGAGACAGACTCGACTGGGTGAGGCAAAGATGAGGGCAGAGCACATATTGTCTGACTCTGTGCCAGTCTGAGGGCATGGGCAACTACACTCTGGATAGAGGCAGATGGCAAACAGCACCTGGAAGTGGCCCCAAGCAGTACTGTAATGTTCAAAACCAGGTGCCACATGTACGACTTTTTAAAACGATATAGTCCATTGTCATGGCGGATCCTTCTTAGTTTGTTTTCAGCTTCTCTGGCAAGCGCTTTTAGGTCACTTGATCCTCTGATTGGGTACCAATGTTCACAAAGGAAAAGAAGACGATAGCCCTGTTTGCTGGCCCATAGACCAGGGTATAATGCTCTGATCATTTTTATCAAGCTCTGCTGTCTCTTCGTTTGCCATCCCTGCTAGATTGTTGGGTCCTTGAGGGTGGCAATTTTGCTCTTCATCTCTTTTTCCAAAGGGTGTGTTTCTCAAACTGTAGTGCCATGGGTGTCATTTTTATGCCAAAGCGGGAGTGCCATTTGATGCAAACATTTTGTAGACAAAGCATTTTATATTAAAATGTTTCAATATATTAAAGATCAAAGTGTCCTATTTAATGGCATGCAGAGATGAAATAGACATTTCTAAAATTTTTTAGCTTGGCTTAGACTACTTTAGACTTACCTCTTAGACCTTGCTGGGGCAGGGGAAGACATATTCATGTCTTCTGTTATTGGGAGCTCTTTTGTAGGAATAGAAGCAGTCACCAAGTGTTTAGAACTTGCCTGTGAGAGGGAAGGAGGAAGGAGAGGAGAGAATGGACACAATCAGTGTTTTCCATGCAGTCATCACTACGTTATATATGAAGCATATAGCGATGTTTGGATGGGCCAGTTGGCCAGTTATGTTCCAATATTGGAAATTCCACCCTATTGATGGCAAAGTAAATCCAAATATATTGACTTCAAAGTGGTCCAAAGAAGAAAAGTGAGTGGAGAAACAAAAATTTGTCTCTCCTATGGGTAAAGGAAGCCAGAGGCATATCTTTGGAGGTCACTTTGTCTCTAAATAAAGGGTATCAGATTCCATTAGATGAAAACCTTGGGACTCATTATGCACACTTTGTGGCTAAATACAGATGCTCCCCTACCTTCTCACACTATTTAGTTGCTCACTGCTAATCTTTCCCTTCTAATGTAGATTTTCCATCTGTTACCTAGAAACAACAAATCCCTGGCCACCCACTTCCCCCTTATCCTGCCCTTTCCTATGGAAGGCTGATAGTAGGTGGCACTAAAATGTTAAGCAACTAGACACTGTAATTACTAATCTTAATTTCTTTCCAGCCTGAATCCATATTTAATCCCTGAAGTGTGTATATATGGTTGCTGGCTTTTTTTTGTCCATCCACACATTCAATAAAGATTTGTTGAATACTACTATATTTTACGCAATAGGTACACAAATAGCATCTTGCACGTGCTGATGATTCAAGAATGTAAGTAAAAACTATGCATAACTTTGAATGACTATGGTCTCGTTTTGCACATCTATTTTTGTATTATTCTCTACAGAAGGGGTAAGTAACTCCTTACTGGTGAGTGTAGGATTCTTTCATTCACCCATTCTCATCTGTGAGCTAGAAGCAAGATTGTCACCTATTTTGATGGGGAGGAAACTGAGGTACAGACAGAAAAGGAAAACACCTTCATCTCCTAAATGCCAACAATTTTCTTACAGAGATTTCTCCTTGTTTTATCTCTCTCCTCCTCCTTTTGCCTGCCTCTTCCTGCTTAGAAGTCAGACTGGACACTTACTGACCATGGAGGAGTTAGAGTAAGGCTTAGTGGGTCGCCATGAATACTAAATGAGGTGAAGGAATGCGTGACTCTCAGCTCCATGCTTGCACAGAGGAAACAACCAATAAACATCAGGCCTGGTGTGCCCGATAGAACTGGTCTTGGAGCCTGGTCGAGATGGTCAAGCAAAGGGGGCCAAACGTCACCTGCCATGCTAGTGCAAACAACTCAAGATCTGTGTCTGCTATCATGACTACGTTTTAGTGCTCTTATTCCCTCTTTGCTCAGCTGTGGACCAGAGCCAGCATCATGGACACTATTTGTTTGAAGGAAAACAGTTATCTTCTTTGACAAATCGAGTCCTCACTCCTTTACTCCACACTCCTCTTTTGTAATGGCACAAATACCTCTCTCTAGCACCCGGACTCAAGGGTGCTAGAGACATCTTCTGTGTCTTCCTCTTTTACATCCACTACATCAAGTAAGATGACAAATATTGTTAGGTCCACCTATCTTTCCTTCCCTCCATCCCCACTCTCCTTACAGTGCACAATTCCTTGTCTTAATGGGTTGGCTTGGATAAATGCTAAAGCCTCTTACTGGTCTCCCCACTCTTTGTTCATTCTCCTGGCCCAATTTTATCAGGTTAGCCATCCTTTAGCACAGCTTTTACTCCCAGATTCTCCGACAGCATATCATCGCTCACAGGTTATGTACAGTCTTTCTGATGCGGCATTAAAGGCGTCCCTTTCCAATCCTGTTGTCACACTTGGCCTCCCAGAGTAAATAGCCCTTAGTCCCAACCTGCTGTGTCCTTCTTTCTGTATTTTTGCTCATGCACATGAAGTCCCTGGCACTCCCCATTTCTCTGGGCATCCTATTAGTCTTTAAAGCCACCTTTCCACACAACTTCCCCTGATCCCCACTCCTGTGTGTACTCTCTCTGTCTCCTCTGAATACTTCAAGGGTGCTTAGGAAGCATTAGGTAAATGAATGAAAAATGAATTAATGAATAAACAAATGAGGAAATGAAAGAATAACGCATCAGACATCCCAGCCTTTCAATGTAATCAACATGGTGTCACTCTAGATGTCTCCTGCTAGAAAAACAAAATATCAAACACTTGAGGGAAGACAGCAGAAAATCAACATTTAGTAACCACAGCAACGCCAATAATGAAATCCATTTTCCTGACTTTGCTCTCCTAGAATTATGTTTTTAATGACAGGATATTCATTCATGAAATTATTTCCTCTTTGTCAAGATTTTCTTCTGTTCCATCGATCTGTATGTATGCCTTTACACAATACCACACCGTCTGGATTGCTCTGGCTTTGCAGGACATTTTGTAAATCGGGTAATTTGATTTATTCATCTTTTTCAAAATCATTTTGGCTCTCTAGGGTGTTACGCTTCTTTTAATTCCAACTACTTGAAGACATTACACTTTTAGAGGATAGGAATGATGGGTTAGTAGACTCAGCTAACTATTGGAAGAATGGCCTTGGAAGGAACCTCTAAATTCACAGGCGTGTTGACAAAATCTACTTTTTTTTAAAAAAAAAATACATATATTGCATGTACGAACATATGTAGTATTGTGTGCATTGATGTATATATTGTATTTGGGAATGTATGTGTAAAAAGTGTGCCTGTACATATTGTATATTGTAGATATTTTAAAAAAATGAATTCTCTACCTCCCAGTAAATTGGTGGTGGTGGGTACTCAAGACTCTGTGAAGTGCCTGTTTTGTCCCCGCCCTGGCTCTCTGTGAGCTGGCCCTCATCACTGCTGGTAGGTAACTATGTGATATATAACTTGCAGGCAGCCCTGCTGTTTGTTACTGGCCATTAATCTCTCTGGTGCCTTTCTTCCATTCAGACTAAGCCTTTATGTTCTAAATCCAGCTATTCTAACGCTCCCCACTTGTGCTGTGTAGAAAAGACTCAGACCGACAGATTATCACAGGGCAGTTAAGCATGTAATTGCTCAAATGAGTTAAAATCCCTTCAAATATCTGTCTTTGTACCTCATCACACCACTTCACGGACTCAAATATTTGACAATTGATGAAGATAAACTAAAGGGGCCTTCATTAGCTACCAACCACCGTGACAAGCTTCTTTCAGCACAAGGCTGGTGAATTTTGGAACTTCTTATCTACTTAAAAACTGCAGGAAAGCAGAAAAATACTTCGGTGAACTTTAGAATAGAGAAAGCTAGGAGCTTTGCATGGAAGCCCGGGTCAGGAAAAAAAAAGAAAAAAAGAACTGTCGTTTGCTAATCTAAGGCTGCACTTGTTAAAAGTGTGGGGTAAGCTGAGCAGGTGCACTTATCCAATAAAGGAAGGGAAATATTATCACATTCTCATGCACCATCATTAATGACTGTGTGTTAAATTTAGAGGTAATTACAGAAGTGGAGAGAGGGTGGCAGAAGTCCAGGGCTGTGCAGAGGCTGATCTTAGTGTGGGGTTGCCTGGTTGCCAGGAGCCACAGCCCCCTGCTCTGGGATAAAGTCAGGTGCTGGGCTGAGCGAGTGTCTTGGGAAATGCATGGAACTTTGCTCTGGCATAAACCCCAGCAAATCCTCTGACTTCCAGGGACCTCACTGCTCTGTATTAAGCTGTTCAGATCTGATGCCAAAGAAAACAGGTGTTAATGTGACCAATGCGCATTAGGGTAGAGTAGATGTTGGGCTGGAAGTGTGATGGTCTCGCGTCTTTCCACGGTGAGATGTTGGGCACGTTATAGCTTCAATTGCCTTGTGTCCAAAACAGGCCTACTAATTCATGTGGTAGATGATTTTCCGTGAGGATTAAATCAGAGGAGTGCTTGGTACCAACATTGGTTATTACTTTATACAATGGGGGCAATTCGAATTCTGTACCTTATGTTTCATAGTTAATGTGAACCTGCAAACTCTATCCTTGCATAACAAAAACAAATGAAAAAAAAAACCACACTCCAAACAATAAACATGGAAAACTAGTAGAAGGAAATTTATGAAGAATTATTTTTTGAGATTGGTTTCCATTAGCTTAGCATGGCTAGGCTGACCTGATTGCTTGGATGGAACAAACACTTTTGGTTTCCAAGCAATGCCTGGAGCATGGACTCACTCAAGCAGACGCTTGACTACCTTAGCCCTGGCCAGACATCACTCTCCTGTCTGGTTAAATAACATGACTATTCAACAATAGTGAGTAGACATATTTGAATAAAGTCTTGACTTCGTTGGGAGTTCTAGGGTTATTTTTTAATATGATGTTGGCTTTTGTTTTGACATAATAGATATAACCAAACACGTAAGCAAGATGTTCAAGAAGAATGACGTTAAAACAGGATTAGCGTTTATAGATTATATGGTTTATATTTTCAGCGTACCTATCATTTACCTGTTGTCATATGTACACAGTCACACACATACACACAAACATGCACACATACACATAGGACTGCACAAAAGTTTGGCCATCTTTCTAATATTCTGTCCAAAATTTGAGTTTAAGCTTTGTCTTTGGAAGGCTGAAGTCTTTGGAATGGAACTTTCTGGATTCAATGTGTAATCGATCATCAGATGATCATGTAGATCACTATCATACCTAATAAGTAATACGATGTAAGTAATACAAATAATACATTTTTGAACATACTGTGATATATTAATATTCACTTTTGTTAAAGTGTTCGACATGCAAACATTTAAAAATTTTTATAGTTTATGTTTTATTTGTTGAAGTGCTATTAGTCAAGTATAAAATCATATAAATGATACGATAATTGTGGTACTTGTTACTTTTTAATGTTTATTTTTGAGAGAGAGAGTGAGCACAAGTCAGAGAGGGGCAGAGAGAGATAGAGACACAGAATAGGAAACAGGCTTCAGGCTCTGAACTTTCAGCATAGAGCCCGACGTGGGGCTCAAACCCACGAGCTGTGAGATCATGACCTGAACCGAAGTCACATGCTTAACCGACTGAGCCACTCAGGCACCCCTGAAACTTGTTACTTTTATGTGCAAAGAATTAAAAGTCCGGCAATGATTAAAAAAATAGATGGATAGAGTGGATATAAATATGAAGAGTAATATTAGATAATTAGAACACTTTGGAGCCCACAGCTATTTACAAAATTTCATTAAAAATACAAGAGAAATAATAATAAGGATAAAGATTAGGTCATAACTGCAAACATCATAGAATTCTTTGGGGCTAGCATTCATAAGATTAAACACAACCTTTAGGAACCTTTAGCTATTTAATTCCATTTATGTCGAATCCTCCAAAACCATCGTATCTTGGGAGGATGCATTGAAACCAGAACATCAAATTTATCAGCTTGAAGTTTCTTAAAGAAGAAAGATTTCAAAATCATGTACAATCACGTTCACAATAAATCGTATTTTTATTTCAGACAAAAAGATTGTAGAGTATAAAAAAAATTAGAGAACTCAAGATGCTGTTCCAGGTACCACCAGCAAGGTTGGGGAAAGAGCCTGTCCAGTATTGCAAATGTACGGCACCGTGACCAGTATGACCCTCTGCTGACAATCCTAAGGAATGACTTTGCTTACATACTTGAAATTGGACTCCAACAGTTTTTAAATTTTTATTTATTTTACTTTTATTGTTATTGTTTATTTTAGAGAGAGAGAAGGCACACAAGCTGGGGAGAGGGGCAGAGAGAGAAGGAGAGAATCTTAAGCAGGCTCCATGCTCAATGCAGAGCCCCATGAGGGGCTCAATCCCGTACGTAGGCTGAAAG
Source organism: Paguma larvata (assembly GCA_030068075.1). Taxonomy (NCBI): domain Eukaryota; kingdom Metazoa; phylum Chordata; class Mammalia; order Carnivora; family Viverridae; genus Paguma; species Paguma larvata. The sequence continues at coordinate 127,039,061 of CM057827.1, read as the reverse complement.
TGAGTGTTGGATGCTCAGGGCGCCTGGGTGGCTCAGTCCGTCAGATAAGTGTCCGGCTTTGGCTCAGGTCATCATCTCATGGTTCATAAGTTCGAGCCCCACATCAGGCTGTCCGCTGTCAGCACAGAGCCCGCTTCGGATCCTCTTCCCCCCCTCTCTGCCTCTTCCCACTTCACATGCTTTCTCTCTCTCTCAAAAAATAAATAAATAAAAACAAACAAACAAATAAATGAATAAAGAGTCAGATGCTCAATCAATTGAGCCACCCAGGTGCCCCCAACAGTTTTTAATAACAGAATTGAAATAAAACATTTAAAAATAAATTTCCATAATAAGTCTGTAATCCATGACTTAGGCTATTCTAACATATATACACGTAATGCTGTGGCGTATCCACCTGTTCTTTTTCTACCAAAGTTTTGTTTCTTTAAATCAGGAAGAGATCTGAATTTTTAAGTTGCTTTTTGGCATTTATTTAAAAATTTATATAGTTTTTATCCTTTGATCTCCTAATTTACCCTTGACGTCTGCACTCCAGACTTATTTGCTGCAGGGGATTCTTTAAAAAAAATTGTCATTACATTTTAAAATTATTTTATTATCATTATTCATGAGATGGGTTCTTAATTTACTTTTCTCTGCCAGCTTGTCTGTTACTTGAATCGAGGCTGTTCTTGATTCACAAAATGCTTTTGAGAATTTTCCTTTTCCAGGTCTGGAAGAGTATGAAAAAATCTAATCATTTTTAGGAAAGTTTGTTACTGTTATATCAGAAAGTTATTCATAATGCTGGCCAAAGCCCTTCTGCTTACTTTGTTCCCTCCAGGAATATTGCTTTCCAGGTGGTAATTTTTCCATTCCCCACTCTGCTCTCTCTCGCTATGCTGTTCCCTGTTCTGTGGAAGCTCTTCCTTTCCTGTTATTTCTTCTGTCTGGAAAGAACTTTGTTTCAGTGTCTACCTATTAGAGTTCCAGTTACTCTTCAATATCCAGTGCAAGTATTCCCTACCTTAGGAAGCTTTGATATTCCTAGTCTCTTGGAGGAACCAGGAAGAGAAAACTGAACTAGATGCTCTTCTTACAACACTCCCCCACCCCCGCCACCGCTTCTAGGGAGATGTGTTCTTATCACGCTGGAGTGATAGCATAATAGAAATTAGAGGCTATGTCAGCATTGTGCACATCTGAAATTTATAAACCACAAACACAAAGGAGGAGCTGAGTCTTTATCAATATGATAACCACACAAGAGCAAGGTCAGTGTCCACAAGACTCATTGCTATATCCCCTAAAACAAAGTAGTCACTCAGACAATATTTGTTTTATGAAAGAATAGACAAGAAATACTGATAAATGAATTGTTCAAAGAATGGGCATGCATCTAAGCAGCCTTTCAGTATGTTGTAGGACTAGAGGTAAAGCTGAGGGATTTTATAGTGCATTAGCAAACACACACACAAAACACACATGCGCGCACACACACACACACACACACACACACACTTGTTTTTGAAGGCTATACTATCCAATTCTTCTTTCTCCTGTTATTCCTTTTACTATTTCTGTGTTATATATAGCAATATAAATTGTTCTTTGGAATCTATCAAAATATACGCCTGAGATTAACCTTTGAATTAGATATCATGTTTTTGTTTAAAGTCTAAACACAAATATATACTTACATAACTAAAAACCATTAAAGTAAAAGCTTTCTAAATTATTATAAAATGTAAAAGGAAATAGAGGAAAATAGGCATAAATATCTGATCTTGGGTCAGGAATAAGTCTTCAAGCATAAGAGCAAAAGGAGAAACCACAGTTTGACTACATTTAAAAGTATAAATTTCTTTCTGTCTTTATATACATATACAATGTACATATATTTATAAATATGAATTTATTTATATATATGCATATGTATATATACTCACATAAAGTTAAAAATAAATTTAAATAAAAATGATTATTTGTAATACAATACTATTTCTACTTCTTTCTCTACCTATCTATCTATCTGACTGCTGTCTGTCTATCTATCTATCTATTCATCTATCTATCTATCTATCTGTCTGTTTGTCTGTGTGTGTATCTATCTATCTATCTGTCTGTGTGTGTATCTATCTATCTATCTATTATCTACCTATCTATCGTCTCTCATCATAAACCAGAAATGCCATAAGGAGATTATACAATAGTTTTCAATCGTTAAAAGAATTGTTGTCCTAAAATCCTGTATCCGCAACAATATTCTTCAAAATGAAGAGGAAATCAGACATTCTCAAATGAAGAACAAGTAATAGAATTTGGCTCCAGCAGACTTACTCTAAAAGAGAGGTTAAAGTATATTCTATATAGAGAAAAGAAATGATAAAGGAAGACTCTAGCAATGTCAGGTAGGAAAAAAATAACATGGTAAACAAAAATATGGGTAAATACAAGAGACTTTCATTTTCCTCTTGAGTTGTCTAAATTATGTTTTATGGTTAAAGCAAGAAGACATTCTCTGATGTGGCTCTAAATGTATATAGAGGAATTAATTAAGACAACTGAACTTTAAATAAGAAAAATAAAGAAACATAAAGGGAGTTAAGATTTCTGTACTTCATTCAAACTGGTAAAATATGGACACTGGTAGACAGCGATATAATAAAATACCTACAGCAATTACTAAAATTGCTGTGTGAAGTGATACGGGAAGGCAGAGAAAATAAAACGGAGAAACAAAACATGACATACTTAAGGCCTAACACATCAATAATTCCATTATGTGTAAGTTATGTAAATTAAAATACATAGATTGTCAGAATGGATTTAAAACATGACCTAACTACATGCTTCTGCAAAAAGCAAGTAGCTTCAAGTATTATGATAAAAACAGGCTAAATTAAAAGGATAGAAATATATATATTTACATTATGCACAATATCTATATTATACATAATGTAAATATATACAGCATTAATAAAAAAAGCAGGAGTGGCCACATTAGTATCAGATAAAACAGACTTAAAAGCATCAAAAACGGACAGAAGGACATTATGTGTTGATAAAGGGATCAATCCACCAACAGGATGCAGCAATCCTAAAGGTATGTACCAAACAAAAGATGAAAATGTGTAAAAAACTGAGAGAAACGAACAAAGAAACAGACAAATCCACAATTGTAGTTGGAGACTTCAATGTGTCTCTCAGCTATTGATAGTACAACTAGACAGGCAGTCAGCAAGAATATAGAAAAACTCACTAAGACCATTAGCCATTAGGACCTATATTCATAGAATCCACATTTATAGAACGTACCACCCAACAACACAAAAATACACTTTTTCCCATGTTCATGGAATATATACCATGACAGATCATATCCTATACCATAAAACAACCCTACCTACTTTACAAGAAATGAAATTATGCAGTGACCACAGTGGCATCAAAGTAGCAAACAGGAACACAAAATAAGCAAGAAATTCTCAAAACAGCTGTCATTTCTCAAAAAAACAAAACAGGGGCACCTGGGAGGCTCAGTTGGCTAAGTGTCTGACTTCAGTTCAAGTTATGATCTCACAGTTCCTAAGTTCGAGTGTCACATCAGGCTCTGTACTAACAGCTCAGACCCTGGAGCCTGCTTCAGATTCCATGGCTCCCTCTCTCTCTGCCCCTTCCCTGCTCACACTCTGTCTCTCCCTCTCTCTCAAAAAAAACATTTTTAAAAATTAATTAACAAGTAAAAATTAAAAAACAAAAGCAAGCAAACAAAAACAAAAGTCCCATTAATTAAAAAGGAAGTCGTGAGGAAAATTCTTAAAATACTGATTTAAATGAAAATGAAAATACAACCTATCAAAATTTGGGAAACAGAGGGAGAGCAGTGCTGAGAGAAAAATTTATAAGCACTAAATGCATATGTTTATTAAATCTCAAATTAATAATCTCATTTCCTGACTCAAGAATTTATAAAAAGAACGAAACAACTTCCCCCAAGTGGGGTTTATTCCAGGGATACAAGATTGATTCAATGTTCAAAAATATGTATTCTATCATATCAGTAGGCTAAAGCAAAAAAACCCCATGTAATCATATCAATCAAGGCAGAAAAACCATCTGAAAAAATTCAACACTGTTCCTGATGAAAAACTCTCAGAAAAACAGAAATGCAAGAGAATTTGATAAAGAACATCTATGAAAACAAAACAAAACAAAACAAAACTAACAACGACAAAAACAAAACCCTACAGCTAACATTCCACTTGTGTAACAGGGAAAGACTGACTGCTTACTCCATGAGCCTGGGAAACAGGCCTGGATGTCTTGTCTTCTCAATCTTATTCAACATACTGCTGGAAGTTCTAGTCAATGCAATAAGGCAATAAAAAAATAAGTCTGGCATATTAGGAAGGAAAAAATATATACTGCCTCTCTTTGCAGGTGACATGAATTATGTACATAGACGGTGACAAAGAGTCTATAAAAAACAACAGAAAACTCCTGTGACTTTAGCATGGTCGCTGTATCCTCCAACTGATTTATGTCTATATAAATCTATACAAAATAAATTATATTTCTATATAAATATAATATGAACAAATGTGTGGACACTGAAATTAAAAACACAATACCATTGGGGTGCCTTGGTGGCTCAGTTGGTTGAGCATCTGACTCTTGATTTCAGCCCAGGTCATGATCCCAGTGTCATGGGATCGAGCCCCACATTGGGCTCCACGCTGAGCTGGAGCCTGCTTAAGATTCTTTCTCTCTCTTACTTTGCCCCTGTCCCATGCTTATGCTCTCTCTTTCTCTCAAATTAAAAAATAAAAATTAAAAAATACAATACCATTTATAATCAATGAAATGAAAAAAAGTAGACATAACTATAACAAAGCATTTACATGACTTGTATGCTGCAAACTTCAAACTGCTGATGAAGCAAACTGAAGGATTTCTAGATCAATGACAGAGCATAACCCTGTCCATAAATAAGACTCAACATAGTAGATGTCTATTCTCCCCAATTTAATGTACCAGTTTAACAAAATTTGTGTTCAATTACAAGGTTTTCTGTTTATGTACAGGGTACTATTCTAAAATGTATAGGTAGATAGAAGGTGCTAGAATAACTAAGAAAAATTTACAAAAGAAGGTTAAAATGGGAGGAAGCAGCCGACCTAATTTCCAGACTTATTTTTTAGCTGCATAATCAAAGAAGTATGGTACAGCCGTAAGATAATGGATAGATTAATGGGACAAGAGAAGAGATTCACTCTAATATGTGTAACTGTTTTTGACAAAGGTGCAAAAGAAATCTAATGGTGGGAAGAGAGCCTCTTCAACAAATGGTGATGGAGCAAAAACAAAACAGAACACACAGCCACACACACACACACCTCAAATGAAAAAGTTAATTTTACACTTCACACAAAAATGCACTCAAAAGAGATCACAGACTTAAGTATAAAATACAAAATAAACATTTGAGAAAAGAAAGGGGAAAATCTTTCAGATCTGAGGCTTGGCAGAGATCTTAGACTTGACATCATTGTACAATCTATACAAGGAGAAACTTGTAAATTGGACTTCATCAACATTAAACAGATTTGCTGTGCCAATTATCTACTTACCAGGATGGAATCGAGAAGCTACAGGTTGGGAGTAATATTTGCAGAACATACTTCACAATGGACTAGTATCCAAAATATAAAAAGAACTCTTAAAACTTGAGAGTTAAAAACAAGTCATTAGATAAAATATTGGCAGAATATTTGGAGAGATATTTCACTAAGAGAAGATATAGGATGACGAATATGTGAAAAAAACTTTTAATATTATCAGGGAAATAGAAATTTAAACCACGATGGGCTATTGCTACACTCCTATCTGGCTAAAATGAAAAATAGTGATAATAGCAAATTCTTGTAAGAATAAAGAAACATTGGATCACCAATAAGATGGTAGGAATGCAAAATGGTATGACCACTTAGAGAAATAGTTCGACACTTTCTGAAAAATCTAAACATGTAGTTATCACGGGATCCAGCAATTGCACTTCCAGACATTTATTCCAGAGGCGGTGGGAGGAGTGGATTATGTTCATACAAAAACCTGCGTATGAATGTTTATAATAATTCTTCCATAATACTGTAAATTTGAAATACTCAACTGGCAAATATTTCAATAAACTGTGGTGTGTTCATACCATGGAATACTAGGCAGCAAAGGAACATACTGCTAACACACAACAACTGGGATAAATCCGCGGGGAATTATGCTGAAGGAAGAAATCCAGGTCCAAATGGTAACATGCATGTTCCCATTTATATAGTGTTCTGGAAATAATAGAAAAAGAGATTAGTGGTTTCCAGGGGTCGGGAAGGGGCTTGGTGCAGGAGGGAAGCAGGTGTGTCTATAAAAGCGCACCATGAAGTTCTGTGTGGTGATGGATTTGTATCTTGACTATATCAATATTGATATCCTGGTTGTGATACAGTCTAGTTTTATGAGGTGCTAACAATGGGAGAAACTATGGAAAGTATCCACATAATCTTTACTATTTCTCACAATGGCCTGTAAACCTACGACTATCTCAAAATAAACTTTAATTAAATAAAAGACAATTGATTGTCTAAAACAAAAATGGAAATGTGTGGTATGTAGGGGTGCCTGGGTGGCCCAGTAGGTTAAGCACCTGATTCTTCAGTATGGCTCAAGTCATGATCTTACGGTTGTGAGATCCAGCGCCATGTCAGGCTCTGCAGTGAGTGAGGATCCTGCTTAAGATTCTCTTTCTCTTTCTCTGCCCCTCTGCCTCCCTCTCTCAAAAAATAAACCTGTTGTATATAAAATAAAGCACATGACATTTATTTATTACACAAGGATGGGAAAGAAGAATTGGAAATACTGAGTGATTCTTATGATGTCATTGAAAGGTAAACTGTTATGAATTAAATATGCATGTGATAAATCCTAGAGCAACCACTAAAAAGAGGCAGTAGTGGAAGAAAAATGAAGTAAAAAAATATTTAAAATAAGGCAGAAAAAGAGAAAAGAAGAATGGATGACAAGGAAACAAAAAACAACTATAGATATTACATAGATTTAAAACCATTCATTTCATTAATTACATGAAATATAAATGGTTTAGACATTCCAATTAAAAGTAAGAGGTTGTGACACTGTGTAAAAAAGCAAGACACAACTTTGATATGTACAGAAAACCCACTTTAAATAGACACAAGCAACAAATAGAAGACTGGGGAAATATAGTATACAAACACAAATTAAAAGGAAGCTAAAGTATCCATGTCAATATCAGATGAAATCAATTTTATATAAAGGAATATTACCAAGGAAAAATGAATAATTTGCATAATAATGAGATCAATTCATTAAGAAGCATGACAATCCTAACAACAGATCTTCAAATTACATAAAGCAAAAGCTGATAGAACCAAAAGGAGAAATATACCATACACTAGGCCATAAAACAAACTTCTACAAATTTTAAGTAATTATATGAAGTATTTTTTCTGACCATGATATAAACTAGAAATCAATAATAGAATGATGTTGGGGCACCTGGGTGGCTCAGTCGGTTGGGTGGCCAGCTTCAGCTGAGGTCACGATCTCACAGTTCATGAGTTCGAGCCCTGCTTCTGACTCTGCGCTGACAGCTCAAAGCCTGGAACCTGCTTGGGCTTCTGTGTCTCCAGCGGTCTCTGCCCCTCCCCCACTCATGTTCTCTCTCTCTCTCTCTCTCTCTCTCTCTCTCTCTCTCTCTCACTCTCTCTCCCACCCTCCCTCAAAAATAAACATTTAGGGGCGCCTGGGTGGCTCAGTCAGTTGAGCGTCCGACTTCGGCTCAGGTCATGATCTCACCATTCCCAAGTTCGAGCCCCGAGTCGGGCTCTGTGCTGACAGCTCAGAGCCTGGAGCCTGTTTCAGATTCTGTGTCTCCCTCTCTGTCTCTGCCCCTCCCCCGCTCATGCTCTGTCTCTCTCTTTCTCTGTCAAAAATAAACAAACATTAAAAAAATAAACATTTAAAATCACTAAAAATATTAGAATGATGTGAGGAAAATCTTCAAATGACAGGAAATTAAACAACATGCTTATAAATGCATAGGTGAAAGAGAAAGCAAGAAGGAAAAACTGAAAATAATTTGGCTGAAAATCAAAGCACAAATTCAACAATAAGAAAACAGCCAAGTTTAAGATGGACACAATATCTGAACAAACACTACAGAAAATATACAGAGGAAAAATGAGCTTAGGAAAAGAGGCTCAACATCATAGGTCATTAAGGGATTACAAATTTAAAAAAACCTGTCAGATACCATATATACCTGTTAGAATGGTTAAAGCTCAAAATACTGGCAATACCAAATGTTGGCGAGGATGTGGGGTGACGGCAACACTCATTCGTTGCTAATGGGAAGGCAAAATGCTATAGACACTCTGGCCGCTTCCTACAGAAATAAACATTCTTTAACCATAAGATCCAGCCATCATGCCCAAATGAGTTGAAACCTTACGTCCACATGAAAATCTGCACACAGATGTTTATAATCGCCCAAACTTGGAAGCCGCCTAGGTGTCCTTCATAGATAGATGGATAAATAAAATCTGGATGGCTCCATTGGTTAAGCGTCTGACTTCAGCTTAGGTCATGATCTCATGGTTTGTGAGTTTGAGCCCCATGTTGGGCTCTGTGCTCACAGCTCAGAGCCTGGAGCCCCCTTCAGATTCTGTGTCTCCACCTCTCTCCGCCCCTCCCATGTTCATACTCTGTCTCTGTCTGTCAATAATAAAAATGTTTTAAAAAAATATAATCTGTAGTACATATGGGCAGTGGGATATTATTTGGTGATTAAAAAGAAATGAACCATCAAGTCATGAAAACACATGGAGGAAATGTAAATGCATATTGCTAAGGGAAAGAAGCCAATACGAAAGGCTGTGTATTGTAGGATTCCAACTATAGGACGTTCTGGAGAAGACAAAACCGCGGAGCCAGCAAAATGATCAGTGTGGGAGAGGAGGGAGGAATGAGTCGGTGGAGCACGGGTCATCTTTAGGGCAGTGAGAGGACTCCGTGTGATACGATAATGATGGTTTGGCGTCATTACACTGTTGTCCAAACCCATAGAATGTACTAACTTTGACTCATGATAGTGTGTGGATATTGGCTTATCAATGATAACAAATGAACCTCACTTATGCAAGATTTTAAAGACAGGGAAAACTGAGGAGAGGGAATGAGAATATATACAAACTCTGTTACTTTCCTCTTGTCTTTCTGTAAGCCCCGTATGGTCTACCAATTTATAAAAGTATGGTACGTGGAGCCACTGTAACTCAGTGTCCGGATCCTCTGGCACCCATTCCCGGGTCCGGGAGTTGTGGGGATGGACAGTGCCCCCGGGCATGATTTCTGGAGCGCTCACGGGGATGCCCAGAGCCACCTCACTCCAAAACCGAATTGCCATTTCTTCTGAAGCCAAGTCTCACAGGGATTCTCCAGCCTGCCTTCCCTTGTCCTGCCGGAAAGTTCCAGATGAAACACCTGGGGAACGTGACTGCCACGGGTGCTTTCCGTCTCTATTCTCAGGCACAGGGCCACAAGGGGTCCGCCGCAAACCTCCTGCGCTTCTGGGCATCACGAGTGCATTGTCGGTTGTCCCCAGCTGGTGGACTGGGACAGACCTTACTCACCCAGGCCTAGGGGTCCCTGAAACCAGAGAGTAGGAGGTTCACAGGAAGCAAAGTGCATAAAAGTGGGCCCCTATGACCTCATGGCCAGGTTGTCTGTGACTGGTCCTGGGCTCAGGGACACGTAGGGATAGTTGGGGCCGCAAGCAGGGACGTTTGCTGGGGGAAAAAAAAGGCAAAAAGGCCCCTGGGGTTCATCATGTTCCAATCCAGAATAGCCTGTTCCCCAGACATCAGATCTCACACCATCCTGGAGCTCGAGCAGGACCCAGCACTCTGGCAGGAATAGCCACCACCTACTCCTGCTCCCGTGGGGCCCCTGGAGTCGGCGGATGCACCACTACCCCTGCTGGGAGATCATACCGCCTGTACCTGCACCCACACCTACAGAAAGCCTAGAGCCAGCTTAGGACTCGGCACTGCTGCAGGAAGACCTCACCTACTCCTACTCCTTCAAGAGACCCGGAGCCTCCTGGGGACCTACAGAGAGACCCGCCACCAGCTCCTACTTCTGCATGGGTCCCAGAGCCAGCTAAGGACAAAGCATCCCTGTGGGAGAGCCATTTCCGACTCCTGTCCCTCCAGAACACCAGGACCTGGCTCAGAACCAGCACTTTTGTGGGCAGAGCCCATGTCTGTATCTGCACCTGCACCCGGAAGCTGCCTCAGGACACAGCACCCCCAAAGGGACAACCAGCAACTGACTCTGCTCCAGAACCAGCTGGGGACCTTAAACTGTATTTTTTTCATTTGACTTTTTTTTTTTTTTATGGCATTACACATCATAGGTTTTAAATACAATTTAAGTTTCAGTCTTAAAAGAAAATATGGTATGCAATCAAATAAATTCTTATAGGTCGATTTATGGAATTGAATGCTTATATTAGAAAGCAAGGATTCAAATCAGTAATCTAAGCTTTCATCTTAACTAGAAAAGTAGAGGCAAGTTTGCAATTATTAGCATACTGAATCCAGCAACGTATGAAGGTATAATGCATTGCAACCAAACTAGACCTATACCAGCAAGGCATGGTCTACTTGGCATTCAGAAATAGACTCATGTAATTCACTCTATCACTAGATTAAAAGAGAACCATATTGGGGTGCCTGCGTGGCTCAGTGGGTTAAGTGTCCGACTCTTGGTTTTGGCTCAGGTCATGATCTTGAGATTTCGTGGTTTTGAGCCCCGAATAGCCTGCTTGGAATTCTCTGTCTCCCTCTCTCTCGGCCCCTCCCCTGCTTGCTCTCTCTCCCTCTCTCTCTCTCTCTCTCTCAAAAATAAATAACAACAAAAAAGACAACCATATAATCATTAAAAAATTTTTTAAATATTATTTATTTTTGAGATATAGAGAGACAGAGCAGTAGCAAGAGAGGAACAGAGACAGAGAGACACACAGAATCTGAAGCAGGCTCCAGGCTCCGAGCTGTCAGCACAGAGCCGGATGCAGGCCTCGAACTCACAAACCAAAATATCATGACCCAAGCTGAAGTCGGAAGCTTGACTGACTGAGCCACCAGGCCCCCCAACTGTATAATCATTTTAAAAGATGCAAAAAAAAAAAGCACTTGACAAAGTTCAGCCTTCTTTCATCCTCAAAACTCTCAGCAAACTATCATCAGAAGGGGGACTCCCTTACCTGATGAAGGATATCTTCATCAAAACCCCAGCAAGCATTCCTGTAGTAATTGAGAAGCTGATTCTAAACATTCACATGGGAAATCAAAGGCAAACTTAAAGCATCAAAATATTTTTGAAAGAGGAGAATAAAGTTGAGGAACTCATATTGCCTGATTCCAAGATTTACTATGAAGCTATATTAATCAAGACAGTGTAAGTGTTGCTGAAGGGATTCATGTGATCGCCAATGGAACGGATGGAGAATCCAGCAGTAGAAACACATACACCTTTCAGCCCAGGTACTGAGATAATTTAGTAAAGAAGGGACAGTCTTTTTGAGAAAGGTGCTAGAAAACTGGACATCCCTGTGAAAATACATGAACTTTAACCCATGCTTCACATCTCGCCCCCTGCCCCAAATTAGCTCTCAATGGATCACATCCTCAAATGTAAAATCGGAAACTATAAAACCTGAGGCACATTATGGAATCAAATCTTTGTAATCCATTAGGCAGCATTCTTAAACATAACACCAAAGGTCAAATCATAAAAGAAAGGATAAATTGCATTTGATCACATTGAGAGCTTTTGTTCTTTGAAATACGCTGTGATGAAAATGGAAAGGCAAGCCACTTGGTGGGAAAAATGTATTTGCAACCACCTATCTGATAAAAGACTTCCATCCAGACTGTATTAAAAAAAAACCTTAGAATTCAATAATAAGAACAAAATCTCTAATGAAAATTTGATTAAAGATGTGAATGGAGGACCACCTAGGGGGCTCCGTTGGTCGGGCATCTGACTTCAGCTCAGGTCATGATTTCATGGTTCCTGAGTTCGAGCCCTGTGCTGGGCTCTGTGCTGACAGCTCAGAACCTGGAGCCTGCTTCGGATTGTGTGTCTCCCTCTCTCTCTTCTCCCCTGCTCATACTCTGTCAATCTCTCTCTCAAATATAAACATTAAAAAATTTTTTTAAAAAGGAATATTTGAATGCACATGTCACTAATGTCTTTTCTCCACCAAAGAGATATGGATGGCATTATAAGCATATGAAAAGTTGCCCAACACCATTAGTTACTGAAAAGCAAATTGAAACCATGATAAGATACCACTGCACATCTATTATAGTGACTAAAATTAAAACAACAACAAAAATCCTGACAACATCAAGTGCTGACAAGGAGCTGAATAATGAAACTCTTGTAAAATATTTCATTTCTGCTGTACTTGCAATGCGACTTTATAAGAGAATGCCTTTTCGGCTAGCATCGCTTTCTACCGGTAACGATGGTGGAAGAGGCAATTTCTCAGACAGTTAAATATATGATTAGCAATCCCACTCATGGGATTTGAGCATGTATCTCTACAGCTAACAATGATTATAGCGAATCTATTCATAGTCACCGAATCTAGAAACAGCCCAGATACCCGTTAATGAGAGAGTAATTGTGGCACATACACACGTATAGGGGAATACTACTCAGTGATAAGAGAGGAAGAGATGACTGGTCCTTGCAATAATATGGAGCGATCTCAAAAACACTGTGATAAGTAACAATCAGATCGAGAAGACAAAGTGGCAGTCATAGGAGTATGTCATTCTTGCCTCTTTCAGGGTAATATGTTGTGGGAGTCCTGTTTGACAGGACGCGTGTAAGCCTCCTTGGATTCACCCTCATACCCGTGTGTGTGACCTGAGAAAAACGCTTGAAATTGACTTTGGGGTAAATGAATAAGACCAATGGAGACTTATCCTCCTGCATTCAGAAATGGAATGAAATATTCTGTAAAGAAAGGATCTGTGACTCTTTTCCTCTACTCAGAATAATTTGAACTTTTAGCCTCTCACTGAAGTTAATCACACTTGATCTCTTGAGTAAAAATGTTTTTAACATGAAACAATACTCCACTGAGATTCAACAAACTCTATTTTAATTGTAATTGATTTATACCAAAAGATAAAATGAGTTAATTAGGACATGCTATTAGAATTATTGGCAAGGGAATACATTTGATACAACTAGCAATGAGCAGGGATAAGATGGAAGATTATTTTCAAGTCTGAAACAAAATAAATGTTAAATTCTAGCATTATTCAGTTAAAAACACATAGGTCTATGCGGACTAAAATGTTATTCTTTGACAAAATTTTTTTTTTCTTTTCGGATCCAGAGGATATAAGACAACCTTCTATATAAAGGAATACAGTCTACGGCCATACCACCCTGAACGCGCCCAATCTCGTCTGATCTCAGAAGCTAAGCAGGGTCGGGCCTGGTTAGTACTTGGATGGGAGGAATACAGTACCACCTGGTTGGCCAAGACCACCCATGTGTTCATTTTACACAGGCAGTTCTGCCCTTGGTTTAAGCCCCCAATATCTCTGCATATACAAGAGATCATTTATTCACAATTGCTACCCGAGTGGTATGGCAGTAGAAAGAATACCCCTATATATGTTACCTCTATTTCCTGGAATTTTTCAATCTTCCCATGTCTCATAATTGTTTCCTATACCCTCATTTTTATACTCCAAGGGCCATGTGTGACCAGGAGTGGAGTAAGTCAGGGCTTCATCAAGGCAGAAAAATTTTGTCACTGCAATCTGGACTGTACTTCCTCTTGCTTCGCCCTCACAGCCATGATAAACACATAGGAGGAATAAGGGAGTGTGTTATTAGAAATAGGATCCCCGAAAGATAAGGACATCAAAGAACCAGTCAGGAATATTGGTTACAAAAAATAATTTTTTGTAGATAAACATTAATGGTTTGAATAACAAAAGAGAGACACAGTCAAAAACCGATTCAAGATCTGAATGAGTCGGTCAAGAACCTCTCCCAAAATGCCCAGGACAGAGATAAGTGTACAGAAGAAGAAATATTTATAGAAAAGAAGATAGAAGTAGAAAAGCAGCAATGGGAGATGAGGAGGAGGAAATGTTTAGAAATAATGAACAAGATATAACTAGAGACAGAGATAATCAGATTAAACATGTCCAGGTTTACAAATATTAGAATGAAGTTTAATGACTTCAAAGACAGAAAAAATTGTAAGACCATCCAAAGAGAGAAAATGAATAAAGAATGGGTTGCTACCAGACCCCTTAACAGCCATCTTGGAGGTTAAGAGCATAAGAGAACAACAATCAAAAGATCAAAACTCCAAACTTGAAATTCCATTTTCCTATCCATTTGTGACATTGACATGTGAGGATGAAAAGAAGGTATTTAGAAATACAAAGTTTTATAAAGTTTGTCACACATTAACTTTCTCTGTAAGAATTCTTGGAGATGTAGTCCGTGAGAAAAGATTCTGAAAGAAGCACTAACTAGCAAAAGAGAGTAATGAATGTAATAAATTATCCTGTTGCCTAAATAACAAACGGAGTAATTTTTCCTTCAATATGGAGCTAAAACTCCAGAAGTTATCAGCCTAGAAGATGAGGGTTGAATGGAGGGATTAAACAAAGATGAAAATAGAAAGAGCCACTCCCCCACCCCTTTTTTTTTTTTTTCCTTTTCAGGTAATGGAAGAAAACATATTGGTAAGATTTTAAAAAATTAATAAGGGAAAAGTGTCAGTATGGGTTTCAATGTCTTAAGCATAAGTAACAAAACTAAAGGACCATTTAAATTTTTTTTAACGTTTATTTATTTTTAAGACATAGAGACAGAGCGTGAGCAGGAGAAGGGCAGAGAGACAGACACAGAATCAGAACACAGGCTCCAGGCTCTGAGCTTTCAGCACAGAGCCCGACGCGGGGCTCGATCTCACAGACCGCAAGATCATGACCTGAGCCGAAGTCGGCCACTTAACCGACTGAGCCACCCAGGTGCCCCTAAAGGACCATTTAAAACTAGCCTTAGACATTTTCAGGTAATAGATAACCTTATCTTATACATGTCCTTAAATAAGAGAAAAGTGAAATACTTGTCTAGCTCATTATTGTGTAGCTGGTGTAGCTAAAACTGGATAAGGTCAGTCCGAGAAAAGGAAATTACAGGCCCAGTGGAGAACTATCTCCAGGTACTTGAACAGTAGGATTTATCCCAGATGCTTGACGGTTGTTGAACATGAGATAATCTCACAGCGTAATTCATTATTAACGGCCAAAAGGAGAAAAACCCTATGATTAACTCAAAAAAGGCAGGAAAATGTCTGTCCTCGGATCTATTTCACACAAAAATTTATAGAAAACTTTGCTATTTTAGAAACCTGAGAAATGTTTCCTGGGTTCCCAACCTTCTCATTACTTAAAAAATTTTTCAAACATTTATTTTTGAAAGACAGAGAGAAACAGAGCATGAGCAGGGGAGGGTCAGAGAGAGAGGGGACACCGAATCTGAAGCAGGCTCCAGGTTCTGAGCTCTCAGCACAGAGCCTGATGCGGGGCTGGAACTCATAGACCTCGAAATCATGACTTCAGCTGAAGTCAGATGCTTAACAGACTGGGCCACCCCGGCGCCATATCCTTATTACTTTCTACCTTGGTCCTAGAGGTTCTAGACAGGGAAATAAAACCAGAGATGAAGCTATATAAGAAACAAAAGTCAAGAAACAAAAATTTTATTTCTGCAGAGTACATTACATGTAAAATCTGAAAAAATCAACGGATAAGGGCATTGAAACGAATTAGCATTTAACTAGATAGCTTGATTCAAGGTCTATATACAGTCGCCAACATTTTGTCCATTATCCTAGAAATAATAGATTAGAAGACGTAATAGTAAATAAGACACCATTTTAAATGGCAAAAAAATTCACTAATGATTTAGGGATTAATTTTATAAAGTATGCACAAAACTTTTACAGAGAGAAATTTAAAACTGTATCAGAGGACTTTGGAAACAACTATATATATATAATATAATATAATATAATATAATATAATATAATATAATATAATATGTATATACACATACATATACGTAAATGAAGATCTGGGAGAGATGGTAGTGTTATAAAGGTATTAATTTTTCCAAAGTTTACTTATAAATTCGTTACAGACCAGATAAGAATTTACATGTATATATATATATATATATATATATATATATATGAATTTATTTATATATAAAACAAAACAAAATAAAAAATATGAAAATATAAAACAAATTTGGAAAAAGTAAAGCCAGGATGGGGTGCTGGTGTGTGAGCTGGAGTTACCTGTTCTGGATATTAAGACATAGAACAAAGCCATAGTAATCAAGAAAATGTGAAAAGAATGCAGATATACAAAATTAAATAGTGGAATAGTTTAGAGTAGAAACAAATCCATGTGCATGGGAATTTGATATATGAGAGACTTGTCAGCTTTCACAAATCTGTGGAATCAGTGAGGAAATGAAGCAGTTTGTAAATGGCTCTGGGAAGGGACGCCTGGGTGGCTCAGTCGATTAAGGCTTTGACTCTAGATTTCAGCTCAGGTCATGAGCCCAGGCACGGTTCATGAGTTCAAGACCCACGTCGGGCTCTGTGCTGCCAGCATGGAACCTGCTTGGGATTCTCTGTCTCCCTCCCTCTCTCTCTCTCTCTGTCCCTCCCTTTCTCTCTCTCTCTCTCAAAAATAAATAAACATTTATAAATGGTGCTGGGGAGATCAAGTTTATTATAGGTAACTATTCTGCATCATATACTGAAATGAATTCAGATGGATTAAAGACCTAAAAAGTGAAAGTTAAGACTGTAATAGAAAGAAATGTAGGAAAATATTTTATTACTCCAGCTTTTCAACAAGGTTCAAAGTATAAAACTTTATACAAAATTTTATACTTTGAATCTTGTTGAAAGGTAAATTAATGCATTTCACTATATCGCAAAGACTTTTATTCAATGAAGGCCATTACAGACAAAAGTAACAAATAAATGTCTAGGAATAACACTCTTTATGTCTACATTTGTTAAAGGATTAATATCCATTATACGTAAGCATACATACTGCAACTCATAAAGGGAAATTGAGTCAAAGGTATAAATGGCCAATTTACAGAAATGGAAATCCAAATAATGATGTGTGAGGCACATGCCTAAACTCGCTGATAACTAGACAGATGGACTCAAGGCTACTTTGAGATACCACTTGTTAAAAGTGGAGGGGAAGAGGGGAAAGAAAAAAAAAAAGACACAGAGAGGGAGGGAGATAAAACATAAGAGACTCTCAAAGACTAAGAACAAACTGAGGGTGAGGGGATTGGGGGGGGAGAGGGGGTGATGGGCATTAAAAAAGGGCACATGTTGGGATGAACACTGGGTGTTTTATGTAAACCAATTTGAAAATAAACTATTTTAAAGTAAAAAAAAAAAACTAAAAGGCAAAAAAAAAAAAAAAAAAGTGGATATTGTCGGGGCGCATTGGTGGCTCAGTTGGTTAAGCATCCAACTTTCTATCTCGGTTCAAGTCATGATGTCAGGGTTCTTGGGACGGAGCCCTATATTGGGCTTTGGGCTGATAGCATGGAGCCTTCTTGGGATTCTCTCTCTCCCTTTCTCTCTGTCCCTCCCCTGCTCACGCTCTCCGTCTTTCTCTCAAAAATCAATAAACTTAAAAGTGGATATTGTTAAAAGCTGGTTGCTCTTGAGTGTTGGTGGGGGAGCAGCTAAACAATGCTGCTGATAGGAGTCTAAACTGATGTAGTCATTTTAGAGAACAATCAGCAATATGTAGTGAAACGGAACGTGGGTATATTTTACGATTCGCTTGCCCTTTTGGTTATATTCCTAGGGAACTCTCAAGTTTACCCACAGTGACATGTATGGGGATATCCTCCTAGTATTTATTTATTTATAAGGGGAAGAGTTAGAAGTAATCCCAGTGTTCACTAATAACAGATAAGTAAAATGTGGGTTATGCATATGAGGCAATAGTATACTGCAGAAAGGAAAGGATATTGACAAGTTAGCAACATGGATAGATTTCAAAAATGTAATTGCAAGAAAAAGTAGGAAACAGAACAAAATATGTATCAAAAGGCAATTTGATTTTACATGCATGCATATACCTTTTCCTCAAGAATGTAAATGCAATAAAGGAGGTATGTAAGGTGATCTAAATGCATAAGACAATCTACTCGTGAACAATACTTGATTGGGTCAGAGGGTGCTTGAGAGCCCTTGTATTGTTACTAATCCTCCAAAGATCAAGGTCCTGGATCTAATCTGACTCTTCTTGCTTCCTTTATGGACTTAAACCATTTCCATGTAACAACTCAGTGTTTGTGGCTCATTCTATACACAAATTAAGGACAGAGGAAAAGCAGTTTTATCACAAGAAAAAAATAGGCAATGAATATTCCTAGCGAGTGGCATGACTCTGTCATTGTCAAGCTTTTATTTTCTTTAGAGGGAGTATGCCTATCCATGTGGATACATACTGTCTAAGCTATAGCTTTATCTTTTTAAATATATTTTTGGACCTCCTTTTTAACGCATAGATACATATGCTAAAAAGATCTAGCACGGGACACCTGGGTCGCTCAGTTGGTTGGGTACCTGACTTTGGCTCAGGTCATGATCTTGTAGTTCATGAGTTCAAGCCCCGCATTGGGCTTACTGTGGTCAGTGCCAAGCCCGCTTTGGATCCTCTGTCACCCTGTCTCTGCCCCTGCCCAACTTGTGCTCTCAGTCTCTCTCTCTCTCTCTCTCAAAAATAAATATACATTAAAAAAAAGACCCAATAAATGAAAATCCATCTTCTAATTCTTGACACAGATGGAACTTAGTACAATTATTTTGACTATGAGGAGAAAACAAATTATCATTGTTTCAGATTCAGATTCTCAAATGAGAGGTGCCTCTAAAATTCCTAATTTAAGGGTTCCTTGTCTTTAAGGAAATTTTTTTTACAAAAATAAAGAACTATAAATGTTGATATTTCAATTAATGGAAAAAATATAGCTACTGTTTGCAAATGAAACTTATTATTTATAAAGAGTTTCTTAAGCTTCAGATCTACTATCTACATGTAATAAAGAATTAAGGGGTCCCCGAGTGGCTCAGTCAGTTGAGGGTCCGACTCATGCTCAGGTCATGATCCCAGGGTTGTGGGATTGAGTCCCTTGTCAGGTTCTGGGCCAAGAGTGGAGCCTGCTTGGGATTCTCTCTCTCTCTCTTTCTCTCTCTCTCTCTCTTTTTCTGTCTCTGCCCCTCTTCCCGTGATTGCTCTCTCTCATTCTCTCTCTAAGTTAGAAAAAAAAAAGGAGTTAATCTTATCATTTCGGTGTCCCCAAAATAAAATCATTAGGGGAAATCTCATTATAAGCCTGCATATTCCTGTACTTAAGGAATAACAAGAGTTTCCGACAAAATTATTTATTATTTTGTTAAGGATGACTGGGCTCCTTAGGCTTTACAGGTTTGATTAAAATTTTCTATTTTGGTGCTAATGTTGCTTTCACCTTATTTGGCATCAACATATGTAAACCTGACCCCGTGTTTAGCAATGCACCAAGCATGGAAATGGGAACAGAAGTGTCGTACTTCTGATTAACAAAGGCACAACCTCCCCTTGCAATTTAATGCTTGTCCAGTTCCATGATAACTATAATCATGTAACAGAGTGTGATACAATCACCAAGGTATGTAGCCAGGTCATGACCTTTCTGGGGGTCTTTGGGCCACCATTGTTGCACCCTGGACAGGTGCTATTCCCACCTGGGCATTCCCAGTGGGGTCATCACCAGTCAGTGTATTTCTGATTTATAGGGAGTGAGTCTTGAAATGGAACAATTTGAAAATGTCAACATTGTCACAAGTTTTGTGAGATTAGACTATGCATGCCTCTCTAAGCACAGGTCCCTGAAATGTCTTGAGCAAGATTTGCCACAGTAAAGATGAAATTTTCTATCTTTACCCGATTGTGAGCATTCGAAGGCTTCCCAGCACACAAAGTGTACATCAGTTTTCCCTGCCACACAGCTGGCTGATGTTCTTTCTATTTCACCCCCTTTCCTTCGAAGAAGTCAGAAAAGAATGCAGAGGAGAGTGGGGATTAACATCCATGGAGCATCCCTGATACTCTCAGATGTATTCATCTTATTTTATTTAATTTTAACCAGAAGGGTGTAGCACTCTTCCTGTTCTATGAATGACGAAATGGAAGCCCCCAAAGTCAACACATGTCAATATCACACAGTCACCAAAAGGTAGAGTTGAGATTTGCTCTAGTTCTGATTTCTGAAGCCCTGCGGCGTCAGTCTTCCTCTGAAAGGAGAGATGGAGAAAGAAAGGAAAACAGATCTAGCATCCTGAAATTTCTCGTTTAAGGAATAAAATGTACGCCATTCCTTGCCACTTCAGGTAGTGCACTTTCCCGCGGGCAAGAAAAGAACGCAAAGCTTTTGAGAGGGCAGTGTGTTGGGTCCCGAAGGCTGAGAGGTCAGCAAGGTGGCCCTCTCTCGGGAAGTGCCCTTCTGGGACTTTGGAACAAGGCACTGCAATTTGACTCCCCACCCCCTGCCGCCAAGAGATCTCCATTAAGTCTCACTCATTGCAAGTTTTCGCCATAAGACTTCTGAATGGTTTAAAGTCACACAAAATGACAGACATGGGTGCAATTTTTTTGATAGGTTGTCAAAGAGAAAACTATATTTCTTACTCCTTTCTTAGTTCATTCATTTTTTGTTTTCACTCTTCGAGAAAAGCAATAGGGTCAGGCTCTCCTATCTGCCCAAAATTCCTGACATCACCTGAGACCCATACAACTTGTGCATACTAGCTGCCAGAGAATCACGGTCACCTGCATCGGTCTTGGGGATAACTAATATATTAATTAATTAAAGAATCATTAATTAATAACTATAGAATTTATTAATTAATATAGTACACAATAAAGATGACTTCTGCATTAGATACTTAAGTTTTAAATACATTTTTCTCTTTCGAAAAATGGGACTTATTTCCCCCATGAAATAGAAAATGTTTTACACTACATAATTTTAGACCAACGCTTACAAAGCAGTTAAAAATCAGTGCTTGACACACAAAAAAATAATAGTTCCCAAGTATCGAGTGCCTTACATGTACCAAGTGCCTCACAGACATTACCTCCTTTTGTGAGGTGGATACTACCATATCCATCTTAGTAATGACTTATCTGAGGCTCCTTGAGTTTGTGTGGCTAAGCGGCAAAGCTGGGCATTTTCATTTATTCAACAAATATTTTTGAATGCCTAGCACTAGGAGTATGGATATTTGGACACTACGATGTATTGTGTTTCTGTGTCATAAAGGTTTTTATATACAGAATTCTATGCAACTAATTCCACGTCAAAATATTTTATCCTGTTGCATGCATTGGGAGTAAGAACGTGTGATTTGGATCAAGTAATTTCTTTCAGCTAATTTTGAAGCCTATTTTTATTCCCAAATAACCATTACTGACCTCTCTCTAGAACATTCTTCTACTTTAGGACTGACTCCCAACTACCCCTCCACACGGTACCTTCCTGGATGGCCTTCCCTTTCCGACATCTTTACATGTTACTTTTCCTATCGTCTTCTACCAATGCAGACTACTCTTCTTTTTTGATATCGTAGCTTAATAGCAGCTAGCATTTAATTAATCTGTGCTTCCTATATGCCAGGGACTGGTCGAAGCTCTTTGCAAACTAACTAAATGCACCATTCCAACAACCCTCTCCTGCCCATTTCAGGCATGGAGAGATCCAGGATTTAAACCCGGTTTCGATAACTCCAAGTGCAAATCTTTTATCAATATTTTAATGCCTCACACCACCTTAATTCATAGTCCCATTTCTTTTTTATGTGCCTCCTTCCCTACAGTCAGGAGCCTCAATTACATTCTTGCTGGCGCCTCTCAGTTCCTTCTTTCTTGGACTTTCCAATGACTACCCTGTGTTCACCTTTATTTCTGAATACGCCTGATTTCTGATTTCTCCCACTCGCAAGTGGTGAACATGGCTGTGGAATGGTGTTTTACAGATTGCATTTCAAGATCCTGGTTGTAAGTCAACTTACTGCCTTGGAAAATGCATTCAAAATATCAATGAACATAGCTGCATCTAGTAGATAGGGCTGAATGTTCTTTTTGGAAATTTTCATCATACTCAACAAGTTTTGCTCTACATTTGGGAAACATGTGTGACAAGGTGGTGATATAAAATGAGATATCACCTTACACCAGTCAACATGGCTACCATCAAAAACACAATAACAAGTATGGTGAGGTTGTGGAGGAAAGGGAACCCTTATTCACTATTGGTGGAAATGTAAATGGTGCATCCTCTGTGGAAAACAGTATGGAGGTTCCTCAAAATTTTAAAAATAGAAATAGCATATGATCCATATAATCTGGACATTTACCCAAAGAAAACAAATAGGTATCCTTTTGTTTATAGCAGCATTGTTTACAATAGCCAAAAAGATAGGGAAGCAACCCAAGTGTCCATCAATAGATAAATGAACAGGGAATCTTCAGTGGCTCAGTTGGTTTAGCACCCAACTCTTCATTTCGGCTTGGGTCATGATCCCAGGGGTGTGGGATCGAGCCCTGCGCTGGGCTCTGTGTTGAGTGCAGAGCCTGCTTAGGATTCTCTCTCTTTCCCACTGCCCCTCTCCCTTACTCATGCTTTCTGTCTAAAAAAATAATAAAAATTAAAAAATAGATAAATGAATGAAGAAGATGTGATATGTATGCATAATGGAATATTACTCCATCATAAAAAAGAATTAAATCTTGTCATTGTGACCAAATGGATGGATCTTGAGGGCAATTATGCTAAGTGAAATGAAACAGAAAAACAAATAAATATCGTATGACTTCACTTATATCTGGAATCTAAAAAACAAAACAAATGAGTGAACAAACAGGAATAGACTCACAAATACAGAGAACAACCTGGTGGTTGCCAGAGGCGTGGTGCGGGGAGAGGTGGGTGAAATAGATGAAAAGGATTAAGAGGTACCAGCTTCCAATTTTAAAATAAAGTAAGTCACAGGGATGAAATATAGTGAGGAAATATTGGAAATATAGGAAATATAGTCATTAATATTGCAATAAGCTTATATGGTGGCAGATGGTAACTACACTTATCCTGATGAGTATTTTGTATTGTCGAATCACTAAGTTGTTCACCTGAAATGAATATAATACCGTATGCAGACTATACTTCAATTAAGAATAATTTGCAAAGTAAATAAAATGTATTTATGTGTTCATGGGTTGAAAATACATTAAAAGTAACTCCTGTAGCGGCACCTTGGTAGCTCAGTCAGTTGAGCCCCCGACTCAATTTCAGCTCAGGTCATGATCCCAGGGTCATGGGATCGAGCCCCACATTAGGCTCCATAGTGAGCATGAAGTCTGCTTAAGATTCTCTTTTTCCCTCTTTCTCCCCCTCCGTCTCCCTATCTTTCTGTCTCTAAAAAATAAAATAAAATAAAATAAAATAAAAAATAAAAATAAAAGTAACTGCTGTAGAAAGCCCTGTGACTGAGATTACAGGTCTCACTGTAACTTTACAACATGGCTCTTCCCCTGGACACCCTTTTTTTTTTTTTTTTTTTTTTTTTTAATAGCCATTGACCAGAGCTTCAATACCTATCAGAGCTGTTTATAGCATCGTCTTCTTCCAATCATATCTGGCCCTCTTACACCTAGCAGGGGACCCTTCTCTTATTAAGATACCTCCACTACTTTTCTGCTCTCTGTCCATGATTCGCTGGCATTTTCTTTCTCCCTATGTATTCACATGCTCCTTCAGAGAACACAGCTCTATGTGATTTATACAACACAATCCCTGTGAGTAGCTTAACAACCCCGCTGCTCCAAGCTCTGCTGTCTCATCCGATATCACTTACTCCCTCACTTCCCTACCATAGCTCCAGTTCATTGGTCTTCTCCCCTGTGCTCAGTTCCACCTGTGTTTGGAAGGCTTTGCCCTCCCATAAGTGTGTCACTCTCACCTGGCTGAAATGTTCCCCTATGGAAGATATCTTATCTCCGAAGCCAATGCCATTTCTCTCATTTTTTGTGTTTCTGTAGCCCTTTTCTGGTTTGTTTTCCCTCTCTAATGACACTTTCTGGTTTGTCATAGATTTGGCTGTGTGCAGGCTATGGCTTCACCCCGAGGTAATAAATGGTTAAGTTTATTCTAAGTCTTCTTGTCCTTAGTATCTCCCAGCATACCTGTGGGAATATACAACACCCAACTTAGATCCTTTTGGTCCCATGGGAACAGACCTGCACGACTCCTGCAGACTAGACCTGGCTCTCAGAAGGATGCAGGAAGGATGCAGGGTGCGCATGGGGTTCTCTTCAGTGAGAATAGTCCTTAAGGCAATACATACATGTGTCCAAGGGGTATCCTTTTTGGTCCCTCAAGTAAGAGATGCTGAGTGAGGGAAGGACACTGAGCCGCAGGCAAGTGCTGGAGCTGCCGCAGCTTAGAAGCCCCAGGTTCCAACAAGGAACCAGTATCTTCTGGAACAGTCTCTAGTTTAGCTGCCAGGTTCCCTGCAAGGGCCATGCCCTGATAGAAGAGTCATCACACCTTCTTCGTTTTTACTTCCTCTTCCTAGAAATGCAATTCCCCAGTTAGGGGTCACTTTAACCATAAGCAGTACTGCCTAGAAACACAACTCACTTCCTGCCTCTATCAGATATCCCAGCAGTACAAAGATAGAAAGTTAATCTCATGACAAATGTGCTTGTGGAGGATGAGCAAGGGTTTTGTTAACCTCTTAACCACAGAGGACAGCCAATATCTATTGAGTATCGATTACTGAAATTGTTTTTCATAGGTCGTATCATCCTATTGCAATAATTTTGAAAACATTCTTTCTATATGTTTTACAGATGAGGAAACTGAGGTCCAGAGAGGTTCAGTAACAACCAAGGTAACAGTTTAGCCTAGTAAGCTATAGAACCAAGCATTAAATTCTCATTTGTCTGGATTCAAAGCTTCTGTTCCTTTTTTCTGTAACTCGCTGATTAATTTACTGTTGGGTGGAAGGCATGCAATACATACTGGTTAGCATTAACCAGCTTTGCCTGGGACTAGCCTAATACCAGCACCTGCATTATTTTAAGTAAGCTCTCCCCACCACCCACCCAAGATACAGATGGGTTTATCATGTCTAAAATCTGATTTAGGTAAAATATAGTGTTTATTTTGAAAACCACCTCATAGCAAATAAGTTGAACAAAACTAAAACTTTCAATCAGTTTCTTTGTGTCAGGGCAATTATTCTTAGCCTCAGTTTCTTTCCAGAATAAAGGGATCATGTTTCATGATCTTCATGGCCTTTCCCATCTTGACCCTCCTATAAGAACAGAGTCCCCTTCCTTTCTGTTATACCTGGCAAACCTAGATGGCCAAGAAAGAAGCAAAGATGAAACTAGTTGAAATGATTAGGTGTTTTGTTTTGTTTTGTTTTCCTTCATTGTTTATAATTTTGTGTTCTGACCAGGACCGTCTTGCTTCTGGATAAGGCTCTGGTATGAACCAAACATTTAACAGGGGTGATTTTCAAAGCATGTGGTCTTATATCTCTATAAGAAAAGAAAAGGCCATAGTCCAGTGAGCGAGTCCACCATTCGGTGAAGCGTAGAACTGCCCTCAAGAGTACAATAGATAGATAGCTCACGGCAGGTATTTTAGGCAGAACCAGTACTTATTTGGGAAGCTCATCACCCTTACTGTATAAAAGAGCTTGGGGTTTGTAATTGTATGTGAGAAAATAAATTTTATATGCAAAGTTGTATCAGAAACTACTTTTTCAAATTTCCTAAGCTGAAGCCCTAAAGAATTTTCTGTTCATATAAGGCCTCATCTTCATCCTCAGTAAGAAAGCCAGTCATCTAGTTATTTTAAGTTGGTTACAAAATACAAATATACATTTAAAAAAAACCTAGCAACAAGCTTCTTGAAGCATTAAATACGAGTTTTCATTAAACCTTGTTCTAAAAGCTTACATTCCACTCTCTTAAACTTTGATGATTGGCCATTAGGAAACATACATTCCAGAGGTCATTTACGGTTTCATTCTAAGAGAGGATCATGGATTTAAATTTCTCTTTCCAGTCCATTCTTAGTCCATCAATTTAAGATTTTAAGCTCTTATAAATTGCTTAAATTTTGTAAAAAAATCATATCTGTTCCAATTCCCTCAATAGAACAGTATCGGTAATGGGCAGAGTTTTGTTATTTTTTTAAATATTAACTTAGTTTTTATAAGTACTAAAATTTTTGTGTAATCAAATTTATCAAGAATTTCCTTTATGAAGTCTTTAATTGCTTCATGCATGGAGAATACTCCACCCTGCTGGGGTCATATAGCTGTCTCTATTTTCTTTGTATTCCTTTTTTTTTTTTTAATGAATACTGAATGCTCCTTAAATATTCCATCCAATTAAATACTGGATGTTTTCGCTTTTAAAAATATTCTGGCTAACTGTTGCTCCACGACAATAATCCAAAATTTTTTAGTGGCAACTTTTGCTGTTTCAGACATTGATACCATCATCTGTGGTTGACCTAGGTCCTAATTGATCTGCCTGTGCAATTGACAGGCTGCTGTCAATGAGGAGGCCGCTAAGATTATTGGATATGCAAATAACACATCAATATCTGACATGATGGCAAGCTCGGATCTGACTACATGTTAATTCAATACAAATCTACTTAAGTTCCTGCTGGGCGGCTATCTAAAAACTCAACTTATTAGGTGATACAGAACTGGGCAAGATAAATAAGACACAGTGCTTACTGTTAAGATACTCACTATCTGGCAAGGAAGTTAGATATATAACAAATAATGAAAAAAAACCAAAAACCTTCTATGGTATCCAAAGTTCTTTGGGGACACAAAGGTTGTAATTAAAGTCAGATCTAAATCCTACTAACTTTATTTTCATTGGGATATAACCTAAACATCACATTTATTGTGCTGTTATGAAAGGTGTCAGAACTGGACATCTCCCCTGTTTCTTCTCTTCAAATCATTATAGTGTCAATCCAGAAGGACAACATTTCAGAATTCTGCAGTAGGCTACTGGATTTCCTAAATGTCTTGCTATGTTTCTCGTCTCAAGGCTGGCGTTCCAACGAAACTTCTGACCAGAGTATCTCCAGGATTTGCCTGTGACTGGGGACAGCTTGAGTGCATGCAGTCTCTAGTAGTCTAGCTTGGTGACCATCAACTGTCTCCTGTATGGTCTGGTATAGCGCTAATTAGGGCCAGTGTGAACATTAAGATGAGCGAGGGGTATTTTGGTTCTTGATCCTGCCCAAACATGTTCCCAAAAAGCAGAGTTCAAGAGATACTAAGTCTTCATCACTGATCATGATACATTCGCAATAGCTGAAGCAATTAGAAGCTACCAGCATTGACCTGTGTTCAGATCCTCTCTGGACATGGCAAGAGAAGCCATCAGTTCTGGCTATTGACTATGTCCCTGGCCCTTTGCTGGGTGCTGGAGAGAGATATTCATCAGACACAAATCTGCACTTGAGGAGCTTTCTTGCAACACAGGGATCAAGGGTTTGAGCATTTCTGGGGAGAAAAAAAACCTTTCAGTGTTCACTTAGGGCAGAGAAATACTTAGACTATTTTGCACTAGGGAACTGTATCCTGTGAAATTCATCACCCTGTACTACTTAAGACAACATTTATCATTAATTAAAAGATGGAGTGATAACCTCATCTAAGTTTGGGTGTCTATATGTTCCTGAGAAAATGGGAAGTGAAATTGGAACAAGATTCTGGAGAATTACAAAGAATCTGACAAATTCAAAATTCAATCATTCAATCATTCCCTTGGAATCTTATTTAGAATTTTAGTCTTTTCTATTGTTTAAATTTTCCAGAAGAAAAGTTAAACATTCATACTGGCTGCACTTAGTATCCATATGTTTTTTATTGCATAATTTGTGAGGTACATGTATATCAAGTTTTAAATCACTCATATAAACCATAACTCCTATCAATTTGTTTCCTATTGTTTTTTGAAAAATATATGTGATTTAAGGGTTTTGTAAAGAATAAAAATTTGTCCAAAAATGTCTGAAGCTTCAGAGAATTGATTATCTCAGTTTTGAAGATGGTGACGAGAATTTGAAATACACAAATGTTGGATTTTAATTTGGTTCTCTTTTGCATTTCAGCAATGGAGTGTAAAAAGCACTCCTGCATTTTTATCAAATTTAAGTTTACTCCTATTTTGACCATCTGTTACATGTCTATTTTGACGTGTAGCTTTTCCTGAGTGCATCGTCTAAGACCGTTTCCAAATTAAAATTTTACAAATGAAAATTTGAACGTGACAGAGGTAAGTTCACTGCGGAAATCTGGCAGTTTTGATGGTGGCCACCGGTGAGCGAGAAGAGACCTTTGTGCAATGTGCTGGGCTCCTGACCTGTCTTCTGGGTCATGTGTTCATAGGAGGAACACCCTGGAAACTGCAATGAAATGAAAGAGAGCTAAAATATTTCATCAAAAGGGTATAATTACTGCTGATCAAATGCAGCCTCACAACTGGCGAGGCTATGGCTTTGGAAAGCCATTCCAAAGCAGATGAATAGCATACTCTCAACACTCTCCAACACTTTTGGCTCATTTCCCCTTGAATATGTTTATCGCCACCCTTATTACAGGCCTTGCATATAAGGGACCACACTCTTGGCTTTGCAATCTTTTGGAAGACTCTATGGAGACCCTTTATTGCCACTACTGCCTCAGGGGGCTTTGGCTTATGTTGAGTTCACTTAGTGTCTCACAGTGTGGACGTCTCATAATGACCATAATTATTATCGTTTCCTCTAAATGTCATCCATGAGCCATATTTGGCGTACTTGAAACTTTTTTTGCGACTACTACGTTTTAGCTTCAAGGAGATGCTCACTAATGACTGGACTGCAATTTTTGTTTTTTCAGATAATCCACCTACTGAAGCCATCTTTTTACACCATGTCAGTCCCCGCTCCACATTTTCACAGTCTGTGTGGTTGCATCTCTGATTTGAATTCCTCCTACTCTGTGATCCTCCATCGTTCTGACTCACTAACCAGGCATAGAGGATTTTCAAGAGCCCTGAGTTGGACAGAGCTTTCTGTGATTAATCTCCCCAGTAGAGAGAGCTAAACAGGCATTTTCTACCACCATTTCTAAAATCCGCAGTGCCATGACTAATTACAGATATTACAAGCATGATGGTTCTAGCAGTGAAAATTGTTTATATAATTATTTAGTTTCAAGTAATGCTACCTCATTGACTTCTTTTCCTTTTTATTTCTTGTTTTAATTAAAGCTGCCTCCGAGTTCCCATCTCTTTAACTTAAAACACAATTCTCCTCATTTCTTTTTGGGCTCCATCTTTTTTTTCCCTTTTCACCCTATACGAATGTCCCAGGGACCATTCTTATAAACTTTGGGTTACAGTGTAAGCAGATATTCTAACAGCTTTTACAGGCATAGTACCATTGAGGCACAGAGGCTGGGAACTTCAGCCCCTGTGAGTAGCTTCTTAAGGTACATCCTGAAGCCATCCCATGAGGTCCAATACTATCCTGGGGCACTGTTAAGTGATAGGCTACCAACCTATCATTTTATATTAATTATATTTAATTAATTATAATTAATTATTATATTGTTTAATATTAATTATTTCCAGATCTGGGGAATAGCACACAAGCTCGCTTCTGTCCTAGCATTTTTTCATCACCCTTTCCTTTCACAAATAACCCACTTCACCTAATCCCAATGGATCTTTAGATACTTAGTGTTGCCTCATATTCTGGAGGCAACTGGAAAAACATGCTAAAACAATTTCTTTCCTCCTCCTCCTTCTTCTTCTTCTTCTTCTTCTTCTTCTTCTTCTTCTTCTTCTTCTTCTTCTTCTTTGCTTTGTTTTGTTTTTGTTTTTTACATAAACCTTGTATAATAGCCCTACCTCACACAACTTCATGGCACAGGATGCCAGCTGCCCTCAGACGTACAACTGAGCAATCTGGCCTTTCTTGGCCCCTATGCCACAACTCCTTGGTATCTAATTTCCCTCCGCTTTATCTTTACCAAACCCTCGGCAACAACTCTATTTCTTCTCTGTATTCCTTTTTTCCATTTTTAATTTTCCACGTCTTGTTCCCTCAAGATAAAGTGACTTTTAAGTCACATACGCTAAATGTGAAATTCCTGTGGTTGCCGGGAAAGTAATTACGCATACATTCAACATGTCAAAATGAAAGGCGGGAAGTATGGGTGTGAGTGTGTTCATGCATTGATTCAACAAACATTAACTGAGCATCTACAATGCGCCAAGAAATTCTCCAACCTGTGAAATAAATGAGTCGATAGGACGGAATCCCTGCCCTCAAGGAATTTACAGTGTTTTGGGAGAGACCGAGGACAAATTAACTGGTAATGAGAACACTGACTTCCAAGTCACAGAGATAAACAGGGGATGGGGGTGACAGTGGAATCGTTGTGGGGAGCCCTTTTTCTCACCGGGAGAAATTCCAGAGACTTCCAGAAAGAAGCCAAGTCTGAGGTACACCCAAAGAATCATGCAGTGAGAGGAATGGCAGGAGTGCAGTGTTCCAGCAGAGTCAAGGAATTAGAGAAAAAAAGTATCCTTCCCCCAAACTCAAAGTGCTTTCCTCTGGCTAAAACATGTCCTGCAAGGTGGGGCATGGTTGGAAGGAAGCCTGTGAAACCAAAGGGCAAGAGAAGGAGTGAGGAAAGTTCCTCTGACACCTTACAAGACCCAAATGCCCCACAATTCAAGAATAACTGCTGACTGAAAATCTGTTCTGTGAAGCTATTTCTTCCCTCCTTTGTTTGAGCGAAAGCATGGGCTGGTTCCATAATTTTTCCAGAAACTCTCAGGTAACTACCTTCAGTCAATTTTAGTCATAAGACAGATCCATTTCACTAACTGAAATACCCAGTCCTGTGTAATAGTCAAAACAGAGAACTTCATTTAAAGCCTTTCCCCTCTTTCAGCTAGCTTTGCTTCTACTCACCCTTCCTAGCCTCGCCTTCCACCCCAACACTCAAGAATGGGGCAGTGAGTTGGTTTTCACAGGATCTGGTTGTGCGTGCTCTGGGCTTGGTGTGTGTTTGGGGCTGACACTTCTGTGGGGTACGATTGAGTATCCCTTAGAAACGTCAATGAGCACATTTAACTGCACTTCCCAACCATGGGCAAAGCATGTCTTCGAGTCAGCAATTACTTCTTCCTTTTCAGTCAAAATACTTCTCCCTGCCACTATTAATCCCTTCTGGAAATTATTCCGGGTGTGATTTAATTATGGCTCCTGGCCACATTTTCTCCTGGAGCAACATATCTGGTCAATGAAACACAGTGAACCTTCTCACTCCACTTCCTACTCTTGGCCGTGCAGCCACTTCCCAGTGAGGCTGAGTCTCTGCCCTGTTGCCTCAGCTCCTTCCTTTAGAGTAGTCATCTGTGTGTCGGCACCAGTGTCCTGTGATTTGCAAAATCCAAGGGATGGACATCGAGGGCCCTGTGTGATCCCCCTTCAGTTTTATTTTCATAGTGAGGGGGGAGGTAAAATGCCACGTAACTTTGGGAACTTTCTCTGAAGAAGATCCTTTTCTTTTCCAGGCCTCAAATATTCCATACCCTTCATGTGGGACTAAGGATTGGAATCGATATTTGACCACTTTCTTTGTAACCCTGGGCTCTTAATTTTAAAAAGTAGCCAAACTTTTCCACCTCTTTTTTTCCCTTGACTTTTAAGAATCTCAATGAAAACAAGAGCCCTGTTTTACCATCTTGTTATACACCATATTTGTATTTCTATAAGAGAGTTTTTGCTTTATCTTGGTAAAGGAGGGATCCTTAAATCTGGTTAATAGCGCTAAATGTGGTAACGAGGACATGAATCTTGACCTCCGAAAGACATTTCCTTGGTACCATCTGTTTCTCCCCACTCCTCAGTCCTGTTTGGCAATCACTCTTAAGAAAAAAAAAAAATGGACGGATAGTTTCTGGAGTCAGATTCCTCAAAAGCTGCTCAAGAATAAGGAGTATGAGCAATGTCATCTGATTCAAATTAGACTCAGGTAAGGCAGGCAGGTGGAGGCTGACCTATAGAGTGCCCAAAGCCTGAATCCCCCACTCAATCCAATTTCTTTATTCTTATTCCCTTAGGCTAAGCTGGTCGGACCCTTGATCCATAGCTGGGGGGAGTCTGTGTGAACATGGTGAGTAAGTTAGAGGGGAATGGACATTCCTTGGACCCTGAGACTCTTCCATATTCTTGACACAGCTTCCTCAGCTGTCATGGTCTCTGGTTGTGTCTCTTCCACATCCCTTTCACCTTTTTGGGAACCAAGAAATTAAATTGCCCAGGCCACAGCCCCGTGGGGGAAGAGAGCACCCTGGTAGGATTGACAGCTCCTGTTCTGTCTGTCCTTCCTCCTCCATCTACCTATGATTCTCACCTCTTGTGCATCCCCAGCTGATCAGATTTCCCTGTAATGCATTTTCTCCCCTGCTCCAAGTTTAGTTGTCTTCCTCCAAGTCTCTATGTTTCTGCCATTATATCCCTGCATTTCTATTTTTAAAAATTGTTTCTCCATTTCTTTCTTTCTAGTCTGCCAGAGTCAGGATGTGAGCGTACATCTTTAATCTTGCTCACATAATATTTCCGCAGACAAGCCAGAATGGCCAGGGCCTCAACTGACCACCAGAAGAATAGGAGTATGGAAGGAAACAGACAGGTTGTCATGTTACTACCCAAGGAGCAGTTGATTCAGCCAGACCACCCTTCCCTGGAAAATTATTTGGGTATCCCATTCCCACCCCTTTTATCAGCTGCCCAGCCTTTTTCTCCCACCCCCCTTGCAGTTATTAACTATGAGAAAAATAACATCTGAAGAGATCAAACTCCTGGTTCATCATCTTCACCATCTGGTTCTTTATTCTCCAACTAGAAGATTTCCAGCAGGAAATCACCCACCAGCTTTTTTGTGAGCACCAGTATTGTTTGTACAGTCCCGTAGGATAAGTCCTCAAAGGATGCCCTGCCCAACTAGCCTGGCCTCCTTTTCCGCAGTCCAGCCATCCCTTCTCAATAGAGACTTTCTCAGTGGGGGAAAAAAACAACTCTCAGTTGACTCTGAATTCCCAACACCACTGGCAGCCTGGCTAATGCTCAGTAAATGCTTGTTAACCAAGGTGGTAATCTTCAGTGATACTAGATGAGGACCCTCCAAAGGGTTTTTAATCTATCTATTAAGTCAGAAGGAAAAGCCAACTAAAGTATGAAGGCAGGAGGAGAAGATTTGAGGGGAAAGGAGGAACAGAGGGTGGGTGAATAGTACAGCGTTTTGTTTTGTTTTTTTTTTTTTTAGGCCATAAACCCTAAAATGAGAACAATTTCTCTGAACAGTCTGAGACTGCTGTGGATTCTTGACAGCTCTGGCTATCCACCAAGAGGACCCCCACCAAGGTGCACGTCTCCTGTAGTAAAGGATCAAGACTGACCCCAAATCCCAGCTTATGGAAATTCCAGGCCCAGCTTTTAGGTTGGGCTTTTGATTATTGGCCTTAAATGCAATAGGACCATTTTTCAAGCAATGTGAGACCCTTTGTGCCTTCTTTTTCCCTCCTCATAGATTGCCACAAGGAAGTCTGTATGAAAGTCTCTGGAATTGGGTTTGGCCTCAAACAATGCTTTGGTAAAATTCTTGAGAAAACAGACATCCTAGTGTGATTTATTAAGTGCTCAACAGATGTTTATTGAAATGGGTTGAAATGGGTTGAAAAACAGAGAAGACATGGTTCTGAATACTTCAGTGCTCTTGTTTCAAAGACTTGATTAAAACTCAAAAACATCTACCAGGTTCAACTGACTCCCCTCTCTCCTATTGCCATCAGAGGCTGATTGGATGGAGTGAGCTCAGAGGTCTGACTCTCAGTACCAACTAGAACAGAGGATGGGGAGCCTGCATGAGGTCAAAAGCCAGAGATTGCAAATGATGGCATTAGGCATCAGACCTGAGTTTGAATAATTTAATTGAAAAGTAGAAGAGATAAATGAGCTAGAGAGTTTTTGGCGACCCCAAACTATCTGACTCTCATCCTACCACATTTTCTCTCCTTTGCTTCCATCTGTACCGTGGGTTTAACTGAGGGTGGGGGAATGTGATGATTGTGGGGTATGTTTCTAACCTTTCAGGTATCTTGTGCCTATCACCAATGGCCAGAATATTTTCTCCCCCCTCCATTTATTCAAACACTTCCTGCATTTCCCTTTTATTTCCATTCCCTCTTTCTTCTTCTCAGGGATTGTCTCTGCTCCTAGGCCTTTGAAACTCTGAATATGCGGGAGAGGTCTAGAGTGCTAGGGCTGCTGGCCTCAGGTGGGACAGGGGATCGATTAGAGATGATAGCTTGGTTTCTGTTTTGCCCTCCCCTTGAACCCTGTCAGGTCTCTGAGAGAGTTGCCTTTACCTCTGCCTTCTAGTGAACATTTTTATCAGTGATTTATTTTATTTATTTATTTATTTATTTATTTATTTATTTATTTATTTATTGGCTCACTGCCTTTTGCCCTGGATTTTCTCCCAGTGGATGCTTCCAATTCTTCTGCTATATTACTTCTGTTAAAACTCTATGTTATTTTACCTCTGCATTTCATTCTTTTTCTGCATCTCTATGTATCCCCCTGGATAGCTATCTCTATACCTATGAGATTCTCCTTCTCCAATTGGGACATTCTAGCTTATTCATTTGTACTTTCCCTCCCCCTCCCCCCCCCCACACACATAGGAAGACAGGGAACAGGGATGACAGAGATGGGATTGAAAACCAGAGTTGGAGTTGGATACTACCCAACTCTTCCTGGGGTGTGCTCCAGCAAACCAGCTTATAAACTAGAGGAGTGCGGAATAACTTCTTGCCTTCAGGAGGTGTTCAATCCCTCTTATCCCCCTTCTGGGCTTGCCTTTTCTGTGATTGTTCTTTTGTGCTCCAACAGCGGTCATTTGGTGAAATGACATCTTCATGAAGCCGCACCTGACCTTCTCCCTACCTGGCTCTCTGCCTTCCAGCTAGGAACTCTGATAAGACAGCTTCCTGCTTCAACTATAGATCCCACATCCAGAAAGGCTAAATCCTTGGAGACTTCTGTATTCCTGTGGGTTTGGAGATTATCTACATTGTCAGCAAGCTACTTCCCAGGGACTCGTTAAACCCAACCCAGCCATTCATGGATGAGCGTCTTCAAGGATTTCTTTCATTTGTCATCCAAAGAGACTGAGTCCCAGTGTGAACTTACAAATTCAACTTCACCTTTAGTGTCCTGGAAGGTATTTCGAGGTTATTTTACAAGATTAAGTGCTTTTAGAGGAAAAGACACTGTTTCTCATTCATTGATGTATCCCCAAGACTCGTTAGAGTATTGACTAATATTCAAACTTTCATAATGTGTTTTGAAGGACATTTGAATATTAACATCTAATTTCCAATGCATTTTATGTATATATGAGATAAGAAAATATGCGGCAGTTTAGGAAGCAGAAATAGCAAAGAAGCCAGGAGGAGAGGTGGGAACATGGACCCATGAGTTTTAGACAGGATTGGATGTCAGCTTGCCAGGTAAGGTACAGCTTCTCTGTGTCAGAGTATTTGCAGCTGAAGAATCCTAATAGATCTCAGGTAACCTGAAGTCAGTCAGTGACGTAGGGATGGTAGGAGTTCCCAGAAGGTCTTGCCTTCCCCAGCAGGTGTAGCCAGAACTACAGATCAAGACAAACCCCTTCTGCCCTTGGTTAAAAAAAAAATGTATGCATCACATTTAGGGGCTTCATAAATGATTGTGGGAAAGAACAGAGTCCACAAATGCTCCCTTCAAAATAGGCATCCTCTTGCCTTGCCTTTGTGGCATGAGGTCACATCCATCAGAGATCCGAGATTCCCAGAGGCTCACAGAGCAGCAGGACAGTGCCCTGAGGCTAAGCGGGAGCAAAGGTCTGCTGGGAGACCCAATCGAAAGGAGTCAAGGAATGGTCGAAGCCACGGATGGGGGGAAGCAACCCCAAGCAAAGAGAAGGATGAGGTGAAAGAGGGCTCGGAGCAATGCGTTCTTGGCCTTGTCTTTCTTAAAGGAGCTCTACCAATCTATGGCATGCAAATAGGAGTATGCCCAAACGATCGCTGGAAAGCCATTCTTTGGCCCACCTAGAGCAGGCAGCTCACCCTACTTCCTGGCTGGATATATGTCCCTTCCAGGAGTAAAGGGAAACCAAGGCTGGCCCTAATTGCTTCTAATTACTCTTCCTGAGCTGGATAGAGCCCCAGGCCCAAGTCCACTTGTTTTTGGGAATGCCTATTTTGAAGGGAGAGTCTGTGGTCTCCGTCGGTTTAATTCTCTTCAACACCCTGTCCGAACTATGGCCTGGCTGAGAATCAGATCAGGAGGAAGGACTCAGGGGACAGTCCAGAGGAAAGAGTCCTAGTGGGGGGATTCACAAGGACTTGAAGTACTCCATTTACTTCTCCCTGATCATAGTCCTCTATAAGAACTTTTGAGTGGGGGGGGAGCATAGCCTTATGTATGCAGGAATAGGGAGATAGGAGTTTGTGGAAGGGAGAAAGAAAGCCTTTTGGAAAGGGCAGCCCTTCAGGAGGAAGGACATTAGGGCAGCCTGGGCCCCAGATCTCAGCAGGGCCTGGAGGTGCCAGTAGGCTTGTACAAGTTGGAAATGAGCGCTGCTAAAGGCCGTGCAGAGCCTGAGCGCAGGGCTGTGGGTTTCTGGCTCCAGAGGGGCAGCCTCTCTCTGAGAGCAGCAGCAAGGGCTGGGCTTCCTAAGGCCAAAGGCATCTCTCAGATACTCTGCCTCCAGCTTCCCTCTGCACATTTCCCTGGCTCCCTGCAGGTGGGTGCCAGAGGGCTGGCTAATCTAGAGATTGATGGCATAGCTTGACTCAGAAAGGCAAGTGGCTGTTTCCCAGCCAGCCAGCCTTGCGTTGCTTTCCTTCTCTCCTCTTCAATCCTTCTTAGTGAATTGGGACCCTCTACCACCAGGAGGTAAGAGGGCAATTGGTAGCTGAGAAGATAAATCACTGCACGGAAGGCGAGTGCCTCACACGTTTCTGAATCCCTTAGAATCTTGCCGATTCCATCCTGGGAACGTTTTCCCCAGCATTTTTCTCTGCCTCTCTGAAAATTTCTGATTTCTTATTTGGTATCTTTCTGAACCATAAAATCCGAAAGAATTTGGTTATTCTCCTGAAGCGTTGGTGGCCTGGAAGCAGAGCATGATCAGCTACTTCCTATCTGTGTGTCTGTCCCTCCCTCTCCTCCCTCTGTGACCCAGGCGCTCTGGCACTTGGGGGACCATGGTCACACCTGTGCACTCTGAACTCTTGTCTCTGATAAGATCTGTCACCCTGTCTCTGTTCCTTCTCTCTCCTCTCTCTGTACACAGAGATGTTGCTTTCTTCCTCTCTCTCTGTCTGCAGATGTAACCACAGAATTTCTCTGTCTCTCCAGTGCCTTGTGTCTTCTGAGTATTTGAGTTGGATCTAGTCCCCTCCCTTGTGCCCTTCTCCTCATGACCAGACTGGAGGCCAGTCAAGGCAGAGACCACACAATCAGGGCATGGTCAATGCCTCACTCCTGTCCATTCTCCATGCTAGAGCAGGGACACCTTTCTTCTTTCCTCTCAGAACCCTGTTTCTTTCTTTCTTTTTTTAAAATTATGGGGGCACCTGGGTGGCTCAGTCGGTTAAGCAGCCGACTTCACTCAGGTCATGATCTCATGGACTGTGAGTTCGAGCCCCGCGTCAGGCTCTGTGTTGACAGCTCAGAGCCTGGAGCCTGCTTCGGATTCTGTGTCTCCCTCTCTCTGCCCTTCTCCTGCTCACGCTCTGTCTCTATGTCTCAAAAATAAATAAATGTTAAAAAAAATTTAAAATTATGTTAAAATATACATTAACTTTTTCCATTAAATCATTTCCCAGGCACTGTTTCTGATTTTGAGGAATGACCACATGACCCCACTACTTCCTGGCCCACTCTAGGGGTTCCCCAGACTTCCTCATTGACCATCATCTGTGTTGTCACCATTTTCTTGGGACCAACCGCTGGTCCTCTGTCCTTTAACTCGGGCTTCCAAGAAGGGAGCTTCCAGGCACAATCCCAGCCCTTGTGAACACCCCAGAGCCTGGATCTTGGGGCATCTTGCTTTCCTCTCCCCAGGCGGGTGCTGGTTTCAGGAAGCATCTCACCCTCAGAACCCGTCACAAACCTGGAGTCTCTAGTATTTTAAAGGTTTCCCACACTGGACCTGTAGCCTCCAACAAGATTGTTTCCTGCTCCTTAGAATGTTAGTACAGCATAAGGGAGATGATGGGAGTTTGGACACCCAAACAGCAGCTCCTTCAAGACCATGAGATCTCGATGAGCAGAGGCCAGGCTAACTACTTGCCACTCCCAAAGTGAAAGTGGTTTCCTGGTGACCTTTTAACTATCTTCCTCATCTAAAGTGATTTTTTTTTTTAGGTCTCTGTGAGGTGTGACCTAGAAGAAAGACTATGGCAAATTGACATCTGAGGTCTAACAAGGCTGTAGGGAACACTTGTGACCAGCGCCATTTTCCCCAATATCTAGGACCGTGGCCTTCCCTGAGATGTGGTGAGCAACTTGAGAGCAGGGACTGTGTGTCCCACTCATTGCTGTATCCCTGACACCAGGTTCAAGTTCATAGCTGCTTGGCGACAAATACACGAACAAATGAAGAAATAACAGACAGATGTGGTGGACTGAGGAAAGCAAAAAGAGCAGAGAAGAGGGCTTATTTCAGTGCCATTTACTCAGTATGGTTATGTGAGGCACATTCTGGGGGAACCTTCTCTTGGAGTCCAAGCCAAGGGGAATGTATATATGGCTGTCGTGCCAAGGAAATAGCAACAGTGGAGACCCCAAAATGGCAGACCTCCAACCACTCGAATAGTCAAGGCAGCTGATCCAGAGAAAATCACCTTGGGAACCTGGCTGAAGAGAAATCCTAAACCTAATCCCCAATCCTGGTGCTTCGCGCTTCTTGAACTGAATTGTTATTTCACCATTTTCCAAGCTCCCAACCCTTCCTTCCTGGGCACCGTGCCACAGGGCAGCTAGACTTTCTTCCAGTTCTGGTCTCTACCGAGCACCCTCAGAGTCATAAAGCTCTCTGTCATGAGGATCTGGGGAGCTTAGTGCCACTGGAAGGGTCTCCTGAGCCTACAACAGCTCTCCTCCCAGGGTGAGTGGACTGGAAAGCAGACAGGGCCAGGCAGAGGCAAGAACTCTGAGCAGGGG
This sequence comes from Paguma larvata, assembly GCA_030068075.1. Classification (NCBI taxonomy): domain Eukaryota; kingdom Metazoa; phylum Chordata; class Mammalia; order Carnivora; family Viverridae; genus Paguma; species Paguma larvata. The sequence goes on along the minus strand of CM057827.1, from coordinate 126,999,443 downwards.
CTCCTGTGGCTCCTGAGGCTCCTGGGGACCTGTGTCCAGTGCATGCACTGCAACTGCTTATTCCATGTAGCTCCTGGGCACACCGTCTCCAATGCCTCCCCCAGGGATGTGTAGCTTCTCTCTCCCAACTGTTTGCCCTTGGCTGTGCCAGCCTCCATTTGAGCCCCCTCTGGTTTTGGGTTCTCATGGCAGCCTGAGTTTAAGGGGAGGAGAGAAGGAAACTTCAAGAAGGGTGGAGGGATCCTAGACCCTACACTTCTGTGGAAATCCCTGAATGCCCCTCTGTTTGCTCAGCCCCAAACCTGCCTCTCTAATTGGACTATCCAGTTATGTACCCTTCAGTGGGACACAGGCTGTCGCTAAGATGTGACCTTTCTGGGTTTAAACAAAAAGTCGTCGGGCTCCCAGAGTTGGGTTTGAGAAGATTTGGCCGCCACGCCTCAGGCTAGGAGGCCGGGGGCCTCTGACTATGGGATGTAGGAAGTTTAGATATTCCCACCAAGGGCACAGAGTCACTCTATGGAAAGACACTCATGCTTTGCTCAGACCCGGCCCAGAACCAGGTCTCAGCAGGTCCCAGAGGTCGAGCTGGCAGCTGGAGATGAGCTTTTCTCCAAGACTGCCTGCACAATGCCACTTCTGGCTTATAGACTGCTCCCTCCAGCCTCCTGTTTTTCTTCACTGGTGTTTACTTCCAGAGAAGCTGGTCCTGAGTTAGGAGCAGAGGGGGCAAGGGTAGACCACATGTCTGCACACATAGCACGGAACATGTTACGTTTCTACTCCCAGTAGGAAAACTTTTCTTGCCAACTCAGCTTCTGGTCCACTCAGCTTCCCCAGCCTCCTTCGAGCCACTGCCTCTACCTTAAAGTCTGTGCTCCACAGTGACTCTCTTCGAGGTCTAGCCAGTTGGTTCCTTGGGCACTTCTCTCCCTGCCCTGATTTCCCTCTGACTCTTGTTCCCCTAAGTCCAACACTCCCTTTGCCTTCTCTGGTCTCATCTTTTGTGTGTGATGATATTTAAGTACAATACTTCGGTGCCTCTCCTGGCTGTGCTCTCTCTCCCTCCATTTCTTTCTGCAGATGAGACCATAGCAATTCTAGCTCCTTCCTGCCCACCTCTATCCAGAGTCCCAAGTTCTCCAGGGTTTGAAACTTATCAAATAGCCCTCTGTTGGGACATCTTTCCCAGGAGGGATGGATAAAGGCAGGAGTGGTGGGGAGGGAGTGGGCTCACCTGGCTCTCTGGTCTTCCCTCTTATCCTCCCGGCTGAGAGAGGGACAACTTCCTTTCCCACCAGGCCCTGTTTCTGATTGCAAGGAAACACCATCTTGGTGATACTCCAACATCACCCCACCTTTCCCTGGTCCCTTCCCTGAGTCTCCAAGACTCCCCATTGACCATCGCCTGGGCTGTCACCACCTTCCTGAGACTAACCCCTGGCTTCTGCCTTTTGACAGCATTTGGGGGCATGTTCAATGGCTTCCTTGGAGTGGTTTCCTTCCCCCCCAATCTCAGTGCTGCTCAAGACCAGGACCTTGATAACATGGGTGAATGTGTGGGAGTTTTTGGTTTTTGGTTTGTTTTCTTTTCTATTTTCTTTTTTTATTTAGACTCAAGTTCTGATTGAACAAAGCACATTCTAGCTTCTGACTTCCTGGCTGGTCACAGTGAACACTCAATATTTCTTGATTGATAGGATTCCCCTAGAGTATTTGTCAAACATTAATTTTCTCTGGATGCCATGTATGTGTGAGCCATCAGCCCAGACCTTGGGCTTCTGTTTCCCTTCTCAGCATGTCAGTGTGCCCTCTCTCACTATGGATGACAGTGCTTGTATGTAGGAACTTGGTCTCATTCATCTTTGTATCCCCACTGCCTAGTAAAGCTCAACAAATATTTGATAAGACAATGACCTTATGCATGGGTGAAACCCTGGACAAATAAATACCAGAGGCTACCAGCAACAGCAAGATCAAAAGGGAAGTGAGAGACACCCCCGGTCAGACTCCATTCCCTGCCAAGGTGCCTGACAGATGGGCCGTTGGGAGTTGGTTTACTGGGAAAGTCTTCTGAAGGGACTTTCCCACAGAACACTCTGAACAGCTCTGTGGGGTGAGCATGTGCAAGCATGCTCCCACATAGTGACACCAGAGTGCGAAGTGTCCGAGCCCTTTCCTGAAGTGAAATCCATTTCCAAATCGTCCTGCTTGGCTAGTGGTGGCCGAGCTATGTGGAGAGAAATTTAACGCCATCCTTCAAACCACAGCACTTCTCCAGCCTTCTGATTCAGGTTTCCGTTCCTATTCATGGCCCGTCTCCACCCAGGGAATGGGGCCTTGGAGGCAGCAGAGACAGGGGGACACGAGCACCACTTGAGGGGTCCAGAAATAGCTGTCACACTATCAGGATGGAGGGAAGAAAAAAATGGCAGCTGCTCTTGCTGGGGTTTCCCTGAGCAGCCTGGCAGGGGCTTTTGAGGGAGGCGCCATGCCTCGATGCCTCTCTCTTGCCTGTCCCTAACATGTCTCGGAGCCACAATTCTTCCGGCAGCCTTCCTGGAGGAGGCAGCTCAACCTCCTCCTCAGGCTAAGAGTCATTTGCTGGTCTCTCTCAGACTAAGCTTCCCTTGCAATCCCTGGACGGATCACCCAGGCTGGGATTCGAGAGGTCAGCAAGCCGGCCCCCTCCCCCAGGGCTTCATCATGGATGCTTGACTGTCCACCATTAGAGGGGCGTTTCCTGGTCACTGAACTGATAACTGTTAAGCTGTAATTTCTTTCTGGAAAGGATTCCCAGTTCCCATCCTTCCACTCCACCTTACCCTGTTACCTTCCTTTCTCTTGTTTCCAGAGCTGGGCTTCTGAGAGGGAGGGTAGGGAAGAGGGGACAAAGGGACAGAGATGAGTGAAGGACACTTTTGGGCTTTCCACCCTCCCCTGTCCCGCCCTAGCTGGCCCCTTGGCCTCTCTCTCAGCCATGACCCAGTAAGGAAGAAGACATCTGGAAGGTTACAAGTCCATGCTGCCAGTGTGCTACTTCTGCATTTCAGCTCTCCCTACTCCTCCCCCACCCCCCGTGAAGGGTCCCACTTGGCCTCTCCCAGGCCCCACCTTTCTCCCTCCCTTTTCCTCCCTTACCACCCTTTTTCCACTTCCTCTCCCCTTCCCTTCATCTCCCCTCCCTGGTCCATCTTGCCATGGGTTTCTGCTTTATCTCTAACTTTCTGGGCCTCCACCCACCCTGGACACTTTGCTTTCAAGATTTTTCCCCTCCTCCAGCTTAGTCATCTCTCAATGACTCTCGTGCACAAGAACTGGGGTTCATGTGGGTCAGGGGTGGTGGGGTCAGCGGAGGGTGGGGAGAAGGACTTGGTAGACACAGCCCGGATGGCCTTAATGCCCCCAGGCATGCTCCCTTTAAACTTCTTTATGCCCAAGGCCTGAGCTCGGTGTCCAGCTGCGGGGCCACCTCCGTGGGCCAGGGCCACCTCCTAATGCCAGGGCCACCTCCTAGCGCCAGCAAACCTGCTTCTGGTAGATGGCAGCCACTCTGCGCAATATCTCTATATAGCCGTATACATTTGTGTATAGGTACAATATTTTTAAGGACCTATTAATTGAAAAGATGTGTTTGTGCTGATTCCCAAGCTACCCAGGGGTCTCTCTGAACCCTGGTTTCCCCCTAAGAAAGGTGGGAACCATGAAGTTCCTCCCTTCAGGTCAAAGACCCTCTGTTTCCCTCAGGAGGGCAGGACAGTGAGTGAGACGGTGGAGGGGGCCAGTGGCCTCTCGGGCTTCCGGCCCCTCCCCCACCTTCCAGTGGCAGTTGCTCCGGTTGGAGTTTCCCGGCAGCCCCGCAGGACTGTAACTGTGCTTTGGCAGTTGGCCGGTGGCACACCTCCTTCTCCCATGTAGTTCTTGAGTGCAGAATTCTCTGGAAGCAGGGGCTTCTAAATGGCTCAACCCAGACCTCCTGTTCAGACCAGGCCGCTCTGTCCCCAGTGGAGCCCAGGCTACATCTGAAACTCTCCGAATCGATGGCTCCTTGTGACAGCCCGGGTATTGTTGAAAGAAGGACACGAGTCAATCCCTTGGCCGGGAATTCAGGGGCCTGGGAAAGCTCCTGCCTTCGCCAAGAAACTTTCCTCTCCTTCTAGATTCTACCCTATCTCAATATATGCAGTCCCGCCTTGAAAGATTCCTTCCTAGGATGAAGGACAGGCTTCTCTCAAATTCCTATTTCCTTGTAGCAACGACGCAGGTCAAGCGGCCGCCATTTTGCCCTTTCCTGCGAGTCGTCAGGACCCGCTTTGGACCAGCGGCTGGGGTAAAGTCGAACCGGGGTAAAGGCAAACGGCCGTGCCCAGGGCGCTGAGCAGGTTGCAAGGGCAGGAGAAAGCATCTAAAGACACCCCCGCCAGATTTCCTAAATGGGCTTGGAGGGAACCCAGCCCCAAGGTGCCCTCTTCCCAGGCTGGCAAATGGCCTTTTCTCATGGTGAGAGTCCCAGTGCAAGAGGGGACCCTGAGGCGCAGGTGCCAGGCAGCCTCCTGATCCCCGAGGGATATCCTCACGGCCCCTGTTTTCTCCCCCATAGACCCTCCAGGCAACAGTTACCAGAAGCCATGACATGTCCCTGCAGCTGGAGACCTTCTGGGCCCAACGTTGCCTGAGGAGGAAGGAAGGTAGGTGGCAGAGCTGCATCAACACCCCTAAATCCAACGCTGATCTCCTTCCCTTCTTGTCCTCTCCATTTCCTGAATCTGGAAGGCTTCTACATGGGGTGGTGGGAGTGACAGAGGCCATCCTTGGTTAGGAAGTCCAGAGCGGCGCCTGGGCAGAGTGGGGACAGAGGAAGGGGCTCACTCATTCCTCCCCTTTCCTGCTGCTCTTAGGAGCTGAAAACTAGAGGGGGCTTTTTAGGTGAGGCCACAGGGTATGGTCAGCTGCTCCCTGCTTAACCTTCTCCATCACTCCAACCTCTGCCTTCTGGAAGCTTGCCGGGGGCCCTCTTGTCCTGTATGATCTCCTTAACTTACGTTTCTATTTCTGCCCCTGGATACAATGGCCGCATTTCCTTTGTCGCTTTGGGTGGAAGTCATCTCTCCACAGCTTTCCAATCAGTATGGGTCACAGGTGTGTGAAGATAGCAGTGTACGTTGTCCCCAGGACAGCTGGGTGGGCCTTGGCCAAATATCTCTATACCCAAATGGGCCCTTCACATAATCTTTTCCATGGGTGATGTGAAATGACAGAGTTTAGAAAGTACTGCCCCACCAACACATGTTTTTCCCCTCCAACATTCAGATGTTTTTGTGTACTTTTCTGCTTCTTATCATTCTCTTTCTCTTGTCCACAGAGAATGATTGGACCCCAGGTCAAAGAAGGAGCTAAAAAACTCAAAGGGAAAGGCACCATCTAACGCCCCACAGGTGCATAGCCCACTGACTCTGAAGACAAGCACCTTGCTTCACCCCTACTACTGTCCCTGAGTGTTAGAAATCTCCGATCTGACACCAAAGCTTCTCCCATTGGTCACCATAAAGGAGGCTAACGGTGTGGCACACCAGGCCCCGTTTCCTTTCCCCTTTGTCACCCAGTGCTCAATTGGAAGTGACAAGAAGCTTCCAGATCAGATGCCATCTCCTGGTCCCCTGGAGGAGGTTTCACTCCTGCCAAAGTCACACAGCCTCTTCACCCACTTTTGAGCTAGTTCCAAGAGAGCCCCTTCCTTGCCAGACTCTTGGTGGGTAATGCTAGCCCTGGAAAGTTTTATCCATGCCGTGTGCTCATGGCCAACCCCACTCCATATTGAACTGCTTCTCAATCCCAGGCTAAGGCTCCATTCTCTTCATTGTCTCGATAGCTCTTCCTCCCGTGCTCCTAGAGGGCAAGACACTGTTTCTCATGCATTTCTGGACCCCTGGAGCTTTAGTTCAGGACTTGGTATGCATGCCCAGCGCGTCCTTGTTTTAAATAAAATTATTTCAAAATGGCATTTACAAGTGTTAAATGTCTTCTCTGAAATTAGAGATGAGGAGGCAGAAGAGAGCTTGAGATAATCTGATGTGCCCAGGAAGAAAGATGGATGGGGGGGTGGGAGACAGAAGAACATACATGGGTGCATTCAGGTCGGGATTAAGGGAGGCAGTTTACTTCCAGTGGGGAGTTGTTGAAACTCAGGTACATACAAGGCCGATGTGGAGGGCGCTTCATAGATTTCAGATTCAGGGTCTATTGTAATAGATCCAGAAGCAACACACGTACTGTGAGTGGTAGTTGCTGCTAAATCTCTAGAAGAAAGTAAATCCCATCAGACTCTGACCAAACGGGAATTTTTTGCCCTGCCTAGGTAAGGTTCTAGGAATTGTAGTTGGGATTTAAAATATTTAAAATATTTATCAACCCTCTTTCTCTATGCACCCTCATGCCATACTACTCCGTTTGGTTTCTATTTTGGAAGAGATCTTATCTAGGCTGGATTTCTAATTATGACTTTAAAAGCTAGAATCTCTGGATGCTTCGGTGGCTTGGTTAAGTGTCCACCTTCAGCTCAGGTTATGATCTTTCAGTCCATGAGTTTGAGCACCGAATCAGGCCCTGTGCTGACAGCTTGAGCCTGGAGCCTGCTTCAGATTTTGGGTCTCCCTGTCTCTCTGCCCTTACCATGCTCATGCTTTGTCTTTCTGTCTCTCTCAAAAAGTAAACATTAATTTTTTTTATTTTTTTTATTTTTTTTTACCTTTTATTTATTTTTGAGAGACAGAGAGAGACAGAGCATGAGCAGGAGAGAGGCAGAAAGAGAAGGAGACACAGTCTGAAGCAGCCTCCGAGCTCTGATCTGTCAGCACAGAGCTGATTCGGGGCTTGAACTCGCAAACCGGAGAGATCATGACCTGATCGAAGTCAGACGCTCAACCAACTGAGCCACCCAGGTGCCCTCCCACTTTTTTTTTTTTTTTTCAAAAATTGAGGTGCCTGGGTGGCTTAGTCGGTTAAGTGTCCAACTTTGGCTCAGGTTATGATCTCACAGGGTGGTGAGTTCAAGCCCTGCATCGGGCTCCAGGCTGACAGCTTGGAGCTTGGAGCCTACTTCCAATTCTGTGTGTCCCTCTCTCTCTGCCCCTCCCTTACTCATGCTCTGTCTGTCTCTATCTTTCAAAATCAATAAGACATTAAAAAATTTTTCTAAAAATAAAATAAAAAATAAAAGCTAGAATCTTAAACTGTCTCTGGGGCTCCCAAATGCAGAAGTTTCTAGGTGAGATTAAAATGGGTGGTGATCTGCAAGTAGGTCCATTAGGCCTGTGGACTCACCTGGATCTTCCCAATCGTGTCCCTCTTCTCTGTCCTCAACTGTCTATGCTGGAATTCAGACTATCATCTGTCCTATGAACCTATTAAATCTACCCTCCCCACCACTAGCATTGTCCACACTGTCCCCAGACTGGTCTTTCTAGAACTTGAATGTGATCAAGTTATTCATGAGCAACCTCACCCCCCACCCCTTCAGACATTCCATTGCCCCAGCTCATTGGCCTGCAAGTCCCGGTTTGCTCTCTGCCAATCTCCCCATCCTTCCTCCTTGATCTCAGCTACATAGGATCACTCAGCATTCCTCAAGCCTACCTTGTGCTTTCCTGCCTCAATGTGTACTATGTCCTTCCTCCTCTTCCACCTGGTGAGCTCCCAGTCAGCTGCCAGGTCTACTTCTAGCCTCCCAGTTCCCATGTACAGGAGTTAGGTTTCTGTGTTAACTTGGCTAAATTACAATACCCACTTATTCAATTAAACGCTAATCTAGGCATTTCTGTGATGGTATTTTGGAAATATGAACAGCTACCATCAGTTGACTTTAAATAAAGATTATCTTTGATGATCTGGGGGTACCTTGTCCAATCAGTTGAATGGCCTTAAGAGTACAACTGAGGTCTTCTGGAGAAAGAAAAGATTCTGTCTCAAGTCTGTAGCATCTATTCCTGCCTGAGAGTTTCCAGCCTGCTGACCAGCTCAGAAATTTAGGATTTGCCCAGGTAGACTCCACAATCACATAAGCCAATTCCCTGAAATAATTCTTTATCTCTATCTTTATCTATGTATCTATGTATCTATGTGTCTATGTGTCTATCCATTTATCTATGTATCTATCATCTATCTACATATCTATATATCTATCTATATCTATATATCTGTCACCTATATCTATCTATCTATGTATCTATGTATCTATCTATCTGTATCTATCATCTATCTTTTACCTACCTATATTCTTCTCTGTATATCTTACTGGTTCTATGACCCTGGAGAAGCGTAACTGACTGTCATCTGCAATGCTGATATATATATATATATCCTAAATATTATAATAATATTATATATTTATATATATATATCCTAAATATTATAATAATATTACATATATATATATATATATATATATAAAATTCCTAAAGGGTTTTTTTATTTTTAATTATTTTTTCCATTGACTACAAGTGAAGAGACCCTGCCTTATCTGTCTTAGCATCCCTTGAAAGTGTCCACTAGATCATACTCTCTAGATTAATACTTGCGGACATAGTAGAGCGAGTGTGGATATGGTGGGATCAGTCCATACAGTCAGGGGTGCCAGAAGTCTCATGTTGTTTTCTTTCCATCTGCCTCCCAGCACCTCTGCTATTAGAATGCAGAATATTATTTTTTTAGAATATTTTCTCTCATTTGTAACAGGAGTTTTCTCCTTTTCAGAGTTGTGCAGGAAACCCTCGGTCTTAAGCAGTCCCCCAGTTACTGGAAGAAACTTTCAGGTCATTTGTCAGAGGTCATTAGTTCAGGCAAATGCTTTTTTTTCCATGCCTGTATCCCAGCTCCCATGGCCTCATGGTCCCTTGGACGCAAAGGCGCTGGTGTTTTTGTGCCATACTTGGGGCTGGTCCTGTGTCTTGGGTTCAGCCTCACTGGTGAACCCTATAGCTCCCCTTCCCTGAGGGCTCTCCACTTCCACCACCGTGTCTCACCCCCCCTGAGTGGGTTCCATTGCTTTTTATCTCGTAACTGTCAAGAAAGCTTCTTTCTCCTTTTGATCAGTTAAGATAACCCCTCTCTTTCTTTCTATAGGACCAGAGAATATCATCTTTTTATGAGGTTAGGCTTTTAAGAGAGTCAGAGGAGCTGCTGATTTTAAGCAGCTTCCTGCAAAAATCCCTGTAGCAAGAAGCCTCAAAGGGCCTACAAAATCAAACACGACTTGCTTAATAAACTATGCTCGTATGGGTGATTATCTGCCCATCTGCCCACTATAACATCCATACCTTTCCAGAACGATAGCTGTACAAAAATGGCACTGACATCAAGTGAACGTTTTTGCCCATTTATGTGCTTGTATTTTCTAGATGTTTTATAATAACATGATACCTTTTATAAAGGCAGAGACTCTTATGAAGCCAGAAGAAAATAACACAGCCAAAAGCAACTTCTAAAGTCTGAAGAGTCAGGATTAAATTCCAGCTTTGCAGTTTGCTTGGTCTTTGACTCCTCCACCTCGCTCAAATTTTTGTCTTCTGAATCAAATAAGCCAATGCAGGTAAAAGTTCTTGGTATGTGCTAGTACCCATTTCTTCAATACAGGATCAGAGCATTGTCCTCCATGTCAGATTGTGAGCTTGGTGGGAAGGCTGAGTCTCCTCTTCCTTTTCCTCCACTATCCAGAAGGTCCTGGTTCTTGGAAGGTAAATCAAAAGTTATTTGTTGAATGAATAAGCAAATGAAGAGTTTATTACTCCCACCTCCCAATCTCTAGATCTGTGTACTCCAAAACTTAAATCATTCTCTGTACTGAACATCCCCACCTAGAGCCCCAGCTCACCTGTGAATACATATGTATTAAACACACTGCTTCCTTTTAAATACACTGGTTCTTCTGGGTGGTGTGACAAACTACATGGAGAGGCTTGAAGCAGCTAGCGGAATTTTCCCACAACACCTGTCATGAGCTCAACAATACACATGTTTCTCTTTCGTTCCTATGTTTGTTTTTATGACTTTCTAATTACCTGAACACACACATTTTATCTCTATCATTCTGATTCTGTGGAAAAGTTACTCACATATAAACCATGTGCCTTTCTGCCTGTGATTCGGCAACTGTACCAGTGAGAGACTGAGATGTCAGGCTCGAAAACTTGAAAGGTGACCACAACATAAGCAAAACACTATCCAGTTTTCCAAAACACTGTCTGAGTGACGCATTCAATCTAGCATGAGCGCGGAAGCCGCTTTAGAGGTTTTTGAAGATGTGTCTTACTTACTGTGTATTGTGTATTATTTACTGCTGCATAATGAGTTACTACCACCTTAGCAGATTAAGACAACACACATCTATTATCCCAGTCTCTGTAGGTCAGGAATCTGAGCATGACTAAAGATCTCATGGGACTACAGTGATGGTGTTGGCCAGGGCAGGACTACTGTCAAGATGCTGGCCAGAGCTAGGAGACCTTTTGAGGTTCTCCTAGAAACAGATCCACCTAGTGGTGCTTGAGGGGCTCAGTCCATTGAGTATCTTGATCATGGTTCAGGTCATGACCTCACAGTTCATGAGATTGAGCCCTGCATCAGGATCTGTGCTGACGGTTCAGAGCCCATTTGGGATTCTCTCTTTCTCTCTGCCCCTCTCCCACTCATGCTCACTCTCTCGAAATAAACAAATAAACATTAAAAAAAAAGATCCACTTCCAAGCTCATGGAAGGACTCAGCTCGTTGTTCAGGGCTGGAGGCTGATCTCATTTCCTTGCCCTAAGGGACTCTCCATAAGAAGACCTACTCCATAAAAAACAGCAAGGGAGAGAGTCAATAGTCTACAAGAAGGATGGAAATTGCAATCGTATGTAGCATTACAGGGAGTAGATATCTCATTGCCTGCACTGTATATTCTATTTGTTAGAAACAAGTCACAGGTCCTGTTCACACTCAAGGGGCAAGGATTATACGAGGACATGGGTGCCATGAGATGGAATCACTGAGAACTAAGAGCCTACCAATCACAGTGCCCAGAAATTGATTTGTAATTCTCATGTGATCAAAAGGATTCTATAATAACTCATAACTCTGATCACAACCAAGTCATTAGGATATGAAAAATCAGCTTATTTACCCCATAACCATTTTCTGCTGTGAGAAAGTTACTGTAAATATTGTCACCATTCAGTGCTCTTTTCTAAGTTTCTATGAAGCAACTACTTTGACATTTACTTCTTGGAAAAACCTGACTTCTGTGTGAACTGGAGGTTTTAATTTTTCTTCTAAAATTAATGATGGTCAACCCTTTTTCAAATGATCTCCTGGAGTCTTATCTGTAATAATTATCTCATTTCCTTTTTTTCATATTGGTTTCCTTACCTGAACTGCTTTTTTCTTATACATGTTTTATTTTTATTTTTTTTTCCTTGCTATGTCATCCCATATGTTTTTACTGAAAGTCACGTGAGGTGGAATCTGAACAAAGAGGGCAGAGCTTAGGTAACCTTCAATCTCAAGGCTTGAACTGGTTGACACATGATAGAATTGAATCCCTGAACCTCTCACTGTCCATTGAATAAGATACCTGAATATTCTGTATTTTATCTGTTCTTTTTATAAAGGAGAAGTCTTAGAGAAAGACTTTTGAAAATTAATTTATAATATTTTGGAAAAAAATCATCAAAATGGGCTCTAAGTTAAACTTGATTTTTTAGTTGGCTTAGTCAAAACAGGTTTTGGGGGGCAGATAATAACTGGACTCTTAATTTGAACAAGAAATACAGACAATATTTAAAGACATAGCCTTCATCTTCAAAAACGTACAAATGATATATGAAGGGCCAGACAATAGATGATCTAAAGATGAATAATTAGACAGCCAGCCTTACTCTTATGGCTTTTGGAGAAGGTCATGAAAATACACCATCAATATTCTATGATAGTCTTCAGCAGTGGACAGAAGACGCTAGGAGACCATATCAACCACTTGATTTTGGGTTTACAGTTAGTGAAATTCTTAGAGTCACAGAAAATAACTATAGGGGGTCATAGTGAATCCCACACAGAGCTTGGCACACGTGTATCTCCTTACCAGGTTTCTTAGCCTGAGGTCTATCTGTCATTTTACACATTTACATCCATTTAGTTTTTCCTTTTTCACTTAGAAAGTCATGCAGAGAAAGGTGGTCTTCACCAGATGCGAAAAGGGTAAGAGCCAGGAATGTTGAGAAGTGCTTTAGGCTTAGACTGAAGACACCAAGCTCCACAGATGTCTCTCCTGGACAGGATAGTCAGAGGGAGGAGGGCCTGAAATCAGTACGGCCCCTCCTGGAGACAAGACCATGTTTGTTTGTTTTGTTTGTTTGTTTGTTTGTTTTGTTTGTTTGTTTTTTCTAATTGCAGCCAGTGAGAGAAAGAGGAAGCTAGGGAAAGTAAAGAAGCTTGGAGAGGTTTACAGCTGGCCAGTTCTGGCGTTGAATACAGGCTCTGCTTTCTGCCAAGCTGACCTCTTGCTTGGTTCTGTAAACATTCTCTCTTTGCCCCCTGAGTTCTTTTTTTAAAAACATTTCAGGAGTGCCACAGTCAGTTAAGTGACAGGTTCTTGATATAGGCTCAGGTCATGATCTCGCAGTTCTGGGAGTTTTGTGTCTGGCATCGGGCTCCGAACTGACAGTGCAGGGCCTGCTTGGGATTCTGTCTCTCTCCTCTGTGTGCTCTTTCTCCGATCATCCTCTCTCTCTCTCTCTCTCTCTCTCTCTCTCTCTCAAAATAGATAAATAAACTTCAAAATTATTTAAAAAACTCTCAAGGCTACATAAAAGTAATAAAAATAGAAGAACAAATATCTGTGTAGGCTTCAGTGAGATTTATGGATTCGTAACGTTTTACTTGGTTTGTATGGCTCTTTCTCTCTCTTTCTACACAAAATCTACTATGTGATCCATGTTCTCACGCCCCCAAATGTCTGAATAATGTCATTATTTTGTGTTTGCAGCCTGTCCGCCCTGTCTGCCTTGTGTCTATGCGGACTTCTCTTACTCTGCCCTTTATCCTCGGTGCTGGCCTTCTACCCAGGGCCTCCAACCCTAAGGTCCCCCACCCTTCATTGCTCACAGCCTGATGGTCATGAATCCCCTCACATTTCCTCCTCTGTCCCTTCTCTGGACATTTCCAATTGCCTGAACCCTTCCGCTCTGCCTCTGGAACTCACAATTCATCAGCAACAAAACTCTCTCCATTCATACTTTCTACTTAATGTGTTTGCATTGTAGTTGAGATCCAGGTTCCGATCCAGGATCATAAATCGCCTATGTCTTGAATTTTCAGTCAGCAAGTAGTTCTTGAACAAATGGACTTGTTCTTTCAGCCTTAGTCCCTCATGTCTTAAAATAATGGAAATTAAAGACACTCAATAACTGTTATACAGGATCATTAACAAACAAAAAACTCATGCAAGTGTTTGAGACACTATTATTCTGCGAGTAGAGTTGAAGGCAAGGTTCAAGTTTCCTCCATCACTTTATCTTCAGTGCTGAGGTCACTGAAGTGCAGAATGACTAGAGTCTCATATGAATCTGACAGCAAGACAATTTCCCACAACAGACTCCGGGATTAGAATTTGCATCCTTCTGGGGTGACTGGGTGGCTCAGTCAGTTAAGCGTCCAACTTCCACTCAAGTCATGATCTCACAGTTCTTGAGTTCGAGCCCTGCATTGGGCTCTGTGCGGATAGCTCAAAGCCTGGAGCCTGCTTGGATTCTGTGTCTCCCTCTCTCCCTGCCCCTTGCCCGCTCATACTCTTTCTCTGTCTCAAAAATAAACATTAAAAAATTTTAAAAAATAATTCACATCCTTCAGTAATGTAGACCATACTGTACAGCATTTACCTAATCACAAAATGAAGATTTCAACTGGGTATTTTTAATTTCATTTAGGATTTGGAGGTCCGTACTACTTTTTAAAAGTTGTCTGTCATTGTAGATTCAGATTGGAATTCAGAGCTATAGTAAACCACTATAACTTTTTGAAGGGAGGGACTTCCCTTTTTAGGGAGGGATCCTAAACCATATCTCTAATAGATGACTTGGATAGATATTTATTATCAGTTCATTCTTCCCCCGTTTCCATCCTCCTATGTAGAAAGGTCATCGATATACAACATGTCAAGAAATTTTGTAACATTTGCTCCACATCTATTTACAGTGATCAGTTCAGACCAACATTTCATACTAGTTTAGCCAGTTTTAAGGTGTGCTTCATCTTCCGGATGGAAATATCCACTACCTGACATCAGAATCTTGATAGTCTAATATTTTGCTAAGGGGGCACAGAGAGGGAAGGAAACAAACATTTAGGAAACACCTCTACTGTGCCATCCCCCTTTACATTGCTCATTGCAAAGCCCTGGTGCAGCCCATGCCATTGCCTGTTTTATAGACGAAGAAAGCGAAACAGGGAGATTGAGACATGGGCTGAAGGTCACAGGGTGAGAAGCCATGCTGTTTTTCACAGCTCGCTCTGTCACTCTGCCATGCTGCATTCTGGAAGATGACCACAGGCATGGGCTTCCCAGAATCTTTGTAAGCCCGAGCAAACAGTGCTTTACCCACTTCTCCACTGAACCACTCACATTAATTACATTTACACGTACTGTGGGAAGCTTTTGTTCTGGTAACACCTTTACTGTAATCCGATAATGTCCAGTGTGTGGGTTTTATTCTCACTTTGGTCTCAATTCATTTCACTGAATGGAACGACGACCCAAGGAAAATGAGTGATCTCTAGGGAGAAATTCTCTAGGTAAAATTAAAAGACACAAGGAATATCTTAAATATTGCCAGCATTTATAATTTATAATTGCCATGTTTATTCCATATTGGAAAAGTGCAAAAGGCAGCCTTCATCAAACATCGCAAACTTGACCCCGTCTATACCAAATAAGCTACATGGTAAGTTATAAAATTAAAGAAGAAAACAAGCAAGATTTTGTTCTCATTACGTTGTAACCTCTTCAATAATAAGATGAGTCAAATTTCCCTGTTTCTTTACATTTGCATGAGCTTAAAATACTCTTTTATCTACATTAGGTAGAATGTCAAAGCTGGCTTTTGGATTATTTTAATGCTTGGTAAGATCACAAGGCTTTCCTGAAAATATGTCCTAGCTTGACAATGCATTAAACCTTAAGAAAAGTTTAATTAACAAATGTCAGAATGTGTTTCTTCTAAAAAAGTGATATATTAACAATTCGTTCCTATCTCCTGGGTCTAACAACATCTTAACCCTTCAAGAAAAAAAAAAAAAAGGACATATTTTACATCTTCATACGATTTATGCTAACTAAAATTTGATGTTTTTAAATTAATGTACATATAACCTAGTACAAAAAAATGGAAGTATTTTACCGCTTCAGTTGACTTTTATATGTTCATTCTCGTTAATTTACAGACTTATTAGTTTACCTAGGTTGTATCATTACCGATTCTAACTGCAGGTTTTTACACAGACCGGTTGTGATTATAAAACTAGCTCAAGGTATTGTGTAAGATCTCTGGACCTAAACTTTACCTTTGGGTAAATGAGGATAGCTTTACTTCCTTATCTACCTCACATATATGTTTGGACACAGCACATGGGAAAACATGTGCACTCAGAGCTATCTTGCATAACTCAAAAGGGTCATATTAAAGGGTTCTTTCTATTTGTTTTCTTTGTATCTCTTTTTTTTTCAAATACTGTACATATGCAAAAAGAAGAGAAACAAGAAAAAAATAAACAAAAAGTGCAAATTAGTCATATCTTAATTTTATATCTTGTCTTAAATCACGTATCTTTAGAATTTTTTGTTTCCCTCCAGTCCATTCTTCCTGCTCACATGGAAATATATTCAGAGGGGTGGTTTTCAATGGTTTATATTTCACATCTCAGATTTACTTCATTGACGCCCTATTATATAGCCAGTTAATTCCACTGTTATAAGTAATGATAGGACAATGATCTGTGTAAATATACCTTTAGACACATCTCTGATTATTTCCTCAAGATAGAGTCCTAAAAGTGAAATTGCGGAGTGAAAGGGCATGAATATATATTTATATTTTTTTAGGATTTTGCTACCTATTTCCAAATTGCCCTCAAGAAAGATTTTTCCAATTTACGCTATCACCAGCAATGGACAAAGATGCCAACTCCCTCCACACCCTTGTCAACACCAAGTATTTGCATTTTTTTCAATCTAAACAAGAGGTTTTTGTTATTATTACATATTTTTTCAGTATCCCTGGTATCATTCTCTCTCTCTCTCTCTCCCTCTTTTTTTGTTTTGTTTTGTTTTGTTCTTTCTCACCTACTTGGTGAGAAAATGCAGGTTGTGAAACTGGAATCTGTCACTCTTTGAACTATACTTCCTCTCTCTAGAGGCTCGAAAAGCTATTTCATAAAGAAATGTTGCTCAAGCTCTATAATTTTAAGCATCCCAATCACCACCGCTCTCTTGTAGGCCTCAGGCCTACAAGGATGTCTGGACAGCCTAAGGAGAACATTAATATACGCGGTGTTTGCTTTTTATTCCCTTTGGCGACCTGTGCCTTTGGGATATGTTTGAGCTATTTGATGCTTTTTGTAGCTAGAAGTATGGATCAGGGGAGCAAAAGGGAGAGCTGGCAATGGCCAGGAGAGATACTTTTACCTGAGCTCACAGTCAGGGTTGAAGGGGTCTGTGGCAACCTGATCTCAAAGAAAACAAAACTCAGCTGGAAAATCAAGACAACCTGGTACCTAATGAATTACAGGCAACTATTACAAGACACGTTTGCAGTCAAAAAGGAGTGGATTGATTCTGTAGTCATTCTGTGCTCCCGTTAAATTTTAAGTTCAACAAATGACATTTTGGGGAACATATTGGACACATACATCCTCTAAGACCACTGTAGTGACCAATAATGCAATTCGGCATGAGTTCTTCAAGTTTCCCTTCTTGGAAAATGTGGGATTGAACTTGGGGCCTTGGGATTGGATGGGGCGGTGTGACTACTTTTGACCCATTCACTGTGAGAAAAGGTGACGCAGGTCACTTCCAGGCTGGAGCATCTAATTGTCTGGGAGTGACCGTCCAGCTTTCTTCCTCTCTGCCACAGGAACAAGAAACACTGCCGGTGCCCAAGGGGGGTACGACATGGAGCAAAGCCTGCAGAGAGCCCTAATAAGACATGCGGCAGAGATCAGAAACCAACCGGTATTGCTTTGAGACACTGAGAGTTTTGAGTAATTGTTTCCAATAATGGTTTGTCCCTGTAGCATAACCTAGCCTCCTCCTGACTGATATATGTTGAAGAATTTTTCTCCTAATAAGCGTTTAATGATGACTATAAACCTTATAAAAATAAAGATCGCTGATCACAGGGAGAATTGAATTTTTGATGAAAGAAACATGAAAGTCATCTTTAAGGCCTGCAATTGTTAAAGCAGTTCCCAGTTTTTATTGTTTCTGGCACCTTTTCTGCCAATCTCTTCTACTCAAAATAAAATTTGGTTCGCCAATTAGAGTGAGAGAGAAAGAGTGAGAACACGTATTGGGTGCCTGCTTTACGCCAGATCCAGTGCTAGGTACTTTATACATTCTATTTTATTTAGGGCATCATAGTAACCATGGGAGATGGATGATATTTCTATTTAAGGGAGGGAAACTGAGACGTGCAGAGATGGAAGAGTTGACTTTGAACCCACGTTGTTCTCAACCTGCTGTTCTTTGCCATTTTCCCTCCTTGCAATTGGTTCACTACTTTGATCGTTTACAAATTTTCATCGTACAAATACATAAAATAGTCCATTTCTCACATACTTGAACAACATATAAACCTTTTTGTTGTTGTTCTGGAAATGAAAGAGAAGCCTGGTTCAATTCAGGTCCAGAGTCTTTGTATGTTTTGGGATTGCCAACACCATGAACTCTTTTAAGACTAAATTACATGGCGCAAAAATAAAATGTTTCCAAGGGCCTTCTCTGTAAATAAATATCTGTATTTTCTCTGACTCCAGGTGATAGCATCTCAAGTTTAGATTCAGCCCCTTGTCCAGTTAAGGCCTTTGTTAAAAGTCTCAGGGACTGACTGTCTTTGCAATAGTTGGAACAATGTTCTATTTGCAAGCATGGTGCAAGATACCAGCCTGCATAGGCTCCTGGTAGCAGCACTGTGAGAGCATCCTACCTGCTCCGAACAGTGGTTTAACTTCTCCAAAGTATTTGTGGCAAAAGAAGAAGCAGAAGGAGGAGGAGGAGAAAAAGAGAATCATTCATTGTAACAGAGAGAGGAAACTCTTTGTTGCATCACCTGGATTGTTTCTAGTTGTCTTCGCCTAACAACTTTGCATCTGCTCATCTCCCCCTAAAGGCAACCTATCCTCTCCAGGAGAGGCATGGCACATCAAGCCTACCAGCCCTTAGTTCTATGCGACCTTCGTTCAAAGCAACCAATCTCTTCAACGCCTTCCAACACATCTTGGGTAATTCTATCTCGACCTGTCTCACGTCATGCTTTCTCAAATCAGTAATATGAAGGAGCACATATCTCTATGCAGTATTTCCCAGATGGAAAGTCTGTCTTTTCTCTTCATCATGCAAGAGATCATTTTTGTGTTTTAGTTAAGGATCCTGGAGGATACGAGGTTTGGGATCCCCTGCCGCTTTCCCACTAAAGCGCTTTACCATTTGCAAGATCCAGTGCAGGTCAAAACAACAACCCCCAGAATCCTCTCTCTAGCGTCTCTAGCATCTTCCTTTAAATTATGCTTTTGCTACTCCCAGCTAGCAGCCCTTGGTATCTTTTTCTCCCACTGTTGCCCGCGATGTGCTTTCAGGCATTTACAAGAGTGTGAGCTAGTGGAGAGAGACAGACTTGGAAACCAGGCAGAAGCTGAGTTTCAAGCCCTGTTCTTGTACACAACCGTGTGACTTTGGACAAAGTGTTTCACCCTCCCCACTGTGGTTTCTTCATCTACAAATGGAGATAACAGAGGTTATCTTGGATGGTTGTTGCGCAGACGAAGCATGGTAGTGCCCGACTCAGGGCTCAAAAATGGCGGGGGTCTCTCTCCCCGTCCTACAGTCCCGTGGAGGCAGAGACCTCATCCCATCTGTCTTTTTCATCTCTCATTCTCCCCAACATCCACAGAATGCTGATCACATAGGGAGCGCACAATCAATATTCTTTGAATTGAATCATATAGAGGCCAGTCCACAGACCCTGCCCTGGAGAAAAACTCCTCCATGGGGCAGTTAGCATCCATACCTTGCTTGTCAATCAGAAGTATCCTTTGAAGTCCAGAGGCACCTTTGATAAAGAAGAGTTAGAATTCTGCTGATACACACAGATGCATCTGAATCATACCAGATTCCAACAGCGTGGGGAAAGTCTAGGTGGGAGGGGGGGCTTGCAAACTGAGGCTTTCTTGGTGTCTGTCACTCCATGTGTGAAAAACACCATAGGTAATTTCATCTGGGGGAGGGGCGATCTCCATCCTGTGGATTGTACCAGTTGGTTAGGAAAGGGCTTGTTGAAAGGGAGAATATCCACTTATAATTAAGAAGCAAAATATGTTTTCTGCCGCTGCCTTGAGTTGTTTTTTTTCCCCTTTCCCTTTGTTTTTGTGTTTTCCATTTCCCTATTGGTTTTAATTAATTCTGCCCTAGATTCATGAGCTTTGTGAACCTGGAAAATTTTTTTTTCATTTAAATAAATAAAAAGAGCCTGCAAGTTTTCCCCAGATCACCAGGCTTTAATATTAAATTACTGTTTTCTGGAAGGATCATCTGCAAAACTCTGATTTTGTTTCTTTCTCTGTTCCCATCCTGATAATTGTGGCTGAATTCCCTTGTCTTTAATATGCCATATATTCTCCACCTGGCAAAGGATTCAGACAGATACAGATAATAAATACCCCATAGACATACAGACAGAGAAACTGCTGTAATTGCTTTCATAATGACTCTGAGACATCAAAGGAAGGCAAATAATGGTATTTAACACTGTTTCCATTCTTTCGCTGAAATGTAATTTTATAGAGTTATTGTCAGGCGGTACAGTGAACGTACAAGTACAACTGTCATATTCAGCTCATATTAATTAGCTGCCCACGAGAGGGCCAGGCGAGTAATGGCAAAGTTCTCCTCATTTCAGATGGTCTGATATTCAGACAGAACCATAAGTACAATAGCTTGATTAACATAGTTGCTTAGATCAGGTTTTCCCTGGGAGTGTGTCAATTGGCATTTTGAAGAATCAATTAATTAGCACTCCAAATAATCCATTCTTGGGTTAATGAAAGTGTTTTGTACAGCTGCAAAAAAATTACACGAAGAAAAACTAAACCTTTCCAAAGTGGCAATGAAAAAGATTTATCTCGGAAAAGTGCATTGACCATTTCAAAATGCCACCGAAAATGCGTGTTTCCTTTGAAAGTCAATGGAATTGACACGTAGAGTTTCAAGTCACAGTGGGTACATTTGGGCTTAGAATAAGGCAAGCGGTGGGTGCTATAGCAGCAAGGAAATTGGAACTTTTATTTTCACTATTTTGCCTCGTAATCGTGTTACTTAATTAGGGTAAGTCATGGCCAACGTTTTGCATACCATTATCCACTATTTTAAACAATTACTCTTTGACGGCAATACGCCTATTAACATTTTTTAAATGCCAGTATCACACAGATACTCCTGCTTTTTAAAGTTTGAGATTGAATTCTCAGGCAAATAAGAATTACAAATTAAAGAAGCAAATTTACTTTTAATGAAAGCTGTTTAACTTAGAGATATAATACATTCTTTACAATGAGGTTTAAATTATCAGAAAACCAAACTGTGAAAATCTCAGACACCTTTGCCATCATTAAAATGTTACTTCTGGCACACCTTGTCAAATCCCCTTCTGTTTAAAGAAAGTGTTAATTCTATCTTCTTCTTTTCTAACCCTCTTGGGATCCAAATTTAAAGTTCTTACTTTTGGGGAGCCCCTTCTCATCTCTGAAGTTATCTTAATCAGGCTTATAAATGAATAAAATAGGTTCTTGGGTTGATGTAGTTCTCTCCAGCTTCCAAAACTTGGTACGAAGCATCGGTGGGTATTTCTATAATATTTCCTCCTTCAGGACTTTCTACCTTTTATTGGCATCCCTGATGTAAGTCACTTTTAAAGCATAAAGCCCTTGAAGTGAAATATGTAAAATAAATGGCTGGCAAATTAAGTAAAGTGAGTTTTAACAGCAACTGAACATTATTCGGAATTAAAATATGAATTTAATTATTTTTATGTCTTTTTTTTAACGGCGTGTAAAATGTGATTTCTTATCACCGTGCAATTAATAACTCTCCTTTCAGTCTCATTGGTAGGGTGTGATTATTGGTTTAGGTAGAAATCAGCGCTTTTAAAGCAGACCAAAACACGTATGTTACAGAGAGCTGACATGGATTGTTTTCCTTCCTTTATCTTATGTTAGTTTTTATTTAGTGACGTGTTGGATTTAGATGATGTTGAAGAATATTTTCCTGCTTGTTATGTGGCTGAGTGGTACCAGTAGGTCTTAAAAGCTGATATACCGAGGGTACCTCAAAATGAAGAATATGTAGAGGGGAAAAAAGGAAACACACACACACACACACACACACACACACACACACATCCCAAGTACAGTAGAAACAAGCTGCCCGTGGCTTCCTGTTAGGGTGAATAATTTCCCCAAACTTAACTGCTGGCTTTCTAGGTTTAATGAGGCCAGCGATGTGGATGATGGGAAAACATTTTTCTCTCCCAGGCTGTTGAGGGGCACACCCCACACCTTCGTATTCCTCTTCCTCCAGGGTGATGGAATGACGCGCAGGGGCTTGTTTCTGATACATCTGAGTGGACGCTCACGAGATTCAGCATCGCCTGTTTATTGCTTATTCTTTATTTTTAGATGCTCTTAGAAACGTACGATGGCAAAGTTTCGTTGTCACCGCGCGCTGTGGACTTCAGCCAGAAATGAGATCTATTGCTTATTTTGCTAATCAGCTCCTTCCATATCTGCATGCTCATTTTCTGATAGCTGATGAGGCGACAAGGTCATTGGACGTACAAGTACTTATTTAAAAACAGACATGAGAGTGAGATAGAGGTTAGTTGGGTCTATCAGAGCTGTCAATCAATTAATGAAAATTATTGAGCAAGGACACTGTGGGGGAAGTGAACAGAAGGAAGGAAAATGACCATGGAGACACAACATAGGGAAAACGACAGAATTGACTAAACGTGCTCACGTGAGTGCTGAAAACAGACATGCTCACATCCCAAGTGAGAGACAGCTCTGAGAACACAGTGGCTACAGTCTATGCCACTCCGAAGGCTGCAGGGCTGACAGCACAGGGCTTTTGCCCAAAGGTATACCCCGAACAATGCCTTTCCTTTGACGTGGAGGCGCGAGGCGCAAAGCCTGATGAATATTTTATCAGCATGCCAAAGACCTGTGGCCAAGATTTCGAGTAATTTAAAGATGCCATTATACAGACCAAAAATTTCTGGTAAACAGAGGCCAACAGGGGACAGACGACCCCTTTATTCAAGAAGAGGAAATATTAGATTTTTACCTGGATGCCAGGCACGGAGAGCAAAAGGGAGTGAATCAAGAGGGGGTTTCAAGAATCCCTCTAAAGAGCCACTCTGTCGCTACTGTCCACACTGGCCCCAGACACGTGCACACCGTTTATCAGCACAAAGAGGAAATAATTCACAACGTGATCCTTGGGGCGGGAGGGGGAGAATGAAGGAATAGGAAACTACATAAACGTGAGGAGTGAGGGGAGAAACATTGCCAATACGGTTGTGTGAGTGAAAGATAGTGAGGGAGAGAAAGGAAAAGGCTGCAAAGTCAAAAACGGGGAGCTACTGACACCAAATCTCTCTGCAAAGCGTTCAAAATTCTCCAGCTGCCACGCTTTTAATTTGCTACCATTCTAATTAAAATGCAAATTAAATTTATAATTAGCATCAGCGCTTTCTAAAGAAACCTTCTTGTGCTTTGCACAAACATATGGGACAGTGCTGTGGTGTAAAGTTTGTAAAACAGAAGTAATGGCACAAAGTGGCGGAGGGGGGGGCGGTGAGTGGTTCTTTTCCCTGGGAAGTAAGTTTTATGCAGAGGCAGGCTGGCTTGGGTGGTTTCTTGGAGGAGGACAGAGGTGGGTGAAATTGTCCCATTGTAACAAAAGGATTGCTGAGTACTGAAGATCGGCAGGCCCGGGTGTGACTTTGTGTTGAATCAGGTGTCAAGGGTTACCCTGCGTGTCATCGAGATTGTATAGGAGGTGCCAAAAAGGCAAAAGGGGTCAGAGCTTCTAATCAAAAAGTCTATGGCCAAAATTAACCGCTGCTTGCTTCCAGATAATTAATTTAAAAATTGATGGGGAAACAAAGTACCAAAATTACCTCATGATTCACACATGTATCATGTCTTCAAAGTAAACTCTCTCCCCAACTTGCTCTTCAAAGCAAGTGGGGTGGGTGGAGATCCAAGACACACGTCCCCCAAACTGGGCATTTGTGCGGCAATCAAGTTGCTTCCCATGCCGGCTTTTGTTACTGCCGTGCCTTTTAACAGAAATACACGGATCTGGTATTTCTGACATTTTTCTTCAGAAATGTAGCTGTGTTCAGTAAGGCTCATGGGGCAGACACATGCAGCTTGTGTCTTCAGCAGAAGGAGAAAAAAAAAAAAAACCTCCCCCAAATTGCCCTTACCGTCCCCATACTTTGGTTCAAGGGAATCTTTACGAATTAAAAATATAAATAAAAATCCACACTCCTCGTGGTGATTGCACTTTATTTCTCAGTCGAGGACACTACCCGCACACCTAAGTGTCTTTAATATTCCAGCGACTCTTCTTTATCTATTAACCAGGCTCTCCATCAGATATTTTAAAATTTGAATGTAACGGGAATGAATATTTCATAGATGTGTGTTAAGCTGTTATTAAACTATAATGTAAAGCAGGATTGTAGGAATATTTTTATATGTCAAAAAGTCAATTAAAATGATAAGCCTGTAATATCACTATTGTCGCGCTGTACAAAACTGCATTTCATATGCACGGGAGGTCCTCAACCACCTAGCATTTGGGTGGGAGGCAGGACTGTTACATATTCAGAGGTCTGTGTACTTCAATTACATTAGTAACACTTAGGTCCATTTTCGGCAGAGATTAAATGGAGAGCTATGGGGGATAAATCTTACCTGACTTGATTTTTATTTAGTATTACAAAAACGGCATTAGGCATTCTTAAAGGTAAGTGCTTACCTAAATGCACCGCGGATTCATTTGGAAATAAATGTCAATTCCTAGGAGAGTGAGGTGGCTATAATATAAAATCTCTAATGAGGATGCCACCCTTGACTTGAATAAAAGTGATGTGATGTCTGCCGAAGAAAAATAGCACAGAAATCTGAAGATGGGGAAGTAAGTTAAAGCTAATGTAGACCATGATAAAATAGTACTTAAAAAATAGATTCCGATACATATGCTTTAAGAGAAAACACAAGCTTTGCGAGGAGAAGTGTTTTTGCGTTTTGCTTGCATACACAGGAAGAGGTTTTTGGAAGGATAGTTGGTTGACGCAATGGGTTAACCCTTCGACTTCAGCTCAGGTCATGATCTCACAGTTCCTGGGTAAGAGCCCCGCATTGGGCTCTGTGCTGACAACTCGGAGCGTGGGGCCTCCTTTGGATTCTGTGTTTCCCTTTCTCTCTGCCCCTCCCCAGCTCGCACTCTGTCTGTCTGTCCCTCTCTTAAAAAGAAATATCAAAAAAAAAAAAATTAAAAAGAAGAAGAAGAAAAAAAAGTTAAATGCTTTCACTTTCCCAAACTCTCTTTGACCACCAATCCTTCCTTGGGCTTCAGCCATTGTCAAAGATGGGATGTTAAAAGATGATCTGGCTGACAGGTTTGACATAGCTCAATTAATCAAGACTTCACGGAAGAAAGAAAAATAATTCTACCCATACGGCGATGAAAAGTGTCCTCTTACATTCACAGAGTAGAAGTTCCTTATTTTTTCCTGGGGTCTAAGAGTCTGAGAGGAATCCAGGGCCCCCTAAATAAGTCTTCTGTGTGACGGACAAAGGACTGAAAAACTGTGGCATAAAAGCATTTCTTTGTTTAATTTCTAATTGTTGTCCTTCTCTTATTCAGAAAATGAAGTCACCTTTGTGGTGGCTTCATGAACCGCTGGGTAATCAAAATTATTATGCCGCCACCTGTTGTCTGTTAATTATTCTGAGAAGATAGTCATAAATCATAACACCGGACAATAAATCAAACTGTCAGTTCCCAGGTCAAAGGTTGCCCATGAAAAGTTATAGGTCACCCACAGGGTGTGAAAGAGCAGGGTTTTAGAGCATCACTCATTGTCAAGCACTGTTGGGAGACGTGCCATTGGAACAAAGGGAGGGCTGAAGTACAGAAGAATTCCAGCCAGGGGCTGGGCTCTGGCTGCCAACATCAGTAGAGTCGATTCTACATTAGATGTGGAATGACCAGCAAGAGTCCCTCCATGGTTTCGCCAGACTTGCCGTCCCTTCGGGACGTTGTCGCGAGCAGTATCCCTTTTGGTGAAGTCTGAAGAGCTGTGGGTTTTGAACATCATCTTCTCTTCTTTTCCTGTTCTCTGGACAACGTGCTGAAGAAGTTGTCATTCCGCTGCATTATTCATTGAGACCATCGCAATACGTCAACCCGCCATAGATGGGAGGATGCTTCAGAATGTCTTACTTCCTAAATCAATTCGGTGTGGAATATGTTTTCCTTGTGGTGTGACAAGAACTTGAACCGCATTTAACATTTTCAACTCATTTATTTTCAGTCCCCTGTATTTAAAATAACATCGTCGCTGGAGAGCCAGCATGCGTTGATGGATATCCTTGATTTAAAACCTGGCCAGGGGTAAATTATTTCCAATGTGGTGGAAGCGACTTGAGGATGAAGCATAATAGAGACATAATGATAAGGCAGCTGGGACACAGAACTAATGTTCCAGTCGGGAGATGTATCGCCTGCTGTTTGAATTAAATTCTGTAAAATGGACGTCATGCCTTCATTAAAAATTTCTCTCTAAAATATTCAATTTTTTTTTTCCTTGTGATAATTTGTTATTTTCTGCTCAGGTAACTGTGGCTTTCCTCACGAGGAGGAGTAAGAGTACGGTCAGGGTGTCATCTGGGATCTGATTTTTTTTTTTTTTTTGAAAGGCCACACCGCAGTTTCCTTTTAAACCATACATCTCAGAACCAACACTCAATGAGACCACATTCCAAAATGGAATCCGCTCCACCTTCCTCCTTCAATCTGACAAATCACTATCACCCCATTTGTAACTGAGGCAAGTGAGTCTCAGAACATAAACAATTAGTCAGGTAGTGTTGGAGGTCAAAGCCCGTTCGCTGATTCAACCTTAACTATGGATGCAAGTTTACACACGTGGGACAAAATACATGTTCTTTTAGGTTGCTGAAATAAATTATGAGCACTGACTTTGCCAGTTTCCTCTCTGAATAGAGTTGAGAGCTTTCTTTCATTTGACACAGATGCATTGAGGACCTGCTAGGAGTCAGGTGACACATTCAGTACTGGTTACAGAGCCAGGAGAGCACGAGGTCCTCCATGAGTCCAGTTGATGGCTCTGTCCAGCAGCTCTCCTTGGCCATTTCCTTTGGGAAAAGGGTAGGTCGACTGATTTCCTTGGACAGAGACCAGCTGTCCTTTGGTCCACAAGCTGTGGATGGGACTCTGTGCCAGGGGATGGGAAATGAGGAGTTCTTTTTTTTTAATTTTATAATAGTTTATTTTCAAATTGGTTTACATATAACACCCAGTGTTCATCCCAACACGTGCCCTCTTTAATGCCCGTCACCCCCTCTCCTCCCTCCCTTACCCCTCTCACCCTCAGTTTGTTCTTAGTCTTTGAAAGTCTCTTACGTTTTATCTCCCTCCCTCTCTGTGTCTTTTTTTCCTTTCAGTTCTGGTCATCGTCCACACAGCCAAACTCTACTCTAGAAAGTTTGGGTCATGGACAATTAAGCCCCAGGCTTAACTGAGTCCCTTCAAAATTCAAATGGTGAAGCCTGCATCCCCAGTGCCTCAGAATGTGACCATATTTGGAGAGGGGGCCTTTCCAAATATGGCTGAACAAGTTAAAATGAGGCTGTTAGGGTGGACCCTAACTCAACTTGGCTGGTGTTATAAGAAGAAATTTGGGCACACAGAGAGTCACCAAGGGTGTGCATGTACAGTGGAGAGACCGTGTGAGAACACAGTGAGAAAATAGCCCCCTGCAAACCAAGGGAAGAAGTCTCAGGAGAAACCAATCCTGCCAACACCTTGGTCTTGGTCTTTGCTCACACCCTTTCTGGAAGCAAATCTTGTCTTAGCCACTGTCTGTGGTACTTGTTATGGTAGCCAATCAGACCATGAGAACTGCTTTCCTGATATAGCTTGAAATATCCCCATGGACAAAAATCCAGAGAAGGAAATTCTGAGGGTGAGGGAGAGTGGTGTTCTATGAGAACCCACGAATCCTGTTTTCCTCGAGGGGAAACTCTACTGTGACAGATGAGCCACATAGCCAGAGACAACTACCAATATGGACAGAGATGCTGGCCAGGGAAACTGCTGCAGGAGTTGGAGAGACCACCCCCCAAGTGCAACTCAGACAGGGGACACTCCACCGTCCCAGTGTGGGCAGACTCTGAGCCTCGTCTGCTCTCCCAGGTCTCAAGCATCCTTTCTGTGATTCCTCACACACATACACACATAGATACCACATCCGAGCATCCCCCAACCTAGAGTCTCTGCCCGTGTTCCTCCCACGGCCTGGGAAGCACTTCTTCAGGAGCACCCCTAGCTTGCTGACCAACCTCATTCAGACATAAGCTTGAAGGAGATGGCTTTCTTGGTCATCCTCCCGAATATCCTCCCATCATTCTCTGTCTTCTTATCTTACTCTATTTTTCTTAATAATAATTATATCAGCACCCAGAATTTTATGTGTTGTGTAAGAATTTAATGCCCAAGAGTGAGGACCTTGTCATTTTTTTCCTGCTGCAACCTGGTGCATAGGAGAGGGTTTAAGACCTAAAAGCCTGAACAAAGACCACCAGCTGTGCTGTGAGCTTTAAGTGAGCTCATGGGCGTGACATTCTTACAATGGTGCTTGGTACACTGCAGGGCTCCAGAAACCTCGGGTGCCGTGGATGGAGATGTCATGCAAGGGGTTTCCATCTGGAGCCGTTGGGTTTGTCAGCAATCCTGTGCAGCAAACTTTGAATTTGTACATTTGTCTATGGAATGGCCTCTTGAATTTTTATTCCTTTTATTCTCATATAACTTCAGTTTGATATTTTCTGCCTAAAATATGTAAAGGTAAGGCAGTTAGTCGCTGTCAACAAAACATAAAAATACTGCTCCAGGATCTCTCTGCCCTTTCCATTAAGGCACTGAGGGTCCAAGTACCACGGACTCAGGTGTCCATGAACAATCACATTCACACATGTGCATTCATATTTCTTGATTGTGATAGGAATCATATTTGGTTTGTCCCTACATAGATACCACATCCGTACTCTCTGCCAAGAGCACTTGCTATACATTCATTGAGAATTTCCACTGGGCCAAATATTGTATGAGAGGCAAATGATTTCTATTATTATCATTATTTTCATTTTTCAGTGAAGAAATTGAAGATGAGATGGGTTTTCTTGAAATTAATTACATTGTTCAATCATGAAAAAATTCCTCTAATGAGGAGTGGATACTGGGGAAACTTGGTGATTGGGCGTTCTTGTACAAGTCATGATGGTTTTGGAGCTCAACTTCGTTGTATGTTCAATGAGGAGTCTGAACTAGATCAGAGATTGGCAAATGAGACACATCCCATATGCTGCCCAATGTTCATTTTTGTTAATAAAGTTTTATTGGTTCGTACCATGCTCATTCATTCGCATGTCTGCAGTTGCTTTTGTGCCACAACGGTAGACTTTAGGGATCATGACAGAGACTACAAAGCCTAAATTATTTATTCTTTGTCTCTTTACATAAAAAGTTTGCAGAGTTGTAGACAGATAAATAATAAGGTCTTTCGTGGTATTATATTGCCATATGGTAGAAAGTTCTGCTGTATGGTAGGAAGTTAATCATGTGCTAATTTTACTGGTTGCATTTACAAATGCTGTATTACAAGTTTTCAAAAATTTTCACTAGTGATAAGTTAGGTAGTTCAGGTGATGGAAGTATTTTCCTCCAGGTGATGTTGACTGAATCAGAAAATAGCTAATATGCCTGATCATATTAGGATAAAACATTGTAAGGCATTGAAATTTCTCTATTTTTAAAGAATACCTTTGGTATCTATTTGAAACTGGGTTGTGACCTTTAAAATATTTTAAACAGTTTTTTACTTAAGATGTACCGAAGTAGGAAACACTGAATATTTGATCCATTTTGATGCAATTTTTCACAAAGATAATTTCACACTCAGAATACAATTTTGAAAACACGGTTTGAAACCTTTTACCTTAATTTGTTACTTCTGCTTGCAACTTATTTGGCCGTTGATACATTCAAGCAACAATAATCCTTCATATGTGGAATGCTCAGTACTGCAGTAGTCACACAAACACTAATGCATGAAGACAATGGACTTCCATTGCTGAACTTCTTAAGAAAATTTCTACTAATATAGGTCCCGATTACTTTTATTATGGCTGTTCTTCAGGGGTAAGTGTTGCACACTCCCGAGGGTGCTCAGAGGCCTCTGTGTACACTGAGGTACAACAGTGGCCTGGGAGGGATCATTCACAAGTCATTTTTACTTTCAGTACAGGAGGATGTAATCTGCGTGTCCTGGAGAAGGGAATGCTTGTTTCTCCTGTTTCATCCTTTCTTAGCTGTATTGGAATGGTCAATTTTTATCTGACAAAGCTCCTACACCAATCCCAATAAGTCTACCAGTTTATTTGTAAGTTCCCAGTTATAGTTTTCTCTGGTTCTAAAATCACAAGAGAAGCAATAAAAGAAATAATTTCTTATCTGATTCAAAGGAGTCAAAGATTTATTTGGTAGTATTTGGGTAACTATTAGAGGGGAATAAAATCATGTATAATTAATAAGCAAAGAGAGGTGAAGGAGGAGAATAATAATGATAATGTGATTAATCCCCCAAGAAAGAGAGAGAAAAGAAAATAACAAGGTCAAATAGAAAATAAGTAGTAGGTTGATAGCTATAACTCCAAACATAACAGTGATTACAATAAATGTAAATGGATTACATACTCCAATCAAAAGAGACAAAAAACCAAAGGCCACCTAAATGCAACTAATAAGCAAAACATATTAAATATAAGGACATAGAAAAGTTGAAAGCCAAGGAATGGATAAAAGATATGCCACATGCACATTAATTAAAAAATACTGTTCTGCTACTACTAGACCAATGCATTACTAGAAGCATTACTAGAAACAAAAAAGAAGTTTTTGTAATGAAAGCAGAGCCAAAAAATATGATAATTTAAAAGACATGTATATACAATAACATAGCTTCAATGTACATAAAGCAAACTTGGCAATTATGAAAAATAGACCAATCCATGGTAATAGTAAAGTTTAATACACTTTGATATCTGATAAAAAAAAAAGCACATAAAAATTGGTAAATCCATAGAACGTCTAAAGAACAATTAACAAATGTGGCCAATTTACATATTTATTATGTATTCGTACAATATGTACAATATTATACATTATATATAAGCATAACCATGGCATCTAACAGCTATATAGAACATTAAATCTAAAATCTTATCATTTTAAAGTGAACAAGGCACATTCTATGACCTGATATTTCTCCTTTTGGTAATATAAGCATACCTCTCTTAATGTAGGAGATATTTTGCCCTCTGGGTGGATCTTCCTTCTCTACCCTCTCCCTTGACCACGTCAAAGTGGGAGTGAGGAAATATTTCCTTCTTGAGGATCGAGAACCTTTGTAAGTCTAGTTGCTGACTATCGAATTCCTGTTCGGGGACTGAGTTTTAAACATTCACAGGCTCCCTTATCCCAGACCTGTAGCTTCTCAACCAACACAACTCAAAAGCTTAGTAGCTATTGTTTATTTGGTTACAGACAAAATTCTCTAATCTGACATATTGAGCTGCTTTTCTTACTACTAATGGTGTAGAAAGGGAGGCATGATTGGTCTCAGGATGAGAATTATATCAAGAATTGCTGGCACATGGAGATGATAAAAAGACCGGCTGATTTGGAGTTGGTTTTATAATTATTTTTAAATAATTATAGATTGTGGGCGGGGGTTCTCTGCCTCAGCACAGGAGTGACATGTGCCCATGAACCAGATCAGCCACATAGCCCATGTCACTATGAAAAGAAAGAAAGATGGGGCACCTGGGTGGCTCAGTTGGTTAAGTTGGTTAAGCATCCGACTTCAGCTCAGGTCATGATCTCACAGTTTGTGAGTTTGGGCCCCACATCAGGCTCCGTGCTGAAAACTCAGAGCCTGGAGCCTACTTCAGATTCTGTCTCCTTTTCTCTCTGCCCCTCTTCCACTCATGCTCTGTCTCTGTCTCTCTCAAAAATAAATAAAATCATTGAAAAAAAAAAAAAAGAAAGGAAAGAAAGAAGCACAGGCCCCATGAGTTCTGGAATGAAGAAAGAATCAGATACTGGGAACCCTGGTGATATTTCTCACAGATAGGTGCTACAGTCTTCATTTTACAGATGTGAAAACTGAGGCTCAGAAACATGAAGAAGATTTGCCTGAAATTCCAGGTTAGTGACAAAGCTCCAAATCAATCCCGGTATCAGTAAATCTGATATTCTACCAAGTGACAAACTCTCACAGTTTGTTTTATCATTTCAAACATTTAAGCATCAGATTATTGTCCTAGAAAACTCACTTGGAAAATTAAAAGTCAAATGTTTCTCTGTAATACCATAATGGCTCCCCATTGCGTGTGTGTGTGTGTGTGTGTGTTTTCTAAACACATGAAAAAATTCTGCTTAGAATACATACATTTTCTCTCTTTTTTTTTATCCTATAGCACTTATTTTTTATTTATTTTATAAAAATAATAAAAGTATTTTATTAGTATAAAATAAAATAAAATAAAAGTATTATAAAATAATAATACATTTTCTCTCTTTTTTTATCCTATAGCACTTATTTTTTATTTATTTTATAAAAATAATAAAAGTATTTTATTAGTATAAAATAAAATAAAATAAAAGTATTATAAAATAAAATAAAATAAAAAAATAAAAGTATTATTTTACAAAAATAATAAAAGTTTTTTTCAAGTTGGTTTACATATAACACCCAGTGTTCATCCCAACACGTGCCCTCTTTAATGCCCGTCACCCTCTCTCCCCCCTCCCTCACCTGCCTCACCCTCAGATTGTTCTTAGTTTTTGAGAGTCTCTTATGTTTTATCTCCCTTCCCCTCTGTGTCTTTTTTTCCTTTCCCCCCTTCCCCTCCCCCTGGATTTTGCTTAGTCTCACAAAGTCCACCTATTCGTGGAAACATATGGTATTTGTCTTTTTCTGACTGACTGATTTCATTTAACATAATACCCTCCAGTTCCATCCATGTTGCTACACATGGCCAGATTTCATTTTTTCTCATTGCCACATAGTAGTCCATTGTATATATGTGCCACAACTTGAGCCGCAGCAATTTCCTATGCGACACATCTCCAAAGGCGAGGGAATTTAAAGCATTTTCTCTTTTTTAATTAATTTTTAGTGTTTATTTATTTTTGCAAAAGGGAGAGAGACAAAGTGTGAATGGGGAAGGGGCAGGGAGAGACAGCGACACAGAATCGGAAGCAGGCTCCAGGCTCTGAGCTATCAGCACAGAGCCTGATGAGGGGCTCGAACCCACAAACCACGAGATCATGACCTGAGCCGAATTTGGATGCCCAACCGACTGAGCCACTGAGGTGCCCCTAGAATACATACATTTTCAAAAGCTACTAAAGTATAAGCATGTATCATGCGTTCACCTGGAACTTGCTGCTAATGAGTTAACTTACCCGGTACCATAAAGAGTAGGATCTCCTTGCAGGCAGCATAGGTACATTTTATACTGTGGTGGTTACAGCAAAAGCATTTAGAAAGAACCAATGCTTGGAACAAAAAGCAGGACTTAGCCGGTGAGGCTAACTGTTGCAAGACACCTAGCTAAGAAGCGGTCAAGGTTAAGGAAGAACTAGGTGTGGAACTCATGAAGAAGCTGGGAGTTAGATGATAGAATAATGGTTGACAAGCTGGAGATTACCTGCTGGGATCAAGACGCCAGAAAAAATGAGGTGGGGGAATTTAATTACAAGGAAGAATCAAACACATGAGAAATTATTTGCAGTGGTTTATTTTGACAGCTTCAATCTGTCCTTTTTTGGTGTTTGATCATGTCCGAGAAACCAGTGGTTGCTGCCTAAAGGTTTTCTCTACCAAATATTATTACTTTGAGGCTGTATAAAAAGAGCTCGAAGCTTTGGATATTTGAATATGCTGTATCTGAAATTCAGGTAAAAAAAACAAAACAAAAAAAAACAAAAAAAACCTCTAAATACCCCCAGCCTAAAGGGATAATGCAAAAAGCCCAAAACTTTTGCCTTGATTCTTATTTTATAAGTTATTTCATTGCCTTTTAAAAAATGCAACTCGGGCACCTGGGTGGCTCAGTCGGTTGAGCAGCCGACTTCGGCTCAGGTCACGATCTCGCGGTCCGTGATTTCCAGGCCCGCGTCGGGCTCTGTGCTGAGGGCTCGGAGCCTGGAGCCTGCTTCGGATCCTGTGTCTCCCTCTCTCTCTGCACCTCCCCCACTCATGCTCTGTCTCTCTCTGTCTCAAAAATAAATAAACATTAAAAAAAATGCAACTCAAGCTCATTTTAATAATTTAAATAATAGTTCAAAGTAACAATAAAGTTAAAAAAAGAAAAGAAATAAAATTACTCCAAAGCACGTTTTAGAAATTGTCATAATTTGATGAATATTATTTCATATATATTTATGTGTCAGTGCTCAAATATAATAGTGTAGAGAGAGAAATCATTTTATAAAAATGAGTTCATGCTACTTGTACAACATAATGATAAAATTTTTAACAGATAAGAAAAACTAGAGGGGTGCCTGGGTGGCTCAGTCAGTTAAGCCTCGGACTCTTGATTTTGACTCAGGTCATGGTCTCACAGTTCATGGGATCAAGCCTTTCGTTGGGATCTGTGCTGACATGCAGAACCTGCTTAGGATTCTCTCTTTCTCCTCCTCTGTGCCCTTACCCTTCTCTCCTCTCTCTGGCAAAATTACATAATAAATAAGACTTAAGAAAGGAAGAAACTTGAGAAATCGATGGACTTTGTATGTGTATATGTATTCCATTTTTTATTACTTCCTGTATGAAATCTCTAAGGAGACGAAAGAAATGAAAAAGAAATCATAAAGAGGTTTAAGCCATCTTTTATAACCACGTTTCAATTTTAGATGAAGGCAATTGACTCCCTGCACTGAAAAACGGAAAAAATGTCCTGTAACTTATAAAAAGAATTCCTCATCCTCCATCTCCCACTTTTATTAGCTATAGAATTCTTCTGTTTTTAGGATGTATACCGTTTAGATTCTGTACTATGGCCATGCTATTCACAGTTGTTTAATCTTAATTCTATTCATGAATGGGTTCAAGTTCCCTTACCACCACCAATTTCATGTCGTGCTTAACTGGGTTTTATCACCATGCAGGTGTGGTTTTGGTGTTATTGAAATCTCATAGGGGCTGCTTACTTGAGCTTTTCCATAATTGCACATGTCCTTATGCTCACAGGGCAATTCAGCTGGACATAGTTTTTCAAAGGTAATTTTCCTTTCATCACAGTTTAGGCATTGTTCCAGTATCTCTGCGTATGGGAAGGGCATTGGCCCTTTGATCACAACTATCAGTGCTTTTACATTTGTTCCTTGGTTTTCATTGTCAAGTAACTTTTTAAAGAAGGGTTAATGGTGCGATATTTCTGTAGCTAATTCACCCGACTGATACTTGCACTTTGAAAAGACAATTATATTTACAGTTTGTATTTGAAAGCCAAATTCATTTTTGGGCATAAAATTTGGGTGCCAAACTTTCCCTCCTTCAAGA
Source organism: Paguma larvata (assembly GCA_030068075.1). NCBI lineage: Eukaryota > Metazoa > Chordata > Mammalia > Carnivora > Viverridae > Paguma > Paguma larvata. The sequence continues at coordinate 126,964,202 of CM057827.1, read as the reverse complement.
CTTTTTGTTGTTGTTTGTTTGTTTATTTTGAGAGACAGAAAGAGTGAGCAGGGGAGGGACAGAGAGGTAGAGAGAGAGAGAGAATCTCAAGCAGGTCCACACTATCAGCGTAGAGCCTGATGTGGGGCTCAAACTCATGAACTATGAGATCATGACCTGAACTGAAACAAGACACTTAACTGACTGAGCCACCCAGGCACCTTCAAGACTTTGCAGACATTGCTCCATTATCAGCTGGCATTGAGTTTATATGTATATATACACATACACATGTATGTCTACATATATCATATATTATATAAATTCGCATACATATGTTGGGGGATGTATGTGTATAAAATGTATGAAGCCATTCTGATCTTTGTCTTTTTCCCTTTTGTAAGTGATTTGCTTTCTTTGCCTGGGCGTTTGGATATATCTTTCTTTATCCTTCAAGTTCAATATTTTATCAGGCTCTGTCTCCAAGTTAATTATTTTGTACCATTCAAATAGGCAACTATTTTTTTTCCTTAGGCTCACAGAATCTTATTTTATGTCAGAAGTCATACCTCGGTGGCTCAAAGGCTGATGCATAATGAGAAGACATAAAGCAGGCTGGATAACTTCAAGAGCGATGGTGTCCATGGGGACCCAGAACATGAATGATCTGTATTGAAACGTCTAGACAAAATTTTTTAAACGAGAGAATGCACAGGTCAATATGTCTTCCCAGTTTGTTATTCTTGGCTTATGACTTTGTATAATTTGTATGTTCCATTTATTGTTTTTCTTTTCCTATGTTGGGGACCATGGATCATGGGGACCATGATCGACCTATGTTAGACTGTATCTTTCCCCTCTTCCATAATTATTATCTTCTTTCTTTGTATCTTTGTGCCTTCTGCTTTCATTATTGTTTCCTTGTCTTTTCCATTATGCCCACTATACAGCATCGTCTGTGCTCCACCTTTGTTTTCTAAATTTACTAATTTGTTAATGGTGTGATTTTAGTCTTCAGTTACTTTTGGATAATATGTCATTTTTATTATCTTTTTTTATTATTTAGGGTTTGAGCTCTAATTTGATTGGATTTTTATTATTTCATCTTTCTATTACATTAAGCAGCAATGGAGACTTGTCCATGGTGCCTTGTGCCAACTTTTTTTTTATAGACTACATTCTTCACTTGTCTGTTAAGTATAATTTTTCTTTCCTTTTTTTTGTAGGTAGAAAGCTCGCACATTTTCCATGGCATTTCTTTTTATTTTACTTTTGGATGAGTCTCTGTCTGGATTTCTGATTGCTCTGATACGGTGTGGGTGAATTTTTCCTGGAGTCGCACCTAATCGTCTCTGAGTCATGTTTACTTTCTCTGAGCTAATTTTCCATGGACCAATGGAAGATGGGCTTGGGGAGATGGAGAAGCTACATCCCTTAACTAAAAGCAGAGTCCCAGCTTTACTTTTGGAGAGAGCCTCTGCATTCCCCCTCTGAATTGTGTTGTATTTCCTGTGCCAGGTTTATGTGGCTAGGTGGGCCAGGCTTTAGTCAGGACCCAGGACCCTCCCTCAGCACAGTGTCCATCCATGGACATGTCAGGATTGGTCCTGGCTGTTCCCTGGCTCCCATTCACTCATCCCTTCCAAGAACTGTTTCCTCTCTGCATGCAGATGGAATGGGTGGAGAAGGCCATGCCCACAGTGGAGTCTCTTTAATTTTGGCCTAAATGCAAATTGCAAAAGTCAAAGATGCGATATTTTGGTACCATTTCTGAGAGACAGGCTGGAGGTAGACACCACACCCATCTTGCTCAAACTGCGTAGAATCTTGTGCTTCTTTTCATCATTTCACCTTTTGAGATTTTGATATCACTATATGCTCTATTCCTGGTTTGGTTGCTTTTGATTAATTATTATTAATATCATTATTATTATTTTTTAGATATCAAGCAGAAAAAAAGACAGTCATCCCTCTTCACATTGCTAACAGTTCTCAGAAATTCTGTCTCTGTATTTACTGTATGAGAAGGAAACTGATCTTATTGGAGGGCATGTTTCAACATGTCTCAGAGTTGGAGACCACAGAAGCATTTGTGATTACTGTAAAATGGCTCCTTGGTTACTAATTTGCAGACACCACACAAATAGATGGATAAAACTGAAGAATGAAGTACAGACTAGCCCAGCGGTTCTGGGGTAACATATTGGCTTCTCTGGGCAAATTATCTGAATAGAATAGGCCCTGGGAAAAGACTCAACACCCAAGAAATCATCATGACTTACGATGAATAGGCTGGAGATTGATGAGCCCTGGGGACAGTATGCAGGTCTGGGTCTTCAGAAAGAAGACCTGAGAATGAGAAAGGGGGCAGGTACTTTAAAGGGCAGGATGGGATAATTATGAGACCAAAATGGTTCAGGTTGCTCATCTCCCTCTGAAAGCACTAGCAGGTGGGCAAGCACTACAAAGTGAATTAGCTTGGAGGACACAACTATTAGGAAGACTGATTTGTGCAAATTCTAACAGATTGGGAGACATCATAGTCTCAAATACTAAAGCCCCAAATACTAATGTGTTGGTTGGTCTGTGGATGTTTAATAAGCCTGGCTGTGTTGAGACTTTTTCCAACTTTGTTCTGATTTTCTAACACACACACACACACACACACACACACACACACACACATGTTTGTTGTTGTTGTTTTGTTTTGTTTTGGTAGACAAGTGCTCATAAATAGCTCAGATCCTTACTGGTAGAAGTGAGGTACACATGAACATGCATTATAATGTCCTAATTATGTTATTATTTATAACATATTTTTTAAAAACCAACTCCTCTAACTTTGGGTTGGTACCAGTGCATCTGGTAACTAGGTAACTAGACACATCACCAATGCTTCCAATGGTTAATCGTTTGGAACATACACTGTGTTGCTTCTGGTGATCTTTTTTAAAAGATGAAATTTGGACTCAACTTGGAAAAAGTTGTTAGTAAAATGTCATTTAATCTTGGTGGTGGGGCAATGAGGCAGAACGTTTTGCATGTTTGCAAAATAAGCTTCATTTTGATGCATTTGGCTTTACTGATTATATTAATTAACTTAACAGCAAGTGTGAAGATTATTTATGATGCATTAAAAATGATTGGTCCTTAATTGCTTCTCTGGTAGAACAAGGGACTTGAATTTCAGCGTAAGGTTTGTAAAAAATTTAGCTTGCTGGTATGCAAATTCAAATTTTAGAAATGGTCCTTTGAAAAGAAATGAAATCTCATGATGAGATATAATTATGCATAATATTTCCCTCAGAAAGCAGAATTTAAAGGTTTTCTCTAAACCAGGCTCTCCCTCTTTTTTTTTAGAGTTTATGTGAAGACATTTCTATTTAGTTTCTTTTTTAAGATAGTCATTTATGTATTTTAAGATATTCTTGCATTATTTAGTAAAATACACCAAAGTATATATTTTATTGCATATAATATCTAAGACCCAAGCATCATGGGAAATACAAAATAGTCACATATTAAGGTATTGGTTTCTAAGATTTTTTAATTTAGAATATCATCAGTTAATTTATTTCAGAACTTTGATATCTTCCTCATATTTTCAATTTAAATTTGATTCTAATGCCTTTGCACTCTTTTCTCTACTTCTATGCCAATTGAGTCCTGAACCCTTTTCTGTGAAAATTTTTGTCTCTCTCTTTTTTTTTTTTTTTTTCTGTTTAGGTATTCATGTGCCACGGGCAAGAGTGAATTTCAGGATGAAAGTTTACATGGATTCTTCAAGTTCATTAACCCCACAGAATTTGCATTACCTGTTACCAACAGTCAATCTATCGCACAGGCAAATGCACAAAGCTTCGGCAAGAAATAAGCAGAGTGTGTAATACTGAGTGTGTGGCATGTAAAATGTAGTTGACTGGTAAAGACCAGATTAATAATTTAGAGTAGTCTCTCAAACCTCACACGTAATGTGTTTCATTTTATTTTCTCCTCTTCTGAAGATTTTACTGGGTAGGAGGCAGGTGTGTAGTAGATCAAAAGTTAGTGGGAACACGGAGTAATCTACATATCTTAACCAATATAACTACTTCAGGCCATAATTTTTATAGCCACCGAGGACAGGTTCGCACCTATGTTTTTTGGTCCTTAATGCATCTAAAATAGAGTCTGAGGCTACAGAGTTTCTATGAATGCATGTGTAATGTCTGCTTGATAAGTGTCTTCTCGCACCCTGAGGACTTTTATAGGCAATTTGCATTTTACAACGAGAGAAATCAGCTGGAGAGGGTTTATTGTTTTGTATAATAGAGAGGAGTGTGAAAATATTCCAGTTCTACAGATGGCACTTCTCGTTACCCTCGAACATATACATGTGCAAGGATTGTTTTCTCTTAACCAATACAGCCACCAAAAAGGCTATTTTTAGAGGTGAATTCACAGTTTGGTTGGATTGCAATAATTAGCCGAATTTCTTTAACGATAGATGAAGTACTTATTTGAACTCTTGGCTGTAGAGGGACTTCATGATACTGGGAAGGAAATTTTCCTTTGCATAGATATCCTTTAAACAGAGGGTTGTTATAAGTCTGTAAGGCAATTAGCCTGAGTTTTAAATAGCTCAAAAGGCAAATCAAGGAGTGGAAAGCCAGTGCTGCTATGTATGATCTCATTTATGGAGGTAACATACCCATGAAAGCATGTGCATACGTGAGTCAAAAGAGTAGGTAACAAAACAAAAGTCTCTAAAAAGAACCTCAGAAAGGAAACCACATGCACTTAACAATGTATACCAATGAGTCATAAAATCTTTTCAGAAAATATCAAGATCCTCACAATTCATAAATTTAGCCTGAGCCCTAGATTCACTCCACCTCCAAATCTGATATTGACTTCTCAACTTGGCACAGGGATAAATGAAAAAATGATTCCTATTGATTGATAGTACTACTGCCCAATTTAAATAAGTACCTATATTTATATTTTCATGGAAAATGACCTCTCTCAGCAATTCTCAAACTTTGGGTCTCCTTGTCCCAAAGGAGATGGATGATTTCACTCTTAAAATTTATTAAGGCTTCTAGAAGGCTTTGGTTTCCAAGGATTGTATTTATTCATATCTACCATATCAGAAATTAAAACTCATTATTATTTTAAAATTCATATTATATATTTTAAAAATAACTATCACAAACCCATTACATGCTAACATACATGCCATTTTTTTTAATGTTTATTTATTTTTGAGAAATACGGAGAAAGAGAGAAAGAGAGGGCAAGTGGGGTAGGGGCAGAGATACAGAATCTGAAGCAGGTTCCAGGCTCTGAGCTGTCAGCACAGAGACTGACAAGAGGCTCGAACTCACGAACTGTGAGATAATGACCTGAGCCAAAGTCGGATGCTTAACTGACTGAGCCACCCAGGCCCCCCTGCAAAACATTTTTTTTATTAATTTTATTTAATTTTTTTAATTTTTATTTGAGAGAGATAGAAAGCTTGAGAGAGGGGGAGAGGGGCAGAGGAAGTGAAAGAGAGAGAGGGAGAGAGAGAGGGAGAGAGAGAGTATCTTAAGCAGGCTCCACTCTCAGAGCAGAGCCTGATGTGGGGCTCAATCGCACAACCATGGGATCACTACCTGAGCTGAAATCAAGACTTAGATGTTCAACCAACTAAGCCACCTAGGCTCCTTGCTAACACACATAAATTTTTTAATAGCAAAACAAAAAAAATAGTGAAAAAGGTATCAGTGATTTTCATTTTTGCTAATCTTTTTAATGTCTGACTTAATAAAGGACAACTGGATATCATATCTGTTTCTGAAATCAACCTGTTGTGATATATTCTTTTTGTCGAAGTATACAAAGAACCGCTAGCTTTTATATTGACCTTTAGTTGGAAGAGGAAAAGGTGTTTTAATAGCCATTTAAGATAATTGTGAATACTCTCCTTTGATGTTACACCAAAACTCAACAAATGGTAGTTTTAAAAAGATTAATTGAAAGTGGAATCTTAAAAATCAAAACTCTGTTACATTAAAGTTATTTGTTATATCTTGTATGTTGATTGGATGTTTTAGCCACACACGATTTTATTTAATCATACATTGGACATTTGTAAAATGCTACCTTGCTAAATTATGTAGGTATTCCAAGTGTAGGCATAATTTATCGTACAATATATATTTTAAAAAACCCACATCTTCATTAACATTACCATTGATATCAGAAGTGTCTTTAGTTTTTTGGAAGCTACTATACTTATATAGGTAGACACAGATTTTTCCTGAATCTTATATTTGCTTGAGAGCTCGAGTTTGCCTGAAGTCAGTAGAATCACATTCTTTGTTGCCTCTTGATGCAGTGATGTGAGAAATCCACACTGGCCAGGTGGCAATCTCAAATTCCAATTCAATGAAATGATATTGTATCTCCTAGTAGAAGCATACCTCTTCGGGGACTGGATACCTGCAAGCCAGAAAAATTCAAAACATAATTTCTGTGAGTGGATTATTTAGGGCTAATAGGGGGAGAAATTATTTCCATTTCCACTTTGTGATTTTGCAACTTATGTATTCAGGCATTGGGAGAAACCATATCTTATATTGGTTCCTGCTCAAAAAATATACTGTATCTTATAAATGGATCCCCAATCTTTCAGATATTGTCTCTTAACTGACACTGTAAGCCTGAAATTTCAGTAGGTTACTCCACCATTTTATCAGGCCAGTCACTTCTGAGTCATGGGGTACATGGGAAGATTAGTTAATTCTTTTTTTCATTTCAAGTTTTTATTTAAATTCTAATTTTTTAACACATATGTTAAAATTAGTTAATTCTATGTCCATAATTCCATTACAGCTGTTTTTCTTTTGTTGTTGACAAATGTGTTTCTTGCTCAGAAGCAATGCTAGGTGGGATGTTGTGATAGTTCATAAGGCATTCCTGGTGTGAAGGGTTGGCCCTAATCCATGGAATTTGTAATCTTTGCTATTTGATGAGTGGACAAGTGAGAGATACATGGATGTTATTTGACAAACACTTACGTAAGACAAACATATCCAGTCTCTATGTCTATCTGGAGAGTTACATCTGTAAACGTTTTCATAGACCCCCCTATCACCAATATATTTCCTTCCAAGTCTTTGTTTAGTTACACCGATGAATAAATGTATACCAATATGCTTGGCCATTCTGCAGTCCAGCTAAAATGGACCTCCAAATGCATTGTTTAAAATTCTCTGCACCCTGAAGATTTCCCTTCACTACTACCTTTCAAGAACATTCCTTTTTGTGGCTGTCATACAGTCACCCCTCCCTTATCCATGGTTTTGCTTTCCCTGGTTTCAATTCCCTGAAGTCAGCCATGTCCAGAGCAAATGATCTTCCTTCTGACAACATGGCAGAAGGTCAATAATAGCCTAACGCTGCTTCACAAGGCCTCCATCATTCACCTCCCTTCATCTCTTCATGTAGGCACTTCATCACCTCACATCATCACAAAAAGTGATTACAGTGCCATAAGATACTGCGAGAGGGACAGGGAAAGAGACACAGACCATATTCACATAACTTTTTTACAGTATGTTATAATTTAATTTCTATTTTCTTATGTTATTATTGATAATCTTTTACTGTGCCTAATTTGTACATTCAACTTTATCATCTGTGTGTATGTCTGGGAAAAGACAGTCTGTGCAGGGTTCCATACCATCTGGAGTTTTAGATAGCCACTGGGGGTCTTGAAATTAGTCACTGTGGACAAGGAAGGAGGGATGACGATACTAAAAATACTTGTATTTGGTACCAACGTATTGTGCAGGAACATTTGTAATCAAGGTTCCAAGTTTGTTTTCCTCCTCAGTAATGCTTAATTTCCAATGACATCACAGATGTAGATTGAGCAAGAGGAGACAAAGAAACATGTGTAGGTGATGCATGGGTCTCAGATACTTACATGTGACTTAGAGATCTGCTCAAAGATGGTCGCTTATATACTATTCTCATTTGCTACTGAAGTAACTCTTGTGCACAACCAACTTAATGGTTTAGTGGACCCCCTAACATCCGCTTTATTACAGAAAGCTCAGGTTGTAGAAGCACTGAGGTCTCATGATCAGGCTTTCTAACACTATCAGAACCCAGGAACAAAATATGAGACTTCTCAAAAAAAAGTTATCTGTCCAGGAAGGCATAGCTTTTTTCTTTTCTTTTCCTCTTCTTCTCTTCCTTCTTCTTCTCCTCCTTCTTCCTCTCCTTCCCCTTCCCCTTTCCCTTCTCCTTCTTCTTCTTCTCTTCTTTTTAAATAAACCTTTCTGGGTCTGTACTGTGATTCTTCTCTTGTGGTTTATAGATGCTCCATAAAACATGTCTATTTGCCTCAGATAAGTAGACTACTGAAGACTCTTGTAAGTCACAATGATGAACTAACAGGATGAGTAGGTGTATTGAGTAGGTGATGAAGTGCTTACTTTTTCCTTAAAAACCAGCCACTTTGTAGGTTACTCTAACCTTTGTAGACTACTTGCCGCTCTAAGAGTTTTTCTCTAAAAGCAGGTCACTTTATAGGTTACTTAATAAATATGTGGTATTAGCACACTCACTGTGCCCTATCTTGACTCTAAAGTCCAAAGAGATCTCCCTTGTATCATGAAGTAGAGCAACTGTTTTTCACTTAGAGGGACATTCCATCATACTCTAAATCACTAGGTGTCCAGAAATTTCACCAAGGTGGCAGGCTCGCAAATTTTCATTAGATATGTCTTTCTTATTCTCCGGCATGTACATGTCTGAATAAGTTGCTTCTAGAATATTTGCTTCTACTTGCTCATTAGATTCAATCAGCAGTGTTTGCCATCAATGAAAAAAAAGCAGTGTGACATTTCATGGGATGTGCTTACAATCATGACCTCTGTGAACTAGGTTATATTAGAGAGCATGGGACCTGATACACCCTTGGGACGAGACAGTGAGGCTTCCTGACAGGTGAACCTGGACAGGAGGTGCTGTGGTCCCTGACAGGTGAGAACAAGCAGCCAGTGGCCCCTGTAAATCAGTATAGAGAGGAAAAAATGTGCTAGATAAATAGCTGTACGTCAGACTCTAGGAGACATGTTGATTTGCTCCAGTAAATAATTCATATCAAGAACAGCCTCTGTAATTGGGTTACCTTATAAAATCTATGAAAACCTATAGCTATTCTCCAAGAGCCATTGTCTTGCACCAGCCCAATGGTAGGGTTAAATAGGGACATGATAGGAATTTGCCTACATTTTCCAAATCTTTGATAATAATACAAGTTCCTATAATTCCCTTGGTGGTGATACTTTTGCTTTACTATTCTGATGAAAAAAGGGATTCCAGGGGTTTCCTCTTGGTTATTTTTACTCTCATAACCCTGCTGATTGGCTCTTACCTGAGCTGAGTTTACAGCACAGAGCTCTAGGTTTCTTTCTGTAAATGGTTCTGTGCATTTGAAAGCGGCCAAATCAACACATAATCTTTGTGGTCATCATTGCTTTAGTAACACTAGGTGTATTACCTACTTAGTTCTCCATAGCACCTGCTTTCAAAGCTACTTCATTCCAAACAACCAAAGTTGATAAATTGTATTATCTTGATACCATTGTGTGACATGGGTTACCAGATTCCATGTTGCGTTGGCAGTTAACTCAGCACTGAGCTCCCAGTCAAAGGTATGACCAAGTTTGTCCTAGAATACCTCCTCTGAGAGCCCAACGTACAACATCTTGTCAGGAAAAGAGAAACCATACCACATTATTTGAACAAAGCTGATTTAAATTGGCCACACGGGTGTTGGGGAAATGAGAAACAAAAAAAGAAAAGGGAGGGAGGGTAGAAAGAAGGAAAGGAAGGAAGGGAAGAAGGGAGGAAGGGAGGAAAGAAGAGGAAGGAGGGAGGAAGCAAGGAAGAAGAGAGGGAGAAGGGAGAGAGGGAGAGAGGGAGAGAAGAGAGAAAGAAAAGCAAAGTCACTGCCAGTACTTCTATTCTGGCGAGTATACCTTTATTTACCTACCTTATCGTGATATTATGATGATAAAATAATATAACATAGGTAAAGTTAAACTGCTATATACAAGTAATATAGTAATATTAAATTAAAATCTTTGAATTCTCATTATCAGTATATTTTATAACCTAAACAAGAGTCATGTTTTATTAAAGCTCATCTAGATTTATTTGATGGCTAGAAAATTACATTAATATTTTTTTGATACCTCGTATCTGGTCCATTGCACTGGGGACTCGGGGGGCCTCCTGACCTTGCTAAGGACAGAGAGCCTTACAGGAATCCCCGAGCTTATCCACCCGACTCAACAGAATTCAGAAACTTTTCAAATCACCTTTCCTGTGGGTGAAGGGGCAGGGCTTCGAGGGCTATGTCACTATCTTATCACTGCAACTCAAACCTGTAGTGTTTTAAGGTTCACAAACCCCTGGTCATATACATTATCAACATTTCTGTACCCAGAGTTTGGATGAGTGCTAATAACTTTCTCTCCAAAGATCTACTAATGTAGAAGAAGGATGAAGAAGATCATGCTAAATGTGAATTCTTCCTACTTAATAGGACAGATTTACATAAATGTGTATCCATGTATAAAAGGGCATGGGTTAAACTTGTCTTTAATCCCCAAAACATTCTATTGAAAAATCCAGAACTCTATGACTGCTCAGGAGTCTGTCTTCTTTTTGTTTGTTTCTGTAATGCTTTTCTGGGTGGAAATGACTACTCCACCCTAACCCGTGTGAATCTCTTAATATCATTAACTCGGTGAACGGTTGTCACTTGCTTTTATTCCAGTCTGTGGGCCAGCCAGCAAGGTCATCGTCACTTAGGATTTCCGGTAAGCCCACATTTTCCTTCTCAAGATGGCGGCTGGCAAGGACGTTCCTCAGAGAAGCATCCTACGATGATTTCATCTTTCTCCGCATTTTTATCACTTTCGCTACATTCCCAGTGCTGTTGCAGGGAAACTGCATCTATAGTCGAAAGAACAGGCGGAAAGTGATCCAAACAAGAACCAGACGGGAAGTACAGTCTCCACGTATACAGCAGTGCATCCAATTCTTTAAGTCTTTCCTTGGTTTAATTTTCTCCATAAAGTGGAATAATTAGAAAAAAAAAAATCAGGCATATTGGGAGAGAGGGAGGTTATCCACAAAGTCCTTACCGTGTCATTTGCCTTTACCACATGCAAAATTTTCTGATGTATAGGAACTTCCTTCTCCATGCCTTGTATATGACTATTTCTCCATTTAGCTCTGCCTCCTCCGTTCTTTTAGGACAATTCTTCTGCAGCCTTCCATCTCGGAGTTAACCCTTTACTGGCCTGTTCAGACTTGCCATATCTTCAATGGAAAATCCCCACAGGTAGGGCTGTTGCACCTTCAGCTTCCAGGAGTCCTGAGTCTGTCCTTATTTTAGCTTGCCTGATCGTGGGCCCTTCGTGATTCTCATCTGGTGGAATAACTCAGATATGTCTTAACAAATGCAACTATTGTTGTATTTTCTTGCTTTGCTTAAGAAAAAAACTGGAAACCCATAAAAGACTAATACTCTTTCTTTTAATGTGACTAATTAAAGGGAAAATTAATGTATTATTTCTTTTTTTAATGTTTATTTATTTATTTTGAGAGAGAGACAGAGAGAGAGAGAGAGAGAGCATGAGCAGAGAAGGGCAAAGAGAGAGGAGGAGAGAGAGAATCCCAAGCAGGCTCCATGCTGTCAGCATGGAACCCGACACAGAGCTTGATCCCACAAACTGTGAGATCATGACCTGAGCCGAAATCAAGAGTCGGATGCTCAGCTGACTGAGCCATCCAGGCGCCCCTGTGCTATTTCTTAAACACACCAGACCCAACTTTTGCATCAAGGCTTTTTGGACTTGGTGTCCTCACAGCCTAGCTTTTGTTACACTTATTAACTGAAATCACTAACCAAGGTTTCCCCATCCCTCTTACCTTCGAAGCACTTATCCCCTTCCAATATATGCATAATCTAATAATTAATTAAATAATTAATTGTATTTATCGTGCCTCTGCTGGATTACACAAGCCACCCCTTCACACACTCTTATCTTGTAAGTTTTGTTTTACACTGCATCCCCAGGTGCCTAGGACGCCTTGGAGTCAACGCAGCAAATGTTGCCACCATCAACAAGGAGAGTGACGTGGATACACAGTTGATACTTTCCCTTTACCTTGCATTCCTCCCTCCGCAGCTCTATCCTTACTATCTCATCCTGTCTCTGGCATGCCTGTCTGAGGTAGCACAGAAAGGATTAGGCGTTGCCAATCTGCCCCCAATCCTGCAGAGAGACGTCGGTAGCTTTCTAGTACTGCCTACGTTAAAAACCAATGGCACCTTGCATAACGGTCTATTGAATACCTGTTTAATACAAAGGCTATGGGGTCCTGTGCAGGAAAAGCAGATAGACACATGTGACCATAGTTTTCTCTTTCAAGGAGGGTAGAAACTGGTCGACGGACACTGGGAGTGGACTGGGGCACAGCCGTGACCACATTTATGTCCCTCAGCAATCATGAGATTTGATGAACTGGAAATTGAACATAAAGGTAACCTGATGTTCTGAGTCAATGAATGCTGATTAACCTTCCTGTCATGGATTAGAAGCATTGTGAATGCTAGTTTGTTTTTTTTTTTAACATTACTATTTTTTTTTGTCTTTTATTTTAAAAAGTTATTTCTTTATTTATTTTAATTAAGTGGGCTGCATGCCCAACTTGAGGCTCGAACTCAGGACCCTGAGATCAAGAGTCACATGCTTTATGGACTGAGCCATCCAGGCATCCCTAAAAATGTATTTCTTGAGTGTAGTGTTTTCTCAGGATATTTCCTGGCTGTTCAGTCTTTACAAACTGTGCATTTCCCCCATTAGGTTTTTCCTGTACATCAGTTCCTAGACTTTATGTCACAGAGTGGGAGAAATTAGTTAAAACAATATACTTTTTGTGTGTTCTGCTAGCTCAAGCATAGTAGGTGTGCACCCACAATGTATCACTCTGGGAGGTGATAGTAATTTTTTGATATTGTATGCTTTTAAAATCTGTTATTAGATTTTCTTTTTTAAAATGTTTATTTATTTTTGAGAGAAAGAGAGTGAGAGGACAAATGGGGGAGGGATAGAGAGTGAGGGAGATCCAGAATCTGAAGCAGTTTCCGGGCTCTAAGTCCTCAGCACAGAGCTCAACACGGGGCTTGAACCTACGAACTGCAAGACCATGACCTGAGCCGAAGTCGGATGCTTAACCAACTGAGCCACCCAGGTGCCCCTGTTATTAGATTTTGTTAGCACAGGCATGGATTCACTGGATTCTTTGTTAAGCATTATGGTTATTTCTGTATCAAAGTCTGTATATTTCAGGTCTTACATTTCTTTTTGAATTGTGTATGTCCCATTTACATTTGCAGGTTATAGAGCTATAATAAAGTTCAGCAAAATAAAGATTTGTGTTTGTATTACTTTCAGATAGAAAGCATGCATGGTTTTCTAAACTACTTATTTTCCTACCTCAGCTAGTTTCCTGTCTTGACCAAATAGAGTACATCATGTGGCCAGTCATCGAAATTGCATGACCTTTCTTTTCCTTTGGAAAACTGTCTAAGAAAATATGTACACAGATATTTTGGGCAAGTTATTAAACCCGACAGTAAAAAAAAAAAAAAAAAAAAGCATATTATTTCTAAACGAATACCTTAGCCCACTACCATCTATATGCCACTCCAAGGCACAGCTATTTGTAAGACTTCCCATTTTCCATGCTTCAAATTACGCTGAAATTATAGTCTACACAACTGATTATCAGAGGGAAACACTGAAACAGAGATAAAATATCTTTCAAACTCTTCCAAACCTGATGAACCAAGAGTTTTTGCCTCGGCTCTTAAATCTGTCATTTCTCTCAGATTAAACAGCTAAATTGAGTCACCTGTGAAGGAAACAATGTGATTTATTTCCAGGAGAGGTGATTCCCATTCAGATAGCCTCAACTGAAAAGCGGAAGCCTCTCAAGGCACTTTCTTTGGCTAAACGATTTCCCAGTGGCTCGATTTTCAGAACTGCTCCTCACCTCTGAGCGTTGGCGATCAGAGTGAATGTTTAGGGTCCGCTTGGATGTTGTGTTTTAGTTGCTGCTAAATTTCTTTTTTTTTTAATTTTATAATAGTTTATTTTCAAATTGGTTTACATGTAACACCCAGTGTTCATCCCAACATGTGCCCTTTTTAATGTCCATCACCCTCTCTCCCCCCTCCCTCACCTCCCTCACCCTCAGATTGTTCTTAGTCTTTGAGAGTCTCTTATGTTTTATCTCCCTCCCTCTCTGTGTCTTTTTTTCCTTTCCCCTCTTCCCCTCCCCCTGGTTTTTGCTTAGTCTCACAAAGTCCACCTATTCGTGGAAACATATGGTATCTGTCTTTTTCTGACTGACTTATTTCACTTAACATAATACCCTCCAGTTCCATCCATGTTGCTACTGGTGCAGCCACTATGGAAAACGGTGTGGAGTTTCCTCAAAAAAATGAAAATAGAGCTACCCTATGATCCAGCAATAGCCCTGCTAGGAATCTACCCAAGAGACACAGGAATGCTGATGCATAGGAGCACGTGTACCCCAGTGTTCACAGCAGCACTTTTGACAATAGCCAAATCATGGAAAGAGACCAAGTGCCCATCAACTGATGAATGGATAAAGAAGTTATGGTACTTATATTCAATGGACTACTACGTGGCAATGCTGCTAAATTTCGATTAAATAGACAATATTCCTTTCTACCTGACATTTTCTATCCCAGGTGTGCTAGCTGCCTAATAGATTATTTCCAGTTTCCACTCATCGGGTAGTACAGAGGAAAAGAATGATGGATTGACAGACTCAATGGAGAAATTTAAAAATGTAGGTCTTCCAAACCATGAATAAAAGGGTTAAAATACCTTTTAAAAAACCACCCTTTTTGCAGACACTGCAAAAGGAAGACACATCCACGTTCAGAGAGAGGTTAGAATAAGGTAATTTTATAAAATTATTTATAAATCATTATTTGTTAAAAATAATTATTTAAAGATAATTTATTAAATTTATTAAATCTGAGTCATCATAACATTTTTGGTAACTCATTTTTAATTTAACGAAAGGGCTGTACCGGAATTATTCAATTATTTTCTGTGTTTCATAAACTAGCTGATTGTCATTTGGAATTGTTTTCTTCATATTATTAATAATATGATACGTTATTATTTTGCAGTATGTAGAATGGCTTAGAAATATCTAAGTTGAAATACCGACAGTATAGTTTTATATAATCGACAGTACCCATGTGTATGCATCTACATATCATATGAATGTATAATTCATATAATTAAAATTACAATATCCTTACAGTATTTCAGAAAAGAAGGACATGAAAAAAGGTTTGTGGTAAGGAAACAAGATTTATGACAATTTAGTCATGTATACTTGGTAGAATGCACTTTGATGCCCTGATTTCAACCCTGTAATTACTAACTTTTCTCTTATTCTATCAATATTGAAACAGAATTGTATTATTTATCCTCAGGTTTCAGGATGCACAAGAGTGCATGGTAGGTAGATTTTGCAAACACAATTTTATAATCCTCAAAATAGCACTGTTGGGTGGGCATTAACTAGCTGCATCTCACAGTATTTAAGGAAATAACATAAAACATTTCTAGAAGTTTCATGTACACAGTGTGTAGTTCAATATTGGGAACAATTCCAATGTCCGAAGATAGAAGAATATTTAAGGAACTTTATATGTATATTATTTATTTTATTATTTGTTATCATTTACATTATTTATTATATTTTTATTAAATATTAAATATTTCATTTATTAAACATTTATTTGATATTATTTTATTATTTATATAATTTATTATAATTTATTGTTATGTATATTGTTTATTATTTTATTTATTAAATATTTATTTAAAACTGTTTTATTATTTTTATTATTTATATAATTTATTATTATTTACTATCATTAATATTATTTGTTATTTTATTTATTAAATGTTTAATTTATTAAATATTAAATATTTATTTATTAGATATTTAGTTAATATTATTTTATTTATATGTTATATATGTAATTTATTATTATTGTTTATTATTAATATTATATATTTAAGGAATAAGGGAACTTATGCAGCTATTAAAAAATGATGTTTGCAGAGTTTTCTCATCAACATGAGGCAATATTATTGTTTCCCTGATAAAGAAATATATGAAAATATACATTGACCATTGTCTCAGTTACACCAGGATGTATTCATGGAACACAAATGGATCACCCTTCACTGTTCATTGTGGTCCCTTCTATATCGTTTCTGATATGTCTAAGCCTTTTTTGTGTTTTTGAAATTTTCCCCACAATTACCTTTTACATTTAAATAAAACTTGTAAAAACAGGATTTTTGTTTTCTTCCCGTAAACAGCCACTAAACTGCTGAGTTTCCAAAGATTTTCTACTACACAGATACCTAGGGACAGTGACGAGGAATAGGACAGGGACAGTGCTCTGCAGTGATTCTTAGATCCCTATGACAACATCAGCCTATTCCGTGATGGTTTCTAGCTGGTACTTCATCAGCATATTGATTTTAAAGTTTTATCGACTCTTCTAAGACACTGCTAGGCAAGCTGTAAGCTCTTTCTGTAAGCCACTGTTCCTTCTGCTGTTTACTCCCCGGCTTTGATCGAGCTATTGAAAATTTCTCATGTGAAGCCTGGTCCCATTGGTGAGATTTCTAGCCTCCGAAGAATTCAAATGTCCAGCCGTGTGCAGTTTCTTAAACTTCTGTAAAGCCCCATTACTTCTGTGAAAATGTAAATTCCACTTTCTAATTGAGTCGGACTCATGCTCTTCCTGTCTGCAAAGCTCCCTTCCTCTATTCAGGAGATGAAGACATATCGCGGAGCTCCAAACATGCATCAGGCCCGGGGCTCGCTGCTGAGGTTGCAAACATGATGAAGCCAGTCTCTAAAGAGCTCAAGGTCTTGTGAGGACCATGACTCAGTCCTGATATCAGTAAAATAGAAAAAGTGCTATGGAAAATAGAAGTGATTTATCTCTTTAAAGAACTTGGATCAGGACCAGTGTGGGGGTGGAGAGGATTTATAATTAGCCCTGAAGATAGAATAAGATTTTGTCAGGTGGAAAAGAAGGAGAAAATCATTCCAGGCCAAGAAAACTATGTACAAAGTGCAAGAAGTAAGGAAGTGTGGAGCATGCAATTAGAAGGAACTCTATCTGACATCCCAGAAAACGTGGTACCTGTGAAGGAGCAGAAAAGGTAGATTACCCCTCAGAGCTGGGGAGCTTTGCATGCCTGCTCAAGATCGTACATCTCAATCTTTGGGAAAATGGAGGGATGTTGGAAATTCTTAGAGCATCACTTCAATGGGCAACATAAAAGCGTCCCTATACATAAAAAGACCCTCGCCATCACTAAGCATTAGGGGAATGAAAATCAAACACACAAAGAGATATCAACTCATATTCATTAGGGTGGCCACTATAAGAAATAAACAAAACCCACAAAAAATAACAAGTGTTGGAGAGGATGTGGAGAAACTGGTATCCTTGTGCACTGCTGGTGGGAAAGTAAAACGGTGTGGCCACAATGAAAAACAGTACGGTAGTTTAAAAAAAATTAAAAAATAGAATTATCATATAACCCAGCAAGTTCATTTCTGGATATACATCCAAAAGCATTGAAAGAAGTGACTCAAATAGATTTTTACACTCATGCTCATAGCAGCAAAATTCACAGAGCCACAAGGTGGAAACAATCCAAATGTCCATCGGTGGCCTAATGGAAAATCAGAATGTAGTTTATACATATCATAAGATATTATTTGGCTTTAGAAAAGAAGGAAAATTGAACATATACTACAACATGGATGAACCTTGAAGACATTTATGCTAAGTGAAATAAGATAGCTACAAAAAGACAAATACTATACAATTCCATTTAGTCGAGGTACCTAGAGTCGTCACATTCATGGAGACATAAAGTGGAAGCATAGTCACTTTTTTGCCCCCACGTAGGGGCAGAAATGAGGAATCATTTTAATGAAGACAGAGTTTCAGTGTTGCAAGATGAAGAGAGTTCGGGAGGCAGATGCAGAATGTAAATGTACTCAACACCATTGGACAGTACACATAAAAATTTTTGGTGAGCTTGGGCCGTGGAGCCTGCTTCAGATCTCTGTCTCCTCTCCACTGCCCCTGCCCTGCTTGCTCTCTCTCAACAACAAATGAACATTAAAAAATTTTAATGTCCTGTATTTAAATAAACATGACACATTATGTAATATAATGACAACTTGGCTTCAACTTATAGCACAAAACTTGAAAATATTAAGAAATTTGTATCAAGCATCTCTCTGTGTGTCCCCCAAACCTCTAAAGGAACAAATATAATCCTGTCTACTAATAGTTTTTATTAGTCAGTAGCTTCGAGAAATCCTAAATGGGCACTTGGACTTTTTTCCATGTCAGTTTGGCACCAACAATGGATTTCCAAAAAGAGTTTTAGTATCTTTATTTTTATCTACGTTTCTGTGTTAGGTACTGACAAATGGTTCCTAACCAACTTATTTTCATTATTTTTTTAGAGATTTAATTTTAGTATGTTAAGAATACAACATGAGGTCTACCTTCTTAAAAGTTTCTAAGCGTCCAATGAGTTGTTGTTGACTGTAGGTACCGTGCTGTACAGGAGATCCTTTGAGCTTATTCAGGAAACAACATGAGCAGATTTGTGTTCTAGGCTCTGATGGAAGGAGAATGAATAGGGGGAAGATATCATTGGAAACCCTTCAGGAATGGGGCAAAGAACCAGAGATGGGAACTTATCTTTTGTGCTTCATGGACAGCAAGGAGGCCACAGTGGTGGATACGCAGAGTGGATGAAAAGGAAAGAAAATCAAGTTGAAGAGGCGGTCAGGAGCCAGCACATAGTAGGGATGGAAGGCCCCTGTTAGGGATTCAAGATTTTCCCGTAAGCATAATGGAAGACATTTAAAATGGGAAGTGGGAGAAGGGAGTAACTTCAATTTAAACCAGAAATCTGAGATTCAGCATTGCTATCTCCATCTTCTGGCTCTCTGTGCCTAGTCACCACTCCTGTTGACTTGACTTCCTAAATATTTCTCACATTCATTTATTTCCAGCGACTGTCACCTCTTGCCAGGAACACCGCAATAGCCTAGTTGTAACAACCTTTTAATTCACTATTTACCCTGCGGTCAAAAGCCATCTGTGTTAAACTTTGCCAATGGTTCCCCACTTCTGTTAGCCTGGAGCCTGCATCTTAATTGGGGCCCCAAACTCTGCCTGCCATGGCCCTTGCCTGTGTCTTCCACTTTGTCTGTCTTTTCTACCTTCCTGTGCATCAGCATCAGTCACATTGACCTTAATTCTAACTTTCAAAGGAGAAAGATTCCTTCTTGTATCAAGGCTTTTTCCCCTTGACTTCTTCTTTCTACAGCGATGCCCCACTGCATTTTCCAAGTCTCAGCCTGAATGTCTCTTCCTCAAGAAAAATGGCCTAGGCCCTCCAGACAGAGCTAGTCCCCTGTCCTCTCTACGGCTACCACCCAGCACTGCTTCTTCATGGAACCCACCGGATGTAGTTAATTAGATAATGTGCATACTGACTGTCTCTCCTGTCCCCCCCCCTCTGTTTCCTGAGTGTACAGACCACATCCATCCTCACTGTGATAGTCCCACAGCTTCCTACAGAGCCTGAAATGGAGCAGGCACGTGACAAGCAATTACTCCACGTTTATGAATGAATGAAACATTCCGTGAATCTGCTGTTGAATTCTGAGAGCACTCCTGATGCTAGCTGGCACATGGTAGCACACGATTTCATACTCTTTCTCATTTGGCCACATTTTTGATCTATCAAAAGAAAAAAAAATCTCTTGCATTCTCCACTGCACCTAGCACTATGGTAGTAGGTATGAAGCCCGAATTGGGAGGTACCTTGAGGGAATCAAATCACCATTAGACTAGATGCAGAATTTGGTTAGTATTCATAACACGTTGAATGAATGAGGGCCAGTGAATCACCCTTTTTAAAACTGACTTCAACATTTGACTCTTGCTCTTTGACCCTCAGTTTCAAAACATCCCTGCCCTTCAGACATCCATGTCCTATCTGCCACTTGACTCTCCAGTGTCACCCTCTTCCTACATCCTAGGCTTGGGCACTCCCCAAGGGTTTCTCCTCAGCTCTCTCTTTTCACCACTTCTCAGGTTTTGGAACACTAGCTCTAAATAGGTGGGTGGTCCCCAAATTTGTGTGTCAAGTCAGTCTTTCCACAGACTGGAAATGTTTCTGCTTGAACGTTCTGCTGTGACAGGAAGTCCACCATATCCCTCAGTTTCTCCTTCTAACAGCAAATCCCAAAATACAAAATGCAGTAACAACAGTTTAGGAGTCATCTTTGACTATTCTTGTCCCTCTGCCTCTTTCCCCAACTTCTCTCCCATGTGTCTCTCCCCTGCCAGTTCCTGGTGCCCCCAAAGAAAAGTCCTTTCCATATGTCTTTGAGGCTTCTGAGACAGTCTCCAAATGGATTTGCCTACTTCCTATTTCTCCTCTCCCCAAATGGTCTTTAAAGACTCCTACAATTTTAGGTTTGCTAAAGTGCACTTCTAATTCTAGAAGACTTGCACTGGAAATAGCAATGGAAATCATTGTTGGCTTTATTGACTACTTACCACGATTCTGAAAGATTTATATGATTTCAATCATTGAACCATCACATCAATTCTGTGAAGCAGATATTCTTACTATTCACAATTAAAAATGAGGAAACTAAGGCCCATATAGCTGACTTGTCCAAGGCCATGTTCAAAGTCATTGTAGCTTTTAAGTGACAGAACTCGGAGTCAAGCCTAAGCATTCTGGTTTTAACATCATGCTCTAGCCATTAAGCAGCCTGACCCCACTGTTCTGGGACCTCGCTGAGGGTGTTTGGGATTTCTCACTGATCCACAGATTAGGATGGTCAGGCTGGAGAGAACAAATGTGACCTTTGGGATCCATTATGGAGCCATTTGAGAATTCCATGACAGTCTACCAAATCTAGACTCCTGAGCTAGAATGGCTCTCATAAATCACCTGATTTATTTATTTAATTTCATACTCTTGGATTCATTTGTTTGATAAAGACTTATTGAACTTCTCTGTGCATAGGAGCCAGAGGGAGCTACTGGTATACAAAGATCAGCAAGACCCAATCACTGCTGTCCACACTAATCAATGCACCAAAGTAATAGGAGTTGTGGTAGCCATCTCCATACACTGTGTGACCACCAGAACAAATTGCCTCCTTCCTTCTGTGGGTTCCGGAAAGGTTCACAAGGATAAATTGCCCTTCCAAGTCCTAGAAGAATCAGAGGTCAAATCTAAGGTATTAGTACAAAATAATTGATTCACATGACATTTCAGTAATAAAATTAATTATGATAGCATTTTCATACCTCAATGTAGGTATGAATGTTTCATACCTCCTCACTTCTATCTGTAATAGTGACCTGCATGAACTCACAGATGAGGCTGCCAAAGACATGTGCCTAGGTTTTGCCTCATTCGTGTTTATTTAATACCCATTTGTTTTACAAGGTACACAAAAGTGCAAATGCTGTGATCCCTAAACTCAGGATTGTCACGACTTAATGCCACTCTCTTTTAGAGGTAGCTCTTTGTCTCTCAGTTTCTCCTTTGGAAAACTAGAGGAATAACCAACCACAGGAATTTAAAGTGGAATAAATCAGCAGTGGAATGCTCTGACCCTCTAACCTTCTAATTTATTCAATCCATTAGCCATGTTAGGCTTCTCTTCCTTCCCAGCCCAGCCAGGACCTCATGATAGCTGTCTAAATCATTTGTTCACCAGCCCCTTTTATTTTTCAACAATGCTGACCTTCAAACAAGCCTCCCAGCCAACTGCCAACTTCAGGCCATGCTAAGTTCAGCCCTTGCTGTACCTATAGCTACATGCCTAAGGGCGTGAAGAACCACTCAGCCAGTCTCTCAACACTTCCCACCAATTCTTCAACTTGTTTTGGATCAATTACTACCCCTTTCCCATGTTGATCAGCACAGACTTTTCCTAGTATCACCAGGTCCCCAGCTTCACAGGGGAAAACCACACCTCTGTGTCAACTATTTTTGAACTCTTGTCCTGCCTACAAACACACCTATAGCCTCATCCACCTCTGCCTGCCTTTTTTCTGTCTCAGAGGCAGCAACAGGGAGCTGGTCTGTTTATAGCCCAACGTCAAACCTGTGCCTTGGACCTCGACCCTTTCTCTCTCTTCTAGGACTAACTCTGTGGGAAACCACCTCCTGGCTCCTAGTTGTTTTCCTAAAGACTGTCTTAAGCCTTAACTTGATTAAAAATAAGTATGTTTTAAAAGATCTCCCTGGGCCCTGGGCCCCTTTCCAGCTGCTGTTGAATTCTTTTCTCCCTCTTCGCCAATGAACTTCCTTCAAGCTCTCCACTACCCACCTCCAATATTCAAACATGCCTTCTACTAGCCTAATGACTTCCTTCCTGCCAAAACCTAGAGACTCACCTTAGTTGTCCTCTGGCCAGAACTCTGCTGCCCTGGACACTGTTAATCAGCTTCCTCTGAGGGGTGGCTCTTGGCCCCTTCTCGCATGGGGCAATACTCCCTCACATCTCAGGACCTCAGAAATCTCCAGTATATGACTGATTCCTGCATCTCCACTTGCAGCCCAAGCCTGGTACTCCATCTGGAGACTGAAATACACATTCCACTAATTGGCTCAACCAATCTGACTGTCCACAAACAGCTCACACTCAGCGGAGACTTGGGCTCACATTCCTTCCCCTTAGCCTCCTTTCCCCTTATCTGGTCACCATGTCAGGAGTCCAAGCCAGCTGTTCCTGTGTGGTTTCTCACCTCCAGTCAATGGTTGGTTTCTGCTGATCTCACTTTGCAGTTATGCCTTGAATCTGAAGCCTCCTCTAATTCTTTACCATTCCTCCCATGGACTGCAGCCAGAGGCTTTATGAGTCTCTCCGTCCAGTCTGTCCACCTCCAATCCATCCTCCATTTATCCCCCATCAGCGTGATGCTCTTAAATGTAGGTCTGACCACATCTCTTTATTTCTCACCTGTTAATAGTTTCTCCTGGACTATGGGATAAAGGGATAAATCCTACACATGGCCTTCGGACTCAGAACTTCCCAAGACGAAGGCCTTTCTGATTCTCTAGCTCTGTTTTCTGCCATTCCCTTTACTTCATGCTCACAATCCCTGTACACTCCATGCAACCTTCCTACCTGCATGTCTCTGCCTGAGCTGTGCTTCCACTCACGGCGGTTCTCCACCCAACTCCCAGCTCTCTCTCCAGGTCTACAAGGTAAAACAAAACAAAACAAAACAAAACAAAACAAAACAAAACAAAAAACACAAAAAATCCTCAAATAAAAAACACAACAAAAAACAAAACAAAACAAAATGACAACAACAAAAAATTCTTAAAATGGGTATTTGACTTCTTGCTTAGGCATACTCTCTGCTAGAAAACCCCTGACCTCCCTTCAGCTGTGTACTCTCCACCTCCAGAAGGCTTGGCACCCCATTTTCTGGCCCCATAATGCCTTGCGCATTGCCTATCCTTTTATGTGCCACATAGCACTTCCTCTCTCTCTCCTTCTCCCTCCTTGGGTCTTTCTCCTCAGCTGGAGTGTAGCCCCCCAAGAGCAGCTGTCCAATCTGTGTACCCCTGCCACCTAACATCTGCTCAATAAATGCCAGGAGAACACAATGTTCCCATAGTTTCTGATGGTGGTGAAAGATGGTATAAAAATGTTTACACGGTCTATGTGGTCTCCTCAGTAAAAAGTGTCTCCATGATAGAGTGATACCTAGAATTTTACATCAAATCAGCATTCTTTATCCTCTATAACATCACATCTCGATTGGAACCTGTCCCTTTTCCAGTGCTCAAGAGCCATGTGTATCTCATGGCCATAACTCTAAAACACAGGGATTATAATGCTTAGGGCTGTTACCAAAATGGCATGGGACAGTATAAAGGAAATGCGAAACACAGGCATTGATACATATGGATGTCCTAAATGTAAGTTTATTTCTCCCTGCTTTTGATACTAATGCTAAAAGGTAATGTTCCCCCATGAAAAATTACTGAGAAGTTAGCTATTTAAAGACTTTTGAAACTGGGGAAAAAGAAAATACATAGTTAAAATGTCCATCTGAGCCGTATTTGTCATCTCCATGAATTAAACCAAGAAGAATAGAATGAAAAACAATGGTGATAGCCAGGATCCCTCCGTAATTCCTGGCATTAGTGAAGAACAGCTATTTGAAAATAGGAACAGTATTCTGCATGCCCTAAGGTCTACTCTGTCGGGAGCATCCAGGGATCAGACCGGATGTGTCTGGCTGCAAGGACGTCTCCCAAGACTCCCTCCTTTCACGTTAAAAGCATAAGGACGGGAAAAGCCTCCGAGTAAAATTTAAGCCACATAACAAATGTTTTCTTCCCACAAATCTTGTTTTCCTTGCAGTGAGGAAACAAGGGCTTTAGCTTCAACCACAAATTGTAACCCAAGGTGGGGAAAATGTCCATGAAGAAAAGTGGAAGATCTCAAATAGGTTGGAACAAAGAGGGGCCGGAAGGGGGGTGGGGTGGGGGCTGGGGGGTGGAGATTAATCTTATTAGGATCGTATATCATGAGGGTGTCAGGTGTGAAAGCAAACGAATGGCCTGTGTTTATCTGAGCTAAACCGTGTGGCTCACCCAAACATTCACTTCCCAGAGCGTTTTTTTTACCCGTAATAAATTGGCCAAGTCCTTGTAGGGCGTTGATAATAAAGTACGTTGAAGTGCAGTTAGAGATTTCAATGCTACCACCCTCTCCCACTAGCTTTTTTTCTCTCCTTCTCCCTCTCCCTCTCCTTTTTTATCACAGCTGATTCGCAAAGCCCTTTGGAAAGATGAAGTAGGTAGAAATCAAAATAAATGGATTCTATTAAAACCGGCAATGCATCAACTCCTTGATAAAGTGATTAATAAACAGCTTAGGATGGTGATTGATTAAACTCTTTAATCAAAGTGCTAAACTGACTTAATATGGAGAGTTTCAACATGTTCAAAGTGTACATTTTCCCTGCCTAAGGTTCACAGTTGTTTATGTAACTTTTCTGAAGTGTATCCCTTCGGTGTGACCTCCAGAGAGCTGGGGTTCTGGAATGTGTAAGGATTATAGAGTATCATCGACTGCATTAGCTGGCGAAATGCGCTTATGAATTATAGGACCTTTCCTACGGGCAACAAGTCATTTTTCAGAATTTTGGACCCCTTCCTCAAGCGGGTTCTTCACCCACCTCATTGCGTAACTCTTTAAACCTTGATGTGTCAAGCAAGGCGGTGCAAGTTTTTTAAAGCCCTGTCATCTGTCTTTCCTTCTCTCTGTTCAGCGCCGATTGCTTTATGGCATAAAAGCAGGTGGTGAGGGAGGAGACTAAGGTTTTCCCTGAAGGTGGTTTGTGTTCATTAGGGATGGGGATAGTTCACCCAATGCGTGTAATTCTCGGTCTCAGGCATCTTTTCTGACACCATTAATCGTCTGCTCACCGATTTAAGAGGGCATTTTGGCTCCTGAGAGTTTGTGAGGTTGAAGGTGACTTTTTTCAAAACATGGTCCTGGAAGGCTAAATACAAAAGTTTTAAGAGTGGAGCTGGGGAGAAGGTGGGGAGGGGAGGACTATGACTGTGTGTTCACGGGAGAACACGCTTGATCTTTGTTCCATCTGTGTGATGGGGCCAATTCAAGGAATTGATTTCCTTCCCAACACAGTCCCCTGTGTAACGCACAGTGCCAGGCGTTGCGTGGGTAACAGAAGCAAAAATAACACCGCTCCAAGTTGAGTACATTAGTACATAACAAAGGAGATTACACAAGGTGGAG
The DNA here is from genome assembly GCA_030068075.1 of Paguma larvata. NCBI lineage: Eukaryota > Metazoa > Chordata > Mammalia > Carnivora > Viverridae > Paguma > Paguma larvata. The sequence goes on along the minus strand of CM057827.1, from coordinate 126,938,171 downwards.
AAAGTGTTTTCTGGAGTAATTTAGAAAGACAGGTCTTTCTATGAAGCCTTAAGGAAGCAGGGAAGGGTAGGGGACATTGGGAAGGCTTCCAAGATACCATTGGAGGTGATTTGGCTTTGAAAGATGAATGGAATTCACATGGGAAGCTAGATGCCTGGTAGTATGGCTCTTAGGAGGTACAGGGATCATTACTCAGAGGCGGGTAAGCATTTCTAGGGATCACTAAAGAGCCAGGATTGTCTAGAGTGCAGGGTTCATATATGTCAGTTTCCCTCCCCCAAATATCTCACAACTCCTAAATGGCACAGAAGGCATTCCAAATCCAGCCTGTGTCCCTGCAAAGCTGTCACATACACCCATCTTCTCTGTGACCCCAACGCTGTAGTGATGGAAGCATATGTGAGGGACTAAAGTTTAAGAGACCCTCCTCCTTCAAGTCCACCTGGGTGACCACCCACTAGCCTAAACTCAGCCATTGAGCTTCTCTGAGCCTCCTTCTTTTCTTCTGTCAGTCAAAGTTGATGAGCAAAATATGCTGTAAGGTCCTTCTAGCTGTACACCCTTCCATGTTCTCTTGACGGGAGCTCCAGCTTACGAGAGGAAAAGCTGGTGCCCGGCATGTGGATATGGCCAGGGAGGGAAGGCTAAGACCCGCCAGAAATGCCAGCGGCCATCCTACCTTCATGCCCTCAGCAGCCTTAGGCCATGGTGGCCAGAGCCAGGAGCTGAAGACAAGACCCCTCTTCTCCTTTCTGTGCTTTCTCTTCCCTAGCACTCTCGCATTACAGTTGGTAGAGGGTAGGTGCCTCTAAAGTCTCTTGTCACCCAGGCCCGGGGACTGCGCAGCTGGGTCACTCATTTTCCAACAATAAAACCTCTTCCGACTGGCTTGCCACCAGTGTGGCACAGTTGCAGGTCCTCCAAGTGGCAGTTCCAGAAATATTAATTATGCCCGAACAAGACTGCTGAGCAGCCCAATCTCGGGCTCCCTGGGCGAGGGATCTGTGGCCCAGCTGTGACAGCCATTTCCAGGCGACTATCAGTTGTAATGTGATGCCCATCCAGCTGAATGGCAGTGGATCCAAAAATGCTAATTAAGCACAGGACACCGCTGCAAAGTGGCATCTTACAGCCTCCCTAGAAACTAACAGCAGAAGGCTCCAGGAACTGGAATCGAGCTTCTGTGGCAATGGTTTTGTTTTTCCTCACATTTGGCATTCAGAGTAAGTAAAGCACTTCTGATGCCTTCCTCCCTCCCTCTGTCCCTCCTACCCTCCCTTCCTTCCTTTCTTCTTCCTTCCTTCCTCCCTCCTCCTTTTCTTCCTCCTCTATTTCCCCCTCCCATCCTCCCTCTAGTCTGTCTTTCTCTTTACTTCTTTTCTTTCATTTTGTTTCAAGCCATCTGGGAAAGATGGAGCTCTGACAGTACATGGAGAGCACCTGAAGTTCTTTCAGATTTCCCGGGAAGAGATGGAGATACAATGGGGCTTCTGTCAAAATCCATCGGAGACCTGTACTGCAGATCCGGGATCAAGTTCATTTTCTGAAGTTGGTCACTCTTGGATCTAGTGTTCTCTTTGAAAATGAAGCCAATCATGCTGACTTAAGCAGAGGGAATTAGATCGCAACATCTCTCTAACAATCTTTGAATATATTATAATTCCATTTTTGGCCCCATGAGGACTGGAGTGTGGTGCACCTGGCCCCTCCCTTCTCTCTTGTGAGGTTGCAGCAACTTTTGGGCCCATGTTTCCCAGTCTCTGCCCCATTCTCTTGTTTCTCTGTATAGACAGGCCCATATGTTCCTCCTAATAGTGGCTGGCATGGAGCTTTGGGTGACCACATCTATTTTCTCAATTCTAGCACCTCTTCTGTCCAGGATGGTTAGTGGTTAAGAGCACAGCCTCTAGAGGCAACCCGCCTGTGTTCCAGTCTTCCTTCTGTCACTTAGCAGCTGTGTGGCCTTGAGCAAAGTTCCTTAACTTCTATAAAGTTCACTTTGCTTACGTGTAAAAGGGGGATGCTAATAGTACCTAACTCCTAGACTTAAATGAGATAATTTCTATAAAGACCTGGCATGTAGACACTGATTTTCAAAGGTTGGCTGTTGGTGGCAAATGCTCACTTTTATTCAATTCATGTAGTCTCTGTGTCTCTTAGCTTCAATTCTTGATGGAACCGATGTGATTGGTTCAACTTGGTCTCGGGATTGGCTCTTCTTGGGTCAGTTGTGCACGAAGTCCCTTTGGGAAACAGGGAAGTTCATAGGGTGTATTTATTCTCTGAGAAGATTGTAGGGGTTGAGGCCACAATTGACAATTGACATCACTAAAACTGTTTTTCTTTTTTTCTACCTTTTTTGACTTCATTATCTTTTGACTAGTTTGCTTGATTCTTTTTTTCACTTATTCATTCAGTATATTCTGAAGAAGAGGAGCAGGAACATAAAGGATTCCAAAAAGATGAGGAAACTAAGATTCTGTTTAACCGTCAGCCACCGGTATAGCTGCACCAGTTGTTAAACTATTGTGCTAGATTTTGTTTGTTGGTTCAATACACCTACTTCCTGAGGAAAGGAATTTTCTTGCCTCTGCCATCCAGGTCCCCCCAGCCCCCAGGACCACCAGAACCTGTCATAATCTAAAACGAAAGAAGTTATGTTTTACAGAGTAGGGGCCTCCAAGACATTTCCCCAAAGTTATGGCCAGCATCCTATCCTGTGCAATAGCTCTCATTCTCCTTCCTTCTATTCCTTACTCATCTAATGGTCTCCATTGTCCTCTCACTATTGGTGGATGAAAAAATCACTGGATGAAAAAAGAGGAAGAAGTCCATATAGTGTTTTCAATGACCAGAATGAGGGTGCTGTATTGGCACAGGGACAATGGCCTGTGAAGTACTAATGTCCAATTCTAGGTTCTTCAGTTGTCGCTTCTTATGTGTGCAAGTATTTATTTCCTAGCTCCCTAGAAACAATGAATGTTAGGGACCTTTAACATTTCTGGCTGTATGACGTGGCCATAATATTGCCAGAAATATGGTCTCTCACTGCTTCAAGCTGCAATTAGCATTTTTTGAAAATGTATGTGTTAATCTGTTTTTTTCTACATATTTTCGGTTAATATCTCATACTCACTTTCCTTTGGAGTTGCCCCAAAGAGTTTATGAGGGCATAAGGAAACATTGCAATGGGTTAGTTAATAGGGTGGAGGAGATTGGACTTTGGAAAAACTATAGAAGGAGAAGGGAGAAAACCTAAGGATAATTGTATTAGGACCCTTCTAAAATAACTCAGGAAAAAGAAAATTGTTGTTGGAGAATCAAGATTACCTTTAACTATGCAAATGTAGGATCTGGGAATCTTAAACAAATAGAAGTCAACCTGTCCCATATTAAGACCAGAGTTAGATGGTGGCCTGGTGTTGTTTCAGTGGCTAAATGATATCAAGCCCAGCATACCTGCAGTGATATTGGCCTTCTTCTCATGCTTATTGCCTCACAAACACAAGGTTGTTGCTGCAAATCCAGCCATCATGTCTTCATTCTAGCAGGAGAAAGGACAAAGAGAAGCCTATAGATAGAATGCAAGGGCTTTCCTAGGATTCAAAAAATTGTGTCGTCTGACTACACCTAGTCGAAATGTTGCTAGGGAAAGTGTTGGGTCAGTGTAGGATATATAGAGAAGAAAAATGGACACCTCTAAGACAAACAAGTTCTCCGGCATTGGAAATTGGGTGCATTTGGTCATTTCACGAAATGTAAGAGGAGAAATAGTTTGAGGTATTTCAAGGACCTCCACGTGTGAGGCAGTTAGATATATAAATCTGAGTTTGGGGAAGAGACTGAGATTGAAAGAATAGAAATGGGAATCATTAGTTGGAGGTCATAGAGTAGGGTGAAGAGAAGGGGCAGGGGATCAAGGAAAACACGTGAAGAAAGTTTTGGAAACGGTTTTATAACTCTTAATTTTCTTGAATTAAATCCTCTGAATTGGATACCGGATTTGAAACTGTACCACTACATTTTTTTTCCAGCATCGCATTGCTTTTCACAGCTTATTAATTTGCAAATAATAGACTCAGGCACTTTTGCACTGAGGATAAAACTTTCAGAGCTTATGAAGCAGCTCTTAGATCAATAGAAGACTCCACTCTCTAGAACTATTTTTTTTTTCTCTCTCACCAGCTCTTCCCTGGTAACTATTCTGATTATGCATTTAAATAAAAGGATAATAAAAAAGAATTCCCTGACACATTTAACTGCCTTGAGGGATAAGAATATGCAGCAGTAAGTGATATGTAAAGTGTCTGTTCCTGTGTGGCCGCACGTGTGAAGGTATATGCGGTCGCCCTCTGCCGAGCCTTTGTACTGGGCTTCAAAGTCCTGATGCTGGAGCTCAAAGGCCTAAGGGAGGTGGTGGCGTCTTCCTCCTTTTTACTGAAACTCGAGTGTGAAAGTACTTTGATAGTTGAGTTGGTGTTTCAAAATGTTGGTTCTGGTAACGCGCTCTTCTGAATGGATTTTCCATTTCCTAATCTCATATTCAGAATGTAAATGGAAAACTCGAACTACATGAATATTAAAATGGGAAATTTGCTTCTGCTGCATTCCAAATGCTGCAGAGGAGACGTTGAAACTGTCAGCTAGGATGGGACCTTAATAATATAAATAGCTTACAGGTATTGAGTGTCTACTTTTGTGCTAAGCATTTTATATGAATGTCTTCCAGAAGCCCTCCTCCCCTCAGGAACCCTACGTAGCAGATATTCTTATAATGTCCATGTAACATGTGAGGAAACTGACTCATAGATACATTACCTGTCGTACGATGCGTGTGAAAACAGTAATAAATAACGGTCTACTTTGATTTGATAGGTAGGTGTTGACATAGAACTTCCAAAGCTCACAATGAGAGAAATGAGAAGTCACTGACAGGATGGGTAAATGGCAGCTTGACACAGACACCAAGACCCATCGGCTGAGTAGCAATGCCTAAGCTGCATTTCTGTAATTTAATGGGACCATGGTGGGTTCCAGCTTTCTATGAGGAAACGCTGATAAAAAGATTTGGGTTGAGGGTTGGAAGTGGGAAAAAGTCATTGTACATTCAGAAGATTTTTTTTACATAATTTCTAACATTTCCAATTTTGTCACTGGAGTTCCAGTGGAGGCAAGTGATAATTATTTAAAACCAACACAGTTCCAGGTATGTAACACAATTCAGAACTGTTGCCTAGAGTTTGTGGAACTTCTCGGCAAATCTACGGTAATTATACTTTAAGGAGTATTTGCAAACTCTAGTAATTACCTACAGAAAGACAAATAAAGGACACAGGAGCTATTTTATGGTAGAAAAACAGGTGTGCCATTGAAATAAGGAATCTACCTGGAAAGGGCCTTAACATCCTTGGAGGAATTCTCTGCACACAGGTTTCTGATTCAACTCAGGGCACTATTTTAGCCTTGGGGTTTTGTCCAATTTTCCTAAACAAATTGAATTTCCAGAATAGATTTAGTTTTGGTTTCCTCTAGGGTGAGTTAGAGGTGATTAAGGTCTAGAGTGGAAGGTGACACATGAGAAAGAAAGAAAAAAAAAAGACAAAGTCTCCTTTAATTTTGACACGAAAAAGGCTGATTTTGGAATAGCTGTAAAGAAGCAGTTGCTGTTTACGCTCTACATTCTGGGGACTTGAGTCTCCATTTTTGGTTAACAGTAACTTCTCCAGACGCAATGACTACAGTTTCATTGGGATCCCAACATTACTGGTCCAACCTTTCTATTGGCCATCTTTTATTGAGACATTATTAAGTGTCAGCCCTTCACAAGATGCTGCCCTGATGGAGTGAAAGAGAGGAGAAAAGTGTGAGGAGGCAGAGATGGATAAATGGGGCTAAAGTAGGACCAACTAGGAAGGTGTCATTTATTCCACCGGAAGGCATGGCGCATCCAGATTTCCCAGACTGGTCTATGACCTTGTTCTAACATACCCTTGATGAAATTCTCTTCTCTTTGCTTTCCCTTGTAAGCTTCCTTTCTTCATCAGAGCTCTCCAGCTACACATTTCAAGTGTTGGCTACCCGGGTTTCTAATCATGTCAGCAAACTCCCTTAAACCCTATTTAAAATGAGGGGGTCCAGACTGATGGAGTGAATGAGTGAAAGGCAATTGAAGCTAACACTCTCGGTTCTTGCATTCTTTTCAGTGGTCTTCAGTAATCATCCACAAGACACAAAGCCAAAATTCACTTCAGATTTGTATTTTAACTACGTCAAGCACATATTTCCTACCCTGGAGAAGATGAGATAGTGGAGGCTTCCTCACTAGAATGTGTGGGGAGGAGACTGGATTCAGAAATTGCCAATAGACAGGAATTGCCAATATTCATTCATCATCATTTATCCATAGAATAGCTACTTGTGTGCCAAGCCCCATGCGGAGCACTGGGAACAAACTTATGACCAAAATGGACTTTGTTTTTCCCTCACGTAGTTAGTACTTGTCTTTCATAATTTCTTCACTGGTTTGGGTTTGCTTGAGGCAAACTCAATTTCCATTTTGTCCTCACAACACTTATAATGTTTCCCAAGACTATATGGCCTATTCTCTACATCCCATGAGAGAAACATGGCGCTTTCGACAGCTCGCTGACAACTAGGCACTATTAAGGATGCTTCTACAATATCTATCATTTACCATAAGTAGATTAAAACCTATCTGCCCAAAACTTTGGGCAGAGAAAAAAAAAGAAGATGGATTAAAAGGGAGAAAACAAAAACATCAGCCTTAATACTTCTGGTTTCACCTGAAGTTGAAGTCCTTGTGGGTTGGCCTTTCCCACCTGGAACAAGGTGGGTCCTATATACCACCAACATTATTGCTCTTCCTGTGTTCTGGTAGTTCCCTGACTTACAACACAGAGGAATTAAAGGGGACAGCATAGAGCTGGATTCTATTTTTTAAAACTCACTTCCCGTGTCCTCCAATAAGTTATTTTGAGACTTACTTTTCCTCCTCCATAAAATAAGAAATTTGAATTAGATGATTTAACTCTTGGACTCATGGATGTCTTTAGGAATCTATTGAAAGATACTGATAAACTACTGAGGAAAATGAACAAGATAAACACACACACACACACACACACACACACACACACACACACACACCTTCGCACACAACTGTAGGAACTCATGGAGTTCTAAACCCATTCAAAGGAAACCTGCTTAGAGGTTCTTTAACGACCAGTATTGCCTGGGATAGTCACTATTTTTGCACACAAAAATTGCTTTCCTATCTTTTCCAGATTTCAAATTGATCCTTGGATGATAAAAACGTGGTTCTCTAGGTGAGACTAAAAATGATTTAATGTAATTAGATATACTTTCTCCCAGAGGAAACCTGCAATATTTTGATCAATAAAATTATTTTGATAAAATGATCAATGATTTTTAATGAAAATCATCAAAGTAAATTTTATTATCTGACCAAAAGGCAACATTGGTGAGAGAGGTGTTGTGTTGAAGGTGTTCATATGTTCTTATTAAGAAGTTAAGTCAGGGGCAACCGGGTGTCTCAGTCAGGAAAGCGTCTGACTCTTGATTTCAGCTCAGGTTATGATCTCATGGTTGTAGGATCAAGCCTCGCAGTGAGCTCTGTGCTGGGCATGGAGCCTGCTTACGATTCTTTCTCTCCTTCTCTCTCTCTGCCCCTCCCCTGCTTGTGTACTCTCTCTCTCTCAGAAAAAGAAGAAGAAGAAGAAGAAGAAGAAGAAGAAGAAGAAGAAGAAGAAGAAGAAGGAGAAGAAAGAGAAGAAAAAGAAGAAGAAGAAGAAGGAGAAGAAGAAAGAGGAGGAGGAGGAGGAGGAGAAATGTTATCATATATCACAAAGAGAACAAGTGCATGACAGGTTTAAAGAGTAATAGAGAGATGTGTGTTTAGGATGGAGAAAGAGTGGACCTTTCTCAGAAGAAGGAGAGGAGAGGGACGCGTGGGTGGCCCCATAGGTTTAGCATCCAACTCTTAATTTCAGCTCAAAGTCATGATCTCATTGTTCTCGAGTTCAAAGCCCGCATTGGGTTCTGCACTGACAGTGTGGAGCCTGCTTGGGATTCTCTCTCTTTCCCATTCTCTCTGCCTCTCTCTCTTTCTTTCTCTCTCTCTCAAAATAAATAAATAAACTTAAAAAAAAAAAAGGAGGAGGAGGGGAGAGGCTGAACAAGGCAGATGCCATGTATTGAATGATATTAAACCAGAAGTTTTAGAAGGGTGTTTAATAAAATACTAGACCCTTGAGACAGCAAGGAAAAAAAAGCACTCCATGCTAAAATAATTAGGGAAATGTTGCAAATATATCATATACTTGTAGAACACACTTACGATTAGCAAACTAAAGACTCTGAATATTACTGAAGAGAAAAATCTATGAATTTTTTTTAATCCCTATTTTCCAAATTTATCAGATAATGGATACATTATTTTTAATCCCCTGCATTAACTATTGAGACTAGGCTTTCTCAATACATTTTCAGAAACACATTTTGAGATATCCTAGGGAAGAAAAAAGTTAAGAATTATTTTCTAAACAGAAAAAGAAAAAACTGATGACTTGAGAAATCACCCATTTGGGAAACAGACCAAACAACAACTATACATGGTGTGTGTGGGAAGGTTGACAATATTTTTCTACTAGAGTAGAAGGAATTGAGAGTGGGGTGAAATAACATAAAGAGTTTTTCATATTCAATACTAAATGCATATATACAAAAGAAATAGCAGGACTGAAATACAAAGTGTATTGCTTACAAAATGATAGAGCATTTTTGTAATGATATGTTGTCTCTACAAATGAGGGCCTTGGACTGTGAAGATGTTTCTCAATCTTTTAAGAATTTATGTGGCCAAAAAGATAGAAAGAGGCACGATGTCCTACCCACTGCAAACCAGCAACAGTGACAATGCCCCTTGGGAAATCTAAGACGTTGCCAGCAGGGGACCCTGATCTTTTTTATTTTTGTGAGAGATGGAAGACAGCACTGCCTTTTGAATTCGGCACTCTGTTGATTAAACGCATCAGGACACTTTGTGCTGCCTGAGGAAGGGAGTTCATTGATGACTCTCAGCCCTGTGTTTCTGATGACAATTAGACAGAGGCTGCCACACAGATATTAATAGTTTGACTTAAGAATAATACTATTGATAGGTAACATTTCTTGAGATTTTAGTATGTGTGAGACACTGTTGCATAAGTTGGCGATCTCATTCTATCTTTATTCTTTTTATGTGTCAGGTTCTATTGTTTCCATTTGATAGAGGAGCATACTGAACTTAAGGAGAGGAAATGCTAGCTCAAGGGGCCCGTAGGTGGCTCAGTTGATTAAGCGACCGACTCTTGATTTTGGCTCAGGTCATGACCTTGTAGTTCATGAGTTTGAAACCCACATCAGGTTCTGCACTGACAGGGTGGATCCTGCTTGGCATTCTCTCTCTCCCTCTCTCTCTCTCTCTCTCTCTGCCCCTCCCCCCACTCTCTCTCTTTCTCAAAATAAATAAACTTAAAAAAAATGCTTGCTCAAGACCTACAGCACATTTGTGAGAGAGTCAAAAGTGAACCTAATGTTCGAACTCTTGCTTTGGAGTAGACTGGGGAGTTCTGAGGATGGCGAATGTGAGTTTAGCTCGTTCACCCTGGAGACCTCTGTTTGGAGTACAATGCCACCCTAATGTCAGTATATAGTGTACACTTTATCTCCTGAAGAAAAGCTAATGCTAACTCAATTGCTATGAGACCAACTCATAGGTAAATTGAGCCTGAAGACATTCCGATTCTAGAGATTTTATGTAGCATTTGGGCACGTGCTAAATCAGTGAGGCAAATAGGTCCAAGGAGATACCTCACTAAGGGATTAGGTACCTCCAGAACATTGATACCTTAAGTATTTCAGAGAAAATGAAGAAGCCTCAGTCTCTACTTGGAAAGGAACATTGGAGTCAAGTTTGTGTTAGTCCTCATTGTAGATTTTTGGAGGTGGTAGGGCTGGGGATAAATAAGACCTTCGTGATCTCACACGGGATTGGACCCATGGCGTAGGTGGGAGCTAACAGACTTGATTCAAATGAGTCATCTTATATCCCGGAGTGTGGAATTGGTGTGAAGAGTTCTAGCTTTTTCTTCTTCTCTGACACTAGACAAGACCATATCAGATGGTGGACAGCAGGGTGGGTTTTAAAATTTAGACACAAACACGCAATTCATCTAACTTATTAGGGATGATACACGGGATGAAGGAATATTGTGTGGAATCCTTGCCTTGGGCTTTTTACAAGGCTTCAGATAAACACGTTCATTGCACAACCCTCAGGGCACCATTTATAATCCACTTACTGTACAAGGTGGCCCTGATACTGACCTGGTCTAGCACCATTCTGGAACGAAACGGGACGAAGGAAAGGAGAATCATTTCCTTCCTCTTCTCACGGCCCTTATCTGGTCACAAAAAGGACTGGGTAGCAGTTGCCAAGTAACTTCCAAAAATCCGCAACATCTCAAATGATTTCAAAAGCCTTCTTGGGGTGAGGTGAGTGGGGGGAGAACTGAAATTTAATTGCTTACTGTCCTTTTGTATTTTTGATTATATGGTGTAATGGGATGAGTAAAAACCTCAGCCTCAATAGCAACGGCAAGTGCTTATTTCATTGTACTTTACAAATGCCCCCACTGGAAATCAGAACATTGGCAGGGGGGGGGGTAGAAAGCCTAGCCTGGAGAACTTTGATATTAATTATGTTTTCGATAAAATCTGTATATTTAGGAAAGAAAGCATCAGAAAATTAGAGCGCTATCTTCACTGGCAAAGTTTCATGCAGTATATAGACTTTATCTGAGAAGCTGTTGCTCAGAGAAAACCAGAACTCTTTGAGAAATATTTAAAAGACAACCCGATTCGCGACCGCTCCGGTCTCTTTTCCCAGATTGATACATGTGGCCTCCTACATTTAAAATGAAAAGTACTCAGACAATCCTAATCACATTGTCAGTCAGCCCGTCCTCTGCTGAAAGGGGCTCCTTCACCTTTAAGGATGCATGTACAATAGTGATATGTAAGCAGCTCAAAGACTCAATACCCCTTTTTTCTGCAAAGCAAGGCTGGGTTAGGAAAAAATCAATATGTTGGAAGTAAAGGTCAGACTAGGAAAAGTGACATGAAACAGAACTAAGGGAACAATATCCTTCATGAAGACTGTTTGAAGTTTCCTTTACCCTTGTGCTAGCTTCAGTGCAAATATATTTTATCCTAGAACAGAAGGCTGTATTCTTGAGGAAAAGTCATATTTTAAATATTTATCTAGTTGACAGCGTCCTTATTGCATATTATCTTTGTCCTATTGACTAATACTCAAAAAGAACCGGCTACACTTGAAAGTGCACCTTGCACGTATGTGAAAAGGACAGATTTTTTTTTTCCCCCTTGCAGGCAATGGGATTCGAACACACATATGCATTTGCCTACCGTTTGGAACAGTTCTCAATTTACTTTTTCAAGTGGGCCAGATGTACTACTATAGTCCTTAAAAGGGTCAAGACCATCTTCTTATTTCCCCACTCTCTATACTTATTGCTTGGGTATAGCTTTAAAGTAGCCCATGAACCCTTTTCACTCTTGCAACACATTTACCCACAATTAACAATCAAGCCGCCTTCCCTTCATTCAGGCATCCATTCTCCCTGGCCTCATTTTCCCTGCCTCTCTCTTGATCTACCATTGTGCCGAGAGCTGTTTGCGCCATCTCAATCTGCCCCCCTCACCAGCCGCACAAGGATTGTGGGGGGGAAAAAGCGTCCAGCATTCAGATACTGAATAGCAAATTGCTCTTGAGTGTCCTTGCTTCCCCCGGCTCCCCCCCTTCCTCGGGAAGGACACAGGGGGCGCTGAAAGCAACCATACATTTTGTTCAGTGCTCTTGAAAACAAGCGTTTCACACCTGAAGCCTTTCACAGCGGCCCAGAAGCACCCCTTCAAACCACTTAATTGCCAATTGCTTCAGAGCTCCTTGTGAAAGTCCATTATGTCAGCCAGCTCCATGGCGGAGACAAAGTATGCGAAATGAAAGAGTCCTCCTTTTTCCAGAGCCCATGCGGCATTAAACATCCCCAGATCACTGGTTTTCTTGTTGTTAACAGGCCGTGATTGGCTCCTGTTGGAAGTATGCACAGAAACCTTGTAGCATTATTTGAAAATGAGAGACAGCAATTTTCCTTGCGTTCTTTTTCAAAATAAGATAAAAATAAAGAGGTACCAGACCTACCCAAGAAAAGGATCTTCAGACATTCAGAGTGCTGGGAGTTGGGCAGGGGCGGCTTGCGTGGGGGGGGGGCGCATGGGACAGGATGAGAAACACCTAGAATTGTGCACCGCCCAAAATTGAGTAGCCCCCTAGGGTTTGGGTTGGGGGTTTTTAATTAGGCTGAAAAAAAATTAAATTGTATGCAAATTCTCAAACTTAAGAGGCTCTATCCTTGAAGGCCAAGGAAACTCACAAGGAGATATTCTGCAAGAAAAGAATGCTCACCTTGAAAACAATGGAGCTGAATGCTTATTCACTGGAGAGCTGTTACAAAGTTGCAGCTGTGGAAATTGATTTTTCCGATGACTTGGTTCTTTTGGAGGCCTCCCGGTGCCTTCTACCCCAAGTCTTTACCACAATTAGCAATCGATTTGATGAGGAACCACACCTGGCAAGCATCTGAGAAATGAATGAAATGTTCCTGGAGAAATATATTTCTTGCTGTCAATACTGCTAACTCTGAGGGGAGGGGGGCTGTCCACGTGAGGGAGACCTATTAATAAAATATGATCCAATCAGGGAGCCCACCCGATGGTAGAGGTGGGGGTCGATTTGTCAGGATAGGTCAAGGTATGTTCTTTGCAGTAGACATTCTGCGTTTCTGGACTCCTATTGTTCTCCAAGCACTTTGTAAACCAGGGGCCTGATACTGGAGGGGTCTAAGTAACATGGAAGCGTGTCTTCCAGTGTCTAGGATGGTGTGTGTGTGTGTGTGTGTGTGTGTGTGTGTGTGTGTGTGTGTGTGTTTAAATGAGACTGTGTTCCTCTACTTCCAAAAATGGGGCGATTTAACCTGATACTTTTGATCTGAGGTTCCTTATAGATTTCAGGGCTTTCTTTCCTGTAAAGGGAAGAGGGAAGTAGAAGAGGAAGAGGAAATGTGACTTTATTCTAATCAGACATATAAAAGTGGGCTTCTATTTGGAGCCCAAACACTACTCCGTGGTCATGGAAACGTTGCTGTCTTTCTTATCACATGTAAACTTCCTTCGAATGAAGGAACTTCATTCTACTGAATGAACCTTCCCCGGATAGCTCAATTCTTCTGTTGTCTTTATCGGTCCCTACCCCTGCATTGGGATTGCCCCGAGAATTATACCTGCCACTTCCTGTCAAAGTATTTGATCCAAGCTTGCTTCTGAGGCTAACTCACTAGGCTTTCCATCTTCCTGTTATAACAAGACTTTAATTGTGCTGGTCATGGCTGGCACCATGTGGTAAGCGTTCCATGCTTCGGTCTTGCAGGGATATAGAACCGAGAGCAAGGAAAGATAGTTTTTTTTTTTTAATGTTTATTTATTTTTGAGACAGAGAGAGACAGAGCATGAGTGGGGGAGGGGCAGAGAGCGAGGGAGACACAGAATCCAAAGCAGGCTCCAGGCTCTGAGCTGTCACAGAGCTCGACGCGGGGCTCTAACTCACAGACCACAAGATTGTGATCTGAGCCGAAGTCGGACGCTCAACCGACTGAGCCACCCAGGCTCCCTGGAAAGATACATTTTTGAAGTGGGGGACGAATCTTTGTTGTTCTTTCCATATCCAATGTATTTTTAAAATTATTTTTACATCAATTAGTTACTTGACAGTGTTATATTAGTTTCAGATGTACAGTATAGTGATTCAACAATTCTATACATTACTCAGTGCTCATCACGATCAGTATACTTAATGGATTCCCCCATTGGGCTCCCCTCTTACCCCAGGCAACCACCAGTTTGCTCTCTCTGTTTAAATCTGTTGTTTGGGTTGTCTCTCTTTTTCTTTGCTTTGTTTCTGAAATTCTACCTATCTGGTATTTTTTTCTCTGTCTGACTTGTTTCACTTAGCACTGTTCTCCCTAGGCCCATCCATGTTGTTGCAGATGGCAAGATCTCTTTCTCTTATATGGCCGAGTTAATATTCCATTGTGTGTATATATACCACACCTCCTGTATCCATTCATCTATGGATGGACACTTGGGTTGCTTCAACAAATAATCTGATTAAAGATGGGTAGAGGGTTACATAAGCATTTTTCCAAAAAAGACATCCAGATGGCCGGCAGACACTTGAAAGGATGCTCAACATCATCGGTGAAATGCAAGTCAAAACCACAATGAGATATCACCTTACACGGGTCAGAATGACTATAACCCGAAAGACAAGAAACAACAAGTATTGGCGAGGATGCGGAGAAGAAGGAACTCTTGTGCATGGTGAGTGGGAATGCAGATGGGTGCAGCCACCATGGGAAACAGAATGGAGGTTCCACAAAATATTAAAAATGAAAATGTCATATGATCCAAGCATTCCACTTCTGGTATTTACCTAAAGAAAATGAAAACGCTAATTCAAAACAGTGTATGCGCTCTTATGTTTATTGCAGCGTCATTTACAACAGCCAAGATGTAGAAGCATATCCAAGGGTCTTTAAAGCAGGAGGGCTCATCTCGCAGCTCTGAGACCTCAATTTTCCCAGAAAGATCGCCCCATCGTTGTGTTTTATCAGGGGCCATATGTATGACCTATACAAGGTAAGAATGATTGTCCCCCAAGGTATTTCTTTGCTTTTCTTTCTTTCTGCTCTTCCTTTAGGCTGCTGATTCTCCTCCTCCTCCTCTTCCTCCTCCTCCTTCTCTTCTTCTTCTTCTTATTATTATTATTATTATTATTATTATTATTATTATTATTATTATTATTTGCCTTTTTGGCTTGCTTCTTTTCTCTATTACTCACCAGGTTGTTCTGCAGAAAAGTTTCCAACAGATTACTGTATTCTGTTAGCCATCTAACAGACCTTCTTGTGTTGCAGAAGGTGTGATGTGCTTCATTACGTCTTGTGATCATTTTAATGCCAATACGAATTTCTCATACACTCAAGTAGTGGAGGAAAGCCACGCTGGCGACCCCCCACTCTTCTGCTTCCCCATCTCGGACCAAGGCCCATAAAATAGGAGAATGTAGATAATGATAGTGAGGGGGAAAACTGGCAGGTGCAGTCTTTAGCACAGTAAGCCTCAGGACAATCCCTAAGTGTAGCAAGGTCATCAAACCATGGCCCTTGTGCCAAATCTGGGCTACTATTTATTTTTGGAAATAAAATACCATAGGAATAGCCACACCCGTAAGTATATATATATATATAGACTCTGGCTGCATTCACTTTGGAGTTGAATAGTTACAACAGAGACCATCTGGCCCCCAAATCCTAAAATATGCACTATCTGGCCTTTTTACAGAAAATGTTTTCTAACCCTGACAATAAAGAAAAGGAATTGCCAAGACCTCCTATAATACATTTCACACAGGAGAATATGAAACATTTGCTGAGGACTTAATCAGATAGACTTGTGTTGGGAGTCTGAACTTTATGGGCCAGGAGGAAAACACTGAGATAAACCACATAAGCATGGATGCATGTTTAATTAAATTTTATTTAATTAAGGCCTGTTTGCACGTCTGTGTCTCCTGGTGGATGGTGATGCTTGAAGACAAGTACGCCATCTTGTAACCTGTGGCCATGGCTATCAAGCCACTGACATCGATATGAGTCCGTCACGTGGGTGTTTTTTGAATGAATGCTCTTTGTGAAGACAAAACCATTTCATAAAACTCTCAGTCTTCAGGCCTGGCTCTTTGGAAATGCAGACCACAGGGCAGTGAGACAATTCGTGCGTGGTTGTTTTCGAGATGTGTCCCTCAGATCGCTCTAACTCTGGACGTTGCAGAGGGCTTCATATTTCCAAGTGAACAATTGCATGCTTTTGAAATGCATTTTCTCCTTCCCGTTGTCTTCATTTTATTCCACATACTCCAACTTTCTGGCATTTTTGAAAAGAAGTTGAGGATTTCTCTTAAGGAATAGGTTTTATATAATTGCTTTCACAACAAAAACACTCTTTATTATTCCACAAACAATCTATTTCCCATGATAGAGCCTTGCTTCCTCTTAGTCAACATATTCAATAAGGCAGCTGTTTTTTCTGCGGTCCCTTGGCACAGGTGTGCCAAACTCCTTTGCCACTTACCTGGGAACATTTGTTGAGACAAATCACAGCATATTTAATCAAGTCTTGCCAATACTTCCCGGTGCCAGATTTGTAATCTTGCATTATATGGGACTCCTCTGGCCATTTCCAAAAGAAGAAAATAAAGTTTTCTTTTTCCCGAAAGAACAACTGTTTGTTGGCAGAAAAAAAGGGTGACTGAATTAACTCCCCCTCAAAGAATGGAGTTCACAACTCTGGGATTTTTTTTTTAATTTTTTTAACATTTATTTATTTTTGAGAGACGTAGAGACAGAATATGAGCAGGGGAAGGGCAGAGAGAGAGGGAGACACACAATCGGAAGCAGGTTCCAGGCTCCGAGTCATCAGCACAGAGCCCGATGCAGGGCTCGAACTCACAGACTGCGAGATCATGACTTGAGCCGAAGTCGGCCGCTTAACCAACTGAGCCACCCAGGCGCCCCAACATCTCTGGGAAATTTTAAACCAAAGAAGTATGTATCTGCCTAACGATGTTTGATCCTCTTTCTGCAGCCCATAGAGGCTTGCTAACGTATGTTTAGATTACAACATGCTTGCATGCTTTCACACAAAGTGTCGGTTTTTTTTTTTTTAATTTCTAATGTCTTATTTATTTTTGAGAAGAGAGAGAGAGAGAGAGAAACAGCGTGAGGGGGGAGGGGCAGAGAGAGGGAGACACAAAATCCCAAGGAAGCTCCAGGATCCTCGCTGTCAGCACAGAGCCCGATGCCAGGCTCAAACTCATGAACTGCGAGATCATGACCTAAGCCAAAGTCAGACGCTTAACCCACTGAGCAACCCAGGCGCCCTGTGTCAGTTTTGATAAATGCTTGGAGTTTAGCTATTGGAAAGAGGAGGACCTTATAATTCTGAACGTTCATCCTGAGTTCTGCACTCTACATGTGTTATCTACTTTAATACTCAGCTATGTGTGTTATTTAATTTACTTTTAACGATTGCCCAATGGAAAGCTGTTATCATCCAAAATTTATGGATGAGGAAAACTGGAGCACACTGAGGTTAATTATGTTTACAGAACTAGAAAGAATAGAATCTGTCAGAAGAGTTGATCATATATTCTATCTGCTTTGCATTGAATAAAATCTGGGTTGGTATTGAACTTCAATATGTGGTCACTACTTGTGTTTTCAATATGGATGTCACAGACTCCACTCTGTCCTCTGATCACCATTATAATAATAATAATAATGGTTAACATCCACTGACCATTTACTATACATTGATATGTTACATGGATCAGTTTATTTCTTTCACTCAGAACCTTGTGAGTATACAATATTATTATATATCCTACTAGATAGGAAAACTGAAGCTCAGGAATGTCAAATAACTTCTTATGTTTTGCAACAAACAAACATCAGAGGAGATTATGTAAACATAAACCCTTGGTTATCTGATACTGAGCCTATATCCCTTACCCCTATCTCCATAGTATATTCTATGTATGATCCCTGAGTGAGCTTATCCACAGCCCTGGCTTCAGCTATCCCTAAATTATACTGATGACAGGCCATCTATGTCATTCTCAGGATCGTTCTGCTGAGGACAATCATATTATCCATGCACAGGAGGAGAAGTCTCTACTCATGCTCAAATTCGAAGTTGTAATCCTCCCCAAACCTCCTTCTGTATTTTCTTAAAATGATAGATGGTGTCTTCCATCCAACTGCCTGAGTGTGAAGCCTAGAAAGTAGCCTAGAAAGCCTGCTCTCTCTGAAGATCTCTGTCTATACCATTATGCCCTCCTCTTTATTTCTTCTCAAGTCTGTCTCCTACTCTCCCTTTCATTGTCCACAACTTAAGTCACAGCTCATCCATGCTCAGTGCCTGCCATCAGGGCTTCTGTCTCCAGCCTGGGGATCTGGAAACCCATTGTCTGCACTGGAAGTGAAGTGATTTCTCTAAAGCTGATTTGACTACATTTGAAATTTGTTTTGTGTTCCTATAGACCCAAGATCTTCCGAACCCACACAGAAGGCCCTTCATCATCTGGATCCTCTTCAAAGGAATGATGATCTTCCTACGTCTCCCCCATGCTAGACAGCACACCGTTGGTTCCCAGTCAGTGGTTGTTGAATATACAATCATGCTCTTAGTCAAAAGATTCCATCAAAAATGGTTGTCACTTCGTATTTAAGGTCTATAATATGAAAAATATATTGAACTAATTTTGGTTTTATGGGCCAAATAGAAAATTTTTGCAAGCCTGTTATTTCCCTCCCTCCCTTCCTCCCTTCTTTCCTTCTTTCCTTTCCTTTCCCCTCCCTCCCCTCCCCTCCCTCCCCACTTCCCTTCCCCTCCCTTCCCTTCCCTATCCTTCCCCTCCCTTCCCTTCCCTATCCTTCCCTTCCCCTTTCCTTCTTTCCTTCCTCCCTTCCTTCCTCCCTTCCTCCTTGCCTTCCTTCCTTTTCCTTCCTTCCTTCCTTCCTTCCTTCCTTCCTTCCTTCCTTCCTTCATTTCCTTCCTTCCTTCCTTCCTTCCTTCCTTCCTTCATTTCCTTCCTTCCTTCCTTCCTTCATTTACTTCCTTCCTTCCTTCCTTCCTTCCTTCCTTCCTTCCTTCCTTCCTTCCTTCCTTTCTTTTTCTTACATTTCTTGCATACTTGTGGCCAGCTAGTGGAAAATGAAAAGTAGGAACATGGAATACAGAATGAGATAATATATGTGAAAATCCTCTGAAAAGCATAAAATGCCATAGAGTTGACAGAGTTGGTGGTGATGATGATGACAGTGCAATCATAGTCTTTTGGTTGCAGGCCTATTATTTCCCAAAACTGTTCACAAGTTAGCAATTAAGCTATTAATGCAAACCTTCGTGTCATTGCTTATTGTCCACTGAACCATTCTTCTCAAACTTGAGTGAGTGATCACTTACAGGACATTCCGTTAAACTCGTTTTAAGGCACGCGCCTGATTTTGAAGTGAATTGTCTTTTTTTTTAATTATTTACACCAAAGCCAAATTGTTTTCATTGTTGTTTGTTAAAGGCGTTGCACATTACCCCACTCTGCAGACAGGAAGCTTTCTTATTCACAGACAGGATTTGGCAGAAAGTGTAGAGTATGGCTTTGGCAGATTTAGTTGAATGGACTAAAACTTGAGGGCTGACTGCTCCTCACATGGAAATTCCCAAAGCTGTTCTTAACAGGCCTCACAAATCGAACAGTAAAATGATTTGCTGATGAGAAACATCTGCCTTAGGGCCTCCTGAAGATTCCATTGGAACTTCTACTTTCCACCCTGCAACCTTGTATGGCTTTCCCTACTAATCTTTATCATGGGGAAAACCCATGGTTTCATGATGGGCTTCTCACATGCCTTCTCTCCTTAGCAGAGCCAATTATGTTGTCTTGTTGTTAGAAAGAACAGAGAAGCTATGGAAGATAATTGAGTTAACCCCTACGCCATTATTGTTGTAGGGTCTCAAACGTGGGATCTCTTTAAGACTGAAGATAAAAAATGGGGAAAAAGAGGACCTGTATTCATCATGAGACTACTGAAATATTTACAAAAATATATTTAAAGAAATATGAATGTAGTCTGTTTGATAATTTTAGAATTTTTCTGGTTTGTATAGGAAAGGGATTTTTTTAAGTATAGTTGATAGGCAATGTTATGTTAGTTTCCAGTATACAATGTGGTGATTAGACAATTCTATACATTCCGCAAGGCCCACCATGATGGGCGTAGTTAACATCTACCACCATACAAAGTTATCACGGTATCATTGACTATATTCCCTATGCTGTACTTTTCATCCCTGTGACTTATTTTTTGAATGAAAGAAACTCAGCTCACGTACACCCAGCAGTATATCTGGTCCAACCCAAGACCACACATATTGGCATTAAAGACAATCAACAAAATCAACCAATATAAAAACCATCCAGTGCTACAGAGAAAAAAAAAATCATGGCCACGTTCTTAATGAGTGTTCGATTCAAGTATCCGACTGAAATTTAAGATCCATTGTTTCTAACTAAAATGGAGGAATTAGATTTCACGAGGAATGAAGAACGAGGAGCTATTAATGGAGAAAGACAAATTATGCAGTGAAGGGAGCCTGAGTTATATTTCTAACACCTACTGAAGAAGCCCCATGTTATACTACATCTTGCAGAAAGGAGTGCTTCTTTCTGGTGCTGCATATTTCTACACCCCCGCTCCCTTGGTAGGAAAAATCTAATTTTAATGTGTGCTTAGGCATGTGGTGTTTATGGGAAAAGTTGTGTGTGTGGGTGTGCACTTAACTACTCAGGAGGGAGCTGAAGCATGATTCAAATTTCAGAAGGTTTTCCTACTTCCGAATATCAAGAAACCAAAACAGGCAAGTAGATGAGTCTACTTCCAAGCCAAGAAAAGGAACAAGGCATTTTCATATCACAAAAGTAGGGTAAACTTTTGCCATGAATTATTTAAGAAATACTTTCCATACCCGGAACAGATGATCTAGTTCCTGTCCTAAATTGGCAGTTTCCTTTTAAAGACTAACTGAAGCCTATTTTGATTCAGGGCAAATGAAAACCCACCAGTAAGTTTTCAGTCCGACAGCTCTTCCACTGCTAAAGTCAGAGAGAGAGAGTGATACAATGTTCACTAAGTTACACTGTGGAGGTATTGTACAGTATCTGGTCAACATTATAAAAGCTAGGTTCTATAGCTTAATCTCGACTTTCTAAAAATATACCAAAAGTATATAAATATAAATTTTCATAACCATTTTATTATCATTTACCATTTACACAGTCCTGGTTTCTGTGGAATTTTGGAAAATGCAAGATCTCCATTTGCTACTGAATCAGCGTCCAAAGTAACTGCAGGGACGGCATCCTTTAGAGGCCAATTTCATGATCCTTTCTGGCCTCTGAATGCTCCTGTTGCCCTGAGATGAATGAGTTGACAGGAAAAAGAAGAGGAATAAAGGATCTAGCCCTGTACAGAGTCATGGCCCTGATTCCTGGGTCTGCTGGTTGGCGTAGTGAGTGAGAATTTCTTCCATGCCTTGATGTTTGTAATAGAAGTCCCTGGGGTAGAATAGAGACATGCAAAAGCTCAGATAGCCTTGATGAGAGTTGCTTCATAAGTTTTGGCGCCCACTGGCACTTTTTTCCCAGTCCAAGGAAATGGATAATTATCTTCGTTCATGGTGGGTGGTATCTCACTGCCAAATTGTTCTCCTGAGAGTGGAACTGCATAAGGTTTTGCAGCTAATGGTCTGACATTTTTGGAATAATTGATTTTGATTTGTAATACTTCTTTGTTTTATGTAAAAACTATTGGTCTTAACACTGAAGGACCATTGTAACCTTGCAGCCTTAAATTTGTAGTCTTGTTGAATTAGATTTGTAATACTTCTTTGTTTTATGTGGAAACCATTGTTATTACCACTGAAAGCCCACTGTAGTCTTGAAATGTCTCCCAGGGAAACTGATGTCTTTGTTTTGGAAAGCTTTCCAAAAGATAGGAAGCTTTAGGAGGGTAGGAGGCAAGCCTTTTGTTCCTCCCCTATGATCTAGCACAGTGTCTGTGCCAGAAAAATCCAGTAAGATTTGTTGAACTGAATCCTATATGTGTGTCCATGCTTCTGGTGGCGATTCTACATGGGAAGCTATCTGTATCAGTGGAAAAGAAAAGTAGAAATAATAGCCTGAAACCATTGTTCAGGTTCTGTCATGGCTGCTTATTAGTGATGTGATCTTGAGTAAGTGAATCACTTAACCTATCTTTGACTTCATCTTTTTTACCTATAAAACTGGAGTATTAGAAGATATTGATACTGAAGAGAGTTATCATGGCAATCAAAGGAGAGAATACATGTGTGAAAAAGAGTGTCCTTTATAAAAATATTGTAGTGTATAAATCCAGAGTATAATTATAGCTATGTATTATCATGAGAAAGTATTGAATTTCAGTTTTCTAGCTGATTCTCTGACTGGGATCTGAGATCTCGAGTCAGGTATATCCCCTGAACCCCTATGCCCCAGGACTCATTTGTCTTACTTATGCTTAACCTGCTTCTCTCCGGGATTTCTTCCAAATTTAAATATATGATTTCAGCCCCAATTTCCTGATTTGTATAAATGAGAGACCATAAACTAGTCATTGAATTATATATTTATGTTATTAAATATTTTAAGTTATACAAAAAATAAAGGAGTGGGTACATAGAAAGTAAACAAAAGAGGCCAACATGTAATTGGAATTCTAGGCATTTTCGTTTTATTCCAGTGAGTTGTCTGTTTCCTGTACTCATCCTACAGAGATTCTCATCCATAGGGCTAAAACTCCACAAGATGCTAATAATAAAGCCATCAGGGGGGATGTTGTAGTGGTACGGCAGTGGGGGTCAACTTCAATCAAGACGTTTCTTAGGGAGATAGTTTTTCTGATTGTTTTATTGTCAAGGTGGGAGAGATCCGCCTACGTTTCAACATTCAGCTCAAGTGACCCATTCTCCGAGAAGTCTCCCTTGACCCTCCCTTCCGTAGGCAGTTGAAGTGACCACTGCCCACTCTGTGTGCCCATCCTGTGTGTTGCAGAGATGTCTCCCATCCCTCACCCAAAGGCTGACTGCACCACTTGGCTTCCATACCTACTTCCCTCTACCTGACTTGCCCTTTGGGACGGCGCTGCATCAGTGCATGGCATTTGGTGGGCTGAAAGAAGATAATTTGTTAAATGACTGAAGGAAACAAAAACAAAATGAGGAATCCATAGTAAGAAGGATGAGCAAAGGAGAAACAACTAGGCTAAATTAGTGGAAAAGAATTGTAAGAGCAAGTTTTGGAAGCATTGTAGAAAAAGCTGTGTATTGTATGACCTCCTGATAGCTGGGTTCAGTATGAGTAGTGGTGGTCAGGTCAAAACAGCCAAGGTGATCAAGTCAATATCAAGCAGCCTTCCAACGCCAATTTGAAATGCTGATATGAGAAGGTTGGAAGGACAAGATGATTTATGTTGTCTAGTGAATATTCCTATCCAGGCTGATGACACCGGGCACATGTGTGATGTGGAACATTATGAATCTAAGCAAGGCAATAAAGGTGGCTTCAGAGATTGGTTCACCCTGCTGGTTAGGCAGCAGGATCGTGGACTGGGACAGATCTGGTTTGGGCCCTGATGCTCTCTAAGCTGTGTGTCTTAAGACAACTTTCTTTCCTTAAACTTCCTCAGCTTTATTTTCCTAATTTTAAAACCGGGTTGACAAGAAAGGTAACTCCCTCAAAGCACTCTTAAGTTTGAATACAGTGATCCATTTAAAGCACTTAGACAGTGCCTGGTGGTAGCAGAGAGAAGAATAAATGCTTAAATTTGTGCATTTGAAATACTGAAAACTTTGCAAAAACAGGATGAAGTAATTATGCCTAGAGCCCTTGGACACCTGCTTGTGGGAACTTGAATCGTTCAAAGTTGCCTTTCTTTCTCTATTTATTCAAAATATTTATTGAACATTGCAAAGCACTGGGCTAGTTTCCTTGAGATACGTAAACATATTATGAATAAGGTGCCATCCCTGGGTTTCGGTGTCTTTAGAATGAATGAAGGAAGATAAGACATGGATATAATACAGTGAAATTAAAAACAAAAACATAAACAAAAACAAAAAAAACCCCACCTGCATATCATAAACCGAGAAGCAGAAGAAAAAGGCACTAACGGGAGGGATCAGAGAACCAGGTTTAAGTTCTGGACTCTTGTCTATTTTTTAGCCATGAGTTAGTCTTATTAACTTCCCTGCCTTCATCTTCCTCACCTGGAATGTGAGAATGTTAGTTTCTCAGATCTCAATGTCCCCACTGGGCCCAAAGATTCTAAGCTCAGTAGGGTTATTGCTGCCATTCAGGCCAATGGCGGAGGTCATTGCCTCTTTGGGAATTCGGGAAATGATTTATATCCAGTGAACATATTTTGGCCTGGTCCTGAAAGGGAAGTAAGATTTCTCCAAGCAGAGAAAGAAGGAGGGTAATCTTAGAAAATGTAGGAGCAAAAATCCCAAGGTGGACAGTGACAAGACTTTTTTGGGATTTATCCATAACACTAGATTCAGAGGATGGGTGCAGTCAAGTAATTCAGTCTCAGATTTAAGTAAGTTTTACAGAGAATATCTCCTTATCAAGCACCAGCCTGAGTCTTTCATGTATGTTGCCTGATTTAAATCTCCATCAATACGGTGTGATATGGGTATCATTACCCCTCTCGTTCAGATGCTTTATGGGTGTGCATACAGATGGATGAAGACCCATTCAGATAATCCAAAAGAGTCAAGTTCATTGTCTGGAGCAAAAGGCACATCTGGGTTCACATCTGGCCCATAGTGCACTGTCGTCAGCTTTCGGTATGTGGAAACTGAAGTTCGGACAGGGTAAGTAACTCACTCAATGAAACAGAGTGGCTGTATGATAAGCTTGGATTCAAATTTCAGTATCTTGAATCTAAGTCTGGTGTTTTTTTGTTTTTGTTTTTGTTTTTGTTTTTCACCATGTGATCTTCCTACTAGAAACACTGGGGAAAAAACCTGGAATGACAGATTTTAAAAAGACTTAAATATCAGCCCAAGGATCCAGACTGTATTCAGTGACCACCTGAAGACTCTGAGCAGATGGTAAAAGAATCAAAGTGGTGGCTGATGTCAGAATAGGGATGTGGTTAAGAGAATACAATTTAGACATGGTGTTCTAAGGATAGAAGCAGCAAGGTAGAATGCAATCGGACAGAAATGGAATGTGAAAAATGTAAGGCTGGATATTGACAGAGCCCAGGAGAGAAATCAATCAATGACGACAGGTTCCTACATTAGTGAGGTCTTTCTTAGGCCATTCTCCGTGGCCTAGTTGAAGAAACTGACATAGACAGAGAGTAGTTGAAACTGTGTGAATGGTTCAAGGAAAAACATCAAACTCCTACGATGGAATCTGTGTTCATGTAGCACAATTCACCAGATCCCAAACCAGTTCCAGAGTTTTCTGTTGCGGTCTTGATTACCGAAGCAGAGACACATCGCTGATTCAGAAATGTGTCAGCCATTCAGATGGCGTAGGACTTCAGATTTTAATACCAAAAAACCAAAAGATCAGTTCAGATGCAGAGAATATTTTGGTTTGGTAAGTTGAGCATAACTTGGTGTAAAGGACTTAACTAGATGAGTCTGAAGGAGAAATTATTTTTGTGTGTGCATGATCTCATCAGTTTCTCTGTTTCAATGGGCTCTCTGCTATTGCTTATCTGCCAATACCCTGATTATACAGTTGCCCTTATAACCACAAATGGATACCATTGTGTTTTTTTGTTTGTTTGTTTGTTTTCCTGAAGGAGAATTTCACAAATGCTGCTTTGAATTTGAAGCTGGAAGATCTGATGGGAAGACAAGTCGTAAAAGCTCAAGGTACCCCTCATATGTACCTCCGATATGGCTAATTTGAAACATCATAAATCTCAGTAATGAAATTAAAAGGGTAAACCTCAGTAAATTACCACTAATTAAAATGTTTACATTTGAATATAGTTAGCATACAATGTTACATCCGTTTCAGGTGTATGTGCTTTTAACCACAGTGTAAATTTCTCTTAATTTAAAATATCTATTGAATATAGAGGTAAATCAATTACTACTAATGTTTTAAAAAACCTATTGAATATAGAAGTCAATTGAGAATATAAGGTGGTCAACCCTTTCTGTTACCACCAATAGTGTCAATTCAAACCCAATGTTGGGCAAAGCTTGAAAAAATTGAAATGGCCAGTGTAGCTTTTAGCCCAATTTGAAAACTATTTATGTAAGCATCCATCTTATTTAAGGAGAAAACCCCTTAAAACATGTTGGAAAGAAGCCGATTGAAAACATGTTGGAAAGAATCCTTAATCAAGAATGGCTCAGATATGGCAAAATTAGAATACAGCAAAGCGAAACTGAAGGTAATGAAATAGAGCACAAAATACAAATGTATCTAGTCTATTCCATCCTTCAAAAGTAATCTGAGCTGGATCCTGTTCAGTGTATCACAGACCTCTCTTCTTCCTCTCTGTTCCAGAAAGTCCAGACGACATGTGGAAACATCAGAATGTGGTAAAGTGTACTTGGTAGTAAATTAAATATGCTACAATCAATGCACATCAGTTTGCCTACATGCTCACAAAAATCATGTTAACTATGTTTTATTGAGTAGTTACTCTAAAATTAAAATTATTTGGTATTCTTTTCCAATGTGATTTTCTTTTCTTCCTCTTCCTTCCTTCCTTCCTTCCTTCCTTCCTTCCTTCCTTCCTTCCTTCCTTCCTTCCTTCCTTCCTTCCTTCCTTCCTTCCTTCCTTCCTTCCTTCCTTCCTTCCTTCCTTCCTTCCTTCCTTCCTTCCTTCCTTCCTTCCTTCCTTCCTCCCTCCCTCCCTCCCTCCCTCCCTCTCTCTCTTTCTTTCTTTCCTTCTTGATAATGCGCTTGCACTGCATGAAGCCTTTTGACTTGAAGAAATAAAAAACTAAGACAAGGTCCTGCCATCCAAAAGGATTGTGGGAGCATAAGAGAGATTGAAATTGGTGTGTAATGTTATTGCTTTATTCATTTCATAACTACAAAGCTGTGTGCTAATCGAGCAAGTCTGTGTGGGCTCATGAGCTCCCTGTCTGGGTAGTAGACCTGATGGGTCCCACATCCCTTTGCTTTCCAGGTGGGTAACAGCCTGAGAGTCAGTCTTTTCATGCTCTATACCTTGATTCGGTACAGTATGAGAAAAAGGTGAAAGTCACAGTAATATTTTCACAGCCAGAGTGAAATCAGATAATTTAGCTTTTCACATGAAGGTTTCTCCACGGACTTGCTTCGATAAACAATATTTCTTTTTCTAAAGAGTGCCGGGAATCTTTCCAACCCTTATATGATTAATCTCATTTGTATTTATTTTTTCCTACGAGAGGTAACACAAATATGTTTCATGGATCCTCAACCGTCTTTATTGGAGTAAGAAACACAAACTTTGGAAGTGATTTCAATATGATGCATGTGGGAACAAGGTCCCATAGTGACTCCTTAGGACCAACTCTTATTTATTTATTTATTCTTGCCTGGGATCCTTGATGGGGTGGGCCATTTTCTTCATGGGTTGCTCCCGTTCACCTATTTCCCTTTCTTTAAAATTGCCGAAGCTTGGCCGTGGCTCTTTGGTAAGGCTCGACCCTTCTGGTCAGCCAGGACTCCCGAGGGTGGAGAAGAGCTTCCTAAAGTTGCGAAAGAGAAAATGTAATCAGCAAAGTAATCATTTCTGCTGTGATGGGGGAAAAAAAAAAGAGGCCAGTGTGAATGACAAAACAGCTGTGGACCACCAAAAAAGTCAACTGGAATTGGAAGGAGGTAGACCTTAAAAAAATTTTGCTTCCAAAGACATAGCTTTAAAGAGAAAATGAATCAGAAAAGAGTTCTGAAGTGTTAGAATGCGATGCCTAATAACTTTAAATAGTCCATTGAGTCTTCCGGAATTTTTTTTGTCCTTCTTCAAGAATAATCTGCTTACATCGTTAAGACCTCAGCTAAGCTCAGTAACACAAATTACCAGATGTTGTATCCCCTAGTTTTTCCATCAAAAGACCAACCACCAAGCTTGTTGAAAGAGAGAGGTCATTGTCCCTCCCTGGCTATAAAACTATTTTTGCAACTCCTAACAAATGAGAATACCTTTCAGCTGTCGAAGGAAACTATCTCCCGCTCCTTCCAAGTCTCCCTGTTTCGCTTTGTTATTTTCTAATAATGCACTCATGTGTAAGCTAACAATGTGAACAGAGGGAAAATGAAGAGACTTAAAAAAAAAAAAAAAGGAAAAAAGCAGAATGAATTAGGGCAATTGAGGTCGCTCTGTTTCATTTTTTGCTGGAAGGATTTTAGCCCTAGTTTTTACCTTATCGCTTATTACACAATTTACGATAAAATGAGATGTGATTCCATTCTTATTGTTGTGCTATCGCCTATTGAACATGCATATATAGAATTCATTTCAGATTTAAACACTATCTTAATTATAAACTGAATAAAATGGACAACCTATCGGGTTCTCTAAATTGCATTCGAACAAATAGTTTCATTTTTTATCACATTTCTACCGATGACATATTGGGTATAATAATGTTCAGGGACTATTCCGTTTTTATGCAGTGCCTTAATTGGGACAAAGTATTTCCCATGTGACAACTAATAGTTTGTTTCTGACTTACAAGTTTGAGAACTTGAACCATATGTCAGGACTTGCAATATTTTTCATGATGTTCTGCCTAAATAACATTGCCAGGAAACCCTCATGTCTTAAAGTCACCTACAAATGGTATGCATGTCGCATGATGAAAACAGAGTAATTATATCACGTGTAACTTTCTAAATTTTTTTACACAGTGTGATCATTGTTTGTATTTAGGATTCACGTATGGAAACTTTTCTAACAAAAGCCAGGCACCAAATTGGAAATATTGCAAGAAATATTCTGATTGGTTTTAAAATGAAATACACATTTAATAAAGTTTCCAATGTAATTTTTAAGGAAAGCACATGTGTGCATGAACCTAAAAGTTTAGTTTTATGTTTATACTTAACTTGCTACAAACTCTGAAAATCATTATAAAGAAAAGTTATGTATATGATTAAACTTATCATTGTTTGGTATAGTCCTTCCAAGTATAATCTGAGTTAACATAATAATATAGGTCCTAAATGTGAAAGTAGGATACTGTGAATTCTATAAAAACATTGGTTTATATTCATGGGATATTTTATAATGTAGAATAATCATGTTAAGAAGAACTCATAGTAGACATTGTAGGCAACATATAATTTTATAGTTAAATGCGTATCTCAATATATGTAGCATATCAAGTGAGTATTTCTTACTTACTTGGCAACCGGGGAAAGGAAAATTGTTAGCGCTTCGATGTTAATTGTTTATTAACGTGTTAAATTTTCCAAACGGCCCAACTTAGATAGTTTTGTGCCCTATGAAAGAAAAATTTTCTATGCATATAAATAAACGCACACACCCACATACTTTAGATTTTTGTCTTCTTTTTAAAGTTCCCCTGCAGCATCTAAAAAAAAAAAAAAAAACCCTGGCCGGCCAGGCTAGTCATTTCGAATAGAGCCTGGTATTTTCTGAACTTTGCACCTAGACCACAAAATAAAGCAGTTGTCCTGTCAGAGCCGCGAGCGCCTCTGTCCCCCTATATCGTCCTGCAGATACTTTCTTTTTTTCTTTTCTTTTTTTTTTTTTTTGAACAGTGCAAACGAAAGTCGATTCATTTCTGTCTTTTACTTTAAGCTGGGGGTTGTCCGGCACACACGCGCGTGCACGCGGACGGGGGTCGCGCGCGCGCACGCACACAGACGATTTTTAGTCATTTTTTTCAATTTAAATGATTCGCTATCGCAGTTAGTCCATCTTTTATCTCTAAAATAGTTTCAACCCTGTTAATGTGTGCATGTACTTTTTTCTTATCAGTCTCTCAGCAGCATTTGTGATTCATAGCAGCCATCAAAGTGATAATAAACTCATTCACAATACTAACAAACACGGGGCTCCCAGTTATTTACGAGGCAAATTCACTGCAAGGCTGGGCTGCGGAACAGGGGAGAATCAAGATGGTGTTGATTGATAAATTGACAGGTTAATTTACAAGTGGATAATAGGAGTTAGACCCAGAGGGAAAGAGGGACGCTCTGGATTCTAGCTTGGTTGCAGTGCCATCTGTCTTAGACTCCGAAATCTGCAGGGCTGCTGGCTGTCAGGATCAAATACATCCGCATTCTTCCTAACTTAAAGACAAAGACCTCCATTTACTGCCGTTGGATGGGCTCCTTGCCTTGGTTCTTCACACAATTGACCCTCAATGTGTCAAAACCAGCGCCGCGTCCCAGTGAGTTTCAGAAGTACCACTTGGAGCCCGGCTTGGAATGTTATTCTGTCCGTTTCACAAAATAAACAACGCGCAACATTGTTTTCAAGACGGGTATTTCACGAGTATTAATGGTGTGAGTGTTGATGGTTGAAATGTAGTCTTTCAAGGTTGGGGGGGGGCTTCGATATGTCATTGTTTTAGGGTGTACATCTCCCCCATCCCCCCAAATGCCTACCTTTTCTTCTGTATCTCTGGGATGCGATGCTAGCTGGGCTGGCTCTTTACAACGTATGATAAAACACATTGTAAGGTCTCATCCTCAACCTTCCCCAAGCATTCTTTTTCTTCTAGAGTTCGGTTCTTATGCATTGGGAACATATTTGAGAATTTAAAAAAAATTAGTTTACAAAGTAGTTAGGAAAATAGAGTATGAATAGCTCTGTTTATTTTTCTCTTTCAAGGAAACATTTTATCTTATAGGTCAGCCGTTTATGTTACTAGTTTGGGAGAAAAGAAAATCTTTCACAATCAGTTTTGTTTGCCTCCTCTGTAGGTCCGCTATATAACAGGAAAATTTCATGGTAAGTCATACGGCCTCTTGATGAGGCTAACGCCCCTGCGAGGTAGATAGCAAATCTGTAACTATTGCCACTTTAGAGAGAGCCTAGTCTTTGGTCTTTTAAAATCAGCTGGTTGGAGACTGTTCGAAGCCCTGGCCGTGCCCCGTGCCTCCCAGACAGCAGGCGTTTTATTCTCATTTGCCAGCACCTATAATCAAGGGGGCTGAATTTCTCTGCTCTTGACCCGAACTCTTCCTCTCCACATATTGCCACATTGGAAGCCAACACAGATTTGAAAATTCTCAGATTTGAAAATTCACGTAATGCGTAGCTAATGTGAAAACTTGGTGGGTTTGAACAAATACGGCTCAAACATGTTTTGAAAGGAAATTCGAAAAGGCACAAAAGACCATGCCTGTTCAGCTTCTGTAATTCCTTCCAAAGTGCCAACGCTAATATTTTTAAACAGATTGTCTCCTACCGATCAAGATATTAAAATGAACTATTAAAACTATGCCTTCAAGTTGAATAACACGAGAAAGCCCGTGGAAACTATCTGATCAAGAGTGGATGTCAGAAAAATAAAAACAAATAACTTTGCATGCATGGAATTTTATGGGGTCACAAGGTTAAAAATGTCTCCTTAAAGGGTAAATATCCTTTGAAAAGAAAATGCATTTATGTGTGAATGGGAGCTTGAATGGCTTTTACTGCTTTGTTTAAAAGTAGACAATCATCTTCGTAATTTTTTTTGGCAAGTTGTTTATTTTTCAAAAAAGACTCCTAAAAGATCACGATAGGTTTATATCTAAGATTGCTAATTTTTCTTGAGGTGGTGATTGTTTTATTAAAAGGATATCTTTAATTTAGATAAGTATTTATGTAGTTTTTAAACTTCATAATATACTAAGTAAACCTGAATTTTTTCTTTAGACTGAAGCAAGGTATTTTATTTGCTGAGGGCTGGTAAATCTTGCATTACATAATAGCTTTCTATTTAGAGACTTGATGACAAGAACACTCTTATGTAAAGGAGAGGAATAAATTGATAGCCTGTTTACAGAAATGTGTGATTTGATACCATATTTCTATAGGGACTCTCTTAGAAGATAGATGTGTTCAAAATTCAGCCTCATGTTAGATTTCCCCTATTTCTAAATGCTGAAGGTAAAGCTACCAGAGTTACTGAGACATAATGTCCAATATGTTATACTTTTAAAACTTAAAGTACGTGAGTTAATTTTCTAGAGATTTATTTTTAGTTCATATTTTTAAAAGCCCTTGGATCCCACTAGAACGTGGCCAGGCTCATTTCAGTCAGAGGCACGTTGATGTAGAAAAGAATAAAAACCCAATGGAAAATGGGCAGGCACCGATCATTTTATGTGTGTGCAATTTTGAGTTCTTTTTAATAAGACACACTCCTTTCTGTGGAAGCGAAGGAGAGATTTTCTGCCTTTTTCTCTCTGAGGTACTAAAAGAAAAAAAAAAGAGAGAGAGATCAGATCTAATATCCCACCCAATTTCTGAGTTAAGCCAGTGACAGGTATGTTTCGAAGCAAGACTATTTAGACACATTGATTTTTGTTGTCACTTTCTTCTTACTTCATATGTCACATCAAGGCTTGGAAATTAGATGAATGTAAGTAGAGTCCTGCTGATCATTGTTCCTCAGGAGGAATTTTCAAAGTCAGCTAGCTGTACTTGATAAAAGTGTCCCTGCACAGAGCTCCACTCTGCCTACAGGGAAGTTTAGGCAAACTCCACTGTACCGCTCCGCTCGTGTTCCTGGATCCCTGGTTGTCAAGTAGGCATCTATGTAACTGAAGTCTGGTAAATCTCAAAAGTAAAGCGTTAAGTGGTGTGGGGGGGGTAAGCTTAAATCATCTTTATCCCTCTTACTTCAAAGGCCTTTGAAATGAACGTGAAACTCCAATTCTGGTAAACAAATTTTATGAAGTAAGTCATGCAGGTAATTCTTTCTTCAATTGTCTGCTTCCAGAATAACATGTTGACATCCAATCTTTGTGTTTTGAAGGGTTTGTAATAATAAATAGAAATCAATGCTGCAGACTGAGGGGTGCATCAATTATGTGTCTTTTCTTTCACAGATTCTTTCTATGTTGTGTCTATCTGTCCCTGTGAATTTTTTTCTCACATTTTAAAGCATACTGTTGTTTAATTGGTAATGTAGATTCAGAGTGCTGATTGAGCCTAAATTATATTTGACAGAAATTTAAAAAATGGCTTTATTTTATGTAAAATATAAAACATTATGCTCCTCGAGTTTAGAAGGGGGAGATGATTTTTTGGTGTGTCATACTTAAACAGAAATTTCATGACAGGTATGAAAAATTTTAAAAAATAATAAGAAAACTCCCATTGAGCCATTTGGCCCAGGAAAAGAGGGGAAACAAAGTGATCAAAATAGTGGAAAAATAAGAAGTGTAGTGGATAAATATCAAAAAGCATTAAAATTGAAAATATTTAGGGGAAAAAAAGGGGGTTTATTTCATTCCACTAGAAATAGGTTCCTTCCCTATATCCCTTATGCACTGTAGAAAGGGGAAGTTGCAGAAGGAAGCTGGTTTGGAACTCTGAGGGTAGGCACTCTGTTTAGTTCTCAAGGAGCTGGGATTCAGAGCTCCTGGGCAGACCGTGTATATTTCATGGCCAGGGTCTCAATCATGAAATGTCGCATGGAGACTTGGGGAAACAGAAAGGATCACAGGATACCAATCCTAGCATAACAGAGAGATTTCCTTTTCAGAACATTTACCATCCGTTTCCCACCTGTGGTCAACCTAGAGTCTTTAGGAAATTTTATTTGAGCCCATGGGGAGAGTGCTGGCCAAGCTATAATTTCCTATGATTTGAAATATGGCTTCTGTAGACCTTCCGTGTAGGTCACTCAGCAAAAAACAAAAAACAAAGCAAAAACCCAAAAAAACAAAACAACAAGGTTTATCATTTAAATTTGGCTGAATACCTGGGCTTTTTAAACTCAAATTCCCCTTAATACGTTTTCCTTTAAAACCATGTCCACGCAATTGTGTGGACACTTTTGGACAATAGCATATTGGATGATGTTAATTTTTTATGAACATGATATTTTTAGCCTGAATGAAATGTTCTTCTTGGTCACATTATTTCAAGTAATGAATTAAATTAATTAATAGAAAAGGATGTTAGTGTATTAATATAAATGAGCATTTATGAAAACTACAATTGAGGTCAAAATGCTCAATCAGCAAATGAATAAAAAATTTGAATTTCCTGGAGTAAAAACTCATATAAATTTAAAGTTCTAAACCCAGGTGATGATATGGTCCTATCTTTCCCACAAGTGTTACAGCTTAGGAAGCGAAAACCCAGGAAGATAAACTAAGGTACCGAGTTCTCATGGGTAGTTTATGCCAAATCAGTGGTCAGGATCCAGGTGTGTGGATTGCCAGATTGGGTTGGTTCCCACGACAGCATGCTAGAGACGGTGCCTGTGGCTGGACAATTTTAGGGGCTACAGTGAGCAAAGAAAGTCAGCTTGCCACTGAGCCTCAGCTTTTACCATCTCTAAAATGGAGACAATTGCACTGTCTCCTACTTGTCAATATTAAAAGTAATCTTTTAAAAATTTTACTGACTATTGAATTAATGGAGAAAAACAAGAGGAAAATATACGTGATGTCGTTTATGATAAATATGATTCTTTCATCCATCAGTAGGGAATACGAAGTAACAATACAGGCTGAACATGGCAATGATCAACTAGAGAATGCCTTTGTAGAGTTATGAAGGACCTCTCCTATGAATAAACACACACACAAACTCACGCACACACGCACACACATACGGTTCTTTCTCAGAGAAATCCTTCTGCTATGTAACTATTTTAAATTATATTTATATTAATATTTATATTAAACTAATTTAAATGGGAACAGAGTTTGGGCCATAAGGATCGATCTCCCCTTGGGAAGAAATTAAAGTCTGTATTTTCCCCACTCAACCCCTGAATTGTAGTGACCCAGAACTGTCCTTGGTGAATTCTCGAGATATTTGAATCTCTCCAGAGAATCAGGCAGCGTGTGTGGTATGCATGCATGTGAATGCACGGGCAAGCAAATGTGTGTGTATTTGGGGAGAGGAGGGTGGCTAGGGTTGTTACTGGGACTTGAGAAAGGAGCCAGCAAGGAGATGGCACACAATGGGAGGAGAGGGAGAGTAGGTTGACATAGCTTTTTAAAATAAAGTTGAACCTTGAACTACACAAGTTTGAACTCCCTGGAGCTGCCTATATGCAGGGTTTTTTTCAATAAATAAGTACAGTATTATAATGTATTTTCTCTTTCTTATGATTTTCTTTTTTTAAAACCTTTTTAAGTTTATTTATTTTGAGAGAGAGAAAGAGAGAGGGAGAGAAGGAGAGAGAGAATCCCAAACAAGCTCTACAGTGTCAACAGGGAGCGTGATGTGGGACTCGAACTTACCGACCGCAAGTCAACTGAGCCGACATGAAGAATCGGTCGCTTAATCGACTGACTCACCCAGATGCCCCCTTATGATTTTTCTTAATAACATTTTCTTTTCTCTGGCTTACTTTAATGCAAGAATACAGTATATAATACATACACAATATGTGTTAACTGCTTTATGTTATCAATATGGCTTCTTGTCAACAGTAGGCTATCAGCGGTTAAGTCTCTGGGGAGTCAAAAGTTATACTTGAATTTTCAGTTGCGCAGAGGGTTGGCACGTCTAACCCCCACATTGTTCAAGAGTTAACCGCACTTCTTAAATTGGTGTACGGTCCATCTTAGTTGGAGATCATGGTCAAAATACTTGGGAATTGGGATCGAGTTTAAGTCATGTGTAGTCCCAAGAGCAATTGGAAGCCTAAAACTTTCACGCGTGTTTGGGCTGCTTTGGCAGGACTAGGTGACCCCATGATTCAAAAAACAGATGAATTTCACCAACTGGCAGTCATATTTACATACTGATATTGCTTGGGGTGTTTCTCCATACTTCCGCTTGGTGATGGTGGTGGTGGTGATGGTGAACACAACAGTGTTTATACAGGGCTTGTTCTGTTCTGAGCACTTTGTAATTTGTATTAGGCAAGCTTCTTCAGAGAAACAGAGCCAGTAGGAGGTAAGAGGAGAT
The DNA here is from genome assembly GCA_030068075.1 of Paguma larvata. Lineage (NCBI taxonomy): Eukaryota > Metazoa > Chordata > Mammalia > Carnivora > Viverridae > Paguma > Paguma larvata. The sequence goes on along the minus strand of CM057827.1, from coordinate 126,902,220 downwards.
TTATTCTGAGAGATTGGTTCATGTGCTTATGGATGCAGAGAAGTCCCACGAGTTACTGTCTGCAAGATGAAGACCCAGGTGGTGGTGTAATTCAGGACAAGCCCGAAGGGTCAGAGGCAATGAGATGAGATGTCCTGGCTCAAACGTGCAGCAGGAAGCAAAAGGGGGCAAATCTCTCCTTCCTCTACTTTTGTTTCACTCAAGTGCTCAGTAGATTTGATGCGCACTGGGGACGGCAATCTACTTTGTGGAGCCCACCGATTCAAATGCTAATCTCATCTGAAAACACACTCTCAAAGACCTACCTCCAAATTATGTTTAATCTGGGCACCCCATGGCCAGTCAAGTTGACACATAAAATTAACCATCACAGATTTCAACCTCACCACCACTTGTGATAGATAGATTCTATTACTATTGCTTGTTATCAAGGAGAGCATCCAAGTTGGAGGTGTTGGATAAGTTTGCCCAGTGTCATCTAATGAGTAAATGATGGTGGTGGGATTCAAGCCCAGGGAGTCTGATCTAAAGATGAATGCTTAATCACTCCAAAGGACTCTCATGGAAACCGAGATGAGCTTTTATTGTGGATGATTAGCAAAGAGAACTGTGTATTCAATAAATTGCCAGGAGAATTATTGAATTGGCGTGAGGTCAATTCGAATAGATGATGTTCCCAGAATTGCTCACCTGACATCCTCTTCCCTCCCTATATCCTGCATTCATTCAATACGTTTTATTCACGTTTTCACATTATCTCTCCTCCTCCACCCCACCCACTCCGTGTAAAGTCAGGGCAAGAAACAATTCATATTTCTTTGAATCCAATACATTTCTTGACACTAGTTAAGAGTTTTCTAGCACACCTCATTTCTCTATTTGTTGTGGCTGTTAGGACACTACATCTAAGTTTTGTGCCCATTTCTTATGTACTTTTTTTCTTAGATAGCTATTACTAAATGATTACATGTGTTTTGTGGGATTTTAACGTTTATGTGGGTCATTTTTTCTATCTCCTGTTCTGTGTGGAAGGAAGATATGGTTGAAGGTATAGTTGCATAAATAAACTTCAAATATCCAGAAAAATCTTGCAAGAAGTGAGTTGAGGAACTATTTTTTTCTAATGTTTATTTACTTATTTTGAGAGAGAGCAAGAGCATAGAAGGGCAAAATGAGAAGGGAGAGAATGCCAGGCAGGCCTCTGAGCTGTCAGAGCAGAGCCTGCCATGGGGCTCAAACCCACAAACCATGAGATCCTGACCTGAGCTGAAATCAAGAGTCAGATGCTTAACTGACCAAGCCACCCAGGCACCCTGGGAAACTGATTTTTTTTTAACCACTTATTTCTGAGGATAGCCAGGTAATGAGTGTATAAAAGAGAAATGCTGTATTACGTTTTCTAATAGTACATATCCATGATAGAAAATCTTACCGTACAGAGAGAACCGCCGCTAGCATAGTTATCCTGTCATGAATCCATAGCTAATGTCGATAGCTATATATAATTGTGTGTGTGTGCGCGCGCGTGAGCGCACAACCTACATTTTGGCAAATTTGTGATCATGCTATGGTACTGTTTCATAACTTGTTTTTCCCATGTAACAAAACATTTTGAGTATTCCCCACATCATTATGTATTCTCCAATTGTTTTCAGATAATCTCACAACGGGATTCACTTCACTGCTGACCTCCTATAAGTAAGGGTTCATATTGTGCATTTAAATGTTTATTTACATGTACACCATAATCCATGCAATCTTGCATAAATCCTCCTGTGTAATTAAGTTCATGGGCTATTACGGAGGGGATTGTTTCTTTTTCAACAAATCTAAGCATATCTTGAGTAGGGAACATACATTCTCACAACAAAATTACATCAACAATTTCAAACTCAGTTTGCAAAACTCCTTATCCTTTTGTATGTTTATTTTTATTTATTTTTAGAGAGAGAGAGAGAGAGAGAGCAGGGGAGGGGCAGAGAGAGAGAATTTCAAGCAGGCTCTGCACCGTCTACGCATAGTCAGACATGGGGCTCAATCTCACGAACAGCGAGATTGTGACCTGAGCTGAAATCAAGAGCTGGACGCTCAACCAACTAAGCCACCCAGGCACTCCTTCCTTTTCCTTATATGAAGTTATTGTCACACATTTGGCCACTGAGGCACCTGAGATAAGAGCTATCGTTTCTTCTAGGCTTTCATGACAATGCAAAAGAAATCAAATCTCAGAGATGAGGAAAAAGTATTTATCTGAACTGCAGTCTAACTTCACTTTCCCCCAGCCCCAGGCTACCAGTTCTGAAGGCACACACTTCAGTGTTCTCACTTCTCAATCTTCAGGGAACAGGTGCTACATTCATAGCAGTGGTGACCTGCCCACTCTCTCCTCCCAACCAAGACCTACAATTATCTTAGGAGCCCAGTCTTATGTCCCTGGGCAAAAGGACCTTTATTCACTTTATTATTCACTGTTCTCTTTTTAGGTCTTCCTATCTTTTCTAGAACATTGCTTCCTATTACTATTGAGTTTTCCAAGGGTCTCTTAGCTCACTCAGATCTCCTATACCACTCCTCTCTATATTAAATTCTTGTTTTACACTCTCCTTACTTTTCAATAAGAATCCGTGACTAGGAAGCATTTATGTTGGGAGGCTAGGTTGACAGAGTTACTTCAACACTAGCTAGTTGGAGAAGAATCAGAATTAGAGCCAGTGCATCATTGAAATTTCACTGAGAACAATTGAGAGCTATGATTAAAATAAAATGATTAGTCCACAATATTTTCGAACAAAGCTATTATCTTAGACTATTTACCTCGGCCTGATATAGGCGATTTTCTGGGAAGCTCAAAGTAGGTATTATGGCATCATTTGAAACCATTGGACATAATGAGAAATGTGTGGGAAAATCCATTTTGACTTGGAAAGGAATCTTGACATTGGGAAGGACACGGCCTCATAAAAACTTAAATAAAACATTGGAATGCTACAAGGATTGTCATTATAAGGAAAAAATATCCTGTTGAGTATATTTAACACTTACTTCACAACCTGAGTCTTTAAAAAGCCTTGCCGTCTTATATCATTTATTCCTTGGTCTCCTCCATTTCCGGTTAAGATCTGTCAACACCGAAAGGTTGTTTCAGTGCCTGTGCTCACTCTCACGGTTCTGTTTCTCACAGATCTTTTTGATTAATTAACTTTGTTCTTGAAGAGCAAGACTGTGGTTCCTCTTTTATAATCATGTCTACAGCTTGTGCCTATACCCTGAAAGTATTGGGACCATAGGGATTTCGTCCTTAAATGTCATCTGATTCAGAGTAACACATATTTTTTAGTGCTGGAATCCAGTTTTCAAGCGGGATCTGACACTGAACCTCAAAACAAAAACTGATAAAAGGTCAATGAGGGATTTTTCAACCCACACCTACTCAGGCTCCCTCTTGACCCTTCTTTCTTTTGGGAAAACCTGGAGGGACAGGGAGACATCCATATATATGGTTTTGTTGATAACAGTATGAAAATGACTGATCTCATATAACCTCCTAACTTTCCTTGAGACACTGAGGGTTCAAGAGATTAAGCCACAGAGCCAGGGTAAAACAACAAATATTAGATAAAGCTGAGTTTAGAGGTCAGATCACCTGACACTTCCCATTATGCCTTTCCTTTTAGCAGGGGCAAAAAAAAAAATGAGACTAAATAAGAAAAATAGAAAACCTTGTTGCAGGATGCAACTTTGGAAAGAGTTTATATTTTAAAAGTCCATGTAGACATGGAAATGTTTGGTGCTGAGTTTCCTCTTCATGTGTCCACATTTCTTCATGTATCTATTTTCTTTATCCTCTGGAATGTACCAGTAAATCATATCAGTGATATTTGACATCCATAGGCAGATGGCTCTGTTAGATGTTAAATACTATTCATGTTCATTTAGGACTCTGCATGCAGCTGATATCGTCGTAATGATAGACACAAGCTTGACAAAGATATGGAACAAACAGAAAAAGCATTCTGAAAATGAGAATGGCCTCAAATCTCAGAACATTGCCAGATACTGCCACGGACTGTGTGGTATCTCTTCTCCAAATCCCTCTTCTCATGGCAGAGGGAGTCAAACAGAAGAGCAACCTCCTTCTGAAATACTCTTCGAAATACCGAGAGGAGCATTTGAAGGGGAATGCGGCTGATACACAGCAGCTCGTTAGAGCTAAATACTATTACTGTGTGGGTAAAACTGTGGAGTTAATGAAGATTTCTGGAGTTTCTCATCATGGAACTTTGTACCTTTCGCGAGGTAGATGATTTATCATAGGATGTAGCAGAATGAGGATAGCAGGTCCTCTCCTGTCCCTGGCTGCCTGGTTTTACCACAGGAGGTAGAAATTGGTGGGCTATTTTTTGATAGTTCTCTTCAAAGCTAGTTGTAATTTACTCAGGTTTTATGGGTGCAGGAAAAATCATGTCGGAGAGAGACTCATGGTAGAAACATTGAATCACGGATGCTGAACTGTCTGAGCCACCCTGGTGCCCTTCAATCATATAATTATCAATGTATTTCTTTTTGCTGATGAATTGTATGATTTCCTTACATGTTTTGGATATTAACTAATTATCAGATATATAATTTGAAAATATACCATACTGTTTTGAAAACTATAGCTTTGTAATGTAGCTTGGAGTTAGGAAGTGTGATGCCTCCAGTTTTATTCTTTCTCCAGACGGCTTTGTCTATTCATGGTCTTTTGTGGTTCCATGGAGATTTTAGGATTGTTTTTTTTTTTCTTCTATTTCTATAAAAAATTCCATCAGAATTTTGATAGGGATTGCATTGAATCCATAGATGTCTTTGAATAATAAGGACATTTTAACAATATTAAGGCTTCTAATCAATGAATATAGGGCATCTTTCCATTTATCTGTGTCTTCAATTTCTTTCCTCACTGTCTCATAGGTTTTGGTGGATAGATCTTTTACTTCTTTGGTTAAGTGTATTCCTAAGTACTTTATTGTTTTTGAAGCTATTGTAAATGGAATTGTTTTCTTTATTTGCCTCGTCATAATGAATTCCCTCAAAGTATCTCGCCTTCAATTATGAAGAACAACTTTGCTGGATACTGTATTGTTGGCTGGCTGGCTTTTCTCTCAACACTTTGAATATATCTTATTTTTCTCCTGGTGTGCAAGATTTCTGCTAAGAAATATGATGATAGCCTTATGAGCGTTTGCCTACATGAGGGAAACTTTTTTAAGAAAAATTGCTGCCTTTAAAATTCTCTGGTTTTTAATTATTATTATTTTATTTTAGGCGGTCTTTTTTTAATGTGTCTTGGAGATCGTTTTTGATTGAAATTTTGGAGTAACCTGTTAGCTTCATGAACTTGGATAGCCAAATCTCTCCCCAGATTGGAAAGTTCTTAGCCATTATGTCTTTAAGTAAACTTTCTATCTCCCCCCGCCCCACCTTCCTTCTCTTTCTGGGACTTCAGCAATGTATAGATTGTTTCTTTTAATGGTGTCTCAGGAGCACTGTAGGCTTTTTCATTCCTTCTCATTTTTTTTTCCTTTTTTGCTCTTCTCACTGAATAATTTCAAATTATCTGCTTTTGAGTTTGTTAATTCTTTCTTCTGCTTGCTCCAGCCAGCTTTTGACAGTCCCTAGTGAATTCTTCAGTGTAGTCATTGTATTCTTCAGCAACAAAATTTGTTTGGCTCTTTTGTGTCTTTTCTTTCTCTTGCTGAACTTCTCATTTTGTTTTTGTATTGTTTTCCTGCTTTTATTAAATTGTTTTTTGGGTCTTTTCCTAGCTCTCTGAGACTTATTTAAAATTCTTTGTTGGGCGATTTCTATATCTTCATTTCTCCTGGGTACATTTCTGAGGGTCTGCTGTGTTCTTTTGGTGGAATCACGCCATGTTTCCCTGCTTCTTCCCTAGGTGTTTCGTGAAGGCTTCTTTTGCGGGTGTCTGTGCATTTTAAGAAGCTGTCATCTCTTCCAGACGTTATGGATTGACTGCCATAAGGCAAGGTCTTTACCTGCACATAGAGACATGGTGAAAGTATGCTACAACCTCCAGTCTAATGGTGCAGGGGCTGATGTGGGTATGACAGCTATCGGTCCAGGGAGCATGGTAATTCACTGGCTCATGCCACAGAGGCACACAGCACCAACAACTGCATGGCCCTTGGGGAGCACTGTGGAGATCTGCAGAGATGGCAAAGGCTGTTGGGATCCTCAACAGCCTAAAGACCAGGGTAGGCAGGGGTATCGGTGGTGTACACGCGCTCAGCTGCAGGGTCAGCTGAAAGTGTCTCTGTAATGGCAGGGGCCAGCAGCAAACACACACAGCCTCAGGGGCCAAAGTAAGCAGTAAGGCCTGAAGCTAACCACAAGGACACTGCAACTGTGAGGACCCCGCCTGTTGGTACTCACAACTGTGACGGCTGTTCCTTGTCATGGCCACATAGCAGTGGAGACTGGTACTGGGAGTTAAGTTGAGGGCCTGCAGGTGCACAACTGGAGGGGCTTAGCTGCCGGTGATCCCAGTGGTAGAAACCAATGACAGTAAATAGGGTTGCTTCCTCTCACATGAGCAGCTGGGTGGGGCCTTGGCTGTCAGCCTACCTTCCTGTACCTTCTGAGGGCGTCATCTCCGCTCATACGCATACATAGCAGTGGAGGCCAGTTTTAGTAGGCGGGCTAGGGGAATGCTATCAATACCTGGAAGAGGTTGGTTGCAGCTGAGTCCAGAGGTCCAGGCCAGTGACAGGAGACAGGGTTAAATCTGGGACCATAAGCAGCTGTGAGAGCCTTGGTATCTTGTCATTGCAAAGATGCCTGGGCTGGCTTCTGGTTTAGGTCACAGGTTCCTGCAGGGATGAGGGGAGAGAGGATAGAAAGACTCAGGCAGCTGGTATCAGGGAAAGCAAACACCTGTGGGACAAAAACTAGTGAAATCTACACGCAGTGCCTAGCAGCTGTGCTAGCCATTGGTTTCTTCAGTGGTGAAATCTGCTGGTGTCATCTGGAAGGCAGAGGTCACTGGGCAGTTGAGTCCCTCCCACTGCATAGCTGATATGGGTGGCCCCTGATTCTCTTCATTGTTCCTAGCCATCTCTATGTGGCTCTGCTTTGTGATAATTTTTGTGAAACAAAAAGTGAGAACTTTGTGTTGTGCCCCCAAAGATGGAGGGAAGCAGTTATTCACCCCTTTCAAATTTTTAGTTCTACTTTGTTTTGTTTTGGGTGGACTACAGAGCTCCCCCAGAGCTGTTTATGTTTGTAGTAAATGATCAAATTGTTGATTTTACAAAGAAGACCAAGTCTGGGGTCTCCTATTCCACCATGTTGTTGATATTACCCTTATGAGTAATGTTTTATCATATCATCCAACCGATAGATAATTTCTAGCCACATAACTTACTAAAAGAATAAGGTGGAGAAGCTACAATAATTATTTTATGAAGCTAATACCAAATAATTGCCAAGTAGTGCATAAGAAAGAAATCACAAACCAATCTCATATATGAACATAAAAGCAAAAACCCTAAGGACTAGCCAATGGAATTCATCTGTGTGTGTATTTACAAATGTCTATCTATCTATCTATCTATCTATCAAAACATCATAAGAGTGTTGAGTAACATAATTATAAACTGCTGTAAGAAAAAACAAAATATGGGACTTAAAGTTTAGGGGCACCTGAGTGGTTCAGTTAGTTGAGCTTCTGACTCTTGATCTCTGCTCAGGTCATGATCCCAGGGTTGTGTGAATGAGCCCCACATCAGGCTCCATGCTAAGCATGAAGAATCTCTTTCTCTCTCTCTTTCTGCACTTCTCCCATACTCATGTGAGCTCTCTCTCAAAAAAAAAAAAAAAAAAAAAAAAGATGGAAGTTTATATGCCTTACAAGAAAAAGTGGGAGCAATCTTTTTAGTCTGGTAGGTAAAAACCATCCATCATTTAGGGAGCTAGGTTGTTCCCTTATTGTAGTTTAACCAGCCCACAGGCTAGTGGTTCTCAAACTGTGGTCTATGGACTAGCATGGACTAGCATCGACATTCTCTAGACACTTGTCAAAGATGTAAAATCTCAGGCCCCACCCCAGATGTACTGAATTGCATGTATTGGTGGGGCAAGGACTCACTTGAATAAGTCCTCCTGGTGATTCTACCACCCAGTAAAGGTTGAGAATCCATGCTCTAGGGCAGGGGCCAACAATCTTCTTTTGTCCGAGACCAGATAGTAAATATCTCAGTCTTTGTGTGATAGGTGTTCTTTGTCACAGGTATTGACTCTGCTGTTGTAGAATGAAAATAGACCTAGATCATACATAAACAAATGAAAATTGTAGTATTCCAATAAATAAATTTTTATTCATAAAAATAGTTGGAGGATCCAATTTGTCCCTCGACATAGTTTGTGGAATATGTCCTAGGGCATTGCCCTCAGCTACGTGGTCAACAGTGGGATTTGTTTCCTCTTGTTGAAAAGGATAAGAAAGGAACTTCAAGAAAATGGTTTGGCTTTTAAAATGATTTGCGTATATCACTTATGTGAATATCACTTATGCTTCCCTTTTGTTGACCTAAACTTAGTTACGTAGACGTACATGAACTTAGTTACGTAGATGTATCTGGCTGCAACTGAGACTGGGGAATGAATTCTCTAATGTGATAGTGTGTATAAGCTTATATTCTATCACTACAGAAGAAAGGGAAAGTAGAATTTCTTGGGAAAGTAGCCAAGTTTGTTCCCCACCCCAGGAGTTCAATGATGGTTAGATATGAGAAAATCTAGGGGTCCCTGGGTGGATCAGTTTGTTAAGCATAGGGCTCTTGATTTCAGCTCACATCATGACCTCATGGCTCCTAAGGTCGAGCCCCATTTGCCCTCTCTATATATCTCAAAATAAATAAATAGACCTTAAAAAAGAAAATCTATGAATATACCCTTCCCTAGGGCATGACAAATGATAAAACTCAAGATATTCCATCCACATGGTAGTTTATGGGGATGTGGCTTAAGGAGATGATGCCACATTAAATTTGATGGAGCATGGTTTGCATAGCTAAATATGGCAGCCCTGATCTTGGGTTAACAGCCTGAATGTGAATTTCCATAGGATCAAATCAATAAATGAAGAAAAGTTATTTGATAGAGTTCAACACTCATTAATGATAAAAAACTGACACTAAATTTCAGAGACAAGGTAATTTCCTCAATCCGATAAAGGTTACAGTTCAGAAATCTCCAGAAAATATTAGATTTGGTGGTGGAAGTTTCAAAGCACTATCATTAAATTCAGTAATAACATAAGACTGTCCATTATCAATATGCCTATTAAAACTTGAAATTGGATACTTTAACCAATGATAAGAAAAAAATGAGATGAAAATCAGAAAGAAAGAGACAAAAATACATTTATTTCTAGAATACATAAATTGACTACATAGAAAAACTAACAGTCTCTACAAATTAATAGAATAAGTATAAAATCTCACTAAGTTCACTAGATAGAATGTAATAATAAATTCTTAATCACTAGACATAACTTCCTATATAATGCAATACAAAAATATCCCATTTATAATTGGTATCTATATGGAAAAATTATAAAATATTAGTATGGGATATAAAAGAAAAAATAGATGGAGACATATAACATATCCACATAGAATGTCAACATCATAAAAATTTCCAGGTTCCTCAACTAATCAACAAATGTATTTCTCATAAGAGTCCCAATGGACTTTTTTTTTTTGTCAGATTTAACAAGCTGATTCTTAAGTTTACATGGAGTAGCTAAGGCAATTTTTAAGCACTAATAGGAATCCTTCTTGACAAGATTTTATCTCGTATTATAATTATTTCAAAAGTAAAGCATCGTTACAAAAATAGTACATAGAATAATGGAGTAGAACAGTGAGCGTAGAAACAGATTCACCCTGATTTGGAAATACAATCAATGATACAGGTGATATTATAAACTTATGGTAAAGAGATGGCAACAAATAAATTACTTGAGGATATCAGGATACCCATAAAATATCATACCCCTTTTATAATCCACATATGTAGATTCAAAAAGCAAATGTAAGAAGCAAAACTTTAAAAGGCTAGAAAAAATTTAGGAATCTAACTTTATGAAATTGGAATGTGAGAATTTTTTAATATGGTAAAAATATACAAATCATAGATAAATATGACTGTAGTAAAATACAAAAAATGCTGCTACCTTTGTGTGTGTGTGTGTGTGTGTGTGTGTGTGTATTGTTTTGTTTTGTTTTGTTTTAGAGATAATGGAGAGTGAGTTGGGGAGGAGCAGTGAGAGGGGACAGAGAGAATCCTAAGCAGGCTCCTCACTCAGGGCAGAGCCCGACACTGGGTTCCATCTTAGGACTCCAAGATCATGACCTGAGCTGAAATCAAGAGTTAGATGCTTAACCGACTGAGCCTCCCAGGTGCTGCCAAGTCCTATATCTTTTAACAAAAACATTTTATACAAAGTATAATGGCACAGTTCACAGTTCAGCAAAGTTCATTTAGCCATTTGTACCAGGAATTAACAAAGAACTTCTAAAGCTTAACAAGGAAAACACAAGCAACTTGATCAAAAGGCATGAACATACGATTCACATAAAATAACACATACATAACCAATGATCAGCAGAATAGATTTTTAAATCTACGAGCAAAGAGGGAAGTACAAGGAAAAATTATTAGACACTATTCCACAGATTGGAAATATTTCAAAGCCTGATAATAAGAATTGGTGGGAATATGAGTAAGTGAGTACATTGGTAGCACCACTTTCAAGAGCAATCTTATAAGATCTAGTGGGATTGAAAATGTCCATACACACTTCAGTTCACAATTTCCAGTTCTGCTGGAATTTACGTGCAAGGAAAGATGTAGAAGATTGTTCCCTACAACGTGGCTGTACAAAGGAAAATTGCAAAGTACCTAAATGTTCATCAAAGGCAAGTAGACAAGAATATCTGTAAGAGGGGCGCCTGGGTGGCTCAGTTGGTTGAGCGGCCAACTTCGGCTCAGGTCACGATCTCACGGTCTGTGAGTTCGAGCCCCGCGTCAGGCTCTGTGCTGACGGCTCAGAGCCTGGAGCCTGCTTCAGATTCTGTGTCTCCCTCTCTCTCTGCCCTTCCCCTGCTCATACTCTATCTCTACATCTCTCAAAAATAAATAAACGTTAAAAAAAATTAAAAAAAATAATATCTGTAAGAAAGAATACAATAGCAGTTATAATTATTACTTTAAAACTACATTGATGAGTATAGATTTTTTTAAAGAAATGATAATGTTAAGCCAAAAAATAAAAGAAAAAAAGTATACAAAGTTTGGATACTATTGTGCCAACTCTAAACAAGTTAATTATCACATAATATATACTATTATATATATTATCACACAATATATATTATTGATATATACATATGTAAATATGTAAAGCAGGAAGAGTAAAAGAACTCTTCTAAGGATTATAAATACAGAAGATAGCATCCCAGGTAAGGAATAGAAGGATAATGTGCTTAGAAAGAAAACATACACTTTCAACTTTATTTGCAATGTTTTATAACTTAAGATCACAAACAAATATAGCAAAATGTTAATAAGTGTTAAATTAAAATCTGGGAGATGTGTATACTGATATTCATTATTTTCATCTTTATAGCATACTCTAATGAATTATTTTATAATATAAATATTTAAAGTTTTTCTTTTTTAAAGTTTTTGTTCAAATTCCAGTTGGTTAACATACAATGTAATATCAGTTTCAGGTGTACAATATAGTAATTCGACACTTCCATACATCACCGGTGCTCATCACAAGTGCACTGCTTAGTCCCCATCACCTATTTCACTGTGAACATCCCTCCACTACCCTCCCTTCTGGTAACCAGCAGTTTGTTCTCTGTAGTTAAGAGTTGTTTTCTTGGTTTGCCTCTGTCCCTGTATATTTTTTGTCCCCTTTGCTCCTTTGTTTTGTTTCTTGAATTCTACTTATGAGTGAGAACATGGTATTTGTTTTTCTCTGACTAACTTAGTTCGCTTAGCATAATACTCTCTAGCTGCATCCATGTCATTGCAAATGGCAAGATTTCATTCTTTTTTATGGGTGAGCAATATTCCATTATATATGTGAATAAATATATAATGGATATATATAAACATAAACATAAATATATAATGGATATATATGTGTGTATGTGTGTGTATGTGTATGTATTGCATCTTTATCCATTCATCAGTCTAAGGACATGGATGTTTATAGCAGCATTAACTACAATACCCAAATTAAATTTTTTCTTAAGAGTTCTGTTATTTTGAGGAACCTCCATACTGTTTTCCGGAGTGGCTGCACAGTTTGTGTTCCCACCAGCAGGGTAAAAGTGCTCTCCTTTCTTCACATACTTGCCCTATCTGTTGTTTCCTGAGTTGTTAATGCTACCCATTCTGACAGGCGTGAGGTGATATCTCATTGTGCTTTCAATTATATTTTCCTGATGATGAGTGATGTTGAGATCTACCTATGACCCAGCCATTGAACTACCTGGAGTTTATCCAAAGGATACAAAAATGCTGATTCGAAGGGACACATGAACCCCAATGTTTATAGCAGCACTATCAACAATAGCCAAAGTATAGAAAGAGCCCAAATGTCCATAGACTGATAAATGGATAAAGAAGAAGTGGTATATCTGTATACAATGGAATATTACTTGGCAATCAAAAAAGAATGAAATCTTGCCATTTGCAACAATGTGGATAGAACTAGAGTGTATTACACTAAGTGAAATAAGTCAGTCAGAGAGAGATAAATATCATATGATTTCACTTATCTGTGAAACTTAAGAAACAAAACAAATGATCATAGGGGAAGGCAAGGGAAAATAAGATAAAAAGAGAGACGAAGGCAAACCACAAGAGACTCTTAAATACAGGGACCAAACTGAGGGTTGCTGGAGGCGGGTTGGGTGGGAGGATTGGCTAAATGGGCACTAAGGAGGGAACTTGTTGGGATGAGCACTGGATGTTATACGTAAGTGACAAGTCACTAAACTCTGTTCCTGAAACCATTATAACACTCTATGTTAACTAAAGTGGATTTAAATTTTTAAAAATGAAAGAAAATAAAAGAAAAAAAAAGATTTGATTTCAGAAAATCTTACTCTGCATAGACAGTGAGAATGATCAATTCCACTGAATAATTCCACTCCCCGGAAAACATCTTTAACAAACACACTACCATATTTCATTAACAAGACTACTGGGGGAAGATGCAAATAGCCCTTGCTACAGGGACATATAATACCTTGTGAGCAGGGTATTACTCATCTTTCATTCTGTCCCACCATTGTATAGCTCTATGATCTGTCTCTAATATAATTTTTTTCCCCAGGAAAATACTTTAGTACCTTAAACTGTCCAAAACCCATTTGATGTCTAGACATTCTTTTTCAATCATCAAATAACGAGTCTCTGGGGAAAGACTTTTCCTACTGATGTGCTCAATAGGTTGTTCCTGACTGGCTGGTGTCTGTACTGGTACTGCACCCCGCCTCACCTGCACGCACTTTAAAAGACTTCTCAAAGTCACGTCTAATTAACACTGGTTCTGGATATAAAAAGGCTTTGTTATGACTTCTTACACTCAAATGCGGACAATTCCTTCAGATCTTTCCAATCTCTTAAACACACGGTAAAAATGACCAAGCCTAATATCTACAATGTGCACGTTACTTAAACCCCTAAGTGTCTCTTTGTCTTGTATTGTTGTTGTCGTTTGCTATTTTGCACCCCTTCCTTGTAGTCCATGCTCTCTGTAACCAGATCTCCCCTATTCAGAAATCATAGATACAGAGAACAGTTGAACAACCGTTGCTAGAGCAGAGAAGGATGGCAGGGGAACAAGTGGGTGAAGGGGGTCAGGAAGCGAACCTCCACTTATAAAATAAATAAATTATGAAACATAACGTACAGCATGGTGACTATAATCAGTAATGTTGTAATACATACTTGAAACCTGCCAGGAGAATAAATTTTAGAAGTTCTTAGTAGAAGAAGGAAAAGAAATATTTGTAACTTTCTATGTTGATAGTTGGAAACTAGACTCCATTGCAGAGATCACCTTGCACATATACAAATATCAAATCAGTACATTGTATACCCAAAACTAATATAATGCCCTATGTCAATTATACCCCAATAAAAAAAATCAAATACTTATTACAATGTAAATTTTTATCACAAGGAGCATATTTTTAAGTCCCTGGGAATCCAATATTAAGGAGCCAGATTGTATCAGTTTAATATCTTCCTCAGAATTCTTGTTAAAATGTTGTCTTTATGTATCTGAAAATGTCATTATAGTTCTGAAGAAAACTCCATGGATGTTTGAATTTGAATAGGTTTCTGAGCAAAACTTGGTGAAATGAAATGAGAAAAAACAATTTAAAGGCTTCCTAGGAGGAGTTCCTTATCCAATGGATCGCATGAATAAACCTGGATTCCTTAAGTATCTTATTAACTATTCCTCATTAACTTAGATCTTCAAACCTGTCATTCACATGGCTGCCCTAGTTATCTTTCTAAAACCTAAGTAAGTTGACCTTTCTCCTGTTCATCGCAGTCTATAGGGGCTGACTGCCCGAAGAATAAGGTTGAAGTGCTTTAAAATGACATTTGAGACCGTCTGCAATCTAGGCTCAAGCTCCCGTGGCCCCATCTCCCACCAAATTTTATCAGGCTCCCCACTTGACACTCTATTTCCACTTGAGAGCCTGCACACTCGTAACTCTGTGCCTGTGCTCGGGTGTTCAAAGAACTCCCCCATGCAAATGCCTCTGATTTACAGTCTTCTTCCTGCTGGGGTTACAATCCTTACTCTGCTTCCCCTGTGAAGAAGTGTGATCTCTTTGGAGACGAGTCTTGTTTTGCCTCCTATTTGAGTTATTGGCAGGTGGAGTCCTCGTTGCAAAGGAAACGCCGTGAGAAAAATTAGTTTCTTATTCAGCTTTGTGTTCTCCCAGGAGCTGGGACAGTGCCGTTCACATAAGAGGTCCTCAATGCATGTTTGTTGAATCATTCAGCAAGGAGACCCCTTCCTCAGCTGGAGGGCTTGTTGAGAACAGCATCATTTCTTAAAGTGAGATCTTATTTTCACGTTTACAATCTTTCTTCCTTTGTGTTGAAGACTTGGGAATAATGAACTGTCCAGTTATCAGGAATGTATTGGAAAGTTACTGGACCTGACCAAAACCGGGGCGGCATTGACACAACGCATTTACAGTGCACGTTGATACAATTTACATTGATCATGGTTGCTGACTGTTTGGATTTATTTTATGCTTTATAGTTGTCTCACCTTTTCAGGGTTCCACTTTTTTCTCCTTTCTTATGATTTTCTGAATCAATACACATTCTTTTATTTTATCTCTCCTTCCTGGTTTAAATAATATAAATCCCATTTTTTTTTTTAAACTGATCCTACTTTCATTTTCAACCTGCAGATGTCATTAACAAAGGCCAAATAAGTGTTATCAGTTTCCTCGACAAACGCCTTGGAATATTTTAAATTCAGTAATCCTCTCTTCTTACTTATAATATCCATTCCTAAGTTTTGTTATCTCTTTTAATACACACATTGGGAATTATTATCATTATTAGTTAAATACCAATTTTTTTTAAATTCACACATGGTAAGTAATGCTATTTTACTTGCTATGCTATTCCCTTTTACGTCTCTGAATGTCCTCTGGGGCTTATGGGAATCACATCTTTGGCGGCAAACACTTCCTCTTTTTGTTTTTGTTTTGTTCTTTTGTGTTTTTGTGTTTGTCTGCTTGTTTTTTTCATCTTTTTGGAAGATTATTTCACTAGAATGAACAATTCCCAATTGCCATTATTTAGTCTCAGCTCTCTAAATATAATTCTACATTCTCCAGTCTTTCATTTTTACTGTGGAAAGTCGTCAGCAAAAATGTCACTCTTAAAAGTAGTCCATTGTATTTTATTTTATTTATTTATTTTTTTCCGTCTCTGACATTTAATTCACTCCTTTTTCTGAGGGCTCTTGCAGTACAATGTATCTGGGTGTGGAATTTTATTCATCTTGAATGGGACTCACCAAGATTCAAGAATCTGAGGATTCATATGTTTAATCTATTGTGGAAAACTCTTCAAGTATTTCCTCTGCTCATTCTTTATACTTTCTCCTTTAGAACTATATTAGACCCATACTTGCGTAGACTCTATCCATCATCTCTCTTTAGCATCACTTTAACATTTTCTGTCTCTTTGGAGAGGATTACTGGTAATTTCTTCAGTTCAATCTTTCAGTCTTTATTCTCTCCTTTATTGTATCTAAATGAATACATAAACCAATGATTGGTTTTCTAATTTCAAAAATTATATTTGTCACTTCTGGAAATTTTATCTCGTTCTTCCTGCATGGTCATGCTTTGATGGTTATTTGCTCCAAACTCATGTCTCGTTATTGTTTATTTTCTTCCCTTGCTTTTAAAATGTGTTAAATCTGATCATTCCAATAATTGAAGTCATTACAGATCTCATATTGTCCTTAGTTGTTTCTGCTGACTCCCACTAATTGTGACTTACAGTCTTTTGTATATTGGGATTTTATTAAGAGTTGGTGTTTTATTGAACCCACTCAAAGTTTTTTGACCCCTGTTCTGAAAATGCATTCTTCCAGGGAAGATCCTATTTTGTTTTTTGGTTTTTTTTTCTGCCATGTTATGCAACGGCAATAGAAATCTGGTTCATTTATAATTGTAGTTCTTTGGTTGCAATTTTTAAAGCCATGAAAAAAATTGTAAACCCAGTTTCCAATCCTACACGAAGGCAAGTCATTGGTCATGTTGCCGATGTTGCTGTTTTTTTTTGTTTTTGTTTTTTTTTTTTTTAATATTCCAACCAGAGGCAAGACATATTTCTTTGTTGACGGTTCTAAATGGTTGTTTTCTCTGCTTTAATCTTTTTCTGCAGGTGGGACCTATCTGCAATTCCACCTTTATGTAGAATATTTCAATCAATAACTTCAGGATATTATCTGTAGTTACCCATTGTTGCTGGTGTTCCAGCATCTCTTGTATAACCTCAGTTTAACAAGCTGCTTTATTGCTAGCTTTTTTCCTTGCTTTATGTTCCTTTTCCACTCATGACCTCAGCTTTCCCTTATTATCTTTTAAGTACATCCAATCATTTTTTTTAAGTTTAAAATATTTTATTAAACCTGTAATGGATCGTTTTTAAGTAAGTAGTGATTTATATCAGTATCTCTACTGATACCATTCCTTCTCAATTTAGAAGTCTGTGTTTTTTGTTTTTTGGGTTTTTTTCTTTGTTTGTTTGTTTTAACATTTCCAAAAGTAATAGAGTAGTACCAAACCGGGAAGATTTCCTTTGGTCTTTCGACGAGGAAAAGATTGAAAGGGTTTAGTTAAGAAGAAGAGACTGTTTCATTAGGTCTCAAAATTGTCAAAATTAAAAGGTGCAATAAAATGCAGTTCCTCAAATGAACTGGAAAGTCTAAAATTTCAATAGCTGTCATCAAAAGAGAGGATTCACCTGCAGGTTGTTTAAAAGCTTAACGCTGAGTATAATGTATATAAGTAAAATAGAGTGACATAAGAAAGTTTAGACACATTTGGAGATAAAATTAAAAGAGAGCTAGAAGAGGTAGTTTGTCTGGTCACATCCAAGTTGGGGAGAGAGAAACATGGCTGAAAGGGCAAGAATGGATTTTGTGTATCTGGACTTGGACTTGAATTATCCACTACCAAACAATTGCATATAGTAGACAAATCATTTAACCCAAGATTCTATTTTGTCAATACAAGGAGGACACTAATAAGTTGCTTATAAACTTTAAAAGAACCCATCTATGTAAAGTGGCAAATAGGGTATCTGGCACAAAATGGGCCCCTAACAATTATTATCTGCTATAGTATTTTGGCCAAGAATTTCACCAATGCCATGTCTATGAGGAGTTGGAGATGAACACCAGGGTTACATTTGGGTTTTTTGTAGATTTTTGTTTAAATTAATTACTATTATTACTATTAATGATGTTGCGTTTGCGTCATAGTTAAGCTGCTCTCAACAGTCTTTTTTTTAATTAGATAGAATTCACATAACATGAAATTCACCACATTAAAGTGAAGAATTCAATGGCATTTAGTACATTTACAAATAGTGTGCTACTATCACCAGCATCTAATTTCACATCTGCATCAACTCAAAGAGAAATTCTGTACCATTTAATGGTCATTTCTCTTTTCCCCTTCTCCCCAACCCTTATCAGTTGCCAATCTATTTTTTTTCTGTTTTTATGAATTTACCGATTATGGTCATTTTATATAAATAGAATAGAAATAAATAATAAATAAATAGAATCAGGCACTATTTAGCCTTATATGCCTGCTTTCCCTTTGCATAATGTTTTCAAGACTCATCCATGTCGTAGCATGTATCAGTACGTCATTTCCTTTTAGGGCTGAATAATTTTCCATCGTATGGGTATACTACGTTTTGTTTAATCCTTCATCTGTTGATCGGCATTTGAGCTGTTCTGGCTTTTTGGTCATTACGAATGGTGCTTTGATGTGCAATTTGTTTTGTATGAACACCTGTTTTCAACGCTGTTTTGGTCTATGCTTTGGGGTAGAATATCTGATTCATATGGTAATTTCACGTTGGACTTTTTGAGACACTGCCAAATTATTTCCCACGGCAGTTGCATCAGTTTTACATTCACATTAACGATATTCTAGGGTTCCAACTTTTCCACATTCTCACCATCACTTGTTATTTCCTTTTGAGTTAATTTTCATATATGGTGTGAGGTAAGGGACCAACTTCATTCTTTTGCATGCAGATCTCTAGCTGTCTAAGCTCCATTTGGTGAAAAGCCTGTTTTTATCCATTCAGTCTTAATATTTTAGACACCCTTGTTGAGAATGAACTAACAACAGATGTATGTGTTTATTTATGGACTCTATTTTTTGGATTCATATGTTTATCCTTATATCAGTACTATACTGTGTCAACTACTGTGGCCTTCCAGCTAATATTTGAAGTTGCAAAGTGTGAGTCCTCCAATTTTCTTTTTTTCAAGAGGATGTTAGGTATTTTACAGCCCTGTGAAATTCTGTATTAAGTTTAAGATCAACGTATTTATTTTTTTTTTAAAAAGGGACTTGGAAATTTGATAGAAATTGCCTTGAATCTACAGATCACTTTGGGGAGTATTGTAGCCTTAACAATATATCTTTCAACCTATGAGTATGC
The DNA here is from genome assembly GCA_030068075.1 of Paguma larvata. NCBI lineage: Eukaryota > Metazoa > Chordata > Mammalia > Carnivora > Viverridae > Paguma > Paguma larvata. The sequence continues at coordinate 126,882,891 of CM057827.1, read as the reverse complement.
AATGCGTTTTCTTTTACTTAGGCCTTCTTTCATTTCTTTCAGAAATGTTTTGAAGTCTCCAAGGTAAAAGTCTTCCACACTCTTGGCTCAATTTATTCTCAAGTATTTTATTTCCTTGATGTTATTGTAAATGTATTGTGTTATTTTTAATTCCCCTCAGATAATTCATTGTCATTATATTGAAACACAACTGATTTTTGTGTGTTTATCTTGCACCCTGAGACTTTGCTCAATTCATTGATCTGTTCCAGTAGTTTTCTTATGTATTCTTTGAGACTTTTCTGTATATAAGATCATGTCATCTGAAAATAAAGGCAGTTTTAGTTTCCTTCCAATTTGGGAATTTTTATTTCTTTTTCTCATCTAGTTGTTCAAGAAACAACTTATGGTGCAATGTAGAATAGAATTGGTGAGAGCGGACATTCTTGTCTTGATCCAAACTTTAGATGGAAATGTTTCATTGTGTCTCCATAAAGTATAATGTTAGCTGTCAGTTTTTCACAGATAACCTTTATTAAGTTGATCAAGTTTTTTTCTTATTTCTAATTTTTTCAGTTTTCTTTTTTTTTAATCATGGAAGAGGTTTTCAAATTTTTTTTCTGCATCAATGGAGACAAATGTATAATCATACATTTCCTTCCTCCTATTAATGTGGTTAATACATTGATTAAGTTTTGAATGCATTTGAAATTCTTGAATTCCTGGGATAAATCCCACAGGTCATGGTGTATAATCTTTTTAATGTGTTGTTGGATTCATTTTTCTGGTATTTCATTGAGGATTTTTTCCTTCTATATTGATAAGGGATATTAGTATGTCATTTCTTTTCTTATCATATCTTTACTTGGCTTTATTATCAGAGAAATATTGGCCTCATAGGATGAGTTGTGAAGTATTCCCTTCTCTTGTATGTTCTTGGAAGAGTTTGAGGAGTACTTATATAAGTTATTTTTAAAATATTTGGGGGCGCCTGGGTGGCTCAGTTGGCTAAGTGTCCGACTTCGACTTAGGTCATGATCTCATGGTTTGTGAGCTCGAGCCTCGCATCAGGCCCTGCGCTGACAGCTCGGAGCCTGTATCCTGCTTTGGATTCTGTGTTTCGCTCTCTCTCTGCCCCTCCCCTGCTCGTGCTCTGTGTCTCTCTCTTTCCTTCAAAAATAAATAAACATTAAGAAAAAAAAGATTTTGTAGAATTCACTAGTGAAAACATATGGTTTTGCACTTTTCTTTGTTGCTTATTTTGATTTTGGTTCAATGTCTTTACATGTTGTAAGTCTATTCAGATTGTCTATTTCTTTAAAATCAGCTTTGGTAGATTGATTACATTTAGGAATTTGGAAATTTTGTCTAGATTATGTTTTTTGTTTTTTTATGTGTGTTTGTATGTTGATAGTACTTTCTTATAATACTTTCTATTTCTGTGAGGTTGTTAGTGATGTCTCCACCTTCAGTCCTGATTTTAAAAATTTGAATCTCCTCTACTTTTCTTGGTTAATCTAGCTAAAGATTTGTCCGTTTGTTGATCTTTTCAAAGAACCAACTTTTGTTTTCATTGATTCAATTACTTTTCTACTCTCTACTTCAGTTTTCCTCCATTCTAATCTTTATTATTTCCTTTCTTCAACTTGATTTGTACTTAATTTGCTATTATTTTTCTCACTTCTTGTAGAATAAGGTTAGTTATTGATATGATAACTTGATTTCTTCATTGTGTTTACAACTATAAATTTTCCCCTGAACACTGCTTTCATTGCATCTCATAAGTTCTGCTATGTTGTCTTTCCTTTTTATTCACCTCAAAGTATTTTCTAATTTCCTTTGTGATTTCTTTCTGATCCATTGCCTGTTTAAGAGTGTGTTATTTCACATCCACAAAGTTGTGAATTTTAGTTTTTAGTTTTCCTTCTTTTTTATTGATTTCTAACTTAATCCCATTGTGGTTGGAGAAGATACTTTGTATTATTTCAGTCATTTTAAATTAATGGAGACTTATTTTGTGGCATAAATATGACTATCATGAAGATCATTCCATGTACACTTAAGAAGAATGGATATACTGTTGTTGTTGGGTGGAGTGTTCTGTATATGTCTGTATATGTCTATTAAATGGTCTTCCTGGTTTATAGGATTGTCCAATTCTTCTATTTCCTTGTTGATTTCCTTTTCAGTTGTTCTACCCACTAATGAAAACCGGTAAATAATATTTTCAGCCATTATTGTTGAACTGTCTATTTTTCTCTTCAATTATCATTTTTTGCTTCAGATATTTGAGACTTTATTGTTATGTGCACATAGACTTATAATTGTTGTATATTCTTGATGGATTGATCCTTTTATGTGATGTCTTTCATTTTCTCTTGTAATAGTGTTTATCTTGAAGATTCTTTTTTCTGATATTAGTATAGTTACTCTAGTTCTCTTTCATTTATTTGCACAAAATATCTCTTTTTACCGTTTATAGTCCATCTGTCTTTTTGTCTTTGTGGTTTTGAATCTAAAGTGAGTTTCTTATAGATAACACATAGTTAGACTATGTTTCAAAATTCTTTTCTGCTAATCTCTGATTTTAATTGAAAAGTTTTATCCATTTCCATTTAATACACAGATAAGAAAAACCATTTTAGTATTTGTTTCTATAATGATAGCACCTCATTCTCATGGTTTCTTTTAATTCTTTGTTTATGATTTATTTTAGCTCTTTGAGTGTATTGTAAAACGTTGAGTTGATATTTTTGTCCAGTAAATCCAATGACTTGGTTTCCGTAGGGATAAGAATTGCTTTTCTCCTTGCTGTAAACAAGTACTATATTCCAGAATACTTCTGGAGAAGATTACAGAAGTCAAACCTTCATAAAAGTGCTTTTGTATTAAAAAAACATTTTGTGTCTTTACTAATTCATGTTGACGAAAATCTGGGAAATGTGTATAGAATGGATCTGAGTTTGCTTTTCAAATGAGAGATGACTACTTTTGATCAAATTCATTGATACGATTCTAGTATGCTGTTCAGATTCCCTGGAGGTGATCTTAATTATTTTCTTGGATGGATGTCTAAAATCTGAAACCTGGAACTCAAAGATGATGAAAGAGCAGAAAAGCCTTGCCAGTAATACATCGAGGAAACCCCTAAGACTCTGGGATAATTATATTGCAGTGCACTGGTCGTGTGTTACTCCAGATCATTTCTTAGCTGTATTCCCCAAGAAATACCAAAAGACACTCTCCTTCTTTTTTTTATTTTTTTAATGTTTTATTTATTTTCAAGAGATAGACAGAATGCGAGGGAAGGAGGGAGGGGCAGATTGAGAGGGAGACACAGAATATGAAGCAGACTCTAGGCTCTGAGCTGTCAGCACAGAGCCTGATGTAGAGCTTGAACTCACCTGAGCTGAAGTCGGATGCTTAACTGACTGAGCCACCCAGGCACCCCAAGACACTCCCTTTCTAAGACTTTGAGAAAAATATTATGTCACAAGAGCACCAATATCTATGAAACATGCTTATTAGTAATTTGTTTAGTATTCGAGATGCTTATAAAGAATATACTTGAAACAGGTTTCTGGTTTTAGTGGGTAGGAGGATTACAGAGGAGCAGAAGTCAAGTGTTTCATTCACTCTCCAGAACAAAAAGGCCAGCATGGGAAATAGACTTTCAAGGGTCTTTGACTGTAGTTAGTGACTATAAGATCCTCAGGGATGCCTGGATGGCTCTGTTGGTTAAAGTCCTACTCTTGACTTCAGCTCAGTTCTTGATCTCATGGCTCATTGGTTCGAGCCCCACATTGGGTTCTCCGATGACAGCACGGATCCTGCTTGGAATTCTGTCTCTCTCCCTTCTCTCTCTGGTCCTCCTCTGCTTGCTCTCTGTCTCAAAATAAATAAAAATAAACTTAAAAACTGATTATGCGATCCTCTAGGACAAAGCAGATTCAGAGTTACTAGAAGTTTTCCAAATTTCTAAATACAACAATAGGTTGTATATGTTGGAAGAGGTTAGAGCATCATGTCTGGTAAACTTAGGCCAAATCTGAGAAATCATGATATAAATATGCCATCCTAAACCTAGTCCCAACATCTGAATCAATTCCTAGACCCAGTTGTCCTCAAAGGAAACGGAGGCAGACCGCATTATGACTGGACCTTGTAATGATATCTAAGTAGGTATCACGCTTCTTTCTCCAAGTCTTTCTCAAAGGGATATGGAGCTATTTACCGCTAAGAAAGAGGAGATGTCTATGCTTTTTATGGAAACTAACTCAGTGCTAGCACTGTCACTCAAAATACCCTGAAATACCGCTGTGCTCCGTTAACATGGTGGGTTACGGATATCAGATGATAATAGATACTTGGCTTAATGGACTCCAAAGTCATTCTGTTTCCCTTTCCTATTTACATAGCATATATTTGAAATTGAAAATTGTATATGTGAAATACATCACACACACACACACACACACACACACACACGCACGCACTAAAAATCCTCATGAGTTTTTGTGACCCATAAAGGCTATTATGGTACCACTGTGTCCCTTGGAATTTCTTCCTCTAAATGAAATAGTGAATTAAAAGGAATATCCCACCCCTAAGGGAATATCTTCCTCTAGAAAGAGATCAGTGCTGCCATCAAAGACTTGAGGCATATAGGAGTGGTGATTCTTAATATAGAAGAGAGACTCTACTTGTCTCTCTAAGTGCGGAGGTGCAGAAAGTGAGGAACCACACAGAATGAACATGAATGATCTTAAAAAGAACAGATTTGAGTCCAACTGCAACTGCTGTTCTAGATGTGGTTTCTCTGCTGTCAAAACTCAGCACACTCACTGGCACCTGGACTGCATGTAGATTTGGGGATGTTTCTCCTCTCTTTCCTAAATATCAGCTAAGTTTGCCTGAATAAACAAGAACAGCAACATGCTCTCTCTGTCTTGTCTCACGGTTTCAGCCACACCCACCTTAGTTTCCAGAACCCTCATCATTCCAAAAGACATTTTGCTTCTGTGCTACATGGATAATTCCATATTGATGGTGTCAGGAGAGAAAGAACGAACAGGCATTTAAATGCCTTAGCAGGACACATGCAGGCCATTAATTGGAGGTAATTCCGACAGAAATAGAAGGTCTGAGCACCTCAGCGAATTCTCTTGTGATCCACTGATTTGGTGATTCATTTGTCCACGTGGCAAGGAGGTTGGGGGGGCAAGTTTGGAAACCTGTGATGAAGAGATTTACAGAGGAGGCATGTGTCTTTCTGGAAAACCACAGTTTGTGAGGTTATCTGGGGATGCTTACAAAAGGGTCACGGCCACTGTGGGGGAGGGTGTTAATAATCAGTAATGATTTTCTTGAAGCACCTTTCCTTTGTGCTAGTTACAGATTTCAAGTGGTCATGGAACAAGGTTAAATGCTCAGGGTGTCTTAAAGGACATGGACTTCTCCTGGACCAAGATCATTTAGGCTACTGTCACTAATGGATGTCCAATTTGCCATCCACATAAGTGGCATTAAAATACAGGTATATATTACATCTTAGGAGGATCAGGCAGATGTTTTGTAATCAGATAATAGCATTGAAACCTTTCCAAGACAGGTTACCACTTTTCCTCACTGGAGTACATATTGAATATGAATTTGTATTTGTTGTCTTTGTCCATCAAGCATCCTCAGGGGGTACTATAAAGGGGCTTGCTTATAGCTCTAACATTGTTATAGATTTCCACATAACATCACTCCTAATGGGGAAAAACTTGAGAGGAAGTAAGAAAGCCAAAGGATTACAATGTTTTGATTCATTAGCCTGACCGTATTTGCCATAACCCAGAAGTCTCCTTTATGATGAGACCTCTGAATGGTCTACTGAAGTCTTGGTTACGATGCTACTTAATTTTTTTTTTTTTTTGCTTCTTGTTTCCCTAAGTCTGGGGTCTGTTGTCTAGAGATATTAGTCCGTCAGGGAAGAATATTTCCACCAGGACACACAACAGTGTTTCCATTGTATTGGAAGCTAAGAATACCACCTGGTCTTTTTCAGCATCTTATGACTCTAGGAAAGATGGAAATAACAGACATTTTAGCATGGCCTGGTGTGACTGAACCTGACTGGAAAGGAAAAGTAAGATTATCGCTTCACAATGGAGAAGGAAGATTATAGGGGGAACCCACGCAGTCTCTCAGGGAATCCTTTTATCTTCCCATTTATGACAATAAAATTCGATGAAAAAAAAATAAATCAAACCATACACTGAAGAAACTGTGAAGGGCATGGCTCCAGTAACAATCAAGTTTGGTCTGTTGGGTTCACAATAGCATTGACCTCCCTGGTCAGTGGGGGTGCTGGTTGAAGGCAGATGCCGAATCGGCGGTGGAAGAGAAAAGTCAGAAATGGCAGCTCTGCTTTCAAATGCACGGTTGTCCAAATGAAGGTAATAACCCCTATCCTGCTCCGTTTTTGTTGTGTGATAAGAACATCTGCACACCTCAACTTCCGATTTATTTTCCCTTTCCTTCAGCATTGTATTTGGGGTGTGCTATTCACCTTTGCTTCCAGAAAGCTGAACTTCAACATGGGAGGGTGTCTGCATATGAGAAACGAACACCACCCAGTAATCCTGGACTTTGAACAGGTTCAAATTCACTGACAAGACTTTGAGTTTCCTCCCTCTGGGGAACAGTAAGCGTGTTGATTGTGGCATGGCTGTCTGATGCGCTGAGTACCCATTTCCTGTTTCCCTTCTGGAGGCGTGAGCAGAGGAAGAAGTATTTACACAGATGACAAACAGCGGTGGTCTTTTACTATATTCTTGCCTTGTCAGAATCTGTATGCCTTTTGTAGTTTAGGTGAGTTCCCCGCTGTGTCGGTTTTGGTGGGATTCTTTTTCAGAAATTAGAAGGATTATGCTTTTCTCACTTCATAGTAGCTGGAATGAGATTTTTGTCCTAGGCTCAGCTAATTGGGACTTCATGAAGGAGTGATGCCACAATACAGGGGCATTTGAGAAATAATGTAATTTGGTTTCAGAGCTATTGAGGCTCATGGTAGGGATGTTGCCTTTCCACAAACTGAGCTGTCAGAGGGGGTAGGGGCAGTGGAGCTAGCTTGGGTTCCTGTCCAGGACCTTCCTGTGCCAGGTCCTTGCTTATAATTCCCCCTGGCCGGCAGCCCCCACATGACACCAAGGCCTTGGGTTTTCTGATGTCCTGTGTGGTCAAGTTAATAGAATTGGTTTGTGTGACTTCCGACTCCAGTTGATACAATATAACTTATGTTTTGTCAATACTTGTTTAGTTTTATTCATTTTTTATTTATCTTTTATTTTCTTTAATTCTTTGTTTTCTTTTATTTATTTTTTTCTTTTAATTTTAAGTATTCTCTACACTCAACGTGGAGTTTGAACTTACAACCCTGAGATCAAGAGTTGCACACTCCACCGAGTGAGCCAGGTGCTGCACTTGTATAGTTTTATATACATGTGTGTTCGTATGTATGTATGTGTAGTTACACATATGTATAGTTTTATATATATAATATACATAACAAAATATCAAGTTATTGCTAAGTCATCATAATATTTTTTCATACTCTTTCCATTCTTTCACCTGACATCCACTATTGATATTCATGAGAAGATAATGGCAAAAGATATTTTTCCTGTAACAGTATTCTTCCCCTGAATGAGGAGCTGCTGTTTATTTCACTTAAACAAGTATAGAACTCATTTTAATTTTACCTTTTACAATTATATTCCCGATATTGATCACAAAGCACCTTTGTGCACGTGACACCGTGTTAAGTACGATGTAGACTGAATGGACAGCCACGGGGACCTCCTTCCCAAGGCAGCCTGCAGCCGAAGAGAACCAGTGTGATTATAAATAAACATGAACATTCATAGCCCAGGACAGACATGGGGGAAATTAATATTTTTATCTATTTCTTTGATATGGAGTACAATGGTTGGGTGTCAGGAGGAAGCTTTGGAAGAGAAATAATGTTTTTATATGAGAAAGAAACATGAAATATTTGAGGGCTTTTCTTCCCCCCAATAGTCAATGTAATTATTCAACTTGGTGGTAAACTCTACAGATTCAAAATGAGTTCTTCCTCTATTCATTAAGATAGCATCATGCATGCTTGGCATAGACAGCGTATGTCTGTGCAGGACAATGTGCTATGTCTGACTGCTAATAAGTCCCTCATGAAGTTGAGTCTTCTGTTTTTATGACATTTGAGATCCTGGCATACTAATTTTATCTGACACAATACAGTCAAATCCTCCGGATGTGTCTTCGTATTGATCAGTTTCATATAAAGAGTTGGGCTTTGTTCCTTTTAAGATGCGATCCTAGAAATAGCCGTTGGGCAAATAATGACAAAAAACTCCATTTATTCTCACATTTGTTTAACAGATACAGTTTGGGTTGATATTAGAAAATGCTTAGCAATTGAATGTATTGTACCAGCAATTTAAGACTTCAAAAAGAAGTTGAAATATTATTACTCCAGCTTTGTGTAAAATTTGAAAAAAAATAATATTATCTCTGTTAAATGCCAATTGGGCAATTACCTGGTCTTTACAAAAAAAAAATATCTAAAATAAATGTAATCAGCACTGTTCATTGCACAGATATTAACTTCTTCACACTTGCCTTTCTTCCCAGTGGTCATCTACTTCAAGAGACACCAGGGCCCTTCCTCAAAGCAAAGAAGAAAATGTCGATCAGCCTAAGTTAGCCATGGTGATCCAGTGACCCTTTCTTTTGTCAACAATTGTTTCAGAAACGAGCTTGTGACACAGCTCTGGCCAATGAGACTTAAGCCTCTTCTCTTTCTAAGAAAGTTTCTCTTGCCATTCAAATAGGAAGAAATTTTTCTCCTTTACTACCTTTGGAAGAATCTGGGTGAGAAGGCAGTGCTTTGAACTTCTGCAACCATATCACCACCAACGAAAATAAGTCATGAGGGTTTCACAGGCCAGTGTCAAGGTTTGAAGAACAGGAAGACAGAAAGAACCTGGCTCATGGAGTACATCATTAAGCCAGTGAATTAATGCTCAAACTGCCCTACCCTTGGGCTTATTATTATGTGACATTTGAAAGTCATCAGAATGTAAACCACTTTCTGTTAGGTTTTCTCTACTTGCCAGGAAAGCATCCTAATGGATTTAATAAATACCTTTATTATCAAAAGAAGACTAAAATTGCTATTCGAGCATATGCAAGTTAGAGTGACACAGTTATAGGGAGAGCATTGATTAGATTCTGTTAGGCCAGCAAACCCTCTACCAACTCGAGTACTTTGTTATTGGTGTGTTGTTACACCGCTGCTGAGACTCACAGAGAACATGTTGGAGTGGATAAGGGAAATTGCATGTCATGGTATAGTCTGCCATGGACGGAGATGGTTTGGATATTGTCATTATTATTATCGTCATCATTAATATAAGCTCTAGTGGGAATCACTGGTGCTCCCTGGACCTCAGTTTTCTTATCGCAAGGTGAAGTGATTACATAATTTAGTTTCTTAAAACATCCCTTCCAGTTCTAAATTTTTACCTATGTTTATTTATTTTACAATCAGATTATGTTTCTCGTAAGAAGTAATTTATAAAAGTGTTCCCTGGAACACTGGGAAGGTTTTTTGTGTTTTTTTTTTTTTTTTTTCCACTGATTTCCTTTCTTTTCTAGGAGATGAAAAGTTATGTACTTTGACTCAGGCACTGCACCAGGCACTGACTACTGATCAATGGAAAAGAACCATTTAAAAATAATTACAAATATGAATATTCACTGTAATCCAGAGAATCTGAGAATATATGCTCAGAGAGATAAACGTGAGGCTGGGGATATGGAGGATTTATGCATTTGAGGGGTTTAGGGATTTAGAGACGGGAACAGCATGGGTGAATGTACAATGGAGAGTGAATGCTGAATACATTTTAGAAACAGAAGGGACCCCAATGGAGTTGGGGCCGTGGGGAGAGATGTGTTAGATGAAGCTGCATAGGAAGACAGACAGTAGCCTTAAAACACTGCTAAAGATTGTGTAACTTCATCACAAAGACAATTGTCATTGTCATTTGATGTGTAAAAGGCAAAGTTGGAGGGATCCATGATTTCATTTTTCCAGACTTACCGGCTTTCCTCTCTACCCCAACCATGACTCAACTACTCTCTGGGCATACCCTATCTATCTCTGTGAAATCTGTGTTGTCAAGAGCTTCACTTTCAGCGTTAGGTGGCATTACATATGAAGTTCACTATTTTGGCAGAGAAATCAAAGTGGAATGAAAAGGAATAGTGAGTTCCCATCATCTGTTTTTCGTGTGGTGATGACCGGACAACCAAATGGAACAAGCAAAGTTAATGTGAGGAGGTAGCCATATACTAATGTATAGGCTTTTAACACCTTTGAAGACCATTAAAAGTTTAAATAACTACTCACACCCATACTAAGAAGCCATTGCCTGGCTCAGGAATCGGAATCAGTGCAATCAATAAAACATCCAAATGCCTTCTCATACTAATCATGTTGACTTATTTTTATCCCTGATGAGCCCTCATTGAATTTGAATATTGATCCATCTATTAAAACAATGTGTTGACTTTTGTATGGATAAAACGTAATTGTTCACATTTTATAGCAGTCAGATATCAGGTCTTAATAAAATCCCAATATCTTTTCTTGTTTAGAGATATTTCCTACCCATAATTTGTTTTTATTTTAGAGAATATTTTTGATTTTTATCTTTTTCTTGAGATTTTCTTTAGAAATTCTGGATTTTAGCATTTATATTCTTAACACAAAGCATCTATGACTCAAGCCTTGCAATTCACTTATTTTCATTTTGGCTAGTGAATTATTGAGTGTGGTCTCTTTCTCTTAAATGTAAGTGTGTGTGCTGATAAATATTGGTTCTGTGTCATGTACTCTGATATTCATATTTTACCACAAGGGCATCCATGTTTTCAAAGAAAAATGAGCATGACAATTTTTCCAGTTGTAAAAACTGATTTAAGTAATACCTGTAACTTTTGGAAGTTTTACTTACTAACCATGACCATTTTATTTTTTTATTATTATTTTTTTAAATATTTATGTATTTTTGAGAGACATAGAGACAGAGAATGAGCAGGGGAAGGGCAGAGAGAGAGGGAGATACAGAATCTGAAGCAGGCTCCAGGCTCTGAGCTGTCAGCACAGAGCCTGATGCGGGGCTTGAACTCACAGACTGTGAGATCATGACCTGGGCTGAAGTCGGCCTGCTTAACCAACTGAGCCACCCAGGCGCCCCAAACCATGACCATTTTAAAACTCAGCAGCATAAATGAAAAAATTGGGGCATGGTACAGACCAAACCTGATACCAAATATAACTAGAAGAGTTGAACAAAGTACTACAACAAAAAATTTAAACTGTATTTCCACTTCAATTGTATGACAATTAGTGTGTGACACAAGATTCAAAATGTAGTCCAAGAAACTACAAAATGAAGTGGCACGTGGCAGGAAGAAGCAAAGAATCTGAGACGAGCTTTGGTAGTTGTATAGGATAGGGGAGAGAGAATCTTGAAGTTCCATGCTACGCAGGCAGCCAGGACTTGAGACACCAAGATGTCAGAAAGAATTAAGTATGTTTAGGTGAGCTTTTTCTTCTGTTCCACTTCTCCCATTGGGGCATTTGTTGATTCAGAATGAAGACAAAGTCAAATAAAAAGTAGCAGTTAATAGTCTAGGAACCCAAACAGAGATGAAGGCAGTCAATAAGTTGAGAAGATAAAATCAGAAGTTAAGAATCTTTGGGAAAAAGGGGCCATGATAAATACCCCGGAGTCCTGGTTAGGAACATCAGAGGGCCACAACTTAGGAGGAAGAGCTTCATTGTCTAATACTGTAGCCACAAGCTGTAATGTGGCTATTGGGCGTGTAAAGCAAACCAGTCCAAATGCAGATCTACTGTAAATGTAAAATACACACCAAATATTGAAGCCTTATGACAAAAAAGAAGAATGTTAAATATCTCATTGATAAAAGTGATGTTTCAGTTTGATCACTGCCAGGCAGATTTAAGACGATCTGCACCTTCGCTGACTGCCTACCAAAAGCAAAAGTAACTATTCTCTGGACAGAGATGACTATAGCCAGAATCTTTGATGACTATTTTATTCTTTTTTTTTTAATTTGGCTCTTAATCAGCAAGTATCAGGACTCCTACAAGGTAAGACTAAGTAATTACAAAGCAACAGAAGAAGAAAAAAAAGCGATGAGAATAGACACATAAGGGATTCAGATATTAACACTATCAGACATGAACTTTATTTTCTTTCATAGACTTTAAAATAAATTTGATTAATATGTTCAGGAAAATAGATGCCTAGATGGGTAATTTCATCCGGTAACCTACCATGAAAATACCAAAGGGAAAGCCTAGCACTGAAAATAAAAAAACCAAAATTAAGAAATGAATAAATGGACTTAACAGCATTTGCAACACAGAAAAAGAGAAGAACACTTCATTGAAACACAACTTCCAGAAGAGATCCATAGTAAAGCAGAGACAGAAAAGTACAAAATATATAAAAAAGAACATAAGTATATTTGTAATGAAATGAAAAGTTAGGAAATACACACAATTTTAATACCTTAAAGGGAAGAGACAGAGAGTGTCCACGAGTGATATTTGAACTGGTATTGGACAAGAATTTTCTAGAAATGGTGAGAAGCATCAAGCCCCAGATTTTAAGATCAGGCTAACCACAAACAAAACTGCAAGTAAGCACATCACGGTTAAAATATGAACAATCAAAAACACGAAGAGAAGTCTCAAAAGCAGCTGAAGAACGAGGATGTATTACTTCAGAATATGAGCAGTAAGGTTGACCATTGATTTTACAACAGAAATTATGGAAAAGGGAGAAAATGGATGACATATTTAAAGTGTTTAAAATATGAACCTAGAATTCCATCCACCAAAAATAGTCTTCAAAAATGAAGGTAACAGGCACCTTGTCACTCGAGAGAATTTATTTCCAGCATCACGCACTTAAAAAAAAAAATACTAAAGGGGGCAATTTAGGTTAGAAAAAAAGACTAAGACAAGAAAATGAAGGAAGGAATAAAGAGCAAAAAAATAGATATTAATAGTACAATATCTACATATACTTAAATATACTTTGAATACATAATAATAATAATAATAATAATAATAATAATAATAATATATTCTTTAAAGTATACAAGGATTTTGAACTCTCCAGGAAGTGATGAGGATTAATTTATATTAGACAGTAAAATCAAAGATGTATATGGTTATCTCTACGGTAAAAAATGAAAGAAAGGAGAAGAATATGTAACAAACCAATAGAGAATAAAAATCATAAAAATGTTTGCTCCATCCAAATGAGACAGAAAGAAGTAAAATTAAGTTGACAGGAAAAAAAAAAAGATTATAGGGGCACTTTGGTGGCTCAGGCGGTAAAGCATCTGACTCTTGATTTCAGCTCAGGTCATGATCTCACAGTTTGTGGGTTTGATCTCTGCACTTGCTGTCAGCTCAGAGCCTGCTTGAGATTCTCTCTCTAGCTCTCTCTCTGCCCCTCCCCCTCTCTTTCTCTCTCTCTCAAAATAAACTTAAAAAAATTATAAGATGAGAAATTTAAACTCGAATATATCAATGGTAACAAACTACATTAAATATAAGCAGATTAGATGCTCTGATGAAAAGACTGGATAAACTTTAAAAGATTGGATGATTTTCCGACAAAGATTATCAGACTGCATGGAAACAAGTAGGGAATTAGATATACATATATACATCTAGATATAAAAATATAGATGAGGTATATGACTATAGGCCATATATTTGCAAGATGTATAAGTATATGTACTTTAGAAATTTAGGAAATCAAAATGGAAAACTGAACTCCTACGAAAACTAAACACAAGAATACAAATGTAGCAATTAGAATAGCAAACAATGTAGACTTTAAGGCAAAAACGTTTGACAAAGATAAGAGGATCAAACTAAGAGGATGATATAAAAATTCTAAATTTATATGCACCTAAAACTATAGCCTTAACAGAATGAAAGAGAAAGAGAGATTGATAAGGGGAAAAAGAGAAACAGATAATTTACAATTAGTGTGTGATGTTAATCACCCTGTTTAGCAACTGAAAGAAGAAACAGACAGAATTTGGTAAGAGTATAGATGGTTTCAATCACATGATTATCAAACTTGACCTTCTTTACATACATAGAAATCCGCACTCAATAACTTAAGACCATATGCTGAGCCATATGGTCGTGACAAATTTCTAAGGATTGAAATCACAGAAAGTGTATTCTCTAACCACAGTCTGATTACAGTAACAATCAATAGAAACAGAAAACAGAAAAGCTCTGAGACTTGCAATTTATCGATACATTTGTAAAGAACCCATAATGGATATTGGACAATACTGTCTGCTAAGTGATAATGAAAATGCAACTTTTCATGACACGTGGGATGCAACATAAGCAGTGTGGAGAGGGAAGTGATAGTCTTGAAAGCGTATATTAGAAAAGGAAAAAGGCTGAGAAATCAATGACTTAAGTGTCTTCTGAAGAAGTTAGAAACAGAAGTGCAAATTTCTGGGCAATGAGTAACAGCAAGTTACTCATTAACATTCACAAAATTTAAAAAAAAATACACCAAAGAGAAAATAGTAAAGTTAAGAGCTCGCTTTTCAAAAGACTGCTAGAATAAAAAGTAAGCACAAGTTACTAATATTGGGCATGTAGAGAGAGAAAAGAGAACACTAGTAAGATAATAGGATGTTATAAACAACATTATGCCAAAGACTTTGAAAAGTTCTATTAAATGGACAAATTCCTAGTAAAGTATAGCATTGAAACAAGCAATGATTATTCTATATTTATTAAGCACATCAGATATATTATTTAAAGCTATCCTCCAAAGAAAACTCTAGAACCAGATGGCTTCACAGTTTATTTTTTCAAACATTTAAGCAAGAAATAACATTAAACACAAACCCCTCCAAAGAACAGAAAATCAAGAAAAGGAAAGATTTTCATTTTACAACACCAGCATAATACTGATAACAAAACAGTAGAAGAAAAAAGCAACTAATAGTGGTCATAGGTTAAGTGTCCAACTTCAACTCAGGTCATGATCTCACGGTTTGTGAGTTCAAGCCCCACATCAGGCTCTGTGCTGACAGCTCGCAGCCTGGAGCCTGCTTCAGATTCTGTATCTCCCTCTGTCTCTGCCTCTCCCTTGCTCCCATTCTCTCTCTCTCTCTCCCCCAAATAAATAAACATTAAAAAAATAGTACTTAAGGTATATTCATATGATGGAATATTATATGGCATTTAAAATAAATTAACTATAATAGAAAATACCAGCACAAAACCAAATTAGTATATTTTATATTATTCAAAATAGTACATTTAGTACAATTCCATTTACATAAAATTTAAAACCCAGCAGTAGGAATCTGGTGTTAGTCATTAGGATATTGGTTATTTTTAGCTAGGGAGGGTATGTTAGTAACTGGGAGGGGACATGAGGGGAACCCCTGGGGTATTAATGAAACTTCCTTGTTTTATCTGGATGGTAACTGTATGGGTGCCCTCCCTTCGTGTAAAATCACTGAGTTGCACCCTTATGATTTGCCTACTTTTATTTAAGTTGCGCTTCGACTAAAAGTAATTACTTAAAAATTTACATGATGACAAGTTATAAAGATGAAAGATACTTTTCCAAACCATCAATAAGAAAAAAAAGAAAGAAAGAAAACTTCTATCGACCATGTCAGAAGAGAGAGAGGGGCGCCTGGTGGCTCAATCTGTTGAGCATCCAACTCTTGGTTTGGCTCAGATCATGATCTTACAAATATGGGTTCAAGTCCCATGTCAGGCTCTGCAACATAAGAAGACATAAAAATAGATATTAATGGTACAGATATCTCATATACTTAAATATACTTTGATTTTTAAGATCAAATCACTGCACTGACAGTCCAGAGCCTCCTGGGGATTCTCTCTCTGCCTCTCTCTCTGTTCTCCCCTGGCTCATCCTTCCTCAGTCTCTCTCAAAATAAATAAATTAATAAAAAAATTTAAAAAAAGAAGAAAGACACATAATCTCTACAGAAAATACTTGACAAAAGTATTGACACATGAAAAGCCAATCAAAGAGACATGAAACCGTCCTCCCCGCCCCCCAAAAAAAATACAGGGATACAATGCTAGAGACTTGTGTCAGGTTCCTACCAGATGAAAGTATTATGTTATTTTTCCTAGAAAAGTTCAGCATGTATCATTTAAGATGCTTTTAGTTATGCGTAACAGTAAAACAAGTTACATTAGTTGTAACCCAGCTAAGTTGAAGCTTCCCAAAGAGGAGGTTCACAGTGAGCAGACTCAGGATTATCTAGAGCCAGATTCTTCTCTTCCCTCTGCTTTGTTCTACCCTGAGTTTAATTTCACCCTGAATCTAGAGGCTGGGGTGGCTTGCAATGGTAGTTAGCAGACGTCATGATTTTTTGGGCACATGATGGTAATAGGTGAACTGGCTCCTTCTTTTTATTTTCTTTTTTCTGTCTTAACTGTTACTGTTTTTTTTTTTAAATTTAAGTCCAAGTTAGTGAACATATGGTATAATAATGATTTCAGGAATAGAATTTAGTGATTTTTCACTTCCATGTAACACCCAATGCTTATCCCAACAAGCCCTCCCTAATGCCCATTGCCCATTTAGCCCATGCCCCCACCCAACACCCCACCAGCAACCCTCAGTTTGTTCTCTGTCTTTAAAAGTCTCTTATGGTTTGTCTTCCTCTCTGTTTTTGTTTTATTTTTCCTTTCCTTCCCCTATGTTCATCTGTTTTGTTTCTTAAATTCCACAGTGAGTAAAATCATATATTTGTCTTATATGATTATATGACTGACTTATTTCACTTAGCACAATATACTCTAGTTCCATACACGTTGTTGCAAATGGCAAGATTTCATTCTTTTTGATTGTTGAGTAATATTCCATTATATATATGGATATCTATATATATATGCACTTGGCAGTCAAAGGACATTTGGGCTCTTCTCATACTTTGGCTATTGTCGATAGCACTGCTATAAACATAAGGGTGCATGTGCCCCTTTGCATCAGTATTTTTGTATCCTTTGGATAAATACCTAGTAACACAATTGCTGGGTGGTAGGGTAGCTCTATTTTTAATTTTTTTGAGGAACTTCCATACTGTTTCCCAGAGTGGCTGCACCAGTTTGCATTCCCACCAAAGGTGCAAAAGTGTTCCCCTTCCTCTGCATCCTCGCATCTGTTGTTTCCTGAGTTGTTAATTTTAGCCATTCTGACCAGTGTGAGGTGGTGTCTCATTGTGGGTTTGATTCGTATTTCCCTGATGATGAGCGATGTCGAGCACCGTTTCATGTGTCAGTTGGCCATCTGGATGTCTTCTTTGGAAAAGTGTCTATTCAAGTCTTTTGCCCATTTCTTCACTGGATTATTTGTTTTTTGGGTGTTGAGTTTGATAAGTTCTTTATAGATTTTGGATACTAACCCTTTATCTGATATGTCATTGGCAAATGTCTTCTCCCATTCTGTCACTTGCCTTTTAGTTTTGCTGATTGTTTCCTTTGCTGTGCAGAAGCTTTTTATCTTGATGAGGTCCCAATAGTCCATTTTTGCTTTTGTTTCCTTGCCTCTGGGAAGTGGTTCCTTCTTAAGAGCGGGAAAGAATGTGTCCCCAACTTCCAGCATCTCATTAGCCAGAATTGGATCAAATGTTCAATCTTTAAGCAATCAGGAAATGAAATAAAAATATCCTCAGAGCAATCAACTTATCCTTGAAGGTGAAACTCCACTTCTCTAAGGCGAAAGAGGGGGCTGGAGATTTGACTAAAATTGAAGAGAGGTTATGTAGTAGAACTGGGGTAATGAACAATGAACACTTCAAGCTGTCAACAGGGTCCTCTAGGAGATACGGCTGCAACATCCATTCAACCATCTCATTCATAATAGCCCACCTTGCATTTACGTTTTATCCACGAGGATATTTTTGTTTATTTCTTACCTACTGAGAATTGTGCCTTGAAATATTCTCTGCAATTAAGCATCTCTGACTAAGATTTGTTTAAAAATCTAGACATACCTTTGAGCATGTGCTTTAAAACCTACAGAGGTATATTTAAATTCTCGCATTAAATCTTTAGGTGAAATAAATTAACTTCTCAAGTTATAGACTAGCTTCGGTCATGTATATATGTGCACTTCCTGCTGGCGTTTGCTTTCCTCATGTCGTCCCATTGCGTTAAATACTTAGCACAACTCCTGCCTTCACACACCATACACTTCTTTGGAATAGTTGAGAACAATGTTCATAGGGGATATTTGGGGATAAAGTTACCTTTAGGAAGAGGGGGCAACAGCCGCAGATAAAGGAATGTTTGGATATGGACTGAACCACCCTGGTAAACTCAGAATTCTGGGATTTTTGCATCAACAGGAGTTAGTATTCCCAAAATGTGCTTCAGTACTTTTGAGCAGCTTCTGAGCCATGGAGCAAATATCAGTGTGCCACAGATTCCTTAATATCATGTGTGCAGGAAACCTTACTCTGGACTGCAACTAAAAAGTATAGATATTCCTTAACCACACTGGGACTCAATCAGCAACAGTATAAAGTATCTGATTTCATTTCTTATTTGCAATAGACAGGAAATGTCTTCCAAACTCCCTGACTTTCCTCTACTATATCTTGTTATCCTGTTACCTGCTTATCACAGTGTGTTATTCTATCAAGTTCCACTTACCACAGGTAAGTGTACGTACACACACACGAAGTTGGGGACAACCAAAAGAGATTAAAAACATAATTCTTTCAGTTCAAATATCCATTTTGTATGAAGTAATTCACATTGTTTAAATAATAAACTTCTTTATACATCTGAAATATAATTCTATTCACAAAATTTTATTTACAGGTAAAATCAGTGTTCATTGAATTAATGTTCCACACCAAAACAAAACAAAACAAAAAAACCACAAACAAATTTTAACAAAATGAAAGCAAACATACTAATTATTCTTGAAACCAGTATCATTCAAACATTAACTATCTGAATATTGTCGGGAAAAAACAGGTTGTATTTTTGAGATATTGTGTCAACACATCCTGTGCTGTCTGGGAATACGATATTGAGGTATCACTTTATAAAAGGTTCAAAGAGATCTCTAAATCTCTGCACACCCGAAAATGGAAAAGACTATGTATAAACTTGTCACATGATGATGAAGATGAGTAAAACTGTGTATGCTCCTACAAAGTGTAGAACTGAAAGATGAAATTGGATGATGACAAGTTTTTCAAGTTTATTTTATCTTGGGGGGGCAGAGAGAGAGGGAGAGAATCTTTTTTTTTTAATGTTTATTTTGAGGGAGAGAGGAAAGAGAGGGAGAGCATGTGTATGAATAGGGGAAGAGCAGAGAGAGGGGGCGAGAGAGAGAATCCCAAGCAGGCTCCATGCTTAGTGCAGAGCCCGACTCAGGGCTCGATCTCAGGAGCCAGAGATCATGACCTGAGCTCAAATCAAGAGCCGGATGTTCAACCAACTGAGCCACTGGGTGCCCCCAGGGAGACAGAATCTTAGGAAGTCTCCATGTCCACGCCCATCACAGAGCCTAATTCCTGGCTCCATCCCACTAACCTTGAGCCCATCACCTTAGCTGAAGTCAAAAGTCAGGCACTTAAGTGACTGAGCCACCCAGGTACCCCCATGGATGACAACCTTTCAAATAACAGCTTGGTTGCCTCCCTGCTCTGCAGTGTAGACAGCACACGCTCCAGAGCTGGGTAAACCTGGTGGAGACTTGGCTGCCATTTATTACCTGGATGTCTTTGGAAAAACCACTCTGCCTCTATTGGCCTCCCTTTTCTCTTTCCCATAATGGACATACTTGGTGATCCAACCTGGGATCAGACTGACCCGCAAATTTCACGACTACCATCAATCAAGGTGTGACTTTACTTCCTCAACTGTTTTCCCATCCATAAAATGGGAGCGATGTGTAACTTGCAGAGTTTCAGAGAGGATTAAATGAGATATACATGGTTCTTAGTGTAGGGGAACCCAGGGGAACAGGGAGCCAGGAGACATTTGATGGTTAACAAGAGGCCTCTATCAGGTGCCAGAAAGTACTAGAAGAACAAACAATCCGGAGACAGATGAACAACAGCAGAACCTCTGACCACAAACAACTCTCCAAAATCCAGTTGTCATTAAATAAGATAGTGTCCGTGAAGATGCCTAGCACATGTGAACACAAAATGCATGGTGCCTTTTTTCCCCCCTTTTTCTAAGTTTATTTTCTGAAAGTTGAGTGTTGATCCTCAAACGCTGCATTTAGAGAGACTGAACGACTAGGAGACCTTAATGGGTAATTTTCACATCTTAAAATTTTACATCCATTTTTTTTTAACTGTTGGCGGGTATCACTTGTTTTCTGGGAGTCTCCCGGGACCCCGCAATTTCATTCTCACCAGAGAATGCCTTCCACAGAAGAAGAAGCATGAGCCCCAACCTCCAAGAGAGGCCGAGTGACCTGCCTCAGGGGACACGCTCACACACCCCACCATCCTGCACCCGCACATTCGGAACAAGCTAGCACACAGAACCCTCCGGTCCGGGTTGAGGGTCCCAGCAACCCAGAGGCGCCGCGGGACAGTGTCCGGACACGGTTTTGGGGGGCGGAGCAGCTGCGGCCTCTGTCCCCCTGGCCGCTGGATTTGGAAACAGAGCTGGTGGAGGGTGGTGACTGCTTGGCCTCTGCCCAGGGGCTGTTGCTGGGGGGTGGGGGGGGGGTGATATTAGCAGGGGAACAGTGGTGGTGGCCGCGCAGGAGCGCCGGCAGTGATGATCACTATACCAACAGGACCGGCAGCAATGATCCTATCCTTTCCCAGGGAAGAGGGTCTAAAAGGGTTAAGCATCCGCAGACGGCGACAACAGGGACGCGGCTGAAAACCCAGAGCGGAATGGAGGGGTAGAAAGGAGCCGGGGAGGGGGGGTGGGGTGGCTGGGGAATAATAAAATCAGAGGGAAGCTAAACCAGTGACCCTTGTCGGCAGTGAAAAGCGGCAGATTAGAAAATGTTTCATGCTAATTTCCATGGAGATTTCTTTAATTTATCGAAGATTGCTTCCCGGCTCGCCCGGCGCGCGCCGGCCGCGTCCTCCGCGGTCGCGGCGCCCGGGCCGCTGGGCCCCCGCGCGGGTCTCTGGGGCGCCGGGGACCGACGTCTCTATCAGCCGCGCGCGCGCGCCCGGGGCCCGCGCGCCCGCCCCGCCGCCGGCCTGGGATGCTTGTCACATGATAGCTTTATCGCGGGGTGGTGGGGGGTGGCCCTCGCCTCCTGATCCTTCCAAGCTCTTTCTCCCGCCTGGCTATCAAAGGAGATTTGTGGGTCACCGAGCCGGGCCGCGGTGGCGTATGAAGTCATCAGCCTGCCCGGCACCCACCTCCATCATTTGCTACATTGTTCTTGCAACAGGCCCAGGACTGCCGGGTCTCTTCAGTAACTGGATTAGCGGTTAGGCGAAGAATGTCAGCTTTTGAAAGATACAAAAATATATAGAGACGGGTAGATAAAGAGTACACTTAATGGTGACACAGGCTGAGTAAGGTATGGAACTGTTGTATCACTATATTGCACCCCTGAAACTAATATAACACTGCATGTTACCCACACTGGAATGAAAAGGTAAAAATTTAATTATAAAAAAAATACAGGTAGAGACGGTCTGGAATGTAATCACGGTCTCCCAGATGGCATTTATTAGCCGCGGAAGATAAAAGAAGGCATCAGATGACTTAACGTGTTTTTACAGACTCCTTATTAATCCTTATTATTATTATTTTTTAATTTAATGAACAAATTAAATATTAAACCCCGTTGCTAATTTGACCACAAAATTACAAGCTGCGCTACGTGTGTGTGTGTCTGTGCCCGCGTGCCGGCGTGCGCCCAGGGTCTTAAAAAAAAAAGTCTTAAGTTTACCAAATAATTGAGATTCTGACACTTTCACCATCATGGTGAAATACATTTTAAGTGGAAGCGTTGTGCAAGGTATATACTATGGGCACATGAGTGTTTATGTATATATAGTGTAACATGTCTCCAAAAAGCCCAGAGAGAGGCTCAGTATTTTAATGGGTTTCAAGATAAAGATTGCTCCTCTTGGCAGAATTATGTAGGGCCTTACAATTATTTCTTCCTGCCTTCTCACTCATTGTTCCTTGCTTCCTCCAGCTCTCTGAAGGCAGGTACAGTCAGCTACAATGAAAGTCGGAGGCTCTGGCTTCAGTGGAAATTTTGTTGGAGGAAAACAGTTTTGCAGAGTCACTTTTGATCAAAGACTCTTCCCCAGAACTAGCTACTCATACAGTGTGCTTTTCGTTTCCTGTTCCTTCTGAATCTAATCTTATGCCTTCAAGCCTGCATTTCCAAAGGGTGAGCACCACACTGCCTTTCTTTTTTTTTTTTTTTTTTTTTGCAATCAGGGTTGTTATGAATATGCTTTAGTTCATCACATCTCAAAAGGTCCGGGCAAGTTTTTTTAGTGTTAATTATCTGTTGTAATACTCTGCCTCTAAAAACTGAAGTGTCCCCTTAAAATCTTGCCTCAGGGTAGGACATAAATCCCCAATTGGAGAGGTGTGCATGTGGGCTTTGCATTAAAATTCAAAATAAGTTCTTTTGGGGCGCCTGGGTGGCTCGGTCAGTTAAGCATCCTGACTCTTGATTTTGGCTCAGGTCTGGGTCTCACAGTTCGGGAGTTCGAGCCCCACATTGGGCTCCGTGCTGACAATGCAGAGCCTTCTTGAGATTCTTTGCCCCTTGCTTTCTCTCTCTCTCTCTCTCTCTCAAAAATATATAAATAAACATTAAAAGAATAAGTAAATGTAACTAAATGAAGTAAACGAAGTGGATCTTATACAATGCATTATGTAAGATATATGTATTTCATGCATTATATACGGAAAAATAATAGTTCTTTCTATGTCATGGGTAGATAAATTCTCAGGTACTATAATTGAGCTAACCTTTCTAGAACTTTGCTCTTTAGTCACTAGAAATTATTCAGAACTGAGATGGCAATCGTGTGACATGCATGCCTTTGTCTTCCTTCCATGCCCGTGATGGAGGTTGGCAACGAATCCTATTCTGGTCTACTTGGGTCTCGAAGGCTTCTCCAACCTGCCACCCAGGAGCCTAGGGTCTGTCCATCAGGTGAATTCTACTGGCCATCTCTGGTCCAGGTTAACAAGCGTATTTTGTGATTGGAACTACTACCATTGTCCTTTGTCATCAGTTCTTAAATATTTAGAAAGTTTTTATTCGATGACCTTCGTAAAAAGAAGATTGACTTTCTAAACTCTCTTTTTTTAAAGTTTAATTTATTTGAGAGACAGAGAGAGACAGACAGCAAAAATAGGGGAGGGGTAGAGAAAGGAGAAAGAGAGAATCTCAAGCAAGCTCCACGCTATTAGCACAGAGCCCAATGTGGGGCTCAGGCTCATGAACCCTGAGATCATGTCCTGGGGCAAAACCAATAGTCAGACACTTAACTGACTAAGCCACCCAGGTGCTCCAGGAAGATGGATTTTACGTGCATTCCAGGCCCAAAATATTTTGGACAGATGTGTGATTCTCTTTGGTGTTCCACTTGGAGAACATTCAGAACCTCACTTGTGGCATGTAGAGACCCTTGAAGAGTCTCATGCTCTATGAACCAAGCTAGCTGGGCCCTGGAGAGACCCTTCCCATCACTCCCGGCGTCTGGAAGACTTGCCGTGGAAACTGGATCTGGATGTTGAAAATGAGAAAAAGGTGTTATGATTTCTAATCAGCTGCCATAGTACCTTCCCATCTACAGCTGTTAATGACACAGTTACAGATATCCACAGTAAACAACTGTGATCCATACTAATTGTAATATTTTTAATAATAGCATAATAAAATCCTTTCTAGCTAACAAAATGTAGACAGGATATTAAGGAGTCTTCCTTCTTTCCTCCCTCTGTCTACCTTTCTTTCTTCTTTCCTTCTTTCCTCCCTTCCTTCATTCCTCCTTCCCTCCCTCCCTCCCTTCCTTCCATCCTTCCTTCCTTCTGTTCTTTCTTTCTTTCTTTCTCTTTCTTTCTTTCTTTCTTTCTTCCTCTCTCTTTCTTTCTTTCTTTCTTTCTTTCTTTCTTTCTTTCTTCTTCCTTCCTTCCTTCCTTCCTTCCTTCCTTCCTTCCTTCCTTTCTTTCTTTCTCCCTCCCCTCTCTCTCTCTCTCTCTTTCTTAATATACCTACATTTTGTATCTCCAATACTAATAATGAGGCATGGATTCCATGGTAGATATATGAATCTGGAAATGGAGCACATACTTGGAGTACAGAATTTGGGATCTGATAACCCCTCAATCATAATGGTGGGCATAGGTCACAGCTGTAAAACCTGAATCCTCAGCTGGTATGATGGGGGAAAATACCAACATACTTGTTTTACTTTTTTCTCATTAAGCTCCTATATTTAATATACAACTTGGTCTCTCATATTCATCTCTCTTTGTCACCCCCTCAACATTTCAGATTACTCTTGCATTTAATTCCTGGCTTAATGACTGGTGTGTTCCCGCAGGATCAAATACCATCATCCAGAGTTAAAGTTAGGAGGGCTGGTGAGTGTTATATCATTAATTTCATAAATATGCAATAGTAAAATTAAGTGTTACCCAGTGCTGTCAGTGTTCGGCAAATTCCTTCATGTACGCCAGAATATATTAACTGACCATGTGCCTGGGATATTAGATATTCACACTCCGTAAGGAGATTTTCCTAAAGTGATTTCACCTCCTTTGTTTAAGGGTTGTATGGATTGTCAAGATAGGAAATGAGAAAGGGGGATTTTATGTTACATTTTAGTGCCCAAACCAGATATGTCACCACTTTTCACTGCTGGTGGAAACCTTCTTAGTGGACTTGGAATCCTATGACACACTTTTATTCTTACATTAATACCGATGAGAGCTGAGGTATAAGCCGGGAACTATTTATTAGTGTCTTAATGCAGACGATATAACTCAAATAATCTCAATATTCAAACAAAATTTTAGAAGCTTTTGCCCTGCTTGTCTTATCGGATAATCCTCTTTTTATCTACTTTGGTAATCTGTGACCTGTCTGTTGATCAACGTTGATGGTGTGTCCAGTCTTCCTTGCAATGTTTCTTGGAGTAAAAGAAATGGAAAGCAAACTGCTTGGCCTAAGACACAGGAGACATTAGGGGAGAACAATAGAGAGGAGACATTGTTGTAACAAAGGCTTTTAAAATTTTCAGTATAGGGGCGCTTGGGTGGCTCAGTCGGTTAATCGTCCAACTGGCTCAGGTCATGATCTCACAGTTCGTGGGTTCAAGCCCTATGTCGGTCTCTGTGCTTACACCTCAGAACCTGGAGCCTGCTTCAGATTCTGTCTCCCTCTCTCTCTGCCTCTCCCCTGCTTGTTCTCTGTCTCTCAAAAATAAACATTTAAAAAACTTAAAAGTTTTGATATAATATGTGTGTTTTACCCTTTCTCCATTATTACTTCCATTTGCTCTACGTCTTCAGCTACTAAAAAAAAAACAAAAACAAAAACAAAACAAAACAAGCAAGCAAAAAAACAAACAACCCTGACAACAAAAACCTTTTGAAAATTGAATGAGAGTAGTACCCCAATACCCAGAAATGGCACATGGGACTCCATTGCATTCAGAACCCAAGAATAAATGGATACTGAGAACAGAGTTCTGAGAATAGACTCTGCCCAAAGTCTTACTCATGGGCCAGAGTTTCTCAGCCTGGGCACTCCTGATATTGTGCGGGGTTATTCTTATTGAGGGGCTGGTCTATGCACTGCAGGTAGTTAGCAACACCTCTGCCTTCTAACTCTCCTCCACCACTCCCACTGAGACAACCAAAAATGTCCCCAGAGATTGCCAGATGTCTTCTGTGGAGCAAAACAGTCCTGTGTTGAGAAGCACGGCTCCAGGATATTTCCTTGTTGTGCTGGGCTTGGCATATTTCTGGTCTCTTCTCCTCTTCTCCATCCTTTGAGACTATAACACCTTTTCTGGCTTCATGCTTCTCATCACTCAGGTCTCAGCGGAGAAGGCAGATCCTCTGGGAAGTCGTCCTTGACTCGGAAGGACTTAGGCGTCGCCAGATCTGGCATACATCAGTTTTTATGACCTTCTACCTAAGTCCCAAGGAGTTCTGGTCCTTTGGAGGAAAGGAGCTGAGTCTGGCTCCATGTATCTGCTGCTTCTAGGATGGTGCCCAACAGAAGAGAAAAAACACACACGAGGTGGGTGTCGAAACAGTAACGGTGGAGGACCAAACTGGGGGTCCATTCCCCCCCTTTTTTTTAACCTGGGCCGATACCAAAACAATCTTCCCTTTGTTGGTAAATCTGGGACCCGCTTTCCACAACTGGTTCCCCAGCAGCATAATGAAGAATGCAATTTCGAAGGTGACTGGCTGCTTTATTTGGCTCTTATCTTCCCAGAGAATTCATGTAGGAATTTGGGTTGATAAAAATGTCAGCTCTGCCTGGTGCCTTTCATTTCAATATGGCATATGTCCCTGGTCCCCAAACCTTGGGGAAAATCTTCCCCTAGAGAGCAGGAGGAAGCGGAAACCGACCCTTCCTGGTGCCAATGTTTCCTGCCCTGCTCTCCAAGCGGTCTGCTCGGAGAGAAAGAAGACTTGGCAGGCGGCGAGGCCTTTCAAGTGGGCATGTGCAGGAGATTTTTCCACCACAATGGCAAGCTCACACCTTGGGTCTGGCTCTACTCCTGCTTCATTAAGATTTTTCTATTTGGTTTCCCTCTCTCATTCTTCTTGGGAAGTGGGCCATTTCAAAAGGAGCGAGATGGCTCTAATTTTGCTCTTTCAAAAAGCACACAAGCAAAATTTGGATACACGTGGAGGCGTGGACTTAGTGTATCAGTAGTGTTGACTCACACACACTCAGGAGAATGCTGTCTGAGTGAAGTGTTCTCTCCCCTCTAGCCCAGGGTCCTCCCCCTCTCCTTGGCCAGGTAAATGTCTCGCCAGGGAATATAGCTTTTAGAGAAATAATCAAGGCATACCAGGAGAGTGAAGTTTAGAGTAAATAAGGCATAAAATACTGAGAGTTTCCTTCTTTCTTATGTGTCTCCCCCCACCCCTACCTTGCCTGCTCACCAAAAAAAAAAAAAAAAAAAAAAAAAGTCAAATAACATGTTCAGAGCAAGAAAGCAAGCTGAGACAGAATCTTCACAATACTGTTTTGAGTTGGTGCGGTAGTTCAGTTTGTTCGGCCCAATCTCCCCGCATTTGTCAAAAACACAATGAAAATCAAGCTAATGAGCCATTTCCAAATTGCAGGCAATCCAGAAAGCCCTATGTTGAGTAACATAACTAAGTAACCAAATAACAAAAGACCACATCCGCTCTGGGGATGCAGCATACATTTGTGAATTCATAGGTTTCTCTTAATGATCGTTAATGACATTTATTGAACATGTGCTATGTGCTAAGCCGCTGAGCTAAGCCTCATCTCATTTCATCAACCACCGTCACCTATGATTATCTGCCACACTCAGGAATTGTAGGATGAAATAGAGTGGCAATTTGCAAGAACCAGACAGAGTTCAACTTGGTTGCTCAATTTCTTGTTTCAATTAAACTATGAATGTTGAGATTATTATAGATTCGCATGTAGTTATAAGAATAAAACTTAGAGATATGTGATTTTGTATACTCTTTGCTTAGTCCCCCCCCCACCCCACTTCCCATGGTCACATGTTGCAAAAATTGAGCACGGTCTCACAACTAGGGAATTTCTGTTGATACAACCCACCCATCTATTCCCGCTTTTTCAGCTTTACATGTTTTATTTCATCTCTCCCCCAACTCCGTCTGTCTATCTGTCTCAGAGTGTGTATATCTGTGTGTTCTGTGCATGTAGTTCGCTGCCCTTTGTATCATATCATATCATATAATATCATATCATGTCATATGTGTAGGTCATGGACCAACATTGATACATGATACAGAGTGTTTCCCATCTCCGCAGAGATCCCTGGTGTTGCCTTTTCACAACCATACCCACTTTTCTCCTGCTTAGTAACCCCTCCTCAACCCCTTGCGACCTTGAACCTGTTTTCCATGTCTATAATTTTGCCATCTCAGGAGTGTTACATAAATGGAACCACATACTATATAAAATTTTCAGGTAGGCTTCTTTCACTCAGCCTCATTCCTGTGGGATTTATCCAGCTGTCGAGTGTACTTATGATCTCTTCTTTTTCACTGCCAAGTAGTATTCCAAGCTGTGGATGGACCACATTTGTTTAACCATTCACCCAGAGAAGGACGCTTGATTGTTTCCAGGTTTTAGCTGACATGAACTAAACTGCTATGAACATTTATATATTGGTTTCATATCAACATGTGTTTTTATTGCTCTGGGATAAATACCAGGAGTGCAATTGCTGAGGCTCGTGAGACTTGAATGTGTACTTTTATACGAAAATGCCAAATGTTTTCCGGAGCGGTCCCTCGTGTTTACAGGTCTACCAGAAATACCTGAGTGACCTGGTGTTTCCACATCCTCACCAGCTTTGGGCATGGCCACTATTTTTAATTTTAGTCATTCCGATAGGTCTGTAGGGATATTTCGCTGTGGTTTCAATTTGAATTTCCCCAACGGCTAATGATGTTGAACATCATTTTGTGTTGTGGAACTATTTTGGTCTGTAACTCTCTCGGTGTTAAAAATGTCTCCAACTCCTTCTATTAACTGGGATTTTTAAACAGAAAACTATATGTACGAAGCAAGATGTAAGGGAATTTATAATCTGTTATTTGGCAGATGGCACTCAGAAGAAGATAAATAAGTTGCAGTCAAAAGAAATTGATAGGAGCAAGTACCACATGGTCTTTGGTGATCTTTTGCCATGTAGAAAGCTGAAATGTAGGCAGTGGGAAAAGTATATATATATATATATATATATATATATATGCATATATGAGTATATATATAAGTGTATATATATATATACACACACCACATATACATACACATACCATATATATATATATACATCATATGTATACACACACACACCATATATATATATATACTTTGACTACCTAGTATACATGGTATATATAGTAAAAACATATATTATATATAATATATATTAGCTTATATATCATAATTAATATTATATCAATACACATAATATGTCTTAGTAATATTAATTACAATATATTATGTATAATCTTAGCTAATATATTATAAAACATGTAATATGCATTACATATTAACAAATATATAATATATATACTCACTCAAGAATATTTAAGATGCTATTAATAGTAAAGAGAAAATTCCTAGTGTATTAAGCTTTTTGCTTTATTTTCATTTTAATAAAAAGCTGCTTCGAAATGCTCGTCATCGTATATGGACCCATGGTCCAATTTGAAAGTTTGTGCCTTTGTGTTTTTCTCTAGGGGGACAGTTCACCGTGGGACTCCCAGCCTTTCCACTGGCCGGGTGACTGGAGACACTGGCGCTGCAGTCAGTCAGTAAAGTCCAGCAAACAGTGTGTCTCATAATCTGGCAAATTCCCCCACTCTTCTCCTTTATTTCAAGACTGTGCTATGTTCTTAGTGTTTTGGGCAGTCCTCTAATTACTATCCAGAGAACAAGGTCAATACTCTTTCTGGTGAGATCATGAGATAAAAATAGCGCCTTCTTCAGTATAAGGCAAGTCACAGTATGTCCTTGTGCTGGTTATGTAACATCTCCCGGCCCATTTTTCTCAACCATGACTCAAAAATGACTCTGTGGATTTCCTAGTGTAGTCGTGAGGAGGAAATGGGATGACAACGTGTTAGACATGGTGTTAGGCATGGGCTTTACTCCTGGTAATTCCCCCTTCCCCAATGACATTTCAGTTTCTACTTTTTTCTTACCTATTGCTCCCAGCTTTACTTACTGCAAACCCAGATTTTTCCACCGACAGCAATGTCGGCTATACGTATGTGGTGCACCCAGCCCCTCTGGAGTCACTCAAACATTGGGGATAAGGAGATATGTCCTCTGTTTCCATCACACACAGGCCAAGCTTTTCCTAAATTACTTTGAAATTATCGCATAAGTCAGAGAGCATAAAACCTTTATTTTGGAAGACCAATCCATCTATTTTAACCCTCTTGTTAGTTTCCTTAAAATGGTAACAAATTAAAATTAAGATTAAAAAACTGGCTAGCTCCGTGACACCTGCTACAACAGAGATTAACCTTGAAGACGTTATGCTTGATCAAATAAGCTGCACGCGGAAGGACAAACACTGTAAGATTCAATTCATCTAAGGTACTTAGACTAATGAGATTCACAGAGTTAGAAAGTAAGAAGGCAGTGGCCAAGGACGAGTGGGAGGAGGGAATAAGGAGTTAGTGTTTAGTAGGTACAGAGTTTCAGTTTTCTAAGGTGGAAAAAAATCTGGAGATGGATAACGTCCATGTACAATGTAAATATAGTTCAAGACACTGAACAGTACACTGAAAAATGATTGATATGGTAACTTTTATGTTATGTATATCTTACCACAACTTTTTAAAGAAATTCCAGTATAATTAGCAGACAGTGTTATATTAGCTCCAGGTGTACAATGTAGCGATTCATCATTCAATGTATACATTACTCAGTGCTCATCACAACAAGTGTATTCTTAATCGCCTTCTCCTCTTTCACCCATCCCCCCACCAGCCTCTCCTCTGCCAACCACCCATTTGTTCTCTATATTTAGAGAGACTTTAGGAGTCTGTTTTTTACGTCATTTGTTTGTTTTGTTTCTTAAATTCCACGTATGGGTGAAATCAAATGGCATTTGTCTTTCATGGGCTGACTTATTTCACTTAGCATTATAACTGGAGATTCATCCACATTGTTGCAAACATCAGGACTTCATTCTTTTTCATGGCTGAGAAATGTTCTACTTGTGTGCGCGTATCTATCTGTCCATCTGTCTATCTATCGACCTATCATCTATCTATAGAGTCCTGAATCTCTTAGTTTTATTGTCTCAATATTGCCTTAGAGAGCTATTGGGTAAAGTAATAATCGTGATCTTTCACATGAAATAACTCAAAATAGATCATAGACCCAAATGTCAACTGTAAAACTATATATCTATTTATAGATATGAATATATAACACAAATTAAAAAAAATATGTTTATTTATTTTTTGAGAGAGAGAGAGACATGGAGTTAGAGCAGGGGAGGGGCACAGAGAGAGGGAGACACAGAATC
This sequence comes from Paguma larvata, assembly GCA_030068075.1. Taxonomy (NCBI): domain Eukaryota; kingdom Metazoa; phylum Chordata; class Mammalia; order Carnivora; family Viverridae; genus Paguma; species Paguma larvata. The sequence continues at coordinate 126,851,481 of CM057827.1, read as the reverse complement.
CAAAGCAGTCTCTAGGCTCCAAGCTGTCAGCACAGAGCCTGACGCAGGGTTTGAACTCACCAATTGTGAGATCATGACCTGAACCAAAGTCAGACATTTTGGCTGAGCCATCCAGGCGCCCATATGGTATTCTCCTTTGTTTTTTTTTTTTTTGTTGTTGTTGTTTAATGTTTATTTTTGAGAGACACAGAGCACGAGTGGGGGAGGGGCAAAGAGAGAGGAACACACAGAATCCAAAGCAAGCTCCAGGCTCCAAGCTGTCAGCACCAGAGCTCCACATGGAGTTTGAACCTATGAACTGTGAGATTCTGAACTTAGCTGAAGTCAGACGCTTAACCAACTGAGCCACCCGAATGCCCCATATGGTATTCTACTTTTAAACACTTGTGATAGGGTTTTGTCTAAGTTATAACTGTCATATGGCCACTGACAACATCCTGCTCACACAAATTGCCTACCTCTAGACCAGAGTCAATTTACTGATTCTTAGATCATTTGTCCAGTCCTCCAGCAGTGGCATAAAAACCTCTCCTTGGGCCCAGTGGTGGGCTGGAGATACCTTACTGATTCTTGCTGTCAGAAGCTCATGGTATTCTGTGAATTAGGTGGAAGAGGCAGCGGGCAGCATGAAGCTGATGGTCAGAGCAGGCAGGAAAGAGATGCAGTGATAGAGTGTGCACCCGACGCAGGGATAGTATGGAAGAGGCATGTGATGGGGAATGACAGATCTAGGCTTAGCATAGGCTTCCAAAAAGGGGAGGCCCGACCAAGGTCTTCGATCATTTTCTTGTCTTGTTTGCTTGATCTTTCAGAGGCTGACCTTCGTCTATTTGGAACCTACTTCTTTTCCCCTTCTTCTGCGGGACGTGGATCTCACATACTCTGAAAGAAAGTGAAGACACAGCTGTGGCCAACTATAGCCCATATTGAATCTCATGGGCTAAACACTCCCTGTTTTGTGTCTTATAGCTTCCGGGGCCACATCTTCCTGGCTGACCTATCTGTCACTGTCGACCGGTACTGGCCACTCATCTTCAAGGAGAACAAGAGAATTATTGTTTTCATTTGGAGACCCTTAGTTGATCATAAAATGCCCATGAGATGAGTAAACGAGTGGCTGAATGAATAATCCGTGCTGAATTCAAGGTGAGCTAGGGAGTTCTGAATCTTTTAATTTTGTTGGCTCATTCTTGTCCCTAGAGAACTATTGGGTAAAGTAATAATTGTGATCCTTCACATAAAATAACTCAAAATAGATCATGGACTTAAATGCAAAATGTAAACTATAAAACTCTGTGAAGATAACACAGGAGATAACATAGATGACCTTGGATATGGCCATGACTTTTTAGATACAACACCAAAGGCACCATCCATGAAAGGAATACTTGAGAAGCTGGACTTCATTAAAACTAAAAACAAACAAACAAACAAAACCAAAAAACAAAAAACAAAACACAAAAAACCTCTGTTCCCCCAAAGACAATGTCAAGAGAATAAGAAGGCAAGTCACAGACTGGGAGAAAATATTTGCAAAAGACACATCTGATAAAGAACTGTTATTTAAAATACAGAAACAAGGGGTTCTTGGGTGGCTTAGTTGATTGAGCAGCCAAATCTTGATTTCGGCTCAGGTCCTGATCCCAGGGTCGTGGGATGGAGCCCCATGTCAGGTTTCATGCTGAGCATGGAGATACTCTCTCTTTCTCTCTCTGCCTCTCTCCCCTCCTCACCCACACTGTCTCTCTAAAATAAAAATAAAAAAATAAAATAAAATATGCAAACAATTCTCATTGTTTTCTCAACAGAAAACAAATAATCTGATGATCTTAATAGACACCTCTCCAAAGAAGATACACAGATGGCAAACAAGCATAGGAAAAATGCCCCATGTCACATATCATCAGAGAAGTTCAATGGAAAACAACAGCGACACACTAAAACACACCTATTAGAAATGGCCAAAACTTGGAACACTGACAGCACCGAAGTTGGCAAAGATGTGAAATGACAGGGATGCTCATTCATTGCTGGCTGGATGCCAAATGGCACAGCCACTGTGGAAGACAGGTTCACAGTTTCTTACAAAACCAAACTTCTTCTTACCAGCAAACACACTCCTGGGTATTTACCTAAAGAAGTTAAAAACCTACGCCTCCACAAAAATCCTGCACACAGATGTTTATAGCAGCTTTATACATCTTTACCCAAACCTGGAAGTAACCAATTTACTCAGTAATTGAATGGATAAACTGTGGTCCATCCAGGCAATGGAATATTATTTAGTACAAAAAGGAAAGGAGTGATCACGTCATGGAAAGACGTGGGGAAACTTAAAAGCATATTACTAACTGAAAGAAGTCCATCTGAAAAGGATATAAACTCTATGACTCATTATATTTACATTGCATGAAAAAGACAAAACTATGGGGACAGCAAAAGATCAATGGTTGCTAAGGGTTAAGAGAAGGTGAGGGATAAATATGCTTAGGAGAGGGGATTTTTAGGGCAGTGAAAATACTCTGTATGATACCATGATGATGAATACATATCATTACCAAAATCCACAGAATGTATAACTCCAACAGTGAACCCTAATATATGCTGTAGACTTTGGATGATAATAAGCTGAAGAAATCCAGTAAGAGAGAGAGAGACAGAGATACACACACACACACACACACACACACACACACACACACACACACAGAGAGAGAGAGAGAGACAGAGACAGAGACAGAGACAGACAAAGAGAGAGACAGAGAGGAGAGACAGAGAGAGATGAGAGAAAGAGAAGAGAGAGAGAGAAGAGGGGAGAGACAGGGACAGAGAAAGGAGAGAGAGAGAGAGACAGAGAAAGAGAAGAGAGAGAGAGGGAATCATTTCATTGTTTTCAGGTTAAGTGAAGTAGGATACACTCCCTTCCATTGTCGAATCATTCTCTCAAAGCTCATTCACAAAGTTACCTCCGATATAGACAGTGGGGATAAAACAATTCTCTTAAGTGTTCTTCACTGACGTGAGTTTTACAGCTTAGCTGGGAATTGCGTAGAAACATAAAGCTCTCAGCTTCTAAGCCTAATAGAAATGAGGCAAGAAGTGCTGGTAGCCTTGAAGGAGAATCTTTTCTCTTGACATTTTCTGAGCACCTCTGAAGACTCAAGGGCTGCTTCAAGCTCAAATACAAATCTGGTCTTTGAGATATTTATCTGCACTGGATTCAATCGAAGGGTTTCACACCACCTATCCCTGCAGAGAGGTCAGAGGCCTCCACTCAGCTCTCTTTAGCCATTGGGCTGTTCTTTGATTATTTTGGAGTTTTATAGCTAGAGTAAATTTCATTTCATATTTTGTTTGAAAATAGCAAAATATAGATATTGAATTTTTTTTTCTTTTGGGCTTTTAGCTCCCCAATAGACCTTTATTTATTATTATTTTTTTTCTGTGCACTGAGATTTTCCAAGTAAATGCACACACTCGGAAATGTTAAGCGTAAAGCAACCGGCATGTCAATGAACCTTAGGGGTGTTTTTAAAGAAGCAGTTAGTAGGTGAGGTCCTCCTTTCGATTCAAATGAATCTATATTCATGGGCCCCTCTTCGGCGAGAGCTGAATTTCTTCAGGACTCAAGTAAAATGCTTCTCTTTGAAGATTTAGAATATTTGAATGTTGAACGCAAGCTCCTCGCCTGGTTCCTGTTGTTTGGCTGGTGTGATATTGTAAAACACATAACGACACTCTGTATGGATAAAGACAGGATATGGTTTTTCCGTACTTTCAGCAAGTGGCACTTAAAGTTTTGTGGATGGAGCTGGAGCCAGGGTGTCTAGAACACCAAGCTTTCTGACAGTCTAGCTTTTAAGTGCAGCAATTGGCTTTTCATGGCTGGTGACCCTTGGGACCTGTCCACTAACAGCATTGTCTGACATCGGTGCTGTATGTTAGGAATGTCACAGGAAGTCTAAATTAAATGGCAAGTGCCCTCATGTCTTAGGTCCGCTTTTGGCTCTCTGTACAGAGATGGGCCCTCCCAGAAGGAGGAGGAAAAAACCCCCTTGGGTAGCCAGATGTCAATAAAGTACAGAATCTGTACCAAATTGATTATACCCATAGAAAGGCATTGGCTGCATATATCAATTAGAGTTTTATTAATAGGTACAGTTTGGAAGCTTAGGTCGACATTAATTTTAATGAGAGATTTATCAATCAAAAATTAGCCCATAGTCATTTACTATTGATTTCAAAGTAGGCACCTTTAATAAATTACAATAGCAAGCTAGCTTTTGTATCTTAGGGGACACTTAGCATTTTTTAAATAAAATTATTTTTTGGATTTTGCAATTTTATATTTAAATTTGCATCCATTTTTTGCTCATATATTCAAGAGAATAAGAAAGCGGACTGAAAGTCATCTGGAATAACGACACCTCCCAGTGCTGATGTCAACATCATGTCATAACTATACAGCACGAACCTACTTACCATGCTATGTGAGGTACAGTGCCCACGGAGACTTCTGGAAAAATGATTGTCTATAAATGACTTATTGTCCAAAAACATAAGGGAGCTTAATATGCAAAGAAACCCCACAAGGACTCTACGCGCAAAGTGAAGGCCTTGATGGTACTGTGAAATATCTCCTGCTTTACAATCTGCAGACTTGAAAACTCAGATTCTAGATCTAAGGATTCCTACCCTACTTGTGCACCGCAATGCCCTAATGCATTTACAAATGCCTCTCCTTCATACCCATCTATGTATGACATTCTAATTTATCTATCATCTATCTAGCTATCATCTATCTTTCTATCATCTACCTTTCTATCATCTATATCTATCATCTATCTACAATCTCTATCAACTATCTATCACCTATCTATCATATATTTATATCTATCTATCTATCTATCATCTATCTAACCTATCTATGTAGTATCTATATCTATCTATCTATAATATCTATATCTATCTTTATCTATTATGTACCTATTCAGTATATCTATCTATCTATCTATCTATCTATCTATCTATCTATCTATCACCTATCTCGTATCTCTACCTTTATCTCTTTCTCCATACTATCTATGTATCCATCTATCATCTATCTATCATCTATCTATCTATCTATCTATCTATCTACCTATCTATCTATCCCTCCTACCTTCCAAATAAAATCAATTGGAATGGAAGATTCCAGGAAGTCAGAAACTGAGTCCTTTTGTTCCTGGTTGTAGCCCTGTTGCCTGGGACGTTAGTTATACTCAAGAAGTGTTTTCTTTGAGGGGTGCCTGGGCGGCTCAGTCAGTTAAGGGTCCGATTTCAGATCAGGTCATGATCACATGGTTGGTGAATTTGATCTCCACGTTGAGCCCCATGTGGAAGCCTACTGGGGATTCTCTTTCTTTCCCTCTCTCTCTACCCCTCTCACACATGCTTGCTTTCTCCCCACTCAAGATACATACACTTAATATTTTTTTAAAGAAGTATTTTCTTCGAATGAATCAATGAGGGCCTTGCCGAGGTTAAGTGTGTACTTAGCATCACTTGCACGTCAAACTGAAGCAGGCGATATTTAACAAGCATTTATAGATATAGTCTGTATTAGCTGCAGGCGAGATGCTCTGACCAGGTCTCTCAGAGGGCAACCATGAAACGGTTAAGAATGGGAAGCTGGAATTCTGGCTTTGAAGATCACCAACTCTGTGGCCCCGGGAAGTTTCTTCATTTCTGAGTCTGGCTTTCCTCATTCATTAAAATGGGTTTTATTAATGATGATGGTACTCGGAGTTCTGTAATGATTAAATGAGCAAATGTCTACAGGATGTGTACCATAACTGGCACCAAGTAATAGCACCATAAATGTTAGCTATTATTATTACCGTTGTTGTGGATTTTTTTTTTTTTTTTTGGTTATTGACTTTTTAGGCTATTTTACTCAGTTTATTTTGTGCTAAAAATGCGAATTGAAGCAATCATCAACACGGAAATGGAGGTAATTCACGACTGCTTTTGCCCATGAGATGTTTAATGACCATCAGTGAGGAGTTCTGCCTTCTTTATACAAGATTTTGCACGCTTCATTTGCAAAATAGGTGCTTACATACACGAGATTTCCCTTTAAGAGTAGTTCCTGGCTCAGCCGCCGTTCTTCTGATTAACCAACTCTCTCTTTAAAGACTTCAAGTCATGAAGTTTATTTTTTGTGACATTCACTCAAGTATAGACACAAGGATTGCCAGTGGTTTCCAGCAGTCTTTTATGTCCATTCCATCACGCAAACTTGCAGATGTTGTTTCCATGAACGACAGAGTTGTAGAGAGAAGGTGATATTAACGGTAACGTCTGCTGTAAGGGACAATTCTGAAAAGTGCTGTTAAGCCAATTCCATTGTTTGGCTGGAATTTTCCACAATGTTAGGGACTTACTCATAAATATTTAACTCAAATCAGAACATAATTTTTGGTAAGCGTTCTTCTCTTAAACTTGTCTTTCGGAGGTTTAATGCATACAAACATCTAAACAATCAATAAGTGTAAAACTCAATATGGGGGTGAATGAGTGGCTAGTCCTTTAAGTGTCCGACTCCAGATTGTAGCTCAGATCATGATCTCACAGTTCGTGATATCGAGCTCTGCATTGGGCTTTGTGCTATCAGTAGGGAGTCTGCTTGGGATTCTCTCTCTCCCTCTCTCCCTACCCCTTCCCTGCTCGAGCATGCACATACACATGCTCTCTCTCTCTCCAAATAAATAAATAAAATTAAAAATAATAAAACTCCAATATCTTCTAAGCACTTAAAACCTTTGAAAGATTTCTAATTATACCTAGAATAAAACCCAAACTTGGCCAATGTTCTATATGGTTCTGCGTGATCTAACACTTTTTATTTTTTGCTTTCCTTTCTTGATATACACCTCCTCTCTTGCTTTTCCTACTCTGTTCCTCTAGCAGGGTGTTTTACTTTTGTTTGTTCATTTGTTTTTTAATTGAGATAGAATTGATATACAACCTTATGTAAGTTTAAGGTATACAACTTATTGATATGATACGTTTATATTGCCATCCGATGGCCACTGTAGAGTTAGCTAACACCTCTATTGTGTTTCATAATTATCATTGCTGTTACTGCTGGTGATAATTGACATAGCTCATTGCCCACTATAGAGGTTTACATGCAGTTTTTATCTAGCTGGACCACTCCAGATTTTCACATGGCTTGTTTCTTCTTATCATTTATGTCCTGACTTAAATACTAACTTTTTTGATTTTGTATGGATTTCTCCTACTATACAAAGTAGCATGCCTCTAAATCAGCCAAGTCCTAACACATCTTTCTGTATTTTAATCATTGTTCTCAGCATTATTGGAAAGTATACATCTAAAATTAGGTGCACCTGTATAGCAATTTTTTTACAATTATCTACGTATCTGTCTCCCTGATCAAAACTTAAGACCCACAAGACCAAGGCCCTTCTCTGCTATATCTGCTTCTTCCCTGCTGTATCTCTTGTGCATAGAATCACATTTGGTGGCCACGTGGATAATCACGTGGATGCAAGGTACCGTGGGGGATACAGAGGAGTTTCAAAGGGGATTTGATCTCTTTAGAAGCCTTCTGTCTAATAAGAGAGTTAAGCCACGGGTGTATGAGAAGATAATTTAACAATCCAGTATAATTAAGTGATGAAAGTCATAAATACTGGGAGATCTGAATACGGCGAAATCACTTTATGCTGATCAAGGGTGGATTGATAGTGGAGGTAGGTTTTAAGCTGGGCCATCGTCATAATTCAGCTCTTTATTACACAAATCTAAGCATAAGTCATTTTACTTTAATTGCAACCCAGGTGTATTCCGGAGAGCCCACGTGAATCAAAGAAAATGCATGCTTGATTTTATTTTTTTGTTGCTGTCCTCCTAGACCGCACATGAATGAGAAGGTCCTCTGAATTCAGTGCTGCCCTCCTTTAAGCTTTATCACCTGCCCCTTGCTCTTTGCCACCTATGATGTGGGAAACAAAGGCAAATGGAAAAGTACATTTCCTTATAACTCATAACCCATTGACAAGTCCCCAAGACAGCCAGTGACCTTCCTCCAATTGTCTTAATATTAATGCTTTACTAGAGGAAAAACAAGTGGTTAACTGATGGAGATCATAGTCACGGAGGGTGTGAATCTCTATTAGTTTACAACTGTCTTCATGATTTATAAAGACATAAGCAATTTTATCAATAAGCCAAACTTCCAGAAACCTATAGATTCAATTTCTTGGGACCCTGACTCTACCCTACCTTTCCATAGGACAGAAAATCTTATACAAGACAACCCCGTGATTTAATAAAAGCAACTTTTTGCACCAAAGAAGTCTCATGAATTCTTTTTTGGCCATTGGTTCTGAACCCCAACACTCCAAACCACATCCTGTATGTTCCAGATAGAGTGCTCCTGGGCCCCAGCTTAGATTCCCTACAAAGTGCTCTGTTCATCCTTTCTTCTGGATCTTCATTCAGGATTTTCAGTGGGCCTATACTGGTTCCCAGATGTGCCATATCACCTGACTAAGGCCTCTCCATTCTCCATATTGCAGTTTACAAATCCACTGCTCAGAAGGCCATTCTAGACTAGCGTGGGCCTCCTGCCCAGGCCGTCCCCTTCCCTGTATGTTGCTCAGCACAACTCTTTGTTACTGGATGTAGAATTATCGTGATCCCCACGGTCTATAGACCACATGAGGATGAGAATTGTGTTTTCATCACCTCCACATCTCATGGCCGGTGCAGTGCTTAGTGTATCAAAGGAGCTAAATAACTATTTCCTGAATGGGTAAATGAATGGAGAAAGATAGAAAGCAGTGGTCCTTAAGTGGGATGTTGGAATGCTGAGCTTAACTTGAAACCTTTCTGAAACCATCTTGACACCAATCATAGAATCTTGCTTAATGGAAACCAACATGAAAATGCCAACACTACCTTACTTACAAGGTGCTTTGTTCATTAGAGCTATTAAAGGGCCCTCTTGATGGGAAGTTGTGTATAACTATAGGTATTTTGCCAGAGACCGCTTAGTGTAAGGCTGCCAGACCAAAGAGGCAGGCACTGGCCTCTGGAGACCTTCACCCAACAGGATTATTAAAAGAATCTGTAAGGGTTAATAGATGGGTGGTAGCTCATTAAAACCAACTCTAAATGCTTTGACCACAGACTCATAATATGGACCATCCCTGGAAGCCTGGTAAAGTCTGAAATGTATCCTTCAGACTACATCCTTAGGCTTACGAATGGGGTAGGCACTTGGAATAACAGTCAATAGTCAAAGTGTGTAATGCTCATTGAGGAGCCCTCCCATTGGCCAAGCACTACCCTGGGTGCTTACAAAAAAAGTCCCAAGGTTTAAGCTTTAACATTTCCATTTACAGTTGAGGAAACTGAGGCTCAGAAAGACTTTGTGGCCACAGGAGACAAACTGGTAAAGACTGCCTTGTCCCCATGAGCCTTGACAATTGACTGGGTCCAAACTGCTTTCAGAGTGCTTCTTATAAGAAAATTGTGTTGGCTGTCAGGACCTATTCATCTCATTCTCTTGAACCTAAGATATTATGCCTGGTAGAATGTGTTTTCAACTCATGACCTGTTTGGTATGGACAAATTCCCTCATCGTTCCATAAGAAGGGGATTATGATGATATTTCTCTCACAAACTTCATAGGCAAGAGTTAGAAGGATTGAGACATACACGGCAAATTGGATCATATCTGTATCTTCAGAAGCACATGAGAGGTATTATCATCCTAAAGCGTTTAGGGTGTATGGCAGTTTTTAGACCTTCATTCATTCTTTTGTTCCACTACCATTAACTGAGTACCACTTCATGCCCAAGGGGGTCCTAGTCCTCTAAGACCTGTGGTGACCTCCTGCATTTCAAGATCTGTGTTCATGCTTCTGCCTGTTTTGAACAAAAGGTTTTAAGTTAGATAGTGTAATATTTTAGCAAATTGACCAACACCTGGATTTCATCTAAAATATTCTCTACTTTTTAAATAATCAATTTTATTTTCTCCCTTAACCTATGTCTTTGAAAGTTCGTTGGCTTTGTTTAAGGTCAGTTGGGCTCTTTTGGCAGAAATAACACTTTAGGGAAAAATTCAGTCTTTCCACCAGCCTCTCTCAATGAGGCAGATGTTGGTTTCTGGTGCCCTGTCCTAGTTTTGACAGATAATTGTCTATAGACAAATTTACTTTTTCTTTTAATATTGGATCTGGGTGCAATACCTTTTAAGACACATGAAACCTCTACTAGGTATCCATATTTTAATTAAAATTTGACTCAGTAAGTTAGTATGATCTAAGGCAGTGGGGTAAGAAAATGTCCCTCCTCCCAGGGATGAGGAAAGTGAGAGCTAGCTTGGTCCCCCTTTTGCTCCATTATATTCTAAGATGCCTTGTTAAGTAACTCAGGGTGTTATTTTCCTTCAACAAAGTCACACTAAAGTGAATGGAAGTGATGTTACTTTCTCAGAACAGATGGAGATCTAAATCTGTACTGTAATAGATAAGGTTTATTCTAGATACATTAGAAAAGGAAACAGGAAGTTAGGTGAGAAAGACATCTCTTCCTCCTCTTCCCAAGCAATGAGAACTGTATTCCCCTGATGCCCCATCCTCACCCTGCAATACGTACAGCCACAGAGACAAGGGTTCTCACTTCCTTAGCCTTCTGGAAAAAGTCAATGGAGGAATAATGGTTTGGTGTTCAGTGGATTGCCAAGACTGAAGAGTCTGGGGGTTGGAGCGCCTAAGTGGCTCAGTCAGTTAAGCATCTGACTCTTGATTTCAGCTCAGGTCATGATCTCATGGTTTGTGAGTTTGAGCCCTGCATCGGATTCTACATCAAGGAGGTTGCTTGGGGTTCTCTGTCTCCCTCTCTCTCTGTCCCTACCCTGCTTGTGCTTTCTCACTCTTTCTCTCAAAATTAAAAAAAAAAAAAAAAAAAAAAAAAAGAGAGTCTGGGGATGGATCCTCACTGTAAGGGGTAACATCTGGGAAGAGAAGATGCTATAGTGAGACAGGACACTGAGTACAGGGCGGTGAGGCTGGGATCACTTCCGTCTTTGTGTTCCTGGTTTATGACCTTATATGCATTTAATGTTCTCCATTCACTGAACAGCCCTGGGTATTGGGTACTCCCTCTGAGGCACAGAAGGGCTTAGTGACAGAGTTCCTTCTGGCAGTTATGTGCAACTCCGAAGCAATACACCTCTGCAGGAGGCAACTGAGAACTACTTGGTGGAGGGTGGTGGTTTGAGAAGCAGAGAGCCATGACAGAAGTGAACTATGATTACACTTTAAGGAATCGTTCTCAAATCTTGTCCACAAAACCAGTACAAAACAACTAGTCATTAATTCATTTTCCCTCGTCTAAATGTTTTCAGAAGAGACTAAATATAATTAATGTAAGGTTTGGTATATTTGCTTATTAATAAATAAATCCCCAACAAAACTCTAGCTTAATGTGTTACAAGTATCCATGGGGACGTAAGAAGGTCAGGGAATGATTTAGTCAGGCGGGACTAGATTTGTTTCTATGTCACATCCTCTCTCTATCGGTATGTTACTTTTATGCTAGATTTCTGAGTCACGCTAATCAATAGAATTAGCCCCTGCTTTCCCTCTGTGCCTTCATTTAAACATCAAGGTGAAATTCAAAGGCTTGCAGAGACTACTTGGGTCATTCAAAAGAGCACTGGTCTTCTGGGAATTGTCTTTGTGTTTGCATCTCTGCATTAGCTTTTGTTACCCAGATTTGGGTTGTGTGCAGTCCCCATCTGCCCTCGTCCTGCGCACACCCGTTCAGGAACTAAGCACAGCACTTGCAAACAGTCCTGTAGTTATGGAATAAGGTGAGGGGATAGAAAACAGGTTTTATTTTCTTGTGAGCTATTTAATTGCAGTCATGTGCGGGAACTCTCGAGAATGACCGTGGATTTTATAAAACCTTGTAGCCTCATTCAACAACAGACTACTAATTAGTTCATTTACTTGGGTACTAAACTCATCTAAGAAGAGGAGTAGAACCTAATTAGAGAAACCTCAAAGGATATTAAACCCCAGTTCTTTAAAGTTACAGGTTTTTTTTTTAACCACAAATCCACAACGGCATACACAGCTGAACACTCACACTTGTGCCTACACAGACACACAGACACAGACACAGACACACACACACACATACACACACACACACACATTGAAATCAAGCATCTATATGAATACTAAACCCAAGTATTTGGTTAGAGCTGTTAATTAGAAAGGACTTCCATAACTGGTAAAAAAGAAGACAAAGTAACACGAACCATATTCATACTGTCACGCTGAACCAAACTATGAATTTTATTTCCCCCTAATCATATCTTTCATATCATTGAAATATATGGTGGAAATTATGGGGTATTCTAGGGATATATGTAGAGAGAGATTTTGGTGAGTTTTTCTTCCATCAATACAAGTTCTCTTGCATTTTATGGGATTTTGTATGGACTCTAGTCTTATTTAGGCTGATGCTGGTGTTCTGAATCCTTTCATTTATTTGTGTAGTAGGTATTTTCCCCATGGCAGGTATTTTCTAGGCATTCTGCTATCTACTTTGGGGGATACCCAGAAGCAGACCTGAGAGCTCTCATTCGAAGAGCAGCCATATGTCAGCTCATTCGACAAATGGTTACTGATTATTTGCAAGTGCAAATATTAATAAGGGATAGTCTCTTTTAGAAAAAGAGACTAAAATAGAATCATTTTATAGAAATATGTATATATTTATAATTAATATATATTAAATTTTTATTTCATATGGAAACAGTTGGAAATATATTTATATCGTGTATATTATATATTTACATTTGCAATGCATATTTATATGTATTTATATTAAACATATGTATTTCATTCTATTATCTATTATTCTACTTAATTCTTTTTTAAATGTTTATTTATTTATTTTGAGAGGGGGGCAGGGGCAGAGAGAGAAGGAGAAAGGGAGTCCCATGTGGGGTCCTATCTCACAAACCCTGAGACCATGACTTGAGCTGAAATCAAGAGTCTGACGCTTAACCAAATAAGACACTCAGGTGCCCCACCCCTTATGTAATTATATACTAATTAACATTTTATTTTATATCTATAAAATATATTCTAACATAATATTTTATATAAAATATAAATTTATATAAATATAAATAATAGCTATATAAAATAATATATATTAAATATGCATATATACGCATATATACATATATGCATTTGGGAACTATCGGAAAGAAGGGAAGGATATGGACCTAGAGAGGAGTCAGGAAGTCCTTGCTAAGGAGAGCTTCTGAGCAGGCGGTTTATCAGAAATAAGTGAGAAAATGTCAGACAGGGGAGAGGGCATCTATTTCATGAAGAGGGAGAGAGAATGGCAAATGATAAGTTTAGTGGAATTATAATGTTTTGCTATGCTGATGATGGCATTCGAAGCAAGGATTGAAAACAAGTGTAATAACCTAGACAACAATAATAATAACAATGATCATTAACATTTATTGAGAACGGTCCATGCAATAAGATTTCATTGAAAGATGTTGCAGGTCTGGCCAATTCTTTTAATAACTTTTGCAGGGTAATAGTGTTTAATTGTGAGGAGGCCCAATTTCAGTTTTCCCTCTTATGACTCATGCTTTGGTATCAAGTCTAAGAACTCATCCTGAAGACTTTCTGCCATGTTTTTTCCTAAAAACTCTCGTGTTTTACATTTTACTACAATTTCTTCTAACCCAGAGTGGTGGGTTGTTAGTTTGTTTTTCAATATAGTTCCCTCAAAACTGGAGGATTTTTCTTATCTGATTCCATTTGGCACCAAATGTTAGTATGCCAATAAATGCATTAATAATATTTTAAGACAATTCTCCTATTTGTGGATTTCTTTGAATTTGCAATTTCGTAGTTCTCTCTCCCTCTATTTATGTCTCTCTCTCTCTGTCTTTCTCCAGCACTTACTGAGTGAAAACTCTGCTGGTTGTTGTATTGGGTACATGGCACGTGACATACGTGCCATTTAATGGTCACACTATCCTATGGAAAAGATGCCATTGTAATTATTTCTAATATTTTTTAAGAAAAAAAAAGGGCAACTTAAGATTTTAAAGAACTTGCTTTGAATATAAAACTAGCAAATGGTGAAGGCATGATACAAATCCTATGGTCTGACTTCAGATCCCCCCTAATGATGGGAAGTAAAACTATCTGTAAGATAAGTTATATGCAGTAATCATATGTGTATATAAAGCATTACTGAACCAAATGTGAATGGAAGAGTTTGATCATAATGTATTATCACCTCGTGGTTTCTCGGATCACTTTTTCTTCTTTTTCTTTCTGTTTACTAAGGTTAATTCAGCCACGTGAAGACCCAAAGACATAGAAAAGGTATGTAAAGATGGAGGAGAGATTGGATTGATGCATTTCCAAGCCAAGGAAGGTCAAGAATTGGACTGAGGAATGGAACAGAGCACTCAGAAAGAACCAGCCCACCGACACCTTGAATTCAGACTTGTAGCCTGAGAATTGTGAGGCAATACATTTCTAGTTCTTTTTTAAAGTCATGTAGTCTCTTTGAATTTATTGTGGCAGCCTTAGGAAGCTAAGACAGCCATGGCTTAAATTTTTCCCCCTGTATTATACAACCTGATATATGACCTAACTAATATACAACCTAACTCATTTGCATTATGGGTTCTTAAATATGAATTTCCTTTACTCAGTGTGAGCTCTGAAAAACAAGCGGGTAATAAATTGGGGCAAAGTCACATTTTAGACATTAAATAGGATTTTGGTAAATCTGAACATCTTTTAGAATAGCTCTAAATGCTGCTCTAGGCATGTGCACGAAATGACGCATGCTAACTTCATCAGCGGCTCTCACTGTTAATCAAAGAGGGGGTCAGGGGCCACAATCATCAGCTACACAGGGAAGATTCTTTCCCTCTCCCCACATCCTGACAACGAGCTTCCTGGCCTACAGCCAAAGCCAATGTTAAGATGTGAATGGTGTATTTTTGCCCATGTGGAAAGAATAGCTTCTGATCATAAAAAGCAATGCCTGCTTTCTGCAAGGAATTCAGAAATAATACAACATGCATATAAAAGAAAATAAAAATCACCTATAATCCCACCATCCAGAGATATCAAAATAAAATGTGTATATATTACACTTACACTGGGTGTGTTCAAGAGTAAAATCAATCCTTATATATAAGTACATATATATGTACTTTAGGGATTGTTCTCTGCCAACAAATGAAATCTAGATCATATTTTTTTAATGTCTGTATGGTATACCAGTGCTTGGATATAGCATAGTTGATTTAACCATTCTTCTGCTGATGAACATTTAAGTCGCTGTAGTAATTTTTGATAGTTGAAAACATATGATTATGAACTTTATGCTGATATATTCGTAAATCCGATTATTCCCATAAAATCTGTATTTTTACAGGGAGCTGCTTACATTTTGGGGTCCCTAGTTAATGACGGGAATGTAATACAAGAGGTGAAATGCTAATTCTGGAGGACGTGGGTTCTATTTAACCCAACCATTTCTCAGGCCAGGGTGGCTTTATTTGGTCTGTCCCCACTCCAGATGATATTGCTTATGGGAACAGAGCTCTTCAGGGACAAGTAAGATTAGAAGGTATGGCTTCTGCCAGTAAAGAATCTTCTAGCTCAACTATAACATGTGCAGGGAGTGAGTGATTGTTCCAAACTGATTTTTAACCACACAGTGCAGACACGATGAGTGGGAAGTGTATATGCATGTCTATGTATTGAAGGTCCAGGGAGCTGATGAGTAACTGTACCAAGGACAGTGTGGATGGGGTCAAGTGTGAACTTACTGGGATGGAGACATAAGACGTCAGACACCTGACACAGATCAGCAGGGGCATAGGGGTGGAAGTGAGAGGAGCAATCATGGGGAGAGGGGGAGAGTGGCTTAGATACATATATGGTTCAGCTGCCAAGTCTTTCCTTCTGGGAAACCTCCTCTCACCTCTTTGGAGGGAGGAAATATTCAATTTAGAGTTTCAATTTAGTGAACGAATGACCAGGCTAGAAGGTTGGTGCTCTGTCTCCTCAAGGCTTCTCCCACGCGTGACTGGGACCCTCTGTCTTTTCAGGATTAAATCTCCCCTTACCTGTGGGAACAATCCAGTCCTTATGAGAAGGCTGGGAGCCTTGACTCAGGAGTCCAGCCTCAGGACATGCAACCTTTTGTCCTACTTCTAGCAACAAGGAGATTGCCTGCCCTTTCCTCTACCCATATGTGTGGGTGCTTGGGTCCCGCCTCTTCTCCCTAGGCCTAAGGAAGTCCTTGCGTGGCGAACCTACCTGGAGAGCAATCTCTTCTGGAACCAGGACTGACCTTGCTCTGTTCATTTTCAGCACAAGGGGCCAACCCAACAGGTGGAGTCTTCTTCTTATTTTGTTCAATAGCTTTACTGAAGTATAATTAACTTGCAATAGACTGCATATATTTTAAATGTGCAATTTGATAAGTTTTAACAAGTGCATACGATCATGAAACCATTACAACAATTAATAAAATCAACCTATCCATTACCTATACAAAAGTTACCTTTTTATCCCTGCTAATCCTTCCCTCCTGCCTCCTGAAACCACTGATCTACCTTCTGTCACTAGGCATTCATTGTCCTTTCCTAGAATTTTCTATAAATGGTGTCCTATGCAGTGTACTTTCTTTTTGGCCACTCTTGTTTTACACAACGTAGTTATTTTGAGATTCATTCCTATAGCTACATTTGCCAATAACCTATACTTTTCATTGCTAAACAGTATTCCATTGTCCTGTTTACCACAATATCTTTATGTCCTCACCTGCCTGTGAGATATTTTGTGTTGTTTCTAATTTTTGGTTATGACCCAAACCTTGCTATGAGCATTCATGAAAAAGTCTTTGTATGAACATGTGTCATTGTTTCTCTTGGGCAAAACTTGTTGAATGTCTGGATCATATGCCAGGTATATGTTGAAATTTTAAGAAATCACAAAATTGGTTAAATATCAGGGGCTAGCTCATGAGTTCAAGCCCTGCGTCTGGCTCTGTGCTGACAGCACAGAGCCTTGGAGCCTGCTTCAGAGTCTGTGTCTCGCTCTCTGTCTCTGCTCCTCCTCAGCTTGTGCACTCTCTCTCTCTCTCAAAAATAAGTAAGCAATAAAAATTAAAAAAAATAAATTTGTTTAAAAAAGACTATCTTTTAGCCAATGAATTGCCTTTGCATGTTAGTAAAAAATTAGTCGTTCATATAAGTGTGGATCTATAACTGGACTCTCTATTCTTTCCCACTGATATTTATCGATCTTAACATCAGCATTACATTGTCTTGATAATTAGGCCTTTGTAAAAAAGGTCTTGAAATCAAGTAGCTATAGTCTTCCAACTTTCTTCTTTTTTAAAGACTTGGCCAGTGTAGGCTCTTTTTTTTTTTTTAATTTTTTTTTTTTTAGCGTTTATTTATTTTTGAGAGACATAGAGACAGAGTTTGAGCAGGTCAGAGAGAGAGGGAGATACAGAATCTGAAGCAGGCTCCAGGCTCTGAGCTGTCAAGCACAGAGCCCGATGCGGGGTTCGAACTCACAGACCCTGAGATCATGACCTGAGCCGAAGTCGGCCGCTTAACCAACTGAGCCACCCAGGCGCCCCAGTGTAGGCTCTTTGAACTCCTTTTAAATTTTAGAATCAGCTCGTTAATTTCTGCCAAAAAAAAAAAAAAGGGCATTTTCATTTAGATTGTGTGGTAACCAAGATAATTTAGGGAGATAAATAAAATGTGGCATATTCACACAACAAATATCATTTAGCTATACAAGAGAATGAAGCTCTATGCCAAACTCAAGGCCATGAGCCTTGACAACATTGTAAATGCAAGAAGCCATTCAAAAAGGCTTCGATGAATATAGAACGTCCAGAACAAGCAAGTCTATAGACATGGAAAGTGGTTGTTTAGGGCTAAGGGGTTGGAGGGAAGAAAAGAGTAATTGCAAATAATTCTTTTCACGGACTGAGCAATTTTTTTTAACGTTTCTTTATTTTTGAGAGACATAGAGACAGAGTATGAGCAGGGGAAGGGCAGAGAAAGGGAGATACAGAGTCCGAAGCAGGCTCCAGACTCTGAGCTGTCAGCACAGAACCCGACACAGGACTCGAACTCACAGACCCTGAGATCATGACCTGAGCTGATGTCGGCCACTTAACCAACTGAGCCACCCAGGCGCCCCATGAGCGATTTTAAAATTAGAGTCCGAGAATGGTGGCACAACCCTATAAATATACTAAAACTATTTAATTGTGCAATTTAGTTGGGTGTGTTGCACACACATGAATTATATCTCAATAAAACACTGTTGAAAGGATCAATTTGAGGAGAACTGACATCTTAACAATGTGACCCGTGAACATGGTGTATATTTTCTTTTATTTAATGGTGTTTAGTTTCTCTCAGTGATATATTGTGATTTTCAGGTCTTACACACCTTTTCTTTTTCCAGATTTCTTCCCAAATGCTTCATATCTTGATGATATTATAAATTATATTTTTATTTCAATTTTCAAATTTGGGTTGCTAGTATGCAGACATACAACTGATTTTTGTATATTGAGCTTGTACATTGTGCCTTTGTCAAATGCACTTATTCATTCTAGCAGCTTTCTGGTAGATTCCACAGAAATCACATGGTCTTCAAATAAATCTCTCTCACTGGCACAGATTTCTAATGGTGACTGTGTTTTGGTCCCCTATCTTTCTAACTTTTTTGCTGGTACTGTGATGTCACCGAGAATGATTCCCGAATGCTGACTGGTAACAGAGGATGCTCTGAACACTGGGCACTATACTTTCCTGATGCCATGTACTATCTCTTAGGAAAAATGAATTCCCAGGCCAAGTAGCTGGCTCCATGTGTGAGCAATTAACCAACTCGATAAGAACATTTTGTTCTCAGGTCCTGAGGGCTCCGAGTCTTGCCCATGTCATTGTCTATTGATGGCCTTAACATTGTACTTTGATAGAGGAACACAGATACGTGAGTTTTATCTTATAGGATTTTCCTGTGAAGGGTTTTTGTTTGTTTGTTTGTTTGTTGTTGTTTTTTTTAATGACCTAAATCAGTAGGGTGACTCAGGAGTAGTATTTATCTTGCCAAAGCAAGATGACATAAATGGGATAACATAAATGGAAACATATATCCAGTGTTCCTGGGCCTTCTACTTTTTTATGTCATCTTGCTCTGGCAAGATAAATACTACTCCTGAGTCACCCTACTGAGTTAGGTCAATCACCCAGACCTTACATGCATATTTGAATTCCAAATTCTTCCTTAGCCAGGTAGATTTGTCTACTAAGACACTTTTGAACATTTATTCATTCATCTATCATCACTCATTGAGTATAGTGATTGCATGCCAAACACTATGATCATTGCTTTCTAAAGACAAAGAAATAAGACACACTCCCTGTTTCTGGAGAGCTCCCACTTTAGGCAAACTAATCGAGACGCTATTATTCAGTTACCTTTCAGCACATGTTCCTAAATGAAGATAGAATGGGGTGGTGGTGTTCACGAAGTACTTTCCAGAGGAAGCAATGTTTGGTCAGATTCTCCAGAATAGAAAGAATTGCCAGGTAGAGAAGGAAGAGAGCATGCTATACTAGGTTGGAGGAACAGCATGTGGGAAGGCACTGTGGCACGAACAGAAAATAGAAGTTTTGCATCTTCTAGTGAATTCACTATGCCTGTGACTGAACAACAGAAAGGAATTGAAGCTAGAGATAACAGTCCCCAAACAGTAGTGCCTCTTAAAAGAGAACACTGCTTGCTGTTAAATAGATTGCCCCTCCCAGTAAGCACAAACAACTTACTTACTCCAAGGGGATAACAACTCTTCAACCAAAAAGTATATCACTGGCTGCCATATTGAATCCATAAGACCCAACTCCACCACCTTCTATCTTTTCTGAAGATTTCTGTCATAGTGTGGTATGTGTGTGTGTGTGTGCGCGTGCGCGTGTGCGCGTGCGCGTGTGCGCGTGCGCGTTCACATGTGCAGGTGTTGGTCACACATTCCAATTCACTTTACTTTTCACATGTTTATTTTCTCCTTTTGTACAAACGATTCTCTTGTAACCTCTTCTTGAAGTTAAAGCTATGGGGTTCTCATGAAAGGAATGAACATGATGACACCTCAGCTCTTGGAATCTAGTCAAATATTTGAATTCACAAACTTCCTAGCTCCAACACAGTATTCCAACAGTGAGATTTCTTTGCTGCTGAATTTGTGTGTGTTTCATCCTCAGTGAAGCCATTTCCCACCCTACGCCCACTCCCTTTCAATTCAAAATTTCTTGGCAATATCCAGGTGAAATACAATACCCATTAACCCTCATTAACCCAGTAGCATCTTCTATTAAGGGGCGGTGTTTCCCAGTACGATGACAAGAATTTCGGTAGAGACGAGAATGCAGTGTTTGTTGGAAAGTCTCTTGAATCAAGTCTAAGATGGGGGAGGACAGAGAAAGGGAAAGGAAGCATAAAAGGCAATGGGAATGAAAACGTGGCAATGATTGTAAATCTATCATTGTTTACCTTCAGGAAAACAGGAAAACTGTTCCTATCTTTTTTTCCTTAATTGCTTGGTTGACCTCAGGAAGAAAAAAAAAAGAGAGAAGTCTAAGTTAAATGCACAATATTTCTTCTGACAATGTTCATCCCCTGCCCCCAGTTTCCTTTCGGCTGAGTACCCATGTGGTTTCTGCGTTTCTGAGCAGAGAGACGCAGAGCTGCTTTAATAGCCCTTGAGAAAGTGCTTCAGGAGGTATTTGCAGAGAGCAGGGTGCCAGGCCACAGCCTTGTCTCCTCGACATGCCCCAGATATTGAACCTTCCAGTAACTACAATTACAACCCAAACCACAAAATGTAGATTTACAGATTGTTTTCAGCAACGCCCATTCAAATTTACTTATATTTACACTAGAAAAATTAGGGTAAGTGCTATTGTGACCAGAGACACAGACCAGGATCAATAACCAACCAATTCTTGGCTAATAAAGCACTTCTCTAAGGTCTATGGTTGCTCTATTCTGACTTTGAGGTTGGCCTCTAATGTCTTACCCATTGACTTTTCCCGTAAATATGTCTAATCGAGGCCATGTAGGATTCTAAAGAGAAATGATACACTTGGTTTGGTAAGAATTGCTAATTAACCAAGTATGTAAAACCTGTAGCTGCTATGGCTCTCAGTATTTCTTCTGGGGTGACGATTTATACATGACAAGGAACTAAAAGTAAAGTGGCAACTTCCATTTTTCCTTGTGTGTGTGCGTGTGTGTGTGAGTGTTAGTTCTCCCTCTTACAAACCCTAATGGTACCAAAATCACCTTGAAAATGGAATTAAAACAAAAGTCCGTAGCAGTGTTTTCCTGATGTTATAAAACCTTTCACCAGGAAAATAATGTGCGGGATATTCTCATGTTACACAGGAATTCTTTAATCATGCTTAACCTCAGTTTAAACAAAGTTCTCTTTTTTTACAGCCACAAAAGATTGTACTTCATATTAGAAAGGTCAAGAGAGATTAATTTGGTTACTTGTATATTTGAATCATTAATTTTGTTCTGGTAACAGAGCTGGGTATTTCATCACACACACCTGAAAGAAATGAAATAATGAATGACGAGAGAAAGGCAACAGGGAGAGACCTATAAAGGCTTTCTGAATATACATTTCCGGTTGGGAATATCACGTCACAGTGCCTATTCATGTAAGGGCTTTCTGAAAAAGCCAGTGCTGCCCAGAGAGCTTGCTTGCTATATCGGAAATACCCCCATCCTTGATATCTCTGTTCCATATGCTAGAGGCAACAATTCCTGCACTCGGTTGATTGGAGTCTGGGGAAATGGGGTGAAGACTATGATTTCCACTACTAGAGGGGATGGTTAGGGTGACTCTGGTCTAAACTCACAAACCTATGCCATTCCGCCCCCCTCCCGCCACCCCTGTCAGACCTCAGCTCACAGGGAGAAACAGGGGTACTGTGACTCTCTCAGGATAAGTATCAGAGGCACTGAGGGAGAATGCATGCAGAAATGGCTGCCCTGCAGGCCAACATCCAGCTTTACTGGTGCCCCAGTACTCTCTTTTTCCCTCGAATTTCTTGCTTTCATCCAATTTTTTAAAAAAATTTAATGTTTATTTATTTTTGAGAAAGAGAGACAGACTCAAGCAGGGGAGAGACAGAGAAAGAGGGAGACACAGAATATGAAGCAGGTTCCAGGCTCTGAGCTGTTAGCACAGAACCTGATGTGGGGCTCAAACTCACGAACCGTGCGATCATGACCTGGACCAAAGTCTGACACTCAACCAACTGAGCCACCCAGGCGCCCAACTTGCCTCCAATTTTTATATAAAGGGCATATCATAACAGATGGGTAAAAGAAAAAGACTTAGTTTACTCAGGCAGAAACTAAATATATGCTATGCCTGGAGTAGAGTTATGAAGACATTTTTAGGTGGTTTGAACCATAATGAGAGTGGCCAAGGGATTAGATTCCATAGTCTCTGTGTACCTGTGTCCTGGTTGGACCAATCTGGGATTGTTAGAATATTATATTCTGAATGTGGTAAAACACTTTAATACAACTTTATAAAACAAACCGACATGATATATTTATAGCCAATTACACATTTGATCCTCAAGGCAAACTAGTGAGAGAGGAATTATTTTTATTCCAAGATTTGAGATAAGGCATTTTCAAACTCCCATTCTTAAAGAGTTCATAGCCAAGTTGAGGTAACACTGTTATATTAGTTTATGACAAGGGCTGCCATACAGGTGTTTGGACAGGAGTTAAGGTGTTAAGTGAGGACTGCCTATGCCAGGATCAAGTGTAAGGTGTACATTGCAGGAACGGAAATCCATTTAAAGATATAGGGAACCGTCCATTATGAGGTATCATTGATAAGTCCTCAGCCATTTGATCTTGAAAATTATAGGGCGCCTGGGTGGCTTAGTCAGTTGAGCGGCTAACTCTTGATTGCTGCTCTGGTCACAATCCCAGGATCGTGGGATTGAGCCCCACCTTGGGTCTCTGTGCTGAACAGGAAGCCTACTTAATATTCTCTCTCTTTCTCTCTCTCTCTCCCCCTCTGCTCCTTCCCTGCTCATGCACACACACTTGCATTCTCTCTGTCTAAAATAAAAATAAAAATGAAAATTAAAAACTTCCTTCTATTAAAGCACCATTTTAAAAATTAAAGGATAAGTCAGAACCTAGAAAAAGACATTTACAGCCCAAATAAAAGGAAAAGAAGAGAATTTAAAATATGTAAATAAATAAAAGGAGAGATGAATATATCTAACTAATAAATTGACAAAAGATATCAATAGGCATTTTAGAGCAGAGAAAGTGCATATTGTCATTAAATATGTGACATCTTCTTCTTAGCTTTATAAGTAATCATGTAAATGTTAATCAAGACTACAAAGATTTATCATTTTTAACACTTTATTGGGAAAAATCAAAGAAGTCTAAATAAAACACTTTCAATTGCTGGTGGGAGTGCTAATTAGTACAACTACTTCGAGAACAATGTAGAATTACCTTCACATATCCTAAGAGTCGGCACATGTGCCCCAGGAGATAGTTGCATGAATCTTCACAGCGCCATGGCTCACAAGAGCAAGATACTGGACACAAACCAAATATCCATCAACCAGAGACTGAATAAATAAATTGTGGGATAGTAAATATGATGATACATCTTCAGTAGTAATATTGAATAAACTATAACTACGACATGGATGAATTCTGGAAAGGTAAGTCTGGAAATGCAATACTGAATGACAGTAGCAACACACAGAAGACCTCATAAAGTATGATACCTTTATAGAAAAATCTCACTAACAATTAATCAAAAGCAATCCATCAATATGTTTTTCAAGCATAATTCATATGTGATAAATAAGGAGAAAAACTAAACACAATTTCAATGAATACTTCTAGAAAGAGGCATGAATCGGAGCACATAGATGCAAGTTACTGGCAGTAAAATCTCATTGGCAACTGTAATAGAATCTCAGACAGTGACTGGGTAGATAGGCTGTACAATTACCTTATAATTAGGAACAGTTTTTTTTTTTTCCAATATGAACTGTTCATTTAAAAATAAATTGTTTTTCAAAATGAACCAAAATGTTGTTTGCAAAAACTAATGAAAATCAGAAAATAGGCAAGGCTTATTCATTTGTTATAAGAAAGTAACCATGGAAGATGTGTTAAAAAGAAATCAGCTAACTCTCCCCAAAAATATTACTTTGAACATAAGAATGAAACCCTCAACCCTGGATTTTTCATAAGTCAGTCATGTTAAAATGATGCAGTCAAACTTAATACATGCGGCCAAAGATAGTATTCCATGGTAAATCTACAACCTTGGGTGCTGTAAGGAAATAAATTGAACGACTTTTTTTTATTTGAATAATTATTTTAAAATATGCCCTAAGGTTATATGAAGCACAACATAATAAATGTTAAAGCAGATGACAATAGATCAAAACCTGGAAGAACTAAAATGTATTCGTACAAAAGCTCACTCTTTGGGAGAAGGGAAGACAATTCCTGGGAAATTCAGTAAGAAAGACTGAAAAGAAACACCCAGAGGACTAGAAAGAGAAAAAGAGTAACTGAAACAAAATGAACATAAGAGGTGATCTATTCCTTCTGCTTCAGAACCAAACTGCCTGTACGCTCTTTTCTTGCTCTTGTTTAAATTTTTTTAATGTTTATTTATTTTTGAAAATGAAAGAGAGAGAGAGAGAGAGAGAGGGAGAGAGAGAGAGAGAGAGAGAGATGGGCTGACAGCACAGAGCCCAATCTGGAGCTTGAACTTACAAACCATGAAATCATGACCCGAGCTGAAGTTGGACTCTTAACCAAGTGAGCCAGCCAAGCATCCCTCAAGTTCTGAATTTCTGTTGGAAACAGAAATGATGAATGATTAATTTGACAAAATATCAACATTGTCATCCACAATGGGGGCCATAAAGATATCATCGATCACATGAAAACCAGAAGACACAAATCTCCTTCGAACCACCAACACCCAACGTGAAGAGTTTTGTAGTGATGCTAAGAAGACTGTGTCTGAGGTGATGATTTAACAAATGCATCTACAGAAGATAGGTTTACAGATCACTTTGTGGCATATGACTTTCATTTGAATCAAGTAACCACTCTCCACTGAATTTGCTCATTTTCAACTGTAAGTTGTGTAACCAAGACTCTTGTTCACGCACAAAATGTTGAGAGCTGCTGATGTGTCAGTTCCATTAGCAAAAGAGAAAAATGGCAATTAATGAAGAGACACCAGTTTTATAGAAGTGTCATCACACGCATTAAGTAGAATTTAGTTAATTCCAATAGTAGCTTATTTTTTAAACCAATGTTTAGACTCAAAATGGAGCTTTTAAAATATCTTGTCACTGATGAATCATTTGACATTAATATGAATGTTATAGCTAATTCAGCCAAAAAATTCAATATAGGAGATAAGCTTTCTGTTAGTTTTGGGATCACAAAATAAATAAAGTTTGGGACAACACGATATGGTAAAAAGCAATGTTTTACTAATGAAGTAAATCTATGTGAGGGAATACACTTATCAAATTATTTAGGAAAGCTGTAATATTTATAATTCATCAAAACACACTCTCATAATGTACCAAAAAAAGAGGCAATTATTGTTACAATTAACAAATATTTTGAGGCACCTGGGTGACACAGTCGGTTAAGTGTCTGACTTTGGCTCAGATCATGATCTTATGGTCTGCAGGTTTGAGCCCTGCATCAGGCTCTTTGCTGACAGCTCAGAGCCTGAAGCCTGCTTCAGATTCCGGGTCTTCACCTGTCTCTGCCCCTCCCCCCCGTATGATCTCTCTCTCTCTCTCTCTCTCTCTCTTTCTCTCTCTCTGTCTCTCTCTCTCAAAAATAAATAAAAACACTTAATTTCTTTTTTAATTTTAAAAATTAAAAAAAGAATTAACAAATATTTTTATATACACACACAAAGTAGCTGAACTACAATTTTTGTGTTTGGGCCAAAATTGGTGCTGAATTAAAAACAAAAACAAAAACAAACAAAAAAAAACAACACCTTGCACAATAGTATTTCCCTTTTCTCCTTGAGATTCAGAGAAATTTAGTTATAAAAAAATAAACATTTTTGGAATAGCTTTGGTTGCATTTTGTTTACTATAAGTTGAAAATGGTAATTAAAATATTTAACAAACAGGGGCACCTGAGGGGCTCAGCTGGTTGAGCATCAAACTCCCGGTTTTGGCTCAGGTCATGATCTCACGGTTTTGGGTTTTGTGAGTTTGAACCCCGCGTCAGTTCTGCACCGACAGTGTGGAATCTGCTTGGGATTCTCTCTCTGTCTCTCTCTCTCTCAGTCTCTCCCCTTCTCATACTGTCTCTCTGTCTCCCAAAATAAATAAATAAACTTTAAGAAGTTCAACAAATAGGCCTCCAGAAGTTTTGTTGACAACAAAGTGCAAACAAGAAAACGGTGACATTTACCCATAGAGTCAAGGGTGAAACTGAACGAAATAATCAGTGAGAGCTGAAAAGGTACATGGCTTCAATTCTAAAGCTCTAACTGTACTTGGGAATATCTTGATTTGAGGAAAGCATTTTAAATTCAGTTCTTATACTCAATTGAATCCATTTCTATTCTGTGCTGGAAGGCAATGGAATTGAAAAGGCCTATCATTTTGCAGTATCTAAATTTGGTGAAACATTCAAAAGACTCATAAATGGAGACAATTTATTTGATGAGAGTTGTCTTTGAAAAATAGTTGCTCTAACACTGAGAAGGGAAGCAAAATGACAGCGTCTGTAAAAATATTTGAGCCTAACACTTTACGTATTTTCATACAAAACAAATTAGAAATGAAAATTTTCTTCCTTTAACAGAATTTGCTTGTACCTTAGCAGGTACATCTGCACCTGTAAGAAAAGAGAAAATATTTCTGAATTAAAAATGGCATGTTCTACATGGTAGCAATGATAGAACACGTCAATGGTTAAAATTATTAACATACAGTTCAGCTCTGTAGAAGATGGGAGCCAATTTGATGAAAAAGTTAAATATAAGAAAACAATATATAAAATACCAGTGACATGATATTAGAGTCAGCTTGTAAAAGATTATAAATCTGCTTGTGTAGGGGCACCGGGGTGGTTCAGTTGGCTAAGCCTCCGACTTTGGCTCACGTCATGTTCTTGCAGTTTGTGAGTCCAAGCCCCACAGTGGGCTTTGTGTAGACATCTCCAAGCCTGGAGCCTGTTTTGGATTCTGTGTCTCCCTCTCTCTGTGTCCCTTCCCCACTTGCACTCTGTCTGTCTCTCTCTATCAAAAATAGATAAATTTTTTAAAAATCTTAAAAAAATAAAGAACTGCCTATGTAACAATAAGTATTGTTTGCTATTTTTAATGTGTATATTATCAATATAATACATTTCTAAAATATACACAGCTTGATGTTGTTTTTATATTTCAGACAGATTTTTTCAAATATTTATATTTTAGAAAGAGAGAGAGAGAGAGAGCAGGGGAGGGGCAGAGAAAAAGGGAAAGAGAGAATCTTAAGCAAGCCCCATGCCCAGCACTGAGTCCAATGGAGGGCTCCACATGGGGCTTGATCTCAGGACTCTGAGAGTATGCTCTGAGATAGAACCAAGGGTCGACTGAGTCACCCAGAGACCCCTCAAATAGTTTTTGAATAAGACTTTATTATATAGAGCTACCAGTATGGTGAAGCCCATCTTTGCCAACAAATAAATATTAAAATATGTAATTTTTATTACTTTTAGCATTTTCCGGGCACTCAAAGTTCTGCTTCAAGAATATTGGATTAAATACATGGTCACCCTATGTTTTGAGTTTCCCTAAGGACCTCAGTCTAGCTCATTGGGGGTTGAGCACGCATGCTGACGCTACTGAAATAACCACTTAAAGCAACAGTGGGAAAGGTAAAGAATGATTAGTCACTAATAGGATGTCTCAGAAGGTGATGCTAGAATTTCACAGGAAAGTGAGGTCACCGTTGCCTAGAGTGGATTTGAGAGTTATACCTTTAGTTATGTTGAGGAGTTGAGTGGAGGGGGTCTGAAGAGACCCAGGAGGAAAAGGCACGCTTTGAGAGAGAACCTTGTGGATACCCACAGTAAAAATAGCAGTCGGGACACGGAGATGGGGCATGGAGAGAAGGACTCGTCCTGACACCTTCTGGAAGAAAACACATGCACGTTGTGGCCCTCTTTTAAAGGTAAGATTAAAACAATCAGTTCCGTGATATTTAGGATATTCCAAACAATGTTCTGAATTCATTTCCAAATTAATTAGTAAGAAGTTGTTTATTCTTCTCAACCAAAGTTTCTATTTTTCATTTCCAGAACTTTTCAGATGCCGGGTGAGAAAGTTTGGGAGGTGGGGCGCCTGGGTGGCTCAGTCAGTTAAGCGACCGACTCTTGATTTCGGTTCAGGTCAAGATCTCCCGCTCCTGAGTTTGAGCTCTGAATCAGGCTCCCCACACTAACAGTTCAGAGCTTGCTTGAGATTCTCTCTTTCCCTCTCTCCCTGCCCTTCCCTTCCTTGGGCTCTCTCTCTCTCAAAATAAATTAATAAACTTAAAAAAATTTGCAAGGCATCAGGAAATCGAAAAAAACAGTGCTTTCCATTTTTACCCCGCAGTGAAAAAAATCCATTTATGCTAGTTTCTGGCACGGCAATTTAAGGGGTTCTGATTTATTGCAGCATAGATCTGCTTGCTGTATTGTCCAGCTTAATCCTAATAATGAATTTTATGCACACATGCACATCTTTTGCATATTATATTTTTCTTTTAAGTTTTAAAGTTTTCTTTGTTTGTTTTATAAATCCTGCTTAGGATTAGTGAGGAAGAAGTAAGAACCAGTTGAAAGCACCAAGGACTCAACACATTCATTTGCAATTTGAACAAAGTCTCAGTTTCCCCATCTGTAAAGTGAGGATTAGTTAACCTCACTCATGCGCACAGTGATCTTTTATTAAAATTTATTACATAGTAGACACTGAATGCAGCAGGGCTCAAGATCCAGAAAATCAGTTGGAGCAAAGACACCGTAACAACAATGTGGCTCAGGTTATGACAGGCATTGGTTAAGGAATTACAGGAGATAAGGAAGGAAAGGCTTTACTCTGAAAAGAAAAGTGGACATCTGAAGTGACTCCTGAAGGTGAAGCTGGGTTTGGTTAGAAATATAAGGGAAGTGGTTCTAGGAAGATGAGAAAGCATATGCACAGAAGGGCAATGCAAAAATATTTAGATTGTTGTGTGCACTAAAATATATGAGCTGCCGGGGCGTCTGGGTGGCTCAGTCGGTTAAGCATCCGACTCTTGGTTTTGGCTTAGGTCGTGATCTCACATTTCTTGGGATCGAGCCTCTCATTGGGCTCTGCGTCGACAGTGTAGAGTCTGCTTAGGATTCTCTCTCTCCCTCTCTCTCTGCCCTTCCTTGGCTCGTGCACACTCTCTCCCTCTCTCTCTCACCCCCCTCTCAAAACAAATAAAATTTAACAAGTATATATGTGTATATATGTGTGTGTATATATATGTATTTACACACGAGTATATATACGATATATATATCAGCTCTAAAATCATATAACTACAGTATTCTTCATTATTTTAGTCATTTCGATAGAGAAGTGCCTTAGTGCAAAGCAGCTACCCATTTTTAGGGAGTCATAATGTGGGAATACAGTTTCAGTACCATGGTCTGGCAAAGACTGCCCCCCACTCATCCTGATTTCAGTGAAAAGATGCCGTGTTGTTTGAGGAGTGTACCTGAGCTATGAATTTCTTTACTGTGCAGGTGCTCTCTAAAGGATCACCTTGCAAGGTCAGGGTGTGCCTCCACCGAATCATTTAAAAATACAATAAAATGTCTATCTGCGGGAATTTCTCAGTCTCACTTGGAGTGGAGAACAGAACAGGGGGCCTCCTGAGATGCTTACCAATTACCTGCTCCCAAACTGAGAGGCAAAATGAAAATTAATGAAGGCGAAGGCTTTTTTAAGAAGCTGATGCTCTTAGAATTCTTTTACAAAACATTCTTTACTAATTTTTCCTCGGCTCTCTTTAATATCTCTATCTTAGTCTGCTTGGGCTACTGAAACAAAAATGTCATGGACTTGGTCGCTGAAACAGCACATATTTTTTCCTCGGAGTTCGGGCGGCTGCAAGGTTCAAGGTTCAGTGTCTGCTCAGGGCCGACTTCCTGGTTCATATAAGCGCATCTTCCGGCTGCATCATTGCATGGTGGAGGGGTAAAAGAAAAACCCCCCATGTCTCTTTTATAATTCCAGGAGTCCATGAGGCCCTGCCTCCTAATACCAACACATTCAGGACTAGCTTTCGACATATACATTTGGTGGGAATGCACACATTCAATTTATAGCAAATTCTATTATCCCAAGATCAAATAAAATGCGCTATAACCATATTTATCATGAAGACCCTCTCCTAGTCTAGCGTCAGCAACCCTTGTACCAGAAGACTTGGCTTCAATCAGACTAATTTATCATTTGCCTTGTCTTTCATTTCTCTGCCTTCACACCCATGTCCCCAGTTCAGATGGACTTTCCTTTCCTTTCCTTTTTTTTTTTTTTTTTTCCTTAAACCTCCTTAAGATTCGGCTCAAATCCCATAGATATTACGTGAGTGAAGCAAATATAATCTCTCTGAGATTAGAGTTTTCCTTTCAGTAACACACCGTACTATGTCAAGAAAAATTGTTCTTTTGCATACAACTAGTTCTTTCCAGAATGTATATTACTACAAATAGATTATTTTTTGTTTTTTGATTGATTTGCCTTCCCTTGGCCAGGGAATATAACCAAGATTGGATAATTCGCCACTTGGGGGGGTGGCAACATTTTGAATTTTTACCATTCGTTCATTCACTGAGTACTTTTAAATCCTGAATTATTTACATGCTAAGGGGATTATTCTGCATAAATATTAAATACAACATTGACAGTAGGACTTGAGTTTTCTTCATATAATCATTCCTTTTGGCAGGGGTTGGGGGGAATATAAGGCTTAGCCCTTAAAGAGCCACTGTGGTTTTTAAAAGGTCATATTTGGCCAGCCATAATTTATTCTGTGTGTCTTTCAGGAACGGACAAAGGTGGTTCAGTTGACAGAACTTGATTATTTTTTCCCATGAAAGGTTTCACAAATCTTCATACGGAGATATAATTTCCAAACTGCACAGACTTGGAAGAAAAAAAAATCAATACAATGGACTGGAAAATGAAAAAGTAACAAATGTGAGAAACTAAACCAGATCAGAAGATAATGACCAAACAGAAGTAAATATATACCTACTTCTCATTTCAGATGTCTCAAGGATTGGAAAAATATTTGGTATTTTCCCCTACCCTCATCTTCATAAGGTAATAACTTTAGGAAGTAGAATTCTAATGAATAAGACATTTAAGGTACAGGACACCTTTATTTTTTTTTCATATGTTTGCTCTAACTCAATCATTTTAAAATAGAAAATAAATACTCTTTTCCTTCACTGAAAATAGTTTAGAATAAAAACTAACTTTTTCCTTAAAAAATGAAAGTAGCTGGATGCTTATTGACTCTCTCTCTGTATGTACAGATATTTACTTGAGTTAATTTTTTCCTTTTCTTTGTTATTCACAGTTTTGTTTTTCCAGACCTTGATCTAGAGTCTCCAAAGCATATTAAGAAGGCTTTTGGCTTGTTGAAAAACACAGGAGCTTCCCTAAACCTATTTCTAGAGGTTTATGCAATCCATCTTTTGAGCATTTTCTGGTTTTGAAAATATACTATCTTTATAAGGGTCAAAGGTTATATTTATGGTTACAGGTAATAATATATTATTTCTTTTAAATTCCCAAGTAACTCACATTTCCTTTTTTATCTTTTTTTTTTAATTTTAATGTTTATTTATTTTTGAGAGAGAGAGAGAGAGAGAGAGCGAGCGAGCGAGCCTGGGTGGGGGAAGGGCAGAGAGAGAGGGAGACACAGAATCGGAAGCAGGCTCTAGGCTCTGAGTTGACAGCACAGAGCCGGACGGGGGCTCAAACCCAGGTACCGTGAGATTATGACCTGAGCCGAAGTCAGATGCCCAACTTGCTGAGCCACCCAGGTGCCCCTCACATTTACTTTAAAAAAGATGCTTATTTATTTTTAAGAGAAAACATAAGTGAGGGAGGGGGACTGAGAGAGGGGGGACAGAGGCTTCGAAGCAGGCTTTGTGCTGGCCGACAGCAGCAAGCATGACATGTGGCTGGAACTCGTGAACCAGAGGTCATGACCTGAGCCAAAGCCAGAAGCTCAACCAACTGAGCCACCCAGGCACCCCATCACATTGCCTTTTAAATATGAAAATATACAAATATGGAAAATCTCATACTCTAATTGAACAAGTGGCCGAATTTTCACAAACTGGATCTATGTTGGTAACCAGCACCTATATAGGGAACAGATGAACTGCTATGGAAAAGATCATAATAAATGTGATCACTCCCATGTGCTCAAATATTTGAATCCTACAACCTTAAGGTCACTCAGGCGTCTTCCACTTTAGGACACTCACTGGGAGGAGATCGGCAAACAGACAGTAAATTCATTAAATCTGGTGAATTAGTACATTTAAGGATTTAGAGTCACATTTTTTTCTCTAAACACCATATCTGAAATAAGCAACTACATAGTTTTTCATGCATTACTGTGAAAGAAAGTTACACAATTGCTTTCAGACCAATGTCTCCAAATGATAGAACCGTTCCTCTATAGAAGCTTTTCTAAATGGAAAGTATATTTATACTTGCCTTTGATTTTCATTTAGAAAAACTAAAGAACAGCTAGCATCAGGTTTTGTAGATGGAGAGTCACAACAGATTCTTAGTCCTACTTTTAGTTTCAAATATGAAATCGACGGAGGTCCTTAACTTCCTGTTAACTCTACAACCCTTTAGGAGTACAGTAATTCTGTTGGTTAATCAGTCCATTTGTTACTCAAGTAAATTAATTCCACTTAACCTGGGAGGCTAAGGCAGTCTATTTCAGAGTGTCCTCTCCAGGATCGTTTCCCTTCAATTCGGACAAGATGGTGGTTACTGGCTCTCTGGGAGCCCAATTCTTCCCTGGTGTCCCACAAGGAACTTTGTTTTCAGGAAGGACCCAAACTCCTTCTTCTGTCCCTGATTGCCTCTGACTCGATCTTGCACAATGCACTCAGGCTCATTCTGACCTCTCTCTGGGTAAGACAGTGCTGCTTTGCTGTTCTAATTATTTTGAAACTGATAATTTGGAGGCCTGAATATATAGTGATGATGATGGTGATGATATCATTCCATGACCACAATCTTTTCAAGAGTTTGCTTTAGCCAGTAAAAATGCAGAGGCAATAGTTTCCCAAAGTCAGGGATAAGTCCCAGGAACCCCAGAAATCTGGGTTGTCTAGGAACCAAATCCCAAGAATATGTTTTTTTATTTCCTTTTGAAGCTAACTTTATTCTTTTGGCAAAATTAATATTCATTGTACAAATTAAATTGATTGTAAAAGGTATCCATTATTAGCAC
The DNA here is from genome assembly GCA_030068075.1 of Paguma larvata. Taxonomy (NCBI): domain Eukaryota; kingdom Metazoa; phylum Chordata; class Mammalia; order Carnivora; family Viverridae; genus Paguma; species Paguma larvata. The sequence goes on along the minus strand of CM057827.1, from coordinate 126,817,712 downwards.
TTTGGTGAACATTTGTTCAAACATTTCTCTAAGTGTGTCTACACTTGGGTGCATATGTCCTTTATATAATAAGATCATACTCTGCATATTGTTTTGTGATTTGCCTTTTCACTCAACAATAATTCATGGAAGTCTCTCCAGGTCAACAAATATGGCTGCATGTCATTGTTGTATGATCTACATTTGTGCAGGTAACCATATTTGGCTAAATGTTTTACAGAAGCAACTCCATTTTTCTCTTGTGAATAATGCCTTCATGAATCTTGTACAGTCATCTTTTCCAGCTGGTATGATTATATGTTAATTGAAATATTATGGTAGGATAGAAGGATCGGGGCGTCTATGCACATGATATTGGATACAGGTGGTAAAACTACCCTCTAGAAAGATCGTCCAATTTATGCACTCTACACCTCAAGTGAGAATACATGTTTCCACACATACAAAACAATGGATTTTAATAATGTTCTAAAGCTTTGTCTCTATTATTTAAAAACAGTGTTGTGTGGTTTGAATATCAATGAATTTGAACACTACTACTACACACTTACCAGCCGTTTATATCTCTTCATTCATAAATTGCCTCTTTAACCATCTTTGAAGCCCTGGGACACTCTTTTTCCTCTGTCGTTATTTATTGTACGTATCATTCTGATTTTGTGGCTTGTGTTTCGATTTCCGTTTTATTTTATTTCACACTGGAGAAGGCTTGTTTGGTTTTAATTTGAAGTAGGCAAGTGTGTCAGCTGTCTTTTTTTGTGCTTTTTGATATTTACAACATGCTTAGGAAGGCCTTGTCAACGGTATCAGTAAATTTGCACCTTTTGCTTTTACTGCTCACCAAATGCTGCCTTAAATTATTTGTCATTGTTTTTATGCATTTTACCCATGTCCTCAAGTAGATAACTGGTCAAGGAGTAGATATTTTTTCCTCTCCTCTGAGTATTTTGTTCTATTATTTCTTCAATGCATATCTTTTGCTCTGAAACTCCTGTTACATGGTGATGGGAACAGATGGGTAGAGACTCTATTTTATACTCTTGTTAATATTTTTATTTCTTTTCATGGCAATAGGAACTTTATTTATTATTTTGCAGATCTCCAAGTCAGAGCTTTTTATAAAGCTTATCCAGTGAATTTGGGGGGAGGCATATCTTATATTTTCTAGATTTCTTATTATTTGTTGACTTTAGCTATACTTTATTGTTTTATTGCTGCAGAAGCTAACCTGAGAAGGTGGCCCAGGGCTGGAGGGGTGGGAGCATAAAATGGCACATCTAGAGGGAGGTTCAATAAGACTCAGTGGGGCCTGAATTTGAGACTCAAGGGAGAGAGGGCTCTCTAGTTTCTTGTGCAATTTCAGTGAGAGCTCTGGCTTTTCTAATGTGTAAAGAACTCAAGCTCACTAGCTATGGATTCTCTAGAGTGTGGCTTTGGGCCTGCTGGTCTGCAGCATGCAATAAAAGGCAGCATTTAGTGAACATTCTAGAAAAGTACAGGGAAGGCTGCTGCAGAGGAGTGGTACTTACTTTCTGGAAGGAGCCATGTTTTAGCAGGATAGGCATCTTTTGGGGATAAGGAAATGACATTTTAGGTTGAGAGAGAAAACATGGAGATGCAACGTAAGAGAAATTGTTCATGGATGATGATGATGATGGTGGTGGTGGTGGTGGCGGTGGTGCAATGATAACTACTCTTATCTACTGAACATCTGTTATGTACCCAGCCCGGAGAACCAGGCATTTGCTACATGTCCAGGAACTGGGAGTAACTGGATACCTATATCTGATTCCAGTCTCCCATCATTCCTGATCGGTATTATTTTTTTCTCATCATTTATTAACATAATAAAACCAAGAGTTAGAAAGCAAACACATAGATAAGAAAGTTGAGACTCAAACTTAGATCTTCCTAGTGCCAATGTCTCTTGCTCTTGACTGCTACTATACTTCATCAAGTCATCCAGCTTGTCTAGATAAGGAAAGGATGCCTAGACAACATGGTTTCATTGGGAATCTGGCTTGGGGGAAGAAGAGTAGATGGCTTTGTAGGCCATGCTCAGGAATGGAAGTTTTATTTATCAGGCATTGGGGAGTCACTAAAAGTTTTGAGCCGAGAAATGTTATGAACATGGATTACCTACCTATGTGTATGTTAGAAGATTGGTTTTGGTAATGGAAAATAAGAAGGCCCATTAGAATCTGTTACATGGTTGATGCAGAAATCACAAGGTTTGAGGCTGGAATAGTGATAACAGGAATAGCGATAAGGGAATCAGATGCATGAAGCCATTGGAGAAGTTGGAAGGCTTGACTGTCTGGGGTGTCACAAAGTAGTAAAAGTGACCTAGAGCCTCGGGAGAGGGTTGGGGATGTTTCACAATGGCACTTGCCACGTTGAGAAGGGTCTAGAAGGGTCATTGTCCTGAGCACTCATGTGTGAATTGTCTGCCAATGTCTATAATGTCCACTTTGCTAGGCTTAGTAGACACAATTAAAGTACAATTTTCTATAATATTCATGTGCAATGATTCCTTAGCAAGTAAAACAAGTAAAAAACTCAAAACATTATAACAGTGTTTTATACCTCAACAGATTGCATATAAAAGGAACATAGCTTAACATAATAAAAGCTATATATGATAAACCCACAGCTAACTCAATGGTGGAAAATTGAAAGCTTCTTCTCTAAGATCAGGAACAAGGCAAGGGTACCCAGCTCACCACTCTTATTCAGTATAGTTCTAGAAGTCCTAGCCAGAACTATTAGACAAGACAAAGAAATAAACAGGATCCAAATTGGGAAGGAAGAAGAAAATTTGACATTATTTGCAGATGACATGATTTTATATGTAGAAAATCCCAAAGACTCAACCAAAGAAATTGTTGGAACTAATCAATGAATTCAGTAAATTCACAGGATATAATGTCAACATACAAGAAATGGTTGCATTTCCATACTCTAACAATGACACATTTGAAAAAGGAATAAAGAAAACCATCCCATCCACAAGAATCAGAAACAACAAATTACCTAGGAATGAATTTAACCAAGAAAGTGAAAGATCCATACAATGAAAACTATAATTAAAAAAAATAAATAAAAAATAAAGCAAACAATATACAACCAAATGGAAAGACATACTGGTTTCATGGATCAAAAGAAATAATATTGTTAACATATCTATACTCCCAAAGCCATCTATGGATTTAAGGCAATCTGTGTCAGAATTCAACGGTGTTTTTCACAGACCTAGAAAAGGAAATCTTTTTTTTTTTAATTTTTATGTTTATTTATTTTTGAGAGAGACAGAGCGTGAGTGGGGGAGGGGTAGAAAGAGAGGGAGAGACACAGAATCTGAAACAGGCTCCAGGCTCTGAGCTGTCAGCACAGAGCCCGACGTGGGGCTTGAACTCACAAACTGTGAGATCACGACCTGAGCTGAAGTCAGATGTTTATCCAACTGAGCCACCCAGGCGCCCCAGAAAAGGAAATCTTAAAACTCGTGTGGAACCACAGGTGATCCCAAATAGCCATGCTATCATGAGGATGATCAAAGCCAGAGGCATCACCTTGCCTGACTTCAACCTATACTACGAAGCAGTAATAATGTAAATGGTGTGATATGTCAAGTACATTTCAATTAAACAATAACAAACACCCACAAAAAGTCCACAAGTTTATAGAGTGTTTATTTGTGTAACAGATTAGGGTATCTTTCTCCCTCTAATGTATAACGTTACCCTAATTGGATAGCACAGATGCTGTGGTTGTTTATGGGACCACTGTTTGGACAATCTGCCTGGTTTGCTCCATTGAAGCCTAAGGAAATATGGGTATTTTACATGGTTTAGTTTACCTCTCACTCAAAACGGTCACTCAAAAGATATTGGGTGTAGATTCCTATACATGGTTTTGACACAGTAAAGTGGCATCTAGCTCAACAATACCTACTGCATTCTAGAAATCCTAGTGTCTGGCCAGACATCCAATCCAAGTTCTACTCTTATCTTTCTTGTATGTTGCAGCTGGCTAGTGGCCCCTTCTTGTCCTTTAATTCTGGCAAGATGGTTTATAAAAGCCGAGAAATAGAAATGGCCAGCCATCCAGTCATAGACTTTTTGGAGAAGCCAATGCAGGAGAGTATGCCCAGGCATCTCATACAGTAGAGAGGAAAAAACATAATTATGAGCCTGCTTTCTTATTACCAAGGAGTGGATGACAACGGAGGTCATGGTAAGGAGAAGAGCCAACCCACTGGAAGCCAACTCTGATACACCTGCAAATGTGGGCTCTTTGGTTTCCTCTCCTCCCCTCTGCTGCAGGTCAGGCTTTTGGCCACCCACGGTTAAGAGAAGCTGTCCACCAGTTCCTCAACTGCACACCCTGTACACACAGATACAGCTGGTACTCAAACGGGTTTTGACAGCAGTAGAATAAGATGCATCTAGAAATCCCGTGTTCATTGACATTTTCTTATCAGGATTTTCCCTCACCTTCCTGAAGGCAGGTTGCAAATTTGAGGATTGAGGTGGTTTCCAGGTAAAGAGAAGAGGCTACCTTCCAAAGCCTTCATGAAAGTGACCCGTAGACACAGTGGGACACCTTCTTGAGACATTGGAGGGCTTTGAACTGGATTTTGCCCCCATCAAATTGGTAATGCTTGCCACAATGCAGAGATCTTTTCCCACAATAAACAAAGCAATTAATGTGCCTTTAATTTGCACCTAACCAAACAGAAAAGGGTGCGTTTATTCCATGTGACATGTAGACGAATTTTTCTTTAAAAACAAAGTTTCATGCTGTGACTACAATTAGTGTAATTGTCAGCTCGTCTCTAAAAACAAATATGTATTAAGAGAAACGCCAGCATTGTGCCCTCCTCTGGTGTGAAAATGAGACAATCAAAATCTATTGTAATTACCTCAGTGATATTATAATTAGCAACGATTAAGTTATTCCATGCTGCTTTTTTCCTCTTGGCTACAATTAAAAAAGTATATATCTTTCTGCTTCACATTACTGCTGATCATTTTACCTCAATACATGTCTGGTAAGTGGATAAATTAGAAGTAATTTTAAAGCACAACTCCGTTAAAACATATATCTTTCTATTTAACTGCCTTAACCCTATACATGCATCTGTGTTCCTTGCTGAATGCTGCAAAAAAAAAAAAAAGTGTTCTGCCTCCGGTGTCTTTGTCCCTGCTCTTTGCTCCTCCCCCTCAGAAATCAAATATATTTTTGAACGGACAGTTCTAGATAATGGATTTTTGTTGTTGTTGTTGGTCTGCTTAATTACAGATATCCAAATGATATGATTAATCATTCAGTTCTTGCCAGTCCTGCCCACCTAGCTCCAAATCCCTGCGCTGGGTCATAACCAGTTTTTCAAATAAATTGCTGAAAAGCCAGACAGCTGTACTGTCACAGCGAGAAAAGGCCCTGAGTAGATGGGTTAGGAGAAAAAGTGAATAAGGCCATAATTATAAATGTGTCTTTTAGTTATCACGCATATTGTTTTTAATTTCTCACAGATGCTCTCACACCTTCTCTTTCTATTTAACGCTGATGGAAAAAAAAACGAATTCATAAGAAGATTTGGGGCACCTGGGGGGCTCTGTCGGTTAAGCATTGACTTCAGCTCAGGTCGTGATCTCATGGTTCCTGGGTTTGAGCCCCGTGTGAGGCTCTGCACTGACAGTATGGAGCCTTCTTGGGATTCTCCCTATCAGTCGCTCCCCACCCCCACTCTCTCTTTCAAAATAAATAAATAAGAAGAAAAAAAGAAAATACAGATTTGACTTCAGTTTGAAGCTTGACTTGCTTTGGGAGGCAAGAGGTGGTTAGCGGTGTGGCCTTGTCTATTGAAAACATTGGAAGCCTAATAGACTCTGAGGTCCAGGTATCTTATTACGAGAGTTCCTGGTTTTCTCTATGATCTTTGATTCACAGAGACAAGTGCCCAAAGTTTTTTTTTTTTTTTTTCTTTGAAACCTTTATAATAATCTTGCTCCAGAAAGGACAAATTCTACCCGTCCAGGGAAATGATGGAAGCATTTTTTTTCCTCTTTTACAAGGCTACTGCTAACCAGTTCCTTGTATATTTTGGTTAATTTTTCCCCCAAAACACATATGTATGATTTTTTATAGCAGCGGCAACTACAACAAGTCTTTTGGATGTCCAGGAGGACTGACAATGGAAATTCAATGCAGCTGCCTCCCCCCAGATCTCAGGGAGCAATCAGGAGGTTTTAGGTATGGGTTGCCATTTTTGCTAAGCATTTGTCATTCCCTGAGCTGAGGACAGAAAAAAAAAGTAGCTGAAAGAGCATTCGGTGTGAAGCACTTTTGCTGTTTCTCAGGGAAGATAACTGGAGGAGAAATACACACTGATTTGGTATAAAGGGAAAAAGCACGTAGGCCTTTCCAGAATGCTCTTCTCAGGGGACACGAGATTTGCCAAAGGACAGGAAAAGGGGGGAGGGCGGTGGGAAGTGGAGGAGGCTCACAGGACCTCAGAGGGAACCTGTCCACTTGTGAAACCTTTCTGAGCCACCACTGATTTGTACAAGAGGCCATTTTGGAAAGGGAGGTTAATTTTTAAGACTTGAGGACCCAGTGGGACACAAAATAATGTGTGCAGATGTGCTAAATCATACCAAAAAATTAAAAATATGCAGTCGCTTTATAGGAGTTCCAGTGCTTAAATCCTTTCTACAGGGCCAACTTCATAGATGTGTGCCCTCTGCAGTCCCTTGGAAGGGGACCATGGTTTTTCAGTGTTCTGCAGTACCCCTCTTGAAATTCTTTTTTTTAATGTTTTTTAAAAAATAACATTTATTCATTCTTTGAGAGACAGACTATGAGTGGAGGAGGGGCGGAGAGAGAGGGAGGCATAGAATCCGAAGCAGTCTCTCGGCTCTGAGCTGTCAGCACAGAGCCCGACTCGGGGCTCCGGCCCACAAACTGGGAGATCATAACCTGAGCCCAAGTCGGATGCTTAATCGACAGAGCCACCCAGGAGCCCCTTGAAATACGTACTTATTTTTTTAAGAAGGGGTCCTGCGTTTCCATTTTGCCCTAGGTGTTGCAAACTACCGAGACCATGGTGCCTTCCTATTTCTGTGCCCTTCGTGTAGCAGCGAATAAGCCTCAGTGGCCACTACCCAACACCGCCTTTCATTAGGAGTGCTTTGAGTGCATTGGTCAGAACTAGTGTGTTACATCAACCACTTGGGATGACGTGAGCGTTCTAGATTTCCATAGTTCAGATATTTCTGAAGGATATGTTTGCAAGGATTGTGGGGGGCGGTATGTGTAAATGAATCATTATGCTTATTCCGAACACCATTTCTCACTATTTTGTCAGACATTCTACTTGCGCACACAAGCTGATTAAACAAAAATTAAAACAGCTCCACAGAGTGTTATAGTCACGCGCACACACACACACACACACACAGGCGCACACACACCGGCCGTGAACAGAGTTTTTCAGCCCAGACACTGTACAATCTCTCCCACGATGCTAATGACGAGCTTAACTCCTAGAGTGATATGAACCATCGCTCCCATTAATATCCATCGTCACTTGTTGATGGCATGTGGGAATTGGAAAGCCCCGCGCTCCAGGACACCCATCGGTGCCTCTGTTTATTAACTGGCACTCTCAGGAGCGAGCTGCTGGGTCGCTTGACTGGCTCTGAATACCTCGTCACCCCTGCCCAGCTCCCTTAGTGTGAGTTTTGTTTAATACTTCTTATTTATTAGCAAGTTGACAGCTATTTTAGTTCATGGGATATTGCTTTGCTGGAAGAAAGGAGATCAGAGCATGGGAAAGAAGACAGTTTTGCTTTCTAGTGTTTTTGCAGTAACATGAGAGGAGAGGAAAGGCAGCGGCTCTGCCAAGGCTGGGTACACAGAATGAGCCCAACTTGTAGGGTAGAATTGGGTATATCCGGAGCCAGACATTAAGGTTTATGGAGTGAACAGGTCAGGCATCATGTTTATGAAATGCCCAGGAAGTATTCTTTTTCCTTCCAGAACCATCTGGTACCTTATTTTCGCTTCAGGAATTCCCAGTGAATATCTATATTCCCAGGCTCTGTATCCATTCACCTCTCTCTGCCAAACATACCTGGTTTCTGTTCTCTGCCCTTTGTTAAGAGCTAAGAACACTAGGCATTACTTAAGTACTATACTGAACTGGAATCTCTCACCTGGGAACCCAGGAGTTTACTGAAATAGTAGTTGCTTCACCATTCTAAAGGAAACACTACATGACTAAAGTCTTCTCTCCTCTATGACAAGCATTGGCTTTAAAGTTGCCATGGTCTGAATGTTTGCATCCCTTCAATTTTCTTCTGTTGAAACCTAACCTTCAGGGTGATGGTCTTAGGAGTTGAGTTTTGAGGATACAGCCCTATTGGATGGGATTAGTGTCCTTATAAAAAAGACCCCGGAGAGCTTCCTCGCCCCTTCCGCCATGGAGGACAGGGCAAGAATATGGTAGTCTATGAGGAAGCAGATCTGACTAGACATGAAATCTGCCTGTGCCATAATTTTGAACTTCCCAGCCTCCAGAAAGGTGAGATGTAAATGTTTTTGCTTATAAACCAGTTTTCTGTAATTTTTTTTTTATTATAACAGCCCAAGTGTATATACAATATGATCAAGGCTATCTGGGTCTCATTACTCTGTACGTGATCTGGACTGTCTAAATTCATCCAACTTTTTTTTTTTGCTTTGAATACTATATTAAGAAATCCTTTTTGGAATGAGGCATGATGTGTGAGTGAATGAATGAATGAATGAATTTGAACACACCATTCTAGAAGTTTTTGAAAGAATGACAAAGGCATAGGATTATATAGAAGCATAGCAGGACTATTACTGTATGGATGTTGGACGGTCTAAGATTTTAAATAGAATAATGTGTGTTTAACACATGGAGAGCTTTCAGGCCAGAATAACTGGGTTTTAATCTTGCCTTTGCTATTATTTCCACGTATGTCCTAGTCTCCTCAGTGATAAAGATAATGATACTCACTTCACTGGGATGATTTGGAGACAAATTAGTTGATATGCATAAACATTTGAATATTCTCTGTCACATAGAAGTTATTCAATAAATATTAGCTATTAACATTGTCCTGAGTAATGATATTTTTTCTTAGTTTTGTGCTGTATTGCTATCCAAACCACATCATTTTGTCTTGATAAATCCAGCCTACTAATTAGCTCATTACTACTTTTGGGGATACTGATGGTCACACAATCTAAGAGTGATCTGCCCTCAGCTGGAAGAAAGACTCAATTCGTTTGACGTTAAATGTAATTTGTTTCCATCCTCTTAAAATCTTATGGTTTAGCTTTTACTCACCCTATTAAGTCATTAATAACTTAGGAATTATTAAATATTGCCTGTCGCCGATGTCACTGTTTTTTCACGTATCCACCAATAAGCCTCCAGACTGCAAAGAACTCAGGAGATTGATCTTCGCCTCAACTTCCCACCTGACACATGCTGCACATGAGTAAAGTTTCCGCTAAATTTGTGTTGAACTAATGAGTATAAATTCACTTTCGTTTTTTTCCAAGTTATTCATTCATCCTTGAATTGATTTATTCTAAGATACACCCCCATGAGAAACCTTTGATGTGTTGCCCATTTTCCTGGTTATTTTACTATAGTCTGGAAGAAAGACTCGAGGATGGGGAAGTACTTAAAATTTTCACCATCCTATGCTCTTAGCAGATAGAAGACATATCTCATCAATTAATGTATCCCAGCTCAATCATAATAGGTATTGAATAAATATTTGCCAAATAACACATAAGTAATAATACCAATTAGTGTTTATTTCACAAAAATGGGATACAAAAGTAAAAATATAATTATACGAATTTGTAAATATTTCAACAGTCATGCTCTGTACATGCAACACTAGCCTTGTGCAAAAGAAGAGTTATGTGACCTTGAAGAATCTTTCTCCTGTTGCATTTCACCTTCAGTCTATTTGAACTTGGCTTCCTTCACCATTCCACCCAATTGTTTTTCCAAACTTGCCAATGAACACAGAACTCTTCATTTCATACTCCACTCACTTGCTGACATCTCCTGGTCTCTCCCATTTTGGTAAATATCACTAACATCTACACCATTGCTCAAGTCCAAAATCAGAAGTCATACATTCTTCTTCTCTGTCTGTCATCTTCGGTCCATCAGAAAGTCCTTTTTTTTTTTGGCTCAGGTTCCAAAGTCTATTCTTAATACATCTACTTCTCCCCATTTCCATCACACCCCTGTCCAGCTGCAATCACCATTCATTGGGTCTCCATCAGTAGCTTTTCAGTTTATCTATGTTTTCTCCCTCATCTGCCATATGACACAAATGAAAGCAAGTCTACTTAGAGTCAGTTCACTTAACACTCTTTGGCAAAGCCTTATCTGTTACAGAACTAAGTCCAGTATCCACAGCCTGGCCTTCTGCTGACCTTTATCGAGCTCCCCCACCAACCCCATTGCATCCATAACTCTTTATTCTGCTCCCCACGAACCGCATTGCATCCATTACTCTTGAGATAGAGATTGCGTGAAAGGGTTTCTCAACCCTAGATTCCTCTCACCGACCTCCTCGTGCCATCTTTTCATTCGTAGAGGCTGCCCAGCTGTCCTTCATGTCACTGCTTCCTTCATGTCACATGCATCTCCTTCATGATGTGTTCCTTGTACCTTCTTGACAGGTTATCAGTTCTTCCTTAGACCTGCTTCCAACCTCTGCACGTGTCCCTTTGGTGGTGCTCATTACACTCCATGATGGCTACTTCTTTCCTGTTCTTAGGCTACTTGGAGTTGTTTGTAGAAAAGCACTGTGTCTCAGTCATCTGGATAGGCAGTGATATATGTCCCATACCTTCCGCATAGTAAGTGTTCAATAGTGTTCGCTCCTTTTCCTTTCCTCCCTGGTGAGGCAGGGCATAGATTATTGGTGGTCATGGCATCAAATAAAATGCATATTTGCAAGGAGAATTATCGTCACTTAGCTTTTTAGAAGTAGTAGCTATATATGCTATGTGTTAAGACGTCAAAATATATGGTATAACTTTCCAGAAGTAAACACCATCATTAGATATTCACCCCAACATTCACTTAAAACTACAATTCTCAGGGCACCTGCATGGCTTAGTTGGTTGAGCATCCAACTCTCGATTTTGGTTCAGGTCATAATCCTAGGATCGTGGGATTAAGACCCGCATCAGGCTCAATGCTGAGCTTGTAGCCTGTTTGCGATCTCTTTCTCTCTCTCTCTTTCTCTCCCTCTGCCCCTGTCCCCCACTCATGTTCTCTCTCACTCAAATTAAAAAACAGTGGCAACACAAACCATAATTCTCTCACTTCTCCACTTTTTGCACACTGTCTTGCTATCGTCATGATCTGCCCCCCAGCCCTATCATTCCACCCTAATGTTCAGCTACCGACCTATCAGTTATCCTGAATGACTCCCTGTCCCTTTTCTCACATTTGTTATTTTGCATTTTTATTTTTAACTGAAGTATAGTTGGTGTATAACGTTATGTTAGTTTTAGGTGTACAACAGAGTGATCTGACACTTCTATATATTACGCAGTGCTCACGGTGATAAATGTAGTTACTACCATCTGTCACCATGAACATTACTACTACACTGACTATATCCCTATGCTGTGCTTTTCATCACCCTGACTCCTTTATTTTACAACCGGAAGTTTGTACCTCTTAACCTTTGTTCATTCTTTTCCCTCTTTCTAAATCGACTCTATCCTCTATGCTATACTTTTCATCCCTGCGACTTATCTATTTTATAATTGAAAGTCTGTTCATGCTATTCCCTCTTTCTTTTTTTTAATTTATTTTTTATTTTATTTTTTTTTAATTTTTAATAGTTTATTTTCAAATTGGTTTACATACAACACCCAGTGTTCATCCCAACACATGCCCTCTTTAATGCCCATCACCCACTCTCCCCCATCCCTCACCCCCCTCACCCACAGTTTTTGTTCTTAGTCTCTGAGAGTCTCTTTTGTTTTATCTCCCTCCCTCTCTGTGTCTTTTTTTCCTTTCCCCTCTTCCCCTCTCCCATGGTTTTTGCTAAGTCTCTCAAAATCCACCTATGCGTGGAAACATGGTCTCTGTCTTTTTCTGACTGATAGTTCACTTAACATAATACCTTCCAGTTCCATCCATGTTGCTACATATGACCAGATTTCATGTTTTCTCATTGCCATATAGTATCCCATTGTATATATGTACCACATCTTCTTTATCCATTCATCTGTTGATGGGCACCTGGTCTCTTTCCATGATTTGGCTATTGTTGAAAGTGCTGCTATGAACATTGGGGCACACGTACCCCTATGCATCAACATTCCTGTGTCTCTTGTGTAGATTCCTAGCAGTGCTATTGCCTCTTTCTGAAATGTCCCATTTCCCTTTTTCTGATTGTTTGAACTTTCCTCTTTTTTCAAAGTCCATCACAGTTACAATTCCCTCTAGGAAGTCTTTCCAGTTGTTACTGGACAAACCTAACACGCTGACTCCTGCAAGTCCTTCTGGTATCCATCCACCCATCTTGTAAGCTTGGTCCTATCTGACATAGCTGTGCTCATCCACTGAATGATGGGTTCCATAGGCAAGATTGTCCTATTCATGTGTGTGTCGCCAACACCTGGAGCAGGGCTTGCTACAAATATTGTTTCATCCTCACCTACCATAGAATTCATGTTTGGGATGGTCAGTGGGCTCACTTGGCCTTGCCATCACTCCACGGATATCAGTGGCATGACTTCTATCTTCCAATCTTAACTTTCACACTAAATTTTTTTATGAACTACTTATCTCCCTAGCTCCAGTCAGTCCTCAAGGTCCTGGAAAACTTTCCTTAGCATATGGGCAGAGTGACTGAACAAATTTGTTATTATAAATTGAGAAAGGATGAAATGAATAACTGACCAAATGAACAAAAGGAAGGAAAGGAAGGAAGGATGGAAGGAAGGAAGGAAGGAAGGAAGGAAGGAAGGAAGAAAGAAAGAAAGAAAGAAAGAAAGAAAGAAAGAAAGAAAGAAAGAAAAGAAGGAAGGAAGGAAGAAGAAAAAAAGAACGAAAGGAAGGAGGAAAGAAAGAAAAAGAAGTAACAGAAGAAGAAAAAAAGAATTCAAAACCTAAGGGCAGATAACAACGGTGTAACTTTTAAATCTTGCATGTTTGGGAAAAGTACATTTTACCTTCATGGTTCTTTATAGTTTAGTACTCAAAATCTTTAGCCTGAGTGAGCTTGAGTTAAATTTAAGTGGGTTTTCCTATATGGGACCAAGTTTAAGATTTGCATATACCTTGCAATTAAAGGCATTTGGTTGCAATTCTTGGGACTATGCACTGGTATTTTTATTATTATTTAAATTGAATTCTGTAATCTGAGTGAAATACTCCCTTTCTAACACTCATCTGAATGTGTAAGATAGATATTAGTTTGGCTGGTACTCATTTCACTCAAAGGAAGAAGAAAGAACAAAGAGAGGGAGAAGTAAAGGTGAGAAAATTATTCCAACGTGTTATTGCTACGTAGATTTCAGACAAATTATTCCAGTGTCTGTGAGAACAAGAAGTACAGTTGGAAGGAATATTCAGTCAGAAAAAAATGTCCCTTGTGATTAAGATTAAAAAAAAAAAAAAAAACCTTTATGAAGTGGCCCCAGCTTTGCTGCTTTTTGTTCATAGGAAAGTGTAATCCCATTAAAAGTAATGACTGGAGATTGGTCCCTCCAAGGGTTGTTAATCAGTTAAGTTTGTTCTGGGTGTGATGAGACTCTGCTTTCTCTACCTCCTTATAAACAGATGACATGGGTTGAGGAGCGAGACCCTGTGAATATAATTCTGACACTTAAAACTTGAAAAAATTAATCTTAAATATCTTTAGATATAGGGATACATGCAACTAAACATGGAGTTAAATGGCCTTCATGCTTTAAGGACTAGTTTCTAAATTCCAATAATACTAAAGACTTTATAAAATGACCTCCTTTAATTTAAGAAGCTGTTAAACAAGAGAATTGGGTAAGTTTTAAGATCTCCACAAATGAAGATATGTGGTTTCATCTACTGATCCGAATTTATACCAACAATCATTTGTTAAATAGGGATTTGGATCCAGTTTTTGGAAGGTTCCAGTGTTCGTGATGTTTCAGTGTTTAGAAAGAGCCAAAAGTTATTGGTAACCAAGTTTGCTGGAGATGGTAAGAGACACACCAACTGCTGTGGGTTGAATGGTGCCTCTCACCTCTCTGAATTCACATGTTGAAGTCTTAACCTCCAGTACCTCCGATAGTGACCTTATCTGGAAATAGGGTCATTGACAATATAATTAGTTAAGATGAAGTCATAGTGAAGAGGGGTGGGGCCCTAACCCAATATACCTTGTGTCCGTACACAAAGAGGAAATTTAGACATAGACTAACACACATGGGGAGAATACCATGTCAAGATGAATACAGAGGTTAGGGCAATGCACAAGAGGTCAGAATAAAAAAAGATGGCCAACAAACTGTCAGCAGTTGGGGAGAGACTTGGAACAGATGCGCCCTCACAGCCCCCAGAAACAACCAATCCTTCCAACACCTTGATCTCCGACGTCTAGCCTCCGGAACTGTGAAACAATAAGTCTTCATTATTCAAGCCACTCAGTTTGTGCTACTCTGTTACAGCAGCCCCAGAAAATTAATATACCAGCTAATAGGGCTTCGTGGCAAAACCAAAGTGGCAAAGCCAGACTGATATCCAAGTATGTCTCATACACTGTCTCAGAAGCAGATTCTGGGAATTGTATACTTATTTTAATGTTTTTTTTTTATTTAATTGAGAGCCAGAGAGAGCCAGAACATGAGCGGGGGAAGGACAGAGAGAGGGGGAGACACAGAATCCAAAGCAGGCTTCAGGCTCTGAGCTGTCAGCACAGAGCCTGACACAGGGCTCGAACTCATGAACCATGAGATCATGACCTGAACCGAAGTCGAACTCTTAACCAACTCTTGACTCTTAACTCTTAACTCTTGAGCCCCCCAAGCCCCCCATATATATTTATTTTATATATGAATATGGGGAAAAAACATAGTTTACTTGTTGAAGAAAGGAGAATGATGTCTATTATGAAAATATTTTTCTTGAAAAGTCATCTTTATGACTCTATCCTGATAGAATATAGAATAGCTTTGTCTCAAACACATTCTGAAGAGAAAATATAGCTCCCAATTAGAAATCCTCTCCTTTCATACTGTCGTGGAGAGTTTTCATAGCCTTGACCCTATGGATTTCCCAAAATAGGTTAGTCTGTGAGAAAGAGACTAGGGAATTTGAGTTTCTTTTTTTTGCTAATAAGACTCATAAGTAATAACCACGGTTCTCGGTTCAAAAGTTGTAAGCCAAATCCGCCTACAGCAGAAATCAATGTGCATGGAGGGTGGGGGGAGGCGGGGGAGAGGGAAATGCACAAAGAAAAGAGAGGAAAAAAATATGGTCACATTTTCTGACTCTGACTCGCACGCTCTTTTTTTTCCTTCTGTCTTTTACCCCAGGACCATATTGTGTTTCTTCTGATCGGGTTTCGTGTTGCAAATTGTTTCCTGATCCTTAAAGAAATTCAACGGATGGAGAATATTCTTTCTACTTTCAACCCTTGAAAAGCACACGTACTACTATCACTAGTTAAAAAGAAAAAAAGTGTAAATAGGAGTGTCTTATGACAACTACATGTTTGCAATTATTGGTATCATTCACACAGTATTTGTGCCTCCCTGCATGATAACACCTCCTACAATGCATTGCAAATTTATTTATTATCTCTGTTACCATTTAGACTAGCAGCTCCACAATAGCAAAGACCATATATTTTTCTGTTTCTAAACTCTCTCTCTTTTTTTTTTTTTTTTTTCTTTTTTAACTTCTGGAAGTGTGGTCCCTGGATTAGCAGCCTCAGCATCAACTGTAAACTTGTCAAAACAGAATCTTGGGCTCTGTCTCAAGCCTACTGGATCAGAGTCTGCATTTCACAAGATTCTAGAGGATTCCTCCACAAGGAGTATAGTTTGAGAAGTACTGCTCTAACTTCATGCACAGACCTTTCCGGGTGAAGGGTGTTTGCTAAGCATTTAGTGCACATCTTAATGTTTACATTAATGGACCTGAGGTGTAAAGCCTGTTGATGTAGGCTCATTGCGAAAGCTTTCTCCTACACTTCTCTGGGTTTTAGAAAGCTCCAATAGAGTCTTGGTGCCATAAAGTGCCCGATAAATGAAAAGAACCAGGGAGAACTAGGAGCTCTTTGAAAATGGAGCTGGGGAGTGCCTGGGTGGCTCAGTTGGTTAAGCTCCCGCCTCCTGGTTTCAGCTCAGGTCATGATCTCACAGTTCATGAATTCAAGCTTCGCATAGGGTTCCTTGCTGATAGTGTGGAGCTTACTTGGAATTCTCTCTCTCTGTCTCCCTCTCTACCCTACGCTGCTTGCACTCATTCTCTATCTCTGTGTCTCTCTCTCTCTCAAAATAAATAAATAAACTTTAGAGAGAATGGAACTGTGTCCTCAGGGTTGTATGAACCCTCCCCATCCCCCACCGCCACCACGTGCGGGTCTGACATTCAAGGCTGCTGACCTGGACCCTACGGGGCCCCTGCCACTACTGCCTGTTTTAATTTCTCTTTTCCTCCCACAGGCCCAGGCTGGTGGAGTCTGGTCCCAGGAATCATCACCCATGCCCCCGATGATCTAGAGCTAATCCCCACTCCCCTAGTGCAGGAAGACAGTGCTTCCCTTTAAAATCCTTTCCTGGGTGACAGCTTCCTCCAGGGATGGGTCCTGAGAGCATTCCCAGCCTGGACTATCCTGCTTCGAATTCTCACTCTTCTCTGTGGCTCCACCCACCGCCTCTTTTCCGTCCACTTCATGCCACTTCCGGAAGCTTCAGCACGTCATACTGTTCCGAGACTCTCCACCTGCTAAGAGGACTGCTCTGATATCACTTCCTCAGGCAACATTTACTGTGCTGTTTCGTTAATGCTCCATAACACGTGGCACCTCTCTAGCCATCATTTAAGGATATGCCAACTCTCTTACCTGCCATTCTTCCCTACTAAACTCCTTGAGGGCGGCTATTACATCATCTTTATGTCTTGGTCATCTGGGAGCCATTCAATCAGGATGTGTTAACGAACAAATACATGCTTTTCTCACTGTCTATGCCGGAGTCAGTGTCATCTGCTACTTGTTTGGCTGCGGCCACTGCGGTGACCACCACATTTACAACTCTAGTGATGAAAACAGATGAGCAGTGCCCTAACGGCAGGGACAATATAAGGTTCGCGTATTTACCCTTGTACCCAGCAAAAAATCTAGGGCATAGGAGGCGATCGGTAAAGGTTCACTGAATTTATATTGTAAAACAAATGCTAAAAAGTGAAAAAAAAAAAAATAAGTCCGTTGAATGAATGGGTGAGGTGTAGACTTGCATATGCATAATCCACTCTACAGCCCCCGATGAAGGATACGCCATTACTCTCATGTCCTTTTTACTCTGCTAGCTGTTTGTTTTCTTTTGCTTTATTTTTACAAAATTCACTATTTAGTAAAGCACCTTAAGCACAGGCTACTTAACTCTGAATAGCTCACACTTCTTATCCTATCAGATTATTGCATGTGTGTTCTTTTATCCCAGTTGTCACCGATCATGATCATTCTAAATGTAAACATGGACGCTCAGGATGTATGTTTCATAGTATGTGTTCTATTAAATCAATCTTTCTCTGACTGAAATCAGTATGTATGACCAGGTGAGGACAAATGCTACAAAAAGCTTTGGAAACTCACCCATTCATTCATAAGCCAACACTGTATGTTATTTCTTCAGATGCATACTTGTATCTGTGACTAAGAAAGTAAAGAAACAGAATTAGGAAGGGAAATCCTATTCACTGCATGCCCAATAAAAGATAGCTTGGCAGAAGTGATGATACTGGGCTGTTATGCTTTAATTTGGAATGAAATATGGGGCACTCAAATGAGATTTTTTTTCCCTACCAATTAGAAACAAGATTAACCTTGTGTTGATGGAGAACAGATTTGTTCTGTTTCCCTTTTGTTACACATGCTGGGAACTCCAATGGAGATGAAATTGCACTGCCTCGAAATTCTGTCACGGGAAGAATTTACTCTCACCCCATATTTTGACTTGCAAAAAAAAATTTTAGCTAGCATCTGACCAGGGCTCTGATCTCTTCTAGTGCAATAATAATTTCGGTACCACTAGCAACGTTATGAGTGAGGATGACAACTTTTTATTTCTGATACTCTGGAGAATATTATATTGAAATGGAAGAAAAAGAGTTAAACAATTCAGGAGACAGCAGTTTCATTGACGGCAGGCATTCAGGGAAAGAGAAGATGAATAAAGTGATTGCCTAGCTTAAAACCATTTCGAGAATCTCCATTACTTCATTTAAATTTTTATCTGCACTAAAAAAATACACAGACACTGAAATGTTTCATCCTGTTGTGATGTTTTGAACACTTTGAAAATATTATCAATGAAGTGAAGAGAATCAACTGTTTAGAATAAATCGTGTTGGTAGGTCTCTAAAAACGGATTCCTAGTTTTTTTTTTTTTTTTTTGGAGACTAGTAGAAAGAATAGGCACGTTTTAAAGAGAAAAAAAAAACCTTCTTAAAAGTTTCTGCAAAATCAGTTATCTTATTTGAATTCAGGCTTCTATTCTACATTTGCTATTTTTCAAAGCCCAGAGAAAAATATCAGAAATAAACATGAATTTGGACAAGTAGAGAAACCATGCTTTGCTTAATCACTGCCACATATTATTATTTCTTTAATGCTCCATACTTCATTATCTTAATTCTTCACATTTTTACATTATTCTAGGAAATCAGCATCATTTATTTCCTTACATTGAAGTATTGTTTTACATTAAGTTAGGACAGGAAAAGCAGACCCCTCTGTGTGAGCTGACCATGAGCATTTAGTTAAATCTGTGTTCTCCAAACAGGGGTACAAATATATCAGGGGTGCCAAGAAGGTCTGTTCAAGTGTGAGAAAAATGCACTAAAATGTGTGATCTTTTTCATTCAATAAAAAACCACCACCAACAACAACAACAGCAAAAAACCACATTACTACTGCTTTATATGTGGCTTAACGTGAGGGTTCTCACCTTTTATCAATACATCAGATATTCGCCTACCAGGTGAGAGGTAAGTCTCTAAGATGAAATCTGACTTAGTATTCATTTTTAGTATATTGTGAGATACTGAAATTCATATCTTCTTTTTTATGTTTATTTCTTTATTTTGAAAGAGAGAGAGAGCGTGTGCATGTGCACAAGTGAGTGGAAGAGAGAGAGAGGGAGAGAGAGAGAGAAAATTCCAAACAGGCTCCACACTCTTAGTGCAGAGTCCGAGGCGGGGCTCCAACTCATGAACCTTGAGATCATGACCTGACCCGAGATCAAGAGTAAGATGCTTAACCAACTGAGCCTCCAGGTCACCCCAGAATGAGATGGTATTTTGGAAAAGAACATTCAGAAAAGTTTTCACTATTCTGTATTGTGTATATAATGTTTATCAAATAATGTGTGTTCATGTATGAATTTCTGTATGTGCACATCTCACACACAGACACAAAATCCTGGAAACATCATTTTTCTAATTGTTTTAAAACATCATTCAAATCACGGCCTCAGTGAGTTGAGCATGTAGAAAGGTAACACCTTCTGATTCGTTTGCACAATGAACTGATAGACAAAACAGAGAATACGTCTGTTAGATTCCAACAACAACTTCTGTGGAATTGGTGGGTGACGTTGACAGGATGTGGCAAACTTCGGTGAGTTTTGTTTTCAACTATGACAACCACTGTAACCAGGTAATTGAAATAAACCGAACTTAGATCTTCAGATTTGCGCAGATGTCTCAAGAGAAAGACTATTTCTGTTTTAGAGACTCAATTAGGAATTTTAGTGAATGCAAAAAGTTATTAAGACGGTTAATAAACAAAATAAATCCATTGGCTAATGCTTTTTGTTTTTTTTACTTCCTCGTCATCTGTTGGTCCTATTGTTTACATAACATGCATAAAGTACTGTAATTTTGTGATCTATTAAAAGATTCTATGCATATATTGTGATGTGCAAACTGGTGAGTACATTTGAGTAATTTGTAGGCCCCTGAAAATCTCTTGGGCATCAGTGTTTGACCCTGTGTTGGTCTTGTCTCTTCATATTTGATAGTACAAGATTGCTTTCATAGCAATGTGTGGCACAGTATTGTAAAAGATGATTTATTGATGCATCAATGAAAAGGTTATAGTGGAAACATTTGGTCCTGGAAGTGTACCATGATTGTGTGTGTGTGTGTGTGTAGATTTAGGCTATTATTTCCCTTAGGAAATATTATGTAACCGATACAAAAATATTGTAAAACTCGACCAATTTGAATTAATTTGGAAGAAAAGCCTATCTACTCGAACAATTAAAACAGAGTTTCAAAATTTATTTTAAAAGCAAGAGGGTGCTATTTTCTGATATGCACAATGCCTTCTCTGGAAAGAGGGGCAGCTTTCATGATTTTCCGTCTGCATGTACAAATAATTCCATTATTATAAGCAAATACATGCCTCTTGAGTGTTTGAAAATTTCCCCTTAAATAAATATTCTTGCCTACTATTTTGTGTACACTGATAATTTGTCCAGCAAATTATTTTATGAAAAGACTTGTTTGAGGCCCACCTCAGTCTTGTTTATTATAAATTCGAGTTTAGCAAGGTACGAATTACTTAGATTTTGTGGGACTTTAGTTCACTAATTGGAGGATTTAAATTTTGAATTTCTGTTCCCATATCTCCCCATCCTCTTCACAACTGTGGCCGTTCTTGCTATAACCATTACAATTACCATTACAGGGGTGCCTGGGTGGCTCAGTCGGTTGGGCAGCCGACTTCGGCTCAGGTCATGATCTCGCGGTCTGTGAGTTCAAGCCCCGCGTTGGGCTCTGTGCTGACAGCTCAGAGCGTGGAGCCTGCTTCCGATTCTGTGTCTCCTTCTCTCTCTGCCCTTCCCCTGTTCATGCTGTGCCTCTATGTCTCTCAAAAATAAATAAACATTTAAAACAATAAATAAATAAATAAAATAAAAAACAACTGATCGGTGGATTGGTTAAAAAAAAATTACCATTACAAAAAGTGGGGAGCTCCAGCTCTATTCTTCAACGAAACTGTCTCTTTTTTTCACTTTAGCAGATTGGTATCCATGAAGTCAGGAAGTGTAGATCTTAAAAGGTCTCTGAAGGCAATAGGTGTTGAAGAAGCTGTTAAACAAGAGAATTGGGAGTCCTTTGTCATCATTCTGGGAGCGGCATTGATTGATGTGAGCAGGGCTCAGTATTGGTTTTAGATAAACAAGATAAAGGTAAAAGATTGAGAGTAACTGTTGAGGCTAAGGTTTAGAAAAGGTGATTTAAGGAAAAAAATGCCAACAAAATAACAAGGAACTTTGTTATTTCTCTGTTGCCTTTCCTCACGGGCAAGTTCACATCAACATGTGCGCTGAGCTACCTGCTTCCCAGGGGTGGTCAAATCCTGCCTGCGTGCCTGGGGTCCATTTACCTTCCCCATGGGAAAGAAGAAGAAGGCATATTCCTACCCCTATAGAGTAATGGGATGCACAGGAAACCCAACAAGCTATACACAGTTTAAAAACAAAAGTTTCTTTTTGTTCCCCTGGGTATAAAGCTGGCAGCTCCCCAGAAAGAAGTCAAGTTCATCCCTGTGAAATTCTATGGAAAGAGCTGTTGGAATCACAAGTAGATCATTGCTAGGATACAGAAAGAAGCAGTTGCTCTACACATCAGAGTATTGGTTTTATAAAAACCTTTATTTTTAGTTCATATAATTTGACCTGTCCCAGTACAATTTGTAGCCTCTTCTTGGAGAAGAGGTGAAAGGAAGGAAGAGGAAAAAGGATCATTCAATTTTTAAAAATTGACCCCAAGTGGACAAGTTTGTTGCCAGCCCAGGACCAGAAAAATCAGTCTTCACTTTCAGATGCCCACCTCTACTCTCCCTGGTTGTTGGATGCAGTGAGTGACTGGTCCCTTACCTGAGGAAGCCAGCCAGGTGATGGGTGATAAAAAAAGTCCCGGGTCCAGTGAGGCCATCGTTGCTATTCAGATGCATTCTTCCTAAAATACTGCTGGGAACCACTCCTCAGACCGGTATCTGGTGGACATTGTGTTCCCACCAGACAGCATGTATTTTTGTTGTTGTTGTTTTATTTTTATCTTATCATTAGCTAGAAAGATTTTTCTTTTTTTAAAAAAAAATTAAGCTTATTTATTTATTTTGAGACAGAGAGAAAGAGAGAGAGAGAGAATGAATGGAGGAGGGGCAGAGAGGGAGAGAGAGAATCATAAGCAGGTTCCATGCTATCAGCATGGAGCTCGATGTGGGGCTTGAACTCATAAACAGTGAGATCATAACCTGAGTTGAAATGAAGAGTCAGATGCTTAGCCGACTGAGTCACCCAGGCACCCTTGGAACGTCCTTTTCAAAATGCAAGTGTATTCTTCCAAGAATTGCGCCAATGTGATCTCAAGAGTCGACACGAAACCCTTTTCTGGAAACTTCCTTTTTTTCTCTAGTATGTGTTTTTCTCAGTGTGTGGAATATCCCATTTGTGAGTAAAACACAGTTGATTTCTCATTCTTCCTCCACCAATACTGGAGTGTCAGCTCATATGCTTATTTGGGGGCCATATGCTTACACTTAAAAAAGTTCCTAATTAGAAAATTCAATCTGCAAGGAAAAAGTAACTATAGTGAATGTTAAACATCATATAGTAGGCATGAAAAGGCATTACTGATTGCACAGGATATGATTAATTTCCAGATTAAAAATTACTTATAATATATCTTGTCTCTAATATGCTTAAACTGAGTAAAGTTAATCAGCAAGAGATGTTATCTTCTTGAGGTTGGGGAATAAAGTTCAAGTCAGTGCTGATGTTTCCATCCGTGAATGCTTTTAAAAAATTCTGAAAAGAAAGTAGTCGATACCCTGCCCTACTTATTCCCTTTGGCATTTTCCCCGGTGCCTTCACCTTCTGACTTAACTTTCTGCCCTCCTTCCTTCACGATCCCAAATTCCATGGAGGTTTCTTCACAAACCAAGTACTATCATCCATTGGAGCCTAAAATACTGGTTTGTTAGAATTTAATGGTTAGATCCTGAACCATTTGTGTAAAAGAAGTTAAGTTTGGAAGCTTCTTAAAGTGTTAGAATTAGAATTACCTTTACCTTTATATTTATGATTTAGTTTATGTGTTGATATGGTACACAGCCATAGCTCTCATAGGCTTTGACCTAGGAAACAACATATAGTAATGACTTAGGGGATTGTAGACTCAGATTTGTATTTAAATCATGGTGTTCTACACCTGATATACTGTGACCTTGAGTAAGTCGTGTAACCTCTTTAAGCTTTAGGTTTCCTACCTATAAAATGGGGTAACATATCTTGGTGGAGTTGATGTGAAGATTAATTAGGATACTTAATGTAAAAGAATCAGCATATTTCCTAGCACAGAGTGCTATTATTTTGAGAACCTGGGAAAATACCTTTGGAGAAGATTAGAAATAATCCTCTAGTCACTGATGCATTTGGTTGTATTCATTCATTCTTTTGTGCATATGTCCATGTATTCACACATTCACGAAATAAGGATATATTATTTTAAATATTGTATGCCTGGCCCTGTTTGGTACCAGGATAAAAAATAGAAGAGCTATGTGAACTGATTTGTGTCCTACAAAATTCATATCTTGAAGCTCTAAATCCTTAGTGTGTCTGTATTTGGATATATAGTTTTTAGGAGGCTATTAGGGTTAAAATAGATCATAAGGGTGGAATGTTAACCTCTCTCTCTCTTTTACTCTCTCTCTCTCTCTCTCTCTTCTTTCCCTGTGTATGAATTGACAAAAAGCCATGTGAGAATCTAGTGAAAAGGTGGCCCATCCACAGGCCAGGAAAAGAGCTCTCAACAGAAACATTGACCTTGAACTTCCCAGCCTCCAGAATATGAGAAAATACACTTCTATTGCTTAATCCACCAAGTCTGTGGTATTATATTATGGAAGCTCAAACTGTTAATACAAAAAGAATCTTGAATTCCTTACAAACTTAAAAAATGCTATAAAAATTATATTTTCTCAGGGCACTTGGGTGGCTCAGTTGGTTGAGCATCCAACTTTGGCTTGGGTCATAATCTTACAGTTTGGGAGTATGAGCCCGGCATTGGACTCCGTGCAGACGGCTCAGAGCCTGGAGCCTGCTTCAGATTCTGTGTCTCCCTCACTCTCTGCTCCTCCACTACTCATACTCTGTCTCTCTCTCACAAAGAAAATAAACATAAGAAATAAAAAAACATATATTTTCTCTTATTTTTGAGACACTGCAAAAATGTTGGTTTATTAGTAATGGATAAAGTGTTGAAATCACCAATTCATTGGTGACAAGGTCTACTCAAGTCAGACGGTTTGAATAGGTATTTTAAAGATCTAAAAGACACATGAGAGCATTCTTTTCTTCCTTTTAATCAAATGACAGTTGTAAACTTGCATTTTTCTTAAACATCATCACTGAATTGTCAGTAAATTCCCCATATCCAAAATAGTTAAAAGTAGATAACGTTGAGATTTCAATTGCTAGATAGATAGAGTACATCTAAAATACATTTCTCTATTCCTCCCCTAAATACAATAACACCAGCAAAAATCCATGGATATTACTTATAGAACAAAATATCCATGGATATTACTTATAGACTCTGAAAGGTGGAGGGGTGGCTCCATTGGATGAGCATCAGACTCTTGATTTTAGTCTGATCTCAGGGTCATGAGTACAAGCCCTGCATTGGACACTAACTGAGTGTGGAGCCTACTTAAAACAAAACAAAAAAAAACAAAACAACAAACCAAAAACTCTGAAAGGTGGAAAGAAGAAAGTACAGAACAGTTATGGGCCTCAGTACCAATAGTCATTGGTGGTGAATGCCTTGTTTTTCGTTTTTTGGTATTTTGTTTTGTTTTGTTTTGCCTTTTTTTTTTTGTCTCCTATATCTCATAGTGGGTTGTAGAAAAGCAGGCAATCTTGTTCATAAAAGTCACTGAACAAATAAGAAGAATGGAATAAAATAACAAGAAACTAGGAGGAAGAGAGTCTTATTTTGTAAATGCCACATAATATTACTTATTTAAAGTGTGAACTTTGAACATATAATTAGGAGATAAACAAAAAAAATCAAGAAAGTATGGCCCATAAACAAGAAGAAAGCAAGTCAGTAAAAGCTGTCTCTGAGGGAGTCCAGATGTTAGATTTACATTAGGCATAAAATTTAAATCAGCTCTTATAAATATGCTCAATGAATTAACGGAAACCAAGTCTGAATAATTAAAGGAGAGTAGAAGGAACACTTTACCAAGTAGAGAATACCAATAGATAAAAGCTATAAAGAGAACCAAGGAGAAATTCTGCAGCTAAAAAGCACAGTAACTGAAATAATTTTTAAAAAATCACTGGAAGGGCTCAGGTGGAAATCTGAACTAGCATAAGAAAGAATCAGCTACCTTGAGCTTAGCTGATTATGGAATTTAAAAACCAGGGAGACAGGGTCGCCTGGGTGGCTCAGACGGTTAAGCAGCCAACTTCAGCTCATGTCATGATCTCATGGCTAGAAGGCTCATGAGTTCGAGCCCCACATCAGGCTCTGTGCTGACAGCTCAGAGACTGGACTCTGCTTCAGATTCTGGGTCTCCTTCTCTCTCCGCCCCTCCCCTTCTCATGCTGCAAAAGAAAAATGACTCATCGCGTACAGGGGATCTTCCATAAAACTTAGAGCTGATTCCATCATAACAGAATAAATACCAAGAACAACATGATCATCTCAATAGATACAGGAAAAAAGATTGACAAAATCCAATATACTTTCATAACAAAAATACTCAGCAAATTAGGATTAGGAGAGAACTTTCTCAACTTGAGAAAGTGTGTCTATGAAAAATGTACAACTAACATAATCTGCAGGATAAAAGGCTGAACAATTTAATCCTATTAAAAATTTTTATTATTTTTAAAATATTTATTTATTTATTTTGAGAGAGAGAGAGGTGGAGAGTGAGCAGGAGAGGGACAGAGAGAGAGAGGCAGACAGAATCCCAAGCAGATTCTGCATGATCAGCATAAAGCCCTACATGTGGCTGAAACTCATGACCCATGAGATAATGACCTGAGCCAAAATGAAGACCTGGACATTTAACCAACTGAGTCACCCACTTGCCCATTATCCTTTTTTTTTTTTTTTAAGTTTATTTATTTTGAAAGAGAGATAGCATGAGCAGGGAAGGGTCTGAGAGAGAAGGAAAGAGAGAATCCTTAGCAGTCTCCACACTGTCAGTGCAGTGTGGGGCTCGAAACCAAGAACCATGAGATCATGACCTGAGCTGAAACCAAGAGACAACCACTTAACCAACTCAGCCACTCAGGTGTCCCCTGAACAATTTCATCTTAAATTCACACAGCAGACAAAGATGCCTGTTTTTACTACATGTATTCAATGCTGTCTTAGAGGTTCTATCCAAGGTAATGAGGGAACAAAACAAAAAGAAAAGACTTTCAGATTGGAAAAGAATTAAAATTATCTCCATTTCCAGATGAAGTAATCTTTTATACAGAAATTCCTAAGGCACCCACAAAAATACAGTTAGAAATAACAAGGGGTTCAAAAGTTTACATGATAACAAATCAGTATGCAAAAGTCAATTGCATATCGATATGCTGGCAATGAGCAATGCAGCAACTAGATTTTGAAAATAATTCCACTTATTAACATCGAAGAGAATAAAATAATTAGAAATCAATTTAACAAAGAAAGTTTAAGACCTATATATTGAATACTTCTAACAGTGTTGAAAGAAATGAAAGAAAACCAATATAAATGTACAAATATCTCATGTCTGTGAATCAGAATATTTCATATTGTGGACATGGCCATACTCCACAAAAGTATCTACAAATTCAGTACAAGCAATCCCTATCAAAAATCTCAGCTGCATGTTTTATAGAAATTGACAAACTGATCTTAAGATTTTTGAAAGAGTAATTTTGTCAAAAAAAATTTTTTAAATAAGGACAACGTTGGAAGACTTCTGCTTCTCTATTTACAATCTCACAGTTCATGAGATCAAGCCACACATTGGACTCTGGGCTGACAGCACAGAGCCAGCTTGGGATTCTCTCTCTCTGTCTCTCTGCCCCTCCCCTGCTCTCTCACTCTCTCTTTCTCTTTCTCAAAATAAATAAATAAGCAAACTTACTACAGGGTTATGGTAATCAAAGTAATGTTACTAAAATAAAGGTAGACATATAGACTGGTGGGATAGAAATGAGAAGTAAATAAATCTTTATAGTGGATTAATTTTGGAGGCAGGTGCCATAACAATTAAATGGAGAAGTAGATAGTGTGCAATTGACAATATTGTTCCAAACTGGCTATCCACGTAAATGAAGTTTGTCTTTATCTCACACTGTATATAAAATTAATACAAAATGGATAGTAGACCTAAACATAAGAGCTAAAATGATAAATCTCTTAGAATAAGGCATATGAGTAAATCTTTGCAACGCCGAATAGGAAATAGTTTCAAAGATAAGACCTTAAAAAACAGGCAACAACAACAAAATTATATAATTTGACTTCATCAAAATTAAAGACCTCTGTGCTTCAAAGACATCAAGAAAATGAATAGACGATTAATTTCATGGGGAAATATTTGAAAATTATATATCTGATAAGGGACTTATACTTTCAAAATAAAAAGTACTTACAAATCATTGATAAAAGACCAATAACGACACTGAAAAGTGGGCAAAGAGTTTGAACAAATATTTCTCCAAATAAGTGATACAAATGGTCCAGTGTATGAAGAAATGTTAACCATCAATGTTATCAGGGAAATGTTAATCAAAGCCACAATGAGATAATATGGTACGTCTTTAAGATAGCTATAATTAAAAGAGAGACAATGACAAGTGTTGGTATGGATGGGAGAAATTAGAACTTTCTAACTTTGCTCGTGTGATTGTAAAAACATGGATCCACTCTGAAAAACAATATGACAATGCTTCAAAATGTTAAACATTGAGTCACCATAAGATTCAGCAATCCAATCCCAAGTATATAAACTGGAGAATTAAAAATATATACCCATTCATATGTAAATTTAAAAATATAAGTTAGTATTTGCCGGTGGGTAGGGGTTTGGTGGCTTAGGTGGCCTATGGTGGTTTCAGTGGTGCCTAAGGGAGGAGCTTTACATGGGGGTGGTTAAAAATATTCTAAAATTAGATAGCGGTGATTAGATAGTGGTTGCAAAACTGTGAATATCCTAAAACCAGTTTACATTTTTTAATGTTTTTATTTTATGTTTTTTTGAGAAAGAGAGAGTGAGACAGAGAAAGTAAGTGAGGAGGGACAGAGAGAGAGAGAGAGAGAGAGAGAGAAAGAGAATCCCAAACTGTCTCTGTTCTGTCAGTGCAGAGCCAGACGTGGAGCTTAAACCCATGACCGTGAGATACGACCTGAACCGAAATCGAGAGTCAGGCATTTAACTGACTGAGCCACCCTGGTGCCCCGTAAAAACTACTTTAAATGGGTGAATTTTATGGTGTGTGAATTATGTGTCAATAATGCTGCTATTTAAAAAAAAAGAAAGAAAAAGCCGAGTGAATTGTCAAACAAAATAAAGGTAAAGAAATACACCACAACAGATATAAGTCAAATTCGTGGAAACTAAAACCAAAGAAGAAATTTCAAAAGAAGGAATAAGGAAACATACCCTTGTCTATGGGGAAAAATAATTCAGATAATACTTAGCTTCTCATCAGAAACCCCACGAGGCAATAAAAAGCACCGTAATATTTTTTAAGGGATGAAAGCAAATAACTGTCCATTCATAATTCTCTGTCCAGAGAAAATATCCTAACAATAGCATGAAAGGGAAATCAAGACATTCTCAGATGAAAGAAAACTAAGAAAAACTGTTGCTGGCTGACCTACCCTAAAAGAGTTGGCAAAAGAGAGTTTGCTACACAGAAAAACAAAAACAAACAAACAAAAGTCCCTCAAAGAGTCTTGGAGCATCAGTGTGTCAGTCAGGTTTCCACCAAAGAAATAAAACCTGTAGGACATATATAACAGATCTATTTCTAGGAACTGGATTACACTATTTTGAGGGGTGGCCAGGCTAGTCTGAAATCCATAGTGCAGAAAACTCTCAAGCAGAAGCTGATATTGCTGTCCACAGGTACAATTTCTTTTTCTTTAGGAATACCTCAATTCTACTCTTAGATCCTTTCAACTCTTGGGATAAGTCCCACCCATATTATTAGGGATAATCTCCTTTCCTTAAAGTCAACTAACTGGAGATATTCATAAAGTCTGTAACAATAGCATCACAGCAGCAACAAAATTCATGTCTGAATAACTGGGGACTATAGCCTAGCCAAGTTGACATATAAAATTGAACATTACAGTCAATGACTTGGTAATTTGGCACCAATACACATCTCTGGAAACCATTCTTAATCTACAGGTAGAGATAATAACAAAATAATACTTCTAGCTAACATGACACGGCTATCCTGAGAACAACTGAAAATGCACTAATCTCTTCCTCAGAAAAAGAGGCAGTGTTGTCGGGTGATACTTACTTTTTTCTTTGATATCCTATAGCTTAATTACTGAGATGTAAAGTTAACTATTATTAAGCCATCCCACATCAGGTAACAAGAGGATAAGAAGAAAAGAAAGGTTTACTGTACATGTACATACCTACACAAACATAGTCATTACTAAATAGGAAGAAATCCTCAGACCATTGCTATTTTCATTTCTGAAACTTAACACATGGTTGTAGCTGGTATTTATAACTATGTTCTTCCACTATTCATTCCATATTTCCTTTGCTCTCGGCAAGTATCTCAAGGTTTTTTTGTTTTGTTTTGTTTGTTTTTGCCTAGTAGAGTTATTCAAATCTTCATTTCTGTCTGAATTCTTCAGAATCCCTGCCTGAATTGAGTTGTTAAAGCTTTTCATTGTCTTTAGTCACTGTAGATGCTGTACGAAATTTTCTGTTTTTCAGATATATGCCCCGCCATACCTCCATGGCGTAGGGGAAGCCCAATGTCCCCAAGATAATGACAATAAATCACCCCAGCTAGCACAGTAACTTTCTTCTTTGCCTGTTGATTTGGAGCTATAAGGAGCCCAAAGTTGTCACGTGGTAGTCTTAAATTTCATTTCAAAGGATCATTGTTGCGGTTCCTAGGAGAAGCATTTCTTCCCTATGGAACAAGGGTCACTAGACCAACAAGCATAAGTGATGGAGACGAGAAGCAAAATGTTTTCTAATGCATTACTATTGGCTTCACTCCCATCTTCCACTTTATTATTTTTTAAAGTTTATTTATTTATTTCGAGAGAGAGAGAGAGAGTATGGGGGGGGGAGGGTTTGCAAGCATAACAGTGCAAAGCCCAATGCGGGGCTCAAACTCAAGAAACCTGAGATCATGTCCTGAGTTCAAACCAAGAATTGGATGTTTAACTAACTGAGCCACCTGGGTAAGGCCCCTCTACTTTTTGATTCTTAAGGCCATGAAATCTGGCTATGAGAGAAATAATACCATATATTGAACAATGAGTTAAGGTATGGAAGACATTTTTCTAGCCCTGAAAGGTACTTCCATTTACCTGGAACTATAATTGAGTTGTCAAAAGGCCATTCCACCATCCCACCAAGCTAGCTGCTTCAGGCTGATAGAGAAATACGGAAAGACCAGTGAAGTCCATGATCACAGGCCGACTGCTGCAGATCATTTGCTGTGAAGCAATTTCCACGATCAAGCAATGCTGTCTGGAATAAAGCATTTTGTAAGCCCACAGATGGTAGTTTTGGCAGAAGCACTGCATGCAGGGATACTAAATCCATATCCAGAGTATGTATCTATTCCAGGAAGAAAAAATACTGCCCTTTCCAACGTAATCAACCTGCCACTACGTAGCTGGTTGAACATCCCAGGGAGTGGTGCCACATCAGGTACTCACTATTGGCTTCTCTGCTGCACATTTGGCATTCAGTGTAACTATAGACAGGACGAACTTGGCAAGATAGAGTCCATGCTGTGATTCCTTGAATAACCTCTATCCTTGCTACCATAACCATTTTGTTCATGAGCCCATTAAGCAACATCAAGAGTGGCTAAGAAAAGAAGCAGACTAAAATCCAAAGAGTGGTCTTGTATACCTGAATGTTCAGCCGAGGTCATTCTTTAGTGAACATTCACAATCATGTTCTTTTCTTAAAATCTCTAACCATCCAGCCAAACCATTGACCAGATCATGAATCAGTGTAAGCTCATACCTACAGCCATTTCTTTATTTTCCAAGCAAAATGTAACAACCAGGTACAATAATCCAAAGTCCTGTCTACCAGGTGGATTGTCCTTCACTACTGTCCTTCAAGCATGTCTCAAAAAGGTTTAATAGCACCATACCTCCCAATAGCTTCCCATTTCAGGGGAAGTACCTTCATTTTTAGTGCAGAACTATCAGTAAATCAGGCCCATGATTTCTCTTCCTCTTCCTCTCCAACTGATCATAAGGAATGACTCATAGAGTCATTCACGTAGCAGGGAAGAGAAGGTAATATAGCGGAAGTAGGTTCCTTGAGTATTTGGACCTACTTGTGCCTTTAGGGCCTAGTTGAGTCCAAACTCATACCCACTGCTTCCAACTCATGACAGAATGCTATCGTGCGTGACAAATTTCATGGCTTGATGGATCAGACAACAACCAGTTCTCAATGAACAGCTGATATCACATTGTAATTTGGTGGCCTACAGCTAAAATTTAATTAATACTAAGGACCAGTAGCAAGTCAAAAGGTGTTTCTCAGAAGGAGATTAGTTATCTTTAGCTGGAGGGAAGGGCTCTGATCCAAATCCTAAGGGGCTTCCTGCAATTCACCTACTGGAATATATGAAGGTTCCAAACAGCATTTCTTTGTGACACTGCCATTTCAAGTCGGCTGGGACTCATGGTCAGAGTAGCAGAGACAACATTGTGGATCTGCTACAGAGCCTTTTCTTGTTCTCAGTCCCTCTCAAAACTAACAGATTTGGAAACCACTCAGTGAATGGTCTGGAGGAGCAATATCCCCAAATGAAAGATACGTTGCCTCCAAGATCCAAAAATACCCACTAAATACAGAGCCTCTCTTTCAGTTGTAGGAAGGACCATCTGCAACAGCTTTCACTTTAGAAGAGCTATCTTGACGTACTCCAGGCCACAGAAGCCTTAGAGATTTCAGTGAGGTTAAAAGGTCCCTGCATTTTTACCAGGTTCATTTTCCACCTCTGATAAACAAATGCCTTCACAACACAGCCACAGAAGTTGTTACTTCTTGCTCGCTATGTCCAATTAGGATAATTTCATCAATATAAGGGATCAGTTGATGCCCTAGAGAAGAGAAAGGTGAACATGCTAAATTATAACAAGAGTGGAGAGCTGATATGCCTCTGAAAGAGAAGATATATCGTTGATCTTGCCAGATGAAAGAAAATTGCTCTTGGCGGTCTTTTCCAAGAGGTATTAAGAAAGAAGCATTTGCCCAATCAATAGCTGAATACCAGGTACCAAAGGATGTGTTTGTTTGCTAAAACACTGAAACAGCCTCTAGAAACAGCAGCTGTAGATGTGGTTACTACCTAGTTGCTTTCACAACCATCCACTGTCATTCTCCAAGATGCATTTGTTTTCTGCATAAGCCAAACAGGTGAGTTTAAATGAGGATGTGGCGGGAATGACCACCCTGCATCTTCCAAATCCTTGATGGAAGCACTAATCTCTGTAACCCACCCACAGATGCAGTATTGATTTTAGTTTGCTACTTTTCTAGTTAGAGGCAGTTTTAATGTCTTTCACATGGCCTTTCCTATCATAATAGTATTCCCTCCATGGGTCAGAAAACCACTATGGGGATTCTGCAAGTTTCCGAGTATGCCTGTTATGTATTCTGGAAACACAGAAATAACTACAAAATGGGATCTGGTACTCAGGTTCCAAAATCCATCAGGCAGGCCATTGAGAAGAGTGTTCTAGAAACTCTCAAGACAAGAGCTGATGCTGTAGTTTACAAGTAGAATTTCTTCTTCAGTTCTGCTTTTAAGGTCTTTCAAATGATTGGATCACATTTCCTCAAAGTATCAAGGGCAATCTCTTTAAAGTTATATATCATTTTCTGGGCAAATAAAATGAAGCAAAGACAAACTCAAGAATTTTCATTCTATAGAATATGATCCCTAAATTCATATAATCAAACTAATTTATAGCAGAAAGGTAATAGGAAATTCTCCAAATACAAAACACATTTCTAATTATCCAGGTCAAAGAAGATGTCTCAAGAGAAATGAAAAAAAGATGCATTGAGCTTAGGATGAAAATAAAACATGTTAAATTCAGGGAGGGGGGATACAACTCAATCAGTTGAGTTGAGAGGGAAATTTAAAGTGTTAAATGCATACATTAGAAGATAAATAGCCTAAATACCCATCTTAAGAACTTAGTTTAAAAAGAACAAAATAACCCCAAAAACACAGGGGAAAAAAGAAATAATAAAGATAATAGCAAACATAAATAAAATTTTAAATAGAAAACAGTAGAGAAAAATCAATAGAACAGAGAATGTATTCTTTAAAATGACCAGTATAATCGACAAAACTCTAGTAAGGACTGAGAAAGAAAGATAAGAAAATATATGAATTTACAAATTACCAAGAATAAAACAGGGGCTATCGATACAGACCCTGCAGACACAACAGATAGTAAGGGGATATTATAAATAATTCTACACATATTTTGACAATTTAGGCGAAATGAAGCAATTCCTTAAGAAAAAAAACTAACACATACAATATGAAACAGATGATCTGAATTTTCTTATGATTACTAAAGAAATTAAATGCATAATTTAAAAACTCCCAAAGGTTATTTTCTGGCCCCAATGGTTTCAGTGGAGAAATTTAATAAACTCTTAAAGAATTAACACTAATTCTAGAAATCTCTTCCAGAAAATAAAGTTAAACTTTCTGATTCAGTTTATGAAGCTATTATTACCCTAATTCCAAAATCAGACAAAACGAAAGAAAAAACGACTTTTAAAAAAGGAAACTGTAAGAGTGCCTGTGTGGCTCAGTTGGTTAAGTGAACGACTCTTGATCTCAGTTCAGGTCTTGCTCTAAGGGTCATGAGTTCAAGCCCCACCCTGGGCTCCATGCTGAGTATGGAGCCTGCTTAAAAAACAAACAAAAAAAGAAAACTACAGGCAAATATTTCTCATGAATTTACACATAACAATCCTTAAGAAAATGCTGCAAAGAACTGAGCAATATATAAAGACCAAGAAAAGTTATTCTTGGAATGCAAAGCTGTTGTAATATTTGATTATCAATTGGTATAAACCAGAATATTAACACAGTAAAAGAAAAAAAAATCACATGACTCTATTAAGTAATGCAGAAAAGGTACTTGACAAACTTTGGTAGTCAGTCGTGATAAATAAAGCTCTCAGAAAAATAGGAAGAGAAGAGGGAATTTTCCCGACTTTATAAGGAGCATCTTCAAAATATCTACAGGTGACATTGTACTTAATAGTATAAGACTGAGGGATGCATGGGTTGCTCAGTTGATTAAGTGACTGGCTCTTGATTTTGGCTCAGGTCACAATCTCCTGGTTGTGGATAGAGCCCCGTGTCTGGCTCTGCACTGAGCATGGTGTCTGCTAAGGATTTTCTGTACCTCTCTGTTTGCTCCTCTCCCCTACTCACATGCTCTCTCTCTCTCTCTTAATAAATAAACAAAAACAAAAAGGTTCAAAAAAATCTCTTTCTTCCTCTCCCTTTGCCCCAACCCCCACAAATTCTCTCTCTCTCTCAAAAAAAATGTAAAAGATTAAATGCTATTCTTCTAATATAAGAAACAAGCCAGAAGGTCTGCTCTCACCACTCTTATTCAACATACTACTGGAAATGTTGGCCATTGTAATAAAACAAGGAAAAGAAACACAATACATACTTATTGTAAAGAAAAAATAAAACTGCCTAATAATTGTCTATAGAGAATCCTAAATAATCTACTGAAGAAATAGTCTTAGAACTAATAAGTAAGTTCAGTAATGTTGTGAAATATAAGATTAACACACACACGCAAAAAAAACCAAACAATTGTATTCTGATTATTATAAGTGAGTATGTGAGATACCAGAATTTTAAATACAATACTGTTGGGCACCTGGGTGGCTCAGTCGGTTGGTTATGGAACGGACTCCTGATTTTGGTCCCGGTAACGATCTCACAGTTTATGAGACTGAGCCCAACATCTGGCTAGGCGCTGACAGGGGCAGATCTTGCTTGGGATTCTTCTCTCCCTCTCTACCTGCCCCTTTCTGGCTCTCTCTTTCTCTCTTTCTTAAAATAAATAAATAAACTTCAAAGAATAAAACAAAATACTGTTTACTATTGCAAAATTTATAGTTATTAAATACAATTACTTTGTGTGAATATAACAAACTCTGTGTAGGACTTATATGCTGAAACTATACGATGTTAATGAAAAAAAATTAAAGATCAAAATGAAGAGGAAGACATACCATGTTCATTCTTAGAAAACTCAACATCATACAGATCTCAATTATTCTCAAGTGGATGCACAGTTTTTTTGTGAAATTCCTACTGGAATCCCAGCAGGAGTTTTTGTAGGTACACACAAAACTATTTAACAATTTGATGGTAAAAAAAAATACAATAGCTAAAACAATTATAGAAAAGAAAAAGACACTGGAAGGAATCAATCTATCTGATATCAAGACTTTTTATACAGGTATGGTAACCAAGACTCTGATGGAAAGATAGACGTAGACCAACGGAACAAAATAGAGAGCCAAGAAGCAGACCCACAAAAATAAGCCCAGCTGATTTTGACAAATGTGTAAAAGAAATCAACGGAGACAAGAAAAATGTTTCAGCAAATGGTTCTAGAGTCATTGTACTTTTGGAGGCCAAACAAACAAACAAAAACTTTAACCCAAGACTTACACTTTGTACAAAATTAACTCAACAGGATTAGCTCCAAAGGGATCGTGGACTTAAATGTAAAACACAAAAAATTTAAGGTAGAGGAAAAAATAGAAAAATCTTTCTGTTCTTGGGCTCCATAAGGAGTCATGAAACTCCACACCAAGAGGAAACTATGTAAAAGAAAAACTTAACACATTGGACATCAGCAAAATGAAACACTTTTGCTCCGTGAAAACCTCTGTTGATAGGATGTAAAGACAATCTAGAGTCTGAAGAACACACTTACGAACGGTATATCTGACAAAGAACTAGTATCTAGACTATATAAAGAACTGTCAAAATTCAATAGTAAAACAAAACAAATTAATTTCCAAGTGGACTAAAGACATGAGAGATACTTCATGAAAGTGTATACACAGATAGCAAAATAAGCACATGAGAAGGTACCTGGCATCATTGGCCATTAGGGCAACACAAAGTAAAATCATAGAAGATATTCCTACATACTTGTAAAAATAGTTAAAACAAAAAATAATGAAAACATCAAAAAATAATAAAAATGTTAAATGTAGTAAAGGAGAATCGCTCATGTGTTCCTGGCGGAAATGTAAAATTATGATGCCATGTTGGAAAACAGCTTGGTAATTTCCCGTGAAACTAAAGGTGCAACTATCATACAGTCCAGCAATTGAACTCCTGGGCATTTATGCCTGTGTAACAAAAACTTATGTTCACTCAAAAACCTGTATGAAAACAGCTTTATTTAATAATTGCCATAAACTAGAAACAACCCAGATTTGTTTCAAGGGTGAGTGAAAAAAAAATTTGGTACATTTATACTGGGAAATACTACTCTAGAGATTATTGATAAAATTATTTTATATTTTAAATTTAAATCATGAAGACCTGGATGAATCTCTAGAAAAGTATGCTGAGTGAAAAAAATTGCCAATCCCTGAAGGGTACAAAAAGTATTATTCCATTTTGCATAACATTTTTGAAATGACAAAATTATACACAAAACACAAGTGGATACCAGGGAGTGAAGCAGGGGATACAAGCAGAAGAGTTGCTGTGGCTGTAAATGGGGAACCTTAGGAATTTTGTGAGAAAAGAATAATCTATATCTTCATAGTAACAATGTTAACATCTTGGTTGTGATATTCTAATAGAGTTTTCTAAGATGGTGTCAGTTTGGGAAAACTGGTTAAAAGGTACACAAGATCTCTTGGTCTTATTTCTTACAACTCTATGCGAATCTGTAATGATCTCCAAACAAAATATTTAGTTCCAAAATATGAATGACATTAAATACTCATTTTATTCTTGAACAAGAAACCATGAATTGTGGACTATATTCAAGGAGTCACTACTGATTTAGTGTTTTAAATATCCCAATACTATAAAGATATTAGACAGAGATAATTAAAAAAATCAATCATAATTAATTCCTTTAGTGTTCATATTCTGATATTATATATTTCCTGAGAAATTTTAGTCAAATTGGACATGAATGGAGGTGGGAAATAGTGAAATGGTTTGGAATTAATAAAATAACTTACACTGATCTTACATGATAAGATATTCTCTGTTGTTGTGGGGTATTTGTGGTTTTATAAAGCAAGATTGGGAGCTCCAACAGTTCAGTGGGGTTATTTCATCATCATGATGGATTTAACATGAATTGCATAAGACGTAAAATAATAATATTGAGCTATTTTGGTTTTTCTAAGTCTAGGCTGTGATTATATTTCATGAGATTTTACAGAGGATAAGCATGGTACTGATATGTCCTTTTTTTTTTTTTTTTTTTTTCTTAACATTCATTTATATTTGAGAGACAGAGAGAGAGCACAAGCAGGAAAGGGGCAGACAGAGAAGGAGACACAGACTCTAAAGCAGGCTCTAGGCTCTGAGCAAGATGTCAGCACAGAGCCGGACACAGAACTCTAACTTACAAATCATGAGATCATGGCCTGAGCTGAAGTCAGATGCTCAACCGACTGAGCCACCCAGCCATCCTGATGTGTGTTTCTGTTTGTTTGTTTGTTTGTTTTGTTTTTTTAAATCAAGATTTAAGTTGCATAGAGTGGAATAAATAGATCTGAAGTATACGGTCTGATCTGTTTTGACAAATGCATAACCCACATCCCTGTACAGATATAGAATGATCGTGTCATTCCGGAGAGCTTTCTCCCCCTTATTCCTCAAAAACAACCGTTTATCTCTTATGTCTTTTTAAAAAAATTTAAATGTTTATTTATTTTTGAGAGAGTGAGAGAGAGAGAGAGAGAAAGAGAGACAGAATATGAACGGGTGAGGGGCAGAGAGGAAGGGAGACACAGAATCTGAAGCAGGCTCCAGGCTCTGAGCTATCAGCACAGAGCCCGATGTGAGGCTCAAACCCATAGACTGTGAGATCATGACCTGAGCCAGTCGGACGCTCAACCCACTGAGCCACCCAGGCACCCCGATCTCTTATGTCTTTTATTATGTCTCTACTTCCTTTGTGTAGTTCCTTCAAGTTTCTAAAGTGTTATTTTTTTTTAATTGGGTTAGTTGAGTTTTAATTACTGAGTTGTAGAAGTCCATATACTTATGAATACAAATCCTTTGTGAGATATAAGTAGTATGCAGTCTCATTAAATTTAAAAAAATTTGAATGACATTCCACTTATCACTTTTTTATTGATTACCAATAATGCAGGGTTAATAATTATCAACTCCTTTCAGACTTTCCAAAGATTTCCAGAAAATCTTTGATTATCCCCAAGTTGTGGAATGTTCTCCCATGTTTTCTTCTAGAGACTTTCTTGTTGCAACATTTATGCTTAGATCTGTGGTCCATTAGTAGTTTAACGATTGTGTTCAATGGGAGAAAAATTCAGTTGTGTTTCCTTCTTTAATATGAAGTGTGTCATTTCAAGATATCTTTTTGAAAACAGTACTCTGTCTCAACTGTATTGCTTTGGTACCGACATGTAAATTAAATTGCCCATGGAATTATGATTCTATTTCTGGACTTTGTTCTATTTCATTTTTTAACAGTTTATTGAGGTATAATTATCACATAGTAAAACATGCATATTTAAACTGCACAATTTAATAGACTTGTCATATTAATATACTTAGGAAACCATCATGAACATCAAGATATTGAACATGTCCATTATCCCAAAAGTTCCCTTTTGAGTGCAGTAATCCCTCCTTCTCCCCATGCATCCCCCCATCCCAAGCTTTGATAATTACTGATCTGCTTTCTTTCACTAAAGGGTAATTTATATTTTCTAGAATTTTATACAAACAGAATAATAGAGAATGTACTAATTTTTATCTGTTTTGCTCAGTATAATTATCCTGATATTACTATAGAGTATCATATATAAAAATTAATTAATTCATTTTCATTACTAAGTACTACACATATACCATTGTTTGTTTATTCGGTCAAATGTTGAAGGACATATGGGTTGTTCTCCGTTTTGACACTAACAAATTAAGTTACTAGGAATATTTGTATACAAGTCTTTACATGGATTTATGCTTTCATTTGTCTATGGTAAACATCTAGAAATGGAATGGTAAGTGTATGTTTATCTTTTTCAGGAATATCGATCTCTACAAAGTTAGTTATTTGTTTGTTTGAAATGAGAGGACAGCTTTGTTACCACTTCATGTTTTCTGGAAATGCAAGCTTTCTGGTCAATGTTGAGGCTTGTATATTTGTATGGTACTACAGAAGCAATCAGCAAACTTAATAAAATACTGATACAGATCATTCAATCTGAAAAGCAGAAAAAAAGAAGTGAAAAATAAACAAAAATTCATTGAAGACACTATTAAATGTACTAATACATACCAAATACCTCCAGAGAGAGAAGAAAGAGGGAGCAGAAATTTTTTTCAAAGAAATATGCCTGAAAACTTTGCAAATCTGATGGAAAATATTTTTACTCATCCTGGAAGCTTAACAAACCCTCAGTGGGGAAAAATAAACAGATCCAGAATCCTAAGACACCACAGTCAAAATGTCAAAAGAAAAAAAAAAAGGGAAAATTTTAAGGCAGCAAGAGAAAAATGATTTCTCACATGCAAAGGGTCCCCTACAAGTTTAGCAAGTATTCATGATCAGAAATAATAAAAGTCAGAAGGCAATAAGATGACATATTCAAAGCATAGAAAGAAAAAAAGGCCAAAAAGAATTTTTATCAAATAATTTTTCAAAAATAAACAAACATACACAGTTGAATAAAACTGAGAGAATTAATTTGTAACCCGACTTATAAGATATACTAAAGGAAATTCTTGGGTTGAAACTAAGTGACACCAGGGAGTAATTTAAATCCACACTAAGAAAAAAGAGCATTAGAAACAGTAATTATATAGGCATTTTTAAAAGACTGTATAGAAACATGACTTCCTTTCCTTTATTTTCATAATTGGCTCAGAAAAGCAAATTAAGGGGCACCTGGGTGAATCAATTGGTTAACTGTCCAACTCTTTGTCTCAGCTCGGGTCATGATCTCAATGTTCACGGGATCAAGCCCCATGTCGGGCTCTGTGCTGACAGTGTGGAGCCTACTTGGGATTATCTCTCTCCCTCTCTCTGCTTGCCCCTTGCTCATGCTCTCTCTCTTAAACTTTTAAAAAGGCAAATTAACAAATAATGTGTATATAATTATATTTTGAGACATATTACATATATAAATATATTTGACAATAAAAGTGCAAAGGAGTTGAATGAGAGCAAACCTGTATTGAAGAAAAGAAATAAAACCAGATAGTAGGTTGAATTTGCAGAAATAAATGAAGAGAATCAGAAAGGAAAAATAAGAAAGTTATATGACAAATCTTATGAATACATGTTTGTTCTCCTTTCGTCTCTTAGCTTCTTTAAAAAACACAAAAATATAACAAGTCATGGTTATAACAATATATTGTTGGGTTAGTCACACATATAGAAGTAATGTATATATATATATATATATATATATATATAATTGCAAAATAAAAGAGGAAGGCAAGACTAGAGCTACCTGGGGATAAAGTTTCTCTATCTCACTGGAAATTAATACAAATCTGAATTATATTCTATATTAAGATGTAGACGGTAAGCAGTATAGCAACCACTAAGAAAATAACTTTAAACTTGAAAAAAGCCTTATGTGAATTAAAATGATACAATAGAAAACAACTGTTTGATACAAAAGTGGGTAAAAGAGGACAACCAAAATGAAATGATTGGTACCCAATGGGAAAACAGCAGATAGTGTGAAACTATACTAACAATTCAATCCAAAAAAATCTAACTATGTGTTATCTACAGAAGTCACATACTCAATTCAACATTGATTGAAAGTAAAGGATGCAGAAAGATATAGCATGAAAACAGTAATCATAACATGTTGGAATAGGTATACAAATATTGGACAAAAATTAACTTGAAATAAATAAAAAAATATAAAAGATCACTAGAGATAAAGTGGGAACATTTTTAAAACATCTAACGTATTTTAGAAAGATATAAAATTAATAAACATATGTCCACCTTGCCACAGGGTTTCAAAATACGTGATGAACATCTCTAAAAATTGAAGGCAAAATAGAAAATTCAACAATAATACTAGTTGGAGACTTCAATATTTTACTTTTAATAATTCAAGGAATAATAAGAAAAAAGTATTAATATGAATGTAGAAAACTTGAAAAACATTGTAAATCACCTAGTCATAACACAAATCTTTAAAGCATTTCATCCTCCAATAGCAGAACATACATTTAGGACACTTGGAGCATTCACTAGGATAGACCAACACCTAGACAATAAAATGAACATCAAAAAATGTGAAAGGATAAAAATCATAACCAGCAGGTCTTTTAACAAAAATAGAATAATATTAGAAATCAAATCGAAGGAATTCTGAGAGCTTTACAAGTACGTGGAAATTAAATTACTGTTCTAAAAATACCAATGGGTCAAAGAAGAGAAGTTATAAAATATTTACAGAAGAGAAAGAAAAACACAACATACCAAAATTTATGGGATGTACCTAAACCAGGGCTTACAGGGAATATATATAGCTTGTAAATAACTTTATTTAAAATGAAAAAAGAGGGGCACCTGGGTGGCTTGTTAAGTGTCCCATTTGCTTAAGCATCCAGCACTTGATCTTGGCTTCCATCATAATCTCTCAGTTTGTGGGATAGAGCCCCATGTCTGGGCTCTGCGCAGACAGTGCAGACCCTGCTTGGGACTCTCTCTCTCTGTACCCGTCCCCTGCTCACTCGCTCATGCTCTCTCTCTCTCAAAATAAATACATTGAAAAAAAATAGCTTAATGGGTACCTGGGTGGCTCAGTCAGTAAAGCATCCAACTCTTGATTTCAGCTCAGGTCATGATTTCATGATTCGTAAGTTCAAACTCCATGTCAGGCTCTGTCCTGATGAAGCAAAGGCTACTTGTGATTCTCTCTCTCTTCCTTTCTCCTTCTCTCTCTCTCTCTCTCTCTCTCTCAATAAATGAATAAACTTGAAAAATCCATCTTTAAAAAAATAATTGAAAAAGAAAAAGATTTCAAAGAGTGCTAGGGAAAATAATGACCCTCCCCAAAGATGCCCGCATACACCTATAAGCATATTACCTCTTATAGAGCAAAAAGGAATGAAACGTGCAGATGGAACCAATGCGACTTACTAATTAGCTGACCTTAGTGGCAGGAGATTACCCTAGATTATCCAGGTAGACCCAATGTACACACACAGATCTTTAAAAATGGAAGAGATAATCAGAAAGGGGAACTAGAGAGTCAGAGAAAGATTTAAAGATTCTTCGTTACTGGTTTTGAAGATGGAGGAAGACCAGGAGCAAAGGGATGCAGGAAGTCTCTAAGAGCTGGACACAGCAAGGGAGTGGATTCTCCCATAGAACTTCCAGAAGCCCTGCTAAGATCTTAATTTGAATTCGGTTAGATATATGCCTGACTTACAATTACAGTACTGTGAGATAATGAATTCATATTATTCAAGCTTCTAAGTTTGCCAATTTGTTATAGCAGCAACTGGAAATGAATACACTCATCAATAACCTTGAGCTTAAAGGCTAGTAAAATTGGGGCACCTGGGTGGCTCAGTAGGTTAATCGTCTGACACTTGGTTTCAGCTCAGGTCATGATCTCACAGTTTGTGAGTTTGAGCCTTGCTTCGGGCTCCTCACTGGCAGCATGGAGCCTACTTGGGATTCTCTGTCTCCCTCTCTCAGCCCCTTCCCCATTTGCTCTCTATCTTTTTCTCTCAAAACAAATAAATAAATATTAAAACGAAAAAATAAAGGCTGGTAAATTCAATGTAAAACAAGCAGAAAGAAGGAAATAATAAAGATTAGAATGAAAATCAAATTAATAAAATAGAGATTAGAAAATCAATAAAGAAAAATCAATACAAACAAAAACCAACAAAAGCAAAATCTTTTAAAATAAGAAAATTGACTAACCTATAGCCAGACTAAGCAAGAAAAGGAGAGAAGTTTCAAAGAACTGAAATCAGTAATTAAAGAAAGGATATCCCTACTGATGTTACAGAAATAGAAAGAATTATAAGGGAATACTATGAAAATTATGTGCCAACAAGATAAATGAGTTAGATTAAATACACAAATTCCTATAAAGACACAAACCACCTAAAAGTACTCAAGAGGAAATATATAACATGAACAGACAAACAATAAGAAAAGGGATGGTAAAGATCATTTAAGAATTTCCCACAAATAAAAGCAAAGCAAAAGATGGATTCATCAATAAATTCTTCCAAACATTTAAGAATTAATACCAATTCTTCACAAACCATTTCAAAAAACAGAAGAGGAAAGATTATTTCCTAACTCATTCTAAGAGAACAGTGGGCAACAAACCAGATGAAGATATGACAGAAAAAGAAAATTGCTACCAATATCTTTTATGAACAACGATAAACAGAATACCATCTATGTTAGCATCTCCCCTTCCCAAATGATATAATTAGGCACAAATCAGGTACAAGATCTATATGAGGAAAATGACAAAATTAGACAAAGGAAATCAAAGAAAACTAAAAAAATTAAGAGGTAGTACATGTTTACGGATAGGAAGAGTCAATATTGTCAACCTGATGTAAAGATTCAATGCAATACCAATCAAAATCCCAGCAAGTTATTTTGTGAATAACTTGACCAATTGATTGTAAAGTTTAAATGAAGAGAAAAAAGGCCCAGAAAAGACAACACAATATTAAAGAAGAACAAAGTTGGAGTACTGACACCACCCAATTTTAAGACTTACTATGAAGCTACATTAACCGAGAGAGTGTGGTATTGGTGAAGAATAGAAAAATACAACAATGGAAAAAAATAGGCCAGAAATAGACACCCAAAATTAAGTCAGTTGATCTTTCACAAAGAGCAATGGCCATACAATCAAGCAAAAATAGTCTTTAACAAATGGTGCTGGAACATATGGAAATCCACATTAAAAAAAAATGAGCCTTACACTCCTTCACAAATATTAACTTAAAATACATCATGGACATAACTATAAAAGGCAAGTCTCTAAAACTCTTAAAGATCACACA
This sequence comes from Paguma larvata, assembly GCA_030068075.1. NCBI lineage: Eukaryota > Metazoa > Chordata > Mammalia > Carnivora > Viverridae > Paguma > Paguma larvata. The sequence goes on along the minus strand of CM057827.1, from coordinate 126,772,838 downwards.
GGAGAAAACCTACGTGACCTTGGGTATAGCAATGAACTTTTAGATATATCAAAGTGTGATCTATGAAAGAAATAATTAATAAGCTAGATTCATTAAAATTAAAAACTTCTGCTCTGAAAGAGATAAAATGTCTAAGAGAAAATATATGCAAAAGACACATCTGATAAAGAATGGTTTTCTAAAATATATAAAGAATTCTTAATGCTCTACAATAAAATTAAAACTGACTTAGAAAAATGAGCCAAGGACCTTAACAGATACATTCCCAAAATATACAGATAGCAAACAAGCAAATGAAAAAGACATTCCATATCATGTGGAGGAAATATTAGGAAAATACAAATTAAAACGATGAGATACTACTACACACCTATTAGAATGGCCCATATCTGGAACACTGACAACACCAAATACTGCTGAGGATGTAAAAGACTAGCAATTCTCTTTCATTGCTGGTAGGAATGTAAAATGGTACAGCCACTCTGGGAGACAGTTTGGGAGTTTCTTACAAAAACACGCTCTTCCCATATGGTGGTAATCACACTCCCTGGTATTTACCCAGAGGAGTTGAAATCTTCTGTTCACACAAAACCCTGTACATGGAAATCTTCTGTTCACACAAAACCCTGTACATGGATGTTTATACCAGCTTTATTCCTAATTGCCCAAACCCGGAAGCAAATAAGATGTCCTTCAGTAGGTGAATAGAAGAGCAAACTGTGGTTCATCCAGAAAATGGAATATTATTTCACGCTAAAAAAAAGGGGAGGGAGGGTATCAAACTCTATGAAAACACACAGGGAAACTTTAAATGCACATTGCTATGTGAAAGAAGCCAATATGAAACAGCTACGTGATGCATGATTCCAATCATAAGACACTCTGGAAAAGGCAAACCATGGAGACAATAAAATGATTGGTGTCTGCCAGGAGTTGAGGAGAAGAAATATGAAGAGGTGGAAGACAAAGGAATTATAGGGCAGTGAAAATACTATTTCTGGTACCATAATGATAGGCACCTGTCATTACACATTTGTCCAAACCCATAAAATGTACAACACCAAGAATGAACCTTAATGGAAACTATATGTAGAGTATGAGTAACAATGTGTCAAAGTAGAGTCATCATTGGTAAAACAATCTACCATTCTTGTAAGTGATGTCCAGAATGGGGGAAATTATGTGTGTATGTGGGCAGGGGATATATGGGAAGGCTCTGTACCTCCCCCTCAATCTTATGGTGAACCTAAAACTTCTCTAGAAAAGTGAAGTCTTCATGAAAACAAACAGACAACCAAAGTTAATAGTGCAGAAATAAGCTCTTACTCTTGAAGTCAACTGCTTTTTGACAAATGGGCTGAGACAATGAAATGAAAAAAGACTTTTTTTTTCAAAAAAGATGGTAAGACTACCAGATATTCACATACAAAAAGGATTCAGATGGACACCTTGCTCTCATCATCCACAAAAACTGATCAAAATCCATCATGGACGTTAATGCAATAGCTAAAACTACTCAAGTCTCGGAAGAAAGCACAGGACTAAATTTCTGTGGATTTAGCAATAGTTTCTTAGATACGACACTGAAAGTACAAGGATAAAAAGAAAGGAAATGAAATTGGACTACGTCAGTTTCTTTGCACACTTTGTTGGGGAATTCTCCTCAGCTAAATATCCAAGTTCATTATCTGCAAGTTCTGCTTCCCACATAACTCTAGAACACAACTTAGCAAAGCTCTCTGGCACTCCTCTAATTTCAAATAATATGTTCCCGTGTCTTTCTGTTTCCCCACCAGCAGCACCTTTAATGTTGATATTTCCACCAATAGTCTTTTTACAATTAGGCATTTTCAAGAGATACAGGCTTTCTCTACTACGTCCTTATTTCCTCTCAGCCCTCACTATCTGAGTTATGAATACTATAGTTCTTTACTTTTCTTTTGTGAGAGAGGTGAGGAGGGCCAGAGGGAGAAACAGAGATTCTTAAGCACGCTCACCGTGGAGCCTGATGCAAGGCTCGATTTCATGACCCTGGGATCATGACCTGAGCTGAAATCAAGAGTCTGACATTCAACTGACTTAGACACTCAGGCGCCCCAATGCTGTATTTCTATTATGAGTTTATTCGTGACTACTTCGTACAGCATTGGCAAGGACATAAAATGATACAGTCCCTTTTGGAAAGAGTTTGGCAGCTCCTAAGTTCCTCAAAGCATTAAACATCATACTTTATGACTCAGCAATTCCACTTCTATTTATAAACCCAAGAAAAATGAAAGCATATGTCCACACACACAGAAAATTGTACATGAATGTTTATAGCACTATCATTCATAATAGCAACAAATTTGGAACAACCTAGATATCTATCAACGTGAAAGGATGAATAGATTGTTATTCTACAGTGAAATGTTAGCAGGCAATGAAATGAATGAAGTACTGATACATGCTATAACATGAATGAACCTCGAAACCATTGTGTTAATTAAAGAAGCCAGCCACAAAGGCAATATATTGTTTGATACCACTAACATGAAATGGCCTGAATAGGCAAATCTGTACACGGAAAGTAGATTAGCAATTGTCTAGAAGTGAGTGAAGGGAAGTGGGAGAAATGAGGAGTGACTGCTATTGGTCAAAGAGTTTCCTTTTGAGTGATGAAATTTTTCTAATGTTAGGCTGTTGTAAAAGTTAAGTATTAACTCTGTTTATATACTAAAATTAATTTCATTGTACACTTTAAATTCATGAGCTCTGTGGTATATTATTCAAATCTCAATAAGGCTGGGTTATTTAAAAATTATTTTAATTGTAATTTTTGAGAAGAGAGAGCATGAGTGGGGGAAAGGGGCAGAGGGAGAGAGAGAGAATTTCAAGTAGACTCCATGCTCAGCATGGAGCCCAAGGTAGGGCCAGATCCCATGACTCTGAGATCAACCAAGAGTCAGATTCTCAATGGACTGAGCCGCCCAAGTGCCCCACAATAAAGCTGTTTTCAAAAGTACTTTTAATATGGTGGCTTCTTGCCAGCATAGTCTATAGATAACATGGCTATTCCTATCAAAGCCCCTAAAGGGTTTTTATGTAGAAACTGACAACCTGAACCCAACATTTTATAAAAATTCAAAGAACTCAACATAACTAGAGTAATTGCGCAAAAGAAAAATCTTACACTAACTGATCTTATGCCAACGGATTTCGACCTTAAATTACGATACTTAAGATGGTGTGAAACTGATAAGCCGGTAAACACGTAGGTCGATGGTATAGAACTGAGATTACAGACATAAATCCTGGGATATCGATTGATTTTTGACAACGTTACTAAGATGATCCCTTGGGGAAAAGGAATTAGTCTTTTTAACTAATGGTTCTGGGAAAATTGACCAAAAATATCCCCAGAAACAAAATACAACACAAGGGTTGGTATCTTATATACCATACGAACTTGAATTCAAAATGGATCATAGACCCAATAGTAAAACCTCATAAATCACTTTTAACACAAAGAGGAATAGGATCTTGGCCTTATATTAGGCAAATTGTCTTAACTATGCCAACAAAGCACAATCTTGAAAAGAAAAAAAATATATATGAATGAAGAGTGCTGCTCTTCAAAAACATGATTTTAAAAAATTAATAAGGAGTGCCTGGGTGGCTCAGTCAGTTAGGCATCCAACTTCAGCTCAGGTCATGATCTTGCGGTCTGTGAGTTCGAGCCCTGCGTCAGGCTCTGTGCTGACAGCTCAGAGCCTGGAGCCTGCTTCGGATTCTGTGTCTCCCTCTCTCCGCCCTTCTCCTGCTCATGCTCTGTCTCTATGTCTCAAAAATAAATAAGTGTTAAACAAATTTAAAAAAATGTTTTCATTAATAAAATAGGCCATAGTAAGAACAAATATTTGCAAATTATATATTTGATAAAGACTTTTCCCCAGACTACATAAGACACTTTTACAACTCAATAATAATTTTTAAAAAAGCCTAAGAGAAATAGGCAAAGTATTTCACCAAAGAAATATTTCATCAAAAAAGACACACACATGCCTTGTTAATATATGAAAACATACCCAATGTCATAAGTCATTAGAGACAAGATAGTTAAAACTGCAATTTGATCCTGCTACACCTCTCTTTTAATGACTACAATCAAATAGACTGCCCATAGCAAATACTGATGAAGATATAGAGAAACTATATATCACATGTTGCTACTGAGAATGTGAAATGGTACAGACACATTGAAACATACTTTAATAATTTTACTATAAAAGTAAATCTTGACAATGTATCAGCAACTCGACTCACAGATTTCTTCTCGGGAAAAATTTTAGAAAATGTGTATAGTTGCCCAAATATTTGTACGCGAATGCTCATAGCAGCATTATATAACTATATAATAGTCCAAAAATGGAAATAATACACCTGTCCATCATTTTGTAAATGGGTAAACAAAATGAGATACATAGAATTCAGTAATAAAATAGAATGGGATACTAATACGTGTAGCATGACAGCAGTTAAATGTATCCAAATAACACGGCTGCTTCACTTTAAGCTGAGAAGTTGCTCTTTTGCCTTGATGATTCTGAAATTCAGGGTGTGTGGTAATGTTGAAGTTAGAGAATATGTTAGCGGACATACGGTAAAACCTTGGTTTGCAAGCATAATTCATCTCAGAAACATGCCTGTAATCCAAAGTATATGTATATCAAAGCAAATTTCCCCATAAGAAATAATGGAAACTCAGATGATCCATTCCACAACCCAAAAATATTCATACACAAATGATTACAGTACAGTAACAGAATACAAAATAATAAAGAAAATACAAAATATAAAGAAAAAATAAATTACCCTGCACTTTGAAAACTTTCGTGGCTGAGTGAGGGAGATGAGAGAGAGGAGGGTTATTGCGTAGGAGGACTTTCGCTATCACTAATGGAATTACTGACATCTATTGGCTCAATGGTATCTTTTTCCTTTCGTGCAAACTTAACAAGGAACCTTTCCAAAGACACTTGCTTTTGCCTCCTTTTGAGAATTTGGTGGAAACGTGACATTGCATTGTCATTAAACAGATTCTTTGCTCACATTGCTACAACCTTATTTGGGTGGTGCTTTTCTACAAAATTTTGCACTGTCTTCCACGTTTTATGCCTCTCTTTAATCTCATTCGAAGTGAGGGCTTCCTCTGCCTTTTTTCTCCTTTTCCTATGCAGACGAGATGCAGATGTAGACTTCTTACAAAATCTCGTAATTTTGGCCACTTGTATACCTCGTTTGTACTTCTCAGTGATTTCTGTCTTAACTTCCACTGGAATCATCTCCTTCTTCTTACTGCCTTTCTTTTCAACCTTTTTCTGCATGGGGCCATTGTACATGCTCGCACGGATGTTGACTACAGTACAGTATTAATAAACTCTTGTCATAGGTTGTATTTACTGTAACGGGCAATAAGTCAGCAGAGGAGTATATATTTGCAGACAGCTTGACCTAGAATAAAGCAAAGCATTCCTAAGCTTATTCTTGGATGGAAAAGCAAAGAACTGCCCATGGTTGCTTTGAAGTGACAAAAAAAATGCACCAGTGCCAGTTGTGGGCACCTTCCAATGTTCTGAAAAATCGCTGATTTCTGCCAAACACCTCAGCCTGGGGCCAAACATCCAAGCATAGGAGGCTATCACCCACCATCCTGCAGAGAGAGAGAGAGAGAGAGAGAGAGAGAAAGAGAGAGAGAGAGAGAAGGACCATTGGCTCAGTTGTAATCATGTGACTTTCGGTGTCATGTACTACTCGTATTGCAAGACACCACTTGTTTATCAAATTAAAATTTATTGTTTGTCTTGCGGAACACTTGCAGAACAAGTTACTCGCAATCCAAGATTTGACCGTATACTTTTATCCTCATAAATTATTAATGTTTCAAGTTGTTAGAATTTTTCTAAATATTAAGATAGTCTAGGGCGAACATGTAAGCAATTTTTTGAAATTTTTTGAAGTTGAAATTAGAAATAATGTCAAACATAGCATATTTTATTAAATCTAGACTCTTTTATTTTAACATGCACGGGTATTTTACATACACCTAATAAAGAAAACTGCTGTCCATTAAGTTATGTCACACCCTTAGTTGCAAGATGGACTACAATGTGAAAAATATATCTTCATGTTTATGAGACTTTCATTTAATTTGCATGTCCCAAAATATACTTCATTGCCAATTTTCCAAACGCAAACTATTTGACTTTGGAAGTGATGGTTTCTATTGGCTTCGGGAAGTCAAATTGACAGCAGAGTTTCCATTTATAAAAAAAAAAAGTTATCTTTAATATTATTATAATAAAAAGAATAATCTTAATCTAGTTTCTTTAAAAGAAAACTATCTGTTGTCTTCATCCATCTATCAATCAATGTAATGCTGTAAGAATAGGATTTTTGATGTTACATAAGCGATCCACTCTGTTGGATATATTAAATTGTTATTGGATGTTTGAAATTATTATTTAATTACTGTCAATTCTGCTTCAAATATTACTAGTAGGGAATCTTAGAATACTGACAGTTGAAGGTAATTTATTAATCAATCCCATAGTACTGCTCAGCTGGGCATATTTTACCGATGAAAATGAATTAAATAACTAAATCTGGAAGGGAATTTATCTGTAGCAGTGAGAATGAATTTTGAGCATATCTTGAGACTCGCAATATTCATGGCCGACTAATAAAACATTTTCTAGAAGAACAATGCTTGTTCAGTGCAGAATAATTGGCTTTGTTTTCGTGTTATCTCTGAATATTCTGGCACTTCCTCCCTCCATTCCTGTTACTCCTTCTCCATCCTTCCCTTCCCACTCATTTTCTTCCATTCTTCCTCCCTCTATTTCTTGTTCTCTCCTTCCATTCTTTGCTTCCTTCCCTTTCTTTCTTTTGCATAGGTAAAGAAATTGTGTGCTAATCTCTTTTGATTCTTTTCTTTTGATATCCCGTAACAAAAATAATAAAAAAAGATTTCCAATTCCTCACATATACAAGTTATGGGGAGATTTATTTATTCAACTAAGAAATAAGAAATATGGATTAATTCTTAAATCTATAATTCAGAATAGTTTGTAATCTTTGTGGGCATGATGGGGAGGCAAATTTATCTATGCTTTTCGGACACTGGTTGTATAAAAAGAACATCAAATTTACATATTGGACATACACTGATGAAAAAGGTCTACACTGACTTGACGAGAGATTTAATAGTCCTTGAGATAATTTAACCAGAGTTAGCTATGTTTTTTACATTTATTTGTTATTCATTTTGAGAGAGAGAGAGTGAGAGAGAAAAAGTGCGTCAGCAGGGAAGGAGCAAAGAGAGAGGGAAAGAGAGAATCCCAAACAGGTTCTATGCTGTCAGCTCAGAAGCTGATGCTGGGCTCAGTGTCACAAACCATGAGATCAGACCTGAGGCGAAATCAAGAGTTGGATGCTCAATGAACTGAGCCATCCAGGTGCCTCAGAGTTACTTTTTTACTGTTGCCTTAAAACTTGTTTCTAGGAGATTGGATAAGAGACACATTTTAATGAATTCAAACCAGACATTGCAAACGCATGAAAACGAGGTATTGTATTACACGCTTGTCTTTCCAGCCCTCAAAGCCTGTCCTTAGTCAACCTTCAGACGCCCCCAGGAAAATGCAACCCAGGATCCCAGCTCTCCTCTCAGACCGATGGAGTGTCAAGCAATTTGACTGAAAATGGGGCCACCTCCTCAAATATACTCCCTTACCTGGAATTTCGTCCCTGGTGTAAGGTCAGATGTGTCTCTGTCCTTGGGAGCATTGAATAATGTTTCAAGCCTTCCCCTGTGATCTCAGCCTCTCCTCTCGTCTAGAGAAGGAAAGGATGGCAGAATGTTTTTCCGTTGAGAGACCCTAGTATCCAGATACTCCAAGCAGCGATAGGAACTTGATCCAGGAAAAAACATGCCCAGGGCACCTTTGGGGGAGAGGAGCTCAGTCCGTCAAGCTCCAGACTCTTGATGTCACCTCAGGTCATGATCTCACTGTTTGTGAGACTGAGCCCTGCATCGGGCTCCATGCTGACAGCACTGAGACTGCTTGGGATTCTCTATCTCTCCCTCTCTCTCTACCCGTCCTCCTCTCTGTCTCTCTCAAAATAAATAAATAAAGACTTTAAACAGAAAAAAGAAAAATATGCTGCAAAAATGTGATTATAACAAAAAGTGATAGTTGTTGGTATTAGGCACATTAGCATTGATGTTTTAGAGAAATGCAAAATACTAACATACAATAGATGTTGCTTGAAATGTGTCCACTTATCTTTGGACCCGATGCATGCGAGCATGGGTGTCCAGGCTGAGGACATGAGGAAACTGCCACTGAAGGGTGGGCATAACTGGGAGTCATGCCCACAGTGGCAATCTCATCATCATTATTGACTCATTAAGAAGATTTGAGTTCAGATGACCACTTGAGCAGCAAAGAAAATTACTAATTCTATCTTTTATCTTTAAAAATGAGTTTGGGGTACCTGGTTGGCTTAGTCGGTTGAGCATCTGACTTTGGTTCAGGTCACACTCTCACAGTTCGTGAGTTGGAGCCCTGCGTCAGGCTCTGTGCTGATGGCTCAGAGCCTGGAGTCTACTTCTGATTCTGTCTCTCTCTGTCTCTGTTTCTTCCCTGCTCATGCACTCTCTCTCTCTCTCAAAAATAAATAAAAATTTAATTTATTCATATCTTCCGCCCATTTCTTCACTGGGTTATTTGTTTTTCGGGTGTGGAGTTTGGTAAGTTCTTTATAGATTTTAGGGATTAGTCCTTTATCTGATATGTCATTTGCGATGATCTTTTCCCATTCCATTGGTTGCCTAATCGTTTTGTTGGTTGTTTCTTTTGCTGTGCAGAAGCTTTTTATCTTGATGAGGTCCCAGTAGTTCATATTTGCTTTTAATTCCTTTGCCTTTGGAGCTACCCTGTGACCCAGCAATAGCACTGCTAGGAATCTACCCAAGAGACACAGGAATGCTGATGCATAGGGGCACGTGTACCCCAATGTTCATAGAAGCACTTTCGACAATAGCCAAATCATGGAAAGAGACCAAGTGCCCATCAACTGACGAGTGGATAAAGAAGATGTGGTACTTATATACGATGGACTACTACGTGGCAATGAGAAAAAATGAAATCTGGCCATGTGTAGCAACATGGATGGAACTGGAGGGTATTATGTTAAGTGAAATAAGTCAGTCAGAAAAAGACAGATACCATATGTTTCCACACATAGGTGGACTTTGTGAGACTAAGCAAAAACCAGGGGGAGGGGAAGAGGGGAAAGGAAAAAAAGACACAGAGAGGAAGGGAGATAAAACATAAGACACTCTCAAAGACTAAGAACAAACGGAGGGTGAGGGGGGTAAGGGAGGGGGGAGAGGGGGGTGACAGGCATTTAAAAGGGCACATGTTGGGATGAACACTGGGTGTTATATGTAAACCAATTTGAAAATAAACTATTAAAAATTTTATTATTAATTTTTAATTAAAAAATTAAAAAAATGATTTTGGATTATATTTACCAATAGAAGTGAAGATCTTCATAAACATGTGATTTCTCACAATTTACACATTTGCAAATATTTATCAGTTTGAGACTCTGGTGATCCAGTAGAATAAGGCACTGAGCTGAGCTCTCAATCAATCAGATAAATGCAATGAGAAAAATAATGTAGCCACTGAGCCCCCAGTAAGCATATTGTAAGGCTGAGACGCCTTGAGGGGTACAACCTGACTCGATTTCTAGATATAAGAAGCAAAAAGATTTTGTAGGAAATCAATCGCTTATTAGTTCTAAGACTTTGGAAAATGCTCTACAGTAGAGGTCAGTCTCTTTACCATGTTAATGGGAATAGCATAATTCCTTTTTTTTAAATAAAATCATTTAAAGTTATAATGGGAATATTTCTATTAAAATAATTTATAATCTCTAAAACTTTAAGTTTCACATGGTATTCATGAAATACTAAAGGTAACAATAGCATTAACAATAATTGGGAGAGGTAAATTTAAATTTATTAACACATTCTGTAAGTGAAGCTCATTAATATAAAAGTTTTTTTAATGTTTATTTATTTTGAGAGAGAGAGAGAGAGACATAGCATGAGTGAAGAAGGGCCAGAGAGTGAAGGAGACAGAATACAAAGCAGGGTCCACGCTCTGAGCTGTCAGCACAGAGCCTGACATGGCACTCGAACTACACAGACCATAAGATCATGACATGAGCCAAGTCGGATGCTTAACCGACAGAGACACCGAGGGGCCCCTAAGCTTGGTAATAAAATGTAATTTGGTTCTTGATATTAAGTAGCATTGAAGATAATTATCAATAAGAGATGGAAGGAGGAGAAGAACCCAGGATACTTAGATTAAAAGCTAAAAAAAAAAAAAAAACTTCAAAAAACCTAAAGTGGGTATCTAAATATGCACATTTTAGGAACAGATTTAAGAGTATAAATTGATACAATTTGATATTACAGTTGGTTACGAGTTGAACGGGGTGCCCCCTTAATGAGTGGCCCTTTGACAAAGGAGAGGATGTAAGGGGGACCTTCCTTCCTTGTTGTGTGGGGTGGAACAGGCGTGTGATGATGGATGCATGAGATGGGGTCAGTAGTTTCTTTCTACCAGGACATGGCGGGGCTTCGGAGCCAATGGACCGAGTCCATCAGTTAAGACAATATATGTCTTGACACTACATCCTAGATTCCCCAGGGTGGAGGCGGAAATCTGAAACAAGATCAACCCACAAGCCAAAGTGCATGCTCAAAACTCAATTTTAGCCTTATCCACAGGTTAACGTTATCTTTCCAAATTTTATATAGCCTTCAAATGCATCCACTCCAACGACTGTCAGGTACAAAAGAGGGCACAGTAACATAGAAGTCTGTATCACCAAATTAAATCGAATGCCTCTCTTGGACTTATAGTTGTCCCTAGTCACTAGCTATTTTCTCCAAACATGTAAGCAAAAGAATTAAAATGAAGACTGAGCAGGATCATAGGGGAGTAACAGATGGGGTGAAATGCCACTACTGATAGAATAGCAACGTGTAGCTGGAATGCAAAGGACTTGTGCCATTTCAGCCCATCTCTGCCTCAGATTTTAGAAGGAAATGATACTTGGGGTGCCTCATACATTATTATGGGCTGCAGGTGTAAGTTTGGGAAGATCATTTGTGTTCTCATATTTTGATAACCTAAAATTCTTTCCTCTCACCTAAAACAGCTTCTTTTCGCCCTACTGGAATGCACACTTGTGGGGTAGGGTGGGGGTGAGGGAGAGAAAGAGAGAGAGAGAGAGAATGAGAGCAAGAGAGAGAGCAAAGGGAGAAAAAAAAAAGAATAGAGAAGTAGAAAGGATTCAAGAATGATTTCTTCTTTTGTGGCAGTATCGGTTTTTCCCGACACATAGGAGAGTGCTTTGTCATTGTTTTCTTTATAACATTGATGAATTTCTTGTTGAGTGGGTATTGGGTTTTAGTTAAACATGACAGGGGCAGAGATTTATAGGCGGTCGCCTCGGAGGCTGTTTGAAAGACTCCATAATGCCTCAAGGCACAGATGTGTTTTCAGTGCTCACTTCTGGTAAATAACCAACAATTTCATACACTCCACCCCTTCGCCCTGATTAGAGCACTCTCCTTGAAAAATGAAGTATACTGGATGAAACGCAAAGCAAAGGCAGGAAAGAGGGGAGGAGGAAGGCTTGTTTTATTTTGTTATTTCAACAAAGTATTCTCAGAAAAAAACAAGGTATTCATCCTGTCCTTGTGGTTTTTTTGTTTGTTTGATTGCTTGTTTGTTTGTTTGTACAAGAAAGGTGATATTCTGGACAATGGATTGTATTATAAATACTATTATGTTTCTCTTCTTACTCTAATAGCTCTAATTCTACCAATGGGTGCTAATATATGTATTTCATAAGTAAATGTTTCTTAGCAGAAGCAAAAGAGTGAAAGTAAGGAACGAACACAAACTCTCCACTATGAAGATAAACCCATCACTAGATGGTTTCTTATCTCTATTTTTCTTTCCTTCACTCACTCTTTCATGTGTGGTATGATCAGTTACAATTTTTTTCCTAACTCAAAACCCATTGAAAGCCATCTTGTTATTATAAGTCTTCATTTAATGACTGTACCATACTTAATCCTCAGTTTTCAAATGGCCTGTTTTCAATGTTTCACAATTTTGTATAGCACAGAAATGAGCATTTTGCACACAATGCTTTTTTTCCTGCAATTAGTACTCTTCCCTTATTCAAGATTCCAGTAAGTGAACTCACTTGGTATTGAATATTTTAAGGACATTTGGTTCATATTGGCAAATGGCTTTTCAAAAAGAATGGAGCGACTTACATTACCATAACAGCCTTTTTGCCATAACCTCAACAGCAGGAGGTATTTGCAGATTTTAAAAGTATTTTGCTAATTATTTTTAATGCCTAAAATCCACTAGTAAGGCTGGATAAACCCATTGTTATTAATACCTCCCAAATAGTTCCCCTTCTATGGCTTCATGAAATCTCAGAATTTCTGTTTAGTTCTAAATTTTATATATTTGAGATACGGTCACAATACATTCAAATATCAATTTCCAAGATTCCCTTGGCCTTCAAGCTTCAATTATTCTAAAGGTGTTCTTCGTTTACAGCTGTATTGAGATTACAGAAGGATATGGTTTGGAAGCATATTTTAAAAATTTATTAGAAGTTCTTGCTTTCAATAAACAAAAGACTAAAGAGTTAAACCATTGTCTGAAGAACTATTGGGGGGGACAACTGAATGGCCTATGTATTTGGTTAAAGAAAATAAAAACTCAGCAAAACAGTACCTTCAAATTACGTCTCTATCTTCATATCCTGCAATATGGCTTTGGGTTCCATGGGGTGAGTTTATCAACTCATGGAGATCAGATGGCTCATGGCATCAGATGGCTCATGTTTCTATGCTGCTATATAGAATTATCCTGTTTTACCTTGGACTCTGGAGCTGGAAATGGAAACAAAAGTGTGTTTGGCTGATGTGGCACTGGTTAGGAGCAAGAAAGCAAGAGAGAGTCTCCAGAGCAAAAGAACCACTTCGCTGCCTCCAAAAGCGTGTTTCTTCCTTCTACATGAGCTTGTCATGAGCCATCTCATCACTAGCACTAACCCAGCTGGCGGGGAAAGGCAGGTAGGTGGTGAACCATGTAAATGGGAGCACATTTCCACCCTGTGCTCACTCAGATGTTGGCGTATTTATCGTGTCCAGGAACCCGATTATAGCAGAAACAATGCCTGGAGTTCCCAAGAACAATCTCCCACAAGCATCAAGGAGATGTGTCAGAATGAACTAACTCCTTAATTCATCTCTATAAAAGCGTATCTACAATTTAAATAGAAAAAAAAAATGGAAACAGATAAATAGTTCCTTGGATGGGCGACCTCCATAAAGGTGTCCAGAATTGAGGGGAAGAACACTAACCATTTGGGCCTTGTTAAATCACTCACTCATTTAACAAGTATCAGTCAATGCTGTACTTGACTCTAACCTTGTAAGGATGAAGAAACCTTTGGTTCTGACCTCTCTCTGTTCATTATTGCAAATGACAGATATAGGGATAACCACGTATCTTTTTTATGTTCTTTCTTCCAAATGCTTAAGATTCTTCTCTTTATGTCAGAGGCAATTATTTAGTACAAAAACAATCAGAAATTCATCAAAACCCTTTGGGAGCATCTTATAAAACTGAATTTTCAGCATGTGTTACCTTGAAAAAAGTGTCTGCTGTTATGCCAAATTGGTTCTAATTTCATGAGTACACTCACCAAAGCTACTTTTCCTCTCAGCAGACTGCCTTCCCCTCTTGGTCTCTATATCTCTAGGCTCAAGCCACTGAGGTATGTGCATCGAAGACAAAGACGGTCTGACTCAATCTGAGGTAGAAAGCATCCTGGGGGGCACCTGGGTGGCTCAGTCGGTTAAGCGTCCGACTTCGGCTCAGGTCATGATCTCACAGTCTGTGAGTTCGAGCCCTGCGTCGGGCTCTGTGCTGACAGCTCAGAGCCTGGAGCCTGCTTCAGATTCTGTGTCTCCCTCTCTCTCTCTGATCCTTCCCCACTCATGCTTTGTCTCTTCTGCTCTCAAAAATTTAAAAAAAAAATTAAAAAAAATTAAAAAAAAGAAAGAAAAGAAAGCATCCTGGATGGCGGGTAGGTCCACACTCAGAATATTCTGGTCTTCCAGCTTGATTGACATCTGGCTTTCAGAGCACTTCAGGACAGCAGGATTTTGTCAATAGGGTTTTCAACAGGCCCTATTTATTTTCTATTCCACAACAATAGATTTATATAGATTAAACTTTTGGTCGAGAGGTCAAAGAAGTCAAGAAAATTTCATACTAGTCATAAAAACATGACTGTTGGTTATTTAGATATCTGGTTTGGCCCACTGGTGGTTCAGTGATTTTATCACCAATCTGTAAATTCCTAAGCACTAATACGATTTAGCTCGATATATAAGAGCAAGGGCTTTGGAAATATGGCAGATATTGGTTCAAAGTTTGACATTCACTGGGGGCTAGTTTTGTAACATTTTAGAAGCTTCTCAGCCTCTCCAAATCTCTATTTGTCTTGTCTAAAATAGAAATAATAAAGCTTACTCTATAGGGGTATCATGAAGATGAAACAAGAAATTGTCCTTTAAGTACAGACTGAAAATGCCTGATTCAACACTCTTTTGTTTGTTTTTTGTAATGATTCTTAAGTATATTAAGTAATGGCTTTGGCTTTATGTGGGATTGGGCATTTGTGACTCTTTGGTTTCTCTGAGCCTCCAACAAATGTTATGTGTTCAGAAAATCCAAGGTCTTCTACCGCCAGCAGAAAGTGTAAAAGAAACTAGAAAATGTATTCTAGTCCTGAGAAGAGGTGAATTGGATATTTCTACTGATTTCTTGACCTCAAATTCCCCATTGAATGCTGGTCTCCTCTTTGACTTCAGCTCCCCCAAAGGCCTCTCTCTGTGCGGACTTCCAGATCCCGAACTCTGATTTACTCCTGACCTGAAGCCCACTGGAGCCCTAAACTCACCCATGGTCTCCTACTCGTGAGTGCAGCTTGTCCAGTGTAGCCTTTCTGAAGCTTGGGCCTGACCTAAACTCTGTACATGAATCAGTCTGTAGCGTGTCCATTTTTACTTACTTCCTTCTTAGTGGGCAAGAACCTTCTCCCTGATTCTATTACTTCATGAGAAGGTAACAAGACAGAGAAACCACAGGACTTTTGCTCCCAAGGTTTAAGAATGAATATACATGCTTTACTCAACGCACACAGTGAAAACTCTTGATTTTAACAGAAGGCCTTTATAGTGAAGGCAACACACTGTGGCTAAAGGAACACTAATCTATGAGATAAAGAGACCCAGGTCTCGTATCTAATTCCACAGCAAATCAAGTAGAGTGGTGAATGTCAGTAATTTCCTTTATATCTAAGATCTCCTATTAATAGGAGTTAATATTAAATTGAGTAAGTTGCCTGGCAGGGAGTCTTCTCCTGTTAAATTTTAATAATATACCAGGGTCAGTAAGAGGCTGACTCTTGTTTTCATATCAGGTCTTGATCTCACAGTTCATGAGTTTGAGCCCTGTATCCGGCTCTGCGCTGACAGCGTGGAGCCTGCTTGGGATTCTCTCCCTCTCCCTCTCTCTCTGCCCCTACCCTGCTCTCTTTCCCTCTCAAAATAAATAAATAAATAAATAAACATTTGAAAAATATATAGCAGCCATCCCCTCCAAAGAATTCTTTATCAGAGAAAAAGTAAAGTGTCCAAAAAAGGGGGGGAGGGTTCTAATTAATTTTATTTTGTTCCTCCCATCTTTGCTACAGTATTTTTAGAACACAAAAGAGATTTTTTCTTCTGAATTTCAAAAGATATATGTAGAGGTAAATAGTGCATAGGTACAATTTTTTTTAAGTACCTACAATCATTTCCTTCTGTCTTCCTTTAGAGTTGTTTAAGAGGACCCTAAGCGTTCTTATGCAAAGTCATGTAACTGGGGGAGAGGGGTGGGTAAGTAGGATGAAGTGATCAAGCTACTCAGGCTTTCATGCTTAACAGTGAGCCTGACCTTTAAAGTAAGTTTGCTGCTAGAGAAAAGACTGGATACAATGGGGTTCATGTCGGAGGAACACAGCAAATGGCCAGGCTGAGAGATTAGGAGAGATGCGTCTTTGCCAATCATTTGAGTATCCCAGGAGGTTTTTAGAGCCTCCTTCTCAACCACAGAGCTTCCACACAGAGCACTTCACTCAGTGGGCGGGTCAGTTCTCTTATGCTGTGGATGGTTTTCGGCTCATAGAGTTGTGTCCTGTCTGCTGAAACCAGTTTTTGATCTTAACCTTACCATCACAATATTGTGACTCTTCTAATGTCCAGACAGAAGTGCAACGGATTGAAATATGGGGAAAAGAGCTTTTCCTTCTGAACTTATATCATAAGATTGCTTGCTTATCTTTTGCTGTATATCAAACCACCCTAAAACTTTGTAGCTAAAAAAAAAAAAATACTTTCTCAGAAATATTCAGTTTAGGCAAGATGCGGGATGAGGTGCACGGCTGATCTCTGCTCTACCCAAGGTCAGTTGGGGTGGCTCACTGGGACTGGGAGGACGCATTTCAAGATGGCTCACTCAAATAGCAGCTGTGTTCCAAGACACGAGAGTAAAAGTCTTAAAAGAGCAAGGCAGAAGTACAGGACGGGCATTTATGACTCAGCCTCAGAAGTCACATAGTCACTGACACTCAACTGGTCAAGGCAGTCACAGGTTTAAGAGAAGGGGACATAGACTCCACTTCTCAGTTGGGGAATGACAAATGTCTCGAGAACTTATGGGATAGGAGATACTGCTGTGGCCATCTTTGGAAAATACAGTGGGCCACAGTAATTATTGGGATTTACATTGAGAAAAGCTGACAGCACAGATATTCTTATATTTTTTACAGCTAGAATCAGGAACTAGAACCCACAGCCTCATATTAAAACATATAGCAATGGATTCAAATATTCAAAACTTTTCTTCTCAGGTATCCCTGTCCTCAGAAGAAATAGCAGGAATTAAAGTATCCAAGCGTTCTGCGTTAGTGACCTTGAAAACCTAGACTTGACCTTCTGGCTTGGCTCTTGAGAATGTGTACAGCACGCAGCAAGCCTGAGGCCACATGAAAAGTTATCGCTAAGAGATTTCTCCCTTTAAAAAAAATTACGGTTTTGAGCATTGGTGATATATGGCCAATCAGTGGTCTCTCGGATGATTTTTAATTTGCTCTTGTTGAACAATTACATTCAAGTAGTTCAGCTAGGAATGAAGTATGCAGAATTTAAAGAGGGTTTTGCATCATTCATACTGTTTCAGTGTTATTAATGTCAGGAAGTGAGCCTGTATCAGTCTGTATCAGGCTGCGCTCTCGACTGCCAGCAATAGATACCAACATGGCCCATTTT
Organism: Paguma larvata; assembly: GCA_030068075.1. NCBI lineage: Eukaryota > Metazoa > Chordata > Mammalia > Carnivora > Viverridae > Paguma > Paguma larvata. The sequence goes on along the minus strand of CM057827.1, from coordinate 126,755,296 downwards.
AAGCATCAAAGGAATTCTGAATATTGAGTAAGTCATAGAATTTCTGGGAAGGCTATAGCATCGGGCTTATGAAAAGAGGGACTGGGAAACAGTGAGGATCATAGTTTGTATCATACCACAAAACAAGGGCAGTGAAGACAGCAATGCCATCTCTGCTGACGGAGGATGTCATTGCCACTCGACATGGGAGTCTATTGCTTGCCTCATTATAAGAGCTGGTCCCAGAAAAATGCACGCTGCTGTTTCAAATACTACAGTCTCGCCTCTTTTCTTTCTTTCTTTTTTTAAATTTATTTATTTACTTTGAGAGAGAGAGAGGAAGAGAAAGAATCCCAAGCAGGCTCTGTGCTATCAGTGCAGAACCCAATGCAGGGCTCAATCTCACGACTGTGAGATCATGACCTGAGCCAAAGTCAAGAGTTTTAGGCTTAACCAAATGAACCACCAGGCACTCCTCTTGTCTTTTCTCTAATAACCATTTCATTTTGAGATAATCCTAGATTCACATGCAGTTTTTAGAAAGAACACAGAGAGATCCTGTATACTCTTCATCCATTTTTCCCTAATGAACATCTGCGTGATTATAGTACACACAATGTCAGAACCAGGAAACTGACATTGATAAATCTACTGACCTTACTCAGATTCCGTAAGTTTTCCATGTACTCGTTTGTGTGTGTGAGTATGTGTGTGCATTTTGTTCTGTGTAATTTTATCCTGTGAATATATCCATATATCACAACTACAGTCAAGATTAGAACAGTTTGCCATTACCAGAATCTCTTCTGCTGCCATTTTGTAAAAAATAATTACAAAGCAAAAATACAAAAAACAAACAAACAAAAAAAAAACCAGAAAAAAAATCTCCCCTATCCATACTAACCTCTGAGAACCACTGATCTGTTCCATTTCTATAATTTTGTCATTTCGAGACAAAATTACATGTTACATAATTACATATTACATAAATTAAATTTTGCAGTGCGCAACCTCTTCAGATTGGCTTTTCACACAACATCATTTCCTTGGAGTCCACTCAGTTGTGACATATATCCATGTATTGATTGTTTTCACTTTTTTTTTTTATTGCCAAGTCATAACATGGAGGCACTACAGTATTCCAATCATTTGTCTCTTGAACAATATTAGCATTGTTTCCAGTTCAGGGCTATTGTGAATAAAGTAGTTGTGAACATTCAGGTTAATTTTTTGTAGAAACATAAGTTTTTATTTTTTTAGGATAGAAGTCATAAAGGGCAATGGCTGCGTTGTATGATGATCATGTTTTTAGTTGGCAAGAAATTGCTAACCAGTGTATTGAAGTGGTTGTACCATTTTATATTCCCACCAGCAATGGATGTGGGATCCAGTTCTCATATCCTTGCCAGTATTTGGCATTTTACTATTTTTTAAATTTTAGCCATTCTGTTAGGTGCATAATGATATCTCATAGTTTTAATTTTTACTTCTCTAACAGGCAAAGACATTTAATGTGTTTTCATGTTCATAATTATTTGCTTTCTGCACATCCTCTTCAATGGACTCCATGTTTGTCTTTGTTTCCCTAATTTAATTGTTTAGCTTTCTACTCTCCATGTATGATTTTTCTATATATTCTAAATACCAATGTTTTGCTGAATATATATGGTCTGAAAATATATTCTCTCAGTCTACAGTTGGTCATTTGATCCTTTTAACTGAATCTTTTTACAAAGAATTTTTTATTCGATGAGATCAATTTTTCCTATTATCGCTCATGTGTTTGGTATCATGTCTAAGAAACTCATCATGAAGATTTTCTCCTATGCCGTTTCTGAAAAAAATATATTATCTTATAGTTTATTACAGTGTTTTATAATAGGACAGTAAGTTAGTCATTTGTTGTTCATTGTAACGCCCTCCAAACGTTAGTATTTTTCATTTTCCCTTTAGCATTGTATACTAATAACTATATTAATAGTATTTTTGAGAGCGCCTGGATGGCTCCATTGGTTGAGCATCCAACCAACTTGATTTCTGTCCAGGTCATGATCTCAGAGTGGTGGGATCGAAACCCCACTTCGGGCTCCATGCCTGAGCATGGAGCCTGATTGAGATTCTCTCTCTCTCTCTCTCTCTCTCTCTCTCTTTTTCCTTCTGTCCCTCTACCCCACTGTGCTCTTGCTTTCTCTCTAAAATAATAATAATTTTGAGACATAATTCTCATATTTGTAGATTTCTTAGAATCTCACCTCACATGTCTCTCTCTCTCTCTCTCTTTTTCTCTCTGCCTTCCACACAAATTCAGTGAAAATCCTCCACTGACCACTGTACTAAATGCATGCCATGTTGAGTACTTATTTAATACTGGCAACCATCCTATGGAGAAGGAGCTACTTGAATTATTATTTTTTTTAAAGAAAAAGAACTGGAGACCTGGAGAGTTAAAAAACTTGCTTGGGATGTAAAACTGGCAAGCAGTGAAGGCAGGGCATAAATTCATATAGACTGACTTCAGAACTCTCTACCCAGTACTGAATTGGGATGTATAACTATCTATAATAAGATAAATCATACACATCAGTGATATTTGTATATAAAGCATTACTAAAGCCAACGTGAACAGAAAAGGCTGATTATAACATAGTATCACCCTAGTGGTTTCTCAGATCACTTTTTCTTCCTGTTTACTCAGGTTAATTACAGTCCTTTCTTGTGAGGACTAGACTAGACTTTCTAAGGTAAGCATGTCTATGCCATTCCACATTTCCTGGATGAGGACAGTGTTAATATAATATACCCTCCGAGCCCTGCAATACAGATAAAAACCAAAGTGCCAGGAAGCATGAAAAATAGCAGAGTGACAATATACTGTGTCAATCCTTGCAGTGATGGGCTTTTAATATCTGGATCATTGAATTACTACTATACGGATGATGTATAGTATCAGCCCAGGGGCAGTGCGGCTCTGCTGGCTAGAAGGCCTTCCTGCTTCTCCAAACATCTCTGTCCATGGCACTACTGGGAACAATCCCAGTGCCTTGGGGCTGTGGGCGGGACCAATGCCCAAGCTGAAGCTCCAAGGACACCTTCCTGAAGATCACAAGGATTCCATCTCTACTTTGTTTAGTCCTCCTGGGTTGCCTTGGAGAATGTTCTAAAACCAACATTTAAAGAAAACCTCCAGTTACATTACCAAAGCTATCAAGACGGTTCCATAGGAAGGAGGCCTAGAAACTAGTGCATGAAACTAGATCTTTTACAATGCAATATCTGTTTTTGAAGTCAAAGGATGAATAGCTTACAGTTTCTCCCTGACCTTACAACTATAGCCCTGAATTTTGCTGCAAATTTAAAATATAATCTATGGTCCCATTATAATCCTCCCATTCAATTAACGAGAGAGCAAGAGAGAGAGAGAGAGAGAGAGAGAGAGAGAAAGGCTGAAGAAGTGTTAAAGAGAAACATTGACCAAGCAACCCAACCCCACATTCAGGCAAACAAATAAACAAACTTACAAGTGTTGGTTGTCCTAAGTGAATCAATGCGTGCATTCTCCATGTTTTATGAGTACAATAGAGTCTGAAATGTATTCTATTTCCACTTCCTATCAAATTTGCATTCAGCTCTGGCGCGATCCCCTTTTTCAGACCCCCTCCTGTATATGCCTTAGCATTAGCGTTTCACTGTTGTAAGGGGGATTGCGTCTCCTAGACCTCACCATAGACAAGAAGACATAAATGAGAGTTAATAACCATCAAATGTGCCTGTTTCCTTTTCCGATAAATTAGAGTATACTTTCCTTGTGAATTTTGCAAAAAGGAAAACAGACTCCCTCCTGCCCATGTGGGGAAGTAATGCTAAATCTCCCTCAAGATTCCCTTTGGCTTCTTACTGCTGTATGTTAGTACCTTTTTATATGCAATTTTACTTCATTTAGTCTTTAAGGTTGTGCCTGAGGTTAGTTTAAAAGGTTAGTTAAATGTTAATGGATGTTAATGCTGCAATTAAATTGTTAAATCAATTGAAAACTGTGGCTCCATCTCTATCTGTGTTAGTGCCGGCCTGAGCTGCATTGGCGTATAAATTAAAAGCTGTAAATCTAGTGAAGTCTAATTAGAGACCAAATTTCTCATTTATCTTATTTTCACAGGACTGTAAGCACTGATAGATAATCAACGAAGGGCTAAAACTTTTTAACATTAAAAAACTATTTTATCTATTTCAGGATTCAGGTGACTGATTATAATTCAGATCCAATTACTGTAAAAGGTCATATGTGAAATGAAGTTCTTTTAGACACTCCAAGTTTTATTTTACAAGTTTGCATACAACACAGCTCCCACCCCGTCCCCAAAAGCAAATATAAATACATTGTTCAAGACTGACTTCAACGGCATTGAAGAGTAACCTTGGTGCTAAACAGTGTGTTTAATTGACTACTGCATTGACCAAAAAAGAATAAAAATAGATTTGGGTGCTTCCTGGGAGATTCTCAGCAGAGAGCAAAATTCAGCCTCCTTTGGATGTCTAAGGTGTGAATTTTCCATTGTTGTTTCAAGTTGGCTGCGGCCATCTTCCTTTGCAGATGTCTGGGAAAAGTTACATGTAAGGAATTCAAATGAAGGGATTTGTGAAGTTGGAGCCTCTTCAGTTTGCTGTGGTAGAACCACTCTGCTGAAGTTACTCTGTGTGTGACTCTACTACATTTGATTTTACTTAAAAAAAAAATCCTTCTTTACTATTCTCTCAGTTACGGGACTTGATGAGATCTAACCATAACGTTTGGCGCACCAGTGTTGACAGGAAGATGGGTTAATATGCAGCTGAACTGTGAGATCAAAAACTTTCTCTCCAAAATACAGGAACATTCAGGTTTCGTTTGCAAAGCCGTTCCCTTGATATTCTTACCACTGCCACTATTATTACTATTGTTGTTATTTTAAATATCTTATGGAAGACGATATTCTCTTACATGTAATATATGAAATAAAATATTTTCTCAGAAAAATACTATTGTAGGAGAACATGTAACAAATGTGTATTTGACCAGACGGCCTCTTCCCTCTGTATAAAGACATACACCGATGCCCTTCCTTGCATTCTGAGTTAGGTTTCGGCATTGATTAAACCACAGAAGAACATCAACAGAGTGAATTGCTGAACAGATCGAGTGTTCTGAACTTTCTGCTTTCTTAATTTTGTCATGAATTCTGCGCTCCTAAAATTCTTGATCATAGACTCTGCAGGGAAAATGCCATATTAGGTTGCTTGACCCCGAAGCAAATGAAAAAGATGTTACATACTTTTTCACCCTTAGAAGAGCACTGATTTCCTGACAGCACGTTTGTTTCTTACTTGCAAGCATTTCAAACTCAAGAACTAACTCCCCGTGGTCCGCAGAACCAAAATCAGTCTGTTTTTGGGAATTGCTGTGACTTTCAAAGGTAGTGGGCCAAAAGATCTTAACCAGGGACTTTGAACTTATGTCAAAGGGCACGCGGCTTTCCATTTAAGGACTTGGTGTGGAACATGGAACCCATCTCTCTCTTCACTTAACTAGGGAGCAAAAGCAGTATCAAAAGACACCATTTTGCCCTTTTTCGGAAGGTATGAACAATCACTCTGCTTGTAGAAAGATGCTAGGGTATTCTTTAAGTAGAAAAACTACTAGGATGGGATATTCAAATTTCTTGATCACCAACCTTTGGGGAACAGGATGTCTTACATTCGAGTGTTGACAGGCAACTATCTACTGACACTATAAACACCTAAGGCTTTTACTCCATCTCTGAGAATAACCTGCAGCTGAAGCTTAGAATTCTACATTTAAAAATTAACTTTTTTTGGAGGCGCCTCTTGATTTTGATTCAGGTCATGATCTCACAGTTCCTGGCACGGAGCCCTGTGTCACTCTCAGATTGGAGCCTGCTTGGGATTTTCATTCTCTCCCTCTCTCTCTGCCCCTCTCCCACTTGCGTGCACTCTCTCTAGTGGAGGGCATGGCTGAGGGTGAGGTGGGGCCGGACAAAAGATCTCTCTCTCCCAGTGGAGAGAAGCAGAATAGAGCAGCTTTATAAAGTCTGATCTCTGGAGGGTACAAGCAACTACATTCAAACCCAGTTCTTTCACATGTGCATTCCAGAGTCTTCCGCCTGCTCTCAGCCGGTGTTTTCTTCTCTTTTTCCAGCTCTTCTCCATCCATATTCCCATGGCTTTGAATCCCACCTGATTGCAGATGATAATGAACTGTATTTTTAACTGTATTCTGACTCTTGGTCCCAAAGCACATTTATTCAGAAGTTACATGGACATCTCTACATAGATTCATTCATTTTTTTCACTCATTTGTTCATTCACTGTTGGGTGTTGACAATATGGCAGCCATCGCACTGGACACTAGAGGTTATCTAGTGAGCAGCATAAAATACCTGCCCTTTCAGCATTTATAGCCCTGAGAGGGATATAAACAATGAACAAAAGTAGAAATGTAACATACTTTTGAAAAGGAATATATTCCATGGAAAAATTCAAGGCAGAGCAGAAGCAGAAAGTGATGGAACATGCTATTTGGGATTGATGGGCTAGGAAGCAGAAAGCTGAATGAGCTGTCAAAACCGGTCATTATCTAACAAGTATTGTAAGTGGAACATGTGGAAGACAACATTGGTGACTCTCTACCTTCCTAGTTTTCCTTTCCTTCCAAACTTCCTTTTATTCCTGGTTTTCCCATCTGAGTTAATGACACCACTAGGTACATATTGATTCAGGTCTAGAATGAGAAACCTAGGAATCTGGTTTGATTTTTTTTTACCCTTACCTACTCCCATCTGAATACTGTTCATCAGCATCTACATTGGCCTGCAGTCCCTGAGAAGCAGGCTAATATTAAATCATCATCTTAGAGAGTACTAATTGATGTTCGCTGAAGTTAAATGACTTGCCCAGGGTCATAAAACCAGCCAACAGTGGACCAAATGTCCTTCAAAGTCAGACCTTCTGGCATCCATGTTTGCTTCCTGTCCCCACCCCCCACATCCCAAGGGGACCTGTGAAAGGGACACGAAGAGCAATCAGTTTCATGTATTTGTCCTATTACCAAAGTCTTCCTCACTTACCACTTAATCACACCTCCCCTGACAATCTCTACTGCCTCCTGCAATTACTAACCCAGTTTATATTCTGTCCCACACTTTCTTCTACATTACTTTGCAAGTACTCCCTCATCAGGTCATGTCTGTCCTGTCTCATAGCTACATAATAAGGAGCTACTGAAGGATGGAGGTCAAGTCTTTCCTCTCCGTGCATATACTTGGCGTTTAGTAAATGCATGCTACAGTTAAACATAGATCCCATCCCCTGTTCTTGGAAAAGTTGCAATCCAGCTGTTGCTATAAACAAGAACTTATGACAAAATTAAATGATGGAAAGTCAAAGTGAGCAACTGAATATCGTAACTTGGACTCCTTCACAAACTGGGACACCAAAGGAATCACTCAAAAGCTGCGGTGATTGGGATACATTTTGGTTGATGAGGAGAAGAAGCGGGGAGAATGGAATACATAACTTTTTGTTTTTAATTTTGAAAGAGAGCAAGTGGGGGAGAGGCAGAGAGATAGAAGGAGACAGAATCCCAAGCAGACTGTTAGCACGGAGCCCGATGCGGAGCTAGAACTCACAAACCATGAGATCATGACCTGAGTGGAAATCAAGAGCGGATGCTTAACCGACTAAGACACCCAGGTGCCCCAACTCTTAAAGATGACAATGAATATGTTATTCGCAGACTGACATGATGACAGCTAAGAGTTCTTTTTTTGGATGAATTCATGACTTACATGTTTATCAAGTATTTACCCCATGTCATGTACCCTACGGACTCATACAATGGTGACTGAAATGAATTCGGTCTTCTTCTCATGTAGTTGACAGGTTGGCGAGAGAAGACTGAGGAGTTAACCAGAAGGAGTGACATAACAGGCAAAGTGTGGTGATGGGAATTCATTCCAGAAGCATCTCGCCTTTTCCTTTAGAGGAGGCGAGATCAAGATTAAGAGGGGCTTTTTGAAGAAAATGCCATTTGAGAACTGGAGAATGATTAATGGAAAGTTACATTTAGAAAATTCAGGTTAGACTGCACTGGGTGGTACCTTTTGTCGCTTCAAACACTGGGGAAAATGGGGGTACCTAGACCGAAAAAGAGGGGAAGGAGAAAAGGAGTGGGAGAAGAGCCACAAGGAGGAAGAGGATGGAGGGAAAAGTTAATCTGAGGGTAAAATGAAGCCTTTTGTTTTGAAAGCACTATAGGGACCCAAAGGGGGAATGTTTCTTGAGATTATTGGTAAAAGAGGAAGGAGCCCATGTTTGGCCTGTAGATATGAGAGCCTGGTCTCCATCTTTATGCTCCATCACACCCAACCAACTGTCCATTTCTTGCCACTTGCAGGTATACCATTGTCCTCTACATTTCCCTCCTAATTTTCTATTATCACTGTCACTTGCTCCCCCTTCTCCCACCATTCCAAAAACAGCAGTATTTCCTCAAGGTGTGCCATTGCCCCTACACTTCCTGAGCAAGCTCATCTAAACTCTTAGGGGCACCTGGGTGGCTCAGTTGGTTAAGCGGCTGACTTCGAGCCCCACGTCGGGCTCTGTGCTGACGGCTTAGAGCCTGGAGCCTGCTTCAGATTCTGTATCTCCCTCTCTCTCTGCCCTTCCCCTGCTCATACTCTGTCTCTATGTCTCTCAAAAATAAATAAACATTAAAAAAATGGAGAGAATTTAAACTCTTATTAATGGCCATCCTCTTTGTACAAATTCCCTCAATTACTTTCGGGTAGAGGAAAATCTGTCAGATTAAGTGACTTTGTGATGGTTGGAGTCTGTAAAAATAAAATGAAAAGAAACTGTGCGTAAGTGCGGTACTCTATGTGAGACCATTCTTTTCCATGGTGCAATACAGGCTAAGAATTCTGACAGTACCCACAAAAAGTCTACACATGGTGATGGAGGTATAGGCATAGGAACCACCAGAAAGAGTTCCCAATGGCTTAAACTAGAACAATTTGGGCAAGAACACAAGTAGAATTGGAGTATAATTTAAGTATAAAATAAATATCCAGACATCAGTACTTATATAAATAATTGAATTTATATGAATAAATAAATAATGTGGAACACAGACAAGTGTTTTGTGCTGAAGAATTTCAAAATTTTATATAGATTCTTGGCTCTCAAGGAGGGTAACATACCTCCCCTCCTTACCTAAGTGACTTCTTTTAAAGAGTACAGAATGGAAAGTAGAGGAAAAAGAAAGAGTAACTTTGTAATGGAGAAATCTGACAAATATGACCTCAGCTAGGTCATCAAAGTGAATATCAACAGTGACGGTCATATTAATAATATGTACCCTCGATATGATGTAATGAGAATGGCACCGTGGTCTACCTTCCAAAGACACATAACCATAGCTTAACCATAATCATGAGAAAAACACCAAACAAATCTTAATAGAGTGACATTGAAAATATCTGAGCAATATTCATCAAAACTGTCAAGGTCATCCAAACAAGGAATGTCCAAGACTCTGTAACAGCCAAGAGGAACCTAAGGAGACATAATTATTAAATGTAATGTAATATCCTGATTGTGATTCCACAACAGAAAAGGAAGATTAGGGGTGCCTGGTTGGCTCAGTCAGTTGAGTGTCTGACTTTGGCTCACAGTTCGTGGGTTCGAGTCCCACATCAGGCTCTGTGCTGACAGCTTGGAGCTTGGAACCTGTTTTGGATTCTGTGTCTCCCTCTCTCTCTGCCCCTCCCCTGTTTGCACTCTTTCTCTGTCTCTCAAAGGAAGAAAGAAAGAAAGAAAGAAAGAAAGAAAGAAAGAAAGAAAGAAAGAAAGAAAGAAAGAAAGAAAGCTTTAAAAAAAGAAAAAGAAGAGTAAGTAAAAATTAAGGAAATATAAACAATGGATTTTAGTTAATAATAAAGTATTAATATTAGCTCATTAATGTTAACAAATGTAACGAATGCATCATGCTTATGCAAAATGTTAATAATAGTAGAAATTGAGTATATGATATATGGAAGCCTTCTATAGTACCGTCACAATTTTTCATGAACCTAAAAAGTTTTAATTTTGTTTAAAAATTATATATATTTTTTAAATTTTTTAACGTTTATTTATTTTTGAGAGACATAGAGTGAGCAGGGGAAGGGCAGAGAGAGAGGGAGACACAGAATCTGAAGCAGGCTCCAGGCTCTAATGAGCTGTCAGCACAGAGCCCGACGTGGGGCTCGAATTCACAGACCGCGGTGAGATCATGACCTGAGCTGAAGTCGGCCACTTAACCGACTGAGCCACCCAGGCGCCCCTAAAAATTATATTTTTGACCTCAGCTCCTATCCTGAGCATAAGACCACATTCCTAATTACCTCCTGGATTGCTGCAATCCAGTCTTCTGTGGGAACCTCAGATCATGTTGTCCAAACCAAACTCACCACTGTGAGCATCCAATCAGCTAGACTTTCTAAGGTGCTCATCCCTGATATAGGTACCATATCACTATTTAACAGGTTAACCTGTCTGGAAGCCTGACAGTCGTCACCCATCCTTCCATTTCTCTAATCCAATGGACATCGGTTGCCAAATATGTATCTTAACAGTTGCCTACAGTGACTTTTGGGTTTATTCCCTCTTTCTGTTATGATAGTCACATTGTTATTTATATACTCATAAAGCTTTGAGTCATTTCCAAGGGCCTCCAAAATGCCCCTTCTGATACTTCTCCAAATCTATCTCTTTGTCTAAGCAATGTTACTCAAGCATAATTCCTACTATTGATTCTTCTAAAGAATTGGAAGTAGTTACCCATCATGTGACATCCTCAGCTGAAACTTCTTATCTTGGCCCTTGGTGAGACATCCTCAACCTTATCCTCTATCCTCATGTTTCTCTACACGATGTATCTCAGCCTTGCTTTTCCATATCATACCAGATAGCTCCCTGAATGACAGAGGCGATTTGGTAAAGTGGCTAAAATCATAGGTGCTCATTTAAGGCAGACCTGGGTTTCAATTCTTTGCTTTTAATTATTTTGCACAATTAGACAACCGATTTCCTAAGTATCTAATGGCGCATCTGTAAAATGGAGAGTGGGTGAAGTTGGGAATTATATGAAGCAAAGCACCTGGCGAAAGTTCCTGGAACACAGTGAGTCTTTAAAGTTTACTTTAAAATTCCATCGAAGGTCAGATTTGCAGGAAATCGGGCCTGTGCTTTTGTTGTTGCTGTTGTTCTAGGTTTTTTCTTCCCCATTGATTGAGACTCCATGGGGTTTCATTCCTGCCTCCTGAATGCTACTTTTTAAATTCTCCCCTTTGCCCCATGATTATTCATATCCTTGTTTACAGCATTGAACAATCATAATTCAACCCATCTCTATTTTCATTTGCTTCTCTGTATAATGGGATAATGATAATACCTCTCTTAGAGGATTCTTTGAAGATTAAATGAGTTTATGCGTGTATAATACCTAGACCGGTGCTGGACATGCAATGCTAGTAGGTGATTTTAGTTATTATGACTCTTACTATCTCATCCGCCAAGAAAGTAAGCAAGGAGACTTACTTATCTTTATATTCCCTAAAGCAACTTATTTAGTATATTCCCTAAAAAAAATGCCCTGTATACAGTAGGCGTTCAAACCTAGAGCATAGGTTATACTACGCACTACGCTACTGTAACTGTATTACGCTAGAGTGTAATCCAATGCTGCTTTGTGAATGGGTGCTGTCTTCCTTCTCTGAGGAGTAAAATATAGATCGGCCAGAACCAAGGGCCAAGGCCATTCACAATCAATGTGCTGGTTCTGCGAGGAAGAATTCACACTGTAGAAGGGTTAGTTAGAAAGAAGAGAATCTGGAGGGTGAAATTGCCAGGAGCAAAAGCTCTGAGAACGAATCATATTAAATAATGCAGTTGTTATTGGTGCCTGATGAATAAATGAACAACACTAATGTTACTGCATGCATACCCCGAGATACGTTCACCTCCAGGGTAAGCTGCTAGATTACAACAGGCAATCGGTTAATGTCCGATATGAGACATGAGGGGAAAAAATCCCCTAAAATTGGAGGTCTAAGTAAAACCTTTACATGAGCTATGGGCTGATTCTATTGAATGATATTTCTTTTTAACTTGAGTGATTTTAAAAACTCACTTAAAAGTTGGATGTAGAGATGCTGGTGTGGTTTAGAAATATTATGCAGTATCCCATAATTCCATTAGTAAACGTAAGATATTAGTGCTCATCTCCCTGTTGTATGACAGGAGCTCTGGCGGAGAATCCAGGCACTTTGCCGTTGCTGTCTAATGTCCCATCTTCCTACATGGTCTTCTTGTCTTCTGTGACCTTTGAACAGAGATAATAACCTAACCTAAAACATAATTGTGCTAAACCTTGGGATCAGAACTCTTACACCCATATTGTCTTTTTTGGGAAAGAGAAGAAAAGTGTGTCTGAATGATTTTTTTGTTTGTCTTTTTAATCAAACTTGAATTTGGAAGTCAATATACACTCGTGTGCTTGTTAGGATGCTCCAAATTCAGAGGAAGGACCCAAATATCTTTCAACTGTTTAAGAAGAGGCAGGGACCGTGGTCTGCAAAACCCAAACCACATAAGCAGACTGCCCTGAAAGAGGTGACTTGAAGAACCCCATTACTTTTATGGGCTTGACCTGAACCCTCGTAAAACTCTCCTGTGTGAGTCCTCAGGACAATATGAATCCTGGAGACATCCAGAAAGGGAAATGAAACCCTTCCGGCCCGGTATTTAAACTCGACCCCAAAGCATATATGTTTATTGGCCTCATAAACCCAATGCAACTGTAGCATTCACGAATCAGGATGAGGGACTGTGACAAAGGTAATTTGTCACCGGCGATGACATCATTGTTATCACCTACATCATCCTGGAATATGTCTGGACATCCTTAGGCACGGCCAGCACACCAGGTACTCCAGAGAACAGCAGACACGTGGCCCCTATTAGCTGTTCACAGAGGCCCCATCGGAGGCAAAAGATAAAATTATTCAGCACGTCTAGGGCCGGTCTTGTGAGGAGCGGTGCATTGAACAAGCAAACACCAGGGCTGCTAGAAATCAGGCCACGCTCATGGGACATCGCGTTTCTTCCTCTCTGTAATCCTGCGCTAAGACCTTGGAGGGGCCTATGCGTTTGGTTTTGGAATTTATCTATCACATCTGAATTCTTGCTTTCCTCCACCTCTGGTTCTATAAAAAGTAGGTGGGGGTCGGGGGGGAGGGTGGTGAGTGGAGGGTCTTGGAGAATTGCATCAGCCCGCGGGTTCGCTCACTGCACCCGGGGTCTCATCATTAGTCCCCGCCTCCACGCCATTACCAGAATCCAGGGGGGCACAGGGCACAGCAGACAAGGAGGCAGGAGCCCCCAAGAGGCATCACTCCGTTTGAAAACTTAGTCCGCCCACCTTCCCAGCAAGGCAGCCCACCTCTGGCTCCCTCCGAGAGGATGTATTGAAGTGAGTGAGGTGGGTAGCAATTTCTCTTTCTTCCTCCCTTCCCCACCCCCATCCGCACCCCATCTCCCGGTGGTGGCAGCCGGGCCAAGTTTGTTGCTCACAGCAGAAAGACTCAAACGCTTTCGTGATCCGACTGTTTTCAAACAGGCTGGGCTCCTGTGAGCCTTACCAGCTGTGACTAATAGCAAAGAGAAGGGGGTTAGAAGCTTCTCGAGCCTGCAGGCTTCAGACAGGCAGGCTCTGGGGGAAACAAGAGAAAGCCATTAACTAACCACAGTGTTATCTTGATTCTCTCGGAGAAACGAGCTAGGGACGCCTAATGAACTAGCCTTAACGTTTCAAACGGAAAGTGCCTCTGGGAACTCTCCCTAGAACAAACAGTGTGACAGATCAATGCTTGGTTCCTATATCAAGAGAAAAGGTTATTCTCTCCTCTGAGGAATTAGAGGATTAGTATATCTCTATGATATATTTTCTCTCCTTTTAAAATTTTAACTTTTCTTAGAATGTTCAGGTATAAGGAGTGGGGCGCGGATGGGGAGGGCGAGCATGTGTCCACATGGTGGTTTTAAAGTTCATTAATATGGTAGACACTCCTGTGAGATAGAAGACCGTTTCTTGTACACTTTCTAGGTAAAGTGTAGGTTTGACAAGGTTTCTTAGCCAAATCCTCCAAACTGCTCATTTTCTAGGAAGCTTAACTTGATCAGTCACCTTGTGAAGAATTTCTTGGCAGAAAGCGATATAAAAGAGAAAATTCTGGTCAGTCAGTAATGACTGGGATTGGAGTGTGCTCTGTGTGACTGTTGAGGATCGCCGAGGGGAATGCTACTTGTGTCTTTGTAGAAAACTCGTCTCAGATTCTTGGATTAAACAGAAAGAAAAAGACAAAGAAGGAGGGAGGGAGGGAGGAAGAATGGAAGGGAAAAGATAAAAAAAAAAAAACGGTCCTAATCAATAACCCAGTTCAAGAAACTGTTGCTTCAGTCAGATTCACCCTTGAATTCTGCTTACCTTTATTCCTGCGGGAAAGTTTTATTTGAATTGGGTCCCTTTTTTGGGGGAGGGGGTACTGATTTTCAGCCAATAGTGTATCTCCAAATTAAGGTAATTTGGTGATTTGACTTTGATAAACAAAAGTGAAGGCAAACCATCTCTCGTTCTTGTATCTCAGTATCTCCTAGATTTCCAAGTGTTCTTTTGGCACCTCAGTAGTAGCAGAGATCCTTTAGTGTGTACAGCAGCTGATCTATGAGAAGGATTTGCTTAGAGTAGCCATCTTCACTGACTCTTGCCCAGCAACAGGCCAGCCAGCTGTGTAAAACTGTAGAGAGGAATGTAATATGTAGTTAATATTTCTATGAAAATTTACTCCTTCAAAGCCTTAAGACATTCATACTTTGATCCAGCAGTTTCAATTTCAATAATTTGTTTCTAAGAAAATAGTCAAGGGTATATGTACAGCTTTACCTATGGGAATGTTTCTTACAACAGCAATAGTTAGAATATGTTTTTCCAAACTATCTGTCTACCTACGTTGGAGTCTTCCGGTTTCTTTTTTCTTTCTTTTATTAAATATTATGTAATTGCTAAGCGAACCAGGTCTTCTTAAGTCAAACTGGGAGATTTAGGTAAATCCCTCTTTAATTATTGCAGCATGTTATTCTGCTTGAGCTGCTATAACGAAACACCATAGACTGGGTGACCAGGTCTGGAGGATAGACACTCCAGATCAAGGTGTTGGCAACATCGTTTTTATCTTGAGGCCTCTTGTCTTGGCTAGTAGGCGGCCACCAACTTCCTGTGTACCCCTATCACTTCTTTGCCTGCATGTAGGGAGAGGGGAGGAGGGGAAAAAAGGGAGAGAGGGGGAGATGGAGAGATAGGGAAAGAGAACTTAAGAAACACACACACACAGAGAGAGAGAGAGAGAGAGAGAGAGAGAGAAACAGAGAGACAGAGGGAGAGAGATTATTTCTTTGGTGTCTCTTCTTTTAAGGACACTAATCACTAATCCTATGTTATCAGGATCCCCACCCTGACCTAATTCAAGCTTTTTTTTTTAATGTTTACTTAATTACTTAGAGAGAGAGAGAGCAAGCAGAAGGGCAGGGAGAGAGGGAGAGAGAGAGAATTCCAAGCAGGCACCAGAGCCTAACTCAGGTACCGTGGTATCATGACCTGAACCAAAATCAACAGTCAGAAACTCAACCGACAGAGCCACCCAGGAATCCCATAGACCTCATTCAATCTTAATGAGTTCCTTAGAACCTCCTTCTCCAAATGCAGTCACATTGGGGAGTAGGGCTTCAGTATAAGAATTTTGGGGCATGGAAACATTCAGATTATAACACAGTATTTGGTTCCCAAGTCAGTGGAAGTTTTTCTTAATAAGACATTCTTTAGATAAATATTTCACTAAGTTTCAAAGATGATTGTATAATTAGGCCAAAGAAACTTCACACCAAGAGCTTGAAGAAAGTTTCTCCTTGTTTGCCTTCTACACATGCAGTCAGAGGGTCTGGACTCTACCCTTAACTAGCTCTTCGACCGGAAACAAGGCCCATAACCTTTCTGGCTCTTGATTTCTACGTCTTTAAAGAGAGGGGTTTAAGCCAGATGTCTTCTCAAGTTTCTTTTAGGTCTAAATTTCATACATCTGTGACTGTTTCTTGTAGCTCAATGTTCTCACACCTGCGATACAACTGTCAGAAATTATAACATGGTAAATAACATATTTTACAGAATTCATAGTTATAAAAATTGCAGGTACAGATAATTGATGCATGCACGCTTATTTCCTCACCAGGATCATTTATACAAATCATTCTGGATTATTGTTATAGCCAATAGAATAAACTGCATCGAGTTCTCTTTAATTTGACCCTTGAAGTTGGAAGCAAATGGAATGAAATACAACTCAAGTTTAAAGGAGAAATTGGATCCATATTTGGAATTTCAGCAAAAACAGGAACAAGGAGGAACATTCCAGTAAAATAATATAATTCATTTTTATGGGTAGAGTATTAGCAAACATATTTCAAAATCTGAGCCTTATTAATAATTTTATTAATATTTATTGCCTAGCAATTTCCTCCATATGCCATAAAACAAAGACAGTTTTGTTTGATGAGCTCCTAGTACCAATTATATAAACAAGTTGGGAAGGACATAAAAGAAAAAAGGGAAAAGTATAAATATTGGATTTTACATCAACAGGTCTGTAAAAATCTCAAAGGTCAGAGGTTATCAACTCTGGTTTGACTCTTGGGTTATGCCTCAGTCAGCTAGATTTATAAAGGAAGAAACTATTGATGGATATGTTGGAGTTGAAACAGTCAGTCTTAGAAGAGATTGCAGTTCAGTAGTGAGTGAAATCATCCCTGGAGTCAAGGCTGTAGAAAATGTTCCAAGGTTCTTAGAGACCAAAGTTACCATTCAAGTGTTTAGTATTTTAATAGGTAATTACTTTAAAAGACACTCATTAAACAATTTCCATTAATAGACCCCATTGGGCATAGACGGTTCAATTCTCTAAGGTTCTCTGGGTGTGTCTTTCCATACAGTATTTTTTAATGTTTTATAAATCTTTTTTTACATCCTATTTACCACTACCTCCCCTCACTGGCTTGAATACAAAGATCTGGTCCCAACATACTCCATGCTAGAGCCAATGTAATTTTAAGATATACTGGACCAAATTGGATTTTAAGAGAGTAAGAGGTAGAATCAGTGAGGACAAAAACACAGTACTACCTTAAATGGGAAAATACACCAATTTTAAGCATGAGGAAACATTTAAAAATGGTGGCTTCAAGGTAGAGCTATTTGCAAAAGAAGTTTAAACTGGATCATTATCCAGAGAAACGATGCTGACTAGGTAAGCAATTTGGAGGGGCCCAAGCAGATACAGAATATTTGTAATTTAATTATCTGATTATGCTGTCTATACACTTTCCACATATAATTTCCAATTCTCTTTTTGATTTTATGGTTTGCGAAACAAGTCATGTGTTATTTCACAATAACCTATAAAGTAGAGATGGGGAGAAAGATTGGGGCTTTACAGTTACACAGAAGTGAGTCCAAATACCCCACATCTTGTACCAGCTGTTAATTATGGAAGGATGACTTCTGCCAGCTTCTCTAGGGCTACTTTTTGTTTCACCGTCCTCATGTTAGATAACCGCCAGTTAAATAACCCAGGAGGGTTAGGTAACCCGACTTAACCTTACATAGCTTCCAATTTCTCTTTATGATGTTATTCTCTTTTATTGTTACCCCTGCCATTCTTACCAGTTGGTATTTTCTTGTTTATTTTATGTCCTTGCCCACTCAAATGTAAATTTTGTAAAAACAAGGCTCTTTTCTGCTTTGTTTGCCTCTGTTCCCAGGAGGTAGAACAGGAACCTGGCACATAGTACTTTCTTGGAACGAACCTGATAGAGGTATACTGAATGAATGAATGAATGAATGCATGCATGAATGAAAGAGTGAATGAGCAATATTTCGTTGCCTCATATCACTTGGGGGTGGCATTGCCTACTAAAAGCTATCCCAACCATACACTAGGGAAGTTCAATTTTCAATCGTTTGCCTAAGAAATACCCAGGAAATATTCATTCTTTACCCTTCCCCCTTTCCTTTGTATATTTCCTGATTGCAATTAACGAGAGAAACCAAAGTTTTCATGAGTTGAACTTTCGACCTCCTCTTCTCTTTTCCTTATTGTGAAAACACGAAATACATCTCCAGGAAATAGATATGCCTGGAAGTCCTTGATTTCCAATGAACTCCCACCCACCTCCTTTCCACAAAACAATTGTTAGGTTTCTGTGATTTTTCTTTCTCTACTGGCAGTTCTGTTTACGAGAGAGAGAGATACCTTTTTAGTTCGTGTTTATGTGTGTTGTTTTTCTTAGTCTTTCCTCCTCCTCCTTTTTTTTTTTTTTTCCTAAGAGAAGATAATCAGGTTCTCATGTTACTACTAAGTGTTCTAGCGGATGGAAAAAGGTTGCCACATGAGGTCATTGCTGTGTGGATGAACTTGTAGACACTGACATATCAGAGAGCATCTAAGGGAAATATTATAGGGGCCATCAAGGCCGCTTCAAATTTCCTGATTGCATATATTAAAACGGGATAAGCTCCAATTACAGGAGTACTCGCTTCAATATAATGGAGAATTGGAGCTGTGTGTGGATTCTGATCTCTCTAAGCAGCCAAGTGTGTCCGAAAATATGAAAATAAAGTTAACTATCTATAGTGGGAAGATCAGGACAGCAAAGGAGCCAGGCCATATCATTTTGTGCAAGAGAAAAATAAAAGGGTTTTAAGAGTTCACTTTAGGTCTGTGGCTTTTCACCAAATACAGCGTAAACTTGAAATGCATAGCTTCAGATTTCTTCTTCCTGGTGATCAGTCAGATAAGATATGGAAACTTAGCCTTAATGGTTTGAAACCATTCTATCTGTGACCATAAAGTGACCATTTACAAATTGGAATGCTTTACTGACCTCAGACCCACTTGCTTCTGGACCTGTCACTGCAAGTGGGACCTCCAGCTGAAACAACAGCCGACTCATGCAAAAAGTTTCCCACCGTCTGCCGGAGAGGAGTAGTACTGGAAGACAGCTGCTTAGAACAGCTGTCTACTTACACAGCCATCTTAGGGGAGAGTGATTAATGAACTCACTTGGGCAGCGAGGAGTCCAGTTCACTGATCTATAGTTGCAGCACAGGTATTGATGTGAAACTAATGAGAAATTTGATGCTCAAATTTGAATGTTTATTCCAATTACCAGCCAACAGATCCAAATTTTTTTTACGCTTCGAGCGTTAACCTTTTGTTAGGAATGGGCACCGTCACACTGTGGTTTTCCACTGTGTGCTAGAACTTGCGAAACTTTGATAAATGGTACTCCTCTCATGCACACAGCTTTCTTTAAATATCACATTAAGGTTTTCACTAAGGAGGGAAGGAGAGAAGGAGGTACCTGCCGTGTGCCTGTCATGCTGGCAGCCACTTAGCATTAAACTCATGGATGGGATGAAAAGTCCCTCCTAAACCAGATTAATCCGACCCTGTACTGAATGTGTGTCAGTGTGGAGTCCCGAACAAGGGTGCTGAGATGCTCGGTCTTCTCTGTGTGCACCAGACCACCCCTCAATTACTCTGACTTTGACCATTTATGAGTGATATTAACCGTTACTCTGGAGAAAGGGAAAGCATGGCAAAGCCTGAAAAAAATGTAAGAGATTCATTTAGAAAAAGATACAGTGGTCCCCCCCCCGCCCCCTTAACCGTAGTGTCACTCTCCACAGTTTTAATTACCCATGGTCAACTGCAGTCTAGAAGCAGAAGATCTTCCTTCTGACGTATCTTCAGAAGGTCAATGGTAGCCTAACGCTACGTCACAGTGCCTACCTCGCTTTCCCTCATCACGTAGTCATTTTATCATTTCACATCCTCACAAGAAGGGTGAGTGCAATACAATAAGATATTTTGAGAGATAGAGACCACATTTACATAACTTGAAATATCTTGAAGTATATTGTTATAATTGTTCTAATTGATTATTCGTGATGGTTGTTAATCCCACTGTGCCTAACTTTATCAGAGGGATATATGTACAGGGAAAAAAACAGTTTCAAGCATCTACTGGGGAGTCTCGACATGCATTCCTCATGGACGACAGTGGACTACTATGTACAAGTTGGAGGAGACTGGACAATGAATGAATCACCCCGAGTATATTGCTGGTCTATAATATGCACCTAGTGAATATTTACTGCCCATCGCTGCCCGGCACCCATGACAGACGCCGTAAATCAAATGAAACTCCTGTTTACACTAGCCACGATGAGGCTGATGTCTGTATGAAGATCTAGGCAGCATTCCCAACCAATCGACAGGAGAGGTGAAGTCTCTTCGGCAGCCCAGAGTGGGAGGAATCAGGATACTTGATATGTCCCCTCCCTGCTTCAGGTCTCTGCTCACCTAAAACCTTATAAGTGAGGCCTTCCTGGCCACCTGATACAAACCCACTGCTAGCTCCCCTTCTCACCCTGCATTTCCCAGCATTCCCTTCTGCCAAACCTTCCTCCACATGGCATTTTTATTGTCACTTCCTCGTTTGCCTATCTTCTCCCTCTACACTCAGACCACAACGTGAGTTTCATGAAGAAGAGGACTGTTAGCTTTGTTTACGTCCGTCTCCCCGGCAACGAAACGGGTGCTTGAGTCACAGTGGGTGCCTAGTAAGAGGTTGAATACAAGAATGATTTAATTAAAATTTTAGTAGGGGCATCTTGTGGGAAAATAATTGGTTCTGCTCTATGAAGCCCTCTAGTACAGAAATAGCTTGAGTGATTAAAGTTTCTGAGGGTTGATTCTGGCAAAAAATATAAGAAGGAAACTCGTATTCGATCCATCAAATTCAGTAACAGGCTGCTCTCTGAGGTGAGAGTTCTTTGAGAGCAAAAGACTCAGTCCTTGTGTCCATCCGGCAGAAAAAGGGAGCGGATTCATGAATCATACAGAAAATAAACTTGTCCCCCTCTGTGGTCCCTCCCGAATACAGGTCATATGACATACCTGTCCCTTCAGAGTTTGAATGTCCAGATTGAAGATAGATGCTGTTTCATAAAAGCCATTATGCATTGCCTATGGGCTTAGAGGGACTTGTCATAAGATTCACGCCACTGTCCCTTCTTGGGATAGTGCTAAGAATATTCTTATTACCATTCTTGTTAGGCCTTACTAATGGAAGCCTAAGTGTGATTTTGGTATATTCCTGCCAAGGATGATTGAGGTTATCACAGTATGTAAGCTCCATCCTCAAAGCCAGGCTCCTTTCAAAGCTGAGGGAAATATTTCAGACTATTAGAATCTTATTTCGGAAATGGCAACTTTATTGCATGAAATGGGGCCAGGGTGTGCCGTAAGAGTTAAATGTTCTTCCAGAAGAGCCTGACTCTAAGCCAGGATATGGCATTAAGCACAGAGAAAATTGGGCTGAATAATCCCTTCAGACTCTTTAAGGTGCTGAGCTGACATTTTGATACGCTGCAAGTTGGCAAGTCAACGCTTCGTAGTTTATCTTCAAATTCCACATTTGAAAAGTCTTATTTCCCTCCTCCAAAAAGACTATACCTGCAAGCACCTTAAGCCATACCTACGCAAAATTGGATATCTTTTTTTTTTTGTTAGTTCGATAAAAGGAGAATTCAACATCCCAAATTTTGTGGAAAAGGGAACTGCATTTTTGCTTAAAAGTCATGCCTTGAATTTCAAAGCTGCCACAGAATTTTGTAAGGACACCAAATTATGAAATGATAGCAAGATGTAAGATATGACAGCGTCAGGTGCTTTCGAAAATAAAAATGTAATATATGAAGTATGAGTTTTAAAATCAGTTGGGGTTCTTTTATGTGGTTTGATTAGAGATGTCAAAATATAATTATTTTTCTATTCTTAATCAGACAGGCTACCGAGAATGTTTCCCTGCTGGGATTTCCAAATTTAATTGAAAGAGAGTTTTCAAATCCAACTAGGGTGTTGGGGGAGCTAAAGGGGGATAAGTCAGAGTGGGGTTGGAAAAAGAGAAGGAGTCTGAAAAGTTTTGTAGATATCTGTGATAATCACAACAGAAAATCAGTAAAAATCAGGTCTACAAGTCGCTCATATATTCGTTGTCTTCCCTTTTCATATAAACATTCTGTTCTCTATAAAGTCTCCCTAGTCCTCAACCTGTTGTCTTATAGGTCCCATCAGTATCCATTGCTTCTTTGTGTGACTTGACACGAATAGACTTACCTGTTGCATGTTGCCATCATTCCAAGGGCCTGGGCTCCACCAGTGCCAGGCTGTGAGCATTGTATTTAAGTGTCTCTGGGGCCCAAAGCGAAGTAGAAGCATTGAGCTGAATGTGGGGATTATACCTGAACCCTCTTGTCTGTATTCCCACACCAGCGAATCTCCAGCCTGACTTCAACCATCCCAACTATGGGCGCTTGTGTTCTAGTCATGACTTGCTGGGACATACAAAACTTAGTTTCCTCCGACCCAGAGGCTCGCAGTAGAGGCAGAGATGAAATCTAACAGAAGTGCTCAGGACCGTACTTAGCAGTTATGATCTCTCACAAGAACCTCCAAGAGCTGCTTGATCACGTAGGAGCTGTTTATGAGCAAGATGGCTTGTGAGGAAACACGATTGCCTTCGATTTGCAGATGTGAAAAGTTTAGGCCAAGGAGTCTCTGGCCTCTTCCAGAACTTTCTAGTGACACCCGTGCCATGCGTTTATTCTGCTAACTATGCTCGTTAATTAATATGTAACCATCCAAGGATGCACCATGTAATGAAAGACCAGGGTCCCGTGTATCCGTAGCAGAAAGAATCCTCTAGGATAACAAGAGTGGAATTTTCTAGCCACATTTATGTCCTATTTTTCAGGTATCAAGTAATGATGGAAAGAAACCTGCCTAGACCGAAAACCTTAGCTGCAAAATGGCTCTCAGATGCAAAAGAGTAAGAAACCACTATATTCACTCTGTTTCTTCAAAGCAATGGGATTCAGTTAAAATAGAAATTTTGAAGGGGCTCCCGGGTGGCTCAGTCGGTTGAGCGTCCGACTTCGGCTCAGATCATGATCTCACAGTTCGTGAGTTCGAGCCCCACGTTGGGCTCTGTGCTGACAGCTCGGAGCCTGGAGCCTCCTTCAGATTCTGTGTCTCCTCCTCTCTCTATCCCCTCCCCTGCTCATGCTCTGTCTCTCTCTGTCTCTCAATAATAAATAAAAAAAATGCTAAAAAATTTAAAAAATAGAAATTTCGAACTGCAGAGTCACTAGTATTCTCAGTGACTTCTAAGTTGTTTATTTCTGAAAAGACAGTCTTACTTCGATTTCCTATTTTTCTTCTGAGTACACACGTAGTGTTTCTGGATTTGAAAGGCTTCCTGCACACACACACACACACACACACACACACACACACACCCTTGAAATAAAGTGCCTGATCCCTGCTTTGGTTCTTGCCCCCCTGGTCGGTCAGGGGTCTCTCTCTGAGGAGTTTCCCTGCGAAC
Organism: Paguma larvata; assembly: GCA_030068075.1. NCBI lineage: Eukaryota > Metazoa > Chordata > Mammalia > Carnivora > Viverridae > Paguma > Paguma larvata. The sequence continues at coordinate 126,731,668 of CM057827.1, read as the reverse complement.
CAGCAGTCATGCGGAACCTGTTTGCTGGCATTCAGCGCTGCACTTGAAAGGGAGTGCCATAGAGATGGGCTGACCTTCCTGGCCCAGCGACCAAAAGGGACCCCTGTGGGGAGTACCTGAAGGGGGTGTTTCTCCCGTTGGTCACATCAAGGTTGTTCACTTCACTGGCTCTGTTTTAACTGTTCCCTCGTATTCTTTACTAACCGCTGGAAAAGGCGATTGTTTTCTTGCCCCAGCTTCAGAGGCATTAAACCCTTCACCTTGACTTCTCTTACAACGGCAGAAGGAGGGAAGGAAGAAAAAAGAAGGGCTTGATGCTCTGATCACATGGGTAACTACTGTGCTCACATACGTGGGCATGTCTGGAAGGCAGCGGCTTGCCGCGTGACGGGTTGCTCTTTACGATGCCTTTTGCGCTGTGTATGTGCAGGAAAATTTGAAGCTGCTGGCCCTCTCTACCTTGGCAGGTCAGGAATCTTGGTCAACATGTTATTCTTGAAAGCCGTGTCCTCTCGACGGGAGGATGCCTCAATGACGTTTCAATTATGGCTACTGTTTCCAAAAATCAATGATCATACCACCTTTTGTGCGGCGATATGTAAGGGCACGGGGCTGTCTCAGAGTGCGCTTAAAACAGAGATGAATGCTTGAAGTTTTTTGATAAAGCAAATACATATTTCAGGCTATTTTTATTTGGCTTTACGAACTCTATCAGAGCTTCAAAGACCGCTCCTAGGAGCTTTACGAGGATTCAATATTAGCCTTCGGACAAAGGATCGAATATCTTTGCATTTCACGTTGGACAATTACAGGCTGCATTTGCTTTAAATGTTTCAGAGAGACGAGTTAAATTTTGAAGGGGAAGCTTTCTATTTGAGCGGCGTGAACAAAGGCAAGTTTGTGCATGGGAGGGCGGGCCCAGGGGATTTCTGCTAAGAGAGATTAAAAGATTGTGGTGAAATCAGACCACCTCCGCAGCCTCTTTGTCCAGTTTGTGCCCTCTCTCGGGTGTTCTTTCACCTGGGAAAAAGGCTGGCAGTGGTCAAGCAGGAATGGATCAAATGAAGCAGAGATGACTGTGCCTGCCGACCTCCAGGGGCCTCGAGGATGCTAAAAAAAAAAAAAAAAAAAAAGAATAGACAATGCACAGGGAGCTCTTGGAAAACTGCAAGATGTTATTGCTGTTGCAATTATGATTGTTAAGTACGCAAAACATGTTCACGGGGCGTTTGCTTTAGTCGCCCCCACCCCCACTCTCCGCTGCCGGAGACGATAATCGGACGTGGGACATGTCTCTCGTCTACCTGTATCCTTCGAACTGAGCTCACATATGACAACAAAATTATCAAATCCCCTTTGGTTTAAAGAGTCTGAGAGAAGTTGGTGTTTATACAAGACGCTCGGTGCAGAAATTGACAAAACCATTGTACGATGTCTGTGCTGAACTCAGACTGATTTTGAAAGACAAAAACACACAGTCTTTTTTATACATGACTCGTAAAATCCTTGGCACCTGGGATGTCGCACGTACCCTGTTTTACACACAACATAATTCTGGGAGATAATGTTGCCCCTCCCAGGCTGAAGAGGCGACCCCGGATTTTTTTATTTTTATTTTTTTTATTTATTTATTTTTTTTTTTGCCACTGAACTGTTGGGCTGGCTTACCCAGAGGAGCAAGTGACAGACTCGGTGCCATCTTCCTTAGCAAATGAATATCCTTAACTTGAGTGGAAATAACACCGTTGTACCCTAAAATCTGAGTCCGAATAAATTTATACTCGGCTCTGGCTACACACTAGGATAAATGCCCAGCTAACGGCCTCGCTCCCCAACTTCTCAGTAGCATCTGGCCAATTTTAACTTGTGGCTGGAAGTTGAAACCATACGAAATCCTGTGGTTACAGTAATTTCCACCAGGAAACCATGAGATGCTGAGTGGTATACATATGAATAATTTTCAGCCGAGATTGTTTTTTTTCCAAGTTGGAACTTGAGGTTTGGCAATATACAAGGACAAAAGTAGAAAACTAATTCTACACACAGTTCTGGAAGTGGAGATTTCGAACGAATCTTCTTCCCTGAAAAATGTTAGTTTTTTAAAAGATTTTATTCATGGAATTTAGTGACTGAGAGAAATTCTTAGTCTGATTCCTAAGAGCTACCATTTTCCACGCTGGTTCCTTTATCCCCCTGAATACAGACCACGGTCTGTGAAATTGGCATTATCATTCCCATTTAAAGGATCAATGAGACTCTGAGTGGATTCCAGCAAACACACAAAACTTCAAAAACTCCCAACTTTCTTCCTTGCTAAAATAGAGCTCCACGGATGGGACTTCAGCCGCCCCCTCCCCGTCTCTCCACTCAGGACATCGCTTTAACCGCTTCAGATCTTAGAGATGCAGCGATTTGAGTAGAGGAGAAAACATGTCATCGGCTCTTCCCGGGCCTGAGCTTAAGTGTGTTCTAATCATCACCCCAAAGCATTAGCTCTGATGCTGGAACGCCTGGCAAAGGGGGCTTCTTCGCAACAGTTTGTTCTCAAGGTTGGTGGCCTCGAGTCAGGCTTTATCTGTAAGTTACTTCTCAGGAACGGGGCCAGATCAATACTGTATTCTTTCAGACCTCTCTAAACCCAGCGGGGAAGGCAATCACCATAGCGCCGCTCTTTGCACCTTCTGGAGCAGATCGATACTCTGACAGCGCGGAGCTTTGTTGCCGCCCCAGCTCTGAGACGTTCTGCATGCTCTACATGATTGCTTAAAGGCCTGAGTTCCCTTCCCCCGATGACAACAGGGCTCCCGCCCTCGCCTTCCCTAATACCATCACTGTAATCGCCCGGACATGAAATCACAGCACAAACCCAGTGCCTGGGCTTTGAGGTGTTTCATCTTTTTTTGAACATCTCTATTAGTAAAGGGTGTTGATTTGGCTTTAATACAGAGTCTGAGCTTTAATGCGAACCCGCACTTATTTGCACTGGTTTGGGAGACCCGCTGCGATGATTTTTACCTATGGGAAATGCTAGAGGGGACTGTTTCAGGAGAAGGTGGGGATGAACTCCTAAGCCCAGGAATATTACCTTAAACTTTACGTGGAGCCCATGAGATCTACCCCGTACTGTCACAGCAGTCGCCTCAGAAGGGCTCTGTGCCTTATTTACTCTTTAAGTGATGCTGCGTAAAATGAAATATTTATTTTACTGTTTTCGGCCAACCTTTCAGTAAGTGGTAGAATAACACAAAGGCTCAGCACATCTCATTTCCCCAGTTCTTCTTTTTTGTTGTTGTTGTGGTCATTGCCTGCTAAGCAACGTTATTGATATGGTCTGAATCTTTATCACACACGTGTCTTCTCTTAATCCTCATCTACCTCCAAGAAAAAACAAAAACAAAAAAACCCCTAACTAACCTAATCCCAAAACAATTAAAATATATCTTAAAATACGTATTGCATGATAGTGTTAAAAAGAGAAAAGGTTAAAGAATACCCACTCGTTGGTCCAAGGGATAAAAGCTGACCAGTTCAGTCTCATCCAACTGGCTTCGAGCCCATCTCTGTGGCCTCTCCTCCCTGGAGAGGCCCCTGGCCTTGGGTCCTGACCTCTGTTATGCCCTTTTGATGTTTTGAATCTCCTCCGTACTGTTCCCTTTGCCCTTCCCCTCAGACACACATTAACTCTTGGCCTTTTATTCTTCCTAAATTGTCCCAGCTCTCCAAGATCCCATGCCAATCTTAGCCCTTCCAGTGCCTTTGGAAAGGGTCCTACCCAATGGGTCACGACGGAACCTTGAATACATTGGCGATGCATCAGATTACAGCACATTTGCAGCCTCTAACAATTAAACTTCTCACATTGGCTAAGGATTTGTTTTTTTTCTAAAACAATAAGCTGAGTGATACATACTGATCTGTATCAATTGATTGATTGATATACAAGAGTTCAAGGTTATCCTTAATAATCTTATTTTACCATCCCACGCTGGTAGCCATGTTAGAATGATAGGAAGAGGTGGATCCACAAACCCTTAACTGCTCCTCTCTTCAAGCTCGTCTTAAAGGGCTCATAGGTCACTTATGCCAACTGCTGCATGGCGATGGGTGTCTAAGACGTGAGATATCGCATTCCCAAATGGATCAGTTTTATTTGCTGGGTCACTCACAGACTCACTGCTACACCTTATCCATACCACCAGGTACAGAAAAGTTACATATTAATATGCTGGTGGGCAGAAGTCTCCCTTTAATAGAAACCAAGTATGTCATGTGGACCGTCCATGCACCGTGACTATGAAAAAAAAAAAAAAAAACATACCAGAGGGAAATAATTCAGAACGTCTCCAGTATTGCAAACTAATTAGATGAATTGTCACTTCTTACGGCAGATACACCAAGCAAAGTTGCTTTAGTTAGTACTTTACTTTAATTTAATGCTCAATCCATTTCAGGTTGAATATTCAACTACAGCTCCTGAATACGTTGGACTGCTAAGATATATAATTAAAAAGTCCAATTGAAATATCCTGATGTTTTAAGCTGTTACATATAGCTGAGAAAAGAAATCAACTTGTCAGACACTTGACTGTCTTAAGGGAAAAAAAAAAGAATTGGTTTTACCAGCTAAAACTCAGAATGACAGCCACGTAACAGTGTAATGCCTCAAAATACAACATGCAGCTTATAATTTGTAGCGATGAGAGAGAGGAAGGAAGAGAGAAAGCGACAGAGTAAATTATTTCCCTTGCTTTCATGCAAGCTGGTTGCAGGTGAATTAATATGCATTTTCGAGTACCTTGCCGTATAACCATAGAAGCTACAAGCAACATGTACAAGATTTTATGAAATTTATTTTAAAAGCATTTGTCTGAGGTATTGGTGTAGACAATGCAACTATGAAGGACGAAACTCATTATATGGGAGAAAACAGGCCAGGATGAACAATAGAAACATAGCAGGGTTGAAAGTTGAAAGAAAATTGAAGTTCCATTTTTAATTGATAATGTAATTTTGAACAAGAAAAAGGAAAAGATATTTGGAAGAAAATTCCATCCTTCCTCCCTCTCCTCTCTCCCCTCCCTTCCTTCCTCCCTCCCCTCTTCTTGTCTCCCCTCCTTTCCTCCCCTCCTCTCTCTCCTCCTCCCCTCCCCTTCTCTCTCTGCTCTTTCCCTCCCCTCCTCCCTTCCCTCCTCTGTCCCCTGTTCCTTCCTTTCCTCCTTCCCTTCCCCTCTCCCTCCCTCCCTCCTTCCCTCCTTCCTAGCTTTTTTCCTCCCTCTGTCTCTGTCCCTCCTCTCCCCCTTTCTCTCTGTCTTTCTCTTGAATCCTGTAAGAGGATTCATCAAACTCCGCAACTCGGACACCTGTATGACATGGTGAGAAAAGGCACTGAACTGGCTAGTCCTTTGCAGTTTGTGACCTTGGGCATCTATTCAGTTTTACGGATAATTTTCTCTTTAGTCTCACAGTGGTAATTGGAACTGTCTCCCCATATCCTTCTCTCGCTTGGTGAGAATGTGCTGCACATCCTTTCAACTTCAAGAATGAAAAGTGCTGAACACCAAAGGAAAGGAATGATTGATAGTATCGTTTTCTCAAGTCTCTCATAGTTCTTGCGGGCAATTTATTACTATTCATTGAGCATTCACTATGTGCCAGGCCCAGATTTTTCAAATATTCTTGGATGCCTAAATACCTCTAGTGATCGACTCTACTACACTGTTTAGAAGCCTGTTTTCGGCATGGTCTTAATATTGTCATTTTACTTTTTTCCCAAGTCTACTGGGTAAAGTTAACTCATTTTGATGCCATCAAAAGCATGGGTTTACTGTTTAGTGTTTGGCATTTTTATTTCTTTTTTTTTTTAATTTTATAATAGTTTATTTTCAAATTGGTTTACATATAACACATGGCATTAAAATGGCATTTTTATTTCTATTCATTCATTCATTCGCTTATGAATTTTAATTCTAGTGTAGGTATGTGTGGCATTTTTAAGCCCGTAAAATCAAGCTGGCTTAATACCGGCTTTTGCAGGGGCACCTGGGTGGCTCAGTTGTTTGAGCATTCGACTTTGCCTCAGGTTATGCTGTCTCAGTTTCTGAGTGTTCATGAGTTCGAGCCCTGCATTGGGCTCTCTGCTGGCAGCACAGAGCCCGCTAAGGATTCTCCGTTGCCCTCTCTCTCTCTGCCCCACCCCACCTCTCAAAAATAATAAATAAACATTTTTTTTAAGTACAGGCTTTTTCAATACAAATAATCTAACTTCTGGGGAAAAATTAACCTAACAATCTAAATGTTCACCTAACCACACAATAAGGATGCACAGGCAGTTCTACTGAACATGGTCTTGAGATTATTTTTCCCACTTCCTAAAACTAATAAGAATCTTTTTAACCAGATTTTTGTTTAAAAAAATGAAACTTACAGAAATTTGTAGAAGAATAGTGCATGAATCTACACATGATTTCTGCCAGTTACCCAGAGTCAGGTCAGACTTCACAGCTTAGGAGCACAATCCTTTACAAAAGTGCTCCCCACCATAAATTGAGAAGTCCTTAGACCATCGTCACTCCTAATCAACTGTTCTCAAATTCAGAGGTTCCCACTGGCCACTCAGGTTTGATAATCCACTAGCCTAACTCACAGAACTCAGGAGAGCTCTCTATTATTGATTTCAGTTTTTTTTTTGATTTTTTTAATGTTTATTTATTTTTGAAAGAGAGAGAGAGAGAGAGAGTGCAAACAGGGAAGGGACAGAGAGGGAGGGAGACACAGAATCAGAAGCAGGCTCCAAGCCATCAGCACAGAACCTGATGCGGGGCTCAAACTCACAAACTGTGAGATCATGACCTGAGCCAAAGTTGGACGCTTAACCAGCTGAGCCACCCAGGTACCCCGATTTCAGTTTTATTATAGCAAAAATATATGAATCAGAAACAGCCATGGGCGAGACACACAGGGAAGGGTCTGGGGAATGTCAGATATAAATATAATACCATCGTCTCTGAGGACATGTCAGTCACCCTCTGGCACATCAATGTGTGACAATACACAGATTATTGCCAAGCAGGAGAGCTCATGCAAGCTTTAGTGTCCCTAGTTTTTATTAAGGCTTGGTTATGTAGGCATGACTGATTGAATCATTGGCCGTATGACTCAATATCCAGCCCCCCTCACCTCTTCAAAGTTTGAGCAGATACCAAGCGGCTCAAAGCCCCAGCCCTGTAATCACACAGTTGGTCTTTCTGGAATTACCATCAGCCACCTTGTATACGTTTGTTAGCATCGACTAGCTAAGGGCTCACCTTGTAGCACCTGGTTAGCATAACCTATCAGATGTGGTCCAAGGGTCCCACCATGAATAACAAGGACAGATACCTTGAAGACAAGAGAGACATCCCCAAAGACAGAAAATTCTGAGTGTTTAGAATATACCTCTGGGGATCCAGGGACAAAGGCCAGTCAAGTTCTTTATTATACAGGACAGTTATTATTTTGCTGAACCAGATAACATAAGATACAATGTCCTAAGCATTTCCACATGTCTGTCTTATAAGAACCAATGATATTCTTATAGCGGAATACAATATCGCTAAGGCAGTTATTCAACTAGGGACACTGAACAGAAATATAATAGTATTATCTAAATATAGTCCAAATTCAGTTTTCTGTCGTCGTCCGATTTATTTTCTCTTTCAATTCAGATTTCAGTGTAGAAATTGTGCTTAGTTGTTATGTCTCTACTTTCTGCAAGCAGCAACAGTTCTTCAAATTTTATTCTTTTCTTTCATGACACTGACAGGTAAAGACCAGGTGTTTTGTTTGAAGAGTTCCCCCAATTTGGGGTTGTCTTATTGTTTCCTCACGATGTGATTCAAGGTATGCATGTGTTGGCAGGGGAGTTTTTTTGTGTTCTTCTCAGTGAACCATATTAGGAAGTTCGTCATACCTTGATTTAGGGGTTTACACGGTATTTTTCCATTATAAAAGTCTCTTCTTTACCTTTGTACTTAATACAAGATCTATATGGACATCTTTAGAGACTATGTAGATACACTTTTGTTTAGGAAAAATTTTTGCAATAGTTTTAGTATCCATTGATGATATTCTATTTATTCTATTAAATTCTATTAATTTAATTAAAATTCTATTAATTTTATGACTGATGTGATGATTTTCTAATTCTATTGTTCTCCCGTATTTGCTACTTAATATTTTACCATAGAAAAAAGTTTTTTCCAAAAAGCAAATAAAGAAAAAAAAAGGAAAATGCTCTTCCACACTTCTTTATATTTATTTACTTAACACTGAGCACCTGAGTCATGGAAGTTTTATGTGACATGCTATTATAATTCTGTGAAAACTTCACGTATGATTTTACATGTTCATCAATAATTGCAAGCAACTATCTGTGAAAGGGAGTTCTTTAGAGTATTGTTTTATATCTCTCACAAGTATGAAATCTGTGATTTAGAATTAGTTGCAATTGAAAGATTGTATTAGTCTTTAACTTTCTAAACTTTATCATGGAAATATTGATGTTGCAACAAACGAGGCTCATTTCAGACAAACAAATAAGCACAGGTACCAACAGCAACAACAACAAAAACCCTTAGTAGTTGTGACCGCACTCTTCCAGAGAATGAGTTTTTGTCCAAATCATCACACCCAAAAAAATGAACTCAGTCTATGCTCCAAAACATACCCTGCATTGGAAGAGGAACTGAGGAAATTCTTCACAGTCAATTTTTTTTTAACTTTTTATTGTCAAATTGGTTTCCATACAACACCCAGTGCTCATCCAAACCAGTGCCCTCCTCAGTGCCTGTCACCCACTGTCACCCCTCCCATATCCCCCTCAACTCTCAGTTTGTTCTTAGTATTTAAGAGTCTCTTATGTTTCATCTCCCTCCCTCTCTGTGTCTTTTTTCTTTCCCCTCTTCTCCTACCCCCTGGTTTTCTGCTAAGACCGATCTGCTTCCATGTTATGGTGTGTATTAGAAAGTGATTTTGGTAGAAGGGTTGGTGAAACCTGTCATGTACAATGAGGTAAGCAGTGAAGTGTAGAGAACCCTCTCTTGGACGTGAAGTTTCTCATCACCTTCTGACACATCAAGTCCCTTCTGTGCCTTGCTACCTGACTGTCACCACCTGGAACTCCACCATCATGGTTCCTTCCCTGACATCTCATCTAGACTTCTCCAGGCATGTATGACATCTCCCTGTTCTGCAGATATGGTAATACACATCAATTAAAGGTTAAATCCTTCCCCACCCTGAAATAACACTCACAGAACAGGATTCAGGAAGGAGGATGGAGGGGACATAAAGATGCCTGGGTGCCAACTAGGAAGGAAGTGATCTATTGGGAGGAATGAGGAGGCTAAGACCCCAAGACATTATAACCTGCCTCTTGGCATGGACACTCTGCTAACCTAGCCACACTGTATTATTTTTTTAATGTTTATTTATTTATTTTGAGACAGAAAGACTATGAGCCGGGCAGGGGCACAGCGAGAGGGAGGTAGAGAATCCCACGCAGGCTCCATGCTGTCAGCACTGAGCCCAGTGTGGGTTTGATCTTGTGAATTGTGAGATCATGACTTGAGCCAAAATCAAGAGCTGGATGCGTAACGACTGAGCTACCTGGGTGCACCTACTCTAGCCACATTTTAATAGATGCTTTCTGGAGATAGTGCCTTACCTCTCAGCAGGGATGCTTGGCAAGCCATTCAGAAAGACACTTCTTCAGACATCTCTAAAAACAGACCACAGAGTTGGCTTTGAACTTCTGATTTCCATACCCCATTCTACTTTTTCTTTTGTCCATAGTGCTCCTCTTCTTCTAACATATCATAAAATTTATTTATTTATGATGATTTTTTTCTTCCCTTCCTATCCTCCCAGACAATGTTAACCACTCCTCCCAACTAGAATATAAGCTTCAAGAAGGCAAGTACTGTAAAACCTTGGTTCGCAAGCATAATCCATTCTGCAAACATGCTTGTATATTAAAGCGAATTTCAAGAACCATTGGCTCAGTTGTGATCATGTGAAGTTTGGCATTGGTACTATTTGTATTGCTCTTTTATCATCATCACTCTTTTATCAAGTTAAAATCATTTAGAAATATTTGCTTGTCTTGCAGAACACTCACAGAACAAATTACTCGCAATCCAAGGTTTTGCTGTATTTCTGTTTTACTCTTAGATATTTGTTGGGTACTCACAACATGGTAGGACCTCAATATTTGTGGAATGAGTGAATGTCCATACAGCAAATACAGTGCCCCTCTCAAATCCTTGCAAATATATGATGGGGATGAAATTTTGTAATTTATTCACAGTGGCATTCTTGGTTTCTGTTATTTAGAAAAGGAACAAGTAGACATATCCCAAGTCTGCCTATTAATATTATTTTTCTGCTTAGACATTTCCATTTTTGGCTATTTTGAAAACAATGTCTATTATTGTTATTAACATTTTGTTAATATTATTATTAACATTTTGTTATCATCATTATATCATTATCATTTACTAAGTTATATATAAAATTCTGAACTGGATTCTTCAATCATATAAACTTAATTTTAGAGATGAGTTCATGCATCAGGACACCTTTCAGAACTAGAAGATGTAATGCTACTTCTGCAGATGACAGACTCACTTACAGGAAGTGTGGTCTTGAAGACCTCATTGTGAGACTTTCCCAGAGTCTGTGATTCTGTGACTGGCTGGTTACAGAATGCAGAGTAAGATCAGGGTAGTCTAAAGTCAGGAACACATGCCTTTTAAAATCACTGTCATCTGCTTATTCATCAGAGCCCAAAAAGACTCCCTACTCTATTAATGGACAAGCACCTCTATTAATCCCTGTTGACAAGACATTAACACATGACCAGTGTGCATTTCCTGCCCAGAGATCTTACAGGGAATGGGTATTATTGCTTTGACCTACTTCCATGGCATTTGCAACCTGGAAAAGCCAGTTGCAAACTGCATCTCAAAGAGCAAACTAGAGTTCTTAGACCTTATGTTATATGACTTAAAGCCAGCAATGCAAGTCAGAGATTCTGTGCAAGTGGAGAATGAAGAAGCTCACAGTTATGAAGGCTTCTGTGACTTAACTGAAGACACTTCCCAGAAGTTCAACCTTTGCTGGTAACATTCGATTAGGAACTTACAATCGCTTCTGTATGAAGAGTAGAATCATTTTAGATCCTTTCCACAGGTTGTTAACATGACTTCGACTGGTTCACAGAGATCTAGCTCTGTGTGCGTGAAGTGGTATGAAAGAGCTCCTATGTGCTCGTCCACAGCAGAGCTTTCTGAGAATCCTTGTCCTCTTTCGTACAATGAGCTCAATCACATTGGCCTTCTTCGCAAGTTTGTTTGGAGATTCAAGGAGGTCTTTGGAATGTTATTTACAGCTCCTAATTACTTTTGTTACCACCATGAATAGTATTATGTAGATAATTTCCTATGTGTATACGTGTGCATAAAACAACATGAATCGAAGTCGCCCAGGGGCGCCTGGGTGGCTCAGTCGGTTAAGCGGCCGACTTCAGCTCAGGTCATGATCTCGCGGTCTGTGAGTTCGAGCCCTGCGTTGGGCTCTGTGCTGATGGCTCAGAGCCTGGAGCCTGCTTCAGATTCTGCATCTGCCTCTCTCTCTGCCCTTCCCCTGCTCACGCTCTGTCTCTCAAGAATAAATAAATGTTAAAAAAAAAAAAAGTCGCCCAGATGTCATCTATGATTGCTGTGACACTTGAGATCACTAATAGCCTGGATTCCATAATTGTGAAAACGTCCATCTTTCCGATGATCGCTATAATTTCCCAGGAAGTGCACATTCTCCATGAGAGGCACTTCACTCTCTCTGAGACTTTGAAAGTATAGTATATTTTACTAAACTCCTAGGTTGTTCTGAAAAGGAATGTGTTGCATCACCGATAAACACTGTCAACTGCTGTCAACTTATTTTCTCCCTCATTTCCTTTTCCACACATTGTCCCTTCGACTCCTAACATTTTCTCTTCTATGTTTTAAGGCCATGAAATCAGTGAGTGCTGCAAAACAAGAAAAGCCACTGACATTAATAGAATTCACCTTGCATAGAAGGTGGTTACGGTAAGAGATGACAACATGTGTATCTTTTTATCTGGTCCACCAGTAATTCCAATCTAATGTGAGAAGTATTATTAAATAGGTCTGCAAAACATTTTGTGGGATCACATAAAAATAAACAATGAATGGCTTGAGAATGTTAAAATCTCGAAGGGAGTAGGGACATTCTGGACAGAGGGTGATGTCCCTTATGCAAGTAATTCTTGAGGGTCTACTCTGTGCCGGGTGCTGATTTCAGTTCTGGGATACCAAAGTCTACACTTTGATGTAAAGAAGACTTAGAGAAAATAATCCCTAAGCAAAAAATTCCTCAGATGATTACATATGGTAATAACTTCTGAAGATAATGAGACTAATCTGGTTGAGGCAGAGGTATGCAGAGGGAAGACATTTTATCAGATAACCAGAGGCCTCTCTGAAGAGGTGATATTTCAGCAGATGCTGACCAGATGAACGACAAGGCAAAAGAGCCTGGAAGCAGGAAGCAAAAGCAAAAGGTCAGTGTTTGAAAAACAGAGGTGAGTACATATGAATGATCCATTGGTTGGAGCGCGGGGGAAGTTCAGTTTGGAAAGGCAGCCCATGCCAATGAATTGTGAACTTTAACCAAAGAGCTTTTATTCAAAAGCTTGTCATAACAAGGTCTTAGGTTTTAAAAGAAGTGCAGTAAACACCGTGGTTGAAAGGCGGAGTGATGAGAAACCAAGGGCCCTCTCTGAAGGACATCACATCGGTCTCCACAGAAGGAAGGAAATGATGATGGCTGATGGAGATGGAGATGAGGGAGAGTCATTGAGACCGGAAGCAGTCTCCCAGGGACAGGGACGGTGACCAAGAGGAATATCTAGGTTTCCATGGGGACTGCCAGCATGCAGAATAGCATCAGCATTGGGAAGGGTAGCTATGAGAAAGAGAGTTAACGAACTTGCATTTGGACATTGAGGTAGGTGGAAATACAGGTAAATATGATACACAGCTTAGAACTAAGGAGGTGAAATACATCGTGTAGCTGAGATCAGGTATTTTTCAGAACAGTGATTGTGTTAAAATATAAACTTGAGAGTGAGAACTATGTTTTCTTCATCATTGGATCACTGGTACATAGACAACTGCCAGGCACATGGTGGGTCCCCAGTGACTATCCACTGAATAAACTAAATAAATGAAGAAGGGAGTAAGGTACGTCTATGTCAAATTATTGGTCAACAGTGCCAACTGGTGCATTTTTTAACCTCTTGAAATGAATGGATTGGGTTTTCTTCAGACCGAAGAACTTACTTTACTTGAGGTGTGGGAATCCCGAAGTCTTTTTCTTTAGGTCATTGGAACCTTCACACATTTGCTTCTAGTCTCTTGGGGTCTCCAAAGGTGCTCCCAGCACGAGCCCTCCTTCAAACCTCTACTACAACCATCATATTCAAATTAAGAGGTATTTGTTAATCTTGAAAGTAGGACGGTTTTGTTTTCACAGAGGACAGACACTTACATGAAGGGATGAATCACTAATAGTGAAATTTCAGGCATGTTAGCTGTAAACAGCGTAATGCGTAGACTACAATCAAAGGCTTTTGGATTTAATTCACATTGTCATAGGAAGGCCATTTAACCTTCTCATGACTTTGCTCCTTCATCTGCAAATATTATGAATTGTGGCTGCCTTGCTTCTCTTTTCAATGGGATGCTGCCAAAATAAAATGTTGGCGTAGCAATCATGTCTTCTGGCTCTCATTTTATTCCTGGAGCATTATAAAGTAGCTCACTGTGCATGGCAGGCCTTTAATTAGTACTTCTGTGACACCTATTGAAGTATTTCAGGTGAGAGATCAGATAAAAATGGCCCTAATTCATTGTAAAATATTATGCCTACAATTATATACTTGGCAAAATCAGTTCATAGAATTTAGTCTTGTTGAGACATATTTAGAATCAGCTCATTTTTAAGACTTCTCCAAGGCGAGTGACCTACACCTTTGTAAAATGTGTTTTATGAAACCATAAGCAAGGATCAATATAAACACAGGGTTTTGTTGGGAAATTCTTTGATTTTTGCTTGGTTTTAGGATTGATGGCAGAGATATATACTGACCCCTATTCACATTATTTTTTAAGATCTATCATGTGAGAGTCATGGTACGAAGCCATATGAATGATAAAAATTAGTAATAAGACCTGCTGTCTCAAAGAATTCAATTGTGTGTATGTGTCTGTGTGCTTATGTGCGTGTGTGTATGTGATTGGAGGCAGCAAGGAGACCAAGATATAATTAGAATATTGTACTAAACATGCTATTATTGAGGTGGACACAAAATACTGTAACAGTGCAGGAAAGAAGCAATCAATTTTCCAGATGGTCCATGTTCTATGGATCTCTTTGCCTCTTCCACGACCTTAAGGTAACAATCAATGTGTTGAAAGGGAGCCATAGAATACTGTCTACTCATGATGAGACCACCCTTTTCTTTGCCACTTGCCTCCATTGACAGATGTCCAAAGGGAACCCAGAAACTCATCATCTATGGTTTGAGAAACATGGTAGCGGTTCACTTTGGAGGCTGATAGTGACTGAAAGAGAACTCCAAGGAGGCTGGAGATGCTCTAAACTTTCATTCGAATTGTGGTGACACGGGTAATTTCAGCTTAGGCAAACTCATTTCTGATGTGTATGAAAAGTCATAGACTTCTTATGCCAGATTGTCTTGGTTTATTATCGTTCAATGAAATGGGGGTGGGTGTGGGTGAAGGATCCCTAGAGCATTGTGTGTCTGAATAAGACTCCCCTAATCAGCTCTCACAGTGCCATGGGCCAGAGTGAAAAGAGGCCCCACCACTGCATCTCTTAAAAGAACATTGAATCTTTTATACCTTTCTAAAAAGATTCCTACAACTTCACACCATTAGCTTCCTTGACTAATTCAGGGCTAGTTATCCACTTCCATTATCTTGGCTTACTGTGGTAAGCCACTATCCCATACCCACTGTCTTAAGGGGTAGATATTTTCTCTCCCACACACCTTTTGTCATTTGGTCTGGGGGATAGATGTCTTTCTTGCTCTGCAGTCCCTTCCTAAACACATCGTGTATAAATCTCTCATCATCAAATTTATACAGCTCATTGATCTCCTGTTTGTAGTCATCCATAGACCTGGGTCCTCCATTTGTCTTTTTGAGATTTTTTGCTCCCGGCTCTCCGTCAGTCAATCCAACATCATTGTCATAACTGTTGATGATTTCATTATCTGCACTATCCTGACCTTCTTTCTATCCTGACCTCTCATGCACTTGACCTCCTCTTCTTCAGTAAATCTTATTCTCCACCTCACATCAATCCCTCACTCTCTCACTCCCTTGGCCCAGGCTTGGATCTTGCCATTATCAATGTCTTTAGCAAACCTATTTCCTCAATCAAGCGATTCTTGTTTTCTAGCTTACTCCCAGCTGCCCAACTCCAGCTACCCTTCACGCACTGGAAATTACAGTCCATTGACACACTTCCTTTTCACTCTCTCCTGCCTGCATCTTCCAGAACATATGCCTTCAGCTCCATGGTTCGTCATTATCATAACCTTCTTCCATTACTCAATGCCTCTGCCTCTTTCCTGTTTCAGCTTGCCAACTGGCAAAAATCCTACATAGTTAAGTCCGTTTTTCTCTTAATTTCATAAGCACACCTGCATATCTTCATTAGCTGGAGAAATAGTCCCTTTATGGAATATAACTTTACGGTCACTCTTCTACGCTATATTCTCAGTCCATTTACTGTCAGTCAGAAACCAGTTCTTCTCAAAGTTCGGTACACATGTGGATCATCTTGTTACAATGCATGTTCTGGTTTAGGATGTTTGCAGGAGGGGACTGAAATTCTGCACTGGGAAGAGGGTCCCAGGTTCTGCTGCTACTGCTGATCCATGGACCACACAACAGATAGCAAGATCCAATGTTACTCTCTCGTACTGCTTCACTTCCCTGGAGACTCTGTCTCCTTCTCCTCCATTCACATCTAGCTAATGCTGAAAAATCAGAAGTGACAAGGGCTGTCAAATACTGTAGCTATTTGCTCTACTGCGTGTGGACCCACACACTTTGGTTTATCTCTTGGTATCAGGGATGACTTGGCTGTGATACCCATCACAGCATCCGTGTTCCATGCTCTCTCACCAACCAAGCACACCAGCCCCCGGGTTCTCCTCTCTCCTCAGCTTTTTTCTTGCCTGTTGGTTCTTTCCATTAACATCCAAATGTGTTGTTACTTCTCTCTTTTTTTTGAGAAAAAAAGCAATTATTATAATGGTAATTAAGTCTGAAAAATCTCTGGATCCAACTTTCCCCTCCAGTGATTACCATTGTTCTGCTTTCCTTTCCAGCAGGACACCTTGAAAGAGTTGTCTGTATTCACTGTCTCGAATTCATTTGATCCCATTCTCTTCTAGTTTCATTCCACTTTGCTTTGCTCTCCCCTCAGCCTTTACTCACCAAAACTGCTCTCTTTGAGGTCACCGATGATCTCTCTGTTGCTAATCCAATGCTAAATTCTCATCCCTTATCCTTCTGGACCTGAGAGCAACATTTGACCTAGTTCACCACTTCATTTTCTGGAAACGGGTTCCTCACTTGGCTTCCCAAACATCACAATCTCCTACTTATTTGCTTTCTTCTTTTTTATCCTCAGTAGTCTCATTCTCCTTTTGTTGATTCTTTCTCATCTCCTTGACTTCTTAGGATTGAAATTGTTTTCGGGTTAATTGCTTACACCTCCACCTTTTCTGATGCATACTCATTTTCCATAGAGTATAGATGCTCTATAGAAACTATAGACTACAGAGTCTCATGCTTTAACTTCAGATTTTTAATTTTAAATTAAAACTATATAATTGTCAAATATTTATTTATTATTAGTCCATGCGCAGAAATGTCCTACTATAGGAGTAGACATATAAAAGTCTTCCGCTCAAAAACTATTTTCAGGAATAAAATTATTTCACAAAAAATGAAAATGACATAACTTCATATGCATATAATTATTAACAGAACTAATTTAATAACATAATCCAAATAATTGTTCATTTGCTTTATTGAATTTCTTACTTATAGCTGTGTCTAATACCATGCCATTAGTATTTTTATAAAGAGTAAATTTTGCAATATGACTTTATTATTTTTTCAGTTTTTCATGAAATTCCCAGCAGAGATTATCAAAGTTGCATTTTGTGTTAAAGGGGCTTATAATTGTTCTCTCTCTTCAGTTGACCTTAAAACTGCAAGTTTTGTAATGCATTACGTAAATATTTTAAATCACATGTACTCTAATAGAATATACTCTCACAATGTCCCAACAGAAATGTGAAAAGAATATGGGTCTCTGAAGATATTGCCGAACCACTGAATTCAAGTCTTGGAACTGCACCACTTCTGAGATTTCTTATTATTAAACCCGTCAAAGGCATTTTTCTATAACTTGCCTAGAAAGGGTCCTATTAGATAAAGTTTTTGTGTTCTTTTTTCTGTGAAAATCTTCCAGGTTTTCATCTACATGCCTGTTTTCTGCCATCTTGATTTTGCTCTTCAGTATTTCTGAGTAAATCATCCTTCTTATCGATCTTCCTTCAATCAGCTCATTCATTTTAGTAAGATAAATTTTATATTATTACCTCTACTATCAAAGAGTTGTCTTTCTATTTTCCTATATTTTATTGTAAACATAGATGGGATAAACACAAATACACAAATGTATACAAATGTGCATGTTTGTGTAACCTAGCTAATTTTCCCCCATATGACGCTCTTCCTCCATATTTTGGGTACTATATCCATCCTTGGTGGTTGTGTTTGCTGCCAAATATTTGTAGATACCTAGGCAGGTTTGTTCTACTGGATAAGTAGAGGCTTCTCCAGACTGGTCCCCAGAATGTTCCACTCCTTCTACCTTAGAATGTTCAGATATAAGGAGTGGAAAGTGCTTTTATTAACAGGGTGCACGAATTGCCTTCTTAGTCCTTCATTTCCCACGTGGGCCCTTTTGAAATCTTTTTCAGTCAGAAGTTTCAACTTGCCTATTGTGCAAACCCCTGGCCCATGATTTGTGGCTCAGCAGTCATTTATTCGTGTGAATATATTGCTAAGCGGTGGGAGCTACCAGCTCTGAAAGTTGAGATTCATTTCTTGAAAGGCTAAAGCAGTCCATGGTTCTTCCTTCACCAGAAACAATGAATGAACAACTGCAAAGATTACCTCTCAAGTAACTTTTCCAGACTCAATTATCTTACTTTTTATTTTTACCTCAGAAAAATGTCTTTTAAAACACAGATTTCTGCCCCTGGCCATGTTGCCATGCCAGAAATGGTATCTGGTGTGGAAGACTAAGGGGCATCTGTGTGCTCAAGCTCACACAGGAGAGCCAGCTCTGAGGATACTTCATGCCCTGGTAAGGCTTTCCCAACATTTAGCTGAAGGGGGTCACGGGCTTTCCAATCCTGTGTAGCGTAGGTTACTTATTGCTACTGAGAAGTTGAAGGGTTGCCTAAGAAAAATTGTGTATACAGTGGTCAGGGAAAACAAAACAAAACAACAAAAACAACCTTTGTTTTTTGATGATATAGAATGTAACGTCCTGGGCAATAAATATTTCCGTCCAAGCATCAACAGAGCGCTGAGGTGACACCTGGTAAGTGAAGAACATGCCAATTGGGGACACCTTTATAGACTCTCTGAGGCACCTAACACAGTCCTAGTGAGGGCTTTGCAACCAGTGGTGAAGGAGGAAAGCATTTTGAGTACTTGCATTTCTGCAAAGGAGCCGCACAATTTGTGCTTTCCAAAAATATTATTTAAATAAAAGACGGAAAACCACCTTCAAAAAAAAAGTGATGTGAAGGGTACTTAGCTGGCTCAGGCTGCTAAGCATCCGACTCTTAGTTTCGGCTCAGGTTATGATCTCACAGTGTCGTGAGTTCAAGCCCCACATTGGGCTCCGTGCTGACAGTGTGGAGCCTGGTTGGAACTCTTTCTATCCCCCTCTCTCTTACCCTCTCCCTCTCACATTGTCTCTGTCTCTCTCAAAAATGCATAAACTTAAAAGAAAAAGAAAATGTTTTCTCTGACCACTATGTACACAATTTTTCTTAGGCAACACTTCAGCTTCTCAGTAGCAATAAGTACCCTATGCTACAGGGGATCGGAAAGCCGTCAGATAATGTGTGGGTCCTTCATTTGATTCATGAAGGGCCGTAACTCTGTGTTGGGGGTATACGCTGAGGGTAGATAGATGGATTATATTTTGCCTGGGACTATATGCATCCTTACCAGAAATTCTTCCCGGAATTCCAAAGTTACTTCTGCATTATGGACTGATTTGTATCCCAGCCCCTCCTCCAATTTCATATGTTGAAACCCTAACTCACTCTGTTTGGAAATAGGGCCTTTCAGGAGGTGATTAAGGTTAAATGAAACCACACACACTTATGATTCATATGTATGGATATATAGAATCATTCATAACTTTGTTTTTTAAAAACATCATTCATTTATTTTGTCAGTTAAATTATTGACTCTAATAAAGAAAACGTCTTTTTCTGGTGCAGAGTCTGGACACATTTTCTAGAATGCTCCGTATAAATGACATACTCTGTCACTGGTATTGAGGAAAATATATCACTGGTCAGTGAAAGAGGTAATCCATACAATGCATAAAGCAGTGGTTACGTATTGCCCAAAATAAAATTAACCAGCCCAAATGTCAGTGTTCTTGATAATACCATTAACCATTTGAAACACAGCCATGGTTTTCACTACTTTTAGCATAAAAATGGATCTTGAATTAAAACTCCAGGGTATCGGGGGCACCTGGGTGGCTCAGTCAGTTGAGTGTCTGACTTCAGCTCAGGTCATCATCTTGTGGTTCCTGAGCTTGCACCCCACATCGGGCTCGCTGGTCAGCCTGTCAGCTCAGAGCCCGCTTTGGATCCTCTGCCCCTCCTCTCTGTCCCTCCCCCTGCTTACTCTCTCTCCAAAAAATAAGTAAAAAACATTTAAAAATTAAAAAAATACAGAGTATCAAATATGAGAAATTTCAATTTCAAGATGAGAGGTCTAGGGACACCAGGGTGGCTCTGTCAGTTAAGTGTCTGACTCTTGGTTTCAGCTCAGGTCATGTTCTTGCAGTTCATGAGTTTGAGCCCCACGTCATGATCTCTCAATAAATAAATAAATAAATAAATAAATAAATAAATAAATAAATAAATGTAAAGATGAGAGGTCTGAATAGTGACAACAAATATTTCAAAAGGGATCGGCACTTTTGAATAACAGCCACTTCAGGAGACTGTGGGGGCATATCAGCAAAATTTCTACACATAACATGTTCAAAATATAGAAAATCGTGTAATTGTAGTAAAAAGAATTTGAAATACTGAGGCCATTCAGTGCATAATATTCTCAGGTTAGCGAGTTCATAGAATTATAATTATTCACTCCCCAAATTTATTCCACTGTGTGATACTTTTAGAAACACAGGTAAGTCTAGCACTCTTTCGAAGCAAAAGTCCCAGCAATTATGACTTTTATGATACCTTAATTTCTAACTTTGACATTTTTATGTCAGGAAATATATGACAATACAGAGTTAAGGAATGGATAGTTTGTAGCCAAAAATGCTCAAGAAGATAGGTATTGAGGCTAGCAAGAAGTAAGTCCAGCATTAGCAACTATAGAAGATACAGCACATTTCAGGAATATATCAGCACATTAGAATAGTAATGAACTTAAAAAAAAATTCCTCATATGCTGGTCACAACAATTCTTACCCCACATCTCATCAGCTGCATGATGATTTGCAAAAGTAGACCTCAGATGGAAATGCGAACTTACCCGTACTATTTTCCTACTCCAAAAATGTTAGCCAAGAACATCTTATTACATAAATGTATACAGTGAAAACATTTTGGGGATATAAATAAAATACCACACGTTTTTGGTACAAATAAATAATATTTTTAATATAATTTAATATAAATAAAATAATTATTTTTTTAATAAATACCAAACGTTTACCCAGGTGCTTACATGTTGTGATTAACTCTATGGAGCAATTAGCTTGTGTTTGTTTATTTGATTGTTTTATTTTTGCCCCCCCTATCAATAAGGGCTATTGCTTGAAGAGGAATGGCTAGTTTTCTAAGTACCATTCCGTATATTCAAGACATCACAAGGGGATGTAGAAAAGGCCTAGGGAAATATTATAAATTATAATTATATATAAATCATATACTTATATTTTATTTCCAATACAGTGACAACAGTAACAGCAGTAGCAGATGTTATAAATTTTGAAAGACAACCCTACATTGAGTCTCTCATATATGTTTCTGTATATTTTGTGAATGGAGTCACTGTTTTTTGTTCCAAGCTATCTTTCCAAAGACATTAATATAGAAGATGGAAATAGTTCCTCCCGCCAGGGTGAAGAGGGAAGATCTGTTTGCTATTTGTTTGTATAAGAAAGATAATGTTTTCTCCTTGGCTAGGATTCAGATAGGTTTTCTAGCATCCTCTTACAAATTAATAGGGTTTCCTAAGTCTGAATTCCTCTGCTGTGATGCTTCACACTGTGTATACAGCATCCTTCTGACTCTGTGGTCCCATTGCTCCCTTGGGATTTGGGGGACAAGTGTAACCGACATGAATAAGAAGCTCATCCTGCCTGCTGTACTGTGAGTAATAACATCTTTATTCTATGACCCAGGAGTCTCGTGTCTTCTGCCAGTACTTACACAACTTGAGGCAGGTTAACTTGTTAGCATGCAAATACATTCTTTATATTCTTCACACAGATATGACAGCAACGACAGTGTAATACTATGAGAGTAGCATTGGTAAGCAACAACAGGAAAAACACAAGGTCTTATTTGTCTACCAAGTGCTTCTAATTAGCTGTTTCAAGCTAGAGAATGAACTGAAATTTTAAAAAGGGCGGAATCATTTTAAAAGACCAAGTCATATTCTAGCATGGCTTTCTTTGTAATTTTCTTTCCCTTCTTCACTTTTAATATTCTGTCCTTTTGCACTCTGTCTTATTTATTGATAAATCAAGCCTAAATTTATTCTAAGTTTAGTCTTTTCAAAGAATCAAATTCTGGTTGTTTCCAAGCAAAAGTGGAGAAAATTTTCCAAAATGGTAGAGGAAAAAAAATGATGGATGGGAGAAAAAGAGAAAAAAGAAAGTTAAAAAAATACATAAAAATATAAGGAAAACATATCAGATGGAATAAAAAATCAGACATATCAATAATTATCAGTAATATACACAAATTTAAAGGCAAATTATTGTTCAAATTTGCTCTTTTGCTCTTGTCTTTTTATTTCCTTACTTCTAGTGTTTCTGTATTTAGTCTGGTAGTTTTTTATGGCATTCCTGTCTTTGTGAGTTGAGCACACAAGTTTAATTGACATTCTTTCTTGTTCTAATATGTGCTTCTCAGACTACGCATTCTCTAGATACTGGTTTCAGCAGCATGCTACATGCTTTAATAAGTGAGATTTTCATTGTGAATTTAGTTCTATGTAATTTTAATGTTAATCATTATTTCTTGATTAACCAATTAATTGTAGTCTGAAAATATGGTTTGAGAATAACAGGATTTAAAAATATTTCTTGAGACTTGCTATGCCTCCACTCCCATTCATTTTATTTCTCAATTCTTCTATGTTGTTAATAATTTTTGTCCACTTGGCTTTCCATTGTGAAAAGGAAATATTAAAATTATCTTACAATATGGTTTACTTATCCATTTTTCCTTGAAATCTGCCAATAATTTGGATGATTTTTAAGGTTATTTTGATAGATGCCCCGAGGCTTAAGTTTTTCTTATCATTTCAGAAGATTGTTCTTCTATCAGTATTTAATAAGGCTTTTTATCACTATTTAAATATGCTAAGTCTTAACAGAGTTATGACTTTTGCTTAAAGTCTATTTAATATTGATATGTTACCTTTCTTTTGGTTAATACAATGTGTTTTGATGTACTCTTCGAATTAAATTATTTTTATTTAAAAAGAATTCAATCAAGGCTTACCACATACATATTTTAGAATTTAATAAAGTGGCAAATGTAAAACAATCACTTAAAAATCTTTTTAAAGAGTCCTTTCATTAAGTGTCTTCAAATGACCCAATCTGAATTTACCATATGTTTCCTTCATAGTCTGATTGATACAGGTACCAATCCAGGTGTCAGCTCAGCTGATCTGATGATGACATAATGTCATAAAGCAATTAATTAGCCAAGGTGGTTTTCAAATACATGAGGATATGCCTTCAAAACCTGCGATCTTTCACACACATTGTCCTGCTTCCAAATGTCCAACAAATGGGAATGTGTAATGTGGGCAGCCAAACAAATTTTGGAGAGATTCCAAAGTACTTTAATAATAAAGTCTTTCATTTCAATGTTTTCCTAGGCTCAAGCCATGAGGGTTTTGAATGATTCCTTGGAACTTATGCATAACTTGTGCATAATTACACACACACACATATATATACATACACATAATTGTATGTATATATATATATATACACACACACACACACACACACGTATATATATATACACACACACACACACATATTCTTTTGCTTGTTTCAGAATTAGAGATATCTAGTACTCAGCAGGTTTGACCACATCGAAAATTTTGTTCATGTAGTGATTAAAAAAAATTTTTTAATGTTTATTTATCTTTGAGAGAGACAGAAAGACAGAGCACAAACTGGGGAGGGGCAGCGAGAGGGGAGACACAGAATCTGAAGCAGGCTCCAGGCTCCTGAGCTGTCAGCACAGAGCCTGACATGAGGCTAGTACTCACAAACTGTGAGTTCATGACCTGAGTTGAAGTCAGACACTTTAATATATATATATATTTTTTTTTTCAAGTTAACATACAGTGTAGTCTTTGTTTCAGGAGTAGAATCCAGTGATTTATCACTTACGTATAATACCCAGTGCTCATCCCAACAAGTGCTCTCCTTAAGGCCTGTCACCTATTGTCCCCATCCTCTGATCAACCCTCAGTTTGTTCTCTGAATTTAAGAGTTTCTTATGTTTTGCCTCCCTCTCTGTTTTTATCTTATTTTTCCTTCCCTTTCCCCATGTGTGAGAGCAGTCAGTTATCCCAGACTTAGCAAGGTGGGGGGAGGGGGAGGGTCATACACTCCTCCTTAGTGGATCCTGAGTGACATGACATAGAGGCTGAGACCTAAAGGGTCAGGACAAAAGAATGGACAGGAAACAGCCGCTGGGAATAACCGGAAGCTACAGAAACCACGGAGCCAGTGCTCCCTGCATATGTGCAGGTACATGTGTACACACACACACACACACACACACACACACACATGCACATACCCTGGAAGTACAAAGCTAAGAGACAGTTAAAAGGCAATGAGGAGGGGCATCTGAGTGGCTGAGTCAGTTGAGTGTCTGACTTCAGTTCAGGTCATGACCTCATTTATTGTGAGTCTGAGCCCCGCATTGGACTCTGTGCTGACAGCTCAGAGCCTGGAGCCTGCTTCAGATTCTGTGTCTTCCTCTCTCTCTGCCCACCCTCGCTCATGCTCTCTCTCTCTCTCTCTCAAAAATAAATAAACATTAAAAACATTTTTTTAAAAGGCAATGAGGAAACCAGGACACTGCAGAGTTGCAATAATTGTGTTCTGACACAAAAGAAATAGTTGTGTACCGAAGGAGGTTCTTGCCTTTCCAACTCTCACTGACTGAACTTTCCCCTTTAGTTAAGTTGTGGCAATATTAATAAATGACACTCAAAACTTTTCTTTCCCCCCCCCATAGGTGCATATATTATTCCCTGGAGATGCTCTGGAAGCCACAGCTCCTGCAGAGAAAGTCCTAGTGCAAGGAGTGTAACTGTACTGGGTTTGAATGGGCAGGCTGCCTTTTCCAAAGCCTTCCCCCAGAACCCACCGGCTTCAGGGACCTGCGGAGGAAGTGGCAGCTATGTTTAGTGGTGACCTGCTAAACTTCCCCCCGGAAAAGTGTCTCATTGCTAACAGTGCTCCTAAGTAGAGACCCTTTGGACAGAACGAGTCATCTCAGGTGAGCCTTTTGCAAATCAGCCTGATGTATTTTCTCATTTGAAGCCCAGGTTGTCATACTCCACCATGGTGTCAGGCAAGGTGAGCAATCTTGTAACCCGTTAATTTGCTTGAAATAATGACAGCAATAATCTGATCAGGTTTGCCAAACTGTCTCCATTTGAGGTGGATGGTGGTTGCTCCTGTGAAGACTGTGACACGTTAAGACAAGTGTGTGATTATTACATCCAGTTATGGCACTGGGGTAACTCGAGACGCCCACTGCTGTGTGAGTAACCCACATTTACCACCCTTCACATCCATTTGCTATGATTGGCGTATTGGTATGCTTGAACCTGTCTCCAGGTCCCTTATTTTCTTCTGGAACTACATCAATCACAGATTCCTTCAGCTGTGCTTGAGTGTAGTTATCAATATGTTAAGCCCTCTCTGAAGACGATACAACAGGAGTTATTTCTAGGCTATCCTGTGAAAGCTACTCCAACTCGCTAACTCAGGAGAACAAAGAGGCATATCAGAGTATTGGAGAAGGTTATATTTAGCCTTATTTTTGGTAGAGTACAAGTACGATCTTTGTTTCTTTCTAGAACACAGGGCAGTTTTCTACCTAAATTCTCTAAACATACCAGATAATCTTCCTCAATACCCAAAACTGAGCCAAAAGGAGAGTTTGAGAATATTAAGTCCCTAAAATCATTTCAGCGTAGGTAAATCTATTTTGGCAATTGTTCATATGCAAACTCGCTCAGATATCTACTGTGTCTAATAGATGACAATTTAGGAAATGTCATTTGAACTCTCCATGAAAATATACTAAGAGCAAATAGGTCAATAATTCAAAGAAGTTGTCATGAGATTTTTTTCAATAGATTCCTTTCCTCTGAAATAACTTACACAATTATTTAAACTTAATTAGAGTCAGGGTTGAGATATTTTAGCTTCACTTATATTAAGACCAACATTAATAAGCTGCTTGTGGTCTTATCTTTTTTTAGTTTCTATTTCTTTCTTTTAAAAGGAGAGACAAAATAGTTGATCGTAACAGTAGACAAAATCATGGGTAAAGAAAATTATAGTCTCATTCTTGTAAGATAATTTTAAGAAAATCCTCATTTAAGAACATCATTTCAAACAAAACAGTTTATTTTATTTTTTTTAATTTTGTTTAATGTTTATTTATTTTTGAGAGTGAGAGAGAGAGAGAGAGAGAGAGAGAGCGAGCACGCATGAGCAGGGGAAGAGCAGAGAGAGAGGAAGACACAGAATCCGAAATAGGCTCCAGGCTCTGAGCTGTCAGCACAGAGCCTGATGTGGAGCTCGAACCCACAAACTGTGAGATCATGACCTGAGCTGAAGTCGAACACTTAACCAACTGAGCCACCCAGGCCTCCCACAAACAAAACATTTTACAACATTTTCATTTTGAATCTCTGGTCCAGATAAATAATAATAAAGATTGCTAAGAGAACCATTTGCTCAGGTTTGAGAAAGCTGGCCTTCACAAGGAACAAGCAAAAAACTAGGTATGAACAAACATCCAAATGAAAAAAAAAAAATAAGTAAAAATATGAAGAGGCAAGATCTGCAAAGTCTAAAAGGTTTGGTTTGGAGTCACTGCTCAGGAAAATTCTGGAAGCAATTCCCAGTGATTCTTCAATATCTGGCTTGGTCATCATCCTGCAAACTACCTTTGACCGTCTCCTCCCCTTTCTCTAATACAATGCGGTCATTCCCAGCTCCTGTGCCAAAATATAGTGTGCATATGCCTTTATTGAATAGATACATTAAAAAGTACTGAGATGTAATTTTTACATTATATTTCTGATATTTCTCAATAGACCGTGAGCTCCCTGGAGTAGAAACAATGTCACTACCTTGTTGTTTTCCCCAGATAACCTGTCAGGTAAGAGAGAAAGAAGCATTTGTTGTGTTAAGAGATTAAGATTCTGGAGTTTGATAACGCCAGTTTTCTCCAAATTGATCTCTGGACTCAATGGATTCCCTGTAAGAATTCTAGCATATATTTTATAGAAATAGCAAAGCCTTTTTAACAATTTATATAAAAAATATGAAGGATCCAGAATAGACCAAGAAGTTTTGGCAAGGAACAAAATTGGAGGATTTATATTTTCTTATTTCAGAATGTACTAGAAAGCTACAATAATCAACATAATGTAGTTCTCAAAGAAGAATATAAATACAGATCAATGCCACAGAATTGAGGATCTGCTTTTATATGTATGGTCAAATGTTTTTTAACAAAGAATTGAGAAAGTTCAATGGGGAAGCAAAGTCTTTTCAACAAGTCATTTTGAGATAGTTGGATATTCATATATAAGAAGGTGAATTTAGGCCCTTATCTAGTGTCACAAACAAAAGAGAATTCAAAATGGATCAAAGAACTAAAAGTAAGAGCTAAAATAATAGAATTTCCAGAAGGAAATACAAGAGAAAAACTTAGTGACTTTGGATTTGGTAATGAGCTTTTAGATAGGAAACAAAATAATCCATGAAAGAAAAAATGGTAAATTCTACTTCATTAAAATTTAAAAACTTCTCTGATTTAAAACCAGACAAGGCCACTATAAGAAAAGAAAATTACAAGGCAGTATCCCTGATGAACATAGATGCAAATGTCCTCAACAAATTATTAGCAAACTAAATTCAATGATAAACTGAAAGAATCATACAACACGATCAAGTGGAATTCAATCACTGGGTGCAAAGATGGTTGAACCTCTTTAAACCAATCAGTGTGATAGAACACATTAACAAAATGAAGGATAGAAGTCTTATGATCAAATTAATAGATGCAGAAAAAACATTTGGCAAAATTCAACATACATTCCTGATAAAACTCTCAACAAACTGGGTGTAGAGGGAATGTTCTTAACATAATAAAAGTTATATATGATAAGCCCACAGCCAACGAATCATACTCAATGGTGAAAAGCTAAAGGGTTTTCGTCTGAGATCAGGAACAAGACAAGGATGCCCGCTCTTGCCATTTTTATCCAACATAGTACTGGAGGTCCTAGCCAGAGCAATTAGATAAGAAAAAGAAATAAGAGGCAGCTAAATCAAAAAGGAAGAACAAAACCTGTCACTATAGAAAAGCCTAAAGACTTTATTGTTACAATAAACCAATTCAGTAAAGCTGCAGGGTAGAAAGTCAATCTACAAGAATCTGTTGTATTTCGATACACTAATAACAAACTACCAGAAAGAGAAATTAAGAAAACAATCCCATTTATAATTGCATCAAAAAAAAATAAAATACCTAGGAACAAATATAGCCATGGGGTTAAAAAATCTGTTCACTGAAAGCTGTAAGATACCGTTGGAAGAAATCGAAGAAGTCACAAATAAATGGAAAGATATCCTATTCTTTTGGATTAGAAGAATTAATATTGTTAAATATTCGTACTAACCAATCTATAGATTAAATGCAATCTTTATCAGAATCCCAATGAAATTTTTTTCACAGAAGCAGAAAAAACAATCCTAAAATTTATAAGGTGGGTACCTGGGTGGCTCAGTTGGTTAAGCACCGACTTTGGCTCAGTCATGACCTCATGGTTCATGGGTTCAAGCTCTGTGCTGATAGCTCAGGGCCTGAGTCTATTTCAGATTCTGTGTCTCCCTCTCTCTCTGTCCCTCCCCTGCTCATGCTCTGTGTCTCTCTGTCTCTCAAAAATAAATAAAATTAAAAAACATTTAAAAACCTGTATGAAACCAGAAATGACCCCAAAATAGCAAAAGCAGTCTTGAGAAAGAAGAACAAAGCTAGGAGGCATTACAGTTCCTGATTTGAAACTATATCACAAAGCTATCGTAAACAAAACAGAATAGTATTGGCTTAAAAACAGCTGTATGAGGAACAGAACAGAAGAGAGCAGAGATCCCAGAAATAAATGTAAACTGGTTGGTTAATTTATGACAAAAAAAGCCAAGAATGTACAATGGAGCAAGTATAGTCTCTTCAACTGAGAATGATAGAATAGCTATCACCAAAAAAGACAATAGGGGCACAGGAGTGACTCAGTTGGCTAAGCATCCAGTCCAATTCTTGGCTTCAGCTCAGGTCATGATCTCAAAGTTTGTGGGTTTGAGCCCCGCATTGAGCTCTGCACTGACAGCACAAAGCCTGCTTGGGATTCTCTCTCCATCTCTCTCTGCCCTTCCTCTGCTTGTGCTTTTTCCCTCTCTCTCTCTCAAAAATAAATAAATGAACTTAAAAAAAAGTACAAGAGAGTAACAAGTGTTGGTGAGAACATGGAGAAAAGGAAACCCTTGGGACTGTTAGTGGGAATGTGAATTGGTATAGCCATTATGGAAATCAGTATGGAAGTTCCTCAAAAAATTAAAATTATAACTACTATATGACTCAACAATTCTACTTCTGGGAATGAAATCACTATCTCAAAGAGATCTGCACCCACTTGTTCACTGCAGCATTAATTACAATAGCCAAGACATGGAAATAACCTAATAGTTCATTGACAGAAGAATGGATAAAGAAAATGTGATAATATATACAAGTGGCATTATTCACCCATAAAGAAGAAGGAAATCGTGCCATTTGTGACATGGATGGACTTGAAGGCACTATGCTAAATGAAATAAGTCAGACAAAGAAAGACCAATACTGTATGATCTCACTTATATGTGGAATCTAAAACAAAAACAAAAACAAACAAAAACAAAAACATAATTCATAGAAACAGAAGAGGCTGGTGGTTGCCAGGGATGGGAGTAGGGAGATGGGGGAAATGGGCGAAGGAAGTCTAATGGTACTAACTTCTACTCTTAAGATAAATAAGTTTGGGGATATAATGTACAGCATGGTAATTATAATTAATAATAACTATATTATATTTGTAAATTGCGAAGAATATAGATCTTAAATTACTAACTTCTACTCTTAAGATAAATAAGTTTGGGGATGTAATGTAGAGCATGCTAATTATAGTTAATAATAACTATATTATATATTTGTAAATTGTGAAGAATATAATCTTAAAGGTTCTTACCACAAGATAAAAATTGTAACTGTGAGGTGAGGAAATATAAACTTACTGTGGTAATCATTGACATATGTATATATTATTATATATAAATGTATATATAATCATTATTTTGTACACTTTGACCTAATACAATGTTAAATGTCAATTATAAAACTGGAAATTTTTCTATAGACCCTATAAACAGAATTAAATGGCATTTCATTATTTCTCTCACAGATCGAGAAAAGTGTTTGCAAAACACATATCTGAGAAAGAATTCGTATTCCAAGTACTCTTAAAACATAATACCTAGAGGACAAATAGCCCACTTGAAAATAGGCAAATGATCTGACCACATACCTCACCAAAGAAAATATGCTGATGACATATAAGTATATAAAAAGTTGCTAAACAGCTTTTGTCATTAGGGAAGCACAAATCAAAACAAAAAGAAACACCTTATTAGAATACCTAAAATACAAAAATCTAACAGTACCAGTTGCTGAGGAAGAATCAAAACGCATAGACTCTCACTCATTGCAGGTAGGAATGTAAAATGGCCCAGCCACTTTGGAATATAGTTTGATGATTGGTTACAAAACCAACAGTCTTAAAGGACAATTTTGCTCTATCAATTGTGCTGTAGGTATTTGCCTAAATGTGTTGAAAATCTATGTCCAGGCAAAAACCTTCATACTAAAGATTATAGCTGTTTTATTCATAATCTCCCTAAGCTATAAGCAAAATGGCTGTCAATATATAAGTTAGCAAAATGGCTGTCAATATATAAATGGATACACAACCTGTAGTACATCCATACAATGGAAGTCTATCCATCAACAAAAGGAAATGAACTATCAGTTCATGCAAAACCACGGACAAATCTTAAGTGCCACAGCTAAGTTAAGGAAACCAGACAACACAGACTTTTCCTCCACCATTTTCTGTTTCTGGAGAGCCTGCTATTTGTGTATTAGATATCCTGGGTCTAATAACTGTAGCCTCAATCTTTTATCTCTTATCTCATGATTTCTCCTTGTACATGGTTTCTGTGTGCAGTAAGATGTTTCTTGCACTTGATTTCAGGTCAGTAGTGGAGGTTTCGACAGTAAGTAGATTCTTATACAATACATCTGATGCCCTGTTTACTTGGGAGAGTTTTTATTTTTTGAGCTCAAAAATATACTTTTTATTTTGTTTGACTCTCTGCAAGTGTTTTGTTTGTTTGTTTGTTTTGTTTTGTTGTTAATAGTTCTCTTCCCCGCCATTGTTGCCCAACTGCATTCTGTTATGTCTGCTGCAGGACAGCAACCGGTGGACTATTTTAGATGAATTTTGTTTGTTGTTGTTGTTGGTTCACAGGAGCACTGACTTGATTGTTGGCACATCACAAATGATGGCTGTCTCTCCTACAATAAAAATGCTACGTCTATTTATAGCACATAGGTTTGGAGGGCTGCCAGTCTTCTGCTGAGGCAAGACACACTACACGTCCTCTTCTACCTTTCTTCTCAGTCCCTTGGTTTTAGGGGCAGAGGTACCTGAACCCATCCTTCTTGGCATTTCGAGGCTCAAGGATGGCAGGTGTCCACACTCAGGGCTGATTAAAGACCCTCTCTGATGGCCATAAATATCTGCCTGCAAAGCTCTCCTCAAGATTGAAAAATTTGTAGCAAACTCCCTACCTTTTTCTTTCTAGTGTTTTGTTTTTCTACAATTAGTCACCTTTTTATTATACCCTATGGTAACTTTATTGCTAACATCTTTTTCAAGATAAAATTCACATAACTACTTAAAATATACAATCCAGTGGTTTCTAGTATATTCACAGAATTGTAAATCACTACCACAGTCATTGATAGGACATGTTCATCACCTCAAAACATAAACTCCATACACATTAACTGTCACCTCCCTTCCAGTCACTCATACCCTCAGCCCTAGGCAATCATTCATCTGCTTTCTATTTGCCTAGATTTGCCTATATTTTGGGTTGCTAGTATTCTTCTGAGCATTTTTGCATCAATATTAATCATAAATAAATAAGTGATCTGTATATTTCTTATGTTTTTGTCTGGTTTTGTATTAGGGTTATACTGGTCTCATGCAATGAATTAGGTAATGTCCATCTTTTTTTTTTTTTTTGGAGATTTGTGAAGAATCGGTTAATATTTTAAACAGTTAATTATTTAAATGTTTGGTGAAATTCACCAGTAACGCCATACAGGCTTGCACTCTTCTTTGTTGATAGTTTTCCCATTACTAATTAAGACCCTTCATTTATTATATGACTATCATGATTTTCTATTTTTTCTAGATTCAGTTTTGATGATTTGTTTCCTTCCAAGAATTTATCCCTGCTTTCAAGTTATCTTATTTATTGGCATACAATTTTTCTTAGTCCTTTTTACTTTAGTAGAGTTGGTAGTAATCTGCTCTTTCATTTCTGTTTCCTTGTAGCGACTCTTATCTCTTATGTTCTTGGTCAATCTAATGAAAATTTTGTCATTTTGTTGATATTTTCAAAGAACCAACTTTTGCTTTTGTTGATTTTCTGTTTTCTATTTTCTATTTCATTAATTTCTCCTCCAATTTTTATTATTTCTTTCTGCCTGACATAGTCCTCATTTTTTTTTAATTTGCAAGTTTCTTAAAATGGAGGGTTAGATTATTAATTTGCATTCTTTCTTTTTTCGATGTAGGCATTTATAGCTATAAATGTTCTTTTAAGTGCTGCTCTCACTGAATTCCATAATTTTTGGTACACTGTGCCTTCATGTAACTTCATTAAAATGAATTTATAGTTTCTCTTATTTCTTTTTTTTTTGGTCTTTCAGTTATTTAGGAGTGAACTATTTTAATACCACATGTTTTTGAGTTTCCCCAATTTTTTCTGTTCCCGACTTCTAACTTTATTCCACTGTGGTTGGAGCACATAAACATTTATATTCTTTTACTTTCTAAAATTGTATTCAATTTTGTTTTATGACTTGGAGCCTATCCTAGATAATGCTCTTTATGCACTTGTGAAAAGTATACATTGCACTGTTATGGATGGAATGTTCTTCTGAGATCTGGTAGGTCCACTTGGTTTATAGTGTTGTTCTAGTTTTCTATTTTGATTTTCTTACTCTGATGTGTCTATTTGTGTATCTCTT
Source organism: Paguma larvata (assembly GCA_030068075.1). Taxonomy (NCBI): domain Eukaryota; kingdom Metazoa; phylum Chordata; class Mammalia; order Carnivora; family Viverridae; genus Paguma; species Paguma larvata. The sequence continues at coordinate 126,698,280 of CM057827.1, read as the reverse complement.
TGTATTATTCTATCTGGATTTTTGTTTTTTACCTTCTTGGATATATGGCTTAACTTTTTCATGAAATTTGAAAATTTTCAACTATTATTTCTTAAGATATATTTCAGATATATTTCTTCTCCATTTCTTCCCCCTATCCTTCTAGAATTATCATTATGCATACATTGGTGAGCTTAATGGTACCCCACATTTCTCTGAGCCTCTCTATTTTTTTCTATTTTGTACATTATTTTTTTAATTTATAATAGTTTATTTTCAAATTGGTTTACATATAACACCCAGTGTTCATCCCAACATGTGCCCTTTTTAATGCCCATCACCCCCTCTCCCCCCTCCCTCATCCCCCTCACCCTCAGTTTGTTCTTAGTCTTTGAGAGTCTCTTATTTTTTAAAGATTTTTTCAACCTTTATTTATATTTTGAGAGACAGAGACAGAGCACGAGTGAGGGAGGGGCAGAGAGAGAGGTAGACACAAATCCGAAGCAGGCCCAGGGTCTGAGCTGTCAGCACAGAGCCTGATGTGGGGCTCAAGCTCACAAACTGAGAGATCATGACCTGAGCCAAAGTCAGACGCTTAACCAACTGAACCACCCAGGTGCCCCAGTATTACTTATTTTTTTTAATAACTGAGACTGTATAATCTCTGTTGATTTATCTTCAAGTTCGTTAATTCTTTTTCTGCCAGTTCAGATCTACTGTTGAAACCTTCTAGTGGATTTTTCTTTCTATTATTATGATTTTCAGCTTCAAGACTACTATTTTTTAAATATACTTATAATCTCTTTTTTGGTTATTTCTTTTTTTTTAATTTTTAAAAAATGTTTTTATTTTTGACAAAAGTGAAAGAGTGTGAGCAGGGGAGGGACAGAGAAAGAGAGGCACAGAAGCAGGCTTCAGGGTCTGAGCTGTCAGCACAGAGCCTGACACAGGGCTTGAACCCACGAATCAAGAGATCATGACCTGAGCCATAGTCAGATCCTTAACCAACTGAGCCACATAGGTGCCCCTCTTTTTTGATATTGCTTATTTGTTGCAACATTACCATCATATCCTTTTTTACTTCTTTCAGCATGGTTTTTCTTTAGTTTTTGAACATATTTACAATAGTTACTTTGAAGCCTTTGCTAAATCTGACATCTCATCCCTCTCACAAGCATTTCTGATTACCTGTTGCCTAGTTACTTTTTTCTGTTTTTGTGTCAAAACTCCCTGTATCTTTGCATGAAATATATATTACACTGAAACAAATGGGGAAATATCATGTTGATACAGTTGTTATAAAATATTTTTTTAAATGTCTAGCCCCCCTCCCCCTGGTGTTCTATTTATTTCTATCTGTATAGACGGGGGCTAAACATTTAAACAATATTTTGTAGCAAGTTTGGGTACTGTCCCCACTCCATCCCTCTGGGACTTGTTATTCTTATGTGCTCATCATTTTTTTAATGGCTAGCTGGGCTATTTTAGCAATAAATAAATGTGAGCCTGTGGTATCGCCCATAAAGGTGAAGCCTTGAACATGAACTCCGTCATCCTGGCATGATGATGGTTCTGGCATGGGTGTTTTGTTTTGTTTTGTTTTGTTTTTAAATGTTTATTTTTTTGAGAGACAAAGAGGCACAGCGTGAACAGGGGAAGGGCACAGAGAGAGGGAGACGCAGAATCGAAGCAGGCTCCAGACTCTGAGCCGTCAGCACAGAGCCCGACGCGGGGCTCGAACTCACAGACCGCGAGATCATGACCTGAGCTGAAGTCGGCCGCTCAACCGACTGAGCCACCAGGCGCCCCTTGTTTTGTTTTTGATGTCTCTTTTCTTCCTAATATCCTGCTGTTAAGTTCCACCATTTCTGACTTCTCTGTCATTTTCATCAATGACCTGGGTCATAAATTTCTCCACAAATGTTATCCAATAAAACGCTCGCTTCTTTACAGGGACAGGGTTTGAGGTTTGTGTTTGAAATTGTTTTAAGCACAGAAACGTTCTCCTTAGATGTCTGTTTCTGTTATTATTTCTACCCCCCCCCAAAAAATTTAGTCAGATAATGGTGTAGCTTATATTACTTAGGAATTCTACAGTTTCCTTTTAATTATTTTTCACCACACCTCGCATTGTTTCGAAAATTCTAATGCCGCACTCTGTTGCAATTAAACCATTTCCTCCAGAAGAGATTCAGAACTCTTTTTTATGGCCTGCTTTGGCCCTGAGGTAAAATATATGCATCAAGGCTTTAGAGCTGCGGATGGGGACAATGGAATACTTTTCTCTGATTTGATACCCCTAATAAGGCTGGCATTTGGCTAGGGATGTTGAGTTCTAGACCAGGTTGGAGCCTTTGGTCTTCTCCAAATGCTTGTCCCAAACTGGTACAAACAAACTGCAGTGGAGAGGTCCGGGTCCCCGTGTTCTCAGTGTGCTTCACCCAAGAGAGAGCCTCCCATTCACAAAGGGCAACAGGGCAGAAGAACTTGAACCCTCACTTTTTCGCTGTGCTTGTTTGGAACGTAGTCTCTGCAACAGGTAAGTGGATGAAAAATGTTGGTGTCCTGACTTTCCTGGGAAGATAACATCAACCCTCAACCAGGAGCCCTTGGAGAGGAATCCCTGTGTTCTTGATTGCACCCGTCTGGAATGGAGTCCCTAGCACACTAAGCTGGGATGTGGGGTAGGGGAGTGGGCCAGGGTTCAAAGGTCACAGATGCACTGGTGTCACCAAGTTTTAGTACCATTTTCCCAATTAAATATCCCTTCATTACCTCTATGTCCTTAGGACCATTTCCGGAGTATTTTAAATTGTCATTTTTTTCATCATTTTCACCAGCTTCATTTGGGAGCAGGTCTGCATTATTCTTCAGGCTGTCGCATCAGAAGTCCATTTGTCAGGGCTTTTTAAAACTTCTCTCCCAGGGCGCCTGGATGGCTCTGTCGTTTAAACGTCAGACTCTTGATTTCAGCTCAGGTCATGATCTCACAGTTTTGGGATCAAGCCCCACGTCCAGCTGCTTGGGATTCTCTCTCCCTTTCTCTCTGTCTCTCCCCCACTTACACTCTCTGTCTCAAATTAAATAAAGTTAAAAAAAAAAAAAACCTGCCTTCCCAGGCTGTCTTGGAGATCTGGCTCCTACACTGATTCTTTTTCCAGAAGCTCTAACACAGCCTAAGACTTCAGTTGAGCTCAGGTTTGTAGGTTCCTCCACAGCTGTTTGTTTTAGGGAAGTTGGGAGTGAAAGGAAAAGAGGCCGTATTCATATCGCCATGGTTCAGAAACCTGCTCCCTCGTTCTTCTCTGTCATAGCATCACTGTGCAAAAAAAGAACAAGACACCCAACAATTTATTAATGTGAGCAAACTTTTCCAAAAATATTTAGTTCGCTCTACTAAAATTGCCACCATGGTAAGGAATAAAATCCAACTTATTATCTTCAGACCCTAAGTCTAATTCTATGAAAATCTTCCATACTGCAAACATTCTGCATGAATGATTTCATGCTTCTTTCACTTTGACCTTTGGCTATATTAAGCAAAGCCATCATAAGATTTGCCAACGAGAAACATAAGAAATATACTGATTTGAGTTTAAAATATGTAACGTTTCATAGTAAAGATGAATGTCTTGCTAATTTGATCTCAAAAGTCTATTGTTTAAATGTATTTTATGACTAAGAAATGTAGGAAAATCTAATTAATATATGTCTGAAATAAAGAGATTCATGACAATGAACTCTACATCATATGTGTTAATGCATCTTAGAGAATTCTCCAATACATTTGGTAATTGGGTCACCTTGTTAGCAAACATTTTAAATTATATTTTCCATCGTTGTGTGTAAAAACATTTATATTTGCCATTTGAAGCATTCTTCATTGTCTTTATGCAGATACATTTAAAATAATTTTTGTGTGCTCCAGTTTGTTCATCTTGAGTGTTTTAATCATAGACACTGATGGTGTTTTGTTTCTTTATACCAGAAGTGTGGATTTGTTCAGAAACTAATGTGAATAACTAGAACTAAAAAGAAGTACATTGGTAAACATAGGTTTAAATGATTTAAGTGAATGAATTAAATGGGTTCAATGAATTAAAAAGAAGTATCAGATATCAGAGTTAGGAGAGCTTAAATCTCAATGCTGACTTTAAGGAAATAGATTATAGCTACCTACCCAGCTAACTCTTACAGACATTATTCTTTCTCTTAAGGAAACCAAATTCTGTCAGGAGATAGGGGAGAAATTCAATGTGAGAGTTCTATAGTAGCTAAAACAGGAGAAATTCTTGTTCTTTCTGAGATTCATATGAAAAGGAGGACCGGGTGGGGTGTTAAGTCAGTCCCTGGGGAACATGAGAGTCCAATGTGATCTTGCTTCCTCTGCAAGGTAGGCTCCTGAGCTCAGCTCTGGCCAAAGGTAGAAAGGCCAACGTGAGACCAATGACAGGTACCCCTGTCTGACTGTGCGGTACTGAAATAAAGTTCATTTATGAAGAAAATACATCTTGAAAGCAAGACACACAAGAAATGGCAAAAATATTTAAATAGAATACATGGTTTGATTCGTGAATATCTACAGTTAAGATTGAGTTTTCCACGGAAGAGAGATATGCCCCAGGGTTGCCAAGGTGCAAGTCCAACGTGACACAGCAAGTATCCAGAAATCAAAGGAGAATCTCAGACTTCTCGATGTCTCCCCTCACTTACTTGTGATCAGCTCACATTGCCTCATCTCATACTTTGCTTTTGTTAGATTACCTGGGATTTGTTCTGCTGGAATTTAGATATTCATTGCATTTATGAATTTCATAGTACTTTCAAATTTCTTTACAGGTTGTCATGTTGAATTCATGTTACTTTGGTGTGTCTGGATCATAGACTCTCATATATACCTACTACTCCTCAGGGACAGCAAGGCTGAAATGTACCGACTTACTCTTGGATAAGAACATGGCAGCAACACTGAGAATTACTATATTGTTCTTGTAAAAGGAAATGTGACGTTAAGGTTGTTACATTCATACAAGCACAGGCATTGATATTATCTTTAGATAGAAGATCTGCTATTGAAAGATACATATATCTAGAACATTCTTATGGCCCCCCAGTGAAATCAGTTCAGGGAGCAGGTTGAAAGTTCCTCACCCTGATAGTCTAGTGTCTTCTCTCATATTTGTTAGTGTTGTTATTGTTAATCAGGAATTTTTTTTAGAGAGAAAGCAAGCAAGGGACGGATAGAGGAAGAGGGAGAGAATCTTAAGCAGCCTCCATGCCCAGTGTAGAGCCCAACGTGGGGCTCAATCTCATGACCGTGAGGATCATGATGTGAGCCAAAATCAAGACTTGGATGCTTAACCAACTGAGCCACCAGGTGCCCCGTTAATTGGGGAATTCTTAATCAGTCCAGCTGGACAACCATATCTGTGCCCAATCATTGCTGTGCCAACACAGATCCAGGGTAAATTGCATTAGTTTTCTGTGGCTGCTATAACAACTGATCACAAACTGGGTGGCTTAAGATAACAGAAATATATTCTCCCACAGTTCTGAGGTTGAAAAGCCCAAAATTAGTATCACTGGGCTTAAATTAAGGTGTTGCCAGGGCTACACTCCTTCTTGAGGGTTGAGGGGATGATCCTTGTATCTCCCAGATTCTTGCATCTTCTGGTATTCTTTGACTTGTGGACACATTACTACAGTCTCTGTCTGCCTCTATTCTTATATCACGTTATTCTTTGTGTGTGTCCAGATATCTCTCTGCCTTTCTCTTATACGGACTCTTGTGATCACATTTAAGGCCAAGTAGATAATCCAGGGTAATCTTTCCATCTCAAGGTCTCAATTTAATCACATTTGCTTGGTAGTTACCTTTTAAAATAGCATAATAGGGATGAGGACCTGATATCTTTGGGGTCTGTTATGCAGCCTACTACAAAAGTTCTCGTCTGCATTGCATGGACTATCCAAACTTTACTTGATAAATTTAACAGCTTTTGCTGCCTAGAAATTATATGAATGATGAGGAAGAGATTAGGGAGACCTTTTTTTTATAAATAGTATTATATTCAAATGAGTAACTGCTTTTCCCTGGGGAATGAGAAAGTATAGAGGCACAAAGCTGAGCCTGGGACTCTTTTAGTTCACAAGTCAAGGAGATGTGGAGGGTTTGAAATGGAGTATGGAGAAAGTGGAGCCAGTGGACTAGGAGAAAAGCAGAAAAAAGTTGAAGCAAGTTATGCCAACTCTGCCATCAAGGATATAAATCCTGAAATCACCAAGAAATATGGCCTGAGTGGTGTTAGCACAACAGGCAATGGGCTAGGGGTAAACTCTTCAAGGAATTGGGAGAATCCCCAACAAGGAAGAAGGAGCTACTGTCACAACAAAATCCCCATCTTTTCATTAAATTTCCACTCGATATGTGGAGTGAATAAGCTTTATTTGTGAACAGCCATTCAGACCTTAGGTCCCTTTTCTAGTTGTTTTGTGATAAGAACAGACTACTAAAATAGGACTGCTTGTTCTTCTCTTAGAAAGACATCATTAAGAAAATGAAAAGAAAACCATAGACCATGGGGAAGTATTTGGAAAGGATATATCTATAAAGGTCTCATATTCAGATTGTATGAAGACCTTACAACACAAGAAAAGCGACAACAATGCAATAACCCAATTAAAAATATGACAAAAGAATAAGCACATCAAGTGATGCTTGAGTGGCTCAGTTGGTTAAGCATCCAACTTTGGCTCAGGTCATGATCTCACGAATCGTGGGTTCAAGCCCCACATCAGGCTCTGCACTGCCGGTGTAGGGCCTGCTTGGGATTCTCTGTTTCCCTCTTCCTCTGCCCCTCCCCTGCTCACTATCTCTCTCCCTCAAAATAAATAAATAAACATTAAAAAAAAAAAGAATAATCACATCAAGGGCTGGTCACGAAAATCAAAACCACCATGATATACCACAATATATATACTAAAACAGTGAGACTAAAGAAAATGGGCAATACAAAGGGCTGGTAATGATTTGAAGGCATCAGAGCCCCTATACTGTGGATAAGAGTGCAAAATCAGGCAGACACTTTAGAAAATAATTGGAAAGTTTTATAAAATTAATTACTCATCTATCTGACACAGCAGTTCTCCCCTTAGATATTAACTAGTGAAGGCATAAGTATGCAAAGATATGTATGTAAATATTTATAGCAGCTTTATTAATAATAACCACAAACTGTAGGTAATTGAACCATCTACCAATTAGTGAATGATTAAGGAAATAAAAATACTGGTGGTACATCAATAATATGGAATACTTCTTAGCACTAAAAAGAAACAAATTTGCTATAGATTTAACAAAGTAGGTGAATCTCAAAGTAGGGCACCACATGAGGGAAAAACCAAAGGAAAAAGCTATGAAGTTGATCCTAAAGCAACTTGGGGTTGCTTTAGAGGTATCAACCCCCCCCATACAGTCAAACATTCATGTATAACCTTTGACTCCCGGAAAAACGTAACCACTCATTGACAGGAAGCCTTACCAGTAACACAAACTGTTGGTATAGAGTCAGCTGCATATTGTATTTTTTCATTTACATGACCTATGGGTTGACTTGTGTCCCCCCAAAGTTTGTGTGTGGATGTCCTAACCCATGATATCTCTAAATATAACTGTATTTTCAGGTAAGAGTCTTTACAGAGGTAGTCAAGTTAAACAAAGTGATTAGGATTGGGCCCAATCCAATATGACTGTGTTCCTATTAAAAGAGAAAATCTGGGAACAGACAGACACGCATAGAGAAGAAATAACACGAAGACACAAAGAGAAGATGGCCATCTTCAAGGGAAAGAGGGAGGCCTGGACCAGAATGTTCCCTCATGGTCCTCGGAAGGAACCCACCTTACCAATGTCTTAATCTCAGACTTTTAGCCCCCAAGAGTGTGAAACAATAAATTTCTGTCGTTAAGCCCCCCAGTGTGTGGTACTTGGCTTCAGTAGCCCTAGGAAAAGGAATACAGATGATTTCTGGAAAAGGCCAAAATATAGGGACTGAAATCAGACAAATGGGTTCCAGAGATGAAGAGATGAAGGAACTTTCCTGGACCATCAACATTTATTTTACACATCTGTCAAAACTCATCAGACTCTACCTCTCAAAGGATGAGTCTTACTCTACGTAAGTTACATCTAGACAAACCTGACTTTCACATGGTTCGCCACCTTTCCTCAGTTGTTCTGCTGTGGGTCTTTATTGAATTCCCCATGGTTATTGGCAGGAGTGGATAATGGAAGAAAAGAGCAAGAGAATTGCCCCGTGAGGATCTGGAGAGTCAGAGTGGAAACAGAGAAGGGGACAAAGTGGAAACAAGAGGTAGGAAGACAGGAGATGCAGTGAGGCTACGTACTAGAAGATTCTGGGACTTCTGAGGAGATAAAGAGACTTACAAAGAGTAACTCCGAGAAGAGGACAAGTAGAGCGAATTTTCAGGAAGTGTTACTCTGTGCAGCTAAATGAGTTCCAGTCCATTATTGTGCCCTCAAGGAAACCATTAGTAAACACTAACCTTGCTCAAGAGTTTTGGAGTCAGACACAATGTTCATTTTGTACCTAACACTGCTGAGCAGAGCCTTCAAGAGGAAGAAGGACCCTGTTTTGCTCAGTTTTCTTATTTATTGATTTATTTACATGCCTGCTTTTCCCATAGAGCAGGGATCAGAGCTGGTGAGTTTGCTCTCCCACTTTCCTGCTTCTTGCATCTGGCAGATTTCAGGTGCAACCTGATGGCTGACCATCGAATCGACACTGAAGTACACTGAACTTTTCCATTTCACACAGTGATGGCCTTGGCATATGGACTATAGTAATCCCAGTAAGATAAACATGTTTTCCTTTTGGAACAAGTTATATGTGTATTCGCACATAACCTCACATATATACATATAAAATTTTCTTACGTTTATTTTTATTTATTTTGAGAGACAGAGAGAAAGTGGATGAGGGGCACAGAGAGAGAGGGAGACAGCGCTATCAGCACAGAGCCCAAGGTGGAGCTCAAACTCACAAGCCCTGAGATCATGACCTGAGCCAAAGTTGGACGCTTAACCCACTGAGCCACCCAGGTGCCCCTACATATCAAATTTTTACAAGTGTATGTTTTATGAGGAGACTCGTAGATAACCCTACTATTAAGTAAGATTAAAATGCATTATTTGACTTTTCCTATCAGAAAATAAACAAACTACATCAGAATATGAAGAAATTTGGTCTTTGGATTTTACACAATAATTAAGGCAGTGCTTTCTGAGTGTCCAAAGGTGAGTTCGATGTTGCAGCTAATATTACAAACGTTGGGTATTTCAGTAGTACCAAGGTCCTATTTTGTTTTCCATGTATGGGTATAATCAGAGCCTGGGAACATTACCCTTCTTCCAATACTATTTCGTGGGAAGAAGCATGACTTTTATATTTTATAGAGAATCCATAGATTCAATAAAGAATTGCATCATCAAGGGAATAAATAATGGCGCATCCCAGAGAATATAAGGTCCAAACATTTTAACCTACGACCATTCTGACTTTTTTTTTTTTAACGCAGAAGAACATTATGGCGTGTAAAAAAGAACCTTACAAATGACTGTTTCTTTAGAAGCTGCATCTGAGTGGAGACAAGCACAGATGTCTTTATTAGGCTCTAGTCTAAGTAGCTTCCCTCGAGGGGACCCTGGCGGGTGAGTATTAACAGGCTGATGTCTAATCTGCACGAATCTCTGTGCTCATTACGGTGCTCATTAGCAGTGGGTGACCTCGCAAGGAGGGAGATGGTATTGCCATTTCTCTCGTTCTCAGGCCGTGTGTTTACTCTGGGGGAAGCACGTGGGCTTCCAGATACACACCCTGAAAATGAACTATTGTTCCCGCACCGATCACGAGCACATTTCCACTAAACACCCCCCTTCAGCCTGCGGTTTCCCTATCATGAAGCTAATGAGGAGGCATTTCCACGTGTGGCACTTTTATTTGCATTTATTCTGGCATTCATGTAACCACTTTCCCGGGTGAAACTGCCGTACCAATAGCACAGAAATTTTCGAGTCGTGAGCTTCACTCACGTGTTTATTGTGAAAAAAAAAAAAATGAAGGTATGAAGTTTTTTTATTATTATTGCAATTTTCCTTATAAAAAGCACCTGTCTGCATTGAGCTTTGGCTGTTGCAGGTCTAATTTCTGCCATGATTTAGGTCATATGAAGGGAAAGCCAACAGCATTGCTCCGCACCATAATGAAAATTTAAATATATGCTGTGTAAAGTGGCGGAAATCGAGAAGTGGATTTGGTTTTCTTTGCCATAAGCAGTTTGATTTCTGTGAGGGTGACTATCATGGATTTTTTTTCTTTTTGATGTAAAAATTGAATCTCATTCTACACACACACACTTTGGCAATAGCTCAGAATCTTACCTGAACTGTCATCATGTCAATTTCTTAATCAAAAGCAAATGTTACATAATTCAACAATCACTGTTTTTTTTTTTAATTTTTTAAAAATGCGTATTTATTTTTGAGAGACAGAGAGAGAGTGCGTGCAACTGCGTGCGTGCAAGAGAGGGAGGGGCAGAAAGAGAGGGAGACAGAGGATCTGAGGCAGGCTCTGCACCCACAGCAGAGCTTCTGATGCAGGGCTCGAACTCACCAACCCTGAGATCATGACCTGAGCCGCTTAACTAAGCCACCCAGGTGCCCCTCAACACTGTTTTTATATCATTTCATACTCAAGAAAACCATGATAACACTTTTCATTAAAGTGCGCTCTTCATGTGAGCACTTAAATCTGGATTCGAATCAGGAACTGGACTTCAGAATCATCTCTGTTGTGTTGGTAGCAGGCACAGTCAGAAAAATAAAAAAAAAATTAAAAAAAAAAGGAACACCAAATGGACTTTCTTCCAATCTATGACCGCATTGCCAATTCCTCTACATTCATTTGGGAAATTAAAAACAGAAAACTCATTTGAAACTCTTTTTTTTAATAAGAGAATCCATTACGAACTCAGTGACTTTGCATATTTTCACTGATTTTACGTCCACCTCCACAGCAAAGTATTTTTTGTGACTCACTTGGGGGAAAAATAGCCTTGACCCTCACTTGAGTCACTTGCTTAATAGAAACTGGCTCAGGAACACTGTAAATGTGGTTAAGCCACAAGTTAATTAAGTTTGACACCATTGCTGGGAGTTGGCAAGGGTGAAAAGAGAATTATAAAGTTAGTACTTTGACACCAGGGAGATTTCTTTTTGTTTAAAAAAACATATAAAAGTTGTAACCTTACATTAGGGAATTAATTTACATAGAACCAAGAGAAGTTTGTTTAAAATCTTAGTTCTTCACACCTCTCTGATCTTTTGTACATATTCTCGTTGCAATCCATTCCCTGACTTTTTGCATCAAAAACAAATATTTTCAAAGATACACACACACACACACACACACACACACACACACACACACAGGCAGCAATGTACCAAAAGGAGACCGCCCAAATCTTAGCTGGGATATGCCCTAAAATGGTCTCAAAATTGGAAAACAGCATGGGTTTCCCCATAAATAAAATACAAGGATGTGATTTTAAACGGACAAGCCAGAAAAAGCTATAAAATGCATCAGAAGAGTTTGGGGGCATTTTCAGACAAGATTCAAGCACACAAGGTTGAAATGGTGTTTTCAAGGTGCGAGATATTCGTGGTGAAGTAAGTGATTTTCTAAAAACTATCCTTCCCCATTATAGGAGAAGTAAAGTTATGCCTCGGTATAGTTACATGCCTTGGTATAGTTATGCTAGTGGTAGATCAGGAAATACAGCTTCTAGGGCAGGGGAGCGGAGGGCACACTATTTGTATGAACCTCTCCCATGCACGGGGCATCGAGATAGTTTACAAAAGGCTTACGGGGCTCCCATAGTGGCAGCAGAGTGTACTCTTCAGGCTACTGCTCCTGTAGCCCATTCCTATAGGAATCACTTCTTACTATTCTGGCATCTCTCCTTGGTTGTATTCAGGACACGTCTCAGCAAGCACTGCGATTTTGAAATAAGGATTTAAATTTCAATAATGGGATCTGGTGAAAAAAAAATGCCCCAACTCCTCTATGACATGCACTGACAGGATGGGTCGGTGAGAGAGAGCGATGCTGAGTAACAAACAGACCCGATTGTAGTTCTGCTCTAGGAATCACTCTCAAGCCCATCTCAAAATGTGAAGATCTACAATTCCTCATCCGTAATTTCAAACTACCCAAAGGTTTGTTTCTCCATAATTTATTCAGTGACAGAACTTGACACGTGTTGCCACAATATTGCCGATATAGTCTCTGTTTCTCCTACTCAGTGTGACTAGATGTGTGTTTCAGTCAGAAATATAGTGGGGAGTTGGGAGGGGGGTGGTGCCCAGACCACACGAGAACAGGAGATAATGTACCTTTCCAAAGTCTGAAAACGGAATTAAAAAAAAAATTCCAATAGTCATTGATTTTATCTGTTGATGTTTTGGTCTGCTTTTCTGCTTTCTGAACCAGGCTTTTTCTCAAGTGATCCACGCTAGCCAGGCCGTTTTCTTGACCCCATAGCGACCCTCACTTCTAGGATTTACTCTCTCTCCTTCATCGTTGTGCGTTCAGTCTTCACAGATTTTTGCAGAGAGGTAGGTGGTTTTTTCCACTTTGCTAGGCTTTTGACATGCTGGCTGCTGAGGAGGTCCAGTCCTTCAATTTGGGTGCTGTGGAGAGCTTCATTTTTCTTGGAATGGCTTGTTCCCTCTGTGCTGTTCTTATGTGAAGAGAAAGATTAAAGGGACATACAGTGAGCTTTGTCTTTTGATAGTAGTATGATTCCAAAATCCCTTTGGCTGTTCAGATTTGTCTTGCAGAGAACGTTCTAAGATTTTCATAGCCAAGTTCTCCTAGGTCCTAACTCTTGGGTTTTATATTTCTCCCCCTCTTATCCATTTGTAAGTGAGCCACATTTTGACTTGTGCTAATATTTCCCCAAACCTTGTAAGGTGAGTGTTAAACCCATTGACAGATTCCGTAAATGAAACTCACAAATATTAAGAAACGTATCTAAACTCCTCCTGTTCAGACTTTGGTCTGGGGAGCTGTGGTATCACTACCACCCAGGCACTCGGGTGATACGCAGAATCTCACCCCCCATTCCAGACCTGCTGAATCAGATTCTGCAATTTAACCATATCCCTGGGTGATTCTTATGCGCACTCAAGAATCCAGGTCTCAAATTAGGAAACAACCAGTTAATTGAAATTTTGACCAAAAAAAAAAAAATCATAAAAGTAAATAAGACTTGCAGAGACACTCAGTAGAAAGAGTTCTCCTAAAATCACGATTTATTTTCAGACTCCTAATTGTTTTGGTGAACGCGTCTGTAGCCTAAGATAACTACTAATGCTGCAACTTTGATAAATGATTGGCAAAGAATAGGATGGTTGATAATGATGAGGCAAGTATCTGGTGTGCTCGCCCGTGGACTCTTGGAGTGCAGCTGGTAGCTCACTGAGTTGGTGCCTGGCTAATAAGGGCAAAGGTCAGGCCCCCTTCCAGTTGCTGTGGGCATGATGAGAAAGCCAGAACAAGGGGCTTGATCCTTGAAAATTCTTCTTTCTCCAGACCGTATAAGGAGGGGGATGCAAACCAATTGTGATCCTGAAGTCTTGACTTTTCAATCAGAAGAGAAGTTTTTTCCAGTCTGTAAGGTCCATGAGCAGCATGGAGAAGAAAGCATTGTCCTTAGCTGCCCAGCTCCAGAAGGCTCTGGTAACCTCTATGCATGGCCAACACTGCCTCTAGCTTTCTGCTGTTTCTCTTCTACTTACATCTGTGCACGTCTGACTGTGACTCCCATCCAGGCAAGCCCTGGACACAGGGATTCTGGTATCATGCTTGAACAACCGACCTGCACCCTATTAATTCACATCCACTCTTCAACTGTGTAGGTGTTACCGCTCCGCCAAGCCTCGGTGCACCCCCTTCCCCCACCATTACGCAGGAGAAAAGTGGATCTCAGAAAGGTTCAGTGACAAAAGTCACACAAGTCTAAATGGCAGAGCCAGCATCAAAGTCCAGGTGTATTTGACAACAATTCGGTTGAAACTATCACTTCAGATCTCACTCATCAACCAGAACCAATCACCAATCAGGAGAATCTTCCTACTCTAAAAGAATACCATGGTGAAAAGTTATTTCGATGACGGATTCTGTGGTGTGTACTTGAAGCTCTTGGGAGCACCTGGAAAGTGCTATCAGTTCAAAGACATCTTCTCCCAGGGGTAGAAAATTGCTGTCCGAAGGGCTGAATTTAGACCACAGGTTAGGTTGGTCCGTTAGTCAATTTCATTGTTGTTCTTATAATTGCTATCTTTATTCTTTTATTTTGAGTATCATTAGGCTTAGCAGTTCTTTCCAGCTGCTGCAGACATAACCTCTGTTTATGGTTCTATACTTCCTTGGTTCATAATTCATAGAAATCTGTCGCCTGCTTGATTCCACCCAGATATTTAAACGTATAACTGCTGATTTCTCTTTCATTAACCGCAGGCACCGTACTATTTATCAGGTATGTTCAGCCTTACCCCTTCATGTGCAATATTTCCTGGAAGCAAAACAAAACGAAAGAACAAAAGAATTCCTCAAAAGGTACTACCGATGTTCATTGTTTCATTTCCTACCCCGCGATATTTCTCCACCTTCTACTATAATCATATATCTTTCACATGACTTAAGGGGAATTGGGTTAGGGGACTTGCTTCAGTCTTGACAGGTGCTTACATACCTCTTAATGGACATCACTAATTTCAAGTTGTAGGAATGCTGTATTATGCACGGCATCATTCACGTCTTTTTGTTGCTCTCTCTCAAGATGAGACACTACTTTGTCTCAGCTCATTTGGGTGGGATGTGTCCTGTTTCAACCAGAATATACAGGGAATGGTGGGGAAACACACAGTCCTAAAATCTCAATGGCTTGAAGCAGCTGAGGTCCCGCTGGGGTGACATAGATGCTCTAATCTTCGGAGACCCAGATGGACTGAGCGTTTCCACTCCAACCGTGGTCAGTCACCACCCGGAGGGGAAAGCTCTCCACGGGGTCTGGGTCTGGCAGGGAGACGCTAGATCCAGGAGTGACGCACATCACGTTGCTCACAGCTCATTGGCCAGAACTTTTCACATGGGCCGCTCCCAAGGCGACCAAGAAATTCACGCCTACTGTGGTCCGAAGGAGGCAGAGACCTCTGCTGCTCCTGTTTACCTCGCTCTTTTACCATGTTATATTCCTTTTTCTTAAAGGATTTTTTCCCATAAGTTCACTGACATTTCCTTTTGCCTGAACCTCAAAACAATTCCTAGATCATGATGGCACCAGGTGAATAAAATTCTGAAATGAAAACAGTGTAGCCAGAATAGGCCAATAGCTCCCACTTCCTATTAGATGAAGGCCATTATGGGCCAGCTATGTCATAAGATAATCTACCATTATGATGCAATTTTCTTCCCTTCATCACTCGGAGACAGTGGTCTTATTTAATTACCCATATTTGTAGACATTCGATGTGTGGTGATTCTTTGGGGATGGCGATTATTTTGCTGTAAAACATCTGAAAGTATTTGGTGCCATTTTTTATGAGCAGAAATGAAAGAGATCTACCCATTTAACCCAGAAGAAAAACATCGTTTTAAAATGAAAACATCTCGTTTCATTTCAATTTATATAACTGGATTTATAATATTTATGTTGCAACACTTTTTTTTTTCTGGGCTCAGTAGTCTTTTAGCATTTAGAACTTGGTTGTTCATCAGATTTCCATCGGATTCTCTTCATACAGGGTATCTATTTTTTTCTGGATAGAGCTCACCACCCCCAAATTGATCCAAATGTAGCTGGTGCGGCAAGAAGTCGTATTGCCGAGGAGAAAAAGACTTATCTTTATTTTTCCTAGTGAACTCTCAATTTACTGTCTTTCTTCCTTTCCCTTAATCACATCATTTCATCTGTAAAAAGAAAATACAATGTTACAAGCCCCTAAAACATAATTCATACAGCTCATGTACCCTATTATGAGCAACTCTGGGACAAAACACGCACGATTTACTACGGCGTCGCTGAGGTTTTAAAGGCCTCTTGGTTTGGCAAGAGACTGTCTTCCCATCCTGTTCGGTAAAGCCAGCTTGCTTTTAGCCAGACTGGGGACAGACAACACGCATAGGAGAACGTTTCGGACTCTTGATCCAAACTCTTGATCAACATGATAAGCCTGTAAAATTATATGGATGCGATGTTCTCTAAGCAACTGGCAGAAGCTGGTGGCTCCGAAATTCAGAAAGCCCTTCTCATGGAGCCCGAGAAGGCGATAGCAACTGGTCACTGGCTCCAGCAGGCCACTCCCTTCGGAGCTTGTCAAGTAGCAGGCAGCTCACGGGGGTCTGTGAAGTCATTCCATAGAGCTCACCATGGGAACCGAGGGAGAGCTCTGTGCTTTAAGGACACACACAGCTGTGATGTCACAGGCACAAAGATAATAATAAAATGTGGCTAGCGTGGTGTTCGCTACACCTTGGCTCTTTTGTCTTCTTTCCCGGCTCGTATAATTTTGTATCCTTGTGCGAATCGCCTCATTAGGGAAAGAGACTCAAAATTGGGGTCAGAGTATTTAAACCTGACCTGCGCAGAGGCCAGACAAGGCCGGGGCCCACCGAGGTTTCACTTCAGAGCCCCAGACCACCCCCGAGGTGACACCAATTCAAGCCTCATTTTATAAAGGCCTTATTAATTATTGTCCTTATAAGAAGGAGAAGAAGCCTTATAAAGAAATGTGTCATTCTCAGAGTAGGAGTGGGCAGACAAAAAAAGGAAGAGAGAGGGAGAGGGAGAGAGAGAGAGAAAGGAACAGAAGATCAAAAGGGAGCTTTTTTTTCGCTTTTGCTTTTCATGCCTCCAAACCTCAAAGGAGGTGGGGGAACAATCAGGCTCAGGGGTCTCGTGTGCTTTCTGGCAATTAGACTCAGCTGATGGGCTGAACGGGCTTGAATGGCAGGGTTCAAGGCCCTTCTCCCGAGCTGCAGACAACAGGCTTTTCCAAAGCAGCCGAGCAGCAGACACCATCGAAATCATTTCAAATGGAGACTTACAGCGAGGATTCATTAATTCACTGGCCTAAACAATTACGGGAACATATAATGTCTCTATAAACACTTTGATAAAGACTGTCATCTTAGACGTTCATTTTCCCTGTTTTATTAGAGAGTTTTAATGCCATGTTGGAAAGACATCTTTTATTTCTCCAATTACTAAATTATAAACCCTCTTGCTGAAAACCCCCAGATAGCTGAATATTTCATTTTTAACATTAGGCTGCCAAATCCAAAGGAAAAAAATATATGTATATGTACGCATGTATATATATGTGTGCATGTGTGTGTGTTTGTATATGTATATGTGTGTAGGAATATATATGTATATATGTAGTATATATAAATTTTCTACTCTCAAATCTATAAAACCCAGGTTGTCATCCGGCTCAAGCCAAAGCAAATTTGCTCTCTGGTTTGGTCATTCTTCTACAGCCTTTTTATCATATTCAGTTTCTCCTCATGTATTTAATTTTTAGTTGATAGGGAAAATAAAGTTTATTGTCAATTTAGTAGATGTTAGCTAATCAGAGGGGAGGTTGATATAACAATATAGTATGGTGTGTGTGTGTGTGTGTGTGTGTGTGTGTGTGTGTGTGTGTGTGTGTAGTGGGGGCTGGTCAGTGATTTTTCTATTTGGGGGCATTACCTAGATTAGAAACATAAACAATGCAAAAAGATAAGCGTAGGAGCTATTTGGCCTTCGGGACGACTGGACATTTGGAAGCTGGAAAAAAACCCAAGTGTTGGGGTTCCAGCACACGCGGCAAGAATGAACGAGGCTGAATCTCAAGTACTCTACTCCCTGAGTGTAAGGGGATCACAATGACCATGGTGGGTTTGGTCACAACCCAAATGAGAGGTAATTTGCAAAAGAACACCATTCACCGGCCTTTCTAAAGATGGGGCCAGTTTTTAAAACTGTCTCTGAACCGAGATTAGCTTTGTAGCCCCAGTTTTATTTTCTCCACAGGGTTTTTCACCTATAATACCTGTTAGGCTTTGATTTTTAGGTGGAGCTGACCTCTTGCGCAGCACCCGCGAGCAGAAATAGCTGCTCCTCTGTGCTCGCCGGCACGGAGAAAATGTTTATATGTGTGTGATCACATTGGGCTGCTCAGCAGGGCAAGGGTTAACTGCTTACATACTGTCGACCCCTTTCAAGCAAGGACTGAGAACTGCTGCTTCTAGGCAACCGCGTCAAGCACTTGAGGGCTTTGGTAATCACTGATGACAAAGTCATAATAAAAAGAAATATGGCCGCTCTTAGAGCATCTTTCATCTACGTACAGTGGGGCACCTGTTGCACCAAAGGCCGAAACTTTGTCTGGCATATTTGGAAACTGAGGTAGATGGCCCCTTTGCCTTTCCCAGAGGTACCCAGGCTGACTGGAAACCAGACCCAAAACACTTGACTTGTCTACCTCACTTGGAGGGTGTGCCCATATGGATTCACAGGAAGATGGCACCCCCTTTGGCCTCTCCTCAAGTGCTGGAGTGCCCTTGGGGGCCAAGAGGGAAAGACACACAGGTGTGGTTATTCAGACAGAGGCTTAGGCTTCACAGAGAACATCTTCCCTGACATGTGATACCCTCAAGGTTTGGACATAGCGCCTCCTAAGAAACAGGGTGGTATTTAAAAACTCCCCGGATAAAGGTAAGTTTACTATATAAGCTTTGAACGGTCTCCTTGACTTTCCTGGTGTAGGACAGGAGGTTGCAAGGATTGCCATGGAAGTATAAGATGAGGAGTTTTTGGTATATTCACCTGAGATCATCCTTCCATAAATGCGGTATTGTCAAGTAACAAATAGAGACAGTGTTCATGGTTTTGATGATCGAGCTTTTATTTTTATGTAAATGGTTCATAGGTCACTTTTCTTCTCAGGATGGATGAAAGAATTTTAAAAGAGTGTATGGTGCAATCTGGGAGTAATGGTTGCTTCATTCTCTGCTGCAGAACGTGAGATCTACGTAGCCAGCTTTGTCTTCATCTCAATGCAAATGGCTGAGGGGAGACAGGCCACCCTTGTTGGCCCCAGCGCCTGGCAGAGGGAGGGTGACTAACATTTTTCAAGAGCTATGTGCTGGTTAGCTCTCTAACTGAATCCCCTCCCCTCCTTACGGATGAGGAGGTGAGATTGCAGGAGGTGTCAGCCTTTACCCAGGTTTGCAAAGCTGGTAATGCTCGTCCAGGCCTTGGCCAGGCCCTGTCTCCCTCCAAAGTGGAAGTCTCCCCCACTTCATTCACTTCTTTATTCAGTTACTCATCCATCCATGCCTTCATCCTTTCATTAATTCACAGCATCTCTGACAACCAAATGTCCGTAGACCAATGAATGACACTCAAAATGTGGTGTGTGGGGCACCTGAGTGGCTCAGTCGGTTAAGCGTTTGACTTTGGCTCAGGTCATGATCTTGCAGTTCATGAGTTCGAGCCAACAGCTGGGTCTGTGTTGACAGCTCAGACCTGGAGCCTGCTTCAGATTCTGTGTCTCCCTCTCTCTCTGCCCCTCCCCAACGTATGCTCTGTCTCTTTCGCTCTATCAAAAATAAATAAACATTAAAAAAGTTTTTTTAAATAAATAAAAACATTAAAAAAGGGGGCATGTATTTCCAATGGGATCTAATTTAACCTTAAGAGATGGAGATCCTGACACATGCTAGAATGTGGGTGAATCTTGAGGCTGTTATCCTAAACGAATAAGCCAGACACAAAAGGACAGGCACTGTATGATTCCGCTTGTCTGAGGTCCTAGAGTCATCAAATTCATAGGCTTAAAAAGTAAAATGGTGCCTGATAGGAGCATGGGGTGGGGAGAATGGGGAGTTAAAGTTTTAATAGGTAGGGGGTTTCCATTTTTCAAGACGACAAGAGTTCTGGAGATGGACGGTGGTGATGGTTGTATAATATTATGAATGTACTTAAGGCCACTGAATTATACACTTAAAAAGTGCTAACATGGGGTGCCTGGGTGGCTCGGTCGGTTGAGCATCTGACTTTGGTTCAGGTCATGATCTTGTGGTTTGTGAGTTCGAGCCCCGTGTCAGGCTCTTTGCTGACGGCTCGGAGCCTGGAGCCTGCTTCAGATTCTGTATCTCCCTCTCTCTGTCCCTCCTCCCCTCCTCTCTCTCCCTCAAACAAAAAAAAAGTGCTAGCATGGTAAATTTCATGGAATATATATTTTACAATTGATTTTTAAAATTTTTTTAACTTAAAAAAGTTTATTCTGGTGGGAGCAGAGAGAGAGAGAGACAGAGAGAGAGAGAGAATCCCAAGCAGGATCCATACCAGATGCAGGGCTTTATCCCATGGCTCTGGGATCATCACCTCAGCCAAAATTAAGAGTTGGATACTTGACCTACTGAGCCATATAGGTGCATTTATATTTTACAGTTTTAAAAATATGGTTTGAAAACTTATTATCATCTATATACTACACTAATTCCAGAGAATATGGGGGCTGAATTTAAAGATGACTTTTACAATAAAAAAAAAAAAAAGCGTTCTTGGGGCCCCTGGGTGGCTCAGTCGGTTAAGTGTCTGACTTCTGCTTTAGTCATGATCTCACTGTTGATGGGTTCGAACCCCGCGTCAGGCTCTGTGCTGAACGCTTCCTTGGAGTCCGGAGCCTGCTTCGGATTCTGTGTCTTCTTCTCTCTCTGCCCATCCCCTGCTCATGCTCTGTCTCACTCTGTCTCTCAAAAATAAATAAATGTAAAAAAAAAAAAAAAAACAACAAATAAAAGATGGCAGTCACTGTCTAGGCTAAGGAGGATGAACACACACATATATATTTTTTCCTGCTTATCCAAAGACAGTGGTAGACTTAATTTTAATCCTATTTTGATAATATGGGTAGAACTTGCAGAGACCATAACACTGAACAAAGTAGAGAGATTTCATTGTCATCAGATGTATTCTAATTGTTATTCTGGGTGTCCATCGTCCTCTCCTTTTGTTGTCGTCACACTTTATTACAATTGAAGAAGTTGTTCTCATGTAAAATTTAAAAGACGTAAGTCACAACGGTGTTGTTGTGAAGACATAGAAGTATCTTCTGTCAACGAAGCAAGCCGATTGCATATTACATGTAAGAAGAGTACTTAATTTCCTTTACACTTATCTCTGTTACTTTCTCCTCGATTCTGCTTTGATCTGCATCTATTCCTCCTTTTGTTTTGTGTCAATTAAATGTTGAGCTTGCCGGAGGGCAGTCTCTCCCTTTTCCCCTTTTCCTGGGGTGCCCTTCCTCTGCGCACGGGGCCGGGACATGTGGAGTTGCTGTCTTGCTGTGTGACACACAAGTGCGCCTCCAGCATCTGAAATATTAATGCCCAGTGTCAGGTAGCACATCACCCGAGGAGCACCTGCCTGGAGATTTGAATTTGTGTTCTCACCCTTCTCTTCTAGGAGGCTTTGCAGTTGTTGATATTTGGCTCCAATGTACATATTTTGAAATCTGCCAGGTAGAGTCAAGAATTTAATTTCCGAAAGTGCCAAGCTGTGAATTTAAACCCCATCATCTTTGCGGGCAGGGACGCGCGTTCTTTATTCATTTCCAGTTATTTGGATTATCTGTTTGTTTTACAGAAGCTTTCCTTTTTCGTATGAATGGAAACGGAGGCAGAATGCGTTTTGAAGGAGGCAGAATGGACATGTGTTGGGCTGGTTGAAGAGGGGCGAGTGTGTGTGTGTGTGTAAGGGGGATTCTAGAGTCAATCCACGCCAGTCTGGTTGACTTCCCCTGAGATGTGTCTCAGCCATTAATGAGGGCACCCCCACTGAACCTCATTTGAAATGGCAAAGGATTGAATCTCTTCCCAGTCAATCCACTCTTTCTTGAGCATCTTATTATCTTCTCTCTAGAACATGACATTACATGTACTTAAAGGACACATTTCCCTCCACGGCTCATGGGTGCTTTGTTTTAGTCTGCCTTAGCCTCCAGAAGCTTTCTTTATCTTTTTCTTCTGGAGAACAACTACGCACCTGGTTTGGCCCCACTCAAAACCTTGGATTCTCAAGCCCATTGCTTATCTATCCCCATCATGATAAAGGATCCACGTTCTTCTCTCAGCTGGTCACTTAACCATTTAAACTCTGAAGCAAATTCTTGTTCCCAGTGAAAGACTGTTTAGATCTCAGCATGTTACCATTAATTTAACAAATATTCACTGAGTTTCTCATTGGGGGTCATCAGAGATGATCTGTCACACCCTTCCCTTCAAGAGTCTTACAGACAGGGCCTCCTGGGTGACTCGTAGCATTTGACTCTTGGTTTGGGCTCAGGTCATGATCTCTTGGTTCGTGAGTTCGAGCCCTGAGTTGGGCTCTGGGCTGACGGTGCAGAGCCTGCTTGGGAGTTTCTCTCTCTCTCCCTCTCTCTCTCACTCTCTCTCTCTCTGCTCTTCCTCTGTGCTTTGTCTCTCTCTCTCAAAAATAAATGAGCTTAAAAAAAAAAAAAGAGAGAGAGAGGGAAAGACTTGCAGACAAGTAAGGGGTGAGATGCCTAAGTTTGAGTATAGAAAGAAGACTGTGAAAAAATAATGATAGGAACCAAAGTGCCTGCTAGGTGCCAGGATTTTCCATTAATTATTTATTCTGGTCATCACTGTAAACCAGCAAAATTTGTATTTTAACCTTCATTTTTATCATATGACGAAACTGAGTTTTCAGAAAGGTTAACTGAATCAGATCTGATCTCAAAGCCTGTGATTTTTTCTCCCCAGCACATCACCTATGGGCCACCCATGAAAGACCGTTAAGGCCCTTGAGGTATTAGGTGACTCCCTAGCCACAGTGCTATTGAGTCTTGCTCCTGCATGGCATCGTTCTTAGGCTCAAAGTAAGCAGCACCTATTAGTTCCAAACTATACTCACCTGGCAACTTCTGGAAGGCCAGACCGGCTTCAGTCAAAATTAAATGAAATCCATGGCACGCTTTCTCTTTTCACCCCAAACCAGGGCAGAGTTCACGGCCTCCTGACCCACGTGAACGGGAAGAGCCCACATCTGGCTTTCTAATTAACTAGCGTCACTCACTGGACAGGTCATCCAAGCATCTCTAGGCTTCAGGACCAGAGCGTGCGAAATGAACCTGAAAATACCTCCCACAGCTGTGGACTAGAACAATTGTTTCATGATCCAAAATTATAAAAGTAATCCGTGAAGCCTCATCAGTGTCCTGTGGACTCCAAAAGCTCTTTGGCAAAGACTGGGGAATTCCTGTCACATGAGAAGCACGCTAGACCTTTTGTGGTAGAAACAGTGTCTGTGGATGCTAGTCAGAGGCGGCAGGTGTTGGCAGGGAGGGAGTTAACTGCACGTGCCCCAGAGCCATCCAGAATTTTCAGCTAAGAGGGCGTTCACTCTGTTGTGAACCCCAATTAAAAATAAAACCCCTAGCTGGGCGAGCCCGCCCCATCCTTAGGATAAACAAGATTTGATTCACTGCAATTGTACTGTACTGTGTTGTAGAGTAATACAGTATATATGCCTCCTCTAGGGAGGCACAAAAGAGGCGGCTTAATTATCATCTAGCCAGAAGGATGGGGCATAGTTAACACCTTTCTGGGTGGGCTGAAATTAATGACCCCTTCCCCCCACTATTGCCTACCTCCGAGCCCCTTTCTAAATGACTATACAACACAGTAGTTGGTATTCAGATCACAAGAGAGGGCATTTAGTGAAAGCATTTGTCTACAGGGTTTGATCTCTTTTTAATTTTATTCAGATTTACAACTGTGTTATTAAGTAAGATAACTGGATGTTGTCTGAAGTAGATCAGGGCCTTCCTCACTCACATCTGAACATCTGAAGTTAACATTAATTTTTGAGATTGGACGTCACGCTTTTTCCCTAAGTGTTTTCGCAGGCTGCTTTCCCGAACCCTCCGTTCTGCCGGGCTGTGCGTGCAGCCAGCCTGCCCACTTCAGGCAAAAAGAGTGGGCTTTGGGGACAAAAAGATCGGACATCTGAAGTGTGTGGGGGAAGGCTTTAAAATTTCGCAGATGGTCAAATGGCTGGGGAATTTGCTTCCTCTTTGGGCAGAGAGAGAACTACCATATCGAATATTGATATCTGAATTTAATGTAGCATTTTCTGCTTTGAGTATACAGCATGGTATATGCATATGCAAGTATGTACACCCACATAATACTTAATAACATCATCTCCTTGAATCATGCTTTTGTGGTTGACAAAGTGATGAGAGCAAGATTGGTGATGTCATGTGATGTCATTAGGTCATGTGGTAATCCACACTACAGTCCTGAAATGAGGGCACTATTAACCCCCACTTTACATTTGAGGAAAGTGACCTTCCAAGTCTGAGTGATTAATTCAAAGCTAATGAGGATTAGAGTGAAGAATCACACCCAATTTTTTTTTACTCTAAATTCAGTGGCGTTCAATTATTTACTCTGCCTTTTCTGGAAGTAAAGTCATGGTTACGAGGAGTCCACCTTCTCATTCTCTCAATTTTCTTTCTCTCAAGTGGCATTAACGGAGCAGCGGTCAGGAGCACTGGGCTCAATTTCCACTTGCAAACTCTGTGTGCTACTTGGGTGAGGTATTTAACCTCTTTCAACTTGGTCCCCACATGGAAAAATGGGGGAGGGAAGTACTATTTAATGAAAGTTTCCCGAGGACAAAATAATGCAAGAAAAGTGCCTAGAGTATGGTCTCAGAAAAAACCTATTACACTCCTTCGGAGGGGTACGTGTATTCTTTATACGACAAAACATTTCATTCTTTGCATGCCC
Organism: Paguma larvata; assembly: GCA_030068075.1. NCBI lineage: Eukaryota > Metazoa > Chordata > Mammalia > Carnivora > Viverridae > Paguma > Paguma larvata. The sequence goes on along the minus strand of CM057827.1, from coordinate 126,673,345 downwards.
ATGTAATATCTGCTAGGAGTCCTTAGATCTTGGTTCAAAAAAAAATGTTCATTGGGCACATTTTGAAGATCAAGTCTTGAAGTAGATTTCATAATCATAGTTCTGGTGCTCTACGTTAGTGTGTTTATTCACACAGTTACACAGGAATGGAGTCTTTCTATCTTTTCACTCTTGAAGCCCATACGGGTCACCTTAATGAGGCTCTGAGGCCGGGGATGTAAACTTTTAAGACCTTAAAGGTGGTAGCCAAAATATTACGAGTCAATCTAAAGCGAATGATTACAAAGACCATTAGGCCAAAGAGATGTGACCTAGAAGGTCAGGAAAGAAGCAGCTGGGTCAGGTTTTGTTGAATGCTTTCCTCCTATTTTAGCTGGCTTTTATGGATCCCGTAGAGCAGATGCCAGTCCTTGTCTTAGGGAAGACTGAAGGCATCACATACGCTTCTAACAATCAGTATTAATATCTCATTCTCAAAAGTCAATCTCCCCTCATAATGACTATTTTATAGAATAAAACAGAAGTTGAGAACACACTTACACGTGTTGACAAAAAAAAAAGTCCCCCTTAATTCTTCAAAACACTCCAGTGTCCCTTCATTTATTCAGAATATATTTCATAAGTACACGGTGTGTGCTAAACATTGGAATAGGTGGCTTGGATTCGCTTGTGAGTATATGAGTTTTAATGGAGCCTACACCCTACTGGGGCAGACAGACCATCACTGAATAAGCGCAGTAATGAACAGCTAAGAAGTTCAGAGATGAAATAAAAATGAGTACCAAAGAGATAGGAAAATGATTCTAAGGAAAGACATAAGAAAGAAATATGACCTTATTGGGAGTAGAGAATTCTAAGAAAAGCTTTCCTGAAGCACATATGGCTTAAGTCTCTTAAGATCTAAAGGATGGGTAAGAAAGAACTAGATGGGATGAGAGGAAGGGTTAGAGAAAGAAGGATGAGCATGTGTAAAATCCTGATGGTGGGTTAGAAGTCCAGAAGGAACCAATGGATCTGGAGGAGAGAGAATGAGGAGGATAGAGCTAGAAAGATGACCAGTGACCAGACCATGTGGTGTTACCGTGAAGATTTTGTTCTTCCCCTGAGATTGGTGGCTAACCTTTCCACAGTGCCAAACAGAGATATAGTAGAATCATATTTGTTTTTGAAAAGATTTTGTATACTGCTGTGGGAATAATGGGTCCTGGGAGACAAGTACTGCCAGAAAGAGAGAGTGACAGCTTGGAGATGGTAGTAGAGATAATGAAAAAAAGTAAATAGAGTCAAGAAATATTTTTGCAGGAGAAGCTGAAAGGACTGGGCAATGGCTTGGCTGATTCTGGAGGTGAGGGGTGGAGAAGTCAAGGACAATTTTATAACTGAACACATGCCAGGGTCACTCATTAAACTAGACAACCCTGAGAAAGGTTGAATTTTGAATACGTTAAGTTTGAGTGATATCGGGCCATTCAAACACTACAGAGAGGAGATTGGATGTTTGGATTTAACAATATTAGACAACCTCTGGATGCACATAGAATACTGTGAGTCATTGGCATTTGATGCTCTAATAATGGAAGCCCCCGACTTAGAGGAGATCTGTTAGGGGCTCTATTCTTACAGAATGACATGAAAAAAAACCAAGAGGAGCAACTGCAAACATTAAAGACTAGGTAGATGTGGATTAAGCTGCAAGAGACACTGTGAAGGTGCAGCAAGAGAAGTAGAAGAATCGCCAGAATGTTGTGTTATGAAAACCAAAGGCAGAGGAAGGAGTGTTTAAGAGTATAAAGTGCTCTGAGAAGTCAACACGAGCACTGAACATTATCCGGTGTGTTTGCCAGTGCTGTGGCCACTGTGGCCACTGAAGATCCATTTTCCCAAGTGAAGGGATCTTCACATGGTAGATGGCGGGACGAGTGGAAGGCTAGCAAAGGAAAACTGAGTACGTACAATATTCTTAGGGAATTTGGCAATAAGGACAGAGAGAGTCTCACCCAGAAGACTGTAGAGACCATCCCCATGCTCCTGGTGCCCGATTCTGTTATTCCTGGACTTGATGTCCTTCAAGGCTTCAGATCCTATTCACCTGACCTTTGAACTTCTTCTGAAAATCACATATGTCTCGACCTCATTAAATTACAAATGGAGCTTATCCCATCTGCCCTTGCTCTTCCAACAGGGGTCTCCGGTTCAGCGAATGGCCCCTTCCTTCACGCAGCTCACTAAGGCAGAAACCTGGTGGTGTCTTCACTTCCCCCCTACGCTCAAGCTACATATTTTGGTAATTGCCAACTCTTACCTCTACCTCAAGTGTATCTACTTCTCTAACTGGCACCTCACACTTGCATGTCCAACTAGAAACTAGTGATTTGTACCCCCAACCTCCCAAAGTTCTCACAACCTTCTCCACACCATTACACTCGAGTTTCTCTGGCAGGAAAAACCTCAACATTTTCCTTGACTTCTTTCTCTCCCACATTCCACCAGTGAGAAAATCCCGTTGGCTCTTTGATAAACATTTGTCTATCACCTAACTGCTTCTCCTTGCCGCCTCTGTTACCCTGATCATGCCACCAAGATACCCTGCTTGGACTATCGCAATAGCTCTGTCCATTCTGCTTTCAGACATTCTCATGCAGTGATCATTTTGGGGAATGCATATTTTTTCCTTGTTTTTGTTAAATGTATTTTGTCTTTGTCCCCATGAGAAACAGAATTTCCCTGTTGTAACTGTCTGTGATTTATACAGCGTCTGGTATATAGTAGAAGCTCATTTAAAAATTTTTGAAGGGGCACGTGGGTGGCTCAGTCGGTTAAGCGTCCAAGGTCATGATCTCACAGTTCATGAGTTTGAGCCCCGTGTCGGGTTCTATGCTGACAGCTTGGAGCCCGGAGCCTGCTTCAGATTCTGTGTCTCCCTCTCTCTGCTCCTCCCCCACTCATGCTCTGTCTCTCTCTGTCCCTCGAAAATAAATAAATGTTCATAGCAGCACTTTCAACAATAGCCAAATCATGGAAAGAGACCAAGTGCCCATCAACTGACGAATGGATAAAGAAGTTGTGGCACATATATACAATGGACTACTACGTGGCAATGAGAAAAAATGAAATCTGGCCATGTGTAGCAACATGGATGGAACTGGAGGGTATTATGTTAGTGAAATAAGTCAGTCAGAAAAAGGCAGATACCATATGTTTCCACGAATAGGTGGACTTTGTGAGACTAACCAAAAACCATGGGGAGGGGAAGAGGGGAAAGGAAAAAAAGACACAGAGAGGGAGGGAAATAAAACATAAGAGACTCTCAAAGACTGAGGGTGAGGGGAGTGAGGGGTGGGGAGAGGGGGTGATGGGCATTAATGAGGGCATGTGTTGGGATGAACATTGGGTGTTATATGTAAACCAATTTGAAAATAAACTATTATAAAATAAAAAATAAATAAATAAATGTTAAAGAAATTTTTAAAAAAGTAAAAAGTTTTGAATAGATAAGTGTGGGAATTATTATTAGCACAGAAATAAGCTAAGGCCAGACCTGTTGATAGATCCCTTCAATAGTTCTGACTATAAAGAAGGGTTATACTTATGCCAGTAGATAAGAGATGAGGAGGTGCATATGGAGAGCTTTATAGGTGAAAACTACCTGTTCACTTGGACTTAGTTGAAGAAATATCAGATTTTGGTATTTGATACTCTGCATTCTAATTGTCAGTTTTATTATGGAAGCGGTATGAATGGACGGCATCAAATAAATATGAACAGCCTGCTGATCCTCTACCACTATTTGAAGTCTGCCGTAAATTTCTATTGTTTCCAAGGTAGTCATTGCTTATTAATGAATTCAACTTCTCTCCATGCATTCCCTGAACTGAACATTATTGTCTGACCTGACAAAGCAAATCCATCCCTTTCAAAACTGTAAACATTAGGTTTGGATAGAAACAAAGCCGCGATGCTCCGCAGAGAGCAAAATTGGTCACGTCCAGAAAATTTTCATCCAAATGAGATAACGAAGTTGATGCAGAGAGAGTCACAGAGGAGCAGGCTGTCACTGGAGCTGGTCTATGGTAAAATAATAATAATAATAATAATAATAATAATAATAATAACAAATAAATAGTAAAAATGAAATAAATATTGTTTACACTCTGCTGTCAAAAGCTCTGTTAAAAAACAAACAAACAAACAAAAAAAACTCTGGGGTTTCCAACTCATAGAAAAAGTGATCAGATTTACAGTTGCAAGAGGTAGGGAGTGGACAAAGGTCAAAAGGAGCAAAATTCTGGTCCTAAGATAAAGAAGCACTAAGGATGTAAAGTATAACAGTGTTGATTATCGTTAATCCTGTTGCATGGTATATAGGGAAATTGTTAAACAAGTAGGTTCTAGAAGCACCTGGGTGGTTCCGTCCGTTGAGCATCCGACTTTGGCTCAGGTCGTGATCTCGTGGTTTGTGGGTTCCTGGCTTTGTGAGTTCAAGCCCCACATTGGGCTCTCTGCTGTCGGCACAGGGCCTGCTTCAGATCCTCTGTCTCCCTCTCTCTGACCCTCCCTGCTCAATTGGCCTCTCTCACTCTCTCTCTCATTTTCTCACTCTCAAATATAAAAAAAAAAAACATTAAAAAGAGAGAGATCTAAGATCTCTTATCACAAGAAACAAAAATCTGTCTCTATCTGATATACAGATGTTAAGAGAAATTATCTTGGTTATCATTGCATGACATAGGTATGTAAGTCAAATCATTATGCCATAGGCAGTAAGCTTGTACAATGCTGTATTTAAATCATATCTCATTAAAACGGGGAAAAAAAGAGTTGAGTTTGAGGACAGGAGCGAAGGAAGGCATAAAGCAAGCATAATAAACGGGTCGGCGGAGATTTTCCACAGGTGAAGAGGAACCTGGGAAACAGGGCAGAGACGGGGCTCAGGAGAGGTATTCAAGAATCTCAAACAAGTCAGCTGGGAGCTGAGATGATGAGAGAAACGAATGCATCTCTGTTGCACTCTTCTGAGCAATAAGCTGTACTTTACAACCGTGCCGTTGCAATAAATAATTCATTCATGGTTGTGTGTAGGTAGGAAGGAAATGGCACCATTCTGACTTCCAACTGGTACTTCCACTTTTCTTCAAGGAAAATAAGTACTTTTCACCTCTGCTCACATCTTACAATTGCAAGGAAGGCAGTAAGCAAATCTCTACCTGGCAGGCAAACAGCAGATCCACCTTCCTTTGAACTCAGAAACTGTCAACAGTTCCCATAACAACATGAGAAGCCAGACCACTTGGGGACCTCCTGTAGAGCTCTGGAATCTTCTTTTTTTTTTTTTTTTCTATTTTCTTTTTTTTTGATCTTTAATTATTTTTGAGAGAGAGAGAGAATGAGAGTCCAGGAGGAATAGAGAAAGAGAGAGAGGGAGACACAGAATCGGAAGCGGGCTCCAGGCTCCCAGCTGTCAGCACAGAGCCCGACGTGGGGCTCGAACTCACCAACCATGAGATCATGACCTGAGCCGAAGTCAGATGCTTAACTGACTGAGCCACCCAGGTACCCCTGGAGCTCTGGAATCTTCTTTGCCTCAGAGGAAGGGATCAGAATGCCAGCAATCCTGCCCAGGCTTCCTTGTGGACATGCACTTATACTTTGAAGTGGGCCAATCAGCACCATCAAGGGCAAATCGCTCTGCTCCCAGGTTACTGTAAATTATGCAGCATTTCAAATGGCAAAACTGCATTTTTAAATATATCAACTAACGACTGAAAGAAAGAACTATTGTAAAATATTCTCATAGCCTGAAAAATAGATGTATGTCTCAGGGAAATTTAAACACTGTTGTTGGTAAGTACTCTCTACGTTTCAGATAGTTTGTGTAAATATGTGTGCATGAAAACATTTATGCACTTAAAAATATATAACATTTATATACTTAAAAATATGTAGGGCCCTTAGAAAAGATTTGTTGCTTAAATTTTCTAAAGAGTATTGGTTTAGGGAAAAAATGGTTTCAACAGAATTTAGGGCAATTAGCTCCTTTGTAACTGTACCTTAGATGCAGAACTCCGCTACTATAGATTCCAAAGCAAACATGTTTAGAATTAAGTTCCAAACTCAGATGAGTAGCCACTGAATTACAAAGCAACACAGAAATACCTAGAAGTGTCCTATTTTTAATAAATCCACTTTGTAGTTGCTTTTTAGCTTTTTAGTGATTTTGTTATGGTTATTTCTATATTGCGATTAATGACTGTATTATCTAATTCATTATTAAAATTTAGCTAGACCAAAAATGATTGGCTGAGGCATGGTAATATCTCTGTAATGTAAGGCGGCAACAATAGACCGCTTTCTCTTCACATTATTTTATATCTCGAGACCTGCTATAATAGCCCAAATGATTCCATTATACAGGTATTTTTCATAATAATATTAAATTACCTTTACCTCTTCCATAAATTGTACATAGTGATTTGTGCTGTGTTCATCTTCTTTTCTTCTGCTAGTTGAAATGAGGATTTGCCATGTGATTTTTTTTAACCCCAGCTCTCCCAGGTACACCCATTCTGCGTTTGAAAAAAAAAAATAAACAAGATAATGGACAAAAAACGTATGCCATTGTTAACTGACCGACACACACAAGATGAAACTAACGGAGTTCTACTAAATCAGATGGTCTCAATTTAATTTTTCCCTTTATTACCTTTAAGTTGGTTTGATTTATCATGTTATACAATACTGTGAAATTTTTCATAAAACTGTAAGAATTCCGATTTTATAAATCTACATTCTTTTCCTTCATGAGAGCAGTGACTGAATGAAATTTAACTTTATCCTATCTACACTAAAGGAGAAAGTATACTGAACAAAATTGTTATTTATAGTTTAATTTTTCTTATGCTAAGACGACAATGGCATTTCGTTGAGTAGAATATTTTGCATTTGGGATTTGTATGATGTTTTCTCATGGTCAGGTTCAGGTCATGAATTTCAATTCAGAATATTACATAAGCGATGTGCTCTCAACACACCACATCTGTACACAGGTAACATCTATCACTCAGTCAAGATGTTCTCATTTCCACAGTGTATAGTGAGGGCTTTTCCCTTGCTGTTATTTGGGGGAGACTTTTAACAAATGTCTAATAATCCTTCTTCATCAAAATCTGCCCCCCTCCCACTTTAGATTTTTTCCGTTGTGTTGTTGTTGTCGTTGTTTTGCTTTGCGAACTTAAGGAGTCGCTATTGTTCTGCTTGGCATTTGTATGTCCCTGAAGGAATGTCTCTTTCCAGGTTTTGGGATGGCCACGTGTCCTGTGAACTCAGTTATCAGATGGATTCTCGAAAAGTTGTTAATTTGCTCCATACTGGGATTTCCTGTTGCAAGGATAAGAGCTTCTGTTTTTTAGCTCTCTACTTGTTCAAGCTGAAATTAGAATTCTCTGTTTTTGGCATTTGAATGTTTAATCCATCTGGGGCCGATTCTCGGATATACAACTAATTTTAGATTACTTATTTATATTTATGTTCTTGTACTTTCATATTTATTTTTGTATGTCGTAAGGAAAGATAAAGAGTTTGAAATTGCCCTATCCCTTGGCGGTTGAGTAATTTCACTTTTAGTATGGTGCACCAAAGGAGATAATTGGGATTCTGAAAACAAAGAACTCATGGGGACTACTCATTACCATTTGGAACGATCTAGAAATAAGCTTTCTAAAAGTTACCTTAGACACATTTATAGCATTTCAAGTATCATTCTCTTTAATACCTAAGGCTATTTTACTAAGAGACTCATTAATGATTCTTTTGCTTCAGACCACTGGACTCTTGTGTTTGGGTCACATTTCTATCTTATTCTTTCTCTTGTATTTATCTCTTCTTAGGTCCCATTACTGTCTTTACTTGTCTGGTAACTTTCTTGTATCTGTAAGGAAGTTTCAATCAGTCTACTGCCTGTAGTGAAAAGGACTTAACGGTTTGGAGTCAGAGCGACCTGGGTTTGAGACCTGGTTGTCAGACCTTGGCTCAGTTATTTAATCCCTAAGACACTCAACTTTTACATCAGTTGTATTTACACCACTAGGTTATTTTAATTGTTAATAGCTTAGGACATTTTTCTCTTTTTAAAAACACCCTTCTCAAATTGCATTTTCCTCTGAGGTCACGTGTACCTCGGTGTGGGTCTGTGAATTCCAGTTCTTCATGTGACTGCAGAACTTCACCAACCCCAAAGTCTCTCTCTTTAGGCGGTGGCCATTCCCAAGTCTTCAATACCATGAGCTAGTAATTTTCAAACTCTTCCTCCAGTCTTGAACTTCTTAAATGCCAGCTGGAAGCCAAATGTCTATGTAGCATTTTCACTTGCTGATCAAATAGCTGCTTCAAACTTAACATTTCCAATATGGACCCTTTGTTATCCACCAGCTAACACACTTCACTCTCAATGATCCTCTTTTTAATAAATAGCATCAACCTTTACCTAGTTGCTTTGAACCAAGTAATTTGGAGTTATTCTTGACTCCCCTCTTTCTTTATAGCTCGTGTCCAGTTTGTCAGCAAATATGCATCCTGAATCCTTTAAAATGTATCCAGTATTGCACCCTAGTTACACCATCAGCAGTCCTCACCAGGAAAACTAAAATTCTCTCCTAACTGCTATATTCTGGGAGTCAGGACCTGCACAATCTGGGTTCTATAATGGCTCTTCTAGCCCCTGCTAGAACTATTTCTACCACTCACAACCCATTTCCTCTAAATGCTATATATCTGTCTGGTCTCATGAACCTTGCTCGTCATGAAGTTCCCACTTCCTGCACTTTTATTTGCCATATACTTAAAAGAGACACTTATTCGCTATATACTTGACTATCTAACTGTATCCATTCTGCAAAACACAGATTGAATGCTGTCTATTCCATAAAAGCTGTTGTTCTCAAAGCAAAAAGCTGTATGCATTCTTGGAAATCCCGTGATACATTTTTCTGTGTATATTTGTTACCATTTCTTTCAAACTGCCTATTAGTATTTTTAAATTAGGAAAGTAGGACAGGTTTGTGCTGAAAGTTGAAACAATACAGAGGGATGGATTTTTTTTGAGAGAGAGAGGAGAGAGAGAGAGAGAGAGAGAGAGAGAGGAAGAGAGGGCCAGAGGGACAGAGAGAATCTCAAGCAGGCTCCACACTCAGCATGGAGCCCAACGTGGGGCTCGATCCCGTGACCCCGGGATCACTACCTGAGCTGAAATCAAGACGTGGATTCCCAATTGACTAAGCCACCCAGGCGCCCCCAGAGGGATGGATTTTAAAATAGATTTTCCTTTCTCTTCCTTCAACTCATCCCTGATTCCAAGAAATAGCCATTGTTAACAATTCCTCATATTGAATGAATATATTTATCTCGGGTTGTCATTTGCCTTTTGACATTGCTATTTATAATGTTTACTTTACAGAATGTTTAAAAATGTGTCAACTTGGCCAGTCATTTCCTTCTATCCTTACTAGAATGCAACGTCCATAAAGTTAGCACAGTATCTCATGCATTGATGATGTGTAGCTATTCTATAAAATGGGGGTAAAAAGTCAACGATAGAATTTTAAAAAAGCTTCTTTACTGAGCAGTGTTTTAACTATAATACGATCATATTCTGTAGCGTCTAGTCAGAATTTAAGCATGGATTTCAGTAAATGTATTTATATGACCAGAACAGTGATGCCCTACATCATGCCAATATGCTATTCAACTGATTTATAACAACCATAGCCAACTGCCTTTTTAAGAAACAATTTAATTTAAAAAATTACATGTATAGAGTTTGTCCTTGACCTTCTTAAAGAAATTACTGAAAAATCAAGCTAAAAATTCTCCAAAATCTCATAAATTACCTCACTCCTATGGCTTACATCATCCTGCCTCTTCCTTGACAGCCGAATTAATTTTAAGAAGTCCCATGGAGTCATCCGCAGCCATTTGTTATCCCAGACTTGTAGCAGCCCTATATAGGCATTTGCCAACTTGTCCTTTTAATGGTCTGCTAATGATAAATTGGCCTTGAGTGATTCTGTGCACTGTCCCTGTCCCTTCCCTGACTCCCTTTTCTCTTCCTGACCATTGTTCCCTCCTCTAGGAGCCTTATTGGAAGCCACGGCATCACGAGAGAAACAAAGACCCACTTAATGATTACCTCCGCCACCTAAAACTAGGCATGCCTTCTGCACACAATTTCAACTCTATCAAGTTAGTCAATATCTCGCTTTGCTTCTCTTTTCTCCATTCTCTGTGTTTGCTGTTGTTCTTATGAAACTGAATGAATCCAGCTGACTTTTCTCATAAACCCCAAATGGAATGTCTAGTCCCACTGTTTCCTTTCTTAATCATGGCCTTAGCCACGGAAGGGCCTGTACCCCTATACCCCTTCCTACTTGACCACACCCACTCTGACCCAAGATTTCTCTACCATCAATCTTTTGCCTCTCCTTCATGGTAGAGCTGAAATTTCAGATCCTTTACGCATTACTGCCTAACACCCAGGATCCAGTCAGGAAATCAACAGCTACACTAGATATGTCAACAGACAGAATTTAATATTGGTTACATAGGTATTGGGAGACTGGTATAAAGGAAACATGAAGTAGTGCAGAGATACTAACTGAAGGAAGATACTGTCACCCAGACGGCAGGGAAGAAAGAGAAAAGGATGGGAATGGCATAACTGGGAACAAAGGAGATGCCATAGAAGATGACGCTTCTCACCTGTAGCTGGTGTCCCTAAGGCATGGCTGGTTCTGGGTGTGCAGAAAATATCTGGGCCTCGAATCAAGTGGTGCTGTTATGGTGAAAGGTCATTGCTGGGAGAACCCTTACAAGAACAGGAAGAGGGGAGGGTTCTTCTCTACTTCCCCTGCCTCCTTGTCTTTCCCTAGTGTCCCATTATCAAAACCTAATAGGAAGTCAGCTGACAAAGGAGAAACAAACTGTCCTCACAGAACCAAATGTAGAAAGGTGAATTTGAAACTAAAAGGCAACCAACGGAATGAGAGAAGATATTTGCAAATAGCATGTCAGATAAAGGGTTAGTATCCAAAATCTATAAAGAACTTATCAAACTCAACACCCAAAGAAACAAATAATCCAGTGAAGAAATGGGCAAAAGACATGAATAGATACTTCTCCAAAGAAGACACCAGATGGCTAACAGATACATGAAAAAAATGCTCAACATCACTCATCATCAGGGAAATACAAATCAAAACCACAATGAGATGCCACCTCACACCTATCACAATGGCTAAAATTAACAACTCAGGCAACAAGAGATGTTGGCGAGGATGTGGAGAAAGAGGAACCCTTTTGCACTGCTGGTGGGAACGCAAACTGGTGCAGCCACTCTGGAAAACAGTATGGAGGTTCCTCAAAAAATTAAAAATAGAACTACCCTACGACCCATCAATTGCACTACTAGGTATTTATCCAAGGGATACAGGTGTGCTGTTTCAAAGGGGCACAGGCACCCCAATGTTTATAGCAGCACTATCAACAATAGCCAAAGTATGGAAAGAGCCCAAATGTCCATCGATGGATGAATGGATAACGAAAATGTAGTATATATATACAATGGAATATTATTTGGCAATCAAAAAGAATGAAATCTTGCCATTTGCAACTACGTGGATGGAACTAGAGGGTATTATGCTAAGTGAAATTAGGTAGAGAAAGACATATATCACATGACTTCACTCATGAGGCCTTTAATATACGAAACAGATGAACATTAGGGAAGGGAAGCAAAAATAATATAAAAACAGGGACGGGAACAAAACATAAGACACTCTTAAATATGGAGAACAAACATAGGGTTACTGGAAGGGTTGTGGGAGGGGAGATGGGCTAAATGGGTAAAGGGCATTAAGGAATCTACTCTTGAAATCATTTTTGCACTATATGCTAACTAACTTGGATATAAATTAAAAAAATAACAACTAAAAACATAAAAATATAAAAAAGAGAAAGAAAGAGAAAATTACTTCATAATTAGCACTTCTGATTCCTTAAGTTTGCTTCATCTCAAGCTACTCACCATTATTTTAAAGTTTATTTATTTATTTTTTGAGAGATAGAGGAAGAGAGCTTGAGCAGGATAGAGACACAAAGAGAGTGAGAGAGAGAATCCAAAACAGGCTCTGTGCTGTCAGCGCAGAGCCAAACTTGGGGTTCAATCCCATGAACCACGACATCATGCCCTGAGCTGAGATCAAGAGTCAGGTGCTCAACCGACTGAGCCACCATTATTTTCAATGTCCACACATCCATTTCTCTGCCTGAAGTACACTTTCTCTTCATTTCCACCTGCTGAATTCTTCCACAGTGTGATTTTTTTCTGTAACTATTCTATTGAAGTCATTTCTCTCCCAGGGTGCTGTATTTCTCCATACACAGGACCGCCAGAGCCCTGGGCAGTGTGTCTGCCTATAGTTATGATGTGTGTCTGTCTACACGGGAGTCAGAGACCCTTAAGGGTGAGGATTGGTATATCCAACTACTCATACAGTCTGGTTAAAAAATAATGGCTCAATTTGTGTTACAATAGTGACTTGAGTGGAAGTATGAAGTTGTGTACAACACTGTTTTCCAATGCCACTGGCCAGAATCCAGCCTTATGACCCAACTCAAATGCAAGAAGGCTGGAAAATGTAGCCTTCCCATGTCCCCATATCCCATAGAAGGATGAGGAGAGGGCTGAGGATTAATAAGCATCCAGATAGCCTGTGTCATACCGTCCATCTTCAAGTATATTCCACCTAGCAAAGAAAGTCATGGACAGCAATACCCCATCAGGGACACTTACATGTGCAAGGATCGAATGGTAATTCATCATTCTTTATCCAACCCCAGTTACAGAAAAGATTTAAAAGGTGACCACATCAAAGCGGCATCTTTACACTACCTTGACACATTTTCACAGAAATTATTGACTTAGGAAACTTGACAGTAACTAGACAATGCATCTGCAGGAGACTAAACCACCTAGCTTTACAAATACCGAGTCATGGTATTTTAAAAGAATGGAATAGGGGCGCCTGAGTGGCTCAGTCAGTTGAGTGTCCGACTTCGGCTCAGGTCATGATCTCATGGTTTGTGAGTTCGAGCCCCGCGTCAGGCTCTGTGCTGACAGCTCAGAGCCTGGAGCCTGCTTCAGGTTCTGTGTCTCCCCTTCTATCTGCCCCTCCCATGCTCATGCTCTGTCTCTCTCTATCTCTCAATAGTAAATTAAAAAATGTTTAAAAAATATAAAAAAAAAAAGAATGGAATATCCTGGCATTTACATTTTCCCTCTATAGGTAGATTGGGGACAGCTATTACAATTAAGAAGAATTTGGGATGCCTGGATGGCTCAGTCAGTTAAGCATCTGGCTTTTGATTTTGGCTCAGGTCATGATCTCACAGACGTGTGATCAAACCCCGTATCAGGCTCTACATTCAATGTGGAGCATGCTTGGGATTCTCTCTCTCTCTCTTTCTCTCTGTCCTTCTCTGCTTCAAAATAAATACATAAACATAAAAAAAAGCATTGGGGTGCCTGGGAGAATCCATTGGTTAAATGTCTGATTCTTGGTTTTGGCTCAGGTCATGATCCCATGGTTCATGGGTTCCAGCCCTGTGTCAGGCTCTGCACTGACAGCTGTGGAGCCTGGTTGGGATTCTCTGTCTGTCTCTCTCTCTGCCCCTCCCCTGCTCTCTCTCTACCTCTCTCTTTCTCCAAATAAATAAATAAACATAGAAAAAGAAGCATTATAATCAACTTGGGTTTTATCATTTCGGGAGCATTTTATCCAATAGTCCGGTTCACGGATATTAGTAATTTTTTGCATACATTCTCCCCTCTCTCATCAGGTAGCATTTCCTGCATTCTCACATTTACAAGTGAATAAACAAACAAACAAACAAAAAAAACACCTCAATAATTCTAGCAGTTTCAAGAGAAACAGTCCTCTCTCACGAGGGTTGTAGCTTTTGCATAAGAGAGGCAATGGTGGTCTGGATTCAGAAACCAAGGACACCAGAGGGTAGAAGAAAACTTTTGAAGACTGCTGTTTGGGAAGTAAAACTCTCGAAACAGTCACAGGCATCACAGAGCCGTAGCAATACCGGAAGTCTGGACTCTTGATCTTTCTTCCCAAACCCCCTTCTTCCACACTCTCTCCTATCTTAGTGGGGATTCTATCCTTCCAGTTACTCAGACCCAGATTCTTGCAGTTCGGCCTGAGCCCCTCTCGCACTTCCCACCTCCAGTAACTCAGGAAATCCTGTTGTGAGTACCTTCAAAACACAGCTCTCCATCTTACCCCCTCCAACCCCACCCCGTCCATTCTCACCCAGACTATGACAGTTGTCTCCTCCTTGGTGCATTGGAGTAGGCACTCTACTCCACAGCCATTTCTCAACACAACCGCCAGAGTTGTTCCTGCAAAACCTTCCTCCCCTCCAAGACCACCCTCAAAGTGAGAGCCCAGAGTCTACCTTGTGGACTCCCATGCGTGCCTAGTCTTCTCCCTTTTGATCTTTTGGACCTTATCCTTCCTTTCCTTCCATCTTGCCCACATCTTGCTATTCCTTCACTCCTGCTTTGTTTCTGCTCAAGTCTTATGCTAGTCCTTTGCCTACTCGGTAAACGCTGAAATCCCTTCTGCATTACCCAGTACCTTCCCTGCTCTAGTCTTCTCAAGAGCACTGACCTTCTGATACATAGCACCATTCTTATTTATTTTATCATTTCTGGCTTTCCCCATGGGAATAAAATTTCCAAGCAAACAGAGACTTTTATCTATCTTTCGTCTGCTGTACCCTCAGTGCTTAGAACAGTGCCTGACACATTGTAGGGAACCAAGAAATACTGGTTTAATATATTCCATAAAATGCCAGAGAGGCTAAACAAAACAAAATAACTACCCACTTCACGGGATTGTTCCGAGCTTCCAATTAAATTCGTTTACTTTGCAAATTAAAAGGCACTCACTACATATATCATTATTAATGCTATTTATCATACCCAAAAGTTATTGCGTTTACTTAAACTGGATGCTGGGCAAAGTGCTATGCATTTTCTCATTTAATTCCTATATTGGCTCAGCGGGGTCATTGCTGCTGTTATTCCCCTTTTGGAAGGGAGGAGGTTGAAGATTCACAGCAGCTGGCCGTGTAGGCCTGCAAATTTAACTCTGTAATTTGCGGGTGAAGCTGGCCCAGAAGTAAAAACAAAAGCCAACTCTCTCACTTCTGCCTTTTCCCAGCTTGCTAAAATTGTTGCCATCCCTTGGTATATTTCCTTTCAAGAGGAGTAAAATGGGTATGTGCTGTGGTGCAGGAAATCTGCAAAGTTTTAGGCAGGCCTCATGAAACTGATTTATGCTGGGGTCATCAGTCAAAAATAGGACAGAAACAACAAAAAAAATCACTTCAGTTATTGCTACAAGATAGTTTGTTTGGAAATATGATCTTTTGGGGGGCACCTGGGTGGTTCAGTCAGTTAAACTTCTGATTCTTGGTTTCGACTCAGATCATGAGTTCATGGTTTCGTGAGTTTGAGCAGTGCAGAGACTGCCTGGGAATCTCTCTCCCTCTCTCTGCCCCTTCCCCAGTTGTACGTACTGTCTCCGTCTCTCTCAAATAAATAAATAAACTTAAAAAAAAAAGAAATATGATTTTTTGGAACAGGCAGAGTTTCTTCTTTCTTTAAAAAAATTAATGTTTATTTTTGAGAGAGAGAGAGAGAGACAGAGCATGAGTGGGGGAGGGGCAGAGGGAGAGGGAGACACAGAATCTGAAGCAGGCTCCAGGCTCTGAGCTGTCAGCACAGAGCCCGACACAGGGCTCGAACTCACGGACCACGAGATCATGACCTGAACCAAAGTCAGATACTCAATAGACTGAGCCACCCAGGCATCCCAGAATAGGCAGTTTCTTAAACAGAACACAAAGTGTAACCATAAAGGAAAAACATGATAAACTGTATTATATTGACCTCAAGAATATCTATTCATCAAGGGCCAACAGAAAGTGAATAAAATGAACCCCAACCAGTATAAGAATATATTTACAATATATGTATTCGACAAAAACTCATACTTAGAATATATATGGAACCCTTAACACATCAATAGGAGAATCAACCCAATATGAAAGACTGGCACATTAGCTGAATAAATATTTAACAAAAGAGGATAACCAAGTAGCTAATATGTATGTTAAAAAATTACACGCATGTTTAGCTCTCAGGGAAATGGAAAGTTATCCCACGTGAGATAATGTCGTAGGCAGCAAGTGTAAGTAGCAAAAAAATATAAAAAGAAAATACCAAATATTGGTGATGATATGGAGTGACCAAAGCCATCAACAGATACACTGCCGGTGGGTATTAAAAGTGGTACTTTGGTAAACTCAGCCATAGGTAAAAACTGGATGCGTGGCTTCCCTCTGTGACAGAGTAAATGCACTTCTAAGAACACACACCCTAGAAATGCTTACTCATGTTTGCCTAAACAGAGCCCTGTTTGTAATGACTGGAAATTGGATACTATCCAAATGTCCAAAACATTAGAATGGATACAAAAGTGTGAACAGAATGGAAAAAAAAGTGACAGAACACTGCCATATGAACACTCTAAACAAATAGAATGAACAACCCACAGTTACACGCCACGATATATATGAATCTTATAGAGATAGCGGTGTGTGCAGGATACTAAACACAAAAGAACGTGAGATGTATGATCCCACTGATGTTCGGAAGCAGAACAAACTAAACCCGTGTTGGCTGACGTCAGACAGAGATTGACTCTGGTGATGGAGGCAGGGAGGGGGAGGGGAGCTTCTTGAGCGCTCCTACACTCCTGTTTCTTGATCTGGGCAAGTTGAGTTTAAATGCCTATGAAATGTGTGCCCTTTTGTGCGTATACCATATTTCAGAGTAAAACAAGACAAAAGCAAAAGTAAAAAAGATTCTGTTTGCCAGCCACCTGGCTCTATCGGCCTCTGAAATCACATTCTGCATATCCATTTTGCATAACTGCAGAGACATGAAAATCTAGCCTCCAATGCAGAAGACATCTTATTAGGATGGCACATTAAGAAAACGGGATTACAAGGTGGGCACTTTTTCGGGAGTGGCAAGGCAAAGACAAGACATCTGACAGTGTCCGATCCAAGATCGTTAGGATGCTAGTGATATATCATTATAATGCAAGGGATAAATTACATAGGGAAAGTTACTTACTTTTTTGACAAGTGCGGATTTCAGCCTGGCCAGTGCCGTTCTTCCCTTCTGTTAGGGGTGTCTTATCTGCTGCATCAGGTTCCTCCAACACCAGCTTCCTTCCTTCTGATGCTGGACACATGGTTGGGGGACCACAGAGAAGGGGGGCTGACAGGTATTCCTGTGGATGCTTCCTGGTTATTTAGCAGGAACACATGGAAGTTGTTTTTTTTTCCCTCTTTAACGTTTATCCACTCTTTTGTGGAAAGCCATAATGCAGTTCTTTTAAAATAAGTCCATATTTCTTTGTGGTTTGTGTGATTATCAGAGGTGAGTTGTTTAAGGCAGGAACACTTTTGCCCTCGCAGGAGGCCGCCGGGGCAGGGGTCCCCGCAGCCCCTGGATGGACAGACAGGCAGTGCAGAGGAAGGGCAAAGGATTAGAAGGGCATAGCGGATGGCTCATTGAAGCTGTGTGGCCAGAGCGATCTGTGTCCCTTACCCAGCAGCAACAAGGGAAAGGACCCCAACCCTCCAGAAAACACCGCCCTGCCTCAGGGTAGCTGCCTCACCAGTGGCTGTGCTGGCCTGCTCCCCGGTTTTCAATCCGCGCTAAACTTTTCATCCAGCCCTCTCTCCCTGGGCCAGTTTTGCCAGTGTTTCTCGACATCGCATTAACTTCCCTCCCAGTACAATAATCGACTCCAATCTGCTATTATCACGGAAATAGAAGAGGTAAAGTGCCTGTAATAGGATCCAAATCAAATCACTTTCACTTCAGCCAGCTTTGGCTGTGAAGCCAAGGATTCCCCAGGGAGACTCAATACAGAGAAACACCTGCAGACACAGGCTGAGGCCCAGGCAGTAGATGGAACACGACAGGCCCCGCTCGCCTGTAGCATCTTCTTAGTTACAAGACGGTCAGCTCGGGAGTAATGACCTCAGGCAGGCTCTGATACACTTGTGACTCAAAGGCAAAGCTGGGATCTGATTTTCCCTCCACTCGACTCATCCCGAAGCAACACGTTGGCTTCTAATTCGCAGCGCTGGGGCTACGGTAACGTAGCCTTTCCCGAAGCGTTTGCTGTCAGTAGGGGTTGCTTTCGCATGAATTTCTGCTGGTTCTTTGAGCAGGCCACCCTCAAGGAATAAATTAATACGTACGTACTAGAGGTTCCCCCCCCAGCGGAAAGTAGAGCCTTCCGAAAGCCGAAATGGTGTAAAAACAAAGAAGAAATTGCTGGTAGTTTACATGGAAAAATTGTAAGCATTTCCAGACGCACCAAAATCGCCTCTCTTAGGCTTTTCTGATACCTTAGGACACGTCCTGCTAACAGATGCACAAGATAAATGGAGAGAAAGTACAGATGGTCACAGACACAGTCAGAGATCTGGGGGCTTGATGCTGAGATGTCGAGTTCCCTGGGAAGGAGCGTGAGGGGGCCACACTCACTGCTGGAGAACACTGCTTCTATAACGACTCCCTGCAAAACAAACACTACACTGTTTCCACTTTTGCCCTTTTTTTTTTTTTTTTTTTTTTTTTTTTTTGGTAAGAGCAAATATACCCTCCAGATTTCTTTTGTTTAGCAAAAACAGGAACTCATTAGATCTTTCATGAAAATGAAGTGGCATAAAGTGACCTTTCAAAAAGTGGGGAACAGTTGGACTCACTCTTAAGAAAGAAGAAAGGCCAAGGGCGCCTGGGTGGCTCAGTCGGTTAAGCATCCAACTTCAGCTCAGGTCACGATCTCACAGTTTGTGAGTTCAAGCCCCACATCCGGTTCTGTGCTTGACAGCACTGAGCCTGCTTGGGATTCTCTCTCCCTCGCTCTCTGCCCCTCCATGGCTTGCTCTTTCTCTCTCTCTCTCTCTCTCTCTCTCTCTCTCTCTCTTTCTCAATAAATAAGTAAATAAACATTAAAAATATTTAAAAAAAGAAATAGGAAAGGCCAAAGCAATCCAAATGGAACATAATTCAGGCCTAGCAGGGGGCGAGAATGGAAGAGCCCAGCACTTCCTTCCTTTGGGCATTTCTGCACAAATATTGCACACTTTGTCTTTCCTGCTGCATTCTCCAGATGGTTGTAGGTTAAGATTCTTTAGAGGGAAGCCCCTTCTTTCCATATACAAGTCTATTAGTTCATGTCTCTTTTGTTGACTTCCTTGCATATTACTAGCTCAACGGCAATGTTGTATACGTTTGCATTCGTCCCGTAACTTCTCATTTGGGCTCCAAATCTGACACAGACTTGGCAGAAAAATCTTCTAGTCGATGCCTACTTACGTGCCAAAGTCTAAAGATTTTGGCTGCCCAGACTAATTGATAGTTCCTGTAAGCGAGTTATCAGATAAGCAAAAAAGTGCAATTATGTTCTTCATTTCGCAGACCTATTAAAAAAATCATGGCAGATATTTCCAAAGCAAATGGAAACATTGGTGGAGACATTCTCCAAGGGTATTCTTCTGTAGTCTCTTATAGTTCCGCCCTTGACCTCTGTCTGAAAAGTAGAAAAAAAAAAAAAGCTTTGCCTTAAAGTTGCACCTTTCAGTAACCATGTGACTTTGGGAAAATACCTTCTTCTCTCTGACCCTTGAGTTCTTCTCATTTCCATCATGAGTGATACATGAGGCAAGTATTTGAAAACACTTTGTTATTTCTAACCCGGTATACTGAAACAAGAAATTATAATTTTTTCTGGAAGTGTTATGTGATCAAAATGAAAAAGGGTTAAACCACAAAACATTTCTTCTGAAAATAAATTTAGAAAGATCAAGAGAAGACTGTTCTTGGAGTGTTGGGGTACTTCCCAGGAGTGGTTCTGCTGAGAACCCCAGTCAGGTGGCCCAGCCACCCGTCAGTATGGAAATCCCACTGTCACAAGTACAGGGCTACGTGCACCTGTAATCAGTGGTAATGGGAACGATGACAGCTGTGGGGTCTGACCACACTGACTCTTTGTCCCTAGGGCCCCCCAAGGCTGTGGGGTTGGAGGAGGCAGCCTGCGGGACTGTGGGGGCCAGATGAGCTTGAAAGGGGTGGCTTCAGAAAGGGGTCGCTTGCAGACATCCTCAGAGAATAGAGGAAGCATTCTCAGTGGAACACTGGAGAGATTCTCCAGGGAGGAAGCCATTAGTAGGATTTATGTCTGGGCTTCTGCATGATCTCAGATCCCTTAAATTATAAGATGCACCGAAGGAAGATGGTTTCATGGTGAATGTAGACATCAGGGAAGTAGTCGGTTGCTGTTAACACTGAAGAGCCCTTGATGCACTCCGCCCTGGGCTTCCAGACAATTCGAGGGTGCAGCAAGGTCAGAACTAGCTTGTGTTACATACGACAGGGTGATGTAGGCATATATTGTGCAGACGGCCACCTGAAGCCAAGACAGGTCTGAGTTTTGTACAATTCACTCATTTCAAGGAAAGGCTTTCCTTCGTTTGGCTTAATATACATAGCTTTGGGAGATATTTTATACAGACACACAGAGCTATAAAAAAAACACGGAATCCAATCTGAAGTTCAAAAACAGTGGTAAGTTTATTCTTATTCTGTTCATTCAGCAAATGTCTGTTGAATGCCCAGAGAATCCGAGGGACACGCGGGAAGAGGCATTCTCTGTGTTTCCCTGCTGTGTGTGTGCACAGTTGGGGAGGTATGAGGGCAATTAGCTACAAGACGCTGACGTGGAAGGCGCCTGGGTGGCTCAGTCAATTAAGCATCTGACTTCGACTGAGGTCATAATCTCATGGTTTCTGGGTTCGAGTCCCACATCGGGATCTGTGCTGACAGCTCAGAGCCTGGAGCCTGTTTCAGATTCGGTGTCTCCCTCTCTCTCTGCCCTTCCCCTGCTCATGCTCTGTCTCTCTCTGTCCCTCAAAAACAAATAAACATTAAAAAAATGTTTTTCAAGAAGCTGACATGCCCCTGGAAGCCACCTGATGAAGAAGAGAGCAGAGGAACCGGTGTCAATGCCTTACCAGGGGTTGCTGGGGGTCATCTCAGTGACGAGCCGATGCTTGACTTAGGACGTGGAGGACTTGTAGTCAGAGGGAGAGACCGCATGGAGAAGGCAGTTCCAGAAGGAGAACACAGCAGATGGAAGGTTCTGGAGCTAAGAAAGCATGTAATACCTTTTGCGTGTGCACACCAGTCTGTTCAACAGATGCCTACACCAACGGGAAGACACACATTCTAAGAACTGTCTTAAATTCCACATTTAAGAATGCACAAAGTCTAGTAACCTGTGACTTTAAAATGGCTCACGTGTGTGTTTAGGGGGAATGATCACCAGAAGAGCGGTCCCAGGTGGGCTACCGTGTGATCCCTGACATGCCTGTTTTTCTTCCACCACCCACCCCTTTCTTCTTAACGATCTCCCCGATTTGTTGAACATCGAATATGAGCAAGGCATTGCCATTCACATTTTGTAGATAAGAAGTCAAGTCAATTGCTTGCTCAATGACACAGAACGGAGTGTGATTATATGGAAAAAAAAAAAAAGTGCAATCAAAGCTATGACTGATACCCCAACCAGGTTCCCAAACCGATCCTCCATTTCCTCACTGCATAATGGGCTGAGATCTTACTCACCTCCTTTCCAATTTCCTTGTGTCACTTTTCTCAGTGACAGTCCCAGATCAGGTCTCCATGATGGTGAAGACAAACATGGAAGTGCCCTCAAACTTACTGATTGCTGCTGCTTTCTCAAGACTACCTTTCACACCGACACATCGGAAGTTGCATTATGAGGGAAGTTAGCACCCTAAGATTGTCCCCTAAACTGGCTTTCATTTACATTTTGGGAGACTATGTCCATGATCTCCTTCTACTAGGAACTCCAATGCATGTCAGCACATTCAAAGCCCCGGAAAATTACCAGCAAGCAAATCTCTGCGACTCACTGTTTCTCAATCTCCTCTAATGTCACTTTGCCTACATACTTGCTAATACCTGGGGCAAGAGAGCCTGAGGAACATGCTTTGGGAAACACTGCCTCATGCCATTACCACTTATTTCTAGCATTGCAACCGAGACTATGGCTTCTGCTTGGCTTTTATTCAAGAGATCCTTTATTACCTTATTTAACCTTAACTACTTCTTTGAAGGCCCTATCTCCAAACACAATCATATTGGGCATTAGGGCAATTAGCATATGAATTTTGAGGGACACAATTCCATCTGTCAGGCCCCTTTACTATCCTGTTCCCATGACAAAAATGTGCAGTATAGTGAGACCAGTTTGTTTTCTGAAATACACATGATGTCGATTTCAGTTACAGTGGCGTTTTAACTCCTAGAAGACCCATCGGAGGCATCATCTCAAATAAAAAAGGAGAGAAAGGAAGGGAAGGGATGAGAGTGGACACTTTTCTTTGTTACGTTTTGGTTACTGTTATTGTCAAAAGACAGAACAGTTTGGAACTGACTCTCAATGGTCACGTGCTTCTGTAGAAACAGGAGAGAGGGGTCACCTTGGGCTATTTTACTTCCCAGCAGCAACAAAACAAGACAAAAAAGGTCTGATGAGAACATCGAGGTTGTACTGGTTTCAGTGCTAGGCAGTTCTAAGATACATCTTCAATTTCTGTAGTTTTCCTTATCCGAGTGCTCTTGATTTAATTACTTTTCCTGTCATTTTTGTTATTCAATATTCCAGTTATACATTTTTTGTCTCAATATATGTGGTGGGTTTTTGTTTGTTTGTTTGTTTTTGAGAGAGAGAGAGAACGAGTGCAACTGAGCAGGGGAAGGGCAAAGACAGGGAGAGAGGATCTTAAGCAGGCTGTGCACAGAGCCTGACATGGGGCTTTCTCTCACAACTATGAGATCACAACCTGAGCGGAAATCAAGAATCAGATGCTTAACTGACTGAGCCACCCTGGTGCCCCTCAGTATATGTGTATTTAATTTTTTTAATGTTTATTTATTTTTGAGAGACATAGAAACAGAGTATGAGCAGGGGAAGGGCAGAGAGAAAGGGAGACACAGAATCTGAAGCAGGCTCCAGGATCTGAGCCATCAGCACAGAGCCCAATGCGGGGCTCGAACTCACAGACTGTGAGATCATGACCTGAGCTGAAGTCAGCCGCTTAACCAACTGAGTCACCCAGGCGCCCCCAGTATATGTGTGTTTAAAGTTATCGTGTTTCTAAGCTGGCTTTGGGCATTGGAGGTAGGTATGACAGTTAACTGAGAAGCAGGTGAGTGAATCTTTCCTGGTAGGAAAAACACAGTCAACTAGGGAACCAAGCAAACATGTGCCCCCATGGTTTGGAGCAGAAGCTCTGAACCCTTTAGTCAAGAGAGAGCAGGAGGAGCGTTCACGTAAAAGCATCCCTGTAGCAGGTGATAAAATCCACGTTCAACAACTGAGCTTCAGAAGCATCACGCATTCTGCAGGCTTTTGTAGGTCCATTGGCGCTCCCTCTGTTGGAATCTAAAACCCTTGACCTTGCGTTGGCATCACCTCAGTTGGAACTGATAGAGAAAGGTCAAATTACTAGTTTTATTTAATTTTTTTTCTTCCAAATTTTTATTTCAACTCTAGTTAGTTAACATGCAGTGCAGTATTGGTGTCAGGAGTAGGATTCAGTGATCCGTCACTTCCATAAAACACCCAGTGCTCATCCCAACAAGTGCCCTCCTTAGTACCCATCCCCCACCTAGCCCATCCCCCACCCACTTTCCTCCATCATCTCAAATATAAACCAAACAGCACAGGCATTCACTTTTACCTGTGAAATTGAGATAATATCACCTTCACAGATTTCTGGGGCCAAACTAGATGGCACTCACACCAACGCTCAGAACAAAGCCTGGCGTTCAAATGCTTTCTGGCTTTCTCTCCCTCCCTCCTTCCCTTCTTTCCTTTCTCTTTCCTGCCTTTCATTTTCCCCTCTTTTCTGTCCTTTCTTCCTCTTTCCACCCATCTTCATGCTTCATTTACCTTCTTCAGTCTTTCTGCCACTTCTCAAAATGGTGCCAGCTGTTTTATACAAATTTAGAGATTTTTTTTAAAGTGTCTGCAACAAAATGTTACCAGTTATTAAAAAACAAAATGCACAGAAAAAACCCATTGATGGGTGGAAAGATGGTTGAGGGTAAAGGCCACATACCAAGCTTCCTTTTATTCTCCCCTCCCTCTGTGGCACATACATAGCTGAGCGCGAAGTAGACACTAAGTACAGAAGCAATGACAGAGGAAGGAAAGCAAGATTCGAAAATGCTTTAAGGGAATAACTGATAGTTGCAATTGCAGAATTTGACTCCGGAAAGAAGGCCTCTGGCTTCTGCCATTTATATTAGGACACATATTATGTAGGGGAGTCCATTTCTATCTGTTAGGTATCCATATATATGCCCACACGTTGCCTTAGATATTCCTGGAGCCATGTGATATATTGATGATTATAAAATAGCTACCATTCATTCAACACTTACAAACGTCAAGGATTCTACTAAGTGCTTGACATGAATCATTTCAATTAGTATTAAATATGATAGCAGGTTATGTAATCTACCATTGTGAATCCATATACTGCATGCATTCCTGTCTCTAATTTGACTTTCAGAGAGAAAATGTATAGTCCTGTTTGAATGCACAATAAAACAGACCGATAATGATTACTTTATTCTAATAAACATATAGAGAATACACGGATACTCATACTCTTTCCCGCAGAAACATTGGTATTATTTTAATCATTTTATAGGTCCAAAGAATAAGCTATTGGATTTGACCTTGACCGTGGATATTCCCTTTGAAACATGTTGGGACCCATCCTATCATTTCTTTGAGAAATGTTGGGTGCATGTAGGTGCACCCATTCTCAGGGGTCGGTCCATCAGTTTCATTTATGAGAGGCTTAAGGGTTGAGTGAGAGGAGAGAAAAAAAATCTCTAGATCACACTGGAAAATTATAACAGTTATTTTCTTGGATTTTTATAATCTTTTGGTAAAAAGCTTAATGTTTGGCCTAAATCCACAATTAACTAAGAAGAGATTTTGTATTTTGTTCAGTACTAACCAGGTGGATCACTTAAAAATAAAACATCGTTAGATCTAAAAACAACAACAACAACCACAACAACAACCCTGAGTTATACCTGTGTTCTATGATATTTCTGGGGAAATACTTACATGCTGTGGATCTCGTATGGACAAACAGAAACATTCCCTACACTGCAATACCCGCTGTAGCATATCATTAGAAAATTATAGTGGTGACTGAGAATTTTTGACTAATTAGGTTTCTTGGCTAATAAGAGCTTTTTAATAAGGTACATATCATTTACAATATTGCTAATGAAATGTGAAAGCGATTCAGTACCCGGTAAGATAATGGCTAACTTGTTTTAATTGTTAACATTTTTTCCTGCCTTCAATGACACAGTCATTACTTCAAAGCCACCACTTATCATGAAATCCAAGAGGATTAATGGTTTCACTTATACTGGCGAAAATGTTTAAGCTGTCCCGATTATCAGTGCAGTTGGAAAGAATAATGGTTATTTGTCATTGCGTTTAGCAGGAGAATGAATTGTCCCCTGGATGGTGGTGCCATTAACCCTTTGAGGAAGCGGTAATGGAGTTTCACGGCGGAGCTGCAGAATGCCAACGTTTAGCATTGGGTGACTTCTCCTCCCTCACAACCACCTCAACGAATTGCATCCTCTCCTGGTGGGCTTAGAAACGAACACCTAGCTGGCCGCACAGTTTTGGAAATCTGAGAGAAAAACCTGGCAGCAACCAATCAATCCATTCTTGCGATGAATGAGCACAGGACTGCCTCGAGAAAAAAATATAATCAAGAGAAATGGAGATTCTGGAAAAGGAAAGAAAAACATTGGTAAACTCCTTGCGCCTTACCTTTTCTGTGAAGGAAATAGAGGAAAATGTGGAAAATGGTCCCTCGTGGTTTTTCACCTCCAACCCTGATTTTGTTTTAGCTCAAATATTACATTTTAAAAATCCTACAACTACTTTAGAGATTTTCATCACACCTGCCTTGCTTAACCATAAAAGAAAAAAATATGCGACTTCAAGAAACTTTCTCAATTTTTAAAGACCAAAATTAGGCTAGCTGCCGATACAAACTGAGAAAGTTCTGCACTTAGGAATCAAGGCTCCGCTGTCATATGGATTTCAGTCTACGGATATACATCTGCTGTATTCTGCTTGATATTCTGACTTTATTGACGGCTTTCAGTGGAGGGCTGGCCTAGTAAAACAAAATTACAGTATCAAAGAAAAAAATGCAAGCAGGCCAATATGCGGAAGATCAATATTCGCCTTCAGTGAAGGTAACAGAATGTCTCCCTTTCTGGAAGATCTGGTTAGGATGTTGTGAAACGCCTCTCCCATCAGGTTGCCAGCCATCTGCCCTGTGCAGGAAATGGCCTTGCAACTTCTGAGGGACCCTAGATCACGCTCCTGCGGCCGAGGCTTTAGGGCAGCTCTAATTCACAAAAGGGGAGTATAGCCACGAAGCCCATGTACTTCTTGGGAGGGCGTCCAGGGCAGACCTGGGGGAGTCGACGGGAAGGGAGAGGGCAGCAGCAACAAATACGGAGCGTGTTCCAGGAGATACAGCTTGGCCGCCTTATCTTGTTACAGCAAAAACAGTGTCTTGTCTCCTCTGGAGAAGCGGCCACGGCTCAGCCCTGTCAAGCAGTAACAAGGGGTGCTCCGCTCAGCTCTGGAGAGTGAGAAACCTATTTCCTAACAAGCAGAGTTCTGGAGAATTCCATGGCTTCCAAAAACCTCCGATTTGAAAAAGAGACAGCAACAAGGAGACTGTCATCCCTTTCAGCGGGGCCCATAAACGCAAACAGTGTCCTTTACAAAGGCTGACTCTGTCCCCAACACGTTCATGAGCCAAGTTTTCAAAAACGGGACAAGATGTTTCTGGAAGTAAAGTACAGGTGGTTGAGACATGAATAGAAATTATATTATTCAGCATGATAGGGGGGAAAATTGCCTCCTCAGATGCCTGATCTCCTTGGAATCAAGATGGTCAGTATATGGAAACATCTAGTCTCATCACTATCATTATGTGTGATCTGTTGACAAACCGGTGTTTCTTTGAGGTGGTAAACAAGACAGTTTCTCTGGGAGCCCCAGGAGGTATACTGAAAGTACACACCCCAGCCATTTTAGATGTAAGAGGTCAGGGAAACAGCCGCCAGCAGATAAAAGACATAAGAAAGAAAAGAACAAATAAATGAAACAAGGAAAGAAAGACAGGAGGAGAACAAAGGGGGGGGGGTGGAGTGAAGAACGGAGTAATACGACGGTCCTTGTCTGAATGGCCAAAGGACGGCGATACAGACACAGAGCTGCAGATGTGGCTGACAAATTACAGAGGGAATCTAGCGAGCAGATCCAATTCAGAGTTTCTGACTGACACAATGAGATTATGGTCCCCTCTGCAGATTGGAGTCTTTGTTTCCGTAACACTGCTTTTCGAGTGCCCCCGGCTTCCTTTGGTGAAGAGCGGTTCTGGTGGAAAAGGAGGCAGGGGGCTAAGGGTGAGGATTTCCCGGAAAGACAGCACCAGCCGAACACCCTATGAGAATTTAATTCCTTCCTAATGGAGTTCAGCACCTCCTTGGTTATAAAACAAGATGGCACCAGAGCCTTTTTGCAGCCAGCCAGATGCTGGATTTCAAAATAGCACAGGCTAAGATAAAATTTAACTTTGATTCCCGTCTCGAAAATAAATGTAAAGGCATTAAGTGGGAGAGGAGATGAAATGGAGATCCTGCACCGGCTGTTCCTTTAAACCCTTGCTGACAGATGGCAAGGTTAAAGAGGGAAGCCCACAGACAGAGGCCCTTGTCCCCAAGCAGGTGAATCGCAGTCTTAAAATCAAAATGATGTATGTGTTTGAAAGATTTTCCTCTGCAATTACGGACTTCAGAGCCCGTCTGCTTTTGCTTGGATGGTTGCAGAATGGAGGGGTAAACACACATTTCAAGAAGTGCTGAGCACAGAGGTGACTGGGTAGCTTTTGCTTTTTCACCCCTCTGCCTCGTGGTCCCGTAAAACTTAGGCACATACAAGAGCCTTCAAAATTCTGGACAAGAAAAAAGAAAAATAAAATTAAGACATGTTTGCTGAACTCTAGAAAGCTAACGGACATCCATAAAGAAAATACAGAGATGGGAGAGAAGTTTCTTTTATAGCTGTTCAGGGGCCCCCATTGTCACAAACTGATGAAAGCAGAGGTTTTGAGGCATGCTGGTCTCGTGGTAGGGCAGCAGCTTGACGGTGCGGAAAGACTGCCTAATCCCAGTTTTTATTTTCCTCAATTATAACCACCTCTGCCATGCCAGCTGGAAGCCAATATTCGAATTTTGCCCCATTATTTATTTTCCTGGAAGCTGTACACCCTCACACTCCTCCAAAGGGCACGTTTTTAATTGACATGTTCCTGGAAATATATGAGGTCAATTTAGCTGAGGAGGTGCCAAAAGTACGTGAAATTCTAGCGCTTTCATCAAACGGTTTCTTGAAATGATTGTTTCAGTTTTCATCCCTGCTTATCCTTAAAGTACGGGTTACCTGAACAACAAAAAAGTCTCCCATTATTTAGTAATTTAACTTCACCAATTCCTATCATGTCTCACTCCCTTAACAACTAAACAGGACCATCATACATAATGAGGCATCCTTAATGTGCCAGCATTCTGGACCAGGGTCATCGTTTCACTAAAAATAACACATGCTCTGGTGTGTGAAGCAGCATTAATAGAAGAGCAGGTGAGTGAAATTCCGTCAAATAGTCGGCTCACCTGGTGATAGAAATGATTGCACGGGGGCACAAGGGTGCCATCAAGGGCCCCGGTTAAGACGATATGTCAGCCAATACGATAGTGCCTTCAGAGGGCAATTGGCCTTGCCTGTCTTACAGAGCCAATTGTTAATAGTCAAAACCGTTCCAAAAAACTATTTCCACCAATTTGGAAAAATCACTGAGATGAGGTATCAAGAGGGAAAAAAAATGAACCTAGAGTAGATTTATATGTAGAAGAAAGCGTGAATCCTTGGAAAGTATAGAAGATGAGAATACTAGGATGGGAATCTTCCTTGCTGACATTCCTATCCCCGTTTTTTCAACTCATGATATCTTTAATAGTCCTAATGACCATTTATTGAGTACATACTATACGTAGTATGGATTCAAGCCATCTAATGTGCATAATAACCCTACAGGATAAAAACTATCGTAACCTCCATTTTATAGATAGGGTCACCAAAGTACAGAGAGGTTAAGTAAGTTGCCCAACATTTTGCAGCTTGTAAGTGGTAGAACCAACACTTGACTTCAGACAATCAGAACCCAGTGCCTACATATCTTAACATCAGTCAATACAATTGGGAAGAACCATTATACACCATGCTTTTACCCTCAGGAACTAGGGAGGCATCAGTGAGAGTAACCAAAGGTGATGCCTGGTTCCTAAGTTGTTTAATTTGATATTTCAATAAAACAAATTACCTGATTGGTTTTCAGATAGAGAGGATGCATCTTTTTGAGGACAGGATGAATGAAAAGATAATATAGGTTTGGAATGAGCAAGACCAATTCTTTCTTCTGAACTTACCGGTCAAATGAAGTACCTATGGAAGGTACTTTGCCTCTCTAAACCTAGTTTCTGTGACATGCTGCTCAGCTCCAAGCCGGAGCTGAATATACAAATGAGGTCTTCTTCTCACCCTTGTCTTTGTTTCTGTTGTGTACCTTGGCTTCCATGAACTCATGACAATTGTTCAGCTTCAATTTGGATATCATGATTCTCTCCTTGGCTTGGTTTTGTGAAGTCTAAAAAAATAGTTTAAATGACTGATGTTCACAATGTTACCATGCCTTTAAAAATCATTTTTTCCAGTATGTTTTACTTTCTAAGGCAATTGTACTTAATCGACTGAGCCACCCAGGCACCCCTATAAGGCAATTGTAAAGGAATATCAAATCTTGAGGCTTAAACACAGTGTTTTGCTTTACTATTTAAAATTTTTTCTAGAGTTTTTACTAGAGTTTTCTTTAACCTGCTGAGAAGTTTCCAAAAGCTGTGTTAAAATTTAAAAAGAAGAGATATTAAAGCACAGAGATAAGCCTACAAATAAAAATTCATGTGATCTATTACTGCAGAAGATTAAAATTCAGATATGTTTTATATATTTTATCTATCACTCAGTTTAGCTGGAGACTGGAGTAGGTGATTATTAAATTACATCAATCCATGTCAAGGCACACTATTACAAACCTTTAGAATTCATGGTGATAACTCTTGTATTATCCGCTATGGTCTTTTCCACCATGCCCTTGACTAGTAGAGAAACTAGCTCTTTAACTAAACTTCCTCATGAGTTGTGCTGAAGTGACACCAACACATTATCCTTGTGTGGGCCCAACAGAGACCCGTAGCTGTTGGCATATCCTTCTAGAATTTCCTTCATGTGAAACTTTTGGCTGAGAAGTTAGTAACAAGAAAAAAGAGTTGATTCTGAAATGAGACCTTAGGTCCTCCTAACTCAGTTTATTTTTAGCATCAGTAGATGGTGCTCTACTAAAAGTCAGCTTACAAACGATTATCCTGGGCCTTGTAGGCCCCATCCAAATTGCTTCCTCTTTTTCTTTATTTAATTTTTTATTTACTTATTTTGAGAGATAGAGATAGGAAGAGAGAGAGAGAGAGATAAAGAGAGAGAGAGAGAGAGAGAGAGAGAGAGATGCAGGAGCGGAGAGAGGGAGAGAGAGAATCCCAGGCAGGGCTGTGCACTGTGCAGAGCCCAACACAGGACTCCATCTCACCAACTGCAAGACCATGACCTGAGTTTAAATCAAGAGTCATATGCTTAACCAACTGAGATACCCAGATGTCCCCAAATTGCTTCCTCTTTTTGGCAGTTCATCTTCAGTACCATTGTCCCAAAAAATAGGCCTACAGAAGATGGAGGAAGGAAGGAAGGAAGGAAGGGAGGGAGGAAGGAAGGAAGGAAGGAAGGAAGGAAGTTAGCAAGGACTCAAATAAAAATGGGAGAGCAAAGGTCACACCACATATTTCCATATGAGATGGTATAAAATACAGCTTTGGTTTTCGTCTATTTACTAATGTTAAAATAATTGCATTGTTTATTGATTTAGCTCACACTACTACATAAATTATACCCAAAGAGTAACTGGTGACCGGACACAGAATTAACAACCCTACCATTTGCCCATTTGCCTTGATGACAGAGTTACCAACTTAGGATTGTAAAGCCCTGCAAACCTAAGGAGTGATTTCTTCTAACCAGTAGTATAAATTCCAAACAGATTGATGATAGGTTATCTAATTCTTTTCCGGATAGGTGGAGAGTTAGGATATATTTTACCATGGTTGAAGTGGCTATTCTTTGACACCATGCTTCAGGGAGAGATACTGTAATACTTTAGAAAATAAAACTATGAGTGTAATGAATATTTGTTTAAAAATGATGCTGCAAGTTTCATAAGGTCTTAAAAATAACAACTAAATTTTAAAGAATGATATGCTTTTTTGAAAAGCTGTGTAATAGAGTGGTTAAAGAATATGGGTTTATTTAAGCAGGTTTGCTTTTAAATTCTAATACCAGGAACTCTAGAACAAATACATGAACATTCTTAATTCCCTAGTTCCTTTTGTATTATGGCCGATGTTATTGTTTGCTTGGGGTTTGCTATTGGGATTAAATGAGACAATGCACATAGGAGGTTTGTTTTATAGTTCAGAATTCAGTAGATGGTAACAACATTACAGTATGTTTCAGGAAGGAAATGAATGAGCCAGCCACAGACAGGCTCTCGGGGAACCCCTCCCAGCATTATGCATCTTTCCCACAGGGTGGCATAAACTGGGCCCATCAAGATCTCTGCACACCAGGTGACTCATTACTAGAATTGCGTGCTTAGTTGTGGGTCAGCAGAGAAGCACTCTGGCATTTAGGAGTGTGTGGGGAGGCTGCTCTGCGTCTGCCTGCATGTTCCTGGAGTCCAGATGCTTCTATTTTACCGTCAATAACATGAGCACTTGACTTCACAATATCCCTTTTTTCTCTGTTCCCTGACCCTACTTTCTCTCTACCTTGTAAAAATTAAAAACAAACAAAAACAATAAAAAGCTCAATATCAACACACACACACACACACACACACACACACGCACACCCCTGCTAAGGCTCTCCCCATGGAATACTGATGTATCCAATATAACAAACAGAGCTGTTGGTTGATGACTACCCACCACGTAGCTCTGGCCACACATGGCTTGCATACAGTCACCACCCCGCATCTAACATATTATCATTTATTTCATTGTTCTATAAAGTACTCAGAGATGCAGAGTCTGGAAAGCACCAAGGCACTCTGGTACAATTCAATTTAGTCAAATATCAGACATTCGCACAGTGTAAATGGAACATGAGTAAAGAATCGGATCCAACTGCCTACTGGTATAATTGACTCAACAGAGCCAGCCCGTGTCATTAGTCCTATAAACAGTTGCATTTACAACAATAAAACTGAAAAGCATGGAAATTAAAAGCTGTTAGGATTTCCTCTGGTGTGCATTTATCTTTGAAGAAGTGTGTACGCGCTCTAAACAAAATTTGTAATCTCTTTGGTAAACTGGCGGCATGGTAACCTGTGTCAGCAATGCCTTATATATCAAGCGGGTGATCAGATCTGAAACAGGTGAAATGAGAGTAAGCTACAGTGGAGCGATGTGCTAACTTAATTGTTTGGTGCATGAATTCAGTGTTCATTTAATGGCATGTCGTCCAGTTTCTAAACAGTAATCTAGGGTTACGTCTGCCAACTGGAAGTTATTTTGGGGAATTTTGTCAAGAATATAGTCATTGCCACACAGCATCATGTAGCTTAAATAACTACTAGCCTGAAAGTTCATCCTGTGATTGCTTCATAGAATTTCTCTTCAGAGACTCTACCATCTGATAGACAAGTGTCCCCCAATAATGCTTGGTTGATTAGCGGGACCCTGTCAAACATGCAGAAAGCATTCTGTACCAGTGACCTTTTTACTGACCATTCCCACCTCCACCTCCATTAAAATGAGGCTGTGAGCTTCTGTGCATTCCCATGTCAACAATTGAGAACTAGAGTGTCTTTCTGTCTCTGGTGACATACCACAGGACCACTTAATCAAAAATTAAGAGAATGTATTATCAGGTTAAAGAAGAGAGACAAGAAGTCATCATAATTCTCATTAAGAGACATTTCTTTGTGCTGACTATAGGTGAATTAATCAATATTTCTGTCTGAAAATGATCAGGCTGGGTGAGATGGCTTTAATTGGAGAGACAGTCTTCATAGAAGAAGGAGCATACACGAGTTTTCATGCCACTAGTCCTCATCGGTTACATGGTTTATAGCAAGATGTGCCGTGACAATGGAGATGACATAAGATTTTGACATTTCATTTCTCCCTAGAGGAAGCAGCTTGGAGAACCTTTAGGGTTCATCCAGAAATCCTCAAATCCCAGACTGTAACTTGTGGTTTGATGCACACATAGATAAAAGGAAGAGAGGTTCATGTGAGGTTTGTTCTTCTTGTTCTGATTTCATGTTTACCCTGAGGGAGAGGACACACCAAACTCCTTGGTTTTCTGATACATCATAGAAACTTTCTACCTCCAACACGGAGAACCATTTTTGCAGACACTCAATTACTGAATAGCAAAAGAAAGAAGAGAAAATTAAAGGTATAAACAATAAGAAACTCTACCGCTAGCCAAAGAGGATCATGAAAGATTGAAACACATTACTTTTCCTGGATTTTTTATTAACAAACATTATCTTAATCAAATTTCTATGAAGAGTATATCAATAAATTCAAGGGTCAACGTGAAATAATCTCTTACTTGTAATTGCATAGATCTGTAGTGACTAAAAATAAACTTAATTAGAAAATAATCATAAAGAAACACTTTTAAAAAATCTAAATGACTTAAAAGATCCATGTGCCACATTAACATTGATTTTCAAATCCTGACATTGTAAATATAAGAGAAATTGTAACCTTCTCAATCTCCCCAAACTCGATAATAGCCAAACCAAAGAGTAATATATTCAAGTCAATTAAAGAGCCACCAATTTGATTTGGGTCTAAAAGTTTAAAATTATAAATAATAAACTATAGCGTTGTTTATTGAATCCTTGACTCAGTTCACTAGTTGATGGGTGAAAAGATTCAAAAGCCTGAAAAAAAAATCTGTCCTCATATGAGGCACCATCTTGGAAAATGCTAGTAACAAGTAATTATACTATAGCTTACAGTCCACGGGGTTATTCACACATATTCTGTAAAGCTAGGTAGCTTATTTCCAAAATGTACTTCTCACAAGTACTTTGAACACTTTTCTGTTACTCTTAACTAAATTGTTTAAATATCCAGAAATGGAAGAGGAAACCCAGAGGCTCAATCCTTACAGATGCCAGCTTCTTGTCGCCAACATCCAGTAAGGGAATTTGAAGGAATTACATTGAGGAGAAAGGAAAACCTATTATAATGGAGAAGAAATGGGCATCGACCTTATATACAAGTAAAATGTGAAAACAGTTCCTAGGTTGGCAAGATCTTGGGAAAATGGAAAGACCAGAACCATAGAATGTCTGATTCAAATGCATTTTTCATTCTTGTAGACACAAAACCAGGTGAACAAAAAACAAGTTGAGCTTGACTAAGACATTTTGTGCTGTCCAAATTTTCCTTGCTTCTGTGGGCCCTGGTTGATTAAATGATAAAGCAAAAAGAAAAAAAAAATTGAAAAAACAAAGGAGAAACACATACCCACGAATGGAGAAAGTCACTAGAACACAGGTTCTGTCTGGCTGAAACTTGACGGGTGATTTGTGTACTTTTCATCAGTTTGTTTCCTTCTGTTTTCTGGAGTTAGTGACACTAAGTGAAGTCATCACACATGTAACTTGTCTACATGTTCTGCCCCTGACTTGGTAACCTAGAATTGATGTTAGTCTGCAAAAGTTCAGAATCCTCTCTGTAAGTTGGCTGCAGAGGTTAGCAGATATAGTAACAATTATGACTGGCTTGTAGGGGATGTGAGCATAGAATCAGGGTTAATAATGGTCTTCTGAGAAAAAGGAAAATAGAAAGGCAAGAGACATTGTGTACCAGTTTCCATGCTTGTGTCTCATTATGGACTAAATTACTTGCCCCCCCCACCCAATTCGTATGCTGAAGCCTGAGCCCCAAGGTGGCTGTTTTTAAAGATATAGCCTAAAGAGGCAATTAGGCTTAAAGGAGTTCATAGGGTGGGACTTTAATCCAGTATGACTAGTATCCACATAAGAAGGGGAAGAAACACCAGGGGTATTCGCACACAGATAAAAGGTCATGTGAGAACACAGGAAGAAGGCGGTCATCTGCAGGCTAAGGAGAAACCAAACTGCTACCCCTTTGATCTTGGACTTCCAGCTCCAGAACTGTGAGAAATGAATTCTTGCTGTTTAAACCAACCAGTCTATGGTGTTTTGTTAAGACAACCCTACATATGATTGTACTTTTGCATCCCTTATTTGATATAATTTTCAGAGAGATTGTATGAGATAGATACTATTGTTTTCATATTTAGATGAGCAAAGGAAGCTCAGTTTCTAACTAACTGGTCAAGTTTACAAAGCAGACAGGGCACCTGGGTGGCTCTGTCGGTTAAGCGTCTGACTTCAGCTCAGGTCATGATCTCGTGGTCCATGGGTTCAAGCCCTGCATTGGGCTCTGCGCTGAAAGCTCAGAGCCTGGAGCCTGCTTCTGATTCTGTGTCTCCCTCTCTCTCTGTCCCTCCCCAGCTTGTGCTCTGTTTCTCTCTCTCTGTCTCTCAAAAATAAATAAACATTAAAATTTTTTTTAAATGTTTACAAAGCAGACAAGTGAAGACTCGAATCTGAACTCAGGTCTTTCTGACTGATGATCATGTGTTTCTTTTACCCCAGCTCATTAGGGTAAAAGTTGAATTTGTCTAAGAGCTCTGGATTTAAATTCTCACTGTCTGACTTACAGGTGAGTGTATTTGAAAAAAACATATCTGACCTCTTAGAATGTCATTTTAGTTCTTCATGAAAGAATATTGGTATTATCAGTTGCAGTTTTTTTTCTTGTTTTTGAGAGAGGGAGAGAGAGAAAGTGAGAGAGCAGGGAAGGGACAGAGGGAAAGAGAGGAAGAGAATCCCAAGCGGACTCTGAGCCTGACGTGGGAGTCAATCTCATGAACCATGAGATCATGATCTGAGATGAGACCAAGAGTTAGGTTCTTAACCAACTGAGTCACCCCGGCATCCCTATAATTCATTCTTAATATCCTTACAGTATCTATTGAATATGTAGTGATGTAATTTTTCTCAGTCTTGATGCTAATAATTGATCTCTGCTCATTAGTATGGTTAAACATTAGACAATTTTATAGATTATTTCCAAATAATCAGCTTTTAGTTTCATCATTTTTATGTCTTTCCGTTTCTTATTATCTTGTCTCTGATTTGATTTTTATTATTTCTTTTCTTTTGCTTCCTTTGGTTTTATATCCTTTTTTTTTCTAGTTTCATAAGATGAAAGTTGTAGTCAATGATGTGAGGCTTTTCTTTTTTCCTACATTAGACATTTAGTGATGCCAATTTCTCCATAAGAACAAATTCAGCAATATCCACAAAAACTATGTTGTGTTTTCATTTTCAGTTAGTTTAAAATACTTTCAAATTTCCCTTTCCCTTTCTTTTTAACCATGAGTTAAAAGAATGTTGCTTAGTTTCCAAGTACTTGGGGGTTCTTCCAGAGATCTTTTGTTATTTATTTCTGATTTAATTCCATGGTGGTTGGAGAGCATATGTCGTTAGCCTTGAATTATTTTAAACTCATTTAGATCTTTACAAGGCTCAAAATATAGTCGTCATTGATAAACGTTCCATGAGTGTTTAAAAATAATGTGTATTCTCCTATTGTTAAAATATTCATCAGGGCAAAAGAGTTAATCATTTTCTTTCATTGCTGTCCTCATTGGTTTTTCTTTACTTGTTCCATTAATGATTGAGAGAGAGTATTGAAGTCTCCAGCTATATTTGAGATTTGTCTATTTCTCCCTTCAGTATTATAAGTTTTTACATTGGTTATTTTATTTTATTATTTTTAAATTTTTAATTCCAGTGTACTTGGCATACAGTGAGTGTTATATTAGTTTTAGATGTACAATAGAGTGATCCAACGGTTCATATATTCCCCAGTACTCATCAAAATAAATATACTCTTAATCTCCTGCTCTGGTTATTTTAAAATATTATTAAGTGCACAGACCTTTAAGATTGTAATGTTTTACTGACAAACTGACCTCTTCATCATTATGGAATGACTTTCTTTTTCTCCCTGGAAATATTCTTTGCTCTGAAGTCAATTTAATCTGACATTAATGCAGCCATTCCAGATTTCTTTTTATTAGTGTTAGCATCGTGTGTTTCTTTTTTATCTATTTAATTTAAAACTGTGCCTTTATATTTTAAGTGTGTTTCTTATAGTCGGTATATAGTTGTCTTGTTTTCTGATCCTCTCATGCATTCTTCCTTTCAGTGTGGTGGGTAGACCACTCATATTTATCTGATTATTGACACATTTAAATTGTCTATTGTCTCACTATAGTCTTTCTATTGGTCTCTTCTATTCCTTTTCCTTCTTTCATTGCTTTCTTGTGTATGAATTATGTAGTTTTGGTATTGGTTTATTATCCTCTGAAAGTGTCTGAGATCACCTCTATTTTTCATTTATCTTTCAGTACAGTTTATCCTTTATGACAAGAGTTGAACTTCAGGAGGCTCCTTATACACATAAAATGACCTACAGATCTGTAAATGTATTTTTCTCTTTCTTATGATTGTTATTTTTTAAAAATCTACTTATTTTGAGAGAGAGAGAGACAGAGACAAGAACACGAGGTTGGGGGAGGACTAGAGAGAGAGAAAGAGAGAGAGAGAGAATCCCAAGCAGGCACAACACTGTCAGTGCAGAGCCCAACGTAGGGCTCGAATTCATGAATCTTGAGATCTGACCTGAGCTGAAATTAAGAGTTGGACGCTTAACTCACTGAGCTACCCAGGTGTCCCCCTCCAACTTACAATTTTATTAATAGCATTTTCTTTTATCTAGCCTTTTTTATTGTAAGAATACAGTATATAGTATATAGAACACATACAAAATATGTGTTAATTGACTGTTTATGTTATTGGTAAGCCTTCCAGTCAACAGTATAGTATTAGTAGTTAGATTCTGGGGGAAGACAAAAGTTACATGCCGATCATTAACTGGACGGGGTGGACCTACATTATTTGAGGGTCAACTGTACTTTAATTTTCTACTCTCCATATACTCATATTGTTTTCTGCATTATTTCTCAGGAGAAATCTGTTGTTAAAAGTTCTTATTCCCTGGGTACCTTAAGATTTTCTTTCTTTACTGATTTTCAGCCATTTAAATATGATGTTTGATGTTTAAATTATTTATGCTATAAATAATATATTAATATATAATGACAAAATAGTAAAATTTAGCAATTTATAATAATAAATATATCTTCGATGTAATTTTTAATAAATTATTAATGATTAATATCATTATTATGATTTTATTGTTACTTTTCTCCATGCTTCGTGAAGTGTTTGGTGTTCATCAAGCTTCTTGAATCCGTGGGTTTGTAATTTTCATCATATTTTTTATAATTTTCTGCCATTATTTCTTTGGATATCCTTCCTCCCTAATTCTCACCTCTAAGCGCCTCCAATTGCGTAAGTATTAGGCTTCTGGAAATTCACTCAGAGGTAAGGATGCTGTTTTTTTTTTTTTTTTTAATTTTCATTATATTTCTATATTTCCTTCTGGATTGTGTTTATTACTATGTCTTCAAGTTCATCATTCATTTCTTCTGCAATGTCTAAACTGTTGTTAATACAAACATGCACACTTTTAATCCCATTTGTAGTTTTTACCTCTAGAAGTTTGATTTGGGTCTTTTTATATTTTCATGTTTCCAGTTAACCCTCTGAGCATATGGAATACAGCAATAATAGCTGTTTTATGTTCATTCTAACATCTACATCAGTTCCCAGTCAATTTCAGTTGATTGGTTTTTCTCTTTATTATGATCATATTATCCTTCTTCTTTGTGTGACTGGTAAATCTTGTTTGGATGCCAGGCATTATTAACTTGACCTTCATTGGTGCTTGATATCTTTGTCCTCCTATATAATTTTTGAGATTTGCTCTGGGATGCCATTATTTAAAAGAATTTGGTACTTTGGGTCTTTGTTTTAACATTCGTTAGGTGGGATCAGAATTTTGCCAGTATGTGCCTGTTTATTACCCATTACTGAATAAAGACCTTTCTGAGTACCCTACCCAATGTCCAGTCTGGCTGTTGGAAACACATGCTATTCCCAGCCCTGCGTGGGTACCAGGCACTGTTCCTTCTAATCTCTTGTTACAATTTTTCAAGCTTCCTGGGCAGATCAACATTCTTCTGAATACTCAAGAGGCTCCTTTCCCATACTTACCCCTATAAAGTCTAATTGCCTTGGTCTCCCTGAACTCTCAGATTCTTCTCCTTAACTCACAGAATCCACATTCCTATATCACGGCCTAGAAATTCTCTCAAGTCATCATCTTGAGCAATCCTAGGCTCACTTTCTTTGTTTACCACTTCCCAAGGATGAATGTCCTTTGTTGCCTGCTGTTCAGTGTCTTAAAAGCCATTATTGCAAGTAATTAGTATCTATATATCTGTCTACTTATCTATTTCTTTTTGGTTGTTCATCACGAGAGGATCAATCTGGTCTGACTTCCTCCCTCTCAATGGTAAACATGAATCGCAAAATTATTTTATCAAGTAAATAAATACTTAGAAAATGTTGATAGAGAAAGGCTTTATAATTTAAGAGAAATAAATAATAGCAATTATGATGGTGATGATGATTATATTTGTATGTCTCTTCACAACTTGACATGATCCATTTTACATGTTTACAAAGGAGGCCTTTTTCTTAGTTAATATTCCCAGGGCTTGAATTTGGACAATAGAGTCTAAGGAAAGAATGTAGAATCATTTGAACATATGCCCTAAATACTGATGTCTCAGTCTGCATTAAGAGTATTACTTTCTATGCATACTGATTAGCCGCCAGAGACCTTAAAGAGATTTCTTTCCCATCCCACTGCTTTAGGGCAGGTATACACAGACTCTTAGCAAAGTGTCTTCTAAATCCAGTGACTGAAAAACTTGATATATAAGCTATATTTATTTGTTAAGATAAGGAAAGAGGACTACTAAAACAATATTAGTTTTTTTCAAACATGAATGCAATCACAACATAAACACAAATGGCAAACTGGAAAACATAAAAAATGCCCTTAAGCAATTCTTTGTTTGCTTCTGGACTTGGAATATCGCCTGCACAACAGCCACCTGTTAATAACACTGGCTCTTCATTGTTGCATTCTTTTGCCTTATCTAGGGAAGTATGTCTCCATGAAGTTCACTAACTATTTTACTTCTACTGATTCACAGCACGGATATTCACATATAAAGCAAGTCCTGGGGATTTTTCCTTTCTCCAAGTATCATGCTTTGAGCAAAGAACTTTGTTCACAGCATCTGTGTTGTGATGAACAGATTTAATATTTCCATTCTTAATATATTTATTACTAGGAAGGAAGAAATAATATGTATCTAAGGATTAAGAATTCCATAAAAATTAGAGAATCATGGATCTCCTGAGCAAGACTCACATTATCCATTATAGTATCCAGGAAAGCAGAATGATATAAGGGGTGACTCTTAAGCTAATTGCTTAATTGGTAATGGGTATGTTTCTGTGGTTTTATGTTTTAAGACTTCTTTTTGAAATAAAACTGTAGGAAAATCCTAACTACCAGTAAAAATAGTTGTGGAACTACGTAGTGAGGTAGAGAATAGTAACGGTCATAAGAAGTGGGGATTCGTGTGGTCACTTGAGACTAAACTTCTAGGCCTAGTAATGAATCTATAAATAAATGGATATACAAGTTTATCACCAGTTTTGGTGAAGCCTTTCCTACCTGGTACGGTTGCAAAATAACATATTAAATTTGAATTCTGAATGACCCATTAAAATTAGAGATAGATTGTGGGGCACCTGGGTGGCTCAGTCGGTTAAGAGCCTCTTGATCTTGGTTCAGGTCATGATCTGACAGTTCTTGAGTTTGAGCCCTTTGTCAGGCTCTGTGCTGACAGCTCGGAGTCTGGAGCCTGCTTCACAATTTGTGTCTCCTCGCTCTCTGCCCCTCCCCCACTCACACTCTGTTTCTCTCTCAAAAACAAATAAAACATTTTAAAAAAAATTTTATAAATAAAGATCTAGAAAGAAGATTTCTGAGTACAGAGACACAGAAAGCGCCGACATTGCTATGAAGTAGCCAAGAATTTGAAGACGAAAGCCGTCGGAGGTATTGGTTTGTAAATACATACAACATGGATTTTTAAAACTGTTTTCACACCTTCTTAAATAAGAAGCAAAAAAGATGCTTCCAGCTGCACTGGCCTTCTTTCTCAGACTGCTATATGAAATCCTAACCTTAATGCAATTTTTTTAGGTTTTAAGAAAAGTTTCTAGCCACATCCCAAGCATGAAGAGTTTTTTGCCCCAACTCTTAGTGGAGCTAAAAGATACACGTTTGATACCAGCAAACAAAAAAAGGTCAGAGAGAAACCCTGACTATAAGAATAAACCCTATGAAAAATGCAGTTGTTGTAATCGCCAAGGCAATGGCTTGCTTTGAAGATAGGACACAGAACGAATCTGAGACTGGCTTTCTGCTTTGCCCGCCCTGGTTTACATGAAGACATGCTTTTAACATTTCCATAAACACTGCTAATAGCTGATCCAGGGAAGGATGGGGTTCGAAATAAGCACTGTGGAGGTGCAGGCTAGGGTGACCTTGGGTGCTGTCAGAACTCCAGGAAAAGTATGGGGAGCTGACCTCCGACTCCCACTGCCGGAACCTCGATCACTCCCACACTATCGTGGTGAAATCCTGAGACACTGCGGGTGCCAAACTGGAATCCCCAAGAGAGATCTCATTTAGAGATGAAGATGAAGAAGTAAGCAAGCAAAGAAGGCAGGAAGCCTAAACACGTTGGACTGCTAGATGGGATGCAAACCTACATGGAGGGACCTTGTTCTCTTGGGAGCGCGGAGACAGTCACACAGGAGAGCGGGGGGATCTTTTCCTGCGTTCGGCGTGGCCTGCCACAAAGTGTTTCTCGAACAGCAGGCAATTAAGCACATGCTGTCGGACCGTCACAAGGGCCGGAGCCCGGGAACTGGTGCCGCGAACGTGGAGATTTTCAGTCTCGAGGTCTTTCGGCTGCAACGTATCAGGGTGAGGGGTGTCCCGGGGCTGAAACCCGTTCCCAGGCACTGACCTCCATTCTGTTGAAGTGGATTTGTTCTGTCACTTGCGGCGAGGACCTCTTCATGTGCCGGGAGCACCCCATAACCTTTGTGCTAATTCCCATGACATCCTCTGTGTCTCCCTGTAGGATTCTGTGAACAGGTCTTTCGAAGAGCAGGGAGAACAAAAGATTCTTCGGCACATCTGAAGAGGGCGGCTTGTGTGTGCCTGAATGTAGGGTCATGGTTTGAAAAAGGCTGGGAACCCCCTACCTTGCACTAAAAGGTTTTCAATACCCTGAGACACATTTTTTAAATGCACTCCTATAAGCCACGTTAGGCCCAGTTCATTTGTGTATTCAGTTCAATTGCATCTGAATCCACCGGTTCCCGATTGAGTGAATGCAAAAAATTCTAAGATGTCACTTTCATTGTCTTATGTTTTTCTCTTTTAAAAACTTTAAATTAGCCACCATGGATCAGAACTTTGTTAGAGATCAGAGATTCCAGATGGGAAAAGAGTGTTATGATAAGTCGTTTACGACCCCAGTATAATTCATGTGCAAACCCCCCTGAGTCTTAAAAACTTTCTGTAGCTAATTTCTTCAGCTATGTCTCAGGCATAAACATTGCAGAAATCCAGGAGTCATGCCCGTGTTGGTTGGGAGAAATCAGCATTTTCCTTAGCTCACTTCACATATATTTTCAGTCACTGTAACAACTGTTTGATTGGTATGTGGATGAAGACTCTAAACAGAGGAAATGAAGGTGTGTATGTGTATGTTTGTGTGTGTGTGTGAGAAAGAGGGAGAGGGAGAGAGAGAACTGTCTCTATATTGCATTGTATTTACTTATGTAAATTGATGATTGCCTGACAAGATATAGCACATACAACTTTTAACTAAATACAAAATCAATGTGATGCCGAAAAAATCTATAACGATATCAATACTACTAGTTGCAAGATTATTAACTTGCTTCCCTTTTTTGGGTCCCATGGTAAACACCTGATGGGGTGTATTTACCCATTTTCGTTGATAGGGCTGAAAAATAGACCCCTGTTAAAGTGATAGCCTTCAAAATTCTTGTTAGATAATCATTGCGATGATGTCATTCTGCAACTTTAATAATGTAAATAATCTGGATAATTTTATATTTAAAGTACATAATATAAATAATCATCACTAGTGTTTTGTTGATAATCACTAATTATTAAATCAATGGGCAATTATTACTTATTGTTAATTTAGATAATTTTTCAAATTTAGGCAATTTAAAGTGAGTTTTCTCGTTTTAAACATTTAGGAACTTAACTCATCTGATGACATGAGCAACAATTGGCTGAGTGCTCGCCTCTGTGCCCTGGCACTGTGTCAGGCACAGCCCACATACCCTTGCTTGTCCTTACAGAACTCTGTTCTGTGTGGATTAGGATTCAGTCTAAAAGCAACGTAAACTCCTACAAGTGAAGTATCTTGCACAAGGGCACACAGCTAGAGAGAAGAGGACCTAGGTCTTGACTTTGTTCTAATATCATGTAATAAATCTGGTTTTATGTACTTTGTGGTGACCGTAGAAAACTAGAGACCAGTGTTTAAATAAAGCTTAATCCTATACAACATGGAACATAATACTTCATATGGAAGCACTTGTGTCTGTCTTCCTACTTGGTTACTGCATCAGGGAGTAGCCACTGCAGTTGAGTACCACGTCTGGGTCCTCTGCCGGCCTCAGTGTGGAGGTGAAGACTTTCCATGCAG
The DNA here is from genome assembly GCA_030068075.1 of Paguma larvata. Taxonomy (NCBI): domain Eukaryota; kingdom Metazoa; phylum Chordata; class Mammalia; order Carnivora; family Viverridae; genus Paguma; species Paguma larvata. The sequence continues at coordinate 126,628,874 of CM057827.1, read as the reverse complement.
GTCTGAAAGTCACAGGAACTGGAAGCCACCTCTGCCCAATACAGATTACAATGATTATGGTGGCCCTGCGATCCTACTGGTGTTATTATTTTAACACCAGGATATTTATCTCTATGATGCATCTATCAGTTAGATATGATGCCCATCATGACTACATGTTGAATAGAATTTCCCTGAGTCATTTGATTGTGTGTTTCATAATCAAAACAGACATCGCCATTATTGCCTAGTAATTAATGTTGCTGAAAATATATCAAGGTACTTGTCAAATATTTTTTTTAATTCTTAAGTCCATGTGTTCTTTCAGAAATACTCAATCCATATGTTTCTGATGTGTTTGCACTTAACTCATCAGAATGTTGCCTTACAGAAATTATATTGATGTCCAGAAGGCCTTTAAACATAATTTTACAAGTGTTTTCCCTTTTAGAATGCTGTCTTCCATGAAGAGTCAGTGAAGAAATCACTGTGTTTTAAGTGTATTTTGCACTCTCAGAACTCTACAATGAACCTCAAACTTGTCCAGCCTCTCCCTCCCCTTATCAATCAGTGCTATTACTATTGAAATTGACATTGTCGCTCTATATTAAAAATAAAAAGTCATAAAAAAGCGTAAAGCATACTGAAACCTCCGGTGAATCATTGTTTAAATATAAAATTCCTAGCAGAACGCAAAACACATTGTACCTTTATAGAATCAGCCAAACTACAGTCCTTCACATGGACTCATTCCTGGACAAAACTCTATCCAGCCAAAAAAGGGGGCAAGGCAGGCATGCCCAGTTCAGGAGCTATGTCTACTTCAGTGTGACCTCCAGATCTGCGCTTGGCTCCTGCCTGCCCCGAGGCAATTCTTATTCATGCACAGGGCATAGTAACTCTTTAGGTTTTAGGGAATACCTTTAATCTGGTGCAAATTAAAAAAAATTAACATGTAAAAAGAACTACAGCACTTTCCAAACCACAGGAAAACAATTTCTGGGCTCATCAGCTCCAGGACAGCACTATGTCGTCCTTAGGAGGGGAGAGAATTTTAGAGAATATATGATAGATTAGAAAGTGAATGATTATTCACAGTCATGAGGCCAACCCATGTTTCAATAAGACGGATTGCCCTGGAGTGTTCTGGTGGCAACCAATGATAACTCATGATCCTGAGACAGAGTGGGTGAAAATTACAGAGAATTGATGAAAATCAGGATCAAGAGGACAAATGGCTCTAAAAAGAAGAATCTGTGATTATTACTTCCTAAGCCTTCAGTCTGATAGAGCTTGAATCTATTGCCTTTGAAAAATCTATAGAGCCGTAGACACTATATGTCAGCGTGAAAATGGCTGCATTTGTTTCTTGCCAATGGCAAACGATTTAACTTCTCAGTATGGATGTAGGAATCAGTCCCCAAGGGAAGATGCATTTCCATGGAGATGGCTCATATGGTTTATACTTTTCCCATCGGTCAAGTGCATACTCAGCTATGTAGGGTCTATGGGAACTTCAGCACCTCTACACTATTGCTGAAATAGTAGTTCCGTGGTTTTGTTTTTAAAGAAACACACAGATTTGTTTCAAAACTAGAAATGTTTACTAAATAACAGCACAATAATTGATGTTTTATATGTTTGTTTTATGTTTGTTATTGTAATGAATTTATCTGAAAATGAGAAAAGACACTGAGTGTTCAGATACGATTCACAGCTCCCTGGTGAATATATCATGTATATGGTGACTCTTCAAACTTGACTTCAAATTAGCTGATGGCTTCGGATCGCAGTTTAAGTTATTTTCTTGTAACATGGGTATGTTCTCTAGAATTACCTAAAATTAGTACTTTTTAGCAAGGTGCTTCCTGGGAGATGTTACTGGGTCACTTAATTTTGTCATCTCAAAATCAATCCTCTGTGTTACTGTCACATTAGATATATTTTTTACGCCTCCAATATGCTTCCTTAAAGAGTAGATATACCAAACACCACCGCCTCCGAGTTTTCCTTAACCTTTGAAAAATTGAAAGAAGTACTTAATCTAGCGCTGATTTACATTTGGGTGTTTATATATCATTGAGATCTGCATAACCTACATGCCTGATACATTGTCATTCTGAAGTTTACTTGTGCTTATTGGACTTTTAAGTAACACAGACAGAATTTAAGTCACATTGACATGATTTATGTCACAAATGACAAAATGGACTCACAGTTTAAAGCCACATCATCTATGATATGCATTTCTAATTCACTCCTACTTCCAGGTGAATGTAAAATGATCTTAGATAATTCATCATGGAACTCAGCTTTAATGTAAGAATCTGGAGTGCTCTATTCGAAAACGTTAGCCCTCCTGCAACGTCATTTGCTAAGATTCTCAAAAAAAAAACAAAAACAAAAACAAAAAAAAACCCATCCTGAAAAGTTTTTGAAGACAGGGTGAAAGTTTTTAGGAAGTCAGAGAAAATCCTAATACTGAAGCAATGCCCAGTGCTCTCTTCTCTCCAAATGGTGGACAAGACTAGCTCACAGTCCTGCTGAAAGGTGTCAGGATGCCCTTGCAGTGCTGGGCAAGCTCCTCTCAGGGAGAGCATGGCCTTAACATGTCTTGCAGTACTGAGCTGGTCCCCTTCCAGAACTCCCACATAATCCAGTGAGCAAAGCTCACCGGCAAAACTGCCATTATAGGCACAGCTCAGTCCCTCCAGATAAGCCTGTGCAGGTGAGACAGAGAATCTCCCAGAACGCTTTGTTGCCCTTCAGTTCCCCTGTCTCACCCTCTCTGAGCTCAACTTGTCTCTAACTAGACCTGGAATCTTACTAAACCTACTCTTCTGTGCCACCGCTGTGCTCTGAACACACTTCTAAGTTTTAGTCATCACTGTATTATCGTTACTTGTTCAGATGTCCATCTTTCTAGACTGTGAGCTTCTTGAATCCTGGTCTGCATTTTCTTTTATCCTCCAAAGGACAGTTATGAAAATTTTAAACACACAGGAAAGTTGAAAGAATTCTGTGGTGAATACCTACATCTCCTAATGGGAATCTACATTTAACATTTTGATGTACTTTCTTCGTCATGCATTTTCTGCATCTGCCATCCTCCCTTCCATCCATCAATCCATCTGATTATTTTTATGCAAGTCAAAGTAAGTTTCAGATCTGTAAACTTCACCCTATACAATTCACCATGCACAAAAATAACAAGAGTTAAATATTTTTTGCATATGTTAAAACCCTCAGATCTCAAGTATAGCATCTGATGAATTCTGACAAATGCATTTACCTATACAAAGAAAACACCTTTGATACAGACTATTTTCCCTAGAGAGATTTCCCTACTTTCCAGTTCTGCTTTTCTTCTCCCACAACCATGTTTTCCTTATGATTTTCTACATACAATATAATGTCATCTGTGAGTAGAGGTAGTTTATTTCTTCCTTTCCAATTTGGATCCCTTTAAGTTCTTTTCTGTGCATAATTGTTCTACTAGAACCACCAGAACAATGCTGAGCAGAAGTAGACAGAGTACACAGCCTGTCTTATTTCTTATTCAAAGGAAAAGCATTCCATTTTTCACCATTAATATGTATAACATAATTGATATTATGTTAACTTTTTTGTTTTTGTAGAAGCCCTTCGTCAGGATGATGTAGTGTTCCCTTCTTTTATTCTATTGACGACTGTTTTGCAATGAAGGGAAGGAGTGAATTTTGTCAAATTCTTTCTCTGTGTCTATGGAGGTGATTGTGTGGTTTTTGTTCTTTATTCTATTAGATGATATATTGAATTGATTAATTTTGTATGTTAAACCAACCTTGCATTCCTGGAATAAATTTAACTTAGTCATAGTGTATAATCCTTTTTGTGTGTTACTTGATTCACTTTGCTAGTATTTTGTTGAGAATTTTTTTGTCTATATTCATGAGAGATATCGGTCTATAATTTTATTATCTGGTGATATATTTGTCTGGTTTTGGTGTTAGGGTAATGCTGACTCAGAGAAAGAATTTGGAAGGGCTTCATCATCTGTTTTTTTCAGAGATTTTGTGAAGGATTTGTATTCTTCCTTTAACATTTGGTAGAATTCCCCAGTGAAGTCATCTATTCTTGGCCGTTTCTTCATGCGAAGGTTTTTTTTATGTATATAATTATTCCAATATGTTTACTTTTTAAAGATCTATTCATAGTTTACATTTCTTCCTCAGTCAATTTTGATAGCTATGTCTTTCTAGGAGCTTACCTGTTTCATCTAGCTATTTAATTTGTTGGTGCACAATTGTTTAAAATGTTCGTGTATAACACTCTTGGGATATAGGCTATTGCTGTAACTTATTGTTTTAAGTTAACATTCCAGGACCTCACACAGTGTGAACTCTTTAGTGTCTCTCCCTTTTCATTCCTTATTTTTGAGATATGTTCGTGTTGTTGCATGCTGCAAGAAGGTTGTTTTTTTTTTGTTTTGTTTTTTTTGTTTTTTTTCCTTTTTGGAGGGGAAGGTTGAGTAGTTTAACATTGCATCTACATACCACAGTTTGCTTATGCATTCTCTTTTGGTTGGACACTGGAACTGCTTTTGGCTATTGTCAATAAAGCTGATATGAACCTTCTGGAAAAACATTTGCCATCGTTATAATTTTTTTTCTCTTGGATAAATAACAAGAAATGGGGTTGGTAGGAATAAGATGGATGAATTATAAGAGACCCTCACTCCCCCCAAGATCCAGGCTCTGAGGTGTTCACAAGGGCTGGGATTGTGCCTGGAAGCTCCCTTCTTGGAAGCCCCAGTTAAAGGACAGAGGACCAGGGGTTGGTCCCAAGAAAATGGTGACAACACAGATGATGGTCAATGAGGAAGTCTGAGGAACAAAAACAAAAAAATCAAAACAAAACAAAACAAAACAAAACCTTAGAACTAATAATCTAATTTCAGGTCCCAGGGAGTAAAATCAACATAGCAAAATCAAAGATATTTCTGTATACTAACAATGAATAATTCAAAAGTAAAGTTATTAAAACGATTTTATTTACAATAGCATAAAAAAAGATAAAACAGACATAAATTTAACAGAAGAAGTACAATCTTTGCACAGTGAAAACTAAAACACCATTCAAAGAAATTAAAGACTTAAATACCTGGAAGAACATTCTGGGCCGTAGACTGGAAGGCTCACCATTGTTAAGATGGCAATTCTCCCTGAATTGCTCTATAAACTCAGTGCAGTTCTTCCCAAACTTCGAGCTGGTTATACTTTTTGCATAAGCTGAAAAGTCACCCCTAAAATTCATATAGAAATAAAAAGCACCAAAATAGCCAAAATAATTTTGAAAAAGAGCGGAGTTCCTGAAGTGCCGAGACTTCCTGTTTTCAAAACTTACCACAAAGCTTGGTGATCAAGGTCATATCATCCTGGGCATGAGGACAGACAGAAATCTATGGGGTGAAATTGAGTGTCATAAATAAAACTTTATTCATTTTTTTGAAAGTTTTAATTTAAATAAGTAAACCTTTAAATTGACTTTCCAGTGGAGGTTGAGACAACAAAAGAGAAGAAGTAGTCTTTTCAATAAATGGTGGTAAGTTATCTCAATATACACATGCAGATAATTGAAGCCAAACACTTACTCACATCATATGAATAACTCAACTCAACCATAGACCTCAATGTAAAAGCAAGACTTAGGAAACTCATAGAAGAAAACAGACAAGTAAATCCTTGTGGCCTTGAGTTTAGCAATGGTTTCTTAGTTTTCACATCAAAAGCACCAATGACCAATGGAAAAAAAAATACATAAACTGGACTTCCTCAAAATTAAAAATTCTCTGCTTTAATGAACATCATAATGAAAGTGAAACAACAGCCCACAGAATGGCAAAAAGAAGTATATGGAAATCACACATCTCAAAAGTGGCTTGCATCCAGACTTAAAAACTCTTACAACTCAAATATAACAAGATAACACCATTGAAAAATGGGCAAAATACCCGAACAGACAATTCTCTGGAGAAGACAAATAAATGGCCAATGATTAATGAAATGATGCGTCACATCGTTAGTCATTAATGAAGTGCCAATCAAAAGCACAATGGAACACCCAGTAGGATGGCTATAACCAAAAAGACAGATAATAACCAGTTTTGGTAAAGATGTGAGTAGTGGGAACCCTCATGCATTGTTGGTGAGAATGAATGTAACCAGTACAACTGCTTTGAAATACATTTTGCTATTTCCTCAAAATGTTAAGCATAGATTTAATATGTGACCCAACAATTTTACTCCTGGGAATTGATGATGTATGAAGAGAATACAAAATACATGTCTATACACACACACGCGCACACACACACACACACAAAAGCATGAATGTTCATAGTAGCCACAAGATAGAAACAACTCAAACATTCATTAACTGGCAAATGGATAATTGAAATGTAGCATATCCATACAATTGATTGCCATAAAAAATAATAAAATATTAATACTTGCTACTACAGGGATGACTCTTGAAAACATTATGCTAAGTGAAAGAAGTCACACACACAAAGCAACATATTCCATGATTTTATTTCTAAGACATATCCAGATTTGACAAATCTGTAGAGACAGAATATAAGTTTGTGTTGCCAAGGATTGGCAAAGGGCAAGAATTGGGAATGAATATTAATGAGCATGGGATTTGTAATGGGCTGAATTGTGCCTCCCCCCAAATGTATACATTGATGTGGAACCCCAGGACCTCAGAATGTGACTATATTTAGAAGTAAACCCTTTAAGAGGTGATAAAGTTGAAATGAGACTGTTAGGGTGGTCCTAATCCAACCTGAGTGGTATCCTTATAAAAAGAGGAAATTTATGCACACACAGAGACACTAAGAATGCTTGTGCACAGAGAAAAGACATGTGAGGACATAATGAGAAGGGAGCCATCTACAAGTAAAGGAGAAAAACACCAGAATAAATCAAGCCTGCTAACCATATCTTGATCTTGGACTTCCAGCTGCCAGAGATTTGAGAAAATGAATTTCTGTAGTCTAAGCCACCAAATCTGTGGTGTTTTGTTATGGAAGATCTAATAAACTAATACAAAGTTTCTTTTTGGAATCATGAGGATGTTCTAAAATGAGGTAGAGACATTGGTTGCACAACTCTGTAAATAAGTTAAAATTTTCTGAATTCTATACTCTAAGAGTTTATGATATGTGAATTATCCCAATGAACTTGTTTAAAAAAATAATTAGAAACATAAATGGGTTTTCTTGCCTTTGTTCAGAACTTAGGTAGAAAAGATTGAAAATTTCACCATTATATGTGATATCAGTTATACGATTTTTGTAGCCTGAATTCTATGTAAGACTGAGCATATTTTCATTCCTCCTAATTTGTTATATTTTAATATTATAGTATTAAGTTACATCATTTTACCACTATGTTATATTATAACATGATGTCATGAAGTCTATTTTTTCTCTCATTGATTTCTATTCTATTCTTCATTACTTCCTTTCTTTACTTATGTCAGTTTTACTTTACTTTTTCTATCCCTTCAAGGTGGAACCTGAAGTCATTGATTTTAGATCTGTCTTCTTTTCTAATATAACCATTCATATCTATAAATTTAATCCTAAGCACTGCTTTTGTTGCATCCCAACAACATTTGATTTGTAGATTTATTAAATTCAGTTTAAAATATTTTATAATTCCCTTTGTGAATTTTTAAATTTATGAATGACTTCGATATTTATTTTGTTGTTGGTTGGTTTTCCTTTTAAATACTAGACATTTTTCTAGGTAACTAATTAATACCTAATTTAATACCATTATAGTTACATTGCATGTTTTGTACGATTCAAATTTGTTTCAGTATATTAGACTTGTTTTGTGGTGCAGAATGTATCCCATCTTGGTGAACATATCCTCTGTGTTTAAAATGTTATATATATAATATATTTTTATTATATGTATGTATATACATGTATATATATTTCTAGTTTATATATGCATTTTGGTATTTCTTATGTTTTATTTATTTTTCAGAGCAAACGAGACAGAGCACAAGCAGGGGAGGGGCAAAAAGAAAGGGAGACACAGAATCTGAAACAGGATCCAGGCTCTGAACTGTCAGCACAGAGCCTGACGGGGGGGTTGAACCCACAGACTGGGAGATCATGACCTGAGCTGAAGTTGGTCACTTAACCACCTGAGCCACCCAGTCACCCCATATATTTTAATATTTAAGTACATATATATGTATTTTACAGTTTACCTGTGTAGTATTCTTATGTCAAGGCAGGTGATAGTGTTGTTCAGAACTTTTATTTATTGTATTTTAGTCTTTATGTTCTACTGAAAAGAAATTGCTAAAATCTAACAACATGGAATTTGCTGTTTCTTCCATGAATTCTCTTGATTTTTAGCTCAGTATTTTGAAGCTTCAGTGCAAATACATTTGTAATGATGATGTCTTTCTGATAAGTTGGCCCTTTTCTCAGTATTTTTTTAAAAAATTTTTTAATATTTGTTCATTTTTGAGAGGGGACACAGAGTGTGAATGGGGGAGGGGCAGAGAGAGAGAAACACAGAACTCATAGTAGGCTTCAGGCTCCAGAGCTGTCAGCACAGAGCCTGAGGTGGGGCTCGAACTCAGGAGCCATGAGATCATGACCTGAGCAGAAGTCAGACGCTTAACTGACTGAGCCACTCAGGTGCCGGGTCCCTTTTCTCGGTATTAAATGTACTACTTTATCTCTGAGGACTCACTTTGTCTTGAAATCAACTTTAATTGATAATATATATTGCCAATCCAACATCCATATGCTAATTATTTAGACTGCATATTTTCTTTTTTTTTCTTCCTTGACATATTTTAATTTTTAAATATAATTTATTATCAAATTGGCTAACATACAGTGTGTACAGTGCATATTTTCCATCTATTTACTTTCAACCTATCTGTGTCTTTAGAGTTATCACATTTAGGGGCACCTGGGTGGCTCAGTCGGTTGAGCCTCTGACTTGGGCTCTGCTCAGGTCGTAATCTCAAGGTTCCTGAGTTCAAGCCACGGTGAGAGCTCTGAGCCTGGAGCCTCCTTTGGATTCTGTGTCTCCCTCTCTCTGTCCCTCTTCTGCTCATGCTCTGTCTCTCTCTTTCAAATATAAATAAACATTTTAAAAAACTAGATATAGCATGTTTATTGTTGAAAGCATTTAGGTGGTTCTCAATTTTCTATCCATTTTAATTAGATTGTTTGGTCCATTATTTTAAGGAAATATTCGATGTTTTATTGTTCGTTTTCTTTTGTTTTCTGTTGCATCCAATAATGATTATAGCTCTGTTCTTCCTTTGCTGCTTTATTTTGGATTAAGATTTTAATATTTTTAAGAAAAATTCCATTGTAATATATGTACTATATTCCCAGGTATGTATCTCAGTATTAATTTTTAGTGTATTTTCTATGGTTTAAAAGATACATCCTTAATTTTAAGATTTAATGTTATGCCACATCATGGAAGGTATAAAATTCATGTAATAACAGTTCCTTTTACCACCCCATTTAATCCTTTATATGATAGTTAATTTGCATACATGATATACCCCAGGATCCTTGATAAGACTATTCTTTTTAAACAGTCATATGTCTTCCAAAGAAATTCAGAGGAAAGACCGTTTTTTATCCTATCCATTTATTTACCACATCGGAAATTCTTTCCTTTATATGGAAGATCTGAATTTCCATCTGGTCCTATTTTCCTTCAGCTTGAAGAAACTCATTTGCCATTTCCAGTAGCCCAGGTCTTCTGGCAACAATTTCTCCTAGTTTGAATTTAACTAAAAAACACCAATTTTGTCTTCATTCTAGAATGATCATCTTGCTGGATATAGAATTCCAAATTGGATTTTTTTTTAAGCATTCCATGTTGACCTACTCTCCATTGCTTCTGATGAGAATTACTGTTCTGTGTGCACTGTCCTGTTTCTCTGGATGCTTTCTGAATTTTCTTTTTTAAACAGTTTGATTATAATATGCTTAGTATGGTTTTCTTTGCATTTCATATGGTTAGGTTGCATTGAGCTCCTTTAATTTGTAATGTTGTCTTTAATCCAAACTTGGAAATGTTTGGTCAATAATTCTTTGACTTGGGGGAAGCTTAACTTTCTCTGTTTCTTTTTTTTCTGCTCTAGTATGTCCGTATGTTTAACTTTTCAAAATTGTCCCACAGGTCTCTATCACTTTAGTAAACATTTTTCTCTCTCTGTGTCTTCAGCCTTGTTTCATGTGAATAATTTATATTAATCTAAGGGCAAATGCAGTGATTTTTTTAAATTTTTGTTTTGTCTTGCCATTTCCATTCTGCTGTTTAGACCATCCAGGATAGAGATAGGTACTTTAATACAGATGTGTAGCTATATAAATATATAGATGTCTTAATTTATGGTTTTAGAATTTCCATTTGGTTCTCTTTTGTGGATTTTATTTGTCTATTGAAATATGATATCTTTTCCTTTATGGTGAACATATTATGTTTTTAACTCATCAAATATTATCATAACAGCTACTCTAAAATCCCTTCGTAATTGGAGTATCTGGGTCTATGTCTATTGATTGTCTTTTCTCTTAAGGACAAGTCAAATTGTGTGCCTAATTTTGTATTTCCTGTAGTTTTGTATTGCATACTGGACGTTGTGGTAGATATTTTGTAGAAGTTCTATATTTTCTTGCATTCTTTTGAAGAGGACTTTTTTTTAATTTAAGCAACTCATTAATTGGTCTGAAGCAAAACCATAATCTCTGTTTTCTCTGAGGAGAATAGAAGTCAAAACTAAGCTTAGTTCTTTTAGACTTAGTTGGAGTGCTTAGATTGTAGCCTACACATGTAAGCTTCAGGAGTCAGCTAAAGACTGCAGAGTTGATGCAGAAAATATGATTATCCAATGTTCTTCAAGATTCCTCGTTGCTAGTAAGCCCCAATGTTGGCCAGCACCCTAGTCTTTGTTCCCTGGATTATCAGTGATTTTCCCATTGGAGTTTTAGCTACCTCATGTGGTATAGACAGAAGCCTTTTCCCGGGAAAAAGTAGAAATAAGGAAATCACTCTGTTTCATTCCCTTTATCCAAGTATTAGATCTCACAGTTCTGCCTCCTTCTCTTAATCGTTAGTGTCCACGTGTAGTTGTTTTTTTAAATATTTTCTCAAGAATCAAATGTATCTGTTGGAGCTGTTTAACCACATTGGAAGCAAGAATATCTGGATCTTCTTAAAGTTTGTGTTTTTGATTCTAGTTACAGTGCAGCGAGAGGCAATAGATATTTGAGGAATTGATGAATAAATGAAACAACTGACAATTAAATGAAGGATCAAAGAAATTAATCAACCAAAAAGTTAATCCATATCCATTGGCACTTAAAAGTATCTCACAATATCATGTATTGTTACATTTCATCTTTTTAAAGCCCTGTTTGTCTCAATTCCGATTGCATACCTTCACTCATCGAATCCACAGAGAAGAGAAAATTATCCTTCTGAAGTAGGAACTGGAGGAAGGGAAAAAACAGTAATATAAATTAGGAATATAGCAAATCTCACAATCATGACATTTTCTTTGGTTTATAAAACCCTCATATCATAGGCTGGACAGTTTCCACAAGTTATGGAAGAGTTGGAATTCTGTTACTGAAAATAGTAAAGCTAACCAGACTTTGAAAAGTTAATAAAAAAGAGTGCCTGAGTGGCTATGTTGGTTAAGTGTCAGACTCTTGGTCTCACCTCAGGTCATGATATTGAGGTCAGTGAGTTCGATCCCCACTTTGGGCTCTGTGCTGACCGCACAGAGCCTGCCTGGGATTCTCTCTCTGCCCCTCCTCCACTCTCACTCTCAAAATAAATAAAGTTTATTTTATTTTATTTTTTATTTTTTAACGTTTATTCATTTTTGAGAGACAGAGACAGAGCATGAGCAGGGGAAGGGCAGAGAGAGAGGGAGACACAGAATCTGAAGCAGGCTCCAGGCTCCCAGCCGTCAGCACAGAGCCCAACGCGGGGCTCGAACTCACAGACCGTGAGATCATGACCTGAGCCGAAGTCGGCAGCTCAACCAACTGAACCACCCAGGCGCCCCTCAAAATAAATAAAGTTTAAAAACATGAATTAGAATTGTTCAAGGTGTCATCCTATTGTTTTAAATTGTGAAGTGTTGCATAAAAAAAAAAAAAAAAAAGCTTTTGTGGGGCAGCTGGGTGGCTCAGTCGTTAAGCAATTGACTTCAGCTCAGGTCATGATCTCACGTTTTGTGAGTTCGAGCCCCACGTCAGGCTCTGTGCTGACAGCTCGGAGCCTGGAGCCTGCTTCAGATTCTGTGTCTCCCTCTCTCTCTGCCCCTCCCCTGCTCATGCTCTCTCTCTCTCTCTCTCTCTCTCTCTCAAAAATAAATAAACATCAAAAAAAATAAAAAAAGAACTTTGGAGGTGCTTTCTTTCTTTTTTTAATATATTTTTTTATTGTCAGATTGGTTTCCGTACAACAACACCCACTGCTCATCCCGACTCGTGCCCTGCTCAGTGCCCATCACCCACTCTCCCCCCTTCCATACCCCCATCAACCCTCAGTTTGTTCTTAGTATTTAAGAGTCTCTTATGTTTTGTCTCCCTCTCTCTCTGTGTCTTTTTGTTTTCTTCCCCTCTTTCCTGCCACCCTGGTTTTCTGTTAAGTCTCACAGTTGATATTTCTCACATTGAGTTGGGGGTCCATGATCCAGGATGGACACTTGACTTTCCAGAATATATTATTCACTCTGTATCCCATTGCAGTCTCCCTCCATGTCACCAAGATAATGGTTTTGAAACACAAACCGTATAATATTTTTCTCCTTTGTAAATGCCTACAATGGTTTTTGCTATGTAAAGAATATAATCTTAGTGAATTATATTGGCATGCAATATTTTTCACTGTGTTACCCCGATTTGCCTCTTCACATGATTCAATCATAAACATAACATGACCCAATCATATAGATAATCTCGAATACCTTTATTTTTATGTCTAATGATCATTAAAGCACTCATCATATTGCACTGAGGAATGTTTTCCATGAGTTTCTGTCCCTCCTGTGAAGAGTTTTGCTGTTGTTATTTGTTTATGTGTTTGTTTGTATTTAATCCTCCTGGCCTAGCACAGGGTCCAGTCTTGGGATACAATCATCAAAATGTAATTTCTTTTTTTCTTGGAAATCCATATTGTTTGGAAGGTGTCAATCATTTTTTCAGTCATGCTCTCTGTCATCTTGGCTGGGTGTGGAACCATGACTTAGTATTTTTGGGTAAAAGAAACCTGACCACAAAAAGACCTTAGAGATATGTGGCTGCCAGTAGGATATGAGCACTATTGTTTATCAGCAACCCGATAATGGAGATAATGGAATTTACAATGAAAAAGAACGACTCCTTTAAGAGCACATAACTTCTAGAAGCAGTGAGTTTAGGGATATTCTCTGAATCTCTATAATAGAGGGTTGAGAATAATACAATTCTTACTTCCAGAGGTTTATTCAGGTTTATGGAGTCTTAAGCTTATAAAATTGGAAGACTCCTTTTAAGAAAAAAGAATTAAAAATTGCGAATGAAGACATAGGTGCAAAATTGAATATTTGTTTCACATGACAAATTATGAATTTTAAACGTCTGAGAAATACCAAAGACACCACGAAATCAAATCAATACCAGAACATGTGTGTTAACTGATCTTCTAGCACACTTATATAGTATGCTTCTCCTCCATTTTTGGTTCCATTTTCTTTTATGGTTTCTTAAAATGGTCACAGATTCTGTAACTTTTTTGCAAAGAAAATAGATAATTCACACTTTCCTTTAGTAGTACATTTGATGAACAATTTCATGTTGTTTCATGGCTTAGAAAGTTCCTTTCAGATTTACAGACTGTTTTTGGTTGGGTCATGTCATATTTAGGGCTGTTGCCGAAATGGAAAAAAACTCTACCAAGTTCACCTAATGTATGTGTTGCCACGGATTTCCCCATCATGGTACCGCTACAGATCCATGTGCTACAAACACAGAGGTTCTGGCACATTCCATTTTGTAAAACTCTTATTCAAAAATAAATAAATAAATAAATAAATAAATAAATAAATAAATAAATAAATAAAAAGGAACAGAACAAAATCTTTACTGCATTTACTTTTAAGTGCTCCGTATTCTCAATTATATATGTGACAGAATAAAAATTTTGTTCTGACTATGCGCTGATAAGAAAAAAATCCATTGGTTACAGGTTTATGTGTTACTAATTTAAAGAATTTCTCATATCTAATTTCTGGTTTCATATATTTCAAGCCTTGTGCTCTTGCTCTAGCCACATATTTTAGGTGCTATAAGATGTGTTCATACCAATATAAGTTCTCTGGACTGAACTCTGTGTCACAAAGCCTGGTGAATTGGCAATATAGGATACAGAGATAACCTTGGAAGCCATTCCTGGAATAGTACACTTATGCCTAAGCAAAGAGGTAACTGCAAAGTTATACATATTTTTAAACAAACAAATGAAATATATATATGTGTGTGTATATGTTTATATCTATCTATATATGTATTTATTTTCATTAGACTCAATCTAACTGAACCTGTGATGCAACTTTCCTTTAATCAAATCCCTAAAATGCCCAAGGTCTCCTCACTGATTTAACAGCCTTGAGAAAATACAATAGAGAGAGGATGTGATGGAAAGTAATAGCCAATTGCAATTGAAATTTCTTTCGCAAATTATAAAAGGGAGTGACCACATAGACCATTTGCTCTGAAATTTGTGTGGGTGTGTTTTAAATTTTTTTAACGTTTATTAATTATTGAGAGACAGAGAAACAGAGTGTGATCTGGGGAGAGACAGAGAAGGAGGGAGACACAGAATTGGAAGCAGGCTCTAGACTCTGAGCTGTCAGCACAGACCCCCAGTTGAGGCTCAAACCCACAAAACCTGAGATCATGATTGGAGCCAAATTCAGATGCTCAACCAACTGAGTCACCCAGGTGCCTCTGAGACCTGTGTGTTTTTGTTTGTTTGTTTGTTTGTTTGTTTGAGTTGCATGGTGAATCCACCGCTGCTCGTTTTATCTTTTTCATGCCAGTAAGTTTTCAGTCTCATTAGAGAAAGAAGGCAATACTCAGTATGTGCTCATTGAAGTCGGCTTCATAATCAATCAATCAATCAATCAATTGATGAAACTTAGGTACATTTTGTCATGTTCATGGACTCGAATTTCTCCTTGCTGTGATTTTATATTCCGCATGTTCTATATGTTTTTCTCTATGCGTTCTGAAGATCAAGAAAAAGGTTTTGTTCCAGCTCACTCTCCAAAATAATTTTTAAAAAGTTATTAGACTCACAAATAAAAAATGCGAATAGCCCATCAGGAGACTCGGAATGTCAACGTGTTTCTGCTTCTTGACGAAGAACAATGAGAAAAGGCAAGAAAGAGAGCAGAGTTTCATTTTCTCCGTCTTTCTGTATCACTTGTCTCACTCATCATTCTGTAGCCATGTCAGTTTATAAGCTCTCGCCCAAATAGGGAAACAGCAAAGAGAAAAAGAATACTGATGGCCGCGGCGGATGTGATTAAATCTAAACCCTCCCTGCAGTCCCTCGTTTTAGTGTGTCCCCACATCACATCTTGTGCAGAGCGTTGCCTGTTAGATCGGAATAAGCTCTGTGTGTTTTACCCATTTCTTCAACTTAACTCCATGTTGAGCACCCGAGCCTCCCTACTTGGATGTTTGATCAAAACTCTTACTTACCAGGGAACGGAACGTCTCCCACTGAGGTATAGTAGCCACTGAGATTGCTGCTAAATTGCCACCATTTTTACCAAATCACCTTCCTGATACCGTCTCTCCAGTCTGGCACCTAGAGAAGATATTAAAGCCAGGAAGCAAAATGAGTCAATGTGTCTCACTGGGGGCCAGGTCACCAGGCCTGATGCAGTGAACTGAATTCAGCTGCTGTCAAGTCTGGAGACCTTCTGGAAGTCACAGCTGGGAAGGAGCTGATAGCCTACATCCAGGCTTGGTGAGTGTAGAAATGGCTTCCCCTGTCCTGACTGTGAACGATTCTGTCAAAGTAACCACTTCTATGAAGTGACTCAAGTTACGCTTTTACTTTTTTGGTGCTTTTTAAAAGCATGATTGATTACAGTTTAAAAAGTTTTAAAATACATGATATTTAAGGGTGAAAACTTATTTTGTAGGTTTACCTGGACTCGACCAACTTGAGTCTGAGCCCAATTCTTAAGTAAAAGCTTAAGAAAATGGTGGATAACATGCAGATTTCATGTTTCCATATTATAAAATATTAGCTACCTAGTTAAAAACTAAGACGTCATTGCAAAAATTATTTAAAACGGGATGGGCTTAGGGGATCAGTTATTGTAGCTAACATAGTAATGTTTGGTTTTCATAATCATCAGTGCTCAAATATTGTTATTTCATGTCTCGTTCTGTATTAGATTAGTGACTTCTCTTTGAATAAAAAGATGCTATATACTAAATGAATAGTCACTCACTTTGTGTTATTCAGTATATAAATATTTCGCAATTTAGTACAAGGGCAATCAAGCACAGTAATGTGACCGTCTGTGAATATTCTACTGTTTAAATTACTTTGAGGCTTATGATTCTTAAAACAGAAAGTGAAAAAAGACACATTTGGCTAGATTGGATCTCATTTTCAATGAGGGCTCCTTACTTTCTGTCTTAGTTGAAACTTTCTGAGTTTCAAATCCCTCATCTTTATCTTTTTTAATGTTTATTTATTTATTTTGAGATGGAGGAGGGGAGTGAGGGGCAGAGACAAAAGAGAGCGAATTCCAAGCAGGCTCCGCGCTGTCAGCACAAAGCCTGACGCGAGGCTCAAACTCACAACCCGTGAGCTCATGACCTGAGCCAAAACCAAGAGTCAGATGCTTAACTGACTGAGCCACCCAGACACCAGATCCCTCATCTTTAAAATGGCAAAGTACTCCCTTCACTGGGTCATGAGGAAAATGAGAATACACGCAAAGTGCTTTGCATAGCATTTGGCAGTAAGAAGTACTGGACGATTTTGTCCTCCTTCTCCACTGTTCTATTACTCAAGTTACTTTCTTGAGTAAGGCTGCTTTAATGCATTATGTCAATAACTATAAAAATTGTGCATACGCAATCGTGCATACAAAAAATTGCACATAAAAGAGCAGTCTCCATCTTTCTTCCCTAGTGTGAGTACACACACACATATGCAAACATTTAAAATTGCTCCCCACTTTCAGGGATCCACTTTCTTGGATTTATCATTGCCTTAATTCATTCTTATTCTGGTAACTACTTCCGTCATTTAAATCATATTTGATTGATACGCAGGGTTGTTTTGTTTTGTTTTAATTTCAGCATAGTTAACACAGAGTTGTATTAGTTTCAGATGTACGGTATAGTGATGAGCCAATTCCATATATCATCCAGTGAACTCCCAAGCCATAAAAAGATATGGAAGGAACTTACATGCATTTTACTCAGTGAAAAAAAACAGGTCAGAAAACCTACAGATTATACGATTCTAACTATATGACATTTTGAAAAAAGACAAAACTAGAGAGACACTAAAAGCATCAGTGGTTGCCAGGGGCCTCGGGGAGGGGGCAAAGAGGGATGGATTGATGAGGAACAGTGAATTTTGGGGGTGATGAAACTATACCATACAACACCATAACCATGGGTACCTGTCATTATGCAATTGTCGAAACTCATAGAAGCATACAACACAGAGAACCTTAATGTGAACTAAGAACTCTAGTTAATAATGATATATAATAGTTGTAACAAACGCACCACTGGAATGCAGGATATTCAGAATAGGGACAATGGTGTGCTGAGAAGCGGGATGGGGGTGGTGGTAAAGTGGAACTCTCTAGTATCTGCTCCATTTTTCTGTAAAACTAAAACTCTACTAAACATTATTTTAAAAACTACACAAAGACAAAAAAAAACCCACATTTGCTTTGGTCTTCTAATTTTATTTGACGTGAAAGAAAAACACAACTGTGAAGAACTTACAATGAATAACATAAATAGAACAGGAAAAACGTTTATGGCTTAATAAACGGGAAATCTCC
Source organism: Paguma larvata (assembly GCA_030068075.1). Taxonomy (NCBI): domain Eukaryota; kingdom Metazoa; phylum Chordata; class Mammalia; order Carnivora; family Viverridae; genus Paguma; species Paguma larvata. Next base: position 126,610,739 of record CM057827.1, on the reverse strand, counting down.
CTCTGACTAGAAAGAAACATTTGTTATATAGGAAGAAATACAGTTATGGTTTTTTAATAGGGAAATAAATACTTCGTGGAGTTGACGAAAAACTTACATTTGCATCTCTTGGACTTCAAGCTCCTATAAGTTCAAGCTGAGACAATAAATGTACTGGAAAAAGAATAGTGCTTTAGGGTGTAAGGTCTAGATCCAGATGCTTGGTTCTCCCACTCACTGCCTGTCTGACCTTGAGAAAGTTCGATTAACTTCTCCATGTTCCAGTTTCCTCTTGCCTTAAAGGGAATAATAATAGTACTTCCCCAATAGGGTTGTTTAAGTGTTAAATGAGATGGTGATGTGAAGAGCCTAGAATAGGACCTGGCAAGGTCAAGTTTACCTGTTTTTCTTCAAGTTGTGATTATACTCCTTCACATTAATCTTCTCTCGTAGACACAACAGCAAGCAACGACCACCAAACAAAATAGACTTGATCATTTGAAATCTAAAGGCTCCTTCTCTATATTTTGTTTCGTCAGAGTCAATAGGTTGTTCTATTTGAAATTCCTGACAAAGGCAGTAAGCAGAACAAGAGAGAATATAAAACAAAAATTTAGGTGGGCAAATGCAACTCGAATATACTGAGGGATATGAAAGGGCAACATTAACTTAGATTATTAAATAAGTGTTTAACTATGATTTAGATTTAATAAAACAATTATGTCCATTAACTTATAATTGATCATTATTAAATGTATAATTAGTGAGATTGAATAACCCAGGAAAAGATAAAAGTCTACCTTTCATCCATTGTTCATTCTCAATATGCAAGATTCTAATAATCATTGGCGTATAATATAATTATGAAGTTATAAATATAAATTAGATTACATGAAGGATGGATTTAAAATCCTTATGCGTTTTATCTAATTACTATAAATTTGATTATGGATAAATAGCTAAACTATAATATGGTATTTGAGAGTAAAGCTTTTCTGACTGAAACCTTGAATGCTAATCTCAAGCTGTTCAATTATATAATGCTGCAATGGCTGATGGCAAAAATTACAGAGTAAGACAAAACTGTAAAGAATAGATTATGGCTAAATTTGAGTTTACAGGCAGGAAGCTACAAACTCTGGAAAGATAAGATTTGGTGGAAAACTGAAAGAGTCTTATGAAGTTGAACTATTTTGTATTTTTATGAAGACTCCTGATGGATTTCTCCTATCAGCAACCTCCTCTTTATAATGAAACTGATGAAATTCCCTGTCACCGTCATGTCTGAAAACAAGGCAGCATGACCCAGGACACAACCCACACCATAACACACGTAGAGACAAATTCGATATCTCTTGATCATCTAAGGCCCCCAAAAATGTAGTATGCACTTTCCCCCTTGGTACTAAACCCCTCATATCTCATTACCCAGAGAGAACATATAAGAGACTATAATTAAGAAGAAAACCTTCACATTAATTTGAGGTATCTATAGTTCAAGTATTTTTCCATGCCTAGGAAGAAAGGTACAATTTGCTTTAGATGAATAATCTAACTCATAGTTAAAAACCTATAATCAGAATAGGAATAATGGAAAAGTTTTCACTCCCCTGTAGTAAACTGATCTGCTGCTCAAAGGGAGATGAATCAGTCACAGACTGGACGAGGAGCCCTACTCACCTACACCCATCAACGCCATGGTTTTCAGTGGGGGAGCTAGTAGACACTGTGGAAGGCCATTCTCTGTCATCTTCCCTAATTGGGGAAATAATAGTAACTATCGTGTTGGTGTCGAGAGTAGCAAAGCAAATATGTACTTCAAGCTCCTAACAGTTATTGGCACAAACAATGACCCATGTAAAAGCCCCTCGTGGGGCTCTCTGCTATCAGCGTGGACAGCTTCTGATCCTGTCTCCCTGTCTCTCTGCCCCTCCTCTGCTTGCGTGCACTCTCCCTCAAAAATAAACATTGAAAAAAAAAAAAAGTAGTGAAAATAATGTGATCAGACTTTCATCCAGCCTTCACACCTTGAGAAGATGTTTATTAAGAGGGATAATGTGGGAGGAAAAGAGATACCTATTTTTTCCTAGGCTTCCGGTCTATCCCATTTAATAAATTCTGTTACCATTCCTATTTCCAATACTATACTGTCTTAATTACTATCATTTTATAATGTTTTGCATTGTAGAAGAAAAATTTATTATTATTTTATTACCCTAATGTCTACCTTTGGTCTTTTATATTTTCAATATAAATATTTGAATCCATTTACAGATGAAGTTCTATGTACAAGCGCACACACACGCACACACCCTATTAGTATTTGATTAGAATTTAATTGACTCTATAGAACACTGTAGTAACAGTTATATATTTACAATACTGAGTCTTCTAATATATGAATAGGTTCTATTACACATTCATGTCATATTTTTACGTATGTTTTACAGTTTTTAGTGGATGACTTGCACGTTTTTTATTAGAATCATATCTAGCAATTTAATTTTCTGACGCTATAATAAATCATAACTTTAAAAATTTTCCTTTTATAAAAAAGTATAATAAATCACAGTTTATGTTTGCATATGGAGTTTATTCCCAGAAACTACTAATAAACTACTAGTACAATATCCATGTTTTAATTATCATGTAAATATATGTATATTAATATAATAATATAGATAAAGGGATTCTTTTTGGTCATAATTACATCAACAGCAAATGATGACTTTTTTTTTTTACTACCGTACTTTAACCTGGCACTGGCTAGGACTTTCACCATGATTAACAGATATGGAGAACATAGACATTCTTGTTCTTTAACCTGGATCCAGAGGGAAATTATTAACATTTTATCATTAACTACATTTTTGTAGGTTCAAATGACATCAGTAAGATTTAGAGAGTGCCTTTCTATTCCCTGATTGCATATGATTTTTATAATGATTGGATCTTAACTTTTTTCCAAATATTTTAACTGAATCTTGGGGGGGAGGTGACTGTATGATATTTATTTCTTTTTTCTCTTGTTGAGGTCCACTACGGTGAACAGTTTAAAACTATTAAACCATCCTTGCATTCCAGAAATAAAGTCGACTTGGTCTTGTATACTTATCTCATGGATCGTTGGGTTGAATTTGCCAATATTTGGTTTTGCCTTTGTGGATCTATTTTTTATGATGAGTCACTATGAATTCTCTCATTTTGACTGTCCTTCTCAGATTTGGAATTAAGTTTATTGTAGAAGCAGGAGTCTCATTATGTAAATTAGATAATAATCCTTATTTCTACTTTCTGGAAGATTTATTGAACACCAGCATTAAAAATTTCTAGAATATTAAAATTCTAACTGAAATTAATTAGCCATTTGTATGTTTTATTTCTTAGATTGTGTGTATAGCCTTTGGTCATTAGTTTTTCCCCATGGGAGACTTTACTATTTGTTGACAAGTTAGTAAATAAAATTTATGTTTCATATATTCGCATAAATACACATTGCATATATTTTTATAATTTCTGCTTGTATATTAGAATGAACAGCCCTAATGCAATCATGTATATAAATTTATTTTCCAATTTTGCTTTTCTTAAATTTAATACCAATTACTTGAAAACATAAAAATTTAAAAATATTACCTTAAGGGAAAAAAAAAATCACATTTATTGACTAATCTACATTTCTTCAGAGATTTTATATGCCACTTCTATTATGCTTTAGATTCCCACATATGATTATTTTCCTTCAGGGCTGCCTCTTTCCACAGAGCAAAATGTCTACTCCTGAACTACGACTGAGGTATGATGTGTGATTACATTTTCGTGTGTTTGAAATTATGTTAGTGGAGGTTTATCATCCTTACTGTCATTTTTCCGTCTATTGGGGCATATTTCCATTATTTGTTCATCTGAGAGAACTTTAGATTTGTTTTGTCAAGGTATCCAAAACTTTCAGTTAGGATTTTAATTGCACTTGTATTGAAATGATCAGGTTTGTAAAGGGCTGCCTATTTTAAGAATGTTACTTTTTATGGAGTAATTTGAAATTATTAGCTTTCCCCTCTCTCCTTTTTTTTTAATGTTTATTTATTTTTGAAGGAGAGAGACAGACAGACAGAACATGAGTGGGCGAGGGACAGAGAGCAAGGGAGACACAGAATCCTGAGCAGGCTCCATGCTGTGAGTTGTCAGCACAGAGCCTGACTTGGGCCTCGAACTCATGAATCCTGAGACCATGAACTGAGCTGAAGTCGGATGTTCAACTGACTGAGCCACCTGGGCGCCCCTCCCGTATTTTCTTGATTAAAATCTTCCTGTTATCCTTATGTTTCTCTCACAGGTATTTTCTAAGTTATCTAGTTAAATACTTTATTCATGTAAAATATTTCTTAATAATTAACATATTTAATATTATAATTTGCATGTTTGTTTACAACGTACTTTTGGATCATGTCAGCTCTGATGTTTTCTTATTTTGTCTGGAGATGTAGATTTCATATATTTCTGATTTGCTAGATATTAAGAAAATTTTCTTAAATTTAAATATTTGAAAGGTTACAATTTGGGAGTTAAAAAAAGTGATCAGTTTCTAGTTTTCTTTTCTCTTGTAATGTGTTCATCTGAACTTTCCTGTATAATTTTTGTTTTGTGCTTTCTGAAATTGACAGACCTGAGTTTGAATATCACCATAGCGTCTGTTAGTTACCTGACCCAGGGAAAATATCTGATCTCTCAAGCCTCAGTTTTGTTTTGTTTTGTTTTGTTTTGTTCATCTGTCAAACATAAAAGAAATAATGCTCTCAAATTGTTATGAACAGCACCTTGAATAACCCACATAAACACTCACTGAGCAGGCTCAGGCAATCTTAGTGATTATTTGTGTAGAATAGTAAGAAACAATACATATATATTAAATCAACCTTAGTATATTTCTTGTATTTTCTACATATCTACGTCTTTTTTGGGGTGATCTATTTTTGAAATACCTAAAAATGTGTCTTAGCATCTCCCACGATAAGTAAGTTTCTGTTCATTTACCTTATATTTCTGATAACAGATTTATATTTTGCCTCATGATTATTTATTGCTTTTATTGCCATTGTAGATGACACCTTAAATATAAATACAAAATGACTTCCTTCTTGCTTCATGACTCGTGATAAAATCATATTTGTGATAATGCTCTTTATTTTTTGTTTGAATCTCCCTATAAAATCTTCACCCGTTTATTTTTTTTTCATTTTTCTTTAAATTTCGTCTTTCATGCAATTCTTGCAAATAGCATTTAGTTGTGCACACACATAGAGAAGAAGTGGAAAGTCTGAGTAGAAAATACAAGGTGAGCCGGGCATGAAAATGGTTTAAACTTTGGCTATGCTTTCCAACCACAGGTAAATTCATGGATGATGACTGACCCCTACGCTTTGCCAATACAGGGAAACTCATAGGTAGAACAAGAATAAAAATGAGTGGAAATATCAGAAACTGCATGCAATAGAAGAAAGAGATTCCACAGATTTAGCTAAGGAAAATTACTGAACAAACGAATGAACAAAAGTGAGAACAACCTTCATTAACCATAAGAAGGCTAGAGTGACCACAGTAATATGTATATATTTAAAAAAAGATGCTGATATAGGACATATTACTAGAAACAAAAGAAGACATTTTATTTTGATATAAGTTTAGTGCATCAGGAAACATACCTGTTAAAATATGTGAAACAAATCTGACAAAATTAAATGAAAATAGTTTCTCTTCTTCATGACTTGTTGGAGACTTGAACACCCAACTCAGTAATTGATAGACTACCACAGGATTAAAAAAATACAGAAGACTTGACCAGAAATTTCAACCAATCCGACCAAAGTGATATATATAGAAATCTCTCAAAACGGACTATATGATATATAATTTTTTGTGTACAATTGGAACATTTTTAGGGTAGATCTTATACTAGTCCACAAGGCATGTCTTTTTTCTTTAAGTTTTTATTTTATTTTATTTTATTTTATTTTATTTTAGTTATCTCTACACCCAAAGTGGGGCTCAAACTCATGACCCCGAGATCAAGAGTCACATATTCTTGTGACTGAGTCAGACAGGCACCCCCAAAAAATTCTTAATAAATTGACATTAAGTTTGTTATCTGATCACAATGGAATTAGAAATTTAAAAACAAGGGCGCCTAGGTGGCTCAGTCGCTTAAAGGTCCATCTTCTGCTCAGGTCATGATCTCATGGTTCCTGAATTCAGGTCCTGCATAGGACTCTGTGCTGACAGCTCAGCCTGGAGCCTGCTCCAGATTCTGTATCTCCCTCTCTCTCTCCCTCTCACCCACTCATGCTCTGTCTCTCTCTCAAATATAAATAAACATTAAAAAAATTAAAAAAGAGAGAGAAATTTAAAAAAAGAAAGAAATCTGGAATATCTCCAAATATTTGGAAAGTATAAGAAAAAAGCATAAAGAATAGAAAATACTTTTAACTGGGTGAAAATGAATGTACAATATATGAAAAATTTGGCTAAATGCAGCTAAAAGCAGCACTTAGCTAGAACTTTTTAGTTTCAAATGCCAATTTTAGACAAGAAGAAAAGTTTCAAATCAATGATCTATGATTCTACTGTAAATAATTGGAAAAGAAGAGCAAACTAAACCCCAGATAAGCAAAATAAAGAGTAATAGAGATTAGAAGAGAAGTCAGTGAAACAGAAAAGGGAATAAAATGATCAATGAACTCAGAAGTTGGTTTGTTAACAAGGTCAAAAAAATTGACAATCCTTGAATATCCTTTAGCTTAACCAACAGAAAAAAAATGGACAAGATGTAAATTTTCAAAATCAAGAATGAAAGAATAGACATCAGCACCAACCCTACAAAATTAATATGATTACAAAAAATGTCATGAGTAACTTTGGGTCCAAAAATTAGACATGCTGATGAAACTGACATATTCCTAAAAAAAAAATAAATTACCAAAACTGAATCATGAAGAAATAGAATATAGGAATAAATCAACAATTAAAGAAATTGAGTGCAGTTAAGGAGTACACATGTGCTGAGCACTGGGTATGATATGGAAGTGTTGAACCACTATATTGTACACCTGAAACGAATATCATACTGTATGTTAACTAACTGGAATTTGAATAAAAACTTAAAAATATGTATATAAACATTTCTGAAAAGAAAATTCCAGGCTCAGGGGATTTCTCAGGGAATACTATGAAGTATTTAAAGAACACCAATTTTTCAAAAGCTCTTTCAGAAAACAGAGGGAGAAGAAACATAGCCTAACTCATTCTAAAAGGCATTATTACTCTGAAAGGGAGGACTATTGAAGAATCACAAGAAAAGAAAGCTACAGACCAGGTCTGTCATGAACAATAACATGAATATATTTAACAAAATATTATTAGTAAAATGAATCCAGCGACGTATAAAAAGGATCAAACATCATGACAAGTGGAGTGTATTTCAGGAACGCAAGCTTCGATTAACAAACCAATGAACGCATCATACCATATTGTTAGAATAAAGAACAAAAAAATAGTGCCACCCCCACAGATGTAGAAAACACACTTTACAAAACTCAACACACACTTGAGATTAAATATCTCAGAAGACTAAGAATAAAATGGATTGTCCAAATTTTATGAAGAGAAACAAGAAAACATAAACCAAACAAAACATAACAACAGCTAACATCAAGCTTAGTAAAGATTGAATTATTTACCTCTAAGATAGGAACATGGCAAGGATATCAACTCTCACCACTTCTATTCAACCTTTTCCCTGAAATTCAAGAAAGCGCGATAAGGAAAAGAAAAAAAAAAAAAAGTAAAGCCTTTAGATTTGGAAAAGAGAAGTAAAACTGTCATTATTTGCACGTGACTTAGTTCTGTACATAGAAAATCCTAAGCAATCCATCCAAAATCACTAGAATTAATGAACATACAAGCTTAATATCCAGAAACCGATGGATTTTTTGTATATGCAAGGAACCATTCAAAACTGAAATTAAGAAAATAATTCCATTGATAATACCATCGAAAGAAATTGAAGGTTTAGAAATAAATTTAATACAAATATTGTTAAGATTTTTATCTTAAAAAAGATGACTAAGAAGAATTTTAAAATATTAAATGAATATATAATTGAAATCAATCAGTTTGAAGAATTAATTATATTAAGATGCTAATTCTACTCAAAATGACCCATCAGTTTAATGTAATCCTGAAGGCTTCTTTGTGGAATTTAACAGGTCAACCCTAAAATGTATATGAAATGTAAAATATTTAGATCATCCAACACACTTTTGAAAAAGATGAGCAAAGTTGGAAGAGTTACGCTCTCACTGTTAGTTGTTTTTGTTTGTTCATTTGTTTGTTTTTGCCTACAAGAAATTATCATAAACTTAGATACTAAAAGAAAAAAAGCCATTTCATTTAGCAGTTAACAGCTCTGTACATCAGAAGTCCAAGAGCCTGGGTGGCTCAGTCAGTTGAGCATTCAACTCTTGATTTCAGCTCAGGTCATAATCCTAGGATTGTAGGATTGAGCCCCACATCAGTGTCTGTGCTGAGTGTGGAGCTTGCTTAAGATTCTTGCTCTCTCTCTTCCCCACTCACAGGCTATCTCTTTCTAAAAAAAAAAAAAAAAAAGGGAAAGTCCAGCACACCTTACATGGCTGGGTTCTCTGCTCAGTGTTTCACGAGGCTGAATTCGAAGCATTGGCCAGTTTTGTTCTCAACTGGACCTCCAAGTCCTCCTCAAAGCTCATTTCCAGTTCTTGGAGAAATTTACCTTCTTCCTGCTGTAGAACTGAAGTGACTGTCATCATGTTGGCAGTCAGTCAGGGGCCCCTCAATCCTTCTAGAACCTACCTGTATTTCTTGTCTCATGGCCTCCTCCATCCTTAGGAAGCAACAGTGTACCACATCTTTCCCACCTGTGAGGTCTCTCTTAGATGTTTTCTTCTACTATCTTTCAGTGAAAGCTCTGTGCCCTTAAAGCAGTATGTGATTAGAATAGGCTCACCCAGATGAGTTCCCTTTGGATTAATTTAGATTCAACTGATTAGTAACTTTAATCACATATGCAGAGCCACTTTTTCCGTGTGATATAACATAACCACCGTTTGATATTTTATCATATTCACAGTCCCAGGGATGAGAGTGGAAATCTTGGCCATGTTAGGGTTCTGCCTACCACATTACCTTGTAAAAAAAAGTTACTATAAAGGCAGAATAATCAAGACAGTGCCGTGATTATGCAATCATTAGCATTTAGATTAATGGAACAGATTTGAAATGTCATAGAGAAATCTTGACACCTCTGGTCAATGATTTTCTTTGACAAAGATACCAAGGTATTTCAATCAGAAAAGGATAATTTTTGCAATACATAGTATGAGGACAACTAGATACTGCATGTCAAACTGAGTTTGACTTTTACCTCATACACTCTACAAAATGAACTCAAAATGGATCATAGGCCTATATACAAGAGCTAAACAATAAAACTTCTATATTTAATTTTTTCTGTAATATCTTTCTGCCCCTCAAATGCACAAAAAGATCTTAGATAGTATACCAAAATCTTAACATATAGAAGAATAATTTGATAAATTCAACTTTACTAAAATTTAAAGGACACGAATAGAGAATGAAAAAGAGAAACCAGAGCCTGGAAGAAAATACTTTTAAATCATACATCTGATAAACAAACTAACAAACAAGACCAAAAACAAGAAGAACTTAGATCCAAAATATAAGAACTCTTATGACCTTTCAGTAATGAAAAGATAAACTCTTAATTTCAAATAAATGGTTAAATATTTCAATAAAAGTTTAACCAAAGCCTAATAAAACCCTGGGAAAATGTACCCAACATCATCAATCATAAGGGAAACACCAGTCTAAACCACAATGAGAGATCACTACATACCCAATAGAATCAAAAAGTCAATCAAAAAGTCAGATAATAGGGGTGCCTGGATGGCTCAATCTGTTGACTTAGGCTCAGGTCATGATTTTATGGTTCCTGAGGTCCAGCCTGGCTTCGATTTACTGCTGCAGAGCCTGCTGAGAATCCTCTGTCCCCCTTCCTGTACTCCTCCCCAATCATCTGCCCCCCTCTCTCTTCCCCTCCCCCTCTCACACACATATGCACGCCCCTACTCTCTCTCTCTCAAACATAAGCATTAAAAACAAAAGGCAGATAACAACAAGTGTTGGTACAAATATGGAGAAACTGGAATTCCTATTTCTTGCTGCTGGGAATGTAAAATGACCCAGATACTTTTGAAAACTGTGTCATGGTTTCCTATGAACCAAGTTTTTAAGTTATGTTTAGTTTAAACATAAACTAGCTATATAACCCAGAAATTCAATTTCTCGATGTCTACCCAAGACAAATGAAAGAATATATCTATGCAATGACCTGTTTCCAAATATTCATAGCAACATAATCAAAATAGCCAATAAACTGAGAAAATATTCTATAAAATTTTTAAAAAATATATAATGAAATGCTTTACTGACCTATATGCTTGTACTCTGAATGTCCAATATAGTAGCCCCAGCCACGTGTCACTACTGAGCAGTTGAAAGGTAGCTAGTCCAAATTGAGAGGTGCTACAAATGTACAGTGTACAAGATTTCGAAGACTTACAATAAAGTGTGGAGTTTAAAATATCTCACTAATAACATTTTGTATAAGTCACTGTTTGAAATTTTAATATATAGAATAAGTCTGATTAAATATACTATTCGAAGCGATGTCACCTGTTTCTACTTTCTCCTACTAGAAAATTTAAAATTGGGGCACCTGGGTGGCTCAGTCTGTTAAGCGTCTGATTCTTGATTTCAGCTCAGGTCATGATGCAAATAAAGTTACATTCACAGCTTACACTCGTGGGCTCATCTCGTATTTCTATCATTCAGCACTGCAAGAACACGTATTAGTGGGCTGTGATAGGTTCGGTATCGAACAGTAAATATTAAAAAAAAATAGCATCGAGCATTCGGTGACTGAATTTGAACGTATCTGCACAGCTAAATCAAGTGCAATGATCAGTATTGCTCTTTGAAAACAAAACTAACAATCATAACAATTTAAACTGGAGGAGTGACTACTGCACACTAAGACATCTGAAGAATTTATAAGTAGGTGAGAAAAGGGCATTGAAGAAAGAGATTAGGCAGATTTAACTGTTTTGGATAACATTTTCTCTGCATAAAAATTCGGTGATTAAATATGTAACCCAATTATTGGAAATTTCCTCAAAATTAAAGAAAGCCCGGCCCTCAAAAAGCAAAACTAGCCATATTTATGAGCATGTGAAGGAAAAAATCCTTTTCCTATTTCTTTTCTTTCCCCACATGTTTCCTTCTTTCCCCCATGTCCTTCCTTCTTTCCTTCTTCCCTCTTTTCTTCCTTCCCCCTCTTCTCTCACTTTTTAGGTCCTTCTTTTCTCTTTAAAACAAATCACAATGATTTTCTATATATATTCTGAAGCAAGATACTAAAATATTCTAAGGTTTTAATTTTCAAACTAATTCTTTAAAGCCAATGCATTTTTATATGATTTGTCAACAATATTCCTGAATTAGTGCATGACTTCAAAGATATAAATATCTACCTTTAATTATCAAGGAACAGATAACTCATGAGATAATTTTTTTAAATGTTTTTAAAATGTGTATTTATTTTTGTGAGAGAGAGAGAAAGACAGAACGTGATCAGGGGAGGGGGAGAGAAGGAAGGATACACAGAACCCTAAGCAGGCTTCAGACCCTGAGCTGTCAGCATAGAACCCAATGTGGGGCTTAAACCCATGAGCAGCGAGATCATGATCTGAGCTGAAGTCAGATGCTCAACCAACTGAGCGACCCAGACGCCCCTACATGAGATCATTTTAAAGTGGCAGATAAAGACCTATAACACGCTGAGTGGATATTGAGTAGTAAATTACTCTAATTTAGAACCAAATGGTTTTATTACGATTTTGCTCATATGAAAATGGAGGCACAATAAAAAGAAATACTTATCTCTGTTTACTTTTATCAGTGGACTCATCACCATGAAAGCCATTGTGGTACAAGGTCAAAATCATGGAAGTACCAATGGAAGAGTACTGAGGTTTCTGTCCTGACTCTGACAAGCACCAACTTTATCTGTCGGCCAATCACACCCCCATTCTGGCCTAGGCCTTAAGGACGATGGCACAGCTGCTCAATGAGCTATAAAAACGTTTCATGGTTTGCCTCACTAGATACATCTGATGCCTTAGATACAGGTAATAATAGGTCACCCTCGAGATGTGGGTAACTTCAGCTGTCTTATATCCATAGTGTCCATATAAGTAATGGTTCATACTGGGACACTTTTGAGAGAGAAAAGGAGGCTGTGATATTTATAGTGAAACAATAGGCTTTTGCACAAGACTAGCTCGTGCTAACTGGGACATATGGTCACCCTGCCCGTCCATGACTGTGGACTCTCATACACTCAGAGTGAAGTCTGGGCTTGCCATTGAACCAGTAGAATGGCAAAATTCAAACAACAACAATAACAACATTAATAATAATAAGGAGAAGAGCTATATGGTGAAAATTGCCAGGGCTAGCTGGTTGGATCAATGGGTTAATTTCAAAATTGAGTAATTGTTTTCAGAGACTGTTTTCCCATCGTCTAGATAGGAACACATGTGTGGTCTGTGCGTATAGATACAGGTATATATCTGTGCATGAATGCCTGGTGGGTGTAGCCAGGTATCTTTCATGGGTTCTGGGGGGAACCAATTTTGCGAATATAGGCCATATCCTAAGCTCCCTTCTGCCTGCTTTCCTGTGGGTGGCCAACAGCCTCTTTCTGGGGACAGTTTCTGTCCAGCTGATCTCTGAAAGCTTTGTCTTTCCGGAGATTAGTGTAGGAGCACACTTCGTTCCCCTAAACGGGATGTGCTGCTTGGCTCTTTGCTCCAAACACAGCTCTGTGGGCGGTTGGGACTCACTGCATCAGCCCATCAGGTAGAACATGATGTCTACACCAGCAATCCAAATGTATGACTCTGCCTAAGTGCTTCGGCTTCTTCATTCGAGAAACAATAATCTCTCGTCTCATAGGGCTGCTGTGAGTTTTAGCTTATGCCAGCAATCATTAAAGAAAAGAAAAGGTGAACATAAACTGTGTAAAACTGTTCCACACAGAGCGCTAAACTGGAACTTCAGCCTTGCCGTCCTGTACAGGTACACGGGGACATTTTTTAAAATACTTCCTCAATTTTGGAATTTTGAATCGAAATTCCGTGAGGGTATTTTCTTAACACGGTCCTGAATGGGCTTGAAACACAAACATGCGGAAGAGAGGTCTCCGTGACAAAGATGTGACTTTTATATTCTCACGTCATATAAAATATGGCCTCCGTTCATTTAGAGATGGTTCTCCTTAAATGAAACTAAATAGTAATGAACAAAGAACTGCATATTATCTAAGTGTATTTAAGACGCTATTCTCTTAGGAAGGGAGAAAAGAAGAAAGGGAGGGGGGGGGAAAAAAAGGAAGAGAAGGCTCCTTTGATATAACCATGTGATAATGATTAAAACAAAAAGAAAGAAAGAAGTCAAAAATCACTGTTAAAAAGCAAAACCAAAAGAACCAGACTAAACCTTTCCCTGTCTTTACATCGTCTCCTGCCCGACTGATTTAGCTCAAGCGGTTACCACAGCGGCTATTTGTAGGGAAGCAACAGAGAAAGCAGTCTGGGGCAGGGGTATTTCAGCTCCTGCCTAGTTTCTAGTCACAAGTCCCAGTTGTGTCAGGTGGGGAATGAAAACCCACACATGTTTCACTTTAAGCGAGATGAAATGGTCTCCGCAAACCGTCTCCCCTCCAGGAATCCCCTCCTTGGTGCATATTTAAAAAAAGGATGCCAGGGCAACATTGGTCTCCAATTTTATCTGCTTAAAATAAAATTCTGTGCACCTGCCCACGGACAAAAAGTTCTTCCCCGCCTTCTTGGAATGATTAATAATTCAAGCGGTGTGCTCCAGAGAGGGCCACGAATAAGTTTCCTATCTTGTTGCAGTAAAGATATTTTCCTAATCTGGAGACATCTAAAAAGGTTCTTGAAATATGTGCTTCTGGATTATTTTGAAACAAAATGAGTATCTGTGTGAGAGTGTGTCTTGTATTATAAGCTGCTGGAAGATAGGAATCAAGTTGGTTTGACTTGCTTTTTAGGGTACGTTATACATTTGGGGTAGCTTTTAGTGAAAATCAGAGTTTTCTAAAGCTTACCTTCTCACACAAATGCCAGTAGAGTTCCGTAGCTATAATTTCCTCTCATCTCAATAAAAGGCATCCACAACATAACAGATAGACTCCTTCTTCTCTATGTCATCGTATGATTGTGCTTTTATCAATTCGAGGACTCCCTGCCACTGGACACTTTGAAATCTAGCCTGAAGTCTAGAAACACTGCTACCCTTCTCCTTTTGAAAAGCACTTCTCATCGATCGAGGCGCAGAAAAAACACAGTTTTTCACATGTGAGTCATTTTCACCAAACGCGAACTTCCCTGCATAGGAAAACAGGACTAATATAGCAATCTGAAAGTCCCCGCGATGAAAGCATGTGTCACCATGTGCAAAGTGTGAAATGTAATTGAAAGGAAAATGTTTAATTAAAACGGACATTTCTGAGCCTGGTTCTGGCAGCAGCCATGTTGCTGAAAAATTATATTTGTTACACCGGCAACCTGGGAGAACAGGTCAGGAGACGGCTAGTGCCAGCTTCCATCCAGGAGTAAATGGGGTGAAAACCAGAAGGAGAGCTTCAGTGCTGATCCTTGGTCGCCGTGCATGTCCCCAACACATGTGCCCCGGTGCAGACCAGTCCGAACGAGAAAGACCAGCCACATGGAGCTGTTCTGAAGTCAAGATTAATTATAACCAAGCCTCCCCTTCCCTCCAAAGAATCGTCCCTTTCCTTCATGTCAGCAAGTTGCCTTAACAATCAGGCTTTCAGAGGCTGTGCTGTGTTTTTGCAGCCTGAAATGTGAGTAAACTCATCGTCTCTAAAGTTATTTCTCCTTGGAGACCACGGAGATCTTTTTTTTTTTTCTCCCCTCATAAAAGCCACTGATCTCAGATAATCCTCAGACTTGAGTGGGGATGAGCTTCACTGACTTTCTCAGTTCAAATGTGAGAACAGAATTTGAAAACGAGATTCCGTCTGGCATCCCAAAGGACGGCTTCTCCTTCCTGAAGCCTGGGGTCTGTTCCACAGTCTATCAGGTCGGGGAGCACCAGCCCACCTGAACTGGGCAGGTTTGGTCACCCGTTAAGAGACTGTCCTTGGTGAAGAAGTATTTCTTTGGCATTTTACAAAGGGCAAGTGAAATAGAGCTCTCTTTTTTTTTCCTGTTGCATCTCTCATGCCACCCTGTAAAACCTTGGTGGCCAATAGTGGACCCAGGGTGTACAACAAAACTTGTGGATTTCTTCCTAAAAGGCGAAAGTTCCAACTTTCAATCCGTGTTTTTCAACTTCATTAGGCTTACTTGCTCTTCTTATGCCTCTACCTCCTCGGGAGCCCGGTTACCATCCCTAGATGGCTAACACCACCGAAGGCTCAGACCAACAAATACATCCATAAATAAAAGATCTATAAATGTAAAACTCATTTAACAACGTCGACCGCAAAGCATCGCAAGAAAAAGTTCAGAAGATCTGAGCACTGTTCTGCAATTCATGATTTGGGTATTAAAGCCGCTCTCATTGTCTAGATCCAGCGACCATGACATTTGATCATTTTTTCCTACCTGACCTTGTTTAGTGAGCTCCTTCTCTATAATATGTTCTTTATTGCCCAAGGAATGCTCTTTGAATTTACTTTCTTTATGGTGTGATTATAAATCTTCATGACATCCCTAATGATTCATCTCTTTTGGCACTGGGCATAGGATAGCCATTTGTATAATGCACACATTTCATTTAAGGTGTAACCAGAAAGAGATTTATCAATCAGTACAGGGTTTTCCGGCATTTGCTGAACTCTGTCCCTGAAACTATTTTTCCCTCCCCATAAACACATTTATTTTTAGAGCACTTTCTGCCTTAAATGACCCATAATCCTTGAAAGAAGAGGTTGTGTTTAATTTGTGCATCATCTAAACCGCTGGACTTTACTTCTGCCGAGGACCAGATGCAAATTTTAATCTTCACCATAATATGGAAATATTTAATGCTGAAATATCCACCAGATTATTTCACTTATCTTAAACAAAATAGGCTGTTTAATTGGAACTCTGATTGGTGTCTGTCTTCCGGGTTTTGCACTTATCGCTAAAAGTAATAGAGCTAAATTATTTTAGGGGTACTAAAAGGAGCATGAACTTCTTCTTTATTTGGGGGTTCACTGCAGTGAGCCAAGTGCCTCCTACTACAGGCTCTCCTGACTGTGTCTCTGAGCTCTGGGTCCTAGACTTCAATCGTTCTGGCAAAGTGTTCCTTAGGAATGAAAGATCCCTGAATCCCAGGAGGTAAATACCTCTCCTAAAAGACTTCTGGGATTGAGATCTTTCCCGCATGGTATATGATCTTTGTAAATCAGTGGCGTTTGCTTCAATCCAACGTTCCATATCCACAGTCTCATGAAAACAGAAAACTACATGAAATACAGGAGAAGCCAACAACAGGGGGAAAGAAACTTCTGCAAAAATACTTTTTTAACTTCAGAGGACACACACGTGTCCCGCAAAGCCGGAAGAAACGGAAGATTTTTCTTTCTTTCTTTTTTTTAATGGACATATGTAGAACATTTGTTTCCGTTTTATTTCTGCTGTCATAATATGATGGTTTTATTCAGTTTTTCAACATGCTTCAGCTGGAAACACTACATCTTTAAATCAGGCAACCCTGGCGTCTGTGTGAATTCCCTTGCCGCACTCCCTCACCTTACCCAGGTGCATGTTAAATCAGTATTAATGACAATATCATTCTTGTGCAGTCATCTCCTGCCTGCAATTTGGTTTTAATTACCCGCCACGTTGTCTTTCCCCCTCACTGACAGCCATTAAATAGGGAATGACACTAGAGCGATGGTTGTGTGGAATATTCACTTCGCCAGATTTTTGTCCCCGTCATAAAACAGGCTGCAGTGCCTCCTAGTGGCGGAGACCAGACAGGGCCGTATTCGCAATTGCAGACTTTCCATGCACTTTTCAGGTTATTTTGGAAACGTGGGGTGATTGTGAGCCGCATTGACTATTTTTAAAGAAAAAAAATTAAAAATCACTGATAAATTCAGAAAAAATTGATTTTGGT
This sequence comes from Paguma larvata, assembly GCA_030068075.1. NCBI lineage: Eukaryota > Metazoa > Chordata > Mammalia > Carnivora > Viverridae > Paguma > Paguma larvata. The sequence continues at coordinate 126,593,429 of CM057827.1, read as the reverse complement.
AAAGTGTGTGTGTGTGTGTGTGTGTGTGTGTGTGTGTGTATGTTTTCCCACTGAAATATAACAATAAATCCACACACTGGTAAGGCTTTGGCCATCTACAGGGGAGGCTCAGAAACAAGGAACTTTTCAGTAAAATGTAACTGATCAAAGTTCTTGGAGCAAATTGTTCAACAAAGGTGAGTGGCAACTCTTCAATAAATTCGAATTTCAACTCCTTATCTTTCAGCAGGCAATTTCCTCCTATGTCACAGAAAGGGTTGTTTGGTTTTTATTTTCTTTCTTTCTTCTTTTCTTACTCTTTATTCCTTATGTTATTTCTTTCTTTCCTTTTTTCCTCCCATTTCACAAACTCTTTTTATCTTGGTATGAGCAAAAAACACTCTTTTAAGCTACTAGTGTACACAGAAAGGATACCTTTCTGTGCAATTATGCAGTTCTTCAGCATTATTGAACGAAAGTTCTCCCTTCCACCGGAGTTTAAAATTGAAGTTGTTTGTCCGAATGTGCACGTGAGACACAATACAGATGCTCCGGACCGAAGATGTCCGTATAATGGCTAGCACATCGTGCCTGTTTTAAAAATTCTTGGTTCAAGTAATTCTGCAGGCATGGACATTTCACAGGAAGGATGTTGGACCTCTGCATTATAAATTAAAAACACGGCTTGTAAACAATAGGCACGGCGCACTCGGAGAGGGAGCACCCTTAAGGAGCCGGGTTCAGCCTCTACCTTGTGATTTTTCTTCCCACCACCTTCTCTGTGGTTGGAAGGTTGCGGCTCCATGGCTTGCTATTTCACAGTTGTTTGCTGGCTTCTTTCAACAAGCATAATTACTCATTTTACGTGCTGCTAAATGAGAGTCATTGCTAACTGCTTTAATTAGAATTTTAAGCATACATAGTATAGGCAATAACTCGCACATACATTTATGGTGTGCATTTGCGGTCGTATGCGGTGTTTATAAAAACTCAGACATAAGCTAGAGAGGCCGATAACGACAGCGTGTCTGCTCCTTCTCCGTTCTCCCGACCAGCACAGCAGCGCTCCGCATAAATCCGTGTGTGCTTATTGCTGCGTCTTTGAAGAATAACTCTTTATATTCCCATTTAACAAATTAATATGAACCTCTGAGTATTTTGTTGAAAGAAATGGAAGTACCGAATTGTAAAATGAAGTACTATTAAAAGGGTATTGGTTAGAACCTGATCTCAAGTTCAGAAAAAAAGAAAAAAAAAAAAAAGAATCCTTGGAACAAGAACTTTTTTGCTAAATGAGAAACTTTAAATGGCCTCATAAACTGGTTTTCAGCGCTCCTGATAGCATCGCCAAAAGAATAAAAAAATATATATTGTCTTTAAAACTGAGGAAATTAACATATTTTTAAAGGGGAAATGTGCTGGTTTGATGCATGCTTTTTTCCTTCAGAGAAAATATTTGATCTTTTGAATGTTGCCCGAATGGATTCGATGTATTATTTTAAGGAATATTTCCCATCATTAAATAACAGCTAGGAAAATTGTTAATTTTTCCAGACTGAAATGAGAGGCTTGTAAATGCAATGATGAAGGCTTAATCTCTGATACAGCTTACATATATTGGTTTACAGCTGTATTGAGCCCAGTTAGACTGATTTTTTTTTCCATCCCTAATATGAAACTTGATGCTGGGAAATCTGATAAGTGAGTTTCATTACCCTGGAAATTTATTGCTTCTATATCCAAGTGCAAAGAAATAGCACCAGGAAAAACAATGAGGAGTCTGTATGCAAGGCATTAATGATGGCTACTATTTTCTCAGGAAAATTCTGCATCGGGAACAAGGGGTATTTGAGCTGTTGCAAGGACAAGGCACGCTATTCCTTTTGGAGTGGGTCATCACGCGCTCTGGGTGTCATATCACATCGGCGCGTTCTCCTGGCGTTTCAGATTAGGAAGAGGAAACGCAGTGAAAGCCAGGAGGGTGTCTGCCTGCTGTGTTCACGGCAGAAGTGCCCTGTGGCATGGGGCAGGTGCTAAGCGCTCAAAACCTTCTGGAGGCCGACCCCCACCTCTATTCAGCCCTCTCCCTACACCGCTGCTGCCTCGCCCCTGCAACACGCTTTGCTCATTTCGAGCTCCGCTCAGTTGCCTATGCCTACTGCTCACCACGTTACAGATGGGATGACAGAAGCTGAAGAACTTTGCAGGGAGCAAACAGTGTCATTACATTAATTAAGTCAACGACTAGAACTGTTCCCTGACTAGGAGGACCCAATGCTGGGTAACACGGGAGCAAGACAACGGTGTGAATGGTATTTGGTGAGTGTTTGCTGTAGGCCAGATACTGCACGTGGAATATCTTCCTTTATTCTGGTAGTAAATTCACAAGCGATGTCTGGAGGACAGCCCTGGGGCTCTGAGGGGGATGGCTTGTCTAAAGTCTACCACCAGGAAGAACACAACTGGGCTGTGAGACCTATTCATCTACCTGACTACACAGTTGTTACATTTTGTTTCACTAAACCGTGGTTGCTGATTGCAAGAAACTTCTACTCTCAACGTGGATGTGTAAAAGACGACAATGTGATGTCACATGTAAAATGGCAGGTAAGTATTTATAAGCAGGGGCTGAATGTATCTTGATAGATAGAGGGTCATTATCAGCTTAGACATGACAGGAGAGTCTCCATGAGGAGACGGAAAGACTGTTGTGTTGTGTCAAGGTGCCGGGGAACAACATCCCTGTGGACGGCATCCCTCATCCCCAGCACCCACGGGAGGTGAGCTTGAGAAAACAGGCGCCCACAAGCTTGCACAAATCTACACAGAGAAAGGAAATAAGGGTTGGTGGGTGTTATCTGGAAGGACAACATCCACCCGTCTCGCTGAATATATTTTTTTTTTTAATGAAGACTGTGTCTCTCCAATCGGTTGGGTTCAAGAGGTTTGGAAAGTCTGAGTTAAATAAAATCAGGCAGGTTTCTCTAAGGCAGGACGTTTCAGAAACTTGCACGTGTTACCGGACAGTATGAATGAGAGAGAAACTTCGAGAATACACATTTCTCAAACTCTTTTGTCTTCAAATGTGAAGTTTTTAAAGGGCCTCTGTCAGGAAAGGGCTATGGACACATGGTCGAAAATATCGTTACAAGGGGGCGGGTTAATTGGGCCAATGGACAGGAATCCTTAAAGGCTCGATTAAGACAGGCTTTATCCTGTAGGCGATGAAGAGCCACCAAAGGTCTTTGCATGGGGAGCCGATTTCTGCTGTCACGTTAACGATAGTTCCAATCTCCAAGGCTGACACAGCAAGAGTAGCATATTCTCGAACACCGTGGGGCCCAGCTTGTCAAAACAAATACTATCCGCTTCCTTCTTGGTTTACATCGTAAGTGAGCGTGTGCTTTGCGGTGTCGACTTACTGGAATCAGTCCAAACACTGTGGTTGGAAATAACCCACGCTTTACAGGTTTTAGAGAGTCCTGGGTTGATATTTTAATCTCGCTGCGTAATAAGGATAGTAAAGAAAAGAAGCTGGCATAGATCACTAAGCACAACCTCTTGAAGGTTTTTTTTTGAGCACATATGGTATTTCCTAAGAAGGAGAAAGCAAGAAATGTGAGCCCAAATGGAAACTTGGGCTGGCGCGAGATGTTCAGACATTTGTTGCCCTTGTTTAATATTTAGGGTTCTGAATTCTGAAGGTTCCAGAATTTTCAAAACATTGCCAGTTTTCCTGCAGATTTCTAAAAGTTTTCATGAGCGGAGAAGTACAGTGCAGGCTTTTATCCTAATGATGTCCTCAGCTGTGGAACCGTAGTCAAACTTCTTGATGTAAGGGAATAATAGAAGCTAATGTTTTCAGAGCCCAAGTCTGTCATAAGCGCTTAAATATATTTATGCCTTTAATTCTATTAGAACCTCAGAATAAATGCTAGCGTCGTTCTTGTCTTTCCGTTCAGAAAACAATAACAGACAGTGGTTGCTGAGATCTGACAACCAGATTAGTGAGCGATTTGGAGTGAGTTAGGGTTAGGCTCAGATCCTTTGCTCGTAACTACTATGCTTTTGAGCCACTTTCTGCCCAAAGGTGTGGTTTACAGGACCTCCCTTCTGGCTTAGCAACATAACAGTAATAACAGCCAGCAGATTTAACCTCACACCAGGGACTCTATTAAACCTTTTATATTGTTTATCTCATTTAATTCTTGCAAATATTTTGTAGGACAGGGAGACATAATAACCCCATTTTAGAATATGTGAGAACACTGAGGCCAGAACGGGTGAGTCCTGTGTTCAAGGTCACACAGCTGGTCATAGGTCAGTCTGCAGTACAAACCCTGGTCTGACCCTAGAGTTGGCTGACAGCTAACTGCTGATTCTATTTAACTGTATCATCGGGAAATTTGTTATGTTAAGTAAATTACGGATGAAAATTACTAACCAGATCTTGCATTTTGTCCTTTTCATTTTCTTCCTCCAATTAAAAAAAAGAGTGAGAAAAATATTTATTACTCTCAGATTCCATACTTTTGCAAGCTGTATTTATCTTCCACAGACTGGTGTATCTATTATGCGTCCACAAAACTCGTTATGACCTTTTAAAATGGCTCTTTTTTTCATTCTTTTATTTAAAAAAAAAGATTCTAAAAAAATCATATGTGAGTGTTTTTCCTGAAAGTCAAACACTAATGAAGCTCAACTGCCCTATTTATAGCATTTTTTCCTGTATTGATCAAAGCAATTGGAAGAAAATGCTGTGTGCAAGAATGGCAGGTTATATATAATAATACCCTAGTTGACTATTTTAAAAATTGAGAGTTGAAAACACCACGATCAAAATGAAAGATTCTTACACCCAAATGATTTCTTGTGTTGTCATCTTTCTTTGAAGAAATCAATTGAATATTTCTTTATGACCTCTTTGCTATAAAAAAAAGGAATGGCTTATAAATAAATACAATGTGTAGTTTCTTTTTCTTTCTTTCTTTTTTTTTTTTTTGGAATTAAATATTTAAACAATATATAATGAGATGTCTCATGTTCTATTTGTCCTTCATAATATTTGATCCAGATCACTGGGAATGTTGATATGTGGTTTTCAGATTCTTACTTTTCGGCCTATGATGTGGAGGCAATGTTTATTTCCCAATAAAACACTACTATTAAGTTGGGAGGTCCAAAACAGCAATTGAGGAAGATTCTGAACTCACCTCCTCCCATCACAGATCTACATCTACACGTAGAGCGATTCTTCCTGAACAAGAAAGGAAGGCTGATAGAGAAGTTCCTGTACAACCGATGACAGAGGGACCACACAGAGAAGGGTAGGAGAGAGGGGAACCCCACCCAGAATGTGGCAGCCGCAGTAAGGAGACCATCACTGAGGGGCCCACACACAGACTGACCTACCTTAGGGTACGGCCACAAAACAGCAGTTTAAAAAAAACAACTAGACTATAAGTAATGGAAACCCACATACTAACCCTTAAGCATCCACCAAACAAGTAGGGAACTGCTGGACCTCTTTCTGGGACTGGAGGCACCAGCAAGCACCAGTTTTTATATCCCCCCTCCGCCTCGATAGCAAAGTTGGGAGCGGAGTCCAGGCATTGTAGCCAGCCTACTAGATCCACCCCAGTGTACCGCGAGCTCCAGGTCCCTGTCAACCCCACTCGGCCCCCGAAGCTAACCCTGGCACATCATGCCCAGAGATCCCCCTTTGGGACCCAACTTAGCTCTAGCTCTCCCACCAAATCACAAACCTGTAACCGTGTGGCTGGGAACCCCCAAGGCAGTGCCCACTCCAGCTCTAAAGCTGCGAGGCCCATGCAGTGTACATAGGAAATGCTGTTACTCAAGGCCACCCCTACAAGACTGGACGGGGGAACAGTTCTCCTTGTTCATAAAAAAAGATAGAACATCAAACAAAATGAAGAGATAGAGAACTATGTTGCAAACAAAAGAGCAAGAGAAAACCCTAATGGGGGGGGGGTTCTAATGAAAAGAGGTAAGCAATTTACATAATAAGGTATTCATAGTAATGGTCCTATAGATATTTCATCAAACTTGGGAGAATAATGAACACAGTGAGCCCTTCAACAAAGAGTTAGAAAATATAAGAAAGAACCCATCAGAGCTGAAGAATACAGTAACTGAAATGAGACACTGGAGGGAATCAATAGTAGATTAGGTGTCACAGAAGAATAGATCAGCAAACTAGAAGGTGGAGTAGTGGAAATCACCCAATCAGAACAGCAAAAGGAAAAAAAAAAATGGTGAATTTAAAAATGAGTACAGTTTCCGGAACCACTGATACAACATGAAGTGAAATCAAATTCGCATTAGAAGAGTCCCAGAAGGAGAAAGGAGAGATAGGAAGAAAGAACAAATTATTTGGATAAATAATGGCTGAAAACTTTCTTAACCAGGGGGAAGGAAGCAGACATCCAGGTCTAGGAAGCAGAGAGTCTTAAACAAGATCGACCCAAAGAGAGCCACGCCAAGACCTTTATAATTAAAATGGCAAAAGTTAAAGATAAAGAGAGCATCTTATAGACAGAAAGAGAAAAACAACTAGTCACATTTGAAGGAAACTCCATAAGACTATCAGCCGATTTTTCAGCAGAAAATTTGTGGGCCAGAAAAAGCAGCAAGACATATTTAAAGTGCTAAAAGGGAAAAACTTGCAAACAACAATAGTTTTCCTGACAAAATTATCACTCAGAATCGAATGAGAGGTAAATATTCTCCCAGCTAAGCAAAAAGCAAAATAGATTATCACCACTAAACTGGCCTTGCAAAAAATGTTAAAGCGTTTATATTTAGGTGGAAAAGAAAAGGCTGTAACTAGAAACAAAAAAATTATGAACGAAAAATCTCACTGGTAAAGGCAAATACATAGTAAAGGCAGTGGATCAGCCATTTACAAAGCTAGTACAAAGGTTAAAAGGAAAGAAGAGTGAAATCAATTATGAATACAAAAAGTCGTTAAGGGAAATACAAAATAAAATGATTTAAAAAAAGCATAAAACATTGTGGGGAGTAAAACAGTAATGCTTTTAGAATGCATTTGAACTTGGGGAACTCACAGGTTATCATAGCCTGGACGCATAAATACATATCAGTACATATGAATGTCATGGTAACCACGAAGCAAAAACTTGTAATAGATGCACTAAAAATAAAGAAAAAAGGCCCCAAACATAATGCTAAAAAATCCCATCAAATCACAAGAGAAGAGACCAGATAAAAAGTAACAAATAAAAAGTACAAAAACAACAAAATGGCAAGAAATACATACTTGTCAGTAATTACTTTAAATGTAAATGGACTAAATAATTGAAGGCATAGGGTGACTGAATGGATGAACAACAAAAGTAACAAAAGAAGACCCATCCATATGCTACCTATGAGAGACTCACTTCAGATCTAGACACACACAGACTTAATGTGAAGAGAGGGAAAAATATATTCTGTGCAAATGGATGTGAAAAGAAACCTGGAGAAGCAACAGTCATATCAGACAAAATAGATTTTAAAACAAAGACTGTAACAAAGACAAAAAAGGACATTACATAATAATAAAACGGTCAATCAAAACAGGATATAACATCCATAAATATTTATGCACCTCACATAGGAACACCTAAATATATAAGTAAATATGAACAAACATACAAGGATAAATTAGCAGTAATACAATAATAGTAGGGGACTTTAATACTTGCATCAATAGATAGATCATTTAGACAGAAAATCAACACAGAAATATTAGCCTTATCTGACACAGCAGGCCAGATGAATTTAATAGATATATGAAGAACATTCCAACCCCAAACTGCAGAACAAGCATTATTTCCCAATTGTATGAGGAACATACTCTAAGATAGATCACATGTTAAGCCACAAAATATATCTCAATACATTTAAGAATATTCAAATTATATCAAGGATCTTTTTCTTTTTGGCCACATTGGTATAAAATCAGAATTCAAATATAAGAAGAACATTAATAAACATAAACATGGAGACTCAACAACACGTTACTAAATAACCAGTGTACCAATGAAGAAATCAAAGAGGAAATTTAAAAAAAAAGCACCTTAAGATAAATTAAAATGGAAACACAACATTCCAAATCTATGGGATGCAGCAAAAGCAGTTATAAAATAAAAGTTGATAGTGATAGAGTCTTACACAAAGAAAAATCCCCAATAAACTATCTAACTGTATTCCTAAACAAACTAGAAAAAGAAGACCAAATAAAGCCCAAAGGTAGTAGAAGAAAGGAAATAATGAATATTAGAGGGGCAATACATGAGATGGAGACTAAAGAAACAATAGGAAAAAAATCAATAAAATTAAAAACTATTTCTTTGAAAAAATAATGAACCTCTAGCCAGAATCATAAAGAAAAAAAAAAAGAGAGAAGGCCCATATAAAATAAAAAATGAAAAAGAAGTTACAACTGACACCACAGAAATACAGAGTTGTAAGAGACTATCATGAACGATTATATGCCAACAAATTCCAAATTCTTGAAGAAATGGGTAAATTCTTAGAAACACACAACCTTCCAAGACTGAATCGTGAAGAAATAGAAAATTCGAATAGACAAATTACAAGTAATAAAATTGTCAGTAATTTAAAAATACCCCAAAAATAAAAGTTTAGGACCAGATGGCTTCACAGGTGAATTCTACTAAACGCTTAAAAGACTTAACACCTATCCTTCTCAAATTATTCTGAAGAATTAAAGAGGAAGGAAAGCTTCAAAACTCATTTTATGAAGACAGCATTTTTCAGATACTAAAACCAGGTAGAGCCAACACAAAAAGGCCAATATCCCTGACGAACACAGATGCACAATTCCTCAATGAAATACCAGCAACCTGACTTAAACAATATGTTAAAAGGATCACACATCGTGATCAGGTGGGATTTATTCCAGGGATGCAAAGATGTTTCAACATTTGCAAATTGATCAAGGTGATAAACCACATTAATAAAACAAAGGATAAAAATCATATAATCATCACAGAGAAAGCATTTGACAAAATTCAATATCCATTTATAATAAAAACTCTTAACAAAGTGGATATAGAAGGAATATACTTCAACATAATAAATGCCATATATGACAAATGCATAGCTAACATCATACTTAATGGTGGAAACCCAAAAGCTTTTCCTTTAAGATAAGAAACAAGGTAAGAATGCCCAGTATCACCATTTAAAAGTCATCCAAACTGGAAAGGAAAAAATAAAACATTTACTCTTTGGATAGGATACGATACCAATATATAAAACTCTAAAGACTCCACCAAAAGGCCTTTAGGACTAATAAATGAATTCAGTAAAGTAGCAGGATACAAAATTTACATACAGAATGTGGTTGTGTTTCCCTTCACTAATAATTAACTGTCAGAAAAAAACATTTATGAACGCATCAAAAAGAATAAAACATAAGGAATCAATTTAACCAAAGAGGTGAAAGTCCTGTACACTGAATGCTATAAAACATTGACAAAAGAAATTAAAGATAATACAAATAAATGGAAAGACACTATGCAGATGGATCAGAAGAGTTAACATTGTTAAAATTTTTGTATTACTCAAAATATTCTACCATGCAATGTATTCCACCTAAAAATACCAATGACATTTTTTACAGAACTAGGATGAAGAATTCTAAGATTTGTAGGGAAGCAAAAAAGACCCTGAATAGCCAAAGAAATTTAGAGAAAGAACAAAGCTGGAAGTATTATGCATTCTGTTTTCAAACTATACTACAAACTACAAAACTATAGCCATCAAAACGGTATGGTACTAATGTGAAAACAGACACACAGATCAATGGAATAAAATAGAAAGTCAAGAAATAAATCCACACATACATGGTAGATCAAAAAAGATAAAAATACACAATAGGAAAAAGATTATCTACAATATATGGTTTTGGGAAAAACGAACAGCTCCATGTAAAACAATAAAGCTGGCCACTATCTTACACCGCATACAAATATAAATTTAAAATTAATTAAAAACTTGACCTGAAATTGTAAAATTCCTAGCAGAAAACATAGACAGTAAGCTCTCTGAAATTAGTCTTAGAAATATTTTTTTTTGGTGGGGGCAGTCTGCTTAGGCAAGAGCAACAAAAGCTAAAATAAACAAATGGGATTATTTCGAACTAAAAAAGTTCTGCACAATGAAGGAAACCAACGACCAAACCAAAGGGTAACTTACTGAATAGGAGAAGGTATTTGCACATCATTCATCTGTTAAGGGGTTAAATCCAAAATACATAAAGAACTTACACAACTTAATATACATTAAGCACATTTGAAAAACATAGGCAGAGGACCCAAATGGACATTTTTCCATGGAAGACATACAGAAGGCAGGCAGGCAAGTGTGAAGATGCTCAACGTGACTCATCATCAGGGAAAGGCAAATGAAAGCCAGATTGAGATATTGCCTTACACCTGTCAGTTGGCTATTGTCAAAAAGACAAAAAAAATAACAAGTGTTGGCAAGGCTGTGGGGAAAAGGGAACCCTTGCACACTGTTGGTGGGAATGGAAGTTGGTGTAGCCACTGTGGAAAACAGTATGGAGGCTCCTCAAAAAATTTTAAAAACAAATGAACAATACAGTAATCCCACTTCTAGATATTTGATGAAAATGAAAACACTATTCACTCTTATGTTCATTGCAGCATTATTTACCATAACCAACATATGAAAACAACCCCGGTGTCCACTGATAGGTGAATGGATAAATAAGATGTGGCATATATATATGTATATATGTAACATATATGACATGTATCTATCCATTATATATCTATTTCACCATATATAATACCACATATATTTATATATAACAATATATATATTATGCATGGTATTATATATACTTAATATATATATTATATTTTTATATATGTAATATATACGGTATTATATATATAATGGAATAGATATATAATGGATAGTTATATAATTATATAATGGCATATATATTCCATATATATGTGTGCCATATATAAGTGCCATATATAGACATATAATATATATAATTTATATATGTCTATTATATATCTATTTCACCATATATATAATACCATATATATTTTTATATGTATGCAATATATATATTTTAGGTGGTATTATATATAATATATATTTTACATGTTAAATATATATTTTTATATGTGCTATATATATTTAAATATGGTATTATATACATAGTGGAATAGATATATAATGGATAGATATATAATATATATATAATTATATATAGCATATATATTCAATTATATATATAATGGAATGTCACTCAGCCATAGAAAACAATAAAATCTTGCCATTTATGACAATATTGATGGACTTGGATGATATTATGTGAGTGAAATAAGCCAGAAAAAGAAAGGCAAGTGCCATATAACTTTCTTTATATGCAGAATCTAAAAACAAATGAATAAATGAACGAAACTGAATGAACTCATCAATACAGGAAACAAGGTGTTGGTTATCAGTTGGGGAGAGGTTGAGGTAAACAAAACAGGTGAACAGAAATACAAGGTGCAGGGGCGCCTGGGTGGCTCAGTCGGTTGGGCGACCGACTTCGGCTCAGGTCATGATCTCGCGGTCTGTGAGTTCGAGCCCCACGTCGGGCTCTGTGCTGATGGCTCAGAGCCTGGAGCCTGCTTCCGATTCTGTGTCTCCCTATCTCTCTGCCCTTCCCCTATTCATGCTGTGCCTCTATGTCTCTCAAAAATAAATAAACATTAAAAAAATTAAAAATAAATAGAAATACAAGGTGCAAACTTCCACTTATAAAATAATGTTATGGGGATGTAATGTACAGCATAGGGAATATAGTCAACACTTGGTAATAGTTGTGTATCATGACAGAGGGTAAGCAGGCTTATCATGGGAATCATTTTGTAATGTAAAAAATATCAAATCACTATGACATACACCCCAAACTAATAGGATATTGCATATCAATTAAGCTTCAGCTAAAGAAATCACTCTCATTAATGAAATATCAATCCATTTTCTTCCCCATAAACCTTTAAAAGTATGTTTGGAGAACTGTCAAATACCAGCAAAGACCTTTATTGGAAAGGGGGCTATAGGTGCTACATTTTAAAACTTTTCTCTGAAACATTTTTAACATGAAATATCTATTAACAGTCCTAGAACAATACGCACACACACATATACTACCTGTGCCTTACAACATTTGGAAACATCAATACACTTGTTGAATGATGAGTATAATTAGTTGTAGATGTTTGAGGGTAACGGAGGAAAATATAATGTGTGTTCGGTGTTGACTGGTAACATAAAAAAGTCATCTCAGGAAAGAAAGTGATGTTCAACAGATACATGCAATTGACAACAACTGCAATTTGTAATCTACACAAAGTTGTTCATGGTACTAAATGGTCGGGAATGTGTACTGTTCAGACTTTCAAACCATAGTATCCATTTTTCCAATAGAGAATATGGATGTATGAGATTTCTATGCAGGAAATAGAAGCTAAGCATTTTAAGCAGAAAGAGATTTAAGAGAGGGGATTAGGTACTTTTAAGTGTTTTATTTATTTTTGAGAGAGAGAGAGAGAGCACACACGTGGGAGAGAGGCACAGAATCTGAAGCAGGCTCTGCGCTGAGAGCAGTGAGCCCTACATGGGGCTCGAACTCAAAAACCACAAGATCATGACCTTCCCGGAGCTCATGAACAATGAGATAATGACCTGAGCCAAAGTCAGACACATAATGGACTGAGCCACCCAGGTACCTCAAGGGGAATAGGTACTTTTAAAGGGCTAGAGGAATAAGCTTTCAAGGTTGACTCCAAGCACTTTGCAAACTTGATACACCAGGGAAGCTACAAAGCTCTGCAGGAAACAGGAAGGTGGGAATTCCAGACGTTGTCATTGGAACATTATGTATGGCCAAAACACACAGTGAATGCTCTAATCTAGGAATAACAAAGATGTCACTATTACTATGGCAACTACCATGGCTGGAGCTGCCACTGGACGGTATGGAAGCTGAACACTGATCCCTGGATTGTGGTGTCAAGAAAACAACAACCACCACCCTCACTTGCCCATAACCTTGCTTTGGCAGAAAGAGCCAAAAACAATCAGAAATTGAACTCTGCCTGATAAGCTTCTTCGAAATTTTATTGGTGTGATCTAATTTGTATCTTAAACAGTAAGAAATGCAGTATTAGTTTTCTAGCCTCCCTCGTTTGGGAAAGCACACTTGAAAGAGTTGGTAATAACAAGATCCAGTCTACTATGTTGAATACTTTTTGAAAGATGGTGCATTAGATTCAAAAGACTGGATGGTACCTATCCACTGTAGAGATGAGTAGGCCACAGATACTCCATGATGATGGTATGCTTCTAAGTCAAAAGGTAACACTAAACATGAGACATGGAAAGGGAGAGTTTAAAGGAAATAATGGTTCCGAGGAAGACACTTTATCTAGATTTTTATACAATATTCTGTATTTGAAGTTTTTTTTTTCATTTGTAGGATTCCAATTTAATTCAATAGCATTTTTAACCTAAATGACCTCCAGTCTTTCCAAATCTTTAAACATGGTTTAATTAAAAAAAAAATCAAACCTTGTTTTGCATTCATATCAACTGTGAAGGAACTCACTCTCAGTGTGTGAGAATTTCCTTGAAATTACAATTAATCAGGGACAAAAGTTGTGGAACTAACATTTATACACATGGCCTTAATTTGTTTTCCTCTTTCTTTCATTCCTTCCTTCACTCCCTCCTTCCTTCCTCCCTTTCTCTCTCCCTCCCTTCCTCCTTTCCTTGCTTCCTTCCTTTCTTCCTTCCTTCCTTCTCTCCTATCATTTCTTACACAAATTTATGGTATTTGAAAAGATATTGCACATTCCTTATTCTATCCAAACTCTCTCTCTCTCTAGACACACACACAAACACACATACACACCCACCCACACACACACACACACACACACACACACACAGCATTATATTTATATAAGCATGTTTTTTCCTTTTCTTTTTTTCATTAAATTATAAGATGATTATTTACTTTGTTACTGCTTATATACAAATATTTTTAAACTTTTTTAGAAATAAATATTTACTTTATAAATTGACTTTAAATATATTCCCTGAATAGAAACTTAAAAACTACTTTATACTTCTTCATCTCATACAAATTTCTTGTATATTATTTTGGGAATGTAGTTTATGAGTTAGCTCTGTAAATACAGAGAATGTCCTTACCTTCCTGCATCAAATTTAGAAGGCAACCAAAATTCCACTCTTTAACGAGTGACTAAATATTCTAGAATATTCAGACTAAATAATCTGTGAGGACAAATCCAGTTTAAAAATACTGTACTTTTGGGCCACTGGAGTGGCCCAGTCAGTTAAGTATCTGATTCTTGATTTCAGATCAGGTCATGATCTTGTGGTTCGTGGGTTTGAGCCCCAATTTGGGCTCTATGCTGACAATGCAGAGCCTGCTTAGGATTCTCTCTCTTTCTCTCTCTGTGCCCCTCCCACATGCTTGCTTGCTCTCTCTCTCTCACAAAATAAATAAACTTTAAAAAATATTGTACTTACTGTTAAAAATAACATCTTGGGGTGCTTGAGTGGCTCAGTTGGTTAAGCATCTGACTCTTGGTTTTGGCTCAGGTTATGATCTCATGGTTTGTGGGTTCGAGCCCTACATTGTGCTCTGTGCTGACAGCACTGAGCCTGACTGGGATTCTCTCTCTCCCTTTCCCTCTGCACCTCTCTGATCACTCATTCTCTCTCTGTCTCTCTCAAAATAAATAAATAAAATAAAACCATTAAAAAATAAAATAAAATAACACCTCAATAAAGAAATGTCGAGCAGATAGAATTGAATAAAAAATTATTCAGATCACTTACCTTCGCAGCGTTAATTTCCTCTCTTGGAAAACAGGTACTGTTTGTATCTGATTGCATTTCAATACATTTTCAATACTAAGTTCAAAAATTAGATATAGACATTGATTTGAAAGTGCTTTGCACAAGGGTGTTAGAAGAGTAACAGCCTGAAAGAGGACCAGATGAATGCCAAGAAAATGACTATCGGAGAGGATACATGAGAAAATGATGTCACCAACGTGAAGTTAGATGGGTTACAGCGTGCAGAGGAAAGCCAGTTCCAGGAGCAACATGAAGAATGCAAGCAAACTTCTTAATGACAATGGGAATTTCAGCACCGCTGTATTGGGCAATCTCAGGGGACACTATTTCCATAGAATACAATGTGAATGGTGCCTTTTGCATTTGTACACATCCTGACTCTGAAGCTCTAAATGTATCTGATGGGATTTGGAGGCAGTTATAAGTGTTCAGTCTACTGGGTGTCTTGAGTGGCTGACAAGAATTCCAATTAGGACACAAGGCTGTAGGAGGCATAGCAGTTCGGTGGCAACACTCAGGTCAAAGATAGTTTGGGTAGAGATTTCAGAGAGACAGATGGAACTAAGAGATCATGGGCTTTTATATAATTTTGTTTTCTTGGTGGGGCCTTTGATTACATCAAAACTCTGGATTCTGGTACAAGTCTTGATAAGAGAATTTCAGATGTACAGGTGGTTACAAAATGCGTGATGAGGTCTATCCTGCAGAAAATAAGGAATGGTCAATGATTTTCAGGTTCAGAATTACCATGATCATACTGTTGTTTCAGAAAAACTATTCTATAAATGTAGAATGAGTTACAATGGAACAAAAGTTGCTTACAGTTGCAGGTTATTTAAGAGGTTTAGAAAAGAGATGTTTAGCATTTAACAATGGTTTATGAAAATTAAAACAAAGAAACAAACATTGAACAACTAAGAATCAACAGGACTTGATCACTCTAAAGTTCTTTTCAAATTTGGATTATTAGAAGAATGATAATGCTATCCACAGAAATGGAATCATGGTATGTGGGGTCGGACATAGGAGAAAAATTGCTCTAATATTATCATTGTTAAAGACTTATCTGTTGCAAATTTTCATTGGTGTATTAGTTCTATATTTTACAAAATTATGTATTCAAAATCATCATGAGGAAAATAATGGTAATAACATTTGTGTTTACTATCTATTGTGGACAAATTATCCAGAAATTTAGTGGCTTAAAAAACAACCGTCTATTATGTCTCATAAATCTGTAGGTCAGCTGTAGTTCTACTGTTCTATATTGGACTCACTTGACCTTAGTTTGGCTCACTTGTGTGTCCATGGGCAACTGGAGTCAGCTGGCACTGGCTTGGTTACATTGGCCTCAACTTCAATGACAGATCTTGTCCACTTACTTTTCAAGTCATTCTAGCCGGGAAGTCTGAGCATGTCCTCATGACATCACAGAAGACCCAAAGAAGGAGTAGAGAAGCAGAAGTATTTCTGAAACTTCCCAAGTGGGCTACTGCTGCATCGGCGCAAGACACATAGCCAAGCCCAGAGTCAACGTGGGAAGACATTATGAAAGAATATAATGGAGGCATTGTCGAGGAGAATGCATTTAATAGAAAGGCTTTCAGAGTCCCCTCCACGGGGTGTTGTTAAAGAAAATGAAACATCAGGTAGTTGTCATTATGATTACATAGCAGAGGTCCCTGGAATTGGCTTGATGGTTTTTCTAGGGTATGGCCACAACCTTATCCTTGCAATTTGGAAAGCTGTCCTAGTCCTCTTGAGTTTCTTCCACTGACACTCCCAAGACAATGTCATAGACAAAGAAAATATTATTAGAGGTTTCCTCTGTTATTTTTGCTACTTCAAGCTATTTACATGGTCTGCCGAATATACGAGAGTTCATATTCCCATTGAAGAGGATCTTCACAAGGGTTGAGGTGTGTATTTAAGATGCATTTATTTCCTTTCAAATGGTCAGACTAGTTTTTCACTGAAGATCTTTCTTCATCTAGCTTAAATAGCCAATGTGTAAACAATGCATTATTTTTAATGTGTTAGCATTTTCATTTTAATCCTCAATTTTTTTCCAGAGATCAATGTCACTTTTAATACTGACCACTGCTTTGGAAAAGCCTTTCCACAGCCGTGTTGAGTTGTGGGATACTATGTGGACAAAATATAACATTCCAGTCTGTACCTTTCAGTTTTCACTCAAATATCAATTTCAAATGAGCGAATACCCACCCTTCTACCAGGACTTCCACCCAAATCACAAGTCCTCCAAAGTGTGAAAGATATGTTGACTTTCTAGGTTAGGAGAGCCTTCTGGAAGATGAGTAATATTACCTTTACTTCCCTCCCCCTCTCATTCAGGTGTGGTTTAAGAGATTGAATCGCTTTAAAATGTGCAATTTAAATACTTTAAGTGATTTTATCTCCTGAATGCAACGTTCTAAAAGTTCTTGCTAGTGTTTCTTAGTTAGACAAAATCATTCTTATCTTCCCTTTAAGGTCTATCCAAAAAGACCTCTTAGCTGGTCATTTTTCTGTAATTTTATTGCTTTGTCTCACCAATATATATGCACCAAAGATGAAGACAAGGTAAATGAATGTAATAATAATGATAATTAGTAGTAGTAGTATATTATTATATAGGAAAAATACTTACGAAAATTCTAACAAAGGGGTATATATGAAGTAATGGGGTGAAAAGGGACATCGGCATCCCAACACCCGATTTTATTATTCTTTCTCTTCCCATGTGGTTTCCATCTGTTGCTTGTGAAAAATTTCACTGAGGTCCAGTTCACAGTAGGGCTAACTGAGCCTGACCTTCAACTGAGCATTTGGGTCTAAGGTGTAAGTCTTGGATCTGATTATGTCTCCAATCCTGGCCCAGTTCAGGAAATTAGAACCTGACCAGCTGCGTTTCCCAGTTTGTAGGTTGGAGGCTGTTACCTGGCCCTTTCTCATTCAGCCTGCTGTCTTTTACTTGGGAGTAGACACAGATGTATCCACTAAACCAGTTCTCCCCAATGTTCAATCATGATTTTGCCCTATCTAGTACCACCTACATTTTTTTTATTAACTTAACAGTTTGTGTGATATTGAGCCACTTTCTAAAATATTTAAATATGTTTTGAATAAAACACTGTGTGACTAATACAATAGAAGACAGTTACTATTATCCTAGCTAGAAAGTAGGTAACCATTAAAAAAAAAAAAAAAAAAAAAAAAAAAACATGGTGAAATCAAAGCGAAGTTTCTTAATTTGAACTATATATATTTTGGCAGGCCAAAGCTCTGAGCCTGCGGTCTCCATATGTGAAAAAGAAAAACAAATGATTGAGTGTATTAAAGATGAGCATCAAACGAAGCCTTCCTTCTTGGTATAGCCAGAAAGATGCACACATCTTTGTAGGTAAAAAAAAAGGAGATTCGCCTTTTTTGCCTAGTGTTTTGTCATGTATTTAGGGTCTCACTGGACTACCATTTCTGATCACTTTCTAGAGTTGCAGTGTCTGTTTCCTACATATTGGAAAATACCATGTTAATCCAATTACGGTCCAAGAAGACATGGCTGGCTTCATTCACTTGGTGATGCCCGGTGTCCTGCAGGGAAGGGAGGCATCATGAATTGAAGCTTCTGTGTCTCCATGAACTTCTTTGCCACCCTACCCTCTCCAATCACAGATTCCAACGCATATTTTTTTCTTCACTGTTTTTATTTAGAGCCCTCTCCATGACCTTGTTCCAAGCCAAATGATATTCCTTTCTTTATGAACTAGTTCTGGACCCTGGCTCCTCATACATTTAAGACCCTCTATAACCTAGTATATTCAATTCCTTGGTGGCTAATTTAGCTCTGAGAGGTTAGCAACTGGTGAGGCTGAGGCCGTTGGGTACCATATCTGGTGATGAGGAAAGTGCAGCTTAATTTGTGAGATAGAGCTCGCCCACCTTTTTCCCTTTGGCTTTAAGGTTTATTTAGAATTCATGAAGTTGTGTCTGTACTAAAAAGCTTTGAACCATTAAAGAGAATTATTTAACAAAATTTCTAAAAATGCCAGTGCAAATTGGTTTGTCTTGAGTTTCTGGGGCTTTGTTATTTTGCCACTGAGGAAAAAAAAAGCTTAAAAAAAAGCTTGAGGGAGAATATGAATGTAATAAATATTTCATCTTTGTAGCACATCGTGCATTGTTCTTCAGTTTCAGACCTTGCCAGCAGTCAACACAGTAGTAAATTTCAGCACCTGTGGACCTGTTTCAGTAATTTACGATTTCCATTAGATTTCCATTAGAGATGGGCAGAAACAGTTCAGGCAAGTTCATGCACCCCAGCCATGAGCACGGTTGGCCTGAGGGATTGTTTGCATGTGGGTAGTTGGCAGCCTGGATGGTCTTTGTTGTCTTTTGTTGTCCTTGTTATCAGCTGGGGGCTGCTCAGGACACACGGAGATGCTACAAACATCCGCCATTTAGGATTCCTCTGCTGCCCCAGTCTGGCCTGTTTTCTTCATTCATTTAACAAATATTTAGTGAGCACTTGTTGAGTTCTGGGTCCTGTGTCCCTGGGGATACACAGATGAGGAAGAGATGGCCCCTGATATCAAGGAGTTTCTACAGGAAGAACAACTCATTGAAAATAAATGTGCTTAAATGCTGCTTCATTTACTAAGTATGGCTAAACAAGTAGAGTAAATGGCTAGTACCACTAAAGACTTCTGGAAAGAACTCTTAGAAGAAATAGCAAATGGGCAGGTAGAGGCAGCACTGAAGACAGGTAGAGGGCAGGGTTTTCTTGGCAGGAGAACTGGTGTTGAGCAAATACTCAAAGACCGGAAGTATCATTAGTCTGCACAAGAGGCAACGGATTTCTGGAACATGGATTAGCAAGATAAGCCAGAGGTTAGGGAGCCATGAGGGTTCCTAGAGAGCACGTGAAGGGTTCATTATACTGAAGGTAATATTTTGAAACTATAATTATAATGGGGTTTCTTTCTGTGAAGTTTTGAGTACTATACTTTATTCTATCATTAGTTCAAGCTGTCAGTCTGGTAGTGAAAGAGAATTGGAATTATGAAAGTAGGAATGAAAAGAAAACAAAGAGTTCCTCTTCCTTCTTTGATATCCAAAAAGGTCTTGGGAGGGGCTGTCTTCAAAACAAGACAATGTACTTGAAATCCTGACTTTGTCAAAAGTGACAAAAAATGATGTTCCAATCTCTCCATGTTGACCCTGACACGTGATCTTAGAATTTTTTAAACTTTTTTAAAATTTAAGCTCTTGTTAGTCAACATACCTTGTGATATTGGTTTCGGGAGTAGAATTCAGTGATGTCATCCCTTCCATACAGCAACCAGTGCTCATCACAAGTGCCCTCCTTAATCACCATCACCCATCCAGCCCTTCTCCTTTCGCTGGATGCTCAGAGTGGAAGAATTACAGGATATGGCAGACGAATTGAAAGTCTTTAACCCATCAGTTCTGAGCCAGAGAACTGAAGGGAAAACATAGAAAATAGGAAATGAGAATATTTGTTCTTATTTTCCTTCTAAACTTCATTATATGGAGGAAGGAAGAATGATGCTTGGATTTCAACGTCTATGCAGGGAACATATTTGTACAGGAACACTATAGAAGAGTCTATACCTTTGATTTTAGGAGATCTCTCATATGCAGCTACCTCCTAGGATATGGAAATGGTGGCAGGAGGTGGTTAGGGGAAATGAGCTCAGGGCAATGCCTCCATTCCCTCAAGGACCATTCTTGGTAGGAAAAAAAGGCCAAGCTTGCAAATGGCCCAGTAGAGACCTGGGATCCAAGGAAAGAAGCCAAGGCTGTGGAATTTTTACAACAAGAGCCAAAAGATTGAGTCTGTGGACATCAGCATGTGGCTTGGAAAAGCTAAGCAGAACAAATGTCTCTTGGTGCCCAGGCTAAGAAGTGGCCCAGACCGGCCATTTTGGAGCCCAATGAAAATCCCCAGGGCTTACCCTGAGCTTCCTTTCTCCAGCCTCTTGCCATCAGGAGGTCACATAAGTCTGAGTCCCCTAAATACAACTTGGAGATAGCATGAGAAAGGAGAGAAAATATCTCAGAATGTGAACATTTTATGTCCATACCTGAGCATGAGCTAAAGGACTAGTTAAATATTTACGCTGGGCTCCATTTGCCAGCTTGAACTAAAATTTGTTTATTTTCTGATTCTTCTCATCAAATCTAGGTTTATTAGGAAACAGAGTTCAGTTATTTTAAAAATACATTATATGTGTCTATCAACTCTTATGTAACTTCCAATGAGTAAATATGCTACTATTTGTAAGATGCATAGCATAGTTTGATTTAATCTCTTTTTTATTTTTTAATGCTTTTATTTATTTTTGAGAGGGAGAGAGAGAGAGAGAGAGAGAGAGACAGAGCACAAGTGGGGGATGGGGCAGAAAGAGAGGGAGACACAGAATCAGAAGCAGGCTCCAGGCTCTGAGCTGTCAACACAGAGCCTGACGTGGGGCTCAAACTCTTGAACTATGAGATCCTGACCTGAGCTGAAGTCATGGTGCTACCCAGGTGCCCCTAATCTCTTTTTTATCCATAGTCTGACAAAGTTTTGGAAACTGGCCAAAAAAAAAAATAAAAATAAAACAATTCTAAAATGAAAAACTCTTTCTGGTATAAAGATGTTCATTAAAGTATTATTTATAATGGCAAAAAAAAATAGCAACGACTCTATCTTTACCTTTAGAAAATTAATTATGTATACCATAGCCAAAATATAAAACTGAAGATTACATAGTTGTTAAAAAATTTATGAAGACTTTTTAATAGCTTTAGGAAATTTGTATTTACGTCATTGATTATTTTTTTCAAAGGTTATCCATTCATTTTGAGAGAGAGAGAGAGAGTAGGGGAGGGTTAGAGAAAGGGGGAGAAAGAAAAGCCCAAACAGGCTCCACACTGTCAGCACAGACATCGACATGGGGCTCAAACCTAAGAACTGTGAAATCATGACCTGAGCTGAAGTCCCATGCTTAACCAACTGAGCTACCCAGGCGCCCCTACATCATTAATTTAAATCTGGAAAAAAGTTTCTGCTCAATTAAAGAAAATTGCAGGGGCACCTGGGTGGCTCAGTTGGTTAAGCGGCCGACTTCAGCTCAGGTCATGATCTCACGGTCTGTGAGTTCGAGCCCCATGTCGGGCTCTGTGCTGACAGCTCATCAGAGCCTAAGAGCCTGCTTCAGATTCTGTATCTCCTTCTCTCTCTGCCCTTCTCCTGCTCATGCTCTGTCTCTATGTCTCTTAAGAATAAATAAATGTTAAAAAAATTTAAAAAAAATTGCAGAACATTAGTAGGAAATACACCAAAATAATAAAAAAAAAAAATACTGCTGAGCGTAGGTTTACAATTCGTGGTTTCACACTGAAGAATTAAAACCTTTATTGTATTAAATCATGTACATGTGCTATTTTTGTAATTGCAAAACCTAATACCAACTTACCTTCTATAAACAAAAAGTGAAGAAGGAGGCAAGAGGTGCAGACATGGCATGGAGAGAGACCAGAGGACTGGGTCTTTTATTCCCATTCTTCTATACACATTGATAAAAGGAAATCTAACAGGTGGAAACACTTACCCCTGATATATCTAAAGCTAGTCCCGGGAAGCTGCTGACTCTCACAAAACATATGAATCTTGCAGAATTGAACTGATACTGTTGATCTACCATTTTTTCTGCCTTCCAGGTGTCCTTGGCCTCTTCTAGAGTTTTAATTTAGGGTAAATCTGAATCATTTACTTCTGTTTTGACATACCTTTCCCACTAGTCCTGGAAACAGATAAAATTCCATCAATTCCTTTCAACTAATGTTTGTCAACCCTTCATGAGGAAACAATAATGGCATATTGCTGTGGTTTTCGAGAGGTTGTTTATACATTAGACATCAGTTTTCTCCAACATTTCCAAGTCTTTGCAGGAGATTAGTAAGCTTCTTGTGGTCAAGTGACTTTGGGCAGCTCTTTGTTACAGAGTTAGGTCAGTTTATTGGAGGATTTCTCATACCTGTATCTTGCTCAGGCATACATTTTTGAGGGGGAATTAAGTATAAAGGATGTCCTAATTTTATTTGAGCCAATGGTTTTCTCATCCCTCAACAAAGGAAATTAAATTTAACCCACATTTTCTAGAGCCACCAAGCATTGACAAGACTATTGTTTCCATCAAAACATTGGTGAAATACCCAGTTCACGTTTATCTCCAGCAGAGAGGGAAGAGAACTGAAAATTCCAGAGAAGAGGTATCTGAGAGAGAGAATAGATAATCTCAGAAGCCAGGCTGAAGGATAGGGATTAACCAAGAGGCCGGAGGTATATATATGTGTCACGGCTCACAGAACAATATGGGAGCAGTTATGGCTGCCCAGTTGGCTTCTGCAATCCCCAGAGTTCCCCAGAGCCACCAGGATTCTTAGTCATCTAAATATCAGCAGGAGAAAGGGCAACAAGATCTTGGTAGTAAGGTTCGGCCACCTCTACAAATCACCCAGAATGCATTGCTTGCCTCAGAACTTTGGTGTCACCAAAGATGGTGGATTGGCTTCCCTGATCCTGGCAGCTTCAAGTCTCTTCAGAGCTAATGGGCAACTGGTTTTACACCCTTTTCTGGTCAGCTATGCAAGATTAATGGCAGATTCTTCTCCTGCATGGATTTTGTGACACAATTCTGGTTCTAGCATTGACCATTTCCTTGAGAAAGTTCATTATCTCCTTAAAGTGTCAATTCTACCATTTCTAAGATAAAAACTATATCCATTTATTTGCCATAAGGTTATTCTGAGGATTAAGTGACATGATATTTATAAAGTGGTCGGAAGAGGGCCTGTCACTTTTCAAGTGCTTAATAAAAAGTAATTATTAGCATTGTCATTATAGTGCTTAATACACAGTTGTTATTTATACTGGGGTTGCTATTAATTTTATATATTTATAGCACTTTAAACCTGAGAGGGACATTAGAAATTACCACAATATTGAATTGACCAGGAAAAAGGAATCATTTAAATAACAGAGCTTTTGGCACGAGTAGTCATTTTCATCTTATTCTATTTTGGCTTCCTAATTCCTTAAACATATAATAAAATCATGCACAGCTCTAAGCAGTGGGAATAAGACCCACATTGGTAATTGAGTTCTCATTGGCCACAGAATACAGAGACTATTTGAGTAACTTCTCATGGGTTGTTGTTCTGACATTGTCAAGAACCACTTATCAATTTCAGTTTCCAAATATTAAAGTTCGAATATGGCAGTCCTACATTATACAAAAGAAATGTTCATTCTATAAGTCGCTCCATGGTATCTACCAAGCTGGAAACACAGAGGTGAGCAAAACCAACCAAATATCTCCCTCATGAAGCTTTATTTACTTGCAGTGTTATTGAAGTCTGTGGTTGTGAAAATCAGGTGAACGGTCAAAATATCTGTCAGTGAGACTATCATAAAGTTGACGTATGTTTCCTCCTGACCAGCTTCCCTGAATTGGCAGCCATTTTAGTCAAATGCTGCCCTCAACTTCTCCTACATGGATTACAGAAGGTGAGGAACTCCTTCACACAGCTTCTACTAAATCCAAACATCTCCTTACCATTCACCATGACCATTGTCATAATATTCTCCCTGTTGGTCCAGTTAGCTGCCCACTTTAAATATTCAAAAGTACCAGCAGAGTCATTGTCCTGGAAAAATGCTCTGAGGAGGCCATTCTGAGGCATCTGAAATTTCAAAAACACTTTGGTACCGAAGATAGTAATCGTGACTCAAATTTTCAGCCCCAGGCCCTCCTCTTCCCATGTCCTAAGCTCCAGCCAAATTGAATTCCTTCTGTTTCCTGTAAATGTCCTGGGCTTCCCCCTTACATTCAGGCCCAAAGTGCCCTTTCCTGCGTCTACTTGTGAGCAAATCCCAACTGTCTTTCCAGGTTCAGGACAAAAGTATCCCCTGACTCCTTCCCTGTCAACAATAATTTATACTTCCTTGACTTCACTTGGTTAGGTACCCCTTATGTTTTTACATCTTGGGGAATACACACACACACACACACACACACACACACACACACACACTTAGCATGTTTTAGTATTTATGGTACTAATGGATAGTGTTGTATATTTTCTACCATCAGTGCAAGAAGCCAATTGAAATTATATGATGTTTGCGTGTCTCTCTATTGGAAAACAAACACCCAAATGAAATGGATGCAGAGTCTTTTAATTATATAACTCAGTTGACTCTAATTTTTCAGTTTGAATCAGTTGGGGTCTTTTATCCATAAGGATATTTACAATGCTATCCACCTCCTTTGAGCCCTTAGTTATCCTATTTTCTGCATTTGTACTTAGTGCACAGGGTTTGCTTAAAGAAAAATTAGTCTTGTTTCACTCTATCTTACAGAGATGTTCAGCAATAATGCCTCTTTTGTTGTTTTTAAACCTTTCTACCACTTTTATGCATACAAATGTGAGAGTACTGGGGAAGTAATGTGAGGCCTATCATATTCTTGAGAACAAGTACTCCTAATACCACAGCAAGTTGTGAGTTGCTATATTTAAGTGGAGACATTCTGGGGCACCTGGATGGCTCTGCAGGTTGAGCATCCGACTCTTGATTTTGACTCAGGTTACAATCTCACGTTTGTGGGATCGAGCCTCCGGTGGAGCTCTGAGCTGACAGTGCGGATCCTGGTTGGGATTCTCTCTCTATCCCTCTATCTCTGCCCCTTTCCCACTTGTGAGCGCTGTTAATAAGCAAACAAATGAACGTTTAAAACTAAAATGAATCTAAACATTCTGCTCCTCCCATGCTCCACTTGGGATGCTTTCCAGAATCTGTCATTTAGGCTGCGGGCCACTCTAGGACATGTGTGTTACTGTCACAGTGTCTTACTACAAGGGCATTTTACGGTGATTTTCAACAACCTGTAGGGTGACATTTTCCCAGTAGGATTTCCAATCATCACCTTCCAGAGGGAAGCCTGGCCCAGAAGGTCTGTATAGCTGTAGTTTAAAGCAATGTTTTAGTCACTAAGACAGCAAATTTAGAGAGGCACAGGAGTGAGAGCTGGAACTCTCCAAAATGTATTACATCAGATAAAAAGTGGGGTGCAGGGGATGTGCTTGCGTGTTTCCTCCTAGGAGCTTTAAGGAACGCATTGTGGTTTGTTTACATTAATTCCTGTGCCACAAAATTGGAGAATAAAACAACAAATTGGTATTCCATACATTTCCTCACTTAACTTAAAGAACAAGAAGTGATGAGATTAGACAGATAGATAGATAAATAGATAGACAGACTTAAAGAATATTATTTGGTGACTATTTCAAATATACATAATTTACTTAGATGTTGCTCTTGACAATATCAACACGTCCGTAAAAAGCATGCGTGTGTGTTCACATATTCTTAAGTAGGAACATTTCAATTAATTAATTAATAAATTTTACAAATATTTGTGTGTTTCCGGGTACATACAAAACTCCTTAGTACTCTGAGCTTTGTGGGTGAAATGATTAATTAGACACAAGTCTTCCCTTGGGGACTTGGACATGAGGTTTGCTGGGAGTGTTCCCCATTCTAGTTAGCCCATGTTGGACAGGGTTTGGAATCAGCACCGGCTCTGCGTACCAGTATCCCAATTCGTAATTCGGAGTCTGTCTGTTTGGATTCCACATCTTCTGGTTGCTCCGATCCCTACAGCCTGCCAGCTCTTTGTTGACTCTTCGTATTGTCTCTGTGTTTATTTGTCCCTAACTCCCTCCCCCAAGTTCGAATCCCTTTGAAGTATGGAAAACAGACCCAAACAGTTTCATTTTATGGTAAGCTTTCCTCCGTCCAATTACAACTACTAGAGTTCTACACGTGTTTATTTAATCACGTACTAAGCATGTCTACAGTATCTTTTTAGGTTTGAATATCATTTTATCAGGGAAATTATTTGGAGATAATTACAAAAGTTTGGAGGGTTTTTTTTTTTTTAATTGCCACTTTGAGGCTCCTTTTTTCCTTCCAGTTTTTATTTATTTATGTTGAGAGAGAAAGCAAGCGTGAGTAGGGGAGGGGCAGAGAGAAAGGAAAAGAGAGAAAACCCCAGGCAGACTCCACACTGTCGGCACAGAGCCCCATGTAGAGTTTGAACCCAGGAACAGTCAATCATGACCTGAGTTAATACTGAATGCTTAACTGACTGAGCCACCCAGGTGCCCCAGAAGTATGGAGTTTTTATGCCTTGAAGGCATTTAAATGCAGACTGGGAGAAAGGATTTTCACAATGCAACATTTAAAGGACAAGAGTCATCACGATTCATGTTTTCATTATATGTATATAACAAAAGAACTAGTAAGATGTCCAGTCAGTACTAAACGTGGCTCAAAGGAAGCTTAAAATTAATATCTGGAAAACTAAATGTCTGGTATTCTTTCCCGTCATTCTTTTGGTTCGCCCCGCATTCCCCATCGGGTTGCCGGAGCCATACAAGAATACTGATTACCACTGCAGCTTCTGGGGCGCCTGGGTGGCTCAGTTGGTTAAGCTTCCGACTGCAGCACAGGTCATGATCTCAAGGGTCCTGAGTTCAGGCCCTGCTTGGGGCTCTGTGCTGACAGCTCAGAGCCTGGAGCCTATTTCAGATTATGGGTTTCCCTTTCTCTCTGCCCCTCCCCTGCTCACTCTCTCTCTCTCTCTCAAAAAAAAAAAAAAAAAAAAACAAAAACAAAAATTAAAAAAACAAAACCAACAACCAAAATGCCACTGTGGCTTCTTCGACTTCCTGTCTCTGATTTATTGCTGAGACCTCTCCAAATTCATACTCTTTTTGCCATCTTCATCACAGAGATTCTAGCCTATCTACAGTTGTCCAGTCCATGCAAATACCTCTTCTTAGCAATTACTTCTGCCTTCTGCTAATCCGTTTTCCACAATGCAATTCTAGTATTTGTTTATTTATTTACTCACTTTTTTATTGTTTTATTGTTTTTTTAATGTTTATTTATTTTTGAGATAGACAGAGAGCAAGTAGGGGAGGGTCAGAAAGAGAGAGGGGGACACAGAATCTGAATCAGGCTCCAGGCTTTGTCTGTCAGCACAGAGCCCAACATGGGGCTCAAACTCACCAATCCTGAGATCATGACCTGAGCCAAAGTCAGGTACTTAACCGACTGAGCTACCCAGGCACCCCACTTATTTATTATTGAAGTATAATTAATATACAGTGTTATATTACTTTCAGATATACAATATGATGATGCAACATTTCTATACATTATCCAGTGGGCATCACAGTAAGTATACCCTTAACTTCCTTTATCTATTTCATGTAAGCCACCCCCCACCTGCCCTCTGGCAGTCATCAGTCTGTTCTCTGTGTTTAAGAGTCTAGGGTCTCTTTTTGCGTGTTTCTTTTTTTGTTTCTTTGCTCATATGCTTCGCTTCTTAAATTCCACCTATGAGTGAAATTGTATGGTATTTATCTTTCACTGTCTGACTTATTTCATTTAGCAGTATATCTTCTAGGTCCATCCAGGTTGTTGCAGATGGCAAGATCTCATTCTTTTTTATGGCCATGTAATATTCCATCATATATATATGCATACATACATATATGTATGTATATATGTATGCGTGTGTATACACATATGCATACACATATATGCATACACACTCACACACATACTACTTCTTTATCCATTCATGTATCAATGGACACCTGGGTAGCTTCCATATCTTCACTATTGTTAATAATGCTGCAATAAACTTAGGGGTGTATAAATCTTTTTTGAATTAAAGTTTTTGTTTTCTCTGGATAAATCCCCGGTAGTGGGATTACTAGATCATATGACAATTCTATTTTTTAATTTTTTAATGTTTTTTTTATCTCGAGAGAGAGAAAAGTTGCAGAGAGAAGAAGAAAGAGAATCCCAAGCAGGCTCTGCCTCTGTCAGTACAGAGCTGGACACAGGGCTCAGTCTCATGAACCATGGGATCATGACCTTAGCTGAAACCAAGAGCCGGACTCTCAAACAACTGCTTCCCCCCCAGGTGCCCCTCTATTTTTAAAAATTTTAAGGAAACTCTATACTCTTTTCTGCAGTAACTGCACCCATTTGCATTCCCACCAACAGTGCATAAGGGTTCCTTTGTTTCCACACCCTGATATTTTAAAAATGCAAATCTGATCACTTAAAACCCTTAAAGAGCTTCTCTTCAATAAAGATACAATTCCTTAACGACTTCTAAGGACTGCCTGGGCTTCCGCTACCCAGCTTTCTCCTTCTTCAAAATCAACTAGTTTCACCATTTACCCTGCCTAGCTTTCTTTCAATCCTTCTTACTGAGCCTGCTTTCTTTGCTCCTGGACCTTAGTGCATACTGTCCTGCCGGAGTGTTTCCCATTTCTCCATTTGTCTAGAGAGTTCCTTTTCATTCATCAAATCTCAGGCTAACCTCTGCTTCTGTAATGCATCCTTACCTGACTGCCAAGGCCACTCAGGACTATTACTATCATGGTACTCTGTTCATTTCTTCAGAGCTATCAACAAAGTTCCAATTTTATATTTAGTTTATTCCATTTAATGTGTCTTTATACTGAAATCTAAACTCTATTAATATATATTTGTTGAATGAGTAAACAAAGAGAATTCAATAAAATAGGTTTCTGCACTAATTGTGATGCAGACTAAGGTACCATACAAAGAGATCCAAATAGGGACTGTCTTCAGTGAGATAGAAGCTATTTTTTTCCTCTCCAAATAATATCCATGGCAGCTGTTCATGGTTGGAGGGGTGTCTGCTCTGTTCCAAAAGGCCCATCTTATTTCTCTGCCATCTTTCCAAGTTGTCCCGGTGGTTATGATTGAAGATTGGGTGCCAGAAAAGTCCTTTCTTAGTCTTTGGTGAAGTATCTTTTTAAGACTTGTGTCTTTTCTCCAACTGAATTGATTTCTTACCTCCGACCTCAAAGAGTTATTTACTTAATGGTCAGATATTGCAAAAATTGTCTCCCAGTAGGTAGTTTATCTTTCCATTCTCTTAAGAATGTTATTTAAACAGCAAAAGTTTTAAATTTCAGGGCATTTGGGTGACTCAGTCCATTAAGGGTCTAACCCTTGGGTCATGATCTCACAGTCATGAACTTGAGCCCTATTGGGCTCTCTGATGAGCGTGGAACCTGCTTAAGACTCTCCCTCTCCCTCCCTCTCTGTTCCTCCCCCACTCTAAAATAAGTTTTATATTTCAATGTAGTCCCATTTAATAATTTTATAATTCTAAGGATACTGTTTTGTTTTATTCTATAGTTTTTAACTTTTATTTTATTTTTTTAACATTTATTTATTTTTGAGGGACAGAGAGAGACAGAGCACAAGTGGGGGAGCAGCAGAGAGAGAGGGAGACGCAGAATCCAAAGCAGGCTCCAGGCTCTGAGCTGTCAGCACAGAGCCCGACATGGGGCTCGAACTCATAATCTGTGAGATCGCACCCTGAGTTGAAGTTGGATGCTTAACTGACTGAGCCACCGAGGTGCCCCTATAAAGATGCTCTTTTGGATGTCATGCTTAAGAATCTGTCACCTGCCCTTAAGTCACAAAGATTTTCTCTTGTTTTCTTTTAAAAGTTTCTTTAAGTTTAGATCTATGATACATTTTTTAATAAATTGTTGTAAACAGTTTGAGGTTTAGGTCAAGGTTAATCTGTTTTGCCAGTGGATGTCCATTTCTCCAAGCCCATAAGTTGAAGACTGCTTTCTACATTGAATTGATTTTGCAACTTTGTAAAAAATCAGAAGGCTCTTATTGTGTGGGTCTATTTTTAGTTTTCTATTCTTTTTTCTTCATTGATCTACACATCTCTCCTTCCACTAATGTCAATCCCTCTTGACTATGGTAGATATACAGAAAGTCTTAAACATAAGTATTCTTTTTCCCCCAAATTTGTTTATTCTAATTCATTTGTCTTGCATATGTATTTTAGAACCAGCCTCACAATATCTACAAAAGAAAATCATTGATTGATTTTTAAAATTTTTTTTTCATGTTTGTTTATTTTTGAGAGAGATAGAGAGATAGAGCACGAGTTGGGGAGGGGCAGAGAGGGGGAGGCACAGAATCCAAAGCAGGCTCCAGGCCCTGAGCTGTCAGCACAGAACTCAATGTGGGGCTCAAACTCACAAACCATGAGATCGTCACCTGAGCTGAAGTCAGACGCTTACCTGACTGAGCCACCCAGGTGCCCCAATCATTGTTTGATTTAAGAAGGGTATTAAACTCATTTGGGGAGAAATGACATGATACTATATTGAATCTTCAAAACCATGAATATCATATGTCTCTCAATTTATTTAGATTTCCCTTTATTTCTTCCATAAGTATTTGTAGTTTTCAGCATATAGATGCTGTTTATATTTCGTTAGATTTATGTCAAAAGATTTCATTATTTTTGGAACTATTGTAAAATGTATGCTGTTTTTCTATTTTTGTGTCTACATATTTATTGTTGGTATATGGGAATAAAACTGATGGGTGTGTGTTGATCTTGTATCCTACAACCTTGCTGAACTTACTTATTAGTTTTATTGGTAGATTCCTTGTGATTTTCTATATAGAAAATCCTGTCACTTTGAAGAAGAGACCAGTTTTATTTTTTTCATCTTAATCCATATATCTCTGATTTTATTTCCTTGCTTTTTTTTTGCACCTTCTAGGATTCTCAGTACTACGTTGAATAGGAGTTGTGAGAGAAAACATCTCAGCCTCGTTCCTGATCTTAGTGGGGAGGAGAAACAGTCACTGTCAAGTACAATATTAACTATAAATTCTTAAAAATCTTCTTTGTGAAGTTAAGAAAGTTTTCCCACTATTCACAATGTGTAAGATTTTTTATCTTATATGTGGCTGAATTTTGTCCAAGGCGATCATATGATATTTTTCTTTAAACTATCAGTATGGTTGTATATACTGCTAGATTTTCAAATGCTCATCAGTCTTCCATTCCTAAAACAAATGTCTCTTGTTTGCCATCCACTGTTCTTTTTATATATTGTTAAATCCAACTTGTTCAGATTTTATTTTGGATTTCGTGTCCATATTTACATGGAATTTTAGCTTATGTTTTTCTTTCTTTTGTACTGTCTTTAGTTTCCATATCAAGTAAATTCTGGCCCCCATTCATTGAGTTATCTCTTCTATTTCCTGGAAGACATCGTGTAGATTCATATTATTTCTTTAAACATTTACTTGCATTTTATAAGTGAAATCATCTAGACCAGAAGTTTCCTATTTAGGCTTGTAATAGTAAATTTGATGTCTTTATTAGTCATAGGAGTATTCAGTTATCTATTTCATCTTTAGTGAATTATGATAATTTATGGTTTCCCAAGAATCTATCCATTTTACATAATTTCTTGCATTTATGTGTGTAGAAGATATTTTTATATTCTTTCATTTTTCTGCTAATATTTTAGTTTCTGTAAGGATATTCTATCTTTCATTATTTAAAAAAATTTTTTTTAATGTTTACTTATGAGAGAGAGAGAGAAAGAGCATGAGCAGGGGAGGAGCAGAGAGAGGGAGACACAGAATCTGAATCAGGCTCCAGGCTCTGGGTGTCAACACAGAGTCCGATGTGGGGCTTGAACTCACAGACTGTGAGATCATGATCTGAGCTGAAATCGGACACTTAACCAACTGAGCCACTCAGGCACCACTTTCATTCTTGATATTTGTGACTCATATGTTCCTTCTACTTCTCCTGGGTCATTCTTGATAAGATAATATGAATATCTTATTGATATATAAAAAGTATCAGCTTTTATTTTGATGTATTTTCACTATTTTTTGTTGTTGTTATTTAAATTCTACTTTAATTTCTACTATAAGCTTATTTCTTTCCTTCTACTTGCTTGGGATTTATTTTGATATATTTTTTTAATTTCTTGAAGTGAAAGTTCAAATTGTTGGTTTGAGACTTTCTTCTGTTTTAACATAAGAGTGTCTACTAAAAATTTCCCTCAAAGCACAGCTTTCACTGCATCATGTGGATTTCAATATGCGGTATTTTCATTTCCATCCTGTTAAGTGTGTGTGTGTGTGTGTGTGTGTGTGTGCGTGTGTGTGTGTGTGTACTTTTAAGTTTTTATGTGAAATAACTATGGACTCAGAAGACGTTGCAGAAATAATACATAGAAACCCTTGAACTCTTCTTCCATTTTCATCTAAGGGTGATATCTTATATAACCTATTCCTGGTATCCTATTATATACCTATTCCTGGTTTCGAAACAGGAAATGTACATTGGTACAGTCCTGTCGACAAGACTACAGATTTTATTCTGTTTT
Source organism: Paguma larvata (assembly GCA_030068075.1). Taxonomy (NCBI): domain Eukaryota; kingdom Metazoa; phylum Chordata; class Mammalia; order Carnivora; family Viverridae; genus Paguma; species Paguma larvata. The sequence continues at coordinate 126,560,108 of CM057827.1, read as the reverse complement.
CATGAGTATTTATATACTTATTTCTGTGTATATATGTGTGTGTGTGTGTGTGTGTGTGTGTGTGTGTGTAGTTCTATGTAATTTACCACATGTATGTTTAATATATTTTTCTAATCATTCTTAAGGCTTTTTTCTTGGCCCATGAATTACTCAGAAGTAGGCTGATTAATTTCCATATATTTTTATGTTTTCCTGTTTTCTTTTTCTTGAATCGATTTCTAATTTAATGCCATTATAGTCAGAGAATACCCTTTATATGATTTGAGTTCTTTTTAATGTAATAATGTTTTCTTATGAGCCAGATATGGTCTATCTTGGTTAATATTGCATATAGACTTGAAAATAACAGGTGCTACTCAAGACTGTTAAGATCCTCCCAAATGAGGAATGTCTGAGAAATTGTCATCATCTAGGGAAAACTCCAAACGCATGATTTCTATATGTAACATAGTATCCAAGCAGAGATAGGAAAAAGTCATTAGGGAAAACAAATAAACAAACAAACAAAAACAACCCAGATATAATCTGAATAAATTACGAGTTTTAGTTGATAATAATGTATCCATATTTATTATTTGTGACAAATGTACCATAGTAATATAAGATATTAATAATAGGAGAAAACTGGGTGTGAGTTATATGGAGACTCTACAGTATCCTCGCACATTCTCTGTAAATATGCAGCTATTATAAAATAAAAATATTACTCAAATATATTTTTAAAACTAAAAAAATACTATTAAGTAGGTGATTATCAGATTATTAGTATTAGAGTATTAGATTATTTTTCTGTGTTCCTTCAAAGGAAAGACATAGGAACAATAGACAGATGCCAAAAGGAAGCACATTTTAGTTCTGTGAAAGAACATCTTTTTCAATAATTCAAGCTGTCCTCTGGGGTGAACTCAGCAGAGGAGGTCATCAAGTCATAGTTGGAGGAACATTTGCTAGAGATTTTGAGAAGTGGGTTAAACCAGAAGGGCTAAGCTAGACAATAATAAAGATAACATTTATTCAACAAAGTCTGGTTCTTCATATTATTTAATCCTCCTAACACCTCTACTTAACAGAAAGAAACTTAACAGAAGAAACTGAGTTCCTAGGAATGCCAGGGACTTGAGGCTACCAAGAAAGAATACAGCCAGGATAGAAACCATTGCTGTCTCAATCTGAAGTCCGTGGCCTTTTCACTCACAAGGATGTCTTCTGGGTTGAGTTTCCAAGATGTGACTAAGAAGAAAGATTGATTGGAGGAGAAAGAATTTCAGGGAAAGAGAAAATGACACAGGGGCAGTCTAAAGAGCAAGAGAAGATACTTGGGACCAGGGAGGAAACTAGGAAAGTGATTTATGATGGATTCCAAGTTAACAGTAGAGCAAAAGGAAAATAATATTCCTGTGAAGATACTTAATCAATGTTAAATAGTTTTGATTTTCCTCTGTCACTAAATATCACTAGTTGGTAGGAGACACAGACATTTATCCAAATAAAATGCATTGGATTTTGATCAATATTTTTCATAGTATGGCCATAACCATGTGTGCTTAATGACCATTGCAGGACAGTCTGTCCCAGAAACAAGCAAAAATAAGACTCACATTGGAGGCATTTCATGCTGTGACGACTGGTATTTATCACTAGGGAGGAAGATAATGTATTGTGGTCAACTGATTCTATGGGGAAAAAATAAACACGATAGACTTCCTAAGATTTTACAGTGTATATATTGTTTTTGAGAAAATTGCCCAAGGCTTATGGAACACACTTATCTTAATCCCCTTCACCACCAAGTTCTCCTGCAATTAATCAGTAAGCAGAAAATAAAAAGCAGAAAAGAAATAGAATTACCCACATTACGTTCTTAGAGATGTGAGCATTTCTTTTGTAAAGGGTCAGTTGTTCTCAGTGTCTGGAACAGACTGGAATTTTCCAGAAACTAATGATGGCCAATGTCAACCTTCCTCCAGGGGATGTGAGACCAGCCTCTGAAGACAGGCACTGTTCCAGTGGGCCTACCTCTGCTTCCCTGGCCAGCCTGGATCCCTCAGGCCGTCCTCAGGTGCCAGAAAGTGTTGAAAATCAAGTGACATCTCTAGGACAAACATTTTCTTGGAGGAAAATGCTCATTCTTGTTTCTTAGAGAAAAGTATTATGTACAGGAGGACGTGTTGCTGAGGAGCTGGTGTGAGATGCTCCATGTTAAAGACCTGGAAATGGGGAAGATAGTGGATGGGTTTGAGGGGATGGTGTACCAAGTGATGGAGGAGACTCAGAAACAGAAGGAACTCGCAAAAGCTGAGATTCAGAAGATCCCGAAGGATAAAGACCAGCTGACTGCAGACCTGAGCTCCATGGACAAGTCTTTCTCTGACCCATTCAAGCAGTTCGAGAAACAGAAGGAGGTGATCGAGGGGTACCTCATGCATGGAGAGTCTCTGAAGAAGTGTGTGGAGGATTACATAGCAAGAATTGAAAAGGAAGGCCAGGGGTACCAGGCCCTGAAGGCCCATGCAAAGGAGAAACTCCAGCTCACCAACAAGGAGATTGCAGCAAGGCCCAAGCAGAGGCCTTGACCTTCCAGGCCAGCCTGAGGAAGGAGCAGATGCGAATCCAGTCATTGGAGAAGACTGTTGAGCAAAAGACTAAGGGAAACGAGGAACTGACCCAAATCTGTGATAACCTCATCTCCAAGATGGGGAAGATCTGATGAGGAGGCCCCTCCCCAGCACCCCTGCCCCCTGTTTGTCTGTCTGTCTGTCTGTGGAAGGTTTCATGTTCTTTCTTTTTGCTTAACCTCAGTTTGTGTTTAAACTAGATCGCTTTAACAAGAAGACTAAAGTTTCCTTTCATTTCTAGAAAAAAAAAGGAGTCTGGAAGTCTGTTCCAGGTGACCTTGGGCTATTGACTTCTCTTTTGTGGACTATCTGCTTGCTGAGGGTTAGCCAGAGATACTCACAATGGTCTTTCTGCAGGCTAGTTACCTTCCTCTGTTCATGATGAAACTTTAATTCATAAAGCTTGGAGGCTTAAACTGCCTCTGACCTTCTGTGAGCTCTTCAAAGGGAAAATTAGCTGCCTAAAAAAATATAATGACCTAAATCCAGCAATTTGTGACATCCATGTTGCAGTCTGTTGAATTCATGTTGACTATTTATACTGGTTCTTTGAGGAACAGATTGTCTTGGAGGTCTATAGACTGGAGAAAGGTGCTAATTTGAAGAGTTTGGAAATGACTAGGTATTGATCCCTTATTTGAGCATCATTCCTAATAGGGTCTTAGCTCAGAAGCAAGATGTTAGAAGCTATACATAAAGGTCGTTTCTCTGTATTTGGCCTTTATTATTGGCATTGGCTAAAGTGAAATGACGCTCATGATAACATACAAAGCAGCATCTGTGAACGTTTTGTGTTTTCTTCTGATTTGATTTTCTTTTTATTTTCCCTCTTTCATTAATTAATAAAATTTATTTTTAGGGCAGTTTTAGATTCACAGTAAGATTGAGAAGAAGATTTCCATAGACCCATCTCTACGTATATACAATGTCCCCCACTATCAGCATCCCACATGATGGTGGTGCATTTGTTACAATCAATGAACCTTCCAACAAAACATCATTATCACCCAAAGTCCATGGTTGACATCAGGGTTCACTCTTATCGTCATGTATTCTATGGGGTTTGACAAATGTGTAAGATGTTCTCAGCTTTGTAACATCCTGCATAATAGTTTAACTGCCCTAAGAATCCTCTGTGCTTCACTTATTCATTCCTCTCTCCTCCCTAACCCCTGAGAAGTACAAATCTTTTTATTGGCTTTATGGTTTGCCCTTTCCCAAAATATCGGATTCTTAGATCATGAAGAATGTAGTCTCTTCAGGTTGGCTCTTTTCACTTAGTAATATACATTTAAGTTTCTTCTATATCTTCTTATGGATTGATAGCTCATTTTTTGTGCTAAATAATACTCCATTTTCTGGAGTGGATGTACCACATTTTATTTATCATTTGCCTACTGAAGACCATTGTGGTCGTTTCCAAGTTTTGGAAGATCATGAACACATTTTTTAGTACAAGTTTTTGTGTGGATATATTTTCAGTTCATTTGGGTAAATACCAAGGATTGTAATTGCTGACTTATATGCTAAGAATATATTTAGCTTTGTAAGAAACTACCAAACTCTCTTCCAAAATAGCTATATCATTTTGCATTCTCAGATAGGAATGAGAGTTCCTTTTGCTCCACATACTTGCCTGTATTTGGAGTTGTCAGTGATTTAAATTTTTGATATCCTACTATATATGTAATTTTTCTATTTTAATTTGTAAGTCCATGATGACATAAGAGGCTGTTTTTTATATGCTTATATACCATAAGTATATCTAGTTTGGTGAGATGTCTGCTCAGGTTTAATTGGTTTTTCATTTTCTTATTTTCGAGTTCTTTGTATATTTTGAGTAAGGGTCCTTATCAGATGTGTCTTGGAAAATATTTTCTCCCAGTCTGTTATCTGTTTTCTCATTCTCTTGACATTGTACGACACAAAGTGGAAGTTTTTAATTTTACTAAAGTCCAGCTATAAGTTATTTCTTTCATAGATTGTGCTTTTGGTGTTGTATGTAAAAAGTCATGGCCATACCCAAGGTCATCTAGATTTCCTCCCATGTTTTCTCCCAGGAGATTTATAGTCTCACATTTTATATTTAGACCTATGATTAATTTTGAGTTAATTATTGTGAAGGGTGTAAGATCTGCATTTGTTTGTTTGTTTGTTTTTTGGTATGTGGACGTCCTTTTGTTATAACCCCATTTGTTGAAAAGACTATTTATGCTCTGCTGTATTGCTTTTGTTCCCTGGTTAATGATCTATCGACTGTATTTATGTGGGCCTATTTCTGGGCTCTCCATTTTGTTCTCTTGATCTATTTGTCTATTCTTTTCCCAATACCACACTATCTTCTTTATTGTAGTTTGTATTTAGTCTTAAAGTTAGATTTTGTCAGTTTTTTCTTCTTCAATAATGACATGGTACTGTGGGTCTTTTGCTTCTCCTTACAAACTTTAGAATCAGTTTATTGAAATCCACAAAATAAATTGCTGGGGTCTTGATTTGTATTGCATTGAATCTATAGATCCTGTTGAAAGAACTACATACTGATAATATTGAATCTTCCTATACATGGACTGGACTATCTCTCAGTTTACTTCTTTGATTTCATTCATTAGAGTTGTACAGTTTTCCTCAGAGATTTTGCACATATTTTGTTAGAATTCTACCTACGTATTTCATTTTCAGGGGTTCTAAAGTAAATGGTAATGTGTTTTAATTTTAAATTCCACTTCTTCATTGATGACATATAGGAAAGTGATTTATTTCATCTATTGGCCTTGTATCCTTCAACCACACTATAATTGTTCATTAGTTCCATGTGGGGCATTTTTTGTCAGTTCCTTTAGATTTTCTACATACACAATCATGTCATCTGTATATAGTTTTACTTCTTGCTTCCCAAATTGTAGACATTTTGTTTACTTTTCTTGTCTTACTGTATTAAATGGAATGTCTAATATGATTTTGAAAAGCAGTGATGAGATGGGATTTAGCAGGAAAAATTCAAGCTTCTTGCCATTAAGCATGATGTTAATGGTAGATTTTTTTTCATAGATGTTCATTATTAACTTAAGGAAGTGCTCCTCTATTCCTAAGTTACTCAAAGTTTTTGTCATGAATGAGTGTTGGATATTGTCAAACACTTTTATGTATCTTCCAATATGATCATGTAATTTTTCTTTAGCCTGCCAATGTGATGATTTACATTAATTAAGTTTTTTCAAATATTGAACCAACTTTGCATACCTGGGATCAATCCCACTTGATCATACTGTATAATCCTCTATACATATAGTAGGATTTGATTTGCTATATTTTGTTGAGCATTTTTCCATCTATGTTCATGAGAGATATTGATCTTTACTTTTCTTACAATGTCTTTGTATGGGTTTTGGTTTTAGAACATTGCTAGCCTTGTAGAATAAGTTAGGAAGTATTGCCTCGGCTTCCGTATTCTGGAAAAGATTGTAGATGATGGGTATAATTTCTTCTTTAAATGTTTGATAGAATTCACCAGTGACGATAACATGGCTTGTTTGTTTGTTTTTCTCTTTGTTTTTTATAGCTATTAATGATTTAGTTTATTTAATGTATATCATATATTTATATTATCTATTTTTTTCTTGCGTGAGTTTTGGCATATTGTGTTATTTAATTAATTGGTCCATTTCATCTAGGTTATCACATTTGTGGCACTGCATTGTTCATAGTATTCCATAATTACCCTCTTAACACCCAGGGGATCTGTATTGACACCCTGTCTTTCATTTCTAATATTGGTAATTTATGCCATTTTTTTTTCTTAATTAGCCTGGCTAGAGGTTTGATGATTTTATTGATCACTTCAGAGAATCAGTCTTAAATTTGTTGATATTTTCCATTAATTTCTTATTTTTAATTTTATTGATTTCCACTCTAGTTATTATTACTTCTTTTTGTCTGTTTACTTTGGACTTAATTTGCTCTTCATTTTCTGGTTTCCTAAAGTAGAAACTTAGATTATTGATCTTAGGTTATTCTTCTTTCCTAATACATACATTGAGCGCTATAAGTTTCTCTCTAGGCACTGCTTTTGTTGCATTCCACAAATTGTAATAAGTTACATTTTCATTTTTCCCAAAACTACCAAAACTAAAAAAAATTTTTTTTGAAACTTTATTTATTAATTTTGAGAGAGAGAGAAAGTGGAGAAGGGGCAGAGAGAGGGAGAGAGAGAATCCCAAGAAAGTCCCATGCTGTCATGTTGACATGGGGCTCAAATTCACAAAACATGAGACCATGACTTGAGCAGAAATCAAGACTCAGACACTCAACCAACTGAATCACCCAGATACCCCTGGGAGTAATTCTTATCTTTGCTCCTCTATGGATAAGATATTTATCCCCACTCTGGCTTCTTTAATATTTTTTTCTTTATCTTGGATCTTGTGTAGTTAGAATATAGAATGCCTAAAGTGTAAGTGTTTTGACATTTATTCTGCTTAGTGTTCTATGAGTTTCCTTGATCTTTGGTTTGGTGTTTGACATTAATTTGGGGAATTATTTTGATCAATAATTATTGTTTAAAATGCTTATAAATTAAAACTTTTGAAGTTGCCCTACAGTTTGTTGATACTTGATTCTTTTTTAATATCTTTTTTTTATTTGCTTTTTAGTTTTGGAAGTTTCTATTACATTATCTGCAAGTTCAAAAACTCTTTCTTCAGCTGTCTAGTCTACTAATGAAACTGTCAAAGACAATCTTCATTTTTATCAGAGATTTTTATCTCTTGCATTTCGTTTTGATTCTTCAGTAGAATTTCCATTTCTCTGCTTGTATTACCCATATTTTCTTGCATTTTGTCTACTGTCTCCATTAAATACCTAAACATATCAATCAGCTTCTTTAAGTGCCTGGCCTGATAATTCTAACATTCCTGCTATATCTTACTTTGGTTGTGATGCTTGTTCAGTTTCTTTCAATTGTGTTTTTTTCTCTTTTAATGTGCCTTGCTATTTTTTGTTGAAAGATAGTCATTATGTACCAGGTAAAATGAACTGCAGAAAATAGATCTTAATAATGTAGTGGTAACGTATGGGGTAAGGACGCATTTTATAGTACTATAATTATATCTCAGACTTTTGGTGAGCTTGTGCTCCTGGAATGTGACCTTCAATAGTTCTTTTCAGTTTTTCCCTCTCCTTATGTGGGACAGGAGGCTTAGAGGGGTTGATGTTATGTATTTCTCTTACCCCACAGGTGGGCCAGAGAAAGCTGATGTTAATATTTGCCTTCTTCCACGTAGAAAGCTAGGGCTGGCTGAAATTGAGTATCTCACTTCCCCCAGATATATCAAGCTCTGATAAAACCCCAGCAGGTTAGTTCTACTCAAATAGTTTCTTCTAAAGTCAAACCTTACTAAGAAAAGAATGCTCTGGTATATTTCAAAATAGTTCCTTCTCTCCTCCCCCTACTTGAAGCACAAGAAGATTTTTCTCTAGTATTTGCTGTGAGGACCTGATAGAGCTCCTAGTAGTAGATTGACAAAAGTGTGAGGTTCTCTTTGAATACCCCTCTTGAATTTTTTAACTCTCACACTTGTCTACAATAAGCCTCCAGCAATTATCATTTACAGCTTACATTTTCCTATGCTCTGTTAAGTCATGATTTTTTGTATCTGCCTGTCTGGCTTAGAGTTTGTGGGTCAGTGGTTTGTCCTGTGACCTCATTTCTCTGATGGATCTAAGAATTGTTCATTTTTCAATTCGTTCGGCTTTTTATTTCTTGTTAGAATGGAGTGGAAGCTTCCACACTCTTTATATGCCACACTGGAAAACTGAACTCAAGCCATGAATCAGGTTAGAGGCCTATTCATAGATGCTCTTACTTTCAGTATAATTTTAAAGCAGTAAGTGCCCTCAATGCTCCTAATATATGAATTTAATTTTAAATTAACTTTATACATTATATATAAGACACTATGCATTATATATTATATGACATATATATCATATACATATGTAAACTTTCCATATTAATTACTGAATAATTTCTTGACAAAGACAAAATTCAGACTAATGAACAGTTGCTAGGCATAAATTTAGGACACAGTTTACCAACCACTAATCCAAATCTTAGAATTATGGTGTGGAAACCAACAGGAATTTTACTAATGAAAAGAAACAAGAGGAAAATACGTTGGTAAAAAATACAATGTACATAGATGAGCAAAATTGAATGTCCACAATCTAAGATAATCACGGTGTGCATGTGATCGCCTACAAGGATCAAGAGGCATAAAAAATAACTAGGAAATAATTAATGGGGTAATACGTTCCAGAGTTCTCAGGGCAGTCCTGGTCTGCACTAAGTGCTGGGCACAACAATTAACAGTATCCCTAATTCGATTTGTACATTAAACCTTATTAGTAATAGCTGGCAACTGCAAAGAAAGTTTCTAGTAACATGATACTAATTTTTATGAATGAGAAATAAAGTAGATGTTATTATGTTAGAGAAGTCATTGATTCTACAGGCTAAGGGAGCATGTTTTGGGAATGATTTCAAGACACTCATCAACTCAAGTACCTTCTTCGACTGAATGAACAACTATACATCATCCATCAGTTTGGAACTACAGATCCAGTTTTCTGGTTGCTTCTGGACATTTCTACATGATGCTTGAAGGCATTACTGACATGTTCCCAAAGAAATATTTTCTTCTCCACATTTGCCTTCCTTACTACTATTAGTTTCAGTATCACTCATCACTTATGTAAGCCATTATGCTGTGGCATCTGAACTCCCTGTTCTTCATCTGTTAGAGCAAAGGGATCACCAAGCTCTACTTGTTATACTCTACAAGACCTCACAACTGCTTTAATTTAGATTCTCTTTTTTCCTTTGTCTCAAAATATAGACCAGTCTCTACCGACAAGTCCATGTACTAAGTACCTCTCTAAAATAGATTATGTCATTATACTATTTAAAATTGTGGATGTTTCCTCGTTGCCTTCAGCATATCGAGTCACGTGAGAAGAGCATAAAAGTGCTTCACAATATGGCCCCAGGCTCTTCTCATCGCAAAGCTCCTCTTGTTCTCACAATTACATTTTCTTGTATAAATTAAACTCCAGTTTTTTAATGTTTATTTTGTGTCTGTGTGTGTGTATATGTGCGTGTGTGTGAGAGAGAGAGAGAAAGACAGAGAGAGAGAGGGTGGGGGAAGTGCAGAGAGAAAGAAAGACACAGCATCTGAAGCAGGCTCCAGGCTCTGGGCTGTCAGCACAGAGACCAATGCAGAGCTCAAACTCACAGACTGAGAGATTATGACCTGAGCTGAAGCCAGAGGCTTAACTGACTGAGCTACCCGGGTGCCCCTTGGGATTCTTATTATGACTGTAACTTTAAGACTTTTTGTCTTTCTACAGTGTCCATATAAATGGGTAAATATGAAAATGCAATGAAATATTACTCTGTGTTCAAAAAGAATGACATCTTGCCATTTGCAACAACATGGCTGGAACTAGAATGTATTATGCTAAATGAAATGTCAGTCAGAGAAAGACAAATATCATATGATTTCCCTCATATGTGGAACCTAAGAAACAAAACAGATGAACATAAGGGAAGAGAAGGAAAAATAATATAAAAACAGAGAGGGAGGCAAACCATAAGAGACTCGTAAATACAGAGAACAAACTGAGGGTTGCTGGAGAGGTGTCATGGGGGGGATGGGCATTAAGGAGGGCACTCGTTGGGATGAGCATTGGGTGTTTTGTATAAGTGATGAATCACTAAATCCTATTCCTGAAATCATTATTACACTCTATGTTAACTAACTTGGATTTAAATTTAAAAAAATATCACCAAAAGGTTTTTTCTACCCCTTCCCCCAAAATAAAATGTATGTGCGTTCCTTTACAAATGCAAACGTCTTCATAGTTCTGGAAGGTGGATGGGACAAGTATTACCCTCTTACCTTCCAGAGAGGAGAGAACTGAGTTACAAGATGGGAACTGGTCAAGATACAAAGGGAGTTATTGACATTGATGGAAAAAACATGTTTTCTATTCCTCTTCCTTTCCTCTACTAAAATGTTATTTCTTCCAGAATAAAAAAAAAAACCTTTTTATAAAATTATTATTTAAAAAAAATTGCTTTTTATCCACACTGTCTACTTCCACTGGCAAGAAAGGTGGAGTAATACACGTAAGGCAGGTTTAAGCCACGGGTGAGTTAAAGCTAGAAGACATTTTGGAGGACTCCCAGTTGAACTGAAAATTCAATTAAATGAAGCTATTCTGGCTGATGGGTTTTTTATTTTTTATTTTTACAATAGTCACAACTATAATAAAACTTGACCTTGAATTTCCACAGTGCCTTTCCTTTCCAGAATTCAAAATATCACCATGAAGATGGTCCCATGACTTGCAATGGACCTGAGAGAGTTTGTCATGAAAACACCCATTCAGAGTGTTCTTGCCTGCTATTTGACCCCTAAAATTAAGATATTGATGAATTCGCATTAAGGTTCAATTCTCTCTTATGTTCCCCAGCAACCTTCATCTCCATGAACTTAATTCATTTGGTATTTTAAATATATCATGTGCTATACAAGTTATTTTATAAAAAGAGGTATATAAACCCTACACTATGCCTCATTTTCCCACCAATGTAACATAAAGATCAAGAATATCCTTTGTATGTGTCATGCAAAAGTTAGCTATAAATGCTTTATTTAGAGAATAATATTTAGAGACCAAAATACTTAATGTACTAAGGGCAACCTTGCTCCCTGAGATACTTATTGGAGATAGGCTTTTTTTTTTAACCCCACAACTAATTTTCCTTGTCCTTAGTTCAGCCCAAGGGAGCATATTAATCACTTTAATTCATCATAAGCCAATGCCTGTGAATAAATAATAAGCCGACTTTTCTCCAGAAAAAAATGTAACTTCTCTTTCAAGTCTTCCCAAGATGAAGGTTCACATCCTCTCCTTAGCTGGAGACACAAACCCACCAACTTCAATGGAAGATCTGAGCGTAATAAGTACATTGTGTTCATTGACTTGCTCAGTCAATGGAACAAGGCTTCACATTCATCAGTCAATAAGGAAGTCACCCCAAACTTGGCCCATGGCAGAATACGGGTACTAGCAAACCTGGCTTCTGTGGTGACTTGTATGGGTGTTACAGATGGTTTGTATTTTGCTTCAATTTAATCTCACTAGTCTAGCTTGGAGGTCACTTCTTGAGTCAATTAAATTACTTTTGCAAAGTCACAGAAACTGTAGGGATTTCTTCTCAAGATTCAAGATACTGTTGTCTATTGAGTAGCTAAAAAATAAATAAGTAAATTGTATTAACAATAACAAATTGAATGTTGGAGTTGAGGGATGAGTGAGATATGCAGCTGAATAATGAGGCATTCAAGCAACAATTAATAAAATAATACGGCTGATTTACATTCCCATTTCATTCTATTTTATTGCTACCATTAACTATATTTTCATTATCATGAAATATGTGCATAATGGAAATGTATATACAGTTGAACATTTGACATGTTTGAAATAAAATTGAATGAGATTTCACAGTATAATTCATGATATCAGATTCTGAGGCTTTGGAAGAGTATCCCTGTGGGAAAGTGGGATGTATAACACTCTTGTTTAAATTGCAAAATGCAAGGGTTCCTTGATGAAATGACAGCTAAAACTTTGAACAGACGTCAGAATTCTTGGCAGGGATATTCAAACTGGAATAAGCCTTGGAAGTTCCCTTGATGGTGAAAATTGTGTGATATGGTTGAGTTGCTCCGGGTTCGAGGTATATTTGGTGAGAGTTATTGTTTCTAATGACAATAATATCAGGATATTGCAGATGTATAACTTTTGGAAATGGAAAGACCTGGAAATCATCAAAAATCATTGTCCATGACCAATTTCAAGATGAGCTTGTTTAAAATTCCCTCCTGCTTTAATCATTATAAAGAAAGAGGAGGGAGAGGGAGGAAAGACAGGAAAAGAGACAAAAGAACCCTAAACCAGAAATTTACTCATAAATGTGATTCCTTGTCTTAAAGCCATATTGTTGCTTCCCTGAAAGGTTAGAACGCAATTACAAATGAAGGAAATTCCTCTCCTTGCGCTCTATAGTTCAGTAGCCTAAATTTTTACTCTTCCAATTTAAATTTATTATTATTCTTTAACCCCAAATCATCCGTAGTTCCAAGTTAGAGGAATATTGCTTCACTAACAATGATATTTTTTTATCATCACCATCATCATCATCTTGTAATTGGTGAGATGGATGAGGTAACACACATACAAAGATATCTGTTGATGGTTTCTACTCCAGTTAGGCAGCTATTTAATAAACTGAACTGGTACATACAAACAGGAAACACATTCTTCTGAAGACTTAAAGAAGGACATCTCTCATTCAGCTGCTTTATGCCAATTACTGTTTATCAAGTTACATATGGGACAGTACTCATCACTCATACTCAGCCATGGGTCGGGTCGGCCCCTCCTGTGAATTTGCACAGGAGGAAACTGTCATGGTCTTTCTGTTGTTGGTGTGATAAACCTGTTCTCTACCCCTTGCCTTCACCTTTAAACTAAATAGTTAAATGTTTTGTTTACTTATAATTTTATTTACTTATAATATGCAGTATTAATGCATATATGCACTTATATATACCCATCTACTATGAAAAATAAACTGTATCTTAATAGGTCATGTGTCTATATGGAATAAAATTCAAAAAGTGAAAAAGAGTACTTACTAGAAAATAAGTCTCTTTTGGAGCACTTGGGTTGCTCAGTCGGTTAGGCCTCAGATTCTTGGTTTCGACTCAGTTTATGATCTCGTGGTTTGTGGGATCCAGCTCCATGTTGGGCTCTGTGCTGAGAGCATAGAGCTTGCTTGGGATCCTCTCTCTCCCTCTCTTTCTGCCCCTCCCCCACTCATTCTCTATCTCTCAGAATAAACAAATTAACTTAAAAAATAAACAAAGAAAAGAAGTCTCTTTTAACCTTTATCCATTAGGCTTCAGGCTGTTCTCGGGTATCTAGATTCAATCGCTGATTTAATTCAATCAATGTATTTCTTTAGTGACTTTTGAGAAACTTTCAATGCAGTTATAAGCATAAATTGTCATATGGGTATATCTGTGTGTGTGTGTGCGCTTAATGCCGGCCAACATTTCTGTTTTAAGTGATATATTTATGTGTGTGTGTCTGTGTCTGTGTGTGCGCGCATGCGTGCGTATTGTGTTTAACCATAAAAATATATTTTGGGGATAATTTCTTATAATGATCTGTAGATCTGTCCTATTCTTTTCAAAGTTGGCATATGATTCCACTGTATAAGATGATATTATTTTATAGTGTTCTTATTTATCCCATTTAATTATTTTTGCCCTAAATTCAACCATTTTTAAATGATTGATTATAAGATTATAATTATGTTGTTCGATTTATATTTATAAAAACCTTTCCCTAAAATTTTATAATGAATTAATAATTACAATCTTATTCTTAACTTTAAGTTTTACTATTTTTTAATGTTTATTTATTTATTTTTGAGAGAGAGAGAGTGTGGCCAAGCAGGGGAGGGGCAGAGAGAGGGAGACGCAGAATCTGAAGCAGGCTCCAGGCTCGGAGCTATCAGCACAGAGCCCGACTTGCGGCTCAAACTCAGGAACCATGAGATCATGAACTGAACCAAAGTCAGATGATTAACCGACTGAGCCACCGAGGTGCCCCAAAGCTTTATTTTTACATGACTTTTGGTTATATATTTTGCCACTAGCGGTTGAGCTAACAGAGAGTGCAACATACTGCCAGGGACCAGGCACACAAGAACAAATAGATACCCTTTGCCCCCTCATATAAGACAGATATTTTGTCTTTCTGTATCAATGTTCTAGTTCTTCACTTGGTGACTAACCTATATCTTGGCCAGAATCTATGCTCAAAACTATTTTGTTTGCTTACTTTGGATTATAACCACCAGCAACTGTATTTATTTTTAGACTGTGATAAAATGTAGATAATAGTAATTGGTAATACTACAAATGACTTCTTCATCACGGGTTTTGAATTCATAAATATGTTTTTGGAAGGTAATAAAATATTACTACATAAAATCTCATTTTAACATAATCTTTATTTCTTGGCCAAAAAAATGTTGATTTCACTTATGAAATGAAAGTGACTAAAAAGCGTATGTGTTTTTACGTTGTGATTTGTGACGCTAATATATTAATAAGTGCAGCATAACGTGGACTTACGGATTTTACTGTTGTGCTTTAGAGAAACAACATTCATGAAAGGTCAATGATATCACTTCGGTCTATATAAAGGAATAACAGAATGTATTTTATGTGAGATTCTTTTCTCAAGGAAAAGAATGTAGGTAATAAGAAAAATGTCATTTTAGTAAAACTGTATTTGAGTCTGCCTTTATCATACTCTGTCAAATGGAATGTTTACTTAAAGAAATGAAACAGAACAGGGTGCCTAGGTGTCTCAGTTGGTTGAGCGACCGACTCTTGATTTCTACTCAGGTCCTGATGCCAGGGTCTTGGGATTGAGCTCGGCATCAGGCTCTGAGCTGAACATGGAGCCTGCTTAAGATTTTCTCTCTCTCCCTCTGCCCCTCTTCCCTGCTTACGCTCTCTCTCTCTCTCTCTCTCTCTCTGTCTCTCTCTCTAAAATAAAGAAACAAATGAAACAAAACATAAGAAACTATACTAAATCATATAATCAAAGTCAAAGTGAATAGGTGTTTAGAAGGTTCCATTTCATAAGGAAACAAGTGGCAAACTCTTTACCTTGATGAAAGATCACAGGTAAAAGTAAGCGGTTTTGTCAGAATAAAAGTCCCACTGAAGGTTTCTTTTCTATTTCTTTTTTTTAATGTTTTATTTATTTTTTGAGAGAGAGCACACAAGCAGGGGAGGGGCAGAGAGAGGGAGACAGAAGATTTGAAGCAGGCTCTGCCCTGACAGGCTGATAGCAGAAAGCCCGATGTGGGTATTGAACTCATGAACCTTGAGATCATAACCTGACTGAAGTCGGACATTCAACCACCTGAGCCACCCAGGTGACAGCCACTGGAGATTTCTAAAGGAAAAGATTATATGGAACTAACACAGTCCCTTCATATTTGTTTGAAGCTCTAAAATTCATTGAGAAAAAAATGCAATTAATTATGCTGCAATACAATTAAAATAGCTATTAAATTTTAGAATCATAAATATTTGTACTGCCACAACTAGGTGGTGCAAAAGAATTGCTCTTCTTCAATGGCATCCTTCCACGTTAACCTGCACGATCCTGTTTTATAATGCGTTTACCACAGCATAATCTCATCTCTACTATGTAAATCGAGTTAAAGTCCTTTTTCGTTCATTTGCAGCTCATTTTCCTGGTGGTGGCTAGATAAATGTTTCAATGAAGGATAATTCAGTTGCCCTCCAGCACGTGAACGTCTGGTATTGCAAAATCAAGGAATAGGCGTCACATTAAGGAGATGCTTCTAATATAATCAAAGTTCTCATGTTGTACTCTCCTTTAGATGAAACAAACTAATGAAATGTATCGACTCTCCTCACGCACTTCTGAAGCAAAATGACTAAGCAGTATTGAGACTACATGAAATACATTGACATTGATTGTGAAGTTGGCTTTTCTCAGTCACACTGGTGGCTGATTAAAGTGTCACATTGACAATATAGCCCCTTTTGAACAGGAAATTAATACCAGCTTGGTGGCAAAGAGAATCTTCTTCCACAAGGAAATTTGTATTATCTTTAATCCTTCTTTGGTGGGGGGGGGGAGTCATATCGTTTGCACTAGAACAACCTTGAATTTTCTTTTTATGAAAGAAAAATCAGAAGTGTCAACAGTCTAATTATTTCAAAAAATAAGATGCCTATGGTTAACTCATGCTTACTTATGAATAACTCTCAAGAATCGGGAAACAAAAAAGAGTAAGAAATTTTTAAACCTTTCACTATCTCCACATGAATGGGAATTCAGCTTAAATATTGGAAGGTGAAGATATTACCAATATTACAGAAATATTTAGCATCATTCATTTCTTATACATAAAGTAAGAAAAGAAACAGCATAATTCTTCAATTCTATTTGTTTGATATTATGCTCAAACATATACAATAAAACCTTGGATTGCAAGTAACTTGTTCTGCAAGATGAGGAAACATTCCTAATACATTTTAACTTGATAAAGGAGTAATGTCTTGCAAAACCAGAAGTATGTGACACCAAATGTCCCATGATCACAACTGAGCCAATTGAAATTCACTTTGATATACGAGTACTTTGAATTGCAAGGATGTTTCTGGAAGGAATCATGCTTGCAAACCAAGGTTTTATTGTAATGCCATCTGCAGTAAATTTCTCTGTAGAAGCTACTGTGTGCCACTATTTTAGGATTCCGAATGTGAAAGAACCTACAAGATAAAGGATCAAAGTGTGGACACACTTGATATGCCAGCCCCCTAACATCCTGTTCCCTCTTGTCATGGAGGGAGGAAATGGATGCTCTAAGTCTCAGGTTTTCCATGGTTTCATTAATTTCCCTTTAAATCTTGCTTAATAATTCACTCAATTAGGTAACACAATGTTGATAGTCCTCATCTTAATTAAGGATTAATATCTGCAGAACAAACATTATCAGTAGATTTCCTCTAGCAGAAGAGGTATGAGAGGAATGATATGGATACAGAAGGTGAGAGAAGGGATGGATATGTGACTAGGGCTATCTTTTTTAAAAATTCAACCATGATAAGATCAAGGGTAAGGTCATATGCAGACCTGAGTTCTTGCTCTACGTAGAACCCAGGTTCTTTATTCCACTTTTCCTAGCTTCCACTTCCATTGAGTTCACGTCACTGCTGTCCTGCGAAATCAGACAGTTTCCATGTGTGGCTCTTCCTCTCTTTCCCACCTTCCTGCAGGAATATCATTGGTTACGATTTGATAGATTTTAGTCACACTGGGTTATAATGAAAGAGCAAGTGTTTCACAATCAAGATTTCTGTTCCCCTTGCCTCTTTTCCAAACCTCCCTAACCCTCCACCCCAATCCAGTTTCAGTGTCTCTGCCTTGAGTAGCTTTTGCTTGGGCCGACCTGCTTTTCCTCTTAATTACTTGCTCATAAAGCTCACTAGCTTTTTGAGCAAGTAGTTAAGTAGTAATGAAGTAACATAGTTACAATGTCTGCTCTAGAGCACAGAGAGATGTTTCCTTTATTTGCTCATTTGTAACACTAGAAAGCAAAATGCAAAAAGAGAAAAAAGAAAAAAAAAAAACCTCAAAGGAAACAAAGTTTCTCACTCTAGACATGCCTTCAATGCTTCTGTCTTCAAAGTTTAGAGTCCACCAGCACATCCGGTGCAGGCTTCAGAGAGAGAGTGAGTGAAAAACAGTTTAAAAAGTTGTGGAGTTAACAGCTGCTGTGGAGGATAAAATTCAAATGCTCTGACAATTACCCTTGGTCCAACACTTGAAGCACTATTGTGGAGTTTTAGGAGGTCAGCATGTATTCTCGATATCAGCCCCTTGGCAGATATGTGATTTGCAAATATCTTCTCCCATTCTGTGGATTGGATTTTGACTCTGTTGATAGTGGTTTTTTGATGCACAAAAGTTTCACATTTTAATCAAGTCAGGCTTTACTGTTTCTTTTGTGGCTTATGCCTTCGGTGTCATAAAAAAAATCATGCCAAATCCAACATGCTGAAGATTTTCTTCTACGTTTTCTTCTAAGAATTTCAGTTTTAGCTCTTACATTTAGGTCTTTGATCCATTTTTAGTTCTTGTGGGCAAAGGACTTGAATGGACATTTCTTTGAAGAGAGGCTAATGGCCAAAAAAAGCACAAGAAAAGATGCTTATCATGGGTAATCAGTGAACGAAATGCAAATTAGAACCACAATGAGAGACCACCTCACACCTATCAGGATGGTTGTTAGCAAAACAAACAAAAAGCAGATAATAACAAGTGCTGGGAAGGATGTGGAGAAATTGGAAACATTGTGCACTGCTGGTGGAAATTCAAAATGGTGCCTCAGCAGCAGAAAACAGCTCTTTTCCTCAAAGAGTTAAAAATAGAATTGCCATATGATTCAGCCACTTCACTTCTGAGTATATACCCCCAAAGAATTTAAAGCAGGGAAACAAAGAAATATTAGACACCAGTGTTTATAGCAGCATTGTTCATACTAGCCAAGTGGCCATCCATGGGGGTGAGTGGATAAATAAAATGGAGTAAAATAAAATACAGTGAAAGAATTCTGAAATGGATGAAACTTGAAGACATTATGTAAGTGAAATAAGTTGATGACAAAAGGACACAAGCTATATAATTCCACTCAAATGGAAGTACTCTGAGTAGTAAAACTCATAGAGACTGAAAGTTGGGTGGTGGTAGCCAGGGCATGGGGGTTAGAGGCATTGGAGAATTAGCATTTAATGAGTAGAGATTTAGTTTTGCAACATGCAAAAGTTTCTGTGGGTAGATAGTGGTGATGGCTGGGCAATATGAATGTACTTAATAACACTGAATGGTACACTTAGAAATCATTAAAATGGTAAATTTTATGGAATGCATATTTTACCACAATTTTAAAAAGTAATTGAAAAAACACAATTTAGATTTTGAAAAATTCTGAACAGAAAAAGGATTAGATAGCTGGTTAATCAACCAATTCATTCGATACTCATTAAGTCTTTTTATTTTTATAGACTCTAAACTCAAATAATTTTTAAAAATGAGATAAAATTACTGTCTTTTAGGATCTGACAGTACAAAGAAGAATCACATAAAGAAGTGTTACTAAGTGTAAAAATTGGAAATTAGAGTATACATATCCCAAGGGTAAGATGATCTGTTGAGATATTTTAATAAGGAATTCTAACTCTGTTAATTTTTAAACATAGTTGCTTTATTGAGATATTGTGCATGATGGAATTCATCCATTTAAAGTGTACAACTCAATATTTTTTAGTATATTCACAGAATTGGCAACCAAAACCACAATTTTAGAACATTTTCATTGACTCTAAAACAATCTTGCTCTTCATTCACAGCTACTCTCCATTTTCCCAACTTTTCTATCCTGCCCAAACCTAGGTTACTTCTAATCTATTTTCTGTTTGTATCTACCTTTTTTTTTTTTAAGGTCTTCTATTTACGTTGAGAAGGAAAGAGAGAGAGAGAGAGAGAACATGAGTGAAAGAAAAGCAGAGAGAGAGGGAGAAAGAGAATCCCAAGTAAGGTCCCATGGAACCCAACATGAGGCTCAATCCCATGAACCACGAAACCATGACCTGAGCCAAAATCAAGGGTTGGATGCGTAACCATCTGAGCCACCTGGGTGCCCCTGTCTGTGTATACTTTCTGTCTCTATGGGTTTGCCTAGTCTGGACATTTAGCATGAATGAATTAACACACTATGGAATTTTCCATGCCCAATGGCTTTCACTTAGCATGTTTTCAAGGTTCACTCATTTTGTAGCATGAATTAGTACTTCATCCTTTTTTATTGTCAAATAGTTTTCTATTCTATGATTATACAACATTTTGTCTGTCCATTCATCAATTGATGGACGTAGAGATTCTTTCCACTTTGGGACCATTATTAATAATCCTGTTGTGAACATTCACATGCATGACTTGTCTTGCATTGTCTATATATGTTGCACTTCTCATATGTGCATACATAGGAATGAAAAATCTGTATTTGACCTTTGAGGAATTTTCAGGTTATTGTCCAAAGTAAGTGCATCATTTTATATTCCTACTAGCAATGTATGAAAGTTCCAGTGTCTCCGCATCCTCAACAATGATTGCAACTGTCTTTCTCTCAAATGCCAAACTAATATAGGTGAAGTGCTATCTCATTATGCTTTTGATGTGTATTTTCCTGATGGATATCTCCCTTTATTTTTAATATTCTTTAATGTTTATATTTTGTGGATGTTTTTAATTAAGTGGATTACTTTGAGATGGTAGTAACTGTGTGTTTGTTGGCATCATAGGAGATGCATGGTTAAAATTCTTCATTGATGGTTTGGATGATCAGAAAATTTGGAGACTTGAGGAACTTAACAGTATATGCTCAATTGTAAGCCAAGAGTATAGTGAGAAAAAAATAAAGCAGTTCTCGGGGGAAGGGATCTTGCACTTGAACCTTTAGACATGGATGGATGTGTACCTTTTGGACTGTGGAGCAAGACAGGCAAGAGATTTATTGACCCCGGTAACTCTCAAATTTTCTGAAATTATTTGCAAGGACAAAATGCCCTGAAGAGAATGATAAAATGTGGTTTGGCAAAAGAAGGCAAGGACCAATAGTGAAAGTTTTCTCATGTTCTACTCATCTCAGGTGCAAAGGAGAGCCTTTGAAGATTCCTGACCGAGAATAACACTATTTGCTTTAAAAAAATTATCCCCACAACTCTATCAAGAATAATGTGTGGTGGTTAGTCCAAAACCAGAGATACCAGTTCAGATGAGAAATGATTAAGACCCAAAGCTTGCTAGTGATTTATTAATATCTGAGTTTTAAGTTCATATCTTTTAAAAACCTTCATTCACACATCTGTTTACTTCTTAGGTATTTATCACATATTTTAAATATATTAATAGTAACAGGTTTTATTATTAACTTAAATACAAAATATGCCCTTCTGAAAAGTATACTTTGAATCAACGTATTTTTCATAATACTTGTTCTATAGAAAAGGAATTCTTAACCAGGGATTTGGAGATCCCTGAGGAGTTAATGAGTGGGCACCAGGGAGTTTATATAATCCCTAACATTGTATGAAAATGTGTTTCTGTGTGTGTGTGTGTGTGTGTGTGTGTATCCACATGACATTTTCCCGGGCAAAGCACTATAACCTCTAATTCTCAAAGGGGCCTTCAGCATTGATAAAGACTGGGAAGCTTTATCATCCTCCTACAAACTTAGGAAAGGGGGTCCAGAGTTAGGGTTGAAGTAAGAATGCTGAGCACTAGTCTGAGATTTCAAAAGAGTTTATAATGTTCTCATCCTTAGGAGACTTTAAGAACAGAAAAGCTAATTCCACACAGGTGCCAATTTACAAAATTTACAATTAGTAAGGCACTTGCCATGAAGACCCAGGGTTTCCCGCCTGCTATCCAGATTTCTGTGTTGACCTAGCACAGAATGACATTTTCCAATGGCCTTGCCCAGAATCAAGTGCTTTTCTGCTTTTGTAAAATGGGAAAACATCAAAAGAATTGCCAGAGAGTTAGGGTAGGAAGGGGATAAAGGGTACTGTATTCTTGTGAAAAAGCAAACATCTGGACATAGAGGAAGGATTTTTAAAAATTGTTTTATACACAAAAGCAGAAAGCAGGTTTATGATTTGCCGACAAAATACAACAAAGTTTAGGAAAACTCACAGATAATGCTCACTTTTTTTTCTACTAGTGAACATGAAGTAAAGAAAGCATTAAGTTGTTTTGGTAGTGAAATGGCCCCCAGTATTATAGGTGTAAAATATAATTTGTATCTAGAATAATCTTTTTCTGGAATGGGTTATCAATGGGAGAGGTAGACCCATAGTTTCCTAGAAAAAAGTCTCAATGGGTATTTTTGTTTGCTTTTTAAGACTCAAGTATTGCCTTTCCCTATAGCATGGGTGGTTCAGTGGTTGAAGGCAGTATTTGTGAAATATACACGTTAGCATATGATGTCAAACCCTGCAACTGTCATTACAGTCATAGATCCAGGTGACGGAACTCTGCCACATGGCTTCTTGCTATTTATAACATTCCCGAAAGGGTGGCTGTTTCATCCAAATGAGACTTCACTTAATATTGTGTCCAAGTTTCATGGAAGGGGCCCGCTAACATTACCCGATAGCTCTTGTAAGCAACGCTTAAATCAACGGATCTTTTGTAGTTCTCTTTAATGGAGTCTGGATGATGAATTTACATCTATATATCAGAAACATTGTCTTCTGCCCTACATTACTAATGTCAGAAAATTGCCTCTATATAATTCATCAAAGTATTTCTATAGACTCACTCTTTTATTATCTTTTCTCTTGCAAACTGTATAATTCCCCTTCATTCCACGTCAGGGAAGACCTTTAATCTTGCCTGGCTGCATTCTGTGGGTCTTTTTACATTAAAGGACTTGAGCAGGTGCTGCCGTAGGCAGGAAAAATGGGAACAAGCAGTGATGGGGATGGTCTTATGGCAGCGACTTAAAAAATAGCCAGACAGAAAACATTTTCCAATTGATGACAGCTTTAAAAATCGTTTTAAATGTCTGTTTGACAGAAATTAAGATATCCCTCAAATTTACACATTTTTTTATTTTTCCTTCAGATTCCCCACTCTATCATATTAATTTATTCTTCTGGCCCACCCCCAATACACACACTTTAATTCTTTGTCCTCTTTAATAACAAAGACTAGAAAGAGTGAAAGTCTGACAATGTAGTGAGTGCATTTCCATCCGAGTAATATAATGGAACGCTTGGAAATGACAGACAAGCTTATATGTTTCATAATCCTAAACCTTTGATATGTATTCCATTCTTATTCCATTTGCCAGTTGTGTGTGAAGGGAAAGTAGACCCTTATCAGACCCTTTCCTGAAGGGCAGACATACTACTGACAAGTGTGTTAGGAACAATGATGATACTAAGAAGCATCCTGAAAGGATAAAGTCAATGATATTTTTAGATGAAATAAAAACACATGCATTTAAAATATGAGTTAAAAACCCTAACAAAGATCCCAGAGATACCCCATGGTTAGCTACACGGTGGGGAGTTTTATTTCTGTGACCTAGCAGGTGCACCGTGCACAAGAAACAAAGATGATTTGACTTATTCATGTTCCCAAGTTGTGAGGGTTTGGCTCAATGGCAATAAAGATTTTCCAAAAATGGTACAGAAAATTTGCTTTTTTCCCCCTTTCTTATTTGTTTCAAGTTTTTATTTAGAGTCTAGTTAGTTAACATATAGTATAGTATTGGTCTCAGGAGTAGAATTTAGTGATTCATCACTTACATACAACATTCAGTGCTCATCACAACAAGCACCCTCCTTAAACCCCATCATGCATTTAGCCCATCCCCCTGGCCACCTCCCCTCCAGCAACCCTCAGTTTGTTGTCTATAGTTAAGAGTCTCTTATGGGTTAGCTGTGAAAAGTAATGAAATACACTGTCCAAAGAATAATTGAGAAAAATAGAGAGCTGTAACAGAGACTGGTTTGTATTTATCTTTGTTTCTCCAAGTATTCATCAAAATACCTGATAAATAGTAAATGCTCAACAAATGGCTTTGCAATTGAGAGGGGGACTTGTACAAATTACTGGGTTTCTTTGGGCCTTATTTTCTTCATCTCTAAATTAAAAGTACAGTGAAGGTTAGGAACTGAGGCGATGGAGTCATGCAGTTGAGAGAGTATTAATCCTAACTGTACCTTATGTCTAAAATACAAGCAGAGTGGGGAGAAGAGTTCCCAAGATTCTCCTCCCCATGTGGGCCTGAGTTAGAGCTGGTCTTCAGAGATTTGTGCATGAGATTAAAAAAAAATATTTTTAATGTTTATTTGTTTTTGAGAGAGGGACAGAGTATGAGCCGGGAAGGGACAGAGAGAGATGGAGACACAAAATTCGAAGCATGCTTCAGGCCCTGAGCTGTCAGCAGAGCCCTACGCAGGGCTCGAACCCAAATTTGAGCTGAGAGATCATGCCTGAGCCGAAGTCAGATGCTTAACCAACTAAGCCACTCAGGCGCCCCTAGGGATTTAGAAAGTGGAAGCGAAGGATCAGCCAATATGTATGGGAGGTCAATGCAGAACCCCAGAGACCATCATTGGGCTGTTCATTATTTCTGATCTGCTGTTGACCTCATGGGTTTGGGCAGTAATCAGGCTCCTCCTGACAGATTGGCTTCTTCAACTTCCTTATGTGCTAGAAAGACATTTTTTATGGGAAAAAGAAAGAGTACATCATGCAGCCCATCTGCATCACCAAGGTGTAGATGCAAGTGAGCAACAGGAATGGGATCTAGTTTGCCTTCATGGGTTCTACTTTGTTGTCTCAGATTCCAGATTATTCTCGCTTTGCATCAGTTTTCTTTCCGCTCGTCCGTCTTCTCTCCTGAGGACATTCTGTGACTGAAGGACCACCACCAGATGCAAAAGCAAAAAGTCTTCCTTAGAACCCTTGAACACCCTCCTTTTATGGCTTCTGATTAGTGACTTTTCTCTCATCTTCTATCTATGTTCAGAACTTTCCTTCCCCAGCTTCTTCCACAATTGTTTAAATTCTAATCTCTATAATACATCCTATTCTCCAACTGTCTCCTAATTGAACTCCCTTGGCACACCCCAACTAACATAATTACTGGTACCAGAAGAGGTTTCATATTGGCTTTCCAAACTGGTTCTGGTATATCTGAAACTGTTTTTCTGATTTGATACATTTTAAAAGAATCAATGGCCCCATCAGTAAAAGAACACCGATTGTTCAGGCCATGGAGGAACAAACATCTTATCACCTATGTACACTTAAAATCAAGTGTCTATGGAAAACCCAGCTTAGAGTTATCAAGTAGCTGTTGCCCTTGTACATTTCTTTTACAATAAGGAGACTGAGCGTTTGGTTGACTACTTCTAAGTGCAGCAAAGAACTTGAGGTTCCACAGAACCCAGATTTATGAAAACAAACCCAACTTCTCTTTCTGTGGGTTGCTGGATTTCCTTTTCAAATGGAATTCATATCCATGCAAAGTATTTTAGTTTGTCAGTAGGGCACTGATGGAATGAGATGGAGTGAGACCCTGAAAATTAAGATGGGGTCATAAGGACAGATTCCCAATGAAGCTGGGGTCCTTGACTCTCTAGAGTCTGGAAAGCTTCCTTTTCAGTACAAACGACCTTACTGTCCCAATTGAGGGGATCATTCCTACTTTTCTTGAAGAGCCTGCAGTGGCTTCTTCTATGGTAGATGTCATATAGGGGACTACTGAACTCCTCAATGTCTAACCCAATCATTCTCATTGTATCTAATTCAATAACCAGACAAGTTCTGGAAGATACTCAGGGAACTAAAACATACCATGGTTTTCCAGTTCATATTGACACATCTTGCCTGGATACATATATGGGATACATATATGGAAATAGATCTATAGGAATTTGGATAAGAATAAAAGGAAAATAATGTTTTGAATCAAATATGTAGATGTGGTTGCACCAATCAGAGTGGCTGGGAGTGGTTTCACAGTTTGCTTCTTTGGTTGGTTGAAATATGGAGCCATATGTGGTACTGAATGAAGAGGAAATACCAGTAGGCTTTTTATGTGAGACCTGATTACTCATTCCCTAACTATGTCCTCCAAAAGAGGCCAGAGAATGCTTCCTTTACCACAGCCTTCGAAATACATTGGTAAGCAGAGTACCAGCATCCTTACAGACTCTGCAGTGGCTATTTCCTCCAGCCCAAAAGTAAGAGTGGGAAATGCTGCCATCAAACTGGATTCCCTGATTTCAATATAAATGATAGAAACTTGAGCTTGGCTGAATTGGGTGGAACTAATCACCAGAGATAGGATGTGTGTGGTAACCATGGGGAGAACAGAGCTGTAGTGCTAATCAGAAGGATTGACACACAGAGATCTTTGGCATTGACTAATTACTTCTGGTATTCTTCTAAATTAATATATGGGCATCTTACTACTATCTTACTTTATGTGTATGAGTGGAAAATCCCTCCATCTGGTAAAAATAAATATGAATGAACCACCACATTAGAGAGACATGGGCCCTGGACAAATTCCAGATTCGAGCCAGTTCACAGTCCCGGAGCAAACTTGTGTAAAGGGGGAGAAGGGAATGAAGTCCACTCTAGGGATGATGACACTACCAAAAACGCATACCATAATTCTTCCTCCTTGCCTCCTCCAGAGGGATCTGCAACTATTTATCAGGGTGGCATGTGCCAAGAAAGAAGAAATAACCCAACTTTCCAGAAATAACCAGTCATTGACTCTGAACCAACACTCCTTACTGAAATCTAAAACACCATTGTGACCCACCAGTCAGTATGGGTTGATTGGGTGATCAATGGCATTTTGGCTTGTGGCCATCTCACAGTGAGCTGGTGCCTGGAGCCACTCTGTGCTTATTTTCCCAGATTCAGAATGCATAGTTGGAGTGGACATACTGAGTAATTGGCAAAATTTCTATAGTGGGTCCCTGGCCTGTGGCATGAAGATCGTTATGATAGAAAGGGCCAGGGAGGCAGTAGAGCTGCTTTTACTACCAAAGTAATAAAGATAAATAAATAAACACAGTTCTGGAGTGACTGCAGAGATTACTGACATGATCGAGGAACTGAGATATGCAAGATTGTGATTCTTACCTCTCCCTCTTCAACTCACCTATCCAGTTTGTACAGAAGACAGTACTCTTCAGTATCCCACTTCACGGTCCTATGGAGTTTTCAGTTCTTTGTCCTATATCTAATTATCAGGGATCTTGGCCACTTCTTCATTCCTTCGGGTATTATCTGTCCTATATTACACTGATATCATGCTGACTAGCGCTGCTGAGTGGGAAGTCACAACTATCTAAACAACTTGGATGCCCAAAGGGTGGGCATAAAAGCCACAAGAATTCAAAAGACTACTAGATTGGTTAACCTCCTAGAGTACTAATTGTTTGAGATCTGTTGAACTATCCCTTTCAAGGTAAAAGACAAACGTTTGCATCTGTCTCTTACTACAAGAGAAACAATACCCAGTTGACCTTTCTGAATTTTAGAAGCAACATAAATCTCACTTGGGTGTGCTATTCAAACCTACTTACCAAGTGACTTCAAGGTTCTGAGTAGGGTCTAGAAAAAGAGACAGTCTGCAGGAGATTCAAACTTGGCTCTCGGGCAGTTAGGGATACTATACGCAAGTATCTATATGTGAATGCAAATGCACAGCTTTTAGATTTTGGAGTACAGCTATATAACTCTGCAAATAAATATTCTTCATTTGAGAAATAGCTTCTGGCTTACAGAAGACTAAATGCTTGACTATAGGCTGCCAAGCCACCATGTAATAGGAACTGCCCATCATAAGCTGGAGGTAGTCTGACTCAGAAGTTATAAATTTTAGCTTATGAAGCCGGATTCTATCAGGCAGAAGTAGTATGTAGGAGAGCAGACACTCACTTTATATGAGAGCAGACTCCTATTCCTACTACATTGCCTTCTCTCTCTCAACCCATACAAGTGATCTTACATGAAGGCACCTATGTGCAGCTGACTAAAAAAGAAAAAAAGAAAAGGTCTTCACTTGTAACTGGTTCTTTTACAATATGCTAGCCTCACCTAAAGACTGACAGCCTGCACAATATTTCAGTTCCAGTATAGGGTGGCCCTGAATGATAGTGGTAAAGGAAAATCCTCCTAGTGAAGAGAACTTCAAAGAATCCATCATATTATTTATTGGATCTAGAAGGAGAAATTGTGGTGGCCAATGACTAAGAGTTGGTAGTAGAGTCCAAGAAAGAACAAATCTGGAGAATTATTTTTAAGGAAGTCTGGGGAAAAGTTTTCAGGCAGACTTTTTTCACTGGGTGCAAAGCAAAGCTCTTTCGTTTCATGTGACTGTCCACCAAATAGAAAGCTCAGCAGAAGAGTATCTTCATAATTAGATTGACGAGGTAATCAGATGGACAAGATAATCATGTCTATAGATGTACCTTAGTCTCTTTATGCAGCCATTCTTTCCTTTGCTTAATGGGTTAATGAGCAAAGTAACCAAGGTGGCAGGAATACAGGTTTACACATGGGCTCAACGACAAGGACTTCCACTCCCCAAATATGACTTGCTACAGCAACCTCCGAGTATCCAACCTGCTAGCAGCAGAGACCAACACTGAGCTCCTCAGGTAGAACCATTCCCCAGAGGAATCATCCAAAGGCCTACTGACAGCTTAATCATGTTGAACCTCTTCCATCATGAGAGAGGAAGTGTCTTGTTCTCACTGGAGTACACACATATTTTAGATGTGGAATTGCCTTTCCTGTCCACAATGCCTCAGCCCAAACTAACATCTATATATGTACAGAATGGCCTATGAAACTTCACACTGTACCCCAAAGTGTTGGCATTCGTTTCATAGCAAATAAAGTTAACAATAGACTTGCGTTCATGAAACTCATTGGCCTTACCATGTTTCTTATCATGCTGAAGCAGCTAGCCCAACAGAATGGTGAAATCGCCATTTGATGCCAGTTGGCCTCATCCTGCAAGGTTGGGATTATGTTCTCCATAAAGTGTGCCGTGCTTTGTGTCAGTGGTGAAATTATGATGCTATTTCTTCCAAAGCAAAGACTCATGGGTTGGGAGTCAAGGGATGCATCTGAGAGCTTCTCTTCTAACTCTTACTGCCAATGGACCATTAGTGATTTTTTTTGTTTCTTTCTCCTATAACTTTAAGTCACTGATTTAGAGGTCTTAGTTTCCAGGAGAGGAATGTTTTTACCAGAGTTTATGGGATAGATTTCATTAAAAAGGAAGGCGAGACATCTCCTTGGCCACTTTGTGCTCCTTATACTAATGAACTAGGAGGGAATGGTTGAGATTATTGTATAAGCTGCCATGATTCAACCGACTATTGAGGAGGAATTGGGTTGGGTTATTATAGTGGGCATATGGTGAGGTACACCTGGGTATCTTTTAGTATTCTTATCTCTTCTGATAAAAGTTACTGGAAAATTAAACAATTGGATACATGTAGGCCCACTAATGGACCAAGCAGGAATAAAGGTCAAGTTACTCCACCAGACAAAAAAAACCATAGTCACCCAAGTTTCTTGCTGAAACAAGGGGAATATGGAAGAAATAGTAAAAGAAGGATACCCTAAATATGAGCCACAGCCATGTGGTTATTACAAAGAGTGTCTCTGCCTTAATCTTAGTGTAATCATATTTGAATACATATTAACTAATTACTTTTCCCTGTTCAAAACTGACTTTGTATATTGTCAAATGGGGAGTGTGACTCAGCTTTGATAGGAATAATGTCCCACCCAAAGATGGATGAACTGAAATTTGGGCTTTGCATCCTTTCCTGTGAAAAGTTCAGTAATTTTCTGTTGTAAAAGGGGTGAGTGAATGATCTTAGGTGGAAGTGTGATTTTGCTATTGTCTTTATTTGGAAGTTAAATATAGTCAGAAGAGCATATGAGTGTCAAATTGACATGAGGTGAATGGTGTTGTTCTGGTATAAATTTAGCTAAGCTGAAACTGTATATCCCAGGATTCTCTTCCATGTATAGTTCTGGGTTTGGTGGAAGATAAGAGAAACTAGCACGAGAGTTGGGAGGCAGAGTGAAGTAGCAGCCACTATGCTTTGGAGTTCAGTAGAGGGCCCAGCTGCTGCTGTAGTTTGACCATAGTTCCTACCTGCCTGCCCAGTTTGCTGACCTCTGGAGACGTCAGTCTCACCATCAGAATCCAATGCTTCCCCAGTCTTTGTCACAAGCTTCTTAACTCTTCTTAACTCTACTGCTTAGTGATATTCTTTATGACTGTCCAATGGATGCCTTATGGATCTGTGTTTTCTGAGCCTCCTGCATAATGGTTTATGGTTGAATAATCATAATAAATCATTTAATTTATATCATTCCAGCTTTCCTGATCAAACCTGAACTGATACAAACTTTGAGTCTCAACCGTTTATTAAATGACGTATCCGATGGTGTCCAGCATGGCCATCTCATATCATTCACCTTTAGATTCCTTGACCAGGCGTCATGAGGACAGAGTGCAGGCGTGGTTCTTGGGGGGCCCCGTTGTTACTGTGATTGGACCTGGGGATGAAACTCACTACTTTTGCTATTTTCCCCATATTTTATTTTGCACAAATCCATGTATTTTTCTATGTTTATATTCTCTGCACTTTGTGCATTGAGAGAGGATTGAGTTTTGAGAACTGTTGCAAGGGGGAAAAAAGGGCTGCTGGTCAAACAGCCTTCAGCAAAAAATAATTGCCTGGTGTTAGAAAGAGTTAAGACTTTTCCATCATTTTTATTTATGTTGTAAATTATTTGTCATTGATCTCAATATTCAGAACGCTGAGGTCTCATTAGCATAAGCTGCTATTGCACCTGCAATGAGAGATACCCTGGTTTTCCTAACTCTCTTTAACTGCCCATGACAATGGACTTCTTCCAGCCAAGAAGAAGACCAGATTAGCTGGTTTGGGTTACTTCTGCTCCATTTTTGTGGACTTTACTTGTTTTGAGGACTTAGGTCACAGATTAGCAAGGGTGGAAAATCATCTTCTGGGACCAGTTGAAGATTATTTTTCTTTCTTTCTTCCTTTCTTTCTTTCTTTCTTTCTTTCTTTCTTTCTTTCTTTCTTTCTTTCTTTCTTTCTTTCAGAAAGAGAGAGTGCATGAGTAAAGGAGGGGCAGAGGGAGAGGGAGAGAGAGAATCCCAAGCAGGCTCCATGCCTGGAATGGAGTCTGATGCGAGGATAGATCTCACAACTGGGGGATGATGACTTGAGCAGAAATCAAGAACCGAATGTTTAACCAACTGAGGTACCCAAGCTCCCCAAGAAGTCTGTTTCACTTCTTAACTTGAGATCCATAAGTTAAATATAGGAGTTCTTTTTTTACAATATTTACTTATTTGTTTGAGAGTGTAGGAAGGAGCAGAGAGAGAGAGGGAGAGAAAGAATCCCAAGTAAGTTCTGTGCCATCAGCACCAAGCCCAACGATCCCATCAACCATGAGATCATGACCTGGGTTGAAACCAAGAGTTGGTCGCTTAACTGACCAAGCCACCCTGGTTCCCCTGGAATATAGGAATCTATGAACCCTCTAAATAATATGCAAATTGTTACCTGTACATGCATATATTATTTTTCTGGAGGAGGAGGTCCATATTATTTATTAGATTCCCAGAAGGGCTCAAATTCCAAAGTTTTACAACTGTAGTTCTGTATTTGACTACCAAGAACAGATGGATGAGTAGAAGACTATTCAAGGGGTCACCATTTTTATCCTAAAACTATGTGCTCCCAAAATTATTCCTGCCCATTGCTTCAGTTATAAATTATTTTAAACATTTCAATCACTGATATTACTAAAATGAGTATGACTCTTGTTTGTAACCAAAAACATGAAAATAATTTAAAACCATTAGAAAAATGAAAGTACTAACACCTTATATGAAATAAAATACACCAAATCAAGTTCATCCTAGATTTGAAGAGAAATATAGATAAAATACAGATAGAATGCTTCTCGTCTTGCTTCTCCCCTTAAATGGTTTAATTCACCTCCATGGCTTCAACTGCAGCTCAGTGCAACTGACTCCAGCATCTGCCTCCAGGTCAGGTTCATGCGGACAGCTCCACTGATGATCCCTGAGAGATGAACTTCCGAGAATGGAAGCCTCTGTGTTACAGAGGAAGCCTATTCACGTGGAACCACAATTAGGAAACAAATAACTGCAGATGTGTGTGCATGCATACATAAAGCATTGGCAGAAATTGTCTTCCCTAAGATTTCCAGCACAGTCCTATTCCTGGATGTATAATGTATGGATGTGAAATGTATTGCATTGTTTACACCAGCAAAGTTCGCTTTTAACACACAACTGCCTTTCAGTGCCTTAGTATGAGGGAATGCTATGTCCATGCTTTGCCTATAGGAAAATATACATATTTTTTGGTCTTGCAATGAATTTTATAGGTTTTCTCATTCCATTTCCTAGCTTGCTTCTAGCTTGTTGCTTTAGTACTTCATTTATAAGTATATCATTTAAAAAAACATCAACTGGCAAGGATAAATGCGCTCTGAGCCCAGACACCAAATACTTGAAAGGGAAAAAAAAGAAGAAGAAGAAGAAGAAAGAAATTAAAAAGGATAAGAGCTTTTCAATCAATTTGATAAAAAATTTAAGTTAATTAAAAGAAGACTCTATTTTTCCCTAGAAGGCGACACTGATCTTTATTATTAATGCATAGCAGCATTCCATAGCCGTGCATAATGATGGCCTGTAAAATCACGAGCAGTTTCATCTGGGGCCTAATTTGTTATAAAATCTTTTCTAGTATTCTTAAAGTGTGGCCTCTGTGACTGCCTCCCTCCTGTTTCTGGGTTAGTTCTGAACTCTGAGAGAATGTCTTCCTTTTTGCCTTCACCTGAGAATTAATTTACAAGATTGTGTTTAGCTTGAAAGTGGTTTCCCAACCTTCCCCCCAAAAAAACATTTATGGGATTTTTTCCCTCTGCTTTCACTTTTTTTTTTCTGGATGTGCTATAAATAGAAACTATTGTCAGAACGTCACACACATGCAATCTTCTGTTCGGTAAGAACATCCCTAGCAGGGAGAGTAAAGGGAAAGGTGATTATGGGATGTTACATTTTAATTCAAATATTGGAATTAGGGAAAATTAAAATATCACCCAAATAAGTGTTCTAGTTTAATTGAGTCATTCATGTCTGCCTTTACTCATGTGACTAAGTATTTACTGAGCACTTCCTAATGCCAGGCACTGTATTTGAACTGGGATGATAAAGATGTTTAAAACAGTTCCTGCAACCAAGCATTATGGTATTTACTGCATCATCTTGTTGTCCTAGCTACCACAAGAATAAAAGGAAAATTAAGTCACTACTTTCAAGGGATTACAACTTCATACAAATGCACAAAGTAGAGCCCAATATAGAGGTGTTCCAGACCTTGTGTGTAAAAGGTGTCAGATGTGAAAGTCCATGTGAGCTAAAGGGTTTGAAAGAAAGTCTATGACGGAGATTATCTTTAAGTTGGACCAGGAAGGATGAGCTGAAATTATGGCACATCAATATTATAGAATATTCTGCAGTTAGTTAAAAGAATGATAAAGCGTTGAGTAAGAAAAAGAGAGTTGTAGATAAATATATATGGTATGATTCATTAATGATAAAAATAAAAATCAAGGGGTGCCTGGATGACTCAGTTGGTTAAGCATCCAACTTTGACCTAGGTCATGATCTCATAGTTCCTGAGTTTAAGTCTCACATTGGGCTCTGTGCTGACAACTCAGAGACTGGAGCCTGTTTCAGATTCTATGTCTACCTCCCTCTTTGTCCCTCCCCCACTTACGCTCTGTCTCTCTTTCTCTCAAAAAGAAATAAACATTTAAAAATTAAAAAACTAATAAAAAAATCAAAATCAAAACCTCAAAAATTAAAAAAAAAAAAAAAGAAAGAAAAAGGAGTGGCCTGAATTTGGGCAGATGGTGACAAAGAGAATTCATGATAGACAGTAAATGTTTCCAAAAGCCACTTGGTATTCAGTATTCAGGGACAAAGAAAAGACTGGGATCTGGAGGAGGAACCATCCTAATAGAGACATGAGACAATATGATTATCTTATAGTCTGCAAAGCAAGAGCCAAATCGATTGCAGCATCTTCTCTTGCATAAGACATAACCCAGCAGGGGTACAGGACAGAGTGGGAGTGCCTAAGCCTTGAGATTTATCTACCTACTTTGGACAAAGTGGCCAGAAGAAACTAATCCATGAGATAAAATGTACATAGGATGTCCTACGGTCATATATAACAGGAAACTATCCAGAAATTAAATACATATGTACAACGATGTACAAATATTATATCAAAAATTCTAGATAGGAAACTTATTTATATTCTGCAGTAAAAAGCAGAAGAGAGAGAATAAAGATACAGAATTAGATCTAATACCTAGAAAGAGAAGAGAGAGAAAGCTGACCAACCAAATCAGTTTAGATAAGTGGGAGGAAAAGGGGTAGAATGGAGACCAAGTGAGACTCAAAGTAATATTTGCCTGTGCTAGCTCTTAAGGTAATGGGTCTCCCTCAAGCCTGCTAGGAGAGAGCAGAGGGAAATCGCAAAGCAGACTTTGTCCCATTACAATTCTTTCATCCATTTAATTTTGTGAAAGGAAGATCTAGTAAGAAAGGTAGAAATTAAATACCCAGAATCATGAGTTTTCCCTGTACTGGCTCATTAGCCACATGACCCAGGATTCTCAAACTTGGCTAACCCTTGGTAGTTCTAACTTAGGAAGAAGGTAAGAACAGTAGAAGGGATTGAACTGTAAGGATAATTTAGCCAACAAACTCTTGCTTAAGGCTCACAATACAGTGACATTGCACTTCGTCTGTGGGTTAGTTCCTAAATTAAGTGTCTAAGGTGCAAACTATGTGTACTCGAAATGAGTCTTTGTATGGCTTAGAGTACAGACTAAGATATTATAAAAAAGAAACTGCGAAATACAACGATACTCTCAAGCAACAGTCCAGATGAAGGGGGCAGGCAGGACGGAATGGCCTACAAGAGACGGTATGCTACAAGAGATCAATCAGGCACCCGGGTTCTTTCCCTCTCATGGTTCCTGTCTATGATCAAGGCAAGATCAGAAAACACGGAAGAAAACCAATTTCTTTTTAAAGAAGTTGTATGCAATTTGGTCCTATCTCCTCTCCTTAACACGTCACTGGTGAGAAATCAGACTCATGGCCACATCGAACTGCAAGGGATGAAGGAAATATGACCTTTAGCTGACAGGCCATGGCCACCCTGAGGATAAAGTGGACAAATTAGAGAGAAAGCATAGGAAATGAATTTTGAGCGAAAACCAGGCTTTTGCCCTGGTCTGCCTTTCCTAGCCCATCAAACCATGTACTCCCTTCTTGACTCCACTCAAAGAGAAAGCCTCAGCATCTCATTCACTAACTGTCACCAATTCAAAGCCCCAGGCCTGTGGGTGATGTGGATTTCCCTTCATCAAGACTAGCTATGGTTCCTTGCAGTTCACCAATCTATAAACTAATAGATAAGTTATCTGTCCTTAACTCCAATCCAGTATACTGTGGTGAAGGAAGAATATGATAACCTCCACCAAAATTCCCATTGAGAAAAAGAGAAAATGGAAAACACGAAGAAGTCAGTGATGCACTGTAGTTGTCATATCCTGCTAGGCAGGCATTGTAAATACCCCTGAGCCGGCAGCAAAGGTCATTGATCAGGCCCTGATTCATGCTCTGTGAGGAGCTCTCTTGTCCGTCATGTTCCAGGAGTCCTGGCTTCACCATTAGAGAGTTTCTTCTTTTCCTCTACCTTTTGGGACCACAAGGGGAGAAGAGGAGAAAAAGTTTTCAGTTCTTTGAGAGTTTTGTAACCGTTAAAGGTATGAGATAAACATTTTTTCAGAATTGGAAAATCACAGGCATTGGTCAAGTTAGTTTATAGTCTCTTTGGCAATGTGATCACCTCAGACTTAGTACACATTCAGTCTACATGCTTCTAGCCAGTTCCATGTGCAATAAAACACTTGAAACTTTCTTCTAGACATAAATCTGAAGACTGCCTTCAATTTTGTTTTTTTTTTGGCACTGTGTTTGGATTATTTCTCTCTCCTTTGTTCTACTTGTGATTCTTTGAGGTCCCCTGAACCAGGAAGCTTGAATGAAGAGACCCATCATTTGGTCTTTATTTGGACTAACCTTTAAGTTATATTTTCTGAATGACAAATCTTAACGACATATACTTGAGAAAAGTTTGGAACCTTGTTACTTGCTGTTTTGGCCATAGAAGCAGCAAAGCTCTTCCATCCCAAGGGCTCCCAAAATTTGAATTTCCATTTGGTTTAAATTTAAGGCATTCTTTAATCCCCAGAGCTCAATTTCACTCCATTTTGCCTGTGCAAGGCCTTATTCTTGCTCAGGCTCTTTCTCTTTTAAGATTTTCCTAGAAGAAGTAGGAACATCCAAAACTCAAAATCATTCTGAGTTTTGTCTAGGTTTCTTTGGAGCACAGACTCAAAAAATCTCATGGCCTTCCTGAAGGTTATAACTAAAATATTAGCTTCCCAAGTTGTAATATATATTTTTGCCATCCAATACTAAACCATTAAGAAAATACCAAATGTGGTATGATATATCAAAAATGCTGAAAAGAAAAAACTTACAACCAAGAATACTCTATCCAGCAAGGTTATCACTCAGAACTGAAGGGAAGATAAAGAGTTTCCCAGACAAGCAAAAGCCAAAGGCACTTCTTTAAGTAGAAAGGAAAGGCTATAACTAGAAATAAGAAAGTATAATAAACAAAAAATTCTCACGGGTAAAGACAAACATAGAGCGAAGGTGGTGAACCAACTACTTATAAAACTAGCATGAGGGTTAAAAACCAAAAGTAGCAAATTGAACTGTATCAACTATAATTAGTTAAGGGATATGCAAAATAAAAATATGTAAAATATGTCATCAAAAAGTTAAAATATGACAGGGGTGAATGTGTAATGCTTTAAGAACATGTTCACACTTAACTACAACTTTAAATAGACTGCTATATACATAGGATGTTACATAGGAACTTCACAGTAACCACAAACAAAAACCCTATAAAAGATGATAATAGTTGCACAAAAAAATTAAGAGAAAGGAATCTAACATAACCCTAAACGGGGCCATCAAATCAGAAGGAAAGAGAGCAGGAGAATAAGAAAGGAACACAGAAGAACAACAAAAACCACCAGGAAACATTAACAAAAATGGCAATAAATACATAACTATCAATTACTTTAGAGGCACCTGGGTGGCTCAGTAGGTTAAGCGTCTGACTTCAGCTCAGGTCATGATCTCATGGTTCATGAGTTCTGGCCCCGTTTTGGACTCAGTGCTGACAGCTCAGAGCCTGGAGGCTCCTTCAGATTCTGTGTCTCCCTTTCTCTCTTCCCACCCCATTTTCACTCTGCCTCTCTCTGTTTTTCAAAAATGAATAAACATTAATAAAAAATAAAACAAATTACTCTAAATATAAATGGACTAAATGCTCCAATCAAAAATCATATAGACTGGCTGAAAGAATTAAAAAAATAAGACCCATTTATATGCTGCCTTCAAGAGATTCACTTTAGATCTAAAGGCATCCACAGGCTGAAAATGAAGGGATGGAAAAAGATATCCCATGCAAATAGAAGTAAAAAGAAAGCTGGAGTAGCAATATTTATATCAGGCAAAATGGACTTTAAAATAAAGCCTATAACAAAAGACAAAGATGGGCATTACATAATGATAAAGGGATAAT
The DNA here is from genome assembly GCA_030068075.1 of Paguma larvata. Taxonomy (NCBI): domain Eukaryota; kingdom Metazoa; phylum Chordata; class Mammalia; order Carnivora; family Viverridae; genus Paguma; species Paguma larvata. The sequence goes on along the minus strand of CM057827.1, from coordinate 126,522,352 downwards.
CCAGCAAGTCTATAAAATACTTGTAAGTATGTATGTACCCAACACAGAAGCACCTAAATATATAAAGCAAATATTAACAGGCACAAAGGGAGAAATTGACAGTAATACACTAATAGGAGACATTAACATCTGGCTTCCATCAATGGATAGTTCATCCAGATAGAGAATTAATAGGAAAGCATTGCCCTGGAGCAATACATTAATCCAAATGGACTTAATAGATATATACAGAACCTTTCATCCAAGAAGCAGAATACTTTCTGCTCAAGTGTACCTGGAACATTCTTCAGGATATATTACACGTCAGGCCACACAACAAGTCTCAATAAATTTAAGGAGATTGAAATCATATCAAGTATCTTTTCCACCCATGATACGAAACTAGAAATCAATTATGAGAAAACTGGAGAAACACAAATGTGGAGACTGAACATGTTACTAAACAACAAAAATGTCAGTGAAGAACTCAAAGAGGAAATGTATATGGAATGAATGAAATATATATATATATATATATATGGAATATACAGTATATAGTATGTGGTATGTATGGTATGTATATACATACGGAATATATAGTATATGGTGTGTATATATATATATGGAATATATAGTATAAATATGGAATATATACTGGAGGTGACAGATTGACAAATTGGCTCACACAATTATTACAGAAGCTAAGAAGTCCCATGATCTGCTGTCTGAAGCAGGAAAATCAGGGAAGATAGTGGTTTAATTCCTGTTCCAGTCTAAAGGCCTGAAAATCAGGGGAGCCAATGATGTCTACATTCCAGTCCAAGGGCAGGAGAAGACTGATGTCCCAGCACATGCAAACAGACAGGAAAAAAGAAAGGGTGAATTTCTCTTTCCTCTTCCTTTTTTTTTTCTGTTCGGGCCTTCAACTGCTGATGTACACCCACGCTGTCCACACTGGAGAGGGCAATCGACTTTACTGACTCTGCCAATCCGAATGCTGATCACATCTGGAAACACCTGCACAAAATCCACCCGGAAAGAATCTTTGACCTGGGCATTCTGCAGTGCAGGGGCGATGACACATAAAATTAAGCATCCCAAGAACTATTCCTTTTTTCCAAGTGTCAGCTCTTGCCCATTATCTGTCTCTTTTATTCACCTCCCAGCACCTGTAGGAAGTTTCTTTGTATGTTTTTCCCAGAGTTGATGGTTGTTCTCTCTTAGAAGTTTTGTCCAACAAGATCTACTTTCTGTTACTGAAAGCAATTCCCACCTAACCCAACTCCATTGTTTGCATATAAGATAATGGCTGTATTGCTTAGTCTTGCATTCAAGACTCCACAATCTGGCCATGCTTCAGCTTTATTTTCTTTTTAAACGTTTATTTATTTTTGAGAGACATAGAGACAGAGCATGAGCAGGGGAAGGGCAAAGAGAGAGGGAGACACAGAATCCGAAGCAGGCATCAACACAGAGCCTGACGTGGCGCTCGAACTCACAGACCGTGAGATCACGACCTGAGCTGAAGTCGGACGCTCAACCAACTGAGCCACCCAGGCGCCCCTCATGCTTCAGCTTTAACCTTTGTCATCCATTTCACCTTCATGGAGATTACCCTTCCCCTCCACCCCATTACACATTGTATCTCATCCATTCATTAGGCAAGAGGTTTTTGAGCACTTGCCATGTATCAGGCCGCTGGGGACAAACCAACAGCAAAGAAGTCTTGCAAATGTGCTTGGTCATTACTGCTTGGAGTCTTAGCTGATGTTTGGATACTTCCTCTGTATTTTAATTCCCTCAAATATTCTCTTTTTTTTCTTTTACATATCAAATACTATCCATCCCCAAATTGTTTCATCATACCTATATTAACTCTAATTATTTCATTTATTTCTCTCGAGTGAACTAAAGAAATATTGTCAGGAACTCAATCTACTTTCTTTGTGTTGCAGTGTTCAGTCAACTGTTGGTGTATGGAAATACATAGTAAATGAATTAGTGATATTAACTTCTTTAGTATTTGATTTATAATTCATCACAATATTGAACATATAGATTTGTTGCAAATGAAGGAAAGAATTATGTTAAAGGCCATTTTTATCAGAAAATGAAAAGTATATTTGATAATAACTTTCAAAGCATTTCGATGTTTTCATGCATTGGAAATAATTTACCTGCAGACTTTCCATACTAATCTGTATCATCAGAATATCAAGGATAGAATCATCAGAACTCCATGTTTATGTTTCACTGTTAGTTAAGTTGTTTGGTTCCCGATGTCATGATAACGTTTGAAATGCTTTTGTAGTAACTTTTATGTTCTTTCAACCCAGGAGTAAATCAAGAAAATCTGAAGGTCATAGGAACACATTCTCTTTATTTTGGCTATTTGCATTCATCAATTTATCTTCCCTCCCATCTGCCAGCCAAGAGTGGCCTCAGCAGTTAGTGGTGCAATGGGAGCTATTCATGTCAAATAGACTGGTTCAAGTCCAACAGAGGTCCAGAGAAAAGTTTTTGATACTTGAAACCATAAGTCTTTACTTAGAATTTATTGCATATGCATTAGTGCTTTTCTCTTAAAAAAAAAAAAAGAAACACATATGTGCATGTTCAGATAAAAGCTAGATCACCGTTATCCATCCTATGGGAATCTATCTCTTGAACCACAAATCAAAATGCTGACAAAGGTTTCCGCACCACTGCTGAGTGTAAAGAGATGTATGTGAAGTATAGGTTACATAATGAAATGCCAGAATTTCAGAATAATATGGTGACTAACAGAGCTGAGTAATAACTGGAATCAGAACTGCCCTGGAAACCCCAAAGCGTACAACCCTCATAGGTTTCATTTGAGTGCAGAAATGGTGACCTCTATCATGTGTGCTATCAAGATTTGGAGTCTCTTGATAGAAAGTCTGTATCTTATTTTGGATCCATCGTTGTACATTGTGCAGTCCTGAGAGCACACAGGCAGAGCTGACTTTCAGCAGTGTGCTCAAGTTTGGCCAAAATCATGGTTTAGCTATCATCCGTTCTGCCATTGACCACACCCTGTCAACAGCTACATATGTTTATAATACTCTGTCTCTCTCCTTCTTATGAAGGTATTTTATTTTAGAGTGCTGATATTCCTTAGAGGGAGAGAAAAACACTGCTGAAGGGAGATAAGACCATATATTTTTGCATATCAAAAATATGTTTCTTCTACATTTTGTAGCGAGGCATATATATGTATATATGTTGTGTGTATGTATTCTGTAGAACATATGCACGTATATATAACATGCATATATACTTCCATATACATAATATATATCACCTCTTCCTTATAAAATATAGAAAAGCGTATTGAGTCAGTGCACAAAAATATATAGTCTTACCTCCTTTCCACAGTCTATTCCATTTCTTCCGATGAAAACCCACAGTTTGAAATAAAACACATGTGTTTTTTTAAATATGTGCACCAGTAACAAAAACATAACACTAGAAGCTCATCACACCTGAAGATATAGTTCTGCACAACTTAAATCCCCTGTGCCAACTTACACAGTTGTGACGTGGCTCAGGGAGGTTCCAAGCCATTTACCCAGGATGCTAGATGGTCTACTGGGAGGTGGATGGGAGAGAGTGGGGAGTTAAGAACAGTGAATGGGAAGAAAGGGAACTGAAAACAAGCATAGTGTCCATGTAAATGCCATAATAGAAACCATCAGATAGGAGAGGGAGGGAAGAGATATATAGGCATCAGTTTTAGAATAAGACACAGCTGAGTGTGAGTCTCAGTCCACCAATTTACAAATCCATCTGTTCCGTGCCCACAACACTGCCTCACAGTTTTGCTACATTGTTTTTCTAGTAAACAGACTTTCCTACTTTTAAATAGGATGAGGCAATATCAAAAATTGCCCATTCTTGTCAAGCCCTCAACCCATCGCCTCCTCACCTCATTCAATGATTGATAGATGAAATAGAAGCCCGTTGACCTTCCTCAAAACTCTGAAGCTCCCCGTGCCATTCTTTCCTCCATCTTCCTACTGTGGTGGGAGAGGTGTGTCTTCTCCAATCGGGGGCCACTCTCCCCAAGTGGGCTCCATTTCCTGTTCTCTCCTTTCTTCTCAGGAATCTTTTCAGGAAATTTTGGTGTGATCTGCTCTTTATCCTTTGATACTTACCGTGGTTCTAAACAACACTGACAAGGTGATGATCCCCATAGTTTAATCTTCTACTGCATCTCTGGGCTCTGGATTCATATCAAATATTTGACTTAATACCTCATCTTGGGTGCCTGAGAGACATCTGAAACTTAATGTAACCATATACTTGATTTGTAAATTTTGGTGCTCTCTCTGGCTTACCCACTGTAATTTGTAGAGCCTTTACTCAGGCAGATACTCAAGGTCATCGTGATCTTGATTTCTCTCATAGCCACGTTTTAAAAAAGGATCAGACTCCAGACAAACTTAGATTGGTTTATTATCTGCAATGGCAAGTAGAGCCTAAAGCAGATTTTGCTATAAAAAAGGAAAAAAAAAAAGGAAATGTGACATTCACAAAAATAGTGTGAAATGATACTCAATATTATTTAAAAGTTTTACGTTATATAAACCATGTAGCAATAAGTGAAAAGAAAATTACGATTGCCTGTATACTAGCCATGCAGCATAATAAATCAAATAATAAAAGAGCATGCTTCTTATGATCCTCTTTCTCCATGAGAATTAATTCCATTCTTAATTCGTTTTTTATCATTCCTGTGCATTCCTCTGAACTTTTATTACAAATTAACAGATTAATTAATAATGCAGAGAGATTTTTACATGGTGTAAAAGGGTTTATAAATGATATTATGTACACTCTTGGGAAATTAGCATTTTTTTTCTTTTTCAGGATTTTATATCTGAGAAGCGATCATTTACCACCTGTGACTCTAGTTTATTTCCATGGATGAAAGTATTCTATTCTGTGAACATACCGCAGCACTTTCCCATTCTTCCGCTGATGGTGTGATACTATTTTTAAGTTTGTGATTTTATTAGCAAAGCTTCTCAATATTCTTCTTCATGTCTTCTGGTATATATGCAAAAGAGTTTCTCCATAATATATACTGAGGGATGAAATTGCTAGGTGTTAAAATATAGGCATCTTTAACTAACTGGATATTGTTAAATCTTTTTCCAAATTGTTTCAGTCAGCCCTGTCACTAGCAATTGGTAAGAGTTCCTTTGTTCATATCCTTGCCAACATTTGGAATTGTCAAATGGGTAATGTCCCCCAATCTGATGGGAGTAAAAACGTATCTCATTAAATTTTTATTTTGTGGCACCTGGATGGGTCAGTCAGTTAAGCGTCCCACTCTTGATTTCAGCTCAGATCATGATCTCATGGTGCTTCCATGCTGGACATGGAGCCTGCTTAAGATTCTCTCTTTCATGCTCCCTCTGCCCTTCCTCTGCTTTCTCTCCCTTACGCATTCTCTATCTAAAAATTAAAATAAAAATAATTGATTAATTAAAATTATTTTATTTTAGTAATATGATTGAGAATATTTGATATCTTTATTACCCATTCATGTTTCCTCTTCTGTAAATTACTTGTTCAAATCTTCTGTTCGATTTTATACAATGTTTTTGTCTTCTTCCTTAGAACACTATTTTTTCCCAAAGATTCTTCTAAAAGAAAATAGTTGAAAAGATGCCTCTTTCATGAAAAAAAAAATATATGTGAACTTGGACTTGGCCATTACATATGTTTTTATTCTCTGAAAGTTAAAAACAAAAAGACGAAGGTAAGGTTTATCAGTGGACCATAATAGGACTGAGAGTCACATTAAGTTACAAGTTGGGCATCGAGAAGCGTTTCTTTCCTGGCAGCATTGTACTAGAGGGGTTGCCTTGAATGGTGGCATTCTGGTCTGGAGAGGAATCTCCATATGTAATGGAGAGTGCCTCAGACATGTCCAGGGGATACGCTGCACAGGGCCTGAGTCCCGCCTGTACTTACTTGGGTTTGTCTCACTGACTACAGCACAGGAGCGCTGTCCAGATCCTACTGGCTCTTCCAAGCAGATGTGTGCAGGTGGCCTGCAATCTTAAGTGCTCCTCTATAAATAAGATTTATTAGAGGATTAAGTGATCACTTGTCAGTCTTGAAAGGAGTCGATTGGACCCCTGAGTCTGACCGCTCAAAGATCTGAGGGATGCCCCTGGCATCTCCTTGTCCATGGAAGCTTTCTTTTCTAGATCTGTCTATGTCTCTGTACCTCTAGAGACTTTAGAGCATTTTTTTTTTTACAAAAAATACACAGTCCATAGGCAATGTAATGTATTCGATTATATAGGGCATAATAAAGCATTCATGTTTTTCTCCCCAACAGATAGAAAACAGATGTGTTTCTGAAACAGGTCAGAAAGTAAAGGTGTAAGGTAGGAAAAATCATATTTTGCAGCCAAGAAAATGAAAGAACTATATTTCAGATGAGGGTCATGCTCTGTATATGGGCTCACCTCCGCACCTGGGTAAGGTCATTTGTCAGTTTAAAAATGGGGGAGAAGCAAGGGCTCCGTTTGAGGGTAACTTATCTGTGCCTGCTATTTGTGGTCACATTGAGATGTCCATACAAATTCATGAGAACAATAACAAGGCCAAAAATCCCTTCAATGAATTGAAGTCTCAGCTTATTGAGTGCAGTGGAGATGCTGGAGTCCTCTTCTGTAGATTTTATAGAGCACATTGCAGTGAGAGGTTGAATTATTAACATTTGAATCTCAGTTTCCCACTAACATGGGGATGCTGTCATAATGGTTGAGCCCAGGTCCTCGTCTGAGAAGTAAAGTATATATAAAGTATATACATAATTTTATGCTACCATTTTAACAATGGAAAATTACTAAGAGTCAGGGTGCTTTTCTGCTTTTCCCATGCTTATACAGCTAATAAGTCAGAAGTCAGATTCAACCTAGATCCTAAATCCATAGTTATTTCTGTTAATATTCTTTGCCTCTCCTCTTGGTACAATCAAGTTTGATGGTCAAATGAGGCAAGGATTATGAAAGTGTTTTGAAGAACTAAGCCCATAGTCAGTAAATGACTTATGGTATTAATTCTCAGAAACAGAGATAGCGAGGGAGGGGGAGAGAGAGAGAAGAGAGGTATTCTGATTCAGCCTCTGTCAATCAATTAAAAATAAATTGCACAGAAAATCATTACACTGAGTGCCCAAGGTGTAGAGTAGGGTCTCTCAACCTTGGCACTATTGATATTTTGAGTTGGATAAATATTTCTGGGGGATTTCTCAGTACATTATAGGATGTTAAGCAACATCCTTGACCTCTACCCACTAGATGCCAGTAGCAACCATGTCCTGCATGGTCATCCAGTTGTGACAACCAAAAATGTCTCCAGAAATTGCAAAATGTTTCCCAACCCAACCTTCCATTAGGAACCCCTGGTGTAGAGTTGTGGAGTGTGGGACTTGTTCTCTAAAGAATATGTACAGGATAGAAGAGACGGATAATGTTTAGACTCGAGGTAAGTTTCTTACATGTGTGTAGTGAATGAAACAGCTGGGCACGTTAGTCCTGAACACATCATAGAAGGTTTTGCATGAAGGACTGGAGAGTTTTGTTTATGCTTTTGTTTTTAGATTTTTACTCCATCAGTGTGAATAACAACAAAGAATTCCATGACTGGAGATACACTAAATTTTAGGAATAAGGAAGCCTTGACCTTTCCTTAACTGCAGAGTATCTCTCATAAGAAGTCAGTCTTTGATGATAGTGAATTTCCAATTTTACCATCAATTAACAAATAAACATCATAAAATGCATGTTCTGTTAAAACTCAAAGAGTAAAAAAACTCTTTGAGTCTCTCATTTTATCTGTATATTTTTCCTTGTTCTTGGTAGTTCATTGCTTATCCATCTTTATCCATCAATCAAACTAATTTTTTTTTTGTCTTTTGGTGTATTTGTCTAAACATGTGTGTTCCTCCTTTAATAAGTGCATTGATTATCACTACACTACATCGTCTCTTCTCTGTAATCGATTTTATCTCTTTCTTCCTAATTTTTTTTCTGTTTGTTTCTCAGGTCAGGCCTGTCATCCATGTCTATGGTTGTGCTGGTGGCAAATCTATTCTACTTTTTACTCCTTAGTATAAGCTTTTTCATTTCCATAATATTTTGTCCAAGTTTTCTGAGACATGGGGGGACATGTCAAAGGAAAAAAGGTCAGAAATTGGTAGGAAACTAGTGAACAAAGGAAGATGAGCCAAAAAGGGATCAAGGATGAAGACCAAAACCGACTCAACCTGGGAAACCATGGACAAGGAGGAGAGGGTGGGGAGGCAGCACGCAAGGAAATCACTTGTGCTCATGTTAAATTTGAGCCCATGCCATGATTTCTAAATGGAAATCCCAGCAAGTTAAATGGACGTAGAGCATAAATGAGAATATTGGAATTAAATTAGTGAAGGGTAGGAATGAACAGAGGACAACACAGGGTGGTTGTATTAGTCATTCCATAGAAACAGGATATAAAAGGATTTATAATAAGGAATGGCTCACAAGCATTACTGAGGCTGAGAAAAGTCACATAGTGGGCATGCTAACGTTTCTACCCTAAGGACTGAGACTTAAAAGTATCTGTATATACGGCAAAGAAAGTTTAGATGCCCACTAACTATAGTATTCTATGCATTTCCCTGGATGTACCCCAAATCTTAAAATAGCATCCCTCTTTTATGTCCCTACCTCTAAATAGTCCACCTATACTAAGCTAGGAATTAACCAAGTTAACTGCAACAGCAAGAAGGATATTACAGGTAGAGTAGCAAATGCACGCGTTTGCAAACCAGAAGAACTTACAATTTAGAATAGTCAACATAATTACTCTATTGATTGAGAAAAAAAACCTTAAATGCTAAAATAAATCATTGGAGTTAAGTACACAAATCGCCAATGCTTTAATTATTCTATTTGCCAGGGTTTTCAGTGATAAACAGTAAAATTCCAGAGCCCAGGTTAAGCACATAATCAACAAAACCCAAGCATATTATATTTTAATGAGCTCCAGTTATAATTAAATAAGTCACTTTGACTCTCTGTGAGAGCAGAGAGCAGGAATGCTCCAGAAGGGCCTGCTAAACAGCACTACCAATGATGTCTGCATGCCGAGGGCACGGCTAGCATGCAGGGAAGGATAGAGAAACCAATCATGACTTGAGGTCCTGGGAAGGCTCGGGAAGTCAACCTACCTGAACTCACTGAGTTCTCTGAGCACTTCCTGTGTGGCAAGATTTTACATATTAATCCATAAATGATATAGATATCATATCATATCAACAACTCCAAGAGTTAGTCATGGTTATTGCCACCCTCTTACAGATGAGGTCACTGAAGCATGAAGTATGAAGCTCAAAGCATGCAGGTGAGAAGTCACAGGGCAAGGATTCAGATGAGATGCATGTCATCAGAACTCAATTTCTTCATCACTTTTTATGGTATGTACAGCAAAGATGGGACTTCTGTTTGGCTGTTCCTACCCTGGCACAAGAGGTTGGAACCATCATATTTTAATAACATACACTGGCAGAAATCTCTGTGTCTTAAGCATTTTAGAAGTCCTCAACGTGATGTTCCCTCACTAGAATTTTGGTTGACCTAGAGGAGAAACCAATAAAGGGCCAGGAAAAGGAGTTGTCAGGGAGATAAGTAGAGAGGCAAGAAGACACCTCTGTGTCTCATGGGGGATTTGTCTCTGTGAATATATGTTGAGTACTTACTATTTCTCACGTGCTGTGGTCCATGACACTCATACTTTTTCAGCAAACATAGCAGCCCCATGGAATCAATCTTAGAGATCCTGTTAGTGATGAATCTTTAGAAGTTATGAGCAGTTAAGGATCTTGTCCAAAAAGCCAGACTGAGGGGCACCTGGGTGGCTCAGTCAGTTGAGTGTTTGACTCTTGCTTTTGGTGCAGGTAATGATCCTAGAATTATGGGATCAAGTCCTGCATCATGCTCCTTGCTGAGCATGGATCCGGCTTGTGATTCTCTCTGTTTCTCTCTCCCTCTCTCTCTGTCCTCTGCTCATGCTTTCTTTGTCTAAAATAAGAATAAAAAAAAAAAACCAGCAAACAACAACAACCACAAAAACAAAGGGTCAGACTGAGGACACTCTTGAGTCAGCTCAAGCCAAGTCCTCTGATTCCGAGATTGTAACATTTTTTCTATCTAACCAGAAAGTGTGGGTCAGAACAACAGAACAGAAAGAGAAGGGAAAAATGAACTTAAAGTTCAGCTAAAGACATACTAATAAATTCAAATGCTACAAAGAGCATTCAGACTAGAGATTTGGTTGCAGAATGAAAGAGCCGCTTGCTTTTCCTCTTTTCATACCACAGATGCTACTGCCTCCTTTTTCTATGGGTTCCCCAAGTGGATGTTGGTCACTTTAAGAAAGACTCAAGCTCTCTTTTAGGGTAAGGTTTAGATGAGTGAACATTCCGTAGTGCCTCCTAGGGCTTTTAATGTTAGATTAATGGTGTCATTGAGCATTATCTGGGCACTAGAGTTCCCCACCCAGAGGGGCCCAAGGTTCTGAAATACACAGACAAGAAGCTAAGAGGCATCTCCACAGGCTGTCGATTGTGTAAGAGGCTGAGAAGCAGCTGTCTTTGAGAGGGACTTGTGGTTCTATACTGTTATTTGTAACCCTCATAAGAACAGGTCTTGAATCACATGAAAAGTTTAGCTTTTTAAAGTTTATTTATTTATTTTGAGAGAAACAGATAGTGCGAGCAGGGAAGGAACAGAGAGATAGAGACAGAGAGAAGAGAGAGAGAGAGAGAGAGAGAGAGAGACTAAGGCAAGGGTCAAAAGATGAATGTGCTTGCTTCGTGAAAGCAGAAAGTCCTAGCTTGGGAGTGAATAACTCTTCAGTCAAATAGTGATTGAAAGGTCTAAAGAGTTCCTTAGAAAGGCAAGTAAATGATATGATCAAGTTTACCTTCCTCTTATGTTCCCATTTGCAGAAAGCTCATTTTTTTAAACACATTTTTTCCAGTTTTATTGAGCCATAATCAATACATACCATTGTGTAAGTTTCAGGTGTACAACATTTGATATACATATGTATTATAAAATGAATACTACAATGAGGTTAGTTGACAGCTGTCACATCGCCTGGTTACAGTTGGTTTTCCTGGTGATGGGAAATTTTGATATCTCCCTTAACAGCTTTAAGATATACCATACAGTAGTGTTAACTATGGTCGCCATGCTGACACTGCCTCTCCAGAACCTAGTTATCTTACAACTAGAAATTTGTATCTTTTGATCACCTCCACCCAATTTCTGCCCCCATCTCTGGAGATAGAGATCTGATCTCTATTTCTATGAGCTTGGTGGGTTTTTTGTTTTGTTTTGTTTTGTTTTTATTTAAGATTCCACATATAAGTGAAATCATATAGCCATTGTCATTCTCTATCTGAGTTCTTTCACTCGGCATAATACCAGCAAGAAGTCCATCTATGTTGCCACAAATGGCAGAATTTCCTTCTTTTCATGATTGAAGAGTAGTCAGATATAGACAGATTTTATATATCTATACATACCATATTTTCTTTACCCGTTCATCCATTGCTGGACTCAGATTATTTCCAGTCCTTGAATATTGTAACTAACGCTGCAGTGAAAACGGGGATACAGATGTCTCTTCAATATAATGATTTTACCTCCTTCGCATACAGACCTAGAGGTAGAATTGCTGGATCACATGCTTGTTACATATGTAATTTTTAAAAAAATTTTACTTCTTTACTTTTTTAATGTTTATTTATTTTTGAGAGAGAAAGAGAGAGAGAGAGAGAGAGTGACAGAGAGAGCAGAGGGCTGAGAGAAAGGGAGACACAGAATCTGAAGCAGGTTCCAGGCTCTGAGCTGTCAGCACAGAGCCCAACACAGGGCTCGAACTCAGGAACAGCAAGATCACGACCTGAGCTGAAGTTGGATGCTTAACCAACTGAGCCACCCAGGTGCCCCTTTTTCAGATTTTTAAAATGCTTATTTATTTTTGAGAGAGAGACAGAGTGTGAGTAGGGGAGAGTCAGAAAGAAGGGAGACACAAAATCTGAAGCAGGCTCCAGGTTCTGAGCTGTCAACACAGAGTCCGACTTGAGCTTCGAAATCGCAAACGGCGAGATCATGACTTGAGCTGAAGTCAGACGCTTAACCGACTGAGCCACCCAGGCACCCCTCTATTTTAAATTTTTTCCGAATCCTCCATACCACCTTCCAGAGTTGCTGCACCAACCAGTGCATAAGGGCTCCCTTTTTTCCACATCCTTGCCATCATTTGTTATCTCTTGTCTTTTTGAGGACAGTCAATCCACACCTTTTCATTATTCTCTTGAAATGCACTGGCAAAAGTTTCATTATCCCAAAGTGTAATATAAACAACAAGAAGAACTAAGAACAAACTCAAGGTGTCACCTAAATATGCTGAGAAAGGGCTTGGGATCCATCCGATCTTACCACCTTTTTTGACTAGACAAGAAACCGAGTCCCAGGAAGCAGGAAAGATTCGCCCCACACCAGCCTTCTGAACCCAGTTTCCTGAGGTGCAGCGGTGAGATGCGATCTCATGGGAGGAAGTCTTCTTGGAAACTTCAGCATTTTGCCAAACACTGAAGATGCAGTTGGACCGCAGCTCAAGTCACTTCGCGTAACAGGATTCTGTTTTGTTTGCCTAAGTTGGCAAAGCTCCCGTGTGAGGACCCGGGAATCTCTGCAGCTTCGGCGGGAGGCCTGTTGTCAGAGGGAGGGTGGGGACCTGGAGCCGTTGGTCGTCAGCCTGTGAGCCTACCTTTGGGTGATCACTGCATCCTAAACACAGCCCTGGGAGAGCCGATGTCGCCCGGCAGGGCTGCAGAACATTCCCACACAAACATGGAAGCTTGAGCCTTTCTTAAGCAGCTTCCAGTGTCTGTATTAGCAAACGCAGCCCACTGCTGTGAAGATCCCCACCATGTCTTAAACGAGATACAGAAAGATCAGCCCAGGAAGGAAATGTTTTGGGGAATCCTCATTCCAGTGGAGAAGTCACCTATGTTGCTACCATTATCCCAACTGGGAAACCAAGCTGGAAAAAGCAGGCAGTTGTCTTTCTCTGTGTGAGTGTTTCGGTGTGTGTGTGTGTGTGTGTGTGTGTGTGTGAGAGAGAGAGAGAGAGAGAGAGAAGGAGGGAGAAATCAATATCTAACACACAATGATATTTTTTAAAATATTAGTTTCCTTGATTTAGGAAGGAAAATCTAAGTGGAATTAGCTTGTCAATGTGAAAGCGTTACTGGTTATAATTTATTTCAGGACATTGAAAGTACCGAGGGCAGGGAATCACCCTCGGCCAGTAATTTGCAATATTCCATACCCAGCTAATGACCTTTTCCATATGGACTTGGGCAGACTCGGTGGGTACGATATATTTCCAGTGTCCCAGTGGGTCGGGCCTAATTGATATCATTAGAGCCTCGGTCCTTTCGCATGTGGCCTTGGAGATGTCAGTGTTACCAAGAAAGCTGCTTTTGATTTATTTTGCTTTTCTTCTTCATTCTTTACTTCTTTTCTTTCTTCCTTTCTCAAGTTCTGCTCAAAGGCCAAACTTGTGAAGGTTAAAAACCCACAATCCAACTGCAGAGTTGGAACATTCTGGCTTGCAAATCTGTTTCTAAAGTCAGGACTTCTAACGAGACGCCCTTGGCATGTCTAACGGGTAGTGAGGGAGTCTTTTTTTTTTTTTTTTTTTTTTTTTAAGGGGGCAGACTATGTGTAAAACACACTAAAACATTTCATTCACTTCTCAGATGTCTCTTGTTCCCCTTGGAAGAAAAGTGTCTTCTTGTTCCAGCTGCAGGAAGAAAAAAAAAAAAAAAACATGAGATCTCTAAATGGTCGTATAAAACTTTTCTCTGTTCAAGTTCAAGTTCTGCGTCCCCTTAGCTCTGAAACAAGTTTTCATCCTCAGCCTGAAGCTTACAATGGAAATGCTATAGTAATTGACTCTAGTAAAAGGTCTTTAGGTTTGCTTCTTTTTTCTTTAAGCTAAAACGATCCAATAAATATGTTCAAATTGATTGTGGTAAGGAAGCTTATGTGTTTTAGATTATTTTCAAATCTCTCCATCTGTCAAGAAACAAGATTCTAAAAGCCATCAGCCAGAGATTACGAATTTCAGTTGATTCTGGAAGTAACCAGTGTTCAAGTGTGCCATCTTTTTTTTTTTAAAGTTAATTTATTTATTTGTTTTGAGAAAGAGAGTATGTGTGCGTGAGTGGGGGAGGGGCGGACAGAGAGGGAGGGAGAGAGAATCCTACACAGATTTAGGGATCAAACTCAGAATACCACAAGATCATGACCTGAGCTGAAATCAAAAGTCAGACACTTAACCAATCAAGCCACCCAGGTGCCCCTCAAGTATACTTTTACTAGTGCAGATTCAATTATATATGGTGTATTCATTTCTACCAATGGGATTGCATTAAAAATATTAAATGTACCATTCTTTGATGTTTCATTTAAATGAAAATGTAAAAAGAATACCATTCATGGAATTTTATTTTTGAATTTCTTTTTATTTTTGGTAACTTCTTGTTCTGATAGGGTACAGGATAGATTACAGAACACTTTCACTGGTTTTATTTATTATTTATTTTTTATTTTTTATTTTTTGACGAGGCTGACTGGAGCAAAGGGAGAGAGAGAGCAAAAATCTTAAGGAGGCTGTACACTCAGCTTGGAGCCCAACGCGGGGCTCGATCCCTCGACCCTGGGACCATGACCTGAGCCAAAATCAAGAGTTGGATGCTTAACTGACTGAGCCACCCAGGTGTCCCAAGCTTTTATTTAATTGATGTTCAACACCAAGGAAGATATTTCAGAGGTGGAGACAGATAATTAAAGGGGCAAAAGAGTTTGCCTGAGTTCACATAGTTGAAAGAGAACTTAGACTAGTTCCCATTCCCTATAATTTCTAGTTCAGAGCTATGTCCAAGACCAATTGTAACCTGTTTTGAGAGGTGTACTAAACTTGTAAAACATTGCAAAATTTGCATTACCAAGTCAGCATTCTTTGCCCAGGCTTTATGTCACAGCCTGTTCTACTAAATCAAACTTACTGTGTCAAGTTCTAATTCCTTCCTTCCTTCATTCCTTCCTTCCTTCCTTCCTTCCTTCCTTCCTTCCTTCCATCCTTCCTTCCTTCCTTCCTTCCTTCCTTCCTTCCTTCCTTCCTTCCTTCTTTCCTTCCTTCCTTCCTTCCTTCCTTCCTTCCTTCCTTCCTTCCTTCCTTCCTTCCTTCCTTTCTTTCTTTCTTTCCTTTTCTTCCTTTCTTTCCTAAACCTTCTCTGACATTCTTCTGTCTGCCTGGAATATTCTTAGTATATTGCTATTTGTGTTAAGGGGAAATAAAGTTATACTCCCCAATTAGAAAACAGTGGTTTCTACTGTAAGATTTCTCAAGGTTTTTCACATGCTAGGTATTGCCAATCTCTAAGATGCTGATTATCAAGTGTTGGCCTAACTTAAATAATCCTGAGAGGTAAGTGATTTGCCCAGGGTCATGCAGCCTAATAGTGATTCCACTATCTGAGTTTCTGGGTTCTTAGTTCTAGGCTCATGCCATCATGTCATTCTGACTGTCTGCTTTCTTTTTTCCTTTTAATTTCTAAAAAAAAAAGTTTATTTATTTATTTTGAGAGAGAATGGAGGAGGGGCAGAGAGAGAGGGAGAGAGAATCCCAAGCAGGCTCCACACTGTCAGTGCAGAGCCCAACACTGGGCTCAATCTCACAAACCATGAGATCATGACCTCATGACCTGAGCTGAAACCAAGAGTCAGACTCTTAACCCACTGAGCCACCGAGGTGCCCCTGACCTCCTGCTTTCTGTAGCAGACATTCTTCTGTGCACTTCGGTCAAAAGACTGTAGAACTCTTTGGGAATAAGGAAGTCATAGAAATAAGCTGACATTGCAAAGGAATGGAGGTTCTGTGAAGATGTATAACTCTTCCCGGTGTCCAGACCCAGTGGGTAATTGCATGTGAGTGCTTCTGAAGCAGAAAGGTCTTAAGAACAGATCTTAAACCAGATCAGTGGCAATGATTTACAAATGGATTGGTGCATATAAAAATACTGTAATCTCTATGATTAAGCTATATATAGACAAGCACACACAAACATACTTCTTGTGCCACTATTAAGGGACATTTTACTTTTGTAACACATTTCAAAGAACGTTAGTACCTCCAAAGTCTTACAAATCGGCAGAGTCTGACCCTTGGTGAATTTCTAGGTGCCAAAAATAAGTGGAAGAATGATCTAACACAGCGAGAGATCACATAGAAGTGAAACATTGTCTCCAGGCTTGTCATTCCCTAACGCTTCTGGGTTCCTTGGCTTCACACAGAGCAGACACAATGCTTTAAAGCAAATTAGAAAAAAAGATGCATTCCTCTGGGCAGAAAACAACCTCATAGCTAAGGAATTCCTTCTTCCAGGAAAGCCCAGCCCTCTTCAGGACGGACAGCTTGGTGAGCAGAACTCAAGCTGGATTCCAGACCCAACCTGCTTGTTTAACTGGGTCTCCTGATGCAGTGAACTCCCTGCACAACTGGACAGGAGCACTGGCTGTGGGGAACCCACTCCTCTCCTGGTCTCTCCTGCTTCGTCAGGGAACACAGCACCATTAGGTACCATTACCACCTAATACATTTTTATGGGCAAGGAGTGCCCTTCTATAGACTTCCCCCTTGGATGCAGATTGTAAAACTATAAATCTTCCAGAGAGCTTTCAATTTCTTTGATGATGCTTCATCCACCCCATCGATTCTGTTCTCTGCAATTCTCTTCCTTATTCATCAGGCTTTCCTCCGTCCTACCTCTCTTTTGGCGTATGCCCTCTGACCTTCACAACCCCGCACATGTGTACTCTACAAAGAGTTCCCCAGCCAACATCAACAATAAATAAATCCCAGAGGCAGCATTGAATTACATGAGTTTTATTTCCACCATCATTCTCTCTTGCCTTTCCCAGCTCTCTCAAAGTGAAAAGAACCTTGATGTCGTTGGGAAACCAGATGAATGGGTTCGGTCAGCAGAGATCTAATGCTTGTACTGCTTCTTTGGAAGATCCAAGGGCTCCAGAATACGGTAGCCTCTCGTTTAGGTCAGGAAGGGGGGCACATTAAATATTTGCTTTAAAAGGTATTGTCGAGGATTAATCAAAATGAAACACGGGCTTTTTTTCCCTTCTCTTGGGGAGAGGAGAGAGCCTGAAGTGAGGTCGACCTAAGACTACTCTTGTGGGAACGTGGGGGGCAGAGTTCACCCTGGAGCTCAGTGTCCTAATCTCCAAAATGGGATTGACAGCGCCCCCTGCTGGCCGTGCTTCAGAAAGAAATAGAGGGGGGCAGAGTCCTTTTCCTGCTCTTTCCAGTCTCTAGCTCTTCCCTGTTATTTCTTCCTCTTCGTCCATCTTTCTCCATGGCACCTCCCTTCTTTGCTTCTCTTCTTTCTCTTCTCTTCTCCCACCTTCCCCAAAGAGAATGGTATCTTTTTTTCCACCTTGTTCTTTAGAGGATTTTCTTCTGCAGGATGAGGTCACAGACATTCCCTCCTGTGAACAGAACCATTTTGATCAAGACAAAGCCACCATGGGAGCCTAGGAAAGGTCACCTGGAGCCTCCGTGTGTAGAACCAGCCCCGCAAAGAGACCGCCCTTCGCGAAGAACTTTTGAATTGAAAAGAATGTTTCTATTCACCACGACATCTTTCCAACTTAACAAGGGGAAGTTAAAAGACTCGCTCCTGAACTCAAGGAGCATCAAACTTTACATATTTTGCTTCACCATAACCCTAGAACAGTGAACTATTCCCGGAAAAAGGCTTTCATGGCCATTTCAAGAGAAACATCCTGCGACTGATTAAGGAGCTGACCCAGCTGTAAAGCAAGGGATAGACCTTTTTGGGGTGTTTTTCCCCCTGAGGTTATTGCCCCTGGATCAGTAAGAAGGCATTTATGTCTAATAACTTTATGCTGATTAAAAGAAAATAGGATTGCCGCCCTCTACCCTGGTCTCTATCCAAAACCATTTGGGGCTGACTCAAACCTGACAGGTGAGTGAAGTCAGTATTTCTTCACAGCATTAAATAGAAAAGAAAAAAAAAACATTTTGCTTGCAATTAAACATTTCTCTATATTTCTATATCTATATCTAGATAGATGATAGATAGATAGATAGATAGATAGATAGATGAAAGAAAGAAAGAACAAAAGAAACAACGAAAGAAAGAATGAAAGAAAGAAAGATATTTCCCTGGTTGAGTATCTAAATAATATGTAGGTCCCTGATTATGTCAAGGTCGAATGGGAATAAATATTCATTGTTTCCATTTCTATCTGTCTCCTGTTTTCTCTTCTCTTTCTGACCTGTACCTCTCCTCCTTCCCAGCCCCACCAGATACCTGAATCGTGGTAAACACTTCTGACAAAGCCCAAGCCAAACCCAACTATCTTTCCAAGAACCAGTCCCTTCCTATGAATTCACATGTCAATTCAGTTAAATTGTTAACTTCCAACCACTTTAACTCAAAAGTCATTTATTCAGATGTGTGTATGAAGCAAACACCGAAACCACCCACTGTCAGATGCTCCTACATGTGCACACTTAGTCAGTTCAACGGCTCATGCCGACCTGACAGTTAGCATGGCTGCTATATTTTATATTTTCTGAAATGCAATAATTAGTGCCTGTTAAAAGAGAGGAAAAAAGAATCGCTACCTTGCGACAAATTACTGGAATCAGTAAGTCCAATTTTTTCAAGACTCGGCGCTGAAAGGAAAATCCTTGTATAAGTTAGTGCGATGCGGCTGTCATGACTGCCCTCGCCAGCACTCTGATATGAACAAATGGTTTTCCATCTTTCTAGAACAGGGAGACAGTCTTCTTTGGAACTTGGGAGGGAGCTGAGCTAGAAAGCTGTCTAAGATTTGAATCATTTACTTCCTAGGTATTGAGGCTTCCATTTCCTTTTCTAGTTGAATGCACTTCTCTGTTCTTGTTGTGATCACGGGAAACAATGCAATCATCTATCAGGATTAAGCTGCCTCCTTTCTCCTTCCTGGCGGATGTTCATTTCAATCTGTTCCTGTCCATTCTGCACACTTGCAGCCACCGATGTGTATGCTGCGTTGTAGGTATCCTTCCCTTCTTTTTCATGAGAATGGAGCAACATTCTAAGTGGCCGTCACTTCCAAATGTAGGGGGTGACTTCATGAAGAGGCCAGGCTGGATTCCCCGGCCTCTACCCAAATTCTCCCTTTGAGTTACCAACATGGTTTCATAAAAATTTTTTAAAAAGTGTTAAAATAATATAGTCTTGGCAGATAGTGAACCCAATCCTGGAGTCCTAATTGCATGATTTAAATTGACAGCAGTGGGAATTCTTTATACACAAGAGTCAATTAAAATTATGAAATTGGGCCCAGGGTAAGTTCAGGGGCATTAACATTCAGAAACACTTTGACATTTGCAACAGAAACGAGCCAGGCACTCCCTTCAGGATACCTCTGAGTTCATCATTGAAACTTGCCTCTTCTCTCCGGATTTCAAAACAAGGAGCTCAATGCCTTCACTTCATCTTGCAGGGCTGATTAGCTGACTAATGGACCATCTTTCCATGGTTTGAGTTTTCTCATATTTCATTAAATGCACAAGGCTTTCGTATTGCCAGTCACTCTCCAGAGAACACCAGTTTCTCAGTTGTTTCTTCCAAAACACAGCCATATTTATGTCTCTTCTCTTTTTCAGAAATTGCATAACTTCATCAGTCCCCTACTAACTGACAAGGTGGCACTGCACTTTCCTTCTTCATCTCCCCAGAGTGAAGATCCTTGCCGGGTGTAAAGCTCTGTGCCAGGGACCAGTGGGATACCATGTCTCTGATGCCACAGGTCTCCCTGGCCTCCAGCGTCTGTTTCCAATATTGTGCCAGAAGAAGGACCCTGTTCTAACACCTGAATGGGAAGCTTCACTGGGTATCTTCTTCACCATCTAGTTTTTAATGCTTATTTATTTATTCTGAGAGAGAGCAAGAGAGCGAGAGAAAGCAGGGGAGTGGCAGAGACAGAGGGAAAGAGAGAATCCCAAGCAGGCTCTAAACTGTCAGCACAGAGCCCAACATGGGGCTCAAACTCACAAACTGTGAGATCAGGACCTGAGCTGAAACCAAGAGTCAGACGCTTAACCAACTGAGCCGCCCATTTTATGAATACAAATCATTCCATATTTCATGGAATGTATATTTGAAGCAAGGGGTTGGGGAGAAATAGTAGGTTTTCTTTTTCCCTCCTCTTTTGTAATCCTTGATGCTGAGTTCATTATTACTATTTCATGTACAGGGAGTTGGAAAGTTTTGAGAAGTCGTCAGAAAATCAGCATAAATGAAAATGTCAGTCAAGACCAACCAAAAAGCAGTGTGTATGTGTGTGTGTGTGTGTGTGTGTGTGTGAGACGTATATATAAAGTGATATATATTATAAATCTATTATATTACATATTACACTATATAATTATATAATATGTATAAAATAATTATATCTGCCGAATATAAAATTGCATATGTAAATACTTACAATAAAACCTATTACAGTAGAAATTTTATAAAACCAAAAAAATACAGACAAAACTAGTAAATCACCTGATCTTTTCACTACATATTCATTAACAAATATACAAACCAAATGACCCTGGAAACTAGTGGCTAAGCGGTACTTTACTAAGTACCTATTTACTAAGCGGTAAAGTGTTCTACTAAACGTAAACATTCCATAGAAAGTAAATAATAATTAGACAAGGTCACTCTGAGACTGTGATAAAATGTGACAAAAGCAAGACCACTCAGTAATCACACCTGAATATAGGGCAAAGACAAGGACATCACACAATCACAAAATAACCAGGGGCACCTGGGTGGCTCAGCGGGTTGAGCATCTAACTCGGCACACGACACGATCTTGTGGTTCTTGAGTTCTAGCCCCGTGTGCCTGGCTTTGTGCTGACAGCACAGAGCCTGCTATGGATTCTCTGCCGCTTCCTCTCTCTCTGCCCCTCCCCTGCTCATGCTCTTTCTCTTTCTCAAAAATAAACATTAATTTTTTTTTAAATAACCAGATATCTTCCTCTGTTGGCTAAAGTTAGTAACTAGGATATCAATGGCAGATTTCGCCTTGCTTCATTTCTTTTAAATCCTCTAATAAAAACCATCAACTGGAGTGCCTGGGTGGCTCAGTAGATTGAGAGTCTGACTCTTGGTTTCAGCTCAGGTCATGATCTCATGGTTGGCGAGATGGAGCCTTGTGTCCAGCTCTGAGCTGTCAGCATGGAACCTGCTTGGGATTCTCTCTCTCTGCCCTTCCCCCTCCTCTCAAAATGAATAAACTTTAAAAAAATCATTATATATTTGACCCCTAAATGTCCTCATTTCAGGAGAGCACCCAAGACGAAAATCAACCTCTTACCTCCTTAAGTTTTTCCTAAAAACACCCAGAATAAGCCCAAGCCCTATATACAAGCCCATCTCAACACCCTCTTACTGAGAAGTTTCTGGTGTGTGTTTTCCTGTGTTGCAACAAGTTACTATAACTTTCACTTATACCTTGGTGTCCTTTAACTGGGGCATTAAAAAAATAATTCTGTGTCCAAAATCTTTTTTTTTTTCTTAACAAAAGAAGGATTATACCTAAGTCTTATTTTTTTAAACAATTCTCACTAGCCTTTGTAAGGACGATTTTAAATGTCTGCTTAAGATTCTATGATAAAAATGTTAATCCCTTTGAAAAATATATAAAATGTAAGAATTATCCAAAAATTCTATGCGTGGCAATTTACAAAGTAGATCACAAAATTTTCCCTTTTTTTCTCCCAGATTTACAGAAATATTAATACGTAACACATGTAAGTTTAAGGTGTGCCATCTGATAATGTTATACATGTATGTATTGCAAAATGATTACCAAGATACGGCTAGCAGACACTTTCATCCTCTTACAAATTAGTGTGTGTGTGTGTGTGTGTGTGTGTGTGTGTGTGTGTATAACATTTGAGATCTACTTTCTTAACAGTTTTTAAGTGTGTCATGCAATACTATTAATTACAGTCCCCAGGCCATGCACTAGATTCCTGGAACTTAGTCACCTGATAGCAGGAAGTTTGTCCCCTTTGGTCAACATCTCCCCAATTTCCCTCACTCTTGGCAACCACCTTTATACTCCATTTCTTGAAGTTGGCTTTCCTAGATTCTACACCTAAGTGAGAATCTATAATATCACAGAAATTTCTTATTATAATTTGTATCCATAAAACAACTCTGCAGGGTGAATTCTAGAATACTTTGCTTATTTTATTTACTTGAAAATATTTCTTTATGTTTTTTTTTTTTATTTTTGAGAGATAGAGAGAGAGAGAGAGAGAAACAGAACGCGAGCAGGGGAGGGGCAGAGAGAGAGGGAAACACAGAATCCAAAGCAGATCCCAGGCTCTGAGCTGTCAGTATAGAGCCCGATGCGGGGCTCGAACCCACGAACTGCAGGATCATGACTTGAGCCAAAGTCAGATGCTTAACTAATTGGACTACCCAAGTGTTCCAATACTTTGCTCATTTTAAAGATGAGAGAATTAAAATTAAGTTGAAAAAAAAAAAAAAAAGAGCCTCCGCCACAGCAGTAACTGACAAGGCTGGAATTTGCTTGCATGTAATTTAGTGTCATTGTATGCTACACACTCTGCGTGCACTTGGAACTTCAAAAGTCCTCAGGGTCTAGCTTGCCTTTTCATACATGGTACTTATTAAATTCTGATTTTTATATTATTGTACTTTCACTGGTGGATATATCTGGGTTTCTGATACCAGATTTAGAATTCCTTTGCAAGGGTTTGTGACCTCGAGTGTGGCAAGATAATCTGTTGTGTCATATGAACAGTATGGAAGTCAAGGGAACAGACCTGGTTGCCAGGTGCCTGGGTTGAAATCCTGGCTTAATCAATTGCTTGGTTGGCTTTGGACATTTAACATATTTGTGCCTCAGAAAAAAAATAAATATAGCAGTATTTTTCACAAGATAGTTTCTATATTGATTATTTTTTAAAAAAAATCATGCCTGTTTTATAAGCTAAAAGTTTCCATTCTGCAACAACTCCTTCCTCCCTTCCTTCCTTCCTTCCTCCCTTCTTTCCTTCCTCCCTTCTTTCCTTCCTTCCTTCCTTCTTTCCTTCCTTCCTTCCTTCCTTCCTTCCTTCTTTACTTTCCTTCTTCCTTCCTTCCTTTCTTTCTTCCTTTCTTTCTTTCTTTCTTTCTTTCTTTCTTTCTTTCTTTCTTTCTTTCTTTCTTTCTTTCTTTCTTTCTTTCTTTCTTTCTTTCTTTCTTTCTTTCTTTCTTTCTTTCTTTCTTTCTTTCTTTCTCCTTTCCTTCCTTTCCCTCCTTCCCTCCTTCCTTTCTTCCTTCCTTCCTTTTCCTCATTTCTTTCTTTCTTTCACTTTCTTCCTTTCTTTCTTTCTTTCCTTATTTCTCTTGTCCTTCCTTCCTTTCTCCCTCCCTCCCTCCTTCCTTCCTTCTTTCCTTCCTTCCTTCCTTCCTTCCTTCCTTCCTTCCTTCCTTCCTTCCTTCCTTCCTCCCTCCTTTCCTCC
Source organism: Paguma larvata (assembly GCA_030068075.1). Taxonomy (NCBI): domain Eukaryota; kingdom Metazoa; phylum Chordata; class Mammalia; order Carnivora; family Viverridae; genus Paguma; species Paguma larvata. The sequence goes on along the minus strand of CM057827.1, from coordinate 126,498,631 downwards.
TTCCTTTCCTCCCTCCCTCCCTTCCTCCTTTCTTCCTTCCTTCCTCTCTCTCTCTCTCTCTCTCTCTCTCTCTCTCTCTCTCTTTTCTTCTCTCTCTCGAGAGAGCGAGCCAGGGAGGGGTGGATGGAGAGGGAGAGAGAGAATCTTAAGCAGGCTCTAGGCCCAATGCAGAGCCGGACACGAGGCTCGATCTCATTGATCTCACAACAGTGGGATCAAGACCTGATTTGAAATCAGGAGTCAGGCAGCGAAACCTCCTGAGCCACCTCGGCATTCCACAACTTCCATTTTTAAAGACATTGCAAATAGTCTCATCTCTAACAGACAATCTGGTCCAAACAGATCTCATGTCTAACAGAAAATGGTCCAAACATTGCGACTGGAATTACATGCTTTGTTCTTGTTGCCAATTCCTTCCATGACCATTAGCAAATGACACAGCTACTGCGCAGGTCTGTTTCTCTATCCCCAGATGGAAACATGCCACAGGGCAGGAGTCACATTGTTTCTGGGACCCCAGAGCCTGCACAGGTCATGAGTGGAACTGTCAAAATATGGGACTCTTTGGTGAGTCCCAAGGTTCTTCTACTGTAGGTGTAGTACAGGGGTACAACTCAGGAATTTGGACGGAGGAAGATACATTTTATTTATTTATTTTTTAAATTTTGATTCCATGGTAGTTAATGGTATTATGTTAGTTTCAGGTAGTGATTCAACAGTTCCATCTATTAGTCAGTGTTCATCAAGATGAATGTACTCTTAATCCCCTACACTTATTTCACCCATCCCCCCATCCACCTCCCTTCTGGTAACCATCCGTTTGTTCCCTGTAGTCGAGAGTCTCTTTTTTGGTTTCAACCTCCTATCTTTTGTGTTTTGTTTCTTAAATTCTCTGTATGAGTGAAATTCCATAGTGTTTGCCTTTCTCTGACTTATTCCACTTAGCATGATACTCTCTAGCTCCAGCCATGCTCTTCCAAATGGCAAGATTTCATTCTTTTTGACAACTGAATAATATTCTGCTGTATATGAATACCACATTTGCTTTATTCATTCATCTATCAATGGACACTTGTGCTTCTTCCATTGTTTGGCTATTGTAAATAATTCTGCAATAAACATAGGGATGCATGCATCCCTTCAAATTAGTATTTCCATATTATTTGGGTAAGTACCCAAGAGTGCAATTACTAGATCCTAGGGTAGATCTAGTTTTAAGCTTTTGAGCAACCTCCATACTGTCTCCCTGAATGGCTGCACCAGTTTGCATTCCCATCAGCAGTGCACGGGGGGTTCCTGTCTCCCCACATCCTCGCCAACACCTGTTATTTCTTGAGTTTTTGATGTTAGCCATTCTGACAGGTGTGAGGTGGTATCTCATTGTGGTTTTGATGTAAACTTCCCTGATGATGAGTGATGTTGAGGACAGTGAATAATTTTGTAGGCTCAAGTAATGTTCTCAGGCTAGCTGGAAAAAGAAGTTGGTAGGAGCATCGGTCTTTCCTCTTGATTTCAGCATTTACTGTTTAATCAATGAGTTTAAAACATGCAAGAACCATTGTTAAGTGTCACACAATGCATGCCCTACTTTCGATGCCACATTAAAAGAGACATATGAGGAATATGAACCCTAGGCAATAATAACAGAATAGCACCTAGGTATTTACTTAAAAGCTGGTCATGCTGTGAAACTATGCCACTTAAATATACTTCAGAGAACTTGAGGAAATTCAGTGTTATTTGGATCACATAAAATTGATCTCAGTTTGGACAAAGCAAGACAGTCAGGGTTTTCTATGTTGTTACTCCCTCTAAAATATATTTTGTGAGATTTTGAAATAATCCATTAAAGAGAAAGTCAAGAAATAATGTACAAAAATAGGTTCATTTAAATGGATGGTGGAAAATTGTATAATCGTGATGGTACAATTAATTCATTTTGTTACCAACAGGATTTTGTCACTGCCTCCAAAAGCCAGCAATGCCCGAGCTACCTCTCTCTGTATCCAGGGCTGAGGGTTTTGGGTACACACCGTGCAAGTGGGGGAGGCCCAGATCTGATGGGGTAGAGGGTGCACATAATGTAGTATTTTTACTGTCATAAAACCCACACTCCAAACATATACATACATATTTGTGTTTTTCATTTTCATGACCCTCTGAAAGAAGTCATTTTGCTAAGATCAAATATTTTTAAAGGCATAAAGTAAAAGAATTCTTTTTTTTAAGGTTTATTTTTGAGAGAGAGAGAGAGAGCATGCATGACAGCAGAAGCAGAGAGAGAGAGGGAGATAGAGGATGTGAAGCTGCCTTTGTGCTGACAGCAGAGAGTCCAATGCCGGGCTCAAATTCACTAACCGTGAGATCATGACCTGAGCAGAAGTCAGGTGCTTAATTGACTGAGCCACTCAGGTGCTCCTAAAATACAACTGTTGAAAATGAAAGATATTTATTAAGTACGTATTCTACTTCAGTGGGAAACATGTGACTTGTGTGCCATGAATGCTGGTTGTAGGCACAGCCCAAGCAACGCCAAGTACTGCTGGTGCCACCAGAAACGAGGGACCGCATGGAACACATTCTCCCTTGGAGCCTCCAGAAACAGCCAACCCTGCCCACATCTTGATCTTGAACTTCTAGACTCCAAAACTGTGAAAGAATAAACTTCTGTCAAGTTACCCAGTTTGTGGTACTTTGTGACTTTAGGCTTTGGGAAGAAATACACTAAATAATGCCGATTAAGATAGTATAATTTTTTCTATTCTTTATGAGAAAAACATGAAAAGTAAAAATGTCATGGCCCCTCAGTTTCTTATTTATCTGTTATGAATAAAATCCAGTGGACTACATGTTACTATGTAGAAAAAAGTGTTTGATTCTATGTGATAATTTCTTTTATTAGATACATTTAAAGAGTGGTTTGTTGATTTGACAAGACACATGTCCGTTTTCTAAGTCTAGCGGTCTCTTAGCAATTTGAAATTATCAAGAAATCAGTTAAAGCATAGGTCTATAAATTTGAAATGATAATTCTTAAAGTAATAAGATTTAAAGAAAAACATCCAATTCTACAAATCTAGCAATCTTTTTAAAAATGTTTATGTATTTATTTTTGAGAGACAGAGAGAGAGAGTTTGTGAGCAGAAGAGGGGCAGAGAGAGAGGGAGAGAGAGAATCCCAAGCGGTCTCCATGCTATCAGCACAGAACCCGATGTGGGCCTCGAACTCACAAACTTGAGATCGTGCCCTGAGCTGAAATCAAGAGTCAGATGCTTAACCAACTGAGCCACCCGGGCAGCTCTCTAACATTCAGTCTTAAAGACAGTTATACGATTCAGTTGCAGAGTTTTCCACACTGTGTAGCTGATAAGATAGGGGAACTGGGGGGACTCTAGAGCTCCACCATGTGAACTGAAATCCGTTCTCCCCACTTCCAGCTATGAGAACTTGGGCACTGGGTATATCCTTTGTTCCTCAGGATGAAAAGATTATAAAGTAACCAACTCATCTGCTGCAATGGCCAGTGTAATCCAGTCTTTGGGGACCAAGTGGGTGGTTTTCAGTTTCTGGAAACTTTAGGGTATCCTTGTTTCTGCCTAGTAAACACAATGTATGATACAGAAGGGTGATTTTTTTCTAATCCACCAAGCAACTCTACATGAGCAGCCCAGGTAGCTTCATCGCCTGAATACTGATCCCATGTCTCATAAACTGTAGTTTGAGTGGATGAGGAAAAGTAAAGATGATTTATTTACTAGGTAAGCCTCTTTTGGTTATAAGGCTTTGGAGCTGAGTTAAACCAGCATTAATAAAAGTCATAGTTGTTGGCATGACTATTGAATATTCAGTATAGTAATCAAGGGGTCTTAGAGAATCCCAAAGATGCATGCTGAATGGCCTCAGAAGAAATTACCACTAATAATTAGTTATTTGCATCTACTTTTCATTTGTCAGGGCATACCAGCCACCTCTCCTTGCTTCTCAGCCCCGGTGGTAGAAGGTGACTAATCCACAGTATTTAAATTGCATATATTTCTTATCACCAGCTGCACACAGAGCTAACTAGTTTTCTCTGTTTTCCATTTCCCCAATCTGGAAGAGCTCATCTGATTAGCCCACCCAGGAAACCCCTGAACTTACCAGCTTTGGCCTCAGGAGCCTGGAGGACAAGACAATCACCAAAATATGGCTGCAAGTTTACCCACATGTAGGAGGGGCAGAGAGAGTGTTTGGGGTAGTTAATGACCTGGAGAGACACCTTGAAAATATTTACTGAAATTATATTCTTAAATTTTTTGGTTCTTTGGATGACCATATTGGGGAAATGATATTAAAAGTACAGTTTCTTTTCTTGCCAAAGCCTCACTGAGTATGTAAAATCAACATGTTATGTAGACTGGGTGGTGACCACGGGTTTTGAGTGGCAGCAAGATCCAGATTCCAGTCTGGCTCTGTCATTTTGGGCTGTACCTTTTTAGGCAAGTTCTTCAGTTTCCCCAACTGTTAAATTGAAGAAAGCCATGTCAACTGTACAGTTTTGTAATGTGCATAAATTAAGAAAAAAATAAAATAAAATGACAAAAATAAAATGCTCAACATAAAATCAGGCACAAGTGGATGCTCAACAAAAAATGATTATTAAAAGAATTGTTTATTTGGCATATAGGCTATTATGACCATGAATGATTGCATCAAACACATTACTAGCTTTGGCCTCACAGGGTAACCTGCATGCTCAACCTGCTGTTCATATATTCTAAAAAGATATCCTGATGAGACTTGTCATGTGTCTCTCTTGTACAGCCCCACCACACACACACACACACACACACACACACACACACACACACACACACACATAAAGAAAAAGAAAAGAAAAAAAGAGTAAAAATGACAATAAAATGGAAGAGTCACCTTGGTAGGTAAACACAAAGTGTTCTCCACGTTTTCTGGTTATATGTTGTAAAGAAAAGTCAAAACTACTTTGTCAAAATTCAGGCACCTGGGTGGCCCAGTCAGTTGCATATCTGACTCTTGATTTCAGCCCAGGTCATGATCCCAGGGTGGTGGGATCAAGCCTCGAATTGGGCTCTATATTGAGCATGGAGTCTGCTTGGCATTCTCTCTCTCTCTCCCTCACTCTCTCTTTGAGACAAAACAAACAAACAAACAAACAAACAAAAACATACAACAAGAAACCAGTCTCCCCAATTCACTCTATTGACTTGCTGACATTGTCACAAAGAGGACGTGTGATGACTCTTCATCAGATGAGCTCAACCAAGAGCATGAAGGAGATAACATCGGATAAACATTTTTGAAAGGGAAAATGTCTTTTACACCCAATAAACTTCGAGCTGTCTCCCTCTCTCTCTCTCTCTCTCTCTCTCTCTACACACACACACACACACACACACACACACACACACACACACAGGGTAAAAGATGGGAAAGTACAGGTATAATGAGTGGTTTCTGTTTCTGTTTGCTTTATGCTACAGATGCAGCATCAAGACCAATCATCGGGTCTCAGAGTGAATTTTCCAGTTACCGTGGATGATGCATTCAGTTGGCTGTAGTGACGGATTGTTGGTATTAGTGGTCCTGAGTGTGATTAATAAGGCTGCTCTGTCTCTGACAGAGTGGGAATGGCACCAGTAAAAGTGAATGGAGGTGATCCTACTAAAATCTGTTAGGGATCCTCCCTCGGGGAAAAAATGGTACAAAGGAAGTACCAAGAGTAGAAGTCAATTCTCCAGCTGTAGCCATATAGATCAAAGCAAGAAGGCAAAGTCCCATTAACCAGAAGAGCCTTTTGCTTCTCAGTTGGTCTTCTTCACAATGAACAAGTCTGGATCCCTCTCCTCCTCCTTCTACAGAGGTATATCTTATTAAGTAGCATCATGTGTCTATATTTGTGTGACCTGTTATCTATGTAGATAAGGGAAAAGACCCCAAAATGATAATACATTTGCTATTGAGTACATTTTTATTTGAAAATTTGTTAACTGTCAGGCTTGAAAAAACAATGAGAGAGAGAGTGAGCATAAGAGAGGGGGTCGATCTTTGGTCTATTAACAGATGTGTTTAGCATTTAGACTAGAGCCAGGATTTTATATGACACAAAATGAAAATATACTGTCTTAAGGCAGTATATCTCTCATCACCATTGCAACACAATAAAACCGTACAATGGAAAAAAGGAACTATTTGAAAAGTTGAGTGAAGCTGTGTCATAGATTAAGAGTTTGTATAAGAGAGTTATGTTTCTTGTTAAGCTGCATCAGGAGACTTAAAGAGAATAAAATATACCTTTTCCCATCTCTCAGAGTTTCAGAAATTGGAATGTGTGCTTCTGAAATCAAAGACAACTGTTCTTATTGATAGCCTATCTGGAAGGACTGATAGCACAGAGCTTGCTACTTTGCTAGTGGGCAGAGTAGCAAGGGCTTACAAGGTGCCGTTCCTGATCAATTGCCTTGTATGATCAATGTAGACTTTTCAATACCATATTGAGAAATGTCAATACTACCTCAACATAATTGCCTCTTAAGGATGGTGGAGTCTTGTAGAGCAAAACCTTTACTGACAACATGATCAACGTAATAAGGATCAACAAGATGCTATTGAGCTAGCTTCCATTTGTTCTAGATAAAATTCTCTGCCTACAATAAATACAACTCTATTGGTCTGGAGCTTTAGGCTTAAGTAGAACTGTGGGATCATTCCTTTTATAGGGATTCTTATTTTACCATGTTCCCTTAATCGCTCTTTTTCCTAGTTAGAGTTAGGATAATTTAGCAATGGAAACCATCTATACCTTTGTGACACTTCACAGTTTGAAAAGCACTCCGTGTCTCTGATTTCATTCGAACTTCGTAACTTTTTGAAATACGCTGGGCTTCTCCAATATACGTTCTCTCTCTTTTTTTTTCTTTTCCTAACAGAGTTATTCAAGTCTGGGAGTAGGAATAGAGAAAAGGAGAGGCTTCTCATGCCCAGCAGATACAGAGACAGTCTGAGATCTGGAAGTTGCTCATGGGTAGGTTAAATGAAAGGGCAAGTAAGTGCTAATTCTACATGTTTTCACTTCCAGCTGTTTATTCCAGCATAGTCCAGATGAAATTCCTATTTTTCTTAAACAATGGAGTTCCAATGCACGCTCATTTTATCAGGGGTAATAGCCACTTCCACATAGATCTGGAGTGTGTTTAGTAACATTCTTAGACACATTTTCCATCTGTTTGTGCATTTCTTTGTAAACATAATTAAAATCCTCATCCTTGTCAGACCGTCCCTAACTAACATAGCTCAAACCTTCCTCACTAAGATAGCTCAAACCTCCAAAAGAGAAACATGCAGGTGGCTTTTATTAAATACTAGTTTCTAAAGGTATAAGTAGATTCTGCCAAAAAACTTTCCCTGTAGTGAACTCAGGTATGACCTCAATTCTTATAAACACATTTATGTATTTTATTATGTTCAAAATAGTTGGCATACATTTAATGTTTCAAGTGATAGAAATGTAAAGAATTTACCTTAAAATTTTAAATGAATACAAGGTTCGTGACTGCATGTGATTCTAAAAAAACCAGTAACTACCTACCACACATCCATCAGGGTCTCTGTTTAGAAATTAAATGTCTTGGTTTCCATGTGGTCACTGAATGCTCACGCATTCTCACACTACAGTTACCAGCGAAGGCACCTGGCCCCTGCTAACATTCGGGGAAGTACAGCTCAGGGATTTTGCAACAATAGAAGCAAAACATAGAACGTGGCTTGAAGGACATGCCAGGGAATCTCACCCTGACCCCATTCTATGGACTCAGCATGGATGGCCCAGGTATGGCAAGGTGGGACACTATGTGAGAGTGAGGATGGAGGGGACTTGGTCCAGGTGTCCAAGGCGGTCAGTATGTTCAGTTCCACCTAGGTGGGTCTGTCTGGGGTGTTGGGGTCACCACAGTATGGGCCATCTATTTCCCTAGCATGTGTCTTGGATCCCATAAAGGATTGGGTAGCCCAGATGGAGGTAGGACAGTTAGTGGGAAACTGGCTTTTACAGAAACTAGGGTTCCCATTGGCCCAGCAGTTTGTCACCACCAAGCAATTTGCACTTACAAGAAGCTGCCCACAGCATGGGAAATACGTCACTGCCGAGGCCCTGCCCATACACAGTTCAGGCTACACGTTTACTCAGGTTCTCTAGAAGCCAGACATGAGAATGCAGCCTGGTCTTGGGGGTCCTCCTCTGCCCCTCTGCCTTCCCAAGGCTGCTATCACAGCCTTCTCTGCCTCTGGTCCTCTGGGCAGTGAGAGGCCCTGTGACACAGCTCAGGGCTACCTACCCGACAGTTTTAGCAAGACTGTTCTCTTTGAAGCTCTACCACTGATAGCCCAAATAGTCTTGGGTAAGTTATCTCGACACTTTGGACCTCCTTCCCCATCTGTAAACAAAACAGAGGTAACAATAATACATATACTACTTTGTCGGAAAAAATAAGTAGTCTTTTAAAATGAGTAATCTCTTGGGGCCCCTGGGTGTCTCAGTTGGTTAAGCATTCTGCTCTTGATTTTAGCTCAGGTCATGATCTCGTGGTTTGTGAGACCGTGCCCCATGTTAGGTTCTGTGCTGATGAGCCTGTTTGAGATTCTTGGTCTCGCTCTCTCTGCCCCTAACCCCACTTGTGCGTGCTCTCTCTCTCTCTCTCACTCTTTCTCTCTCAAAGTAAATGTTTGATGTTTAGTGAATGAAGCTTACACTTAATAAACATGCATAAATAAATGTTGGGGGCATGGGGAAGAGAAAACCATTCTAGCTGTAACCAAAGGAATACATAACAAAATACCTCACACAGACACATTTGTGTTGATTATAATTCAGTCATCCCCTTACCCTATTTGGAAAGAGTTTCATACTGTGTTGTTGGTGAGAGAACAAATTATTTTCATTGACTCTAAGTTTTACCAAGGCTTATTTATTTCTCTTATGGACTGGTCTCATTCTACAAATTTCTTAGGTCTTTGTTTCACTGCTGAGATTATGAGACCCATTTTGGGTAACAGGAAAGCCTCTGTAAGGTGTCATTTTTGTAACATGTGGAAAGGAATAACATCTTAGCTCCCTTGAAAGGACTACAGCAATCCTGCTGAAATAGCATTCAGAGTCCTGTATATCATGGCTGTCCCTCATAAATGCTGGCCATTTAATCTGGCCAGCCTGAGGCAGAATCAGGAGGAGGATATAAAAGTCCTGGCTTTTTAGTCTCTCAAACCTCCATAGTTGTTTTAACCATAACAGTTAAAGGGTTTTTAGGGAGAGCCCTAATGAGGTCATGGTAACTCATTCCAAATGTCATATGTGGCAATATGTGTCACGCCACGGAATTAATTTTCTTCTGTAGAGTCACCATTGGTTTTCTTCTCTGCACACTCAGGCTTGGCCAAGTTTTTATCTGAAATGGTAGTAGTACCCCTTCTCACTGTCTCGCTAGAAAGGATATGTTTATAATCGACAAAACATTGCCGTACTGCTAGGCCTGTGGACTGTAGTTGATAACTTCCCTCAAGGGCTCACTTTGTTCAAAGAGCAGAGATCACTTTTAATCTTCACAGAGAAGATCAGGTCACCTCTCTCTTATATATTGTTCATTGTTGATATTAACTAGTATCGGGAATTGCCAGCAAAAGGGGAAAAAATAACTGTAATTAACAGTGACTAAAGAAAAAAAAAATATCTGTCCAAATGTCAAAAATGGACATGAATCATTCCTGAAGGATTAGTTGGGGTGAGTCTTGGGCTAGAAGAAATTGAATTAAAAAGGGAAGAGGGGGCCCCAAAATGTCTATATTTAGGTTAAGGCAAAGACATGTAGGAAAAGGTGGGGGTGGGGAATCTGTTGTGTCCATGAGCTCCAGATAGTCAATTTGGGTAAAAAGAGAAGATTACTGTTAAACTTTCTCAGGTGGGATTAAAGATTGTCAAAAACTTTTCTGGAATAGTCCACTGGGCCGATGAACTCAAAAAGACATTTTGGAAAGTCTGTCCCTTTGCAACCTTCCTTTAGGGAAGCCGGTGCTAATTTGCCAAAACTGCACATAAAACAATTGCTTAAGTAGACATACTGGACTCAGTAGGAGCTAAATACTTTGTGTCCCTGTCGAGAGCATAAATACTGAAAGCTTGAGTGATCTTAGACCTTTTGGTCAACCTGTGCCTTAGATCACTGATTTCAAGTAAAAGTAGAAAAAAAGAAAAGGGAAGAAAATTCCCTCTTCTGGGCAAGGGACTAGATGTGTGACATTCTTCAGTTTTAACAGAGATGGGGAAGGCATAGTTAGGTTAGCTTCCCAGACACAAACCCAGTAGTGCTGGCCTGAACAAGCTAATCCGGGCTTCCAACTGAGTTGACCACTAAGCTTTATATCCCCTCCGAGTTCAAAAGGGTCAGAAACAGAGAGCAGAGAAGGAATTATTGGAAACAAAGTTGAGGTTGAGGTGAGAGAAAGAAAGGAACAAGTGAAATAAGATGGGCCAAGAGCAAAGTGGGAAAGAGGGAGTGGCAGCCTCTGTTGTTACCTGTGAAAACAAACAAACCAACAAACACTAAAAGTGTTGATTCAAGTCTAGAGAGGCATCCTATCTGTGTAATGGAGTCAGTTACTCAAACTGCTTTTCAAATGTAGATTAAGACATTCAATGAAAGGGGCGCCTGGGTGGCTCAGCTGGTTAAGTTTCAGATTCTTGGATTCTGCTTAGGCCATGATCTCATGGTTTGTGAGTTCAAGCCCACCTTGGGCTCAGCTCTGACAGGCATAGAGTTGCAGAGACTGCTTAGAATCTCTCTCTTCCTCGCTCTCCGTCCTTTCCCCCCACTCTCTCTCTGTCAAAATAAATAAGCTTTTTAAAAAAAGATTCAAGGAAGAATAGTTTTCTAATGGGTTTTTGAAGCACCCAGTTCTTCCTGTATTGAAGTACAATGTGTAAACACAAGACAGTGAATTGTAGTGGATTACAGTTTCCTTCTTACTCTGCTTCTGTCCTTCTATTGAACTTGGCATTAATGGAGGTGCTTGGGCTAGACTTGATGACATCATCTTAATGTATCAATAGGTTCCATGACACATAAAAGAACAGTGGACAATTTTTTTTTCCGAAACAGCGGTGTTAAAGAATAACATCTTTTGACACAGAGAATTTTCTGAAATAAAATCAAAGACAAGATGGAGTCTTTCATCTCCTGTTTTGGAGGAGACGCATGTGCTGTGGTTGTTTTACAATGCAATCCAATGCTGAATCTTGTAAAGGGCCTAAGGCATCAGTGTACTTATTAGCACCGATGTATTATTAGCAATACTTTGTTGTTAGGGAAATCTATTGCAATGCCATTTGAGTATTTATGAATTTCCAGCACGGGAATGACTAATATTTATTGAGGTCTCACTCTAGCTCACAGCCTAGCTCATGCTAAGGATTAGACATCGATAATGCCATTTATTCATCATAACATCTTTCTGAGTTGGCCTTTTTCCTCATTTCACAGATTTGATAGGTGAAATAATGTTCCAAGTTTATGCGGGTAGTAAGTACCATACCCTGGTGCCTCCCTCAGTCAAGAACAGCTTTTTAAAATTTTATTGATAGGCTTTGTTTTTTCAGAGAAGTTGTAGGTGTGCAGAAAAGTCAAGCAGAAACTATAGAGTTCCTATATCCTCCCTCCTCCGTTATTCCCATGAGGCATTAATGTGGTACATTTGTTACAATTGCTGGAGCAATACTGACACATTATTATTAACTAGCCTCAAAAGTTTACATTAGGGTTTACTCTCTGTCTTGTATATAGTTCTGTGGGTTTTCACAAAGGTATAATTACATGTATCCACCATTACAGTTTTATACAGAATAGTTTCACAACCCTAAAAATACTCTGTGTTCCATCTAATCATTCCTCCCTACCTTCTCCCTAACCCCAGTCACCACTCATCTTTGTACTGTTTTCAGAGCTTTGCCTTCTCCAGAATGCCATGTAGTCGAAACCATTCATTTAGATATCTTTCACTTAGATAGCTTTCATTTTCACTAAAATATACATTTAAGGTTTTCCACGCCTTTTCTGTGCTTGATCTTATTTATTTCTAGTGCTGAATAATATTCCATTGTATGGATATATCATAGTTTATTGATTCCATTCAATCTACTGAAGGACACCTCGGCGGCTTCCAAATTTTGGCAATTTATGAATTATATTTCAGAATCGATGACAGGATTTTCAGCACTCATGATTTTTCAGGTTAAGATACAAGGAACTGAAATGACTTATGAAGAAAATTTGATGGCCAAATAAAAGCATTCGAGTACTTCTTTAAATTTCAAAAACTATAAAGGTTAAAAGTACATGGACAATTATCTTTTGATGATGAAGGAAATCTGTTAAAAGTATTTAATCTAGTAGTATAATACTATAAACAATAGCAATGAAAATATTTTTTTCTAGTCTTGAAACTGATAACCGAACATAAGAATCAGATGCATAGTCACCTCTTTTCCAAGGAATACTTAGATATTAATAGAGATGGAATGTGACAAATTTGGGAAAAGATGAGAAAATTTGAGGTAGAAGGAAAGAGAGTTATATATACATGAAATAGTTCAAGTGTATAGTATTAGAATAATTACAAAAGCCTTCTTTGTGTGTGGCAACTTTAACGTATTAGATACTTAGATGCCTTATAAACAGCACCTCTTTTAGGTAATGAGACAAGGATGTCATTAATTAAAAATAAACTGGTTCATGGGGGAATACATGATTTGTCCTTGAAAAAAAACTTTTTTTTCTGATGATGCTGGTTTCCATGCGGACCAAAAGCCAAATCAAACAAACAAAACAAAAACAAGCACACTGGCACAACAGGAAGACTGGGATGCAATGACTTGTAGAGAAGAGTGGTAGGTTACTCACAAAATGACTGGAAATGTTTTTCTTTGGGTAAACTATTTTCTACAATAGACATAACACATCCCCAATGTTTACACAAATAAGCAATGCTTATAGAAATAAGAAAAGAGCATATAGATGCATACGCTCAAATAGAATCAGAAGGATAAATATATTAAACCAAGTCCCAAATATACTCAAAATATGTTCCTTCACGTTCTAGTCAGTCAAAGCAATTACTTAGAGACATCATCCAAATAAGTTCATATATAATTAGATCAAAAGTATGAAGCAGAGTGATATTGTTTGCACTTACTTCCCCTTTACTCGAAGGGTAATGCTCTATGCTTTGCTCGTCACTATATTCCTTGCGCCTAGACAAGTGCTTGCCGTGAAATAGGGTCTTACCTGACGAGGAATTAACTGATTCCTTCTATGCTAGTACAGTTCTGGGGGGGGGGAGAGGGGGACTATAAGCCAAATCTCAGAATCATGGAAACAGCCTAGTGGATACCCAGCAGCCTGTCCTAAGGCTTCAAATTAGAAGTATCATATAGTGTTGCAGAGTATTGGCTTACAGAGTCACTGGTAAATATTCAATCTGTCCTGGCTATGACAAATGTGAATAGATGATGTGCAGCCTGCCTAAGCTGGTAAAAAAAATAATCCCAAATTATAGACTAATGGATATTGTCCTTGCTGTTCACTGCTTTCCAAATGCAGATCTTGGCTAAAGCCCATGTGTACATATGATAATCATATGCCCACACAAAAATGACATCCAATTTCTAGTATAAGCACTCGCAGAGTAGCATCTGTCATTAGAGGAGGTGGCGTCAGGGGAGGGGGGGAACACAATGTAACCACACTGGAGTGGATGGGAACCTTTGACCCGGTGTCCTATGGCTGTGTTATCATGCTCTCTCCATTTCTCTCTCTCTTACACTCACTGTCTCTGGGGATCAAGACCAATTCACAGAGTGGTACTGGCTTTGGGAAAAAAAAAATCAATGACCTATTCTCTTGGTCAGAGCATGAAGGGTTGTGAAGGCAGTCAGCACAGCAGGAGATGGAGAGGAAAATGAAATAAAAGGGTGCAATATCAAGGGATGCGGGATATAATTATGCTTGCAGAAAAGTACGTTCAATAAGCAGATTGCTGGGGAGGGGCAGGGACTGGCTTTTCATAAATATGAAATTGGAATGGGGTTGAAACATTAGGACACTAGAGCTCTTTCTCTGAGTAAGGAAGGCATGATAATAGAGGTTATTTCCATTTCATTGCTACCTGCCATTTGTCAATCACCTAATTACACGTGGTAGAGGGGGCTCTGGCTAAAGTTCTCCATTGTGTTAAAAGCTTGGGTGAGGGGACGGGCTGGCTTTGTTATATATATATATATATATATATGTTTGTTTGTTTGTTTTTGATGTAAAACTGCTTTTCAGGAAACTGAGGAAGAAAGGGGAAGGAAAGAGGGAGGGGAGGGAGGAAAGAAGGAAGGAAGGAAGGGAAGGAAGGAAAGAGGGAAAGAAGGAAGGAGGGAGGGAGAGGAAGGGAGGAGAGGAAGACAGAAAGAAGAAGGGAAAGGAAAGAAGAACAAGGAGAAAGAAGAAAACAAGGGAATGACCAGAACAGTCTATTCAAGTCTGTGAGGCAAGGTACATCTGGCTCAGAGCAAGCTTTGGGAACACGGCCACTCCCCTTTCGTCATTACAGAAAGAGACCTGCCAAGATGAGAAATTACCACAGGAGGGGTTGGAAATTAGGATTAATTGTCTTGAACCAGAGCAGTGGAGCAGGTATGCAAGGCGAGGTGAAGATAATGATGCCAATGAGCAGCCCTCATGCCTTTTTTTTTTTCCTTTTTCCTAAAGAAAAGTAAAAATTTAGGCGATGGCTCTGACATTTTCACCACGAGTGACAAGTTTCAGAAATGTTCAGTGAGACAAGATCATGGCTTTTCAGTTTGTTACTAATTTGCTTTAAAAGAAGGCACCTCCTTGAGCATTCTGAAATGTCTGTAGCTTTATCGTGGGCCATGTTTCCTTCCTTCCTTCCTTCCTTCCTTCCTTCCTTCCTTCCTTCCTTCCTTCCTTCCTTCTTTCTTTCTTTCTTTCTTTCTTTCTTTCTTTCTTTCTTTCTTTCCTTCCTTCTTTTCTTTCCTTCTTTCTTTCTTTCTTTCTTTCTTTCTTTCTTTCTTTCTTCTTCTTCCTTTCTTCCTTCTTCTTCCTTCCTTCCTTCCTTCCTTCCTTTCTTCCTTCCTTCCTTCTTCTTCCTTCCTTCCTTCCTTCCTTCCTTCCTTCCTTCCTTCCTTCCTTCCTTCCTTCCTTCCTTCCTTCCTTCCTTCCTTCCTTCTTCTTTCTTTCTTCTTTCTTTCTTTCTTTCTTTCTTCTTTCTTTCTTCTTTCTTTCTCTTCTTCTTCTTCTTCTTTCCTTTCTTTCTTCTTTCTTTCTTTCTTTCTTTCTTTCCTTCTTTCTTTCTCCCTTCCTTCCTTCCTTCCTTCCTTCCTTCCTTCCTTCCGTTCTTCTTTCTTTCTTTCTTTCTTTCTTTCTTTCTTTCTTTCTTTCTTTCTTTCTTTCTTTCTTTCTTTTTCTTTCTTATTCCCTGGGCCCCTAGGGAGTTGGTTTAACATTTTGATATTTACATTGATCACTGACCTATTACTTTTCAAATTTAGGTTCCTTTAAATTATTCTAACCAAGAGTTTCAGGAATTATTTATGTACCAAGTAATACTTTACAGTTTTTGATATTAAGGCTAGGGGATGGTCCTGACTGTGTTCTGCTGTAAAATGTCACTCAGCTTAAAGTCATTAATTTACAAATGATATACTGCTCCATTGTAACGAAATTGAAAAACAAAAGGTTTCATGTGATGTAGGCATCTACTTTTACGAAGGTTGATTGTGAAACTCTCTGTAGCCTTTGTCTTAATGTGTGGCTGTCCCAAAAATCCCTTTGCTCCTTTTCCTGATTTTTCTTGTCTGGAGTCAAGACGAATAGTTGAGATGATCAAGTCACTACTGTGCTGTTTTCCATCTATTCTATTCACATTATTCATGGATAACCTGAATACCTCACACTCAGATGAGTTGTAGATTTTCTTCTTCCTGTGAACTATCAGCAATGTCTTCCAATTCAATGCATACTGATAATTCATCTCTGGAAGTCTAATGGAAATTAAATATTTGTTGATGAAACTCCTTGTATACCTGTATTAGTTTTCTATTGCTCCTGTAATAAATTACCACACTTAGTGGCTCAAAACAAAGCAAATTTATTATCCTCCCTTTCTGAAGAGTGGAAGTCTAAAACAATTTGGCAGGGCTATGTCTTTCTGAAGGTCCTAGAGAGATTGGTAAGGGCAGAGAGAGAAGGAGAGAGACTTCCAAGTAGGCTCCATACAGACACAGTGCAGAACCCTGGGCAGGGCTGGAACTCATGAACCATGAGATCAAGACCTAAGCTAAAACCAAGAGTCAGACATTTAACCAACAGAGGCACCCAAGTACTCCCCAAAAGATTTAATTTAATCACATCTGCAAAGTCTCTTTTGCCATGTAACACATTCTCAGGTTAGCACCTTTGGAGGGCCACTATTCCACCCAGCATAGCACTCAAATTAAAATAAATAAATGAGTTCATTTTTCTTATTTTAGAACATCCATCAAAAGAGAAAGAGAGAGAGACTTTGCTTTCTTTGAAGTGCACATGAAAACATAGCTTAGTTTGGTTGAGTGTGTTAAAAATAGAAAGGTGGCTTTTTGAATACATGACTTTCAGTACATCAGAAGCCAGTCATTCACTGCCTCTTATGTACCCTGAGGACCTCAGGATTGGGGCTAGGTATGGTTTGCTCCGCAGGAGTCTTTGTGGATTCCTAGGGCTTTGATTTTTTTAAGCTGATATTACTGCTTATTAACATTTAAATATATGCAAGGGAAAACACACTTTATCTTATTCTATTTGCTCTCTAAGGAACTGACTTTCTATTGTTCTATTTCTAGCGTTTAGTGCAGTATCCATCATATAGTAGATTTGTAACCAGTGTTTTCATTAATACATTAGTGATTCAATCATTGGAATCTGGCTCATTTCCCCTATGGTCACCCAAAATTCCTTTTTAGTGATGGAGGAAGAGAGAGATGGCAAGGTTTTAACATTATTGGTGTCCTTTGCTGGATCCCTGGAGTGGTAGAGTCCTGGGGATGAAGGAGCCCAGACTTTGTTAAAGGGGTCTCTGGTGAGTGGCAGCTCCCAAAAGTAGGTGGGTGATGCCAGTTGGTGGCTCCACTCACAAGAGAAGCTCAGTGAGTACCTGGGATTGGAACTCGAGAAGAAGAGGGTGCCAAAATCAGGGCGGAAACCAAATAGGATTGGGCTCTAGCTTCAGTACAGAGCAGGGCACTGAAGAGGAAAGCAAGACTGGAGCTCAGCAGAATCGATGGAAAGGAAGAAGGGAAGGGAAGAAGATATCTCAGTGAGCACCAGGTGGCAACAAGGATCTTATGTCATATCTGGAGGGTCTGGAGGTCAAGATAGGGTTGAGTTTGCAGGTTGAATTACTACATAACATTTAGCTCTACTGTGGAAGGCAGAAGTTGACATGACAATTTGAGAAGTATTTTTAAATTGCAACTATGATCCTCAAAGAAAGTATGCCTTCACCTCACTGGAAAAGGTAATTTAGAAATTGAATAACCTCAAAACAACTGATGAAGCCCACTGGGTACTCATGCTATCATCAATGAATAGACTGTGACAGTCCAAGTGCTGCATGTGAGTACACATTCAATTCTCCCAGAACCTTTGTTTCCCTATGTGAGGAGAGGTTGTTGGAAAGAGTGATTTGTTCATATTCTCAAAATCTCTTTCCTGGATCTTAAGTCACTGTTTCTTTAAACAGACAACATGGGCTTGTGCTGTGCCCAAAGAGAGCAGAGGCCCTGTCTAATTTGGAAAAGTGCAAGCATCCTTGTCAAAGCCAGAAGCACCGATCAGATTCTCTGTCAGAGCCTGACCCTGTCAATCAGAGTGGCCCTGTGGCCACAATTTTCTGGGAAATGTGGAAAATCAGCATGTACGGTAAATCGCTGCCTGCATTGTCTACATATCATCTACATTTTATTTAAAACTTGGGTTCATGTCAGCTATTGCTTTTGTAACTTTAAACTTTGATTAACAATACCTAGTTGAAAAGTAGCCAATCTGACTATGGCTGAAAAATCCCTATAAAGGACCATGATTTTTAAGTTTTAATCTTTTGGAGTTTTTTGTTTTGTTTTGTTTTTAGCAAAAATGCTTGCAGTAAATCGACATCTCGTAATTACCAAAAGACTTCCCACGTGCAAGAACATATCAAGACAATGACAGTCCCGGAGACATAGTCCTAGGGTCTCTAGACCCTCTAGAGTCAAGGGTCTCTTGATATTGGTGGGAAGACATTCCTGTTTTAAATACACTGCTAGGGCTTGACAAGAAGAGCATTGCTGAGGACTGAGGGAGGAGAGGACATTTTTTAGTGATATGTTGTGCATGGAAGAGCGGTGGAGGGTAGTGAAGATAGGATCCCTTTAGATATATGATATATGGACAAGTAGCCCAGTGTGGTTATAGCCAGGGATGCCAGTTAGCAGGAAGCATCATAAAAGACTGGAAAAGTAGGTTGGGATCAGATTGCGAAGGGCTTAGATGGTCTTGGTGCTAGAGGAGACAGAGTTAAGTGAAAAATGAACCTGAGTATAAACTAGAGAAAGAGGAAGTAATGACGTCCTGTGACTTCTGTCTCACTGGTTCTGATAGAGCACTTTCTCTTGGGAGTGAAGACACAGTCATTGTCTTAGGATCTGTAATGCACGTGGCATCTGAATAGATTCTTAGGATAAGAGATTTCCTCAAAATATCAAATAATCCAATTTACTTTACTATTATTCAGACCGCTATCTCCATAGTGTCCTGACTAAAAAGTCAGCCAACTTCTGTCTGAACAGATGTACCTCCTAATATGCCTTAAGTCAGTGGTCTGATCATGACCAAGTTCTCCTGAATGCTGAACCAAATCTGCCTGGGTAAAGTTTCCCCTCTGGGTCTCAGTCTTGTTTTCTGAGATCACATGAATACTTCTCAATTTTCTCATACATTATAGATCCGCAATTATTTTTACGAAGCTGTCAGTCCCTTGGATATATTCTCTCTTCCACACCACTTCTCACAGGACATAATCCATTCTATCTTCCACCAAGTTCCTTTTTTCTTTAAAAAAAATGTTTTTAACATTTATTTATTTTTGAGAGATGGAGTGAGACAGCACAAGCAGGGGAGGAGCAGAAAGAGAGGGGGAACAGAGACTCTGAAGCAGGCTCCAGGCTCTGAGCTGTCAGTACAGAGCCCGATTCAGGGCTTGAACTTACAGACCTCAAGAACATGACCTGACATGAAGTCAGACAAGTAACAGACTGAGCCACCCAGGCACCCATCGAGTTCCCTTTGTCTTAATGAATAGACCCTAGAAATGAAAATGTATGTGTATTTAGTTGAGCCCTGATGAAAGAGAGTAGAATGTAAGTATTTCTCCCTGTCCCCTTGCTCCCTGGTGATCTGTATTTTTCTAAGAACTCAAAAGCTATGAATGATTGAGTGAACCAAGGACAAGCCTAGAATCACTCATTTACAAGTATGGTTATCTTTAAATTGAGTGCCAGGAAGGCCATATAACTGGCCCAAAGTCATGCACATAGAAAATGATGGAGTAAAAATTGAAATCTAGGCCAGACTCACTTCAAGATCTACTCTTTTTCATTATGCCATGATGTCTTTCATTTAGCTTTTCATTAGCTTGCCACCATACCTCGGCAGGCCTCTGTGAAACGAATGTGTGAAGTAGACACCTACAATAATACAATCAAAGCCTCTGAGTCTAGGTCAGCTTCTTACTACAGCGTGAATTGTAAATAGTCCTAGGATATAAGCAGTCTTGGTAAATGAAATACATTAATGGTTTTCAGAATGTGATAATGTCTGGAAAAGCACTGGGTTTACACAGATTGAAAAGACAAGTTGTAAGAGGAAATGGGGCAGTGGTGTGCCCTTGCCAATTGAGGTGCTAAAGCGGTTTAAATTTCATTTCCAGAAATATCTAGAAAATGTGGGAGTTGTTCTCCCAGACAACTTTCCTTGAACTTTAAGCATCCCCAGTAGTGGCTGGTGTCCTTTGACAAGGCCAACGTGATTCACAATAGACTTTGGGGTCCTTCAACATCTTGCCAGCCACGTGCATTTTGTTCTTGTAAATTTGACCTTAGAAGCTACTGTTAGCATGTAAGGAGATGACACTCTCACTCTTGGTAGTGACACAAGTGATATAGATTTATTTCTTAATATGCTAAGAAAACTTTAAAAAATAGAAATCATTTTGGCATTGGCCTCAGAGAGCAAAGACATCACCAGTGTTATAAGCAAGTTATGGGAACCTTTAATGGAACGTATTTATTTAAGACAGTTTGGAAAATATCCTTTGATCTGTGACCGATCTAAACTTTTAGGGTAATGAGTTGTGCTATGATGCATTCTACTCAGCCAGAAAATATTTTTCTTATCTACGAGACCAAACTAGTAAATTGGTCTTTTTTTAACTTCTACTCACAATTTCAGAAAACATAATTTTCCATGTTTTCAATATTACACATATCTGTTGTTGTAACCTGTATTTTAGTGAATAATAATAATAATTTCCATTAATTCATTTTGGCCCAAGAGCACTAACATAACTGATTACGGCAGGAGAAAATTTAGTATTATTTAACACAATACTGTATTGTGTCTGGGATTCCAATATTCAGCTAACTATTGCCAGGGATACAAAATTCAATTTCAAAATGGATTTTAGAGAATTTAAAAAATTAGCATATGATTTATTTCTATGGTCAGTTTAACTGTCACTTTGAGAACTATCCCCTGGGGTGCCTGGGTGGCCCAGTCAGTTGTGTCTCCCCTCTTGATTTCAGCTCAGTTAGTGGTCTCAGGATTCCTGAGTTTGAACCCTGCATGGGATTCTCTGTCTCTCTCTCTTTCTGCCTCTCTCTCTCTCTCTCAAAATAAATAAATAAACTGAAAAATATTAAGAAAAAAAGAAAGCTAATGCTTAAAAAATTTGGTGAGTCTTTGGGCTAAGTCATTATAGAGAAACTTGGGTCAGGACTTTGGCTAAATTGGTTATAATTCTTACTTAATTTTTAGCCAGTGTGTGAGAAAAGGAAAATACAGTTTTAAGATAGGCTTTTTTCTTATTTTGTATTTTAAAGATTTTTTAATGTTTTTTTTAAATTTATTTTGACAGAGACAGAGTGAGTCAGAGGGTGTGGGGGTGGGGGTGGGGGGAGAGTGAGAATCTCAAGCAGGCTTAATGATGTCGACACAGAGCCCAGGTCAGGGCTCCATCCCATGAAACCATGATATCATGGCCTGAGCTGAAATCAAGAGTCAGATGCTTAACAGACTAAGCCATCAGGCACCCCTCTTATTTTGTATTTTAGATATAATATTTAATTCTAATAAATGCAAGCATAGTTTAATTAATTGATAAATGGGTATTCAATGTGGTGGTGTCTCATTGCATTTGACCCTGAAAACACCCTGCCATAAAATAAGGACAAGTTTCAGATGAATATTGAACCTTCAACAATAGTATTCGGGATCCTGGAAAGATAAGTTGTTCCAGAGTAGATGTTTCAGACAAAGTAAAAATAAGGGTGGGTATCTATGTGGTTTGTGTTTTTTTTTTACTTCACCAGAGTGACCCACCACTCAAATATGCCTGCGTAATGCTAGGAGAGTGTTGACCTTGGAAAATAGTGTCTACCGACACCTTCTGACACCATTTTTTTAAAGAACATTAACTGACTTATCAGGGAAAGAGAAAGTTCTGGCATTTGTGACTCATAATTCCCTTAGAAGACACTCTGTTTATCCATATCAACCTTCTCATTTTCTGGATTTCTCAGGATATTTCTCTTTCCTGTATCTTTACATACAGCTATTTCCAGAATATGTGTCCCTAAATTCTCTCTGACCAGCTTTTAATGGTCCTTCAAGATTTTACTCAAATGTCACCTGCTGTATGCTGCTGTCCCAGACCTTCTGAAAAAGAAACACCCTTCTCTGTTCCTCTCTCCCAGCACCTGTGCCTTCACTTACCTAACTATAATTATTTCCTTCTATGCATATTCTCTCCTGATATCACGAGTAGATAAACCGTATGATAATACATTTTACATCCTTACAGCCTATGTTTATTGTTGCCATTGCTGTTTGGTAAATGTTCATCAACAAATAAATGCACATGTCCCTTAACACAGGTCACTTCACTGTAGTAGAACATGTAGAATGGTGGATACTGAAGTGGTCACCTGTGGAAGTACAATCTGCCACACACTTAGATGTCTAAGGTGATAATGATGAACTCCCTTCCTTCTCCTTCCTCCCTTCCTTCCTTCCTTCCTTCCTTCCTTCCTTCCTTCCTTCCTTCCTTCCAAATAATTTGTTTTCCAAATCTTCATTGGATAGTTATTCTGTGTCAGGCATTGTGTCAGAGACTAAGAATGAAGAGGATTTAAAAGTGGGGCCTTAGAGGGGTGCCTCGGTGGCTCAGTCGGTTGAGCATCCAACTTTGGCTCAGGTTATGAACTCATGGTTCATGAGTTCAACTCCACATTGGGATCTGTGCCAGAGCCTGGAGTCTGCTTCATATTCTGTGTCTCCCTCTCTCTCTGTTCCTCCCTTGCTCACACTCTGTCTCTCTCTCAAAAATAAGTAAAGTTTAAAAAAATTTTTTTTAAAGTGGTGTCTTAAAGCAAGCACAATCTAGTAGGATTGACCTGAGATATAAAGAGACAATCATAATATGCTATAGTAACTACAGAAGGTATTGTGGAGTATAGAGGATGGGAAGACAGCCTGGTACAGAGTAGAGGTGATACACAGATATCACTTCCATGAAGGACATGACATGTGCAATGTACTATAGAAGAGGAGTAAGTATGTATTAGAATGAAACACGGAAAAAGAACAACCAGGCAGCTAGTAAAGAGAAAAAAAAACCGTGAAGATATAAAACAAATAATAAAAAAATATTGTGTGCATGCACAGGAAAATGTAAGTTGTTTATTGTGTTAAAATATAAGCAGTGAGTCATGGAGTAATAAAATGTAATGCTGGCAATATTGAAAGGAACAACACTGTGAAGAATATTTTATGCCATATTGCAGACTTTTATTCATTCCTTCAATCAATAACTTCTAAGCAAGGACTCAACGTAGTAAATTTGTTTTTGCTCAGTGAATGGTTAACTTGATGTGTAGGACAGAAGTAGTTATAACCATTCATAAGAGAAATGGGGAGATAAAGTAGCATGGAAGTATTAGGAATTACAATTCAGATTAAAAATACTCAGAACATAGATATTCGAGGACTAGATAAAAGGAAAGAGAAAGATAGAAGAATCAGAGATGATCTCTAATCTTACAGCTTGGATGACAGTCGATTTTGGCGGGGTCATAATTAAGTCAGGAAAAGAAAGAAGAGCTGATTTTGAGAAGGTGAGATGTTAAGAGTGGGTATGCTGAAGTTGAGTGTGGTCTGTCAAAATGAAGAAATCTAGAATCAGGGAGATGTTTAGGTCTGCTGATGAGTTTAGACTAGAGGGGCAGGTTTGAGGGAAATCAACATATTTATAGTAACCAGACCTTTGTGAGTGGATGGAATTAGCTAAATAAATGCAGGACTGAGAAGAGCAATTGAATAAATCAATTATAGAGGATACAAACATTTCAATTTGATACATAAGGAAGGGATGGAGAAAGTTTTGTCAATCTTTCAGACAGTACAAGAAGAAATTCAAGAGGTCCAGAAAATTAATTTTAAAAAATTATTCATTACATTTGGCAATTTACTATAACATAAGGTTCAAGAGACGTGAGACATTAGGCTTAGGAACTTTTTTTTTCATTGCTGTATCCCAAGTAGTATCTAGAACAATGCCAGGCAGGTAGTCAGCTCTCAGGATGTTAGGAAGTCACTTAGAGCCTTAGGAGTGAGAATTTCAATACGATAGGGTCAAATGCCAAGATGAGTCTTGAAAATAAATGGTGACGCAGTCACTCTAGGAGTATAGACTCTTCCTCCAAGAATTTTAGAAAGTAGTTGAAAGAGAGAGAACAACATTGAGAGGGCATGAAATAAGGTAGGTGTTTTCATTTTAGGGAGGGGGGGACTTGGAATTACAGTAGTCCCCCCTTATATGTGAAGGATAGGTTCCAAGATCACCAGCAGATGGCTGAAGCCAAGGATAGCAAAAAACCCTATATATTTTCCCTATACATCCAACACCTATGATAAATTTAATTTATGAAGCAGGCCCAGTAATAAATTAGCAACAATCAACTAATAATAAAATGGAACAATTATAACAATACACTGTAACAAAATTTATGTGAATGTGGTCTTTCCTTCTCTCTAAATATCTTATTATATTGTGCTCTTCCTTCTTGTAATTATATAATTATATAATTATATAATTATTCATCTCATGAAGTGAATGATGAAGTTAAGTGAATGCCACAGGATTGAGACTTGGAATTAAGCTACCACTGACCTTCTGGCTATGCATCAGAGGGAGGAGCAGCTGTTTTCAGACCATGGCTGACCCCAGGTAACTGAACTACAGAGAGTAAAAGCATGGATAAGAAGACACCACTATATTTATAGACTAAGATAAATCAGAGAGTCTGGAGGAAGGAGCCTATGTACAAGAGCACAGTCCCAGAAGAAAAGGCAGAGAATAAAGTCAAGGTCTCACATAAGTGAATTTTTAACAGGGAGGGAAGAGTACTTCAATGTTTGAGAAATCAGAACGGAAGGACATGATAAAGGGTAAATTTGTTGGTGGAGAATGCAGTGCAGGATTGAGGACTTCATTGAGGGCCTCTCTCATTTCAATGAACAGGCTGAGAAAAAGGGAAACAAAGTCAAGGACAATGCCTGAGAGGAGTGGTCAAGCTTCATGGTAGACTTTGAAGGAGGTGACCAATAAACGGGATTATTAATGAGGCCAACTGATGTCAGAGACCATATATATTTATTTGGTTCCAAGCTGCAAAGTGCATGATTTGCTTTAATCACCCAGTACGTTCCAGCCAAAGTGTATAAAGGCATATTTTAAAAGCAGTATTTATTTGAGATTGGGCTAGTTGCACTAGACATAAAGAAAGGGATAAATGGAGATAGAGCATTCTGAACAGCTATGTGAACCAGACAAGAAAGGATAAAAATAGAGGCAAAACATGCTGAAGTCAATAAGAACAATGAATGGAAATGAGGTTGTAAGAAAAATGACATCCATCCCTCACCATGCAATTGGCCATTGAAGTTTAAAGGTCTGAGATGAAACTGCTGTAGGAGATGACAAACTGTACAGTGTGGCATAAGTAAGGGAAAAGAGGGAGTGTGAAGTAAAATGGTGGTTGATGTATTGCGAGTTAGCCAACCCAATTTAAAAAAAAAGACAGAGTGAAATGATAAGTGAACTGCACAGACATTTCTGCTAATTTGGTGGATTACTGAATACAACCGATTTGAAAGAAGACAGCAGAGATGGTGAAAACAAGGCTAAGTCTGAGGGAAAACCAAAATAACTTTTCTCCAACAGACCGGAAGTAAGTTTCTACATCTTTGTGTCTACACATGTGGATAAAAATATTAGTGATTGGGTCTGAGTAGCATAAGCCAACATTTGGAGAGCACTTGCCTCTAAGTAGAATTGACTTCCCCCCCCCCCCAAAAAAAGAGATCACATAACCTCATTAGTAACCCTGGTGTCCATTTGTAGACCCTGGACGCGCACATTTAGATTTAAGAAAATGGCGTCCTTTTTCCATGAAGATATTATCTAACCTCTAGAGTCCTCAGTGCTTTTGCATGATGATAGGAGCCTTCCTTGTTCCCCTCAGTTTTATCTTTCTGAAGCAATTTATATGGAACAGCCTCTTAGCGTTAGCAATCCTTCCGGTTTCTTGAGGCACTGAGGTCTATGAAGCATTCAAAATTAGTCTGTGATGGGAGCTATTTTAACCCCGTAAGATATGCCCTCAGGTTTTCCTCCACATTTTTTTCCCTTTAAAAAACACTGGCCATAAAAATGTTTAATTGGCCGGAAGTCTCTCTAGAGGCACGGTGTTTCATTAACTCAAGGAGACATCAGAGACATTTTAAGAGATAAATCTGACCTGACTAACGCTAACATTTTGTAAGATTAGAAGCCTAGACTATAAAAGCAGTTTGGCAGGACATACGGTTATAGCTTTTACTTGATGGACTTCTATCTTGCCCTTCTACGGGTTAAGTCTCTTCCTACCCTCATAAGAGCAACATGAAAAAATGCAAATAATTAAAAGCAAAGAGAGATCATATCCCATGTTTCTGAGAAATCGGTTGAAGGAGTTGTTGAACTTGCCATTTTATCTTAAGGATGCCCTGAAATCTAACACTGTCTTTAATGTCAGCAGCATGTGAGGGTTTCTGTAGAAAGGTGATCAAAAGGACTCTCCTGGCTCAGGTGCCCTTTGTCTCAGAGCAAGGTGATCCACAGCATCTGGAGATGATGGAACGCATGATTAACGTTACCACCGAGAATGATTAATATCTTCTTAAAGCACCTACTTCCAGATTATCCATCATTTCATTAGAGTAAAAAAAAGTTCCCTGTGAAAAGGGGCTGGCCCTCTGAACCATGAATAACTCACCCACCCCTTGACATGTTTACTAATTGAGTAGCAGAGCAGGGCTTAATACTTTAATATATTTATACTAAGCAAATTAGGACTTTTTTTCAATACTCAGGGTGAGTTCGGGATTGTAGAGAAATAACAAAGTGCTTTTGTTTGGCAATTAAAGGTCATTTGATGATTAATACTAAACTTAACCCTTATTCTTGACAGAAAGCATTAATTTTTTTGTCATAAACCATTGACCAGATTTCTTCTGAGGGATTTTCGCTATGCAATATTGGTTAATTTGCACTGTAGATGTGACATTTAAAAGATTCCTCATTAACCAGGGCCTTTGAAAGCATCTAGTTTTAGCGTGGGTCCTGAGTCCATGAATTTACTCAGTGTTTTACTTAGACAGAGATTATGTATTCAGGAGAAGAAAGTGCAGGAATGATGTCAGATTTCTGTATTTTCCTCATTCCCACTGGAAAATGAAATATCTCTTGAATCCAAGGGCAATGCCTCCAAATACTGAGCTCTCTAAAAGAGTCTTAAAATATAGTATCAATACTCTAGTGGAAGCCATTTCAACACATGTGGCTTTTTTAGGTAGAGAATCAAGAAAATTATTTGTGCAAATCAAATATCACATCACTTTTTTATTTACTAAACTCAAAGTATTTATTGCTGTGTCCATCTCAATCATTTGATAATAGTTAGGCCCTTTTACTTTATTTTGCTTATGTAAACATTCCAGAAAAATGCCAAATTCATATTTATTGTCAAGAACTGTGTCCATGCTGCGGAATTCCCAACCCTATGGACAGTGGTATGTTCCTGGTGCCTAAAGCTGAGTCTTCAAGTTTGAGGCACCCTTAGGCATCAAGTTGAGGGCTTAGGTCAATGTTGCTCTGCTCATCAGCTGTGTGACTTTGAGTGTGTCACGTATAGTCTCATAGTACATATGTAAACTGAAAGCCTAGGCTGAATGATCACTTGGTTAAGACACAGATTCACTGAATAATTTTGATAATTTTGACATAATTTTCTTATATTAAATCTTATATCATGGTAAATAAATTCTTACATTTCCAAAATGATAACTCATTTTGGCATCATGCTAAACATATATTATATATTATTTATGTTTCGTGCATATATATATATATATATGTTATAAAGCCTCAATTCTCAGAAAATAAATTGCCTTACCCTTTAATTTAGAGAGTCTCTTAAACATTTTATCTATGTTTTGTGAAATGGACCAATTGATTAGAAACACATTTATTTCAGGGGAGGGTCAGTAAAGAAAATACTAGAGGACACATTTTATCTCTCATCTCTACAAATAAAATTCTTTTTTTTACTACAATACCTAAAAGGAATAATGGATTATTAAAATAAAATTCAAGTGTGTCCACTACACTGCCCTATACTCACTAAAGCTTGGAAATTTAGCTAAAGACATAAGACCTATTTATTAAGTAATTGTCTATAAAATACTATTCTGTGGGACTTTTGGAAACATGAATTAAAAAGAAACAAGCAAACAGACAAACTCAAATACTTGCTAGAAATGCCATGAAATTAAATCAATTTCTTTGTGATGGGAGTTTTCAGATCTTGTGAATTTTCAAGGAGACAATAAGATTCATAATACTCCCAAACTAATCTGGCAATAAAATGTATGGATACACTTAATTATTTCTATCTAATTTTCAGGTCAATACTAAATAGAAATAGTTGTATATACACAAATATGTATAAAGTGCACATAAATATATGACTATATATGTTTCTCTCTACAAGCATATTCATTGATAATGATCAGTACTATTTAAAGATTATGACTAGAATAGAGAGTAAGGAATTATTTTTTGTAAGTGTGAAGAAATGAATGACCCAATGATAGATGTAGAATCTGACAAGGATGGCTGTGACACAAAATGCAGAAAATAATACAGGTTGCTTGAACATTCATTGTTTATAGCTACATCCTTTGTCTGCTGTATGCAAATATATCTGACTGAGTGTAGGATAATAAAATGAGGTGCAACTTTGGCCATTGGCTTTATCTTTAGTGAGCATATTCTAGTGACCTGAGTGGAGTGGTGGCTTTAAAGTCATGTCAACATAGACTTCTTTTCATGTTTTGGCAAAGCTTCAGAGGATAGTGGGAGGAGGTACTATGAAATTTTTAGAAAAGCTTCAGAGGATAGTGGGAGGAGGTACTATGAAATTTTTAGAAAAGGGGAGTATGGACAGCTATATTGTGGCCAGATTAGGTGGTCTTGGCACAATCTTCTCGACTGTTCCAGTAAACACTTCTACTCTAAACATCTGTTTCTGTGGCCAGGGAAAACCA
This sequence comes from Paguma larvata, assembly GCA_030068075.1. NCBI lineage: Eukaryota > Metazoa > Chordata > Mammalia > Carnivora > Viverridae > Paguma > Paguma larvata. Next base: position 126,469,565 of record CM057827.1, on the reverse strand, counting down.
CTCTAATATACAGATGGCTGGACCTATATGCCGGTTCTATCCATAACCAGGGTAGTTCACTGAAACTAATTATGTCTATGGATACTTCAAGAATTTCTTCCTTTCATCCTACAATGGCCCAAAATCTCCACAGATGCACAGTGTTCCATTAACTCAGAGGTCTCAAAGCTCTTAGGAAGAGGCCCTGCGATGAAGCATCACTTCAGAAACTTAGTTTTTTACCTCTGTAATCAATATCACAGCTGTTTGGAGATTGAGTGCCAAATACTCATGTGACAGATGATGAAGTACAGGGGATGTATGGGTTTTGCCACCAAGTATTCCTGAGTTCAAATTCTAGCCCTGCCAGCTACCACGCATGTATTTGGTCAGTTTCACCACCTAAGATATATGATTGAACATTGGTACTCAAAATGTGGTCTATGAATCAGTGGCATTGACATCAGCTGGGAGCTTGTAACAAACACAGGATCTGAGACCCTCAGTTGGTTGAGCATCCAACTCTTGATTTCGGCTCAGGTCTTGATTTCGGCTTGATTTCACAGTTAGTGAGTTCGAGCCCTGCATTGGGCTCTGTGCTGACACTGCGGAGCCTACTTGGGATTCTCTCTCTCCCTCTCTGCCTACCCCTTCCTCTCCCTTTCTCTCTTTCTCTCTCAAAATAAATAAACATGGAAAAAAAAGTTGTTTCTTTGTTTTTGTTTTTTTTTACAATCACTGAAGAACCAGTTTGGTTTGGTGAGAAGAATGGAGGTTCATGAGACCTGGACCCATATACCACCCATTAGCTACATAACGTTGAGCAACTCAACTCAACTTCCCTGGACCTCAGTCTCCCCATATGAAGGAGAGGAAATTAACCCCCATTACCTCCTGCTGATCTGTGACTAGTAAATAAAGCTCTGTGCTAATCACACAGCGGCCATGCCACACAGACCACCATTCTTCAAGATTACTCATTGTTTCTGGTTTGGCATATCTATATATCCCTCAAAGACTCAACTTTAGCTTGTCTCTGCCACTTAAGATCACGGCCGCTGGGGCTCAGGTGCACGTACATAGAAGGCTCTAAGCGTTACTTAAGCTGCCGTTCAGGAAGACCTCAGGCCAGCTCAACTCCTCCCCACACGTCGGGCCTCAGCACTCTCCCTCAGGTGGCTATTTGTCCTCCTCTTTGCCCTCTCTGCTCCGTTGCAATCGTCCTGGATTTTCCCTCTCTGCGACTGCTGTCCAGACCAGCTGCACCCACTACATCTTCAGCAGTGGACCGAGAAGGGTATTAATCATATTTTTGAGGAGGACACTCTGCTATTTATCTCCCTGACACCTCCAGCGATGGGCCACCAGGCCTGCCCACAGTCCATTGACTGGTGAGATTACACATTACCTTGCTCCATTGCCTCGCCCTACCCTCCCCATTGACTGGCCGTTCAACAGTGGAGTTGTGTTTGTTCAATCAGACATAATTCATACCTTTTTATTTCTTTCTTTCTGGAGAGTGCATGCTAATTTTTAGTTGAAGTGCAGCATTTTTGGTTTAATTTCAGGTTAAACAAAACTGAGATGAAAGAGGTTAAAAATTCGTCCATCGCCCTCCCCCTACCAGCTACCACGGAAATTATGGGGACATGCCGGTTTCCACCAGCAGCTGCATTCGCTGAATATACGACTGGGTTTCCAAGCTCCCATGTTTTGTTACAAATTGTGTACAGATGTGCATTTATACATAGCCTCTACCTTGGACTTTATATCTCCGTGGAGAAGTAGCCCACCCTTTGCACATTTCCATGTATTTCTTTGCTTCCTTTATACCTAATCTCTCATTACAAGGCCTTATGGTTTGTTTGCCTTATACATCCCATAGCTTAATTTGCCACTTATCTGCTTGCTTCTTAACCCTCTTATTTTATTTTAAAATGCAAAGGAAGGGAGAGGGAAGCCGGGCTGCTTCATAACTGCAATAATCCAAATATGTAAATATCATTAATAATTAAAGTAATTACTGATTAGCTAATCAGTAAGCTCAATAATAAACTGGCTGAAGGGGGACAAAAGGCTCTGTCACTTTACACCAAAGTGACTTGGTTCTTTGTGTTCGAACGCATTGTTCTCTTGAATGCATTCCCATTTCCATTATTAATAATTGGCTCAAAATCTGCCCAATTCTGCTGACCAGGCAAGTTACAGAAAAGAAAGGAAACATTCAATCAAGGGTTCTCCGAATCGTTCTTCCATTTATTCAGCAAGAAATTGTGATGTCCCTACTATGTGACAGTGTGTTATGAGTGATTGAATGCATTTTGGTTTTACACATATGCACGCATGTGTGCACACACACATGGTTTCATTTAGTTATTTGCTTAATTATTGTAGAATGACACAATGGTTTTTGATCTTATTATTTTAGGGGGAAAGAGAGAGAGAAAGAGCAGGAGAGGGGCAGAGGGAGAAAAAAAGAGAATCCCAAGCAGGCTCCATGCTCAGTGAGAAGTGTGACGTGAGGCTCCAGCCCACAACCTTGGGATCATGACTTGAACTGAAGCCAAGAGTCAGAAGCTCAAAAGACTGAGCCATTCAGGTGCCCCACAATGGTTTTCAATCTTAATCTAAATAGGGAAATGCAAAGCTTCCAAACTGACTTCTCATTATGTGGCATGGCTTATACGTCATACATCAGAAAGTAGACAATTCCACGGGGTGCCTGGGCGGCTCAGTCGGTTAAGCATCTGACTTCAACTCAGGTCATGATCTCATGGTTCATGAGTTCGAGCCCCTGATGTGGACGGTCCTTCAGGACCAGACACAGTTCCGTGGAAGGTGAGGTATTGGAGCTAATTAGGCTTCATGTAAATCTTGGCTCTGCCCCTTATTATGTGATTTTGATGAATTTTCTAAGCTTCGGGTTTTTCTTATATGCAAAAAAAAAAAAAAAGAAAAAGAAATATCTGTTCTGCTTTTCATTGCTGTGAAGAGTGAATGAAGCAACATGTAAAAGCACCCGGCAGGTTGTAGGGGCCCCCTAAGTGCTTTTTTCTTTCTTTTCTTCCTCCCTCCCTTTCTCCCTTCTTTCCTTCCTTCCTTTTCCCAGGCTTTGTCCCTATAGTTAAATGACATTGGGTACTGAAGAGACTGTGAGATTTGGAATTGGAAAATGTTTTTCTTTAACTCTTGTATTCTCCAATTACTTTGGACAAATTGTTTGACACTCCTGATCTCAGTTTTCCTATCTCTGGTATGGGTATAATCATGCCTACTTTCTGAGGTTATATGAAATTTAAATCTGATGAGGATATGGACACTCATCATGTTCCCCAGAGGGAATTAATATGTTGTCTCTATTTTCTTTCTCTATTTCTCAGGAAGAAAAGGGGAAAGAAATTCGACTCTTATCTTGTTTCTTAGTGACCCAGTGAAGTAGTCAAACATCTTAAAGTTAGAAGTTCCATTGAGCAAACTCACATAAGAGGGACAGAGTATCACAAGAGCATCTTCTACATTGTTTCTTCAGAGATCTTAGTGAATGGAAGGGCACATAATGAAGAGCAGATGGGCCTTCATACAACATTACTGGAAAGACAAGGACTCCTGCTCTTCTCTGGCCTCTCAGGGTCATTCACCTCTTTGGATTTCTCCCACGGCTGCCTATTCTATTTTCTCTCTTACATATGGATGGCTTACTAGACCTCAGTCTACATATGGACTGCTCAGCAGCCCCAAGTCTGTCTACTTCCTCTCGCATCTTGTAATTCAAACTTCCAAAGAAGAAAATCAGATGGACGTCACTCATCATCTTTAAGGAAGAACTCTACATGACCTGGGCCTTTTGCCAGGTTATTAATGAGGTCGCACTGGGGATAGGTAGCCCCATCAGTGACCATCCCTTTAGTAGAGACCAATCAGAAAGATTCTCTGTCCAGGAACACCTGCGTGGCCCAGCCCAGTCCATTAAGCATCTGCCTCTTGGTTTTAGCTCAGATCACAATCTCAAGCCTCATGAGATTAAGCCCCATATTGGGCTCTGTGCTGACAGTGAAGAGCCTGCTTGGGATTCTCTCTCTCCCTCTCACTCTTTCTGTCCCTCCCTTGTGTGCATGAAGTCTCTTTCTCTCAAAATAAAAATATAAACTTAAAAAAAAAACAAAAAGAAGACTCTCTGTCCAAGGGAGAGTGTGACAATTTACACAAGTGATGGACAAATTCACATCCAGCCACTCTAGCTACTTGGATATTTTTCACAAATGAAATAAATTGGCCTCCGTCCTGTGTGAGTGTGTTTGAAAACACTCATATAGGTGGATCAAGGTAAGTAGGGAAAGTTGAGAAAGAAAAAGAAAGGAGAGAGAAATTTTGAAAAATATATTATTCCAATATAAACCCAAAGAAAATCTTTTGACAGTGTCTCCTAATTTTCTCTAGAACACCAGCGGTTTCTCTGCCAATTAACTTTAGCTTAGAAGAAATTTTCCAGACTCTTTTGTAAGCAATTTCTCTGCTAGCAGAGATAATATCTAAATAACCCAGTGAGGCTTTTCCACCCTAATTGTAATAAGGTTTCGAACTCAACAAAGGAGTTTGACAGAGGTGACAAGATACCCTCTGTGAGCATGCTCTGGGTGACCATGTGGCCTGGGCAATCTCCGGGAGGTTGGCATGTCAGTGCCACCCTCATTAGGGCCTGTTAGCTACTGAAGCAAGGCCTGAACCACTGACTCTCCGTGGAGAGGCAGGGACTTCAGAAGGACACAGTAAAGGAGGAGAGAGGACCCCAGATGGCAGTAAGGATATTTGAAGAAAAGAGTGAGAACAAAGTCTCCAATAAATTCAACAACTGAAGAATATTTATTCCCTGCTCCACTGCAAAGAAGAAATTCCATGGCCTAATCTCCCCCATTCAGCAGGTAATTACAAATTGACAAGTTCTTTAGATGCTGTGAATTACCAGCAATATCAAAAAACAGCCATGTTCAAGGAAGACCTTTGTCTGTCTTGGAATTCTTAGTAGATTTCTCTTTTTCCAGGGCTTAACGATGGAAAGCTGCTAACAGATGAGTACAAATAGCCCCTCGGAGTTAAGGGTTTTAGGTTTTCAGCAGGGAACAAAGAAGGGAAATACAAACATTGTCGTTGAGGAGGAGAATTTTGCCTGACTAAATTCAAAACTACTAAACATTGGACTCCCTCAGAGGGTGTAAAAGCTGTGCGTGGTTCCCATTAATAGTCCCTCATTAATGTTTGTCCATAATGTCTCTTAAAGGGAATTTATTTTCATCTGTTTGCAAATTTGGAGGTCAGAGATTGCCTGGCTCAGGTGAGGGTAGAGTCGATTGCAGATAAAGTCTTAAAATGTTTTTGCCCTATGATTTTATAAGAGCCTTTCCCTCGGAAGGCTTTCAGTTCCAGAATATGCACTGTGTTTGTAGGCCAGTTGCTTGGGTATTCAATTTCTTGACTAGGCCAGATAGGAAAATAGCGGTGCATTGAAAACTTTCCCCTGGTTTGTCTGACAGCGTCTGTATCTATGATTAAAATCTCACTACATATCCAATGCTTCAACTTGTCCAGGGCCTTGAATTCAGTGTCTGCAAACAGGTAATAGAGAGATAGAACGATTGAAGCAGAGTCTGTTACTTAACCCACCTGATTGGGAACATTTTGTGTAAGATATCAGGGTAAACCTACTTTCCTAAGAAAAACTGTGTCTTCCTAATATTGCTTGGTGACATGGAGGGGCAGAGAGAGATTGACTCAGAATCTGACACAGGTTCCAGCTTCCAAGTGGTCAGGACAGAACCCGATGCCGGGCTCGAACTCCTGAACCACGAGACCAAGACCTGAGCCAAAGTTGGACGGTTAACTGACTGAGCCACCCAGGCGTCCCTATGAGACTGATTAATGAAAATAACTAGCAGAGTGAAAATTTCAGACTCTACCAAGTAAGTGGACCTCACCTTGCTGTTTTGTGTATCCCAAAACATGGGATAAATACCTTACTGGCATGGTGGGGAATGCAAGGGAACATGAGGAACTCTCTCCTTTAGGAATAAGATGACACTTATTCTCTCTACTGTGGGTACAAGGTCCCACGGGGACACTGTGCAATGTTATAATGTTACATCGCTTATACCAGGAATCCTAGCACAGCACTCATTAGTAACTTTGTAGGCTTCTGAACTGAGGCATTCAGTCCAAAGAAAGCAGGAAGAACTCTACATACACGGAGTTAAATTAAGGCTGGATCATCCTAGGGCCACATCCCAGATACAAACTGGAAATGGTTTTCTCCTTTAGAGGCAATACGAATATTCACTGCTTTGGTTTTCGAACAATTCCCAAAAGCTAATCCATGGAAAGAGGTCAGCACAGAGCTACCATATAATGAGGCCTCAGTGAATGCCAGTTCTTTTTCTTCTAAACAGGAATCCTGAATATCTATTTTCATTTATATTTCCATAAAAAAATGTGGAGAATGTCAAAACTGCCTTAGGGAACATGATTTTTGTTTGGACCATTCTGTTGCATCTGAAAAGTCTTTAAACAAACAAACAAACAAACAAAAGGATATTGGCTTGTTTGGAGGTTTGGCCATTCAGGGGTCCCTGGAGGTTGAGATAATTTCATGACCATGACATTGGGGCAGAAAGGGGAATTTTTTTTTAAATAAACTTTTAAACTGTAAAAGTTGCTGAATCACCGAAAAAAATTGCAAAGGTAGTACAAGGATTTCCCATATACCCCACATCCAGTTTTCTCTGTTATTAAGAAATCTTAAATTAGTCTAGCCACAGTGTAAAAATTAATGAACCAAAAATGACGCATTGTTAGGAACTAAATAAATAAATTAACTAAAATAAAAACTATAGTTTATTCAGATTTCTTTAATTTTTATCTACTGTTGCTTTTGTTTGTTTGTTTTTCTTTTTTATTATCATATTTAGGATTTCACATTGCATTTAGTGGTCATGTCTTGCTCAGTCCCTCTTGGCTGTGAGGAAGTCCTCAGAATTCCCTTGTTTCTGATGACTTTTACAATTAATTTTTTTTAATCTTTACTTATTTTGAGAGAGAGGGAAAGAGCATGCACACAAGCATGGGAGGGGACAGAGAGAGAAGAGAGAGAGAGAGAACGAGAATCCCAAGCTGACTCCGCTCTGTCAGTAAATAGCCCAATGCAGGGCTCAGTCTCACGAACCCTTGGGATCGTGATCTGAGCAGAAATCAAGAGTCAGATGCTTAACCGACTGAACCACCCAGGTATCCCATTTTGAAAAATACTGGTGAGGTAATTTGTATAAAGTCTCTTAGTTGGGATTTGACTGATGATTGTCTCATGATTGAACTAGAGCTGAGGGCTTTTGCGAAGAGGTAATGTGCCTTTCTCATTCTATCATATCAAAAGTACATGCTACCAACAGGACTCGTTACTGATGATATTAACCTTGGTCCCCTGGCTGAGGTAGTATTTGTCAGCTTTTCTACCATCAGTTAGTCTTTTTCCTTTCTTTCCTTCTTTCTTCATCCTCCCTTTCCCTTGCTCCTCTTACTTTCTTTCTTTTTTCTTTCTTTCTTTCTCTTTCTTTTTCCTTTCTTTCTTTCTTTCTTTCTTTCTTTCTTTCTTTCTTTCTTCTCTTCTCTCTCTCTTTCTTTCTTTCTTTCTTTCTTTCTTTCTTTCTTTCTTTCTTTCTTATTTTTTTTTATTTTTCTTTCTTCTTTCTTATAATGTGAAAGGGAAATTTTTAAACCTTAAGAGTTACGGATTTCAGAAGAGCATAACACAATAGTATCCCTGAGTATAAGGCCCTTGCCAGCCTGTAGGCAGGTAAATCTGGTTCATCTCTCCTGGAATCTAGCATCTAGAAGGCACCCAACAAGTGTTTGATGGGTCCATGATGGGGGAAATGGTCCAGGAATGTCATTATCTGTCGAACTTTGCTATTAGTTTTAATATTCATGTAGCATAGTTATCAGACTGTGTCCACAGATGTTAAATAAGTCACCCAAACAACAGACTAACAAGTAGTCAGAATTCACACCCAAGCAGGCTGGGTCCAGAGTCCAAGTTCTTGAAGACTGTAGCATTTCCATTGCTCTTGTAGAAGGTAGGAACACCTTGCTTGAATTGATCTCTTTAGGAAAGATTTCAAATTTTAAATCATATTAAGAGAAACTGTTTTATCAGAGAGTGTTCTTTACTGAAAAAAAAAACAAGAAAACAGAATTAAAACCTTGTAAGTGCTAATATTCTCTCAATTGCTAAAAAATCATGTGGATATATTTTATTTCAAATATTTAGCCAGGGGTTCCCTCAGTGACACTTCAGCTTCTATCTACTTTTAAAAGATCCATTAGAGGGGGTGCCTGGGTGGCTCAGTCAGTTAAGTGTCCAACTTCAGCTCAGGTCACTATCTCATGGTTCTTGGGTTCAAGCCCCGCATCAGGCTTTGTACTAACAGCTCAGAGCCTGGAGCCTGCTTCAGTTCTGTGTTTCCCTACTCTCTACCCATCCCCTGGTTATGCTCCATCTCTCTCTCTCTCTCAGAAATAAATAAAACAGAACTAAATAAATACATAAATAAATAATCCATTAGAGTACCCATTTGAGTGTAAATCTGACTGGTATTTGACAAAAATGGGATCAAGTAAGCCTAAAAGAGAGAGAGAGGGAGAGAGAAAATCACTCATAATGACATTATTTAAGAAATAGGATATCAAGTCCCACACATATTTGGTTACACTTTTTGGCCCCAAATTTATAACTGTAAATAATAGTTTTTTAAGAATAATACAAATTCAGTCATTGGAGGCAGCAGTTCTTCCTAGGCTGTCTTTTTCCTTTTTCTTCAGTCTGCAAATAATCAGGGCATGAACACTTCTTAAGTAGATGCCACACACCCCCAACCCCCTCCCACACACACGCATTAAAGATATCATATGTATGATAGTGACATTCATGCAGTGATAAGCCCTGAATTTCTCTAGCTCCAGGTAATACTGATACTTCTCTCCATGGTGTTGGCAGGTTCTGTATATATTAGCACATTTTGACATTTTCCTTCTTCAGCTTTACGAATCAATCAAATTGTATTAAATCCTAATCAGAAATTATTATTCTTTTTTCCAGCTTATAAAGCTCAAACGTAAGTAATGGCACCTACCTAGCATATTTGAAGAACAGATTTTGCTTTCAAACATGGACTTGGGGTTATTATTTAGGGACAGAATGATTTGGAAGAGCAAATCTGGCAAACGAAAAACGTCTTAGTCTTAATATTTATACACATGATGTGTAGTAGGACATTTCATGCAAACTTTTACCATCCTTTTTTTCTCATTTATTTATGTATTTTTTACACAAATTGTATATGTCTTTGGTATACAAATAGTGAGATAATTATTATAACCAAGCTTATTAACATATGATGTCCTCACAGAATTACCACTTTTGGTGTGTAATGAAAGCACCTGAAATCTACTCTCTTTCCAGTGTTCCATACAGTATTATTAAATATCAGTCATCATGTCTGTACATTATATATCAAGACGTATTTTATCCTGTGTAATTATGACTTTGTGCCCCATGACCAACATTTCCCCATTTCTCCACTCCCCATCACCCAGCCTCTGATAACCACCATTCTATCATCTGCCTCTATGAGATTGACTTTTGATTTTAATTATAAGTGAGATCATACAATATTTGTCTTTTTCCATGTTCTTTTTTTCACTTAGTATAATGTCCTCAAGTTTCAACCATTTTTTTCCACAAAAGGTAGGATCTCCTTTTATCTCATTGTTGAAAAATATTCTGTTCCACTTACATATATACTTAATATGATGAAATTATAATATATCTTATATACATAGAAATAAAGAGATCCTGCAATAAATGTGGAGTGCAGGTATCTTTTTGAAATAATGGTTTCATTTCCTTTGGGTACATATCTAGAATTGGGATTTCTGGATCATATATTAGTTCTATTTCTAATTTTTTGAGGAAACTCCATGCCGTGTTCCAAAATCATTCCACTAATTTACATTCCCACCAGCAGTGTTCAGTGTACAAGGATTCCCTTTTCCCCACCTCCTTGCCAATGCTCATTTTCTTTTGTCTTTTTGATTATAGTCATTCTAACAGGCAGAAGGTGGTATCTCATTATGATCTTGATTTGTATTTCTTTGATGATGAGTGATGTGGGCCATTTGTATGTTTTCTTTTGAGAAGTACCTATTCAGGTGCTTTGCCCATTTTTTAAATTGGGTTATTTGTTTTCTTGCTCTTATTGTTTGAGTTTCTTATATATTTGAGATATTAACCTCTATCATATTTAGGGTTTGCAAATATTTTCTCCCATTCCATAGGTATCTCTTCATTTTCTTGACCATTTCTTTTGCTGCACAGAATTATTTTTGTTTCCAGCAATCCCATTAGTCTATTTTTGCTTTTGTTGACTGTGCTTTGGGTTTATATCCAAAATGCATTCTCCAGAGCAATATCAGAAATTTTCCCCTGTGTTTTGTTCTAATAGTTTTATGGTTTCAGATCTTATATTTAAATCTTTAATTCATTTTGAGTTGATTTTGTGCATATGGAGTGAAATAAAGGTCTTATTTTATTAAAATAAAGACTAGAAAAACAAAACTACAATAAAATTAAGAGTTGGTTTCTTGAAAAGATAAACAAAATTGACAAAACTTTAGCTAGATTAACTAAGAAAAAGAGTCAAAACTTAAGTAAATATAATTGTAAATGAAAGAGAAGACATTATAACTGATGCCATAGAAATAGAGATCATAACAGAATACTGTGATCAACTGTAAATTAACAGAATGTATAACCTAGAAGAAGAGGACAAATTCCTAGAGATATAAAATATACAAAGCCTGACTCATGAAGAAACAGAATATCTGAACAAACCAATAATGACCAAGGAGATTGACTCAGTAATCAAAGTACAGGTCTGACTCTTCAGTGGTGTATTCTATCAACATTTAAGATTAATATCGGTCTTTCTTAAACTCTTCCAAAATCTTACAGAGATGGATACATTTCCAAACTCATTTTATGAAGCCAACATTACCCTTATTCCAAAGCTAGATAAGGGCACTATATGAAAAGGTAATTAAGGACAATAATCAAGGACAATATTCTTGATGAACACAAATGCAAAAAATCTTCAACAAAATAATAGCAAATGAAATGCACCAGCACATCAAAAGGATCATACACCATGATCGAGTGCAATTTATTCCTAAATTCAAGGGTAATTCAACACACAAAAATCAATGAATGTGATACACTACATTAACAGAACAGATAAAAAAAAAAAAGTGTGGTCATCTCAATAGATGTAGAAAAAGCATCTGACAAAAATCAACATCTATTCTTGATAAAAACTCTTAACTAATTAGGAAGAAAAAGAATATAACTCAACATAATAAAGACAATATAGGACAAGCCTACAGTTAGCACCATTCTCAATGGTGAAAAGATCAGGAACAACACAGGGAAGCCCACTCTCACCACTTTAATTCAATGTGATACTGGAAGTCCTAGCCAGAGCAATTAGACAAGAAAAAGAAATAAAAAGCATCCAATCATAAATGAAGAAGTAAAATTATCTCTGTTTGCAGTGTTCTTTATACAGAACACTTTAAAGATTCTGCCAAAAAACTGTTAGAGCTTAAAAGCTAACTCAGTAAAGTTTCAAGACACAAAATCAACATACAAGTATCAGTTGAATTTTATATACACTAACAACAAACTATCCAAAAAATAAATTAAAAAAATAATCCCATTAACAATAGCATCAAAATGAAAAAAATACTTCTTAAAAAATATTTTAAAAAAGAGATGAAAGATCTGGATGCTGCAAGCTATAAAACACTGATGAAAGAAATTGAAGAAGACACAAACAAAAAGATATCCCGTGTTCATGAACTATGAGAATTAATAGTTTTAAATGTCCATACTATCTAAAACAATTTAAAGAGTCAATGCAATATTTATTAAAATTACATTGGCATGTTTTACAGAAATAGAGAGATAATCCTAAAATACATATGAAACCACAAAAGACTATGAAAAGCAAAAGCAATCTTTAGTGAAAAGAACGAAGTTCGAAGTATCTACCGCCCAATTTCAAAATTTACTGCCAAGATATAATAATCAAAACAGCATAGTACTGGCATAAAAATAAGAGTATAAAACAATGAAACAGATAAATACCCCAGTCTATTTATAAATAGACTTTCTCACCATGTCTGATTTAGTGAATACCAGTACTTTAATAAAAATATTCCAACACAATAATGTTATTTCAATATGATTTAAAATATCACCCATGACGTTGAACAAAGGGCTAGGTCAAACCCATCTCTGTCACTAGCCATGTATTTCTTGCTTGACTTTTCTCATCTGTAGAACTTTTTAAGGATTTGAAGAGTATTTAAGCTAATAGTTAGTAAAATAACTAAGAGGGTGTAAATACTCAACAACTAGCTGTAAGTATATTATAAATTATGATTTCAAACACAAGTCCATCGACGAATCAGATGTTTATTAGAGTACATTCCTGCAATGCCTTTGACACAATGCACACATGTATTACTGGCTCTGATCATTTGGGGAAATGCTGGAGTAGTTTCCTAGAAATTTCCAATAACATACTGTCTATACTATAGAAAGTCATTTAAATTATTTAACCCAAATTTCTCAAATGTATTTCCCCAAGGCATTCTTTGTAAACTGGCCCCCACAGTCATCCAAATGATTCATGTATTCTTCACACTAGGCTTTGAAAAATCCTGAGATGGTATAATTTTAACAATCTGTTGATATTTAAGAAGTAAGAGAAAACCTGTAATTTGAATATAGAAAAATTTAATCAAAATTTATGGTGTTTGCAAATTACAATTTTTTAAATGTTTATTTTTGAGAAAAAGAAAGTGGGGGATGGGCAGAGAGAGAGGGAGACAGGGAATCCCAAGCAGGCTCCACCGTGTCAGCTCAGAGCCCGACATGGGGCTCAAACTCACAAACTGTGAGGTCATGACCTGAGCAGAAATCAAGGGTCAGATGCTTAACTGACTGAGCCACCCAGGCACCCCTTTGAATTCTAATTTTAAACTCAAAGTATTTTTGTTGAGGAGATGTTAGACCTCTTTGGAAATCGGAATAGAGAATTTGTAATGACAAAAGAACATCCAGACTAATCACCCACAACAAATTCACATATGTCACACATCAAACAAAATTTTTCTGGAACAAGGTGGGAGTAAGGAAAGATCACTAGGTTCTGAAAAGCTAGCAGGGCCCAGTCTGTGAGGCAGGAGCCATACCTCTTGTGGCATTCTTGCCCATCCAGTGCAAATGGGTCAAATCGCACGTAATTCAAAATGTTAAGCAGTTAACATTGTGGTTAACAGAGTCTAGTTAGCACAGGACCTTATTAATAAATATACATTTAAAAATCTATAGGGGATTAATGGTAACATTTTTACTTATAATTTTCTTGGAAATGTTATGATAAGAAAGAATAGTGCAGTCCTTCCAAATGTATGGTTTATTGATACATACAAATACCACTATCTTATCCAATTCCTCTGATGATGTAGTTCAGCATATTTACATAGAGTGTGTATACAGTCGCACATTTCCTATATACCAGTGAATGTATGCATACATATATAGAGTGTGTACACATATACATGTAATACAGTATGTTACTGTGTTCTCAAATCCCACCATCATTCAATGTCTTGCCAAATAGCATTACAGGCAAAGAGCCAGATCTTTTCACTTCCCCACTGAAGTCACTTGGAACATATCTGAACGTGGCAAAATACATTTGCCAAGTTATGTGCATAAAAACATCCTTTGATCTTTCAGAGTCATAAATATGTAATAAACCACATGATTGCCCTACTGATCTGTCCAACATCAATCTTACCTTCCCTTTTTATGGGTTCATCAAAATAAGATATGATCAAGGTACAAAAGAGTTAAAGAAGCTATTTATTTTAATGTTTCCTTGGAGAGCATGCTTGTTATTGTGAGTACAAATTATATATATAATATTTCATGAATGATGTTGAAGCATTAAAAATCACCTCTGTTCTTGAAGTTAACACAAAACTCTGGCTCTCTGCCAATACTCCCCTTGTCCCCTTATGGCCCTGCTACAAGATGCAGGATGATATCCGGGATGATAACTGAAGTGTTTCTCAAAATTCTATTTTTAAGCCTATTAAAATAGAATTCTATTTTAATTCTATTTTTAATGTTAAGGCTGGGTTCTTAACATTCTCCCCTTTTTTAATGTCCAGGAAATTGCACCCTGAGCAACTATCTGGTTGGAGCTAAAGAGTGTTAATCAAAATTAGGAATTATTCAAATATTAACAGATGCCAACATAAAGTTTATGGACAAAAATGAGGGGGGTGGGGTAGGGATAATGGAAAGGGATTTTGTTAGCAAAGGACAAGACATTTTGTTGTTTCATCTTTCAAAGTGCGTATCTCTGGTTTCTATGCCCATTTGTGCTTTATTGAGTGTTTATAACTTCAAGCTGCAAGCATAGGTTCCATCAGGTGAGGAGATCTTTAATTTGACAATTATGAAATATAGTAGGAAAGCAGAAAAATTATGCAAGCCATAAACTAAGTGAATGATGGAGTGAGTAGTAAAATCCACATTTTTTCTCACAAGGGACAAATAAGATTGAACTAAGTGTTTTAGTCGTTAGAAGGATATAAGTTTTACCTTAGAGCAGAACAAAATAATTACCCGAGTTTATTCTTATATATATAGGGCAGTGAAAAAGGATGACGGGATGTCAATGGACACATTTTCACAAGTGTGAGCTGTAAACTTTGTTCGTGGTAATATAAAATGGACTGAGTGTTAGTGTATGATTAGTGATAAGCCAGGAAATTTTCTCCAATTCACATAATTTTTTTTAAGTAGATACAAGCTGCTAGTCTTTAATGTTTATTTATTTTTGAGAGAGAGAGAGAGAGACAAAGTGTGAGTGGGGGAGGGGCAGAGAGCAAGAGAGACATGAAATCCAAAGCAGGCTTCAGGCTCCTAGCTGTCAGCACAGAGCCTGACGCAGGGCTCAAACTCACGAACCGGAAGACCACGACCTGAACCGAAGTTAGATACTTAACCCACTGAGCCACTCAGGTGCCCCTCCAATGCACATAGTTATTCAATCAGA
Organism: Paguma larvata; assembly: GCA_030068075.1. Classification (NCBI taxonomy): domain Eukaryota; kingdom Metazoa; phylum Chordata; class Mammalia; order Carnivora; family Viverridae; genus Paguma; species Paguma larvata. Next base: position 126,454,350 of record CM057827.1, on the reverse strand, counting down.
GAAGGAAGGAAAGACTCTAAAACAATTCCATGGAACTGTATATCATGAACACATATCACAAGATTTTAATCTCACTGTCAGTTGTGCAACTCATTAAAAATATGAATGTAATAAAATAAAAAGGAAGGACGTCTGGATGGCTCAGTGAGTTAAGCATCTGACTTTTGATGTCAGCTCAGGTCGTCATTTCATGGTTTGTGGGTTCAAGCCCCCCTCAGGCTCCACGCTGACAGTGTGGAACATGCTTGGGATTCTGTCTCCCTCTCTCTCTGCCTCTCCCCCACTCCTTCCCCTGCTCTCTTTCTCAAAAATAAGTTAGCATTAACGAAATTAAAAAAGAAAAGAAAAAAGAAAAAAGGAATGCCCCCTTCCATTCGAGGAAGCCCTTCCAGGGCACCCCTGCAATGGGCATTCATGCTGTTCTACTCTGAAGGCCATCTGTCATCATTCATTTTTCTTTCATCCAAATCTGGTTTTCCCTCAGCCTGGGCTGTTTCAAACACATTTAAGCTCCAAAGCCTCCCTTTACATGTTTGTTAACAATTCATGAAGTCACCTCCTTGGTAAAGAAATAAAGACTAAGATCTTGATCTTCATAAAGGCTGTATTTTCAGAATTTCTTTTATTCTAATGGGCCCCAAAGCCCTCTATTTCTGCTTCTTAATGGAAAATACATCATTTTCGTGTCTTGTTTCATAAAATAAACAGTGATACTTTTCTTGTTTAAGGATCTGAATTAGGCTCATTTCGGGAGATGTGCAATGCTTAGCCCTTGCCCTCAAGGGGATACTACTATCATATGGGGGAAGATATGCTCTGCATGAAAGTAATTAGTTTTAAGTGTTTATTTATTTATTTTTGAGAGCATGGAGGAACAGAGAGAGAAAGAGACACAGAATCTCAAGCCTGATGTGGAGCTCAAACTCATGAACAGTGAGATCATGACCTGAGCTGAAATCAAGAGTCGAAAGATTAACCAACTAAGCCACCCACCCCCCCCCCTTTGCATAGGAGTAATTAATAGCAGAGGAATCTTTAAGGGATTTCCATACGGTATGATACAAAGCTATCTAGGTTTATAGAAGAGGACGGTTTCTAGAGAAAAGAGAGAAATATTGAGTTGTCTTCACCCATGCCAGCCTCAAAATGAAAGACAAGGCTTTAAAGGCAGGCAAGCATCAGACAGGTGAGCCATAAGCTTGGACTGGGACTATACACCTAATTTGGCAGGCAACGGGAAGATTTTGTCTCGGGGTTTTTATGTTATGTTGTCTTTTAAAATTTCTCTTTTGACAAAAATTTTCTCTTCCTGAGAGCAAGTTCCATTATGAGAATGAGAAGGTTCACAAATCCTGTCATAAAAGACAATTATAAATCTGGATGAAACAACCTTTTAGCAATCTGGAATTCAATCAAAGGCATTGAATGAACAGAGAACTGTTTGTTCATGAAAATTACTGAACCTCTTGTGGGAAGAATGAGAAGCTGGGACATTTTGGGCTGAGATTGCTCCTGCCCTCCATCCAAATTCCTCGCACTGTCAGTGCTGTAGTTTAAACAGGGTAGAACAGGCTGGAAAAACAGTAAAATTTCCCCCACTGGTAAAAGGGGGCCACTAGACTTGGAGTGTCATCAGTTAAAGCAATAATTTTGGTGACAAGGAAATAAGAAAAGCCAGAGGCTCCATTTCCCTGAGATTTCAGGATGACTCAAATTAAAGCAACAGAATACAGGACTAGTTTAGGATGTAGCAAGTCATTTTGGAAGACATCAAATGGCTCTTTATAAGGTATCCATATATCCCAGGCTACCAGAGGGCTTATACATGCACAGCTGGTCAAGTCACACATATTTGGGCAATAGCATCCGAACAGAGGACATGTGAAAGAACCTGGTAGCAATTAAAAGCTAGCATACACTGGAAAATAGCCTGAAATTTGAATGACTTTTTCAACAATACCATACAGTTAACAACCTACTTCTCATCAGACATAATAAGGGCCAGAGGCAGTGGAATGGCATAGTCTGAATGCTAAGAGAAAAAAAAAAAAGTCAACCAGAGATTCTATATCTAGCAAAACTATCTTTTGAAAATGAAAACAAGACAAATACATTGGCAGATAAACAAAAACTCAGATAATTTTTGTCTAACTGACTTGCTTAAAAAGAAAAAAAAAGATAAGCCTAGTTTTTGAATGGAAATACCAGGGCCACTTAGACTCACATAAAAAATGAGGATTCCAGAACTGATAAATATGTGGCTTAATGTAAAAGATTCCATAAATGTAAACTTTCTTTATTTCTTTTCATGACTCTTAAAAACTACATAGGTTGGAAGGGGGGAACTGGGTGGTTCAGTTGGTTAAGCATCTGACTTCAGCTCAGGTCATGATCTCGGTCTGTGAGTTCAAGCTCCACTTCAGGCTTTGAGCTGACAGCTTGGGGCCTGGAGCCCGCTTCAGATTCTGTGTCTCCCTCTCTCTCTGCCCCTCCTCCACATGTGCTCTCTCTCCCTCAAAAAATACAAATAAATAAAAATAAAAACTACATAGGTTGGTATAAAATGGTAATTATAAACACTGTTTTATTGGGTGTTGTTATAAATAGCGACAAACAGAAGAGGAAAGAAAAGGAAACATAGTGGAGGAAAGGTTCTGTATTTTACTATATATGAATTAGTATTATTTCAAAGTAGATTTCGATGAATATTAATTGTAGAATAACCATAAAATATGACTCAAAATAGTCTATAAAAAAACCACATGGGGAAGAAAAGAGCAGTGAAAAGGTAGAGCACAGGGGAATTTTAGGGTGATATAACTAAATGTGTAATACTAGAATAGTGGATACATAACATGCTGTTTATCAAAACACATAGAACTCTACAGCACACACTATTGTAACTATGGACTTTAAATAATAATTAATAACCATGCATTAATGTATGACCAATTGTAACAGATGTGCCACACAATGCAAGATGTTAACGATAGGGGAATTGTGTATCTGTGGGGGAGAGAAGGAAGTGTATGAGAACTCTACTTTCTTTTTTTTTTTAATTTTTTTTAAATATTTATTTATTTTTGAGAGACAGAGAGAGACAGAGCATGAGAAGGGGAGGAGCAGAGAGACGGAGACACAGAATCTGAAGCAGGCTCCAGGCTCTGAGCTGTCTGCCTAGAGTCTAACGTGGGACTCAAACTCACAAACCATGAGATTGTGACTTGAGCCAAAGTCAAACTCTCAACCAACTAAGTCACCCAGATGCCCCTGAGACTTTACTTTCTATTCAATTTTTCTGTAAACCTAAAACTGCTCTAAGAAATCAAGTCTATTAATTAATAAAAAATGCAACAGAAGTAAAACTAATGTGTTTATTTACTACATAAGAAAGCATTGAAGGACAGATGAAAGGATAAAAATATTATTATTCAAGTGAAAAGCAAAGAAAACTTGCATTTAAAAATTCAGTCATATCAAAAATGATAATAAATATGAATGGATTCTTTACTCAACAAACAGAGATCACCATATTGAATGTTTTAAAAATAAGAAAAGAAGTAATTCTATGATTCCAATAAAATACACACGTTGCATTCAAAGCATAGTTTAAATTTTAAAAATTTCCAAAGACAAAGGGAAATTACAGCACATCAGTAATTCAATAACAACTATAAATGTATATACACATCTAGCAACAGAAAACCAAACACAGAAAACAAGATACCAACAAATTAAAAGGAAATGTCAAGCATTCAATAATTTCCAGAAATATCAGTTTTTCACTTTCAATTATTGATAAGACAAATAAGTGGAAATTCAGGAAGAAAACCTGAGGAACCATCAAACAATTTGGCTTTACTGACATACCAATGTTTCACTCAACTGCTATAGAAGGGACATGGCTAGTATTTTTAAGTATACAAGCATTCTTCATGACAGAGCATATGATAGGCCACAATGCATCTCAATAAATTAAAATGTATCTTAATATATATTAAATATAAAATATACAAATATATATGTGTGTATGTGTATGTTCCTTTAAATTCAAAATTATCAACAAATAAAAATCTTAGAAAGCTATCTCCCTCAATGTATGGAGATTAAAAAATATTTTTCTAAATAACCCATATGTAAAGAGAAAAGCTAAAGGGAATTTTTAAAAATATTGAAATCAATGAGAATGAAATCACAATATATCAAAAGTTATTTGGTACATTTAAAACAGCACTTAGAGAAAAATCCATAGCATTAGGTATCTATACAAGAAAATCACAAAGTTCTAAAAACAGTGACTTAAACTTTAATCTCAAAGAAGTAGAAAAATGTGTAAAAATTAAACCCAGCATGACTGGAAGGAAGAAAATACTAAAAATTAAAAAAAAGGAAAAAAATTAAAAATCTATAAAAACAAAACCAAAAAAATATCACAAACAGAAGAAATCAGAAGTTGTTGTTTGAGACCAAAAATTAAACTGAGGAGCACCTGACTATCTCAGTCAGTGGAAGATGCAACTCTTGATTTTGGAGTTGTGGGTTTGAGTACCACTTTGAATGTAGAGATTGCTTAAAAAAAATTTTTTTAAGAATTTAAATGAAAGAAACTACTACTAAACTGACAAGTAATAGGACACAAGTTACCAAAATCAGAAATAAAATAGAAACATTACTACCAGGAAATTAAAAGTATTGTAACATAATATTATGCAAATTTATGCATAATTATGTTTTTAAGAGAAATAGGAAACATAAATATATAAATAATATATTTTTTAAATGTTTAATGGAGCACCTGGGTGGCTCAGTCAGTTGAGTGTCCAACTACAGCTCAAGTCATGATCTCGCTGTTCATGAGTTCAAGCCCCGCGTCAGCTCTGTGCTGACAGCTCAGAACCTAGAGTTTGCTTTGGATTCTGTGTCTCTTTCTCTGTACCTCCCTGGCTTGTGCTCTGTCTCTATCTCAAAAGTAGATAAACATTAAAAATGTTTATTTATTTTTGTTGAGAGAGAGAAAGCACACATGTGGACACAAGCTGGGGAGGGGCAGAGAGAGAGAGAGATAGTATCCCAAGCAGGCTCCACACTGTCAGTCTGCCAGAGCCCAATACCAGGCTCAATCTAACAAACAATGAGATCATGACTAAAGGGGAAATCAGGAGTAAATGCTTAACAAACGGAGCCACCCAGGCAACACTAGAAAACCTAAATATAAATCTAACAAGTAAAGAAATAATGCTAGTAATTAAAAATCTTCCCATGAAGAAAAGCCCAGACCCATATGGCTTCCGTGATGAAATCCATAACGTATGTTAAGTATCAACAGTACAAATCTTCATAAACTCTTTCAGAAAATAGAGGAAAGGACACTTCACAAACCTTTCTACAAATCTAGTTTTTTTCTACCATCAAAACCAAAGAAAGACATGGTAAGAAAATAAAACTGTAAACCAATATCCCTGATGCATATAGATGCAAAATTCTGTTCAAAAACATTTTTTTAATATTTATTTTTTAAGAGAGAGAGAGAGACATACAATGCAAGTGGGGGAGGTGCAAAGAGAGAGGGAGACACAGAATCTGAAGTAGGCTCCAGGCTCTGAGCTGTCAGCACAGAGCCCGACGTGGTGGTCAAACTCAAGGACTGTGAGATCATGACCTGCGCTGAAGCTGGATGCTTAACCAACTGAGGCACCCAGGTGCCCCTACAGATGCAAAATTCTTAATTAATTTTTCATAAATGAAATTGAGCAACACCTTAAACCATTGTGTGCCATTGATGCACAACGTTTATATCATATTAATAAAATAAAAATGAAAAACATGTGTTCTTTTTGTATACCTAGAAAAAACATTTGACAAAGTGCAACACTTCTTTATCATAATAAGTCTCAGGACTCTAAAGTGGAAAGGAACTTCCTCAACCTGATAAAGAGAACCTATAAAAAACCTACAGCTTATATTAAACTTAGTAGTGAAAGACTGGATACTTTCTCCCTTAAAATTGGGACTGAGGCAGGAATGTCCACGCTCTCATTTCTATTTAACATTGTAATGGTGGGTGTAAAAAAACGGAAATTATCGAAAGGAATCTAGACTGATAAGGAGGAAGTAAAACTGTTGTTATTTGTAAATGGCATGATTCTATATTTAGAAGATCTTAAAGAATATAATATTAAATTAGTTTAACAAAGTCAGCAGATCAAAAGTGTATTGATGGACAAAATCAATTTTATATACAATTCTGTATGCTAGCTACTATATACTACCAGTTTGAATTGGAATTAAGGAATAATTCAATCAGAGTATCACCAAAAATAAAATATTCAGGAACAAATTAAATACATACAGATGTACATACATAATAAAACAAATAAAATAATGCAATATTGTATACAACAATTCTAAAGAGGATCAAAACAAATGAACAGAAAACCCATGCTCATTGATTGGAAGAATAAATACTACTTAAATGGCACTTCTTTCCAAATTGTTTTACAAATTCAATACAATTCCTATAAAAATCCTAGCAAGATTTTTTTTGGCAGAACTTGTTAAGCTGATCCTAACATTGACGTGGAACTGGAAATGACTCAAGACAGCCTAAACAATTTTGAGAGAGAAGAAAATGTAGAAGGGCTTATGCTACCTGATTTCAAATCCTATCATGAAGCTATAGTAATCTAGAGAGTGTGGTTGTGTTATCAACATGGCGATGTAGACAAATGGAAACCAATGGAGAGATCAGAAATCAACACATGTTTATAGTTGATTACTTTTGGTGAAAAGCTCCATGACAATTTATTGGTGAAAAGACAATCTTTTCATTAAATGGTGCTGGAACAAATGAAGATTCAATGGAAACCATTCTAATGTACTTTGCGGCACCTGGGTGGCTCAGCTGGTTGGTTATGCATCTGACTTTGGCTCAGGTCATGATCTCATGGTTCATGAGTTCGAACCCCGCGTTGAGCTCTATGCTGACAGTTCAGAGCCTGGAGGCTGCTTCGGATTCTATATCTCCCTCTCTCTCTGCTCTTCTCCCACTCATGCTCTGTCTCTTTCTCTCTCAAAAATAAATAAACATTAAAAAAATTTGAAGTCCTTCAACTGACAAATGGATGAACAAAAACAGTATGTGTAAACAATGAAATCACTGTTTAGAAAAAGAGACCTGTTGTATTATGTGTGAGCTTCAGATGCATTATGCTAAGTGACAGGGGCTAGACAAAGATAGTGATATACCATATGGTTCCAGTTACATGAAATGTTCAGAAAAGACAAATGTATGAAGACAAAGAGTAAATAACTGATTTCCTGAGCCTGAGTTTTGTAAGAGGAGTGACTGCAAATGAGACCTCGCAGCTTTATAGAGTGATGGAAATGTCCTAAACATGGATTGCCCAAGAACCTACTTTATATAATGTAATTATTTTAGTTTGTGAGGGTTTGTGTAATGATGGAGAGCATGTTCCATGAGTACCTAAAAAGAATATGCCTTCCATTGTTCTTTGGTGGAATGTCTCTTAATGTCAACTACAGTTCATTGATGATATTATTTATTGTTCAGTTCTTTGATTGTCCTACTGGTTTTCTGCTACTGGTTCTGCTACTGAGAGAGGTGTGTTGAAGTCACTAACTACAACTGTGTATTTGTCTATTTGTCCTTTCGGTTCTATCAGAATTTGCTTCATGGGTTTTCAAGTTGAGTTGATAGATATATAGACCTTCAAGATTGCTGCATCTTCTTCATTAATTGTCCATTTTATCAATACGTGATACCCCTTTTTATCTCTGGCATTTTTTTTTTACTCTGAAGTCTACTTTTCCTTATACTGATAAAGTTACCCCAGCTTTCTTTTGATTAGTGTTGACAACGTACATATATTTCCAGCCTTTTACTTTTAATCAACCTATATAAAACTAGTGGAAGTGAGTTAGCTATAGACAACACATAGTTGGTTCATGTTATGTTCCCCACTCTAAAAATCTCTGTGTTTTAAGTAGTGTGTTTAAGATCCTAGAATGTAATTATTGATGTGTGTGGAATTATATACATTTTCTCATTTATCTTTTTTTTTAATTTCTTCTGCCTTTTTCTTCTCTTTCCCTTTAGTCCATTTAGTCAAGCTCTAATAACAAAATGCCACATTTCTGAGAAATTCATTTCTCAGAGTTTTGGAGGCTGGAAATCTAAGAACAGGGTTCCAGCACTCTCTGAGTCTGATGAGGGCTCCCTTCTGAGTTTCAGACTGCTGACTTCTTCCTTCCTGTGCCCTCACCTGGAAAAAAGGATGAGGGAGCTCTCCGCGGTACTTTCTATAAGGGTACTAATCTCATTCGTGAAGACTCTTAGCTTAATCACCCCCCACAGGCTCATCTCCTAATACCAGCATCTTGGCCATTAGGTTTTCAACATGTGACCTGAGGGGGACACAAACAATCAAACCATAGAACCATCTTTTTTTTTTTTTAAGGAGGATTAATTTTAGTGTTCAAATATACGTTAGCTATTGTGATTATTACTCGGTTGCTGTATGTTTGACAATATGCATGGTTAACTAACCAGAATCAGCATTTTACCCCTTCAAGGGGAATACAGAAAATCGACCATAATAAAAGTCTGTTTCTCTCCCCTTTTATGTTTTGGGTTGATAGAAGTATTCTGATTCCTGATGCAATGATGGTGACACAGCCCTGTACCTATGTTTAAATAGATGAAACTGTATGCCCCAAATTAATAAATTTTACTCTGTGATAATTAAAAAGAAAACAATATCACTGAACAAGAAAAAAATTAAAAATAAAAAGTGAGGATTGAACAACTTGAAAATTGCTGAATTGTACATTTATAGTGAGATAAGTTCAGGGTAAGTTATGCCTCCATCAAGATATTAAAATATCAGTAAAGATTTTTCAGAGCTCAGGATCCGGAGTTTGTGTCTACTGGATTGTCAGATTAATGGGGTGAGTCTACTGCATTACCATGTGCCACAGAATGTGTCCTAAATAGATCAAAAGTTACAAAGAAAATATAAACACATTAAAAAAAACACTAGAAGAAAACATAAGAGAATTCTTTCACAAATATCTCCATCTGGGCAGGCATCACAATGGAGAATGAATTATAAATGGATCAACAATTTAAGTGGAAGAAATAAAAAAACACTCTAATATCAGGAAATTGTGTCATGTATCTGGAATACGGAATGGTTTTCTTAACTATGACTCAAAATCCAAGATATAAGCTTAAATAAATCTTCTGTGCAGGAGTATTTTCATTTATATACCTGACAAAAAGGCTAATCCTGATATATGAACAACCCACAGATATTGACAATCTAGTAGAAAATGGTCAACTGATACAAAATTAATAAAAAGAAAGACACACAAATGGCTCTACTTTCTCATAATGAAATACAAATTATTGTTGTATGAAACATCAAGCCTGAGCGATTCTGAGGTTCCAAGTTGCAGAAACTAGTGGAGAATTTCTCTAGGAGTCCCCAGGAGAAATCACTTTCAATGCACTTCAGTAAAGCTTTAAAAACTCTGAAAAGTAGTTTGACAATGTGTACCAAGATCTTTGAAATGCTTTATAGCTGTTACCCAGTGATCTCATTTCAAGGAATCTACCCTAAAGAATAATAGTCGGATTTATGTACCAGGGTAATTGTGACACTGATGCTTATTAACAGTGAGCCTGATTGGATTTGGCTTAGATCCAGTGCCATTCCTTGGCCAAGGGAATGAGTGAGAGCCATATGAAATCAGAAAGCAGGAAACAGATGTTGTCTATTAATTTAACAAATAATGCATAGTGTTTATTATGTGTCAGAGACTGTTCTTATTGCTTTTGCAATGAGAGTAACTGCTCAATTAATTCTCAAAATATACCCGTAGTTTGAACTGTTATTATACCCATTTTGCAGATGATTAGTGATAAGCAGAGAGATATAAAGTAACTTGTCCAGGATCACACAGCAAAATAAGCACCAGAGTCAAGATTCAAAAAGGCACTATAGCTCCAAAGCCCATGCATTACATAGTTCTCCCAGAGAATCAAGGTGTTATTTCCTAAAGAAAGGGAATAGTTTGTGTTCAGGCAAAACCGTAATGTCTACCACTGCCAGTGGTGTTTACTATGCAAAGTAGATTCCCTTTCATGGATTCCCATATGTCCCAGGGGCTATGCCGCTCAAAATGCTTATAGCACTGCACTTAACTGCCTTGAATGTATCGTCTACTCTGAAAGACACTGTGTAGCATCAACAGTGCAAGGTGCCCTGAGCATACTGGAAATTAATAAGCCCTGTCGAATAGTATTGAAGAGAATAATGAAGAAAGTATTCCTCCCTGATTTTCAACTTGAATTTTGTTGTAGGCTGAATCTTTGAAGGAAAATGGAAACGCACGAATAAACATGGCTCAAACGTATGCAAAGTTTCAACCTAGGGGTTCATTAATTTGTATTCCAGCATACAGTGGTCTCCCTTTATCTCTGGTTTTGCTTTCTGTGGTTTCAGTTACCCACGGTCAACAGCGGTCCAGAAAGAGATGATCCTCACAGTGCCTGTCATTCAACTCTCTATATCTCATTAGATATTTATTTCAATACCTCCGTCATCACAAGAAAAAAGATGAATGGAGTACAATAAGATACTCTGAGTAAGAAAGAGAGATGACATCTACATAACTCTTATTATAGCACATTGTTACAATTGTTTTATTTTATTTTTAATTGTTGTTACACTCTTACTTGCCTATTTTATAAATTAAATTTTATCATAGGTATATTTCCTAGTTTCAGACACCCACTGGAGGCCTTGAGTGTATTCCCCCATAGATAAGGAGGAATACAGTAATAACAGACTGGTGTGAATTTATCACACGGTATAATATAATAGCAACAGAGACGAAGAAATTTTAAGGTACTTGAGGTACTTGTTTCAAAATCGAAATAGTAAAAATGTGATAAGTATTTGATATACAGTAATAAATCCCTGAAATTTAGTTATTCAACAAATATAGCCAGCCACAGGACTAGGCTCTCCATACCACTCTAAGGGATATTGCTTTCTGTAGTTTGATTACTGAAGAAAAGCAGTAGTCTGTGGTGATACCTGTTGATTTAGCCACTTGGATCAAATAGTTTGCCATATTTTGTAAACAAACACAGTAAATTTTGTGCTTGACTTAAATATGAGTCAATTCAGTTAAAAGTGATCAAGGCAGTGGCCCGGATGTACCGCGATGATAGATATCTTCTTTACATATAGATGTTTGGAATAGCAAAGCTGCCTTGATGTCACATCATGTTGCTGGTTGTTGTTACACAAGTACAGTAAATAAAGAGAAATTTTACACCGCATCTGATTCATGCTGGTCAACCATTGGTTCAATTCTGACATCAAAACACTTCCTTTTGTCTCTCAGTAAATGAATGGATTTTAATTCATTTTTTAAAATAATTTTAGACATACACAAGATCAGTAAATTTTATACCGACTTTTCTATTCCTAAGGATATCACTAATTGTGTAAACTTTAGAATTTTGACAAAGGTTTAAAGAAAAACGCAGAGAACTTTATAATTCTGTGTAAAATGCTGTATCCAGTTTCTGAGGATGTTGAAATGTTTTCAAAATTATTTTATTCAACATAATCTTCCCCACCTCTACTCATATTAATAGTTATCACAGGGGCACCTACGTGACTCAGTTGGCTAAGCACCTGACTCTTGATTTTCGCTCAGGTCATGATCTCATGATCATGAGATCTGAGACCCAGTCCTGGGATGCGTTCCACACTGGGTGTGGAGCCTGCTTAAGATTCTCTCTCTCCCTCTCCCACTGCCCCTCCCCTGCTTGTGCACGCACACACGTGCCTGTGCACCCACTCAAGCATTCTCTCTTCTCTCTCTCTTTCTCTCAAAACAGAAAAATAAATAAATAATCAAAGAAATCATCATCACTATTCTGGTACCTACCTAATAATTATTCTTAGATTAGATGCCCTTTAATGGAACTGCCATGACAAAGGATATAAAAATTTTAAAGATCTTGGTACATATTATCAACCTGCTTTTCAGAGTTTCTGTTAGTCTTCACTGAAAGCTTAAGCAAAGTGAATGGACGTGTCGGATTTATGGCATTGTTCTGAGTCTCATTGCCTCTTACCTTTTAAACCATTATCCTGCTTCATTCAATGGGAGGGAAAAAATGACATTTCCTGTTTTAATTTGCATGCTTTCAAAAAGCATTTGTTGAATCCTTACCATGTTGCAAGCATTGTGCTGGATACACTGATATTAGAAATGTCGATAAAGATGCTCGTGTTTTCATACACAACAACATCAACATGTGTAATTAGGAAGCAGAAAACAGGCAGAAGAGACTCTCCAAGTAAAACAGCAAACATGGGATTTTAAAAGAAGGGGTAGAATGGTACAATTCTGATTCAAGATTCTTCATATCTTAAACAGAAGGCGTTTTGAATGCATTCAGTGGAAACTTGGGCTAAAGAACAACAAACATTACAAAAATGTTTGCTTCTGTTATTCTCTTCAAGTTTGAAATTCATACATTTGTCAAATAAACTTTTATTCCTGAACATGTTACTGACATACATACTCACAGAACGCATCTGCCCAAGTGCCCTGCAAGATAATGAAAGAGGACACTGTAGTCATTGTGCCTTTACTCATAGTGAGAGCCTTGCATTTTAACTGAAAGAATTACGAGCAAAAAGAAGGTACCTGCCCACATCACCTATTGTCTTACCTTCCTTTTTCTGTCGTAACGAATTACCATAAATATACCGATCTAAAGCAACACACATTTTTTTATATCTTATAATTCTGGAGCTCAGAAGTCTGAAATGGGTTTCATTAGGTCAAAATCAAGGTTTGGCAAGACTGCATTCCTTCTGAGGCTCAAAGGGAAAGTTTGCTTGCCTTTTTCAGCCCCTGGAGGCTTCTGATGTTCCTTGGCTTGTGGCTACTCCCTCCACCTCCAAAGCCAGGTGCTTGTTGAAGACTGTGATGACTTCCATTGTCACGTTATTTCCGACTCTTCGATGGGCCTTTGTAAAGATATCGGGTCCACTCAGGCAACCCAAGATACTCGCCCCATCTCAATGTCGTTAATTTCATCACATCTGCAAATTCCCTTTGTCTCAGGAGCCTACATCATTCATAGTTGTGTGAATTAGGATCCGCTCACCTTTGGAGGCTACTCCTCTGCTTTCATCACCTATGTTTTCTGAAACTGTAAGGTTTAATGACAAATTGTATTTGAGATGTGATAAGTGCCAATGTGTCCACTTTATAAACATTCCTCCAATTTTGGGTATAGTTTGTGCTACAGTTAAAATACACCGTATCCTTTGTGCTGAACCACAGGAGTGTATTCTTTTTCCTCTCCTTAATCACTTGTTACTCCGAGTTTTCTCATTTCAGACTAAGGTTAGTACTTTAACAAAAACATACTTGTTGGCTAATGAGAAAAATGAAGTTAGGCTATTTTGTATATTAATAATTTTTCATGATGCATAATGTATTTTAGGCCACGGGGGAGACGGAACTTCACAAATAAGAAAAATAAGTACAAATGCTCAGTACACATCCAATAAGTTAGATGGCTGGATTTGCTCTCTTCAAGAAAATACACATTTTAACTATTCGTTTTCCACTCTTACTATGTGACTTTAATAATAACATGAGATAATGAAAGCAAGCTAAGGGCTATAGGATCAAAACTAACAGAGTTCAAATTCTGCCTTTTCTACTTACCAAATATTTGCACGTAGGCATTTAAAAAATAATGTTTCTGAGCTTTTGAAAAGTGGATATTATAAATCTTTTGGGGGTAATCTTAACGCACTGGGATATGGTAAAGATTAGGTAAAACTGGGAAAAAATAAAGTAAAATAAATTATATATGAACATGATTTAGCATATTTTTTTAAAAATTTTTAATGTTTATTTATTTTTGAGAGAGAGAGAGAGAGAAAGAGAGGCAGAGAAAGAGGAAGACAGAATCCAAAGCAGACTCCAGGTTCTGAGCTGCCAGCACAGAGCCTGATGTGGGGCTCAATCCCACAAACCGTGAGATCATGACCTGAATTGAAGTCTGACACTTAACAGACTGAGCCACCCAGGCATCCCTGATTTAGCATGTTACATGCCCTCAAAACTGTTAGATTTTTTCGCTCTACTATCTTTACTTTTACAATTATTGTATTCCATTTACTTATATAATTTTGTCTTTATACCAATAGCTAAAAGATTTAAAAGTATTTGTTCTATTAATTGAAAACAAGAAGACAACTGGTATTCCCTTTTAATAAAATCTATTTCAGGGCGTCTGGGTGGCTCAGTTGGTTAAACGTCCAACTTCGGCTAAGGTGGTGATCCCACAGTTGTGAGTTCAAGCCCCGCATTGGGCTCTGTGCTGACAGCTCAGAGCCTGAAACCTGCTTCAGATTCTGTCTCCCTCTCTCTCTGCCCTCCCTTGCTTGCATGTCTCTCACCCTCTCTCAAAAACAAATAAGCATTAAAAATTAATAAAATCTGTGGCACTGCATTTGCTTATGGTCAGGGAAAATGCAACCTGTTGGTGTTAATGTATGTTCATTTATATCCTATTTGTCATCTAGGTACCTTAGGTACACTGATTAGTTTCAGATTATATTCTGGATAAATGATAGAGTTGATAGACTCTCGCTCATTGGAGGTCAGCAATGGCAAGGTTATTGGGTCAGTAGAGCTAGAGATCATTAATAAAGGATCACATTCTACATGGAATGTTGTGTTCTGTGTAAATAGGCAACAGATGACCCAAACTTTGAATGCCACTAGAACATTCCGAAGCAAGACAAGCCTCTTGCTATAGTTTAGTCTTTCTGGAAGAGAAGAATTGTATCTTCAAATTAGCTTCCCCAGATTTCCTCCTGGTACATCTTCAGCAAATTCAGCTCCTGATGAGAAATGTCATACAGAAAGAATTTTTAGGGTATGGTTATTATATTAACTGATCCTTGCATACTTACTAAATGTTTAAAGTATGTGTTAGTGTCTTATTTTACTTATTTTATAATAGAAGATGGGTTTTCAGGAACATAACCCTAGCTCATAACACCACATCTTTTGGGGGTGCCTATGGGGCTCAGAGGTTAAGCCTCTGACTCTTGATTTCAGTTCAGGTCATAATCTTGCAGTTCATGAGTTCGAGCTCTATGTTGGGCTCTGTGCTAACAGTGTGGAGTCTGCTTGGTATTCTATCTCTCTCTCTCTTTCTACCCCTCCCCTGTGCTCTCTCTTTCAAAAAAAAAGTAAATAAAATAACACTGAATCTTTTGTTTATAAGATTTGACTTAGGTGACTACATATTTATTATTCAGGTGGCAAGAAGATAAAAAAATAGTGAATCACCTAAAATTTAGGAATTCACATGACATGGAAGTTGTTACAGTCTGTGAACTGTGACGGGCGGCAAGATTTTTTAATAGAAATCAAACTAATCATATAGTTGCAGATTCTAAAAGTTTTGAAAAGCTGCATGGTAACCTCATTCTAAACATGGACTTTTTATAAAATGGAACAACCAATTAAACACTGAGGAACTGAAAAGCAATATATACCAAAACACATTTCATCTTTTCCAGTATTCCATTTTGAGTTGTTGGCAGATGTCTGAATGAATTTTTTTCCTTATTTGAAGGTGTTTTCTTATCATTCGAATCAACCAGAATTAGGAATCAATTGTCTATATTCCCAAAGCATTCCATTTTATTTCATCTCTTTTTAATTGTCATTGGGAGAATAAAAAGAAATAGGCAGAAATCAATGACAAAAATAATCACCCTCTTACTATCATTGGACATTTAAAAAACATGTTTACTTATTTATTTTGAGAGAGAATAAGCAGGGGAAGGGAAGAGAGAGGAAGACAGAGAATCCCAACGAAACTCAGGGCTGTCAGTGCAGAACTCAACACGGGACTCAAATCCATGAACTCAGGCATCGTGACCTGAGCCAAAACCAAGAGTCAGATGCTGAATTGACTGAGCCAACTAGGTTCCCCGTCACTGGTCATTTTTAAATCAAAAAAGGGATCACTGTAGGTGGCTAGCAGATTATGAAACTTAGGGAGTCTTCTGAGAGAAAGTAGAAGATGGTTGGACATTTACGCCCAATCTCTCATTTGAAGTGTGCTCAGATTTAGTTCTCTGAATCTTTTCATAGAAGTTAAAATCATTTTTATTGCAAGTCATTCTGATGGTTTGTCAGCAACAGGTTTGTAAGAAAAGTATTGCACAGAATCAGAGGAAAAGTTGAGCAATCCTTTAGATAAAGCTAGAGCAAATCCAGGAACCTCAGTAATACTTTCTCATGAATGTTCATTTTTTCTCCCAGGGACATCTGGCTGATCCTCTCAGGTCCCTGACTATCGAGGATTTGGTTGGCTTAAATTATGTGTCTAGGTTCTAACCCTGGACCAATAAGCCAGGAGTTAAGGTCTTGAAACAGCAACACCTAAATGCACACTTTGGGGGTGACTGGGTGGCTCAGGCAGTTAAGATCCGACTCTTGATCTTGGCTCAAAGGTTCCATGGGATGGAACCCTACTTCAGATTCTGTGTTGGCAGCACAAAGCCTGCTTGGGATTCTCTCTCTCCTTCTCTCTCTGATCTCTCCCTCTCAAAATAAATAAATAAACATTTTTTAAAGCCCACTTTGTCAATGAAGTTAGGAATATCAGAAACATGTTGTAAAACCAACCCACTAGATATGTTTTCATTGGTATTTGGAGTAGAGGTAATAATTTTTGTTTTTGTTTTTGTTTTTCAAATATCTTAAATTGTTCTTGTAACCATGAAATTACTGCTGTATTTCCCACATTTTGAGTTATGAAGGGAGTTATTTGTCATAGGTTTTAATAACTGATGGTTGGTCATGAAACTGAAGTAATAAAAACTGGTAATTTAGGTCTCAGATGATCTAGAGAAAAATATCTGCCATTGCGGAAAAAGAGAAAAAATGAAAGAGCAAGAGAGAGAGAGAGGTTTTCTAAAAAAATATTGAGAGATGGTTTTCAAATATTGAAAACTCAAAAGCTGACTTGGAATACTATTATGTTAATTCCAAGTAAATTTATCTCTAGGCTGGGCTGGAATTGCAAAAACAATCAATGCATAATAGTATATGTTGTCTTTTTGTTGCATGGTAAGGATCTTTCTTAAATATCAAGAAGGCCTTGAATTATATACATTTGATGTAAATAAATTAAGGACACTGGTTTTGGTGACTTGTTTTAAGGGTGCCTGGGTGGCTCAGTCAGTTAAGCATCCAACTTCAGCTCAGGTCATGATCTCACGGTTCGTGAGTTCGAGCCCCACGTCGGGCTCTGTGCTGACAGCTCAGAGCCTGGAGCCTGCTTCTGATTCTGTGTCTCCCTCTCTCTCTGCTCCTCCCCTGCTCATGCTCTGTCTCTCTCAGAAATAAATAAACATTAAAAAATTAAAAAAAAACAAAAACGTGGTCATAAATGAGTTTCATGCTAAGGATGCATCCTAGTACTGTATTAGAATTTCCTAATCTTTATTAGAACCAAATCCTGGGTGGCTTAGCCAGTTAAGCTTCCGACTCTTGATTTTCACTCTGGTTATGATCTTACGGTTTTTGAGTTTGAGCCCCGAGGTGGGCTCTGCATTGACAGCTCAGAGCCTGCTTGGGATTCTCTTCTCTCCCTCTCTCTCTCTGCCATTCCTCTACTCACGCTCTCTCTAAAAATAAATAAATAAACTTAAAAAAAAGGAACCAACAAGTCCTAGAAATGTTACATTAAGAAATATGTGTTTGAAACTTTCCAAAACTTTGGATGTCAATTCCTTTTGGTTTCTTCTCTCTCGGCGAGCTCAAAATGTCTTTATTGGAACAGAACCTTCCAAAGGTAGGGGATTGACTTTGGCGCTCCACGCAGACTTCAGAGACACATCCAGGAGGCTGTAATTGAGGGAGACAGTGCTGTCAGTACACACACCCAGAGAGTTCGAAAGCCCAAGAGTAGAGCATTCATCACTATGATTCCACCTGACACTTGACTGAAAGCATTTTGCACTAATTTGCTTTGTGCCTGTCCAGACAGTCTAAAAAGAAAGGATGAGGGGGCAATAGGTGTCTAGTCAACAGAATAAACAGCTCCTGGAAAATGAACGCATTTATGCACTTGTGGCTTTGGGAGGGTTGGAGACTGCACTGAGGAGCAGGGAAAACGGAGGCGGCGGGAAGGATTAGCATTCTCTCCAGCAGCCCAGGGCCTGCATTTCTGGGTGTCAGGTCTCATGGCTCTGGATGACCTGCAACCACAGGAGCCTGGAGATTCCCGGCCCCAGTGCAGATGGGGGATGTAACCAGTGCTTTTCTACCAGACGCATCATTCTCATTCTGAATGGGTTTAAAACCTACTTGGTAATTACTTCCAAATCTCTGAGGAGATAGACCTGAGGCTCTTTTCCCAGCCTATATTTTAATATTTTACTTCTACCTACACATAACTGCCCTGGGGTGGTTTTAAGCCTTTGCTTATGGTTCGGTTAAAAACAAACCATAAAAATAAAAAATGCCTCAGCTCATTGTCACAGTTATCCAGATTCGCTGATGGTATGCAAGAAAGACTAAGGTTAAAGCACAGGGAATCAAAGAACTCATTCTGGGCCCTATGAGCTGAAATCCTATTTTCCGCTGAAGAGTCAGGAGGAAGGCAAAGGAGTAAGAAGATGGTCTAACAAGAAACACATGGTTTTTTGAAAGGTAAACACAGCCGGGGCCCAAACAATGTTTTACTCACCATCCTCGCCTCCTGCCTCTTTAGGATTGCATTATCATTGCTGGTAGGTATGATTATCTGTTTGGACTATCATTAGGAAATATGGCAATATTCAAGAGGAAATAGATATGATCTGATTTCTAGGGCTGTGGTTAATCAGAAAAGTCAATCATATTTTTCAAAGACTGAAACAATGGGTTTTATTAATAATCCTCAGTTTCTTTAGACATTGTAGGTCATGGGATATTTTTCAAGCCGCTTGCAGTCTGACCTTTCCTCATTTGACTTTCAAAACAAATAATGTGATTCAAGGATTCTTTAGGTCTCTTAGAAAAATGGTAAGATTAGAATACTGAGTCTTCAGCTCATGACCCAATACCTTCCCTTTTACTTGGCAAAAGGGACATAGGATTTGAGGAGCAACAGATTGTGTTTATGTTCATAAATATTTTCCTCATTTGCTGCGTAGCATTGTTTATTCCTTTGTATGGGGTCATAATGCAAATGTTTTTTAGAAAGTGTAACATAATAAGTCAATAGGTTAGACAGTAATACCTTGGCAGAAATATCATAGCCAATAAGCATAGGACAGATTGAGACAGAAATATTTTTATCCTGGGGAAAGTGCATGAGGGCCCCAGGTGTGATTCTTACACTAATAGAATTTCAAAAAAATCTATACTATTCCCAAGTTCAGGGTCCTAATATAAGAGAAAGAATTCATAGAGGAGAGGTGGGCTTTGTCAACTTTACAATTTTCCCTAAGCCATATAAGTTGACTGCATTTTGTTCTAAAATTACTTTGCTTCCTTTAGCTCAGACTCCTGCTTTTAAATGTTATGATGGATATTTCAGCATTTTTTTTTATTTTCACGTATATAATCCAAATCTTCTTAGGGTTTATGAATAAGGAGTTAATTCATTTTTTTTTCAATGACTTTACTTGTTCATTATTTTAACAAAGGCAATAAAAAAACAATAACAATATTTTAATAAAGGCAATAACCAAAAACAGGAAAAGAAAAGAAATGTTTTAAAAATCTGCCTATGTAGAAACAGCCACCATTGACATTAGGGATATTACTCTACACATTTTAATTCATGTGAATACATCGTAATATAACTATGAATTCTAAATGTAAATATAAACATGAATATAAACCAACAGAGAGAGGGAAGAAGAGAGAGACACTACATGGGTAGAAAAATGGATGGACGTGCATGGATGGATGAATATAAAAAATATAACTGCATTTTTGCAATTTTTAAGTTTGCATTTAAACTTTTTTGAAGTTCATAGAAAGAATAAACATTGTGATGTAACGGATAAAATCACTCGACCTTAGAGAAAGTCTTATCACCTCAAGAACTATTCGTTCCTAAAAGATATTAAGGATTATAGAAGTAAATAACCATTAAAATTAAATACACTAGAGTTATTCTGTTTCTCTGAAACAAAATTTTTCAATTTTAGTCGATATCCAGCTCTGATGGTATAGAAGACCTCTGTTCCCCAAACTTTTCCCTGTGGTAGGACAAAACTTTCAAAAGGTAGAGAAAGCCTACAAATACTCCACTAGCAACACCAGAGCAATTTGAACAGTCATAAAAGGTAAGCACCTGCTTACCAACCACCACCAGGAGAGCTTTGAAAGTCTCAGTGCCTCAGGGTACGGCAACAAACTTCCATTTTCTTAAATAGGAGGGACTTTTTTTTGTTAAACCTATCTTTGCATTGAGTCCCAGTAAATTAAGAGTGAGCTTTCTCACAACTTTCAGAGAAAACACTACCCACACCAAGGTGGAATCTTGAGGAGGATAACCCATAGAAAGAGTATATACTTTCGAGTAACACCACAAGTAGGCCATAAGTAGAAGCCGGGGTTGGCCTACATCCAACTCATTTCTTTTTCTCAGACTCTACCGCTGTAGCACCTTGTCTGAAGCAACAAACACAACCGTTCAAAGAGGAATACGACTCTCAAAACACACACACTACTTAACTCTCAAAGAACAGGTTCAAAATGTGATTGAAAAACATACCTACAAATCATACTTTCACCAGAAACCTGCAGAAGCTTGGGTGTGCTAAAAGATGTGTGCAATGAACCTGACGTTGCGAAGCACTTCACCTTCAACCCAAGCTCAAGCGTTGAGGTTTCCTCTAGAAAATAAAATTAAAAATCAAAGGTGTCACCGAGTGTGCAAGTCAGAAAATACTTATGAAGAGGTAAGAGAGGGAAGAGCAACATGGAATAAATACGTCAGCGTTGCATATATGCCAAAGCATTTGCTTGCACGTAGTTTTAGCCCGACGTCCGTATTCCAGCAGAAATGATCAAAAATTCCATCAACTAGTTCACCGTCCTCGGTGTCATCAACAAGCAGACCTTGCCTCTGACTCTGTTCTGGAGAAGAAAGTATTTGTCCAGTGGTATGAAGTTGCCAATGCTGGAGAAAAGTGACTTTGAGTATGATTTGACTGGCTTCGCACAACTGAATTTACGAGTGTGAAAAATCGCCTTTTGCTGAAGGAAAGGGCTGATTTTTAAGGTACACTTTTCCTTCTTTTAATTTTTAAGATAAATACACAAGCTATCTTGTGTTTCCCATCTAGCTCTGGGAAGAAATTATCTCAATACATGTTCTTCTCTTTCCTCAGCCCTTTCTGACCAGTTCTTGGGAATATTTGGCACTTAATCTGTGTCTTACACCTGAATTGTATTGAATCGATGCAACTTTGAGTGACTGTCTTTTAAATTAATTTTATGGAACTTGAATTACCATTAATTAAGGCAGAATAAAGGAAAACCTAGCGATAGCCATCACTGCTTACTAAGCAAAGAGATTAAACTACATGTATGTGCTAAGACCAGATATATACAAATGATTTTTTCTCTTTCAAGCATGGTAGCAGAGTAGCAAAGTCTGACATGAAAGGTTCTCCCTCACTCTCCACCTCTCCTGTCAGAAAATGGAGTTGAAATACCTAATGCTGCTATTAAGAGGGTTTCAGCATCAAGAGGTGGGCAGAGGGGACTTCAAAAGCTAGAGCGGCTGTGGTCCTCACCCATTTGCTACGAAACCTGGACTCCAAGTTGCATTTTCTCTCCTTTGAAGAATTCTAATTGGGGAAGAAAAAATCAAGCATTTTTGACAAGACCTCTGCCAGAGAAAATTATGGAAGGCAAAGATGAAAAGGAATGCGTGCTGATTGTCCTGTTATTTAAAAGTCCCTACAGCGAGAGTATCATTGTAATCACTGATGCTGAGAAGGTCCATCAGGGGTGATTCCTGTGGGAGACCAGCCGAACTTGGAGGCTGAGGCAGAGTAAGTGTATTTTCTTCCCCAAGAAAAATGGAGCAGATGCTTAGGGGAGATTACATTCCAAGTTTAAAATAAAAAGTTTCAAAAGAACTGAAGATAAATGTGTTATCAAACAATCTAAACAGTTACTTTTTGATGCTAGATTAGTCCAGTAACCCTAGGGTTAGTGAAATCTTTGAAGCAGTACACCTAGGAATGGTGATGTGTGCTTTGTTTTTTTCTGAAATCATGTTACGGCCTCAAATCTCACTTGCTAGATTAGTTTAGAAAGGAGTAAGTTTAAAGCACAAAATAAACACAAACTTGGAAACAAATAATAATAAATAATAAACAAAAGCAAAAACATGACCAACGAATATCACACACTCTTGTGAAGACAACCATCACTGTATCAAACCTGGTCCTATACCAAATGTGAAAAATACAATATATTGGGGCGCCTGGGTGGCTCAGTTGGTTAAGCATCTGACTTCAGCTCAGGTCATGATCTCACAGTTGATGAGTTTGAGCCCTGCGTCAGGCTCTGTGCTGACAGCTCAGAGCCTGGAGCCTGCTTCTGATTCTGTGTTTCCCTCTCTCTCTGCCTCTTCCCTGCTTGCACTCTGTTTCTCTCACTCAAAAATAAGTTAATATTAAAAAAAAGAAAAATACAATATGTTTTGAAAATCATTACACATGTCATTGGTAAGGAAATTCTTGCCTGAAAGCCATTTTTGTAAATACGATCCATATTCTTATCTCTGTCATAGTCAATAATGCCATTAAAGGAGAGCCTGTATAGACATAATGATTTGATTGATCAGATATCTGATCAAAAAAGAAAAACTCAATTAAGTAAAAAATATCTTCTAAAAGTGCTATTAAATTGGAATTTTTTTTCCAAGTGGCAGAAAAACCATACTTAATTAAAATACAACTTTTTAGGGGCAGCTGGGTGGCTCAGTTAGTTAAGCGTCCTACTTTCCACTCAGGTCATGATCTCACAATTTGTGAGTTCGAGCCCCGAGTTGGGCTCTGTGCTGACAGCTCAGAGCCTAGAGCCTGCTTTGGATTCTGTGTCTCCCACTCTCTTTCCCCCTCCCCAGCTTGTGTTCCATCTCTGTCTCTGAAAAATAAATAAACATTGCAATTTTTAAAAATACAACTTTTCACATTTTTTGGTAGTTTGACAAGGAGAATTTGAAGAATACTTCAGACTTGAATAAAAATAACCTGAAGCTGCTTCATGAAAAAATAAAAGTGTTTAGATCAAATGTAAATTTTCAAAATTACGCCTGTTTGGAAAGAAGTTCTGCTCTGTGATATCAGGGTAACTTGCTTGATGAGTGTGTATTCACCGATTGTCAGACACTGTCTTCCGAAGAGTTGATTACGTAAGGGAGAAAACAAGAGCTCGTGGAAATCTTCCTTCCTCAGGGGTCTAGGGCATCGGACCCCAGTTCTTTCTCCAGTTCTTGCCCACTGCTCTCACCCACTTGTTATCTGTACCTTCTAGGTGAGGGCAGGCAGCATACGCAGGGCCGTGCTAAGAGAAGAATGAACATGATTTTATTTTTGCTATTTCAGAAAGATTCTCTACTTCAAGATGTAGCCAAACAGGTCACTTCTGGCAACATGGCTTTAAGCTGCACCTAGATCTCATACCCTGTTCAAACTCTATTAGCTTCCTCAGGTGGGGGTCCATACTTAAAATTCAAACTCAGAAGTTTTAGAAATGACGAGGAAACTTATTTCAATCTAGCTTCGACACCCTCCTCTCTTTCAAGACTCTTACTAAGATCACAACTAAAGTCCATATCATGGAATCCAATGGATATTTTTGACTTCCTTGTATTTTACCTCTCAGATGCACTCAAGGTTATTAATGTATACCCTTAATCATCTTAGACTCTGTGGCCCCCTCCTCTCCCATTTTCCTCACTAATTGACCATTCTTCTCCATCAGCTTTGCTGATATATTTAACCCTCCTAATCACCAATGGTGGCATCCCTCATGGCTCTGTCCTAGAACTCTGTCCTACCCTTTTGTACCCTCAATCTAGATATTGTAACAAGCGAACATAATTTTCAATCCCTATGTATGTAGGTATCTATATTTGTATCTATTATCTATCTATCTATCTATCTATCTATCTATCTATCTATCTATCATCTATCTACCTATCATCTGTACTTTAAAGTAGCCTCCATGCCCATTGTGGAATCTGATGTGGGACTTGAACTTGACCCTGAAATCAAGACCTGATCTGCTGAGATCAAGAGTCAGATGCTTAACCAACTGAGCCACCCAGTAGCTATATATTGATTGCTGTCTATATATTGAGGGCTACTAAATCTAAGCCTTGGTTTAGGCCTCTGGTTAAACTCTAGCCCCAATTATCTATGAGCCATCAGTGTCTACACTTACATGTTTTCAACACATTCAAAACAACAGAATCTAGAACAAACTGTCTAGATTCAAATCTTCAATTCACAACTTTCCAGCTGTGGGTTTCTGCACATTGCTTCACCTCACTGTGCCTCAGGGTTTTTTAGCTCTGTAAAGAAGAATATTAGGATAAAGCCATAAAACCTTAATCAACCCACGGGCCATGTGACCTGAGCTTATCTCCTGTCATCATCATCACTTGCTCTGCTGATCACACTAAAGTTAGAGGGGTCCACTCTCATCTTTTCAACTGTACACAGAAGATCACAGGAAGAAGTAAGGAGGAAAAAAAAACAAACAAACCCAGCAACCCATCCTGTAAAGATGATGGACAATATTCAAGGAAGAAAGATTGTAGAGCTGAGTAGTGGTATCTTTTGAGGTAGTGTGTGGTGCATGTGGGGAGGACTATGGAGCTTTGAGAAGACAGAATAGGTTTTGAAATAATCATGCCAAGGTCAGAATGAGCTTACCAGGAAATCATAGACTTTCCATGCAGTGTTGAGTGACCTTTGATCGGGAATTGAAAGTAAATCCAATCTGACCAGGGACAGAATAGTAATAGTGAGTGAAAGAGTTTACCTGAACCACAGAGATGTTAACAGATGTGTCTGTGACCACGGAGACAGTAAAGATGGAGGCTGGTCTCCTAAATTTATTTCTACCAAGCTCTGCACCCCTCTACACTTCTAGAAGCTGAGTGCCTCAGTTTCTCTGATATCACTATTGCATTAAGGTCCTTTAATAACGTATCTTTAGCAGATTGAATTATTGACTTTGTATAATGTGCTTGGTATTAGGAGTACAAAAAAAGAAAAAAAGTTAAGGTTTTCAATAAATATACATAAATAGTTCTGTGGTCAAGACAGTTTTTTTTTAAATTCGTTACTTTTGGTTAATCTGGGAAATAGAGAGATACTATCTTTTAGATTAAATTTTAACTTTTATAAAACAAAATAGTTAATAGAGACCTTATATATATGAAGTCAAAAGTTTGCTGTAATAACTGTTTAAATGTTAATATTCTGTGATAGTATTGTCCCTTATCTGTTGGGGATTCATTCCGAGACCCCCACTGAATGCCTGAAACCATTATAGTACTGAAGCCTTATGTGTTCTGTGTTTTTTCCAATACATATGTATCTCTGACAAAGTTTAATTTATAAATCAAGCCCCATAAGAGTTTAACAGTAGCTAATAATAAGATCGAACAATTATAGCGATATACTATAATAAAAGTTATGTGTATGTGGTCTCTCTTTCTCTTTCAAAATATCTTATCATACTATATTCACCCTTCTTCTTCTTGGAATGACGTGAGATGATGCAACACCCATGTGATGAGATGAAGCGAGATGAATGACATAGGCACTGTTATGTGGCATTAGACTACTGCTGACCTGACAGTGCATCCAATGGAGAAGCGTCTGCTTCTGGACCACAGTTGACCACAGGTAACTGAAACCATGGAAGGCGAAACCAAGATAAGAAGGGTCTACGGTACTCGGTAGATGCTTTCTTTTATATGCCACACCAGTTACGTTAGCAACCTTGAATTTTGCAGCATGTTAATGCTCCCACATGTTTTTCACAACTATCTGAAATGTGCACTGTTCCCCCTTTACTTTTAAAAATTCTTTCTTTTAAAAAGTAACTAACAGCTGTTCACATTTCTAAAACAAGCGTTGCATGATTTCTTCCCATCGTGAGGAGTGCATACAAAAGCTTGGAGTCAATAGAAAAAACTTTTTGCCATTGAAATTCCAAACCTGTAAAATAGATAAATAAGAGTGAGACCTAAAGGAAGGGCCACCTGAATGGCTCGATCCATTCAGCATCCGACTCTTGATTCTGGCTCAGGTCATGATCTCACGGTTGGTGGGATGGAGCCCTGAGTTGGGCTCTGTGCTGACAGCTCAGAGCTTGCTTGGGAATCTCCCTCACCTTCTCTCTCTGCCTCTCTTATGCTCTCTGTCTCACTCTTTATTTCAAAATAAATAAATAACCATACAAAAAAGAAAACCAAGAATGATTTCTGCAAATGAAAGCCAGGAATCTATTCTGGTGGTGAGGGAAACGGCCGTTTCTGGCTTGATTTAGAACTTTAAACAAATTAAAGCTGGCAGGAGTCAGTCTGGATTCACAAAACTCCCTCACACTCTCTAATGAGTGTCTCTGATCAACGAAGTGACATCTCAGATATCTTCACCTGCTTCATCCCCTTATCAAAGTTAACTTCCCTGAAGAAAAAAGCACCTTTTCTTTTCCTTAGGGCAATTTTTACACTGACATCTAAGAGAAGTCACCCTCTTTATCTAGTTTGTCTTCTCCATTCTCCCCTACTTGGAGTTTCCTTCCATACACAAGGTCTCAGAGTGGACATTCCCGGTGGCCGATGGACACAGTGGCTAGAGTAAGATTACTGATATCAACCCCTGTGAAAAAAGCATACAAAATCACTTTGGTTTTGAGATACATGTGAAGAACAAATCTGGATTTCACTAACTATTTTTAACTACTTGCGGAAATTGAAAGTGAGAATATGTCCGACACCAAAGAGGTTTTGGATCGCAGTGAAGATGTGTGAAGCCTTGCAGGCTACAGATCCACATGCTTTTGGCCAAAGTAGATACAAGATAATCAAATGTTAACTAAATAATAAAACAAAAGAATGGACCTGAAGGAAATGGACAAAATATATCCCCACAGAAGAAAGCACGGGAAACACTGCAGTGAGACTCTAGTTTCTCAACTTCCCTCGGATGAGGCAGGAAGTTCATGTTGCAAATTTCATGCACGTAAATGCACAAACTGACCCTGCCCTTTTTAGGTCTTTGATGTTGTGAATTCTGTCCATTTATCAGATTATTTCTATTAAGTTTGAAGACTTGGGTTAGTCCCAAATCCTCTCACAAATAATAATAAGACAATGATATTAATAACAATAATACGTTCTAAATTGATCACCTACGCCAGGTACTCTGCAAAACGTTTTGGTCATTGCCATTGATCCTTGAAATTGATCTGAGGGGCTCCGGGGTGGCTCAGTCGGGTTAAACACCGACTCTTGGTTTCAGCTCAGGTCATCATCACATGGTTCATGAGTTTGAACCCCACAGTGGATTCTGCAATGGCAAGTCAGAGCCTGCTTGGGATCCTCTCTCTTCTTCTCTCTTTGCCCCTCCCCTGCTCACATTCTCTCTCAAAATAAATAAATAAACTTAAAAAAGAAATTAATATGAAAGTAATCATCATCTCACTTTTAGAGGTGCAAAACATAATTTTCGAGGAGAACAAGTAACTAGCCTAGAATTATTTTTTTTTTTTGTGGGCTGTGCTTTAACTCTGGGTTGAAAACATGCCGTGATCACTAGTCTCCTATTCCCATCGCCCTCTTGGTAAGGAGATGATAATGCCATAAATTGGCTTCTCTGAAGAGGTGCCACTAGGGAAAAGTTAAAAGGATATCTTTTGAGCTCACTCTTCTTGCAGACTAAGTTGCTCCCAAGGCTGTGTAGAAGACTAATTGTTATCCCTCAGAGAACCTAGAATATATTTGTGGCAGACACTTTTGTTGCCTAACTAGTAGTTATTTATCTTTTTAACAGACTCTAAACTCCAGCTTAAGCGAGAGAATCTTATTTCTCTTTGCCTGTGATTGGTTTAGACATGGATGTGTGACACTGTACTGGCCAATAGGATTTCAGAAAGTGGAAAGAGGGATGCCTGAGTGGCTCACTCTGTTAAGCATCCCACTCTTGACTTCGGCTAAGGTCGTGAACTCACAATTTATGAGATGGAGTGCTGTGTGGGTCTCTGCACTGACAGGGAGGAGCCTGCTTGGGATACTCTCTCTCCCTCTCTCTGTCCCATGCCCTCCCTTCAAAATAAATAAATAAACTTTAAAAAAAAAATAAAGAGAAGGTGGGAAGAAGATGAAGAAGGATTTTGCTTCCTGGTAAAAGCAGATGCTGGTGACACCTGTTTCACCTAGCTGTCTTCAAAGTGTATAAATGTTAGCGTGCTAGGTGGCTCAGCTGGTTAAGTGTCCAACTCAATTTCAGCTCAGGTCATGATCTTGTGGTTTATGAGTTCAAGCCCCACACTTGGCTCTGCACTCACAGTGTGGAGCCTGCTTGGGATTCTCTGTCTCCTTCTCTCTCTACCTCTCTCTCTCTCTCTTTCTCAAAATAAATAAACTTTCAAAAGCATTTCCAAAAAATTGTGTTAGTCTAATGTTTGGAACTACAACAGTCTTATCACTTGTGAGTATTAAATATATCTATAACTATATAAATATTAAATGTACATATAGTCCTTTCCTTTCTCTGTTTATTTTCTCTGTTCTTACCTCAATATTTTATAATTGTCTGCATTTCTCTCTCTCCTTCCTACCAATCTATAAACTCATCAAGGACAAGGATCTGTGTTCCCTTGGTCCAAGC
This sequence comes from Paguma larvata, assembly GCA_030068075.1. NCBI lineage: Eukaryota > Metazoa > Chordata > Mammalia > Carnivora > Viverridae > Paguma > Paguma larvata. The sequence continues at coordinate 126,425,320 of CM057827.1, read as the reverse complement.
ACAGTGGTTACTTTGTAACAAGTACTTGCCAATGATATGCTGAATAATTAGCAAGTGCCTAAATGACCGGAATAAAATTATGAAGGGACCGTAATAAATAAAAGACTGGTTGTCCTTTGTTATGCCCGAGAATGAAACATGAACACTGCATGGAAAAGAAAGTAACATACAAAATTGAGCTGGAAAGCAAGGCTTCATAGACTTTTAAACGGATGGTGCAACACGGAGGAGGGAAAAGACCTTCAGAAAGTGACGAATCGTGGCATTTAATACCCATAAGTGAAGATGAGAAGAGGGACCTCCCAGCTAAGAGGAACCGTATGAGTGGTACCGTGGACACAGAATACTTAGGATGTAAAAGAACAGGAGAGAGTCAGGCTCACATGTAAGGTAAGTAGAGGGAAGGATATACACTTTAAAACATAGATTGAGGATATTAGCATTTCTTTTATTCAATTAATAGAAATTATCGAGTACCTCCTATGTGCCAGGCACCCTTTTGTAGGTTTGGGACTAGAACAACTACAGTAATAACAGAGAGAGAGAGAGAGAGAGACAGAGAGAGAGAGAGCGCACAACCCCTACTGCTATATGCTAGTAGAGCAGGGAATATAAGATATAATTAAATTATATGGTCTGTTAAAGGGGACAAGTGCCACAGGGAAAACAGAACAGGATTAAGGGGCATTAAGGAAGCTTTTAGGTGGGGAGGTGATATGCCATTTGAGTAGGGCGGAAAGTGACTTTGGAGCACAGATTTGAAAAGGTGAAGGACAGAGCCACATGGAAAGCATATCCAGCAGAGGGACTAGCATGTGCAAAGGCCCTAAGGCAAGAACATAGATGGCCTGTTCCCACTGCAGCAAAGAGGCCAGAGTGACTCAGTGACTGGATATGGAGAGGCTAGTAGGAGGTGTGGACCACCAACCCTCTAGGAGCTTTCCAAGTGTAATCCAAAACCAACCTCTATACTGAGAGTGCAGGGTGAGATCCGAAAAAGGGGTGGGCCACTCCCTATTGGTAGGTGGAAGTTTTACCAAGCAAAGGGAACTTACATAAGATACTTGTCTTGGGCAGCAGCTAAACAAATTGGATCCCTGCACTTGTCTGCCAAATTTTAACCTTATTTGGAGGCCTTAACTGGGTTCAGTCATGTATCCCGTGCAGGTGCTCTCAACACTATATCCCTATATCATGGCTACATCATTGGAGCAGCCTCTGGGAGTAGAGACATCAAGCAGAACCCGTACTCCAAAGACAAGGATGGAGTGCAGAGCCCCGCATTGCCCAGCTCCAGTTCACAGGTTAACTAGCTAACACATCCTTTCAATGACTTTCCCCAGCAGGAGGTGAGAGCAGAAAGATAATGGGTGGGGAAGATCGGGGTCTTGTGGGTCATAATGAAGACTTTGACTTATATTCTGAAATTATGTTAATAATGGGGAATGAGAAGAATAAAGAAAAAGTAGTGTCGAGTAGCTGCTATGTGTCTCATGCTGTGCTAAGGGCTTCAAGTTGTATAGATACTAGAATACAGACCTGTGAGTGCAAAAATTACACAATCGGAGCTATGGATTTCCTACTTTTCCCTTTCTTGTAGAACTTCTCAAATTTGTACTCAAGTGCAATTTATGTAGGACTTCATATATGAAATTGACATAAGCAGAGCCATTCTGGTGAGTAGGTAAGTTGAAACACACATATAATATAAATAGAATATAATAAAAGCTCCCATTCATGACCATTATCAATAAAACGATAATAATAGCAATAATAGTAACACTAAAGAATGACAGGTAATGAGTGTTAGTTATGTGAAATGATCAGTGTGAAACACTTTAAAGAAGTGAAAGAAGGAAAAAACTTTGACTAGAATCACAGAGAAGGCACTCAAGAAGAGGTAGAATTTTCCATTCGGAGTCCCCAAATGATGAGTCTGCCACAGAGAGACTATCAGATAGGGAGATAGATACCCATCAGTAATGGTTAAGTGGGCTGTGTCACCTGCAAGAGCCCATATTGAATGAGAATGGTCTGGGTAGGACAGAGAAAGAGCTTGGCAGAAATAGGGGCAGTGGGTAGGGGGTTACTTTGCCCTTGGAGCTAGAAGGTACTGAAGACTAATTTGTTTGCGATTGACAGAAACCAACGTGGCTTAAGCCAAAAATAGATTTTTTTGAATCATGTAACTAAAACATCGTAAGAAATATTTCAGGGATGATTGTTTCCAAATCATCAAGGCAGTAAAGATTCCTTCCATCTCTCTCCCTAGTTGGTTTCATTCCAGACCAAGGGATCCTTCCATGGTGCAAAACCAACAGCATCGTGCTGATAATCTGTGCAATCATAACCTCACAGAGAGTCTGTCTTTTGGTCCTTACCAATGGTTTACTTAGGAGTCTGAGGATTAATTGTCACCGGACCAACAATGGACAATGCTCCCAACACTAATCATCATGTGGCCAGGCCAAAGTCAAACCCCAAGAGCCAGGGCAGATGAGGAGTAAAACCAGCATCCCTGTTTCCCCAGAACCACCAGACTGAGGAGCTGTGATAGTCCTTCAGAAAAATGTGAAGTGTTTTTACCAGAACCTGACCATCAAAGACATTACTTTTCTGAACATTCAAATGTCCACAGCACACAGTCACAAAACAAATTATTTTTTGGACTTTTTAACTCTCTTGGTAACTTGTTCTGCTCATTCTTCCTAGTACCATTTTTTAAAATTATATTAGCACATAAATACATTTTCTTTCTAAGGACAGTAATAAATTTTGAATACAAATGGCTTTAGTATCTATAGGAACTTACCATCAAAGGGTAGACAAAAAAGTAACATTTCATCTCTTGAATTATTTAAAAAGTGGACTTTATCAAGCATCATGCTGCTATGTTTTTAATTATATCTTCACGAACTTAAACTATCTTTTGCTAGCTCATCAGTAAAGTTCTACAGAGCTCTCCTGGCTCATCAAGTTCAAAGCTACACTCTAGGTCGATTTTATTTAAAGTCTACTGACAGCATGCAGTGGGGAAACACTAAGTACCACTTAAATCTGTTACTGAATACCTCATCAGGAATATACTGGAAAAATACTCCAACTCTGACTTCATCGTGATCCATTACAAACTCCCGTTGGCCTTATTTGCACACAGATGCCTAACATGAAAAATCCCTAGCTTTTAAGATGATGAACGGTGATTCTTCTTTCTGACCCTCATCAATTAGCATTCAAATCTAAAATCAACAGAATACTAACTTCTGTAAGGCCACAGTATAAAGCCAAATCTCCCTAGATCCTTCACATGAGTGTGAAAGACATGGTTCAAGGAAATCCAAGAGGACTTCTAGGCCAGAATGTTCCTGTAAGGGCATGTAAACATTAAAGGATTATTTGGTATGAGGTCAGTTTAAGAAAAGATTTAAGTATCTAAGTGATAACTCCTTCAGGTTTAGTAAAAAAATGGAGATTTGTAGGAAAACTCCTACAAATCCCTGTGAAATTTTTCACATGCCCCCACAGGTCTTGAGTCAGTCCCCACTTTGTAACAGAGATTCTAATATACTCAATTCTTTGTGGCAGACATGGTGAGCAAAACTTCCCAATTAGTCTCCTGGGCCCTGCCATGGTTAGGAGCTTGCGATCTGGTCCGGTAAATGCTTGGCCTTAAATTCTAGCTCAACTGGGGAGCTTTGTTTCAACTCTCCAGATCTCAGTTTTGCTCAGAAGAATGGGAATGGGATTAAAATACCATCCCAAAGGCTCACTGCAAGAATTGAATGAGAAACTGTAATGAAAGCATTCATCGCCCAGCCCCACTTTGCTCAAGTTCTCAAGAAATCAAAGTGATTTAAGAAAAGAAAAATGAGATTTAAGAGTGAACATATGTTACAAGATAGTTACACATGAACTGTTCACAGGTGATCATTCTTCCTTACAAAATGCGTAGTTTAATCTGCCTATTTAGGGGAAAGACAATCTCATCCCTTCTTGTATGCTGACTCAGACCCAGCCAGTATATCTCTTTTCAGTGTCTTTGTCTGATTTTGTTAGCCATTTTTTTCCCCTGAGCTACTTCTGGGTCAATTAAGTACTATTTCATCTGAAGGTCTGTAAATTCTTTTCATTACAACTACAACTAAATACATCTCTATTTTTGCTCTGCACAGAAACTAGAGCCACCCTCCCATTGGGAGGAGCATATTAGAAGTGACTATAAACTGTAAACTATATCATAAGGCATTATTTCTTGTTATGACTCCTGTGTACGTAAAAAAAAGTATTGACTCAAATGGGTCAATGTATGTAATCCATATAAACAAGACTGAAAACACCAGGCAAGAGGACAGGGAACTATGGTCAATGAGGAATTCGGAAAGAAAAAAAAAAAGTTCTATGATCAGCAGCTAAAGAAAAAATGCACTTGTTTTGTTCAGGCAGGAGATATTTACTTTATCAATATGCTTTAGACTTTTTCCCCGGCGCCATCCCCAAAAGTCATTCCATGGGAGCATAGAAGGATCTCAAAAGATGCCTTTCATGCAAACCACGATACTCTCTTCAATGAATAATCAACCTGGTTAGTGGTATCAACCTGTTTTTTAAACACTTCACCTTTTGGGGGGATATTTTATGTATAAGAAACCAACACGGCTAACATTATCAAGAAATTGGAGAGTTACCATGGGCTATAGAGGTTCCATTATGTTTGTTACAAAGAGGCCATTCTTATTATCAAAAAAAAGAAAAATCCTACTTGTGATGAATAAATATAAATTACAAAGCATTGATAATAACTTTAGAACTTAATACATAGATACATCCTGGGATAAAAAATAGCGAGAAACTAATGCCTAGCATGTTCCACATTCTGGAGCCCGAGGACATATATACATGGAAAAGCAATTCATACCAAATTGTTATCCAAGTGTGAATATTCGGCTAGCCTCGAGCAATAGCACTTCACAATCACATAGCAGCAGCAACACCCCAACATAAAAATTGCACCCAGCATCACTCTGTGAGCCCAGTTCCGTGTGTTACAATGCTCTCCTTCACAAATGGGTCCTTCCCCTAAATGGTTGATGCTCCGAGACCAGCATGTGAAAACTGCTACATGTTTTTGGCTCCAACCCAAGTCCTCTCTTAGTCAATAGGCAGAATTCATTCAAATGAATTTTCTGCATCCAAGTAAAGTAAAGGTGAGAAAATACAGAAAGGCCAGGGATTGAAATAAAAGAAACTCTATCCCAGAGAATGGTCTCATAATTATAATAGCTCATTTTAATCACTGTGATTGTTTAATATATCATGAACACAGAGCTATAAGGATAATAATTGTCTTATCAGTCACAATCTCTTTGTTATAACCAGTGCTCATTTGGGATTTAGCATCACACAGCTCCCTCTTGTCTGTCCACTTCCCTCACATATCAAGTGGCCTTAATTATGTGGGCAGTCAGACACTCTCTGGAGACAAAGCTGGAGATGACTAAACATCAGGTTAAGAAGAAATGCTTGCTCCTTCCTCCTTTGTCTCTGCTCAGTCCCCTGTAGCTAGCATCGCATAGGCGGCTTTCTCCATCTTGGAGATACTTGAAATGTGAAACAAGTAATTCAGCTGAAAAATTTCAGTTATTTTTTTTTGTGTGCATGCTTCATATGCTGGGTTAAAACCATTAGCATATAACAAAAATCTGAGCAGATGCAATGCAACAGATTCCTTAAGGGAATCCATATTTTTACATATTTTGTAATAAGGAAACTGTCACTCCCAGATGGTATCAAGCTAATACCGGTGGTTTGCTTGCTGATAACATACTAAAAAATAAAATTAATTGTATTCTATTTGATGACAATGAAATCATTATCATATATACTGCACTCTTAAAGGAAACGGATCCAAAAGATGGGCTTCCTGGATGATTAGGTTTATTTAGTTTCTTGGCCTGGCCAGAAAAAAAAAAAATCCGACTTGGATCTTAAGAGTTGGAATTCCCTCACACCTGGCACAAAAATGCACTATGGTTTATAAATGTGGTGAATTAGGGAAAGAAAAACACACACACACACACACACACACACACACACACAAACGCTATGCTAAATTGCTAACAATATTAGTCAGAAGACTGGTGGTATAAATACACCTCAGATACTTCCAATTCTACCTCCCAAAGAGATACGTGAATTACTGAAATCATACTTGCCTAATTCACGGTGAAGCCATCTTCCATATTTCAAGTCCTGGTTGGTAGCGTTGGCCAATTATTTCAAGTCATGCTCACATGGAAGTGTAAGCCTTGAATAGAAAATCTAATACTGCATGCATTTTTGGTATATGTTCACAGTTATTTTTCAAAATAAAGTGGTGCATTTTCTTGATGTATCTTTTTTATCCACAATCAACTTAGAACAGTTCCTTTCATATATAACTTCATAATTTAATACTTATAACAATCATACAATAAAATGTCTCCTGGGGCGCCTGGGTGGCTCAGTTGGTTAAGCGTCGGACTTCAGCTCAAGTCATGATCTCACTGTTCGTGAGTTCGAGCCCCGCGTTGGGCTCTGTACTGACAGCTCAGAGCTTGGAGCCTGCTTCAGATTCTGTGTCTCCCACTGTCTCTGACCCTCCCCTACTTATCCCCCCCCTCAAAAATAAACATTAAAAAAATTAATGTTTCTTTTCATTCTCCTGCATTAACCATAACTCTTTCTAGATACTACGTTGGAAATCATTTTTACACGTAATATATTCTTACCTTGTATTATAGGTTACATCCTTTTTTCCAAGAAAAAACAAAAGAGAAAAGAAAACCCATATGACGCTATACTAGCTCTCCACTATATCCATGCATTTTGCTGTGCTCCAAATCAGTATATTATGCTGGGATGTTTTTATTGATGATGAGCTAAGATTATGACACCATATGCTATGTAATATTGGTTATGGTATTATTTTCCAAGTTAAGATTTATTCTTTGTATAATGGCATAAAGAGCATGCCCCTCTCCATTGGAAGGGACTCAAGTGTAGCATAAGATAGAAAAATAACCATAGTAAATATGGCTCATTCTTTGGAAGATTTGAAAGCCCGGACGTCAACTGAACAGGTCTTCAGATATCACGAGCAAAAAAAAATAAATAAATAAAAATAAAAAAATAAAAAATTAGAAAAATCTATGAGCAGCATAAAGTATATAAATAATAGATTCATATACATTGAATCTATATATCATAAATGTTTTAACAGAAAGGCAATTTTTAACCCTGAATCAATACCATTTTTAATAGTCAGAGGTTACTTAGTTAACAACCAGCTATTTAGCTTGTCAGAAGCTGAATTGCAGTAGATGATAACGGCTGTATAAATATCTATATGTCTGTATGTCCTATATGTAGGTTAGAATTTATTGAAGAGTTATTTGTGGTAACATCAAAAGAGCTGACTATGTTCTTTCAAATCACGTAAGTGTTAGATGTCATCTCTTAAGCAAGATTCCCTGAATGACTAACACTTGGCATTGGGTGAGTTGATATATATTAAGCATGCTAGTCCATGAAATAGTTAGCTATGGATACTCTATGGGAGAACAATGCTGTCCATCAAAAGTTACAGACATGGAAAGATTACAGAGACCTTAGAGGTTGCCATTTTTTTCCCTTCTGCATATAAGAAACTCAAGGGACAGGCCACAATACAGACCTAGGACAAGGGGGTTCTAATGGTTTAATTTAAATTGTTGAAATTTACATATGTGTGATTTTCAATAGAAGATAGTAAAAGTCTGATCAAATGTGATTCATGAGCAACAAATTAGCAATCAGATCAAAATGGATCTCAAAATTTTAATTGATTTTGATCTGCCTTACCCAAAGCAGGGCAGCCATTTTAGGAGTGATAATTTCAAGGTAATTTCTCTCCACTCCTGGGCTTATTAGAATGCTTTTTTTGTTTCATTTTCTCAAAATCACCAACAAATACAAGACGAGAAGAGGAAGCTGACAAAATAGAAACATAGTAATTATCATCACCACTAATACCATAGTTATCATATAAATATATATATATTTATACATATATTTATACATATATGTATGTCTGTGTATATATGTATATATGTGTGTACATGTATACATATACACATGTAAAGTTTGCTATATATATAATGCTATATATATAATATATAAAATGAGATCTGGGCATTTTTGTGATACGTCAGTGATTCCAATCCACCACAGATCTCAAGGTGGTATATATAAACTAATTCGAATTTAAAGTCAGAGGCAGTGCGATGTAACGGAACCGTTCATTGTTCGCATCCAGTATATCATGGCTTGGGTTTTAGCTCAGCTTTAATAGGGCAAGACCGTCAGTGTCTATGAAACTCAGTGTTTTTCAGCTGTTAAATAGAGATTAAAATATCTGTTGTACTGACCTTTGTTGGGCAGTTGGAGGTCTCCAAGGACATAATTTTCCTGGCCAAGATTAGAACGCCTTTAACGTTCTAGATATGGTAGGGCTTGTGAAAATTACAGGTACGCAGGTCTGATGAGAGGGCTTTGGGGTCCAGGTGGACAGCATGAAATTTCAGCTGGGACACAGAATGCAGTTCTTTCTCCTCGGTCATGGGGAGCAGCTGCCTGCATTCTCCAGTTTGGAATGCACAGGCTTATAAAGCAAGATTTTAACAGACTGTTTGGCACTGGGTAGAATTCTTCCAAAGACCTGGCAGGGGAATTAGTTTAAGTAATAGTATGTCAAATACTCATCAAGACAAATACTAATTGAAGTTTCCAGCATATTAGGATTTGCCTGTGCAATGTTAGAAAGACACCAAGTGTGTCTTTGGAAGTTGATTTGTGCGAAGTCTGCCATGCCCTTCGGAAACATAAATATCATACTTTTCAGATGTCCTTGGGTAGGAATATATGACATTAGAAACAAACAACATCTTGAAGGTCATTCCATGTCATAGTTAAATTGAACTCAGTGGTGTTCCATTCCAGTGCCACTGGTCTAGACTCTTGGTTAGGAACACTGGTCTAGACTTCATCTTTCTATTTACATTTAAGTCCCTCAAGACCTGCTTTGTAGTGCTTGGTAGGTACCCCAAGCACATAAATAAACCAGCAAGTCACTAAAGGCATTTGTTTACCTGATAAATAATCTCGCCCTTTACTTAGCAGGAGTTGGATCACTTAGGGGAGAACCCCTTTTACATTTAATTATTTCATTTATTATGTAAATAACCAAGTTTTCAAACATATCTTCAGTCTTTCATTCCAGTTTGGCCTTTGTGAAGCCTGAGTTTTTTGTTGAAAAGTAATTTTCAAGTGTGCCGGCGTATTGCACAAGGAATGCTACAATTCTGTACTAGGTATTACAAAACTTGAGTGTTGCGTGGCACTGTGGCTTTGCAAGGAAACACCTGTGCTGTACCCCAGAAGGAACACGTACCTGCTTTAATTCCCAATTCACAGGCATTCATGGGGAAGAGGAAGAAGGAGAAAGAGTGACTAAAAGTGGCAAAATGTAGCCTATCGGATACCTCCGTCACCTTGTAATTGCTCTTTCCCAGGTACTTATTCTTATAAATGGGATTTTAGGACCCTAAATTGGTGGGTGATATGCATGGTAGTGATTTGTGAGAGGAAGTATTAGAGTTCTTTATAAAATGAGTTGAATGCTTTAGGGGTTTAAAATACATACTTCGTCCTAAGGAAATTTAATTTGGAAAGGATATTTTCTTTTTCATGCTAGTGAATTATGCAATTTGTCTAAGTAAAAGAATGTTTGGTTCAACAATTCTGAGTTGGCATTAAAATGGTTCTAGGAGAATTTGCCAAGATCCCATAAATAAACATTAACATGGTATGCGTGTGTGCAACCACGATCCTGAGGGTACCTTCCTTGTCATATAAATGCACAGCTGGAGTTAAAAAGATACCACATCTTAAGAGGGTTCTTGCTTGCTATAGCCAGTAAGTTAAAAAAAAAATTAAAGACCTGTTTCCTTTTAAAAATCTTTCTTCTAATGGGTGCATTTACATGCACAACCCATAGCTGAGTTAAAGTAGCAGATTTCAATAGGAAAAGGACTTAGGAAGAAAGCTCATAGATTCAAAACAATGGAATCCCTTTGTATACTTCTTTGTATGGTTCAAGGTAATTTGATATGCATTATCTAATGCCAGGTTTCACAAAAACCCTTCAAATCAGATAGTACTTTACCAGGGTAATAAGGCAAGAGAAGTAAATTGACAGGTACTTATTTCAGACGGGCCTCTAATCTTGTGGCTTTAAGACCACTGCTTGCTTAGCATAGCATAGCACTGAGCCATGCCCATAGGAACAGTGGTTTGGATCAAAAAGATCTTTCTGCTTACCCCCTCTGATGTCCTGGGCTCTTGTCTCTCACTCTGACACCTCATGCATGAATAGTATTTTTAATACGGGGTATGGTTATTCCTTTTGTAGGAGCAGATCAGCCTGACAGGTGGTGAGACTTTTCAAAAATATCATTACTAGTATGATTAATATTTACTTGAAAGATATCATCACTAGTCATTTCAAGAAGATGAGGAACATGTTTATTCCTGACTTGTTCACTGCTAAATCCACAACACAGAGACAGTTCTCAGTAATTAGTTGCGAACCGTCAATAAAATGTCCCCGAAAGAAAAAATCAGAAATTGAATCCTGTGAAGGCTCTGAGTTCGACATGGAAATGATGTGTCTCTGAACCATCGAGTTTGTGCCTTCAAAACTCCAGACGTCTTTTCCCTGCTTATTTACAACATTGGCACTGAATCAAGAGAGTTTATCAATAAATAATTTGCATTTATCTTGTTTTCTATAGTTGAACTGCTGCGTAAGTCTTCTTTCTATTTGATGTTTTACTTTGGAGTGGTGATAATTCATTCTCATCAGGCTTCTGATCTTCTAATGGTTATTGCTACCCAAATACGTGGAAAAAGACACAAGGTAATTTAGTAGACGGAGCTCTGTCTGAGGAGCTTTCCAGGTCATGTTCAAAGTAGCTCATTTCTTTGATTAGCCATATCTTTGTTTTCTCACCCCAAAATGTGAAGTGCAAACAAGAACACCCTGGGCGGGAATGCTGTATGGACTGTCATAGTTTTATTCTTGAGGAATCAGCGCTGGTTTATTTAAAGCCGTCTGTTATTTGAAGCGCCATTTTGTTCTTACAACCTCACATAATACTACCTGGCTGCTTGTTAAAAACTGAATTTTTTATTAATCCCATTGTTTGGGTTTATTTGTATTTCTGTAATTAATAATATGTAATTTATTTCACTCACAAATATGTGAATATGGTCTCTTTGCAAAAATAAACCAACAAACAATTACAAATTACACCCAAGTACCCTTTTTGTAATCTCCACCACCACTTCCCCCCAGCCACCAATCACCACCGTTTCCTCAAGAGAAACAAACACTCACGGTAATGGAGTATGGATATGCCTCAGGTCTTTTTCTGTGTGTATGCATACGGTCAATCTGGATTCATGCAAAATACGTAATATCATTTTATGGATGACTTTTATCTTTAATTTGTTTTTTCTTTAAAGATATTTTGGGGGCTGCCTGACTGGCTTGGTCAGAAGAGCACGTAAGTTCAAGCCCCATGTTGGGTGTAGAGATCACTTAAATAAATAAGACTTAAAATACTTGGTGACCTTGTCTGTGGTGGTACCTATAGCACAACTTCAAGTTCTTCATTCCTATGATCTTAATTGCTTCATAATATTTCTTGGTATGTATATACCATCTATGCCATGTGATTACCCAGCTACTGACAAACATTTAGATTGGTATCAATTCTTTCCATTATGGGCCATGAACACCTATAGATACTATCCTTATTGTTACCAGATTTATCAACTCAAAACCCAGGAAGGAACATACTTATGCTAAAAAACAAAAAACAAAAAACAAAAAAACATTCTTTATCAGAAATTCATATTTTATCTGGCAACCTTATTTTGTATGCAGATATCCAAGTGCATTTTAGACTAGATGTCAAGAAATGAGATGGCTAGGAAAATGCTAATGGACACCGTTTACTTTAATTTTAATAATTTTTGCCTTCTGGGAGTGCTTGGGTGGCTCAATCGGTTGAGTGTCAGACTTGGGCTCAGGTCATGATCTCGTGGTCAGTGAGTTCGAGTCCCGAGTTGGGCTCTGTGCTGACAGCTCAGACCCTGGAGCCTTCTTCGGATTCTGTGCCTCGTGCTCACAATAAACAATAAAAAATTTAAAAGAATTTTTTTGCCTTCTGTTCTCCTAAATTGACATCAAGTGATACTTTTGCTGTATTTTTCCCAGCCTCACGAGGTGAAAGCTAGTTAACTTTACTTTTTAATTGTTTTTTTAGTGATACTGTGTGAAGAAGAGTATGCACATCTTAAGAGCACAGCCTGGTTATTCTCCACACAATGAACATGGCTGTGCAACAAACCCACAGATAAAGAAGTAGAATATTACCAGAGCCCCCTGCCCCCAGTTCCTTCTTCCCCCACACACAGTGCAAAGCAAAACCAGTATCGTGACTTCTAACAGCTTAGATTATTTGATGGTTTTGTTGGGTTATTTCTTTACAAGAATGGAATCATAGCACATATAACGTGTCCGGCTTTTTCTGCTCAACATTTTGTTTGTGAGATTCATCCATGTTCATAATTTCCAATCATGCATTTGTATTGCTATATGGTTTTCATCTAATTTTAAGACTATAACTTTTCCTCTGAGTTCCACTTTGTCCCCAGTTCAAAGGTTTGTGTCAGGTAGTGTTCACATTTTTTCTAACACAATTCTAAATTATGTTTCAGATACCATTATTAGTCCAATTATCACTTAGAATTGAATATCTTTGGAGCACCTGGGTGGCTAAGTCAGTAAAGCATCCAACTTAGATTCAGATCATGATCTCTCAGTTCACAGGTTCAAGACATGCATCGGGCTTTGTGCTGACAGCTCAGAGCCAGGAACTTGCTTTGGATTTGGTCTCTCTCTCTCTCTCTCTCAAAAATAAATAAAAACATTAAAAAGAAACTTTTAAAAAATTGGATCTCTTTTAATAAATGGGCTTTATCTGGGTGGCTCAGTTGGTTGAATTCCCAACTTTGGCTCAGGTCATGATCCCACAGTCTATGAGTTTTGTTCCGCGTTGGGCTCTTTGCTGACAGCTCAGAGCCTGGAGCCTCATCTCTCTCTGCCTCCCGCCCTATCTCTCAAAAATAAATAAACAATAAAAAAATAAATAGTAAAATTAAAAATAAATGGACTTTATATTCTCTTCCTTCTCCTTTTGTTGATCAATACTTAATTTTTCGTGACACATTGTTTCTTCCATCTGTTCAAAATATTACTCCTTTTCCCTTTTAAAACCTTGCATTCTAATTTTTTTTATGAAGTAAATATTGTTACTTCTATGCTGTTTATTTGCTTGGTATGTATCCCTTTTCCCCCATTGCTTTGTTTAGGCGGACAGCAAACAGCTGTTTGGTGTAGAGCTGTTTTTTTTTTTTTGTTTATTACCCAACCTTAAACCCTGCTTCCAAATAGGTGAATTTAGCCCATTCTCTCAAATTATAAGAACTGACTCTAAATTATTTTATTTCTATTTTTAATTACTACCCAGAAATTTAAGAAATATAGACATTTCTACACAAATTTTAGAGTTGGTCTAGCAAAATCTTCTCCCTGAATCAATCAAGACTCTTGGCCTAATTTTCTATGCTGAATTCGTATTTCTCTCACCCACCCTCCTGAGATTCTCTAAGATTATTATCATTTCCTCTTCAAAAATCAATTTTTACTTGTACTTAGATTTTTTTATATATCCATTGCTTTCTATATGTTCTCAACTCTTTTGGAGATTTAAGTTCTTATCGATTATGTCTTCCAGTATTCCTTTCAAAGAAAGACTACGGATATATTATCCTAGACACCTATTTTCCTGGTATTGATTCATTTTACATCGCAGTCACAGCTGAGAAATTATCTGGCACACTATAGAATAATAAGCTCCAAATCATAATCCTTAAAGACTTGGAAGATATTTACCAATTCTTTTACAGTATTTAGTAGGGCCAATTGAAGTCTGATGTCAAGCAAATTCCTAATTCACCTTAAGATATGGTGTTTCATATTTGTGTCTTTGACATGCAAAACTTTTAACTTTATTTTTTGTTTGCTTGATTGACCAGCACTCTGAAATTTCACCCAAATTTTTTTAGGCGCATCAATAGTTTTGTTTGGAAGAGAATTCCTTATTCATTTAGCTCAGTGCTCAATGCCCTTTTTCAAACTGGAGATTCATGTATTACTTCTATTCTGCATCGATTTTTCTATCATTTTTTTTACCATCTCCTTATTTTAATTCTCCCTATGTTCTCTTACTGCATTTCCTATTGGATGGATGTCAGATATACTAGAACTATCTTCCATAACTTTTATGTTGTCTTTTGTTTTTCTCATCTTTTAAACTTTTGTTGGCTGCTTTTAAAGAGATTCAAAGTGATACATGCACCCCAATATTTATAGTAGCATTATCAACAATATCCAAACTATGGAAAGAGCCCAAATGTCCATTTAATGGATGTAAGGATAAAGAAGATATGGTATATATACATAATGGAATATTATTCAGCCATGAAAAGAATGAAATCTTGCCATTTGCAATGACATGGGTGGAGCTAGAAAGTATTATGCCAAGTGAAATAAGTCAGAGAAAGACAAATAGCATACAATTTCACTCATATGTGGAATTTAAGACACAAAACAAATGAGCAGAAGGGGGTGGGAAAGAGAAAGGCAAACCAATAAACAGACTCTTAACTCTTGAGGACAAACTGATGATTACCAGAGGAAAGATGGGTGGGGGATGGGTATATGGGTCATAGTAATTGAGGGCACTTACTGTAATGAGCGCCAGGGGGTTGTATACAAGCAATGAATCACTAAATTCTATACCTGAAACTAATATTACACTGTATGTTAATGAAATGAAATTTAAATAAAAACTTGGAAAAAAAATAAGGCAAATTAATTCAGCACTATATTGTAACTACAAACTAATCCTGAGGTTGGTTGCTGTGTTTATTTCAATGTTCTGTTTTTTCATTTCTGAGGTCTAGTGTTGTGATTTTAGAGGTTCGTATTTCACATCTCCTGATACATTTCTCTTGTAAAGTCTGTTTCGCCTGCATGTCTGAAACTCTATTCTCTTAAGTGTAAGTTCTTCCACTTGTTGAATTACTTTCTTCTTTTCTATACATGTGATATAAGTTATTTTAATCAACGTTTAGTGTTTTGGTTTAGTCCTTATTCTGATTTCTGCCAGTTTTTGAAGACAGTGTGTGAATTATGGGACTTATTAAACTACTCCCTTTGAAACCAGTAATTATTTTATGATAACTCTATCGTTGTGTTTGACAAGCTTAGAGTTTCAAGATCTGAAACCTGATATGTAAAATGGCCACATCTGAATGATCATTGTACCCACTTATTTATTTTTTTAATGTTTATTTATTTTTTGAGAGAGAGAGAGACACATACACACAGAGTGCAAGTGGTGGAGGGGCAGAGAGAGAGGGAGACACAGAATCTGAAGCAGGCTCCAGACTCCAAGCTGTCAGCACAGAGCCTGACATGGGGCTCGAACTCACAAACTGCAAGATCATGACCTGAGTCGAAGTCAGATGCCCAACTAACTGAGCCCCCAGGCGCCCCTCATCCTACCCATTTAAGAAGAAGCCATGTTTCCCATGTACACAATGTTCCTGATGCTCTTTCTCACTCGAACCTTCATTTTGCTTGCTGCACTTTAAAACTTCTTCTATATGCCAGGGTTGGATAAGAATTTAGTCGTTCTCTGTCTTCTCGTGAGGAATCTTTAGACGACATGCATTTTGATTTTCTGGGGCTGGTTGTCCTAAATATGTCTACTGGGTCCCTTGGAAAAGATACTGATTCTTTGCAACGTCTCGGAGATCCTTACACGGGTGATCCGGAGAGATGATTTTTATTAACGGATGTTCCAGGTAAATTTCATGATCTGGCAAATTCAGAACAAGCAATACTTTCGAAAGAGGTAGAAATTGACAGCACTCATCCGGTGAGGGGAGGGAAGAGGGCGCTTCCTTTTGCCAGAGTGATGAGATTAAATTGAAGTTTAATCTCAGGTAAAAATTCTGGGCCCTTGTTGAGCAAACCCTCAAACATCTGCTAAATGTGATATTTTAATCCCTAATTGGTGACATGCACTGTGCTATGTGGCACTTGTGATTCAAAATCATTTTGTGGACACTTGACAAAGAAAGTATGTGGTACTAAACCACTTCCACCTGCTAAAATAGGTTGCACTGAACTCAGGGTTAACTAAGGTGCACCATTTGGAAATAGTTTGCAAAAATGCCTCAATTCTCTTGGGGAGGCAGCCTGCTTGCCTTGTGGTTTCTGAGCGCTTCAAGGCTTAAACCTGATCTCCACGTCAATCAACCAGGAAACGAAAAGAACACTGGATAACAGTTTAACTAATCTGAACAATTTTTGCACATGGCAGAGTTTTGTTGCCATTGGATATCACTGTACACTAGTTCTCGTGTAGAATTTTAGGACATGCTGTGTAATATCATGTCATTCGCAGAGGCTGATTGCCTTGACTTCACAGCAAGCGCTAATAGTTAATTTCAGCTAAAGCTGATAAAGATAGTTCTACACATGGTTTGAATCACTGTAGTCAAATCCTGAGGTAAAAAAAGCTTGTTTCCCACAGCTCATCCTTATCAAGATGGGAGATAGACAAATGTCAAACAGTTTGAAGATTTAATTTGTTCAAAGCAGGCAGCAAACCTGGCAAGTTCGTGCATGTTATTTATTTACTTGATTGTTTACTTGCGGGGCTGAGTTGAGAAGTGGGGGAGAAGAGAATGCTAGAACTGTCTGGATACATAGGCCGCAATGGAAATATTGCAACCTTGTCATGTTGTATTCAGAACATGTATGTATTTAGCATTAATTAATTAATTCTCCAAGTTGTTATATGTGAGTGACTATTTGTTAATTGTGGCTTAATACTTTCCGTATTTCATGGAAGGTAAGAAAAAAAGGGTATAGTTATGGGGGTGACAGGAAATGCTAGTTTAAAGGGAAAAGAAGTTCAGTGTAAACTAACTTTTCATTTAGATCTGAGCCTTGCCTTTTTCCTAATGGCATTATCTGTACAATCCCTTCTTGGGCAGATCAGACCTGAAAACTGGGAAAGGGTCCATCGGGTAACCCTGGGGCCCTGGACGGGGGCTTCAGAAACAAAGTTCTTGAGGTTGTGATGCAAAAGGAAGTCGATGATAAAGTTGAGTAATTATACCATAGTGATTATATTGGTTATTACTAATATTAAAAGAAATAATTATAATGACATAAAATATTCCTGAAGGAAGAGATTGAATAGGTAAGGCAAAATAGAAAAAATACTCTCCGTAAGTAACTTTGAGAATCAGGCTTTCAGTGTGGCTCCTGTGCACATTTCTCTTAGACTTTATTTCTTCCAAATATCAGAAAACTCCATCACTGATATTGTTGACCTACATGCTCCCTGTCTCTGCCTGAGGAGAAAGAAAATGGAGAAGGAAGGAACATAGACCTTGATTCAGAGCTCAGAGCACATGACTAGGATCCAATTTTCTCTCCAATCTCTCCTCTGCTTCCTCAGGAATGCCTGAATTCTCACACAGCACTCCACACACACACACACACACACACACACACACACACACACACACCCTGGGGAAACCAACATGGCCGCCAAGTTCAAAGGACTTTCTGCTTTTAGGAAGATTTTATAGTGGTGAAATGTTCGGGATGCCTGGAAAAGCTCAGTTCGTTCAGTATTCGACTGGATGGCAGCTCAAGTCATGAGTTCATGGTGTGTGAGTTCAAGCCCCACGTCAGGCTCTGCACTGACAGTGTGGAGCCTGCTTAGGCTTCCCTTTCTCTCTCTCTCTCTCTTTGCCCCTCCCCCTTCTCTCTTTCTCTCTCTCTCTCTTTCAAAAATGAATAAATAAGCTTAAAAAAAAAGATATGTTTACATTGGGTAATGCTTAGAACAGGGTTTTCTTTTAAGAGCAGGAGGGAAAAATAGATACAAATTCTGCTTTATGCATATGCATAATAAGAAATATCCTCTCTCTCCAGAACCTTCCTTAGGTGGTAGTGATCAATGAGACCAAGAGCCATAGTTGTTGCAATAAATTGCTTCTTAAAGTTTAGTTGTCCCGTCACGATGCCATTGGCAGGAGAAATCTTGTATTTAGGGTAGCATTGCCTCTTTATCTCCAGAAATGATCGGAATAAACTGCTAACGATGACAATGAACGCGAATCACTCCTATAGTTTTAATGAGTTTTCCTTAGTCTGTAAAGACAGGAAGTGCTGGGGTCCTTGTTCCAGCGAATCTAGGGGTCCACAAAGGACGAACAGTCAGGCAAAAGGAAATGAGAGAGCCACGAGAGAGATGTAGTCTGATGACCAAGCAAGCAGCCGTGGCAATTCTGGCATCTTCGCAATTCTGGCATCTTCGCAGGAAGGGTCTCAACCTGTGAGCCCAAAATGGCTCCCAACAAGGAAGACTCTGAGCCTTCTGAAAATTGAGAGCTTGGGAACTCTGGGATTAGACCTCATGAGCATTAGTTTCTAGAAGGACAGTGGGGATGCTGAAACCACCTGGCCAGGGGTGTGCGGGAGGTTGAAATATACTGATGTTGTGAATATGCAAGTGCGTTTGTTCAAGTGCCATAAAAATGTGTAAAATCACTTTGCGTCACACCCAGAGCACTTCCACTCATCTTAGGTATAAAGATTATTGTTTTTTGTCTGAACACAATAAGTAACCACTTTTCAATATGATGCATTTTGGTCCTTAACTCCTACAAAATTTCATTAAAATGCATTGCAAATCACAAAATGTAATTCCACTGGGAAACTTAGGCTGCTGCTTGTCTTTCTGGGTTCATGGTCAAGAGCTCAATCACAGTGAGTTTACACTGCCTTTCTTTGCATACGTAGTACAGCATGTCTGGTGTAGTGTGAAGATTGCCAGGACACAAGTCATGAGTCAGAACTTCTGGTATGGTCAGGAACTATCATGAAACATTTCTGAGGCTCATTTCCCTCATCTGTAAACTGGGATGGTGGCAATACAGGATCTCTTACATAATTTCTTCTTTTAGAGTTCCTTATTATATATATAAATAATATATTTTTATATTTATTTTATATTATATATATAAAACATAAATGTTTTATATTTAATTTATATTATATATATATATATATATATATTTTTTTTTTTAGAGAGAGCAGGGCGAGCAGAAGAGGGACAGAGGGAGAGAGAGAATCTCAGTGTGCAGCCTAACATGGGGCTGGACCCCACAACCCTGGGATCATGACCTGAGCCTAGATCAAGAGTCAGATGCTCAATTGACTAAGCCATCCTGGTGCCCCTAGGGTTCTATTAGTCTATACTATTACCAAATTTGGTCAAGATCACACAACACTTTTAAAGCTTTTTTGTTTTTGGTTCTTTTTTTTTTTTTTTTTTAGTTTATTTATTTTGGGAGAGAGAGAGAGCCTGAGTGAGTGAGGGGCAGAGAGAAAGAGAGTGTGAGAGAATTCCAAGCAGGTTCGAGCTGTCAGCATAGGGCCCATGGTGCGGCCTCAAACTTAAGAACCTGGAGATCATGACCTGAGCCAAAATCAGGAGTTGGATGCTTAACTGAAGGAGCCACCCAGGTGCCCCAAGATCACACAAAATTTTTGAAGAACAAAGAAGCACATGGGAACATATTGATTATTTGCTGTGAGGAGAGACCTCATTTCAACAAAGAGAATCTAATGTGAAAACGTAAAAGTAAATTTTAAAAGTCACAGCTACTTAACATTTGGAAGTTTACAACCTTATGGTTGAAAAAGTCAAAAAAAAAAAAAGGTCAAAAGATTCAGCCCTAAAATGCAAATTATACCTATATAATTGCCCAAAATTGTGTGTAAGGCAAATAATAATCATGCCAGTGAATGACATATTACATAAAGTATTTTATTAGGGACAGTCTAGAATAACTTTCCCCATCAAATGATAAGGGGACATGTTATTGAATTTAATTCAACATTTAGCCCTCTTATTATGCTATTTCTAATAAAGTATTGAACTGAAACCAGCAGATGATTCTTTCTAAACAACAACTAAATGTTAACCTTTGAGGGAAATTATGATTTTGTTACCCCTAATCCCTATTTGATTCTATTATTAGTGCTATAGCATTTAAAAAATCTTTCTCAATCATTATTACCATTGCAATTATTATTATTATTGCTCTTCAATAGCATTTATTGAGTGCTGTGTGCTATGCACCTTACTAACTACCTTATTTCATCTAATACAATAGCATTCTCTAGTCAATGCTATTTTTAGCCTCAATCCATGGCTTAGGAAACTGAAGAGCAGATAGTTGAGATAACATACTGGAGACCACAGAGCCATTAAACTGCTCCGGAGTAATCTAACCCCGTACTTATTAACATCAAACTTGAGTTCATATTTCCAAGCTTGCTTTGGGAAGTTGAAAGAAACCAGCATTCCTTGAGTGCTAATATATACCACGAATTTTACATTCAATGTCATTTATTGGATCAAAATTAGATAACACTGTCTTAGTCCATTCAGGCTACTGTAACAAAATTACCAGAGACTGAGTGGTTTATAAACCACAGAAATTTATTTCCTAATCTGGGAGACTGAGATGTCAAGATCAAGGTACAGGCACATGCCTTGTCCAGGGGAGAGCCTGTTTCTGGTTCATAGGGGGCTATCTTCTCCCTGTGTCCTCACATGGAGAAATGAGGAAAGGAGGTCTCTGGGAGTCTTTGTATAAGGGCACTAATTCCATACACGGAGGCTCCGCACCCATGACCTAATCATTTCTCAATGGCCTCCCCTCTGCATACCATCCTATCAGGGACTACGTTTCATAATATGACTTTAGGGAAACACAAATGTTGTCTATGGAAAATACTAAATTATGTTTGGAAAAACTATATACAAAAAGTACTTAAAATTCACCAAACAGTAGAAATACTAGTGTTACTTGTGTGCACTCTCTTAGTCTTTATATCATCAATTCATATAATTATTATTAGACTGATTATATTATTTTATATTTTGCCTTTTCTTCACTCAGTGTCAAACTATAAACATTTGTTGTGGTGACGTGGTTGTTATAATTATTATATGTAAAAGGTGAAAATACGTTTATTTTTTTAAGTTTTTTATTCATTTATTTTGAGAGAGGGAGAGAGAGGATCCTAAGCAGGCTACACTGCCAGAGCAGAGCCCAACACGGGGCTCGAACTCATGAACTACAAGATCTTGACCTAAGCTGAAATCATGAGTCTTGACACTTGACTGAGTCACCCAGGTGCCCCTTATTTAAGTTTATTAAGAGATTTATACAACCATTCATTTATTGTTGAACATTAGATAACAAATATAGTTTCAATATAAAATACACAGAAACTCTCATTATAAGTTTATTGTCACAGGATACCATGCAAAATATGTGTGACTTATTTGACCTATAATTGCTTAAACTATTTTCAGAAAAGTGTAAATGACTTACAAAAATTCCTTTAAAACCTACCACTTAGATAACATTTTTTCCTATTTTGAACATTTGATTTAGGAATGATATCTAAAACCCAGTTTTAACTTAATTTTTAAAAAACTGGAATAATAGCATCTCCAACCAATGGCCAAATATAGTTCTTTGATCTGTAATCCATGGGTTATAACCATCTGAGTTTAACAAAAGAGGTCAATGACTTAAAAATTGCCAAAATGATAAAACCTGTTCACTATATTTTGACCAAAATGATTTTAGCTGTGTACATAAACTGTAACTACTTTAGTTTGGGTCATTGGGAAGCAGAACTTAACTTATGAATATTATTACCAGCATTTTCTAAAGTAGAAGAATGTGTTCTTTTTAATAAACATTTTTGGAGGATACTTTGCATATGTGAAAATGCATCCATTTAAAATACACAGTTCAATAGCAGTGGTGAAGATACACTTTTACATAGTGACCACCTAATCAAGTTATATAATATTTCTGCTACTCTAAAAAGTTTTTTTGAGCCATTTGAGGTTCTTTTCTTCAAAACCATAAGCCCTGGATAACTCTGGTCTAGTATCCATTTCTATGGATTAGATTTTCTTTTTAACGAAGTATCACATAATTGGAATCATATAGTATGTATTCATTTGCTCAGAGTTTCTTTTGCTCAGCACGAGTATTTGAGATTCTCCCATGATGTCCCAGGTATCAGGCATTTGTTTCTTTTTATTACTGAATATTATTCAATTTTTGGATATATACTTTTCATGTGTTGATGGACTTGAGGGTTGCTTTCATTTTTGAGGTCTTATGAACAAAGGCTGCAGTGAATGTTGAGGTGCAAGTCTTCGTGTGCACATCATTGTACTTCTCTTGAATAAATAGTTAGGTGTGGAATTGGTGGGCCATGTGATATGTTTACATCTCACTCTCTTCACAAGTTGCCAACCTGTTTCTCTTACAGTGGTTTTAGCATTTGACATACCCATGCAACATGCCTCGGTGTGTCGGTCACTCCACATCTTGGCAACTCTTGACACTGTCAAGTCTCTTTAATGTTAGTCATTTGAGCTCGCACGTAGTTGTATCTCACTGTGGTTTTACTGTGCGCTGCCTGATGACTAACGATGCTGAGCATCATACCATGTCTTTATTAGCAACTTATGTCCCCTGAAGTGTCTGTTCAATATTTTCTTCATTTTTTGGATTGTCCGTGTCCTTGGTTTTTAGTTACAGAAGTATATATTCTAGACACGTGTTATTCTCACTTAAATGAATTGTGATTATTTTCATCCAGGCAGTCTGTGGCTTACATCCTCCTTTCTTTAATAGTATATTTCAAAACACAGAGAGTTTTAATTTGAAAGAACTGTAATTATCATCTTTTTCTTTATGGTTTATGTTTTTTGTGCCCTACGAGTCATGTACCTCAAGTTTTCTTCTAGAAGTTTGATAGTTTTAGCATTTGAATTTAGGTCCATGATCCATTTGGAGTTCATTTTTTAGTATGGTGTGAGGAAAGGGTCAAGGTTAATTGTTTTTCCTGATGTCTATCCAGTTGTTCTAGTACCATTGCTGAAAAAAAAGATAAAAACTATTCTTGGGGCACCTGGGTGGCTCAGTCAGTTAAGCGTCCAACTTTGGCTCAGGTCCATGGTTCTTGAGTTTTAGCCCAGTGTTGGGCTCTGTCTTGACAGCTCAGGGGAGGGGCAGAGATAGAGGGAGACACAGAATCCGAAACAGGCTCCAGGCTCTGAGCTGTTGACACAGAGCCCAACTCAGGGCTGAAACCCATGAACCAGGAGATCATGACCTGAGCCGAAGTCGGACACTTAACTGCTTAACCAACTGAGCCACCCAGATGCCTCTTGTATTTTAATTTTAGATGGAATTTTAAATGGAATAATTCTGCCCCAGTTGAAAGTCATTTTTATTGAAGGAAAAACAAATAGCAAATAAATATATGATAAACATTCAACTTCATTATTAAAAATGAAAGTAAATTTAACTTTTTCACTTAGTTTCCGGGGTTTCAAAAAGTCCAAAGATACTATTCAAGAAAATTCAGAAAATTACATAATACATGAACTAGACTGTGCTGACATTTAAGAATATAAGACGCCAATTGGAATTAAAGTCGAGGCCTGCTTAAGCAAGTAGTTCCTGAGATGCCCTCTCATCTGCTGGACTAGGAAAGCTGTTTTCAAACACTGAATTTAATGCTTTGGCTTAGCATAGTCACTCTGAGTGATATATTTTACCTTCCCGCCCTCAAAGGATGAGAGTGACCATTTCCCCAGAGCCTCTCCAGCAGGGCATACTGTCAAACTTCTGAATTTTTGCCTGTCTTATGGGTGAAAAATAATATCTCAATATACACTTAATTTACATTTAATTTTGGTTTCTTCTCATTTGGTAAGGACGACTTGAACTTCTTATTCTGCAAACTTTCTGTTTCTATTTCTAGTTGATGTTTATGAATAATTAGTCATTTCTCTTCATTCGTATGAGTTATTTACAGGGAAATGAAATCTACATGAAATATAAATTGCTAATTTTCCCTGGTTTTTGTCTTTTTACCCTGCTCATGGCTATTTTACAGTATATATATATAATATATATTACTGATGTGTGTATGTATATAATATAAATGCTATGATATATAGTATATTTTATAATATATGGTATATAGCTTTTAATATACATTATATACATATTTGTGTGTACATATATAAGCATACATACATATTAAAAATAAAATTTATCTATATATTTTCCTCATTGATTTGGGATTTAAAGGCAGTGATAGATGAAGGGATAAAGAAGATGTGGTTTATATATACAATGGAATACTACTTGGCAATGAGAAAGAATGAAATCTGGCCATTTGCAGCAATGTGGATGGAACTGGAGGGTATTATGCTGAGTGAAATAAGTCAGTCAGAGAAAGACAGATACCATATGTTTTCACTCATATGTGGAACTTGAGAAACTTATCAGAAGACCGTGGGGGAGGGGATGGGGAAAAAGTTACAAATGGAGAGGGAGGGAGGTAAACCACAAAAGACTCTTAAATACAGAGAACAAACTGAGGGAGGATGGGGTTGGAGGAGAGGGGAAAATGGGTGATAGGCATTGAGGAGGGCACTTGTTGGGATGAGCACTGAATAGTGTATGGAAGCCCATTGACAATACATTATATTTTTAAAAAGGCAGTTATAAAAATTTCTTTTTCTTCCAGCTTATGAAGTAATTTACCAGGGATTTCCTCCAGGACATTACTCATGGAGAGTTTATCCTGGCATAAGTCTGAGGAATAAATAAAATTCAAAAGATTCTCCAAATATTCCAAAACATCTTATTAAAAGTCTGCTGCTTCCCCTAAGCTTTATTATGCAAAAATTTCCATACGCAATTATTTCTGTCTTAATTTTCTACTCTCTTTCTTTCATCGTCTGTTAGTAGAGCAGTTCCACACTGATTTATTTACAAGGGGTTTATAATATGTTTAGACGTCTAGGAAGGCATGGCCTCTCTTTCTTTTTTTTTTCTTTTTTTTTTTTTGCTTGTCTATCTTTAACATAAAGTTTACAACAAATTTATCACTAGAAAAAAAATTTGACATTTTTAATTGAGATCAGTTACACTTAACTGACATCATTACGACTATCCTATGTAATGGGCAGTTAAATATTTTATCTAAAATTTCATTTAAGCAAGAAGTCCAAGCTCTGGATACGCTGTACAGCATTGTAACTATGGTCAATAATAAAGTACTCAGACACTTGAACATTTGTTAAGAGGGAAGATCTCATGTTAAGTGATCTTGCCAAATAGAATAAAATTACATATACGCTTTTATATCTTGAAAGCAATTTTGAAACTTTCCCTAATGTAGATCTTGGACATGAAAACAAAAAAATGCTTTAAATACAAGAATCGTATTGGACATGTTTCTAATGGGTATTAGCTTTATGTATGGCAATGTAAACTATAAATGCCTTTGGAACTGTCACAAGACAAGCCTCATCATACACACACACACAAACACACACACACGCACACACACACACACACAAACAGGCAATATTGTCTGCACATTTAGATTGTAAACACAGTCTCTTAAAATTGTGTTCTTGTGGGGTGCCTGGGTGATTCAGACAGTTGAGCATCTGACACTTGGTTTCCACTCAGGTCATGATCTCATGGTTTGTGAGTTCCAGTCCCACATTGGTCTCCACGCTGACAGTATGGAGACTGCTTGAGATTCTCTTTCTCTCCCTCTCTCTCTCTCTCTCAAAAAGAAAAAAAAAAGTGTTCTTTTGTGAATTCCTGGGTCTTTAAGCAGTATTGGGATGAAATTTAATAGACCCACCATATGAAATATTCTCAGGTATCTAATGACTTTGCTAATTATTTATTTGCTGACTAGCTTAAAATGTCTCCCTCTTGTGTAGCCAATTTTAAGGCCATAAATCAATCAACTCCATACAAGCAAACTTACTTTTAAACTTGATTTAACTGAGGGGGAGTGTGAAAAGCATCTTAAAAATGCACCTTCTAATAAGTTGTAATGTAAAACGGCATTAGTTTATATGCTGGTATCATTAATTATCTTTTTTTAACAACAGCGGATTGGTGGGAGAATCATAGATCTTCATTTATAAGACAGAGTGGTATAACAACATTATATGAAATAGCATGATTTATTGAACCTGGGAATTTCAGTAAAAGGCTGAATGACTTTCAAATCCAGTAAGAACTGTCTCTTTGATGATCACATACGATCTAGTGGGAACTGTCACTGTTCCCTGCCAACAAAATCTGTAATATAACTTCTGCAAAACCTTCATGACTTCCTGTCTATCACCGAGCTCGGTGAATCATTTATTCCCACTCTCTTTGAGAATGCGTGTGAACCTGGATGCCACCCCATATTTCCCGACTGGCTGCCTTGTGAAGCAAAACAAAGAAAGACTCAAACTTCACAATTGCCAATAATGAGCAATCATTACTCAAATTACTCCAAGCACTGATTAGGTTTAAAGTAATGAAGAAACCACCATAATCAATCATCATCAACCCAAAGAAAGTCAATCTGTGTAGAGAGACCCTAGGAATTAGCACAGGGCTCCACCTACAGGGTTCCCAGGGCAAGAAGAGAGCAGGCTGGCTTCAAGCCGCATGTAAGTTTCCTCTTTAGGCTGGCCACTCCGACTGCCTGCCCAAAACTCTAAAAAGAAGCAAACTAAATTCATTTGCTTTTTAATGGTGTCTCCCTCCAAACAAGGAGTCTTGATTGACACACAGCATAAATAATAATGTTGTCACATGTACCGTTATTAAAAAAAAAAAATCTTAAGGCAATCATACCAGTACACAGTAAAGATGAGATAGATTGATAGATCGATAGATAGGCAGACTGATAGAAAATTAAACTTGCACTTCTGCTATGGTGAGTGACCAGTCATCTTAATTTATCAGGACTGAGGGGTCCCTAGAATATCGAATCCTGTTTTAAAAATAGAACAGTCTTAGGGAGCCTGAGTGGCTCAGTAGGTTAAGTGTCCAACTTCATATCACGTCATGATCTCAAGTTCTGTGGGTTTGAGCCCCATGTCAGGCTCTGTGCTCACAGCTCAGAGCCTGGAGCCTGCTTCGGATTCTGTGTCTTGCTCTGTTTATCTGCCCCTCCTCCACTCAAGCTCTGTCTCTCTGTCTCTCAAAAATGAATAAATGTTAAAAAAAAATTAAAAATAATCCTGGCAAACCATGTTGAATTGGTCATCCTGCTAATGTTATCAGCTTTCCAAGAAGGTAATATTTTTAAACACATTATTTTTTAGTTTATTTATTTATTTTGAGAGAGGGAGAGAGAGAGGGAGAGAGAGAGAGAGAGAGAGAGAGAGAGAGAGAGAGAGAGAAGGAGAGAGAGAATCCTGAACAGCTCCTCAGCACATAGCCCAACACAGAGCTCTATCTCATGAACCCATGAGATCATGACCTGAGCCAAAACTGAGAGTCAAATGCCTAAGCTGACTGAGTCACCCAGGTGCCCCTTAAGTGCAATTTCTATTAATTATGGTAGCCACCTTGTGGGGAAGGCACTGGACTATCCTTAAGGAAGAATTTGTCTACTTTTTACTACAGATGAGAACAACTTTCTAAGTGAGCATAAAATTTTCCTCTGCAGCATTTGGTTTTCCACAATTCAAACAGGAGAACTGCAATGTCAAGAAATTCATCCTTGCCATGTGTTTTAAGTTTTGCCACACTTGGCAATTTATTCGGATTCTTTCTACCTGAAAAACAATTATAATGACACCTTTAAGTATGAGAGCAAGTCAGTTTGACCCCGAAAAGGGCATATGCCAAGTTTTAAGTTGTCGAACGCACCCTGAGGGGCAAATATGCACAATATTTAATACATGTATTTGTTGGTCCATTTGGAAGACAAATGGTTGTATTCTATCTAATACTACTTTACTATTTACAAGCAGATATTATTTCAAAGAGAAATTGACTTTACCTAATTTAAACGTATTTGGATATGTGTGTGTGTGTTTAGTTATGGTCTAATTTATAATGTATAATGAAAATAAGATATAAATATATGCAATCCAGTTTTTTTTTCAATATTAGATTGTTTAGAGAAGTAATAGGAAGCCAGAAAGGTTCAAAAAGATGGATTATATTTTAAAATATTCTTGAAAACATGGATGAAAATGTTATGCTAATAGTGCCCATAATTGAACTGCATTGTCATGGGCTGCTTCTTTAAGCTGGGTGCTCAGAGACAATGACAGAACTAGTCTTTTTATATGAAAAGTTTCCACATTACCCTTATTTAAAATGTATGTGGACCGTCCATCTTTGACAACAATAATAAATTATTTCCATGGTAACCCAGAGAAAGAAGTGAATGGCCGTCATCTCAGCACAGCGACAAAGGGGACTACAGAGGGAGTTCCTTGTCAGTGTTTTGGTCAAGATACTGCACCGTAAACATTTTAAAAATAAATTATCATGACTGTGACTGAGGGTTATCAGGCTATTAAAAAATGAATTGTCAGAGGAGAGATAAATCATATTTTTGGCAAAACTACAAATGACGAGGATGGAAAGGAAAATATCACTTATGCAGGGTTTGTGTATAGGGACCAGAAACCGATCTAAGCTCTTTATAAAAACTATATAACTAATAGGAAAAATTAATAATACCCCTTTGTTGAAATGTCAAAGTTTGTGCTGAAAAACGTTGTTGGGACCTAGATTCAATTTCCATTTACAGCAATCAGCAATAATGTTATGTCAACAATTGATCTGTCATTCTCTTTGGTAATTTTGTTAACCTTGAATTTCAAAATATTTCATTATTTGGTAGATCCATTTTTGCCTATTTATTCTCTCTCAATTAAGTATACCTACTCTTGAACTCTTGACTGGAAATAGATTATAAATCTGAGTTCCGGTTACTTAAAATGTTTACCCCCAAAAAGGGTTATTTAAAACTTCACAACATTTATAGTAGCTATTCAGTCGCTGAGAGGTTACTAGAATTGTTATGGTAATAACATATTCTTTCTCATACAGAGACTAAACTGTCTTTCCCATTCAGACATTTAATTCAGTATTAATAAATGTAAATAAATAATGGTAAATTCCAAAAAGATTGCATATATTAATAAGCGGGTATTGGGACTCCAAAAAGACAGCATAGGTCAGAACTATTTTGCAAATTTACTAGTGTTTTCCTGTTGATCGATTGTTCAGATAAACTGAATCCAAATCTTTGAGTAACTGGGAATTATGAGTCAGTGAGAAAAGATGAAGTCACATTTAACACAAAATCACAGTTAAGATAACAATAACAGTAACAATTATTTTAGTAGGACAATGGCATTGACTGAATTCTTATATACTGGTCACTCTTCTCAGTGCTTTGCATACATTATCTTATTCACTCTTCACAAAACCATTTGAGGGTAGTTACTCTTATTCTTTGTGTGCTAAGTAAGGATACTGACTATTTTGGCCAAGGTAAAGGAAGGATTCAAATGCAAACAACAGAACCAAAGGATCTCTTGTGGGTTATCTGGACCCTGACTGTTCAGAAGAAGCAGCGTCTGGGATTGGCCCACTTCTCCCTCATCAGGGCACCATTGATGAGTCACAGAGGTCTCTGAGCCCGCCCAAACCCAGCCCTCTACTGAAACCCCAAGGATTGGTGATCAGACCCACTTCTCTCTTTAAAGGGGGGGATGGAAATTCTGATGGCACAGGGGATTTTGCCTGGGGGCGAGGCAAGTCACAAATCTCTTATTCATTCCTGCAACTGAGTTAAACATTTGGGAATCATCATGTGACAGTACAAGTGCAGGTTCACTTAGGAAAGGAACAGATCAGGCAAGGAGAAAAATAAATCTACACAGTGAGTCTAGCCTTTTCATTGTGTCCTCAAATAATGTCAAAACCTACTAAATCCCGTAGTGTAATAAAATTTGATTTCATGTAAATTTGGTTGCAATTTTACTATTAAAAAATTCTTTAAACCAGATGAATAGTAGGGAATACATAATAAAACAGAAAAAAATAAGAGTTTCTTCGAACATGACAGTAGTAGTAAGGAAAACTCTCTGGCACAGGACTCAAATGGCCAAGCTGTGTGTAATTTTAATTCTTTTTCTCTATTTTTTTTTTTTGCTGTCATAATGCTGACATGTTATAGTCTCTGATCTACTGTTAGTAACATTGATTTTTATAAGTGACACTAGACCTGGTGTATAATTTTATATCTATATTAATCACACCCAATGTAAGATATAATAAATGTAATTTAACAGACAATGTTGAGTGCTAACCTTTAAAACCCCTTAACAAGCAAAGTCTCTGAAGAAAGAAGAAAAAGTAATTCACCTTCATTTAATAGAGTAGAAATGTCTTAAAT
Source organism: Paguma larvata (assembly GCA_030068075.1). NCBI lineage: Eukaryota > Metazoa > Chordata > Mammalia > Carnivora > Viverridae > Paguma > Paguma larvata. The sequence continues at coordinate 126,394,668 of CM057827.1, read as the reverse complement.
ATAAATTTCATGTTTTGGAATGTTCCGTTCAAAAATAATCCCAGAGCACCTGAGTGGCTCAGTTGGTTAAACATCAGACTCTTAATTTGGGCTCAGGTCATGATCTCATGGTCCATGGGATTGAGCCCTGTATTGGGCTCTATGCTATCAACTGATAGCACAGAGCCTGCTTGGAATTCTCTGCTTCCCTCCCTCTCTGCCCTCCTCCATTCTTTCTCTCTCTCAAAATCATCATCATCATCATCATCATCATCATCATCATCACATATAAGAAGCTCACACAAATCAGTGGAAAGAAAAACAACTAATGCTCTCCCCACCTCGCCCCACCATAAGATAAAAAGCCAAGAATATAAAAAGACAATCCACAAAGTGGCAAAGAAACAAAAATTGCTCATTGTCATTAATGAAAAAGATAAAAATAAACTCAAAATTAGATGATTTATTTGTTGTTTGTTTTTCCCTAACATTAGCAAACATTTAAAGATGGTGGGTACAATTAAGCAGGTACACCTTTTTAAAAACTAATTTGGCAAGATGTATTACAATATCTTACCTGTCATTCACTAGTCCCATTTCTAAAGATTAACCCACAGAAAAATATGTATGATAGAGAACAAATTTTACTACAAAGATGCTCATAGTGAACTATTTTCGTGGTTAAAACCTGGAAAAAAAAATAGTAGGCAATACTTATGCCTGTAGGTTGATATAGTAATAATAGCTATCACTTCTTTATCAAATTATTGTTAGGTGTCTGAGAATGTGCCAAATGATTTACTTATATGATCTCAAATCTCGAAATACCCAATGAAGTAGATGTCATTTCTCCACTTTATGGAGAAAGAAATGAAATTCAGAGAAAATATGTAATTTTCCCGAAATACCCAAGAAGTATGTGGTTGGATCAGGATTCAAATCAGACTCCCGTTATTCCAGAGTCTATGTTCTTACCAATACTCAGTACTGCCTCTCATATAATGGAAAAGTACATGTAATTAAAGTTAGGCTTATATAGGGCCTTTAAAGACCTGCAGAGAGCATGCTGGGGCATTGAGATATAAAATAGCACACAACATGTACACTAAACCACTGCTCACTAAATACATATTATGTTCAAGGCCCTTGCGACCTCAGTTCAAAATAACGCCATAGGATCAACAAATAAAAAAAAAATCTGGAAGAAAACATGAAATATATTAGTAAAGATTTTTTGCTGGGTAGCAAAACTAATGAGTTTTTACATACTTCCTTATTATTCTCTATATTTTCTGAGTATGCAAAATGAGAATCAGCTTTGTGGATTCCAATGACCACGACTACATTTTTGCCCCCACTTTAGTCCTTTGGTAGGCCAGGCAGTGAAAGTCTGAGAAATTTTGTTAGATTCATTTGTACACCAAGTTTATTTCTTGTTCGGCTTTCGGATGCTATATTCTATATTTGTTTTTGGCAACCGGTGACATTATGAGCTCAGCCAAAGCGAGGTGCTCATTTTCCCATGGTTCTCCCACTAATCCATAGTATTTTCACACCAGATCTGCACAATTCATCTGCTTTTTAGTGTAATCTTTCAAGGTGGATTCCTCTTCTTGACTGTTTCCTAGACATGTTCACTGGAGGAAGGCAATGAGCTCTCCTTAAAACCAACCAAAACCTTTCTACACAAACCTCCCTGAAAACAATACAAGGAATATCAAGAATTCCAAGGTAGTGAAAATTCCAAGGCAGTAAATATGCAATGCACATCTAATTCACTGACTTTTTAATACTTACAAAATATATGCATATGTTTGTATGTCCTCTATTTCCCATGTAGCAGCGAGGGGTATTCCTGCATGTCTTAAATCAGTGTATCGACTAGGTTAAAATTCATTACCATGATTTGTAGCTCCTCTACTACCAAAAACCAAAGTTTTTAGGTTCCAAAAGACTCCTGTCCTTCACCCCAGGCCACTCCCACCTTGCTGAGCTCTTGCTTTTTCCAAGTTCTCTCTTGACCCCCTCCACTCCAGCCGCCGCACCGCTTCTACCAGCTTCTTCCAATCCACGAAGTCCATTCCCATATGAACTTCCTGTGCCTGTTCCTTCCTTGCCTACCGTGCTTGTTTTCCAGCTTGACAACTTCTTCGACTTCTTTGAGCTTCCATGGGGCCCGTCCTAACTACCTTACCTACATTATTTATATTTGCCATGCCCCTCCATCTCGAACTCCTCACTTCCTTATAACCTTGTAAAATTATATATTGTACTCATGTATTATCTTCCCCATTTATTGTTTCTCTCCCATTGTTAGAAGGTAAGCTCCTTGAGGGCAGACATATTTGTATCTGTATTGTTAACTGATACATCAACAGCACAAATATCCATGGATACCAGAACAGCCTCTAGCATGTAACAGGCACTCTGTACATACTGGTTGGATGAATGAATGTTATTGTTGGCTGACATACTAGTGTAAGTGTGATATGGCCATATCATATTCAAATCTAATGCCAGCTCCTCCCTGTCACTTCACAGTTGTATCTCTATCTTGACCCAGCTAGTTACTTTTTTAAGAAAATAAACAAATATCCACATCCCTAATTCAGTACTGCCACCTCACATGTCATAACTGTGAAAAACTCATGGCGGTTGTTTTCTAAGGTGTTCCTTAAAATGTGCCTTTCCGTATTATATCAACTTCATGCATGCCCAGAAATTTGAGGACTCTGCCTCTATTTCCTACCCTTAGCCCCCAAGTTAATCTGTAGCCACACTCATACGTGCTTCTGTTTTTCTAAGCCCTGATCCATTTTAGAAAAATCGTGGTCATAGTATAGAAACTTCTTCATCCACCTGCCCATTGTCAATTAATGATGCCTCATTAGACAAATCACTCAGAACGCCCATGAGGTTTTCCTGAACACAAAGGCCAGCTCAATTGATCATCTCCCCACCTGTGGCTCTTGAGAGACCAGCCAGAGGTTAGCTCAGTTCTTGGGGGCCTCGACTGTGTCAGCAAAAATTAGCAAGAAGGTGGCTAAGTTGTCAATAGAGCACAGAGACAATCAGTCAATGATTAGAGAGCCAACAGTTGGGGAAATTGATAATAAAATGAGTCATCTTGGGCACATTTACATGCATCTAGAAAATCTATATAGCACAGTAAAATGTAGATTATAGAGAGAAAAATGATGTGCCCTGAAATCAAATTAAAGAAGAGAATTTAATGGTTGACAGAAATTTGCCCAACTTGGGAGAAGGTCATGGCTATGTTAGAATAATACAGTGGTACCTATTCAATAGGTTAATTATTAATTCACACCATGCTACTATCTTCACTTTCTACATAAGATCGTCCCTCTAAATTTTGATTTATTGATAGATTAATTCATTCACTCAACCTTTTAAAATTTATTTTTTTATTCATTTATTTTAAGTTTTAAATCTTTATTTATTTTGAGAGAGAAAGAGAGAGAGCATGAGCATGTGCTGAAGAGTGGGACAGGCAGAAAGAGAGGAGAGAGAATCCAAAGCAGGCTTCTGAGCTCAATCTCACGAACTAGAGGTCAAGACCCGAGCTGATATCAAGAGTTGGGTGCTTAACTGGCTGAGCCACCCAGGCACCCCCATTCTGCTTATATTTATTGAGCACCAGTTATGGGCCTAACACTGTTTTAGGCACCAGGGAAAACAATGTCAAATAAGTATGTTTGCTCCCCACTGCTCTTTTAAAAAATAAAATTTTATTTATTCATTTTGAGAAAGAGAGAGAGAGAGAGAGAGAAAGTGTGCACACATATGGGGAAGGGCAGAGAGAGAGAGAGGGAGAAAGAGAATCCCAAGCAGTCTCTGTGCTAAGCTCAGAGATGGACACAGGGCTGGATCCCAGGAATCATGAGATCATGACCTGAGCTAAAATCAAGACTTGGACACTTAACCGACTGAGCCACTCAGGCACCCCCACCTCTGCCCTTAAAGAGATAAAATTCTGGGAGAAATGTCAAATTTTAAAAAAGAAAGAACTGATTAAAATAATACGTTGTTGTAAGTGTATGAAAAATACCCTCAATATGTTTGGGGATAAGAGAAGGGAAGGGCCCTTCAGAGTTTTAAGATAGGTTATTAATAATGGAAATTTAAAGTATATGTTATAATATATTTTTCTCCTTAGAACATGCCAACTCGTGGGTGTCCCTTAAGGTGCTGTGGTGTTTCCCTCCAGGGACTCGAATGAGTAGATGCTGCCTTAAGTGTGGATTTACCCTGCTTTATTTAAAATTCTGCTGGGGTTTTAGCCTAAGGGTGTATCTACAGTCACTGAAAACGATGGGGGTGTCTGAGGTCATTTTTCTGACAGTTTGCAAATCGCTTGAACCTGCTGTTATCATTTAAACGGCAGCAGTGGGAAATCGTGCAAATTCAAAGTAACACTGCACTAGCAACAGGCAAAGATTTTCTAACGTTAGAAGGATCGCACTGAGCAGAGTTGCCACAGTGCCTCGTGTCACCTTGGACAAAATGCTTCTATCCTATGCCAAACATTGTGTAAATTGTCAGAAAATTCAAGTCATGGAGTCGCAGGGGCAGAGAATCCTAGAGCTAAGAAAGAGCCTTATTGAAATTATTTACTCTCTCATTTCACAGCAAAGTCCTGAGGGCCAAGTTCCTCTGGGGAAGATCTGACCTAGAACCCCCCACCCTGTCTCTAGGCCTGATCAGGTCCAGGCCAGAGAGTCGAAGTCTTTATAGCATGCCCAAAGAATATGAAATTGCAAACTCTCCAGCTAAAGGGAAATCTGTTTCATCTGCAGACGTGGGCACGTGCAATTTCATTGCAAACCAACATTGTTCCTCTAACTCACATTCCCAAACCCCAGAGTAAAACGTATTTCTGCCAAATTTATTTTTACTTCCCTACAGGCCCATTTATGTACAATTAAATTGATTATCCAGCCAAGTCTCCCCATATGAAAGCAGAAAACTGATTTAGCTGGTGGTTTTCATCTGTTAATTGGATTCTTAGTGCAAAGACACATCTTACTTTTTTTTTTCTTTTTCTTTTTTTTTTCATTTGGAGTAAATACGTGAGAAAGTAATTTTTTCAAAAGAAGGTCTCAATTTGTTTTCCTAAAACTAAAACTTTCTAGTAGTACTACAAATTTGATGTCTCTAGCTGTGAAATTATACTGATTTTTCCTCACTGTTTTCTATTTTTAAATTATTTTAATATTTAAGGATTTTTCAAAGAGAGAGAGAAAGAGTGAGTAGGGGAGGGGCAGACAGAGAGGGAGACACAGAATCGAAGCAGGCTCCAGGCTCTGAGCTGTCAGCACAGAGCCCGATGTGAGGCTTGAACCCACGAACTGTAAGATCATAACTTGAGCTGGTCGGATGATCATGCGACTGAGCCACACAGGTGCCCCTCTTCACTAATTTCTAAATTTCTCTGCTGTTGGGGCTAATATAGACATAAATAAAACCATCTGCTATTTAGATTATTAATAAAGTTACATAATTCCATTTGGACTCATTCTATACAATGCCAAATCAACTGAGGAGTTCAAACTTTCAGTTCAATTAGTCCATCGATCAAAGAATTTTTTTGGTTTTATAAAGATAGAGCTGTACTTCTCTTTGCAATCACAATTTGTTACACTTCCACTGAAATATTTGACTTCATTCAGGTGGTGGTAGCAGAAGGTGGAAGGGAAGAATATTAGAGACTTAAGAGTTTTTCATCTTATCTAACTCTCCATTCTTCCATAATGATTAAAGTTAAAGTGTTAAAAAATACAACCTGTTTCCAGCTGAGCATATGATCACATGGATAAAGACTTTATTTCCCAGCTCTAGATACATTTATATATAAAGACAAGATATATATGTATATAAACAGGTTTATTATAAGGAGGTGGCTCACACAATTATGGAGGCTGAGAAGTCTCATGGTCTGCTGTCTACAAACTGGAGACAGCCAGTGGTGGATTTACAGCCTGAGAACCGGGGAGATAATGGTGTAAATCAGTCCTAGGGCAGGAAAAGACCTATATCCCAGCTTGGCAGAGATAGGTAGAAATTCTTCCTGCCTCCAGCATTCTGTGCTACTCAGGCCCTCAGTAGTTTGAAGGAGGCCCACCCACACTGGAAAGTAATTCATTTTACTCGGTCTACCCTTTCAGATGTTGGCATTATTGTGAAATACCTTCAAAACACATCCAGAAATAACACGAGATCAAATGTCTGGACATGTCATGACTGCATCAAGTGGACACCTAAAATTAAGCATCCCTGTAGCTGTGTCACTAAAAAGTCCTGCCCGGTGAGTTTAAATGAGGGTGGTTGAGGAAGTGAGTGAGGTTCTCACAGGGGACTTGGAGGCCAGCCAAGAAGAAGGCATGGCCAGCTATCCGCAAAGTCAGAGGCCTGTCCGGGCAGCACTAGGAAAGAGAACCACAAGAAGTCAGATCAAACCACACAGGCCCTACCTAGATGGCCGACCAAGTAGGCAGAAAACCCTGATCAAATGAAGAAGACCTGAACCCCTGCTTCCAAAAAAATCCCCCTCCCAAGTGATGAATATCCCACCCCCTTTTGAACAAGTGTCCAGAAAAGATGGGAACTTGAACCCCTAGGATACAGTGCTATTTCTGTTTCTTGAACTCACCTGCTCTCACATCTGTTGAATGTGCTTTTGCTTTAATATACTTTCCTACTTGTGTTACTCACCCACTGTGCTGTGTCTGTCCTTGGATTCTTTCTCATGAGGAGACCAAGAGACTCTAGCAAAACCTTTGGGAGGAGCTTGGATGAGACCTCAGGGCCCAGGTCTTCCCAGTTCACCCAGCAACAGATGTACTGAGCCTGAATTCTAAGAAGTGTCCCTGAAATAAAGACAATGAAGTCACCTCCCATCCTTCCCCTGTGATTTTTCGGTGATGGATAAATTGGAGAGCTCTAATGGGCCATGAGCTGCTGATCACACAACCATCATGGTAGCTCTGGATTATCTACATTTTCAAAAGATGAAAATAAACTTCTGCCCAGCTTAAGCTACTGTTATTTTGGGCTTTAGTCACTTTCACTTTTATGATGGAGATAAGAAAAGAATGGTAGGAGAGAAAACCACATGAGTGTGTATTGAGCATTCGCTATTGCTTTAAATGAGGTATTGGAATTGATATCCATGGCAAATCATAAAACGGCTACAGTAATCCCCATTTTAGGAAGAAGGAAACTGACACTCGGGTTAAATATCTGTCCTGAATTCATTAAACTAGGATGTGAAAAGCTAGATTTTGACCAAGTTCATGATTTCAAGTCATGCTCTGCTAGCACTGCCTCCCAGAACTCTATTAGAAGCTGGATATTCAGGGCACATAGGTGGCTCAGCCAGCTGAACATCTGATTTTGGATCAGGTCATGATCTCACAGTTTGTGGGCTTGAGCCCCACATCAGGCTCTGTGCTGGCAGTGTAGAGCCTGCTTAGGGTTCTTTCTCTCTCTCTTCCCTCTTTTTGTCTCCCCACCCTCTGTCTCTCGCTCACTTGCACTCTCTCTCTCTCTCAAAATAAATAAACTTAAAAAAAGAAGTTGGTTCTATAAAATGGGAAAAGATATTTGCAAATGACATATCTGACAAAGGGTTGGTAACCCAAATCTATAAATAACTTAGCACTAAACAAAAAAAAAACAAAAAAAAAAAACAAATAACCCAGTTAAGAAATGGGAAGAAGACATGAATAGACACTTTTCCAAAGAAGACATGGAGATAGCTAACGGACACATGAAAAGATGCTCAACATCACTCATCATCAGGGAAATACAAATCAAAACCACAGTGTGATACCACCTCACACCTGTCAGAATGACTAAAATTAACAATACAAGAAATAACAGGTGTTGGTGAGGATACAGAGAAAGGGGAACTCTCTTGCACTGCTGGTGGGAATGCAAACTGGTGCAGCCACTCTGGAGAACAGTATGGACATTTCTCAAAAAGTTAAAACTAGAACTACCCTAGGATCCAGCAATTGCACTATAGGTATTTATCCCAAAGATACAAAAATACAGATTCGAAGAAGTACATGCACCCCGATGTTTACAGCAGCATTACCAACAATAGCCAAATTATGGAAAGCATCCAAATGTCCATCAACAGGTGAATGGATAAAGAAGATGTAGTGTATATACAAAATGGAGTATTGCTCAGCCATCAAAAAAATAAAATCTGAATGATGTGGATGGAGCCAGAGTCTATTATGCTAAGCAAAATAAGTCAGAGAATACAAATATCATATGATTTCACTCATATGTGGAATTTAAGAAGCAAAACTGATGAACATATGGGAGGGGGGGAAAGAGAGAAGGAAACAACCATTAGAGACTCTTAAAGATAGAGAAAAACTGGGGGTTGATGGAGGGAGATGGACAGGGAATGGGCTAAATGTATGACGAGCATCAGATGTTGTATGCAAGTGATGAATTATTGAATTGTATTCCTGAAACCAATGTTGCAGTGTATGTTAACTAACTAGAACTTAAATAAAATTTTTTTTAAAAGTTGGTTATTACCAAGTGGAGTCTTGAATCATCTTTCAGTGCCCATAATCTGTAATGTTTCATCCAGACTTTCTTGTCATCAAAACGCTGCAATGAAATTGAAAACTCTTAATATAACGTCTATTCATCTCTTGAAGGATTTCTTGAGTCAGAATGCTTAACTGCAGCCAAAATAAATAACCAAGTCCCATGTCAAGAAATGATGTGTCTCTTGTTTCAGTATCTTTTGGGGAATAAATTGTGGATAAGATTTAGCAGGGTTTTGGTTTTGTTTTAATTTTGTGAGAATTACATGCACAAATTTGTAATCTAGTTACTACATCAAAGCGACTGATTAGTGCTGTTCCAGTTATTGTTTTCAACTTCTTATTAGCTCAGAAAATTTCCTGATGCTCAGGTGCTTGGTTTAGGAATATTTTCAAATATTTTCTTTTTAGTGTAGGGATTTGCCAAGGTTTTTTTTTTTTTTTTTTTTTTTAGGTTCGCATTCTCTCAAGCCTTTGTAGGTGACTCCTTTCCACTTCAGGGGTCTTAGCTGAATTGTCCAGCACTATTAACATACTATAATAAAAGGCTTTGACTTCATTGGGTTATGAGAGGACACCGTGAATTCTGAAAGAAGCCTTTAGAAGATGGATATAGAGAGGGACACAGGAGATACAGGTTATCTTCTGACCCACTTGCCTTTCCATTGATGTTCAGATATTTGGCTTTATGAGCCTCGGTACTTTGACACACAAGCATCCAATTATTTTCAATTTAGAAATAGTTGTCAGCACCCACGCTTTTCAACCCTAAGCATGGCTTTCCGAAGTTTCAAAGGGAACTTGATGTTGAAAAGAATAAGCACGTGTCAATAGATGTTTGACTCCTTTCCTTCTTCTTCCACAAATTATAGTAGCTTATATTCTGACGAGGCAAGCTGATCTGGCCAGGAAGAAAGTTTGCCATGGAAGCCCAGCAGAGGTGCTACCGGTTCATGGAGAATGACAAAGGTAGTGATGTCATCCCCAACCCCTTCCTCTCCCTGGTATTACACACCTGTCTGACAGGGAATCCTATTGGCTTCATCTGGGAAACAGAATTACAATTTCCTTTTAACTCTTTAATGCCACTGACTTTGTCCAGAAATGTCAATAATAATTTTTTTTAATTTGAATCTCAGTCCAATTAGTCAGTGTTTAGGTAGTTCATATCCATTTGGCCTGACCTAACAAATCAATCACATCTGACAAACCAACACGAGTTTACTGCCCAGTTGAAGAAGCTGATGTGTTTAGTTCTACAGAGTATGATGTGAAAATGTTTTCAATTCCAGTTATCACACTTGAGCCTCTTCAAAGAATAGTTCAAGTTTTATCGAAACCTATATTTTAATGGTCCAATTAGCAAAAATCATAATGTTTTCACATAAGTAGCTTGCATACTATGGTGCTACATCTTGAGTCTTCCCCAAGGAGTATTGGAAAGTTCAAGTATGCTTAAGGGAGAGATTTAGTAGTCCTCTACAGGATTGTGTTACCATCTCAAAAATGTTCTTTGATTTAGAACTGACAGTTCAAGTGTGATTATAAATCATAGAGTAAATCACGATGGGCAAGGGGAATAAATATTATACCTGAGGGTTTGCAAGACATTCTCTGGACACTAGAGAGCTTTAAATCAGCTAGTCTTGCTTCTTTTCTGTTCTCTATAGAATATTGGCCAAAACCATGGGGTTTTGATGGAGCACTTCTAAATATTTGATGGAGTGCTGTTTGTATTGTTGTGTAGGAAAACTATTTGCTGTGGTTATACAAAGCCTTGGATAAGGACTAGATTCCATCACTCTTCCTACTAGAAAATTGCTTCAATTTTAATGAGTTTGAAATACTTATGATTATTTATGGTAAATCAATTTTCCAAACCTTTGAAGTGTTAAGAGATGCAGATTAATTGTACCGTACCTAGTCACTAACATTTGAAGGCTATGCCCTGCAAAAGATGTCTTGGGTCCTGTCAGGAAGTAGAGGAATCATACATGCCTATTTTTGCTCTCTCTGTGGCAAAGTTGAGCCACTCAGAGTAACAGCTATTTTGAGCTTGGTAAGTGGAAGTCCATGTAGGTGAAGCCATGTAAAACCACCATTACTGCTACAATAGTCATGAGACCGCGGGGCAGAGACAGAGAAGGAAGGCTGAATGACCCACACAGAACAGGCCATCAATCTATTTATTTGTTTGTTTGCTTAATGCCTAAAGTTTTTTTTTTTAATTTTGTGTTCTTTCTTTACTCCAGCTTTATGGAAATATAATTGACACATAACATTGTGTACGTTTAAGGTATACAATGTGTTGGTTTGATACACTAATGTAGTGTAAAATCGTTACCACACTTCAGTATTGAAAAATGATTCATATATCTATCATGTCAAACATTGCATTTATTCTTTCTTTTTTTTTTTGATATGAACAGTTGAGGTCTAGTTTCCTAGTGACTTTCACATATATAGTACAGTATTAACTGTAATCACTGTGCTGTATTTTAGATCCTCAAAATTTATTCATCTTATAACTTGAAGTATGTACCCTTTGACCAATATCTCCCTATTCCCCCAATCTCAGCTCCTGGTGAACATTAGTCTATACTAAGTTCAGCCTTCAAGATTCCACATATAAGTGGTGTCATATAATATTTGTCTCTCTTGTGTCCAACTTATTTCATTTAGCATAATGCCCTCGAGTTTCATCCATGCATTGCAAATGGCAGGATTTCTTTTTCTCAGGACTAATTGCTATTGACAAAGGTAATGATGTCATCCATAAATACACACACGCGCGCACACACACACACACACACACACACACACACACACCACATCTTCTTTATCCATTCTTCCATTGGCAGACAGTTAGATTGCTTTCTTGGCTATTGCGAATAATGCTGAAGTGAACTTGGAAGTGCAGATATTTCCTTGAGATCCCGTTTTCATTTCCTTTGGGTATATACCCAGATATGGGATTGCTGAGTCGTACGGTAGTTCCATTTTGAGTTTTTTGATGAACCTCCATACTGTTTTCCATACTGGTTCTGCCAATTTACATTCCCACCAACAGGACACAAGGGTTCTTTTTTCTCCATATCCTCACCAACACTTGTTATTTCTTGTCTTTTTGATGATATCCATTGCAAGAGGTATGAGGTGATATCTCTTTGTAATGTTGATTTGCACTTTCAATGAAGTGCAATGAAGTTAAGTATCCTTTCCTGTACTTGTTGGCCATTTGTATGTCTTCTTTGAGAAAATGCCCTTCAGTCCCTCTTCCAATGTTTAAATCAGATGTTTTGGTTATTTTCTATTGAGACGTATGAGTTCTTTATATATTTTGGATATTAACTCCTTATTGGATATATGATATCCAATATCATATATGGGGATATATTTTCTCCCATTCAGTAGATTGCCTTTTCATCTTTTTATTGTTTCTTTTGCTGTGCAGATGCTTTTTAATTTTATGGAGTCCCATTTATTTATTTGTGCTTCTGTTGATTGTGCTTTTGGTGTCGTATCCAAAAAATCATTCCAAAAACCTACATTAAGGAGATTTTTCCTTAAGTTTTCTTCTAGGAGTTTTCTAATTTCTGTTCTTCTTACATATAAGTCTTTAATCCATCTTTAATTTTTGTGAGAGGTGTAAGATAAGGTAACAGTTTTGTTCTTCTGCATGTGATTATCCAGCTTCACAACACCATTTATTGAACAGACTATTCTTTCCCTGTCAAGAATTCTTAGCTGCCTTGCCAAATAGTAGTTGACTATATACACAGGTATATTGGGATCTTGATTCTATTCTATTTGGTCTACATGTCTGTTTTTATGCCAGTACCATACTGCTCTGATTACTTTAGCTTTGCAGTAAGCTGATTGTTTGAAATCAGATCGTGTGATGCCTCCAGCTTTGGTCTTTGTTCTCAGAAGCTGAGAACTTTTCCAGTTCCACACAAATGTAAGGATTGTTTTCCTCTTTCTGTGAAAAATGCTATTGGAGTTTGAGGAGGATCACATTAAATGAGGATTGGGAGTCATATGAATACTTCAGCAATACTAATTCTTTCAATCCCTGAACACAGGATGTATTTGCATTTGCTTGTGTCTTCTTCAATTTCTCTCATGACAGTCATAAGTTTTAAGGTACAGATTTTTCAATTCCTTAAATTTATTCCTATTTTGTTTTGTTTTGATGCTATTGTGAATGAGATTGCTTTCTTTATTTCCTTTTCAGATGTTTCTTTTTTAGTGTATGGATGATGTCTCTATGTTGATTTTGCATCCTACAAATTCACTTAGTTTATCAATTCTAACAGTTTTTGGGTGGAGTCTTTAGGATTTTTTTTATATATGAGATCTTGTCATCTGCAAATAATGACAATCTCATATTTCCCCTTCTAATTTAGATTACATTTATTTCTTTTTCTTGCCTAATTATTCTCACTAGGACTTCCTGTACTGTGTTGAAGAGGAGTGGTGTCAATGGGCATCCCAGTCTTGTTCCTGATCTTAGAGGAAAAGCTTTCAAATTTTCACCACTGAATATGGTGTTAGCCATGGACTTGTCATATAAGGCTTTTATTATGTTTAGGTATGTTATTCATATACCTAAGTTGTTTATAATTTTTTTCATGAAAAGATATTTTGTCAAATGTTTTTTTCTGCATCTTCTGAGATGACCATATGATTTTTATCTTTCTTTATATATTTATATATATTTTTTAATTTTTAATGTTTATTTAATTTTGAGAGAGATAGAGAGACAGAGCACAAGTGGGAGAGGGGCAGATAGAGAGAGGGAGACACGGAATCTGAAGCAGGCTCCAGGCCCTGAGCTGTCAGCACAGAGCCCGACGCGGGAGAGCATGGCCTGAACTGAAGTTGGACGCTCAACCAACTGAGCTACCCAGGCGACCCTGATTTTTATCTTTCAATCTATTAATGTGATGTATCATATTTATTGATTTGTGGACCTTGATCCATCCTTACATCCCAGAGGTAAGTCCCACTTGATTGCAATGTATGATCTTTTTAATATATCATTGAATTCAGTTTGCTAATATTTTGTCAAGAATTTTTGCATCGATATTCATCACTGTTACTGGTCTGTAATTTTCTTCTCTTGTAGTATCCTTAACTGACTTTGGTATCCGGGTAATGTTGGTCATGTAAAAGGAATTTGAGAAAGTTCCCTTTCCTTCAATTTTTTAGAAGAGTTTGAGAAGGAGTGGTGTCATTTATTTAAATATTTGCTAAATTCACCAGTGAAGTCATTTGGCCCTGGATTTTTCTGTGTTGGGACGTTTTTGATTACTGATTTAATCTCTGTACTCATTATTGGTCAATTCAAATTTTCTTTTTCTTCTTAATTCAGCTTACTGAGTTGTATATTTCTATAAATTTATACATTCATCTAGATTATCCAATTTACTGTTGTGTAATTGTTTATAGTAAACTCATGATTCTTTGCATTTCTGTAGTGTCAGTGATAATGTCTCCTCTTTAGTGTTACTTTTATTTGCATCTTTTCTCTTTTTCTTAATCTAGCTAAAATTTTGTCAATTTTGTTTGTATTTTCAAAAACTAGCTCTTAACTTTGTTATTCAATTCTATTCTTTTTCTGGTCTCTATTTCATTTATTTCTGATCTCCTATTTGTTAATTCCTTCTTTCTGCTAACTTTGGGGTTAAATTATTCTTGATTTTCCAGTTCCTTGAGGTATAAAGTTAGGTTGTTTGTTTGAGATATTTCTTTTTTATTTTATTATTTTTTATTTTTAAAATGTTTATTTATTTCTTTCTGAGAGAGAGAGTAGGGGAGGGGCAGAGAGAGAGGGAGACATAGAATCCAAAACAGGCTCTGTGCTCTCAGCACAGAGCCTGATGTGGGGCTCAAACTCACTTGTGAGATTACTACCTGAGCAGAAACCAAAAGTCAGAAGCTTAACGCACTGCCCATGATCTTTCTTTTTTTTTAATTTTTTAACTTTTTTTAATTTATTTTTGAGAGACAGAGAGAGACAGAGCATGGGAGGGTTTGAGAGAGAGGGAGACACAGAATCCGAAGCAGGCTCCAAGCTCTGAGCCGTCAGCACAGAGCCCGACACGGGGCTCAAACTCATAAACCACGAGATCATGACCTGAGCTGAAGTTGAATGCTTAACCAACGGAGCCACCCAGGTGCCCCTCTTTTTTACTAAACTAGGTATTCATCTCTAGAAAATTCTCTCTGAGAACTGCATTTGCAACATTCTATTTGTTGTAATACAGTAGTCCCCATTTTTGTTCATTTTTCATAATTTCCTTTTTGATCATCTTTGACTTATTGGTTGTTCAGGAGGATAATGTTTAATTTGTATATACTTATTAATTTTTCAGCTTTTTTTCTGTTAAATATTTCTAGGTCATACCATTAAAGTATGTTTTAAATCTTAAGTTTTCTGAGATTTCTTTAGTGACCTATGTGATCTATCCTAGAGAATTTTCCATATGTGCTTGAAAAGAATGTATATTCTGCTGCTTTTGGATAGAATGTTCTATATCTATCTGTTTGGTCTATTTAATCTGAAAAGTTAGATTCAAGGATAATGATCTTTGTTGATTTTCTGTCTGAATTATCTATCCTTGGATGAAAATGAGGTATTAAAATCCCCTAATATTGTTGTATTGTTGTCTATTTCTCCCTTCAGATATGTTATATTTGCCTAATATATTTAGGTGCTCTGATTTGGGTATATATGTAGTTATGATTATTTTATCTTCTTGATGAATGATTGCTTTGTTATTATGCAATGTCCTTCTTTGTCTTAAATTTTTGGTTTAAAGTCTGTTTTGTCTGGTATCAGTATGGCCGCCTCTGCTCTGTTTTGATTTCCATCTGTATGGGATATTTTTTCCATGTCTTCACTGGAGCTTAAGTGTACTTAAAGCTGAAGTTAGTCTCTTATAAGCAACATGTAGTTGAGTCTTGCTTTTTTTTTAACCCATCCACTCACTCTATGTCCCTCAATTGAAGAATTCAAATCACTTACATTTAAAGTAATTATTGATAAATTATTAATAATTATTAATAATGTCATTTTCTTAATTATTTTTATGATTTTATTTTTTAGTTCCCTTGTACCTTTCTTACTTTATTCCTGCCTTCCTTTGAGAACTGATAATTTTCTGTTTTGGCATGCTTTGATCCCCTTCTCTTTATCTTTTGTGAATCTGCTATTGTAGACTTTTAATTTGTGGTTAGCATCAGACCTACCCAAAATATCTTATAGTTATAACGGTCTCTTATATGCTAATAACAATTTATTCTAAACTGAACACAAAAAAATCTACACTCTTACCCCCTTTTATGTTTGCGATGCCACAATTGACATCTTTTTTATTTCGCGTATCCTTTTACAAATTATTGTAGCTCCAGCTATTTTAATACTTGTGTCCTTAAACATTTATACCAAAGTTAAATAGTTAACACACCATCATACTAAAGTATGAGAGCATTCTGAATCAGAATATATGCTTACCTATATACACCCTCAGTTACAGGAGTCAGCTACAGGTGCCTGTGACACAGCAGGAGCCATATGTGAACACACAGACAAGTGTTGGGGACCAGGACAGACAGCAAGGACTGGAGCCAAATATAAGCTCGCTAGGAGCTGTGGGAGCCCTGGCTGTTGGCATGCTTTTCCATGCTTGCACAGTCTTTCCCCAGGTCCCCAGGTGTAGAAGTCTCAGGATATAGTCAAGTTGATATATAAATATATATATCTCACTACTGTTTGATGATGGAGTATTTCTGTGCATGGCCAACTTTATGGTTGCGTGGTCCAGAAAATACCCAGTTAGTAACACACTGTGGTCCATAGTCAAATGTTTTATTTCTACTACTGCCTAGTAGCAAACAAGGATCTGTTCTTCTTAATATATATATATATATGTGTGTGTGTGTGTGTGTGTGTGTGTGTGTGTATTGCATATGCAATATGCACATATGTATATATACATATAATATGCATATATGTATATATGTGTATAGAGAGGGAGAGAAAGAGAGAACGGCAAAGCTTTGTTTCAAAATCTTGATTCTTTTTTTAATTATTTTTAAAATAGTTTATTTTCCAATTGGTTTAAATATAACACCCAGTGTTCATCCCAACACATGCCCTCTTTAATGCCCGTCACCCCCTCGCCCCCTCCCTCACCCCCCTTACCCTTGGTTTGTTCTTAGTCTTTAAGAGTCTCTTATGTTTTATCTCCCTCCCTCTCTGTGTCTTTTTTTTTTCCTTTCCCCTCTTCCCCTCCCCCTGGTTTTTGCTAAGTCTCTCAAAATCCACCTATGCGTGGAAACATATGGTATCTGTCATTTTCTGACCGACTTATTTCACTTAACATAATACCCTCCAGTTCCATCCATGTGGCTACACATGGCCAGATTTCATTTTTTCTCATTGCCACGTAGTAGTCCATTGTATATATGTACCACATCTTCTTTATCCAATCGTCAGTTAATGGGCACTTGGTCTCTTTCCATGATTTGGCTATTGTCGAAGTGCTGCTATGAACATTGGGGTACACGTGTCCCTATGCATCAGCATTCCTGTGTCTCGTGGGTAGATTCCTAGCAGTGCTATTGCTGGGTCATAGGGTAGCTCTATTTTCATTTTTTTGAGGAACTTCCACACCGTTTTCCAGAGTGGCTGCACTAGTTTGCATTCCCACCAACAGTGCAGGAGGGTGCCTGCTTCTCCACATCCCCGCTAACATCTATAGTTTCCTGATTTATTCATTTTAGCCACTCTCACCAGTGTAAGGTATGGTTTTGATTTGTGTTTCCCTGATGATGAGTAACTTTGAGCATCGTTTCATGTGTCTGTTGGCCATCCGGATGTCCTCTTTGGAGAAGTGTCTATTCATACCTTAGGCCCATTTCTTCACTGGATTACTCATTTTTTGGATGTGGAGTTTGGTAAATTCTTTATAGATTTTAGATTCTAGTCCTTTATCCGATATGTCATTTGCAATTATCCTTTCCCATTTCGCCGGTTGTCTATTAGTTTTGTTGGTTCTTTCCTTTGCCGTGCAGAAGCTTTTTCTCTTGATGAGGTACCAATAGTTCATTTTTGCTTTAAATTCCCTCACCTTTGGAGATGTGTCACGTAGGAAATTGCTGCAGCTCAGGTCAAAGAGGTTTTTTCCTGCTTTCTCTTCTAGGATTTTGATGGTTTCCTGTCTCACATTCAGGTCTTTCACCCATTTAGAGTTTATTTTTGTGAGTGGTGTAAGGAAGTGGTCTAGTTTCATTCTTCTGCATGTTGCTGTCCAGTTCTCCCAGCACCATTTGTTAAAGAGGCTGTCTTTTTTTTTCACCGGATACTCTTTCCTGCTTTGTCAAAGATTAGTTGGCCATATGCTTGTAGGTCCATTTCTGGGTTCTCTATTCTATTCCATTGGTCTATGTGTCTGTTCTTGTGCCAATACCATGCTGTCTTGATGACTACCTTTTTGTAGTAGAGGTTAAAATCTGGGATTGTGATGCTTCCCACTTTGGTTTTATTTTTCAGTATTACTTTGGCTATTCAGGGTCTTTTGTGGTTCCATACAAATTTTAGGATTGTTTGCTCTAGCTTTGAGAAGAATGCTGGGGCAATTTTGATAGGGATTGCATTGAATGTGTAGATTGCTTTGGGTAGTATTGCCATTTTAACAATATTTATTCTTCCAATCCATGAGCATGGGATGTTTTTACATTTCCTTGTGTCTTCCTCAATTTCCTTCATAAGTTTTTATAGTTTTCCATGTAAAGGTCTTTTACATCTTTGGTTAGGTTTATTCCTAGGTATTTGATGGTTTTTGGTGCAATTGTGAGTGGGATTCACTTCTTTACTTCTCTTTCTATTGCTTCATTGTTGGTGTAAAAGAATGCAATCGATTTCTGTACATTGATTTTATATCCTGCAACTTTGCCAAATTCATGGATCAGTTCTAGTAGGCTTTCAGTGGATTCTGTTGGGTTTTCCATGTAGAGTATCATGTCGTCTGCAAAAAGTGAAAGTTTGACTTCATCCTTGCCTATCCTGATGCCTTTTATTTTGCTTTCTTGTCTGATTGCTGACGCTAGGACCTCCAACACTATGTTAAATAGTAGTGGTGAGAGTGGACATCCTTGTGGTGTTCCTGATCTCAGGGGGAAGGCTCTCAGTTTTTCCCCATTGAGGATGATATTAGCTGTGGGCTTTTCATAAATGGCTTGTATAATGCCTAAGTATGTTCCTTCTATCCCTACTTTCTCGAGAGTATTTATTAAGAAGGGATGCTGTATTTTGTCAAATGCTTTCTCTGCATCAATTGACAGGATCATATGGTTCTTATCTTTTCTTTTGTTAATGTGATGTATCACGTTGATTGATTTATGAATGTTGAACCATCCCTGCAATCCAGGGATGAATCCTACTTGATCGTGGTGGATAATTCTTTTTATATGCTGTTAGATTCTATTTGATAATATCTTGTTAGGAATTTTTGCGTCCATGTTCATCAAGGATATTGGCCTGTAGTTCTCTTTTTTTGCTGGGTCTCTATCTGGTTTGGGAATCAAAGTGATGCTGGCTTCATAGAATGAGTCCGGGAGTTTTCCTTCCATCTCAATTTTTTGGAACAGCTTGAGGAGGATAGGTATTAACTCTGTTTTAAATGTCTGGTAAAATTCTGCCAGGAAGCCATCTGGTCCTGGACTTTTATTTGCTGGGAAATTTTTCATAACTGATTCAATTTCTTCATTAGTTATGGGTCTGTTCAGGTTTTCCATTTCTTCCAGTTTGAGTTTTGGTAGCGTGTGGCTGGTTAGGAATTTGTCTATTTCTTCAAGTTCAATTTGACGGCATATAGATTTTCATAATATTCTCTGATGATTGCTTGTATTTCTGAGGGATTGGTTGTAATCACTCCATTTTCGTTCGTGATTTTATTGATTTGGGTTCTCTCTCTTTTCTTTTTGAGGAGCCTGGCTAGAGGTTTATCAATTTTGTTTATTTTTTCAAAGAACCAGCTCTTGGTTTCATTGATCTGTTCCACTACTTTTTCTGTTTCCATATGATTAATTTGTGTCATTTCTCTCTTTCTGCTGGGTTTGGGCTGTCTTAGCTGTTCTGCTTCTAGTTCCTTTAGGTGTGCTGTTAGAATTTGTGTTAGGAATTTTTCCTGTTTCTTGAGATGTGCCTCCTGTTTCTTGAGATGGGATTGCAATATATTTCCCTCTCAGGACTGCCTTTGCCGCATCCCAAAGGGTTTGGATTTTCGTATTTTCATTTTCATTTGTTTCCATGTATTTTTAAATTTCTACTCTGATTGCTTGGTTGACCCATTCGTCTCTTAGTAGGTTGTTCTTCAGCCTCCATGTCTGTGGGAATTTCTCAGACTTTTTCCTGTGGTTGATTTCAAGTTTTAAAGCATTGTGGTCTGAAATTGTGCATGGTATGATCTCAATTTTTTTATACTTATTCAGCGCTTCCTTGTGCCCCAAAATGTGGTCTCTCTTGGAAAATGTACCACGTGAATTTGAGAAGAATGTAAATTCCTTTGCTTCTGGATGAAGGGCCCTGAAGATATGTGTCAGGCCCATCTGTTCCAACGTGTCGTTCAGGTCCATTGTTTCTATGCTAATTCTCTGTTTAGTGAATATATCCAGCACTGTATTGTGGCTACTCCAGCTTTCTCCTGAGTTCTTGTAGCATGGTAGATAGTTCTCCATCCCCTCAGTTTCAATCTGAAGGTATCCTCAGGTTTAAAGTGGGTCTCTTGAAGACAGCAGATAGATGGGTCTTGTTTTTTAATCCATTCTGTTACCCTCATTCAGCGTTAATATTGAAAAATATGGGTTTAGAGTCAAGGTGTTATCTGTAGGTTTCATGCTTGTAAGGATGTCTCTGGTGCTCTGTTTTCCTTACATCTTTTCCTTCATAGAGTCCCCCTCAGGATCTCTTGTAACTCTGGCTTATTTGTGATGTATTCCTTCAGTTTTTCTTTGTTTGGGAAGACCTTTATCTCTCCATCCATTTTGAATGACAGCCTGGCCGGGTAAAGGAATTTTGGCTGCATGTCCTTCCTGTTCATCACATTGAAGATTTCCTGCCATTCCTTTCTGGCTTGCCAAGTATCTGTAGATAAGTCTGCTACTACCCTAATGTGTCTGCCTTTGTAAGTCAAGGCCCGTTTATCCCTAGCTGCTTTCAGGATTCTCTCTTTGTATTTTCCCAGCTTCACTATAATGTGTTGTGCTGAGGGTCTAATTGGATTATGTCTGAGGGGAGTTCTCTGTGCCTGTTGGACTTCAATGCCCATTTCCTTCTTCATGTTGGGGAAGTTCTCAGTGATGATTTGTTCAAGTACCCCTTCAACTCCTTTCTCTCTCTCTTCTTCCTCTGGAATTCCTATAATACAGATATTATTCTGTTTTATTGCATCACTCAGCTCTCGAATTGTCCTTTCCTGTCCCTGAATCAGTTTCTCTCTCTTTTTCTCTGCTTCCTCCTTTTCTGTAATTTTATCTTCTAATTTCCCTATTCTCTCTTCTGCCTTTTCAATCCACACTATGGCCGCCTCCAATTTGTTTTGCACCTCATAAAGCATTTTTTAATTCCTCTAGATCGTTTTTTAGGACCTTGATCTCTGCCTCTATGGTCCCCCTGCTTTCTTCTATGCTTTTCTCAAGCCCTGCGAGTATTTTTATGTTTATCATTCTATGTTCTTGTTCTGTTAAGTTGTTTATGTCTGCTTTCATCATTTCTTGTGCTGTCACTATTTCCTGTACAGTCTTCTGAGGGGAGTTCTTCCATTTGGTCATTTTGGCTCTGTGTGTATTGGTTTATTTCCTATTTCTCCCTGGAAAGGAAAAGGGTCAGACCGACAAACAGAAAACACAAATTCACAACCGTACTGACCAAAAATACAGACAAACAAATCACAACATAAAAAAGATTAACAAACGATACTCTGGAGGAATGCAACGTGATGTACCAAGTACACATTAATGATGGGATGTGCGCTCTGCTGATGGCAGAGCATACATAGAGTAGTGACAGGTGTGGGGAGAAGAAGAAATTGAATTTTGACCAGGTAGAGAGATTAGAAGACTTGATCCAGCAAGAGAGAAATCAGAATAAGGAAGAATGCAAGGAAAGAGAAATAAAGTTAGATGTTGCCCAGGTGCACTATGTGATCTGACAGTTCCATATAGAGAGAAAGGACATTAAAGAGTGAGGTGTAGAACATGCATTGAGAGAGTGGGTTAAATGTCTGTTTAAGCAAGGCAAAACCCCCAGATGTCAGGTTTAGAGGTGGGGAGAGACAGGAAGGGGAAGAGGAAGAATATATCTAAAACCGAAGAATTGACCTAGAATTAATCCAGGCAGTGCTTCAGTATTTATGTCTCCATGGCTACCGCTCCTGCAGAAGGGCGTCTCCCATATGAGGAGGGGTGTGACCTGGTGTAGGTGGGTCCCACCTCCACTGCTGAGGGGTGGAGTCCTAGAGTTTGGCTTTGTGGGAATGCACGACCACAATGGCGCCCTCCCAGCCCCAACAGTCTCAGATCACTCCTCAAAGACCCACAGTCTCAGATCACTCCTCCGTTTCCGTCTTCAACTCTATCCAGGTTACCAGCACAGTTCAAATTGCTGGGCAGTCACACCCCCCAAGCTCATCTGAGTTCCTTTAACTTGCTCTGACTGCCACGCCTTATGTAAATTGAGTCTCTGACTCAGCACCAGTGTGACCACAATGGTATCTCCCCAGCCTCTCTTCACGGACCTCGGGCCTCAGAACCTTCCTTTGTGTCCATCCCCAACTTGGTCAGGGTTGCAGGGGCAGCACGACCCGCTGTATGGTTGCAAGCACCCTGGACACCCAGCTTTCCCCACCCAAATTGTGTCCCTGACTCAGCACCGATCCAGCGATTGCGCGGCGCCTCTCCATGTCAGGGGCCAGGATAGCATCTCTGGCTCTGGAGTGAAGAAAGCTCCTCCAACTCCGTCGTGAGCAACAACCCCTCTCCAAAAAGCCTCGTAGATAGGGACTGGATGATAAGCTCCCTCTCTGCCCCGGTTCGAGGTACTTTCCCCACTGCTCTTTCTCTTCCCCTTGTCTTTCAGAGGAAGGGGCCCGGGGCCCACTCCCCACAGTCCACACCTCCGCGGCTCTCTTTCTTTCTCCCAGATTGCACTCACTCAGTCTCCCAGGATTCTCTGCATTTTGCATTCTCTTCCCTGTAGCCTCCAACTCCTCTTCCTGCAGATCTCTGCTACTGAGAGTTCCTCAGTCTCAGTCCTTCCTAGATTAAAAGTCGCCAGAGAGCAACGGGTCTTCCCACTTCTCCATCATGTTGGCCCTCCTCCTCTTTTTTTTTTTAATGTTTATTTATTTTTGAGACACAGAGAGACAAAGTGAAAGCAGGGGAGGGGCAAGGAGAGAGGGATACACAGAACCTGAAACAGGCTCTAGACTTTGAGCTGTCAGCACAGAACCTGACGCAGGGCCTGAACTCGTGAACCACAAGATCATGACTTGAGTTGAAGTCAGATGCTTAACCAAGTGTGCCACCCAGGTGCCCCTGCTTCAAAATCTTAATGAGGTACATTGTGATTCACCTACAAAAGCCTGTCAAAATCTCTATACAATGTGCCTTTTGCCAGCGACTCTTCAAAGCACCACAGTATTTTCTCTGGAATATGATCCAAGATCCAGAGCATCTTAAGATCAGAGAATTACCTGTAACTCTGGGCCCCACTCGAAACTGGCAATCTTATGTGTTATCTGATAAATAGGTTGGATTAGCATGTCAAAATGAGGTACGTGTTGCCTCCAAAATGAAAAGAAACTCACGCTGCTAATAAAACCCAAATACTGGAGATTTCCTTTACCTTAGAAAGGTTATATTAATATGCTAAGACCAATAGATCCTATAAACTTCACCATAGAAGCAGGACTAAATTTTTGAGGGATTTATTTCCCACCCTCTAATACATTTGTGGCTTATAAGATTTACAGGGTAATTGCAACTTCCTACTCACCAGGTCTGATCAGTATAATATTATCAATAGTGTGGGCCTATCCTATGCAATGAAGATATAATCAGAGTCCCTTTAGATTATTACATCAGGGCTCAGCAAACTATGGACCATAGGTCAATTTCACAGTGAGCCAAGTTGACTCTTCCATCTGGCCTGTGTTTTATATGGCTCATGAGCTGAAAGTATTTTTTACATTTTTAAAAGGTTTTTTTTTTTTAAGTTTATCTTTGTAGAGAAAGAGAGAGAGAGAGAGCAGGGGAAGGACAGAGAGAGAGAGAGAGAGAAAGAATCCCAGGCAGTCTCCACACTATCAGCATGGAGCCTGATGTGGAGCTCGAACCCACAAAGTATGAGATCCTGACCTGAGCCAAAACCAAGAGTCAGACACTTAACTGACTGAGCCACCCAGGTGCCCCTTAAAAGGTTTTTTAAGAAACCCAAATAACAATATAGAACAGAGATTGTATGCCCCTTGGAAATGTAAGATATTGACTATTTGGCCCTTTCCTTGCTGACTCTTAGACAACTTTAGAGAAGGCTGGAGAATTGAAGCAGACAGTAAAGGTGTATTGCTATTCCTACCAGATGAAAGCAAGCTGCTCTAACAGCCTTTATTAACAGGTATAGGGAAAAGACGTCTCAGAGATCGGTAATTTGCACACTTGAGGCTAGGTGATAGTGAAATAATAGCTGAAATCTGAATCACCACTAGATTAAGCATATGATAATCTTTTATTCTCTTAGAATATTTTTCTCCTGCACAGACCAAATGGGCAAATTCGAAAAGGAATGTGATAGAAATCACCTCTACATTCCTCGGTTTCCTGACAGTGGCATTAATTTCTGAAATTCTTCTATGAACGCAGTAGCGTTCTTAGATTACTCTTTTGGTTGGTAGGAGCAATACTGGGGGCTTTCATAATAATCCTCATTATAAAGATCACAGAAATAATATAAAGACTCTGACAGTTATTAAATATATCTATTCCTATGATTCATTCTGGAAGTGGGAAAATAACCACAGGCCAGATGGAAGGGTCAATTTGGCTCGTTGTGAAATCGACCTGAATCAAAACTCCATTAATTAATTTCCTGGATGTTGTAAGTCCGAACTATGACTGGTTGACAACTGTAGTGTCTAGGGACTCCAGAATTAATGTCAGTCAGGAGGTAGTATACAGTAATCTCTGAAAAGTCTGAATAATTTCTCATTCCTAATGTATAGTTAATCTGTTCAATGACCACCAGTCTCTCGAGGGACTACAAGGAAGAGTATTATAGTATACATTGTTGGCCGAATTGGAGGTCCTTTCCTCATTTGGGACTGGACTTCTTATCCATTTAAAGGACACCAAGTAAGGAACTGTGACATTCTAAATGTGGTCATTTGTGTCATACTTCTGTTAACAAACCCAAAGTTTTGCTGTTTCCACAAACAAGTGAGACTTTTGAAGACTTCTCATTGATTTCATTTCTAAAGACACCACAGACAATTAGCCAAAACCAAGGATCTCTGAGGGTCCAACCATTCTTATCACTCTTCTACACTGCTCTGATAACTACAATAGACTCTATTGCTTATTAGAGTTACCATTCTCATCTTGTCTCTAGTAGTTAATTGCCCTCACTCAGCCTACTGTCACTCAAAGAAACCATCCACAAGGTCCTAGTTTTATAATACTGTTTCCCCACTCATAATCCTGGCCTACAGAGAAAAGCCATCACAGAACTCTTCAGGAGTAACAATGCTCCCCTTACCAATGTATCCCTCAAAGAATTGAGATAAGGTGATGTCCTCTGGACCCTTCTGGAGCAACAGAGCAATACAGTTAGTGAGGAAATCGTGTATAAGCATACACTTAAGCACTCCTATCAGCCTAAGCCTTCAGGAACCTTCCTCTGTTGTATGCAGAGGAAGTTCTGAATTCTTTGCTGCATTTAGTGTAGGCCACTATTTAGTTCAGGTTTCAACAAACAATTGTTAAAACTCACAGGGTCACTGCTAGCCTTCTGTGCTACCAGAATCCGGAGTCTCTCGTTAGTATATTTCTACTAATAAATATTTTCTAATTCAACATTTCATTCCTTCCAACCTAATCTAACACTTTTATGAACCAATACCATAACTTATTCCCAGGTTTCTGTCAGTATAAATTGGTAACATCTTACAATCTATTCATGTCTATACTCTACACCCCTGAGGTCTGCACAGGTTGGGTGATGGGTACAGATCTACAGTCAATGAGAGACAATGGGGACAAAACCTGAAAAGGATCAGCAGTATCTGAAAAGTAATCACTATTGTAGGAAGGGCTATCTCTCTGGACAGAGGAATAATAGCTACCTCAACTGGCAAAGGGTACTTAGCATAATTTAAAGTTGTAAGCATCCAACTTCACTCGTATTTGCCCATATGTCTCCATCCTAATTTTGAGGGTTCCCTTTCTTTCCAGTAAAAGTCCTCATATTGACAGACTCTGAAAATTTGTGAATTCAATTTTCGTTTTTATTCAGCCCATTTCAGGACTAGCTTTGTTGTTTGTTTTCAGAAATCTTACCCTTGTGGCTATCGGTGATAAGGGTTTTAATGTAGTCATAAAAGTCTTCAGGTGGCTTATGCAGATCATCAGTTGAGAATTTAAAAACTTGAACTTATCATTTCCTTTACTCAAGTTATCCTTTGTAACCAATAAGCCCAAATGTCACTATGCTCATTATTTTTTATCAAAATATTCTTTGTTTCAGCTACTTGCCCAAAGCCTTGCCTTTTATGGACACTTGACTCCAGATGATGAGAGATAATAATCTAAATAATGTTTGGCTACAGTATGCCAGGAACCACTGGTGTTTCATTACTGGTAATGACAAAGTCTTAAACACTTTTTTATCTAGTCAGAATAGAGAACTAATTTTATCTTTGGGTTCTTTTACCACAGAATCTCTTCTAGAAATAGTAACTCCACTAATCAGAGTTCACTTAGGGAAGCAAAGCCACTGTGAGTGTTAGCGGAATAAGGGGTTGGATATAGGTACTAGACCTTACACAAATGAAGAAGGAATGGGAAAAGGGAATGTCCAAAAGGGATAGTTAGAGGTCGGAGGGTCAAAAACCAATTTGTCAGAAATGCTGGTATGGGTAAAAAATTGGATTTTGAAGGGAAATATGAAATGGAAACATGGAACCATGCAGGAGGAGCTCCCCAAAAGGTTATAGGAAGCTGTTGCCTCTGTGTAACTACTGTCCCTATGGATCTATAGTCAAGCTTCTGGTGGTGGGCATCGGCAAAGTCAGGAGTCAAGATGAGCTGGATGTTAAGAATCAGGAAGCAAGGAGAGCTGGTGCCCATTCCCAACAGCTATCTTTGTTTCTTTATCACCACACGTGACTCTAACAACCTCTGCTTCACTTCTACCTTCTACATCCCGGTAAGCTCCTCCTTTGACCTACCCTAGCTCAGAACCATACAGGGAAAGGAATCCTGGAATATGTGTTTCCACCCTAAGCAAATAGAGGGTAGCAAAACCCAACATTGCATGTTCAATAAAAGAGTGAAAAAAGCCAAAGTCATTCCTAGGTGTATGGTCTTATTTTAT
The DNA here is from genome assembly GCA_030068075.1 of Paguma larvata. Classification (NCBI taxonomy): domain Eukaryota; kingdom Metazoa; phylum Chordata; class Mammalia; order Carnivora; family Viverridae; genus Paguma; species Paguma larvata. Next base: position 126,367,440 of record CM057827.1, on the reverse strand, counting down.
GTTTTGGTCTTATTTTAATTTTTTTTAGTAATCTCTACATCCATTGTGCAGCTCAAAGTCACATTGCTGCAGTTCAGAAGTCACTTACTTTTCCCACTGAATCCCCCCGGGACCCCGAGGTGTATGATCTTAAACAAGGCATTTCATCTCATTGGTCCTTACCTTCTTCAGTACATTAGGAACAGTGCAATCGTTCTGTTTCTGATGTGGAAAGTAAACTCAGATGGGCTTTATTTGGGAAATGAAATGCAAACTAAGTTGAACATATGAAGGAAGATATTTTTCTTCATTGCCTTGTATTAATCTCTGCAGCATGCAAGATCCACCCAAACTACCTGACTCCTGAAAGATATTTCATAGTGATAGATGGTATGATATTTATAGAACTAACAAAGAAAACAAATAGCTTTTGAAGACAGTTTGGGTGTAAGAGCTGACTCAAAAATTGACTATTTATATAACCTTGAGCAAGTTACTAAATCTCTCAAAGTTTTTGAAACTATAAAACTGTGTAATATCACCTGCCCCTTACAGATGTTCCAGGTACTAGAAGTAACTTGGTAGGTATTTACCCATAGTTACCACTTAATAAATGCTTATTTTTTTCACTGTTTTAGTTCAGTCTGCAGATGGACAAGTACAAGAATGAATACTTACCTTGAGATATTTACGTGAACTCTTAGAATGTAAACTGAATATGTTCATGTTTGTGTTCACCACGAAGCACTGCCCTCAGACAATTCATGACTTTCTTTTTTTTATTTTAATTTCTAATGTCTCCTCGTAATGATCTATAAAACAGGACATTTGAAGCCTTGGCAACTATGAATGAGCTGCCATTTTTCTCACTCCAAAATAAACCTATCGGACATGCCCACTGATTGAATATTTGGAGAATCTGCATTTTCCTCCTGAGAATTCTGACGTGATGCTTGGGGGAAAAAATCTGTAAGGCTTAGAAGTGAAAAAATGATGGCCCTCTCAAATTAGGATGAGAATCAGTTTCTGGTTCTTGAACTAAAAAAAGAAAAAAAGAAAAGAGTGTTGGTTGACTAGTACTCATTGTCTTATATACCTTAATTCTGGACAGCGCACCTTCCTTTTAAAAAAATATATATTTTTATTTATCTTACTGAGTATGTATAATAAGAGCATTTTTTTTGAAACTTGGCTATATCAATTCAAAGATTTATTACGGCATGAATAACTGATTCAGCTTGTCCATGGATAATATGGACTGGACTGGGTGACAGGATGAGTCAAAAAAAGATATCTTGGGACCAAAGTTATGGATTGACTTTTTTTTAGTCAGAAGAGTTCCTAGGACTTGAGACATACAACAAATAGTATAAGGCATGAAAGCGATTCTTTCTCATGTATTCTTTTAAAGTTTATAAGAAACACTTTTCAAATGCATGATATATTCCCCCAAAGTATCATTAGTCTAGTAATGCATTTTGTCCAGGATGCCCTAATTAAGAGTCCAAAGGGCTGTGATGAGGTTTTACTCATAGGCTGTGCCATGACATTGATTTGATTTCTATTAAATGTTTTTCTTCCTAAGACATTTTCTGACATTAGAGAACTTGATAAAAATCAGCCTTATAAAGGTTGTTGTTTTCTTGTTATGACAATCTTGTAAAAATACTATTTACATGCTTTTTAGAAGAATACACAAATGAACATATTCCATGGTCTCACTACTAGTGATAGCTATGTTTTTGTGAATAGAAGGTCTATGTTTTCTTAGAGGCAAACCCAAAATATAAGTTTTAGAGTTCTTTCTAGATAAATAAGCACTAGTACTTGGATATCAATTCTATTATATTCTTAGGGTGCTCTGTTAATAAAGCCCTTCCACATTTCCTCTTAGATATATTTAATTTTTCAGGAACATTTTACTTTTTTTTAAGTTCATTTATTTTGAGAGAGAGAGAGGGAGCATGAGCAGGGGAGAGACAGAGAAAGAGGGAGAGAGAATCCCAGGCAGGCTCCATGCTTGTCAGTGCAGAGCCCAATGCAGAGCTTGAACTTGCAAACCCTGAGATCATGACCTGAGCTGAAATCAAGAGCTGGACGCTTAACTGACTGAGAATCCCAGGTGCCCCTAATTTTTCAGTGACATTTTAAAGACAATATTATTTTCTTTATTTTATGTAAGATAATACCAGGACACAGAGAGGATAATTAAGTTGTCCAAGAAATTTAATTAGTAAAGTGAGAGAGGTAAACTACCAACTAAATTTTCTGATCTTGAGAGTACCTCCTAGTATATCATTCTAGAAACCAGTGAAGTCATTGCTCACAACTAAATTCCTTGTTTTCCTTGACATATAAGTCAGAACCAAACTAAAACATGAAAACTGCTGATGTGAACTTGAACTGAAGGTTGGTCCTTGTTCATTCTACACCCTGGTCCTCCTGTGCTCTGTTAGCATCCATTATTCTGAGTAGAGTGCTGGAAACTAATTTAAAAGTTTGTATCTCCAACATAAGTGGTGCATTCCCTCCTGTCTGTTAAATTAAATTATCTGACCTAGAGGCAACAGATTGTTGTTTACCTATGAAAAATGGCCATGATTTTTTTTTTTTCTGTTAGGGATATCATGAGTTGCTAAAATTCCATATAATGGACGTAAAAATCAACAACAACAGAACTGACTCCATTTTCTGCCAACACAAACACTATCTCTAATGTAGCAATGAAAGATGTTCTTATCAGAAACAGAACAGACAGATATAAAATCCAATTACAGAAGGAAAATATACCAGAGAGGGAGCAATTGTGACATTGGTGAGTCACAGTCTTATGATCTAGATGTGAAATGACAAAGTGACTCATAGCCATTGCAATGTCATTCTCCAAACTGCTTTTAGCATGACTGACCTCCACATTTGAAACACCTGCTGCACATCACTGGAAGTCTCAATCTGCTTGAACTTCAACACACCTACAAACAAAGCCCACCTTTGTGTTGTCTTCTGCCCCCACGGATGATCTTTCAGAGTACCCAGAAAGTTCATTTTAAAACACAAATAAATGCATGTCATTCTTCTACCAACAATCCTCCAATGCTTCCCAACACACTCAGAACACATTCTGGACTTGACCTGAACTGGCCCTGCCATCTCTGGCCTCATATCTCTTATTCCTCCCACTGTGCACTACATTCTAGCTCACTGGCCTTCTCTCTGATATGCAAAAAAACAAGCTTGTTCCCACCCCGTGGCCTATTCATTCAATATTTCCTTTGTCAAGAATAATCTTCCAATTTCTCCCACACCTTTCCATGTTTGTTTCTCAGTGTCAGGTTAAATACCAACTCTCCAGAGAAAACTCTTAGCTATTCTATCAAAAATATTATCCAACTACTATTTCAATTTACTCTATAGACATACCACATTTTATTGCACATTGCCTTATCGCACTTCACAGATCCTGCATTTTGTTTTTTACAAATCAAAGGTTTGTGGCAACCCTGGGCCCAGAAAATCTATCACCACCACTTTTTCTATAGTATTTACTCATTTTGTGTCTCTGTCACATTTTGGTAATTCATGCAGTCTTTTGAATTTCTTCGTTACTGTTGTATTTGCTGTGGTCATCCGTGGTCAGTGATCTCTGATGTTGTTGTTTTCCTGCCTCCTAACACAACATGCATTCTGCTGCCATGGATCAAGGAATAATTTAGACTTGCACGTCTTATCTTTTAGAAATCAATTTCATAAGGTTATAGCTGCCATAGGTTTGGGATTTCTCTCATGGATCTGGGCCAACCACATTGAAGCCCTTCTGGAGAGAATTAACCATCCTACATGTGATTAGGAATTTGTAATTCATGGGAAGAGGTTAAGATATCAACATGCACAGGAGTTTGAAAGAAGCTGATTCCAACCTTCATGGATGACTTTGGGAGGTTCGAGATCTTGGTGGAGTAAGTCACTGCATATGTGGTGGAAACAGCAAGAGAACCAGAATTAGGAGTGGAGCCTGAAGATGTGACCGGATGGCTGCAATCTCATGGTCAAACTTGAATGCTTTTTATGTTTGAGCAAAGAAAGTGGTTTCTTGAGATGGAATCGAAGTACTGTGAAGACTGTTGAAATGACAACAAAGCCATTTAGAATGTTACATAAACTTAGTTGGTAAAGCTGCAGCAAGAGTTGAGAGGACTGACTCCCAATTTTGAAAGAAGTTCAGCTCTGGGTAAAATGCTATAAAAAAGCATCATGTGCTACAGAGAAATTGTTTGTGAAAGAAACAGTCAATTGATGCAGGAAATATCATTGTTGTATAATTTTTAGATGTTTATTATTTATTCTGTGAGAGAGAGGCGGAGAGAGAGCAGTAGAGAGAGAATTTCAGGCAGGCTCTGTGCTGTCAGTGCAGAGCCCGATGCAGGACTTGATCTCACGACCCATGAGACCATGACCTGAGCCATTGTTGTCTTAATTTAAGAAGTTGCCACAGTCACCTCAACCTTCAGCAACCATCACCCTGATAAGTCAGCAGCTATAAACATCAAGGCAAGGCCTTCCACCAGCAAGAAGATTACAACTGAAAGCTCAGATGATGGTTAGCATTTTTAAGAAATAAAGTATTTTTAAATAAAGGGATGTACATTATTTTGCTAGACATAATGCTATTTCACACTCAATAGATTACAGTGTAGTATAAACATAACTTTTATATGCACGGGATACAAAAAAAAATCTTTGACTTGCTTGATTGTGATATTTGATGTACTGAGATGTACTGAGTTGGTCAGGCACGAAACCCACCACATGTTTGAGGCATGCCTGAATACAGATTTCATCATAGGATTTATCATTCTTTGAAATTATTTTATTGATGAACTTATCTACTTATTTATTTTTCATTCTCCATCACTGTATGCAAGTTCTGTGTGAAAAGAACACATCCATTTGGTTTCTTTCTGTGCCCCCTGACTCCTGAACAATGCCTGGCACCAAGAATGAAGTATTATGGATAGGGAAAAGTAATGAGATTGATATATTATCAGAACTTGTGGGTTATTGAAAGTGAGAAGGAAGGATTGGAGTCAGTCAAGAACCCTGATAGAATCAGGTAGACCCTTATGTCTATCTTCGAAACATGAGACAATGTACCATAAACACTCATCATACCTTCTACCTCTGCTTTGTTTTTCATTAAGACACCAAAATTCCCAGGTTTGGCATTAATGCCAAACTCTAAGTCATAAAGAGAATGGACATTATCCCATCTGATTGAAGCAACCACCTCCCTTAGCATTCATACCCTTTCTCTCAGACTTTTGGGATATATTATCCATCACTAGATTAACTCTTTTGATCTACACATATGTGAATGTTTCCTTCACTTTCTTACTCTGACTGAAACGTGACTGAGCCTTGAGAACACTTTTTCCCATCCCATTGACCTTTCAAATGTTGACCATTTTTGCTTCTGTATCCCTCTTACCAGTTGACTATAGGAGGCATAGGTAGACTCTTGTACTTAACTGGTCACTGTCACTTTCTTATACTCTACTACTACTACTATCAAAAGTCTTGGTAGAGTCAATATCTATGTACCATGTCAATGTCAACATATATCAGCCTCTCAGTTCCTTGAGCAGTTTACCTCCAAAGATTTTGTTTCACACCCAAATCTCAGTCTCCAACTTAAGAAGTTATACCCTAGAACTTGTCATTGACAACATTTTATTCCATCTCCATAATCTCTATCCAATGCCTTTGATTCTTCCTTCTTCCTTCTTCTAAACCCAGAGGTTCCTGCAAAACATAAAAGTTGATACCTTCTACTGTCCATCCCACCTCATTCCTCACTTTCTGACTTATCCAGCCTAGACGGTGAACAGCCCAAACCAATTGTTCTCACAGTGGTCCTCTTATTGGAAGCATTACTATCACCTGTGAGCTTAGTAAAACTGAAAAGCCATACATGCTATCATTATCTATTGATTCAGAATCTCCATAAAGAGTGGCAGGAAACTGTGTTTTAATAAGCTTTCCAGGTAATTCTTATGTACATTCAGGTTTGGGGGTCACTGTTCTAATATAATCACTTCTTATGTCTACTTAATTCCATGCTTCTATCTCTCTTACTACATTCACCAAGAAAGCCTCAAACCATGTTAAACCCAACTCTGAGATAACTCTAGAGCCCACACTTGAGCTGTTCCAGATGGTGGGAGGAGTCACAAGTCATGACGAGTAGTCCCATTTGGTGTTCATCACCTTTCCTGAGCTCTTGGTGCTTCCCAGATACTACATTTTCCTGATTCAGTGATCTTCCTACTTGCCTCATGGTTATTTCATCTATTCTCCAACACAATTCCTCCATCTGTCCCCTTCGGTGTCAACCAATGCTTTTGTTTCTATAACAATGAGGAAATTAAAACATCAGAATTTCCATAACTTCACTATGCAAATTTACCACCTACTCACATCAATATGTGTGTGTGTGTGTGTGTGTGTGTGTGTGTGTGTGTGTGTGTTGCCTTCCTTCCCTTCCTTTATTGGATGAACCATCCCTTTTATTTCTTCTGGATTCTATTTCTTTTCAAGGACAACTCCAAAAGCATGGCTTTGGTAATTGTCCCTTCACTCCCCAGCAGTGTCATTATTCACTCCTTCCAGATAATTCCAATTCACATACAAATATTCTGTAATCTTCCATCTTAACAATAAATCTTTCTTAGTCCCACATCTCCCTCAAGATACTACCCCATTTCTCCTCACATTTTAAAGCAAAGGTTGGCAAATTTTTCTATAAAGGGGAAGTAGCAGGTATGTTAGTCTTTGCTGGCCAGATAGTCTCTGTTGCACCCGCTCAAGTCAGCCATTGCAGCACAAAAGAAACCATGGGCAGTCTATAAAGGAATGTGTACAGCTATCTTCCAATAAAACTTTATTTATAAAAACAGGTCATGGGCCATAGATTGCCAATCCCTGCTTTAGAGCAAAACTCCTTGAAAGACCTGCTTTCTAATCACTGCATTCTTGTCACAGGCTCATGGGCTCTCATTTTATTTCAATGCCACTCAGGCTTTCTTCTCCAGAAATCTAGGGAAACACCTGTTATCAAGGTTAGCAATAACCTCCATGGTGTTGACTCTATTGATCAGTTTTAATTACTTGTGTCGCTTACTCCAACAGCAGTATTTGTCACCACTGTTTGTTGCTTCCACATTTAGCACATAGGTCTCCTTTCCTGTTCCTCATGTCACTGGCCCCTTCCTCTCTACTTCCTTTGCTAAATCTTTCTCTTCTCTCCAATGTCTAAATGTTGGCATGCCCAAGAATCAGTCTTTCTACATCCTCTCTCAATCTTCACTTTCTTTAAACACCATCTATTTTTATTTCACTCTGAAGTTTGTATTTCCAACCTGCACTTTTCCCTTAATGTTCATTATCCAACATCTCTAGCTTCCAAAAACACATAAAACCCAACCACTTCATATTATCCCCACCGCTACTATCCAGACCAAGCCAGATTTCTTGCTTGGATCATTGCAATAATTCACAATTTATCTGCCTTATTTCAACCTTGCCCTGCTCCCAGCTGTAAGCAGTTCGGCATCAGTGATCCTTTCAAAACATCACCAAACTCTTGCCATTTGTTTTCTTGATACCTTCCAAATATTCTCCCTCTCATGTAGGCCAAAGACCAAAATCCTTATATTGTCCTTTAGGATCCTGAGTGGCCTGGGTACTACCTCTTCTCTGACTCTGTCTCCTACCAATACCATCCCATGCTCCACCCTTGCTCACTGTCTTGAAGTTAAATTCTTTACTATTCCTCAAATATTTCAAGTCCCCTTCGGCCTTAGGTATTCTGTGCTCTACCCTCAAGTAGCTTCATGCTTCATTCTCTCACTTTCTTCATATCTCTGCTCAAGAGAAATATTATTTTCCCAAACATTACTGATGACGGAAAGGACTTTGACTTTTAGATTCATTGCTATTCTGCTAGTGCCTAGAATAGGGTGGTGGTACTCACTGGGTACTAAAATATTTGTTGAGTGAATATTGAAATGAGTCTTTTTCTCTCTTTACAATCTAATCCTCTGGTCATGCATCGCCACTATATACTGTCTAGCTGGCAAATTTTAAAACCTCATGATAAACTGTGATTCCTTCTCCCTTTGCCTTGTAACCTTCTCAGTGACCAAAATCTTAGAGTCTTCTCCCATAATATCATAATATCCCTCAAAAATTCTTTGGCCGTATTTGCATTTTGAGACTCAAAATTTGCTGGTCTTTACCTCTAACTCATTCAGTTTCTATTTTATGGTTTTTCAGATAATTATCCCTTCCACCAACCTGTCGTCTCCTTTCCTATCAAAGTATATTTATTTTTTTAAGTTTATTTATTTATTTTGTGTGCATGAGAGTGTGGGCACTAGTGGGGGTTGGGTGGAGAGAAAGGGAGTGAGAGAAAATCCCAAGCAGGCTCTGAAATGTCAGTGTGGTGCCCAAAGCAGGACTTTTGCAGGGCTGGAACTCAAGAACTGTGAGATCATGACCTGAACCAAAATCAAGAGTATGACCTTGACAGATTGAGCCACTCAGGCACCCCATCAGAGTCTATTTCTAACCATGTGACTCCTTGACTTGAGAATCTTATGGTGTTCTCCACGGCCAGATAGAGTGTCTCAAACTATTGGCAGTAAACCATTCATTTTTATCCAATTTATTCCAGATTAATATTTTTGTAGAACATAATGTAAAAGAAATGAAAGAAAAAACCAAGAATTTACAAAACATAAAACAAATGTTTGTCATTAGATTGAGCAGATATAAAACTATAGTTAATATATCATAATGAAATAATAGGAGAAAAGAGAAATTTCAAAAACTCTACAATTTGGTCATTGAAAATATAAATATGGAAAACATATAGAGAAAATCTTTATTACTCTCATAATTTTCTGTTTATCTAGAAATAGAATAAGGAAATTGCAAGTCCCTATATATACTACATGCAAGTATGCTTTGAACCAATATCCACATTTGTCAATACCTGAAGTTGTTATGTGAAAAATGAGCTTACTTTTTAATTCATCTTTTCTAGGTTACATTAATAGCAACTCTATCTACAGGGTAGATAGTATATAAATAGCATTCAAGTTTTGTTTTAACAATATTCATAGGGGTATGAACAACACTCAGGACTCATAGGTGTATTGATGGGAATGGAAGAAGAGATTTTAAAAGCAATTCCAGCAAGCTCAGAATTTTTTTTCATTTATTCAAATTGAAGGAAATGATGTTGTATTTTCAAAAGTCATTTTCAATTCTATGCCAGTAGCAGGTTTTAATAATTTGTCCTGGAATAGTTTATATATTGATGAAAAAGTTGAATTCTGGATCTGTGAATTTCCTATGTATCTGTTACATTTAACGGAAAGTGAAAAATGTAAAACTTTCTATCAACTCGGAAATTGTTCTGTCATAACCTTGCACAGATGTGTAACATCAAGACCACTCCATTTTTGTTAAACTTGTTATTAATTATGAAACATAAAAAAATAATCTGTAGAACTCTGTTCTTGCAATCTCCTAACTTTTGTTTTTTTCTATTTTACTTCCCACTTGCATGAAAGTATTATGATTTTTTTTTAATTTTTTAACGTTTATTTATTTTTGAGACATAGAGACAGAGCGTGAGCAGGAGAAGGGCAGAGAGAGAGGGAGACACAGAATCCGAAGCAGGCTCCAGCCTCTGAGCTGTGAGCACAGAGTCCGACGTGGGGCTCGAACTCACACACGGCAAGATCATGACCTGAGCCAAAGTCGGCCGGTTAACCGACTGAGCCACCCAGGCGCCCCAAAAGTATTATGATTTATTTAAAACACCAAAGATATGAGGAGCATCTGGGTGGCTCAGTCAGTTTAGATTCCAACTCTTGATTTCGGCTCATGTCATGGTCTCACGGTTCATGAGATCGAGCCCCATGTCAGATTCCATGCTGCCGGCATGGATCCTATGTGGGACTCTCTCTCTCTCTCTCTCTCTCTCTCTCTGCTCCTCCACTGCTCATGCCATGCTCTCTCAAAGTAAATAAATAAACCTAAAAATAAAATAAAAATAAAATACCAAAGACATGGGAGAAATAAACAAATCTGTTTGTTGGTCTCACATCTTTACAAAGTTGGGACCAAACTGGTTATTTCTCTTGCATAAACTCTAAGCATTCGTTCTATAGTTCAATCTTTTGCAGCACAACATTTTCTCTCATAACCATCATACCCGAGCACAAAATACAGTTGCTCACAATCAGCTACCACAGGATCACATACTAAGGAGAGTACATTTAAATTAATTGATTGTGTAACTCACGATTTTTACTACTATCACCAAGTCAGTTTAGTTCAGTTCATGTTTTGTTTCATTTTCTTTGGTTTTTCCACAGCAAAACATTCGCAATGAAGGAAGCAGTGTATTGGTTTAGTTTCCAAAGCAAGCTCCTTAATCTAGCTAGCACCTCCATAATATTCTTTTTGGTATCACAGATGAATATGCCCCCACACAAAGTAAGTACAGAACCACATTTGCCGATACGGATTATGGGCTTGGATGTTGAGACAATACGAATTTACTATAAAACTTCATGACTAGTTATTCTCATGGATGTCCTTATTTCATCACGGCCTCTGCTGGCCAACAGTTCAGTCTGCGTATGACAACAGTGCCACTCTCCTCAATACGATTGCACACCTTCTCTTCCTTTTTCTCCCCCGTACCTTTTTTCTCTCCCTCCTGATTCTGAATTGATTACCTTGCTTTGTGTTTCACTGGGAAGACTGAAGCAATCAAGAGAATTTCACAGTCTTCCACTATCACGTATACCACCTGCCACCCTCGGTCTACACACATTTTACTTTTTTTTTTTAACCACCTCCCTCTTGGCCACGCCAATGCTTGCAATTGTGTATTAGATACCATCCTTGCTCACTCACTCAGAGACATCACCCCAACAATTCTACCCTCTGGAATACACCAACTTTTTACTTTCTGTTGGAGTTTCCCATCATATACAATCTGTTATTTCTCTCATTTGAAGGATTACACACACATACACACACACACGTCCTCACTTCTTCCTCCAACTACTGGCTTCATTTCTTTGCTCCTTTTGACAATAAAAATTTCTTGAAAGCATGGTCTATAGGCAGTGTCTTCAATTATTCCCTTTTTTAATGTTTATTTCTTTATTTTGAGAGAAAGATAATGGGGAGGGACAGAGGCAGATGGAGAGAGAGAATCCCAAGCAGGGTCCACACCATCAGCACAGGGCCTAACATGGGGCTCAATCCCATGAACCATGAAATAATGACTGAGCTGAAAATAAGAGACACTTAACATACTGAGCCACCCAGTTACCCCCAATTATTCTCTTTTAATCCCTTTCCAATCGGACTTTCACCACTGCCCTCCCCTCCACTGCTTTTCCAGCAGAGCTACTCTCTTCTAGGTCACCGATGACTCCCACATTGCTGGACCTTGTACTCAAGTCTTAGACTTCATTTTACTCCTACATTCTTCTCTATGCATTCTCACTCCCTTGTTTTTTTCATGCAGTGTCAAAGTTTCAAATACTTTGTGTATGACATTGACTTGCTTTATTCTACCATTTGTTCAGATCTCCTTCTCAGATCCCAGGCTTATATATTCCCACCCTATCTGCCCCCTCCACTACAATGTCTAATGTGCAGCGCTGGTATTGGTTGATAGAAGTCCATTCATCCAATTGTTCAGGCAGAAATCTTCCTTGAGTCCTTTCTCCCAGACATCACATCAAACCCCTCAGCAAATTCTGTTGGATCTACATGCAAAGATATCCAGAATTTAACTACTGCTCCCCACTTCTACTACTGAAAATTGTTTTGTAGAGTGTGCTAACTCACATTTTACAATACCATTAATCCCATTAGAGCAATAATAGAATACTTATTATATTCATGTATCTGTGATATTTCTACTAAAGCACCATCTATAAGTCCACACAAATTAGTAGGTACACCTCAAAATTCAGAAACTTGTTTCCAAAAATATTATTAAACTAATAATAAAACAAATCCTAACAGGAAAAAATCTAACTCAAATAGCTGATAGTTCAAAAAATGTTTCCACATATCCTGTTCAGTGAAACATACTGAACAATTCAAGAGGGTCAGTACTGATTGAAAATAATCAGAAGGGTGTCTAGGTGGCTCAGTCAATTAAGTGTCTGAGTTTTAATTTCAGCTCAGGTCATGATCTAATGGTTATGAGATCTAGTCCTAGAGTCTGCTTGGGATTCTCATTCTCCCTCTCTCTCTGCCCCTTCCAATGTGCTCTCTTCTCTTTCTCTCTCAAAATAAAATAAAGATGAAAAACAATTTTTGAAAGAAAGAGAACAATCAGAGAATTTAGTCCATTTAATGAGAAAAAATCAGTTGACTGAATGAGTGTCCCACACACAAATCCAAGTATAAATCATTAAAATCAAATGTTAGAAAGAAAACAATGAGAATCTTAGCTTTTTTATGTTGTTATTTTATTCCCTTTTCTTAACCCCCTCAATCAGCAGTAGCCAGCACTCTGAGATCACCAATAAAAATCTGACATTGGAAAAACAGCAATATCGAGGGTATGAATATATGCCTTAAGACTAATGATTAAAATTACCCAAATCAATTCTTTTAGAGAGCATAGTTAATCAAAGGGTACAGGACTTCTCAAGCAAGGTTAATATGTTCATTGACAACTAACCACCAACTTCATGAAAGTTTATGTAAAGCGTTGGCAGTTCATGTTCAAGAGATACAAGCCATTTCTCTTTTTCTGAGTCTCATGATGCATGAGATTGTTGAGTTTCTGATGATCCCCGTGCTTCTCGTGTTGGCTTCTCTGAGTTGCAGGTGATAGAAAACCCACTTTCCTGTCAGTTCTCAAAACAATCACCCCAAATTATCCACATCTTAATCTCTCCAGCTGGTGTGAGAAAATGAATAAAGAGAAATGAAGACTGAAAACTTACTTTAAGAATGGTAGTAGCCCCAGTAACATTTCTGAGATGACCATCTATTTCTTTTGGAGGTGAAAAGAGTCCAGATTAAGGCCTTTCAACATGTTCCATGTCCTCATGAATGATCACCTTCCCAGAAAAGAAGAGTTTATTGGTGAATACATTAGAAGAGACAATATACCTGTTTTGTAAATAAATGTTTACCTCATTATGAGCCAGAGGTCATGGAAGTTTTGTTTGACAAACAAACTTAGTTTGTTGAACTTAGTTCAAAACTAAGCTTGGTTTTATGCCCACGGAGATTCCATCTGTATCAAAAGCAAATAAATTTCCAGTTAGAGTGTGAAGCATTTTAAGTGAAACCATCAAAATGTGCCCAAGGTGTGTAAATGCTGTTTAGAGTCTTTAACAACAATGCTATTGTTAGGTGCACACATGTGAACAAATATTCAAGAAAGTTTAAGAGCTGCAACTTCCAATTATAGAGAAAAGATATTCCCGAAATGCCAGATCCTACCTAGTTATAGTTAGCAGAGTCCTTGAGATATACACATAAATACATAAGTCTAGGGAAGAATGAGCTGGAATAAGGGAGCTTTCCAGCACACACAGCCAACCACTGGCAGCTGGCCCCAAAATCTGTGGTTCCTCTTCTAGACAATAATGGGTCAGCCTACTACCTTCCTGGCTCCAAGGTCCACATCCCTACTCTTGTGTTTACAGCTGCAGTCACTTGACTAGCTGTCTTTTTTTTTCTTTTTTTTTTTTTTCATGGTGGGGCAGAGGTAGGGGACAACCAGCTGAGGACTGTTTCATTTTTAACTCATCAGTGTAAGGAGGGAAAATGGATGCAGCCGCTTTTGCACTTTGGGAGATCAGGACTCAAATGCATCAGAGGTACAATGGGGGCATCTTTCCGGGTGAAAAACAATGCAGGGCCAGGATGTCCACGCACTTACATTTATGGGAGCATATCACAGTGCAAATTGGGTCATCTCAGGAAATATAAAGGCATTATTCCTCCGAGATTTGAAAAAAAAAATGTAATTACTTCTTCCACCAAGCATGATTCTTTTCAATAACCTTCATTTTTGTCCCCTGGAAATGAAAAGAGGTTTACATTAAAAAGGCATTTCCTCTGACTCCGCGTCCTTGAGCTGCACAAAATGTAAACCATTCCCTCCCTCCCTCTTTTGAAGAAAAAGGGGGTTTCAATCTTTCCTTCTGAACACGGTCCATTTAAATAAGGAGATGGAGTCCCATCTTTTCTATCAGGACCCATTGTTTGACTTGTCAGTAATAACACTTGAGCTGAAATTGTACAGGCGTCTCACTAATTTAGTAATTATTGACATGGTGCTGAGCAGGAAATGATAGCAAACAGAAGGAACTGTTAAGGAGAAATGAAATAAAAGATGTTCATATCATTGTTGAATAATGGTTGAGATCATTTTGTGCTTTAAGTAGGCCCAAGACACCTTTTTCCATTTTCCTGACACATTTATAATTTATGCTTTGTAATAGTTCCAAATATTTTTAGGACACTGGACTTTGTTTGAGAATCTTGCCAAACTGAATGAGAATCACGAAGCACACACAGATGAGTGGGCGATGTGACCCCCTGCGGCAGCTTCCCAGCTAAGCGACAGCCCCTCTCTCCCCAGCCTGCCTCTTCTTCTAATGCTTTATTTTTTAATCCTTTCCTTTTTAGGTTTGCATTTCTATTTATTGTCATCTTAGCTCTTAGCTAGGATCTTTGTTGCTAGGATAGGTAACGCAACTCACATGTTGATAGCATCTTCATTTATTTACTTTTTAATCTGGAGGCTTTGCTTAGTGCTAAGAACTACCTTAACGTTTGGTTAAGTGTGAATTTGAAGGGCTCATTTTTTTGAAGGTGCATATTGACGCATTAATATACCTGTGCCAGCATAATATGCATGTGTATCTATTAATGCACACGAGGTGGTCAAAATGTTCAGACTGGAGCATAGAAATTTGGAAACGATTTGCTAGAAGAATATAAACATTGACTGAGAAAATCCAGCATATCTTTTTGTAACCCTGATTTTGGAGGATAAGGACGGCACCTCTCACATGGAGCTACCACGTTACGTGGCATTTACTATGATGTAATAATGATATATCAGGACATAATTTGTCACCTGCTAAAGGACAAAGCCTTGTCATACAAGAAGACAGGTCACAACAAAGTTGTACCATATTACCTTTTCTTTAATGAATCCTGCAATCAAATCATGATTTTTAGTAAGAACTGGAACTTTTGTTATTTTTTAGATTTATGTATTTATATGTTTATGTATTTATTTATTTTGAGAGAGAGAGAGCAGGGGAGGGGCAGAGGGAGATGGAGAGAGAGGATCCCAAGAGGGCTCTGCTCTCAGCACAGAACCTGAAGGGGGCTCTATCCCACAAACTGTGATATCATGACCTGAGCCAAAATCAGGAGTTGGAAGACTTACCTGACTGAGCCACCTAGGCACTGCTGGAAACTTTTCTTTTAAAATGTAATATTATTAGAGTTTATAAATGATTCCCAAAAAAGGGATACCAATATAAAATCTGATCAAAATATGTAAGACAAATAAGCACAGAATAAAGGATGGAAAAGAAGTAAACCTTCATGTCTTGAGGACTGGGTTGTAGGAGATTGCAATGAATATAACAACAGTAACGCTTTTGCCCAATAAGACAGCGGCTAAGATAGATTAACAACCCTTATTTTCCAGGTTCATCTGTAGCACATGGCATGCAACAACATACCCATTTCTTCATACAGAACATACTTTTCACTGGGGCTAGGAGTGGAGACTCATGATGTTGTCTAAAGTCATGATTATGGTGTTAGCAATGACTGACTTCTGATTCCTGAGCAAGAGCTCTCAAACACCACACTATTTTGCTCCTAATTTTCCACTCTTCTTTATTCTCTCATTGATCTTCAGGTGACATTATTACTATAAGGATGAAGCAAAACACAATTTAAAAAGAGGACTCTGCATAGCATGAATTTAGACAATAGGTCACCTCCTGTGTTATAGCTCGACTCTATTGTCTACTCACACTACACTGTATCAATTTTCCCATGGCCTTCACATTTTTAAAAATTCCATTGTATTTCTAAAAATGAAAATATTGCAGAAATGGTTCAAGCGCTAAAGTACAAAATAAATAGGGAGGTGGCATGGACAGACATACAAAAGGTTTGACTAATATAGAGCTAAGGAAAACAAATACCCATTACAAACAAAGATGTTACTTAGCCAAAGAATTTTTGAAAGAATCACATCATCCTTGTACACAGATCACCTTTGGGAGTTTACATTCCAGTGAAAACTGTATACTTAGAAATTGCTTTTGGGACACCTGGGTGGCTCAGTCGATTAAGCTTCCAACTTCGGCTCAGGTCATTATCTCACGTTCCTGCATTCGAGCCCTGAATTGGGCTCTGCGCTGACAGCTCGGAGCCCAGAGCTTGCTTCAGATTCTCTGTCTCCCTCTCTCTCTGCCCCTCCCCTGCCTGCACTCTGTCTCTCAAAAACAAATAAACATTAAAAAAGAAAAAAGAAATTCCTTTTTGGTTGTGGCACAAAAATCATCCTTTTCACGATTTTCCACTGGGTTGTGAGGTGCTGCAGTCAGTATCAGCACGGAATACTCTTGATCTCGTTTGTCTATACTGCTATGTAGATAAATTTCTCAGCTCATTCTGGGTCCTCATTGTGGTCAGAACAGTCTTAATAAGGGGCACATGGGTGGCTCAGTCGGTTAAGTGTCCGACTTCGGCTCAGGTCATGATCTCGCAGTTCGTGAGTTCGAGCCCCATGTCGGGCTCTGTGCTGGCAGCTCAGAGCCTAGAGCCTACTTTGGATCCTGTGTCTCCCTCTCTCTCTGCCCCACCCCCACTCACACTGTCTCTGTCTCTCTCAAAAATAAATAAACATTAAAAAAAATTTTTTTTTAAAAAAGAACAGTCTTAATAAGCACAGAGACTTTCAGTCAAGGACTCCAAAAATCCAGTTGATTAGGGCTACCCAAGCTGTCCCCATGTTTCTACCTCCCTCCAGGAAGTGTGTTACATACAGGAGGCAAGCCCAATAAAAATTGTTCCATGTCATTGTATAAATATCTACATCTATATAGTCTTTACTATCATCCTCTAGATAAAGTCAGTTATGTCAGCTCATTAAATTATGTGGCTGAATCTCAAAATAGTTGATTTTACCTGCAGTGTACTGGCATCTAGGAATAAATGTATTATATCACAATCCCAAGCAATTGCTGATGTGTGAAATAAGGAAGTAGCACAGGGGTCCATGAGAGTAACAAGTCCAATGGTGCCAAGGCCAGCATCCCACTGGGTTACTCAAATCAGCTCAAGGGTAAGGGTTAGGGTTCCTTGATCTGTGAGCTCCAACCAATGCTTATTGGAGAAAGTCCCCAGCCTATTGTTTGCATTTTAGCAGAAGTGATTCAATGGAAGATGTCTTATAACTAGACTCACTTTAAAGGTAAATAAAACCAATTTGAAAATTTTATGAAGAATTCAAGGGTTCTGATATAAGAAGTCATTTATGGAAGAAGAACAGTTATCAGTTTGGAAGATAGTCTCTTAGTGAGTGGAACTCACTATTCCTGCCATTTTTCATAAAGACAAGGACAAAACTTGATATTGCTGTTATTATTGTATATATGTCTGGTTTCCCTCTGGCTTAATGTTTTTTTGTTTGTTTGCTTGTTTGTTTTTGTACTTTTTAAATGTTTGTTTTTGAGAGAGGGAGAGAGAGAGTGTGTGAGCAGGGGAGGGGCAGAGAGACAGAGAATCCAAAGTAGGCTCTCTACTGTCAGCACAGAGCACAATGTGGGGCTCGAACCCATGAACTGTGAGATCATGACCTGAGCCAAAGCCAGTCACATAATTGACTGAACCACCCAGGTGCCCCTCAGTGCTTTAAAGATACACTCATCACCCTGCATCTCTCAATGCTTAAGTTGTGAGGTCAAATGGATTGGAATAGCATGTCTTAATGGTTGTCTCTGACCCAATGGGTGCTCCCTCCCCCATGGGATTCCAGGGCATTTTGCACAGTGTGGAGTGCACTTGCCCTACGGGTGCCTGTCTTAGGCAAGGAATTCTGATCGGGACCCACAATATGCTGCCCATCTTTGTGTCTCACACACCTGATACCACGCTTGTCTCCTGATGCCTCCTTTCTCACTGGGAACTCCTGTAAGACAGAACAAAGAACACATTCCTTGTGTGAATGAATGAGGAAACAAAAGCCTACCTTCTTTAGAGGAAGAAGAAGAGTCATTTTTAGGAAGGGCAGAGATCAAAGATGACAACAGCTATGCTCCATTCACAATTTGTGTGTGAGTGACTTGAGCTCCGAATCCCACTTGCAGACGTAGAACAACACTGGTGAGAGTTTGCGATGATAGCATTGACTCCTTTTCTTCCACTTCCGAGCTATGAAAAACTGACTTCAGAAAGCCTGATCGCTGCTGGAGGTTCATATGGAACTGGTGTCTCCTATTGTCCCTGCTGCACCTTGCCCTGGGAGTCTTTCTCTTACCCTGTGGCCCCTATGTTAACCTCCTCCAGGTAAGGCCAGCAGTTAGGACAGCCCAAAACATCCAGAGCTGATTGGACCAAGCTAATGTCCAATCACTTACTGGTTAGACACTTACCACCTGTGGGGCACCTGGGTGGCTCAGTCAGTTAAGCCTCAGACTCTTGGTTTCTCCTCAGGTCATGATCTCACGGTTGGTGAGATCAAGCCTTGTGCCTGGCTCTGCACTGACAGCTCAGAATTCTTTCCCTCTCCCTCTCTTTCTCTGTTCTCTCCCCTATCCACAGTTACTCAGTCTCAAAATAAATAAATACACTTAAAAAAAATAAACCTATCGCCTGTGAGGCCTCAATCAAAACCATGAGCTGGAAAATTAGACTGGTGGGCTTGGGGAATAATAAATGGACTGAAGGAATTAGTGACAGGCCCAAGAAAGAGAAGCTGTGTTGTGAGGCTTGGGATCATGTCTATTAGTTCACTTTGGACAGGAAGCAATAACTAAAAAGAAACTTTCAATGTCTCAAACACAAGAGAAGCCTATTTTCACTCATGTGACAGTCCATGTTAGATGCTTCTAGTCAATAGTGACTTGCCTCAAGCTATGATATGGGGACCCGGGATCCTTCCCCTCTGTGGTTTTACCACCCCCTTGGGCCTCGTGGCTCTGCCATCACCTAAAGAGAAAGAGAACGCACATGGGTGGCATAGGCTTCTCATATGCCACTGGTGAGGACGAGACATGTGACCACCATTTCCTGCAAGGGATGCTGGGAAGTTGGTGTTGCTGTGCATGTTAGGAAGACGAGGAGGCAGATTTTTAGAGACAGGCTACAACCACGAGCTGGGAGACTGGAATCATTCTCATTTCCTTGCAGCCAAGCGAAGGAACTTGTGCCAAGCAGTGTAGCATCAGAGGACAGAGATATGAGTGACATAATATGAATAGATGTATTCTACATTGGACCTATAATTTATAAATAGATTTATTTTGTACATTTTCTTAATGTCTAAGTGCAATCTACCCTGTTCCTTCCTATTCAAACTAGAATTGAAACAACTGAGACCAGGGTGCTATTGAAACATGAAATCTTGCCACGATTCTCTCAACAGAAGGGAGAGAAGTAAAATGCTAACTTCCCGAGTGATGCTTAATTCCTCAGTCCTAGATTTCAATTTTCCTTTTACCCCAAACTAAGATTTCCCAACAACCACTTCACTCAGAAGTTCTGTACGATACAGAAATGTTCGCTGTCGATTTTAGTCTTAGCATGTGTCTTCGCAGCCATACTGTCTTTTGAAAGCAACTTAATTTCACTAAAAATTGAAAGGGAATAAAGCTGGCTTCTGAAGTGTTCCTTTCTCCCTTTCTCAAGCTGGAGGGGAACACTTCCACTCAAAGAACAGCTTCACTTGCCTTATTACATCTCCCACATACAATGGGAGGAGTACAGAGGACTCTATCATCTTTCTCCCCTACCCGAGGCTGGCAACAATTAAAAACTAGCTCCCATAAGACAGCTATTTACAAATAGGTCTTTGCAACAAACACAAACTGGCACTTTTCTTTGAGATAGGCACTGCATGCCACACGGACCATGGGTCTCAATAGAACAGTCTCCTCCCCCATCTCACAGCTTGGAAGCTCATGGGAGTAATGCCTTCAATGCCATTGTCTATTTCACTCTTCATATTTTTTATTTTCCTTAGAACCACCACTATCAACTGGATCTCTTTATCAGCTCAGTAGAAGTTGGGGGATACGCGATGTTTGGGAAGAGAGAATATCATGGAAAAAAGGCTTGGAGGCATGAGGCGCTGTAGCTGCCTTGCCATTTGCAAACATTCTCATGCTCTCTCTTTTTGGAAAACTTCCCTTCCCTCAAGCTCCCCCCTCCGCACCCCCATCACTTTAACATTGGACCAGATATTTAACAATGTTTTGTTTCAATGACACCTGATTTTTTATCTTTCCTATATCTGTTTTCTAACCGATCTGATATTTCAAGGCAACAAATAGAAAATGGCTTTGTTATTGAATCAGGAACAAAAGATACAGTGGAGAAGCATATTAAAATGTTCAGAAAATACTAAACCGAAATCTGTTTACTGAGCCACCAGCTGTCACTTCCTCTTCTGGCTATCAGGCGCTACCTATCTGGAACTGCCGCCTCACACTTATTGTCCCTCCTCTATGCTAGATCTGCTCTGATGTCTTTTTAATATCTTAAAAATATTTTAGGGTCTATCAAACACGATTCCTATTTAAACATACTGTACTTTTTTTTTTCCATTAACAATTACACTCAATATGCTTGCTTTTAAACTGACTTTAAAATGGACATGTGGGGGGGGCACCTGGGTGGCTTAGTCTGTTAAGCTTCCAACTTCGACTCAGGTCATGATCTCAAGGCTCATAAGTTCAAGCCCCATGTCAGGCTCTGTGCTATCAACTCAGAGCCTGGAGCCTGCTTCAGATGCTGTGTCTCCCCCTCTCTCTCTCTGTTCCTCCCCAACTTGCACTCTGTCTCTCTCTCAAAAATAAACATTAAAAAAATAAAAAATAAAAAATTATAAAATGTAAATAAAATGGACATGTGGGGGCGCCTGGGTGGATCAGTCTGTTAAGCCTCCAACTTTGGCTCAGGTCATGATCTCATGGTTCATGTGTTCAAGCCCCGTGTCGGGCTCTGTGCTGACAGCTCAGAGCCTGGAGCCTGCTTCCGATTCTGTGTGTTTGTCTCTCTGCCCCCTCCACCACTCGTGCTCCGTTTCTGTCTCTCTCTCTCTCCCTCTCAACAATAAATAAACACTAAAATGGACATGTATAAGGGAAGGGTGTGATATTGAATCTATTTCATAGCCAGAGTCTAAAAGGAAACTTGACAACCGGTTAGAACTTGTAGTCGAGCTGGTGACATCAGGCGTCATCAGTGTAGAACTGAGAATATTGATGAGTACCAAGAGATCAATCATAAATTTAAAATAGTTCAAAACTCGGGCTTTGGAGTCATAACTTCTGTTCCAAATTATAAGTAGCAATTTGTGGTGTGTTCGAATTATTTTCTGATCTTAAGGAAATGTTAAAGTTGAGGTTTTTCAGGAGACAAAAACATGCTTTTAGGAAACCATTGCTAGTCTTTGCAAGTCCCCCTCCTCCAACCCCACCCCATCGACACCACTTCAATGTCACCAACATCTGACACCCTTTTTGGGATAATCGGGAGAAGAGCCAAGGGGTCGCGGAGACGAGACTCTCTGTTCTCCCCAGCTCAGGGCCTGGAAGCAAATGGTGCTTTGTAAATAACTACGTCTGCTGAAGGGAGCTTAGGGTCTGGGGTGGGGTGGCTCATGACCGAGTTGCACTCACGATGTGGACAAAGAGAAGCCACGCCTGTCTCCAAGACTGCAAGCTCACTTCCTCCAGGACCACCACGCTCTGTCTTATTCACTGTGGCCATGATTCCTACTAAAATCCTGTTTTCTGAAAGTAAGAAGGTCTCAGCATAGGGACCAGGATACCCGACCTTGGGAACCCTTGAGCTCTCACAGCTCGGTGTATTCCCTGCATCACCCACCAGCAAGCAAATCGACCTGACTGGCAAAGAAGAGAAACGTGCAAACTTGGTGCAGCATTAATCAAACCCGAAACGTTATTTTTAAGGTGTCATGAAATCCACATTGACTGACTGGTCCTTTTAATCTTAATTTTGAACAGTTGCTACTCCAATTAAATTCTACCACCTAGCATTTTCAAACAGCTCCTGGTTGTTTCCACAAACTCCGTTAATGGACAGCTGTTTCTGACAGCCCCTGATTTGCCAGTGCTGTGTCGGCTGCCAGAGCAGGAGGCCCCGAGTTCTGTATCCCGCTGCTGGCACCGGGGGATATGCAAATGAACACATGAATCAGTTGTCACCACCACAGACACAGTGCCGGGAGAGGATCAGAATGTGGGGGAGCTTAGTTGGCTGCAAGCGAAGGAGGGGGAGGAGGAAAAAAAAACGCTTAGATTTCTTGAAGTGAGTTTTTTTTTTTCCTCCTTTTTTTTTTCAAGTGTCTCTAGTTTATTTTCACTTTGTGGTATTCATTAGATTTCAGTTCAGGAAAGTGCAAAATCTGTTCCTCGCCAATCACCAGCAGAAACCTGAAAGTTTGGGAATGATAGAAACGTTTCAGGTAAACACTGTTAGAACTTTAGCAACACAGGCAGAATATTATACACACTACTGTGTTTCAAATATTTTTCCATCCAAGAAGGGAGGGGGGAGGCGAAACTTTTCTTTCCCATAAGAACATGCTTAAAGAGATTTTCCTCCGGGGGGCGTCTGGGCGGCTCAGTCGGCTAAGTGTCCAACTCTTGATTTCACCTCAGGTCATGATCTTGTCATGGTTTGTGGGATCGAGCCCTGTGTCAGGCTCTGTGCTGACAGCCCAGAGCCTGCTTGGGATTCTCTCTCCGTCTCTCTCTGCCCCTCCTCCCTCATGAGCTCTCTCTCTCTCTCTCTCTCTCTCTCAAAATAAATAAATAAACTGAAGAAGAAGAAGAAGAAGAAGAAGAAGAAGGAGAAGAAGAAGAAGAGGAGGAGGAGGAGGAGGAGGAGGAAGAAGAGGAAGAAGAGGAAGAAGAAGGAGAATTTACTCAGTGTCCAAAGCTGAGTTGTAAGTGTTCTGAATTATTTCCAACAAGGAATTCTCTGAGATGCTTCACCAGTTGGGTTAAATGCTCATAAACACGGTGAGAATCATTTGTATCAATAATGGAGCAGCACCAGTTTCAAGGGCTCCTGTGTCTGTCTCAGACCTTCCTGACTTACCAAATACTGGAGAGATATTGCTGCCATTGTATTCTGTAGGGTTCGGGTAGGGAATCAGTCAGAACCACTAGGAGCAATGTACAGTGAGAAAATGATCATGAGGATTGGACCTTATAAAATTCTGGTACTTGGTGCTCAGCATGGTGGTGAGCATAGGTTAGCAGAGCTAGTGATTGGGAAGCAACACTGGACTTAAAGTAGGGGAGAGCAAGGGCAAGTTGAAATTAATGAGGAAAAACTGGAACCTATGAGGATGAATGGGTCCCCACCAGGAATGTACCAATTCTGTTCCAGTCTCTCACTGCCTGCAGCCTAGATAGCAGGAGTGATCTACAGAAGGAACTGACAGCTTTGGACATGGACAGTACGTGGACTTGACTGAAGACTTGAAAGACCTGAAGGAAGAAGTACAGTGTGAGTTGGAGTGGAGAGGTGAGCCATCAGGGCAGTGACAGCACACACAAATCATGGCCACATATCAGTACATGGACTTGAAGGAAGACTTGAAGGACCTGAAGGAAGAAGTACAATGTGAGTTGGAGAGGATAGGTGAGCCATCACACAAACCATGGTGATGCCCAGAGCCCCGCTCCAACTTTCTGAGTATGAAGACCACTGTTCTGCTTAACCTTCCCAATCATGAGAAATTTCTCTGTAGCCAATCCAAACTCAAACCATAGCGAGAAGGCATTCTGGGTATCTTATTTCCAGTTCTGCTAGGCTGACCCCTAAAAAGTCACCAAAGCTGTATTCCCAGCTCCACTCTGCTTTGAGAATATGCCATGGCATAGTTCCTTCTGGAGCTATCAGGGCTGATGGCTGATGCATTAGCTGCAGGAAGGAGGAAGAGGACAGGGAGAGCTAAAGTTAGGGGTAGAGTTAAGTGATGATGGTTGGAAAACAGATGGCCATTTGGGGATTAGGGAGCAAATCAATATCACACATTGATTTTATTGGGGATTAGGGAGCAAATCAATATCACACATTGATTTTATTCAAATACTATTAGAATTCCTACATTGTGGGCATGCTATCCAGAGCCAGATGCTGTTCAAAGAAGAAATAAAATATTATGATCTCAATGATCTCTGGTTCACACATGTTATCTAGGACTCCTTTTGCCTTCAGTCTAAAAAGAAATGAGAGGCAGGGTGGGTCTGTCTTAAACTTGATTTAGGCTTCAGGTCATGAACTCATGGTTCCTGAGTCCCATGTCAGGCTCTGTGCTGACAGAGTGGAGCCTACTTGGGATTCTCTCTCTCCCTCTCTCTCTGCCCCTCCAGCACTTGTGTCCTTTCTAAGTAAATAAATAAATAAACTTGAAGGGAGGTTATGCTGTACTTACCTGTTCGCAATTGTACTGAACACGTTTCCGTATTGGTAAGAATATAAATATACACCACAATCTAATCATTTCTTTATTGATGGACATCTTAAAAAAACATCCCCCTCTTAAAGAAAAATAACATGCTCTGCTAGAAGCTGGTGGGATCCCGTTTTTCCTTGGTCTTTCACAACTAAGTGACGTGGGTTCTAGCCCAAGTGGAAGAAGATCTGTCCTTTTCCTCGCCTGAAAGCTAAAGAGAACATTAACTTGCACACCTCCTCGTGACACAAATGGTTGCTTTATTTGTTTCTTCCTCCTTACTCAGAGCAAGATGATACAGCAAATGCCAGGTCCTGCCTTCCTACTCTTGGCCCATTGCTGAGCCCACTGCACCTGAAGAAGCCCAAGACTTCATTCTTCAGCTCTCCATGCCATTGTCAAAACCGGCTCTCCAGTTTCAGGGTTTGGTTCATGGCCATGAAGAAATTTTCAGAAACCGCTAATTACCTAACTAGCTTGGTGCAGATCTAATAATATAGTTCCACAATGGAGAACACTTAGCTCTATGTCTATTGAAAAATGCCATTTGGTATTTTTCATGTCTAGATTCCTTACAAGAGTCTCTCTTTACACTAAAACATCCATGCCCCCTGGCCAGGATATCCCTTCTTGAGAAGCATCTTGTAGAACAAGATTAAAGCAGACATTTTGCCACCATCAGTCAATGTATCTCTTTTCTGAACTGATTGTGTAGGTTTGCACTTACTCTCTTTTTAATCAATTAGCAATCAATGCTAATGGCAGAATCATTTGTTTCTCATCAGCAAGTCTTCCTTCAGCTTTAGCACTTGATCGTGTCCTCTTCTTGTTCTTTGTAAGAAGCTTGAGAAATCAGAACTTTGAATCGATAGGTTGCTTAGGATAAGGCAGCTGGCTGACCAGTCAGTTCTGCCTGGAAAGCTGAGATATCTTAGGTCAGATCATCATACCCTCCTGTCTCTTATTGAAGACCGATGTTCTCCTGGAAACTTTGTTTCTTATCAGAATCCATGGACCATTGAATGAAAATATATGGTAGCCAGTCAACCATCGCCTACATTACTCGTCTAAAAATAAGCCTAGCAAATATCAAGAATACAGCTTTGATGAAAGTGACTTTTTCCTTCTCTTTACCTTTATTTCATATTTTCTTAATTTCCCATAATTCTGGAATAAGAACATTTAACTACATTAGTGTCATTATTTCTTGTTTGCTGCTCTAGATGGTAAACTGCTTAGTTAGCATGTATGTTCTAGACAGGGAAGAAAGAGAGAAAAGGAGGAGGCACAGAGAGAAGAAGGAGAAGGAAAAAGGAAGGAAGAAACACTTTTGAGGTAGTGTGGTGTGGAAAGCTAGAACTTGAATAAGATCAAATGAGATAAGTATATATTCAAGTGCATTAATCACTCCAAGATTATGCAAGCTGTTAATATTAGGCATTCTATGCCAAATAAAATGGTTGCACAGAACACCTAGGCATGACTCAAGATACCATATGATTTGTGATATTTAAATATAGGGGTATTTCATCAATTCACCTGGCGTATTCTTTTTATTAATTTTTTTCTAATGTTTATTTTATATTTTGAAAGAGGGAGGCAGAGCACAATCAGGGGAGAGAAGAGAGGGGGAGACACAGAATCCAAAGCAGGCTCCAGGCTCTGAGCTGTCAGCACCAAGCCCGACATGGGATTCGAACTCATGAACCATGAGATCATGACCTGAGCCAAAGTCAAATGCTTAACTGACTGAGCTACCCAGGTGGCCCTCACCTGGTTTATTCTTGAAGGAAGTGGTGAGCACGGCTAATCTTTGGCAAGAATACTCAGATTTACCCAACTAAAGGGGCATTTCCTTAATCTAGCATCTAATTCAGTGCCTGCACCTAGAGGAACCTCAGTAAATATTTAAGGAAGAAGTGGTTAGGTCAATGAATTCTTAAGTCAAAGCCTGTATTTTCTGCCCACCATTTTTAACAATATACACATCTGGGGGTGGTGCGCCTGGGTGACTTAGTCAGTTAAGCGTCCAACTCTTGGTTTCGGCTCAAGTCATGATCTCACAATTCGTGAGTTCAATATATATATTGTATGTATATACTATATATGTATACTATATATGTAATATATTTAATATACATTTTATAAATATATTATATATATTTTTATATATTTATATCATTTATATTATATATATGTGAAGAAAAAGCAATGGAAACAAAAACATAGAAATACTTAAAATCATGTAACAATATATTAAAGAAAATCAGAGGTGGGTAGAAATGGCACAATACTCACATGATTTTAGCATGAATACACAGCCAGGGGACATAACACTGGGGGAGACTAGACAGGCCAGAAGGACCGGACAGTACAGATTATATTCATCACAGCCCCTTGAATTTATTGACATTTATCAATTATCGAATTGAGTCGAGCATCAATTCTTATGTCCATCTACTGCAGGACAAGACATAATGAAGACACTCAAAAACATGAGTTTGTTTGTGAATAAATGGCTAGTAAATATTATTGGCTCATTTGTATAAAAAGTTGGTTGTTTGCAGAGCAATGCTCTAAAAGTATTCCAATTGATAACATCTGGTTATTCACGCAGTTAAGATAATGTGCATGTCACACGTTGCTTTCTCATAATGAATGTGTTTTGCATTATGAATTACAATGTTATAAGCATACCTTTATTTCTTGCTAATTAGGAAGGACATGTTACAAAAATGTCATTTTCCGTATTTCCATATTAAAGGAAAAGATTATCTGGATTTTTTTGGATTTTATTGAGAGTGAGGACATTTTCTATTTTTTTATTCCATTTCCATTATTTCCATATTGAAATGATTGATTTTATTTTTATTTTTCTCAAAGAGGAATTTGGAAAGTGCCTAATAACTTGACAAATGGCAATTGTAATAAAAAAACACTGTATTTTCCAAACCTTCAGAGGTACCTAGAGGAGTTCTATTCTTCTCTATGAGATAGAAGGTAAGACAGTAAGCCTTCACAGATCCCTGTCCATAAGCATCGTTTTTGTTGAAGGTTTATTTGTAAGGAAGAGAGAGAGAGCACAAATAGGGTAGGGGTACAGAGAAGGGGGACAGAGGACCCCAAGTGAGCTGCATGATGACAGCAGAAAGCCCCATGAGGAACTCGAACTCCCAAACCACAAGATCACAACCTGAGCCAAAGTCAGATGCTTAATGACGCTTAACCAACTGAGCCACCAGGGTGCCCTGGTTTCTCTTCTTAATACCTCCAAATACTTCCTTCTGGTCATTGATTAAACACTCCGGAATTTATTTTTCCAATGCACAAGTGGGAATGTTAATTTCCCCTTGATTTTATAAAGATTAAATGAAATAATATTTTTAGCAATAAATTATCAGGCAATAATATCAGGCATACTATATCATGAATGATGTCTCTTCTTATTATTAATCAAATATTGAAACTAAAATCGCTGCTATTTTTTAAAGTTGGACGGGTGAAGCAGGACAGTTCATGAAACTACCTGTGGGCCAAGTCTGGTATTCACTGACAGAAACTACCTGTGGGCCAAGTCTGGTATTTCACCCACAGAATGGTCAAAACAGCAACAGAAATGTAAGCCGTCCCTGTTCTTAAAATGTCTCTTCTTTTATCTGGTTATTTTTTAGATTAAAAAATAGGAAGAGAAGGATTACGTGTTTTATAGAAGTTGTTTTGTTTGATACCTATTTCAATTAAGGTATATAATTCTCATTTTACAGAACCTGATGTTCAGAAAGTTTAATTAAGCCGCCCCCAAAACACAAATGGAAAAAGTGGGTGCTGATTGTTACCTCGCACTTTATGTGGGCTCAGCCTTCTCACTCTATAGATGAGAAAACCGAGGCGCAGGGCAGGTAGGGGAGGAGTGGAGGAATAAGGGTTGGTCTTTGAGTCAGACATCCCTGTGTTTCTAATCCTGCCTCTCTGTCCTTTGCTGGCGGTGTGAGCTCTGACAAAAACAATTAACCTCTCTAAACCTCCAGAGATTCTAAACAGTATATTTTTAATTGGCTTGTTTAGCGTTGCCTAAAATATATCCCTTCGGAACATTTGTTCCATCAGATGTTTAAAAGTGTTAAATAAAAAAAAAAATCGTCTCGGTGGTCCAGTAAGTCTTAGAAAAGCTGGTTTAAAACAAAGTTAAGCAAGTTCCTATATTGCAAAAACCCTCAGAGCCTCTGAAATGCTAATTGCTTCAAAATCTCCAGGGTAAGAGAGAGAGTGGAAGAAAGAATCAATGTTTCAGAGATAATAGTTTGCAAAGTCCAATTCTTTGTGTTCCATTCCATTGTATTGTATCTTAATGCTACTGAATATTATCATTATATATGTGTGTGTGTGTGTGTGCGCGCACACACATGTATGTGTATATATATATATGTATATAAAATTCAGATCAAGATTTAGAATGTTCTGCCCTGAGAAGTTTCCCATGTGCCCCTTCCCAATCATCCCTCCAACCCACAGAAGAAGGCACTAGTCTAACCACTATCAGCTTAGATTCATTTTGCCTACTCAAGAACTCCATGTAAAGGAAATCACAGAGAGTGTGCTTCTGTGTGCCTGGCTACCTTAGCACCCTGTTTGTTTCTTGTTTATTTTACTATTATTATCATTACTGTCTTTGATGTTTTCATAGCTTTATTGAAAGGCATAATTAACATACAACAAACTGCACATATTGGAAATGTGCCATTTTATAAGTTTTGTTATGGAGGTACACCTGTGAAATGATCAAATGATCACCTGTGAAACGTGAAATGATCACTGCAGCCAAAACAAGGAACAGAGTCATGAGCCAAGAGGTCCCTTCTGCCTCTTGCTCGTCCAGGCAACCTCGGATCTGCATTCTGTCAGTACAGATTGGTTTGCCATTTCTAGAGTTTTATATAAATTAAATATCACAGTAGGCGCTCTTTGTCTGGTTTCTTTCACTCAGAAAAATTATTGTGAGAGTCATCCATGTCATTGCACATACTCATAGCCCTTTCCTTTTTATTGCTAAGTAGTAATCCATTGTATGGGTATTCCACAATTTTTAACACATGGATTCCTAATGGAGTTTTGGATAACAAATATGGTATGTCCATTTATGTAAAAGTGTTTGAGTGGATGGATGCTTTCATTACTCTGATTATACCAAGAAATGATTGATTGAATCACATGGTAAAACATATGGTTCTTTATTTTTAAAAGAGTTCCAATGTGACTTTTAAAATATTTATACTTTAGGGTTGCCTGTGTGGCTCAGTCAATTGGGCGTCCGGCTTCCGCTCAGGTTATGATTTCACGGTTTGTAACTTTGAGCCCTGCGTTGGGCTCTGTCTGACAGCTCGGAGCCTGGAGCATGCTTCAGATTCTGTCTCCCTCTCTTTTCCCCTTCCCCACTCACGCTCTGTCTCCCTCTGTCTCTCAAAATATAAATATTAAAAAAATAAAAAATTTATATTTTAAATTCAAGTTGTGCCATACCATCTCCAAAACAAAGTATGATTAGTCTTTTGGAAAGCAGAAGCTTTGAATTTTAGTGAAGTTCAATTTATCAATTTATTTTTTTATATATCATGCTTTTGATTTCATAGCCAAGAAATCTTCACTCAAGTTCAAATCTTAACTCAAGTCCAAAAAGATTTCTCCTACATTCTTGGAATTTCATAGTGTTTGGTTGACCATTTAAGTTTATGATCCATTTTGAGTTAATTTTTTACATAGTGTGAGGTGTGAAGTGGATTTCATTTTTTGCTTATGCATACTCAAATATTCTAGTACCATTTATTAAAAACTATTCATTATCATTAAATGCCTTTGTACCTTGTAAAAAATAGTTGACTGTATATTTGGAAGACTATTTCTCTACTCTATTCCATTGACTAATCTGCGTATCTTTATAACAATACTACAATGTCGGTTACTGTGACTTTATAAATTTTGGAATCAGGTAGTATTAGTACTCCACTTTTGTTCTTGGCTCTTCTAAGTCCTTTGAATTTTAATACAAATTTTGAAATCATCTTGACAAGTTTTACAGGAATCTTCTAAAATGTGGGATGGTCCTGAATCTATAGATCAATTTGTAGAATATTGATATCTTAAGTATGCTGAGTTTTCAACACACTCACTATATATCTTTCCATTTATTTATGTCTTCATTAATTCATCTCAGCCATTTTTTTGAGTTTTCGTTACATAGGTTTTTCACATCTTTTGTCATATTTACACCTATGTTTTTCTTATTTTTATGCTATTGCAAGTGGTATTTTCTTTATTTTGACTTCTGATTTTTCTTGGTAGATTATAAAAATATACTTGATTTCTGTATATTCTATAATCTTCCTAAACTCATATTCTACTGGATTCCACTGGATTTTACACGTAAATGATAATGTCTTCTAGGAATAAAGATAGTTTCATTCTTCACTTCTTAATCTGGAAAGAAAGGAACTACTGTTACAACAACATGGATGAATCTCAAAATAATTATAGATAGTGAAAGAAGACAGACAAAATAAAACCCAACATGTAGTGTATTACTCCATTTATTTGAAATACAAAAAGAAAATAAAATGCAAACTTGTGTATAGTGACAGAAACAGATTATTAGCTGTCTGGGGCCAGGGAGTAGAGGGGTGGGAAGAGACAGGACAGAGAAATTACAAAGGACATGCAGTCATGGCTTCACAAGTATAAGCATATGGCAAAACTTACCAAATTTGAATATATTAAAATATGTGATTTATTATATGTTAATTAGACCTTATTATTTTTTTAGAAGCAAAACAATGTTTATTAGTCCGGAGAAGATGTATATTTTTTTTCTTTCCAAGTACTTGGAACACTCCAATATGGGTTTGCTTTACTTTATTTATTTTTTAATTTTTTTAAAATTTATTTTGAGACAGAGAGAAAGAGTGAGCAGGGGAGAGGCAGAGAGAAAGAGAGAGAGAGAGAGGAGCCCAAGCAGGCTCTGCACTGTGATCACAGTGCCCGATGCAGAGCTCAAACTCACAAAACACTGAGATCATGACCTGAGCCGAAATCAAGACTCTGGAGTTTAACCGACTGAGCCCCCTGGACACCCCAGGTCCACTTTACTTTAAAACAAATCTCCCATATGTCGTGAATACAATCAGAGGTAAACTGAGTCCTGTTCTAAATGCACATGCTTGCAAATTTGTGTTTGCAGACACTCACAGGAGACAGTTTCCATGCTGTCACTCAGACATACAATGACAGCAGGCAAGTGCCACCACTTTGAGGTCCCAGGTTTATGTCTCTGTTCCCTGTCCCTTCACTGTTCCTAAATCTTAATTCTGACATAATGGCTTTGCAAAGTCAAGGATGCTGTATGTCTGTATTGTTAAGATCACTATTGGAAATGGATCTCGGTGACTGTGAAAACTTTCTATTCAACCAAGCATGTTTCCTTGTTCCTCTGGTTGGTTTTTTCCTTCTATATTTTATTAGTAAGTTGTAAGAAACATCTGAACATCTGTTGTCAACTTTAGAATAACAATGGACTTTGAGGCCTAAAGTACTAAGGTAGCAAGAAAACATGGCACGACTTTCTAAAATCATTGAGGAGGGAGTGAGAATAGCAGGGATCCATGGTTCATCGGGGCATTGTTGTGTTTATTTTTTAATGCTATTTGCAAATTCATGGCATCTTCGATGTCAAAGCCCTCATTCCTTTGTGATAGTGTCTTAATTCAAAACTGTATTTTATTTTTCCATGCTTTCTCTCTTAAATGCAAAGAAAAATCCTCATATGAAATGCAAGAGGTTGAAAACCAGGAGAAGGAAATACATGGTTGACCCACTTAAAAGAGTAATAGCTACCATCATCATGTTCTTCCTCGTTATATGTAAACAACTCTAAGTGAAAATAAAGACATATTTTATTTCAAATCATGAGTCATTAAAAAATGCTTTAACAATAGAATGATGTTAAAATGGAAGTTCTGGTCACTTCCTGCAGAAAGGCACTTGGTAGTCGTAGGTAATCAATCCTTTTTAAAATGAATGAACAGGGGCAACTGGGTGGCTCAGTTGGTTAAGCCTCTGACTTTGGCTCAGGTCATAATCTCATGGTTCGTGGATTCAAGCCCTGCACTGGGCTGTGTGCTGGCAGCTAGGAGCCTGCCTTAGATTCTATGTCTCTCTCTCTCTGCCCCCTCCCCACTCATGCTCTCTCTCTCCTTCACAAATAAACATTAAAACTTTTTAAAAATAAATAAATAAAATGAATGAATGGACGGACAATAACCGTATTTTTAAAAAGACAAAAGAAAGACTTGATGGTGAAATGGACTCCCTGTGGGAAGCGCCTGGCCTTCCTAGGAATAGATGAAGGTTCATGGTTTTGTCTTCGCCTCGCCCTGTGCTGGATACTGGAGGTAAACAAGTGTGAGCAGAGCTGTTGCTAACCTGAAGATGCTTTACATCCAAGAATGATGGGAATGACATGTTTGTGAGTCAAGGACTTGGTTGATGGTTTAGAAAAATGGCCGTGGCTTTCCTATCCTATCGTGCTCATTAGGCAGAAAGCTGACTGGTAGTGTGATGCACAGAGACAGTCAAAAATTTCCCTTTGTCCAGGTCGGAGAGTAGAGAACTGGCCATTCATTACCCAAGGCCAGAAGGGGGAGCACCGGGGTTAACTCTGGGGCATCAAAGCTCTCACAGGAAGTCCAAATTCTCCCGAAGTGGCTCATTTAAATGCTTCAGGTAAACCCCCTGAGTGGCAAATGTCAAAAGGTCTGTGGCTCATGATTACAGGGTATGTACAAAAGGTGAATTGCGGCCCCCTCGTCCTTTTTCTTGTGTAGTTAGCTTTTAATTTCTGTGTTTTAGACCAAACTCTAATTCTTACATAAGGTGACCTCGCACCCTGAGGTTAGCGGTGCTCTAGGTTCCGCTGAAAGGGCAGGTTCCTTGCTTAGCTGTGGAACTTCCCGCGCAGGTTCTCAATCTTGGAGATCTCTGCAGCTTTTATCCCTCCACATACACCACCTGCTTTCTATCTTCTAGAAATCTGTTGCAGTCTCTCACCTGCAGTAAGAGATCTCCTTCTGCTCCTTCTCTTCACTGTGGCTCGACTTCCGTTTTTAAAACCGGGGATGGAGGAGATCACCACTCTGAGCTGGGATTCAGAACTCCCACCTCTGGCTCGTCTTACTGTCCCCTTTTGTTTCTCTTTGCTCTTATAAGCTTTCCACTTTAGCTCTCTGCAAGAACAGTGCCTTTTATTCCTTGCAAAACTTTCCTATTTCTAGACTTAATATCGAAATCTAATTTTTTTCTTGGAAATTCATAACTAAGCCACAGTTTTGTGTTGACCCACCGGGAAAAAAGACAACCAAATATTTCTTTTGACTGAAACTCATTGGTCTCTTTAAAGTGGGGGGGGGGTCTCTAAATTGTTCTATTATGGAGCCCCTGTTGGGAAAGTGAGAAGTAGCATTTTGTACCTTTATACCTACATGCTCTCTGAACCTGTCCTATAACTTCCTTTTCTTTCCTCTCATTCCTTCTCTATTGCTTCGCATAATAATTATTATATAATTTTATTTTTTAATTGTGTGCTTGCATTACCTTGATTATAAAGAAAAGCTCAGGGGCGCCTGGGTGGCTCAGTCAGTTAAGTGTCCGACTTCAGCTCAGGTCGTGATCTCACAGTTCATGAGGTCGAGCCCTGCATTGGGCTCTGTGCTGACAGCTCAGAGCCGGGAGCCTGCTTTGGATTCTGTGTCTCCCTCTCTCTCTGCCCCTCTCCTTCTTTCTCTCTCTCTCTTTTTCTCTCTCTCTCTCTCTCAAAAATAAATAAACATTAAAAAAAATTTTTTTAAGAAAAACTCAAGGACACCTGACTCAGTCAGTTAAGTGTCCAACTCCTGACTTTGGCTCAGGTCATGACCTCACGATTCATGGGTTTGAGCCCTCTATTAGGTTCTACACTGAAAGTGGGGGCCTGCTTAGGATTGTCTCTCTCGCTTACTCTCTGCCCCTACCCGCTCTCACAGTCATTCTCTCTCTCTCTTTGTCTCCCTCTCTCTCTCTCTCTCTCAAAATAAATAAATAAATAAACT
The DNA here is from genome assembly GCA_030068075.1 of Paguma larvata. NCBI lineage: Eukaryota > Metazoa > Chordata > Mammalia > Carnivora > Viverridae > Paguma > Paguma larvata. Next base: position 126,332,514 of record CM057827.1, on the reverse strand, counting down.
TAAAAAAAAAAAAAAGGAAAACTTTGATATGTAGAGAGAGCAAAAAAAGGCGTTGCCTATAAGATGAGATATTTGCAAGCAGATGTAGAACTTGCATTGAGCAACTATTCCATTCACGCTGGGCTAATCACTACCATAGCAGAGCTAAAGAGGAGAAGCGCAGTTTCTTCTATTCAAATGTTGCTTTTTCTATGTATGAGAGTATTTGATAGGTCAACTTGATTAAACAGTGCTACAGGATGGAAGGGAAGGTAGCAACTTTGTCCCATGCCCACGTTTCCAGCCAGTTCATTATCTTTTTTTACTGATAGCCTGTCCCATGAATTTCAAACATGCTTATCCCACACCCCTACCCACAATCACATAAGCCAATTTTGTGAAAGTCTATCTATCTGTCCATCTATCTATCTGTCATCTATCTATCATCTATCTATCTATCTATCTATCTATCTATCTATCTATCTATCCCCTAATTTCCTTAGGATTCCAGCATAGAGAATGAGTACAGAGCAATTATGTTACTGAGCACCCACTAAATGTCAGGTACTCTACAAAGTTCTTTACATGTATCTTCTCTACCTTCAGGACTGAGCCAACATTTTACAGATAAGCTTGTTGAAGTTCAGAAGGTTTAAATCACTTCCAAGTCCTCAGAAGTAGCAGATTAGTAGCAGAAAGAGGATTTGAAACTGACTGACTACAAAGCCCAGGTTTGTTTGTTTGTTTTTTCTGTGCACCTGGAAACTTCAAAATTAAGAATATTGTTATGGGGTCAGTTTCCCAAGTTATTCTTAAACCATCTGGGATAGTTAGACAGGGTGGGGTGTGTGTGTGTGTGTGTGTGTGTGTGCGCATGCGTGTGCACACGCATGCATGTGAGTGTCAAATTATCTTTTCCATCAGTCTCCTCATTCATTATATATTTGTAGAGCAATTATCATACACTGTGTGTTTATAATTATACTGGACTTGGAGAAGAATAAGAAACACAGAATACAAACCCATGATCCTTTCTTTCCCAAAGTGATATCTTTGGAGAACAGATCTGTTTGAAATATGATCTATTTGGAAAGATGGAGCTTAATCAACAAAGAAAACAAGCAAACCATCTCAGACAGTGGATAGCAGATTGAAAATTGAGGGGGTACAAACATTTTCTGACTTTGAAAAGAAATAGATATATTCTACTGTGTACTTACTCTGTGCCAGGAACTGGAGTACAGACATTTTTCATGCTTTTTCTCACTCGGTCCTCACAAAAACTCTAAGATATGTTTTACAGTGTGTTTAATTTATAGATAAAGAAACTGTTTGCCTTGGTATCAATGTGGAAGACTTGTTGGAGTGGTAATTTTGTGGGGACAATGTTGAGTTAAATTAAAGGAGGGGGAAGAAGGAAGAAAAACGGTCCGAGAAACATTCACAGAAGAAACAAATTTTCAAACTCTAGACTTCAGTTAGTGAACGGAACCCTCTGCATGCATATTTTAAACGTATACCTCTTTTTCTGGAAGAGTTAATGGCCATCTTCAAATTTATTATTGTATTTTTATGATTATCTTTTTAAAATTTATTTATTTACATTAAAGTTAGTTAACATACAGTGTAGTATTGGTTTCAGGTGTAGAATTTAGTGATTCATCACTTACATACAATACCCAGGGCTCATCCCAACAAGTGCCCTCCTTAATACCCATCACCCATTTAGCACATCCCCCCACCCCATATGTCTCCAGCAACCCTAGTTTGTCCTCTATATTGAAGAGTCTCTTATGGTTTGCCTCCCTCTCTGTTTTTAACTTATTTTTCCTTCCTTTCCCCTATGTTCATCTGTTATGTTTCTTAAATTCCACATATGCATAAAAGCATATGAAATTGTACTTATCTTTCTTTGACTTATTTCACCTAGCATAATACAGTCTAGTTCCATCCATGTTGTTGCAAATGGGAAGATTTTATTCTTTATGATCACTGAGTAATAATATTCTTCTCCTCTATCCATTCATTGGTAATATTATATATATTTGTATCTCCTTTAACCATTCATTGGTCAATGTACATTGGGCTCTTTCTATAATTTGGCTATTGTTGATAGCGTTGCTATAAACATTGGGGTGCATGTGCCCCTTCGAATCAGCATTTTTGTAACATTTGGATAAACACCCAGTAGTGCAATTGCTGGGTTGTAAGATAGCTCTATTTTTAAGTTTTTGAGGAACCCCCATAGATTATATAAGCTTTTGAACTCTAATTTCTAATTTCATCTTTTTTGTGTGTATTAGTTTTTCAGGGCTGCCATGGCAAAGTACCACAACTGGGCAGCTAAGAAACATACCTGTATTCTCTCACAGTGCTGGAGGTCAAAAGTCTAAACTCATGGGGGCAGCAGGACTGGTCCCCTCTGAGGGTTGTGTTCTCTGACTCTAGCCCGGCTTCTGGTGGTTCGCTGGCCATCTTTGGCATTCCTTGACTTCTACATGCATTGCCCTGATCTCTGCCTTCATCTTTATGTGGCCTTCTCTCTGTGTGCATGTCTGTGTCCAAATTTCCCCCTTTTATAAGGTCATCGGTCGTATTGGATTAATCCACCCTTCTCTGATATGACCTTATCTTAATAAATTACATTTGAAATGATCTGATTTCCAAATAATGTCTCAGCCTGAGATAATGGAGGGAGGACTACATATATGATTTTTCTGAGGAAGAACACAAGTCAACCCATAACACTGTGCTTCAGAAAAGAGTTGTTGAAATTGTTTTTAAGTGAGCGCACAACACCTAAGCAATGGGCGTCCTCAACTAGGTCTTTAGCATTATCACTAATGAACAACAGCATTAATCACCCATATTTATTTAGGACTGGTTATTCTTATCACTATTTTCATTGAGTCATTAACAGCCATTCTGCTTTAATAGGTTTCTCTTCTTTCTGACCATCAGTCTTGCCTCCACGAGTGTGTGCTCTATAGTTCAGGGGAAGCACAGCGTCACCAAATGTCTCAACTGGGAAAGAATCTCACGGATTAACTCTTAATAAATTACTAAGTGGCCTTAGGAAAAGCACATTATTAAGGAGAAAGATCAGGTGACTTTCTAGTCTAGGACCCTATGAATCTGGTTGAATAAATTGGAAAATAGGGTTGAAAATTGGTCGTCCATTGTTTTGATGCATATAGATCCACCACTATCCTCCTAGGACAACCATTCCCTTTCACTGGCCCCTGCCCATAGTAATAGATAATGAATCCATTTCTTTACTGCCTGTGGTAGCACCTCTTGGACCAAGAGCAAACACTACTCAAGGTCTGGAGGAGAAATCAGTTTTACTCAGTTGGGATTTTGATATGATGATTCCATGTTATGAGTGGTGACTATCTCGTAAGTGCCTGTGTTAGAATGCTCAGTAAAGCTATGGCTGGGACATGCTGGACTACATTTAAACCAGAGTAGGATGAAAAACTGGTCTGTGGAGGTAGAGAAGAGTAAAACAGAGAGACGAAAAGAAGCAGAGACAAGAGAGGATGTAATCCTGGAAAAATGGAGGAAAGAGACTTGCTTCTCTCCATGCTAGCTCATACTGGCCTTCATAGACCAGTTAATCCGTGCCTTTAGGCCCCATGGTACCCACAGTTCCTCACAGGTAATGCCACTTATCACTACATTAGTTTTGCATTGTTTCTGTGACTTCCAACCCGAAGAGCCTGATAAACACAGATGTTTAGTGTAAATCCCTCATTTAACATTCAAAAGTATTTACTGAGTGTCTACTATGGGCCTCTTCTCACTGGGGACTCAAAGCCAAAGCAGCACTGAGGAATTTCCAGTAGAAACCAAATCAATAAACAGAGAACTGTGAACAATTCTTTGAACACCTTAGTAAGAAGCTCCTATGGAAACAGAAAGGGGCACTTCCTTGCACTCAGGAGTCTAGGTGGGACCATTAAGAAAGGAATATTTTACTAGAGGTTGTGTTTCGTGCTTGATGGCTTCATCATTTTTGTTTATGTTGTTTTGCTTTTGAGACTGAGTAGGGAATTGCTCAACGAAAGGGAGAGAAAGTGCATTCTTGGCAAGAGGAAGAGCACGTGTTAAAGTGCAGAGGAGTAAAATGTCAGGATGAGCGAAGGAGCTTGCAGACAGTTCCTCTTTCTGCAAGGTCATGTGCATGGGAGTGGGGCTAGAGAAGAAGACAGAGAGCCCTGGAGGAGAAACAGGAATGTTGTGAGCTCTGTCCTGAAACTAAGGTGGGGGAGACCAGCCAGTAGTGAGGTATGCAAGGGTAGGATCGGGTTCCCAGTTCGGAAGGCTGATTGTGGCTAAGCATGCGGGATCACTCAAGGGCATGCTGGAGGAAATGAGACAAGTTGGGAGGTTAGCCCGGTCATCCAGCTGAGGAAAGATACAAGCCTGAACTGAGGAAACGGGAAAAGGAATAGAAGAGGTGATGGATAAGAGATGTTTAGGAAAGAGAAGCTGGTAGATCTGGTGACTGATTATATGTGTGGGTTAAATAAGAAGAAGGAATGCAGCATTATGCCCAGATGTCCTGTTTGAGAGATAATGATGATATTCATAAACAAAACAAAACAAAACAAAACAAAAACCAGGGGCACCTGGGTGGCTCAGACTCTTGATTAAGCATCTGACTCTTGGTTTCAGCTCAGGTCATGATCTCACGGTTAGTGAGTTAGAGCCCCACAGGGGGCTCTGGGCTGACAGCCCAAGCCTACTTAGGCTTCTCTCTCCCTCTCTCTCTGCCCCCTCCTAGGCTCTCTCTCTCTCTCTCTTTCTCAAAATAAATAAATAAATTTTAAAACAACTGCAACAAATAAGCAAACAAATGAAAAAACTATTCTCTGCTCTGCTCTTTCTCCGTTCTATTGGAACCCCACTGGTCCAGATACCCACTTGTCCTCCTCTGTATGTCACAGGGTCCAGAACTTGAGGGATGATCTATGATTGATCCTAATCATTATTGCCTTATTCCCCCTGTAAGCGATGGTTTGGGAATGGACCCTTACTTTAAGGAATCAGGCTTTTACTTTGTTTTGCTCTAATGACTTTGTGAAGAAAAGCATGCATGGAAGTGCCAATACTGTTTTTTTTTTTGTTGTTGTTGTTCTCATGAAATCTGTTGTAAGGAAGTTTTTGAGTCTATTAAAAGGAAGCAATGAAATACTGTATTCAAGAGGTAGACATCCAGACTGTGGTTAAAATATGTATTGAAAAAAGTGCTGAAGTCACTCATCCTGAGTGAGTTTACTATGTTTTGGAGGGTGGTTGGGAGAAGTTAGTATATATCACGTGCCTTCCGCAGCTCTTCAATATCTGAGGGGGGAAAAATAACTTCTGAATGTGCCAATTTTCTCCAAGCAAGGCTACACTTTACAAATGCCAGGTGGCCGGTGATGTGTTAAACTAAGATGGGATTGTGGGGGTAATAATGAGGGGGCAGAGAAGGGGTGGAAGGAACCAGGGACCAGCATCTAGTAGGAGGAGACAGGTAGATAAATTGAGTTTTACTGTCTTTTGACTTTTCATATCTTCCGTTGCAATAAAAACAAAACAGACAAAAAAAGAATGTTTCCATCAGGCAGAAAGATGCATTTACATTCATAGAAACATACTCTAAATGTCAAGAAATGGCAAATGAGGAGTCCTAGGCTCCCTACCCTCCTTGCACAGAAAGATAATCAGCTATTCCCACCTGGCCTGGGTAAAAGCAGCAGGTTTTCATTTTTAAGGAATATAAAAGATTTGGTGCATTATGCCCCCATCAAAATGCATTCTTGCTCTTGCAGGCACTTGTTTTGATTGTATTCTTACATGGCCATGTGAACACCATCGGCCTGTCCCCCCAGTGCAGCTCAAAGAGTGGAAATCTCCTGTTCCTGAAGATATCTGTGGCACCCAGAATGATGGGGGGGAAAAAAGAAGTGAAATTCAAGGTATTGAAGTTGAAGCTACAAAGAGGTATGAAAGAAAAGGCAGGCGTTAGAAAACTCACTCCAGGGGGTTGAAAGCAGAAAGAGGGAGACAAAAATCTATTACGACAAAATAATAAAGTCTTTTTTAAAGTTTAAGGGGAAAATCATCTTGTTTTGTGAAAAGATGGCGAGACGTGTTCATTGATCTTTTTAAGAGACAACAAAAAATTGGCCGTCAACTGAATAAAAGAAAATGAAGTTCCATTAATACAATCTGTCGAAAGACAACTCAGATAAATTGATCAATGCAGTACAAATCATTTCTAACCTTTCCCCCTATTTGGAGAGGATGTTTTTTCAAGAGAGTAAACAACATACATCATCAACTTCAAGTGCTTTTTAGATGGCTTTTCCAGCAATAATGGAAATGGAGAATTTCTGGAACTAAGCATGTAATGCTTTCTTTATTATTATCAGTCCGAAGAATATCAATACATTTCGAGAGATAGGGACGTGAATTTTTTCTCTTGGTAAGTTTCAGGTTGTAGTTTCCCTCTTGATTTCTTTTTTAGTCTGCTTATTAGAAAACACTAATGTATCAGCTCTAGTGGCTCCATTATTAAGTCCAGGCCCCACCATTAAAGGGACCATCAAGTTGAAAAGATAACCATATGGTTTATAGATCACTCTACTCAAACTTTTTGAAAGAGTGGTGTTTCTTCTCAACAGTTTTCTCCTCAGTTTTCATTTTTTTCCTCTTCCCTCCCGCCCTCAAATGAACAACTAAACCACAACCCCCTCCAATTTAAAAATAACCTTTGTAAAATATATAGTATAGAGTTTCTAAGATAACTTTCTAATGCCTTATAGTAAAAGTTTTTGTTTTATTTTAACACCCATCATCGATTATGCATAATTTATTGTAAACTAGAAGATTTAGGCAATTCAATGATGATATGGAAATCTGTTGGGTACGATGCTTCCCAAATGAGTGATAGGGAAAGAGGTTTCAGAGGTTGGGGACTAATATTAAAACTACATTTACAAAATACTGACTTTTTTTTAAGAATGTGTCGTTACTGACCTGTTTTCAGGTAAGCAGGAATTCATAGCGCTCACTATATTTCCACATGGAAATAATGATGTCGACGTTATTTCTGGATTGTTGGCTCTCTATAGACTGTAAAACGTGCCAAACACGATTTTAAGTACTGTCTTTTAGATGGGTTTTAGGCTATTTATAAAAGGCCCACAAAGATTACATATTAAATATACAGATATTTCTTCCAGAGAGGTCTTTCCTCAACCTAAAGCAAACAAAAACAAAAACAAAAAACAAAAACAAAACAAAACAAAATGAATAAACATATCGGCACATAGATATGGGGGAAAGGGCAAAAAAGGGGAAGGTCCAGGCCTCAGCTGCTGCTACTGACTGAAATAGTGTTCTTTAGCCCCTAATAAAATTACTCTTTAGGGTACTTCTCTGGATACCTGTGGGTGAGTGGGCACACTTCACGGAAACTTCAGTGAATTCAGCACCCTCCACTCCTTAAGCAAGAATCGCTTGCCTTGTCCCTTTCCTGGGTGAAGCTTCATCTTTAGGGTTAGGGTGAAAGTTACCTAAAATCAAAGATCAAAGGTGGAGGTGAATCATCTGGTGTGCTAGCAATCTTCTAAAGCAGAGCATTTTAGCAACTTGCTGAATATTTCTGGCACACTTTTTTTTTTTTCCTGCTGTGGTAGCATGAGAAAAAACAGAGCACAGACACAGAGATGGATAGATTCACAGTTAAATCAGAGAAAAACATGATTTACAAAATCTTCTTGGAATGACAGGGAATATATTCCGTGAAACGGAAGGGTCAGCCTCTCTATAGAAAGTCATTTTCTCAGCTGAGTAAGCCTGTTGAAGAAGATTATTGTCCAAGATAAAGTTTGGGCAGTGTTTCAGGCTTTTTTGTTTTTTTTTTTTTTTTTTTTTTTTTTAATGCTGCTGCAGGAGACCTTTAGAATGTACGTTAGATACGCCAACATATTGAAGCCCGGGATGAATTACTGTCTTGTCTTTCCTTTGTGGAGGTGTTTTATAACCAGGAAGGGGCTGAAAATTCTTCCATCCCGTTTGTTATAGAAAAAAAGGGAAATGACATATCATTTTAATTTTTGTCTATACTATTCAAAGTGTTAGGCTAAACACATTTGAGGCTTTGGGGAAGTAAATCAGCAGGAAGTAGTATGATAGGATAAATATTAAATGTAAAGCACTTCCTGATTATTTTTTCACCATAGACCATGGGCTCAAGTTCGATCTTGGCTAGCATCTGGATCCTGGTTAGCAGGCCACAATTCATGCTCTGTCTCTCAGAACCTTTGCCCCCTTCTCTGTCCACCTTACATTTTTACATCACTACAGCATCCTAAAGGCATTTCCGCGTGGACAAAACTCAATATATTGTAACATGTGGTCCTCTGGTTATTTGCCTGGGAAGCACACACCTCCACTTGATATTGTTTTTAGATCGTGTTCAACAACCTAATAAAATACTTCTACCAGAAAGAGATGCATGAGGATTTTCCTAATTTATTTCATTCCTTTTTATCCATTTATTTATTATTGTTTGTTTGTTCAGAGGGGCCGACTTACCAAATTTACGTATCTGTTGCATCTCAGGTGAATTTGTAGTACTTAGGAGAAATATGTGAGAAGGAATATGACCCTGGAAGATTTTGATTCAATGACCATGTGTTTTATAAAGCTGAGAAATATTTAAAGAGAGAGGAAATCTAAGCCTGGAAGATTCCGCAGGAAGAATGACAAATTATTATTTATTGAATGCCTCCGTTGCACAAAGCACTGTGCCAGACACTTAACATGCACTATTGCATTTAGTCTTCACACCATTCCTGTGAATTAGGCTTGATCCCTATTTTTTTAAAGAGGAGCCAATTTCATCTTACTGAAGTCAAATAACTTGTTTAAGCAGTTAGGAAATGGCAGGAAGGGCCCAGGTTTGGACCAGATGTATCTGATTCCACTGTGGGGACTAAGAACTACAATTGCATGTCTTCAGTTGTGTGTGTGTGTGTAGCTGTAAATATATGTGTGAGTACATACATGTAAACATATATAAATGCATATACAATAAATACTTGGTTTGCAAGCATAATGCGTTCTGGAAACATGCTTGTAATCCAAAGCACGTGCTTATCAAAGCAAATTTCCCTGTAAGAAATAATGGAAACTCTGATGATTTATTCCCCAACCCCAAAATATTCATATAAAAATGATTACAATACTGTAATATAATACAAAATAATAAGGAAAATATAAAATATAAAGAAAAATAAAATAACTTGCACTTACCTTTGAAAACCTCCATTGCTAGTGTGAGGGAGACAAGAGAGAGGAGGGTTATTGCATAGGACAACTTTCACTATCACTAATGGATGCTGACTACAGTACAGTATTAATAAAGTTTTGTCATATACTGTATTGAATGTACCTGGCAATAAGCAGCAAAGGAAAGAGTCTGTATCTGCAGGCAGCCTGATCTAGAATGAAACAAAGCATTCCGAAGCTTACTCTTGTATGGAAAAGCAAAGCACTGTCCATAAGTGCTTTGAAGTGACAAAAAAATACACTAGTGCCAGTTGTGGGCACCTTTCAAGATTCTGAAAAAATCACTGATTTCTGCCAAAGACCACAGCCTGAGGTCGAGCATCCGAGCATGGGAGATGATCACCCACAATCCTGCCATGAGAGAGAGAGAGAGAGAGAGAGAGAGAGAGAGAAACCACTGGCTCAGTTGTGATTATGAGACATTTGGCCTCACGTACTACTTGTATTGCAGACATTGCTTATTTATCAAGTTAAAATTGATTAGAAATGTTTGCTAGTCTTGTGGAACTCTCGTAGAACAAGTTACTCATAATTCAAGGTTTTACTCTATGTGTATATGTACCTATGTGATCTGATGAGGCACCTTTTGAGGTTTTTTTGTAAAATATATGTTGTGCTTTTTTGTTTTTTGGTTTCTATATTTCTCTGGGATAAAAACAATGGTGAAATGGGTTTGATTTAGAAATAAATAGAACACTCTCCATATTGCGAAACCTCTTATTTCTCTGCCAGAATCCTTTTCTCGGGTACTTTCTTAACCTAACTGTCAAGACTGTTTCGATTCCTGAGATATTTTCGAATTTTAAGACCCACTGAGCCCAGGTTTCACGCCATTCACAAAACACAAAAGTCACCAAATCAAAAAAAAAAAAAAAAAAAAAAGAGAGAAAAGAATAACGTCTGAAATTCTTGACTCAAATGCAATAGACTAGACAGAACTTCACTTCTGTATAGGTCAGTTCCCTTCCCTAGGTTTTGTGCTATTTCAGTTAACACAAATTATTAATTTATATTTTATAAACCCCCAAATACATTGATGTAATCATAATATTTTATGTCTTTCAAAAAAAAACTGAGAGGAAAGAAGATAAAATACGTATCTTTTTCTACATTCATTTTATTTACCCTTTCTCATTCTCTTTATTTCTTCCTGGTAGTTAAGTTTCTGGCTGATGTCATTTCCTCACTCCAGTATAACTTTATTCTCATGCACGTCCTCTGGGATCTTATTATCAAATATATTATGTTCATATACGTTACAGGCTCAACAATATAATTGTTTACATATTGATTTACTAATTGCTTTTTACATGAAATAGAAGAATACTGTCTTTTGTAACTGCATGCGTATCTTTCGTATACTCTTTGTTTTTACCATGTGGATTTGAAATACTGAGTTATGTTACCTGTTTTTAGTCTGAAGAACTTTTTTTTAGCACTTTTAAAGCAGGTCCAGTAGACACAGTTATCTTTTATCTGGTCTAGAAAATATTTACTTCACGCTCGTTTGTTGGCTATATGACACTTGGTAGATAGTTACTTGCACTTTTAGTACTTTGAATATGTTCTCCCGCTGTTTCTGACCTCCATCGTTTCTGACGGAAAGTCAGTCGTTAATTATAGTGGGAATCTCCTTGTACATGAGTCCTTTATCTCTTACTGCTTTTGACTTTTTACTTTATCTTTGGATTTTAACATTTTGACTATTAAATGTGTGGATGTTGATGGATCTCCTCGCTTTTATCCAACCGAGAGTTCACGGCTCTTTTTAGATGTTTAAACTAATGTCTTCATCAAATTTTTGACGTTTTCATCCATTGTTTCTTTGAAGACTTTCTCTACTGCCTTCTCTTTCTCATGTGTCTACTTCTGGTACTTCCATTATGTGTATGTTAGTACATTTATTGTTGTCTTACATTTTTTAGAGGTCCTATTTCTTGTGTTGTTGTTGTCATTTTCTTTCCTTTTTCTCTATTTTTTAGATTGCAAGATCTCTATTGAATCTGTCTTCAAGTTTGCTGATTCTTTCTTCTTCCTGCACATATTTACTGTTGGACCCTGCTAGTAAACTTTTTATTTCAGCTATCACATTTTTGATGCCAAAATTTCCACTTGATTATTTTCAAACATTTCTTATATCTTTGCAGATATATGCTATTTCCCAAAATATTGTCATTGTACCATCTTTTAATTATTGAACACTGGCTTCCTTTGGTTTTTGAACATTTGTATAATTCTTTTAAAATGTTTGTCTATATCCACCAAACGGACCTCTTCAAAAGCGTTTTCCATTGCCTGTTTTTTTTTCTTCTCTGTGAATGACAGTTTTCTGTTTCCTTGTAGGCTTCATTTTGTTGCTGTTGAAAATGAAAACTTTAGGGGTGACTGGGTGGCTCAGTTGGTTAGATGTCTGTCTCCTGATTTCAGCTCAGGTCATGATCTCATGGTTCATGAGATCAATCCCCACATCAGGCTCTGTGCTGACAGCATGGAGCCTGCTTGGGATTCTCTCTCCCTCTTTCTCTGTCTCTTTGTCTCTCTCTTTGTCTGTCTCTCAAAAATAAATCAATAAACATTTTAAAAAGAAAACAAAAAATGTAAATTATATATTCTAGCTACTCCATATACTGATTCTCCTCACCAACACATGCCAGAAGTGGTTGTTATTTTTTGATTGGTTGTTTGCTTATTTATTTAGTGACTTTGCTAAACTAGTTTGCCATATCTATTTCCCCTATGGTATGAAATTTCTGATATCCCCACTCAGAATTTAACCTTTGTTTTTCTCTTGCCATCTGGCTAGATAGTCATTGCTCTCGGGTCAGCATAAACCACTTCTTCGCCAAAGACTATATTAACACCCATTTGGTCAGATGAATTTTACCTTTAACCAATGGATATGTGTGTGGCTTAGAGGCTGGTCTCACAGTTCAGATTGTTTGTTTGTTTACTTATTTACTTACTTAACCTATGTATAGCCAGTGCTAGTAGCTTAGAGTTATCCTCTGACTTCTGAAAAGGCACAACCTTAAGCGTGCACTCAGTCGTTCAGATTATGAGGAACTTCTCTATCTGGATTCCTAGGATATACCCTTAGATTGGAATAAGTTATTGTAGAGTCTGTTTGTTCAAAAGTTGTTCTTAAGCCTTTTGTGTCAGTGAGGCCTGTGTTGGTGATGCTGCAAGTGGTCTGAGCAATGCTCTCAAGGAAGCCCTCATCTCCGCACTGATCCAAAGTAGAGTACCTGGGATTGACCTTCTGTAATACGGAGCTTGGGGAAAGAAAGAGTGTGAAGGGAGCAGATGGAGGCTCCAGAACCACAGACTCTCACTGTTCTTACTGATCAAAAATCTCACGGTTGATTTTCTTGAATGAGTATTTATCCATTTGCTGTATGCCCGTAGGACACTTTCTGTAAACTAAAATAAGTTTCCTTATAATTTTCACTAATTTAATGACTGTGTTGCTGAGAAGAGGGTCCAATGAGCTTTCACTCCACAATTCGAGAAATACTAAGCACTAATACTGTTTTTTACTATAGCATTGGTCTCTGAAGCTAGGTACAGGTGACACCAGTGAGCTCCATTTGAAAGCATGTGTGCTAAATCCTTGCTTTATGCGATTTATTCCATTATTGATTTATTGAACATGCTGCAAGAAGACTCCAGGAGAACTGTTTCAACTAAGGCTGTTGCTAACTTCTAAGAAAAGCCCAAACCATTATTTGCTGAATCAGTCACTAATTTCTTGAACTCCATAGTGAAGAGAACCTAAACCTTCCATCTAGAGACTGTACATGAGTACTCTGAGCTGAAGTGGTCTGAAATTCTTAATGAGGGGGATACTCTTTTTGGATGATGGCAAAGCTATCAATCAAATCTGTTATTTGGCAGGTGAGTAAAAATGTTGAACAAAGGGAGAGAAAGCAGATCATCTGACCTTGGTTTTAAATCCAAAGACATTAAGCTACTATTTTAATTTTTTTAATGTTTATATGTTTTTGAGAGAGAGAGAGAGAGAGACAGACAGAGCATGAGTGGGCGAGGGGCAGAGAGAGAGGTAGACACAGAATTCGAAGCAGACTTCAGGCTCTGAGCTGTCAGCACAGAGCGCCAGGCAGGGCTCGAAACCAGGACTGTGAGATAATGACCTGAGCCGAAGCTGGATGTCTAACTGACTGAGCCACCCAGGAGCCCCTGTGCTGAACTATTTTTACACTGAACTGTCTTTGCACTTCCTGTTGCCTGCAGTACCTCTGATTCTTTGAAGCAGTGAAACCCAGAGGAGCTACAAGACACATGTCTTGCTAAATTACATTCTAGTATATCCTTGCAATAAACACCTATTACCAAAGGCAATCCATGTGTGTCTCTTTCTTGGAACCTTAAAGAGCCCGGCTATATATCTTGCATTTCCTACGGAGAATTATCCCCGAACATCTACGTTGGTTTAACAAGATGAAGTTTCCATTCTAACTACAAATGAATTTGCATTGTTCAGGTTGTATAGCTAACTTATGGCTCCCTGACTCTCGCTTTTGAGGGCTTTTTGTTTAATTTAATAGAAAATCCAATTATTATGTAAATATAAACATAACGTAATTGCCACAAACAAGGGAGCATAACAATGAACTGGTGGAGCTTCTGGAGGTAAAGGAACCTGTGATTTATGACTGTCTCTCAGGTATGATTGATAGACAGTTCACAGAAATGTTTTTAGGCATTTCTACCCAACATGATGTTCATGTTTTTGCTTTCTGACCATCCAAGTTAATGTGTGTCAGTGAAGAGAAGTTACTTTGGGAAGGAATGTATCACAAATTCATTTTCACTATTTGCCTACCTTATTAAAGACAAAAAGCTACAAACATCATTGTTTAAAATGTCTCCCTTTAAATTTTTTCCAGCAGATGTTTATGTAGAGAGAATGCTGGATCTCTCTTGGCAAGACACAGAAGTGGCTTTCTTGAGGGTTCTGGTTGAAAAATTTGTCTTTGGCATGATGTGTTTAAACATCTGCAGAAGCAAAATCTTCTTTATGATCCCGCTAACTTGGGTAAACGCAAAGTATGCAGCCCCTTAATCTCTGGAATACTCTTCCATGGAGTGGAAAGTTTCCAACATTAGTTTTCTTTGGTAGAATTTCTTTATGCGACTTCTAAATAAGAGACTGAGGAGTCTTCTTTAAACATCAATAGCTTCCTTAATTAACAAGAGAGAAGCTAGCAAGTGTAAATCTACAATTCTGTTTTCTCCCCCAAGTACTGATTATCTACATTTTCCCTCTATGGTTACTATCATTTTAAAAGTCCAACAGCCACTGGAAATTTAAAATACAACAACAAAAACATATGCTACAAGACTAGTTGGGGGAAACATACCATATTTTCCAATATTCAAGATGTAATTTTAATTTCAATTTTTCTTCATTCTTATAAATTCAAACACTTGCTTTGCTTATTTTAAAAATATTTAATTTTTCTCACTTGTTTCTTATTTCCTAAATGAAGAGCATAATTCATTTTCTGTGACTTCGGCTGAGTTTAATTGAGCACTAACTAAAACTGTGGGCAATGCTCACAGTGGTCAAAACTCAAAAGGATTGGCTGCTTCTTATATAACAACTTCTTCAACCAATAATTCCTACTATTAGGAAGTTCTTTGTTATCCTTCTTTGTTTTGCTCATCCAAGCATTGTATTCAAAAATTCGTCAAGTTTCCACCTGCGCATTGTCCCTTTCCTCATAATTTCCTCGGAAGGTTTTCTGGACTGGAACCCGATCTGTGTGACAATTCACAGCTGTGCTCTTTGACCCAAAGACTTCAAGGTATTTTTTTGATATGGTCAAGTGAGAGCCAAGGTTTCTTTATCCAATCGGTGTCCTCCTACACTCTTAATGACTGCAACCATTTCAGGGACTTATAAGCAGAGTGAAAAGTTTACTAGAACTCACAAATTAATAGTACAAGGATCAGTATATAAACCCCTTTACTATTTGATTTAATTCTATTTTGGGCATGAGGAAGAAAAGACATAAGGTGGATGCTTTATTGGTTTTTTTGGACTGTATCCAGAAATAAAATTTTAAATTTTTTCTTCATTATCATAATGGGTAACATTAGTAATAAAACACTTTTTCACTATTTTCTTTTAAAAGTGAGTGTGTGTGCTTTACTTAAAAAATTAATGAGAAAAAAACACTACATTAAAGTGAGAAAATAGAGAAAAATAAATAATTTCTTTCTCTTATCAACCACAGATAATTATTTTTAATGGGTTAACAAACCTTCTTCTACCATTTCAAAGTACACACACACAAACACATATATGTATATACATACACATATATGTATATATGTGTGTGTATGTTAATATATGTTAATATATATCTCCTACCATTTCAAAGTACACATACACACACACACACACACGTGTGTGTGTGTGTGTATGTGTATGTTAATATATAGGTATATATTAACCTATACAGGTATAGGTACATACATATATATATAGGTATATAATATATAGGTATATATTAACCTATACAGGTATATATAGGTATAACCTATATAGGTATATACATATACCTATATATTAATACGTACATTTTATATGTATATATAAAATATACATAAAATTGAGATCATGATGC
The DNA here is from genome assembly GCA_030068075.1 of Paguma larvata. Lineage (NCBI taxonomy): Eukaryota > Metazoa > Chordata > Mammalia > Carnivora > Viverridae > Paguma > Paguma larvata. The sequence goes on along the minus strand of CM057827.1, from coordinate 126,316,531 downwards.
TTTTTTATTTAAAATCATATTAAGAGAACTTCCTATGTCAGAAAATATTCCTCAGGGGCACCTGGGTGGCTCAGTCGGTTAAGCGGCCGAGTTCGGCTCAGGTCATGATCTCGCGGTCTGTGAGTTCAAGCCCTGCATCGTGTTCTGTGCTGACAGCTCAGAGCCTGGAGCCTGCTTCAGATTCTGTGTCTCCCTCTCTCTCTGCCCTTCTCCTGCTCACGCTCTGTCTCTATGTCTCAAAAATAAATAAAGGTTAAAAAAAATTTAAAAAAAAAAGAAAATATTCCTCAAAATATCCCGTTGTACTTTTGTACTTGTAAATTGCTAACAATATTTTGTTCTTTTACAAATGACGCCATAATGGATATCTTATGTATAAAGTTTGTAAGCATGCTGCTTATTTCTGAAAAGTAAGTTTATAGAAATGAAATCACTAAATCACAATTCAAATATATTATTGACTCTTGACAATAGTTTGACAAATTGCTTTTAAGATAGTTTTGACAATTTACACTTTTACCTGTAAAGAATGACACAATTTATCATAATTAAATCTGGCCTAATATTGAATAGCTTTGTGTGTATTGCCCATTTTTTAGAAAAGCAAAACCATATTATGGTTAACTTATTTTCTTCCTAATTTACTGTTAATTTGAAAATATCTTCATTTAATATTTGTTTATTGAAGAGTTACGGACTTTTCTATGCAAATTTCCTGTTAATGTCTTTTGGAAATTCTATTGAAATGTTGACTATCTTCTTCATTGGTTTTTAGTAATTCTCTAAGCATAAACGATATTAATTATTCATCTTTTTTATTTGTCATCATTCCCATTTTTGTCATTTTTATCATCCTTGGGGTTACATAACATAAAAGTTTTATATATTACTGTCTATCTATACTTTCCCTTTTATACCTTAACTATTTATTTTCCACCCTGAGGTTAAGTAACACAATTGTTCATAACTGTCTTCAGTTTAATAAAATCATTTTATGTGGGTGGTAATACATATATTTAACTTATTTTTGGAAAAAATTATTGAATAATTGGTCATTTGTCATGTCATTGAAATGTTTTTACTATTATATTGTAGGTTGAAACACACACAGAAAGACAGCTACTTTAGGGTCATAAACATTTTTTTAATAATTCTGTCAGTACAGAGCCACCTGGATGGATCAGTCCAGTAAGTGTCAAACTCCAGATTTCAGCTCAGGTCCTGATCTCACAGTTCAGGAGTTCGAGCCCCACATTGGGACTCCTTGCTGGCAGTGTGGAGTCTACTTGGGATTCTCTCTCTCTCTCTCTCTCTCTCTTTGTCTCTGTGTCTCTCTCTCTTTCCCCCTCCCCAGCTCGCTCTTTCTCTCTCTAAGCAAATAAACTACTTAAAAGTAATACTAATTCTGTAAGTATATGCCCTTGTATCTTATAATTTAATTATTGTAGCTTTGTGTTTTAATATATTATAAAGTAAGTAGGTCTCTATTACTAAACTTTTTCAAATATGTCTTACCTATTCTTATCTATTCTTTAAGGTTAACTTTCAAATGATTTTTTGACAAGTTTTATGACACTCTCCTGGAAATCGCACTATTTTTATAAACTAATTGGAAAGAATTTCTGTTGTTTCTGGTCATTATAGACATTCTAGGAACAAGGGGATAGAAGAATGCAAATGTGTTCATATATGCATATATATTTATATATTTTATATATAATTCATTCAAAGTTTCTTTCTATAGTTCCATCATAAGTTTACAGCTTTTCTACTTTATGCTAGTTATTTTTGTTTTAATTTATTTATTTAAGTTAAAATTCGTTAATCTACAGTGTAGGATTGGTTTCAGGAGTAGAACCCAGTGATTCATCACCTCACATATAACACCCAGTGCTCATTCCAACAAGTGCCCTCCTTAATTCCCATCAACCATTTAGCCCAGTCCCCTACATACCTTTCCTCCAGCAATGCTGTTTGTTCTCTGTATTTAAGAGTCTGTTATAGTTTGCCTCCCTCTCTGTTTTTACCTTATTTTTCCTTCCCTTCCCCTATGTTCATCTGTTTTATTTCTTAAATTCCATATATGAATGAAATTATATGGTATTTGTCTTTCTCTGCCAGACTTATTTCACTTAGCATAATACACTCTAGTTCCAGCCACTGTTGCAGATGCCAAGATTTCATTCTTTTTGATCGTTGAGTAATATTCCATATTTTCTTTATCCATTTGTCATTCTCTTTCCGTAATTGGACTATTGTCTGCTTACGCTAGTCCCAAGAATTTTATGTGTTTTGAACTGCTGTGAACTCATTCTTTTCCTTTTTAGTAGGTCGGATTCTTACTGATAACTTATAAGACAGCTATTGATTCTTCTGTACTTAGTTTTTCTGTCACTTTACAAAATACTATTAGTTCTGTTTCAGTTGATTTCCATAGAATTACCAGGTATATTATCACATTATTTTCAAATAACAAATTTTTGTATCTTTCTACCAAATAGATGTTACTTCTGTTTAGTGTATTATTACATTATTATCCTTGAGTATGGCTTTGGTCACACCCCATAATTGTATTTTGCCAAATCTTCCTAGCTGTGCATCTGGTTTAAACCTTATCTGGTTAATGACAGTCGTGTAAATGAATCACGTGGGCTCACCTGGACCACAGTATCAAAACCACTGATGAGAAGATTGCTATTTACTCTTTGACACACATATTTGAGTTTCAGACCATACTCTCAGGTAGTCTATCTGTAAGAAGAATATTTATTAACTGGCAGATTTAAAGAGACAGAATTTCCACTTCACTCTCTCTCTTCGTTGTCTGTTCTGAATCAGAATGTATTATGTAGTGTGATAGATCCTGGGGCTGCAGGAATGAAAGATACCTACCTTCTGGCCTTTGGGAGCTCATAGTCTAGTAGAGAAAGCATACTACTAAACACTTTTGAAAGTTCATTTATTTTGAGAGAGAGAGAGAGAACAGAGGAGGAAGGGCATAGAGAGAGGGAGAGAAAGAGAATTCCCAAGCAGGCTCTGCACTAATAGTGGGAGCTTGAACTCACAAACCATGAGATCATAACCTGAGCCAAAATCCAGAGTCAGGCGCTTAACTGACTGAGCCACCCAGAGGCCCCTCTGGTGAACATTTTGGATGGTGTTACCCAGTGTTTTAGTTTCCTATGGCTGCTCTAACAAAGTATCACAAATGTAGTGGCTTCAAACAATACAAATTGATTATACTAGAGTTTTTGAGGTCGGAAGTCTAAAACAGGTGGCATCAGCTAAAATCAAGGTGCTGGGGGATTATAGGAGAGACTCTGTTTCCTTGCCTTACAGTCTCTAGAAGTTGCCTTCATTTCTTGGTTATGGTTCTCTACCATCTTCAAATCCAGAACTGTCCATCAAATTTGTCTCATACTCCTCTGCCTCCCGCTTTCCCGATTAGGGACTCTTCTGATTACATTGGCCTACCCAGAAAACCCAGGATCATATTTTAAGGTCATCTCATTAGCAGTGGTAATTCTATCTGCTGCCTTAATTCCCTCTTGCAGTGTAACATAACGTGGCCACAAGTTCCACAGGTTAGGATGTGGACATCTCTGGGGCTGGGAGAGCATTTTTCTGATGACTATACACACGTGCAGCCAAACACTCAATAAGTGGTTGTTGAACGCAAGGAAGAATACAAATAAGGGTTATATGTGAAATAAGTTTAGGAATGAAGCTACTGGAGGTAAAGAAGCCATGATAAAGGACTTCTAACAGAGGGAACAGTATATTCAAAGCAATGAAATAAAGTGAGAGTAGCAAATCTGGATTGCTTGATTTAGCATGGAATAATTTTACAGCTCCGATGTAACATTGATCTAGTAGCAAGGTTGTCCATAAGTTGGCATGTGAACTCAGATTTATCCTTGGTACCACTTAGGGCCCTAAGTTGCAGTCTATTCCTCTGCCTTCTGCCATATGGGTGCGTCTGTCTCAATTAGTGTTACAAGGGAATGGGCCTTGGGGTCTTGCATATTGGAAATAAGGCTATATTGAAAAGGTTCAAGATTGTACTCATGTACAGACCTTTGAGAGTTTCTGTCACATCCACAGAGACTAGGGTGTGTATATTCTTGTCACATGCCCACACTATGTAAAAGCAGTGATGACAGAAAATAACAAGTACAAAAGGAAGCCATTGAGGTGGCAATAAAAGGACACACAGGAACACACAGATGTATACAGATAACCAATCAGAGCTTATGGCAAAGCAAATATATCTACTAGAACGTTTTCAAATCCATGGAAGATTTTAACACCTGCATGTTTCCCTGTCACCTCAGTATGTTACGAAACTCTCACTCACACTGTGAACTCTACCCCTTGCACTTAACCTTAAACTTCACTTGTAAGATTATAATACCCATCAGCATGCTTACTCTAAGAAACTCTCAGAATAAAGAACAATGTAGAGACAGACTAGCTAAAAAATTAGAGAAATGAGCTATGTTTTTATTTTTTTCATTAGTAATAGTGGTTGTGAGAAGCAAAACTGTGTCAGGTATAACCTGAAACAAAAGTTAAATGGTACTAAAGAGGTAGAGGCTAAGCACCTGGGGATCAAACTTCTGCTCATCTCGGGTGGGTCAGCTCCTTGTTTTCCTTTGACCATGAATGATCTTTGTTCATTGAGCCTTGAGTTACCTTGCACTTGAATCTAGTCTTTGTGATGACTCATCACTACCCCTCACCTACTGAGTCAGATCTAACTTCCTATCCATGATTAAATCCAAAGTGTCCACCATGTGGTGACTTCTTTCTCCACCACCCTTGTTACAGCCCCTTGAGTGAACTACTTATTTCTAGCCTATGAGACTCTGGTTTAACCAAGTGCCAAAGATCTCTGATAAATATAAAACTTTCTGGGGTTTAACTGACCTTCTAACAATTCTCTGTTATTTTGTAATCAACTGTGTTTGGCCATCCATTTGGCCACCTGATGAACTCAAAAATACTTTGGTCCATGTTGATGTGTTGCTCCTGTGTATAATACTCCAAAAGGCAGAAACTGGCCATGTTGAAGATTTCTCTTGTAAAATTTCCATGTAAATATATTTGAAAAAATTCATAGTCAGTACAGCTTTTCTTTTCACATGTTCCAGCCTTCCTGTCCCTCCAACTCCCCTCTTAGTCCCATTGTCAAAGGTCCATTTTGTCCCAGACACTGTGGTATATATTGGGAATCTATACAAAGAATGATGAGACACAGAATGTTACTGTCAGTGTTCTGCTCTTTGACTTTTTATAATGCAGAATCTAAAGACTAAACAAGGCAAAGAGGCAACAACATCAGGGGAAGGTGAGGAAAAGCACCCAGAACTGTAAGCCGCAGGGTAATGAGAGTTATGGGAACAAGGAATATACAGAAAGGGAATTATATTGCATGGGAGAAATTGAAGAGAGAAGTAAGAAAACTTCGTGCTAGAGTAACCCTGAAGTCCAAGGCACATGAAGAGTTGAGAAAGGGGATTTTAAAAAGTGTTTCCAACTACTTCCTACGTGACTCCACTGTGAATAAAATAGTTTATTTTTCATTAGGTTGGTCTGTTAAGCCTTGCCTCTTGCACATGACCCTTGTGCTCTGAGATGGGCTACACAAGTCTATGAATACAGAGAAGACACAACTCAAATAGAAAAGTATCGAGATGATCTACAATATCTCCTATTTTTTGTATTTTAGAAATTTCTTTAAATAAATAAAGTTACACCAAATAATGTCCTCTTATCATCATCAATTGCCTGAAATACTTGCAGGATCTGTGTTCATTTATTTTTAACAAAATGCTTTAAAATTATTTTGCCCTATTGTACCATATAGGCGCAACATATTTGCTGAGTTATATCCTCCCCAACCTTGTATGTGTGTGTGTGTGTATGCATGGAGCGGGGCGTGGGGAGTTGGAGATTATGGTCTCAGAAATGAGAACTAGCTTTGAGTATTTAATCAACTCTGCATCTAAGATTATATGGACTCAATTCTACTTATGACAGTTTTGTGATTTTGTCCTTCGCATCAGCCCATGTTAACCTTGTGTGTCTCAACGCCCATCATAACACATAATGATATTAAGATACAAGCTTTTTCCCCTTAGTGCTCTTTTTCCTAAGGCTTCTTTGAAAGAACAAAACTCAATGGAACAAAAACAAAAACAAAAACATTTGGCTTCACCTTAGTAAGCTACTTCTGCTTCTACTTTTCTCTATTTGCAATTTTCACTTTCTTTCTCCTCTCCTAACCAACAAGAATGGATGTAAAGAGTAAACTCCTTAGGGGTGAAGGCAAGATATACAAATACAATCTCACACATGATGGGTGTTCACTGTCTCTTGAAGTCCCAGGCATAGTGGGACTTTCCCCTGACAGGTTACTTCTGACCTCTCTGGGTGACAAGGACTCACAATCATTTCAGGGAGTTTATTTCTGTCCTGCGTCATTAAAACATGGAGTCTGCTCAACCTAGATGGGATTCAACACAGCCTCGGAGAGTGGACGAGCTTTTTCCTTTACTGAGGCAGCTTCACACAGAAAACTGACACCCTCCTTCTTGGGAGGAGGGGGTGGGGAGCACTTGCCTGAGAACAAATGTGCTTTTCAAAGGTGCAAAGGTCTGGCCTGGGGAGAAAGTGGGGCAGGGGAGGGGCGGGTGATATTGAAAACAATGTATTTTTCCTTCCCTGTCAATCACTTTGCCCTGAGGTTTCTCACCCTTTGGATCAATGGCATTAATTGTTTCAAGGGGGGCAGCAAATGCCATCTAGGACAAAGAAGTCATTGCTCAGCTTGAATTTCACACTAACTTTTTTTTTTCCCTTAAGTCCATGGTCTTAAAAGCCTCGCTTTGTTGAGCGAATAAAAGATTTCTAAATTCCCAAAATGTCCTTCTACATATCCCTAGCAAAGCTTGGGGATCTGATCACAGAAGTTTACTGTAAGCCATCGAGACCTAGAGGAAGTCCCTGATAAATGGAAAGGGACAGGCTCCTGGGCAGGGGGAACTTGGAATAACTTAGCAGGCACAAATCTAAGGCTAAGATGTTATTTGAGTCCTTTCAGGGAACAAGAATCCTCTATCCCAGGTGTTAGGTCCAGAGTCTGCGGAGACAGGAAAATAAACTCCATGTATAATGATGAGGCCACCCAGACCGGAAGTGGCAGGTAATTCACTTCCTGTTTGGAGCTTAGACCTGGTCATCGTTCCTCTGGTCCAAGAGAAGTTTTGGGTGACCCTAAACTAATACAAGGAGAGGACAAAGAAGCAAAGAAGCACTACTTAGGTTTTGATGTCAATGTGTAGAGGATGAGGGGGGGATAGGAGCCTAGCTTGCTAATTTGCTCGACTGGATACAACAGCAATCCCAGTGAATGCAAGGGGAAAACGGCTTTGGGGCATGTCGCTTGTGAAAAGTCCCAGTGGCATCCAGGCATAAATGTCTCTAAGGCAGTTAGCCATGTCTGAGGAGTAGAAGAGGATTAATAGAAAAACTCTGGCTACAACCATTGTGCTTGAATGAGGTACTCAACAATGCCTTGAGTGAAGGAAGCCATCAGGGCAATACCTACTGATCAGTTCCAGCCTTTGGGCAGCTCACGTGATGCTGACAGGTTGCAACCTGGGTTCTCAGATCTAGCATCACCTGAAAAGGTTGTGAACGTACAGATTCCTGAGTCCAGGCCCTAGCAATTCTCACTCTGCAGTTCCGCAGTGGTGGCCCGGAATCCAATTGGTTAGAAAGCTCTCTGAGCAATTATTCCTGGTGCTCTGGTGCATGTCTCGTTTTTGAAACCAATAGATCGGACTACCTTGGGGGAGGGTGTGGAAAGTGATAACAGTAAGTGACAAAGCACTGATCTTTGTGGAACCCAGCACTAAGGAGGGGGCCTGGTGAAAGAGGCACCTGTGAAGACGTCTATTGAGGAATGATCAGGCAGGTTGATGAGGCAATGGAGAGAGATATCAGACAATGAGCCTTTTCCTCCCCCTTTTGTACCATGAGTCACTGCTACTACATTATCATTCTCCCAGTATTATTTTCTCAAAGATAGAAATGTTCCTTTTCTATAGATACTTCTCTATAGACTATTTTTTTTACAGTATCCTATTGAGTGAAAAAAGAAAGCATTTTATTAAAAGCAGTAATTTGTTACTGCCCTAAATGATCTTTTATAGTTTTTAAAACACAGTTTCTTCTTGATAAAGCCAGTCTGAGAGTAAATTTATTAGGCTGCTGGACGTCCTTGCCAATGAACAAAGACATAAAACATACTGTTCCTTAAGTCGGCTAATGCAAAGTGGCTAGGGTGTATTTGCTAATTAGCATGCTGCTGTTCAAGCTTTTCACCTTTCTTTGTTTCTTTTGGAGGTTTCTTCTAGGAAAAAATTCTAAAATACTTGCAAAAAAATTTTTTAGACTCAAAACAAAACACATACCTTTGTGTAGGCAGAATCGATACAATGGGTGCTGAAATATCTTCGCCCATCTCCAGTGAGGGGGTGCTCATTGAAGGACTCCTAGGTTTAGTCTTGGGAGGAATCAAAATCCATGAAGGATGATGCATTTTGTTTTTACTCTCTCTCACTTTCTCAAGCCATGCCAAGACTCTCCCAGCTAATGTGATCTGAAAGAGAGGAAATGAAAGGCATTGGCCGTCAACCCACAGCCGCCTCCACACCTGGGTTTGCACACACCTGAGTGAGGCTCTCACGTACCTCTGTCCTTCCTGTTAAAGACACCTGAGAGTGACCTTGGAGGACCACAAAAGCCCGCAATATGTTGTCATTGAAAAGCTGTTAGGGATTTCACAGCTGACAGCGGTGTATCTAATTACTGAATTATTAAACAGAAGGACCCTGCCTACAAAGCAACTTTCTGTCACTCAAGAAGATACATTCATGCGAAAAGCAGAGGTATGATTAGGTCGCCTCAGTCATTTCTGCAGGCAACTTTGGAATATTCAAACTCAGGAGGCAGGGGAACTGAATCTTTTCAGCCACTGGTACCCACTCAAAACTGAAACCTGAAATATTAAGTCAAATGTGCTTTCAGCCCCTGCACTCGTTGCTGAGAAAAACACTCCCGACCTTCTTCTATGTTGCCTTTTTGGTTCAGGCCCAAAGATCCTTTTCTGAACTTAGATTGTCATCCTATAGAAATATCTGAGAGTTTTTGGTAGATGAAATAAACAAGGGGAGCGGGGTACAGATTAGTGGCCAAAGACGACTAGGATGACTACTTTTTGAGACATTAGTTTTATGCACAAATCTTGTTTGTTTTTGGAAGTTTGGGAACAGAAATGCAGAAATCGCTTTGCTCCTCTCAGCCTGCAGAGGAAGAAACCCAATAGCTGATATATTTTCCGTTTCTGTGTTCATGTCCACAAAATATAATAATATAATAATAATACTATAATAATAATAATAGCACAATAAATAAAAGTTTATGAGTTTTCATTGTTAGGCACTGTGTTTTTAAAAAATGTTTATTTACTTATTGTGAGAGAGGGAGAGAGAGTGGGGACCAGGGAAAGAGAGAGACAGAGAAAGAGAGAGAGAGAGAGAGAGAGAGAGAGAGAGAGAGAAAATCCCAAGCAGGTTCCATGCTCAGCATGGAGCCATATGTGGGGCTCAATCTCACGACCATGAGATCGTGACTTGAGCTGAAATCAAGAGTTGGACACTTGGGGCACCTGGGTGGCTCAGTCGGTTAAGCATCCAACTTTGGCTCAGGTCATGATCTCACAGCTTGTGGGTTCGAGCCCTCTGTTGGGCCCTGTGCCGACAGCTCAGAGCCTGGAGCCTGCTTCGGATTCTGTGTCTCCCTGTCTCTCTGCCCCTCCCCTGCTCATGCTCTTTCTGTCTCTCTCTCTCTAAAAAATAAATAAACATTAAAAAAATTAAAATAAAAAGAGTTGGACACTTAACCTACTGAGCCACCCAGGTACCACTACTGTGGTTTAAAAGCTTTATTTTTTTCCTATTTAATCCACATCATAGATCTATGACTTAGACTTCATTAATACCATCATTAGCTCCGCTTCCACATAGGAAAAACTGAGCCATATATATGTTAAGTAATTTATGTGCTCAAAATAGCATGACTAGAAAGTAGAGGAGCCAAGATATTAACCAAAAAAATACATTCATCCTGAAAGTATATACATATGTATCTCTTAGTTGTCCATATTACTCTTTTAGAAGTAATATAACTTGTTCTGCCTTGTTCTACTTTGCATTTCAACAAGAGATCCATTAGCCATGTTACCTATACATACCTTTGCCTGCCTTCTACCCAAGGAGGTAGTGAAAGGGCAGGGGTCCTTTTCGATTTGCTTGTGTATATTCAGTGTGTTAGTCAAGGTTTTCCAGAGAAATAGAACCAATAGGATATTGAAGGACACTTATTATGAGGAATGGGCTTATGAAATTATGGAGGCAGAAAAGACCCACAATCTGCCTTCTCCAACGGTCAAAGCTCAGCTATTGAAAAATTTTATTTTCTTCCAATATAACGGGAGAAAAGTGCACAATGGTATGCTAAGGAGAACTTGAAGGCCAGAAGCTTACAAACATGTGAAAAATGTTAACATCACATTTTTAAGCTTATTAGAAACAGTCTGAATAATTACCCCCAGTCAAATTACTGGTGGCTTTTGGCTCATGTCCAGGATGAAGGTCATGACCCAACATACCATCACCCTGCATGGTATAAGTGATTGACGGGAAAAGGAAATAGATTGATACCTTTCACGTGGGAATCACAGCTTGTTGCAAATATAAGAAAAGCATATATTTGGATTTTGTAGGAAAAGCTAGTTGTGTTCTGCTTCAAATTCTTTGTTCCCAAAGTTGTTTAATTGTGATTTACTTATGCGTGCATGTGTGATAAAAACAGCCGTGTACCATAATAAAGTACAGGTCACTCGCTGCTGGTTAAATCGTTACTGGATATGTCTCTGCTTTTTTTCATTAGAGTATCTATTGGATATTTGGCTCAAGGCAGGGAGGAAGCTGTTTCTCAAATGGATTTTTTTTTCAATCACTGTATAGGAAATTATTAATGTTTGAGTTTCTAGATAATTATCTCCAGTCCATCCATAAAGAATATAGAAGGCATTTCATAAGGAAATTATGCAAAGAGGTAAGGAACCACAGCCTCTCACATTTCAGTAATAATGAGCATGAGGATTCCATGTTGGATGTCCAGCTCTATGCTTTATGTCCACTGGTGTACCAATGACCCACTGCAGAGAATAAGAAAAGGGTTGATTTTATGTAGGTTTGCTTTTTTGTGTGTTTTTGATTTGTTTTGTTTTTGCTTGTTTTGTTTTGTTTTTAATTCAGAGGTAGATAACATACTTTTCAACTTCAATTCCATGATTCATGAAAAGATTTAAGAATTTGCAAGGAGCTAAGAGCTAATTTTCCGGGAAGGTCCATTTTCTTTCCAGATTTGTACACAGGACTCTTGGAAGCTATTTTGTTGTGAGGCAGAAGTTATCAACTTCGACTGCACATTCACCCACCATGCTTCTGACCAGCTAGATGAGACCCAATTGGTATTTTTCCACAGCATCAGTATTTTTATACAGCAGCTAGGTGTTTCCCACGTCATCTGGGCTGAGTACCACTGTTAGATCATACACATTGAGATACACAGAATAATGCTATGTAAACATTATACATTTCTGTGTTCTTTATTTGTTGTCTTTAGACATTTTGTAAAACAAAAGTTACAGATTTCCACTTTTTATCAAAGACTGAAGAATTTCATTTTGCCTTGAAGTATACAATCTGAATCAATTTCCGTTTCAGGTCTCCTTTGAGTACAGGAAAAAATAACACTGATCACATTCATATCCATATTCCAAAATATTTTTGTTCAGGATATTCTCATACTAGAGGAGAGAAAAGTCTTTGAGGAGCCCACAAGAATATCAGATACTTGGGGTTTTTCATTTGCATTTATCGAAGAAATAATTTTGAGTACTTATTACATTCCTAGCAGTAAAGATGCCTGAACAGTGTCCATACAGCTGAAGGATTTGCAATCGATGGCAAAATGGTTGTGCGTACAAATAACTGGAATACCTCGAGATAACTGGACAAAATTAGCTACTTATTAAGTACTGTGAGGTATGATCAAGGGGTAATTAGAAGTTTGAGGGAGGAATCAACCTTGTATAGAACAAAGTAGGTGTTAGGAGGATCGCACGTGGGCCTTAGGGAGATGGGAATCCTGAACAAGAGCAAGGCCAAGTCTCTGGACAAGTGAAATGTATGCTGTTTTGGGGGATTGGAAAGTGGTCCAGTTGGGCTAAATCACTGAGGATTCATACCACTAGCCCTACAGCGAAAGAAGGACTTTTCTATTTACTGGCTCGAAGGAACTGGGGATGAAACATTAATTTTTTTAATTGAAGTATAGTTGACATATGATATTAAACTAGTTTCAGATGTACAACATAGTGACTCAACACTTGTATACATTATGGAATGCTCACCACAATAAGTATATCACAACATTACTGATTATATTCCCTATGATGTACTTTTCATTTCCCTGGATTATTTATCTTATAACAGGAAGTTTGTACATTTTTTGATGTTTTATGTATTTTGAGAGAGACACAGAAAGAGAATGAGCGGGGGAGGAGCAGAGAGAGAGGGAGACACAGAATCCGAAGCAGGCTCCAAGCTCTGAGCTGTCAGTACAGAACCTGATGCAGGGTTTGAACTCACGAACCACGAGATCATGAGCTGAGCTGGCGTCAACAGCTTAATCGACTGAGCCACCCAGGTGCCTCAGGAAGTTTGGACATTTTAATCCCCTTCATCCATTTTGCCCATCCCCTGACCCACCTCCCCTTTGGCAACCACCAGTTTGTTCTCTACATATATGAGTCAATTCTCTCTTTGTTGTCATTGTTGTTTAATTTTTTTCAGAATTATTTCTTGTTACTTATATTTCTACAGATTCCTTATTTTATATAATATGACAAAAACTTTTTTGAATCATGCTTTTCAGGGCATTTTTCTGTAATTTTATGACCATATACCACTACTTATTATAGTTAGATTTTCTTGAATTAATATATTACACAAGGGTTAATAGTCCCTGGAATATGTACTAACACAGTACTCATTAGACCCTAAAGACTAAGTGGAAACAATTGCTTTCATAAGTTTATATTTAATTGCATGCACAGGTGTTTTTGTTTTGAAGAGGAAATTTTAGGTAAAAAGTATGATTAATACCCATGCCATCCCACAATGCCAGATGAAAAAAAGTTTTCCCCCAATTTTAGAGAGTAGAGCACACAGATGTTTAGGTCATGGTGATAGAAATTGTTCCTGACCTGCACTACAATACTTTTCTCCAGACATCAAAAATCGTTTCTCAATGGATTCCAGTGTGGGCACCAATCCACAGTATTCCTCTGTGTTTATATAGACACCTAGTCCTATAGACAGATTCCATAGTTTCTGTTACTTTGTCACAGAAAACCCTGTCCCAACCATGTTACTAAAAAGACTCCTGGAATTATTTGGAGGTGTTTACTTGAAAACCAGAAGCGGGGTTCTGATTCCACCAAACCCAAAAAATCTATAGTAAAGTCTTCAAGCAATGAATTACACACATCGTACAAAGGAAAGAAACGTCTGGATGTGTGGAGTGAACATTGAATTAGATACCAAGTTACAAGCATTGACGTCCCACCACATACTGCTAGATAACCTCAGGGAAGTCACTCAAAGTGACTGACTCATTTTAACCTCACGTTCCTTAATTCGAGTTGGAGAAAGCAATAGTTTCTTTTCCATATGTACAGTACTGGGAAAATCAAATCACAAGGGGAAGAAAGTTAGAGTCTGTAACATCTACCTGAAGGTGAACCACAGATATTTTTGTCTCTTTCATTATCATCTGATTTTCAGTTTGTCAAAGTTAACTCCCCTTAAGGTAGAAATGTTGAAACCAGCAGGAAAATATGAGTAAGCAAATAGTAATCCCTAGAGAGAGGCCATGTAAATTTTTGGATTAAGTCTCTGAATTATCCTTTACATAATAAAGTGATACTTTAGAAATCATTTGATCTCTGGATTTTTCACTTACTACCTATCAAAAGGATTTTTCTGTGCCAGATCCCCCTAGATTTCAAATTTTCTAATAAGAGATACGCAAGAAGGGCATCATTGGGTCAAAATATATAATCACCATCAAGACTTGTGATTCATAATTCCAAGCTGATTTCTTAAAAGTTGCACTAATTGGGATGCCTGGCTGGTGCAGTCTGTAGAGCATGCGACTCTTAATCTCTTGGTTGTAAGTCTGAGCCCCAGGTTGGATGGAGAGATTACTTAAAAAAATATAATCTTAAAAAAAAGTTGCACTAATTTGTAACCATATCATCAATATATGAGTGTATCTGTTTTGGCATACCCTTACCTGCCTTGAATATTTCAATGTATAAAAAGAAATGTTGTCATTCTTTTGTTATGCCTCTTTGCTGGCTGTGAATCTCGTTTTTATTTTAGTTATCTATATTATTCTCCTTTGACTAGTCTCTTTGTTCTCTGCCCATTTACTTACTCATGCATTTCTAAGAGTTTGCATGATGTGTGGAAATATTAAGACTATAAACTTTTAAATATTTACACAAAATATTCTCTACTGGTGTCTTTTTTTTTTAATACTCTAACTTGGTTCTTCTTCCTTGCAAGAGTTTGAGGCAAATGTCATCTCCTGATTGGAAAGGAAGGCAAATCTAAGGCCTAGATTTTCCTCATTTTTCAAGTTTGCATTATGACCAGCACTCTCTAAGTAGTCCAAGTTTTTCCATTCACTGTTATTGTTATATAAAGCTAAGAAACTTTCTTAGAGTCACAATGATAGATCCAAAATGAGTCTTATGAAGAGATTTTTCTATTATTATTTATGATCGTAAATGTGAAGCCATTTAGATTTTCTAAATCTGGGGTTTTAATAAACTACATAAGAGTATCAAATATGACAGATAATTTACTTGTTTATCCAAAATCTACATACCCTCCTTTTACTGAAGAACACCATGGTCATATACTCTGGGACTGTAACTTCCCAGACCCAACAGATGAAGTTAATCTCAGCCAGTCATTAAAATCTCATTCTCAGGGCACATAGGTGTCTCAGTCACTTAAGCATCCAACTCTTGGTTTCTGCTCAGGTCATGATCTCATGGTAGTGAGTTCAAACTCCTCATTAGGTTCTGTGCTGGCAGCACAGAGCATGCTGGAGATTCTCTCTCTCTCCCTCTCTCTGACCTTCACCCACTCATGCTCTCCCTTGCTCTCAAAATAAATAAATAAACTTAAAAAATATCATTCTTTTTTGGCAAATAATGTTCATTTTTCAGTTTCTCTTGAAGGAGTGCACGCATTACCATTTTTGGCCAGTGAAGTGTGAAAGGAGGTGTAGGAGAAGGTTTCTGTGAAGGAGAACCCTGTTTGTTCCAATATGGAATACCTAGGTTGTGGCAGCCATTTTGGCATCATGAGAAAAAAAAAAAAAAACATGAGAATCCCAGAAGCACAGAAAGTCTGCAGGTATTGCATCAATGGTGGGATCACCTACCACCAAGGGTATATCCAACCTTTCTGGTTTTAAGATACTAAGAGTTGATTTATGAAATAAATAAGGAAGATATGAACAAGGTAATAACGAATTAAAAAACCAATTAACCAATTAATTTTAACTAATTAACTAATAAGCTACATATAAAAAACTAATAATACACACATTTGAAAAACAACCAGGAATTCGTGGTGAGCACAAGGAAGTATGGGTAAAATAGGAGATGGGGATTCAGCAGTCCACTTGTCTTGATGAGCAATGGGTGATGCATGGAATTGTTAAATCACTAAATCACACACCTGAAACTAATATAACACTGTATGTTAACTATATTGGAGTTTAAATATAATTAATTAAAAAAAATAATTGGGCTTTTTCCTAATGCTTGTACACATGTGTTTTAAAACACTTATAACCTCTGGGTGCCCAGGTGGCTCAGTGGGTTAAGTATCTGACTTCAGCTCAGGTCATGATCTCACGTTTCCTGAGTTTGAGCCCCGCATCGGGCTCTCTGCTGTCAGCTTCAGATCCTCAGTTCCCCTCCCTCTCTGTGTCCCTCCCCTGCTCACACCCTCTCCCTCTCAAAAATAAATAAACAATAAAAAAAAACTTATTGTCTCATGAAAGGAGATTATTAAAGCATCATGAAAGCATGAAAGCATCATGAAAGATGCTTGAACCACAGAATAGTTTCTAGGGGGCTAGCACATGGCTTTGCTTTAGTGCTTATATACATATGTTAAAAGATGTACCTTAGTGAAAGAAAGATGTCACTTGAATGACTGTATAAGCACAGAGTAGTTTCAAGAAGGAAAAACAAAACAAAACAAAAAAGCTAAGAGCCATCATTTAAAGAAGAATGTAGACCATAGCAGTAAGGGGAGTTTTCATGTCATGGGAAGTAGACATAGACAAGGAAATGTGCAGGGCAGGTCTATCCCAGACTGTGACAACAGAACCAAGATTTGCCAAACATTTGAGAGAGACCATTTATGTGAAAAATAAATAGCAAATCCAAAAAGAAGAAAATATTACACCCAGGATAACAAAAAGAATACAGCAAGTACATGGCAGGGGCAGGGAGTGGAGGGTGCACAGGAGGGACTTTAATATAGATGGTAATACCTGGTGGGATAAATGTCATTAAAAGAAAGAAAAGAATTGGGGCGCCCAAGTGGCTCAGTTGGTTAAGCTACCAACTCTAGATTTTGGCTCAAGTTATGGTCTCAGGTTTGTGAGACTGAGCCCCGAGTCAGTCTCCTCACTGAAATCACGGAGCCCGCTTCGGATTCTCTCTTTCCCTCTCTCTCTGGCCCTCCCCCACTTGTTCTCTTTCTCTCTCTCTCTCTCTCTCTCTCTCTCTCTCTCTCTCAAAATAAATAAACTTTAAAAAAAAAGAGAGAAAGAAAGGAAAACGTGTATGGTGAAACAAACACATGTAATAAGAAAAAGAACAAAACAGAGATTTTGCAAAGAAAAATATGTTCTGTAATGACTACTGTACTCATATAAATTAACATGTACAAATAATTATGTGCACTAAATAGCAAGTTACATAGTATTGAAAGGCAAATTGAAAAGATAGAAAGTTAAATTAAGAAACATTGGTAGATCACAACAAAAAAAAAAAGTAGAAACAAAAGTTGAACTAAAAGTCTAAATATTTTAAAGAAAGAACCAAAATTTCTACCATATATCTGGAAACATTTATGGAAAGAATAAAGGGAGAATGAGAAAAAACTATTTGAAAAAATATATATATCGCAAGAAATATCCTAGAATTGCTACATAATCAATACATATATATATGCATACATAATCAATACATATATATATATGTATTATATATATATACACACACATACAGGCATATGTATATATGTATTATATATATTTATATATATATATATATATACACACACACACACATACAAGCATAAACAACATATAGCCTAAATTGAAGGAGTACACAGAGCTGGATAAATTTAATCAAAAACAAACCAAAAACTCACTTAGAGATGCACAAAAAAAATGAATTTTCATAATATCAGTGATGACAAAAAACACTCCTAAAAGATGCCAATAGAAAGAGAATGATTATTTATAAAGAAATGAATAGCAGATCAACACCAAATTTCTCATCAGCAGTGGTCAAGAACACGAAGTAACATCACCCAAGTTCCGAACTATAGTATTTTGAACCTAGCACGTTATACTAACCTCCACTAACCAAACTATAATTTGAGATGGAAGAAGATAACGAAGACAACTTGGGGACATAGAAACTCTACAATTTCTAGAACTTTTCTGAAAGAACCCTAAGAGAATTTACACAAAGATAAAATTGGAAAAGAGAGTTATTCAAGAAATATTTTAAACAGGCATATAAAACACTATCAAGTTTTTACCAATTTGTAAGTTTATTCCACAATATTAATCTAAGGTACAGTGCATATGGGTGCCTGGGTGACTCAGTCGGTCAAGCGTCAGACTTCGGCTCAGGTCAAGATCTCATGGTTCGTGAGTTCAAGCCCTGGATCAGGCTCTGTGCTGATAGCTCAGAGCCTGGAGCCTGCTTCGGATTCTGTGTCTCCCTCTCTCTCTGCACCTCCCCTGCTCATGCTGTCTCTCTTTCTCTCTCTCTCAAAAATAAATAAATATTAAAAAATAATTTAAGGTAAAGTGCATATGAAAGAATAGGGTGAGCGAAGAGATGAAAAGTTTGCTCGGATATAAGATATACATATTGTTCTAAAAATTATATTTAAGATACTCAATACACCTAAATTGTTATGCAATATAAGGAGAGGGTTAGGGACGTTACTTTCCAAACCCACACTAGTAGTTATATTTGAGGAAGGAGCTTGGAATATATTTTGAGGGAAGATTGGCAATATTGATCATATTAAACTTAATTACAGTGCTTAAATTATTCAAATGGAGATAGATGTGTGGATTTCAACAAAAATTGAAAGCAGTGTGTATGCATGATGAGGTAGGTATGTGTACAATACCAAAGGAGAGAATAAATACTTTTTGTTTACATCATCCATAACCCACCATAAAATTTGAAAACCACACTGATACTTGGGAAATATTTTCTTCCAGGAGTTTTCCTTGCCTATTTTCATTTAATTATGATCAGATCAGAATAAATGAAAAAAGTGGCCAGATTTTGTACTTGTTATAGTATTAAGTCATATTTCCACGCTGCTTACTTTTAGCATAAAAATGTCCATTTTAGGAGGGACATCATTTTCTCCCTCCCCTTTCATCACAAAACTCAATTTAATTGTCTATACTAGCTGTTTCTACTCAAAATTTTCTCTAGAACACAAGTCTGTTGGGCTTGTGCCCATCACTTCAGTTCAAACACATGTCTGTCACCAACACCTCCGCCTGATCAATTCCAAGTTCTAAGCCCCTGTCTACCTAGATGGCCTCACAGCCTTTGGGGCATACACCAATAAGTCCAAATTTTGTTCTCCAGCCCCATCTTTAAATGACATATCTAACTTTCTCCTCTGAATCTCTACTTGGACATCTGTTAATCATACGAAACTTATACTCTTTGATACCAACCTCTTGATCTGCAATGCACCTCCATAAACCAGTCCTCCCTCCCTGTCTCAGTAAATGGTGACTCCTTTCACCCAATTGCTTGGGACAAAAGCTGGGTTCTGATTCTCTCGTCTCTCCCACACCCCTATTCTGAATGCAATTGTTCCAGCATGCCATGACGGACATCCAGTCCAAGCCCCTGTCATCACTCCTCTGCCAGGCTGCGGGATCTTCAATCTCGTCTCCCTGCTTCTATTTCTGGATCCTAGCAGTCTATTTTCCATGCAGAGCGGCGTCCCTCCTAATATGAAACTGTTATCATGTCGCCCTCACTCTCGGCTAAATATCCTCTAATGGCTTTTAATACCCCAATCCGAAAACCTTCCTTTTGGCTCTAAACCTGTGGAGGACATGATCTTGGATCACTTCCCCACCTTGCTCACTGACTCTGAGCCATACCTGTTGGTTCACTGTTCCTTGAGCACACAATGCAAGCTCCCCATAGCCAAGTTGCATGCATTTGTTATCCTTTGTGTCTGGGATGTTCTTCCCCCAGATAATTTCATGGCTTGCTCAGTCACTCTTTTTGGCCTCCTGTTCAAGTGTCACATCATCAGAGAGTCTTTTTCTGACCCTGAGGTCTAAAACTCACCACCTATACTGTCTATTCTCTTACCTTTATTTTGATTTACAGTGTTTACTATTCTTAACATGATCTTATCATCTCTATTTTTCCCCCAAACATAGACTATTCTTTATTTTACAGCTGAAGAAACTGATGCTTTGACATGACAATTGGGACTAGCAGGTATGGGGGGCTGACACCTAAGGTTTTGAAGTCAACAGATGCTCTTGCATTGGACTATGATGCCATGATGTTGCTGGTAGGGAAAGAGAGAGGGGGAAGGGGAAGAGAGAATAGAATTTAGATGTAATTTATTTTTAATATTTGAAAGTGGAGGACAAAGACTTTTTTAAATTATAAATCATGGCTATGTCCAGTAAGGAATAAAAGATTTGAATGCTGCTTAGCAGCTGTTGCCAGGAATTGACCACAGCTTGGTGACACCATTTTAAATGACTGCAGGTGTGACTGAAAGGCACCAGAGAATCCAGGACAGGACAGAGGTCACCCTTAAGATGCCATGGGCTATTAAAGTAATTTGGGAGCCGAGTCAAGGAAGATGTGGTTTTTTGAACCACAAATCTAAAGGGAAAGGAAAGCCTTTGAAAATGGGGGAGGGTAAGTATTCCTTTGTCCTACTGAGGGAAAGGGCAAAGTATACCCAGCTGGACACAATTAAGTCTGCACAAAGTCCAGAGGGTCATGGGCAAGAAAGAGGAACAGGTAAAAACTGACCTCTGTGCCAACTTTGACACAAAGCAGTGAGGGCAAAGAATGTGCTGTCGATTTGCATATTTCCAGACGAGAAGAAGGCAAGGCACCCATCCACACCAATGTTAATTGAGCCGTATGTGGAAAGTACCATCTGAAATAAAATCTGAGCCTCACTGAAGGCACTGTGAAAAGATGGGTGTTACATACAGGACAGGGACTTCAGTTTGTACCAGGCCCACCAGAGCCCATGCCAAAATTTGAGCAGGGCTCCCCTCCCTGTCCTGTTTCTTATATGTCCTTTAAATCAATCACTGCACTCCCTCCCTCTCTGCTAATATTACTGCCCACCCCCCTGCCATCCAACCCTATTTTGAATTCTTTCTTCCTGGGGTAGAAATTTTCATCTCTCATCTCTGTATCCCTCTGATCCTTGCATGGTTTTTAGCATATAAAGTGTTCAAAAAATTCAGTCAAGGGATTGTGAATGAATAAAAGAGTCTCAATTTCCATTCTTAGAATTATGCATTTGGGTCTCGCTTTTGGAACGAGACCTCAATGCAGTCCATGGAGTAATCACATGCCTGTGACCATATTCTCTCTGTCTGTGACAGGTCTCTGTCGTGCAGATGATTCGCATAGCTATACCTCATTTGCTTGAGATGACACATGTGTCCATGAACCCAGATATACAAGAGGAATGGGGTCTCACCGTTGTTTGTCATGTGGCTCCTTCTCAATCTACAAATGAGATGGAGAAGCATCGTGCATTAGAGGATTAAGATAACTGACAGATTTTTTTTTTTAATGTACTATTTAATTCTTTCTTAGATAATGCATCCTCCCTATGGGAAAGTAGGAGAAAAAATTATTTTAAAAGTGAGTCACCACATTAAGAAAAATTGGGGCACCCAAGTGGCTCAGTCAGTTGAGTGTCTGACTTCCACTTAGGTCATGATCTTGTGGTTGGTGAGCTCAAGCACTGTGTCAGGCTCTGTGCTAACAGCTCAGAACCTGGAGCCTGCTTTGGATTCTGTGTGTGTGTGTGTGTCTCTCCCTTTCTCTGCCCCTCTACTTGTACTCTCTCTCTCTCTTTCTCTTTCTCTCTCAAAAATAAATAAACATTAAAAAAAAGTGAGTCACCTATATTCCTCATCTCCAGAGTTAAGAACGCTGAACAGGTTGCTAGGTTCCCATAAACTATTGTGGACAATAGGAAGATAGTATGTTTAAAGTGTGTGTACACACAATGCTCTATCTATTCATCTGTCTCTTCCTAGAGTTTCAAAGTGTGTGCTTAAAACTCAGGCAAAACCTGGTTTTCAATCCATGAATAAAGAAAGTTCCTTTTATTCAGTCACTCTTTACTGAGGTAACTGCCAATTCTGTAATGAAGATAATAATAGCACCCATTTCATTTTGGGCTTATAAAAATTAAACAAGATAATTGATTTAAGAGATTTACCACAATGTTTGCAAATGTAATCTCTAAAATATTAGCTATTTTGCTTATGAAATTGGGAATGCATTGCAAATGTCTTTTTATCCTATATTTTTCCACAAAATTACTTAAATGTACTTCAAAACACAATGCTTTATTTATTTACTATATTTTTAAAAATATTTATTTATTTATTTAATTTATTATTTATTTATTTATTTATTTATTATTTAGAGGGTGTACAAGCAGGGGAGGTGTAGAGAGAGACAGAGAGAGAGAGAGAGAGAGAGAGAGAGAGTCTAAAGCCGGCTCCATGCTCAGTGTGGAACCCGACCCAGACCTCGATCTCATGTGTGTGAGACTATGACCTGAGCCAAAATCAAAAGTCAGACACTTAATCGACTGAGCCACCCAGGCGCCCTCATGATTATTTTTAAATTATTGTAATAGGGTTTAATCACATGGGTATGTCGTAGTATGTATAACCATGTTTTTATCTTTGAAAACCTACACTATTTCCAATGTTTTACTATTGCACATAGCACTGTAATGGAAGACTTCCATTCAGCCTATGTTAGTGGAATGTTTATCACGCATGGAGAGATGGACAAGGCACTGGAATAAATGATGCAAGTGCAACCACCACACTCATAACATCAGAGGAAGCTGAATAAACAATTTGAATAAAACATACTGTGGTAGCATGTGAAGAAGGTATCACAGGACCACCTCCTCAGAATTGGGAGTCAGAAAGTCCTCTGGGAGGGAGAGATGTCTAAATGGAAACATACACGATGAGTAGAAATCTCTTAAATGAAAAGAAGATGGCAAGGAAGAGCTTGCGGTATTCCAAGTAAAGAAAACATCACATGAGATAGGTCTGGAGAGTCAAGAGTGTATGGACGGTTCTGGAGCAGACAGAGGTTCCCATTGGTGCAGTGAGCCGGTAGCAGGCAAGAGTGGCAAGTGATAAGATGCTCGGTTTGTTTAATCTCATCCTAAAGGGAATCTGTGGATATGCTTTAAGAAGTGAACTGAGGGGCACCTGGATGGCTCAGGAAGTTGAGCATCCAACCCCGTGCTGAGCATGGAGCCTGCTTGAGACTCTCTCTCTCTCTTCTCTCTCTCTCTCTCTCTCTGGCCCTTGCCCCACTTGCTCTCTTT
This sequence comes from Paguma larvata, assembly GCA_030068075.1. NCBI lineage: Eukaryota > Metazoa > Chordata > Mammalia > Carnivora > Viverridae > Paguma > Paguma larvata. Next base: position 126,293,369 of record CM057827.1, on the reverse strand, counting down.
CTCCCTCTAAAAATAAAAAATAAATAAAAATAAAAATAAAAGAAGTGAGTCGAAATCATTGCATTTGTATTTTAGGAAGAGCACCCTTCCAGCCTCAAACTTCACTGTGTGGCAAGATGAAAGAGAAAGTGATCCTGAAAGCCGAAGGAGAAACAAGCAAAGGGATCCTACAGGATTCTGAGCAAGACAGGATATTGCTGGGGCCAAGGAGGTGGCAAACAGATGGAACAAAAAGAGATGGCTGGATTTCTCTGATATTTAGAAGGCAACATCGATAAGACATATGTGGATGGATGGTGGATGAGTAAAGAATAGCAGTGGTCAAATGTGATACCGAGGGTTTTGTCTAAGCAGTTGGATGGAAGGTGATGCCACTTGCTGATTACAGACATCAAGGGAGGAACATATTTGGCTGTGGGATATAGGATATTATAGAGTTTATGATGTCAATTCTGTGTGTGATTACTTTTATGAGAAACAAATAGGTATGTCCACAAAGGAATTGGAAATAGAGATCTTCATTTCAGGGGAAACGTGGAGAAATGCAGTTCGGAGAGGGGCCATCATACTGTTAATATTTGGCATCATAAAAAGAAAAAAAAAGAAAAAAGAACAAAAAGCTGAGTTCGCCTGGTCTGAGGGTGAAGAGTTGGCAGAGTGCAGAACAGATCCCTAAGGAGTGCATATGTCAGAGGAACAAGATATGAAGTTCTCTTTGGAGAAAAACCAACATGTACCTTTCTGATTATTTCTGTAGGGTAAACTCCTAGATGTGATAACACCTGCTCATTAGGTTTAAACTATCATTAGGGTTCTTTGTGTGTCACATTTTTATTTAAATTCTAGTTAGTTAACATATAGTATAATTTGTTTCAGGAGTAGCATTTAGTGGTTCATCACTTACATATAACACACAGTGGTCAGCACAAGTGCTCTGCTTAATACCCATCACCCATTTAGCCCATGCCCTGCCCACCTACCCTCCAGAAACCCTCAGTTTATTCTCTATGTTAAAATTCTCTCAAGGCACCTGGATGACTCAGTTGGTTGAGTGTCTGCCTCTTGATTTCAGCTTTAGTCATGATCCCAGAGTTGTGTGATTGAGCCCCGTGTCAGGCTCCAAGCATGAAGCCTGCTTAAGATTCTCTCTCTCACTCTCTGTCCCTCTCCCCTGCTCACTATCTCTCTCTCTAAAATAAAAATAAATAAATAAAAGAGAATTTTATGGTTTGCCTCCCTGTTGAGAGCCAGTGGCCTTGAGTGGTGTTTTGGGAACCCGAGGCCTTGAGAGATGTTGAGAGTCAGAGACCTTGAGCGGTGTTGGGAGCCGAAGGCTTTGAGTGCAGCCTTTGCCCTTGAGTCAGGACCGCAGCCAGGTCGTGTGGGGAGGTTCAGAATGCCTTTGTAAAGTTTGATATAGCAAAATACATTTTGCCTGCTGAGAACTTGTGAGAGGAGATGTGCCTCGCACGTACACAACCCTCAGATTGTGGATAAATACCCGAGTGAAAATAAACTCGGGGCTGGTGACGCTTGGGAGCGCCAGCCCTCCCTTAACAACTGTGCCTTGTGTATCAGTTCATCCTCGCCCCCCGATCAGGAACCGTTCAATTCAGCGACGGCTGGTCTGCCGCACCTCCCTCTCTTTTTTCTTCTTCCCTCCCTTATGTTCATCTGTTTTATTTCTTAATTCCACATATGAGTGAGATCATATGGTATTTGTCTTTCTCTGCCTGATTTATTTCACTTAACATAATACACTCTAGCTCTATCCATGTCTTTGCAAATGACAATATTTCATTCTTTTTGATGGCTAAGTAATATTCTACTGGATATATATGCCACATCTTCTGTATCATAGACATTCAGGTTCTTTCATAATTTGGCTATTTGATAATGGTGCTATAAACATCGGGGCATGTGGGCCTTTGAATCAGTATTTTTGTATCCTTTGGGTAAATATCTAGTAGTCCAATTACTGGGTCATAGGATATTTCTATTTTTAACTTATTGAGGAAACTCCATTCTGTTTTCCAAAGTGGCTGCACCAGTTTGCATTCCCACCTATTTTTAAACTGTTGGTTGAAAGTGCAAAACTGACTTTTAGAAATTTTATATCAATCCTCATTCTCAGTATGGTGTATGTGAGTGCTCATTTTTGAAATGTGAACAACACTTCGTATTATGCCCTTTGAAAGCAACTGCACATAAGTCACAGACTGATTTTGAATCCCAGCTTTATTAACTCACAGACCTGCACTGGTCATTAAGTGGCATGTGAAAGAAAGACACGGATTCAATTCCTACATCTAATTCTGGCTGGTTGAATTTCAGTTGTCTGAGCCAGAGTTATCTCCTTTGCAAACTAAGCGTAATTCTTGCATGACAGGTTTGGGGTGCTATAAAAAGGAAGAACATTCAGAAAATATTCACACACGAAATACCTTTTTTTTTCCTCTACTTCTTACCTATGTCTCTAGTATAGCTTAGAAAAACCATAAAAGTGATCACACTCAACAGACATTTCCCATCTGTAAAAATCTAATTCAGGAAACATATTTTGAAAGCCTACTCTATCCAAGATGTTCTACTAGAAGACTATGATTAGCTAGATGCTGTTCTTGCTCTCACGGAAGGACGGAAGAAACGAATATTACTAGATATGAGTATGGTAAATATTTTGCTAGGCATTTTATGCACATGTATTCGAATCAATTTATACTTTCCAGAAATCTCATTTTCTACCTGTGAAAACTGGTTCCGACAAGTTCTATGTCCACAGTGAAGGATCTAGTGAGTAGCAGAATCAAGATTTAACCACAGGCCTATCATTGACCTGAGACAGGCTCTCTTCACAACGTGAAACAACCTATAATCCACTATGTGTACCGTTGGGTAGTTTATTCTGTAAATACTTGCAGGGAATGTTAAGGAAAAACATTCTACAAATTTTCAAAATTGAACGGGTAGAATTTAGAAAGAATGCTTCAGTTTTTGGCTTATAAGTAATGCTTTCAATTGATTTCATTTATCTGCATGACTTTGTAAAAATGATGTTGTAGGATACAGCCAATGCAAGTAGGTAAGTGAAGGCATTTAAAAATATACTAATTGGAAAGAGAGAGGTAAATGATCTTTATTGAGTTTGATTGCATATCTGGGGAAAAACAATACCAATATTATTATACTCAACAACAGAATATAATACCACATTTACAAATGAATAAAATGATAAATTTCTTTGGGGTAAATTTAAATATATGCAAAGGCACAAAGTTTTACTAAAACAAATTGAAAAATATATCATACATTGGGATAAAAAGAGTCAGTGTCATGAAGATAAATCCTCCCCCACCAAGATAAATTATAAATGTAATCAATCTCAATAAAAAACATCAACGACACCTTCCTCTTAGACTTGAAACTTTGGTTACAAAGTTCAGCTGAAAAAAGTAAACAAACAAACATGGCCAACCCTTAAAAAGGGAAAAGTGGGTATAAAACCAATTTAATCAAATCAATGGCTATTGGCACATGTATAGACAAGACACTCCAATGGAACAGAACAGAAAATCCAGAAATATATTCAAGTGCTATGACAATTTATATGATAAAGATGGAACCTCAAATTAGACAGATATTTTAAGTAAATCATGTTGGAATAACTGGGTAGCTGTTTGATAGCCATACATGTAAAAATATGAGTCCAGATCATGTAGTAAACCAGGGTAAAATCCAAGTAAATCAGAGATCTCTGTAAAAATGTGAAATCAGGCATGTAGAAGAAAACATAGGTGAATTTATTGCTATTTTGTGAGTGGAGGAAAGCTATCTTCCTTAGAATTACTCAAAATCAAGAAATCATTATTTTAAAAACACTAATAAGGGTGACTGGGTGGCTCAGTCAGTTAAGTGGCCAACTTTGGCTCAGGTTGTGATCTTGCGGTCTGTGGGTTCAAGTCCCATGTCAGGCTCTGTGCTGACAGCTCAGAACCTGGAACCTGCTTCAGAGTCTGTTTCTTTTTCTCTCTCTGCCTCTCCCCTGCTTGTGTTCTCTCTCTCTCAAAAATAAATAAATAACCATTAAAAATTTTCTAAAAAAACTAATAAACTACATTAAAAAAAAAGCATTTACTTGAAAACAAACAAAACCAGAATACAAACGCACAGGAAAAAAATACTTGCAACTTACACTTATATTAGAGAAAGAGACAGACAGAGATGACAAAAATCCCAAAGTAAGATGAACAAGCTGTTATGAAATTGGAAAGGTTATATGAAAAGATATTTCAAAGTAGAAGTATAAATGGCCAATAAACACATGATAAATGCTCAGTCTCATTTAGAAGAAGAGAAAGGCAGATTTGGACTTCACTGACATTTCACCAAAGCTTTATCACCATACCCAACTGGAAGAGCAATGGATCAACTGACGCCTTCGTGCATTGTTGGTGGGAATCCAAAATGGAAAACGATTGACCATATCTAGCAAAATGACATACATAGTTTCCTTTTGACCGAATAATCTCATGTTTAGAAATCTATTTCACCTGGAAAAAGTAAGAAATTACTTAGACACAGATTATTCTTTGTGACATTATTTCTAAAAGCAAGAGATTTGGGGCACCTGCTTGGCTGAGTTGGTGGAGCATGCAACTCTTGACTCAGGGCTGTGAGGTCAAGCTCCATGTTGGGTGTAGAGATTACATAAAAATAAAATCTTAAAAACAAAAAAGTGATTGAATAAACTATGATATATTAGTATAATAACAACTAAAATAATACTTTTGAGAAAGTATATGGTATTTAAATATAGTCTGGGTACTATAAGATACAGTGAATTATTGATAATTATGTAAAACTATAGCTATGGCATAATGGTTATATAAGACAATAGCCTTTTTTTAAAGCAGATGTTGCATATTGATGTATGTAGGAGTGAAATCACATAAGGTCAGTCATTTGCTTAAAAAAATTATTATGGAAGACCAAAAACTTAACAATGGTTTTATATAAGAGTCATGATAATCAGTGATCTACCTACACTTAGGCAGTATAAGAATATATTGTAAAGTGTACAGTAGTTTACTGAAAACAACATTACAGCTATTTGCAAAATATATAAAGATTATATACCACTATTGAATATATTATTGAAGGGTATTCTATCACTTCAGATTTTAAATTGCTAAGGCATAACTTGACATAGATAGCACAATGTTCGGCCATGTAACAAGATTCATAGAATTCCATTCTGGGAAGATCTTTAACTATTGGTGCCCATGCCCACTTCCTTCTGATGTCTAAGTTAAGTAATTATCCAACCTTTATTCATATGCTGCTAGCAACAGGAACTCACTACCTCATGAGATAATTCATTTCACCCAAAAACAGCTCTTTTAGGCAGTATGTTCCTTTTAGAGATCCAAAGAGCCTTTTCATGGCTTTAGGTTTTAGATCAACCTCCTGTGTCCCTAGACACACAAGTATAGTCCATAAGAAGAGAGTGTAAGGGCTTAAGAAAGAAAAGAACAAAAGTGAGTATTGGTGAACCCAAGTCAAGACCCCATCCCAAAGACTCAGTCTATAGCCCTCAACCATAGAGGCTAGCTACTTTCAGACTCAGTGAAATGACTCTGATTCCAGCCACCAAATTCTGGTGCCAGTGACATTTTCCTGGTGACATACTATTGACTATTTGGCTTGCATCCAAAGCCAGATCAACTCCCTGGTTTCTCTTTATTTCTTTCTCTTCCCACAGACTCAGGTAAGAGTGAGGGTACAAGGGAAAGGGAACAGGGCAAATGTGACCACACTCAAGAGTGTTAGTGTTGACATCTAAGCAGATTGGGAGCCCTCTTACCCCAGTCTGAGCTCTCACCTCACGCCAACATGTAAATTTGAAGGACCCATTACTACTCTTGAATCATATCTTCAGTAACATTTATTGGCTACATATCGTGTGTTAAGTGCTTTAACATACAACCCTCACAAGGACACTATGGATGGTGTCTCATTTCTCATTTTACAGATAAGGAAACAAAGAAAAATCAAGTGGTTTTCCCCAGAAAACACAGTAGTAAAGAGTCAGAACTCAGTCCTAGTTGATAAGACTTCAAGCCTATAAATGTATTCCATGACTTAAAGAGTTGGGTATAAAAATAAAGTCAAAATCCCAGATATGATAGAAATATTTCATACATCTAAATGGCTTCTTATTACTTATAATAGATTATATATTTGTTTGAAAGAGCTGAAGTCCAAATCAGAAGTTTGGCATGCAGAACACTGTCTCGACTTCTCACACATGAACTTAGTGTCAGATAAGTAGGATTTTATACAATCACACCACCTCCCTCCTGGGCTTGTGCCATTGACTTTTCAGCCCCAAGTTTTGGTCATTACATTGATTCCCATTAAATTTTGTCTAATTTTATTCAGCCTACTGATTAGTTGACCATGACCTTTATGGCCTTGGATCTATTATGAAATGTTTTCTAATTTGCCCCAATTTGTGAACTCTGCAGTTTTGATTCAATAATTCCCCTCCATGTGGCATGGCATCGATAGAGTTGAGGACAGATCCCTGTGGTATCCCTCCATACCACTGGAGATCACATTCCAGTTTGACTTCAATTCCCCATCAAGCAAGCTGTGATGCCATATTTCAGTCTCCTAACTGCAAGGACATCATATATGAGCCTCTCTTTGTTTACAGGTACTTCTAGAAAGGACTTGTACCAGCACTTGAACTTCACTGAAACCCATCTGCGTTATGACTTATGCACAGTAGCTTGGGATGGAGTGAACAGAAGCCCTCTGTGACTGTGCTTAGAAAATGTGTATTGACTCTGCAACAATTACTTCTAGATTTTTTGTCATCATCAGTCGTGGTTTTCCTGTTTGTGACGTTCTCCTCCTCAATTTCAAGGCAGGAACGACTGGTATGCCTGTGCTTCCCTCCTGTTTCCCCAGCTCCCATTCCTCAAAGATCGGAGACCAACACACTACAGTATCGGTTCAAATTTCTCTCGAATCTTTTCACATCGTGACAGCTTCCTCATTTCACCCTCCTGGAATCACAGTAGTTGTTTTGCTTTCAGTAAGGAAATCGTTCTCCTTCAACTTCACTCACTTCACACAAATTGACTCCAAAGCTCTTCACAGGGAGGGCTGGTATGACACAGGAACTGACAATGTCTTTGTTTTCTGTTGTATCTGCTGAGGCTATCGGGGTGTAAGCGGCAGCTCCATTTTTGAGCTATGAATGGAACCAAGTCGGGGATCCAGGGAGACAGTCTGTTTTCACTACCCTTGTCCTCTACTCTTGTCCCTGCACTCATTTAGTGTTTCAGCTATCCAGACATTTTTTTTATGTCAGACTTTTGTCACCCCATTTTTTGAAGAAGAATTCTGCTTGAAAACCTGCACTTGACAGCCAGCTTCAAGTGCAGGTTTGTCACTCTCCATTAGGAATGCACCCCAACTTTCCTTCTTTACAAGATAGTGGATTTTTCATGCCTGCTTGTTGACGGGAATCAAAACAAGTTATACAGTACCAGATAAAGATCATATTTGTGCTACCCTTATTAGCATTCTGGTTCACTATAAAAAGATAGCTTATACCATGTATATCATATTCAGTCATGTTTATTGAGCCTTTAATATGAGCCAGATATATTGATAGCACTGGAGATGCAATAATAAACAACATGGGTTCTATCCCCAATGAGTGAAACCTCCTGATCTATGTGCACACGTTGCTAAAGATGGACAGACACTGACTATAAATATTAAGAAACAGATACTGGAAAGATAGAGGATCAAAATTAGCATATTACAGTTTTTCTGTTGATCAAAAAGGTTCAGTTCACTTCTATTTGAATTCTTCCGTTAGGAAACCAGTATAGCACAGTGATTCAGATCTTTAGCTTTGAAATTGCTTGCTATTCAAATGTTACCACTTACTACCTCTGTGACCTTGGGGTGGCTAATTACCTCTTCAGTACTCAGTCCCTTCGACTCTAAAAGCCCTGTAAGAGTATTTGAGACTGTGACAGGATGATACACGTGTGGTGCCCGCTCAGAGAAGCATCAGCAATATTTGCAACACTAGCTACCTTTGACCGAGCACTTACCTGGGACATATTCAACACTATCCTAAGATCTTTAGGTGTACTTATTTATTCACATGTTTCTTACAATTTCCCTTCAAATTAGTGCTTACCTGCTCCTCATGTTCCAGGTCACTCTGTTGTGATCACTATCTCAGGTTAAGTGGTGATGTCAGAACACTAACTCAAGCCGATGGATTCTAGAGCCCTTGGAGCAGAGAGCAATTGTTGTCCAAAACCCAAGGTGGCTGAATAGTCTGCATAGAGTCCCATGGTTTCATCAATGAAGCTGTATTCTACCTCCAAAATAGATTCAGAAAAAAAAAAAAAGCCAATTCTTTCAGCCCCTAATAAATAATCATGCTGAGCCGATGGCAGCCATACATTGTGATGACAATCCCAAAATCTCCTAATAAATGGACTTCAGAATATGTATGGTTGGAATGATGGTTAGTTAGTTTTATGTGTCATCCTGGCTAAGCAATAGTACTCAGTTAGGCAATTGAACACTAAACTATGTATGCTGTAATTAACATCTACAATCAGTTAATTTTAAGTAAAGGAGATCATCTTTGATAATCATGGGGGTCCTCCTGCAGTGAACTGAAAGGCCTTAAGAGCAAAAGTGGGTTTTCCATAAGGAAGAAGCAATGTTGCCTGTGAATTGCTACCATCAGCATCTGTCTCAGAATTTCCAGTTTGCTGGCCTGCTCTACCATGTCAGATTTGACTAACCAGACCCACGTCAGATACTCCAATTCTTTGCCCAAAAGTCTTTCTCTGCTTCTCTCTTTATCTATCTATCTGTCTATCTATCTATCTATCTATCTCTATCAATAGCTGTCATCTATTTATATTAGTATCTATCTATTTATCTATTTATATTGATATCTATCAATCTATCATCTATTTATATTGGTGTCTAACTATTCTTTTGACGTCTATCTATCATCTATCTCTTTATCTATCTGATATATAGGTTTATTTCTCTGGTAGAACCCTAGCTCAGAGAGTGGGTATCTCACTAAAAGCGCATGCCTATTCAGGTCTGTCACTATTTTTCTCCCACCCTGATCTTGCACAATTAATTCATGCCTCAGAACAGAAGAGTGATAAAATAGTGATCTTTTGAAATAGAATTCTGGAGTCTGAGGCGCCCCATCACCTTCCACTTGTGGATTAGTCAGTTGCCATGGAAACCTGCTGTAGGTCCCCAACAACCTGCAGCTACAGGTCCCCAAACCCTGACTCCATCACAATAGGCAGGCAGACGGGAGCCGGCAGCGTGAGTGTTCCTGCTGATGCCGAGTTGCAAGGCTGGGAGAAACCGAAAAGTGAAGCTACGTGGCAGAAGGTGCTCGGGCATGAAGGAACTCGACATTGTTTTAATTTTGTTGTTTTCTGGTGTGCTACTGACAGAGGACCGGAGGCCAGAATGAAACAGTGACTGGGCACCTCCTGGCATTGCCTGCTGTCAGCTAAATGTGCTTCTGATGTCCTCCTGAGTATCTGTATCTTCTCCAGAGTGTTCTTTATCTTGGCCATTTATATGCACAGCAATATTTCAAATTTCTAATCAGATTTGAAAGCCACTCTGAGAAATCCAACCTGAGATGTTTTATTAATGATCAGAGGTGGGTCCCTTTGTCCATTCTGTAGTTTTCATGAGCAATTACCTAAATTGGTCCCCACCTCCCCAAAGAAAAATAAATTTCTGCCTGTGCCTCTGTGTAACAATACACTGAGAATATAAAACCACGTACAATGATTGCACAATCACAAATGTTATCTCACTATATAGAGAGTGTATATGTCAATGTAACATAAATACACAGATATATTGGACACGTAGATAGCTTTTTAATATGCCTTTTGAATTTTTGAATTCCTTTGAAATGTTTCCCCATTTTCAACTGGAAAATCCAAAAGAAAAAAAAATCACAACCAAATTTCTGAGTGCTAAGTGAAATGAGGTACTCATTTATAAATTTAATACACAGTTGGTAAAGGTGCATGGGATTAAAAAAGAAAATTCATTTATTCTTAAAATTTATTATGGACGAGGCCTGAATCTCAAGATATGTTGTGACTGTTGCTAAAAAAAAAAAAAAAAAAAAAAGGAACCAGAACACTGAAACCATTTTTATCCCTATGTATTTCATCATCTATATTTTGTTCAGCTACTTGAAATTTATATTTTTAAAGGCCAGTGCTTTGTATTTAATAGTTTAATACTATTTGAGAATCATACTTTCAAACCCCACTTACATACTTTCCTTTGTGGAACATGAACACAACTTTCCATAGCTAAAATATAAATCTTCTTTTGAGTAGCAGTTTTTATTGGCCTTTAAAATCATAGATGGAATAAAATGAGATTCCATACTTTTATAAACATGACTCGGCCATTTCTAAAATCTTAAGTCAAATCAAGATGAAAATGACTAAGTAAAACAGCAGTATCTGTGATGTTCTAGATGCTATACCAAATATTTTGTATGTTTAAACATTTAAACCTTATGAAAGATCTAGAAGTCCTCAAATATTGAATTGATATTGGATCTTTTCCAATCAGAGGGTTTGGAATTGCTTTCATTGATATATAACATAGACCCAAACAACCAATGAAGAAGAGGGACTTCCATCTTTCAGCACTCAAGAGATTATTTACAAATGACCACATGTTAGACCACAAATACTATTTTGGTATTATTTAAACGTTACAACAAATAATACCTGCAAAGTTTGTTTAATTTATGTTTCACATGATTTCAGAAGCAATTAAAGATGGGTTATAGGATGGTTGACCTTATTTTCCAGTTCACAGTACATTCCAGTTTAGCTGGCTGTCCAGAAGTAATAATCACTCCTCTGTTTGCTCTCAGAAATGCACCCATTAGGGACACAAATTGGTGCAGCCATGTGGAAAGCACAGTTTTTTGAGGTTCCTCAATAAATTAAAAATAGAAATACTATGTGATCCAGTTAATTCTGCTACTGAGTATTTACCCAAAGAAAACGAAAACACTAATTTGAAAAGACATATATATCCCTGTGTCTATTGCAGCATGATTTACAAAAGTCAAGATATATGGACCAATAGATGAAGGGACAAAGAAGGTGTGGACAAAGAAGGGACAAAATATACACAATGGAATATTACTCAGCCATAAAAAAAGAATGAGATCTTACCATTTACAACAACATGGAAGGACCTAAATGGTACTACTAAGTGAAATTCATCAGACAAAGACAAATGCCATATGATTTCAGTTATATGTGGAATCTAAAGAAAAAAAGAATGAGAAACAAGCAAAAAGCAGAAGCAGATTCATAAATACAGAGAACAATATGGTAGCTGCCAGAAGGGAGAGGGTGGGGGGGGGTGGACAAAATGGGTGAAGGGGAGGAGATATAGCCTCCCAGTTAGGGAATGAATAAGTCACAGAGAAGAAAGATACAGCATACGGAATACAATCAATGATACTGCAACAGTGTTGTATAGTGACAAAAGATGGCTACACTTACGGTGAGCAGAGTATAATGTGTAGAGTTGTCAAATCACTATGCTATACACCTGAAACTAATGTAACCCTGTATCAACTATACTTCAATTAAAAAAAGAATTTCTAAAGAATTTTTTAAGTGTGGCCATTATGATGATAAATTAATGGGCTTCCCTAATGAAAGGACATTACAATATATGACAAAATTACGCAAGCAGGTGTGGTAGGAAGGAGGGCTTCGATTTCTATTGTTGCTGTGGTTAATTCTATTCTGCTTTCATAGAACTAGCGGGATATTTAGAAAAACTGCTACAGAGGCATCTGGGTGTCTCAGTCAGTTAAACATCCAACTCTAGTTTGAGCTCAGGTCATGATCTCACAGTTCATAAGTTCAAGCCCCATGTCAGGCTCTGCACTGACAGTATGGAGCCTATTTGGAATTCTGTCTCCCTCTCTCTCTGCCCCGCCCCTGCTCACTCTCTCTTTCTCTCAAAATTAATAAATAAACATTAAAAAAAAAAACCTGTGTCAGTCCAAAAATAAAATCTTAACAAATTTTCCAAAGTAGCATGCAAAATTTTAAATAAAACTCCCATCTGCTAGAAATCAGAGAGTAATTTTGAAAATATATTTTTATATATTTTCTTTTTAATTTTTTAAAGTAGGCCCCATATCCACCATGGGGCTCAAATTCATGACCCTGAGATCAAGAGTCACACGCTCTACTGACTGAGCCAGCCAGGCACCTCAGAGAGTATATTAAAAAAAAGATAATTTCTGGATTATAGCAAAAATCAAAGTAACAGGAAGTAATGAAAGCATGTGTGGTAATAAACAGATTATTAAAGACAGATGCAGCTCCCCCCACATTTAGAGTGAATTTCATATCCTCAATATTTTCATTATTATATAAGTAAGTAAATAAAAGAGGATTTGATTATAATACTTTACTGAGAGCAATGAGATGTCTAAAGAAAGCAAGAGGAAATTGGTAGTAATATTTTTAAAAATGAATTCAAAAAACATTCTAAGTGCCAAATTTAGGAAATAGCTTATTTTCTCTTTTAAAATACCAACCAAAGGCTATACTTCATCCAAGAAAAAATAACAAAAAGGATATAACATACAAAACTATTAAAGAAATGGAAGATAATCCCAGTTACTGACACCTTATTATAATAAGAGGTACCAGGGCGCCTGGGTGGCTTAGACGATTGAGCATCGGACTGAAGCTCAGGTCATGATCTTGAGCTTTGTGGTTCGAGCCCCACATCAGGCTCTGAATCGGGCTCTGTGCTGACAGCTCAGAGCCTGGAGCCTGCTTCAGATTCTGTGTCTCCCCCTCTCTTGGCCCCTGCCCTGCTCGTGTTCTGTCTTCCTCTCTCTCAAAATTAAATAAACATTTAAAAATATATATATCAAGAGACAACCATATGCAATTCTTTCTTAAAAAGTATGGAAATGTTAATGCCACAAAAAAGCAACATGGGGAAAAATGTCAAAATGTTACTAAAAAGAATAAAAAGGAAATATGAATATACTAATAACAATTTTCAAAAAATTGAAATAGTCAAAGGTCCATCTCTAAAGCTCAAATTAAGTTGTTTTTTGTTTTCAGTCTTTCTGTTTTTTTGAGTTTTGTGGGGGTTTTGTGTTTTATTTGGTTTTGGGTTTTTGTTTGTTTGTTAGTTGTTTTGTTTTGTTTACCCCTTCAAACTTTTGGGCCCTTGGACTTCACATCATGGTCTTGCTCTTGTGAATTTGTCCAGAGCATAAGAAAATAAAAATCTCTTTCTTCTTTTCCCAAAGTGAACACAACCCTATGTCAAAGACATCACTACTCCTCCACATGAAAATTATAAAATAAGTTAGTCTTTCTAATAGGACACCAGGATTAATTAGGACTTATTTGATAAATGTGGAGATGATTCAAAATTAGATATCAGGGGTGCCTGGATGACTCAGTCGGTTGAGTGGCCGACTTCGGCTCAGGTCATGATCTCATGGTCTGTGAGTTCGAGCCCCTCGTCGGGCTCTGTGTTGATGGCTCGGAGCCTGGAGCTTGCTTCAGATTCTGTGTCTCCCTCTTCCTCTGCCCTTCCCCTGCTCATGCTCTGTCTCTATGTCTCTCAAAAAAAAAAAAAAAGTAAATAAATAAAAAGTCAAAATTAGTTATCAAAGTTAAATAATTCATTATACCAAAGAAATCCATCAAACTAAAGAAGAAATCTTGACATATGCCAATAAGTTCTTTTGTGAAATTTCACACTCATTTCTAACTTGAAAAGAAAAACTATTAATTACCAATATTAAATACCGATATTATAAAATATCCTATAAATTTTTTCTCTGAAACCAACCTCAATCTTTATGCCTAATGGTAAAATATGAAGTACATTCTGATTAAAATCAAGAGCTTGTCCCAGATGACATGAAGAGAAGACTGAAAAAAAGTACCAGGAAGTTGGTGGTTATTTGTAAGTGGTGAGGTTTTTAGGTGATATGTATTTTTTTCCTCTTGTTTATCTCTATTTTCTAAATATGTTGTAGTGACCAAGTTTAACTCTTACAATGATGCAATAAGCAACCTTTAGTAATAAGATTAATACATATTAAAAGAAAAAGAAAATCAAACCTAAAACAAAGTTAAGAATATAAAATAAAAGCTGAAATAAAAATGGGTGCCATGAAGTTACCCTTAGGAAACTTTGATCTTTTCCTGTATGAAGGGCTGGTGTTCATCAGCTGTGCACCAGTACAGCCAGACAGGTTTTTAAAATAGTGAAATCCTTTTGTATTAAGGGCAACTCCTTCTTCCCAAGCCCCCTAGTGTCCCATCACTTGGGCCCTTTTCTAGGCCACCAACATCACCAGCAATTTAGGATTCTTGCCTAGGTTAGCAGGAAGCCTGGGAGACGCTGCTACACCCATGTACTGCTAGTTGTCAAATATTTTGACAACATCACCTCTGCCCATGAACACGCCACGAAATTGACTATGAATTCTACAACAGTCATGCAATTGCGCGGCCTGAAAAATGGGGCATGCCCAAGACTTTTTAGATAACATGCAAGCCAATTGTTCTGCAGAAAATGTATTTCCGAAATGAAAAAAAAAAAAAAAAATCATCATCATTGTCTTGATCCTAACCAAGGCCACACACAGCTCCCTAGTAAGAAAATCAGCAAGGACCTCAGCAGCATCTCTGCTCTACGTTCATGGGAACTTACCGGGGGGGGGCTGTTACTTACAGCACCCAAGGGCAAGTCAGTATTATTGCATCCTTGTCTTGATGGTCTGTCTAGGGTCAGGGGACCCTGAAATAGTTATACGTGAGGAAATCAGGCTCTAAAAGATCGAACAGTATCTTATTTCTGGCCACCTGCTACTATTTATCATATGGCATCTACTGAGCATTTATTCCAGCTCTTTATACACTTCGTGTCTTGATCTTCCAACCCCACCGTGAGACAGGTATCATCAGGAGATACTTTACCCTTGATATAGAAGACTCGACGTAACTCATTCATCCTGAGGCAGCTACCAGAGGTCAGGTGCAATGGTTCAAAACACATCTGGTCCGACCATCCAACTTTTAATGCTTTACCTTTTCAGACTCTCCTTTTCTTGGTTACTCAGCTACCTGCATTGTCTATGACTTATTCTTCACTACTATTATTATTTTAATGTTTATTTATTTTTGAGAGAGAGAGAGAGACAGAGATTGAGCAGGGGAGCAGCAGAGAGAGAGGGAGGCACAGAATCCGAAGCAGGATCTAGGCTCGGAGCTGTCAGAACAGAGCCTGATTCAAGGCTGGAACCCACAAACCACGAGATCATGACCTGGGTGGAAGTCGGACACTTCCTCACCGACTGGGCCACCCAGGCAGACATCCCAGCATTGTCTATGATTTAACTCTTGACCCAGCTCCTTGTAAAAACCCCAGTCCTCCCCACCACATTTTTGCTGCCATCTCAAGTGCAAGGATGTCCTCCACAGAAAATACGTCCAAGCGTGAGTCAAGGTCTTCGAGCTTCCCAGGTGGTACTCAGAACAGACGACTTTCCTCTCTGTTCTAAGACAGAGCTTTGTGGCAGCCTGTTCCTGTCCAACTCTCTTCGCCAGGCCTACGCTTGCAAAACCCAATTCGAGGCCCCTGAAAATTGAGATGTAAAGTGGAAATACGGCTGCCCCCTGGGAGGGCCGAGGTCCACACGTCCCACAGTCATGAATAAGTAAAGCTTCTTCCGGAGAGGGTCCCCGGCCCGCTTGACCTGGGCCAAGCCAGCCGAGCTCCCGGCCCACGGAGCACACCTCGCCTTCCGCTCTCCTTTTATCCACAGTGTTTTCCTCGACGTCGACGGCAGCTCCCAGATTGCTTGCTGTGATGTGCTACACCTTTCATATTTTCTTTCCAGTCATAATATTGCTTCAGTCGTAACCTCGGCACTTTGAGGAATAATTGTCCCTGACAAGAGGGTGAATCACTGACAGAGAGCTGATAAGCATTACATACAGATGACAGAAGTCAGGACATATCGGATTACTGCTGTGAATATAATAAAAGAGAGACTAAACACTTTGGCAGCTCAAAGACAAGCCATTTCATAACTCTCTAGTGGGGCTATTATCTTCCATTTACTGCCACTGATAACCAGCTTGTGACTGTCTCTCTGCAATCTAGTTTCAATTCACTTAACACGTTGCTGACCAGACGCGGGGGAGGCAGAGGTGATAACCAGGACTTTTTTTTTTTGGCATTTATTTTTAAAGTTTATCTTCCGTATCCCTCCTCCCGCCCGATAAGGCCCCCTGTGAGGGAGGTTTAAGCCTTCTTGGAGAAGGCTGAGTGCGGCCACACCCCCTTTAATCTGTGACTCCTGGCTTCTTTTGAAGCTGCCGTATCCAACTGAGCCAGTGACAGTCCACTTTCTCTTCTCCTGATATACCTGGGCCTAAAAGCCTGGTGTAATAAACAGCCAGGCTATTTTTATATTCCATGGCTCTGAGAAGATAAGATTATTATTATTTTTTTTTTCTTAGCTGGTCTGAAGCCACCTAAAGAGACGGATCAAGAGTTGTGTTGTCTGTCAGGATAGACAGCCAGCCAGCAGCCGTGAGGATGTTAAGTGCACCTTCAGAATCAGGACGCAGCTGGCATTTGCAGAAACGGTGAGAGATTTTGTTTCTAAATATGGAGGAAATAAATGTGGTAAGTCAGAACTTGGGACATAAAAGTTAGGACAAAAAAGAAGATCGGAAAGAAGGGAAAGAAACTCTCAATCAGGAATGACTCTATTCCCACAGGAAGTTTTGCTGGGGTTATTCAAATAGAGTTGAATAAAAAAAACTCTATTCTGCAACACAGTTCTTCTTAAATAATGTTGCCTCCCAGCTTGACCCAGAAATCTTAGATATCCTCTTCTTTGAATGGATACCCCCTCGAATGATACATTTATGGTCCTTATGTTAACATAAAACCAAGTGTTTATTGGTAACCCGCATTGTCAGATCCACTAGATAAATTCAGGAGTGTGGGTCTCATGATAGGAGCAGGCTCAGGAATGAAGCATGCTGACATTACAGTCAGGCAGACCTGGAAGAAAGAGGAAACGATCTGGATAAGGCAGAGAGGAGCATGAGAAAACAGAGTTGGCATAGGAAAAATGTCCAGAGGGGTTGAAAAATTCAGATAGTTTAAGACACCATTGGTATCAGGAAGTCAGTACATGAACCTTGATCAGGAAGCGGAGTGTCATTCAACAATTGCTTGGAAACAACCACCCGCATTGGACACCAAACACTGGGCAAGAATCCTGCAGATGATCATGTACCATTGGGCAGGTTGTGCACTGCCCAGCTCTAGGGAGCACCATTCATAGAAGAGTCTATGTGCACAGAACATCCTTGTGTTATACAGTGACAATCTATTCACAGAACTGCACTCAGTGGCTCTGGTTGGAGGTATACAAGCAAAAGCCATACTTTCGCATCTCACGTTCTCCAGGATTTATGTAGGGAATACACAGAGTCTGTAAATTCAGAGAATATGAGCAAAAGCCCAAAAGAAAAGTAACCTCCGGGTAGACGAGGGTTCAGCTGCCGCATGGACGTTCCAGCTCACCCTTGGCAAGGCACTCGCCATTTTGCACTCTGGGATCCCCCAAATGGTGATGTTGAGTTTGCTGAACAAACTCCCTGCTTCTGTTTAGATGCTCGGTAGCTGGAGCAAGCACTGGCAGGGGGACTGGGGGAAGTTTTTTCAGCAGGTACACCTGTGGGCAAGATAAATTAGACTGAGACGTTCAACAATCACATCCAAAAGGCATGTGGTGGGAGATTTTCTGTCCCATAACCACACAGAATCCTCGCTAGATTTGCTCGTGGGCTTCCTAGAAACCTGAGTCAGAGCAACTTGGCCACCACAGAGCCAACACAAAGTTTCTCCATCCAACACTTTGGGCTTCAGTGCAGGCCCCAGCATATGGAAAAGAGAAAATATCTGTGAGATACTTGTTTCTTTCCCGGTAGGTTTCCATGTTGATGGTCACATTCAGCTGAGTCCTATGAACGAGTTGTATGGCATGAATGTTTCCATATTATGCATCTAGATTCAAAATTCCAGCGCTAGCCCACAGTTAGTTCGGAATCATTCACCTCAGGGCGCTCGGGTGGCTCGTCGGTTAAGTGTCCGAGTTTGGCTCAGGTCATGATCTCACAGTTGGTGAGTTGGAGCCCCATGTTGTCTCTGTGCTGACAGCTCAGAGCCTGGAGCCTGCTTCGGATTCTGTGTCTCCCTCTCTCTGCCCCTCTTCCACTCATGCTCTCTGTCTCTCTCTTTCCCAAAAAATAAACAAACATTAAAATGAAGAATCATTCATCTTTTTAGTGGAAGAGTTCCATTCTACAGGCAGTGTCTAGGAGCTCGGTTGCAGGTAGATGGGTTCTCACTAGGAGGAGAAGAAGAAAGCTAGAGAAAAAATATGGGAACCACCAGTATGGGCATACCCGCCCTGTGCCAATCACCAAGTATGTCAGCCTCAGAGCAACCCTCAAAAAAAAAGAAATATTATCTTTGTTTTAAGGATAAAGGAACTTAGATTTCAGAATTGGCTAAGATCCCTCCATATATAAGTAAAATTCAGATTTGAGCCTCAGCACATCTGGCCAAAACCAAGTTTCTTTGACTCAGTTCTCCCTCACTACAAGAACCAGAGTCCATCAGTTCCTTCCTTCCGATACCTCCATTTTCTAGGGAAGGTCCATTCAGTGCAGCAGGATATAGGACCAGGAACATAGAGCAGAAAGAGACTTATATAACATCTCATCACCTCTTCAGACATTTTGCAAACATTCATGCAAGCAGTTCAGAAGCAGCAATTAGACACACTTGGCGACAGGCAAGAAGTTCTTGGACCTTAGACCCAGAAGCTGAAATCCATTTCTCTGGAGGAAAGAGAACTGCATTTTAATAAAAACAGAGTTCCAGGAAAGACTTCCAGACAGCAACTTGACATTCAGGGTTATATGAGTGGGATTCTTCTCTCCTGGGACTGGGGTACATGGTGGGCCAAGTAAGATTTCCAAGAAGTAGATTTAATGCTGAACTCTTTAAAGCAATTGACTTTATATTTCTGATGTCCCTCCCAAACACATGACTGGCCCGAGCACTTGGGTTGTACCTGAAGGCCCTTTCAAAGCAAAACAATTCTGTCAAGACAAAGTGCCAGCGAGGCTGATAGAACTTGCTTCTAGAGGGACATCTAGGTGACTCAGTTGGTTAAGTGTCCAGCTCTTGATTTCGGCTCAGGTCATGATCTCATGGGTAATAAGATCAAGCCTCGCATAGGGCTCTGCACTGACAGCGTGGAGCCTGTTGAGATTCTGTGTCTCCCTGTCTCTCTGCTCCTCCCCAACTTGTGCTCTCTCTCTCTTTTTCTCTCTCTCTCAAAATAAATAAATAAACACTAAAAAAAAAAAAAAAAAAAAAAGGACCTGCTTCTGGAGATCTTCTCCTGATTTTCCCTATCCTTTGAGCATACCCCCTACCCTTAGAGATATTCAACAGACAAACTAATACTCAGAGATTCTATGGATTTCCTGCCAAGAAAACTATTCCTCTTACCTTTAGGCAGGATAACCTTATTTGAAGCTACACACACACACACACAAACACACACACACAGGCATACACAATTTATATGGGGAATTTAAGGAAGGCTTCTGAAAGAGACGGAAGCCATGTGATGGGTGCTTCAGGAGCATCAGTTCTGAATGGCTCCATGACTTCACTTGTGGCTTTGCCACCGGTTGCCCAGGAGCCTTGGGGGAGCGATTTTAAGTTCTCCTCCATGTTCCGTCTCAGATGAAATCGGGATAATGATAGAGATATTATGACATTAAATTAGTTTTAAATGTCATTTAAAGTTGGGCTCATAGTAAACTCAATAAGCATAAGCTGTTATGATGATCATTATCATTATTGTAGTTAGTTTAAATGCTCAAACATGCAAATTCCAGAGATTTTCCCATGGATTTTAGAGTCAATGAGATGAATATTTAGAATACATTCAAGAAAAAAAGGAAGGAAGGAAGGAAGGAAGGAAGGAAGGGAAGAAGGAAGAAAGGAAGGAAGGGAGAAAGGGAGGGAGTGAAAGAGGGAGAGAGAAGGGAAGGGAAGGAGGGGAAAGAAAGAAGGAAATAAGGAAAGAAAGAAGGAAAGAAAGAAAGAAAGAAAGAAAGAAAGAAAGAAAGAAAGAAAGAAAGAAAGAAAGAAGGAAAAAGAAAGAAAGAGAAGGGAAGAGAAGGGAAGAGAGAGAGAAAGAGGGAGGAAGGAAGGAAGGAAGGAAGAAAGAAAGGAAGGAAGGAAGAGAGGGGAAAAGGGAGAGAGGGAGGAAGGGAAAGAGGGAGGAAGGGAAAAAGGAAGAGAAAGAAAGAAAAATGGGATGAACCTTTAGGGACTGAAGTTCAAGTTTTCCCATACTTTTTAATAACGTACTTTTAAACCAAGCAGAATCCTATTGTCCTATCAAATGACATGTGCCTTATTAAATGTGTTCTCTGTAAAGCAGTTAAAAGAAGAAATACTCCTGACTTAAGCTACACTAATTAAAGTCACCCAATATAATTGTTTAATTTGTGATCATTAGGAAAACATTGGTTTGGGGGATGATTCAAAGATACAATTTGGAAATTCAGCCTCCGACCTATTAAACCATCGAATCAGGATTCTACAAAATAAAATATTTTTATAGTCATACAAAGAACTGGCTCTTCTGTCTTTGAAAAAAAGTCCTTTATAGACTTTAAAAGTTAGAATTGGTTCTGTTTGGAATAAAGAAAGCCAAGAGTGAATTAAAGTGACGCTAGGGATTATGGTTAGAAATGCTTACCTGACAAACTTTGGAATCAAATTCCATCAATCAAACGTAAGTGGATCAGAATGGAAATAGTTAATAGGATGGTCGTTATGCCCATAATTGCGAAAGATTTCTGCACTCTGAAAACCATTTTCTTAATTATTTTAGGTTAACACTTGTGTCCATAACAGGGGGAGGGCTGGGGACACGTGTAATCTGAAACCCTAGATATGGTGCCTGGCCTGAATTGAGATAACATTAAAGATTTTATTGCTGATACATTATAAATTATTTCTATTACTATGGTCCTGTGGGTATTACATTGTCAGTGCACTTTGCCTATTACCTTACTTAATGTTATTAACACACTTTGGGGTATAAAATTACAGTTTTATCATAGAAACCTTAAACACTTACATCCAAAGTACTGAGTCGCGTTATTATCTTTACTGACCAGGCCCGTTTTACTGTCATTTTATCACTCATAAAATCTGAGATTCAATTTGATTTAACTATTAAGTAAAGCTTGGTCTATATGAGTTTAAATCCAGCTGTAATATTAATATATTAATATATAAGATGACTTCATTTTATTAAAGGTGAGGTAACTTCGAAAACCTCTTTAAATGTCTCTCTGCTGCTAAGAAATGTAACCTGACCTGTTTGCACTTCTGTTTCACCAACATCGACAAAAATTTAAGACTATCTTCTTGGAGAACGTGGAGCACTATCTCTAACCTGCTTTTGGCCTTTATTAAATGCCTGGGACACATTAATCAGCCACAAAATGGCATCACCCATCAAAGTGTCAAGAGGCAACGTCCGATATTAAAACAAAAAGCATTAAGAATCCACCATGTTAAAGAAACAGGGTCCAAACGTAAGAAATTTGAAGGAGAAGCACTCAAGTAGTCATTTCAACAGCTCCCAAAACAAGAGAATGGGGATCGGTCCCCCAAATCAAGCTCTCATTCAGATAACAGAAAACTACAGATAAATGCACGCGTTGTTTAAGTTTTTCTATGGGGACCCCTTCTGATCTTGGCTCTGTGCCTACCAGTTAGAAGGAAAGTTTTTGTTAGATTAACTTTATTAGAAAAAATAAATAAATAAAACAAGCCTTACCTTGTTATGTTAAAAGCCATCTTGATACTGGTCAAAAAATATTTTTTAAAGATATTCAAAGTATGCTACTGTCCATGGTAAGGAATCATGGAAGAGAAAGTTATTTTATATAAGTCTAAAGCTCTGCTCTTTCCATGAGCAGACACTTACCTCTAAGTGTTGGTCCCCACTACTGAGAATTACCTTTATGAGGACACGTTGC
Source organism: Paguma larvata (assembly GCA_030068075.1). Classification (NCBI taxonomy): domain Eukaryota; kingdom Metazoa; phylum Chordata; class Mammalia; order Carnivora; family Viverridae; genus Paguma; species Paguma larvata. The sequence continues at coordinate 126,271,062 of CM057827.1, read as the reverse complement.
AATTTTGTAGCTCTGAAGAGGCAAGGTGGAGTAGAGCTTTTGGTTGGCCAAATGGCTAGCATTCTGACCTTTAATTTCAGGACCCGTAAAGAAGAAATAACACCTACCTTCCACTGTTGCTGAGGGCTTTCATTATCAAAGTGTCTGGCATGGAGAAGATGTTCAGTAAGCAATCATTCAATAATTTTTTCTATCCCTGTGGTATCATATCAACATGAAATATGGCCCTTAGGAGATAGCATGCCGTTATAACTCTACCCCTGGAATCCTAAATAGATGGAAAAGTAGCCAGAGGGTGAAGGGGTCCCTAATGCATAGTTCAGTGCATTCAATACAATGGCCTTGTTCCATAAGTGGCCAAAAAGCATCACATCCTGGAAGCTTCATTTTTTTTTTTTTAATAGAAGTCTCCTGCCAGTGGAGAAACCCTCTTGTTACATGAATTAAAGACTTTTGGTCAACACAGGATCTTATGGAAAATGACAGACCCTTATCTCACAAGAATCAAGCCACAAACAACATAGGTTGTCCGGTAAAGCAAGAAGTAAAAATTTCCTTAACATTGGAAGAAAGTATGTTTCAGTTTCACCAGTGAAGGAAACGTTGTTACCGGAGGAGCATGTGAGCTTCCCTGGACATGGACTGATAAAGGCAGAATGACCGTCAGAGACCAGCAAATTCATCTCCTGCCTTTATACCCAAGAAATTGCCCAAAGTCACACAGCTATTAGCTGGGAAGGCCAAATCTATTGCCCAGGAGTCCTGGGTTGGTACCTTCTCCACACTGTGGTGGTATCTATCTAGGAGGTGCTCGGTCCCACAACAAGCTGTGAACCAATGGAGGCTGTCTTCAGAGCGTCGGCCTTTTGGTTTTATGGTCATTGCCTGCAAGAAACAGGCTGGGGCCCTGCTGGATGATAGGTGATCTGTTGAACGCAATGACCAAGACTTGCTTTCTTAGCTTGTCTTATAGGAAAGGCCAGGCACAAATAGTGGATTCCTTTTGCTTTGTGCACCATCCATTGTGTGTGAGAAAATGTGTGATTGTGTGTGTGTGTGTGTGTGTGTGTGTGTGTGCTCCTCTTTAACAAATTCTGTCTTTAACCTCCAACTTGTAAAATTTCATTGTGATATATTTGGGTGTGTTTTTTTCTGAAATTAGGTGTGTACTTAGTTGGAGCTTGTCTGTCTTTATTTTTAATGATTATTTATTGATTTATTTTTATTTTTAAAATTTTTTAATGTTTTATTTATTTTTGAGAGACAGAGAGAGACTGAATGTGAGTGGGGGAGGAGCAGAGAGAGAGGGAGACACAGAATTCGAAGCAGGCTCCAGGCTCCGAGCTGCCAGCACAGAGCCCAACCCAAGGGCCCAAACCCACGAACCATGAGATCATGACCTGAGCCAAGAACTACTCCACCTACATGTCCCTAAGGAAATAGAGATTTCTAGGTATGTTCTCCATGTCTCTTAAATTTTCATCTCTTTATTCTTTTGCACTGTGTTCTCATAGGGAGCTTTCAGAATGATCTTTGAGATCAATTTCTCTTCAACTATACCCTTTTGCCACTTACCTATTTCATGTTTTCTTTTACCTCCACAAAGTTTCAATTTCTAAGGCATCTGGATGATGGTGTTTTTATAGCTGTATCATTTTTTTTCATGTCTCTCTAAGAAATTAACTTAATATTAGTGAATTTATATAATAAACATTTATATAAGTACAATTTACACAATAAATTAATAATTATATTATTCTAAATTACAGTCAATGATTATATTCTTTCAAATTTCTATTCATTTGATTAGTTCTATTTTCTTCGTTCTTTTGCTTTCTTTCTGCTCCATGATAAACCCCCTAGAGGTGATTCCTTCCTTTTACACATTAACAAAACAAGGAATATGATCAAAGAAAATTAACTACCTTCCTAGCCCCTCACCTTGCTTGATCCTCCTCCAGCTCTGTTTTTTCTCCTTTTTAATTTTGATTTATCTTTTTTTTATTTAAATATATATATGTATATATGAAGAATATCTTCATAGTTTTAGGTACTGCAATGCCTAAGATGTAAATACTTTATAAATGCTATAAACCCTTTTCTCCAGTTTGCTTTTTTCTAACTTAAAAATATATGTTGAAGTTTAGCTACATAGGAATGTGAAGATGTTTCCCATTTCATATTACAGTTGTGCCATATTTCGCTGAATGGATACACTGTAGGCTATTTAATTAGTCCCCTAAAATTTAAATCTTCTCGGTGACCTCGAGTAAGTGATATAACATTATGAATCCTGCCAGCAGAGCAATGCCTAGCTGACAGTAGCTGCTCAGTAAATAGATGAAGAAGCAGAAACCCTGGTTGGACTTTATCAGAATTAAATAGGGAATAAATGTAAATATATATATTTAGACCTTAGAACAATCACTATTATATAATGAGTCCTTGATAAATGATAAATTGATATTATTGTTTTGTTGTTATTTATTTTTACTTATAGTTCTTAATCAATAGCAAAAGAGTACTTACAGTGAGTGATTTGGCATGGTTTATACATTGATATTATTATTTTTCTTATTATTGAGAAATTTCATGATTAGTTTTACAAAAATCACTCCTTCTTTCCAAAGCACTTAGTTTGTTAGAAAAAGCCACTGGGTGATCAGCTATGAGATCTCAGAGACCCTTAGTCTCCAGAAGTGTAATGCTATCCCTAGCTTAGAGCTAATGGGGAGTTTAAAATACATGAGTAAACTCAGACGTCACATGCACACACACACACACACACACACACACACACACACACACACTACTAGCCAGATATGATGTGTTTCCTAATGGAAATACACACTACCACCTATGAAATATTTTTGCCAAATAACTGAACCTGAAACCTGAAGCATCCTCTGATCCAAAAGCCTCCTAACAGGAAATCCAGAAATGAGAGAACAAAGATTAAATTACCAAAGTTCAGAATGTGGGAACTTTTATAGGGAAAAAAAATTTCAGGTTTGGAAAAATGTAAATTGTAAGGAAAAAAATAGGCAGAGAGAAATCTATGCATTGCAGGACATGGCAACTCCCCATTTCCGCTCCCCGCCTCAGCCTCTAGCAGCTTCTATGCGTTTGACTATTTGACAAATCTCATACAAGTGGTAGCATGCAGTGTTTGTTCTTCTGTGATGGGTTTATTTCACTTCGCATAATGTCCTCATGGTTCATCCGTGTTGTTGCATAGTTATATAAGATGACTGAGTTCTGCTGTCTACCATAGTGCCTATAGTTAATAATATCTTATTATATACTTAAAATTTGTTAAGGAGGTAGATCTTATGTTAAGTGTTCTTACCATTAAAACAAAAAAAGGAAAGAGAGACTATATATCTTTTGATCGGTATTATTTGAACCAACCAATTTTAAAAATTATGATACCAGGGCACCTGTGTGGCTCAGTCAGTTGAGCATCAGACTCTCAATTTTGGCTCAGGTCATGATCTCACGGTTCATGAGATAGAGCCCTGCATCGGGCTCCAAATTGACAGTGAGAAGCCTGGTTGCGATTCTCTTCCTCTCTCTCTGCCCCTCCCCATGGTGTCTCTCTCTCTCTCTCTCTCTCTCTCTCTCTCTCTCTCTCTCTCTCTCAAAATAATAAATAGAATAAATAAAAACTATGATACAATGAAAGAAGGTATTTTTAAATAGTAAGAAATTATTGATGTCTTTAAGTGATAAAATAGTACTGTGTTTAAGTCTTTTAAAGAATCCTTATCGTTTAAAATGTACATGAAAATTACTGAATGACAATTTGAGTCAATTATTTCATCGAGTTGATTATCAGGCTTGCTTCCGATTCTGATACTTATCTCAAATATCAAATGTTCAGACTGGTTTGCAGTTTTCCTGGAGTTGAAGTCCTGAGGTAGGCAACCAGAATGGAGAGGGAAAGAGATGGCCATCTAATTGGCCAGTTCTGAGCATCCTCTTACAAGCACAGCAGAAACGTGGTGCTCATGAATGAACTATTTTCCAGTTGCTATGTTGGTAACCATGTTCCCTTCAAGCACTCATTAAGTTACTTGTAAATTCAGCCAGTTTCTGGTGAATCATATTTGATCAGGGACAGTTATGTTATCCATCTTCGGAAGGACCTCATAACTTGAAGCTAATTCAGTTCTAACTCCTCTCCAAGTCCTAGGAACCCTCAGTGCTTTGATACCATTGGTTTTACAATTCTCTCAGGCAGAAGTAGTGTCATTGCATGGCTATGTTTGTGCATGTGATAATGTGACCTACCAAAGATAGCTGAAACCAGATCTTAACACCAATAATTTCAAAGGATCTTGACTCCTAGAAGCCTCACAATTAGAAACCTTACTTATTCAGAATAACCATACCAGCAGCCTTCACATTTGGCATGACTTGTTCCTTTCAATTTCCATGATTTAAACCTTCCTTTTCTGTTTGAGTCATACAATTGTATGTTTACCCCATCTTCTGAACTACCTTGAAACTCTCGTGGAAGCAGACAACACAAATAACAACAACAACAAAAAAAAATTGTACTCTTGTCTAGCTATGCATCCCTAATCAAGTCACTGATCTTTGGATCTCAGCTTCTCAGTTTTAAAAAGTATTTGACTCCTATTTGTTGAGTACGGTGGTATTCATATTCACGCAGTCTCCTCTTTCTCATCCATGGAAGACATGTCCAATCAATCCCTGCAGTCTCCCAACTGACTCTGAATGCCATCTAACAACATACAACGTAGCACTACAGGCAGTCACCACTTATTCTGAGATAAAACGTATATCCTAGGTTGATGGAAGACCACCATCTGGAGCACTGCTGAAGGCCATGATGAATAAAAAAGACTTAAATAATCATTCATTGGATTTTAAATCTTGCGCTCCATTGTGGTACACATTTCATTGTCAAAAGCAAGTTACATGGCCACTTCTAACTTCTCACTATGAGGCTGGAAGGAGAGAGGGCATGAAATACAGGATATGACATTCTATTTACATAAGACTTTGCCTTCTACAGATAAAGTTTTCATATACTCTTTCTTGTACTTTCCAAATTCTACAAAGTAAGGAAATGATATTTTTATTCCCATTTTACAGAAAGGCAACTTGAGCTTTGGAGCTCTAGCCATTATTACAGACTACTAAGTGATAGACCTGGACCCACATTGAGTCCACCTTACCTCCAGTTCCTGTTTCTATTATCTCCAAATTCATTCTAGTGCTTTGAAAGAGAATAGGGCAGAATGAAATCTATACATGAATTTAATATAAAGATAGAAAATGTGATAATAGATGAATTGGGGATTATAACATTTATTTATCTCTAGTTTGGTACAGAGATATTTGGAACCAATCATTATCTCTAATGTTAATATACTTGACAGGCAAGAATAGAAGTAAACACACGGATGACAGAGAAATAACTAAAGAAAGGGACAAAAATATTATGAATAAATAACGAAGAGTGTGATTGAAAGAAAGCTGTAACAGTCAGGAAAAGCTACAGGTTATGCTTCAGTAACAAACAACCCCAGAAATGTGCCTGGCCTCAACAAAGGTTGATATCTGACTCACCTGCCCATTGTACATTCAGGAAACCTAAATCCTAGCCCTGGCTCTTTCAATAATGACTTTAAGGAAAGCCATTTGTTCATGAAACATGTATAGACCCAAACATTGATCCGAAGATAAAATTACATTAGGTCTTCAACTGCTCTGAAACAGAAATAAAACTGCAATGAGCACAGGTAAAGGATGGAGCAGTATTAGTGACTGTGGCCACAGATAAATGGAGGGCAGTGTGGGAAGTGCTGATATAGGCTCTTCTCTAATCTCACATAATCAGTACATTAACTGAGCATTTGTTGTATGCAAGACACCATGGGGCACATAAAGAGACAGAAGGCATAACTCCTGTTCTCAGTGAGATGGCAATCTAGTCAAAATATGACATCGAGTATGAAGTCTATCCTGTTCTTGCTTCCCAGTAGTTTATTCGGAGCTTTACTTTAGTTAGTGTGTTCAGAGAATGCTAAAACAAACCAGGTCACAGATATTAAGAATGTAATATCCAAGTAGACCCTCAAAGACCAGGGGGACTCACTTCATTCTCTGGTAGGCAAAAGATACCCCTCTGTCAATTTTGAGATGTGCTGTAGGACTTGGGGATTAAAAAAAAAGACAGAAAAGAAAAAAGGAAGAAGCCCATCAATTCACAAAAGTAGCAATTTGCTACCATGAACCTCTCAAGTCTAGATGAAGGAGGGGACAAGAGCTTTAGTGGGGGAAAGATTTACTATACTCACATTTCAAAGAAGCTGAAAGCCTGGGTTATAGTATAATACTCATTGAATGAATTCCTTCATTGAGCAAAAATCTTTTCCAACACTTCTGGTATACCAGACTTTGTGCCAAGAACTGAATCTGTGAGGTTTTGATCTTGAATCACGTCTGCTCTCTGAGAGGTTCCTCGCTGTAGGCAGCCCGGCATGCATGAAGTGCCCGGTCTCACAAACTGTGTGCTGAAAGGCAAGCACTCACTTGACTTTCGTTACTTTCAGGGGGGTGTCAATTTCAGTCACATGGGGAGTCCAAGGAAGCATTGCAAACAGTAGGTCTCAAAACACCAACAAAATTCTTAAGTCTTGAATTCCCCTAGTCCTGTAAATCACATCGGACTCTTGGAGATCTTACTGGGTTGCTTATAAAGAGACTCTAAGCTCTCCACCACAGGTAGATTTAGCAGAAAAGATGGGAGCCCTTTTTCAACTCTTAAATTAACGATATTAACTCAGATTCCATATAACAGCCCTAGCGATAGGATTAGTATATTAAAGTAGCCAGTCCTGCACTGGCTCACACACAAAACCCCCATAGCAACAGAGATGACAGCTTGGTAACAGCAGCTGCTGCTTAATTGAAAACATTAGAAAAATATTACATTATATCTGTATTCCCTGTTTTTATGTTTATTTTCATCACAAGTGAGAAAATAACCCAGAAAAAAAATACAAAAGAAACATGAAACAAAGGTTCAAGACTACCAATGGTAGTGGATGAACTCTTGCTTGCGATTTAATTTTCTGGGCACTCATTCCACTTCTCCCGTGAATGAGCAGTCTTTTTCTTGTGTATTCCAAGGGCCGGAAACTCCTCCCATGGTGTCGAATTTAGTTCCTAGTCAGTCCTTTAAATTTGATTGACTGGGAGGAGGGTGGCATATGTGTGGGTCTTTGTGTATGTCTGTGTTTGTGTGTTGGGGGAGAAGTGTTCAGATTTTAAAGTGCTTCCACATAGAGAGAAACAGATATAAGACCCATAATCACACTAATGTGAAGCTGCAAGTGTATGTTTTTGAACAACAACACAAGTCTACCCCTGGTAGAGTGGTCCATTCACACCAAAGCCAACACCAATGTTTGGGGCACAATTAGAAGAGGGTTAGTTAGAAAAAAGAAGTAGTCATGTGGTTTCATGTAAGCAAATTACAATACACAATAAACAATTGTGGAAGCATTCATATCTCAAAATATGAAGCCAGAAGGGACGCTAGAGTTCATCTGGCCTCCCTATTAATTCACATCAAACACTTAAAACTTCGTATTGCTAACTCAGAAAGCCAAATAAAAAGCAAGAGAGGCGGTTTCTTCTTCAGCAAGGATTTTTTTTTCCCTCTATAGCATGCCAGAGGTAACAGTCCTAATGAATTTCATGGGCCCTAAACATTACTTGGCATGTAGTCAACGTCCATCTGGCCATTGGAAACCAGGCATCCACATTTGCAAACGAGGTTTTCCAATGCAGGCAATGCATTGCAAGTTCTCATTGCAAAATAAATATGGAACGTTCTATTTGATGGCAGTGAACTCAGAAAAGAAGCACGCTGCAAACTCAGAGGTCCAGAGACTCTGCCCTACAGTGGCAGCTGCTGTTTCCTTGCCTTAGAATTCAAGTCTTTTCAAGATCGACTAGATACCACAAAAGAAAAAATTGCTATTCTGTCTGCTCCTTGGGGTCAAGAACTCTGTCTTATTTACTCTCATGTCCACTCTAGCACATAGTGAAAAGCCTTTCATGTAGTAGATGTCATACAAATAAATATGGCTATGACACCAAAGTCAAATGTATATGATACTAAAAGATAAAATGAAATGGTAGCTAAGACATTTCTCAACCTATCGGTAATTCCAATATATTCTTTCATTGATTAATTTATTTCTTTATTCAATTAATGTGTAATGAATGAGCACCTACTTGGGGTCAAACAAAGTGCTAGGCTAACCCTGTGATTGTCTACCCAATTTACATTGTTCTTTTAGGTGAAAGATGAGCGAAAACATTTTTCCTATAGTCATGACTCCAGTCCTTAGCTTCCTTTTCAATAAGCATGTAGTTATTATGTCAAAGGTTTTGGTAAACCTGATTAACGTTGGCAAACACCACTTGAAAGGAAAAATGCATCTGTATTATATACTTAAGGTTTTTGTTTTTTCTCCCACGTTAACACTGACTTTACTCTTTGAGTCTGCAAAGAGAGTGGAGATTTAAAAAGGCCTGCATTGGGGCACCTGGGTAGCTTAGTTGGTTAATTGTCCAACTCTTGATTTTGGCTCAGGTCATGATCTCACAGTGTATGTGATCTGAGCCCCACACTGAGCTCTGTACTGGCAGCACAGAGCCTACTTGGGATTCTCTCTCTCTCCCTCTCTCTCTTCCCCTGTCCCACTTGCTCACACACTCTCTCTCAAAATAATTAAATATACCTTAAAAAAAGAACTTTCTTAATGTTGACTAGCTAGGAACCTAGGCTACATTATCATAATGATCTCAACCTTTGAAATCACCTTAGAAGCATCAATTCAGTGAGTGTGAATACAGTTGATGTGCAGTAATTTGCTAAGGGGACTACAACCTTTTCTCTGATCCTTAATGCATCTTAGTGTATATATATATATATATATATATACTAAAAGATAAAATGAAATTGTAGCTAAGACATTTCTCAACTTATCGGTAATTCCAATATATTCTTTCATTGATTGATTTATTTCTTTATTCAATTAATGTGTAATGAATGAGCACCTACTTGGGGTCATATATATATATATGTGTGTGTGTGTGTGTGTGTGTGTGTGTGTGTATGAGTGTGTGCGTGTATATATATATGTTTTAATATTTTTTGTAGTTTTTAATGGGTGCTTTCTGACCAAGAAACACCTTGTTTTAAATTGAAAGAGGTAGTTTCCTCATGTGGCTTTTCAACTTGAAGCAAATGTCCAAGTTTCAGAAAGTGGATTAAATAACTAACCACCAAGAAAACTGAACAACAGAATTACAAAATGACTAATTAAAACCCACTAATGAAGGTAATCGATAAGCATGTATTATTATAAGCTATACTATCATAAGCGTGTGTAATAAGTCAAGAGTCTCTTCAAGGGGTACCTGACTCTTGCCTCCTTGTTGGAAATTCGTCACTGAATTGACATATGCCCTTTCTACGATACAAAGATAATCTTTCAATAACAGATCACAGAATTAAATTGAAAGACCCACAGAAAAAGAAAAGATCTCCTTAATAGGTTTACTATTGATTTACTGTAAGAGAAGTCTGTCCCACCTTTATTCCACTGACTAAATGCCTCTGAGTCAGACAAATACAGGAATCTCCAGTTTTTCAAAAGTTCACATTACGCCACCTTGCTTTTATGAAAGACTTGCATGGGTACCTGTTTTTTCTACCTGAAAGAAATCTGAAGAGGGTTTGTTTTAATGTTTATTTTGCTTTTGAGAGAGAGATACAGAGCATGAGCAGAGGAGCACAGAGAAAGAGAAATACACAATCCAAAGTAGGCTCCAGCTACTACTCTGAGCTGTCAGCACAGAGCCCGACGTGGGGCTCAATCTCACAAACCATAAGATCACGACCTGAGTCAAAGTCGGATGCTCAACCGACTGAGCCACCCAGGCCTCCCTGATGAGGATTTTTTACAAAAAGCGAAAACAGTGTTCAGCACTGGTTTAGCGACCAACTGTTATAGAGACAGAACATGACCTTCACAGGGAGAGCCACCCCACCCCACTGCTTCCTCTGGAAATTACACTCAGAATCTCAGCATCAAGCTGCCACAGCTTTGAACCATGTCTGTGAGCATCTTACCTTGATTTATGTTGTGCATCCATTAGCAAGCTAAATCCTAAGCTATCAGAAAAGCCTAAGTGAGGTCATTTTTAGGGTCTGGAAATGCTCAAAATATTTTTTATATAAACTAATGGCAATTACTTTTTTGCTTTGCACCATGTCAGCTTAATGAAAGTTTCATAGGGACACTCTACTTTCAGATAGCAGGTGGAACCTGTAAATGGAGACAAAATATTTGCAGTGTCCAAATGTCTATTGGAAATCCAAGTCAGTAGCATAAAAAAAAAACCTCCACTGAATCTCCAGAAAATGCTTTAAGAAATGCATAAATACAAGTTTTATTAAAGGATTAATGAAGGAGGGGTATTGTTTGGCTCAGACACTAGAGCATGGGAATCTTGATCTCAGGCTCGTGATTTCAAGCCCCATGTGGGGTGTGAAGACTACTACTACTGCTGCTGCTACTACTACTACTTCCTCTATAAGGAAGGAAGGAAGGAAGGAAGGAAGGAAGGAAGGAAGGCAGGAAGGCAGGCAGGAAGGCAGGAAGGCAGGCAGGAAGGCAGGAAGGCAGGAAGGCAGGAAAGAAGGAAGGAAGGAAGGAAGGAAGGAAGGAAGGAAGGAAGGAAGGAAGGAAGGGAGGGAGGAAGGAAGGAAGGAAGGAAGGAAGGAAGGAAAGAAGGAAGGAAGGAAGGAAGGAAGGAAGGAAGGAAGGAAAATTAAAAAATTAATGAAGTTGTAAGGGTAACTTTCTACAGACTTGCAATCTTAGATCTGGAAGGATCTCGGGAGCTATCTAATCTATAATAGTCACCTCTTTCCCAGGGCGAGAATATCTTCCCTGTATTCCTGATACGTGGTCATATAATTTTTGATCATATATGTCAAAGAACAAGGAATAACTATCAATAAACCAACTATAGCAACATTTCAAAAAGATTCTGTTCATGCCCTGCATCCCCCAGGGCTTTAGCAAGGAATTGTATTCTAGAGCCATCAATGCCACAAGAACAAAATCCTGAAGAGAGAAAAATTATACAGGCTTAATCTGAAGAGTCCGCATACTGTACGATTACAACTATATGACATTTTAGAATACACTAAAGTATAGACAGTAAAAAGATGCAGTGGTAGCCGGGGTTGGGGGAAAGATGGGTGAACAAGTGGAGCACAGAGGTTTTTTAGGGCAGTGAAAATATTTTGTGTGATACTATAATGGTGGATATACGTTGTCATATATTTGGCCAAAACCAGAGAATGTACAACATCAAGAGTGAACCCTGGTGTGAACCATGGACTTGGAGTGATGATGAGGTGTCAATGTAGATACACCAGTTGTAACAAATGTACAACTCTGAGCGGGGGATGGTGACACAGGGGGAGGCTGTGCATGTGTGCAAGGAGGCGCATATGGGAGATCTCAGTTTCTACTCCAAAACTGAATCCAAAACTGCCCTAAAAATAAAATATTAAAAAAAAACTTTAGTGTTTATTTATCTTTGAGAGAGAGAGAGAGAAAGAATAAGCAGGGAAAGGGCAGAGAAAGAGAGGGAGACAGAATCCCAAGTATGCTCTGTATTGTCAGCACAGAGTCCGATGCAGGGGTCAAACCCACAAATTGTGAAATCATGACCCGAGCCGAAACCAAGAGTCGGATGCTTAACCGACTGAGCCACCTAGGTGCTCCTATTCTAAAATTAAAAAATATATATATATGAGTGGGGAGCCTGAGTGGCTTAGTCTTTTGAGAGTCCCAATTTGATTTCGGCTCAAGTCATGAACTCACAGTTTGTGAGTTTGAGCCCTACATTGGGCCCTGCACTGACAGTGTGGAATCTTCCTGGAATTCTCACTCTCTCTCTCTCTGCCACTCCCTTGCGCTCTCTTACTCTCTCTCTCTCTCTGACAAAAAATAAATAGGGGTGACTGGGTGGCTCAGTAGGTTAAGCATCCAACTTCAGCTAAGATCATGATCACAGGGTTTGTGAGTTGGAGCCTCATGTCAGACTCTGTGCTGACTGCTCAGAGCCTGGAGCCTGCTTCGCATTCTGTGTCTCCCTCTTTCTCTGCCCCTCCCCAGTTTGCGCTCTGTCTTTCTCTCTTTCTCTCTCTCTCAAATAATAAATAAACATTAAAATTTTTTTAAATATACAAATGAAAATAATTTAAATAAAAAAAATTTTAAATACATAAACGAAAACAATTTAAGTAAAAAAATAAAATAAAACTTATATGAGCTTCAGAAAGCCTCAAACACGATCCAAAGTAAAATATGTGTCTATAAGGTTTAGAGTTGCTGGAGCTCTGGATTGTTACGCTGTGCTGAGTTAGCATGGTAATAATGGCCAATTATCTGAGAGAAAAAGATAAAAACGGCCTATGTTGAGAAGAATAAAGACACGGTAATCGGGAGGACTGCGTCCTGAGTCCACTGCCAGCCAACCATATGCACATTAGCCTTTGGAGGTAAATTTCTTAACGTCTCTGAGGTTGAGTTTAAACATCTGAACAATGGGAATTGTCTCGCTCACTTTCCAGGCAGACTGGGAAGAATACATGAGATGAAATTGGTGACAGTGCTTAGAATCGTTTAATGACTGATGTGTGATCGAAATGCCAAAATCTGCCAACTGAATGTAACTGAGTAGGTGGGATCTCATTTTTGCTCTCCAGTACAGATAGAATTTGCAGAAAGGAAATTACCTGCTAATATGGAAATTTTAATTGAATATGATAAAATATCTCCATAAACAATGAGATATGTGAAAATTAATTAATATTTATGAACTTTTTCTTTTCCGTTGATGTTCATAATTTTTATCTGCAAAGCATGGGTAAATTATGTTTCCGAGATCAAATAAAAGACTCCGTAAGTTTCTATTAATTGCTCACTCTAAATTCATCATTGTTTAATATGTGTCAAAATAGAATTAAAATATATCACAGCCCATAAAACAAATACATGATCATATAAAATAAAAATTGTAAAGCTTTAAAAAAGAATAAATTTAAAATGCATATTGCAGGGCTTATATAAGTTTATGTTAATTACATTCTAATCATATTATATAAATACTCAAATTCTTATGTAGCTTATGAAAAAATCCTAGTGGAAATCAAGCCAGCATAGCATATGCTCCATATTATTTTATAATTTTATAGAATACAATAGTTAGTATAGCATAATAGTACCTTGCATTATATTATATTGCATCAATCACATTGTTTTTGGCACAACTTTGCATTAAAACTCGTAAATGGTAAGGCACTACAGTTTGGTACACTGATCAAAACTGCACTTTTGGGGTTTCTTTGGTTTATTTTTAAAGTTTATTTATTTATTTTGAGAAAGATAGAGAACCAGAGGATGAGGAGGAGAGGAGAGGTGCAGGCAGAGGATCTGAAGCAGGCTCTGTGCTGACAGCAGAGAGCCTGATGTGGGGCTCAAACTCACCAACCATAAGATCATGACCTGAGCCGAAGTCAGAGGCTTAATCAACTGAACCACCCAGGCAACCGTACGTATGTTTTTATAATGCAATTTTACCATTCTCATATCACCTAGAGAGAGACAATTTATTCATTACACTAGATTCAAAATAATTTTTTAATCAATAATAGATTGAAATACTGCAAACATCTGCAGGAAAATAAGATCATTAAAAGTTTTGTATGCTAAGTTATATTAGTTACAGGTATTCAAAATCTACCAAGATTATACCGAAAATTAGAATTTCTCTTAATCCTACTGATTAAAATTTCTCCAATCCAAATATATAAAAAAATAATCCTACATTAAGATATTAAACCTCTTTCAGCTAAATTATGCATGGGAAATCTGATCAGATACATTAGGAACTGAGAATGTTTGATTACCTTGTAATCTCTACATATTCGTTTCTAAGAAGGGGTAATTCCTTTTAACGTAGTGACTCTTTTCCAGTTGCAGATTCAAGTTGCCTATCTCAGTGCTTATAGTAATCCCAACATTTGCGTGCAAGCACATTGATTCATTTGCCTGGGGCCCATGTTGGCTGTTACAGGGGGCTCTTAAGAGCAATCCTAAAAAAACAGACTATGGAAATGGTAATACATATTGTTACTAACTCGGTCATTAAAACACGCTGTTTCCATTTCTGTGGGAGGTTAGAGCCGAAGGGGCATTTAAAAAAAGAAGATAATATCTGTTCATGTAATCGTATTAACATTCTGAGATGGCTCCTGGAGGTTTTAGGAGATTTCGTGTTAAGAGGAGGTTAAATTAATTGGAAAAGCTTTTGACAAACTTTTGATGTCACTGTAATTTGGGCAAGTTGAATTGAAAAGTATTTTTGGAATTACCATGACAACACCTGTGGCAAATGTGCTGTCTTTAGCATTTTACAACTATGACTCAGGCCTTTCCCAAAGGAGGTGGGGAGGAGGGCATGAAAGGGGGAAGGTGAAGAAGAGGTAGGGTGGTGGAAGGGAGCGGGGGAGAGAAGGAATAGGCATCAGGGGGAGGAAACATCCCTTTGCTAATCACATATCACAAGCAATGAAAGTCCTCTGGCTAAGAACCCGCCAGGTGCATTTCAAAGAGAAGTGTAGGGGGGAGTAAGTGTCACTCAAGGCAGATATTTATGAAAGATGACAGTTTGCAAATATCTCAATCTTGGACAAGTCCACACTAGTGACACGGAGGAGTGCAGCAGAATTGGACGAGTCAGCAGCCAACATTTATTTCATCAGGACCTGTCCAATCCCCACTGATGGTTTGATAGTCTGGGGAGAGAAAGCAACATTGGGCCTCATTCTGCTGGTTACTTGCAAGTCCATTTGCCTGGAACAGTCCAAAACAGTCTAATAAATATGCAAAGGAGGATAAAAAGAAGAATTGAGAAAAGCTGTGTTTGCACAGCTAGCACAAGCCTGGATTTTTAGCCATGCCAAAGAGGAAGCGTAGTAATTACAGAAATATTGATTGCTGCTCCTGCGGGTTGACAATGAGATAGCGGTGAGTCTGGCCAGCGTGGAGACCTTCATCTTAGTACAAACATCCTGTTGGTCTAGAGGGCTGAAGAAGTGATCCTGTTAGATGCCCTTCCCCATGACAGCTGTCCCGCCATCACCCCTATACAGAGCATAGTGAACTTTGTTAGAAACAGAAATCTATACTTCCCACAAGGGCTAGAATACTAGACCCTGACCTGAACAAATGTGAATCTAAATTCCAGGGAGGGAATTTCCATAATATTTTTATTATGCTGGCTGACAAGCATGGATGTCGGTTAGGCTGCTGGGACAACCCCACAGGTTTTGACATTGCAGTGTATCAGAAGTGGCTACCTAGACAAACACAACTAGCAGGTACGTTGAATGTGCCTTTTACCGGGGTGCCTGGGTGGCTCAGTCAGTTATGAGTCCAACTTTGGCTCAGGTCATGATCTCGAAATTTGTGAGCTCGAGCCCCACGTCGGGTTCTGTGCTGACAGCTCAGAACCTGGAACCTGCTTTGGATTCCGAGTCTCCTTCTTGCTCTGCCCCTCCCCCATTCAGTTTCATCTCTTTCAGTCTCAAATATAAATAAACATTAAAACACTTTTTAAATAAAATATAATAATAAATGCTTTTAACGTACATAATTTAACATACATAAAAATGCTAATATTAAAAATCAGGAGATCTGATGCAAAATCTTAATGTTAGGCTTCCCAGGGAGGAGGAAAAAAATTAGATAATTGGACAAACTTGGGTACAAAATACTTTTGACCACAACCTGAAAGTGCTGAAAACAGCAGCTGTCTTTAGAAGTTTCCCACCATCTCTGATTTTCCCAAAAAAAAATCAATGCCGAGGCTCAGCTGCCTTTTCCATCAAATTTGTACTTCTTGTCATTTACACCCTGTTCTATTTCACTCATTCATATCACCTGTGTGACTTCTTTAAGCATTTGCTTTTTGACCTCAGAAAAGAAACAAGCTAGCTTTGTCATTTGGGTGCGTTCAAATCATTCAGTTTCCTGGTCTTTAAAATAAAATTAATGCTGATCGATTCAGAGGGTTGTTGGGAAGGAATAGAGACACTGAAATGAAAAGCCTCAGGACAAATTTGGGCACATACCAGGCATTGAATCAATGCAAGTTTTATTCACTCTTCCCCTCCATTTTTCAATTCTTTCAGGAGAAAAAACAATTGCATCTCATTTTGAAGGGTAAGTGCAACTAAGCAGATATTTTATTTACATAGCAGTGACATTTTGAAAGCTATCCATTCATTTTAGTGAGTGTCAAGATTATCATAGTTTTTTTCCCCCATTAAGCATTACACCACAGCACTAGTTCTCAGATGAGAGTATGCATCACAGTCACCTGAAGGCCTCACTGCAATCAATGCACAAACTCCCCCAGAGTCTCTGATGAAATACATCTAAGGTGGAGCCCCAGAACCTTCGCTTCTAATTGGTTTCCAAGTGACCCTGATGTGTTGATAAGTACCATGCTGCCTTATTAGGACTGAAATCTTAGAAGCTAGAGAGAAATTTTGTGTTGTATCCTTCATACCCCCCCAAAAAGAAGTAGGGGGCAATTCTTTTGTCTGTTTTTAACATCTGTAACAATGCCAAATTACTCGATTCCCCAATTTTTCTTTCTAGGCAAGGAAGTTCCTAATGTTTATAAAATGCGACAAGATGAATTACATAAATGTAGATCTAGGACCAGCGACAACCACGAGCAGAGATATCAAACCCTATTGAGTGTATCGCACGATGATCCGAATCCTGGCAAACCAGCAGAGCAGACACACACTCTTAAATGTCAGGTGGTGGGCTCCTCCTGTTAGTATTGTTATTATTCTGTTGGAGGTAATCATTCGTTTCTCTCTGTAGGTAACCGTTTCTCTGCAACCGTTAGCATTAGCCATCTGAACCATGTTCCCCCACGATTCCGGGGCGATTAGTTATTCAGCTAACCACAGTGTCAAAGCAGTACATCGTTCCTCTTGGACAGGCTGTGGACGCCAGCCATCTCCGCATATCACTCACAGCAAAGTCAGTTGCAAATGGAGGTGGGCCACCTTTGCAGAATGCACAAAGCCCCTGCCGTGACTTGGGTTTTCTACGATGTTATTGAAATAAGTGTTGAATTCAATTAAGTACTGTGGTCTTTATTTGTACTTTGCATTTCTCAGAATCTTGAAACATTAAAAATAAATGTGCTGCAAGGCACTTCTTGTTTCAGTTGTGTAAACTTGGGTTTCAGTTTTCATCCTTTTTGAACAATTCGTGGTCCTCTCTGAATGCATGCAATTAAGTAGCAAGCGGATTGTGAGAGGTCTCCTAGGGACTGCCCGGCAAGAATACAGATCCAGACCAGTGTTCCGCGGCCTTGCTTCGCTCCTCAAGCAATCTAGAATGAGGAGAAATCTGGGCCACTTCTTTTAAAAAATTTTTGCCTTCCACTTGATCACCCTCTAGCACAACCCCTGTCTCGTGAAATAAACACGGCCTCTGGACAACACCATGCTAGGAAAATAGTAAAATATTCATACATCTGGCCATAATACCAAAACGGAAATGTAAAAACATTGTTTAAAGACGAGGAAAAAAACTGAAATGATCAAAAACCTGAAA
Organism: Paguma larvata; assembly: GCA_030068075.1. NCBI lineage: Eukaryota > Metazoa > Chordata > Mammalia > Carnivora > Viverridae > Paguma > Paguma larvata. The sequence goes on along the minus strand of CM057827.1, from coordinate 126,253,282 downwards.
GAGAACATTAACTCGTAACATTTAATGGGGCTAATGGATGTGAGGAGTGTTGGTAGATAATATACTTTTCTTTTCAGGAATACAAGTTTAACCGGACTTCTCTCTTCCTGCAGACTCCTACCCCCAAAATCAAAAGAGTATGGGACAGGAAGAAGTTCTTTCTCCGCTTACCCTCCAGTCTTCAAGATCAGTTAATTAGGACTTACGACTTTAGGGATAAGTAACTTTAAAACCCTAAAACTTGGTTTTCTAATACGTAAATGGGGTACTACAAGTACCTACATTATGCCATTATCAGAAGAAATCCCTGAAATATTGCAGGCCAAATCTGGCTCATAGAAGTAATGTTTGTGTGTGATGAAATCAGTAACATCAGGATTGGTAATGATATATGTTATCATTGTGATCAATTAATCACAATCTTCCCTGAATTCTTAGCTCCTCTTGCCTCCACTAAAGCAATTATCATATCATGTAATAATGTGTCTCATCCCACTGGACCATAAGCTTCTTGAAGTCAAGGCCATGTCTCAAGTCCTGTTTCCTAGCACACTTCCTGTGGTATGATAAATGCCCACTACATGCTTGCTGAATCCACTAATGAATTCCAATAACTTCTGTACAAAGTTTCAGAAACATCCCTTGCTGGCCCAAGCTATTACTCTACAGCTCCAATACTCTCCTACTTGGCTGATTTCTCATTTCCATACCTCACATTGGTGGCCATTGACATCTGGCATTTGAAATGTTTATTGGCTGCTGATAGTCCTTGAATTATCAGTATGATTCCATAATTAATATGGGTGAGTATTTTCATCTTTTCTCACCAAACGAGATGGAATCGTCCCTAAATTTTTCAGCCGATGTATTGTTTTGGTCTTCTTTGGATACGGACGTTATATCACTTTGCCTCTTTAGATCCAGTGAATTCTATCTAGCATGCTACCCCATTGAACTAACTTCCTTATTTATCAAGGAAGTAAGGGGCAAGGAAGAAGGGGAGAAAAGAGAGAGAGAGATGCCAGCATACGTAGTAATTGCCCAGAGGTAAACTCGACCATATAATTTGTCATCCAGAACTGAGCTCTTGTTTAGAGTGAAAGCGTCATTATTAGAAATTACACAGAGAAAACAAGTTAAGAATGAGATTTTCCTGGGATAAACAGTGTATACAATCCCCCTGTTTGTAGGAAGGCAGAGGAAGGAAGGGAATGAAATAAGAATCTGACCTGAGTTTCTGCTAGTCGGAAACACTGCTCTTGAATGGGGAACATCATTCTCTCAGGAAACTCCAGGAGAAAAGAGAATTAGCTCCAAGATCAACAAACGTAGGAAACACCATACAATATCTCTTTCTCAGGATTCCCAACGTGTGTTAGTGTAGACTCGAAGAAGTCCACAAAAAAGGAATCTGAGATTCCCAAAGACCTCACATTACATATGTTTACACACATTCCATCTATTAGTGGGTCTTGCTTACTTGATTACTGGGAAGTGCTATTTAAACAGAGTTTTTCCAGGGCATCTGGATGACTCAGCTGGTTAAGCACCTAACTCTTGATTTCAGCTCAGGTCATGACCTCACAATTTATGAGTTCAAACTCCCCATCCAGCTATGCACTGGCAGTGCGGAGTCTGCTTGGGTTTTTTCTCTCTCCCTCTTTCTGCCCCTAGTACTACTGCGAATGCTCTCTCTCTCCCTCTCTCTTTCTCTCTCTCACTCTCTCAAAATAAGAAAATAAATTTAGAACAATAAACAGAATTTTTCCAAAGAGGCAAAATAATTAAATAAAGTAGTTTAGAAATCATAATCCTCCCGTCAACCAGTTATATACATAGCTAGATTCCTTATTTTGTTAAAGAACCTTCATTCCCTTTGTCCCTCAGAGAAAAGCCATTTTTCTCTATTAAAATAAGATAGCATATTAATTTGGATGAAGCCAGGCTAATGTAACAAAGAAAGCTAATGCTAGCACAGAGCATTAAGAAAGTTTACCTTTGGAGGCACCTGGGTGGCTCAGTTGGTTAAGCATCTGACTTTGGCTCAAGTCATGATCTCACAGTTCGTGGGTTTGAGCCCCACGTTTGAGTCCCACGCTGTCAGCACAGAGCCTGGAACCTGCTTCAAATTCTGTGTATCCCTCTCTCTCTGCCTCTCCCATGTTTATGCTCTGTTTCTCGCTCACTCTCTCTCTCTCTCAAAAGTAAATAAATATTAAATAATATTTAAAAAAAAGTTTACCTTTGTCTCACATCATTGCCAGGTGAACATTCCAGGTGACCAAGTGGTGCTGCTCTCTCTGAATATCCAAACTCTAAGGCTCCTTTCTTCCTATTGGCTCACTGTCACTTAGAAACTTGCTGTCATCTGCAGAGATGAGGCCAGTCGCTGTAATTTGTAGTTGAAAGAAGTACATCAGATGTCTTATGTCTTAGACCTATAAGCAGCACACATCTCTTGGGCTCACTTACCATGGCAAATAGCATAGTCAATTACTACCTCGACTACAGTGGGGCTTCGGAAAGGTCAACCAACTGAAGAGCCATGTGCATGGCCAGAATGGTTCATTTGTTTATGTATGTATTTATTGATTTAGAGAGAAAAAGAAAATAGAGAGAGCAGAGGAGGAGCAGAGAGATAATCCCAAGCAAGTTCCACACTGTCGGCACAGAGCCCGACACGGGGCTTCAACTTGTGAATTGTGATCATGACCTGAGCCGAAATCCAGAGTCAGATGCTTACCCGACTGAGCCACCCAGGTGCCCCCAGAACGGTATTTATATGGAAACAGGGGAAATGAATTTTGTGGAGAGATGGCTGGCTTTTCTTCACAGATGGGTAGACTAGAGAAATGGTAACCTACTGGCAACTGAACCGAGATGGGACAACATTATAGGGGTGATCCCAGCCTTGGCAGGAGATCTTTGGAATCTTTCCAATTGTAAGATTCTTTGACTCTTAAAATAAATAGCAGCAAAAAAAGCAGCCATCCAAAAGTTGCGACCTCAGACATTTTTACTCTTTCTACTTCCTTTCCTGATTTTTGAGAATTCTGTCCATTTTTTTTCTGTTCTCTGGGGCCCAAATGCCATGAACGTGGACTTTTCTAACATCTGCTATCCCCAACACCACTTGCAATATTTCCTAATAACACCAGTGTGTAAAAATGTGAAAAATAATGATATCTATCATCCTTTTAAAGTCTTATTTTTATCACGTCTACATCTTACTCAAAATGTCCCCAATGGACTGGCGTTTATAAAGGAGCCAAAGTTTACATCTCTGCTGTTAAAGACAGGAAAAGTCTGCATTTTGTGAACTTTTCAGGCTCACCTCTCATCTTTCTAGAATACTAATACTATGTTCTGTTCGCCTTATACTACCACACCAGTTAAAAGAAAGTTGTGGGGTGCCTGGGTGGCTTAGTTGATTGAGCGTCTGACTTCAACTCAGGTCATGATCTCATGGTTCGTGAGTTCGAGCCCTGTGCTGGGCTCTGTGCTGACACCTCAGAGCCTGGAGCCTGCTTCAGATTCTGTGTCTCCCTCTCTCTCTGCTCCTCCCCCTTTCGTGCTCTGTCCCTCTCTCTCTCAAAAAATAAATAAACATTAAAAAAAAAAAGAAAGTCATGATTTTTGTGGGTCATTCCTTACGTGTAAAATACCAGCCTCTTTTTTTGTTCTTTAAGGTCTAATCCAAATAACATACTCTTTAGTCCTCCTCACTGTAGCCAGGATCTACCACTCGGTGTTTCGTTTCCATTCCATTATATATCTAGAACATTTACTGAAGCTCAAATTTTTCAACAAATCAACAAGTCTATCAGCAAATTTGCAATAATATACAGTAATTCAGAACTCTAAATATGGAGTTGGAAGGACCTAGATTCAGATCCCAATTCCAGCCCTTAGTAACTGCGTATCCTTGGGAAATTTATCTCTTCCCAGCCTCATTCCTCCCACTGAGAAAAAAAGATATGATAGTAACTATCCCATAAAGCAGCTGTAGGGTTACACTGATTTATGCATGAATCCTAGGTAAGTAATAAACTTTCAAAAAATGTGGCTATTCTACTGTATCTCATGTATCATCCATAGTCGCTCCTCATGTATAGTTATGTATACATTTACATTTGACCGTTTTCATCTTATTGCATAAAATGGGATCTTAAACATTATTGATGAAAATGAACTCAATACTAAGGTATCTTCTACAATGTCATCCGGTGGCAGCAAATACCATCCAGATGAAGATGACTCTTAAGGAAACTTATCTTTCCATTTTACAGTGTCAGTAGGGAGGCATTTTCATATTTAAGTTTGCCTCTTCCAGTACTAATCCTTATCCCTGAAGCTTTCCAGAAGAAATATGACGAGGCTTCATATTGTAGTAATTGAGAGAACTATGATCATGCTAACATTTCTTTTACTCAGGCTCAATTACCTTTTATCTTTCACATAAGGCATATTTTTCAAGTCAATTCACCACTGTGATTGCACCCCTTGGAGAAATACAAGTTCACTGCAATTTTCCAAAATTTAAAGAGCAGAACCCAACCTAATGTTTCAAATGGACACAGACTTTTGCAAAATAGGAGTTGAAGTTCCATTACTGTGAATGCTATTATTTCTGGTTTTAGGTAATTTAAAACCTTATTAGTAAGTGTAAGGTTTCATAATATCATGCTATATGCATACTATATACTATATATAAAAGTATATATATCGTATGATAATATATAAAGTATATATATGTATATTATACTTATATAATATATAAGTATATATATCGTATGATAATAGATAGTATATATATCATATGACTATATATCTGTATGTATATCAATGTACAGTGAAAGTCAATAAAAATCCCCAGTCAATCAAAAAATCACCCATAGAAAGCACAAGTAAGCACAAGCAAAGTGGTTAAGAGATCAGAATCTTTTTTCATCCTTTTGTCTTCCCAACAGTCATTTTAATACTTTAATCCTCAAATTTCTTTTATATAAAATTAAATAATATTATCTACATCAGAGCACCAATAAAATATTTCAAGACTATATATGTATTTACCAGAAAGCCAGGTAAATTTCAAAATATTGTTCTTATTAAACCAACTTTCTTTCATTTTGTTCACAGGTTATTCCAATTTTTTTATTCTGATAAATACACATAACATATAACTTGGCATATTAACCATTTCAAACATACATACAGTTCAGGGGTATTTAACACATGCGTAATGTTAGAGATCACCATCATCCATCTCCTTAAATCTGTTCATCTCATAGAACTGAAATTCTATACCCATTAAACTATAACTCCCCATTCTCCACTCACCCCCAAATCCCAGGCAACACCATTTTTATTTTCTGCCTCTGTGTTTTGAGTTAGCATAATGTCCCCTAGGCTCATCCATGTAGCACATCAGAATTTCCTTCCTTTTAAGACTGAATAATATTGCATTGTAAATGTATATATCACAATTTGCTTAGCCATTCATCCAACAATGGATAATTGTGTTGCTTCCACGTTTACCTATTGTGAATAATGCTGCTGTGAACATACGCATACAAATAGCTCTTCTAGATCCTGCTTTTAATTCTTTTAAGTGTACATCCAGAGGTGGAAATTTTAGATTACATGGTAATTCTGTGGATTCATGGAATCCACCAACAGTGCACATGGATTTCGATGTCTCCACCTCCCTGCAACAATAATTACTTTCTGGGTTTTAGTTTTTTAATAGTAACCATCCTCATAGTTGTGAGCTGATATTTCATGTGATTTTGGTTTGCCTTTCCCGAATGATTTATGATATCCTTTCATGAGCATATTGGTCATTTATATATCTTCTTTGAAGAAGTGTCTATTAAAGTACTTTGCTCAGTTTTTAACTGTAGGAGTTTGAGCTGTAAGAGTTTTCTATATATTCTGAATATTAATCCCTTATCAGTTATACTATTTGCAAATAGTTTCTTCCATCCTGTGGGTTGTCTTTTTATCTTTGATGTCTTTCAGTGTACATTTTTTTTAATTTTCAAAAAGTCTAATTTGTTGATGTATTTTTTTGTTGTTGTTGCTTGTACTTTTGATGTCATATCCAAGAAGTCCTTGCCAAATCTACTCTCCTGAAGTGTATGTGTTATGTTTTCTTCCCAGATTTTTATAGAATTAGGTCTTCTATTTAGGTTTTTGTCCATTTTGAGTTAAATTTTGTCTATGGTATTTGGTAAAGATTCTACTTAAATGTTTAGTATGCGGATATCCAATTTTCATCACACCATTTGTTGAAAAAACTATCCCTTCCCGCTTGCATGGTCTTGGCACCCTTGTCAAAAATAATTTGACCATATATGCAAGGGTTTATTTCTGTGTTCTCTATTTTATTCCATTGGTCTGTATGTCTACCTTATGCTAATACCACACTGTTCTGATTATTGTAGCTTTGTAATAAGTATTAAAGTCAGGAAGTATGAGTCCTCAAGTTTTGTTCTTCTTTTTCAAGATCCCATTGGCTATTCTGGGTTCATCGATATTCCATTTAAATTTTAAGATGGATTTTTCTATTTTTGTAAAATAAAACATTAGGATTTTGGCAGGAATTTATTTGAATTTGTAGATTGCTTTGGATAACATTGGCATCTTAACAATACTAAGTTTTTCAATCCATGAACATGGGACGTGTTTCCATTCATTGATGTCTTTAATTTTTTTCAGCATTATTCTGTAGTTTTCATTGTACAAGGGTTTTACCACCTTGGTTAATTCCTAAGTTATTTATTCATTTTTTCCATCTTTTCAACATTTTATTTTTAAAATATTTTAAATTCATAGAAATTTTGCAAAAATAATATGGAGCTTTTGTATAACCTATATCTACATCTTACACAACCACAGTACAATTGTGGAAATGGGAACCAGGAAAATAATACTGATAAAATAAAATAAACTATACTACACTTATTTAAATTTATCATTTTTTCTACTAATGTCTTTATTTAGATGAGAATTCAGTTCAGAATATTTCTTTTTAATGCTCCTGTAAATGGAATTGCTTTCATAATTTCCATTTCAGATCGTGCAATGTTCATGTATAGCTATGTAGCTGAATTTTATGTTTTGAATTTGTATCCTGCTACTTTAACTGAATTTATTTATTAGTTCTAACAGTGGGTTTTTTTGTTGGGGGGAGGATATCTTTGGGGTGTTCTCCATATAAGATCATATCATCTGTGAACAGAAATAATTTTATTTCTTCCATTCTACTTTTGATGCCTCTTATTTCTTTTTCTTGCCTTTCTCAGTATTATGTTGGATAGGTGAGATAAAAACAGACATCCTTGCCTTGTTCCTGATCTTACAGGGAGAACTCTCAGTTTTTTACTATTGAATATGATGTTCCTGTGGGTTCAGGAACATATTGCTTTTATTTTGTTGAGGTAGAGTCTTTCTATTTATACCTTAAATAGTATATTTATACTATATAAGTCTATTTATACCTTGTTGAGTCTTTTTTTTTTTTACTTTTTTTTAGCGTTTTTATTTTATTTTTGAGAGACATAGAGACAGAGCGTGAGCAAGGGAAGGGCAGAGAGAGAGAGGGAGACACAGAATCTGAAGCAGTCTCCAGGCTCTGAGCCTTCAGCACAGAGCCTGATGCAGGGCTCGAACTCACAGACTGTGAGATCATGACCTGAGCTGAAGTCGGCCACTTAACCGACTGAGCCACCCAGGCGCCCCGAGTTTTTTTTTTTAATCATAAAAGAAAGTTGAATTTTATCAAATACTTCTTCTGCCTCACTTGAGAAGATCATGCACTTTTTCCCCTTCATTGTCCAATACGTGGCTTTATCTTAATCAATTTTTATATGTTGGGCCATCTTTACATTCCAGAAATAAATCCCACATGGTCATGGTGTGTAGTCTATTTAATATGCTGTTAAATTCTGTTTCCTAGTATTTTGGTAAGAGTTCTACATCAAGGTTTGTAAGGGATATTGGTCTGTGGTTTTCTTTTTCTTGTAATATCTGTGTCTGGTTTTTGGTATTAAAGTAATACTGTCCTCATAGGATGAGTTAGGAAGTGCCCTGTTCTCTTCAATTTTTTGAAAAAATTTGAGAAGGATTTGTATTAGTTCTTTTAAATTTTTGGTAGAATTCACTAGTGAAAGCAACAAACATTTTGTTGTCATTGTTTTTGTTGTTCGGAGATTTTTTCATTACTGTTCAATCTCCTTACTAGATATAGGTCTGATCACATTTTCCCTTAGTTGATGATTTAGTCTTGGTCAGTTTTGTGTTTTTAGGAATTTGTACATTTCATGTAGACAACTCATTCATTTTGTTGCCATACAACTTATTTATAACACTCTTTTATCTTTTTTTAATTCTTAGAATCAGGAGCAATGATGACACTTTCATTTCTGATTTTACTTATTTGAGTCCTCTCACTTTTTGTTTTCTTAGACCATCTAGTTAAAGTTTGTCAATTTTGTTGATATTTCCAAAGAACCAACTTATGGTTTCATCGATTTTTTCTATTATTTTTCTATTTTCTATATGAAGTATCTCTATCTTAATGTTTATTATTTCCTTTCTTATGCTAGTTTTGAGTATTGTTTGCTTTTATTTTTCTAGTTCCTTAAGTTGTAAAGTTAGGTTGTTGATTTGAGATCTTTTCTTGTTTTTTTAACGTAAGAATTGTACAAATTACCCACTTAGTTGAGTCATATTACTTGGAGTTTGTTCAGAGAATTTTAGCAACAATAAATGTGGGATTTGGTTAAATATTTTTCTGCATCAATTGAGATGTTCATCATATCAGTTTGTTAATATGGTGAACAATATTAATTGAGTTTTGAAGGTTAAACCAAACATGCATGCCTAGGATAAACCCCATTTGTCATAATATATTATCCTTTTTATTTGATGCACACAAATTAAATTAAAATTAGTAAATATTGTACTTTAAGTTCTTATATCCATGTTTCTGTGACATTTTTCTCCCTAGTTCTCATTCTGGGTTGGTTGGTTTGTTTATAATATCTTTGTGTAGTTTAATATCAAAGATATGCTGACTTCATTGGACAAGTTGGTAAATATTCCTTCCTATTATTCAGAGGAGTTTGAATTGAATTGGTATTATTTCTTGTTATACTTTTCCCGATTTCTGAAGTCACCTGAGCCAGGAAAGTTTTCTGTTTTTGTTTTTACTACAAACTCAGTTTACTTAACAAATGTAGGGAGATTCACATTACACATTTCTGTCTGAATGAGCCTTGGGTTTTTTGTGTAAATTTCAAAAAATTGGTCCCTTTCATCAAGTCTTTAGTTTACATAAATTTATTCATAACGTTCTCTTATCATTATTTTTTTAATCTGTAAACTCCATAATATCCATCACCACTCTCATTTCTAATAATGCTATTTGTGTCTTCTTGCTATTTTCCTGATAAGTCTAGGTAGAGATTAATTGAACAACTTTGGATTGCATTTATTTTTTTCTCTGTTGATTTTTATTCTATCTCCTTGGTTTCTATTCTAATCCATATTACTTTCTTTCTTCTATTATTTTGTGCTTCATTGACCTTCTTTTTCTAGTTTGTTAAGGCTAAAGTTGATGTTATTTATTTGAGATCTTTCTCTTTTTTTTCTAGCAAATGTGTTTAAGGCTATAAATTTTCTTTCTAAGTATTCCTTTAGCACCAACCCACAAATTTTTATATTTGCTGTTTTCATTTTCGTTCTGATAAGAATACTTTCCAATTTCTCTTTTAATTTCTTCTTTAAAAGTGTGTTATTTAGCTTCCAACAATTTGACTTTTTTTAATTTATCTTTCTGTATCTTTGATTTATCTTGAGTTCTCATTTAGTTATACTGTGCTCAGAATATCTATGTGATTGACATGAATCCTTTTAAGTCTGAGATTGTTTTATGGCCCAGAATATAGTCTATCTTGGTAATTGTTCAATGTGTAGTTCAATAAAAGTGCATTCTGCTGTTGTGTGGAGTACTCCACAAATATTATTTAATTCTATTTAGTTGATTTTGTTTTTCAAATCTTTAATATTATTATTGTTTTATCTACTTGTATAAGTTTTTGAAAGAAGGAACTGAAATCTCTGATGATACCTATACATTTGTGCACTTCTTTAGTTCTAAGAGTTTTTCTTCACTTATTTTGAAGCTGTTACTAGATAAAGAATTGCTGGGGTATCCTAGTGGCTCAGTTGGTTAATCATCTGACTCTGTATTTTGGTCAGGTCATGGTCTCATGGCTCAGTGGGTTCGAGCCCCACATCAGGCTCCAGACTAAGAGCACAGAGTCTGCCTGACATTCTCTCTCTCTCACTTTATGTCTCTGTCCCTCCTTATCTCTATTTCTTTCAAAATAAATAAATAAACAACAAAAAAAGAACTATTCAGTAGTGTTACATCCGCCTCCTGAATTGGCAGTTTTATCATTATGAAATCACTTTTTTATGCCTGACAATATTCTTTACACAGAAATTCACTTTTTCTGACATTAACATAACAACTTCAGCTTTATTTTTAATCACATAACACATGTAAAAAAAATACAGCTTTACTGAGATATAATTCATATACCATAAAATTTGTAATTTTAGAGTACAACTCACTGGTTTAACTCATCCTTGTGCAGCCTGCACCACATCTAACGTTAGAAAATTTTTATCAATCATAAAGAAATCCCGTACCCATTAGCAATCACTCCCTCTCTGTCCTCCTTCTGGCCCCTGGCAACCACTAATCTCTCTTTGGGAGTGTTGGTCATTAGTCACTCTACTCTTCAGTTGTTCTTTCGCCAACCTTGGATACATTTTTCATGTGCAACTGGTTATCAGTACTCAACTGAATGCTCAAAAGGGAGCCTCCAAGGCCACAAAGGAGAAGCTGCACCTCTACCTATGGTGGAGCTATGTGGACCCAGTTTGTAACCACCCACTGAGTGAGGACACAAGAACATCCTACTCTTACAGCACAAATCCTGCCCTTTTCAACCACCCTGAAGTGACATGTATCACTTCCTCAAAACTGTCCAGATCCTGATTTAAAAACAAACAATAATAAACAACAACAAACCCAGTCCAGATCATATCGAAAAAATAATATGAAGCAAGGGAAACAGAAAAAAAATAAGAACAATTGTTTCCAACCCAGGTAATTTCAAGAGCTTGTTAGACATTTTGATTCAAATCATCAGTACTTGTTCAAACACAAAGAGACCCCTGCTACATCCAGTGTTCATAAAGGTTTGCTGTCACAACCCCCTTCTGACTTTAGAAGTTTAGATCTATGGGGTGCCCGGGTGGCTCACTTGGCTAAGTGCCCAACTCTTGTTTTTGGCTCAGGTCAGGATCTCACAGTTCGTGGGTTTGAGCTTCACATTGGGCTCTGTGCCGACAGTTCAGAGCTTGCTTGTGATTCTCTCTCTCCCTCTCTCACTCTCAAAAAGTAAATAAATACACATTTAAAAAGAGTTTAGAGCTATGAAGGGATTTGTTGCTGGCATATATGTGGATCCTTGCCTCACTCTTACTTTTGATTCTCTTTTCTGCTGATGACCAATCCATCTTGTAAAAGACCACAGAGGTAAAATCATATTTACTGAAAGTAATGGTCCCACTTAATTTCAATTAGACTTTCGCTTCAACTTTTTTTCTCACCTCCTTATTGAACCATCTATCTAGCTCCACAAAACTTTATTAATTCCTCATATTAATAACACTTGAGTGGTGTCTTCTTATTTCATCTTGCCGTTTCTTTGAAACACGTATACCCCAGGCCTCTAGATTGAAATGTCCTAAATGACATGCAATGGTTGGAATACCTTACCTACCTCCTCTTAATAAACCCATAATCAGGGGCACCTGGGTGGCTCAGTTGGTTATGCATCCGACTTCAACTTAGGTCATGACCTCACAGTTTTGTGAGTTCAAGCCCTGCGTCAGGCTCTCTGCTGTCAGTACAGAGACCCTTCAGATCTTCTGTCCTCCTCTCTCTCTGCCCCTCCCCCACTCACATGCTCTCTCTCAAAAATAAATAAACATTTATATATAAATGAATAAATAAATCCATAATCAATTTTCTGTGCTAATACACTCAATGCATTGATCTAGAATTCAACAAGATCCTAGACTTTTGGAGCAAAGTGCACTCTATCTCTCAACTTACTGACTCTGAAAGCTACTCCAGCCCATAATCAGAGACTTTCCATTGGAAGGCCTAGTCCTAGTCTCTCTGTAAGTTGTATCCATACAGGAAGATCATGAAGACCACTTGGAATAGCTCAGCTCTCAATCCATGTGCATCTTTAGCTTTCAATTTCTTTCAAGGGGCTCTTTTTAGAATGCTTCATTTTAGTGTTGCACTGAAGAAAAAGTTTGTCTTTATGTATAATATATAATGAATTAATCATTCTTAGGTGTTGATGCTGTAGCACTCTCAAGTAGTTGATTATTCTACATCGTATAAATAATGATACCTGGTTGATCTATGTAAGAGAGTTGAAATGTTAATTTTGGTATCCAAGCAGTCACTTAAGACCTATTTTCTGCTCTTCTTCTCGTGTGCTAATGCAGTTTAAGCTTACTTTTCCTGTCTAGCAGATAAAGTATCTGAGAGGTATGCAAATATTGGTGCCATTTCTATTGTATTCATATGTCACAAAACCTCTAGGAAATAAGTATCTTTCCACTGGGTTACTTGCAATCTGTGTTTTTGAGATAGACAAGCACTTAAATGTTTATACTTTTCAGAAGGGATAAAAGAAGTTGATAAAACAGGTCCAAAGATTTTCAGTAACTTTCCCAAAAGCACAAAGGCAGCTCATTTGAGAGCGAGGTGTGTTTGAGCTCAAATGAACTGAAATGCAAGAAGAATATACATCTTCAGTATATATTTCAGTATAATTTCAACCAGTTATTTGTAAGTGTTCATAAATGGGTACACAGAGACAAAGACTGAAACATTTATTTTTAAGTGTTCCTTAATATGTTAACCTATTTTAAAAGGAAAATAAGTATCTGTAAAATGAATTTCTCTCAGAATAATGTATCATTTTAAAGTTGAAGCAATCAGCTCTCTAAAATATGAGTCAGTCTTCAGAAAGGGAGAGTCATCGTCAGGCACAAGGCTGGGAACTACAGTATCTGACCACTCCCGAATTAATTGTTGAAACAGTTGTATAGTCTTCCCTGAGCTAACCAAAAACAGGACATGCTCTCAAAGTCAAGATGTGGCATAGTCTGCAAAAGAGCTCTAATTATCAGAAAACTAAATAATGCAAAAGAAATATTTGGAACCATAATGAATGTAACATTTTCGAATGCTGCTTCTTTTAGTTAGCATGTTTACCTGATTAACCACAGAGACGTTTGTTTCATTGAGTGGGGTCAGCAGGTTTAGAAACTGAGCTGAGTAGCTTTGGCCAACAGAGGAAGCTTACCATGGCAATCTTCCAGAGTACCGTGCCCATGAAAGAAAGTGCAACCAAATTTATAAGCTATATATATATACATATGTATATATATATAGGCATTAATATTTGAGAGGGTGATGGAAAGTTAGTTTAGTTTATAGTTCTTGCTTAAATGGGAAAATGGGATGCTACTACACTCTCATCTCTGAAACGTGCTTATTTTACTTTAAAATATGCTTTGGTTTATGTTTACCTTAACAATGTCGGTTTCTGCCTCATACTTTCAGACACCTGCAGATGACCCATGATACTTATGTATCATTATTTATTGAAGAATTTTGCTATTGATTGTTCTTTAGAGTGTTTGTAAATTCCATTACACACAAAACTATAATTATCATCTAGGACAAATTTGTTTTCTGTTTTTTTTTTTTTTTAGTATTTGTTTATTTATTTATTTATTTTGAGAGAGAGAGAGAGAGAGAGAGAGAGAGTGGGTAAGGGGCAGAAAGAGGGGAGACACAGAATCTGAAGCCAGCTCCAGGCTCTGAGCTGTCAGCACAGATCCCGATGCGAGGCTCAAACCCACAAATGGTGAGATCATGACCTGAGCTGAAGTAGGATGCCCAACCAACTGAGTCACCCAGGCACACCCATAGGACAATTTCTTTGAAGTAGAATTACTTAGTGCAAGAGTACATAACTTCATAAAGTAGATATATAATGTGAAATTGTCTCAAAAAGTTAGTTATAATCCAACTACAGTTTCACCACAATATGGTCAACTCTTCTTCTGAGAATTGCTTTTTATTCCCTTTCTTGCCATTTGTTCGTGTGTGTGTGTGAGTGTGTGTTTGAATGTATGTCAGTATTTTTCTTATTGATTTGTGGGAAACTTTTACATATTTAGGATATGTTATCAAATTAAGAGATGCCAAATATAGTTTCCCCGTTCTTTGCTTGATTTTGAACTTTGTGTATCTTTTTCATGAAGTTTTCGTGTGTATTTAATCAAAGCTGGAAGTCTTTTTGTTTGTTTGTTTTTTTGAGAGAGAGAGAGTGTGAGCAGGGGAGCGCCAGAAAGAGAGAATTCCAAGCACTGATAGGGCAGAGCCTGACATGGTCCAAACCCAGGAACCATGAAATCATGATCTGCACTGAAATCAAGTGTTGGTTTCTTAACCAATCAAGCCACTTAGTGGCCCCACGAATCTGGAAGTCTTACATGAGAGGGGTATTCTAGGTTTTATATTCTATTTAGAAAGATCTTTCTTAATATTAAAATACAGAACTATATTATTCTAACCTTATAATTTATCAGGTTTAGTTCTTTTATCTATATGAATTTTTGGCATACATTTTGTGGTGTGAGTCTGATGTTACTTATTTCATAGAAATAGAAACTGTCACAGCATCAATTGTGAATAATCCATCTTTCCTTAGTCATTTGAAATTACACCATAAACTAAATTTCCTATTCTCTCCCTTTTTATATTCTAATATCACCTGTTTAATTAATTATATACACAACTATATATAGTTAATATATAATATGTTATATAAATTATATATAATATATAGTTCAATATGTTTATATATATAAATAAATATATATATTTCCATATAATTAAATATATTATATATAATATATACATATTACTTTGTATTGATATTCATTTTGCCTCACAATAGTCTTATATGTATTTGTGGAATTTTTATTTAAGATACGTTTTAGAGCCAAAATTCTATAAAATTTTCTATTGGGATCCGAATTAAAAAGCTTAAATGTTACTGGTGAATGACTTACATAATACTGGTTTCTCTTTCTCTCTCAATTTGCATATGTATGAAATGGTAAAATTAATGGTATAAGCATCATGCAAATATTATGAGAAAAAAATAAGTTACTATATGTCAACACTTAATAATGCCAAATAGTTAGTTTTGTTATTATTGTTATTATTGTTAGTTTTTCTATCTCAAAACATGGAAGATATATCCATTTTTTAACTATTTAGTAAATTGTTAACATTATTTTCACAGCTCGATCTTAAACATGTCTCATTTATAGACACTTTATTATTTTCATTATTAACATGTTTTTATTATTAACTACATTTCCTTCCTGGCCATTGCTACTGCATAAAGTAACTACTGGTGTGTTTAACGTGTACAGAGCTACCAATGTCTCTTCTCTCTTTATTTATTTATTTATTTTTTTAATGTTTACTTTTGAGAGAGAGAGAGAGACAGAGTGTGAGCAGGGGAAGGGCAGAGGGAGAGAGAGACACAGAATCTGAACCAGGCTCCAAGCACCGAGCTGTCAGCATAGAGCCCAACAGCTCTAACCCACAAACTGAGAGACCATGACCTGAGCCTAAGTTGGATGCTCAGACCAACTGAGCCACCCAAGAGCCCCCTGAAGTCTCTTCTTTAATTTTTTTTTTTTAAGACTTTACATTTTTGGAGCAATTTTAGGTTCACAGCCAAACTGAGACAAAAGTACAGAGATTTCCCAGACAACTTCTGTCCCAAAACATGCATGGCCTCCCCGACTATCAATAGCCCCACCAGAGCTGAGCATTTGTTACAAATGCTGAACCTACATTGACAGGCCGTAATTGCCCATAGTCCGCAGTTTACATTAGAGTTTGTTCTTGGTGTACATTCTATTTGGTTTGGACAAATGTATAATGACATGAATGATTTTTTAATCTTTTTTTTTCTGTTATTGTATTAAATATGGTTCCATTTTCTAGGTAGACACCAGATAATCTGCAAAGATTCTTCTTTCTTCTTCATATGTAAATATCATCTATTTTTTCTTTTTTGTTTTTTTTTTTTTTTGCTTTTCTTGTTTTATTGTCTAAGGTATGTAGAAGAGTGTTGATAAGACTAGATGAAACAAACATCCTTATCTCATTCATGATCTAGGAGCTCATGTCATGAATATATTAGTTCTTTAAAGATATACTGGCAATTTAATGAAACAAAATGTCACATAAAACTTAAAAATAACTTTCAAATTACAAATCTAATACATGCTTATTATAGAAAAAATATGAATATTTTAAAAATTACTGTTAATTCCAGTGTTCGAAGACAGTTACTTTTTGTGTACTTTCAACTTTACCTATGTGGATTATTTTTTAAAAATAGTTTATTTCACTATGTTTACATAAAAATGGTATTTTGCTTAATTCACTCCTCACTAAAATATAAACACTTTTTAAAAGATTACTAGAGGGGCACCTGGGTGGCTCAGTCAGTTGAGCGTCCGACTTCAGCTCAGGTCATGATCTCCCAGTCTGTGGGTTCGAGCCCCACGTAGGGCTCTTTGCTGACAGCTCAGAGCCTGGAGCCTGTTTCGCATTCTGTGTCTCCCTCTCTCTCTGCCCCTCCCCCACTCATGCTCTGTCTCTGTCTCAAAATTAAATAAACATCAAAAAAAAATTTTTTTAAAATTTAAAAGATTACTAGAGATATTTGTCAACCCTCTTATTAATGGCTGCATTTTATTTCAATGTCAATTTGATCAACATCCCTGTAATATTATGTCGAGATTGTTTTCATATTTAACAAAAGGAAAAGATTACATTTTTCATAAAAGTTCTATACTCTTGATTATTTTTATAAGATTGATTCCAGAAAGTGAAATTAACAGATCAAAGGGAACAGATATTATGGGGCACCTGGGTGGCCAAGTCAGTTAAGGAACTGACCCTTGATTTCAGCTCAGAAAATGATCTCGTTGGTTTGTGAGATGGAGCCCTGTGTGGGGGCTCTGTCCTGACAGTGTGGGACCTGCTTAGGGTTCTTTCTCTCCCTCTCTCTCTGCACCTCCACTGCTCCCACTCTCTCTCTCTCAAAATAAATAAGTAAACTTAAAAAAGGATTGAGTAATATAAGACTTAATACATTTTGCCAAAGTGCTTTATAAAAAAATTTTGTACACCCATCATTGATGCTGAGGATTTTCCTTTTCATCGCCTATTTAATAGGGACAATAAATCTATTTTTATTCATATTTCTTTATTCTGAGTTGAGTACTTAATTATCGTTTGTTACCAACATGCATTTACTAATCTGTGTTCATGTTCTTTTGGCTAGTTAATAGGCTTTAAACATCTTCTTATTGATTAAGCAATTTGAAGACTAAGTACATTAACCTTTTATATAATTGGTAGAGGTTTATTTTTCCCAATTCTTTCAGTTACCCATAAAAACATGATCACATTTGTACTTTTGGAATAGTTTCTCTGGTAAACTTCATGAGTTTGCTCACAGAGAAACATTTACTGCCATGTAATTTGTAATTGGAAAAAATACACATGGTATGTCAAAGATCAGTACATTTTCATGTCTATTAGGAGAGTACATATTTATTGACTATAAAGAATAGTCAAAACATTCTAAGTTGAGAAAATATATGATACAATCCCATATTTGTTTAAAAAATATGTTTTTATGTATTATGATTATATACATATAGAGAGAGATGGAATGTAAAGTAGATGCAAAAATTTTGTTGTTATTTTGAGATATTGAAGTCACAGATTATCTTTATTTTTACTGTGTTTTCTATTATAATATGTAATGAACATAAGATACTTTTTATAAATAGGCACAAAAAGTTTTTTTTTTCAATCTTTCCAGAGGACTCTGTTTTCATTACATATCATAATAAGTTCCCAGCTAGATAAAATATATAGTCTGGGGAAAGCACAAAACAGCAGCTACCAGATGATTCTGGAGAATGAAAAAAAAAACAACAACAACAAATAAACAAACGAACAAACAAACAAACAGCGGGCATATTTGGGAAGGGATTTAAAACTTGGAAGAAGGAAGAGCACAGAATGAGCTTTCCATCTTTGGGGCTTTGGCCTTCACCAAGACTGTTGTCACGGTGTCGTGCAGGGCAACAGAGCTCTGAGAGAGCACCTACCATATCTCTGGCCTCAAAAAGACAGAAACTAGGGCGCCACAACTGCTGTAAGGTGAGGGGGGAGTCTTGGAAAGAGGAAAGGCTGAAGAGAGCTCCAGGTTCCATGTGTCTCAACTCTGCCTAGATCCCAGAAGGAAGGCAGAATGATACCTGTGTGGGGCAACTCCACAACACAGCTGAGACTAAACTAATCGACTGAGGTCTGAGGTGCTGGTAGTTGCAGATGAGGGAAAAATCAGCACTAGAAAAAATCAACATTGGATCCTTTGTGTCTAACTGACCTAATTGCATGCTAAAACAAAAGCAATGAAACTCTTGTGAGGAGTGTGTGTGTGTGTGTGTGTGTGTGTGTGTGTGTGTGGGTGTATATTTAATTTTATATGTATACATATAAATCCCCAGAACAGGATATTCACAATGTCCTGAAGACAATAAAAATTTATTTGACAGTTGAAGTATCAAGAATATACAACCCACTCTCAATGAAAAAGACCCAAACCAGGCCAATCTTGATATGACCCAAATGTTGGCGTTGTCAAGGAATTTACAGCAGTTCTTACTACCACGCTCAGTGAGATAAAGGAAAATACACTCATAATAGCAAAGAGGTAGGAAACTCAACAGAGAAACAGAAAATATGAAGAAGATCCACACTGATATCAGAGGATGGAAAGACATAATATCTAAAGTGTGAAAAATCACTGGAAGGGCTTAATAGCAGAATGGAGATAACGGAGAAGGAAATCAATCGACCTAAAGATAAATCAATAGAAATGATACAATCTGAAGAAAGAGAAAAAGCTCTAAAGTAATAAACTGTACCTCAGATACATATACATCAAAATTAATTTATCTAAAATGCAAAGATGGACGACAGGAGAATGATATTTAAAGAAATAATCGCCAAAGTTTTTAAAATTTTGGTGAATGGGGTCAATTTACAGACTCAAGAATCTCAATAAATTCCAAAGAATTTGGATTGACCACAAATTTATCTCTGGAGCTACCGAGTCTATGGTGAAAAGCATACGAAGGCACATCAGTAACAAATGGCTGAAAAACAAAAACAAACATAAAATCTCGAAAGCAGCCAGAGAAAAGTGACACTTTCTGGCAGGTGCACAAAAATTTCAATGACATAGACTCACTCCTCTTCTGAAATAATGTGTTCGAAAACAAGAAAACCATAGTTAAAATGACAAAAGGAAAAAAAAAACTAATCCAGAATTCTATATGTAATAAATATATCCTTCAAAACATAGTTTTTAAGAAAAAAAAACAAGATTAAAAGAAGTTCTAAGGAACACACCCACTACAATAAATGGTAGATAAATTTCTTTACATTGAAGAAAAATGACATAAGAGTGAAAGTCAGATTTTCAGAAGAAATGATAAGAATCTCAAATGGTAAATAATTGAATAAATATAAATGACAATATTTTCCTCATTATATCTGTAAAATGCATGACTTTAATGCAACATATATATATTTCATATAGTATAATGATTAAGTATAATGCTATATATATATAGATAGACAGATAGATAGATGACATGGGGTATGTTATTCTGTTGTTAGACTTTACATGAAGTTTATAGCATGAAGAATCCCCAGTGTTGATATATTAACAAAAGCAAAATTTAGTTCTTTGAAGGGTAAACAAGATCACAAACCATTAACCAGATAGAGCAAGGAAAAAAAAGAAAACAATGGCCAATATTAACAGTGAAGGAAAATTATTACTACAGAACCAACCGACATGAGAAGTATAATAAAATAATATAATGATCACATCACCCAAACAAACCTTATAATTTAATTGAAATGGACAAATTCATTGAAAGATACAATAAGGAAAATGACACAAGATGAAATTGAAAGTAAACTTGCTATCAACACTTTCCCACCAAGAAAACTTCCGGCCCATATGTTTTAGTGGTGAATTCTATCAAGCAATCAAGGTAGATAGACCAATATTAATTACACTGAAGCTTTCAGAAGACAAATGAAGAGGGGAATACTGTCCAATATTTTTTATGAGGACAGCATAACCCCTACACTAAAATCTGCCAAGTGCATTATCAAAATGAATAAAATCCCACTCGTGATCACACATAAAACATTTGTAACAAACTATTACCACCTGAATCCAAAATGACATATAAGATGGATAAAAATAGTGTTTCTCCAAGTATCAAGATGGCTCTTACAATCAAAAATTATGTAATAACATAGCACTGGGTAATTTCAGTTAACCAGGATTGACCACAGATTCATCTCTGGAGCTACCGATTCTAATCCAGTGCTACAGAATCTATTAATTAAAGATCAGTGATGTTCCATAACTATCTGTACACGAGGTATTTCAGAGAAGACTTTCTCAGCTTGCCAACATTGTCTATTAATAATTAGAATTATAAATTGCACCAGGTTTCAGTGGAGCCTAGCTGGGTTGGAGGGGATATGTAGGGGCTCAGATATTTTTAAATTTTTTTTAACGTTTATTTATTTTTGAGAGAAAGAGAGAGAGACAGAGTGAGGAAGGGATGGGCAGAGAGAGAGGAAGATACAGAATCTGAAGCAGGTTCCCAGGCTCTGAGCTGTCAGCAGAGAGCCCGACACAGGGCTCAAACTCACTCACAAGCCCTGAGATCATGACCTGTGCTGAAGTCGGATGCTTAACCAACTGAGCCACCCAGGTGCCCCTAGGGGCTCAGATATTAAAGTCACAGAGCTAGAATATATGTGACCATGAGCAGTTGTTGGGGCTTCCCATTATGGAAAGGCTTCACATAGGCCAATGGTGGTGCAAGCCCTGGTGGCAAAGTGCTTTGGTGCAACACAGGAGTGCCATGGCAAAGAGCCGATGCCTGAAATTCCTGCACCCCTGTCAACACATATCTTCTTCCACTGTCCGTTATCCTCAAGGTATAATAAGAATAAAGCCTTTGAGCTTCCCATTAATGTCATAATTTACCATTTACATAATATAAGAGAAAAACAAATAATCTATATTTATATCTACATCTATATCTATAGCTATCTATCTATATATCTATATATAAAGCATTTCACAGAACTCAACACAAATTAATAATAAAAAAGTTCAGGGGTGCCTGAAGTGCTAAGCGTCCAACTTTGGCTCAGGTCATGATCTCACGGTTTGTGGGTTCAAGCCCTGCATCGGGCTCTGTGCTGACATCTCGGAGCCTGGAGCCTGCTTGGGATTCTGTGTCTCCCTTGCTATCTGCCCCTCCTCCCTCTCATGCTCTGTCTCTCTCTCTCTCAAAAATAAATAAACATTAAAAAAATAATAAAATTTAAAAATAAAAAGTTTATACATTTTTAATATAAACCATGTCCCTCAATCTAAGAAACATCATCTACAAACAACTTACAATAATGTCATGTTTAAAGGAGAAATATTAATGTCTTAATGTAGGGGGAAGAATAAAATAAGCATTCCACACTGACCATTTTAATTAAGCTTTATACTAAAGGTTCTAACTATTGTAAAAGGTAAAAAGAAGAATTAAAAAGTACAAAGACCAGAAAGGAGAAACAAAACTCTCTCTCTTTAAAGGTGACATGATTGTTTACATTTAAAAAATCCTAAAACATTTTCAAAACAGCTATTAGAACTAAAAACATGGGGGCACCTGGGTGGCTCAGTCAGTTGAATGCCCAACTCTTGATTTTGGCTCAGATCATGATCTCACAGTTCAAGAGCTTTAGCCCTGTGTCAGTCTCTGTGCTGACAGTACAGACTTGCTTAGGATTCTCTTCCTGTCTCTCTTTGTTCCTACCCCACTCATGCTCCTGCTCTCTTTAAATAAATAAATAAATAAATAAATAAATAAATAAATAAATAAACTTTTTTTAAAAAGAACTAAAAATATAAGTTGAGAAAGCTGTCAGATTCAAGGTAAATACACAGAAGTCAAATTTATTTTTGCATACTAAAACCAAACAATTAGAAACTGAAATAAATCAGTTACAGTAGCATTAAAGAAAAAGAAAATGAAAATTCACAAATACGTGGAGATTAAACAACATGCTACTGAACAATCAGTCAAAAAAGAAACCAGAAGAGAAATCAGAAAATACCTTGAGACGAATGAAAATGGAAACGTAACATACCAAAATTTATGGAATGCACCAAAGCAGTTTTTTTTTAATATTTTCCAGTTTATTGTTTGTTTATAGGTTAGTTTACATAGCTGATGATACATGAATTGAATAAAGATGATCTGAGACAGTTAAGTTTGTTTCCTCCTTTTGGAAAACAAATGAAAGAATATGATCAAATTCAAGGTTAGTTTAAGTCACTGACTCAAAAAATAAAGTCAGAGTAATGATAACAATCTCAGTAAACTTGAACACTGTATAGAGTACTCTAATTTGGGATCATTTGATACGTTCAACCAACAACCATAGTAAACAACATTATTAATATTTTTTATTTTATACATAAGGTTATGGAGTATCAATAATCCTTCACCTTTGCAATTATTAACAGTCATTCTTTTTTTTTTAATTTTATAATAGTTTATTTTCAAATTGGTTTACATATAACACCCAGTGTTCATCCCAACATGTGCCCTTTTTAATGCCCATCACCCCCTCTCCCCCCTCCCTCATCCCCCTTACCCTCAGTTTTTTTCTTAGTCTTTGAGAGTCTCTTATGTTTTATCTCCCTCCCTCTCTGTGTCATTTTTTTCCTTTCCCCTCTTCCCCTCCGCCTGGTTTTTGCTTAGTCTCACAAAGTCCACCTATTCGTGGAAACATATGGTATCTGTCTTTTTCTGACTGACTTATTTCACTTAACATAATACCCTCCAGTTCCATCCATCTGGCTACACATGGCCAGATTTCATTTTTTCTCATTGCCACGTAGTAGTCCATTGTATATAAGTACCATAACTTCTTTATCCATTCGTCAGTTGATGGGCACGTGGTCTCTTTCCATGATTTGGCTATTGTCGAAAGTGCTGCTATGAACATTGGGGTACACGTGCTCCTATGCATCAGCATTCCTGTGTCTCTTGGGTAGATTCCTCGCAGGGCTATTGCTGGATCATAGGGTAGCTCTATTTTCATTTTTTTGAGGAACCTCCACACCGTTTTCCAGAGTGGCTTCACCAGTTTGCATTCCCACCAACAGTGTAGGAGGGTGCCTACTTCTCCACATCCTCGTCAGCATCTATAGTTTCCTGATTTGTTCATTTTAGCCACTCTGACTGGTGTGAGGTGGTATCGCAGTGTGGTTTTGATTTGTATTTCCCTGATGATGAGTGACATTGAGCATTGCTTCATGTGTCTGTTGGCCATCTGAATGTCCTCTTTGGAGAAGTGTCTATTCATATCTTCCGCCCATTTCTTCACTGGGTTGTTTGTTTTTCGGGTGTGGAGTTTGGTAAGTTCTTTATAAATTTTAGATATTAGTCCTTTATCGGATATGTCATTTGTGATTATCTTTTCCCATTCTGTTGGTTGCCTATTCGTTTTGTTGGTTGTTTCTTTTGCTGTGCAGAAGCTTTTTCTCTTGATGAGATCCCAATAGTTCATCTTTGCTTTTAATTCTCTTGCCTTTGGAGACGTGTCGAGTAAGAAATTGGTGCGTCTTAGGTCAAAGAGGCTTTTTCCTGTTTTCTCCTCTAGGATTTTGACGGTTTCCTGTCTCACATTCAGATCTTTTATCCATTTAGAATTTATTTTTGTGAGTGGTGTAAGAAAGTGGTCTAGTTTCATTCTTTTGCATGTTGCTGTCCAATTCTCCCAGCACCATTTGTTAAAGAGGCTGTCTTTTTTCCATTGGATACATTTCCCCGCTTTGTCAAAGATTAGTTGGCCATATACTTGCGGGTCCATTTCTGAGTTTTCTATTCTATTCCATTGGTCTATGTGTCTGTTTTTGTGCCAATACCATACAGTCTTGATGACCACCGCTTTGTAGTAGAGGTTAAAGTCTGGGATTGTGATGCCTCCCGCCTTGGTTTTATTCTTCAGTATTATTTTGGCTATTCGAGGTCTTTTGTGGTTCCATACAAATTTTAGGATTGTTTGCTCTAGCTTTGAGAAGAATGCTGGTGCAATTTTGATTGGGATTGCATTGAATGTGTAGATTGCTTTGGGTAGTATTGCCATTTTGACGATATTTATTCTTCCAATCCATGAGCATGGGATGTTTTTCCATTTCTTGAGTCTTCCTCAATTTCCTTCATAAGTTTTTTATAGTTTTCAGTGTAGAGGTCTTTCACCTCTTTGGTTAGGTTTATTCCTAAGTATTTTATGGTTTTTGGTGCAATTGTGAAAGGGATTAGCTTCTTTATTTCTCTTTCTGCTGCTTCATTGTTGGTGTATAGAAATGCCACCAATTTCTGTACATTGATTTTGTATCCTGCAACTTTGCTGAAATCATGAATCAGTTCTAGTAGGCTTTTGGTAGATTCCGTCGGGTTTTCCATGTAAAGTATCATGTCATCTGCAAAAAGTGAAAGTTTGACTTCCTCCTTGCCAATCTTGATGCCTTTTATTTTATTTTGTTGTCTGATTGTTGATGCTAAGACTTCCAGCACTATGTTAAATAGCAGTGGTGAGAGTGGACACCCCTGTCGTGTTCCTGATCTCAGGGGGAAGGCTTTCAATTTTTCCCCATTGAGGATGATATTAGCTGTGGGCTTTTCATATATGGCTTTTATGATGTTTAAGTATGTTCCTTCTATCCCGACTTTCTCGAGAGTTTTTATTAAGAAAGGATGCTGTATTTTGTCAAATGCTTTTTCTGCATCTATTGACAGGATCATATGGTTCTTATCTTTTCTTTTGTTGATGTGATGTATCATGTTGATTGATTTGCGAATATTGAACCAGCCCTGCAACCCAGGGATGAATCCTACTTGATCATGGTGGATAATTCTCTTTATATGCTGTTGGATTCGATTTGCTAGTATCTTGTTGAGAATTTTTGCATCCATATTCATCACGGATATTGGCCTGTAATTTTCTTTCTTTGCTAGGTCTCTATCTGGTTTGGGAATCAAAGTGATGCTGGCTTCATAGAATGAGTCTGGGAGTTTTCCTTCCGTTTCAATTTTTTGGAACAGCTTGAGGAGGATAGGAATTAACTCTGTTTTAAATGTCTGGTAAAATTCCGCAGAAAAGCCATCTGGTCCAGGGCTTTTATTTGCTGGGAGGTTTTTAATAACTGATTCTATTTCTTCACTAGTTATGGGTCTGTTCAAATTTTCTATTTCTTCCCGTTTGAGTTTTGGTAGCGTGTGGCTATTTAGGAAGCTGTCCATTTCTTCCAGATTGCCAAGTTTGGTAGCATATAATTTTTCATAGTATTCTCTGATGATTGCTTGTATCTCTGAGGGATTGGTTGTAATTTCTCCCTTTTCATTCACGATTTTATCTATTTGAGTTCTCTCTCTTTTCTTTTTGAGAAGCCTGGCTAGAGGTTTGTCTATTTTGTTCATTTTTTCAAAGAACCAGCTTTTGGCTTCATTGATCTGTTCCACTACCTTTTCTGTCTCCATATGGTTAATTTGTGCTCTGATCTTTGTTATTTCTCTCTTTCTGCTGGGCTTGGGTTGTTTTAGTTGATCTGCTTCTAGTTCCTTTAGGCGTGCTGTTAGAATTTGTGTTATTGATTTTTCTTGTTTCTTGAAATGGGCCTGGATTGCAATATATTTCCCTCTCAAGACTGCCTTTGCTGCGTCCCAGAGCGTTTGGATTGTTGTATTTTCACTTTTATTTGTTTCCATGTATTTTTTAATTTCTTCTCTGATGGCTTGGTTGACCCAGTCATCTTTTAGTAGGTTATTTCTTAGCCGCCATGTTCTTGGATATTTTCCAGGCTTTCTCCTGTGGTTGATTTCAAGTTTCAAAGCACTGTGGTCTGACAATGTACATGGTATGATCTCAATTCTTTTATATTTATTCAGAGCTTCCCTGTGCCCCAGAATATGGTCTATCTTGGAAAATGTACCGTGTGCAGTTGAGAAGAACATAAATTCCTTTGCTTCTGGATGAAGGACCCTAAAGATGTCTGTGAGGCCCATCTGTCCTAATGTGTCATTCAGGGCTATTGTTTCTGAGGAGATTTTCTGTTTTGTGAATCTATCCAATGTTGAGAGTGGAGTGTTGAGATCCCCTACTATTAGGATATTTTTATCGATGAGGTTGCTAATGTTTGTAATTAGTTGTTTTACAAATTTGGGTGCCCCCGAATTCGGTGCGTAGATATTTACAATTGTTAGCTCTTCCTGCTGGATGGTCCCTGAGACTATTATATAATGTCCTTCTTCATCTCTTATTACATCTTTCGTTTTAAAGTCTAATTTGTCTGATATAAGTGTGGCTACTCCGGCTTTCTTCTGACTTCCAGTAGCATGGTAGATAGTTCTCCATCCCCTCACTTTCAATCTGAAGGTATCTTCAGGTTTAAGATGAGTTTCTTGAAGACAGCAAATAGATGGGTCTTGTTTTTTAATCCATTCTGTTATCCTGTGTCTTTTGATTGGCGCATTTAGTCCATTTACATTCAGTGTTAATATTGAAAAATATGGGCTTACAGTCACTGTGTTATCTGTAAGTTTCATGTTTGTAAGGCTGTCCCTGGCAGTTTGTGTTCTTTGCAACCTTGCCTTCATAGAATGCCCCTCAGGATCTCTTGCAGTGCTGGCTTATTTGTGATAAATTCTTTCAGTTTTTGTTTGTTGGGAAAAACCTTGATCTCTCCTTCTATTCTGAATGACAGGCTAGCCGGATACAGAATTCTTGGTTGCATGTCCTTCTTGCTCATCACATTGAAGATATCCTGCCATTCCTTCTGGCTTGCCAAGTTTCTGTAGATAAGTCTGCTACTACCCTTATAGGTCTCCCTTTGTATGTTAGGGTTCTTTTGTCCCTAGCTGCTTTCAGAGTTCTCTCCCTATCTTTGTATTTTGCCAGCTTCACTATGATGTGCTGTGCAGAAGGTCTATTCAAGTTACGTCTGAGGGGAGTTCTCTGAGCATCTTGGATTTCCATGCCCGTTTCCTTCCTCATGTTGAGGAAGTTCTCAGCAATGATTTGTTCCAGAACACCTTCGACTCCTTTCTCTCTCTCTTCTTCCTCTGGAACTCCTATGATACGGATATTGTTTCTTTTGAGTGCATCGCTCAGCTCTCGAATTCTCCTTTCCTGTTCCTGGATCAGCTTCTCTCTCTTTTTATCTGCTTCCTCTTTTTCAATGATTTTGTCTTCTAATGCACTAACTCTTTCCTCTACCTCTTCAATCCGTGCTGTGGCTGCTTCCAGTTTCCCCTGTATTTCTTCCAATGTCTTCTTTAATTCTTCCTGACCGTTTTTAAGGTCCTTGAACTCTGCCGCGTGGGACCCCTTGCATTTGTCTAAGCTTTTTTCAAGGCCAGCAATTAGTTTTATGATTATCATTGTATATTCAAGTTCTGTTATGTTGCTTATATCTGTTTTCATTAATTCTTGAGCTGTCACTGCTTCTTGTAGATTCTTTTGAGGAGAATTCTTCCGTCTCGTCATTTTGGCTGGATGTGTTATGGGTTGTTTCTTGAAGTTGCCCTGGAAAGGAAAACTGACAGACACACAGAACACAGAAATACTCAAACGTACCGACAAATGGTCCAGCCAAGCAGTTCACAACAGAAAAAAATAACAAGTGACTCTCTGAGGGCAATGTCCTGAAGTAACAGCTACACGTTAAGGACAGGGTATGTAGTGTGCTGGTGGCAGAGCATATATAGACAGAATAATGACTGGTGCAGGGAGAAGGAAATGGACTTTGCCCAGGTAGAGCGACTAAAGGGTTTAATCCAGACTGATAGAAATCAGAATAAGGACAGGTGTGAGGGAAAAGGAATAAAGATCGATGTCGTCTAGATGAACTTATACGGCCTGGTTATTCCAGAAAAAGGACTAGAGAAGTAAAGAAGAGGTTGTAGGACATGTCCTCAAAGAGTGGGTTAAAAAACAAAAAACAAAAAACAAAAAACAAAAAACAAAAAAAATGATTAAGCCAGTCAGTACCCTGGATGACCAGCTCAGGGATAGGGATAGGTAGGAATGAGAAAGGGAGGGATAAATTATAAAGAGGAAATGACTGGCGTTACTCCAGGCAGCAATCTCCACTTGGATCAGTCGCTCCTGCTGATAGTTTGGGAGGGGCGTGGTTTAGTGTAGGCGGGTCAGGCCTCCACTGCTGCAGAGATGGCTTCTCGGGTGACTTCCTGGCTTGTGAGACAACAATGGCGTCTCTCCAGACCCGCGCCACCAGTCCTGGAGGCTTTATTTGCCCTTTTATTTCTGTTCTCTCTCCACCGCTAACGCCAGCCTAGTGTGGTTTACTGGACGGTGTCCCGGCCATGTCCCACAGGAGCCTGGGGCTGCCTGGGTCCCTGTGGCGTGCGTGCCCGGAGGCGCTGGGCGAGGGTGGCGCGGTGGCGCAGCCGTCTGCTACCCCCCGATTTGGCTGTAACTGTGCCGGGGTTAGAGGTGCTCCGCAGGAGCTGCCGCCTGGGTCCCCGCTGCCTGTCCCGGCAGCGCGCGAGCCCCGGAGGCGCTGGGCGAGGGTGGCGCGGTGAGGTGGCCGTCTGCCACCCCCGATTTCGTTATAATTGTGCCGGGGTTAGAGGTGCTCAGCTGGTAGCGCCGCCTGCGTCCCCGCTGCCAATCCCCCCGGCGCGCGCGTCCCAGTGGCTCAGGACGGGGTTGGTGCGGTCCCAGCAGCGCGCGGGTAGTGCTGCTTCTTGCCACTGAACTTCTCTTCAAAAGCCCTGCATTTAGGGGCTGGATGGTAGCGGTCTCACCCTCTCTGGCCCTCTCGTTCAGATGTTGTTCAATCGGCACTTTCCCAGCTATCTCCGAAGACGCTCACCCTCCCGTCAGCTCAACTTCCGAGTTCGAGTTCGTTTTATCCAACCCAGATTAAACTCACGGTTTAGTTGGGCCGTGTCTGTTTTCGCCTACGTTTCTTGTCAGCTGTAGCACCTTTCCCCCCGATTTTTGGAGTTGAGAGAGACAATGGTTTCAGTCGTCCCCCTTTAAAGGGCAAGCGAAATACTGGAGCCCCCTACTCCTCCGCCATGTTCCAAAGCAGTTTTAAGAATGAAGTTCATAGCAATAAATGTCTACCTCGAGAAATAACAGAAGTCTCTAACTTTATTTCAAGGAACTAGAAAAAGAACAAGTGAAGCACAAAGTTAGTAGAAGGAGAAAGGTAACAAAAATTAGAGCAGAAAAAAATGAAACAGAGACTAAAAAGGCAATAGAAAATATTAATAAAACTAAGAGCTGGTTCTCTGAAAAGACAAACAAAAATGACAAACCGTTAGCTAGACTCACCAAGGGGGAAATAAAAACAAGAAGGACAACACTCAAATGAATAAAATCAGAAATGAAAGAGGAAATGTTACAACTGATACCACAGAAATATAAAGGATCATAAGAGACTAGTGTGAACAATTATACGCTAACAAATTAGATAACCTAAAAGAAATGGATAAATTCCTAGAAAAATACAACCTAGCAAGACTAAATTATGATGAAAAAGAATATTTGAACAAACCAGTTACTACTAAGGAGATTGAATCGGCAATCAAAAACCTCTCAACAGATAAATGTCTATGACCACAAATTATCGCTGGTGAATTCTACCAAACATTCAAAGAATTAATACCAACCCTTCTCGAACTCATCAAAAAAACACAAGAGGAAGGAATACTTCCAAACTCCCTGTAGAAGTACAGCATTACCCTGAAACCTAAGCTAGAAAATGATGCCACAAAAAAGGAAAATTACAAGGCAATATCCCTGATGAAGATATAAAAATTATCAACAAAATATTAGCAAACCAAATTCAACAAAACATTTAAAGAATCATGTATCACGAGGGAGCGAAATTTATTCCAGGGATACAGAGATGCTTCAACATCCACATATCAGTTAATGTGATATGCCACAAAACAAAATGAAGGATAAAAATCACAAGATCATAGCAATAGAGGAAGAAAAAGCATTTGAAAAAATCAGCATCCATTTATGATAAGAACTCTCTAACAAAGTGGATGTAGAGAGGACATATGCCAACAACAACAACAAGAACAAAAAGCCAGATATGAGGGGTGCCTGGGTGGCTCAGTGGGTTGAAGCATCTGACCCTTGATTTCGGCTCAGTTCATGATCTCATGGTTCGTGAGATCGAGTCCCATGTCGGGCTCTGCACTGACAGCATGTGGCCTGTTTGATATTCTCTCTCTCTGCCCCTCCATCATATGTGTTCTTGCTCTCGAAATAAATAAACATTTTAAAAATAAATTAATTAAAATCAATCAATCAATCAATAAATAAATAAATATGTAAAAAGCCCACAGCTAAAATCATACCCAATGGCCAGATGCTGAAAAGTTTTCTTCTAATATCAGAAAAAGCCAAGGAAATCCACTCTCACTACTTTTATTCAACATAGTATTGGAAGACCTAGTTGCAGCAATTGGACAAGAAAAAGAAATAAAAGGCATCCAAATTAAAAAGGAAGAAATAAAACTCACTCTTTTCAGATTACCTTGTATTATATTAGAGAAAACCCTAAAGATCCCATCAAAAAAAACTGCAAGAACTCATAAATTTAGTAAAGTTGCAGAATAAAAAAATCAATGCACAAAAGTCTACTACATTTCTATACACTAACGATGAATTATCAGAAAGAGTAATTAAGAAAACAATCCCCTTTACAATTGCATCAAAAAATAAAATAAAATACTTAGGAATTAATGTAACCAAGGAGAAGGCACATGTATTAAGGCTATGAGACATTAATGAAAGAAGTTGAAAAAGATACAAACAAGTGCAAAGTTATTCCATGCTAATAGTTTGGAAAAATTAATATTGTTAAAATGTTCATAATATCTAAAGCAATATACAAATTCCCTGCAATCCTTGTCAAAATCCTACTGGCATTTTTTACAGAAATAGAACCAAAAGAAATCCTAAAATTTGTGTGGAACCATAAGAGACCCTAAACATACAAAAAACTTCTTGAGAAAGAAGAGCAAAGAGAATGCATCTTGATCTTTGATTTCAAATTCTATTACAAAGCTATAGTAACTAAAATAGTATGATACTGCCACAAACACAGACACATAGATTAATGCACAGAATAGAAATCCCAGAAATAAACCCACACATGTTTGGTCAATTAACTTATGACAAAGGAGCTAAGAATATAAAATGGGGAATGGACATTTTCTTCAATGAACGCTGTTGGGAAAATTGGAGAGCCACATGCAAAAAATAAAAGTAGGTCGTTAAATCACATCACACATAAAAACTAAATCAAAATAGATTAAAGTCTTGAATGTAAGACACGAAACTTTAAAACTCCTAGAACGCATAAGCATTAAGTTCATTGACATTGGTCTTGGTGATGATTTTTGCATCTGACACCAAAGCAGAAGCAAGAAAAGCAAAACTAGACAAGTGAAACTACATCGAACTAAAAAGACCCGGGACAGCAAAGAAAAGCATCAACAAAATGAAAAGGCGACCTACTGAATAAGAGAAAATATTAGAAACTCATATATCCGATAAGGGGCTAATATGCAAAATATATAAAAACCTCTTACAATTGAAGAGCAAAAAAACAATTCAATGAAGAAAATGGGCAGAAGAATTGAATAGACATTTTTCTAAAGAAGGCATACAGATGGCCAATAGGCACATGAAAAAGATGCTCTACTTCATTAATAATCATGAAAATGCAAATCAAATTTACAATGAGATCTCACCTCACATCTGTTAGAATGGCTGTTATCAAAAAGACTAGACATGACAAGTGTTGGCAAGGATGTGGAGAAAAAAGGAAACTTCATGCGCTGCTTCTGGGAATGTCAACTGGTGCATCCACCGTGGAAAACAGCATAGAGTTGCCTCCAAAAACCAAAGATAGAACTACAATCTGATGCAGCAATTCCACTACTGGGTATATATTCGAAGAAAATGAAGACACTGATTTGAAAAGATATCTGCACTCCCATATTCATTGCAGTCTTATTTACAATAGCCAAGATATGGAAACAACCTAGTGTCCATTTTGGATGAATAAAGAAAATGCAGCATATATATTTGAGTATTCATATACTTGTACTTATGTATATATGTAGATATATGTGCACATATGTATATGTGTGTGTTTACAGAGTTGTGTGTTTGTGTGTTTATATACATGTATGTATTATAATATGTATACTATAATCTATAATTTATACATATGGAAACACACATACACACACAATGGAATATTTTTTATGGTGACAAATTTATATTTAGATTTAGCCAGTTGAACTCAATTTAGATGATCCCAATTTTGTTGGTAATATCCAAAGAATCATAGTCAGGAGCCAGTCAAACATATACATTCTTCTCTCCATCAGGCCTGACCAGGGTGTTGACTTTGTGTCAATGTCATAGAGCTTCTTCACGGTCTGTTTGATCTGGTGCCTGTTGGCCTTGACATCCATGATGAACACAAGCGTGTCATCATCCTCTATCTTCTTCATGGCTGACTCAGTAGTCAGCAGGAACTTGATATGGCATAGTAGTAAGCTTCTTTCTCCTGGGAGCACTCTTTTGAGAGTATTCAGGCTGACTTTGGGAATGCAATGTCTTGGGCCATGAGAAGTAGGTGCTGTGCAGATTTAATTTTTTTGTGGCCGTAGATGCCTTTCAGCACCATTTCCTTGGCCTTCAAAGCTTTTGCTTTGACTTCAGCTTTGGGAGAGGGAGCTTCCTTCTTTGTTTTGAGATGATCTTCATGAAAGACCACAAATGGAATATTATACAGCCATAAACCATTGCAAAAATATATATAGATTTCAAGGGCTTTATGCTCAGTGAACTAAGACAGAGAAAGACAACTAACATATGATTTCTCTTATATGGGAACTCTAAAACCTAAACTCTTAGATAAAGAAAACAAATTGATAGTTCCCAGAAGTGGGATGTGGGAATGAAAGAAATTAGCAAACAGTATTTGTTTTGTTTTGTTTTGTTTTTTAGTATAAATAAATTGAACTTAAAAAAAAACACAAAATATTAGAAAAAATAAAAAAAGACATGTAAGTCATTTACACTGAAAACTGTAAAATGTTGCTGAGGGGTATTGAAAAGGATACAATTGAATGCAGAGATATATTATTTTCCTTAATTAAAAAATTCAGTTTTTTCCTCCAAAAAGGTATAAATATTCAATCTAATCTTAATCAAACTCTACTAGATTTTCCTTTCTCTGAAAAAAAAAGTTCAAACTTTGACGAGCTAGTTCTAAAATTTTTAAGGATGCTCCAACCAATTAAAAGAGTTGTATTTTAAAAAAGATAATTAGGGCGCCTGGGTGGCCCAGTCGGTTGAGCATCTGACACTTGATATCAGCTCGGGTAGTGATCTCACAGTTTGTGAGAGAGGGCACTGTGTCTGGCTCTGCGCTGACAGCATGGAGCCTGCTTGGGATTCCCTCTCTCTCCTTCTATCTCTTCCCCTCCCTGCTTACACTCTGTCTCTCAAAACAAACAAACAAATGAACAAACAAATAAATAAGAAGAATCAAGATGTAAAATTTACACTACCTGATTTCGACACTGTTGTGGTATTGGTGAAAAAACAGTCAGATAAATAGAATGGAATAAACAGTTTAGAAAAAGGCTCACACGTCTGTGGCCAGTTGATACTTGCAATGGGGAATGAGAATTCTTTACAATAAATCACACTGAAAGAACTGAACATCTCTGGGGGGAGGAAGGAAAGTGACCTTCATCCTTACATCACACGCCATGGCCCATTTTCAGTAAATGCTGAGTTACGCGATGTAAGGGTAAGGGTTTATTTTGGTGTAGTTATTTTCTTTGACATTACATGTCAAAGGTAAAAGAATAAAAGGGAAGGGAACCTTTGCAGCTTCGAGGTAGGCAAAGATCTAACAGAAAAATCATTAAAAATGATATATATGACTATTTTGAAATAAAAAGTACTGTGTTTCTTTAAGGAAGTAAAAACAAGACACAGAATGAGAGAAAAATGTTTGTAATACATATAACCCATGAAGAACTTCTACCCGGAAAAAACGAAGAACTCATAAAATTCAATAATATTAAAAAGAAACACAATTTTTAAAAAAGCAAAATTTGAACAGACTCTTCACAAAAGTAGATCTATCACCAAAGGATAACAATACATATCCATTATAAAAGTCCAAATTAAAAAGAGTGTCAAGAGGTGCCTGGGTGACTCAGGCAGTTAAGCATCCAACTTGATTTCAGGTCAAGTCATGATCTCTTGGTTTGTGGGTTTGAGCCCCACATCAGGCTCTGTGCTCAGAACATGGAGCTTGCTTGGAATTCTGTCTCCCTCTCTCTCTCTGCCCCTCCCCCGCTTGCTCGCTGTCTCTCTCTCTCTCTCTCTCTCTCTCTCTCTCTCTCAAATAAAAATATAAAATGGTACAGTTACTTTGGAATATTCCTTGCAGTTGCCTAAAAACTTCAACATATACCAATTTCTAAGTATTTATCTAAGAATTACTTTCACTCCTAAATCTTTATCTATCAAAAGTGAAAGCATACGTCCATACAAACACATAGAAGCATCCCTAGCAGTGTTACTTTGAGGAGCCAAGGAGACTGGAAGTAACACCAATGTGCATTAACAGGTGAACTGATAAAGAAAATAGAGCTTATGCATAATATGAAATTCTACCTAAAATAAAAAAGAACGACTGACACACATTATGCATCTTAAAACAATTATGCTGAGCAAGAGAAACGAGACATAAAAGTGTATATGCAGCGTGTTTCCATATACCTTAAATTATTTTTAAAAATGTGAGCTGTCTACATTGACAAAAACGCTGATCACTGGTTTCCCAGGGACAGAGGGAAGAGTCGACTGTAAAGGTGCAACAAGAAACTGCTTGCGTTGGAAATTATTGGCGTCATGATTGTAGCAGTGGTTTTCACAGTTTGACATTTTTGTCAAAACGCAGTGCATTGTCACTTTAAACGGATGAATTTTATTGCCCATAAATCGTATCTCGAAAATTGAAAAAAAAAAACATTTTTTCTTCTGCAAGGGGAACATGTTTTACCACATACTGAAATATTATAAATTATCTGTAAAGGAAACCACATTTTTGGTGCATGCATACATTAACAGAGGAATAGAATAAAATATGAAATGCAGAATGAGTCCAAATGTGGCATATATAAAAGTGACATCTCAAAACTTAGTGGGAAAGAGTAGACTTTGTAATAAACGATGTTAGGATCATGGATCGCTGTATGGAATACGATAAAATTCTATCTGTTTTCACACTTTACAGAACGATACATTCCAAATGGATCAGAGCTTTTCAAAAGAAGTGGACAAATTCTTCTATAATCTCAGAAGGAGAAACTTTTCTAACTATGACTCCAAATTTGAACATAATAAGGGAACGAATTGTAAAATTGTCTCTGATAAGGAAAACTTAACAAAATAAAAGAAAAACACCGAGAGTAAAGTAAAAAGACAAATGTCAAACTTGAGGAAATAGTTGTGATTTATAGCACTGATGAAAGATTTATATCCTTAGGATATATGGCTTTGTTGAAATAGAGACCAAAGTGACCAAGAATCTGAAGGAAATATGGGCGCAAGATATGAATTGTCAGTTCACAGAAATAGAAAACCGAGCAACTCTTAACTGTATAAAAATTCCATACCCAACTCACTCCTAAAATGAGAAACGTAAATTAAAACTACTCTGAAATACAATTTCTCACCTATTAGACTGGCAAAAATCCGAGTTTGGCAACCTGCGTTGTTACAGAGGCTGTATAAAAAACCAGGCACTCTATAACTGCTGAGGAGACATACAATTAAAATAGAAAAAGTCAAAAAACTAAGTCGCTACAGTCATTTTGGAAGACAGTGTGGCAGTTTCTCACAAAGCTAAAACGCTCCTCGGTATTTTCACAAATGAGTTGAAAACTCAAGTCCCTTAGAAAACCTGCCCATGAATGTTTACAGAAATGAATTCATAATTGCCAAAACTCGAAAGCAACCAGGTTATCCTTCAATAGGTAAATGGACAAGCAAACAGTGGTACATCCAGACAATGGAATGTTATCCAGTGAGAAGGAGAAATGAGCTATCAAGTCATGAAAAGACATGGAGGAACCTTAAATGTATGCTGTCACCTGAAAGAACCCAATAGAAAAAGGCTACATACTGTATGGATTCCAGCAATGTGGCATTCTAGGAAAAGACAATAATAAGATCAGTGGTTGCCAGGGGTTTGATATAAGGGAGGGATGGGTGAATCGGTAGAGCACAAGAGATTTTTAGGGAAGTGAGACTATTCAGTGATAATGCAATGGTAGACATATGTCATGATACATTTGTCAAAACCCATGGAACTCTAGAACACAGAGTCAACTCTAGTGTAAACTATGAACATTAGTTAATAATAATAATGTATCAATACTGACTCATTGATTACAACAAATATGCCACACTAATGCAAGACATTCCTAATAGGGAAAGTGAAGGAGGTAAAGGAGCTCTACCGGAACTCTACTGTCCGTACATTTTGTATTAAACAATGCTTTTAAAATAATGTATTTTTAGGTAAATTAGGCTTAACAATTAATAAATGTTTAATAAATTAGGATAAGTAATTAATAAATGATTTGGAATGAACAGTGGGTAAAGTCAAGAATTGGAGACAGAGCGTGATGGTGCTAGTAAGGTAGCTGAAAGGCCATAGGCGGTGTTCACACGGCCAGGATAGGCCTCACAGGGAAGGCCAGACTTGAGCCTTGTTTGAGGGAGGCGTGGGCTGCATTTCAGAGGCAAGAGCAGGAGCGAGAGAAGGAGCTGAAGGCAAGGATGCAGCAAAGAGGGAGGAGGCAGGGTCACTGGAGTAGCCTACTGCGTGGATCTGGAGATCACAGAACTCACAAGTTTCAGGTTGGTCAGAGACAAACAGGAGAGGTCTGTGTTGAGCAGTCCTGTGCCTGGGACAGAGGCCCTCAGTGTAACCCATGCCTGGGACAGAGGCCCTCAGCGTACACCCATGCCTGGGACAGAGGCCCTCAGTGAACACCCATGCCTGAGAGAGAGAACATCAGTGTACACCTCTTGATGGGGACAGCTGAGACACCAAGCAGCAGGATGCGTGAAGCTCTGTATTGTCCTGAACAAGCTTTTCTCATACACCAATAGGAGTGTTTGGCTTCTTCCTCCAACCTGCAGGCCATGTGTTTTCACTTTATTTCTTACCAAACTCAGAACTGCAACACCAATGCCCTATTATTAAACTAAAGGAGACAAGGGGACGCCTAGGTGGCTCAGTCCATTAAGTATCTGAATTTGGTTCCAGTCATGACCTTACAGTTCGTGAGTTCAAACCCCACATTGGGCTCTTTGCTGTCAGCACAGAACCTGCTTCAGATCTTCTGTTCCCCTCGCTCTCTGCCCCTCCCCTGCACCCTCTCTCTCTAATAAATCGACACCAAAAAAATGTAAGCTAAAGGAGATAAATTGTTGTTTAATGTTTATTTATCCATTTATTTTGAGAAAGAGAGAGAGAATCCCAAGCAGACGTGGGGCTCAGTCTAATGACCCTAGGATCATGATCTGAGCTGAAATCAAGAGTCAGAAGCTTAACCAACTGAGCTACCTGGACCTCCCAAGATAAAATGTTTTTAACCAGAAACCCCTCCTTAAGAGAAAAAGGGTAAAAATTTTACCTCTGGGCTGCAACTCGGACAGCAGGGAAAGTAACTGTTTTCAGGCACAAGCAGGAATAGAACAAGACAGAGTTAGGACAAACATGGTAGTTTTAGTATTTCACATAAGTGTCTCCCGAGTATTCCGGATGATGAATAGCAGGGGCCCTTCCCTGGTGACAGCAGGCAGGTGCACCTCCGAAGGCATTTGGATTGGCAAATGCCCTGGTGTGTGCCAAACTTTTAAAATAGGCCCTGGGTGTAAACAAAACACCAACAAAGGTCTGCCTGCTTGACAATCGCATCAATTCAATTTCTGTTTCTATCCCAGCTCCGCTGTTTTAAAGAAATAACTTAGGAGAGGTATCTAACTTCTTCTCCATACCGGAAAATAATCATTATTTCCAAACAGTGTTTGGGGAAAGATTCAGTAAGTCGGTGCATGCGAAATGCTTACCACAGTGCCTGGCATGGAGTAAGTGATCAAGGTTAGCCCGAAAATGAACCTATGGACAGCGATCTGGGCATCTGCTCCTCTTCACCGACACCACTGAACAATAATGGAACCAGGCGAAATGCTTCTACAAAGCCAGGAGAGGCTTTAGAGTGCTTTTAAAAGAGTGATTCTCAATTGCTGTCCTTGTAACTGTAGTGTCTCATGAAATGTTAATTGTTGTCCCATGGTCAAATCTACTTGAGTAAAAATCAGTAAAAACAACAACAAAAAACTGGTTCCTTATGGTGAGCATACCATGTTGTATACAGACCTGTCCAATCACTACGTCGTTCACCTGAAACTAATGTAATGTTGGGTATTGACTACACCTCAAAAAAGTTTTTTTTCAGGATTTAAATACCTTAGTGTTGAAGATATAACATAGACTGACATGGCGTGGCCTGAATTTCAGAAGGATGTCTCTGGCAGCATTAGGACAGATGGCTGGAAGGTCAAGAGACTGGCCCCAGAAATGAGAAATGGTGTAGACCGTGGGGACAAACATGATGTCAGGGGCATCGGTGACACTAGAGAGGCTGAATAGATAGTAGTTGATGTCCAGTGAAATGTCAGGGGTGCGAGCAAGGCAGAAAGCAGAGAGTTTCCATTTTCTTTGCCATAGGTGGTAAAATTTGAGATGAAGAACAGGTAAGAAAGGAAAAATATCACGAAAAAGAAGGAAGAGAAGAAGAGGCAGATTCCTTGCCTTGAGTTACTATTATGTTCCAGAGATGATTAGATATCCATTTTATTTTGTCCTCACACTTCCAAAAAGTAGATATTTATCATCTCCCCTTTCCAGAAGAGAAAACTAAACCTTACTGAAATTAATAACTTGGCTATATACTTGGAGCTATGAAGGGGAGACTTTCAAACCCACACCCTTCCATTCACTACAACCCTCACCTCATGAGTTTGCTCAAAATACAGCAGCTTCATGTCGAAACTACCAGAAAAAAAAATACTATGAAAAAGCCCATCGTTTTTATTGAGCCACATTAACTTTGGAGAATCAACCTGAGACTTTATTCTGATCATTGTCAAATCTCTCTGCATTTGGCTGACTGCTTGGGGCAGCGGTGACCTAGCTAAGCTTCTGAAGGGAAGTTATCCCCCGAAACAGGTGCACTCTCCGATCGATCCCTGTGAGTATCTCTCTGAGAATATGTCATGTAGTTCCACAGGACTCAAGAGTACCCAGTAAAATAGCCAATTCAGACCCCTGCTCTGTGAGGATCGAGCCTGTGAAATAACAACACATTCGAAAATTGGACATATTCTGTCAGACAAAATACCAATCGGGAGTTTCTAATCCAGATGGCCTGCTCTGCCTGAACCCACCTAATGACCCTCTAGGACAGAGTGGGAATACTTCCCACCCACTGTGCGAGGTATTTGTGAGGACCAGTTCATTCAAATGATATTAGTGAAGATTCATCTATACGGCCCATGATACCCACCCCCAACAACCATACATCCATCTGACATTTTGCTTTTCAAATTTGCATTCCCGAATCCTAGGGTGTGGAGGGGAGCGCACAGGTGTAAGGGACTCACCTTCAGGCCTCACGCCCACTCTCTAAGGAGAGGGTCTTGGGTAGTTTTGCTTCCTCAAGCTGAGTACCACTTTCCCCTTTGGTGAAATGAGAATAACATGACCAGTTCAGAGAGTTGCTGTAGAAACGAATCTCAATCACCTCACTAGCACTGAGCAGCAGGACTTACTTCTCACCAGAAACTTAAAGTACCGTGGTGGATGGAAAGGAGGCTGGTAATTACTCAGGGAGTCAAATGAGGCTCAGGGTCGCTAGGGGAGTGAGATGGTAGGACCGGAATCCACGATCCTGGGGGTCTTGCCACACCTGCTGCTCCCCTTCTTGCCTTAAGCACCATTAGGGGGGGAAAACAATTAAAACATAATGTCAAAATACATTTGGCTGTGTCACAACCCCCATGTAATAGAACACAATGCAAATGTAAAT
Source organism: Paguma larvata (assembly GCA_030068075.1). Taxonomy (NCBI): domain Eukaryota; kingdom Metazoa; phylum Chordata; class Mammalia; order Carnivora; family Viverridae; genus Paguma; species Paguma larvata. Next base: position 126,212,632 of record CM057827.1, on the reverse strand, counting down.
TACACAGCGTGCTTTCGTGGAGAAGACCAGAGGCACTGGGGGCCCTCCTGAGTAATTAGCAGCTAATGCAATCCAAGCAGACACGCAGAAACTCTACCTTCGTCAGCATTTATGCCCACTCGGAGGGCAGCCCCTTTATGTAAACATAAAAGGATAATTACTGCTGGGAAGAAAAAACTGGAGCAGGTATTGTTCATCGCGGGGATGAGGACGAGTGGGGTTCTGAATGCACAAAGCAGCCCGGGCAGCGTGCAGCTACTTCAAAGCGGGAAACCCGAGGCTCAGCCACTCCAAAACCCTTCCGTGCCCAAGACCATCAGTAGCCAATGGACACACGCAGCGATGGAATCACCGGGGCTTCTTTAGGGAGGTTTTTCCCTCTTCTTCAAACATAAACAAAAGAGAAGTCACAGCGCTGATTGGCTTCATCAGCAGCATATGGAATAAATTATGCCTAATGACAGGCTGTAAGCCTCCTGGCCACCACCGGGCGCGGACGCCGCACTTGGTGGAGTGGCGTTTGGCGGTGCAGCCGCGGGCTCCCGGAGTCCCGGTAGCCGCACGGATGAATGCGGGAGTGGAGAGAGCAAGCTGGCTAATTGAAAAGGGGAGCACTTTGCAAACACCATTACACGAAATGTGAGAAGTGTAACGTGGCAGGAAGCAGGCGGCACCTGGTGTCAGCAGCTAATTGTGTTGTTCGATGGCATGTTTAGACCCACGCGCGTGCGAACCCAGCCGCGCTCCCTCGCCTAGTCCTCTGACTCAGGGCTCGGATTACAGCGTCCCCCGGGTCTCAGGTTTCATTGAAATCAAGGCATGCACAGATGACTCGCATTTGCAGGGCCGGGACAGAAGTCCTGGGTTTTGTGGGTTTGTTGTTGTTGTTGTTTTGGTTTTTGGTTTGGGGGGAGTTTTTGTCACATACAGATGTCTGGTTAAAAGAGTAAAAGTGAATTCAAGAAGTATATTGGGTTTCGGTAGGGGGAGGGGTTAAAAACATAAAAGAAGAACAAGAACGGGAGAGAAGGAGGGAAGGAGGAAAAAAGAAAAGAGGGAGGAAAAGACACAAAGACAAAAAATGGGGAGAGGTGCCTGGGGACCTCAGTCTGAGGAGCATGCAACTCTTCATCTGAGAGTCCTGAGTTCGAGCCCCTCATGGGTCTGCAGATTACTTAAATAAAACTTTGTAAGATGGGGAAGGAGTGCCTGGGTGGCTCAGTCCCTTCAGTAACCGACTCTAGATTTCAGCTCAGAGCATGAGCTGATCTGAGGATTCGTGGGTTCGAGCCCCACGTCAGGCTCTGTGCTGACAGTGCAGAGCCTGCTTTGGATCCTCTCTCTCTCTCTCTCTCTCTATTTCTCTTTCTCTCTCTCTGCCCCTCCCCTGCTTGCACTCTCTGTCTCTCGAAATAAATAAACTGAAAAAAAAATAGGAGAAGATGAGGCTAGAAAACAATTGAGGAAAGAATAACCTGTATACAAGAAAAATTTTTGTATTTGTTTATTTTTAAATTAGGGCCGGTTTTCTGCAAGACGTGGTAACACCAAAAATGGCCCTCTTGCATGGTTACTATTTTTACACTGTGTGGGCAAGGGAAATAAAGACAAACTTTCCCAGTCGAAATTAATCCTATTTTCAGGAAACATTTGTCCTCGATATCCTAATATCCCATTTATTCCAAACCCTAATCTAATATGCACGTGGCTCTGTTTATTCGGGGTTCCTTACTGGGACATTAGCGTTCAGTCCAAAATTTATATTTATGGAGGATATTATCGGATTCAGAAGGAAAGTGAATGAAATGAGATATCACATGTAGTCTTTAATTAGTAACAGCTCATGGTCCTTGACAAACTGTAATAAACTAACAAAAGTCAAAAGAATTTTTTAAAAGATCAAATCTTACGTGAAGAAGAACTGACATTCTTGACCAGTCCCAATTTTCTTATAACTAGTTTCGTGGAAGTGATTTCTTGAAAAGCCTATAAATTCTGGTGAGTTTATTTTGGTGTTTAAGTCTAAGATACCCAGTTAAATCTAAAGCAGTTTCAGTGGATATGTTCAATCACATAATTCAAAGATGAGGGGGGTTTGAAAGTGAGACAGCCTAAATCTGCAGTCCCATTTGCAGTAATTTATAAGCTGTGTGACTATAAGCATATAACTTAACCTCTCTGAGATTCAAGGTCTTCATTTGTAAATTAGGAAAAGCAATGTCTATCTCGTAAGGTGAACTGAGGACCAGAGAAAAGACGTATAAAGAGCTGAGCACAGTGCCCTGCATACGACCGACATTAGGTGTATGAGCTTTTAGGACACTGGTGGGTATCTTCTACATTTTAATTAGACATATTAAAAAAATACCTCCCAAAAGTACCAAATGCATTAATATATTCTCCTAAGCTTCAAGCAGCAAATATACATGACAGACAATATCTCTCCTTTGCCTCAAGATAACGTAAGTTCTGTAAGCAGACAGGAGACTTACCCCGGAGTGGATCTGTATCGAGTGCTTATCCCTGGGGATATATTGTCTACGTAACTCGATGCGTCTGTTACTGTTGTAATTGGGAACCAGGAAAGCCATCCTTCTGTGCAAGGAGAGCCAAGGCTCTCTGCAATGTCAATGAGGTGGGATCAGAATGACATTTCCAGCGTAATGTTAGCCAATTAGATGTTGGAGAAATATATGCACTGCTCCCATCCACCTGTCATGTGCCTGGGGTTCCTAATAGGGAACAGGAGGAGGTCACCAAAATGAAAAGCAAAAATCAGAGGGGGCGGGGGGGGGGGCAGGGAATTGTGACTGTAAAGCCAAGATTGGCCGAAAGCAGTGGCACTCAGGAAGAAAAGTCCCAAAGAAAGTGGCCGTTGAGTAGTTTGGACGGAGAACTGCAATGATTGCCTAGGCTGTGCACCAGGGTCCCCTTTTTTTGGAGAAAATTTTATGGATATCTTACTGGTAGCTTAATGAAGAAAGCTACAAATCATCTCGGAGACAACAGGAGGTGCTAAAACTAGCCCCCTTCCTTTGCTGCCACCAAAGAAAAAAAAAAGCCTCCATTCTCCCAATGAGGTTTTTCAAAAATGAATTACGCCATTAAGTGCCGAGAAGAAAATTAGCTATGAGCTTTTAAATTTAAAATGATCCCCTTTTTAATTGTAAAACAGTGGCACTTAACGGCTATTGATCCTGCTGAGACACATTAGGAAACAGGGTCACCATAACTGTTAATATTCAGTGCTTAGTGAAAGAGCATCAAAGGACATTTTAATGTCACAGACTTTCTCAGGGAGTTTTTAAAGAAGGTTCGAATCAGCCAGCCTATGAATGAAAAGGACATGAGGTAGACAAATGTAGAAACAAATGTGATGGCAATTTTCTGCTAATCAAATCATAACTCAAGATTGATTTTTTGGCAAAAGTTTATGTCATATAGATTTCCAAGGCTGGTCGACATTTAAAAGTCAGAGTATATATTTTCCATAGACTGGGACTTTTTCAATGATCATCCAATGGGGGTTTTTGTTTATTTTTTAACACAGAAATGTAAGGGAGAGCCTCCCTTCTGGGGAAGACCACTGTTGCACACTTCGGAAGTAAGGCCTGAGAATGTCCATGGCATTTTATTCAGAACTCCACATCTGTTTTACTTTTTTGGAAGCATTTAGTGGGTGAGACAATAAACCTCAGGTGAATGTTCAGTTTCTTAAAGGTAGAAATTACATTTTTAGAACATACTCAGAAGAGGTTTTCTCCTTTCACCCGGATCCTAGAGTGAATTTGAAAATATTGGATTTCTGGCATTGTCGACGAGTAGAATGCTGAACTTTACCAAGATATGAAGCTGAACAAAGTTCTTGCTGTTAAAATTAAAACCTCTTATTCCAAAGCCCTAAGAGAAATGTTAAAAAGGTCAATTAATGTTGTATTGAACTTAAAAAAAAATCTTGTGTTCATCTTTCTTTCTGCCCAGATTGTATCTTTGCTTCTTTCCAATACATATTTCTTACTATGCTAGTGGACTCCTACTAAAATAGTACTATCACTTTTGGTCCCTAGCTCAAATCTATAACTTAATTGTGTATAAAGACATTTTTTAGGGTGTAAAAATGGATTGGCAATAGGACCGCCAAATAAAATCTTACAGGAATTACTACCTCGAAAGGGAATTAACAAAAGGAAATAAATGGCTTCCTTGGGTGATTTAAATCCTTATTGTTTCAAAGAAGGTATTTCATTCTCTGTGACATCACTGAGGTGTCCCCAGGAGCATCTGGGAACAGGTAGAAACCACTGGCCTACAGAATGTATTCATTCATGGATTCATGTACCACAAATGTACCAAATGCATATTGGCTGAGATTTCACACTGGAAATTAAGGAAATTCCTCCAGCATTGAGGGGGTCACAACCTTAGGGATAGACAGAAAGAAAACAGGATAGCCTGAGGTGAAAAATGCCCTAAAGGGGTGTAGATAAAAGCTCTATGCAAATGCAAAGGGATGAGCATCTAGATGGGATTCGGAGAGGTAAGCAGTCCCAAGGGCATGACTCAGACACTAGAACTTTGGGGAAGGATTGATATCAGACAGCTGTAGACTTAGTCTTAGGGCATTTCAGACAGAGGGGAATAGAAAAGGCAAATGTGGAGCTAAAAGTGAGCATGTAGACGATACCAAGGCAGCAAGGAAGACAGAGCCAAACCATATCATGCTAAGGAGTATGAATTTTATTCTTTAAAACAATGGAAGAACCCATAAATAAATTCTCAGCAGGTGAATGATGTGACCAGATTTGGTATAGTGTTACTAGTTACTCTTCCAGCAACATAGAGAATGAACTGAAACAGACAAGCAAGGCTGGAGGTACAGAACACAGTTGGAAGGCTGTGCGAAATGATAAATACTTAACCTGGGAAGGAGCCTTTGGGATTCTTCTGAGTGATTAACTGGAAGTAGAAAGAAAGGAGGAGGTGGGTGCCTTGAGTGTTTCTTGGATCTCTGGCTTGGATGATCATGTGAATGATGGAGCATTCTACCATTTACTGAATTAGGTTTCCTGCATGATTCTATCGTCTAGGATGCATTATAACCCTTATTTGGCCATGTTGAGGGTATCATCAAAGTGGAGTTGCCCACCAGCCAATTGAATACATAGATCTGGAGTTTAGGAAAGAGCTTTAAGTTCTAGCTAGATTGTCCAAGAAGAGTCCTTAACCCTGGAGGTCCTCGGGGGACCTCAGGTGGACTTCAGGGTCTCTGAGCCCTCTAAAATTCTTGTGCAATTATACATTCTCATATGCACATAAATAGGAGGAAATGCATTATATACAACACATTCTCAAAGAGATCGAAATCCTCGATGAACCATCTGCATAAACAATAGAAGAGTCCAGTGCGGAACTCTGAGCATTATCAATATTTAAGAAAATGGAGTTAGCTTAGAAGATGAGACTTGCACAAATTAAATTGTCCCTATTTCTGTTTCCAAACCCATACCGTTTTACCAAATCCCTCGACTCTGGATAAATAGCTTTACTGTTACCCAAAGCACCCACATTCTTTCTTGCATCTAAACTTCTCCCTCTCGAGTACTCGTCAATTTTCTCGGCCTATCCTGGTCCCCTCTGCTTAAAAACCCATCTCATGAAGTTTTTGTTTGTTTGTTTGTTTGTTTAAAATAATTACTATTTTTTTTTACTTTTTTTTTTTTTTTTTGACGTTTATTTATTTTTGAGAGACATAGAGATAGAGCATGAGCAGGGCAAGGGCAGAGAGAGAGGGAGACACAGAATCTGAAGCAGGCTCCAGGCTCTGATGAGCTGTCAGCACAGAGCCCGACACGGGGCTCGAACACACAGACCGTGAGATCATGACCTGAGCTGAAGTCAGCCGCCTAACCGACTGAGCCACCCAGGCCCTTCAAATAATTACTATTTTAATAATAAGATTAAATGATTTTTCAATTGATCCCAGTGGAAACAAATTTATCAAAAACATGTAACAAAATTTGAACAACTTAGCTGCTAAATTTCTGTAACTAGCTAATAATTCTAGCCAGAGTAAGTCACAAATTATAAATCTCTAATCCTGGTGATGATAAAGCAATCTTTTTAGAAGAGATGGAATGTAAGTATACCACAATTTATTCAAAAACTGTTACTTGGTCAGAAATAGATTTATAATAAATCAAAATATTTTTTTAAAAAACTAAGGGAACTCAACTTAGGGACTGATAAATATTATTCTAGAATAAGAATGATATACTTCTTCAAGAGAATTTTTAATTTAGATTTTACATACCAGTTTATATTGAATATATGTTAAATATTCATAAAGTAGGACATAACATATTTTTGCATATCAAAGATTGGTGCTCTGTTCTCTATTTAATAAAGGCTCAGAACATTCTAGCCTTTGCAATAAGTACATTAAAGGGAGTAGACAAAAATCTTTATTTTGCCTATTTTGTTATACAAAGTCCTCGTCTATGCAGCCTTACTTCTGGATGTCTTTTACAGAAACAAAGTAATTTTGGTTCATATGCATGCAAATTAAATCATTGCAGTTGGGATGGTTAAAAAAGGTGTCAGGAAGAGAAAGGCTATGCACAGGGCAGAGTGGAGCAGGAAGAGGTGTTTGGGGAATGATCTCTTCAGGGAGACATAGAGGCAGATTCTAAATGAATCACAGTGTTAACGCTGTTGTCCCAGGTGGATGGCTAGATGTCTGACAGTTGAGAGACAGATGGACGAACCAGGTAAGGAATGTTTTCCACCAGGTGCTGGAGTCATGAACCTGAATCTACACATCTCCTGTCTTTGCCCTCACAGGCTTGAGAAGGTACAGTTCAGACTTGGTGGCATCCGAATCATTTTGAAGGACCCTCTTAAAGAAGAAGGAATTACAAATACAACATTCGTTATGAATGGAAATATTTATTTAGAATAAGAAATCACAACGTTTTTGAGACTTGGAAATTCATTTTTCTGTGGTAGCTTAAGGCAATTTACTAGAAATACTTACAGAATGATCGTTCGTTCCAATGGTGAGTTGATTTGTTCCTCACCTGAACAGGCCTGCACTCCCAGCACCTCCCAGCACTCACAGGGACTCAAGGGGCCCCCGAAGCTTGAGATTTCTTCATCAGCTTCACAGGAAATCTGTCTCTGGTACTGAGAAGCCATAAGGACTCTTCGGCTGGTTGCCTTTTATGGTTCCACATTGGGTTCGTCCCGGGTTACAAAGGCAATGTTTCATGAGTGAGGGGGAAAGCGTTCCTGTGGAATGGGCTGTGGGCCGTGATCTTTCCAGTCTGCCCAGTTCCCTTTGCCTCTGTCACATTCCCTGCGGAGAAACGTCTTCGGCCCTTCCACCCCATGGCTATCCAGTTGTAGAGCTCATGTGTATGGTAGGGAAGGGGTGTTTTCAGTGGCTCACCATTTGGTTCTCATGCTGCCAGAATCACAGATGAAGTGCCCTCAGATCCAGCAAGTTGGGCACTGCTCAGTGGTCACAGCTGGTGGCTGTAGGCCCAGTCATGAAGTTTCAGGTACAAAGATAGGAGTTGATTGGTCTGATAAGAGTTAGGAAGTCACAACACCTTCTACCTGTTCTGACAATTCAGTAACATTGAATTTGCACCTCAGAAATGGAAAGTCATTTAAAAACGAATCAAGTCACTTCAGTAACTGACAGCCAAGAGAGCTAAAGAATGTGATAAGAGTGTGAACTGTCCGTTCCAGCCTCCCAGATGGGAAGGCTAGATTACATTGGAGGGGGGACGTTCAGAAAGCTTCACCTGTGTGTAGGTGGGAGAAGGCCAGACAGCAGGTGGTGATGGGATGCAGAGCATCAGAATCCAAGGATTCCAGTGGAAATAAAGTTTCAGATTAAATACAGGACGTTGTTTCTAAATTCAGATATATATTAGTAAAATGTTTAATATATGTGTTTCCCCAAAATTGCACGGGACATATTTACACTAAAATAATTATTTCTTGTGTGTTTGAAATTTTTTAATTTTCTTTTTAAGTTTTTATTTATTTATATTGAGAGAGAGAGAGAGAGAGAGAGGAAGGGGCAGAGAGAGAGGGAGAGAGAATCCCAAGCAGCCCCCATGCTGTCAGCATAAAGCCCAACACAGGACTCGATCTCACAAACCGAACTGTGAGATCCTGACTTGAGCCAGTATCAAGAATTGGAAGCTTAACCAATAGAGCCGCCCAGGCACCCTTTATTTATCTGTAACTTAAATTTAACTTCAAGTCTCTATTTCATATTTGCTAAGTCTAGCAACACTAAGTGGAAAGCCACCTAAAAGGGAGACCCTAAATTAGCCAGGACAAATCAGTTCTAAGAAATATAAAACCATGACAAGTTACTTAATGCAAAAATGTAAATAAATGTTATATAAACATATGGTCAAATTATTTTTTTTCTTAGAGCTTACGTTCTTTTTTTCCCACCACTTTATTTTTTGTCATTTTGTCTTATTTCTTTTTTCCACCATGATAAGTTTACTCTTTAACCTCCATACTCTATTTCGTCCTTTCCCCCACCCCCTTGCCTCTGTTAACTGATGTTGAGAGTCTGTTTCTTGGTTTGTCTTTCTCTTTTTTCCCCCCTTTACTCCTTTGTTTTGTTTCTTAAATTCCACATATGAGTCAAATTATACGGTAATTGTCTTTCTTTGACTGACTTATTTTGCTTGGCATTATACTTTCTAGTTCTATCTATGTTGTTTGCAAATAGCAAGATTTCATTATTTATTTACAGCTGAATAACATTCCATTGTGTACACAACACAATGTGTTTGTGTATGTGTGTGTGTGTGTACATATGCACTACTTCTTCTTTATCCAATTAATCCACACTTGAGCTGCTTCCACAATTTGGCTATTATAAATAATATAATAAACATAGGGACACATGTATCCCTTTGAATTAGTGTTTTTGTATTTTTTTTGGGTAAATACCCAGGAGTATGATTCCTGGATTTTAGGGAGGTTCTATTTTTAGTTTTTTGAGGAAACTCCATACTGTTTTCCACAATGGTTGCACCAATTTGCATTCCTACGAGCTGCACAAGAGGATTCCTTTTTCTCCACATCCTCACCAATACTTGTTGTTTCTTATGTTGTTGATTTTAGCCATTCTGACAGGTGTGAGGCGATATCTCATTGCAGTTTTGATTTGCATTTTCCTGATGGAGAGTGATGTTGAGTATCTTTTCCTGTGTCTGTTTGCTATCTGGATGTCTTCTTTAGACATCCAGAAGACATCTGTTCATGTCTTCTGCCCATTTTTTAATTGAATTACTAGGGCTTTTTGTGTTGAGTTGTATCCATTCTTTGTATATTTTGGATGCTAGTCCTTTATCAGATGTGTCATTTGCAAATATCTTCTCCCATTCAGTAGGTTGACTTTTGGTTTTGTTGATTATGTCCTTCCCTGTGCAGAAACTTTTTATTTTGATGAAGTCCCAATAGTTTATTTTTACTTTTATCTCCCTTACCTCAAGAAACATATCTAGAAAAACGTTGCTAAGGCCAATGTCAGAGAGAGCAGCCTGTGCTCTCCTCAAGAATTTTTATGGTTTCAGGTCTTACATTTAGCTCTCTAATCCATTTTGAGTTTATTTTTGTGTATGGTGAAAGAAAACCATGATGAACTACTTAAAGCAAAAATAAAATAAATGTTGTGCAAATATATGGTCAATTGATTTCTTATAATAGTGCAAATACAATTCATTTGGAAAAGAAAAGGGTGCTGTGATGCCTGGATATTTTCATGGAAAAAAAATACAACTCAACCCGTATCTTTTATCATGCACAATAATTAATTTGAAATAGATCATATACCTAAACATAAATGCTAAACCTAGAAAGCACCTTAAAACAAATATAGGTGAAAATCTGCACAACCTGAGGTAAGCAGGGATTTCTTAGGATACAAAGAAGGAACTAAGCATAAAAGAAAAATTGATAAATTGGTATTTTGGACTGAGTTCCCTAAAAGGCATAGCCTAAGATGTGGTTCTTGGATGAGTCATTTATTGAGTGAATCCCCGTAAGTGACATCTGTGAAGAAGTAAGGGAAGCAGGATAGAACAGAAGAGTAAGCTTAGCAAAGAAGTGTGGTCAGCTGGAGTCCAGCCTCTCCCTGACCCTACAAGGAGCCCCAGACACATATGACACTTCAGTGCTATCCCATATGGAAGTCAGGGTAGAAGCTTTTTGTACCACCATAACAGGCAGTCATTTGAGTAAAGTATTTCATAAGAGAGCATGATACCCCAGTTATGTCTAGGTAAAATTACTCCCATTGGCTGAGAACAATTCTGAGAAAGCTATTGCCTTAAGCCTCCTGCAGCCAACATTTACAATAGCTGGGAATGGGTCTATTTACCACCAGATATCATCAAAGTTAAAAATTTCCAATGATGGGGCACCTGGGTGGCTCAGTTGGTTAAGCATCTGACTTCGGCTCAGGTCACAATCTTACATTCATGAGTTAGAGCCCTGTGTCCGGCTCTGTGCTGACAGCTCAGAGCCTGGAGCCTGCTTCAGATTCTGTGTCTCCCTCTCTCACTCTTCCCCTCCCCCACTCTTGCTCTCACTCTCTCAAAAAGAAATGAACATATAGAAAGAAAGTCACATATAGAAAGTATTAGCAACTTTTGTGTCTCACAAAAGGCTCATATCCAGAATAAAAAATTTCTGCAAACCCAAACAATCCAAGTTTAAAAATAGGCAAAGATCATAAATGCAGAAAACTCTGAAGATTCAACAAAGAAAGTTGCTAGAATTAATCAATGACTTCAGCAAAGTAGCAAGATACAAAGTCAAAACACAAAAATCAGTCGCACTTCCTTAAACTAACAATGAACAATCTGAAAAGGAAATTACAAAAATAATTCCATTTTCAATAGCACAAAAAGAATAATACACTTAGAAATTAATTTAACCAAAGAGATGAAAAACTTGTACAACAAAAACCACAAACAGTGTTGGAAGAAACGGAAGAAGACATAAATAAATGGGAACAAATCCCATGTTCATGGATTTAAAGACTCAATATTGTTAAGATGTCAATACTAACCAAAGCAATCTACAGATTTGATGCAGTCCCCACCCAAATTGCAATGATACTTTTGCAAATATAGAAAAACCCATCCCAAAATTAGATGGGATCTCAAAAGACCCCAGACAGTCAAAATAATCTTGCAAAAGAACAAAGCTGGAGGACTCACACTTCCTCATTGGAAAACTTACTTTAAAGTTACTGTAATCAAAACAGTGTGGAACTGGCATAAAGATAGACATATATCAATGACATAGAAGAGAGATCCCCCAAAGACCTTTGCATATATTATCAAATGATTTTTGACAAGGGTGCCTAGACTATTCAGAAGGGGAAAGACTATCTTTTCAACAAATGGTGCTGAGAAAACTGGATATCTACATACAAAAAGATGAACACCTTTACCTAACACCATAAACAAATATTAATTCAAAATAAATCAAAGACTTAAATATAGAACCTAAAACTCTTAGAAATCAATAGGACATAAGCTTTTTAACATAGAATTTGTCAATCATTTCTTGGATTTAACACTAAAGGCAGAGGCAGCAAAAGAAAAAACAGATAAATTAGACTTCATAAAAATTAAAGAATTTTGTAGGGTGCCTGGGTAGCTCAGTCAGTTGAATACCAATTCTTGATTTTGGCTCAGGTCATGATCCTGGGGTTGTGGGATCAAGCACCATGTCGGGCTCCACCCTGATCATGGAGCCTGCTTAAGATTCTCTTTCTCCCTCTCCCTCTACCCCTCTTCCCTTCATTTGAGTGCTCTCTCTCTCTCTCTAAAATAGAAAATAAATAAATAAATAATTTTGTGCCTCAGAATGGAGAGTCCAGAGAATAAAAAGTCAACCCACAGAGTGGGAGAAAATATTGGCCAGTCATATATATGATAAAGGGTTAATATCTGGAATATATTGAAAACTCAAACAACTCAACAACAAAAAACAAACAACCCAATTCAAAAATGGGCAAAGGACTTTAATAGTTATTTTTCCAAAGAATATATACAGATGGCTAATCAGTACATGAAAATATGTCCAACATCACTGATCTTTAGGGAAATGCAAATCAAAACTACAATGAGATACCACCTTATACCCATCAGGATGGTTACTATTAGAAAAAACAAACCAGAAAGTAATAAGGATAGCCAAGCATGTGGGCTGTTGGTGGGAATATAAAATGGTGCAGCCAAGGTGGAAACAGTATGGTATGACGGTACCTCAAAAACTTAAAACTAGAATTACCAACTGATTCAGCAATTCTGCTTCTGGTATAGACCCAAATTGAAGGCAGGTCCTCAAAGAGACATTTGTACACCCATGTCCATTGCGGCATTATTTGCAGTCGCTAAAATGTGGAAGCAACAATATCTATTGTCAGAAGAATGATGAACTAAATGTCCTTTACACATTCAATGGAATATTATTTAGCCTTAGAAAATAAATTCTGCAATATGCTGCAACATGGATAAATTTTGAGGGCTTATTCTAATAAAATAAGTCACAAAAGGATCAATACTGTAGGATTCCACTTACATGAGGTACTCAGGGTAGTATAATCTGTAGAGATAGAAAGCAGAGTAGTGGTTGCCAAGGGCTGGGGGAAGGGGAGAACGGGGGGAGTTGCTGCCTAATCAGTACAGAATTTCAATTTTACCAGATGAAAGAGTTATAGTAATGGATGGTGGTGATAGCTGCACAATAGGATTAAATACCATTGTCCACTCTAAAATGGTGAAGATAACTTTTATGTTATATGTATTTTACTACAACACAGAAATTGGGGAGGGGGAAAACAAAGGACTTTTATAGACTAAATTTAAATGACTAAATTAAAAGACTAAAATTAAAATGACTGAGAAAACCAGTGTTAGCAAGCATGTACATCATACGGAGACTAAGGCATTGACGGTGAGTGTAAAATGGTCCAACCCCTTTGGAAATTGTCAACTTCTAATAAATCTATCTACTTATCCCAGGAAACAGGAATTATACTACTAGCAATTACACTATCCTCTCTCCAAGTTAAAATACATGTCCACAAAAAACTGGTAGAAGAATGTTAGAATGTTCACATCAATTTTGTTCCCAGTAGCCAAAATCCAGAAATAACCCAATGTCAATAAACAAGTGAATGGATATGCAATCTGTAGCATATTCATTCAATAAATTAAAGCACAGTGGGATGCTTGGGTGGCTCGGCTGGTCAAGCATCCCACTCTTGATTTCAGTTCAGGTGATGATCTACCTCATGGTGCATGGGTTTAAGGCTCATGTCTGTGCTGACAGTGTGGAGCCTGTTTAGATTCTCTTTCTCCCTCACTCTCTGCCCCTCCCCTACTTGAGCACTCTGTCTCCCTCTCTCTCTAAATAAATAAATCATTTCTTTAAAGAAAAAAAAAAGATCAGCCTTTGAAAAATTAATTAATTAATTAAAACATGGCAATAAAAAGAGCTCCTGTTACATGCAACAGCACTGATGTAACTCAAATCCATGTTGAATGAAAAGAGAGAAACACAAAAGTGTAACCATTCAATGATTCTCTTATACAAAGTTCAAGAACTGTCAAAACTAATCTATAGAGATAGAAATCAGAACAATGGCTGCTTCTAGGGTAAAGCGTGGGAACTGATGTGAAAAGGTCATGAAAGAATTTTATAGGGTGAAGGAAATGTTTTATGTCTTGACTGGGTTACAAGAAAATATATATTTGTTCAAATGTATCAAACTGTACCCTTAATATCTCTGTGTTATATAGTGCAATGTAAACTATACCTCAATAATTTTTATTAGTTTATGTAACTAGAACTCCAAGAAATTAATTGGTTTCAGGAATGTCTGAATCCTGGAGTTCATACAAGGTCATCGGGGTCACCCTGCTCTCCTCCCCTCCTTCTTCCTCCCTCTCTTTCCCTTTTCTGCCCCTTCCCTCCCTTTTCTGTCCCTCGCTCTCCCTTTCTCTTCCCGTCCTTCCAAACCCTTTCCTTTTGCTTGCCTCCTTTGGCCTCTGGCCTTATTCTGACTCAGAATGTTCCACATAGCCGTAAGAAAGTTCCCACAATGCCTTTAGGGATTATTACGTAGTTCACAATTCTGGGACTAAAATACTCTGTTGGCTGAGCTTATTCACATAAGAGAAGAAACTCAGTGCGTTGTAATTTTACTTTAATTGTGCTTCATAGCTAACTGGCTGTTCTGCTGAAGCTGTTTCTTGGCAAACCAAATCTTAGAGTAGGCGCTAGTCATGGCTTCTCTGATCCATGGAGGGAAGGTACCAATTTGGAAATTGCTCTCAGCCAGTTTAAGAGAAAACTCAGATTTTATTTATAACTGCTCGTTTATCTGGACATTTACTGCTGTTTTCCTAAAAGTCCAAGTAGGCCTTGCACAGATCACAGCTAGGGGTTTTGAGACAGACACATTACTGACTTTGCTCTTTGAAGAGGTCACATTGAGAAAATGGAACCAAACCTGAGTGGGAAAAGAAATGACTTGGAGCTTCATTTCAGATGGAACCACACTGCGTTAACCCAAAGGTATATTTTTGTCTTTCACTCCACTGCATTTACCAATTTGGATTGATTTCTACATGGTTCTTCTTCCTGTAAAAGTTCAGTTAAGTCCTTCTAGAAACCATCTGCCCTACTGTATCCAAATAAAATTGTCAGAAAATTTTCTTCCCAAGCCTTCAGCCAGCTGGGGATGGGCTCTTTTTTTTTTTTTTTTTTTCAGTATTTTTTTTTAAGATAAAAGCTAATTCCTACATTTGCTCCTTACAATCTTTAACTCAGAAACACTTGCCTCCTAAAGTTCCTTGCTTGACTTCGTTTCTTCCCATCTTCCACGTTTCATTAGAGGGCTCGAGCTGAGGACAAGGAAGTAAGATTTCAGATGCATCTTCACACTAGTCTCTGTCTGACTACTACAGCCCACAGGCCAAATTTGTTTTTGTAAATAAGGTTTTACTGAGTCCAGCCTGATCCATTTATTTACAGATTGTCCTTAGCTTTTTCCATGCAATTATGGCAGATATTAGTTGAAAGTGGGACAGCCCACAAATCTAAAGTGTTTTCTACATGGCTCTGCAAAGAAGGGCCATGTCTGACATACATAGTACCTACTCATGCTCTCTCTCCTCCTTAACACTAAATTTTGAACACTCTTCTTGGAATGAAGAGATATATCAGGAGAACAGAAAAACTAAGTCATATGGTGTTTGCCATATCTCTTTAACATGTACATTATTGATATAAAAAAGTGTGTTATGGAGGGGGTCCACCCCAATATCAGCTAACCTTGGGATTTTGTTCTTCTGTCAACACCTTAAAGACAGTCAAAGACAAAGTATGCCAGAAATTCTCCAAACCATTTACCCACCCATTCGACCTCCACCTCCCCATCAGACCTCAGTGGAAGTTAAATTTATATTAGGTATAAGCATGTTCTAATATATAGATGATCTCTCAGAAAAGGTTTTCTGGAATCTCCCGTGAAGGCTAACAATAGGAATTGTGTAGGAAAAAATCCCTAAAAGGACACTAAAATATATTTTTTGACCAAGGAAACAACCTTAAGATGTCAATCAATAGCTTGGCAATGGAAAACTGGAGTGGGAAGAAATCTGCTTATGAAGGATCCAGAAAAATGAGAGACTCACCATGAAGGCTCAGGAATTCAAGAGTTGTTTCACCCTAGATTCATGACGTGTGGAAGAGGTGTTTCAAGATAGACTCCTGCCCAGACGTCTAGATGCCGGTCCCAGGGAAGAAGCAGTAACAAGGAAGTGGCACCATCTGAGTGCTCCCATCGGAGATGATGATGACCAAGGACTGCCCACTCTCTTTCTTCTGAGATGGATGACCCCAAACAACTGGCAGAGCTGTACACGGCTCAACCCCTGGCACCAACTGACATTCCAACAAGCTCTGCCCCATTATAACCTCCATCAAAGTCAAAACACAGAAGAGACCCCTGCCCTGTTCCCAGTCCTCTTTCTCTCTCCCGCCATAACTTGGTGCTTATCATGCCCTTGTAATTTTTCATACTTAATACATCTGAGTCAACAAATAATATTGGTTTTGTATTTTAATTTAAATACATTTACCACATTGTATGTTTCATCCTACATCTTGACATTTCCACATTGTTTCCTTTAAGGCGTTACATAGTGTTTCATTTTTTTTTTTTTTTTTTTAGGGCTCTGATGTTCATTGGTATGTTCATGGTCTATTTGTTTTTATTGCTATTTACTATCCTATCCATTATGAGAAATATTCAGGTTACTTACAAACTACAAACACTGCTCTGTAGACATTTTGCCCTTCTATCCACATGCCATGAGCAAGAGTTTCCCTGAAGCATATACACCATTCAATTCTCTGTTTTCTACAGAGTTTGAGCATTTTATCGTATTATCGTTGGCCATTCAGATTTCTTCCTCAATGATCAATCTGTTCAAATTATTTTTTTATTGTTTTTGTTCCTGCTTAATACTAGATATTTCATATATAGCCTGACCACTAACCATTGGCTAGTGTTCTGTGTTGCAAATATTTTTTTTTTTTTTTGCCAACTTGAGGCTTTTCTTTGAACTTTTATTGGTGGTTTTGTTACACTGAAGTTTATCCTTTTGGTAAGCCAGACTACCCCAATTCTTATTATCTGTATTTTTTCTTATCTTATCGAAGAAAAAATTTTCGATACAAAGATTATGAACAGATTACTCTGTATTTTCAGAAAGTTTGGGAGTTTTAATTTTAAAGGTTGTATCTATAATCCATTTGAAAGTACCATCATGTCTAGTTACTGTTCCATGTGGACATCCAGTGGTCTCAATGCTATATATGACCTACCCCACAATTTGCACAATAATTTATTCTACTGCTTCTGTCATAGATCATGTTCATGTATATTCCTAGGCCTGCTCCTGGGATATCTATTGTTAGTATATTTATTCCAATATTTTAGACTCTGTCCAATTTAACAACAACAAAAATATCCTTGGTGAATTTCAGCCGACATCTAATTTATTCTATCAACTTAGCTTAATAAGATTCAAATACTTACACAGCTAAAACATTCCATAGAAGAACATAATAATTTCTCTTAATTTAGATTGTTCAAATTTTTTTAATGTTTTCAATTTACTTTTGAGAGCAGGGGAGGGACAGAGAGAAAGGGAGATGGAAAACCTGAAGAGGGCTCCATGCTGATAGCGGCAAGCCCAGTGAGGGGCTCGAACTCATGAACTGTGAGATCATGACCTGAGCCAAAGTCAGACGCTCAATTGAGCTACCCAGGAGCCCCTAGAAGTTTCTTTTGTTAGATATAGTGCTAAGTAACTCACTGTTTGGGGGGGGGCTATATAGCACACATTTGATTTTGTGTTATTATTGTTGTGACGATTTTACAACTAACAAACTTGTTCGACTTCCTTATTTATCTCAATAGTTTACATAGATTGTTTTGTATTTGTTTTAATGTTTATTTATTTATTTTTGAGAGAGAGGGACAGAAACAGAGGGAGAGGGAGAATTCCAAGCAGGCTTCATGCTGTCAGCATAGAACCTGACACAGGGCTCAATCTAACAAACAGTGATATCCAGACTTGGGCTGAAATCAAGAGTCACTTAACCAACTGAGCCATCCAAGCATCCCAACTGTTTTGTATTTTTATATAGAAAAATTATATTTTCTATGAACTTCAATTCTTTCTTTTTAATATTAAAATATACGCCTTCTAGTATTTTTGTATTATCTAAAAGCTTCAACGCATTTTGAATAATAGCATGAATAGTAGATATCCTTGGGGTGCCTGGGTAGCTCAGTCAGCATCTGACTCTTGTTTGGCTCAGGTCATGATCAATCCCCATGTTGGGCTCAGTGCTGAATGTAGATCCTGCTTAAGCTTTTCTTTCTCCCTCTGCCCCTCACCCTCGCTCATATGCTTTCTCTCTAAAAGAAAAAAAAAAGATATGATAGATACCCTTGTTTTGTTCTTGACCTTAAATTGATTAATCTTAAGTATTTTACTTGCTTCATAGTATTAATAGAAACTATTTTTATTGGAATCCTTTTTTAAAGTTGAGGCATAATTGACATACAGCATTACATTAGCTTCATGCGTACAGCATAGTAATCTGATACTTGTATACATGTGGTGACACTTGTATCCATGGTAAAATGGTCACCACAATTTCAGTTAGGTAAGTATTCTAGTTAATTCTATCATTAACTTTATGTTAAAGTTAATACAACATTATTGACTATATTCCTCATTCTGTACATTATATCCCCATGACTTATTTATTTTATAGCTAGAATTTTGTACTGCTTAATACCCTTCACCTATACCACTCCTTCCCCCCATCTTAACTCTTCTTCCCTTGGGCAACCACCAATCCTTTCTCACTATCTGCGAGTCTGAGTTTTGTTTGTCTTTTGTTTGTTTTGATTTTTAGATTCCACATATAAGTGAAGTCATGTGGCATTTATCTTTCTCTAACTTATTTCACCTAGCATAACACCTTCAAGGTCTGTCCATGTTGTCACAAATGGCGAGATTTCATTCTTTATGGTTGAGTATATTGTATATATATTGTGTATATCTATTTCTATAATTATATCTATAGATATCTTATACAGATATATGTTGTATATATATATATATATATATATATATACAATTATACAATATAATTATAATTATAGATATAGACATAGACCCCTGTTTCTTTATCCATTCATTCATTGATGGACACTTAAATTATTTCCATATCTTGGCTATTGTAAGTAATGCCACAATAAACATAAGGATGCATACATCTTTTCAAATTGGTGTCTTTGGTTGTTTTTTTGTTTTTGTTTTTGTTTTTTTCAAATAGATACCTAGTAGTAGAATTGCTGGATCATATGGTAGCTGTATTTTTAATTTTTTCAGGAATCACCATACTGCTTTCCACAGTGTCTGCGTCAATGTCCATTACCACCAAGAGTGAACAAAATTCCCTTTCCTCCACATCCTCATCAACATTTGTTATTTCTTGCCTTTTCGATAATAGGCATTCTGATAGGTATGAGGTGATCCTAGGAGAGGAATCTCATTTAGCACCTAACTTCCAGGTTGAATGGAAGCCAGAACCTCAGGCAGTAGCTTTTAAGGCATGCAAATAAATATAGATTGGGGGGCCCCAGTCATAATTTCTGCTAACCTTCAGAACAGGAGAACTGGAGGTGTCTCCTGAGTGACTGTTGCAAAACTCAAGGTTGCAGAGGACTGTATAAGCTTCTTTCTGGAAAGTCTTGTTGAGCTATAGCAAGGCTAAGGGAATGCACAAGGATGGTACTTGTTTCCTGGGAGCACCTCTTTTGCTTTAAGATAGATGGAAAACCTGAAACCTTTCCCTTAGGCTGAAAGTCCAGGCTAATTAAATAGGCCTTTTTCTCAGGAATACCAAGCTTGTGTTTCAGTCTGTTGTTTGTGCAGCGCCATGGGGATGGTAGCCTGCCAAGACCTGTCTTTCTGATTGTTAGAGTCCCATGAAGCTCTGGAAATCAGCCCCCTTGGCCACCAGAACAAGGCAATCAAGGTGTCCCTGTGTGGATTGTGCTTGCAGGCTTTAGCTCGGGAGTGGGGGCAAGTCTGTGATCAGTCATGCTTGCTGGCCCCAGCCAAGGAGCTTGGGAGTGTGACAACCGTTCGTCATTTCTGGCCTCAGCAAGTGTCATGACCACTGGCTCATACCCAACTCAGCAAGGAGTCAGGAGGGTGCCTTGTCCAAGTTTGCTTGTCTATGTAAGCAGGTTATGTGGAGAGAGTAACAACAGCACCTTTCAGTACCCCCAACTCCGGGTAGAGTCTCAACTGCCCTCCACCCTTCTGGCCAATGACCCCAGATCAGGAAATGAATCTCCTTCATATATAGCCTAGGTGCTCAAGCTGCTGGGTTTTTTCCCCACTGGGTATTGGGGTGAGCAAGAACACATGGGAACCCTCCAGGAGGGCAGTTTCAATTTCCTATAACACTTTGGGACCCCCACATGACAGAGCTGTTGGCTTTCCAAGCCAGAATGCTGGGGGCTCATCTCTGTGGTGCAGATCCTAGGGGCTGGGTGCCTGAGGTGGGGCACCAACCCCTTACTCCTCTAGGAGCAGTGCCTGTGTGTTTAGATCCCTCCCTACTATGTGTTGCCACGCTAGAGATGGGGATCTTTTCAAAACTGTGACTCTGCCTCTCCTACCCACCTCAATGTGCTTCTTTTCATCTTTTGTTATATAGAGAAGTTCATCTTGTTTTCAGACTTTCTTAGGAGGGAAATCATTCATATTTATCCGTAGATTTGATGTGTCGGTGGGAGGACAGGAGTTCAGAAAGTTTCTTCACCACCATCTTGGACCCCTTTCAACTCAGTAGACATCATTTAACCAAGTAAAGAAGTGCCTTGACATTTATAGCGGACGAAAAGTTTTGTTTTGTTTTGTTTTGTTTTTTATCAAAAATAGTGTTGAACTTTAATATTTTTATTAGATACTAATATATATCTACTGAGAGTTTAATGTGTTTTTCATTAATCTGGTAATTTAGTAATCACATTAATAAATATTCCACCCTTACCACATCCTTTCAACCCTGGGTTAAACTCTACTGCTTTATGATGTATTATTTTTAATACACTGCTGTACTGTTTTGTTAATATTTTATATAGTACTTTTACTTCTAAATTGTTAGTGAATTATGCTACCTTTGTCTATATTTAATAGCAAGATTGCGTTGGCTTCTTAAATTGAGTTCAACAGCAACAGTGTTCCTTCATATTTAGTTTCTGAATTATTGCAAATATTAAATTTTTCCTTAAAGCTTTGGTAAACTTACCTGTAAAACCATCTGAGACTGAGGCCTTTAGTGATTCTTTTCTGTCTTTGTTTTTTATTCTAAATATTTTAAAATTTATTTATTTATTTTAATAGAGAGAGAGAGCCTGAGCACAGTAGGGGCAGAGAGAGAGGGACAGAGAGAATCCCAAGCAGTCTCCATGCTCGCAGCAAGAAGCCCCATGCAGGGCTCAAATCCATGAACCACGAGATCGTGACCTGAGTTGAAATCAAGAGTTGGACGCTGAACTGAGTGAGGCACCCAGGTTCCCCTAATGTTTGTTTTAATTTTATTTTCCCCTTCCATTTTTTTTAAAGTCTATCCTTGATGTAAGAAATTTTTGACTTGTGTTGGCTCATTCATTTTTAGCCTTTTTTATTTCCAAAAATAAGCACTTAATATTCACATATCATGCTAAAATACTCCTATAGCTACATTTACAGGTTTTGTTGTAAAAAACTCTTCTTGTTGCTTAGTTTCTTATTTCTAAATACTTTAGTGATTTCTATTTTGATTTCTGCTATAATTCATATGTTATTCAGAAGTGTGTTTTACGTTTTACATTAG
The DNA here is from genome assembly GCA_030068075.1 of Paguma larvata. Lineage (NCBI taxonomy): Eukaryota > Metazoa > Chordata > Mammalia > Carnivora > Viverridae > Paguma > Paguma larvata. Next base: position 126,191,095 of record CM057827.1, on the reverse strand, counting down.
TGTTTGTGATAGGCAGATTTGAAGATGTCCTTCAGTGACCCCATCTACTGGTATACATGTCTTTCTGTAGTCCCCTCCCTGTGAGTGTGGCTTCTAGAACTCCCCTTCAAGAATCCCCTCCTGATAAATATATTACTGAAAAATGATAGAATAGCCCTTCCTAGGTTAGGTTACAATCAGACTGCCTTCTGTCTTGGGCACCCACTCTCTCTTGCTTGCTCACTCTAAAGAAAGCCAGGTGCCATTTTGGGAGTTGCTGTTCTATGTGGCCTACATGGCACGAAACTGAGAGAAGCTTCTAACAACTGACTCCTGCCAATAACCATGTGAATGAGTTTGGAACTAAAGTCTCCCTAGACCTTGAGGTAACTGCAGTCCTAACGGTTTGATTAGAGTTTCTTAAAAGAACTTGAGTCAAGACCTCCAAAAGCTGTGCCTGGATTTATAGAAACTGTGAGATAAGAAATGGTTGTTGTTTTAAACACCAAATTTTGACCCGATTTGTTACAGAACAATTTTAGTTTGTGAAAGTGGAATGCTACTATAAAGAAGAACTTAAAATATGGGACTGGTTTTAGAACCACACAGTGAGTTTTGTGGAGAGGGTTCATAAAAGCTTAAAGTTCCTCAATCGCATTATACCTAGAATTGTGGACTTCAAGGACACTGCTGATAGGAACCCCAAAAGACAAAGAGATAATACTGACTGATTTCTTCTACTTCAATTCATAAACAAAGAAATAACTTACACCTGTTAATACAAATATCTTTGATCTTCCACAATGATAATCACTATCAATAATACATATAATTATTGATTACATATTAATGTGCTCTTGCTAATTTCAAAATTATAAAATGTAGGTTTTCTTGGAAAACTGAGAAGCTTGAAAACCTTATATCTTGACCTTTGACAGCTTTCAAATATTTAAAGACCTCTGATGAGATTGGGGTTGATATTAACAGATATAAACTTTTGATATTGTCTACTGAAATATGTTGATGTTGGGATGTTCTGCATAACTTAGTGATCTAATCTTTTCCAAAAAATAATGCATGATGCTACAGAGTCATGCATGGATTGAAGAACCATGTAAAGTACAAGAGAGAACACTGGATGCTAATACAGCAGAATTTGCACCTTTCACTGGTTTATTTTCAAAACGCCATATCCAAAATTATATGTAAAGCCTATTAAAAAGTCTAAGTACATTTTTAAGTGTAAAGTGATGTAACTGCTCTTGTTTAATTTTTTTTTTATTTTGGAAAATAAAGTTATTTTCATAAAAATAAATTATTTATGTTAACAGTAACGAGTTTATTATTCTTACTTTTAAATGAGTTAATAGTTAATTAAATATTAAAAGGTTCAGATTGATTTCTATCATAGTAAATATCAACAGATAAAATCCACTTAAAGTCCTTTGCAGATGTCAGTAATTTTTAAGAGTGTAGGGTGTCTTAAGATCAACATGTTTTTGGAACTATTATATTAGCATATTAAAGACCACAAAGGGTCCACTGATGTAAAAACTTTCTTAACTTTGTTAGAGACCAGTGTTTTCCACGTTTTCCTAAATTTTCTTTCAAATTATATCTCTTTACCTCTAGCAATATATATTCTGTAAGAGAGAGTTTGAAATTGTTTTGTATAGAAAATAGATGAAACCCTGTGATTCTTAAATTGCTAATCTTCAAAACCCAGATATCTTTGAAAAAAAAATTCCTTATTTAGTTCCATCATTTCTCCCAGAGATCCTTCATGTTGTTAGCCAAAGGAGAATTTGTGACAAATACTGTCTATTGTCTACTTATGTAGTAAAGGATTTAGCCTTGCCCGAAGAGAGGAACGTCTGGCCTTTGCCCTTGGCTTCTCAGAAGCAATCTCTAAGCCCCTGGAAGGCCATGCCTGATAGGACTTGTTTTCTTAGAGGCCTTGCTTCACACTGGATAGTCTAACAACATGACCTAGGCTGGGCCTGATTGCACTAGAAAGACAAAATAATGTGAGTTAGAGTGGAGGCTTTGGGTCACATTCAGAGGGACCAGAGACTGGGGACTGAAATCAGCTACATGGGGAGCCTTTCATGCCTACATAATGGCGTCCCAATAAAAGCTCTGGACTCCGGGATTCAGGTGAGATTCCCTGGCTGACAGTATTTGTGCACATTGGCACACATCAACCACAGGAGAGTAATTCTGTCCTGACTCTATGGACAGAAGGCAATGGAAGCTACACATCTGGTACATCCCCGGACTCTGCCTTGCATGCTTCTTTCTTTGGCTAATTTCAATCTGTATTTTTCCCTTGTAATCAATCACAACCATAAGTATAATGATTCTCAGTAAGTTTTATGGCTTTTTCTAGTGACTTAGTGAACTTGAAGTGGTTTGGGGAAGCCCTCAAACTTGTAAGTGGTGTCAGAAGTCAGGGTGATGTTGGGTAGACTGGTCCCTGTAGCTTTGCAGTTGGCTAAATTCCTTTGCACCATGCAGACTTGGTCCTCCACTTCTGTGTAAAATGAAGAAAGAAAAAAAGAAGGAAATTATTTTGTTCACATAGCTATGAAAACCTCTTGATCTCAAAGACAGTAGATCTCTTCTTCAATGCCTACTGTGATCTAGACTAGATATCAGTAATCCCTTTCCCATTGGCCAGCTATGAGTCTGGTGTAGCCATGGGCCCTGCATCTGGTCAATGAAATAGAAGTAAAGTCTCATAAGTGAAGCTTAAAGAAAACCCTTTATTCCGTTATGTCAGAATGCAGATGGGGGCGCCTGGGTGGCTCAGTCAGTTGAGTGGCTGTCTTCAGCTCAGGTCATGATCTTGCAGTTCATGAGTTCGAGCCCCACATCGGACTCTGTGCTGACAGCTCTGATCCTGGAGCCTGCTTCAGATTCTGTGTCTCCTCTCTCTGCACCTCCCCCACTCGTGCTCTGTCTCTCAAAAATAAATAAACATTTAAAAAAATGCAGATGTAATACCTAGAGTTGTAGCAGCATTCTTGCAACCATTGGGCAATAAACCCAGAGATTAAAGCTAGTATGACAGGAGTGGCAGAGCAGAGAGACAAAAAGAGGCTTAAAAGAACTGTGTGAGGTGAATGAATGTATTTAAATAAAAAACAAAACAAAACAAAAAAACATTGTCTGAATTGGCTACTGAGATGTATGTTGAACATGTTTATAAGCTACTTCAATAAATAAGCCCTCTGCTTTGTTATGGAATGTTGTTTATTAAACCTTTTCTTACATAAAATATTAGCTTAGAAAAAAAAATGTTAAAAAAGTATTTAACATTAGTACTTTCCCTCTCAAAATGCAGTTGCATGACTATCAGATCTAAAATATACAGCCAGAAAAGCAAAGCAAAATTATTAAGTGAGGGGAAGAATGTGAGGTCTTAGAGAACCAGTTAACAAGGGACTGGAAAAAGGGACAACATGTTATTAGTATCAAAGAAGAATTTATGTTAATTTTTTGAAAACTGCTAAACTGTAAAATCAATGTACAAATGAGAATTTACTTAAGAGACTATCCAGGTGCATTAAGATTCACTTGAGTTCTTTCTTAAACCTAAGCATAGTTTTAACAAGTTTGAATTGTTCTTGTCTCTCTTCTAATTTGTTTCTCATTGCCTCCCACCTAAAGCATCTATGGCCAAAATAATTGTCAGGCAAACTAGATTTGGAAATCTGACATTTGTTTGGCATGATTAGTCCTGGGTTTTCTTAATACCACATGAATGGTGTAGTGGAGCCTCAATATGGCCTTCTAGTTGGCAATGATCTCAACAGGTGAGCTGGAAACCGGAGGGATTGCAAGAATGAGTCCATTCTCCTGGTCACTCTGCCTTCATTAAGTTGTGCGACCTTGAGTAACTCTCAGGCTATTTCTGCTTATGCTTTGATGAACGGGGGAGAAACACCACTGGCTGGTAGCGATCTCCCATCTCTCTCTAAAAGGTACATTTGAAACTGCTATAAAAATTCTCAAAACTCTAAGTATAACTAATATTTTTATTAATGGTCCAGGAGGTATAAAGACCTATCCAAGAATTTGGGGACTCATGCAAAATTCAAAAACCAGTATGTATTCAGAATTGTTCTAAGTTCTTAGGAATTGCCTGTGTTTCAACTCTTACAATCTGTCCTTCATCTAAATACATCCCCTAGGAAAAAAATAATATATAATATCACCTAACATTAGAGTGACAATAAAAAGTTAGGAATATGCTGCTGACGCCAATTGCTGAATATCAGAATTAAGTCCAAAAAGAATGAATGCCAGATTGGCTGACGTAGCATGTCCAAAGACAAAGGTAGTTGTTGAGATCATTAAAACAAAGACATAGAGCCAAACAGAGGTTAGAGAATTAGGGAACTAATAGGGTGGAGAAGCAGATTATAGAGGATACAATGTGAGGTGGCCCATTTAAAGAATGGCCGAGTGTTTACATAATTCTACCAATGACTTATATGGGCAGTTAAGGCCGATTTGCAAAATATGACCCCACTGAATCTCAAGACATGGAGATCCGGATTATAATTATTTCTGTTATGTTAGGATTTACAGTCAGCATTTAAGTTCTCAAGAGCATCATTTATATGAGGGTATCTGTATCTACATAAGAGTGAGTTGCATTGTTAGAAGATGTACAAATTTCATAAAAGGAGGTATACATAGTATGTGAGTAAGAAGCATGGTCATCAAGGAGTCCAACACTCAAAATTCTGTAGTAAAAGGCTGGTAAGAGGCACAGAGAAGTAGGGTAGGGTGAGGAGGGTAGAACAAAGGACACCCTCTGTGTGTTGGATTAAGGCTGTTGGATTTGAAGCCCCTAAACAACTGTCCATATCACAAAATGCCATGAATATAACTAGAATGCCAGGACAGATTTAGGTAAAGAAGAGACCATGCCAATCTGTGGTTAAAGTGTGATTCCTCAAGCCAAGGATACAAAGTCACTCTTCCTTGATTTAACCCAAATTAACAAAACTTATCATAGGGACAGGGCCCAGGCTGCCCATCAGAAACCCAGAGAAACTTTCCAGAACCACAGATTCCTGAGACCACCACGCCCCACACCAACTGAATCTGTATCTCCACAAAGAAATCTATGAATCAAGGTACTACTGAATGAAAGGAAAAGATGACCCCATCTTAAAATGGCTTAAATAAGATGAGCTATTTTCTCATACAAGTAACTCAGGAGAGCAGTTCAGGGATGACTAACAAAGCAACTCAGCAATATGGTGACAGACCCAAGTACTTTCCTCACTACCATCTTCAGTGTGTTGGCTTTTTCTCTGTGTGACAACCTCAGACTGGCCTCTCATGGTGACACAATGGTTACTGCAGCTCCTATCTTTACACTGCATGGCCACAACCAGGCCATGTTCCTTGGTCCTCAGTTTTCCCATTTTACCCTCACTCCCCTTTGGCCAGCATTGTATCACAAATCCATTTCTAAATAACCCCTACTTATTAAATAGAATTAACATAATTTGTAACCAAATAAGATTCTCCATCATGGACTTGGGCAGGATCCAGCCTCATCAGATGTATACGGCTGCCTTGTTGCCAAGGCAAGCTGTGGTGAAGTATCAGTTGAATAGGCAACCAAAAATGTCCATAACAACCTGTATTTTTAAAGGTAAATTTTAGGCAGCACAGTTCTATAAGAAAGCAATTTCTTGAGTTCCTTAATTTCATTAGGCTGAATTTCACCACGTGGTTAAATACTTAAGAGCAAAGTGTTATAGAGTGAGTGGTCCTTTCTCCTATCCTGTACAGAACCCCATGTCAATCCAGAGTATGATTCATTTAGAAGGACCAGGGGGTATGACTGTTGTCCCGCTCAAAGTCATGGCTGCCTTCAGTGAAGTTGGCATGGCCCTCTCAAACAATGATATAATCAGAGAATACAGAAAAAAGGTTAAAGGCAACTATTTCATTAGTACCCTGGAAGACCATTTTGTCACTCCCACAAACACTGGGATTGGAATGTGGCGACATTGTAAGACAATGGAAGTCCTCAGGGGCAGACTGGAGCAAGAGCAGAAAATATAAAGCTTATTAATACACATCTGCTTCAAAAGCAAGAGATCATTTGGGAAATTTTAGGAAGAGACACAAATAGATCCATGATACATGGATGAATAGACAGCAAATCTTGATTATTTCCAGATTCTGTATTTGCCAATTCTCCTACTTGTCAAAATTGATTTGGATCCACATCAATACCTGTGGCACTTTTGTAGTCATTTGTAGTTTGGGGCAAAGTGACAAAAACTTGGAGTCACCTGACTCCTGACCTGCCAGTGACCAATGATACTCTGCCTTCTGGTTTCAGCTCTCATCCTATAAACGAGTGTCCTTTTCACCCTCGATCTCACTAGGTTTTGTACTTGTGTGCCTTCCATTGATGATTTCACTGTTTAAAATGCCCTCCAAGCATAGCACTGAGATTCTGAGCAGTGTTCCTAAGTGTGACAAGGCTGTCACATGCTTCCTGAAGAAATATAGGCGCTTCATAAGCTTCACTCAGTCACGACAACGGTTAGATATGAGTGCAATGTTATCAAATAAACTATCTGTTAAATAAGATTTTTTTTAATGTTTAATTATTTATTTTGAGAGCGAGACAGAGCACATGTACATGAGTGTGCTTGGGGCAGAAAGAGAGAGGAAGAGAGACAATCCCAAGCAGGCTTTGCACTGTCAGCACAGAGCCCAACATGGAGCTCCATTCCAAACCATGAGATCATGACCTGAGCCGAGATCAAGAGCAGGACACAACCAACTGAGCCATCCAGGCAACCCTGTTAAATAAGATTTTTTCAACAAACACGCATATAAAAGACACTGTATATTGATCAATTGACAAAAATGTGACCAGAGACTCACAGGAACCCAACTTGATATTTCCCTTAGGGGCAAGGGTTATGCATTCACCAAATGTTCACCCTTTATAGAACCTAACTATCATAAACAATGAGAATTAACTGTATAATACATGAATGTTTTAGTGTGTGTGTATATATATATATGTAATATTAATTATATATAAATGATGTATAATTTACTACATATATTATTATTATATAAAATATATATAATATAATAATGAGAATCAACTGTGTATATATATATACACACACACACACAATACACACAATCTTTCTAGAACTTTTCTTTTTCAGACAGCATTATAACCCCTTTGCATTTCCCTGTAGTCCCTCTGTACTGTCAGATATATATAACCTGCTTATATGCCAGGGTCCAGAATTTCATATAAGGGGTTGGCTAGATGGGTTCTGGATGCTCAAAGAATGAAAAGAGAACACTATGTTAAATAACCCAAATATAATAACTAGAAGGAAAACGAGAGGTGGCTGTGGATATTGGAACCTGGGGGCAAGAGGAGGGGCTCCCTGGTGCTCAGGCTCAGAGCTCCAAGAAAAGAACACTGCTTGAGGAGCTCAAAGCTTTCCCACAGCCACAATGAAGCTGATTCTGTCCAAGGCAAGTGAAGTTAGGGGGTAGGAAACAACTGCATTTTTGCAGCAACACTGAAAGGGACAAGAGGCAAGACCAGTCCTTCCTTCCTCCTCCAGCCTTGCCACGCCTCTCTGTCACCTCCTATTGGCAGAGCCTATAACAGGACATAACAGGGCGCCGACAATGAAGAAATGTAGTTTTAGTCTCCTCAGTACCATAGAAGGCAGGATTGAAGCTGAGAGGCAGAATGCAAAGGACTGGCATTGCATTAATCTCCTTCCCCTCACATCCAATAATAAATACTCAGGAAAACATTATTCTAGTCCAAATTCAGAAGAAACAGACTAAGTTATATACTATCTGCTCTAGGAATATGTAGTACTGATCATTTCAAAAAAGAGGAAAACCAATACAAATATTAAGATACAAAAGAATTTTGGTCTAATGATTACTCTTACATAGTAAAAATTATTACCTCTTCATTAACCCAGAACATAACCTGTTGGGAGCCATTTTGGGCCCACAGGTTGAGACCCCTCCCTGTGTGGAAAAAGCAGTTGAAGTAAAGTTCCCACTGGCCAAGATGGCGCCTAATCTTAACTCCTTCTAAATAATCTTTCAGACCTGGATTTCTTGAACTGCTCTCGTTGGCCCAAGGGATATAATGCTCTTTGGTTTTATGGCATATGGAAAAGGGGACCTAGAGTGCGATGTCTTGATGGATAAAATCTGAATGAGATTAATCTGGCCAGAAGTAACTGTTGGGAGCCGTTTTGGGCTCACAGGTTGAGACTGCTCCCTGTGTGGAAAAGGTTGAAGCAAAATTCCCGCTGGCCAAGATGGCGCCTAGTCTTACCTCCTTCTAAATAATTTTTCAGGCTTGGATTTCTTGAGCTACTCTCCTTGGCTCCAAGGAATGTAATGTTCTTTTGTTTAATGGCATTTAGATAAAGAGGAAGGACCTGGAACATGAGGCTTAATGAATTTACATCTGAATGAGAGTAGCCTGGCCAGAAGTAACCTTAAAGTTGCACCTTGGGGATGGGTTGCACCTCCCCCATTGTAGTTGGAAGCGTAGCCCTCAAAGCAACGCCCTGATTTCTCCTGTTGACAGATAATTAACATTAAGGCCTTAAAGAAACACCACGTTCTCTCCCCCCACCCTAAATTTATATGTTAATTAACCTGAAATCAACATACAGGACTGAGGAAGTTGCTACCTTGCTGGTAAAAATGCATTATTGTTAAAGAGATCAAACTATGGAATGTCACTCATTGATGTAATGTCACTCACTACCTTTTAAATAAAGACACTGAGACCAGCAGGGTGGAGATGCCAGAATTGCCAGGGCTGCCTGCTTGGTCATCAGACTCCATCTCTCTCATGGCTCTCTCATTTCCTTTCGCCTGACCGTCCATCCTTCAGAGGGACCCCTAGATTCACCGGAACTGGACCCCAGCAAGTAACCTCAAATTTGCCTCTTGAGGATAGGTTACACAAATTGATCATATAGAATAGCAGTTATGGGTTGGCTAGAAATTAGCAGACGTTAGGCCCCAAGACTCCTTGAACCAAACTAGATTTTCCCTGCAGGTATCCATTATGTTAATCATCCCCTCAGCCCCACCATAAAACCTCAAGGCACATTTCTGTAAAGCTTCTCTCAGTATTGGATTAACAGATTGATAGGAGAGATTGTAAAGAGATTTAAGACCTTCCCTGGAGGTTAGCCTAGCCCAAAAGTTAGAAGCACTGTTTATAGATAAGGTACAAACAGTAGCCAAACAAAAGTAGCTACACCTATCTTCACTGATCAACAACAAATATTGAGCACCTCCCTGAGGTTAACATTTCACAAATCCTTTTGTAATTCTCATCCCCATGCTCCCTTATAATAAAAAGACAATAACAAAATACTTTTACAGAAACTACAAGAAGAATAGATAGACATGAGCCCTTACGGTTATGGATAGAATAACTGCTAATCTACCTACAGATGACTAACATAGGTCTTGAGGCAACAATGTATGTTGTCAAGAATGCCTTGTCACTGATGTAATGTCACGTACTGCCTTTAAATAAAGAAACTAAGATCAGCAGGGCAGAGACACCAGAATTGCCAGGGCTGCCTGCTTGGTCATCAGACTACATCTCACTCATGGCTCTCTCATTTCCTTTCGCCTGACTGTCCGTCCTTTGTGGACCCCTAGATTTGCCAGAACTGGACCCCGGCAATAATTGATTCATATCTGATATGCATGCTATTACTTTATAGGTCACTAAAAAGGTAAAATAAACAGAGAAGGATCACAGTGTATTTACCTTCTTCTCTGAATGTCTCATACTGGCGTTTGGACAGAAGCAGTACAGTTCTGATCTGAAACATGAGAAAACAGAATATGCAAGCATACATCATGTTTTGGAGAATTCTAGTCCCGGGTTTATTCTGCGTTTTTTAACACTGTTTCTTACCTGTGGGTTTAAAATCTTTTTGTCAAGGGGCACCTGGGTGACTCAGTCAGTTGAGCATCTGACTTCAGCTCACATCATATTCTCAGGGATTGTGAGTTTGAGCCCCGTATTGGGTTCTGTGCTGACAGCACGGAGCCTGGAGCCTGCTTTGGATTCTGTGTCTCCCTCTCTCTCTACCCCTCCTCCACTTGCACTCTGTCTTTCTCCCTCCACAAAAATAAATAAACATTAAAAAATAGTAATGACAAAAAAATAAAATCTTTAATCAATGAAAAAGTGAGTATTTTCTATTATGTGAAAATATCTATCAGCTCTTGTCCTGTTAGACTATAAAAATACAGTGGGAAAGAAGTGAAGTTTACCCACACATATGATCTTTATTAGCATTTCATCTCCTGAATAATTAAAGGATTGATTATGTTTTGTCAGCGATTGAGACAAAGTTTGCATCTGAAGAGAAGAGAGGATTTCATTTTCCAACTCTACTGCTTACTTATCAGCTTTCATAGAGGAAATTTGCAAAATAATACTGAATAGATGGTCCCACATCACGTTCTTTGTGATTGGGTTGCTGACTCTCCCCTTTTAAGTGTCCATAAAGATCATCTTTCATAGAGGCCACAATAGAAGCGAGAAGCACGGAACTGAAAGAGGAAATAATCGGACTGTGTCTTTTTACCCTATGAATTGATTTCCTCCCTCTATGTATCACAATGCTATGAAAGACTAGGAGCCAGAGATATGAGCAGAAAGAGAGAAAAACTAATTTGTCAGCCTCTTTAGCAATGTTGAGGTGCTATTCATTTTTCTCCAGTATTAAGCTAAAAAGGAAAGAATATCATTGCTTAGAACTCACTCCACCCCCATATTCCATCCCATCAGAAAAACTTAGGAACAGTGAGGCTCCATCATTACACACACACACACACACACACACACACACACACACACGGCAAATTATGTTGCACTGCAGGATGATTCCCTCCCCTCCAAAGTTGACTGGCAAAGAGGTTGTATCCACAAAGACCTTAAAGGAGCAGGTGAACTCAAGCAACTCTTCAGCAATAGGATGGGGTTTGGTAGTTGAGTGCAAGTTGCTTTCTCATGTAGAATATTAGTTCTTTCTTTACTCTTGGAATCTGTAGTGTGTTCTGTGTAAAGGGGCAGTTAGTTCCTGCCTCTGCTGTAAAGATACCTTAATGAAAACTCTGAATCAACTATTGCCAAGGAAAGGAAATGGAAGTCTAGCCTGGAGATGGGATGGAGAAGCATGTTTAGTTAGAATGTTGTCCACCATTAAGTCAGAGATGGAAAAGCAGAGGAAGTAGCAAGCGTCTGAAGGGTGAGGGGGATTTTCAGGTCTGCCTTTCTCTCGTATGTTCCTTTCTCTATATCTTTCTGTCCTTCGTTCTTAAGCAGAGCCATACTAGGAGCTTAATGTTAGAGATAAAGAAAGGAGAAAGCCCAGTGGGTGGGTTGAGGAGAGCATTCAGCTGTTTTTCCCAAAGGCCATTTGCAGTGCATTTCTAGAAAGGTCAATTAGAGAAGACTCCTCTGGGGTATGCAGGAAGACTCTCTTTTTCGAGATCCATGTCTCAGGATATGATGTTGGGCTTTGCAGATTTGTTAATAGAAAGGCTCCTACCAAAAGAGCTGACTAAAACCATTACACTTCTTCTTTCCCTCCGTGAAGTACTTTTTCCACAGACCCGCCATCAAAGGTTTCAGGGAAGAAGGTAAATGGACTATTAGCCTGCAGAGAGGAAAGAAAGTTTCAATTGCAATTCCAATGATCCTATAAGCCATCCAGAGTCGGGAAGACAATGCTCGTTCTCTGAGATGGGCTACCCAGTCCATGGTGTGATGTCCTTTAAACATTTAACTAGATGGTATGAGGGTCTCCAGCTTACTTGTGCTCCTTCCCTGGGCCCATAATTGTTAGGAGTGGATTGTGCTTCATAATTTTCAGTTGGAACCAACAATAATTGACTCTAAATTGCAATCAGTCATGATATCTGGATTGTTTGTAAGTCCATAATTTAAAAGCATATTCTTTTGTCTAAGATATATATATATATATATATATATATATATATATGTAAATGGTGTACCTGTATTTGGATGAAAAGCACATCTAAACTGTTGAGGCAGGTAACCTCAATATTACTGATCTCCACTTGAGTGTCTTCAATTCACCCCCAACTTGGTGAGGTGCATTTTAGCCAGGATTGTGTTTTGTGACCATAATGGGGATGACGATGCTAATGCTCATAATTATTATATAATAATACACTCATTATTTTAGAGTGGCTCATATTTATTAAGCATTTACCAGTCTCTAGTTTTGAGAACCTTACACATGTCAATTTATTTAATCTTCACAACTACTCCCTAATGTTGATATTTTTACCATCATTTTATAAAAAAGGAAACATAAGCACAGAGAGAGGAAGTAGCTTATCCAAGAGCACACAGCCAAGAAGTGCAGAGCAAGGCTTCAGACCACGGGCTCTTAAATAGCGTACTGTGAGGTAACTCCCAGAGAAGCTAAATCCTCCATTTAAAACCCTCTGAGGAATTTGGGAATGTAACTCCCAAGGACATCAACTAAGCTCCGTGAGGATATGCTAGGAAATGAATTTCAGAAAGCTGAGTCCTGGCAGTGCTTAGCCAGATAACATGTGGAAACATGTGTTTCATGATGAAGTCATTTCATCCCAATTAGGTAAGGAATTCTATCCTGGGAAGAAGAAAATGGAAGAGTATGGTATAATCAATGGGGGAAATGGAGAAAAATTAAGACCGTCTCTGGTGATCGGGATCTCACTTCTATGAAGGAAGGAATAAAGATCCACAGAAGCAAGTTATGGTTTGTTGTTTGCAGCTGGAAACATCACTGCAGCAAAAGGTCTGCAGACTAAAGCACAACATCAGCCTCATTCCATTCTGGTCCTCCCTTAGCACGAAGCTGCTTCGGAAACAGAGAAGGTAGTGGCCAAAAGACAGATAAGAACTGAAAAGTCATCCCAGACCCAGAGTCAGTTCTCAGTTCTGTACTGTCCTTGACTCTTCAAAGGAGAGCGGGGATGAAGTTCTTGGGCACTGGAGTCACCCAATGGGCTGAATCTCTGATGTGACCTTGGCAAGTTAACTTCAAGGCTGTAGAAGCAAAGATCTTTACACCTAACTCAGGCTACTGTTTGATGGTTAAATTATTCGCAGTAATGCACACAAAACGCATAACATGGAGTCTGGCGCAGAGCAAGGATCCAGTAAACTTGGCCCAAAAGGCTTCAAGTGATTCCTGACTCTTCTCTTTCACACCCTGCATCAGGATCCTCACCCGGCCCTTTGGCTCTACCTTCAATATGTGCACGGATCTAGCTTCCTTCATCTTCTGCACCACAGCCAACTGGCCCAAGGCACATGTCACTTGTCTGGAGGATTGCAATAACCTCCTAACTGGTCTCCTGCTTCTTCCCTTGCCCCTTCCAGACAATTCTGAGAGCAGTCACCATATTCCACTAAAGTTTTAGAACATATCACTCCTGCTCAAAACTCCAGTGGTTTTCCATCTACAATGACCCAGACTACACCCCCCACCATCATCACCCCTTTCTTGCTGGTTTCAACTCTTACAACTCTCCCCACACCACCCCAGTCTCCCCACCACCAACAAAGATTCTTTCAGTGACCAAACCTAGCCAGATTCTTGTGAGCCCTTTCTCAACTAGGCCTCCACCTTGACCTATAAAGATTTGAACAAATGTTAACATAGCTTCTACCAGCTCAAGGCCACCTCCCTAGGATGGCCCTAGTCCCCTGAAAGTGCCTGCCTGAGAAAACTCAGGACTGCCAGGGGAATGTACTGTTTGTTCCAGACAGTACCCAAGAATAGGGTTCCTGTTCTCCAGCCTCTCTGGGGTGTGCTGGAGCTTAACTTTGATAAGCATCAGTAGGCAAACATGGTGGGTTTCACATGGACCAACCATGTTTCCTGCTTTTGGTAATCTTTCACTTCCCTGATCTGAGGCCCCACACCCCCTCTTCTATCCCTTCATTCTCCCATTAAAACACCCACTACCTCTTCACAAAATGAAGTCAAGTTCAGCTCACAGTGGACTTTCTTCCCTATCGCCATAGTATATTACTGATTAAAATCTGTTTTTACCACTTTAGCCAGCGTCTGACTTTTTCTTTGATGCCCATAGCCCCCATTCACCCTGGGCACCTGGCTAATCTCCAACCCACTAGCCACAGGCCTTTTTACCTGCTCTTCTCACTGAGAGGCACTTCCGCATCATACTCACGTGGCTTCTGCCCTATCTTCCCTCAGGTCTTTGCTAAGATGTCCACCTGCCTGACCACGCCCAGAGATGCCTTTCCTCTTCCTCGCCTCACTCATTTTCTCCCTGACTCTCACCACCATTGGGCACACCGGGTGGGTTTTTCTTATTATTCAGTGTTGATCTCCTTCACTAGACCGCAGTCTCTGTGAAGACCAGAATTTGTTCATGACGATACATCCCGTGCTGAGCTCCAGTGCCTGGCACGCAGTAGGTCCTTGATAAATGTTTGTCAGATAAAGAAGTCAATAGGTATCAGCGACTGTCATTTTTCAATAAACATTGCTGTTAAGTAGCAATAAGTAATCGACTGGCCAATAAAGCAATTCAGTCAAAATGGAATAAATCTGAAGTGAGGGTAGGCACAAAGAATACCACCAACAGAAAGGACAAGACACTGGATGTCTGAATCCACGTAAAGGAACATCTGAGGGAGGAAGAAGGACTAAAGAAGACTATTGCCTGCAAAACTGGTCTCTGCATTAAGACAATATCAGCCCCACGTAGTAGTAACTCCAGTGGGAAAGATTGCAGGTGTTTCAGAAACTGTTTTCTATCGTTATTCTAACCACATTTTTTGAGGTCGCTATTCTGACAAACCGCCATTTTGCTGCATTTACAAGAGGTGATTTTACTCTCTCCTTCGGTCCCTGCAGAAAAGTCCCGGAAAACAATGGTCTTCCCAATGACATCGGATTGGTAAAAATAATTCTGTCAACTTGCTTGGGTCATTTCTGCAATGCACGGAGAAACCGTCTCACATTGCGGGGGGTCATTTATTATTTGTTTTGTGTTAGTTATCACCCGTGACACCTTAGCATGGGTGAACCATGGGAAGAAAGTGTAAACATTCTGCAGTGAAGCAAGTGGCATCAATTCTGACACCAGGAAGGCAAATGGGTGACCTGTACGGTAGAGACAAGAGTGCCTGTCACAGGGAAGGTGTTTCCCTCTGGAAATGGAGATGAAGTCAGGAACCAGGGAAAGTCAAGATGAATCTCAGTTCCATCGTCTTATTCAAATATCATTCATTAGAGAAATTTCCATTTCTCAAAGAACTGAAATCCCCTTGTCGGAACTGTCGCTCGGAACTGTCGCTCTGGCCTCAGGGGTCAGCGACATACCCGGTGCATCAGCCCATATTGCCCTCACACCTCTGGGATGACACATCCTCTCGGCTGGCCACCCCCTCCGTCCCCAGATGCACCGCACACCACCTATTTAACACGCGGGGGTGTTGTCAGGCATAATGACAACCCATCTGAATAATGACATCAGTTGGAGGGTGTAAATGAGACAGCTGCCTGCCCCTCTCCCACAACGTGGAAGTTGAGTCAACACACTGCTTTGAAGCTGCCGACTGGTGCTGTCACACATCCCCACCTCAGCCATGAGCTCCCCTTTCCACCTGTCAGGAGACACCTGACCTCTCACCTGTCACCAAGGCTCATTTGCAACAACTAACTCCTAGCCTAAAAATCCCCAACCCAGGAAGGCCGCCCCTTGGAAGTCCTGGCTATGGAAACCCCAGCCCTCCAAAGACCAGCATAGCACCTTCCAGAGGGGCCGAGAGGCTGCCTGCACTATCCCTTCTGGGTCTGGGCAGCTCACCTTCATCTTGGAGCCGGGCATGGTCCCCATGGTTCTCTCTGCCTCAGAGCAGAAGCACCCAGACTGCAGGGTACCCCCATTCTTGCTCTCCAGGTGTGGAGCTATTTATAAGTGCAGGATGCCAGGCTTGCACGCAGCACTGGGATACTTCCAGAAAGTCACATTGCTATTTTAGCAGTATCCTGACCAAGAGCTCCAACACACAGGGTGTCCTCATCAGGTGTGGAGAGGGGGTAGAGGCAGGGTCGTGAAAGGGCTCAGGAAGAGGAAGACTACAATTTGGTTTTGTGCTTCGCCTTTTTTTTTTTTTTTTAGAAATCTTCAAGGGAATCTGTTCTCTTCAGCGCCCCCCCTCCCCACCCAGCTGTCTTGATTAGTGGCTGTGAGTATGCTGGTCAGATCTGGGCATTAATGACGGCTAATTTGCCCGAGGTTGGTGCAGCCCAGGCAGCAGACTCCGCGCGACCAGCTTTCGCTGCCATATGGGCGGAAGCAGCTGTTTCAATTACTTTCAGTGCCCAGATGTGTCAGACGAGCCATCAGTCCTCTGCGGGGTACATCAGCCACACGGCGGCTAATTGCTTCAATCGCCGTGGAACTGTGGAAAAGGGTTCGGGGGACAGCCGAGCGCTGGCTGTGGCCAGGCTAGCAGGCGGGGATGCCGCGGCTGGACTTCAGTCTCCACTGTCTGGTCCCCACGACGCCAGGGCCGGCTGACCGTGTCTGCGGCAGGTGTACACCACCACGAGGGGGGAGGGGCAGGTACCACCGCCACGTCCTGGGTGTTCGTGAGTCTCCCTCCCCGCAGACCTTAGATGGCAGGAGCCAACGGCACGCGGGGCTCCGCTCTGTGGACACCAAAGAAATAAAAAAGACGTAATTTCAATTAATAGGCAATCCAGGTTTGGCCATTTCAATCTGAGGCTTCAAAGCGCATTTCGAAAGGTTAGCATCCCCCTGCTAGCACCCAGAGAGTGATCAATGACTCAATGAGTGTGTTCTGTTTTCTGGTGCATCGGATCCAGGCAAGGGGGCAAGCCAAAGGAAAGGTCAGCCACCACCCTTCCCCCCTACCCTCTCCTTGGTTCTTGGGGAAAAGAAAGCGGAAACAAATGTCAGGCAAAGATGTGGCTTCCCATTGTTTGGAGCTGTGGTTGAGGAGAAACCGGTGGGAGAAATAGAAAGCTGTTATCATCATCATAATACATCTATTTAGGAAAAGAATAAACATTTGTTTTGTGCTAATTCTATGGTAATCAGGGTGATTGTACTGTACTTAGCTACTGCTTGTTGCCATGGTTATTCCAAGCAGTTTGTGGTTATTAATGGCCTAGAATAATCCACGGGGCTCAGTTTGAGACCCTTCATCAGAAACCTGCGTATTAACTTCACTGTTAACATCTCAACCGTTTGGGAGCTCAAAACAAGTTTGCTTTCTCTCTCAGCTTTATATTAGGTGGCATCTAATCTGTATTATGAAACGGTTGGGTCCCTTCCTTCTCATTGCTTCTCTCCGAAAACACCTTTGTACTGTAGGTCTTCTGCATAATTAATGGAACTCAGCATTTTTTGAATGGATCCCCTGATGAGTAGCCATTAATGCAATTTAGCAAAACATGTATTGAAGGAATTCGATGTGTAACCTGGGTTTAGCAACTGGTCTGGAGTCACCCGGGCATGGAGACTGAGAACTAATTATCTCAAGCACAGCAAACCAGAGTTTAAGCCAAAATTTAGACCCTCACCTCTCTGCCCAAGTCACATCTCTGAGCCGTGTCCCCTTGATTCTACAGCACAGTGACCGATTCCGCTTCTCAGGCACTCAGAGCAAGTCACCATAGACTACTCTTTTTATTGTGGTAGTGGTGGGGAGGGGTCTGTTTCTAGGGGTTTAAGTTGATAATCATCAAGAACTATGTTTCCTTTTCTTCTTTAAAGTTTATTTATTTTGAGAGAGAGCAGGCAAGAGAGAGTGCTGGGGTGGGGCAGAGAGAGAGAGAAAATCCCAAGCAGGCTCTGCATGAAAGCATGGAGCCCAATGTAGGTTTCAAACCCATGAGCCATGAGACTATGACCTAAGCCGAAATCAAGAATCAGACACTTAATGGACTGAGTCACCCGAGTGCCCCAAGAACTATGTTTCTTAAGAGAAAATTCAATAGAACTCTCGGAGACTGAGTACAAATGAGCACTGACTAAAACATGTGCGATCATGAGTCCCAGCCGAATTGTATTAGCTCTTCTAAATCAGGAAAGTGGCATGTATTTCATCTCACTGTTGCTGCCTACAAAACCACCTCGAAAATCAGTGACATAAAACCAGAATGATTTCTCATTTCTCATCCTTCTATGGTTGGCCTGGAAGGCTCTGCTCCCCTCAGGAGCTGGCATTTGGCCGGTGTTGGGCTGGGCCAGAAGGTCTCCAAACAGACCTCCAGCACCCACCTGGGCCTTGGTGCTCGCCGTCAAGGGGACTGGTTTCTCTAGGGAGTGGCCCCTCCCTCTAGGTATTACTTCATCTTTAGGTCCTCTCCAGGTGGCCTCTCTCCAGCAAGAAAGCCCAGTCACCCTTGTTGACCAACCTCATTCCAAGATAGTCAAATCAGAATCTTCTAAAGTTCAGCTCCAGGCCTGGAGCAAGGGCCAGTCCAGATTTTTGGCATGAGGAAGGACACTCCAGGTCTTCAGACAAGGGCTTGCATGTAACAGTGAGGGTGCTGGGGGAGGGATTATGGTGGCTGCTTTGAAGCCTCCACAATGCATGTGTTCATGGTGAGGGTGTGCTAGGTGAGGAGGAAGATATTCTATCCAAAATAACTAAATAAGCTAGTTTGTGCTTATATTAATTTCATGCAATTTTTTTTTAAAAAGAAACCAAACCAAACCAAAACAAAACAAACAAAACAAACAAACAAACAAAACAAAACCTTTGAATTCATAGTATTATCCTGTTTTGTTAAAACACATAAAGTCTTGACAAACTGCAAAACAGGGGTTTTCTTCTTTTTAAATCTCTCTGCTGAAAACTGCCAAGTTGTATTGATTAGAATATTTCCTGTGTCTTTTGTCTGCTTTTGAATGGTATGCACTGAAAAGCATCCTTTGCTCTCTAAGAGAGGCCCACAATTGTCACTCACAGGTGACTAGAGGAAGAAATTCCCCACTCAATGTTCTCAATCCTGTCTGCTCAGCCTTAGCAGAGTGTCCCTTATCAATGCTCTGGCCGCTTCCTTGAGACACGCCCACACTCTCCTGGGAAAACGCCACCTCCACCTGATTATGGAGGAAAGCAATGGATTCGGAATCGCCCCACGTGCATCAAAGCTGCACGCATCCAGGGGGTTTGCAAGCCCAGGGAGAGCAAAACTGGCAACGCCATCATGCTCTGAACTAATTCAGCTTGCAGCTTTGAAACAGACAGAATCAAAAGGTAACCACTCGCACAGGAGTGGTGTTTATCCAAGGTTAAACATTAGAATCACCTGGGAAGCTTTAAAAAATAAAGCCAGTTGCTGGGGTCCCATGCCAGGCCAATTAAATTAGAATCTCTGGGGACATCCAGGTGGCTCAGTTGGTTACCTGACCCACTTCAGCTCTAGTCGTGATCTCATGGTTCACAGGATCGAGCCCCACATCGGGCTCTGTGCTGACAGCTCGGAGCCTGGAGCCTGCTTCCGATTCTGTGTCTCCCTGTCTCTCTCTGTTCCTCCCCTAGTCATGCTCTCTTTCTCTCTCTCTTTCTCAAAAATAAGTAAACATTAAATTTTTTTTTAATATCTTCTTATCTCAAAGTTTTTCATTTCAAAAATGTTTTACAAACAGAATTCTGCAATAAGTAACCTTTTGGGACTGGCTGTTTTCACTCTGTAATTCCCTTGTGATTCACTCATGCCGTTGCTTGTATCAATAATTTGTTCATTTTTATCCTTCCATGGTCTGGATGTGCCAGTTTGTTTAATCATTCACTGTTGAAGAACATTTGAGTGGTTTCCAGGTTTGGGCTATTATGAAGAAAGCCGCTATGAATATTCACACACAGGTTTCGATGTTGCATAAATTTTCACTTCTCTGGGGTAAATGCCCAAAGTGCAATTGCTGAGTCATATGGTGAACACATGTTTCCTCTTTTTTTAAGAAACTGACAAACCCTTCTCCAGAATGGCTATACCGTTTTTCACTCCTACCAACAATGTATAAGGGATGCAATTTGTCCACATTTTCACCAGCATTTGGTGTTATTACTTTTTTTAACTTTAGTCTTTCTGACAGGTGTGTTGTATCAGCTCACTGTGGTTTGAATTTGCATTTCCCGCCTGGCTAAAGACATTCAACAGCTTTGCTAGGTTCACGTGCCATCTGCATATTCCCTTCCATGAATTCTCCATGCATGTCTTTTGTGCATTTTCTAATTGAATTCTTGGTTTTGTTTATAGTTGAGGATTGAAGGTTCTTTCATTATATCTCAATATAAGTCCTTTGTTGCAATGCGATTTGAAAATATTTTCTCCCAGTCTGCAGTTTATCTTTTCAGCCTTTTTAGTGGGTTTTTCATAGAGTGGAATTTTTTTTTTATTTTGATGAGTCTAATTTTATCAACATCTTTTATGAGTCAAACTTTTGGTGTCAATACGAGATGCAGATTTAAAGGCGTGACTTTGCTCAGAGTACTCAAAGTCTCTAGGCTTCAGATTCTCTTTCCCCCCTAAATTATCTATTTGTGTTTCCTTACTAGAATGAAAACATTTGACAGAAAGACTCATGTCCCATGTTTACTTCTGTAAAGCACCCAGAATATTGTCTGATGTAAGCTCTCCACTCAATAACATAGATCAGATGAATAAGTAAATGTATACTATATCTTGCTTCTTAGAGATTCACGATGCCCAGTATCCCAAAGGCTTTGAGAAGTCCTGCCTAAGTTGTTCAAAATCGGCGCTGCCTAAATCTGACGACTTATCACTTGTAGTGGAAAAAAAAATTACTCACTAATATTCTAAAGAACTAAAGTTTGCTGGAAATCCCTTTGGGAAACATTGGACTGTTATCTTCCCACTTAACAGGTGAAGAAACTGAGCCTCTGGGCTGGCCCTCCGTTCCCTGCTTATATTACATTGGCTCCATCACCTCCCCATGGTGCATTGTTTGAAAATCTTTGGGGCTAATTAAAGTGGACGCCGAGCTTTATCTTTAGATTTTGGATTACGAGGTCTAGGGTTCAGCATGAGAGTGACATTAAATGAAATAAATAACTATCCATAAAATTACGGTTTGGCGCCCGTCACATTACATGCTCTGAGTAAATGAGACAGACATGCCAGAGAATATCTTCCCTCTCTCTATTTATTTCCTAGTCTCATTCATCAGATTTATAGCATGCTTTTCAATTCATGAAGCTCTCCCACTACTTGAACCTCAGAACAAGCCCTGAGTAAAGCGATTTTTCTTACTCTATAGATAAGGACGCTGAGGCACAAGGCTCTAAAGGGTTCAGTCCATGTTCGCTTAAATAGTAGGTCATGATGCATGGTGCACCCCCAGTTTCTCTGACCTGTCCCTGACACTGGTTTCATGGTAAACATTCCCTCTTTGCACTCCCTTTAGAATTACATAATTACCTGCATTTTAACAGTCATTTCCTCACTAAAGCAAGGTCTCGATTCCAAAGACTGTTGAGGACTCCACACAGGATACAATCTTCCTCTCTATTTTTTTTCTTCTGTCACAAATGAATACTAGAAAACTAACATATCCTGTGATTAACGTTTGACAACTTCCGGCTCTACCAGAGATGGCCCCGTTTCTTTTTAAATTTTATTTTTAAAAACTCCTACAGAAAGACTATTTCCCTGACTCCTTGTGCAACTTTAATTGACTGCTTTTCCCTCGCTCAGTTGATTGTGGCCAAAGATGTCTACACCAAGAACCACATCACTAGAATTGGGGGACATGCAGTCCCCAGAAGGAGAGAGATAATGTACCTTAAGAAGATGAGACCACAATCAATCAATTAATTAGTTAATTAAATTAAATTAAACGTTTGTACCACAATCCAGTACTGGGGTCCCACTAGACATGTATCCTTCTTCTCATATATTTGGTCTTTTTTTTTTTTAACAATGTCTTGGCCTCACTACAGCATGATATGCAACAATATTTTCCCTTTTTTCCAAATATTGGATAATTTTTCTTAATATCATGTACTACCACAAATGAATTTATCTCGTGCCCTTCCAAATACGAATGATTTAAATGCAAAATGGCTAGTTCCTCCAGAGGCTATGTCACAGACCTCTCTTTCCTCTCAGAGGTATTTCTGTTCCTTGTACAGTTTAATCTTAGTCAATCTACATATAGGCCCTTATGCATCTGAAATGTAGGATCTAAATTTTAAATTCATAAGCCCAGAGCATTTGGTATACAACGGTGATGGAAAAACAGACATAATTTCAGTGAAACTCTGATTTGGCAAAAGAGAAAAGTCGAAACGGGAAATTGTGTTTACCGTTATACTTTACATCATTTCCGTCCAATTAGTCATGTAAAGAGAAAAGATACATCCATAAAAAGGCTTTGGGTCTCCATTAGTTGGTTTACTTTCTTAATAGTGGAATGAAGTCTCTCTTCGGCCAAGCTGGCTTCTCCATTCTTTGGCCAGCATGATGTCCTCATTCAACGTCTTGCCTAGGCAGACACCAAAAGGAGAATGGAGGGGCGCCTGGATGGCTCAGGTGGTTAAACGTCTGACTTTGGCTCAGATCATGGTCTCGTGGTTCGTGAGTTGGAGACCCGCATGGGGCTAGCTGCTGTCAGCGCAGAGCCCACTTCAGATCCCCTGTCTCCCTTTCTCTCTGCCCCTTCCTGACTCACTCTTCCTCTTTCAAAAGGAAAGTGGAAAGACACTTCCAGCAAGGAGTGTCAGCACTTAGCATCGTACTTACAGTTAGAGTAAGTACATGTGTCTAGGATAGATTTAAGGAATGGTGTAAAGTATCCCCAGGTCTCCAGCATCTGAATCCATGAAGGGCAAAAATTACAGAATAGATTATTGGGCCTTAACTCACCCCAGCTCGATGTTTAGGTGTGGGGTTTAGCAAGTGGCCTTTTAACATGATCCTTGATATGCAGTAAAATATGAGCACTACTACTGTCGGAATTGATCAATCAAACTGCTTCTGATTAAGCCTTAGTCATCTGTGTATCAATTTGAAAATGATAATGTTTCCGGGGTGCCTTGGGGGCTCAGCAGTTGAGCATCCGACTTCAGCTCAGGTCATGATCTCATGGTTCGTGAATTCGAGCCCCACATCGGGCTCACTGCTGTAAACCAGTCAGCATGTCAGCGCAGAGCCCACTTCGGATCCTCGGTCTCCCTCTCTCTCTGCCCCTCCTCTGCTTGTGCTCTCTCTTCTCAAAAAATAAATAAAAACATTCATTTGAAAGAAATTATAATGTTTCTAAGCTTGCCAATAATCAATAGTATATATGTATTCTCTCTCTCTCTCTCTCTCTCTCTCTCTCTCATCCTCTCTTTCTCTCTCTCTGTCTATAGCCTAGCTATGCCCTTTAAATCTGAATTTTTACATTTTAACTTTAGTTTCTTAGTCCCAGACTTAGAGACTTTGCTTTGGGATATGATTGAAACAAACAAGCAAGCAAACAAACAAAAACAAACAAGAAAAGTAAAAAACAAAAAGACTCCAGACTACCCCAAGAGAGCTGATTCAGGCTGGTAAGAGTCCTCAGGAGTCCCTGAAGGCAAGGGGCTAATGAGACCAGGCACTTGTATGAGACAGTGTGAATCTTATTTCCTGTAATTCTTCTGTTTCTTCTGGAATATCTCTATTCAAAATGAAAAGAATCTAGGATTCTGTATCAGTGCTCTAGAATTAGGGTAAGGCAAAACTTTGCTGATCTTTACAAAGACCATGAACTACATGCAGAAAGTGCTTTACTTCATACAAATACCATGTCTTGATAACAAAAATAAAGTCCGGCACTTGCAAATAAAGCAAACAAATAAAAGAGAGAGAGAGAGAGAGAGAGAGAGAGATCTTCGTTATTAAGTTCGGGCACTAGCTACTAAGCTCATATGAGGATCATTGGGCCATTTGCTATTGTTAGGGCCCAGATATTTTGCCCTAATATTTAAAAACTAGTGTTCATTTGTAGAAAACTGATAAATTGTAAATGATTTTTGTACTATGCCGTGCAAGTGATCACTCAATAGTAATGAAAATGGTTTCCGTCTTATAGTGAGGAAATGCTTTCTGTTCAGCGAAAAATGACCCTAAAGGTTATAGCATAATTGCTGTGCGGATATCAACTATTGTGTACCTACCTTTCCAGTATTATGTCCAGAATTTGTTTTCCTTTGCCTAACTATATATGTATCATTTTCTGATGTCTTTCTCTGAAAGCAGAGAACATTGATACATGATCACAGCATATTTGAATTAAAAGTCTGTGTTTTTAAATCTTGAAAATTATACTTTTTGACTATGTACCCGTCTTTCTCCTCCCTAGTTTCATTCCAGTAAGCCGGTTTCACTGTAGCTATGTTGTAACACCTTATGAAAGGCCAGGGGTAGCTGGCATGCTCACTATCTCCACGTTTTTATACCAAGTCGCCTAAAGCTACAGACTTTGTGGGCATATGGTCTGAGTCCCAAGAGACCACAGGCAATAGTTGAACCAACTGCTTAGCAATGGCATAATGAAGACAAAGCTAACTTCCCAGCACGAAACAGAAGGATTCTTACTGCATCGCACCCCACCTAAACTTAGCTAATTCCACATGCAAGGGTCTGTCACATAAAATATCCCACTTTGGTCTCAGATAGGACTCAAGTTTTATCAGTGGAAAAAAAAAAAAAACAACAAACAACTATAACCACATTAAGGAGATTGGCTCAGGAAAATCAAACATTGACTATCCCAACGGTAGGACACAGCTTCATTTTAGGAGCGAATGGAAGAGACACAGTTCATCTCACTGTTCTTACTTTTGCCGTCTCTCCTTCTCTTTCTCGCCCCCCCCCTCCCCGCATACACACAAGCACTCCACTCCTCTGGCATGCCAGTATTCTTCTCACCTCTATAGAAAAGCTTTCTCCATTTCTGCTAGTATTCCCACTCTTTTTTTTTTTTTAACAATTTATTGTCACATTGGTTTCCATACAACACCCAGTGCTCATCCCAACAAGTGCCCTCCTCTGTGCCCATCACCCACTCTCCCCCCTCCCACACCTCCCTCACCTCTCAGTTTGTTCTTAGTCTTTGAGAGTCTCTTATGTTTTGTCTTCCTCCCTCTCTGTGTCTTTTTTCCTTTCCCCTCTCTTTATATTGTTTTTCGATCCCTCCCATCAAAGAAGGATGACTCTCCTTCCGAGTTCCAGTTAAACAAACAAACAAACAAACACACAACAAAACAAACAATCCCAAGGGAGGACTACATTTGACTTGAGTAAGGGTCCTACCCCTGTCTATATCTAATGTGCCAAAGATCATGGAGTCTCACATGCAAATGCTAGGTCCTACCTAAACTCCTGGCTGAAATGTGGGGAGCCATCATTGCCATGGAAGCCAGAAGAAGGTCAGAGTAAACAAAAGGCGTCCACTGGAGGAGATGTCAGTGAGAACATAATGCACAACCTGGGATATGAGGGCAAGTTTAAAGGAACTCAGGGTACTTAGTCATGGGGGCCAAGCTGCATGAGGAAAACATCAACTCTGCAGTGAGTAGTTTGGGGTTCTAGTCTCAGTGTAAGCACAAGTTGGGGACTTGAGGCCATTGCTGCTCCGAATCTCAGGGTCTTCATCTGAAAGCATCAAAAAGGGTCTCTCCAAGGCAGTGCTCTTGACAGGATTCAGAAGACGATTTGGGCCACACATCGAGTGTGAGCCTTGCACAGCTCACACTCACTAAATAGAGGCAGCTATTTCATCTAGAAAAGAAAAAGCTCAGAAAGAGAAATATGCCTTCACATTTTTAAAAGTCTGTCATATGCAGACAGGTTTCAACTTTCTCTGTGTACTCTGGAGCATAGAAATTCTGTCAAGAAGTTACAAGGCAGTGAGTTTTACTTCAATAAAAGGGGGGGAAAATAACCAGAATGAAAGCATAAATGAACTGGGGAGAACGGAATAAATTTCTCCGAAGATTTTTTTTCAAGCAAATCTTGGCTTTTTCTTTCCCAGAGATAATGTCAAGAATTTGTGAGTCATTTGGAGGTGAGCTTAGACGGCATTATCAGTGTCTCCGGTCTCTGAATGTTCTGCACTTCTATCACCAGGGAGTGGAGGGCATTCCATCCCCAAAGCCAGAGGTGATGCTTCCAAATCCAAGTGACATGGCACATTCCACATCCATCCTCAGTCTTCATGCTGTGGATTCTAGTAACTGCAGCTCCATTATACAGTTTTATTTTTAAGTATCAAAAGCACTGAGTTGTAATTTATATCTCTACTGTGACCAGAAAGTTACAATTACCTTACGGTATGAAAAAGGACAAACATGCATTGCTTACAAACAAATCTGCCACATCCTTCCTTGTTCAAGATTACTCTTCGTTCCAAGGCATTCTATTTTTCATTTCAATTCCCATTTCCCAGATTGTTAATAAGATTAAGCATCTTTGGTGATGTGCATTAATGAAAAGTTTTTCCCAGAAAATGAGTTAGTCCTCCATCTATGCCAAAGATCTGGAGGATGAGCAGTAGAAGAAGTGCTAAGGAAAATAAGAGGAGAGTATGGTAGAATGGAATCAGGGGTCAATGACCTTGAATGTGGTGGCATAATTCATAATGATTACAGTGGAAATTTACCGCATGCCCTTTCTTCATTCCTTCATCCAGTACCAGACACATTCTTTGGGAACCTATTATGTTCTTCCCTAGTATATTTTATTTACACCCAGCCTTCTTCCTCAGTGATTCTGAGGAATTCCCCAGGGGAATTCCAGCAAGAAGCACAGGGGACCTCGGCCTCTGATCTTGGCTGTCTCTTAATTGGGACTCTAGAAATGATGGTGACCACCTCACACTTTTAATATGTCAATATCAATACTACCATTTCAATATGATTCCTTATGACTTCACAGTGCTAACATAATTCATTTTGCCCTCATTTGCAATCACTACTGGCTGGCCAACTGATTCCTATGTGTTACTGTCAGAGGGAACAATTGTGCACTCATGTGTTTTTTATTTTAAAGAACAACCAAAAGGTACAGTATTTCTAAGGTTGTCCTGTCCCAAATGACTTTATTCTTTTTTATAAATGTTTATTCATTTTGAGAGAGGGAGAGTGTGCATGCAAGATGGGGAGGAGCAGAGAGAGAGAGAAAGAGAGAATTCCAAGCAGGCTCTGTGCTGACAGATGAGGTGCTTGATCTCATGAACCATGAGATAATGACCTGAGCTGAAATCAAGAGATCATGACCTGAGCCGAAATCAAGAGTTGGGCACCTGAGGCACCCAGGTGCCCCACAAATGACTTTATTCTTTCTGAAATAGTTGTATAGTTAGTCCAGCTCCAGCCTCCAGCTCATTGTGTGGTGGCTAAGTGTCCAGGTGGACAGGTCTCCTTGCATTTGTTCTTGTTGTGTGTTCAAAGCAACTAACTCAGTCTCAGGTATTCTGAACACAGTCTTCCAGCCTGAAACTCATGTAGAATTGCCCTTTAGGGATCTTGCTGTGAAGATAATAAAAAGACTACTCAGTGGGAGAACCTCTAATAACACCAACACAATATGGCCATTCTTTCCACAAGTTTGCTTAAATATATTATGCTGGAACGGCAAGTCTATGTAACATTTTGCAAAGAGACAAAGGAGACAAGAAATGGCAGATTTCCACGTGACATTTGTATGTGGCAAAGCATGTAAACTAGATCAACATAGTGCAAAGTGTTTTAAAGTGTATTGCAATTTAATGAAGGAAGGATAGTTTTATCAACGGATGGGGTAGAAACAAATAATATCCAAAGGCAAAAACATAAATATCAACCTAAATCTCACCCTCTATACAAACATTAACTTAAAATGCATCACAGGGTCCTTTCTGGTCCCGTACAAATTTTAAGATTGTGTTAGATGTGTAGACTGCTTTGGGTATTATAGACATTTAATAATTTAATAATAATTAATATAATTAATAAATTATAGGCAATTCAATAATGTGTTCTTCCAATCTATGAGCATGGACTGTTTTTCTATTTCTTTGTATCCCCTTCAATTTCTTTCATCAGTGTTCTCTTGTTTCCAGAGTACAGGTCTTTTACCTCTTTGGTTAGGTTTCTTCCTGGGTATTTTATGGTTTGGGGTGTAATTGTAAATGAGATCAATTTATTGATTTCTTTTTCTGCTGTTTCATTAATGGTGTATAGAAATGCAACAAATTTCTCTATGTTGATTTTATATCCTGTGCCTTTGCTGAGTTCATATACTAGTTGTAGTAAACTTTTGGTGAAGCCTTTCAGGTTTTCAATGTTGAGAATCATGTCGTCTGCAAATAGTGAAAGTTTGACTTCTTCCTTGCCAATTTGGAAGCCTTTTATTTCTTTTTGTTGTCTGATTGTTAAGGCTAAGACTTCCAGTATTATTAAATGTAATGGCAAGAGTGGACATCCCTGTCTTGTTCCTGGCCATAGAGGAAAAGCTCTAAGTTTTTCCCATTGGGGATGATACTAGCTGTGTGTCTTTCATATATGGCCTTTATAATGTTGAGGTACGTTCCATCTATACCTACTTTGCTGAGGGAGGCAACCCATAAGAGACTGTTAACGATAGAGAACAAACTGAGGGCTGATAAAGGGAGGTGGGGACGGTGATGGGCTAGTTGGGTGATGGGTACTAAGAAGGGCACTTGTTATGGTAAGCACTGGGTGTTGTATGTAAGTGATAAATCACTGAATTCTATGAAACCGATGTTGCACTATATGTTAATTAACTAGAATTTAAATAATTAAAAAAATAGATCACAGGACTTCATAGTAAAACAAAAAATTTTTAGAAAAAAATAAAAAATGTGTGTGATATAGAACTACACAAAGAGTTCTTAGACTTAATACCAAAAGCATAATCTATAAAAGAAAAAAAATTGATGGATTGGACTTCATTAAAAGCAAAAACTTCTGCCTAATGTAAGACTGCTGAGAGGGTGAAAAGATAAGCTACTGATTAGGAGAAAATATTTATGAACCACATATCCAACAAGAGACTTGGGCTGAGAACTCTCAAAACTCGACAGTAAGAACAAACAAATTAAAATAAAACGAAACAAAAAAGTCCAGGTAAAAACTAGGCCCAGGACATGGGCGGGCATTTTACTAAAGAAGATATACTGATGGCAAACAAACACACGATAAGATGCTTAACATCACTTGCCGTGAGGGAAGTGCAAGTTAAAACCTGAGAAGTCACTACACATCTACCAGAATGGATAAAATAAATAAAATAAAATAAAATAAAATAAAATAAATAAAACACAGTAAAATAAAAAATAAAATAAAAATAACATTGTATGGCTGATGGGAAATGTAAAATGGTAGAGTCACTTTGGATAAGAAGTTGGTAGTTTCTTATAAAACTAAACATATACCTGCCACACAACCTAGCAATTGAACCAGAGAAATAAAAACTTGTGTTATACAAATACTTGTCCATGGATGTCTATCTATGTATGAATTTTATTTATAAATGTCAAAAACAAATGTCCTTTCATGAGTGAAAGGTTAAACAAACAGTGGTACATCCATTCAATGGAATAGTACTCAGCCAAAAAAAGGAAACCACCTACTGATATGTGGACAAATCACAAGGGAAATATGGTGAGTGAAAATAGCCATCCCCAGAAGTCACATCCTGGAGAATTCCATTTATAGAAGTTCTCGAAATGACAAAATGAAGGAGATGGAGAACAGATTAGTGGTTGCCAGGGTTGGAGGTAGATGGGATAAAGGCGATAGAGGCTATAAAAGGGCCGATGGAGGGAGCCATATGATACAACTATTCTGTATCTCGTTGGAGCTGGCAGTCACACTAATCTACACAGGTAATAAAATTGCATTGAACTACGTGCACACACACACACACACACGAAACAGTGCTTGTAAAACTAAGGAAATCTATGGTGGGTTGTATCCATCTCAGTATACTGGTTGCGATACTGCCCTGTAGTTACACAATATGTTATCCGTGGAGAAAACTGGGTGAAGAGTACATGGGATCTCTTTGTCTTATATCTTATGACTGCATGTGCATCTGCAATGTTTTCATAATAAAACATTCAAAAATGCATCAGAATATGAGTACTGACTCTGTGTGAGCCATTGCATGCTTCATAAATATATTGGAAATACCTGGCCCTGCGACTTCCCTGTTCTCCTGTGATCTGACTCATCCCCTCTTGAGTGTTAGCGTGTGTTCTTCCCTCAGGTCTTTGCCTCTCAGTGTTTTCCGGCTCCACGAGTCTCTCTCCTGCAGGAAATTCTTTAGGTGTAAAGGGATGGAGTGAGCTTCCTGGTGTTCAGTTTAGTTCAGTGCAGCATCAGCCTGAATGAACTGCAGCAAAATTCTGTATTCTACTATTAATTCAAAACCATGATTCCCAAAGCACAGCCCCAGTGGCTTGATCAGAGGATTGTAGCCTCAACCACATTCTGTGTCTAGAAGGACTATCTCCCCACATGGTTCAGTTTCTGGTACTTGAGCTTCTGTTACTCATTTTAGACTTTTCCTGAGGGGAAAGAGGTTCCTTGTGGCATTTCAGATAGTGTATTACTGTCCTCAGAAATTCTCTATCAGTATTGATCTTCAAAAGGACAAGTTGTCTAAATATTTATTCTTCTCTGCCAGAAGGTTCCTTACCTCTGCACATTTGCCTCTCCTTCCCAGCTGTCTTCAAAAGTGTGTAGGATGCACAGTATTGTTAAGACAAAGACATATTCTATTGTTCTACATGGGGTCAGGGGAGAGAGCAGTGTCATGGTGTAATCGAGACACAGAAGCTCTCAGGAAACTAAGCAAGATTTGTTCTCAAGCTATAATAATAATTATAATAATTTGGGAGTGCCCAGAATTGCTGCCAGGTTCCTAGTTGAAAAACAAGCCAAACCTCTAATGCCAATTCAGATCTCCATCGGCTCTTCTAGACCCGAATAAAAAGAGAGTTTGTTACTCTTTAAATGGACAAACAAAAAGCTGCCATCTACCTGACTGCAGATATTCTATATTATCACGGCCTCAGGCCCTCTGAACCATTTGCCAAAGCTTGGTCTGATGTTGAGACTTTTCTGGGCCAGCTCCCTGCCTTGCTTCTGACCACCTTCCAATTTTCCAAGAGTAGATCTCTCCAGAAAGGCTCTGGGTATCTTCACAATGTGGAGTCTGGGCCAATTTAACCCTATTCCAAGAGTGGTACCTGTCCTTCCCTCTCTCGTCTCATGCCTTTGTCCTGGGAGGGATTTCTTCCTTGGATGATGATCAACAAGAACATTCATCCCCTTCAGAGCAAACACTACTCTGACAAATCATCCTCAAGCCTGTGTTACATGCTAAGCCATGGTGCTGTTTACTGACTGTTAAGAATCAATGTAATTTCAACAGACAGATTGAGGGCTTGAAGGGGGTGTGTGTGAGAGCGAATGAAGAAATGAGCAAAGTTGCAGACAAGAGAAGCTGTCTGGCCCACATGCATTTGTGTGTGCACAGGACTAAAAAAGAAATGAAATTTCCAAAGGGTATGAGACCAGAGGTGAAAGATCATGAATGGCATGGTGAGGACCTGGCTCCTTAGTTCTTTTGCATGTCTGGAAAAGAGATAAAAGAAATGTGCCGAACCGTAAGGAGCCCCCTGCTTTAACTGTTACTCCAGTGCCATTCCCAGGGCCCAGCTGTTAGAACCGATATTCACTTTTTAAATTAGTAGACATAAATAGACTTCTCTAATGTCTGCGTTTTTTGATTTAGATATACTTGAGCCTTACTCTTAGGAAAGTGAACGTGGCCTTGAGAGAAACTTACACCAAGGACGGAATACTAAATAGGGGAAACCCATACTCCAAGTTTAGGAATACAATTCAACAACAACAACAAAAATCTGTCAAGCCTCCAGAAAACCAGGTGATAAAGGAAGATTGTCAGTAAAAAGGATTCAAATGACAGTAGAATGTTTTCTAGCTCTGGTGCCTGGGGATGAGGAAAAACTGCCTTTGCTGAGAAATGAGAACTTTGTCCATATGGGGCCATAGCTCCCAGGGTCTCCAGACAGCTCATATAATGTTATTCTCTTTATTAAAAGTTGTTAATCAAATGTTGGATGGAACGTACTTTTATAATTTTATTTTAAATGTCTCTAGAAAACTTCTCAGATAAATGAACTTACAAATGGGTGGTGTGGGGAAGCTACCTCATCAGGTCAAGTGGGACAAGATGGGTTGGCAATGTCAGGTACCTCGCTGCCATCCTAGGGGGCATGCTGTTGGCATGACGGTAAACAAGGTAACAAGCCAACCTCATCAATAGAACTCTCTGTAGAATACCATGAGATTATAATTAAGTCATGCTTGTGTTTATGAGTTCAAACAAAAGACACTCATTGCCTCTCATATGTTGTGAACCGGGGCCACAATGAACACCTTGACAGCTACCATCCCTGCGCACACAGAGCTCATAGCCTAAGAAGAGAAGGACCAGAGGCGCACACTTCAACAAGCAGTGACAGTCACATGGGTAAGCGTTAGGACAGGAGGGCACTCTCCCAAAGGATCACACCTTCGCCAAGGCAGGTTTTCCTGGGGAAATAGCTTTTGAAACTGGAGACTGAGGTTTGTATGTTGGACAGGGTCCTAGACAGAGGGGAGGAGCACCCACAGGCCTGGAGAGGAATAGGTGTCCAGTGCATTTCAGGATGAAAAAGAAGGGTTGGAAGAGGAAGAGAGGAAGACAGAGAGTGAATAAGGCCAGGTCAAACAGGCACTTGGGGATCATGGTAAAGAATTTGCACTTGATAAAAATAGGAATAGGAATAAAGTATGTGCTTCCTTCCCTTTACTCAACATGTGCTTTTGGACAGAAAATGTTGCATATTACACAAGTCTCCATTCTTTGTTCTGTAGTGAATAAATTATCAAGGACATTTTTACGTTTCACATGAGCTTATATTGGTTAAACTTTTTAGTCCTTAGTATTCACAAGTGGGTTTTCCATTTTCTGTACTAGATTCCAAAAAGTATTGACCTGTGGTTTCTTGAAGTTAACTCTTTAAAGAGGTAAAGTACGTACCTACAGGTTTCCTACTGTTTCAGTTCTCTTTTCCTTTTTAAATAAAATATTCGATTCAGTTGAAGTTCCTAAAATGTCGTTTATTAAATCATGTATTCATTGAGGACAACTGGCCAGGATACTTAAGTTTTATATGATTAGATACTATACAATAGCATAAAATGTATGTTGACACTAAAATTCCATTAAGTTTGCTTATTTTCTGAATTTTTAATAAAAAAATTACAGATTACCAATATTATTATGTCAGTGATGTTCTTCCCCCTTGGAACTCCATATGAGCCCTTCAGACTGTGGAACTTGGATCTGGGTCATTCCATGACCTCAGAGATGATGGCGTATAGTGTTTATTTTTTTTTTTAATTTTTTTAACGTTTATTTATTTTTGAGAGACATAGAGACAGAGTGTGTGCAGGGGAAGGGCAAAGAGAGAGGGAGATAGAGAATCTGAAGCAGGCTCCAGGCTCTGAGTCGTCAGCACAGAGCCCGACGCAGGGCTCGAACTCACAGACTGCAAGATCATGACCTGAGCCGAAGTCGGCCGCTTAACCAACTGAGCCACCCAGGTGCCCCAGATGGCGTGTGGTGTTTAAAGTATGAGCATTGACAGAGTGTTGAATTCCTCCTTTGCAGTGTCATACAGGGCAAGATGCTGATTACTATTTCTGTTCTCCAGTGTCCTCATGAAGAAAATAGTAGTACCTCATAGAATACTTTAAGAGTTGCACAAGCCAGGGGCTCCTGGGTGGCTCAGTCACTTAACCAACTGACTCTTGGTTTGGGCTCAGGTCATGATCTTACAATTAATGGGATTGAGCCCCGTGTCAAGCTCTGAGCTGACAGCATGGAGCCTACTCAGGATTCTCTCCCTCTTTCTCTGCCCCTTTCCCTCTCTCTCTCTTTCTCTCTCTCTCTCTTTCTCTCTTTCTTTTCAAAATAAATAAATGAACATTAAAGAAAATTGCATGAGACAATCATGTAAAGTCTTCCAGGCAAAGCCTAGAAGGCAGTAAGCTCTCAAGGTTAATTTGATTATTAATTATTTTTTTATTAATTATCATTTCTTTGCCGTGCTTATATAGCATTACTGGAGAATAACATATTTTTAGTGAGGAAATTTTCTGGTGATTAAAGCTTAACACGTTCAAACATACCATTTTTTGAATATTTTGGAATGGAATCCTGCTAACTGTGAAATCCGTTATTAACACATATTGAAATAATTGCAATTGCCTCTAGGAAATCATTATACTGAATAGCAAATTTCTCATTAAGCTGCAATAGAAGTGTCCTCAGGAAGAGAGTTTACCCCTACACTAAATGGCCCTAAAGAATTCATTTTATCTAATTGTTACTTTGTAAAAATGTCGTCTCTAGTTTTTTTTTGTTTTTTTTTTTTTAATCCTGTCTTACTGCCAGGAGACAAGTGGGCCATCCATGTGGCTACAGGTTTACCCACCTCCAGTAACCCCAAACTTCTATTTTTGTTGTTAATATATTGTGAATTACAAAACCAGGGAGATAAGCTTGCTGTGTTTAAAAGAATAAGGAGGATTTCAGGAAAACCTTTGGGTTGAGAACAGTCCGTACATTCTGTGCTCCAATTTTTATGGTTTCTATGCCCTCCACCAAATCCCTACCAGCACAATTTCTCTTTTAAAGGGATTTTTCTATTGGAAGAAGATGTTTAGTTTATAATAATAGAACAGTAGCCCCTCATTCACTCTGAGAAAAGTCTTAACATTTTCATGTGCACGGAAAAATAATGGAAATGAAACAGTCAGCTGGATGTCACCTGGACTTCTGGGCATGGAGACTTTTACAATGTTGAAGTTAAACTTTGAAGTCCCACTTAGAATTGGAATAGCCACATCAGTATTATGGCTTATTTGAGTGCATTTCTGAAAAGGAAACAGTTTTGTCTGTTTAACCAGAAATCTGTTAGTACTCAAGCACACACAAAGGTACCAAAAGAAAATTTTTTTGTACAAGTTTTTCTTCCAATTGATCTTCTGAAGTGTCTGGGCTGTATTTGATTCTTCAAATTGAATGATGAGTGTAGTTACCTCCGAGAGATCAGAGGTAGAATTAATGTACATAACCATTCTTATATCCAGGAAAAGATAGGTATTAGACTAAAAAACTGATTTTTATAGCTAGTTTGATAAGGTGCAGTGAGGTCACACCGCGGAGTGCCGATGGTGACTCCAGGTCGCTCCGTTTTGCTGTCTGCCCAAATGGCCAGTCGCTTGATGTCATGTAGGTCCGCGCTTGTCTTAATAGCAACAGCAGGCGAACAATGTGTTTTAGATGAGTTACTTGTTCCTCGGGCTGGTCTGATAGCAATAACTGCAGAAGTAATACATTGCCAAGTTGAGTGTTTAAAGGTTTGGTTTAGAGGTCAGACTTTCATGTTAACTCAACTGATTAAAAAGTGAGACTTTTCAAATATTGTTTCTGCTTTCAGAAGCTGAAATGGCAATTAAATTCACTGAGGGACCACAAAAATTTCCAGAAGCAAGTTGGAGTTCTATGGTACCATTTCAGCTGCTAGAGGTTTCTGGTAACAAGGAAAAATAAATCCAAGCCAAAGTTTAGCAAAATAAACTTCAGAAATGACTGGAAGGATGTTGAAAAAGGAACCGTACGCACTTAAGGCAGCGATGAGATGAAGCAGAGAAGCCAGAAGTGCTGAGGAGAGTCTTAAAAGATTTAAGGACACTTAAGGAAGGCAGGTCTGGACATGCAGTGGGCTCAGAGTACAGGAGCCAGATTGAACTTAGAGAGATTCAACCATTATTTATTTGTTCATTCACTTTCTCCTACACATCCATCATGAGTGAGCCACTGTGTCATGTGTTAAAGAAATGGGACAAATTATTTCGGGTTCTGCTCTGAAGAGATCTGCACTGTATTAGGTCAATACATAAATCTAAACAAAACAAAACAAAAACAAACAAACAACAACAAAACAGAGAGAAAACGAAATGAAAAATGGAAAGAACCCTCAGCCTATCAGAAGCCAAGCCAGTTTAAGACTTAGGGGCCACAGACATTCCAGAGACTGAGTAAGAAAAGTGGACAAGAGTTTAATGAAGGAGGTTTTTGTTTTTTTTGTTTTTTTTTAAAGTTTATTTATTTGTTTTGAGAGACAGAGAGTGTGTGAGCAGGGGAGGGACAGAGAGAGATGAAGAGAGAGATCCCGATGCGAGTCTCAAACTCATAAACTGTGAGATCATGACTTGAGTGAAAATCAAGAGTCGGAGACTTAACCAACCGAGCCACCCAAGTGCCCCAGGTTTTTGATAAAGTTTAAAACCATGGCAGGGATGAGCAATTGCAAACCTATCAACTTCTGGAAAGAGGGGAGTATTTTTATTTATTTTTACTTTTCTGTTTTTGGCATTTATTTAGTAGCTATTTCACACCAGGCAATAAGAAGCTCCAAATATAAACTCATTAAACCTCCCAAACAACCCTATGGAGTAGGTAGTATTATTTTCACCCAGACAGCCTGGTCACCATGTTCACCTCCTTGCCCATTCCACTCTCCCAAAGGAAGACCACCCTTCATGCCTGTGTCCCCAGAGCCTCTCCCTGCCCAATACAGACCAGGCACCAAGCACCAACCTTGGGAACCTAAGGCACACTCTGGCTTAGAAACAGAACACTGCAAAGATTGTTCTGTTTTCTGTTTCAGTTTGAACCCTATCTCAACCCTCTTGGTCCAAAGACTGAACATTGAATTAAAGAAGAGTCAATGACAAAAATAGGTTCAGATTCCTATGAGCTCATGGGTTCTTTATGCACCTCAGTTTCAACATTCAGAGCAACCTACTCTATCTATCTAATAGATATTTAGTCTGTAACTCCCTGGTGCCAGGCACAGTTCCTCATGCTGGAATTCCAGCAGAAGACTAGCAGACAGGGCTTCCTCATGATAACCAAGCAATCGAGTTAATTACAGATGTCCTTAGTACTGCTAAGACAAGTTAGGTCATATAGTAATGGAGGGTGGTCAGTAAGCAGGATTCCCTACAGGTCTCCTTGAGAAGGTGGCTTTTGGATCAGGACTTGTGGACTAAGAAGAAGCCAGCCATTTGCACAGCTGAGGAGGGAAAGACCCCAGCAGAGGGAACAGAAGGTGTACAGAGCCGGATGTGGGAAAGGCTC
Source organism: Paguma larvata (assembly GCA_030068075.1). Taxonomy (NCBI): domain Eukaryota; kingdom Metazoa; phylum Chordata; class Mammalia; order Carnivora; family Viverridae; genus Paguma; species Paguma larvata. Next base: position 126,153,707 of record CM057827.1, on the reverse strand, counting down.
TGGCATGCTCACAGTACAGCAAGTAGAACTTATTGGGCAAGATGCAAGGGACATGGGGTATTGGCGTGGATCGGACAGTGCTAGATATGAAGTCCTTGTGCCCATGGCAGAGTTCGGAGATCGCTCCAAAAAAAAAAAAAAAAAAAAAGAGAAACCCAAGAGAGTTCAAAGCAGGGGGATCACTGATGTTTGAAAGAAAATTTCTTAGAGCTCCTATGAGGAAGATGGATTGGTTAGGGCAAAAGCAGAAGCAGGAAGGATATCGCCATAGTATCTAGAGGAAGAAGTCAGAAGAAGCAGAGATGAAAGGGCAAAAAGCTGACAGGTGCTATCAGTGCAGATAAAATTTGGTAATGCGTTGTATATGGGGGAAGGGAAAGGGAGGACTCAGGGATGTCACCAGAGTGTTGTTCTGAGCAACAAGGTAAAAATAGCACTGTATGGTCAGATGGGAAATATTACGGAAAGATGAAGCAAAGGAGAATAAGTCAAAACCTAAAACTTTAGGGGCGCCCGAGTTGCTCAGTCAGTTGAGCATCCAATCTCAGCTCAGGTCATAACCTCACATCTCGTGGGTTCGAGCCCCCCCAACAGGCTCTGTGCTGACAGCTTGGAGCCTGGAGTCTGCTTCAGATTCTGTGTTTCCCTCTCTCTCTGTCCCTTTCCTGCTCACCCTCTGTCTGTCTCTCTCAAAAATAAATAAACATTAAAAAAATAAAAAACTAAAACTTTAACAACAATTAAACAAGTTGTTTCCCTGATGGAAAACAGAGTTTTTGAATCAGAGTTTGTACAAATTGAATATGAACTTAACTCTAGCCTTCAGTAGATACAATAAGGGCATACCTCTGAGAGATTTCGGGTCCACTTCCAGACCACCGCAATAAAGTGAATGTCGCAATAAGGAGAACCAAGTAAATTTTTTTGTTTCCCAGCACATGTAAAAGTTATGATTATACTATACTGTAGTCTATTAAGCATCCGAAAGCATTATGTCTGTAAGACAATTTACAGACCTTAATTAAAAGTCCTTTATTGCTAGGGACTCCTGAGTGGCTCAGTAGGGTAAGTGCTCAACTCTTGGTTTCAGCTTAAGTCGTGATCTCACAGTTCGTGGGGTTCGTGGGTTTGAGCCTCACCTCTGGCTTTGTGCTGGCAGTGTAAAGCCTGCTTGGGATTCTCTTCCCTCTCCTCTCTCTCTGCCTCCCCCTCAAAATACATAAATATTTAAAAAATACTTGTTTGCTAAAAATTACTGACCTCCATCTGAGCTTTTAGCAGGTCATAATCTTTCTGCTCCTGGGGGCGGGGGGGGGTCTTGCCTCCATGTTTCTATTTTTTTTTTAATTTTATAATAGTTTATTTTCAAATTGGTTTACATATAACACCCAGTGTTCATCCCAACATGTGCCCTTTTTAATGCCCATCACCCCCTCTCCCCCCTCCCTCATCCCCCTCACCCTCGGTTTTTTCTTAGTCTTTGAGAGTCTCTTATGTTTTATCTCCCTCCCTCTCTGTGTCTTTTTTTCCTTTCCCCTCTTCCCCTCCCCCTGGTTTTTGCTTAGTCTCACAAAGTCCACCTATTCGTGGAAACATATGGTATCTGTCTTTTTCTGACTGACTTATTTCACTTAACATAATACCCTCCAGTTCCATCCATGTTGCTACACATGGCCAGATTTCATTTTTTCTCATTGCCACATAGTAGTCCATTGTATATAAGTACCATAACTTCTTTATCCATTCGTCAGTTGATGGGCACGTGGTCTCTTTCCATGATTTGGCTATTGTCGAAAGTGCTGTTATGAACATTGGGGTACACGTGCTCCTATGCATCAGCATTCCTGTGTCTCTTGGGTAGATTCCTAGAAGGGCTATTGCTGGATCATAGGGTAGCTCTATTTTCATTTTTTTGAGGAACCTCCACACCGTTTTCCAGAGTGGTTGCACCAGTTTGCATTCCCACCAACAGTGTAGGAGGGTGCCTACTTCTCCACATCCTCGCCAGCATCTATAGTTTCCTGATTTGTTCATTTTAGCCACTCTGACTGGTGTGAGGTGGTATCTCAGTGTGGTTTTGATTTGTATTTCCCTGATAATGAGAGACATTGAGCATCGTTTCATGTGTCTGTTGGCCATCTGAATGTCCTCTTTGGAGAAGTGTCTATTCATATCTTCCGCCCATTTCTTCACTGGGTTGTTTGTTTTTCGGGTGTGGAGTTTGGTAAGTTCTTTATAAATTTTAGATATTAGTCCTTTATCCGATATGTCATTTGCGATGATCTTTTCCCATTCCATTGGTTGCCTATTCGTTTTGTTGGTTGTTTCTTTTGCTGTGCAGAAGCTTTTTATCTGGATGAGGTCCCAATAGTTCATCTTTGCTTTTAATTCCCTTGCCTTTGGAGATGTGTCAAGTAAGAAATTGGTGCGTCTTAGGTCAAAGAGACTTTTTCCTGCTTTCTCCTCTAGGATTTTGACGGTTTCCTGTCTCACATTCAGATCTTTTATCCATTTAGAATTTATTTTTGTGAGTGGTATAAGAAAGTGGTCTAGTTTCATTCTTTTGCATGTTGCTGTCCAATTTCCCAGCACCATTTGTTAAAGAGGCTGTCTTTTTCATTGGATACATTTTCCCGCTTTGTCAAAGATTAGTTGGCCATATACTTGCGGGTCCATTTCTGAGTTTTCTATTCTATTCCATTGGTCTATGTGTCTGTTTTTGTGCCAGTACCATACAGTCTTGATGACTACCGCTTTGTAGTAGAGGTTAAAGTCTGGGATTGTGATGCCTCCCGCCTTGGTTTTATTCTTCAGTATTATTTTGGCTATTCGAGGTCTTTTGTGGTTGCATACAAATTTTAGGATTGTTTGCTCTAGCTTTGGGAACAATGCTGGTGCAATTTTGATTGGGATTGCATTCAATGTGTAGATTGCTTTGGGTAGTATTGCCATTTTAACGATATTTATTCTTCCAATCCATGAGCATGGGATGTTTTTCCATTTCCTTGTGTCTTCCTCAATTTCCTTCATAAGTTTTTTATAGTTTTCAGTGTAGAGATCTTTCACATCTTTGGTTAGGTTTATTCCTAAGTATTTTGTGGTTTTTGGTGCAATCATGAAAGGGATTAGCTTCTTTATTTCTCTTTCTGCTGCTTCATTGTTGGTGTATAGAAATGCCACTGATTTCTGTACATTGATTTTTGTATCCTGCAACTTTGCTGAAATCATGGATCGGTTCTAGCAGGCTTTTGGTGGATTCCGTCGGGTTTTCCATGTAAAGTATCATGTCATCTGCAAAAAGTGAAAGTTTGACTTCCTCCTCGCCAATCTTGATGCCTTTTATTTTGTTTTGTTGTCTGATTGCTGATGCTAAGACTTCCAATACTATATTAAATAGCAATGGCGAGAGTGGACACCCCTGTCGTGTTCCTGATCTCAGGGGGAAGGCTTTCAATTTTTCCCCATTGAGGATGATATTAGCTGTGGGCTTTTCATATATGGCTTTTATGATGTTTAAGTATGTTCCTTCTATCCCGACTTTCTCGAGAGTTTTTATTAAGAAAGGATGCTGTATTTTGTCAAATGCTTTTTCTGCATCTATTGACAGGATCATATGGTTCTTATCTTTTCTTTTGTTGATGTGATGTATCACGTTGATTGATTTGCAAATATTGAACCAGCCCTGCAACCCAGGGATGAATCCTACTTGATCATGGTGGATAATTCTCTTTATATGCTGTTGGATTCGATTTGCTAGTATCTTGTTGAGAAATTTTGCATCCATATTCATCACGGATATTGGCCTGTAATTTTCTTTCTTTGCTAGGTCTCTATCTGGTTTGGGAATCAAAGTGATGCTGGCTTCATAGAATGAGTCCGGGAGTTTTCCTTCCGTTTCAGTTTTTTGGAACAGCTTGAGGAGGATAGGAATTAACTCTGTTTTAAAGATCTGGTAAAATTCCGCAGGAAAGCCATCTGGTCCAGGGCTTTTATTTGCTGGGAGGTTTTTAATAACTGATTCTATTTCTTCACTAGTTATGGGTCTGTTCAAATTTTCTATTTCTTTCCGTTTGAGTTTTGATAGTGTGTGGCTATTTAGGAATAGCCATTTCTTCCAGATTGCCAAGTTTGGTGGCATATAATTTTTCATAGTATTCTCTGATGACTGCTTGTATCTCTGAGGGATTGGTTGTAATTTCTCCCTTTTCATTCACGATTTTATCTATTTGAGTTCTCTCTCTTTTCTTTTTGAGAAGCCTGGCTAGAGGTTTGTCTATTTTGTTTATTTTTTCAAAGAACCAGCTTTTGGTTTCATTGATCTGTTCCACTACCTTTTCTGTCTCCATATGGTTAATTTGTGCTCTGATCTTTGTTATTTCTCTCTTTCTGCTGGGCTTGGGTAGTTTTAGTTGTTCTGCTTCTAGTTCCTTTAGGCGTGCTATTAGAATTTGTGTTATTGATTTTTCTTGTTTCTTGAGATGGGCCTGGATTGCAATATATTTCCCTCTCAGGACTGCCTTTGCTGCGTCCCAGAGCGTTTGGATTGTTGTATTTTCATTTTCATTTGTTTCCATGTATTTTTTAATTTCTTCTCTGATGGCTTGGTTGACCCAGTCATCTTTTAGTAGGTTATTTCTTCGCCGTCATGTTCTTGGATATTTTCCAGGCTTTCTCCTGTGGTTGATTTCAAGTTTCAAAGCATTGTGGTCTGACACTGTACACGATATGATCTCAATTCTTTTATATTTATTCAGAGCTTCCTTGTGCCCCAGAATGTGGTCTATCTTGGAAAATGTACCGTGTGCAGTTGAGAAGAATGTAAATTCCTTTGCTTCTGGATGAAGGACCCTAAAGATGTCTGTGAGGCCCATCTGTTCTAATGTGTCGTTCAGGGCTATTGTTTCTGAGGAGATTTTCTGTTTCGTGGATCTATCCAATGCTGAGAGTGGAGTGCTGAGATCCCCTACTATTAGGACATTTTTATCGATGAGGTTGCTAATGTTTGTAATTAGTTGTTTTACAAATTTGGGTGCCCCCGAATTCGGTGCGTAGATATTTACAATTGTTAGCTCTTCCTGCTGAATGGTCCCTGAGACTATTATATAATGTCCTTCTTCATCTCTTATTACATCGTTCATTTTAAAGTCTAATTTGTCTGATATAAGTGTGGCTACTCCGGCTTTCTTCTGACTTCAGTAGCATGGTAGATAGTTCTCCATCCCCTCACTTTCAATCTGAAGGTGTCTTCAGGTTTAAGATGAGTTTCTTGAAGACAGCAAATAGATGGGTCTTGTTTTTTAATCCATTCTGTTATCCTGTGTCTTTTGATTGGCGCATTTAGTCCATTAACATTCAGTGTTAATATTGAAAAATATGGGCTTACAGTCACTGTATTATCTGTAGGTTTCATGTTTGTAAGGCTGTCCCTGGCAGTTTGTGTTCTTTGCAACCTTGCCTTCATAGAATGCCCCTCAGGATTTCTTGCAGTGCCGGCTTATTTGTGATAAATTCTTTCAGTTTTTGTTTGTTGGGAAAAACCTTGATCTCTCCTTCTATTCTGAATGACAGGCTAGCCTGATACAGAATTCTTGGTTGCATGTCCTTCTTGCTCATCACACTGAAGATATCCTGCCATTCCTTTTTGGCTTGCCAAGTTTCTATAGATAAGTCTGCTACTACCCTTATATGTCTCCCTTTGTATGTTAGGGTTCTTTTGTCCGTAGCTGCTTTCAGGATTCTCTCCCTATCTTTGTATTTTGCCAGCTTCACTATGATGTGCCGTGCAGAAGGTCTATTCAATTTACGTCTGAGGGGAGTTCTGTGTGCCTCTTGGATTTCCATGCCCATTTCCTTCCTCGTGTTGGGGAAGTTCTCAGCAATGATTTGTTCAAGAACCCCTTCGACTCCTTTCTCTCTCTCTTCTTCCTCTGGAACTCCTATGATACGGATATTGTTTCTTTTGAGTGCATCGCTCTGCTCTCGAATTCTCCTTTCCTGTTCCTGGATCAGCTTCTCTCTCTTTTTATCTGCTTCCTCGTTTTCAATTTTGTCTTCTAATGCACTAACTCTTTCCTCTACCTCTTCAATCCGTGCTGTGGCTGCTTCCAGTTTCCCCTGTATTTCTTCCAATGTCTTCTTTAATTCTTCCTGACCGTTTTTAAGGTCCTTGAACTCTGCCGCGCGGGACCCCTTGCATTCATCTAAGCTTTTTTCAAGGCCAGCGATTAGTTTTTTTGATTATCATTCCATATTCATGTTCTGTTATGTTGCTTATATCTGTTTTCATTAATTCTTGAGCTGTCACTGCTTCTTGTAGATTCTTTTGAGGAGAATTCTTCCATCTCGTCATTTTGGCTGGATGTGTTTTGCGTTGTTTCTTGAAGTTGCCATTCCTAGGGCGTTGTCTATGTTTCTTGCGTTCCTTGTAGATTGCTACACCTTTTCTTCCAGGTTCCTGGAGTTGAGAATCTCTCTGTTTCGGTCCCTCTCAATTCAAAAAACAAGGGAAACTTCAGGCCTCCCTACTCCTCTGCCATCTTGGTCTCCTCCCGCCTCCATCTACGTCAACTATGAAGCTTCTACATCAACATTTGCGGCTTCACCTTCCACTTGTATGTTACAGACATGGCTTTTTTCTGAAAACCTCATGAACCAACCCCTGCTAGCTTCACACTTTCCTTCTGCAGCTTCCTCCCCTCTCTCAGCCTTCACAGGATTGGAGAGTTAGGTCCTGACTCTGGATTACACTTTGGCTTAATGGACGATGGTGGCTGATTTGATCTTCTGTCCAGACCACTAAAACTTACTCCACATTAGCAATGAGGCTGTTTTGCTTTCTTATCATTCATGCAGTCCCTGGAATAGCACTTTTTATTTCTTTCCAGAGCTTTGCCTTTGCATTCACGACTCGGCTAACAACACCAGCGGCCTAGCCCTCAGCCTATCTTAGCTTTCAGCTCCCTTCTTCACTCAGCTTGATTTTTTTCTAGATTTTGATTTAAAGTGAGCAATAGGTGGCTCTTCCCTTTCACTTGAATATTTAAAGGTCATTGTAAGGTTATTAGTTGACCTACATTCCATATTGGTGTGTCTCAGGGAACAGAGAGGCCTGAGGAGAGGGAGAGAGATGAGAAACAGCCATCTGGGGGAGCAGTGGGAAGACACACAACATTTATCAATGAAGGTTGCCGTCTTCTATGGAAGTTTAATGGCACCTCAAAACAATTACAAGAGTACCATCAAAGATCACTGATCAGAGATCACCACAACAAACATAATAATAATGAGTATCTTTTAGAAATACTGCGAGAATTATCAAAATGCGGGACAGAGACATGAAGTGAATAAATATTATTAGAAAAAGAACAGTGATGGATTTGCTCCACACAGGGTTACAAACCTTCAATCCGTAAAAACATAATGTAATATCTGCCAAGTACAATACAGCAAAGGGCAATAACATGAAATATACCTGTATAGTAAATTAGGTATTTGATAAGATGATAACAAATATACTCCAAAGATCCCAAGACAGGCATAGTAACTAATTCATACAGGGTGTTCAGTAGATGTTTGTGGAAATAAATCCAAAGGAAAGCCAAGATGTGGAAAGGACATAGGTCCAGCCTCATGAAGTCCCTTCTGCCTCCCAAATGAGTGACTTTGAGGAGCTTAAAATATGGAATTTCAATATTCTCAGGGGTGGAATAAGGATTTAACAAGATCATAATGGTTAAATCACATAAAGTCAGCTACACAAAGGGACCCTCAAGATCCTGAACCCACCCCGTTCCTTCACTCTATTGTCTGCTCCCAAGTTGGAGTCTTGTAAATATTTTTGCCCAATCTCTACATCTACTTAGATCAAATTTTGTCTTAGCATCTAAGACAGAATCGTGCATAGAGACAGAGCTCAATTCTTCTTTGCTGATTAACAGATTTCTTTAATGAAATATAAACCCTCAGAAAGAACACATAAGTAGCACAATGGACCTCGGTCTACAGGATTCCATTGCCTATCTTTGTCCTGAAGATCTCCCTCTGCCCTCTTCTTATTGACAGCCAGCCAGAGAACAAGAATTTGCCTTTCAATCTATTGTGAGAAAAGTAAAATGATTCTCTCCCAGCATAACAAAACCTATAGGCAGCTGTAAAATATAATTTCCTTTCAACTTCTTGACATACTTGATATGAATTTCAGTGCACAGGGGAAAAAAAAAGAAATGAAACAGGGGCCTCTTTAAAAGATAAATTTCATCATATATGTCTGACAATAGTGTGCATGTTCAGAGGGCTTCTTTTTTAAGAGAGAGGGAGAAAAGACTATGCTTTTAAACAATCAAAGGTTAAAGTTAGCTCCGTCATTCATGTGGTTTCATTCTCTTATGCATATTGAAATACCTCAGAAAGATTTATAACCCTCGTTCATACATTCAGAGTTCCAGTAAACGAGTCCCTTTTTTGAAGGTTAAATATTTATGCTTCTATTTTTCTGCCTGATACAGACAAGAAGAGTAAACCCACATTAGCCAAGGAGCCAAGGTGACAGGCCAGGTTAGGATGAGAAATGGCAGCTGGCCGGATATCCAGCATGCCTTCTGTTCTTCTACATTCTTAGTTTGGGGGAAAATGAATGAATGAATGAATGAATGAATGAATGAATGAATGAAACCTCCAAAACCACCAGTTCCAGGGAGCAGAAGAATAAACTTTGAAAAAAGTTATGTATGAGAGAAAAAGGGTTGTGCATAAGATTCCATTGTGAAACAATTGAGGACTAAGAAATTATAGTGGGGACACCCTTCCTGACCCAAGTGGCAGTACCAGTTATTCCATTTGACATTCTGGAAGCTAAGTTAGAAGCATACTGATGGTCTAAGTCATAGTTCAACCAGAGAAGTAGAGCAAGTAGGAGATATAAAGATAGGTATATAGATACAGATATGATATGGATGTAGATTATAGATAGATATATAGATATAGATAAAGATAGACATATATATCTACATATGCGTATATAAAGAGATCAATCCAAGAAACTGGCTTACACAATTGTTGGGGCTGGCTAAGTACATTCAAGGTTTGTAGGGAAGGGAAGGGAAGATCATAAGCAGGCTGGAATGCTGTGGACACTGGTTGATATTTGTGTGTCCATATGCCTCGGTTAAGACGGAAACCAGGAGCTGGGAGAGAAATTGCAGAGACAGCTATTCCTCATACAGACTTTCAACCATTCCTCTTGTTTACATCTACTCAACCATCTCATCTTTAAAAATTGGGGAACCTTTGAGTTCCTAAGACCTTTTGACCTTCTACAGCTTAAAGGGCCATCTTTCACCAATCTTATGGAGCAGTTTCTGCTCATTCACTCATTTTCCACCTTAAGTTTCTAAGCAAGTAGATTTCAGCTGATCTCACTGCAAAAATAAATAAATAAATAAATAACCCCAAAAAAGTGATTATGTGAGGAAATGTATATATCAATGAGCTAGAATGCAGTAATTATTTAACTGCTTTTATGGTATGTCAAAACATCGTGTAGGCCACCTTAAATATATGCAATTTTGTTAAGAAGTTTTTAATTAAAAGCAACAAAATTTCTTGATTTCCTCATTGATCTCTTCTCTTCCATTCTCTTGTTTTACTTTTTAGAAAACTTTCTGGACTTTTAGTTGGGTTTTGACAGACGAATGTGTGTAATCTACAAAGGCCAATTAGGTTTCTTTGTTTCCATCTTGTAAATAAGAGAATAAGATTCCATTGAGAAATTAAGCGACATAAAGTCACAGAACCAATAATACATGGGCTGGGACTCAAACAGATTTCAGCGAATCACCTAATTTTAGTGAAATGTTAAGGATCTTATTGAAGGAATCTAAGCATTTTTAAGCATATTAAAAATATTCTCACTCTTATTGCAGCTGCTAATTAAAATGGAAATGTTATTTGCTGGACATATCATGTACTTACCACCCATAAGCAGCTGACTTATTAAAATATCAGAATGCCTTGTTCATACTCAGCTATGAATCCAAGATCAATCCAAGGTGAATGAATAAATGGATGAACAAATGAATGAACGAGTCTTGTAAAATTGTCCTAATAATATAGCATGTGATCTAAATAGATAACCAATATATAGGAATGATTCCCTCATAGTCAAACAAAAGAAGGTGAAAACAAAGATGCCACCATCCACAATTATAGCACATGACTCACATCAAAATATTGGCTCTTCTAATAAAGACTCTAGCTCTGCATACCTAAAAGTTTTAGGTCTAAGAGCAAAATGATTCCATCATGATAGCAAATAATAGTTTCTCTAAATTGACAAAGTTGATACTACCACAGCCAGTTTAGATTACTTGGAGTTTTAAAAAAACAGGGGAGAAATGGGATTACGTCACTGGCCAGAATCTCAGTGATCCTGGTTGTCAAGGGGATAACAAAGAGGAAAGGAGTATGGGTTAAAAGAATTAGGTAATTCTCTTAAATCAAGGCTCCAAAATCGTTTATGAAGAGCCTCAGAATAACCTCATCTCCCACATCACCTTCCATGAAAGCCATAGTAGATGGGATTATGTGTCCCAATACTTTGAAGAACAATAAAAATATAATCATACACTTTGCCATGTAATTTATAGTGCTCTCCCACTTTGACTGGGATCTACTTTTCCTCCCACTGGCAGTGGGCTTTAGGAATCAATTTGACCAATGCGTATTAGCAGACATATGGTAGCAGAAGCAATTAACATGTTGACTCTTTGACCTCTTATGCTACAGTGATCACCTTGAGACCTGGGCCTGGAAATGAGATCTCTGAGGGGAACATACCTGAATCTTCTGGTTGCCTGGAACCCAGACTGGCCCAGCAGAGTTACAGTTGACCAACAGGCTTGTAAGTGAGAAGTAGGTGTTGTTTTAAGCCAAAAAACCTGGTGCTATTTGTTACACAGCACTATTACAGTGATAGCTGAAAAAGGTAGGAGCTCAGCTCTGGTTCTAGATTCCACTAATTATTCTTTGTCATAAACCTTTCCATCTGGGCAGGCTTTAGTGAATCTTCTTTGCATGAAAATCACCTTAAGTGAAAATAAGATGAGACAGTATTTCTCCCTTACAAAGTATATTGACTTGCAAGAAGTCAAATCATAAGTAATAATTGAGATGACCAAATAAGTATCTAAATATACACAATGAAAGAATGATAAATATTAATTTCCATAGTACTAAAATTTGCTCTATCTTGGTCAGAAAATAAGTTTAAAATTTAGAACAATTTTATCTTTTTTATTAAGTATGGTGGACTTTCTATAAAACATTTAAAAATATAATTTAGAAAGAAAATCTGTGAGATATTTTCTTTTCATTATTGTGCCTTATTACCCTTTTTCTGCTCCCTTCTCAAGTACATAGTGTGTGTTTGACACTGCTATTTTTTTCAGTGATCCTTTTAGCAAATATCTCTGACTTTTGCCTCTAAAATATAATTTTCACATGGAGACATGCTGAAGGCAGGCGTAGAGATGATTAGAAGTAAATAGATGATATAGAAATGTGTTTAAGCTTATCGAATTGATTATTCTGATTGGTGTTTATAATTTTAAAAAAAAAAATGTTTTGCAATTATGGAGCAAAGAAGATCAGCAATTCTCTTTAACAAAATGATGAGCATTCCAACAGTTTCAAAAGTATTGATTTTGCGAATGCACATACAAGAAGAAACTGAAGTAACAATAAATAAATCAATATTTTCAAGCTGGATGAGTGTTTACAGTGATGAATAGTTACTTGCATTTAAAAACATTGCCTCTTCGGGGGCATATTTATCTTTATAAATGAATTTTCAAAACCAGGAAAACCTACAACAATATTTTCAGTTTGCCATATTTAAATTCTTACCAAGATTTCTAATACACTTGCTTTACACTGTACTTTTTTCTTAATTCTAAATTATTTGAACAATTATTTACATATAATAAAATAAAATAAAAATGGTCAATGCAACACACATAGTAGATGACTATGTCTATTTTTTCCCTTTATATTTTTACTACCTTGGATGACCTCTTGAGCACATTCTTTAATAGAAGTGGAGATAGAAACAAAAACACTAAGTTAAAAAGGTATTTGCACCCTTGTATTCGTTGTAGCATTATTTACAATAACCAAGATATGGAAAAAGTCTAAGTGTTCATGGATGGATGAATGGGAAGGGAACATTGCGCATACACACACACACACACACACACACACACACACACACACACACACATATATACACACACACACATTGCATATATATATATACACACACACATATGACATATTTACATATATGACATACTATTCTGTCACTAAAAAAAGAATTAAATCTTGCCATTTGTGAAAACATGGAGGACATTATGCTAAGTGAAATAAGTTCAACTGAGAAAGATATTATATGACTTCACTTACATATGTAATCTAAAGCAAAACAAAACAAAAGGAAAGCACAAAAAATAATTAAGAGAACAAATTGGTTATCAGGGGCAGGGATGTGGGCAAAATAGGTGAAGGGAGTCAAAAAGTACAAAGTTCCAATTATAAAATAAATAAGTCATGAGGATGTAATAGACAGCATGGCGACTATAGTTAATAATACCATATTACATATTTGAAAGTTACTAAGGGTATATCTTAAAAAGTTCTCAACATAAGAAAAACAAACTTTGTAATTATATATAAGGATGGGTGTTGACTAGACTTATTTTGATCATCCCACAACATATGTAAATATTAAATCTTTATGTTACATACCTGAAACTAATAATGTCATGTGTCAATTATACCTCAATTTAAAAAAAAACTGAGAAAGGAAATGACATTTCAAATACCAGTTAATTGCTGAAACTGTCAAACGTTCATCAAAGTACAGATCATATTTTAAAAAAACATATAAATATTTAATACAAATCAATTTTTTCATTTGAATGTAGTTCAGGTGTACAGCATAGAGATTCCACAAGTTTATGTGTTATGGTATGTTCGTGACAAATGTAGCTACCATCTGTCCCAATACATCAGTAATATAATGTTATTAATTACATTCCTTATGTTGTGCCTTTTATTCCTATGACCTATTCATTCCGTAATTGGAATCCTGTATCTTCCACTTCCCCTCACCCATTTTGCCCAACTGTCCGCCCCACCCTACCCCTGGCAATCATCCGTTTATTCCCTGTGTTTATTTATAGATCTGATTCTGCTTAAAATAAATCAAATTTTAGATGAACAGGAAAAGCTCTTATTCATAAAAAGGAAAAATAATGGAAATAGATAAAATAACTAAAGAGAAAATTAAAACATAGCAGAAAGGGTAAATAAGCCAACGTTGGTCATTTAAAGAAAAAAAAAACAAAATTTACAACTCCAAGAGACATGTATAAGAACGTTCATGACATTAGTGTAAAAACATTACTAATAGTAATAATAATTATAATAATAATAACCACTAACATATAGCCATTAAAGTAATAATATTAACAAGATAATAATAACAACCACTGTAACATACGAGCAAATAGACTGAAGCACTTTAATATATGCACGCAGTAGAATGCTTACATCAATGGTGGAAACAGTTGATCTTTTAGCCACATGCCCAAACAGGGATTAATTTTATAAATATATGGTGATTATTGCTTTACTGGAATTAGGACCTACAACTGAGTTGGCAGAAGGGAAGATAGGTGGATATCCACTATCAAGGAAAGGCAGGAATGGCTGCTGAATAAACAATCCACCATATCTACCTAAAATAGTCATTTGAAAAATGCAGTGACTCAGACCCACCAAATATACACATACTCAAACTTACTTGCATAGCTGGGAGATTTACAGATTTAGAAGCTACAATAAAATAAACATGGCCCCTTGGGTTTCCTTTTTCTTTATGTATTTACAGAATTGTCTCTACAGCTGTGTGTGGAATAGAACGTCATTAGGTTGTTATTAGATGTATTAGACTAGTCATTAGATATCCAAATTTTCTTTCACATTTTGTCCTGTCATTACCATACGCTATTAAGTAACGTTGTATATTACAGTGGAGAATCCTGTTACTGCCAAATGCCAACTGTATAACCATTAAAAAATCATTTAAACTCCTAGACATACCAACTTTGGTATCATGGATTACACCACAGATTACTATGTTGGTCAAATGAAATTTCTGACAAAATAAATACCTTGCCAAAGGTGAAGCTGAAACTGTATACTGATATATTTGATTGCAGTGTTTAACTTTTCACCTGGGACTAAAAGACTTCTGCATTTTTTTACTTATTTATTTTGAGAGAGAGAGAATGAGAACAGGGGAACAGCAGAGAGAGAGGAGAGAAAGGAGAGAGAGAGCTCAAGCAGGCCTCGTGCTATGAGTGCAGAGACCAATGTAAGACTCAAACCCATGAATCTTGAGATCATGATCTGGGACAAAACCAAGAGTTGGATGCTTAACAACTGAGCCACACAGGTGCCTCTGTAATTTTATTTTTATTGAAAGACTCTAAATAATTATTGAACTAATTTAAATATGCATAAAGCCTTATACTTTAAAAAGAATTAAAAATACATAATTTTCCTCAGGTTTTCTTACTATCTTCATTCTCCAGATAAAGAATTGGAAACTCGAGGTTTTAATGCATTAGTTAAGGGTCTCAGATCATATGAAATGAAGGTGAGATTTCAATCCAGGTTATTCTGACATTAACATCAGTTTTCTTCCCAAAACACCATGCTAGGCAGTGATCTCTGAGAGAGAAGAAACAAATGAAGTGAGTATATGATTTCCCCAGTTTACAACCTGGAGAAACCTTTCAGGCTGCAATTCAGAGAAAGTGAGCTCAGTTAGAGCCTAATGGTCTCCCTGAGATGAGCAGATGACACCAGAATTCTAAGCAGACCCAGGCAGCAAGAGTTCACAAGGCAGAGTACCAGAAAAGAAAGAACTGTATAGAGAGAGCTCCAGAGATCAGCAAAGGGTCGCCCTTGAGACCTGAACAAGGTACTTCTGAGCACATGTGTATGAGGAAAGAAACAAAGATCAGGAAAAAGAACCATCTGAACTTAGCAAAAGGAACATTGCCTGCAGCTCACACAATTCTTCCCCTCACTGTCAGTATGAAAAACTTCATAATCCAAAGGGAGTTAGGCAGACAACTCAGAAAGTTATTTCATCAGTAGTGGGGCAGCTTAGCTCTACAATAATGGTACTCAGTACCTATCTAAAAAATCATAAAAGCAAGCCACAGAAGCATCAAAATTTTTCTAGGTGACTAGCTTGACCAACAATCCCAGTTTTCCTTGAGTGGGAAGTTTCCTAGGATATTGAATGCTTAATTTTAAAATTGAGGAACTCCCAAGTAAATTGAAGGAGTTGTTTGCCCTACAAAATTCAAAGATATTAATAGAAAATACAAAAATATTTAGAACTGAATAAGGAAAATTCACAGAATCTGGCATTCATTAAAAACTTAGCAGATATACACAAAAGCAGGAAAATATGACTCATATGAGAAAAAAAATAAATCAATAGAAATAGACCCAGAAGTGACAGAAACTATAAAATCAGTAGGCAAGGACAGATTAAAAGTTATTATAACTATACTCCATGTACTCAAGAAGGTAAGGGAAAGAATGATCATGCTAAAAAGAGACATGGAAATTTAAAAAAGAAACAGGACCTTTGAATTTCTAAAAATGAAAACCACTGTAAGATGATAAGTACAGTGGATTTGGCTACGAGTTGATTAAATACTGAAAGATAAAAGATAAGCGAACTCGAAGTTATAAAATAATCAGATATAAAGCATAAAAATAAGAAGACTAAATATAGTAAAGAACTTCAACTTTAGGTGCAGGACAACTTTAAACAGTTTTGATTCAGTATACATGTAATTGCAATCCCTGAGACAGTGAAAAAAAGATGAGAGAGAAAAAATATTTAAAGAAATAAAGACTGAAAATTCTCCAAATTTGATGAAAATTATAAAACCATAGATCTAAGTTCAAGGAAACCTAGGCGCGAAAAATAAGACAAAAATCATACCAAAATTCATTATGGTCAAATTTCTTTAAGAATCAACAGAAAGAAAATATTAAGAGAAACTAGAAGTTAACAGACATGTTACTTTCAGAGAAACAAAGATTTGTCAAAAACAATTCAAACCAGAACACAGTGAAGAAAAATCTTTCGGTGCTGAAGGGAGAAAAAAGGTCAGCCTAGAATTATATACCCAGCAAAAGTATTATTCATAAATGGTGGCAAACTAAAGGATTCTTTTGGACACACAAAAACTGCAAAATTCAGCAACAGCAGGTTTGTGCTACACTTAATGCCAAAAATTGTTCTAGAAGGAAAATGATACCATAGAGAACCTACACAAACTAATGAGAAATGCCAGAAATAACAGGTACTTGGGGAAATAGAAAAAAACTTTTTTCTTTTATTTAAATAAAAGGCTTGTTTGTACTATGAAATATTATACATAGAGAGAAGGTAATTGTTTAAAAGTAATGCTGCTGGGGGGTGTAACATATGTAGAAGTAAAATATACAATAACAGAAAAGCAAAGAAGAAATGGGAATATAGCATAGTAAGGGTCCTGTGATGCATATTAACTGCTATGATAGTATTTAAAGATAGACTCTGATAAACCCTAAAGCAACTACTAACAAGCAATTCAAAATGTGATAACTAATAATCTGATGATGGAGAATATCATTAAAAAATTAATCACCCCCAAAAATAAAAAATAAAAAAAAATTAATGAGTAAAAACTTAATCCCAAAGACTGCAGTAAAAGAGGGAACAGGAGCAAAAAAAGAAATACAACATATAAAAAATACAGGGGTGTCCAGGTAGCTCAATTGAGTAAGCACCTGACTCTTGATTTTGACTTGAGTCATGGTCTCACAGTTGTTAAGATTGAACTCTGCATCAAGACTCTCTCTCCCTCTATCTCTGTCCCTCCTTCTCTTGTGTGTGCACCTTATCTTGAAAAATTAATTAATTAATTAATTAAAATTAAAATATAGTGTATGTAAATCCAGGCACATCAATAATTGTTTGATATAAGTAGTCTAAGAGACAATGAAAAACTAGAAATTATCGTTTTGGATAAAATAGCAGTATCTAACAGAAAATAAAATATAAAGATGCAGGTAGACTAAAAGAACAAGAATGTGGAAAGATACACTCTGCTAAATGTAGTGAAAAGAAAACTAGAGTGGCTATTTTCTTCTTAGATAAAGTAGACTTCATAGCAAAAGCATAACTACAGATAGAATAGTAATGATGATAAATGGGTTAATTCATCAATAGAACAGAACAATCCAATCCTAAAAGTCTATGGATTCCATAACAGAGCTTTAAAATACAAAAAGCAAAAACTAATAGAACTGCAAGGAGAAATTTTCGAAACCCCAGAAATAGCTGAAAATTTATTCAATCTTCCTTAATAAATGGTAAAACAATTAGGAAATCCATAAAAATATAGGAAATGAACAATACTGCCAAACATTTGACTTAATTGACACTTATAAAAATTCTACCCAACAACATTTATTTCAGGCACACACAGAATGTTTACCAAGATGTACTATATTCTGGGCCAGGAGAAAGGAGAATATATGGAAAAAAGTGTGGAAGAAAATTTATTTTATTTCTATGTGTGTTAATGAAATTTTATGATCAATTCATGTAAATTATATTCTCTGACCACAAAGGCAATAAATAAAAATCACTAATAAAAATATATTTGCATAATCCACAAGGATTTATTACCAAAATGACATACATAGAAATAACCCATCAAAAGTAATATTAGGAAATATTTTGCACTGTCTTAAAACAAAAACACAACATATCAAAATCTGTTAGATGCACCCAAAACAATAATTATAGAGAAATTTATAGAAATTAACATATTATGAAAAGAAGAAACATATCAAATTAACAATCTCAGCTTCTACCTTTTAAAAGAAGCATGAAAATAAGAGCAAATTACAACAATTGTAGGAAGAAAAAGGAAAACAATAAAAGTCAAAGTGGAAATCAATGAAATAGATAATATAAAATAAGAGAAAATCAATGAAACCAAACCTAGTTGTTAGAAAAGGTCTATAAAATCAATAAGCTTCTCTCTAGTCTTATCAGTAAAGAAAAAGAGAGAAGACATAAATTATAAATATCTGGAATGTGAGGAGTGATATCATTTCAGATTCTACAGGTATTACAGGGATAACACGGAAATATTGTCAACAACATTACGTCAATAAATTCAACCACATAGATGGAATTGGCCAGTTCCTTGAAAGACAAGACACATGAACAGATGTTCAACATCACTCATCATCAGGGAAATGCAAATCAAAACCACAATGAGGGATTGCATCACATCTGTCAGAATGGCTATAATCAAAATCTCAAGATACAAGTGTTCACAAGGATCTGGAAAGAAAGGGAGCCTGTGCACTGTTGGTGGGAATGCAAACCAGTGCAGCCACTGAGGAAGAAAGTGTGGATGTTCCTCAAAAAAATAAAAATAGTACTACCCTGCTATCCAGTAGTCACACTACTGGGTATTTACCCAAAGAATACAAAAATACCAATTCGAAGGGATGTATGCACCCCTATGCTTACTGCAGCATTATTTACAATAGTCAAACTATGGAATCAGCCCAAGAGTCCATCAGTAGATGAATGGATGAAGAAGAAGTGACATAAATATATATATATATTTATAATGGAATATATATATATATATACATATATATATATATATATATATAATGGAGTATTATTCAGTCATAAAAAAGAATGAACTCTTGGTATTTGCAACAACATGGTTGGAGCCAGAGAGTATAATGCTAAGCAAAATAATCCAGTCTGAGAAAGACAAATACCATATGATTTCACTCACATGTGGAATTTAATAAACAAAACAATCCAACAAAGGAGAAAAAAAAGACAAACCAAAAAACAGACTTTTAACTATAAAGAACAAACAAATCATTACCAGAGGGGAGGTGGGTGGGTGAAATAGTTGAAGGGAATTAAGAGTACAATTATCTTAATGAGCACTTTAATAATATATGGAAGTGTTGAATCACTATATTGTACACCTGAAATTAATATAACACTATATGTTAACTACATTGGAATTAATTTTAAAAAAAATTAAAAAAAGGAAAAGGAAGGAAAAAAGAAAGACACAAACTGCTTAAGCTTACTTAAGAAGACATGTGTAGGGTCACATGGGTGGCTCGTCCGTTACACGTGTGATTCTTGATTCAGCTCAGGTCATGATCATAGTTGATGGGATTGAGCCCTGCATTCGGCCCCCTGCACTGCGCCCCTGTACTGACAGCAGGGATTCTCTTTCTCCCTCTGTCTCTGTCCCTTCCCTCTCATGTGCACTCTCTAGCACTCTCTCTCTTTCTCTCAAAATAAATAAGTATATATTAAAAAAATAAAGCAGACATAGGTAATCAGAATGACCCTATAAGTGTTGAAAAAATTAAGTTTAGAGATAAAACTTTCCTGCAAAGAAAACTTCAGGTCGAGATGACTTCGTGAGTAAATATTACCGAACATTAAAGGAGAGACTATACCAATTATTCACAAGCTCTCCCAGAATATTGAAGAGGAAATAATATTTCCCAATGTATTTTATGAGGCCAGCACTGCCCACAGATAGATTCTGACAAATAAATTACAAGAAAAGAAAACTAAAGAAAAATATACTTTCCAGATAAAGAAGAGAAAGTTCTAGATGTTTTAGCAGATTAAACCCAACAATTTATACAAATGATAGCACATCGTGACCAAGTGGGGTTTATTAAAGGAAAGTAACGTTGGTTTTACAATCTAGGACCTATCAGTTTAATCCACTATATTAACAAACTAAAAAATGATTATAGGATCGTTTCAATACATGTAAAAAATAAGCATTTAGCAAAAGCCATTTCTGATTAAAGTTTTTCAGCAAGCTAGGAATAAAAGGGAACTTCCTCAAGCTGATAATGGACATCTATAAAACCTTAAAGCTAGCATCATATTTAAATGAAAGATTAAATGTTATTCTCCTAAGGGCAGGAGTAAAACAAGCACGTCTACTCTCAAAGTCTTTATTCAACATTACACGGGCCATCTGGCCAATCAAATAAGGCAAGAAAAAATAACCGCTACCAATCAATCAGTGGTTGCACATGAGGTGAAATAGCACTGTATTCCTCCTGCCTTCCAGAAAGAACGCATCCGAACTGTTGGAGACCAATGATACTGTTCCCAGATTTAGACCTTCAGTGAAGACATTCCCCAAGCTTGGCGTCCCTATTCAAGTTCTCATTCTTATCTGTACACAGAGGCTGCTTCCAGCTATAAATGGTTAAATCCTCCTGTTGTCTTCCCAAGGCTGTGACTTTGTGTAGAGTTTCAGCCACATCCGTAAGACCCCAGTGTACACAACTTCAGAAAAGCTTCTAAGAATTTAGGAGGGGGGAACTGACAGTATGAGAGTGACCCAGAGGAGTGTCCAAAGTGAAAGACCAGGGCATACTCTACAACCAGTATCTGGGTTCATCTTATCTTTCCCTAAAACATACTTCACGTTCAAAATGCAAGAAAGGATGTCTTTCCATAGTATACTTCTACCTCGCCTAACTGAGGAAAGACTCAGATATTATCTTAAAGAAAAACAACTCTTTATCTCCCATGCAATCAATCTTTTTTGTCTTCCCCTTCTTCCCCTTCTTCATTATTGAGAAATCAATAAATTTTCCCAATAGAGGTTTTGGAATTTTTGGACAGTAAAATGTAACCATCATCTGTCCCTTTCACGAAGCTGTCATTTGTTTTCCCCCGACCCATTTAAGCTGATTGCCTCTGGAAAACCTGCAGCTGGTTAGGACCCAGAGAGGTGGTGCCTGGGATGGTTTTGAAACCCAGAAAGGTTTCAAGAAAGTCTTTGGAGCTTTATGTCTATCAGTGACCCTAACTGCACCCTCTCATATTGCCATAAAATGTAATTAAGAGAAAGGAGGTGTTTCATCAAATACTACACAAATCTGCTCCATTGCTTGTGAGGAAGCTGGTTGAGCAGAGTGACGATAAGATCTGCTTAATATTTTTATTTACTGGCCAAAACTAGCAATCCTTAGTTAATTTATTTTTAAGGCTGGAAATTAAGGTTGAATAACGATCTCCCAATTGCCCTTCGCAATCATGATTCAGCCTGAAGAGTTAATAAGCCACCTTCAATACCCCACCCCCTTCTCTGAACAGACATTTTTTTTTTCCACACGGATGAACACAAAGAAATAATCAGATAGGAGATTTTTCTTCTAAATTAGGCCTCTTGTTTGTAAACTGAAAGAGTGCTAATGCAGTTCAAACTCAGCTATGCACCCCACATGCCCATTCTGCCCAGGCTTATTACAAAGAGCGGGAGAATTGAAGGTTTTGTTCTATTCTTCAGGCTTTTTCTGTGTGAGAGGCCATTCAAGCAATCGGGTACTTCTCCCTCACTCTCTTTCTCTCTTGGCCTCTCTCTCTCACACACTCTCCATTTCCCTCTATAATGCCAGCATTAGAGGCCAGGCGCCGGCTGAGAGCATGCTTTGAAGTCGACCTCTTGCTGCCTGCCTTGGTGGGTGAGTAGCAGAGCAATGAGGGCATGTGTGGGACAGAGCAGGATGAAAGGAGGGGCGACTGAAGCCGATAATGTGGACAGAATCCTGCCTGTTCACTTAGATTCTTCAGGAAGAAAAATGCCAAGCCTGTGATTGCAGAGGTTATGAATTAGCTAAACCTCAGAAATGACCATTAAAACAACACTACTTGACATAAAGAATCAATTTATTGTTCAGGATTTTGGTGAAAGAGAGGAAGGAAGGAAGGAAAGAAGGAAGGAAGGAAGGAAGGAAGGAAGGAAGGAAGGAAGGAAGGAAGGAAGGAAGGAAGGAAGGAAGGGAGGGAGGGAGGGAGGGAGGGAGGGAGGGAGGGAGGGAGGGAGGGAGGAGCCACAGACAGGGCCAGAGAGGTAAGGATATTCAGATTCCATTTTAAGGATGCTGACTAGTGATGAGTGCAAGGATGCAAGGAACCAGCACACAGACAGTGCCTGAGTGACAGCATTATACACATTTCTTGCCTTCAGCTTTGGGTTGTATTGTTTTGATGATTTTGTCAGATGTCACGAATAAATCTCCAGCCCTAGTGGCAAGGTTACAGTTGTGACACAGGCAGGCAACACATGAGAAGGCCACATTCACAGTCTACTCTGCTCTCCGTGGACCAGTATAGTAAGGGACATCTCAAAAGGGCGAGCCCACAAAGGAGCGTAGGCTCTGTTTCAATTCTTAGCATTCAAGGACTACCTTCAGTTAGGTTATAGCATTTCCATGACTCTGCCTGGATTAAAATGCTGTTCATTGCTAGTCTATCAGAACAGATCAGATCCGACTTTGTTCTCCTGTAATAGACACTTGTTTCCTCCTCCCTCAACCACCTGTTTTGTTGATCCTACCATATAAAGGAATGAGGGTCTCTCTTCATCCTTAATTTTCTGACACATAGTCTCAGCTCTTTCCATCAGGTTTTGGACAGTGGAATGAGGCAGGAAACTTAACACTAAATCCTTTCTCTTTTTTCTTCTCTTATTTTAACTCCCAGAGTGTGTTTAAACAAACAAACAAACAAAAACACCAAGCAAGGGTTTATTGAGATCCTACTATGTGTAAGATTCATATTAAAGAAATCTACAACTCATAAATTGAAAGGAAAATCATTTCACTCTGTATTCAATCTGGAACTGTCATTCTTTACTAAAATGGGTCTCCTATTATTAAAATAAGACCTTTAAAAAAAAAAACCTCTGATATTTCTAGAATAAAAAAAAGACAAGTTCTCTATTTTCCCACCATACCTTGACTTTTGGTTTGCATGAGCACGGCTTACCTGAGATGAAACAGTTTGCATACTGGTCAGTGTCCATGGAGCTGTTTGCCAGTGAACAACACTGGATGTTGTCAGGAGCCAAATAAACTGCCTGCCGCCAGTCAGAATGTCATTTAGACAAGACCCCTTCTCCTTTGAGGTGGATTGACACATAGCATTTTTCTAAGACGCCTTCCTAGTTAAGCCTGTCTTTCACTTTCCCCACCATTTACAGCTTAGGAAAAAAGTCCTCAGAGTCCACTGGACTCGCTCCTGGGTCCCTAAGATTTAAGGCAAGAAGATGTCTTTGTAGGGAAGCCTCCATTCAAAGCAAAACGCACTTAGGAAATGGGGTGAGATGTCACATTATACAAGTCACCCACACCCCAGGATTCCTGAGCTATGAACTGGATTCATGATTGTAAAAATTGTTTGTTCTCCATTGCTTTCCCTTGACAAGACACAAAAGGGCCTGGGTTAAATGGAACCATTTGTTTTAAAAAATAACTAGATCCCTAGCGATAGAGTATGTGTTTGGGATAACTATGCATAGTTTACATCTGCATGCTTTTGTTTTTTTTAAAACTATGCCCTGATATGGAATCTTACTGTTATGCAAATCTTGGAAAATAATAAAATAAAAAATAAAATATAATATAATAAAATAAAATAAAATAAAATAAAATAAAAACAAAGCAGGGAAATTGCACAGGCAACCGAGGAGCTCCCTTCTCACAGCCCCAGCCAGTCATCTTCGGTGACTACCCCAGTCTTCACTCCACCCCTCAATTATAAAATCAGCAAACCTCTCAAGGGAAGAAGACCCAGAAAGAACAAATGTGGCAGCAAGAGACAGAGGGATCAATACCTTCAGAGTCTGAGAATGTAATGGGCCCTGTAGGTCTGTTAATTATCAAACGAAAATTCTGTTTCATGAAGGGAAAAAATGCATTTTAATAGAAGCTCTATAATTAGCCATTTCTGTTCATGGTTTCTTAGTAGTTTTTATGTTTGTCTGCCTTCACCTCTATTTCCTTTAACAATGTTCACATAAAATGGCTCAGGATTGCTCTGCCTCTAATTATTTACTGTAACAACCAACGAGCTGAAAGATGACAAAGTCGTAAAGAAAGATCTTTGTACAGCGTGTATTGACTCACCACTATTTCCTTCTTACTCCTTGATTTTCTTTTTTGTTCTTTTCTAGTGTATAATTTGTAAGTATGCATAAAACAGTCTCCTGAGTTTTATTTTATGATGATATTAGGCTTTTGGTCTATGAGTTTGCTTCTAGTATAGATACACAGCTTGCTCAGCCTTCGGTAAACAGAGGTAAACATCAGTTCTACTCTATCCCAAAAGTCACCGTTTGTCCAAGATGGAGTTGGCATGACGTGTGTATTTGGGGGAAAGGACAGGGCTATTCGGAAAGGTAAATATAATATAAAACTAAGAGAAAGTAGGAATTGGGATGCCAAGATTGAGCTGTACAGCAGAGAATAATTCAGAGAAAATGATCGGTGTCTCATTCTGGGAAAGCAAATGAGAAGTGAAATCCTCAGTGGGGCACAAACAAGAGGCAAAATCCCAAGGATGAATTAGGGTCAAAGTCACTCCAGTCCGATGAAAGCAGGCAATAGAAGTAGTCACCAGGCATCATGTCCTTAAACCTGAAATTGTTTGCATCTAATCTTTCTGAGGAGTGGAGTTCAGCATCAGAAACTAGGAGCCTTCTACTGGGAACACCAGTGACTCTGAACTTAACTGGTATCTGTATTGAGAAGAACAAGCTCAAGCACTTTATATGGGCCTGGGAGGCAGTGATTCAAATTCAATTCATTGTTCTACTGTGGGTGACATTAAGTGACCATTCTCAACAAGCCATCATTGCTAAGTGATCAGAACATTATGGGTGAGGTGGTAATGTGGAACTTGAAGAAATGGGAAGGGAGAAGAAAAGAGTGACCATTGTACCACTTCTAAAGGAATCCATCCAAGTAGCTTCTGGGATAAAGGAAAGGTCGCAGAACACCAGGACACCACTGAAGCTGCAAAACTATATGTTAACTGTCTCTCAAGAGTGGCTCTTTACAAACAATAGTAGATAAGATCCGTAGGCCTTTTCTATTGTATCCCAAGGTAAGCTTCCTTCAGAGACGAATCACCTCCCAATTCGACATGGCACACATTGGGTATTATGAGAAGAATAATTGGATATTACTTCTTTAGGAATCCAGGACTGCCCTCTGTGATAAGCATGGGATGACTTCCCTTCAACATAAAGCAAAGTCCAAAGTCGTCTGTGTTAGGCAAGAGATCTCCAGCAAGATTCAGAACACAATAAATTCTACTCTGTTCTCTGAGTAGTAATGGTTCTTCATAATAGGCTCTTGCTGTAGTTTATTGGTCCATCTTGTAGTTTATTAGAGCACAGCCTGTGTCAGAGCTTCCATTATAAAGCCATATTTTCTGGGTTGAGAGATCAACAATAAAATTGGGCTAGTATTGAACCTTAATCTTGATATTCAGTCCCTGCCCAAGAACATAAGAGGAGAAATTAGAGAGAGAAGGATAAATATAAAGAGATGAAAAGAAAAAGCCATGGACGGACATAATAATTTCTATATTTACACATTTGTTTTGGCAATGTTTTGATTATAGGGCTCACTTTTGTTTCATTATGCCTCCATTTATCATGTGGCTTATTTGATAGAGGGATCATTATTTGAGAGAGGGAAATGAATGGTAAAGTCAAATCAGTTTCCCTCTACACAATTACCATACCTATAATGTCCACAGAATCACTGTCTTCACCTTTTAATTTACTCCTCAAGTCAGCTAAAGAACATGAGATTTAATGTCAACTTTACTCCAATAAAAAATAAATTAATGTAAAGATATGAGGTTTACCATTGTGTAAAAGCCATGAAATAAAAAAGGTGGTCGTGTTCTTACTTGTTAAATGTTCCACCATGTTTTTCTTCCTTTGGGTGACAATGAGCCATTGGCAGACTCCTGTTCAGATGAACTTTTATGCTTTTCTTCATTTAAACAAAAACCAAATAGTACCAATGTTTTTGTTTTACTCATACCACTGAAGAAAATTGTTTCGACTTGGTTAAAGTGCTTCCCAAGGCAATGGTATCTAACAAAAGATCATTTGTAAGGGATTCATTTCAAAATGCACGGCCTTGCTGTAATGTCCACTATAGAGAAAGATCTTCGCTTAAATTATACCACAGCTATTTTAAATGGATTTTTAAATTATCTACCTTTGCATTTCATCATGAATGTTTCAGGGAAATTATCCTGAGATAATGCCAACAAATGGCTGCAGACTTTAGGTTTATAATTGCTCTTGCTCATTTAAGGTTCCCAGCAGACCATATCAGGAAATTCAATGCCTGGCAAGTCGGGGTAGATAATATACCGTAACTGGCATTTTCTTATTAGACGAGCACCCAAATCAGCTTTCATTTGTAGCAATGACCCTAATTAAGAGAACCATGATTTAAAGCAGACTCTGCATTTTAAGAATCAGATCTGGATATGGTGATGTTAGCCAAAGGGTTATTTTTTTTCCTAGAAAATTGGCATACTCTAACTTTAATTTTAAATTTTCAAAAGTATTTCACATAGATTTTTTCTTTTCTATTCCACTTTTCAAATGAGAGGCTTCCCTTTAGTTGCTGGGTATGTATACGGATAGGTAAAAATGTTCACATACACACATTCCTTGTAAGTAAGTGTACTGACCTCCATCTTCACTAAGTGATTTGGTTTTAGAGCTGCAAGGGATGTTAGAAAATAGATCCCTTGATATGATCTCCACCAACCCCACTATCTTCAGTGGAAGAAGCGAGAGGTAGAGCCTGAACTACATAAGCCTCTTGATGAGAATGTCATAACCCCACCACCCAAAACTACCTGTTAAAGATATTACCTGTGGTAAATGTTGATGTACCTACTTTTCTTAATTCATCACAGAAATTAGTCATTGCTGTGGGTTGCACAAGGTTTCACACTGAAATTTTATCATAACAGTGCTCTAAGTGACCTTCACCATAAAATTATCTTATACCATATTGTGAGGATCTTCAAATACTCCATTTAAATGTATGTACACATTAGGTACATATACATATATATATATTTCATATGTATATATGTATATATAACATATATATACATCTGGTAACTTGTTGAGTAAGATCCAAAGGAAATCTACCATATCTTATATGTCAGTGATAATGAGATGCAGCAAGAGTAATAACCAACAATTGGAGATCATTTTACAATTCACTAAGGACCTGGATTATTTCTCTAACTAGTCACCCTCATGCCAGCACTGTGAAGAGACAAGATAAGAAGAAGAACTTCAGGGATGACATCCCCATGTCATTGTTTGGAAAATAAAAATATTTCCTTGAGCCAAAAAAAAAAAATCCATGTTTTCGAATCATAGCTCCATGTACTCTCCATCATGCTATCTTGCCTTCATGACAGCCATAATTACTATTGGTAAGATATTAGAAATGGAAAAAGTTAACGTGATTTATCCATTAGGATTATAATTACAATGGTAAAAACCATAGCCATTATTCTGAGCACTTTGCTTCTGGTGCTGCTCTGAGCACCTGAATCTTGCACAGACACTTGGATGCAAATATCCACACAGTAAGCATGGTCTCTCCAAATTTGGGGATGAGCAAACAGAGGCTCGGGAAAGTTCAATGATTTGCTTAAAGTCATTGATCCTGTAGATGGCAGAACCAGGTTTCATACCAGGTTAGGCTGACCCCAAACCAAATGTTCTTAACTATTTGTTTTACTTCCTTCATGACACGATAACACACATGTCACCACATCCTAGTGTATAGGCAATAGAACTACACACAGAAATCAATGCTAAGACCCCTTCGAGTTTCAGTTAGTGTAGGAGAAAACCTTGACAGAAAAAAAAAAAAAAGAAAAGTCTGTATGAGGAAAGTCTCTGTATGTGGGTGGGTGGGTGTATAAGAGAGAGAAGTGTGTGTGTGTGTGTGTGTGTGTGTGTGTGTGTGTGTGTGTATAAATGGCACATGTTTATACCCATATTTTAATTTATGGGCATGCGGATGTAATACATGGAAAGTAGATATTAAAAAAATAAAACAAAGGGAAATAACACAGACAATACTACTAAGGTCTTTCAGAAAACCCCAAGAAATTTACTTATTAAGTACAATTTATTTTTCTAAGTTTGGTACAGGAGACAGAATCCTTACCAGTGTTATAGGCAACTTTTCATCAGGATTTAATTGTTAGAGTTGGTTCATTTCAAGGAAAATGATTTAGCCCCCAGGTTATGCAGATCGCTATTATAATAAGCCACGTTTTTTTAACAAGGGGAGGGCCTTCGGCTATTCTTGCAAGAGCGAAAATTTCCAGGAATTATCCTTACTGCTATTATAAATTAATAAATTTTAGTAGTGCCACACCGCAAATCTTTGGCATTGACCTATATAGAAACATTAATATCTTATGATATTGATTTCAAAGACAAAGTCCAGAACCTTATGGTAAATCTAGAGGAAGTTTGTCTTTCATGATAGATGCTGCCATAAGATTCACCTAACATATCCCAGTAAATCATGGTCTCCACTGGGGCTCAAGATGGGCTCAGTAAGCACACACATCCTCTTTGGGGATCTCTGGGCTCTCATGTACCCTAGGTACATTTCCTATGAACAGCCCCCTAAAACACTACTGGTTTCTGTGCTCTCTGGAGCTGTCACTGATGAATTGAGTGATAATCTAGCTCAGGCTTGTGAGATTTGTGCTGTCGGTGCCATTTTGATGGCTTTCAGAAGTGCTCTCCCCAAGGCCAGGATGTTTGCAAGAGGACAAAATTGGACTGAAAGAGACCCAGATAGGGCTGCGGAACAAGTGAGCTTTGGTAGCCTCAAGGTCTGGCTGCCGTCTTTCCAAATACACTGTTCTTATTTGTGCAGGAATGACCAGTTGAATAGAATAGAATAGAATAGAATAGAATAGAATAGAATAGAATAGAATAGAATAGAATAGAATAGAATAGAATAGAAAACAACAATAATAAGGAAAACCTAACTAAGCTGTGCAACACATCAGCAGTTCAGAAATGCAACGCTTCCTTTGTGCCCTCTTCTCCCGCCTGCCCTACTCCCACCCTGCCTCCAGTGTGATACCTTGAATTATTACTAAAATTCACAAGTTGCCAAATATGTTTCCCAAGCATGTGACTGTCGAAGGTAGATGGCAGCCTATATAAATAATCAGAAGCATAAATAGGAATGGCCAGTAAATAAGTCAGCCTACAGGAGTCCCCTTAATGTCTGAGGGTAGGGAGAGGAGAGCTGGGGTTTCACTCTCTGACATCTTAGCTATTAGCCCCATCGGCCATTTTCCCAAAATGGCCAGCCTGGGTAAATATTTGAGACAGATGTTTTCCAGTTTGTTTATCTTCTTCCTGTCACTTTCACTGATACTCTCTGCTCCTCTTGGCGGCTGACCTTTCACAAATGTTGGTTTTGTTTTAGAAATGTCCTATTGTAAATAAGAGGGCAGAGTTCACAGAGCAAAGGCCAATGTAGCTCGAAGGCTCTGTGGGGGCCAAGGAGCCCCGTTTCATCTGCCAGTGGCCAGCGTTAATCTGCCCTCTGCCCCAGGGGGAGTGGGGGGTAAGCCCCCACTTCTCCATACTTCATCCTAGCTTAGTTTCTTAATATTCCCCAGGAGGATGTAATTAACAGTATGGAACGATATGATATGATGGTTGGCTAGTCTGTTTGCTGTGGGGTATTTTTGGAAATAAAGGTCAGTAAATACCTGGGTAACTTTTACAGGGAGATGCTGGAAAACAAATCAATATTCAACAGCACTGGTGTTGATAATTGGAAAGTGTTCTATTCAAGATTCATATTTTCCATGTTGGTTAATTTTTTCAGCTCAGAGTCCCCAGGGGACAAGGACTGATTTGGCATGTAATGGAGTCTGTTTGAATGGAAATCATTGTCAGATTTGCCCCAACTCCATTCCTGTTGGACATGGAATTCTGGTTGGGTGAATCACATGACTTCTTTGTTCCTTCAGTACGAAAATACACATAATATTCCCTCCCTACCTGCCTCAAACTGTTGCTAAAACTCAAATAAAATCATGCATATTAAAGCACATTGTAAACAGCAAAACACTTGCAAAGAAAGGGTCCTTGGTGCCTGGGCTAATATCATTTGCCAGTTTCAGATGATCAAAAATACAGGGCATTCCAAAATTAGGAGAGCTCCAATAATGAATATGGGCCCCAGTGCTGTGGGGAGCAGATTGTAAGTTAGATAATGCTTACCAGATGAGACATGGACAACTCTGTATTCGAGGTATGTTGGGTGAACTTGAAGTCACTGAGAAGAAATTTCTTATTTCTCATATCTCAAAAAGGCAGCGATCCTCAGGGGCCAGGAGTTCAAAGCCCACAGTGACAACTCTGATGACTTCCCTGGGTTACCCCTCCCAGGAATTGGAGGGGTTACCCCTGCCCAGTCATTACCCCTCAAAAACAGCACATTGGAGTGCTGACTCTCCCAGGATAGGCATCCCAATTCAACTGTATTTCTTGTCAGTGGCTCTGGATGACAGGAATAGCCAGCAAGCACCCCTTTGCCATCAAAGACTGAAGCAATGAGAAAGAATTTTTCACCACACTGTTAACAACATCCATCTCATCAGGGAAATACAAACCCACACCACAATGAGATATAACCTCACGCCTGTCTGAATGGCTAAAGTTGATAACTCAGGAAACAACAGATGTTGGCGACGATGTGAAGAAAGGGGAACTCTTTTGCATTGTTCGTGGGAATGCAAACTGGTGCAACCACTCTGGAAAACAATATGGAGGTTCCTCAAAAACCTAAAAATAGAATTACCCTGTGACCCAGCCATTGCACTACCAGGAATTTCTCCAAAGTATATACAAATGCTGATTGAAGGGGCACATGCACCCCAATGTTTATAACAGCACCATCAACAATAGCGAAATTATGGAAAGAGCCCAAATGTCCATCATCTGACAAATGGATAAAGAAGATGTGGTATGTATATACAATGAAATATTACTCAACGATGAAAAAAAAATGAAATCTTGCAATTTTCAGCTACATGGATGGAACTAGAGGGTATTTTGCAGAGCAAAATAAGTCAGAAAAAGAAAGACAGATATCATATGATTTCACTCATATGTGGAATTTGAGAAACTCAACAAGTGAACATAAGGGAAGGGAAGGAAAAATAAGATAAAAACAGAGAGGGAAGCAAACCATAAAAGACTCTTAAACATAGAGAAGAAACCAAGAGTTGCTGGCATAGAGGGTGATTGAGGGGATGGGTTAAATGGACGATAGCCATTAAGGAGGGCACTTTTCCAGATGAGCCCTGGGTGTCGTATGTAAGAGATTAATCACTGGATTCAATTCCTGAAGCCAAGACTACACTGTATGTTAGCTAACTTGAATTTAAATTTTAAAAAGAACAATAATAAATAAATAAATAAACAGACTTTTTTAATTAAAAAAATTCATCTCATGCTCTGAGTTGGATACAGCTCAGAATACTTCATTCGGTATAGATAAGTAGACCTGATTGTTGCTTCTTTGCAGGGGTTCTCTGGACCCAAAAGCTTTGTAACAACTCCCTCCTGGCTGGAGGGCATTGAGAACAACTGAATGATGAAATAATTAATAGTACCTGACCCCAAGCCCTTTGCACACACCAGACATTGGCTTCCTCATTAGCCAGACTCAAGTTTAATGAGCACCTACAGAGAACTAGGGGCTGTGTAGGTGATCTCCTACAGAATAGTGCACTTAATCTCAAAACAAACCCCTTCAGTTAAGTATCATTATTCCCACACTAGTGTGGCTCGGAGATATTAAGTAATTAGTCTACAGTTCCACACTCTGGCTATGTATCAGACCTAGCATCCCGAGTCAGGTTGCCATGAACCCTAACACAATCTGAATGGGATTTTATTAATCTTAGGAATCAGAAATGGATCTTGAAATAAGCATAGTAAGTGGGAAAGCCCACCTAGTTAAAAAGACTATAATTTTTTAACCTATTTGGATGATTGAAACAAAGTCTTTAAAAGCATCCCTAACGAGATCAGACCAGCCAGAATCACCTTCCATTTGTAAGGAAGAAGGAGAATAAGGCTGACTCATCCTCTTTCAAGGGGAGCCTCTGTGAGTTTAGTTCATAACTAGTTCATCCTAGCATGGCCTCTCCCTCTGGCCTCAATGCAAATGACTGCCTGAACCCAGGGTGACCTTATAGATTTTTTAATTCAGTAGTTATTTAAAGTAAGTGAACAACTTCTTTAGCACACAAGATAAAGTTCACAGGACAAAGTGTGCAGGCGTGAAAATGTAAAATATTTCTATGTGGCACACCAAAGTCTGGCATTATATACTCCCCAATTCTTCAAACTCCCTTGAACATCCTTCTGTTTTTCTGTATTCCAAGATGGGATTGTGAATACCTAATTTCCCTAATTAAATTCTCATTGTTGATAAAGCCTGACTTAAATATGGACTGGTTTGAAACGAAGAGTCTCTCTTTCACCGTGTGTTGGTATATCTGGAAGACTGGCACCATAACAGCCCTGGGGGAGTTCTGTGTATTTTTACAAGATACAATGGATGCTTTTGGAGTTGAAGAGGATAATCAGTAGAATTTTAACTGACATCATATGAGGCAAGGAAAGGTCAGTCAGGAACTCCAGGCCATAGGGTGTTACACAGCTCCAGGGGGGTCACTGGCATTGTATCCTGTGTAAATAGCACCTCCTGAATTTGGTAAGCATGGCGGTCCTCTAGACCACTTGTCTTCCTTACTCCATATGCAGTTACCCCTATTTATGGTATGAGATGACGGGGCAGGCAGGGGAAGGAGAAGCCACAATATTTTGTCTTGGCCCCAACCCATGGCAACATCCACATAACTCAATAACCTATGAGTGCCCACAGGAAAGAGGATGCAGAAGTGAGAATTCCATTTGTCTTGCTTCTCTCAGTGTCTGTGTTCTATTGCTTGGTCTACAACCCCTCCTGAGAGGGGAGGATCATTACCTCCTGTCTGCACAGCCAGTGCCTCCTCTACATGAAAGCCACAGCAATACAATTCCTCTCTACCATTCTCAACTCTGTTTCTATCAATAAACACTGAAGACAGAAAAAGGGAAGATGGGCTTTCTCCTAAATGAGAGCTATTTGATTTTCAATATCAAGTTCAATACCAAGACAGTAGCAAATGCTTTCAGATGCTGCATCCCACTGAGGCTTTTCAGAGGCATGTTTTGTCTGCAGAAGGTTCTTTTCTCCTCACACTAGACCCAGAAAGGCCATCCTCTCTTAATTTGACCTTGTGTATGTGCCTCTGGGTATGCCAGACTATGCCCTTGTAATTTGGTGGGAATAAGAGGCACATGGCAATTTTTCCATGAGATATCATGGGCCATGCCATAGTGAGCAAGAGCCCAGCCAGATAAAGCTCTCCTGACCATGTTTGGGCTGCTGCCCTTCCCTTTCCACACAACCTCAGTGTGGCACATGCCATAGTGAGCAAGAGCCCAGCCAGATAAAGCTCTCCTGACCATGTTTGGGCTGCTGCCCTTCCCTCTCCACACAACCTCAGTGTGG
The DNA here is from genome assembly GCA_030068075.1 of Paguma larvata. Lineage (NCBI taxonomy): Eukaryota > Metazoa > Chordata > Mammalia > Carnivora > Viverridae > Paguma > Paguma larvata. Next base: position 126,120,017 of record CM057827.1, on the reverse strand, counting down.
CAGCATGTTAAGGCAGAGCCATAAGCAGGCATGAAATCGCCACACTGAGACGTTATGCTTTTTGCAAGCTTTGGGGCACACATACAAAATTCAAGATCATCCCTCCAAAAGCACTTGGTGTCAACAATGTTGACACCAAGTGTTCACCACTGTTCTTTAAGGTCTGGAAAGATCAAGGATGGGACGGGACCACAAATTCAAGACTTGATGTCTCCATCCTATAGCCTCCTCCCAAACCACTGTTAAAGAAAGAAATAGAACACGTTCTCTCTTGACAGTCTTTGGTGCAGTAAATGGCATTTTATATCTATGCATAATGAGCTACTTCTGTGCTTTACAGACCATTTTGCACATGGTTTGTACCTCACATTAAATTTGATGATGTATTTGGAAGTATTTTATATACACAAAATTGTTATGCAGATTTTAGCTATTATGAAAATAGTGATAAGTAAATAACTTCAGCTAGTGAGGTTGTCAGTGGCCCAGTTTAAAAGCCTCTCCAGTCCTCCTCCCCAACCTTACCATTGGATGCAGAAAAAAAAGAAAGAAGGAATTTTAGAGATGAGTTTTTTAAGTTATCGACAGTCACTAATAGTCATGGAACTACACATGAAACAATAAAATTCCATTTCTAACATAAGAGATTGGCAAAAAATTTAAAAAACTGAAAGCAATCAGTGCTGACAACGCTATGGTGAAACAGGCAGTATGAAATGTTAAAATATTTTGAAAAACCATTCAGATAATAACCACCAAAATTTTAAGTGCCCCGCCATTTGGTACTACAATAATTCTACTCTGTGAATCCAATACAATACAATAAATACAATAAAAACATCAGTCCTTATACCCATATATCAATAGCTAGATAGGTAGTCAAGAAGGTATATAGATATATAGAGACATAGATATAAACAGATAGATATGAATGTTTGTTGTAGCGTTGTTTGTGAGTACAGAGAATTGAAAACAATGAATAAGTCAATAAGCATCCTTGAACAACGTAAATTTGTTTTTAAGTTTACTTATTTATTTTGAGAGAGAGAGAGAGTGCACAAGCAGGGAAGGGGCAGAGAAAGAGGGAGAGAGAATCCGAATCAGGCTCTGCACTGTCAGCACAGAACTTGACAAGGGTCTTGAACTCAAGAACCATGAGATCATGACCTGAGTGGAAAGACATGAGTGGAGATCAAGAGTCGGACGTCCAACCAACTGAGCTGCCCAGGCACCCCAACAACAACAATAACGCAAATTTTAATGTCGTTAGACAAATGCTTTGTCCTCAGAATGTACTCTAATTGACTGATTTTTATACTTATTTCCAAATGTTTGGTTGATTATAAATTTTTGCCACTATATAATAACAGGGAGGTAAGGAACTTTGCATGTAAATCTTTTCTTACACTCTGATTATTTCTATAGTGCTTATTTCCAGAAAAGAAATGAAGAGTATTTCAGAAAAGTACTGTGATCAGAGCCAAGGTGGTACGGGGGAATATGAGAGAGCGCAGGGGTGGGATGGGAACGGGGTACTTTCGATTGTGTACTTGGGATAGAAAGGTCAGGAGAGGAAGCCTTCTCTCAAAGACGAGTGTTATACCAAGAAACACAAATGATGAGAATGAGCAAAGCATGCAAAAGATTGAGAGACAGCCTGATTTTCAGGCTGAAGGCATGGCCTAGAAGCAGGGAAGCGTTTCCAAGGTTTTCAGTATTGAGGGAAAGAAAATGAGAGCTATATCATGGGGCTTCAAGAGCATAATAAACAGCTTTGATTTTATTGCAAGGGTTATAGAAAGCTCTTAAGAAATTTCTAGCTTAGAGGATGGACTGGTGCCATGTATGATTTTGAACTGCTCGTTCTGGGAGGGCATGGTCTGTGGGAGGATGTGGTAGAGTGAACGCCTGGTTAAGTTAATTCATACAAGCAACAATGATGCTGGCTTCACTTGGGGGAAGGGAGGCAGTGTTAATGGAAAAGTGAACAGATGACAAAAAAAAAAAAAAAAAAAAAAAAAGAACTCAGGACAACTGCTAGGTTCTCCATGTGGGTAAAGAGTAGATGGTGGCTTCTTACTGAGATGGGGTGGATTAGGTACAAGAAACTTGGGAGAAGAGCTGCATCAAGTATAGGAAGGATTACAAGATCTGTCTGGTCCTATCATGGCAGAGACTTTATCAGAATCCTGGTAGTGAGATCACGTAGGCAATTGAATACCTTGATTTGGAGCTCGGGGGAGTAGTGAGGACAGGAGGTGTGGGTTCAGGAGTAAATAGCACAAAGTGTTGTAGGGGAGGAAAAAAATATTTTTTTCTATTCACCCTTCTAGGTTCTTGGCTGGGTCTCTGTAACCAAAGACTGATCAACAAGAAAATAAATTAAAAAAAAAAAAGACACAAATTGATTTAAGGTAAGTTTTATGTGATGCAGGAGCTTTCATAAAAGAAAGAAGATCAGGAGAAAAGGTTAAACCTAAGTGTTTCATGCTGTTTGATGAACAGTGGAAAATTGTGGGGAATGTGATGGGACAAAGGTATAAGCTAAGTGCAATAAACTGCGGGAGACAGAAAGGCCTGGTCCCTCGAATTCTTCTCAAGCTCCTCCTTTCCTCCAGGTACAGGAAGGCCATCTCTCACCTGAGGGTCTCATGACCTGCTTAAGGGAGTCCATCTAACGCCTGCCACTTCTCAAAGCCTTCCAGCTTAAAAATATTCAATACACTAAGGTATCATATTTGGGCATAGCGTGTCCTGAACCCCATCAGTACTTAAACTCAAGGGACTTTCTCTGACAAAACAAGGAGGAGGTAAAGATAGAGGAGAGAACAAAGTCAAAGATTGAGCCCTGGTGTAGGAAAGGAGAAGCTGTGGGGCAAAGAAGTTACTTAGGAATGGTCAAAGAGACAGAAGAGAAGAAGAAAAAAAAAAAAACACACAGAAAGAAAAGAGAACATTCCAAATGATGCTCTAAGGTGAAGACAGAGAAATCCACGAATTTGGCAGCTTGGAGTTCATTTGGGATTCTACTGACAATCACTTCAATGTAGAAGTGGGGACAGGTCCTGTCCTCTCTGGTAGATGGAGGTACGAGTGGGGGAGAAGAACAGAGCCGATGAGTGTAGAGCAATCTTAGAGAATTTGGGCTGCAAGTGGGTGCCTGGGAATGAGGTGCTCTCTAGAGAGATATCCGAGGCTAGGGAGGCTTAGGTTTTACTTTTTCTTAATGGTAGAAACTTCAGCCTGTTTGCATGCTAACTGATATGATCCAGTATCAAGGGGGGAATTGGTGATAAAGAAAAGGATGTAAATGAAAAAAAAATCCTTAAGAAGGCAAGAGGAGGTGAATCCAAAGAACAGCGGGGTTTGGTTTTCCTCCTTTCCAGGACAAGAGAGGGAAGAGAGAGGGAGGAAGATGCAGCTAGAATTGCGGATGTGATAGGATTCATGAGGCAAGATCACGACGTGAGAGACAGGAAGTTCCCAGAGGAAGGTCACGAGAGCGAGGATGGTTCCAGAGGAAGGTTTGGGGAGGAGGGAGTTCTTGCTAATCTCAGATGGAAATCAAAAGGATAAGATGAGATGCAATGTGGAGGGAGAAAGAGAGGAGAATGGCAGAGTGGGTTCATTCAGAGAATGAAACAAAGCAGTGTGGGGTACGGGAACGCGGGATGCTGGCTGTGGCCAGCTGTTAGAAGTGACTTCTAGGGGCGCCTGGGTGGCTCAGTCAGTTAGGCGGCCGACTTTGGCTCAGGTCATGATCTCATAGTTCATGAGTTCGAGCCCCGCGTCGGGCTCTGTGCTGATGGCTCAGAGCCTGGAGCCTGCTTCAGATTCTGTATCTCCCTCTCTCTCTGCCCTTCCCTTGTTCATGCTCTGTCTCTATGTCTCTCAAAAATAAATAAACGTTAAAAAAAATTAAAAAAAAAAAAAGAAGTAACTTCTAACAATATCTGAGCCAATTACCAGCGTAAAGTATTTGGCCTGTAAATTTCAAGCACAGTTCTGTGTTCTTACCTTGATGCTTCTTCGGGAGGACCCCTCCCTCCTCTGAGGCTGTGGATGGGATATGTTAACGTAATCTTTGTCAACACCAATGGTGTCAATTCCAACCTTTGAAATATCATTTTTCTGTTGTAATTCGTGAGGCTGCCTTAACCATTTGCTAAATGAATAATACATCTGCATTGAATCCATGTCAAGGTGCTCTGTCTTTGCCACCAATCTATTCCGTTAATTCTCACACCAATGTGCCTTTCTAAATCACTGCCAGTTTTAAACACATAATAATAATATTTACTTTGGCAAGTTCTCCTTAATTACCCTTTTTTTTTCCCAGGGTGTTGGGTTATTCTAGCTCTTCATTCATCCAATGAACTTCTAATCACATAAAGAAGTGCCAAAACAATACCACTGGGATTTTTGATGACTTTGCTAAGAGTGTAAATAAATCAGCATGGAACTACAGTAGCCATGTCTCTCTTTTGAAAATGGATCCTCATTTACTCAGGGCTTTGTGTGCTCCTCAATTAATTCTCTCTTCTGAATTAGATGTTTCTGTTACATTTCTAAACGTTTACTGTTTATATGTAGGAAATTTATGAGAGTTTCACACTATTCCTTGGGTGTTCAGTTACCTAAATGAACTTTCTTATTAATACTAGTATTTTTTTTCTAAATAATTTCAGGGTTTGTAGGTTAAAAAATATTATCTAAAAAATTAAAACCATATTTCTGACTTCTGAGTTTTCTTGTTTGATTGTTCCATTTTTAACGTATACTGTGTAATATATAGAATGCCCTTAATATCCATGCATTGTTTATGATTCTTCTGTGACTGTGTGGGATGCGTTCTTGACAAGAATACGTATATTAGTCACTTAAAATGGACTGCTCAGGTCATGATCTCACAGTTTGTGAGTTTGAGCCCCTTGTCATGCTTAGTTTCGAAAACAATCATATTTGAAATTTATTGTATTCCTTGTGTATTTGCATAATAAACCCCACCTCATATTCTTTTAAATATTATTGGATTCCATTTGCTTTATAGCTTTTTTTCATAATGTGTACTTACTACTGCTTTTTATGGTATTAGCGCATTCAGATTATTTATTCTTGTGGAATTACTACTAGTACTTTATGTCTTCTGAAAGAGAAAATCATTTGTGGTACCAAGATCTTCAATTTCTTTGGCACAGATTTATACAGAATGACCTTATCATTTCTAGTTCCTCCACATTGGCTGTTAGACCATTGCTCAATTCTAATTTTATTTGTACTATTTGTTTTATTATCTTGTGGAGAATCAGAGGTATGTTTGAAAATGTTGTCCTCATAAAAATGGTCTCTTAGACTGACTCATCCATTTATTTATAGATTCTACTCTTTACCAGTATTGCATCTTTGTAATTATGATTCTATCTACTTGCTTAAGTTAAATGATTAGCTCATTTTTTTTATTTTGTCTTATTTAATAATGCTATGAATTTGCTTTTTACTACAGTTTTGGAAGCATCAAATAACTTTTATGAGTAGTATTCTATTTTTTTGCTTTTATGAGGACAGCATTTATAATTTTGTTCTTGACCTGGTAGATATTTAGAAGAGTAAGCAAGTTTTCTAAATAAATTGATTTAGTTTTCTTTCTTTGATGTAACTTTTTTTGAATTTGGAGGACAGTATTCCTTTTTTATGGTTTAGAATATAATTCTTTTTTCCCTTTTTAATTTCTCAGTAGATGCCTGTAAAAGAAGTATTTTCTTTAATTATCAGGGTAATAACATATGTACTTCAGTAGCTTTTCAGAGTTATAACTAATGGTGCAGTAAGTCTAACAGGGCTAAATGATTAGCAACAAAGTGGTTTGGCTGGGCACTTGGTCTACCAAGATGGCTTCATTTATTTTTCTCCCTCTCAAATTGTATTTCTCTACAGTTTCAGAATCAAACACTTGTGAATAGTGGTTAGTGGGATATTGTGTTGTAGTTTTCTTACACAGCTCTGTTTTGTGGCAAGCCATATTCACACACAGAAGTCACTCCATCCCTAGAGGTCGCTGAATTACCTAGGAGACCTCAACTACCCTCGTTAGCACCACTCCCACCTAGCGGCTGTCCTCATAATTACAAGCAGAAGGTCTCCATGAAAACCAACATTTATAGGTTTCAGGTATTTGAAATGTAACCTGATTCCTAAATGGAAAGAATCATAGTAACATATCAGGAAAATATTTCACTATGATAGAAAGGCGGTAGTTATTTAAGCCTGTCACATTACATTGGACCGAAGTACATTCTAACAATTCAATTCCAGAACACAGTTTGTTTTATTGTTTGTTTCTCCCTGTAGGGTCGAGGGAAGTAAAATCGTCTTCTTGAGACTAGAGTGCCATATATTTTACATAGACAATAAAACATCCAGGAGAAATGCAAATATGTGTATTAGAAATTCTTAAATATAACCTCTTTTTGTTTTTGTTTTTAGATGATTCATCTAATTTTCAGTAAACTTCTCTGTCCCATTTTTTTTTCCTGATCACCAGGTTATGTTTGATAACATGACACATTCAGCGATGCATATGACAGCTGAAGCAAGTCCATTACATGGACCTCATGCGGAAAATCATGAAGGGGAATGGCAGCCTTTATAGCTGCAGCTATGGAAAAATGATCATAAGTCCCATTTGCAAAACTGATGGTGATAATATGACGACCTCAGTCTGAGGACAATTGGAAAAATAACTATTTTGATTTTTCAAAAATGCTTTGGATCCAATCAGAACGGATGTCTCATAGAAGTAGCTGAAGCATTTATTCCTGGTTAGTCTATAGAATCAGCTCAACAACGTGCAAATCCGGTCTTATCCCTTCCCTTGCCCTCCTAACACCTCCCTACCAATAACTGCGAAGTTTTCAACTAAAAACATCGTTCCTTATGCCATACCCTCTGATGTCTCAATCTCTCCTGTGATTCCAAAATAACCAGGCTTACACTGCAAGGCCCTCACATATAAGAAAAGGTGGTTCATTTTTGTTTTTGTTTTGTCAAGTTAAAGATTTCCTTATTCACCAGAAGAGCCTATTCTCATCTGACCTGCGGCCTGCCCCAGTTCTATCTTTAATACATGAATAAAGATGAGAATTCACAATATGACCCAGGGCAGAGTTAAGGTCTTAAAATGGAAAGACCGAAACACAAACAATTTTTTTTCATTGTTTTGTATGGTATGCAAGAAAGGATAGTGGACCTTTTTAAGTGTTCTTTACTGTTGTTGTTTGCTTTCATGTTTTTAGTTTTGTTTCTTTTCTTTTCTTTTCTTTTTCCTGTAGTAAGGAAAATTTAGTTTGGAGCTAAGCAAAGAGAAAAATGGGACAGGACACGTGGCCAAACTTTCAGTTTTTCAATGGGAAGGAGCAGGGATAACAGAAATAAGGGGGAAAGTACTGAGACGGTCCATCAGGGGGACAGGTGGACCCAGCGGCTCCTGTGGTGGAGGCTAGCATCATCCACCAACCCTCAACCCTGTATTCTAAGTTATTTTCTTTAAAAAATTTTTTAATGTTTATTTATTTTTGAGAGAGAGAGAGAGAGAGAGAGAGAGAGAGAGACACAGAGCGTGAGCAGGGGAGGGGTAGAGAGAGGGGGACACAGAATCCGAAGCAGGCTCCAGGCTCCGAGGTGTCAGCACAGAGCTGAATGCAGGGCTTCAACCCATGAACCATGAGATCATGACCTGAGCCAAAGTGGGATGCTTAACCAAACCACCTGCTTTGCCCAGGTGCTCCAGAATTCTAACTCATTTTCAAAACTACGCAGGTCCCTGCTGTAATAAATTGTTCTAAATAAAGATATTCGCTTAGCCATATAACTTAGAAAATGAGAGCCATCATAGTAACTGTTTTCTGAAAGCATTTCATAGCATAAAACGGTGATAAAAATTTTGATGGATGCTGTATACACACCCATATTCAAATTAATAAAGCATTAACTAAAACTGAGAAGCTGTTGTTGGCATTTTTAGCTCACAGCATTTCTGGGGAGGGGCGATTGGGTGGTTCAGTTGGTTGAGCTGTTGACTCTTGATTTCAGCTCAAGTCATGATTTCCTGGTTAGTGGGATCGAGCCCCTCGTTGGACTGTGCATCGACAGAACAGAGCCTATTTGGGATTCTCTCTCTTCCTTCTCTCTGCCCTCCCCCACTTGTTCTCTCTCTCGCTTTCTCTCTCTCTCAAATCAATAAACATTGAAAAAAAGGAGAAGAAGAAAAGAGAAGCATGGAGAGGAGGTTACATCCAGGCTGCAGGCCCAGCAATTAGAGAGAAGACAGGCCTTCTTCCTGGACAGCAGCCACCAAGGCGACCTCACTGGGATGTGCCAAGGCCTCTGATTCATGGACCAAGAGCAGCTTCACTCTGCCAAGTTCATGCAGAGGGGTGCCTGCAGCACACCCACACTGAAATGCCCTCAAGCCTGCCGCAGAACTTTACGCAGAACTCGCGGCATACTGTGGCTTTTTTCTTGGGAAGGCAGAGAAGGTAGCATCTTCCGAGACTGAGCCAGACCCGGGCCCCACTTCCCATGAGAAATTGCTCCTAAGTGCTCTCCATCCTCCTCCTCCTCCTCCTCCTCCTCCTCCTCCTCCTCCTCCTCCTCCTCCTCCCTGGCTCTCTCCAAATTACCACATCTCAAAAGTCTGCAAATTGTAAAGAAAGCAGCATATGAAAGAAATCCATGAATAAGCACCCAGCACCAATTTCTCCACGAAGCTTTATCCCTTTCATTTTCAGTCGATGCCTTTCAAATACTTTAGTATGTGCGTCAGGTCATCCAGTTTGGGACCAGGACAACAAATCAGGTACAGTCTCCCTTTAAACTATGAAACGTTCGAGGGAAAAAGGCACTAAAGACGTGAGTCAGGAGCACCCTCGGAAAGGAGGAGGGGGAGGAGCAGGGGGAGGAGGAGGAGGAGGAGGAGGAGGAGAAGGAGGAGGCCCGTAGTCCCTCGCCTCGGAGGCTCTGCTCCCTTACACACACACACACACACACACACACACACACACACACACACACACCCCGCGTGCTGTCCTGAAGAGCCCTATCCGGGTCCTCCTGCTGCCGCCCTCCCCCTGGTCCCATGAATGAAAACAAATTGTTTTCAGCTACAATACCACGGGGCCTCGCTTTGACCTGCACGGTACAGTGACACTGTGCGCCTTGAATTTTTACATACAGCTGCATAAAGCAATTTTCATGTAAATTTCTAGGTAAATCAGCCTGCAGTTGGTCTATTACATGGACACATACCCAGAAACCATTAAGTTTGACAGAAGATTAGAAGTTGCCCTTGTTTCTTTGGACGCCTTCCCCTGCGCCTTGGACAGAGTCTGAATTAGAAAACACCGGAGCAGCAAACGTGCCCCACACAGGAACACGGTGCCCATCGCTGCCCGTCCATCCCCGAGGCTTGAATGCAATGAAATCAGAAAAGGCCTCTCTGGGAAAGGAAGAACGCTCGATATGAATATCAACCTTCAAATGAGCAGAAGGAGTCAGGTATTTCTCCCGTGCTGCCAGGGAGCAACTGGGCCCCTCCTCCCCATACCCTGACTCTCTCCCAAAGACGCACCAAGATGCAAAGTAAATGGACCCAATGGCCTTCAGATGCCCCACCACTCCCAAAGGGGCAGCCAGCCTGGCTCAATTAGCTCACAGCAGGTGGAGGAGTTTCCAGGGTCAGAGGAGCAAATCAGTTCTTCAGAGACACCTTTGCCTGGGAGCTGAGAGAGAGCCGAGAGAGCCGGGGCCCTTCCTCCCTGCCCAGCCGGCAGCAGGAGTTAGGCAGCTAGACCCAAGCCATCTGGCAGCCACTGATGTCTATCCGGGCCCTCCATCTAAATGCGTCCCTGCCCGAAGGAGGTACATTTCTTGAACATGTTCTTTTAAGGCCCCGGCATCTGCCGAGCACGAAAGGGAAAGATGTCACCCAAACCTGGCCTAGGATGTTTGTTGATGCAATCTTTAAATAATTCATCTTTATCCCTATTGAGCCCATCACAGCATGTCACAAATAAATGTGTCGCCTTGGCCTATTGTTTGCAGCTCAGGATTGTGAAGCGAGAGGAAAATATTACAGAGACCGAGGGAGATACACGCAGGAGTGTGACCTTTAACTGCACTACCTATAACCAATCTCATCAAATTAAAGCACTGTATATTTTCCTTAATAATCTCTGATTAGGCTGGGGCTATGAGTGGACACGAACACCCGCCATTGCTATGCGGCGGGATGTCTGCTTAGCACCAGCAAAGCGTTTGGGAATAAGTGAGCAAAATGCTTTAATTTGATAGGGTTAGAATCCTGCAGGCTCTGGGGTGAAAGGTCCCCCACAGCTCCGCTCACACTGAATATGCAGAAATAAAAAAGCAAATTGCTTACATCTGCTCCAGGCAGCCGGGAAAATGATCTGATTGGACGGTCCGAGGGCTCTCCATCTCTTTTGGGTTAGAGAGAGGGTTTCAGAGCATCAAAAGCTTGTAATTGGAGTAATTCTGAATTAATGGACTCACACACACACACATACACACGCACACACACAACATTTTGAGGCAGCTGTTTGCAGAAGCGTGCCTGTTTAGGAATGCTTACAGATTGCAGAGAAGCAACTTTAAAAATCATCTTTTACCCCCCAGCCCCAAATGTACCCTAACTACGGGTTTGAATCTGACAACAGGTAACAAGTATCACATTCTTATCTGGCTCCTTCCTTCTGCCACAGAGCCGAGGAGCTATCAGGCTTACATATCTACTCGCCCACTTTGTACATCTTCTTGAAATATGTGTGCACTTCGATTCCCCTTCATGCATAAAAAGATGACTGGGAAGGGGGCTTCGCCGGGATTCCTAGGAGTTGACACAGAAGCTCAGGTTTTCCCTCGCCGTGTGATGTGGGATTTCATCTGCGTATTTGATCAATAAGAATCAAAGGCAGGACTCAAGGGCTTTGGGGCACAAGTGGGTTCGGTTTCATGCAGGATGTCAGGAGGCGGCCTGCCGTGTCACCTTGATTCGTTCACAGGACCGAGATTGGGAGCCCGCCTCACTGATCGCACTGGGCCTGGCTGGATCTGCTGCTTTGTCTAGTGAGTGTCTCGTGCCAATAGGCCGAGATTGTGTTTGAACTTTGTTGACATTTCATTTCACTTCATTCGCTTACACCAGCTTGCAAATCTAAATGATATCACCCGGTCCCGTAGTTAGCAGGCTCCCATCAGAAGCTGCGTCCCGTGGTTGAGAGTAAGACCCCCAAGGAGGGCGAGTTACTGAAACTGAATGAAACGAGGGAATGCATCCTGTGAGGCCAACTTTCGAGAGCTATTTCTCAGCCAGGCATTGATCTGGGAAGGCAGCCTTGGCCAGACACCCACGGAGGCTGAGATGGAGGTTCCCGAATGCCCTCGGATGCACTCGCCTTACGGGGACAGCTCTAAGCTCCTCTGACATTTCCATACTAAAGGTGGCTGATGTCCAAATGCAAAATTTGTTTCCATGTTCTCATTACTACCCAAAGCTCTTTGAAATCATCTGAACAAGCCTGTTGTTTTCCTGCAACCATCAGATTGATAGTTTCATAATGCCATAACAGGCTGAAAAAATAGTCTCGATATCACCTCTTACATATGTGCGTGTGTATGTATATAATATGCACATACACGCGCACACATACATTCACAGGTATTTTTTAATGTGAGCAAATCAGTGGGTTTGATACCAACCCACAGAGAAAGAAATCTGGGTTCATTTCTCCCAGCGAATTCCATGATACACGGAGACACTGAAGTCCTTTTAATTTCTCGATTTAGGCAGCATGGCTCAGGATTGGTGACCTGGTTTCTCTCAGAAGAATTCTCTAGAAGCGGGGTCCTTTCCTCTGTAAGGTTCTGCCTCTACCAAACGGCTCTGTTTTGGTTTCTATCATCCTGAAATCTCCTTTGTTTGCCAGGCACTGCCATGGTCTATTGGAAGGTATTTGTCAACAATTATATGTCTATTAAGGAGTAGTCAATCAGTGTGGGCCCAAACAGCCAGGCCTCCAGGGGCCAGCTATTGATAGGAAACGGTCAATATCCCATCCAGCTCTTTTCTCCACCAAACAGGCAGTCGCCCCGCCCAAAGCAGCGTCTGTGAAACCTCCCAGGACTACGCTACTTGGATCTCATTCCTCCACTTTCTAAACTAGTATTCCGTTTGAATGAATCAAAGTCCTTAAAAATGAATAAAGGAAAAAAAATGAATAAAGGATACTTATTAAAATGCTATTTAAACCGGGTGGTGGGGGGGAGGGTTGATTTTGAATATAATTAGGAATATTATGGAAGGACTGTGCATGTGGGTGGCTGCAATTACTCTTGAAAATTGTAAAACAGGAAGAAAATTAATAAGGGATCCTTTGAATTAGCTTGACGGTAATTAATATCTATAAATACTTTCCATTCCACCAACACAAAGTTTAGACTTATTTACCTGAGTTAGGACAAAGGTCGTGGTACTAGCCAATATAGTTTTATGCATATTCAATTTATAAATCCTAGCGCGGATTTTGTAATTATGATCATAAAGGGCTTGTTTTTTCTCGAAAGAAGAAAGACGGGAGTTTCGTGAGAATGTTTCAGACTAAAGACACCCCTCCCCCAGCAAAAACCACCATGTGGGGGTGGGGGAGGGGAGAAGAAAAGACAGAAAGAAAAGAAACCTTCGGGAAGGCTGTATCCTTAAGCAACCTTCCTGCATCACAGAATACACTAGTTGTCCTACAACAAAAGGCTGCATGAAACCCTCTCCACAAAGACCTCAGACACCACACAATATTCACAATATTTAAAGCAGGCGTAAGTAATATTGAGTCTCCGCACCACGCAAGATGCACTTTTAAGATCCCTTACGGCCACGGTTTGTGAAACTTACAAAAACGAACACTTTCTCCTTTTATTCAAGTGTTTCCTTGCCATTCTCCGACTCCTCCATCAGGTGGAAAAATTAACGACCCTAATGACTCAGGGTTCAGGTAATAGGCAAAGGAATGCAGAGATAATAACGTGATTAGACTTGCCCCTCTAAATCGAGGCTTCTTCCATTCCATCCCATCTATTTTCACGGAAATTAAATAATTCAGATATTGGGATAGAGCAAAGGAAGGTCGAAAAGGAATCCAAATGTCCACTAAAAGTTTTTGGAGTTCGCAGAAAAACACAGAATACAAACTGAAAGTGCTGAAGTGAACTGAGGTCTCTCAGGTCTCAGGTAGAAGGAGTTTCTGTCTTCTATTTTCATTCTCTTTCTTCTTCTCAGAGTCAAAACAGAGTAGCTTAGAGGTATGCCGATCAAATTACCTATCTCCAGTCTTAACAAGTGTTCCCCATAACCCAAGAACCCTGGGATCCTTTTTGCTTTTTATGACCACAAACTAATGGCTTTTAATGTCTGTTTAGCTTTGCAGGTGCTGCTGGTGCTCAAATCCACTTTTAGATTTTCAAATTTCACCTGCCACATAGGTTTAAAGGAGCCCCGTGGTTCATTTTAGATGCTCGCTCAGGAAAATTATAGATGGCCTGCAATGTTCCAAGAGCCATAAATAGTGAAATGGACCAGGTCAGGAACCCTCGTCCTAAGAGGTCCCTGTGTCCGTACTTCCACAACAGACAGTCATCGTTGCAAGGGACAGCTGATCTCTTCTGAAAGCTCCATTACGTGTATTTACAAAATAAACAATGCATGCAAGTTCATGACTGTCATCATTAATAATATGCATTATAGCAAGCCGTTAAATAAATATACGTGCCATAAATTTATGCCGGGCCATCACGCCTTGTTCCTACATCAGATCTGAGGCATTGGCTTTGTTGTGTTAAAAAAAAAATCACTTTTCATGAGGCAGCAGCCACAACAAAAAGAAATCATTATTTAAAATAACTCACCAACGTTCAGACGCTCCGATTTTAAATCAGATAAGTCAGCAAGTGTACAGTTGGGGCAAGAACTTGGTCTCATTAGACTCAGGTTTGTAAGGCACAACCGCTAACCGGGATACAAAACGTTCTCCGTGCTTCAATAATTAACCATCTCTCATAGGAAAAGACAAACAAATAAACAAATAACATGATCTCTTATGAGTTCAAACTGAGCAAGTTGTTTGGTGTGCGATGCTTCTCTGCTGATAATCTTCTAAAAAATTTATTGTGCGAGCATGGGAATAGTTGCTCGTTGACAAATTCTTTCAAATCAAAATATGTTTAAAGAACTCTAGGACTTAACCTTGAAGAATTTCAACTGGAATACCTAGAGATCTGTGTTACACAAGGTTCTTTGGTTGAATCAAGTCTTGAAGATTTTTAAATTACATGTTTCTTTAAAGTGTATTACTACAGCCTCTCATTAACTAATCAAATCAAGAAACAGAAAGCAAAAAATAAAAATAAATTTTAAAAAATGCATTACCTTAAAGCAGAGCCTGGACTAATTATTGAAGAATTATATACTAAATAATAATAATAATAATAATAATAATAATAATAATAATAATTGGAAGAAAAAGTCTAAATTTTACTTAGTTACAATTTTTAATGCCCACAGAAACACTGAAGCAGGAAAAATATGCAACATGATATCTAAACATTGTATCTATCCATGTAGGAACAATGTATATTTCATAGGAAAGAATATTAGCATTATTTGCTAAGATAAAGAAGAACACACATCATCTCCTCTGATTTTCTCCTTCAAAAGGGCAACCTAAAGGCTTTATAGGGGGAATGCATAGATTACTATTAATTATGATTATTTTATTGGCCAAAACGGAGTGCTTTGGCAATGCTATGTCTGAGTTCATGTCACTTTCTCTTTACATACAGACTTTTGTTGAGAGAGTTTTAACACAGCTTTTTAGATCTTTATTTCGTATGTCTTTGCCAAGTTTCTAACTGCGGGAGAGCAAACGTGGACAGCAAGCCTGAGTCAGGAAGGCGAGGGACCCGCCAAATGTCACACCACCTTTCTGTGAAGGGGTGCTCATCTCCCGGCTGCCATTGACCTCACAGAGAAATGCAATTTTGCTCGTGTTTCTCATCAATTAAAATAAAAACGAGAAAGAGAAAGAAGAATGAGACAGGAGAGAGAAGGAATCAGAAAGAGCATGAGGGAGTGGTTCGGGTGGGAACCCCGTGCCGAAATTAATTTCTTGCTTGGTTTTTGTCCAGAAGGGTAATCTTACAAGATGTCTCGCTAAGCCTCTATCCAGGGGCTCTCTCTACTTCAGAATGAGCTCTCACAGTCCTGGAAGGTACCAAAATGTGAGCGAATTAAAACAATTTGTCTCTCTTGAGGCCCGGGTACATCTCCTGCTTTGAATTGAAGAGGGATAAGAGAGTCCACATGTGCTTTTGTGAGTAACTGCTCTCACTGGCAACTTTTTTTTTTTTTTATGTGGAGCCAGCCTAGGATACGTAAAACTAACACATAGTGTCAATTCATTTCTCAGAGGTAGATGGTTATAAGGTGTTATAAGGTGTTGCTGTGTTCGATACATATGAACCTGACAGGCATGAATGTCGTGCTATGCTTTTTGGAAGAAAAAAAAAAAAGGGAAGGAAGGAAGGAAGGAAGGAAGGAAGGAAGGAAGGAAGGAAGGAAGGAAGGAAGGAAGGAAGGAAGGAAGGAAGAAGAAGAAAGAAAGAAAGAAAGAAAGAAAGAAAGAAAGAAAGAAAGAAAGAAAGAAAGAAAGAAGGGAGGAAGGGAGGAAGGGAGGAAGGGAGGAAGGGAGGAAGGGAGGAAGGGAGGAAGGGAGGAAGGAAAGAAAGAAAGAAAGAAAGAAAGAAAGAAAGAAAGAAAGAAAGAAAGAAAGAAAGAAAGAAGGAAAAAAAGAAGGAAAGAAAGAAGGAAAGAAAAACAGAGGAGAAGCTTGAAATGACATATTTTTCTGGTTTCCCAATTAAAGACCAGTACTCTTTATTTTCCAAGCTTTGGACATGTATCTATGTCTAAAGAGTACTGCTCTAGCCTTGCGTGTCGAAAAATACAGTCTCTTCTCTCTTTTACAAAGCTCTCGAAGGTATCCAGAGAGGAAGAGATGTCTTATAGATGAAAATCTCCCAAGCTCAGCATTCCCTGATGAAACGTATTTTTTTTTTCAGTGCTAAGAAAACAGCTTCAATTCAGTGCGTGTATAAAGAGGGTGTACTTTTATTTTTAAATGCAGAGATCTCTAACTACAAAGAAATATCCTTGTATAATGGAGAAATGAAGACTTTTCAATAAATTGCTTTGTAGAAACATTTTCAATGTAGTAAGCTAAGGTATTTTTTAAGTTTTACACCAATTTAGGATATCATTAGATCTTGGAATTATTTAAAAACAAACCAGACGTTTCGTTCTTTTATTTACACACACACACAAACACACACGCACGCACGCGCACACACACACACATACACGCTTTCTACCACGGATTATGAGAAAGGCCAATAAAGAGACATTGTGGTATTGTTAGCGTAAAATAAAAGTATTTGCTAATTATTCTTGCCTATTTAATTAGAAAGTATTATTTCCTGTTTCTTAAAACAGCGATTTCTCTCTGAACAATGGATTAGGGCACACCTTCAAATAATAATTAGAAAAAAAAAATTATCTAGTTCCAGAATATTTAAGGGTGAAATTCCAGATGCTACTGGCAAAATCCATGGTCTGCTACCGCCATCTACTGGCCATCGTTCAAATGTAACGATTTAAAGGTACAGGTTTAAATTTGTAGAATTAAGGAATTTTAGAACCACGACACTTTGAAAGTTCTAGTGGAATGATTCGTTCCTTTGAAGGTTACTCCAGATGCTTGAAAATACATCATTACTCTGAGCTGAAATCTACGTGCCAGTAACTGGCCCTTCCTGGGCGTGGCTTTGTCTCCCGTGGCTCTACCGAGGATGTTAATTCCCTCTCTAACCCTTCAGAATTCGGAGGTTCAGGATTCTCTATTCCCTCTCTATTCCCCACCACTCACAACCCGGCATTCACATGCACCCCCCACCCGTCTCTCCTGCAAACTAAGCAGTCTTCTTTTCTTTTCGTTAGCTTATCTGACATGGTTCCAATGCCTTCTGCAAGTCATAGGTCAGAGGACTCTCCCCTGAACTCAGTTCCCTTTCCTTCCTCTTCTCTTTAAATCTTGAATCCAAAAGAAAGCACTTGGTGGAATAGGTTGATCGCCTCCCTTGCTCTGCATGATCTACCTTTGTCAATATAACCAAAGGTCATGGTAGGCATCTTGGCAGTCACAAACACCGCATATGATTTGCACTCAGGAAATCTCCCAGGTCTTTTTCTATCTGTTTTGTTTGCTGCTAAGCTATGCCTTCCTAATCAACTTATGGAGACTACCGTTTTGGGTTTTGTTTTGTTTTTTTTTGAAGCTAAGAAAATATTCTTATAAACAGTTATATGAGATATATTCTACTTAGAGATGACCCATTGTTCCAGCTTGCCAAATCATGTTAGTAACTTAATTCTTTTTTTTTTTAATTTCTTTTTTATTTATTTTGAGAGGGAGAGAAAAAATACAAGCAGGGAAGGAGCAGAGAGAGAGGAAGAGGGAGAATCCCAACCAAACTCTGAACTGTCAGCATGGACCCCAATGTGGGGCTCAATCCCACAAACCAGGAGATCATAACTGAGCCAAAATCGAGAGTCAGATGCTTAGCCAACTGAGCCACTCAGGCACCCCTGTTTGTATCTTAATTCTATCTTTTCCAATTTTGTAATGGTTATATATTTGTTATCTAGCAATATTATTATTTCATTAGTGTGAAACTATTTTTCCCCTCCAAACTATTTTTCTCTATCTCTGTAGACATCCTCCACTTTGAGGAGATACCTTATGGAAAAGTGCCACGGATGATATATACGTGCGAGGCATGTCGCTGAGCACATCATAAAATCTTGACGAATGATAACCATTCTTGTGATCAGCATTCAAACAAACAATTAGTACCGATGTGTGATATAACTGTAATCTATGACACCAATTGGCATTATGCAAATATCCGTTTATAATAATAAAGTCACTCTACCAACTGCAGTTTCTAATTCGAAGCCTCCGCTTTGCCTTTTCTGCTCTTTGCTGTTCCTCACACAGAGGCCAACGACGTGACCGTGGTCTTCCAGCAGCATGCTCAGCTCTGGGAGGGTGATTTCTCATAGCCAGGAGCCTCTGCACTTCCAGGCAATTGAGAATTCCCTTGCAGCACCCCGCTGCCCATTTGCACGCACCCAGGCTTCCAATTCTCTCCTAATATATGTTCTTCATATTGAGGAGAAAACAATGTTCTGAATCAAAGAAAAGATGAAAGAGAACGAGAAAGGGGACGGCCTCCAGCTTCTCCTCTGGCTCCGCGTGAATTGCCGAAGGCAGCTGGATCCTATTCTTGCTCTGAGAGTAACCAGAGCATGACCCTCGGGTCCCTGAGCCGTGACGGTTTCAGGTCACTCCGGGACTGGCATAGACTGACACAGTTCCAGAATTCATCCCCTGCTTTCTGCTCTTTGGAACGACCCAGAATTAATATATTTAGGCCAGGGTTATTCCATTTTAATAGAACTCTGTATGTATTGGGGTCTAATAACCCACTTTTTAATTCTGGAAAATTGAACTAAAATAGATAGTATTCGCTTAATCCCCGCATCTGTAAAAGGATATGAGGAGGGGGTTAGTGCCTCTCCCACCAAGAAAAAGAAAAATCAGAGCATTCATCGAAATTCCCATCTAAAAAAAATACACGGTTTTTAAATATTGAAAACGATTCCATTTTTAAAAATCCAGAGTTAGAGCAAAACCTGAGAAATGACCCAAGGAGTGAAACAACGTTCTTCTGACAAATGTCACGGAAACTATATAAAACTTTTAACTTCTTGCTGAAAATGCCAGATTCTAGAACACCAAAGTTTTAGGGCAAATATGGGAAGATCATAAATTAGCTAAACGGGTACCAAACAAGGCTGGTACAAAGACCGTCCTTGAATATTTGTGGGTTGGGGTTTGCAGGGAGCAGCCAGAGAACAGAGCTCTCTTAGAATCATCACCCCCTTGCCCGACTTCTGGGAGGTGTTTAAACCATCGAAGTCTCTGCTTAACCTCTGATTTTAATCAAGGGGGAAACCACGACTCTTGCAGACACTCGGAACATCGGGAATGGAAGACACATGATCAGAAATGCAGACGGAGGATTCTCTGCGTTCTGCTGTTTGCCCTCCCTGTTCCAGTGCCCCACCGGGACCTCGAGCACAGTTAAACATAATCATTATTTGTTGTTCTCCATTGACGGCTCGAACCCTTCCCCTGTCCACCTTGCCAACGCTTCTCAAGGTATAGCTTCATTCTCCGCCTCCAGTCTCTATCTCTGTCTCTCTGAATTTTCTTTAACTGAAGTTTTGTTCTGTAAATAAATAAATGTTTCTGGGCGCCTGAGTAGCTCAGCCTTGAACTTCCGACTTTGGCTCAAGTCAGGAGCTCATGGTTCGAGTCCCACATCGGGTGGGCTGGAGCCCCACCTCGGTGAGCCCTGCATCTCTCTCTCTCTCTCTCTCTGTCCCTTGTAGGATTTTCTCTCTTTCTGCCCCTTCGCTCAGTTGCGCACTCTCTCAATAAATAAATAAATAAATAAATAAATAAATAAATAAATAAATAAATAAATATTTCGTGCTATCAAATTATAAATTAAAATATATATTAAGAAAGCAGGTAGGATAAAGGGCTCAGACTCTAATAAAGACTGTGTGTCCTGCCTCACCCCAGTTAGACTCAAGATCTCTTTAATGCCTCTCATTATTTTTGTCTTTTTGGGCGGTTATCTTCCAAAACCTTGAAAAATGTGGCTTCAACTGCCATTTCTTGATTTAATCTACTTAAGACACTATCTATTGAACTGTGTATTGTTTCAATCTCCCCTCTTGGTTAAAACATAAGCTCAGTGAGGGCAAGGCTTTGTCTAGTGTGTTCTTTGGTCTATCTGTGGATACATTTGGAATAACTGGAAGGTTCATTACATCTCTTAGTAGCAGTATGAAAGCATAGATGTTGGCATTTCCTCATTTGGGCATCAAATAAAGAACTAATTTTTTTTGCCTGTAGTG
Organism: Paguma larvata; assembly: GCA_030068075.1. Taxonomy (NCBI): domain Eukaryota; kingdom Metazoa; phylum Chordata; class Mammalia; order Carnivora; family Viverridae; genus Paguma; species Paguma larvata. Next base: position 126,099,847 of record CM057827.1, on the reverse strand, counting down.
TGTATGTACTAAACTCACCCTTTCCAGTCAATCAGCCATCAGGATCACCGCACTGATTCTGGGGGAGAAAAAGTGAGAAAATGCCATTTTGTCTACCATCGAATCAATCATAGCTGAGATTGCAAACTTTTCCTGGCACTTTTTATGATTTCATTTGTAGGAGGGGAAAAAAAAATCACTATGACCCTGTATTTAAAGTTCCAAAACCATTAACTTTTGTCAATATGATTTCAAGTGGCACTGAAAATAATTTTTAACAGCAGAGTTTGAAATTAAAAAAGATTTTTTTAATGTTCATTTATTCGGAGAGAGAGAAAACACGTGTGGGTAGAGGATGGGCAGAGAGAGAGGAAGAGAGAATCTCAAGCTGGCTGAGTCCAACACGGGGCTCGAACTCACTAATGGTGAGATCACGACCGGAACGGAAACCAAGAGTCAGGCGCTTAACTGAGTGGGTCACCCAGGTGCCCAGCAGTGCTTGAAATTAACAGATATTCCGATGAATTCTGAAATGTGCAGGTGATTCTTTATACTGAGGGGCCACCAGCTTGCTCTTGGGCCTTCTCCGTGGCAGACTTACTCGTGCATATGCCAAAGACAAAGGACTCAGGGCCAGTGCACTGTCCACCCAAAAGGTCTCCCTAATCTTCATGCCAAGACATGCTACACACCACACACAAAACACAGCTGCACTCATCCATGCCCCTCCCCACACCCAGCTACACCCACAATCCCCAATATATACACGTACGCCATACACAACATCTATTTAAAAATCAGATTTATTTCGTTTGGGTTTAAGCAAAAGCAAAGAGAACTAACAAGCCAAAAAACAAAAATACGCACACTCAGACACAGGCACACACACATCTATATACAGACTATGACTCAGCCGAAATTGTGGCTTTAATGTGGAAACCACTATTTGCAGGATATATTTGGAAAAAAAAAAAAAAAGGAAGAGTTGAATTGTAATGGAGTTATTTTCCTTCCGAGCATGTCTAGCCCAGTGACCGGCACATGACTGGCCTTCCAAGTATGGTTTCCTTCCCTAGTTTTCTTTCTAAAAAGCCAGTCTCTTTAGTTGATATATACACACATCACACTTCATATGTAGAATAAAGAATTAACTCATGAGGCCCCACTATATTAAAATAAATAATAAATTTCAGAAAGACGATATCAAGTTGAGAACTTTCCAAAATAAAATCTCCCTGACAGGGATCTCACTGTATGTATCAGGTACCTTCAGGCCCTTGCACAAGAGCAAGGAAGCACACAGAGCGGGTAAAGGAATCCCCAGCACGTGGATGGGTCTAGGAGCACAGGTGGGACCCATTAAATCTTAGGTTAAAGTTCGCCCTTTGCACAGTGTCTGTGAGTCCTTGGGTAACCTCTGTGTAGGCTTCACTGTGGCATCTGTGACAAAATGGCAAAAATTAAATAAAATTTTGGGTGTGAAACATTCAACACCAAACCGGGCACTTTGTAAGTGCACCAACGATATTAACCATAACCATCTTTTAAAGTCAATACCTTGGGGCGCCTGGGTGGCTCAGTTGGTTAAGCGACCACTTCAACTCAGGTCATGATCTCACGGTCTGTGAATTCAAGACCCGCGTTGGGCTCTGTGCTGATGGCTCAGAGCCTGGAGCCTGCTTCGGATTCTGTGTCTCCCTCTCTCTCTCTGCCCTTCCCCTGCTCACACTCTGTCTCTATGTATCTCAAAAATAAATAAAAACGTTAAAAAATTTTAAAAAATAATAAATTCAACACCTCATTTTGGATCTCATCCCTGACTTGATGCCCTTATTTGTTATATCAGCCTGACGCTTGAAGTACATGAGTCTGGGGAATTGGCAAGAAGGGCAAAATTAAACACCATAAGTTGTGTAGAGAGGTTATTTCATCGGGTTAGAAATAAGCAAAGGTTAGATCCAGCTATGTGGAATCAAAGGTAGATGTTTTAAAGGTGATGTTGTGTGGTGGCCATTATTTTCGTAATTAGTCTGAGATAGTGAGTAAGACCTGATCTCGAATTTTACGGAGAAGAAAACCAGGGCAGGCTTGCTGCTGACTCACCATGACTCGCCTGCTAAGTCGGAGGTCAGTAAGACAAAGAAAGATGGAGCTCTTCTTGTTCAATCCCCTGATTTTCAGTAACAAATAAATGAAACCCAAAGATCTCAAACTCCATCCATCCTGCTAATCGGCTGAATGTTTGGAATTTTTCACATGCTAAAGAAAGTGTGCGATTTTTCTTCTCAAAAACAACTAAACTTGATGTTAATGAAGGTTCAGGAAATTCTCTAGAAAAATACTCATAATGTCTCATAGGACACCGGTGGAAAGTTCACCCCATAGCTTTTCCTGAAAGCAGTTTGGCAATACGTTCCAAAGGCCTCCAAAGTATACTTCTCCCAGAATCATAGAATTTCATTACTATGAATATATACTAAAATATAATCGAATGTACACAAGGATTTGTATTCAAATATCTCTACTGCCGAATTAATCACAGTAATTTTAAAAATGAGAAAAACAACGTATATATCCAACACAGGTAGTATTTGTAGGACATCCTTATACAATGTCCCACAGGCAGAAATAACATTCTAATATTTTTGAAAGAAGACAACCATATAGACAGGGGAAATTACGAAATAGTAAAATCCACATGTTTTCTGTTTCACTGGAAAATAACATGTATAATATTTTTTATAAGCACCAGAATGTAATCTTTCATGGTAGGATCCAAGGAGCTATTTCCCCCTTTTTTGTATATGTTCCAAATGTGGTGAACTTATACAATTTTTAATCTGAAAACTATTATATACATACACACACACACGCACGCACATGATTATGGCTAAGAAGTCTATCAGAGCCACTGTAAGTGCTACACAGGGAAATGTCAGTGATCACAAAAGGCTGGGTGGAGACTTCTGTTTAGATTTTTGGAAGAAGGCCAACAGAATCCTCTAGTTAAAATTATGGCCAAATTCTAAGAGCACCCTATGCTTTTCAATCTCTCTTCCTTCCTAGACTGCAGCTGTCTTCAAGCAACCTACGAGTCATTAAAATGTGGTCCATGGACCAGCTTCCACATTTTGATAAATACATGTTGATAAAAGGCCAGAGAAATGAATATGTTTCTTATGAAAATAATCTTCTCCAAATACGCTATCACATTTCCTCGTAACTCCGCATTATGGCGGGTTGCTAATATACTTTTGATTAAGAACAATATTTGTATCATATATCATCCATTTAAAAGAAAAAAAAAAACAAACAAGATCTGGCCCCTGAAGGCACACGAATATAGACACCCTGGCCTTGGCTCACTGTGAATTAGACGTGCTCTTCACCAGGCCTGGGAAGGAGCCACCGATGTTCCCAAAGTGGGAGTAAGTACAGTGCTTTCTAGAACGTTAGGAATCCCAGCACCTCCAAATGAGTCACTGTTAGCCTAAGCAATCCCTGTGAAATCCATCTCCAAATAATGAAGGTAAGAAGTCTTTGATGTAACAGCTAAGCTGAACATAATCAAACTTAGGTCTTAAAGGCATAGATTTCCTGAGGCCTGGGGAGGGCGTGGTAAGAGAAGAGCAGGCAAAGAACTTCATTATTTTTTTTTAGTGGAGCAGAATATTTAAATGAAATTTCAGCCGAAGCACTGAGACAACAGGTCCCATCTTCCAAAGGGATGTCTCAGACTTGAGAACATTATCAAAAAATTGCTTATAAGACTATTTAACACCTCACTTACAGTGAGTGTATAAAAGGACCAGGGGTGTTTCTGTATTTGACCAACACAGGGTTGTTGGCTACAACACAGGACGTCCAATTAACTTTGAATTTCAGATAAAGAAATCTTATCAGTATAAGTATGTCCCAGGTACTCCATGGGACATACTTATACTAAATATTTTCCTTATTTGTCTGAAATTCAGAGTTAATAGGCATCATCTTTTTTCTTTCTTTTTTCCCCCTAAATTTGGCCACCCGTTGTTAACACTTCCTATGGCTTAAATGCATGCGCCTTGTCACCTGAGAGTCACAGGACACAGCCTGCTCTTCTGATGCCGGAATGAAGGAGCTGATGATGCCGCACTGACACTGGCTTGCCCTTCCGGAGAATGAATGCTTGGGGGTTTCCTGTGGTTCAGATGGGAACCACACAAGAAAAAGAGCTAGATTTGTCCCAGGTGACAGACCTGTGGAAAGGGAACTTTGGCAGCAGATGGCTGAAGGCTATGAAGTGGTCACAAGTGACCAGCCGGAACAGGAAGGCATTTACCCCTTCAACAGAAGTGCAGGGTGACCGATGCCCAGGGATCCGTGAGTGAGAACATGTGTACCATGGGCACAAAGGATAGAGAAGGAGAAAGGGGGTCAGGGGAGCAAGCTCGAGAATGGCAAAGATTGGTTTTATTTTATTTTATATTTTTAATTTTTTTAACATTTATTTATTTTTGAGAGACAGAGAGACAGAGCAGGAGCAGGGGAAGGGCAGAGAGAGAGGCAGACACAGAATCTGAAACAGGCTCCAGGCTCTTGTTAAATAAATGCCAAGACGGAGAGTACCGAGCTTGATCTCCAGGACAACTCCAGCTGAGTTGAGAAGTTCTTCAGAAAGCATTCTGCACATGGTGGGGAAGGACGTGTGGAAGCATCAGATCGACCGGAAGTCCGCCGGGCCTCCCGTTCCTCTGAATGGCCATTCTGAAGCTGAGACAGAGGAAGAAGAGGAGAGCAATTATGAAGGACAAATATTTTCTTTTTATTAATAAGGCTAAACGTTTAAATAATTAAACGGAGGGATGCCTGGGTGGCTCAGTTGGTTGAACGTCCGACCCTCGATTTTGACTCAGGTCATGATCTCACAGTTTGTGAGATGGAGCCCCATGTCAGGCTGTGTATTGACAACATGGAGCCTGCTTGAGATTCTCTCTCTCTCTCTCTCTCTCTCTCTCTCTGTAGGCCTCTTCCACTCACATGTGCACTCTCTCTCTCTTAAAATAAAGAAACAAACAGTTATTTAATTAATTAAACCGAGGCAGTGTTTTCTGGCTCCAGTGACTGGAGACTCTACCAGTGATGAGAGAAATCACCGATGAACTATCACAATTCAAAGTGGGCTTAAAGGCAAATGGAAGACAAAACTAAAGACAAAACTGCCTTACAATGGTGCATAACATACAAAGGGAAAAATGGTTGTGTAAGTCTCAGATTGGTAACACCCAGCTCTTTGCTATTAGTATACCCATTTGTTTGCAAAATAAATTACATTTTACTTCATGGAGGATTCCCACTTTAATATATACCCAGGAATTCAAGAGGAAAGGAAGCAAATGTTCTTTGGCCCCACGCTATACATGCTCTACCCCAAATTATCCCCACAGCCCCCCATTCAGTGAGCTGTGATTACTAATTTACAGATGTAGAAACTGAGGCTCAGAGAAGCTTACTCAGCTAGTAAGAGGTGAAGCCCAGGTTTGAGGGGAGGTCTGACACTTTCAGGCCTCTTTCCATCAGTGCTGGCAATGTCATCTTCAGCTGTAAGAACAGACCACTGGCCTGAGTGGCCTGAGTACTGTGGTCCATGCTCTCTTGCACCAGCTGAAGAAGTTCTGCCTGTCCACGTTTCATTAGTCATTGCCCAGGAAGTGCTACCGCCTGAAACAACTCTCCAGATCTCATCAGTCCATGAATTTGCTGCACCCCTCCCCACTCCGTCCCACAAGGGGGGGGTCCATAAGATGCCACAGACCATGGCAGAGTTGGGTACAGAATCCACCCTGAGCTCTGGTCTCTAAATGTCCTTGAATCTTTAGAGAAGCAGAAAAGACATGGAATAGTGGCCAAGGATGAATTTTATCCCACTCACCTATTAACCAAAGGGTGTGTGATGGTGGTCAATGCCCAAAGGCTGTGGAGGACTCAGTTTCCTTATCCAAGACTGAAGAGGTCCGACCCTGTGTGATCAAAGTCTCTTCCTGCCAGACAGACTGTGATTGTTCCTGTCCTCACAGCATTAGAAAGATCCACTTACATATCAATGGAAATGATCAAATCCAAGACCCAACATGTAAGTCTTCTGATCTTCCTGATAGAGGAAGGACCAAGAACTGGAAGATTGTTTAGATCCTTCCCTCAGGATTTCTCAGAAGTCAAGAGAGACATCTTTTTTCTTTCTTTTTTTTTTTTTTTTTGGTTTCCAGACAATTTTTAATTATTTTTTAATGTTTATTTTATTTTTGAAAGAGAGAGACAGAGCACGAATGGGGGAGGTGCAGAGAGAAGAGAGAGAGAGACAGGGAGACACAGAATCCGAAGCAGGCTCCAGGCTCTGAGCTCTCAGAGCCTGACTTGGGGACTGAACTCAGGGACCACGAGATCATGACCTGAGCTGAAGTTGGATGCTTCGCCGACTGAGCCCCCTAGGTGCCCCAAACAATTTTTTTAAATTTGAAAAATGCCAAAATAGAGTTATAAGAATTGTGACAAATCACAGTTGTGAACATTTAAAATTTGTTTTAATGTTTATTTATTTTTAAGACAGAGAGAGACAGAGCATTAGTGGGGGAGAGGCAGAGAGAGAGAAAGTAAAACACAGAATCTGAAGCAGGATCCAGGCTCCAAGCTGTAAGCACAGAGCCTAATACAGGGCTCAAACCGACAAACCACAAGATGATGACCTGTGCTGAGGTCGGATGCTTAACTGACTGAGCCATCCAGGTGCCCTGAAATTGTGAACATTTTAAAATTAAGTAAACCAATGAATGATTTTGTCTCTTGACCTTATCAATATATCTGTGACTATAGGCCCCACCTTACTTGGAAATGGCCCCATGAGTGTGAAGTTGAAACTGTCTGAATGGAGGGCCATCCTGCACTTACTCCATGGTGGGTTTTGCCCCTACCACCCTCTGTAACATACACTAAAATATTTAGTTATTTCACCACTTTTCAAGATGAAAATGCCATCTGCCATTCAATGATTTCTCAATGTCCCAACTAATATATTCTAAAGTTGAAACATCTGGGTTGTTGATGGACTCATTCCTGTTCATCATTGGCCATGATTCCTCCAAGGGAGCCACAGAAGGCAAAGCATCTGGTTTTCAGGCCCTAATAAGAGCTGGCTTTCCCTGGATTTGGGGGGCCATCACTTAACATACCAGGGAGAAATCATCAAAACGGGTCAGAAGAAATCTATCAGTGTAACTCTGAGATATGCAGGGAGGTCAAAGGGGTGATAGGGATTATGACAATGGCAGCAATAATTGAGCGTCTACTGGGGGTCAGTGTGTGATGGCTCAACACACACACTCTGGAGTCAGATAGACTCTGAGCTCGATGCTTGATTCTTACCTGCCAGATATTTGTCAATATTCCCATTTTACTAATAGCCTTTTGCCAGTCATAAATAGCTACTGTCAAGGTTAAAAGTAACGTGGCATGGTGCCTACTGTCCTGACAGTACTCAACAAGTATTTGTCACAACTGTTTTTGTCACTGAGAGTACTGGTGGAAATAGAAGCAGAGCAATGGTGATGAGAAAATATAAGAAAAATGATGACAGGGCATTTGTTTCCCATCAGTTTACATCTAAAGAGGCAGATAAGACTCACATATGGAATAATTAGAGATAAAAGGGAGTCCCCAGAAAGACTCACAGTGACAGAGAACATTTTTAAGAGAGGTGACAAGCCTGAAGGGTGAACAGAAATTGGATGAGTGCTGAAGAGACAGGAAGTATGGTAAACACAGGATACAGCTGCATAAGCACAGTCTGGATGGCTGAAAGAGGCCCAGGGTGCCTGGCTGAGGCAGCACTGTGGGAAATAAATTCATGAGCCAGGGTCATCCAGCTGCTCAGTGCCAGTTTCAGAACCAGGAACTTGGTGGCCAAGTCAGTGAGGGGTCCTATTTCACTGCCAGAGATATCTACTATTGATTCATTTGTTTGTTCATGCGACAGACACGGATCTCTAGAATGTGTCAGACGCTGTACTGATCGGGTCTTTACAGAGGTGATCAAGCCAAAGTGAGGTCGTGAAGATGGACCTTAATCCAACAAGACTGGTATCCTTATAAAAAGAAGAAATTTGGACACAGATACGTGCATAGAGGGAAGACGATGTGAAGATAGGGAAGGAAAGATGGCTGTCTACAAGCCAAGGAGGGGGACCTGAGCAGATCCTCAAAAGGAAAGAATCCTGGGTCAAACTTTGATCTTAGACTCCCAGCCTCCAGAAAGGTGAGACAAAAAATGTGTGTTGGTTAAGCCAGCCAGCTTGTGTTATTTTATAACAGCCTCCTTAGAAAATTAATACAGATAGGAAGCTCTCTATATAAAAGACTTACTAAAGTATACCTATTTTTAATTATATTTAAGAAAGCCATCTGGGGCACCTGGGGTCTCCGTTGGTTAAGCATTCGACTTGGGCTCAGGTTTGTGAGTTCAAGCCCCTGCGTCAGGGTCTGTGCCTACAGTTCAGAGCCTGAAGCCTGCTTCAGATTCTGTGTCTCATTCTCTCTCTGCCCCTCCCACGCTTGTGCCCTGTCTCTCTCTGTCTCTCAAAAATAAATAAATATAAAAACAAACAAACAAAAAAGCAAAGAAAGAAAGCCATCAGAGCTGTGCACAGGCATAATGACGCTTGGATCTAACTTGCCTTTGCAGCTCCCTGCCTGGAATGTCCTTCTACTTCTTGTCTTCTCAGCAGTCTCCTGTTTTTCAAAATCCAATTCAGATATCACATGCTCTAGGAGAGTCTCCCTGGTGCACCGATATGTCACAAGAAAATCCATTTTTTTGTGGTTCTGTTATACCCAGCTTCTATATTATGCTTTTTATTTATAAGTTTTCCTTCTTAACCAGATTAAAAAACTTCCTAAAATAAGAGATCTCTTTATTGACTCTGCACCCCTAACACAAGACCCCATGCATACTAGGAACTTACTAAAGATGTGTTATAGACATCTACCTATGAATGGATTGTTAGAGGCTGCCATGCAAAGCCAACCATTACATCTATATCTACACAAATCATAAAATAATAATTAGGGCAGGATAGGTAAACATAGACTCTCTCAATACATCCTTGGGCAATGGAACTATAGACACCATCTAAACCTTGACAGAGGTGGAAACAAAATACATGAAAAGATATGCATTCTCCAGGATAGACCATGTGTTATATCATAAACAGGTCTCCATAAATGTAAAGGAATTATAATTGTATAAAGTATGTTCTTCAACCACAATGCAATGAATTAAAAATCAATACCAGAAGGAAATTTCAAAAATCCTTAAATATGTGGGAATGAGGCAGCACATTGTTAAATAACCAACAGATCAAAGAGAAACCCTTTAGGGGAATTAGAAAATGATTTTAGACAAATGAAAATGTAAATACGACATGTAAAAATGTATAGGACACTGTGAAAGCAGTGCCTACAAGGACATCTATAGTTGTAAACACTTATATTTACAAAGAAAAAGGACTGCAAATGAATAACCTAACTTTCCACCTTAAGAAACCAGAAAAAGAAGAGCAAACTAAACCAAAGCAAATACAAGAAAGGGAACATTATGATTGAGTGGAAATAAATGAAGTAGCAAGGAGCAGAGCAGTAGAGAAAAATCAATGATATCAAAAGTTGGTTCTTTGGAAAGATAAACAATATTGACAGACCTTTAGCTAACTTGACCAAGAAAAAGAGAGAAGACTCAAATTACTAAAATTAGGGATAAAAGAGGGGCGATAACTGCCAACCTTACAGAAATAAAAGGGATTATAAGGAAATACAATGAACAACTACACACTCACACATCAGATAACTGAGAAGAAGTGGATAAACTCCCAGAAAAACACAGTCTGCCGAAACTGACTCAACAAAACCCAAAAATATCTAAACAGACCAAAGCAAGTTAAAGATTAAATTAGTAATTTTGTAAGTTTCCAAAAAGAAAAGCTACGGAAGAGATGGCTCCCCTGGTGAATTCAATGACACATTTTTTTGAAAGTTTATTTGTGTATTTTAAGAGACAGAGAGAGAGCATGAGAGAAAGCATGCAAATAGGTGAGGGGCATAGAAAGAAGGAGAGAGAGAGAGAGATAGAGAGAGAATCCTAACAGCACAGAGCCCAATGCAGGGCTCAGACAATCCATGAGATCATGACCTGAGCCAAAATCAAGAGTTGGATGCTTAACCAACTGAGCCACTCAGGCACCCCCAACCATACATTTTTAAAAAGAATTAATATGGATCCTTCACAAACTCTTTCAGAAAATAGAATAGGAAGGGAAATCTCCCAGCTCATTCTGTGAAGCTAGTCTTGCCTTGATTCCAAAACCAGGCAAATACATCACAGGACCAATGTTCCTTGTGGATATAGACACAGACATCCTCACCAAAATCCCAGTAGGTCAAATCCCAGCAACGCCCATGACCACAAGTGGGATTATCCAAGTAATGCAAAATAGCATTCAAAACATAAGTCAATGGAATACAATCTATGAATGAATAAAGACAAAACCACATGACCATCTCAATAATATATTTGACAAAATTCACACCTGTTCATTATAAAAAACAAACAGCAAACTAGAAATAGAAGAAGAGCTACCAACCCTTAGAGAAAACCTATAGAAAAACCTAGAGATGACATCACAAGTGATGGGATTGACTAAATTATTTCCTCTAAGATCAAGGGAGGAAATTAACAAGACAAGAAAGTGTGCTTTCTTGCTGTCCACATAGCTCTGGAGTTCCTAGCCAAGGCAAGTAGGAAAGAAAAGGAAATAAAAGGCATCCAGATTAAATTGGAATACATAAAAACATTTCTTTTTTTTATTTTTTTTTTATTTTTTTTATTTTTTTTTAATGTTTATTTATTTTTGAGAGACATAGAGACAGAGTGTGAGCAGGGGAAGGGCAGAGAGAGAGGGAGACACAGAATCTGAAGCAGGCTCCAGGCTCCGAGCCGCCAGCACAGAGCCCGACGTGGGGCTCGAACTCACAGACCGTGAGATCATGACCTGAGCCGAAGTCGGACGCTTAACCAACTGAGCCACCCAGGCGCCCCCATAAAAACATTTCTATTCTTAGTTGACATATTCTTATACATAGAAAATTCTAAGGAATTCAAATACATCCATTCACACACATACACACACAAAATCAGAACTAATAAGTAAGTTCAGCTAAGCTGTGAGACATAAGATCAATACGCAAAAAAATCAGTTGTATTTCTACATGCAACCAATGAATAATCAAAAAATAAAATAAAGAGAATAATTTTTTATATTATCACCAATATAATCAAAAATTATAAAAATACGATCAAAATTATCATAAAAAATAACAAAATAGTTAAGAATAAATTTAACCATATAAGTTTGACTTACAGGCTACAATCTACAAAACATTGTTAAACATGCAAATAAATAAATATTTTGATTGATATCTTATACCATGCACAACAATTAACTCAGAATAGATCATAGGATGAAATTCAACTATAAGAGTTCTAGAAAAAAAACACAAAGGAAAAACCATTTGTGACATTAGATTAAGCTAAGATTTACTTGATATGAGGTCAAAAGAGTGATGCATGAAAGAATCTATAAAAGAAAAATTTACAATCCATATATTTACAAACCATAAAAGAAAAATTTGATAATTTTTACTTCATCAAAATTAATAACTCATGCTCTTTGAAAGATACAGTTAGGAGAATGAAAAGACAAGTCACAGATTGGGAGAAAATATTTGTAAATCATATATTGACAAAGGACTTTTACCCCAAATATATAAAGACCTTTCAAAACATGATAATAAGGAAAACAACCACATTTTAAAAATGGGCATAATATTTGAAAAGACACTTCACCAGAGAAGAGATACAGATGGCAAATAAGACAAGAAAAGTTGCTGAGTATCAGTAGTCATTAGAGAAATAGAAATTAAACTACAGTAAATAACCACTTACACACTTAGACTGGCCAAAATTCAGATGACTGGCCATTCCAAGTTTTGACAATGATATAAGGAATTTGAGCTCAGAGTGCCTGGGTGGTTCAGTTGATTGAGAGTCCAACTTTGGCTCTGGTCATGATCTTGTGGTTTGCGAGTTCAAGCCACATGTTGGGCTCTGTGCTGACAGCTCAGAGCCTGAAGCCTGCCTTGGATTCTATGTCTCCCTCTCTCTCTGCCTCTCGCCCACTAATGCTCTGTCAAAAGTAAATAAACATTAAAAATTTTTTTAATAAAATAAAAAAAGAATTGGAGATCTCCTACAACAGTGGAGAGAATGCAAAATGGTAGCATCATGCTGAAAAGCGTTTTGGTAATTTCTTCAAATGTTAAACATTGACTTACCATATGACTGGGTAATTCTCCTTCTTTGATATTTTCCTGAGATAAATTAAGCATGTGTCCATACAAAGACTAATAGCAATAGCCCAAAGCAGGAAACAGCTCAATATCCAATCAGTGAATGGATAAACACATGGATACAACCATAAAATGGAACACTACTGAATTATAAAAAGAAATGAACAGTTTCCTATACACAGCATTGATGAATCAAAAAATAATTATGCTGAGTGAGTGAAGTGAGACACAGATAAGGAGTGTCTACTATTGGATTCCATTTATATAAAATTCTAGAAAACATGAATGAGTCTGTAGTAACAGAAAATAAATCAGGGTTTGCATGAGGAAGGCAGGTGTGGGGAGAGGCAAGAAGAGATGTGAGCATTCTTTTGGGAGTGATGTATGTGTTCATTATCCTGAGTGCACTGATGGTTTCACAAATATATACATAGGGCCAAAATGAACAAATTGCACATTTTACACAGGTGCAATTTATTCTATGTCAATTATCCCTCAATAAAGCTGCTTAAATATCTCAAGATTTAGAAATCACTATATATTAAAAAAATTCTTCCCTTTTAGACATGATTGTCATGATAAGGCATTTCTTAATGTGACATAATAGAAAAATGTTATGGATAGAACATACACATCAAATAAAGATTCAAAGTAAAACAAAAATAATACTGCGATATTGCAGGTGAACTATTTGCTTGATTTTCTTTCTAGAAAATACAAATTGAAATAAAAATCTACCACTCTTGTAATATAAAAAATTACAAAAAGAAAGCATGATCCTATTCATACTAGAGATAATAATCTCAAGCAATTTTTGTTTTAATTCTTTTTAATGTTTATTTATTTATTTTGAGAGAGAAAAAGAGAGGGGCAGGGAGAGCACAAGCAGGGAAGGGGGAGAAAGAGAAGCTGAGAGAGAATCCCAAGAATACTCTTCTCTGTCAGCGCAGAGCCCAATGCCGGGCTCGAACTCACAAACCACAAGATCATGACCTGAGCAGAAATCAAGAGTCAGATGCTTAACTGACTGAATGACCCAGGTGCCCCAAGCAATTTTGCTTTTAATCATGGGAGCTTTTCACATCTAAAAGGCCATGAGCAGTGAAGATTAGTTTTAAGAATACACATGATGTATTTAGCCCATAACTGAGAGAGATTTTGGTATCATGTGTCTGATTCTCTTAACTCTAAGCATTGAACTCAACTCGACATAGCACACTTGCACATTGTAGTGAGGCGGCATAACTTGACCCAGTGGGTCAGCTGGGACTACCCTAATTTCCCAAAATTGGATATAATGAAAATGCAACAAAAGCCAGATGACGACAAAACAGTGCAGCTGGGCACAAACCCAACTCTCCCCTTTCTCCTATAGTTCAGAGAAACTTGGTATCTTAGAAAGAACTCAGGATGGGAGTAGGAGCTTTGGCATCCATGGGAACTGCCACAGTCCAGTTGCATGACTGTAGGCACAGCGCTTTGCCTGGCAGAGCCCTGATTCCTCTGTCTGTGAGATGCAAACACCAATACCTCACAGTGAAGATCAGATGGGCCAGCAGTATGCAAACTATAAGACATAGGACAAGTGGGTTTACCACAGCCCACTGTTCACTAGTGGCCTAGATGTGGGCCTTTCACCTTGATGGAGCCAATAGATTGATAGAGCAGAGAAAGCAAGCACCGACCAGTTCTTTGTAACCCATGGGTCCACATTCCCAGCCTATGTTCCTCCCTGTCCGACCATCAACACTTGTATCCTTCTCACCTGTTGACCGCAAGTATGGTGTGTTCTCCTTTGTGTGTTCCAGTGGTTCCAGCGGTCTTAAAAAGACACTTCAGGGGCACTCGGGTGGCTCAGTCAGTTCATCCAGCTTGGTTTCGGCTTAGGTCATGATCTCACGGTTTGTGGGTTCAAGCCCACTGACAGCACAGAGCCTGCTTGGGATTCTCTCTCCCCCCTTCTCTCTCTCTGTTTGTCTCTCAAAATAAATAAATAAACTTAAAAAAATAAAAGAAACTTTAACATTGCAGTTTCCATTGCCAACAGAAACACTGGTGCTTAACCACAAAGCAGAGCTAGATAAATAATATATAAAGCTAGGGAAATAATATGTAAAGAGAGAATGGTGTGATGAGCTGTGTCCGGGAAAAAAAAGTCTTTTCCCAATGTTTATTAATCCTATTTCTCTCCACTTTGATCTTGGGGTGATATGGGACAGACGTGTGAGTTAACAAATGACCCACACTACAAATCCTTCTGCTGCCGATAATAAGCAAACTTTGGCTTTATGTCCCCATCAGATGTTGTCTGTGGGGCTTAATCCACCAGCGACAGAGAGAGCTCCATTAATTTGTATATCCTTTTTGTTAGCGATGAAAGCCTTGAAGCTGAAAATAAAATCAATTGTTCGTAGTTGAAGAATCCTCTCCCTGCTTCTCCAGAGTGTGGGTCATTCCGCTTCGCCATCACCAAAGCCCTCCCGCCTCCCTCCTCCAAGTCTGGAACTTGCCCATAAAAATTAATATGCAGCTGAAGCTTGACCTCACATGGGATAGAAGCTGAGAGGAATGAGCTTGTTTCTACAATCTCCGCAATGCAGTCTTGAGGCCAATCACCCATTCCAAGGAAAGCAAACCCGCCCCTGCTATGAATATTTCCTTTTGCTTTTTCTCAGAGGATTGCTACCCATGAAAACTTCGCCTTGAGCTATTTTGAGTGGCGGGGGGTTATTTATAAACATCACAACAACAACAACAAGTCAGACTTTCAAAAGCGTGCTGCTTTTTTTCTCCATGAATATAAAAATACTGCTGCATGCAGCTCTAAAGAGTGAAAAGATATTTTGCGGATATACTGAACCTAGAGGAAGATGTTCTAAATTCCTTACTTTTCCTCCCAAGCTTCAAGCAGTGTTTCTAAGGGCCGCCAGCATTATGGATCTGTAAGAGGATAATTGCATTGCACTTGTGCATCTTGAGTACCGACGAGGGGTGATGGGGATTTTTCTTCTAGACCTATACTAAAGTCATCCTCAGAAGGAAGACCTCTACCTTAGATGTAATTAACAAGGTCCTTTGCAGTCCTGTCTCCATTGGCTCAGGTGTGGCAAGTGCAGATCCAGGCTCCACGCAGCATTCAGTTTATCATCTCTCATTGCTGATCTCTATAGATGAACCCTTATGTACGGCAAAAGAAGGGATAGAAGTTGTTTTTAACAGAAATGTAAACAAACCAATACAGTTTTTCTTTAAAAAAAAAAAGTTGATTTATTTATTTTGAGAGAGAGAGAGGGGTAGAAGGAGAGAAAGAATCCAAAGCAGGCTCCATGCTGTCAGCATGAAGGCCAATGTGGGGCTCAACGGTCACAAACCGTGAGATCATGACCTGACCCAAAGTCAAGTGTCCAGCGCTTAACCAACTGAGGCACCAGGCAGTTTTTCATTGGCTTCCTTTTGGTAGTCTTAGATTGAGGAAGCCTCTGGCATGCTGGGTTTGTAGCCAATTTTCTTGATGACACACAAGCATTCAAAAAAACCCAAAATCCCATGTATAAGCTGAGTGGCTCCTGTTCTAGAGACCTATGATCGAAGGTCTAGCCTATAACTCAGTTTTAAAACTCCACTATAGAAATTATTTTACTTCTAATTCACTATTTAGTGACAAAGATAATAAAAAACTAAAGCAAATATAGCCAATTCCAGATAAAGCTCTATGAGTGGCAGCCATGCTGGGGAAAAGCAGAGGGTTGCATCCAGGAAGTCCCCAAAAGCAAACCACCAGGCTCAAGTTACCATTTCCATAGCTTTTATCACCGGCTGATTTGTTCTGAGACAAATAGACCCCTTTACATTCTACCTTCAAATGCCTGAGAGAACCCAAGACTGAGGATTCAATGCTGAAAAACCCCAGGAACTATAGGAGGAAAACCTTTTTTCAACTCAGTGTCCCATGGCCCTGTCATGATTTCACCTTGCATTTCTGTTCGAGTCAAGATCCCAACACACTATGCAATGGCACAGAAAAAACAACTCTTCCTTTCTCTCAGTCAGCCAATTCACACTCCTTCAGCCTACATTTATCAAGGATCGCTGTGTCCAATGACCATGCAAGGTGCTAGTGAGATGCAATGCCAAGCAAGTCTTGATTCCCGCCAACATTTAAGCTAAATAAGAAGGAAATCAATTGCTCACTGTATGGTGACCCTTAATAAAAGGCATGCATGTGTTATAATGGAATAGGCACAATTCTCATGATCCTGTGAGATGCTTTTCATATGACAAAAGACAGGAAAAATATAACTAGTCTTATAGAACAATTGGATTTGGGGGCAACCCATGATTCAGTGGATAAGAGTTACCACGATAGGTAATATTTTATAACAACCCCTGATGGTACTAGGTATTTTCTCCACTCATACAGTGAATGGAGACTTGATCTTTCCACCTTACAGAGAGTTGACTTCTACCTAAGAAAGATGAAAAAAAAAATCTCTGGAGTGGAGCTCTAACTTGCAAATGAATAAAAGCTTGACGTTTCCATTCCAAGAAGAAAGCATACACCTCTTTAACTTTTGCATTGTGTTTTGTTTTGACTTGACTCTTTTCATTTGTTTTACATGTCAACAGCATCATAAGCAATTTGTAAATCACATTTTAAAATACAATCCTAGTTTTCTTCATTCAATGTACAAAATGGTACCATTTATGAATAAATGATAAACTCCAAAGATACACAATCTAAGGTGAAATTTATGGTAAGATGATGCTCCCATGACAGTGATGGCAGAATCACTGTGGAAAAAGGGAAATGCCACAACCAGAATTCTCAGGGCAATGGTCAGAAGTAGAAATTCTATGGAAAATGCCTCTATTTTGGAGTTCTAAACGAAACGGTCTTTTCGTAGGATTGGTCAGATATCCCTGATGAAAAGGGAGAGCTAGGAAACATTGAAGTGGGAGAAAAATTTATATTTTTCTAAAGTCTGCAGAGGTTGTAGCGTGAAAGCATGGAAATCTGACTCTGGGTAATGTTGCTATAAAACATTTTACTGGAATTTTCCAAGTTCCTGGAGTGAAAGGATCTTTCCTTCTTATTTTCTCTATCTCCTTAGAAAATAAGATGTTGAGGAGATTTTTTTTTAACATTTTAGGTCAATTGAAAGTAGGCTAAATGAAGTATTTCTTCTTTAGTCATGGAGCAAAATGTCATAGCTTTGCAGATACGAACACAGATAAGACATCCTAGGACCCGGGGCATCTGTTGGAATGCCCTTGAAGAAGAGAAAGCCATTGATGTGATGAGGCTCTTATGTTGCCCCTAATAACTGAATAAAGTTAAGAAAAGTAGGAAATACCTCTGTGTTCTATTTTTTCTATCTGCCAAAACGTAATGAAACTAATCTCAGGAATGATGATATGGTGTATAATTCATCATCCACATTATTATATCATACGTTTACCTGAATTCCACAAGTTTCAAAAATGATAAAGAAGGCTCCTCGGTGAACTTGGCTACCCACAAAGTGAAAAAAAAGACATGTTGGGGTGGGTTCCTCAATTATTAGCAAACAACATCTTCTCTACAATAGTCAGTCTATTCCATTCATGAGTGTAGGGGGAGGACCGCTAACTCCGGAGGGTCTTTATCAAGACTTAAAAGATTTTGCCATAGTCAACACTCTTGGAACGAGACCCACTATTTGTGGAGAACAGATGTCCTTAATCACTTGAACAACTAGGTTAATATCATAAGCTCCAACTATTTCCAGCTAATGGCAATCCATCAGCAAGCTTTGGAGACCAGAATGGAAAAAAACAGACTTACGATTTGCCAGGATGATTTAAAGCCTGGCATTTAGAGCTTTCTATTTCCATTGCTCTTTTGATGTGGCTCTGGGTTCTTTCTTTTCTTGAAGAAAGGTTTCCTATATTCACTCCCAAATAGTCTGCATTTAAATGAGGATGTACAAAACCTGTGTCCTGTTCAATATGGTTAGTGGACCATGCACAGTGGTCCCTGAAAGGATGATGATGTGAACAGGTAGGCACAGGATCTCAGTTCATCCAATTGGTGAGTGGCAGCACTGTTTTCATGATGGTAAATATCTGAGCAGAAACTGTAAAGTCAGTGAAATATCTAGATATTTAGACTTCACTAATGACGGTCCAGAAAACTGATGCTTTGTTTCACAGTTGTATCTTACAACATATAGGCCCAAAATGAATCTAAATTTCATCTACAGAAGCTTATCAACCAAAAAAGAATTTTGTAGTGGATATTTTGGGACAGAGAAGTTGATTGGCATGGAAGCCTTACCTCAGGGCATGTCCAGAGTGAGGAAGCCTTAAAGATTGTATATGTAACTCCTTTGATTACGGAAGAAAGTGCTAGAACCAGAGAAGTCCTCCCTGTGACAGAGCTGATACCAGGACAGGGCAGAAGCTGTACTAGGACTAGAACCCAGACCTCTGACAAGCCCAGTTTCCCCTTATTCTATCTCCACGGTGAGTGTGGCACTTACTAACTGTCCAAGCAACTATTTCCATGGTCCAGTGTTATTTTGATAACTCTCAGGCAACATGCATTCAGAGATCAGGTCTGCATCATTCAATACTGAATCTATACTGCTGAGCACAGTACAGGGAAACCGGTCTATAAGGTAGCTACTGGATTTAGTTAAGTGGAATTGAAATGAACCGGACAACAGTAGCAACAGCAAAACAACAATGGTAACAACACACACTTATAAAATGCCTAGTATGAGCGAGGCATTATTCTAAGAGCTTTATGTAATATAATGTTATATTTTATATTCATGAGCTATGTCTAACCATAACCCCTGATGCCAGTGCTAGATGGAGTTCAAACGATTACTGACACAGGAAGTTTATCTATTTTCATTCTTAAGATTATGCCAAATGCATTCCATACTCTCAAGTCTCAGCTATGAAAAGAACATTTTTGACCTGAACCTGACCATCGCCACCACACAACAAAGCCAGGCAACCTCAGCCCAGTTGGCTTGGCCCATGCTAGAAGATTAACCATGTACCATGTTTGGAAAGTTACTTGGAATAGAATCCAGCCTTTTAGTAATATAAATTTTAAACAATTATTTAGGTAAACAGGGAAACTTCCTGACCTGTCACAGCCCAACAGGAGGCCTTGGGGAGCCCTGCTGAGACCGTTGAAGACTGGCATTTAAGTTTGATGGTTGTTATGAACAGAATGTTTGTGTCCCCCCAAAAAATGTATGTTGAAACCCTAATCCCCCAGGGGTGCCTGGGTGGCTCAGTCGGTTAAGTGTCTGACTTCGGCTCAGGTCATGATCTCACGATCTGTGAGTTCAAGCCCCATGTCAGGCTTTGTGCTGACAGCTCAGAGCCTGGAGCCCGCTTCAGATTCTGTGTCTCCCTCTCTCTCTGCCCCTCCCCTGCTCATGCTTTATCTCTCCTGCACTCAAAAATAAATAAAAACTAAAAAAAAAAAATTGAAACCCTAATCCTCCAGTGTATCTATATGGGTCTACGAGACCTCTAAGAAAGTAATTAAGGCCAAATGATGTAATAATGGTAGGGCCCTTGTCTGACCAGATTGTTGTCCTTGTAAGAAAAGACACCAGAGAGCTCGCCCTGCCCACCTTCCCTTGAACACACCCACTGGAAAGGCCATGAGGCAACACCGTGAGCTGACAGCTGTCTACAAGCTTGGAAGAAATTCTCACCAGAATCAAATTTATCAGCACCTTGATCATGGACTTCTAGCCTCTAGAACCGAGAAAAGAAATGTCTACTGCTTCCAACACACCAATACAAGGTTTTTGTTTTTTGTTTGTCATTCTGAGAAGCAGAGCAGAGAAAGGAAGACTCTTCTAGAGTGCTTCCCAACATGCATGATCATCTCCATATTTTGCCCAAAGTCACACAGGGGCCAGCAAGATAAAGACACCAAACATCCGAGTGATCCCCGGCCAGAAAAGGCCAGATCAAGCTTGCATCTCTCTCTCAGCACTTTCCTACCATTGATGGCTGCCTCGATTCCTGCTTTGTGGTATGGCTTGTGGATTAAATCATACATACTTGCAGAGCCCTTGGCACAAAGCCTGGCACCGAGGTATAAGTGGCAATTGGCTGTCATCATTTATTGGGGGAGACTGTGAAACATTTGGGGAAAGAAACAAGATCTTTGACCCAAAATTGAGATTGAATGCAGGCCCCATCTCCCCACCACTCTCTTCTTAAGCAAGTAACTTCTTTGCACTGAGCCTTAGTTTCTTTATCTGTAAAATAATCATATCATTTATCTTGTAAGGCTCCTGAGTCATTGCACCACTTCCTGGCTTCTTTTTTCTATTTTTTTAAATGTTTATTTATTTTTGAGAGGGATAGGGAGAGAGGGAGAGAGAGTGTGCAAGCAGGGAAAGGGCAGAGAGATGGAGAGACAGAGAATCTAAAGCAGTCTCTGTGCTGTCAGCCTAAGGTCCGAGGTGGGGCTTGAATCCATGAACTGTGAGATCATGACCTGACCCAAAGCCAGACTCTCAACTGACTGAGCCAGCCTGGCAACCCCCTGTCTTCTTAAGATGAATGTGATCACCTAGGTGAGAGGAGACTTTCACTGAACATAAGATGCCCATTCTGGGGCCTCTGTGCTATGTTTACAGCTTTGGAAGGAGTTGTGAGAGATGGTGCCAGATCTCCAGGGCCCCGCAAAAGACTCCACTCTGAGCCCTGTACTGGACTACACAGGAGGTGGCTCTGAAACTCAGCATGCGTCCTGGATTTGTGGAGAAGAGCACTGGGCTTGGACTCTGGGGACTCAGCCCTCAGTGATACGTGTGACCTTGGGCAAGTCACTACCTGTTTTGGGCCTCAGCAACTTCACCTTTATAGGAGGGAGAAAGCAGGATTATTTCCCAGTTCTCTGCTATCCGATGATTGCAAACAGTCCCTTCTCTTTTATTAGAGTTTACATTCTCAAACTGTGAACACAGGGCAATTTTATCCTGTACACTTGGTCAGGATGATTTATATTCCACAGCCTAAGTCCTCACAGCAAGGTTGATGTGTGTTTGGACTGCAATGACCGAGTGTTTTATATTTTATAAAAGCCAAATTAATGATGAAAACTCACTAACGGTATTTTTCCTCTTCTCAATTCAGAGAAAATTGGATTCATCATGTATGTCAGAGCTGGTAGCTCACTACTGTTAGGAAGGAGGGGTTATCTCAAATCCCAAGAAAGTGTTAGAATCTGGGGAAACTTCTAGCATAAGGAACCAGAAGACCGCATTTCCAAAGCCTGCGTGTGATGCACCTAGGCTAGCTTCCTCAGGCTACTATCTTCCACAAATGGGGTCTACCAAAAACAGAGAGGCCACTAAGGTCCCACAGTGAGACTCTGGGAAACTGGAGAAAACAGGCCATGTCAGGGAGCACTGTGGTGTCCACACAGACACCTCACACGTGAATAAATGACCCCTACTGCTGAGTTGGTTTTGTCAATGCACAAGACTACTCTCCTTCTCAACAAAGCACCCAAGACCTCCACTGTGGTAAGAATAAACTCTCCCAGGTAAGATGAAAGCTTCCCAAGCTGTGAGGAGAGAAGTAGAGGGGGAGGTATGAAGGGTCTGCAGTGGACACCTCAAATCCACACCCAAATCCACGGAGAAATAATTCTTCACTGGAAAGAGTGAGATCACATCTTTCCCAACAGGATAACATTCCCAGATTTTCAGGAAAGGGAAAAGGGTGGGTCCTGAAATAAACTCAACTGCCGAACCCTGTATTATGTATTTTTTTCTTTCTCTCTCTTTAGATTATCTATCATCTATCATCTATCTGTCTATCTATCTATCTATCTCTCTATCATCTATCTACTGAAGGTGCCTCAGCCTCTCCAGCCAACCTTATCATCTTTAAGCTTTAGCAAGCCCTCTTAATCTCCATGATTGATTAACTAAACCTTTATTTGTATATTTATAAATCATACATTCCTTCCTAGAAAGAATGAAGCACTTCAGCAGGTCACCAGGTTCTCTGCACAATCTCTCCTGGGTACGAAGGAATCAGACTTTCTTGAACAACCTCCAAGCATCCAAGATAACTCTGTAGCTGGCATCATTGAGTGTGCACGTATGTAATCAAGAAATGTCACAGACCACTATACTCCCTTAACTGATTAAACCTCTTTAAAAATCTCTCGGCCAAACAGAAACCTTGGAGTTGACTTTTGGGTAAGAATTTGCCTTCTCCCCAGATGCCCTGCCTTGTGAATCAAGCTCCAATTCCTTTCCAATGAAAACTCTCATCCTTGAGTATTGGCCTTTCAAGTGATGGGCAGCTAAACTTGGGTTTCAGTAACACTATCTTCTATCTGTCTATCTATCTATCTATCTATCTATCTATCTATCTATCTATCTATCTGTCATCCTTCTATTATCTTTCTATCTATCTGTCTATCTATCTATCTATAAGTTATCATCTATCTACCATCTAATTCCTAAAGAATAGGCACCAAAATGTTAATGGACCTATTTTAGGAGGTGAAATTATGGGTCATTTTTCATTCATTCAATGTGACTCAGCCTTCCAATTGCTGGGAACTCAGCAGAAACAAAAGAGATGAACTCCTGACCTCCAAGCAGTTCACAGATGGATGAGCAATTTCATTTAACTAAGTTATTTATTTGCTTTTTTGTGTTTTAATTTTTTTTACAGTAAACATGTATTATTTTATGAGCAGTGTAAAGCATTAATTAAAATAAGAGTGAAACCTCCTTGCTTATAATTCTCATGTTTTGCTGTATTGGTGGCCAAGCACTTTCCTTTCTTTCCTGCCTTCATTTACAAAATCAGAGCTTTAAAAGGTAAGCATATATAAATTCAAATTCATGCCATGCCACTGGGAAGGCTACTTAGTCTCTGAACCTGAATGTTTCATCTCAGTCAGCAGGTTACCCATCTCCCTAAGGTTGTGGTGTGGGTGCGATGATTCCCACAAAAAACACGAGCATGAAGAAAAGCCTCAGCAATTGTTGGGGTTGTGCCTCCAAGAATCCCGGCTTTCTAGGGAACAGATGTAGCTCTTTTCCAATCAGTGATGATGGTGTCATGTGCAGGGCAAATTGAACACTTGACACAAGGAAACCTTGGTTTCTATCCCAGCCCTACTAATTCCAAGTCATGTGACCCCCTACCCACACCCTTCCCCGAGCCAATTTTCTCACCTGTCAAGGGGAAAAAAACAAAAAATATCTTCCTACACTAGTATTAGGGAGATCAAGAGAAACGATGAACGTGCTTTGAGAACTGCATGGGCAACTGCAGTGAGTTGTGTCAATTTCATAGAGAACTGTGTCAACAGTGTGTTCAACTACATTGTAAACCACACTCTTGGCCAAACCAAAATTCCTGCCTTCTTATAAGATTCTGGGAGGAGAATACAGAGAAGGACTTGAGTTAACAACATACTCTTATCTTGTCCATATCCTGGAAGCAATTGAACTTTTCCTGATGTATTACCCTTCTAATAATATCTGTTCTTCTCCAAGGGTTAAGATTCTCCCAGGTGGTCATGGGAAATTTTCACAGCAGGCCATCAGCCATCTTCCTCATGAGAAGACAATTCCAGGACACATGTATCTTCCAAGCTCATGTCAACCTGTTCAAATACTACCAAATGCCGTATCCCAAATGACACTCATCTTTTTCATATCACCAGACTTACACCTGTCTCCTTTCTCACCAAATGGCACCATATACCATCCAACAATGGCCTTGAACAGAAATGGGGTCTTCTTAAGACACCTGTGCTGTCACGCACTTAACAATCAGTCCCAAGCCCTTTGCTTCAGTCTCAGAAATACCTTCCACCTGCCCCCATCTCCTCTACCCCCGCAATAAGGTAGGCCCTCCTTTCTTCTCCCCTGGAGGAACGAAACAGCACCTAGCTTCTCTCTGCCTCCATGCTGCCTATAACATAAATCTGGCCATGCCCCCTGCTTTCAAGAGGACACCTCAGGGTCCCTATTGCGCCCACCACACCAGCCATACCCTTTCACACAACTCTGCACTGCTCACTGGCCTCACCTTTCTCCCTTCTTTGCAATTCCTTTAATGCTGTCTCATTTCCCTGGGCTTTTGCAAATGTGACCACTGCCTGAGCATACTTTTCCCCTCTTTGACTGAACTCCTGAGCTCAAATTTTAACTGAGCTCGATTCTGTAGAGTGCCTCCCCTTCTGGGAAGTGTTTATGGATCTGGGCCTATAATTTTATTTGGAAATGTGCCTGGCACCTGTGCCCATCTCTGCCGCAGTCATGAGTATGCCACTGTCATCTCAATACCTCCTCCAAGAGGGGAACCACATCTTCTTGTTCCTGCATTAAAATTGTGACACTCAGCATCATGCTTGCCCCATTAAGAAGCCAGTGCTTCATAAATGTTTGTCTGTTTTTTTAATGTTTATTTTATTTTATTTTATTTTATTTTATTTTATTTTGAGAGAGAGAGCATAAGCAGGGGAGGGACAGAGAGAAGTGAGGAGACAGAGAATCCCAAGCAGTTTCCATGCTGTCACGCAAAGTCCGATGCAGAGCTTGAACTCACAAACTGTGAGACCATGACCTGAGCTGAAATCTAGACCCGGACACTTAACTGACTGAGCCACCCTAGTGCCCCAAAATGTCTGTTGTACAAATAAATGGATAATGATGAATGCACGCCATGGGATTTGACTTCTCTTTGTTTCCCCTATGATTTTACGGCTCAGAGAGCTTGTCCCTTCTCTAGCCAGACAAGAGTCTTCCCTCCTTGGTCAGTGCCTTGCCTGGCTCTTCTGGGCTGTTCCAAGACTGACTCAAATGGAAGAAGGTAAAAGAAAAAAAAAAAGGCAGTTTAGGTCCTGGAAAACATCAGTGACAACTTGTGGTAGAAGTTTATAACTGTGGTGAGGTGCTACTCAGTTGCCAAGACTTGGAAAAGACACAAGAAAACAAAGGCCCCAAATGAGGTGCGGCGTGAGGAGAGGCGTGTCGCGCCTGGCCCGCTGCTGGGAAGGAGAATGCGGAAGCAGTGGTGGCGGCTCCCAGCAGGCACCCCCTCCTGACCTGGGAGAGAAGGTTTGGCTTTAAATCAAACAGACATCCTGATGAGATGGGGTAAGTCAAACAGATGGAGGAGGGCTGGTCAGGAAACAAAAAAATCAGTTCATGCAGGACAAGGGAGCTGGAGAAGGGCCATGAGCCAGAATGCAGATGGGCAGGAGTTCCAAGGCCCAGGCACTTGTCTGTGTCTAAAAGGCCTAAGGGAGGCCATGTTTTAGGACAGCTCTCCAGAAGGGCTACAGGAAATCTGTCCTGCAGAAAGCAAGTTTGACAGAGTTTGAATCAGTTTGACAGAGCAAGAGGTGGTCATTGTTACTCCTGAGAAGGCAACGTGGAAGAGATAGTGGATGAGGTCATTCATCATTTCCTTCCTCATGCGAGTAAGAAGAACACAGACAGGTCAAGGCTGTTCAGCCCCCATCTTCACCAATTACTAGCTGTGGATCTTGAGCCAGTTGCTGGATCTCCCTGGCCTCAGTTTCCTTATCCCCGAAATAGCACTCAGATAACATTTGCAGTGGGAAGGTGTGTGGCATGGTGTAAGGATATTTTCTAGACCGAACTAAAGGTATGTATGAAAATGCTACAGATGTGTTGAAAGGACAAATGTATATTTGTGATTTTGGCAAAACTATCCAAGCATTGTAAAACCAGCATTTAGCAAAACATGTGAAAGAGAAAGATCAAGAAAAATATGAAGGAGAACAAAGGAAAGATGAGCTGGGCTAGAAAGGGGGAGGGACACTTTGGGTCTGGGAGGGGCACAGAGGGAGTAGCAAAGCTAATTCTAAAGACCCATGACCCCAGCCAAGTAGAGCTTCCAGGTCCTAAGGCTGATTCTCTTGGAAACTATTCCAGGTACTGTGGTCAGCAGGAGAGAGAAGCCCATTCCCAACTAACTCAGTATGATTCTCCTGCACCATTCAGCTAGGCCCCCCACCTCAACAGCAACACCGATGACTAACTTCAGAAGTGGTCAATACATAGATGAGATCAGAAAGGCAATCAAGACAGCCCCAGTGCTGTTGCTCACATGTGTGCGGCAACCCAAAGCAATGCCTGGCCAAGAGGTTAGAGACTCAGAGGCAGCTTCTTTCTAATCCAATGGCCCTCTCTCTTGTTTTTTTTTTTTTTCTTTCAGTCTCTTCTTTCTTGCAAACTTAGGTCCTAACCTAGAGGGTCATTAACAATGCCTTAGCACGTCTTACATAAGCAGAGATAATAACCCAAAGATCCTGGCTTGATTTCGACCTTGGTAATTGCACTCTGCTTTCCAAGGCCATTTCTGGCAAAGACAGTCATTAGAACAACTAGGAGGCTCCCTCCCTCCTCGAAGGAAAAGTAACCCTTCTCTCTGGGGTCTTGGCCAGATGCCAGTTCAGGTCAGTTTGATTCCACGCACCGGCATAAGAGCTTTTCCAGGAGACTGGGAAGTGGGGCTGCTTCATGTTTCGTAGGTCATAGGTTCAAATCCTGTGGAGCGGCCGCTTTCAATGACACCTCTGCTAATGATCAGGGAAGGGGAATGAGCCTGGGAGCGTTTTCCTTACTTTCTTTATTTTGCCTTCACAACTGTCTCCCTGGGAGAATTATATAAGCCCCGCGCCCAGAGCCAAGTTGGCCCTCTCCCATCCCATAAGGCATCTGGCTCCATTACCAAGAGCTGCCTGGAAGGGGAAAAAATGGACCTTCATTTCCTATTCCTATGATTTATGCAACAATATAAATTACTACGATTCAATAAAGCAAAGCCGTATAACAAGTACATTAAATTCAGGTGCTCAGTCTATGAAACAATATAAAATGCTGATCAACACATTTTGACGTGATAGCCATGCTTGACTGTGTATAATCACATGTATGTATTTACATGCCTATGTACACAGGAAGAGAATCCTAACACAAAAAAATCCAGTGGTGATGGTTGCCTATATCAACTTCTTATTAAGTGCTCGGCGCTTGGCACTGGGTTGGTTCTCTACATAGGTCATCCCATTTGTCCCTCACAGCACCCCTCTAAAGTCATCACTAATAAGATCCCCGTGAATCAGATGGTCAAACAGCCCAGGGCCACACGGCAACAAATAGCCGTGCCTATATACATACTTCAAGCATTTAGGGTCAGAGTCTACACTTTTAAACGCTATACTGGTTTTTTCAAAATACAGAGGTTGATAATAGCAGCCCCTGAGAGGTGAGGCTGTGGACCAGTTTTATGTTCCCATTTATGCTTTTCTAAGTTGTTCATATTCTCCATAATGAATGTATCTTACATTTCTAATCAGGGAAAGACGATAATTTTAGGTCTTCCCTATTTTCCATGGTCTGCATTTCAGACAAAGTAAAGAATATCTCGGTACCAAGGAACTTCCTTTTTTTTATACTGTTTATTTATTTTTGAATGAAAGCATGAGCAGAGGAAGGGCAGAGGAGGTGGGGACAGAGGATCTGAAGTATAGGTTCTGTGCTGACAGCAGAGAGCCCCATGCAGGGCTTGAACTCAGGAACTGTGAGATCATGACCTGAGCCGAAGTAGGGTGCTTAACCGACTGAGCCAGCTCCCAAGAAACATTTTAAATAAAGCTCTTTTTGGAGTTTCCAGGACCAGAGAGAAGTATTAGAATAAGGCAATTTGGCAAGCTGCCACAGAGATGCCATCTCTTTATAAGCCTGTTCTCGCTTCCTCTTAAGCACTGTGTGTTCTTTCCCACTTCCAAATAACGAGGCCTCTTGACCCGTAGACCCACGGACCGAAGAAGACACAAATAATTAAGGGGCAAAAAGTCAAGTCTGAATGCCCAATTTTTCCATGCTTCTGGGAGATGACGTTGGCCTCTGGGTAAACCGATTGTAAGGGCCTCTGAAACTTGGCAGCATTTTAATGGCGTAAGATAATTCCCCATCTAAACAGTAAGAAATACGGCCTTGAGATCAATACAGGGTGAATTAGTAGTCAACAGCGATCAAGTACGACAGAGAAAGTATGATTCATTTCTTACAAGGGCTAAGATCTCCAACAGTTTATTGAGAAGCATTTGAAGATTGGGGAGCTGAGCTGGGACGAATCCTTTAATTTAATCGACAAGTGGGTTTGTGGAGGAAGCACAGACACTCGAAGGCTTTTGAGACTTTATCTTCTCTTTTTTATTTTTTTCTTTTTGCTGCGGCTGCAGTCACCTTGTGGTTGTTCTTCTTCTTGCAGCTGCTTCTGAAATCCCAAGATCAGTCCCAGGCAGGCAAAGCAGTGACCTCACACCTTACTGTATGAAAATGAAGTTTTCAGCTCAGCGTACGGGACAGTAATTAATCTAATTAACAACTACTCAGTAGCAACGAAGTTAAGAATGTCACATCTCATGGCATACTTTTAATTTCAGATGTGCTTCTGAATGTGATTTTTCCTGACATTTTACTGCCTTGCCGTATGTCTTTCTTCTTGCAGAGAGATGCAATTTATTTAGCAAGGATGCAGTTTCGTTTTCCTTGGCTATTGGAGGTATAAACAAGCATGGATTACCTTAATATGAAAAGTGATGGCCCTCGGCGTCTGCCTGAATATGAATGTTGAGAGGAAGGGAGAAATCATTTTCCTTGGTGTATTTTGCTATTAAGTTTGGATGGCAAAAGGCTTGGATCTAAGCCTCAGTGACACCACATACCATTTTTGTAAATAAAAATTGATTTTTAAATAGTTCTAAATAGTGCTTACTGAATAAACTTCCCCCTAAATATGTGTTCCTGTGCATGCATAGGACAAGATGGAGAGGAGGCTTTATGAATCCAGCCTCC
Source organism: Paguma larvata (assembly GCA_030068075.1). Classification (NCBI taxonomy): domain Eukaryota; kingdom Metazoa; phylum Chordata; class Mammalia; order Carnivora; family Viverridae; genus Paguma; species Paguma larvata. The sequence continues at coordinate 126,070,538 of CM057827.1, read as the reverse complement.
AGCCACCCACACCACAACTACCATTCTGAAAATTTCGTGATGGAAGGAGGATGGCTTCAGTTATTGCAAAAGTTCTCCAGTGAGGCTTTTGAGATGATAGATTTGGAACGGGGACGTCAAAGTCCAAGCGCTTCCCCAGAGAGAATATCTCGAGTTCGATGCCTTTCAAATCCATGCCTGGGGGAGTCACAAAGTACAAACCTAACTCTAATTTATATTGATGCATAAACCCCAAAGGCTACCAAGTCATGAAATGTTTCCTTAGGACCATGCGTCATTGTCTAGAGAGAGAAGTAGGGCTGGGAGTTTAGAGAGGGGATTCAGAAGAGACGTGGAACACACAAGTGAAGGACTGATCTCAAACTAGCCAAGGAAGTGGCCCCAAACTCTGCCGCCCAAAGAGAGTTCAGAGCTGACCCACAAGTTGACCTACAGGAAGTTGTACAGATAAACTCCCAATAATGAATAGCAAATTCCAAGAATCCCTAAATGTTTTCCTATCCCACTTAAAACTTAGCCCTTTCATTGCAAGAATCTGTAAAAAGAATGGACTGTCACCAAAATGGCTCAAACTATGGCAGATTACTGAGCATTAAAGTATCCCCAGCGAGCGACTGCCTGCAGGAGAGCTATTCAGTGCCCTGACATGTTCCACCTGCATGCCTGCCGGGGACAAGGAAACTCTATGCTTGGCATGAAGCTAAGGGTGGGGAGCATTGGAACACACAAAAATTCCATGAAAGAAACACAATCCCCCCTTTAAAGAGATAGGAACTGAATTTCAGATGAGGTAAATGTCATAGTAACTCCAGTCACCGAACTGGTAAGCGGTCCAGACAAAAGTCTAACCCAAGGGTGGCTGATGAGTGCACATCTTCTTTCTACCTTACCAAGCTGCATGCAGTCAGCATAAACTTTGCCTTGAGCATTAACTTTGACTGTTTCCTATCTTTACAGTTGTTTCAGTAATAGCTCAATCATTCAAAATATTTAGGAAATGGGGCATTCTGGTCCATTAAAAGTCCACCTTAGCAAATAGTCTAATAAAGATAACTGGATTGTCAACAGCCACTCATGGTACAGCAGGTAGCTGCCCCTACTCCACTATCATTATGTATCCTATTTGCAACCGGTATTTCCCTTCATCATAACAGTTAACAGCTTTATTGTCATTGTTGATACATCTTGTCTTCCCTATTCTATTGTAGGTTCAGATACTTGGGACAGGGTCTTTCTTGCCACATTTAATCCCCAGTGCATGGCATAGAGTAGGTCCTCAGTACAAATTATATGTATATGTATATGTATGTGTATACATATATGTGCTTCTATATATACATATATACATATGTATTTTTGTATGTGTATGTACATGTACACATACTTGTGCATTATGCAGGTATAGTATAGGTTTATGTATATGTATACATGCATAGATATTATACACTATATAGTATATTTTATATATTGTAATATAGTATAGTATATGATAGAATTATATGATAAATATATAATATGTTATATGTAATATATAATTTATGATATAAAATATGTTTACCTTATACTATATGTATGGTAATATATATGATATAGTATATGGTATATTTCAAGGTAGGATAGATTTTACACTATGAATCACATATTCTACATATAACATATTATATAATATTATTGCCATCTAATTTTATCATAAAATATAACATATCATAATATACTATAATTTATATATACTAATATACTATATATTACATACTATAAATACATAGCATAGAGACATATATATAAAATGTGATGGAATGAATGAATGAAAGCACAAAAGAGTGTGAGAGGGAAGTGGTGAAGAGCATTAATCTGAATGGGCACCGATCCGAGGACGTTCCAGACACAGCTGACACCCAAGGTTTGAATCCAAATTCTATCACTAACCAGCTATGCATTTGCAGCCAAATGCCTTAGTCACCTGAGCCCAGGCATAATGAGGACAACTATACTACGAGTTAGCCTCTGTTGACACTTTCTATGTACCAGACACAGCGCTAAGCACAATGCATGTCCAAATTTAATTAATCTACCAATTACCCTATTAGTCAGGTACTATTTTTGGCCCTCTTTGTAGGTGAGGAAATTAAGGCACAGTGATCGTAGGTAATTCGCTCGAGGGCACACAGCGAGAACAGGACAGGCGTTCTGGCTCCAGCACCTGCATGGCTAATTCCTACAGCAGGGACTAAATGAGACAGTGAGTATACACCATTTCACCCAGCACCCGGCACGTACTAACCTCTTGATCAATGCTAGCCAGCTAGCCTTTGCCTCCTCCTTTTAAGGACGACAATCTCTGGCTAACCACATGTGCTGTTAAAACTTGACAATATCAATATATTTATTTGCCTTATAAAGAATGGAAGAAGAAATCAGCTTGCATAGATTTTATTTCCAAACTATCTATAAATAATAAGTTAAGGAAAACTTGCCTTTCTTATTTAAAGGTCTAATTTAGATCCTTTATCAAAATGATTTAAAATGCCTTTCACTGGGAAACCATATTTCAAAGACTTTATTTATTAGACTTCTTGAAAGTGTGTTTTTAATGCACATTCTGACTTTTTGCCAAACCTCTTCTCTGAAACAGTAAAATTAGAGCCGCCCCCTCTTTAAAGAGTTATATTTATTAGATTTTTACATATTGACACAGTACAATCTATCAAAATAAATCTGAGAATTGGCACGTAAATCTTCCACTCTTCCAACATTCTTTATATCCAGAGTTTCCACAGTAATTTCCGTCTGACAAACGTTCAGAGAAGTCTGGGGGGAAGGAACTTCTTTTCTGAAGAATCAAACCTGCATCTTCAAGTAGAACTTCTCGGGCTACCTTCACTTCCCTCGCCACCGTGGTCCCCCTTGGACCAGAGTGGCTGTGCATGTGTGTTTTATCTGACACTGGTAATTAATGTAATTGCCTTTTAAGCCTAAACAGCCTGTGAACTCTACAAAATGCTCAGGACTCGTAAGCCAAGTCCTGAACCGGTGTTTCAAGCTCTTGCGAAAATTCCTGAAGATAAGTCACCATTTTGCCTCTTTTCACGCTGTACCTTCAACACCTTTCTTCTTTTTGATTTAAATTAAAGACAATTACTTCGAAAAAAAGATGCCTATTTCTAAAACTTCGGTGGTTGGATTCTGAGTGATTTCAAATAATACACGTGTCGCAAACATCGGAGTGAGTTTGAACGTGAGACTTTCTTTTCTGTAATTCAGAGATCTCTAAGGTAGCACGTCAGAGACACCAGTACGAATGCTCAGGGGCACGGATATGTATCATATTTAACATGTGGGTTATCTGTTTGACAGTGTAGAGGTCAAGAAATTCTAGGAGCGCCTGGGTGGCTCAGTGGGGTAAGCGTCCGACTTCATCTCAGGTCACGATCTCCTGTTCATGGGTTCCAGCCCCGTGCTGGGCTCTGTGCTGATAGCTCAGAGCCTGGAGACTGCTTTGGATTCTGTGTCTCCAGCTCTGTCCTTCCCCCGCTCATGCTCTCTGTCTCTCAAAAATAAATAAACATTTTAAAATAGTTTAAAAAGAATGACATTCTAGTGAGAGGTGAGGTCTCAGGCTTCCCTTTTTCAAGATAGGAACATTTTAATCTTCAAAGTGTTGAGCATTGTCAGTACACACATTAAATCTTCCTTTTCACAAACCCACGAAATAGTTTGTATTGCGTGGGGCTCCACTTATCAAACAATGACAAATTTAAAAATACCAATTTTCATCATCTAATTTGACCCTCTGTATGGGGGAGGAGTGGGTATGATTCTGTCTGAAGAGTCTGAGTCAATTTTTGGCACCACCCTGGTGATGGACTGAATATTTGTGTTCCCTGCTCCTACCCACCCAAAACTCATATGTTGAAGCCCTAACATGCAATGTGATAATATCTTGGAGATGGGTTTTGGAGACATACATGGTCTAAACAAGACCACGAAGTTGGGACCCTCATGTTGGAATTACTGAGTGCCCTTAGAGGAAGAGGAAAGGGAAGGGGAAGAGGAAGAGAGAGAGAGAGAGAGAGAGAGAGAGAGAGAGAGAGATCTCCATATGCATATGCCAAGGAAAGACCATGTGCAGACACAGCAAAAAGCCGGCCAGCTGTGCCTAAACCAGGCAGGAAGGTCTCACCAGAACCCAACCATTCTGGTATCCTGAATGTGGACTTCCCAGGCTCCAGAACTGCAAGAAATAAATGCCCTTTAAGTCACCCAGTCTGTGGTATTTTGCTAGAGCTACCCAAGCTGACAAAACCATTAAAAGCAGTGTTCTTGAAAGATGAAAATAAAGATGTGCCAGTATCCATGCCTTGACGAATACCCACAGCCGCTCTCCCTCTCCTAGTCTGGTGCCCCCTTCCATCTTCCCGCCTCTGCCATCTCCAACGGTCGGGATCTCCCCAGTACAAAGTGACGGAGTCCAAACCTCCGAACACAGCATCCCGGGCCCTTTCTGATCGGGCCCTATTGATTTCTGCAATTGCCTCTCCAGGGGATCGTGTCTCTAACTGACATGCCTCACCATAGCCAGCCGACCAGCCATTTCCCTTTATAGCCAAAAAGCATTTTGATTTCCCACTGTTTCCAGCCACGCCAGTGCACGCCAACTTTGACCCCTTCTTAATCCAAATATGTAGTCGATGCAGATTCTTCTACAGGTCTAGGGTGAATTATGTCCGTCATGCTGGGTACGTATAAGCCAGTATAACCAGTTAGGAGGAAGGTAGACAGCAGGAATGGGGAGAGGAGGAAAGAATGGAAGGGGGTGGGTTCAGTCAGAACTGGCATTACTGCCTCTACTCACATGCCCCTTGAGACTTAGAGGGATTTTCTGAACAAGAGACAGTGTCAAGGCCACCCAGGGCTTGAGCAAGACTGAGAGATTCTTGCCATTTTGAGTAAAAGGAAGGAGCGGAACTAAAATTTCTTATGAACCTACTATGCGCCAGACAATTCTAAATACTTTAGCATATTAATTTTCCATTGCAATACTGAAGACAGATTTAAAACAAAACAAAATCTTTCTTGGGGCGCCTAGGTGGCTCAGTTGGTTGAGCATCTGACTCTTGATTTTGGATCAAGTTATGATGTCATGGTTCTTGGGATGGAGACCTGCTTCGAGCTCTGTACTTACAGGGCAAAGCCTACTTGGGATTTTCCTTTCTCTCTCTCTCTCTCTCTCTTTCTGTCTCTCTGTCTCAAAATAAATAAACCTTAAAAAAAGCTCTTCTTTTATAAGTGAGATAAAGGAGGCCTAGAAGTCTTGATCATGAAAAAATTTTGAATCTTGACCTCCTTTCATTCAATTGACTTATTATTATTATTATTGTTGTTGTTGTTGTTTTTAATATGAGTAGATACCATGAAAACTATTCAGGCACTGAGGTCCCCTGATTAGTGTTTTCTAGTGTCTTCCAGTTTGAGAGAATGGAGCACAACTGTAAACACAATAAAGCAAGAAAGGATAAACAAGATACAATCAACAGTCCATACTGTTCATTCATCTACAGTCCCTGAGGCACAAATACTTATTGATCATCTACTAAATGCCAAGGACTATCTAGTGACTTTCCAGTGTTTATACTTTCAGACCTTGTAGAACTCTGTGGGATCAGTATGACCAGGATTATATGCATTGTGCAGACAGGAGTTTAATTGGGATGTCCATGTTTCCTCAGTGGGTACTAAGAGGGAAGCTTAAACCACATTTCAGAAGCCTATTCAAAAATGGGCCCAGGGCACCAGCTTAGCTCGTTCGGTTAAGCGTCCTACTTTGACTCAGGTCATGATCTCACGGTTCACAGGTTCAAGCCTGTGGGCTCTGTGCTGACAGTTCTGAACTTGGATCCTGCTTCAGATTCTGAGTCTCTCTCTCTCTCTGTCCCTCCCTCACCTCTCTCTCTCTCTCTCTCTCTGTCAAAAATAAACATTTAAAAAAATTTTAATGAACCCAATGTTAGAATGTTTTGTTCACAGATTCATGTATTATATCTTATTTATTCACTGAGGCAAATATTCACTTACAGAGTCCTATGGTCAGGCAACTGGGATGAAATTTAGATCCAGAAGATCTTAGGTGCATCCAGCGTCTCTAGGTTGCATTATAGTTTTGCAGTCATTGGCCGTAAGGAGAGGACACAAGAGGAACAAATCCTACCACCATGAGCCTTGTATCTGCTGTAGCAGCTGGGATGAATATCACCACCTTCTGCTTGCACAGCACTGGGGTTCGATGACACCACACATCAGTCACACAATTGGAGAGCTACTATTAGATATGTTTAGTGAATCCACACAAAATCTCTTTTAGCATAATTTGTTCCTTCCAAAAAAAAGGAGGAAGAGAGAGAATGGGGTTGGGGGAAGAAAGAAAGAGAGATTGTATTTGTACAAATCTGTGTTTGGAAGTCCTGAAAAGCAGTCAGAGCCAAAGACCAAGAGGACAAGCCACACTCAGGAGGTAGGGATTTTGAAATTGGAAGCCCTGTGAGAAGCCAACATGGTAAGAGGGATAGAACCCAACAAGAAGAGTTCACCACTCACTTGGCCAGACACTGCTGAAAGCCATGTGCTGGGAATGTATCGACAGATTCACAAGGAGAAAACTAGCCCCTAGCTCAATACCGGACTTCATATAGTTTTATTGCCTCTCATCTTTTTGTTATTTTTTTTTCCTTTGACTCATAAGTTCTCTTTTTTTAATTTTATTATTTATTTATTTAGTTAGTTTATACATAATTTATTGTCAAGTTAGCTAACATACATTGTATACAGTGTGCTCTTGGTTTTGGGGGTAGATTCCTGTGATTCATCACTTACATCTAACACCCAGTGCTCATCCCAACAAGCGTCCTCCTCAATGCCCATCACCCATGTACTCATCCCTGCTTCCCCCCACCATCAACACTCAGTTTATTCTCTCAAGAGTCCCTTATCATTTGCCTCCCTCTCTGAAACTATTTTTCTCCTTCCCTTCCCCCATGATCCTCCGTTAAGTTTCTCAAGTTCCACATGTGAGTGAAAACATATATCTTTCTCTGACTAACTTACTTCATTTAGCAGAGTACCCTCCAGTCCCATCCACATTGCTGCAAATGTCAAGATTTCATTCTTTCTCATTGCCAAGTGATATTTCATTGTATATATAAACCATATTTTCTTTATCCATTCATCTATTTGCTACTTTTAGGTGCTGATAACGGCATGATTCTGGTAACTCAGTTGAGTGTTTTCTTTCTCTCTCTGTCTCTCTGTCTCTCTCTCTCCCTTTCTCTTTCCCTCTTCTTCTCTCACCACTAGGCAGTAGAATAGATTCTGTGCTGAAAGGTAATAATTAACCCAGTAATAGAATATTCCTGATGTGTTCCTATTTTGCTTTATCTTTTTTTTTCCTCCCTGAGATTGTCCTACAAAAACAAACAAGAAAACTACCAGTACTAGATTTTTACTTGGAAGTTCTATAGATGCCCTTGAAGTAACTATTCCGCTGAGTGGGTGGTTTTGATCTGTGCCTTCCTTGATTCTTGAGAACAATCCTATCACTTTGAAAAGCATGTGACTACTTTGATTCTGGAGTCAACAAGGAGTGGCTTAACTCTGGGCTTACCTGGTTTAAGAGTTTCTGACATGGAGACTATGTGTAAGGCCTGGTTTGATAAGCAGAAAAGACTCACCCCAGGCTCTAGATAGTGTTCTTCACATAGCACCCAGCAGATACTGTGATCTGACAAGGAGTTGGGGTCTTGCTTTCCATGGTTATACTCCTCAGGGTTCCAGGGAACATTATACCAGGGAATTCTCATTAGCAAATTATCTTTGCTACTAAAGCAAGACAGATCTCCAGAAGGAAAATCATGCCTTACTCTTAAAATATAGTTTTGAAACTAAATTTGCTTTCATGGTAGCCTATATCATGGCCCCCAATGATTCTTGTTCCCTAGTGTACACATTCTTGTGTAAACCCTTTCCCTTGAGAGTGTGCTAGACCTAGTGATTAACTTCTGATGAATAGTACATGGCAAAGGAAATGAGATGACACTTACAAGACTATTGGTACTCACATGGTCACAGGTAAACACCATCAGTTCCTAACAAGTGGCTAGTCAGGGTTTTGGGGCTTCCTGCTTCCCACAGAGAGAGCAAGCCAAGAGAGAAAGATGACACATCAAAGATAGAAGCCACAATCTTTTTTTCTTTTAATATTTTTCAAATTTTATTTTGAGAAAGAGAGCAAGAGAGAGCCAGAGAGAGGGAGAGAGAGAATCCCAAGCAGTCTGCACACAGGGTAAAACCCAAAGTGGGGCTTGATCTCACAAACCACGAGACCGTGACCTGAGTTGACATCAAGAGTTGGACACTTAACCAAATGAGCCACTCAGGTGCCCCTAGAAGCTACAGTCTTTTTATAACCTAACAGTGGAAGTGACATCCATTAGTTCTGCCACAGGCTATACATTAGAGGCAAGGCACAAAGCATAGCCCACACGCAAGAGAAAAGCAAAGCTGCACTTTTTGAAGGGAGAAATATCAGATAATTTATGGATCTAAAAATTACCTCAGCGCCAATATAAAAGAGTTAGCAGGAAATCCTTCCATTATTTGGGCCATGTTTGCTCTTCCAGGTTAACTTCAGAATCCCTGGAACTTACTTGGTTCTATTGAAAGAGGAGAAAAGCCTCTAATCAGCAAACCGATTCTGGGTATTGAAGCAGAAGAGGCTACATTCTAGATTTTGCATGACTCTCTTCCGTAGGCAAGGTCTTCTCTGCCCAAGGTGTTCAACAAAGGTTTTGCACCCCACACTTGTGTTTCCAGTTCATTTCAAGTCCTGCCCCAGTCACAAATACTGTCACTTCAAAGGCCCTGTAAGTTGGTCCACAAAGCATCCCTTTGGACAGAGCTCTGTTCTGGAGTAAAAAGCCCACAAAACACAGTCAGGTATACTCACAAATTACTTGACTACCTTGGTTATTCACATTCCTACCCTATAATCCCAATGAGTTAGATAACGAAAACTACATCCTGTTAGATCTTAGAAGCCCCCTCATGTTTTTCCCCTCATGTTTCTTCAACCCAAATAGAAACTTGGAAGCTAGTGTTCCTTTTTAGTCTTCTCTCCTTCCTTAAGACCTCTCCAAGAAAGGTGAAGTGCAAATAGTGTCTACTTCAAAGCCTTTAAAATTATATTTTAGGGGGCAATTTAGCCAATTATTATTTTAAAGTACACTCTTTCTTAGAGAAATATCGGTCTGTATAGAATTTTCTCTGAGACGGATGCCTAGGTAGTTCAGTCAGTTGAGAGTCTGGCTCTTGATATTGGCTCGGGTCATGATTTCACAGTGTGTAGGTTCGAGCCCTGTGTCTGGTCCTGCGCTGACAGTGTGGAGCCTGCTTGGGATTCTCTCCATCCATCTCTCTCTGCTTCTTACCTCAAAATAAATAAATAAACAGTATTTAAAGAAAAAAGAGTTTCCTCTGAGAAATGCAAATGTGAGGGAAGACGTTTTCTCTAACCTTGAAATTTTCTGAATAATTTTATCTATTTAATTTTAAATATTTTATTTTATTTATTTTATTTATTTTTTTAACGTTTATTTATTTTTGAGAGACAGAGAGACAGAGCATAAGCAGGAGAAGGGCAGAGAGAGAGGCAGACACAGAATCCAAAGCAGGCTCCAGGCTCCGAGCCATCAGCACAGAGCCCGATGCGGGGCTCGAAGTTACAGACCATAAGATCATGACCTGAGCCGAAGTCGGCCGCCTAAGTGACTGAGCCATTCAGGTGCCCCTAAAGATTTTATTTTTAAAATAACGTCTACACCCAACATGGGGCTTGAACTTACAACCAAGATTTGCATACTCTACCAACTGAGCCAGCAAGGCACTCCAAAACTTTTTGAATCATTTTAAAATAAAAGGTAGACATATGGTTTGTGAATCAAGGGTTACTAGTCTTCGTTTGCAGTGGCTCACCTGAATTTGATGAACTTGAACTTTCCTATGGACAGCTGCTTCATTCAGACATCATTGTGTCTGAACCACGAACCCAGGCTTCTGCGATTGAATCCTTGTAAATTAGTTTAGAGCTCTCATTTGACCAGCTAAGGAAGCAAATTCAGAAATACAGAACCCAGACTTTGAGCAGAGGGAGGATATTCTTCTAAGGATGGGCCATTGCATAAAAAGACCAGAAATGGACCCAAAAGTTAGCATCCATGATAATATGTTAAAGTCAGTGACAAATAAGGCCAGTCGTATTTGGTCAATATACCAATATTTTCCCTTGGTCACCTTTCTCACGCAACTGCTCACACTGGAAGAATATAGGCAGTCATCCTTAGTGTATTTTTTTAAGTTTTTTAATGTTTTATTCATTTTTGAGAGAAAGAGAGAGAGAGGGAGGGAGAGAGAGCAAGTGGGGAAGGGGCAGGGGGACGGGGGGGGTGCAGAGGATTCAAAGTTGGTTCTGTGCTGTCAGCAGCAAACCCAATGCAAGGCTCAAACTCATGAACTGAGAGCTCATGACCTGAGCCAAAGTCGGACCCTCAACCAAATGAGCCACCCAGGCACCCTTTTTGGTTTACTTTTTAACCTGCAACTTACTATCTTTAAACTGCTTAAAAGGAGCCCCCCCTCCATTCTGTTATGAACAACTGAGAAAAAGCGTTCAAGCTACTTAAAGTACATGAGAATAATACCTTACTGGTGACTTTAAGGAATAACTGAAGCAAACGTACTAGAGCCGAACTCACTACTTTTTCATAATGGGATGGACTAAATTACCCATTACATAGGAATCACACATAAAAGCCTTCCTCTACATCAAGTGATAGATCAAAGGAAGGAAAGATGAGTGGTCTACAGGCATGAACCACACCTCCCAAATTCTAAGACCAGGACTGAGCAGTCTGCATTTTAACTACCTCTCCTTGACATGAAACAGTCTTCACGTGTCTCCCACTGAGGAAAGTCAGGTAGGCTCAGCTACAAAGATTTTCTTCCATTGCCTGCCCCCCCTTCCTTTACCATTCCGTCGGAAGGATGACAGGTCCCTGACTGGGCTCAGGTGAATCTAATTTAAAATCTGGACTTGGCGCATCCCTCCCATCTGAGCCTTGCAGGGAGGGCATCTGTCAGCATCACAGCGTGGGTCCCTGGCATATTTATGGTTGCAGTGACGGCCTGCTCATCCCTCCACAGCTGCAGTGGCTCCCGACTCCTGCCCCCATCTGCATGGAAACTACCCAACCAGTTATTCTGACTTGCAGTGACAGATGAAAGCACGCCGTGTCCCCTTATCACCCCGCTGCCCTCATCCTCTCTTGTGCGGAGTATTGAGGGGCCTTCAGTGTGTCATTCCAACAATCATCTTGCAGAGTGGTGCTGCGAGTTTGTCAATATTCTAAAGAAGCCATTCGTTCGTTCCCTCACTCTTTCTGCAGACATCACCAAGGGTCTCCTGTGGGCCAGCCAAGTTCCTAGTCATTGGAATGCAATCACAGACAGGCCGCCCCATCCAAGACCTCATGGAGTTCACTTTTTTCATGCCTCCCACGTGGGTAGCTTCTTGACCTGTGTTTATTAATTTCTGTGAAGTGGATGCCCAATGACTGCAGGTCTCTGTTGAGGATTTCTTTTGCAGATCCTAAGGCCTAACCCCGGCAGGACTTGCCCAGGGCACACACACCACCCCTGAAACAGGAAGATGTAAGTTGAACCATCAAGGCCCCTGAACTAGAAGCCAAGGCATGTAGCCCACCAGACACTCTTTCGAGGCCCAGTTATATGCCAGCCCGATGCCCACGACTCTGGACACACAAACCAGTCACACAGGCTCCAGTTCTCAGGGGAGTGACAGGTGAGGTAGTACTGGGATGGGGAGGCGAACAGATAAACAATTTAGAATCATTCATAAATGAGGTGTGTGCAGATAACAATAAATGCTGTTAAAATAATAAGGAAAGAAAGGAAGTCTGAGAACTAGGCCCAGCCCGTTATCCCTTTGCCCTCAGTCTCCTCATATAAAAAATGGGCTTGATCCTGGATCGTCTTCAAGGTACCTTCTCCTGCACTCAGGACACAGCCCAGTCTGAACCAACAGTCCAAATCTACCCGTCCACTTCTTTTCTGCACCTCCTGAGAATACCCCAACTTGTCCACATGTCTCATCACTCCATTCCCAGCCAGGAACATAAAAAAGATGACTCGCATTCAGGAAGCGCTTAGAAGTTACCAAGGGCTTTCCCAGACACTATCTCATTCAATCATATCTCTTAAAGTTCAGGTTAGAGGTTGTTCTTTCCCTTTTATGGGTAAAAACATTCAAGGCTCAAGGAGGTGAAATATTTTGGTGAAGACCTGAGAAGAAGAAATAAGCCAGGAAGCTGAATTTATTTATTTACTTACTTATTTAGAAGTCCACTTACCAGTTTTCCCTAAGGATACCCCAACGGAGTAAAAGAGAGTAGTTTTGTTTGTTTGTTGTTTTTAATGTTTATTTGTTTTTGAAAGAGAGAGAGAAACGGAGGATCTGAAGCAGGCCCCACACTGACAGCAGAGAGCAGGTCTCGAACTCACAAACTGAGATCATGACTTGAGCCGAAGTCAGATGCTTAACTGACTGAGCCACCCAGGTGCTCCCAGAAGCTGAATTTAAAAGGAGGCCTACTACCTTCGGATTCCACACTTGCTTAGATTACTGAGCAGGATAGATCTGAGAAGGAAGGACGCAAGATGCCTGGTGGTTAACACAAGGTAGTCCCTGAGTCACAGCAGGCATTACCAGCAGAGCCTGATTAGTGACAAACACAGCAGGGGCGAAGGGCCCTCGTGGGTACAGCAAGCTGGCCTGACTCCATGACTGACTCCTAAACCCTCTGTCAGTTCTGGTTCCATGGCCCGTGAGGCCTTCTCCAGACTGTGCCTGTGAACCAACCAAGTGCTGCAGGCAGCGGGGATTAGTTTAGAGAGACAAAGGCACTATTTGCCAGCAAGTATAAGAAATCCCCCAGCAATGTCCCGCAGACCGGAAGTGAAACCGGATGTTCAATCAAACCCTCATGTCATCAGAGTGTGACTTCCTCTCCAGCGACTTCCGTTAACACTAGGTGCCCTGCCTGGGTGGCTGCTTCCGTGTAGGAGGCTCTGAGAAAGCATATTCACGTGCAGGGACAAAAGCAGGGAGATAGAGGTGAGCCCGGATTCCAACAATTGGAGAGGTTTCCTTCCCACAGGATCGATCCAAACCAAAGTCCTCAGGAGATAATTAGGCCAGTTCTTATTTGACCCTATTTTACCCCCAATAGATGTGGCAAGTTGAATATTTATTAATGAATTTAAAAAAGAAAGAATGTGTATTTATAAAAAGCAATTAAGAATGAAGTCTTAATAATGTAGCTGAGGGGTACCTAAGTGACTCAGTTGGTTAAGCTGCCAACTCTTGATTTTGGCTCAGGTCATGATCTCACAGTTCCTGAGTTCAATCCCACATGGGGGCTCTGCCCTCACAGCACAGAGCCTGCTTCGGATCCTCTGGTTTCCTCTCTCTGCCCTTCTCCCACTTGCACTCCACTGCTGGCTCTCTCTCAAAAACAAATAAATGTTGAAAGAAAGAAAGAAAAAGGAAGGAAGGAAGGAAAGAAAGAAGGAAGGAAAGAAGGAAGGAAGGAAGAAAGAGAAGCCGACTATTAGATATCTAGAGAAAGATTTTTTTTTTGCTTTGTTCCCCTTAAATCAAGTTTACTTAAATGCTTTTTACCTACCCACTGGGTGGGTCCCACTGATATCACAGTATCTCATCTTCATCAATATTATCCTCATACCCATGTTGGGAGTTTTGTCTTATTCACTGCATTCTACGGAGGAGGCACCTTGTTATTCCCCAGGGTCTCAGAGCCGTGTTAACTGCTGAGCACAAGTGCAGGTCTGTCGGCTCACAAAGCCCACACCCTTCAAAGTCGCATCCCCATGGCAATAATCTGCTTTCTCCTTAGGCCTCAAGGAGCAAAGCGGAAAGTGAACTCTGCATAGAGACTTGAAAAAACACCCATAACCACTTTTACCCTCTCACTGCATGGAAGATATTTTTCCTATCTGGCTGTGAATTTGAATTAAAGCGTGCAACCCCTTAAAATAGAGAGCAATCAACACATTAAATCATTGTTATCTTTTATTCGCCTTTTATTCAAAGGAGTTAGGTTTATGGTCAATCCACTTTGAGAGCCCTAACTAATGAAGCAGGGGGACATGCGGGAGTTTAGGAATAATGCCTCTGGAAAAAGATAGTCCCGTGAGAAGTTAGCTCAGGATGTGAGGCAGTTTGTGACCCACCATTGTCCTAGGGAGCAATGCATCTTTGGGCTGGTGTCCACAAGGAGCCTCCTCGCACTCTGAATCTGGGCTGGATATATGATGTACAGTAAAGGGAATAATGGGGTAAAGACCACCTCAGGCCAATTCTGGGCCTCAGGAAGCCTGATAGCTTCTCCTTCCTCTCCTGGAGTGCTTGCTTTGGGGAGTGGTGGAAGGTTCAATGAGCCTCCTTAAAAAGTTACGCCTATGTCCCAAGCCCCAAAACCTGGGAATGCAACTTTATTTGGAAAAAGCATCTTTGTAGATGTGATTTGGTTAAAGGTCTTGAGATGAAATCACCTGGGGTTACCCAGGGGACCCTAATCCCAGTGACAGCGCCCTTATAAGAGAAAAGCAGAGGGAGATCTGAGACACAGAAAAGGAAAAGACCACACGGAGACAGAGGCAGAGAATGGAGACATGCTACCATAGACCAGTGAATGTTTGAAGACTCCAGATGCTAGAAGAGCCTTCACCAGGTTTTCTTCCCCAAGAACTTTTAGAGGAAGTGTGACCCTGTCTATATCTTGATTCCAACTCCTGGCCTCCAGAACTGTGACGGAATAAATTTCTGTCACTTGAAGCCATCCAGTTTGCAATAGTTTGTCATGAAAGCCCCAGAAAACTAATACTGGAGTCTTCAGAGTCCATTTAAAAAGTGTGCCTGTCAGTTCCAGAAGGCAAAGTGGAAAGATCATGTAGAGAGCAGAGGCCCTGAGGCTTCCCTGTGAGAGAGAAAGGCCCAGCGTCCGGGTCAAGGCTTCATGGCCCTATTCCTGGTCACTGTGTGACTGCAATCCCACGAGAGACTGCCAGCAAGGTCAGCAGAAGATCTGCTCAGCTGAGCTCACTGAGCCATGGGAAACAACAAAATGGCTGTTGTTTTAAGCCTCTAAGTTTGGGGAGATGTTTTGTGAAGCAACAGATCATTTAAAAGGAGACCAGGGGGCAAATCAGGTGAACAGAGGTCTCAGGACTCTGAACAGTGAAAATAAAGGATCACAATGGGAGGAAGAAGGTCATCAGGGAATGAGGGGGAAGAAAATCATGTTGACCACAAGGGCACAATCTTGACCTCGGCTGTAGAATACAAATCAGTCAGTCCTTGGTACTCAAACTTCGAGTCCTTAGCCAGAAATAACACAGAAGTGTCTGTGGGGAATTGAAGAAGCAATGATAACCTCCGTGCTTAGGCAATTAAAACAGGCCAAGTGAAAGAGAATGCCTGGTGATACATGTGTGTTGGTGTCTTATTGCCACATAACAAATTACCACCAACTCAGAGACTCAGAAAAGCAAAGACCTATTATATTCTCGTTTTGAAGGTCAGAACACTGAAATTAGTCCTACAGAAAGATGAAACAAGGTGTTGGTAAGGCTTGTCTCCCCTGCAGGTTCTAGAGGGTCTCCATTTCTTAGTCTTCTCCAGCTTCTAAATGCCACCTCCATTCTTTGGCCTGTGGCCTCTTCCTCCATCTTCAAAGCACATCACTCCAGCCTCTGATTTTGTCTTCCCCTCTTCTTTCTCTAACTCTGGCCTTCCTCCCTCCCTGTGACATCAGACTCACCTGGATAATCCACAATAATCTTCCCATTTCAACAAGTTTAACCTAATCACATCTGCACCACCCTTCATGCCGTGTAAGGTAACATATTCACCAGTTCTGAGGATTTGGGTGTGGGCATCTTTCTGAGTCCACGAGTTAGCCTTCCTTAGTCAGCCTTCCTTAGTCAGCCTTCCTTACGTAATGAGCACTAGTTCTGTGTTAAGCACTGAGCTCTTTCTATCTTACTTAATCTTCACGATAGCCCTATGAGAGAAGTACTATCATCTTCTCCACTTTAAAGGGGAAACTGGGGCTCAGTAAAGTGAGATCACATCCATGTTTACACAAGAGACTGAGCCGGGACTCTGACTGGGGGTCTGATCCCGAACCTGCACCCCCACCCTCTGCATGTCCTTCTCCTCCATGCTACACTCCCTAAGTGCTAGCAGAGGAATCAAGAGCAGCCACTCTAATGCTCCCATTTTACAGAAACCCAGAAAGGGAAAGTGATCTGATGTGCCAGCAAGAGGCCAACAAGACCAGTTTTCTTCAGTCACTAACAAATATTTACTAAGGTCCTACTAAGCGCCAGATGCTGAGAATTCCACAGTGAATCAAACAGAGTCCTTACTTTCCAGTAGGGAAGATATACCAGGTGTAAATAGATGATGACAGTCTATAACGTCAGCCACAGATACGTGTTACAAAGACAAATAAACCTGGACAAGAGAGCGACTGGGAGAAGGGATTTTTGAAGGAGGAGTCAGGACCTTTCTGATGAAGGGAGTCCAGATCCCAACTTTAACAAGCAATGCTTGGTCTTCCTCTAAAACACAAAATACAAAAGAAAAAAAGAGAAGTCTTGCTTTGGAGGAATGTTAACAATGAAGTGTGGGCATTTGGGTTAAACAAAGATGCGTGGGTAACTGCATGCGAATAGGTCTTAGCCAAGATCTAATTGGATCCAGTTGGATCTGGTCATTAAGAGCCAGAGAGTGGACACCACACTACCATACTGGAGAACCGAGCTCTCCTACCACACAGTGAAACGTCACTTTTGTTTTTCCACTTGTGTCTAGTGTCAGTCATACAAAATGTTATTTCTTTCACTGTAAAGCGTTTTATTACTTCCCGCCAGCTCCCTAGCCCTGTGAGAGACTTTCAGAGGGATTAAATAGCATATAAGAGATAACCCCCAACCTAAATGTGGAGCGATGCTTGCTTGTTGTATCACAGAATCTGCCACAACACCTGAGCTGCCCAGAATTGGAAAGTCTTGAGACAGAAGGTGGGATTTGATTTGGGCTCTAAAGTAGCTATAGTGGTTTTCATGTGGCGACACTGCACAAATGGCCCAGTGTGTATTGGGAAGAGAAAGGAGGTCAATCTGGCCATCTCAAGCACACCATGACAGAGTAACAAGTGGGCCCCTCCTGGTATAGAGACTTGAGTGACATCAGATTAGGAATGGTGTTGTGATAAGAGCAGAGTTCTCTGAAGAACAATCTAGAGGTACAACTGATGGGAAGGGAGAATAAGTAATAAACGAGGAACCACTTAGAGACCAATGCTCTGAAGGACACTGAGAAGGGAGGCCAAGGAGAGAACATCTTGAAGAAGGTATGGTAGCTTGGGGGTGTGTTTCCCAGAATGCCCTTTCTTGTACACTTGTCGTTTGGACAGACCACCATGGAGATTTGGGGCAGACTTGGAGGGTGCAGAGAAGGGGCAGACATTTTACAGCTTGTAAGTTGTTACTGATCTACTGAGTCACGCACGTCCCTTGTGTGAAGCAGTGGTTGGGCCTGTAACCTCTCTACCTTGCCCTAGATTTTCTTCAGCTACTCCTGCTCCTGGGTTAGGGTTATGTCATCAGCTCCACGACGAAGGGTTCCAGGTTCCAAGAACTGACACAGGTATCCTTTCATTTTCTAGCTTACTCTTATTGTCCTACACTGTACCTTTATCTTCCCCGCCTGACTGCATGCCCCATGGGCTTGAAACTCCAGCATCAAATAGAAAGAAGCACAACAGCCTTACAGAAACTTACAGCTGTTAACCAGCTCCCATGATTGCACAGCATCAAATCCTGGTAACAAAGATATGTCTCCAATTTTCTAGCTTAATCCCCACTGATATGGAAAGGCAATGAGATAGTATTTTGAAGCCTACTAACAATCTTAAGGATTAATAATAGTAAAACCAACAACTGATGTTCATTAGAAAACTTCCTACTTTTTTAGTGCTATAGACGGTATTTTACAAAATCTCACGAATCCTTGCAATAACCCTAGAGATGGCTACTGCTGCCTTCAGTTCTCAGTGGGAGGTCACCTAGAAGCTCCCAAATCTAGAAAAGTACAGCACTTGATTCAAAGCCACGTCAGTCTAACTCTAACTCGTCAGTCTAACTCGGGAAGCTGGCCACCAATATATTCTGTCTCTACCATAGCGGAGAGGGAGAAGCAGAGGTCCGCTCATTGAGAATCTGGCAGTGGAAGAACCTTGAGCCATGGGCAGAAACAGGACACACCAAGAAAAAGGGTTAGTTAAGCATTGGAGGAAGGGTAGGGAAGGGACGAATGGAGGTGGGAGTTATTTGGGACATGTTGAAGTTGAGGTAGTGAGAATATGTTAAAGCTCTGATACTAATGTTTCGGTCAGAAAGTACATACTTGGTGTCACGGAGAGTGTCTGACTATTTGTATTTGTAAATAGGTGCTCTCGCCTTACAAACCATTGGCCTGTGGATGGGAAATCACATGGAAAATTGCCAACGGAGGTATCTTTTAAGTCTTCCCACTTGAGACGGGAAGAAATGTTTCCCATCGCTGATGGAAATGAAGACAAAAAGTCTCCCTGAAGTGATCAAGGCCTTCCAAGTTGCTGGTAAGAGAACAGGCCCAGTGTCGGGAAAGATTTTGATGCCCCGGGGGTAGAGGGAAGACAGCCATTCCAGGGGCAGAAAAGGACCAGGGGGAGTCCAGCCAGACCGTAAACTCTGGGTAACCTGGTTGAAACTAGAAACCAGACAGGATCCAGGAGCTGGAAGTTTCTTGATGGCCAGGTGATATGGCTTATAAAGAAAGAGGCCAAGAGGCCAGACCATGGGAAATGAAATGGGCTGGTGGCGGGTCAGGGAGCAGGAGGAGCAGTAAAAGTTGAGTGATTTCTTGTGTGATTAAGGGTTTATTTGGTGTTATCTGGAGTTAGAGGGAAATATGATAGGGAGCCCAGTTTCGGGGCTGCTATACATGCCTACCCCTGTTTGATAGAAAAAAGCAGCTCACAACAGGTTGTATGGGGAGATTATTATTTTAACCTCTTGATCTCCCCTCCTCCAATAAACAAAGGCATCCATTTACAATTACTATCTGAAATACATGGCGATGGGGGTACCGTGCTTTTTAGAGCTTCTCCGAAAAGAATGGATAACAGATAGACATTGCAAACCCAATCATCTGCCCCTAAAACTTTCTCAAATTTCCATCCTTTTTTATAAAGTCATCTGAGGAGTGTAAGCCTCTAACTTCTTTCATGTTCCAATTTTTCTTTTGTCAATAATCACACACACGCTCCAGACTCGACATACCTTCTCCCCACCCGCCCCAGAGAACCTGTTTTGATTGGTAATTTCATTAATAAGAGAAAGATACTTCGTTTTAAAAATAGACAAATGGGAGAGAAGGATTTCCTATGGGAAGGTAGAGTAATTTCAGCTGCTTGTTCATAACATGATAAAAAGCTGTAATTCTCCTCCCACTAAAAATAGGTATTGTTATTATTTTTCAATAGATTTGCACCTTTTCTATGTTTTCAGATGTTTTAACAAACTTTGATTAAAAAGCCTCAACACTTTTCATTTTAGCTGTAAATTGTTCTAGATCATTGACTAAATTTTTGAGTAGTGAGTAAATTTTTGAGTAACAAAACATTGAGTAAAGTTTTGAGTAACATTCTCCTTGCCAGAATGTTAATCCCTATGCCATCACGAATAAGTAGTCACAGATTTCTTTTTTTTTACATCACAGAAAAGATTCGTAAACTTTTAAACTTCTTCTTCACACAAACTCATTTACATATATAGCTAACTTAAGGGATTGTTGCAATCTTTCCCCGTTAGCTTCCAAAATCAAGACTTGAAATGATAATTTCATAGATTTCCAAAATCCTGTTGACTTAAATATCTCTGTCTCTGAAACAAGATCCACAAAAGTTTGAGGAGAGAAACCTAAGACGGTAATAAAATTCACAATGGAATAGAAGCTAGTATCCTCTACTTCCGTGCATTCAAAGGATGGCCTCAAGGCTGAGCAAAGAAAACAAAACTGATACTTAAAAAAAAAAAAAAACACACACGCGCAAAAAAAAAACCTGAGCGCTTCTAATGCATTTGGGAGCAGATGTCAAGGCGGCCAAACGGAACTTTGGGGTCACTGGGAAGGAATGTCAAAGCTGAGTTATTAAGTTTAAGTAGAAAATATGGCCTAAAAGTTTAGCTTCGAACAAATTAAGGATGTGCCAAAGGAATGAGTGAAATATTTTCTCTCCGAGTCACGGGGCTCGCAGGTTGGGATCCAGCATCTGGGGTTTATTACATGTGCTTTAGGTGACAGGTGGCTTCAGGAAATGGAGCCCTCGTAGAGCTTTTAAAATATTTTCCTGCGAAGGGTAAATAATTTGATGCCTTGCTGGTTTCCCTTCTGCGGGCTGTTTGAAATACAAAAACACATCTTAAGCCACATCAAAGTTGTTTCATGTGCAGGCAGAGAGGAAAACATCCTCAGCCCTGACACTCGGCCACGTCAGTTTCACTTCTGGCATTTTGAAATCTGCTCTGTACGCAACTGGCAGAGCTCAGTTAGCAAAGCCTATTGTTGTATTTATAAAACTAATGCTTATCGGTCATCTCTTTAATACTTGATTTTCATGAGCCTGAGAACTTTTATGGCCCAATTAGTTCCTAGGGGTAGCCACAGATGTGGAGCCAGAGAAAATAACCTCAGCTTTGGCACCAAAAATAATATGATGAGAAATCATTTCAACTTTTACAAATAAAAGAAATGCTCTCTTGAGCGCTCGCCAAGTCAACGGTCATTTCGCTGAGATCAAAGATGACGGATGATTTATTCATAAGTGTTTTCCCTTGCCTTCGTTTTTATTTTCTAACTGTTTTGGTTCCGTAGGTTGCCGTAGGTTTTGGTTTTTACTTCTCCTTGCGTTTTGTTCAAAACTATGTTTAGTTTGATATCATGAACCACCTAGAAGTCCCACCTTGCTCCGTAGGATGCTTCTCGATTAAAGAGAGTTACTCAGAACCTCTGACACTATGTATTAAATTCTAAATAGTCATTCTGGATCTAGAAGCACAGTATTAGAAGGATATTATATTTACTATATAGTATTAAAATTCAACCCAAAGCCTTTTGATTATTTTAAGGTTCACGCCATACTCTAAACCACACAGTTCTTAAATATACAACCCCATGGATGTTTGCATACATATGGCCCCTGTAATCGCCACCATTGCATTCAAGGTAAAGGACAATTCCAGCACCCTAAAAATAAATAGCCAAGAGATGTTTTAACTTAATTTTAATAAAGATTTTTCTTTTTTAATAAAAAGTGACATTAAAAAAAAGTTTTAAAAAGAGCTTTTCCACCAGATTGGTCAACTTTTTATTTTCTTCATTTCTTTAATTCCTACAGACTACTCTTTTTTGGCAACTCTGTCTGTCATTCTTCTCCATTTCAAAATATACAGAAAGAGAAATAGGTGATAGCCAGCCAGCCAGATGTATGTATCTTAGCTAACAAGTGCAGTTTCCCCATTCTTCTGGCCAATGCTCAGAGATCACTCCTTCCACACATCTACCTTAGGGGAAGAGTCTCCCTCAGTGCGACCCCCAAACTGTTCCCATGGGGTTCCCTCAATTGCAACACGTCCCAAATTCGCCTATTGTCAGATGCTTTTTACAGAACCTGCAATTCGCATTGACCTCAAAGCACATACACTCCAATGACTGTTTCCCCATTCAACCAGGCACCCGCCCAATTTTAAACAAAGGCGACAATAAAGTGATGGGCCAAAAAGCAATTGTAATCTCGCATGGCACTTGAATAAAAGAGAAATCATGTCAGAGAATGTGAGAAGAGAGCAAGATAAGCTGTTTTTCTTCTGTAGTTCTGAAATAAGATCATTATTCTGTGTCCTAGAGTCACACCAGATAAGCTCAGTGCCCTGAACACTTATTTCCTGGGTTTTGTGGGGTATTTTTTTTGGTGGAGGTGGGGAAAGGGTGGGTGTGGGTTAGGTTTTTTTGTTTGTTTGCTATTTGTTTTGTCTTCTTTGAATATCCCCAATGCATTCTAAATATACAGGGTGTTTTTTTTTTCTGTGAAAAAAAAATCCCATGTTTATTTTTTTTAAATAATATTTATTGACAAATTGGTTTCCATATAACACCCAGTGCTCATCCCAACAATTGCCCTCCTCTGTGCCTGTCACCCACTCTCCCCCCTTCCACACCCCTTCACCCCTCAGTTTGTTCTTAGTCTTTGAGAGTCTCTTATGTTTTGTCTCCCTCCCTCTCTGTGTTTTTTTTCTTTTCCCGTCTTCCCCTCCCCCATGGTTTTCTGCTAAGTCTCTCAAAATCCACCTATAAATTTACAGGTTTTTAAATTGGGACTTTGACAAATCTTATTTGTGCTTTTTTTTTTAACTCTAAATATTTCTTCTAGATCTATAAGTATAGCATTATAAAGCTGTTCCAGGATTATAAAGATATTTATTAGAATTCAACTAAAAGCAATTTGATTATTTTCCCATTATACCAGTGAACTTATTTATTTTGTTAGAACTATATGATTTTCAATCATATCTGTATAAGGAGCTTCATGATCCAGCGAATTCATTGACAAATTTTTTTGTGGTATATGCATGTCTTTTTTTTTTTTTTCAATGAGATTCTTGAGGACAGGTATTCCTCACTTTAGTGCACGACCATTTGAATGCAGTTATGGACATGGAGTAGGTTCTTTAATAAACATTGGTGAGGGGCAGAGATAGTCAGAATTTCGAGAGCTTTTAGGGGAGCTAAACCAGAGATTTTCAAACTCAAGTACTTTCAACCTGTTGCATCAATTTCACCCAGGACAGTTTTAGGTTACCAATTTCTAGGCCTTTCCACCAGAGAGGATAATTAGTAGGCCTCGATTGGGGCCCAGGAATCTGTTTGTTTGTTTTTTTTTTAATTATCCAGATCATTTCCACCTGCTGCTATGTTTAAAAACTACCAATTCAGGTTCATCTCTCCCCTGATGTAAAAATAGGCTGGATTTGCTAGATAAAACCCTCAACATAGTCACCAGTTAGATTCTGTAAATCTCAGAAGTGAATATACCTTCAGAAATTATTGTATTAATTCCCTTTCCTTTGTACCCAAAGAGACATCTTTTTTCTTAAGTTATGAAACTGATTAGCAGCAAAGTCAAGAACAGAACTTTGACCTCTGCACCATCGCTTCTCCACTGGACCCTACGCAAAACCAGCCTAGAGCCTCCCGCATTCTTACCACCCATGGGATCTTCTCAGGGACTGTGGATGGGATTCCCCCCACCACCACCACCACCACTACTGCCTGTGGCTCTCCCAAATAAATTCCTTCATTTCTTTTTTTTTAATTTTTTTAATATTTATTTATTTTTGAGACAGAGAGAGACAGAGCATGAATGGGGGAGGGGCAGAGAGAGGGAGACACAGAATGTGAAGCAGGCCTCAGGCTCTGAGCTGTCAGCACAGAGCCCGACGCGAGGCTCGAACTCACAGACCACGAGATCATGACCTGAGCCGAAGTCGGACGCTCAACCAACCGAGCCACCCCGGCGCCCCATAAATCCCTTCATTTCTAAATAGCATGCACTGTGATTCCAGTGAATATATAGTTCTATAGTCAGGAACCTAGATCATCACTTGAGTAAACATGAAATACTAAATACTGGTATTGATAAGGGATTTTACTAAATTCAAAAGCATCGTGTAACAAAATACACTATACCTGAAGACATACTTAAATAAACGTCAAATAATGCTCTTTACAATTACATGATCACCAAAGGAAGTCTGTGTATTCGTATAAATTAAGAAAAAAAATGAATAGCACACCTGAAGAAATGCTTACTGGAAATTAGAAAGTTCAGAGAATTCTATAGCAATGTAAAAGAACCCTGGGGAAGGCTTGATCCTTTATGAAAAACTTGCAGAGTTATAATTTATGTCTCTCCCACTTGCTTCTCTTTTTTTTCCCTGTCTCCTGTCCCAGTTTTCAGTAGCATTCATTAAGCAAAACACATTTGCATTGAGGTTACCTTGAATATTTCCATTCTCCGTTAACAAACCACATTTCTTCTCATGTAAATCCAGGTAGACTTGAGAGTAATTTTAAGACTATGCTAATCTTCCTGTTGAGCTGCTTGAAGGAAAAGCAAATGATGGGGCCAAGGAGTCTGTGGGTTTTTGTGCTTTTCCTTCCAAACAGACCTTCACAGGGGGACCTCTGGTCCTCACATTTTGCCCTCTGTCCTAAAATGGGTCGTGAATATTCCACATTCAATTTGATCACGGGTTTGTCTTATGCCCTCTCTCTTCATTAATAGGGAATTATTTTCCGCTTCTGGATCCAGATTCAAAAATACTATATCCGAGCTCAGGTGACTTTACAATCAGAGATTATGGAAAAATGAACGAATAGTTCGGTCAAAATAATGGGATGAATGATTAAAATAAGAAGCATTAATATTTATGTTGAAATAATAACAAATAATCAAACTGCAATTTTGAGGTTTCAGTTCCAGGTATTGAGCAACAAACCACCCTGTTTCCCCACTGAATGCTGCTGAAGAATGTGGGAAACCACATAC
This sequence comes from Paguma larvata, assembly GCA_030068075.1. NCBI lineage: Eukaryota > Metazoa > Chordata > Mammalia > Carnivora > Viverridae > Paguma > Paguma larvata. Next base: position 126,045,675 of record CM057827.1, on the reverse strand, counting down.
AGCAGCTATTTGAGGACCCTGGGAAGTAAATCCTAGCAGGGCTATCCAGGAAGAAAACCGAAAATTCTCTCCCTGTTTTCTTTCTTTCTTTCCTCTTTGTTTACACAATCCAGCCACCAGGCAATCCCATGACTGTAATGGAGTTTGCAACAGAAAGGATAGCACCAGAGACCCCTAGCAGATGAAAGCTCTGAGGGACAGCAAACTTTCCTAATCACTGGAACTGTGGTCCAAGATGGTGGCCTGACCCTACCTGACCTCTGTGCTTACTGCGCCTCCGGTACTGTAGAGCATTCTCAGATGGCACTCTACCTGCCAGGCACCAGACATTCTGGCCCACCTTGGGAACTTCTGGTAGTTAGATTTTGTCCTAGTTCATGTCCCACTCAAACATCATTCACGGGGCCTCAAAGACTAGAGCAACCAGGGTATGCAGAGGGGGGACATTGGTCAGATCTCTGGCACCATTTGATACTTTTAATTTTATTGAGTAAAAGTAAAACTCAGATGAAAAGACACAATGAATCAAGTAAAGGGTGATTTTCAGATAAACCTAAAGATCTCTTTTCTAGAAAAGCACAAAGTAAGACAGAGATATGGAGAGGACCAATTCATGTCTTCACAGCATCAGAAAGGATTAAGTTGCCAGAAAAAAAAAATGTCTCTTTTGGCTGATCCATAAGATTTCATCTCAGCCTTGCTTTCTCCCTTGGCCCACAGCTCAGAGAAACAAGGATAATCATGAGTCAGGTTATTCTATCACAGCCTGAACTTCTGTTTCTCAGAATGGTAAAGGGACAAGCTAACATAGACTATAATTCTGGGACTGTAGAATTAACAGACAATGAATATGTGACACACAATTGATTCACAATGAGCCACCTTTTTTCTTTCTTTTACAGAGACAATAAAAACCCAAAGAATGTTTGAAAAGGTCAATCAGACTAGGTATCATTCTATGCGGCTTTTAGACTGAGACTACCCAAGTGAGGTCTTGAAATCTAATGAGCACAGTCCCATCTGGTTATTACACCTTCATAAAGGACCATGCCATCTTGCTGTCTGTCATTCTCTTGTACACATCCAAAGTTCACCTTGGGTAACCTCAGAGCCCATATCAACAACCAGCCAATACCTTGTCTTGACCAGTCTTTGACCTTCTCAACTCCAATGGCCATGACCCAGACTCTACTTCACTCACATCCCAGAACTTGCTATCATTCCAAAGAAATTATATTCCACCTTTTGATCATCATGTCTGGCCCTGCCAGTGCCTCCACTTACTCATCAACTTAATCACAGCCTCTTACTTGGACCCCTTCATCATCATCCAATTTAACCTCCTCGACAGTCTTCCTCCTTTTGGACCCTATTGGAAGCCCAGGGCTGATGGTCAGAGCCTGTGTCTGAACAGCCTTCTCCATACAGTACATACTTCTACTGTATTCTCCATCAGTGCTTAAAGTATTCTCCCGGTTCTGTTCCGGGTGACCAAACACTGCATAATGAAAGTCACACCAACCATGCACAATGTGTTAACACGTCATCATCTCTAACCTTGATTGGGCCATCAACCTCAGAAACTCATAACTCCTACTCAACCATATTGTGCTCATGCTCAGCAGACATAAGTCCTACTTCATGGAGACTTCCAGATTCCTCCCCTTCAGTGGAATTATATGTTCCTGCCTCCTAGGATGTCCCGTGGTTCATGTCAAACTCTTTCGCCTGTTTTATTCGTTTGCATCCAATTTCTAGAGACTCCTAATTGACCTATCCATCTCACCACTGTGTCTCTATTTCTGGACCCAGGTCATCTCAAGCTCCCAAAACCAAGTTGTGTCTTACTGTTTCAAACTTCCTCAAAGAAGAATCTAAACGTCCCAGGTACGTCTGTCACTACAGATTCACCTCTCAAACTGTGCAAATCATGGCACTGACTTCCTAATGCCACATGGGTGATGTTTCTTCCAGTTTGCATCTGACCAGACTTTCACTGCATTTGACATTTTTGTTTGCTCTCTCATTTGTTTTGCGTAAATGCCCCACACTTTACTTTTAATTCTGACCATACTTTGAATTAAGTGAATTTCAAATGTATATGAAAATTGAGAGACTAACATAATGAACTCCCACAAACCCATCAGCTAGCTTCAAAGATTCTCAATTCATTGTCAATGTCGTTTCCCTACTTCCTCTCCCAGCCACCCCAGCTTATTTTGAAGCAAATCACATACAGCATATCATTTCATCAATAACTCTTTCACTATATGTATTGGAGGATAAAGAAAGCCTTTAAAGTCATTTTTTAAAATCACTATCAAATCTAAATAACAGTAAATCCTAATATCCTCAAATATCCAAGTAGTGTTCAAATTCTCACAGCATTTTGTAATAATTTCTGTGAGTCAGATTCAAACAAGGTCCATACATTGTAATTGGTTAAATATGTTTCCCTTTTCCCTAGAAATTTATTTAATGAAGAAACTGAGTGAATTTGTCCTACAGTTAACCAAGATGTGAATGTTGCTGATTGCAAAATCTAATGTTATTTAACATATTTCTCTCCTTCTCATGTTTCTTTTTTTTTAATTTAAAAAAATTTTTAATGTTTATTTTTAAGAGACAGAGAGACAGAGAATGATCAGGGGAAGGGGCAGAGAGAGAGGGAGACACAGAATCCAAAGCAGGCTCCAGGCTCTGAGCTGTCAGCACAGAGCCCACCATGGGGCTCGAACTTGTGAACCATGAGATCATGACCTGAGCCGAAGTTGGACACTTAACTGACTGAGCCACCCAGGCGCCCTCCTTCTTATGTTTCTATTAACTTTGTGGTTTGATTCTGAGATATGATCATCCTCAAGTTTGATTTTATACATGAGAACACACACACACACACACACACACACACACACACACACTCCATAACCCTTAATGTGTTTTTCCATCAGGAGGTACATAATACTAGATTGTCTCTCATTTTATGATATTAGCCACTATTGGTGGTCATTTTCTAGATCCATTATTTCATCCGAGGCTTCAAAAGGATAATATTCTATCCAATCATTGCTTAATTTATTACCTAAAACACTTTTCTTTACTCTCTTGAAATAACTCCCTTAGCTTCCAACCAGGGGCTGTTCCAGGTGCCAGGAATACACCAGTAAACTCTACAGACAAAAGTTTCTGCTTTCTTGATGCTTACACGTCAGTGGCATGCAGTCCCTCCTCATGGGATGCTCAGCCAACATTGGCTATTGCACATATTCGTGGTTCTCTTTCTGCCGAGTGCTTCTTACGTGTTAATATCCCCATGGTTTTATCCAGAGCACACAGCTCTTCTTATGGTTCTTTTCCCCGATGGCCTTACCCTCTACTCTCATTATTTCAAAGTATTTGCAATGCATCGGGTAATGAATGCTTTCAGCACAATGTGTGTGTGTGAGTGTGCATGTGTATGTGTCATCATTTAATTTTCAAATGAGGTAGATACTATTTGTTCCAGTTATAATTTATGATAGGTGTGAGAATGCTCCTCTCTGATCTCTGCTACCAACTGGGCTCTGAAATCCATCACAACCTGTGTCCCGGAGCCACACATTTGAATGCTGGTGGGGTACCAAGGAAGGTATGATCCTAGGAGAACCTGGACCTCTTACAACAGGTGTCTATGACTTGAAGACTCCCCACAGCCTCACTGAACTTCCCTTAGAATTTCTCAGATCTCCCCAATCCTCCCTCTTTCCTTCCCTGTCTCCTTCAGTATGGGACAGACATGCATCACGGCCTGAGGCCTCTCCAAGTGTCTCCTGGCTTCCTCTTTTCTTTTTCTTCTAGGTATTTCCTCTATAAATATTTTGGCACTTAGACTCTTCCTGATATCTGGTTCTCAGATGACCCAGACACTATTGCTGTGTAACAAACTACCTCAAGGCTTAGTGGGATAAATAATTGGGTTTTTTTTTCCTATGGATACAGAATTCAGACAGAGCTCAGTAAGGATGGGTTCTCTCTGCTCCATGATGTGTAGGACATTGGGGAAGATTGGGAAGCCAGGGACAACTCAATATCTGGGGGACTGGAATCACCTGTAAGGGTCCTCACCAACATGCATGGTGTGGGACCTTTGTGAGCGCTGTCAGAGCATCTACACGTGTTCCATGTGCACTGGGATTCCCCCAAACAAGGCAGCCTCAGGGGAGCTGGACTTCTCCAGGGGGGTCTCAGGGCTCCAAACATGAGTGTCCCTACAGAGAAGACAGATGCTGCATTGACTTTTATGATGTCTCCTCTAACGTCACATCCTGATATTTTGTCATATTTTTTTTTTTGGTTAAAGCAGTCACAAACCTGCCCACATTCAGGGAAAGAGGAAGAGAGCCAAAGAATTATTTAGCCAGTACAAGAACCAACACACTATTCTGACAACCATTTTCAAGATGAGGAAACTGAGGCATGGAGAGAGAGATTATTCACCCAGGATCAGATATCATACTTCTAGAGCTGACACTCTTAACTTCCAAATTAGACCACCTCTTAGATACTTGAATCCACTGTGCCCCCCACATTTAATGCTCTCAGATTGAATTTTCCATCCCCCACCTTTTCTCCCATTATTCTCCTATGGAATATAATTCCATGTAACCACTGACTCGAGTTAAAAACCTGAGAGTCTCCTTTGACTCACCTTACTCATGAATCTCAGCAATGATGCACTGTGGTTCTAACAAGTGTAAACTGTTTACATGCTGGAAATGCTCACACACTTGCATCTCTTCTGTTGTCATAAATTACAACAAAGCCAGCTCGCACATCCATTTGCTATAAGGGCGGGAAGTCCACTACCACTACCCATGCACTGCCCGTCTTCTGGATCTTCTAGAACACTCAGAGGGGAAGTCTTCCCCAAGCTGCAGGCCAGTCCCATTCAGGACAGGCCCTGGTGGAGGCCAACATACTGATTTGGTTACTGCCTTTGCTTTTCATTGACAAACGATGGAATTAGAGACACCAGATGGCCCTCCCTGGCCATGACTCTGCAATACGCCAACATTGTCCTGGTGTCTGAGTACATAGGAAGTCCTCTGGGGGATGCCTCTGCTAATGGGTCTTAGGAGTCCAGGTCTGGTGTCACATGAAGCCACAGCCCTTCTTCCTTGTTTTGGCACATTGCTTTATTTTTCAACCTTCTCTAATCACAAAGCAGTTCTCTTCCTCCCTTTTGCACCCCAGAGAGCCTGAGCTCTTCTTCTTCTTTTTTTTTTAAGTTTATGTATTTTATTTTGAGAAAAAAGAGAGAGAGAGAGACTGAGAGAATCCCAAGCAGGCTCTGCGCTATCAGCCCAGATCCCAACATGGGGCTCCAACTCACAAAACCTGAGACCATGACCTGAGCCAAAGTCAAGAGTCTGACGCTTAACTGACTAAGCCACACAGGCACCCTGAGCCTGAGCTCTTCTAAGAAGGGGCTCAGAACTCAGGAGCACTAAAAAGTTTCTTGACATTCTCTGGAAGGAAAATACCATTTCCTCCTCACTATCACACACAATGAGTCTCGAACCCAGGGTCCTGCTGCAGCACTCTCATTTCCCAAGGAAACAGAGAAAGTCTTCATAAAGCTCCCTGCTGTATCTACCAGTTTTTCCTTATAAATATATCTCAAATCATTCCCTCTCCCCTTGCCCTGCTCTTAGCACCCTGCTCTGCATCCTTACTACCTCTCCATACCCAAGCAGCACCTAGGTCCCCAGGCAGCATCCTGGGACCTCGGTGGGTCCGGGGATGGACAAGGCAATCTAGGTGCTTGCTGCCATCACCTTGCTTCCAACAGAAGACCCCCACCTCTGTCTGCTCCAGGGGGTTGTTCTCCTCCTAAGGTTATTCTTGGAAAATAAAACAGGCAAAGCTCTGCAACTAAAACAAAAAAATTATAGAACACTGCAATCGAAAACAAAACCTTGGCCCCACGGGCCACTGCCTGGAACCCTGTCATGGCTGCCACTGACTCAAAATGAAGCATAGAGTCTTTAGGTGCTGCCAGGAGCCTGCACGGGCCACCCCCTCAAATGCACATCATCTCCCGATGACACTAAGCTGCCCACAGTTCCCAGCAGACATTGCGATGTGTTAGGACCTTGGCCTTTTGCTCATCCTCTCCCCTCTGCCCCAGCACCCTTCACCCGCTCCAACACCATTCAGGTTTTACGATCACTTCGAGCACTGTCTCCATCATAAAGCCCGACTTGACCTCCCTTTGGGCTTTGCCAATTGAGGTGTCCATACTTACGGGTCCATACCAAAATCATACTGTTACTCGTGACCACTGTTTCACAAGTATTAGCCTGTCCCTTCCCTGTGCTGAGGATCTCTTAAAGACAAGGCCTGGGTTTAGCCCATCTTTGTATCTCTGGTGCCTCACAGAGTATCCAGCTGGTATACACATGCAGAAAATGTGTATAAAGCATGAAGACACATGAGTGAACAAAGAAGACTTCTTTCTCTATCAGGCTTCTTTTTTGGTCCCACGCTAGACACGGCCGTGCCTCTCAAACCACCGCACTCTTTCAGGACCCCCAGAGACTCCCTGACTCCCATCCCTACAAAATAGAATGTAATCCTGCCTGATTCAAAAGGCACCTGAATTGCTTCAGGGTCATTATTATGAACATCAATTATCCCAATAGCAGCAAAGGAACAGATGCAGAACTTAATGGAGCTTTCTGGATGACAGAACGCTGGGTAAACAAATATATGCTGATTATATACGGAAAGATACCAGAATGTGGAAACATGAAGAAAGTTTGGTACTGGGCTGCAAGTGCCGTGGTCTGGGGAGTCCTAAGTCCAAGAAATCTTCCAAGATCCCTCCACTGATCACAGAAACCAAACAGAATTTGCCACTGGACTGCAACAAGCAAATCCAAATAAACATCCCACTAGATAGAGACCCAAATGCTCAATTAGCATTCCAGAACACACCCTGGGAGTTTCAAAGAGCCTAGCGGTGTCATGTCATTACAAGGAGGGAAATCTTACCCCAGCCAGCCTCTTTCATTATCCAGCTCTGTGAAAAGCCCTCCACGAGGTGCTGGGAAAGAGTCGACCTCCCCAAGCACCAGAGTCTATTTCCAGCCAAGAAGCATCATGTGCCTCCCTGGTTTCTTTTAAGATCTTCGGAGCTATTCACCTCGCTCTTCACTGTGATTGCATTGTCCCTTCAATATATACTTTTCCATTACACGTGATTTGCGAATGTATATTTTCATTTAAAAAAGTACATTTTACTGGCGAGCCTCCGCATAACGGCAGCAGGTTCGTCTGAAGGATTCTGACCCATCTGTTGTCTTCGGTAACTATGCAAACACTGTGAATGAAATGCAGAGAGCCCAGCATTACATCCTCACCATGAGCGCAGGGAGGCTTGCCCCAGCTTCAGCTCTGACAAAGAGATTCCACCTGCAAATTTCTCACTTATAATAGGTATTTGGATATGGATAATAGGTATTTAGGTAGTGGACTTGCAAACTTAGGCATAGCGCAATAATAGTAAAACAAAAAATCTCACTACTGAAATCAATAGATTGAACTCCGGGTTATTGAAATTAAATCTCGAAAGGGGAGAAAAGCTGTACACAGTGTGTGTGTGTGTGTGTGTGTGTGTGCGCGCGCGCGCGCGCATGCCCACGTCTTTCTTCATGAGTTTTCAAACAGCAGTGAAGAACCCGTTCATAGAGAGCCTGGGTAGCCACTGTGAACAATGTCCTTCGCGTGAGTTTAATTTGCTTTGTAAATACAAGTGTAATTGGTATTTAAGGGGCCATTCTAAATTGCCATCACCCCCTCTGCCTGAGCGTGAGTAATCTAATTTTTCTGCAGAGCATGCTGCAGTTTGATAGACAGGTCTCCGAGGACTGTCTTGTATGTCAGCATCAGTGAAAATGAGTTCTGAAGTATAGTCACACCCCCACGCACGCGTGGAATCCCAATCACCCACGACTCATAGCTCCATTTGCCCTGTGTCTTGCTGCTGACGGATAATATATTCATTTGCTTCTGGCTAAAAAAAAATAGTGAGAAACCGCTGGTGCATATTGATGGCATCCGCAAGGAGCCGTAATTGGGAGGAGTGGCCGCCACTTCTGTATATGCCAGGGGACCTCAAGCTGCTGTCGTTCTTCTTCACTCTGCAGCCAACTGGAAAAAATGAACCCCCAAACTGTCAGGTGATTGAACCACTCTCTCTCGTTAGAACTAGGAAATTAAAGTCTAGCGCCTTGACGGGAAGGGAATTTGCTCGCGAGTGCCACTAAGTGTTTTAACTGAGCCCTAAATATCATCAGATTAAAATTACTCCCAGAGAGGAAAATGCTAGCTTTCTGTCTAACTTGTATGGTGTTTGAATAACATACAATACATGTATGTTCTCCCATATTTAAATATTTCACATGAACTCTAGCTCATTGAAGAACATAAGCAATGTACTCCTGGCCCCCAATCATTCTCTGCTTGTGAGTTAATTTTAGGGGTTAACCCCAGAAGCCCCAGCAGCTATCCAGATTCAGTAGTGATAAGCCTCTCCCTACCAATCGGTAGTTGAATATTTGTATTGTGTCATCTAGGCTAAAGAGCCAGGGGCTTTATTATGTCAATGTAATTATGTTGGATAAGATGTTTGTACTGAGATTCACTGATTTTGTCTTCTATTAGTAAAGCAGTTCATATATTTGGGCTACTTGATTTTATATACAACAGCTATTTGGTTTCTTTTTTTTAAATAATTCCAGCTTTTGGAAGTATCTGAGAATGTATTGCTTCATGTGATAAAGAATGCGCACCTGCTCCAGGTATATTGCAACTTCTTACTCATTTTTTTAATGTCTCCAGCATGTATAGGGGCGCCTGGGTGGCTCAGTCGGTTGAGCATCTGACTCTTGATTTCGGCTCAGGTCATGACTCATGCTTTGTGATATCGAGCTTGCATTGGGCTCTACGCTGACAGCATGGAGCCTGCTTGGGATTCTCTCTCTCTCTCTGACCCTCTCCTGCTCATGCTCTCTCTCTCTCTCTCTCTCTCTCTCTCTCTCAAAATAAACAAAACTTAAAACAATTTTTTTAAAGAGAACTCATATAATGTGCTTTGTCATCAAATGCAAAGGGCACACTTGTCAACTGCCAAATACTTTCCAAAAGAGGAGACTCACTACATGTCATAGGTGGTTTTCCTGGTGGTCAAATTTGCTGCTTTTGCCAAGTCTCTCAGTCACTATCCACCACAGGGGACATTAGCCCTCACCCCCACTTAGTCACTACTCCAGAGCTGGTCTCAAAGCCCAAAGTCTGGAATCTGGAGCCACAAGCAACATCTATGAGCATAAAAGAGTGAATGTGGTCCCTCCCAGCAGTGGCCACTTCCAAGAATTCCCATAAGCGTCTTCCTTTCCAGTCTAATTCCTCCCCCATCACCGCCATCCACCCCATCACCGCCATCCACCCCATCACACATACGACCACAAAGCATAAGTGAGAGTGTATAAATATGAATATGGGTGCACATACACTTGCATGTATCAGTTGCTTTTTTTTTTTTTTACAATTCAACTTGCATAAGATTAGTAAAATTGTGTTAATGCCATCTCATTTTATTACAAGGGCCCCAAAGTACAATTCCATAGCAGACATAATTGCTTAGCATGGAGATAATGTTAGTGCAGGAATCACTTTAGAATGAAAAAATTAAAATCATGAATCTGTTTTTTTTTTTAATTAAGGTGAAATTCACACAATGTGAAATTAACCATTTTGAAGTGTACAATGCAGTGGCATTTGGTACATTCATGACGTTGTACAATAAAAACTGTATTCTCAGAGACCCATGGTTTGACAGTGGTTAAGAAAGGACTTTGAAATGGCATAGCTCCTATTTGAATTTCAGTACTACTGACCACTGGGCCCGAAAGAACAACATCACAGGGATGGTTTAAGGGCTAAATACCAAGAAATGGTGTATGCAAACCCTTATCAAAGTCCTTGAGACATCATGCATTTCTGTTATTATTTGAGGCTGCTCCACACATAAAATTAGGATTTAAAAAAATAGTCTTTTGGGGAAAATATCCATTATTATTTCATATACTTTTTTTCATTTTCATTGTTAAAAATTGACTTAGGGTGGCTCAGTTGATTAAGTATCCAACTTCAGCTCAGGTCATGATCTCGTGGTTTGTGGGTTCAAGACTCGCATTGGGGTCTGTGCTGACACCTCAGAGCCTAGAGCCTGCTTCAGTTCTGCATGTCCCTCTCCCTCTCTGTCTCTCCCCCATTCACACTCTGTCTCTCTCTGTCTCCCAAAAATGAATTAATGTTAAAAAGTTTATTTTAAGGGCACCTGGATGGCTCAGTCAGTTGACTGTCCGACTTCAGCTCAAGTCATGATCTCACTGTTTATGAGTTCAAGCCCCACATCAGGCTCTGTGTTGATAGATCAGAGCCTGAAGCCTGCTTTGGATTCTGTGTCTCCCTCTCTCTCTGCCCTTCCCCTGCTGGTGCTCTGTCTCTCTCTCTCAAAAATAAATAAACAGTGCTATTGCTGGGTCATAGGGTAGTTCTATTTTCATTTTTTCAGGAACCTCCACTGCTAGGAATCTACCCAAGAGACACAGGAATGCTGATGCATAGGAGCACGTGTACTCTGATGTTCATAGCAGCACTTTCGACAATAGCCAAATCATAGAAAGAGACTAAGTACCCATCAACTGACGAATGGATAAAGATGTGGTATATATATACAATGGAATACTACATGGCAATGAGAAAGAATGAAATCTGGCCATGTGTGGCAACATGGATGGAACTGGAGGGTATTGTGCTGAATGAAATAAGTCAGTCAGAGAAAGACAGATACCATACGTTTCCACGCATAGGTGGACTTCATGAGACTTAACAGAAAACCAAGGGGGAGGAGAAGAGGGGAAGAAAAAAAGACACAGAGAGGGAGGAAGACAAAACACAAGAGACCCTTAAATACTAAGAACAAACCGAGGGTTGAGGCGGGTATGGGAGGGGGGACAGTGGGTGACGGGCACTGAGCAGGACATGGGTTGGGATGAGCACTGGGTGTTGTATGGAAACCAATTTGATAATAAAAAAATTTAAAAATAAATAAATAAATAAATAAACATTAAAAAAATTTGTTTTTTAATGACTTAATATTTTCATTTTCTTAATTTGCATGGAAATACCAGATTGATTAACCAGCTCAAGATTTGTGACTATTTTCCAAGATTTAAGTAATCAAATAGATGTTAAAAAAGAAAATCAAACAGACTTAATCGTCCTGATACTAAATTATTTTTAACAGCACCACCTTTAGATCCTGGCTAGTAGGAGCCCCTGTATTGGACCCCCTGCTTTAGGCTCACAGACCACAAACACAAAGAACTTTTATTAAAAAGAACACACAGGTGCCTCATTCATTTGGGATTGGAGACAGCGGTTTGCAGGTTGTGAAGGACCAAAATGGGGATGCACATGGCTTGGAAGTGAGGGGAGTGTTTGGAATGGCAAAATGACTTGGGAAAGTGAAAGCACAAATTAATTAACTTGTCAGTATTTTAGTCTCAGATAAAATGCGATAGGAGCTCTGCGTAGTGCCCAGCTCGCGGTTTTCAACCTCTCTTCCTGCTCCAACTTGTGTTTCCAGAGTGAATTTGTATAGAAATTAACAGGGTGTACACAACAGTTGCCCTTAATGCTAAGGACCATTTTTGCAGCATTAAACAAATTTGTATTAAGCTTAAAGGTGAGCAATTGTGAATACAGATTAAGTGTAAATGAAGTAGGAGTTCTTCTCTAGCACTGGCAAAGAGAGAGAGGAGCACCGAGCTCTAAATTGAAAACAGTTTGCATTTTTATAAATACCTTTAATATCATTTAATTAACATTTCAAAAAATAAGAAAATATTTCAGTTTTATTTATATAAGCTTAGTTTAAAATTTTGATAGTACCTTTTGTGTTTCTCTTTTATTTCTAATAGGTATTGTAAAAGGAAAGAGCTTTTTGATGTTTTGACTTTTGAATGAATTTTAATGATATTTTTGATGAAAATATATAATAAAGTTGTTTACTTTGAATATGATTACATTTTAGTTTTTCTTCCCATGTGCCTCTAACCTATCCAACTGTTCTTGCTTCACCACAGAACTAATCAGTATCCTGAATTTGTTGGTAGAGTTTATATACCTGTTTTTACATGTATTCATTCTCTTACTATGTATCCATATATTCATCGACAACATAGAGCGTTATTTTGCATGCTTTAAAACTGTACATAAAGATACAATAGTCACAAGCTTTTACAATGGTTCTTTTTTCACTTGAGATCACATATTTGAGATTTATCAATGTTGACATCTAACATAATCATTAACTTTAGCTTTGTATTGTCCTCCTTACTAAAGAACAATTTCTTAATCAATTTCCTGTTGACAGGCATACCATTTTTCACTATTTTAAACCACACTGTGATGATCTTCATTGTATATTTCCTTTGGGCACATACGAGAGAATTTCTCTGGGGAATGCATAGAAAGAACTAAAGAAGAAGAACTAAACACAATTAGCATAGGTAGAATTGCAGGGTGCTGGGGAAATGCTTACCTTAAACTTTACTGGCTATTATTTTGTTTTTATTTTTTTAATGTTTTTATTAATTTTGAGAGACAGAGAGAAACAGAGCATGAGGAAGGGAGGGGCAGAAAGAGAGGGACATAGAATCCGAAGGAAGCTCCAGGCTCTGAGCTGTGAGCATAGAGCCTAACATGGGGCTCGAATTCACAGACCATGAGATCATGACCTGAGCTGAAGTCGGACGCTTACCTGACTGAGCCACCCAGGTGCCCCTACTGGCTATTGTTAAGTGCTTTCCAACGTAATTATATTCATTTTTACCCCTTCCAGTAGGTAATGTTCACTCAGTTACTCTAAATCCTCACTAGCGCTTGGTTTATTCAAACATTTTTTTATAAGTTTATTTATATATTTTGAGAGAGAGAGAATGAGCTAGGGAGAGGCACAGAGAGAGGGGACAGAGAATCCAAAGCCGGCTCCATACAGATAGCAGAGAGCCAGATGTGGGGCTCAAACCACAGGACCATGACCTGAGCCAAAGTGGGGTGTTTAACTGACTGAGCCACTCTGGCACCTGTTTAGTTATTCAGACTTTGTGAAATTTCATTTCTCACCTTGCTTTTGGCCTGTGAGCAGTCCTCTTACATTCCTTTCTACTAACCCATTTGAAAGGGAGTTTATATTTCACCCAGCATTTCCAGGTCCTCACCATGGGAGAATGTTTAGAAACACTTTTCTGGAAGTGTTTTTTTAGGTGTCAGAAACCAAGTGTGTCTGTCAGGAAAAAGTCAGAAAACAGATGGGGCCCCTGGGTGGCTCAGTCGGTTGAGCGTCCGACTTCAGCTCAGGTCATGATCTTGCGGTCTGTGAGTTCGAGCCCCACATCAGGCTCTGTGCTGACAGGTCAGAGCCTGGAGCCTGCTTCACATTCTGTGTCTCCCTCTCTCTCTGTCCCTGCCCCACTCATGCTCTGTCTCTCTCTGTCTCAAAATAAAGAAACATTAAAAAAAATCAAAAAGAAAAAGAAAGAAAGAAAACAGAGATGTATTGAATGCAGGGAATTTGGTTGCAAGGAAGGTGAAGAGATACAGAAGCAAAGGAGAAAAGGGAAGTCTTTGGGCAGCCAAAGAGGGGTGAGCATTATGCAGGTGAGAGAGCTACTGTAGCCTCTGCTGGACCTCTGCACCTGCACATTCTCTGCATCGCTGGGGAGTCCATGCAGCCCTGCCGGGGCCATCGAAAGGCACTGCTGGGGCTTTCACTGGAAGTAGTATGGCTAATTTCTTCCTTTCACCTTACAGTCTTGAGCCGGTGTCTTCTATTGCAGTGCATTATCAGAGCCTAGCTGTCAAAGAGTTAAAAAACCAAGTTTGCAGGCTTTCAGCACCCTCTAAGCACGGAAGAGCAGGAAAGGATTTAATAATGAACAAAATACCAAATGACCTAATTTTTCTCTCTGGAAGCTTTTAGAATCTCATATCTAGCATTCTAAAATGTCACAACCATATGCCTCAGTGTAGCACTCATTACAGTACTTATTTGATGGGCTATTCTGTTACGGAAACTCATGTTTTTTAATCATAGGGGAAATATGAAGTGGAGGTACACGTGCCAGCACAGATAAGGCTTATAGACATAATGAGGGAAAAAATAAAGTTTCAGAACATAATATATAATATGATATCATGTTTATGAAGTTTGACTACATGCAAATCAATGCTATATATTGTTTATGGATGTATTCTTAGAGGATAAAAGTAAAAAGGTATGGAATGTTAAACTACCAATTATGATTACCTTTGCAAAAAAATAGGGAAATGAGATTGGGAAGGGGTGGGCATGGAATTTCCAATTTTACTCTGTGTTATGCTGTGTTTTTATTTGAATTATTAACATTGATTTATTTATTTTTAAGAGACAGAGCACAAAGAGGGGAAGGGCAGAGAGAGAGGGAGACAGAGAATCCAAAACAGGCTCTAGATTCTGAGCTGTCAGCACAGAGCCTGACACAGGGCTCGAACCCACAAATCGTGAGATCATGAACTGAGCTTAAGTCGGACACTTAACCAACTAAGCCACCCAGGCGTTCCCTGTGTTACACTGCGTTTTTAAGCTAGTAATGAAAACTTGGATATAATCATATTATCTGTCACATTTAGTATATCCGAAGGACGTTGGAGAAAAGAAGGAAATATAACATTGAAAAATCAAATGAGTTTCAAAGAATTGAGAATGGTATTATACTTCTTGAAATGAACAATGGACACTAGAACACCATGGAAAAATGCCTTCTGATACTGTGATGGAATTCCAATCTAAAAGCCTGCTGTGAACAATATTTCCTAGGCAGAACCATGTAAATACAGTATTGATTTAGCATTATTAGGAGGAAGGTAGAGTGAGGGAGACAGGGAAAGTGAAGAACTAAACACTAATCCTAACAGGATATAAATAGACGATATATGAAATTTTAAAATTCAATATATAGGGGCACCTGGTGGCTCAGCTGGTTAAGTGTCCGACTTCGGCTCACGTCATGATCTCATGGTTCATAGGTTCGAGCCCCACATCGGGCCTGTGTTGGCAGCTCAGAGCCTGGAGCCTGCTTCGGATTCTGTGTCTCACTCTTTCTCTGCCCCTTCCCCTCTCTCACTCTGTCTCTCTCTCTCTCTCTCTCAAAAATAAACATTAAAAAAAATTAATAAAATGAAATAAAATTCAATATGTAAAACTATAATGTTATTTACAAATATGGAGGTAAATATCAGAATAAATAGACATCTTACATTGTTAGCTACACATATTTGGTTAATATAAAACATATAATTTACGAAGCACCTGGCTGGCTCAGTTGGTTATAGATCCAACTCTTGATCTCAGCTCATGTAATGATCTCATGGTTCATAAGTTTGAGCCTCTGTCAGCACAGAGCCCGCTTGAGATTCTATCTCTCCCTCTAAGTTATATCTAAGTTCTCATTACTAGCTTCTCTCTTTCCTCTCTCCCTTTCTCTCACTCTCTTTCAAAATAAATAAATAAACTTTAAAAGCAAACATATAGTTTATAATGAGATAACAGCATTATAAATCTATTGATGCGTTGGGGAGTGAATCTTTCCCCTCTTCCACATGTTCTTGTCTGGAGTCTACCTGCCTCCCTTTTAAACGTACAAACAAAGACAAAATTAAGAAAGGAGGGGAAAAAAGAAGGAACAGGGGAAAGAGGTGACAGAGAAATAGAAGGAAGAAAGAACTGTATTTAGAGAAATTATGAAAAATTATTTTCCCATAAATTTAATTCCACAAATTTTCTATCTCCTCTCTTCATTCCCAGATGCTGTTGTTGTTGTTTTCAAAATATGTCTAATATTTACCTATCCCATACCAGGCAGTGTTCTATGAACTGAGAACACAGAATTTAGGGGCACCTGGGTGGCTCAGTTGGTCAAGCAGTCAACTTCAGCTCAGGTCATGATCTCCTGGTTTGTGGGTTCAAGCCCCATATCGAGCTCTGTGCTGAGAGCTCAGACCCTGGAGACTGCTTTGAATTCTTTTTTTTTCTCTTTCTCTATCTCTGTTCCTCCCCCACTCATGCTCTCTGTCTCTCTCTCAATATAAATAAATAAACATAAAAAAAAGGAACACAGAATTTAAAAAGACATATCATGGCAGGGCTCCTAAGGAGCTTACATTCTACAAGGAGAAGTAGACAGCAAACAACAAACAAACACACATATCAGATGGTAACAAATGCAGAGAATTAATACAGTGATGCCATGCCTGACATCAGAGATCTCAATGACAATGATCCAGCCATGCAAATCTGAAGGACAAAAACTTTCCAGGCAGAGGACTCATCTGTGCAAATATTCTCAGGCAACAGTAAGCCTTGTGGGTTCAAGGAATAGAAAAGAAAGGATGCTAGAGCCCAGTAAGCGAGGAGGACTTGAGGATGGGTAGTTGACCAATGATATCCATGAAGTTGGCTAAGCATACAAATATCGCCTGAAAGGCTATAACCAAAGGAGCCCAAGGCAGCGCACCCCTGGCCAAGCAGGATGCTAAAGAGAAGGGGCCACCTGTTCACAAGGAATTCTTGTGTTTTCTGCAGCAATCTGCATCACCAAGCCGTCCTCCAAGCCCCAAATAAGTCCCAAAGGTCAATCAGTACCTAGAATAATAGGGCCCCAATAGCAAACCGATTAAATTCTGCACATAGCTCAAGACAAAGGACTGTGAACTGGGCTGGTCCCTGCAGATTAATTCCTTGAAATTTTAAACAGATGATGTCTCCCTAGAGAGGCTCAATTTCCCTCTCATCTGAACCTGGGGGTTCACGAGAGGCTAATTTGAAAACTTTAAAACAAAGTGACCCGTTATACTCTAAGCAGTTGAAGTGGGTTATGGCATTATATATGTGAAAGGAAAAACTAAGTAAGAACTATTTCCTACCTTCATACTCCAATTAAGTGGACATTTTTTTTTTCATGAGAATCCGTTCATTCCAGATAAGTGAGAGATAGAATCCACAACACAGAGGACTCTCGAGGCATAAGTAAGCTCAGGAAGGAAACAAGTGCTCAGTAATCATTTTCCAAGAAGTGATTTCACTAAAGGAGTTTGTACAAAATTATGTTAATCAAGTCCCATTGATCCCTCTGTTTTCCTAGGAAGAAAATAAATCCGAGAGTGGCAAGAAGATTAAACTAAGATCTTGGGTGAGCCACCTACAGATCTCTCTAGTAAATAAATAGAACTGGAATCATCACCATTTCCTTTATCCTACCTTTGCCCTTTCTGGTACCAGAAAATCTGGGTAAAGGAAGCCAAATTCTGAACAGCTAAGGTTTTTAAACTACATTAAGGGATCAAGGATTAATGGCTCATTTCTCTTAGGAGGAACAGTAGAGGTGATTGGCAGAGGGAAGCAGGTTAACAGGACATGAAGAAGCTCTTTGAGGGAAAGACTAGGGAGATCTAGGAAATAGACAAGAAGGAGTCAACAGAGATATAAATAATAATACAGATTTTAGCTTTAGATTTGGGCCCACACATAGAGCACCCAAAAGCCCATGTATGTGAGAAAGTCTTTTCCACTGGATGGGACAAAAGGTAGTATGTTAGTTCCCTAAAGTCAAAATGTGGTAGTGCTTTGAGATGTTTATCAGACCCTGCTTTCAGTTTGGTTGGTCTCCAAAAAAAGGCTCAAGTTAGAGAAGATTTCAAGAGGATGACACTGTCTCTCCCATCATTTATTGGGTCTAGATCCTTGTGGATCATTGGATGGGGTGGGGACAAGAGGCCATCAGATGATTCCCAAGTTGTGACACCTGCAAGCCTATTGCTCTCATTATTTGTCCCCTCTGCCTCCACCATGGATGTGAAGAGCACCCTCTCTGGCACAGGAAGGAATAGCCATGCTTCTAGTCCAAGCAGCACACACTAAACTTCATACTAACAGAACAAACCTATCAGAAAGCTCTTATCCACACAGAAATACTGCAATTGGTCGCATCTTATGATCCACTGCACACTGCTTCTAAATACACAAAACTCTTCATGTATTTAAAACCATTCAGCTTATTAAAACATAATAAACAAGTTTTTGAGAACACACATTTAACTTAAGGCAAGGTGTAATGGTATTTTTCTTCTGTGATTCAGTACTCATGCGATCTAAGCCTGGGTGATTAATTACCTCCACCATTCTTCACATGAGTATTGTTGGTGCAAATCAATATCTAGAAGTTATTCTGAGTTATTTTAAGAAGAGAAATGCCAAAGACCTAAAAGAATTCAGGCCAGAAGTACGAATAATCTCTACCACTTTTTCTATTCCATCTTGATTTGATTTTCATGAGAATGTCATTTCAAGGCACTTCTGAGTGTACTAGTTATAGATCAATGTTTAAAAAAAAAGTTAGAGAAATGGGAAGGCCACCAAGGGAGGGTGACGTGTGGTGGTAATTTGAGCAACAGTAGGTCTTTTGGTTCATGCCCACAGTGTCTTTGTTTTTATTTTCTATCTTTATGAAAAATGAAGATCTTATATCGACTCAGAGCAATGAATAGAATAAAATAACAACAGGAATTATGTGTCCCAACATACCTAATTGTTTTCAGGTACACTTAACAATACGACTGCAATTTTAATTATTTTTCCCCCTCTCTGAAATAAGAGGGCTTCACATGGTGTGATGCTGGGACACATGCTTACCTCCTTACTCTGATGCATGTTTAAAGTTTTTCAGAGAGGAAAGAAGTAAGAATCCATAAATTTCACACAGGAAAATAGAAATTGCACCAATGGAATAGAATTTTATTGATCTAATGCTTTTAATTGCCTAGATTTTCTCTGAAGGGCTAAAACATTTGCACAGGGTCATCTTTTGGGATTCCACAAGGTTTCTTTAAGAGCTTAATCTCATATATATTTCCCCGCATAATGTTCCCACTGAAAAGAGAGATGGTCGAAGCAAATAGGAAAGTAAGTTCACAAAAATAGTTAGGTAATGCATAAGGCTTACAGTTTGGGTAAAAATTTAGAATGCTGTATATGTTAGGATGCTGTTTATATTAGGATCTTAATTATAAATAGTTCCATGTATATTCAAAGCCATTTTATCAAAGTAATTCATAATTTTGCTGGAAGGTTTCCTTGAGAGCTTGTTGTGTTGCCACCTGATACAAGAAGTCACTTCCATCCTCCCCCCTCAACTCATCCCACCTCCAAAGATAGCAGGGAACAATGTCCCCATGGCTTCTTGATCTCCCAGACATACTCACTGGCTCCACCTAACAGTATAAACAACTTGATTGTTTTAAGTTTATTTGTTTATTTATTTGAGAGAGAGAGAGAGAGAGAGAGAGAGAGAGAGCATACATATGTGTGCTCGTGAGCATGGGAGGGGCAGAGAGAGTGAGAGTGAGAAACCCAAGCAGGCTCCACACTGTCAATGCAGAACCTGTCATGGGGCTTGATCCCACAAACCGTGAGATCATGACCTGAGCCAAAATCAAGACTCAGATATTTACCCAATTGAGCCACCTGGGTGCCCCACAACTTGATTTTTGATATAATTACATTATTAGAAAAAAATGCTATTTGTGAAGAAAGAGCTATGGATGCCGTAGCATGTGTCATCCTGTGTTCTAGTACTTTCTACCTTATTAGCTCACAGTCAGTGGCCTCCAAGATCTTCTCATCTAACAACTCATAAATATTTGTAAAACGCATACCTAATGAAAGGCTTATATTCGGAATCTACAAAGAATACCTACAACTCAATAGTAAGAAGAAAAACAATGCAATCAAAAAGTGGGAGAAAAATATGGACAGACATTTATCCAAGATATACAAATGCCTCATAAGCATACAAAAAGGTGTTCAGTATTATTAGTCATTGGAGAAATGCAAATTATAATCACAATGAAATACCACTTCACTTGTATGAGAATGTCTTTAATGGATAAAATATAAAATAATGACTAATATGTGAAGAACTGAGAACTTGGTACATTGCTGGTTGAATGGTAAATGGTGAAGCCGGAATGAAAAACAATTTGGCAGCGTCTTAAGAAGTTAAACAAAAAACTTTCATACGACCCAGCAATTCTACCTCTAGGTTACACACCCAAGAGAAATGAAAGCATACACACAAAAATACTTGCAGACAACTGCTCACAGTAACATTATTCATAATAGCCAAAACTGAAAACAATCTAAATGTTCACCAGCTGGTGAACGGAGAAATATAATGTAGTATAACCTACAAAGGAAGAGTATTCAATAACAAAAGGAAACAAACTACTGATACATGCTTGTCATGAATCAACATCATAAAGAGTATCCGAGGTGAAAGAAGTTACACGCAGGAGACCACATAGTGTACACTTACATTTCAAATATCCAGAAAAATAAAATCCATAGAGATAGAAAAGAGGTTGGTTTTCTTGGACTAGGTTCAGAAACTGGGCAGGTGAGAAGGAAGAGATGGACTATAAATAGGTATGAATAATCATATCGGGGGAGTGAAAACACCCTAAAACTTATTTATAGTGATGATTGTACCACTTGGTAAGGTTACTAAAAATCACTGAATTGTAACACTTGAAATGGATGAATTTTGTGATATGAAAAATATGTCTCAATAAAGCTGTGAGAAGAAGATAGATAAGGGAAAGAGGAAATGAGGAAAGAGGGGAAGAAGGAAGATAAGGAGGAGGAAGAAAAAGAGGATGTAGTAGAGGGAGAGGAGAAGGAAGGGGGTTTACAATCCAGGATTATAAATTACATTCACAATGCTATGTTATCATCATTATGTATTTACAAAATTTTCCATCATTCTAGACAGAAACTCTACACCCATTAAGCAATAACTCCTCATTCTCTCTTTCCTAAGCTCTTGGTAACCTCTAATCTACTTTATGCTTCTATAAACTTGGATATTCTATATATTTTGCATAGGTGGAATCATACAATATTTGCACTTTTGTGTCTGGCTTATTTCACTCAGCATAATATTTTCGAGATTCATTCATGTTGTGATATGTCTCAGAACTTCATTAATTTCCCTGGCTCAATAATATTCCATTGCATCTATTTACCATATTTTGCTTCTCTATTCATCTATGTGTTCTCATGCCAGTCCTACATTGTTTTAATTACTGTTAATTTGTAGTAAGTTTTGAATTCAGAATGTATGACTCTTCCAAACGTGTTCTTCTTTTTCAAGACTGTTTTAGCTATTAAAAGTCCCTTAAAATTCTATGTGAATTTGAGAATTTGTTTTTCTATTTCTGAAAAAAAAAATCATAATTTTGATTGGCATTGTGTTGAATCTGCAGACCACTCTGGAAAATATCAACAATTATGTCTTTCAATCCATGATATGAGGATGTTTTTCCATTTATTTAGGTCTTCTTTATTTTTTTTCAGAAATATTTTATGTTTTTCAGTGTACAAGTTTTTGACCTCCTTAGTTAGATCTGTTTCTAGGTATTTCCTTCTTTGGGTTGCTATTGTAAATGGAAATGTTTTCCCAATTTCTGGTCACATTGTTCATCACTGGCATATAGAAAACTAAGTCTAGAGACATGCTTTTCACTAACACAGTCATCATATTTTTATGCAATTATCAGGCAACTGATATAACCTCTTTTGTTCAGTTCAGCCTTCCATAAAAAGAAGATGTTGAACTAGATCAATGATTATCAAACATCTAAAAACTAAGGCTGGGCCTGTGGTCCCCCAGGCGACACATAAAGAGCTTGGAAGCCATTACTTCCATCCTCAGGAAAAGATAAATGTAAACGAATTGAAAATCTCTTCTTAGATCCATCAGAGAATTAAAGTCAGTGGGTAACCTGCTACTCCAAAGGTAAAAAGACAGGTGGACACAGAAGACCACAGATACTGGGAGCAAAAACCACCACTGGAGCCAGAAAGTGCAAAGAATACTCAAAGGGAAATTGACTAACTGCTGGACACCGAGCATGAACTAGCTGAAGAGGTAAAATCTCCCCGGGCCCAGGCTTGTTACAAGAAGGGTAGGGTGAGCATTTTCATGACTCATACTTCTAGGACTCCTGCCGAGTTTTCACTTTGAAGATTAGAGAAAACTCCTTTTTGTTTTTGGCAAGGAAAGGGGAACAGTAACCATAATGAAATATGTGCTGAGTGTTCTGTTCCCCTCAAAAATGGAAATATACAATTCTAGTTTCTGTTCACCTTTCTGTCTCAGTAAGAGACTGAAATAAGCTGAGAAACATTTGTGAAGGCCATAGCCCAGGGTCGCAGGCTCATTATGAGGCTGATACATAGTCATATGATTATAGAATTGTTCCCCGCCTCCCCATATGTGGTCATCACATCAATAAGGCTCCTGTATAATAACAGGAAAACAACAGAAAGAACTGCAAGCCTCATATCTATTTAAGAAGAAGCCTCACTGGAAACCCAAAGACAAGAGAGGAGACAAAAACAAGAACACACGAAGAAATTTGTACTTGTAAGTACAGCAAAGAGCAAATACAATGGAAATCTTAGCAAGACAAACATAAAACCTCCCACTACACATTTATTTATATCCATTCCTTTTACCCAATATGCCAGGTTCGGCTTTCAACAAAAAAGTACAAGTCATGCTAAAAGACAAAATAACATACTCTGAAAAGAAAAGCAAGCATGAGAATAAGACATGTTATATGGCAGAGATTTTGGAATTATCAGACCAGGAATTTTAAAAATGTATGATTCATATGCCAAGGACTCTAATGGAAAAATGTGGACAATGTGCAAGAACAAATGATTATGTAAAGAGCAAGAAGGAAACAAAAACAAATTAAAAGGAAATACTAAAACTAAAAAAAAACATGGTATGAGAAATTAAGCATGCGTTTGTTGGGCTTATCAGTAGGCTGAGCATAGTGGAGGCAAAATCAGTGAACTTAAAGAAATGTCAATAGCACCTTCCCAAACTGAAAAGTAAAGAAAAACAAACAAACAAACAATCAAAAAATAATGAAGAAAAAAAAAGGATAACAAATAACTGTGGGACTATTACAAAAGTTGTAACACACACACTAGTAATACCAGAAGTGAGAAAGGAACTGAAGAAATATTTGAAATAATGTCTGAGAATTTTCCAAAATTAATCCTAGACACCAAACCACAGTTAAGAAAGTTAGAAGAACGTAAAGGAAATCTAGAAAGAAGCCAGAAGGAGAAAAAACACCTTACCTGTACATGAACAACGATAAAAATTACATCAGAGAACTCTTAAGAAACTATGAACACAAAATGAGAATAAAGTGAAAGCAAATGTTGATTTTTTTTAAATCTAGAATTATGTATCCAAGAAAATTATCCTTCAAACATGAAGAAGAAGAAACAAAGACTTTCACGGAAAAATAGAAATTGAGGGAATTAGTCATCCCTATACCTTCCTTGCAAGAATGCTAAAAGTTCTTCATAGAGAAGTAAAATGATATAGGTAAGATTTATATAAAGAAAGTGTTAGCAAAGGAATATATATTGGGGTGCCTGTGTGGCTCAGTTGGTTGAGTGCCTGACTCTTGATTTTGGCTCAGGTCATGATCTCAGGGTTATGGTATTGAGCCTTGCATTTGGCTCCATGCTGAACGTGGAGCCTGCTTAAGATTCTCTCTCTCTCTCTCTCTCTCTCTCGAACAAAAAAATTTTTAAATAGAAGGAATATATAAAGGTAAAATATGTATATATGTAAATCCTTCAGTTTTCTTATTCTTAACAGATAAATTTTTTTTCAAAAAAATAATAGCAACAATATTTGGACATCTATAATTCATGCATAAATGAAATAAATGATAGTAAAGTTAACAAAGTATGAGAGGGATGAATTAAGGATTCTGTATTTATAAGGTACCCAAATGACTTGTGAAGCAGTGTGGTGGTATTTGAAATGGACTCACATTAGTTGTAAATCTAAGTGAACTTAGATTTTGCAATTTATTGGACAACCAACAAATTAAAAAAAAACTATATTTGATATACTAAGACAGGAAAGAAAATAGAATCATATGAAATGCTCAGTTAAAACTAGAAAATGCAGAAAATAGTAGAAGGAAAAAAGAAACAAAGAATTAGGACAATGAATAGAAAAGGGTTGCAAGTTAATATGATAGGCATTAATCCAACTATGTTGGAAATCACTTTAAATATAAATGGCCTGGAGGAGGATTATGGGAGAACAGCAGAGTAAGAAGCACCATGATACTACTTCCTCACCCAGACAACAATTGCACTATCAGAATCTGTCTGGTGTAACTACTTTGAAACTCTGGACTCTATTAGAAACGTGCACCTTCCTGGGGAAGGCTTGGATGGTAAATTATAGTTAATTTCATACAATTTTAAATCTTGGTTCTGCACTAGCTGCCCATGGCTCACGTACAAGCAGGTTGGTGCCAGAGTGGGCAATAGGTCCCTCTCCTCCAAATATTAGGAATCTGTGCTCCTATCACTAATTACTGCTTCTGAATTCAGAGGTGCAAAGAGGCAGGCAGGCATTGTTGTTACATCTTCGCCCATTGTTATAAATACTTGCTGCCAGCTAAAGTGACTTCCAGGGGATTTAAATAGCTAGCATCCTTTATCTCCTCCTTTCTTTTTTCTCTTTTCCCCCTTTTGGGAGCCAGATATCAGTTGAGGACATTCAAAACAACTGTATATATAAAGAAAATTAGACAGTCACCACCTATACCGGGAGAGAGTACAGGCTCCAAAATGAGCTGAGAAGATCTTCAGTTTCCACCTCAGACTGATCCTCAGCACAGAGACAGCCTACAACAATAAAAAGAATTATTAGGTTGTGGCTTTGGACACACAATGTATAAAGACATAATTCTGTGACATCAACTACTGAAATTGTGGTAATGGAAGTATGAAGAAGCAGAGTTTCATACACTATCGAAGTTAAGGTGGTATAAACTAGAGTGTTATAACATAAGGATGTGAAACATAATTTGTTAATCACAAAGAAAATAGCTAGAGGATAAGATACAACAGGAAATGAGAAAAGAATTGGAATATTTCATTATAAAAGATCAAAGCAAAAAGAGATAGTAAGACACGAAGAGAGGGACAAAATAGTATAAAATATATTGGAAAAAATTGCAAACTGACAAAAGTAAGTCCCTTCTTATTGATAATTATTTTAAATGTAAATGGACTGCGGCACCTAGGAGGCTCAGTCGGTTAAGCATCCAACTTTGGCTCAGGTCATGATCTCATGGTCTGTAGGTTTGAGCCCCATGTTGGGCTCTGTGCACACAACTCAGAGCCTGGAACCTGCTTCGGATTCTGTGTCCCCCTCTCTATCTGCCCCTCTGCCATCACACATACACACACTCTCTCTCTTTCTCTCAAAAAAAAATTAAAAAATGTTTAAACAAAATTAATCAATGTAAATGGGATAAACTCTTCAATCAAAAGGCAATGACTGGCAGAAAAGGTATGTTCAAACTACATGATATCTGCAAGAAACTCATTTTAGATCTAAAGACACAATGTATTGAAAATGAAAAGATGGAAGAAAGCTAGTCCACAGAAATAATAAATAGAGATCAGGAGTGCCTACATTAATGTCAGACAAAGTAGACTTTAAATCCAAAAAAAATTTACAAAAGAAAAAGAAAGACATTACATATTAATAAAGGTTTCAATAAAACAAGAAGTTATAACAATTATAAATATTTGCACACTTAATAACAGACCATCAAAATATATTAAAAAATTGACAGACTCAAAAGAAGAGATAATTATATAATAATTTGAGACTTCAAAACTCCATTCTCAGTAATGCATAAAACAACTAGACAAAACATAAGTAAGGAAATAGAGGATTTGAACAACACAATATTATTTCTAAGAGATATATACATACCACTCTACTCAACAATAGAATGCTCTTTCTTCTCAAGGGCATTGGGATAGTTTCCAGTATAAACTATATATTAGGCTACAAGTTAAATCTCAATAGATTTGAAAGGATAGACATTATATAAAATAACTTTTCTAACCACAACAGGATAAAGATAGAAATCAATAACAAAAGGAAAGTTAGAAAATTCATAAATTCGTGAAAAGAAAATAACACATCTTTAAATACCCACTAGATCAAAGAATAAATCATGAGGGAAATTAGAAAATACTTAGAGATAAATAAAAATGAAACAAAACATACCAAAACTTATGAAGCACAGTAAAAGAAGTGCCGAGGAGAAAAATCATAGGTATAAATGCTTATTTTAAAAACACTAGAGGGGCGCCTGGGTGGCTCAGTCGGTTAAGCGGCCGACTTCAGCTCAGGTCATGATCTCACGGTCTGTGAGTTCGAGCCCCGCGTCGGGCCCTGTGCTGACAGCTCAGAGCCTGGAGCCTGCTTCCGGTTCTGTGTCTCCCTCTCTCTCTGCCCCTCCCCCACTCATGCTCTGTCTCTCTCTGTCTCAAAAATAAATAAACATTAAAAAAAAGAATTTAAAAACACTAGAAAGATCTCAAAATGATTACCTAACTTTATAACTTGAGGAACTAGAAAAAGAAGAAAAAAAACTAAATTCAAAACTAGCAGAAGAAAAGCTAAAATACAAATAAGAACAGAGATAAATAAGATAGAGACTAGAACAACAACAGAGAAAATCAATAACACCGAAAGTTGGTTCTTTGAAAGAATCAGCAAAATAGACAAACCTTTAACTAAATGGACTAAGAAAAAGTTAGAGAAGGCTCAAATTAATAAAAATCAGAAATTAAAATGGAGATATTACTACCTAATTTATAAGAATAAATAGAATTATAAGAGAGCACTATGAACAATTATGTACCAAAAAAGGGTATAAACTAGATAAAATGGACAAATTCCTAGAAGCACAAAATTTACCAAGACCAAATTATGAAGAAATAGAAAATCTGAATAGATCTATAAGTAGTAAAGAGATTGAATTAGTAAAGAAGAATCATCCAACAAAAAATAACCCTGAATCTGATGGCTTTACTGATGAATCAACTGATTATGTTTAAAAGAACTAACCCCAATTCTTCTTAAACTTCCCCCACCCCAAAAAATACAGTGTTGCTTCTTCTTTTTTTTTTTTTTTGTTATAATAGTTTATTTTCAAATTGGTTTACATATAACACCCAGTGTTCATCCCAACATGTGCCCTTTTTAATGCCCATCACCCCCTCTCCCCCCTCCCTCATCCCCCTTACCCTCAGTTTTTTCTTAGTCTTTGAGAGTCTCTTATGTTTTATCTCCCTCCCTCTCTGTGTCTTTTTTTTCTTTCCCCTCTTCCCCTCCCCCTGGTTTTTGCTTAGTTTCACAAAGTCCACCTATTCGTGGAAACATATGGTATCTGTCTTTTTCTGACTGACTTATTTCACTTAACATAATACCCTCCAGTTCCATCCATGTTGCTACACATGGCCAGATTTCATTTTTTCTCATTGCCACGTAGTAGTCCATTGTATATAAGTACCATAACTTCTTTATCCATTCGTCAGTTGATGGGCACTTGGTCTCTTTCCATGATTTGGCTATTGTCGAAAGTGCTGCTATGAACATTGGGGTACACGTGCTCCTATGCATCAGCATTCCTGTGTCTCTTGGGTAGATTCCTAGCAGGGCTATTGCTGGGTCATAGGGTAGCTCTATTTTCATTTTTTTGAGGAACCTCCACACCGTTTTCCAGAGTGGCTGCACCAGTTTGCATTCCCACCAACAGTGTAGGAGGGTGCCTACTTCTCCACATCCTCGCCAGCATCTATAGTTTCCTGATTTGTTCATTTTAGCCACTCTGACTGGTGTGAGGTGGTATCTCAGTGTAGTTTTGATTTGTATTTCCCTGATGATGAGTGACATTGAGCATCGTTTCATGTGTCTGTTGGCCATCTGAATGTCCCCTTTGGAGAAGTGTCTATTCATATCTTCTGCCCATTTCTTCACTGGGTTGTTTGTTTTTCGGGTTTGGAGTTTGGTAAGTTCTTTATAAATTTTAGATATTAGTCCTTTATCCGATATGTCATTTGCGATGATCTTTTCCCATTCCGTTGGTTGCCTATTCGTTTTGTTGGTTGTTTCTTTTGCCGTGCAGAAGCTTTTTATCTTGATGAGGTCCCAATAGTTCATCTTTGCTTTTAATTCTCTTGCCTTTGGAGACGTGTCGAGTAAGAAATTGGTGCGTCTTAGGTCAAAGAGGCTTTTTCCTGTTTTCTCCTCTAGGATTTTGACGGTTTCCTGCCTCACATTCAGATCTTTTATCCATTTAGAATTTATTTTTGTGAGTGGTGTAAGAAAGTGGTCTAGTTTCATTCTTTTGCATGTTGCTGTCCAATTCTCCCAGCACCATTTGTTAAAAAGGCTGTCTTTTTTCCATTGGATACATTTTCCCGCTTTGTCAAAGATTAGTTGGCCATATACTTGCGGGTCCATTTCTGAGTTTTCTATTCTATTCCATTGGTCTATGCGTCTGTTTTTGTGCCAATACCATACAGTCTTGATGACCACCGCTTTGTAGTAGAGGTTAAAGTCTGGGATTGTGATGCCTCCCGCCTTGGTTTTATTCTTCAGTATTATTTTGGCTATTCGAGGTCTTTTGTGGTTCCATACAAATTTTAGGATTGTTTGCTCTAGCTTTGAGAAGAATGCTGGTGCAATTTTGATTGGGATTGCATTGAATGTGTAGATTGCTTTGGGTAGTATTGCCATTTTGACGATATTTATTCTTCCAATCCATGAGCATGGGATGTTTTTCCATTTCCTTGTGTCTTCCTCAATTTCCTTCATAAGTTTTTTATAGTTTTCAGTGTAGAGGTCTTTCACATCTTTGGTTAGGTTTATTCCTAAGTATTTTATGGTTTTTGGTGCAATTGTGAAAGGGATTAGCTTCTTTATGTCTCTTTCTGCTGCTTCATTGTTGGTGTATAGAAATGCCACCGATTTCTGTACATTGATTTTGTATCCTGCAACTTTGCTGAAATCATGAATCAGTTCTAGTAGGCTTTTGGTGGATTCTGTCGGGTTTTCCATGTAAAGTATCATGTCATCTGCAAAAAGTGAAAGTTTGACTTCCTCCTTGCCAATCTTGATGCCTTTTATTTTGTTTTGTTGTCTGATTGCTGATGCTAAGACTTCCAGCACTATGTTAAATAGCAGTGGCAAGAGTGGACACCCCTGTCGTGTTCCTGATCTCAGGGGGAAGGCTTTCAATTTTTCCCCATTGAGGATGATATTAGCTGTGGGCTTTTCATATATGGCTTTTATGATGTTTAAGTATGTTCCTTCTATCCCGACTTTCTCGAGAGTTTTTATTAAGAAAGGATGCTGTATTTTGTCAAATGCTTTTTCTGCATCTATTGACAGGATCATATGGTTCTTATCTTTTCTTTTGTTGATGTGATGTATCACATTGATTGATTTGCGAATATTGAACCAGCCCTGCAAACCAGGGATTAATCCTACTTGATCATGGTGGATAATTCTCTTTATATGCTGTTGGTTTCGATTTGCTAGTATCTTGTTGAGAATTTTTGCATCCATATTCATCAGGGATATTGGCCTGTAATTTTCTTTCTTTGCTGGGTCTCTATCTGGTTTGGGAATCAAAGTGATGCTGGCTTCATAGAATGAGTCCGGGAGTTTTCCTTCCGTTTCAATTTTTTGGAACAGCTTGAGGAGGATAGGAATTAACTCTGTTTTAAATGTCTGGTAAAATTCCGCAGGAAAGCCATCTGGTCCAGGGCTTTTATTTGCTGGGAGGTTTTTAATAACGGATTCTATTTCTTCACTAGTTATGGGTCTGTTCAAATTTTCTATTTCTTCCCGTTTGAGTTTCGGTAGCGTGTGGCTATTTAGGAAGCTGTCCATTTCTTCCAGATTGCCAAGTTTGGTGGCATATAATTTTTCATAGTATTCTCTGATGATTGCTTGTATCTCTGAGGGATTGGTTGTAATTTCTCCCTTTTCATTCACGATTTTATTTATTTGAGTTCTCTCTCTTTTCTTTTTGAGAAGCCTGGCTAGAGGTTTGTCTATTTTGTTTATTTTTTCAAAGAACCAGCTTTTGGTTTCATTGATCTGTTCCACTACCTTTTCTGTCTCCATATGGTTAATTTGAGCTCTGATCTTTGTTATTTCTCTCTTTCTGCTGGGCTTGGGTTGTTTTAGTTGATCTGCTTCTAGTTCCTTTAGGCGTGCTGTTAGAATTTGTGTTATTGATTTTTCTTGTTTCTTGAGATGGGCCTGGATTGCAATATATTTCCCTCTCAGGACTGCCTTTGCTGCATCCCAGAGCGTTTGGATTGTTGTATTTTCATTTTCATTTGTTTCCATGTATTTTTTAATTTCTTCTCTGATGGCTTGGTTGACCCAGTCATCTTTTAGTAGGTTATTTCTTAGCCACCATGTTCTTGGATATTTTCCAGGCTTTCTCCTGTGGTTGATTTCAAGTTTCAAAGCATTGTGGTCTGACACTGTACACGGTATGATCTCAATTCTTTTATATTTATTCAGAGCTTCCCTGTGCCCCAGAATGTGGTCTATCTCGGAAAATGTACCGTGTGCAGATGAGAAGAACGTAAATTCCTTTGCTTCTGGATGAAGGACCCTAAAGATGTCTGTGAGGCCCATCTGTCCTAATGTGTCATTCAGGGCTATTGTTTCTGCGGAGATTTTCTGTTTTGTGGATCTATCCAATGCTGAGAGTGGAGTGTTGAGATCCCCTACTATTAGGACATTTTTATCGATGAGGTTGCTAATGTTTGTAATTAGTTGTTTTACAAATTTGGGTGCCCCTGAATTCGGTGCGTAGATATTTACAATTGTTAGCTCTTCCTGCTGGATGGTCCCTGAGACTATTATATAATGTCCTTCCTCATCTCTTATTACATCGTTCATTTTAAAGTCTAATTTGTCTGATATAAGTGTGGCTACTCCGGCTTTCTTCTGACTTCCAGTAGCATGGTAGATAGTTCTCCATCCCCTCACTTTCAATCTGAAGGTGTCTTCAGGTTTAAGATGAGTTTCTTGAAGACAGCAAATAGATGGGTCTTGTTTTTTAATCCATTCTGTTATCCTGTGTCTTTTGATTGGCGCATTTAGTCCATTTACATTCAGTGTTAATATTGAAAAATATGGGCTTACAGTCACTGTATTATCTGTAAGTTTCATGTTTGTAAGGCTGTCTCTGGTAGTTTGTGTTCTTTGCCTCCTTGTTTTCATAGAATGCCCCTCAGGATCTCTTGCAGTGCTGGCTTATTTGTGATAAATTCTTTCAGTTTTTGTTTGTTGGGAAAAACCTTGATCTCTCCTTCTATTCTGAATGACAGGCTAGCCGGATACAGAATTCTTGGTTGCATGTCCTTCTTGCTCATCACAGTGAAGATATCCTGCCATTCCTTTCTGGCTTGCCAAGTTTCCGTAGATAAGTCTGCTACTACCCTTATAGGTCTCCCTTTGTATGTTAGGGTTCTTTTGTCCCTAGCTGCTTTCAGGATTCTCTCCCTATCTTTGTATTTTGCCAGCTTCACTACGATGTGCTGTGCAGAAGGTCTATTCAAGTTACGTCTGAGGGGAGTTCTCTGTGCCTCTTGGATTTCCATGCCCGTTTCCTTTCTCATGTTGCGGAAGTTCTCAGCAATGATTTGTTCCAGAACCCCTTCGACTCCTTTCTCTCTCTCTTCTTCCTCTGGAACTCCTATGATACGGATATTGTTTCTTTTGACTGCATCGCTCAGCTCTCGAATTCTCCTTTCCTGTTCCTGGATCAGCTTCTCTCTCTTTTTATCTGCTTCCTCTTTTTCAATGATTTTGTCTTCTAATGCACTAACTCTTTCCTCTACCTCTTCAATCCGTGCTGTGGCTGCTTCCAGTTTCCCCTGTATTTCTTCCAATGTCTTCTTTAATTCTTCCTGACCGTTTTTAAGGTCTTTGAACTTTGCCTCGTGGGACCCCTTGCATTCATCTAAGCTTTTTTCAAGGCCAGCAATTAGTTTTATGATTATCATTGTATATTCAAGTTCTGTTATGTTGCTTATATCTGTTTTCATTAATTCTTGAGCTGTCACTGCTTCTTGTAGACTCTTTTGAGGAGAATTCTTCCGTCTCGTCATTTTGGCTGGATGTGTTATGGGTTGTTTCTTGAAGTTGCCCTGGAAAGGAAAACTGACAGACACACAGAACACAGAAATACTCAAACGTACCGACAAATGGTCCAGACAAGCAGTTCACAACAGAAAAAAATAACAAGTGACTCTCTGAGGGCAATGTCCTGAAGTAACAGCTACACGTTAAGGACAGGGTATGTAGTGTGCTGGTGGCAGAGCATATATAGACAGAATAATGACTGGTGCAGGGAGAAGAAGGAAATGGACTTTGCCCAGGTAGAGCGACTAAAGGGTTTAATCCAGACTGATAGAAATCAGAATAAGGACAGGTGCGAGGGAAAAGGAATAAAGATCGATGTCGTCTAGATGAACTTATACGGCCTGGTTATTCCAGAAAAAGGGCTAGGGAAGTAAAGAAGAGGTTGTAGGACATGTCCTCGAAGAGTGGGTTAAAAAACAAAACAAAAACAAAAAACAAAAAACAAAAACAAAACAAAAAAACCCCAAACAAAACAAACAAACAAACAAAAAACAGAAAAACAAAAAACAAAAAGAACGAAAAAAATGATTAAGCCAGTCAGTACCCTGGATGACCAGCTCAGGGATGGGGATCGGTAGGAATGAGAAAGGGAGGGATAAATTTAAAAAGAAGAAATGACTGGCGTTACTCCAGGCAGCAATCTCCACTTGGATCAGTCGCTCCTGCTGATAGTTTGGGAGGGGCGTGGTTTAGTGTAGGCGGGTCGGCCTCCACTGCTGCAGGGATGGCTTCTGGGGTGACTTCCTGGCTTGTGAGACAACAATGGCGTCTCTCCAGACCCGCGCCACCAGTCCTGGAGGCTTTATTCGCCCCTTTATTTCTGTTCTCTCTCCACCGCCCACGCCAGCCTAGTGTGGTTTACTGGAGCCGCGCCTGGGGCTGCCTGGGTGCCTGCTGCCTATCCCGGCAGGGTGCGTGCCCGGAGGCGCTGGGCGAGGGTGGCGCGGTGGCACGGCCGTCTGCTACCCCCCGATTTGGCTGTAACTGTGCGGGGGTTAGAGGTGCTCTGCAGGAGCCGCCGCCTGGGTCCCCCCTGCCTGTTCCGGCAGCGCGCGCGTCCCGGAGGCGCTGGGCGAGGGTGGCGCGGTGGTGCGGCCGTCTGCCACCCCCCGATTTCGTTATAATTGTGCCGGGATTAGAGGTGCTCCGCAGGCGGCGCCGCCTGCGTCCCCGCTGCCAGTCCCTCCCGCGCGCGTCCCACTGGCTCAGGACGGGGTTGGTGCGGTCCCAGCAGCACGCGGGGATTGCTGCTGTTTGCCACTGAACTTCTCTTCAAAAGCCCTGCATTTAGGGGCTGGATGGTAGCAGTCTCACCTGCTCCGACCCTCTCGTTCAGATGTTGTTCGATCGGCACTTTCCCAGCTATCTCCGAAGACGCTCACCCTCCCCTCAGCTCAACTTCCCGAGTTGGAGTTCGTTTTATCCGACCCAGATTAAACTCACAGTTCAGTTGGGCCGTGTCTGTTTTCGCCTTAGTTTCTTGTCAGCTCTAGCACCTTTTCCCCCCGATTTTTGGAGTTGAGAGAGAGACAATGGTTTCAGTCGTCCCCCTTTAAAGGGCAAGCGAAATACTGGAGCCCCCTACTCCTCCGCCATGTTGCCCTCCTGGCCAGTGTTGCTTCTTAAATTATTCCTTGAGGTCATCATTACTCTAATACCAAAGGCAGACAAAGACAGTACATTAAAAGCAAACTACAGACAATATACCTTACTAATATTAATGCAAAAATCCACAACAAAATCCAAATAACAACAATCCAAATAAAACAGGATACTTAAAGGATTATACACCATACCCAAGTAGGATTTATTCCTGGAATGCAAGAACATTTCTACATAAGAAAAATCAATGCAGTATACCACGTTAAGAGAGTCTTATGGAAATCAAATGGAAAAATCCAAATGATTATTTCAATTGATTCAGAAAATTCATTTGAAAACATTCAACATCCTTTTATGATAAAAAAATACACTCGAAAAGTAGGAATAGAAGGAAATTAAACATAATAAAACCCATATATGAAATACCCACAGGGAACCATCATATCAATGGTAAAAGAATAAAAGATTATCCTCTAAGATCAAGAACAAGTGAAGGCTGCCTGCTTTCACCACTTCTATTTAACACAGTCTTGGAAGTTCTAGCCAGAGCAGCTAGGCAAGAAAAAAATAGAAAGAATCCATATTGGAAAGCAAGAAGTAACATTAACTCTGTTTGAAGATGTTATGATTCTATATGCAGAAATCCCTAAAGACTCCACACAAAAGAAATTGTCAAAACAAATAAATTAAACAAATTAGCAGGATACAAAGTCAACACTCAAAAATCAGTTGTGCTTCTAAACAGTAACAATGAGCAATCTGAAAGGAAAATTAAGAAAACAATCCCATTTACATTAACATCAAGAAAATAAAATGCTTAGGAACTAACTTAACCAAAGAGGTGAAAAAAGCACACACACAAAAACAATTACAAAGCTCTAAGTGAAAGAAATTAAAGAATACATAAATAAATGGAAACATATCCCATTCTCATAGATTTGGAGATTTAACATTGTTAAGATACCAGTATTACCCAAAGCAATCTATAGAGTCAATGTAATCTCTACAAAAATCCCAATGATGTTTTTTGTAGAAATAGCAAACCTATTTTAAAATTTAAACGGAACTTCAAAGGACTCTGAATAGACAAAAAATCTTGAAAAAGAAGAAAGGAACAAAAAGACTCACACTTACTGATTTCAAAACTTAGTTCAAAACTATAGTAATCAAAACAGCATGGTATTGCTGTCAAGAGACTGATGGAATGAAATAGAGAGCTCAGAAATAAACCTTTATGTATATGGTCAAGTGATTTTGACAAAAGTGCCAAGACCCTTCAATGGGGGAAAGAATAGTGTTTTCAACAAATGGTGCTGGGACAACTAGATATCCACGTGCAAAAGAATAAAGCTGAACACCATATACAAAAATTAACCCCAAATATAATCAAAGACCCAAATATAAGACCTTAAACTATAATACTCTTAAAAGAAAACAAAGTGCAAAAATTTCATAATATTGGATTTGGCAACGATTTCTTGGATATGGCAGCAGAGGCACTGGTAGCAAAAGAAAAAGATCGCCAAACTGGACTTCAAAAACGAGTGTCAACAGACACACCAAGAAGGGCGCCTGGGGGGCTCAATTAGTTAAGCGTCTGACTCTCGATTTTTGGCTCGGGTCATGATCTCCTGGTTCCTGAGATTGAGCCCCGCATGGGGTTGTGTGCTGACAGCATGGAGCCTGCTTGGGATTCTCTCTCTCTCTCGGTATGCCCCTCCCCTGTTGACTTTATCTCCCTCTCTCTCTCGCTCTCGCTCTCTCCCAAAAGTAAATAAATAAACTTTAAAAAAGACACATCAACAGAATAAAAAGGCAACCCACAAAATAGCAGAAAAGATTTACAGTCGTGTATTTGATAAGTGATTAATATCCTAGAAAATATACAAAACTCCTACAATTCAACAACGAAGAAACAAATGACCCAATTTAAAAATAAGCAAAGGATTTTAATAGGCATTCCTCCAAAGAAGATATAAAAATGGCCAAACACCACATGAAAAGATGCTCAACATCACTAATCAAATACAAATCAAAACTATAATGAAATATTTCCTCACACCCATTGGTATGGCTACTATCAAAAAAACACAAACAAAAACAAGAACAAAACACAAAAAAAACCCAGAAAACAAGTTTTGGCAAGGATGTGGAGAAATTGGAACCCTGCACTATTAGTGGAAATGTGAAATGGTATAGCTGCTGTGGAGAACAGTATGGCAGTTCCTCAAAATCTTGAAAACAGAATTGCCTTATAATCCAACAATTCCATTTCTGGATGTAACCCCCAAAGAATTGAAAGCAGGGATTCAAACAGATATTTGTATGTTCATTCATACCAGCATTATTCACAGTATCTAAAATGTGGAAGCACACCAGGTGTCCACTGACGGATGAATGATTAAGCAAGATGTGGTAATATACATACAATGGAATATTATTCAGTCTTAAAAAGAAAGGAAATTCTCCTGTGTAGCAAAATAGGAATGAATCTTGAGGACTTTGTACTAAGTGAAATAAGCCATTCACACAATGACACATACTATGATTCCACTTATATGAAGTACGTAGTTAATATCATAGAGACAGAAAATAGAATGATAGTTTCCAGGGGGTAGGAGGAAGGGAGAAATGGGGAGTTATTATTTAACAGGTATAGAGTTTAAGTTTTATAAGATAAAAGAGTTCCAGAGATGAGTAGTGGTGATGGTAGCACTTTACGAACACATTTAATATCTCTTCACTGTACACTTAAAAATGATTGAAGGATGCCTGGGAGGCTCAGTCGGTTGAGCATCTGACTCTTGATTTTGCCTCAGGCCATGATCTCATGGTTCGTGGGATCGAGCCCCATGTTGGACTCCACACTGAGTGTGGAGCCTGCTTAAGATTCTCTCTGTCTTCCTCTCCCTCTGCCCCTCCCCATCCCAAAATAAATAAATAAACTTAAAAAAATGATTGAGATGTTAAATTTTTTTGTTACATGTATTTTACCACAATAAAAACAATTAGAAAAAATAAAAAATAAGATATTTGAATGGTCTAAATACACTGATTAAAAGACAGCGACTATCAACTGGATAAGAAAACAAGACTAAAGTATTTATGTTGTCCACAAGAAACCCATTTTAAATATAAAATACGGCTAGATTAAATGTAAAGGAATGGAGGGGAGGAGGCAACATGGCGGAGGAGTAGGGGGCTCCAGTATTTCGCTTGCCCTTTAAAGGGGGACGACTGAAACCATTGTCTCTCTCTCAACTCCAAAAATCGGGGGGAAAAGGTGCTAGAGCTGACAAGAAACTAAGGCGAACACAGACACGGCCCAACTGAACTGTGAGTTTAATCTGGGTCGGATAAAACGAACTCGAACTCGGGAAGTTGAGCTGAGGGGAGGGTGAGCGTCTTCGGAGATAGCTGGGAAAGTGCGGACCGAACAACATCTGAACGAGAGGGCCAGAGCGGGTGAGACCACTACCATGCAGGCCCTAAATGCAGGGCTTTTGAAGAGAAGTTCAGTGGCAAACAGCAGCAATCCCCGCGCGCTGCTGGGACCGCACCAACCTCGTCCTGAGCCACTGGGACGCGCGCGGGAGGGACTGGCAGCGGGGACGCAGGCGGCGCCGCCTGCGGAGCACCTCTAACCCCGGCACAATTATAACGAAATCGGGGGGTGGCAGACGGCCGCACCACCGCGCCACCCTCGCCCAGCGCCTCCGGGGCGCGCGCGCTGCGGGACAGGCAGGGGGGACTCAGGCGGCGGCTCCTGCGGAGCACCTCTAACCCCCGCACAGTTATAGCCAAATCGGGGGGTAGCAGAGGGCCGCGCCACCGCGCCACCCTCGCCCAGCGCCTCCGGGCACGCACTCTGCCGGGATAGGCAGCAGGCACCCAGGCAGCCCCAGGCGCGGCTCCAGTAAACCACACTAGGCTGGCGTGGGCGGTGGAGAGAGAACAGAAATAAAGGGGCGAATAAAGCCTCCAGGACTGGTGGCGCGGGTCTGGAGAGACGCCATTGTTGTCTCACAAGCCAGGAAGTCACCCCAGAAGCCATCCCTGCAGCAGTGGAGGCCGGACCCCGCCTACACTAAACCACGCCCCTCCCAAACTATCAGCAGGAGCGACTGATCCAAGTGGAGATTGCTGCCTGGAGTAACGCCAGTCATTTCTTCTTTTTAAATTTATCCCTCCCTTTCTCATTCCTACCGATCCCCATCCCTGAGCTGGTCATCCAGGGTACTGACTGGCTTAATCATTTTTTTCGTTCTTTTTGTTTTTTGTTTTTTTGTTTTTTGTTTGTTTGTTTGTTTTGTTTGGGTTTTTTTTGTTTTGTTTTTTGTTTTTTGTTTTTTGTTTTTGTTTTGTTTTTTAACCCACTCTTTGAGGACATGTCCTACAACCTCTTCTTTACTTCCCTAGCCCTTTTTCTGGAATAACCAGGCCGTATAAGTTCATCTAGACGACATCGATCTTTATTCCTTTTCCCTCGCACCTGTCCTTATTCTGATTTCTATCAGTCTGGATTAAACCCTTTAGTCGCTCTACCTGGGCAAAGTCCATTTCCTTCTTCTCCCTGCACCAGTCATTTTTCTGTCTATATATGCTCTGCCACCAGCACACTACATACCCTGTCCTTAACGTGTAGCTGTTACTTCAGGACATTGCCCTCAGAGAGTCACTTGTTATTTTTTTCTGTTGTGAACTGCTTGTCTGGACCATTTGTCGGTACGTTTGAGTATTTCTGTGTTCTGTGTGTCTGTCAGTTTTCCTTTCCAGGGCAACTTCAAGAAACAACCCATAACACATCCAGCCAAAATGACGAGACGGAAGAATTCTCCTCAAAAGAGTCTACAAGAAGCAGTGACAGCTCAAGAATTAATGAAAAGAGATATAAGCAACATAACAGAACTTGAATATAGAATGTTAATCATAAAACTAATTGCTGGCCTTGAAAAAAGCTTAGATGAATGCAAGGGGTCCTACGAGGCAAAGTTCAAAGACCTTAAAAACGGTCAGGAAGAATTAAAGAAGACATTGGAAGAAATACAGGGGAAACTGGAAGCAACCACAGCACGGATTGAAGAGGTAGAGGAAAGAGTTAGTGCATTAGAAGACAAAATCATTGAAAAAGAGGAAGCAGATAAAAAGAGAGAGAAGCTGATCCAGGAACAGGAAAGGAGAATTCGAGAGCTGAGCGATGCAGTCAAAAGAAACAATATCCGTATCATAGGAGTTCCAGAGGAAGAAGAGAGAGAGAAAGGAGTCGAAGGGGTTCTGGAACAAATCATTGCTGAGAACTTCCTCAACATGAGAAAGGAAACGGGCATGGAAATCCAAGAGGCACAGAGAACTCCCCTCAGACGTAACTTGAATAGACCTTCTGCACGGCACATCATAGTGAAGCTGGCAAAATACAAAGATAGGGAGAGAATCCTGAAAGCAGCTAGGGACAAAAGAACCCTAACATACAAAGGGAGACCTATAAGGGTAGTAGCAGATTTATCTACGGAAACTTGGCAAGCCAGAAAGGAATGGCAGGACATCTTCAATGTGATGAGCAAGAAGGACATGCAACCAAGAATTCTGTATCCGGCTAGCCTGTCATTCAGAATAGAAGGAGAGATCAAGGTTTTTCCCAACAAACAAAAACTGAAAGAATTTATCACAAATAAGCCAGCACTGCAAGAGATCCTGAGGGGCACTCTATGAAAACAAGGAGGCAAAGAATACAAACTACCAGACACAGCCTTACAAACATGAAACTTACAGATAATACAGTGACTGTAAGCCCATATTTTTCAATATTAACACTGAATGTAAATGGACTAAATGCGCCAATCAAAAGACACAGGATAACGGAATGGATTAAAAAACAAGACCCATCTATTTGCTGTCTTCAAGAAACTCATCTTAAACCTGAAGACACCTTCAGATTGAAAGTGAGGGGATGGAGAACTATCTACCATGCTACTGGAAGTCAGAAGAAAGCCGGAGTAGCCACACTTATATCAGACAAATTAGACTTTAAAATGAACGATGTAATAAGAGATGAGGAAGGACATTATATAATAGTCTCAGGGACCATCCAGCAGGAAGAGCTAACAATTGTAAATATCTACGCACCGAATTTGGGGGCACCCAAATTTGTAAAACAACTAATTACAAACATTAGCAACCTCATCGATAAAAACGTCCTAATAGTAGGGGATCTCAACACTCCACTCTCGGCATTGGATAGATCAACAAAACAGAAAATCTCCGCAGAAACAATAGCCCTGAATGACACATTAGGACAGATGGGCCTCACAGACATCTTTAGGGTCCTTCATCCAGAAGCAAAGGAATTTACATTCTTCTCATCTGCACACGGTACATTTTCCAAGATAGACCACATTCTGGGGCACAGGGAAGCCCTGAATAAATATAAAAGAATTGAGATCATACCGTGTACAGTGTCAGACCACAAAGCTTTGAAACTTGAAATCAACCACAGGAGAAAGCCTGGAAAATATCCAAGAACATGGCGGCTAAGAAATAACCTACTAAAAGATGACTGGGTCAACCAAGCCATCAGAGAAGAAATTAAAAAATACATGGAAACAAATGAAAATGAAAATACAACAATCCAAACGCTCTGGGATGCAGCAAAGGCAGTCCTGAGAGGGAAATATATTGCAATCCAGGCCCATCTCAAGAAACAAGAAAAATCAATAACACAAATTCTAACAGCACGCCTAAAGGAACTAGAAGCAGATCAACTAAAACAACCCAAGCCCAGCAGAAAGAGAGAAATAACAAAGATCAGAGCTCAAATTAACCATATGGAGACAGAAAAGGTAGTGGAACAGATCAATGAAACCAAAAGCTGGTTCTTTGAAAAAATAAACAAAATAGACAAACCTCTAGCCAGGCTTCTCAAAAAGAAAAGAGAGAGAACTCAAATAAATAAAATCGTGAATGAAAAGGGAGAAATTACAACCAATCCCTCAGAGATACAAGCAATCATCAGAGAATACTATGAAAAATTATATGCCACCAAACTTGGCAATCTGGAAGAAATGGACAGCTTCCTAAATAGCCACACGCTACCGAAACTCAAACGGGAAGAAATAGAAAATTTGAACAGACCCATAACTAGTGAAGAAATAGAATCCGTTATTAAAAACCTCCCAGCAAATAAAAGCCCTGGACCAGATGGCTTTCCTGCGGAATTTTACCAGACATTTAAAACAGAGTTAATTCCTATCCTCCTCAAGCTGTTCCAAAAAATTGAAACGGAAGGAAAACTCCCGGACTCATTCTATGAAGCCAGCATCACTTTGATTCCCAAACCAGATAGAGACCCAGCAAAGAAAGAAAATTACAGGCCAATATCCCTGATGAATATGGATGCAAAAATTCTCAACAAGATACTAGCAAATCGAATCCAACAGCATATAAAGAGAATTATCCACCATGATCAAGTAGGATTCATCCCTGGGTTGCAGGGCTGGTTCAATATTCGCAAATCAATCAACGTGATACATCACATCAACAAAAGAAAAGATAAGAACCATATGATCCTGTCAATAGATGCAGAAAAAGCATTTGACAAAATACAGCATCCTTTCTTAATAAAAACTCTCGAGAAAGTCGGGATAGAAGGAACATACTTAAACATCATAAAAGCCATATATGAAAAACCCACAGCTAATATCATCCTCAATGGGGAAAAATTGAAAGCCTTCCCCCTGAGATCAGGAACACGACAGGGATGTCCACTCTCGCCACTGCTATTTAACATAGTGCTGGAAGTCTTAGCATCAGCAATCAGACAACAAAACAAAATAAAAGGCATCAAGATTGGCAAGGAGGAAGTCAAACTTTCACTTTTTGCAGATGACATGATACTTTACATGGAAAACCCGACAGAATCCACCAAAAGCCTACTAGAACTGATTCATGATTTCAGCAAAGTTGCAGGATACAAAATCAATGTACAGAAATCGGTGGCATTTCTATACACCAACAATGAAGCAGCAGAAAGAGAAATAAAGAAGCTAATCCCTTTCACAATTGCACCAAAAACCATAAAATACTTAGGAATAAACCTAACCAAAGATGTGAAAGACCTCTACACTGAAAACTATAAAAAACTTATGAAGGAAATTGAGGAAGACACAAGGAAATGGAAAAACATCCCATGCTCATGGATTGGAAGAATAAATATCGTCAAAATGGCAACACTACCCAAAGCAATCTACACATTCAATGCAATCCCAATCAAAATTGCACCAGCATTCTTCTCAAAGCTAGAGCAAACAATCCTAAAATTTGTATGGAACCACAAAAGACCTCGAATAGCCAAAATAATACTGAAGAATAAAACCAAGGCGGGAGGCATCACAATCCCAGACTTTAACCTCTACTACAAAGCGGTGGTCATCAAGACTGTATGGTATTGGCACAAAAACAGACGCATAGACCAATGGAATAGAATAGAAAACTCAGAAATGGACCCGCAAGTATATGGCCAACTAATCTTTGACAAAGCGGGAAAATGTATCCAATGGAAAAAAGACAGCCTTTTTAACAAATGGTGCTGGGAGAATTGGACAGCAACATGCAAAAGAATGAAACTAGACCACTTTCTTACACCACTCACAAAAATAAATTCTAAATGGATAAAAGATCTGAATGTGAGGCAGGAAACCGTCAAAATCCTAGAGGAGAAAACAGGAAAAAGCCTCTTTGACCTAAGACGCACCAATTTCTTACTCGACATGTCTCCAAAGGCAAGAGAATTAAAAGCAAAGATGAACTATTGGGACCTCATCAAGATAAAAAGCTTCTGCACGGCAAAAGAAATAACCAACAAAACGAATAGGCAACCAACGGAATGGGAAAAGATCATCGCAAATGACATATCGGATAAAGGACTAATATCTAAAATTTATAAAGAACTTACCAAACTCCAAACCCGAAAAACAAACAACCCAGTGAAGAAATGGGCGGAAGATATGAATAGACACTTCTCCAAAGGGGACATTCAGATGGCCAACAGACACATGAAACGATGCTCAATGTCACTCAGCATCAGGGAAATACAAATCAAAACTACACTGAGATACCACCTCACACCAGTCAGAGTGGCTAAAATGAACAAATCAGGAAACTATAGATGCTGGCGAGGATGTGGAGAAGTAGGCACCCTCCTACACTGTTGGTGGGAATGCAAACTGGTGCAGCCACTCTGGAAAACGGTGTGGAGGTTCCTCAAAAAAATGAAAATAGAGCTACCCTATGACCCAGCAATAGCCCTGCTAGGAATCTACCCAAGAGACACAGGAATGCTGATGCATAGGAGCACGTGTACCCCAATGTTCATAGCAGCACTTTCGACAATAGCCAAATCATGGAAAGAGACCAAGTGCCCATCAACTGACGAATGGATAAAGAAGTTATGGTACTTATATACAATGGACTACTACGTGGCAATGAGAAAAAATGAAATCTGGCCATGTGTAGCAACATGGATGGAACTGGAGGGTATTATGTTAAGTGAAATAAGTCAGTCAGAAAAAGACAGATACCATATGTTTCCACGAATAGGTGGACTTTGTGAAACTAAGCAAAAACCAGGGGGAGGGGAAGAGGGGAAAGAAAAAAAAGACACAAAGAGGGAGGGAGATAAAACATAAGAGACTCTCAAAGACTAAGAAAAAACTGAGGGTAAGGGGGATGAGGGAGGGGGGAGAGGGGGTGATGGGCATTAAAAAGGGCACATGTTGGGATGAGCACTGGGTGTTATATGTAAACCAATTTGAAAATAAACTATTATAACAAAAAAAAAAAATAAAAAATAAAAAAATAAAAAAAAAAAAAAAAAGAAATGTAAAGGAATGGAAAAAGACCCATCATAATATTAATCGAAATAAAGCGGAAGTTGCTCTATTCATTTTGGACACGGTAGACTTCAGAGCAAGAAAAGTGATCAAGAATAAAAAAAGGGATTGCACAATAATAAAGGGGCCGATGTTCCAATAAGATCTAACAACCCTGAGTGTATATACATCTAAAATAATGCCTCAAGATACATGCGGTAGAAAATCTGATGTAACTAAAGGAGAAATAGACAAATTCGCTATTACAATTGGAGGCGCTAACCGTCTTCTTTCAGAACTTGGCAGATCCAGCAAAAAAAAAAATAAATAAATAGGAATATAACTGAATAGAGAAGCACCACTAATGAACTG
Source organism: Paguma larvata (assembly GCA_030068075.1). Taxonomy (NCBI): domain Eukaryota; kingdom Metazoa; phylum Chordata; class Mammalia; order Carnivora; family Viverridae; genus Paguma; species Paguma larvata. The sequence goes on along the minus strand of CM057827.1, from coordinate 126,001,535 downwards.
GATTTAATCTGCATTCGTAGAATACTTAATCCAATGGCCACAGAGTACATATTCTTCTCAAGCTCACTTGGAAGATACGCCAAGATAGGCTGCGTTCAGAGTTACAAAAGACACTTTTTAAAAATTAAAAAAAAAATAGGGCACCTGGGTGGCTCAGTCGGTTAAGTGTCCCACTTCAGCTCAGGTCATGACCTCACAGTCTGTGAGTTCGAACCCCACATCGGGCTCTGTGCTGAAGGCTCAGAACCCGGAGCCTGCTTAGGATTCTGTGTCTCTGTCTCTCTCTCTGCCCCTACCCTGCTCATGCTCTCTCTCTCAAAAATAAATAAAACATTAAGAATTTTTTAATTAAAAAAATAGAAATCATACGAAGTATGCTTTCAGACCATAGTAGATTTAAACTAGTAATCAATAACTGAAAGATAGCTAGAAAATCCCAAAAGGTTTGGATATTAAGCAAAATAGTTAGAAATAACACATGGGTCAAGGAAGAAGTCTCGCGGGAAATTAAAACAAACTTTTAACTGAACAGAAATGAAAATACAACTTATCAAAATGTGCCAATGTAGCAAAAACAGAGCTTAGCAATAAATATTGAACAGGGGACGCATAGGTTAGAAAAGAAGGAAATTTACGACCAATAATCTAAGCTTGTATCTAAAGAAACTTGATGAAGAAGAGCACATTAAATCCAAAGTAAGGAGAAGAAAAGAAATGATAAAAAGTAAGGCAAGAATCAATGAAGCTGAAAATAAGAAATGAATGGAGAAAATCAATAAAAATTATAACCTGGTTCTTTGAAAGGATCAATAAAATTGGTACACCTGTAGCCAGGCTACACAAGAAAAAAAAAACAGTTCTCTCACACATTAATAAAATCAGAAATGAAAGAGGAAGTCTTCACCACCCCAGATCTCATTGACATGAAAAAGATAACAAGGAAATATTCTGAACTCCTGTATGCCTACAAACATAATAGCATAGAAGAACTGGAACAGTTCTCTGAAAAATACAGTTTATCAAAACTCGCACAAGGAGAAATAAATTGTGTATAATTGAAGAGAACAGAAATAGATAATAGAATAGCTGATGGAATTCTGAAAATTAACAGTTTATTCCAACTGCAGGATTTACTAAAAAGCTGCAGTGATCAACAGTGTGTATCAGTAAAATAGACTAACAGATCGATGAAACAGAATTGCGAGCCCATGAAAGACACATATACATATAGTCAAATGATCCTTGACAAAGGGGCAAAGGCAGTTCAACAAAAATAGTCTCTTCGACAAACGAGGCTGGGACAGCTAGACATCATCATGCAAAAAATGAATTGAGATACACACTTTGCACCAAAAGTAACTTAAAACTGACGATAAATCTACGTGTAAAACACAAAACTGCAGCTCTTAAAAGATAACAAAGAAAATAATAATATAATAGAAACGCCTATGTGGCCTTGGGTTTGGTGATGACTTTCTAGGTGTAGCACCAAAGTACAATTTTTCAAATTAAAAATTGATAGGTTGGAGTTCATTAAAATAAAACCTTGTGCTCTACCAAGACACTGTTAAGAGAATGAAAATACAAGCCACGTATTAGGAGAAAATATTTCCAAAACGCATATCTAACAAAGGCCTCATATTGGAAACACACGAAGAACTCCTAAAACTTGATGAGAAAACTAACAATGCAATTTAAAAATGAGCAAATGATCTGAACAGATAACTCACTGAAGAAGATATACAGATGGCATTAAGAGATTGCACATTAAAACAACAATGACGTGGTACCACAAACCTATTAGAATGGCTGAGATCCCATTCTGGCAATACCAAATGCTGACAAGGATGGGGAGCAACAGGAATTCACTGATTGCTGATGGAGATGCAAAATGGGAAAGCCACATAAGAAGACAATTTGGCACTTTATTACAAAGATAAATATAGATTTACCATATGATTCAGCTATAGTACTCCCAAGTATTTGTCCAAATGAGCTTAAAACTTATATCTACACGTAAACACACACACACACACACACACACGCACATACCTCTCCACATTAATGTTTATAGCAGCTTTATTCATAATTGCCATAATTGTAATCAACCAAGAAGACCTTCAATGAGTGAATCAATAAACAGATTGGCATATCCATATAATTGAGCATCGTCGGTAATAAAATGAAATTAATTATCAAGCCACAAAAACACATAGAAGGATTTTAGCTGCATATTTCTAAGTTAAAGAAGTCAGACTGAAAAGGCTGTATGATTTCAACTCTATGACATTCTGGAGAAGAGAAAATTATATATATAAAAAGGTCTGTGAGTACCAGGGTTTTTGGGGGAGGAATGACTAGGCGGGTCACAAGGGATTGGTAGGGCAACAAAACTATTCTGTATGAAATGGTAACAATGAATGAATGTTATAATACATTTCTCAAAACCCATGGAACGTAAAATACAATGAGTGAACCCAACATAAACAAACTATAGCCTTAGTTAATAATAATGGAGCAATACTGGTTCATCAGTTGTAACTAATGTACCACACTATGGTATGATACCTCTGTACTTTCTTGTATGATTTTTCTGTAAACCTAAAACTACTCTAAAAATAAAGTCGAATTAAAAATAAGAGTCGTTTTATTCAAAATAAATCTTGGTATATAACTATTATGTACTACAGGAAAAGTGGACCTGTTTGCCCAAAGCCTTGACTAATTCGCTGTCATGCCCCGACCCTCATTACCCTGTACTCTACCCTGTCTCATTCCTGGAGGTAATGATGAGAAATCTGGGACTCCAGGCACACAGTTCAAAAGCTCTTGAATGATGGTATCTTAGGGCCTTACCTATACCAATACCACGGCCCTAATATTTTCTTTCCTCCTAATGAATTGGAAGCCAAAAGGGAAATGTTAACCTTAATATATCTGAATTCACTAACAGTTATATTTATAACTGAGACACCAGCCAGTCTCGCCTGTCTTCTTCGCTGTGGGGATATTTCAGTAGTTCTATTGTTAACACAGCCCTTGAAAAATGCAAAATACTCCTTTCAAAGTAGTTTGATGAAATGGCAAATCCCTGGCTTCGGCAGCATCTTTCCTCATGTTCCGTTTTCCTGAAATGCGGATGGCTGGTGCTCTTGTCTGTACCTGCTGCATTAACAACATTCTTTGAAGGGAGGTCCTACCCAATAACTTCAGGCTTGAAACAGACGTGGAATGCACTGAGGCAGCACACAGGGGAATGTCCTAGGAAGCCCTGATCGAAGGGCAATTTGAGCTCCAGAATTTCTGATTGCGTTCAATTACGAATGCCCGAGTCTGTCAAGTTCTAAAGCAGGAAGTACATAGTGTGTCTGGAGATCTTCATCTTGACCGAATGGCGGTGGGCTCCAGGGGTAGAATCAAGGCACTCCAGTGATATTTTAACAGCGGTAAAGCTGTGTGCATTGGGTTTACACAAATTTGAGAATAGATTTTTGAGTTACATCTGAGTTTCTCTAATATATGGCTTGTTTTATGACAGAGTTACCTGGTCAAGCGAGAAAGAGTTAATCATAGCAGAACAAGTTAAGTGAGTTAAAACCTAAACCAATGCTCTGCTTTGTAGGTAACATAAAAATAGAGGTTAGGAGATAAGTTTTAGAAGCTGGTAATGAGGGTGATTTCAGCCAGAGACAGTCCAATAACTAAAACAGCCAGACACAAGTCACATTCCAGGCAAAACAATCAACATGGGATCCATTTAAAGTCCAGAAATAGGTCCTTTGGGACAGTCAAGTCTGGCAGGTAGCATAGAAGAAATAAGAAGGAAAGCCATCAGCGGCCATCTGTGTCCTGCCCTCAAGGGACACCAGGAATGTGGTGTGTGTGTGTGTGCGTGTGTGTGAGTTGTGTGTGTGTGTGCTGGCTAGTCGAAAGGAAAAAGAACTCCATTTGAAAGAAACAGAGCTGACTTTATTTCTGCAGGAATTATGGAGAATCCTGGTACCAAGACCTCATAACCCTGCGGAGTATAGTTCCTAGTACCCAACCAGAGTGGAACCATACCCAATCTGGCAAGCAGTGAAATTACTCTCGGGTTCAAGACTGACCCTTAAACCTAGGTCAAAACTAGTCTTACTGGTCAAACGTATCATTCTCCCATTAAAGAAAAGAAAGCTATAGAGAAAGAGAGGACAAATAGATAATACACCCATTTTCTCATTCAGCAATTAGTGAGTCCTTATTCTAGGCATGTAAATATGGAGGGATGAAAAGAGTTCACAGAAGAAATACACACTGCCTCTGTCCCTCACACAGCTTGCTTTGGCATATCGTTGGCTTTTAAGATAAAATAGTGAGCCCCATTTCTTCTAGGACATTTGTTTTATCCATCCCAGGGTCTAACTCCTTCCAGAACCAAGCATCATGAAGAAGCATCCTTAAGAAATCTACCTTAGTGAGGTGTACATGTTCTAGTTCGCAAAGCAGTGAAATACAAGGTTTTAAAAACATTCACCACAGCTGTTGTTAGGATGGTCAGCACCGGAGAACCTAACCCATATTGTACCCTTTAGCATGGACTTGATCATTATCTACTGAGAAGCCTGTATGTCAGGCACTGTTCTAGGTCCTTGATCCACAACAGTGAACAAAACAGACTTCCTGCTGCTGACATCGAATCAAAAGAGACACAATAAATAATAAACACAAGAAACAACTACATTATATAGTATGAGGTGGTAAGAAGTTCTAGTTACAAGATGGTGAGTTCTAGAGAAAAAATAGATCATAGTGAGAGAAGGCAGGAAAACAGTGGGTCACGGTGTAGGCAAATTACAATTTTAAGTAGGGGGCTCAGGAGATTGAGGAAATCTCATCTCATTGAGGATGTGGCCTGTCTAGAAAGATTTAAAAGCAGGGGAGGATTTAAAGAGGTGATTTTCTGGAGAAAGAGCTTTCCAGGGGAGGCTAACAACCAGTGCAAAGGTCCTGTGGTGAAGAAATGTCTGGAATGTTAGAAACATTCAGAACAAGGCCAGAACAAGATGGGGGAAGGACAGTATTAGAATCATAGAGGAGAATGGAAAAGTAATCAGGGGTGGGGGAGGGAGAGACATGTCAGGCTTTATAGACCAATGTAAAGGCTTTGGTCTACTAGAAGGGAAATGGGGAGACTTCGCAGTGATCAAAGGGGTGACATGATATAATTTTTTGTAGCAGACATCATCAGCTTCATCTAATCCCTTGGGCTCTCCTGTGCACCCCTCCCCTGGCTTCTATGTGTTTTTCCTTCTCACAAATTTCCCTTAGGCTCCTGGGCACAGAGGATGCGCAGTGCCTTGGAATTTACATTTCCCAGGGAGTCTGGAGCCTGGAACTGATCAGTGCCCAGCACTAATCCTTTCTTTCTAGCTGGACACACTCTAGGGCATAAATGATACTCCAGAGCACCTTTGCCCTGGATTAGGCTGGGACTGGGATTTTGTCTCAATCACACCTCTCCTCGCTCATTCCCCTATCCCTTTCTCCAATCTCTTATCGGTTTCACCCGGGTGCATTTCCTTCTATAACGCATGTATGATTGAATTGTTATCTTGGGTCTGCTTTAAGGAGATCTGACCTGAGAAAGTTTTCAAAGGACACTCAGGCCGTCTGGGTAACGTCAGGGTCAAGGAAAGAATCAGGGAGCCCTGTTAGGGGTACTGCAATAACCCAGGGTGCAGGCAGTGGAGGGGGAAAGACGTGAATAGAGTCTGGATATGTTTTGAAGGTAGAGACACCAAGATGTGCTGATGACTTAGAGGTGGATTGTGAGAGAGGGAGAGAGAAATAAAGGTTCTTGGCTGAGTTTCTAGATGGATGAACCTGCCATTCCCTGAGATGGAGAATGCTGCTGTAGACAAGGGAAAAACAGGAGCTTGAATTTTGACACGTTCTGCTGTGGTGGCTAACAGACCACTCTGCAAACCTGTCACAGGCAGTGGGCCATTGTCAGAGGAGGAGGCTCTCCACGATGCAGACCCCGGGACAGAATGGGGAGTTCGTGGAATGTAATGGGAAAAAAAAACACTTGTGATAATTAAGGGGGAGGAAGGAGGATTTGACCAGGAGAGGTACAGATTGTGGTGTAGATCCGATTAAGTTTTGGCCAAGCCAGTTAAGTGCTCTCGGGTTAAGTCGTCCAGTGAGAGAATTCCCACATTGCACAGAAATGGCCAGGTTCGAATATCCTTGGTGTCTTCATTCATTGGCTGGCGACTGGCTGGAGAAAACATGGCATCACTCAGCTCAAACAATGTAGCAGCTCTCGAAGGTACTGAAGTTGGAGACTGATAGCCAACTGTATTCCTTGAGCCCAAAGGGCAAGGCAAGTTCTTTCTTGAAGAGAGATGAAGTGAGCGGGTGGCGACAGTGCTATAAAAGTCCAGAATTCAAGAAAGCGGTCTAGGCTGAAGATGTAAATTTGCTCATCACCTGCAGGTGGACAGCATTGAAGTCCATCAAATGGAATTGAGACCATGAGTGGGGTTTAAGTAGAGAACAGGAAAAAGGACAGAGCTTGGTAGTGCAAAATTAAGAGTCTAGAGAAAAGAAGAACGAGTGAAGGAGCCTGAAGAAGAGGAATTCATGAGATCGCGGAAAAACCAACGAAGTGTTGGGTGTCTTGGAAGACAATGAGGAAGGCAGAGAAAACGCTGCTCATTGTCATCTAAAATGAGTCCTGAGAACTGACCATGGGGTGCAGCAACAGGAGGTCACGTACGACCTTGATAAGAGTCGTATCAACCGTCATGTGGGCTGGAGCATGGCCGGGTGGCTTTACAGAAGAACAGGAGGCAAGAAAGTGAAGACAGATGTACAGTCACTTCTTTTGAGAAAGTTTGCTCTAAGTGAGAACAGAGAAGATGGAGGTGGGGGCAGTTAGCTGAGTAAACTGTCGCCCAAGAACAGTTGCTTTGGGTTGTTGTTTTCAAGATAGGAGAGCTATCAGCATATTTGGATGCTTGAAGGGTGAGGACTCCTGCTTCCTGCAATAAATAAGGATTTTAATGAATAAGAGATGCTTGCAAATGCATGAAAAGGGTGTGTTGGCACATAGCATTGTGTTTAAACTCCCGGAGACAAGCTCAGTAGTTGCGTCGATGTGTTTAAGACAAGCCAAGGCTTCACCTTTCAAAGCCAAGCCCGGGACAAGCACCCAGGTTGATTTTTTCAAGCCTGTGTCCACACCATATATGTACTGTATACTATTGTGTATCCTATAGCTGGTCCCTTGGCTTAAGCATTTTGAGGAGGCCATTTGGGGCCACGGAACACTGTAGGCTCCCATGCTGTGCATTTCACATCAGACCTGAGTGACATCATGTACAAGTTTAAGCATCACTTGACGCTGCAAATATCTGATAAAAGAAAAGACATAAGGAGGATTACATCTGGTGGTGTGGAAAATAAAAGAAAAATCCCTTGATTAAAATTCAGCACCTTTCACCTTCCATTGAGTTACTCAATTACCCTCAGCTTTGAGCTCATTAGGGAAACACAGCCCCTTCCAATGAAGTCATTTAAATTGGATGTTGGATGGAATAGTGTCCACCCAAGAAGCAGAGTCTGGAATGTCAAGAGGAACAAAACAAAGAGAGCAGAGGGCTCTGCAGGATCCATGTTGCCACGACTGTGGATGCGAGTCAGTGTCCCTGTGCTGCTATCAGCAGAAGGTACTATCCTAACTGCACAGGGCACGGCCTGTTGCTAATGTACAAAAACACAATAGACCCAGGAGTTCAAGACCAAAGGCTCAGCAATCCTTGTGCCTAATTGTCTCCCACAGTTGTTTGCAGTTCCAGAAGCATCCAGATTTCCTTGCAGCCCAGTTATCACCTACTGAACAGGTTGAGGCTTGCTCAGTGCCAGAGGGAAGAGGAGGAGGCAAAGTCTGATGCTTTTGCTATCACCCTACCACTGGCCTTCTCATTGCCACCACATGTACATGCAGACTTCATACCTCAACAACCAACTGCTGTCTTCTCCACTAAACCCTGGAAATCACCTTGGCACATCACTCTTAGTGGGTATCTGCAGTCTTCCAAAACTCCCCCTCCCCTCTATGGTCACTATGGCTACCCTTGTCCAGACCCACCTTGGCCTCTCTGCCTTCAAGCACCACCTAATGGCTACAAAAGCATTCCATCTAAAAACTCAGTACCACCATATCATCTCCCTATTGAATAACCTTCCATCCTGCCATCTAGCTCCAGATCCTGGGCACGGCATGCAAGGTCTTTCCACCCCTGCTCAAGCAACAGCTCCTGCCCCTCTTGCATCTGCAGCAAATTGGTCATCAGCCCTGCCCTCCCATATCTCTTCTCCAGTGCATGCCTCTGCAGGTACCTGAACCCCCAACCCCCAACCCTTTCCCCTTCTCTACTTAGGCCACCCAGGAAGCCTTCCTAACCCCTAGGACACAATAGGAGGTCACCAGCTCTAGAACCACACCTACCACATTGTATTACTATCCTGCTTAGTGTCTAGTCTATGGTGTCTCCGAGGTCAGGAACTCACTCTTTACCTTCATGGTTCTAGTTCCTAAATATGCATCTGGTGCATTGTAAGAAATTAATAATAATGGTAATGGCAGGAACTTCATCCTGGCAGTAAGTCTACAAGGTAAGTAGTCTTATTATTTTCATCTCAAAGAAGAGGCATCTGAGTCTTGAGAAATTAATCATTGGCTCAAGGTCAACTCAGTGAGTTGGCCTACAATAGTTAGACTCCTGAAATAAGGTTTCTAAACTCTACAAATAATTACGTTAGGATTTGCCTAAACCTAGTCGGGGTTGGAGGACTCAGGAATTGTAATGGGTTGTAGAGGAGCCCAGTGGAACTCCCCCCAGGCTCTTTCTATGCCCTCCCTGAACCCTCAACAGTGGGGAATGCCCTTCTTACAGGGCAAGAAAATGCAGAGCATCTGAGGTCTTTCTCTGTCACCTGTCTAGGACTCCCTATAGCCTGCTGTTGGGACTAGATCATAGTTACTTAGACCCAAGACCCTTTACTTTTCCCCTTCTGCCATATTAGATTTAGGTACCTAACTTGATATGAGATATTAGAAAGCACACAGCTGTGCTGTGATAGTATCATTGCACCCAGATGCCCCACAAGCCACTGGACCCATCGGGTGACTTTGACCATGCTTCAGGGAAGGTATTTCACACCACAAGACCCCAAAAGCTTACATAATAAAGATGCAGACACAAAATGGAAACTGAAAAAACCCTCCCCACTCACCCTTTTGATAAAATGTGCTGCATATAATGAGGGTTGTTATGAGGAAGGGGAGGATGAATGAACTGGGGGAAAATCAAAGGTAGCAAAATATAGAAAAGTCTGTATAAGCCTCAGAAAAGCTACTCATCACAACTGGGCTTGAATAAGAGGCCATGTAATGTGTTTGTTATTTCAATGTATCCCCTTCCAAATTCATATGTTGAAATCTTCACCCCCAGTATGATAGTTTTAGGAGGTGAGGTCTTTGGAAGATAACCAGACGAGGGTGGAGACCCCATGGATGGATTAGCGCCTTTATTAACGATGTCTCAGGGAGCTTTCTAGCTCTCTTTCTGCCGTGTTAGATCAACCAGAAGGCATCTGTCCACAGTCCCAAAGAGGGCCTTGACCTGAACCTGACTTCAGACTTCCAGTCTCCCAGAATCATAAGAAAATAAATTTCTGTTCTTTCTAAGCCTCCCTATCTATAATCCTTTATTACAACAGTTTGAATGGAACAAAACACTGTCAAGATACGTAAAGACTATTTCACAAGATTCCTCCCTAAAAGAAGGAATAGAAGAAAATGCTCCATGGCCTGGAACCTAGCACAGTGCTGGGCACATAGAAGGTGCTCTGAAAATGTTTTCAGAATGAATTGAAGAGAGCGTTTTTAAGTTTCTTGTCCTAAGTGACAGCCCTGCATTAGTTTGAAGCCAGTTCTCTCTTCTGCTAAACATAGAGGGATACTGTGTTAGAGATAGTGCGCCCCAGACTTCTGCTTACTGTGAACCTTGTTAAGGGTTATGATTGCTGAGAATTCTGTTTTGATTGTTGTTTGCTGTGAACACTGTGAAACTTTTCTTGGGGTGCTGTGAGGCCTATTTGGTTTGCTATGTATTAGACTAAGTTGCTGTGTGCTAAATCTTGTTAGGTATTAGATTTAGAGACTTAGGAATACACTAAACTCCTGACCGGTTTGCTGTGATTGCTGTGAACCCTGTTTGCTGTGTTAGAGAATTGCCATGTTGTGAAAGTATAGTGCTGTTAGGGCTAAGGCCACTCCATTTTGGTTTAAGTTCCATCTTAGAGTAGTTCTGGGCCCCGAGTTCCAGGAAAACAAGTCACCCTGGACTCTTCCCTGGGTTCCAGGAAACAGAGTAGCCAAAAGGCCGGACCCAGATTAGCAGACCTGTCACTACCCCAGGTGGGACTGGACCCTGATTAGCAGACCCCGTCACCACCCCGGGTGGGACCGGACCCTGATTAGCAGACCCTGCCTCCACTTTGAGTTCCAGGGAAACCACAGGAGGTCAGATTCCTAGAATAGCCCCTGGCAAAACTAATCAGTCTTCAGCCCAGTGTTCTGACCATTTGAATCTGCACCGGACCCCCAAACTAAGCCAATCCATAGCTAGCCCGCGCCCGCCAAATATGAAATACTCAATCAGAAACTAGCCCACGAAAATGCCAATCAATCAATTCAAAGCATCCCCATTCCCGCCCAAAAAGTGTACTCGAACCCTGATAAAAAGCCTGTGTAAACCTGGTTCAGGGCTCTTGCCACTGCACCGCTACGTCAGGAGGTGCAAGAGTCCGAGCTTGAGCTTCGAATAAAGACCCTTTGCGTTTGCATCAGTCCCAGCTGCCCGGAGGTCTTCTTGGGATCCAGAATTTGGGCACAACAGAATGAATTATCAAATGACCACGTGAGTGGGTATGTTATTAATTCTTAACATTTATTAATATTGATGATTCACGGGGGTGACTCAGTCAGTTAAGCAGCCACCTCTTGGTTTCAGCTCAGGTCATGATCTCACAGTTCGTGAGATGGAGCTCCATGTCTGGTTCTGTGCTGACAGTGTGGAGCCTGCTTCGGATTCTCTCTCTCTCTCTCTCTCTCTCTTTCTCTCTCTCTTTGGGGATTACCGGACTTCTGGAAATTAGGATAAATTATTGAATGCTGGTACATCAAAGTGGCCAAGCAGGACCCAGGGGACCTCCATAGTAACATCATGTTTTGATCAGCAAAGGGCAATTTCCTCAGTCTCTCATGCTGTCCCCCATCATTTTTTTTTAGACCATAAAGGAAACAATTCTTATCTTAGCCATTTTGTGATTCTGCTCCTAAGTTAATTAACATATACTGTCTTTGAAGTAGGATTAGGTAAATTTGTGGTGCCCTTGGGAGAGGGGGGGACACAGGGTGTTTAGGAAGAAAGCAGAGTTGTTATCTTAAGTCTTAGTAAACAGAAGGTGCATACACTATCACCTTAATACCTATGTTAATCATCTATAGAAAGGTTAGGAGTCATTCCATCTAGCTTCCTAAACAACAATGAGGAAGTGTAACTCACCTGGTAAAGACTTAATTCCTAATGCTTGCCTAAATTCCTTTGCTTATGAATGACTGAATTTACATAATAGGGGCCTAACATTTACATAAGTTACTTTAATATTTAGCCAGCTCATAACTGCTATACCTGCTATCAATTTGTGTAACGTATCCCCAAGAGGCAACTTTGAGGTTACTTCTGGCCAGGTTACTCTCATTCAGATGTAATCCATCAAAGCATCGCACTCCAGGTCCTCTTTTTTATTTAAATGCCATAAAACAAAAGAGCATTACATCCCTTGAGACCACTGAGAGCAGTTCAAGAAATCCAAGCCTGAAAGGTTATTATTAGAAGGAGATGGTATTGGGGCACCATTTGGTCACCAGGAGACTTTGCAACATCTGCCTCTTCCACACAGGGAGACGTCTCAGCCTGTGAGCCCATGATGGCTCCCGACACACATGCACTCTCTCTCCCTCTCAAAAATAAACACTTAAAAAAATGGATGTTAATTTTTTTTCAAAATGCTTTATTTATACTTAATGAAGTGGTAAAAGGGTTTTTCTTATTTATTAGGATAGCATAAGAATAACATCAATTAATATTTTCCAATGTTAAAACAACCCCGCATTTCTAGGATAATCCCCACTTTTTGTCCTCTGTTTTACCCTTTCTATGTATTATTGTATTTTACTTGATCAAATTTTGTTAATTCCATATATTTCTATGAGATATATAGATATATGGTTTTCTTTTTTTGTAATATCTTTTTCTCATTCTGGTAGCAATGAAGTGCTAGCCTCAAAGAATTAGTTTAAAAACTCCCCTTCTTTTCAAATCTTTTTATAGAGTTTGTAAACTATTGCTGGGGTTCTTTTTTTCTTAAATACTTGGTAAAATGCACTGGCATAGTTCCCTGGGCTTGAAATTGTCTTTTGAGAACGCTTTAAACTAAAATTTATATTTCTTTGGTAGATATAAAGCTATTTTTGAGTGACCATTGTTAGTTTATGACTTTGAAGACAGTTGGCCATTTTACCTAATTGTCAGATTTATTGTCTTGAAGTTGTTCGTAATACTGTCTTCACATATTTTTAATATCTGTAGAATCTGCTCTATGTCACCAACATAATTCTTAATATTGATAATTCATGTCTTGCTTTTTCCTGACCAGTTCGGGCAGAGATTTATCAATTTTATTAGTCTTCCCAAAGAATTAGATTTTATTTCATTGACTAATTCAGAAGTTTTTCTCTTTCCTATTTCATCAATTTCACTTTGATATTTATTAGTTCCTTTATTCCTATCACCTTGGGTTTAATTGGTGTATATTTTCTATTTTCTTAAGATTGAACCTGAAGACACTGGCTTGAGACTTTACTTATTTCATAATAAAAGCATATAGGACTTTAATTTTCCCTAAGTACGGCCTCAGGAGGACCCTACAAATTCTGACATGGCGCGCTTTATTTTAATTCAATTCAAAATACTGTCTAATGTCCCATTTGAATTCTTTTATTGACCTATGCATTTTTCAGAAGTATGTTATTTGTTTCCCAACTATTTGTGGAGATTCCATATGTATTTCTTTTATTGATTTTAATTTAGTTCCATTGTGGTTAGAGAACATACTTATATATGACTTTAATCATGTGCAGTTAATGACTTGTTTTATGGCCAAGATCACACTCGTCATCTCCACTGAGTGCCATAAAGTGGTGTCCCCCACCTCAGAAACTAAATCTGATGATTTGGAGTTGGAATAGCTGAAAATATGAAAGGAGGAAAAACCTTGCTGGCTAGAGCCATGGAAACTTCTAGAATTCTTAGAAAAGAAATTTTAAAAGAAATATTTTCTGTAAATCAGAACCTTAAAACCATGATCACATATCCACTAGGGAATACGATCGTAGATTTCAAAACATGATTTTGATTCAATCTCAAATTCTTCAATTTTTTTTTTTTAAGATTTGATTCTTAAGTAATCTCTACAGCCAGCATGGGGCTCGAACTCACAACCCTGAGATCAAGAGCCACATGCTCTGCCAACGAAGCCAGCCAGGCGCCCCTCAAATTCTTCGATTAAAGGGAGAATTCATTCAAATTTTTGGACTACAGAGCCCCTCAACTGGAACAATGGAAGAAGACTGGGACAAATGGTAATCACCCAAATTTCTACCATATTTTACAGTAGTTTTGCCTCTTGCCCTAACCCTTCCCACTACTGCTGGTGCTGGCCTCACTGGCCTTGACACCAGAGTACCTAGCATCCATGGGCTGAGTCCATGAGCACATCCAATCTAATAAGGAATTCATTTTTGTTTGTTATATTTGACTGGCAATAGATATTCTATACATAGCATAGAATAAGTTCTATAGCATAGTACAAGTTTATTTTTTCATTCTTTTAGTGTTTTCATTTATTTTTGGGAGACAGAAAGCAAGGGAGGGGCAAAGAGAGAGAGCGAGAGAGAGAGGGAGACACAGGATCTGAAGCAGGCTTCAGGCTCTGAGCTGTCAGCACAGAGTTTGATGTGGGCTTGAACTCATGAGCTGTGAGATCTTGATCTGAACCGAAGTCAGATGCTTAACCAACCGAGCCACTCGGGTGCCCCATAGTATAAGTTCTTCTGAAGAGTAAGATCTCTTTCAAATAATAAAATCGAGTACTTTGTGTTGGAAGAGGTAATGCAAAGAATAGTAATAACAAGGATAATAATTTTATTCTGATTCAAAACATGACTGAAAAAGGCATAAGAGCCAGTCGACAAAAGTTGTTCTCATTCTAAGAAGACACGCCTTCTGGTCATTTAAACAATGCACTGGATTCTGTTAGAGGCACCTCCCGCGCAGGCCAAGCCCCCTCCCTGCTTCAGCCTAGACATTAGGAATTCTGCAAATGAGTGTTCATCGTGCACAGGGGATTCGATCACAGAAAACTAGTTGTTGATCTCTGGATGCCTGCAGGCCAGCAATCTGTGCTACAAGTTTATCCCTCCTAGAAAAAAAAATTTTTTTTTAAAGGAAGGAAGGAGAGACAAGAGGATGGAACCAGTACAAGCATCTGTAACAAGCTAATTGGACCCTTGTGGGCCACCAGCAGGCACAAAATTAAAACAAACAGAGTCTCTCATTGTGCCCTTTCAGGGCTGCACCCACCCTGGGCCTATCAGCTTTACCCCTGCCTCCCCCCCTGCTCCCCATTTTTTAAAGGACCTAATTATGGGTCTTTCTGAAGGATCACAAGCCAGTTTTCATCTAAAAAGAATAAGGTATTTTGCCTCCAAACTGGAGACACTGTTAGAAGTTGGTAATTAGTATGACTTGTTAATGGAGTCTGGCTGTGATTAAGCTGTGATTGAGTGTGAGTTTGGTGCCTGTCAGTGGCTAAGCCTGGGAGGACGAGAGATGTTTAATGAGACACCTGTTGTTGGGGGCCCACTGGGGTTCATTGCTGCTGATTGGCACCTGCGTGCAGTGTTCTCCGGGCGGGGGCTGGGATGAGCCGGGCAGGTGGTTGGCATCGCAGCAGAGCTCACCGCTCCCCCTGAGTCAGGGCTGGCTGCGTTTCCTGGGCTGTCTGTCCAAGGCCACGGTCACGTTTCCAACTCCCAGAGAGCACTGCACTCAGCCTGCCGGAGAAAGAGCCCCAGGTTCCCCGTGACCCCTGCTCTCCACCGAACACCAGGCTGGGCATCGGACATCCCTCCCTTCATCTAGCCTCCTCTGATCCCACTATGTAGATGAGGAAGCTGAGGCAAGGGAGGTTAAATAGTGCACCCAAGTTCACACAGCCAGGGACATACACACTGTCCCCAGAGACAATGCCTCTCAAACTTTTAAAGGATCCCCAAGGAATATGTTCAAATGCAGATTCTGATTCAGTCTGCAGTGGGCCTGGAAAGGCCACATCCCTAAAAGCTTCCAAGCAGGGGGTGCCAGGGTGGCTCAGCCGGTTAAATGTCAGACTTGGGCTCAGGTAATCATCTCCCAGCTTGGGTTCATGAGTTCAAGCCCTGCATCAGGCTCTCTGCAGTCAGCACGGAGCCCACCTCAGATCTTCTGCCTCTCCCTCACTCATGTTAGCTCTCTCTCATAAACATTAAAAAAAAAAAAAAAAGCTTCCTGACAATACCTATACATAAGTCTACATACAGGATACTTCCTTGTGTTTGAGTTGGACAGAACCCATACATGACACATGCTTATAGAGCATTTGAGTTTTATGATTCAGACCACACACTATTTTTTAAGTGTATTTATTTTAAAAGTGACTGAGATAGTGAGAGTGGGGAAGAGGCAGAGAGAGAGAGAGAGAGAGAGAGGGAGAGAGAGAATCCCAAGCAGGGTCTGCACTGTCAGTGCAGAACCTGACGTGGGGCTTGAACCCACAAAACTGTGAGAATATGACCTGAGCTGAAACCAAGAGTCGAACGCTTAACCGACTGAGTCACCCAGGCACCCTGACCAGATTATACTTTTTAAGGAAGAGAGAAGGGATATACATGGTTACTATACATCATCTTTGCCCTCAAATACAGCCAATGCTAAAGATGTTTAGGAATTGTCTACCTAAGCATGCAGCAGAGGAAGCAGGTAGACACAGCAAAGAAGCATGGGGCAAACCCAAAAAATTACGGGCCTCCCACACTCTACACTAATGCATTGGCAGAACATTCCCAGAGGGAAATAAAAAGTCTCATCTCGAGGACACTACTTTTTCAATCTGTTAGGGATCCAGCCGCAACCATCCATGCTTACACCTGACCCTGCCCCACCTGCTGGGGCCCAGTCCAAATTCACTTGACAAACACCAGCCTTTCCAGGTCAGCAACCAGGGCCCCAGTAAAAACAAAACAAAACAAAACAAAGCAAACAAACAAACAAACAAACAAAACAGCCCTTTGTTCTTTCCTGACAGTTGTTTCAGGCTAAATGTTGAAGTCATAAAGACACCTGCAGCCACCTGCACAGTCAAGTTCAGGTTCAGGTGGAGGGTCTCCAGGAGGGCCTCTGACCTTCCCAGTGACTCAGCCTCCGACTCAGACCACATCATTGCCCACATGCTGATAAAGATTTTCTGAGCTGGAAAGAAAGACCCACAGCCTCTAGTGAAAGTCTGGACTCTCTTGGATAAAGTTTGTTGAGCATAAAAATACCTGAAGAACAAAACAATCTTGGATACCTTCAGGTTCCAACACCGATATTAAAAACAGATAAAACTGCATGAGTGGGTAATTCACAAAACAAAACACTTGGTCTTAAATTCCATAGATCATTGAGGGTAAAATGATTTTGTTCTGATTATCCAGACAACCATCTCATTTCTTGGCTCCCCTTAGCTGCGGGAGGCCTGGCCTGAAGGACATGCAATATTACATCAAGTATATTTTCCTTGTATTAAAATGATCAGGGTACTGATCTATTTACCTCTAGAGAGGTAAAATATTTAGCCGATGTAGGTACATTTTATTTCAAAATTGAGAGAAAGATAAATATCACATTCACCACAATTGGATCTAATGAAATGTAAAACTCAACAATTAAGTTATATAAAATGTTTGTGTGTATTCTCTTCCTTTACATTTATACTTATGACATCAGAGTAAGAGGTGTTATCAGGATATTCACATGTCATTTCCAACATAAAGATATGCTTTAGACTTCTATAAGGATATCAAAATTTCAGATCCGTCGTTCAGTAGGGATTCATATGCTTTTTCGGTAAACATGGAGATAGGGGGCAGTCATTTGCCAGAAACTTAAAGAGAGGCAAATATGGCTCACGGAATCTTTCTTTTTGAACTGTTAAAATTTTCAAGTCCCAAAAGGTGCTACATCTCACAGATCCCATATGAAAAAGGAATATGCAAGATGCTTTAGGATGGAGTGAATAAACAGCAGATCTGAAGACAGATGGGTTTGGGACAGAGGCCCAGTTCTGAAAAGTGCTAGATGTATAGCCTTGGACCAGTGGCTTAACTTCTCTGAGACTCAGTTTCTCCATTAATAATTTGGAAGCAATCCTATTATCTTGGAGTATTTTTATGATAATTAGACATAAGGTATGGAAAGTTCCTGGTATACAGCAGACGCTGAATGAAGACTGAAGAGGGTTTATCTTGATCACTATCCCAGGTGGTGCATTCCTACCAGCATTACACTGGTAAACATCCCCTAGCAGGAGCTTGGAAGGCATCCACTTAACCATTTCATACCACAGAGGTGGACTACAAAAACACCTATCAAGGTACCATCGCCTCTTACCGGGACTCTTGTCATAGCCGTCTAACTAACAGGTCTCTTTGACCCACTCTGGAATGCCCTCTCCCCTGGCATCTGGTGTCTACTAGAAAGTGAAAGCGAGCCTTTTGAAACATAAGTCAGATCAGGTCACTCTGACTCAAATCAGATGGAGTGATAGCCAAAGTCCTTCTGCTTGCCCGAAGCCCTACCCGATCTGGTGTCACTTCCCAGCACTCACCTGCCCACTCACCGTGCCCAGCCTCCCTGAGCTCTCCATGGGCCCCAACACGACAGTTCAGCTCCTGCTGTTCCCTCCTGAGAACGTTCCTCTTCTAGCTCTCCACCAAGTTCATGCTACCATTCCATCAGTTTTCTATTCATATCAGCCCTTCACAGACTACCCTATATAAATTTGCCCTTGCCTTTCATGCTTCTCGTGTCCTTACCTTGCTGTGTTCCCTCCATAGCACTGATCTGCCCTGACAGGTCATATTTGGTTGTTCCTAAACATTAATATCTTGCTCCCTCCTCTAAAGGTAAAGGCTTTATTTTTTTGTTTGTCTGTTTTTTGTTTGTTTGGTTGAGTTTTTTGTTTGTTTGTTTTGTTTTGTTTTATAAATCCCAAGAGCCTAGCAACGTTACCTGTTACACCATAAAAAAAGATGGAAAATAAATGGATACATAAATAAACAAGTGAATAAATGAATGAGTTTCTGACAAACAGTAGGCCCTCCCTGACTGTTGAGTGACTGAATGGCATTGGTTCTTTTTAACAAGACTTTTCTCTAAATAGGAAGCAGCCTCTTGTGGGGTAAAGCCCTATTTTTTGACCTCGGCATATTTCCATGAGAAAGAATCAGAAAACTCTCCAGTCATCTGAACAAACAGTCTTCAAAATGAGAAAATCACAATGGAAGGAAAGGAGAAGAAGGAGAAGGAGAAGGAGAAGGAGAAGCAGAAGGAGAAGGAGAAGGAGAAGGAGAAGGAGAATGTTCAGCCAATGAGAAGAACTGAAGCCCTGAGAGGAAGACTAATCAGGGCAAGAGGAACTTGAACATGGGGCCAGGTGTTGTTCAGGCCTCAGTTCACTATTGCCTTGTCCTTGCCACCTCCTTCGCTGGGTCTATCACCCTCTAAAGACTCCTGGGCACAGAGTAGGGCTGGAGGAGTCTTAGTCATGTGACTGACTGAAGCAGGCCTCCTGTTTCTGTGTATGTCACAGATGCTCTTATATATCCCACAGGGAGGAGCTAGGCCTTCATTATTTCTCAGAACAGAAGAGCGTAAGATAACAGCCCTGGAATAATTCCCAGGAAGGAAAAGCCACCATGGGCTGGGTACCTGCTGCTCTCTGAGCACTGCTCAGTGGAGACTTGTGTGCAATGGTTCAACAGCCCCTCTTGAGACTGTCTGACCAAGAGGATGACATTCTGGACATGCCAAGGACCCTCTTGCCCCATATGTAAGTCCCATGCAGAAAAAGCCAGGAGTCCTAAAGGGGCAGAATCCAGAGCATCCAAGTAAGAAGGAAAAGCTTCACAGAAGCCCAACCCAAATGGAAAGAAAGCCCCCCACTGTAACTTTCCCTCTACCCCCCGACCTCTGGTAACCGGCCTCAGCCACTGAGAGAATATATGATAACAGCGGGCCTTCTTGGAATCCACTGAGCTTTGTCACAGACTGAACTTGGAACCGTGTCAATGAGACCTGAACACATGCACAGACACAGGAGAGTCAGGGTACAAGCAGGGAAGACCAGGCCATAGGTGAGGTCAAAAACCGCAGGAGGCCCTCACGAGGGGGTCAACGCAATGCGGCCAATGCTAGGGGATGAGTCATGCAGATCGGTCCCAACCGCAGGTGATGCTGTAACCTTGCAGCTGACTCCTAGACAGCCTGCCCACCGGCGCACATCACTGAAGGTTCGGTAATGCAGGACCATGTTTAACTTAATCACATTAGAATAAATTTCGTCTCTAGTTCACATTCCAGAGTGTGGGTTTAGTCATTCTCAACTGATTCTTTTGTTTTCTTCCTAAAGTTCCAAATTAAAAACACCCTTCAGGGGGCCCCTGGGTGGCTCGGTTGGGCATCTGACTCTTGATTTCGGTTCCGGTCATGAGCTCATGGTTGTGAGTTCAAGCTCTGCATTGGGCTCTTCGCTGACAGCACAGATCCTGCTTGGGATTCTGTCTCTCTTCCTCTGGCCCTCTCCTACTCTCTCTCCTCTCCCTCTCTCAAGAATAAATACATTAAGCATTTAAAAAATACCCTTGGGCTATAATTTTCAAGGGCTACGTGGGATGAGCAGATATTTACTGTTTTTATAATTAATATCCCAGTACATTGTCTGGAATTAGTAAAACCAAGTACTTTCAGGCTTGGTGGCTGCAAGTAGGCTTACGTGTGTCAAGGTGTATACACATTACATTATAGCACAATACAATGTATATATGTTGTCTAATTTAACCCTGAGTGTTAGGGATAAATACCTCCAATTTTATAGATGAGGAAAATTAGAGACAATAAGTGCTTTTGTTAGTTGGCTAGGGCTGCTGTAATAACCACAGACTGGATGGCTCCAACAACAGAAATGCATTTTCTTATGGTTCCTATGGTTCTAGAGGCCAAAAGCCCAATATCAGGGTGTTGGCCAGTTTGGTTTCTTCTGAGGCCTCTCTCACTGGCTTGCACATGGTGGCCTTCTCTCTGTGTCTTCACACGGTCTTCCCTCTGGGTACACCCTCTGGTGTCTCTTCCTCTATTGTGTGCCCAAATCTTCTCTTCTCATAAAGACACAAGTCAGATTGGGTTATGGTCCAATCTAAAGGCCTCATTTTAAGTTAATCACTTCTTTAAAACCTAGATGCAAATACAGTCACATTTCGAGGTACTGAGGGCTAGGCCTTCAGCATACGAATTTGTAAGGGAACACAACTCAGACCACAACAGGGGCCATATACTCCGGTTTGCCTGGAATTTCCAGTGTAAGTTCATTGCCCCAATGTAATTATGACATAGCACCTTTGCACTCTCAAAAATCATCCCGTTTGAATGACCAACCCCACGCTCACTCTACCGTGACAGCAAAACTCATCAAACATCTCAAGAACGACAGATGGAGTTTCAGCTTTACTTGACTCACCAAATCTGTCTGCCCTCTCTTGCGTCTCGAATACTTCCTTCGTACAAATATGGAGTTCCCCTGAGGGCCATTACGCTTACCTGGCTCTTTGCAGGATCTAGGTAAAGAAGCCAGGAGATGCGCAGTGACTTGGTAGGCAACAGCTGGCCGCAAGGTAACAACATGGCTTCTCCCCAATTTCAAAAGGAAGTCTATAGCTTGTTTGGATGAACATGGACATATGGGTCTTCTTTCTCTCTCTCACCTCACTTTAGTTTTGGCTGAGCATAGTTTGCTACTGTTCCTTTGTTCCAAAATTAAGAACATTCTTTTATTCCAAAATGAAGAAGGAAGGCAAGTAGATGTGTCCAGGAGAATGCCATTGGAGGACTTGAGAGATCTTAGTGGGTGTTCCAGCCTGAGCCTTGTGCCAGGCTTCTGCTGTTATTTATCTCTCCCCTTACCCCACATACACGCACACACATACACACATACACACGCACACACACACACAAAGTCCCAGCAGCATATGGTGCTTCCCTCACCTCTTCATCATCTACCATATCACATGCAGCAAGACTTTCTCTCCTGGGGTGTGCGTGCTGGGCCCCTCACTGGGACTGCTACTGTATCGTCTGACAGACAACAGGCTGCATATTGCTGGGCTCTGCCTCTCCTGGAAGCCGCTTAGTCTTTCAACGGTTCATTCATTGGAGAAGGTAAGATGGCCCTGATACTGTGAGTGTCAGGGATTCTGTCTGCGGAAGGAAAGAGGGCGACTCCGAGAAAGTCTAAAATCCCATAGGCAAGCCAAAATTCGATTGCTTGACCTTTCTGCTCTGATTTATCATTAAAAAAAAAAAACAAACTGAAAATTATAACAATAGTTTCCATATAGTGCTTGCCATGTAGAAGGCTTTGTGCTAAGATCTTTAAAACCAAATTTTAACTGAACCATACAAACCCGTGAGGCCTTCTCACAGTGAGTGAGCAGAAAATCTGACCTCAGGTCTGCCTGTCCCTCTACAGTTCTTGCTGATATAGTACCCCTTCAGATCTTTTTTGCAGTTGTTGTTAGGGCAAGTTTCCTAAAATGCATTTATAGTGTCACTTTAGCTTTTTAGTTTTTTTAAATGTTTTTTTTAATTTATTTTTGAGAGCAGGAGAGACAAAGCATGAGTGGGGGAGGGTCAGAGAGAGAGGGAGGCACAGAATCTGAAGCAGGCTCCAGGCTCTGAGCTGTCAGCACAGAGCCCAACGTGGGGCTCGAACTCACAGTCCGTGAGATCATGACCTGAGCCGAAGTCGGACACTTAACCAACTGAGCCACCCAGGCGCCCCTCACTTTAGCTTTTTAAAAAATGACTCATTCATATCTGTAGTAAAGCAGCTCAAAGTACTTTCCAAGGAATCTTTTGTCCACAAAACATTATTAAATGCCCTGCCTTCTAGTCTTGACCCCATCCCCAAACAAAGGGGGCTTAGTGGCCTCTTGTGTTAGAAAGGGTAGGTTACTCTGTTTCATCATTGCAGAGCTTCTCCGAGCCTGAAGTATGTTTCTGTTCATTATGAATCTCCACTAAGGGAGACAGCATGTGATGTTTCCCAGACCGGATACCTCATGGAACCCATTGTCTTCTTGAGAACTTCAGGCGCCTGGTCACCTGAACAACATCGTCCCAGAAATGCTGGCCTCTTGAAATGCTTCAAGTTTCCTTATGGACTCTGAGGCCCTGCTTAATCATGTCCCTGCACTATTATTTGGCAGTAACAGTTTTTCTTCTAATAGGTAGTAGGTACTCTTCTACGCACACTAGAATTTGCTTCAAACCCAAGCCTAAACTCTGTTCCTATCCAGGTCACTGTCTGCCTGTCTGTACTTTGAGACCTAGGCTAAACCCTATGGGCCTTCTGCTTACCTTATCTGTAATTCATTCCAGCTACCCAGCTAGTACCTGGCCCATGCCTTAATTGTGTGCAAAGCCCAAATTAACACTAAATCTGCTCAGCTTTGAATATTCTTTTGCAATGCTAAAACTTTTCTGTGCTTAGTAGTCTTCCTTCATCAGCTAGATTGCAAGCCCCAGGTGGTGCTTTACCTAAACCAACAGCATCTGCCACTGAACTGGGACCAAGACTCTCCAGTCTGGCCACAACCCTCCTTTTCATTCTGGCTTTCCTATAGGATGACCACCGTGTCCCAGCTTTCCTGGGACTTTGCTGGTTTTAGCACTGGAACCTCAAGCCGCAGGAACCCGCTCAGTACCAAGCCGACCAAGACAGCTGGTGACCCTACCTACCTTCCCTGGCATGCATTAAGGTTTTGCATCCTAAATCTTTCTTCTCTGCCTGGAATGTTTTCATCCCATGGTTGGTCTTTCAAGACCAGGTTCAAATGATTTTCCCTCATCAGACATCCCCTTATCGCATTCCTCATCATATGCCTCTCTCCTGAGGAGTCTAGCTGGATCTTAGCTAATCACTCACTGACTCATGGTTCAGCTCTCCATACAGCTGTGCCCCCTCTGCATGATCTCAAGGGAAGGGCGCTGTGGTGCATATTCATGCCTCCCTACTAGTTCAGCATAATTGCTTACCCCAGAAGTTCATCAAATGAGTGGACACTCAGGGTTTGCTAATAGATCGATTGGTCTGATCCAGGGCAGGCCTGATCTAGGGCAGGCTACAGTCCAGGCACCAAGAATCCAGGACTGGCTGCCCTCATTTCACTGCAGCTACAAAGCACAGGAAACAACACTAAAATCTTCAAACCAGCAGAGCAAAGGAGCACCTCGGTGCAATGGATGAGACTGTCTATAATTCATTAGTTGTACATTAGCTTCTTTCTAAAGACAGACCCCCAGGCTCGGCTGATGCCATGCAGGCAGCAGTCGGCTTCAGTGCAGAATGCCTCCCAGGAATGGGAGAGCTCTCGGGCAACTCTGCTAGGTCATTCAGAATAGTTATCATTACAGATCTTGCTCGGGAAATTGCAGAGGCCATCTTTTTTTTTTTTAATGAATATAAAGTTGAAAAGGAATTTTGACAAGTCGGATTCACCAAAGCCAAAGTAGGCCACCCTGACTCGAGCTGTCAATAAGGTGTTAGGGAAGCCACTGGGAGATTAACACCCTTTCATGGTGACCCAGCTGTTCTCTTGAAGGTGATAACATGCAATCAGACACAGGATGTCGAACAAAAGCAAGTGGAGGCTAGGACGGGGAGTTTTCCGATCTAAGGGTCCAGCAGAACTCCTACTTACTTTTCCAAAAAATGACTATGTTTATTTTTCTTAATCTAAGTAGTGTTATTTTCCAACCTGCATCAACTACAAGAAAGGAAAGATTTCACTGAGTATTTTTCCTCCTATTGTATTACATTATGTTGATTTTCAGGAAGCTACTATATGGAGAGAAGCTCTCCACATAGAAAACCTCTCTCTCTCTCTCTCTCTCTATATATATATATATATATATATATATATATAAATATAAATTGATTTTTATTATGCCATTTATATTTCTATATTATTTATTATGTGTGTGTGTGTGTGTGTGTGTGTGTGTGTAAACAGAGAGGTGAAGACCAATGCCCATCTAAATATAACCTGTCCCATTACCAAATGGGCATGCCATGTGCCATGTTGGGAAAAGTCACAACAATCCCCAGACCCACCCTCCTCATCTAAAGTTAGGATTCCTCTGAGATCATAGGGGAATTGAAGTCAAATGCTCCGTGGTCTGGCTTCTCACAACTCAGCTAACAACCCATTAAGAGGAAGGACTTTGTGTTTTCAGGACCCTGTTATATTTTTTGGTCCAACTGAAGTACAGCAAGTATAATAAACTCTAACGTAGCTTTTACGGTTTGCATGAAAATAGAGCCTGGTGTGGGGCATCGACTTCCCAAATGGTTAGCAACTCCGCACGCTACAGAATTTAGTACCGGTGTTTCTTCAATTTTTAACATCTCTTATCAAAATTCTTTAAATAGTGTTAAGGCTCCACATGTCATGTAGTATCACCAGTTAGCAGAATTCCACTGCTCACAATCTGTCCTCCTGGGAAGTAGCAATTTAATCCACTCCCATTCCCATTAGATGGTAGAGAGCCTATTTGGACATTCTGAAGACTTAAAGATAGTTTTCTGTAGTCTGAAATGACTGCTCTCTGTGGGCAATTTGAAGATTTGTTTTCAAATTTAAGGACAGATGACAAAGACCAGGAAAGATACTGGAAAATTAAAAAGCAATTTTTAAAAAGGCAAAGAAAAAAACACCACCAGCAGTAAGACTACAGTGGTCTGTCTTCTGAGTCTTCACTCATGTTCTTCTTAGAGTTCTTATTACCTATTGATTTTCGTTTTTTGTTTTTTTAAGTAGGCTTCAAGCCCAATGCAGGGCTTGAACTCCTGACCCTGAGATCAAGACCTGAGCTGAGATCAAGAGTCAGATGCTTAGCTCACTGAGCCACCCAAGCACCTCTACCCATTGTTTTAAAGGAGCACTTATCAAATCAGTTGGAATCTACCTCTTTCTTTAGGCAATTCCAAGAACTCTGTTCTGGATCTCCAGAAATATTAGACCAGTGCTCTGGTAAACTAATCATTAGCTAGTATGAATGATTTTAAAATAAAGGGAATATAAATAAAAGCAAATTAGATTTTCCTGTTTTGAAAGCAGGAGGAAGAGTGCAGAAAAAATGCTTTCATAAACAGGCAGTCAAGAACGTTCTTGGACTCCAGCCTCTGGATTTGCTCTATGGTAGCTCTGTGAATAGAAGCAGTTCAGGCCATCTCCTGGAGACTCAATTTCACACCAGTAAGTACACAGTGTAGTTAGACCAGCTGAATTTCAAGATCCCTTACAGTTCTGACAGTCCATCAGTCTACAAGGAAGAAAATTCTTATTTAAGAATCAATTAAAATTCATTAGGATATTATTTTCTCTTATAGACATCCAGTTTTAGAACAATAGCATTAAGTTTTTAAATACAAAACTAGTAAATGTTCATTATAGAAAAATAGAAAATAATGTCAACCTCCCTCACTCCCCCCCACAATATTCCTAAAATCCTAGTACCCAGAAACAACCATTCTCAACATTGTAGTGTGTATCTTTCAGAATATTCCTGAGCTAAAACATAAAGGCACATACACTGACATGTATAAATGAGATACTGTACTCATGTCACAGAGCTGAAGGATACAATCATGGCTTAAGTTTTCTAGGGACCAGGTTGGCATTACACACCAAAAGTCTTAGAAATATAGGTATTCTTTGATTTAACAATTACACGGCTAACAAATGTATATTAAAATGATATTCACTATAGCATTGTTTTGAGTCAGTTCTTAAAAATGGAAACAAACCAAATGTCCTAAAATTAGGATTCCGTGAGATAAATTATATGGTGCATTCGCACCGTGGAGTACAATGCAGCCTTTAATAATGATACTCAGATGAACATTGTTCAGGATACGGAAAACTACATAGGACCACTTCCTCTGACAACCACAGGTAAGGGAGCTTACTGAAATGCTTTCTTAAAGCCACAGCAAGCTGCCAAGATGGCACAGCCCGGATCTGGGCTGCTGACAACAATTCCAGGCTCCCCATATGCTCTGCGGCTCCCAGAAATGGCAGGCTAACATTTCCCTCCTGCTGGCACTGGTGGGCTTTGCCACAACTGTCACTGTTCCTGTCCTCATTCTCCGCTCTAACTCCCAAAGCCCTTGCCCACTCTCAACCAAGGTCGGAGGGACACATTCTTGAAACTAAAAAAAAAAAAAAAAAAAAAAAAGAAAAGCCTGCTGGGTGGTCCTCTTAGACTTCACAGTGACACAGGCTTCCTTCCTCTGGGGCTGGACAGGGGATGAAGGCAGCGGGAAGGGCAGAAGGCCGGGGTGGGGGGCGGGAAGAGGCAGGGGAGTGTGTGGAGACACCCAGCAGAGAGAAAGAGGGTCCCAGAGGAAATCAAGAGACAAGAAATCAAGAGGGTCCCAGAAATCAAGAGACAAGGCTCTAGGGCTAGAGCAGGAAATGGGAAGCAGTGTTCTTTAAATAAGCATTCAGAGCCTGAAAGGAAGGAAGATGCTATTGTGCTTTCTTTCTTTTGGTAATGTGACCAATAAAGGAAGGAGGGAAATTCAAAGTAGTCAGCCAGGTTCTGAGCTGTTTACTGGTCCCTAGGAAGGAAAAGCTTTCCTTCTGTTATCTACTCCCCTTTCCTTTCTTCTCTACCATTCCTCTGGATCCCATTCTCCTGACCCACGTGTACACTTTCCCATCTCTGTTGTCAGAGTCCAGCTAAATGTCCCGATGGTTGGGCTAGCGCTAACAAGACAGGGACCTAGACAGGAGGAAAGGTTGCTCGTCCACCTATGCAGGGTGGGGTGTGTGTGATGGTTCACCTCCTCTTCCTCTACTCTTCCATGTGTTGGTCCCTAGTGAGGCGACTGCAGACTAAGAGAGTCTGGAAGTCCTACACAGTAACTTCCCCAACCTCTCCTGGCCACTCCAGTCACTGGGGTTTGGCTAAACTCAACTGCTACTGGGCACTGTCTAGCTTTCCTTTATACCTTAGTTTCCCTTAATTTCCTTTAGTTCTTAATGTCACTAATTCCAAGTATATTTATCAAAATTGAACTGTCAATGACTCCCCTTTCACGCTATGATTTGGAATAGTACCCAAGGACCAGTTCAACTAATCCAAAGCCCTCTCTAAAATGAACCATCCTTTTCCTCAACATCTCTACATTTTCCACATCTCTACTTTCCTGTTAGTGTGCAATGATGGACGATTAATTAATGTACCTTTTTAATTAACAGACACAGTAAATCTGAGATGCAACTATAAACAATTAAAAGTCTGCCCCAGCGTCTGCCTCTGCTGCCTTGGAACTCTTGCATTTCAGTGTCCCCAACCACCATGAGGCCATTGGCAGATACAGCTTTTGCCAGCCTGATGCCAGCCTAAGTTGTCCCTGACTTCCCAAAATCCTGAATTTCTTAACTAGAGGGATTAAAAGGTACAAGGAAAGTCCTGAAGTGACACAAAACTAATGGAGACTATAGATCACCACATGCCCCGGTTGAAGAGGAATCCAAAGAGCCAACAACACAGCTTCACGGTAAAGGGAATTCAATTGTCTAAGAACCTACTATGTGCCAAATACTATGCTAGATGCTTCATGCCCACCAGGAACCATTATCTCTTCAGGTGCTGAAGACACAGTTCTTGTCCTCAAATAGACATGTGTAGACAAAGCAGGCACGTGATAACTGGCTTATAGACACTTAAAAGGAACATCGTGACAAGGAGAAGTCAAAAGGCAGTCAGACTAGATAAGCATGCATTTACGACAATAAAAATAATTTGAATTTATTTAGTGCTTACCAAGGGCCAAGTTCTTCATCATCTTCATCATTAGAGAGATATTGAATGATGTAGGAATTAATTAAATTACTTTTAAAGTCAGTGATCTATTGGTATGTATAATGGCTATTTATTGACCTGAGTATGAATTAAATCTTATTTTGTGAATATGTGGATGAAGTGAAGTTCATTAAAACCAAACAATAATTAGTCACATTGGTTTAAAACCTTCTAATTCTGGAACACAATATTAAGTAATATTTTAATGGTAATTGATACTTAAGCCACAACACGAATTATGACTAGTATCTGTTGTGACAGTTAATAATTTTTGAGCACTGTGCTAAGTACATTCTAGAAATCATCTCATCTCTTACTTCTATTAACCTATGTGAGAGGTTCTATTATGGATCTAATTTTACAGATGAGGAAACTGAGGCACAGGAAAGTGGAGTGATCTGTGCCTGTTTGAAACAAGGCAGGTGATAGAAGTGAGACTGAAACCAGGTTCTACTTGGTTCTGAGCCCACAGTGTCCTAACCCATGACCACACCAACTAGATTCAGTTACTAGTTTGTTTGTTTTTTTGTTTTTTTTTAAAGTAGGCTCCATGCCCAATATGGGGTTTGAACTCAACACCCTGAGATCAAGAGTCATGTGCTCTACTGACTCAGGCACCCTAGATTCAATTACTAGTTCTAATAATAAAGAAATCACAATTTAGGAACACCTGGGTGGCTCAGATGGTTAAACATCTGACTCTTAATTTTGGATTAGGTCATGATCTCATGGTTCATAGATTCAAGCCCTGTGTTGGACTCTGTGTTGACAGTGCAGGCCTGCTTGGGATTCTCTCTCCCTCTCTCTCTCTGCCCCTACCCCACTTGTTCTCTCTCTCTTTCTCTCTCTCTCTCTCAAAATAAACAAATAAACTTAAAAAAAATCACAATTTAAAGAAACCTCTAGGGTATGTTTCACTATAATACAATAGGTAAAATCTAGTTGAAAACCAACTGCATCAGGGCACCTGATGAGTCGGTTGAGCATCTGACTTTGACTCAGGTCATGATCTCACACTTCGTGGGTTCCAAGCCCACATCCAGCTCTTTGTCATTAGTGAGGAGCCCGCCTTGGATCCTCTGTCCCCCTCTCTCTGTCCCTCTCAACTTGTGCTCTCTGTCTCTCTCAAAATAAATAAACTTAAAAAGAGAGAAAGAAGGGGCGCCTGGGGGCTCAGTCGGTTAAGCATCTGACTTCAGCTCAGGTCACAATCTCATGGTTTGTGGGTTTGAGCCCAGCATCAGGCTCTGGGCTGACAGCTCAGATCCTGGAGCCAACTTTGGATTCTGTGTCTCCTTCTCTCTCTGCCCCTCCCCCGATTACGCTCTGCCTGTTTCTCTCTCTCAAAAATAAATAAACATTAACAATTTTAAAAAAAGAGAAAGAAAAGAAAACCAACCACATCCTTTGATTTTTGTACATTTCTGATAATAAACAAACAAGTTAAGTGTTCCATTTCCAGAGGGTTTCTCTATAGGAGTGGTCATTGCTATCAAAATCCTTCTTGTCTGAAAACTCCTAGCCTGGCTTTCGATCACCTAAGCCGACTTTTTAAAGGTGGCGTTGCATCTTGTACAAACAGTTCTTTCTTTGCAGCCCTGACACCTGCAAAAGCCAAAATTGTTTTTCCCTTGCTGCTTCTTGCTTGTGGCATGAGGGCTCTGGGGCGGGACATGAACGACCTCACTCACAATAGGCCATGGGGACCCTAGCGTGGCATTAGCTCATGGTGCTTCCTGAAGAAGCTATTTGGAAACCCAGGCCTGGCAGGCTCCTGGGGACCCTCCTGACTACCTGACGAAGACATCACAGACCAAAGGGAACATTTAGCATGCATCCCTCAGAATGGAAATCTCTTTGTTCTGCCTGGTACCTTGCAACGGATGAACGAGGGCCTGACTCCTAATCCAACCGCTGCTGACTTACTGTGTTCCTGTCTCTTATTAGGAGCTGGAAAATGCTTTGCATGATCAAAATGTTTTAAGATTTCCCCCAATTTTTCTTCTGAAAATTGCCACTGATTCTGCCCGGGGTTAGTTTCTCCCATATTTGATTACCTTCCCCTCTCTCCTGTGGGTTTTCACTGCGTCGCTGGGTACTTTGAACTTGCTGAGTGTTACAAGTTGGGGCTAAGCTCGTATTATGTATTAGGTGAGGTAACTTCAAGGACGTGAAGCTAAATGGAGCAAAAAGGGATTCTAAGATGTGACTGGAGGAATTTTTGTCAAATATCATACTGAATTCTTTCCCACCACATTTCTCACTAGAAAGATAAGGGTGTTAGAGCACATGGCTTATAATCTACATCTCCACTTAAATAATTTTATGCTTGGGGGTGTGTGGGTGGCTCAGTCAGTGAAGCATCCAACTCTTGATTTCTGCTCAGGTCATGATCTCACAGTTTGTAGGATCGAGCCCTGGGTCAGGCTCTGTGCTATCAGCACAGGGATTCTATCTCTCTCTCTGCCCCTCCCCTGCCCTCTCTCTCCCATTTTCTCTCAAAATAAATAAATAAATAAATAAATATTTAAATAATAATAAATAGTAATTACTTTCTGCTCGAATCAATTTTTAAAATCCATAAATCTGCATTCTATTGTAAGATTCCGATGAGGGCTGATGTTTTAACTATGACAGCTGAAAGTTCAAGAAAAGCTTTCCTAGGAAAATTGGATTGGTATTGTAGGTGAAAAAAGGAAAAACGATACGAGTGCTCGTTCTTAACCTCTGCTACACTGAAGACGAATGTGTGGTTTACCAAAATGGTCCAGATTCAAGAAAAGCCTCCCTGTAGCTGACCCCACATATAGGTAAAGCCAAAACCTGCAGCAAGGTAGCCTTGAGTCAAAATAAAACTTTGCTCCATCAAACAATGAGAAAAAATCTTGGAAACAAAAGTTCTTTCAGTCTTATGTTATCCAATAGATAGCAACAATTCTCCCCTTCACCAATCTAGATACTTCCTAAAAGTTCAACACCACCAATCACGGTTTCTGGACATTTGTGCACCTCTTTGAAGACACAAGTCACCTCCACATTGCCACGTTTCAACTCATCTCAGTAATTTCATTCAGAGATTTTCAGTGCATTTCCACTGAGTCTCCCATTTCCAGCTAACTTACTTTGCACAGGCTGGGTTAGATAGTCAAAGTGTTTTTTCCCTCCCATGGCAGTTTCCATGTTCCCTAAATAGCGCTCATGATTTTCTACTTGAAATCCGTTGTTGGTGTTTACTTCTTGCTACCTGAACTACAAGCTTCATGAGAAGAGGAACCATCTCTTTACCTTCAAAGATGGCATCCTATCATCTACGGCACTTGGCACACAATAGTTACGCAACAAATATAAATGGAATGCCTCCTACAGACGTGTTGGCAAAAATGCAAAAACAATCCTTGTAGCATTGCCTTGCATGATAAAAACTGGGGTCTATATAAAATACCCATCAACAGGGGAACGGTAAGATAACCCTCCATAGCATACAAACTATGGATTGCTACATAGATAAACATATATAAAACACATACACGTGCACTTGATAGCAGGAGCAAATTAAATAAGATATGGCAATGTGTTCATGACATTATTATGTGAGAAAAGTTAAAAAGGAAAGTTGAAGAAAATATGTATAGTATGCTCCCTTTTTTAATAAGCACATATATATATTATGCATTATATTCTATATATAAGTACATATACATATTATGTACTATAACATTTTTATGCATCAAAAAATGTCCGAAAGGATATACCGTATGCTCTCATGAGGAACATTTCTGGGAAGTGGGTTGTGGTGGAGGAAAGGAGAATTTTACTCTTTTATTTAAATTTTGATGCTGTTTATACTCTGTGTGCTGAGTATGTATATCTTTACAATAAAAGCTTAAGGAAAATAAATATTATCTAAATGAATGAATGAATGAATGAAAATGGAATGAATAACGTCTCCATACTCAAATGGCTAATTCTGAATACCTATTGTGGTTATGAAGACAAGCTGATGAAATCAGTCCTCTCCTAGGGATGGAAACATTATAGGATCAGACAGGTATTTACTGAAAGGCAACATAACATCATGCAAATTATCCTATCCTAGGAGTCTGTAGACAAAATTCCTGGATCATCTACTAGCTACCAAGCTGTGGGACTATACAGCTTCCCTAGATCTTAGTTTTCCGATTTATAAAATAAGGTTGAGCGGATTTCTAAACTAAGGTTTATAAAAAAGGGTTCCAAAATTCCTTTGAATTCTGATTTTCTTACCCCTTTGTTGAGGGAGAGAGAGAAATGATGAGGGTCATCAAATGGCCAAAGCATTAAAGATGATAGGTGCACCGCTATTAGAAGACAGGCAGTTAACGGAATCTGACATTGACAAAAAGAAGTACTTAGGAGGTTAACATTCATTTTATACTCCATGATATAAATTTAGGCTTTCATCTGGATTCAACCCTACATAACATCCTATCAGACAAGGGAACACTGTTTACAGCATGACATTTCAAATATCCAGATGATTGTCCATTTGGAATAGATTACAACTCTGCTTTCTGTCATCAGCATTCTTGGGCCCATATTGCATCCATATGTAGCCAAGAACCATTTGTTGGTCCAGTTTTCTTTCATTTGGGGGAAAATGGATAAAAAGCTTAACCCAGAAGTCTTTCTTACGACTCTCTTTCTTCTACCTTCTCTAGACTCGAAACTAAAAAGCGTACACAACGGTTGATGAGCAAGTAACGTCCATTAATAATGCGATAGCAGAAGGGAACCGGAATCTTATCAACATGAAATGTAACCTCCTGTCTCAGAAGCCATATTGATCCAGGAATTTTCCGCCAAATATGTTGCAAATATAAGACCAGGAGGGTTACTCAAATATAATCTAATGAGAAGAGCTTCTTTTCTATTTTCTAATTCCTTGTTTAAAAAAAAAAAAAATAGCTAACATCTTTTTATCATGACATCCTATTAAATGCAAAAGGAGCCAACGGTTTGCATTGTCCCTAGTGATATTATATACAATTCTTTTTATGGTTTCTGACAGAGGATCTTAATTAGACCTTAGAAAGGAGAAGTTCATTTTTTTAGCCAACTTTGAAAGACAATTTTACTCACCTAAGTCTAGTTGAAAATCAATACATACTGTCCTGCCTTTAGCAGTTCCCAGAGATATCCATACTGTCCTACCTCCCAGGCACCTGCATCCAGCTTTCATTACCCAGGTATTTCTTTGTTCCTTTAAGAGCTACAAAGAAAGATCCATCCAGCCTGACTGCATTGAGAACAATGGAAAATAAAAAGTTTCAGAGTCGGAATAAAGATAGAAAGCGTTGCCCTCCTTGAAGTGGGAAGCCTGAGAATTTCAGCCTTGGTTGCCAGAGAGGGTGATGAAATGAGGGCTGGCAAAAAAAAAAAAAGCCACCTGGGTTCTCTGATAGGCACTTGCCCCCCACAAACTCTGTCTTCTTCTGTCCATCTGCTGTTCCTGCAAGTGCTTTCCTACCTCGCCGACAGTTGACCAGGCAACCCACCTCCCCTTGGCAGGACCTCAAACCGGACCAGTCTTCCTCACCTGGGCAGTATCCAGCAATGGGATCTTTTCTTTCAACCCTGTCCAAACATGCCTAGCCTGTGTAGACCCTACGAATCTGTAGATACTAAAATAGTTAAATGGTTAAAGTAAGAGCTGCAGTGTAACCATTGTCACAGTGGCTTCTGAGAGTAAAGCCATAGATCCAAGACAACCCTTCCCAGGTCCTGTCTGACAATCCTACACATGTTCCCTCTAAGGTGCAACCTTACAAACCTAAATTACTGGATTCCAAGTAACACTTCTTTCAGATGGAAACTATTTGCCCTCCTGGCTTTATAACCCTCTGAGAGCAAAAACTACAATTGCTTAGATGAGCATGAGAAGCTGATAAAGAAGGTGGGTAAGATTAGAACCTTGTCATAGGTAAGGTGGACCTTTCAATATATCTATGATGACACCACATCAGCTACCTATGAAACTGACCTTACTTTAAACATACCCTGGGGCACCTGGGTGGCTCAGTCGGTTAAGTGGTCGACTTCAGCTCAGGTCAAGATCTCACGGTTCATGAGTTCAAGCCCTGCATCGGGCTCTGTGCTGACAGCTCAGAGCCTGGAGCCTGCTTCGGATTCTGTGTGTGTGTCTCTCTCCCTGCCCTTCCTCTTCTCACTTGCTCTCTGTCTCTTAAAGTAACGAATAAACATAAGAAAAAAAATTTTTAATATAACCCCTTCCGACTCAGTACCGTAAGGACAGAAGTGCCTACAGTCCATCTGTAGTATACTGTGATCTTACAGCCTGACTACTTAATGATGTAAGTCTTAAGCCTTAAAATCAACAAATTCTCTGCGAAACATTTAAATTCATCGGAAAAACAACATAAATCGCCACTGTTCTTGTTGAATGTGTTTTTACTTCACCCAATTCTGAACTTGTAAGCACTTACTCAAGTGTACGGCAAAGACATGCAATATTCACTCATAATGAAAAACAGCCCACACCTAAAAAAAATTTCAGCAAATTTTATTAATCAACCTGAATTTGGGGAAGCCGTCTTGACATTGTATGCTCCCATTTGAGCTCCAGATTATGGTCCTAAATTAACACGTTTGTTACACATGTATTATGGCCCCACCATATACAAAGTAGCCATCTGAATCAATGACATATGTGACACCTCCATCCTCTGACATTGAATAAACAAGACAATTGCTTGGCATTAATATAGAAGCATCATTTATTTTCAGTGCCTTGGATTTGTGACTTTTCTCCCTGGCACCCCACCCCCACCTACACATGCCCATTAACACAGGAATCAAATTACCCTTGTTTTATTCATATCAGGGTATTTCATCACAGATGTCTTCTGAAAACCTGTTAGATAACCAGAATCCCTCATTCATATTCACACAGTGTCTCAATCCTTTCTGCAGGATTTCAACACATTTTCCCAAATTGTTTGGCATTCTTCTCCTATAAAGGTTCTGAAGTTAGCTCTAGCTTTCTCTCGGATGAAAACTGTCTACAGTACTTAGTAACTCATTATTAATAATGAAGTTTGATCCATCCGGGTTTGATCACTTACGCAATTTACACAGTAGAAAATACCAGTTTGCCACTAAATCAAACTTAATTTTTCTGTAAACTGACTTAATACTAGAGGGACAAGGTAATGAGACTTAGCAAATACGGAACATTAGAATCCCATAGATTTGCAAAACACAGTGATGTCTCCACTCCTGATATTATTTACTTCTCCCTACCTGGAAATCTCAATAATAATCTCAAACTCAGTGTTGGTTTCATTCCCCATGTGCTGGGCACTCACCTCTCCAAACAATCCTGGACCATGCGGATTTAGTGACTGGCCAGAGATTTAAACATTTCTGCATAAGGAGGAGTTGGATTTTTTTTTTATAGTAGCCATAGCATAATGCTACATATATAGTGAATAATTTCTTTCATGCATGTTTTTCCAAAAGGCCAAATTTTTATGGGAAGAAACAAAGACCACCCAAATGAGCACAGCGGAGGCTATTTTGAGTTCACTGTATCAAGGGAGCAGACACCATCACATGTCAGAGACTCATCGGTAGACGGAACACCAGGAAAGCACTGCAGTGTGGAAAAGGGGGGGATTCAGGTGTGCCCTCATTGGACGCACTGGAGATGGGGAAGCTGGAAATGGTTAGCTGGGAGGGGGGCATCCTACGTCATTGGTTAGGGAAGCATATATGGCTTTTCTACTTGGTCCTAACCTGGAAACAGGGACAAAAGTTAGGGAAGCTGTCAGTTACTGATCAAGTCCTGACTATTCGGGGCCCATTGTTACAGGGGTTGATTTGGTTTCCTGGACTTAATGCTGTAAGTTGTGGGTCAGAGGTCTATCTTTATTCATGGTCTGGCCATTGCCGATACACGTTGAAGAGTCTTGCTTAAATCCAGCAGCATTAAAATGGCCATGCTGTTTTAACAAATGGTACTTCCCATCCAATTAGCTAGTTTAGCACTTCTTTTCTGTAATGAGAAAGTAGAACTCATTCAATGTGTATTTTGAAGACAGTAAAAAAGCAAAAAAGCAAAAAACAAAAAAACAAACACACACACGCGCACACACACACAGAGACACATACAAACACTAAATATCCCACCATGTTTAACAGATAACTCTGTTAACATTTTGGAGTGCACATTTCCTCTGTTCATTCCTTTTTTTAAAAAAATGTTTATCCTTGAGAGAGAGAGACAGAGACAGAGACAGAGACAGAGCATGAGCAGGGGATGGGCAGAGAGAGAGGGAGACACAGAATCTGAAGCAGGTTCCAGGTTCCGAGCTGTCAGCACAGAATCTGACATGGGGCTTGAACCCGTGAACAGCAACATCATGACCTGAGCTGAAGTCGGAGGCTCAACCAACTGAGCCACCCAGGCGCCCCTCTGCTGTTCATTCTTTATACAAAATTTACAAAAACAGAATTGAACTGGGCATGGTAATTTGCACACTCTCATAAACTGACAAAAAATTCAACAATCATGAGCATTCCTGTTTTGTCATTTAGCGATGTTCCCTATCATCATTTTAATGACTGTTATGTTAATGGCTACGTATATTAAGGGTCCTCTGATGTGAGATCTTCATGTTATTTATTTTTCACTATGAGAAAAAAAATATTGCACAGAACATTCCAGAAGGTAACTCTTACTATGCAGCTCTCAATAATAGATTCCCAAGAAAAAAATTTAAAAGCGTTGGTGAGGGGCACCTGGGTGGCTAAGTTGGTTAAGCATCTGACTTCAGCTCAGGTCATGATCTCACGGTTCATGAGATGGAGCCCTGCATCGGGTTCTGTGCTGACAGCTCAGAGCCTGGAGCCTACTTCGGATTCTGTGTCTCCCTTTCTCTCTCTCAGTTCCTTCCCTGCTTGCACTCTGTCTCTCTCTCAAAAATAAATAAACATTTAAAATTTTTTGTTTTTTATTTATTTTTGAGAGAAAAACAGAGAGAGAGAGAGCACAAGCAGGGGAGGGACAGAGAGAGAGAGGGAGACACAGAATCCGAAGCAGGCTCCAGGCTCTGAGCTGTCAGCACAGAGCCCAATGGGGGCTCCAACTCACGAGCTGTAAGATCATCACCTGAGCTCAAGCCAGACGCTTAACCTTAACTGACTGAACCACCTAGGCGCCCCTGAAATAAATAAGCATTTAAAATTTTTTTAATTAAAATAAAAATAAAAAGTGCTGGTGATAAGAACTGACCAAGAGGCCACAGAGTAGTGAAGACCCAGGGAAGTCAGCAGGTTGACTGTACCTGTTTCTCCACTCCCTAGCCCCCTCGTTTCTCCTCCTCCTCCGCCCCAGGGCCTCATCCACAGGACAAAAGGTCTCCAAGGACACAGCAAAAACACTACTTTGATCCTTCTAGCCCTACTGCTAGAGCATCCGAGGGTCTGGGGCCGTATCCCAGATGGAGCCTGGCAGAGCCCTCTCGACCTGGAGGCCTGGCCGCAGTGCTGGTGGTGGGCAGGTTGCTGTCTTCACACTACCAGCTCTTCCCTGAACTCTCGGAAGCCCTCTCTCTCTGGGCCTCTTTGAACTTCACAGGGTGTCAGCTACAGTCTGCCTGCGCGCCTGGGGCGATCCCAGCTGCTACAACAGGTGAACTGAAGTCTAGGTTACCTCCCTGCCTGCATAGACAAATCCTTCTCTCTGGGGGAACCATGTGATCATGTTGTCTCCTGGCAAGTTCAAACATTTTAGAAATATCATAAAGTTTGTGTGAAACACAAAGTTGCCCACACAGAAGCGAGCCGTGCTTCAGTGTTAGGGTTAGGGAAGGAAACAGGCACATATAAAAGTCATGAGGAAGTGTGGATCTAGGTGGAAGTCTTTTTTTTTTTTTTAATATTTTAATGTTTGTTTATTTTTGAGAGAGAGAGGAAGAGCACGCACAAGCAGGAGAGGGACAGAGAGAGAGAGAGAGAGGTAAACACGGGATCTGAAGCAGGCTCCAGGCTCAGAGCTGTCAGCACAGCTCAGCACAGAACTGACTGAGAACCCCAGGCGCCCCCCAGGTGGAGCTCTTGAAGCTACGACGTGGGTGTGTCCTTTAAGAAAACGGATTTGAAGTTACCAGTATAAAATTAGCTACAGGGCTTTAGAATGCACCCTGTGCAGAAGGTGCGGCTGCTCGAGTTGAAGCTAAATCTTCCTAGGGGGCTTGGTAAAACCCCATTCCCAGAGCCTTCAATGTAAGATCATTGAGGGTGGGGCGGAGAATGTGCATTTCTGAAGAATTCCCCCTGAGGCACGGAGACACTCTGAGAGGTTCAGGCGTTGGGAATCACTGGTTTATACAACTGGCTTTGGGGGCTCTTTAAGAAAAAGTACAAAATTCTTTTTCACATTTTACATAAATCTTATTTACTCATCCATATTTGACACACACGTGCGCGCGCGCGCGCGCGCGCGCGCGCACACACACACACACACACACACACACACACACGACACCCAGGCTCCTGGAAGGGTTCTAGCAGGTAAGGGAGTGGGGCCGCGAGGCTGCTCGGCTTCTCTTGGCGTCCTAGTCAGGCCACCATCGGGGATGCCTGCTCTGTGGGTCAGCCAGGACCTAAGAGGGTGCATTTCTGCAAAGGAAGAGATCATGCCAACTCTCTTCAAAACACAAAAACAAGGGGCGCCTGGGTGGCTCAGTCAGTTAAACGTCCGACTTCGGCTCAGGTCATGATCTCACCGTTCATGGGTTTAAAGAGCCCCACATAGGCTGTCAGCGCAGAGCCTGCTTGGGTTTCTGTGTCTCCTTCTCTCTCCTCTTTCTTTTCCCATGCTCTGTCTCTTTGTCTCTCAAAAATAATAAATAAAAATTAAAAAACAAAAACCACAAAGACAATCGTTGTTACAGTTACCTTCAAACCTTGACCTTGCCATGGACTGTGTGACCTTGGTCAATCACCACCCTCTCTGGGCATCTGTTGCCTCGTCGCTAAAACGGAAAAGGCAACAGCACCTCTTTCAGGGCAGAGTTGTGAGGAATCAACGCCCAGTTGGGACCGGCTGCCGTCAGTAGAAGCACAGCATCATGATGTAGCTGACGGCATTGACCCTGGAGGAAGATCTCCCCGGCTGGGATCCTGGCTCCACCATTTCACAGCTGTGCAAACATAGGCAAGGGCCTTGTCTCCTCATCTAAGAATCAGGAGTAATAATAATAATAATAGCATCTCCGTCAAAGTTCTTCAACGATGATATACAAATATGCTCAGTGCCCAGCACACAGGAAGTGCTATAAATGATGGCAGTGGCCCTTGCTGTTGCCATGATTTTCTCGTTGGCTCCGGAAGCCTGATCATGGAGGAAACCCCCTGAGTCTTCCTCAGCTATCCCCTGAGCTTCCATCGCTAAGGACATGGGGAAAAGAGCATAAAATTCTTTTGAATTGAAAACAAAACTGAACTGAATGGCTCTATCTTATCAACATCAATCACCTGAATTTGTCATCCATTTTGTTAATGAAAAGAGTTCCGATGAAAATCACAGTCTAATCTAACCAGCCTTCCACTGCCTTAATCTTCCATTGCTTTCCCACCAAATTATATTCAGACGTTAGAGCTAGTGGTGGAGAAGCGGGGAGGGACCTCGTTTCTTAGGAGTCAACAAAATTTGTCCTTTAGGGAATGCTCCTGATTGGCTTACCTAGTGAGAGCTTCATGATTGTAATAATGTCTTGTGTGGTAGATCTTCAATATATAGAATATTGAAAACTAGCAGGTGTATTAGGAGGGGGACGGCTGCAGAGGTCATTGTCATTTTGTAAGCCACCAGCAGAATGGCTAAGGTTTTTAGACCACCTGCCGGTGAGCCTGTTGGAGGCCATTTGTAAAGGGGGTCCAACTATGAGATGCAGAGGTTGAGAGACAGCATAGAATCCTGGTCAAAAAGACTAGAACAAGTGGCAGGAGCCACCCCTTTGATAGAAAAGCTTCTTCTGCCCCAAGCCCTACCCAACCTCCCCTAAGGGGAAATGTGAAGAGGGTAACACTGAATCCTCAGTTAAACCCTCAGGGGCTTCAGTTAGAGGAAGTTGTGGTTGTGTTTCACTATTAGATGCTAGGAAATATCATTTATGAAGGAGTAAAAATATGATAACTCTCTCTACAAGATTCTAAAATACTCATCGATTCGCTCAAAAGCATGTGTAGCACCTCTTATGGGGCACCAATGATTCCAAGACCGGGATGAGAAGTAAAGTATTTCATGCGACATTTTTGGGATCATGTCAGTGGCAAACTGCCTTAAGATTTGTTTCCCCCATAGTGCAGGGCACATAGGATGTACTCAGTTAAATCTGGACAAATTTAGATACACTGGTAATATGCTCCCGGTACCATGAGCTAGAACTACACGGTCTGCTAATACCGTGATCACCAAGGAAGACAGGGTACCTGTCATGTGTCTCTATACGAACATGTCCTGTCTTCACAAGGAGACCAGGAGTACCTGGTAACCAACACAGTCCTGCTGGCACCGGGCAGGGGGCCTGGTCTTTGCTGTAAAGGCTGCTGTCAAAACCTCCACATGGTGGACAGAGCTCTCCGTGCCCTGCCCCTTCTCCCTGTAATCCATACCCACCCCACAGGAACCAAGTGTTAAGGGTACACGGAGGAAAGAGCCTGCTTTCTGCTGAGAATTTCCAGGAAGGTGGTCCAAAGAGCAGACATTAAAACCAGTCCTCGAAGCATGAATAGGATGGTGGCCATGGTGGTGGTGAGTGGGAGGAAGACTATCCCAAGCAGAGTGAACATCATGAAGGAAAAAGTAGAGGCACAAAAATGGGAAGCAGGGTATATACCCCCAAAGAACTGAAAACAGGGGCTCAAACAGATATACCATGCATATACCCATGTTCATAGCAGCATTATTCACAGTAGCCAAAAGATGCGAGCAACTCAAGTGACCTATGACAGATGACTAGATAAATAAAATGTGGTCTGTGTGAACAATGGAATCTTATTCAGCCTTAAAAAGGGAGGAAATTCTGGGGCGCCTGGGGGGCTCAGTCTGTTGGCATCCGACTTCGGCTCAGGTCATGATCTTGCAGCTCCTGCGTTCTGAGCTGTCCTGGAGTCTGCTTCCGATTCTGTGTCTCCTTCTCTCTCTGCCCCTCCCTTGCTCATGCTTTGTCTTTCTCTGTCTCAAAAATCAATAAA
Source organism: Paguma larvata (assembly GCA_030068075.1). NCBI lineage: Eukaryota > Metazoa > Chordata > Mammalia > Carnivora > Viverridae > Paguma > Paguma larvata. The sequence continues at coordinate 125,959,872 of CM057827.1, read as the reverse complement.
ATATTTTTAAAAAAATTTTTTAAAGGGAGGAAATCTGACACCTGCTACAACATGGATGAAGCTTGTGGATATTATGCTAAGTGAAATGAGCCTGTCATGAAAGGACAAATATTGTGTGATTCCACCCATAACAAGTACCTACTAGACCAGTCAAATTTGGAGACAGAAAGTAGAGTGGTAGTTGCCTGGGCTAGATGAGTAGGGACTAGAGTTTGTATTCAATGGATACATTGTTTCAGTTTTGCAAAATGAAAACACTTCTGGAGATGGCCGGTGGTAGTGGTTACACAACATCCCGAACTACTTAATGCCTCTGATCTCTGAACTTAAAAAGTCAAGATGGTAACATTTGTTATGTGTAGTTTGTAATGTTCATTTATTTTTGAGAGAGAGAAAGCACGAGGGAGACAGAGAATCGCAATCAGGCTCCACGCTGTCAGCACAGAGCCGGACATGGGGCTTGAACTCACGAACCTCGACATTACAACCTGAGTCAAAATCAAGAGTCAGACGCCCTTCTATGTATATTTTTTACCGCAATTGAAAAAAGTGTTTTCTTTAAGGGCAAACCCAAAAGCGCAACCAAGACCTGCGTTAAAACATTAGCTTCTATTTAGAACTTTATACTTTCAAAAGTACTGGGCAGTTATTTATTTGGGAGGGGAGGAGTTATATTTTATATAAATTTGTATTGTGCAAATTTGAAAGAGATACAAACAATAATTTGACATTATATAAAAAAAACCAAAAATGTGAATCTCTCTCTAACATTTTGTACTTAACCAAGAGCCATTTAGTTTTAAGCCATGGGAATTGTAAATTGTGTTTAAGACCAGATACATGGAAGTTTTAATTGATGAAAATCCCATTATCTTTGGCAGTGACTTCTCAACTATATGGCACATGGTTTTAACGAATATTAAGTCATTATTTTTAAGTATAGTCACAAATTTTAAATTTTTCCGATGCTATATTCTTTTTTTTATTTTTTTTAACGTTTATTCATTTTTGAGACATGGAGAGAGACAGAGCATGAGTGGGGGAGGGGCAGAGAGAGAGGAAGACACAGAATTTGAAGCAGGCTCCAGGCTCTGAGCTGTCAGCACAGAGCCCTATGCGTGGCTTAAACCCATGACCCGTGAGATCATGACCTGAGTTGAAGTCAGACACTTAACCCACTGAGCCACCCAGGCACCCCTCCTATGCTATATTCTTGAAAAGCAAGCTCATATTTGATACCATTGTTAATGTTGGAAAAAAAAAACAAAAAATAAATAACTTTGCAATAGATGAAGTGCCACAAGAAGCAAATCAATCATTTCTCAGTGGTTTATCTATCTCTAGAGATTAAAAGGCATCTTTAAAAATTTTTTAATGCCCTACAAATTTGTGTGTTCTGAGAATACATTCCCATGACTCTCCATTTCTCTGGAACTGCATCTATAAAAAGTGCATTCTTCACATGAGACGCAAATGTCTTGTCTTACAGAAGTCCAGTTTTCCCTTTAGAAATGCTGTAACTGGGGGCACCCAGGTGGCTCAGTCGGTTGAGCATCTGACTCTTGATTTGGGCTCAGGCCGTGATCCCAGGGTTATAGGATCGAGCCCCATGTCTGGCTCCATGTTGAGCATGGAGCCTGCTTGAGATTCTCTCTCTCTCTCTCTCTCTCTCTCTCTCTCTTCTCTTTTTTTCTCTCTCTCCCTCTGCCCCTCTCCCCTGCTCATGTTCTCTTTAAAAAAAAAAAAAAAAGAAATGAAAAAATGCTATAACTGGACTCAGCAAATGGCTGGCCTGCCACTCTGGAATCTTCCTTTGCAATCCCAGAGTCTGCAGCAATTCCACTGCAGGCTCAGTGTCTGTAGAGCCTACTCCCAGGCACGAGCTGCATTTGCTCAAAGACACCCATTCATACGTGAGCAGACCCAAAGACGTGAGGGTGTACACCTGCCTGGCTCCCAAGCACCGAGTCTGAGAAAACTTCCACTGAACTGGAATGCACGGATGACTGGAGGCTGACCCCTCAGATGGCAAGAAGCCTCCTCAACTCCTTCACAGATCTTACTTCCTAAAGCCAGTCCTGGAAAACTGTCATACTACTGGGCCTTGGGTCCTTGGAGGCTCCAAAAAGTACCAAAATAATTCAAGAATTGGCCCACTGGAGAATGTAGTAACTTGACCCTTTAAACATATAGACCCCTAACCAAATCTGTGGGTATGAGAAGATACGTGATTAGAGATAGAATATCACATATCTGTCAAATAATGAGAAGAAAATGGAAGTCTGGAAAATATTACCCAACATACTGAAGCCACATAGAATTCAGCCTCTTAATCACATACACATTTTTCTCTGAAATTTTCCAGAAGAGACACACAGTCTGTCTTTATGCCAATGTCAAGGTGATGCATGGCATCGCGTCAGAGTCTAGCTCCAGGGTCCATCACGGCAACATTACCTGACTCCCTTTGCCCGAAAGTACGAGAAGTTGGGAGTTTGGAGAGATGACTTCCCATTTCAGCCAGTTTGCTAGGGTAACAGGAGCATAGTCATCTGCAGAGGAAACTCTAAAGCGGTGGGACTGCCCCCCCCCAACCCCGAACCCCTGCGAAAAGTCTTCCCCAGGCCAGTTCTCAAAAGCACTCATCACCCTCCTCAACACACACAAATAAGTCAGCTTCCCAGCAAGGATGGGACGGCAATGATTAAATGGGATAAAATTAGAATGGTAGAAGCAGCCCTTCCATCACTAAGATGCATCTGGAAATCAATCCTAAGGGTCTACTCGGATTTCTGCTTCCTGCAGAGACTTGGTGGGGGCCGAGCAGTGGAAGTGTCTGGGTCTCCACTTATCTCCAGACTCTAATCGACATAAGGAGGAAAAAAGAAGTTCGTTGTGTTCCTAACTCAATTCTTCTCAGATTTTATGTCTAACGCCAGGTCTGCCTTTCTATTTTTCAATCACACAAAACGGTACTTATTAATGAGCTCTCGAATTACAGAAAGGCAGATCTGAAGCACAGCAACACTGGTATGGCCCGTGGCACTGCGGCTCTGAGTGCAGAATGACATCTGGGTGCAGGCGAGGAGGACCCGTCCACCGCGGCTATGGAAACCAGAGCCAGAGGAAGAGGGAAACGAGATGCTCAGAAAAAGCACTAGGGAGCTGCAAAGAGGAGAAAACCTAGGAAAGGAAGATACTCAGCATCCCTAAGCGCGAGCGCACACGCGCACGCAACACACACACACACACACACACACACACACACACACATCGCTGGTACCTGAAGTGATACAAATCTCATATACCAATTTTTAAAAGAAAAAATTTTAATGTTTATTCATTTTTGAGAGACAGACTGCGAGCAGGGGAGGGGCAGAGAGAGAGGGACATACAGACTCTGAACCAGAGTCCAGGCTCTGAGCAGTCAGCACAGAGCCTGAGGGGGCTCGAACCCACAAACCTTGAGATCATGACCTGAGCCAAAGTTGGATGCCACCCAGGTGCCCCGATCATTTTTTGTTATATTGCTGGGTTGTAAAGTTATAATCTTTCACATGAGCAAGCATACATACATACATACATATATATCTGTATATACGTGTGTATGTGTATATATGCATATATATGTATATACATATATATGTTTATGTGTGCATATATGTATATGTGTGTGCCTATGTACGTATGTGTACATATATATGTACGTGCGTATATGTACATATATGTATGTATATCTGTATATAATACTAGCTTAAAAATAAAAACAAGTGTTTTTGCAAGATAAAAAAGGGCTGGGCCTTCAATCCATTATGATGATCCTCTGTGTGTTCCTCCTCCTTTTCCAGATGGTACCAATTAAGAGTAAGACCCTCGTCCTAACAGATGTTAGCCAAATAAGCCCAATCTGAGGCTTTAATGAACAAAACCAGACACATTTACTATACCCAAGAGAAGCAAAAATAAATATAATGTATACAGTGGGCCACTTGGGTTAACTTGCAGTGACTGGGGCTTTGACCCGCTGCTGTGATTAGTTTCAACTTTCCCCAGTATTTGTAATTAGCATAACGGAAGGCTGAGATAGCTTTTCACACAGTCTCAACCTTGGATTCCTTCCACTCCCTTTCTCCTTCCTTAATATTGTTTGAAGAGGCAATTTCCACCTCTAAAATACTTTTCATTGCTTCTATTGAAATGGGAAGCATGGCTTTTTAAGATTCTAAATCAATAATGATTAGCAACTAAGAGCACAGCTTGTTCTGTGCCCAGAAAGTATGTAATTTTCCAGCTCTCTCAGCTGGCTCCGGACAGGACGAGCTTACATCACCTCTGTAACCTGTGCCTCAAAGGTTTGCAACGAGGATGGCCATGTAGAGTGGAGACGCACCTCAGGCAGTCAAAGGGGCACCCTGGACCCCCAAGGAGCCCTGATATTTCCCTGAACAACAGGTGGCAGTAGAGAGGCACGGTTCTGCAGGAGCTAATTAAAGAGGTTTCTGTTGCAGGAGGGGGTGTAAAATGCTGCTTAAAAGCAAGGATTGGATAGTAAAAAACACAACCTGATTCAAATTTCTGTGCACACGCTGTTCTGTTTCTACATATGTCGCACCTAGCCCAGATACTCTCTCCCCACCACCTCCTTTTCTTATTTAAAGAACTCACCTTGTGATATAAATAGTTTCCTTGCAGGGGAGACCTCCCTTTTTTTGCAATTAACAGACCTCCCACCACCGACTCCGCCCTCCCCCCCACAACACACCACACATCTAAGAGAGCTTGAGCTTGTCAAAAGCACAGATTCCAAAGCAGCAAAGCCAAGGGAGAAAACTGCCATATTATGGGAACATTTGGTTTCTGAACTGCCTTAAAATGGTGACCTTTTTTCTATTGCCAAATAAACATTCTGCAAGCTGCACTGGTGTAGAACAAAAGTATCATCTGATAGTTGATCAAAGAGTTGTCTTTTAGATCCTTTCGACGTTTTGACCAGAAAAGGCGTTTGTTTGAATTCTGAGCAGAAACCGGTCCGCGTTGCTTTGAATGCACATCTCGCTTTTAAAAAATCTTTTAGGCATGCACAGCACAGAACTTACCTCTGAAAAGGGACGGAGAAAGAGAGAGAGACAGAAAGAGAGAGACTTAATAAAATACCAAGTCCCAGGGAATCTACATGACTAATTTTGCATTAAAAAAAATACCGAAGACGTCTGTTCCAGTGGGAACTGTCCCCAACTATTAGTAATTGCAAACATTAGTCATGAAGACATGGAAAATACAATCTGTAAACTCATCTAGTACATTCTGCCCCGAAATACAATCTATGGAACTCAGTACCGCCCATTTTGTTGCAGTGTGCCACCCAGTGATGCAGTCCAATTTTCAAGGCCAATCTGCCAAATTTCACTGATGTGTCAAGTTCTCTGGGCAGCTTTCTAGAAGTAGCAGCCCCCTCCCCCCACAGCAGGAACACATAGCCAACTTCCTTTTCCCGACATCCATTCTATTTCACCTGCAGTCTCATAGATATACTCTACTTCTGATACTATTGATTCAAAAGTCTCAGGGGGAAAAAAAGGAAACCTGTGAAATTTAGGGTGGTGTCAGACGTGTGGGTATTTAATAACTCAGTCTGCATTCCTGGGTCTTGAATGCCAGGAAGTAGAGATGACTCTTTCTCACTGATTAGTGTAAGATCTACCAAGCTCATGGAGAATGAACGTTTTGAAGTTTTCCCAACACTCATTGTGCTCCAGTGACTCACTTCTAAAAGTAACTACTTTGAAGGTCCAAACCTAAAGAGGCACATGCCAAGCCAGAAATCAAGGACTCACCTTTGATTCCTCCCTCTGCCTTCCTCCCACTTGCCCCCACTCCATACTTTCTACCCAAAGAATAACCAGGGATTCTTGCCTTGACCTTCTAATATATTACTTAGAGCTAAGTAACTCCTACTTGTACGTCCAGACTTACTAAGGCATCATTTCCTCCTGAAATTGGTTATTCTTTCCTTTCCTGCACTTAAATTAAATCCTGCATCTGAATATCTCCATAAACCATGTGCCTACCTCTATCAGAACAAAGACACAATTTATTATAATTGCCTACTTATGTGCTTGTCTTCCCTAAAGACTGTGAGCTCCTTCAAGAATACAACTGTATCATTTTTCTGTCTCTTCTCAGTCTGTGCCTAACCCAGGTGTTTGGCAGATGGATGGAGGGATGGATGTGTGGGTGGATGGGCAGTTAGGAGCACTCCCAACAAGAGGACCCTGGCTTCCCCTTGTCCTGTAGAGTTGCCAAGGACACCAGTCCAAATCACATCTGTCATGAGGATGCTCTTCTCTGCCAGAATTGCTTGGGCAATTCTTAAGAACAAATTATTTTTAAAGAAAATTTAATTTACATTCAAAGACAGTCCCTGAACACTAACCTTTGAAAAAAGTCTCAAGGGAACAGCTCTAAGTCATGAAAGACTTGCCTTCAAGGCTGGGTCACATTTAAATTCCCTAACAAATAGGCTGCTATGTTATCCCCATTTCTTTAAGCAGCCAACAAATGTGGCTCTGCTATGGTCTAAATAGCTTGGCTTGAATTCTTCTAGGTGAAACATTCCTGCCTAAACAATTGAAGGCACTTGATCTACTGAGATTAATGGCCTTTTTGGGGGGGCCCAGAATATAAATCCCAAGAGAAGGGGGCCAAAACTTTCACCAGCCACACTGTACCTTATCATACTATTGTGTGCACTTAAAAATATCAGCAATCAAAATGACATATTGGATAGAAGGTTAGTATCCAAAATCTATAAAGAACTTACCAAACTTAACACCCAAAAAACAAATAATCCAGTCAGTAAGGAAATGGGCAGAAGACATGTTTGGACACTTTTTCAAAGAAGACATCCAGATGGCCAATGGACATGAAAAGATGCTCAATATCACTCATTATCAAGGAAATACAAATCAAAGCCACATTGAGATACCACCTCCCACCTGTCAGTGTGGCTAAAATTAATAGTTCAGGAAACAGCAGTTGCTGGCGAGGATGTGGAGAAATGGGAACCCTTTTGCACTGCTGGTGAGAATGAAAACTGGTGCAGCCTCTCTGGAAAACAGTGTGGAGTATCCTCAAAAAATTAAAATTAGAACTACCCTAGGACCCAGCAATAGTGCTACTAGGTATTTATCCAAGGGATACAGGAGTGCTGATTCATTGGGGCCCTTGTACCCCAATGTTTATAGTAGCTCTTTCAACAATAGCCAAATTATGGAAAGAGCCTAAATGTCCATCAACTGATGAATGGATAAAGATGTGGTTTATCTAAACAATGGAATACTACTCGGCAATGAGAAAGAATGAAATCCTGCCATTTGCAACAACATGGATGGAACTGGAGAGTGTTATGCTAAGTGAAATAAGTCAGTCAGAGAAAGATAGATATCATGCTTTTCATTCATATGTGGAACTTGATTGAGAAACTTAACAAAAGACCATCAGGGAGGGGAAGGGGAAAAAGTAGTTTCAAACAGAGAGGGGGACAAACCCATAAGCGACTCTTAAATACAGAGAACAAACTAAGAGTTGATGTGGGGAGTGAGGGAGAGGGAAAAATGGGTGATGGGCATTGAGGAGGGCACTTGTTGGGATGAGCACTGGGTGTTATACGTAAGTGATGAACCACAGGAATCTACCTCTGAAACCAAGAGCACACTGTGTACACTGTATGTTAGCTAACAATAAATTATATTGAAAAAGAAATTAAAAACTATTAATAAGAATAAAAATTAAATAAAATACCTGAATCAGGAAAAAAAATACATCAGCAATCATTCTGGGTAATTGCCTAGATCTAGATACAGTTGCCAGGTGAAACACAGGACACCCCGTTAAATTTGTTTCAGATAAAGAATAATAATTTTACGTAAATACATCTCATGCAACATTTGGGACATACTTATACTAAAAAAAATTCCTTGTTGATCTAAAAGTCAAAAGTCACTAGGTGTCCTTTTTAGGCAACTCCAAGTCAATGGTGCGAGGCCAGGTGCCTTACCCGAGATTCTTATGAGAGCATATCTTGCACCGAGAGTTAAAAATAAAAGTTCTATCATTTGGCTTGGCCCTGCCCTGTGGAAAATAATTGCTCTTAGTGCTTTGTCCATGCTGGCCAGTCCCCAGGGAGGCTATCTGCTCCTTCTGCCTTTCGTGAGCTGGAGCTCACAAAATCAGAACATGTTTGCTGATGTATTCCCTGGATTCTCTCAAAACCGTTATCTGAGATTTACTACAAAAAAATGAAAACCATGACACCGGTCCTACCTATCGCTATGCAAGTGGAGAATCCCAAGGGAAATGAAAGCATTGTTCAGAAGAAACTTTTCTTTTCTTTTTTTTTTAAGATTATTTATTTTCAGAGAGAGAGAGAGAGAGAGAGAGCAGGGGAGGGGCAGAGAAAGAGGGAGACAGGGAGAAACCCAAGCAGGCCCTGCATTGGCAGTGCACAGCCCCCGCGCAGAGCTTGAACCCACAAACTGCAAGATCATGACCTGAACCAAAATCATGAGTCAGATGCTTAACTGACCGAGCCACCCCAGAAGAACCTTGTCCATAATCATCTCGGGTTTTGTGACAGCGGTTCCTGCAATCACATATTGGTTTCTAGACATCTGCAGGCTTATTTCCTTCCCTGTGGCTCCAGGTACAAATGTACAGGGTCTAGACCAGGGTAAGGCAAGAGGGATGTAGGGTGCAGAGTTTAAGGAGGCGTGGAATCCCCGAGCAGTGTCAGTGGGCAGTCAGCACCTGAGAGTGGGGGCCTGCTTAACTTTCTCACCCAGGTGCCTCACTTTCCTCTCCTCAGCCCTGCCTGGCCCTGCAATTATAGGTTATTTTCCCCTCAACCTGAAAGAGTTTAGGAGACAAGAATTTTAACGTTTCTACTGGTCACCCAGTAGTCATTCCTAGGTCACAACAACCCAGATTTTTGAGGAAAGAGATTGCAATCTTCGAATGCAGAACACAGTCCCTTGCCTACAGAGAAGTAAGTAACAACAGTGCAATATTCTTCATATGTGAGCCTGCTCCCACCTTCATTAACTTGGTGCGCACCCTACAGCACGTGTTCATTTCCCAGGACTGCTGTACAGAGTACCACAGGCTAGGCAACGGGGCTTAAAACCATAGAAATTTAATGTCTCGGGGTGCCTGAGTGGCTCAGTCAGTTAAGCATCCTGGCTTCTGCTCAGGTCATGATCTTGTGGTTCACGAGTTCAAGCCCCGTGTCTGGTTCTGTGCTGACAGCTCAGAGCCGGGAGCCTGCTTCAGATTCTATGTCTCCCTCTCTCTCTGTCCCTCCCTTGCTCATGCTCTGTCTCTCTCCCTCTCTCTCTCTTTCTCTCTCTCAAAAATAAATAAACACTAAAAAAAATTTAGTGTCTCCTGCAGCACCTGGGTGGCTCAGTCAGGTAAGCGTCCACGTCTTGGTTTCAGCTCAGATCATGATCTCACAGTTTGTGGGTTCAAGCCCCATGTCGGGCTCTGCACTGCTGGTGTGAAGCCTGCTTGAGATTCAATCTCTCCCTCTCTTTCTGACCCTCCCTCATCCCACCTCTCTCTCTCTGAAAATAAATACAAGAACTTCAGCGTCTCATGATTCTGGAGGCTGAAAGTCTGAGATCAAGATATCTTGATTATCAAGGTATTATCAGGGCTGGTTCTTTCTAGGGGCTGTGAGGGTTGGATCTGCCCTGGGCCTCTCTCCTAGCTTCTGGTGGTTTCCTGGCAATCTTCGGTGCCCCTTGCTTGCTGAAGCCTCACCCCAACCTCACCTTCATCCCTACATGGTATTCTCCCTGTGGACTTGTCTGTCTCCAGCTTTCCTCTTTTTATGAAGCCAGCCATAATGGATTAGGGCCACCCCAATGAGCTTATCTTAACCTGACCACTTCTATAAAACTCTGTTTCCAAACAGGTCTCCTTCGAAGGTGCTGGGAGTTAGGACTTCAACATACGAATTGGGCGGGGCGGGGGGGGCGGCTTACAATTCAATCCCCAATAGAGCGTCTCTACACTGATGGTCAAGGGCACACCTGTGGAGCCACAAGGCCCCTTGGACAGGTAGTGTTCCCCTCATGTTTCATTTCCCCTCATGACCACTTGCCATGGACACCCCGCATGCCTCTGTCCACACGGGGACATTCTTGTACATCCAGTAACAAGGTAACCCACTGGCTCTGCTATCCACACCACCGAATGATGTTGAATCCGACTCTAGGACGCTCTCTGCCTCCCTCAGTGTCCGGCGGTGCCTGAACTAAATGAACTTGAAGCACCCTTCCTGCCCTAGATTTTTATTTTTCTACTTGACTCACTATAAGCATCACTTCCTGGGAAAGGGGAAGGAAAGTCCAAACACATCCCGAGTCCCAGAGGGATTCTTTTTCTGTGTAAGCAAAGAGCCCAGGTCACAGGGGAGGGTTGTGGCGATCTGGGCACCATAATTAGACCGTGCCTCTCAAGGAGACTCGGGACAGCTAGCTGGGAACCAGGTAGTGGTCTGTAAGGGCCAACTGGAGTTCCTTCCAACCACGTGACACGTGGCATCTAAAGCAGAAGGAGCAAGAGGTGCCTGGGTGGCTCAGTTGGTTAAGTCTCTGATTTTGGCTCAAGTCATGACCTCAGGGTTCGTGGGTTCGAGCCCCGCATAGGGCTCTGTGCTGGCAGCTCAGAGCCTGGAGCCTGCTTCAGATTCTGTGTCTCCTTCCCTCTCTGCCTCTCCCCCATTCTCTCTCTCTCTGAAAACTAAATAAACATAAAAACAAATTTAAAACAGGAGGGGCAACATTTTATGAGCATCTAGGAGGGTAGGACAAGATGCAAAGGGTGAGGGGAGGAAATAAAACGGGGTGGGGGCAAGGAGGAGGCGCAGAATCAGAAAAAGTGCCCTTTGTCTTCGAAGGAAACAGCCAGTGGTGAGTTGGAGATCTGGTTCTTTCTGGAAAGGCTGTGTGACCTTGGAAAAAATACTTAACCTTTCTGAATCTCTCTTTCTGCCATTTATAAAACGTGTTGATGACAGCTGCTTCAAAGGCTTGTTGGGACATCAAAGATAAAATACCCCGCATACACTCTTAAATAAATATCCCACTACCTGGCCCACCCAGTCTAAGAGAAGTAAGTTCTCGGTGCCAGTTCCCCTTTCTGGCTGCCCCAAAAGCCTTTTAAAATGAGTCTCTGTCCTACCAGAGAGGTTCAGGAGGACCAGCGGGAAGGATTGAGGGGAGGAGGGAACGCGCCTGCAGTTTAGCGCAGCCCCTGGCTGCTGTCCATGGTCGCGATCCTCTTGGAGACGCAGGGTACAGCCAGCACTGGGGACCGAGATGCGAGACGCCCTTAGGGGCCCTTACGAGAAGGGCTGGGAACAGTGCAAGGTGAAAGCCAAGGATGCTGAGAAGCGTTCTCCGGTTTTTGGCAAAAGATGGCACCAGGGCGCTGGGTGATTTCCTATACCCGGAGGAAACGAGGCGCGGAGCAAGCCCGGCACCGAGCGCGGCTGCCGCTAGGTGGCGCCGCGCAGCCAGGCAGCTCGAGGCGGCGAGCATGCGCAGTTCCCGCAGGCTTGCCCCAGGGAGCCGACAGGTTCTGCTCAACCCAAGGGCTGCTTGTATTTGCTGAGTAAAATACTTTATTTATTTATTTATTATTATTTTTGGTAACACTCAACCCCTAACAGACACATATAGACAGAACTCTGATGCCTTACCAGTTTTTCCTTAGTTAAAATAAGATTTGAAGAACTGATCACCAGGGAACCAAAAGATAGAAATGGCTCCAAATTTTGTGACTCTTGCCCGTGGGTAAAGTCTAAGTTGGACAGTTAACATTTATAAAGTGCTATTGTTAAAAAAAAATAACTAGGGGCGTCTGGGTGACTCAAGTCTGTTGAGTCTCCCATTTCCTCCTCAGGTCATGATCTCACTGTTCGTGGGTTCGAGCCCTACATTGGGCTCTCTGCTGACAACTCAGAGCCTGGAGTCTGCTTCTGATTCTGTGTCTCCCTCTCTCTCTTCCCCTCCTCCGTTCGTGCTCTATCTCTCTCTGTCTCAAAAATAAATAAACGTTAAACAAAATTAAATTTAAAAAAAGGAACTAGCTAAAAAATCATATGGTACTTTCTAATGAATTTCAACATAGCCTGCCTTGTGACCCAGGAATTTCCCTCTTAGGGAGGAGCATGGATGTCCACAAAACGTGGGTACCACGAAAATACTCAGAGCGGCTTCATTCATAATAGCCCAGAGCTGGAAACAATCCAAATGCCTATCACCAGCAGAATGCAAGAACAAATTGTGGTATATTCATACCCAAGAATCGCTCACAGCAATAAAAAGGGACATTCTGCTGATACGTGCAACAGCATGGCTTTATGTGGAGTGAAGAGAGCCAGACACCAAACACTAAATACTCTACCAGTCCATTTATATGAAGTTCCAGAACAGGCCAGCTTTCCTACGGTGATAGAAAGCAGATCAACAATTGCCTTTGGGGTGCCAATTACTTGGAAGGGGCACAGTGGAAGTTTCTGGGATAATGTTCCAGTTCTTTTCTATTCTTTTTTTTCCCCTTTTTTAAAATGTTTATTTATTTTTGAGAGACTGAGACAGAGCATGAGTGGGGGAGGAGCAGAGAGAGAGGGAGACACAGAATCAGAAGCAGGCTCCAGGCTCTGAGCCATCAGCACAGAGCCGGACGCGGGGCTCGAACTCGTGGACCGTGAGATCATGACCTGAGCCGAAGTCGCCACCCAACTGACTGAGCTACCCAGGCGTCCCCCAGTTCTTGATTTGAGCAGTGGCTACACAGGTGTGCACATACGTGATATTCACGAAGTGTACACTTAGGTAAAACTTGTGCCTTTTTCTATAGGAAATTATACTTAAAAGAGAGGAAGGAGTAAAGGAGAGGGATTACCTCCACTCTTGCATTTCCTGTGTTGACTTCTATTTTTTTTTAAGTTTATTTTATTTATTTTGAGAGAGAGGGCAGGGAAAAGGCAGAGAGAGAAGGAGAGAGAGAATCCCAAGTAGGCTCTGTACTGTCAGTGCAGAACCCAACACAGGGCTCAAATTCACAAACTGTGAGATCATGACCTGAGCTGAAATCAAAAGTCAGATGCTTAACCCACTGAGCCACCCAGGTGTCCTGATTTCTATTATTTCTAAAATGCCTCCACCGCCAGGAGAAATTTACCTTGGCCCTTGGAAATGGCAGGGTGCAGGACTTATGGGTGGCTCGGTAGGTTAAGCGTCTGACTCTTGGTTTTGGCTCAGGTCATGATCTTGTGGTTCATAGCTCAAGCCCATGTCGGACTCTGAGCTGACAATGCAAAGCCTGCTTGGGATCTCTATCTCCCTCTCTCTCTCTCTCTCTCTGTGCCTCCCCTACTCATTCTTTCTGTCTCTCTCAAAATAAATAAATAAACCTAAAAAAAAAAAAAAAGAAAGAAAGGGCAGGTTAGACAGGTAGATAGATGGGCATTTGGGTCAGTTGGCTGGGTAGCTCCGGGTAAGTGGTCCAACCTCTCTGATCTTCCTCAGCTGAGAAATACTCACTTCACCATCAGGGACATAGTCAGGCCAAGTGCCAAAGCCGTTCAACGCAGTGAAAAAAGTGTCCCTCCTTATACAGATATGTGGTGATGCTTTACCACTCAGTGATAGTAAGATTTCACACCCTTCTGACTCTCAATTCTTAGATCCTTCATAGGATTTGCCTCAGCCCGGTTTCCCCTCTACTGTGAAGAATATGGCCCATTTCTGGCATCTGTCCCTCCCCATCCAATTTTTCATTTTGTTTTGAATAATTTAGCTCAAGACTTCATTCGTTTTTAAAAGTGCTTATGCTTCCAACTAATGAATTGTCCAAATCTGCATCACATGACTTCCGTTTCACTCATTAGAACCCTAATTGTCAAGCAGCTGAAATGGTTCTTATTGTTTATTCTAATTGCTATTAGGAAGAAGTGCCAGAATTATATGTGATTAGCCGCATAAAAATAATGAGGGACAAATAAAATTAGTCTCCCTGAAGTTATTCTCGAGGTGCAAGAAGGGGCATGTTTAAGCAAGGCCACTGTGGGAAATCTCTACGAAGGAGAGAAACCTGTCTGTGGGTATTTCAGCTTGCCGGTTCTATCCACAGAGTTGCTTTTCTTCCATTCCCTTCAGGCACTTGGGGCCTTCAGAGATTGTTTTCTGTGCCCCCACCAAAACCCACTCTTTTTTTTATGTTTATTTTTGCAAGAGAGAGAGAGAGAGAGAGAGAGAGAGAGAGAGAGAGCATGAGCAGGGGAGGGACAGAGAAAGAAGGAGACAGAGAATCTGGAGCAGGCTCCAGGCTCTGAGCTGTCAGCACAGAGCCTGCCATAGGGCTCGAACCCATGAACCACGAGTTCATGACCTGAGCCAAAGTCAGATGCCCGATGACTAAGCCACTCGGGTGCCCCAGAACCCACTCTTGAAAGTACCCAATGTTGGTCATTATGACTTCATGCCAATGGGACCCCCACTTGCTACTTACCCCCAGTGTCTGGGATGGGAGAGATGGGGTCACTATGTTCAAGGGCCAAGGCCCAGTAGCCTGGAGCTCATGACCAAGGACTTCTGATGGGTAGTGGTATGCAGTGGGTGCACTGAATATGTTACCCAACAAGGGACAAGTGGAGGCCAAGTCCAAAGCCACAGGCTCTAGAGCAAGGTCTTGGGAGGGTGCCTTTCCATTGTGCCTGACATCTACACCAGAAAGATCAGCCATTTGTAATCTGCACAATTAACTATTGGGGTTAATGACGGCTCTGGAAGATGGTATTGCTGTTATGGTTGACACACCTATTGTGTGTACCTACTGTGAAGAATGCAGAGAGCATGTGGCCGTCCCTCAGGTCTCGCTCAAAGACTTTACATTCTAACCCGAGAGCGCACGACAATGCCTAGAAGCTGGTCCCTTCCTGCCCCGCCCCCTTCACATAGCACATTCCTGTCAGAAGCCATTTTTGATTTTCCTACTTTGAGTTGGGAGTCCTTCCAAAGCACCCCAGAACTCTAGTGCTTAGACCAAGTCTCACCGCAATTGTAACAAATGGTGCCGGAATTTATATATGCTTATACGTATATGGCATGTTTAAAAAAAAAAATCATCACCATAACCCAGTAAGGTTGTGGCCTCAGTTTCCTCATCTATAAAATCGGAATAACATAGGTCCCTACCTTCAAAGGTTGCTACAAAGACTAAACAGAAAACACAGTCATTTGGTTTTGTTTAATGCCTCTGCCTGGTCCTTTGGGTGGGGTGACACACATTCACAGTCTCATGAACATCTACTGGGAACCAGAATAGGTAGACCTCGAGATACTATACAACAAGAACAGAAGTTGCTGATTGTTTCAAAATACTCATTCCCATCTTCTTTCCCAGTAATAGAAATCCAGCTTGAGTTGGGGTGGTCTTACACTTAGGTGAAGACTATTTTCCAACCAACTTCATAGCTAGCTATCACCGGGTAACTAAGTTCTGACTAATGAGATAGAAGCAGGTATTATTAGGAAGGATTATGGTTAAGCTCCTTAAAAGGGAAACGAATGGCTGTGTAGGCTTTCTTTGTCCTTCTCTCCTTCTTTTTTTCCTTCCTGGATCATGGCTGTAATAGCTAGAGCTCCAGCAGCCATGCTGGACCATGAAAGGCACCCTTAAGGATGAACTCCAACGCCCAAGGAAGCAGAGTTGCAATAGAAGGAGCTTGGTTCTCCAAGCGGTAAGTGGAACCCCCACACCAGTGTGAGGTGCTTTTCTTCTCAGGACTTTGATATGTGAGCAAAACATCCTTTTATCTTATTCTGTTCAGTCTCGGTGACTAACAGTCAAGGAAAATTTCTGATTGATACAGTGCACAAGACTAAGATACCTGATTTTTACAGAACTTGGGGGCTCATCTGCAGGAATTAGTACAATGTAACGAATGTGGGGCGGGAACCATAGGAGCCGTAAGTCCAGGGAACCTGGAAGATGCAGGAAGATATCTCAGGGAAGTAAAATCTAAGATTAGGACTAACAATGGTTGGAGAAGGGAGAGCGGAATCTTTCAGGAGAGGAAAGAGTACGCACAAAAACCCACGGGCAGGACAGAGACAATAACCTGTTCCTTCAGTGAATTTGAACTTAATCACAAGAGCTGTGGTGGCTGCTGAAGGCTTTTAAGTAAAAATTTTCATGTTAGAAAAATCCCCCAGGCTGCTGTACCAAGTAAGGGTCTCAAAGGGCAGGTGTGAACAGAGGAGACAGGTTGGAAGCCAGCGCTGGATTCTGAGGCAGCCTGGACCAGGCAGGACACTAGCAGTGGGAGGGAGAGAAAGGATGGATTTTGAGTGATATTTGGAAGAAAGAATGGGCAGGATTTAGAAGGTAAGGGAGTAGGAGGAGCCAAGACTGGGGCTCAATGGACTGGCCTGAACTGGTTTGGGGACCACAGAGTCAGCTCAGTTCGGGTCACCTTGCATCCAATACCATTGTAAGAAAAAGTTATTTCATAGCAACAGACTGTTGTCTAATCTCACTTGTGGGCATGCCAATGAGTTAGCCCCACCCCAACAGCCCATTACTACGGAAATAGGAAAGAGAGTCTTTTTTTGTTTGTTCATTTGCTTTTGGTAAGAAAGTCTTTTTTTCTTTCTTTCTTTCTTTTTTTTTTTTAAAGCACAAAGGTAACCTGTTATGTATGAGGTTAACACCTACTGGGTAGTTAACTTAATGAAAGTATTTTCAGGGTTTGGTGCGAAGTAAAACATCGCAGACGGAGTTTTATACAGTTAAGCACACGAACACTATCTTATGGAAAAATGATTCCAAAATGGATTCTTAGAGTCCAAAGTCTATGGTTTTCTTAAAGCAACGTTGTCAATCTCAACTCTCAGGGACAATCTGGGGAAAGGTTCTGAGATTCGGCCCAGGAAATATGCTGAACACCAAGTAAAGGGGTTCTGAAAATAAAAGAGAAAGCCGCCTCACTACAAGGAGAGCTGTCTCCCACTGAATACCAGATGCAAGGCTGGCTCCTCAAAGAAGTAATGGGAGAATTGAAATGCGGGTGTAGTTACAGCGGCTGCCATGGGAGGGCAGTGTAGCATGATTCCTGCAAGAGTCAGGGACACTTGGGGAGAAGAGGTATAAATTACCCAAGGCTTCAAGACAACCACTCACACCCCCACCTAGCGAGCCCTCCTCTCATTGTGGAAATAATGCAGAATATGGGGTTGGAGATAAATCCTTAAAAACAGTGAATGCAGTATAACACACAAGGAAAGGAAAACTGGAAACAATCTAAAACCCAGTGTTGAAGGAATGGCCGAGTACCTTATGATACAGGTAAAATAATATACCGTGCCTCCTTTCATCGAAAATGATAAAGAACAAAATTATCATGGTTCATTTTAAATTCTGGATACAAAGTGCCGTGTATGAGCATTACATTTATTTAAATATACAATGAAAACTGAATTACTATGGAAGATGTGAGTAGAAAAGGTTAAGGTTATCAACCCTGATAATATAAAATTTGAAGAGGTAACAGTCACCAACTAGGATGGGTAAGGCAGGAACAAGAAGTAAAATGCAAAGCCGAAAGTCTTGTGTGAATTAGAAGAAAGGAAGTCAACCAACAGGAAATTTTTAAACAGTATCTTAAATTATTCATGGATTTGTTTTTTAGGCAGAATATCAGAGGAGAGAAACAGGCTTTTCTAGATTCATGGCATAAAAGACCTACATAATGAAATAAGTAAAAATGAATTATTTAAGCATCCGGTTCAAGAATTTAAGAAATATCAACAATAAAATCTGCCCATTTAATAGTTGGAAGAGGATAGTAAAGGTGAGAGCAGAAATGAAAGAAATATCAAACAGAGAAGAAGGAAATGAAGCGTTTTCTAGAAAAATACACGGTACAAAATTGACCCCAGAAGAGGGAGAAAACATAAATAAAGCAATACAACTGAAAAACAACACCAAAAAGGAAACAGAAAGTGACTATAGTATTTATGAATAGAGTTATATCCCTACAATAGAAAACTCTGCAACCTGTTAAAAGAATCCAGTTCTTCTGAATTAGTTCTGGGGGGGAAAAAAAGACGTTTTTAAAAGGAAAAAGGCAAGGTGCCTGATAGCGGGTATGGTGTGATCTCCTTTGTGTAAAATGTAAAGACTCGGGTAGGCTCCTGGTGTCATGTGTTTCTGCTATTAAGGATGTACAATAATTGGGGCAGTGTGGTAGAAGCCACCATGGAGAATCTAGGGCTCCAGTCCCTGGATTTGTATCCCGGGTCCACCACTTTCTAGCTGTGTGACCGTCAACAGTTTCTTTAGTTTCTCTGTCCTTCAGTTTCCTCCTTGGTAAAATGGTAACACTAGAGCCTAACTCACAAATCTACCGGGATTAAATGGGTCAGTTAATACAAAGTGCTTTAGAATAGTGGCTAATAGTTATACAATAAATGTTCACAAATTATCAGTTATGCTAATTATTTAACGCCTATTGGTATATACTTCTTTTTCCTCTCCCTAAGGAAGTCTTAGAAATCCTTTGGAAAATTTGGAAGTCCTTTGGAAATTAGGAGGGAAAGACAAAGTTGGGTGGAGGGTGGTTATAGACAGAGGGAAGGTGGCTTTCCCTAAAAGGATGCTTCACATTTCCTAAACACTTACACAATTCCATAGAACAATGTAGACCACGGATTTCCAGGACACTGGTTTTCTCTCTCATCCTTCTCTGATTTTAGACAATATTACAGTTTTAAATATTATGTTCCCTCAAAGCACCTGTGTATATTTAAGATATATACAAATGAAAAAAGATTAGAAGGAAAAATCACAAAAATTCTGATGGCATTTTTGTTATAAAGAGAGTCAGGATCTTTTTTTCTTCCTTCATTTTAAACAATTATTTTGTATTTGTTTTCAAATGTAAACAAATTGAATATATTCTTGTTGTAACCTTTCCCCATTTCCCAGTCTCTCTAGGGCAGTCAGCATCGTTCTAGACATTTTTTTTCTGTGTATTAACATAAATACATAATTACAGAAATAGATAAATGTTCAGTCTTTTTAACAATATAGATTGTTAACAATATCACACTTTTGTGTTGTTCTGCAATTTTTCTTTTTTCAGTTAAAATGGTCTCGAGGGGCGCCTGGGCGGCTCAGTTGGTTAAGCGTCCAACTCTTGACCTCGGCTCAGGTCATGATCTCATGGTTTGTGAGATCAAGCCCCGCATCAGGCTCGGGCTCCCTGCTATCGAAGAGGAGATTCCTACTTGGGATTCTCTCTCTCCCCCATCTTTGCCCCTTCCCTGCTCTCTCGCTTGAACACACCCTCTCAAAATAAATAAATAAACTTTACAAAAAAAAAAAAAACAGGTCTTGAAAAAAGAACTTTCTGTATCAATACACAAAATACCTACCTTATTTTTTAACAGCTGCATTGATTTCCCTAACGTTTATGTAACTGTTTCCTTATTGATGAACACTTAGCCCTCAGATTTTCACTCTTGTCATTAACACTACAACACACAGCCTTCTGCACCCGCCCAAGCCCATGAATAGTTTTTTATCATGTTTCCCTATTCCGTGTACTTTTAGGGATGTTAGTGCACTGCTTTTACAATATGAAATAATTTTTAAACCAACAAGAGTAAGGATAAGAGGGATGTTAGCTTGCTCTCCAAAACAAGAATTCCACTGTGTAATTCATCCCTTAAAGCAATATCATCCAAGCAAATCTCAGGATGCTGGAGAAGGAATAATAAAGAACAAAAAAGCCCCCACAAACCAAACAATAATTATTTTCCCTCAAGAGCTTGCAGGAAGTACAAACATAAATCTGTACTTTAGCCAAATGCATAGATGTTGCGGCATGAATTGTCAGTGGGGAGGATTAGGGACAAACCGAATGGGATAGGAACCTCGAGAACACTTGTGTTTCTCGGCACAGCTGCCAGGCGACTGGACTAAATGAATCAAGAGCCGGCCAGGTGTGATCAATCTTAACATCCTCACTACCGTCATTACCGACCAATGACAAACCTTTGCAAAGACCCTCTCCCAATAATTTATCATCTTGTCTCTTTCCTAATAGGGTTTGCTGTTTCATGAGGAAAGACCCACGAATCAATTAAACTTAAGTTTATTATTTTTTTTTACGTCTATTGTTTTAGATAAGAAAAACGAAATACTATTTTTCTACCCTCCCCCCATTTGTCTTTCTCTGAGTTGGTATACAGGCCACCAGGAGCCCTGTGTCATTTATCATACCCAGGACCAGGGGAAGCAAAAGAAATCTCCAGGGAAAGGGAGTGGGGGTTGGGGGGGGGGTGAATCTCCAGATCTCTTGGTGGGAGAAAATGTCCGTTTAGTGAGCTCTCCCGTGAGTGAAGCTGAGAGACAGTGAAGCTGAGAGACAGTGAAGCTGGGGCTTGCCCTAGTAAATATGAGAACTGAATGTGTTGTTTTGTTTAATGGAACTCCAAACTGACCCTCTACTGAAGAGACCGAGTTTGATTTAGGAAAACAAAAGAAACGAAAACAATTGGAACAATTAGCCATTCTTGGTTAACTCGTCTCACTTATCGAAGAAAAGAAAATGAATGTTTTCTACACAACTTTGTGGTTACAGGTTAAATATCTCAATACGCTTATTTAGGAGAGAAACAAAGCAAAACAAAACAAAACCCAAGCACACAGCCTAAAACACAAATTTCTGGGCTTTCCATTGGCTAACGGGGGAAGCCATAAGATGGGGGGGGGGGGAGAAACGGTACATCAAATCTCAACAAATAGCTATAAGATGTCTTTATGTGAGTTTTCAGGTGGGTCTGAAAAAGAAAAAATAGCATTGCTCGGGCAGATGAATCCTAGAATCACATTTTAACATGTGACCCCTTCACCTAAATCCCACTGTGACACCATAGTTCATGTTGGCCATCCAAATTTCTTTCCACCTTCGAAGTTCTCCTGGCCCTGGTACCTCAGGGCACCATGTGATTAGATCACTCGCCAGTGCCTTCCTTCTGCCCCACACCCCTCCCAGTGACATCTGTGCCTTCTCCCACATAGTCCTTTTATTGAATCCATCCCCATGCCATGAAGAATCAAAACATAAGGACGCATACATATTTATTGAACTCTTTTTTTGAAAACCAAGGCCAAATTAAGATCCGATTTATAGTTTCACGGCACATTTGAGGAATTTCTCCAAGAGATGGTATTTGTTCTTCTTGTGCCAAAGGCCTTACGAGGAAGAGTTCTTGCTGAAGCACTGTGTAACCTCACATCCCCTATATGAGCACTTAGCATGCTGTCAGCCATTGGAAGTCAACTAATTTGAAGCTATTCCAACCTGCTTTCTTTAACCGGTTTCTACCACAGACTCTAAAACTCAATCCCCTAATCGCCATGTGAGTCCATTCTGACCTAAGAGATAGAAGGGGAAGTGTGCTGGTTTCTGAAGAACCCTCCTCTCGTCTGCAGAGAACGCAGAGATCACAGAGGTGAAGGCTGGCTGAGCTGCTGCCATTTTGCAACCAAAAAGGAAATGCCCAAAGAAGTTTGGAGATTTAGACTCGTTGTTGAGTTGCTGAACCAATGACTTTAGCTGCCTACTTCTAGCCTTCTTATAATATAAGGGAAACAAGTTCTCTACTTAAGTTTCTTCTTTTTTAAAATATTTTTTAAGTTTATTTATTTATTTTGAGAGACACAGAGACAGAGACAGTGGGGATGGGGGAGCAGAGAGAGAGGAGGGAGGATCCTAAGCAGGTTCCAAGCTCCCAGCACAAAGCCTGACATGGGGCTTGAACCCACAAAACCATGAGATCATGACCTGAGCTGAAACGAAGAGTTGGTAGTTCAACCTACTGAACCACCCAGGCGCCCCTCTACTTAACTTTCTTTAAGCAGACTTCTGTTCACAGCCAAATGCAATTGTTTGACAGGCAGCAATGATGATAGCCTAGCTTCCAAGAGTTTATAACAGCTTAGGAGAGGCAGGTATCTAACCACGTAAAATATTGAGCAGAATACAAAAAGCACTAAATTGAAATTAACACAAGTCCACAACATGGAAGCAGAAGAGAAAATTCATGTTACCAGTGGGACCTAGGACACCCTCACGGAAAGAAATGGAGAAGACACTAGAGCCAAGCTCCGCAAAATGAAGAGGATTTTTCCAGGCCAAGGAGGGCTGGACCCCCCCACACACCAAGGACATAGCATGAAGAAAGGAACTGTGGTCTGCAGCAACCTGGTTAGTTTCAGGACAGTGCTAGGTGGTTGGAGAACTGGGCTGTGTTTAATGACATTGGTGTCGTCCGCCCTCTGTTTGATCTTCACACATTACAGAATAGTTCTTGCAGCCCTGGCTTCTCCTAAACCACTTCCCACTTTTTCTTCCTTTCTGTGTTCGTAGTAACCTCTATCACATTTTCATTTACTACAAGAAGCTAGGCATGAATCACTGGCTATTACCCTGCAGAGAGAGAGAGAGAACAAAAGAAAGAAAGAGAGAGAGAGAGAGAGAGAGAGAGAGAGAGAGCGGAAGGGAGGAAGGGAGGGAGGGAGGGAGGAAGGAAGGAAGGAAGGAAGGAAGGAAGGAAGGAAAGAAGGAAGGATGAGAAGAAGAAGGAGGAGGAGGAGGAGGAGGAGGAGGAGGGAAGAAGAAAACATAATAAATAGTTTCTAACAATTGCTAAAATGAAAATTTAATGACTCCTTTTGTAGGAGCGGTTCGCACCCAAAGGTGATTTTTTTTCCCCTGGAGGACATGTGGCAATCTCTGGACACAATTCTGGTTGTCATAATTGGGGGGAGTGATGTGCTCCTGGCATCTAATTGATAGAGGCCAGGGATGCTGCTCAACACCCCATAGTGCACAGGACAGCCTCCCAACACAGAATTATCCAGTTGAAAGTGACAGTAATGCAGAGATTGAGAAACCCCACTTTTATGTCATATGATGGTGATGGGTGGGAATGCTCACGTGTGGCTTCAGATCACCTAATGAGTTCATCAGCGGGAAGCAGGCAGAAGACAGCATCACCTTGAGAAAAGACTGGTGGTCACTATAGGATGGGCCATTGCATTTTCTAATTAACCATATCGGGCTCTGTGCTGACAGCTCAGAGCCTGGAGCCTGCTTCAGATTCTGTGTCTCTTTCCCTCTCTGCCTCTCCCCCACTCACACTCTGTCTCTGTCTCTGTCTCTCTCAAAAATAAACATTAAACAAAATTACTAAACAAAACTACATCGCCTAAAGCAGCATAGTAACACCCTTGAATACTTTAGGACTCCCTCACACAGGGAAACGCCTCTAACAAGATTCTTGGTAATAAATATTTGTTTAATCCTAATGCATGAGGAAATACAAACCCATCACACAGGTTCAAAACTACATTTCTCTCAGGAAGTTTTCTGGGGACAAGGTGATGGAAGGTGTCTTCGGACTATTATCTTTTCAAAATTGTAAGCCCTTGCATGCAAAAAAAAAAAAAATTCTTAAAACAGTTGCAAAGGGCCACATTAACTACTTCATTCAGAAGAAACTCCACACCAAAAAATACCACTCTTTTACAAAAGTCGTCTTCTTGGAAAAACTTTTCAAAACATCATATTGAAAGACAATGGATTCAGCCTTTGTTAAGAACCGCGTTCAGATCGCAGATGGGATATTGAGAACTGTGCTAAATCACAGATGGTATATTTTTTCCTATATTTCACGAAACAGGCAATTTCTACCACTTTTTTTTTTCTTTTACATTTTGCTCTTGGTAATCCTGTAGATTGAACAACAACAACAAAAAACTAAACTAAAAAGAAACGTGGAAACATTTACTTTTAGTGCCGTTTATAATCCTACTCTTTAGTGGGTGGAAACATCACTGAATATTCTGTGTAATTTACTTTAAAAAAAAAAAACTTCGAGTGTAATTCATTTTAGGTGAGCAATTTGTTTTATGAGCCGTGTATGTTTATTTGGGGTTGCGCTGTTTTTTTATTGAGTGCAATAAAGACACTTCTTATCAATTGATTTGTTGTATCAGCAATGGGCTTCTTTCCAGACTGAAATATGGCAGTGTTTTCAAGGACATTATCCAGCATATAATTTCACCACAGATATGAATCCGGGTTCATTAGGGCCCACTTGCACTCCTGTTATGACCTAATTTCTAGGATTCCTGCTTGATGGTGGAATTATCTTTCCCCGCACACAGTGTATAACATGGCTGCCAATGGGTTCTCTCTTTTTAATGGTTCATCACATACACAGTTTTGAATTGTGCCAACTTTTATACCAGCTGATAAAATCAGAAGTTCAAAAGTTCACTTCTGATCCCATGTGACATGGAAACTTCAAAGATTCTCTAAAGCCTACACCTTTTATAAATAATTAGTTGCAGGGCTGAAACTGGAGATCTCGGGTTACTGTTCCAATGGTGTTAAAAACACTTGTCAGGAGGTAATTCTTAACCCAGATGTGGATTAGTAAATTTCAGCCGTGCCTTCTGTCTAGCCTGGGGATGGGGACTACTGGCCTTTTGGGCTCAGCTGACTTACCATGACTCTCAGGCCATGGGGCATCGTGCAAGCCCTGATATTAATGCTCTTGTGTCGCGATAGGGTCGTACTTATTCGTGGATTTCCAGAGTGAGAAAAATCACACCTCGAGAACTACATCATGGCCGATGCCGAGCTCAGGAAAGCGCACATCACAATGTCCTGGGGAACATTTCATTCGCACTTCGGGAATGCCGTGCAGGAGGCAGAACAGAAGTGATATACGCTCACGGAAAGTGGAACGGTGAGATTTAACAGCTGTGCAAACGGCCTCACGAACATAAAATCAGGAGGCTGTGTCTTTAGAAAACTATTTCTTTTAAATCCCCAAATATCACATCTGGTTGCATCAAGTTGTCATTATGACATAGTATTTAAGATGATTTAATGGGTTATTGCGGGATAAGAATCTTGGAGTTTATTTAACTACTGTGCATTAAGAGAATGTAGCTGTTTAAATGATGTTCTGACAAAGCAGATAAAAAGCTGTTCTTGATGTCGAATGACTTTATTATATACTTTTTTTACTGTAGTCAGTATAAATATAGATATTCAAACGTAAACAGAGTATATAAAAGACACGGGCGAAAGTGGAGCTCTGTGACAGAAATTTAAAGCAAGCAGCACACACCAAATGCAGAAAACTCTTCACCGCTGAAAACTTATGAAGCATATGGACTATGTGTATGAATCACAATACAAAGGCATCATGTGTCCACTGCCCCTTGTTAACAAATCCCCTGACTGGGTCTCTGCCAGCTGACGGGTCCGTCCCCACTTTGGTGGCAAGGTCTCTCTCCAATTTGGAAAGGCTTCTGGCCTTGCCCCCACTTCATGACCTCACAGCCTCCACCTCCCACACCAGCACAAACCTCTCCCCGCTTTCCCTCAGGTATACACATCATTTTTTTATGTTAATTTATTTTTTAGAGCAAGACAGAACATGAGTGGGGGAGGGGCAGAGAGAGAGGGAGATACAGAATCCGAAGCAGGCTCCAGGCTCTGAGCTGTCAGCACAGAGCCCGAGGTGGAGCTTGAACTCACAGACCCGGAGATGGGAACCCGAGCTGAAGCCGGAGGCTGAACCCAAAAAGCCACCTAGGCGCCTCTGTACACGTCTTATTTAATAGAAAACTGAGGTTCTGTGTGCTTAGAACAATTTCAGAAAACTTATGCAGGGCCCAAGTCAACATCTGACATCCCAGTTTCCCAATCGGCCACTCTATTACATCATCACATTCCTGCTGCTACTTACGGCAACTGTCCCAGGGGACATTGACATGACACGTTTTCCCAACCTGGAAAAGTATACAAAAGTCTTTCTGTTGGCCTTTCTATCCCTATAGTAAATGTGTTTTGCCGTAATATCCAAAAGTGCTTAATCCTCCTCATGAGGGGGGATTAAATAAACGATCCACCACAGGGAAGGGCAGACTCTCACCAGATTGCCATGACTGTTGAACAGTGTCTTAAACAAGAGAGAAGCACAGTGTGGGCCTGGTCCAAAGGACACGAGCTCCCCCAGTGCGCTGCTTTGCCATGGCTCTGCAGGGAAAGTCCATGTGCCAGCCACAGAATGGAGGAAGAGACCAAGAGAAGGAGAAGCAAAGAGCTGGTGTGACTCGGCCTCCTGAGAACGGTTCCCAGAAACCACAAATGAACACTGTGACTTCCATCCCATTGGCCAAACCCTTTCCCCCATCCCCACATCCAACTGCAGAGCAGAGAACATAATATTCTGTTTCGATTTTGAGGAACCGTGTGCCCAGACAAAATCCCACCATTACGAAGGAAGACAACGGAACAACATAGATGCTGTTGGCAGCAAAACGGGCATTTGTCTGTGGACTTCTACCCATTGACAAGATTCTTCTTACTCACAGCTTCCTTCATAGGTCACGGACACTAGTGTTCAAAATGGCACATGGGTTTTACCTCTGGAGCCAGCTCTAATTAATAGCTTAACTCAATTAATGATGGCTTGATTAATCAGCAACCGTGGTTCATGACTGCTGGGGAAGGAGTCTGAAACAGAGTGTGGCCTTGGGGACGAAGAGTTCTGTTATCCATTGGTGATGCCTGCAATGCGTACAGGAAGAGAGAGGAAGGAGGAAGATTCTTCTTTTCTATTCCTGTTCTGACACTGTCGCTTGGTATTCACTTTCAAATTAATGTAACGGTTCGATAAGCCAGCAGCATATTAATAACTAGTGCTACTCACACTCCTATGTCATGTTACCTGAAGCAATATATGCATGCAGGTATCATTCCCATCCTAACAGTTTTCTTAGAAGATTAAAAAAAAGTGATCTTTTTTAGAGATTTGTGATCTCTAATTTGGAGATGAAGAGGGTAATCGTTAAGTAGAACAATGGGCTTCCACTAAGGTCACCTAATAATTGGTGGAAAATTCAGAATTTGAATTTAATTCATTTTTTTTTAATTTTTAACGTTTATTTACTTTTGAGAGACAGAGTACAAGTGGGGGAGGGGCAGAGAGAAGAGGGAGACACAGAATCCGAAGAAGGCTCCAGGCTCTGAGCTGTCAGCACAGAGCCTGACTTGGGGATTGAACTCATGGACAGTGAGATCATGACCTGAGCCGAAGTCAGCCACTTAACCGACTGAGCCACCCAGATGCCCCTGAATTTAATGCTTTTAGAAACAACAAGGGGCTCAGTGGGTTAAGCGGTCAACTTTGGCTCAGGTCTTGATCTTGTCGTTCATGAATTGGAGCCCCGCACTGTGCTCTGTGCTAATAGCTCAAAGCCTAAAGACTGCTTCGGAGTTAGTGTCTCCCTCTCTCTCTACCCCTCCCCTGCTTGCACTCTCTCTCTCTCTCAAAAATAAATAATAAGCATTAAAAAAAAGAAAGAAACAAGATATTCTTTTCACTCTTCTATACAATACTATTCTAAAAAATAATAGAAAGAGAATTAATCTCTTGATAGACCATCTTGGATTACAGTGATTATATATTATCTACTAATGATTTTCACTTCAAAGTTTTTGAATCTTTCCTGCTAATAAATTCTTCATGGTACCCAACTAGCCCAAATGAATCATTCATTCAACAAAGCTAAAATTTAAACAGGAAATTGAATGATAGGAAACCTACTAGGAACTGGGCTATAAAAATGAATGAATCAATAGTTAGTTTCTGACTATAGTAACTTCACAAACATGTAAACAAATAAATGAACTGCAGTGCGCTAAGAACTACAAGGAGAAAGGCCCATGGTGGTACACAGGAGCCAATGGCCACCACAGCAGGTGCGAGTGGGCAGGGAGGGTGCCACAGTGGCCTCATCCAAGAAGAGATGAATGGGTCCGGAAGGGTGGATGGGTGGGTGATCACCAAGCATACTCGAGGGGTAGCTATCCAAGCTGGGAGAAGCAAATGTCAGGACTGGGTATTGGAACAGCATGGCAGGTTCAGAACAAAACGGAGCAGGATGTGCGCACATAATAAAGGCAAGCAAGAGGCAGGGCGTTCACTGGAGTATACAGAGGGAGGGAGGTGGCAGCAGGGAGACAGAGAAGACGATGGGCACTCAGGTGCCTGGATTAGACCGGGCTTTATGGAGTTTAGCCTGTAAGCACGTGAAGCCACTAGAAGGTTTCCAGCAGGGGTTACCAAAGTCACAGGCAGTACAACCAGGCAAGGAATAAGCAGAACCTAAAATGAGAGTTCTTCCTTTGGGACCTACATGTTTTGTAGGATTTATGGAAGCTCTCAAATGATAGGCCCTAAATGTAGGAATGAGCGTGTCTCTGAGGAAAAGCACTGTACCTTTCCCCACGTTCGCAATGAAACCCAGAACAAGAAGGACAATAACATTCCAATGTTGAAAAATGCCTGGCCTTAACTCAGCTCGCGAAAGTTGAATAAAAAAAGAGAGAGAAATCAACATAAGAGTTAAATAGAAGTCATATATAAAACAAATAGGATTTAATATATAGTATTTGCATTTAATTTTTTTTAAAAAACAAATGAGCAAAGGCCTTACCAATAGGCCAACCATATTTGGATTGTATTTTATACATACAGAGTTGAAGGACTCGTGTGTGTAGGAGCCTTACCACAGCTTTTCCAAGATGGATCAGACTGTCACTATTCCATCTTCCAGCATCTCCCTGAACTTCCAAGTGCTCTCTTACCTAAGGACCATGTATCCCAAAGGTTGGTTTGAAAAGTAAATTTCCTGTAAGTTCAAGACTCTGAGAAGGTGGCCAAAAAAGACATGTAATAAATAGCCTTTGACAGGAGAGGAAAAAGCTGAGAAGCACCAAATCTCAAATCTCTAGCTACAGAAACTTCTAGAAGCAGAAAATGGAACCATTACCAGGCAACAAGGTAAATACAGAAAGATAAATCTAGATCACTTGTTCTTAGCCTTTATGGGGGTTAGAGACCCATAACCTCCATAAGCTTGAGAAGTTGCCGAACCCTCTAGACCTTCTCCCAAAACAATTCGCACACGTGTCTTCTTACAAAATTGTGCATACTATTCGGAGAGGTTCGCAAAACCTCTGGAGCCCAAGAACATTCACGTGACCCTGGACACCAGCTTAAGAGCCGCCCGTCTTGATAATTCTCCTTTCCCTGAACAAAAATTCTGTTATTATAGCTTTTCATCTAAATTAGGCCCAACTAATGTTTACATTATCTGGCTTGCATTGACCCATTCACTCTGCAATTAATCTCACCTTTGCTGCATGCATGCAACCTCCATCAGCTGCACAATCACAAAGTCTAAAAGGAGACTGATTCTAATTTCCACTAAATTAAACCATTGCCTAAATGGCATATGAAATCCCGAATGGATTTATAAACCTAGAAGAGGAAATACTCTTCTATGCTTCAGCTTCATAATGCCTTTCCCTCTCAGCAATGGTATCTGTTCTTACCACCAGGTATTTGAATTCTGGTCTACTATACAGATATCATATATCTATACACATATACACACATACATATATATGTATATACATACACATACACACATATAATATCCTGTATGGATATATAGATATTATATACATGTATAAATATCCATACACACATATGTAATATCCTATATGGATATACGGATATTATATATATGTATATATATCCATACACACATATAATTATATGCATATAATATAAATGGATATATGGATATTATATATGTATATATACACACACACATATAATATCCTATATGTGTTCTCCATCTCTATCTATCCATCCTTTAACATTCTCTCTACTGTGAAACAAATTATATAAATTTTCAAAGTAAGTCCAAGCCCAGCAATGGTCTTGATTTCCTAATGGATTAGGGAAAAAAATAATTGGAAGGGGAAAATTACGGCAAATTCTATATTGTTTCTTCTTGTTCCCCCACTGCAGTTACTGAAAACCTTTGATTAGACCTCGAAAAGAGACCACACATTCAATAATCTGAAGCAAAAGGTTAATGGTGTTGTTACAACTATTATCCCTTTTAAAATCATTATCCTCTTGTTTTTTATGGCTGTATTACCTTCACCTTTCCATGAACCCACTTTACCAGCTGTTTCCCTCTGTCATAAAGTTTGCTGAACATTATCGTAGGAATAGGAGAAATGCCGTGTTTTATCAATCAAGCCTAAGGGAATTTGAGGCTTCTTATAACCACAACTGTAAAGGGAGTTTATTGCAAGTTTCTGTTTTGATTTGTAAATTGTCCTTAAGTAAAATACATACCTGATGCCAAGGTATGAAACGTAAAAATGCAATACGGTATACTACAGAAGCCTGTATCATAAAGTTTGATAGGTTGACAAATGAGAACGCTAAAGACTCCTGACAAAGGCAAGCAGGCATTCTTTCTTGATGCGCTGAGACCCGTGGCATCTTTCAACCTGTGAGTGTCCCTAATCCTTCACCCCACACCACCCCAGCACCCCGAGGACTACATGAAACATAGGACAGATGCTTTTAACTTACACAGGACAACACAGAAAGTCTCAATACCGTTCCAAATTTGATATGGTAAAGATATTTTTTCATTATGATGCAATCAAATTAAAATTTTACCATGAAAGTCCTAAAATACCACCATACAGCGGGGACTAAAAAACACATTCCTAAATTACCAGACCTTATTAAATATGTTTAACTCAATGATAGCAAATATCAAACTTGTAGGAGACAGCTAAATGAGTGCTTTGAGGAAACAGACTTACCATGCATTTTAAAAGACTGAAAATAAGTGAATGAAATATTCAA
This sequence comes from Paguma larvata, assembly GCA_030068075.1. NCBI lineage: Eukaryota > Metazoa > Chordata > Mammalia > Carnivora > Viverridae > Paguma > Paguma larvata. Next base: position 125,928,961 of record CM057827.1, on the reverse strand, counting down.
CCAAAGCAGACATTAACAGAGCAAGAAAACAAATCCAAATAAGGCAGTGGAAAGAGACTAAGCATAAGAGTAAAACTGCATTCTTTTTTTTTTTTTAATGGAGAGAAGAGAAACAACAAAGTCGAGATTTAGTTCCTTAGTGAGTACTATTTATAAATCTCTAGCAAAAATGATCAAGAGGAAACAGAGAAGTCACAAATTAACATAATTAGAAATGGAAAAGAGGGGCACCTGGGTGGCTCTGTCAGTTGAGCATCTGACTTTGGCTCAGGTCATGATCTCATGGTTTGTGGATTCAAGCCCCGCGTAGGGCTCAGTGCTGACAGCTCAGAGCCTGGAGCCTGCTTGGGATTCTGTATCTCCTTCTCTTGCTCTGCCCCTCTCCAGCTTGTGCTCTGTCTCTCCTTCTCTCTCTCTCCATCAAAAATAAACATTAAAAAAAATTCTTTAAGAAATGTAAAAGAAACATAACAATAGTTATTTTGTTTTATTTTTTAATAAGATTTTTATTTTTTTAGGTAATCTCTACCCCTGGATTTGGGGTTCAAATTCACAACCCATATATCAAGAGTCACAAACTCTACTGACTGAGTGAGCCAGCCAGGCACCCCCATAGCCATAGGTAAGTTATAAGTTAATACTATAAACAATTTTGTATCAATACCTTTGAGGGTGTCAGGATGGCCGAGTGGTCTAAGGCACCAGACTCAAAATGCTCAATACATTCAAAAACACTAATGAAATGACCAATTTCCCAAACGTATTTTAATCACCGAAATGACTCAAAAACAAATAAATTCTGAACAAGCCAGCAGCCATTAATTAATTTGAATCAGCAGTCTAAAAACTATCTCTCCTCAACCAATTTCCCAAGATAATTTTAACTCCACAAAGCCCAAAACATTCTATTTGTTTTTACAAATTTTTTCAGAATAAAGAAATAGAGAAAGCTCTCCAACTCGTGTTTGGATGTTATCATAACCCTATTCTGAAACCTGACAAGGGTAGTGCAAAAAGACCCAAATCACTTATAAGTATAAATGCAACAATAACAAAATAGTGTGAACTCAAATTAAGACTGTATAAAACTAACCCATCATAGGGGCACCTGAATGGCTCAGTTGGTTAAGCATCCGACTCTTGATATCAGTTCAGGTCATGATCTCAAGGGTTTGTGAGACTGAGTCCCATATCGAGTCCAGCTCTGTGCTGACATCACAGAGGCTGCTTGGGATTCTTTCTCTCTCCCTCTCTTCTTTCTCTCTCCCTCTCCCTCTGCTCTTCCCCTGAGCACTCTCTCTCTCTCTCTCAAAATAAATAAATAAACATTAAAAAAAACCCAACTAACACATCAGAAATGAGTTGGACTTATATTAGTAGGGCAAAGATATTTCGAAATTATAAAATCAATCAATAAAGAACAAAAATATGATTATCTCAACAGATGCAGAAAAGTCATAAATAGAAACATTTATTTAGTATAAATGCATTGGCAAAGTAGGAATAAAGAGAAACTTTCTTAATTCAAAGATGATGTCATTCTTTTTTTTTTAAACATTTATTTATTTTCAAAAGATGGAGAGAGACAGAGTGAGAGTGGGGGAGGGGCAGAGAGAGACAGACACAGGCACACAGAGAATCAGAAGCATACTGCAGGCTCTAAGCTGTCAGCACAGAGCCCCGCATGGGGCTCAAACCCTTGAACCATGAGATCATGACCTGAGCTGAAGTCAGACGCCTAACCGACTGAGGCACCCAGGTGTCCCAAAGACGTCATTCTTAATATCAAATGAATTTCTAATGAATTTCAGTAAATTCAGGAAAAAAGTCAAGAATTCCCACTACTGGCATCAGTGAATAATATCATACTAGAAATCTTAGCCCATAAAATATAAAAAAAAGAAGCAAAAGGCTTAAGAACAAAATGTCCTAATTTATAAATGATTGTCCGTATGAGCAGAATAGGGCCCATGGGCTAAGTCAAGCTTTGTAGTCCAAATCCAGCCACACCCATGTGTTTACATCTTGCCTATGGCTGCTTTAGACCTACGAGAGCAGAGTTAAAAGCAGTGACTTCTGGATCCTCAAAGACAAAACTATTTGCCATCTTGCCTTCCCTGGAAAAAGTTTGCACACCCTGGTCTACATAATAATAAATTCATAGTAGATCAAACAATCCACAAACAAGCTAATAGAATGAAAAATAATACTGACAGTTTCTGGGTCCAAGATCAATGTATAGAAAATCCATAGGATCTTTACATCTAGTACCATCTACTCAAGAACTATATTACAGGGGTGCGTGAGTGGCTCAGTGGGTTAAGCGTCCCACTTAAGCTCAGGTCATGATCTCACGGTCTGTGAGTTTGAGCCCCGCGTTGGGCTCTTTGCTTACGGCTCAGAGCCTGGAGCCTGCTTCGGCTTCTGTGTCTCCCTCTCTCTCTGCCCCTTCCCTGCTCACGCTCTGTCTCTATGTCTCTCAAAAATAAATAAATGTTAAAAAAAAGAACTATATTACAAAAAGAGCAACTTCTCACAATAACAATAAAACAAATTAGTAAGCAAAATATATGGTTTGCAGAGAAATATGTCACACCTTTACAAAAAGAATAAAATATTTTTGAAGGACATAAAATAAAAACTGAATAAAAATGGAATAAATGCTTACTTCTTTGGCAAATGGTCCAATCATGATACAGTCAGTAACTGTCTGGTCCTACGTTCTCAAGTTCTCATTGTTTGCCTGCTTGGCAGCCTGTCTGTTTTGGTTATTTCTGGATTTCCCAGCAACATGTGGGGTAGACAAATAATATATAAGTGGGAAGTGATTGTGCCCAGTAGGCACAGAACAAGTAAAAAATGAAATGAAAGAAGAGAGTGAGAAAGGAAAAGCCAAAAACTATAATTTCCAGTATATTATAATAATCCCTAAATATTTAAATTTATGGAATATTTATCATGTGCTAAACTCTGAAAGAAAACATTATATGTCTATATGTTTCATCTCAACTCTATGAGGAAGGTATCATTACTTTCTTCAATTTATCTATAAGGAAACTGAGCCAGGGAGAGATTAGTGCCTGTTACGAGTTACATAGCAAGGCATTCGGTGGGGATCCAAACTCAAGCGATATAATTCCAGATCCTAGTCTCTTAATCCTTACCCTGTGAGGTAGGTATTACTCCCTTCATTATTAGATGTCATATTATTATCTTCACTAACAGTTCCAGAAGTTTGGAACTACTAAGTGACTTGACCAAATTCATTAGCCTAGTTAAGTGGTGACGCTGAGAATCAAATAAGTAAGTTGCCAAAATTCATCTTATTCCCACTGCACCAACTATGGTCCAAAACTTGAGTGACACCAGCGGGGGAACAGGAGAAGAACAAAAAGCTTTAAATATTAATTATTCAGCAGATCCTGTGATTTGGGGTAGAACAGACCTTCGGAAATGTCAATAGACTATATATTATTAATTTATCAAAGTTAGGAATTTAAATATTTAAACATTTCTACCACTGAAACATAGGTAGCAAACCCCACAGTCACTAAAACTATTTATAGCACATTAAATTTCTACCCTCTACTAATGACGTATGGCTTCAATTTCTCCAGTTCTGCTAGCTCTCTTTAGAGAGACCGGCCTGGGGGTCTCTGGAGAGAAGTGTCAGGCAGGGAGACATCTCAAGTTACTGATTCTCAATCTGCAAAGCTGCTTCCTTCAACTGTTACTTTATCTTTTAGTGTCCTTGCTTCCCATTCTAGGTAGAGGATTAATTCTTGACAATAATAATTCAAAATAATCTTAGCCCTTTATTTTCTTTACAAGGTGGTACACACTTATTGTAGATTTAAGAAAAGAGAGATAATCTTTGACAACACTAACACCCACTGATAACCATTCTTGACCATCGAGAACATTGTGAAAACCACCCCCTGAATATGACCATAAAAATTACCTTAATCAAGATACTTGCTTCTATCTCAGCAACGGGCCATCAAAATACATGGGATTTTGTAGGGCAAAGGTTGAGAAGGTGATGTAGAAGTAGAATCTGACCTCTAAATAAAGCAGTTAGCAAGCGCACTATTGTGCATAAAAGTTCTAGTCAATGTCCAAAGAACCAGCCCAAACAGCCAGGTCAGAATCTCTGAAGCTTCTGGATAGCGAATCAAATAGCCAAATAGACGGAGCTTTCTGCTCGAGCACATCTCTAGATTAGGACATGATTCCAGGCAGCAGCTGGAATTACTGGGATAGCTTCCAAGCCTTTCAAGAAAGTCACCTGTCAAGGGTCAGTCATGGGTTTGGGGCCCCATTCAAGTAGGATGAATTTCAGCAGAGCTGAGTGAGGAACCCAAACTTCAGAGACTCCCCCAAAACTTGAGGCAGAATAACTCTTGAGTATGCCATGTCTGCTTCAGATTGCTGAGCTAGCCAGCTTTGGTGTTCTAGGCTCAGGAACTGGGTAAGACCAAGGCTGTAGATTGAATATCTTTAGTGCCCAGAGTTGAGTGATCCCAAAGCCTCTAGTAAAGATCCCGTCGCCATGTGACGGTATTAGGAATCCATCAGGCTCGCTGAATTTCCAAATTTTCAAAGCATGTTTATCAGGTAGGCATTGTGCTTCATGAGACAAATCATATTAGGTTGAGTTTGTCCCAGCTGGTCGGATTTAGTTAAAACTGATCAAAGAGCAACTCATCCAATATGGCTTAAAAACAACACCCCTAAAAAATTACCCATTTGTCCTCCAAACATCTCACTAAGGTGACAAAGGCAAAATAAATGTAATCTTTGAAAGAAGTAGTAAAAGACCCAGAACTTTTCTCCCAGAAAACTAGAAACCTTGGAAATTATCTACAGGACCCAACACAGGTCGGACAAAACTGAGGTTAAGACCAAACTGAGTTGTGACCTACTCCAGGTAAACAAGGATGTGACTGAAAAAGTGAATAATATTTTTTTATAAGAAAGCCCCCAAAATCTTCAAGTACAGCGTCAGCTGGTTCAGGAGGCAGCATCAGGCTGTGAGCTCTTGGTGGGCTCCCAATGGCTATTAAAGCCAAAAGAAAAACAAGGCTGTTCCCAGGCAACTTTGGGCCGCCACAATGGATATGAGTCTAGGTATCCCTATAGAAGCTGGCCCGTATCTCCTCATTCCATTAGGACTCTGCAGATAACACTGTCATTTATGGCTGGAAAAGACAAGCCCACAGTTGCTGCATAGCTCTACATCAGCTACTAAGGTTAACTATTCTAGAGATTTATACATATACATATATACATATGTATGTATGTATATGCATACACATACATATACTAATACATATGATATATATACTGATATATACAGTATATACATATATTGATAACCAAGAATCACTAGAAACTTAAAAAAATAAATACAGGCATAAAATTAAGGAATCACCCCATAAAAGCAAAACAAATGGTTCCCAAAGGAAACAACATCAACAAAGGGAAGAAAAGAACACGTGGCAAAAATCTGAATATCCCTTATGATATTGAAGGCAATGTGGCAGTCATATAATAAAAACAGGCCGGTAAAAAGGTACAATTAGGAAATTAAAAAAAAATTTTTTTTCAAAACAAAAATTCTTATACAAAAAAAATACAATTAGCACAATATAAAAACACAATGGGGGACAGAATAACAAAATGTACATACACCTGACTGCCAAGTAGGTCGCTTTATTTTGATAAAATAAAGCGAAAGACAAGTGAGATATAAATTATTAGAGAAAGATTTGAGTTTTCATAACTAAAGTGCCACCTAAACACTAAAAAGAAAAACTGAAAGTAGTCGTATATTACTAGATATATCCTGCTATCATTTCTGAACTCAGAGGTTAATTCTAAAAAATACGACTAAGAACTTTTAGGAAGATAAAACAATTTTATTAAAAAGGAAAGAGAAATAAACACATGCTGAATTTATCATAAAATGCTAAATACTAAAACACAATGAAGAAATATCTACATTGTTCTGAAGAAATTATTGTGAACCTTGAACTCTTTAACAAGCCATATTATCATTTGCACGTGAAGACCAAGTTGACATTTCTTCAGTTGTATAAGGATTCAGAAAAAACACCAAAGATTCACTTTTCTGGAAAAGAATATTGCTCAATTATATTTTCTAGACAATTAATATATATTGTATGTGTGTGGGGGGATATATACATATATATATATATATATATATATATAAATGAAAAATCTAACACCTTGGATATAAAAACACACTAGAGATAAAAGCAACTAGTAAACCCTAGAACTACATCAAAACAAGGGTGACAATGTGTTTCTAGAGTTTAATGCAGTTGCTCAGAACATATACTTTTATAAACAAGACAAATAAAAATTTTAAATTTCAAAAATAAAAATTTAAAAACCATTTTTAAAAAATCTGGAGGCTAAAATAATGATTTTTAAAATTACAAATATTATCACATCTGGGTCTTGGGAAGCAGAGGGGGACAAATAGAAATTTTTAGTAATACAAAGGTTTTATTTTCATCAGAGATTATAGATACTAATGTGACAGAAAACCATAGGCTCAAAAATACCAAAACTTGGGTATTTTTGGGAAGGGGTACCTTTTGGGAAGGAAAAGTGACTGAAAAAGAACAAAGAATATTCTAAGATGCTGATACATAGTGTGCTAACTTTGAAAACTCATCATACTGTATAATTTGATTTAATTTTCTATATACATGTTATACTTTAATTTTTTAAACTGATCTTAAACTCCAAGAGCTAATAAATGATTATAGCAAGGTTGCAGGATATATACAAAAGTCCATCACTCTTCTATATACCAGCAATGAACAAGTGGAATTTAAAATTAAAAAAAAAATACGATATTAACAAGAACCTTCCCAAAATGAAATACTTAGTATAAATCTAACAAAATATATACTAGTGCTAGATTAGGAAAATTACGAAACTCAGATGAACAAGATCAAAGAATACCTAAATAAACGGAAAGATATTCTAGGTTCATGGATAAAGAGTCAATATTGTCAAGATGTTCATTTTTCCCAACTCAAATTATAGATTCAATACAATCCCAATCTAAATCTCAGCAAATTATTTTGTGGATATTGACAAACTGATTCTAAAGTTTATATGGAGAAGCAAAAGACTCAGAATAGCCAGCTTAATACTGAAGAACAAAGTTGGAGATCTAACATTATCTGACTTCAAGACTTACTGTAAACCTGGTGTAATCGAGATGGTGTGGGATTGATAAAGAACAGACAAATAGATCCATGGAACAGAATGGAGAGCCCAGAAATATACTCACATAAATATACTGAACTGATCTTTGTAAAGGAAGCAGAGGCAACGCAATGGAGAAAAGATAGTCTTTTCAACAAATGAGGATGGAACGACTGGACATTCACATTAAAAAAAAGAATTGAAACACTACCTTTACACCCTTCACCAAAATTAACTTAAAATAGATCATAGACTTAACTTTTTATTTTTTATTTTTAATGTTTATTTATTTTTGAGGGAGAGAGAGAGTGTGAGTGGGGAAGGGCATAGAGAGAGAGGGAAACATAGAATCTGAAGCAGGCTCCAGGCTCTGAGCTGTCAGCACAGAGCTAGATGCAGGGCTCGAACTCAGGAACCACAAGATCGTGACCTGAACCGAAGTCAGATGCCTAACCAACTGAGCCACCCAGGCGCCCCAGATCACAGACTTAAGTATAAAACACAAAACTATAAAACTCCTAGAAAAAAAACATATGACCTTGGGTATAGTGATTACTTTTTAGATATAGTACCAAGCACACAATCCATGGAAGAAATAAGTTGGATTTCTTAAAATTAATTAATTAATTCTTAAATTAATTTCTTAAAATTAATTAAGAAATTCTAAAATTAATTTCTTAAATTAATTTTCATTAAAATTAAAACTGGTCTATGAAAGACAGCATCCCAGAGAATGAGAAGACAAGTCATACGCTGGGAGAAAATATTTATAAAAGGCGCACCTGATAAAGGATTTTTGAAAATAAACAAAATATCTTAACACTCAACAATAAGAACACAAACAACCTAATTAAAACATGGGCCAAATACCTTTAAAATGAACCAAAGAGCATATAGAGATGATAAAGGAGCATATGGAAAAATGTTCCACACCATATGTCAGAAGGGAAATGAAAATTAAAATGATAAGATACCTCTACACACCTATCAGGAAGACTGTATAGAATGCAATAGATGCATGTGTGTGTGTGTGTGTGTGTGTGTGTATTTGCATGGATGCACAATTCTAAAAGCAAGGTAAAATACATTAAAGAATTCAGAACAGGGAGGGGAGGAGGGGGTGACGGGCATTAAAGGGCACGTGTTGGGATGAACACTGGGTGTTATATGTAAACCAATTTTAAAATAAACTATTATAAAAAAAAATTCAGAACAACCTGCTGACGGTTGGGACCTTACACAGGGAGTAGGAATGGATGAGAGATCAGTGAAGGACCAGTCAGAAGACAGAATCATGACAGTTACTTTAAAAAATTTAATACACAGAACAAACTTTAACCAAGTAAACGGTTGTTAACTAAGTAACTGAGGGGGACAAAGAGAGAACTCTAAGGTATCACAGAGGAGCAACTGCAAGAAATAGCTCAGAAAAGGGGGTCTTGGGAGCCTGGACCAACATCTCAGGAGGAGGCGCTGGGCAGCTATGAATCCGAAAGTGCTGTGATGCTGATTCTACCCACATGAGGAAAAAAATGCAAACTTCGATCGACTGGAACCACTGTGGCAGGAAAAGGAACATACAAAAGCCACAGGAAGAAAAATAGAGGAGCCCAGGCAGATCTCCCTCCAGCGGCTCTGCAGGCTCTCTCCAGGACCCAGGGGACAAAAACCTCAGATGAAGGCAGCTGGCACAGGAAAGCAACGTGATCTACAGAAGCCTAGTCTGTCACAGAGCAAGGGCAGAGACAGGCAGGTACATGCACTTCAAGTTGAAAAGAGTTTTCCTACTTGAATACAGTCATACTAACTAGACTACTAGTTATTCACACAGTAAAGATACTTCCTTTACTTCCAAAATCATTATAGACTCCTCCTTTCAAAGATGGAAGCTATCTTACCTATAATTTACTTTTATTTGAATTGGCCAAGTTATCACATTTTTTTTCCAGTGGAAGGCACCTTTCATATGGTTCCTGAAAATTGTTCATACCATCTATGGCTTTAAAGACATGTATTTGCTGGTTTATTTATCTAACAACAAAATACATCCCAAACTTACCAATGTAACAGCGTGATAGATAAGATTTAACACTGGAGTCTTCTGTGACAAGATATCTCCTTAATGCTTGACAATAAAATTAGCTTATTTTGCATTATTTCTGATAATTTTGATTCCAATGTACTTATAGAATATACTTACATTTACTTTAACCAAAACTATGGGTCTTCTAATGATGGATAGCTCCTACTTTGAAAATGGCATTCACTCATTTTTTGTTCATTAGACAAATATTTATTAAGGTATTGTTGATATATACAGAGGTACATAAACATAAATATAAGACTAAAATCCCTGTCCTTGAGAAAGTTAAATTCTATTTTGGAGACAAGCAGTGGGGGAAAAAATTAAGTAAAATAAACAGTATGTTAGATTAATAAGTGCTATGGAAAAGGAAATGAAGGCAGGCAAGGGGATAAGAACTACTAGGGATGGCAAAGGTAGTATTTTATTTTATTTAAAAAAATTTTTAATGTTTATTTATTTTGGAGAGAGACAGAGACACTCACACACACAGTGTGAGCAGGGGAGGGGCAGAGACAGAAGGAGACACAGAATCCAAAGCAGGCTCCAGCTCTGAGCTGTCGGCACAGAGCCCGACGTGGGTCTCGAACTCACAAACCGTGAGATCATGATCTGAGCCGAAGTCAGACGCTTAACTGACTGAACCACCCAGGTGCCCCTAGGAAAGGTAACATTTTAGATGCATGACAAGGGGGATCTTACTGACAAGGTGAGCAGAGATCTGAATAAAGTGACAACAGTAGCCATGAGGATACCTGGACAAACAGAACATTCTAGACAAAGGCAATGACGCGTGCAAAGCCCTTGGGATGGAACATGCCTAATATGAGAGAAAGTTCAATTCTTCTTCTCAACTCAAAGCCATGACTTCTTGGATTCACGGTGATACTGTTTTTCCCCTTAAAATGTTAGCTCTGGGAGAATGTTACATGTAAAATACACACAAAATACACACACACAGGCACACACACCAAATCTGTTTAATTTTAAATATATGAATATACTTTTTGGCATTTTGTCAGTTCTAACAACATGGAAGTTATTATACTTTTTTCTATTTTAATGTAAAGTTACAGTTACAAACAAAATTAATGATGAAAACACAGTTTGAATTATAACTATATTTTAATATTACTGCTAGGAATTTACCTTTAAACTAATAAAGATGGTAATTTTCATTTTCAAAAGACATGTTAATTATTCCCAACAGATATTTTAAAAGAAGTTGATTATGTTTGTACCGTTTATACTTTCTACCAATGTAAATTTAATATTTTCAATTAAATATTTTAATTGGTTGTTCATAAGGTACCTTTTCAAAAGACACAATCATTTTCAAGAACCGGAGACCGCCAAACGCCATCTTCAAATTCAATTAGTTTATAATGCATTTGAATAAATTATAGTTTTGAGGACAGCTCTTTTAGAAGGCTGAATAATATTATCTTAAACAATTAAAATTCTGTTACTTATGTAACTAGACTGAATGCAAAATTCATTTATTATTATCAGGAAATACTTCAGACATGCTAAAAAAATAAATACCATAAAGGGGTAAGGTATAAAAATAATTGTAAAATACTTGCAAACCTTCCACAAAAGTTAACAGAGCGTCAGCAATACTTTTGAAGCCCCTCAATCTAATGTCTCATACCCTCTTCCTCTCTATGCCAGCTCCTTCACCTCTCTTCCGTTGTCTCTCAGGGGCAACTAGTCTTCCAAAATTGTTATGTATCATTTTCTTGTTTGCCACCAAAGTGTACGAATCCCTAGACAATACATTTTATATTTTATATGCCTCTGAGCACCATACAAACGGTATTATGTGGTGTTTTTACCACAACTTGCTTTTTTCATTTAGTGCTATGATGAGACTTTTCCATGCTGAGATACATCAAGTTGCGTTGAACTCGTTTTCATTGCCACACAGGATGGCATGGTATGAATATACCACAATTCACTCATTTTCCTACTGATGGACCTTTGCTCGTTTTTAAAAACGTTGCTGTTATAAACATTGCTGCTATGAATCCTCTTGAACACATTTCAGTGCTGTGAGTCTATCCCTAGGTTGTACATTATACCCATCTTCAATTTTAAGAAACAATGATAAACTGTTTTACAAAATGCTTGCACAAATTTACCTTCTCACCAGCAACGAAAGCCCTGTGATTTTCGCAGCTTACTGCCTGAAGAGAGTTTATTTTTCTCTTTAAAGTTTATTTATTTAGTTAGTTTGGGGGAGAGAGAGAGGGAGAAAGAACAGGTAGGGGAGGGGGAGAGAGAAGGGGAGAGAGAGAATCCTGGGTAGACTCCACGCTGTCAGCACAGAGTTCAATGTGGGGCTCAAACCCACGAACCATGAGATCATGACCTGAGCCAAAATCAAAAGTCAGATACTTAAATGACTGAGCTACCCAGAGGCCCCCTGAAGAGAGTTCTAATCCATAGGGCAGGGAAAAGGAGCCAAGGAGGAAACAGGTAGACTTCCTGACATGAAGAGACAGAATTAAGAGTGTGGGGAGACCAGGGTGGCTTGTGTCTACAGGACAGCGTAATAGAGAGAAGAGGGCAGGACAGAGATAAAACTATGGGAATCTGGGGGTGCCTAGGTGGCTCAATTGGTGAAACATCTGACTTTGGCTCAGGTCATGATCTCACCACTTGTGAGTTTGAGCCCCGTGTCGGGCTCTGTGCTGACAGCTCAGAGCCTGGAGCCTGCTTCAGATTCTGTGTCTCCCTCTCTCTCTGCCTCTCTCCCACTCACACTCTGCCTGTTTCTCTCAAAAAGAAATAAACATTAAAAAAAAAAACACTACGGGAATCTGCAGAGGCCTTCCCTCAAGGGTTGAGCTGAGCACTAATCAGTGTGTGTGTACACTGAGGCTGAGGAATGTGTTAGTGGTAACAGGGGACTGATTCACCTAAGACTGAAAATAATGCCTGTTCCCACTGGCCAAGCCAGAAAACCTCCTGATTCACAAGACATTGGAGACAGTACTCAGAGGGCTTTGCCTCTGTAGCTGGGAGTGATTAGCCATAGACTGGGCACCGCTTCAGACCCTCCTAACAAAGTCATAAAGATGTGAACCAGTCAAACTCTTGCCAAATAACTGCATCCCAGAACAAAGTTCAAGAAGATCTACTGGACTACAAAAACATCCAGCACTCAAAAAATGTAAAATTTATAATGGCTGATATCCAGTTAAAGCTGCCATGCATGCAAAATGGGGTAAAAAAAAAAAAAGTACAACCTATAATATGGAAAAAACTTAACTGAAACCAATGTAGATCTCACATGGATATTATCATTAGCAGACAAAGACATTAAAACATTTATTATACCTGTATTCCATATGCTCAAAAAGCAATGCAGATACAGAAGATATAAAAAAGATCCAAATCAAAGCTCAAGAGATGAGAAATGCACTAGATGGTATTAATTGCAGGTTAAGCATTGCAGTGGAAAAGATCAGTGAACATAAAGACACACACACAAAAAAAGAAACTAAGCAAAACGAAACAAAGTGAAAAAGAAAAATTCAAACATGAACAGAGCCTCAGTGAGCCCTGGGCCAATTTCAGTCCACCTATTACACATGTAATTATAGTCCCAGAAGGGCAGCGGGGATGGATAGAAAAAAATATTTGAAAAGAATAATGGTTGAAGAGTTTACGAAATTGACATGAACTCTAAACTCATTGATTCAAGAAGTTCATTGAACCCTACATCATAGTCAACTCCTCAAAACTGATGACAAAGAGAAAAATCTTAATCAGAGGGACATGACATGTGATTACAGAAGCACAAAGGTAAGGGTGATAATATATTTCTCCTTGGAAACAATGCAAGCAAAAAGACAGTGGTACAACATTTATAAAGTAGTGAATGAAACATTGGCAACCTAGAGTTCTAGTCCAGTGAAAATATCTTCCTTTCTTTTTCTTTTATTTTTGTTTTTCATTTCTTTATTTTGAGAGAAGAGAGAGAGAGAGAGAGAGAGAGCGAGCGAGAGAGAGAGAGAGAGAGAGAGAGAGCATGAGCAGCGAAGGGGCAGAGAGAGAGGGAGAGAGAGAATCCCAAGCAGGCTCCATGCTTTCAGCACAGAGTTCAGTGTGGGTCTCGATCTCACAAACCCTGAGATCATGACCTAAGCTGAAATCAAGAGTCAAACACTCTTTAATGGATTGAACCACCCAGGCGCCCCAAGTGAAAATATCTTGCAAACACCAAAGTCAAAATAAGAACTTTCCTGGGCTTATGGCAGCTAAAAAATTTATGACCAGTGGAAACTTACTATTAAATATGCTAAAGGAAGTCCTTCTAGCAGGAGGGAAAAGATTCCAGCTGGAAAACATACCTACACAAAGGAATGAACACACTATAAACTATGACTACATAGTTAAAGAGGTTTTTTCTTTCTTTAAAAGATAATTATTTTTTTCTTTTCTTTTACCTTCCCTTCCCTTCTCTTTTTTCTTTTTAGTTAAGTAGACTCCATGCCCAACATCAGGCTTGAACTCATGACCCTGAGATCAAGAGTCACATGATCTACTGATTGAGTCGGCCAGGTACCAGGATAAATGATTATTTAAAGTAAAAAGGATAGCAATTTAGTGTAGTGTTCATAACATGTATAAAAGTAAAATATATAATAACAGTAACACAAAGGCAACAGGGAGATAAAAGGAAGTATATTAGCTTAAGTTTCTTCGACTATAAATTAACTGGTATATTATCGGTTGAAAATAGATTGTGGTAAGTAAAAATGTATTTTATAAAATCAATAAGCTAACAAAAGGGATAAAATGTAATCATATTGGATTATATTAGATCTGCCCTTATATCTTTATTTTCTGCTTTAATATTTCTCTGAAGCGTAGGGGTAATGTAACAGTCTACATTTAAGACACACTTTAAATTACTAGTAAGTGTAGGGGCACCTGAGTGGCTCTGTCAGTTAAGCATCCAACTTGGGCTCAGGTCATGATCTCATAGTTCATGAGTTCGAGCCCCATATCAGACTCCGTGCTGACAGCTCAGAGCCTGGAGCCTGCTTCAGATTCTCTCTCTCTCTCTCTCTCTCTCTCTCTCTCCCTCTCTCTGCCCCTCTCCCACTCATGCTCTGTCTTTCTCTCTCAAAAATGAATAAACGATAAAAAAATTTTTAATTACTATAAGTGTAAAAATTACATAGGAAACTCATGACTAAATAATAACTATAAAAACATCTGACCAAGATGAAGACATGAAATTAAAATCTTTGATTTGAAGATGGAAAATGTCATCTAAGTCTATAACTAACCTACCTGCATATGTGAGAAAATTTGTTGACCATTCAGGAAGTGTGTTGAAATTCTTCAGACACATTCAAAAGTATTGTTATATAATCACTTAGTTGTGCACGTAGCACAGACACTTTGAGTTGAATCATAAATGCCAGAAGTGTAACTGAATCCTATTTAGTAACTGCAGACTGAAAGGAAGTGCAAAAGCAATACCGTTGTTGACAAATAATGTAAATTCTCTTGTAGCTCATCTCAAAACTGCTGTTTTCAGAATTAAAAATCTTTACTTAGAGTTGCTGGAAAGAGAGGTTTAAAAGTTCTTTGCAGTCAACATAGAAAATGTTTCAGTCTTTAGTACATATGCCTACACACGTGTTTTTTTTTTTTTAATTTTTTTTTAATGTTTATTTTTGAGAGAGAGAGAGAGACAGAGCATGAGCAGGGCAAGGGCACAGACAGAGAGGGAGACACAGAATCTGAAATATGCTCCAGGCTCTGAGCTATCAGCACAGAGCCCGACGCAGGGCTCGAACTCGGGAACAGTGAGATCATGACCTGAGCCAAAGTCGAACGCTCAACCAACTGAGCCACTCAGGCACCCCTGCCTACCCACGTGTTTAATGCAACATTAGAGATAAGACATAAAAAGAAAATCCATGGGGCACCGGGGTAGCTCAATTGTTTGAGTGTCCAGCTCTTGATTTTAGCTCAGGTCATGTTCTCACGGTTTGTGAGATCGAGCCCCACAAGGGGCTCGGTGCTGGGCAAGGAGTCTGCTTAAGATTCTCTGTCTCTCTTTCCCTCTTTCTCTCTCTCTCTCTCCTTCTGCTCCTTCCTTGCTTGTCTGTGCAGGCCCACTCTCTTTCTGTCTCTCTGTCTCTTCTCTCAAAAAAAAAAAAAATTCATGATAACTATTTTAAAAGAGTTTTAATTTTGGAACAACGTAGAATTAGTGATTAATGAAGTAAATTAATAATATAATATATATTAATAAACTACTTTAAATTACACTTAAAAAATCATCATCTTTCTTAAATCACAGAGACAGCCAATAGGGATATTTAGTAGAAATAAGAGATCAATTTTTCACTATAGCGACAAAGTCATAAAATACCCAGAAACACATAAAATGAAAAAGTGGAAAATGTACTTGAGGAAAACAATAAAATGTTAATGAAGGGCCTCAAAAAATACCTGAACCAATGTTCTAGGATGCCAAGATTTGATATTTTAAAGACACCAATTCTCCACAAATTAATTAGTATAGTCCCCAAAGGAAATCCCAACAGAATTTTTTTTAATTAACAGACTTCCTATTTTAGAGAAATTTTAAATTTATAGAAAAGTTGAATACAAAGTAGAGAAAGTTCCCATACACCCCCTGTCCCGTGCCCTCAGTTTCCCTTATTATTACCATTTTGCATGGCATTAGCATCCCTACAAGTGATGAACCAACATAGATACATCATTGTTAAATGAAGTCTACAGTTATGCTGAGGTTTACTTTTTGTACTGTACGGTTTAGTTTTGTTTTGGTTTTCATGAATTCATAACATCACCATGTATACTGTCCACCAGAACATTATCACACAGGCTAGTTTCGCTGCCTTAAAAATCCCCTGTGCCCAACAGGAATTTGTTTTTAAACTTGTTTTCTTTTTAATGTTTATTTAATTTTGGGGGAGAGGGAGGGGCAGAGAGAGGGAGACACACAGAATTGGAAGCAGGCTCCAGGCTCTGAGCTGTCAGTACGGAGCTGGACTCGGGGCTCAAACTCACAAACTGTGAGATCATGACCTGAGCCAAAGTCAGATGCTTAAGACTGAACCGCCCAGGAGCCCACAGATAGGAATTTTTAAAACAGGAACTTGACCTAATTTTAAAATCATTGGAAAGAAAAAAAAAATGCATGAAAACCAGTAAGGAGTTTTTGACCAACAAGGACAATAAGGAAGGCTTTGTGATATCAAATATTAAAATATAGTATGAAGCCATAGAAATTGAAATGGTGGTTTTTAAATGTGAAACTATGTACATAGATTAATGGGACACAAGATAAATCCCAAAACTAAGCATATATGTATGGGAATATAGATAGGCATTTCAAATGAGTGATTAAAAGTGTCTAATAAAAAAATTAGATTTTCTTTATATTTATCTTTTTTTTTTTTTTCCTGGAGAGAGGGCAAATGGGGGAGGGGCAGAGAGAAAGGAACAGGATCCAAAGCAGGCTCTGGGTTGACAGCAGCCAGCCCAATGTGGGGCTTCAACTCATGAACCACGAGATCATGACCTGAACCAAAGTCAGATGCTCAACTGACTGAGCCACCCAGGCGCCCCAAATTAGAGTCTTAGCTCACATCATATCCAAAAATTTTACCTATATTTAAATGCCCAGACATAACACTATTATAAATAAAACTATAGAATATTTCAATAAAATATATGACAATATCTTGATAACTTTGTAGGTAAGAAAGTCCATGAGCTAACTCAGAAGGACTGATTGACTATCAAGAGGGATAGAATAAAAATTTTTACTGTAAATCTCTGTATCACATGGGTCATTATCGGGAGCATTATTTTTGTAATTAAATATTAGGTAGAAAAAGAAAAACAATGAAGTTTCTTCCATGACCGTTTTCTCTATCAGAAAAAATACATATATTTATTTTATACAACTATTTCAAACAACAGGTGTGTCATAAAAGTCCTTAATTTGTGCATATAGTAAATGAAAATTGTCAGTTCATATCAAATATTAAGTTTGCCTTTCTAAGAGGAAGCTATATAAAACATTAAAATATAATCTTGTGGAAAACAAGGTTAAAAAGACTTTTTTTGAAAGTCTTGCCTCGACACTCACTCACCAGAAATGATTTCCTTGATTCTCATTTTTCTCTCAAATTTATTCTCATCTCAGAAAAAAAGTAGAGTGAAAGCCTAGTCACTGATTAAACTGTGGACACTGGTTCTTCTCATCACATGGTCACATTATGCTGACCATGTAATTTATTTGTCCAAACCAGGACTATTTTGACAGTGAAAGGGAGCCCTGTTAATAATTACACCCGGACAGCACGGATCAAATAGCATTGTCCTGGGAACACGGAGATGAACGACCAACCACCTGTAAAGCTTTCGATGTTCTGTCCCTGTCTTCCCTCCTCATACTGGCTTCCCACCAGTGGTTCCTTGGACCTCAGGTTCTAGGAATCTCACCCTACTACTTTCTAAATCATGTCACACCACTCCACACCTTCAAGGCATTGCATATTCAAAGTTCTCTGAATAATTCAGGAATGACTGCTCAGTAATTCAGAAATTCCCATTGAGGGGCGCCTGGGTGGCTCAGTCGTTAAACGTCTGACTTCAGCTCAGGTCATGATCTCAAGGTTCGTGAGTTCGAGCTCCACGTTGGGCTCTGTGCTGACAGCTCAGAGCCTGGAGCCTGCTTCAGATTCTGTGTCTCCCTCTCTCTCTCTGCCCCTCCCCTGCTCATGCTCTGTCTCTCTCAAAAAATAAACATTAAAAAAAAAATAAAAAAGAAATTCCCATTGAGATCTGAAAACCATGCTTAGATGGTAACTTGGAGGAAAGGTCCCTAGTATCAACCATTCTTTTCCTTTACCAGGAAGACTGCTCTTCCTTTATTAGTCACTGATTGTGCTCTACTTTGCCAGGCTACTCAAGGGAAACATGACATTTATGTTTTAGGAGCTTATAATCCATGATAATTCGGGATGCTTCCACTACTGTGATTATTTCACTGTATGACATCTACCGTAGCCATTAAAGACAGATATGTTAGCTAACCTGTGTGTCTGGTGGCACCCTGAGCCTCCTTTGGAGAATTAGCCTTCGCCCACTACACACAGCCTCAGTAGGTGTATTAATTAACTACTGCTCTATCACAAACCATGCCAAAACCTAGTGATTTAAAACATGCCTTTATTTAGCTCACGGGACTGCAGCTTAGCTGGGAAGTTCTGCTGATGTGGGCTGGCAGGGCTGACCCTGGGGGCTTAACCTAGGCAGATATCTGTAGTCAGCTGGATGGGGTTCCCGGAGGCTGGTAGCTTTAGGATGTATCTGAAAATTCCTTCACATTCTTCCTTTCAAAAGATGAACGGTAATTCCCCTTCCCTTGAATATGGGCCAAACTTAGTGACTCATTTCTAATAAACAGAAGGTGGCAGAGCAGCCGAGGTATGAGACTTCTGAGGCTGGGTTCTAAAAGGCATTGCCTCTTCCAGCTTGACCTCTTGGATTGCCTACTCTGAGATGGGCAGGGGTGAGGTGGCAGCCATCTTGTTGGCAGGACTCTTAGGCAGCCTGTGGAGAGAGGCCTTCCTGGGGAGTAACTGAGGCCTCTAGCCAACAAACACCACCAACTGGCCAGCCATGAAGGGGTCACCTTGGAAGTGAATCCTCCAGCATATCAGATGAGTACGGTCCCAGCCTACATCTTACCTGAAACCCCATGAAAGATCTTCCTCCAGAACCTCTCATCTAAGGTGCAGCTGGATTCCTGACTTCAGAAGCTGTGTGAGGTGGTCAACATTCATTTTTGTTTTAAGTCACTAGTTTGGGGGATAATCTGATGCATAGTAGTAGATAAGGGATATGCTGACTAAGGTGACAACTCTCAGCTGGGACAACTCTTTTCAACTCCATGCCTCTCATCTCCCATCGTGCTAGCCAGGACTTGCTCTCAGGGACTGGCAAGATTCCAAAAAAGAGACCAGAAGCTTCTGAGCTCCCTGAGCCTAGCTTCAGAAATGGCATCCACCTGCTGTGGGCTAAAGCAAGTCACTGGGCCAGTCCAAGTTCAAGGGCAGGCATACAAACACCTCCCCTTGACGGGACATTGAAAGTCACATTAAAGGGGCATGGATATGCCTAACTGGCTCAGTCAGTAGAGAAGGTGGTTCTTGATCTCAGGGCTGTGAGTTCAAGCCCCACATTGCGTATACTTAAAAAAAAGGGAGGGGGTGGTTCATGAGTAATAGGAGGGGGATGACTGAGGCCAGTCTGGCCATCAGTTACCATAAGAGAATTGTCCGTCACAGTGTTTCCCCTACTTAGGCTCTTTTTTTCTTTTTATGGTGGTTTTTTTGTTTGTTTGTTTGTTTTTGCGGGGGGGTAGGGAGAGAGGCAGGAGAAAGCAAGAGCGCTGGAGGGGCAGAGACAGAGAGGGAGAGAGCATTCCAGGCAGGCTCTGCAGCCCTTCTCCGGACACGAACTCACAAACCGTGAGATCGTGACCTGAGTCGAGATCAAGAGTTGGATGCTTAACCGACTGTGCCACCCAGACGTCCCCCAAAAGTGGGCTCTTGACTGAAGTAAGGATGGCCAAATGTTCTCCACCCCAGGAGTCTTGACTGGCTGGCTCAAGAGGAAGAATGAATAGTTTCATCCTAACAATGAACGACTTGAAAAGGCCGAGCACTCACTAATCCTGATGTCCAGATTTCCTGAGCTTGTCCACGTCCTGCCCTGTCCCATGTCTGGTTCCTCAGGTTTTCCTTGTGTAAACTACCAGCCGCTTTCCAGTAGATAACCGTTCTTTCCTACTGATGTTAGCCTGAGTTGGTTTCTGTCACCCACCACCAAAGAACCCAGTCGGCGAACGGCTGTCAGTGGCCTTGGCAGTATGCAGCGCAGGACTGCATGGTTTCCTTAGGAAGTGCTCCTCACGGGCCCAGGAGTCCCTTGCAAAAGTACGAACCAGGAGGTGTCGCACACAGAGCACTGAGAGCCTCTCCGACGACTGCCAGCCTTCAGAAAATACTTTTAAGAACTCTTGACACATCCTTCAGGACAAACGTAATACAAATGCAAAACGGTGGCAACTAATGCTACAGAAACTGTTTTGGAATGTTATTTCCCGTAAAGGCTGAATGGTCTCGCAGCAGTTCCATGTGGCAGTGCTGCTCTATGCCAGGGCCGTCGCCTGCCAGGAGAGGCCAAAGTGTTAGGCAATTGGACCAAATATTCGTATTCAGGCTCTGAAGGCAACTATCTCATGGCTCCTGCCTTCCATTGACATATGGTGGCTCCAGGCCGCTGTTCCATTAACTCGTCTGTAGCAAGCACAGTTTTACAACCACTCTGGGCATGAAGCACTTAATGATTTCCATTGACTGCTGGTCATGTTTCCTTACTAATTCCCTACACCAATCGGGGACGACAGAAGGTACCAAATCCCTTCTCAGGCATTTAAACTGTGAGCAGCCATCTATATGCAGAAAGCGTGCCCACAAACTTTGGAGAACTTTGCTTATGCAAAGCCCAGAGCACAAACATTGCAGAATCAGACGCCTCCGACGTAGAATCAAATGCTGCAGAATCGGATGAAGTTCGGCAGCTTCTAAAAGAAACTCATTAGCGTTTTTTGTTTGTTTTTTTTTAGGTTGAAGTTCTAGCAGTGGTCAATCAGGGACAGGCTTGGCACTTGGCACTGGAGGCAGCGTGTCATCGTGGTTAGAAGCACAGCCCTCAGTCTGAAAACTGTGAGCTCCAATCTCACTCTGCCTCTCACTCTCTGAGTGACCTTGGACACACGTTACTCAACCCTCCGGGGCGTCGGTTTCCTTCCTGGTGTAACTGTGCCAAAAAACAGAAACTATCTCCTAGGGTTTTATTGAGAATTAAATGTAACAACAAATGTGATATGCTTCAGTCCAGGGCTTACGACAGAGGAAGCACTCAATAAATGCTAATTGTTACCGTTTTTTTTTTTTTTTTTTACTCCTACTACTAATAATAGCAATAATTTAACATGCCAGCAGCTTCCAAGGCTGGAATAGCAAGACCCAGGGACATCTGACTCATCGAGTCAGAGCAGTAGAGCTAAACGCTGGAGGAGGACTGGCATCGGACCCAGGGGCAACCGTCTGGGAAAACAGGGCACGATGTTGTGTGCCAGTGTCCACGTTCGCAGGCAGTCAGCATCTCCCCTTCACGCTCCATCTGGGCTGGACCAGTAGCGTCAGAAGCAGGGCTCGGGAAACGGGAGGCAAGAACGCATAGGTTTCAGGCCTGGGCTCCACACCCGGCAGAGAACAAGAGCGGATGCCTGGATGGGGGCGAGACGGGACAACTGGAGAGGCTGCAGGCTGAGGTTCGTGCAACACCAGGGCTCTGGTCATACTGCACGGGCTAGGGGGCAGCAGAAGCTCCCCAAAACCATCTAGTCAGCAGAAGGGAGCGAGTACGCAACAAGCTGCCAAGATTGGCCCTCGGCACATGGAAGGCAGTGCTGTCACGTGAGCTGTTCTTGCTTGGAGGGATCACACCATCTTCCTGAGCTAAAGGAAGGAATGAGCTCAGCAGGAAAGCACAGAGCCCCACTGGGATGGCGTACCTGCAGCAACTGTAGAATGTTCTAGGTGGGAGCAGGGCTGATAACTGGTACCGGGAGGTGTCATCCACGATGTCAGATCCCAAGCCCGCTGGCAGACATGGCCAAAGGGTCCTAACCTCAGAGTCATTCTCAGCAGAAGCCTTGAGGCTCTTGCTACTCACACTGGTTTCTCAGAGAGAGTCAGAATCCACACTTCAGCAAGAAAGCCATGGGATGCATATGCATATTTCAGCTTAGGAAGTTCCGCTAGGAATCCCTTATCAACTGGTGGGATTCGGCCTCTGAGTTCAAACCATTTTTGCTTGGAAAACAGACCGAAGCTGAAAGGTGCCGAAGGCATGAGGCATGTCTCACATTTCAGAAACGATCACCGTTTCTTACTGATCTGCCAGAGGCGTTTGGCTCTTGAGAACGTTCCCATGTAGCCAGAAGTAAGAGGGGCCTGGCCAAGTGGAAATGGAGGGTTGGGGGAAAGCCAGTTAAGATATATGGGAAGTGGAACAGAAACCTGAAGCATGAGCATAGTAAGAATTAAAAGACTCTTCATCTGATTTTTTTTTTTTTAAAGAGAGACTCTCCATCTGATCTATTATTTCCTTCATTGTTTGCTCTGTTCTACTTCTTCATTTGTAGTTCTGAGAAGATTGAACTCACTTGGGGAAGAGGATTTTTCTCAGGGTCAAGAGTTGTTAGGTGGAAACAGTTGGAGGCACCAGGAACTGGTCACCGGGGCAGTTAGAAAGTGGGGAACAATGGGAGAAAAGTGAAAGTTCGGGGAAGCACTCAGGACCCTCCCGCCTGTAGGTTTTCTTCAAAAATTGTGTGTGGTATGTGTGTCTGTGTGGGCATGAATTTCATGAAGGTGCTTTTTCCCTCTGCAGTTCCTAAAATATTACCTGTCTGTGGCTTCCTTTTGGGAAGCCTCTGAAAGGCATGAACACTTTCTCCCAGTCTCTCCATGCCTCGAATATAGAGACCGACATATGCTCAAAGCTTGGCACCAATATCAGGGGGCTAAAAAGAACCCTATGATCTCAGGGAACTCAGGTGAAGAACTCACACCTTCTGTACCATTTTATTTATTTTATTTATTTATTTATTTATTTATTTATTTGAAGCTATAACTTTAAACCTTCACAGCACAATTGTCTAAATACATAAGGATTACCAGGTTGCTTTCCATTGGCTGGGGTCGATAAGAACTAACTCATTGAGACAACAAATGGTCCTCACTCCAGATGTGCTATTTAAGCTGGAAAGTAACTAGAGAACTCGTAATAGTAGTGGTCAGATCAGAGGCTGGGATTCAATTGATCGCAGCAGAGCCCAAGCATCTGTATTGCTGAAAGCTCTCTGGGTCCTCAGAACCACTGCTCTGGGGTGCTTCTGCCCTGAACTGGGTCTGGGCTAAGCAGCGACCACTACTCTGCTGTCTCCTGTCCCTCTCAGCTTCTTCTCTGTACAGAAAGCAGGTGAGCCCAAGCCTGGGGAATATGAGATGAAGGTCTTCTATTCATATCTTTCCCGTGGATACGATCCTGTGTCCTAAGCATGAAACCCGGGGTTGGGGGGGAGAACTCTAATAAAACACAAGTTTAACAAACTCCTGCCAATAAACTGGGAATCTTCACCTCTGCCACCTCTCTATCAAGGACAAAGGTCTTTCTCAGGGTGGGGACATGCCTCTGACCTCACTCACAGTGCCTTTCCCCCCTTGTGGCTGTGAAAAATCCAGTGAGCCACTTGGTGTTTAGTAAACAAGAGTCAGTATCTCCGAGCTGCCTGTCTGTAAATTAACCTCTGATCCATATGGGCGTATCATTTCCATATGCATTCGAAGAGGTGGATTTTTCCAGTCAATGCTGAAAGTCAGTTACTTCTTTGAAAATTACTGAACAGTAAATTTAAATCTTGTGGGTGTTGGCAACAAATCTGATGAATTATCTAATTGGCAGTCTTAAAGCTCCACTTGGAAACATTCATTTCTTCTAAAAAAAATTTTTTTTATTGCTTATTTATACTTGAGAGTGCAGGGAAGGAGCAGAGAGAGGGAGATACAGAATCCGAAGTAGGCTCCAGGCTCTGAGCCATTAGTGCAGAGCCCGACATGGGGCTCAAACCCATAAACCATGAGATCATGACCTGAGCCAAAGTCAGACACCCAAATGACTGAGTCACCCAGAACATTCATTACTTCTGAAGGCTACTTCACAAAACACTCTTCAATTTTTTTCAAGGACAGATAGATACATCGTGGCCACATCTTGGTGGCTGCTTAGCATCTGGCCTGTCTTCTAGAATGTGTAAATCAGCCACCGTTTGGATGCATAATCTATCAAAACAGAGCCTGGCAATAGGTTTCCTTCCATGAAATATTAGGTCTCCCGTCACAACCCATGGTGTCCAATTTGAAAGGACTTCTGACTCCAACTCCAACTTTGTGATAATCAATTGATTTTCTCTATTTACAGTAATTGAACTACCTCTTTCTATGCTAGCCTAAGTTCACTGAATAAATAAAATGGATTATTTCAACTCTGCTAAAAAGACTGAAAGTACATTGGGCCCAATGGAACTGAGATATCGTTGTTTCCCTACGTAATCCATGATGGCGTGGCTCGAGGTACAAGGTTGTAAACCGGCCTCATTATGCCTTTGAAAAGCAGTGCTCGCCAATGCTCAGCTTTGTGAGAGAAGTTAGACGTTAGGTTTTGAGCGAATGGTCTGGATTGTTACCTGGGATCCTTATTCCATATATTTATGGAAAACGGCCCGGTTGAGAACATGTTTAAAACATACACAAATCCAGTCATTCAAAAACCCCAAAATTCTTCACAGGACACAAGAGATATTTGAAGCTCCCTTTAAAGATTATACTTCCAAAGGTGATTTTAATGTGAGCTAATAAAATACAATTCTTCTCAACATCTCAACGAGAACTTTTTTTCTTGCTCAAAAAAGGAAAAATGACAAAAATGACATTACCAGCTATGCTTACATGAAACACGGCAGTTCACAGACAACTAACACATACATCTTCTCACTGAATTCTTAAATTGTGATGAGACCAGCTCTGAGGAAACTGAAGCTTGAGAAATCCAAATAGCTTGTCTGTGGTCATGCCATCAGGAAGGGGCAGAGCCAGGGCTTAAAACCAGGCCTGTCAGACCCAAAGCCCATCTCCACCGACATCGTCTTATGAACAACATCGAGGGCCACCATTTACTGAGCACTTACTGTATACCGGGCTCCTTCACGGAATGCTCCATTTAACATGACAGACATACAGCATGGAAGGCATTAACATCTGAAGCCCAGAGAACTTACTTCCTCCCTTGATTTTATAGAGCAAGTGCTGGTAGTAAGGTTTGAACTTAAGAACAAAAACCCCGAGTCTTTGCTCTGCCCCTGTGGCCTTCACATGAGGCAGAGATCTGCTCTTCACATGCCTCTGAACGTCCATCACACAGGAAGCCCCACTCATGAGCGTGGAGCCAATGCTAAAGGCCAAAGGGCCCACTCTCGTGACATGTGACATGGGAGCTGGAAGGCTTCCCTGCCTCACTGGACACTGCGTTCCCTTGGAAACCCAAGTGGTCTGAAGAACACGAGGAAGCTGACACTTGGAATATGAAAAAGAATTTATCATTTTTATACCTTTATGCCTTTTTTACCCCATTTTCCTGTGACCAATCTGACCCTCAAATAAACTTCAGAAGGCTTCATAAGCTCTACAATCTAACAGATGGAGAGAGCCCACTGAGCGCTGAGGTGCAGGAGAAGGTACAAACAGTTGTCTTCCTATGCTAGCCGAAAACAATCTGAAAATGTCCAGGAGGAAAAAAACAATCTTATTTATGTCAAAATAGCGTGGAAAAGACCTAAAATACACCTCACCAGAAGTAGGAGAGACCCATAGGAGGAAAGAGATAAAATTTTATTGAAGAAAACATAAGCTCTTGGATGTGAAAACTTAACATTTATAAATGCTAATCCTCTACAACTTAACTGGTAAATTCGATCTTTTCCCAATGTTATTCCAATCGAATGTCCGGATTTTTTGACGAAAACCTGACAAGTTAGTCCTAAAATTTCTCCGGGAAGATAAAATGTGTACAAAAAAAAAATAGCCAAAATTAGGGGTGCCTGGATGGCTCAGTCGGTTAAGCATCTGACTCTTGATTTCGGCTCAGGTCATGATCTCACAGTTTGTGGGTTCGAGCCCCACATGGGGGTTTGCATGACAGCACACAGAGCCTGCTTGGAATTCTCTCTCTCCTCTCTCTCTCTGTGCCCCCCCCCACCTCCACTCACATGTACATGCTCTCTCTGTCTCTCAAAATAAATAAACTTAAAAAAAATTTAAGCCAGAATATAATGTATAAAAGACAGAAAGGAGGTGATATTTGCTCTGCTTGCTAGTTATCAAAACTCACTATAGAAAAACCTGAAATAAACAAAAATGTTTTGGGGTAGGAACAGACAACAGGGCAATACAAAGGAGAGTAATTTTAAAAAAAAGTCTGATGAAGTTATGTCAATTCATTATGTGATCAAAATGAATATTCCATATAGTAGGAAAAGGAAATAAATAAATTACAATAAATTAGCTATCTCTTTGATGGAATAAAAGGAATTAGCTATCTCCTTGAAGGAAAAAATGATTAAAGACTTTTCTTCACAAGATACTCAAATGTAAAGAGCTTAAGGTAAAAAAAAAAAAATTAACAAAAGGAGAAAATAAAGGTAAAGTCTTCATAATCCTGGTAAAAGGAGGGTCTTCAAAAGAGCAAGAAAGATGAACTGGCATTTTATAGAATAACATGCCTTATGAAAATATGTTCAATTGTACTCATACATTTAAACCCCAATGGAATACAACTTTCCACCCAACTGAGAGGCAAAACATTTAGGCTGGTTTTATACAATGTTGGCAAGATAAACGTGATCCCATACATGGATGATGACGGTATAACCTTTTTAGAGGTCAATTTGGCAGTATCTATTTAAATTAGGGGCGCCTGGGTGCTCAGTTGCTTAAGAATCTGACTTCATCTCAGGTCACGATCTCAACAGTTCATGGGTTCGAGCCCTGCATCGGGCTCTGTGCTGACAGCTCAGAGCCTGGAGCCTGCTTCGGATTCTGTGTCTCCCTCTCTCTCTGTCCCACCTCCCCTGCTTGTTCTCTGACTCTCTCACAAAAATTAATAAACGTTAAAAAATTTATTTTAACTACATTACATAATTAATTAAAAGTGACATGTCCTTTGACGCAGCAATCACACTGTAGGGTTTCTTTCTTAGGGGAAATAATTACGCAGAGACTTACAGAAGAGTGTGTGTAAAACTATTACTAACAGCTCCAAATCTGAAGGATCATAACTGCCTATTAGTGGGCTATGATTATACAAACAATGGTGCAGTCACACCATGAAATGCTATGTTATTCATAAAACCTAGGAGAAAAGACTTTCATGTCCTGATAAAACAGGCTTCAGCATACTCTGAAAACCCAAGAAAAAACCCAGGAGCAGAGCCCATAACTAGAGTGTGATTTTATATTTGTGCATACGTGTGTAAAACAAACATATAAAACTATACAAATGCTACATGGGCTTGCAAATGTAACTATTAACCTGGGAACTGGCCAGTGGGGCTTCAGACCAGAGAAGGGTCTGAATGGGACCAAAACAGGAGCACAGGGCTCTCCTCCACTCACCTGCTCACTGCTTGAGTCCGCTGGGAAACACTCTTGATTCATAGAGTGATTTTTTAAAGTTTTTATAATTTGCAGTACAATAAAGCTTGATGATTTCTACTGGCTTTATTATTTAATTCAACTGGAATTCCTCACGAGACCCCAAATAGCTGCAAGAAGGTGTTTTGTGGAATCCATGCTAGTCAGTTACCAAGTGGCAATTTCCATCAGAGCAGATGCTTGTGGGGCTATAGGGTGGTAAAGGCAATTACGTAGAACAGGTGATGTTTGGTCACAGACCAGCTCTTCCTGTCGATTCCACATCCAATATGGATCTCATCATATTTATTTAAGATCCTTAATTGTTACTTATCTCGTATGTTTCAGTTTCATGTTTGCCTGTTCAGTTTCAGTAATGGAAGTGTAATCTACTATCGGTTCATCGTCAGGAAACACTTCCTTGATGGGCTCTTCTGTTGCTGTCACCCTGCGACCGCATTATGCATGTGTGAGCCATGCGGGAGGAAGGCAGACCTTTCTGCTGTTCAGAGTAAGATATCTTTAGCAAAAGAGCACTGTCTCTCCACCAAGTGGGAGCATCAAACAAATTTGTCCACAATATTTCTTTTCGGCTGTATTTTGTTTTCCTTTGTTTCCTGTTCTCAGTTATCTTTTCTCACATATGCTTTCTCCCTTCAGACTTTGCTTCGAGTTAAAAAAATAAAAAGCTCATTTCCTTTATTTCCTCTGCAGCTGCCATACGTCATTTTTGGAAGAAGGTGAAGATCACTTCAGGCCTGCGGGTAACCAGGTGCTTCAGCACAGTGCCACCCGTTTCCAGGAAGGTATTGCTGACACAGAGTGGGACATGTCGGTGTCCAGAGCAAGTGTAGGGGCCCCAAACTGGGCATGGTGAACACCTGTTCTTTCCTCTTATTAAAATAATCACTTTTCGTCTTCCTTTCTCTTCCATCTTTCTTCCCTTTCTTCCTTTCCCTTTTCCCTGCAACCGTGATAAAGAAGGGCACTGTCACAAACAGAGAATACCTTGGGTCTGAAACTTGGTCCTTGTTAAACGCCTTACATTACCATGGTCCATTTTTTAAAACTAAGAAACTATTAATTGGCACAGTTGCCACTTATCATTACATGTCCATTACTATTATTAAACTCCAGACTTTATTTAGAGTCACTGGTTTTTCCACTGATGCCCTTTTTCTGCCCCAAGATACAATCCAGGGGACCATACGGCATTTAGTCTCATGTCTGAAAGTTTCTCAGTCTTTTCTTGTTGTCGTGGCGCTGAGAGTGTTGAGCAGTACCCATCAGGTGTTTTGTAAATGTCCTTCAAACTGAGTGTGCGGATCTTTTGCTCACGCTTAGACTGGAGTTATGGGTTAGGGTAAAGAATATCAAAGGAAGTGACGATCTGTTATCAGGATACCCTATCAGAGGTACATACTATCAACGTAATTTGTAACTGATGATATCAATCTGGCTAAAACAGTGTTTTCTGGGTTGGAGCCAAATCACTAAGTCTGGTGCAAAATCAAGGAGAGAAAGACGAGAATCTATTATCACTTACTGGGAGTTCTTCTACAAGGAAGATTGGTCTTTTCGCCTCCATGTATTTACTTACGTAATCATTTACTTATGTCAGTATGGACTCAGGTAGATTTGTTTCACTTTTCTTTTCTTCCTTTTTTCTTTTTTTTCTCTCTGATCTCTTCCGCTCTGCCCCAAGAGTGGGATATGGTCTTGGGACTGCAATGAGTTAGTCATATTGGCGCTATCTAAAACCCAAGGAGAAAACTTGGCTTTCCAGCTACAGAATACGGGAAAAGATGACCCTGTGGTCTGGAGTTTAGGGAAATCCCCATGTTTTTTCTCTTTTTTTTTTTTTCCCCTCACTGCTTTGCCTTGAGAGTAATTCCAATTGCACAAAACTACTCAGTAGCATGTGTGGCTAACACTGTAAATTTCTACCCAAAAGAAAGGGGCCCCTAGAAGCCATAGAAAATGTGACAAATGATGGAGAGGAAAGAAATGGAGAAGAGTGTCCCTTAATTCTGTATATGAACTGACACAAGTTCCGGGCTCATTATGAGCTGTGCACGTGGAGAAAAGACCCATGGTTGGAGAGCAAAGGGTTTGAGAAATTAACGGGCATAGGAAACCCCGCTCACAGAAGGCGAGTCCAGAATAGTCTGAACATACCCAGGGCCACTGCTCATTAAATGAAAATAGTTGACATTCTCCAGAGGATTTTAACATAATGTAATATTCAGGGCCCCTGGGTGGCTCAGTCGGTTGAGCATTCGATTTCAGCTCAGGGCATGATCTCACGTCTGTGAGTTCGAGCCCCATGTCGGGCTCTGTGCCGACGGCTCAGAGCCTGGAGCCTGCTTCGGATTCTGTGTGTGTCTCTCTCTCTGCCCCTTCCCTGCTTCTGCTCTTTCTCTGTCTCTTGAAAACAAACAAATAAATAAATAAAAGTTAAAAAAAATTTTAAATAACATAAGTAATATTCAAAATATCTAAGATATAATCTAAAATCCCCACACATACAGAAAACTGGGAAGTGTGACTGATTCTCAAGGGAGTAATAATCAGACGTCAAGCTCAAGATTACCCAGGTAATAATTTTTTTTTCAAAGATCTTTAAATAACTATTATAGTCACATCCAAGAGATACAGGTAGACACTTATTATGAACGGAAAGATGGATGTTCTTTTCATAGAAATAGAAACTATTTTTAAATGAGTATTTTAGAACTTAAAAATGTGATATCTGAAATAACAAATTCATTGGATGCACTCAAAAACACAAAGGTGACAGAGTCAGTGAACTTGCAAACAGATCAATAGAATTTACCCAATTTCTACAACAGAGAGGGAAAAAAAAAAAGTGAAAATCTCAAAGTCTCAAAGTCCTATCAAAACAATCTAGTATTCATATTTAAGTCTCAAAAGGAAAGGAGAAAGAGATGGGTGTGGAAAAAAATCTGAAGACATAATGGCAGAAAACATAAACTTGATTCAAGACATAAATACACAGCCGTAAGAACTCCACACAAAATAAACTTAAAGGAAACCAAAGTCATCAACATTATACTCAAATTTATGAGAACTAAAGATAAAAAAAAATACTGAAAGCAGACAGAAAAAAAATAACCCATTATATATATAGGAACAATAATTCAAACAACTGTTTGGTTTCTCATTAGAAACCAAAGGTCTCAGATGACCATGGAATAACATCTCTGAAATGAGAAAAGAAAAGAACTTCCAACTCCAGATTCAATATGAAGCATGCACGTCCTTCAGTAATGATGTCAAAATGAAAACATTCTCAGAAGGAAAACTAAAAGAATTCATTCATAGCAGACTTTCTCTAAAACAAATGCTAAATAAAAATTACTTAACTTAGAACGCTCCTAGGTAACTTAGAACTTCAGAATAAAGAAAGAGAAACAGAAATGATAAATATATAAGTAATTATAATATTTTTATATTGCATTGTTTAAAATATGTAGAACTATCTGAAGCAAAAATGTAAACATTGTCTAATGGAGTTATCAATACATGTGGATGCAATATACATGCCAACTATGACATAAAGGGCATGGTAATCCCTAGAGAAACTGCTTAAAAAATACTACAAGGTTAGAGTCTGAAAACTGATAAATAAATTTAAATGGATTACTAAAAGATATTTAAATAATTAAAACGAAAGCAGTAAAGACGGAACAGAGAAACACCAGAGAAGCACAAATCAAGTAAAAATAAGATGATACATCTAAAACCAACCATATCAAAGACTACACTGAATGTAAATGGTCTAAACACACAAATTAAATGACAGAGACTATCAAATTGGATTTTTTATCTTTTAATATGCTATATGCTCCTACATTGTTAGCCAAACTTGAATAGTCATAATAATGTATGCACAACAAAAATGGAATTTTATCTGTGCATGAGGTAAGTTGCCAAATACATTACCATCTGCCTAGTTGTAGAATAGTTTTTATTGTTTTAATACCCACGTTTTTTAAGGTTTGGCGGAGGCAGCTCTGCTCTAGACCAAATATGGCCAGGCCCACTGAAGCCAGTCAAATGGCTCTAGATTGCCCACTCAACAACCATTTGCTAACAGGGCTCGGATTTTGTTTAACCCCCAGAGAAAAATCACTGGTCTGAGTGCATTGTAAAAATCGTATTTCTTTTTGCCAGTTAATGAGTCAGTTTTGGCCAACATATAAGAGGTTCACTTGGGGCATCTAGGAAATAGATTTTTCTTTCCATGAGGAGAGAGAGGAGAAGAAAAAAAAATCTACTGTTTTTGTGTGTGTGTGAGTGTGGACTCTTTCGCTTTATTTTTGAAATTCTGCCAGATAATTAGAACTGTGGTAACCACTGCCCCACCAGAAAGGGAACTGAATATGGCAGTGGAGAAAGATAAGAGGGGCTTGGTGAACCAACCTTGAGAGCACTCGCTACTGGACTTCTGGTCAAGTACACAAAAAATACACTTACTGTTTAAGCCAATGTTTGGCCATACATTCTGCTACCTGTCCTCTAAGTATTATTAACTGACAAATGAGCAAAAAGAGCCTGATCTTTCTCAGGACAGAATGTCATACAAGCAGTTCTGCCTTTTGAGAACTGTTAGGCCATTATCCTTTCCCCCTTCCTCAGCCATTTAATTCAGAAGGGAGAGAGCTGGAGAACAACACCTGCCTAGAAAGGATGAAGATAGACTAGAGGAAGAGGCAGAGTACTATACATTTATTGTACAGCCAAATAATACTGTATGAGTTAGGATTCATTCATTCAACAAACATTCAATGAGTGCTGATTGTGTCCTAACCTGTGTTAGGTGCTAGAGGTACAACGATGAGAACAAGTTCTGTGCTTCAAACGGGTGATGAACTATATGCAAATAAGTATATAAAGTCAGGTTGTGTTATAAAGAAAAATGGGCAAATAACATGTTGGGGACTCTTCTACACAAAATTATCAGAAAACAACAGCTATTTCGGCACTTTATACAGAGGTCTGTGGCCTTTCCTGCTTTCTTTGAGAAGCAATAAAAACACTGAAATTTTAAAGCCTTAGTAAAGTTCCACATTAATAATTTAAACTCAAAGAAAGCAGTAAAGCAACCTTTCTTTTGGAATAAAGTAGGGAAGGAAGAAAAGGAATAGAGGGAAGAAAGAACAGAAAAGAAAAAGGAGCAGGAAGAGAGAAAAAAGTAAAAGGAAAGAAATTTTAAAAAAAAAGGAAAGAAAGAATTTAAGAGAGAAAGAGAGGGAGGAAGGTAGAGCTACTTCAGGAAAATATGAGATACGAGATCAATACAAGACCAATCTGTGACAACAGCTCACAACTCGGAAATTTAATAAGGGAAGAACCTAAAAAGGGTTAGAAAATGCCCAGATAGTGTCAGCTACACTAGATGGTAAAAACATTGAGAATAGAGAAGGAATGGAGTATTAAAGAACAAAATGAAAGGAGGACAGGCGAAAGGAGCCTTAGGTGTGGAGAACAAGTCATCAAAGTAAATAGAAATTTTCTGGACTATGACACGGAGGTTAGGAAATCCCTTTCGGGTGGAGCAGAAACTTGCGTGGTATATATTGTTTAGAAACAACCTGATTCATGATCTTACTTATAGCAGGAAGAATCAGTGTTCTGGCTATTCCCAGCTTTAGAAAGGCCGTGAGTGAGCCCAGGAGAACTCCTTAGGGGTTGTACCATGTTGAGAACCACAGCCTTTGTTCTACAGCCTTCATTCTTCTAGTCTACAGGCTCTTTCTTAGGCTGGGAGTTCCGAAACCCGGGAGAGGCGGGGCTTACCTAGAGGTTAATAGTTGCTAAGTTATCCATTAAAGTTTCTGGGCAGCCGCCCCGCCACCCCCCCGCCCCCCGGCCAAAGCTCACATGAGAATTATTGCTGAGTTCCATTTTCCAGAGAATAGATTTCCCCCACGAATATTAAATCCAGATTAAATCATAAATACAAGCCAGTTGCCGCCGCAATTTCGTATCTAGAGTGAACCCGGCTACCTCTGCGAACACTCCCCACGCAGCCAGAAACCCCGCCCCCGTTCGTAACCATGGGAACGGCTGACTCTGTGCGAGCCGGAGATTCCCGGTTCCGCCCCCTCCCTAACAAATATTGTTTCCCACTATCTGTCCACATGGGCGCACCGCCTTACTATTGGTCAGTGCCTTAGAACTGTGCCGTGCTCCAGCCAATAAGCGGCCTGTGCACGTGTACGCCTGCGTATCCCGATTGGTCACCACTGCTTGATCACGCACTGCCTACCTGCGCCATCCGGTGCGTGGGAGAGCCTATGAAATGACTCGATAGCCATTTACAACCAATCGGCACCAGGCGGGGCTCACAGCCGGCCTATGGGCGCGCGCCGGGGGTGGGCTGTCCCGGCCCCTTACCAGTCCCACCTGGGTTTGTTAAAGCGGTAGGCCCCACGGCGCGCTAAGACTCCACCGGGCACCGCACAGCCGCCGCGGGGCCCTCGGGTTGCGGCAGGCGCCAGTGACAGCGGCGCCACTCTGCTCGCCACGCCGGCTCCGGACAGCTGCCGACCTCCCTGGCGCGGCCGCACCGCCCGGCGGGATGGGTGGCGAGGCAGGGTCCGCGGCGGCCGTGGGCTCCGAGGGCCGCGTGAAGAGCCTGGGTCTGGTGTTCGAGGATGAGCGCAAGGGCTGCTATTCAAGCGGCGAGACGGTAGCGGGACACGTGCTGCTGGAGGCGGCCGAGCCGGTGGCCCTGAGCGCGCTGCGCCTGGAGGCCCACGGCCGAGCCACCGCCGCCTGGGGCCCAAGCCCCGGCGCCGCCGCCCCCGCCACTGCGTCGGAGGTGGAGTACCTGAACGTGCGCCTGAGCCTGCGCGAGCCCCCGGCCGGTGAGCTAGGGCGACGACCCCAGAGTCCCAGCCGGGCCACAGGAGGCTCCGCAGAGGGGCTGCCAGGAACCGGGAGGGCGCGCGCCGGCGGAAGCCCACCAAGCCAGGGGGCGGGGGCGGGCCGCGGCTGGGGTCCGCCCACCCGGTGGCCGGAGCCTGGGTTTGGTCGCCGGTGACGGGCAGGTAACAATGCCCGTGTCCCCCACTTCAAAACACCAGGGCGATCTCGCATGGTGGGTGCGCACCTCTACCTGGCACTCCGCCCCCCCCCCCCCCCCCCCGGTTCTTCAGGGCCTGACCGGTGTCCCAGGACCGTCCAGGACAGTCCCCGGAGTGAACCGTTGCTATGGGAACCTGCGATGAGTAGTCAGAAATCTAGGTTCTGGGGATCTAGGTCCTGTCCCTTCTGGCGTGAGGAATGGAGGGTGGAATTTGTCTTTGAGGGGCTGTGCTGTGGTGCCCACTGTTTTATGGACCTCCCCTTCTTCCCATTCTGGACGTAGACGCTCGTTCTCGGTTCATGATGAATTAGCAAAACCTCAGCAGTGGGAAGAGGGAAGTAGTTCATGAGCGGTGGGAATTCATAGGAAGTGTTTCGTGAGCATCATACTTGGTTTTCCTCTTTGGGAGCAGGGTTAACTTAAGAGTTCTGCCTCTGCCCTATATTCTTTGTCTTTTATTCTTTGCTGCTTTTTATTTCCTTTGCAGCATTCCTTCCCTCCCCCTCCCATCTCTTAGGTCTTTGGAGACAGTGGGATTTTGGCATTGTAAGAGTTTCCGGAGGAAGAATTATCTTTCTTGTCCACTCTTGTGAAGTCCAGTTAATAGTATAGGTTTTTCCAGAAATGGGAATCCACTACATATCTGTTCATATGTTCATATACTGTATGTAAAAAATCTTATATAGTTATAATAAATATGCAAAAGTTGCCTTTCTTAATCATGAAAATACTAGGAGCAGTGAAACTTGGTCTTCATGCAGCTGGTAGAAGCTACTTTATACCATTTTACTTTTCTGCCTTACCAGCTTCAGCTTTTATATGTAAAATGAGACGATGGTATAAACTCCCCTCCCTTGAAGAGTCAAATGCAGTATATCACTGTTTTGACCCTTGCTGTGTCTTATACAAAATCAATAGAATGTGCAGTTTGCCTTGTCCTACTCTGGGGAAGTAGACAGTTCACAGTTAAATCCTCAAAGTATGTGAGAATCCAGTGACCCCAAATACTGTAGTGAAGAAAAAACATATTTGGAACCAAAGCCTTCTTTTGGATTCACCAGTGCATTGTGATGGGTGACCCTATCATCTGTATGGTTTCCGGGATCTCTCCACCCATGCCTCCCCCAATGGTCAGAGACAACACAGATTTTCAAGATGGCTGACCTGAGTCAAGGGTCAGGAAGAGAGAAGTAAAGTGGTTTTTGTCCAGGACTTTGGACTCTATATCTTTATGCCCATAACTACTGAGTAAATAGATATAATATTAATAGCAGTTGGACCTGGAATTAGCAATAAGAATTGTTTTGGTAAAATCTGGTCTAATAGTGTTTTGAATCACAAATTAGATCTTGCCTTTCATTGTAGTGGAATAGAATGTCTCAGCCTAGACAACCTGAATATTTTTTGCTTCTTTTAAAACGTATTGTAACAAATATTGGCAAAAATTATGTTTTATTTAAAAATCATAACTGTTGGGGTGCCAGGGTGGCTCAGTCTGTTAAGCATCCGACTCCTCAGATGGTGATACCGTACTTTCTGAGTTGGAGCCCCATGTTGGGTTTGCTGCTGTTGGCACAGAGCCCACTTTAAATCCTCTGTTCCCCTCTCTCTCTGTTCCTCTCCCTCCCATTCTCTCTCTTTCTCTCTCTCAAAAACAAATATTTAAAAATTAAAAAAAAATAAAAATCATAGTCTGTTTGTTGGTTTCTTTTAGTAGGCTCCATGCCCAATGTGGGGCTTGAATTCATGACCCTGAGATGGTGTCAGTTGCCCCATCAACTGAGGCCAGGCAGGTGCCCCTAAAAATCATGGTCTTTTAAGGTGATCTCATTGAGGAAAAACAAAAACTCCTAAGATCTATAGCTTGGAAGAGATTAGCAACTTTACAGAGTCATAAATTCTCAGGGTCGTTTAATTCCAAAACTGAGGTGAATTCCAATCACCTGAAGAGATTTTTTAGAAATCTAGATTAGGGGGAAATGTGTCTATGAGATCTATTTTCAAGAAGTCTCCCCAGATCATTGTTTGGCCTTGTTAAATCTAACAACTTACTGCCATTGTGATTGAACTCTTCATTTTTTTTTTTAATTGAGGAATTGTGGTAGAAAGACCAAGACAGACCAGAGAGTTGGTTTCAGTTGGTCACCCACCAGCAGTATGTCCTTGTGGGAGTCCCTCATCCTTCCTGAACCCAACTCTGACTCTGTAGTGATATTCTAGCTCCCATGGCTCCTGGGTGCCCTGAATTAGGAGGTTGGTTGGGCTATAAGACCGTTAGTGAATGGAACACCTCCCTGTGAAATTGTAGCCTTCACTGTATAAGGCAGACGCAATGAGCCAGGAAGACAGATGCATAAGTAGACAAGTGATTCAGCTTCTGAACCTTTTAAATAAAACATAAGAGAAGGGAAGAAAACCTAAGATTTGATTTCAAATACTATAACCTATGTTTATCAACCCTCTGGATTTTTGTTTCTATTTATGCATGGAAGAGATTGAAAGTCTTCATTTTAAATGTTACATAGTTCCTGTGTGGATTTGTTTTGTCTATGATGAGAGAACTTTATCTCAACCTCTTTCAATATCCTTCGTGACTCTGTTCTCCACACGTGCCCATCGTGCTCGGCCCCGTGCTGTCCCCTTCATCTAAAACCCTGTCCTACTCCTGTCCGTGCCAACCTTCAGGTCCAGGGCAGGCACCGTCCCCTCTCCAGGTTCTGGGACTCTGTGGTCATTACTTGGGTGCATGTGTCTGTGGCCTCCTTTCCATCCCTGGTCTGTGTGACAGTTGCTGTTACTCACCTTTGTATCCACAGTGCCTGACATCTAAGCACTATACATTGTGAATTCAAATGAAATCCACATTTTTAAACATTGAAACGTACTTGAATGGTCATATCCAGTAATCTATTGACGCTGCATTTGGACTGTAGCTGCCTCTGTCAGGAGCATTGGGATTGTCTTGAGCCTTTTACTCGATAGCAATAAATTGGAGAGGATTCCCTGGCGTCCCGTGCTAGGGCACTGTGGGGGACACTGCTGAGGTTTCTAGGGTGTCTCTGGGCACACTGAGCCTTGGGGACTGTCTCAGTCATTGCTGTTTTAACACAGACTTATGTTCCTGTCACTTATTGACTCTGCCTCCAACTCACCCGCTCTGTGTAATGTGTCTGTTTGAATGACTTTCAGTGGAACATACTATACTTATTTTGCCCCTCATATATTACACACTGAAAACTAGGGACAGATTCAGAAGACTAAATGGGCCAATAATGCATTCCTGTTTTTAAAAAGATAAGGTTGAAATGTTAACTGAATTGTTTCTAGTAATTAAGTGGGAAAAAAATCCCATTTCACTAGCCCTTTAATTTTTTTTTTAAAATTAATGGATACACTAGAAATGTCTGTTTTTAGCATCCGCTGACAGGCAGATCTCAGAGAGAGTTCTCATCTATGCTGCCATTTCTTTGTCTTAATCAGGCCACACTTGATGAGGGAATTCAGTTCTAAATTTGAATGGAAGGGAAAGCTTATAGGGATCTCTGCAGAGCTGTCTAACCGAATGACAGCCCGGAGTTGGCTTTGAATGTGAGTGATGCAGACTGTGTGTTCATTGGAGCTCCAGCAGACTCTGGCCTTGCACGGTCCATCCACCCTGCAACTTGGCCTTCTGACAAGCAGGGAAAAGCTTCTGTGTGAGATACAGAGGAGCTGGCCGACCCGGACCCAGCACAGGGGGAAGGAGGCATGCCTGTCCTCGGCCGACTCCGCTGAACTTAAACCAGCCACCTATGAATCAGTGGAGCTTACGTGTAAATACGGGACTCTTACCTAATAACTCGTCCTGTTGGTTTGGCTGTTCCGTATACTCAATACTCATAGTTTTCTAAAGACATTTTTTACCGCCTTTTTCCGTTTGTGTCCAAGGGATACAGAATCTGATTTTTATGGCATATCCAAAATAAATAGATGTATTTTTTGCTAAATCAGGTTTAAATCCAATTTAATACTGGTATCTCATGTTAACATAGTAGTATACTATAATGTTAGTATAATAGTATACTATAATGTTATAGTTAACATGTAGTACATTCTAATGTTCGTGTACTACAATGAGGTGTGTTAGTAGTATTATGTATGTTAGTAGTATTAACATAGTATTATGTTAGTATACTTGTGCTACTTTATGAGTAGGGTAAACAAATGTTTATGTATATGTATACATCTACATACATGCACATGTGTTCACATATATATGTATATGGGAACTCTGGGCTCTGATGCATTGTGGTAATTACTTGTGTGATTGGTGTCTTTGAAGATAGAAAATATATATACACACATATAAATACGTATACATATATATACATATACGTATTTATACATATATGTATATGTGTATATATATATGGTTTGAAATTGATTAAAATTAGTAGACTGATTCAAATTTTAACTCTCTAAATATCAGTTTAATGTACTTTATGAAGTATACAGGATGTTATAGCCAGGAAAACCTCCTTAAAAAAGATATGATTTAGACTGTGAAAATTCTTGATCTAATACTAAGGTTAGTTAAAATGTATTTTTTTTTTTTTAGGTGAAGGCATCCTCTTATTACAGCCTGGAAAACATGAATTTCCATTTAGCTTTCAGCTTCCATCTGAGTAAGTGAAACTCTATTATTTTCGTGATCTTCTTTCTCTGCAGCATGCCCCTCCAGATGTGTGGGTACCAAGTACCTTCTGACACCCCGTGACGCCCATTTATCTTGCATAGTCCCTGGATAGACTTACCCTGTCCACACTCAGGTTTTTTTTCTTTCTTTCTAAGCCGAAACCAACAGCTTAAGAGTTTTGTTCCAGTTGTGTTTAACTGAAAAGTAAACCTACAAGTTAATCTCTTTGGTTCGTTTCAGACCTTTAGTAACCTCATTCAGCGGGAAATATGGAAGTATTCAGTACTGCGTGAGAGCGGTTTTGGAACGACCCAAGGTACCTGACCAGAGTGTGAAGCGGGAACTCCAGGTTATCAGCCACATCGACGTCAACACACCAGCATTATTGGTAAGTCCTTCCTTCTTCTCTTCCGCCTTCTCTCCCTTCCTCCTTCCTTTCAGTTGTTCTATGTACACCGAGCCAGTTTAGTGGTCGTCTGTCCTGTCACTTTCTGATAGAATCTTGTAACCCACGGGCATTCACTATAAATGTGTGATTCTAGGCCGGGCAAATTACAAATTGTGTGTGTTAATACTATTGATTATGTCTCCGTTGTTCGGGGCTTCTTTTGCCAAAAAGTTATACAGGCTTGAAATGCATTAATAAGGCTTAATAATAATAATGCGCACACAGAGAGTGGTTACTCTCACCAGAGCGGCCACATTCAAGGGCTGTGGTATTCTAAACTCTTCAATAATAGCAGGTTGAGGAACAGTAATTATGGAAGAGTATTAATCATGCTCAGCCTGTTATTGAGGCTCAGGCCATTATGCTATGTATCCCTCCATTCTGCATGCCATTTTCTAACGTTAAGTAAGTGCACGCAGCTGCTGTGGGGAGCCCTTCACTTATCATTTCCTTATGACAGATTTGGCCACATTAACGCATTGAACTTCTAATAATCACCAGAAATACTGTAGGCTGATAAGAAAGATTAGGCTATAAGTAACAACAGAATAGTCAAGATGGGAGCTAATGAGCTAGATTCTTTTATCTAAACCCATATTATCAAAATAATATAAAATTATACCTTGTACTTTCATGATAGCTGTGAGGACCTAATGGTTCTTCATTTAAATATGAATGAATGATTTTTTTTTTTTTTTTTTTTTTTACTTCCTAGAAAATACTGGGATAATTTAAACTTTCCATCGTGATCCTGATGTTCCAAACATGTATGTTTAGTGTTGGGGGTTTCTTTTTCTGGCCAGTGTTTTTAAAGGGAAAAAAAAAAAACAGGAGTTAAAAGGTGTCTCACTCTGTTTTTATATGAAAATGGAATAGACCTTATGTTTGTTCACTTTTAGAGTGTGAAAATATAACAGTTATGCCCAGATCGCATGGCCCCTTGTGGCCAAAACCCTAGAGCGGCCAGCACCCAGCTGACCTGGCTGGTAGCTACTTACAGTTGAAACTTACCGTCCACGGACCAGTTTTGTTTTTTTTTTTTTTTGGGGGGGGGTGGGGAGTTTGGTTTTTTTGCAAATTGACAATAGTTACATATTTTTAAAAACTACTTGGAATTGGGAAGTTAGCTATTTCTAAACTATTCATGGGTCCATGGTGGCAAATGATTCAAAGAGATTTTATTTTTTTGCCAAAAGAAAAACGATTAATCCTTGAACATTCTTTTTGTAAGTAAAAATATTGCAGCTTTGGGTTTTACAATGAGCTTTGGGTTAGTGCATCTTTCTAACTGAGCGTCTTAAGTCTCGCGTCATTTCTCTCGGTGCTGTGGAATAGAGAGCGGGGCCGTATGTGCGGTAACCTGGTGGATCCAGGGAGCGGATGGATTTATTTTGCTGCCATCACACTAAACCCAAAAACATTCTAAGTTAAGGGCAATTGAAATTTCTGCCTACTAAAGCATTTTTGAATTCAGGAAGAGGCTCTTTGCTTGTTCTATATTTTAGATGCCAAAACAAGTACAACATTCTGATTATTGATTTTTACACCATTTATCCTTTTCCCTAATATACACATAAGATTTTTAAAAGAAAAACTATCAGGGTGCCAGGGTGGTTCAATCGGTTGCGCATCCCACTTTGGCTCAGGTCATGATCTCACGGTTCGTGAGATCGAGCCCTATGTCCGGCTCTGCACTGACAGCCAGGAGCCTGGAACCTGCTTTGGATTCCGTGTCTCCTCTCTGTCTGCCCCTACCCCACTCATGCACTGTCTCTCCCTCTCTCAAAAATAAATAAACATTAAAAAAAATTTAAAAAGGAAAGAAAAAGTACCTCTGTCATGTTAATAGTTATGACTACCATTTTTGATTACTACTTTAAGGGATGTTAGATCATTTCCCAGAAGCATAATGACTTCTAGGATAAAACAGGCTGGTGTCACCTGCCTGGGAATTTGAGTGTGAGAATTCACCTTAGTTTTCCTAAAAAGAGAATGATTTTTTTTTAATGCTTTGTGTTTTAGTAAGTATTTTGTCTAGTCTGTTACATGAGGATAAAAGTGTTGATTTGCTTTTTGGAAGGCCTTTTTTCACAGGTAGTTAATAAAGAATGACAGGATTTTAAGTTCCGTGAATTTTCTACCAGTTTAATTAAAGTCATGTTGTTATTTGAAATTTTCAAGACCCCTGTATTGAAAACTCAAGAGAAAATGGTTGGCTGTTGGTTTTTCACTTCTGGTCCAGTCTCGCTGAGTGCCAAAATTGAAAGGAAAGGATACTGTAATGGTAAGCAAAATGTTTGAGGGTCCACGCGGAAGAGTCATGCAATGTATCAGCTAATTGCAAGCGATTTTCAGTCGTGGGTTTTGTAATTTACGAAGTGTATACTGTTTTAAAACATGAATAATACAGGTTTCTGTTTTTCATGTAAATAATTGATAGTTAAGTATTTCTGAGTGGATGAGTAGATTCCAGTAAAACTCCTGGCATTTTTTACTCCAGTGCTTTCGCTTTAGCGACAAAGTCTAAAATTAGAAGCATGGGGAAATCCCAGCATTTTACTTGGCGTTGCGGAAGAGCGTCCAGGGTGGTGTTGCTCAGAAGAGCACTGTTACATGAAACTCCAGGAACATGGGTCCAAATAGAGGGGGGCTAGAATGTACAACACGAACGGTCCACACAGTCGGATTGCCGCTGCCATGACCATTTGTAAGGGGTCCGCTTCCGTACGGTGGCTTTGGCCCCACTCCAGGGCTCGGCCGGCTGGCAACGGATGTGGGACGGCATGGTGTGGTGGTGGACCGGTAATGCTGATGTAAAATTTGCTCCTCCATTCGCTGTCTTATTGGTGCCTTAACATTAGTTCCTTGAAAACAAAGTCCTTGTTCTCCTGTTGGGCAGATTTTAATTTGATAGGCACTAGTGAGTTCGTTAGTGATCTTTTGTTCTTTATACACTTCTGGGCCATTTCTTGGTATGTCTTAATTTTTATAGATGTTGGCTATTTACATATCTTTAGAATTAGTAACCTAATGTTGCTACATTAGAAAAGCAAATAATGCAGTAATTAGAAAGCGACACCTACCGTGAGCTGCAGTGATTCCTCAATTCTCTGACTCAGATTTACGATACAAGCTTTCTGTCAGAGGTCTCAGTTTGTCAGAGTAACGTTGTGACATTGCAGCTTTAGTTGGTAATGACTTTAAGTTCACCATGGTGAGAACTTCCTGAAAAATCTCTGAAGGTGTTTTTGTTTCCTTTTTAGGAGAAGCTATTCCAATCTATGCAGAGATAGAGAATTGTTCCTCTCGCCTGATTGTTCCCAAAGCTGCTATTTTCCAAACCCAGACGTATTTGGCTAGCGGGAAAACAAAGACCGTCCGGCACATGGTCGCCAACGTGCGAGGAAACCACATCGCTTCTGGGGGCACTGACACGTGGCATGGGAAGACTCTCAAAATCCCGCCCGTTACTCCATCCATCCTGGACTGCTGCATTATCAGAGTAGACTATTCCTTAGCTGTAAGCAGAGAGCTAATTTTTTTTTATAGATTTTAAAGTTTATTTTTTATTTTTAGTTTAAGTTAATTAATATAGTATAGTATTGGTTTCAGGAGTAGAATTTAGTGATTCATCACTTACATATAACACCCAGTGCTCATGCCAACAAGTGCCCTCCTCAATGCCCGTCACCCATTTAGCCCATCCCCCTACCCAGCACCCCTCCAGCAGACTATCCCCCTAAGGCATTTAATTAACATGAAAGAGTTAAGATGCATTAAGGGGGGAGCTGGTTATGTTGAAAGCACATACTTCATTTTCCTTAATTCTTACATGTAAGCCATGCTCACTTACATGAAGGATGTTAAGCCTACAGTTCACCATCACAGAGCATCCTCCATAATTTGCACACTCTTCGTTTGGTTTGTTCTTCATTATATTTGGTCAGGATAGTTCACAGTTGTACTGGGAGCGGTGGCAGGCCACAGAGAGGTCTTTTTCTGTGACAAAATAAATTGGGCCATCTACCATGAGGTTTAACTTATATTTTTGCCTTTCTCTCTCTCGCTCCCCTTCTCCCTCTCTCTCTCTTGCTCCCCCCCCACCCCCCGCCTTCTGTCTCTCTCTCTGGCATATTAGGTGTATATTCACATTCCTGGTGCTAAAAAACTGATGCTCGAGCTGCCGTTAGTGATTGGCACCATCCCATATAACGGTTTTGGCAGCAGGAACTCCAGCACCGCCAGCCGGTTCAGCATGGACATGAGCTGGTTGGCGCTGACGCTGCCGGAGCAGCCGGAAGGTACGCTGGTTTGAGAGGCTTTGAGCGTGAAGTTCGCACGTAGAGTAACTAGAAGCAGGCGGGGTCAGACCGGAAGTGCTCAGATGACCGTTACTCCCGCCGTTACAGCGGCCCTGGCTCTTCCGAGTACTAAAAACTAGGAAACGGTGTTCCCGGAAGGGACTCAGAGAGCTTGGCTTCTCCAGGACACAGGGCTGCCGATGGCAGAGCCAGGAAGCAAGTCTTCATCTCCTGATTCCCGTTTATTAGCAGTAAGACAGTGAAAAACGGCCCAAGGAAGCAGAGTGCTACGTGTATTCTGAAACCACAACTCCGTGATCTGTTTTACCTGCATCGTAACATCCACGTCTCAAAATAGAACATAGTAAATATTCGTAGTGATTTCATAAAAGGAGAATTGATTCAGTATGTTTAGTTGTAATAAGCACAAAAACTCTCTCGTTAGAGGGAAAAAAGCCATTGGTTTTTTTTTACATTTGGCTACATTTCTAGTTTGGGTAAGGGTTCAGGGGAGATTAACGTAATTGATTTTGCATGCACTTATGAGATCCAACTGCACGTTTGTTTTAGCGCCACCAAATTACGCAGACGTGGTGTCCGAGGAGGAATTCTCTCGCCACGTCCCTCCTTACCCTCAGCCCCCTGACTGCGAGGGAGAAACGTGCTGCCCCATGTTTGCCT
Organism: Paguma larvata; assembly: GCA_030068075.1. Classification (NCBI taxonomy): domain Eukaryota; kingdom Metazoa; phylum Chordata; class Mammalia; order Carnivora; family Viverridae; genus Paguma; species Paguma larvata. Next base: position 125,884,013 of record CM057827.1, on the reverse strand, counting down.
GCATACAGGAATTCCGCTTTCAGCCTCCACCTCTTTATTCAGAGGTGAGCAAAACAAAAGAAAATGAGACTTTGGGCTTGCCGTTTGTAAATAACCCTTTGTAAGTATCTGCCGCTGATTCCTGATTAGGAGGGGATACATATTAAAAAAAAATTTTCCGGTGATGATAGATTAGCCCTGACCCAGTTACTTCATTCTGTAGCGGTTGCTCGTAAGCTACAGCGTGCACGTAGAGCACCGTGGATTGCCTTTAAAATGTTTTATGTGGCCATAGAATACGGAGAACTTAAGTGGCCCCCTGGGGCTTGTTATTAGTCTCTTTGAGCAGCTCGGCTTATAACCACCAATAATTAGAAAGAGATACAAAGATCCTTCGTAGAGTGCTGGAATGGTAATCGTGGTCTGGTCTGTCTTTGCAGGTCGATCCACATCCTACTGACGTAGAAGAGACCCAGCCCGTGTCCTTCATTCTCTGAAAAAAATTCCAGAAATCACCGTGTTCATCATCAGATTTGAATGTTGGTTCTTTCCCCGCCGCCGCCGCCTTTATGGAAAAGAGGGAGAGAAGATTAGTGTAAGAACGTAAGTGAACATCAAGATCGAAGGTGATGGAAATTAAAGAAAGCGTGAACTTCCCAGTGGGCTGACAAGAATGCATTGCACAAATTTCCGATAGGGTCACGTGTCCCCTTTAAATGATCCAGCGAAGATGTGACAGGTCACAGAATGTAACGGAAGTCCCGATGGTGAGAGAGTAAGTGAAGGGTGCCTGCGCTTGACCTAAGAGAACGGAAACGATGTGGAAAGTGGGAACACTGGACGAGTGTACCTTTAAAAAGGTTTCTCCAGGTGGAACAGAAGTTACCCTAAGCTTTAAGGGAATACGGACTCGGTGGGAGCCTTGAGCTCGAAGAAGGTAGCAGCACAGAGGTGTGCGTAAATAGGAAAAAGGCCCACTCTAAACATGAAGTGACCCTCGCATGTCGGCGTCTTCATGATTTCTCCCCACGTCCCATAGGACTGAAGTCCGTGAGAGAATCATTTTAGGAGGTCCTAATGAAGTCATACAGTTTCATTTGTAAGTTGGCTCTACAGTATTATGAAACCGAGAAGGAGTTCCTTGCATGTCCGTTCAGAGGGGAAAGATGAATTTCAGTATGAGAACACATTTTGTTGAAGGCTGTGCTTCTTACCCCCTTCAAGTACCCTGTTAGGGTATGTGTTTGATGATTTTCTCAGTGTCTGTCTTACCTAGGATCATAGTAGAAAAGAAAGGGAAAAAAAAAGAAAAACAGAAAAAGAAATCCGAAAATAAAAAACCAAAACAACAAAAGCCTTTCTTAACCTACCTCTAGTGGGGTTATCAGAATCCTTTTAAAACTCCGGGAGTGATAAGCCTTCCGTGGAGTTTCTGCTAATTGGCAGTCACAATCTCATCTCTCCTATCGCTAAATCAGCAGGTGGACCAAGGGAAAAATCTTATCAGGTTAGCATTAGATGAAAGTTAATATCTGTATACCAAAGGGTATTTGAAAATAAATGCAGAATCAAAAGAGGGTGCAAATTTTGAGGGTACCATTTCAAAAAAAAAAAAAAAAAAAAGACTTAATTCCTGCCAGAGACTTCAGCGTATGGATGGCAGGTGCCACATTGTACATTATTATTCCAGTTCTTCAGTAATTCTATTTAAACTGTGATTTTTTCCTTTCTTGTTTTGGTGCAATATTTTATTATCATTTAACCTCAGGATATTCCGACCAACAAGATTGTGTTGCTGCTAAAAGTCTGAGCGGTGTTCTTCCTGTCCGCCCTTTCCTCTCCTCTTCATGGTCACTTGCTTGTCCTTTGATCTGTTGGTTTCGTGAGCCTAGGGCATCCCCGGACACTACGTGGAAGGGAGGGAGGGAGGGATGCCCATGGGAGAGATTTCAGACCAGCCAAGTACTTTGGTTTTCTCCATGTCCTACGGGTTCGACCCACAAACCCTGGTGCTTCCCGTGCAGAGTGCCATACCCCACTTGCCAGGACGAGTCCTCTTTTCTTTCCGTCAGTGTATTCAGTAAGAAGTATAAAAGTTCTTTTTCTAAGGTTAAGTTTTGTATTTAGAGTTAGTTGGCCCTCCGATCAGGGATTTTTCTACAAGCATGAGGTAAATGCATACTTTTCACCCTTCTGGACGCACCTCTCTTTGTAATCACGTGAGCATCTTCACCAGTTTTTTGACCGTAAGCCACTGTTTAAAATCGCAATGCAAAACTGTTATACTTGTGGTACTGAAATCATCACAGAACTTTGTTCCCTGTGCTTTGGTTTTTAGTGTGTGTGTTTTTTTGTTTTCTTTTGTTTTTTGTTTTTTTGTTTTGCTTTGCTCTTCGTGTGTTTTTAAACAGGTAACGTGTATTTAAGTGCTGTCTAAACAGTTTCTGTTTTCACTTTAAAAAAAAAAAAAGACCGTCTTCAACTGTTTCTTGACTTCTAAGTCATAGTTTACAGGCCTTGTCAAGACACGCTCCACCTGCACGATAACCAAAACAAAGTGAGAGAAACCAAGCAAAAGGGTGTGAAAGGGAGACAGTTTAGCTTTTTGGCCCCTTGTGGGAAGCCAAGTAGTTGACTCCCAACTGCTTCTTACAGCCTTCACTCGGATGGCTGTATCACCGGATCAGAGAAATCATGAGATGTGCTCCCAAAGTTAAAGCACAGCTGATTTTGTAGCACTTAAAAGAGTAGCTAAGAGGTAGGACTTGCCTTATCCCATAGGTGTCCGCATACCTCACCTGAAGCAGTGGGTTGAAACTGCTTGCCTTTCTATAATCAAGACATTATTTTCTGAATGTAGAAAATTCTACATTGAAACAATTCTTGGGAATGAAGGTAAAAATGCAGCTGCTGTTTGCTTGTTTGTTGTGCTGTTTGGTTTGCAAAGAAACCGTGGCCTTAGAATTTTCTTTCTGATGCAAAAATTGTGAAATTGAAAATGTGCATCTTCGGGCACACAAAATCCCTCCATGGGCGGAACTTTAATTTCGATGTTTTTGTTTTGCACAATAAGAAACTCCATAGGCAGGGGTTTTGTTTTTGATAAGTTAACTATGAAAGCTTTTTTATTTTTATTATTAAAAATGTAACAATTTAACCCACAGGAAAAGAAAAATAAAGATTGTATTTTGTACTCTGGTTTGAACCCCATGGGTTCCTTTTGTTAATAAAATGATGACACTGATGCCATGAGGTGCTGGTTTTGTTTTCACTTTGTTGTTGTAAGATCCTGACTTAAATTGTTACAGACATAGCGGGGAGTCGCTACCACAAGACAAAATGTAATTGCGCAGGTTAAGATCCTTCCGTGTATAGATCCTTCTGTGTATGCACACGGTCACCGGCCGGACAGCATGGGGGATCCTGAGCCTGGTCTTAACCGTGGGCTCGTTTCCCCAGGCAATCTGTTTATTAGCCTTCTGGGAAGAAATGGGGTTGACATTTAGAGTAAAGAAGCCTAAACTGTTTTGGTTGTTGAGAGAGCATTACCCTTATTTATTCCCAAATGATAATGCCTACTTTTTAAAGCTTCTGGAGTTTTCATGTTTTATGGGCCCCATGGCTTCCCCAGTGGAATCTGGTGGGCTCCTGTGGACCCACACTGGAAGACACTCGCCCAAGTAAAGTACAAGGAATATACAGTGTTGCATCATCTCAAGAAAACTGATCCTTTCTCCTGGAAAATTCTCAAACATAGCTAGCTGGTAAAGCCCAGGTAACTTCCTCTCCTGAGTGTTTATAATCTGGGAGATGGTGTTACAGAATAAACAGGTGGTTTGTGGATCCACATTTGCAATCAACATAAATCGAGACGTTTGTCTTGTGCACTAAGTACTGAGGCAAAATTTGTAGGTTCACCACTGAAGTTTCTGTAGTTTCTACTGTAAAATGGTGGGTTCTAAACTTTAGAACTAGGCATACCATCACAAAGAATCTGGGACAAAACCCTTATATTACACACGAGGATACCAAAACCCAGAGGCGTGACCTGAAAGTCTGACCTTCATTCTCTGTGAGATCTCTGCTCATTCTAAAATTTCCTGGTGCTACTACTTTAACAGAAGTCACAGAAACAGTCGAGTTGCTTCAAGTTACACGGCTTAAGACTCACTCGCAGAACTGGATACTAACCTAATCGAGAATCAGGGGACCCCGAGTGGCTCAGTCCCTTAAGCGTCTCACTTCAGCTCAGGTCACGGTGTCATGATGTGTGGGCTCAAGCACCACGTCAGGCTCTATGCTGACAGCTCAGAGCCTGGAGCCTGCTTCAGATTCTGTATCTCTCTCTCTTTCCCCCTCTCCTGCTCATGCTCTGTCTCAAAAATAAATGTTAAAAAAAATTTTTTTTAAGGAATCTGTGTTCCTATCTAAAACCCTGCCTCCTGAAAGGACAGTAGTCCTTGACTAAATTGCTTCCTAAGTATGTTTAATTAGTAGCTAGAACCTTTTCTTCGGCAGAACCATTTGTTTCTAACTTGATATTTGGAAATAATTATAGACCCACAAGTTGCAGTCATAGTACAGAGAGATCCTGTGTCCCCATCACCCAGTCCCCCCCTCCCCGCCAAAGGGACCCTGTTAATATTATTCAGATAGGAAAACCGACATTGACACATGACATGCAATTAACTAGAAATCAGGACTTGCTTGGATTTGGCCAGGTTTTGAATGTAGTCATTGTTCTTGCAGATGTTTTTGTGTGTAATTCCATGACATTTCATCATGCTTAGGTCCATACCATCGCCACCATCACTGCCAAGAAAACCTCCATCACTGCAGAGAAACTCCCTCAGGCTGCCCCTGTGCAGTCTTCATCCCTGATGGATTTGCCCTCCCCTTCCTCATCTCTGATGCATTTTTTTCTCCATCTCTTTCATTTTGAAAATGCTAGATACATGGAATCATTCTGTATGTACCTTTTCCATTGACTTGTTCACTCAGGATATCACCCTTAAGATTCACACAAGCTAGGGGCACCCGGCTGATTCAGTCGATTAAGCGTCTGATTCTTGGCTTTGGCTTAGGTCGTGATCTCAGGGCCCACAAGTTCAAGCCCCACATAGGGGCTCTGTACTGACAGTGTGGAGCCTACTTGAGATTCTCTCTCTCTGCCCTTCCCTCACTCACACATGCCTCTCTCTGCCTCTCAAAATAAATAAACTTAAAAAAAAAGATCCACGCAAGTTGTACCAATTTGTGCCTTTATGTTTCAACTGAGGCATTTTGAAACCAACAAATTGGCTCTTATTTAAAATTTCATTTTGCAGGACACCTGAGTGGCTCAACTGTTTGAGGACTTCTGCTCAGGTCACCATCTCATGTTTTGTGAGTTCGAGCCCTGCATCGTTCTCTCTGCTGTCAACTTGGAGCCCGCTTAGAATCCTCTTGTCTCTCTCTCTCTCTTTCTCCGCACCTACCCTGTTCACACTCTCTCTCTCGAAAGTGAAAAAACATCAAAAAAAAATTAAAAACTAAAATTTCATTTCCAATTTGCAAAGAAAATGGGTAACACACATAATATCTTTATATATCTTTTGATTTTGGTTTTGAGAAACTGCCTTTTACATACAAAAATACAGAAATAGAGGTTTCCACACACTTTTAGGGGTTCATTTTTACCTTGCCAAAGTACTTGAAGTATTTCGCTGTTAGGTGGAGATGGATTAAGCTATTATACTATCCATGAGCAAGAGATACCTGTGATGAAAGTATAAGCCAAAGAGAAAATACCTTGTTCTAGATCTCCTAGATCAGCAGCTGATACGTTTGAATACGAATTATGCAGGAAAGGAACTATGTTTGCCTTGCATAGGTTTTTTTTTATTATTATTATTAAATCTGTGGGTTTATTTTTTTTTCCTGTCTCTGCTTTAATTCCTTTCTTTTTGGTCCTACTTTGTAATACTTGAGATGGAAAACTCACTTGGAAGCTGAGAAAAAATTAACTGTTAAAGGCATACTTATTCTTTTTTTAAGCTTATTTATTTTGAGAGAAAGAGAGAGAGAGAGAAGAGAGAATTCCAAGCAGGCTCCACACTGTCAGCTTGGAATCCCATGCAGGTTCTTGAAATCACAAATCATGACATCATGACCTGAGTCAAAATCAAGAGTCAGATGCTTAACCAACTGAACCACCCAGGCGCCCCCATACTTATTCTTAATAATACAATACTATAAAACATAGCCTTCCTTGTTGAGACTATTAGATTTTTCTAAGCAGGAGAACCCTTACAGAAGCCATGACATACTAACCAAACCAGCTTTTCCCTAAAACAAGACATGACTCTGTCAGTGAGGGAAGGAAACAGCAAAACACAGAGTGAAAGGGGCAAAGGCAGATAGAAAAGTGGTGACCGGTGCCACTTTCCAGGATGTCAGCATAGCAGAATTCACCTGGAGCTGTTTCTGTGTTCACCGAGGGGAGATTTCATTCCTGCCTACATTTTCAAAAACCCAAGATGTCTCGCATGGACAGGAAGAGACATGTTTTACACGGCACCTGCCAGTGAAAACAAGTAAAAATATAGTCACTTCCCTCCCACTTGCTAGTCATCTCCCCCGCCCACCACATGCGTACAAATACACACACACACGTGTACACAGGCATGCGCGTAGACACCCTTCCCTCTCACCCTTTTGTCTACACTATTTGCCTTCGGATCCGTGTCTCTTTTAGTCAAGGAAGGATGTGATTTCTGTTACAAAAGGTAGGAAGAGATGATTGGTTCCTATACCCACAGGAATTTGCTGGAAGAGAAGCCATTTTCTGCCAACTTCTTCCACCAACTGTCTTCCCCCAGACAGTACAACACTAGTAGAGGTATCAGGGAAACATTATTAAATGAATAAACTGGAAACAGTAGATGCCAGGAATTTATCTTTTCTCTTATATGAAAATAGTGACTGCATGCTGCAAGTCACTATTATAATCATGTTCCCCACTCTGCCCCAGCTTTTGTCTATTTAATGACTGATGGACATAATGTCTTCTAAACCCAAGTAACAGCAACACCACTCAGACATATAGTACTTACTGTGTTCTTTAAATGCACAAACTCACTTGAACATAACATAAAGATGCCATGTTTATTTTGTCTTTTTTTTTTTTTTTTTTTTGAGAGACAGAGAGAAAGAGAGAGTGCCCAAGCAGGGGAGGGGCAGAGAGAGGGGGACAGAGGATCTGAAGCAGGCTCTGCACTGACAGCAGTGAACCTGATGAGGGGCTCAAACTCACAAACCACGAAATCATGACCTGAGCCAAAGTTGGACGCTCAACCGACGGAGCCACCCAGGCGCTCCTTATTTTGTCTTTTAATCTAATCCATCTGAGAGTCTGCGTGATAAGCACTCACTATATGATAGCTGATTTGTATTTGCTCTCCCTGCAAATATTCAGACTTGCCTGGACTGGTTTACTGAGTTTATTCACGTAAAGGATAAAGGTTTACGGTGTATAGTTCATTAGCTTACTTCAAAATACAGCATGCAAACAGGTGCGCACACACATACACACAGATGCTCTGTGTCTTAACCGGAGGCTTTGCCTCACAGGCAAGACGGCTCATCAAAACTTGGATGGTTTCTATACTTGGGGACTCCAGAGAGGGCACACCGTCATCACCAATGCATCCGGCTGCTAGAAGAACAGAAAGGGTGACCTCGGTTTGAGGAACTAATCTACTGAAGGGCAGTAAATAGTGAAGAGTGAAAGAGGCTTTCAACAAAAGTCTGTATTTCATACACTCCCGGAATCACAGCAGTACAGGAAGCTGAAAGCGAAATCCTAATGTCGAGCCATTAGAGTTCATAGCATAATTAGGGAAGTTCTAGAAGGCCATAGAAGTACATACAAGAAAGTACACTGAGTATTCACTTTCTGACAGCGTTGCTGCAAATTGGTTTTAATAGTTCCAAGAGATTATGGAAAAACAGCTTCATTCCCTAAGCGCTTATATATATATATAAGTATGTATATACATATAAGCGCTTATATATACTTATATACATATATACTTATAAGTATAAGTATATATGTATATAAGTGCTTATATATATATACTTATATATAATATACTTATATATACTTATAAGTATATATATATAAGCACTTATATATATATACATATATATACTTAAAAGTCCTGCCTAAATCAAAACAAATTCAAGAGTTCTGTGTATCTGTATTCGCAGGATGGATATAGGAAGCAAAAGTCTCTAGTTTCCTTTATCTTCCTTGGGAAAGGCTAACATTAAAACTTCCTTGTAAACCTCTTAAGAGACCCTACTTCCACAGAGGTGGATTTTAAAACAAATCCTAATGTTTGTCATTCCATCCTCGATTCAACATCTTCAACATCGGGCTCTTTTAGGTAAATGCAGAAAGCTGGGTACTGGGAAAACCGTAGCAGCAAATATCTCCTTTTATCTTATCTGACAAAACAAAAAACCTAATGTCAGAAGATAGCTTATCTTAAACATGCATGGCCGGGAGCTGCAAACACCAACAGCTGTTCCTCTAAGAGAGGGACGTGGGTTCACATCACACAAAAGTGATGTTTTTAAGAAAATGAATTGTATGGTACTTGAAGCCATCTTTTTAAATTTATTTTCTTTTTTAATTTTTATTCTTAGAGAGATATAGAGAGCAAGCAGAAAGAGAAAGGGAGAGACAGAATCCCAAGAGGCTCCATGCTGCCAGCGCAGAGCCTGTTGCTGGATTTGAACTCATGAACCGTGAGATCATAACCTGAGCTGGAATCAAGAGTCGGAGGCTTAACCAACTGAGCCACCCAGATGCCCCTGGGCTTGAAGCCATGTTAAAACAACCAGCGCCAGAGCCACCCTCTGATAAAGGAAACAAGAATAATGCCCACCCCCAATGGAGGGGTTTTAAGCAGTGTCCACCTTGAGCAGGGGGCTTTCTGGCAGTCTCAGATCACAGTGAAGAAGTCTCATGGGGAGAAACTGAGTTAATTGGAGCCTGACAGCCTGTACGGGAACCAACTTCTTTCTCCAGCCTCTCCCAGCCATAGATACCATGTCTTTGACCCTTCAGAATTAGCCTGACTGGTTCCAGGATGAAAAGTACCCCCAGCCGGCTCCAAGGCAGATGCTGGTGTGAACTGGAATACAGCTCATAGTTCCAAGTCTGGTCTGAGCCGGACACCTGAGCACCTGCCTTGCTCAGCCGCTGCCTCCCACTGGCTGTGCGACCCTCGAGGAGGGCTGGCCAGAGGCCGGGAGGGAACCCCTCCCCAGACATCTGCCTTCCTAGCTAAGACCTAGACTAACCTCAGCTCTAACACCAGGATCCCCCAGGAAGATGAAGGTGCAAGAAACTCTTTAAACTGAATAATAAATCAGAAGTGGCTGCTATCAGGAAAAATAAGGGTTCCAGTCTATCAGATAAATTCACTAAGGGGAAATTGTTTGTGTTGCTGTTTGTCTGTGCTTTGTGGGATTTTTTTTTTTTTTTGCACCTGATTTCTGTGAAGGGAGTTTATAATATTAAGACCCAGATAACCCCAAAGCTGGAGACTTACGTCCTACATAGCCAGGGCTTTGATGCCCTGCTCAGCAATTACCTGCCCTCATCCAGAGGAACCAAACTGTCCTGGTCACCCAGCATTTTCCCCACGTCCTGGGACCCCTGGCACAGTTGGTCACCCTACCCTTGCCCCTCTTAGTGGGGGCAATCCTCCCCACTCTCCACACCCCAAACACAGCTGCTATAGGCCTTCGCTGAGACACTGGCGCTTGTCCCTTAGGCTCTAGAACCAAAACCCTCTTGCCGCCACCCAAGAGCCCCCATGAGAAGTGTTTCCCAGACAATGAACAAGGACACATGCATGGGGCCTGGAATGCTCAGGCCCCTTTGGCCACTGGGTTTTGGACTGGGACCCCCATGGAGCCAGCCCTACAGGTAGTCCAGTCTCCACCTTCCCCCATCCCAGTGGCCTCTTCTTCTTCATTCTGTTCTGAAGGCCCCAGTCTGCCTGCAGCCAGCCTATAGGGCCCTCAGGGACCAGGGACTGGTTCTGGACCACAGGTCATATCTCTACACACAACTTCTTCCCAGACTTCGAGCTCTGGGCACCAACGTACATGGCAAGAGGCCACTGGTGCCTTCTCAGTCTGCTGTCTTCCTTTGCCATCTCTCTCTCATTCTCTCTCTCTCTGTTTCTGTCTCTCTCATTCTCACCTTCAAAGAAACAAGGACCTGATTTCCCCAGAGCTACAGGATCCCTTTCTTCCTCTTCCAGCTCCCTCACAATGACCTGGTTCAGCTTGAGCTTGGCCCTCCTCACCGTGCAATCACCACGCTGGGTAATTACCAGGACCAGATGTTCTGTGCACACACACCAGGAACAACCACAAAGCACTACGACACAACTTTGCTCAAAGGACATCTGGAGCTCATCTCTTGAACTTGCCTTCAGAGCCTGTGGCATAGTCATTCTTAATATCTTCCCTGGTGAAAAGTGTTTATCCTTTGAGAATAGCCTTGGTGCTTTGAGACCATCCAAAAGCCATGGAGAAACAAGCTGGAGAGTAAAGCCAAATGGCCAGGCTGTGGTGGCGCCAATTAAATCAACCAAACTGAGGTGAGGGACATCATTGAGCAGGATGTCCTCATGGCGTTCAACCAGCTGGCTCTGAATCATATTTTCAAATGACTGATGTGTAATACTGTATTCATACTTCACCTAACCTGGGAGTTCCCATCAGTTCCATCAGTTCCCATCAGTTCCATCAGTCTGTGGAGGTGAATTGGGTCCCATTAAAAATACAAACCCTGTGTCACTCATTCTTACCCCAACTTGCTCTTCAAAAATCTCAGCTTCTCGCCAAGTCCCTCTTCTACTCCCAAGAACTTTCTGGAAGGCCCCATGAGTAAGCCCATCCCCACTAGTCCCCAGCATCGTTTCTCATGCCCTAAAGACTTCACGGACTCAGATGAGGTTGATTTTTACCAAGTGAAGAATGATTTCTATTGTTTGTACTCTGTTTTATTACATGCCCCCAAACACAACTTCTTGGGGTCCAACCAATTGCAAGTTTTTAGTGAAACTACAGATTTCTGGCTCCCTAAGGTGGGCAGCTCTGGGACTGTGCTGCTGGCAAAGTCAGGAGATCCACACTCCTCAGAATCTCCACACCCTTCCGAGGACTAAAGCCCTGAGATTGGACCAAGTCTGTCTTCCCCAGCAGCCTCTGACCTCAGGATGAGTCTTTCCCACCACAGAAGCTCCCCCACTCTGCCATGTATCTGCATCCATCAGAGAACTCTGGCTCAGAATCAAGGTGGGGCCCCTTCATTTGCACTGAGGTGGGCAGAGTCACAGAAGTGCAGGGCATGCCGGAGTATGATGGCAGGAGGGACCTAATGTCCAGCTCCCAGAGAGGTCACCTGCCCCAGACAATCAATGATCCCATTGAATGAGAGACTGGACAGAGGTATACATGCCAGGTTTCCATAAACAAGTCTATCCGAGACACCAAGACTCCATAAGGAGACAAGGAACATAGGACTGATACCTCTTCCATGGAGGAAAGCACTTCTGAGCTCATGAGTCACATCGCCTGGTGAGGGCAGGTCCAAGGTTCCTGGGCCATTGAAGGAAAGCACAGGACCACTTGCCTGGCTGTCAACAGGAAGGGACGGAGCACTGATGTGCCCACTGGCTTGCTTTGTACTTTATCTCGGTTCTCGCTGCCCATTCTGCCATGGTGGGGGCTGAGTTGGGAAGCAACCAGTTCCCAGCTTGGACAGAACCATGTGAGGAACGTGGCACTTTTAATAAACCTGGCTGGTGTAACTTTTTCCTGTCTCCTTTTCACCTATTTGTTTGGGGTTGAGGGGCTCAATCTCACAAATGAGCCTCTCCTATAAAAGACCTCCATTTGTGCTTAGCACAGACTCAGAAGCCCAGGGAATTTTTATATTTATTACAGAGAGAGGCAAGCAGCCATTCTGCCTGTTTCCATTAACACAGACTGGCAATTAATGTGTTTGGTTCAAAAGCCTTCAAACATTTGTACATCCATTTGCACGTTTAAATGGCTCTGTATAACAGTCAAGCAGGTGGTTAACTATATGTATATTAAATTCATAGAGAAACTGGTAATTTTCAATTATAATTGTCAGTTCACAGTTTACATGATAAGAATTTTTTGAATAGACCCATTAGCTGATTTAGTTAGCCAGGGTTTTTATAAATCATGGTTTATTTGCTTATTCTACTTATAAAGGAGGAATTTTCAGTGTTCTCACATGAATCAATAAATATTTACTTTGGTCTTTATTCTGCCCAAATGCCAAGTTTGACAATGGATGAAATATCATTGGGCTTTCTTAAGCAGCTGTTTGAATGCGGCTGTTTTATTAGTTGTTTAGTTTAGTATTATTACTCAGATAATGGTTTAAAAGTTTTATTCATTTGCTATTAATTTGTTTTTTATAAATAAAGTCAAAATAGGGCTGAATCGCAGTTCCTTGTAATTTTACAACATATTGTACTTTCCTGGTAATATGTTTTGACAATAGAAACTTCCAAGCCAATGAAAAGCTGTCCAATTTTTCTAAATGGTATCCTTTAAAGCAAACTCTGAAATATATAGCAGTGACTCATGCATAATAAAATTTGATGATTTTGTCACCATGGATAGTATTTCTCTTTCCTAGGCAACAGAAATAATTTAAAAGCCTCTCATTTGGCTTTTATAGCACAAAAGGCAATGTAAGATACTAGTTCAGTGATAAGAAGCTCAATGCCATTCTGAGAAATACCTTTCGACTTTCCCAACCCTGTCCTTCACTGGAGTCTGTTCCTGTATTTTTCCTTTAAAAGCGTGATTAGGTAGAAACATCTCAGACCCTAAGGCATTAAGAGGGAACTGTGGATAATTTTCAGGTGAGACCCACTGATTCCTAATTCACCGTATCTGTAATTGGGTACAGCTGCCATCCTTGGGGTCTTTCCTGCTGAGCTCAATTCTCTCCTGTCTAGCCACCTGGGAATGAACCCCTCAAAAATGTAAGAAACAGGAGGCCCTCAACTTGTTTCCCATGGGTCCAACTAGGTTCTTTTCCCACTAAACATAAGGGCTGTATGACTGAGCATGGCCAGTCTCAACTATGACGACTGATACCTTCAAGATGGGCACTCAGACACAAGACTCAGAGAAGGATCTCTCTGACTTACTCACCTTAGGGATGAACAGATAATGAAAGAAAACATTAAAAATAAATATTTTATCTCAGATACCTGAAAAATACTACAAACCATTTTAATAATCATTTTATTAAACCCATAATAAGTTGCCACATATTTTTGAACAAACATCAACTTGCTATTCTCTTTCAAAACTGATCTTCTAATGGTTCTCTCCTGCCAGCCCCTGAATAAAATATTCATTGTGGGTGACATAAACCTCAACTATGACTTAGGGTCAGCTACCTATTCCACTTGCAAAGGTTTGGGAAGTGATCAAAAGAGATTCTCTCTTCTCCAGAGTCCACTGAGGTTACCAGTTGGGACATTGTAGAGAAAGTGCGATTCTCAAAATACATACTTACAGGTAAGTGAAGAAGAGTTTGTTCTTTAACAGAAGGAAAAAGATCAAGTCAGAGAATTATCTAAGAGACAAGCAACATCCAACAGAATCAGAGGCTGGGCTTTAACTTGTGGATCCCCAAATACACAACTTTAGGCAAGCCATTCAACTTCTCTGGGCCTTGGTCTGCTTATCTGAACAATGGAAATAATAATACAATCTCAGTGGTTGGTTAGAGAAATAATGGGCAACATCCACAAAGTATATATCCCATTAAAATATAGAGCTATGTCTGTTCAATAGACCTTAGATGAATCTGGGAACAGTTATGTCATTCATTCATTCACTTCAATGATGAGATAAGTTAAATTTGATTCCATGGAGATTAAACATCCAGATCCTTCTTCTCCTCTTCCCTGAACTGCCCCTACTACCCAGTAATCCCAAGACTAACCCTCTATTCTTTTCCCATAGCACCTCTGGAGGGTCTAGTGTTGCCACCACATAGGACCCCTGGTGGCCAACTTCTACCAAGCACCCATAGCACTACCAGTCAGAAGAGAAGTGAGGTCTGGGGGAGGACCTCGGGGAGAGCTGTTTTTCAATTTCCATAAATGACTTCTGCACTCAGCATTGAAGGTCAAGTCATTATCAGCAAGTGATATGCCATCAGTGTTGGGTAGAAAATGAGAAGAAAAAATAACACAACGGTCACCTTACATGAAGATGTTTGTCTGCAGCAAAAATTAAAGCTTTTCAAATATGTTCTTAATAAAATATCAAGATTTTAGGATCACTGTAGGTATGATTCTGTAGAGGTTAAAAAGCCCTCACCTCATTCTTTTTCAGCTTATGCTGGAAACTTCAGGAAATAAACATCTGGGCATAGGTCAATGCTTTGGGTAGACTGGTGCTTGACAAACCTGAATTTCCATTTAGTAACTCACTGTGTCAGTCATGAAAATTTTACGTTATTTTTCATTTTTAAAACCACAAAGTGTTTCTAGTTTAGGAAATAAGAATAAAGTAAAAACACTCCTACTCACCATCCAGTTTTTCACCACCCACATTTCACTTGTTCTACTTTAGATATTTCTACATATATAAATCTAACATATTAGATAAAATCAAAGATCCTGTTGTACGTCTCTGATGCTGTCCCCCCTCAATCCTTCCTGAAGAAGACCATGGTACCAATGTGTGTGACTCTTTCTTGTTCATGTTTTCGTAATCCAAGTCTGTCTCCTCCTCCAGATACGATATAGGGGTGACTGTGTGTGTGTGTGGGGGTGCCAATGCTATACATTAGTGCTGTCACACTTTTCTATACTTTTGTCCATTCTTTAACACTGTTTGTTATGTTTTCAGGATTTATCCATGTTGACACATGTAAATCAGGTTCACTGTGTTCACTGTATGTCCGTATTTCATTGTAGGAATATACCATTATCAATTTGAAACATGTATCTTTTGAGACTCCCTGTTTCCTATATTCTCACCAATGCTTAATACTTGTCCAGTTTTCATTTTATGAAGTGATTCCTCATTGTTTTTGTGCTCATGTCCACAGCTACTAGTGAGGTCCAGCAACTTTTTTTATGCTTGTCGCCATTTGGGTTTTATCTTCTGTGAAGTCTCCTATTCCTACTCTTTGCCCATTTTTATTAACAATGGCTTTTTTTCTTATCAATTTGATGAAAACCCAACTTTAAAATTTGGGTAGAAATTAGATGCACAAGAATAGGAATCAAGACATATAGCTAGAGGAGATTTCGTGGGTAAGTATCAACCCATTTTTTGAGCAAACTATTTTTGCATTTATCTCGTTTTAGCCTAAAGGTGATTTTGCAAAGTGATTATTATCATCATCTTTTCATACACAAGGAACCCAAGGTCCAGAGAACTCAGGAAATTGTGTAAGGTTCTCAAAGCCAGCTCCACGTAAAACCCAGGTTTCATGATCTGCAAAGCCTTTACTCTTTCCATCCCACTAAACCACCTCCCAGGAGTTCACAAGTTTCAAGCAAGAGGGACATGCATGCAACAGTAACAGGCCAGTTGGTACAGCCCAAGTCTCACTGCTGCCTGGGCAAGGGGAGCTACAGCTGGAAAGAGGTAAGTCAGTCAGAGGGCAAGGGGCTAGAGTCATCCCAAGCAGAATGGACTGGGGGCGCACGGGGAGCTCAGCCCTCTGGAGAACAAAGGCAGGCT
The DNA here is from genome assembly GCA_030068075.1 of Paguma larvata. NCBI lineage: Eukaryota > Metazoa > Chordata > Mammalia > Carnivora > Viverridae > Paguma > Paguma larvata. Next base: position 125,868,206 of record CM057827.1, on the reverse strand, counting down.
ATTTGTCGGAGCAGTAATGCCTAAGAGGGTTTTAACAGTCTGTCCTCATGAGAACCTAAGCAGAAAAACTAGAGCAACTGCTCTTTTACTTGGGAAAATGAAAGGTTAGCAATGGGAAAGCCCAAAGCTTAGGAACTCTATTGCTCAGATGAGAAAGTCAGCAGAACCCGACCTTCTCAATAAATATTTGTTGAACGAGTGTATAAATGAAGGCAGAAAAGAAGAAAAATATATGCACAACATAGATAAGTGACCGAGGGAAGGTCACTTTAACAGAGAGGACAAACAGATAAGGTTAGTATAGTTTTCTTTCAAGACTCCTTTCTTTGTATTGGCTGTTTACATTTCCCTACATGCACCGTAGAAAGCGGTAAAAGGGCTCTAACCTTCATTTTCCTTCTATTACACATTTGGACCTCTTCCCTTATATCTTCAGCACATTAAACAGACCTACTCACTATCTCCTGGCAGGGGCTTCCAAAAGGACACAGGAGGTACCGGGCAGATGATTGAAACAAATTGACCCATTCAATAGGGAACGATATCAAGACCTAGAGAGGTCCAGGAATTTGCCCAAGGTCACAGAGCACAATCTCCTCTCTGGCCATTTTCTACTGAGAATCCCAGAGCTTACCTTTAGTTTTTCTGGGGGTGAAATAGACTGAATGTCCATATATTGAGAAAAAAAAACAAATATGCACCATTGTCTCTCAGATCTTGGGCATTGGTCCTTTCTAAAAGATGCCCCTCTGGAATATGTAACTGAGAAGTGACGGTAGTGTCACACAAGGTAGAGAGCTGGCCTGATTCAAGTAAACGAAACGTATAATAATCTTTCACATCTATTCAAGAGTTAGGTGGTGGCAAAGCCTTTTGAATTCTTTGTTTCAACTGGCCTCTGCATAGTGTTCCCAGGACACCTTTCCCTTTATACATGAAGCCCGATGCCCACAGATACTGAATGTCTGTCCCATAGGCAGTGGACCAAAGTTTACACTCAACTGTTATGATTCCAGCTAAGTTCTTCCCAGCATCACATCAGGTGGGAAGACAGGTATGCAAATAGACTGCCCTAGTCACAGTCACTGAATGCAATGGACATTGGTTTGTTTATTCGTTCATTCGGTCTGCTCTATTGAGCAACTCCTTTGTGGCAGACACTATGCTAAGCATGAGGAGGTCCTACTGTTATTAAGCTTAATTATTTCTATGTTTTTCAGTCTTTTTGTCTTCTTATATAAACAAGGTAGAAGAGATTTGAACATAAACCTCTCCAAGGTAGCTAAATTGCCACCATTGAAAACACACCTTGATGGCTCTGAGAACACCAAAATATGTCTCCTACAATCTTAGGTGTTATGAAAAAGCCTGGGATATGTCAGCATTCAGAGCTCTTTCTCAACATGCATGGCATTTCTTATCACTCCACTAAAGCCATTACTTGTTGGTCAAATCATCCATACCACCAATCATGCGACACTTTGGAGTTTGTTAACATAAAATGCAAATGCACTTGAAGAAGTAAAACATAACACTATTATCAACTCTTACCATGCCAACAGGGGTTCTAGCTATTTCTCAAACTTGATCATCACGATCCCCTGCGGTATGTGTTAGAAGGAGAGATTCCTAGACACTCGTGAGTCTTCTGACACAGGCCTGCCCAAAGGGGGTCTCTGGCAAGTCCAGGAACTTTAAGAAACTCTGCATCAGGCCACTTCTGTCAACGTAGAAAAAATTCTAGCCATTGAACTCAGACTTTGCAGTTTTGAGGACTGCTTGGAAGGAAAATGCCAACTGGTGGTCCAAGTGTTTAAGTCATTAGGGTAGAAGGGGCCTGGATGGGTCAGAGAGATCAAGAGTTCAGCTCTGGGACAAGCAGCTCAGCTTGGCCCATGGGCAGACTTTCCCAAATATGTGTGTTCATTGGCATAATGCAAGCCAGTTAGACCAAGCCCACCTGACCTTGAGCTCCTCATAAACAGCAGGACTTGCTTAAGGCCAACAGTAAGCATTAAGGAACTGGGTCAGCCCTTGATAATAATACATGGGCAGCCATTTAGTGCTTGCCAGGAAACGCAAACCCATCTGTGGCTTTCTCACACAAGCCTCTTCTTGGTTTGGCAACAGTAAAGAGAAGTGGTCAGGAGGTATTCATGAAGGCTTTTGTCCATAATCTTTAAGTTCCCATGTTCACTTCTTGACTGATGAAGTTATCAAAAATCTCCCTTGTTTTGGCCCTGAAATGCCCTTTTAAGTTTGAGTAACACTCAATGCTTACCATCAAAGAGCCATAGCTGATGTAAGAATTCCCAGGCGTGGCAACCTTGAGAAATTAATAAAAATGGATTTTGCTTCATTTTAGGATCAAAAGCAGGGGATGGTTTCAGTTAATCAAATGTACCTGTTGCTTATAAGGCTGCTAAGTAAGAACTTGAAATATGGAAGGAGGAGGGAAATCTGTTCATAGATGCCCAAAACACCCAATTTATTCACCATCCTTTACATTAAATCATCTGCAAATTACAGCTGACCCTTTAACAACGTGGGTTGGAACTGTGCATGGCCACTTGTACGTGGACTGGTCTTAATACATGGGCAGTACAATACCATAAACATATTTTCTCTTCCTTAGGGTTTTCTTAATAACGTTTTTGTTTCTCTAGCTTACTTTATTGTAAGAATGCAGTACATAATACCTATAACATAAAAATATGTGTTAATTGACTGTTTATGTTATCTGTAAGGTCAACAGCAGGCTATTAGTAGTTAAGTTTCAGGGCAGTCAAAATGATGCACAGACTCTCTACTGCCCTCAACCCCCATGTTGTTCAAGGGTCAACTGTATGTCCATACAAAGAATCTCACTCAATCCTCAGAGTTATATGATGAAGTAGAAATGGTTGTGCCCAATTCGCAGAAGAGAAAACTATGGTTCAGAGTGATTCCATGACTAGAATGAGAGATGAGGCCCTGATTTACACTCAGGTTTGATATTCTGATCCCAAAGAAAGAGATACACCATGCAACAGAACTTGTAAGATTTCCCAGAAAAACTAATGAGGGTGTGCTAATAAAAGCTATCTCCCAAGCAGATCATGAAAGTAGGCAACTTCTTTTATTCATCTTTGGCTCCTTATAGCCTAGCACAGAGCTAAGAAAATGCTTGTTGAGTGAATGAATGATTTAGCACAAGTTCAAACTTTTAATGACCGCAGCCCTGGGTGATCTCTAAAAACCATTCCTATGTTTGAAGACTTTTGATTCTTTTAAAGAATCTCTTCTCATGACTTTCAACCTACCTGATCATTTGCCATCAGGGCTCCAATCCAGAGAACCCTCCTCTAGGCTTTTCCCAAAGTCATTCCAGTTCAACAATATCTAAGTTTTCAAAATATCCTCCATTGCATCTCAAAGGTATGTCCCTTGAGACAGAAACAGACAACTAAGCCAGGCCACCAGAATGTCTGAGTATGAGGGCATTGACAGGCAGACAATGAGGTGAGTCACTTGACTATGGGATGATGTCTGGGCACCTTTGTCAAATCACCAGTTCCCGGGTGAGTGTGCACCTGAGAATCAGCTGCAAAGCAACGCCTCAGCTTGCCTCCAGCGAATCCCTTCTTGTGGGATGGGCCCATAAAGCTGCTTCTTTCACCTAGAGAAAGAGAGAGAGAGAGAGAGAGGGATGGTTTCAGTTCCTCCTTCCCTCCCTCAGTAGCTTACCGAGACCATCCATGGAGGCAGACAAGTTGTTCACAAGAGTCTCCCTCCTTTGGAACCAGACAGTTGCAGTGTGACACCTGGGCTCGAGCCTTTGTTCTGCTAATTTCCAGCTTTATCACTTCTGGCCATTGCCATCATTTTTTTTTTACAAGCCTCAGTATCCATGGATGTGGAAAATAGAAAAATCATAATACTACTTTTGCCATTGAGCAGTCATGAAACTTAAAGGAAAGTCTTCGTACCAACACTGCCCTGCCTGTACATTATAAACTTTTTGGCAAATGTCAATTATTATTATTATTGTGGTATTTTTCACTCTTAAAGCCATTATATTTTATTATTTTATTTTATTTTATTTTATATTTATTTGAGAGAGAAAGAGAGAAAGTGAGCTAGCATGGGAGAGAGGCAGAAAAATAGAGTGAAAGAATGCCAAGCAAGCTCCACGCTCAGCCATGGAGCCCGATGTGGGGCTCTATCCCAAGACCCTGGGATCATGACCTGAGCCAAAATCAAGAGTCAGCTGCTCAGCCAACTGAGCTGCCTGGACGCCCCCAAAGCCATTTTGTTTTTTAGATTAAATGGATTGCCTGGCAAAGGTTTGCTGCTTATCACTTAGACAACATCGACTGGTGTGTATGAGAGCTATTTTTGCTTTTCACAGGCTCATAGAACTTGGTGATCTCTGAACATTCCCTCAGATGGCACTTCTCACTTTAGACAAGGAAAAGACACAGAGAGGTGGCACCATCCAGACTCACACCAGGAAGTTGCCAGGAGTAGAGTTCAGATTTCCTCATTCCTCACCTTTGCTAGCTCTATTATAGATACCATCTTCCCCTCTCCTGGTTCACACTCTCTCCTTAGTGTCCAAGTAAATACCTCTCTGGAACCTAAAAATGCTGTTTCTAGCAATGAAAACTGTTAAAGAAAAATTTATATGGCTTTTCAACCTGAAAAAATTATCTTACACTTGGGGTGCGCGTGTGGCTCAATTGTTTAAGCGTCTGACTCTTGATCTTGGCTCAGGTCCTGACCTTGCAGTTCATGAGATAGAGTGCCACGTCAGGTTCTGTGCCGACAGCTCAGACCCGGCTAGGGATTCTCTTTCTCCCTCTCTCTCTGCCCCTTCTCTACTCACACACACAATCTCTTTCTCTCTCTCTCTCAAAATGAATAAACTTAAAAAAATGTTTTTTTTAATTCTCTTACTGTTAAAATCTAAGAAGGAAACTCTTTTCTCAAAAGTTCAGCAAGATTTCAGGTAGCCAAAGCTTAAGAAATAAAAAAAGAGGTATTTTCAGTAAGGTCCGAAGCTAGAAAATGTGCGTGTCTTATTCCATTGAGAGATCTTGTTCAGTGAGATTCTAATCCAATATTTAGACCAAAGAGCTTTGTGACTTGATGACATTATTGGGAGATAAAATTCCTCCGTGGAGATCCTTCACTGAGATGAACGTATGCATTAGAATGTGAGCATTAGATCTTTTAGATACTATGCCCCCTTTCTCAAAGTGCAGCATATTGGAAGCACCACCATCTTGCAGAGAGGACTTTTAGTTGCAGACCTCGGGACATAGAGGTCTTCTGTCCTTGTATGAAGGTAATGTCTCCACGAAGACAGAGCTCTCCCTGGCTTTTCGCTACAGCATTTCCACAGCCTAAAGCCGTGTCTATCAGATGGTAGCTGGAAGAAAATACTTGCTGCTGTTATTGGTGCTTAGAGGCAAGTTTTTACATCTATCAGACTTCTGATTTCTTGATAAAGTTTACCAGGTCAACAAGAACAACAACAGCAACAATGAAACAAGCAGGAAAAACTTAGCCTGCCAAGACTGGGCTTCGTCGTCTTCTATTTGCTACGCTGCCGAGTTTGTTTTCCTGATGCCTTTACAGATCTCTGGAGCGTCATTGTTTGGGTGTGCCTCTCCTGCCTATTTCTGGGTATTGCGCTATTTCTAGGAATTCGCACAATAATCAGGTTCTGGAAGAACACCAGCTTGTTCCCAGACTTCCCTTTCTCTGCTTGTTTTTCAGAATTCAGGTCAGTGTCTATCTGCAGGTCTTCCTGTCACCTGTTACTGGCTTTCAGCTTTGGTTTTCTCCATGGGGCACAGCACAGACATTGTCATCGGGCCACCTTGCAGCTTACGTCACTTCTTGTCTCATTGTGAAAGGTGACCGGCTTGACTTTCACAGCAAAAGGGATCGGCGTCAAGTCAGGAAACCTGCACCAAGTTCCCGAGGATCTAATCTTTGGGAAGAGGTTAAGCCTTTAACAGAGAAAACAAAGACACGACTCAATGACAGGCGATAAAACAGTGTTTGTGTTAGAAAGGATTCCAATACAAACCAAATCTGTTGGTGCCACAGTATTCACAGGAGAAAAAAAAAAAAAAAAGATCCTGTGGTCTAGGCGGCAAGGAGAGACCTCTCGGATTCAGATCTCAGATGGGACAGAAGACAAGGAGCAGAAGAAATGAGCAGGGGTGCCTCGATCCTTAAAAAGTGACCTTGTTTCCAAGCTTTTTGATAATGGCGCTCTGGGTTCGCTATCTCCCGTCTCACCGCCCCAACCCCGCCCTTTCTGCCCGGAGGCTGCATGCGTTGGCACAAAGTGATTCCCACTGGCTTCTGGAGCCCAGTTACTCAATCAAAAATATTTACCGAGTACCTTGTACATGCCAGGTACTGTTCTAGTTGCTTTAAAGATGAAAACAACCATGGAGCCTATGGCTCCTTCAGATAATAAACAAATGAGCAAATAAATACATGAAGGAATGCAAACAGTAGCTGGTAATTAAAAGAAAATACACAGGAGGCTGGTAGGGACGGTGGCCCTTTGGGGGTGGTCTCATTTAGATGAGGCCATGGGAGGACTTGCTGGGAGAATATTCCTGGCAAGAGCAGGTGCAAAGTTCTCGAGATGGAAAAGAACGTGGTGGAGAACGGTGGGCAAAAGGGAACAGAGAGCAGAGGGGAGGAGCCCAGAGAGAAGCAGGAAGGCCATCATCGGTAGAGCAGTTTTTCCCCCCGGACACAAATGAGGCCCTACATTCCTGTAATTCAGGTCAGCTTACAGAATTTCTGCTCAGAAGGTGATTGCTGACATCTCAGAGGACATGACTGGCCAGGGAGGTCTCACTGAGAGATGAAGATCAAAAGGAAATGAAGTACAAGGATCTCTACGTGCTTTTTTGAGGCCCATGGAAAATAAAAATTATTTGAACCCCTTAAGGGTGCCTAGGTGGCTCAGTTGGTTAAGCATCCGACGTTGGCTCAGGTCATGGTCTCACAATTCATGAGTTCGAGCCCCGCACTGGGCTCTGTGCTGACAGCTCAGACCCTGGAGCCTGCTTCGGATTCTGTGTCTCCCTCTCTCTCTACCCCTCCCCTGCTCATGCTCTGTCTCTATGTCTCAAAAATAAATAAACATTAAAAACATTTTTTGTAATAGTTTGAACCCCAAATAGCAACACTCCTCCTTAAATATGATGAATTTCAAATTCTGAAGAGTTCCTACATCTGGATCCCTTACTAAAGCTAAGTGGAATATAAAGCCGGATCTGGAATAAAAGAACTTGTCTTTCTTTGTACTCCTTTAAAGTGGCAGGATAATGTCATAGGAAGAGCATGAACTTGGCCATGCCGGGCTCTTCAATTGCTGTGTGACTTTGTACAAATTACCTAACCTGAGCTTGATTCCTCTCGCTTTCCATAGAATCCTTACACGGTTTGGTGAGGATTAAATGAGAAAATTTAATGTCAGCAGACATTAGTTTTGGCTCCTCCCCCCTCCTCCCCCACTATGCGGACAACAGGAGAATGAAGCTCAAGAGAAGACAGATACCATTTAGTAAACAGAAGAAAAGGTGAAAATAAGGGCAAGGAAGACCTGGAAGGTGATTGATTTAGTCAATAGCAAGGTCCCGTCCTTCCCTCCTCTGCCCTTCTCTGAGCTGAGGCAGGTGAGTGAGTAACCTCCCTTGTCCCACCTCAGCCCAAGCAGGCTGCACCTTCGTGATAACACAGGTTGCACTGTGTACACACGAATACGTTCTTGGGTCTGTTGTTCAGGACTATGACTGCTGAAATCCTCTTTACTTCCCTGGACTTAGCAGAGTTCTGGGCCCAGAGCGGGTACTCAAAAAACAAAAATGCTTATAGCTCTTCCTTTGCCAAAACAAAAAAGAATCAAAGCTGATTTTTTTTTTTTTAATGAACATTGTGGAAATACAAGTGGGCCCGTGGCCTTCAGTGATTAAACAACTTCTGCAGGCCCACGGACCTCATTGACAGTTTTGCAACCCTCTCTCAGAATTCTCTTCAGAGCCGGATTATAATTTGCACAGGAGAACGAAACACAATGACTTTCAGCAAAAGCTGCTTTCTGCCCACAGCAGTTACTCAGTTTGAGGACCCGATTCAGCTCTGCACAGTGACGGGCAGTTTCTAAAAGCTCAAGTTAAAGAATTTTCTGGGGTGTGAGTTAGGCTGCTACAGGGCTTTCTGGGAATTCCCCAAATGCTCTGAGAGCCAGCCTCAGGGCTGGAGTACTGGGGAATTTCCCATCCTTCTTCTGGGAAAGAGGCCAGTTCCAAGCAATTGGAGCCAATGGGGAGGACTGGTCATCACCTTTGTGCCTGGACACACACTATTTGCTGCCACTTCAAAGCCAAAGTCTGCCATCCCCCAAATAACCCACCACTGATTTCCACGTAGCCTATTCACTCTGGGAAGTAGAAGAGAATTTAATGAGCAATCACTCTGTCTTCGTTGGACTAAATAAGACGGCACAATTACACCCAGCCCAGGGCCACACTGGGAAAAGCAGACACACAGACGCGTTGCTCCTAATGAAACCCAAAGAGAGGCATCTGGGGAACTCCCTAGAAAGGAGTGTTCTAACAGGAAGTGGCTTCGGAGTATTTTGTTACGGCAGAAATGCCTCTCTAATTTAAAGCTTCCTTACTCTTGATAAAAACAGGCTTTAAACAAAATCATAAGAGAGGGAGAAATACAAGTACCAGCTACTCTAAATGACATGTTTGGGTTAAGAACTAAGTTCTTTCCTTCTCAGTGAAGTCTCCGATGGATGAAAGCCACAAATGGCATTTTCCAGGTTGAGTCCAGCTCATTTCCTTGTTAAAAAAAAAATCTCATAGTGGTCACGGACCACAAACACATCATGCATACATTGAGCACCGTGTGTGCGAGCATGTTGGCATGGCTGGGCCCTGTTCCAAAGGGTCATTCATGTCTGAGGCTGTGGATTTAAAAATCCACACTGAGTTCAGTCCCCCATCTGAATGGAGGAGAAACAGGGTAGCACTTTCATTTGACTTTTTCCTGGAATACCCAGTAGGAGCACGAAGAAAGTCTTGGAACAACTGATCCAAATCAATAGTTTATTGGTTTATGCCAACCAACTCCCCTATCATCCAGCATAAGAATATCCATTATTTCTAGAACTCCACAAAGTTCCATTAAGAGACCTCACTTCTGCTGAAAATATCCATCACTCCTGCTCTCCTGCCTGCCCCTCCTCTCCCAGCCAATGATATTTTACTCAAAGACTAAAGAAACTTCAAGATGAGACAGCCACACATGCCTCTGTATGTAAGAGCCACTTAGAAGATTAACCTCATGCCCAGTTCTCTCTGACCTATGACAGTCTTCACCTCTCTCCTACAACAAAGGAGCCAATGAAAATGAAAACAATCTTCGTATGTTTCCTAAAGGGCTAGTCATGAGAAAGTACCAACCCCCAACGTTTGTGCTCGAGGAGTTGGGTTGGGTTGGGTTGCCAAACATAAAAATGGATGTGTGCGTGTGCGAACATGTGTGCATGTACATATATGTGTGAGACTCATGAGGGCACAGGCACGGCTTCCTTATGACTTTCCAGGGCATCCTTTGGGCTGATAATAGTGAATAGCTGTTCACATGGAGAAACTATTGAATGCTCTCTTCTTAATGGTGTCTGCACACCAGGCAGTTACTGGGTATACAACTATCCCCTCACCTTCCATCAGCCAGAAAGCACAAGACAGAAAGAGAAAGGGGCTCTGAGGAGTAATCAGAAAGCAAGGGATCCCTATTGCAATTTGCCACACTCAGGCACAGTCTCTGAATGACTTCTACTGCTGCCCACACTCAAAGTCTGTTCACAGCCCAGCGGAGGCTCTGAAAGGCTCTACGTTTCCTGCACTGGGCATGTGCGGCAGTCAGTCACATCAAGTGCCCCATTATGGCCAGAAGGCACCAGGATACCACAGAGCATATGAATAGAGCAACAGAGAACCATCTGTCAGCGACCAGACAGCTAGAGGAAACAAAGATCAAGTGTTTTGCTCCTACTATCAAAAGACCAGAAAGTTACTCGCCTTTAGCTATGCTCAGCACAGATGTGGTATTCCAGAGGGAAATTAAACCCAGACCCCAGGTCCTGTCCCACTTGACTTCATCATGAGGTCAAGGGCTGTGCAAGGCATAGGGAGAGATTGGTTGACAAGGACGTAATCAGAATGTATGACCAGAGCCATGGGAGTCAAAAACCAGTTCAGTTCAATAAACCTTCACTGAATGCCTACTAAGTACCAGGTCCTGTGCTGGGTGCTAGATATGCAGAATTCATTAAGACAAGGGGCCTGCCCAAGAGGACTTCACAGTTTCATCCAGGAGACAGACGTGAGCACATAATCTGGAGATCGGTGCTAACGTAGAACAACACTGGACTAACGCCGGCGTTTAAGGAAAGCTTCCCGGAGAGTGTCACGCCTGAGTTCATATCTGAATAATGAGTTAGGGCTGACCTGGTGATGATCAGTGAGAGGGGCATTCCTGGGAAGAGGCGGGGCTGTAAATAAAGGTATGAAAACTTGGGAGAATGACAGGTAGCTTGGTGTGACAGAAGCATGGCCCATGAGGTGAAGAAATATGGAGCTGGCGAGGTGGACGGACAGGTCAGAGCAGAGGCAGGCGTGGTCAGATTTGCAATTTAGGGTGTTGTCAAGGCTGAATTGCAGCAGGTAGGTTCAAAAGAGGCAAAGAGGAAAGAAGGTCAATGAGGGCCCTCTGGGAATATTCTAGGTGGTCAATGTAGCAAATCTACTCAGGTCTACCTGAATACAAGCCATTGGCAATGGGGCTTTGAATTGCAGGAATTCACACATAAATTTGGATGTGTTCTAGATTAAGGAATCAGATTAGCAAGGGTACCCATTGCCTTGGGGAAGAAATTACCCCAAGCAGTATGATGCATGGCACTCAGTAACCTCCAATTGTACAGAATCCAGCCACGTCCATTACTCACCCACAAAGGTTGATTTAACTAGTATGTAGGAGAGAATGATCTGCTCCTAATGCCCATTACTAATGAGCCAACAAAGGCATCATCTATGTCCAAGGTACGTGGGAGGAAAGTCTGTTTTAAATCCAGGGTAAAGAACATGGCGGAGGAGTAGGGGGCTTCAGTATTTCGCTTGTCCTTTAAACGGGGACGACTGAAACCAAAGTCTCTCTCAACTCCAAGAATCGGAGAGAAAAGGTGCTGCAGCCTACAAGGAATGAAGGCGAAACCAGAAACGCCCAAGAAAACGTGAGTTTAATCTGGGATGGATAAAACGAACTCGGGAAGTTGAGCTGAGGGGAGGGTGAGTGTCTTCGGAGATACCTGGGAAAGTGCCCATCAAACAACATCTGAACGAGAGGGCGAGAGAGGGTGAGATGGCTACCATCCAGCCCCTAAATGCAGGGTTTTTGAAGAGAAGTTCGGTGGCAAACAGCAGCACTCCCCTCGCGCTGCCGGGACCACGCCACCCTCGTCCTGCGCTGCTGGGACGTGCACGCTGCCAGGAGTGGCAGCGGGGACCCAGTTAGCCTGAGGTGCCGCCGCCTGTGGAGCACCTCTAACTCCAGCACAATTACAGCGAAATCGGGGGTAACAGACGGCCGTGTCACCATCCAGTGAACCGCAATATGCTGGCGCCCGTGGTGGAGAGAGGACAGAAATAAAGAGGCGAATAAAGATTCTGGGACTGGTGGCAAGGGACTGGAGAGACACCATTGTTGTCTCACAAGCCGGGAAGTCACCCCAAAAGCCATCCTGGCAGCAGTGGAGGCAGGACCTGCCTACACCAAATCACGCCCCTCCCCACCTATCAGCAGGAGTGACTGATGCCAAGTGCAGACTGCTGCCTGGAGTAACTGCAGGTCATTTTTTCTTTTTTAAATTTATCCCTCCCTTTCTCATTCCTACCGATCTGCACCCCTGAGCTTGTTATCCAGGGTATTGGCTGGCTTAAACATTTTTTTAACCCACTCTCTCAAGGCATGTTCTACACCTCCTTCTGTACTTCCCTATCTCTCTCTCTGGAATAACCAGGCCACATAAGTTCATCTAGACAATATCGATCTTCATTCCTTTTTCTTTGCACCCGTCCTTATTCTGATTTCTCTCAGTCTGTGTTAAGCCCTTTAGTCGCTCTACCTGGGCAAAGTCCATTTCCTTCTTCTCCCCGCACCTGTCATTATTCTTTCTGTATATGCTCTGCCACCAGCACACTACATACCCTGTCCTTGACGTGTAGCTGGTACTTCAGGTCATTGACCTCAGAGAGTCATTTGTTATTCTTTTTTCTGTTGTGAACTGCTTGTCTGTACCATTTGTCGGTACGTTTGAGTATTTCTGTTTTCTGTTTGTCTGTCAGTCGTTTTCCTTTCCAGGGCAACTTCAAGAAACAATCCAAAGCACATCTAGCCAAAATGACGAAACAGAAGAATTCTTCTCAGAAGAATCTACAGGAAGCAGTGACAGCTCAAGAATTGATGAAAACAGATATAAGCAACATAACAGAACATGAATATAGAATGATAATCATAAAACTAATCGCTGGGCTTGAAAAAAAGCATAGATGAGTGCAAGGGGTCCCACGCGGCAGAGTTCAAGGACCTTAAAAATGGTCAGGAAGAATTAAAAAGACCTTGGATGAAATCCAAGGCAAATTGGAAGCAGCCACAGCATGGATTGAAGAGGCAGAAGAGAGAGTAAGTGCATTAGAGATAAAATCATTGAAAAAAAGGAAGCAGATAAAAAGAGAGAGAAACTGATCCAGGAACAGGAAAGGAGAATTCGAGAGCTGAGCGATGCACTCAAAAGAAACAATATCCGTAGCATAGGAGTTCCAGAGGAAGAAGAGAGAGAGAAAGGAGTCGAAGGGGTACTTGAACAAATCATTGCTGAGAACTTCCCCAACATGAGGAAGGAAACAGGCATGGAAATCCAAGAGGCACAGAGAACTCCCCTCAGACGTAACTTGAATAGACCTTCTGCACGGCACATCATAGTGAAGATGGCAAAATATAAAGATAGGGAGAGAATCCTGAAAGCAGCTAGGGACAAAAGAACCTTAACATACAAAGGCAGACACATAAGAGTTGTAGCAGACTTATCTACAGCAACTTGGCAAGCCAGAAAGGAATGGCAGGATATCTTCAATGTGATGAGCAGGAAGGACATGCAACCAAGAATTCTGTATCAGGCTAGCCTGTAATTCAGAATAGAAGGAGAGATCAAGGTTTTTCCCAACAAACAAAAACTGAAGGAATTCATCATAAATAAGCCAGCATTACAAGAGATCCTGAGGGGCACTCTATGAAGGAAAGGTTGCAAAGAACACAAACTACCAGAGACAGCCTTACAAACACGAAACCTACAGATAATACAGTGACTGTAAGACCATATTTTTCAATATTAACACTGAATGTAAATGGACTAAATGCGCCAATCAAAAGACACAGGGTAACAGAACGGATTAAAAAACAAGACCCATCTATTTTCTGTCTTCAAGAAACTCATCTTAAACCTGAGGACGCCTTTAGATTGAAAGTGAGGGGATGGTGAACTATCTACCATGCTACTGGAAGTCAGAAGAAAGCCGGAGTAGCCACACTTATATCAGACAAATTAGACTTTAAAATGAACGAGGTAATAAGAGATGAAGAAGGACATTATATAACTAGTCTCAGAGACCATCCAGCAGGAAGAGCTAATAATTATAAATATCTACGCACCAAATTTGGGGGCACCCAAATTTGTAAAACAACTAATTACAAACATTAGCAACCTTATCGATAAAAATGTCCTAATAGTAGGGGACCTTAACACTCCACTCTCAGCATTGGATAGATCCACAAAACAGAAAATCACCACAGAAACAATGACCCTGAATGACACATTAGAACAGATGGGCCTAACAGACATCTTCAGGGCCCTTCACCCAGAAGCAAAGGAATTTACAATCTTCTCAACTGCACATGGTACATTTTCCAAGATAGACTACATTCTGGGGCACAGGGAAGCTCTGAACAAATAGAATTGAGATCATATCATGCACACTGTCAGACCACAATGTTTTGAAACTTGACCTCAACAACAGGAGAAAGCCTGGAAAAAATCCAAAAACAGGGAGGCTAAGAAATAACCTACTAAAAGACGAGTGGGTCAACCAGCAATCAGAGAAGAAATTTAAAAATACATGGAAACAAATGAAAATGAAAATACAACAATCCAAACGCTCTGGGACTCAGCAAAGGCAGTCCTGAGAGGGAAATATATTGCAGTCCAGGCCCACCTCAAGAAACAAGAAAAATCAATAACACAAATTCTAACAGCACGCCTAAAGGAACTAGAAGCAGATCAACTAAAACAACCCAAGCCCAGCAGAAAGAGAGAAATAACAAAGATCAGGGCACGAATTAATCATATGGAAACAGAAAAAGTAGTGGAACTACTTTGAAACCAAGAGCTGGTTCTTTGAAAAAATAAACAAAATAGACAAACCTCGAGCCAGGCTTCCCAAAAAGAAAAGAGAGAGAACTCAAATAGATAAAATCGTGAATGAAAAGGGAGTAATTACAACCAATCCCTCAGAAATACAAGCAATCATCAGAGAATACTATGAAAAATTATATGCCACCACCGTCGGCAACCTGGAAGAAATGGACAAATTCCTAAATAGCCATATGCTACCAAAACTCAAACGGGAAGAAATAGAATATTTGAACAGACCCATAACTAGTGAAAACCAGTTATCAAAAACCTCCCAGCAAATAAAAGCCCTGCCCCAGATGGCTTCCCTGCAGAATTTTACCAGACATTTAAAACAGAGTTAATTTCTATCCTCTTCAAGCTGTTCCAAAAAATTGAGATGGAAGGAAAACTTCCGGACTCATTCTATGAAGCCAGCATCACTTTGATTCCCAAACCAGATAGAGACCCAGAGAATAAAGAGAATTACAGGCCAATATCCCCGATGAATATGGATGCAAAAATTTTCAACAAGATTGTAGCAAATTGAATCCAACAGCATATAAAGAGAATTATCCACCATGATCAAGTAGGATTAATCCCTGGTTTGCAGGGCTGGTTCAATATTCGCAAATCAATCAATGTGATAAATCGCATTAGCAAAAGAAAAGATAAGAACCATATGTTCCTGTCAATAGATGCAGAAAAAGCATTTGACAAAATACAGCACCCTTTCTTAATAAAAACTCTCGAGAAAGTCGGGATAGAAGGAACATACTTAAACATCATAAAAGCCATCTATGAAAAGCCCACAGCTAATATCATCCTCAATGGGGAAAAACTCAGAGCCTTCCCCCTGAGATCAGGAACACGACAGGGGTGTCCACTCTCGCCACTCCTATTTAACATAGTGTTGGAAGTCTTAGCATCAGCAATCAGACAACAAAACAAAATAAAAGGCATCAAGATTGGCAAGGAGGAAGTCAAACTTTCACTTTTTGCAGATGACATGATACTTTACATGGAAAACCCGACAGAATCCACCAAAAGTCTACTAGAACTGATCCATGATTTCAGCAAAGTTGCAGGGTAAAAAAATCAATGTACAGAAATCGGTGGCATTTCTATACACCAACAATGAAGCAGCAGAAAGAGAAATAAAGAAGCTAATCCCTTTCACAATTGCACCAAAAACCATAAAATACTTGGAATAAACCTAACCAAAGATGTGAAAGACCTCTACACTGAAAACTATAAAAACTTATAAAGGAAATTGAGGAAGACACAAGGAAATGAAAAAACATCCCATGCTCATGGATTGGGAGAATAAATATCGTTAAAATGGCAATACTACCCAAAGCAATCTACACATTCAATGCAATCCTAATCAAAATTGCACCAGCATTCTTCTCAGAGCTAGAGCAAACAATCCTAAAATTTGTATGGAACCACAAAAGACCCCGAATAGCCAAAGTAATTCTGAAGAATAAAACCAAGGCAGGAGGCATCACAATCCCAGACTTTAACCTCTACTACAAAGCGGTAGTCATCAAGACTGTATGGTATTGGCACAAAAACAGACACATAGACCAATGGAATAGAATAGAAGACTCAGAAATGGACCCGCAAGTATATGGCCAACTAATATTTGACAAAGCGGGAAAATGTATCCAATGGAAAAAAGACAGCCTCTTTAATAAATGGTGCTGGGAGAACTGGACAGCAACATGCAAAAGAATGAAACTCGACCACTTTCTTACACCACTCACAAAAATAAACTCTCAATGGATAAAAGATCTGAATGTGAGACAGGAAACCATCAAAATCCTAGAGGAGAAAGCAGGAAAATGCCTCTTTGACCTAAGATGCACCAATTTCTTACTCAACACATCTCCAAAGGCAAGGGAATTGAAAGCAAAGATGAACTACTGGGACCTCATCAAGATAAAAAGCTTCTGCACGTCAAAAGAAACAACCAACAAAACTGATAGGCAACCAATGGAATGGGAAAAGATCATCACAAATGACATATCGGATAAAGGACTAGTATTTAATATCTATAAAGAACTTACCAAACTCCACACCCGAAAAACGAATAATCCAGTGAAGAAATGGGCAGAATATATGAATAGACACTTCTCCAAAGAAGACATCCAGATAGCCAACAGACACATGAAACAATGCTCAATGTCACTCATCATCAGGGAAATACAAATCAAAGCCACACTGAGATACCACCTCACACCAGTCAGAGTGGCTAAAATGAACAAATCAGGAAACTATAGATGCTGGAGAGGATGTGGAGAAGCAGGCACCCTCTTGCACTGTTGGTGGGAATGCAAACTGGTGCAGCCACTCTGGAGAACTGTGTTGAGGTTCCTCAAAAAAATGAAAATAGATTTACCCTATGACCCAGCAATAACACTGTTAGGAATCTACCCAAGAAACACAGGAATGCTGATGCATAGGGGCACATGTACCCCGATGTTCATAGCAGCACTTTCGACAATAGCCAAATCATGGAAAGAGACTAAGTGTCCATCAACTGATGATTGGATAAAGAAGATGTGGTATATATATACAATGGAATACTATGCAGCAATGAGAAAGAATGTAATCTGGCCATGTGTGGCAACATGGATGGAACTGGAGGATATTATGCTGAGTGAAATAAGTCAGGCAGAGAAAGACAGATGCTATATGTTCCCACGCAGAGGTAGGCTTTGAGAGACCTAACAGAAAACCAGGGGGGAGGGAAAGAGGGGAAGGAAGGGAAAAAAAAAGCCACAGAGAGGAAGGAAGACATAACATGAGAGACTCTCAAAGACTAAGAACAAACTGAGGGGAGAAGTGGGTGTGGGAGGGGGGAGAGTGGGTGATGGGCACGGAGGAGGGCACTTGTTGGGATTATCATGGGGCATTTTATGGAAACCAAATTGGCAATAAATTATTCAAAAAAAAATCCAGGGTAAGGGCTGACATAGAGAGAGGATTAATTGGGTTTGCCAAGCACAACAATATTTCCATAAAATTAGAGGGAGTCAAAGAACTCTCTGATCGGGTGATTATCAGTTGCTTGAAGCATCCTTTTTGAAAAACTATTCTAGAAATTTTTCTCCTTTCTTTTTCCATCTGCCCATTCACCTCTCATTTTTAGAGGCCCAGTATTGGCCCTGATACTCAACGAGTAATAAGTAACAAAGCTTCTCATGAGTGAAAGTGGCACCATTACTCCGAGCCCTTCTTTTTGCCTGGCTTTTCTTTATTTTAGGCTCTTGAACTACTCTGGAACACTGTATTGGAAAAGCACTCGCTGTGTGTTTCTCCTTTACTCTCACGGTACTACCGCACTGAGAACATTTTGGACGCTTCTTCTCACCAAATGAGTGAGGGCTTTCCTACCTGTGGGGCATTTCTCTGGGACACCAGCTGGACATCCTATAATTCAGTTTAGTTCTGACACTGGAGTTGGCATCAGATCCCATGAGTTAAGGGCTCAATCCCATAAAGATGCCCCTCACTTCAGAGCACCTAGGTGGCTCCCTTGGTTAAGGGTCTGGCTCTTGGTTTCGACTCAGGTCACGATCTCTATGTGAGATAAAGCCCCACATCAGGCTCTGCACTGACAGTGAGCCTGTTTGAGATTCTCTCTCTCTTTCTCTGCCCCTCCCCTGCTCATGCTTTCTCTCTCAAAATAAATAAAAGTAAATAAAATAAACATGAAAATAAAAAGATTTCCCTCCTGAAGGATTGTGATTGTGATTGTGACACAATCACAGTCCTAGGTTGTCAGCTTCTGACCAACTGTCTGTAAATCAGGGGTCCCAGGCCCCCCTCCTTGGGTTCAATAATTTGCTGGAATAGCTCACAGAACTCAGGGAAACACTTATGTTTACCAGTTTATTATAAAGCATATAATAAAGGTTACAGATGAACAGCAAGATAAAGAAATTCATAGGGCAAGGTCCAGAAGGGTTCTGAGTGCAAAAGCTTCTGTTCCCGTGTGGTGGGGGTAAATGGCACTCCCAGCACATGGATGTGTTCATCAAACCAGAAGTTCTCCGAATCCCAGACTTTGGATATTTTTGTGGAGACTTCATCATGTAGTCACGATTGAACTAATATTAACTCAATCTCCAGTCCTCCTCCTCTTCCCAGGGGATAGCCATTGGGGAGGAGGGGGCTGACAATTCCAAGCTTCTAATCACGGCTTGGTGTTTCTGGTGACCTCATCCTAAAGCTATCCAGGAGCCCACCAGGAATAACCTCATTAGAACGAAAGACACTCCAATCATCCAGAAAATGCCAAGGATTTAGGAACTAGATCTAGGAAGTTCTCCAAGAACTAGGAGGCAGAGACCAATATATATTTTTTTCTAATATCTCATAAACCTCCTATAGCATCCTTTAATCTCTGTTCTTACCAGTCAAAGGAAGCCAATTTTTCCCCCAAATCTGATTAATTTTCTTTTTCTTTTTCTTTCTTTTTCTTTTCTTTTATTTGTGTGTGTGTGTGTGTGTGTGTGTGTGTGTGTGTGTGTGAGTGAGAAAAGCAAACATGTAACCAGGAATAAGTGTGAATAGTCATATTAACCAGATCAATAGGATACAAGAATAACTCTGTCAATTGCTCAACTTGATAAAGAAATGGGCACACCAGTACAACAAGGAGTCTAAGGCACTTTGTCTAAAGAAATCCTCTTTTGTTCAGGAAAAACAACAAAAACAACCACCACGGTAGTTGTCTACCTGAACCCAAAAGTTGTCTGACTCATCAGTTTAGCTCAACCAAGAGGTGCCCTGTACACATAGCCTATGCCCCCCGCCCCTGCTTAGCAGGAATGTTCCCTTCGTCATGATTCTTTAGTAACCTCCACTGGAAGACAAACAAGCCTTGACTATGCCACACAACCAGCACTGTAGAGAGGAAAGCAGTCCCATGATTACAGTCACAACAGAGTGGGAAGGGACCAGGTTAGTCACCAGTCATGCTGCCATTTTTAATCCTGAAGAAATTATCTTGTCCTTGTCGCAGTCTCCATTTCCTGCTCATCAGCCACATCCCTGCTCTGAGCTTTGCCACTCATTTGGGTGTTGGCGTCAGAGTAAGGAAGTGACAGGAATGATGTTGGACTTGTAAGGATTTTCAATGATGGAATCACAAACTTAGGGCCCTGCCTAACTTAAAAAAATCAGTATAGAATTTGCAAACTCAATCACTGTACTGTACACCGGAAACGAATACTACACTGTATATTAACTAACTGGAATTTAAGTAAAATCTTGGAAAGAAAAAAAACTTAAAAAAATTTGAAAACTCTATCAAATTTTCTCTTTTTCGAGCATCTAATATCTTCTCACTGCTGTGTGGAGTGTTAAAGGAAGCAGAGTAGAAGAGGCACCATGAAATATCATGTCACAGTAATGACAGCTAACATTCTGCGGGATTGTCCGTGTGCCGCCCATCATGTAGGGGTTTATATCTATTAACTTATTTAACCCTCATGACAGCTCTATAACAAAGATGCTATCGTTTTGCCCATTTGATGGACAAGGAAATTGAGTAATAGAAAAGTTAAGGCACTTGGTTTGTCTGCTGTCCCTGCCATTCACGAGGAATCACCCGGGGAAAGTGCCCCATCATCTGAAGCCTCAGGTTTCTCAGGGGGGATAACCGGATAATTCCATTTACCTCATTGGTCTATTGTCAGGATTAGAGGTTCATGGATGTAATGGGAATGGCATGGGAGCTGGGACCCCAACGTTGAGCCCTCAGTGTATTAGCTAGTGCTACTACCATTTCTGGCTGGCCTCCCCAGTATGCCCAGTTTAATCATTAAGTAGCTAAATTCCAGCAGTCACATAGCTGGGCCTCTAACGTGTGCCTGCTCCCCATGGTGTTTGTCCCCTGTGACTTCCTTGTGTGTGAAACCATTGCCTGTTTCCTCTGCCCATGGCCAGCAGGGCTCAGCTCAGCGATCACATGTGCATTTGGTGGTGCCTTAGCATCAGCTTACAAGGGGGGATGGGCCCCTTAAAAACCTAAAAGAAATTCCAAAGCCTATATTTTAAGTTGCATTGTCTCCAAACTCAAGCTGTAAATTTGACATCTCCCTTCAGCAGCTGAAACTGCTTTAAAATGACTCCCATGACTCCCAAATATAAGTTCTTACCCCCAGAAAGCCTTTATTTTAAGTACATGTATGCCCCCAATACTCCCCAAATTTCTTGAGACAGCGATTTTGGTCATATGATGATAATGTATTTCATTTGTTTCAGTTTATTATTTGTGTAAATATATATGATAAGAGTAGTAAACATATATTATAGACTCTACTAATAAAAGTTACTGATGTTTTTAGATCAAGAGGCATATGCAGGACATATTAAGTGATTACTTTCTTTTTTTTAATTTTTTAAAAATGTTTATTTATTTTTGATAAAGGATAAGCGAGAGAGGGAGACACAGAATCTGAAGTAGTCTCCAGGCTCTGAGCTGTCAGCAAAGAGCCCAGCGCAGGGCTCGAATCCACAGACTGTGAGATCATGACCTGAACTGAAGTCGGTCACCCAACCAACTAAGCCACCCAGGCGCTCGATTAAGTGATTACTTTCAACCACACCATTTTTCATGAGACCCGGTAGACTTGACCTGAGGTCTGGCACTTGGTCAACCTGATTCTCAGTTTCCTCCTCTGTGCAGTGGGAATAACAACTGGAAGTGTGCAGACTTACTGAAGGCCTACTATGTGTACTGCTCTACATCACTATTCCATAGGCTTTGTGCATATTAAATGATTTAATCCTTTCAATATCTCTATCTTATAGCCACAACTATGTTTCCCATTTTACAGACAGGGATCCTGAGAGCTAGATTTTAGAGTTCTGTTAGTGGGGCAACTCATTTTTGGACCCAGGAGGTCTATACACTTGGTTGCCACATTCTTTTGTATTACATGTAATACCTACCTAGTTGAGAGGCTCAGATGGACCTTTGTATATATCCAAAATATATCAGGTTTAAAATTAAGGCATATTTTATAACACTTTAAAAATCAAGAATTTATGTTTGAGACATAATTTCTAGTCTCTTCGAGTATCTTATAAAATTTTTCAGTAGGGTTAGTAGAGAAGAACAGAGAGCTGGTGACAGAATCCTGCTTAAAAATTCCACACTGATGTTTACAAAGACCCTACATTAATTTTTCCAAATACAATTACTTAAAAGTATCTTTTTTCCCCATAGGCATATTTTTCTTCTAATTTTATTTCATCATAATTATCTGCATGCCACTCTCTTTAAAAGTAGCACTCCCCTTATTGTTTGATTCCAACACACTCTGAGAAAAATAAAAAATGAGTATTTTTCCAAGCAATGAATTTTGCAAAAAAAATAAGTGAAAGTGATCGAGTACCTTCAATATAAAAATTAAAAAGTAAATTGAACCCATAGAAAAGTTGCTATTTGGTTTGTCTGCCTGAGAGGGAGACAGTCTCATTTTGAATTTCATTACCCAATTTTCTTCAATATTTTAAAATGAAAATTGTAAATATAGGGAAATTCAAAGAAGAGATATATATACATTTTATTGTATATATGTCTTTATTATATATTATGTCTCAAACATAAATATATATATATATACACACACAATACTACTATATATATATTCATGTATATATATCATAAAAAAATTTCTAATACTTTCATTCTGTCCCTTGAAGCATAGCTATCATTCATCTCACTTAAATATAAGCATGCATAAGGGTGCCCGGGTGGCTCAGTCAGTTAAGTGTCTGACTTTGATTTAGGTCATGATCTCTCAGTTTGCGGGTTCTAGGCCTGAGTCAGGCTCTGGGCTGACAGCTCAGAGCCTGGAGCCTGCTTCAGATTCTGTGTTTCCCTCTCTCTCTGCCCTTCCCCCGTTCATGCTTTGTCTCTCTCTCTTTCTCAAAAATAAAAATAAAAAATAAACGTTAAAAAACAATTTTTTTACATACAAGCATGCATAAGCATAGTTTTTTTCAATTTTATCTTCATTTATTGCCTCAGTGATGCTTTTCTTTCTGTCGATCTGAGTTTCTGTACTATATTGCTTTTTTGTGTGAGATTGACAGATCGATTTTTTTTCAAAAGCCTATTCTTAAATGTACAAGAGGATCTAAGACAACTCTTGAGTCTAGCTATAAATAGCAACAGATGGATGCCAGGGAATCCACATGTTTAAACAGGAATGGAACTATGGAACACCACTGCCTCAGGCATAAGGAATAACTGACTTTTTGCCAGAGTTTTAAATTCCACGCATGACCAGGGGGCCCTCCCCTGTGGCCTCTGCATTTAGCTCCTCGAGTTTCTTCTGCTCATCTTCCTGTTTCTATTTTATTTTATTTACTAATTTATTTTAAGAAAGAGTGTGCCAGAGAGAGTGGGGGAGAGGGCAGAGGGAGAGGGAGAGAGAGAGAGAGAGAGAGAGAGAGAGAGAGAGAGAGAATCAAAAGCAAGCTCCATGCTTGCGAAGAGCCCAATGCAGGGGCTCGATCCCACGACCCTGAGATCATGACCTAAGCTGAAATCAAGAGTTAGGCGCTCAAACGACTGAGCCACCCAGGTGCCCCTTAAGGTTTATTTATTTATTTTTTGAAACAGAAAGAGAACAAAAGAAGGGCAGAGAGAGAGAGAGAGAGAGAGAGAGAGAGAGAGAGAGAATCCCAAGCAGGCTCCACACATCGACATGGAGCTCAACATGGGTCTTGGTCCTACAAACGTGAGATCATGACCTGAGCCAAAATCAAGAGTCAGCTTCTCAACCGATTGAGCCACCCGGGTGCCGCTGTCACAGTGTTTTTTATCTCCAGCATTTCTTCTTGGCTCTCTTTGGATTTTAATTTCTCTGTGTACAATGCCATCTGTTCTTGTATGCTGTCTACTTTATCCATTAAAACCTTTAGCATGATAATTATACTTGCTTTAAATTATCAGTCTAATAATTCCAACATCCCTGCCCTGTGTGGTTCTGATGCTCACTCTGTCTTTTCAAACTGTGTTTGTACATTTTGCCTTTTAGTATGTCTTGTAATCGTTTCTTTTTTTTATTTTATTTATTTTGGGAGAAAGAGTATGTATGTGTAAGTAGCGGAGGGGCTGAGAGAAAGAGGGAGAGAGAGAGAATCCCTAGCAAGGTCCACACTATCAGCACAAAGCCCAATGTGGGGCTTGAACTCACAGACCATGAGATCATTACCTGAGCCAGAACCAAGAGTTGGACACTTAACCAACAGAGCCACCCAGGTGCCCCTGTAATTTTGTTTATTGATAGCCAGACATGATGTACGAGGTAAAAGGAACTGCTGTCAATAGACCTTTAGCAATGTGGTGATGAGGCGTAGGGGGAAGGGAAGTGGTCTGTAGTCCTCTGATTAGGTCTCAGGGTTTTAGTGAGCCTGTGCTTCTGGCCCGGACTGTGGACTTCACAAATATTTCTCAGTCACCCCCCTCCCCCACCACCACCTTTGGTAGCACAAGATGGAATAGTGGTCTGGAGTTGGGTATTCCACCTCCTTCAGGTCAGGGAAGCTCTGATAAAATACCAGCATATTGGCTCTGGTTAACTAGCTCCTCCTGAAAGCAGTCCTTGTTAAGAAGAACAGTGTTCTGGCATATTTTGAATGATTCCTTTCCCTCTCCCTGCCAGAAACATGGGGGGAATTTTTCCCCCAGTATTCTCTGTGAGAATGTGGTCAAGCTCCTGGAGGTCAAACTCACAGATACATGAAGACCACCCTGTGACGGGGTGCCGCCGGGATTTTGAACTGTCAGACTTGTCCGTGGTGAGCTCCAGCAATTCATCAATGACAGTTTAGTTTCCTGCCAAGCACTCATTCCGGTCAAGGTCTCTGCTTATGCATTTCTGCTCTGGTAAGCTGGGATTATCTGTATTTGCCTGTTGCTTTCTTCACTTTGGGGGGCAGCAGTTTACCCTGTGACCTCCATTCTCTTACACATCTAAGAAGAGTTGTCAATCTTTCAGTTGGTTTAGTTTTTTACTTGTTATTAAGAAAGAGTGGCAACTTCCAAGCTCCACACACGCAGAATCAGAAACTGGAAGTCTCTCCCAATATTCTACTCTCTTTGCCTTAATGACCTGCATTCTCCATGATTACATTTGGTCTTTTCGCCACATCACTAATTTGATTTTCATAGTCTTCATTGTTCTTTGGTGTTCCCAATTTATTTACTTTTTAAATTTCCTTCCATGTTCTTATTAAGGTATAAATTTACCCTTTTTAATGTAGAATTCTGCATGTCGACAAATAGTGATGTAACTAACGCCACTATCAAGTTATACAACATTCTGTAATTCCCCAAATGTGTCCATGCTTCTTGGTAGTTAGCTTAACCCTCATCTACAGGCCCTGGTGACCACTAATTGGCTCTTCCTCTCCACAGATTTTCTTTTTCCAGAACGTTATATAAATGGAATCACACAGTATATAGACTGTCCTCTTTGACTTAGCTTAATACAGTTGAGATTCACCTGTGTTTTGCATCTATCTGTCACTTGTCCTTTTTATTAATGAATACTCTTGCATTTTATGGCTGTGCTAGTTTGTTTATCTACTTTCCAGTCGAGGGACATCTGGGTTTTTCCAGTTTGGGGCAATTACAAATTAAGGCGCTGTAAACATTCATGTGTGATTTCGTGTGAATATAGGTTTTCATTTTATTCAGGTAAGTCTATAGCCTATTTAAAATTGAGCTGGTGGGGCACCTGGGATGCTCAGTCGGTTAAACAGACAACTTCGACTCAGGTCATGATCTCATGGTTTGTGAATTCAAGCCCCAGGTCAGGCTCTGTGCTGACAGCTCAAAGCCCAGAGCTGCTTCGGATTCTGTGTCTCCAACTCTCTCTCTGCCCCTCTGCTTCTTGTACTTTCTCTCTCTCTCTCTCTGTCTGTCTCTCTCTTTCAAAAATAAATAAATATTTAAAAAGTAAAAAATATATAATAAAAAATAATAAAATTGAGCCTGTTGTTTTCTTACTATTGAGTTTTGGGTATTCTTTAAATATTCTGGGCAGAAGTCCTTTATCAGACATGAGATGTGCAAGTATTTTCTTCTAGGCTGAGCTTGTCTTTTCATTTTTAAAATCTAATTTATATTTGAGTTCGGCAATAGCTGTTTTGGCTTATGTCTTATCGGGAATTTTTTAAAGATCTTTTTTATTTAACTGTTTTATGATTTCATATGGAGCAAATTTGAATTTTTATTCTTACTAAATTGCTCTGGATAGCATAAAGCGATTGCTAAAAATTGTCTTCCATTCCATAATTTCTTCTAGTTTGGCATCCTCTTATTTTTTCATATCATGGTTTTGTTTTTCTGGGTTTTTTTGTTTTTTGTTTGTTTTTTTGCACACCCCACCCCTACCCCCGCACAAAGTACTTCTTCACCTGAAAGACCTCAGGCAGATTGATTTGGTTGCCATAATGTATTTTCCATCTGGCTCATGTTTGTCCAGTTCTGATCGGGCGTTTGTTTGCTCTGATAATGTGTGACTTGCTGTTACCCCTCCGAGCTAAGGTTTCCAGATGAATGGGCATTTCCTGTTCCACCCACCAGTTTCTTCCACCCTGAGAAAATGTCAGAGAGCAGGGAATGCTCCATGGATTCTTTCTGCTTTTTCCTTTTCTTCTTTTTTAAAAGAATGTCTGCACTCTGTTCTTCCACCAAATATCTGGAATATTCTTACCCAGAACTCATATCATCTGGGCGGGGTAAATGAGCATGGTCCCATTCCCACTGGAAATATCTCCAATTCGTTATATAGCTGCCATGCCCACTTTTTGACCAAATGGAGCATCTCTGTTTCTCATGCTTTTTCTTTCCCCCCTTTATCTCCAGCAGTCATTTCTACTTGTCTCTCAGATGAAGGAAATTTAGAGACCCTCTTCTTTGAAGATCTGAGTATGCAGTGAGAATTTGGGGGACACAGCCAGTTCAGAACTGTGGGTTCCCAGGGCTGGAGAAGCTATTAGGAACAGCCCTCAGAGGTTTCTGCTGCTTCACTTACCTCCTTGGCCAACAGGCTTTGGACTTTAATGTTGTAGCTCAAGTCTTTTGTTCAGTTGATTACTCTTGGTTAAAACATAATGATTTTTCTTATGACTTTTTTGTTCCTTTTGTTAGACTTGGGGCAGGCAAATTTGGTGATGCAGTTTCAATTCATTCACTACGTCCACAAGTTTTATCTTATGGTGGATTTCCTCCTCCAGGAAGAATTCTCTGGTTCCACCAGTGTCAATATCCCTCCTCTGTTTTCCGCACTGAGCTGGAATCAGCTAGTCATATTTTACTCTAATGGCTAAATTATTAGAATACTTCTGTATCTGCTAGAAATAGCCAATGTGCTATTTCTCAAGAGAGCACCAAAATCCTCCTCATAGCCATGACTGCCCTGGTCTCTCCCCCTGTAATCCCACCATCCTGCCTGCCCTTGATTCAGCTACTAAAAGGTTGATGCCTGAACCATCATGGATCTTCCAGAGCCCTGTACCAACATTGCTGGTCACTGATGGACCTACGTGGTTTGGTTGTTGCCCAAGCCAACCACAGGCTAAACATGTTTTATGTCACTTCCACCTGTGCTTCTCTCTTTCATGCTAATTTTTTACACATTTCTGAAGTTGCTTCTTTAACTGTCTTTGAAATACAAATTCCTTGACACTAGCACTTCAAGTAGCAAACATTTACTGAATTTCTTTTATATGCCGTGTTCATTGCTCACTTACTCCTTCCCCAAAAACTGTGAAGTTAATATTCTCACTCTGTTTCACAGATGAAGAACTCAAGAATCAGTGAGTTTTAGCAACCTGTGCAAGTTTACACAGCTAATTAGGGCAAAGAGTAGAATTTAAATTCTGCCACCTTGCTGAAGTTGTCTAGGAAAGGTATTTCCAGTGGAAATTTTTTATAACTAGCATTTTGGAATAGGAACAACTTCCACATGATAAGCAGAGTGGTATTAAGTTCTTATAACATGCATGCACCTGAAGTTCTTTTAAGGGAAAGGACTATATATATACACACATATATATACATATATATACACACACACACACATATATACATATATATATATGTATATATATACATATTTATTTATTAATTAATTTATTTTTTTTCTTTTAGTCCTTTAGAGCAGGGCATAATGCATGGTTCCTCGCTGGTCCAAATGAGTTATCACAAAAATAAAGCAAGAAGTGATGAACGAATGGATGAATTAATGATGAATCAGTTAAGTACTGTTTCGGAAGATACATTATTGGGTATATAACAGTACAGAATGAGAGGCAGTATATGTAGTATGTAGGAACATGAACTCTGGGGCACCTGGGTGGCTCAGTCAGTTGAGCCTCTGACTTCACCTCAAGTCATGATCTTGCAGTTTGAGTTTGAGCCCTGCATCGGGCTCTCTGCTGTCCACATGAAGCCCACTTCAGATCCTCTGTCCCCATCTCTCTCTGCCCCTCTCCTGCTGTGTGCTGTCTGTCTCTTTCTCAAAAATAAATAAACATTAAAAAAAAACTTAAAAAAAGAGCATAAACTTTGGATTTGCCCACGGTATGCATGAAATATAATTTAAGTTGTTTCCATTTTTCTTATTCAAATAATAAATATCTTTTGTATATTTCCCAAAACATACTTGAATGTTTATATAGGTTAGCTTTCTAGAAGTAGAATTACTTGGTCAAACAGTATACGCACTCGAACATACTTAAATATTTCAAATTTCTTCTGAAAGGAACTCCTTTTACTTTATACTGCTACCAATAATTTATAAAAGAGCCAATTACCTATACCCTTACTGATGACAGATGTATTTAATCTGTAAAATGTAGTATAAATATTAGTGCCTTATTGCTTTCATTTGCATTTTCTGGATCACCAGTGAGGCTGAGCAAATTATCGTGGTAATGTTGGTCTTTTTTCTGAGTCACCCGCTCATATACTTTGCCCACTGTCAACTAGACTATTTACTATTTTATTGATTTGTAATCACTATTTATCTAATATGGATATTAATCAGTTGCAACCAACCAGTAACCCTAACCTGTCCCCAGAGAGCTGCTACCTACTTTATTCATTAGATTTTTGAGAGTACAGAACTTTTCAGTACTTTTATTGTCAATCTTCTACATTTTTTTCCTAGTAAAAAATGAGATAATCGGTGCTTGTAAAAGTATTCTTCCGAAGTCTATTCCAATAATTTTATAGTCTTGACTTTGATAACCAGATCTTTAACCCATCAAAATGTTTGTGCTGGTGTTTGTGTATGTGAAAAAGAGGAGAAAGAGATGTGTTGAATAATTGATGTCTAACTATATTTTCTAATTTGCTCCAACACCACGTGTAAATACTTCTCTTAAAAGCAGTGCAAGACATTCAGTTGAAAACCTGTTATGACCTTCTAACAAGAGAGTTCCTTAATATAGCTAAATACAAAAAAGTACTCTTTAAGAAATCATAACCAATCTGTAATTAACGATGGCTTTATCTATCTTAAGTATCTAAGAGTTATCTTTTTAAAACTTGACTTATTATATTGGCCAGGGCTTAATACAATGTTCCACAGCAGAGCAGATAATGGGATTTGTGACATTTCTCACATTAGAGGGTAGGCTTCTCTTATCTTATCAGTGTATAGGATATTTGCAGTAGCTTGCTGATTAATAACCTTCATCCAGTTAAGAAAGTTCTATTCAATTCCTATATAAGCACTCTAAGATAAGAAAGTCCTAACTGTAGCTTATTGTTAAGCAGGCACCTACATTGGCCTTTCTAAAAATGAGAGAGGATTGGACAAAATGCACAGAAAAGCCGATGACACATAAACCCTGGAAACTCAGGGAGAAGTCCTCCAGCAGACCCTCAGGCTAATTCCAACCTCAGAATTCAGGAGGTCATGAGAAGGACTAAGTCCTATGTAAGTAACAGGTAATTAATTGAACAATTATGGGAGAGATGTTCCAGCCTCTCATTAATTACAGGTTTTATGAATTTATGCAACAGCTATGCAAGTTATTAAAAAGAACAAGGAGGCTCTTATGTACTTAAATCTCTAATATATATTGTTAGATCAAAAACTCCAATGTACGCCTGGGCGGCTCAGTTGGTTAAGCGTCCCAACTGACTCTTGATTTCAGCTCAGGTCATGATCTCATGGTTTGTGAGATCGAGCCCCATATCAGGCTCTGCGCTGACAGCACAAAGTCTGCTTGGGATTCTCTCTCTCTCTCTCTCTCTGTCCCTCCCCTCCCTCAAAAGAAATAAATAAACATTAAAAAAAAATAGCTAAGGTATGAGACAGTTATAATATGTTGTGGGAGCAACAAAGGGGTAAAAATAAACTCCCAGTCATGCTGCAAAATGTGAAGTATATGCCAGCAGTGAGAAATCTCTGGAAGGTATAAAACACAAAGGTTATGCCGTCTGTCAGTCAGTAGCGCACATCTTTCTTTTGTAAAAGTTTGTCTTTTCCTGCTTTCAGGACACGGTTGGCTCTTAGCCCCCCTTCTCTCACCTCCTGCCTCTTCTCCATCTCCTCTCCTGGTTTCTCCTTATTTCCCACATGAATTACCTACAGCCCTCTTCCCACTTCTGTTCCTATTCAATCCCTTGGTGATCTTCGCTAGTCTCATGGTCTTAAACAGCATTTACATGCTAATAAATCCCAAGGTTCTATCTCCATTCCAGACCTCAACACTCACATCTCCACTTTACTGTCCAATGAACATCTCAAAGTAACATGTCCAAGAAAAAATATCTCCCTCCAGCTACCAAACCTGCTTCCTTTCATCCTTCCCCACCTGAAGAAATGCCAGCTTCATGGTTATAGCTGTTCAAGAGAAAGCCTTGGAGCCATCCTTGGTTTTTGTCTTTGTCTCATATCTCATGGCCAATTGACCAACAAACATGCTGTCTCTCTCCTCAAAATATTTCTAGAACCTGACCACTTCTCGCCACTTCATGGCTGCCACCGCTATCTTAGGCATTAACCTCTATAACCTTCATTATTGCAATAGCCTCCAAACTGGTCCCTTTGCCTCTGCCCTTTCCCTGTAACCAGAGTGTGGTCTTTTGAAAAGGCAAGTCACATCATGTCATTTATCTGGGAGTAGCTCCTTCTAATGGCTTCTATTCCTATTCAGAGCAGGAGCCAAAGTCCTTGCTTTTGTCTCTAAGGCTCTGTGAGACCTGATCGCCCACTTCTCTGATTTCATCTCCTTCCTTTCTCTTCCTGCTCTCTCTGCTTCAGACACACTGGCTTTCTCTATGTTCCTTGAATATGTCAAGCATGTCCCTAGAGCAGTGCATTTGGACTTGCAAACTTATGTCCGGAATACTCTTCCCAGTATCCCCATGACCCTCTCCCTCCACTTCTCCTGATCTCTGCTCAACATCTCCTGACCCCTGACCAACCTCTAAGAAGGAGCAACCTCCTATCCCCAACACTTCCCAACCCCTCCCTTCTATACTTCTCTCTGAAGCATCTATTTCCCTCTGCATAATTGCTTTGAGGTAAGCTCCACAAGAGCAAGACATTCACAACTGAATTCCTAATATCTAGAAAAGTGCGTGGCACAGAGGCAGTGCTTGTAATATGTGAAGGAAGGAATTTGGAAGACAGTTTCTCGTCTTCACAGAGTGCATCTGGTATCTGCTCTGCCTTCTACAGAACAGGGAGTAGACTTAGAGTCAGAAGGATATGACTTTCATAGTTCACTTAAGGGAGGTGTGGGTCAGAGAAAATAAAACTTGGTTCTGGTCCCGTAGTTGGTACAAAGCAGGTAGAGACCCTGGATGAGTCCAATTATCTTGAGTGTCTAAGATTCATTGCCAAAAGATAGACTTCATCATACCATCATATCTAACCCACCAAAATTTTGTTAGAAAGTGTGAGAGAATATCTATTATAAAAGTATACCTACCAATTCTCCCTGACCCAAGTCTCTCTTCTTGTTTCACTGCCTTATGAATGGTGCCTCCACCTACCCAGGCACCAAAACCAATCACTTAGACACCCTTCTACGCAACTCCCCAACAGCTAACAAATCACCTAACTGTATAGAAGCTGCTTCCTGAGCTTATCTCAATTCCATTTGCCTGTTCTTTTTCCTGGGACCTTTGTCTTAGAGCGGCCTCATTCCTGCAGAATACACAGATAGATTCTTAACTGGTCTCTCAGCCTCCAGTGTTGTTTCCTTCCTATAGATTTTTTAGCCCTGAAATGCAAATATATTCAAGTCCTCCCTCCCCCACCCTCCCCACATACTCTTGCTAAGAATCCATCAAATGTATTCCTTGCCTTCAGGTCAGGTTCAGTCTCCCTGGGTGAGCACACAAGACCCACCACGTGGCCACACTCTTTCACTATGCTCATGTCCTGCTCTTAATAACATGTTCTTCAAAACCCATGGTGTAATTCCATGCCTTGGCACCTCCTCACATGCCATTGCCTCTTCCTAAAGCAGCCCAGCAGTCACCCACCTCGCTCTGATGCCCTTCTTTGTTCTCCCACAGCTCCTGTGTTTCTTTCTCTTGAGGTACTTTCCATGCTGTGAGGTTTGTTTATGTATCTGCCTCCCTAAACTAGACTCTGAACTTTCTATGAGAGAAGAAATGATTCCTTCTGCTCCTGGCCTTAGGACTAACCATGATGGGCACCAGATAGATGTAAAATGGGCCAGTGACAATGCGGAAGCACTTTGACATGTTTATAAAACACAAAACATGTATTATTATTAAGGAATTGTTAATGCAGCATGAGGAAACCGTCCAGAGGAAAGATGGCTGGAAAAGGCTGGGACTTATTTACTGCCGCATTTCGCCTGGTGGGCTTCCAGACAAAGTCACATTACATATTAAGACAGATCACCTTGTTCATTTCACGACTGCCACTTCACCAAAATATTCCCAGGATGCTTTCTGAATACCAGAAGAATAGTTACTCAGCTTTGGGGGAAGCCAAGTAGAGACCTGTTTCAATTTCACTGTCAGAAAAATACCCTACCTACCAGTCCTTGATTCCAGCTGGAAGTGGACCAGGTGGCTATGTATTCTCTCGTGTTTGCAGCGAGGACATTGTTGACTTGGCCATTTATCCCTTTCAGTTGGCTGGGGGCCAGAAGTCAAAGTACCAGGGCAAAAGCACACTGAGTGCATATCTGGAAAGAGCAAACACCAAGAGACAGATGCCGAGACCATAAGACCCATCCACACAACAGAGCCCTGAAAAGTGCCTCCCAATTTGGTTTTCTTCCAGCAGAGCAACACATTAAGTTGGGTTCTTAACCTAAATGAAAGATTTTAGATTTATGTCATTGGCAGATGGAAATTAAGTTACAGAAACTCAAAAAGCACAGGCTAGAGTGTATTTAATTTCATTTATTTTTAATTACACAAGAAATACATGAATATGGTGTCACTATAAAAATGGAAACAACGCAGATAAAGTTGAAGTCCCTCTTGGCCTCTCAGCATTATCTTCATTTCCCCTCTCCGGGAGTTACTGCTGCTATCAATTTGAAGTATGTCATCAGACAGACACACACATACACAAAGATATTACTGTGAAGCTATTTAATCTTAGCTTTGGCTGAGGACCCAAGATAATAGATACTGTATTCCAAAAATCACACTGTATACAAAATCATTACAGAGGATATCAGTGGTGGTCATCCATGAACCACATCTAGGGCATAAAAGGATTCGGAGAAGGAGATTAGGTGGTGAGAGAAGGTTTTGGATGAAAGCTATTGGCCCCCATGCCCATGAGAGTAGGGAGAGGTAATGTCTTTGCTCACCTCAAACAAAGGAAAAGGCATTAATGGGACCATTTTGAGGGCTTAATATGTGTCCCAGACAAGATTATGTGTGGCCATTGTTTTCTGGTTTGCTTTTGCATTTTGTTTCTTCTATAATCTCTCTCCTGCTTCTCAAGTTAGAAATATATTTTCTTTTCTTCTAATGCTTCTACGATATTTTCATTGTTTAGGTGTTTGATTTGTCCGGAATTTTATTTTCATGGCGTGAAACAGAGACCTAACTACTTTTCCCCAAAGTTTGATTAGTTTGGTTTGGATAACAAATTTCAACACTGTTCATCATGTAATCTCTCATTACCCTCTGATTCGAAAGGCCACGTTTACTGCATACAAAGTTGCAAATACTCACTGGTTCCTTTCTGGACTGTGTTCTATATCATGGATCTATTTGTCCATTCTTAATAAGCATACTTATCAGGATCGAAACGTGCTTCCTTCTCTTGGAGTGAACAACATCACACACAGAAGATTATACCTATTTTTATGTGTCTTTTTTTTTTTTCATTCTGTTTCAGGCAAGGGTAAATTCAGGGCCATGATGATAGTAGCATCAGGTATCTGATTCAGCCCCCACCCACTACGGAAGGCCTTGAACTTCCCTTTCCCTGACCTCTGTGCTCACAATCCTCAGCATCTCTGGAAAGCACTCCCCTGTGCTCCAGAGAGACTCCCTTGGCTAGTAAAGGCATTTGCCACTGGCCACTCCTGCTTTAGCATCCCTCAGGGCTGGCTGATGGTGCTTCTATGAAGGCAACACAGTGCACCCACGTCTCCATCCCCCAGTCCCAGCCCTGGATGCCTGTGGTTACCTCTTTGGAGAATGTTTCCTTATTCTTGGAAAGTCTTCTGGAGGACTCAGTGACTTAGCTCTTCTTGGGCTTTTTTCTAACTCCTTTTAACAGAATCATCCTTCTTAGGATCATACATAAGGTGATAGGATGCTAATGCAAGACTCTTGAAGAGATAGACTCAATGAGACCCTCCCGCAACCTCTTGCCCACTGTCCAACAGAGGGCCCCCACAGCCCCCACATCATCCACACGCATCTAGGACTCTAGTGTATACACCACTCCAGTCCTCATAGATGAGACATCTGCTTTATGGCACAGAGCGTACGGGGACAAAGGCATTTCTGTACTCATCTCTGCAGTAGGGGTAGTGAGTGCTATGTCCTCTACAGGGCTTTTGTGAGAAGAAATGAGTGCTCATTCTAAGAGCTAGATAGATGCCTCTTACCATTTCTTCCTCACTAAATTAGGCCCACACCTAGATGAAGCACCACTCCTTCTCTGAAGCCTTGGCCACTGTAGTCACTGTGATCCTCCACAGTGGTCTCTTCATATTGACTTTTATTGGCTTCGTCCTTTTATTTATTGATTTATTTATAAAGAAAGACACTTATATTCAGATCATAGATATATAAGTCACAGTATCCTGGATGCTGGCATAGTTAGCTAGATTCGTCATCTCTTGAGTATCTGTGGAAACGGAATCAGGAACACTCCAGAGGGCTCACCCTGGATGTTCTTCACAGCTTCATTTAATTATCATCATCAAAGTTAATGAGATCATAAACTATTTCATGACACAGCAATTGGAGGTGAACCTGGGCTCTTCACTATGCCCACGTCATACACTGGCATGTCAGAAGAGGCACCACGAAATAAGGCCTTTCTTCTTATGAAGAAAAAAGACAAGGAAACATAGACTTTGGTCAAATATTCAGGCTTGGTAAAATTAACTTTCAGTCAAAAAAGCAATGGAGTTATTACCTTTATTTTTCTGATAAAATTTTTATTTCAGGTTGGATAGGCAATTTTGTCTGCCATTAAGTATGAGACTATTCAAAGTAAGTCATGTAGACAGTCCTGTAGACAGCAGGACTTTATATAAAAAGGAAAACAGGTAAACTGAAAGAAAGCTCAGAAAGAAAATACAAAAATTATAATTACAATTATTATTATTATAATTAATTATTAATTATTATTAATTATATCAGAAATCTGGTAAACTGGTGTATTTGGGTTCTTTCCAAAGAAAGAGAACCAACAGGATAGATAGGTAAGGTAGATATAGATAGATGATAGACTATAGACAGGTGATAGATAGACAATAAGTAGATAGGTAGATGATAAATAATAGATAGATAATAGATGAGAGATACATAGATAATAGGTAGATAGATAGATACATAGATGATAAATAGATGGATAGATAGATGATAGATAGATAGATAATAGGAATATAGGTAGATAGATTATAGATGGATAGAGAGATGGATACATAGATAGATAGATAGATAGATAGATAGATAGATAGATAGATAGATAGATACATAGATAGAGTATGAAGAGATTTATTACAAGGAATTGGCTCATACAGTTATGGAGGCTGAAAGTCCCAAGATCTGTAGTGAGTCTGCAAGA
This sequence comes from Paguma larvata, assembly GCA_030068075.1. Classification (NCBI taxonomy): domain Eukaryota; kingdom Metazoa; phylum Chordata; class Mammalia; order Carnivora; family Viverridae; genus Paguma; species Paguma larvata. The sequence goes on along the minus strand of CM057827.1, from coordinate 125,832,356 downwards.
TGGAGACCCAAGACAGTAGATAGAGTAGTTCTAACCTGAAGGCAAGCTGAGGTTGCTATCCCAACTTATACACAGTCAGGCAGAAGGAATTTTCTCTTATTCTGGGGAGAATCAGCTCTTTTGTTATATATATCTTCAACTAATTGGATAAGTCCCACCTGCATTAGGAAGGAAATGTGCTTTATTTAATCTACTGATTTTAAGTTTAGTCTCATCCACAATACTTTCACAGAAATACCCAGTGTAATGTTTGACCAAATATCAAGACACCGTGTGGTCTGTGTCAAGCTGATATATAACATTGAACACACCTGGCCAATATGTGTTAAAAGTCCCCATACTGGAACCTCTATATCTATACCTATATGTGTATGTAATATGTATATTTATAGTATTTAAGAAATGCATTCTTCTGACCTTTTATTAAAGCTCTGTTCTTGGACTCTTGAAATACCACCATAGATATTTTTTTTTTACTGAGGTCAAATTCACATAATATAAAACTAACTATTTTAAAATAAAAATTTTGGGGGTGCCTGAGTGGCTCAGTCGGTTAAGCGGCCAACTTTGGTTCAGGACAAGATCTCACTGTTTTGAGTTCAAGCCCCACGTTGGGCTCTGTGCTGACAGCTCAGAGCATGGAGCCTACTTCAGATTCTGCGTCTCCCTCTCTCCACTAATCCCCCACTCATGCTCTGTCTCTGTCTCTCAAAAATAAATAAACATTAAAATAAAATAAAAAATTCAGTGGCAGCACTGAGTAAATGATGAATCATCTAATTCTACTCCTGAAACCAATATTGTACATATTTTAACTAAATAAAATTTCAATTTAAACAAACCGAAAAAAAAATAAAATAAAATTCAGTGACATTTAGGATATTCACAATGTTGTACAACAATCACTTCTACTGAGTTCCAAACATTTTCATCACCTCAAAAGGAAACCCTCTACCATTAAGCAATCATTCCCCATTTCTCCCTCCACCTAGCCCCTGGCAACCATTAACATACTTTACATCTTTATAGATTTGCTGGATTCTGGATAATTCACATAAATGGAATCACACAATATATGACCTTTTTTTTTTTACGTTTATTTATTTATTCATTCATTCATTCATTCATTCATTCATTCATTCTTTTATTTACTTAAGAGAGAGAGAGCACATGCAAGTGAGGGAGGAACAGAGACACAGAGAGGGAGAGAAAGAGAATCCCAAGCAGGCTCAGCAGTGTCAGTGTGGAGCCTGACGTGGGGCTCGAACTCATGAATTGTGAAATCACTCCCTGACCAAAGTCGGAAGCTTAACCCACTGAGCCACCCAGGTGCTCCAATATATGACCTTTTATGTCTAATGGCCTTCACTTAGCGTGTCTTCAGATTTATCCACACGGTAGCGTGTATTTAATGGCTAAGTAATGTTCCATTACATGTACATACCAGCATTTTGTTTGTCCATTCATCCCCTGACGGATGAATGGGTTGTTGATGGGCATTCGGGTTGTTTCTACAATTGGCTATTATGAATGATGTCATTGTGAACATAGGGATACCAATACTTGTTTGAGACCCTGCTTTCAATTTTGCTGGGTATTACCAAAGCGAAGAGGTACTGAGTCACATGGAAATTCTATATTTAACTTAGAAGAACTGTTATCCTAATCATAAATGTTTAGCAGGAAATTATTCATGAAGCGAAAGCATGGGAAATCAGATCAGGACTTAGAACACACACACACACACACACATACCCACATACACACACACACACTTGCCATCTGCCACTCTAAATGCCTGCAATCGTGAAAAGTCCACCTGATACTGTGAGTGCTGCAGAGACCCCCTCAAAAGGTAAAATAATAGGATGCTGCATTTGTCTCCCCCAAGCACAACTGATATATTTATATAAACTCAAGTTTTTGATGCACTGACTTTTCCTGTGAACTTGGGTTCAGCCAGCAGCTGACTCCAATGCTTTTCACTGCTTCAGAATGTGTAATGAGTAGGAGACTGATAATGTCACCAGAGTCATACTGAGTGGTTAGCTTTCTAGCTCTACAGAAACTCAGCAACCCGCCCACAGGAGAAAAAAAAAAAAAAGCAGAGGCTACTGAGGTCAAGGGTTTCAGACTGGCATGCGACCTACCCCCAGAGCTGACCTCTGTGTACGTACTGCACTCCAGGTCTGGGGTCAGACAGAGGTGGCTGTGAAGGTGGGGAGTCCCTGGGAGCCTGTGGAAGCCTCCAATCAGGCCCCAAACTTGGCTGACCCTGGGGAGCATTTCCAATACAATAAGCAACTGTTTCAGTTAAGATTTTTAAGGGATTTTCTTTCAGCAAACCTATTAGAGACAAAGTGAAAATCACAAAGTCTTGGGAGAAGGGAATTGGTCATACAAAATTTTCATCCTCATTCTTCAGCAGCTGGGCCACAGTTGGACAAAACGCTTCAAGTTTTGGATTCAGATCCTTCCAGCAGGGTACAGCAGTGTTTAGAAAGACTAATGAGGGGGTGTCTGGCTGGTTCAGTAGGTTAAGCGTCCCACTTCAGCTCAGGTCATGATCTCATGGTTCATGGGTTCAAGCCCCACATCGGGCTTCATGCTGCCAGCTCAGAGTCTGGAGCCTGCTTCGGATTCTGTGTCTCCCTCCCTCTTTCTCCCCCCACTCATGCTCTGTCTCTCTCTGCCTTTCGAAAAAATAAATGTTAATTTTTTTTTAAAAAAAGAAAGACTAAAGGAAGTTCAGTCATCTTAGATAATCTTGCTAAATACAACAAAGAATCTTGCCCTTAGTTCCCCAAATTTTTGTGTATCAGAAAATAAATTTTGAAATATAAATGCAAATGGAGAAGAAAGAAACCATTCACTCTTTTTTACATAAATGGAAGTGCTTACTTTTCTCAAAGAAGCAAGCACATACACCGTGGGTTTCTGGATCTCAGAATGCACCATCCAAGAAAAATAATTGGCATAAAAGTTTGATGGATTGGTTATTAAAATCAAGTTCCTTCCTCTGACTACCAGACACTACGGCAGACTCACGGTAGAGAAGCTGGTCCTACAGCAATTAGGACACTGGCCCGCCCATTGCAGACAGCCCCGCCTCGTTTTATAGCGAATGATGCAGGTAAGTATTAGTGTCAAGGACCCAAGAACTGGTTATTCTCTTCTGTGGGGAAAACCCAGGAGCACAGTCTAATGATGTGCAGAGTGAAATTTCTTTCTGGCTGAGTCATCTTTCGCTAGGTCCAGGAACTAAAAAGAGCAGGAGCCAGAAGTGTGTAGCACACAGTGATTATCTCATCCATCAGGAGGCTGTACATCTGTGCACGATGTGAGAGCAGCCCATAACCTTGTCGACATGACATAGTATGAGAAAGCACAATGCAGAGGCCTAGGACTGTTTGGGACATCCAGGTAAGCTTGTGAGGACACAGCAGTGGACCTTAGAGACCTCACAGATTCCCCCCCTAGGAGAGCCAAGGACAGAGAATCCTACCGGCCTGCCAGAGCTATCGCATGAAGATCCATCCTCGCCCCGGTCTCCCGTCGTGCAATCACAATTCAGACTTTACTACTTCACCCCATGCACTTTTTCATGAGAAGATGACTGGTTTTATCTTCCTCAAGTCTTGGGAAATCGACGGAAACAAGTACCTTCCTGCTTGCATTATTCCCCGCCCCCTTGCAACCCAGAGGAACTGACTCACCAGTTGCCAATGCAAAACTCCAATATCTCTGGTGTAGCAATCCATCCGTACGAAGCCGTGTGGATTAGAGAGAAGAGAACTGACCACAGTAGACTCCACCTGTTAAGCCCTGCTGATGCAGCAGGCTAAACACCTCCCATGCTTTCTGCACCAGAAGGCAACCAGAAAGATGCGCCCAATGGAAACCAAATGCTGTCATTAAATTTAGCATATAAAATGAACCCCCCAAAACCACCAGCATCCCCCACATAGAGAAACAGGGCTGTAGTTGAAGCCTCTCCTTCACAGTTTGTCCTTTATTTTCCAGAGGTGTTCAAGCAAACCTAGAAGTTCATTTCCATGAGTGCCTGAAGGACCGAATCAAAAACAATCACCTTTTCTGTCTCTGAAAAGATTCAGAAAGTCAGTTTCAGCAGGCTTGGCTCACCTGGCCGGTGATCCCAGTGAGCACCTCTCCTGTGCACTAGATATGTCAGACAGTATTTAAGTTTCTAAACACATTCTTTGTCAGTGCAGAAGAGGAGGCTCAGATAGATTACGTGACTCAACCCAGATCTCACCAATAATAAATGGTGATCAATCTTTAAGCCCACGCGTCTGGAGGCTTTCTTTCCCACAAGGCTGGCTGAGCAGCTAGCTCTTCTCAGAAAGGATAAATCTAGCCCTCACTGCCCACCACCCCAGGCTAATCCCAAAGTCACCCTTTTGCTACCAACTGCAAATAGCATCAAGAGGTTGGCAGAAACCGTGATTTGGGGATTTGTTGGGGTCTGGCCTCCCAAGGGCAGTCCTTGGTTCTCCGTGGCTAAAAAGTCTCTTATTTCCCAAAACCATTAACTTGAGTTGCATTGCAAAGACCAGGTAGGAATGAAACAAGCAAACTCATACTCCACAATCAAATACCATCAGATGACACTAAAGACTTAAAAAAAAAAGGGAGGAGCCACGCTTACTGGATAACAATTGGCAATGAAAATTGAGCAGGCTTTGGCCTGCATTTCCTAATATCTCTGGGCTGAACTTAGTGACTTATGACGGAGAGAATTATCCTCTAAAGGGCATTTCAGGTTTTTCCAGAAGCATTTAATTAACTTGTAATATTTTAAAAACATGCTCTAAAGCACGTAGCTCAATTTTTTTAAATGTTTATTTATTTTTTAGAAAGAGAGAGACAGAATATGAGCTGGGGAGAGACAGAGAGAGAGGAAGACACAGAATCTGGAGCAGGCTCCAGGCTCTGAGCTGTCAACACAGAGCCCGACTCGGGGTTTGAACCCAAACTGGGAGATCATGACCTGAACCAAAGTCAGAAGCTTAACCTACTGAGCCACCCAGGTACCCCTCACAGCTCATTTTTTTTAATGTTGAGATCAGCCTTCCTTTGGATTCATAGGAAATACTCCATATAAGACAGAACGTTAGAATAGTACATTCCTGGGGCGACTTGGTGGCTCAGTCCGTTGAGCATCTGACTTTTGATTTCAGCTCAGGTCATGATCTCACTGTTGTGAGTTCGACCCCTGCATTGGACTCAGTGCCAGACATGGAGCCTGCCTAAGATTCTCAAGAATGGTACTTTCTTTTCGGGTCATGGAACACACGTTTTGTCAGCCTCTGGATGGTACACATGACCGAACTCGCCAGTGCTCCATAATGGTCATGTGAGAGCTGCTTCTTTGTTTCAGTTTTTGAAAAATCTATTGTGAAACATTTGTGACATACAAAGCTATGGAGAATATAATATAATAGATGCAAGGGTACATATCTCCCAGCTCCCAAAATGGAAGTGTACAAACACACTTGAAGCAACCTGTTTTCCTCATCTCACCTGGCTTCGGAGTGTCCATCACATCCATGCATATCCTTATACTTTCATCCCATTAGTCTGTGTACCTAAGCAATATTGAGTATCACATTTGCACAACTAAAACATTACATAAAAAGTAGATCAATGACTTTGTTCACAATGTATTTTCCAAAACTCTTTTCATTCGAATGCTTCTAAGAATTACCCATGTGGATGCAGAGAGTTCCTGTTCATTTATTGTCATGACCATACAGTATTCCACCACACAAATATGCTTTGGTTTAATTCACATTCCTCTTGTTAATGCTTAAGTTGTTTCTAGTTTTTGCTACTACAAATGAAGCTGATGTGCACTTTATGCAAAACATTCTTCTATAATTCTATTACTGAATGCATTCTCACACATTCTATCTGTCTCCTTAGGCACATATGTGAGATTTTCTCTAGTATAGAACCCTAGAAATGGAATTGCTGGGTCACAAAGTATGCTCATTTTCATCTTTATTAAAGATGACTAGGGATACCTGGGTGGCTTAGCCAGCTGGGCATTCAACTCTTGATTTCAGCTCAGGTCATGATCCCAGGGTTGTGGGATCAAGCCCTGCATTGGGCTCTGGGCTGAACATGGAGCCTGCTTAAGATTTTTCTCTCCATCTGCCTCTCTCCCCAACTCGTGTGTGTGTGCGCACTCTCTCTCTCTCTTTAAAATAAATAAAATAAAATAAAAGAAAAGAAAAGAAAAGAAAAGAAAAGAAAAGAAAAGAAAATAATAAAATAAAATAAAAAAGATGGCTAAATTGCTATGCAAAGTGGTGGTAAAAATTTTCTTTCTCCCTAAAAAGTATGACTTCCCATTTCTTCATATTCTCACCAGCACTTAATACTTTCAAAGTTATCAATTTTTGCCAGTCTAAAGAGTGTGAAGTGGTCTTTAATTGTCTTTTAATTTTGAATTTCCTGATCGGAATGTGGCTGAGTGTTTTTATGTCTTTGTGGGCCATTTTGGTATTTTCTTCCCTGTTTATAGGTGTATTTCAGATGTATTCCCTGTTTATGTCATTTTCCTATTTCCTTACTGGGATTATTTGTCTTCTTATCATCAATTTTAAATGTTCTTTGTATATTGTGTATACATATTGCAAATGTCTTTGTGTCTTATCCCTGTTGTTTTCTCCCCACCCTCTTTTTTCTCTACTGTGTTTGAAACACAGACTTTTAAAAGTTGAATTTATCAATCATCTATTTATCTGTTCTCTTTACATCTCTGAAAGAAAAATTCCTGACCTACCACGAATCACAAAGATATTTTCTTACATTTTTTAATAAAAGAATAAAAGGTTTTATTATCATATCTTATGTCTTTTTTTCTCCTTAGGGTTCATTTTGTATATGGTGTGAGATAAAGACAAATTTTTAACTTTTTTGCCTTAATAAATTATCAAAGCCACATGTTAAGCCCATGCCTTTGACAGTGATCTGCAGTTCAACTCTCCTGTATATCAAGTTTCTGAATGAGCGTTAATTGTTTCTGGGGTAATTTCATTGTTTCATTGGATCTGTGTACCTGGCCTGTGCCAATATCACACTGGCCAAATTACTGTAGTTTCAACATAAATCTCGATTTCTGGTCAAACATGACCTCTCTGCCCTAGTTCTCTTCAAAATTACCTTCAAAAGGAGCTATTATTTGTTGGCCTTTTTCTCTTCTATGTTTTAGAACCAGCTTGTCAATTTTCATATAATCTGATCTTTTGATAATAATATCTTTGGGTTTTTTCTTTCAAATTCATACACTATATTTCTTATACTCAGCGATGATCTATAGAACAATTTGCATAGAAACAGTGATTCTAGATCTATATGTATAGGTTTCATTATTAAAACGTTCACTCTAGGTGTTTGCATGTTCGTTTTATCAAATTTATAAATCCTTTTAAAAACCATGAGTAAGTTCAATTTTATCACATGTTTTTGCTGAATCCATTAGGATGATTATTTATGTATTTTTTCCTCCTGCAGTTAGTGTCATGAATTACATCAAGAGATTTTCTACTGTTCAACCATCCTCGTATATCTAGGATGTATGCAGCTTGACCATGGGAGCCAATAGTTCAAAACCTATCTCTGTTGGCTGTATGTGTGGCAACTGTTGGTTGTCTACCAGATGGCTATTCCCACTCCACCTCTAGAACCCTGGTATTGTCCACTGGAGGGCCGTGAACTTCAGGAGAACTTTTTAATATCTAAGTTAAGCACTGCATTTCCAGTGCCTCACCACGGAAGGAGAAATCTGCTTAAGATTTCTGGAGAAATTTCCTTTGAAATACAAGAAAGGTCTAACCTTTGGACATTGATATCATGGGTGTGATACGTGCAGCTGCTGCAAACTTCTTCCTGCCGTACACAGCTCTCTTGCTACCTTTTCACAAAAATCGACAGGCAGTGGATGGCAGAGGAGGAAGCAAAACTCTCTCTCCTTAAGAACATTGCTGAGATACTGAATGAAGCCACCCTCAGAACTGCTCCACTCTGACTTTTTTTTTTTTTTTTTTTTGGTCAATAACAGGTAGCATGATTATTTAAGCCATTTAGAATGATATCTTCAGTAACCTGAGGCCAAAATTATTCTTCCAAATCTCCTGGTCTCTGATGCCGTTAGAATGTGTTTCACTGTTTCACAGGAGGGTTGAATTGCCTCTGACAAATATATATGGAAGACTGACCACAAGCCAGACACTGGCTAAGGGCTAAAGAGAGAAATGATTGAGCTCTGCCCTCTAGGAACTCACCGCTTGGGAATGGAAACAGGTTTATGAGCAAATAATCAAAATCCCACGTAGACATTCAAGGGGCAAGGTAGCTCTGCAAGGCTATGAGAGTGCAGGGGGATGTGGGGTTTTAATTTTATCCTGGAAGAAATAGAGGAGATATCCAAAAGACATCTGGGCCTTTGGAGGATTATCAGGTATATAAGTAATCATGGAGACAAAATAGGGGAATCTAGGGGCACCTGGATGATTCAGTCCATTAAGTGCCCGACTCTTGATCGTGGCTCAGGCCATGATCTCACTGTTTTTAGGCTCGAGCCCCATGTTAGGCTTTGTGCTGACAGCAAGGAGCCTACTTGAGATTCTCTCTTCCTCTCTTTCTGCCCCTTCACCTCTTGCACACACACACACACACACTCTCTCTCTCAAAATAAATAAATAAAATAGTAAAATAAAGAAGAAAGGCATCTGAAGAGCAGAAGCTAGGGGTGCATGACCTTAAAATAACAGGAATGGAAGCAGTTGGTTCAACTGCAGATGGTCTTGCAGAAATGAGATGCAGATTTTAAGGGCAATGAAGTTTCAACTTCCCTTTTACATAGGGACGTCCTGGGGTAGGACGAGGAACAGCCAGAGTGTGTTACAACACAGTGTTCTGTGCTGGCCAGGTTCCCAGGGGCTAGGAAAGTCCCTTGCATGTCCGGAGCACTGGGGAACTGAAGTTAGGGCCCCCTGGTAATGTTGAGCTTGAGATCACTATAAGAGATAATAGTGGACATCCCCGGCAAAGGGTGTGCAACAGGAATGGTCACATATGGCTGGCGGGGTGCTGAAGTGGTGTGGGGAGATTTCCTCGGGCACTGGTGTTAAAGGCAAGGAATCTTGCCTTTCTCTCCTATTTTCTCACCCACTCCATATCGGCGTGAACCAGAGAGAACTCACACCAGCTATTTATTGAGAGTCAACCGTGTGCAACCCTTCCCAATTCTGCACTGGTGACATCATGTCGGTTGCTTGAAATTGGTCATGGTGACATTATTTACACCATGGAAATGAGCACATGCTTCAAGTCAGTAGTTTTGTTTTGGAGCCAATGTTAAACCTTTACCAGCATGATGTTGCATAATCTAGTGTAGAGCACAAATTTCCCCCAAAAATGTCTGACCCCTCACTCGCTGATCTGCTATAGCACCCCCTCCCAGAATGCTGAGCATGTTCTTGCAGATGCATGAAAATGAAGTTGGAACCCAAGCATCTCTTCCCAGACACCGTAGCATAATGTGTGAGTATCTGCTGCAAAGATTTGATGATCCTGCTGAAAATTCAGGAGTAGCAAATTACAGAGCTCCCTTCTGCCTTGCCTCTGAGAATCGTTCATATGTAACACCTGGAGGAGTGTCTACGGTGATTAGAAATCAAAGTAGCCCTGCTAAGACCAAGGTCACAAGGGTAGCAAAGCTTCTCCCTCCTTTTCTACCGTACTTGTCCCCAACACTCACCACTGGTCCCAGGATGCATCAGCTCAAGAGCATGAAGTCAACCTTTGGTGTTTAGATGGGGAGTCTCTTGGGCACCCCTTTTCCCCATTCAGGGAAAGGGTAATAGACACTCCCCCCCCCGCCCCCTGGAAGCCTAGCATCCAGTTCCTTTATCTCTTATTTCCAATTTCATAATTTTTGTTCTTATTTCAGCATTTACCTCTAGGATTGTCAAACACCTGGTTAAAGGTCTTGACCTCCTAGATGACATGACTTTTGAACTTACACAGAGCTGTTATCAGTTCATTTCCTTAGAGAGAAGTGGGGGCTTTCTCTGGTCTCATTTCTTAAATTTTCTCAAGTTCTTTTTATCTCTAACCCTGTAAACAGAGAAGAGACGGGACTGGCCATCCTTTGGAGATCACCAGAGTAAGAAACCCCAACCCACACATGATCGATGACAGCTTCCCCATTGCAAACGTGTGGAAAAACATGAGCAGGAGCAAAAGTAAAACTCCCTCTTACGCATTAGAACATATGCTTTACCACTGAGTTGTTGATCATGCCATAAAATCAAAGCAATTCAAAAGAGTAAGAGGGGATTTATTAAACAAGTCCTGATACATAATTATATCAGGATGCCATATAGCCATTCAAAACCATGATACAAAAGAATGTTTAATGACACAAAAGAATGTCCACAATGCATTGCTACATGGAAAAAGAAAGCTATAATACGCATTCTACCCTCACCCCTACATGCACACACAAAGTCTAGATACTATACAGGTAAAGAAGAAGAAAAAAAGACCAATAAAGGCCACATATCAAAATGTCAAGTATTAATCATTACATAGGAATGTTAGTAATTTATTTGTATTTTGCCTTTTCATATCACATGCCACTTTCCCTGTAATTGCAGAGACACTGGAAAATCCCTTCTGCCTTGACAAACTTGCACTAAATGATCTGTCTGCCCCAGGGCAATTGCTCAAGAAGGACAGTGAACTCGTTATCTCTCAACAGAAATCAAGCTGCAATCTTCCTGCGGACGTGTTCTGAGTTTGGAAACTTGCATGCGGACCACCCCGTGCAGACAGAGTCTCTACAGCCTACATGTTCAGCCAAGAACAAGCCGGCTTGCTTTATTTAGCCATCGTAGATAATAGCGAGGTGCTTTCAAAGCATACTTTCCAGTCACTTTGCAAGACAGCATGGAAGCAATTCAATCTGGCTCACCCCAGAGCTGAAGGCTCTGGCAGACCCGGGGCGGGTGGCTCAGTGAGGGAGAACTATTAGCCCAAACCACATTGTTTACCTTGGAATTACAGGGGAAATGAGGCTTCTGGTCTTGTGATCTTATGAGAATGAGGAGTTCTTTTCCTAGAATTCTCGCTTGGAACTTTTCTTCTATCTTTAACCTCAATTTTAATCTCAAATTGTGAGACATTGTGAGGGAAGTCTTTCTAGAATCATTGCAGACTTTTCTGCCCCGGGTAAGCAGAGTAAACAAAATCTTGTGAATATATTTTGATGAATCCTAATTCTAATTATTTTGCTCTGCTCTAAGTGGTGGTGCTAATGTGGCAGAGAACCTTGTATCTGCAGCCCCAAATGCTTGCCTTTCACTTTCTTCCTCTCTTCATACCCCCACTGTTAAGAAAGCACTTCACACTCCCTACAGAGAAAGGGTATTAATTTCTTGTCTCCTTTACAATTCTCTACCTTATACTGTCTTGATTCTGACAAAAAGGATCGACTCATTAATATTATTTTAAAAGTATGAGTAAATAAGCTCTGAGGAAAGCCTTGATTTTTGTTGTTGGTTTACCCCTATGGACTTTCGTCTATACAATATTTTCAGCCTGATATGGTCAGAATATTTTTTTTCTTTTTAATTTGCTAGAATTTTTTTTGGTTTTGGTTTAGGTTATGCTCTGACTAGTTGAAGTATTGGAGAAATGCTCTCCAAACATAAGATATCAACCCATCTTTGTTGTTTAGTTTTTAATGTTTATTCATTTTTGAGAGACAGAGAGAGAACAAGCATGAGCAGGGGAAGGATAGAGAGAGAGGGAGATACAGAATCGAAGCAAGCTCCAGGCTCCAAGCTGTCAGCACAGAGCCTGACGCAGGGCTCGAACTCACAAACAGTGAAATCATGACCTGAGCCAAAGTCAGATGCCTAACTGAATGAGACACCCAGGCACCCATCGACCTATATTTTAAATATAGTTTTTACTGACACTTTGCTCTTATTCCCTTTACTTGCAAATAAAATGTATGTTCTTCAGTGGGGAAAATTATGTGCTATATTTCTGTACATTTTACTGTTTTAAACGCAGAGCAGATGCTTGGTAAACAACGGTTAACTGGCAATTTACAGAATTCTATGCCTCTTAATAACTGTGGAGGCCAGAGATAAAGTCATAAAATGATAAATCAAAGACACAAAGTGCATAACACTTGGATGAAAAATCCAATTACTGGAAGAAACAATAATTACTAAAACAATGGTCTTCAAATATTTTTGTTTGGAAACGCTCTACAAAGAACTCTTAAAAACTACATATTCAATGTCTCATTTATAGTTTGACTTCTATAATGTGTCATTGTCATGCCAAAGAGTTACAAAGAATATATATTTCTCTATATTGTAAATATCTACTTTAAAAAAATCGTATCTTCATTTTAAGTATATCCAATGGAATCTAGGTACCATGGTAATTGGATACTTCTAATACTCATTTTCAAAATATAAACAAGTTCCTCTTTAGCAGATTGAAATTTTATACCCCTTGTTCTCCTTGACTCATCTGTATTCCACTAACCTGACAGGATTTTATTTCTTCTGTTTTGGCTTATCGTTACAGTTATTGGGAGTATATAATTGATAGATAAATATTCCTCATAAAATTTTACTGGAGATGTTTATTTAATGAGATACATGAAGTTTTTTTTTTTTCAGTTTGTTCATGTATTCATGAGTGATCATTACATAGTCCTCGAATAAGATAGGATTTGACATCAGTCATGTTTTTATTTTTTATTTTGATAAATGTATATACCAAATAGATGTCACTTAAATGAATGGACAGAAACAAAAGGAATACTATAATAGCAAGGTAGCTTATTTTTAAGATAGGGGCACCTGGATGGCTCAGTCAGTTACGCTTCAGGCTCTTGATTTCGGTTCCAGTCATGATCTCATGGTTGTGAAACACAGCCACTCATCAGGTTCTGTGCTGAGCGTGGAGTCTGCTTGAGATTCTCTCTCTCCCCTCCCCTGCTTGCACTCTCTCTCAAACAAAAAAATAAATAAACATTAAAATAATAAAAAAAGGAATGCCATCTGAGATAGATGCCAAAAATCTCATCATAATCCATTTTCCAAAATGTTCAATCACCTACCAGCTCTCTCCCCAGTGAGATCTTCTTCCATATGGCTGAAAGCAAAGATGTGTTACCTAGACAAGACATGTTTGGTGCTCGAGCACCTCTTTGTCCATCCCGAATCCATGCCAACACTGGAGGATTCTAGATGGCTGTAGGGTGGCCTTTCTCTTGTAAAGTGGAAGAAGGTGACTGTGGAAGGGGGAAGGAGAAGCAGCAAGAGAGAGACGCACTCACAGGCAGATCACTTTGAAGAAACTACACCGAGGAGGTTGATGCTTGAGAGAACAATCTCCACCCCCTTGGAAAGCCCACATTGAGAGAATCCATGAACCAGAAGAAGTGGAGAAAGCTTCAGGGAGGAGTTTTGAGCTGAGCCTGGAGAGTGCGTGAAGTTTAGATTAAGAACAGAAGACTCAGAGGTTATCCAACCTACCTGAGAGGCACAGGTGAACCAAAAGCCCTGACCGAGATGTCCCAATGGAAGGCACTGGAAGAACAGTGGGCAGAAAATAGCCAAGGCTACATCCTTTGGCTGTCTCATTCTCATTCTGGATTCCACAGTGATAAACAGTTGGAGCATTTAGGGTATAAGACTCTAGATCAGGGATGTAATACTTAATTGCCTATAGAAACTAGGCAGGTAAAATAGAGTCACTTCTATGGCAGAATCTTATGACATAAGCTGTATGTCACTGTGCATAGGGGCGGGAGGGGGACTAGAGGGCATGCAAAGGGGTCAGCAACAGTGGAGGGGTGGACCTGTGTTGCAGATCTTCCAATCTCTCAAGTGAAGCTAGAAGTCCAGATTTGAAAGCAAAGCTCCTCAGTGGGCAAGACAAAATATGTTTGTGGCCTCTCTCTGTTCTGCCAACCATCAATTCTCTACTTCTGCTGCAAAGACTAAATTTTAACTACACATTTTTGGCCAGAAAGCATCGAAAGCTGAATTGTTCTTCCCTAGAAGGGCAGATGCCTGGAACAAAGTCAGATGGTCAGTCAAGGGTTGTCAGCCGAGCGGGGAAATGAGTGGTTCCTTTGATGGAAGTGCACCTTTAAAAAGACCCCTTTTTACCTCCTTCCAGTAGAAAGGGACTGGAGATTCTCTAGCGGGTAGAGTCTAAAGGGCAAGGGAGAGAGCTCTGTGAGACCTCATTACCAACTGTCTCTTTCCAGCACTGGATTCTGCTTTCCTGTTTGTTTTGGCCAGTAGAGAGAATAGCAGCAATTTTGCTCACTTCCTAGGAGATTGCTGTATGCATTTCCTGTACAAACACTTCTAAAGATCCAGTTGTTTCTATCATGTGCCCCTTGCCTTGGATTGCCTCTCGTGTTTATTTTGTCCTGATTTACTCTGTGTATTCTGTAAGCCACCTTGAAGTCCTCGTGGAATGAGGTAGGGCGTAAATAAATACATGTACTATCTCTGGAGCCTCCCCCGCCCATCCCCTGCCCTTCCCTTACCTGAGTTTACACTCTTTCGTCGATGCTTCAGACCCCAGGCCTATGGGGATGCCACTTAGTAAATTACTGCTTCCGTGTATCCTGAAGGTAATGGGGCTTCCAAAGGTGCAGAACAAACCACCAGAGAGTTGTTTAAGCGCCAGGAAATCTGGCCCAATACATTATTCCAAATCTATATTTATGTTCATGGCTTATGAAGCACCTCAGGGCCCTTTGGGATAAGAAAAGCTGCATGAATCTAAGAAAATATTATTAAATAGATTTATTTTGGGTTGCTAAAGAGTGTGAGGCCCTCTGGAGAACCGCTGGAGGAGAATGAATTATTTTCTGCAATCCCCACCACTTGTCTTTTTAAGAGTCTCTCATTGAACCCCTGGTGCAGCCCTAATAGTTCCAGCTAATCCTGTTGCTATAGTTACAACAATTAATTATATGCTTAACTAGCCTTACTAGTACACTGCAGCAATTCAATTAAAATCTGATTTCACTCTTCCTGTGCTTTCGAGTTTTTTTTTTTCCCCAGCCTCCAAATCTGAAAACTGTCCATAATATGGATCGAAAGGGTCCCAGAAGTTGTTCAGTCCATTCCCTGGTGGAATCTTCAGCTTGAACTTGATCGGACAGGGCACTGTTGCCCTGCAATAGACCTTGGTACAAGAGCCAAAACATTTGGGAGATTGGAACCCAACAGCTGAGCGAATCATAAAACGAATACCCAATGGGTGTTCAGGCTGCAAGGAAGAGATGAGGGTTTTTTTTTCCCTTCTTAATTTTAATAATGTATTTAAATTGGAATGAGGGTACACAGGATTCTTGAATTAGTGGCTCTGCCTAACCACCGTCATGCCATCCAGACACTCCCGCTGAGCCGTATGGTGGGAAGCACCTCTCTCGAGGCCATCCCTGCAGACCAGCGGGGACTGAGGAGGCTGTAGGATCATTTGAAGCTCCAAAGTGCACTGATATCGTCAGTCCCTAGGCACCCAAGGGAAATGCGTTGGTTGGCAATTCTGGTTCCATCCCCTCTTCTGCTGATGACCAGTGTCAGAGTGACAGCCTGACACTTCCGTTATTACCAGGAGGGGAACAGTTGTAGAGAGGTCTCGTTCAAGTTCTTATCACTTGCCAGGACAGAGCTGTAGGTAAAATCCCATTCCTGTGAAAACGCTGAAGGTTACTGCTTTTCTTCTTTTCTTTTTCCAATCACAAAAGACGTTCTCTCAATATAACTGACATGTGCTTTCCTGATCTGTCTCCATATTTTTCCCTCTTCTCTCTTTGGCCCTCTAATAACGACAGCTAACACTGCTATATTTCTAGGCAGCCTGCACTATATTAAGTGATTTTCTTGAATTGCATGATTTTGCGGGTGTGGAAACTGAGGCTCTCAGCGCTTAAGGACTTACCCCAGGACACTGAGCTAAAGGCAGAGCCACAGTCACACCCAGACCTGCCTGGCTCCTGGGTGTGTTCTTAGCTTTTATACTCTGAGCTCCTCCAAAAATGCCTTTTGTGCTACGACCCTTTTTCTTCAATGATCTCCCCTTGGACTAACTCCCCTGCCTCCTGAGGAGGGCTCCAATCCAAACCCGGTCTTGACCCTCCTTCACCTGCCTGCTACCTATTCCTTTAATGTCTTCCCATGGCCACTGCAAACCTGGTGTGTTCACAGTGGAACCGGCATCCCCTCTCTGACCTACATTCGTCCATCTTCCTGACTTCTGTCCCTCTGTGAATGATATCCCTCTGGCTGTGCAGTCCTGAAACTTAGAACTGTCTCTGATCTTTGACTCCCCATCTCCCCCGACTCCTTACAAATAACCAGTCCCTTGGCTGCCTCCCTCACTCTTGTTGGTCATTTCCTTCACATGATCCAATGAGCCCACTCCTGGAGCCAACACTGAGTTCAGGGGAGGAGGGGGCCCTTTGCCATGAGCCATAGTGTGGATTTCACAACATGTTAGAATGCACGTGGAGTTTCTCTCCAGGTTTCCACTATCAGTGGTTTTATAGTACCTTTTCCCTCCACCATCACTCCTGGGGGTTCGGGGTTTCTGCACCATCCTCAGCAGGGCGGGGGCTTGAGGGGGCCCCTCCTCTATACTTACCATATACTGGCTTCCTTGTATGGACCGTGACTGCACCCCATCCCACGATCAAACATAGCCTTTTTGTGGCCCACACCTGAACAAGATGTCTACCAACACTGTTTGTAGCTATACCCCATTCTTAGTACAAAGTCGGCCCACGTTAGGCCTTTAATCAAATTGAATTTCTCAATTTGAGTTTGCTTCCTTACAATGAGATTTTTCTGGAGACATTACCCCATTTCAAGGGAATGATTCCAAATGTGTGTGTGTGTGTGTGTATGTGTGTATAGATGGGAAGCAGGAAATACACACGCACACACACTCACAGGAAGAGTACTGTGTTTTAGGCTGTATTTAGATTTTTTTAGCACAACATAATTTAAGAAATACTTATTGAGTGGGGCACTTGGATGACTTAGTCGCTTTAGCGTCTGACTTCGGCTCTGGTCATGATCTCTGCGTTAGTGTGTTTGAGCCCTGCATCAGGCTCACTGCTGTCCACACAGAGCCTGCTTTGGGTCCTCTGTCTCCCTCTTTCTGTCCCTTCCCTGCTTCCTCTCTCACTCTCTCTCAAAAATAAATAAACATTAAAAAAAAAAAGATATACTTATTGAGTGTCTTGTATTTGCAAGACAGTGTGCTAGGTGTAAGTACTATCTATCCCCTAAATAAATATTCATTAAGTGAGTAAATGAATGAGTGGAGGAAAGAATGAAGGAATGAACTTATTTTGTCATTTATTTCTCCAACTTGGGGACCATGCTGGGCTCTGAGAACAAAGCAATATTTTTTTTTTATCTACTCCACAATACTTAATGTCTCCTACATGTCAGACACCATGTTGGACCCCAAGTACACAAAGGTGAGCAAGAGTGAGCAAGGAACACAAAACTCCTACTGGCCAAGCTCAAGTTCAGACGGAGGCAGGTGGATGGTGCAGGGACAGGTCAATAGGCAGTTGCTGGGCCATGACCTTCTAAGACTGTTGGTGTTACCGGAAGCAGGAAAAGCCTGAGCACCGGAAGTGGGGGAGGCTTCCCTCCCGGGTCCTCCTTGAGCGTGCCCACTCCCCTTGTGCCCCTCCATTCAACTCCTCTATGAAACTAGGACTTTCTGGATTTATTTTATTTTATTTTATTTTATTTTAATGTTTATTTATTTATTTCAAGAAAGAGAGAGTGCAAGTGCAAGCAAGGAGAGTCAGAGAGAGAGGGAGAGAGAATCCCAAGCAGGCTCCACACTGTCAGCACAGAGCCCAATGTGGGCTTGAACTCATGAACCATGAGACCATGACCTGAGCTGAAATCAAGGCCACCCAGGCGCCCCTTTTCTGATTTTATTTTTAAGTCTTCCCCTCCCCTCCAGTTCAGCAGCAAGGGGACACCTCTCCAGGAGCCAATGGCATCTCTGAATCTATCCAGCCCTTAAGGCTGTGACAAGAACAGTCAGTCCATCACCATCCTGGCCTCTGTGGGGGTCTGGCCAGCAGTCCCCAGGAAAAGGGGAGAAAGCATTTGCTTACGTAAACTTGTTTATGCCAATTGCTCTCACGGTGTTGTTCTCCGCCATTACGGTCATCACAGAGGAGCTCCGGAATCCCACGGTTACTTTTCACTAATTGACACCCTTATGTGAGCAGGTGTAATCTCACCAACTCCACCAAAACAAAATAAAGAGAAGAAAATGTTCCAGAAAGAGCTATTCTTTATATAGTCACCATGGCAACGCTGTTATCACAGGGGCTATCTATCTAGGCCAAAGCAGTACAGAGAAGAGAATGGCTGTGGGTGCTCAGGCCCCCACAGCAGCCTGGGGACACAACTGGGGTCACAGGCAGATTAGAGAGCTTTCCAGCCTCTGCCTTGGCTCCTAATGCAGTAAGCACTTGCAGGGCCTGCTCATTCCTCCCCAGCTGGGTCCCAGGGTCCCGGGAGGCATCTCAGCGGACATGAACTAGGTCCCTGAATGTCCTCAGGCACCTTATTGGGGCAGGCCCTGTGCTGGCACCTCATGAGGGCCCCAGGCCAGACAGGAAGGTGTCTCCCTGGCAGCAGCCCTGGGCCAGTTTGTCCTGTGGCTCCCGCTGAGTGCAAGCTAGGAACTGGCCCCACGCCGTATCTGTCCTCCTCTCTCTGAGACGTGTGCCACAGGCCAAGCCCGCCTTTGCTCCTGGAGTGTTAGAAACTGGGTAAATCCCCTCCTTCGGGCATCTCTTTCTTTCTACATTCTCCTAATGTTGAGGGATGCCCCCAACCAGAATCCCTTCTCCTTGCTCATTTGCCCTGAACTGTGTTCTTGAGTCAGTCAGCCTTAGGCATCTGTACTTTTGCTTTCCATGTTATGGGTTCTTGCCCAGGAAGTTCCCCAGTTCTGCACATGATTAAACTTTCGAGGGGCCATCTCTTCATCCCTCTGGGACTGTCAGATCCCTAGGTGAACATATTCATGTTATTTATGACTTAGAAACAACTAATGTAGGGGTGCCCGAGTGGCTCAGTTGGTTAAGCATCTGACTCTTGATATCTGGCCCAGGTCATGATCTCATGGTTTGTGAGTTCAAGACCTACATAGGGCTCCATGTTGACAGTGTGGAACCTACTTGGGAATCTCTGTCTTTCTCTATCTCTCTCTGCCCTTCCCACACTCTCTCTCTCTTCTGACCTGTGGAGATCCGTTAAATGTTAAATAAATAAACTTAAAAAAAAAAAGAAACAACTAATGGAGGCAAAACCATGAGAATGGATGATTTGAGGGAACTTCCATTTGCTTACTGGAAATTAAGCTTTTTATAGGGAGAGCTACTGCCATGAATCTGGTAGAGCACTTAATCCTTTCACAAGGATGTGGGTAAGAGGCACAGCTGGACTGGAGAAAAGGTACTGTTACGGACTGAATTGTTTCCCTCCGAAATTCATAGGTTGAAGCCTAACCCTTGGTGTGACTGTATTTGGAGTAAAGAAGCAATTAAGTTTGGCGCACTTGGCTCAGTCAGTTAAGTGCCCCCTCTTCAGCCCAGGTCATGATTTCATGGTTCGTGAGTTCAAGCCCCACATCAGACTCTCTGCTGTCAGTGCAGACCCTGCTCTGGACCCTCTTTCCCCCTCTCTCTCTGCTCCTTCCCCATTCACTCTTTCTCTCTCTCTCTCAAAAATAAATAAATAAACATTAATAAAAATATTTTTTAAAAAGTAATTAAGGTTAAATGAGGTCATTTGGGTGGAGTCCTAATCCAGTAGGATTAGTGTCCTTATAAGAGGAGTCCAGAGAGTGTTCTCCCTCTTTCTCTCTCTCTCTCTGTCCGTCTCTCTGCCAGATGAGGACATGTTGAGTAGGCAGTTTTCCACGAGCCAGGAATAGAACTCTTACTAGGAACCAAATGGATTTCTCAGGCTCCAGAACAGTGAGAAGTAAATAGTCAGTGGTGTTTAAGTCAGTGTGCGGCATCCCCTCCTAAATGGATGCAAAGATGTTTTTCTGAGTCCCGCAGAGAGAAATAACAGGATGATTTGGGTAGCAGAGAAATATATTTAGACCAAAATATCATATCTGTCAGATCTACAAATTAAATGGGAGATAATTAACATCTCTACAATACTGAGTGTTGTAATCTACAAATATGGATGTCTCGGTTTGCTAAGGCTACCATGACTAAGTACCACAGAGTGGGAGCCTAAAACAACAGAAATTAATTTTCTCACAGTCTGGAGGCTAAAAGTTCAAGATCAAGGATTCAGTAGGGTTGGTTCACTCTCAGGCATCTTTTCCGGGTTGTAGATGGTAGTGTTCCCTCTGTGTCTTCACATCATCTTTCATTTGTACCCACTTGTGTTCAAATTTACTCTTCTTAAAAGGACATCAGTCATATTGGATTAGGGCACACCCAAATGATCTCATTTTACCTTAAATACCTCTTTAAAATCTGTATCTCTGGGGGCGCCTGGGTGGCTCAGTCAGCTAAGCATAAGATTCTTGATTTCTGCGCAGGTCATGATCTCATGTTTTCCTGAGTTCAGCCCCGCATGGAGCGCTGCATACTGACTACATGGAGCCTGCTCAGGATTCTCCCTCTCTCCCCCTCTCTCTGCTCCACCCCCACTGATGCACCCACTCTCTCTCTCTCTCTCTCTCTCTCTCTCAAACTAAATAAATAAACTTTTAAAAAATCTCTATCTCCAAACAGAGTCACAGTCTTAGGTAGTGGGGGTTAGGACTCAACATGTTAATTTTGGAGAAGAACACAAATTAGCCTCTTGACAATGAAATATCCCTCTATTTATTCAAGTCTTCTTTCTCTCAATAATGTTTATAGTGTTTAATGTTGAGGTCATCATCGCTTCTAGGCCTTTTGGCTAAGATCGAGTGTAATGTTGAGGTCATGCCCTCTTGTTAGATTTATTCTGAGATATTTGATGTTTTGGCTCTTTATAATTCGTATTTCTTAAATACCATTATTTATTTATTATTTATTTATTTTTGATATATTGAAATGTCATTGATTTTTATATATCAATCTTTAATCCAGTGACCATGTTAAATTTTATAAATTGTAATCGTTCATTTGTAAATTCTTTTAGATTTTTTCCACTTCACAATCAATGTGATCTCAAAATTATTATTTTATTTGTTCCTTTGTTAGTCTTTGTAGTTTTATTTATTTTCCTGCCATATTGCAATGGCTAGGACAACCAGTACGACAATGAAAAGAAATGATAATAACAAACCTTGTCTTACTTCTAATATCTGAGGAGGTGCTTTCTATATTATACCATCAAGTATACTTTTTGCTATGGATTTTTTGCTCATTATAAGTTTAGGGAAGTTCTGGGTTGTTTTTGTTTTTGTTTTTGTTTTTTTGCTATTTCTTGTTTGCTGACCCCAATCAGAAATGGAATGGATTTTTATCACTGTTGATTCTGCACCTATTGAAAGTATCATCATTTTTCCCCTTTATCCTGTCAATGAAGTAAAATACATTGATTAATTTTTTAAGGTTAAATATTATATCTAGAATGGACCCAAATTCAAAATAACATATTGTCTTTTTAGTTATTGCTAGGTTCATTTTGCTAAGATTTATTTATAATTTTGTCTTTATATCTTTTTAAAATATTTTATAATGTTTATTTTTGAGAGAGAGAGAGAGAGCCCACACATGCACATGTGCGCAAGTTGGGGGGGGCAGAGAGAGAGGGGGACAGAGGGTCCAAAGGGGACTCTGCACTGACTGCAGAGAGTCCAATGTGTGACTCAAACTCATAAACCATGAGATCATGACCTGAGCTGAAGACAGATGCTTAACTAACTGAGCCATCAAGGTGCCCTGGCTTTATGTCCTTGAAAATGGTCTATAATTTTCCTTTCTTATAAGTGTTGATGTCATGATCTAGTTTCAAGGTAATACTGGCCTCATAAAACAAGATGCCACACATTCTCTGTTTTGTTTTATATTATTTATTGGAGAAGTTTGTACACATTTAGTATTATTTATTCTTTAAATGTCTGGAAGAAATTACCACCATGCCTAGACATTTCTTTGTGGGAATTTTTGTAATTACAAAATCAATTTATTTAATCTATAGAGAACTATTTAGATTTTAGAAATTTTCTCCCTGATAGCTTCTTGGCCTTTTGGCTAAGATCACGTGTAGAAATTTTCTCCCTGTTTCCATTTTGGTAAGTTGAATTTTTCAAGAAAATTTCTCAGTTTACCTACATTTTGAAATTTACTGAAACAAAGTTGTTTGCAATATCCTTTCACTATATTTTTGTAATTATCTGTAGGATATGTGGTAATTCCTCTTTTGCATTCCTGATATTGGCAGTATGTGTCTTCTTTCTTTCTTAATCATACTTGGTAAGAGTTTAGTTTTTCAAAGAACCAACTTTAAGCTTTGTAATTTTTTCTGTTATACATTTGTTCCATCCTTGACTAATTTCTACTATTGTAATTATTATTATCTCGTTTCTTCTTTCTTTTTAACTTAACATTTTAAAACTTTCTATTATAGGTTCTATTAAAAAAATCAACAGCTGATTAATTTTCAGTTTATCTTCTTTTCTGACATACAAACTTATCCTTTTAAGCATGATATTAATTACCTCCTGCATACTTCAGTGTGCCATGTTTTCATTTTCATTTAATAAAATAATTTCAAATTTCCATTGTGATTTAATTTTGCCCTTGAGTTATTTAGACATATATTGTTTAATTCCCAAACATTTGGGGGATTTATAATAAACTTTATCATTGATCTCTAGATTTATTTCACTGTATAATTTTACTACATGGAATTCTGTTAAGATTTTATTTATGGCACAACATGTGGTCAATTTTGATATTGATATTCCATGTATTCCTAAAAATAATGTGAATTCTGAAGTTGATTGTACAGGTGGTAAATCATGTTCAAATGTTCTATACCTTTAATGATGTATTTTTGTTTGCTTTTTGTTGAAAACATGTTAAAATCAGCAAATATGGTTGTGAATTTCTTCCTTTAAATCTGCAATTTTTGTATTAGTTATTTTGATTCTATATTATTGGGTGCATACAAATTGAAAAGTATTCTATCTTTCTGGCTGATTGATCTTTCATCATTATGAAAGGTCCCTCTTTATCTCCAAGAATCTGCCTTTTGACTTAAAGTCTATTTTATCTTATATAATTATACCATATTATTTTTTTTATTAGTTTAGACTTTTAGTTCTTTGGTGTTATCATATATAAGGTGTTTATTTGTTCAGCTTGAGAGGTTTTGTTTTTAATTGAAGTTTTTAGTCCATTTATACTTATTGTAATTCCTAATATATCTTGCGTTTTTATTATCTATTACCTGTCATATGTGTTCTACATCCTTTATATGCCTTCCTTGTAACTTTTTGAACTAATAAAGCATTTTAAGATTATTTTCCAGTTCTTTCTGGAAATTACAACCTTGGTAGTTATATATTTTATTTTCCTTTAATAATTACACAGTGATTACAACAAATATCTTTGATTTATTAGAGCATCAAAGAGATAAGTACTTGGATCACTTCCCAGGTAATGCTAGAACTTTAACAATTTCAATTCCATTACCTTGCTCCCATCTTTTGTGTGTTGTTTTATGTATTTGTTCTCATGAGTTTTAAATCATTATCATTCTGTGTATTCAAAATTCATTTAGACTTACCTACATATCTTCATTTCTCACATTTCCATGTTGCCATTTGAGGTAACTCTCTTTCTCTCTTAGGAAATGCTTTAGTACTCTGTTAGTGTATGCTCGAAGACAACAAATTATTTAGTTTTCATTTTTCTAAAATTGTTTTCATTTTTCCCTCACTTAAATTCTTTTTTTCTGGATAGAATTTTAGTCTAGTAGTTATACTCAGAAAATCTATTCAGCAACATTTGTTTATGACCAAAACTTGTTTATCCGAAACTTGCTTTGGCCAAGTAATTCCCCTTTTAGGAAACCAATGGAAATAAGTTAAAGTGAAAAATAAAGCAAAATGTGTAAAGATACAAACTGCATCATTATTTATAAGAGTGAAAAATTAGAAATAAGTGTAAAATCCAACATTAAGGCAATAGTTCAGTAAATTATGGCAAATCCATACAATATTGTGAAACATTAAAATGATATCTATGAAGTACTTTTGTCAGAAAAAAAGTTATGTAATTATGAATGAGAGGAAACCAAGATGCAAATTTCAATATATTTTGTGATTTTATTTAAATAACAAATCTATGTGCATAGTAAAAGCCTAAAAGAAAATATGTAACTCAGTTAACCCTCCTTATCTATGAGTAAAAGGGTTACGGGTGGCTATTTTTCTGTAACTGAAATAAATTATTTCCATATGTAACTACGATGGCCTTAATTCTTTACTTTTTTTCATTTAAATTTATAAATAAAGCAAATGATAAAAACTATAGCTCTGTTAGGGGACATTTAATTTAAGGGGCTAAAGTTATTATAACTGTCTTCCACACACAGAATTTCCCATGAAAGGAAAACATGGAAATACGCCAAAGAAACCTATTTATAGTGTCATAAATTGTTCCAACTCTCAAATCACTGAAGAAAACCTACCTCACACAAGTTGCCATGAACACCTGACCCCCAAGCATAAATCTTTGTGTTGAAAATGGCATCCCCCACACATTCATTTGGAGTTAAAAGAATAGTATCCACCTTCCTTCATATACAGTCTGAGTTACTTCCTAAACCTCATTAGGGATGGTAATAACGCTTCCCCAACAGAAATTAATTCCATGCTAATAATATATGTCAGTGACTTTCACAGCTGCTTTACAGAAGCAAGAGTTTTGCAAATTAGTTGCTTTTCCTATTTGGGGAAGGTGTGGGATGGGCCAGAAGCAGAGGCATCGTTGGAACTCACATAATGTTTTCAGACTTGTTAATTAACCCAGCAGTCTCATTTTATCATTTCATCAGAGGTTATCCTCTGATGAAATGCTTATGTTTGGGGCATAAGCAGTCCTGAGGTCATCATTCTCACTTGGCTGATTAGCACTGGGCCTGTCAAATAATTGGAAAGGTCACAAAACAGTGTCTAGTCTTTCTCCTCAAGCTAAAATTATTGTCAGAAAAATTTCGAAAAGATATTCTAGGATTATCTTCCTGGAATTAAGCAGATCTGAATTGGAATATTTGGTGCCTGATCTTTTGCTGTATGGCCTTAGGGAAAATGCTTATCTTCGTGAACCTAAGTTTCCTTCTCCATAAAAATGGAAAACACGGGGATCGACAAGACAACACACATGAAATATAATGTCCAACACACAGCAAGGGTACAGTGGATTTTCATTTACTTAAATCTTCCTTCAACACTCACTGAAAAACTTTGCCTATTGAGAGGACCAAGATTCAATTTGTAACCTAAGTGGACATTTTCCACCCCCACCCCCCATCTAATACTAGTTAACCTGCTTTCAGCCTAAATGCAGAGTGTGATATAGACATCAGGTATGTATGGGAATAGTAGAGGGAGTGAGGCTAACTCAATGGAGATTCAGGCAAAACACAAAAACCTGAAAAGAAAGTCCAGTGAGGAGACAGTATGAGTTTGTTTTACTCATTCACATTATTAACATTTAGTGGGCACCTACTATAACATAGGCATAGACTTTGAGGCAAAGGATACAATGGGGAATAAGATAAGCTTTGCCCTTTCTTTTTTTTTTTTTTTAAATTTATATATTTTTGGAAGAGCACAAATGAGGGAGGGGTAGAGAGAGAGACACAATGAATCCAAAGCAGGCTCTGAGCTGACAGCAGTGAGCCTGATGTGGGGCTTGAACTCATGAACCATTAGATCGTGACCTGAGCTGAAGTAGTATCATCATGGCCTGTGTTTGAAGTCAGATGCTCAACCAACCGAGCCACCCAGGTGCCCCAAGCTCCCCGCTTTCTTCAGAAAGCTTACACTCTACCGGGGGATACAGAGGTGAAGACTGTATTGAAAGGGCTATGGTGTGGGATGATCTAGTATCTGTGGTGACACAGGGAAGTCCCTCAGGTTCCCCACTCTAGGATAGCCCTGAATCAGTCCACCTGCTTTCCAACAGCAGTGATTCTGCTTGCATGGTGTAGAGCCACCTTGGAACAGGAAAAAAGCCAGCTGGGCTAGGAGGCTGCAGAATGGCATTGAACAGGGCAAACATACTATATATATTTTATTCAGTCTTAATTCCAGTGTTTGGGGAGGGTGCACCCTTCCCCCAAGACATAGGCAATCATCACAGAAGTGCACAGCTGTAATGAACCAATCCATATTAATTGTTGTAGAGTCCTTGAGATGAGCAGCTTCTTTTGGGGAAGACCCTCCACCGAGGGAAGACTAGTTTGCCCATATGCCAGACAGGTCTTCCCTGAGCACATCTCTCTGAGTACATACCTCTTTCTGGAGCTCTACTATGACCATGTCAGGATGGTCACTCCCTGTGTTCCTCCTGTCTGGTCAGGATTAACTGAAGGTGTGAAGGGTTCAAAGCAAGCAACATTGACTTTTTTCTGGGAGAGCAGGTCACCCAGAGCAGCAAGGTGATTTAGCCTGGATTCTGAGCAGTGTTGAAGACCTTGCTACTTTAAGAGTTGAAAGCTGAATAATCCTACTTATTGTACCCTTTAATTCACTCCACAAATATGCAATGACTGCCTACTATGTGCCAGGCACAGCACTAGATGCTGGAGATACACTGGAGAGTCAAAGCAGACCCAGTCCCCACACCCATTGAGTTTACAGACCAGTGAGGAAGGAAGACCTTAAGCAAATCAGACCAATAATTAAATGTGACAAACAAGACTGGTCCTATGTAGGACAGACATAGGATACCAGGGGAGGATGATTTTTCTTAGAGAAGCCATCCCTAAGGAAGCGAACTAAAGGATGAGTAAGAGTTGAACAATGAAGAGGGGAGGGAAGCAGCTAGAACAAAGACCCTTAGCAGAAGAAAGTAAGGTGTGTATCAGAGATAGAAAGACCCCAGGGCAGCTTCAGTGGAGATAAAGGCAGGGGAGAGGGAGAATGGGTAACAAGAGAGGCTTGGCAGGTGAAGTCATCTATGGTGGGACCTTCGGCGATCTTTATGTCAAGCCACACACAATTTTGGAACTCACTGGTTCTGTAAACACTCATTTTTGTGCCTCATATTCTTTTTAAAATTTTAATTAAGCTTTTTTTAAAATCTTGAGATAATTATAGATTCACATATGCTTGTAAAAAATAATACAAAGAAATCCCTTGTATCGTTTACCCAATTTCCCCCAATGGTCACCTCTTATAAAACTATAAAACCAGTATATTGACATTCAGACATAGAACAGCTCCATTACTCCAAGGATCCCGCACGCTGCTCTTTTATAACCACACCCACTTCTCTCCAGCTCCCAACTCCTCCTTTAACTCACTATTCTCCATTTCTATAATTTTGTTATGTAAAAATGTTAAATAAATGAAATTGCAGAGTATACAACTTTTGGGGATACACTTTTATCACTCAGCATAATTCTTTGGAGAATCAGTTATGTTATCTTATGTATCAATAGTTTGTTCCTTTTTATTGCTTCTTTTCTAAATTTTTGAGGTGGGAGTTAATCTATTTGAAACTTTTCATTTTTTCTAATACATGCACGAAATGCTATAAACTTTCCTTTCAGCAATGTTTTTATCTGTATCCTACAAAATTTTGTTGTGTTTTCATTTTCCTTCTATTCAATGTAATTTTTTAATTTCCCTTGAGACTTCCTCTTCACCTCATGAGATTTTTAGAAGTGCATTCTTGGGGTGCCTGGGTGGCTCAGTCAGTTAAGTTTCCAACTTCAGCTCAGGTCATTATCTCACAGGTCACGAGTTCGAGTCCCACATTGGGCTTTCTGCTGTTAGCACAGAGACTGCTTCAACCCTGTCTCCCCCCTCTCTCTGCCCCTCCCCTGCTAGTTCTCTCTAAATAAACAAATAAATAAATAAACAAACAAACTTAAAAAAACTAAGTGCATTCTTCAGTATCCAATTGTTTGATGTTTTCCTGTTTAATTTCTATCATTGAGTTCTACTTTAATTCAGTTGTGCTCACAGAACACACTATGGCATGATTTCAATTGTTTTACATTTGTTGGAGTTCGTTTTGTGGCCCAAGATATGGTCAAACTTGGAACATGTTCTGAGGGCTTCTGAATATAAAGTGTTAGTTTCTTGGTCAACTTTTGTTTACATACTTTGCAGCTCTGTTGTCTGGTACATGTACAAAGACATTTAAGACTGCTATGTCTTCTTTGTGGACCGAACTATCTCTTTCTACAATGTCTTCCATTTCGGGTAATTTTCTTTCCTTTGAGGTCAACTTTATCTGACAGCCAGTTCTTCATTTTGGGGATTAATGTTTGCATGCTATATCTTCTTTCATCCTTTTACTTTCATCCTACCTATGTCATCATATTTAAAGTGAATTTCTTATAAACACCATACAGTTAAGCCATCTTTTCTAATTTATTCTGCCAATCTCTGTCTTTTAATTGATGTACTTACACCACTTATAGTTAATGTAATTACTGATTAAATCTACTAGTTAATTTTTTGTTTTCTGCTTGTTCTCTCAGGTTTTTTTTTTTTATGTTTTCTGTTCTCTGAATTGCTGTGAATTACTTGAACCAGCTTTTTTTAGAATTTGACTTTAATGTACCTGTACTGTTTTTTTTAGTGTTTCTTTACATAGTTGTTTAAGTGGTTGCTGTAGGTATTATACACATATGGATTATTACAGTCATTTTATCAATTTCAGGGAAGCGTAGAAACTTACATCCCTTTATGTCTTTTTAATCTCCTCCATATATAACATTATCATCTTAAATATTTTTCTATAAGAATTTAAAATAATTTGAAACAGTGTATAATAGCTGTTTCAACTATCAAACTTGATTTAGAATACTCAAAAGAAGAAGGAAAGTTTATGGTATTTACTATATTTTTGTTTAATATGTTCTTTATTCATCCCTGATGTTCCAAGTTTCCTTCTTTTATCATTTCCATTCTGTGTAAAGAACTTCTTTTAGTCTTTCCCTTAGAGTAGATCTGGTGAAAGATTATTTTAGGGGTGCCTGAGTGGCTTAGTCGGTTAAATGTCTGAACTTGGCTGAGGTCATGATCTCACCATTTGTGAGTTTGAGCCTCTCCTTGGGCTCTGTGCTGACAGCTCAGAGCCTGGAGCCTCCTTCAGATTCTGTGTCTCCCTCTCTCTCTGACCCTCTCCTGCTCTCTCTCTCTCTCTCTCTCTCTCTCAAAATTAAGTAAACATAAGTAAAAGAAAGATTATTTTAGTTTACTTCTGATTTTTCTCTTCATTCCTGAAGGATATTTCAGCCAGCTGTATGATTATGGGCTGATAAGTCTTCTCTTTCAGTCTTATATTGTGCCACCTCTTTCTGGACTCCATGGTTTTTGTGAGAACTCCACTGTCGTTCTACTTGTTTTTCTCTTATAGACAATGTGTTATTTTTCTTTGGCTGCTTTCAAAATTGTTATTTGCCTTTAGCTTTCACATGTTTAATTATGTGTCTTAGTGTAGATTTATTTGGGTTTGTTCCTATTCTGGGCTTTTTAAAAAAAGAAATTTTTTTTTCCAGCTTCTTGGATCTGTAGGTTCCAGGCAACATTTCTTACAGCACTTTTTCAGCCCTACCTTTTTTTCCTTCTTTTTCGTGGATTTTCATAACACATAACACAAATGTTTGATCTTCTGTTATAATTCCACAGATCCCAGAGGCTCTGTTCTTTTTCAATTATTTAAGGTTTATTTTTTTATCAATTTTTATTTTTATGCTCGGATTGCATAATTTCTATTTTTATACCTTTCAGTTCACTTATGCCTCTGTCCCCTCTGTTCTGCTGTTGAATCATCACTGAGATTTTTATTTCACTGATTGTATCGTTCAGTCTTACAATTTCCATTTGGTTATTCTTTGTATCTTCTATTTCTCAGCTGAGCGTTTCTTTGCTGAGGCTTTCTATGTTTTTTTAATTTCCAGTATGTTCATAATTGCTCATTAAAATTATGACCCCTTAAAATTTTTGGCACATAATTCCAATATCTCTGTCATCTCGTTGTTGGCATATATTGATTGCTTTTTTTCCATTCAACTTAAGAAATTCTTGGTTCTTGGTATGACAAATGGTTTTTCTTTTGAGTCCTGGGCATTCTGTATTAGTCCTGAGACTCAGGGTTTTATTTAAACCTTATACCTTAACTGGTTTTCTTTGATATTGGTTTGACAAGAGAAATATTGGTTTGTGTTGTTACCACCAGGTATACAAGAGTATAAGTCCGAGTTCTTCACTTGGCCTGTTCATTACAACTGCTATGTGGGAAGTAGGAGTTCTAGCTCCCCACATGGTGTCCAGTGACACTGAGGTGGGGTGGGAAATCATTACCACAGAGGATGAAAGTCCTGCTTCTCTATTTGGGCCTTTTCTGAGACCACCATGGGGGGCTGTGGGGTACCTCACTAGAGTCTTGCAAGTGTGAAAATCTGCTTCCATCTTGTCTTTGCTGGTGTAGCTAAGAGTGGAATTGTAGTTTTCCCATGATGTTTGGGTGGAGTAGAGTAGTTATGGTGTGAAAATCTTTTGTCTTACTAGGCTGCTTATTTCCTGGTCCTTAGGCTTTTCTTGAAGTTTTTGTTTTGTTTTGTTTTGCCTTTGTTTGTTTGTTTTGTTTGTTTGTTTCCTATTCCCTTTGCATTTCCAGGTCACTGGCTTCTTCAACTCCAACAATGGGATGTTTGAGGCAAAAAGAAAACCTAGAGAGCTCACCAACAAGTCATTTCTTAGGTCTCAAAGTCCTTAGCTGGAATGCCTTTTTCTCCACTTTTTTGGGTTATCTTATACCTGTTTTATATATAGTATTGAACGTATTTAGAATAGAATAGAAACCAGTACATTTACCCCATCTTCCCTTTATCATGTTCTTCTGACTGAAAGATAATTGAAAGTGAAATCCAAAGTGCTTGTGGCATCTATATAAACTCACTTTATTTCACTTATGAAAAAATGGGCTAGAGATGGTGAAGGCTTCTCCCAGTTACACAGCCGTTCAGTGCTGGAGTCACAGCTGGAAGTCAGTTGACCTGATGTCCAGCTAAGCTTCTGTCATCTTTAAGTCACACCCCAAAAGCCTCTTTTCATCACCAGGAAGGTCTGTGATATTATCAAAATCTCTGTGCTAAGCTCAGAAATTCCTAGGAAGTCAGACCAAGATGGGCTGACCTCCCTAGGACAAGGTCCAAGCAGCCATGTCAAGCAGCTTCCTTATGGACACTGAGTGTTACTAGGAGGGTCTTGTACTGAAAAATCTTTGGGGAAATAAAGGGAAACAACAGTTTCTTTCTCTACAACAGAAAATTAACTTCAACTTGCCATGTGTCTCCTCACCAAAGCTAAGGGTTTGGCAGTTGGCAATTGTTTTAGTGGTCATGGGTGGCAAAGCAGAAAATACTTCTGCCCCTACCCAGAGATTAGAAATCTTCTCATTCAATTTCCATTCTTTCTACTGTGTCAGATTTTTTCAATATTCTAGTGAAATCCTCTTGGCCATTTTTAGGCTAACCCAAAGCAGAAGATGTGGGAAATGTCACAAGGGCGTATTTCTCAATACCCCTTCCCTAGGATTACCATGAAATTTTGGTGGAATGCACATTTAAAACCCTTTCTGATTAATCCATACCAAAGGGCAGTGCCAAAACTTTTGAAGATGCTAAGTAGAAGTGTCAGAGGGCCAAAGTAGGGATCTGTTGTCCCTTCTTTACAGACTCAGAGAATCACAGAGTTAAAAGGGTCAGGGGGTGGGGGAGAGAAGAGTCAGCTGTTTAAAAAAATGTTTTGTGATTCTTTAAGTTTTGGAGTTGATAAAACATTTCTACCCTGTTCAATCAGTTATTATTTTAATGCATGATTTAATACAAATGACTATTAGAAAGAAAGAAAGAAAGAAAGAAAGAAAGAAAGAAAGAAAGAAGAAAAGAAGAAAGAAAGAAAGGATGGATCAGGGGGTATCTTTTAACTACCCGTCCAAGAGTGGCCAGGGAGCAAGAGCAGTTACCCTTTTTATGTGTGCAATGACTCTCTATACATACGAAGGTGAATCAGGTTATGGTGGGGTGTTCATTACAGTGTGGTGTTAATTTCTTCTTGCCTTTCCCATCCCTCTGGTGGTCCAGTGGGTAACTAGCCTATGCTCACAGCTCCCAGGGAGGAACTGGGCAGAGCAAAGGTAGAGTCTTCCTGTGAGACTTCAGGCGTTTGTTCCCCAAAGGATCCCGGGGAGAGAATTGGAAATAGCAGTGTCTTGATCAGACACATAAAAGTATAAAAGGAGGATTTCTTCACAGAAGCTGATGGTGTGGGGGAGAACAGTATGCCTGTGGAAGGGGAGTAGGATGGAAGAGCTCCTTTTGTTCTGGAAACCAGCGCAAGCAAGAGAAAGAGCAAGTGAGGTTCATGTAGGCACACAGGGCTCCAGCATCTTGGGAAAGTTCCAGTGTTCCAAGGATGGCTAGGAATGGCAGTGGCTCTGGGCCAGAAGGCATTCTGACTCTAGGGGCAGACAGTTCCATGTTATCCATGGACTCCAGAGTCTTGGTGTGACTTGG
Organism: Paguma larvata; assembly: GCA_030068075.1. Lineage (NCBI taxonomy): Eukaryota > Metazoa > Chordata > Mammalia > Carnivora > Viverridae > Paguma > Paguma larvata. The sequence goes on along the minus strand of CM057827.1, from coordinate 125,799,489 downwards.
GAAGGGAGAGCCCTGCAGGGGATGCTTGGATGAGGGATTAGCATAGAAACTGATGTTTTAGAAAATGCAGTGGTATCTGATGCTTCTCCTCTGGGCTTGTGGCTTGTGGTCCACCGGGGTCCATTAGGGACCTCACAGTGTACTCCCATTGATCCTGACGGCATCCTGTGATGAGGTCCCATGGCCAGGAGGCAGAAGAGTAGGCTCTGAAGTCATATGGGACTCGACTTCATAGTGGATAGCCCTTATTTTCTGCCAAGAAAATAATAAAACAGTTTACATAAACACTTTAATAAAGCACTTCTTGTAAAGCTCCATGGAAACAGAGACATGTTCAAGAGAGGTGAGCATAGAAACTCACTAGGTAGGTACCTCTCCTCCTTTGAGAAGTCACTGCTTCCCTCCAGCCCTTTGCTCCTTTGTGCTGGAAGAGTAGGAGGCCTGTGTTTCCTTAACAGTCTGTTCTTTGCCTCTGCTCATTTCAACTTCTATGCATTTGCATGTGAAAATTACCTTCCTCAGCTCCCAAATTGATGTTTGCATGTGCAAGGAGAGAGGCTTCTCTCTTTGAAGCTCAAGAAGACACTGCTGTAAAAAATAATTATTATTTCCATTCTGATGCTCACCCTGTGGCCCGCCGTACCTCACACATCAGAGTGCGCCGACAAGAAACCACACATGCCAGCAAGCATTCATTTTATTTTGAGCATGGGCCTTAAGAGAGAAGCAGGTATCGCTTACCTCTAATTTAGTCTGACAAAATCTATACCCCGCAACTTAATTTCTCATATTTCCTGTTTCGTGTCGCTTTCTGCTATCAACTGTGATTTGATTTCATAGACTACAAAACCATTTTTTTTCAGGCACTGGGATCCCTCGTTTTCACTATAGATTGAATTAAGTATATAGGCACAAGGTACAAGGGTAACTCTGCTGATGTAAACGACACAGTGGTTTGTGGACTTACCCAGGTGCAGGAGTCCCCGACCATTCATTTTGGACAAGCCCCTCTGGACCCCACAGGCTCCTCAGAGGTCTTACCCCTCGCACCCCACCCAGCAGATGCTGGGCCCCATCCTTTGCCTGAACAGCACTGCAAATTTTTGTTTTTCTCCCTGGTAATTAGTCAGCTGCCTGAAGCTTCCTTTCCAAGGACTGCTTCTCAAAACTTGGCTTTCTTGACCCATAAGTAGGTCTGGATTTCGCTCAGGCAGACAGAAAGGTGGGGTTAATTCCCTTGTGCCTCCTCCTCCTGACCTTGATGAAGACAACAATGAAGCATGTTAACCAGGCGGTTACTTTGAAGTTTACAAAAACAGCTTTCAACTTCATCCACATACATTTTCAGATTTTAATTCTAACAACAAGCACACTGGGTAGATATGGCTGACCAAATCTGAAACAGGGGAAATCGGGGAATCAAACAGTAATTTTCTCAAGATTCACAGCTAGGAAGGTGTGAAGACACATCTTAGCAAACTCCTCCCAGGATGATGTGGCCCACAGGGAAGACAGGTGTGTACGTGCATTCACTCCACACACCATGCCTTCCCAAGGTAGGCTCTGTGGGCCCTGACTGTTCCACCCCATCTCCTTTTCTGCCCCTCTCCAAAAATCATAGGTACCCAAGAACAGAGAAGGAGCCCCTGTAGACACACAGACAAAACCAAGGCTAAACAAAGGGTAGTCTCTTAAGGCATTGCATGTGGATTCATCATTTTTCCTTTGACTCAAATGATTCATCATTTCTTCTTTGACTCAAAAAGGAGAGGCTGGGAGCCACGACCTAGCTCGGTTGGTTCTCATCTCAGACAAGGTTTTCTGCATCTAGACCATGCAGCCAACAATCTTTCAGGCACCAAGAGGAACTGGGAAAAGGCCAACCTCCACAAGGCAGAGGCATTCTCTTTAACCGACATGCAACAGCAGTGACCAAACACCTGTGTGGGATTCTGGACACTGAGTATGTGAACATGAGTGATGCTGTACAGTCTCCTACAAAGCACTTCTGTAGGCAGAGGTTTGTTTGATTTTGATGTCACCTCCGAAAAGTTGGTTGAGCAGAAATGAGGATCCCCAAAGCATACACGAGAAAACAGAGGCCTGTACAGTATTTGTAAATAGGGATGCAGTTACCATCCGTTCAGGGACAGGTCTTACGCTATGTGTACTTTCATGGATAATCTTCTAATCCTCCAAAGACCTATGATGTCTACTCTAAAGAGGAAAAATATGAAGGCTTGGAAAGGTCATTGACATGCCCAAGGTCATTAAGCCAGGGAGGGTGGCAAGGTTAGGTCCCATACTTCCAATTTCTGGCATCGAGTTCAGAATTGCATCTACCACTCACGGAAGCCCCAAATCTCTTCCCCCGGTCTCCTGGGGGGACCCCTGATGGACACTGACACAGCCACATCCTTTATAGACTGGGCAGACTCCAAAATAGACCAGATGACACAATTTAGTAGTTCAAAGGAAGAATCTGGATATTATGTCCAGTAATGTGTTTAGAGCCTGGACAGCGAGCAGTGTCAAGATTGAAGCATATGTGGGAAAATGTAGATATGAAGAAATCTGCAGAGGTGGGATATTAGACTTCCCACCACGCTGAGTGTTTTCTTGGACTTTCTGTCAGATTTATGCTAAGCTGGGTTTTACAGATGAGGCCGTCTGAAGTTGATTTTCTTTCTTTTTTTTTTTTTAATATTCTTTCATTTTTTGAGATACATAGAGTGTGAGTAGGTGGGGCAGAGAGAAAGGATCCCAAGTAGGTTCTTCAGTATCAGGGCAGAGCCCAGTACAGGGCTTGATCCCACAAACTGCAAGATCACACCCTGAGCCAAAATCAAGAGTTGGACAATTAACCAGAGTCATCTAGGTGCCCCCTGCAGTGGATTTTAATCTTTCAAAATAACCTGTAGGTAGAGCATGCTGCAGCCACCTTATAAACTGCAGAACACAAGCGCAAAATGGTAGCTATAATACCACCGTTTCATTCAGCGTAATTCGAAATAAAGTCAAACGGGTGACTGGGGCCAATATAGCACAGAGTAAGTGCCAAGAATTACTCACAGACTTCAAATTATCAAAATTATACAGGTCTCCCATGTCTAGGGGCCAAACAATGCATGAAGGAAAAGCTGGGGAAAGTGAAGCTGGGTGGGGAGTGGCTCACAGAAGGGAAACAGGAGAGCATTACACTCTACATCTTTTTTAAAAATTTCTAAATGTTTTTAAATTTATACTTGAGAGAGAGAGAGACAGTGTTGAGCTGGGGAGGGGCAGAGAGACCCAGAGACAGAATCTGAAGTAGACTCCAGGCTCTGAGCTGTCAGTGCAGAGCCTGATGCCAGGCTTGAATTCATGAGCTGTGAGATCGTGACCTGAGCCAAAGTCAGATGCTTAACCGACTGAACCACTCAAGAATCCCCATTCTCTACATCTTAAAGACACAAACCCACTTGACCAAGGAATATCTGTGCATTAGTTTAGTGTCCCTGTACAGGAGGGCCCTCAGAATCCCTCATGGATGATGCAGCACACTCTCGCCTCAGCTGGTGGAATAAGACAGAGGTCGGACCTCTGTTCTGGGCAGCAGAGCCTGTACCCAATGTGGAATACAGCTCATCCCACAATGGCCAGTGGAAGCATCCATAGGGCTTCAGGCTTCTCTGCTCAGCCTGAGATTGAGGATCACTAAGTCACAAAAATGAGATGTCTTTTTGGAAGATGCACCACCTGCTTTGGGTGTGGTAGATGTGCAGGTGTGGAGTTCTCCAACCCACAGAACCCCTCCCATTTCTTAGACAGAAGTCATAGCCCCAGCCTGTGAGTGCTGCCCCACACATTCACTCCAAAGGACAACACCATTCTGGTCAAGGAAGGGCTTCGTATGGACACAGTACTACCTGGCACTGCCCATCTTACAGAGAGAGTCTCTAAATTCCCAGTGCCTCCAAAGGGCAGGCCATTAGGTCCCAGAGGTCCCTGTGGCTCAAGGCCAACATCACACAGGTAGCAGATCATCTCTGTTCCACAACACTAAGCCCTAGTCCTGTCCCCAGAGTCTCACTTCCTTGTAAGCTGGACCTGGAACTCCCACCAGATGTTTCAGGCTTCCTAAATGGAGACCAAAAGAGCAAGCCTCAGAGGACACTGTTTCTCACAACCAAACCTAGGAAGGATGTGGACTAAATGGTTTCATCTTCTGCTGGGGAAATTGGCTCAAGGAGAGGAAATTGATCACCAGCCAACTTCAGGGTCTTTGGAAGTCATTTATCACCTTGAGTTTCCCAGTGTGCTCAACTAAGCACCACCCCAGGAGGCGTTCCACATCCCAAAGGCTCCCTAGTTAAAACATTTCCCAGCTCCATCCTCCTCCCAGTGACCCACAAGGCATCCAGAATATTCAAGACTCTAAGAAGCTACAAAATCCATGAATCCACTGCTTTGGCAAATTTCTTTTGACTTGCGCATCCCCTTACCTATTTTGCAGGGGATGTCTCAGCATGATCAAGGTTGAGTTCAAATATTTTCATATTAATTGTTCCAAGAAGTAGAAGGGGCTCTGGGGTTTGGAGGAGAGACGGCTGAAGCAGCTAGTCTTGGGGAAAAGAGATTTTCTAAACAGGAGGGGGCCTGTAGTTTGGAGTGTCTGTCCTAAGGAAGGGTGGGGGCTCCAGTAAGGGGGCAAGGGTGGACATATAGGGATGGATCCTGTGCTTCAGCAGCTAAACATCAAGCAAGGGCCAAATGGCAACAGGAAACTGCTGTCCTCACCATCACCACAGGGTGCCATGCTGGCTTGGAAACTGAGCACAGCAGTGGGATTTAGCTGTAACTGGAGAGCCCTCTTCAAGTGTTCCAATCCTTTGCATGTAGGGTAGGAAAAAGGAGAATTCCCCTACAATAAGTATGCTTAAATTTCTTACCACACAGTTGCATGGGGGTCCAGAGTCATATCAAATGAAATTTGCAGAAATAGAGTGATAAGACGTTCCTTACACACGAGCCTCATGGTGATTGCAAATTCAAAGTGCACCCCATGAATAACACCTACCAAAGCTTTGTGGAACTTGTTTTCTGCAGAATACTCATTAGGAAGTGCTCATGAGGGTAGACTTTGTACTTTCCCCAAGGTCTTTCCTTTCCTTCCTTCCTGTTATAAATAAGTTAATGAAAGGTGTTGTTTTAGCAACCAAATAAATACGATCTCAAATAGAGCTGATGTCAGCATCCTGTCAAACATCTGGATGAAGGTGAAAAGTTCCTTTCACATTTTGAGATACCTAGATACCTGACCTCATGCACCCAGTAGCTGTAGTTTTCTCCCATTAATTTCCTCACTGCTTTGGCCTAAAGTAAAATGTTTACATCTGCTCTTCCCAGTTTTATGATGGTAAATTACCCAGGAGCTGAGTTTTAGAAAATAATCTTAAGATTTTCTGAAATGTACAAGGAAAATGTTTATGATATATTGATAAACAAAATTCAGGTCACCAAACAGAATGCTCCACACATAGAGTCAAGTCTCATTAGCCATGGTAATTCTATTCTATAAAGTAGCTGCAGTCACTGAATTAGCAGATGCTGAGTCACTGTTTCAAGGGAAAAGAAAGGTTTGATTCCTGTAAGACTCTGGTCACATTTTTGTCAACCAATTAATACATAACTGTGTTTTATGTGTGTTTCTATAGAAAGACATATATTATATTGTCTTCATATGATGCTGACTCACAAACATTGAACTCACTGCCACCAACTCTAACTCATGACTCAATGAGGCTTTTCTATCGCCCATATTTTCTCTGTAAGGCACATCACAGTCTTCTTGCCCCTAAAACACTAGACAGCACTTCAGCATTACATTTGGGCGCCATTTTATTTTATTTTATTTTACTTTATTTTATTTTTTGAGAGAGACAGAGAAAGGGTGCATGTGACTGAGGGATGGAGAGAGAGAGAGAAGTGGGGCTCCCCCAAAGCAGAGTTCCTGTTTTACCCAAAGTGTGGCTCAAGTTCATTCAGAGCAGGGCTTAAGCTCACCAGAAGCTCACCCAATGTGGGACTCAAACTCGCCAACCATGAGAGATGGCTTAAGCTCACCAGAAGCTCACCCAATGTGGGACTCAAACTCGCCAACCATGAGAGATGACCTGAGCTGAAGTCTGATGCTTAATGACTGAGCCATCCAGGCATTAGGCGCCATTTTAAACAGCAAAAGCAAAAAAGCACAAAGGGCAGCAAAGGGTGCCTGTGTGGCTCAGTTGGTTAAGCTTCCGCTCTTGATCTTGGCTCAGGTAATGATCTCACAGTTCGTGAGTTCAAGCACCACCACCCCACCGCCGCCGCCAGCCATAGGGTCAGGTTGTCCACATTTTTTTGCCCATGGCAATCCTGAAAGTTCTGATCTGCGGTCATAAATAAATTTCGGCAAGCAAGTGAATTTATAAATAACGAGAATCAACAGAACTGCTTTTATAATAAGAAAAAGAATAACCCAACTTAAAAAAAATATTAGCGAAGCCAATAATGAGGATAATGATTTTCCATATCTAGCATGTACAGAGCATACAATGTTCTGGGCCTTGACTCCAAACCTTCTCTCCCTGAATTAGGCCTTATTGCTCCATTTCACTGATTGTAGATAATGAACATAATTGGGTTTTTCCTTCTGATTCTACTCCTGCCTATAGACCCTGTAAATGTTACATGAAAAAAAAAAGTTCTCCATCTCCTTTTTACTGTAAATTTCTGAATCTAAGGGGACCACACCCCATTTCCCTAATGTGAAGATTTTAATATGTCATTAATTCATGCAATAAACTTGTAATGTCTTCAATTACAATTTTGCTGTGCATAGACAACTTAAAGCTCACATATCACAGAATATTATTTTTAAAAGATTGCTCTTTTTCTCTCTAAATATGTCATAACATGATTCTATTCAAACTACCTGCATGCCTCATCATCCATTTCTCTAGCATCCGTGGAACCTGTTTTTGAGCCATCACGTGCCATTTTTCGAAGATGTCAACCTCCCTTTAGTCTAAGATGTTGAAGATATGAACTCTTCTACACCTTGAATGATACAATCGCTCTCAAGCTACCAGTATCCAGTGGCTCAACATCAGGCCACTGGGAACCAGTGATTTCCCCAGCTCTCCTGTGGCGATCTGACAGTACATTTTTTTGTAATTATTTTTTAACATTTATTCATTTTCAAAAGACAAAGACAGAGTGCGAGCAGGATAGGGGCAGAGAGAAAGGGAGACACAGAATTCAAAGCAGGCTCCGGGTCTGATCTGTCAGCCCAGAGTCTGACGCGGGGCTCAAACCCATGAACCATGAGATCATGACCGAGTTGAAGTCGGACGCTTGACCGACTGAGCCACCCAAGCACCCCCAGATCTCTTAAAAGCTAGTTTACAATTAATGGCACTTGAAAAAGTGAAATTTCTTCCCTAAGGATAATTACTATTCCTGTATTAGTATTCTCTCTCCCTCCATCTCCCTCTCCCCAATTCTTTCTGGTGACCTCCACAGGCATCCCAACATGAATTGATTGAGATCAATTAAAGCTAATGTGTTTTCCCCACACAATACTTATTGTTCAAACTAATTAAGAAGCTGCCCAGTAATAGAAGAGGATGTGTAAGGATTTGAACACAGGGTAACTCCCTCCTTTCCACAGGATGATTTGAGGGGGAGGAGGAGGGACCTTCTCCTTACATTTGGGTACATATTGTAATTTAATTCTAAGAAACTTGGGCAAAGCCTCTCTATGGGCCATAGACCCATTCTGGAAAATTCAACCTTCTGTTTCACAAAGCTTGAGGTCTTTACTGTAGTAGGTGCTGAGCAAAAGCTAGCGGGGAATTAGCAACCGGGACAATGTGACTGGCTCTTTGCCATGTGTCAGGGGCATGTGGCTCACCTCATGAACTGGCAAAGCACATGCTGATTACAGACCATGCTGGCTGGGCTCTTTTGGAAACTATCTGCACAGCATGAGTCCCATTTAGAACAAAATCTGGTACAACCAGGGGAAGCAACAACAACAACAACAACAAAAATGAGGGTAAAGAGATTTGATGAAAAACAACCTGTAGTAAACTCTAAGGAGGTGAGGCTTATTTTCCATAAACTGCCTCTAAGAAGGATGGCCATGTCTATTTACCGAAGTTCTCCACTCTTTGACAGACGCTCCCCTGGCTCCCTGCCTGCTCTAGTCCTCCCTCAGTCCTCCCCACAGTGCTCCCCACAGTGCCAGAGCCCATTATTCTCCCAGCATGAGGTCTTTTGTGGTCAAGGAGGCCTCTCCATGCAGATGCCTGCCTTGGGCTGCAGTCCACAGTCATTACCTCTGACTGTGCCGAGAGGGCCTGGCTGGCTTGTGCCTCTCCTTCAGTGACTTACTCAGTGCCTGTTGCTTCACTGAGACCGAGGCAAAAGTTATCAAAATTTTTTCAGTAAAATCACACCCCATGGATGCTGCTTTTCCAAGCACCAAAGGCTTCAAACACGTAGAACTGCAAGCCTTGTGGGCCGGCCAGATGCTGTTGGGTTCTCAACTCTGTTTTCTCCCATTCAGGGAAGTGCAGGTCTCACAGTAGATTATTCTATATATGATCTTGAGTCTCCTCGAGTGCCAAAACCCTAAATCATCCACAATTAACAGGGTTTACCCATTCTATTATACTGATAACACTTTGCTTGTGACACATGCTCAGTACGTGGAGACATGACTTGCCAAGATCACTCTACTTCTCTTTAGTGACCTTTAAGGATCGTTTTAATTCATCATCTTCGCACACTTAAGCTGTAGTTTTAAAAATGGACGTTTTCTTCAAGGTACAAAACACTATAAATGAAGTCACCAAAGAAACAACTAGTAATGCATTTTTTTCAACTCATAGAGCAAAATGCTAATTTCCTCAATCTGTAAACAACTCTAAATCAGTAAGAAAAAGAGTAAAACCCAAACTGAAAAGGACAAGAGCTGGAAATAGCTCACAAATCAGGAACTACAATGGATATTGATGATCTCATTAATAACAAGAGAAATGAAATTAAAAACTATAAAGTTGGAAAAAGTTAAAAGAAAATTAAACCTACGTTAGAAAGGATGCAGAGACAGAGAAAGATAAATATCATATGACTTCACTCATATGAGGATTTTAAGTTACAAAACAGATGAACCTACGGGAAGGGAAACAAAAATAATATGAAAACAGGGAGGGGGACAAAACACAAGAGACTTTAAATATGGAGAACAAACAGAGGGTTACTGGAGAGGTTGTGAGAAGGGGGGATGGCCTAAATGGGTAAAGGACATTAAGGAATCTACTCCTGAAATCATTGTTGCACTATACTCTAACTAGCTTGAATGTAATTTTAAAAAATAAATAAATAAAACTGTCAAGATCATCAAAAAACAAAAAACAAAAAACAAAAAAAAGAAAGGATGTGGAGAAACAGGAATTCTCATGTATTGCTGGTAGGAGTTTACATTGGTTCAACCATCACAATGGAAATGAAACAGTAACTTCCATATTAAAAATGCATACACCCTAATAATTTGGTACTTCCAATGACAGCTATTACTGTATTAACATATCCACTGCTGCGTTGTTTATAAGAGCAAAAGATTAGAAACCAACCAGGGGCAAGTTACACGAATGACGGCATACACACACACATGCACATGCATGCAGATGGGAAAACTCGTCAGCCATTACAAAGAATGAGCTATTTCCGAGGGCAATGATATGGCACTACTGCTGAGATGAATTGGTCAGTGAAAAGAACAAGATGCAGAACAGTATGGGTCACATACCACCATGTACTGAGGCAGAAGTAGACTCCATGTACACATTTTTGTAATTGCCAAAGATACTTTCTGGAGAACACTGTCTTCCCTTCCCTCTCTTCAAAAAACCTTGTAATAGCGATGGTTTCTGGGAAGAGGGACTGAATCGCTAGTATTCATGGGAAAGACTTATTCTTCACTATATATCTTCTCAAACCTTTTGATCTATGCACATATATTACTAGTTGTAAACAAGGAAATGAAAATAACCTAAAGATAGGTAAGACAAGGCATGGACAGGGAGAAAATACTTGCAAAACACGTATCTGATAAAGACTCGCATCCAAAATACCTAAAGACCTCTCAAAACTCTATAATAGGAAAATAAATGAAAAACAAGGTTTTTTAATGCTTATTTATTTTGAGAGACAGAATGCATGTGAGTGGGGAACGGGCAGATAGAAAGGGAGAGAAAGAATCCCAAGCAGGTTCTGCATAGTCAGAGCAGAGTCAGACATGGGGCTCCATCCCACAAACCTCCAGATCATGACCTGAGCTGAAATCAAGAGTCAGAGGCTTAACCGACTGAGCCACCCAGGTGCCCCAAAAAACAAGTTTTAAATGACAATAAAAATATGTAAACTGACACTCCAAAGAAGAGATCTATTTGGCAAATAAGCATATAAAAAGATGCTCAATATCATTAATGAAATGCAAATCAAAACCACGGTGACACAATACCACACACATATTAGAATGGCTATTTTTTTTAATGACAATACCTAGAGTTGGTGAGTACATGGAGAAACTAGAACTCTCTTGATGTTGATAGGAATGCAAAATGGTTCAGCTACTTTGGAAAAGATTCATGTTTTCTTATAAAAGTAGATATACACCTACCCATGAGTCCTAGCAATCTCATTCCTGGGAATTTGCTGTAGGAATAAAGAAAGAAAGAAAGAACGAAAGGAAGGAAGGAAGGAAGGAAGGAAGGAAGGAAGGAAGGAAGGAAGGAAGGAAGGAAGGAAGGAAGGAAGGAAGGAAGAACGGGAAGAACTAAAACGCTCTGAAACAACATGGACTGCTCTCAGGAATCTCAGCGGCATTATGCTAAGTAAAGGCAGCCAGATACAAAACGCAACAGGTATTGTGATGCCATTTGTATGGCTTTCTGGAAAAGTCTAAACCACAGGGACAAAAAAACAGGTCAGTGTTTAGGGTTCTGGGGAGAAAAGAGAGGGATTGAATACAAAGGGGCAAGAGAGACATTTAGAAGGTAAGGGGGTGATTGTTACACAACCGTATGCATTTGTCAAAATGCACAGAACTGAACACCAAGACAGATTGAATTTTACTATATGTAAATTACTCCTCGATAAAAGTGATATCTCAGGTTCACTGTAGGTAGCAAGGCTGTTTTTGAAAGGAGGAGAAAGGGTCATGAGATACTCAGACAGCTCTGCCACTGACTCCCTGGGAACGTGTCTGCCTGTCTCCCTTCCAAAGATGCTAAAGTCTCTACAAATTCAGATGAGGCTCTGATTCGGCTACATTGCCTGTGGGGGAAAAGCATTTAATACTTTCCACCCCAAACACTGAGTGACAATATTCTCTTTCCCCACTGGGTAGAGAGATTTCAAGTATGAATGTGATCTTAATTAGTTGCTCGTCTCTTCAACTGGGTTATGAAGATGGTTGCACTGAGGTCAGAAGAAGATGAGAGAATTTGATTAAAGTCAGTCACTGGGAAAATAGCATTAGTGTAGCTGTGGAACTTAAAAGAAGGATATGACAGGTACACTTTTTATAACCTTGTCCACTGCATTGACAATTATGCTCTCTGTGGGCATTTGTGTTTTGACTTTCCAGTATACTCATAATATATTACAAAAACAATCACTTTAAACAGTTCTTTTAAATGATGTTCGATTTTAAAATAGGACCTCGAAAAAATACAAAACAAAACAAAACAAAACAAAAACACACCTAAACCTATTCAGAGGCCCCGCTAAGTTACTTTGTCTTCAATAATCGTGAATTACTAGCACCTCTTGGCTACTGGTTTTGTTACTCTGACAGCCGAAATAACATGCTTATGACTTGCAGCCTTCTTGCCTGTTTGGGGTTAGGAAAATAATGGACAGGTAATGCATGATATTTTCTAAATTAACTCGAGCTCTGCATTTGTCTATAGCCCTAAAAGCTTCAATCGCATGCACGGTACATGAGGAGGTGGCAGACACGAGGAGGTTCCACTTGACTGGGTGCTATTGTCATGAGAAACCAGGTGTCACCCTTTGTAATGTAAAGGGATAAAATAGTTTAATCTTTGAAGACAGACTCGATGAATCCATTCTACCCTGAAAGAGATAAATTGGTATATAAAGTACAAAAAGTAATCCCTTCGATAAGCATGTTGTAACTCCCGTACCCCTGGGAAACCAGAAAGCAAATTCAACACTGATTATTAATATCTTAGAGTGTAAAGCTATAGAAGAAGGAAGAAGAAGGAGAAGAGGAAGAAGAAGTTGTTGCTGATGTTCAAAAGCTGTGATGTCATGGCTATTTCAGCAATGCTTCTGCAGAATCCAGCCTTCTTCGTGGGAATGGCACAGGAACAGACTAACCTGCCCCAGTAGACACAGTAAGGCACCAAAGGGCCTTTGGTTTACTCCCTCCTAACCCTCCACGACAGAACAGAACCCAAGCTCCCGAATGACTTGGGGAGCTGAAATTCCTGTCTTCTGTTCCATCTATGAAATAAAAGTCAAATTCCAATAAAAGAAAGTTAGTTTGTGGGATTGGTGAATTGAACTCAGGGGACTGACTTCCTCAAATGCCACTGACATGGTAGAAAAGGCATCATGAAGGAGGTCAAATGACAAGGACGAAGAGGAGAGGGGGCAACAGTGGAGAAGGTTATTACCCTCCCTTGGAAACTGGAAAGTTGGATGGGGTGGGGCAAGCTGGCCCAGCCAAGGCCTGGGACCTTGGATGCAAGTGCAGGCAGCCAAGTTGGGGGAGTGGGGAGGCAGAAGTGTCATCGTTCTCTTCTCTGACCCTGAAATGGGGGGACTAGGGTCCCCAGGATGCCATCCAACCCCATCCAGTTTCTACCACCCTCCAATTCCTGCAAGGCCTTAGAGATCATTCTGGTAAAACAAAGAAGCCCTGGGCTCAGGGGAATTGTCACAGTCATGAAAGATGAGGACTGGAAATAGGGATCAGGGGAAAGTCCACATCTGAGTGTGGGGAGGGGAGACCCCCTTCCTGCTCTTGCAAGTTCATGTTCCCCACCTGTAATATACCAAATCACGTGTGCAGGCAGGTGAGAGAAAAGACTGACACATAGGACTCCCCCCTCTGGAAGCTGTTCTCCGTATTTAACTTTTTTCTTCTCATTTGATTGCTATTTATGACAAGTGTCATTATGTATCAAGAACAAGGTGCATGGAGGTTATGGCTGTTTAGAGTATGTAATTGATAGTATATTCACAGATACAGTGCATACCAGATTCATGAAATACAAAGCAGATTCATGAAACGAGTACCCCTGATTCCAGCTTTAGAAAATACCATGACAATATAGGTAGAATTTTCATGTGTCCCCCAACCCCAGTGCTCTGCCTCTGCCCCAGGGGAAGCCACTACTCCTAAATTATGCTTATCTTTCACTTGCTTTTATTTTTTTTAATAATTTTACCCAGGTGTGTATGTATTCCTAAAACAGTATGCTGTTTAGCTTGGTTTTGAGCTTGATAAAAGTGGTATCGTCTTATGTTATTGATTCTGAAGTTTTGAGAATTTCGTCTTCACCAATCATTACATGTTGGCTGGCAGTAGTAGGTAGGTAGTTTTCACGGCTTATAATTTTCCAGGAAGTGACTATACTCTACTTTTATCTTTACATTTTTCTGTGATAGACATTTAGTTTGCTCTTGTTTTTGGCTACCGTTCTTGTGGGGCACCTGGGTGGCTCAGTTGGTTTAGCCACTGACTTTGGCTCAGGTCATGATCTCGTAGTTCATGGGGTCAGGATTTGTGCTGACAGCTTGGAACCTGGAGCCTGCTTCAGATTCTATGTCTCCGTCTCTCTCTGCCTCTCCCCCACTCGTGCTCTGTTTCTCTCTCAAAAATAGATAAACATTAAAAAAATTTTTAATTAAAAAAAAATCCTTACATATGCATTTTCAGTGCCCCAAGACAAGAGTTTCTCTGACATATACAATGTGATGGGTCATAGTATTAACTTACTTTCAAGTTTATAAGTTAATATTTTTCAGGTAATTATATCAATTTACACTCATGCCAGTGTATGCATCCCTGTCCTTTATATTTCAAAACTTTGATCTTACCAAATTTCTTAATTTTTATATATCAATGGGTATAAAAAATTATCCCATGGTGGCCTTAATTTTCATTTTCTTGACTACCCATAAGATTAAATTTATCTTCATAGATCTGCTGACTCTTCATGTGCCCATCCATGTGAAATGCCTATTTATATCCATTTTCCCGCATTGGATTGTTTTTGTGGAGTTATAGTAGTCCTTTATGTATGCTAAATACTAATCCTTTTTCGGGAGTGTATTTTACATTAACATCTATGAGTCTAAATTCATCTTTTCTTTCTTTTTAAAATAATGTTTTCTGGGGTGCCTGGGGGGCTCAGTCGGTTAAGCGACTGACTTTGGTTCGGGTCATGGTCTCATGGTTTGTGAGTTGGAGGCCTGCATTGTGCTCTGCTCTCTGTACAGAGCCTGCTTCGGATCTTCCGTCTATTTCTCTCTCTGTCCCTCCCCTGCTCATGCTCTCTCTCTCTTTCTCAAATATAAATAAATGTTTAAATAAATAAATAAATAAATAAATAAATAAATAAATAAATAAAATGGTGTCTTTTAACGAACATCTAAATTACTGAATAAATAATCCATATTCAAGAGTGGGAGTTCCAATAACATAAAAATGCCAGTTCTACCCAAAGAAGCCTGTGGATTCATCTCACTCTCAGTCAAAATCCCAATTGGTTTTTTGAGGAACTTGACAAGGTAAGTTACCTTAAAACTTACTTTCCTATTTCAGTCAATGATTATTTTGTGCAAAATGAGTATGTAATGGAATCGGCAGTCTTTTTTGTACCTGATATATAGAAGCTATAGGCTGTGGAGTCACATGGACACAAGTTTGAGTCCTAGCTCTTTGCTCACCAGCTGTACACTTGAGCTAATTACCTCTTTTAATGTCCATTTTCTTCTTTGTATTGGGGATTGAATACCTAGTGGGTGTTCAACTGGAAATAAGAATACCTAATGACAATAGTCCCCCTTTATTCATGGGTGATACACTCTAAGGCTCCAGTGGATAGTACCAAACACTATATATACTATGTTTTTTTTCTTATACGTATATACCTATGATAAAGTTTAGTTCATAAATTAGGCACAGTAAGGGATTAACAACAATAATAAAATATAACAATTATACAATATATTGTAATCAAAGATACATGAATGTGGTCTCTCTCTCTTAAAATATCTTACTGTGTTGTACTCGCCCTTCTTGTGATAATGTGAAATGATATAATGCCTACATGATGATATGAAGAGAGAAGTGAATTACGTAGGCATTGTGACATAGCGTTAAGCTACTACTGACCTTCTGACGATATGTCAGAAGGGGGATCATCTGCTTCCCAGCCAAGGTTGACCACAGGTAACAGAAACCATGAGGTGAAACCACAGATATGGGGGGGGAACACTGTATAGATTTACTAAACAGGATAACATATAAACTCCCTACAGAGTCTGTGCCTGGCACACAGCAAGCACTCAGTAAATGTAGGCTGCCTTCCTCTTTTCCCTCACTGCCATCTCTAGAAGTACAGGGCTACAGGAACCTTCTGAGCTCAGTGGCCTAGCCCCTGTTAGAAGAGAGAGGCCTCAGACGTCATGAATAGACACTTTTCCAAAGGAGACATCCAGATGGCTAACAGATGCATAAAAAGATGCTCAACATCAATCATCATCAGGGAAATACAAATCAAAACCACAATGGGATACCACCTCACACCTGTCAGAATGGCTAAAATTAACAACCCAGGCAACAACAGATGTTGGTGAGGATGTGGAGAAAGGGGAATTCTTTTGCACTGTTGGTGGGAATGCAAACTGGTGCATCCACTCCGTACAATAGTATGGAGGTTCCTGAAAAAATTAAAAATAGAACTACCCTACAACCCAGCAATTGAACTACTCGGTACTTATCCAAAGGATACAAAAATGCTGATTTGAATGGACACATGTACCCGAATGTTTATAGCAGCACTATTGACAATAGCCGAAGTATGAAAAGAGCCCAAATGTCCATCAACTGATGAATGGATAAAGAAGATGAAATATTATTCGGTAATCAAAAAGAATGAAATCTTGCCATTTGCAGCAATGTGGTTGGAACTGGAGGATATTATGCTAAGCAAAATAAGTCTGTCAGAAAAAGACAAATATCATACGATTTCACTCATGTGTGGAATTTAAGAAACAAAACAGATGAACATAGAGGAAGGGAAGCAAAAATAAGATAAAGACAGAGAAGGAGACAAACCATAAGAGACTCTGAAATTCAGAGAACAAACTGAAGGTTGCTGGTGGGGTGTTTGGGTGAGGGGATGGGATAAATGGGCAAGGGGCATTAAGGAGGGCACTTGTTAGGATGAGCACTGGGTGTCACATGTATGTGATGAAACACTAAATTCTATTCCTGAAATCATGATTATACTGTATGTTAACTAATTTGAATTTAAATTAAAAAAATTTTTTTAATAAAATATAAGAATTTTAAAAAAAAGAAAAGAGAGGACTTACCCTTGGCTCCAAGACCCACAGGTCTCCTGGGGGAGTAGGCTGCACACACCCACAGAGTCTGGGCACCTAGACACTGAGGACATTAACAGGCAGGCAGCACTAACCGTTCCATACCATCCCACTCTAACCCACAACAATGGACACCAGTTCATAATATAATGACACAAGTGGTAATAAATAAATGATAAATAAGCTACTCATTAGGCTGAAGTTGCCTCTGGCTATGATAAGAATTATGTTCTATTGTCATTTTTATATGCCATCTGCTTCATGGAGAATATCTCATTTAATCCTCAGAACCATCCTATGGGCTCAATCCCCCCAATTTTTTACATTTGAGATCCAAAGAAGCAGAGGCTTGGAGAGGCCAAGGTTGGCCTCCAAGCCTGCATCCTCCCACGTGTCTCCACCTCCACTGTTGACCCCTTTGCTGTCCACTTTGTTGACGTCTCCTGTCATTATGCTAGTTTCATTGCCAGTAGCTGTCTTTTCTCTCATGTCATGGACAGTGCTGGCCACTGGCCTCCACTCTGAACAATCTCCCCCCCGTGGGTTAGGGGTGCCTCTGCCCTATAGGGTTTTATGGATGTGAGCCCAAACTTCCTATTCAGACATGAATCTTTTCCTTCTGAGTGGGCACACTCCAGATTCTAGACTTAGATCCCCCTTTGGAAACCAGAGAAAATTAGACTTCTTTCCCCACTCCTGGCCAGGGAGCCCTGTGACTATACTATTTGTCGGGCCAGTCTTCTGATCCACAGCCCTTACCCAGGGCTCACCCTGCTATCCTCAGCCTAGCTTGAGCAGAACAGACCACTGGCTTCTCATCCACTGGTACAAACATGGCCGTCAGCAGCTCCTCCTAAGCAGTACAGTATTGTGGTTAAGCACAAGGCTCTGGGTCCCACAGACAAGAGAAAACAGCCATGATAATTGAGATCGGGATTTACAAAGTATTCTCCACAACACTTTACAATAAACCTTCGACACATGTTCGGTAAATGCCTCTGATGTTTCTAGACACCCGAACCTCTATGCGTTCTGTGCCTTGATTCACGATGACTTGTGATGTGATTTTAATAGCCACAGTTCACATAAAGACTCTACTGGACAGAAGAGTCTTGGATGCTGACCTTATCTCTGTCACTACTGTCACCTTCAGCCAATCGTTCTTTGTCCCCTGGACCTTGGTTTTTATATCTGTGAAATGAGTGGTCCGTGATTGCCAATGGCCCCTCCAGATCAAATATATCTCTTTCCTTTAGCTTTCAAATTATTCATCCAGTGTAATCAATTAACAAATATTGATTAAGTGATCTTCCGGGGCCTGCCGAAAGGAGGGATGTTTTTCATGTCTATGCTGGAAGATGATTGAATTTGTTTTTCCTCATATGAACTGGAAAATACAGGGTACTAAGACAGAGAGCAGCCCAAAGACCCTAACAGTCTTTCTTCCTTCTAAACTCCGTGAAAAGCGACACCTGCCCCTCCCTGAGCTCAGAGGTGGAGTTACCAGAGGCTGATGAAATGTAAGCTTCAGAGCACCTTCTTTGCACCTGCCCCTTCCAAGGCTTTGGCAGGGTTTGTAGGCGGTCATATGTTTTTGTCAAATTCTCAAAAGTAAGATATTTTAGCTGCAAGCCAGCTAAGGCTGGGGGGTGTTTCTACTGATGTTCCCTTTATCATGCTTCCCATCATGTTAGGTGGCAGGGATGTGGCCATGAGTACTTTTAGGGTCCAACTCAAGGGAAGTGGAGTTCGAGATACACTTAGTAAGGCAAGCAATTTTCAGTCACTTCCTTGCAGAGTTGAGTTAATGATGACTGTCTAGGTATAAGACTGGCTTTCAGGGATATTTCTACTCTGCAACACATGGGTTCACCCAATGTCGTGACACCCAGATACAGGACCAGAGGACCTAATATGTCCTGTTTACTACTGTGCCCAACACCGGGATCATGTGATTAGTGGTGGAGAAAAAAAAAAATACAGAGCCAGAAGCAAATCTGTGGGATATTCTTCCAAATCTCACAGCTCACGTGGGATACATGAAAGAAACTTGATAAAGAAACTCCAAGATTTGACGACAATCTTAAATATTTATATGAGATTACCAGTGGGGTTTTTTTGATTAATTAATTTATTTTTTGAGGGAAACAGAGGCAGCCCAAGTGAGGGAGGGGCAGAGAAAGAGGAGAGACAAAATTCCAAGCAGGCTCCACACTGCCAGCGCAGAGCCCAATGCAGGGCTTGAACCCACGAAGCCACAAGATCGTGACCTGAGCCGAAACCAAGAGTCAGCTGCTTAACCAACTGAGACACCCAGGTGCCCCCACCAGTGATTTTTGTCTATGTTTCCTAGGGAAGTAGTTCAGGAAGCTAAAAGAAACTTCTCAAACTATCAATAATGCCAAAATAAAGTTTAATCACGCCAGAGTAAAGACTGAATTATCTTGCTATCCTATTAAAAATATCACAAAATTTCCGTTTTAACAAGGATGCTGCCTAAAAATTTAGGAAAAAAATTACTAAGTATTTGAGGCAGATAATTAAAAACACATTGTGTTATTTTTGTGATGTTTGTGGTATTTGCCAACTTTCATAGCTTGGGATTAATTCTCTGCTCCACATGCTCTTTCTCATATCTAGTTCTATTAATCCATATTTTCTATTCTTATTCCCCAAGAGGATACCCCAACTGCATAAGATTCAGGCCCCATAAGACAGAGCTCTTCCCCCTGCCTTCCCCAAAGGTGAGAAGCTTCAGTTTACTGAATGGCCTTGGGCCCCAGAGTGGACATCAGTCACAGGGCAGTGGAGGGGATAGACCGCAGAGGGGTGACCACCATGCAGTCAATTCTAGGACACAAGAGCAAGCCAGCATTGGGTGGGGTGGGCCTGATCTGACCACTTTGACCGCTTTCATGAGCGTAGATACAGTGGACCCAGGAGACACTTGGTCACAGCTCCCTTGCCTCTTTTGTGGGGCAAGAAATGGACAAAATGCCACGCCCACACATCACACCTACAGTGTCCATCAAAAAGGCAGGAGATCTACAGACAGACAGATGGCTCTCTCCTCCTCTGCAGCCTATCCCTGAGAGGGGTCCCGAGGTCATGGTCCTTAAGAACAGCCAAGGAGGATCTGGGAATCCCACTGCTTCCAGTGAGAAAAGGGTCAAAGAAAATAGGTAAAACACTCCCCCCACCCCACCCCTGGAATTAGGAGGAAGAAGTGAGATGGAAATAGGAGAGTAGGTATCTGTCATGCCGTCAGTAAATGCTCCTGGAGTCGGAACAAAGGGTGTGATCAAAGTGGTGGCCCTGCCGATGAGTTTACTTGACAAGCACTGTTTTTTTCATCCTTGAAAAAGCCCTCGTTCTGGGGAGTAACCACCACTCTCTATCCCTGACCTGGGGCACTCGGAGCATTTATAGAATTTGAAATTGCAAGGGGACCACTTGAGTCATCAAGGAAGCCATGTTACTGCTGAGCCTTCCCTGCCCTCCTTCAGGACCTCAGACCATTTGCTTCCACCCTGCTGGCCCCCCTGGAAGTTGTATGTGAGGCTCCAGGGATGGAGGGGGCAAGGGGTGCCTCCAAACAGTGCCCATCGGTCCTGCTCAGATTCACGCCTAGGTTAGAGTGCACTAGACTCAGTGTGGTGTTTCACAGGGGTAGGGGGAGGAGGAGAGGGGGGCTTTGGCTCAAGAAGCAGGACCCCTGCCTGAGCCCAGGAAGAAGCAACTTAGTTAGAAAAGTCTGTCAACCATTCCAGCTTTCCGGAAAACAACTATCAGAGCACTTGGGTGGCTCAGTCAGTTAAGCTTCCGACTTTAGCTCAGGTCATGCTTTCACCGTTTGTGAGTTCGAGCCCCGCATCAAGCACTGTGCTGACAGCTCAGAGCCTGGAGCCTGTTTCGGATTCTGTGTCTCCCTCTCTCTGCCCCACCCTTGCTCACATTATTCCTCTCTCTCTCTCAAAAATAAATAAACATTAAAAAATTAAAAAAAAAAAAAAGAAAAGCAACCATCAAAGGCTCACTTCTGATAAAATGTCAATTTCTGAGCATTACTATTAAGTGGAATCTCATCTCCCCTCTCCCGACCCATCCATCAATGTTCCTCACGGAAGTGATCATAGATAAATGGACAGTGGAAATTAGAACTGCCCTGGGCATCTCTGACTCACTGGCGCTATTTCCATTTGAACCTCATAGGGCCTGTGTCTACAGGCTGCTCCCGTTCCTCCCAGGTAGTAATAGAACCGGGCCTGCCTCCATTTTCGGCTAAATTCTTCCACCTGGGGGTCTTTAGTCTCACAGTAAAAAACAAAACAGAAAAAAAAACAAAAAAGTTCAATGTCATAAACATCCACCTGTCTATGGTTGATAGGCAAGGCCCACCTCTGGTACCATGAACAGAGATTAATTAACCAGTTCCTGGTTCATGTCATCTTTCCTGATTTTTAGAAAAATTCATGAGAAAATAAAAAGCAGAGATAGACAAGAAGTTATTTCGTGGTTTCTGCTGAAAACACATAAGTTATATACATAGGAATTTTTTAAAGAAACTTGTTCTTACATACATTGACCACCTAGTATGTGCTAAGCACTTGGCACACATTAGGATCTTTACGTCTTGTGATAACCCTTGGAATCAGGGAGCTACAAAGAGGCTGAAGAGGCCAGGGACCCGGCTTTCCCAGACTCCAATTCTGTGATGTGTCTTGGTGTTTACATTTAAGGATTGTGGGCACCTCTCCCATACAAGCTTCCCAGGGGTTTCATACCTGAGACACAGGCCCTGAAAGGGACCAAGTGGGAACTGAGCCAGCCATCACCTACAGGGAGAGGTGGGGCGGGCCACTTAGTAGTATCCCTCACCTCTCGGCAGAGAGGATAAGAAAAGAAGTGGGAAATACAGGTCTATAGCCCTAGGTTAAGAAAAGAGAAGAAAATGCAAAGTATATTAATATTAATCAGAAGATATACAAATATGTCCCTAAATCTGAGATGCTTTGCTCAAACCTGCCCTTCCAAAATCTCACCACATTGAAGTTGTATCTCTGGAGAAAAGGGTCTTTTATTTTATTGTTTAAAACTACAACACACACACACACACACACACACACACACACACACACACACACAAATGATATAATAAGCACACACGTAGTCTCCATCCATCAATGAATGAGTATTGTTTCCTCGTCTAAAAATAACAGGTTTGCTAAACTCTTACTAAGTAAGGGAGAATGGGGCCTTTTAAGAAATGTTTTCAATGGCGCCACCTGGTGGATCCGTCCTAAAAATGCTATCTGATCTTGCACACAATTAAATGGACTTGAAAGGACAAAATCTAATACATAATGAGACATCCAGTCCCCTAATTCTTCCCCGTGGCTTCCCTTTATTTCCTCTCTAGGATCCCTCAGCCTCCTTTCCCTTCCACTACAATCGACTGATCCTTGAAGTTTCCCATTTCATTTCATAGCCTTTCTGCTGCATTAGAGCCCTTTAACAACAAGAGTTACAGCAATGTCAGAAATAAAGAAAACTGTTGTAAAACAACCATGGACAACATTATAAACCGGCAGTAAAATTGGCCGTAATGTACAGCTGGTATTTATGTAGACCACCTGTTCTGTTTGTAGCCACTTCTGATCTATTGCTTTCAGCCCATTTGTTGGGCTTTGAAAGACCTTTCGCTCACCTCCTTCCCGACTGAGAGCTTTCAGAACTAACAATAATTTCCAAAAACATGCTGAGGCCTTACGTCAGGCTAACCTTGCTCGTCCACGTAGCCATAACCAAGCCTAGAGGCCCACTGTGGCTTCCGTGTCCTCAAGCTCAGCCAAAACTCAGATATCAGACAGAAGAAAAGTTTCCCCCAAACTCTCATGCTGGCCATAAGATACACTTGAATCCAAACACACATAGTCATAGAAAGGAATTAAATGAGGGGCACCTGCGTAGCTCAGTCAGTTAAGTGTCTGACGCTTGATTTCAGCTCAGGTCATGATCTCACAGTTCGTAAGTTTGAGCCCTGCATCCGGCTCTGCGCTGATAGCATAGAACCTGCTTGGGATTCTCTCTCTTTCCCTCTCTCTCTCAAAATAAAAAGATAAACATTTTAAAAAATTAAATTAAATATTCAAGGAGCTATTTACTTTTCACCAGCTATGGAAAAGGTAACTACAGTCATAATTTGTAGGAGTGGCTCCCATTGAATAAGCATCTACTCAGTATAAGGTGAAAATTTTACATATGATCTCGACTTCTTGCAACAATTCTGCAAAGTTGGTTGAATCAATTGCTTATTACCTCTATGACTTCAGTAAGTATTCCTATCAACCTCACTTTAGAAGTTGGCCTATCAAAGTACAGTGAGAATTCAAAGCAACACTAGTAATAGCTAAGATAAAATCTTTATTCTGTGCTAAGCATTTTTAGGAGAACTCTCCTTATATTAACTCATTTTACATAGGCAGAGACCACCTACTAAGTGAATACTATTAATATGCCCAGTTCATAAAAGAACACTGAGATCCAAAGAACCGAAATAACTTGCCAAGGGCCACAAGTTAATAGATGGCAAAGCCATGGGTGCCTGGGTGATTCAGCCGGTAGGGGGTCCTACTTCGACTCAGGTTATGATCTCACAGTTCATGATTTTGGGCCCCATGTTGGGCTCTGGGCTGACAGCTCAGAGCCTGGAGACTGCTGTGGATTCTGCGTCTCCCTCTCTCTCTGCCCCTTCCCCACTCACACTCTGCTTCTCTCCCTCTCTCTTTCTCTAGCAAAATTAAAAAACCATTAAAAAAATAAAATAAATGGCAAAGCCAGGATGTGAACCCAAAAATTCATACTTCAGGGCACAATGTTCTTTGACAACCAATTGTGACAACTGTTTTAATCATTAACTTTTCAAAAATCAATGAGTGCCAACAGCATAGTTGGGATAGACTTCCAGAGATTCTCTTCTCTATGGAACCAAGAAGAAAACTGACAAAAATTGCCAGGATCAACTTTTTGCAGACTTTCAGAAATTAACCCAAGGCTTGCAGCAACTGAAAACCATGTATTTGAAAAATAGCTGAATCTTGCTAAAGACAGTGAGCTTTGTGGTTTTTAACTGGCCTTAGTCCCAGTCCTCACTCTTCAGCTCTGCAGTGGCTTTGAAACATGCAGCCTTAGAACCACCAGAGGGAGCAGAACGGAACTAGAGCTCTTTCAAGAAAAGCCTCCTTCCGGAAGGTCTGTCGTTCTCTGACCTGCATTGGCCCCACCTGTTTCGTGGTTGCCTAGAATACCACTTGCAAGGATGTCTGTATTTGACCTGACTTAGAGATTCACTGGTTCCGTGCATTTGCAGAAATCTCTGTCCGATCACTAGCTGACCACTAAGCAAAGCACGTAGAGACTCCGGCAGCCACAAATGATAAAGAATACGGACTTTATAAAACTAGTTCAGAAAAGTTACTAAATAAACAAAAACCACTAACAGCAGCAACAGAAATGACATCCGGAGAGGGGAGAGAATCAGATGTCCAGAGGTGCTACATTATGTTACTTAAAGTGGCCAGTTTTCAACAAAAATTACAATGTATGTAAAGAAACAAGAAAGTGTGGCTCTTTACATTAAATAAAGTGATCGACAGAAATTGTCCCTGAAGAACCACAGACATGAACTTCCTAGAAAAAAATTTACATCAGCCATTTTAAATATGCTTCGAAAGCTAGAGAAAATCATGCCTAAAGAACTAAAGGAAAGTATTAAAACAATGTCTCACCAAATACAAAATATCTATAAAGGGACAGGAATTATATCCTTAAACAATAGAAATTCTAAGAGTTTGAAAACACCATGACTATAATTAAAATTCACCATAGGAAATAGTATCAAATTTGAATGAGGATGAGAAAGTATTAGAAAGTACGAGTATGAGAAAGTTGAAGATAGGCCAATTAATATTATCTGGTCTGTAGAACACAAATTAGAATAAAGAAAATGAATACAGCCCCAGAGGCAGGGGGACAGCACAAAGCAAGCCAACATATGC
Source organism: Paguma larvata (assembly GCA_030068075.1). Classification (NCBI taxonomy): domain Eukaryota; kingdom Metazoa; phylum Chordata; class Mammalia; order Carnivora; family Viverridae; genus Paguma; species Paguma larvata. The sequence goes on along the minus strand of CM057827.1, from coordinate 125,774,752 downwards.
AACGTATCCCAGGAGAGGGGCGACAGAAAGGGACAGAAAGAGGACTTGAAGAAAGATGGCTAAAACTTCCCAAATTTGATAGGAAGAAGTTCAACGAAGTCTAAGTAGGATGAATAAGCTCAGAGAAATATGTGGCCAGACGTATTGTAATCAAACTGTTGAAAGACAAAGGTGAAGAGAGAATCTTAAAAGCACAGGAGAGAGGAGAATCATCGTGTCCAGGGGTCTTCAATAAGAGTAAAAGGTGATTTCTCATTAGAAACCATGGGGGCCAGAAGACATTGGATGACATACTTGAAATATTAACAGAAAACAAACAAAACAACCTGTTAATAAAGAATTCTAGGGGAACCTGGGTGGCTCAGTCTGTTGAGTATCCAACTCGTGCTTTTGGCTCAGGTCATGATCTTATGGTTCGTGGGTTCAGGCCCTGCATCAGGCTCTGTGCTGCCAGCACGGAGCCTACTTGGGATTCTCTCCCTCCCTCTCTCTTTGCCCCTCCCCCACTCATGCCTGCTCTCTCTCACTTTCTCTCTCTCAAAATAAATAACGAACTTAAAAAAAAGAATTCTATATCCAGCCAAATTGGTGGATTTTCATATGTGGAACTACCCTTGCATTTTTGGGATAAATCCCACTTGTTAATAGTGTATAATCCTTTTTATGTGTTGCTGAACTTAGTTTCCTAGTATTTTGTTGAGGATTTTTACATCCATACTCATAAGAGATATTGGTCTGTAGTTTTATTTTGTTTTTATGTTTTTGTCTGGTTTTGGTATCAGGATAATACTGGCCTCATAGAACGAATTGGAAAATGTTCCTTTCTCTTCTCTTTTTTTGAAAATTCTTTAATGATTGATATTAATTCTTCTTTAAATGTTTGGTAGAATTCACCAGTGAAGTCATCTGATGCTGTGCTTTGAAATCTTTTTGGGAAGTTTTTTGATTAGTAACTTAATGTCTTTAATTGCCATTAAGTCTATTCATATTTTTTATTTCTTCTTGAGTAAGTTAAAGTGATTTTTTTGCCTTTCTATGAATTTATCTATTTCATTTAAGTTGTCTGGTTTGTTGACATACAATTGTCTATAATATTCCATATTATTGGTTTTATTTCTAGATGTTGGTAGCAATGTCCTCACTTACTTCATTTTAGTAATTTAAATCTACTCTTTGTTTACCCTTGGTCAGTCTAACTAAAGTTTTGTCAATATCTTTTCAAATAAATGAGTTTTGGTTTTATTAATTTTTCTTTATTTTTTTTCCATTCTCTTATTTTTTTTTCTTCCCTGATTTTTCTTACTTCTTTCCTCTACTTACTTGGGTTTAGATTGCTCTTTGTTTTATTGTTTCTTAAAATATAAATTTGGGTTATTGAGTTAAATCATGTATTTTAAAAAACCCATTCTGCCAGGTTCTGCTTTTTAATTGGAGAGTTTTTTTTATTTTTGCCTGTCTGAATTGTAGTATTTATATATGCCATTTTGCTGTTTGTGTTCTGTCTGTCCTATGTCTTTTTTGTTCCCATTACTGATTCTTTTTATGTTATATGGATATTTCCTAGTGTTTTAATTTCATTGGTGTTTCTTTTACTGTGTATTTTAAATTTGTTTGATTGCACTGGAGATTACAATTAATGTCTTAACTTATTAGAATCTAGTTTATATATGCATATATACATATATATATATATATAAATGTTTATTTTTGAGAGAGAGAGAGAGAGACAGAGCATGAGCGGGGGATAGACAGAGAGAGGGAGACACAGAATTGAAGCAGGATCCAGGCTCCGAGCTGTCAGCATGGAATCTGATGTGGGGCCCGAACTCATGAACTGCAAGATCATGACTTGAGCCGAAGTCAGACGCTTAACCAACTGAGCCACCCAGGTGCCCCAGAATCTAGTTTATATTAATACCAACTTAATTACTGTAGTATATAAACACTTTGCTCATATATATATGTATACTCCAAATAGCTGTGCTCCCTCCCCCCTCCTTTGTGCTCTTATTACCATAGAAATTAAATCTTTATACATTATATGCATATATGTATATATGCCATGTATACATTATCAACACAGATTTATCATTATGGCTATGCAGTTTTAAATCAGAGTGGAGAAAAAAGAGTTATAAACAAAAACACATTTATACTGTATTTCATGTTTAGCTACCCTTCCTGATGCTCTTTATTTCTTCATCTGGATTTAAGTTATTTTCTGATGTCCTTTCATTTTGCTTTGAAGGACTCCTTGGATGGCAGGTTGATCAATACATTTTCTTTTTTTTTCTGTCTAAGAACGTCATAATTTATTCTTCATTTTTGAAGGATAATTTAGCTGGATATAGAATTCTTTTTTTAAGTTCGTTATTTATTTTGAGAGAGAGAGAGAGTGAGAGAGAGCAGGCATGAGCAGGGGAGGGGCAGAGAGAGAGGGAGGGAGAGAATCCCAAGTAGGCTCCGTGCTGGCAGCACCGCATTAAATAGAACAAAGGACATATACGTGATAATCTCAATAGGTGGAGGGAAATTTTTGACAAATTATATAAAATATATGGGCACCTGGGTGGCTCAGTTGGTTAAGCGACTGAGATTGGCTCAGGTCATGATCTTGCGGTTTATGAGTTTGAGCCCCGTGTCAGGCTCTGTGCTGACAGCTCAGAGCCTGGAACCTGCTTCCAATTCTGTGTTTCCCTGTCTCTCTGCCCCTCCCTTGCCCATGCTCTGTCTCTCTTTGTCTCTCAATAATAAATAAATGTTCAAAAAATTTTAATAAGATATATATATTATATAATATATATTTCTAAATAAGAAAGGAAAATAGCTAGTGTTGGTGAGGCGACATAGAAATTTGAACACTCACACATTTCTATGAGAATCTAAAAATGGTGCAGCCCCTTTGGCAAATACCATGGCATTCTTCAAAATGGTAAACATGGAACTACCATATAACCCAGAATTCCACTCCTAGGTGTTACTGAAGAGAATGAAAACATAACTTGTGACAAGACACATAATACAAAAATATAACTTCTGTTGTAAAAACATAACACAAACACTTGTACAGGAATGTTAATAGCAGTATTAATCATAACACCCAAGAGGCGGAAGTAACTATCAACTGATAAATGCATACACAAAATACAGTAGATCCACATAATGGAATATTATTCAACCACAAAAAGAATGACGTACTATACATGATACAGCACGGATAAACCTCGAGAACACTATGCTAAGTGAAGAAGGCAGACACAAAGATCGTAAGTGGAAAATTCCATTTGCATGAAATTTCCAGGACAGACAAATCCATACAGACAGAAAAGAGATTAGTGGTTGCCAGGGGGCAGAGGGAGGAGTAAATGGGGGAGAGACTGCTAATGGTTATGAAGTTTCTTTTCGGGATAATGAAAATGTTCTGGAATAATAATATATAGTGGTGATTGCACAACTTAGTGAATGAACTAAAAAACAATTTTTAAAATATATTCCTAAAATCAAATTAATTTTTTTAAGTTTATTTATTTAATGTGAGAGGCAGAGAAAGCAGGGGGAGAGCAGGGAGAGAATTCTGAGCAGGCTCCACACCATTAGCACAATACTGACATGGGGCTCGACCACATGAACTATGAGATCATGACCTGAGCCAAAACCAAGAGTGGGGTGCTTAACCAACTGAGACACTCAGGAGCCCCTCAAATAAATTTTTTACATGTATATAGCGATCTGTAGCTTCCAAAGTTCTATTTCCTACTTTTTCTAATCTGTTCTTCATATTCTTGTTCTAGGTACAGGGTGGGCCTTACAGCCTCCATGGTCATTTGGGGATCCAGATTCTTTCTTTTTTATCTCTGCCAAGCATTAGGGCATTGCCTTTGTTTGCATGGTCAAAACTCAAGTCATGATCAAGTAGCATGGAGAGCATCTGTTTAGATTCCACTGGAGAAAGCTTTATTGAGCGGCCCATCTACTTTGGAAGGAAGAGAAATATAGTCTAACCATGTGCCTACCATCAGAGAAAATAGATTGGAGGATGGGAATCTTTGCCACTTATTCCTATATTGGATTTTCTAGAGAGCCAGACTCTGAGACACTGACCATCCTGTAGGAACACATCTGGAGATGACCAGCCTTCCTAAGAAACCCAAGTCTTCTGTCTACCTTCAAAATTCTCCATAATCCGTCCCCAAAACACTCAGACTGTTCTATGTTCACTAATCCTCGTCACATTACACTGCTCTGGTTCAGTTGGTTCCATGCGCCTACGTGGAGCATTCCAGCCCCTCCATGTTGTTCAGAGTGTTTGCCTCACTCCTTCCTTCTGTCTAAAGTCTACCCTTCTCCCAAGTCAATTTCAAGTACACTTGTCCTGTAAATTCATCCATGACAAGTAGCATATACATAGCTGTGCATTCTCCCTGAGCTCTAAGCACACATATAGCTTTACCTTGCATCATGCTGGCACTGTTTACCCAGAGGAATGGATCGAAGTACCCTGTGTGAAGAATTCCCTGGTTGATTGAATTTATAGTGTATCTACTAAAACATAATAAGATGAAAAGTCTGGAAAAAAAAAAGATGAAAGATGTGTCCTCAATGATTTCATTCTTTAGTATTGGAAATAATATAGTAGCTCTCCCTGGGAGACATTCAGATAAATTGCCCTAGTACACATGTGGGAGAGGTTTGTCCTGAAGAGAGGGGTGGGGTGCTGAGAAGGAAATTTGGAGTCGGTCCATGGAGGTATGTGACACATATGTGATGGTGTCCTTTTCACCGGAGTCTCCTCTCATGCATCCTTCATGTTTGATACCAGAGTAATCTTTCTAAAATCTGCCAGGCCACTCTGTTGCTACAAGCCCTCTGTGGCTCTACCCAGCCCAAGCAGCACTTCCCATGATGTGTTCTAACATCAAGCATTCCACAAACAGTGAGCTCTTGGCCAGCAGAAACTCACACTGCAAGCCAACACAGGCAAGGCTCTGAGTGTGCTCCAGTAAAAAAATAAATAAATAAATAAAATATCCCTGACTTCTTGACTCCGAGTTTTCTCAAGTGCATTTGACCCTATAGTGTCTTGTGTCTACTCTTTCTCCCAGAAGAAGCCCGTGCCCACTCCTGATAAGTAGTCTGCTGAATCTCTGGCCAGTTCGCCCAGACGAAGCTGAGCTACCTTCTCCGAACTGCTCTTGAACACTCTTGGAATTTTATGAGGTTCTGCAGTTATACATTTGGTTTTAGTCATAAGTTTAAGAGTTAGTTTCTCCCTGTATAATTGGGGTTTTTGAGGTTTTTGAGATGAAAGGCTATACTTTCTCGTTTGTTACACCCTTAGTACTGACACAGAGTTGGTGCTCAGTAAATGTCCAAATGAATGAATAAATGAGCCAATGATAAAACGGGGTCCTTCCAGAAATAAGCAAATGCCTTACCCCGGTTGTCTTTGGTTGGCGGGTGTCAAAGAAAAAAGGACATATTCTGTGTTTGAGGCCAGGTATTGTATTCCTTGGAGATCCAGGAAGGGCATAAGTAGGTGAAGCCTGAAAACAGCTTCAGTGAAGACCCCTGACTAATCCAAGCTTTCCCAAGCACATGGCCCCTGGCTCCAGGAGATGCGAGTCACACAGAGCAGGCGCACTGTGGGCCCCACCTCTGCACTCCTCACAGAACTGGCACAGACTTCTCTTCTGAGGAGACGGGTGTAAGGAGCTGCCCCTGGCCTCTGCCCCATTCTTCTTCCCACCCGCCATCTTGTCCTCTCATCTTGTTCTGCTTCTCCTCTGCAGAACAGCATAGACCACATGCAGACTCCCAAATCCCCACACTCTGACACAACGATCCACCTCAGCCTCCTCACATGGACATCTTTTCTCGTGCATCTTACGCCCATGTCCTCGGCCACACCTTATCACCTTATTACCTCCTCTTATCTCATCCATCTTCCAGCTTCTCTTTGGCCCCATCAGTCCTACCCTTCATGAACACCGCATTCTAACAGCTCTGACATGAACGCCTACCCACTTCATGTTCCCAATGTATAATACCCCCTCACTCCTAATGCCCCCTACCTTTATCTCCCATCCCCCCCCAACATGGGCACAGATGGAGCCCCAATAGGACTTTTCCCCTGAGGTCTTGTCAATCAGCATTGGGTCACCTAAACCAGTTGCACCATTCTCAAATTCAAAGTACTTGTGGATTTGCATCTGAGTTTATCTGTAGCTCAGGTTTTAACCAGCAGTGGGCAGCTTTACCCAAGTGCTCTGGTTTCTACTGAATTTGATGGGGACCCAACAGCTATCTTTAACTACTACAAAAGATTGAGCCAATTCCTTCCCCCGACATAATCTAGAAGAATCGGCCACAGAAAATGAAAATTAAGAAAGCTATGTCCAAGTCGATTCTCCACAGGATATGTCCCTAGCTCCCAGGGCTCCCTGAAAGACGCTGTGAGAGAAGCAAAGCCAGGTTCCTTGTCATCTCCACGTTCACTCAGATTTTTTTCCAAGTTAGGACACTCCTGTAAGGATCTACACAGAGGAGTTATGAGGGCAGGAGGCAGCAGTGCAGGGTCTATAGGGTGCCTTACTATAGCAACAACAGCCAAATGGGTGAGGTCATCAGCCTTCTGGAGAAGTCCCCTAACCTTTGACCTGGGCCCTTTTCCTGGTTTTTATCAGCAGCAAATCTAGTGGAAATTGGTCATCCTGCTGGCATGGACCTCCCACACCTGGCCTCCTGGTCTCCCTGGGCTGAGCTCAGTTCTCCAAAGGTCTTATTCGGAAAACCTCAAGGCATCACCTGGGCCTCTGCACCTTACAGCACCTCCAGAGTCCCAGGTTTCCTTGGAAAATGTCTGATGCCAAATAGTAGTATTTGAACTTAGTTCACATGAGGGCGCATTCCTGGAGAAAAACCATCATGTCTTTTAAAACTCTTAGTACAAGAAAAAGGAACTTACAAATCATAGAAAAGAATGTCTCCCAAAAGGTAGAGTCTGTATGGAAAATAAGATGCCCTCAGGTAACAATGATGTGACATTAAAAGAAATTAAGAGCTCTTGGGTGGCTCAGTGTGTTAAGTGTCCAACTTCAGGTCAGGTCATGATTTCGCAGTTCATGATTTCGAGCCCCATGTTGGGCTCTGTGCTGACTGCTCAGAGCCTGGAGCCTGCTTCAGATTCTGTGTCTCCCTCTCTCTCTGCTCTTCCCCCACTCAACGCTCTGTCTCTGTCTCTCAAAACATGAATAAACATTTAAAAAAATTTTTTAAGAAAAATTTAAAATTTTAAAAAAAATTTAAAAAGAAATTCAATTACAGTGAGAAAGTTTTTGACCCTTCTTACAAAGCAAGAAAAAAGTTGCAGTTTGGTGATGCTATTTCTCTAACACTCCTCCATAAACATTAATCAACCTCTTCAACAAACAAGGCTAGGACCTCAGGTGCTAAGCCTTGGGAAGTAACTACATCTGGCCAGAATTGAATAATAATTTCTTGTTTTTATTTTACCTTTTTTTAAAAATACTTATCTTCTCTCCATGTAATGCTAGTTTTCCAATTATGGGAATGGCATAAAACTTCCTTTCAAAGTAAATAGAAGCTCAAAGAGTGTTAACTAGAAGAGAACGTGCTGAGCAAATCGCTTGGGTGGTCTTCAGACATTGGCACTGGCAAGAGGTGTATGTGGACTGTGAACATGGCCACACTGTGGAGGTGTTATATGAACGAAGTGTGGAAACACTGGTGAAGTGAAAACCCCTAGCTTCAGAGATAAGAAAAACAAATCAGAGGCTGAGTGCTTTGCTCCTTGGAGGTGAAATGGCCCTGTAAGGCCCAAAGGGTACAATTTAAGCTTTAACTTCTATTAACAAGACATAATCTTGGGTAGACACTGCTAGTATTCCCACGAGGCCCATCCTCCCTATCCCCCTGGCTACTGGACCTTAATGTCTAGCTGTACATACTGCTTCCTAGAGAAAGCACCCCACTCTCCAGTCACCCTTGCCACTGGGTACAGTGGGTGATTAAGTTCTAGTCAATAACATAAAAATGGAGGTTTTCTGTGCAACTTCCAAGAAGTCTTCCATTATCTTGCGTTTGGGTATTGGGGTGTAATGGCGGGAGCCCTGGGAGCCATTTTGGGACATAAAGATGAGGCCATGTGTAGCAAAGCTGGGAGCAGCCTAGGAGGCTGATGACTTCATGGACCTGCCACGCCTGCCCAGGAATGCATATATCTGCCCTCTTGCAGAGGGAGAAGCATTTGTATTGTGTTTAAGCCCATTCGATTTGGGGGTTTTATCCTCCCATGTGCCACCAAACCCAGATTTAACTGATATATAAGCTTTACCTCCCACTTCAGAATCATTGAGCATGTACAACAGTCCTATAACATCCACTGTCTTGTTTGATCCAACGTTAAGAGGTATACATGCCAAATCCTTTTCTTCTCTTTTTTAAAACACAGACGAAAAGACTGTGAGACCTACAGCTGACAAGAGGTCAGAGGTGTTAGTGAGGACTAGGACTTCTGGCCCCAAGTCCAAGTCCAGTCTCTGCATCCAACAGCCCCAAGTTGTCAAGGCTCATCCTTGACGTTACTGTTCCCTTGCCCCTGCGACAACCCACTCCGGAAAGCCATGCCTCAATCAGTGTCTACGTTCTCCAAGCAGCGTCTTTGGTTGACTTAGCAGAGACCCTGTACAATATTAGAGGAAGTGGCTCCCTCCTCTTCCCTCAGGCTTCCCTTAGTCACAGCTGAAAGCTATGCTTTCTGCTTTCATTTAATGTTAGAATAAAAAAATGCCAAGTGCAGCCTTTCATCACTTGTGTTTTATGCATCCACAGCAGCCCATCCCATACCAGCCACCAAGGTCATGGAGACTGCCAGGCTCTGCCGCCTGGACTGGTGAAATATCATTCCTACAATAGTGCTTGAGGCTGCCTAATGCTATAGCTCCTAATCGTCCCAGTGGCTGCACAGCCTGGATGGAGCGAGACACTCCTAGCATCCTTTGTGCTTGGGCTTCAGGCCACTGTACCAGGAACAGGCATCTTCGAGTATGTTCATTGCCGAGCTTGATGAAGCCATGGGGGGTTTACAAATTGTTAGGTGAGACTAAGTTCCAGGCGAATCTTTAAAATATAAGAACTTCAGGGGTGCCTGGATGGCTCAGTCGGTTAAGCACGTGACTTCAGCTCAGGTCATGATCTCAAGGTCTGTGAGTTCGAGCCCTGCATCGGGCTCTGGGCTGATGGCTCAGAGCCTGGAGCCTGCTTCAGAGTCTGTGTCTGCCTCTCTCTCTCTGCCCTTCCCCTGTTCATGCTCTGTCTCTCTGTTTCTCAAAAATAAACATTTATGTATATATATATATACACATATATACATGTGTGTGTGTGTGTGTGTGTGTATATATATCTGTATATAAACTTCACCCAAAGCAAATGAATACAGTGCAAAGGAGCCTGATCTGGAGCAAAAGCCAAACTGAGGAAGTCTGAGCTGTGGAAAGGTGTGCCTGTCTGCTAGCAGCACAGCAGTGGGGGCATGGTGGGTCATGGAGGACCCTGGTCTGAATTCGAGGGTGATTCCTGGATGAGACTTTACAAGCTGGGATGAATTAGCCGCCTATGCAAGGGCCAGGAATTAATCCTCCTAATGGACTCCATATTGTTCCCTTCCTCATTAGCGTTCTTTAGCCAGTTTGTGGCCTCTGCATTTTAAGAGAGATGACAAGACCTGGAGATGGTCCAGGGAAAAGCAATAAAAATGATTTAAGGGCAGAGAAATGGGTCTCAGGAAAGGTGAACGGAGGATTACAGACTAGAAAAGACAAGACCACAGGTGACTCGAAGCATGACCTTTGTCTGAAAAAAAGGTCAGAAGCATCCAAAGCCCAGAAAACTCACTCTACACCTGGGCTGAATCCAATGGAACCAAATGTCTAGGTATTTTGAAATTGCCTCTTTTAAAGCTTTGTCTTTTTTCTTTTTCATTCAGCTGGGGTTGTGTTAGTCCAGCCTGAGCCTAAATCAAGCACAGACACTGCTTCCTAAAAGTTATCTCCACCACGTGCTGGCTCCTGGTTTTGGGTTTCATCAATTGAAATGAGCACAGGGATTTGTTGAGTCTCAAGTTTTCAATAAAAGGAGGGTGAAAGAGACATCAGAATTCCCAGATTGGTTAGAGAACAGGTTTCAGAGGGGACACCAGAGAAAAAAAGAGGAAGAAAGGTTTTATGGGTAAACTATGGTCAATGACCTTAGGAGGACATGGTCGCTATAAACAGCTAAGCCATGCCTGCCTTCAAAATGCTCCAGGGAGGGGGCACTTGGGTGGCTCAGTCAGTTGAGCGTCCGACTTCAGCTCAAGTCATAAACTCATGACTCGTGGGTTTGAACCCTGCATTAGGCTCTCTGCTGTCAGTGCAGAGTCTGCTTTGGGTCCTCTGTCTCCCTCTCTTTCTGTACATCCTCTGCTTATACTCTCTCTCTCAAAAAAAAAAAAAAAAAAAAACAACTCCAGTGAGCTCAACACTGTGATGTGACAAGTGTCCAGATGGGGTCCCGTGCTATAAGCACAGGTGAGGAGCGCTAAACTCCTCTGGGCAAGGGTTCCTTCATTTAATCTGAGGGGTATTTGCCTCTTGACCCTGAGTTTTTTGAAGTTAGTTTCTTGCCAACATTGTACCGTCAGTGAGTAAGGAGGAAAATGCCAGCTTTAGGACCAAATGCCATAGCAACACAGCCAGGATGAAGTTGAGAAAGCAGTTCTAAAAATACCCCATTTTATCCATTTAAAGGATCGTTTCCTATTAGTTACCTAAAGAGAAGCCGACGGTAATCAGCCAACAAGTATTTCCCTGAAGACCAAGTGCCTGTGTGATTTTGCAGATGCTTATGGGGAAGCCAAGATATCTGACCCCAAGTGATTAGGATCCTCTTGAGGAGATTCAGATACAGATAGTCAGGAGCCCAAGGTTCCAAGACATCACAGAGACTCCACATCATCCACCTCCTGACCTCCACCCAGTTTGGCAGGGGGCCCAGAGAGGTGATATGACTGGGCCCATAGCAGGTGATTGACAGAAGAGCTTGGGCCCCAATGTAGTCTTTTGACTCCAAGTTCATGTCTCCCAGAACAGCCAGCAAGGAGAATATAAAAGGTAGAAACCCAGGATGGGCATCTTGCACCTGCTGTGCTCTTATAAGGTCCTTTATGCTGGGGAGATAGCCTTTCCTGTAGTCACTAATGTTCCCATCAGATAACTGTCTTGGGTCTGGAAAATGGGCAAGGCATCCTGAGGAGCTGCCGCAGCCTCCCAATAATCTATTTATGATTTCTTTTTATTGTATCGATTGGGCTAAGTCTTTGTAGTCTGTCCCTCTGTCCAGACTTATGCAACTCTATACCCTAGTAACCACCGCCTCAGCTCCATGCATGTTTAGTCATCCCTGACTGCTATTCTGATCTTGGCTGGTCATTAGAACAGTTGAAGACACCCTGTTCTGATGGTTAAGCACCACCACCTGGCGCATGGCTGTCAGGAAGTCCATTTCTAGAACAGCATCTACCGTATCAGCCATGGCCCATGAATGACAGCTACCACAAACCTTCTCAATAATGCCGCCACCCTCTTCCCAGGATACTCTTTCACCCCCTTTGGTAGGTGGAGTGTCCTCCAGGCTCTTCTTTGGCATACGAGTCAGAGGGAGGGTTTTCTGGTCTATATTCTACATCCATAGTGTGTCCATTTGTATGCCTATGTCTCAGAGCCTTTCGATGCCTTCTGTCTTCACTGAAATGGCTGTTCTAGGATTTCTACTTCCTTTAGTGTACACCTTGGCTTTCTCTGAGCTTCCAAGAACAATGCTAGCCCTGTGTTAGCATCATCTCCCCAATTTCTGGCAAGAATGCTAATCCTGTACCATGGGAGGGTGCTCCCTGTCAATAAACAATTCCTTAGCCAATGTTATGTTCTCCCCTCAGTCCAGCACCTGACGACCATGTCCTGTGCAAACTCTCTTGAGTCCTGCTGGTCAACGATGAATTCCTACAGCTCCTTCATGGTACAGTCTCTGTCCTCCTTCTGCAAGCCCAGCCTGTAGCTGGCCAGCTCAAGTTGGAGCTGAACCTTGGTTACTGATCTGGAGGCCAGAACAGAAGGTGGAGGCGGATCCTGAGTGGGGGAGGGGCATTTTATCTTCAAGGCAGAGGCCTCTGTGTCATCTTAATCAAGGAAAAAGTACTAGATTTTAACAGTGAAGAATGGGCCTGTTGTGCAGGCCCAAAGGGTTCATGGGAATCTGGAAATTTAGGATTTTTCAGTACATCAACTCAGATGTCCCCCTCCTGAGTGTGGGGGGGTCTCACCTTTAATCTGATCAGGCCCTGTCAGGGTTGAGAATTCCATATTCTAGAAGGTTCCCCTATTCATATTAAGTTCCAAGTCAAATCTTGGACTTTTCCTGCCCTCTGGCAGGAGGAAAGAAATGTCTTTAAAAACTGCCAAAAAGGCCTTATTGTTCTCACACTTAGTCTTACATTAGTGATTAATCATCCTTGGCTTTCATTGTTTTTCTCCAATATGTCAATAGCCCCATAAAGAGCCTTATAATTTCTAACTTTTAAAGCTTTACCAAACTTCTAAATGCCCTAGATATTATGCCCACCATGCCCACCTTCCTCTGGCATCCCAGCCCAGCTCTCCACCTGTGAAAGTTCTACCAGTATAATATTGCCCATGCCAGAGACAGTCCATACTCCACCTACCATGGAGGTGGGGGATTTTACTGCCAGCTGGCTAGTGGTGACCCAGCTCCAAAATCCTATTTTTGAATCTGCAATCTCAGATCACTGCTGACACCAACTATTGTTGGTCAGGTTCCCCAGGGAATAGACTTTAATGGCTCTAAAGTTGAGATGTTCTCAATTGAGGCAAGCTTGCCAGGTCTTGAAGTCCCTCCTTCAACCAGTCCTTGGGTGTACACTGTCCTCAGAGCAGGAGGATGGCCTTGGGTGAGGCAGTTCTTTCAGCCTCTGACAGGGCAATTCTTGGAGGGGAACACGGCTGTGAGTAGTCAGCAGATAGCACTGGCAGAAGGAGGAAAGAAGGCCCTGGTCTTAAAGGGAGATTCAGCACCATGCCCTGGCATCCACTGTAGTGTCTTAGTCTAAAAGGATTCCGTGGGACACCTGGGGGGCTCAGTCAGTTAAGCATCCACCTCTTGATTTCAGCTCAGCTCATGATCTCAAGGTTCAGAGATCAGAGCTACTAGAGATGAGAAAGAATAAAATAAAGTTGCATGTAGCACACAAAAGTTGTCCCAAGCTTGCTCCACCACTATTAAACATGAGCCACAAATGGGATTGTAAGCTTCCCAGTGGTTGGTACTAGGGAGGAACATATTTTTCTCTACCGTTTTTGATTCTTTGGCTGACTTCATAATCAAATCAACATAGGATAGATTAACAGGAGAAAAACAAATTTAATTATGTACATATGGGGGGGAGGATAAGAATTTGAGACCCAAAGACAAGACAATTGCCAGCAATTGAGACTTATGTGCTCTCTTAAACTGAGGAATGGGATGGGAGCCTGGGGCTTCAAAGGAGAGGAAGGTAACTCACAGGATAAGAAGAGCAGATGTTTGGTAATTCCATGTTTGCCTTGCCATCCAGATAGTTCATTCACTTAAAAGTGCTCTCTGGTAGTAGCTCTCTCTGAGCCAGCCCCGCTCCCCATCTAAATTGTTTTAAGTAATTGAGAGATAGGAGTTTTTCTTTTTTTCCCTTTTATTTATTATTATTATTTAATCATTAATATTTAATTAATTTTTAACTTAATAATTATTATGACTATAATAATATATAATAATTATTAATGATTAATATTCACATATTAATTATAATAATGATGTAATTAATGATGTAATAATGATGTAATTAATGATGTAATTAATTAATTAATAATGATGTAATAATGATGTAAATAATTATTATTATTTATTAATTGGTCTTGACCGCCTTTAGCTCAAAACAGTTCACATGCCAAAAGGGCACATTTTGGGGAGCCTTGTTCTCAACACCTTCACCAGTAACAAGAGGAAAGGTGACCATCTCCAAGATGCACAGAATCCACAAGATAAAAACATCTATACATACCCCAAGAGCATGACTGCTGTGTTTTTTTGCGTGTTGGTTTTTTTGTTTTTTTCTCGTTGTTGTTTTTTGTTTTTTGTTTTTTGTTTCTGGTGTTTTTTTGGTGGCAAAGTCTAAGAGAGTTTTGTTCTCTGGGACCAGCCCGTGAAGTGGACAAGAACGTTAGCAGTATCCCAGTGGTCAGCATACTAGTGAGTATTTCACAGCGGTTTCTCAGAGCCCACCTAGAGGTGTTTCTCAGGCGCAGGACAGAAGAGCAGTTGGATAAGCAAGTTCAAGGTCTGTACTTTCCAGGTTCTACCTTCACAGAGGAAAATGTATGAAAACATTCTCAGAACACCTGTCTGTTGGTAATTTTTTCAAAAAAGACTGATACAATAATTGCAATAATCTACTGCATTTTTAAACCATTTGTTCAACAAACAGCCTTTTAAAAAGCAGATCATTTTCATTTGGTTGAAAGGCTGGTAATAAATTAAGCCTTTCGGGCCCATAGAAAACAGTTTTCTTTTTGTTTTATTTCCAAATCTCCCATGTGGACATTGAGAGAGACATATTTATGAGAAAGCAAAACAGATGATCCGGCTGCACCGCTGAAGGAAGACCACATCTGTCTCCAAGTACCACCAGCCACTTATCCTGGATAAATCTTCCTGTCCCAGAAACGTTATAGAGCACCAGGTTTCTGGGCCGCCTCCCTCTACTGGCATGCTTCCAGCCTCCTTTCCCCATTCCCCTCCCCCCCCACAGAGATACTCAGCGTGGTCCCAGCCACCTCCCTAGCTCCCAGAATCTTGGGACCCCTGTCTCCCTTTTTCTTGGAGAATCAGTCCCATTTACTCTTCCCTGGGGCTCACCAACACACCTATAATCTTTTCCAGTTTGGGGAAGCCAAGCATTATCCTCTCAGTAACTTGCTGCATTCCGAGTTTATCTTTTTTCCCCCCTTTGAAGGACTCTGACCTCTCCCATGAGTCGAAGCATAAACGGCGAAATAGAAAACGTTTGCCTCCCATCTGCCTTCTGACCTCAAAGTGGTGGCACTTAACGGGACTCCAGGGACACATGGGGGCCTTGCCATTCCCATTGTGCTGTAACTGGGAGGCAAGGCCAAGGCTAAAGGCATGTCGTGGCCAGCCACAAGTTACAAATCCAAGTGGAGCAGAAAGTGAGGCAGGCACAGACCATCTGCACGGCTTTGGGAACTGGACAAAACTGAAAACAACATCTCCCTCAGCTTTATCCTTCTGGGCTTCTGCTTATCCTGCTTAATGGAGATGGGGAAAGTGGACCCTCAGGATTTGTTGGGAGGGAGGAAGGACAGCCCAGCTCTGTGGTTGGGTTCTCATGGGTCAGCAGACCAGAAGACAGATTCAAGGGCACCCGGTTTACCTGGAGATAAAGCTGTCTTCACTTTGTAGGGCTGCCCCAACAAATTCCCACACACCAGGTGGTTTATACACTGAAATGTATGGTCACACAGCACTGGAGACCAGTAGTCCAACATCAAGATGTTAGAGCTAGTTCCCTCTGACAGCCGTGAAAGATCTAGTTCAGGCCTCTCTCCTTTGCTTGTACATGGCCACCTTCTCCCGGTCTTCACATTTCCTTCTGTTTACATCCCTGTCCCAAATTCCTCTTTTTTTTTAAGTTTTATATATTTATTTTGAGAGGGAGAGAGAGAGAGAGAGCATGAGCAGGGTAAGGGGAGAGAGAGAGAGAAAGAGAGGGAGAATCCCAAGCAGGCTCTACACTGTCAGCACAGAGCCAGACATAGGACTCAAACTCACAAACCGGGAGATCATGACCTGAGCAGATCAAGAGTGGGACGCTTAACTGACTGAGCCACCCAGGCACCCCCCAAATCTCCTCTTCTTATAAGGACATCAGTCACACTGTATGACCTCATTTTAACTTATGAAGAGTAGCAGAACATACCACCCAAAATATGCCTCTTTGGCATAAAGATTAGTTTGAGTTGATTATTTTTTTCTGTTGCTTTTTTTTAGTTTTATTATCATTTTTTTTTCATTGAAGTATTGTTGACACACGGTGTTACATCAGCTTCAGATGCACAACACAGATACCATTTCTCACCACACAAGGCTATTACAATACCTTTGACTATATTTTGAGCCGGATTATTTTGAGAAACCGCAGACAGAAGAGAAGCCCAGAAAACGGGCAAGTTATCCTTTTGTAAGGGAAAACTACATTTAGAAAGGAAATTTACATTAGAAAGGGGGCCTCTACCAGGAAGAAAGCTGTAACCAGAAAGAACTTTTTCACCTGAGACCCTTAGCTCCTGGAAGGGTAAACTTTGTTCACCAAATGCTTGCCTTTCTCACCCTCCTGCAAACTGCCTTCCCCACCTTTGCTGCCCCCACCCAAGTCCTTTCCTTTAGCTCAAGGTGGTATAGAAGCTTCCGACATCTGGCCACCTTGTGCATGTCACATCTTCGTGGACTCCTGTATGTGTAATTAATTTTCTCTTCCTCTGGCTACTCTGTCTTTTTATTATAGGGTGGTCTTAGCCCAGCAGAAAGGGAGAGGAAAATTATGTTTCCTTTCCTACAGTTTATTACCTTTTTAAAGACCCGCTCTCCAAACCGGGGGTTAATACTTCAACATGTGATTTCTGGGGAGGATACAAGTCAGCCCCTAACAGCCCCTCGGTATGCCTCCCCGTGAAGAAAATAAAAAGGACAATCACAGGGAGGGTTGAAATTGGACAGGGAAGCCAGCAAAGGCTGTTCTGTCAAGTCGGTCACAGCCCTTGGCAACTGGAACTTCATCCCACTGGGAGTTCTAAGGGACAGCAAGTCCCTGACACACCCGAGAATGACCCAACTAAGGGTAGGGAACGCTCGCTTACTTATGTACCTATTCGCTAGCTGTTCATTGTTGGTTGAAGGTAATGTTTCCATGTTGGGGATACTGTACTAGAATTTTATAGATCCTGAACCTAAAATGCAAAAAAAAAAAAAATCATGTGGGGATTCAGGAAAATGAGAAAAAGCATTACAATTTTTTTTAATGTTTATTTTTGAGAGAAACATAAGGCGTGAGTAGGGGAGGGGCAGAAGAGAGAGGGAGACATGGAATCTGAAGGAGGCTCCAAGCTGTCAGCTGTCAGAGCTCTTTGTAAACTCATGAACCTCGAGACCAATCTGATCTGAAGTCAGACACTTAACCGACTGAGCCACCCAGGTGCCCCAAAAACATTACAAATTTTAATAAATCACAACATAGAGGCATCACTGGTTCGAACGAACCCACTGACTTGGATCAGAAGCTGATGCGGGAGAGGCTGACAGGTGGATTAAGGTTAAGGTCAGTGTTTCCAGGAACCAGGCAGGAGCACTCGCAGGGGAGCTTCACAATGTAACCTATCTTGCTGGCCCTGTGACAAGGGCGTGTCCTTTGTCCTGTCTGCTGTTGATGTCATTCTTGCAAATACAATGAATATTAATAAGTTTGTATGCATGGTGTACCTTATACAAATCCTATGAGTGAGGCTAATTTGCCAAGAAATAACAAGTTTACGAAGCAATTACGTATGTCCTTAAATCAGCCATCGTGACTCTGTAGTGCTATTAAGCCTGCTAAGATACCGAATGTTACATTATTCAAACAGGATCCCTTAATGCTCACTGGTGTTTTCCAGAGTATTTGCTTGAGGCTACCACTCTTTGCAAATACCACTAAAATACTTTCTTAACACTGCAAAAATACTAACTGGGTCTTTCCCTTTGCAAATACAATGGCAATACAGAATAATTTATGATTTTAAGAATTCCCAAGCATTCTCAGGAATTCTGATTGCTCATCCCCAAATCCCAAAATACCTATCAGGAATTTTTAATTTTTAATTTTGGTTGAGGGGTACCCCTGGGCCATTTGACCCCTGGCACACAGCTCCCCGGGTTGGGCAGGTCTACCCAGGCTTCAGGAGGTGGAGAAAAATCAGCTGACAGGGCTCAAGGTCACGGAGAGCAGCTAGGGTGGGAAGTGGGGACATCGGAGGTGATGTCGACTAGTGCCCGAGGGGTACCTGGCCCACTGCACAGGCGCCGTCACAGCTGGGTGTCACCGCTAGGGTCGCTGTCGCATCCTTCCCTTGAGGGGTGTCGCTGTGTTGTTCCGAGGCCTGGCCCTATGTGGGTGAGCTCTCACTTCCCACGTCAGAACAGCCCTGCCAACCTGCTTTAGCCTAATAATTCTGCTGTGTTAAATTTTATGTAAACGTGGTTTAGCCGCAGGTGCCTGGCATTGGCCTGCTCTGGGGCAGTCCTTCCCAATTAAATCCTTCTTCATTCAGTTCCTAAATAGTGTTCACAGAGGCTCTGTAACCTGTGGCGTTGGCCCCTGCTCTGTGAAAGCACATTCCCGGGGCCCAAGTCCACCAAGGGGCCCCCCTGATATCTGGGCACCTGCTCAGGTGGCACTTGCTCCTTTAGAAGGGCCTGTACGTGATAGAGGCACTCCCTGTAGCAGGAGGTCGCATGCTTTTCCTGGGCCCAAAGGAGGGTTTGTAAATGGAGATTCCTGGGGTGCACTCTCAGGAATGCTGGTTCCCAGGTAGTTGGCCAGGAAGCCACTTTGGGAGAAATACCCTTCCCACGGCCCACCCTTGGCAGTGGCTTTGTTTGCTGTTGGGGAAACTGGCCCAACCCCCCTACCCCCGCACAGGGCCCCTCAAACCTCCCCACCCCCCACCTACTGCCAGATGAATCGGTGCCAAGATGCGAAAGCAGTTGTCCACCCCAATAAAGGATGAGATGTGGGTTTTGTTTATTTTTTGTTTTTTAAGTTTATTCATTTATTTTGAGAGAGAGAGCACAAGCCAGGGGAGGGGGCAGGTGGCAGAGAGACAGAGAATACCAAGCAGGCTTTATACTGTCAGCGCAGAGCCTGATGCAGGGCTCCAACCCATGAACCTCAAGATCATGACCTGAGCCAAAGTCAGATGCTTAACCGACTGAGCCACCCAGGTGCCCTGAGGATGAGATGTTTAAGAAAAAGAGTTGTTAAGCTATGACATGAGGGTAGCTATAAATACGTAATGAGAACTCTAAGGGGACCCTCAAGAAGGAACTCAAGAAAGGACACACCTCCCTGAGCCTAGGATTCCAACCTCACCGTAGGAGGTACGGTTGCAGTCACCCGGATGACGGAGAAGTTCCCCACAGACAAATAGCAAACGGGAAACAGCCTTCCAGGGCGCATACTGATGGCAGCAGAGAGGGGTCACGGTGATGAGGGAGTCAAAGGTGAGTTGAGGGCAAAGCACAAGCTAACAATGCCCCCTCCCCTCAAGGTGGGACATGAGTGACGTTGCTCCGGCACTCCTGGTGCCCAAGAACAAAAAGGAAAAAAAAGTTACCTGACAGAGATCACGGTCATGCATGATTCAAGGCTCCATCAGTTTGCACCTGTCTTAATGGTTTACAAGAAAAAACACAAGCTCCAGAACCTGTAGGCTCAATTTCCTGGAGCCCTCACTTCACCTTTTCCTCCGACAGATGGAAAATCTTACACACTAAGTCACTCTTCACAGGTTCTGTTCCTATGCTTTAAGAAAATGACCTTTTTTCACCAAAGACATCTCAAGAATTCTTCCTTGGCTATTGGATCCAGGCTCCCGCCACCACTCCAAAACCATATCAACGGTGCCCGGGGTCTGCTCACAGGCAAAGTCATGCCAATCCCAGTGTGTGTCTGCAGGGGGAGGGCTCCAGGAAGGTGGTCCTCAGCTCATGGATGGCAGTGACCTTGCCGGGATGTGTGTGTGTGCTCTGGACACAGGCCTGGGGCAGAGAACCACCAGATGTCCCCCCAAGGGCCACATGCCTGATTCCACACAGTGGGAATCAGAAAAATAGCGAAAAAAAAAATGCAGTGACTGGAACCAGAGAGAGAAGCCCCTCCCTCCAGTAATGACCCTCTAGCAGAAGCTTCTACTGACAGAGCTTCGATTAGGGAATGAAGAGTGACTTCTGAGCTGAGAAGAGATAAGTTGGTAACTAGCATAGTTGAGAAAACAGTGCGGGATCCATGCCCTGGCTCTGAGAAAGCTAACCAGCACAAAAATGATGTATTTTCTGATGTGGGGAGCAAAGGCAGAAGTAAAATGCGGATTGAATTAAAGTCCTTATAACCTACAGCCCATTGATGAATACTTGAGGCAGGCAGGTCCTAACCTTCCTCCAGGAACTCCCAACTGTTTTCATGTTAAGGATTTCCCAGAGGGAAAAACAACCTTAGCTTGACAATAGTTAGGCCTCCAAGATCCGGTGAGTTTTCTGTAGTACAGAAAGTCCTTTTGGAAACTTCTCCTTGTCTTTACCTCCCTCTCCCAGCTTGAAGGTAAGTAATCAGTCACCTTCAGAACCCCAGGGCAGCTCTTTAATAAAACTACCTTCTTGCATCAAAAATGTCTGGGATTTAATAAAACCACCTTTTTGCATCAAAAATGTCTCGAGAATTCTTTCTTGGCCATCAGTTCTGAACCCCAACATTTTCTCCATCCTTTTCCCTCATAAGAAGCCCACAGTACAAATCTATTGTATTAGGAAAATAGAGGAGAGAAGTGGCTACCTCTTTAAAGCAGGCGCTGGCTTAAAATGGGTTCTCCAGGGGCTGTGACGAATTTAGGAGATTATGCCCTGTGCTTAGGGTTGTAAAGAAAAAAGTAGAACACCTTCTCTCAGGTGGGGAATATCATATCTCCCACTCCTCTCTCTGTCTCTCTCTGTCTCTCTGTCTCTCTGTCTCTCTGTCTCTCTGTCTCTCTCTCTCTCTCTCTCTCTCTCTCTCACACACACACACACACACACACACACACACACTATAGCTAGGCCAGGAAAGAAAGCCAGAGCTTAGAATTAGGAAATCTGCTACCCTCTCAGGGAAATGAGCAGCACACCCCGGAGGCTCTGAGTCACACTGTCCTTCCATATGAAAGACAGGCCAGGGTTCAAACACTAAACAGCTGAACTTCATGGGCAAGCATACATGTTAGGCAGCCTTTGGTTTCAAGTGGCAGAACACTGGACTAAGAATGCCTTGAAAACTAGAAATCCTAAGGAAGGCTGCCACGGAATTCATTCTGTGACTCAGAAATGTCAGGGTGTTGGGTCAACCTCCCTTGATGTTTTTGTGCCTTTCTCCTCCTGGTCACAAAATGACTGCAGCAACTCAAACCCTCAGATCCTAGCATGAGAGCCTTCAAAACTGACAGGGTAGGAACAAAGGGTGCCTTCTCTCTCATGCTGCCCTCTTTCTTTGTCGGGGAGGATTTTCCCCACACATTTACAAATGGAAACGGAGATGAATAGGAATCAGGAAAGGATGGGCTGACAGGAGGCGGCCGACAATGCCCAGTGAGTATCTTATTACTCTCTCTCCTCTCTAGGTCTCAAATGTGCTAAAAAAGCAACTGTGCATGGAAAGTAAACATCGTATTTTAAAAGCAGAGTTTTTAAATGGAGGGAAATACTACTGTCCAGAGTTAGAAAAGCAGCTTCATTTTGGAATCCAGATAGGAACCCCTAACAAGTTGTAAAGAGTTGCTCGTGGAAAGGCTTTGAATTGGAAGCTTTGGTCAGTTCAAAAAATAATAATAATCCTTGGGATGCCTGGGTGGCTCAGTCAGTTAAGCGTCCAACTCTTGATTTTGGCTCAGGTCATGATCTCACGGTTGCGATATCAAGGTCCACATTGGGCTCCGTGATGGGTATGAAGCCTGTTTAAGATTTGCTCTCTCTCAAAAAATAAACAAAAAAATAAATAAATAATTTAAAAAACTAAAATTAAAAAAATCCTAAATTCTCCAGAATATTGCAAGTATTGTCCCCCGAGCAAAAACGAAAAGCAGGAGAGACCGAAATAAGTGAGCTCCTGAGATGTTTTCTTGCCTCCTTCTACATCGTCCCTCCAGGGGGACCCTGAACGCCTCTGAGATCAGAGGCCCTGCAGTCCGTCTGTCTGGCCAGTGAAGAAAAGGCTCAAGACAACAAGGTGTTTGCTCTCCTGTGTTTAAACACAGGCTTGCAGAACGTCTTCATCCTGCCTGGAGGAGACCGCACTGAAGACTCGACTCCATGCCTCTCCTCCTGAGTTTATCCCTCTACTTTCTTCCCTTAAAGAACTCGCTGTCCCCCGTGTTTGCTCTTTCTCATTAGCGTCCATCATTAGACATTTTCCAGTCGGTCCAGAAACACTGCGCCCCTCCAGAGCCCCAGGCCCCCTGCAGCATGAGCGATGACACCGGTGTCTCTTCTACTCAGTGGGATGTTGACACTGGCCCTTCTCATTGTCCCGCCCTGACACATGGCAGGGTGCCATCTCATGACCCTCTTGCAGCCCTCTAGCCATTTACATGGTGACCCAGGGCCCCACTCATAATGAGGAACCCTGTGGCCATCATGCCCAGGATGCTGTCAGAGACAAAGCAATTTTAGGAAAAACGCAAGAATTTTGAAGTCAAGCGAGTCTGGGCTCTGAGTCTCAGTTCTTCCTCTTACTAAATAGGGGTGTGGTGGATGGAAGCTTCTTGAAATTCTTTGCTACTCCTCACACTGAGAGATGGAATCCAATTCCCCTCCCCTTAAATTTATGCTGGCTTCACTGACTTGCCAATCAACCAGAATATGTCCCAGATGTGACAATCTGGGGCTTCTGAGCCCAGACCTTAAGAAGGCTTGCAGGTCTTTGTAGCCTCTGCCCTGGGGAAGGCCAGATGCCATGCAAGAATTCTGACTACTCCGAAGCCACCATGCTGTGAGGGGACCCAAGCTTGCAACGTGGAGAAAGAAGCTGTAAGGAAAGTGCGAGTTCAGGCCAGCCTGGGCGCATAGGTGTGGAAGAAGTTACCTCAGCCTTTCTAGTCTCAGCAAATGTGATATAAAGAAGAACCAGGCACTCGACAGCCAGCCAGAGCCAAGCCACCAGACAAGTCATCTCAGCCACTAACAGTCACTTGAGCCAAACTAGCCAGGGACTCACCACTGTGGAGCAGAGACTAACCACCCCAATGTGCTCTCTCTGAACTCCTGACCCCCAAGCTCCCACACATAACAAAAAAACTGTGTTGTTTTGTGGAGCTAAGTCTCAAGCATAGATTTGGCTGCAGTAGGTCATACCAGAACGAGAGACGCTGGGCAAATCCTCAACCTTTCTTGAATTTTTTTTTAATGTTTATTTATTTTTGAGAGAGAGAGAAAGTACAAAAGGGAGGGGGGCACAGAGATGGAGGAACAGAGGATCCAGAGCAGCCCTCTGTGCTGACAGCAGAAAGCCTGATGTAGGGCTTGAACTCATGAACCATGAGATCATGACCTGAGCTGATGCTTCACCGACTGAGCCACGCAGGCGCCCCAGGTCATCAACCTTTCCTCATCTGTAAAATGGGGCCAAGGATAGCATCTATTTTACCTGGAGCACCTATCTCACATGTATAACATAATGGTCTTTGAAACGCAGCTTCATGCTTAGCACGGGGTAGTTGATTTAACATCGGTTCCCCTGTTATAAGATAAAAATGTATTTTAGGCAGCCACAGGGTAAGCTCCTGATTAGGAGGCTGTTAGTCATGGTTGATAATGCCTCTTTTGTCACAGGGAGACAAGTTGAAATCAAGAGAATTGCTCATGAGTGTCTTTCAGATGTCAGGCAAAGCCCAGAGCACCAGCCCAGTATATGCTTCCTGGGAACATGGCTCAGCTTACAAAACACGTTCTAAGCCAAACTAGAAAATGAGGGCAAGTCCTTGTGGTTCGTGGCCACAGAGATGATTCTGGAGATACAAGAGGTCTGGAGAATGAAAACATGTAGGAACTGGCATCATCTGTGACTTGAAACCCCAATACCGGTTATTGTGATGGTTAATTTTATGTATAAGTTGGCTGAGGCATGGTGCCCAGATATTTGGTCAAACATGATTCTGGATGTTTCTGTGAAGGTGTTTGTTGGATACAATCAATATTGACATAAGTGGACTTTGAGTAAATTAGATTGTACTTCCTCATGTGAGTGGGCCTCATCCAATCAGTTGAAGGCCTGAACTGAACAAAGACTGAATTCCCCTGAGCAAGAAGGAATTCTGCCAGCAGATTGCCTTTAGACTTAAAAACGCAATGTTGGCCTTTCCCTGGGACCCCAGTCTGCTGGCCCACCCTGTAGATTTTGGATTTATCAGCCTCCATAACCACATGATCCTTAAAATATTTCTCTCTCTCTCTCTCTTTCTCTCTCCCTCTCTCTCTCTCTCTCTCAGGCACCTGGATGGCTCCATTGGTTAAGCATCCAACTTTGCTCAGGTCATGATCTTGTGGTTCGTGAGTTCGAGCCATCAGCTCAGAGCCTGGAGCCTGCTTCAGATTCTGTGTCTCCCTCTCTCTCTCTCTGTCCCTTCCCTGTCTGTACTCTGTCTCTCAATCTAGATATATAGATAGATCAGTTAGATGTAATTTATATTACATATGATATGCATGTACAATCCAACTGGTTCTGTTTCTCTGGAGTTTGCTGACAAATACAGTGACCCATCCTAGACATCCAATTGCAAAGTAAGGTTTGTCTTGTCATAGGTGATTGGTATGAATTCACGCAGGTTGCCTTGATTAGCAAACTACAGAACCCAGCAGGCTTTTAGAGATCCTTGAGCCCGACTTTGCCATTTTCTCATTATTTGGTAAGAAAATGATAGATAATCATCATTCCTTTTTGATAGGATTATAGGCTCCTTGCATTGCAGATTGAGCAAGATTTGTTGTGGGGGGAGGAAAGGATTTTAATTCACTTTATTCATTTTACAAAGATTGGAAGTACCTACTGTGCCATGCAGTAGGCGACGCACTGGAAATATGGAGGGAATGAAGCAAGCATCCCCACGCTCTTGGAACTTACACTGGAGAAAACGGGCCAGATGCCACAGAAAATCAGTGGGTTAATGACCAGATGAGTAACCATTCCCAGCCAGCAATGATGGAGTCCATACCATTTCAAGGGAGCTTTCTAAAGTAGGCCAGGGTGGGCCTTCAGGCTATTTTTTATTTTTATTCTTATTTATATTACTTCATTTATTATTATTGTTATTATTACTATTTGCTTGGGACATACGTTTTTCATACATTTAGATGAATGAAGCTAGAAGGAACTGAAAGGGCAGGTGGTTGTAGATAACCACTGACAGATCCCCCAGGCACTTAGAGGTTACAACAAGGGAGCACGGCTCTTCCCGATGGAATTTAGCAAAGATAAATCCTACACCTAAAAAACCCCACCACAGGAAAATAATCAAAGAAGTACTGAAGGGAGACAGGTGGCTTAATACCAGCCTGTGCACAATAATTCATAGAATAGTCAAAAACCAGCTTCATAGTGGGATGTGATCACCCAAAATTATCGCTGTGTGGGGGTTCACCAATAAAGGTATATTCTTTTTTTTTAATTTACATCCAAGTTAGTTAGCATATAGTGCAACAATGATTTCAAGAGTAGATTCCTTAATGCCCCTTACCCCTTTAGCCCATCCCTCTCCCACAACCTCTCCAGTAACCCTCTGTTTGTTTTCCATATGTAGGAGTCTCTTATGTTTCTGTTCCCCCTCCCAATTTTTATATTATTTTTGCTTCCTTTCTCTTATGTTCATCTGTTTTGTATCTTAAAGTCCTCATATGAGTTAAGTCAAATGATAGTCTTAAGTCTTTCTCTGACTAATTTCGCTTAGCATAATACCCTCTATTTCCATTCACGTTGTTGCAAATGGCAAGATTCCATTCTTTTTGATTGCTGAGTAATATTCCATTATATATATATATATATATATATATATAGATATAGATATAGACATAGATATAGATATATCTATATATAGATATAGATATAGATATATATATACCACATCTTCTCTATCCATTCATCCATTGGTGGACATTTGGGCTCTTTCCTTCTTTGGCTATTGTTGATAGTGCTGCTATAAACATTGGGGTGCATGTGTCCCTTTGAAACAGCACAACTGTATCCCTTGGATAGATGCCTAGTAGTGCAATTGCTGGGTCGTAGGGCAGTTCTATTTTTAACTTTTTGAGGAATAGAGGAATATTCGCATTGGGGACCTGAGTTCTGCAGGATCGTGCTGCCCTATGGGTTTCCTCTCACCTCCCTGATAGTAAGGGGAGAAGTCTTTTTTCTTTGCCTTTGTGGCTGTTTTCCAAAGTTCTGTGCCAGGCTGAGTCTCCTGACTGTCTCCCTGCTCACTCAGCCTGGCTTCAGAAGCTGCCCAGCTGGGGAAGGTCCCTGCACCCCCGGGCACCTCCATCCCCGGGTTCCGGCTGTCTAACACACTTGGCTGTGCCATGGGCAGATCGAAATCAATGACTCAACCAACTGACAAGTACTGAATACCAGAAACTTGCTGGGGCAGTTTCAGGCGCTCTACCCTCACATAATGGCAACTATGTGAGGAAATGGGTGTGTATGTGACTTTGTTTGACCACAATGCTCATTTCACCATGTATATGGATACCAAATCATCTTGTCATACATCTTAGATATGCACAATTTTTATTTAAAGAAAAATTTTAAGGTAAATCGACAAGTTCAATACTAAACTTGTGGTGTTGGCCTGAAAGCTGTTCCAGATTCTCTCCTATAATTCTTATTTCAGGACCATTACTAGGCCCAGCCCAGACAACTGGGATTTGGCCTTTTCATCAGCTTTCCCCTCGCCCCCCACAGCCAATCAGTTATTCACTGGGCAAACATCCTTCCTCTGCAGCCCAGTCCCTCCTGGCTGTCCACACCGCTGCTATCCTGGTTCGGCTTCTCAGCATCTACCACCATGATCATGGCAATACAAACTGCTCTACAGCCCTCTAACCCAGCCCCCCCTTTTCCAGAAGAGAAATGTTTAGACACAAGTCTGACCATCTCTGTCGCTTGTCAAAATCCTTCATGCGTGGATAAATTCCATATGAGGCATAGCTGACCAAGGGGTCTGTGATTTAGTCCCTACCGCCTTTTCCAATTTTATCTCCTCCCCAATCTATTCATATCCTTCCTTCTGGTCCAGCCAACCTATTTCAGTGTACCTGACTCTGACAGCCTTTGGGGCAAAGTCTATGCCTTGGATATCTATATATTCACAATACTTCTCTCCACACTTGACACCTTATCGGTGTGCAATACGTTGTAGAACGGATGAATGAATGAATGAATGAATGAGTGAATGAACAAATAATATACTGAATGTTGCAAAGTAGCCTATTCAATCTGGGGAGGTCCAAAAAACCTTTGCCAAGTACATGCTGCTTAAAAGGAGTCTGGAAGCATAGGTGAAGACATCCCTTCAGGCAGCAAGAATAGCATATGGAAAGGTTTAGAGGACTGAGAAGTATACTGATTCTCAGAATCAATAAGCATAGCACATTCTAGAAGTTTCTGTGGTTTAATACACAGGTGGGAATGGCAAAGGCAATGCAGGAAAAGGGTTCAGAAGGCATATACCATGAGCCCTTTAATGGCAGGCAAGGATAGTAGTCTCAAATGTTAGTAGGGGTTGCACAAGCAACAGAAATATGTGGAGAAGACAGAGTTGTAGCCAACTTAGGCTTCTTGTCCCGGTGTAGAGACTTCCAAAATTAATATTACATGAACACTGACATGTCAGATTCTATCTGCAAGCCAGCAGCTCACGCGATACGTGCCGGAAGAATTTTAAACAATGGAATCATATGATCAGTTGGTGTTTAGGAAAGTCCACCCTAACAGCAGTTTGGTATTTTTTTTTAAGTTGACTTGTTTAATTTTGAGAGAGACATAGACAGTGTGAGCAGGGAAGGGGCAGAGAGGGAGAGAGAGAGAGAATCCCAAACAGGCCCTGCACTGTAAGCGCAGAGCCCAATATGGGGTTCAAACTCACAAAACCATGAGATCATGACTTGAGCCAGAACCAAGAGGTGACACTTAACAGACTGAGCCATCCAGGCACCCCTACCTTGGCTTAAGTTCCTAGGAAGGATGCAGAATAGAGTGGGGTTAAAAGTAAGAAGAAAAAAATGAAGAAGAGGGCTGTTGAGACATGCAGGTAAGAGATGATGAGGTTTGAACTGGGGCAGTGGTGATGGGCATGGAGAGAAGGGACAGATTCCACAGCTACATAGAACTTAGAATCAAGGACAGTGGAAGAAGAAATGAGGTCATAGAGCAAAGACTTCAATCACGACCTAATTTGTGGTGTACCCTTTCAAGGAGTCCTGGTGTTGTGTAAGTGCCCAAAGCATGAGACATTTTAGCCATTTCTGCAGATCAGCCTGAATTAAACATGTTGCCTTCAAAGGCCCCATCTTAAATTAAAAAAAAAAAAAATCCTGTCTTTTGATGAATTAAATCAGATGATAATGTGGCCAGCTCTCTTCTCCAGCTTTCCTAAACTAATCACCATTTCGCCTGGTAAGACGTCTCTATTAAGCTACTCATTTTGGAACCTGGGGATGTGAGAGTCGCCCCATAAGATGTAAGAGTCGCCCCATAAGCATGGCTGCAGAACTAAGGAGTGTACTGACAGATGGCAGAAAGGGGTTCCATCAACTGAGTCAACTCACCAGCACCCATCACAGCCAACAAGACCAAGCCTGTGTTCCTCATCTCCTGTTGAATAACAGGTTAGTCTAAGCCCATTAGCCTGTGTACACCACTGTTTGGTAGCTTTCTATGGAACATGCTAAGCTGATTTTTATCATTCCACAAGACTTCTGCCAAGTAGCAATAAAACCCTTTTGCTGACACAGCCCTCATGTTTCTCTAATCAGTGAGCACTGGCAGACCCATGAGACTGGGGTTCCAGGCCCAGGTTGATCTGGGCAGGGCCGGTGTCATGATCATCTCCAGGAGGACACCCAACCTGCCATAGAAAGTCCCAAATGGAGGCTATACTCCTCTGCCATCCAGGTGACCTTATTGTTCTGAGATGCAGGCTTACTACCGAACTTTCTCCATTATCTGCGCTTAGAATTAGAAACCAAGCGAGAAGTAGCATAAAACTTCGGTGTCCATCCACAGGCCTTTGAAACTCACCATATACTGCATATCCAGGGATTCTTCTGTGAGCACCTCCAATCCTCTGCTTTGGGCTTTCTCTGTCCACAGGAGCTTGCCATCTGATTACTCTCAATATTCTTCTTACTAACAGAGCCTGCTTTGGTGGGGAGAAATGTGTCCAGATCTAGGGAAGAATGAAAATGTCAAGAAGTTAACATCTGTCCCTGTGAGCAGCATTCAACAATTATGAATGGGAGTTGGAGGATAAATATCCAAGCTCTCACTTCTTGGGTGGGACAGCTTTGGGGCATGTTATACAGTCTGCCAGAGAACTACAGTTCCCTACAGCCATGGGTGAAACCCCATTGCCTAAAGGGGTAATTTTCTTCTTAAGCTATCCAGTACTGGCTTCCTTCCCTTCCCTGCCTTACTCAATGGTAGTGGAGGACTTGGAGATCTTGCTCTAGGGAAATACCTTGTGTTTCCTTAGATTGCTTCCTAAATCAACAACTTACATTCAAATCCTTATCTCAAGGTCTTCATCTAGTGGAGCCCAAACTAGGGCTGTGAAGAATTTCACATTGACTTTAGATTATCCCTTGCCCTAAAATGTTTGCTTCCTACATAGCTGACAAGTATGTTCCCTTCTCTGCCAATACACTATTTCTGAGTTCAAAGTCCCATCCCTTCCCAGGATGACACAAAAGTAGCTCTCACTCAATCTCGTCTCCTTTTCTATGACCCTTCCCATTTATCCACTCCACTGTTGCAGTCATCTCTGTAAACTTCATATCTTGTCATTTCACTGGTTTAATCCTTTGAATTTTTCTCCATTGTCTACAGGAAGACTTTCAGACTCCATAAGCCTAAACTACAAGACCCTCCTCGATTTGGTCATATTCAGTCCATCCCATTCCTATACACAGGGTTTGGGAGTCAGAGTGTGTTTGCTGAATGCTTTGTTTTTCCTATATTGGTATGTTTTTGAGATTCCACCGGTCTTTATCCATTAAGAGCCAGTTGGGAACTTGCTGTCCTGTCCTCCTACATTGTTTTAAAAAGCTTTGTCTTCTCTTCCTTGTCATGTAGGTTTTATGGAATGTTGAACATTTGTTTGATCTTTTAGTGCTAAACCTAGGGGAAGATTGAGCTCCAAATTGTCCAGCTGAATGATGTGAGACACTGAGAGTTCCCAGGGAGAATATCAAAAAGGACATCCCAAGATAAGCATTTCTCAACAGGGGGCAAAGTTCAGAGCAGCAGGCTGTCAAGACTCACCCCTGATCATGTCTAAGGAGGTCACGGTAGTAGAAGAAATCTGACCTTGGGAGAGAGTTGTAAAACACTTCAATGCGTGAGGGGTTTTTTCCTATGATTTCTTTAAAAACACGGTAGGAAGGATCTATCTTTCACTCCCACAATGTGGCGGACTTCATAATATCAAAAAAAAATACTCTAAGACTTTGTAATCAGTCAAGTCTTCCTTCTTTTTTATAACCTCCAGATCCAAAGAACCGTGGTTTCTGAAAAGAGTCCAGACAGTCCCACCTGCACACATATTTATTTTTATTGAATCATCTCAATAACTCATTGATGTACTTACCTCAGTTTTCTTGCCTATAAAATGGGGAAAATAAAAATAACTAATCTCATTAGGGTATTTGGAGGATGAAATGAATTAATACATGCAAAAACACTTAGAACAGCACTAGGCACATAAGGGCTATAGCTTGCCTTTTTTTATCATTAACATTACCATCATTATCAATATCCTAGGCTTAGAAGGAAGCTGACAGAGAATTAATAATTTTCCCAAGATCACAAAATGGTAAGTATAATAAACAGGAATCAATACCCGTGCTTACACCTGTCGGCTGCATTGCCCCTCCAACCGTAATTGAACTTGAAGCTCCCACAAGTGCAATGGCCTTCAGGCCTCTGCACCTTTGCACATGCTAGTCCCTCTGTCTGCCAAACTTGACTGATCCTTTAAGACTCTGCTTTTCTGTGTTCCTGCAGAACATGGTATCTGATTGAAAAATAGATGATGGAGTATTTCAGAGCCTTTTTTGCATCTTATTTATTATTTCAGTCTCAGCACATAGAAGAGTACCTGACATATGGTTAATCTCTAAATACACATTGAATAAACGTGTAGACAAATATATAAATACATGAAGATGTTGGTATCATCTAAGAAAATGAGACAAAATTTCCATTTAGGAACCTTGAGCTTCAGTATTAAATTATTCCCACTCCCACTTTACCTCATGACTAAACTATAGAGTGTTCAAAGGCAGGAAGACGGGGTTGTTATTGAGAAATGGAGAAAGGGATTTAGAGCCAGTCCTTCTGGAAGGCTCTATAACACATGTTTTCTACAGAAGAATGGCAGGTATATTTCCTTCATGCATCCAAGCATTCATTCATGCATTCATTCATTCATTCACATGTCCATTCAATAAATATTTATTTCTCCTTTATTTAATACATATTCAATATAAATTTATATTTAAGTCCTCCTTGAATACCTCTGCCTTCTCTAGCTGTAGAAAAGTCTTAATGGAGAAATGAAAGAGATGGACAAGTTCAAGTCACTGGATCAAGTCCAGCCTTTGGTTAGGTTATTGAATCTCTCTAAGCCTGAGCTTCTGAATAGCAGCTCCCATCTACTGGGGGTGAACAATGCACCAGAAATTGTGTCAGCATCTTCGCACAATATCTTTTTAATCTTTACAAGCCTTTGAGCTTTCTCGCCTCTCAGAGGATATGTGAGGATTCGAGATAATGAGTGGAGGACACTTCGAACCAAACCTGGCAGGTAGTAGGCATTAGTCTGCTCCAGTTCAGAAGGGACTTCGGTCAGTGAACAAACCATGTCCCAGACCCATCACCAGGCCCATCCCCTGCCCCAAGAGCTGATCAGAGCCACCCCCGCCTGAGAACCACACTCCCCTAGAGACCCGTAAATGGAAATGAATGTGCCTGCACTTCTGCTCCACAGAGCAATCCATCACTGGCCTTTTCCTCCCAGGCCGCACTTCTACAGTGCTTTGACACATTTTGTTAAAACCCACATTTTTCCTCAACTCAGGGGGACAAAGAGAAGGATCTCAACATTTCAAGCACTCGGGGTTGCTTGAGAGCAGAGTTCACAATAAAGACAGCCAGTGTGTTATCCAGGGTAGCAGAATTCTCACAGACCGGAGCAGGCAACCTCATGGTGCTCATGGGCCTGAGCAAAGAGGGGCTCCTGCAGATATGGGGGCCAGGACTCATGCATGCCCCTTGCCCACAGGGCCACGTCCCTCAAAGAGAGGTGTCCAGTGAGCCACAACGAAAGGCAACTAGGCTTTGAGCATTGAGTGCCAGGTCCTGGACAAGAACAAATGCATACATCGTGTCTTATTCTCCTTTACACCTGAGCCTGATGTTGTCATTATATAAGATAGGACCCTGAAGTTCAGAAAAAGTGAAGCACTTGCCTAAGTCACACAGCTAGAGTGATAAATGACAATGCCAGAAGTCAAGCCCAGGCCTGCACATGCTCTCCACGGCACCAGGTAATCCTCCCAGACGACTCCATCAGCACGGGACTCCATTCCACATAGAGCATTTATTGACCGTTGACTAGGATATGGTGGGCCATCAAGAAATGATATCCGCCATCTTGACTGCCATTGTTTTGATGTCATTATAATTCTGATTATTGCTATTTTATTACCCGTCACAGTAAGTAACGCAAAGCATTCAAGCTTCCACTTGTACCAGAACCTAATCGAAACTCACTTTCCACTCACAAAGACTAAGATAAGAGGAAAGATGATCTCCAC
Organism: Paguma larvata; assembly: GCA_030068075.1. Classification (NCBI taxonomy): domain Eukaryota; kingdom Metazoa; phylum Chordata; class Mammalia; order Carnivora; family Viverridae; genus Paguma; species Paguma larvata. Next base: position 125,741,710 of record CM057827.1, on the reverse strand, counting down.
CCAAACAGCAGCCTAAGGGCTGGGCCCTGTTGGTACATCTCCTCTCATGCAAAGATACACAAGATTATTTTTTATGAGTGAAACAGCAAGCCATTAGCTTGCAGTTATAAGACCATATGTGTGAGTCTTGTAGATCATAGCTTTCATTAAGAATCTACAGATCACCCAAAGAATTACAGGCCCCTGGAGGCTGCCGTTTCCAGCCCCTCCTTGACTGCAGACAAGCTCACACCACAGGCTCGCTGGAGGAGGAGGATTTATCTGACAGCATCTAGAAGCAACCCTGAGCTGCCTTGAGGTTGGGGTAGAGATAGCATAAGCCAAAGGTCTTTTGTCAGACTTTTCTGGGGAACATTCACATCTATGAGACTATGAAGTCCAAGCCAACTTCACCGTCTTATTTCCTTCTCTGCTTCCAGAATGGAGGCTGGCCCATGATGGAAACGCAACAAATATTGGCAGAATAAGTAAGTAAATGACTGGAACCTTTCCTGAGTGCCCCAGTGAAGCACCATTAGTGAGATGAAAGACACGTCTGGCCCTATTCTCTTGGAGCTCCTGGGGCATGGGAGGGAAGCAGACAATTCTACTGTGGTCCTGTCAGTCCCAGGAGAAGGAATCCCAGGGACCAGCTTTCAAAGAATGAAGGAGGGAGTCCACAGGCCCAGGAGGTCAAAGAAGCTTCCTGGAGAAGATGAGGCCCCACCTGGGAAGGTACGCATATATGAATTAGGCCAAGAAGGAGAAGACATTCCAGGAAGAAGCAAAGGAACAGAATGGCCACAGGGAACACAGAAATATGTGAGTGCCCCAACAGGCCAGAGCATAGTGTGGGAAAGGGAGAGGCCAGGAGAGAGGCTGAAAACATAGGAGGTGGGTCAGGAGTCCTATGGTGGAGGTCTTGTTTTTTTTTTTTTTTTTTTTTTTTGAGATGCTTGGTGAAGAAAGGGCTCTGTGTTCAAATAGAGTAGGGAAACACTTCTCTAACACTCTCCCACAATGCATATTATACACAGAGGCCCTGAGGAGGCCCATGCTGAAGAACCCTGCCTAATGTTGTTTACACCAGCTTCCCTCAAAATCTCAAGAAGAAGGCATCTAATCATGGAAACCTGATATTTTCCCTGCAACCCTTCTAGACAGGCCCAGAACACACGTTGAAAAATGCTCCCCAAAGGTTTCCAAGGGCGACTGCCATGTTTTAATCAAAGAAATGAGATGCTTATTGATATTTTAGAAATAATCGTTGACAGTCATAAAGAATGAATTGGAGGGCACTCTCTTTTGGACAATGGCAGACCGCGTAAGCAAGATCAACCCCCTCTCTGAGGATAAATAGAAAAAGTAGGAAAAAGTAAAAAGAAAAACAACAACTGCGACAAAATATCTTCTCGAAGACATCAGAGAACTAATAAGTAAGTAAAGAACTAAGTAGGGGGCCAAGAGGAAAGCTCAGAGAGGTGGGGTCAGCATTTAGGACCAGCTTTCTTCTGGAGCTGAGGGGGACAGGCAAAGAGATATCTATCTACTGATTTCAACGTGGCTGTGAAGCTCAAAACTGGCTCTTCATTTTACATATACTGATGTACCTAAATCTTCTTTTATTTTTTTTCCAAGCAACACTACACGTTTTAAATTTTCTATTTGTTAAATAAATCTCCACCCTTACTTAGTTCTTTGTTTCCTCAATCTGTTGTGGACTGATAAAGGGGAATTAGACTCTCCTGTTTGTTAATGTTTCCCTTATTCCTCACAACTTTGACTAATTATGCTTTGTCACTTTGTATCCATTTGAGGCCGTTAATACAATGTGGATGATTATTTATTAAACAAACAAAAAAAAGAGATTGACTATTCACGTGGGGGAAAAAACAAAAACAAAAACTTGACCCCTACTTCACAGCATACACAACATTTCCAAGTGAATTCTAGATCTAAATGTGAAGACAACACAGTAATTAATCTTAATGACTTTGGGGTTGAGGAATGTTCTCTTGAAAAGACATAAAAGGCACTAGCCATTAAGGAGAGGTTTAATTTTTGTGCATCAAGAGATGCCATTAAGAGAGTGAAGAGGGAAGACAGTGAAAAGGTATTTGCAGCTAAAACAGCTGACAAAGGGCTTATATTCTGACTTTGGAAAGAATTTATGCAAATCAATCTCCCCCCAAAAGAGAGTTAAACGAACAAGAAAAAAAATCTGTAATGGGAAGTTCAAAGGAAAGGATTTCCAAAGAGACAACAAATAAATGAAAATGTGCTCAATCTCATTAGTAATCAGAACTGTCAATTAAAAGGGCGCCTGGGTGGCTCAGTTAAGCCTCCGACTTTGGCTCAGGTCATGAACTCACCATTCATGAGTTCCACCCCACATCGACCTCTGAGCTGATGGCTCAGAGCCTGGAGACTGCTTCGGATTCTCTGTCTCCCTCTCTCTCTGCACCACTTCCCAACTTGCACTCACATGCTCTCTCTCTCCTTCTCTCTCTCTCTTTCTCAAAAATAAATAAATAAAACATTAAAAAAATTTTAAATGACAATAAAATATCACACTAGAATGACTAAAACGGAAAAGGCTGACAATACCAAGTGCTGACAAGGATATGAAATAATGGGAGTGCTCAAGGGCTACGGGTGAGATTATTTTTAAAAGTTTACTTATTTAAAGAGAGAAAAAGACAATACAAGTGGGAGAGGGACAGAGAGTCAGAGGGAGAATCCCAAGTGGGCTCTGCACCATCAGAACATAGCTTGTCTCCAGGCTCAATCTCCCAAAACCGTGAGATCATGACCTAAGCCAAAACTGAGGGAGTCAGAGTCGGACACTTGCCCGACTGAGCCACCCAGGTGCCCCAGAATTTTAAATTGATATAAGAAATTTGGAAAACAGGAATCAGCTATTAAGGCTGAAGAGGTGTACACCTCCCAAAATCATAAATTCCTATCTGAGAAACAGACTCAACAAAAATATGTGCAAACGCACACCAAGAGATTTGTACAAAAATGTTTACACCTGTGTTACTCAGAATGGCCCCAAGCCAGAAACCACCTACACGACCCCCCGTGAAAGAATAGATACATGAAATTGTGATATCTTTGTGCAATGGAATGCTAAACCACTACGCATTCAAAGCATGGATAGACCTCATGGACATGACCTGAAGGAGCCGAACACAAAATATATACCATATAATTCCATTTATAGGATGGTAAATAGAAAGGCAAAATCCAACCACAGTGTCAAAATTTAAAATATGGGGAGCGATTGGAAGGCCGTATGCAGAAGGGGCTTCTGTGGTGCTGGCACAGTCTACTTGTTCAACTGAGTGCTGATAACTGCTAGAGTTGTACATTATACTTTGAGCCCTTTTTTGTACAGGTTCAACGTCAAAATAAAACAAAAGGTTTAGAAAAAGAATTGGAGGAGGGGGAGACTGGAATCAGAAGGAAGTTGCCATTGCCTAGACAAAAAAAAAAAAAAAGATAAAGCAGAGAGTGAGAAAGTGGAGGAGGGGCTTGGTAACAGGAACTCCTGACTTTGAAAGTTCAGTTTTGAGAGAACTGGCATAATATCAAAAGATTTAACCCATCAAAGTATCTTTAAATCCATGAGCTCACAATGACCTTAAGGGAAAAATAAATCACCTTCAGAGGCTGAAAGGAAAACAATCCATTATCTTGAACTGTTTAAATAAAGGGAAAGATTCAAGCATTTATCCTGACTTTTTGACATGATCTGGACAACTGAGTAACCAAATGGTAGATGGGAAGAAGCATCTCTTTATAAAAGAAATCCGATGAATAAATGGCAAAGAAATTATAAAATCAGAATACCACTATTTTGCAGCCCCGCTATTAAGTAATGGACAGAGGCTCTGGATGTGAATAGCTCCTCACATCATAAAAAAGAGACAACCAGAAGTCACAGGCCTCATTCGAAGGCATATGGCACTGTCCATTCATCCGACCTAAGGGGTCTGACCTGAGTCTGAGCAAGCTTCTGGATCCAGCTGGCTGTGTGCAGGAAATGTAGGGGAGAGGGGAACATGATGAAGAGCAGCATGCACATGCAATCGGTAAAATCCCTACTGTGGGAAACTGCAGGGCAAGTAAGCCTGGCTCTTCAACAGATGAACTGCAGGGGAGGGGGGGAAGGTATATTAAAATACCCTTAAGAGATAATATCATAGGGGCACCTGGGAGGCTCAGTTAAGCATCTGACTCTTGCTTTCAGCTCAGGTCACAGTCTCATGGCTTGTGAGTTTGAGCCCTGAGTCAGGTTCTGCAATGATACCTCGGAACCTGCTTGGGATTCTCTCTCCCTCTCTCTCTCTGCCCCTTTTTCACTCTCTCTCTCTCTCTCTTTCTCAAAAATAAATATATAAACATTTTAAAAAGAAAGACAATAATATCATAATTTTATTAAAGCCAAGACTGGATCATAATGTTTGGGGATGCACATCCGGATAATAAAGTAAAAGGAAACACAAAAGGAAATAATTTTAGATGAGTCAGGGTAGTGGGGAGAGAAGGGTCCATAATAGAGATGGGACAAATGGAGGGGAGGGGGCTGTCCAGGTGGCAAAGTTCTATGTCTTGCCTGGGGTAGTGGTTATGGATGTTCAACTTAATGATAACTCATTGAACATACATTAGTTTTACATGGTTTTTTGTCCATGTTTTCTTTTCAGTAAAAGTATTTTGCATGCTAGCAGAAACTTGTCATATGGTATCATTGTTTACTTAAAACAAACAAAAAAAAAACACTTAAAATTCTTTGGAATTCCAGAAGGAATAAGTATTAAACACACAGCATTTATTTAGCAATTTGTAACTTTAAAGACACTTTCACCTACATTACTTCATGCAATGATTATAACAATCCTTGGTAGTATTATTATGCCCATTCCACAGATGAGGAATGTGCTAGTCATGTTTTTCCCATGTTATTTTTTTAATGTTTATTTATTTTTGAGAGAAATAGACAGAGACAGAGCGTGAGCGGGGGACGGGCAGAGAGAGAGAGGGAGACAAGGAACCAAAACAGGTTCCAGGCTCCCAGCTATCATGACAGAGCCCAATGCAGAGCTTGAATCTACAAACCATGAAATCATGACCTGAGCGAAAGTCGATACTTAACTGACTGAGCCACCTTTGCCCATATTTCTTTAATCTGTGTTTTTTCCAACTCCAAATCCTACATCTTTTCTTAGAACAGTTATCCAAGCATTTTCGACCATAATTTCTGTGGCCCATCCATTTCCACCATTACCAACAGAATTCCAATGGAGAAAAAAAACCCACCACAATTATAATAGTAGAAAAATAACTTAATGAGAAGAAGTACTTAGAGAAGAAAATACATTTCAAAACCCAATAATCAGCTCCCAGGATTACATCTCCATTGCTGTTACTAATATGCAAACATTAAAATATGTGGAAGCGGGCATAATTCCATGGTAGGAACTTGAGAAAGAATGTGCAATTTTGGATCTGTTTCTAGCATGCCAGGAGCATTTTTCATAATAATAAACAACCTAAATGGTAGCAGAGTAATGGATATACAATTTGGTATATTTATAGAATGTAATATTATTAAAAATGAGAAATTAACATCAGATATATATTGTGAAGTAAAGCATACCCCTCTGTAACACATCTCACCCTCTTGTTCTCTCTGCTTTCTAGATACATCTCCATCCACCTGCTTTCTCCATGCCCACAACTCCGGCCCACCATCATCTGCTCTCAGAAGACTGCTGTGCAAGCCCTTAACTGTCCCCTCTGCTCTCAGCTCTGCCTTGCTCTTCTGCAGAGCAGCCTTCTCAAAGAAGATTCTAGGAGCACCTGGGTGACTCAGTGAGTATAGTGTCTAACTCTTGGTTTTAGCTCACGTCATGATCTCACGGTTCATGGGATCAAGCCCTGTGTTGGACTTGCTTGGCATTCTCTCTTTCCCTCTCTCTCTGCCCCTCTCGTGCTCATGCTCTCTCTCTCAAAATAAATTAAGTAATTAAAAAAAAAAAGAAGACTGTAATCCAAGGGAACATACAGAGAAGGGTTTTAACTACAAGGATTCCATGACACACAGACCTGCAACCAAATCCTCTCCATCATCTAGGAGTCATGTGAACGTGAAGGAATCATATGCCATCTTTGAGCCTCAGTTTTGTTAATTTGTAAGATGGACAGAATCACTGTTCCTACGTAGGGGAACCAGACAATTTGTCTTTCAAACCAGGGTCACTGCTCCGACCACACGATATTTGAGGACAAGTAGAGTAACAATAATAAAAATGTCCTGCAAAGACCCTGGCAGGTGGCACGCACTCAGCCGAGGTTAACTTGGAAAATGCATCACTTCCCTGCCTGGCAGTTTCCAGCTGCCCCAAGAATCAAGTCTACACTGCTCAGCATGGCCTATAAGGCCCTTCATAACTCAGGTCCCACTTAGCTCCCAGCCCATCTCCTGCTGTCTCTGCCCCCCTCTTGCTGTCTATGCCCCAGCCACACTTATTTTCATTCCCTGAATGTCCCTCTTCTTTGTGCCTTTGCACAAGTTCTTCACTCTGCCCAGAACATCTCCCACCTCCTTTACCTGGGCAACTTTCCTTCCTCCAGGCCTCATTTTACCTGTGACCTTCTCTTGCTTTGTTTACCCCAGACTGTTACACTTCTCCTGTCATTATGTAATGGCTGGCCCCATAACTATTGGTCAGTAACCACCTTTCCCTCCAGAGATGTAACTGTCTTGCTAATCATCTTATTCCAAGCACCAAGCACAATAGCATGGTAGGTCAGAAATCTTTGTTGAATGAATGAATGAATTCAAAAAAGTATCTATGGACAAAAATTGCCCCCCCCACCTCGACCTCCACCTTAAACAATAGACATCCTCTCACAAACACCCTTGGCTCCTTGGGAGGAGGTGGAGTAAGGCAGGGCTCTCTCTCTCTCTCCTAAGTCTTGAAGAATTTAATTATTGGCTTGTCCCAGGCTCATTCCATTGTCTGCTTATTCTTGAAATTTCTCTCCTCCACTCATTTCGTATTCTTAACTTTGGAAATCATTGTAAAAGTTATTGACCTTCCTTTATATCCCACACGCAAAGGTGTTTACAACCCCTTTTAAAAGTCCTTACCCTTTGATATAAATATAAAAACTCAATCCTCCACTCCCAAGATTCTCAAACGCCCTTAATATCCTACCAATTAAGGAACTTGAAATTTCACTGGTATTATTAACTTATAATTCAGAATATATTTTTCCAATCTGTTCATGCGTGCCTCCCCACTTTGTTTTGATATGCCCTTTGCCAAGAAAGCATGTACTATTTTTAACTTCTCCACTGCCATCATGGAGAATCCCTGCTCTCCCTTTCCATCTTGTGGCCATTTTGAGCAACCACCCACTTAGGTCTTTTTCTAACATCAATAAGACTGAAAGGAAATTCAAGAAGCAGTGGCCAAGAAAGATTTGACATCCACCAAAATGGGTTGATTTTATACCTACTCTTGAAAACATGGACTCCCCTCAGCCACCCTATCTGTATCTCCACCCAAAGCAAGATGGCCACCTCCACAATCTGGCCATGTTAAGTGTCTGTGCTAGTGAGGAGAACATGTATCTATAATTTTCAAATTCATAAACTCTTCTATAGTTTGACAGAGTTGCTGTAGATTCAATGCCCCTGACAATTATGAGGGAATTTTAAGCAGAGATTTGGCCATACTTCTAAAATCAGATTAGCTTCCCAATTTGATATGGCAATGATTACTTCAAAGGCAGCTGTGGTTTCATCAAATAAAGGCCCCCTGCTGTAGGCATTTCTTATGGGTACACGCCAAGTTGCTCAGGAATGCACCCCTGGGGGACAGCAGGCAGGATGGATAGCTTCCACCAGGTCAGGGAGTCAATGTCACAGCTGGAATCTGCACCTGGGGCAGGACAACCAGAGCCAGTCTCGGGAGAAGGGAGGTGAACTGTCAATGTGAGAAGGTACAGGAGTTTTGCCTTGGATAGTTATCACTCATTTTTCTTACAAAAAGAATGGTTCTGCTTTTGCCCATCCAGCCTTTTCTTCCTGGAATGAAGACTGGACCAGGCACAGACCAGACCCTCGCCCACCTTCCTCTCTCACTTTCTGTACCTGGAGGTTAGGGTCAGGGTTCCTGACTTTGCCACAGGGGCAGCCAGTTCCATGCCAATAGTTCTAAAAGGAAAAAATTTTAAATTTTTAAATATTTGCTTTGTGAAGGAGAAATACTGAAAGAGGTAGAGGCTCCAGGAGGGGGCACGTGTATATAGGACCTCACTTTTCTGAGCCCCTCAATACTGTTCATACAACTCTCCTTACTAGTGTGCGTGTCTCTCTCTCCCCAATCTTCTCCGTCACAGGAATCAGGTCTTCTATTGGAGCTGGGATCCTCCCAAAAGCAGACCCTGAGAAAAGAATTTGGGCATGTGTTTATGTGGAAGGTGATCCCAGGAAGTATTGTGAGGGTGTTGGGGGGTTGAGACAGAGAAGGGAGCAGAGTGGATTGCCACTGCAGGCAACTGGGGCTCAACCCACTCTTGACTACTGGGGAGCTGGTGTAGACCCTGCATTGTCTCATTGAGGGCTAAGAATGCCAGGGTGCTATTCATCAACTTTCATCCCCCACCCCCTGAGGGTGGCTCCTAGAGCATTAGTTCCCTGGCACTGTCCTCTGTTCTCCACCAAACCCAGAGGAAGCACTCAGGCAAAGAGATGCAAAAAGTCATGGTATAAGAAGTCCCTATAGTAGCCAGGAGTGCCTCAAGAGCACACAAAGGACAGGATTCCAGATATCGGTTCCATTCCCTGTGCCTTTGTAGTGTCCTGCTTTGCTGGGAGCCTGGCACATAGGAGCGACCAAAGTGTTTAGGTTGAGATGAAATGGGGCCATAGATGCCAGCATGTTTAATCAAAGGAGGAGATACATCGACATGATGCACCGATCTGGGGACCAGGTGGGGAAATGCAGCAAGGCTGGTGGCTCAAATGGGGTGTTGTGGGCTCTTCTGGATGACAGGGGAAACCACAAAGGACAAAGCAACAGAAAGAGACAGAGGAAGTGGATGGAGGGGACGGAGACAGTAAAGGAAATGTTCTGGAGGCAAAAGAGAAGAAAGGAGATGAGAAATCCCTGAGGGAAAGTAGCAAATGAGAAATGAGTAATCAATCTGTGAGAAAATTTTCGAGCCTTGGCTGCATTTTGTTTGGGTTCTTCTAGCACAGCTGGATGTGGAAGAGCTGGGGTGAGAGACCGAATCAGCACCCCACCCCTGCCCCACCCCCGCCCCACCCCCTACTCCCGCTGAAGATGTCTGCCTCCTAATTGTAGAGCCTATCAATGTGTCAATATGGCGCCTTACATGGCAAAGCGGCTTTGCGGAGGTGATTACAGTGAAGGACCGTGAGATGGAGAGATTATCTGGAATTATCCTGGTGGGTCTTATCCACTCACGCAAATCCTTAAAATTAGAGAGTCTTTCTCTCCACTACGGTCAAAGAGAGACGGCAGCATGAGAAGGCTTCAGCGCCCCTTTCCTGGTTCGGAAATGTGGGTTTATGTGCAAGGACCAGAGAGAGGCCTCCAGAAGTTGGAAAAGGCAAGGAAACGGACTCCCCCCTGGACTCCTCCTTCCAGAAGGGAACACAGCTCTGTTGACGCCTTCATTTTAACCCAGGGAGGCCCGTGCGGTGCTTCTGGCCTCCAGGACTATAAGATAATACATTCGTGTTTTAAGCCACCAAGTTTGTGGTAATTTGTTACAGCAGCAGTAGAATGAATACACCTAAGGGACATTAAAAATGGAAAATTATCAAAAATCACTCTCCGACTCTCTGGTATTCTGCCTGTAATCGGCTTCCCATTTAGGCTGGAATTGTTTTTCCTCTCTGCAGCACAGAGAATGGAGGCTCACAGACTCATTAAGATGCAGAAAGGGTGGCGTAATTAGTTGCCACAGGTAACCCCTCTCTGGCTGTGTGAACTGAGCTAATGTGTAAATGCGTGCGGCACAGTGCGCGGGCCGTGTGAGGAAAAGTCCCCATTTCATAAAAGGAAATATTTGAATAATATGGAAATGCATTGGATGCTATTAGCAGGATGTCAGGTTTGACAGTCCATGTTATTGTGAAAATAAATGAGTTTTGACACAAATAACTTAGGTATGCATTGATTTTTTTTAAAGCAAATCTTGGAACAAGATGCCGTGTATTGTGCTGTAGGTGTGCAAAGATTTTGATGGCTATTAGGAGAAAATCATGGCGAAGGATCATTTATTAATGCATTCATTAGGCTGCTCTAAGGTGTAATGATCATTACATTCCTCCAAAATGTATACTGTTCCTCTTGCATATTTAATTGACTCTGGCAGCCCATATTTAAGAGAATGAGGAGAGCCGTCAGCAGCGGGAGGACAAAAAGAAAGAGAAATCAAATTGCCATCATGGGTATCAAAGATGTCATGCCGTGTTTCTTAACTCTTGGGAATATTTTCCCTGGATTGTCGTTATCTCTGAGCAATCTACCTAATGAAATTTCTCTGACCCATTTCATTTTCTTTCTTGCCAGCATTTCCCCTTTTGAGGTTTTTGTTTGTTTGGTTGGTTTTGTTTGTTTGTTTGTTTGTTTGTTTGTTTTTCAGAAGCTCTGGTTGACAGACAGGACCCAGCACCAGGTCAACACTTCCTGGCACTGGTCAGGGCCCCAGGACTCTCCACCTGGACTCTTCCGTCATCTGTTCCTGAGAGGCAAAGGAGAGGTATTCAGGAGACATCTCCACCCAAAGCCAAAAGTCTGCTGGAGAAGCTCCTGTGCCAAGTTCACCAGCTCGGTGGAAGCTACCAGACGGCCCCAACCATCCATCACCACTGGGGGCCTCGGGGGTGCTCGCCTGGCTGAGCTAGTGACCAACTTCCAGGTATTCTCCGTGCAAGGGGGGTAAGGACCCTGTGAGGCCAAGGTCTGGGACAGTTCCATCCCCACAGGGATAAAGCTTATAGTCAGGCAGCTAGAGGTTTTCAGATGTGGGGCAGAGCTTTGAGAGTAGGAGGCAAATACCAAACATCCCAAGGCCCGGATATAATGGGTTTATAGGTATTTGGCACCCACAGAGCCTGTTCTGAAAAAAGGATTTGGATTCTCAGTTCCCCCCCACCCTCTGAGGAAAATGAGTGGAAGCCCCTGGGCTCTAGATGGAAACAGAGCTTGATCTGGATGGAGGAGATGAGCTGCTCTTGGCCAGCAGAGTTCAGACCATTCAACTGTTCTCACCCAGGGCCCAGGGACAATGAGGCCAGGCAACTTGGAAGCCCCTGGAAAAGTCTGGAGATGCCCTTGAGAAAGAGATTTCACATGTGATGATGAATGGCTACAAAAGACCACCAGTGTTGGGCAAATTCCCCCCACTCTCTGGACTAGGAATATAGAATTAAACACAGCTCTTGCCCTGAGTTAACTAAGAGGCTAATGGAGGAACTGGAAATAAATGAAGATAATTAAAGACAATGTGCAAAAGCTAGCTATACACATAGAACTTTCAAAGCGTGCGCGCGCGCGCGCGCGCGCGCACACACACACACACACACACACACACACCTTGGGCCACCGTGGGTCATCCGACAGCTCACCAAAGATTTCTAGTTATCCCCTTTCAAGGAACATGGCAGTATTCTGTTTCCTTGTCTCTCGAGGTTGTGCTGGTCTTATGACTTGCTTTGTAATGAAACACAAGCAGAAGTGCTATCTGTTACTCGCAGCAGACACCGTAAGAGCAAGCCTGCCTCAGTGACCCTGAAGGCACAGAGATGGAGTCCCTGGCATCCAGGCTGAGTGAAGACAACTTACAGCAGAACTTCCAGCCTACCAGCAATGGATGTGTACCGTAAGCTTCAGCAGAAAATAAGTATTGTTTTTTGAAGCCATTGAGATGTTGGGAATGTATGTTATCACAGCACAACCTGGCCTATACTGACTGATACAAGCACTAACTCCGGCCAACAGACTGAGTTGTGAGGCATCAGTGAGTGAAGGCTTTTTGGAGAAGGATCTCCTGAACTAAATCTCAGAGGATGAGATAATAGTGATGGTGACTGTTCCAGTGAGAGCCTGCAAGGTAAATGTGTAGACAAGAGAGTCAGCTCCAGAGAAATTTACTCTACATGTAGTGCTTCTTCCTCTAGAGTTATGATCTCTGGATCACTTAGGTGGGTGTTCCAGAATCCCTCCTGCCAAAATCTGGTGGGCCCAGGATGGGTGGGAGAGAAGACAGAAGTTCAAGTGTGAACAAACCGTCCGCCCCACCCAGTGAAGTTTTCTCTGACTTCCCTACCCTGTCCTTTCTTAAAGTTCTCAGATCCTTAGCATCTGTCTCTGTTAAAGCAGTTAAGAAATAACTAATGCAGTCTAGGGAAGTTGGGAAACCTTCCCAAGATGAGGAAATATTGGAGCCTGAAAAAAATAGTCCAAGAAGGGTGTGAGGTGCCTGGGAGGCATATAAAATTCCTCTCCTCTTGTCTCATTTCATAATCATGCATGATTATTATCACCCCCTTCTGCCAGCAAGAAAAGTGAAAAGGAAGAAGCAGAAGTAACTTTTTCAATATCACACCAATTGTGTAAGAGAATCAAAACTCGAACCCAGGACTCAAATTCCTAACCTTGTATTCCTTATACTGTGCCATAATGCTATCTATTAAAGGAACTCATAAGAAGTTTTAAATGATGGTGTAGACAGAAAAAGATGCCACTGAGTCTTTAAAAGAAGTGTTTAGTTTCTTATATATGGTATCCCTATTTGTACAAATTAGAAATTACTTAGGCTAAGCTTATAGGGCTGTTGAGGATTAAGTGATAAAACATGACATCTGAGCTTAGTATGACATCACGTGTAACTCACTCCTAAGTGCCACTGTTAGCATGTGGTGCCCTCCTGTTACCCTTTGGCATTCTCTTTAGCTGATCAGACTCTGAACACACTTCCTGCATTTGGCATGTCTCCTTCTTTATCAGGTAGAGCCTGTGCCCAACCATAGAAGTCCGGAGTGGCCAACATTGACTTTCCTAGCCTCTCTTGCTAGAAGGTGCAGGCCCAGGACCTTCTGTAAGTCACATGCCCTTCCCCAGACTTTGCTCAGGAAGGGACAGCCACAGTGGGGGAGACTTCCTCCAACCAAGCTGTTAAGGTGGCCACAGTGGTGGTAGCTACATTCAGTTTCTGGAAGCAGCAGCACCCATGGTTTTAGTGTAGACACATAAGCAGTGTCAGTGGTGGTATCTGAGTCAGGACCTGAAGGGCCAACTTTGCTGCTTTCCGGGGGCACAGTTTCTGTTTGTGGGGCCTGTGTGGTGGCAGAGGAAGAAAGCCAAGCAGACCTGGAAGAAAGTGTGGTTTTGTTGAAGGCCAAGGTCAGGGGTAGGATTCTTCAAAAACTGCATAAAAGGGGGATTTGGGATCAGAGAGGTATATTAGACAATTGGCAAGTTGTGTGGTTTCTTTGAGGACAGTCTGTGAATGAGACAGTAATGAGAGATAATACCCAAAGAGTGAGCTAATGTCAAATCTCGGGGAACCCTACCCGCTTACTTGCTTTCATAATTGAACACTGAACAGGGCTCAGGCAAGAAACAGCACTTTCTCAAAAACAGTAGACTGGATTTAGTAAGAATGCTCTGGCAGTTCCTGTGGTCACCTTCCTTCAGCTTGGTCAATCCTGCAAGAAGTAGAATCTGATCATCTCTTAAATCTGATCATCTCTTACTCACCCACGGAAATCAAAACACATACCCTTCCACAGGAAGAAAAACTAAACGGCCAGCACTCTGACCTTTCTCTCCTAGCTAAGAGTCTTTGGAGAGAGTACAGTGGGTGCACCAGATGACTTTTTAATTTCTCTTCCAACCAGGAAGCCTCAATACCCTGTAATGAGACAGCTCGACACTGTCTTATTAGAACATAAGTTAGGAATTAAAGAACTTGAGGATGAAGTTCATCCTTCTGAAGGGGACATATGGAAAACTTCAGTGAGAAATTTGCAAAGGTCTAATAGGGAGTCCTAATGACAAGGCCAGAATCAGTTAGAATTGAATAAGGGGTGGGGTAGGTACCCACCATACTTTCCCCCAAAGACTCTTAGCTAGGAGTGAAAGGTCAGAGCCCGTGCACTGGGTTATCCCGCCCTCTCTCTCATACACACACACCTAGCGTGCGGCGCCTCAGGCTGCTAGCCACACATAGGTCAAGTCATTCTCCGCATTGTCTCCCAAGCAGGCTCTCTGATAGACCCGGAGCAACAAGGCCACCTGTTTTTCAATGCTCCTTTTCCATCCTCTTGCTAGTTTGGCTAATTTCTCTCATCATAGAACCTCAAATACTTCCAGGAACAGGGTTGCAAAAGTTTAAAAATCCAACCCCTATTCTAAAATCCCAATGGCTTTCCGGTTGAGAATCTGGTACCCCAAATGCATTCAGACAATGAGGTCTGCTCTTTCCTTCTCCCTTGAATGCATGAACGTGGGTAAAATCACTGCTGTGGCAGTCCATGTAACTGTGTTATGGCCCCGCTGGAAACCATGGCCAAGACTTAGCCTTGAGAGGTATCTGCACACTAGTGACCTGGGTCCTAGCCACTGAGGCCACATGGATGTTGTTTCTGGTACGACATGAGCATAGTATTCATGGCTTTGTTGTAAATATTCATTTGCAAACATTCCTCTCTTTTTAAAAATCTTTTTAAACATTTATTTATTTTTGAGAGACAGAGGATGAGCAGGAGAGGGGCAGAGAGAGAGGAAGACACAGGATCAGAAGGAGGCTCCAGGCTCTGAGATGTCAGCACAGAGCCCATTGCAGAGCTTGAACTCATGACCTGGGCCAGAATCAGATTCTTAACCAACTGAGGCACCCAGGAACCCCACAAACATTCCTTTCTACTTTGAAAGCACTGGCGTTAAAAACAAATGGCTGAGTGAAATGGACACTGGGGTCCCGGATTTCTCATTTCTGATCTAATAAGGAAGTTCTGTGCTTTTTCATAAGAATGTTTGCTAACTTTTTTGGTAAAAACCACATGGCCATTAATCAACGTGAGAATTAATTCTCTAGCAGTCTGCCCATTGGCACATATCAACCAGCTTCTTAGTTGCAAGCCAGACAAATTAATTCTATATCATTGAAACAAAAAAGAAATAAATATATTAAAAGATTTTTGAGTGGCCCAAGGAGTCATCGTAGGAGGCTACATGACCAGGAGAAATGTCCCAACTCTACTCACAGAATGCATCTCATTGAGAACATTCTCCTCACCACCTCCACTGAGACACTTCAGGGGTGACTCAGGTCCCCACTGATGAAATGGCTACAGCTGCTTTTTCCAGTAATTGCCTAGTTACTACAGCAGCCACCATTCTCACCAAAAAAATTCCAAGAAGTCTCTGCTTCCTGAGTCAGTGTCTGGCATGTGAGTGTCTGATTGGCAGAGCCAAGATCGCATGTCAGTGTACCATTCTCCCGCCACCCCCCTCCCAAGAAAGAAGGGCTGAAAAACAAGTCTACTATTCTAGAATTTCAGTTTTGATAGCTGAGGTAGGTTGCTGCCTCCAATCTTATCTTATAGAGACTCTCCTAGACATAAGAAGGACATGAGATGTTGGGTAAACAAATGTCCCCTACAATTCAATTATTTGGCTCCCTTCCATCAATATATACTCCTCTTACCAAACTTAAAATTTTCAGAGGTCAAAAACACTTCCTGCTGAACATAGTATAACTTTCCAACACACAATCTTAATCACAGCCCAAAAGTTAGAAAACCCAAAAGATTGTCAGTCATGGTGTCCATCTCCAAGACCAGCATCTCTGGATAATGACCATTTATCCTCTAGCTCCTTCATGACCAGTCTCAATAGTCAATAATTCTAAAATTATAATGATGCATCCTGTATAAAATTGTGGAAGAAATGGAGAAAAAAAGAAAATATGTAATACACCAGAGAAAAAACCTGAGCCACTGCTACAATCTCTGTTTCTACAACTGATCATGTGGCCCTCGTTGAAATACTGACTTCTTCGTTCCTACTCTATCCACTTAAGTTTTTACCAGGTGGGAAAAATCCTGAGAAATTTGATCCTTTCATAGTACTGTCCATTTGGAATCGGTATAGTCTTCTCTAATTTTTTTGCCACTGGGTTTGGTGTCTGTGGTATAATAAAAAATAAATATTACTTCTTTATCCCCAGTTTCTGGCACAGGGTTCCTCAAACCCTTGAAATCTCCTGAGTGATAAAAGTGTCTGCTGTATGCTAAAGTGATAATTCTTGCCTGGTGGGGAGGGCAGGAAGAGAAATGCTAGAAATAGCTTCAGTACAGCAGAAGTCACCAGAAAGACTAAGCCATGATTAGAGGGCTGGAATTTTCAGTCCCACTCCCAGGTATTCAGGGAGGAGAGAGGGACTAGACACTGAGTTTGGTCACAAACATTCAATGATTTAATCATCTGTGTCAGTGAGCACATTGAAATGCTAGGAGGAGAGGCACTTGGAGAGGGTATGGAAGCCATACATCACCACCCCAAAACCTTGCCCAATGTATATCGTCCATTTGGCTATTCCTGAATTGCAACCTTATCAATAGTAAACCAGTAAACATAAGTAAAATGTGTTCCTGGGTTCTGTGAGTCATTCTAGCAAATTCTAGAACCTGAGAGAAAGGTTATGGGAAACCCTGAATTTATAGCTACTTGGTCAGAGGTACAGGTGGTTCTGGCACTTGCCACTGGTGTCTGAAGTGGGAGCAGTCTTGTGGGACTGAGTCCTTAGCCTCCGGGGTCTGCACTAACCTCAGGCAGTATCAGAATTGAACAGAATTTTTGGACCCCCAGTTGATGTAAGAGAACTTGAAATTTAATGTGGAAAAACCACACATATTTGGTGTTAGAAGTAGTTCTGAAGGAAGATACCAGAGCAACAATTAGAGGCACCCAGATTATTAGTTGCCTCAATAAACACTCTAACTTCCTCTTTGGCCTGTTTCTCCAGTGACAAGAGGTGCTTGAAATGGTCACCTTCCAGTCAAATGGAACCATGAATATACTTTCAAGTAGAAGCATTTCTCTGTTGGAGGCCAAGGCCTTGAAGCCAGCAGAGCCCTGAGCCTGGAGAGCAGGGAGCAACAATTTTACAAGTAAGTTTCCTCGTGAAACATGCCACTTCCACTTTCAATCCTCGATTCCTAGGTATAAGATTCCTCACCAGGTAGCCGACTTGTCCCTCCACAGTATAGCACCATTTTAGATTTAGATGGTGCCAGTTGGGCACACAGGAATGATGACACTAACCCAAGTTACCCTTTGGGAAGGTAAAGCCATGTCGTTAGCCCAAGCTTAGCCTCTCTCCCCTTGAACTCCACTGACTTGAAGAGATCATCTATCAAACACTAGATGGCTGGGGAGAAGCTGACTGACACTTACAAGGGGGGGTCCCCCTCATTAGTGAAGGATTTCTCTGCAGTGAAAGCT
The DNA here is from genome assembly GCA_030068075.1 of Paguma larvata. Lineage (NCBI taxonomy): Eukaryota > Metazoa > Chordata > Mammalia > Carnivora > Viverridae > Paguma > Paguma larvata. Next base: position 125,724,167 of record CM057827.1, on the reverse strand, counting down.
TTTTGGTGAATTCATTGGGAGGCAAATATGTATTATTCTAAAAGGAACACCCTCATCCCTCTCCTTCAAGTTTTTAGACAACCAACTGTAATCATGGTCTTTCTCAGACCCTGAGCATCTAGCCAACCATTAACCATTGCCCATGATGAGATTTTTTTTTGAGAGGTGGTGGGGAGAAAGACCAAGGAAGAGAGACAAAGAAGGAGAATCTTAAGCAGGCTCCACGCTCAGTGAGGAACCTGACACAAGGCTCTATCCCAGAACCCTGGGATCATGATCAAAATTAAGAGTTGGATGCTCAATGGGAAGAGCCATCCAGGTGCCCCCATAGTGAAGATGTTTAACCCAAGCTCGCTCTCCTATCAAGCAAGTACAAACTGATATGCCACCCACAGTTTTGCCCACTGGAAAATGTATGTCCCATATCCCTGCCTTTCAGGGCTCTCTTTATGTAGTAGCCATTATGTACTCTCCAACGTCGATGGTGTCAGCATATTGTGCTGGGACATCGGTAATTTAGGAGTAAGGTCTTTTTCCTACCCACTCCATATGAAAATCATAAGGCCATCAGTTGCCTTGGGAGGAAGACGACAGTGCCAACCATAGCACAGCGGGGAGCTGACCTATCTCTTCATGCAGCTTTACGTGGCACCTTCAGGCAGTGACTTGGCTCCAAGATGGTGTGCTGCTGGGAATTAGTGGTACACAGAGAGTGGACACTGGGTCCTGCTGTTAGACCCACACCACTAGCCTCGAAAGCTGTACATAACTACACCCTTGCTGGTATGAATTCTAGAAAGTCACTATTACCTTGTAACACTAGCTCCTACCCAAGTCTGACATGAGTGTGTCTGACTGGTGGGCCAAGGCCACATGCCTGCACTCCAGCTGCAAAGGATGCTGGGGAAGTGAGTGGCTGGGATTTTTAGTTTTTACCGTGGCATATGGACTCTGCCTCTCAAGATGAAGGGAAATTCTGCCTAACAGAAACAGGGTCCAGATGCTAGAGGGCCAATAAGATAGATGTGCCCACCCTAATGGTTAAGAACACAGGCTCCAGTCAGTTAAGTATCTGACTTCGGCTCAGGTCATGATCTCATAGTTCATGGGTTCAAGTTCCACATCGGGCTCTATGCTGACAGCTCAGAGCCTGGAGTTTGCTTCAGATTCTGAGTCTCCCCCCTCCATGCCCCTTCCCTCCTTGTGTTCTCCGTCTCTCTCTAAAATAAATAAATAAACACTAAAAAACAAAAGAATACAGGCTCCAGAATCAGCCTGCATTTATTAGATCCTGATTCTACCATGTGTAGCCTAGGGCCACTAATCGAGGCTCTCTTTACTTCATTCCCTCAACCATAACACTTCACAGAGTTGTTTCTAAGGAGTAAATGAGTTAGTGAATGTGAAGCACTTAAAATACCACCTAGTACACATCAAATGTTGGACATAGTGGTATTAATTAATATTGTTATGTACAGAATTCATTCTTAAATGGGGGAAGGAATGTAACTTTCATGGAGCATCCATCAATTGCTCTGAATTGGGCTAGGAATGCTATATTCAACCAATTCATTCATTTATCCATCACTTCTTTTTTTTTAATTAAAAAAATTTTTTTTTAATTTTATTTTTGAGAGATAGAGTGTGAGCAGGGGAGGGGCAGAGAGAGAGGGAGACACAGAATCCAAAGCAGGCTCCAGGCTCTGAGCTGTCAGCACAGAGCCTGACACAGGGCTCAAACTCACTGTGAGATCATGAGCTGAGCCGAAGTCAGATACTTAACTGACTGAGCCACCCAGGCGCCCCCCCATCACATCTTTTTTTATTGAAGTATAATTAACATACAATGTTCTATTAGTTTCAGGTGCATAACGTTTTGATCAACATTTTATACATTAGTCAGTGCTCACTGCGCTAAGTGCAGTCACCATCTGTCACTATATAACATTACTACAATCTTATTGACTATATTCCCTATGCTGTACTTTTCATCTTGGAGAATTATTTATTTCATATCTGGAAGCTTGTACTTTTAATCCCCTTTATCTATTTCACCCAATCCTCCCTACCACCTCCCCTTTGGCCACCACCAGTTTGTCCTCTGTATATAAAAGTCTGGCTTTTCTTTGTTTCTTTGTTCATTTATTTTGTTTCTTAGATTCCACATGTATGTGAACTCATATGGTATCATTTCTTAAGCACTCCTCTGCCATCCCGTGCCATGTGTCAGGCCCTGTTCTATGGCTCGGTATGAGACAGTGATGAAACAGAGGAAAGTCCCTGATTTCATAATAATGGGACTCAGGGACGTGAAGTTACCTCCTTCCAGGCATATGTTAGTAAGGGACACAATATGAATCTGACCTAAGGTCTGTATTCCTCCTAAACCTTGCTCTGCCCCACCCCCACCTCCAACAACTATTAGAAAAGCAATGTGATTTGGAGACCATACAGATGACAGAGATTCCCCCAAATTAATACATGGACTCAATTCAAGGTTTTTTGTTTTTTGTTTTTTTTTGTTTTCTTAGCAACTCTCTTATTTGAATACTTTTCTTTGTATGAACCAGCCTCTGTTGGATGGCGATCCTTAACAACCAATTTGGAAAGCAGCAGGAGGGTGGAACCAACCTTACTCCACCCTGGGGTCTGTGGTCCACTCCAGAGAGGGAGCCAAAGCCCATAGAGTAGCTTCAAACACCCTTTCAAAGAGGTCCTTTCTCTATCCTTCAAGTACGAGGCAAAATTCAAAGGTTTAAAACTCCAATCTACACTGTATCTTTGGGTTTCTTGTGCAAAGAAATAATAATAAAATAAATAGATTTCCTTTATTTATTCTTTCTTATGACTTCAGCTTGTGCCTCTAAGGGAAAAGGCTTGTGCCTAGTACATTATAAAAGTAGCTGACATATATTTTTGGAAAAAAAAAATGGACAACCAGGCGCCCATCATTGGCTGCCAGCAACAATAACAAATGAAAGAGGTCAGAGAGCTAGGGTTGGAATTCTTTCTACAAATAAAGAGAAATCAAATGACATAGAGCTAAATTTTCATTAACTTTTTTTTTTTTTTTTTTTTTTTTTTTTTTTTTTTTTTTTTTTTTGCTGATGAAGAGAGGCCCAGAGGTTTTCTATTTTTAGGCATAAAACGTAATGGAAATTCTTCCACTGACAAGTTTAGATAAGGCATTTGTGTTGTACCTCTAAAAAAAGACGTGGTGATATGCCAAAAACTATGGAAATCTTCAACTCACTTTTCTGGAGCAATCATTACACTCAGTGGTTAACTGCTGATTTTATATTTAAGCAAACACAGATATGTTATGGAGTGCAATGAAAAAGATGCCAAACTTTCTCACTACCAGTGAGTGGCTCTTCGAACCACACCCCAAAGCCCTGTGAGTTGTGATTTCATGTTTCTCTCCCTGATGAATGATTCAGGGGAAAAGGTAGTTTGTGGTTGACATGGATGCTTCTCCCTTACCCAGTCCTCTAAACATCAGGCTACTGACCCATCAAAAGCCAGTCTGGCTGTGAGTTCCTTTTGGAAAAACAAAACAAAATCAAAATAAAAAACTGAGGCCATCAGCTCATTATATACTGGCTTCAAACATTGTCGGGTTGAAGGCGTGAAACTCAATCATTTAGCTGTTTTCCATTTTAGTCCATTACATGGCAAATACATTTTGCCAGGGTTGTTTTGAATTGTTTGAAAGAACTGGCCTTGGTCAACTGGGCAATATGGTCCAAGGAACTAACTACATTGGTCTTCCTTCTCGGTTTCAGATTGTGACCCTTTGCAATGCATTTAGAGGAAAGGAATTTCAAATGAACATTGAAAACATACAATATTAGGAGGGTAGGGACACCTGGGTGACTCAGTCGGTTAAGCGACCGACTTCGGCTCAGGTCACGATCTCACTATTCTGAGTTCAAGCCCCACATCGGGCTCTGTGCTGACAGCTCAGAGTCTGGAGCCTGTTTCAGATTCTGTGTCTTTCTCTCTGTCTGCACCCCTCCCCCGCTCATGCTCTGTCTCTGTCTCTGTCTCTCTCTCTCTTTCTCTCTCAAAAATAAATAAACATTTAAAAAATATATTAGGAGAGCAAGGAATCAGATTAAACAAATATATCTTAAATTTTCTCCTTCTCAATACTCTATTAAAATATTTTTAAAACACTTAAACCTGTGCAATGAGAGCAACCTCCAAATCCTGCTATAAAAAACCTGGACTGAAGATAGAGACCAAAGCAAAGAGAAAGTAGGGCTGGGGGAGACCACTTCAGATTAAATATATGCAAAGAAAGAAATGTCATTAATATCTTTGGGCATATAAAAGATATTGCCTGAAACTATCATAAGATTCTACCTGAATCTTGAAGAAGTGGAAGAGAGAAAGATACAGGAAGAAAGAGAAATTTAGAGAGAATACAGGGGTTTAAAACAAATTCTTGCAAATAAAAGCATTATAGCAAAAATGAAACCCAACAGAAGAGTTGGAAAATGAAGTTCAGGAGATTTCCAAAAAGAAGAGAAAAAAAGACTCAGGGGCAGAAAACAGAAGATGCAAGATAAGAATGTTAGAGGAACAGTCCATGAGATCCAACATCCTAATAAGAAGAGTTCAAAAAGAAGTGGAGGGGAGGAAAACATCACTAAAGTAAGGCAAGAAGTTTCCTAGAATAGAAGGACATAAACTACCAGATTGAAGGGGCTGCCTGTTCACCATATACGGGAAAGTTGACCCTACTTTGTGTGCTCAGACAGGAGGTGGGGAGGCAGAAAAGATCGAATCCAAAGAATCAGGAAGCAGAAGGTCTTAAGACTTCTCACAAGGGACTGTGGAAGAAAGAAGGCAAAATTATGAAGGAAAATTATTTCCAATCTAAAATCCATTCAAAGTCAAACTGCCAAAATGAGCAGAGAATAAAGAATTTCAGGGATGCAAAATCTCGAAACAAGGGTACCCCCCAAGATGCTAATAGATAATGTGCTCCACAAGGTCAGAGTCAATCAAGAAAGAGGAACACACAGGATGCGGGACAAAGAAGACCCAACAAGAGAAGAGCAACAAGAAGGCCAGGAGGGAGAAAGACACGGTCTGGCTCAGAGCTCTGTGACTCAAGAGACAGACAAGGTGAGGGCCGTGTTAGTAAAATCGTTGCTGTCACTTAGACGTGCTTCATAACCCTAGGAGAGAGGACCCTTGGGAGAGCCTGGCTCAAGTTCTCACCTTTCACTTGTCCAAAGTACCTGCTTTGCATTCTTGGAGTTACTGAACACATGTCTTTCACCTCACAGAAAAACCCAGAGCAGTGCACTCCTCAAGGTCTGTGTCCCTACAGACACCCAGTGTGTGACACCATCCTGCTCTGCCAGATCCCCAGATCTGGAGTCCTTGTTCCCAGGACTCTCTGAGCCTTGCCTGCTGACTCTCCCTAGAGAAGATGAATTCCCAGACTGATCCAGAAACTGTTCACCTTATCATCTCCCATCTTGTCCTCACATAACTTGGTTTGTGCTGGCTACACAGGTGCTCAAACCCAAAGAGTATATTGTTTTTGGATAGTACTTAGGTGGCTAAAATATAAAGGAATGACTGACACAAAAGTTAGGGATAAGGAAGTAGAGAAATCAGTCTGGGAAAGGAGGCTTGAAGGTATCCCATGATCTTGTAAAGTTCTAGTTCTTTATCTTTTTTTAAAGTTTATTTATTTATTTTTGATAGAAAGAGAGTGAGATATAGTGCACATGCATAGGCAAGCAGGGGAAGGGCAGAGAGAGAGAGACAGAAAGAGACAGAGAGAGACAGAGACAGAATCCCAAGAAGCCTCCACGCCATCAGTGCAGAGCCCAACTTGAGGCTCAAACTCATAAACGGTGAAATCAAGACCTGAGCCAAAATCAAGAGTCAGACGCTTAACTGGCTGAGCCACCCGGGTGCCCCTTAATTCTTTATGTTAATGGTGGATTCATGGGTGTTTACCTTATTACTATTCTTCCAACCATCTGTGTTGATTTTTAGTATTATTCTTTCAACCATACATATAGTCTCTGTTCTTCTCTACACACATTTCATAATAGTTTTAAAAACCTCTGACATTATTACAAAACATGAAATAGAGAGGATAAAAGACTTATTGAGAAATACCCTGAGAAATAGGGAAAGGTATGGGGATGACTTTTAAAGCATCATTTATCAACACAGAAAATCTCTTTAAATGGCAAAGCATATATGGTTTGGTTTGGGAACCAAATGAACACCAGCAACAACTTTATGTCTTAGTATCAAACTGGTCTTTTTATTAGGAAAAAAAAAACTACTGGGGAGTCTGGCTGGCTCGGTTGGTGGATCATGCGACTCTTGGTTTTGGGGTCATGAGTTTGAGCCCCATGTTGGGTGTAGACAGTACTTAAAAATAAAATCTTTAAAAAAAAACACTGCTTTCATAGCCTTATACAAAGAATTCTTTTCCTATACTTTTAAAAATATTAACTGTTTTTTTAATCATTATTTTTGAATTTTGATTTTAAATGACAAAACAGGAGAGGACAGAAGCTGTTATTTTGGTCACTTCCCAAAAACCGTATGGCGGGCCCATGTCGTAAATGCCTGGTTCACAGACTGTATGCTCACGGAGATGAATTACCATGTTTGTGTACCAACAGGAATAATAATTAAAATAAATTCAAACACTTCAAATATGTTTAAATTCATGAGTTTATAATGATATCACGTTTAAAAAAAACACTCATTGTCACCGTTTGAGAATGGCAGGGAGCTAACTCATTATTCTGAAAACAGGCACCTAAAGAGAAAGAATCCGGCCTTTCCTGTAAAACTGTACCACTGGCTTTTAAACAAGTGACTAATAAGGGGAAATTTCTCCTTCCAGGAGTATCCTGGCTAATAAATGAAGAAGAATGACAGAATGAAAATATCAGCATTTTACAACCCAAAGAGAGAAAGGATCAACGCAGTGATTGGTCCCAGGGCTGCTGACGTTATAGGAAGAACTGCCAGACACAAGGGGTCTCCTGACAGAGGCACCAGCGTGAACTATGAATTAATCTTGCAAAAAATAAAAAGAAAAGAAAAAACCTCATCTTATCAATTCTTTAGATCTAACTATGAGTTTACAGGAAATAAAGCCAGAACAACATATAAAGAGTACTTTGAGAGGCAATGAGAAAAATCCAGACTGTGGACAATTCTACAGGACGAACAACATGGTGTCTTCATTAAATAAGTGCAAGGAATTGGTGGGGCAGGGGAGTGGGGGGGGGGTGGGCAGTGGGGGGAGGGCAATTGCAATGAGGCTATAACTCAGTCCTAATTCAAACAAAGACACTTCAAAAAAATTATGAGGCCATCTGGAACATCTGAACAAGGACTAGATATTTAATAATATTGTTCAGTTGTGGGTGAGATAATGGTGTGCATTATATATGGTATACATAATGGTATACAAAATGGTATACGTTTTGTATATACGTAAGATGTATATACAAAAGTTTCACCTTTTAGAGATATCTGCTCAAAACTACAGGTGAATGAGCTGATGTTGAAGATGTGCCTCAAAATAACTCAGGGAGGGTGTCTGGGTGGCTTGGTAGGTTGAGCCTAGGTTGATTTTGGTTCAGATCACCGGTCCAGAGTTGTGGGATCGAGCCCTGCATCGGGCTTTGTGCTGAGCATGGAGCCTGTTTAAGATCGTCTGTGTCTCTCCCTTTGCCCCTCCACACTGCTCACCCATGCTCTCTCTTTCTCTCTAAAATAAAAATTTAAACGGAAATCTTTAATAAAAAATAATTATAATAATTCAGAGAGGGGGAAGTAGGTAGATACAGTTATAAGACGGAGCAAGAAGACAATCAATCAACAAGTGTGGAAGCTGGTGATGGTTGCAATAGGATTTGCTATGGTATTCTCCTTACTCTTCTGTTTTGTGAAATTTTTATAAGAGAAACTTTGACCATTTTGCCTCAAATAAAATAAGAAGTTATATGTGTGATATATACGATAGGCAAAGGGGTTCTGACATTAATATGAAAAACAGTTCTCACCTATAAATGAGAAAAAAAGCCACCCTAATACAAAAACACAAAGAATAAGCAAATATTCCACAAAAACAAAAATACAAATGGCCAATGAATATATGAAAAAAAATATGAAATTCAGACAGAGTGTGAGAGGGGGTGGGGTGGAGAGAGAGGGCGACACAGAATCCGTAGCAGGCTCCAGGCTCTGAGCTGTCAGCACAGAGTCTGACATGGGGCTTGAACCTATGAGCCATGAGATCATGACCTGAGCTGAAGTTGGACGGTTAACCAACTGAGCCACCAAGGCGCCCATGAACTTCTTAATATTAAAAAAAACTGCAAGGAATAAGCATAATTTTGGAGGAACATAAAGGAGAATCATGAGACTTCTCAGAGATAGCGTAGAAAAGTAGGAAGAGTCGATGCCCAAATGAGGCTCTTGAGATACACTGTACACTAAACTTTGTATTTTGAGATAATTGCATGTGTGTGTATTAAATTTATGAACAAAACCAAGGATAAGTCCAAACAAAAATATTAACATGTACACATTCTTACTTCATTAACCAGATAACTATGTCATAAAATTAGGCCAATAATTTTAATCTAAAAAAAGAAAGCTCTTCAAAATTATCTTAAGGCTACAGTGATAAAATGCACTGGCATTCTCCCTAGGATTCTCATTCTGTAGCCGAAGGTAAAAATGTTCTCAAAAAACAATCTCAAAGCCAACATAAAGGGTGCTGGCCATGCCAAGGACAGCTTCTCAACAGGTGGAAGGTCACTGAACAGTCTCTAAAGACGTCTGAGGCTCTCTCTTTGGGAGACGGACAATAATGAAAAGAAAGCAAAATAAATAAGATGACTTTAGATTGTATTAAGTTCTATAGAAACGACAAAAGCGCCAGGTAGTACAAGTGACTAGGAGAAGGACAATCTTTCTCAGGAGGTGACATTTGAGCTCCTTCTCAAGGAGCCAGGCTTGCAAAAGATTTGGCGGTAGAATATTCCAGATAGAGGGAACTGCAAATGCGAAGGCCTGAGGTGGGACCGCCCAGGGTGCAGGTAAGGAACTACAGAAGATACAGCGGGCCATGTGGCTACAGCATGATACAAATGAAGAGGCGTCCAAGAAGAGCTCAGGAGTGAGGGCAAGGGTCCCTTAGGGGGACCTGATGAGTAAGTCAGAGGGAGGCATTTAGATATTATGAGTTGGTGGGAGCCCCCAGATGTTTTAAGCAGTGGGTGGCATGATCTGGTTTGTGTACCACAAAGCTCTGCTGAGGTGCTGCATGGAGAGGAGGCTGTAGAAGGCAAAGATGAGCATGGAATGAGAAAGTCCACCTCAGAGGCGGCTGCAGAGAGCCCGGGGAGGGAGGAGGCCAACTGGGCCAGGACAGCAGCAGAAAGACAATGAAGCCAGATCACATGATTTGCAAATGGAGGAGACAGAACGTGCTGCTTGTAAGCAAGTGAGGTATTAGAGAAATAAAATGATGACGCTTGAGTTTTTAATCGAATAAAAGGATGGAGGCAAGGGCCATTTACTGGGCTAGCATGACAGAGGAGAAACAGGAGGAGGGGAGGAGAAAAGAGTTAAGTGCGACAGATGAGGTATGGAAACCATCCCAGCATCTGTCAGCAGGTGAATGAACCAAGAAGAGGTGATGTACATACACACAATGGAATATTACACAGCATTAAAAAGAGGAAATTCCGCTATTTACAACCACATGGATGAAACTGGAGGTCATTATGGAAAGTGAAATAAGCCGGAAGGCGGAAGACAAATACTGCATGGTGTTATTTATTTGTGGAATCGAAAGAAAGAAAGAAAGAAAGAAAGAAAGAAAGAAAGAAAGAAAGAAAGAAAGAAAGAAAGAAAGAAAGAAAGAAAGAAAGAAAGAAAGAAAGAAAGAAAGAAAGAAAGGAAGGAAGGAAGGAAGGAAGGAAGGAAGGAAGGAAGGAAGGAAGGAAGGAAGGAAGGAAGGAAGGAAGGATGGAAGAAAGAAAGAAAGAAAGAAAGAAAGAAAGAAAGAAAGAAAGAAAGAAAGAAAGAGAAAGAAAGAAAGAAAGAAAGAAAGAAAGAAAGAAAGAAAGAAAGAAAGAAAGAGAAAGAAAGAAAGAAAGAAAGAAAGAGAGAGAGAGAAGGGAGGGAGGGAGGGAGGCAGGGAGGGAGGGAGGGAGGAAGGAAGGAAGAAAGGAAGGGAAAGAAAGAAAGAAAAAAGTCTAACAAGGGAACAGAATACAAAAAAATGGCTGCTAGGAGCTGGGGGTAGGAAAAACAGGGAATGATTTGTAAAAGGGTACAAATGAGTAAGTTCTGAGGATCTCATGTACAATATGGTGACGACAGTTGATAACATTGTGTAGTAGAATTGAAATTTGCTAAGAGAATAGAATTTGAACGTTCTTACCAAAATAAAAGGGCAGAGGGTTAGCAAATATATGAGGTGTTGGACATGTTAATTACCTAGATGGGAGGAATCCTTTCACACTGTATTTATACCAAAATCATCACACTGCATACTCTAAATATCTTATAATTTTATTTATCAGTTATACCTCAATAAAGTTGAAAAAAGTTCTGTCTAGGCCATTTTGTCTCAGATGATTATCAACGTAGACCCCATGGAGATAGCAAGTGGACAGTTTAATAAGACTTTGGAACTTCCAGGAGAATGCTGACCTGGAGCTTTAGATGTAGGAGATATCAGCACAGGGAGGATAATTAAACAACTGGATTGAATAAGATCCTATAGGGAAAGAAGGTAGATAAAAAAGGAGACAGTGTTGAGAACCAAGCGGTACACACTCCAGTCTTTAGAGAATTGAATAAAGTCAAAAATAGAATTTAAGGTAATAGAAGTGACTTTACCGTTCATTCGATTCTTTTCTCTTTGAAAAAATGATTTGTTAATAATTTTAAAATAAATGAATCTAAGCAAATATCACTGCCCTGTGTTCTACCAGCCCGGCAGTCCCTCAATCATCCCCCTGATTTTAGATGAGCCTCACCTTTCCCTGCATGCCTTGCCATGCGTCTCCACCATCACTGATGAGCCCCCAAGGCATTTAGTTGTCTGATATATTTTGCTTCCAAAATTTTAGGCCAAACTTAACACTGAATATACAGAAATCACTGACAGGACCATGGGTCCATTCTAATGCTGCTCATGTGTATTCTCTGTTCTGATTTAATTTCTCTGGTGTAAACAAAGACCATTTGAACAGTACGAATTGAAATCTGGGCAGAGGGTGAGTAGGCAGCTGTTAATGATGCATGTATTTCTCTGTGATTGAGCTTCAAACAGAAGGAAGAGAGGAAAAAAGGGCTACAGCCCTCCCATGGACAACTCTAACCCAGTTTATACCACACTTTATTCATATAAGCGATTATATCATGACCCAGTATAGAAGGGTTGGTGGTTTAGTTTTAGCAAAAATTCCTGAAAGGGATTCCTTGCTCCTTATTACTTACACAATGTATAAACTCCAAGAAAAGGCAAGCCCCCTTCTGGTTGTGCCCTACTAGGTGATTCAGACTAGCTCTTTCATCTCTGTACCCAGGAGATCACAAAGGGTATTATACAATCTCAGTGACCTTATTAAGCTGAAGCAGTGGGGCTTTTCCCATGTGGTCTAAGGTGGTGTGCCTGGTATTGGGACTCAGGACTGACTCATAGTCTGAGAGGCAGAATGTTTGCTTTCAGAACCAAGTTTTAAAGTTACCTCTCTCTTCTCCCATTGGCTGTTGGAATATATGAACTCTCTGTGCACATGTAGGTATCTGTGCATATCAAGTATTGCAAACCCCTGCTCCTCCTCAGCCAGGCACTAATATTTTAGAAGTTTCCAAAGTCTGGTTTAATATAATATTCCTGTGGTTTCTTTATTGGTAACATTTCCCTTAGGAATCTACTTATATTACCACAGTGACACAGGCACTAACTTGCTTTCCTAGAAGGACCAGAAGCTATAAGAAGGTTGAAACTATGGGCACATGATGTGGTTTCCCTTCAAAGAAACAGAAGCCATCTGTTAGAGGCTATCCATTGGACCAGGACTGAAACCAGTGCCCAGGACAGGAGATTCAGTGAGCAAACAGCTGAATAGGAATGATCAGAAAACATGGCTGAAAACCCAATAATAAATAACAGCTAAGCTCTGCCAAATACTTCACTATACTAAGTTCCCTGACATGCATTTAAATATGCTTTCTTTCATTTAATCCTCATTTAAATAGTGTAAGATAGGTACTCCTGTTCACCCCAACTTATAGATAAGGAAACTAAGGCTGAAGGTGGATGTGTCTAATCCAAGGTAGCATTCATGGCAAAAAAGAATCCCAAAGTCAGGCTGCCTGACCTCTGCAGTCTGCTGTCTCCCCAGGATATTAACAACCTCCGTCTTAATAGGTCTGTTTATTTTGAGCATCTGAAGAGTTTTCCCAAATCACCCACTCAGTGACCCAAATGAAATACATCCAACCTAAAATTGTGTGTTCGGGGGGTGTTATTTATTTACTTATTTTTCAGGTAATCTCTGCACTCAACGCGGGGCTCAAACTCATGACCCTGAGATCAAGAGTCATCAGCTCTGCTTACTGAGCCAGCCAGGCACCTTCCCCCCGCCCCCGACCCTGCAACCTAAAACTGTTGATCAAGGATCAGTAAGCAAGAAAGGTAATGTAACAAATCAGCTGGTGGAGAGGAACCATTCGCTTGTACCAAATGGTATTGGTTGGGCCCAGGGTTTATTTTAGCCAAGTCCCGCTCTTCAAAACTGCAAACACTTGATGGGTAGTACCTAGTGAGCTATATCCACCATTCCTCCATGATGCGTAAGGTCTTAATAGGCTACTTCCTGCTAAGATGTACTAAAATGTAGATAGAGGAGCATTCTTGCATCCGATGTGAAGAAAATGTCAAGATAAGACAAGCAAAGCATAGGCTCTTTCATCAAACGGATAAGAAATAATAAAAGATTTCATCCCACAGATAATTACAATTGCCAGTTGGGTAGCTAATGCCTTCAGATCGGATGGGTAAATGTGCCTCTCCCTGAAGTGAGAGCTAACTAAGTATTTCACTGATGGTTTTCGGGTGGGCCTTGAGCTATCAGGTCTATCAGAGGAGGTAATAGGAATCCAAGGCAAATGAAAACCCACTGACTGCATGGAGGTAAGAAGGGAACAAAGGAAAATAAAGGGGGAGAGAGAGTTGCCATCCCGTGTCCTCTGGTTTGTCGGGACTGTTTGACACCATAAGAAAAACGATTTTGCCAACATCCTATGGTTCTTCAACATATCTTCACCCCATCCTGCTCCAAAAGACACCCCTTGTTCTCCTTTTCCTTCCACCCCTGCTCAGCCTTAGTCCCCCCACAAGCTTGTGGGGGTCAGAGCACATCACGTTATGACAGGGGCTTCCGCCAGAACTAGGCAGCGGCAGCGGCCGAAGCACAAAGCCATGTGAACCGCAGTGACAGGCTCATTTAGAAACAAATTAGGGGTTAAGTAAAAAGTGCATGACGAAGGCAAAACCGAGTTCCTCTTTCCCCCTTCCTGTCGGTTAGAATTAGAAAGTGTCTATGAGCAGCGTGTGTCAAGAATATGAACGTGAGGTGTCATTTCGGCTGCCTCTAATTGAAGCCAGGATAAATGGAGTGGAAAGGCAGCGTCTAATCCAATCAAAACATGAAAAAGGTATTTTGACATGTAAATTACAAACTTCCTGTGTATTTTGTCTCCCCAATTACACCCTCCCCTGTCATGTTTTTTTAAATTATATCTTAATCTCCCAGTCTCCTAATAATTATGTCATCATTCTTGGGCCCTGAACACTGTGTAATGGTATTTTATGGGATATGCCATTCATTATTAACTAAACTCACTCTCTGTCCCCAGTGATACCATATCTCATGGCGTTCAAATATGCCTGGTGTCAGCTCCTGCTTTGTAAATGCTACAGCAGCCTGACTCCCTGCTTCACGATTACATGGAAGTGAGTTTGTGAAGCACTCTTGGACAGTTAATCCGACTCATCAGTATTTTATGTGGGAATATCCAACACCTTTTTTTTTTAATGGGATGGGCGATTGGTTTAAAATATAAATCTCTTATCATCGGAGCTCATTAAAATAGTGCCACGCACAGAGATTTTACTGCTGCTCTTCACGAAATAGCCAATATTGAGATCACAACAAAAAGTCAGATCGCAAAGAAAAATGGCAGTTTGATATGCAGAGAGTGGTTATACTGCACCGGTGGAAGGCACTGGGAAATATTACTGAAAAACGTCTCTGAGCAGTAGAAAACCTTAAAGATCACCTGGGTTAGACCCCTGGATTTACGGGTGAGAAAAGTTACAGCAACCAGGTAAGGGAATTTCTCGTTGTCCCTCTGTTCATTGGAGGCAGAAACAGAAAAAGAAGCCCAGGACACCAACTGGCCTACACCAGGTTCCTATCAGCTCCTGCTCTGGAGCCCCAGGGGCTACATTTGAGAGCTAGTGCAGTGCCTTTGGGGCCACTGATGAAGCACAAATGTGATACCTCTGAGGAAGTCACCAAAGGCCTGGACCAGGACAGCAATATACATGAAACTGAAAGTTACCACTGAACAGTCTTGGTTTCCAAGGGACCCTGACATGTTCAAATGCTTTCTTTGGAAGTCCATCTTTTACTAAAATGTTTGTTAACACTTAGAGCAAGTAGAGCAAGAATGGGATTGGGTTCATAAGGATGACGACATTCTATTCCTGGATGAGCTACGTTCAAGTTCTTGTCCTTGGGACAGTCATTGGGCCTCCCTGGATCAGCCTCAGGATGCTCCCCTGCAGAACACAGGCAATAATATGGTAACTTCTGGGGTGCCTGGGTGGCTCATCCAGTTGAGTATCCAATTCTTGGTTTTGGTTCAGATCATGACCTCATGGTTTGTGAGTTCAAGCCCCTCATTGGGCTCTGTGCTAACAATGCTGAGCATGCTTGGGGTTCTCTCTCTCTCTCTCTCTCTCTCTCTCTCTCTCTCCCTCTCCCTTCTCTCTCTTTACCCCTTCCATGTGTCCCCCCACCCCTCTCTCTCAAAATAAATAAATAAGCTTTAAAAAATAATAATATGGAAGCTTCTACTGGGGCAAATGCAAGCAGACTTCATTCCTTGAACACAGTGTACTTTAAAAACTAAATAGCAACATAGCTGAACATACAGAGCTGTCCTGTCACTATGTTGTACACCTGAAACTAAGGTAATATTGTGGGTCAACTACACGAAAGAAAGAAAGAAAGAAAGAAAGAAAGAAAGAAAGAAAGAAAGAAAGAAAGAAAGAAAGAAAGAAAGAAAGAAAGAAAGAAAGAAAGAAAGAAAAGAAAAGAAAAGAAAAGAAAAGAAAAGAAAAGAAAAGAAAAGAAAAGAAAAGAAAAGAAAAGAAAAGAAAGGGAGGAAGGAAGGGAAGAAGGAAGGAAAGATTGCTAACATCTCCTCCCACCAAAAAAAACTAAATAACCAAAACTTGAATATTAAATTTATAGTCAATGGTCTGGGCCCCTTTTCTGCCCTTCATTATCCCTCTGACCTCAGTTTCTCCTTTTTAAAAGATGGGAATAGTAATGTACCTCCCAGAGTTAAAAGGCGATAACTTGGGGCTGCTTTATCCAGTGCAGGATGGTCAAAATACATCACCTACCTCTTGCTTGTGGGCAGGTTGCTGAGACCACATCAATTACCACATTGCATCCTTCGGCTGAATCCAACAATCAGCCTTCAACCACTGGGATAGGCAGAAACAGACATGTCCGAGAATGTTCCATATAGAGTACCCTCAGAACAAATCCCCCTGAACAAGAATGAAGTGGGCTGTTCTTTTTCCTTGAAATTTGTGAGTACCTTTTGGGTAGCCTTGCCCACCCGCCCAAGCTGCTTGGGGTACCAGCAGGCAGGGAACAGCCTCCCTCTTTGCCCTTCTTCAAGTAACACTCATGCCAGACCCTGTGGGAATTCAGAAATGATGGAGATATCGCTGTCTGTCCTTAAGTCCAGAAGCAGAAATAAGAGCTGTACGAACATTATTCCTCATTCAAAATAGAAAGTGAGAAATGCTGTACAGGTCTCACCAACAAAGTTCCAGGAAGATATTTTAGTGTAATCCTAACCTTTATTGTATTGGAAGGTTATCAAAAAGTAAATGGAAGCCAATCCCAGTAGAACAGTAACTCAAAGAAAGAAAAACTAGTGGCTAAAATGAAATCTCCCATGTTTTAAAAATAGAAGATACAGAAATCTGAACCACAAATAGTGATCTTACTACCCTGGAGGGTGTTATATAAATGATCCAGAGATAGCCTCTGTGTATTGTCGTCAAATTGTCCCCATGCTCTTTCCTTCCTTGAATCAGGCTAGAACTGTTAGTTCAAAGCCTGTGGACACCAAATTCAAGTTCTTCACATCCAATTGCTTTAAATGCAGTCCAAATAAACATATCTTTAGCCATTTAGATCCTACCTACTCTGCACGTCCCCCCAAACTGCATTTTCCAACTGTAGAGAAGTCCTGCAGCTATAAAAGACCCCAAACTGAGGCACCTGGGTGGCTCAGTCAGTTAAGTGTCCAACTTCGGCTCAGGTCATGATGTCATGGTTCATGGATTCGAGCCGTGCGTCGGGCTCTGTGCTGACAGCTCAGAGCCTGGAACCTGCTTTGGATTCTGTGTCTTCCTCTCTCCCTTTGCTCCTTCCCTGCTCATACTCTGCAACTCTCTCTCTCTCCCTCTCTCTCTCTCTCTGTCAAAAATAAACAAACAATAGGAAAAAAAATTCCAAACCACTGTCGCTTTTCAAAGCTTCCTGACCCACAGACACTCCATCTTGCTATTAAGCAGTATCACCTAAACACATAAGGCGTCACTCTCTCTCATTCTTCTCTTGTCTGGGAGGTCCCCTGCCCTATTCACCTCCAGGGTGAATCACCTCGCACCAGACTCTGGAAGATCTCCTGCTGGGGGAAACTTTCCCTCCCACACAATCCTATCCAAGCACCACCCAATGAAGTGTGAATTGTGCTTTACTGCCTGTCCCGGTTCTATCTTTTCCTTAATCAACCTTGAAATCCTCACACTTACCACAGGGGGTTTCTTAGTCTGTTTGGACTGCTCTAACAGAATACCATTAACTGGCTGGTTTATGACATTTATTTTCACAGTTCAGCGGACTGGAGTCCAAGATCAAAGCTCCAGCACATTCGGTGTGTGCTGAGGAACCACTTCCTGGTTCACAGATGAGTGTGTCCTCTCATGTGTCCTCACGTGGTGGAATGGAGCTCCGTAGGGTCTCTTTTATAAGATCTTGAATTCCCACCCAAAGGCACCACCTCCAAATACACAGTGGGGATTACATATGGATTTTGGCAGGGGGTGGGGGAGGGGAACACATGCATTCAGTCTATAGCAGAGGGAAACCCACTGATGGAATCAAGAGTGGACTTGGAATCACAATCAGAATGTGAATTCCAGCTCCAGCCATGGACCTGCTCTGTGGCCTCAGGTCAGATACTCATCCCTTTGAGTTTCCCACTGCCTCCTGTGAAGTGAAGATGTCTACCTCATGGTGGCACTGTGGCCAGGACAAGGTTAATGCATGAGGGCCACCAGAAGAAGACCTCAAGAGAGCATCAGCACACCACGCAACATCTTCCTGTGCATGATAGCAAAATTCTCATGTTGGATCTATGGGGAAAAAATGTCTGAGGTAACAGTAAGTATCTAACCCCTGATTAAGGAGAAGCTCCATTAGGATCAGGAAGGGAATACTTTAGCTTGGGAAACACCATTTTAGAGCCTGCCTGCCCCAGTCCCATAAAGGTAACCAGCCAGCCACCAGTGGGCCTGAATGAACATACACTGTGCACACAGAACATTTTGTGTGCAAAGCCCAGGAAACTGAATGAACAGGGACCCAGCCCTAAGAAAACTTGCCTTGGACAATGGACAATGGGTCTTAATGATGGTGACAGTGGTGGAGGTGGGGAAGAGAAGCCAGATTGTGGATATATTTTGAACACAAAGTCGATAGGCTTGGAATTGGCTTGAATATGGTAAATACAACAGATGTAGAGGAACCAAAGGGGACCCTGGGAGTTTGAGCCTGCAAGAAAAAGCCGGTGCTACCAGAGATTAGACAATGACAAGAAATACAGAAAATGATTCAAACTTCCTTGTGTGGATCCCTAGAACATGAGCCCACGAATATTATCTACCAATTCTCCAGACATGACCACCCCACAGACTGCCTTTTTCACAGTCCTGAGAACTCGCTCTGTTCATTACAAACGGGGAGCCTTTTCCTCATGCCTACACTCCCCCATCCACCTGAAAAGGCCCTATCTTCATTTTCAACCTACATTCTTCAAGGATAGGCTTCCTAGCAAATAACTTTGTCTCTAATCTTGACCTCTTTCCAATGGTCCCATCCATTGATATTGTTCTTAGATTTTACTCTATTGATAGCATTTTTCTGCTTAAAACCCTGTGATGAGCTGTAGAATATGCATTACAGCATGCCATTAAGTACAAAACAAGACCCAAACTCATTAGCATCATTGGTGAAACATTCTCTACATATCCATGGAGGAATTTATGGCCCCCTTCTAGGATACTTTTGTTTTGTTTGTTTTAAAGTTTATTTATTTATTTTGAGAGAGACAGAGACAGCATAAGCAGGGGGAGGGGCATAGAGAGAGGAAAAGAGAGAATCCCAAGCAGGCCCCACGATGTCAGTGCAGAGCCTGATGCGGGGTTGGAACTCACAAAATGGTGAGATCATGACTGGAGCCAAAATCAAAAGTCAGTCACTTAACTGACTGAGCCACCTAGGCACCCCATTTTTGTAGCTTATTTCACTTCCCACACTACATTATTTTCTCGAAATCCCTTTTGTACTTAAAACTCTACCCTGATACATGGTAGATAATCAATAGATATTTATTTCAAACATTAAATCCCCCATTTAGAATTTTATGCCTTTTAATGGTTTTCTTTGTCTCAGCCCCATCTTCTGGAAGGTAGAGTCCAGAAGTTATGAATGTAAATATCTACATGATGCAATTAGGGAAGGCAAATAAATAAATGCAGTGAGGTCCATACGATAGGGAATAGAGGGTTTTGGAGCAAAGCACAGAGCTTATGGCTTGCCTAAACATACTCTAATGAGAAAATAATTACTGTGTCGGCCAAACAGAATATTCTGCAATAAATCTGATCCACAGGCAGTGTAGCCCATTGAACTAGTAGATCACCACTTCTGCTCTAAGTTTTAATGTAATAAAGAATCCTTGTCACTGGAATAGAATTTTTGTGCTTTGTAAAGTTATTTGTAACTTACAGGGTGATGGGGATAAGTAAATAGAAAACTCCTTAGGAGGTCACACCCAGAGGAGAAATTACCATGAGATATCTACAAGAAATAGTCTGCCAATCCTTCCACAAGCCCCTTTGTTGGAGGAGTGACCTTGCTGTTGAGTTCATCCCTTTTTCCCCAGCACAGTGTCTGACATAAAGTAGAGGCTCGACAAACACGTCAGGTTAATGAATAAAAACTAGTGCAATTGATGCCTCTTCCTTTTTAGCTCTCAAACATTGTGGAAGCTACTCTTCCTAAAAAATTTCAGGGGCAACAAAGATTCCCTAGTGCCATGGTGGGCCTCGGAGGCAGCTACTGGAGGGTAAGTGGCTGGGCTGAGAGCACAGCTCTTGGACAGAGAGAACCCAATGCCCATCCCCGGCAATAAATAACAAGCACTAGCCATTTTTTTTTCTAAGTGCATGAGAGGCAGCAGCAACTTCCCGGATCCTCTGCAGTGAAGGGCACAGACAGGCAGAGGAAGCTGTTAATGAGGATGCTGTAGTGAGAACTTGAACCCTGAGCACATAATGGCTGCGACAATCTTCAGCAGGGTGGTGGGATGCCTAAAGGATGAGACCCAAGAGTCCAGACAGGACACAAAGGGACGTGTGTCTTGGTTAAGTCCCTAGGGAAGAGGGATTGGGAGCTGAGGCCAGAACCACATTGAGTATTGAATATCATTCATATTGCTTAACTGACTTACATTAATTGAAAGATAAATGATATAGAAAGTGCTTGGTACTTACATTTTGGGTGACTGATTGTCAAAACAATACCCCTAATACGCTATACAAATGGGGTTCACGGTTTATCCAAAATCAACGAGTTTCTCCACAATTTTTACCTGGGTACCCAGTTGGCTGCTGAATGAAGAGAGGGCATGCTCTATGCTCTGCCATGTCTTAGGACCACTCCTCCAATAATATTGATTTCAGAGCTGTTTGTCGTTGTGTTTTTTTTTTTAATAAGTCTTAAGACATTTCATTCAAATAAAACTTTTGAATGGAACTCAATATGTAAAATAGATACAAGGTACAGTGTCTGCAAGAAGCACCAGGGGCTATAATCAACACACTCTCTCTCCCCATCTGTCCTTCCCCAGACAGCCCCAGGAGGCTCTGAGAACACCCTCCTTATAAGATTTGCTCCTAAGACACTTCTATCCATAGCTTTGCTGAAAATGCCGTGGGCTTTCTCATCCACAATCAGTGGCTGTCCAGGTGCTCTGGACAGTACCTAGGACGTACCTAGGACATCTTAATTAAACAGATATATAACATTGTTGAAGTTGACCTCATCTCTCTCTACCTGAGAATTCCAGATCCTCCCCTACTCTCTCCCAAAGAAACCGAGCTGCCCATAAAGCCTCTTCAGTATTCAGAGTATTTCAGGAGCATCCTCTCATCCGAGCATTATATAATTATGTAATTAGTCTCTACTAATGGGACATGAGGGAAAGAGAGCTGGCACCTCCATTCCCATTTAGCAGGAGGAAAGACGGTACAGAGACCTACCTAGAACTCATGCCCATGTCTCTAACTCTCTCAGTCTATAATTCAGGGCAGCCTTGGGACTCAGGAAGCTATGTGTCTGGGTTATCTAGCTCTGTGCCTTGCTATGCACTTTAAAAAAGTAAATGTTCCCACACACCACCACCCCCAACTTTACACCCACTCCCATCATGAAGCTCTACCCGACATGGAAATCAAGCTACCAGCACCTTGCCTTGACCAATAATCCATGCCTAAATTATTTTATTCCCCGTCCCACCTCAAGTTATTTTTCCTGCCTTGTGCCTGACATTGACTTCCCCAAATCCCACCTATTCCTATGTCTCATGGCCTACACCCTCTCCCTACAGCTCTAAGCCCTGTTTATCTTGGTGGTAAGAGCTTAATGATCTGCATGCACTACTCGGATTAGGAATGAAGTTGCTATCCAGGCAGTCTGAGTGGACCTCCAGTGGATGTGTCCTGTCCCCGGGGCCCCAGCTGGCTGGAGCTTCAAGATGTCAGCCTCTTCCAAGGGGACAGATACACCTTCCAACAGTCCACATTAGCCTTATGGCTTTTATCAAGGGCATAGGAGTAAGGTCAGAAATATGGCTTTCAAAATGTTGTTGCAAATACCAGTCCTTAGTAAATATATAAACACTCATGGGAGAAAAGTCTCTCAGCTGATGTCTTCTTTTAAGAGACTAATAAAGTATTGTTTATTATGTATTGATTTATATAATGCCTCAATGTTTCAAAAGATTTTAGGGAAGCTTACGATGATGCAGACAGTATAGCTAGATTAAAAAATATGAAATTAATAAAAAACAATGAAGGGAAAATAAGAAAAACAGTGGCCAAGAGTAAGGGTAGTTTGCAAAATATGGGCAGTGAAATTTTATGGGCTTGAAATGGCTGAGTATCAAAATGCAGAAGAATCAGTGTCAAGGAAGAGAAAAAAAATTACCCCATTTATCAACTGGGAAGAACAACCACCTCTACTTCGGGTCTTCTCCAAAAGGATCAACCACATGTTAGGTAATGCACAAAGTTCTCAACAACATCGTTACAGGAAATCAACCAATGAGGTTCAAGGAGTTGTTTCCCAAGGCACCCTAAGAGAAGGCACAGGCGTGCCATGCCAGAATGCATTTCAGGGTCAGTTCTGTCGACGGCCCATGGAGGCATTCCACTAACGGTTTGTTCTTCATATATTTTGAAACTTTGTTGTTAGGTACATGTTTAGAAAGGTTGTTCTTTTGAGGAATTAACTGCTTTATCAGTATGAAATGACCCTTTATCTCTGATAATATATTTTTTTGGCTCTGAAATCTACAATCTACTCTCTGATATTACTATAGCCACTCCACCCCTTCTGTTGAACTAGAGTTAGCCTGGTATACATTTCTCCATTCTTTTGCTCTGCTAATAGTATAAGACCTTTACAATAAAGCAATTCCATGTCTGCATGTGCTAGTGTTATTATACATTACACGTCCACATATGTTATAAACCCCACAATATATTTGTATTTTTCACTTAAATGGTAATCTTTTAAAAACATTTCTATAATAAGAAAAAGACAATCTGTTATATTTGCCCACGTAGTTACCAATTCCAAGAATCTTTGTTCCTTTGTGTAGATCTAGACTTCCTTCTAGTATCACTTTCCTTCTGCCTGAAAGATGTTTTTTTTTAACATTTCTTGTTATGCTGGTGATGAATTGTTGTAGTTTCATCTTCATTTTTGAAAGCTCTTTTGCTGGCTTGATGGATTTTTTTTTCTTTTACTACTGTAAAACCTGCTGCTCTTCTATCTTCTGACTTGCATTGCTCCTGATGAAGAATCTGCTGTCATTCTTAACTTTGATGCCGTGTACACAGTGTGTCTTTTTTTCTCTGACCTGTGTTTAGAATTTTTATTACTGGTTTTAAGCAATATGATTATGATCTACTTTGATGTAATTTTCCTCGTGTGTCTTTTGCTTGGGTTTCCTGAGTTTCTTGGATTTGTCAGTTTAGAATTGTCATCACATTTAGGAAATTTTGAACTCTTGTTTCCTACAAGAGCGTTGTTGTTCCCTCCTTTTCCAATTTACATGTATGTCATTTAATATGTCCCCAAACTAACTGACATTCACTTTTTTCCCCCAGTCTTCTAGATGACTCTTTCATTTTCAATAGTTGCTCTTGATATGTCTTCAAGTTCACAATTTTTTTCTTCTTTGATATCTAATCTGTTAGGTACCCCATCCAGTGTATTTTTTTCTATTTCATACATTGTACGTCTTTTTATATATTTTATATCTTCAGTCTTTCTTCTAGCATCTTGAACAAATGGAATATAATTATAGCCATTAAATATCCTTGTCTAGGAATTCTATCATCTGTTCTATTTCTTTATCTGTCTTGACTGACTTTTTTCCTCCTCATTGTGATTTGGATTTTTTTTGCTTCTTTGTATGCCTGGCAATTTTTGAGTGGATGCCAGATGGTATGAATTTTACTATGTTTAGTGCTGGATTTTTTTTAATATAAATATTCTTGAACTCTGTTCTGGTATGCAGTTAAGTTACTTAAAAATGTTTGATTCTTTGATGCCTTGCTTTCCAGCTTTGTTAGCTCAAAAAAGCTTTTAGTGTAGGGCTATTTTCCTCCACGTACTCTGGGAATACTAAATAAGACAAATACTTCTGAATACTATATATTATGTCAAATGAATTATGAAGCTTTCTCCTCTGGCTGGTGGTAAAAGGAATTCTTCTGGGCACTGTGGCACTCTGAGTCCTGAGGATTAATAGTTCTAATCCTTTTGGGTCTCTCTTTCCAAAGCCTCAGGCAATTTTCTCACAAGTGCTAACCAATCACAACTGTAGACTCCAGGGGGACTCACTACAGATATGCAGAGTATTCTGTCTCTTTCTCTCTCTCCCCCTCCCTTCCTCCCTCCAGACATCCAGAGTATATTCTCTCTTTCCTCTTACCCTCCTCTCCCCCCACCTCTAGCATTCTTCTGTCTAGTACTTTGCCCTGTGAACTTTAGCTTCCCTGGCTTCTCTGAGTCCCCGTCTCCACCTTCTCCACTCAGAAACACCTCTGAGCATTACCTGGATTTTCCCTCTCTCAGCGTGGCCTGGAAACTCTCAGGCAGTAAGCTGGGGGGGGGGGGGAGTTACAGGATTCACCTAGTTTGTTTCCTTTCTCTCAGGGACTGCTGTCCTTCACTGTGTGAATCCAATGTCTTGAAAACTATTATTTCCTAAGTTGCGTCTACTTGTGTGTTTTTTTGTTTTTTTGTTTTGTTTTGTTTTGTTTTGTTTTGTTTTTTGCAGTTATTTCAGGTAAATCTGGTCCATGTTACTCCATCTTGGCCAGAAGCAGAAATCTGATGTGCTGTTCTTAACTCATATGGATGAAGTCAGACATCTAATTTAAATTCCACCAGCTAGCAAGAAGTGGCCCCACTAAGCTTTGTGTTCAGTTGCATTGGTCTTCCTATAGCTTCTGGGTTTTTTGCTTAATTAGGTCCTCCTCTCTTGCTTGGTTGTGTCTTGCCCTATTACTCTCTTCTCTTCTTTCTTACATTTTCCCTTTTCTGTTCTTTCCTTTGTTTGTTCATCTTTCTCCTTCTCTCTCTTCTCCTTTCAGAATCCAGCAAATATTCCCTGCCACTAGGCAACAAGTTCCAAGCTAGTTTCCAGGAATCAAAGATGAATAAGACAAGATCTGGCCTTCCATGAGCATTTATTTTATTCTTTAAAAACTGGTCCAAAACCAATTAGGGGGAGAAAACACTATCATTCAGCTTAGTGCAATAGAAAGAATATGCACTTTGTAACCATATGATATGACACTTCATCATTATTTGACTTTCAGTAGCTCCTTGATTCTCAGTTTCCATGGCCACAAATGACAACTAATTTCTCATAAGACTGCAGAAAGGACGGAATGAGATCATGTTTGGGAAGTGCTCCTCACAGTTCTTGGCACATAGTAGGTATTCATATATATATTGAATTTTTTACTCTATATTTCCCCAGAAAACAATACTCTTTATAAAAAAATTCTCTTTCTATTATATTGTCATGCTCTGTAAATAATAAAAAGTCATACAGATGAAAAGTTATAATTGGTTCCATGACCATGAGTCTAAGTCATATGTACACTGAGTTCTCAGATCAAATAATTCAATTACCATAGATTTCAAAAGTAAAATCAGTCATTTAAGGTGAGAGAGAAAATCTAGTCCATGTTACTCCACTTGAGCCAGAAGTGGAGTTTCTCCCCATAGTTAACTGTTTCCCTGACCCTCACATGTGTGACACCATCGCCAGGACTCATGACTGCTGGTTTCGGGAATGCAACTTAAAGACATCAGCCTAAGGATGTTAGTCATGTACCTTTAACAAATTGGCAACCTCAGGATCACAGAGGCATTTATTTATTTATCATTTTCAGTTAAACCTATTGCAGGAGAGGGCCTACATAAAAGGAAACGAGGGAGGAAAGATTCTAACCTAAAGCATGAAAAATGCCCCAGTTTAGATTATTTTTTTTTTATTCTGGAGAAACTGACCTTAGGCTAACTCGTTATAAAGAGAGAAGCCAGGGGCACCTGGGTGACTGAGTCAGTTGAACATCACTCTTGATTTTGGCTCAGGCAGTGATCCCAGGGTCATGGGATCGAGCCCCACATCGGGCTCAATGCTAAGCATGGAGCCTGCTTGAGCTTCTGTTTGAGAGCTCATGCTTGCTCTCTCTCTCTCTCTCTCTAAAATAAAATAAATAAATAAATAAATAAATAAATAAATAAATAATAACAATGAAAAAAGAGAGAGAGAGAGGCCAATCAGCCAGATTCACAGGACAAGAAAGCTACAACAGCAAAGGAACCTATAAAGGTAGGGCTTAAAACTCTACCATGGCATCCCAAGGTGATGAGAATAAAAGTTGAAATTAAAGTCATGGTCTGGCTGCCCTATCTTCCCCCACACTTCCCTACTTTCCATCCTACTACCACGGTCTGTTAGTCTTACTTTCCAAATGGGCCACTTGCCCTGGCCCTTTGCTGGTACTATCCTCTCTGCCTGGGGCACCCTTACTGCTTCTTCCCCATGCCAGCCCTGGAGCTCTTGTCCAGGAAACTTTCCCTGACTCCCTCACTGTCACCATCCAGGCTACCTTAGGTCTTCCCAAAGCTGCCACCACTATACAATAGAAAAGGAAAGAGTCAACATCAGTCTTTAAGGCAAATTTATCCAGTAGTTCAGTTCAGCTTCTACGGAAAGATGGAATCACGGTGAGATGCTAATCCCTAAAAAGGATTCTGAGCCACAGAGAGATTTTCCCAGAGGATCAGAGTCTAGCCTACACTTAGCAGTCTCACAATGGGGGAGTAGCTAAAACTAAATCCTTGTCTGAAATGCCAGGTATAGGAGACACACGCAGGCAAAATATTACAGTTATACATAATAAAGTGGCCCCTGCTGGGTGCAACACATACACCAATTCACAGAAGAAACTCCTTTTACAACCCCCTCTAATAGGAACCTCCTTCTCTCTGTCCCTGCTTTTATGAAAGGTCAAATAAAACGACCCCAAAACTACACGCATCATCATGATTAAGATGCCATTTTTCCTTTTGTCCTGGGGGTACAGAGATCTCACTGCAGGAGAAGAGAACCTGCGTGATTTGGTATCAATTTGTACATGCACACTCACAGCAGCACACATGTGCCAGAGAGAAGAGCCGTGGGAAGGACCTCATTGTGCAGACAGATTATTTGCACATCCAATTAGGGGAGCACATCCGGTTGCTTCATCTCATGTATCCTAAGTTGTTATTTCCCTCCCAGACCCATTTTCAGGACGAAGATCACCTAGACCTTATGCAATCCAGTACCTCATGGGTGCACTTATGTACCACTCATCGTTCACGTTCGAAGTTGGAATCTTTCTCAGGACGTGTCCTTTTGCCCACCATGGATGTTACATGTATTACATTTAGGTAAAAAAAAAATAATGATTGGTTGAGATTGAGTTATAGTTCAATGTTTAAATAATTTTCTGGTGGGATTTCAGAACACGCACTTGCCAAGGGCTTGCTTGTCGTTCAAACGGGCTTATAAATTTTGGTTTATAAACTGTGTTGATCTGCCTGAATTAACAGAACAATAAATAAGTACAGCATGGTATTTTTTAAGTCTTCATAAATCCAGCAAATGGTCCATACACTATCGGTTGTGAAACTGGATGGAAGTCCAACATACAGGCGCAGCTCCTACTTCCTATGATACTTGCTTCATATCTTAAATAGCTCTCCCTTCTTAAATGGCAGTGAGAAATGGCCATGTACATTTTATGGCTAAGACAAAATTCAACAGAAAGCCTATTGCTTCTCTATCATCTCATTTAATGGACTGAATAACCAGGGGAAACCGCAACTAAGGTAGGACCAAACCTCTCACTGAAAAGACTCAATATTGGTAAAAGGAAAAGTGTATTCCTAGTATCCAGTTCAGGACCTAATACAGAGTAGATAAAAAATAATATCATTTGAATAAAGACATAAATAAATTAATAAATATACTTTGCAAAATAAACTAACACAAAGCAGCAGAAAAATTTACCACTAAGGACCTCTTCTCAAAGTCTTTCTGTTTTACTATCACAAAAACAATACCCCTCCCAAAAATGTAAGGATGGGGCCTGGGTGGCGCAGTCAGTTAAGCATCTGACTTTGGCTCAGGTTATGATCTCACAGTTTGTAGGTTCAAACACTGCAGTGGGCTCTGTACCAACAGCTCAGAGCCTAGAGCCTGCTTTGGATTCTGTGTCTCCCTCTCTCTCCATGCCCCTCTCTTGCTCTTGCTCTCTCTCTCTAAAATAAATAAACACTGGAGCACCTGGGTGACTCAGTCAGTTGAGTGTCCAACTTCAGTTCAGGTCATGATCTCTCAGTTCATGAGTTCAAGCCCCGCGTTGGGCTCTGTGCTGACAGCTCAGAGCCTGAAGACTGCTTCAGATTCGGTGTCTCCCTCTCTCTGCTCTTCCCCTACTCATGCTTGCTCTCTCTCTCAAAAATAAATAAACATTAAAAAATGTAAAAATAAAATAAAATAAATAAATAAACATTAAAATTTGTTTTTTAATGTAAGGATATTTCAACATCTGACAAATTTATCAATGCAATACACTGTAGGAGAAAAATTATATAATCATCTCAATATTTGCAGAAATGTATCTTAACCCATTAGAAACAGAGAAGAAGTATATACTTCCTTTTAGTATACACTAAAAACCTATGCCAAACAGTGTAATTAATGGGAAAACTACAGACACATCCTTTAGTCTGGAAATATAACGTGAATTCCCATTATTGCTGTTCTTGATTAACATAATACTAGTTTAAGAGGTGATATATAGGTAAAATGTAAGGATAAAAACAAACTGCTATGTACAGGCAATATGTTTCTTACCAATTAAATACAATAGAATCAACAGGTAAGCTATTAGAATCACCATGATTGTTCAGAAAGCTTGCTAAATACAAAATCACTTACAAAAAAATTTAAGACTTTTTTCTACAACAGCAATAAACAACTTGGAAACACACTTCAAGAAAAAGTCACAATGGGGTGGTTGGGTGACTCAGTCGGTTAAGCATCTTACTCTCGATTTCAGCTCAGGTCATGATCTCATGAGATCAAGTCCTGTGCTGGGTTCCACACTGAGAGGAGCCTGCTTGGGGCTCTCTCTCTCCATCTCCCTCTGCCCCTCCCCCGCTCATATTCCCCTGCATTCTCTCTCTCTCTCTCTCTCTCTCTCTCTGTCTCTCTCTCTCTCTCTCGGAAAAAGAAAAGTCACACTAGCTGCAAAAGTTGCAATATATCTGGGAATTTACTTAAGGAATATACAAAATTTCTGTGAAGAATTTTTTTTTAAGTCTAACAAAGAATATGAAAGAATTTTCTGTATAAATGGAGACACCTTCCCTGCTTTCTAGACAACTCCAGGTCAGGGATGCAGACACCAGGCACTGCTGACGGGAGCATAAAATGGTGCAGCCATTCTGGGGAGCCATCAAATAAACTAGAGCTACATCCAATGACACAGCAATGTGGCTTTTTGCTTTATGTCACAGAGACCTCACATAAGCCCACATGGAGACCTGGGTAAGAATGTTCATCACACCATTGTTTGGGAGATGGAGAGTAACGGGCAATCTAGGTGTCCACCATGGGGGAATGGAAAATGTGATGGATACAATCCCCTGCAGTAACCGTGGCAAGAGACTAACAATACACACAGCAATACGAATAGATCTCCCACGCATAATTCTGAGCAGGGAAAAAAGAAACAGAACAAGGTCAATTGCATAATACCATCTATGTAAATTGGAAAATGTTCTCACAAGTAACAATACGTACTCTCCAAGAACACATGCTAATAAACAGATATATAGAAAATACCTTAGCATAGTTGCCTGTGTGGGAAGGGCGATGGTTGGGCATGAAAGTGAAGAATGGGATAAAGAAAAAAAAAGATAATTAATTAATTAAGATAATCTTTATACTTACTGATGTTGATAGTATGCCAGGAGATGAAGAACATGATCAAATCTTCTATTTGAATGTATATTTTCTTTTTTTTTTTTCAAGTTTATTTATTTTAAGAGAGAGAGAATGAGAGGGAATTGTAAGAAGGATCCATACTGTCAACACAGAGTCTGATGCGGGTCTCAAACTCACAAACCACGAGATCATGACCTGAGCCAAAGTCTAGAGTTGGATGCTTAGCCAACTGAGCTATGCAGATGCTCCTGAATTTGTATTTCTTATTGCTTCTATTACATAATATGTATGCTAGAATATTTAGCTAATACACACACCAAAAAAAGACTTTAAATTGTACCTGGCTTCTTTCCAAAGCAAATAAACAAGTTGTCCCAGAAATTTAATAACTTCCTTCTTTTTCTTTCTTTCTTTCTTTCTTTTTTCTTTCTTTCTTTTTTTTTTTATTGAGACAGAGAGAGAGCAAGTGAGCTAGGGCAGAGAGAGAAAGAGGGAGAGAGAGAGAGAGAGAGAGAGAGAGAGAGAGAGAGAAGCGAGATTCACATTTACCCAAAGCAGGGCTTGAGCTCACCTGATGCGGGACTCAAACTCAAAAACTGTAAGATCATGACCTTAGCTGAAGACAGATGCTTAACTGACTAGCCACCCAGGTACCCTATAACTTCCTTTTCTTAAATACCTAAAGAAAAAGTATCATAATCGGACACTCTGCAAGAACAGTTACAGTTATTGTCCTGTTTCCCCCACTCCAAAAAGGATGTGAATGTTACAAATGGAATGGCAGCTACACAGAAAATGGCAAGGAAGTTAGGATCAGAAGAGAGAGAATGGAGAGAGAACACAGCCCAGGCTAGTGAGAAAAAAAAAACAACTAAAAATGATAGTTTTATCATTTCCTAAACCAAACTAAAGACATGCAAAATGACACGTACAGCTTGGCAGGAAATACAATTTTCTGAATTTTCCCATTACTCTGGTGATCTCATCTGCCCTTGTGTGACATGGATGTGAAAGTCTGTCTTTGTTGATTCCCAGCCTCTGTGTGGTTTTCCTTTCTTCCCCCGCAGGAATGTTGCTGAAGGAGGAGCAGGAGCTCTGGTTGGAGACGGTTCTGGCCCAGCTGCCTGGCAGTTCATCTGTGTAGCTCTACTCCCATCTACTGATAAGAGGCTGCTACTTCTCCGGGAGCGCTCCTCGGCGCCCTCTCCAGTGTGGACTGCTACAGCCCAAGGATCCTCTGCTGTTGGAAACCGCTTCACCTTGGAGATTTTCTGCTCAATGTGTGTGCGCATGTTCTGAGAGTAATTAACAATACTCTAGTTTACTGATGAGTTACTGCTTTTCTGTTATTTATTTCACTTTGACAAGCAAAGAAAAGACAATGATCACTTGAAGCTATTCCTCCTTATTTTTTGAAGAGGGGTGTCAGCTTAGGGGGAAAAAAATCACACGTTCTGTGGTAGTTTTCAAACCGCATTGTTACTATACACGTGTTTGGTACGTATGAGGGTTTTTTATTTCGGTTTGGTCTGATTGTAGGGTATTCTGTTTGTTGTTTGGTTTTTTGGTTTTTGAATTACAGAGGATCATTTTTCCACGAGCTTAAGGAGTGAGGTGGGCATGACACTAAATGAAGTGCTTAAGAAGTGGTCAGGATCCATCATGCATGGAGTTCCCTGGTTGAAAGCAGAGGTGCATGGACTTCGAGTGTTCTTGAGTGCTGGGAGGATTTTTTGAGATTCCACTGGGACCAAAAAAAAGTGGGGAGAAATTGCAACTCCACTAAATCATCCTATGAGCCCGTGATTGATTCAATGTCAGTGATTTGAGAAAGAAATTATAGCAATTTTTTTCAGGCATACCATTTCTGTCATGGGTAACTCTCCCTGCCCACCACACCAAGAGAGCAGACAATTTGCCTTTAAGTTTGGTCTGCAAGATGAGTTCATCTGAAAGAAATTAAATGTCAATTTTATCTTGATTCATCATAGCTCTTTAATCAAAGTCAATGCATCACCTCCCCTGATTACCCCTCCATCAAACACTGACCTGGAAATCTCACACCAAGCTTCCCTGTGCAGGCTGGCTAATTAAGAACTTGGTTGCTCCACCTATAGCCTTGGAGAGAAGCGGATGGCAGGGTTGCCCCAAAGAGGTGGCCTCTTTATGGAGAAGGGTCCTGGAAAGAGGTCAGTGGTAATTACCAAGCAGCAGAACAGTCCATGTACGTGTTGGACATTATTGGTCCATAAAACGTCTGGAGATTTATAGCAGAAAACAGAAGTCCTGTGTGTTGAATGTCAAACTGAACTAAATTAGCCCAGCGTGGTGAACTGGAGAATGGTGAGCCTTGTTGGGACCGTAGGGAGGAGCCCATGCAAAGGGCTTGGCCTTGGAGGAGGGGTACGTGTAACCAACTCTCTCCCACCCAATAGTTTTGTGTGACTTGGCCAAATTACAGTAGGGTTGCATCCTGGGTTAGCTGAACAAGTTCAACTGCATGAGTCTACGGTCAAAGGGAAAGAGAGAATCTAAAGGTGGGAGGGGATTCTACCCACTGTTTCACTCAGTAAGTGATTGTCCTATAGGAAGAGGCAGACAGACCACAGAGCTCTGCTATCCCCAGTTCAGATATCAAGTTCCTCTTCACATCCAGGAGACTCCTGTGATAAAGTTCTTCAGTGTTTTCATACATCACACCCTCCTAATTGCAACTCAACTGTTGTATCTGATGTTCAGTTGAAGAAATAATGGTTTAATGCAAGGCAAGAGAGAAGATGGGTTGTGTTGGATTTGTGGACACTGTTGGTCTCCAATGTAGCAATTCCTTGCAGGAATGTTCGGGTGACTTGCCCATATGGATCTTTCACTTTTCATGCTGACTTTGGGACCCAGGCCCACATGCACTGCTTGGCCAATACGTTCAACCTCACTACGCCTCAGTTTTGTCTCCGTAATTCGGAAATACTCAGAAGTACCTTTCTGTTGGCATGGTTAATGAGAACTCCTGAACAGTAGCTGGTGAACACTAGGGGTCCTTCAACCCTTTGCATGGAGAATCGGGAGACTTGGATAACGATGACAGCTCTGTTACGCGGTCACTGGTCCCTACCTTTTAGACCATGTTTTTGTCATTAAGAAATGACTTGGTTGCATATAACGGATTTGAAGGTCCCTTCCAGGCTGATCCTTGCTTAACCTGTGGTTGGTCACCTATTATGTCATTTTTTCAAATGAGGCATATATGATTCTTCATTGAAATGGAGATGTAAATAGCACCTATATCGGACTTGCATGTTTTCAACAAAAATACTCCAGTTCCTCATCGGAGAAGAGGCTTATCATACAATGGATATTTGCTGAACTTTGTGTCAGGCATGGGTCTTCTTTCAATTCTCGTACCACCCCTTGAATGAGGGGTGAGGAAAGAAGGACAGAGAGAGCCTGAAGGAGAAGCCGGTCTTTGCTCACACTCACCTGTGTGCAGAAATGGAAGTGATCAATTATCCTGGGAAAACCTAACCAGCTGACTATACTTAACATATTTTTTCATCACAAGTATGAACAGACAACCAAGTATCAGTGGGGATCTGAAGAAAACAAGTATCGTTGAAGAGAAAATCCAAGATGAACAAATACGACATTTTAAGCCCAAGGGAAAGATGATGTCAATAAATAGAAGACAGCTGTCCATATCCCCAGGAAAAAAAAAAAGGCGTAATTTATTGATCATAAAACAAAGGCAGAAACATTCAAGGAATAAATGAGTTCTTGAAAATTAAAAATATCCTGGGTGAACTTAACAAAACAGAAAAAGGACTGGAATGTAAATTCAAAGAAATCTCTATAAAATTACTCAAAAAGACAAAGAAAAGGAAAATATAAGAGAAAATAAGAATCATGGAAAATAAATCCATTAAAGTGTTAATAGACACCTTTTTATAATGGAGAGGAGAAAATTAATCAAAATAATTAAAATTAACAAAAAAAATCTCACAAATCTTCTGATTGAAAGATTCCACTGAATACTAAGCAGGACAAATGGACAATTATAAAGAAACTTCAGAATGACAGGATTTAATAAAAACTGTCTTAAAAGCTATTAGAGAGATGGAGGGGGACCTGGGTGGCTCAGTCGGTTAAGCATCTGACTCTTGATTTCGGCTCAGGTCATGATCTCATGGTTCATGAATTTGAGCCCTGCGTCAGGCTCTGTGCTGACAGCATGGAACCTGCTTGGTTCGCTCTCTCCCTCTCTCTCTTTCCTTCCCCTGCTCTCTCTGTGTCTCTCAACAATAAATAAGTAAACATTTTAAAAAGCTATTAACAAGATGGAAAAAATAGTTTAAATTTACAAAGAAACAGGAATCAGATTGGCAACAGACTTATCATCAGAAAAAGTAACTGCAAGGAAATAATAGAAAGAGGTCTTAAATGTTATGAAAGGAAATGATTTAAAATCTTAAATTTGACATCCATCCAAACTATCAGTCAGGAAGGGGTGAAATGGAAACATTTTTAGGCATTAAAAAAACATAAAAATCTTAAAAATTACCTAAAAATATATTCCAGGAAAACAAGTCGGAAAAGGAACAGAACGAAAGAAAAAAATAAAATATAATAAACAGAGGAACTAAGGATAAAATAAAATGAACCCCTGGCACCCATGCTATGTAACAAGTTGGAAATTGATCAAAGAGAAAGGAAGTCATATCATGCTTGGAAAAACATAAGAAAATCAAAGTGATTCCATTCAACAATATGATTCAGAAGCTGAAATTTGATAGAAATGTGCAGAAGGGGCATGTTTATTTTATCAGTAAGAAAAAAGAAAAGGACTTAGAGACTCCAGTAAACTAGAAACAGTGCATGAAAAGAAGTACTAAAATATAAAATACTTTGAGAGAGCACACATTGTAGATAAGCAGATAATTAATATACAAAACCACTGTTTTTCACTTATATGTGGAGGTTAAAAAACAAAACAGGGGCGCCTGGGTGGCTCAGTCGGTTCAGTGGCCAACTTCAGCTCAGGTCATGATCTCACGGTCTGTGAGTTCGAGCCCTGCATCCGGCTCTGTGCTGACAGCTCAGAGCCTGGAGCCTGCTTCGGATTCTGTGTCTCCCTCTCTCTCTGCCTTTCCCTTGCTCGTGCTCTGTCTCTATGTCTCTCAAAAATAAAATAAAAACGCTAAAAAAAAATTAAAAAAACAAAAAAAACCCAAATGAATAAACAAACAAAATAATAGAAACAGACCCACAAAGACAGAGAGCAAACTGATGGTTGCCAGAAGGGAGGAGGGGTGGGAGATGGGCAAAATGGGTGAAGGGGAGCGGGAGGTACAGAGGCCCAATTATGGAGTGAATAAGTCATGGGAACAAAAGGTACACCATAGGAAATATAGTCAATGGTATTATAATAGCAATGAATGGTAAGCATAGGAAAGCGTAACATATAGAGATATTGAATGACTATATCCTACACATGCAACCAATGTAACATGTGTGTCAACTACACTCAAAAAAAAAGAAAAGAAAAGAAAAGAAAACTAGGTAAATCCATTTAGGTAAAATATGAACAAACGAACAAACAAACAAACACTCTGCTTAGAAACACACATTTAAATGCAATTCTGTTGTCATTTTGTCTGCTTTCTGACTTTTTGCAGTCATGCTGAGGCCCTGGTGGACAATGAACGGCGCAGTATTTTGTTCCCAAATGAAAGGTGAGCAAAGCTCACAGGCACCGCAAAACTCAGGCATGCGGCGTTGTTCAAGTTTAGCGTATGTTCCTGACAACATCAAGATTAATCTCAATATTATCGTTAAGGTCCCTCTGACTTCAAAATGCTACATGCATATGCTCAGGTTTTAAGCACACTATTTTTATTGCACTAGAACACTCATGTCTTATTTCCCATAAGTTTTGTTAGGCAACATCCGAGGTTCCAATTTATTATTATTTTCGTTATAAAGTTGCTACAAGTCGTGTGTATTCAAATTCATTCCTAAATTATTATACTGATAAAATATTATTTTGAAAGGGCTTATGGGATGCAGAAAGCGGGAAGGTCTACCGCTGGGACCAAGAACCATCAGCCTCATGGCCAAGAAAGTTTTTGACTATAGTGGTAAAAAGGCAAGGGGTGTGTCTGCACTGGAGTAGCAAGAACAGAGTAGGCACAAGATGGAGACGTTGTCTCCAAGTCTTAACCATGGCTTCGTGTGTTTCTCTTGGTAGTGGTAGAATGGGGTTTGGTATCTGAGCCTCCCATCTGTGCCTGGAGGGATTCTTAGTCCATGAGCAGGTCCTTCTCTCTGCCCTGCCCCTCTGGGCTCTTGAATTGATGTCCATCTCTCTCTCGACATCTCTTCATTTTCTCTTCATTTTCCTGCTTCCTTTGCATCCCCATCTCTTCATCTGAACTGTCAATAGTATATAATCAAGAGTTATATTTCAAACTTTTCATTCCTTGAATAGTATTATATTCATGATTATAACTTTTCACTTTATTCTCAAAAATGAGTTGCCTACTTTTGTGATGTTTCTTAATTTAAAAAAAAACTTTAGATTTATAGAAAAATTGCCAAGTATACAAAGAGTTCCAATACACCTACATTCAGTTTCTCCTACTGTTAATATCTTCCATTAATGGGGCACCTGGGTGGCTCAGTTAGTTAAGCGTCTGATTTGTGACTTTCTTTCAGGTCATGATCTCATGGTTCGTGACTTCAAGTCCCCCATCAGGCTCTGCACTGTTAATGTAGAGCCTGCTTGGGATTCTGTCTCTCTCTCCTTCTCTCTCTGCCCCTCCTGTGCACTCACTCTCTCTCTCTCTCAAAATAAATAAATAAACTGTAGGGATGCCCTGATGGCTCAGTCAGTTAAGCATCTGACTTCAGCTCAGGTCATGATCTCACGGCTCATGGGTTCAAGCCCTGCATCGGGCTCTGTGCTGACCGCTCAGAGCCTGGAGCCTGCTTCCAATTCTGTGTCTCCCTCTCTCTCTCTGCCCCTCTCCCACTCATGCTTTGTCTCTCTCTTTCAAAAACAAACATTAAAAAAATTTAAGTAAATAAATACAAAAAATATATCTTCCATTAATATGGAACATTTGCCACAATGAATGAACTAACATTGATATATTATTATTAACTAAAGTCTATGTTCTATTCCAATTCTTTAGCTTTTCCCTACTGTTCATTTTCTGTTCCAAGGATCACACCCAGGATATTACATCACATTTACTCATAATGTCTCCTTAGGTTTCTCTTGGCTGTGACAATTTCTCAGACTTTCCTTGTTTCTGGTGACTTTGGTAGTTTTGAGAAATATTGGCCAGGTATTTTGTAGAATGTCCCTGAATAGTGATTTGTCTGCTATTTCTTGTGGATAGACTATAGTTATGAGTTTGGGGGAGGAAGACCACAGAGGCAAAGTGCTGTTCTCAACACACTATATCAAGGGTAAATACTCTCAACATGACCTACTGTTATGTTGACCTTGAGGTAGTGTTGGTCAGGTTTCTACACTGTAAAGTTATTTTTACCCCTTACCGTACTGTACTTTTTGGATGGAAGCCATTCTGTGTAGCTTGAGTTGCCTTTTAATTAGGCTTCCAGTTGATTTAATTTTTCCTGTGGGTCAGGAGATATCAATACAAACTTCCCCACATAGGATTAAATAACACAGCAATCAAATTAGGTATTGGCATTGTAAAAAAAAAAAAAATACCCCCACAATTGCATGTTGTGAGTAATGTGGAATAATTGGAAGAAAAGCATAATTCAAGCATAATTCTCAACCACCGCTGATAACTAATAATTGACCCTTGTATTTAAGGCAGCTTTTATTTGTTTCCTCAGATGGCAATCCAAGTCTCAAGAGCATGCTACCTTCCTTGAAGAGCTGCTGCTTTGGTCCCTAGAAGATTTTGATTTAAACAGTCTCTGCTCTGTGACAGTTTCCACCCTGCTGTCAGCAGAGGTCAGTCCTGGGCATGAAGAGGGGAAACAGAAGGATCCCCAAATGAGAAATCCTAGTTCTGTCATTTACCGCTACACGTGAGCACGTTGGCTTACTGGGTGCAGTCTATTTGGAAAGTGTCTATATCCCAGGATTACTGTAAGCATCAATGCAAATAATGTAGCCTGCTTCCCAACCTTGAATATCCAGGATAAAGATGAAGTAATAAAGCGGAAATAACCAGGGAAGTATCACAATACTACAGAGGCCAAAGGTCACAATGCTAAGTCTTGAATCCTGGTTTGTTTCCTGGATTCCTCTTAATCCTAAACATTCTTAATCCACTCCCAAGCACTTTGCTAATCTTGACAGCATCCATGAAGTCAACGAAGACAAACAGCCATAGTAGGTGGCAATTTCCAGTTGTCATGATACCCATAGTGTTGCTGTCACATACCCAGACCAGCTTGACGTAACTCAGTTTTTAGAAGGATTCAAATCCAGTGAAGCTACTGTTGGCTTTGCACATAATATCGAAAAGCTGGTGTCACTGCTTTCTTCTCTATGCATTTCAAGCCGCTATTTGACTTCATAACGGAGGCAGCTGTTAATTCTGAGGTCCAGGGTATATGTTGGCTGTGTCTGGGCCACAGAAACAGAAATAAACATAACCCAAAAGAAATGCTCCATGGCTGGGAAGATCCTGAACTTGGAAACACCAGCCGAACTTGCTAGAAGGATGGCCTGATGGAGACATGGAAAACGAAGCCATCCGAATCCCCATACTCTACTCAACCTTGGCTACTATCAGTGTGGTGTCACTACCTGTTGGACCTATGGGCCCAGAAAGGAAGGTGAGTCGCAGGTGTGCTGGAGGAGATCAGTATGTGCAGCTGTAAAGCCAGTGACCATGTTAGCAGCTTGAAATCAGCCATGGGGAAAATGCTCACAGCACAGCAATCAGAAAATGCTACAAATCAGGGTTTTTCCATACCCCCATCCCACCAGGAAGCCTATTAAACACTAACCACCATACTAATGGTTTGAATCCATAGGGTGGACACAACTTGCAGTTTGTAATGTGACCTCATCAAACTTGGTGTTTGCTGTGGCTTGTTCAGACATACCTTGAAACACTGGTTTCCTTACATTTTATCCAGCAAGTTGGTCTCTCAGCCCAAGTGTGCCAAGAACTTGCTGTATACCATACCACACACTAGATACATTTGGTTAAATAGCAGTCATATTAATCAAAATGCCATAGAAAGGTCTAGTGTCCTAGGAAAGGACTCAGAATGTCTCCAATGTACACATTCCACCCAGCCTCCCTGCGGTCTGCATGCAGAGATTTGCATGGGCTTCAGCATAGCCCACTGATGTATTTTGGGCAATCTAAACAATACTACACGGCTAAATGCTTTTAAGATACATTTTTTGAGCCACTGTTAAGGGGACACACTGTACTGTGGGGGATTCAAGGGTAAACCAAAGCCTCACCTCTGAGGGTTCATACTCTACAATGGGAAATGCAACATGGACCCAATCACCTGTTATGCCAAATAAAAAGTGATAGGCTCCCACATGGGTAAAATGGCCTGTGGGTTCTGAGAGTAAGACCGCTCTTCTACTTTGTGGTGACAGAAGTCAGGAAGGTTCTCACCTGAGCTGGAAAACTCCTACAAGAAGGGGAAAAAGGGTCCTTTCGTATGGGCCATTACAGAAACAAAAACAATAAGAAAAAAAGGACAGAAGAAGAAAATGGACGACAGAGGATGAAGTCCCCTCTGATGATGGGAATATCAGCCTGCACTGTGATCATTTCTACATCAAACATAATCAATTTTTATGGCATTGGCTTCACACAAGAACACTTACCACGAGTTTTTCCCTTCCTCCTGAAACCAACTGGGCCACAAAGTAATATTCAGTGCACTTGTGCCTCTTCATCAAAATCCCTGATCTAAGATGTTGCTAAAACCTGAATGAAACAAGGTAGCCTGAGCTAAAACGGATCACACAGGTGAACTAGAAGGTCCAGAGGTAATCTCAGGAGGGCATGGTCTCTCGTGCGCCAGTATCTCCCCAGGGAAGGAGTTTTGGAGGCCCCTTTCCTGAACCAACAACCAGATGGATGGAAGTCTGACCAGTGCAGGGTTGCCCCCTGTGAAGTCACTGCTCAGTACACTCTTACACTGACTCCAGGGTCTTCATTCAGCTTCAGAGGAAACACTAAGGACTGAGAGAATCTGAATGGATCTCTAAATCACTGTTTCCAAGTTTGAACTGTTGTGACCTCTCTGGACCTCAGTCCTCTCATATGAAAAACAGAGGTTCAGATGGGACGCCTGGGTGGCTCAGTCAGTTAAGCGTCCAACTCTTGGTTTCATCTCAGGTAACGATCTCACGGTTTGTGAGTTCGAGCCCATATTGGGCTCTGTGTTGACAGTGCATAGTCTACTTGGGATCCTCCATCTCCCTCTCTCTCTGCCCCTCCCCTGCTTGCATGCTCGCTCTCTCTCTCTCTCCCTCTCTCTCTCTCTCTCTCTCTTTCAGTAATAAAAAAAATAGTTTGTCAGATTAAACAATTCATAGGGCCTCACTTAGTGCTGACAATATGGTGTAACTCACTGAGTTGAGTTTGTATCTTCTGTTTTCTTCAAAGCCACAATTTTTCAGAGCTGCTCTCTACACTCATCATCCAGTTAACTAATAAAGTTGTCCATGTTTGCATATATCCAACAAAGCACTTCTTAAGGGGAACACTATTTAAATCAACTTAAGTATTTTTTAAAAAATCAGAAAGATATTTGCCCCCTTCCTCTGTGGCATTCTCTTGACCCCATTGTAGTTTCTGCTTACCCACTGTTCTTGAACGCCTTTAGCCATCCCTCAAATAGCCATTGCTTTGCCAGATCATCATAACTCACAGGGAATAGCCAGATGTCCTCTGAGCCATTTGTCCAAAATGATGGTAATATTTTATGAAGGGCATTGACAAGCAACATGTTTCTGAATTTCATTTAGCGTATTGAGCTTAAACAGTAAGAACTGGAGGTACACTTGACCTCCAAGGTTACCCAAGGAGAAGGGAGAAGAGTGATCATATGCTGGGGACTCACTAAGTGCCAGAGAGTATAATAGACATTTGTATATGCTATCCATTCATTGGTTTAAAAAAGCAAGGCTGGGCACAACGATATCCAAAGGTACATTCCAGGTACTTAAAGTTGCAGGCAATGCTGCATGATAAAAGCTAAGATCTGGGCAAATACAGGCCCCTTGGTCAGTAAGCACTGGAGAGAAATAGACACAAAGAATAATTCAGAGTAAAAGATAGGGACAGAGATGCATTCTAGGTAACAGACTGGACACAGAGAAAAAAATAAAAATAAAAATTTGTCCATTTTCAAATAAATAGATGTCTGGTATGATAGAAAAATTTATAAATATTCATGTAGGCCACTGGACTTTCAAGATTTTCCATAGCCTCTCCTCTCAATTATTGCTACGTTTTTAAATTGGCCTTATAGTCACTTGGAGTTTTCATTTCAAGCATCTACAAGCACTTTTACCCACCTTTGCACATTCAATCCCCCAGCAGCTGTAAGAGCCAGAGGAAGGGAACAAGGCTTTGTCTATTTTGAATTATGTGCCAACCATCTAGGAGCTTTATAGACCTTATTTCATTTCATTTAATCCTCAACTCAACTTTGAATCAGAGTCATATTATTCCCATTTTACAGAAGGGGAAACAGAGACTCAGCAAGGTGACTGCATAGTCAGGGTCACACAGCTAGAGGGAAGAAGATGAACCCAACCAAGCTCCAGACACTCTATCCCTAGTGGCCTTAAGTAGATAAGGGCTGCCCCAATGCACGATGACCACCTTGAGAAGTAATAAGTAATGAGATCCCCATCACCAGAAATGCTTCAGCAGAGGCTAAGCATGGAGAGGGGGCCAATGAATTACAGAAAAGATGTCTCCCTTAGGAAGAAGTCCGAAGGAGATGGTCTCTTGGATCATTTCAAGCTTTTCAATTTATTAGATTGAGGACCCCAGTGGTCATTAGGACTATTCACAAATATTCCAGGTCTTTTCTCTTTCTGGGCATCTGGAAGGTAGTTACGTTTCAAGTGCCTTGTTTTAGCTAATGAAATGTGTGTGTGTGTGTGTGTGTGTGTGTGTGTGTGTGTGTGTGTGTGTGTGTCCTAAAGCACAGCTTAACAGAGGGCCCAACTCAACATGCTCCCCCTCTATCACTTTAGTGGCAGTGAAAGAAAGTGTTGGGAGGGGTCTCTTTCAGCAGAGGTCTCAAGAATTCCAATGAGCAAAGTCCCCCGCTGGCCTGCAGTGGACCTGTACTTTGGGCAGAATTAAACTCTGGTGGTTTTAAGTAATCAAGATTAATGTTCTTTACTACCTCAAGGCAAGCCAGCCTATCCTGACCGATGTGGTAGCATTTTTAGATCTGAACTCTTGAGAGTCATCCTCTAGAACTGACCTCCCATGTTACTGAGTTGAGGGGGCGGGGCCGTTCAGCAGGGATTAAGCAAGCAAGATGGACCAAAGGAAACCCTTTCTAAGTTGAGAGTATGAGAAGCAAGAAAAAGTGTAGCAAAAGAGGACCTGTTCTATTCACGGAGTCGAATTATTCCTGGCAATCACTTGTGCACAAAATCCAGTAATTTACCCTGGCTGCATTCTCCTGTGTCCCAAGAGGAAAGCAGAGGGCTTTCTTTCTAGAAAAACATTGACCTTTTCTATCGCGCAGGCAACCTAGCAGCAATTTAACACTGACTCCCGTAGTTCACCCCCGAGGACGTCAGCGGCGCAAGGGAGAAAATCGATTTTTATCTTTTTAAAAAAGAAATTTGCTAAAATAAGCACAGTGGCAATGTTGTTGTTGTTGTTTTAATGTAGAAGCAGGTTGGATTTTTTTCTTTAATAAGCAATGATACCGCGTCAGCATGGTATGAAAGGATGGACGTGTTTGGGCTTTCAGACAGCAAATCTACCAAGAATAACATACCACTACTTTAACTTTGCAACCTAGGACAATTGGTGCTTTAAATATAGATGCACTTCAGTCTCTTAATGAACTTTACATCTGCATCTCGGGCAGTTCCGACAGGGCATAAGCTTTGCTGGGAAAATCAGGTCACCTGGAGGCCTGGGGGTACTAATTGGTCTTCCCAAACGTCTTGCCCAATAATCCAACTTCCTGTGTGTGCATTCACAGCCGCAGTCAGCGAGGAGGACAGCGAGGCAGAGATCCTCGTGGCCCATGGGGAGTTCAGCAAAAAAGATACATCCACATGACTGAGCTCACAGTGGAGCTTGCTAGGTGAGACCAAGCCCCTGCCCCCTCTTTTAGTCCATGCATTAAATTCTCAGTAAAAAAAAAAAAAAATGGGCTCCAAGATAGCAGTTCATTTCTGATGTGTCTCCTTTCTTATGGCTTGCTAGGTTTTATTCTGGCTCACCACAGGACCAAAAAAAAAAGTACCACCTGACAGGCCACAATAGTATTAATTGGAATTTTTAGAATGAGCCCCAAGTAGAAGCTCCATTATAGAGACACAGGCACTTCCTCAGCATGGGGGCTGATTTCTCACAACCCAGGTGAGGAGCGTTTGGTCATTCCTATTTTGGGGACCATCTTCCATCACTGGTAAGGTCAATGGGAAGCTCTACCTGAGGTCTGCAGGGCTTATTTTTAACATTTCATTGCCTTCACCAGGCTAGAAATGTTGCAGATAACGTACATGAAAATATATGCTCACAGGGCGCCTGGGTGGCTCAATGGGTTAAGAGTCCGACTCTTAGTTCAGGTCAGGATCCCAGGGACGTGGGATTGAGCCTCACATTCAGTATGGAGCCTGCTTAAGATTTTCTCTCTCTCCTCCTGTTGCTCCCCCCAGCTCATACTCACTCTCTCTAAAATAAAATAAAATAAATTAAATTTAAAAAAGAAAATATGTGCTCCTTTGCGCTGTTGCAGAACTTTTTTTAAGTTTATTTATTTATTTTGGGAGAGAGAGAAAGAGAGCAAGAGCACAAGTGCTGTAAGGGCAGAGAGAGAGAGAGAGAGGGAGAGAGAGAACTCCAAGCAGGTTCTGCATTGTCAGTGCAGAGCCCATCTCGAGGCTCAAATTCACAAACTGTGAGATCAAGACCTGTAGGCCGAGATCAAGAGTTGGACGCTTAACTGACTGAGCCTCCCAGGCGCTCCTGCTGTTGAGGAATTTCTAATTCTACTCCCACACAAAAACCACATGCTGTCCACTAGAGAGACAGAAATGTTTGGGATGGAGAGAAGGGGACCGTCACCCCAAAGCTGCCCGAGCGCTTTACTGTAGCGAAACAGGATTTGGTCATTCTACAACCCTTCCCTTGTGGAAATATAATTTTTTTCTTAAAATGCTGTTTTTGACTCCGTTTCCAGGCCCTGGCTAGACAGAGGCTTGAAAAGTTGCCCTTGAGAAGCTGATTAAATCCACACAGAAACGCGTCCCTGATAGGGCTCTCCATGTCCAGGGCCACTGTGCGCCTGCCCACTTCACCGCAGGGCAGGTACCTGAAGACCTGGAGCAACCGCGCTGTCCCAGAGCCCACAGCATTATTCAAATAAGCTAACACATGGAGCCCTCCAAACCAAGCTAGCTAGCCCCATCCCGCTCACGGCCACAGCTACTGCCACAGCCCCACCCTGCTATCGCCCTGTCCCCGGGTAACAGGCATGGCCCTGCCCAACAGCCTTGTTTCATCTTGAATTGTAAACAAAAACTCAAGCTTCCCATCTTTGT
The DNA here is from genome assembly GCA_030068075.1 of Paguma larvata. Classification (NCBI taxonomy): domain Eukaryota; kingdom Metazoa; phylum Chordata; class Mammalia; order Carnivora; family Viverridae; genus Paguma; species Paguma larvata. The sequence goes on along the minus strand of CM057827.1, from coordinate 125,679,889 downwards.
GAGTGTCTATGTGTTTGTTCCACCATCCAAAGAACACTTACATCGTATAAAACACCCTGAAGGGACTCTTGGGTGGCTCAGTTGGTTAGGCATCTGACTTTTTGGCTCAGGTCATGATCCCATGGGCTGTGAGTTTGAGCCCCACATCGGGCTTTCTGCTGACAGCTGGAAGCCTGGAGCCTGCTTGGGATTCTGTGTCTCCCTCTCTCAAATTCACTCCCCAACTCATGCTCAAAAATAAATAAACATTAACAAAATTTTTTTTTAAATAAAACATCCTGAAGAACTCAGAAGATCCACTTCTTCATTCAAGAAGATCAGACACACAGGCCTGTTCCAGCCTCATAGACATTTTGACTGATCTGACCAGTTCCCAAACATCGAAACTTCTTGCTGGCAATCAGCTAAGACTGTGACGTAAACATTACCACTGACGTCCACCATCCAAACACTTCACATTAGCAGCCTCAACTACCACCGGTCTCTGGAAATGTAGAAATAGTGTCTATTTCTACTGCCTGCCCTTATTGGGTCTATTTCTACTCATCTCATGAACTCAGCATATAGTAGGGTTCTTATCTTACAGGAGGTACTCAATAAATGCATTTTTAAATGAATGAAAAACAGGATAAAAATGCTTAGAAAAAGCTATCCATTTATTCAGAAATTCAACACATATTTAATGGCTCTCTACTGTGTTCCAATCACCTGGGTTTCATAAGCGATAACATTGTGCACTTCCATATCTACAGGGCTCCTAGCAATTTGCCAGTATTAATTAGTTTTCACTTAGAGAGCATGCCATTAATAGTTTAGTTCAACACATATTTGATTCCAAGCCTTACTTCCTGAATGGAACATTCGCTGACCTCCCCAGGAGACTTACCACTTCCTTTCTCATGTCTCTGCACATCCATCATACTGTATTATATCCATTGGATGACCTTGAGCTTCCTAAGAGCAGGGGCCATCTATAATACATCTTCATATCCCCGATGTTTAGCACAGTGTCACCCAGGATTTGGCAGGTGCTCAAGTACTGGGTGAATGTATATATGATCAATAAAGGAATAAACTTCCTACCAAGTGTCTCTTACCACGTAGAAGCTGGGAAAGGTGGTGGCAGAGAAGACCAGACTACACCAGTGGATCCTGAGGGGGCATCAGAATATCCCGGAGGGCTTACAACACACGGTACTGGGCTCTGAACCCAGTCTCTCATTTTATAGGTCCGGGGAGCGACCAAGAATGTGCATTTCTTTAAAAAAAGTTTATTTATTTTGAGAGACAGAGAGAGCATTGCAAACAGGGAATGAGGCAGAGAGAGAAAGAGAGAGAGAGAGAGAGAGAATCCGCGCTGTTAGCACAGAGCCCGAGGCAGGGCTCAATCCCACAGACCATGAGATCATGACCCGAGCCAAAGTTAAGAGTTGTGGATGCTCAATCTAAGCCACCCAGACACCCCTGAGAATGTGCATTTCTAACAAGTTTCCAGGTGATTTTGATGCTGCAGATCTAGGGACCCCACTGTCAGAACTATTGGTGTTAAGGAAGAATATGACGTGGCTCCCCAAATGTCAGGGATCCTCCTATGAACATTGGCTCACAAAGAGGAAACAAGGAGAAACAATGGGAAGGCTGCAGATGACAAGCTCACCTATGACATTCCACAAACAGTGGGTTGAGACGATAGAGAGGGGATAGCAAGGTTGACTTCATTAACATCTTTCAAAGAGAAGGAAACAGAGCCTAAGAAACTGAATGATTTGTCAGAGATGAAACCACAAGTTGGCTGGACAGGGATAAGAGCAATGCTTCTACGTGAGCACCACGGCATGCACAAAAATGTCCATTGCCTTTTTCATAATGGGCCCAAACTAGACCTTTTTCCACCAACAGTAAAATGAATAAATAAATTGGGGTATATATCCATCCAAAGCAATGCTACATAACCACGTTTATTTTTTAAGTTTATTTTTATTTATTTTGAGAGATAGAGAGCAAGTGGGGAAGGGGCAGAGAGAGAGGGAGACAGAATCCCAAGCAGGCTCGGCACTGTCAGTGCAGAGCCTGATGTGGGGCTCAAACTCAAGAAACCGTGAGGTCATTACCTGAGCCAAAGTCAAGATTTAGACATTTAACTGACTGAGCCACCAGGCTCTCCTACATAACCACCTATGTTTATTTATTTTTAAATGCTTTATTTATTTTTGAGAGAGAGAGGGAGGGAGAGAGAGAGAGAGAGAGAAAGAGAGAGCATGAACGGGGGAAGGGCAGAGAGAGAGGGAAGCACAGAATCTGAAGCAGGCTGCAGGCTCTGAGCTGTCAGCACAAAGCGTGATGCAGGGCTCAAACTCACGAACCACAAGATCATGACCTGAGCTGAAGTTGGATGCTTAACCGACTGAGCCACCTAGTTGCCCCAAGAAAGAAAATATTTAGAAGTGGCACTAAATCTGAGTCAAACTCATCTACTGGGAGTTGACACAGTCCCCAGAAGAGAGATGGGAAGGCAGTGGTGACCTTTCCAAGGGGGTAGGGAGAATGCTTCTCTCAGGCCCATTTCACGGGGCTGACCAGTGAAACGATCAGATAGCCTTAAAAGAACAATACTTAAACTAATCTTTTACATGAGAATTACAGAGACAGAACATACCCGGGAGATCATTAAAGTTCAGAAGAAGACTTTATAGCAAAATTTCTTAGAGTCTTTCACATAAACCAGCTCAGTATATATCTCAGCTTAGAGGTTGGCGAGGTGGGCCAGGGTGGCTGTCTTTCTCGGCCAGGCTTCCTCCCCTATAAAAATCTTTTCTCACTGGATCCTGTAATGTTTTCTCACCATTCAGGAAGACTTAAGTCTCCACTCAAAAGATAACATGTTATTTTTCTACCCGCCCCCCCACCCTTGTTCTGAGACGCTTTCACAAACTACGAAGGAACATGAGCAATCTGGAAGGGTCGCTACCAAATCCTTTCTTGCGAGTCTAGACTCTGCTGGTCCCAAACATACCAGTGAACCCAGTGGCCAGCCAGCTCTGCAGGCCACAGTAAACATGTGGCCGGCTCAGAAATACAACCTCCTAACTGATCTATCCCAGTAAATGGTCTAGACAGTGGGACAAGAATTCTTCGCTTTTTTACACTTCATAAACCTGTATCTAAGTGCAGGTGAAGGCAGTCGTAAATATAAAAACCACCAGAGCAGAATGGCCTTTGATTCTTTGTTTATCACAGGCTAATTAAAACACAAGCTGAACATAACTCAGTTCTTTAATGGAGGTTACCAGATGTGTTATTACTTGACCCTGCTCGGTATGAAGTCCGTGGATAATAACTATAATTTTTTATTTAGTACAGCAGTCCTACTATAGTTAAGGGTGTGTCTCTCTTTTGATTACAAGGCCCACATTTTAAGGAGGGGGGAAGAGGACGGTTAACTACTGAGAACATGTTCTCTGGGCATTGAAACTATGATTAATATAAGCCCTTCCCAGGAGTGAATTCTTGGGTGCCGTGCATACTATAGTTACACACCGTGCCAAAGACACATTTTCACTGGGAAGTATAATTACTGACTTCTAAAAGTCACCTTTCATCCCAGCGAACTCCAGCTCTCTCTAAAGTGTTAGAGAGAGCCATTACAAATTACAGTTAGAGTAATGGCTTCGACCATTCAGCCATCACTTAAGAAGCATTTCAGCTGCCTGCAGCAGAGAAGGTCAGCCTCCCAGGGCCACCCCTCCTTAGGCGGGAAGCCATGTGGATCTTTTTCCAGTGGGGTGGAATGGTGAATGGTCCAGGAACTTTGAGCATCTGGAGTTGGCCACAGAGTCCTGTAGACAGTGCCAACCAAGTGCCACGAACACTCGAGCAGCTAAGATGCCCAGTTCTGCCATGTTATTTGGAGGGTCAAGAGGAGAGTTCTTCCAACTGCCGGCTATAGCGTTGCTGTTCTCAAATGCCATCCCCCAACTCTTAATCCTTGCAAGATTCCCCTGAACTCTAGACTCAGTTCCATTGAATATCTACTTGAATGTCTCCCACCTTAAACACAGCATTTCCAACATGGAATTTAGCATGCTGTCTCGAAAACCATTCTTATGTCCCACATTCGGGAATCACACTACCCACCACTTAAGTATTTGCCAAATCCCCAAACTTGAGCTTCATCTTTCAGTTCTCCCTCCCTTGCCATATGTAGTCAACCTATACCCAAGATCTGCTCACTCTACCTGTAACCTTCTGACCCACCCGCACTTCTGCCATTACTTTCCATCCAGTTCAGGTCATCACGTGATGTCGTTTCCTAAAACAAGGATCCTCAGCCAGGTGCAAGTTCACACCCCTTCCACACACACACACACACACACACACACACACACACACACACACACACACCGGGGGACATTTAGCGATGCCTGGAGACAGTTCGGGTTGTCACAACTGGAGGCTGGGGATGGTGGCCAGCTAGTAGACAGAGGCCAGGGATGCTGCTAAGCATCCTGCAATGCATAGGACAGCCCCTACAGCAAGAAATCATGAGTCCAAAGTGTCAGCAGCACTAAGACTGAAAAATCCTGCCCTAAGACACCTCCCAAGGTGCCACGGTGAGCCCCATAAAACACAAATCTTAACATGCAACTCTCCTGCTCAAAACTCTTCAAATACCATTGCTCCTAGAACAAATTCCCCAAGGTCCTTTACCCTCTGTCTGTCCCCAGCCTGCCTTCTCAGCCTCATCTGTAATTGCTCTCATCTACCTTCCCCACAGGCTCTGTACTTCAGAGGTCCACACTTAGATCTTTAAGCTCCTTGAACTCCTGGACTCAAATTCTCTACCTACATCCGCCAAGGAGTTTGCCTATACTCAGCGAACTCTTACTCAACCTTCAGATCTCCCTCTAACGCAACCTCCTAGCCGGGGGGTGGCCTGTATATCTCATGGCACGTGCTTTTTTACCATCCTTTGCCTTGATCCTGTGCCTTGATCCCCTCCCTTCCTCAATCATTGAGCCTTATGTATGTTCCCTGGGGGCAGGACCCATCTATCTTTCCACTCTATCCTCTATCTCTTGCAGTAACACACTTATTCACTCAGTACATGCTCACTGAAATAATGGACAGACAACATAATATTATAGCAAAATTGGTCTCTGAGGGTATTTAGATTTGGGCAACTCTATCAAACAAATATTTGTATCTTAAGCAAATTATAACTTCCTGTACTTTAACTTATTCATTAAATCAGTGTCTCAGACACTTAAAGAGGGCCTTAAAGTTATCTACTACAACTTCTCATCAGATGTTCCTGTCTTGGCTACCCAGCTGCCCTGTGCATGTATATGTACATGTGTATACATCACATGCACATGTATATGTGAACACACAAACATACAAGCACACATGCAAATATGCATCCACATATAACCACACCCCAACATACATGCACATGCAAACCCACATACACGTATATACATATGCACATAAACCCAAACATACATGGACATACACATACACACACAGCCAAAAACAACCAGCCTGGACTTGGACATCTAGTAACAGTAGTCTTGCTTCCTTTGAGATAGATCCACATTTGCCAAGTACTTTTAGAAAGTGTTTCTTTACACTGAGCCTTGATATGTTTCATCTGCTTGTCAATTTCTAGGCCTTTGAGTCCTACAGAATGAGTCAACACCTTCCACACCTGACAGACATATCTTCAGCCTTCTCTAGACTCTGTCTCCTAGAGTCTCTTACCTAGAGTTTCTCTCTTTTTTTTTTTTGTCTGAACAAACTACGCTTGGTCACATTCTGTCTCAAGGTGTCTGAAGGACAGTGGTTAGCATCCTATAGCTAGCCAGCCTCTCAAATCCCTGCCAGACCTTTGGAGAGTAATGCGGCTGTATCCACCAAAATTTCAATAATACACCTTTCCAATAATTTATCCTCGTATGCTCAGAGGCACACGCACAAGGATGTCCACAGGGCAGTACTGTTTTCAAAGGCAAAAGACTGGAATCTTCATAAACATTCATCTTTGGAAGACAGGTTCATAAACTATGGTCTGGCCATACAACAGAATGCCAGGCCTCTGCTAGAAAGAATGAGGTGATCCTTAACATACCAAAGCCTGCCAAAACCCAAGTGCAGAACCATGCACATCGCCATACTCCCTAGGATAAGAAGGGAGGGAGGAGAAAAAGAGAAAGCAAGAAAGATGTATGTCCTAAAGAAGAGAAAATATAAAACTTTGATTGCTTTTCCTAGTTCTTCTTTTGCTTTCATTTGCAGCTTAATAACACCAGGGAAGACAAGCAAGTAATTTGAGTGTTACCTTGACCATTAGGGAAGGAACTGCAGCATCAGAGAGAACTGTTTCGTTCTCCTTTGGAAAATGCAACTTTCCTAGGATCAATGAAGAGTCACTATTCCTGTTTTTTATTTAATTGTGGTCTAATTAGCTGAGTGAACACACGTAAATTCACTTGAGGAGTGGTGTTAGGGCAAGTAAAACAAGAAGATATGAATTTACTCATGTAATATAGACTGCTTCTCTAGAAAAACATGAATTCTTTGAATTATAGTGACCGCTCCATGAATTGACTTTCCAAAGATAGTAAGCTCTTCTGATTAACTAAGAGCCAACCACCAATGCACAGCAAACCCAAACTTATATTCCATTGACTGCTCACAAGTCTGTCTTAAACGGTTCAAAAAAGCTACTCTGTTAATCTTTACTAGCTTCTTTGTGTTAGGTTTTTAAGAATCGAGAGAATACCCTGTGTAGTATTATTTATACCTATATAATGTTCGCAAGAAAAGTAAGTTTCCTGACACCAACTTACCATTGAAGATGGGCCATTACTTTAACTTTAAAAAGATTAAAAAATTATTTCTTAGCCAATTGTAGATCTTAGTAGGTGAAAATGTGCTCAATATCACTAACCAGGGAGATATGAATCAAAACCACAATGAGATATCACCTCATACCTGTTAGAATGGCTAGTAGAATGAAGATAAGAGATAAGTGTTGGCAAGGATGTGGAGAAAAAAAGAACCCCATGTATCACTGCTAGGAATGTAAATCAGAGTAGCCGCTATGGAAAACAGTGTGGAGGTTCCTCAAGAAATTAAAAATAGAACTACCTTACTATGTGGCAATCCTACTTCTAGCTGTATACTCAAGGGAAATGAAATCACTATCTTGAAAAGGTATTTGCACCCCATCCATGCTCACTGCACCATTATTTACAATAGCCAAGACATGGAAACAACCTAAGTATCCACTGACAGATGAATGGAAAAAGAAAATATGAGATAGATAGATAGATAGATAGATAGATAGATAGATGATAGAGAGATATCATGCAGCCACAAAAGGAAAGAAGTCCTACCATTTGGAATAACACAGATGGAACTTGAGGGGATTATGCCGAGTAAAATAAATCATATGAAGAAAGACAAACATTGTATGATCTCACTTCTTTGTGGGATCTAACAAAACCAAACTCACAGAAACAGAACAGATTGGTGGCTGCCAGGGGCAGGGACTGAGAGTGGAAGAAATGGATTAAGGTGGTTAAAAGGTCTAAACTTCCAGAAAAAAAAAGAAAAGAAAATGAACCATCACTTAAACTTTAAATAACTGAAGAAATTTTTCAAAGTTGGGGGCACCTGGGTTGGCTCAGTTGATTAAGTGTCCAACTCTTGATTTTGGCTAAGGTCATGATCTCACAGTCTGTGAGATCCATCCCCTCTTTGGGCTCTGCACTGAGCATGGAGCCTGCTTGAGATTCTCTCTCTCTCTCTCTCTCTCTCTCTCTCTCTTTCTCTGCCCCTCCTCTGTTCATGCTTGCATTCTCTTTCTAAAGTAAATAAATAAACATTTTTTAATTAAAAAAAAGAAAATTTTCAAAGTTGGACCACCAGATGTCTTTGTGTACAGGAAAAAGAAGTTATTTCAAGTCTCAACCACTAGAAAGTTCCCAAGAGTTCTATTTCAGAGAGACCTGTCCCCAACTAGTCACATCTATCAGCATCAGTGCTCACAGAAGATGCTTCAAAGGTATTTCAAGCTAAAGACAGTTTGTGAAATGCGTTGAGCTTATTGGATTTTGATCCTGACTGGCCCATTAATTTAGACTTCAGTTTCCTTGTGTACATGTAACCAATACTTCCACTTAAGCAACTTGGGATATAAATGAAGGGACTCTTTCGATATTCAAGTTAAATGAGCCCCATCCCAAACTTCACCTAGCTTGAGAGAATACGACCTTTCTTCACTCCCCAGAATCCTCCCTCCTGTGATAAATTTCAGCAATCCGGAAGCGTTCTCTGGGCTTACAAGGTCAGTCTTAGCTACATTCCTACAGAGGAAAGAGCTCTGACCATCAGTTCCCTTTGGCCAGTGCTGTTCCAGTCTACTCCAAAGGCTCTGTGATGACCTGCCACATGCTGCCAGCAAATTCTATGGATGCGTGCACCCTACGCACTGGAGAGACCTGTGGAAACCAACTTCCTGAACACCATCCCTCACCAGTAAGAGGTGGAATCTGGTGGAAGGCGACATCTCTCTTTCCCAGGAGTAGGTTTGGTTCTAACTCACCCTACCTTTGCATGGCTCTGGAATTATACAACTTCGTTGGTACACATACACACACAAACACACACACACACACAGAGCAGTTTCCCCTGAGGCATATCCTCAGTGCCAGATTGGTGAGCCCTAGGGAGATTTTTAATCTCAGCCACCTTCTACCTCTGTCTTTGTTTTGCAGCCCTGAGCCACATCCCTCCCAGTTGAGGCCTGCATTCCTCAAGATTCCAGAGGGAAAACCCTCCCTTTTACATGTAAAACAAAGGAACTCAATATGGAACTCCCTATGAAGTATACAATCTTAAATTCCACAGGGTCCCCGATTCTGTGATCTTTGTAATCTCACCTGTATGTTAGAGGGCTGGATCACATGGTGTCTTTTTTGGAACAAGAGGAAACAAAGTGGATCTATTTTTAACAGGCAACAGCTTACATGATAGAATTCTGTTTTTCAAAATTACTTTGGGGAAGTTAAAACAGGATGTCATTTGTCAAGCAGCATGAGTTTCTAAAACCTAAACTTCACTTAAACTGCACATCCCTTCTCTTCTTCCCTTCTGGATCAAAATCACGCATTCCTTCAGCACAGCTCTTAGACCCGTGTGTTTCTTCAAACGAACCCCTCTCCGTGTGCGTGTGCTGGGGCTGTGGGAATGAAGGGAAAACAAGGTGTGGCTCTTGACTTTCTCAAGCTCACGTTCTGACAATGAAAACAAACCTCTCCCAGAAATAACACCCTCATTACAGGAATGTGGGTCAACCCTCCACACATCTTCTGACTCCACCAGGAAATCAGACCATGTTTAAATGTCTATCTAATGACGTCTTATCTCCCATACCCAGCACACAAAGGTGCTCAAGTTACGTCAGTAAACAAGTCCATGAATGAATGAATGGATTATCCACCACACATCCTTGTCACTTCACACTGGTCATAAAAATACCTGAAACTGAATCAGCCACTTGTTTGTCAGCAAGAATGCAATGAGAATAAAATAGGGACCCTGAATCTTTTCTTTTTATTCTCACGTTAATGTGAGGAACCTGGAATTGAAAGGCCACATGTTTCCTCTACAGAATATCTCATAATGAGAAAAATTCGCTTTGGTTTTAAGCTTAAACTTAAAGTTTAGCTAGAACCCGGCCCACCCCCAGGTGCGTCAGCTGGTGTGGATTTAAAGACTGGATTTTTCTAAGATTATAATTAACACTTCTTTACTATTTCTTCGGAGTTGTTTTGGGTCATCTGATGAACCTGACTCCTGGAAAGAAATTGTTGAACCCACAGGCTTTGAAAATCAGCCAACCACATCATCTTAGGCATTCATTTGTCTCTTTGGGAAAAATATCTTCCCAGCAGTCTGAGAGTTAAACAGTATTCCTGTCATGTTTGCCCTGAACTTGCCCAGTTAAATTGCAACAGCATGGGTCTCCATAATTATCTAATTGTTAGTGTTGTGCCTTTACGTAATTTATGATGTAGCATTAAAGTCTGACCCTGGGTTTGAAATGAAGTGCGGTACTGCTGACATCCAAGCTCAAATTAGTAGGTAAGCACCCAATTAACGATTATGCTTCTGAGCTTTCATTTCCATCTGACCACACTGCTACGCTAATCAGTTTTCTGAGCCTTTCACCTTCCCCATAACTAACAAGCATTTCTTCTGCTTTTTATGTCTATGGATGCCCTGAATCCTCATAAAAAGCTCTTCGAGACTGCTGTCTTTAAGTCTGCTGCCAAAAAATGGCTGCCCACAAGTGTGCTGGCCAGTTCCGATGCCTTTCATTGGCAAAACCAAAGGTCAGTTTGATGAGTTCCCATTTCCCTTCTCTGAAAAAAAAGTGACCTCTACAGAATGCCTAGGCTCCATAGATGACCTCCATTGACTGCTAGAATCTGTCAAGTAAAAGATGAAGCCCCTTGGATGGCCAGATCATGGAGTTAGGGAATACTCTCAAGCAATGGACCTCCCCCACATCCCCACCATCTATCTGACTACCAAGGAAAGATCCACCAAAAGCCCTTCTTCCAACTTCATGCCTCCATCACTCATCTCCCTGCACCTCCTGGACCACTCTTCCCATTCCCTCCACTCACCTGTACTCCTCCTAAAGTACTGAGCACAAAATATTAGAATATTTTTAGAGGCTCAAGATATCATTACTTTGACCTCAGTGCTTGTACAAAAAAAAGACCCTTAATAAATCCTTTGTGAACACTCAAATGAGCATCTTCACGGGGAAGTGACTTGCTAATTACCACGTGTGTGCAATTGCTGTACTAGACTCATGTCTTCTGTCTTCCCAACAATTGTTCTTTCTAGGACCCGTATCCCTTGGCATTTTGATTCCTAGTTAGCTGAGCCACTCCTTGCCCCACTCCTAAGATCAGAGACGAATAGCACATTCATTTACAACCCCCGCCAAACATACAAAATCAGAACTAAATTTGGAATTTCCATGATTACTTTCCCTACCATATACCCTAATTCTATACTTAGACTGGCCTTCTATTCCAGATTCATCAAATTTTGTACATGATATAGATAGATCTCTCCCTGTCCAACTCATGTTTGCCCTAACCAGTTAGCTATCAACAACCTTATCCAACATCGGTGGCTTCAAACTTGAGTACCAGAATCTTGTGGGTTTTTTTTCCCCAATCTCATGAAGAGGAGGGAGATGGATGTATAGGCAGAGCACAGAGAATTTGGGGGACAGTGAAACTATTCTGTATGATAATGTAATAATGGATGCATGTCATTATGTATTTGTCTATGCCCCACAGAATGTATAACACCAAAGGTGAACCCTAATACAAACTGTGGGCTTTGAGTGATTATGATGTGTCTAGGTAGGTTCATCAGTTGTAACAAATGTTATCACTGGTGGAGGATGTTGATAATGTGGCTAGCCAGGCGAGGAGGGGGTCAAGGGTGTATGGGAAATCTTTGTAACTTCCTCTCAATTTCTCTGTGAACTTTCAACTATTCAAAAAAAAAAAAAGCCTTGATTTAAAAATCTCATTATGAAAAAAGGCTAAAAATAGAACTCTTCTGATGAGAAGGAATAGAATCCCCTACCACCACTAGCGTGCCATCAGAGAACACACGCGGCACCAGCTCGAAAACCACCATCCTAAAATAAACTATGGAAGCACATAAAAATAAAGAGATCCAGTAAAAATAAATCTTTGATTTGACCAGCATGTCCTTCCTTTTTTTGTTGTCTAGAGTAGTTTAACATTCATTGAGTACAAAATTGATAAGAAAAGGAGGAAGGCATCTTTGTTCCCATTTTATGGGTACCCCAGGACACAGAGCTGGCTAAATTGGAAAGATGGAATAAGAACTTAATCCCCTGCCTCATACAGCTCTCCTTCCACACCACAGTGTCTCCCTGCAAATATCCATATTACCTATATGTGTGTCATGATCACACACAGATGCCCAAGAAGTACTTTTGGTGCTGACCATGAGGATGATGACAGGGAGAGCAAGGGAAATTAGAAGTTGACAGAAAAGAATACTCTATTAGCACAATATTTGAGAAGCATATTGCATAACTCACTTATTGTGGAGTGAGTCTCGATCTTGCAAACTTCTCATCCAACTGAACTACTCACTATGTAATTCAATAAGGAGGTCTCATCAAACCCAACTAGATAAGAATGATGAGATGACAGTAGCCCATCTTCAGCTTTGATCACAATTTTTTGTAGCATTCAGATATTTAAAAGCCCAAAATAAGCAAATAAACCAAGTTCCTTCCAAACTTAGTCATAAGTGGATCCAGATAATACACAATCCTAAAAAAATTGCATAGTAGTGGCCCCTATTTGGACATTGTCCAAAAAGAATGGTAACAGCCTATCAGAAAAACCACAAAAGTGCTTATGAAAAGGACATTTCCCTCTGTGAAGCTTGCAGAGAGCCAAGGGGTTAAGGAGGGGCAAAAGGGCAGTGGAGGGGGGGGTCAGCATTGGGTGAACTTCCCTCTTCAGAGGAAATTCCACCATCTCCCTACTTGAGCAACATATTTGCACCCTTCAGATGCTTTAGAGACAAGTTTGCTTACATCACTTACCTGGTAAAGATTTGTGGAAGAAACAAGCTAAGTGAAATGCACTAGTAGCCATTATGATCAAATCAAGAGCTTTTGAAGTAGATTTAAAAGTAGTAGTAGACCAACTACTCACATACTAGCAGAATCTAGCCTAGTAGTTTAGCCTCTCCAAGATTCCACGTTCTCACCTGTGAAAGGAGGAGTACCAATATCCATGTCACTGTATAATTTGGGGATTAAATGAGATAATGCAGAAAATGCATGCAAAGCACAGGGTATATAGCAAACACTCAACAAATGCTAGTTCCTTTCCTTTTATCCATAAGATCTCAGATGCAATGATATATGGCTCTCAGTCCCACAATTCAAACTAATTTATTAAAAAATAACCTCAAGTCTTGCTCCCACTGAGTTTCCAACCTACTGATTATTACTAAATGTCTGTAAAACTATCAAAGTAACCCATTTTTCTGGATTAGGAAAGCAGTTACCCCACTAATTCTTGAAGGCAGAGGAGAAAAACAAGGATGAACATCCCACCTTTCCAATGTTATGAGAGTAAAGGCATAATAATTGCATTTACTCTGGTGGATGTATATCAGGCAGCAATGGGGAGACACAAAGGGCAGACCTGTATCCCATCACTGCAGGGCAGTTTTAATAGAACCTTCTCATTTCAACAGCCTTCATCACTGTACAGAGGATAAAGATAGCTCATCATGTTTAACTTAGATTGTCTTAGAGCCTATAGCTAAAGGAAAGCTAGCACTTATAAGGACAGAGTCTCCAATTATTAAGTAATAATACCCCCAGAAGTCAATCAACTGCCCAGCACCTGTAGAGTCAGGGTATCAATGGGGATTTGATCCAAGAAGCCAAATGATGAGGCATTCAGAATAACAGATGTGTTGCCAAATTAGACCTGGAAGAAGAGTCCATGCGAGCTATTGCCTCTCCACCTGGCATTGTGCCTTTAGTCAATATTATTAAGTCAGATGAGAGGGTTGTATGTGAAGTGAGGGAGAACAATGAGGGACTGGACCCTACACACATAAACCATAATCCCTAAATACAACCTGGACCCTCCACAGCTGTCTCTCACCACTTCTAACCTAAAAGTCATGGTGGCATGAAGAAAAAGCTGGCATCCTCTACCATAGAGCTGCATAGAGGAGGGAACTTATGGAAGGCAGAGGAGCTGTAGAACCAAGTGCTGCCCCATGCCAGCAAGGTGACACAGCACATCAGTGACAATGTGTATTGGCTGCTACAGAGCTTGGAACTCAATCAACCTCAACTCTTGGAACATAAAACTGGCTTCTGCTTCACTTCTGTCTTCCAAATCTCACACAAATTTCTCCTGTGTCCACCTCCAATCAGGAAGCAGCCAGGAGAGGGAGTTCTGGGAAATGTAGTTCCAGTTTAGCTAATTTCCACAATACGTAACCACCATGGAGAGCAAACAACAATCCAATGATGGAAATTCACTTCACTGATATGCTGGCCAACTGACACCTGGCCAGCTCCCTCAATTTTCTCTACCCAAGCTCCTCATGATTTCCAATAGCTTCTTATCCAAAAGCCCAGCATCCTTTTCTCCTGCCTCCTGTTGATCTGTGTTTGGTTAACTTGCTAGTATATAAAATCTAAATGTGCCTTTTATTTCTATGGTCACAAACTAGTTTGAATGAATGACCTCTGGTGATCATGGCATCTCTTTGCTCCTCTCCCCCATTTCTCGATTTACCAAGGAAAGGATGTCTTAATGAAGAGGGTAATTTAATCTGAATCTGCTCCTTAATTCCTAGGCATCTCTTAACTGCCTAGCTGTCAAAAGAAAGTGTGTTTTTTCAGCTGCATGGTCTATCAGGGTCTCATTAATCTACCATGTTTTAATATCCATTAGTGAGCATTAATCTAAAAGGATGGAATTGGGGCAGAGATCTCATTCCTCTTGTCTTTTCTAAATCTCTATCATCATCAGAAGTTTTTTTTTTTTTTTCTCTATGAATCTCCAAAGAGGATCAAAAAAACTGAAGACTGTTTTTTCAATCTGTCCACACTGACAGATTGCTATTTGTGCCACCCAAGCTGGATCTGAAGTTTTTTTCCGGGTTCTTCTAGCAAAGTGCACAGCACGAGTTCAACCTCACCTCATACTAGGTCATGAATCCCATCTTTCACCACTGACCACCAGCATGCTCCTTGTTTGGGGTACCTTCTCCTTCTCCATTTGTTCTTTCTGGTTCCTACACTTTCATTCAGCACCACAGCTCTGACCTCTGAATAGACTGCATAATCTAGCTTGTAGAAGCAAAGTGTCTGAATCTGAGGTCATCCTAGAGTCATCAAAAATCAGCGTAAAAAAATTTTTTTAAAGTGATTCCAAGGGGCGCCTGGGGGGCTCAGTTGGTTAAGCGGCCAACTTCAGCTCAGGTCATCATGATCTCATGGTCTGTGAGTTCAAGCCCCGCGTCGGGCTCTGTGCTGACGGCTCAGAGCCTGGAGCCTGCTTCAGATTCTGTATCTCCCTCTCTCTCTGCCCTTCCCTTGCTCACTCTCTGTCTCTTAGTCTCTCAAAAAGAAAATAAAAATGCTAAAAATTTTTTAAAAAAAAGTGATTCCAAGAGGGCAAAGAGACAAAAGGGTTTCCCAGAGTGCCTAATAATTGTTGCAGCAAGATTATTTTGCATTTCACCTATATCTTTCCCAGACAAGCTGAAACCTTGACATCTCTGAAAAGACTGTATTCTTGACCCATTACTTTATGTTAAGGTTTACCTTCAGAAGCATAAAACACATTCAGAAAATGTGGCCTTTGCTATGATTTAGAGTAGGAAGTCTTCCACTCAATATGCATAAACTCACCTAGTCAAAGAAATTGAATGCCATCAATTCACGCTTGGAGTCCTCATCTAAGAATTCAGGAGATTTTTTTTGTTCGTTTTTTTGTTTTTGTTTTTGTTTTTTGTTTTTTTTTACTGAGAAGAGTTCCTCAGACTCATATTTCTGTCACGGAAGATTTCATTTGGTCTTAAAGAGGCACAAGCACCGGGTCTTCGGAACTTTCCACCTAGTCACTTATCTGATATGAACTGCAAATGTTTAAATTACCTCAATTCATTTTCTAGATCACCCCCAGGTGATACACCCCTGGATGATGTATTGTATGGAGAAGTTCTAGTTCCTCATTCTGGACCTTGGAAACCAGCAAGACAATGTTGGTGACTCAATTAAAATGGGAAATCATGGCAAACTAACCAGCATGGTCTCATTGGGACCAGGAATGCTATCCACCTCTGGCTAATGGTATCAAATGGAGTAACAGAATTTAGAGTCTAAATCTGAAGGATTTCTAATTTTTCAAGAGAAACCAGAAATCCACAGTTTTATGTAAAATCTTCCAAATCTAAAGATAAGCTTAAAATGTGTTAAGCCCTGTGTAAGTCAGTTCTACAGGCAGAAGCCAGCACAGAGGCTCCTGGTTTTGTAAACTCATTCCCAAAGCCTTAGTAGCTGGGCTGGGCCCCTAGACATGACTTGTCACTGGAAATACAAGTTCAGTCACCTCTGGTATTTTTAATGCACAATCATTTCTATTTTAAGTCAATAGAGAGAGGCAAAAGCAGATGGAAACCAGAGCCACACTGGGTGATATGCATGTATACGCAGAATTACACCTCAAGAAATGCCAAAAGAAGTTCTTTAGAACAGAGTGAAATGACACTAGATGGAAAGTTAGATCCACAGAGAAGAATGAAGAGCACTGGAATGGTGAATGAGGGCAAAAACAGAAGACTATTTTTTTTTAATTCAGTGTTTATAGTACAGTTAACCCTTGAACAAAGCTGGGGTCAGGGGCGCCAACTCCTCACCCCTGGATTATATCTGAAAATCCAGGTATAATTTTTGACTCTCCCAAAACTAAACTACTAATAGCCAACCATTAACCAGAAGTCTTATTGATAACATAAATAGTCAATTAACATATATTTTGTATGTTATATGTAGTATGTGCTGTATTCTTACAATAAAGTAAGCTAGAGAAAAGAAAATATTAATAATAAAATCATAAGGAAGAGAAAATACATTTACAGTACTGCTTTAATTGTAAAACAATCCACATATAAGTGGATCTGAGAAGTTCAAACCTATGTTGTTCAAGGGTCAACAATATATGGATGGATACAAACATATGATAACTATAGTCCAAATGGTGAGAGAGAAGAATAACTAAAATCATTCTGTCTCAAGATTCTTATACTTTACATGAAATGGAACAATAATAACACTAAATACACTGTGATAAGCTAGCAAATGATACATACATTAAACTTCTTAGAACAACAACTATAAAAAAAAAAATACTTCCTAAGAAGTATAGGTAAGATCCAATAGAGGAATTAAAATGAAATAATAAAAATAGATTTAATAACCTAAAGAAGGCAAGAAAGGAAAAAAGGAGGAACAAAAGACAGATGTACAAGTAGAAAACAAACAGCAAAATGCCAGACTAAACTCAACCATACCAAAAGTCCATTAAATGTAAATAGACAATTAATTTTTATTAAAAGGCAGAGATTGTCAGCCTGGGTTTTAAGAAAACAAAAATAGGACCCACCTAAATGCCATCTACAACAGAGAGATTTTAAATTCAAAGATACAGATAGGTTAAATAAAAGGATGGAAAAGGCTGACCATATAAGCTCAGCGAAACAGAGTGGGTGTGGCTATATCCATACCAGATAAAATAAACTTCATAGGGACATTCCATAGTAATAAGTGAGCCCATTCATCAGGAAGATACAACAGTTCTTAATGAGCATGCACCTAATAACAAAGTCTCAAAATACATGAGGCAAAACTGACAGAAATAAAAGAAGATAGAAACTGATCCACACTCCTAGTTAGGGATTGTAACAGTACAGGTGTAGACCACCTGAATATAACGGGCACAGCATTCCTGCTTTCACAAAAGACACCCTACACATTTAACAAATGAGGCATGGGTTCTGAGCCATCAGGACAGACACCGGCCATAGAGCTAGAGGAACAGCTTAGAATCCCCTGCCTTGCCAGGCATTTCTTTAGTCACCAGATCAGAAGGGAAGGACCAGGCAGGCCAGGTGCAGGAAGCTTAGGATAATGCACATTCACCAATAGGCATGAAAGTATCACAATACTCTAACAATCAACATGGCTCCACGGGTAAGCAGCAGGTTAACTGACTCCTTTCCTAAGAAGAATGCCACCACCAGCTTCTTCCAGAAGGTATTTTATTAGACTGAACGGTCCTTGAAAACAAGATCTGGGACTGATTCATCCACATAGTTGTCACCAAGCTTGGTACGGAGCCCTCTTCATAATAGGAACATCATAAAAATTAGTGCAAAGAAAGAAATAATAAATAATTCCCTTCTTTTTTTTCTTGGTACAAGAGGTACCCTTTGGCAACACCTCCATCTACATTCAGAAAGAGGACGCTGTCGTACTTAATTCCTTCATCACAATGGTTAAAGCCAAAGCTTAGCAAAACATATTGGGATGCTGGCACCTTCTGTCGAACAAGTTGTCTATAAAAGGCTGCTGAAAAGCAGCATATGTTTTTGATAACTGTAAAACACATTATATTTACGAACCAGGAAGGAATGTAAATGCTGAATATTAATACACTTGAAGCCTTATTTACATTAAAAGGTGATCTTTGATGTGATTTGATTCTTTCCAAAACAGGACAGTCCCTTTGAGAGTCTTTTCTGCGTAGGCTGCGTGGGTGAGATGTCAGCTTTGCCCCTACTGTCACTGTAGCCCTGTCTCAGGTCTGGACTTAAAGATTAAGATACCACACTCCATTCTGAAGAGTGAGCTGGGTTAAAAGAGAAGTGAGGTCAGGATGCAGAGCAATGGAGTGCAGTGTGTGAGTGACCAGCCGCCGACTCACTGGGAGCCCCAGAGACACAGCCCGTAGCTCAGCACACATGTCTACCTAGCACATGGGACTTGTCTGCAAGGGAAGAAGAAGGTACCACAACTCCAGGGGGGTCCACAAGGCAGGAAGGGAGGGGGTCTGTATCAGCCTGGCTCCTTCCCATCTCCTGTTTCCCAGGGGTCAAGGCTCACCCCCTATGAAGCCAACTACCCAGTACTTCTGGACTGCACTGCCCAGTGGCCACTCTGGGATCCAGATTTCATGACCTTCAGGTGATAAGAAACCTGAGCATGGAGGGGTGACTCTCTTTAAGAGTCGCAAAGAGCTAAAGAAGGAAGCAGTCAAGGTAACCTGGGAACACGCCAAAGCGTTAGCTCCACTACACCCCAAGCTGGCCAGTCCCGTAGACCGGTGGAGACTCAGTCCTGGCCACAGTACGGTACAATCACTCAGCTCTGCAACCTTCCCAAGGCGCCGCAGCCTCTCGCTGCTGCCTGCAGGTTGGAAAGGCAAGAGCTGTAGGCCAGGACAGAGTGTGAGCAGAGGAAGAAGGAGTAGTTACTTGAGAGAAACAACTAGGTGCTAGAAAGAGCTGAAACCTTAGAATCAGATAAACCTTGGTTCAAATTCCATCTCCACACTCACTGGTCGCGCAACTTTGTGCAAGTCACTGAACCCCCTGGGCTAAGTTCTCCCATCTTAAATGAGGATAAAAAACAACTGTCTATGGAGGCGTTAGGCCGATATGCCTCCTGGCACAGCACAGGGCCCTTGCCACTCATCGAACATGAGCTCCTGCCTGCACCAGAGACTACCTATCAATATCCTATGAGCCTCACCTTGCTTAATAAATAGTATTTGTTAGCAGGTCATCGCCAGCTAAGCTAAGGGCATGAAAGCAAAGTCACCACGGTCAAAAGAGCATGGCATTGCCTATAAATAGCATGGAGACACACGTGTGAGCATGCACAGATATTCACAAATGCCCCGGGCACACCTTGCCAGTCCCTGTGATCTTCCCCTGCAGAACACATCCGCCACTTAAGAACTCAAAAACTCAGCTCGAGGACAAGTCACCTCCTCTTTTTGCCTGCTTTGCAAGGACAAATTTGACAGAAACGTAGAACCCGTGTAGGTATTTAAACAGCCCGTGCGGCAGGGAAAGCCTTCACCCCTGCCATGAAGGATAGACTTGACGACAACATCCACTATACAGATGAGCCCTCAAATGAGTGCGGGAGCCGCGAGTCCCTGGGCTCGGAGGAGAGAGGCGGCCACCGCTCTGCCTCTGCCGCCGGCCGCGCCGCCCGGGGGTATCCATCACAGTAAGTACCAGAGGAACAACACCTCTGATACCTCTTCATTGGGCCGCCGGCAAATGAGGCACTAGATTAGGCCTGACACGGGCAGAGCGCGAGCGGAGGTTTGCCGGGTGTAATTAATTGGAACTTCGCCAGCTTGACAAATTGGGATGATGAATCTATCTTGTATGAATAGGGAAAAAATGCATAATCAGTCAAAGATTTAGTTAAGACAGCTTTACTCTGACTCCCTGCCACAGCTAAATCCATTAAGGCAAGGAGACATCACTTTAAAGAAGGCAATGTCCTTCATATGTTCAATTTATAACTTTTTGTTCTTGAATTTATGAGAGAAGTCAACTCAGATTTGCTTGGCTTGAAGGGGAGAAGAGGTTTCTCTTGCGAGTTTAAAACATAATTTGTCTCCTGTGTCTTTTAGTGCCATGGAGATACGTGTAAATAGACTTTGGGGGGATTTTATTATCAATTCTATAAAGCATTTTATTAGTAGTTGAACCAAACAGGCCACTTTGCCTCTGTGGTGAAGGTTTTGTGCTAAATAGAAAAACTTTCTCCTCAGGTTCCTCCCACACACCCCTGTTTTCTAGATCCCTGTTTGTAGACTGTAATAGATTCAGCAGTAGGTGGGTGAAGACTGCTTTCTGTTCTAATTGGCAAGAGAAATCATTTTTTAATTTCTCCTACATCCAAGTTGGATCTACTTGTGAAAAGTACCAATTAGGTGATTATCTAGCTAATTTGACAAATGTTAAAAAAAAAAAATCAAACAAGATAAACCAGCCCTCCCATTAAAAAAAAAAAAAAAAAAAAACCTTTAGAATTATTGACAAGATTAACTAGATGGTTATGCCGTGGGCAAGAAGACATTGCTTCCAAGAAGAAAGAGAGGGCAGGTTCACACGTCTTCAATTCTTCAATGCATGACTTTGCAAGTATTAATTAGTTCATAGCCCTTAAATCTGTGGGATTTTTAAAAATCTAATCTGGGTGTCAAAATTCTGCCTATCCCCTCTACTAAATAATGAAGCAATTCTGCCCGTTCATTAGTTCTCAGCCTTTGGAAAACAGAAGCTGTCTGGGGCTTCCACAAGCAAAGTCTTGCCAGCATTAACGACAAAGGTCTCTATTTCAACCTGGACATGGTTCCTTCTCACCCAATGAAGAACAAAATGCTAAGACAATAGTACAATTAAAATGCCAAGACCTCGCATGCAACCCCACAGACGGTTGAACACAAACATGGATTGTGCCCATTGAGGCAGGCCCGCTGGGCACCTCTCAAGGTCGGTCACCTATACGTGCCCAGGTGGGAGCATCTGGACACAAGTGGCCTGGAGCCCATTCGTGGAAACGCATACTGCAGTTGTTCAGTAAGGCATGAAGGAAAGGGATGGAAGGAAAGAACCAATGGCAGGCTGCACTGTGATGACCACACCAGGGCCGCAAGAGCAAGTCCCCAGAGAGCTACTGTCACTTTTTCCGCCCTCCCTACCCTGCGCCAGTGCAAATGTCCTGTAAAAAAAAAAAAAGATATGTGTGAAACTCACTAAATACCACTTTGGATATGGACTCAGCTGTCCTGTAATTTGAATCACACCTTAGCTTCAAGTGGCAAAATGCCTTTCCTCGCTACCCATAAAAACTTTTAATGTTCAATGAAACTTAAGAAGTAGAAAGTGAGAAAAAAGTTGAAAGGTACTCGATTTTCCTTTTGTGGGTCTTTTTTTTACAGTCTTTTTCAAAGGACGGAGAGACAGACACAGGCAAACACTCTGTTTGAAAGGACTGCGGGAGAGGAGAGGTCCCTCAGGAGACCACTCAAGTTACAATTAACAAAGGGTGTGATGTTTCGCTTGGAGGCACTAGCATTTACACTTAAGAAGATAATCGCTAAGCAAATTGGGGCCATGTTAGCCCCAACTTTCCTTCTCCTTCTTTTCAAAATTTCTATTTTTCTTTGAAGCGTTATCGTATAGCTGAAGGGTTACAATCTTTTCTCTTCAATTTTTGTCTCAGCCAGTCTCATAGTCACAGGACAGGAATAACTTACTCCAGAATAGTATTTTTCATTTTTAATTAATGTGTTCTCATGCTTTATCTCATTTAATCCTTCCTGTTTCCATTAAGCAAGAACTGATTTTTTAAATGAGATTCAGTGACGTAACAGATACACCCAAACTATAGCTGCGGGTGTGTGGTTGGGATCCAAAGCCAAGGTTTTCCGATTCCGGATGCCATGGCCTCTCTATTAAACTATAGTGCATTGTCTCCCCATAATAATAATAATCGTGCCATCTTTATGGTTTTTAAATTTAGTAATAAAAATAGCTGTCTGTGTGCCAGGCAGTGTGCACAGCGTTTATCTTAGTTAATCCTCACAACGTTTCAGACAAGTAGGATCACCTCCCCTGAACTGATGAGGACATTAATGCAGAGAGAGGGAAAACAACATGGCAGATTTCAGACCATGCTTACCAGGGTTCAAGTTGAGCTTCTCAACCACCAGGTTCAGATCACAGGTAACAATCCATTTCCACATCATGTTCCCTGTGATCTTTCTACTTCCTATCTTCTTGTCAAATCCATGGACAGATTATCACTCTATCACTTCTTCCCTAACCAGGGGTAAAACCTGCCCAATGGCCCACTGCCCCTTTCCTCAATCAGCCAGCCAAACCTGCTGCCACTTCTTCCCAAGCTTCCATGCACTCGGCAAGCACGCACTAAGTACTATGCTGGGCACACGGCAGATCCTAGAGTACCACAGAGAGGGTCCAGAATGGCCAGACATGAAGGACTAGCAAGGTCACGGCTAGGGGTATCTTTAATCCCTGAATTTTAATCCCATAAAAAAGTGATGACGGGTCTTCAGGTAGACTGGACACTGGGAAAACTGGCAAGCTGGCGGTGGTCTCTAGATTTGCCCACAGTCCGAGGACGGTATAGGACAAAGCATGTGCAGGTCCCTGACAGGGAGCAAGAGGGCATCGGTGAAGGCAACATCCAAGAGGTGACTTGAAAGACATCAAGAGCTTGTGCATGATGACAACGTGGGAGCCACGTAGGCATGGGGGTGGACTACCCAAAGACCGGCACCCAGAAAATAACCCTAAAGTTTTTCACCTTCTTCAAGATTGGCTTTGCAAATGGAACTGCAGGATAGACATGCAGGGGCTGTGCTGAGAGGAGCCTGAAAGCAGGGGCCATAACTGCCTCTCCAGGGGCAATTCTTCTGTGGGGAGACAGGCTAAACCAAAGAAGGAGATCTCCTAAAGGGTGGAGAAGAGATCTGTTGCAAGGTCCCATCCAATCATGAAGATAATGTGACAGAATGGAAAGCTCCTAGAGAGGGACATAGAAAGGCCTGGGCGTGAATTCCAGTTCAACCACTTACTGGTTCTCCAGGTGGGAAATCTCTGAACTTCCCTTGCCTCATCTGTTACACAAGGAAAATAGTCATATTTTCAACTACATGTTGATCTACATGCCTCACTCAAACCACGTCTTGAGCCCTCGTTCTTAGCAGACTTGGCCATGACATTCTGACTACACCCTCTCTGGTATTGGACCTAGGATGGACCCCAGACCATATCTAGATTAACGAATGCCTGCAAATGTGGAAATGGGACTGTCTAGGTGCAGTTAGCTGTGAGTGGGGGGCTGAGCTTCTAGGTTATGCAGACTCAGATACTGAGGGCACAACTGGTGGGCAGCCTTGACACCTGTGTGCAAATAAGAAGATGTGCAACATGAAGCAAAGATAGAGAAACACCTCTTTCTCTTTTTTGTTGTTTTAATGTTCACTTATTTTTTTTGAGAGAGAGAGAGTAAGTGCAAGAGCGAGCAAGAGAGGGAGAGAGAGAATTCCAAGCTGATGGCGCAGAGCCCCATGCGGGACTCAGTCTCACCAAATGTGAGATTGTGACCTGAACCGAGTTCAAAGTCAGATACTTAACCTACTGAGCTACCCAGACGCCCCAGAGGAATTGCTCTTTCTAGCTCTGGTTCTCATAGGGCTATAATTAGGTTCTAAGAGGTTTGTCTGTATCTTACAATAAAGTCTTTTATTTGAGCCTCTGAGCAAGTCTCTGGGGCTTGCAAGCAATTTGCCCTGACTGAGATCCTCAACAAATAGCAACAATAACAACGATGACTCCAACACAAGTACAGTGACAATGACAGTAACTTCCATGATATTCAATGCTTTTGTATAAGACTAGCCACCACAATACATATATACAATGGACTACTATGTGGCAATGAGAAAAAATGAAATCTGGCCATGCGTAGCAACATGGATGGAACTGGAGGGTATTATGTTAAGTGAAATAAGTCAGTCAGAAAAAGACAGATACCATATGTTTCCACGAATAGGTGGACTTGGTGAGACTAAGCAAAAACCAGGGGGAGGGGAAGAGGGGAAAGAAAAAAAAAAAAGACACAGAGAGGGAGGGAGATAAAACATAAGAGACTCTCAAAGACTAAGAACAAACTGAGGGTGAGGGAGATGGGGGGGGAGAGGGGGTGATGGGCATTAAAAAAGGGCATATGTTGGGATGAACACTGGGTGTTTTATGTAAACCAATTTGAAAATAAACTATTTTAAATTAAAAAATAAAAAAATAAAAAATAAATTAAAAAAATTAAAAAAAAAAAAGACTAGCCACCACAAGAAAAGGTACTTATAATCCACTGACCTAATAATGAGAACACTACAGCAATAAGATGAATGCATATCCTAGGACCTTGCTATCCTAGGTCGTTGGACCAGCAAATATCAGCACCAGCTGGGAACCTGTAAGAAATGAAGGAATTCGGGCCCCTTCCCCGACTAGGTGAGTCAAAATATGCATTTTTACAAGATCATCAGGTTAATTATATACACATGACGTTAAAGAAGCAGTACCCTGCTGGTAATACCTGCCCAGTGAATAAAGGTGCCCATTGGTCACCCTCCTGGTCACCAGAACTGGTTCAGGTGACACGCTTGGCTGAGCCCATCTTCCGTTCCTCTCTCATGGCTCCATATACGCCCTCCCAAATCCGAATGCTCATTTAAGAGGACAATCTCCCCGCCGACAGTGGACCATTCTTCTGTCAAGGGAAAGTCTCGAGAGCTGGCCATTTGAACCCGGACCAGTTGCATGGCCCCATTAGTTTACAGGATTTAACACTCACTTCTCAGATTATAAACCCTCAAAGAGTTCTTTCCAGCTCCCAACACACCAAATAAATATGTCTATTAAATATCTGCTTCAGGCCTTTGCGGCTCCACCGTCTGAAAGGCTAGTGGAGGCAACTTGCAAAGCACAAGGAAAACGAAGTGAGAATCATGCAGCTTTTATCTTCCAGTGACCTGATTTTCAGTAAAACGGGAATAATCACCTATCCCAGGGTTTTAATGACACAATAAAGAGTTTAAAGTATGGATTTCATAGAGTCGGAATGAGAATAAAAATGCTATATACTTATTCATTCGTTCTTTCATTCATTTATTCGGTCTTTCATTTGCTTTTTCCAATTGCCCTGTTCCAACAGAGGACAAAAAGAGACAAGGAGGTTTTATTCTACATGTCTGGATAAGGAGACAGGGATGGCCAAAGGGGTGACATATTGGACGCATGCTGACTCTCAGGAACAAATTATTAGGTTTCTTTTCAAGCTCTTTAATTGATTTCCAAGTAGATAAGAAAGTGTGGTGTGTGAATTAAAGCAAAGAGAGCAGATGTTACCCTCAGTCCAAAGTGGCTCAAATACTGGCTGTGACTTAGTATCCTGTGGGTTTTTTGAGCTGCCTGCCTATCAAACCTGAATTCCATCATGTGCAAGATGGAGACAGCAACTGCATTATGGCTAGTTCTAAGGATTAGGAAAAATGTCACTTTGAATCATTATTTCTCTGTAGAAGGAGACATCTCATGGCTGTTAATACCTATAAGAGCCTCCTGAAGATGGAGTGTCCCAAGCCTGGCACCCTCAAGGAGTGACGGAATTCAGCCATCAGAGCTCTTATGAAGATTGAATGTGCTAAAGATTGTGATTGTCTTAGCACAGTGCCTGAATACTACCTGTACACCTGCTGTTTGATTCTGTTATGATCTTTAGGATGAAACAGATGTGTTCACAGGGTCACCTGGGTGGTTCAATTGGTTAAGTGTGCGACTTTAGCTCAGGTCATGATCTCACAGTTCTGTGAGTTTGAGCCCTGCATCGGGCTCTGTGGTGACAGCTCAGAGACTAGAGCCTGCTTCGGATTCTGTGTCTCCCTCTCTCTCTGCCCCTCCCCCGTCTCAAAAATAAACATTTAAAAAAATTTTAAAAAAAGAAACAGGTGTGTTCACGTCCCAGTGACACACTAGCTCTGTGACCATGTGCAAGTTTATTGATTGATAAGCTACCTTATTTCAGAAAAGATTTGATGCACCTTGTCAAGTTAGCTCGGTTTCTTCAACCATTCAATGAAATTATTTTTAATATTATATGAGAAGACTTATAGACAAAGAGCTGCTAATATTTTTCTTTTTATTGCTCCAATCCATTCTCTTCTGCTTTGTGCCGCTAGGAGCTGAGCCTGACAAACCACACCCTCGGCTCTTTTCTTGGCTGACTTCCCTTTGGGTTTGGCCAATAGGAGACCAGCAGGAAAAGGAGGATGGTGAGAGAGAGAGAGGCAGGAGTATTTCTTCCTCTTGCCCTCCCTGCTTCAGGGCAGCATCTCTGGCACTATCAGCATCCTGCATGGTTGCGGCTTTGTCAAGCAGCCCTTCTTCCCAGACACCATCTTTCACCATGATAGATAACTGTTACCTCCATTTTCCACAGTGGCTTCGAGTGACAGCAGCTCCCCACTGCTGTCAAACACAAGACACTTTATTAACATTTCTCGTCTGGTCCCTTAATGCCGTCCATGCCTCCGAAAGTAGCCCTTTCCTGAAAGCTGCTTCTTGGAAACACCTGACTGAATTGTCTCAAAATACCACACCCCAAGACAATGCTCAATTGTAGGAGACAAACCATTAGACTACTTATCCAGACATCTGCCCATTCTTTGGAACTGCTCTTCAGCCCATTTGGAAGAAACCAAGACACAAACTTAATCTAAAGAGAATGCAACCATAAGCTGGATGGAGCCCATTCAATGTTTCCTGGAAAATCTGAACTAAAAGAAACAGGGACTGAATTGGTGAAAGGTGGTGGAGATCCCAGCCTGACAGAACAGAGAAAGAGAATTTGTGGGTAGGAAGAAAATTTACAGTGTTGCTCAGTATTAGCAGTCCAATGATCATGGCACTACCTGGAATTAGGACTCCCCTATTTGATTCCCAAGACACAGATGTGGCTAACGCAGAAGGAAGAGAGACTGGAATGGCGGCGTGCCACCAGGAAGAACATTACAGTCAGTGACATAGTGGTAAAATGAAGTCATGGTGCGCAGAATTCCAAAGAACTCAAGGGTAGCCTTGTGGGAATGATCTAGCCATTTGACTTTGGGCAAGCTGTGCGGCCTTTGGTTCTTTATCTGTGAGATGAAAGGGTTATTTTATAGATGAAACTCAACATACTGTTTATCTCCAGAGTTATCTATTTAAGGAATTAGATTTTTCTAGTCAGTCCTAGCCACTGTGATCCACCAAGTTTCTTCTTTCATTTGCTTCCTGTTTCCAGAAAATTCTCCTTTTGAAGGGTAGCTCGGACATTGAAGCTGTTGACCTAACGCTGTGGCTGTTGAAAGTATTTCCGTGAATGGATCTAGCCAGAACCAGATTTGCTTTTATTTTTATTTTTTTTAATTTTATAATAGTTTATTTTCAAATTGGTTTACATATAACACCCAGTGTTCATCCCAACATGTGCCCTTTTTAATGCCCATCACCCCCTCTCCCCCCTCCCTCATCCCCCTCACCCTCAGTTTTTTCTTAGTCTTTGAGAGTCTCTTATGTTTTATCTCCCTCCCTCTCTGTGTCTTTTTTTCCTTTCCCCTCTTCCCCTCCCCTTGGTTTTTGCTTAGTCTCACAAAGTCCACCTATTCGTGGAAACATATGGTATCTGTCTTTTTCTGACTGACTTATTTCACTTAACATAATACCCTCCAGTTCCATCCATGTTGCTACACATGGCCAGATTTCATTTTTTCTCATTGCCACGTAATAGTCCATTGTATATAAGTACCATAACTTCTTTATCCATTCGTCAGTTGATGGGCACTTGGTCTCTTTCCATGATTTGGCTATTGTCTAAAGTGCTGCTATGAACATTGGGGTACACATGGCCCTATGCATCAGCATTCCTGTGTCTCTTGGGTAGATTCCTAGCAGTGCTATTGCTGGATCATAGGGTAGCTCTATTTTCATTTCTTTGAGGAAACTCGACACCGTTTTCCAGAGTGGCTGCACCAGTTTGCATTCCCACCAACAGTGTAGGAGGGTGCCTACTTCTCCACATCCTCGCCAGCATCTATAGTTTCCTGATTTGTTCATTTTAACCACTCTGACTGGTGTGAGGTGGTATCTCAGTGTGGTTTTGATTTGTATTTCCCTGATGGTGAGTGACATTGAGCATCGTTTCATGTGTCTGTTGGCCATCTGAATGTCCTCTTTGGAGAAGTGTCTATTCATATCTTTTGCCCATTTCTTCACTGGGTTGTTTGTTTTTCGGGTGTGGAGTTTGGTAAGTTCTTTATAAATTTTAGATATTAGTCCTTTATCCGATATGTCATTTGCGATGATCTTTTCCCATTCCGTTGGTGGTATGTTGAAGTATTTCCGTGAATGGATCTAGTCAGAACCAGATGTGCTTTTAAAATGTTGACTTCTCAAGGGTCACATTTGAGCTTTCTGTATCTATCTTATTTATCCACGTTGAGAATGAGTTTAATGCTTCAAAATGCTGGTTTGGGGGGAAAATATTGATAGAATTCTTTTATGGAGAGAAAATGGCCCATGTAAAGAATATTCGCTTAATCACTAGTTCAGTTCTTGACTGACTTGGGAAAATGGAGCCTTTTGGGGTCTGAGGACCTTTTTTTTGGTCTTTATTGTTTGTTTTAAATGGTCTTAAATGCCTCACAGAAATGTGAAATGTGTCTTTGTATTTTCATTTGCATATATTTAATTCTTGAGTAGTAGAGGGAATATTGTGATTGCTGCATATGTCCACCGATGAAAGAGAATATTTAATTCTCTCTTGGAGTTATGACATTAATATTGCTACTCTTACAAATAAATATTTTGGCATCAGATATCCACCATGTACGTTAGAGTTCCAGTTTAAATTTGCAACTTCTATGACTATTTGGTTATCACAAGAATATCATATGTTCTTGTAAAGAAGCCATAGAATATGATTGTTCCTCTGGTTTGCAAAATTAACTGGAGATGAAAAAAAAAGAGTAGTTGGTGCAAACCATAAGGCTGTATTACAAGTGAAAGGTAAAAATATATCTGGGGTCGAATTTTAAAATCGAATGATAACAGGGGCATCTGGGTGTCTCAGTCAGTTAAACTGCCAACTTCGGCTCAGATCATGATCTCACAGCTTCTGAGTTCGAGACCCATGTCGGGCTCTGCGCTGACAGCTCAGAGCCTAGAACCTACTTTGGGTTCTGCATCTCCCACTCTGTCCCTCCCTCGCTTGTGCTCTTTCTCTCTTTCAAAAATAAATAAACATTAAAATTTTTTTAAACCTGAATGATATCATAAGTAAATCAAATTTTGAAGATGATTGCTTCCTCCACTCCTACTTAAATTTAAAATGAGGTAGCATAGGTGTAAGGTTTTTTTTTTTTTTTTTTTGGTTCAAAGTCTATTGTTTTCACTACAAATTCTAAGTACTGTTAAAAATTATATGGCAATACAAATTATATACTAAGAAGTATAACAAGAGTCTTTGGCTCTGAAATCGGAGTTCTGGGACCATAATTTAAAGAAATAACTGAAGAAACAAAATCCATGGGGATGAACGTATTCATTTTCACATTACCTATTATATGGAAAATTGGAGACAATTTATAAGTCTAACAATAAGATTTAGTAAGTAAAATATGGAACATAAAACTCAATAGAATTGCCTAGAGCCACTGCTATGAAAACTTTTGGTATATGAAGTTCACCAAAAAAAAAAAAAAAAAAAAAAAGAAAAGAAAAGAAATCATATGTTCATTATCACTGCAACCATGTAAAACTATATTTAAATCTTATAAGGGAACAGTTAAAAATGAAAAATCATTGCATTAGATTGATGGAATTAGAAATAACATATTTTAAAAGGAAATCCTTGTTATTGTTAGAAAACTGCTCTATACAGCTTGAGATAGAAGACTGGAGCTAGAAGAAAAGATTCTCTGACAGGGCTCTCTGTGAAGGGAAAGAAATGCATGTTTATTTCTGTATTAGGGATTACTGATTGCCAGTGACAGAACCCCACTCAACCCAGCTTAAACAAAAGAAAATTTATTGCAGGGGCACCTGGGTGGCTCAGTCAGTTAAGCGTCCGACTCTTGATTTCAGCTCAGGTCACAATCTCACAGTCTATGAGTTCAAGCCCCACATCGGGTTCTACACTGACAGCATGGAGTCTGCTTGGGATTCTCTTTCTCCCTTTCTCTCTGTTCCTCCCCTGCCCACGCTCTCTCTCTATGTCTCAAAATAAATAAATAAACTTCAAAAATTTATAAAAACAACAAAAAAAGAAAATGTCTTGCAAAGACTACATGAATTCAGAAAGAGAATCATAGCTGGACTGCAGAACAAGGCTGAGGCACAGGCACTGGCCCATGATGGCCTCACAAGCCCCAACTCCTCATGAACAAAATATCAAAGTTTTAAATAAAGACCTGATCCAGTTGTTCACTTGCAGAACCCTGAGAGTGAGTGCCTCACTGCCTCATCCTAATCAATGTGTTCTCTATTTAAAATGTTGACATTTTGTTCATCATGGACTCCTTGCATTAAATTTTATTTACAAAAAATACCACAAGGGCGCTTGGGTGGCTCAGTTGGTTAGACGTCTGACTTCAGCTCAGGTTAAGATCTCCCAGTTAGTGGGTTCAAGCCCTGCGTCGGGCTCTGTGCTGACAGCTTGGAGCCTGGAACCTACTTCGGATTCCGAGTCTCCCTCTCTCTCTGGACCTCCCCCGCTTGAGCTCTGTCTCTCTGTCTCTCTCTCTCTCAAAAATAAACATTAAAAAAAACACTGTAATAAAGTATTCTTTGTTGTAATCAATATGTTTTTTGTTTGTTTGTTTTACTCCTCTTTCAGTTTTGTGCCCACTGCGAGTGCCTCACACCCCTCATGCGAATTCCTGCTCTGCCTGCACAGTGTTTGAAATTCATCCAAGCCCACCCGGAATCAAGGCACTATTTCCCACTAGGCTCTATTGAGATCTTAGCCCATCACATGATAATAATGGATGAATCTATTAGTAGGTATTTTCAAGCCAGACTGAGTGTGTCCATCAGATAAGCTGAGAGCAAGAGACAGGGCAGAAAACTCTTGTTTAGGGAGAGAAGGAAGGTAGGAAAAGTCTGCCAGGGAAGCTGGAGGCCCTGCCGAGAAAGGATGAGCCAGAGAAAATTTATACCATTTGTACAGTCTTTCCAGGGATAACTCAAACTTTGCCTCCTGCTACCTTTGTACCACCTCCCTGTTAGGGTGACAACGAGGGGTCAGAGATGGCATGCCCATGACAGAGATGGATTTCTCCTGTGAGAAGCAGTCCAGCATGGAACCCCTTGATGGTGCTTCACAGCCTTGGCCTCCCCTGCCCCCGGCCACCCATGGGCACTGAGCTCTGTGCTCCAGAAGCCCAGACAAGCCTCATCTTCCGACTACGGATCTAGCCCATGGTCCCCATGTTGAGTCCCAGGTGCCCTCATGCACATGAATTGTTAAGGCAAATCAGGAGGAAAGATGATGGATGATGCTTGCTTGGTTTTATTCAAAGTGTGCTTCCCATTAAGGAGAAATGTCATTTGTGCCTTAAGCCATCTGAAGCCTATTTGTTTTCATATTTATGGGAGTACATTTGCCTTGCTCTCCCTTTTCTCTCTTCACTTTCAAGTCTGCTCCTCGCACATCTCCCTCCTGCCCCCACTCACCCCCTAATCCTCACCCTATTCCCAAAATTTCTTGCTAAAATATGGCTGAGAAGCTAAGGAAGTGGTCATCTTTGGAATGCTCTTGTCACAATGGACACAAAGAAGAAGCCCTGTAACATGAGAAACCCAACTTTTCCCTGCACGGTGAACCAGTCTGCTCTGACCCACAGGAGAGCCATTCTCCTTTTCTCCATGCACACTTCTGAGTCTTCCCCTTGGTTTATTGGGTTAATCACATCTCCTTCTTCCTCTCAGAAAGAACTGAGGCAGATCCTACATTTCACTACCACCTGATGGCAGATGGGAACGGGAAGTCACTGGTAGGTCAGTCTTTTCTAGCACTGGATGCCAAGAAAACAACCCACCTGAGTTTAATTACCAAGCCCGTAGAGAGTTCTGGGAGCAGCCCGTCTCAGTGCCATCTTCAGATCGTCTCCTTTATTTGGTGATTTGATTACTCTATCTGTCAAATACATTTTTTAAACCAGTCATCACAGTCCTGGATGTTCTTGACGATTCTTTAAACCACTGAACTCTGCAGCCAAGACAATGGCATTCACCTTCCAATTTTCATTCTTTATTTCATCTGCAAATCATTTGCCTTTGAAGAATGTAACCGGGTAGTTCAAACTTTCTGATTCATCTGTTATTAGCAGACCCCCAATAGAATGACTTTATAAATCTTCCCAATGCCTAGACACGAGCCACGTGCATGCACACATGCGCACACACACTCACAACCCAACACTGCCTATTTTGCAAGATAAGGCCAGAACCTGACAAAGAACTAGAGAAACAAAATGAAAGATTTCAACTACAAGAAAGGTTCCAACCTTAGCTTCTCTCCTTCTTAATGGGGCAAAATCTGACACATTCAAGTATTAAAGAAAATATGTTAATCACTGTATCTAGCAATTTTTCTGGGTGTAAGCTAATTCCTACTTCATTTACAGTCACTGTGTTTCTTTACTGATATAAACCCTGAAAATATATTTATCTTTGAACAAACTCTAGAGGTTTGGAATTTTGGCTAAGCGATGCATCAGGGCCATTCTTAAGGAATAATACCAGGAGTTGAAATAAATGCCCCTCCTCTGCCTCCTCCTTGTCTCATTTCCATTTACCTTTATGCAGCTCCAGAGCCAGAGACAGATATTCTCAGCACATACTCTGCCTTACACTACATCAAGGGACAGCATTTCCCTAGAACACAATGTGTGTTTTATGCAATGCAAAAACCTGGCTTCCATCATGCCCTAGCTACACAAAACTCCAATATCCCAAATCAAGGTCAGGACCAACCATAAACATTTTATCTTCGTTGTTGCGGTGCCTTCCAATGGTACTCCACAAAATCAGAAGTAAAAAATATATAACTCAATAGTGGAATCACTTGAGAGTGGGGTCATACAGACCCAAGCTTGAACACTGGCCACACCACTTAATAGCCATGACCTTGGGCAATTCATCCACACTTTCTAAGCCTGTTTTCCTGTTGCTAACCTTGGGTTGACATCACACACCCTAGTGGCCTCTAGTGAATATAAATCACAAAGAACTGCTCCAGGAACATTTTAAGGGATCAATAAATGTTAATCTGCACCATGTCATACACTTTTTTCTTCCTTTTTGAATCCTCCATTCTGAGCAAGGATAGCCAGGTGTGTGCCATCCATATTGCAGCCATGGACTTGCTGTAGAAGAAACTTCTTAGCATTACTAAGGACAAGTGCATTAAACATGAGTGACTATAGCTACCCTGGGGTCCCAAGAGCTATACATGTCCTTTATATTTGGAGGGACTATCTAGCTTCCTTACCTTGGGAAGAAAGGTACCAACGCATCATGTAGGATTGGTACAACACAAACAATAGAGATTGCAATGGTATCACATCCCAGGGGAAAGACCGGCCAACTTAAGGTAATCTGCTGTAGTCCTTTCTACACGATTTAACATCTGACAGTTTGCAGTGTCTAGCCAGCCATGGCGCTGTGTTTTATGACTGGCCATTGAAAATAATTAGTTGGTGACCCAGAAAACTGATATATAAAATCCTTTTAATCACCAATATGGCTTTCAATTATACAGCGTAAACTTATTAACCTTTTTACTGCTGAGACTTGATTTATGGAATTTATCTACATGACCATTATGAGCAGAGATAAAAAGTATATTATCTGAGGTGTTGGCATTAACAATAAAGAACTGCTTTTTCCCATCGTGGAATCTTAAGTGGCAATGGCAGCCTCCCACTAAGTCTCTAGGGATTCATTTGTTTCCTGCAAGCATTCAGTAAGGGTTGACTGAAGATCTACTGTATGTCTGCGTGGCTTTGTAACTTAATAGGGTGACGTCCAAACACCTTACTTAGCATGGCCCCGGGCCTAAAGGGGGTGAGTCAGACCTGAACCCAATATTTTCTAGCTTCTTCTCTTAAAACTTCACAATCCCCCAATGGCTGTGCTTTCCATTGCTCTATTTTCTGGCCATGTGTGTCTTCTATCTTGAATATATCTGCCCAGTCCTGCCAACAGCCACAGCTCCTAACCACACACACTCTCCAACACACACACTCTCATACAACCCTTTCACACACAAAACCCCCCCAAACACCTACACACGACCCCATACACATGCACACAACCCTTACACACAAAACTGTCTCACAACATCCCCCACAATACTACAATATAATTCTCCCCCAACATCCATAATCCCTGCATACATACCCACAACCCCACAGCATGCACACAATCTCCTAACATCTATGAAAATACACACCAACAACTACACACAACACACACACAAAACCTTCCCACACGCGCACGACACTCCTCTCGACACATACACACAATCTTATACACACACACACATAAAAATCCTGCCTTCCACAACACTTACACAAACCCTTTCTCTGCCTGAAGAGCATCTTCTCATTTGGTGTCCCATGAAATTTCCCAATTCCCAGGGCACAGTGTGTCACTGCCTCCTTTCTGCTTCTTCACTTCCCCTGCTTTCAGCTACTTTGCCTAAGATCAGAGTGCAGGTGAACCCAAGAGACTATAAACTTGAGATTAGGACCTAATGTCTCCTTTATTGTTCATCCTTGGAACCTAGCAGAGTGTCCTGCACTGAAATGAACAAAGGGTACACAAGAAGTGAGCAACGTTATTCTGCTTCCCAGAATATTTAAGAAGAAAGTGCATGTGTGTGTATACACTTGAGGCAACATCAACACAGCAACTAAAAAACAAGTTTTCAATAACATTATACACGAGGTTGAAAGAGAGGGATCCCAACAGTTATCAAAACACAGTGTTTCTACTTCACCATTAGGGTGGTGATGGCCCAAAGCAGAGAAACGGCCCAAGGAATGAGATGGCAAAGAGGAAGACCTTAGCAGTGCTTCCATTGCTTAACAAGACCACTTGCTCACTCAGGCTCTACTGTGGATGACAAGCCAGGAGGTTTTGGGGTGAGCGGGTGCCCACAGGAGATGCAGAGGCTTCAGCTTTTATCATCAGAGACACTGCAGGCTCCAGAATTCCTGTAGTGCTCTGAACTCACACCCACTGTGGTCAGCGCCATGCGCTCATACCCACGCTCCGTGTCGAATACCCAATGGGCACACCCAGTATAAGTGTAAGTCACCAGGAAAACAGGGGCCTCCAAAGACATTTTATTAGGAATAACGCTCCAAAATACTATGAGTGTAGTCATTCCCCACAAAATCAGCATTTTGTGGGCCTTCCTTACACTTATTTTATGGCTTAGTATTGATTTTACTCAGAATTCCTATGAGAAGGGAAGATGAAGATGAAATCATCATCTTTTCAGAGTTTAAGGACACTAAGGTCTTAATCTTGCTCTGATTAAAGTATGTATTATACGACATCAAGTTTATTTATTGATATTTTTTCTCCCTAGCCAGATTTTATAAATACTCCAATGGCAAGAACATTAGCACATTTCCCCTGTATCCCTATATCTAGCCCAGGGCTAGCATAAATGAATAAATTAGTCATTTATTAGTCATAAATAAATTACTCATAAAATGAATAAATAAATAAGTGACTAATTAGTATTCATTATTAGGCATTCCATTCTCCCATTTCCTCCACTGGACTTCCAACAGAACCCCAGTGATACTGAGCCAAATTTTTGGGCTCATCATATTATGTTATAATTATTGATTTATGTAGATCTCTTGTACAGGATTGTATTCCACCAGGGAAATAAATATTATAAAAATAGGAAACTAAAATTTGTGGAGGTTTACCTATATACCAGGTACTGAACTAAGTACCTACGTTTTCTCATTACTTCTTATACAAACCTTATGAAATAGATACTATTATGAGTCCGAATTTACATATGAGGAAACTGAGCCTTAAAAAATTTCAGAGACTTATCCGAGAATATACAGTGAGTAACTGGTTGAGTCTGGGTTTGAACCAAGTAACCTGGTTCCAGAGCTTCGCTTTGAATGAATGGCTCCTGGTTAGACTATACTCAAAAAGAATTTCAACATTAATCCATTCTAGAACTACATGTTACACATCCTCCTCATGTCAGGAAATGTGTTACGTACTTAAGATAACATGATGAACACTATGGGTTTTCTCCTTGCCCTTCAGAGAACTTGCAGCCCAGTGTGAACTCAATGCTGAATCAAATGATTCAAATTATGAACACAAGTTCATAATCCAAAGCTGCGCTAACTGTGATAAAGGCACGGTACAGGTGGAATGAGGGTGACAACAGGGGTGGCTGATGGATATAATGATGGAAGTCACCAACGTGGCTTCCCTGAGGCGGTGAAAGTTGGCCTCCAAGATACAAAATGTGTAGATGTTAATGACACATTTCGGGCTTGAATCAGAAAAAAAAATGGGGGGAGTGTTTGTGTGTTGATTGGCTCATTTCCTAATCCACCTTGCTCAAACAAAAGATGAAAAGCGGCTTCCAGAATTGTGCGAAATACCCAATTACATGCACTAGAAGTAGAGGAGAAAGAAAAATGAAGTGGTGGAAACATAAAATGTGGTTAAGCCAAAACGGATGCCTTAGTGTCCCATTCCCTGGCCCTAAATATAGCATCAGTTTGGGAGCCACCATGGCAAAGGAAAATTTCTCGGTGACTCAATTCCCAGGACTCACAAAATTAAAATAGACCAATTACTCTGGGTGTGCTCCATATCCAGATAAAGCAGGTTTGGAAGTGTGAGTTAGCAGGACCTTTTGGGAACAACAGGTCCAGATGTTTTCTAGACTTGTCCTGAGACAGCCAGCAGAATCTTAAGGCTGATAGGCCAGGATGGGGAGGCCCAAGAAGTTTGCAACCTAGAATGAGGGGGCAGGAGGGAATAGTGCTTACTTCAAACAGAGATGTGCCACATTCATCTGTTTATATAACAGATTTCTGCATACTTTTTCTTTTGAAGGAAGATAAGGCCAGAGTGTAAATACATTTGAAAGTTTTGAATTCAACCCAATCCCTTCATTTTGCGGATGAGAGGTCAAGATGCTTCACCAAGGCCATTGACTGGTTAGGATCAGAGTTGGGACAGCCCTTTCCTGTTGGGTCTCCCAGAATGCTGAATCAGCGTAAGCATGGATTATGAACCACACAGAGCTTTTAGCTTCAGCCCTTAACAACCACGTGTTCTAACCCTGAGATTAACTAGTCATTACTAAATGCCTGGTAAAAATGCTTTTGTGCAAACGAATACAATAGTACAATTTGGTGTACTGGTTACTCGTTTCATGGAATTCTTGTGTTCCTGATTATCAGACTACTCCCCCAAAACACCAGCTCCTCACCATGTCTGAGAGTGAGGAGGGAGAAAAACTATACCTTAATCATGGAGAGAGCTTTCAAGTTGTCTTGATAAGTCTAGTTGTTATGACAACAAAAGCACAAGAATTTTGCATGGGACCAGGAATCCATGGTTTGCTCCATCTACTTACTGGGATTCCACTCCACAAGCCACCTGGTATGGTGACAAACAGCAAAGACTTTGAGGCCTAAAGCCAGGCAGATACAAATTCAACCTCTACTCTGCCCCTTTCTAGCTATATGATCTCAGATAAAGTCCTTACCCTCTGATATCCACTTGATTAAAATATGAATGGTAATCAGACTTACGGAATAGTTGTGGGGTTCCGATGACATCGTGGATGTAAAGTATTTCCCTTTACAGGGTGTCTAGCATATAGTAAGCACTCAATAAATTTTTGCTATCATTGTTACTATACAAGTCAGTCCCTTTATGAGCTCCCCTACAGCCATTAATAGTGACACCAACAGAGATGATTCGAATAATTTTAAAGGATATTTTCCAAATGAGCAATTAAAAAAAATCAATGGCACACATAACCCCAGCCAGTGTCTTACTTCATTCACAAATCATCATTTGTTCAGTACAGGAAATTATGAACTGTCTGGAAGTAATACAGTAAAGACAGTCAATGACAATTAGAGCATAAAGAGTCTAATATAGACTCAGTGCAGAATCTGGGATTCTACTAAAATCCATTTATTACAAAAAATTCTGGAACCACTTTACCATAAGTGGACATCATTTAGTGCTCAATTACAATGAAATTCCAATGGAAGTATATATTAAATGTGGAGCATCTACATTAATATCAAGAGAATTTGGTAAGATTGATGTTATTGCAATGAATACCAGATGAATATTAAGTACCTTGATTAAACCTTCCAGGTTCTTGGGCTCAGGCACTGCTCCACATTCCCATCATCTACATTTCACTAGATTTTATGGAGGCAGAAGTTAGGCACAAAGTCCATTTTTATTTACTTGTAGTCTAGGTTAGAGCTGGATAGCTCTCAAACATTGATTAATCAAGACACAGTGTATAATGATGTTAAAATCACAGACATTCCACCACCACCATGAAAAGCGATTCATTTTCCAAAGGGCTATAGATCTATGTAACGGGAAAATCTGTAAAAGGAGGTAATTTCAGGCTAAGCACTAAGAAGACGTTTTAATAGCTTCAGCATGGATTGAACTTAGTGGAGCAAAGAAATCTCCATGGAAGAATTAGGACCTGCCCCATTCAAACTCGGGGCTCTTAATGACTCAGGAGCAGCCCAGCCAGGCAGGGCGAAGGAGGTTTCTGTTAACATCCTATATCAACACAGGTTACTTGGGGGTGGGGACGAACTTCTCCTGGGGTCATTTTTTTATGCCAATAGAGAAGATAAAGCTCTTTGTATGTGGGCATCTGTGCAAATATGAAGTCAAATTCCCATTAGAAAATTTGCAGTCATAGAAAAGAGGTGAAAGTCATGGTTTTTCTGCCATTTGTCATGCTATATTCCTGGACAAGGAGACAAGGTTTACAACACCCTGAGTCCAGGGAGGTAGACCACTTGCCTTTCTATGAAATGATCCTGGTTCAGGTCCCCAGATCAAACACTTACTGCAAGAGTTCTCAGACCTTCAATTTCATCTTTGGCAAAATGACCATGACAACAATATCATGTGGCTGTGTGGCTCAAATGGGATGCAGCATGTGCAAGCCCCTAAGACAAGTAACCTCCTTGAAAGGGAGACAGCCAAGCTGCCTGGGACTTGCACATCTTCTGATATGGGTTACAGGGACCTGCTCTGTAGAAATCTACTGTGGCCCCCCTACATAAACACAGAAATTGCTCCAAATCTAACCACCACCTGGGGCTCAAATCCTTCTGTCTAATCAAATAGAGTCAGATTCATCCCACACCATTTTTGTTTTTGTTCTTTTTTTTTTTTAATGTTTATTTATTTTTAAGAGAGAAAGAGCATGAACAGCAGAGGGGCAGAGAGAGAGGGGGACAGAGGATCTGAAGCAGGCTCTGTGCTGACAGCAGCGAGCCCGATGTGGGGCTCAAACTCATGAACTGCAAGATCATGACCTGAGCCGAAGTTGGACGGCCAACCAGCTGAGCCACCCAGGCTCCCCTATCCCACATCATTTGTATGTGGACACTTCTAGTTACCCACTAGGATTCTGACCCAGCATGTCCCCAGGTGGCCAGCCCTCTGCCTTAGGCTTTCACCACATGGACCCAGACAGGGAATCGGGAACCAATACCTCCACTGGACTAGACGCACAAGTGGCAAAGTTGTAGGAAACCATAAAGAAAGCCTATGCATGCTGTAATGCACCTATCAACTCTGGGGAGGGGGGTGTTAAAAATATATATTGGTAGATTTGTTTAGGCCAGAGGTTGCAAACTGACACCTGCAAGCTGGCTGCAGCTGTCACCCAGAGGGTGGCTCTTTCATGTGTGTAGTGCCTCCATTTTGAAATAGGAAAATTCCACATTAAAAAAAAAATATGGACTTGGGACTCGTTTTATAAAACTGGAAGTTCTGGTTTGCACATACCACAATCGGCTGAAATCCAGTTGAGGCTGCCCCCTTTAAAAGGGTCCCACCACCCCTGACCCTTCTCTGCCACCTCCAGGACATCCCTGAGGCCTCAGAGGTTGGCCCACTAGTCCCACCATGGGTGGGTCCATTTCTTGCCATTATCAATACAAGCTCGGCCACTTGGCAACATGAATCCCTGCACAATCCTCCTGGCACAATGAAGCAAAACGAAGCCATAGGCACAGAAATGTGACAAGGGAAAACCGCCAGTGCTAAAAAATGAAATATGTGCTAAGTCCCCAAAGAAGTTCATTACCTGAAGGACACATTATCCCCCTTCTCTTCCCATGAGTCAGCACAGTCAGTAGTCATTCCTAATTGGTTTAAAGCTTAGTATGAAATATTAGGATGCCACAGTATGCGATGACACAGCTGTATTCCTGAGGGGACAGCTGAGACGAATCTGTGCACAGCAGAGACAGGTGGAGACAAAGGCAGCAGGTGAAAATGGGCTGTAAATAGACTATCACTTTCAAAATAATGGGGTGCATTTTCCCCACAGGTTTGTGGTGCTTCATCACTAATTAAATATTGAAACCACAAAAGGAGAAATAAAGTTTTGTGGCTCTTTGGATCTGGGGCATAAATGCAAATATTTTGTACCATTAACTGCAATTTCATTTGAAAAACACACGCCTCATCTGGAGGCATTGAGTTGTCGGCACGGGAGCTGAGAGAGGGGGTAGATTTAAGGAAAATATTAGCAGCTAATGGTGCCATCCATTTTGCTTTAGGCCGTAAGGGGGGCTGGGATGGTGTATGCCAGGGAAGTATTTTTCAAGTTTATGAAATTGGTGGGTCCTTTCAACAAAATAGTAGATTCACTGTGATAGGGACTGCAGTCAAAATCACATCCCACAGAGTACATAGGCTGTTGCCAAATGCAGAAAATCAAGAGGCAAATCACTTGGAATTCTTGGGCGATTCACGCCAGAGAGCAGTAATTGAATCATTTATGGTCTCCATCCTCTAAGCCTGCAATGGTGAGGCACTTGGAACTCTGAGGCACTGATTCTGGATCTTGGCTTTAGTGTAGGATGCACCATAATTCCGTGAAGAGAAGTAAGGAGTTCTGGAAATCCTAGAGTCACAGTCACTTACAGCCGGTTGGCCAACTTCCTGCCATCACTGGCCGCATCTGGTCTCTCTGTTGCCTCCTCAGTGTAGCTCGCTGGATGGTGGCAGACCTCATGGACAACTGTTAGGAATTCATTCTTCCCATTTGTTTACCCAAAACTCTGCCTCTCTACAAGTTCCCTCACGGTCCTATGCTGCTCGTAGGGTAACACAGGAAAGCGTCTTCCTCCTTTCTGTCCATGTGACACTCGGTGGCTGAACTTGGAATCAAAAGGCTCGGTTTCATGGCCAAGGAGCACCCACTTCCTCATCTGTAAAATCCTTCCCTGGCCTCCTCCTGAGGTCTTGTTCTGGGATGACATCCAAGCAGGATAATCTGTGTATTTTGTCAAACAGGAGACAGTGTGGGTTATCGAGCAGACCCCGTGTCTTACAGCCAGGTGTCCTTGAACAGAGATTCAGAGCTTCAGTATGTGATCTGGAGGAAATCATGTGGGAACTTAAAACAGGACAACTCATAAAAGCAGAGAGTAGAATGGTGGTTTCCAGGGGCTAAGGGAGGTATGAATAAAAAGGTACAAGTTTGAGGCATACAAGATGAGTATATCCTGAAGATCTATTGCACTGGGTAAAGCCTATAGTTAGCAATACTATATTGTGCACTTAATGGGCTGCCTGGGTGGCTCAGTCGGTTAAGCATCCAACTTCGGCTCAGATCATGATCTCGCAGTCTGTGAGTTCAAGCCCTGTGTCAGGCTCTGTGCTGGCAGCTCAGAGCTTGAAGCCTGCTTCAGATCTGTGTCTCCCTCTCTCTCTGCCTCTCCCCTGCTCATGCTCTGTCTCTCTCTCTGCCTCTCAAAAATAAATAAATGTTAAAAAAAAAAACTTAAAAAACTAACTAAAATGTGGTAGGGTAGATCTTATGTTATGTGTTCTCATCACAGGGAATAATAATAATAGTAATAGTAATAGTAATAGTAATAGTAATAGTAATAGTAATAGTAATAGTAAATAAGAAGGGTGAGAAACCTTTGGAGGGTATTGCTCCATGTCAGGGCACAGATTGTAATGATAGTTTCATGGATGTGTATTTACCTCCAAAGTCATCAAGTTGCATACATGAATTAGGCAACGTCTTTTATATGCCAATTACACCTCATAAGGTGGGTTTTTAAAAAAATAGGGATATAACAGTTTGCACGAAGAGTTTTTGTTATAAATAAACGAGGTAACACATAAAATCCCTGGCACGTGTTTGTGCTGGACAACGTTGCATCTTCCCATCTGTTACGCGTTATTATTAGAGATGTGAACTGAGTCTAGTTGTGTGAGCTGATCTGCAAATGGGACCATGAAAGTCACAACATCCTCTGCCACCTGTGGCTGGCACTCATACTTTGTGATTTGAATGCCCCCAAATTTGCCCCAGCCCCTGCCTCCCCTCTTCAGACTCAACTCACGAGGAGGGGCCCATAGCAAAGGATGACATATGTCAGTGGCATCCAGGATGGACCCCCATCTCTTCAGGGAAGACACCATGGATCTGATGGTGGAAGATCCTTGTAGAGTGAAGGAAGACCAAGCCATTTGGGGTCCTCTGGAAGGAAGTAGCATTTGTGCTGCCAAGACTCTTACTCTTTCTGGGTAGAAAGTTCCCTGTCCTTGAACTAAGCAAGAGAGACCAGGGAAGAGCCTCAAGAAAAAGAATTTGAGTGGCTGGGACTAATGTCTCACTGATGTACCTTAAACAAGGAACTGAAAAAGAACCTTGGGATTTGCTTCTGTGCTTTCTACTCTGGGGCTGGAGAAAAGGCAGGGATTATGGGCAGAAGTCCCATTCATGACAAGTGGTGGCCCTTCATGGAACAGGAGAAACAGGCCACTCAAGTGGACATCCCGAGTGGAAGGGAACCAGGATCTCTGTCATTGCACAGAATTACTAATTGTGCTGATATTAGTCCTGCTCAGGAGGAGCTGTCATCATGACATGCCCAGGTGACAGAAACTTATCAATAGTGATGACTATAATTGCCAGGGAGAAAGTTCAGGCCCTTCCATTGGAGCTCCATTAGGGTGGGAAGACCCCTTTTATACTTAACCCACCCCTTCAATGGACTCACACTGTCTCACCTTCCCATTTAATCAGCTGCCTAGCATTGTTTAATGTTGGGAAAGAACCACCAAACATGGTAAACTGCACAGTCTGCATACATTGATTAACATTCCATCTGCATGCCGGACACACTTCCATTAAGCAGATGGGGATGGTCCACAGCTCAACTGCAGGGCTGGCACCGGCCAAAATACCAAAGCGCCGCCCCTTACAAAATCCACTCCTAAGTTGTTAATTCATATTAGTCATTCACCTCTTAGTAAGCACATTCCTGTATACATTATGAGCATGCAGATTGTTAGAATGGAGCTCACCTTCCTGCATCTCTTCCTCGATCCTTCCTGGGTCAGACTGCCTATGCCTACAGAGTACATGATCCCAGCAACAACATGGGGATGTGGACACTGGAGTCCTCCTTTATAGACGCACTTGCTGAACATTAGAGAGGGTGACGAGCTTGTCCACGGCCCACAGCACTGTGTGGCAGAGGCAGATTTCAGCCCCGGTGGGAGCCTCAGCCAGATCCTGCTCACTCCACCACACCATCCTCCCGCTCTGTCTCTCCCTCCCCAACATCCTTCCCCTCTCTTTCCTATCATCCTTTGTTAGCAATCATTCTCTTTGCTCCTTGCCTAACCCACAATTCCTCTGAGGAAAATGCCAGGCTGTAAAAAGCCAGTTCTAAGATCCTAACAGGAATACAAATTCAAACTATTCCCATATGAGTTGAAAACTTCCATAGGAATTAAAAATCATGTTGTCATTGACTAATGCTGACTAAGTCTCCAGGAACTGATGCAAGCAAACAGCCTTTGATGCAATAAGTGAACCTTTTGAAACCCTCCCCAATCCCTGCCCTGGGGTAACTAGTCCATGGTCTAGTGGCTTTG
This sequence comes from Paguma larvata, assembly GCA_030068075.1. NCBI lineage: Eukaryota > Metazoa > Chordata > Mammalia > Carnivora > Viverridae > Paguma > Paguma larvata. The sequence continues at coordinate 125,635,351 of CM057827.1, read as the reverse complement.
AGGTGGAAATGTTGCTCTAAATATTCAAAACAAACTCATTAAACCCCTCCCTTTTTTTCCATTTAATCCAATGTTCTATATGGTCACGCTAGAAAAGGCATGTCCCCCTTTGTGGTTCTCTTTATATCTTTCAAGGTTTGGTAACTTATCAAATGTCCCATTAGTTACCTGACCAAGCTAAACTTTCAGTATGTCCTAATACATAACAAGCTATAACAAATTATAGTTTGACTCTTAACAGTCTTTAGTTACACATAGATTAATGTCTACTCGAATGAACATTTCTTACCTAGTTTATAGGGAATACATCTTTTGTTTGTCCATGCTTCTATTACTTAATATATAAAAGTATATATGTTATATATACACACATATATACATGTGTGTGTGTTTTATAAAGCACAATCAACAAACACCTGCAAACCCATCCCATGTTAAAGGGAAAAAAACAACTCACCAGTACCATTACTATTCCTTAGCTAGTCAAACAACCCATAGGTAACCACTATTATTTTTGTGTTTATGATTGTCTTGCTTTTGTTATTTAACAAAACAATACATTATGGGGGTTTTATTGCTTTTGAGCTTTATAAATATATCTCCAAAGTATAGTTATTCTTTTGTAACTCACTTTTCTTACTTAATACTATGTTTTTATTAAGTATAATTTATTGTCAAATTGGCTAACATACAGTGAATACAATGGTTTTGGGGGTGGATTCCCATGATTCATTGCTTACCTATAACACCCAGTGCTCATCCTAACAAGTGCTCTCCTCAGTCCCCATCTCCCATTTCCCCTTCTTCGCCTCCCCCATCAACCCTCAGTTTGTTCTCTGTATTTAAGAGTCTTTTATGGGTTGCCTCCCTCCGTCTCTGTAACCATTTTTCCCCTTCCCTTCCCCCAGGGTCTTCTGTTAAGTTTCTCAAGTTCCACATAGGAGTGAAAACATATGGTATCTGTCTTTCTCTGACTGACTTATTTCACTCAGCATAATACCCTCCATTTCCATCCACGTTGCTGCAAATGACAGGATTTCATTCTTTCTGACTTCCAAGTAGTATTCCATTGTATAGACAAATCACATCTTCTTTATGTTTTTAAGTGTCATCTATGTTGACTCATCAGCTGCTATTTGTTTTCACTAGAGTATAGTATTCTGTTATGTGATTACACTACAGTTCGTTGATTCATTCTCCTGCTGGTGGATATTTAAGTTGTTTACAAACTTTTGCTACTAAGAATAAGCTGCTAAGGATAATCATTCTTGCACATGTCCTAAGTGCACCATGCACAGAGTCTCTAGGTATAACTTAGGGATGGAATTTAGGCCATGGTATGTATGAATGTTCAAACTTCACAATAACAGCATATTATTTTACAATTCAGTTATACCAGATTATCTGCAACCAGTTTATTAGGAGTATAATGGTTCTCCATGCTCTCCAAATTTATATTATCAGAATTTTTAATTTTTCCCACCTAGTTGGTATGAAAGAGTATCTCAGACTGCTTTTTTAAATCTCCCCGACTAGTAATGAAATTGAGTATATTTTCAAATGTTTATACACTATTTGTGTTTCCTCTTCAGTGAAGTGCCTGACCTCACCTTTTACAAAAGGCACATGGAGTTCACTTCTGCCCGGCAAGACTTCTCTCGGAGAGTCATCCATTCTCCTACTCCTGTGGTCTAACTTACTAGTCAGCCATAGGAGCCAGCTCTCACATCTCCCTGACTCCCAGGAATCAGCAAGCAAGCCACCCTATCAAGGAAACCCATTTCCCTGCTCCAAGCAGTCACTCGAACAGGGCTATTCTGAGCATACTTCCTTGGAACTAATGTATAGACACTAGAGAAAGAACCCTTCTTTGTGTTGAGTTACATGGACATGTCAATAGCTATCCTCCCTGGATACATGGAGGAAACTTAAGCCCAAAGCAGAGAACATGTCAACAAACGAAAGAAGCAGAACCAAAGACAGAAAGTGAGAAAGAGTCTTGATGACCTTACTTGAGTACCTGGATCCTATTATACCTGAACACAGATTTATCTTCCAAGAAAGATGAGCTAATGAATTCTCTTTTTTATTCAAGGGACTTTGAGTTGGGTTTCTGTCCCTTGTAACTAAAAAAAAGTGAAACTAGGGGCACCTGGGTGGCTCAGTGGGCTAAATGTCAGACTTTTGGTTTCAGCCCAGGTCATGACCTCAGGGTTCATGAGTTTGAGCCCTGCACTGGGCTCCACGCTGACAGCATGGAGCCTGCCTGGGATTCTTTCTTTCTCTCTCTCTCTCTCTCTCTCTCTCTCTCTCTCTCTCCTCTCTCTCTCTGTCCCTCCTCTGCTCTCTCTGTCTCTCAAAAAAAACATAAATTAGTTAACTTAAAATTTTTTAAAGCAAAATAATTATTAAAAAAAAAGTAAGGATTAAAATCCTTTCATTAGGTTGGGCCAAGAAACACAAGGAAAACACTGACATGAAGGTAATTATAACAACTGATATTTCTATAGTGTTTTATAGTTTGCAGAACACTCTCACATCTATCGTCTTAGATACTCCTGCAGCTCTGGGAGATGGGCATAATATGTACATCATCATCCACATTTCACAAACAAGGGACTGGAGTCTTGAACCTGGGACTTCTGTCGTAAATTCCGTTTGGCTACCTGGACTGCTCTTGAATCATTATTATTGCCAATACTCTGAGAACTGTTGACATAAAGTAGAGTAACTATCTCCCTTTACAGTTAGGGAAAGTGTGTTGAGGGAGAAGCGATTGTAGTCCGCATGTATTGATCACACACGGTGTCCAAGAGTCAGCACCTAACAATATCCTTTGATTGAAAAGTTCTTGCTCCAAGCCTATTTATCTATAAAAATGATAAGTGAGAAAAAAATGAACAAGTGAGGGGTTCCTAGGTGGCTCAGTGGGTTGAGTCTGACTCTTGGTTTTGGCTAAGGTCAGGATCTCATGGTTTGTAAGATTGAGCCCCATATCAGGCTCTGCACTGACAATACAGAGCCTGCTTGAGATTCTCTCTATCCCTCTCTCTCTCTCTCCTCCTCTCCTACTCCAAAAATAAGTAAATAAGCTTTTAAAAAATGAAAAAGTGAAACATTTGGCTCCCAAACTTCAGAAAAAAAATTCTTCCAGATGTCTTTGGATCTACTCTGGAAGACACACTCTTAAGATATCATTCTTATCAACCAAATTATAGATTGTTTCAAGACAGACACACTTTCTATGGGCATGATAACTTATAACAACTGAGCCACTGATTATCAAAAAGGGGCTCATCAAGGGAAGACAGAGTGCATGGAACCCACAGAAGACAGGCAATATTCCCCAAGAGTTACTATGATGACCCTCATTTTTAAGGAGAGGAAGACTTAGTAAATTTCAGCTTTGCACAGACCTGTATGCCACTGGAGCTAAAGAATATAACTTGTAATTATTTTGTAGGAGAGAGTACAGCTAAAACTTTGCTGTAACTTTGCTCTGAAAAATCTCTGCCATTAATATTTAAATGTCCTTAATCAAAGAAGCAACGTCCTAAAGCAAAGGCAAAAAGAAATTAACAAACTCAACAGAGAGAAGAAAGGTAGGTGAGTAATAAAGAAGAGGATCTGGATTGGAATGGGTCCGATGGAGTTTCCTTAGCCACATCTGACCAACAGTTTCAATAATTTGTTCATGAATAGGGATTAGCCATAATGTATGCCTGTGGGTGTATGTATTTTTACATTTACCTCTGTAGTAAGCTTTGAATTCATTTTCACTTTTTAACCCTTTCATTGAATCTTTTAGCTCCAGGTTAAATATTCCCTTTAGACTTTTCTATAGATAGACCTCTGGGCTCAGGGACCTCTAAAGGATTCTGATGACAAGAGGGGCAGGCCAAGTAGGCTGCATTTTGCTCCAGCTTGCCCCTCCTTTGGTGGGACACATGCCATGAGATCACATGCAATGACCCAACACAGCGATGTGCCCATAAAGGCACACTAGCCTCCAGAAACAAAAATCACCTACCTGCCTGCCAGTGCAAGGTTAGAGATGGGTACTTCCAAGGGAGTTCGAATAAGGTTGGTTTAAATAAGTTTAAGCATCACCAGAGCCACCTCTGCTTGGTCTGTGAAGCCTCTCAAGAACTTATGTCCTGCTCTTCCATAGCAATGAATTGCCTTCATTATTTTTAAATGCATCAATATCAGTGTGGGACATGGAATTAAGAGCCTAAAGAGTTCATGTACCCAGATTTTTATTTTGAAGATATTCAAAGTTGTGGCAGAGACTTCAATTTGTTTCCCAATGACGATTTTCTCTTTCCTCACTAATACAGCTCCCCAGGGTTGACTTAGTCAAAAGATATTTCCCAGCCTCCCTTGTAAAGAGCTGTGGCCATGTGACTGGATTCTGGCCCATGAGTGGTAAGTGGAAATGCGTGATTCTACCAGGAAGTCTCATTACAAAGGAGGATCTGGGGTTCTTTTTCCTTCCTAACACTGTGATGTGACATACTACAATGCGATTAGAAGATGATGTGCTGTAGTACGATGTAATGTGACATGGCAAATGGAAATTCAGTTTCCATCTTTGAATAGGAGAATGAAAGCTACAATTCAGGGGATGCAGAACAGAAAGCTGGACGTAAACCAGGCCCCTGAAAAGTTCGTATGGCTTCACATCATCCCTGGATTGCCCACCTCTGAATTTCCTTATGTGAGAGAGAAATAAACTTCTCATTTTATTCTATTTTCTATTATATGCATCCTAACCTAATCATGATTTATGCCAAAGATTAAAAATGTGTGCCAGGATTAAAGCAAAGAGGAGAGGGGCGCCTGGGTGGCTCAGTCGGTTAAGTGTCCGACTTCGGCTCAGGTCATGATCTCACAGTCTGTGAGTTCGAGCCCTGCATCGGGCTCTGTGCTGACAGCTCAGAGCCTGGAGCCTGCTTCAGATTCTGTGTCTCCCTCTCTCTCTCTGACCCTCCCCCACTCATGCTTTGTCTCTCCTGCTCTCAAAAAATAAATAAATAAAAACATAAAAAAAATTTTTTAAGCAGAGAGGAGAAATAGAATTTAAAAATGAGTTTGAATTGGGTGAAGATAGTTTGCTTCCTCTCCCTTCTGCTTGAATCTAAAGGTGGACATAAATGACAAAGACCAGAACCCAGGAGTGTTTCCAGAGGCCGTGTCTTAATCTACCCAGCAATTTCAGTGGGAGCAAAATCCCTGCTTCATTTTTCTAATGTTGGTAACCTTGCTCCATCTTCATGGTTCAAGCAGAAGCAGAAGACATACACCTGATGACATACACCTTTTCTGTCAGTGACCCCACAGCTTCATTTGCTTTTAAGGCTATTCATTTGTTTACCCTCTGCCATCACAGGGACACCCTAGTTCCTAGCCAATAGTCGCTCTTAAGTCATAGCAATAGAGGTTCACATTTCCTGATTTCAACATTTACTACAAAGCCACAGTAATCCAAAGAGTGTGGTATGGCCACAAAGATAGGTATATAGACCAACGAAATAAAATAAAGAGCCCATAAATAAATCCTTTCCTATATGGTCAAATGATTTTTATTTAATGTTTATTTATTTTTGAGAGAGACATGGACACAGCACAAGCAGGGAGAGAGAGTGAGACACAGAATCTGAAGCAGGTTCTAGGCTCTGAGCTGTTAGCACAGAGCCTGACGCGGGGCCCAAACCCACGACACGAGATCATGACCTGAGCCAAAGTTGGATGCCCAACCAAATGAGCCACCCAAGCGCCTCTCAAATGATTTTTGACAAGATTGTCAAGAGCATCCAAAGGGGAAAGGACAGTCTTTTCAACAAACAGTGCTAGAAAAACTGTATACCCACATGTGAGAAAATGAAGTTGTACCTTTACTTAACACCAAACCCAAAAATTAACACGAAATGGACCAAAGACCTAAGGATTAGAGCTAACACCATAAAACTCTTAGAAAAATAAAGGAGAAAATCTTCATGATATTGGGTTTGGCAATGATTTCTTATATATGACACCAAAACTGCAGACAGAAAGAAAGAAGAGATAAGGTGGGCTTCATCAAAATTACAAATGTTTGTGCATCAACGGACACCATCAGAGTGAAAAGGCAAACCATGGGATGAGAGAAAATATTTACAAATCATACACCTAATAAGGAATTGAGATCCAGAACATATAAAGAACTCCTGTAACTCAAACACAAAAACAAACAACCTGATCTAAAAATGGTCAGATGTTTTAGATCGAATAGACATTTTTCCAAAGAAAATATACAAATGACCAATAAGTACATGAAAACAAGCTCAACATTAATAATTAAATAAATGCAAATCAAAACCCCAATGAGCTGCCATCTCACACCAACCAGGATGGCTATTGTCAAGAAAAAATATTGAAAATGACAGGTGTTGGTAAGGATGAGGAGAAATTGGAACCCTTGTGTATTGCCGGGGGGAATATAAAATAGGACAGCCACTGTGGAAACCATTGTGGCCAGTCTTCAAAAAAATTAAACAGAGAACTGCCGTAGGATTCAACAATTCCACTTCTGGGTACCCCAAATTAATGAAAGTTCGAGAAAAGACTTGAACAGATATTTGCACATTTTATTCACAAGAGCCAAAAGGTGGAAGCAATCCAAGTGTCCACAGACACATGAACGTGTTTTTTAAATGCAGAGTATACATACAATTGAATATGATTCAGCTTTGAAAGGGAACAAGATTCTGACATGTGCTACAGCAGAGACGAACTTTGAAGACATTAGACTAAGGGAAGTAAGGTAGTCACAAAATGACAAATACTGTATGATTCCACTTATAAGAGGTACCAAGAGTAGCCGAATTCATAGAGACAGAGAGAGAGTGGAATGGTGATTGCCGGGGCTATGGGTTGGGTGGGGGGAATGGAGAGTCAGGAAGTTAGTGTTTAATGAGTGCAGACTTTTCATCAAAGAAGATGAAAAAGTCTTGGAGATGGTGATCCTGACTGCACAACAGTGTGAACATACTTAATGCCACAGAACTGTGTATAGTAAAACCTTGGGTTGCAAGTAATTTGTTCTGCGAGTGTTTCTCAAGATAAGCAAGCATTTCTAATAAATTTTAACTTGATAAATGAGTGATGTCTTGCAATACGAGTAGTACATGACGCTGAACGTCACATGATCACAACGAGCCAATGGTTCTTCTCTCTCTCTCTCTCTCTCTCTCTCTCTCTCTCAGGATTGTGGGTGATCTTCTCCCGTGCTCACATGCTCCATCTTGGGCTGCAGTGTTTGGCAGAAATCAGTGATTTTTCAGAACATTGGAAGGTGCCCTCAACTGGCACTAGTGTATTTTTGTCACTTCAAAGCTCCTATGGACAGTCCTTTGCTTTTCCATGTAAGAGTAAGCTTTGGAAAGCTTTGCTTCATTCTAGGTCAGGCTGCCTGCAGATATAGACCCTTTCCTCTGCTGCCTTATTGCCAAGAACATTCAATACAGTATATGACAAGGGTTTATTAATTTTGTACTGTAGTCAATATCCATGCAAATGTATATAATCACCCCCATGCAGAAAAAGATTCCATTAACCAACAGATAGCAGTGATTTTGTTGGTGATAGTGAAAGTCATCCTACACCATAACCCTCCACTCTCCTATCTCCCTCATATCAGCCATCAAGCTTTTCAAAGGTAATGCCCACATCAATTTGTTGATTTTTCTTTATGTTTTGTGTTTTCTTTATTATTTTGTATTATATTATGGTATTGTAATCATTTTTGTATGAATATTTTTGGGTTGTGGAATGAATCATCTGAACTTCCATAATTTCTTACGGGGAACTTCGCTTTTGATATACAAGTGCTTTGGGTTACAAGCATGTTTCCAGAACAAATTATGCTTACAAACGAAGGTTTTACTGTAGTTAGAAAGGTGAAAATGGCAAATTTTATGTTATGTACACATCACTAGAATAAAATTTTAAGGAAAAGGAAATTTGTAGTAAACTTAGTAATAACCACTCTCCCAAAAATGTCCATGTTCTAATTCTTGGAACTTGCGAATATGTTACTTTACATGGTAAAAGGAACTTTGCAAACGTGATTTAGGTAAAACGGAGAGATTGTCCTGAATTATGTTGGCATACTTATGTAATCTTTATTCAAAAGAGGCAGAAGAATCAGGGTCAGTAGTAGGAGATGGGACAAAGATAAGAAGTCTTACTGATACAAAGAAGGGCCCATGAGCCAAGGAATAGAGGGCTGGTAGCCTCTTGAAATTGAAAAAGGCAAGGGTACATATTCTTCCTGAGGCTTTCAGAAGAAATCCAGTCCCACATACTCCTTGATTTTAGACTTCTGACTTCCAGAACGATAAGAGAATAAATGTGTGTTGCTTTATGCCACTAGGTTCAGGATAATTGTTACAGAAAATCACTAATACATAAATTAAACAGACCCTGCCCTTCAAACGCTCATCACTTGGTTTCAGTTATCTCTCGTTAACAGATACTAAACTACCAAAGCTCTGATTTTATCAAGAGCCAAGCTGGACTTATTATAGAAAGACTGTTGGTATTCAGTTCTGCCACCCCTCTCAATCCCCAGGACTATATCTTGATCAAAGAGACCAGCTTTACTCCCCACATAAATCTTCCCCATCCCTTCCTGACCTAAGACACGATTATATATTCAAAGGCCAATATAGAGTGTGTGAGGATTAGCCAGTACGGCCTCGAACTCTGAGTGCCACATCCGGCAAAGGGTCTGTGCCAGCTCCTCAGCCCAGCCAGGCCGGTGGGGTAGAATATGTCATTATTGACATGTGCCTGACCCTGGCACCACCTTGTGCAGATATGACCAGCAATCAAATTTTCCAGGTGAAAGAAACTGAGCCCCAAGATTACACAAACAGTAGTTGGCAGAGGTGGTGTTTGGATTCAGTTAAGTCAGACTGGAGGTCCACCTCCCCACGCCCAGATTTATCTGCACAGAGAGACTCAAAAAAGCACATATGCCCCCCTCAGCCTATTATTAGGTCCATTTATCTATAACTCCACATCCTGACCATCACATCCTTGGTACAATGGCAGGTGAAGTCCTTTGCCAAAATTCCTGTTATGATGCCACCTGAAATTTTTTTTTATTATTAATTATTTATTTTTTAACTTATATCCAAGTTAGTTAGCATGTAGTGCAACAATGATTTCAGGAGTAGATTCCTTAATGCCCCTTACCAATGTAGCCCATCCCCCCACTCACAACCCCTCCAGTAACCCTCTGTTTGTCCTCCGTATTTAAGTCTTTTATGTTTTGTCCCCCTCCCTGTTTTTATATTATTTTTGCTTCCTTCTTTATGTTCATCTGTTTTGTATCTTAAAGTCCTCATATGAGTAAAGTCATATGATATCTGTCTTCCTCCAACTGACTAATTTCGCTTAGCATAATACCCTCTAGTTCCACCCACGTAGTTGCAAATGGCAAGATTTCATTCTTTTTGATGACTAAGCAATACTTCATTGTACACATATACTACATCTTCTTTATCCATCCATCCATTGGTGGACATTTGGGCTCTTTCCGTACTTTGTCTATTGTTGATAATGCTGCTAAAGGCATGATGCTGTCCAGTTTTCCCAGCACCACTTGCTGAAGAGACTGTCTTTATTCCATTGGATATTCTTTCCTGCTTTGTCAAAGATTAGTTGGCCATACATTTGTGGGTCCATTTCTGGGTTCTCTATTCTGTTCCATTGGTCTGAATGTCTGTTTTTGTGCCAGTACCATACTGTCTTGATGATTACAGCTTTGTAATACAGCTTGAAGTCCATGATTGTGATGCCTTTGGCTCTGGTTTTCTTTCTCAAGATTTCTTTGACTATTCGGGGTCTTTTCTGATTCAATACAAATTTTAGGAGGATTGCTTGTTCTAGCTCTGTGAAGAATGCTGGTGTTATTTTGATAGGGATTGCATTGAATATGTAGATTGCCTTGGGCAGTATTGACATTTAAACAATATTTGTTCTTCCTATCCAGGAGCATGGAATACTTTTCCTTTTTTTTTTTTTTTTTTTTTTTGGTGTCTTCTTCAATTTCTTTCATAAGCTTTTACAGTTTTAAGTGCATAGATTTTTCACCTTTTTGGTTAGACTTATTCCTAGATATTTTATGTTTTTTGGTGCAATTGTAAATGGGATCAATTTCTTGATTTCTCTTTCTATTGCTTCATTATTGATGTAGAGAAATGCAACTGATTTCTGTGCATTGATTTTATATCCTGAGACTTTGCTGAGTTCATGGGTCAGTTCTAGCAGTTTTTTGGTGGAATCTTTTGGTTTTTCCACATAGAGTATCATGTCATCTGCAAAGAGTGAAAGTTTGACCTCCTCCTGGCCAATTTGGATGCCTTTTATTTCTTCATGTTGTCTGATTGCTGAGGCTAAGGGTTCCAATACTATGTTGAATAATGGAATTCTTCACAAAGAACCAGAGGTATACTCAGTCACTGTCTGAGCATCACGTGTGAAAACAAGAATGAGAGGGGATAGGGTTATCAAAAAGACTATCTTGTGGGAAAAATGTGTTTTCACCTCAGCCAACCAGATGGTCTATGAGGTGGCTGGGGAAAGAAGAAACAACCATGGAGATGAGACAGAGTCTTTGGGAAGTTAGTGGTGGGTAAATTGATGAGTTTGTGTTATTTCTTTTGAGGCTTTTGACCTAAATATTTATTGAGTCAGTTTACTTATCTCCATCTCTATCATCATTATCCTAATGCAGACTATAGTCACCTCTTACAGGACATTGTAAGATCATAAAAGCCTGTGAACAATTCTGCCCATATCCTCTCCAACCACTTCTAACTCTCAAAATCCATTCTCCTTACTGAAAGCCATAGCAATCTTCTTGGTACTTAGAAGACATCATTTCATTGTCTTTTGGCTCCCATTATTTCTGATGAGAAGTCAGATAACAAACTTATTATTGCTTCTTTAAAGTTAATGTGTATTATTTTCTTTTTGTCTTTGGTTTTTACCAGTCTAATTATGATATATTTGTAATATAATACTGTGATATCATATTTATACTTCTTGATATCACAGAGCTTATGAACCTGTAGATCAATACCATACATCAGTTTTTTAAAAAATGTCCAGATATTATTTATTTAAATATTATTCCTTCTCCTCCATTCACTACCATTTCCTGGAATGCCAGTTATATGTTAGCTCTATTGGCTGAGTTGAACATGTCTATAATGCTTTTTTCTATATTTTCTATTATTTTTCTCTGTGTCCTGCAGCATGGATATTTTCCATTTGACCTGTCCTCCAGTTCACTAATTCCACGTACTATCATATCCAGATTACTGTTACTGATACCATTTATTCAGTTCTCAAATTACCCCTTAGATTTGATTTTACAGATCCACCCCTCTGATATACTCTATTTTCATTTGTTTTCTCCATGTTCTTAAACATATATATCCAGTTATTTAAAAGTCTTGTTAACTAACCCTATAGCTGTAGTACCCATGGGTTTGTTTTTCTCTTGATTTTCAGTCTTGCGGTTCTGAGTTTTGGCATGTCTAGCAATTGTCAATTCAATGGCTATTGCTTATAAAAACCTTTAGGTACTCCAGGTTATATCATTTTCTTCCAGAGACCATTACCCCCTCCATCCATCAGGCAGACAGAGTAGTAACTGATCACCTCAGTCTAATGAGACTAGCAGGTCTACCTAATCAAGACTATCCTGTTAGCCTTTATCAAGGCTGTATAGCAGCCAAGGCAAAGTTCACTATATTTGGTAATTTTACCCTTACTGAAGGCACAGCCTTCCAAGATCTTGACCTAAAAGTCTAAATGCTTACTGGACTCCCTCCCCATAATGACCTTGAACTTCAATCTCTGTGTCTTGAAGCTACGAAGGCTGGGATGAAATTAAAACTCTGCCCTATTTTTCTCGGAGGACTTCCACTTAGGATTCTGGCCTCTCACTTCACGTGACCTCAGGATTCAACTGGGGGAAGAATCAGCTGCACGCCGGAGGCTTCCCACGGCTTTCCCAGAAACTCTGCTGGTCTCTCTCGTCCCCGGTGCCAGTCTTCCCCTAGTGCAGATCCTGGACATTCAGCCTCTTGCCTATGCCTGCCACCTGCAAATGAACCCGATCTAAAAGAGGCTGGACAAGTCAGCTCACTTTTCCAGTCTCAGCCACTCTCAGCCTCTTCTCCTCAGCAGCTCTCTGCTACCTGCAAGCACACGGCTTGTGTATTTTGTCTGTATGTTCGAGTTGTTCTCTCAGGAGCATAATCTGCCGCTAGTTATTCCATCCCAACAGGAAGTGGTAGTTTCTCAGTGTAACCTTTTAAACTCACAGATCTACAAACCTGAGTATTCCTCTGCTTTAATTTCCTAAGTGTCTCCCACTACTCCCAGGGTAAAATTCAAATTACTAGTCTATGCTACCCTGCACGGCTACCTGTGACCTTCCCAGCCTAATCTTGCTTCCCCTACACTCCTTATGCCCACGGTACTACAACCAAGCTGGCTGGATTTCCATCCCTCACTCCAGGCCTTGGCACACATGCTATTCCCTCCTTTGGATATGCTGCTCGAAAAGCCCTTCCTAAAAGGGTCTGACTTGACAATAGTGTTCCCTAACCTCAACCCCTGGTTTGAGGGGTGGAGGTGAGGATGGGTAGCAGACCCTTTTATTCCCAATACCCTCAGGCAACCATTAGCCATACAACCTTAGAAAATGTATTCCTCTCTCTGAGCCTCAATACTTTCATCTGTAAAATGGCAAAGATATTCAAAGATTTTTATGAACACTATTTAAAAATTGCATTTTAAATTAATTAACTAACTAATTAATTAAAAATAAACAAAAATTGCATTTTTAAATACCTGCCTTTCTTGTGATTGTGGCCTTTCCTCTTAGTTCCAAAGCAAATCAATGAAGGAAGAATATTTCCAGCCCTTAAGACTGGGTTTAGCTTGTATGGCAATGTTCCATTTCCCTTTTCTCAGCAATTTGGCCTAGCCATCAGGTATGTTTTGAGACACTGTAATGACACATAAACATTCCCATCTTAACAAGAACCATGCCCCTACTTGAGGCCAAGAAGATGCTCCTTTTACAAGTCATTATTTCTTGAAGAAACAAGAAAAAAAAAAAGGCTTAGAAGCAAGTATGTCTCATATTTTTAAGATGTCCTAATCCTTGACTAACTGTAGCATGCCTCTAATTGCTTTTTTCTTCTCATGTTTTATGTCCACTGTGTTATTCTATTGTTCGAACATCACTTCGAGTGAAATAGTGCCAGCAAAAAGACATAGCATCTTTGGATCCTTTTAGTCCAGCTGTGAACTTTAGACTTAATCCTTCGGGGCACTCTCGTCTGGTAAGGTTTAATTTATATTAAATTTTCTAAAAGGGAAGGCAGAATGGTCAAAGCGAGATAGCAAGACAGACAAGAGTCTGTCTTTCATAAATTAATAAGCATCACCAACTGTCTTTCTTGACCCTTTAAACTCTGTGAAATTAATATAAGTAGACAACTAAGACCTGCTTGGCGCCCCCCAGAGCCTTGCAAGTTCACTTAAGCAATCCAAGTTTCCTTAAAGTTTTATAAGCCAGCTTTTAGAGCAAGTCTTTTGTACTTATTACTGGTGACAGTGAGCATTACGGCAACCAATGAACCTTACTGACTTACGACCCCAATATGGTCGAGCACTGTTATCAAGGGAAATATCAGAATCAATGCTTGTATATTACATTGAGGTCCTGACTTCTGAAAAAGCCCCCTATAGACCCTTCAGAATATGTCAGTGAAATAAACAGCTAATACTCCAAGACAATCTACTGACAATGGTCGGAAAGTGCTATTTATTTAACTACTTTTCAACCATCCTCACCTTTCTAAAGGGTATGTGTTTCCAAAAGAAAGGGGAAAAAAAACTTCCATGCCCCCAATTCTTTCGCGATGGAACCACGTTCATGCCCACTTTTTCAAGCAACAACATGCGTGACTTTGCTGTAGGATGAAGGGTCATCTTCCTCCTCGATTAATGAGCTTGCCTCATGAAACAGCTATTGGCGGAAGGCTCCTTTTCTTCCATGGCACCCCCGTGTGAGCTTTCATTTACAGCCAGCATTTGCTAGAGAAAGGCTGGGCTCACAATCACCTTTTACTGACTGAAATTAATCATGTCACTGCTTCAATATTAACCTCTCCTACATATATAATCACCAACTCTGTGCATGGAATTTTTATGTAACTTTTAAAAAATTCCATTTCAGCCCTGCTTGGGTTTTTTATTACTTAGATGCTCTACCAGGCATAGAAGAATGATCTATAATTATTGTGATTATCAGAGCATAAGTTTTTAGGGCTTCTTTCCTACAATAGATGAATCTTACTGGAATACCAAAAAAAGAATACACCCTTTCTTTTCCAGGTGTCAAGAGGGTGCCTTGAGGATTTCTGCGGTCCTTCTAATGCTGGGATTTTCTCTTCTATTTTTGATCTTTTTTGTTTCTCCTTAGTCACTGTGCACTGAACAATCAGATGTTCCCATCTGGTAGAGCAGCCAGTTTCCGAGGTTTGGCAGTCTGCAGGAACACCACTTGTAACCTTCAGCCTCTGGCATTGCATTCAATCTGAGCCAACCTGCCCAGAATTCAATCCAAATGTCAAAATTGCCATGGGGTGCTCAGCAGAAGATCAAAAGGTCCTGTTTCCCCACCTCTGCGAGTCCAATCATCTTAATTTTGGCAAAAAGTAATTCATATCAGCTTAACATTTTATTGAGGAACAGGCATTTAGTGCTCCTCAAAGGAACCTGTTTGGACCAATTCAACAGCTGACTCGCCTTAGGCATCTTCTAAAGAGATTATGCTCTTTGGATGCCAATGATCACACCTGGGAGTGGGGTGTGGGCTGACTCCAGGGGTAGTAGAGAAATCTGGCAACAAGACTGTGACAGGCTTGGTGTCCTGCTCAAAGCACCCAGAGTGTAACAGCAGAAGAAAATGATCCTTTTGGGCAGCTCCAAGGGTCAAAGCTGGGAAGGCTTCAGTGGTCAAGGCACAAAAGGCTGAATTGCAAGGCACCTGGGCAAGAAATTGGGCAAAGTTGGTAGAGAGAGGAGAAAGACCAAGAGCAAAACAGAGGGTCCTATGTAGTCACCAAAGGCAGCACTCACTCTAAAGCCCAGAAATTATTCTTATTGATAGTCAAACCTGAGTTCAAGAGGCAGATTGGATGAGAACAGACAGTTGGCTTAGACAAGCCAGAAATACCCTGACTGTATAACATATTTACTAAGAACATCCTTTCCATTGTTAAAAGTACTCATCAGGAAAGGAAGGATTCTAGTACAATATCACCAAGGCAGCCATACCGCTACAAAGAAGGCCCAATGTCACTAAGGTCAAGGTCATTCTAAACCACAACACCAATGAGACTTGGGCTCCCCAGGACAGTGACTGTAGACACTGACTATGCCTTAGGATGAGCTGGGGGGCTTTTGTAAAATACTGGGGCATGGGCCTCCCTTGAGACCAAGTGAAACAGAGACTCTAGGGGTGTGGTGCAAGCATTGGTCCTTTGTAAATCTTCCAGGTGATTCTAATGTCCAACCAAGGCTGAGAACCACTGGCGTAATAGAATCCTGATCTAAAGGAAAGATAAGGAGATTTCAGGTCAGTGTCATTAGAATCCCATGGAGCACACTAGTACTGGGGCCACCACAGTACACACCAGGCACAGGCCTGAAACCTTCTGACCCAACTGACATCCAGCCTGCCTGAGTTCATCAGGTACAAAAGAATGCATCTGTAAAACCAGACCGACTCTGAACACCCTCAAGTATCACGCCCTTCAGCATATCCTGTACTGAAAATGGGCCTAAAATAACTTGGACTCCATTATCCTCTCTTTAATTGTTTAAATGTCCTCAGAGGAGTTTCTCTACCTCACCCCTAAATCCAAGTCCAAATCAAAGAAGATCAAGCTGCTTTACATGGAGGGAGTTCTTCTCCCCAGCTAACAGACAGCCCTCCATTCAGCCTCCTAAATTTCTGTTTCTCTGGATGACTAGTTCATATACACTCTCCCTTCTCTCTGACTGACAAATTCCTACATGTCCTCCAAAAACAACCATAAACAACAGTCATAGAGAATTTGCTCCTGGTACTGCTAGCTCTGCATGGAGCATGCTGTTTGCAGATACCATCTCATTTAAAGCCCACAGTGACCCCATGGTGCTGTTATGTGCATTTAGAGGCATGGCCATGGTCAAGGTCACAAAGCTGAGGTGGTGGAGCAAGGTCCTAGACCCAGACAGCTCCCTCCAGGCTGGGCTCCTAATCCTGATGCTGCAGGATCCTTTGAAGATTCAGCTCAAATATTACTGTCTTTATAAAGCCCATTCCCCTCCCAATAGCCCAAGGGGGGTTTTCTCATTCCTGTAGTATTTCCACCTCTTCTACATAACACCTCAAGTGGCAGTGTAACATATTTTATAACATATGTATTCACCATAAGATTGTGAATCACACACAGGGGCATTCAATGTCATTCGCCTTTGCTTATTCCAAAGCCAGGGTCCAGTGGATAATAATAGGGTCTCTGTATATGCTCAATGAATGAAAGAAGAAATGTCCAAACAATTTGTTCTCAAAGAAGAGTTCCTTCACTCTCCCAACCTAGGCAGTCTATTTATCACAGAAGCCCAGTGCTCACTCCCACAATAAAGAAAAAAATTTTTTCTGCACCATTCACCACACTGGTTTGCACTTATTTCCTGCTTTGAAAGGACAGTGGGGGCTGATGGAAGCCTCTGGGGTCTAGAAGGACATCAATCACTTTCACAGTTGGAGTCAGAGTCCTTTCCTTAGAGGAAATTTTATCAATGGGCAGAACATGCTTTATCCTCACCAGGACAGGAAAAGGGACAGGCGAAACAAAGAGCCAGCACCGCACCACCAGGCTTTGGTGCCCTCTTGGAGCTAGAGGAGCAGACTTACTCTTCTCCCCAAGAACTGTCTGTCTATTTTCCATTTCCCTTCTAAATTCGAGGAGGAGTGTGGAAAGCTCTGTGAAGCCGGCTCATAACAGAACAGGTACCTAACTCCAGTGCTACTCAAACCTGAGTCCCTGGGTGAGAGACTCATGGTCTCTGTCTTTCCTTCCTAGGACCCAAAACGCTTGAGTCAAAATGCAACGAAAAGGAAACTGTGAGCATGGACATCGCTTTCTAAATCACTGAACAAGCTAAAGGAAATATAATCCTGCTTCAAGTGTTCTTCCAAACTGGAAACAAGTCACAAATCAGGAGAGTCTGTTGGGAAAAATTTGGGCAAACTGTCATTTCCAAGCACTGAAGTCATCAGTACTATCTGAGAGCTATCTCATTCTAGACAAAATCCTATAAGCTCTTAGGATTATATCTAGAAACAATGGCGCCAGCCTCTTTCAGCAGACGCAAAATCAATTTGTATGAGCCAGGCACTGAGTGCCCAGCCCTCGGCCTTTCTCCGTACAGTGCGCTGGCCCCTGGCTGGCTGTTAGCCATAGGCGCATCCCAAAGATAGGAAAAGAATCCACAGACCTATCAGAAGTCAGGTGCACATGGCCAAGAGCAGGCCCTTTGTGGTCAAGTAGATCTGGATTTTAACCCCACTTGTTCCTCTACTGGCTAAGTTTCCATTTCTGCACATGGACCTCTCATACACAGTTCATAACAAGGGGATCAGCTGGAACTGGAATGTCTATTTATTTATATGACTAAATATGACTATATTAGAATAATAACTGCAATGGATTGGAGCCTATCAAGTGTATTTATATCAGTTTATAGTAATAATTATTTTAAACATCTCAAAGATTATCTTTAGAGGATTCTGGATCATTAACTCATTGTTTTGAAAGTTGGGAAATAAAAAGGAAGAATCAAGTATTTATCCATTCTTTCCATATGAACTGTACCTTGAGGTACACCAAAGTTGATGAAGGGAAGTGTCTTTTTGGAGAGATATCTAAGATGCTAAAAAAATTTTTTAATGATAAAATTAGAACAGCATAATTTTCCAACCCTTAATGAACTAATGCATCTAAGTAACAATCATCAACAGGTGCTCAAATTACAAAAAAAAAAAAAAAAAAAGAGAGAGAGACAACCAAGCATTCTATACTCCCTAATAGAAATATACAGCACCACTGATAAGATACTTTTGAAAACAAAATTTTGAATCTGAATCAGACCAAGCCTCTAGAACTATCGGTTTAGAGGAAAAGTGGGCATAGTAGAAGATGTCAAAAGACACCACAAGAATGTTATCAACAAAATAGAGACTTAATTCGACAGCAAAGCTACTCAAAGTGTGATCCATTGATAAAGTAGTCCACAAACTGTTTATTACTGACCCACGTGGGAGATCAGTGTAGAAATTGGGAGTAAGCATTTAGAAATGTTTATAGCAATTTAGCATTGTAATTTAACATCCAAGCCCCTGGTCAGTGAACTCATCTCACTGAATAGAGTATAGACCCATTCTGGTCACCTGAACTCATATCTAATTCATGTGATGAGTCACATGTCCTATAAACTGTGAGTCAAGAGCAATAGGACCATGTTACAATTAAATCCTAGTTTAAGTATAATTGGTCAAGTGTGACCCGAAAGCATATAAAATCTAGAATCTATTGAAATAAATAGATAAAAAAGATAATTTAGGGTCAGAAAATAGATCAGTTGTTACCAGGGAATAGAAGTTAAGGTGAGGAGACAGAAAATTTACCAAGAGGATAAGAAAATTTTTGGAGGAAATTTGTGTTAACATGGTCATTATGTTGACTATGAGAAGCATTCCAGGTATATATAAATATGCCAAATGCATCAAACTGTATTCTTTACCTATGTGCAGTTTGTTTTAAACAAATTATGCCTCAAAACCTGAAAACATTTTTTTAAAAGAAAAAAACCAAAAAGTTTAGGAATATCTGCTTCTCCTTAGGACTTAGAAAACTGCAAAGAACATCACTCCCACTTTAACATGAAAAAAGCTGAACAATCTACAAAAGCACAATGTTTCTTGAGTCCATCATAAAGCTGTGGTAACTAGGCAACCCAGTGAACCATTTTCCAGGAGCGACTAGTCCTTCCAAGGAAATATGAGACACATGAACTGTTCGTATTCCACAGAACCTAGAAGAAAGAGGTGGGCACCTGCAAGCCTGAAAGGAGAAATTATATAGATTTTAATGAATTCTTTTTTTTCCCTGTAGAGAGAGGGCACAAGTGAGCAAGGGGGCAGAGAGAGAGGGAGAGAGAGAGAAAGAGGTGAGTCTCACCTGAAGTGGGGCTCATATTCACCTGAAGTGGAGTTCGAGCTCATCTGATGCAGGACTCAAACTCACCTGATGGAATTCACAAACCATGAGATCTTGACCTGAGCCAAAGTTAGGTGCTTAACCGACTGACCCACCCAGGCGCCCCTTTACTAAATTCTTAAAGGCCGAATGTGGACTAGCATGTCACTGGGGAGTAGCTGGGGGCCTCAGACATAAAGGAAGTTTGTAGTTTCTCATAAGTTGTTTTCTGTAAGTTTTATTTTTGAAATTGTGTGTGTAAAACATCATCAAATTGATGGATCTGTTGAAGAAATTAGCTGCTGGAAACCATGCAAAATGTTTTGAATTGCTCTCACTACACAGAAAGCACTTTATATCTTCCTGCTGTAAATAAAAAATGAAGACAATTTCCCCATTAAAACAAATCTTTCTCATGACAGAAATACTGGGACCGACGACCCTCTTGGATGGTATGGTTATGCCGGAATCAGGAGATAATCAATGGAAACAAGCATAATCATTCCCTCCTATGAATCAAAAATCTTAAGCCACAAGGAAAGGAGCAATAATCCATTTGACCACAAGGGCATAGACAAAGATTCTTAGTTTCTTAGAGATAAATAGAACCAAAATGTGTCTGCCTTTGAGGAAGGGATAGATGACTCTTTTCCAGAGCTGGAGGAAGGGTAGAATCAAAACCCTGTACCTCTAGGGAAGGGCAAAAAATAGTCCTTGGCTCAGGCTCTTACACTGATACAAAGCTGAGGTGCTTTTCAAAGCAGTTTTCAAACTACTGAGGAAGAATTAATATACTTTCCCATTCAAGACTAATTATAAATACAAGAGATATTTTGCTGGTAAATGTTTAACTACCAGTTCTCTAGGTTAAAAAGGCCAGATTTGCAGTACTGGCCAATTTCCTCAATGTGAACATTTTACCATCACCTATTTCAAATTATCACATGATAGCACTAAACATGGAGTTGGAAAGAGATGTGCACCACTGGCCCTCACGAGCCTGTATGGGAGCCTGTATGGGATAGTTCTAGCATATCACTAAATAGGAAGAAATGTTTAGGAGACCTCCTTCCACCCTCCCACTATGCTTCAGGTGTGCCGAGATAACACAGCTAAATCAGCTAATTCGGATGCAGAACTGTTGAAAGAAAATCCATAATGCTTTAGCCCTAACTCTAAATATAAAGTAAGAGCAACTAACTACAAACATGTGAACCCTTAGATGCTCTGAAGGTAACAATAGCAACAACACAACTCAAACCCAGATTGAGTCCTAACTATATTAGCTCAACCCTTCTCACTCACAGCCTGACAAAATGGTGTAACAATTTCCAGGTATAAAATTATTCCCTCAGAATTTACTGTTCTCCTACACATAATATCTAACATTCAACCAAAAATTACATGACATACAAGTAAATAAGGAGAATCAACACATTATCAAGAGCAAAGCAATCAATGGACCAGATGTTAGAACTACTGAACAGGAATTTTAAAACAACTGTGATAAATATATTAATTGATCCACTAGAAAAGGTAGACAACATACATAAATGGATGGGAGGTTTCAGCGGGGAGACAGAAACTATACAAAAGTCAAGAGAAGATGCTAGCAATAACACCTGATATCAGAGATACAGAATTTCCTTAAGAGACTTATCAATAGAGCAGACACTGTTGAGGAAAGACTCAGTGGTCTTGAAAATGGAGCAAGGGAAATTATCCAAACTGAAACACAAAGAAAGACTGAAAACAAAACAAAACCTCAGAACATCCAAGAGCTGTGGAGCAATATTAAGAAAGAAATCTAACATTGATAGCATTACAATTCCAAAGAGAAAAGATAGCAAGAACATATGAGAAGAAATATTAGAAGTGATTGGGGTGCCTGGGTGACTCAATCAGTTAAGTATCTGACTTCTGCTCAGGTCACAATCTCGCAGCTCATGAGTTCAAGCCCTGTGTTGTGCTCTGTGCTGACCACTCAAAGACTGGAGCCTGCTTCAGATTCTGTGTCTCCCTCTCCTCTGCCCCTCCCCTGCTAGTACTCTATGTGTCTCTCTCTCTTAAAAATAAATAAACACTAAAAAATTTTTTAATAGAGAAATAAATAAATATTAAAAGTGATAATAGCTAAATATTCCCAATGATAATATAGGAGCTCAAACTACAGATCTAAGAAGTTTGAAGAACCACAGGAAAGACTAAAATAAAATCACCCCTCCCCCCACACACACACAGCCTCAGACATATCATAGTCAAACTTTTAAAAACCAAAAATAGGAGAAAATCTTAAAGGCAGCCAGAAAACGGGGGGGTGGGGGGAGAAATACTGAATATGGAGGGTTAGAAGAAACAGAGGTATGAATTATAGCAGATTTCTTAACAGAATCATACAAACTAGAAAACACAGTGATATCTTTAAAGTACTGAAAATAAACTATCATCCCAGAAATCTATATCACATGAAAATATCTTTTTAAATAAAGACAAAATGCTTTTTTATATAACCAAAAGCTGAGATAATTCATTTCCAGCAGTTATTCACTGCACAAACTGTCAAAGAAATTTATTCAGGAGAAAGAAGTATAGTGTTACTTGAAAACTTGAATTTACACAAAGAAATAAATGGCACCAGAAATGGTAAAAATGAGAGTAATTATAAAAAAAAGTTTTCCTTATTTTTAATTTCTTTAAAAGATAATCGACTGACTAAAGCAAAACTTGTAACAATATACTGTGGGGTTTACATGTAAAATTTTGGCTCAGGTCATGATACCAGGGTCATGGGATCCAGCCCCCCATTGGGCTCCATGCTGAGCCTAGAGTCTGCTTAAGATTCCCTATGCCCCTCTCACTGACTTGTGCTTGCTCTCTCTCAAAAAAAAAAAAAAATTCTTCATCACATAAAAACTTTAAATAGTGATACATATGGTGTTTGTATATACCCAAAATGTACATATAAGTGCTTAATATGGAAAATTGCTATATTTTATTCATTAGTTTCATTTAATTACAATTGTATAACAACAAAATTCATGAGTGTAATTGAAATTTTCTTTATTAATCATGCATACTTTTCAATGAACAATGCATATACTTTGTATAATTCTTTTCTTGCTGCCTAGGTTACATTTGTTGTGATTATATTCATTTGAAATGTAATTTTATGTCTGTTGTACCTAACAATGAAATATTGGCGGTGGCGTATTTTTGTTTATTTTTCAAGTAATTTTTTCTTAAGTATTCCTTATTGCCTGTGATTTGTTAAAATTTAAAACAACAACAAAACTCTCATCCTTTATGGCACATAGTCTGAGAAATACTGTCCTATATAACAAATAACCTGGTTTCTTCAACAAACAAAGAGCAAAGAAAAACAAAAGACCAGGAAGGAAAATCTAAAATTAAGAGAGACTTAGAACACAGATCAACAAACTGCAGTCTATGGTGCTTATTTGGAACTTAATTTAAACAAACAAAAAACTAAAATAAAAATTCTGAGACAATTTAGGAAATTAGAAAGATGCTTATTTGATTATGTTAAAATATTTTCCGTTCATCCATTAAGTGTGATAATGGTATGATAAGTATGTTTTTAATGAGTCCTTATATTTTAGAGATATATTCCAAAGTATTTTTAGACAAAATGATATAATGTCTGGGATTTGCTTGAAAATAATCGCCAGGAAGGAAGGAGAGGTACAAGTACAGGTAAAGCGAAATTGGCCTCAAGTAATCATTGCGGAAGCTGGATGATGGATACTTGGAGACTCATTATCCTGTTCTGCCTCTTGTGTGTATGTTTCCAATTTTCTTAACAAAAAAATTTAAAGAAATGAGATGTATACCTGATGACCAGAGGGATTCCATGTTGCGCTGCAGTACGTGATGAGAAAAGGGAGACACGCCCTGGCAATACAGACGCCCAAGGCCTTCTGAGGCTCCCACAGAGCTACAGGAAACAGCAGTGCAGCGGGTGCGCTCAGCGACGGGGCCAGGACCGAAGAAGGGAACATCAGACTCTGAGACAGTAGCTGTGAGATGTGTAGCCGGATGATTAGAAGGAGGGCCGGTCCCTGCCCCGGCAGGATCAGAGGCTGATTCCCTTGTCACCAGGAGAGCATAAAGGGACCTTGGACTACATCCCCGGCCTGCTGCCTCAGTAGGCATCACCTAGAAGAGCACATGTCCCACTCTTGGCACAAAAAATGTTTTTAATAAAAATATTAAAAACTAAGTAACTAATCTCTTTTCATTTTCAAAAAGAGAAGGACCCTTTACCATGATTAGCGAAGTATAATGATTAAGAGTAAGGCTTTGGAGGCCGCCTGGGTGGCTCAGTTGAGTGCCCGACTTGGGCTCTGGTCATGCTCTCCTAGCGTGAGTTCAGCTCCACATCAGGCTCCGTGCTGACAGTGCACAGCCTGCTTGAGATTCTCTCTCTCCCTCTCTCTCTGCCCCTCTCCTACTCACACTCTCTCTATCTCTCAAAAAAAAAAAGAAAGAAAAGAAAAGAGTGAGGCTTTGGGACTAGAGAGGCCTGGAATTAGGTCTGCCCAATCGTGTGACCTTTATTTTCCTTATCTGCAAATTACATGGAATTTGGAGCATTGTGGTGACCACAGAACAACATGGTGCACGTAGAGTCTTTCGCACATATTAAATGCTCAAAAGAAAATGCCCGATAAACAGTAGCTGATAATGCTGTTATCATTAGCAACGACAAGAGTATGAGCTCGTTAAAAGCAGAACTGGTGTTGACTGGATAGAAGAAGAGCTGTAGTTAAAAAAGAACATAAACATCACATATTCAGTTGAAAATACTGTTTTGTGTCCCGTGCATGTGGGTAAAACAACAGGGTCTGGGGTTGTGAGAAAATGGGATTTATGCCCCACAGACCTCAGGATGAAGCCCAGTCATTCCACCAACCACTGATGCGTGGTCCTAGGAAGTCTCTGGAAGCCTGTGGGAAGCAAGCCCAGTGACACACGTAACCAATGTTAGCTCCTCCTCCCCGCCAATCTCTGACTCATATCCAACTTAGCTTGGATGTGAGGTGACCCTCACCCCCACCCCCACTGCAGGAAGACAAGACCTTTTCTCCCTTAAGTTTATCAGAGGAGGACTAAATGAGAAAAAGGAATGAGGTCTTCTGGTAAGTCAAAATAACACATAGATAAATGACAACTCTTGGCTTTCTTAGGACAAGCAAAACCTTATGTTTTTGAAGTTCAACGAAATACCAATATGCACCCCTTAAAATATGTGTTCACACAAATGTTTCCAAATCCAAGGAAAAGGTTTTTAAAAAGCAAGCACCTAAATGCTTTGATTTCTTTATTCTAAAGACTGAATTATTTCCCAACACTTCCATTTAAAATGAGTAACTGGGACTGCGCCCCTCACCTCTCCACGCGGGAAAGTTGCTTCCTGCCTCTGAGCTCTCTCCCGGCTCCAGCAGCCGAGTGCGGTGATCATTCTCGATCCCAAGAGCGTCTCTACGCCGCTTGGGGAGTGCAAAGAGTGCAGCGTCCTTGGAAGCCAGCTTTGAGCGAGGCACCTGACCTTCCAGGACCTCAGGAGGTGTCTCAGGGAAACCCTGCTGCACTGTCTGCGCGCGTCTCAGACATCTGTCTACATGGAGTCTACAGAGCTTCTTTGGAAAGAGGCATCACAGGAGAACTATTGACTGTCTTCAAGCAGTATCGTGGCTGGATTTGTGTTTTAGGATAATCTCCCTGGCTCCTGCGTGGGGTGGATTCAGAAGTTTTCCTTTCCAGGGCAACTTCAAGAAACAACCCATAACACATCCAGCCAAAATGACGAGACGGAAGAATTCTCCTCAAAAGAGTCTACAAGAAGCAGTGACAGCTCAAGAATTAATGAAAAGAGATATAAGCAACATAACAGAACTTGAATATAGAATGTTAATCATAAAACTAATTGCTGGCCTTGAAAAAAGCTTAGATGAATGCAAGGGGTCCTACGAGGCAAAGTTCAAAGACCTTAAAAACGGTCAGGAAGAATTAAAGAAGACATTGGAAGAAATACAGGGGAAACTGGAAGCAACCACAGCACGGATTGAAGAGGTAGAGGAAAGAGTTAGTGCATTAGAAGACAAAATCATTGAAAAAGAGGAAGCAGATAAAAAGAGAGAGAAGCTGATCCAGGAACAGGAAAGGAGAATTCGAGAGCTGAGCGATGCAGTCAAAAGAAACAATATCCGTATCATAGGAGTTCCAGAGGAAGAAGAGAGAGAGAAAGGAGTCGAAGGGGTTCTGGAACAAATCATTGCTGAGAACTTCCTCAACATGAGAAAGGAAACGGGCATGGAAATCCAAGAGGCACAGAGAACTCCCCTCAGACGTAACTTGAATAGACCTTCTGCACGGCACATCATAGTGAAGCTGGCAAAATACAAAGATAGGGAGAGAATCCTGAAAGCAGCTAGGGACAAAAGAACCCTAACATACAAAGGGAGACCTATAAGGGTAGTAGCAGACTTATCTACGGAAACTTGGCAAGCCAGAAAGGAATGGCAGGACATCTTCAATGTGATGAGCAAGAAGGACATGCAACCAAGAATTCTGTATCCGGCTAGCCTGTCATTCAGAATAGAAGGAGAGATCAAGGTTTTTCCCAACAAACAAAAACTGAAAGAATTTATCACAAATAAGCCAGCACTGCAAGAGATCCTGAGGGGCATTCTATGAAAACAAGGAGGCAAAGAATACAAACTACCAGACACAGCCTTACAAACATGAAACTTACAGATAATACAGTGACTGTAAGCCCATATTTTTCAATATTAACACTGAATGTAAATGGACTAAATGCGCCAATCAAAAGACAAAGGATAACAGAATGGATTAAAAAACAAGACCCATCTATTTGCTGTCTTCAAGAAATTCATCTTAAACCTGAAGACACCTTCAGATTGAAAGTGAGGGGATGGAGAACTATCTACCATGCTACTGGAAGTCAGAAGAAAGCCGGAGTAGCCACACTTATATCAGACAAATTAGACTTTAAAATGAACGATGTAATAAGAGATGAGGAAGGACATTATATAATAGTCTCAGGGACCATCCAGCAGGAAGAGCTAACAATTGTAAATATCTACGCACCGAATTCAGGGGCACCCAAATTTGTAAAACAACTAATTACAAACATTAGCAACCTCATCGATAAAAATGTCCTAATAGTAGGGGATCTCAACACTCCACTCTCAGCATTGGATAGATCAACAAAACAGAAAATCTCCGCAGAAACAATAGCCCTGAATGACACATTAGGACAGATGGGCCTCACAGACATCTTTAGGGTCCTTCATCCAGAAGCAAAGGAATTTACATTCTTCTCATCTGCACACGGTACATTTTCCAAGATAGACCACATTCTGGGGCACAGGGAAGCTCTGAATAAATATAAAAGAATTGAGATCATACCGTGTACAGTGTCAGACCACAATGCTTTGAAACTTGAAATCAACCACAGGAGAAAGCCTGGAAAATATCCAAGAACATGGCGGCTAAGAAATAACCTACTAAAAGATGACTGGGTCAACCAAGCCATCAGAGAAGAAATTAAAAAATACATGGAAACAAATGAAAATGAAAATACAACAATCCAAACGCTCTGGGATGCAGCAAAGGCAGTCCTGAGAGGGAAATATATTGCAATCCAGGCCCATCTCAAGAAACAGGAAAAATCAATAACACAAATTCTAACAGCACGCCTAAAGGAACTAGAAGCAGATCAACTAAAACAACCCAAGCCCAGCAGAAAGAGAGAAATAACAAAGATCAGAGCTCAAATTAACCATATGGAGACAGAAAAGGTAGTGGAACAGATCAATGAAACCAAAAGCTGGTTCTTTGAAAAAATAAACAAAATAGACAAACCTCTAGCCAGGCTTCTCAAAAAGAAAAGAGAGAGAACTCAAATAAATAAAATCGTGAATGAAAAGGGAGAAATTACAACCAATCCCTCAGAGATACAAGCAATCATCAGAGAATACTATGAAAAATTATATGCCACCAAACTTGGCAATCTGGAAGAAATGGACAGCTTCCTAAATAGCCACACGCTACCAAAACTCAAACGGGAAGAAATAGAAAATTTGAACAGACCCATAACTAGTGAAGAAATAGAATCAGTTATTAAAAACCTCCCAGCAAATAAAAGCCCTGGACCAGATGGCTTTCCTGCGGAATTTTACCAGACATTTAAAACAGAGTTAATTCCTATCCTCCTCAAGCTGTTCCAAAAAATTGAAACGGAAGGAAAACTCCCCGACTCATTCTATGAAGCCAGCATCACTTTGATTCCCAAACCAGATAGAGACCCAGCAAAGAAAGAAAATTACAGGCCAATATCCCTGATGAATATGGATGCAAAAATTCTCAACAAGATACTAGCAAATCGAATCCAACAGCATATAAAGAGAATTATCCACCATGATCAAGTAGGATTCATCCCTGGGTTGCAGGGCTGGTTCAATATTCGCAAATCAATCAACGTGATACATCACATCAACAAAAGAAAAGATAAGAACCATATGATCCTGTCAATAGATGCAGAAAAAGCATTTGACAAAATACAGCATCCTTTCTTAATAAAAACTCTCGAGAAAGTCGGGATAGAAGGAACATACTTAAACATCATAAAAGCCATATATGAAAAACCCACAGCTAATATCATCCTCAATGGGGAAAAATTGAAAGCCTTCCCCCTGAGATCAGGAACACGACAGGGGTGTCCACTCTCGCCACTGCTATTTAACATAGTGCTGGAAGTCTTAGCATCAGCAATCAGACAACAAAACAAAATAAAAGGCATCAAGATTGGCAAGGAGGAAGTCAAACTTTCACTTTTTGCAGATGACATGATACTTTACATGGAAAACCCGACAGAATCCACCAAAAGCCTACTAGAACTGATTCATGATTTCAGCAAGGTTGCAGGATACAAAATCAATGTACAGAAATCGGTGGCATTCCTATACACCAACAATGAAGCAGCAGAAAGAGAAATAAAGAAGCTAATCCCTTTCACAATTGCACCAAAAACCATAAAATACTTAGGAATAAACCTAACCAAAGATGTGAAAGACCTCTACACTGAAAACTATAAAAAACTTATGAAGGAAATTGAGGAAGACACAAGGAAATGGAAAAACATCCCATGCTCATGGATTGGAAGAATAAATATCGTCAAAAAGGCAATACTACCCAAAGCAATCTACACATTCAATGCAATCCCAATCAAAATTGCACCAGCATTCTTCTCAAAGCTAGAGCAAACAATCCTAAAATTTGTATGGAACCACAAAAGACCTCGAATAGCCAAAATAATACTGAAGAATAAAACCAAGGCGGGAGGCATCACAATCCCAGACTTTAACCTCTACTACAAAGCGGTGGTCATCAAGACTGTATGGTATTGGCACAAAAACAGACGCATAGACCAATGGAATAGAATAGAAAACTCAGAAATGGACCCGCAAGTATATGGCCAACTAATCTTTGACAAAGCGGGAAAATGTATCCAATGGAAAAAAGACAGCCTTTTTAACAAATGGTGCTGGGAGAATTGGACAGCAACATGCAAAAGAATGAAACTAGACCACTTTCTTACACCACTCACAAAAATAAATTCTAAATGGATAAAAGATCTGAATGTGAGGCAGGAAACCGTCAAAATCCTAGAGGAGAAAACAGGAAAAAGCCTCTTTGACCTAAGACGCACCAATTTCTTACTCGACACGTCTCCAAAGGCAAGAGAATTAAAAGCAAAGATGAACTATTGGGACCTCATCAAGATAAAAAGCTTCTGCACGGCAAAAGAAACAACCAACAAAACGAATAGGCAACCAACGGAATGGGAAAAGATCATCGCAAATGACATATCGGATAAAGGACTAATATCTAAAATTTATAAAGAACTTACCAAACTCCAAACCCGAAAAACAAACAACCCAGTGAAGAAATGGGCGGAAGATATGAATAGACACTTCTCCAAAGGGGACATTCAGATGGCCAACAGACACATGAAACGATGCTCAATGTCACTCAGCATCAGGGAAATACAAATCAAAACTACACTGAGATACCACCTCACACCAGTCAGAGTGGCTAAAATGAACAAATCAGGAAACTATAGATGCTGGCGAGGATGTGGAGAAGTAGGCACCCTCCTACACTGTTGGTGGGAATGCAAACTGGTGCAGCCACTCTGGAAAACGGTGTGGAGGTTCCTCAAAAAAATGAAAATAGAGCTACCCTATGACCCAGCAATAGCCCTGCTAGGAATCTACCCAAGAGACACAGGAATGCTGATGCATAGGAGCACGTGTACCCCAATGTTCATAGCAGCACTTTCGACAATAGCCAAATCATGGAAAGAGACCAAGTGCCCATCAACTGACGAATGGATAAAGAAGTTATGGTACTTATATACAATGGACTACTACGTGGCAATGAGAAAAAATGAAATCTGGCCATGTGTAGCAAGATGGATGGAACTGGAGGGTATTATGTTAAGTGAAATAAGTCAGTCAGAAAAAGACAGATACCATATGTTTCCACGAATAGGTGGACTTTGTGAAACTAAGCAAAAACCAGGGGGAGGGGAAGAGGGGAAAGAAAAAAAAGACACAGAGAGGGAGGGAGATAAAACATAAGAGACTCTCAAAGACTAAGAAAAAACTGAGGGTAAGGGGGATGAGGGAGGGGGGAGAGGGGGTGATGGGCATTAAAAAGGGCACATGTTGGGATGAACACTGGGTGTTATATGTAAACCAATTTGAAAATAAACTATTATAAAAAAAAAAAATAAAAAAAAAAAATAAAATGAGTAACTGGGATGTGCCATTGATGCGATGGAAAAGAAGGACAAAAAGCAGTTTAATCATGTCCAAAGATTGCCATAATTAAAACAAGAAAAAAACTAGAGACACCATCTTGATAATTTTTATATGACTCATTTACAATTATTATCATGCTAGAATATTATCCTTTATCAATAATAGTATTATTATGACCAGAAATTGAAAGCAAAGGGTAAACACACACACACACACACAAAGGCTATAAACAGCTTTATTGCCTTATTCTTTTGGCTGTCTCCATAACATTAATGATTTTTTTAGATGTCATGCTTTTCTCTAGAAAATGTTCGTAGGCATTTGACAGATGCTAACGCTTGTTTGCTAACAAGGGCAGATAATAAAATGAAAGAATAAGCAGTCAATTAATTTAACAGAAAAACCCAGAAATACTAATTCTTTGAATGTGTTGGGAGTTGCAGAAACTCTACGTGCACTTCGGGCTGACTTACTTTCTCCTGATGTAATCATGTCTAGTTGGCTGGAATCACATATGTTAATATTAAATGGCTTTCTGCCTTCTCTGCCTCAAGTAGTTGGAAATCTTTACAGTGAACTCACTTATGCAGGGAGCCACTCTCCCTGAAAACTCTGGGTAGGATATTCCTCCTCCCTCCCCATTCAGCCTGGCTTCCTTGTGGCCACAGGGAGGGAGCTTAAGAGAAGGAGATAATGAAAATGGTACTAGGCGAAAGCAGAAACCAGATTCCTCTCATCCTCCCTTCTTTTCCCACCTCTACTCCATTTCTGGGAGCAGATGGAGAAAGAGCCCAAGGTCAATCCAGGACTATGCTGGACTTGCCATGGAGGGACACCCCTGAGCGGTATCCTGACTCACAGGTCGCACACAGGGGGCACACCTCCCCCTTGCCATATATCACCACATCTTTGTTTTATTCCACTCTGATGGAGTCTTCTGCCCTCAACTTTATGCCAATGTGTCCTAAATTTACAACTTAAGAATATGAAAACCAATCACTAAACGCAAAACCTCCCTTGACTAAAGTCTTCTAGTCTACTTAATGCAATGAGCAACACGTCTTCATGAGAAAAACCAGATAATATATTAAAATGACCGTAGATATTTAAAGGGCATTAAAGATGTAAAGGCTGCACTGGATTCTTTTCTGTTAACTTCCCAACTGGAATTTATTTTTTCACTGGAAAGGGAAGAAAATCTTATATATATTTTATAGCATGCAGGATCTCAGCATGTATGAAAATTTGAAAGATCTACCAAAAGCCTGGCTTCTATCTGGTAAGTGAAAATAAACCAAGAAGAACACACGCACTGGCTCTACCATCTTCAGACTCAGGCTGTCATGGCCCCTCTCAGAATCTGTATTTCCGAAACAAGCAGAGGGTCTTTATGCCCGGTAGAGATCAGCTCTCCTGCTCTGGAGTGGACATACATTGGTGACAAATACCTGCTCCAAAAGTTACTCACTGTGCAACTGTGGCCAAGACCATAACCTCTCTGAGCCATTAATTACTGCCTCATCTGTAAGGGGGAAATGGTCCCTCCACCATGGTGCTGTGGGGAAGATTAAACAAAACGCCGTAAAGCACTTCAGCTCCTGGCATCCTACAGAAACTCCATACGATGTTATAAATAGGAGTGGTCAGAGCAGACATTGTCTCCATCTTAATTATGACATCCGCTGGAGGTTTTCCTTAGTTAGCTAGATTCCTCTTCAACAGCGTGGAGGTATCATCTATCTATCTTATAAGACTGTTACGACAACCCCTGAGAGCACTTTATAATCCATAGATTATTCTACCTAAGTTATCAGCATTCATTAAATCCCAGAAAGCAAAGAAACAACCCAAAGAAGAAAAGCATGACCCAGTCCACAAAAATACAATTGCCAGAATGACGTATCTTAAAAATGCAAATCGAGAATAGAAGACAGTTATTGTTCTTACTAATTAATAAAGTGGACCTATTTCTTCCATTTGTGGCTGTCCCGCCATTTTGGAAATGGATGCGCCATTCCGAGCCAAGTACTTTCATACAGGGCCCAATACTTTTTTTAATTATCAAAGAAAATTGTATTTTTTAAAGGTCACTTTTTGTCAATCCTCCTCTACAGAATAAATTTTCGGGCCAACTCAAAGATAATTGTTGGGTATCCAGCATCCATTCTCTTGATCTGACAGTTGATAGAGAAATTATATCCGAATGGGCTCTGCTCAGGGAGAAATGGCCACTTAGCACTGGACCTGATTTTAACACCAGGCATGTTATCAGTCCCTTTCTTAAGGCTGCATTTTATCTCATTACAGCAATATTCAGACTTGTCTACACAACAGGAATTTGGTGTCTTCCACTCTCTTTTTGCTCTAGCAAAAATTCACTTTCAAATCTATGTACTTTTTTCCCCTTCTTATGTAGTTGGGAAGAAACATCTCTTCTTCCCTTAGAAGAAGGAGTAAAAAATCTCTTTGATGTCCAAAATTTCATTTGTGATTCAGAAACCTCCTTGGCCCCCAGAGTAATTTTAAATTCAAAGAGAAACTTGCTTGATAGGGTTTTGCCTGCTTTTTGGTGAGTGTTGAGGGGAGGGAGAAACTTTTTTAATAATGATCAAACACAGATATAAAACACTATAATTAGCTAATTCAACGCCATGCCATCCAAGCGACGCTCGCTTTGAATTTTCAACCTTCATAAGGCTGTGTCTTCACGGTTTTATAAAATTACCCATTCTCCCTCAAATATGCTGCCTTTGGTAACTATTTCTGCAAGATCAGTGAAATTAGTCGTGCTGTGACTATGGTTATTAACAGTAAAGCATGCTAACTGGCGTTTGCAATCCAGAAACATATAGCCCACTTGAAACAGGCACAAAAGGGTAAAGGAGCCACTTTGTGAGACAACCAGTACAAAGCGTGGGGAGGCTGTGGAGGGAAGTGACTTAGAACCAGGACATCTCAACAGCGCACCAAGGGGAGCGGTGCGCTTCGAGGGAGGGAGCCGGGGCTGGATCTCAGTAAAAGCTCTCTCAGGGCCAGTGCAAGCAGAGCTCCAGGAGCAAGCCCTCAAGCAGAGGTGGGGGGTCTGGGGCAGGCGTTTGTAAAAAATGCACAATGGAGGAAATCAAGACCCTGTCTGTTCTGGGAGAGTATGTCGGCGTGTCATCTTTGGGGATGGCTGGTGTATAACTGCAGGTGGGGAGACTAAGGATTCCCCACACTGGGCTCTGAAAGTGCCAAGAAAGCAGAGAGTTTACCCGAACTCACAGTTGCCCCAGAGATGACACGCAAAAAGAGACTCCAAAGACATATCTAACACACCGACGAAAGCTGGAGTCCCAGAGGGGACTGAACTCAGGAGGGGCCTGCGGTTGGGAACAGAACCAGACCACACAGCATTAGGACTTGGGGGTCCCACACTGGCAGGCTCTGCATTTGTAGAGTGAGACTTAGTCTATTTTTCAGAGTTACTGATCAGAAAGCCACGAAACACATCATGTGTTGACAGAAATAAGCATTTGGACAACGGAGTCAGTATTTTCATGTCCCCAGAGCAGAAGGCTTTTCAGAAGGGGTTCTGAATGAAGACTTTCTGGGGGTGCTTCCTGAATTTCTCAGCGATCCCTGCTAAACACTTCCTTTGCACTGCCGCTAGCGGTGGCATTTGTGTGGCTTGAGCCGCCTGCACTCTCAGCCAGGAGTCAGACAGGGCAGGTGTTGTAGGCAACCATCTTTCTCATAAGCTCCTCAGGAAAAGGGCTGTAGAGGGGATCTAAGCACTT
Organism: Paguma larvata; assembly: GCA_030068075.1. Taxonomy (NCBI): domain Eukaryota; kingdom Metazoa; phylum Chordata; class Mammalia; order Carnivora; family Viverridae; genus Paguma; species Paguma larvata. The sequence goes on along the minus strand of CM057827.1, from coordinate 125,601,313 downwards.
TCAGTATGGAGCCCCATACACACTGCGGAGGGATAGCCACCGGCAGCTGCACCGGGCGCACAGCCCCAGCCCCACTAGGCGACAGCTGCGTGACCAATGGTCCCCTGTCCCGTCTGCACCCTCACAGATGACACAAAGAGAAAGACACAGGCTGACATTGGTACAGTTAGGAGGCTCTAAGATAGGTTTCAACATGGACCCAGTGTGTGCCCACGAATGGACCCAGAGATGCCCGGAAGACAGTCATGGGTCACCAGGCTCTATCCCCCTCAAAACCCGCATCGACCGGGAATGAGCCAGCGAACACATAAGGCAAAACTGAGTGGAGCTGGGAGGGAGAGTAAACAGAGCAGGGGACAGAATCGAAATCCCCAAATAGGTCTCCGTGTAGGCTGTCAAAACTGTACACAATGAAGTCTACACGATAAACATCAAGGTTTTCAGTGGAATGTGAAAAGTGGGGCCACAGTCAAGGAAGAGAAGGAAATAATGGGGTTTCCAGGGGCACCTGGGTGGCTCAGTCAGTTAAGCATCCAACTTGGGCTCAGGTCTGATCTCACGTTCATGAGTTCAAGCCCCACAACAGGCTCTGTGCTGACAGCTCAGAGCCTGGAGCCTGCTTCAGATTCTGTGTCTCCCTCTCTCTCTGCCCCTCCCCCACTCACACTCTGTGTGTGTCTCTCTCTCAAAAATAAATAAACATTAAAAAAAAAAGAATGGGGTTTCCAGGAAGACATGTGAAAAGCCTCCAGGTTTCCCGATACTAGGGAGCTAAAATCTAATCACACATTTGCTGCCTATCAGGGCCTCCCACTGGCTTTAGTGGAAGCAGAAGCCTTATGTGGGCTCACAGGCCCTCCCAAGACCAGGCTGGCTCCAGTCTGTGGCCTCCTGCTAAATCTCCTCATATATCACTTTTGGGTCCAGTCACCTCTATCTGCATTCAGCATGCCTCACTCTTCCTCACCTCTGGGCCTTTGCACATGCTATCCTAGATAGGAACACTCACCAGATCTCACTTCTCCCTGCTACTTTGCCAGGTCTCAGTTTGACTAGTTCTTCCTCAGGGACTTTCCACCTCCCACGGACCCAGATCCAAGCCCGTGCCTTATAATCTCATCACTGCCCTGACCTCTCCTTCCCTAACACGCAGGACTGGGATCCCTCTCTCCATGCGATCTTCCTCCACACTGTGCAGTCCATGTGAGCAGGTGCCATGTTTGCCTTGCTCATCACAAGACTCTATTAACAGTGAGCAGAAACTGATGAGGTGTTTAGTGTGATGTAGCTGCTGAAGAAACCAAGGTGGTCTCAAGAGGCATTAGACTAGACATATGATTGTGGTGCCTGGGGGGCTCAGTCGGTTGGTGTCGGCTTCGGCTCAGGTCATAATCTCACAGTTGGTGGGTTCTAGCCCCACATCGGGCTCTGCGCTGACAGTGCAGAGCATGCCCTGATATTTTCTCTCCCCCCCCTCTCTCTGCCTTTACCCCACTTGCACGTGTGTTCTCTCTCTCTCTCTCTTTCGAAAGTAAATAAATAAACTTTAAAAAGAAAAGAAAAGATATATGATCTATGCGCTGCTCAGATCACACACTGGGCTTCATTTTGGGCGCCGGGCAAACATGCTTAAGGTGGGAAGGAACTCAAAACCAAGCCCTCCCAAGAACAGTAAAGGCACTGGGCACACAGAGCCTGGCAACAAGACAGGGAAATGACGGCCGCTGGAAGCAAGTATCTGAAGGGCTCTTCTATGATACTGGGAGTTGTGTATTCCACAGAGGGAAGCACAGGGGTGTGCACCCTGTGGCTGAAAGCATTCAATCTGAGTCTTCCAGCCTCACTTGGCAAGGTTCCCAGTGGGAGCTGAGCTTTGACACATTTTCTCTGTCTTCAAACCTGGGGGGTCCATGTATCACCATTCCACCACTCAAGGAATTCCATTCCAGACCTCAAGCCTTTATCGGCTAACCAGAAGGTCAGATCAAGTGCCCCCTGCAATGCTCTCTGAGCTTACACACCTGGGAGGCAGCAGTGACAGTCGGAGACGGGGGGAGGCTTTAATTATGAAGCTGAAATAGAAACTGACCACTCAGAGACCTCCCAGACCCAGAGAGGAATGTTTCCTAAAATGGCCCTTTTGTAGCTCGTTCCTGGGAATTGGTATTTCAGGAAGAAAGTGATTGACTGGGATCATCTCTGCAACCAAACTACGTCTCCACGTTCAACCGGTCATTTGCAAGGCATGACACGGAGGGAAAACTGTTTCACCTCCGTTACCTTTCAGCCTGCGAAGGTTTGGATTGACGGTAGCATCCTCGGAACGAGGCAGAAGCCGACGACTGCTCTCGTTCTCAAATCACAGGAACTGTCCCTGCCACTTCGCACAGAAGCCTGGGAGCCCTAGAAATCGTGTTTTCATTCTAGAACCACATTCCCCCACCTGAGATGCCCCATTTTCTGCTCCTCCGCTCCAACCCCAGAGATGTCCCCATTTGCTTTGTCTTACGGCCAGCAGGCCGGGCCACCTTTCCTGAAAGCCCGTACACCCCACCCACGGTGTGTTCTTACTCTCTCTTCCCTCTCCTTGAAGTGTTAAAAGGGTACACGCTCCTCTCCGATCCATTTCTCCCTTCTCCCGCCTCCAAGTACCTTCATCCCCGTTTGCGAGAGCCCCTAACGTGCCCGTCCGTTCGATTTTCCTCACCCGGCTTGCAACCCACTCATTCTAATTACCATTTCAGTTTTCTTATATTTCTCCCTTGAGATGTCTCAATTAGTGTACTTTTTCATGCCGCCTGTCACCTCGGAGCTGCAAGGTGGGTCTAACTCCAACCGAAACCAGGCAGAAAATAAATGAGGAGCCGTTCTGGGCGGCCGGGCCGAAGGTGGGGTTACTTTACAAACTAGCGCCCCTTTAATTGATGATAAATGGACAGGAAAGTAGCCTTATTAATACAGCAGCCCTGATTCGGTTGGCATGCAGTGTCCTTTCATTACTCAAAGTACAAGGGAGGCAGACCACGCTCTGTCCTGGGTGAAGGAACTTCCATTCGGAGAAGGAGAGAGCGGGAGGCTAATTAACATAGTTCTGGTCAAAGTCGGAAATTAACTCGCCTCTTTAAGACCACAGCTAAAAATGCCATTTGTCTTCCCTGTAATTACACTTATAGGTAATTATACCTTATTGCAGCACACCGCAAGTTAAATGAAGGTAGGGCTTTCTCTCCCTATCGCATAACTCTTGTTATGCCGTCCCTGTCAAAAGACTAAACAAAAATAAAGGTGCCTGCCACCGTATATTTCTTCCATTAACGAGTGCTTTGTTGTCTTAAGGCTTCTCTAGAAAGCGGCAAGTGTGTGCTCTTTATCCCTCTGTTCCCCCTGGGATCCGGAGGACTTATCTGAACCTTTCAGGATTTAGAAACACACAAAAGGTAAGTTGGACTACAAAGCATTTCCCCACCCACGAATAGCTGCTTTGGTCTATCAATGCACGTGTGAAGGACAAGGACCAGCCTTCCCCTTTCCTCCTTGGCAGTGCAGTGTTGAGACCTTGCTGCCACATTGTATCTAACTGAAACCTCATGTACGACCACTTCCTGTCACCTTATACCTCTCTTTTGTTACTGTTAGCTTTCTAAGGATCTTCCAGGGGCCAAAGGAATCAGAACAGGACACAAAGGAGTGGCATTCACGGTACAGCTGTAGCTGGCACTATGCGCATGTCCCTCGGATCTAAGACACCAGCACGGGGCTCATTAGCAGTGGCCTGGCTCAGCCCTCCCAGGAGCCGTGGACTTGGCTGGCCGCTTCCCACTCCCCACATCCCGTGTGGCTGAACATGAAGATGCCACATATCCTCTAGGACATGATGGGATCCTCAACTAGTCCCACAAATTAGTCCCTCAAGAATATCCAAAGGGGACTGTTTCCAGAGGTAAATCCGCTGAAGACTTTTTTAGGATGGGCAAAGGTGACTGGGGGTTCCCAGCTGCCTTGCTGTCTTTCACTGTGTCACCCTCTTGCCTCATCGGTCTCACCCTGTCAGGATATCTTCCTCCCACTCACCCACACCCAGCCCTACACAGCTGCCTTCCGGCCTCCCCCATACCTTTGCAAATCCTATCCATGGATAGCAAAGTTTTCCATGAAAGATCAAACGTGGCTCCTCTAAATCTCCACTTGCCTTCCATGCTGCTCTAAAGTCACACAGCAGCCCACAGGTGACACTGTTCTTGCCTCTGACTTCCATCTCACTGAGCTGGGCGATTCCAATGAAGAAATCCAGAACTAAAAAATAAACCTCTCTAGTCACACATTTGCTGGATAATGACTTGTACAGCCCTCTCATGAAGCAATTTGGCAATACGTGCCAAGCGCCATAAAAATATTGACTGAAACTTTCATGAGGAAACATTCTTAAATTCAGAAAAATGTCCCAGGCAGTGTAATAACATCACATAAAACAGCATCAATGACAACAAAAAGAGAAAATATCCTGAGTGTTCAAAATCGGAGAAAGTTCAAATTAATTCAGTGCTATATCCACCGACTGGTTATTATGTGACCTTTAAAAGGGATGATTATGGAGATCGTGCTTAACGTGAACAAACAGTTATAAGATTAGGTTTAAAAAGTCCAAATATAGGGACACCTGGGTGACTCAGTCCATTGAGCATCCGACTTCAGGCTCAAGTCATGACCTCACGGTTCTTGGATTAGAGCCCCACATCAGGCTCTGTGCTGACGGCTCAGAGCCTGGAGCCTGCTTCAGATTCTGTGTCTCCCTCTCTGTCTGCCCCTCCCCTGTTTGTGCTCTGTCCGTCTCTCTCTCTCAAAAATAAACAAACATTAAAAATTTTTAAAACTAAAAATTCCAAATATAAATCAGAAAAAATCACGACACACAAGTCACACCAAAATACCACAGTAACTGGGTTAAAAGGAGGAGATTATGGCTGATAATTTTGTCTTTCTTTGCTTTTCCGAATTTTCTATAGTGCGTTTGTGTTCCTTCCAATGAAAGGTATGAAAAAGAAAAAGAAAACATAACTCTTGTGAATGTGACTCTTGTCACATTGTCTCCAATGAATCTAAAGCCAATGGCTTGTTTCGCGGATCCGTCTCTGCTGTGGGGTTGGGGGCCCTGCCGCATGCCTGCTCCCCCCTGCTGACAATGGATAACCTGGAGGAATCATTCAATTCTCTGAGCTTCAATCTCATCGTGAAAAAAGAACCATCTCCTATCACAGGTGGCCGTCATGATTTTTCACCGGTGTCCACGGTCCCGCACTCTCTGCTTCTCTGCCTCCTGGGCTTCCCCTTCCCAGCCACCTTCATGGAACCTTCTCCTCTTCTCATTAAACGTTGGGATCTGCCAAGATTCGGTCCTCTGCCTCCTCTTGCTCTTCCTGCGTCCAGGGTGTGGCCAACCCACTACTCACGACTCGTGGGTTCTGTCACATGCCTCCAGAGCTGCCTGGCCATCTCCACTCAGTGTCATCTTCAATACTGAACTCATGATGGTTCCCCTAGCCCAGCCTGTTTCTGACCCCACATGCTCTATCTGATGACGAAACCACCATCCGCCTTCTCGTTCCGCTTCACAAACCTGGGATTCTGCTTGGTCCTGACCCCCAGTGCTCTCACATCACCTGCTGACTTCTCGTGTGATATCTGTCCCTCATCTGTCCCCTCAACTGTCTCCAGAGGGAACCTCTGTAAACTAAAAATCAGCCTTGTCACTCACCACCCAACACCAATGGGTGTTTTCAGATCATGTGTGGGGGAAAGCCAAGGTCAATGACATGACTTCTCACAAGGCTCTACCTGCATCTCCAGCCCTCTCACCTCCACCTTCTCAACCACACTCACCCAGAAGGTCTTTGGGGCGCTCTCTCCTTGCTCAGCTTGCATTAGGCTGGTCATTCTGATGCCCCCACCCATGACCAAGTGGTCCTAGACCTTGGAGATAGTGTCATAATGACCCTGCCTCCATCAAAGCCCAGTTCCATGGCTGCCTCCTCCCTCCATCCCCAGGCTCTACCCCATGAAAGCCCAGGCTAGCCCCTTAGGAAATAACTAGTCCAATGCAGAGTGGGTCTATACCTTCCTAATGATGTCACATCTTGTGTGATCCTGAGGACACACCATCCCCAGCAAGAGTAGAATCTCCTCAGTAATGCCTTAATCAGAGAGGCAACCTGAGCCATGGGGATGCTCAGCAGGTCTCACCTTCAGGGAGGTGCTTCACGGAGCTGTCAAGGAGCTGGAGGACACCAGGATGGGCCCCCACCTCCCTGCAAGGACCAGCACAGAACCTGAGAATCAGGAAACCTAGCTCATTCCCAGTAACCTTTCCTGTGTCCTGGGTACCTCAGCCCAGGGACCTAAGAAACAAAGATAAAACTTTAGGACCCAATATTCTCAGGCTAGGGCCGGGGTCAAGAAAAGGGAAGAGTCTGTTTCTAGAATACTCAGGTCACGTAATGCCCACAGGCTGGATTCCACTGATACCCCCTCCCTCTAACCCTATGTCTATCACACGACCCTCTTCGGTTTTTCCATTCGTCTCTGCTATTTATCACTGTCTCCAGTGCCTAGCAGGAGCACAGGTATTTGTGAATAAATATTCACTGTCCCCGAAAAAAACATGTTCTCTCGCCACGAGGACTTCACACCAACGACGTCCTCTGTCTGCCCTTATTTACTATGTCCACTCCAGAAAGTTCTACCCATCCCTCAAAACCCAGATCAACCTTTATTCCTCAGAGACGCTTTCCCTCCCTACTCTTATTCCCCAAGCAGGATTCTGACTGTCCCGTCTGTAGTCTCCAATCACCTACAAAGTGATAGCCATGCCTCAGTCTATACTTCAAGTATGGCACCCCCCACAGGTATTGTAACTCTTTACTTTAGGTCTAAACTTACATAAACTATGAACTTTGTCTGGTCAGAATGTCTCTTTAGGGTTTCCTCAGGACCTGGGGCACATCGGTCACAAAGCGTGTGCTCAGTAAATGTCGACAGAAGGAACTGTTGACTGATTCATGTAGGGCAGTTACCCCTTCCTGAATGCAGAGTGCTAGGGACATGGTGCCTTTCCAGGTCACAGGACTAAGGAACCGTGAAATGGTTACTATCTGAGGTCCTACTAAGCGATAATCATCGCTCTAAAAATGGGCAAAATCACTAAGCCCTCCTGCAGTCTTGTGAACACACTACAAATCTATTCTTGGCAGATGAGGCAAAGGGAAACCTCCACATCAGCTTGGTTAAATTTTCAGATTCAAGATTCATGAGGTTGTAAAATGCAAAAAGTGAACTGCAGTCCTCCCGAAGACATTCTGCTTCATCCAATATGCTTCCTCCAGAAGCAAGCACCATCCTACCAGCTGCAGGATTCACTGTACCAGTGGAAACTGTGTGGGCTCTGGAACAAGGCACATCTATACCCAGATGTGCTACCTGTGTGACTTTGGGTATGTTACTTAACCTCTCTGAACCTCAGCTCGTCATCTGCAAAATGGGGGTGATAATACCCCCTTCAAAATTTCACTGGGAAAACTGAATCTATGAAGAATCTAACAGGGAACAGATACGTGAGTGATCGATGGAAGTCTCTTTCCTTAATTTCCCTTCTTGTGCTAAGTATTTTTATTTTCCTTTCAGTAAAGGGAAGGGCAGGACTAGGACAGAGTTCCTGACTCCAGCACTACTGGCCTGACCATTCTTTGTTGATGGGGGCAGCCGGGGACCGTCCTGTGAATTACCTCTACCTCTACCCAGTAGATGTCAGTGGCAACCTTCCTCCCTCTTTGTGACAACCAAAAAATGTCTCCAGACATTGCCCGATGCCCTTTGGGGGTAAAACATTCCCCAGTTGAGAACCACCAGCCTAGGTTTCTATAACTCAAATGTCTCCTAGTAGGAACAGTTGCTTGATTTTCCTTTAGGACCTGTTTTGAATGGTGCTACAGGGACATGTGATGGAGTCCATGCCGGCCAACCTCCGGGACAAGAGAGGACACATTCTTTTTTTTTAATGTTTTATGTTTTAATGTTTAATGTTTTAATGTTTAATGTTTATTTACTTTTTTTTTAAGAGAGAAAGAGAGAGAGACAGAGTGCAAGAAGGGCAGAGGCAGAGAGAGAGGGAGACACAGAATCCAAAGGAGGCTCCAGGCATAGAGCCCAACATGGGGCTTGAACTCATGGAGCACGAGATCATGACCTGAGCTGAAGTTGGATGCTTAACCAACTGAGCCACCCAGGCGCCCCGAGAGGACGCATTCTTGATGACGCTGTGGCAGGAGGCTGCTGCGATCAATGGTAACTTCATTTGCTATCAGCCGAATTGTGTGCACCCCAAATTTGTATGCTGACACTCTTACCCCCCCCAGCATGACTGTGTTTGGAGACAGAGCCTTTAAGCAGTAATGATAACTAAGGTTAAATGAAGCCATAGGAGTAGAGCCCTGATCCAGTAGGATTGTTGTCCTTTTAAGAAGTGACACCAGAAAGTTCTCTCTCTCTCTCCAAGCACACACCAAGGAAAGGCCATGTGAGGACGCAGAAAGAAGGTGGCCATCGGCATACCAGGAAGGGAGCTCCCACCAGAAACCAAATTGCTTTGCTTCTTGATCTTGGACTTCCCAGCCTTCAGAAGAGTGAGCAAACGATTGTCTGGGCTCTAAGCCACCCCCGTCTGTGGTATTATGTGACAGCAGCCTCAACATCCTTCTTTCCAACTGGAGATTGAATCACTGCACACCATGTCATTCCCAGCATGCGTCTATATGGTCAACAACTTTTAGCTGATCCTCTCCTAAATGCCAGGCCTCCACACTAGATGCTGGGGGATAGGACAGCAAGTGCCTGCCTGCATGGAGTGTATACTCTCATGGGGGCCACAGATAACACCCAATGGATAGATAACCAAATGCCAGGGAGGGATGAATGACATGATGCAGGGCCAAGGGGTGCTTTCAGTGACAAGAGGTGGCCACTTCTACAAACTACCTGTCTCCTCCCACCTGCGAGTGAGGACAGTGGCAGAGGCATGTGCACCCCCAGGGGTGACTACATTTTGGTCCTGCCTGAAGACTACCCCTACTCACAGTCAGTAAGACAACTTAACGTGCCGTCAGGAGGGTCCATCAAAGAAAGAAGTTTGCCTTGTCCTAGAGCCCGCCCTGCAACACGTTAGTGCTGTCAAAATTTGTTTAGAGGGAAAAGCTAAAAAACACACTAGAATACGTGGATGTCAGTCCTTTCTATTCATTCAATATAAAGACGATTATAACGATAGTCCTGCTGTTAAAAAAAAAAAGTATTAAGATTAATAGTTGGACTGCCTTTGATTGGTGAGATTATGGTCCATTTCTATGTATTTGTTCTACCTTTATTGTTTAAAATATCTACCAGGAGCATTATTTCTTATAATTAAAAAGTCTCATAAAGTTACTTAAAAGTGGAGGTACCGCTGTGTCTGGTTTGATCCTGATTTATAACCAGGGTTTCCCATCGAAGGAGGAGGTGGCCACAAGAGGGAGGTGATTTACGACAGAGCTTTGTAATGTCTTAGCATAAACAAAGACGTGGAATGTTTTAAAGCCTGAATTACTGGGTCGAATCCAGTAGAGCCATTCAGCCGGCAGCGTGAAAGTGGAAGGCACTTTTGAAAATCTTTTGATCTGAAAGCCTCCAGCCTCTCCTTTGGAAACTATTGCAGTCACAACCTATCATGTAAATCCTTCTTAATTTGCAAATTATTGACCTCGGAGGCTCGGGGAGCTGCAGGGTAGTACCCCTGACAGCCCCACCTTAAGGGCATGGGGCTGAGAACCCTCACAGGGGCACAATTCCTATTGTGTAACCTATTGTATCAGTGCAGATTAATGGGCAAAATTCACTCTCTGAAATATAGAAGACAGAGGAGGGAACAAACACTGCCTGTAATTTCTCACATCTCCGGCCAGTGTTACTGTGCCAAGACACAGCGCTGTGGGTGAGGCCTGGGGCTCTCGATACCAGACCCCTGGAGGCAGCCCCAGAGCTGGGGTCCCCATAGTGTGTACTCAGGCATCCGGGCTGGCCGTCCTCTCCTCAGCAACGGACTCCAAGAACAGCCTCTGGGCACACAAGGCCATGTATGGGGAGCCCCCAAGTTCTTTCCTTCACCAGCCAGCCCTGGGAGCCCCGCTGCAAATACTCTTCCTCCTCTCTACCCAAGTGGGGCACCTGCGGGTTCTGTGGGAACATCAGCACTCAGAGGCTCTGTTCTAGGATTCCAGCTCCACCCCCACCCCCTCCCATAAGCATGGGCCTGTTAGGAATGTAATTATTTCAAGTACTATCCTGATGCACTTCCCAGGAAGACATCAGTGCAAATTATGTCAAGCTTTGCAAATGCTGCGGCATGAGAGAGGGAAAAATCAATTCTTTTCATTACTGTCTCCCATTTACCTTTTTCTCGTTTTCGCTAATTGGCCAAAAAGAACCTCAGCTGAGCCCCCTTTTCAAAGTTGCTCAGTCGTGATGTAAATTTCTTGCTATTTGATTTTTTTTCTTTTATTTTTCCCAGCCTGACTTGACCTTGATCATTCCTTTGACTTATTCTGTAATAATATATTTCTGCTTACAACTTTCTAATTGTTTTGGGTTGTGGTTCCTTTTCCAAAAAGGAGCCTCTCGAGAAGCTTTCTCGCAATCCCTCAGAGAGAGGGATTTCTCTTAAGAGGGAATTTCTCTTAAGATCAACTGTCCCTTCATCTCCTGCCCAGAGCGTCTTGCTCCTAGGGCCACGGTCTGGTTCTGCGTGGTGGAAGAGTGAGTCACGTCCAAATGTCTCTTCTGGGAGGTCCTTGGGGGAGCAGCTTTCTTGTAGTGCCCTCTGGACTCTCAGTGCCAGAGAATGAGGTCTGACACATCGAAAAGCAGCCAAACAAGTGAATGATCAAACAAGAGAGCCCTTAGTTAGATTCCTTATTTGAGACACATAATGGGCTGGAAGCCATTTTGCTAAAAATGGCCGCAGCAACGAAAGTCATTTTTGTTAATTAGAAGAAACCAGGTGAGATTATTGCCAGTAGATTCAATAGGGTGAAATAATTTCAAACACTCATGTCAGCCTGGTAGACGCTGCCACCACAGGGCTCCCTCCTCTCCATGAGGCCTTCTGAATCCATCGCCTGGACCCCGAGGCACAGCCAGAAGGCCAGTTCCTGCGCTCTGGGCTGCTTGGGGTCAGCCTCACCTACTCTGTAGGAGTCCAGGCAAGTGCTGAATCCTAAGTTTAACCTGAACTGGAATCACTGAGCTTCATTCCTAAAGGCCACAGTGTGGAAATGGAAAAGAACAGAACCTTGGGGAATTAAGCAGATAACAGGTTCAATTCCCAAGTCTACCCCTTACTGAAGTGCAGCCCAGGACAAATTATTAAAGTCCCCAATACCTTGGCTTCCTCATCTGTAAATTGGGATAAAAATGCAGGATCTACCTGCTCAGATTTTTCCAAGAGTTGACAATACCATTGCACTTGTCTGCCTGAAGTGTCTGCTTTCATTCCAGGACAAGGCGCCAGGGCGAGTTTTGAAGGCTGAGTGTGAGGATATCAGGCGGCCCGAGGCAGAGGGCGTTCCTTCAGCAGCCGTTCATTAAGAGCCTCTTGAGGCGCCCCTGGGTGGCTCAGTGGGTTGAGCATCTGACTCTTGGTTTCAGCTCAGGTCATGACCTAGCAGTTTGTGGGTTTGAGCCCTGCATTGGGCTCTATGTTGACAGTACAGAGTCTGCTTGGGATTCTCTCTCTCCTCTCTCTCTCTATCCATCCCATGTTCATGCTCTCTCTCTCTCTCTCTCTCTCTCTCTCTCTCTCAAAATAAATAAACATTAAAAAAGAGGGAGAGAGCATGCCTGTAGAGGATCCAGTTATGCCCAAGTGCAGGCATTCAGGTGAGGACAGGCAGGGGCCCAGCCCCTGGAAGATGCTCAGTGAACCCATGGCCAGTGCATGACCCTCCCCCTGCTCACAGTCCAGAAGGGAAGACAGATGAGTGACGAGGGCGTACACAGGGCCATGAGGGAGCAAAGGGGGCTGATCCATCGGACGCTTTTGGGTTTCATTAGAGTCAATGTATGTTTTATTTTCCAACCCACCAAGTGCATTCTTGCCGTACAGCTAAGGACAGAGCTGTAACCACAGCTAAACATTTGAAACTCGCCCATTCAGGGGTCCCTGGGTGGCTCAGTCGGTTAAGCAGCTGACTTCAGCTCAGGTCATGAGTCTCGAGGTCTGTGAGTTCAAGTTCTGCATCCGACTCTGTGCTGATGACTCAGAGCCTAGAGCCTGCTTCGGATTCCGTGTCTCCCTCTCTCTCTGCCCTTCCCCTGCTCATGCTCTGTCTCTATCTCTCAAAAATAAATAAATGTTAAAAAAAAATTTAGAAACCCACCCATTCATTTCATCATCGTGATCAAAATGAATCACCAACGTCAACCTGTTTCAGTATCGAGATCATTAAAGCTACCCATAATCTTTGTGCCAGTAGATTTTCTTCTAGAATTTACCTAGAGGAAAATCAGTGATTCCCTCAGAGGACTATATATAAAACTGGCTTTCAGGACACCTAGGTGGCTCAGTTGGTCGGCTGAGATCATGATCCCGCGGTCTGTGAGTTCGAGTCCCACGTCGGGCTCTGTGCTGACAGCTCAGAGCCTGGAGCCCTCTTCGGAATGGAATCTGTGTCTCCCTCTCTCTCTGCTCCTCCCCCACTCACTCACGCTCTGTCTCTCTCTCTCTCTCTCTCTCTCTCTCTCTCTCTCTCTCAGAAATAAACATTAAAAAATTTTAATAAAAAAATAACAATAAATAAAACTGGGTTTCATCTCAGCAGTTCTTATAAAATGGCCCAACACAGGGAAACAGCATAAACGATGGAAATTAGAGTAATTTTTAAAAGACTCAAGTTCACCTCCATAGGAAGGAATACTACACAGCCATCAAAAGCTTAGTTATTAGAATGGCATGTAAAGTTACATGATGAAGCATGTTGCAAACCAGAATACACATTCATGTTGCACAGAATATGGTCCCAATTTTTTAAATATATATTTATACTCATTTTCAGAGCATAAATGATAACTCTTGGTATCAGTAGTTTCCCTCAGAGACAGTTCCAGAGACACTCTTGCTGGGGGTGAATCCTGACTGCATCGAGTCCGAGCGGGAGATACTGGAGAAGTTATTTCATTTCCCTGTGCCTCAGTTTCCTCATGTTAAGTGGTTGCTACCTGCTGCTTCTTCATAGAGAATTTGACGTGCCAATAGAAGGATGGTTCTAAACAGAGCGTGGCACCCAGTAAAATCCCCGTCAATGTCATCCATTGTTATGAATGGTTATTCGGGGTAGGGTGACTGGCCATTTCAATCCTCTCCTTTCTTCTTCTTTGTATTTTCTACAGGCACCCATAGGTCTCTCACAATCATGGCAACAAAATAATTTTTTAATCCGTTTCAGTCAACAAGATGAATTCAATGAAGAGATTAGGGAGAATGACTTTGCAATAATTGACACAACATCTGCTATTTCTAGAACTAAATCAAACAAAATACAGTCAACTCTTGATTCTCCACAAGGCATGTTCATTTATCTGCGGCTAATCTTGCTTTCCTGTTTTTACTGGCCTCATTAAGCATTGGATATAACATCATATGTTACGGCTCTATCTAGCGTCTGTTTCCTCTCTCTCCCACAGCCAACAGCTCAGCAAGAGCCTTGTAAACCAATTCTCTTAATGATCTATCCAGTCGGGGAAGGTGCAAACCAGTGATACGGAGAACGTGGGCGCGAGGCCAGAAGCTCTGCCTCGGAGAGGGGACACGGTGGCGCCAGTGCACACGGTCGGGACTGAAGGCTGAGTGTGAGGCTGTGTGCCTGGAGGGGAGGGGTCTTGCACTTGGTGCGGGGTGAAGGTAAAAGATGGATGAGGAACCACTGACCTCGCACTCTGTGATGTCCATGCGATCGGAACGCATGAATTTTTGTAACACGTGGATGAAGATGTTCAATCTGCAGTTGAGTTTCCGATATCTGCTCTCCATTCCCTCCACCAAACACACAGATCCCCTGCGTTAGGCACAGACCTCGAGGCAGGATGTTGCTTCTCATTTCAGAGCCCATTTTGCCAGGTTTTCGGTCTCGTATCATCCATAGTCCACATTCCCCTCAAGAAGAGTTTGCCAGGAGCCAGGCTCCCCTCGCTTCTCAGGGGTTCCGCTTCTGGGCATGCTCCGTGAGGCTGGGCCTCTCTCTCCACTGATTTCTGATGTAAGAGTCTGGGGCACCTGGGTGGCTCAGTTGGTTAAGCGGCTGACTTAGGCTCAGGTCGTGATCTCATGGTCTGTGAGTTCGAGCCCTGCGTCGGGCTCTGTGCTGATGACTCAGAGCCTGGAGCCTGCTTAGGATTCTGTGTCTCCCTCTCTCTCTGCCCTTCCCTTGCTCATGCTCTGTCTCTATGTCTCTCAAAAATAAAATAAAAACGTTAAAAAAAAAAAAGTCTGGCCGTGCGTCTTGGCCAGCGGAGTCCCCTCGGGCCATCGTTGTCCTTCTGGGTGGCACTGGGATGGGGGAGGCAGTTCAAAGCTCTGAGTGTTGGGCCCACCACACTCCCCCTTGGCTGCCTTAATTATCCTCTCCCTGCAAGGCTGGGCTACAGCACCACCGCCTGACAACAGGGAATAAGAAAAAAGTCCTAAAGGGGGCAGGGGCTCTGGAGACAGAGAAAACTTACTGCAAAATTTGATTCTCGCATTGGATAATTGGCCCTTCACACACTGTTTGAACAAAGGGAACGTTAGTCAACCTCGGTTTTCCGGGCTGAAAATGGTAATGACAACAGCGTCTCCGATGCCGCTTGAAATGATGTGTGTGGAAGCCCCGTGCCTGGCCCATCACAGACACTCCAGAGAGATGTGTTCTTCCTCTCCTCTCCTCTCCTCCTCAGCTTCTCACCAGGACAGGACGTTTCATTTGAAAGTGCTTTTGTTATTTATTATTTGGCTGCAGGTAACAGATAACCAACCAGTGGCTTCCACAAACAGGGGCTTACTCCTCCCCCACAATAAAAAGCCTAGAGGCAGTCACTGCTGGGGATGACTTATCCTGTTTGGGCCAGCGTCTCTCCTTTTTGCTTAGACTTACGCTTATGGTTGCAAAACAGCTGCAGGAGTTCCAGGCATCACATCTACATCCAAGGCAAGAGGAAGAAGGGAGTGAGTGGTGGCCTTTCATAGATGTGTCTTTTAAGGGGGGGGGGGGAGATAAAAGGCTTTCCCAGAAACGCCCAACAGTGGACTCTTCCTTACATTATATCAACTAGCTCTGTGTCACATAGCCACTCACTACATTACAAGAGATTGGGAAATCACTGCTTGACTTTATTTCTTCAGTCTCTGAACTAAAAGGGGTCAAGAGCTGGGAATGGCTATCAGGCCCAGGCAACCTTCGGGGTCTTCTCAGAGGATCATATATTTTTAGATTAAAACCAAGCAGGTAGGGGCATGTAGGTGGCTCAGTCAGTAAGCATCACACTTTGGCTCAGGTCATAATCTTGCAGTTCATGAGTTCGAGCCCCACGTAGGGCTCTGTGCTGACAGCTCGGAGCCTGGAGCCTGATTCAGATTCTGTCTCTCTCTTTCTCTGCCCCTCCCCTGCTCACACTCTGTCTCTCAAAAATAACTAAAGATTAAAAATAATAATAATAATAATAATAATAATAATAATAATAACAGAAGTTCCCTAACCTGACTGCACATTAGAACCACCTGAGGAGTTTGCACAATGTACCAACACCCGGGTCTCTCCTCAGACAAAGGAAACTTTCTGGGGATGGGGTCCCAGTAACGACACACGGTGAAAGCTCAGGCCCACTCCGTTATCAGGGGAGTACACAGGGGAACCACGAGAGGGCGCAAGAGATCACTTGGCCCGAAGGACTCTTCAGGGATACCAGTCATCCGGGTCTCTGGCAGCTCTCATTTAGCTGGGGGCATTCGAACCTACACAAATGCACCCATCCTCCAGAACTGCTCACTGTCTTACCAAATCCTGGCCACATGGAATACACTGCGTTACTATTTATACTTTGGTAAGTTGGTAAACTAAGTCCAGAAAGACTCTGACACCTGCCCCTAAACAAGCTGGAGCTTCAGTGGAGACTCCAACTGGCAGGGTTCCTCTCTTTGATGCCTTTCCCCTCTGGCACACAGAGAGCAGCCCATCCCCTGTGCCGAGAGCCGGCCCCAAGCCCTGGGCAGCCCGCGCAGCCGTACCCCTGCATTCATCAGCTGCAGCTCCACGTACCCCCTGCAGCCACAGCAGGGACTGGTATCTCTCCTGTGCAAACTGCCTTCATTTGTGTCGTTCTCATCCCCCTTCGGAGGCAGCTAGTTTGCTAATGCTGCCAGGAGAAGCTTCCCTTTCAGCTTCTAGCTGTAGTTTTAGGGAGCCCGAAGAAACTGGCGGTAGTAAGCCTTCCAGAGCACAGAGCACTAATTCTAACACGCAGGCAGCTCCAAACACTTGTAGTTTATGTAAAGCCACAAAGCCAGCATGGGAGGATCTAATTACCACGTGAATTAGTAAAAACAGAACAAAACACACGCACAAAAAATGTAAAAAGCAAAAGACAAACAAAAAAAAGCCACAACCAGATGTGAGGTTTACAGAAATGCCTTCGAGTGCCTAGTAAATGGCCACAGTTGATAGAGATATTGCAAAGACACGCTGGGGACGAGGGCTGACTCAGGCCATCTCTACCCAAAAAGTGCCGTGAATACAGGCTGGCACCCTCACCCCTACTTCCAGTAAGCGAAGAGCTGGCAAACCACCTACAGGCAGCCATTTAATAGTCTGGTGCACGTGAACTGCAATTACCAACAGCAAGCTCCACCCACAGACTCCGAGGGAAAGTGTTCATGGTTAATCAATTCGATTGATTACTGTTTATTAAGTAAAAACCCGCTTTCTAAACAGTTCCTCCCCAAATGGTGTTTTTCTAGCCTGCCTGGAAAACAGGAGACTCATTGGGGCTTTTAATTTCAATCTAAGCAGGGAGACGCAAGCATGTGCATTAGTAAAAAATGGGATGGGGGCTTATGGACATGATGAGACCCTCCCCCGTCCCTTCTGGGTAACAAGGCTAAAGCTGACATGCTCCCATGAATAACTCCCAACGCCCCTTTCATTTCTGTGGTCAAGAAGACATCGGGCCAAGTCAGATGAGGACATTGGGAAGACGGCCCTCAGATAATATAGATTATGGGAATGTTTGACCCACATCAGTGCTGTTAAATTGATCCACTACATTCAGCACCTTGTGAACCCAGATAGGAAATCGATGGTGGGCAGGCAGGGTTAGGTGCCGAGATAAGTTGGCCATAGAAGTATTTCTGTTATCTCCTTACAGAGAATAATGATCTCAATCGCTTTGAGTGTTCTAAATCTAAGCAAAAAACACACAGCAAATTTAATCCAGGCCTGGGTATGACACAGAGGGGTCAGGGCAATTACCTGATTGTGGTACAACCCTCTGGGGGTGCAGGTGGTCGGGGAGGGAGGGAGGCCTGGCTTGCCCATTGTTAAGGTCTTTCTCAACGTGGCCGCCCCGGGATGTGAGGAAGCAGAGCTAGGACAGTTCATCGTCCCCACTGTGTGCCCATCAGCTCTTCAGCTGCTGCAAGTGCTGGGGGCTGAGCCGAGCAGCTTGGATATAGTCCCTCCTCCCCAGCTGAGACTGCCAATGTCAGGGTACCTCTAACACTTGCAGGAGCTGAGTCTGCCCTCCAGAGAAGGAATCCCTGCATACCCTGGGCACCGCCTGCCTCTCCCGCAAAGTCCTCATCAAACCTCAGGAAGCTACGAGAGCGAGTGACAAGCCTCCGTTATTCCTGTTGTTTCTCGTTAAGTTTGGTATTCAGCTCTTTGATGCATGCCCAGTGTAGAAACCCCACTCTCCCTGAATGAGGACACTGCAAAGGCCTCACAGATCCCATTGGTCAGAGACAAAACCCCAATGAACAGGAGCCATTAATAAAAAAGTGCAAATTTTCACCTGTGATTACATGAAATGTCTGCGCAGATAAATCTCCATATCGGAAATAGCATTACTCTGAGAAGGTGCAAATCAAGGGAAATTGACATTTTCTAGGGATGCTGACATAAGGCTGTTTCGTTTCCAACTGATAAGCCATTTTGAGGTTCGGCCAAACCTCAACCACGTCAGATGCAAATCCCATACCCTAGATGCCAAGCTGGCCTTAAGTATCTCCAAAAACAGAAAAGAGAAACTTCCAGATCATTCTGGACTATTGTTTCCACACAGTCCGATCTGCCTGTGGTTTTCGCCCACCCATCTCCAGGGTTGGATAAAATCTGTCTCCATCTCAGCCTCATGAAGAAATAGAAACCGGACACGAAAGTGACGGGTAGTTTTCTCCACCTGGAAACTGAACACGGAAAACTCTGGATGGTAGGAGAAGGTGTCCTGAGATGTGACTCCTTAGCCGGGAATCTGCAGGGCTCCGGTTAGAATATACACATCACAACATCCGCATTTCCGCAGGAAAGAAGGAAACTTTTAATAGAAGCTGGGCTGCATCAAAGCAACTCGTAATTAGGTACAAATTTGACTCATGGTTCAGCAATTATACAGATTAGCTGCTCTGACCTTCCCCGCCCCGGGGTGCTTATTTCACATATGTGGTCGCAGAGTGACCTCTAGTGTTAAGAAGGAAGGAATTTATTTTAAAGATAACCTCAAAATTTAGCATCTCCTAGGCAGCCCTTACTACCCCTAAGAAAACTTCATAATGTAATAAGATAGAGTGTGTGATTTTTCTATTCGGTACTAAAATCACCTTTAGGTAAAGAATGTTCTAAGCCTTCTGTCGTGAGAATTTCCAAAAGGTTTGCACAGTTCGGAGACTTTCTTTTTCACTGTGTGTTGAAGTTGTGTGAAATTTTATTTCAAAACATGCATATGCCTTGTGTTACTCTCTGGCCTACACACAATGTCTGATAGCAAATAATCAGAGAGACCCTCGATCCCCAACCCTCACCTCTGCCCTGTCCCCCCTCTATTACGAAGGGGGAGAATGCTGATGTTGGAGTCACCAGATAGATTAAATGACGCTGTAGTTCATTCTAAACGAAGACAGAGTCCAAGAACATAAGAACACGGGATGCCTCTGAGGACACCAAGGAGCAAAGGAAAGAGAGAGAAAGCAAATCAAAATGCTGGGGCACAGAAATTGCCAACTTCACTTGGGCCGGGCCCTGTTCACTTCTATTACACTAGGATTTGTTTTAACCACAGAAGTGACTGTTGTGAAGAAGTTTTTACTCACAGTTCCCTAGAAGCAAGGAGGTGGCACACGGGGCCACAGGGGGGAAACACCGGGGTAGACCAAGAGGCAGAGAGAGCAGGAGGGAAAGAGGAATGGGAGCCTTTACTGCCATTACCACAGGAGGGGCTGGGCAAGGCAGGGTAAGCGGCCTTAGGATTAGCTAGTTAAAATAATTCCAGTGGGGGCGCCTGGGTGGCTCAGTCGGTTAAGTGTCTGACTTCAGCTCAGGTCATGATCTCGCAGTCTGTGAGTTCGAGCCCCGCATCGGGCTCTGTGCTGACGGCTCGGAGCCTGGAGCCTGCTTCGGATTCTGTCTTCCTCTCTCTCTGCCCTTCCCCTGCTCACACTCTGTCTCTATGTCTCTCAAAAATAAATAAACGTTAAAAAAAATAAAAATAAAAAAATAATTCCGGTGGCCCTGCGGGGGGAATAGGGTGTGTCCCTAGTTGTGTGGTCCCTGGCCCTGGGGTGGTTAGGGCAGGGGATACTGGCCCAGAGTGTAAGCGCAAGATGGAGGAAGTAGGGTTGGGGGACTCTGGATTCATTGGCAAGAAGTGAGTCCTCCAACTATTTCTAGGAATCGGTCAGTCTTGGAAGACGCTGGCTCCCCAGACCAGAGAGCCCCCAGACCTCAAAACACTGGAATAAAAAGACACGTTTCATATATTTTCAAGGAGCTCAGGGATTCTCCATTACCTGACTCCACCAACAGGCCGTCTGGTTCTGAAGAGTGGAGAGCCACTGGGCTCTGCTGTGGTGGGGGGAGGCCCCTTCCTGCAGAACCCTACCATCCCCTTATGTCCCCTCTGCTGCCTCCAAGGGGCCGTGAGGCCTGCTTCCTCCCCGGCCCCTGCTGGTGCGCTGACCACTCGTCCTTAACACCCCACTGCTCTGCACTCTCCTCTCTCCCAGCTGGATTCCCATATCCACGGGCGTGCTGGGCCCTGCTGGCCCTCCTCTCTGGAAGTTTCTGCCTTCCTCCTGGTCCCCACTGACACTCTTCTCCCTCCGTGCTCTCAGTGGAGCTTATACCTGAGAAACCCCTTTAAAACTGTCTCCCCACGGCAGGGGCGCCTGGGTAGCTCGGTCATTTAAGCATCCAACTCTTGTTTTCAGCTCAGGTCATGATTTCACAGCTTGTGAGTTCAAGTCCGGCATCGGGCTCTGGACTGTCAGCGCAGAGCCTGCTTGGGATTCTCTCTCTCCCTCTCTCTCTCTGCCTTTCCCCCACCCTCTCTCTCTGTGTCTCTCTCAAAAATAAATAAATAAACATTTTTTTAATTAAAGAAAAAAAAGTCTTCATGATAGTGTTCTTCCCCGCTCCCAACCAAGCAGCCCCTGGTGATCCCAATAAGAATAAGGAAGGTCCGGTCTATCTACAGATCTTTTGGGGAGGGGGGATTTCCCTCCTTCTCCCCAGGTTTCCATTGTCTGTCTGTTCCACATGCTAAGTGTCTCCCGCTAGCCTTGACTTTCCCTCCTTCCTTGTCTGGGGAGAGGGGCTTTTCCTGTAGACTGTCCACCTCCACTGCATCTCCTCCAAACTCACTCCCCACATGCACACAGCTCTGTGTGTGTGTGTGTGTGTGTGTGTGTGTGTGCGCGCGCGCCGCTCACGTTACAGAAAGGTAAGCAGTTCTACCATAGGGACGAGATTTCCCAGCTCTGTTTTCCATGAAGGCAGCAAGAGATGAGGCGAGAGCTGGTTTCCAGCCTCCTCTCCCTTTCGGGTGTCTGGAGGGAAAACACAAGCTTATGGGTAGGCAGGGACTATCCTGCTTTTTCCAGACAAGTCCTGATCGCAAGGACACTGACCTGTATTCCACGTCGGTGCTCGGAGACCTCAAAGATGGTGTGTGCCTAACCGACAGACTCAGGAAATGCCATCGCTTTAGAATTTAGTGGGTCATTTATCCCTCTGTGTCTCACAGGAAGTGTGAAGTCCCCTCAAAGTGAAGTAGCAAAACGTGTGCACTGTGAAAAAGTTAAAAATGCTACAAAAGTATGAGATGTCGACCAGCTGTCTGCTTCTGCCAGGAAAAAAATGGGTAGTAGCCCTTCTCTGTGGGGTCGGTTTAAAATGCTGGCCAAGGCACCATCGTCATTCTCTCTATAAATATATTTGCATAAGCATTATTTTGGGGTCTTGCTAATCACAATAACTGAAAACCTGCCCCCTCAAAAAAAAGGCACAAAAAACATTAGTTCCAACACATACAAATATACTGGTGTGTGTCCACTAATTCTATACAGATAGCAGATTTGATTTTATCTACTATCTGTACCTACTCCCCTATTTGCATGTGGCAAAGGATCACTAAAGATAGGAAAATGCAACCCTTGAAGGTGAGCTGGAAAGGGTGAAGCAGGACATCTGAGTCAGTAAGAAAGACGCCCCCTGGTGCCCAGAGAACCACATGACATGGTCCCTTCTGTCTGCTGGGGAGATATGTCTTCAGCTCAGACCTAACCCAACAAAAAACATTAAAAACAGCCTTCCCATAATCAAGGATGGGGCAAACAGGTAGCTACGGGGTCATGTAGCCATACCCCCATGTCGTTTATAATATCAAAAACTGGGGAACAGCCTATGTCGTCCAACAGAAGTCAGGTAGGTACACATCTCCCACACAATGATGTACTAACCCACTATTTTTAAAAAGTGAGAGGGAGGAAAAATATTGTTACTGAAACAATAATTCCCTAAAATACAATGGATTTAAACCAAAGAGTACAAAAATTAACATAAATCAAAAAAGTGTAAAAATAAGACCGTGACCTGAAAACATGCTCGAAATGCCGTGTTAAGTGGGAAGAGCAGATTCCCAGATGTCAGAATCAGTGACGTAAACCAGAATATTGATGTTTCTATTTCTGCAATGAGACTATAGAAGATCCCTTTCTCCTTTTAGCTCATCTCTACTTCCTGGATTGTTTTCTGCTTTTGTTTATTACATATATATGTTATTTTCTATATTAAAATTATGTAATTTTATCATTTTTTAACGAGTAAAAGAATTAAAGGTAGTTGTGCTTGCTTTGCTAGAACCCTCCCTTCAGCCCATTGTAGCAGAGAATTCCCGGGGCCAAAACATGGGCGTGATGGACGGCCTGGGTCAGAATACAGCGCAGAAGTGACCTGCAGGCTATAATAAGTAATTAGTGGCCCACATTTTTTTAAAGTTTGTTTACTTATCTTGAGAGAGAAAGAGTATGTAAGTGATGGAGGGGCAGAGAGCGGGACACAGAGAATTCCACGCAGGATTGGCACTATCAGCTCAGAGCCAACTCAGGACTCGAACCCATGAACCACGAGATCATGACCTGAGCCAAAGTTGGACACTCAACCGACTAAGCCACCCAGGCATCCCTAGTGGCGTGCATTTCTCAGAGCACCTTGGCTGAAAGCAATGCCATCCTTGAAAGCCTCGCAAAAAAGATTGTAGACTTGGAACTTTGAGTAAGCTTGAACACAGACTTACGCAAGAAGCAATCCAGCCAGAGACAGCCTGCTTCAATCCAGAACAGCAGGAAACCCAAGGAAAAGAATGCACAGAACCCAGGAAAAGGCACACAGGGGAACCAGGACAAAGTCTGCTCCTCTGAGAAAGATGTCAGCCATGTCTTTGACAGGAAGAGCTGGATGCTTCTATCAGGACCCGGCTGTACAGTGCATACGGTCGATGGCACATGGACACCAAATGTATTGGATCATTGCAAGTAGATCAGTAGACTGCCTGATGTTGGCAGATGTGGTTTTGGAATCCAGAACAAGTAAGGCAGGAAAGAAGGACTCCTTACAGTCTGCTGCTACAGCAAGAATTCTTTCTCTCTGGGTATACTATACTTCACAAAAACATTTCATTTATTTATGTTTATTTATTTATTTTTTAGAGAGCCAGAAAGAGAGAAAGCACACAAGCAGGGGAGAGGGGCAGAAGGTGACAGAGAAAGAATCTTAAGCAGGCTTCACGCTGAGCGTGGAGTCTGACGCGGGGCTTGATCCCACGATCCAACAGAAATTAAGAGTCAGATGCTCAACCAACTGAACCACCCAGGTGCCCCTACAAAAATATTTTTTGTTCAGGTTCTACATAAATGGAGGGCTCATTTTACTTTTATTTTCTATTTCTGGAAAGGCATAAATCTGGCCACTGATTGTGTGGTCACACGAAGAGCAGTGTGGGAAGACAGGAGTCCTCAGGGATTGGTCCTGCCTGGGACCCACACTCTTAACTGCAGGGGGCCCCTGGGGTGCTGGAACATTGTGGCAGCTGCTTCGGAAAGTGGCAAAGCCTCAACTCGGGATGCAGCCCGCCCCCAGAAGTGGTCACCAGCCCTGTAAAATGATTACAGTAAAAAAAAACAAACAGAAAAAGATGGAGTAAGACAAGGAAGGGGGGGGGGAAGAATCATTCCAATGAAAGTAGTCTTGCCAGCTAGGTTATTCCCAACAAAATGGAAAACGATTTTTTTGGTGATGGCTAAAAACTTCCACAGAATCCCCCAAACCACAGGGGGACGCCGATGTAGGCAAAGACTCCACTCAAAGATGCGACGACAGCCTTGACCCCTCCAGCACTGCCCTCACAGCTTTACAAATGGGAACTGGTACTCCCAGTTCCTAAACTGGAGGGGTTGAGAAACTCACTCTGAGCCAGGTCTGGGGGTTAGGGCCCCCAACTTCTAGACCTTAATGCCTGGCTTCCCAGGAGCCACAAACAAACAAAAAACAAAAAAACTAAAAACTAAAAACTAAGCCTCCAGAAACAGCACCGGCTTTTCCACCCCCATTTAATGAACTTCTGACTGAGAACAGTATCACAGTTTATTAAGTGATTTCTTTTATGACTTGTGAATGGTAGGCACTTGACCCGAAGCCTCAGAGAAACTCAGATTCAAATCTCTTTATCATTCAGCTCCTTGGGTTTTGTATGTTACAACCACCCATTAACTGATTCTGTGACCTTTAGCAGAACACTTAACCTCCTTTGCGGAGTTTTTCATACATAATAAAATCCTTCTACATCCAATAATGCAGAAGCCATGTGACCCAGACATTGGTGCTCACAAGCTCTCCAAAGGAGCCTGCCAAAAATGCAGATTCCACTCCCTGGAATGTCTGATTCTGCAGGTC
Source organism: Paguma larvata (assembly GCA_030068075.1). Lineage (NCBI taxonomy): Eukaryota > Metazoa > Chordata > Mammalia > Carnivora > Viverridae > Paguma > Paguma larvata. The sequence goes on along the minus strand of CM057827.1, from coordinate 125,576,768 downwards.
TAGGTGAACTGAATTCTTATCATAAGCATCCCTGGAAGTGTGGATGCATGTGGTCAGAGAACTCATGTGAAGAAACAGCAGTTTATGCCTTTTCCTCATCCAACATTCTGTGGACCAGCAAATTTGTAAACTACGGAAAAGAGCAAATCACAGCAAGTGGTAACAACAAATCAACAGTGTCTGCATGAACTTGTACTTTCATAGACATGATGGAAACATATTTTGATAGTCAGTCATGACCCTGGCAAATAGTAGGTGTCCAATAACCTCTAGATAGATGAGTCTTTCTTTTTTAAAAATACTTCCTTTTTTAATGTCCACATTCCCCTGCTCTAAAATACTACATTATTTATCATCAGCAAAAGCAAGCTGAAGTGTCTGAGCAAAATAGACTGGGATTTTCATACTTAACTGCACTCAGAGAGAATTTGACCCCACCCCAAAGACCCAACCCAAAGCTGCAAGTCTCCATCTCACAGGTGACAAAACTGACCAGAAACCCACATGCACATACTTGCCATAAGTGGGACCAGGTTGAAGTTACATGGATTTTACATCCTATGACAAGTTTTTTCCTGCCCCCTGTCATTATCAATGACATTGGGATTAGCCACAGTGGGAATGCCACAAAACAGGATTCAAAAGAATAAGAATGGGTGCGTTGGGAGGAGTCCTCTGCTCTCCAGGCATCCCTAGCTTCTGACCTTCTTGCTAGAACCCTCGTAGCCAGAAGGAAGGAGGGGGAAATGGGGCCGAGGGCTCTAGTTCTTATCCCTGGTGTTACTGCTGTGTGGAAATAAACAAAGGCCAAACAAATGAGAAGAGGCGAAGACATTCCAGAGCCTGCTATGGTAGGTGAGTCAGCCGCCACCACTTGCATCTTGGTGAGGAAACAAGGGAAAGCTTCCCGTGTGCCCCGACTGTGGAGGCTGTTCATGGGGAAGCTGGAGGCAGCTAACCAGAAGGGGGCATCCTATGTCATTGGTTAGGGGAGCACACTTGGCTTTTTCCAGTTGGTCCTAAATTGGAAGCAGGGATGAAATTAGGGAAGCTGTCAGTTACTAATCAAGTCCTAGTTATTTGGCACCTGTTGTCCTGGACTGTCACTACGCATGCCAGTATGGCTTCCTGCAAGTCTGGCTGATAGGAGGCCGGCTTCCCACGCAGGTTATTCTAGATAAAGGGTTCGTTTCCCGGGCAAGATGCTACCGGTTGTGGGTCAGAGTTCTAGTGTCACACAGGGTCTAGCCATTGTTCGTTTGTACATTCAGTTGCTCAGCTACACAGAACAATCAGATCCTAACAGTGAGGCACCTGGATAAAGTCCCTGGAAAGGGGGTGGCCACCCCTCGGCTCTGCTCTGCAAACTACACCTGCCACTCTAGGCAGGAACTAAGATCTGGGGGGGACTTACAGCTGGGAGAAAACAAGGGTCTGCTCCCCACATGCCTCATGTCAGAGATGAAGTTTCTGGTCACCAGCTGGGGTGGCCGCACAGGACTAGAACCTCAGTCTCCTGACTTCCAGCTCCTTGCTCTCCAGATCCCTAGCGGAGGCCTTGATTCTGAGGAGAGGCTCCATTGTTTGTCATGAGCATGTGTGGATTACCTTTGAGTTTACGAAGGTGCTTCTAATGTTCTGGATGGCAAGCTAGAGCATATCGCCATTACAAATCATATACCACTACAAGCCCCCATTTCCTCCTCTGGAAAGTTACAGGGCTGAATACAATTCTAAACAATTTTCCAGACTAACCTACTGTGACTCTATGATCAAAATGTGTCTACTGTGAGGGTTTCAGAGGAGATTCCTTCTGTCAGGAACAATGAAAGGAGTTACCATTGAGGCTAAGATATTCTACTCAGATTGCCTCCACTCATCAGAGTATCTGCCCATTCCAAAAGGAAGCTATGAAAATACAGCCCCCACTGGCCCTCCACTCCTGAAGCAATTTCCAGAAAACAGAGCAATTTAATATGTCCCTCCTAACAGTCCACGACTGTGGTCATGCCAAGATGAAAGCTTTCCCAACAAGAACAAACTCAGGCGAAGTCAGAATAAGAGTAAAATCAAAAATAATAATAACAAAGGGCATCTCTAAATATCACATAAAACTTCGACTCTGCTTCTGCATCTATCTGCTTCCAAAGATGAGTACACATCCTGTTCCACCAGTTAAGACAGTTGAGGAAAAAGAAGGTATGTGTAGTTCCCGATATTATCTGTGGCCTTTTATCCAGTTCCAGGGCTATGGATTCTATTAACAAATGTTCACTGCACACAAACTGAGATCAGCCCACAGTCACATGACCACACAGAGCAGGAAGTCGATATATATACATATATAACTTGTTCATGTGATTGTAAGTTGGAATCCAGAAATGTTCCCTTCATATTTGAGATGGTGACAGGGAATAAACTCCATCTATGGCTTTAGAAAATGCTCTTGGACTTTATAATCTTCTTATTCTTTAGGTTCTCGTTTCCTTCTTCTATTTAGTTTTTACTACAACCCCCTTTAGATCCCATTGTAAGTCTATTCTTTCAAAAAAAATCTTTCCCAAAAAAGATTGCTAGAATACAGAATACAAGCATTAAAATCTAAAATAAGTCATGCACACAAAAATGTAACAAGTGGCCATGTGGATAAATCTAAGTAAGCACTGATTGATACATAATGGTAATAATGATGATGATAGCAGTGATGTGGTAGCTAATGTGGGGGAATCTAAAACAATAAGGAATTAAATCCTGGAAAATATAACATGGAAGATGGGAGAAATGTGAAAGAAACATTCTAAGATATTTGTACTCTTCAGGGAAAGAGAAGCAATGATTATTCACTTCAGACTTAAGTCAGATGGACACAGTACAAATTTAATGGTGGGGAAAAAAATAGAATATATAGCTTCAAAACAAGTAAATGAGGAAAAACGATTTTTAAAAATGCTCAGCCTCTAACAGAAAACCAAAAAATGTTTACAACAAAGCATGATAAATAGATAACAAAAAGAATGGGTAGAAATATATCTAAACATATTCACACTAAATGTAAATGGATTAAACTCTCCAGTTACGGCTCAATTTTTTCCACACTTGAAATTTTCATTTAACTATATGTGAAGATAATATACTAGATTTACATATAAAAACACTTACAAATTTCAGAAATACATTTAGTGAAAAAATAAAATAGAAAAAAGTAGAGCGTATCACCCAATTGTCTACAATTTTCACTGCATTTTAAATACCATACTGATAGATTGTTTCTGGAGGGCAATTTGATGGTGAGGGTGGGGACAGGTTTGAATTTCACTTGTACTTGGAAATCTATATTTCTTTTATAAAAAATTCTAAAGCAAACTGTGCAGTAAAATATTAAAAGAGTTAAATCTAAATAAGGGGTTCATGGGTATCTGCTATGTTCTACATTTTAGAGTATGCTTAAAATATTTCACGACAAAACAAGAGAAATTAATTCAATAACTGAATAAAACAAAGCAATATATATAGCACAATCTCAATTTTGTTTTTCAAAATGATTTCATGTTAAGAAACTATAAGATAAAATCCTAATGCATTTCTGCATTTTCCCAACTTTCTATAAGGGCTATGTTTTTATATATACAAAATGTTACTTTAGATAATAAAAAATTTTCTAAACAAAAAAATGTAAATACTTTTTTGCTTTCAGAGAAAGGCCCTTTATTCATAAAAATAGCCATAGGAAGCAATTCGTTTACTTACTTCATCAAGAGCAGCCCTTTTACTGATGGCACCTTAGCCTAATACCTTTTCTGGCCAGCAGGTGGCAGTGATGCAATAGTCATTTTAAGTCAGAAATTTAAAATCCAGACATCATTCCTAATGTGAAATAGTCTTTAGGATCACATCTGATTTTGGTACCAAAGTTCTATCTGACCTGTATGTTTTCTCCCCACCTAGTTCATTTCTCTCTATTCCCTGAGAATCTGTGTTCCAAAGCTTTGACTCTCCCCACTTCAGTAACAGAAACAATTCCCTGAGAAGCAAGAAAGTTACTAAGCCAGAGCTAATGAATGGGGGAACTCAATCTAGCTGGTTCCTTTGGTCCAATGAAATATTTTATTGTTATTCTACATAAACCTGACCCTGAAATAATGTCATAGTTTTCAATTCAACATTTACCAGCTCACTGAAAAAAAAAAATTATGAAACAAAATCCAAAAATTGGGGCCGATGAAGAACTCTCTTCACCATCTGAATGTCACCTTTGTATGTCATGAAGTGTCCAGATCAGGAATTTTATGGGGAATTAAGTTCATCTAGTGTGTGTTGGACACAGGGATGTCTCAGCCTACACATGTATCTTGTAAACATTGCTAACACAGATCCAACATTAGCAATCCTAACTTGAAGAAATACCATGTTCATGTCAACCCAGAAACCAGGAGAAGAAGCTGGTGATTCTTTGCTCTGCTCTCCCTGACAGGGATTCCTGAGTATGTGAGCAGGGTGCTTCCCCGGAGAATCCGTCCACCCTCCAGTGTCTGCCCAAAGAACTGTCACTTCCTGCCTCCCTAGACTCTTAAAAGGGCCACGCGGAGACCTTTGAGCCCTGGCCCAGCCTCTTTGCACACTAAAAGACCCAGGGACCCAAGACAGAACCCGCTGAGTTTCTTCAAAAGAAAGAACCTCATTTTTGTTCTTATCATTCTTTCTCTACTTCTTTTCTTTTATCTCCCATTAGCCACTTCCAAGCTCCCTTGGGATCTCTATTTCCCACAACTCTCCAGGACTTCTCCTGGTAGTTTCTCATCCATGGAACAAAGATAGCAGAAGTGCAACCGTTCAAGCTACTTTGAGCATGGTTGTGTATGGGAGAGGCCAGTTACAGGAGCTATTCATCCCTGACGACCTGGAAGGCTGAGCGAGTGGGCTCCTGATCTCACACCCCCCCATGCAATGTCAGTGTACCCCACATCCAACCTCCTGCCCTTGGATTCCATATTCACTCTTGTCGATACCCTAGGAGGCAGGTACGCTAAGTATGCCTCACCAGACTCTCACTAGTAGGATATTTGTTGGAAAGCTCTGCAAAAAGCTTTACCCCATCTTCACTATTTGATGTTCCTGCACCTGATGATAGAATGCACAGAGCTGCCCCAGAGTCATGGGACCGAGTCCATCTCACTCACTGATTTCAACTCAATGCTGTTTAAATAAATACAGTGTGCCTTGCTGCTATCAGCTTCCTACATTATCAAGTGAAAAATGCATTCTAAGAAGAGGAAAATCCTGTGAGCCCCAGAGGGCTTGAGAAGCACATACATGCAACAAACATGTGGAAGTGGAAGAATTGGAACCCGAAAACTTGACCATCTACACGTTCACAATGATTTGATGGCTTTTCTAGGCTAGCAAATTTATAAAAGTACAGTCAGTGTGGAAAGCTTCACAGTGTTACTCAGGAGAGCATAATATTAAAAAAAAAAAAAAACAACTGGGGAGACACCCAGCGAGGAGCTTGATGGCCACAGTGTGATACCACTGAACTCGCTGTGGAAATAACAGAAGGGGCTACTCACCTTCAAAGACCAGAAGAAAGAGAGAGAAAATTCAGTGGAGAAGTTGAGTTGCACACTAAGGCCTGGATGGTTGAAAAGATCTCAGAAAGACTGAAATATGAAAGAATGGATATTTTCAAGATCACAAGCGTGACAGCAGACCACCCTGAAGGAAGGCGATTCTGCTGCTAAACAAATTTTTTGGGTTGATGAAACTAGGTGCTTATTTTTTTTAACAGAGGCCATCTTATATGTGCCTTATAAAAGGCAAGAAAATGTACCAGGACATGTAGCCTCTAAGGAGAGGGTAACACTGACTTGGGGAGGAAACTCAGTTCGGTGGACTCCTCCAATGACTCCAGTGCCCCTTAGAGCCATGTTGAAGAGAATGAATGAATGTGTTACTGGTTGTGTAGCATTTGAACCATACACCCTGTATCAATGATTACATTAGAAGCTTTTGGTCACCGACCATTTAAGATTATATGAAGAATTGGGGCACCTGGGTGGCTCAGTTGGTTAAGCATCCAACTTTGGTTCAGGTCATGATCTCTCGGTTTGTGAGTTTAAGCCCCACATCAGGCTCTGGGCTGACAGCTCAGAGCCTGTAGTCTGCTTCAGATTCTGTCTCCCTCTCTCTCTGCCCCTCCCTCCCTCATGCTCTGTCTCTGTCTCTCTCTCTTTCTCAAGAATAAATAAACATTTAAAAAATTTTTCGGATTATATGAAGAATGAAATTTTGCAATCAACGCTCTTTTAAAATTGATAGAAGATACTCTTTCTAGCGCTGTAGATGACAAAGATAATGTCCAAGCTGCCCATACAGCCAGTGGGCCAAAGAATTGTATCTTCAAGACATCTCGCAGACAACGGTGACCCAGCCTCTATATCCCTTCTCTCACCTCCAAATCATACTCGCCTTCAATCTGTATGTCTTATATACAGAGTCTTGGGACTCATTTTTTTAATCTGTCTTGTTTATTTTATTTCACATGTTTTTATGTGTTTTTACAATATTACTTCATTTATATTAGAGTTTATGTGTGATGAAACAAAGAAAGAAAATAATCCCTGTAACTACTATACACATAAACATACCCACCAATGAGTTAACTAAATGATTAAAAAATGAGATAATGTTTTAAATATGTCTATATTAAGCAGAAATCTTTACTGGATTGTTGTGAAGGGTTTGAGTTTTAGTGATTTGGGGGCAATCAGATGGGATCCTAGGATGAGCTAGGAATGTATTCATTGTCTCCCGATTTTAAGTAATAGGATATAGGTTTCCGTTCTGTGAATATTCAGTGTTACGTGATCTCAGGGGCAAATTTGTTTTGAAGAATGAAGGATACTTGCATTTTTATCTTCTATTCATAGTAGAGGAAACTAAAGCACAGAGCATTTGAGGAACTTGTCCAATGTCACCCAGAGCAAATGTAGAGCCAGGATTTGAACCACACTAAGCTGTTTGTATGTCCCAAGCTAATATCTCTGCACCAGACTTGCCCTCCCATAACAGGGAAACATTTGTCAGAGTAGCAAAAAAAAAAAAAAAAAAAAAAAAAAATCAGAGCAATGACTCAATCCCTCAAGACTCACCAGGTTAGAAAGGATACATACATCCAGTTTAAAATCAGTAGTTGTAGGGTGCCTGGATGGCTCAGTCAGTTGAGTGTCCAACTCTTGATTTTGGTTCAAGTCTTGATCTCACAGTCCATGAGTTAGAGCCCTGCATTGGGCTCTGCACTGACAGTACAAAGCCTGCTTGGGATTCTCTCTCTCTCTCTCTCCCTCTCTCTCTGTTCCTCCCCTGCTTGTGTTTTCTCTTTATTTCTCTCTCTCTCTCTCAAAATAAATACATAAACTTTAAAAAATAAGATAAAATAAAATTTTTCGGTTGTTGAAAAACCCAAATAACAAGCAAATTCATTAGAAGGTGTAATTTGATTTATAATAGCCTCCTTTGCAGGGTCCGGTGGGGAGATTTTAGTTATTATCATTATTTTGCAAAGGGATTTATTGCAAATTCCTTGTATCCCTAGTTTCCCTGGTTTGTTGAAAGAGTGGATTAGTTGATAAATAGCACTATAATTTACCACAATCTAACTACACAGATGTAGAAATTTAGGTGAAAGTCCTAGCTAGAAAAAATAAATAAATACCCCATATCAGGAGTTATCCAAAAAGTCCAAACTTCAGAGAATGTCAACATTTTCAATGTTGACATTGTCAATGTTGACCACATTTTTTGTCAACAAAATGAGCTCTTCCCTTACTTTGCTAATCGAAAGTAGACAGCATTCATCACTAAGAGACCACAGAGTTCACTGAAAAACAAATAAATAAAACAGGCATACTTTTAGTACATCATTGGAAAAAAGAGCGGGTCATTTTGTGTTTTCTACTTGACACTATCATTGACACCTCTTCTCCAGAGCCAACGGATCCATTAGGCCCAGCAGCCACAGTGCCCAGGGTCCATAATACTTCCAAGTGCCATGAAAGTAGTTCAGTTTCTTTTGAAGCCAGAAGGGGAAAAAATGCAAACTTTTAGGTGGAAGAAAAAGTTTGAATATAGAATATTAATAATCTCATCTTTATACCAACATATAGTAAAATACAATCTCCCTTCCTTCCTTCCTTCTTCTTTCTTTCTTTTTCTTTCTTTCTTTCTTTCTCTTTCTTTCTTCCTTCCTGTCTTTCTTTCTTTCTTTCCCTTTCTTTCTTTCTTTCTTTCTTTCTTTCTCTCTCTCTTTCTCTCTTTCTCTCTTTCTCTCTTTCTTTCTTAATGGAAAAGGGGCCCATGAAGATAAAAGTTCCTGGAGCCCCTGGAAGTCACACTGGGGGTCCCCGACTCTCCTGATTACATCATCTTCTCCATGTCCCAAGCAGTTTCTGTCAGTTCCCATCTTACTGTTCTGGCCAGGAGGAAACGACACAGGAAGGAAGTTACTGCTACTGAATGCTGCCCATGTGCTGGGCACAGTGGCTGGCGTTCACAGTCAGCACCTTGTGTGTGTGGACAGGGGATTCTCCAAGGAGATACGGCCCATGGGCCCAACTGCAAGGCGACCATGCATCTAAAGAAAACGTTGTCCTAGACACACAACATCTATCAGTGGGTGATAGTTATATATATATATTTTTTAATTTTAAATTTATTCATTTATCCCGAGAGAGGGAGAGAGAAAGAGAGAGAGAAAGAAGGTACATGTGTGAGCGGGGGGAGAGGCAGAGAGAGAGGAGAGAGAGAACCCCAAGCAGGCCCCATGTGCTGTCAGCACAAAGCCTGATGCGGAGCTTGAACCCACGAACCATGAGATCATGACCTGAGCCAAAATCAAGAGTCAGATGCTGAACCGACTGAGCCACCCAGGTGCCCCCACGGGAAATGGTTGTACTGATGGATACCTTGATCTGGGTGTAAACCGAGGTCCACCCAAACGCCCAGTCAAGTGCTCAGGGACCACCCCGCCCACAGCTGGCCATTGCACAATCACACCTTGTGCAGGAGGCAAGCAGCGGGGACAAAAGAAAGCTGGGAAGCCTCTCCAGAAACTATCCGAGTTGCACAGATGTCTCCTCTTCGCACCCAGTTTTCTTTTCTACTTGAAGAGAAACAGTCCCCCGCTGCCCCTCACGGCTTCTTCCGCCTGTCGTTACCCATTCTGACTTGAGGCTCTGCGTCTGCAATGTCACAGTCCGTCGGCTCAGCGCCGAGTCCCAGGTCCCCGCGTGCGTGTCAGCTGCACGAGACGCATCATTCTGCCACCGACCCCCACCCATCGACGGGTCCGCCATGTGTGTCACCAGCCAAATCCCTCCCGTGCGGCTCGGCGCGGTAAGAAACCGAGACTAATAAATCATCCGCTCGCTCTCAGCCCGCAGACAGGAAGTGTGGTTCAATGCGGGTAATTATAAAAAAAAAAAAAAAAAGAAAGAAAAAAATGAGTTTGGGAACGAAAAAATCAAAACATAAGAGTATGTGTCTAATAGAAAAGGCCTTCAAAGAGGTTTGGGAGTTCTAATGACTTCGAGGAGCAGGTAAGAAAGGTCCAGAGCCTGACAGTGGCTGGACAGCCTGACTGACAGAATCGATCTCCTCCTCCCCCCCACAGCGCGGCCTGGCCCTGGATCTGCTCCCCTCCGGGGCCCCCATGCCAGGCAGCCAGGCAGGGACTGGAGTGTCTCCTCCCTGCCTTAATCCGTTTGCAGAAAAGAGCCCCCCCCCCACCCCCATCAATTACCAAGACTGTCAGACCCGAGCAGGTGTTGGGACAGTGACAGGGTTAGGTAAAAGCCTTAGGGGCTAAGTTGAAAGGTTCCAACTAGACACATTCAATCACTCTACCTCCTGTCCTGTACTATCCTCCTCATCAAAAACAAAAACAAAAACAAAACAAACAAAAAAACCCACATTTTTGCTTTCCCTTTAACTTCCCCAAGAATGTTACAGCTTGTGCAAAAAAAAAAAAAAACAAGTAGTGTAGATGACACGTCTTTATTATTTCAGCTGTCCCTCACTATTGTGAGGGATCCTCCCCCAAGCTCTGAGCCAGGTCTCTTTCTCCAAGAACGAACAGTTTAGTCGATGCTTGGGTCTTTCCACGGTTTCATAATGAGACCATCCTCTCCGACAAGACTTCGAGAATACTCCAGCTCGAGGGGAGAGAGAACAGATCATGCCCCCTCTCAGATTCCCTCAGAACATTCTGTGGGTTTACCACAGAAGAGATTTTTCTGCCTGTCCTTAGGAGCTAAAATTTTCACATTAGTTGTCAAAAAAGCTCTTATCCATTTTGTGGTAGAAAGTGGAGTCATGACCACGCTAAATTCAACCACCATTCTTTGGGCCCCTTTGCCATCCAATGCCTCCAACAAACATTGTTCACTGAGGCGCCCGCACACTCTCCAGAAGCATATAAATATCCCAAATGCCCCGAACAGCCCTTATCTAGGTTAATGCAGTCGGCCAATGAAGTGCTTACGAATGATGCAATCGATTGTTGGACAGAATGGATCCATTACTGTATTATACAAGAACTGTATTTTCCAATTTAAAAATGCATATATTTGAGGTATACAACATGACAATGTGATGTACATATTAGTGAAATTATTACTACAACCAAGCCAATTAACATCTCCATCACATAGTTACCATTCTCTTTTTCTTCTTTTTCTGTGGCTGAAAGGACCTAAAATCTACTCTCTTCCCAAATTTCCAGTATGAAAAATGAACATGATTGATTACAGTCATCACGCTGTACGTGAGATCTCCAGACTTACTCATCCTACAGTAAATTCAACTTCTGTGCCCTTTGACTAAGATCCCCCCATTTCCCCGACCTTCTTGCCTCTGGTCACCACCGTTCAACTCTGCTTCTCCAGAACTCTTAGTTGAGCATCTGCTTTGTGCTAGACAATGCGAGAGGCGCTCAGGATTCTGGGATGAAAACCTTCCGGGCCCACCTAACTTCACAGAAATCATGACCAAAGTTTCACATCTATGTCAACAGCTTGGGAAATTTTTTTTTTTTTGAGCAGAGCAAGAAAAATGGAATTCACATAAATGGATGAAAGGTATCTCAGAAGAATGGAACCAGAAAAAAGTACATTTTCACCCCAGGTAAAAGAAAAAATATCCTATAAATTCATGGGATACAATTTATCTTGGGCTGCAAAAGATATCAAGAGGGATAGCTTCTGAAATCTGCCAAAGCCAACAATTCTATTCAAAGGCATGAAAGCAAAAGTTAAATACTTTAGTTTCAGAAGATACGCAATCAGTGCCTTGGAACAGATCTCAGGAGAACCCCGTGGTCATCACCAGCCAGTGGAGGAGTGTATACGTCCGGACGGTGGCATGAATTTGCCTCACATTTTAGACACTGATGAAAACAGCACTCAATTACTCCTGTATTCAGTGATCTTCACTCCTACTACCTATGGGGCTAGGAGTGGGAGGAAAATGACTTGTTTTAAAAGGCACACACTCTCTAGGAGCACCTGGGTAGCTCAGTCGGTTTAGTGTCCAACTTCACCTCAGGTCATGATCTCGCAGTTTGTGAGTTCGAGTCCCGTGTTGAGCTCTGTGCTGACAGTTCAGAGCCTGGTGCCTGCTTCAGATTCTGTGTCTCCCTCTCTCTCTGCCCCTCCCCTGCTTGCACTCTGTCTCTCTCCCTCTCAAAACAAACAAACAAACAAACAAAAAATTAAACAATTCTCCCCTACTTGCACTCTGTCTCTCTCCCTCTCAAAACAAACAAACAAACAAACAAAAAATTAAACAATTCTTTAATAAAAAAAATAAAAGGCACACACTCTCTTCAGATTCAGAAAATATTCAAATTCAGTGTATGTGGAGTTACAATTACCACCAACACAATAGCATTTCGCTGAACTGTCAAACTCTCTTTGAGTTGCTTTTGCATCAACCCCATAGCTTGAGGAATTTGTTATGTTTCTAAGCTCTCAACCAAATTCTCACTTGTAACAATTCCTCAAAAAGCTGAAAATAGAATGCACACACACACGCACACACACACACACACACACACACACACACACACACACACACCATCCTTCCCTTCCTGGAGCCCACACAGAAAACAGGGCCAAAAGCTACAGCTTAATTAGCACCTTTTCATACCAAAGCCTGTCAAGGTGAGATGCAAAACACGCGGTAAGCATTGAAACACTCGGTCAGCCGTATCAAGGCAACAGATGAAAAGGAATAAAGACAAAGATGCTCCATTTTTGATGTGCCAAAGGAAAACTGTGGCGAGCAACCAAGTAACCTTGAGGGTTTGTCAGGCTTGTAGTACACGAATAGCCTCACAGAAAGAAAAACACTTGTATTGAAAGACAATAAAACAACAAAACAACATCGCATATAGACCCACTGAAACATTCCTAGGAAACACCTGTCTGAAAACGTTCTGACACCTCTTCTTGGCCACCATCTGAACTCACCTGGGAGAGAGCCAACCATGGGAATTCAGCTGGGATTCAGCGTGAATAATTAAGAGCTGTATAATTTGCCCGTACTGCACATCTCACCTCTGGGGCGGGAGGTTGCCTGGTTCAAGACCCCGAGTGGGACTCAAGGTCACACCCAGTGAGGGTCATTCTCTCACGTCCCTGACCATCCAGGTGGAAATTAAAGATCCCAGGATACTTTTCAAAATAGCCGTGGGGATCACCCAGCTGTCTGGCTCCGGTCTCAATAAAATCCAACTTAATGTTCCCAGCTGGGAATGAGTCCTTCTCGAATATAGAGGAGTCTGTGTTCGAATCCACAATTATTAAGCTGTCCTTCGAGCACTGTAATTACTTTACAATCCACAAAGGACGTTAAGATACTCGGAGAGTGAGGGATGCTATGAAAAAGTCAATTCTATTGTAATTTATAATTGAATTTATCCACAGAGAAACAATCAGGCCCCTGAATGGAAGCGTCTTCTAGGGAACAAGTTCACAGGTGTAGGCTTTGTAACTATCAAAGGGCTTAACTCCAAGAAAACTCCAATTCCAAAACAATAACTTTCAATGAAAACATAACTTTTGGGTTGAGTGTTCATAATTTTTAAAAAGCATCCTGAAATAACATTTCAATGGCTCAGTTCCCTGTTAGTTTAACACAGACTCAGTCTGCAGGGAATAAGGCCTAATGGAAAATGAAGATAAACCAAAACAGAATTTCTCCTATTGAGGAGAAGTTTATTAACCCTTAATACATTATAACAATGGATAGATGCCACGTGCTTTGTTTAAAAATTAAGGAAAAAAACCTACAAACCATATTAATTTTATACTCACTTGTCACAAATAAAATAATAAAAGGGAAGTGAATAGGATGTCTCAAAGGGGCACAAAATAATAGCATCATGGTGTCAAAGCTCATATAAACAGTCGTGAAAGACATATCTAAATTTAAATACTGCATCTATAATCCACCTTTCGATCTGTGATCTGAAAGGTATTTCTATTACCAATTGGAAAGCATATGTTCAAGAGAAAAGAGCAAAGAATAGGGTAACGTGGTTTTTTTTTTCCGTTGCTACATTTAAAAAGAATTATCCCAAAACTTCAAAGTTTTAAACAGCAAGCATTTATATTCCTCATAGTTTCTGTGGCTCAGGAATCCAGGTGTGGCTGCGCTGGATGTCTCAAGGGGGGAGTCCAGGGTCTCCTACAAGGTTCAATCGAGACGTTGGCAGAGTGTGCGTCTCATCCGAAGGCTCAGTTAGGGATGGATTTACTCTCAAGCTTGCTCACTTGTTGGCTGGCCGGATTCAGTTTCCCACAGGCTGTTGAACTAAAGGCCTTAGGTCCTTGCTAGCTATTGGCCAGAGGCCTCCCTCCCTTACTTCCACTCGGGTTTCTCTGCAGAGCAGCTCACAATATGGTAGTTGGCTTCATCAATGGAAGACACAACACAGCAAGAGGGAATCTGGACTCATTCTATTCACCTAATTCCATAAGTGACATTCCACTATTTTTTTAAAATTATATTTGCTAGAAATGAGCCACTAGGTCCGGCCCACTCTCAAATGGAGGGGGGTTACATAAGGTGTGAATACCAGTAGGTGGATATCAGTGGGGGCCACCCGAGAGGCTACCTGCTACAGGCATGTACTTCTGCAGTGAAGAGTAAACTTTACCCAAAGAGATGGCTAACTCAAAAGGATCTGGCCTCTGACCCAGCTCCTGAGAGGTAACCTCTAAACCTTGGAACTTTCTGAGTAAAAGCAGTGTATTTGTTATTCATGGTAGGCCCCTGGATCGCTGGTGCCAACAAGGTGACTCGGGACATGGACTGGCTTTGAGAAAGTCCAACCATGTGACAAGAGGGCTAGGGCTCTGAGGCACATGACATCAGTGACCTTTCTAGGGAGGAGAGGGTGGGGACTGAGCCGTGTTGTCAAGGACTCAATCAGCCACGCCTACTGAACGAAACACATTCCTGAGCACACCGATGCTTTGCATTTGGGAGACCCCAGTCCCAGATTCTGCCCTACGTGTGTCTTGCTGTGGCTGGTTCTGACTTACATCCTTTTTCTATAATAAAACTGTAAGTGTAGTCTAGTGCTTTCCTGAGTTCTGTGAGTCCTTCTAGCAAATTATCAAGCCTGAGGGAGTCCGCGAGGACCCGCATATTTATAACTCATGCAAGGGTTGTCCTGGGGATTCCCACATTTATAACTGTGTCAGAAGTCTTGGGCAGACTTGGAAGTCTTGTGTGGTCTTGGAAGACTGTGCCCTTCACTCTGAGTCTGGCTAACTCCAGTCAGGACCTAAGAGACTCTTGCTATTCTATTTATCCCCAAAGGAACTGCCTATTTTGTTTATTTGTGTTTTAGGGGTTCTTTTTGGGTTTTTTGTTTTCTTTTTTAATTTATTTTTGGAAAGAGAGAGAAAGTGTGAGCAGGAGAGGGGCAGAGAGAGAGAGGGAGAATCTCAAGCAGGCTCTGTGCTGACGTGGAACTTGAAGTCACCAACCAGGAGATCACGATCTGAGTCAAAATCAAGAGTTGGACACTAAACTGGCTGAGCCACCAGGGTGCCCCTGTGTTTTAGTTTTATTTCTGTTTTGAAGACAATCTTCTCAAGAGATATCCTAGATAAAAAGGTAGGAAAATTGCTTTTATTATTTATAAGACACCGGTCCTATCAAGTGACTGTCCCCAGCCTAAGGAAGCCTCCAGGACTATGTTGACCTTGGGTCAAAGCAGGAGAATTAGAAAATGAACACAATGACCTGAATTTTATTAATCCCACCAAATACAATGGCAGCCAAATTACTGAAGTGTTTGCCAATTCGATATCACAGTAAATATTTTTATATTTATCTAGCTCACTGTCATCTAGTTCAGATTATCCCTTCACTGTAGTCCCCCATCATAATAAGTCTTTACTGAGAATATTCTATGTGCCAAGCACTGACAGTGCTTTCCAGCGTGCCTCCATTTAATCCACCCAATTATTCCATGAGGTGACGATTACTTTATTTTACACTGGAGTTTACCTAGGAGGAAACTGAGGGGCAAAGAGACAAAGTCATCAAGAAAAACAGCCTTCTAAGTTCACACTGAAAAGCAAGTTAGCAGATACTATACCCGTTCTTGGTAGGGTCATTTTTACTTAGAATATAAAAACAGGAGGCTTTGATTTTTTTCATTGGTGAAGATTGACCACTGTAGACTTCATTGCTTTTTATTTTTTATTTTTTTTAACATTTATTTATTTTTGAGAGACATAGAGACAGAACGTGAGCAGGGGAAGGGCAGAGAGAGATGGAGACACAGAATCTGAAGCAGGCTCCAGGCTCTGAGCTGTCAGCACAGAGCCCGACGCAGGGCTCAAACTCACAGACCCTGAGATCATGACCTGAGCTGAAGTCGGCCGCCTAACCGACTGAGCCACCCAGGCGCCCCTTCATTGCTTTTCAAAGGCAACTGAAATTATGTGTAAAAATAACAAAACAAAACAGACTTTTAAAACTATCTTCTTCAAATAAGGATTGCTAACTCAAAAGGATTGGGCAGACAAGGTAAAGAATCGAAGTGTGGCCTGGGTGAACTCGAGATCAGCAGCATCACCTACGGGTTGCAAAGACCACAAAGTCCCACTGCTACCCTCAAGAAGCCCATCCAAGCATTGTCTGCCTATAGGTTTTCCAAGAAAACCCCAGAAACCTGGAGTTTTCTGTGAAAACATCTGATTTTTAAATGCTGGCAACAAATTCTTTTTTTTTTACCCCAAAACTCTGTAAGCTAAGCGAAACACATCAGTGGTTCAGAATTTTGACCTAGAAAAATGAACAAAGACAACAACAATTCTTTTTGTTCATTTGATCCCTACAGAGAATCAAACGAGATAAGCTTGGCCAGGGATTACTGCCAAAATCGCTTGACTCTGGGAGTAACTCTCCACCTCCTGAACTTTGCAGACACGGAACTGACCAAGACAACTAAGAAAGGGATCATGAAATCATGAGCTCTTGAGGTTGGGAGAAATCTTTGTTTAATTTTTTTAATGTTTATTTTATTTATTTTGAGGGGGGAGGAGAGAGAGCACAGGCAGGGGAAGGGCAGGGAGAGAGGGAGGGAGAGAATCCCAAGCAGGTTTCACACAGTCAGCACAGAGCTGGACATGGTGCTCGAGCCCACTAACCATGAGATCATGATCTGAGATGAAATCGAGAGTCAGATACTTAACTGACTGAGACTCCAAGGTTCCTGATTGGGAGAAATCTTCAAAGATGAGCTAATCCATTAGAGTAATTCCTTCAATAAGTATTTCTAATAAGTAAATTACTCAGCTTCTTCTTGAATCTTCTAGGGGACCAATTTGTAGGTGGCCCATCTCACTTCTAAAGAGTTCTGATTGTTATGAAACTCTTCCTGATACTGGCTTGAAATGTGCCCTCCACCCATTGGTACTTAGTTCAGTTCTCTGGAGCCACAAGATAGCCCTTCAATATTCAAAGACATCCTTCACCCCAAACCTTCTGTTACCTGAGGTTAGCACTCTTCAGGTCCTCATACAAATGCTCTTGGAATTTCTCCATACCCTAGTCCCCCTCTTTTGGGTGGCTTTGTGATATAAGGTTCCCATTTATTTTTTTTATTTTACTTTTATTTTTAATGATTTTTATTTTTTTTTCAGTCAGAGCGCAGATAGGGGAGAGATAGCGAGAGAGGGAGACAGAAGCAGGCTCCAGTGTCAGCACAGAGCTCGACATGGGGCTCACAAACCGTGAGATCATGACCTGGGCTGAAGTGAGACCCTTAACCAACTGAGTCACCCAGGGGCCACCTCTGCCCCTCCCTTTTTATTTTTTTAAACACTTTTTTAAGTTTATTTATTTTTTGAGAGAGAGAGAGAGAGTGAGCAGGGGGGGGCAGAGAGAGAGGGAGAGAGAGAAGAACCCAAGCAGACTCTGCACTGATAGCAGCAAGGCTGATGCAGGGCTCAAATTCAGGAACCATGAGATCATGGCCTGAGCCAATCAACTGAGCCACCCAGGAGCCCCTGTAAGGCTCCCTTTTCAAACAAAACAGCTACATCTACATATGCAGGGAATCAGCTCCAACTGTCTCTCAGGATAAAAAGGCCACACTAGTTTCCAGATGAGAAAAATCCTACAGCACACCGGGCGGCCCACGCGGATATATAATTGAGAGATCGAGATGCAACCGCCAAATGTCTACTTTAAATTTTTCATTTTAATTTCATACTTTAAGGATTAAATTGTTCTGAACCCTTTATTCTAATGTAATAGATTCATGTGGACGTGTGGCTAGTCTTTCCTGCCCAGGTTTTGTCACAAAACAATTACTCACTCTTCAATGGCACCTTTGAGAGAGTTTCTGGAATCACGTGAAACCATTTTCCAGAGCCATTATCTTTAGCTCTGAGTTGTTCAACACGAGGTCTTTTTAAAACGTTTCACTGAAGCACATGTATACACAGGAAGATGGACCAAGTGTCTTTATTTGGCTCACTGGCTTTGCACTAAGTGAACTGACCCTTGCATTCATCACAAGGCTGGCACCCCAGGAGCCCCCCTCCCTCCCTCTTTCAGAAGGTAACCCCTCTCCTCACTTCTAGCACAGTCTGTGAGAGCTGCCTATTTTGGAATTTTATATGTGCTTTTTTGTGTTTCGCTCCTTTTGGTCAAAAGTCATCCATATTGTTTCATTTTGTAGCTGTACTTCTATCTAATTCAAGGAGGTTTAAATCTGCGTGGTGCATTCACTGAAAATGTTCTCTTGAGTCACAAGTGTCCATTTGCATACTATTAGGCAACTGGGTTTTTTTTTTAAGTTTATTTATTTTGAAAGAGAGAGAGAGAGAGAAAGCAAGTGCATTCAAGTGAAGGAGCAGCAGAGAGAGAGGGAGAGGGAGAGAATCCTAAGCAGGCTCCACACTGTCAGTGCAGAGCCCAATGTGGGGCTCAAATTCACAAACCATGAGATCATGACCTGAGCTGAAATCAAGAGTCAGACACTTAACCGACTCAGCCATCCTAGAGCCCCAAGGCAATTAGGATTTTAAATTCATCCCCTAGGTTAATATGTGTGGCTTCTACAATATGACCTCTTACTGGTTAAGCTTTGTGGAGTGATTTCTGAAAGACCAATGAAAGACTTGCTTAAATTAACAATCCATATTTCACGTTGTGAGGTCATACAACTGTGGATAATCATGAAATTGATAGCAAATTTCTTTCGTTCCTTTTTTAACCCATTCTACCAAGGAGCTTCCATAAGCATCAAAACTAGTATTGACTAGGGTATTTTTATGCTAATATGTCTTCTTAATTACAATATATCTTTTTCCTATACAATGAGAAACTGCAGAAACAGACCCACAAACATCAAGAACAAACTGATGGTTGTCCAAGGGGCAAAATGGGTGAAGAGGAGTGGGAGATATAGGTTCCCAGTTACGGAATGAATAAGTCATGGGGACGAAAGAAAAGTACGACATAAAGAATCCAGTCAGTGGCACTGGAATAGCATTGTATGGTGACAGAGGGTAACTACACTTGTGTTGAGCATAGCAAAACACGGAATTATTAAATCACTATGTTGTACACCTGAAACTAATGTAACACTGTGTGTCAACTTATACTTCAACCTAAACAAATGAGTTAGAACTTGAATATAAAGTGTCTTTTTTTTTTTTTTCTAATGAATGACTCTGGTAGGAAAACAACCTACATTCAGGTATAAAACGTGTCTCATATCAACCTCTTATCATTTGGATCCCACCATTGTCTCTTACTGAGTTTGCGATCAGTTAAAACACCTCTATCTTTTACACATAGATTTCTATTAAACTACTTATCCCCAAGATATATTTATCCTTACACTTAAACTTTTAAGGAAATACAAATTTTTATACTAAAATTTTACATTAAGATCATCTGTCCTGTATATAATGCTTAGGATTTCCCAAAGCACTTTTTTTTTTAATTTAGAGAGAGAGAGAGAGCATGTAAGTGGGATGAGAGGCAGAGGGAGAAAAAGAACCTCATGCGGGCTCCACACTCAGCACAGAGCCCAACACAGGGCTAGATCTCACAATCCTGGGATCATGACTCAAGCTGGAGTCAAGAGTTGGACACTCAACCAACTAAGCCACCCAGGCACCTCCACCCCACTCCCACCTGCCCGCCAACAAGGCACTTTGAAATATGCTTGATCACAATTGGATGCAACAGCTCAGGGAATAAATTATTACGTTCATTTTATAGATATGAATGTAATTAACACTGCTATCCTTCACTTTGTTTAAAGGGATAAGGCTCATGTTTTTAAAAAGGCTAATTCAAATGAAAGAGGATATTACATAGCAAAATGGGCAAAAAGTCACAATATTTGAATAGTCACCAAAAAATCACAAAGAGTAAGCAAACACATGGGAAAAATACCATGGCTACAAATTTAAAAAATCAAATCGAAATGATGAGTGCCACTTCAGACCTAGCAAATGAACAAAAGAATGGGGAAAAATCCAATGCTGATGAAACTGCAGTAAAGTTGACAAACTCATTATCTGCTGGTGACCATATAAATTAGCGTAATTCTTCTGGAAGCGTAAATTGACAGCATATATTTTTTAAATGCAAAAAATAAATTCATACCGTTTAATCAAATATTCCTATGTATAAAACTTACTCTTGAGGAAATAATTCAGAAGGATAAAAAGGAGTCCTTTGCAGGAAGAGATTCGTTGGAGAGGTATTTACACTGATAAGAAAAGGAAAACATTGAGATTTATTTCAAATAAAATAAAACCAACGAAGTGTTCTTCAGATGGCTCTGTCACCACTCTCTCTTTCACACACATTATACTCTGCAAATATGAGAGAGAAAAATTGCTGTTTCTCCGTTCTTGTCAACCTTGTTTACTCGCAATATTACCAAAGAGGAATGCATTGCGTTTCATACTATGCCTTCTCATTGAATGTTCTCATCTAACCATGTAGTTACGTTTGCATTCGTCCAAGGACAACCTGTGCAGCCTGAGCCTGAGAAGGCAAACAGGGGCTCCAAAACCACATGAGAACTGGGATCCTCAAAAGAGAGAGGTGCACACTGGCAGGTGGATTGTGTGATGCAAATACATTTGCGGGAATCTCCAGGAAACCTGAGCGGTTGCTTATCCAACGACTGTGCCTCTAACCAGTTCGGAGGCACGCCACGTGAGTGTGTCCCGAGCAGGCATCTCTTCTGTAGTACAAAATGCACAGTAGCTCCCCAACTACCTACCTTGCTGTTAGGGGAGCCTCATCCATGCCGGTAACAAGCAGAGCCCAAATAAACATAATTTAGAGTTTAACATGAAATACGATTTTCTCCTAGAAGGGAAATGTCCATTTGGATCACCTATTAGCAGGGGTGTGCAGGGAATACCTGGGAGCAGAAAGCTGGATATTTACAGGAGTTTTCGCCTTAAATAATCTAGTGCTTTAACTTCCCCTCCTAGGGGAGTGGGGAACCTGCTCAGACCGCGGAAACATGCTCAACATCGGTGTTCGACTTCCCGGCTTCACACATTCCTGGCCACTTCGTGACATGTTTATTGGTCTTGACGGGCGAGCAATAGAACAGGAAACTGCAATCTTGCACCCGTCTGACTTGGCTGTGGGCGCACCAGCCTTGGTCTGGGCTTTGTTGACCTCCAAATGGTAGCTAGAGCCCCGCCTGCTGCTAACCCCCACCCCCACATCCGATTTGCTGTAAAATTTGTACCAGCAAGTCTAGGGTAGTTAAATATACGGCTAGGGTAATTAAACAGGTTACAGATGAATATTATTTGGTCTGCAAACAATTCTGTAAAAGGTTCCAGGGGCTTGTGTCTTGAGGATTGTAGCTTAGCGGTGGGGGATTGCCAGGAAATAGCTAATTATGACACCTGCATGCACTTCTATGCGATTGGGCCCCGAGGACTGGCCACCATGTGTGTGCAAGTCAGCCTCGCCTCTTCGGCAGGGAGCCACGATGGCCTCCCAGGGCAGAACACGGTGATCAAACAGGGCCTTGTTAGCAGCGCCTTTGGAGAAAACGGCTCAGCTCACTGCGCGCCGCCGTGCAGGACTAGCGTTTTCCGTCTACCTATGTCCTCAGGCAACCAGTCCCACAGACTCCGGCATTTTAAATGAGCCCCTTGCATGCTCCCGGTCCACTCCTGGCCTTCCGAAGGTGTACTAAGTTTTCATGAAAAAGCTGCTTTACAGACTGGACCGTGATCAGAGAACAATGTCTCTGTCCCTCTAGAGCAGGGATGCTGTGACTGGCATCTGGGAACGCTTCCTAAACCTGCCGGCAGACTTGGCAATGGTATAAGGAACAAAGAGAAGTTCTGTGGCTTTTATTGGTTTCTCGAAGAAGACTGTGGCTTTGCTCTGCCGCTATAAAGGCTCCATCTCTACTGGAGGGATCTGCTGAAGAACTCTAAGAAAGGAGTGTAAGTGATTTTCTTCTCTTCGTGGACAGATATGGCCCTGCGATTGGTACCTCACCCATGGAATATGAAAAGGAAGATAGCAACTGTTCTGGCCAAGGTGCCGTGTTTCGTTTTGTTTTGTTTAGAGAGAAAGAGCATGAGTGGCAGAAGAGGGGCCTCAGCAGAGAGAGAGAATCTTAAGCAGGCTTTACACCCGGTGCAGGGCCCAATGTGGGGCTCAACCCCATGACCCTGTGATCACGACCTGAGCCAAAATCAAGAGACAGATGCTCAACTGACTCGGCCACCCAGGTGCCCCTCTGGCCAAGGTTTTTAAAAAGTGGGTGTCCCCTCCATATACGCTTTCTCCTTCCACAGCTCATGGAGACGGTTTGGGGTACAATGAAACCGGAAGACAAAAGAAGTCTGGATTCCTGAATCACTATGTCCAAGAAAGCTCTCTGCCAGTCAGGCACCACCGTCTTAGAGCAAAAACTAAAGTGCTATCACGTTGAACAGTTTTACACATGTTTATACAGCCTGATCTACCCTAATGCAGAGAGTGAGTGACATAGTCAGATGTGCGTTTGAGAAGGAGCCTCACAGCTCAAATACAGTTACTGTGATGAAGAGAAACATCAGGCTTCCGTTTTGCTGCAATACTTTTTGTATAATCACGTTTCAAAGTGCCCGACACAACCCATCCTTCCCAGAGCACCAAAAATCTTAGACAACAAAACAGCATTTTATTTATAGATTGGCTGCAGGGTCATCTCCTTCAGACGTCGAAAACAAGGGCAAAAAGTCTTCCCATACCATTTCCCTAAGTATTACATCCAATTTTCCCTTGAATACCTCCAGTTCTAGTGTCCTGACAGCTTCCTGAGCAGAATTATTCTATTGCCTGATTGACCTTCATGGTTCTGAATGTTCTTGTCCTTGGTGTCAGCCTTGAGTTTTCCTTCTCCAGACCTCAGATAACTGGCTAGACTCTGGTGAGTGAAATAGGACCATAGTCAAAATCTAAAATATGGCCTTAAATAACTTAAATTCTCCCTGGGTGTGAGCTATTTAATTGCTGTAACAAGGGTATAGAACAAGATTTTCATCTGACAGGCACGGTGACCACACAAGAGATAAATCCGTGATTGGGACTGGTTCTCATGAGCCCAATCCACTAGGCTTCCTGGTATCTGGCTGAAGGAGGCACTTTGGCCACCGACCCATGTTCAACTTCATTAATAGCTTGGGAGTTAAAACTTTGAATTCATGGGGCATTCTGGCTTTGACTGAGTCTAATTCCAGAGACGGGAACAGTCTTGGTTTTGAAAGTATTGTGATTCCGGGGCGCCTGGGTGGCTCAGTTGGTTAAGTATCAAACTTCAGCTCAGGTCATGATCTCGTGGTTTGTGAGTTCAATTCCCGTGTTGGGCTCTGGGCTGACAACTGGGCTGACGGCCTGGAGCCTGCTTCAGATTCTGTGTTTCCCTCTATCTCTGTCCTTCCCCCCACTCATGCTCTGTCTCTCTCTCTCTCTCTCTCTCAAAAATAAATAACCATTAAAAAAAAAGTATTGTAATTCCCTTGAAAGTTACCAGAAGAATCTTTTGTAGGCAGGAGGTATCAGGAAGCAGTTAATTCAAGAAAATTATGGTTTCCTTGCTCAAAGTGAGCTTCCATGACTGTTCTAAGAGTTGGGGAATTTCGAAGTTTTTATTGGTCTTGACTGAGTCCCTCTGTTCATGTGATGGCATTCTGAGACTAGGGGGCCTCTTTTTTCTTCTTCCTTCAAGTCCTGTGTGTAGGAGAAATAGCCCCGCACACCCAGCAACACATCCTCATACTCCATTTCTTGTTCACTGACACGCAAGTGGTCTTTGCCAGGAGAGGGATCAGCCTTCCCAAGCCAGAAGAGAGGGAAGCATTCACACCCACCCATGCTACAGGGACAGAGGCATGGGACTGTGGGGGCCAGGCAGCCCTGAGCTGGTGGAAGTCACACAGAGCCCAGGTCAAACTCATCGCTCGGGCCGGGTAATGAGGTCAATGTGAAAACAACTGGGAGGCACGTTCCTCAGGACACACAGGCAGAGTGGAAACAGACTGACCTTATGCTGTAGAATCCAAACCCATTGAGTCAACTGCCAGGAAACATGACGTGACCTTTCAGATGCAGTGATCATCTCTGGGAGAATAGGCCTCCCTGCTCTTTTCCATTTCGCTGCTGCCCCTGAGGCTGCAAGTCACTGGAAATAATAGCCCAGGCTCCATATCCATGCTCCTTAAATGAAACACACACGCACGCAGCACCAAGTATTGACTGGGGGAAACACACACACGCATCTGTGTGTATAAGCATGGAAACATACATACATACACGTGTATTGTGTATATTCATTTCTTAACTAATTTCAATCGCTTCCAACTTAATATTGTATATCTTTTATTAGAATATTTGTTCTAGCTTACATTTTGAATAGATATCTTTCGGATCCAGTGCCTATTTTCAAAGAAGACCATAATCTTCATGGCCTCATTCTCAAGGCACCCAGGGATTGCCGTCTTGAGATCGAAAACAAAGCTACTTTCCAGCCCAACACTGAGAAGAAGGGCAACTGAATTCTACACTTCTGTTTTCTATCTTTCTTCTTCCTTCCATGCTTCTCTCCGTTCTGTGAAAACCCAGACCCAGATAGTTTTATTCATGATTAGCTGTGGTACATTTTCTCTCTTCAGAAAAACAGTTAACTCCTGTAGTTGGGCTCTGAACCTCAAGCCAGGAATGCCAGGCTCGGGGAATGAGCAAGAAAAAGATCTAAGTCTCTGAGCAGGAAACTGCTGGTCTGAAGACTATTAGGTCAGGGCCCGCTACACATTGCCATGAGCCTTTCGAAAGACTTTACAAAGGATCCATAGCTCTGAATTTTTCAACAGAAAAAAACTTTCTAGCAGGAAAACAAAGAACATTGGCAATTCACTCAGAGAGTCTGAAAGATATGATCCTATTAAAAAAAAAAAAAAAACTTGGGGCAGTGGAAGGGGGCCCAATGTGCAGTTCATACAAATGTTTTCTCTTCGTTGCTGAGGAAAAAACAGCAGCAGAATGAGCAGGCTAGCTAAACACAGGTTAATTGCATGACGATTGCATATATTGAGTCCCCAAAGAATACCGTATGCCAAGATTGCTCTCCTCATATTCTATGCTCTACTTAAAGCTCGGAATGACAAATGGGCAACTGGGAGGGCTCCTAGGAGCTGTGAAATATATTCCCGATAGATTACAAAATACTTTGAGCAGTCATTAGAAAATGTAATCACTACTTTATCATAAAACTCTTTCTCACCATTGGAGGTTGATTTCTGTAGGTTTAATATAGCTCTCGGTCATGCTTGATGGATCTCTCTGCAGAAACACTTTGCTGGAAGTTTCCATCAAGGTTTGCTCAGCAACAAGGAGGTTAGGGGGGCCTGGGCAGGGGTGTGGCCTTCCTTCCCACTGAGCCGGAAGTTCATAATTCTTGGTACCCCTGAGAGGGCTTAGCTTTGGAGATGCTCCCTGCAAAAGACTTCCTACAGGTCCCGTTTTCTGTAGGTGAGCCCCCTGAAATTTATAAAATCAGTAAGTAATGGAAAAGTTATGTGGAGCCAAAGTTGCTCTTGAAAATCCTTTAAGAAGCTATTAAATAGACTAAGAAGAATTGTCGTAACCCTTGCACCTCATCAGAGCTTACTATGTGCTGGCTCGATTCTGACCCTAAGAGGAAGGTATGATTCTGAGTTCCATTTTATAGATGCAGGAAACTGAGGCACAGAGCAATTAAGTTATACTTGCCCAAGGTCACAGAGCCTTTGAGTAGTGGAACCAGAATATGAACACCGGGAAATCTGGCTTCAGACCGGGCTCCACAGCCTTACCTTTAATGCTTCTCAGCACACATGGTTGGTATATTCCACCCAGTACGTTATCGTGTGTGCTTAAAAACCAAGTGCCCAATGAACTATGAAGAATGAGGATGAAACCTGTATACCCCCCAGTGATGAGTCTCTTTCTTCCCCAGTAATGCCAGTGAAGTCATCGTTTTCCTCTTGTAAGGAGCTCAGAGAGTTGGATTCGAGTGAGTTAGACATTCATCCGCTGTGATGTGGCGTGATGTGGTTTTGTTCGGTCAGGGCTGACTGAAACTGGAGATTGCATGGGAGGAAGCTTCATCCTCCCCAGAAGGAAGCAGTGCAGTCAAGAGCACGAGGAAGCACGTGGTGGTGTGACCTCAGGACCAAACCTGACTCACAACAGGGTCCTTCTTCCTCAAGATACCGTCTGTTATGCACCTAACCACAATACCATGCTTCGGAAGCACTGCCGTTTTGAAGATACCACAGTTAACGAGTCTACCCCCATTTAACCATTTAACAAAGAGTTACCCCATGTAACGAGCTAGGCAGCTTACAGGATGTTATGGAATTATTCCTCTTGTCCTAAGGCATGAGTAAAACCAAAAACTGGGATTAGACATGTTAAAAATAAATAGGCTTGCCCAGGGCAAACAACCAAAGAAATATTTAAGAACTCCTTCTTCCTTAATAGACTCATGTAATTAACTAAATCATCAAAAGAGAAACAAACACAAACAAACGAAAAACTGTTGGTTAATGGGAAAGATATGTTGTGCATTTGGAACATATACAGGAGAAAATGGAGTGGCATATCTCCTGAACAAGTCACCGCAGAGTTGTGTCATACCCTTCAGTCTTAAAGGCACGGAGCCCTGGTTTTGTAAGCCCACAGAAAAAATCTATCTCCCAGGGCCAATTCACGGTAGTCAAATCAACAGAGACTGACATATAAACCCATTTCCTTTGCATTAATGGTCTTGGTATGACTGGACTATTTTCTCCAACACAGTTAGGAGGGAATACAGAATAGAAAACCAAATTACAATCAGAAAGGGACTTGAAGAACATGAAATCAGAACCAAGGCATGTACCAGATCTGAAGAGTGTAGCTCAGCAGATTTGTTTGAGGCACTCTTCCCCACCATGGGAAGAACCTTGCCAAAGGGCATCACCCTAAACTCCTGCTGCCCAATCCATAGCCTCACAACACCCTCACACTGACAGCAGCAATTGGTTCCAGTCTCCATCTTTTTTGACCTCCCAGAAGTGGGAGCACAAAACCCTTCTTGGAGGTCTGAGTCTCAGTTCCAGAGAGCTCTGCCTCTAAGCTCCTAGTTCCCAAAACCATAGGTTCTGGTAGTGGCTCCCGCCAGTTGCTCTCAATACATTGTTTTGAAGCTTGTGTTTATTCTTTCATTCCTCCCTTGTTAAACCATCCCTACTAAAATAGCTACTGTGGCTTACATCAGGGGATCACCACTGTACATGCTCCAAGGGGCAGACTCTGAGGACCAGTACCCAAGGAAGCCCAAAGTCAAAGACACAGGAACAATGACACTGGAGGGATGTAAAACCCCTAAAACTAAAAACAATACAAATAATATACCCATCATTTAGAACTAAATAAAGAAAAGTCTCTGACACCTACGGTTACAACAAACTTTAAACACAGCCCACCTGGATGGCTCAGTCAGTTAAGTGTCTGACATCAGCTCAGGTCATGATGTCACAGTTCTTGAGTTTGAACCCCACATCGGACTCTGTGCTGCCAGTGCAGAACCTGCTTGAGATTCTCTCTCTTTCCCTCTCTCTCTCTCTGCCCTTCCCTCACTTGTTCTCTCTCCCTTTCTCTCTCAAAATAAATAAATAAATAAATAAATAAATAAATAAACCTTACAAAAAGACTTCTTCAACTCAGTTTCTATTATCCAATACAATATATCTAGCTTTCAACAATTACTAGATATGCCAAGGAAAAAATTTGTAAAAACATATACTGAAGAAACAAAGCAAGTATCATCAAAACTTGACCCAGATGTGTCAGAGATTTTGGACTTCTCAGACCAGGCATTTAAAATAACTATGCTTAATATGATAAGAGTTCTAAGGGGGAAAGTATACAACATGTAAGAATATAAACAGAGAGATAGAAACTCTAGAATTCAAAACGAAATGCTAGAAATCAAAGATACTGTAACAAAAATGGTGAATGCCTTTGACGAGCCAATGAGTAGACTGGACATAGTCTAGGAAAGAATCTATGACCTGGAAGAGACATCAATAGAAACTTCTCGAACTGGAATACAAAGAGAAAAATGAATGGAGGGGGCGGGGGGAGGGAAAGAACAGAACATCAAAGAACTGTGAGTAATTTCTAAAAAGGTATAACATATGAATATCGGAATTCCAGAAGGAGACAGAAGAAGGACAGAGCAAAAGAAATAATGGCTGAGAACTTTGCAAAATTCATGACAGATACCAATCCATAGATAAGGAAACTCAGAAAACACTGAGCAGGGTAAATACCAAACTCACTACGCCCAGGCATATCATATACAAAATGCAGGAAACCAAAGACAAAGAGAACTTCTTGAAAGACTCAAGTCAACCTCCTACATGTGGACACAAACATTTTTAGAAGTCACACCAGCAGCATGAAAATCAAAGAGAAATTCAAATTCCCACTGAAGTGAATTAAATATAACCTAACTCTTATAGGTAAATTAAAGTCACGTGTTGCATACCAAGCTCTAACACTTAGTTGGCTTGCAGATTTACTCATACTACACTCATATGAGCATTGAAAATGTACTTAATATATTTTCTCCATGAGTGAGTGGCAAAAAATTTTACAGGTGCCAATTAGCCATTCTCCTGCCTCTTCAAGTTTGAATAATCTCCCTGTAGTTTAAACAACCAGCCTGTGCAAAGTTGGGACTCTTAGATCAGCAGTCTTTTCTGCTGACTCTGTCTCTTCTCTCAAGTGGGCCTACAGGATGCGTGAGGGTCTCACTGTGTTTTGATGGGCATGGAATAAGGAAAGATCCTTGGATCTACAGTGTCCTCTTTATCTTCTTTGGTCTCTGCTACCAAGCTGCAGGACACCTGGTCACTAAAGTATCCAAGGTCTCCTATGGACCTTGATGAACCTCCTCTCTAGAGCCATGGCTACGACAGTTAACACCAGTCTCAAAGGCCCAGCCCGTGGCCCCATCACACCTACACATCCCATCACCAGGGCCCAGGGACCTCTGTATCGCAGGCTCTGCCACATTCAGGCCAATCTCATGCTCACTGATCTAGCCCCCGACCTGCCAGTACTGCTATAGTATTGATGTGAGTCACGGTGGAAATGACAGAGGACATGCAGTTCCTTAGAGAATAAGCCAGACAAGCATGCCATTAGGCTCAACTCCTCTAAGACTCCTCCCCCTGCTTATCTGGATGTTTCTAAAGTAATGCCCACCCACTTCCAAGGTGCAGGCCTCCATTCTGACTCTGTCCCTTCTTTGTCCCACATTCCCCTACGAGAAGAGGTTGACTTGGACCTATCCACTTCTACATGATATTCTCCTGCTTTCTAGAACAATAAGCCTCATGAACTAGCCTTCATAAATGAAGGAGGATCTCTTCCACATTTTGGAAAGCTATGTGATCAGGTACCTCCAAGCCCTGAACTGGTTCCATTCAAGATTTCAGAGAATCATTTTCTTTGGATAATTCCAAGAACATCAAACCAAAATCTAATTTAAAGGTCAAAACTGAGCAATGACTCATTCTAGCAAGTACCATGTATCCCTGGAACATTTGATACCCACTGCTTTACGGGTGTGAAGCCCAGAATTACAGAATAAAAAATTACGGAACACAGAAAAAGCAAACTCTGCTATATGCCACAATGCTTGGGTGGTGCCTGCAGCTTGGATCTTTAGAAGACTAGCATGATCACAGACTATATAATGTAAGTCATGGAAATTAACAGCTCATTAAGCCTTTGCCATATACCAGGTACTAAATGAAGCACTTTGTATCATATTATTTAATTCACCAACAATCATGAATGGTAGATCTTACTACCATGCATGGTATGGATAGGTAATTAAGAGCTCACCCCAAATCTTACCTTTCAGAAAATGGTGGAGTTGTGATTTGAACCCAGGTCTGTCTGGCTCTGACTTACTTTAGGATGTTGTGTTTTCTTTCCTAACATCCTGTCCTCTTTTCCAGTTCAAAGTAATCAAATAAGTAATAAATGAAACAAAACTGACCATATTTTAACTCCTGACCATTCTCAACAAGTCTGGTAGAAAATTGACTCAAATACAACACTTCTTAGGCAAAGTTTTCGGACCAGATCTGTCTCAGCTGCTCTGCCAATGGGCTTGGGATGACGCAGCGGGGCAGGTTTCCATGAGCATGACCTGGAGCCCCCCAGTTAACATGCTGGAGGGAGTAGCATTCATCTGGTTACTTTTGTGCCATACTTTCCGCATGGCACATTGCACAGACTGCAATTGACACAGGACTGTAATTAACACCTTCATTCTTCCAGAACGAACTCTATAAATGCAGAACAGGGAGCTCCCTCAACACATAAAGTAAATCCAGGAGACACCCGAAACCTCACTACAATCAATGAGGAAAATGAACTGGCATTTTTAGCCATCTGAACTGGGAATGCCCTTCCAATATGACAGACATCATTTCTTATTGATCATAACTAGGCCCCCAGTCCACCCAAACACTTCTTTTGGGGAGATAAAAGACACATGTTGATGTACTTGCAGCATAAAGTATATCTTAGGGGAAAGTGGCAGGAAGATGCACCAATACAAACCAAGAAAAATGACTAACCTGTGGTTTTTCTTGTTATGACACTTTACATTTCAATTGTCTCTTCCCTCTTTGCCCCACCTTGATGTGAGCATTGAAGGATGCAAAATATGCAAGCTGAGATTATAAGCACTCAGGTCAGAGCAATCCTTAGACCAGGGCAACTGTTAGATTGGAGTAGGTGATGTCACAGAGGTCTGGGACAAGAGCCATGAATGCCCAGGACACACACAGGAAAAAGTGGGACCTGAGAGTATGGAGAGCAGCAAGGGCCAAAATACCCGCAGAGGCGGCTCTGAGGAATCAGGACCCAGAAGAAGAGCCTGGAAGAATAAAGGTGGATATTCCAGGAAACCAACCTTCGAAGATTACCCCGAGGAAGGCCCTGCATCCTGCAGGCTCAAGCAGAAACTGGGATGCACTGGGGACAGGGACGGAAATGTTGGCTCGCACTGTCAACCAGGAGACAAAGTTTGAGGAAAACTACCAGGTTCTCTCCCACTGTCCGGGGAACCAGCATCTACGAAGAGGATCCATACTCCATGACATGACAAGCAGGACAAACAAGCCAGAAAACTGGGCTCAGGTGTCGTCACAGGACAGCTCTGGGTTCCGTGTCTGGGAAAATGGATCCTGCACATCCTTTCTGGAGCCCTCTTTTCAGCTCACTTTTATGGAGAAGCCAGAGCAGAGAATAACTCAGACGGTGAGAACAGCATCAGGTCTGCATTAGCTCCCCGTGGCAGCAAAATTCCACCAGCTTTGTGGCTTAAACAACACCCATTTATTCTCCTATGGTTCTGGAAGTCAGAGGAGTCTCAGGAGAGCTAAAGTCAACACGTCACCAGCGCTTCATTCCTTCCTGGACATTTTAGGGCAGAATCTGTTTCATTGACTTTTCCAGCTTCCAGAAGCCGCTAGCATTCCTCCATCTTTAGAGCCAGCTTCCTGCCTGCCTCTTACAGAGTCCCTTGGGTTATATGAGACACACCCCAAATAATCCAAGGTAATTCCTCACCTCAAGATCCTTAACTACACCTGCAAAATCCCTTTTACCATATATGGTAATATATTCACAGGTTCTAGGAACTAAGAGGTGAACCTCTTTGGAAGACACTATTTATCCTACCCTATGCTCTTACGTCTGTTAACGTATTCTTTTGTTTATGTTTTTTCGGTAAAGAATATACAGTCATGCACAGAAATCTTTACTGAACCTCTGTCACAGGTCAGGTTTTCCTATAGGAGGTAGCCTCTGAGAGGGAGATGTTCCATTCTGGTAATTCATGAGGGAGTGACTCCCGGATAGACAACTGAGGGCAGGGCTAGGTCATGACTAGGCTAATGCTCCCTTCTTCTGGGGGAAAACACCCAACAGGTTACTGGAGGATACAGCAAAAACCATAGGTCGGAAAGTACAAAGACTAAAAGGCTGCCTTTGGTAAACTCATAAAGGTTAAGACCAGAGGTCTTGCTGCCTAACTTGATCATTTTACAAGAGGAGAGCGAAGGTCCTGAGAGGTTGTTGCCCAAGGTCGCACCAGTGGTTCTCAGAGCAGAACTGTAGTCCATAAGCTTGAGTTCCTGCACAGAGCCCGGTGCCTTATTCCTAGCTTACTGATTCTTATTTCACATACGATACCAACAGTACTCTCTTATTTTTCCATCTCAAAGTTCACACGACGACTATGGGGTGAGAGAAAGGGACACACCATGGAGAAACAGCAGCAGAAAGAAATTAACCACCTGGGAATGCAGGAGGAGACAGAACCAATGAAGGAGAAGTTCTGAAAAGCAGCCTGGGGATATTTAGTATGAGGATATCCCGATCCCTCCTGAAGACACTGGGATGCTCCCCAGCTTAGGTTCCTACCCACTCTGACTCATGAAGAAAAGATGAAATTACATGCATTTTATGAAATGATGAGAAACGTGTCACCGTAGGAAAATATTTTCCATCCCATATGCTTTGGATAAAATTTAGACCAAAAGAACTCCCCTACCCTGATTACCCCAAAATGGACAATGTGAGGTTTAAATGCATTATCCTTACTGAATATGGTGTAACTTGAAAAATCTATTGCCATGGCATGAACATTTCATCACCCGAGTACAGCCACACTAAATAAAAACAGTTCTGGGAACGCAGCCCAGATTATGGAGGCCTCTAATCACATTTTACATTATTTCCCAAAGTGATAAAGAATAAACTCATCAAAATTTTTTCAAGTGAGAAAATCAGGCAAAACAAGCCTAATCCCCTGCAAGCTTCATTCACTTCCTATATTATTTACGGAGGCCCAAATTTATTGTGCATTTTATGTTGTTATCTGAAATCTTGGAATTTAGAGAGAAAAGAATGTGGGGCTTGGGAATATGGAGGAGACAGAAAAACAGACACAGTCATAACCATAAATCCTGAAGCATGTGGATAAACAGAATGCTGATGCATTGAAATAAAAAGCCACAATAACATGGTGTTAAAACAAATACATCTGCCTCTGTAATGGAAAGAGGTCTCAAGGTTCCATTCATGTGGAAGGATCAGCAGATTTCTGCTCCATAATAATAACTGTTATTATTATTTATTAAGCACCTATCAGACAATGGATGCCTGAGGCACCTTCCGTAAATGAAAGAGAAAAGAATTTTTTTTTTTAAATCAGCGCTGAAGGCCTTATGAAATAAGAAGATTCTATATCCAATTTAGGTAAGAGAGTAATCAGACCATGTGCTTTTCCCTTGTGCTTCATTTAATGGTTCCAATCAACACCAAAAGAAGCTTCTTGTCCTTCTTGGCCTTGGGAAAAAGAATCAATCAGGAGTGCCTAGAGGAACATGGGACTCTAGGGCAGTTAGAAAGAACCCATTGGTGCTTCAAATATCACAAAAGCTCTACCTTTATTAGTAACAAGTACCTACTTGTGATACTAAATATTAAAAGTGAATCGCATATTACAAATGGAGCTGAAGAAAAAGACCCTGCTCAAAAATTATTTTCTTAATTGGGACAGTGTGTTAATATTTTAGCTGGGTCTACGTAACTAAAACAATTCATCGATTTGGTCAATTCTGTTGAATAACTGATAAAGCTAACAAATAAATCAACTGTAACTTGCTTTGTAGATGAAAAAGATCTATCAGCATACAGGAAAAATGGATGGATGGATGGATGGATGGATGGATGGATGGATGGATGGATGGATATAAAGATTTAAGAACAGAGAACAAGAGACCCAGAGCAAGAGCGAGGGAGAGAGAATTTCTTGCTGCTCAAATCTGCTCAAAAATCTTTCATAAGCTCCTGATTTCAGCCATCCTCAGTAGCCCCGATTCTGGGAGATCTCTTTCTGGTGCCATTTCTCCCCAGGACCAAACGTCCCTGAGTGCCCTTAGGATGTTTTGTGATTGTCTGCCTGGATTGAACCCTCCCTAGAAAAAATGACTATTCAATTTTATAGATGCCAAGTGCATGTACTTTGCCAACTGTTCGTAGGTGAACAACACCACAAAGGAGAACAGTGCAATACCCTGAAATTTATTAAATTAGTGTATGCTGAATCAGTTCAAGCATCTCTTAAAGTAGCTGCATATCAGGAATAAACTAAGGGATAAATTGGTGAATGATGGCTATTTGGGAAGTTCCCAGAGTGTCCCAAATAAAAGATCAGTGTATACCTAGTGCCAGAGTACTGCTGTGGAAACATGCTGAAGCTGTGACATAAAATAACTAACAGGAATAGTCACTGAGTATTTCCTGTCTGTATCAATCAACTCACAATCTCACAAAGCCCTGTATTATATTGTTATTATTATTATTATTATTATTATTATTATTATTATTATTTATTCTCATTTCTCAAATGAGGAAACCGAAACCAAAAAAGTTAATTAACTTGCCTAAGAACACACAGGCTAGTAAGAGATGGAGGCAGCATTCAAAGCTATCTCTTGGGTCCCCACACCACCTCACCAACAAGAAGACTGTGCCACCAGAAGACACATAGGCATTCCAGCAGACGGACAAGGGGCATCTGAAAGGCACTTGGGCAGCATCCATGGGGCACTTACCAGGGAGAGATCTCCTGGGCGGTCCCCTAGATTACCACTAAGACTTCCAGTCACCTCCCCAGACTCCTGGCTCCCCCAATCCTGGATCCTGCTGCTTAACAAGTGACCCCAACAAACCTGTTTACCAAGTCACTCCCTTGTTCTGGGATCTAGAATGGGCCTAAAAAGAATCCAACTCACAGTCCTCATCCTGATGCTCAAGGACCCGCAAGTTCTGCTCCCTCCTAGCACCTGCTGACCCCAGCCCACTCATTCTTCCCCTCTACCTGGATGCCCTCTTCCCTCCCACACTTGATACTCTAGACCCCTCAACACCTCAATGCCAACTCCCTCTTGGTACCTTGCCTCTTGACTTTGGCTTTTGAACATGTAATTTCTTCTGTTACATTCCAATTGTTCCCTGTATGCGTCTTCTCCTCCCAACAGTTTCCAGGGTCCCCAAGGGCAGATACTTATCCTATGATTTCTTTGGCAGAATTTAGGCATGTGATAACACTCTACAAATACTGCTCGGTTGCGTTTCTTCACCTATTTTGTTCAGTTCAGCCAACATTTACAGAGCAGAAAGTATCATGGGAAGAGTCGGAGATTTGGAAATTTTTCCTGCTGCTTTGAGAGAGGTCACTCCAAGGGCAGACAGACTTATACCCCAATGCTGTTGACTCATTAATGCACTCTGATTGGAAACCTTCTAAGTCAAGGGCTGCCATGGATGTACTGGTTATCCACACCAAGTAACAAACTACTCCAACACATAAGAGCTTAAAACCACAATGATCATCCATGTCGCCCACAGATCTGCGATTTAGGAAGAGCTCAGCTGAGTTTTCTTGTCTCTGCTCCAAAGGGCAATTCCGCTTGTACTTGAAGGATGCACCTTCAAGATGGCTCCCTCTCATGGCTGGCATGTTAATACTGGTTCTCAGCCGGGAGCCCACCTAGAGCTGTGGGCCAGGTGGAAGTCCAGGCTTGGACTTCCTCACAGCATTGAGACTGGATTCTGAGAGCAGGCACTGCAAGAAAGCCAGGTTATGAGATGTGTCACCATCTATGCTCCAGCCACAGAAGTCACATGGCATCACTCAAACCACAGGTATGAGCCCAATCACATTCAAAAGCAGGGAACATAGACTCCACCGCCTACTGGGAAGAGTGTCAAAGTCACTGCAAAAAGAGCATGTTGCAGCCATCTGGGGAGAATACAGCCTGCCACAGTGAGACCCAATGACCAATGCCGACAGCTGAGAAACAATTCCTGTCCTCAGGGTGCTCACAGATGTAGAGAGGAGAGAACCACCTAAATAAATAAAGCCAGTATTAAGGTGTGTCTAACTTTTTGGCCAGTTCATATGCCTCAGATGTTGTGCAGTCTTTTTCATGAATTTTCTCATTTACCTCACAACAACCACATAAAGTAAGGACAATCATAAGATTTACTTTGTGAATTAGAAAGCTGAGCCACAAATTAGAAAGCTGAGCCACAAGCAGTCAATCAACTTGCCTCAAGTTTCAAAGCCAGGCATGGAGAGAGAGAGAGAATCCTGGGGGTCTTTATCTGGCAGAGCTTTGCAGGAGAGGCACACTTCCTTTGTGCTTTGGAGAGTGCCTGAGTATTGGCCAGGAGGCAGTGGAGGGTTCCAGAAGGAAGGAAGGGTGGGGAGTCAGGCACACCCCTGGCAGTGCAGGTGGTTCCCAAGAGCTGGAACTTCAGGGACAGTGGGGGAGGTGACAGCAGGAAAAGCCAGAGATCCATGGGCAGGTCAGCTCATTGAGTGGGTCACACGTCACGGAACAGAGAACATGAAACCAAAGCGCACACGAAAGAGGGTGAGCACCCTGATCGCTGAAGTTATGAGGGTGGATGAAGCCGAGGGAGCTTCTTAGAAGGTGAGATGGAACTCAGAAGGAGGAATAAATTGCCCATTTTAGAGAAAAGAAATGAACATCACCAAGGATCCCTTTCCGGGAAGAACTGGTCTACTGCCCAGGGGACCACACATGACTCATGGAAGGGCCTCCTCACGGGCGAGTGGGAACTTCTGGCCCTGGCTCTTCTCATCTCATGACCAGATTAAACTCGCGCATTCCCCAGGGCAAGAGCTGTTGCATGAAAACAGCCTCGGGGCACCCAGTATTGTCCTAGTTTTGTCTCCTGAACTAAGTAAAGGCAGAAGAGAGTCCCAGAAGGTAGGGATAATAAAAAGTCCTGACATCCGCAGATAACAGGAGGCAACATTATCCACAGGGAGCTAATTTATTGCTATGAGTGAGAAGGCAATTGTCAAGCAGACTGCTGGCACCTTTGGGCTGGCTCAGCTCAGACTTGGACAAGAGCAGCCATGAATCCTGTGTCCCTCCCCCCACCCTCACCAAGGTACCTGGCTCACCTCCTCTCTACCTGGTCTGCATTGGTGTTCATCAAAGGACACACAAGGGAGCAAGGGAAGATCGATTCGGACAGTATTTAAACCCTTCCTTCCTCATTAAGGACCTCTTTGGCATTTTAAGGTTAGCCTCAGACGGAGTCTAGAGACTCTCCTGGCTCCTAGAGAAAGTGACGCTGTCTTCTGGAATCTTTCTCAGGTAAAATAAAATAATAAAATAAAATAAAATAAAATAAAATAAAATAAAATAAAGACATTTAATTCTCACCTGCTGGACTCTCTGTTTACATATGCACAACAGATTCTTCTTTCTGTCCTCACCATTTCACAGAGCTCAGTATCTGGTCTGTTTTCCCACACCTAACTGAGGAGAAACATGGGTGTGGGCTGGAACATACTGGGACTTGGGAGTCCCAGCTGTGCTCTGAAATAGCTCAGTTTCTTGACTTTGCTGAGCCCAGTACCTCATCTGGGTGAGTGTGGGGTGTGTACGTGTGCCGTATTAGCATGCTCTGGGGGCATAACAAATTACCACAAACTTAGTGGATGAAGACAACACACATCTATTACCTCACAGCTTCCATGGGATGAGTGTTCACACAGCCTAGCAGGGCACTGTGCTCTGGTCTTCTATCAAGGCTCAGACTGAAGTCGCATCCGAAGCTCAGGGCCCCCTTCTGAGCTCACGTGGCCGTTGGCAGAAGTCAGCTCCCTGCAGCTGTAGGACTAAGGTCTTAGCGCCCAGAGGCCACCTGCAAGTACCTGCCACCTGAGCCTCTCCACAGTCAGACCAC
This sequence comes from Paguma larvata, assembly GCA_030068075.1. NCBI lineage: Eukaryota > Metazoa > Chordata > Mammalia > Carnivora > Viverridae > Paguma > Paguma larvata. Next base: position 125,538,779 of record CM057827.1, on the reverse strand, counting down.
ATCAGGGCTACTTGCTTCTCCCAAGCCAACAGGAGAGCTGCTCACTCCAGCCAGCTAATATGGTTTGACACAATGCAGCCCAGTCACAAGAGTGACATCCATTACCTTTGCCATATTCTGTTGGTTAGAAGTGAGTCATAGGTCCTGCCCAAACTCACAGGGCAGGAACTGTTGGGGGTCACCCTAGGGTCTGTCTGGAATTGTGCCTCACATGGTGCCCAATCTAATGTGTGTCCAAAAGCAGGTTTTATTTTTATGTGCATGATACTAGATTTTTACATGTCAACTTGGCCAGGCTATGAGGTCCAGTTGTTTGGTCAAACACCAATAAAGGTGTTGCTATGAAGATTTGTTTTTTTTTTTTTAATAGGATTCATCAACAATCAACAGATCTTGAGTAAAGCAGACTAACCTTCATAATGGGGGTTAAGGGCCTTGTTCAATCATTCAATCAGTTGAAGGCCTTCAGAGCAAAGACTGAGGTATCATGAGGAAAGAATTGTGTCTCTAGTCTGTAACATAGAAGTGCTTCATAAGTGTTCAGCCTGCTGCCCTGAGGAATTCAGACCCAGGACTGCACATCAATTCTTACCTAATTTCCGACATGCTGGCCTCCCCTACAGATTTTGTACTTCCTAAACCCCAAAATCATGTATTCCAATTCTTTTGTCTATATAGACATAGATATATAGATACAGATATTTGGTTCTATTTTTCTGGAGAATCCTAATACAATGTCACTGTCTTTTTATTTTATACAAATCCAGTCAATGACTAAGGACTTATTCAATCATTTCAAAATATATGTACATTTTATATATACATATTGTATTATGCATATATATACATATCATATGTAATATACATGTATATCACATACATGTACACATGTAATATTAAGCCCTACTATGTGCTAGGTGTTGTGTCGGGCATCATGAAGCTGAAATGCAGTGGAAAATAACACCTATATTATATAAGGCTCATTCAAATAAAAGTAGAACTGCCTTTGAGTTGAGGGCAGTGCAGGGAAGTATTTGGTGTGACAGGGGATATAATCAGGGCATCAGCTGGGTGGTCAGATGCGGAGAGAAGATGGAGAGAGAGGGAAGGCAAGGAGCCACCTTCTAAGAGAATCAGGAGGATGAGTCTTTTCCCTAATATCAATGATGAAGCAATTACCAATTAATGATTAATTCATTGTCAATGAGTCCAGGATAAATGGAAGAATGAATTCCCTAAAAATAAAATGGGAAAAAAAGAGCCAACATGGAAATATCGTACTCAGATGAGAGACGGGATCCAAAGGTCAAAATGGAGCTTTAAGGGCATCCAGTCCAAGCCTCCAGCAGCTTCTCCCCTCCCCCACACTTCTGGCCAAGTGACCCAAGGGTATGTTTGAGCCCTACCCGTCTCTAGCGTTTCTCACTCTTGGAAAGCTCTTCCTTCACTGAGCTGAGCTCTGCCTTCCTGTAACACGTTTCCTTCATCAGTACTGGCACAAGCATTTGGGGCTACGGGGAGACTATCTCATTTGCTAACAGTCCTCGGCACACACTAGAAGCTCAAAAAGAATTGTGTTGAATGAATGAGGGAGGCTTGGAGAGACTAAATTAATTCAAAATAAAATCCAAGGAGAGATTTCTGGAGGAAACTCTTTTTTAACACAGGAATTAAACTAATAAAAGCAATGAGGGGAATTCTCTGAATATTTTCAGTCTAAATTCGTTTAGGTGTTGACTTGCCTGAAGGCAAGGAGTTGAACCCAAGACCTCTCAAAGTCTTTTCTGACTCATAATTCTATTCACACTAATTATATAACCATTTTCTTGAATGCCCACCCATTTCTTCAACACAGTTCCAGAGGAATAATAAAGCCTGACCTACATCAAAGGTCAATAGAATAAAAATCACAGCACAGACACTGTGAATGGAGAGATTGAAAGTAAGGGAATCTGTTCAGTCATGTAACCTGCTCTGTGTCTAGTGTAAATCATGTTTTTAAATAAATCCTTTCTCTTTTGGTTATTTTGCTTGGCTAACAGACACCGTCAAGTAGAAGCGATATTTATAAACGAAGCATGATTCAGAATTCTTCCATTTATGTACAACTTACCTCCATCTTTCTGGTAGCAACTTTGACTAAAGGAACCATTACGGTAGATACCTCCAGCTAACAAGTTGGTACTCCATTCTCTTCACAAAAATGTGAGAAAATTCAAGAGATGGGAAAGGAATGGATGTGAAGAGACAGAAAGAGAATGCAAGTGGAGAAATGGTTTTATAAGGACTGTAGGAAATTAATCAATACTTTCCAGAGGTAATTTGTGCCTCATTTGGAGCACTGAGACAATGGGTAGATGTTAAGTCCAGCCAGGGAAACAGAAACCACACCAGTTCTATTTAACAGAGAGAATTTGATGTAAAGAATTGGTTAAACACCAAATGCAGGTTTCCCAGAAGACAAGACATGGACCTCACAGAAGCAAGATAGCCTAGGGTCATCCAAAAAAGTTATTGTCCTACTGAACCATTTCAAGGAGCTTGAGACCCCAGAGGAGCCCAGGAGCTAAAATGGAACCCAAAGCAGTCCAAGTAGTAAGACATGGTGTTTTTGCCATCCCTTGTAAAACCCAAGAGCTGACACATATCTCTTCCATGTGTGTCTGCACCTATTATATAGAGTATGAAACATATGTATAAGGAGCAAACTACAAGTTTTAAGATGAAATCAAAATATCATAAGCAAGTTTACATTATAGAAAGATTGCTTCATACTATATAGCATTAAATTGAGGAATACTTTCACTAATTAAGTAGCCAAGGCAAAGAGCATTCTAATTAAAAATTTTACACTGACGGGGGCCTGGGTGGTTCAGTCAGTTAAACAGCAGACTTAATTCGGCTCAGGTCATGGTCTTGCAGTTGGTGGGTTTGAGCTCCATGTCAGGTTCTGCACTGACAGCTCAGAGCCTGGAGCCTGCTTTGGATTCCGGGTGTGTGTGTTTGTCTCTCTCTCTCTCCCTCTCTCTCTCTCTCTCTTCCTCTCTGCCCCTCCCCCACTTGTGCACACACATGCACGCTCTCTCTCTCTCTCTCAAAAATAAAATAAATAAACTTTTTTAAAAAAGGAAATTTTACACTGAAATGCTTAATATGTACTAGTATATACCTTTTCCATTATAAGTCCTGATCCATTGCTGCTTTGAAAATTTTAACCCATAACATACAAATCACGTATTTATTTTTTCATTTAAGTTTAGAGGACACGTAATGTTGCATTAGTTTCAGGTGTACAACATAGTGATTCAACAAGTTTACACGTTATGCTATGCTCACCACAAGTGAAGCTACCTTCTGGGACCATACAACACAATACAATTATAGTACTATTGACTGTGTTCCCTAGGCTGTACCTTTTATTCCTATGACTTACTTATTCTGTAACTGGAAGCCTATATCTCCCATTTCTCTTCACCCATTTCGCCAAACCCCCTACTTCCTTCCCCCTGGCAACCATCAGTTTGTCCCATGTTTTTATAGGTCTGATTCTGCTTTTTGCTTATTTATTCATTTGTTTTGCTTTTTAGAGTCCACATGCAAGTGAAGTCATATGGTATTTGTCTTTCTCTGAATTATTTCAGAGAATTACTCTCTTGGTTTGTCCATGTTGTCGCAAATGGTATGGTCTCTTGTCGCAAATGGTATGCTCTTTTATGGCCGCATAATTTTCCACTTCTTCTTTATCCATTCATCTATCCATGGACACTTGTGTTGCTTCCACATTTAGGCTATCATAAACAAGGCTGCAATAAGCAGGGATGCACATATCTTTCCAAATTAGTGTTTCCATCTTCTTCAGGTAAATATCCAGTAGTGGAATTCCTGGATCATGTGCATTTCTATTTTTAATTGTTTGAGAAACCCCCACACTGTTTTCATAGTTGGCTGTGCCAATTTACACTCCTACGAACATGTACATTTTAAATTCCATCATTAAAAAAAAACACAGTTCTGCCTGAATAATATTCAAATATATGCTATTGAACAAACACATAAGCCATCTAAAGAAATACAAGTTGTATCAATAGACCAGACCAGCTCTTCCAAAAAAATAAATAAATAAACAAATAAACTCATAGAAATTAGATGAAGATTTTTAAAAAGCTACTGAATTGCAGGTAGAGATCTGAGGTAGGAATCACCAAAGGGTCAGCTCAGCTGGGGACACAAAGAGAAGCCAGTTTCCTGCCATTCTGGCTGCACTGGATGGTGTCCTGTCTACCAGTTCCCACTGCTGACTTGGAAGGGCTGACACAGCAGCCACGGGGTGGGGCGGGGGAGAGGAGGCAAATGCAGCCAGGAGAGGTGAATAAGCCCGCCGACCTGCCTCCTCAGCCTCCTCCAGACTGGTGACTGAGATTCACAAGTGGAAGGAGGAGAAGGTTGCAGCAACATGATTAAAGAGCACTTCTTACTCTCTAGATGCACCAAGACACATCCAAGGACAATAACGAATGACCCCAGGAAGGGAATTTCATGGGGAAGAATGATTACACATGAGACTGCCTTACAAGTTCCCGCTCCTACATCCGGCTCATTCAATAAAGCCTTTTGAATCTTACTGTAAGGAAAACCACCACGTGAGCTCAGGAACAGACACCAACAGAAGGACCCATGAGAGAGAGTGATAGGAAGTGGTGGGGACAGTGGCAAAGTAGGGGGCAGGTGCCACGGCTTGTTCCTAGGAATCTGTGGAGACTGGCTACATCTACATAGAATAACTTCCTGCCCTCCCGGAGCCAGATGCTCACCTGGACTATTCTGGGGCCATACAGAAGGATACCAGACACATCCCTGCCATTTAAAGGTGTAAACTGCCCCAGCTCCAAGGTCTTGTTGCCTCACAAAAATTGTGGACCCAATGTTGCCACGCCTACTGACTTTCGAAAAAAGCTGGAATTCTGGATGATTATGTAAACTCTCTGAGTTTTCCAACATTGCCAACTAGTTCAAAATATTTTTAGAACACTGTGTGAGCCTACAGAGTATGGGCCGAGCGATCCACGTCTACGGTGAAACTTGGCCCCAGATTGCTGCTGAGCTGTCTGGCCTAAATCTACTTCATGCCCTGGTCAAAGCAGAGCCCAGGCAGACCTTGGCTCAGGTTCTGATTCTTATTTCTTACTTTCCTGGGCTTCGGTTTCTTCATCCCTAAAATGTGGATAATGACCTTATTTCTCAGGTTGCTCTGAAAATCGAGATTATGCCTGTCATGTGACCAGCATGGTGCCTATCACAGAAAATATATTCAGAAAAGTTCCCTCTGAAGTTGATGCAAGTGGTTGAATTTGAAGAATTGCTGTAGCCCTTGGTGGCTTTGTTGTGTTGTCTGCCAAATGAGTCCCCAGCCTGTAAATCAGAGGGCTCTGTGGGCCCTTGGATTCACCAAGGTCAGGTGCAGCAGAAACCTCTATCCTTAGCCAGTTAGGCCTTGCCCTGCCTTGCCTCTCAGTTCCCAGCCTCTGCCCGACATCCCCTCCCAGTGTTCAGTGTCTGGAAGAGCCACAAGCTGGGCAGCAAGACCATTTGTTACAAGATGTCTGAGCAGGTCCAGCATGACTTCTCCCCAGGAGCCAGGACCTGCAGAGTCATTTCAGGACCTCATCCCTGCTCTTCCCAAGAAGCTCTATCTAGTTTTCTGTGCCTGAAAACCCTTTGAAAATAACAATGAATTTTCACAGTGAAAGAACTTAGAACTTTCACACTTAGGGAGGAGATAGATACAGTGAGCTTGCTTAAGTCCATTCCAAAGTGAAAAGGACTCTTCGGCCGGTAGAATCATCTTCCTTCCTATCTGTCCTCATTCTGCCTGAAACCCCACTGAAATTATAGCCAAGGGGAGAAATAGGTAGCCCATAAATCAAGGCAATGGTATCAAGTGTATCAGTGGACAAGAGATTCTGACATACTTTCAGGAAAGGAAAGGCAGAGAGGGCAGTGGTGACTGATTCACTGGACTGCAGGAAATGAAATCCCAGAGAGTCTGCAGGGAAAGGCTTATGGACAAAAAGAGAATCGACCTGCCCCCAAAAGGTGCCTCTGGAGTCAGAGGCCTGGGGTTGAATATAATGGTCAGAAGTCACACGCGGAAAGGCCTACCCCTATCCTCTCCCCAGCTGTACTCTCACACAGAATGCCAACAGATGCTTCACACTCCATCCAGGAACCTGGAAGTCTGTGTCCTGGAGAAACAGAAAGGGAAATGTTACGGGACCCAGGGACACCTTATGTCTGAACTCGGGATGGGGCAGTGTAACTGAAGAACCAAACATGGAGGGGTCTTGACTCTTAGCTCCAATATCACAGCCCACATACAAAATACTGGACACCAACGATCTAGTCCTCCAGGAAGCAAATCTGAATATTTACCTGGGAAACCTAAATAAACCAGAGAAAAGGCCACCATATTCTGGCATTCAGGAACCACAAGATAACTGTCAGGCCCCCATGGAAACCACCCAAAGTTAAGGAAACCACCAAAATGGCAGGAAAGCCATATAAAATGAAAAAAAAAAACAGAGAAAAAATAAGCAAATAGAAAAAAAAAATAAATAAACCCAGAGGAAAAGAGAAATCATACAGGGAACAGAGGGAAAATTTTTTTGAATTCTATCTTGAGACAAGAATATATTTTGCTTTCACCAAACTAAAACATAATGGTTTTGTATAAAGCCATGCTCTTAGAAATTAAAAATATACTTTTGAAGACTAAACTATTAGAAATGTTCATAAATAATATTGGGGAAATTTCCCAGGAAATAGAACAAAATGACATAGCATTGAAACATATAAGAAAAAGGTAAAATATTTCAAGAATAATTCTAGAGGTCCCAAAATCTAACAAAATAGTAGAGAGAACAGAAGACTAAAGTGAACCAACTCAAAAATAAAACAAGAAAATTTTCCCAGCCAAAAAACATGGATATCTAGACTACATGCTCAGTAAAATGAGAAAACACACATGCTCATAAGGAACACCACATTATCCTGACATTATGAGACTTAAAAAATAAAAAGAATATCCTAAAAGCTTCCAGAAAGAAAACAAAGAGTTACATGGAAAGGATCAGGAACCAGAAGTGCATCAAAGGGCGCCTGGGTGGCTCAGTTGGTTAAGCGGCCGACTTGGGCTCAGGTCATGATCTCACGGTCTATGAGTTCGAGCTCCACGTCGGACTCTGTGCTAACAGCTCAGAGCCTGGAGCCTGCTTCAGATTCTGTATCTCCCTCTCTCTCTGCCCTTCCCCTGCTCATACTCTGTCTCTATGTCTCTCAAAAACAAATGAACGTTAAAAAAAAAAAAAAAAGAAGTGCATCAAGCTTCTCAACACCGGGCACTAGAAGACAATGGGGTGGGTACGATGTAAAAGGAAAATCATTCTCATGCTGGAACCGTATACCTCGTCCAACTACTATTCAAATGTAGGAAAAGAGTGAAGACCTTTTTTAAAAAATATTTACTTAATTTTTTAAAATTTTTTTAAATGTTTATTTTTGAGAGAGACAGAAAGAGAGAGTGAGCTGGGAAGGGGCAGAGAGAGAGGGAGACACAGAACCTGAAGCAGGCTCCAGGCTCTGAGCTGTCAGCACAGAGCCCAATGCGGGGCTCGAATTCATGAACCGTGAGGTCACGACCTGAGCCGAAGTCAGACGTTCAACCAACTGAGTCACCCAGGCGCCCCTACTTATTTATTTTGAGAGAGAGAGAGGGAGGGAGCGGAAGAGGGGCAGAGAGAGAGAGAGAGAGAGAGAGAGAGAATCCCAAGCAGGCTCCGCACTGTCAGTGAAAAACCAGACACGGGACTCGAGCCATGGTCTGGGATCATGACCTGAGCCAAAATCAAGAGCCTGACACTTAATTTAACTGACTGAGCCACCCAGGTGCCCCAAGACCTTTTTAGACACACAACGACATGGAGTGTTTCCTTACAGACTACTTCTGAGAAACTACAATGAGATGTATTCCAGCAGAATTAAAGAGTAAGCAGAAAAGAGAAGGAAGTTTCTCATCTCATAAAGAGTAAGGACCAAGGGGGACCATGGGCTTATGGGAAATCTCTGTACTTTCTGCTCCATTTTCCCTAAAGCTATTCTACAAAATAAAGACTTTTTTTTTTTTCTCAAAGAAGAAAAAAGTGGTATGAAAGCCTACATCTGAAAACTTTAAGGCTTTCTTTAAACAACCTTGAGTAGAAAGACAACACAAAAACTGCAAAACTGGAAAAAACAACAATAAAACTTTATTACAGAACCCATGGGTTACAGCTAAATAGGTCTCGTGAGAAAAATCAAAACCTTAATACTAAGAGTAATAAATAACAAAGAATTAAAATAAGTGATTTAACAATCCACCTCAAGAAATTAGGAATATAACCAAAAAACTAAATTAAGTAAATCAGAAGGAGGAATAAAGAAAGAACAGAAATAAATGATTTGGGGTATAGAAAGTGGTAGAAATAAACCTAGAGCTGTTTTTTTAGAAAACATAATTTTTTTAAATTGTTACTAACAAGTAGAGTCAGGCCGCCTCTCATGCCAAACAGTACAACATAGATCTTGGTCAAATGGGATAAATCTCACCGGCTAGTTACCTTCTTTCTGTGGATCTGCACATTCCCAAATTGCCATAAGAGAATCAAGACTCTGCAGGATTTCCAAATTGGTTTCCCCTCTCCCAGAAGTTCTGAATCTTTCAAATTAGCATCTGTCAATGAGTCTTGTCAGATAATGGGGGGAAGAAAAAAAAGAGGGTGGAGAGGGAATAAAGAAATAAAAGAAGCCCAACAACACTTATGTTCCTTCTATTCAGTATTGATTGTATGTCATTAACTGTTGGATTGTTTTCCACCTTTTCACTTCAAAATTATTCCAGGAAGAAATGAATATTTTTCAGCCGCTGACAGAGATCATCAAATGTACTTCTGAACTCTTCTAATGAAAGACAATTACTTTACGTTGCCTTAGGCTCTTTCCAGCCAACAGAATGTCGATGTCAAATTCTCCAATTAAAAGGGACATTTATGAAAAGACTAATAAAAACTTTAAAGAATAAAGTTGCTTTAGCAGCCATGTTAGCAGTCATAACTTTCTATCGAGTAACATGGCAGCCCTGTTATGCCCTGGAAAATACATGGAGAAGTCCCAGGCCTCGGGTTTGCATCTGAAATCTACCACATAAGCTGTACAACTTGGACAAAACATCTACCTCACTAGGCCTTAGTTTCCCTACCTTTTACATAATCGATTTGCAAAACATTTAACAGTGAACCTGTTTTTCCAATAAATCTTACTCAGAACTCCAATATGTTATAAAGATCTGTTATTGGTTTAATAGCGTCCCCCACCTCCAAAGAAATAAATGTTGAGTCCTAACCCCTAGTACCTCAGAGTGTGATCTGATTTAGAGACAGGGTCTTTATATAGATAATCAAGTTCAAATGAGTCCATTAAAGTGGGCCATCATCCAATAGGACTGCTGTCCTTATAAAAAGGGAAATCTGGACACAGAGACGTGCACATGGGGAAGATGATGTGAACAGACACAGGACAAGATGGCTGCCCACAAGCCTGAGGCTACCAGAGACAAGGGGAGAAGCTGGGAAGAGGTCTCCCTATCCCCTCCCATTCCCGGCACCTTCAGAGAGCTTGCGGCTCTACCTACACCTTGATTTCAGACATCTGGCCCCCAGGACTGTAAGACAATGATTTTGTATTGTTCTAAGCTGCTCAACTGTGGTACTTTGTTACAGCAACCCCAGCAAACTACCACAGCCTAGAGACCCATTTCGAACCTTCCATTGTTTATAGGGTGCCACAGAGCACAACCCAAACCCTCCCGAACCACACGATGGCTAAGAGCCCTGCACCTCATTTAGTCCATGACTTCGAGTGTTCTTTCATGACCCTGAGGCACTAAAACTTCAAGTCCTCATCCACAGAAAGGCATCTCATATGACACTGGAATGTGAAGTGTATGCTCATGCAGTCCATGTCCTTAAAAATGACTGAAGTGTGTAGAGTTTATCTGCTACTTTTAATTGTAACATTTAATTGACCTGGATACCGTATGCCCTACTCATGCCAGATAAAAGAGAAACCAGCGTGGATCTTTTTTAAAATAATTGGTGACAGAGAAATAGATGTTAAGATTACATTTGTCACCTCTTCGTTATGTGAGCAGTGTCGAAACATGCTTGAAGGTACAGCCCGCTGCCAGCAAGAAATCCTCCCATGAGATGATCTCAGTCACTCACAACATTTGGTTCTTTACCGTTCCCCTCCCTGCTCAGACCGGCATCCTGGAGTCCCCTTGGGCTTCCCTCTCCCCACTCCTTCCCTCCTCACAAACCCCAGCTGCCAATCCACGAGACTGGAGGGCTCCTAAGAGCTTCTTCAGAAGCTCCAGGTCCCCCAGGAAGAAACAGCTACAGGACCAGCAAATTCCCCCTGACAACTGTGGCTCTTACAGCATGGCTTAGATAAACTGCATTGTTAATAGTCTCTTTCTAACTCTTACCAAAAGTGTGTGTGTGTGTATAATATTTTTATTTATATTTTTATATACATTATTTCTTTAATGTTTTTAATGTTTATTTATTTTTGAGAGAGAGACAGAGCGTAAGTCGGAGAGGGGCAGAGAGAGGGAGACACAGAATCCGAAGCAGGCTCCAGGCTCTGAGCTGTCAGCACAGAGCCCGGCGCGGGACTCAAACCCACAAACCATAACATCATGACCTGAGCCAAAGACAGACACTTAACCAACTGAGCGACTCAAGGGCCCCTATAATATATCATTATATTATACATAACATATGTACATATTTTATTTAAATCTTATATATCATATTTTATATATTACTATAATTACTACTATATTAATGACAATAATTAATAATAATATTTACGCTATAATAATATATATCATATATTATATGTAAATATATATATATATTTTAGGAAAGGACACAAGGCAGAGAAAAGAAGGGGAGTGGCTGGCAGACAAACCCCTCCTACCATCAATTTTATCTGTTATACCCATAGGGAATAAATCTGGTAAATATTTCCATGTTTATATTCATGTCAGTACAAAGACACGATAGAAACTCCAAGTGGAAAAGAGCTGCCCCGGTCAAAACTGACTAAAAGAGAGAAATTATTTCAGGTGACAATACCTCCAAGTCATGGTTTCTTTTTTTTTTTTTTTTAATGTTTTTATTTTATTTTTGAGAGACATAGAGACAGAGTGTGAGCAAGGGAAGGGCAGAGAGAGAGGGAGACACAGAATGTGAAGCAGGCTCCAGGCTCTGAGCCGTCAGCACAGAGCCCGACGCGGGGCTCGAACTCACAGACCGTGAGATCATGACCTGAGCTGAAGTTGGCCGCTTAACCGACTGAGCCACCCAGGCGCCCCCAAGTCATGGTTTCAAAACATACATGGCGACGCGAAGTGGAAGTCGCCGGACACCACGCGGAGACGTGCCCCTCGCTCCCGAGCGCCGTCCCTGGAAGGCGTTGTCCCCTGAACTGGGGCCTGGGCGCTGCACATTTTCGGCTCAGACCGAGCGTCACCAGCTGAGTGACTGTGTAGCGGGACGGGTGCCATGGTTTCCAAGTCTCATTTACGAAGCTTTCTACACTATTTTGTTTAGCCCCACAGCTCACCTCGGGGAGGCACCAGGAATCCTCGTCTGGGGTCAGGAAGGAAACTGAGGCCCAGAGGATTAAACACACGTTCCAACTTGCCTGAGCAGAAAGACACTCCAGTCCCTGAGAGCTCTGGGGTGACAACAAGGGACAAAGGCCATCGTCCTTTTCCCACAAGAAGAACAACCCTCCCGGAGGCTGCGTGTCCCTCGGGTGCAGGCCTGGAGCCGCTGCCCCCAAGCTCGGGCGGGGCCCTGGGGGTGGGGCCACAGCCTCCCTGGAACGCGGTCAACGCGTCCTCTCTGGGCAGGTCTCCACGCCCACCACACCGCAGCCTCGGTTCCCGCACCCGCAAGTGGAAACACTGCTCGGCCTGCAGCACATTCTCGGAATTACAGGGGCTGCAAACTCCGGGCACACGGACTGGAGGTGTGGACGACACGGCGACACAGTGAAGCCATCTAGCCGCAGGATTTGTATCTGCTCGAAGGGGATCTTTATCCAGCGGGAAAGACCTGCGACCCGCAGGCCCCAGCTCACCAAGGAAGGACGTCCCAGGCCGCCTGCAAAGTGCTCTGTGACCGTGTTCCACCCAAAACCTCAGGGTCCCTCCGGGTATCATGCAAACCTGGACTCTGGGAAGTATTATCGATGGAAACGAGTCCCTCTCATTTAGCCAGTTACCAAGTTCAAATCCCTTCTCATCTCTTGAGGCTGTTTTTCTCTTCTCTCCTCTTCTCTTTTCTTCCTTTTCTTTCTCTTTCTCTCTCTCTCTCTCTCTCTCTCTCTCTCTCTCTCTCTCTCTCTTTCCCTCTCTAGCTCTCCCTCTCTTTCCTTCTCTCTCTTTCCCTCTCTCTCTTTCCCTCTCTTTCTCTCTCCCTCGTTCTCTCTCCCTCTTTTCTCTCTCCCTCTCTCTCTCTCTATCCTTCTGTCTCTTTCTCTCTCTCTCTCTCTCTCTCTCTCTCTCTGTCTCTCTCTCTCTTCCTTTCTTCCATCCTTTCTCCCTCCATCTCTTGCTCCCTTCCTTTCTTTCTTTCCGGACTTTTCTGAACCTAATTTTGTATTGGCATATCCTGCCCAGCATCCCGCCTCTGAAACAAATCAGAAACCCCATTTGATATATATGTTAGAAACCTATTTTAACCCTGGGAAGAGATTACTTGCAATTCTTTAGCAATGCCCTGTGGTATAGAACTAGAACAGAAAAACATAATTCTAAACTGTTCTCCTCTATCCTATCTTTCTTAAAGGACAGAGAGAGAGAGAGAGAGAGTGTGCGTGTGCGCGCGCGCATGTGCACCTGGCTGTCCGTCTGTCTGTGGAGTAAGAGGCCATAGGTTTAGAAAGGTAAGAAGACAAAGAGATTCTTCTTTCAATGGAATATAAAATGCTTACATTTGGAAAATGCTTACAGAGCACAGACTTGTAGCCAGGGCCAGCTGGGAGGAGATGGCACGCATCTCGGCTAGCTCACAGCCTAGCTGCAGAAGCAGCCCAGAAAGCTTACAAAGACAGAAGAGTGTGGAGATAGGAAGATGCGGGGAATCCCCAAGGACTACAGGAAGTCAAAGGAAGCGTTTAAATCTAAGGGTGAGGACGGAAAGGCGCTTCCGTCCCTCCTGGGCAGTGGTTACACACAGCTTTGTGTTTTTCGGACAGTCAGTCTAATTACTTGAAAGATTTATCCGAAGCCTAATTCTTCTGCAGACTCCATCAAAAAGGAGAGCGGAGAGAGAACCTTCCTTGCTCCAAGAGCATTTCTCACACACGACAGTCTCTAATAGGCTCAGACAGTTGTGTTTGTGTGTTCTGGTTAATCCAGATGGTGAGTCATTATACTGACCCCTGCCTAACTCACAAATGCTTTGACCAAGCGACTTGTAAGCTGAGCCTCCCCAGCGCTGTTCCAGTGTGATGTGTCATTATAAAACAGAGCCCTGCGTGCCCGGCTCAGAGCACCCAGCCCTGGGATGCTGTCGTGAGAAGCAACTATATCTTGAACCAGAGTCTGAAATTTGGATGCTTTGTACAAGGACTCATGCCCACGTGTACTGTGTGTTCTTACACCTGCAGTGCATGAATACACAGCTGTGTGCTGGCCGGCAGTCACCAGACTTTCGGTGCTTCATGACTGAAGCTGCCTACCTCAGGGGCACGCCCCCTGGGCCCCAAAGGAAACGTGTGTCCTACGCTACCCATGTTCGCCCCTAAGCCATCTCAAAGACACCTTCCGATTCAAATGAAAATCTCTCCAGCTAGTTTCTCATGATGCCTTAACAACAACAGAGAATTGTAATTTTATTTACATAGGGAAGAGCTGGGTTATTTTTATTTTTAATTTTTAAACACTTTCATGGTGATCTAGCACACACCGTATCAGCCAGAGATCATTCGGCCCTGTCAGGGAAAAACAAGCATCTGACGGGTCTAGGGCAAAAGCATTTCTCTGGTCAAGAGCCGCCTACCAGTAGCAAGGACTGTGTTGATTAGCTCCAAGAGAAAAATGCCGCATCTGGGACACCAGGCACAGCAGCTGCAGGTGAAATCGACACTCGATTAAGTAGAGGATTGTTCACACTCATTTGCCAGGATCTGCCCACCATCTGTGTCAGCCAGAAAGGTGAGTTACGTGGGATTATAACAAGGCAAGTATCACTTACATCTTCACGCCTTCTAGGGAGGCACTTAGGTCAATTCAGAATCAGGACTGTAGGAGAGCTTCTGGTTTACTGTCAAGGTAGGGAGAAGACATCCCAGGGACTTCCCATAAATAAGGAACTTATTTATTAACTCTGCCCATGACCAAGTACATGTATCTTGATTTTATATTCCCTAACTAGGGAAATAACTGTAGGATGAGTTCACAGCATCTTCCTGGGACCCCCATGATTTGAACTTGGCTCAGTTCCCAGTTTACAACTGGTCACCACAAGCTCCCATTTCAACAGATGGATTCCAGTGGCATTTGGGGTCTCTAGGAATTCGCATCAATCCAGAGTCAGAAAATCCTGAAGAGTCTATGTCTTTCTTTTCCCTCAATGTGGCGTCACCCTTATGAATGACCCCATCTCCCTTTGGGGAAGGCTTGGTGGAAGATTTACGGTCACACTCGTGACAACACAGCAGTCCTCAAGGGAACCCTGCCTCCCCCTCCATCGAGGGGCTCTCCATCTGAGAACTGGCTTGGGCCTGGAATTGGAGCGCAAGACTAGACTCTCCACAGTGAGACTTTTCCTTAATACAGGTATGTTTTAGTAGCTGCCCGTCTAACTCATTCCTAAGGATGCCATGAGCATTAGCCGCTGCCAGAGATCCCGGTGGGGCCACAGCCCTCCATCCCCACTGAAACCACCCCCAGTCATCAGACAGCTTACAGGGAAGAGTGACCAGTGAGTTCCCCCTCACCCCTGCATTTCTCAGCTCCTTAACAAAAGTGACATGCTCTGGGCCCCCTTGAGGGGTGTGGTGGGCAGAGGAGAGTGAAGGTTGCACAAAATAAATCCACTTCAAAATTCCCATCTCCCTAAGCCTTTGGATTCCTTTCTCTCCATTATGCCTAAGAAGCTCTGGTATCTCGCTGTCATTAAGCATAGGTCATGACTGGGGGCCAAGCTTTAGGAATCCAACCAAATAAACCATTAGAGCTGATTACAGCTGCCTGTGAGACCCTGGATCTCTGGGAAGGGCAACCATATAGAGACGCTTGGTCCTCCAGGGTTGTATCTGGTGTTCTCTGTCCAGCACCTTTAAGGCACGTTACTATGCATATTCCCCAGGCTTCTGGCAATATAAATGATCAAAGTCTTGCAATCATTGGGTAACACAGACTCTTTCCTCCTGGGCAGGCTACTTTGTACTTGTTCTCAGGAGTGTGCTGCAGCGAGAGGTGTGGCTGGTTAGGTTTTAGTTAAGGTAGGCCCACCTGGCAAGGTGACTTGCTTGCATGAGATTGTTTCAGTGTCTTCCCACAATAAAAGCTTGGTCTCCTCAGGCACAAAAGGCAAGCTGCTTCCATGGCCGAAGAGGATCAGAGTGTCTCAGGGCTTCCCAATCACCAGCATCACCTGCCTTCACCCGGATGTCCCTATCCCGGGACTCAAGGCAAACTCCTTCCCAAAGAACACCCTAAATTTCATGAGTGAGACTTGCCATTGCTCCTATTTTTGTAATTCAAAAATAGGTTGTAATTCTGCATGCTGCACAATTGAATGCTTTGTCTGGTTTTCAGCAAGATCAGCACTGGAGCTACAAGGGAGAGATTACAAGGGAGGTTGTTCTAGAAGCTGTCTCGCTCTCAGACCAAGACTCGAACCGAGAGCTTAAAGATGCAAGGGTGTTGTTTTTATTTCTGCATATGCTCCAGCACATTGAGAAATGCCATCCTAGATCCCACGGTCCTTGTGGCCATCACCCTACCTAACATTCAAGTGCAGCAGTCCCTTAATCCCCATGGCCTCTGCTTCAGTAAGCATTTCACTAGGAGCCACCGCAGGGGACGCCGATTATGCATGACGTCACCAAATGCCTCGGCAAAGAGCCCAGCACTGAATTCAAGTCCAAGAACATGACAAAATCATACTCAAATCCCATCTTTGAGGATCTTTTTCCTAGGGTCATTCCTGGAACTATTTTCTGTATCATTAAGGGTTCAGTTAGGAGACAAGAACCACTTCAATTTTAACAGAGAGAACTTACTATAAACTCATGTTAACTAATCTTGGGGGTGAAAAGAAAACAAGGTGGGCACAGAGTTACTGCAGAGGCAACACCTAGAATATCCCCCCCCCGATCTCTCTCGTTTCGTAAAAAAAATGCAAATGGGCAGCCACAACAATAACAGGACCCCGTACCATTTAACCAGCTTAGTTAATCATAAGTTATGAGGGTTTTCCACAGAAGCAGCTACCTGTAGGAAGCGGTTACTGCCCCTAAGGCTGCAGGGACAAAGGGAAGAGGTTGGGATTATTGAAATTTAGAAGCTTGAAGGCGAGATCCTGCAAAACTAGGAATCAGACCTCCGGAACAGGCCACCGCTCCATTTGGGCTGGATGCCATGCTGGCTGGAGTTGTGTTTTCTGAGAAAGAGCAACCAGGCTGCTTGAAGGAGACTGAGAAGACTGCAAATTGGAATCCAGTGCTGCTACAGGAATCGACCCGACCCATCGGGGTGAAGAAGCGTCACTGCAGTGACATCAGAAGGACAACGTCCCTTCATCTCCCAGACCTCCAGCCTTTCCCCAGAGGACCTGCCTGGCAATGCATAACTGAGCCATTTGGTGAAGGAGAATGTGGCTTCCAGAGTGCCATCCCTGGCTTTGAAAAAGGTGTGACAAAGGGTAGACTTGGAGTGCAAAGACTATAGTTAAGAACCAGCAGACTCACACACAGACAAATGCATAAAACCTCAGCGTATACAAGTCAAACACCACCAACTCCA
The DNA here is from genome assembly GCA_030068075.1 of Paguma larvata. Classification (NCBI taxonomy): domain Eukaryota; kingdom Metazoa; phylum Chordata; class Mammalia; order Carnivora; family Viverridae; genus Paguma; species Paguma larvata. The sequence goes on along the minus strand of CM057827.1, from coordinate 125,521,639 downwards.
AGAAGCTCCTCCATACCCTTTCTGTTCATAGCCCCCCACCACTCCACAAAGGCAATCGCAGTCCTAACTTTATACTTTTATCGCCTGTGTATGCATCCCCACACACTGCAGTTTATTGTTAACGGTTTTTAAACCTACAAGATGCATTCTTTTGTGTCTCTGTTCTTTTACTCAACACATCACTGTGCGTAGCTATAGTTGATTCATTCTCCTTGCTGCATAGGATTATGCTGCATAACTACATCATTGTCTATCAGCCATTATCGTTGATGGACATCCAGGATGCTTCCAAACAACCAGTGATTTTAAGGTACTAGCAGGTATTCTGAATACTTAGGATACTTATTTTGGATAATTAGGATACTTATTCTCAATCTCGTTGGTCTCAAGATCCTTTTATACACTTAAAACTTATTGAGGATGCCAAAATGATTTTGTTTATATAGGTTTTATCTATCAATATTTACTGTATTATAAATTTAAAATGACAAATGTGAATATATTTATTAATGGACTTAAAAATAATAATAAACCACCTAACCAAAGACATAAAAGACCTTTACGCTGAAAACTATAAAAAACTTATGAAGGAAATTGAGGAAGACACAAGGAAATGGAAAAACATCCCATGCTCGTGGATTCGAAGAATAAATATTGTTAAAATGGCAATACTACCCAAAGCAATCTACACATTCAATGCAATCCCAATCAAAATTGCACCAGCATTCTTCTCAAAGCTAGAGCAAACAATCCTAAAATTCGTATGGAACCACAAAAGACCCCGAATAGCCAAAGTAATTCTGAAGAACAAAACCAAAGCGGGAGGCATCACAATCCCAGATTTTAACTTCTACTACAAAGTGGTAGTCATCAAGACAGCATGGTACTGGCACAAGAACAGACACATAGACCAATGGAATAGAATAGAGAACCCAGAAATGGACCCACAAGCACATGGTCAACTAATCTTTGACAAAGCAGGAAAGAGTATTCAATGGAAAAAAGACAGCCTCTTTAACAAATGGTGCTGGGAGAACGGGACAGCAGCATGCAGAAGAATGAAACTAGACCACTTCCTTACACCACTCACAAAAATAAACCCTAAATGGATGAAGGACCTGAATGTGAGACAGGAAACCATTAAAATCCTAGAGGAGAAAGCAAGTAAAAACCTCTTTGACCTGAGCTGAGCAATTTCCTATGCGACACATCTCTAAAGGTGAGGGAATTTAAAGCAAAAATGAACTATTAGGGCCTCATCAAGATAAAAAGCTTCTGAACGGCAAAGGAAACAACCAACAAAATTAATAGACAACCGATGGAATGGGAAAGGATAATTGCAAATGACATATCGGATAAAGGACTAGTATCTAAAATCTATAAAGAACTTGCCAAACTCCACACCCAAGAAACAAATAATCCAGTGAAGAAATGGGCGGATGATATGAATAGACACTTCTCCAAAGAGGACATCCAGATGGCCAACAGACACATGAAACGATACTCAAAGTCACTCATCATCAGGGAAATACAAATCAAAACCACACTGAGATACCACCTCACACTGGTTAGAGTGGCTAAAATGAATAAATCAGGAAACTATAGATGCTGGCGGGGATGTGGAGAAGCAGGCACCCTCCTACACTGTTGGTGGGAATGCAAACTGGTCCGGCCACTCTGGAAAACGGTGTGGAGGTTCCTCAAAAAAATGAAAATAGAGCTACCGCATGACCCAGCAATACACTGTTAAAAATCTACCCAAGAGACACAGGAATGCTGATGCATAGGGGCACGTGTTCCCCAATGTTCATAGCAGCACTTTCGACAATAGCCAAATCATGGAAAGAGACCAAGTGCCCATCAACTGACGAGTGGATAAAGAAGATGTGGTACTTATATACAATGGACTACTATGTGGCAATGAGAAAAAATGAAATCTGGCCATGTGTAGCAACATGGATGGAACTGGAGGGTATTATGTTAAGTGAAATAAGTCAGTCAGAAAAAGACAGATATCATATGTTTCCCCACATAGGTGGATTTTGAGAGACTAAGCAAAAACCATGAGGGAAGGGAAGAGGGGAAAGGAAAAAAGCCACAGAGAGGGAGGGAGATAAAACATAAGAGACTCTCAAAGACTAAGAACAAACTGAGGGTGAGGGGGGTGAGGGAGGGGGAGAGTGGGTGACGGGCATTGAGGAGGGCACTTGTTGGGATGAACACTGGGTGTTATATGTAAACCAATTTGAAAATAAACTATTTAAATAAAAAAATAATAATAATAAAACTATTATATGTTAGCATAGATGACACATTTTTACTTTGAAAAACTGTATTTCCCAAAACAAAACAAATATTAGCGACGGGAGGGGCATTGCTTTACATTGCACACGGCTCTCGAACATCTGGCTTCATGGAAGACAGCCACATCGTTCGATCTGTGTCTGCATTCAATCTGTTGCGGTAGCTTGTTTGGTGGAAGTGTCTGAAGAAAATCCAACCTCGCACAGATATGTTCTTGGAAAAAGAGCGACCTGCAGACTCTCAGAAAGAGTCTTAGGGACGGCCAGGACCGCTCTTCTCAAACTTTAGAAAGATGGTCTAGGAAAAGTAGATGCGATTTCTGAACAGGATTGCATGGAGAAAGGGCAGGTGGGTTTTGGTACTTCTTATAATTCAAATGCTCTGGTTTAAAGCATCCCCCCCTCCTATGCGAGCTTCCTACCACATCCTGTGTGAAAAGAAAATTAATAGTAAATTCATACAAATAGATAAGTAGCGGGAGGAAGAACGGGGCTGGGGAGGGGGACACATCATCCCCCCTGTTGACCAGGCGGTGCCGTATCTGGGTGCCGTATCAGTTTAAACTCAGCGAGGGCATGTTCTCCAAGAGCATTTTGGGGGTGCCTGTGTGGCTCAGTCAGTTAGGCGGCCAACTTCGGCTCAGGTCATGATCCCACAGTTCATGGGTTCGCGCCCCGCGTCGGGCTCTGTGCTGACAGCTCAGAGCCTGAAGCTTGCTTCAGATTCTGTGTCTCCCTCTCTCTCTGCCCCTCCCTAGCTCTCACTCTGTCTCTGTCTCTCTCAAAAATAAAAAACAAAAAACATGTTAAAAAAAATTTTAAGAGCATTTTGAGCAATTTCTATAGGAAACAAACGATACTTTCATAATAAGAAAATAAAAGTTATTTTCTAGAAGAAACAATAAAGCAAGGGAGAGACAGAACACCCAAAAGCTTTCCCCGCTTTTCTCCTTGACGATGGAGGCCCCGGGGCAGAGAACAGGACGGCAGCTGAGAGAGGATGTGGGATGAAGTATTCTCAAGTAGATGAGAAGCCCAGGGCTCTGCTCACAGACAAGAAATTCACATGACATACATCAGAATAGGATTTCCTGTTCTGCAAGGAGAGAGAAATGTATTTTTCTGAGTTCATATTTCCCCATCGATGGGCTTGAAATGCAAACCTAAAGAGTCGGGAATAGAAACAACGTGCAAGGAGAATTCATCAGAACTCATTGGCAAAGACTCCACCCCACCACCACCACCCTGACTCCCCTCATGCGTTCCTCCGTGCCTCTGAGTTCCTGCTTGAGCGAGTCGAGTAATAACCCCCAAGATCCCAAAGCGGTCCACTAAGTCAGATCAAGAAACCATCCGCAGAGTAGACCTGGCTTGGAGCACAAAAGGTGGGGCCTCGCTAATGAACGGCAGCCTGGTTTGACAGCCTGGGCTGCTCGCCAGGCTCATTTGTTTCCAGGCCTTCTGCCTGCCAACCGAAGTGGGTGAGAATTAATAGGTCCCCAAAATATTTCTTTGGACGCACAATGTAAGAGCTGCCAATTCTGGCCACTTCCACTGATGGCAGAGGCAGCACAGTTGAAATGAAGTGAAAGGGAAGAACCGAGGGGCCGTAAAGCACACTCCACATGGAAGGCGTCCCAAAAGGAGAGTAAAGGCGGGCGCTGCGTCCAAGGGCACCGTTTCTTCTCCATTCAGCTCCTGCGCTCAAGTGTCAGCAGGCGACTGTGAGAACATGAGAAGGAATGCCTTCTCCTGCTACCATAACTAATAAGTAAAATAGTGCTCTTTTTCTTTAATGTTTATTTATTTCTGAGAGAGACAGAGTGTGTGAGCAGTGGAGGGGCAGAGAGACAGGAAGACAGAAGATCAAATGCGGGGCTCGAACCCACAAACCGCGAGATCATGACCTGAGCTTAAGTCGGACACTTAACCGACTGAGCCACCCAAGCACCCAAATAATAAATATGCATCTGAATTTACAGGAGTTTTCACTGAAAATAAGCCATGTAGTATACACTCATCTGCCGTGGGGGAAATGACAGAAAGTAGATTTTAACTGAAACAGAAAATAAAAGGCGAAACAAAAACGACAGGAGAACAGTTCTGAAATTCTGATAGAGATAATGTGTTAATTCTTCAATATATACTAAAACCTCTTTTAAAAAAAAAATAGGTTGATTGAAGCAGATCGTTGGCTGCAAAGTGTCTCAGATTATATATTTTCTCATCACATATGTTCTTATCAAATCAGTACTAAGCAATTTATGAATCTCTGGATTTGCCCCCACCCCTGATTCAGCCCTGGAGACAAGTCTGTGTGGTTCAAAAGCATCAGGTCTCCCGTTGGTGGAGCTTATCGGGAGCCCAGCACGGTGCTCAGTGCTGTTACATACGTTACCACGTTCCATTCTTGACACAACCCAAGTTATCTCCGTTTTCCGCACAAAGAAGCTGAATTTCAGAAGTGAAATAACTTGCTCTCTGACACATAGACACAGTCTCAAATGCACTACAATTGAGTTCAAAACAAAACAATATGCAACTTTAAACTCTGTGTGTGTGTGTGCATGTGTGAGAGAGAGAGAGAAAGAGAGAGAGAGAGAGATGTGGAGTGTGGCAGAAAGTGACGAAGTTGTCTAAAGCTACTTCTACAACTTAAGAACCATTTCCTATGAGCTAGATTCAGGAAGCAGCTGCAGGAAACTCACATTTATGTTGATGGGAAAACCCAACGAGGAATTCAGTTTGGAATTTCAAGGTGTCGCTGAGGGAAAACTTTAAGAGACTAAAGACAGACAAATCAGATACCTAGGGGCTGTAAGCCATTTTTAGGCCTTAGTGGCTCTATCCCTAAAAAGCACAGCATACGTCAACCACCTTGAGAGCTGTGTAGCCAAAGGAATCTCAGACTGTAAGAGAATGTCTCCACGCAATCTTATACCCATCTCAGACAGTCTGGGACATGGTTTCTTCCCGCTAACCAGTCATGACTTACAAGATTGAATATAGACATGTATGTGTTAAGAACACAAGCAGTCTGTATCAGTCAGGGCTACTGACACTAGCTGCTGTAACAAACAGCCCCCAAATTTCTCACTGATAGAACAGACCAATGAAAGCTGGGTAGCTCTAATCTAAACATGTCTCAGACACCTTTTATCTTGTGGTTCTGCCACTGGATCCTCTTAAAGTCCCTCTGGATCCTCTACATTTAGAGTCCGCATCACACAGGAAAAATCGTTTCTGCCCATATCATTGGCCTGAACTCACTGTGCCATCTGATATAAGGGAGGCCTGGAAAAAAGCAATTTAGTTGTGTGTTCAGGAAGGAGTGGAAAACCAGCTATGTGAATAGCTGCTCAGCCAACAGTCCCTGTGATTCTTGGGGTCCCACCACAAGAGGGAATGTCTATAGAGTAGAGGGGCCAGTGTGGATGTGGTTCTGGGAGAAGGAAGAGGGACCCACTGAATTCATTCCCAGCTCTGCCTAGGACTAACGCTGTGTCTTGGCCCAAATACTGAACCTCTTTAGCCTCAGTTTCCTCATATGTGACATGATGCTTAAAATAACTTGGCACGGGGTTGTTATGAGGACTGATTAAAGCAACACATAGCAGCGTGGCCTTTAAATGATTGAAGACCAAATACCAGACCCTTTGGCCAAGGAAGGACTTTGAGAGTGTCACATAGGAAGCAAGAGAGCTGACGATTCCTGCTGGTGGAGTGCTTCTCAGGAGGTAGTCAGCCTGAAAGCTATTCCTTGCCCCCATCCAGGAAAGCCTGCATGGCACGTGCCTCCCCCCACCCCGCACTCTGGCCCCCTAGAGCTTGTCCTTTACCCAGAGAGGCAAGGCAGAGGCATGGTGCCCTGAGAAGGAAGCCCAACCCCAGACAGTAAACAACTATACAGTCTTTAGCAGAAGGTGCTAAGACTAAGCAGAAGGTGCTCAAAGAAGGAAAACAGCCTCTAGTCCAGCTTTGCCTGGATCCAACAGCACCATTCTCGGGTTGAAAAGAACTGGCAGTGTGAAAATCCACCGTCTAGACAGTGACCTTTCGATATTGATTCGGACTGAAGGTTTTTTCCCAGCAGTCCTAAAGGCATGGATACAAGGATGCCTCCTGTTCACCTCAGAGCCCAGAGTGAAGGGAACTGATGGGGGCCCTGGAGGCAGACATGTGATATATCCGGGGGACTGAGGAGACGCAGTGAGAAGCAGAAGAGCCACATCCCTCAGCCACAGAGCAGGGGAAGCCAACAGCGCCTCCTCTTCCAGCCCTCCCACGCCCAGAGGATGCACCGCTGCCCGTGAGGCTCAGCCTCCAGGGGAAGCCTCACACTGACTCATCCCAAGTGAAATCATTGTGCTGCCCACGATCAGATTTTCTTTTGGCTCTATGCCTGAAATCAAGAGAAGGATGTTCACTTAATCTCAACTTCATGGCTTGGGGCTTGATCGCTTAAGATGCCTAATGGCAGGGCTCTCTCTCCCCCATTTGTCCTCAGAAATCACAAAGGGGTCAAGCTCCTTTCTAGCTGCCAACTCCACCAACCTGAGGAGAGAAATCTCATCTTTGTAGTTACAACATGGCTGCCCAACCTCCCGCCCTTGCACTGCTGTTCCAGACAGGAAAAGGAGCAGAAGGGAAAGGCAAAAGGTACACGCCGGCTGAACCTGCCCCTTTTTTATCAGAAAAAAAAAAACCAATAGCTTTCCCAGAAGCTCCACCCAGTAGACCTCCATTTCTTTGGCCATAATGACATCACACAGCCATGCCCAACTGCAAGACTTTATGGAAATTTATGTTCTTTGGCCCATCCGTTGTGCCTCCTGAAAAAAAAAAAAAAAAAACTGTTCATAGAGAAGGGAAAACACGTATCAGGCAGGCAGCCAGCCGTATTGGCCACAGAGTGTATCCAAAAGGCCCACAGAGCTTCACTTTGGGGGAAAAATTAAATCCGGAATTGAGGCTAAGGCAGGGACAATGCCCTTTTTAGCATCCTCTCTGACAGTTCATTTCCACCAAGACCCAAATGCCTGGGACAAGACTCCCAGCACATCGTCCACCTGACTCACTCAAACAGCTCAAAATGTGTGCATTTCCACATAATTACTGATTTCCTCAACAGATTTAATGTCTAAGTTTATCTTCACTTTAATCCAATTTCATGCTTGGAGCAGAGGGATTTCAGCAGAAGGTCTTTCTTAACCTTCTGATATCATTAATTATTGCTACACTGGGAGTTAGTGCACAGAACAAGCAGGTTTTTAAATAGAAATCATTTGTCTCTCAGCAGGGAGACCAGCGGCTTTATTTCCGAACCCTCAAGCTGCCGCACTCAGTAATCGGCTCACGGCCATCTCCCCTCACTCACCTCTGTGCGGGATCAATCCTTCCTCCTTGGTTCCCAGATCAGCCCAATTTGCCACCTGTAGCGGGAGGAGTCCATTTCCTCCTTTAATTGTTGAATAGGGTTTTCTAGAAGGAAAGGCCAGCCTTTCCCTGAGCTCTGGGCATTTGGTCACGGTTCCTGGTGCTTTTCTGCTAAGGGAAATCCCCTAACTCATTAAAAAAAAAAAACAAAAAAAAAATAGATTAATTGACCAGTTCAGTAACAAGTCGCTCCAGGACCCAATAAACTTTGCAAAGAGTACATTCCAATTACAACTGTGCTCAGCGGGAACCCAGCGGGTATGCCAGCACCATCTTTCTCCAGCATGCAGCAATTCTTACATTTTCTTCTAGATTCGTGTCACTCTTTTGCTTCAGCATGGGCCCTGAAGTCCCCCCCACCGTCACCCTGCTGTGATCCAGGGTGCAAAGGACTCTGTGAAACCAGTGGGGTCTCAGAGAGGGTCACTGCATGGTTGCGTATGCAGGAGCCCTTGCATGGGGCATTTCAGCCGAGGCAGGACCATGGTCCCCAGAGCACAAACATCTGGGAAGTTGCTGGAGCCCCGGCTGCTGGTGCAGCTGCAGCCTGCCCTCCCCAGCATGAGAAGGTCAGCAGGAAGCAGGGATTTGAGTGACTGGCCTGATTGCAAAAGCAGACCCAGGCAGTGTGAGATAAGGCATTTGCTAAGAGCCTCAGTGAGGATGCTTCTGGAAGGCTCTGCTCCTTTCAGGATGAGCTATGCCACCATTTAGAAGCCCCGGACACCATGAAAATACCCCCCCTCCTACAAAGGGCACCAAATAGAGAGAGTTGTCAGAGATTTCATGCGAGTACAGATTCTGAATCAACTCAACACACTTATGAAGCAGCCCGTGTATCAGCTCTCATCTGGAATTCATGGGTGGCAAAACACTAGGTCAAGGTCTTTGCCTGCCTCTATGAATAAAATACAATTTAGAGGTAAAACTAAAGTGCAGCTACTAGAGCATTCTCAATTCAGCGTCTCTTTTCTTGGCTGTTTTCCTCTGGACATGTTTTCCCCATTCCAACTTCCACACGCTAGTCTCTTTTTCTATGCAGGCCAAAGGAGCCGGCCCCACCAATGACAGAAGGACATGACTTGTTTTTTCACACGACAAAAGGCAAAGCAAACACCTGAGTCCATGTACGAGCTCAAGGGGAGGGTCCTGCTTCCAGAAATGCCCAGCTTACAGCCCTTCAGTGATCTCTAGCTACATGCCTCCAGGTGTGTCTTTGCCATGGCTCATAAGCTCCTCAAGGTCACCAATCAAGTCTGATTGATCTCAATATTCCTAGTCATAGGCACAGTGTCCGGAAGCTAGTAGATACTGAATCAGGATCTCTCTACCCCTCCACCATTAACTTTGGGGCTGGGTAATTTGTTGTGGGGGCTGTCCCATGTGCTGCAGGATGCCTGGCTCTACCTGGTAGATACCACCCAGTAGCACCCCCCACTCTGGATATGACAACCAAAGATGCCTCCAGGCTTCTTGTCCAGTTAGAAAACCACTGAACAACACAAATGTTCATGAAATGAAATGAATGAGTGGCCCAAGTTTAGCTACACCGATGCTGCTTCTGAATTCTAACTTCTGATAGCGTTTCCCACCATCTTTGCGCAAGACCCCACGGTTGGGAAACAGGTGCATTGCATGTATTCAACAGGCTCTCGGGGTTTGTGACGGTCTCTCCGAGTGCTAGTGCCACGGCCTACCAGTTGCTTGTCTCCGAGACAGGGTTGTAGAAGTGCTAGTGCATGGTCCTGCCAAACAGCCCTCAGCCTAAGAAGTCCACAGCCCTTTAGTGCAATTTGCAAGTTTTCCCATGACCTCACATCCCTGTGTCCTCACCAGCCTCACTCCCCACCACCCTCTATGGGCCCCTTACCTGCCAGAGACCACGCCAGCCTCCCAGTGTTCCTGCCCTTCAGGGGCACCCTCCAGGAGGAAGCCTCCTGGTGACTCAGCCCTGACCTCTGAGCTCAGTACCCCTCCCGGAGCAAGGGAAACACCTCTTCCAGCCCCACCCCTACCACATCCCCGCAGAGGCCAGCAGGGCCCTGCTCTAACTCACAGCCAAATGCACGTGTCCTGTGACATGGACATCATTTACGGGTGAAGGCCTGAAGCACAGTGGCTGCTGTGCCCTCCTCCACACGACACCACACTGAGTGACCAACTCTGTCCTTGCTCCAAAGCGGTAACACAAAACTAACTCCGTTTGTAAACATCATTTAGAAAAAAATAAAAAGAACAACCAGTCGATCAACTGAATTTAGGGGTTTCTTCCCTACTGGTTATTTGGGCACCATGAATACACAATCAGAATCCTTGGTTCTTGGGACCTTAGGATAGTGTTCAAAGCATGTTACAGATATTCAAAAATTACACACTGCAGTGGGAGGTGTTTTAAAAAAAACACATTAGTAAAATTGGATCTACAGCACCAAGTGTTAGCGACGGTTTAAAATATTAATGCATGTTGGATGCCAAGTTATTTTGAAGGCTCAACCAGACTCCTAATTTGGCAGGAATAATTTCATATCGGCAATTAGATACACGTGCAAATATTTAACTATAAGTTGCTGCTTACACCACTGAAATATAGTGGTTCATCAACTAGCCACCTGGTTGGCAGGGCCAATTAAGGATTTGTCCATATTACAACAAAATCCTCTCCACCTTTTAAAATTCCCCCACGTTTGCAGCATTCTGGGAATACATACAAATTGGGCTGGTTATAGGAGGAGAAGGTAAGAGAGGTTCAAAGATACCTTTTAATCTCAATGGAGTCCAAAGGGCTGGAAATATGCCAACTGTGTACAGTCACCTATATGTCACATTTCATGTCTCCTAGGAGATCGTGAGTCACTGAAGTTGGCTAAACACACTTAAATTCATCCTTCAGTTTGGGTGAATTTCCAACAATTGCACATTTCACGTGAGAAATGAACATTTTCACAAAACTTAATTAGCACATGAAAGATCAAGTTTCACCATCTACATTAAATAGTAAGTGCTAACGTGTGTATAAACATACACACACACACACGCACACCCACATGTGAACGCGGAAGATATATTGATGCAAATGTGTAAGGAAGCCAGAATTTTCCAATGTCTGACTTCCACTTTCTGACGAGTGCGTCCCGAAGAGCCAAACTGACAGGAAATTCAGCCTAACATGCAGGAGCACAAACCAAACATGGGATCAGAATGTAGGATCCAACCCGGCTATTTTGTTCACAAGTGTGTGGCCCTCAGTAAGGCAACTCCTCTGAGCCTCAGCCTCCTCTGTCAACAAGCAGATAAAACCCTATCTATCTTGGAAGGATGTGGCAAGAATTGAAACCGAAGAAGCCAAATGCTCACTTTATTCCTTTCTTCCTTCCAGAAGGAGGGAAGCCAGCCCTCCCATCCGTTGGCCAGGGCCCCTGGTCTTCTGAGAGTCTTGTTTGTAGTGCAAGGAGCTTTCTCTGTGCTCCTACAGCCTGCTGTGGGAGTGGCCCTTCAAAGTCACACATGTCTCCTGAAACACACTAAATTAATACATTATATTCCATATGATCCTGACATTGGATGAGTGCTGTGACCAGCAAGATCCACAGGGAGGCTGGTTTTAGTGACATGAATTACTCCAATGTTTAAGTTACAGGTGTTCCAACAGTTCCAAGACATTTTTTTTCAAGACAGGTGTGGCACATTTTGGCCACGATACCCATATTTCATGTTTCTAGCTTTTATTTGTTTATTTTTTTTAAGTTTATTTATTCTGGGAGTGCCTGGGTGGCTCAGTCAGTTAAGCGTCCGACTTTGGCTCAGGTTATGATCTCGTAGTTCACAAGTTCAAGCCCCGCATCAGGCTCTGTGGTGACAGCTCAGAGTCTGAAGCCTGTTTCAGATTCTGTGTCTCTGTCTCTATTTGCCCCTCCCCTGCTCATACTCTGTCTCTCTCACTCTCTCTCAAAAATAAATAAAACATTTAAAAAAATTTTTAAGTTTATTTATTCTTGAGAGAGAGAGCGAACATGCACACACGCATGCACAAGGGAGGGGCACAGAGAGAGGGAGACAGGGAATCCCAAGCAGGCTCCATGTTGTCAGCACCAAGCTTAACGTAGGGCTTGAACTCATGACCTGCAAGATCATATCCTGAGCCAAAACCAAGAGTCAGATGCTCAACCAACTGAGCACCCAGTCAAGCTTCTAGCTTTTAGACATAGCAAGCCCTTCAAAAGCCCTACACCAAGTCCATCCAAAAAATTTCCAGATACATGATACTCTTTCTCTGAAGCTCAGCGTAACAAACTTACATGACATTTTGTCTGTGTCTTGTGAAGATTGATCCTACTACTTAAATATACCATATCTTTTTATCAGTTGGTCAGCCATTTGGCAAAAGACAATCTGTTCCTCAAAACCCTTAACAGAGACACCTGGTAGTATCTTCAAACAGAGAACCCACAAGAGACTTCACATAATTCTAGGTCACAGCCAACAGCAGACCACACACACACTGCTCCCGCTCCTTACAGCCTGTATCACTAGGAAAGCAGAGCAGTGTGAGTGAAGAGACAAAGATGTAGCCATTGGGCGAAGGAGCCCTCCCTGGTGATTAACTAGTGACTCTGGATCATTACTTACCCCTCATAGCCTCAATTTCCTCATCCACAGAATGCAATAAGAAAGCCAGAGAACCTGAAAATAGACATTTTCCCAAAGAAGACTGTCCAACAGACACATGAGAAGATGTCTAATAGACACTCAACATCAGAGAAATGCAAATCAGAACCACAGTGAGACACCACCTCACACTTGTTAGGATGGCTTGTACCAAAAAGATGAGAACTGGGGCAAATGGGTGGCTCAGTTAGTTAAGTGTCTGACTCTTGATTTCAGCTCAGGTCATTATCTCTTGGTTCATGAGGTCAAGCCCCTCATCAGGCTCAAAGCTGCTGACGGCATGGAGCCTGCTTGGGATTCCCCCTCCCTCCACCACCACCTCTCTCTCCCTGGCCCCCCAAAATAAATAAATAAACACGAAAAAAATTTAAATGACAAGAACTAACAAGTATCGGTGAAGATGTGGAGAAGAGGGAATCTTCTGGCACCAGTAGTGGAAATGTAAATTGGTGCAGCCGCTCTGGAAGATGAGAGGGAGCTTTCTCAAAAAACTTAAAATAGAACTACCATAAGATCCAATATTTCCGCTTCTGGGCATTTACCCAAAGAAAATGAAAACACTTATTCAAAAAGATACGTACATCCCCGTGTTTATTGCTGCATTATTTACAATCGCCAATGTATGGAAGCAACTCCAGTGTCCACTGACAGATGAATGGACAAAGAAGATGTGGTATACACGTACAATGGAATATTACTCAGCCATAAGAAAGAATGAAATCTTGTCATTTACAGCAACCTGGATGGACCTAGAGGGTATTATGCTAGTAAAATAAGCCAGACCCAAAAAAAAAAAAAAAAAAAGACAAATAACTTCATGATTTCACTTATATATGGAATCTGAAAAACAAAACAAATGCGCGAACCAACAGCACCAACAAAAAAGAGAAAGAGTCCCTTACAAATGTAGAAAACAAACTGGTGGTTACCTCATGGGAAGGGGTGGAGATGGGTGAAATGGATGAAAGGGATTATGAAGTATAAACTTGCAGTTATAAAATAAATAAGCCACAGAAATGAAAAGCACAGCAAAGGGAATACAGTCAATAATATTGTAAGATGATTATCATGATGAGCATGCTGTAATGTACATGATTGAATAACTCTGTTGCACACCTGAAACTAATTTAATGTTATATACCAATTATACTTCAATTAAAAATAAAAAGGATGCAATAATTATACCTGTGACTTGGGATCACTGTGTCCCACTGTGTGCCAGGTGCCTTGGAAGCAGAGGCCGAGAAGGTCCAGTACCTCCAAAGAACAAAGTGCTACACCCTTCCTTCCACACACTTCCTTGCAGCGTGCTAACCTCACCTCCTTGCTGCCATTATTGGCGGTGGAACTAGATTCTGGCGAACAAAAACCCTCTTTGGAACTTTCTCTTCGAAAGTTATTTTTGGAACTTTTTTCTTTGGAAAAAATAGTACTGTTTTTCAGACAATAGACCTTACTCCGTGTTCACAAGTTTTTATGTGCATTCGCCGTGTGTGCACGTGTGTGTGCCCGTGCGCACGCACGTCTCCAGGAAACCTGATCCCATGAACAGATTCTTGTAACCACCACCACCATCATGACACAGGGGAATTCCTCCTGTAACCCCTTGATAGTCACACCCGAAATGCCAACCTTTAAAGTGGATTGTGGTGCAGACAGCATAATTCACATATCCACACAGAGGAAAGATGGAAGGCACCCAAATATCCCACGATGGATGAATGGAGAAACAAAATGTAGTCTATCCATACAACACAATATCATTTAACATTAAAAAGGAAGGAAATGTTGACACCTTCTACAACCTGGATGAGTCTTGAGGACTTTCTGCGAAGTGAAATAAGCCAGATACCAAAGGACAGATACTTTACGACTCCACCCATAAGAGGCAGCTAGTGTAGCCAAGTTCATAGACACAGAAGTTAGAATGACGGTGGCCGAGAGCTGGGGGAGGGAGAACAAGGAGCTGGGGTTTAATGGAAACTGAGTTGAGTTTTACAAGAAGAAAAGAGTTCCAGGAGTTGGTTCTACAACAACATGAACATACTTAGCATTACTGGACTGCACACCTAACGATGGTTTTGATGATAAATGTTATGTTATGTATTTTACCATGACTAAGGATAAAAATAACTAAAAATAGAAATGAAGTTGATCACGATTATGTGGCCTTCAGGCATTCCAGGTGAATTTCAGTGTCATCCACACAGCAGTTAAACACACACCACCCCTAGAAACAAGAGGACCTGGGTTCAAATCCTGGCCTGGGGTGTTTAATATCTCAGTGGCTGCCTCTAGGCATTTACCCCTTCTATGCCTCCATTTCCCCATCTGAAAATGGCAATAGTTATAGAACTTATCTTAAGTTAAGCAGATTAAATAAGGTAATGTTTTTAATTTTTTTAACGTTTATTCATTTTCTAGAGACAGAACGCGATCAGGGGAGGGACAGAGACAGAGGGAGACACAGAATCAGAAGCAGGCTCCAGGCTCTGAGCTGTCAGCACAGAGCCCTCTGAGCTGTCAGCACAGAGCCCGACGCAGGGCACAACGCAGGCTCGACCTCATGAACCATGAGATCATGACCCAAGCTGAAGTCAGACGCTTAACTGACTGAGCCACCCACGCGCCCCTTTAAGATAATGCTTTTAAAAGGCACTTAGCCTGTGTTTCATGCTCAGTGAATACAAGACACAGGCCTAGAAGGCCACTAGCCTCCTTATCGGTATCCTAAGTCTCTCCTACAAGACAGGACCTGGGGAGCGGTTCAGAAGGGAGCGGAGATAACAAGCTAGATCACCAAGCAGAGCAGGGCCCCTGTTCCCAGGTCACTGTCGGCCCACGGAATGACCTGTGAACCCCACGTCACCCCAAGAGCACTCCAACTCCTCACCCACCCCTCTTGCAGTTTTATCACATTTCTATTGATTTTCAGCCCAAACAGTTTTCTGGGTTTTTAAAATTTCAGTCCTAAATCCCACTTGCCCTGCATTGGTAGCTTAAAAAATGTGAGAGGTCAAAGAAAATATAGGCCAATGAAAATAACATTGCAGCAAGAAATTAATTGCTAAGCTTGTTTAATATGACAGGGGACTCCCTAAAATCTTATTATATCGTTCCCTGCTTCCTTTCGTCGTGTGCACTGATTCTGTGCACAAAGGCCAGGGCAGGCTCCCCAGTGCATTGCTGCATTAATTTGACATTTCTGGCTCCAATTAACCTTACATTTCAGCTATTTCTAAAGATTGTTCTTTTAATTTGCGATAAGGTTATTTTTTTTTTCTATTGGTGTTCACTGGCTTGTGCACAAAGGCCTGTTGTAGGAAATCCAGCCCAGTTTCTACATGTTTCAAGGTAACACACTGTTGTCTCTACTTTGCCTACTGATAAGCAGAAGAGTTGGGGTAAGAGTTGGGTAAGAGGCAGTTTCTCACCATGTGCATGAACATGGGACGGGCCTCGACTCCAGGAGAGCTAGGTAGAGTGACTACGCTGGTACAGTGGGCCTTCCGAGCTGGCAGCCCGTCCTTCAAAGCAAGATTGAGACAGTCATAATATAAAAAGAACAATTGGATTCTGATCCAGTATATCTGGATTCAAATCCCACCTGCATCTCTTACCAAGTATGTTATCACAGGCAACTTGGCTAATGGCATGGAGCCTCAGTGTTCTCATCTACCAAATGGGGCAAGGCTACTCCCTCCTTGGAGTAGTAAATAAGAGATCAATAGGAAAGCATCCTTCTCAGAAGAAACCTTCAGGAATCTTTTCCCTATCTACCTCTCCTAACGTCACAAACATTTCAAGAGCAGCAGTCAACAAACATGGCCTGTGGGCCAAATATGGCCCACCACTTGATTTTGTAAATAAAGTTTTATTGGAATACAGCCATGCTCATTTATTTATTTTTTTTCCAATAGCTGCTTTCTCACTGTAATGGCAGAGTTGAGAAGTTGTGATGGGCACATTACAGCTCTCAAAATCTAAAATATTTATAATCCGGCCATTCGTAGACAAAGTTTGCCAACTTCTGTTCTAGTGGAATGAAAGAAGGCAAGGAGACCATGGGTCCTGGCTCCATGGTACCCCTCCTTTACCATTGCCCGGGCTTTGGTGAGTGGCTGGATCCTAGAGGTTTGAGAACTGGGGAAGATGCCTGTGAGGGTCCCCCATCTCTGCCATACCACAGCCTAGGAACAAAGCTTCAGCTGACACAGTGGATAATGCCTGCCACTCGACTGGGGACCCTGGGATTTAGAATTCTTAGTTTCAATCATTTATTTTCTGAGCTATCCTAACTTTTAAGGAAATCACCTTTAGAGTTTTAAAGCCCATTATGGGATCCGATGTGACTTCTGCAAACACAGAATTGATTTCTCCTAAGATATTTTGAACAAGGGACCCTTCCCCCAACTTCCTTCTACAAACTGTCACCTTTTAGCTCCTTCCATGGGAAAGGCACTATGCCATGAGTGACACATGGAGGGGAACAACAAGGAACCAGGCAGGAGTCCTGTTCTCCTTGATGCCAAAGGGATCAACAGGAACCTGCTAATAGGGAATATACACATAAAATAAAATGTGTGATACAAAGTGCCACCCAGGCAGCAAATGAGTGTCTTGCTCTTACTCAGCGTGTCGTCCAGTACACTGGGACCAACAGTAACAGTCGCCTGGATCTGGTGAGAAACTGGGAGTCACAGGCAGGTGACTGATAAACACATGTGTGGGTTGGGTCCCCTGGACATTAGAAGTACAAGAGAAAGGGAAAGGGGTTCAAGAGTAGGAGGGGGAGCTGTCAGTTCGGATGCAGATATGACAGCTGGGAAAGAAGGCAGGCAGGCAGGAAGAAGTCAAGCAGCCTCAAATCCAGCTGCAGCTCTGTGAAAGCCATGGCCAGCCCAGCAGAAGGTTCCAAAGGAGCTGGAATGTGTAGTGATGGTTTCAGTGAAATAACCAACCCCTGTCCTTATCATCATGCTGCCCCTACTTCCGTTAGCCCTGATTTTTGTTTTGTAAGCCTCGAAATCTAT
Organism: Paguma larvata; assembly: GCA_030068075.1. Lineage (NCBI taxonomy): Eukaryota > Metazoa > Chordata > Mammalia > Carnivora > Viverridae > Paguma > Paguma larvata. Next base: position 125,504,202 of record CM057827.1, on the reverse strand, counting down.
GTGTAAAATCACATAATTTAAAAAAGATCTTTCAGAGACCAATTTTTGTTTATTGAACTTGAGCGATCTTTTCTCAAAAGACCCTTGTCGTCGAACATTTATATCGTTTTTCTATCAAACCAATATTTAATGAAACTGTTTTGTGGCTGAAATGTCAGGACCATTTTCAAGCGCTTCCTGGACCATCAGGTATATTCACCCTCCTAATACTACCCTCCTCTGTCGAGGCTTTCTGTTCCCCGGTAAGCTAAGAAAAACTTTCCCAGCTTTCGGTACATACAAAAAGGATTAAAAAGATATTTTTTTCACACTTCAGGCATCAGATGCTGGGTTTTAAAATACCCTGCATGGTGTGAACTTAGCTTTCAACATCGAACGCAGCTTTTCCAAGTTTGAAACCAAGCGGCTGAGAAATGAAGATGTTGAACAGCAAAACACACCGCGGAGCGAGCGTCGTGCCGTTAAACTGACATAAGTGTGGGCAAGTGTAGCCATTCACACCCAAGTAGACATCTGGAGATCTGTACGTGATTCCGAATCTTCCGCCTCCATCCCCCGTGGTTGTGTGTGGGCGTGGGTGTGGGTGTGCACAGGGGTGCGCACGCACGTGCGCGCGCGCACACACACGCCGCATCAGTTACTAGAGATGCCAACTGAAGCGTTGCGTGTCTTTTGCAGTTAATGCCAATTCCGTGTGTGTGTTCAACATCTGTACCGGGGAAAAGCTGTGGAAATACCCAATGAGACAGTTGCTCTTCTTCCTCTTTTAGAAAGAAATTGCCTCCCGGGGCTTCTGGGGGGCTCAGTCGGTAGAGCATCCCACCTCAGCTCCGGTCATGATCTCACGGTTTGTGAGTTCAAGCCCCTCGTGGGCTTGCTGCTGTTGGCATGGAACCCACTTGGGATCCTCTGTCCCCCTCTCTCTTTGCCTCTCTTCCGCTTTCTCTCTCAAAAATAAATAAAAACACTTAAAAATAAAAAGAAATAGCCCCTTACGCCCTAGAAATCACTGTGCTTGTATATCATCCTGATTTGTTCTGTTTCAACAAGTCAGAGTATTGAAGAATGGTTTCAGTAGAAAGTATTAACTGAGCCTCTGTAGGATCAGGGTCTCGTTGGCTGCTTGCAGGTGCACCCAGGGGTGATGCTGCTGGTGACGTATGTCTCTGGCCCGGTGCTTGCTCCAGTTTGTGATGGGACATGTCCTTGTGGCCGTTCGGTGTGCCGAGCCTCACAGGCAGGTGGCCAATGCAATAGGAGAAACCTAACTTCAGATTGTTAGACCTGCCGTCGTCCTAGCTCTGCCCCGGCTCCCTCCGTTTCCCGAGTTAGCCTCAATATGTTCATCTGGAAAATGGGTCCATGTCACTTCTTTAAGTAAGGATTCAAGAAGTGGAAGCGAATGGGCTTCTGTACATCTGCACACAAACCAAGGTCACTTTCCAGACCTCATGGCTGTCACCAAGGAAAGAGCAGATCAGGGGCTGAGCAGATCTGAGAAAGTACAAGAAGTCAAAAACCTTTCCTACGCTCACCCTCCAAAGTGCTTCTTCTCAGGGAAAAGCAGTTTTAATACTTGAAAAAGTACTACACAAACCTTTTCAACATTAACACTTCCTTCAACACTGCCGAGCCCCGGCCAGGCTCTTTGGAGAAGTCAGACTCTCCAAATGATCAAATTCATCATTTTAAAGCTTTTCATAAAAGTTTTGTAATAACCACACTATATGCTATGAAGCACTAATAATAAATGTTTAATCTTCATTAACCTTCATAACAATCCCTGTTTGTTTACAAAATGGGAAGATGAAGGCACATAGGGTGAAATAAGTCACTTTGGGTCACAGAGCTAATAAGGGGAGACGCTAAGATCCAAACCGAGGGCTGCGACTGGCCAGCACACGTCCCCTTAAACACCAAGTTCTCCCACTTTCCAAGCTCTACTTTGGAGGAAAATTCCCTCCCTGGAATTGCCCTTTTACATATTTGAGACCCATAGGAATATTTTGGGGAGCACCGTGAAGCAAACATTGGGACAGTGAAGGTAGAAACAAACAAGAGGCTAGGTTTCTAGTTCCAAGAAAAGCCACCCTTTGAGTCACACCCGAACCCTGATGTCCCTGCTTAATTAAGAGTTTCTCTTTCATGCTCAGAAGTGGTCAGGCCAGCACAGTAAACTATATAGTCACCCTAGGGTTAAATCTTTTGCAAAGCTATAAAGACATTAAATGAATAACAAAAGGAATTGCAAGAGACAGGTCTTATGGAAAAACTAACTACTGTTTCTCTGCAGAAACTACTGTTTCTCTGCAGGCTTTATCTCATGCTTTAGGATTCTGACAAATTATAACATTTCTCTATAAATTAGACATCCAATAGCTCAGTGTGCAATGCCACAGATCTAGGGGCCCTGGGGAATGAAGATCATTCCCAAATTCTTTTTTGCAACCTTGCCACTTCCTGTTTAACGTTATGAGTTTGTGTGTGTGGTTCTGTTCTCCTTTGCTTTTAAGTTCTATTCGACTTCAGTTTACCTATTTCTTTCTAATTTATTCCACAAGGGTGGCTAATAAATAAAGGAGACAGTTATTTAAATCTTATTCTAATTGCATAGTCTCTTCTAAGACTCTGTTTACACTAAAATTGATTAATGCTTATGTTTAATTGAGTTAATAAAAAGTTTCCATTTTATAGAAGGCTTTCCAGTTAGTTACCTCTAGACACTTATAGGCGGTCAATAGGAAGGTTGAACATAAAAGTATTAATTCCCCAAATCTTAGCTATTTAAATGCAGTATTTGGGTTAATAATAATTAAGGCATACTGGCTCGTCAGTGTGATGAAGATTCGTCTCTATGTTTAAAGGCATAATTTTCTGGGAAGAACCAGCTTCAGGTTCCTAGAGAATGGAGCCCCTCTCCCTCCACAACCACTGCAAGGATCTTTGACGGAGGGGGATCAGAGTCTGTCCATCCTATCGCCTGAGAGGTACCAGAGGAGGAAATAAAGGTCCTTCTCAGTACAAACCTCACTACACAAGCAACTGGACGCCCCAGAGGCTTCAAGTCTCTCCAGGAACCTATCGGTTTGCTCCCTGAGGCCCAGAGGCCACCCAGAGACCCCCCATTCCTGGCAATGAGCACAGGACACAGGGAGAAGTTGCTCTGTAGGGTTCCTTGGCCAGAAGGTCCCCTGGACCTGACTTGGGGAAAACTGCAGACAGACAAAAGTTTTTGTGAGAGAGTTCCAACTGAATCAACCTTAAATAAAGCAACCGTTTTCCAGGAACGAAGATTTTTCTAAGCCGCCTTTTACATAATGCAATTACCCACTTTTGCCTTCTTTTCTCAGAGCCCCAGAGCTGGCGCATTCGTTTCCTGTAAAATTGGGACCTCTGACCCCTTCGACGTTGAAGTGTATCCCAGGTTGGGGCTACTGATTATCTCCTTTTTATTTCAGCTAGTTTCACTCAAAGGACAAAACATAGGGTCCTTGAGCATTTGACCCTCCTGAAAATATTTAACATCTGAATTAAACCGACAGGCTTTGCCCGAAGTGCTCTTCACATTTTATGTCTGAGGCTATTTTCCCCCGGCACTGAATCACTAAAACATAAGTAGATAAAGACAGCCCTGATAAATTGTGTTCCCTGAACTAAATGCCATCAAGCAAATTCTTGAATTTTCCGTCTTCCACAGCAAGTGTTATAAACTCTTCTACACCCTTCGTGTCCCCGCTGGATTCAATTATTCCGGAAACAAACATTATTGCTCAAAATGAAGGTCCGGGGGCTATTAGCATGATCCAACAGCTGTGCTAGGGGTGAACCCAGAAGCAATGAGGCAGAGATGCGGAGGGAGGCAGGAGAGCCTGCTCGGACGGAGGATGAGAGACAATAAAATTATACAGCCATCTTGTTTACTGCTCTTTTGGGATTAACGCCAAAAGACCCATTCCATGACAATGGACTGCAAAGAGGAATAATGGGGCTTATTGGACATTTCCAGAAGGCATGTCTGGACTACCTTTTCCCCAGTGAATCAGTCAACAATATTTATTAGGCACCTCCGTCATATAAAACATGCTGCAGGGTGCTATGGGGATATAGAAAAGAAAGAAAGCACAGTGCCTTTCTTAGGAAAGATATGCGTCCTTCTCCCTGGGAAACTGAGTTCTTATTTCATGCAAAAATACAATCTAGCCTGAGGCGTGGGAGGCTTGTTCTGAAGTGCATGCCCAGCCCCCATGCAGCCTGTGGCTTTGGAGACTGTGTTTGGGCTAGTGGTCTTGTGGTCCTGGCCACAGCTGAACTCAACAGGGCAAAACCCCACATCCTGGGCTTGACATTAACCCTCCTGAGTTCTGGGGGAAACCCAGTGATAGTATTTTTTGGGAAACTGAGCCACAAGATGGAGTAGGTAGATGAAGTGGCAATGAGGCTACACAGACTCAAGCTTGTAGAAGAGTCTAGGAAACAGGAGGAGCTGGCAGCAGAGATGACCAAGGCCACATGCAGCCGATGTGGCCAGAGCTGTAGGTGACTGTGTGGCCTCCGAGAAATGGGACAAGAACTCGGGCGCTGACCTCAAGCATTCAACTTGCATGGCTCTCTCAAAGAGGGGCTCTGAGGAGACACCTGGGGGGGAGCGGGCACAGTGGACCATTTCTGGCCTGTGCCTGCAGGGTCTGATGGAGAGGGGTAGAGAGTCTCCCCTCCTCAGGTGATCTGGGGACCCAGAGAGGAATCCGCAGGTGGGAGCTTGTCCTGGGAACATTTTTAAAGGGATGGGGCCACAAAGAGGTGTGTGCGGGTAGAGGGGTGGAGAAACTGACTCTGAGGAGGGGACAAGAGCCGCCAGCTGGAGGGGAGCACCGCCTTCTTCGTGAGCACCAGAATCTCTGAAGGACCCACAGACACACCTGTGTGATAAGAACAGAGAGGCTCTGGAGGTCGACTTGGCCCAGAGAAACACGTACACCTCACAGTGAATTATGGTCGCCTCCCAAAATCCATATGTTGAAGCCCTAATCGTCAGTGCGATTGTGTTTGGAGATGGGACCTCTAAGAGACAGTCAGGCTTAGATGAGGTCACGACAGTGGGGCCCCATGATGGTGCCCTTATAAGACAAGACACCAACTGCCTCCTTTCTCCCTCTCTGCCACGGGAGGACACACTGAGAAGGCAGCCAGCTGTCTCCAAGTCAGGAAGAGGGTCCTCACCAGAAACCAACCATGCTGGCACCTTGAACGTGGACTTCCAGCCTCCAGAACTGTGAGGAAACAGATTTCTGATGTTTGAGTCCCCTAATCTATATTTTGTTGTGCGGCCCCCACTAAGATAGATATAAAGCTGTCCTTACTTCTGCCTCCCTTCTCCCTCCCCAGGCTCCAGCCTTGAGGGGTCGACAGCCAGAGCTACAAGCTGAGGGAGGTACGCAGGTACAGCAAATGAGCTGCCCTCCCACGCTCTCCCACGGGGCAGGCAGCTGGCCTTGGTCCAGAAGTTTTAACTTCTTCTGAATCAGACTCTGAGCAGTTAAACATTATGCACGACCAGGCATCTTCATTACTGGAAGGGAACCCCATTTGCTGCAGATGCCCCAGGACCTTCTGTTACTTTAGAGTGATGGGCAAGGTCCTGGAATCCAGCTGTTGGCAGGAAGGTGGGGAGAAAATGAGTTATGTTTTGATCACAGCCCCAAGTCATGGGGATTGAAGAAAATAACCAGAAGCGACTGAAAAAAGCCCCTACCGCAGAGATGGCTTTGCGTGAGGTCATGAGGAAATAACAAGATCAAGTAAGTCATGGCAGGGAAGGGGGAGGGTCAAGGGACAAGAAACTGGAAGGGTTATTTGTGGCCAGAGTGTGAACTGGTCTAAGCAGGAAAGTGGCATGAAGTGAGCCGTGTTTGGGGATGGTATCAGAAATAAGATCAGTTAAGCAGCTTTAAAAATTCTTTAGCCAAGAAGTTATGAAGCCCTGAGGGACAGAAGTACAAACAAGCGAATGGGCATAGCTGAGGCACTCAAAGATAGACGCAGCAGGACCTGGTCTTTGACTGGCTAGTGGGAGATGATAGGGGAACAGCAGCCACCAGAAGATGAGATACCACTGATCTGGGGAGAGAAAAGCAGATTTGGGAGCAAGATCGGCATCAGTCAGGGTTTTCCAGAGATACAGAACCCACGCGAGATGTGTAGGTACGGAAAGAGATTGATTCCAAGAAATTGGCTCACGTAGTGATGGAGGCTGGGAAATTCAAATCTGCGCCAAGGGCTGGCAGGCTCAAGACCCAGGAGAGCCAGTGGTGCCGTTACAATCCAAAGGAAGTCAGCTGGAGAATCTTCTCTTGCTGGGGTAGGCCAGTCAGTTTGTTCTATTCAGGCCTTCAACTAATTTGATGAGGCCCACCCACATCCCCCAAGCCACCGAACTGCTGTAGTCAAAATCCACCAATTTAAATGTTAATCTCATCCCAAAACACCGTCTAAGTTGATATACAAAATTAACCATCAGAAAAAGCATTAAAAGACCCATCTCGCTCAACTGTCCATGAGTACAGTGAGAGGTGATTGCTCTCTCAGTACAGAAATGTCAAAGTTCTCAGCCTCCAAGAGTAGGTACACATTTCTTTGAAGACCCAGGTGAGGACTTCGACTGACATGAACAGAAGGAGCACCCAGCCCTACTGACATCCAACCTGCAGCACAGAACCACATCCTTTCCATGGAGCCTTTAGAAACTTCCCAGCTGTACCCATGAACCAACTGTGGACTTCATTACCAATCTAGGAAAGAAGTGAGCTCACCCACATGGTCACTATACAGAATATGGAAGGTTAGATAAATTTGTGCCAATGATAGGGACTTCCTAAACAAGGAACAATGCCTTACTTAGCAAATATGAAATCTACTGGGGGGTGCCTGTGTGGCTCAGTTGGTTAAGCATCCAACTTTGGCTCAGGTCATGATCTCATGGTTCATGGGTTCGAGCCCTACATCAGGCTCTGTGCTAACAGCTCAGAGCCTGGATCCTGCTTTGGATTCTGTGTCTCCCTCTCTTTATCTGAACCTTCCTCCATTCATGCTCTCTCTCTCTCTCTCTCTCTCTCTCTCTCAAAAATAAATAAACATTAAAAAAAGTTAAAGGCTACATGATAAACAACATCACTTTGTATCTGTTGTATGTTTAATAATAGGCAAAATATGTTCATGTAACTGCTTTTATTGATTGACTGATTTTTGAGAGAGAGAGAGAGCGGGGGAGGGACAGAGAGAGAGGAGGACAGAGAATCCAAGGCTGTGCTGACAGCAGAGAGCCCTATGCAGGGCTCAAATTCACAAACCATGAGATCATGACCTAGGCTGAAGAGGGACGATTAACCAACTGAGCCACCCAGGCGCCCCAACTTCTCTCATTTAAACCTTAAGACAAGGACATCTGGGTGGCTCAGTAAGTTAAGTGTCCAACTCTTGATTTAAGCTCAGGATAGGATCTCACAGTCCATCATTTCATGCCCCTCATTGGGCTCTGCACTGACATTGTGGAGTCTGCTCTGGATTCTCTCTCTCCCTCCCTATCTTCCCTTCCCTACATGTATGTTTGTGGTCTCCTCTCTCTCCTTTCTCTCAAAATAAATAAATAAGCTTTAAAAAAAATTTTTTAAAGTCTTTAAACCTAAGACAGCTCTGAAAGTTGGGTCATTATTCCCTGTTTAGAAGTTAGAAAAGGACGGTCCCTGGCTGACTCCGTTGGTAGAGCATGTGACTCTTGCTCTCAGAGTCATGAGTTCAAGCCCCACATTGCATATGGAGCCTACTAGAAAAAAAAAAGTCAGGATAGGAGGCCAGGTGGTTAATAAATGAGAGCAAATAAGGACACAGCCCATGGCCTCTGACTCCAAGCTCAGAGCATCCCAGGCAACTGGGCCTCTTCTGGAATGTCAGCCAGGTGTTCACTGGCTATGGGGCACCAGGACCAGTCACAGAAAAGACTATTGTCTATCATAGTGCATTAACCTCTAAAAGGAGGGAGGGGTGACATAATCAACTGGGGGAAAAGGCGCTGGGAATAGAAATGAGGAACCTCCTCCCATAGGTCAGCAGAAAGCACACAATAATAACTCAAGAAAATAACTCATTTTTCATGTCATTGCAGCCTCTCCACACAGGGGACGGTTAGAGGCAAGCAAATCAGAGGGCCTTCACAGAGACGAGCTGCCCACAGAGAGCTGGAACGATCCACTTATGACAACAAGAACTGCTGTGGCAGGCGGGGTTCCTGGGGGACCCCTGAGCTCTCCTTCCCCCCAGCCCCATATAATATACCTGTGCTATCCAGATAGTCAACCAAACATTAATCCACATGCTGCTGTGATGGGATTTTACAGATGCAATTAAAGTTTCAAATCAGTTGACCTTAACAAAGGGAGACTGTCCTGGGTGAGCCTGACCTTAGCAGGTAAACCCTTAGACAGGACTGGGATCCTCTTAGCTAACAAGCCTCAAAGTGGAGTGCATGGGTGGCTCAGTCAGTTAAGCATTCAACTCCTGATTTTGGCTCAGGTCATGATCTAGCAGTTTGTGAGTTCAAGCCCTGCATCAGGCTCTACACTGACGGTGTGGGGCCTGTTTGGGATTCTCTCTCTCCTTCCCCTGCTCACATTCTCCTTCTCTTTCAAAATAAATAAATAACTTTTTAAAAACTTAGATTAATATAAATAAGTAAAATTTTAAGAAGCCTCAACACATAGAAGGGATTCGGTGCAAAGGCAGATCTGTGTGGCTGGCTTTGAAGATGGAAGGGGCCATGTGCAAGGCACGTGGGTGACCTCCAGGAGCTGAGAGCAGCACCCGCTGAAGGTCAGCCTAAAGAAATAGGGACCTCCTTCCTACAGCGGTGAAGAAGTGAATTTGACCAGCAATCTGCCTGCACTTGGGAGCAGATGCTTGCCCAGATCCTCCAGAGAGGAACGCAGCTGGCTGAAACCCTGATTCAGCCCGTCGGACCCTGAGCAGAGAACCCGGCCAGTGCCTTGCCAGGACTTCTGACCTGCAGAGCTATGAGCTGGTATGTGAACAACTCATTAAGCCACTAAGCACGCAGTAATTTGTGACAGGGAAATTTCAAACCCGAATGCAATCGCTAACACTTACTCAGAGCTCCCTGGTTGCCAGACAGTTACAAGTTTAACTAATTCAGCTAATTCTCAGGACCTGTAAGACAGATACCTGTCCCCGTTTTACAGGTAAGGAAATCAGGGCACAGAGCATCTATCCAGTTCTTACCCATTTTTTTTAAGTTTATTTATTTTTGAGAGAGACAGAGAGCACGAGTCAGGGAGGACCAGAGAGAGAGCAGACAGAGAATCCCAAGCAGGCTCCGTGTTGTCAGGGCAGAGTCCAATGTGGGGTCAAACTCACAAATCGCAAGATCATGACCTGAGCCAAAGTCAAGAGTTGGACGCTTAACTGAATAAGCCACCCAGGTACCCCCCTTTTTTTTTTTGGCTTGGTTTTTTTTTTATTTAAAGAATTTATTTTCAAATTGGTTTCCATATAACACCCAGTGTTCATTCCAACGAGTGCCCTCTTCAATGCCTGTCACCCCCTCTACCCCTCCCTCACTCCCCCTCACCCTCAGTTTGTTCTTAGTCTTTGAGAGTCTCTTATGTTTTATCTCCCTCCCTCTCTGTGGCTTTTTTTCCTTTCCCCTCTTCCCCTCCCCCAATGGTTTTTGCTAAATCTCTCAAAATCCACCTATGCAAGGAAACATATGGTATCTGTCTTTTTCTGACTGACTTATTTCATTTAACATAATACCCTCCAGTTCCATCCATGTTGCTACACATAGCCAGATTTCATTTTTTCTCATTGCCACGTAGTATTCCATCGTATATATGTATCACATCTTCTTTATCCATTCGTCAGTTGATGGACACTTGGTCTCTTTCCATGATTTGGCTATTGTCGAAAGTGCTGCTATAAACATTGGATCCCTCTTTTTTTAATAAAGACATACAGCATGTTTGGATATACAAATACGTTGTGAACGGATTAGTGGGTTAAGCTAATGAACAGGTCCGTCTTGGCACATAGTTACCGTACGGTTGCCACTGTTGTGAGAGCACCTGAGATGCACTCTCTTAGCAAATGTCCAGCATGCAAGTCAGTAACGTAACATTAACTACCGTGGGTTAAGTCACTGTGGTGGACTTAGGTCTCTTGAATGTATTCATCATCCGACACAACCGAAACTTTGTATGCTTTGACCGACATCTCCCCATTCGCCCAGTCCCATGGTTACCACCATTCTACTCACTGCTTCTATGAGTTTGACTTTTTCAGATTCTGCACAGAAGTGAGATTATACAGTATTTCTCTTTCTGTGTCTGGCTTATTCCACTCAGCAGAATGTCCTCTACGTTTATCCATGTTAAAATGGCAGGATCTGCTTTTCAAAGACTAAATAATCTTTTATACCTAATATTTTATATATATGTGATATATATACATTTTCTGTATCCATTCACCCATCCGTGGACACTTAGGTCGTTTCCACGTCTGGCTACTGTGAATAATGTTGCAGTGCCCACAGGGGTGCAGACATCTCTTCGAGATACTGATTTCATTTCCTTTAAATATACACTCAGAAGTGGGATTGTTGGATCATACAGAGTTCATTTTTAATTCTTTGAGGCCCCTCCATATTGTTTTCCATAGTGGCTTCACCAGTCCCATCCCCATCAGCCATGCACAGGGTTCCCTTTTCTCCACATCCTCACCAACGATTATTATCTCTAGTGATAATAGCCATTCTGACAGGTGTGAGGTGACATCTCATGTGGGTTTTATTTGCATATCCCTGGCCTTCCTCCCTTGAAGGCCCTGGATCACATCAACAACCCTCATCTTTCTCCTCAGAGTTAGTCTGAGTGATACCTGCCTCCTGCCTCTCCCCTTAGGGCTCCAGTCTTACCTTCCTCAAGGCTGACCGGGCACCTCCTTGAGTGAGGTGACTCTGTGGCCCCCAAATGGTGCTGGGTAGCGGACAGGTGGCCCAAATCCAGTAGAGGAATGCGGTAGAGGGTGAAAGGCACTCTGTTAGTTTGGTAAGGCTGCCACAACAAAGTACCACAGATGGGGGCAGCTTCACCAACAGAAATGCATTTCTCACAGTTCCAGAGGCTACTGGGCCAAGTTCAAGGTGCTGGTGAGGCAGGTTTCTTCTGAGGCCTCTCTCCTTGGCTTGCAGGTGGCCGCCTTCTCCTCGCTGGGTCTTCACATGTCTTTCCTCTGTGTGTGTCTGTGTCCTAACCTCCCCGTCTTACGAGGTCTCCAGCTGAATTGGATTAGCTCCCACCCTCATGACCTCATGCTAACTTAATTATCTCTTAAAAGACCCCATCTCTGAACACAGTCACATTCTGAGGTACTGGGGTCGAGACCCCAACATGTGAATTTTTGGGGAGAAGAATGAGGAGGAGACACAACTCAGTCTGTAACAGGCACCAAGTCCAAAGTCAAAGGTTTGAACAAACTTGTCAGAGCCCATGTGCAAGGCCCTTCAGGGCTCCCAGCCAGCAGTTCGCGGTCTGATGCCCCACAGAGCTGCAACTCCCCCTGACTCTGTCTCCTCTGTCTCCCCAAACCTCCTCTCACTTGCACCCAGGACCCTCGGCACTGCTGCCACTTCCTGCCCCCCACTCGGGGACACAGCTCGTGCCCCACAGAGCACCAGGTACCCCAGCACAATCAGCTCTTCTCATCAGAATTTCAAAGGCGAGCAATATTTAGCAGTTCAAGTGGGGCCAAGGGCTGACATTAAACAAATTTCAAGGGTTATTTGAAGTTAATTGAGTTTAATCATATAATGATTTTATAATTAGTCATAGTGCTCTTGTTTCTATGTGAGTGGACCCGGGCTCTAAAGAAACGGCTGTATCAGGCAGGGCCGGGGCCAGGGCAGCATTAGGGGAAGGCAGCGGTGTGCAGAAGAGCCCACACCTGCTAGCAGGTGTACCTGCTGGGTCCCAAACCGCACCAGCCTGGAGCCAGGATCCCAGCTGGGGCCGTGACACCCCACTGGCCTTGCTGGTGGTCTCCACATGTTTGTCACGCTAACATGGGGTGTGTGCCCCATCTGTGTTGAAATGGACCTTATCACGAGGAAGACAGCACAGGGAAACTTCTGAGGTGACCAGACTCATTTCGGGCTCCACAAATGCTGCGTCAGCCCAGAGCATGAAATCAGTAAGTCTTTTAGTCCAAAACGTCGGCTGAACCGAATCGGTCAGTAGCACTGAACTCCTGAGCAGTGACCGTTTGTAGCCGGTGGCCAGCATTAAATCCCTGCAGGTCTTTAAAGTGGGTGCAGTGTGGCTCCGGTGTCCCTCTCACCCAACCGGACTTGGGTCGTTGGTTTTACGTCCACATTTAGCACTCAGGACCTCGCTGCGCCCTTGAATAATGAGATTATGAATGACTCACAGGGATTCCTTGGAATGCTTCATGAAGCTGGGCCTCTCGGAAACAGCCTGACTCTCTCGGGTAGGTCAGGGGTAGCCTGATTGACCAGCAAGACAGAGTACAATGTGTCACCATGTACAGTTCTCAGAAAAAATCAGGTAATGTTTTCTTTATGAGCACAGGCACTCAGAGAGGTAAAATCACCTGCCTGAGGTCACACGTTCAGGACCAGGTGCATGCAGCCACAGTACCCTAGGGGCCAAGCACAACACATCGGCTGGTGAGTAGAAAGGAGACACGATGGGCAAACACCTGAGACATCAGGGACAGGTTCCAGTCTACTGTCCTCCCCGGGGGAAGGCCTAGGTTCCGGCCACACAGAGTGTCAGTGTGAGACACACTAAGGCTTATCTTTACCTGCCCAGTCCTTCCCTTGCAGATATCACATGAACCATATGAATAGGGTTCCAGGGAAATGATTCAATGAGACAAAAGTGTAGGTAATTGAGAGTATGGACTCCGACCTCACAGTTTTATTCGATGATGGAAACACTTTTAAAAGACACTATGCCAGGGGCGCCTGGGTGGTTCAGTCAGTTAAGCGTCTGACTCTTGATTTCGGCTCAGGTCAGGATCTCCTGGTTTGTGAGTTCGAGCCCCACATCAGGCTCTGTGCTGACAGTGGGGATCCTGCTTGGTATTCTCTCTTTCCCTTCTCTCTCTGCCTCCACCCCCACTCATTCTCTCTCTCTCTCTCTCTCTCTCTCTCTCAAAATAAATAAGTAAACTTAAAAAAAAAAGACACCTGCAACCCAAGTGCCCATCAAAAGATGACTGGATAAGCAGTATGTGGTCTCCCCATACAATGGAATTTTATTGAGCCTAAAAAGAGGAAGGAGATTCTGACACAGGCTACATCATGAATGGACCCCAAGAACCTTATGCTAAGTGAAGTAAACACACCACAGAGGGACAAAACCTACATAATTCAACTTACATGAGGTCCCTGAAGCAGTCAAGTTCACAGAGACGGAAAGTAAGATAGCGATGGCCAGGGGCCGGGGGAGGAGGGGCTGGGGCGCTGATGTTTAACGGGTACAGAGATTCACTTTTACAGATGAGATGAGTTCTGGAGACGCGTGGGAGGGATGGTTATACCACAACCCAAATGTACTTGGTACCCCTGGACTGGATACTTACAAATGGTCAAGAGAGCAAATTTAATGTTATGTTTACTTTACCACAATACAAAGAATTGGAAAAAAAAAAACAAGTGCCATGAAGTCAGAGCCTGTGCTGTTTCCCAGAGCCCCCGGGAACCTCTCAAGCCAGCCACCAGCAATGGAACTTCCATTTCTGGAACAAGTAGGGTCAGGCTGCAGAGCCTGAAGCCTGTTTGAGCCTCTTCCTCACCCTGCAGAAGTTCGTCCCTAACCAATGCCTGACTCAGCTTCCCCTGGGAAAGCTTAACTTGTACCCGTTCAGAATGGATCAGGACAGATCCCCAACTAGCTGTACCACTGCTAGGGGGACTGCACTCGGCTGTCCCCTGCTGGCACTGCCTCCCCTCCCCCAGGCTCCTGCGGGTCATTAACCTTCCCCATTTCGTAGGCAACCCCATGTTTGATGAACTGTGACAGGCTGTGCCACAGGGTAGATGGTGCCGTGACTACACATATCGCATATGCCTGACACACCATGGAATAACACACGCTGAGAGACACACACACACACACACACTCATACAGGGATGTACACTCACACACAGCCTCACATCTTGTACACTCACACACACACTCATCTCTTGTACACTCACGCAGCACACCCACTCACACATTCTCACAACACTCAAACGTGCTCACACACTCACATCTTATACACCCTCAGACTCACAATCTCACACACAGGCGCCCTTCCACACTCGTGCACGCTCAGCATCACACAGCTCACATGCACCCACAGGCACACTCTTAAACACTCATGCACACACAACCCACCCTTGCACACACTGTCACTCACACACTAACACACACTCTCTCACACACATACATACTCTCATATACTCACGCATTCTCACCCACGCTTAATCTCTCAGTCAATTCCATTAGCCACTCCTGTCCCCTTCCGCCTCCCTGCTGTTCCTGTCACTGCTGACCCCTTAAAGCAACAGCCCAAATTTCAGCTATCCTCCCCCCCACCCCGCCAAATCTCCTGGAACACTTTTTGAAAATGCAGACTCCTGAACCCCATCCTGGGAGATTCTACTTTGTCTGGGCCTGGCGCCAAAATCTGTGATCTGAACCGATGATTTTGAGGTGTGAGGATGAGCTGATCTGTTATCAGCCCTTCTTTACCCCCCTGAGAAACTTCTCTTCTCTCCCAGTGCTTCCGGGTTTGGAGCTCTCCTTGATGGCTGAAGGTACTGGAAGTTTGGTCTCTGACTATCTTGGGTCCCACTGCTCTTTAGAGAAGACACCATTTTAAGGCACCACTAAAGGCATTTCCGTCACTTATGGAAGGACAAAGCGTTGAGTATCACCAGCATGGAGCTGGTATTGTTGACCACCTTCGACTATCTCAACAACTCTCAACAACCCACCAGGCCAGGCGGTGGCTTCCAACACCCGTGCTTCCTCCGTATGGGACACCACCTGCTAAGATCCCCCATCGAGAGCTCAGCTTCATACCCCATTGGCTTCCCTATGTGCAATGCATGACACCTTTTTCAGACATTCTGAAATTCAAACCTCCTTCCCACACTCAGTGGTCCAAACTGTGGGTTTTTATCATATTAACCAGCATTATCTGGACAAAATCCAGGGAAAGAACTGTATCCGCTGTATCTGCTCAGTTTGGATGCTTTCAACTGCAAGTAACACACCATCCAGATTTAATCCAGTTGATTCCTTCAATAGGGTGTCCAGGTTAGACATTGATCTGTTAGCTCAATGGTGTCTTCAAAGATTGTTCTGTGCTGTCTCCGTCACCTTCGTCTTAACACTGGCCCCTTGAAGGTCCAAAGATGGCCACAGCAGCAGCACCACCACCAGCAGGTGGGCTGGAAGGTCGATTGTTCTCATCCTGCATCAGAGAGAACTCCTCCTCCATCAGTAGATTCTAGAAGTTTTTCACTGGGCTAACATAGGTCCTATGCTCACCGTTTGACTCTGCTCAGCTGCTAGAGGACTGCTATGTGCTAACTCCCCAACCACATTTCCTGCCTCCCACAGCTGTACTGGGGAAGGGGGGGCTTAACAAAATCGGGGTGCTCTTCGGAAGTGGGATTGAATGCTAAGTAAATGGCTCCGAGAGCCACTGCAGTTCCCAGGACACTGGCTCTTCTCAACACAAGCCCTGGGTCAGGCCCCTTGGCCCGCACCCGATAAAAGGCCAGCATATGCTCTGTGTGGTACATTTCTCCAGAAAGCAATCATTCATGTGGGGAGTTTCACAAGCTACTCCTACCAAAGCCAGATCCCTCCATTACAGGACCCTTTGTTGGTCTTATAGATCTGCAGGAGTTTTTAAGTGCTTTGCTTTAAGCACCAGATTACACACTAATACAAGGTCAAGGTCTCTTGACAAAAATCACTCTCTCTCTCTTCTCAGGAACCCTCCTGTTGCAGCCTCTGCCTCTTCCGTACCTCCCTGCATGCCCCATGGCTGTTTGAGGGCTGAGAGACCAAGCAAACAAACTGCCTTTGGTTCATTTAAAGGGGGGCATTTCCAAAGCTTTGGCATGTAGGAACATTGCTGTGGGTTTAGGGCATTTGTGGCTCTACTTTAAAGAGTTTGGGTTTCCCTGCAAAGTACTGATAGACCAGAAGAAAAGGATGGTCAGCATGATGGCATTTCTGCATTCAAGGCCACCTTTCCTGTAGGTTAGTGTTATTGATTAGCTACACCTCAGGCCCTGACAGGTAATCAATAGACCCTCTGACCCAGATATGTGACTTGGCCTGTGGGGGCTTTAAAAACAAGAAGTGAACATGGCAACTCTGGTTCACGCGTTTCATACACGAGAATTACATTTTTTTTCCCCAGAGCTACAGAGCCGTTTCTGCTCAAATTACCCCAGCCATCTGAGGAGAGCGTAATCAGAAGGTTCTGTTCATTTTTCCTGCTGGATAGTTCTGCAACCAACTCAAGCCATTAAGAACAAGTGACAGGCTAAACTTTGGGAAAATCTATTTATGCCCCCAAAGAGCTAGGATTCTATTCCATCATTCTTCAGGAGGGCCCATCTAACCTTCTCAGTAAGGGGTGCGGGAAATGAGGACCCTGAGCTGGGGGCAGGAGAACAGGAAGGGGGCCAAGCACCTGCCAGGGAAAGAGGATAGAATACAGAAGTTGTTGACATCATGACCTTCAGAAGCAGAAGGTTCATGGTTAGTGATAATGACATTGACCCTCAGAATACCAATGTAGTGGGATTGGGTGGGGAGGTGAGCTGCAAACAGTAAAAGACTCTCAAAGACAAAGAGAAGACCAAAACCTCCCAAACGATTTCTGGCATCATGTCCTCCCAGAAGGCAGCCCTAACACAATGCAACATCTTGTACAAATCAGGAGCCACCTCCTCAGTGTACCCATACTTCCCTGGGCATATCTGTAACACTTTCTGGGGGTCTATGTGTGTGCACATATATTGCTATCCCCTCAAAGCTGTGAGTCCAGGGAGGGTAAGAATCAAACCAATTCACATCTAAATCCCAGCTGCAAATAAAACCCGGTACCTAAGAGATTCTCAACAAAGCCTACTGAATGAGTGAGTGAATGAGTAATTCTTATGAATGAATGAATTTATGAATGAGAGAGTGAATGAATGAAAATGTAGCACCCAACCAAACACAGCATATCAAGGTGTGAATATCCCTAAGGATAAAAACCTGAAGGAAAAAGGAATCTTTCATCTCTTTCTCAGAAATTGGCAAAGAATTGGCTAGATGCAATAAAACTTTTACTTCCAGGGATGGGCCCAAATCTTGGCTCCACTAGCAATGTCAGCATAGGGAAACTATTAAGCCTCACTGTCCCTCAGTGTTACCATCTAAGAAGTGGAAATGATATAAGGCCTACATTATAGAGCAGTACTGAGATTTAGAGATAGTGTACACTCAATGCCTAGCACATGGTTGGCACTCAGTAAGTTGTAGTTACTGTGGACATTAACCAAGCCTGCAGGAGAACGGCATGGGCAAAGCTAGAACATCCATTACCAAGGCAGGAAAGGTTAACCTCACAAAGAAGGCCAAGGTTATTCTCAAATATCAGATGGCCGAGCTGAGTGCCAAAAATATTAAGATCGCAACTTCTTTCTTCCCAGTCTTGAAAATGATAACAAACTCTAGCCATCCAATAGACCATCAGAGAAAACTTCCTCAAGAAAATGGGAATGGATGAACCAGGAAAGGCAAAGGCACCGCCTCTGCGTAAGTGAAGTGATGGCAAATATTAAGTTGCCAAAAATGCCAATACTATGTATCAGTCAGGATATGCTGGGTTGTGCTGTAGTAACAAATACCAAAATCTCAGTGGACTAAAAATCATGTCGCATGTCCTTCGTAGACTTGCAAAGACTGGCTTGGAGACCCAGGCATAGTAAATAATTACCATCTCAAATGGTGCTGATCACCAGTGCCCGGGACGGGGTGGGGAAGGAGAGCTCTAGACGGTCTCATATTGGCAATCAAATGCCCAGTCTGTGGGTGACAGTCCATGTACAATCATTGGCTTGAACCAATCACCTGGCACCACCCAACCACAAAGGGGCCAGGACGGACAGGGCAATGTGTGCCTAGAGTGTAAAAAAAGGGACGTATTTGGTGAATGGTCTAACAAGCACCATATACCAAAAGGAAGGAACATCTAGTAAGTTTCATCCAAACCGGCCCTGGACATGGTGTCATGAGGATGACTGGAAGGCAAAGGTATCAAACCGCTCCCAAGATCCTGCAGAGCTCAGAGAAGGGGGGTCCCCGCAGAAGACAGCTTTACTTTGCCTTTAGCAAAGGGTGGGGAAGCTCTGGATTCCCTCGCTGATCTCTTTTTAAAGAGAGTCAACTGTGTTCCTACTAACTGATCACGCACGTCATACCACAATGCTGCCTGTGTTGCGCAAGAACAAGACAGAACGAACGCCTCGAAGAATTCAGATTCTTGCACGGGGGTGAGAAAGGGCTTCTTTCCCCCATTTAGAAGCAAGTTTTAAAATGTGCAAAGAAGCAGAAATTCCTCTGGGCATATTACTCTGCCAGCGATGGCTGTGAGTTATTAGCGAGAGCAGCACCCCCTGGCTCTGCCAAGACTTACAGGGGACTCAGGAAAGGACCTCATTTTCCAGGTCAAGATCATTAGGGAGTTTAATTAGCACCTTGGCCTCAGAATCTACATGTATCCCCATCCTCAGAGGCCCATATAAAATCGACTGGGGTTCCCTGTTCCTTGCCAGATGGAAAGTTCAGTGGTCCCCAAGATTATCTTTGGACTCTCGGGCCTTGTGTTCTCAGGGCTCCTAGTGTGCTGCTTCCTTTCTCCCCGTCCTTCACCCCACCTGCCAAAGGAAAACATGAGCAAGACGCAAGGACAGGGAACTGCCTAGTGTGGCTATACCAGCAAGGGCTCTGGTATTGCGAGAACAAGATGAGATGTGAAGCAGGCTGGCAGACAGGGCACAGAGGGTCTTGGGGATCACAGACAGAAGCTGGACTTCAGCCAGCCCTTGGTGTGAACGTAGGCAATTAGGACCTTTATATGGATCACGGGGCAACTGCCACTCTAGATATCAGAGAGGAAGTCAATGGAAATGGAAAGAGGCCCGAGGGGAGGCTTCTGTAGGAGCCTGGTGAGGAACTGGTGAGAAGCCAGGCGTCTGACCTGGGGCTGGGAAGGGGAGAGAGTGAGGTGGTGACCAGTTTTTGAAATGAGTTGAGAAAGTAGAGCCAGCAGGGCTTGGAGACTGGAAAGAGGGATAAAGGAGAAACAGGGGTTCTGAGGAAGATGGGAATCAGTGCAGGCAGAGGGTGGAAAGCCAGGACATGTCCAAAAAAGAGCAAGTCATCCAGCCCAGCTAGCAGATGGAATATTCTTAGGGAAAAGATATGGTTGGGGGCCTTGAAGGCTGGGGCGGGGTTCAACTTTGCGCTGAATCTTATAGGAAAGAAGTAGTTCCTGGGGAGGTTACTAAACAAAGATCTAGCAGGTCTGGGTGACTTTGCTCACAGCTTGTCTGTCTCAGGTGGGATAAACCAACAGGGAAGAGCCTTAGAGTTACTACCTTGGAAAAACAGAAAGGAACATTTATATAAGGGAAACAATGATTTTAAAATATGTCCTCGAATTTTTCAAAACTGCACCCTTCCACAGGTGGAACCTAATTCCCTTCCCCTCAACTAAAGTTTGGGCTGGCTTCTGACAATAGCATTTGGGGGACGAAATGGTATCTGACTCCAAGACCGGGTCTTGAAAGACTTGGTCTCTTCCCCATTGCTCTCTCCCGGGGACCCGTCTGCTCTGGCGGAAGCTGGGTGCCACGTCCTGAGGGCACTCATGCAGCAGTATGGAGAGGCCCACGTGGTGAGAAACTGAGGCCCCCCACCAACAGCCACAGTAGCGCGCCATCTTGGAAGTATATCCTCTGGCCCCAGTCAGGCCTTCAGATGACTGTGACTCCAGCATCTTGGCTGCCACCTCACCAGAGACCCCGAACCAGAACCACCTGGCTAAGATGATCCCAAACTCCTCCTCTCTAAAGTGTGCGAGATAATAAATGTGTGTTGGTTTTTGTTCTTTTTTAATTTACCACCTTAACCATTTTTTAAGTGTTTTGTTTATTTTTGAGAGACAGAGAGCATGAGCAGGGAAGGTACAGGGTTGGGGGGAGGGACAGAGGACCTGAAGCAGGCTCTGCATCGACAGCAGAGAGCCATTTGCAGGGCCTGAACTCTCGAACCATGAGATCATGACCTGAGCCGAAGTTGGACGTTCAACTGACTGAGCCACCCAGGCGCCCAAATGTTTACTGGTTTTAACCAATATGTTTGGGAGGTGATTTATTACTCAGCAATAGATAGCTATACTGGGATGCTCAGGAAATTGCTGGAAACTGAGTGATAAAGTAAAGGGAGAAAGGGGTCCTGTTAGACAGCTCTTGTCAAAGTTCAACAAAGACATGTGAGGGGCTGAGGGCAGGTGGTGGGAACAGACTAGACCAGCCATAACTGACAACAGAGGGAAACACTAGAGATCTCAGGAACTGGCTGAGCACGAGCGTTCAGGACAGAAAGATCACAGTGATTACTGCAAGGTTTAGAGTCTGAGAGATCGAGAGGGACCTTTGAGCCTTTTAGAAATAGAAATTGCACAGACCCATCCTGGTCATCACAAAGATCATCCTCACCATCCTTAGTTTTGGTGTTTAGAACAGTTTTTCTTTTATTTTGTTTTTATTTTTATAAATTTCTCTAATGTTTACTTATTTTTGAGAGAGACAGAGAGAGCGCAAGCTGGGGAGGGGCAAAGAGAGGGAGACACGGAATCCGAAGCAGGCTCCAGGCTCTGAGCTGTCAGCACAAAGCCCTACGTGGGGCTTGAACTCACAAACTGTGAGATCATGACCTGAGTTGAAGTCGAATGCCCAACCAACTGAGCCCCCAGAGTTCCTTTTAAAGAATATGTTCTCAAAAATGGCTTCTTAGGAACTTGGAAGGGGTTTCCAAACATGCCATTTCAGTTATCGAAATGGCCAAAGCATGTCTTGTTGCACCAAAAAATCTCCCCTCTGATGTCTTGTTTTCTGAAATGCTTGTGATTATCCTGGAGTAGGTGAGGAACTTGCAGCGAGCGAGGCCTCTTTCAACAGTCAAATGAACAAGATAAAACCCTTTCCGGCAGCACCTCGTAGCACTCGAAACGCGTGTGTGTTGAGCAAGGAGCGAGCTCACATGCATGCATACATGCACACGGGCACACGGCCTCCCCATCGGAGTTCCCGGCGGAGAGAAAACAGCAAGCATCACATCGATTGACCCGTCAACACTTCGGAGCCGAGCGGAGAGAAAGGAACTCGGCTGGACACGGGGAGGAACAAGCAGGGGGTGCTGACAGCGTCTTCTGTAAAGGGTTCTCGAATCCGACGGGACATCGCAGGCAGCAGATGCCATACGCCCTGGCCAAGCGCCAGACACAGCCACACACTTGGCGGAAGCTGAGGCTGGCCCCCTGGACCCGGCACAGCGCTCTCCTCTGCGGCTCCTCCCAGGCGCCACGGAAACACCGAGGGAGCCAAGGCTGAGTGGAAAAGCAGAAGTGCAGGCTGCAGGCCTGCCACCAGATGGACGCACGCTCCTGCGCTGGAGTTATTTCAGGGTCAAGGGAAGGTCAAAAGACAATAACAGAGAAGATCAGACACCCGCACCTACTTTATTTTGGTGCCATTTAAGATCAACCATAACGATCCTCCCAGGATATGAAGACGGGTCTTCTCTTGACTGGAGTTTTAGGGGGCCTGCGGTCCATTACCTGCTCACCAGGCTTGGGAGAACTGACTTCATGCTCCGGGGCCCGGCCTCCAGAACGGCCTCGAATAGAGCCCCACCGAGGCCCTTCCCGGGCCATGCACGCTTTGCTGCAGAGGCTCAGTTAGTTGTCTGTCTTACCCATCGGATCACTGGTTCTCAACCAACGTGGCGTGTGTCGCCCCGGGGGCATTGAGTAATGGCTGGAGACATTCTTTGATTATCAAAACTACTGGCATCCAGCATGTTACAGGCGTGCGCTAAGCTCCTGACAGCACGCAGGGCGTCCCCCACAGCAAAGAGGCTTCCGGCCCAAAGGTGAACGCTGCTGAGAGTGAGAAACTCTGGTCTGGGTTATAAACGCCATCCAGGCAGGCAGTGGGTCTTCTTGTTCACTGTTTGGCCCCAGTGCCTAAGACACAGCGAGTGACTCACAGTAGGTATGGAAGGGGTGGGGGGGAGGGGGACGGAAGGCACGTTCTCTGGAAAAACTTAAAGGCTTGATGAAGGATCATTACGAGTATCAGCTAGACCAACGTCTGTTGTCTCTCTGGAAGAGTTGTAACACCACTCCCAAATTTTAACTATCTAAGCCCAGTTATTGAGGTCAAGCCAGACACCCCTCCTGGCCCATCAGACAGTCACTCTTTTTTTTTTTTAGTTTATTTATTTATTTTGAGAGAGAGACAGTGTGAGCAAGACAGAGAGTGTGAGTGAGTGGAGGAGGGACAGAGAGAGAGAAAGACAGAGAATTCAAAGCAGGCTGTCAGCACAGAGCCTGATGCGGGGCTCGAACCCACAAACATGAGATCCTGACCTGACCCGAAGTCCAGCTGAGTCTGCTCAACAGACTCAGCCACCCAGGTGTCCCCAGACAGTGTCGCTCTTAATCAGCAGCCTCTTTTCCCCAATCAGAGAGGGTCTCCTTTCTCTACCCCGAGTGAGCACACTTGGGGACCCATCCATGGCCTTGGACATTGACGTCACCCTTCATCCCTAGAATGCACAGGCTCCGACCATGCACACATGCGCGCGCGCACACACACACACACACACACACATGCACGCACAGGAAATAACATGCAAGGCCACTTGACTCTACTGCCCAGTGCTGAAGCTGGTGACCTAGGATGCTCTCATGCCCAGTCATAAACAAAACCCTGAGTTCTAAACTCTCACATTTATGGTCTGTACAATGTTTCCCTTCCCTTTCCAACCCCGAGGAGACACAGCACAGGTGCAAAGTCTGCATGCCGGCCTCTTCCAGAAGGGTCACTCTTTTCCTGGGCATCTCCAGCCCGCCCCAGGCCAGCATCCCTGGTATCGCCCTGGCTGACTGAGCAAGAAACAGACTAAAGAGATGCTGTTGACAAGGTGTCTGCACTTGCCCTGCCCCTGCTGAGTTTTACGTAATACAGGAAGTTCCTCTATTTGAACAAAAAATCCAACCTTTCTGCAGTCACCCAGGAAGTCTTTATCTGTGACAGTGAACCATGCAGTCTAGAATACCATAAACGCAAGCTGTGGCCTTGAGAGACCAGAGTACAGCCCCGATGGGTGGGATCCCCAAAGTTTGACCTTCCTCCTTACCGGGCATGGAAAATGCCTACACTGACCACGTGTTTTACTATCTGTGTGCCAGTGCCTTGACACCTGGGGCCTTGGCTGACCCTGGAGAGACTGCCCCTTCCAGTCTTAGCCAATTCCTGAACGATTCCATGACATCAAGGACACTATTCTTATGCAAACCAGGCAATCCAGTGCCCACACCCCCGAATTCCTCCTCTATCAGGCTAGCACACTCAGAGCAGCTATACCCCTGCCCCGATCACCCAAGACCACAGGTCCCAGACAACTAGGGACAGACCCTCTGCCCCAGAGCCCAGAAACTATTCAAATGAGCCAATCCTAAGCCTGCTTAACCTGTCTCATGCATTCCTCCCATGGAAACCACAGTGAATGCTCCTACCCACTTTCCCTTGTCTCTCTGCCTCCCGACTGACCATGGTGCTGCTCCATGTGGCCCTGGGTGGAGTCCTGTGCCCCTGGCCCTAGAGAAGCACAAATATGATAAACTTCTTCAGGACAATCCCCATTTCTGCCTCTGCATGTCTTACTACACCTGCTCAGAACAAGTCCTGGGGGCCTTCAGAACAACGCCGAACCAGCAGAAGTCAAAACTGCCAACATCGCCAGCATTTATAGATGCCTGTGCCCGCTCAGGCCTGGGTCACGGCCCCACATCCAGCACCTCCTCCAGTCTCCATGCTGGGGGAGAGAAGGGAAAAGGCAGCCAGGAGGGGGGAGGGGGGAAAGGTCTCCACATGCTGGAAGCACCAACTGTGTGCAAACATTCTTTCTTGTCTCGTGGCTACAAACTTTGAACCCAGGAGAGACCCAGAGGCAGCTAAGAAGGCCCTACACTAATCAAGTCTAGAACCAAGATTTGAACCTGAGACTCAAACTTGGGCACTCCTTCCAACTCCCTAGGCTGCCTTCCCAAATGGCACTTTAAGGCATCAAAAAAGATGGGTCTTCTTTCTTTCCTGGGTCCGGCAAGAATCGTGCAGAAAGGGGCCACTTAGAGGGGGTCCCTGCTGTAGTCCCAGGGCCCCACATCTCCACAGTCCCTTCTCTGCTGACTCTCGGTTGTCGGGTCACCTCCAGTAGCCCATGGCCTGTCACAGCTTCCAACGTCCCCTCTTCTTGGGACAGTAGCATTTTAAAGCTCCCAGCGTGAGGAAGGAAGCCCTCTAAGCGTTTTCTCTGAACCCCTGCCGTTAGTAGCATAACGCACGTTGGAGTGTTTTAAAACCTGTGCAGCAACACCGCCAAGGAGGCAAAAGGCAGCTTGTTCCCAGCCCCGATCTGCTCCTTGGGGAGGACTTTACAGGGCAGCCCCAGCAGTGAGCACAGAGAACCTGACGTCTGGGAGGCGTGGGAACCTCCAGCGTCGCTCATGCCTGAAGTCAGAACTTCCTGCCAGAAGCCAGGAGGCTCATTCAGGTCTTGCAACCACAGCTGAGAAGAAACTTTTTTTTTTTTTTTTTTTTTTGCAGAGCCCACATTGAAAATGAGCCACCCCTTAACATTACAGCATTTGCAGATCCTGTGGAGGCAAAGAGAAAGGGAACCAGCTCAAGCTAGGAAAAGGTACTTGAGGAAGGTCCTGACTCGAAATCTGCCTCCAGATGTTACGCCCGAGAAGGAACAACAGCAGCACCGCTGTGATCCGGTGCGTGCCCCGGTGTGATTACACGGCAACATCGGACAAGCACAGAACAAAGCACATCCTACTTAAAAAAAAAAAAAAAAAAAAAAAGGCAGAGGTACTCTGTGTTTTAAAAATGCCAACGTCACGGGGGCACTTGGGTGGCTCAGTCAGTGAAGCCTCCGACTCTTGGTTTCGGCTCAAGTCCTGAACTCACGGTTTCATGAGTTCAAGCCCCATGCTGGGCTCTGCACTGGCAGCACAGAACCTGCTTGGGATTCTCCCTCTCCCTCTCTCTCTGCCCCTCCCCTACTCGCACTGTCTCTGTCTCTCTCAAAATAAATAGATAAACTTAAAAAAAAAATTTTAACGTCAGTGTCATGGAAACATTCCAGATTAAAGGGTCTAACAAATGCAATATTTGCTCGTCAACCGCATCCTGTACTACGGGAGGGGGGGGTATCGTGTTACAAAGGACATTATCAGCTCAAGTGACAGAATTGGAATAGAGGTAGATTAGACAAACGCTCTGTACCAGTGAACCTCGATATTGATAACGACACTGTGACCACGTGAGCAATCACTCCATTCTTAGGAAATACACACTGAGATCTTCAGGTGGAAAAGGCTGTGATATATGCAAAGACCTTGAACGGGTCAGAAAAAAAAAGGTTAAGAACAGAGCAATGCTGGGTAAGCCTACAAGGATGCTCCTTATACCATCTGTAGTTTTGCAATTCCTGTCCATTTCAAGTTACTTCCAAAGGAAAACTTGGTTTTTCCGGGCACCTGAGCGGTTCAGTCGGTTGAGTGTCTGACTTCAGTTCAGGTCATGATCTCGTGGTTGGTGGGTTCGAGACCCACATCAGGCTCTGTGCTGACAGCTCAGAGCCTGGAGCTGCTTCGAATTCTGTGTCTCCCTCTCTCTCTGCCCCTCCCCTGCTCATGCTGTCTCTCTCTCTCAAAAATAAACGTTTAAAAAAATTAAAAACAAAACCAGGTTTTCAAATCTGATGTCGAGCGACTGCAGGCAGGGTAGAGGCTGTCCCAGCAAAGTAAGATCAGGCAGGGGCGGCACCAGCATGGGCCCAGGAGAGGCGCCGTTCTGAGCTTCTCTAGTACCCACTGTGTTCCAGAAGCTTCCCCAGGCCCCAGCATAGTGGGCACGGAGTTTAGAGAGTGGAGGAGGAGGATGACACACTGAAAAATCACACAAGGAAATTTGTCACCACAAACTGTTGAAAGCTCCAAGGCAGAGGCTTGAAATATGTAAGAAGAGGTAAAATGGGAGATCAAAATTAGAAGGTGGTGCAGGAACACTGCAGCATTGCTGACAGAGCCGAGGAGTGAGGCATGCTGGGGGTGGTCCGCCTTGCGGTGGAGTCAGCCCCCTGTGGCAGGAGGCAGCGGAGGGGCGGGGCCCCAGCACTTAGCCAAATCGGCTGCCGCTCATGGAGATGAGACCATTCACGCCATTGTTTCTTGCACTTGGACTTCTTGCTCCCTCCAAGTTCCTCTCCCTGGGGTTCCCGGGGACAATCCGGGTCTGGCTGGCTGCTCGCCCTCACCTGGTCTTGCCCCCTGCGCCTGTGGCCGGGTCTCCCTTCCTGAGAAGAAGCCAGAATCTAACACTCCAGTGTCGCCCAGGCCTACTGGCGGTCATAGCTGCCTGAGCGCTTTCTTTTAAGCCTCTCTGATGGAATCACGGCTGTGCCCTTTGGGGACCAATCTGGTCTCCTCAGGCAGCCTCGGGGCTTGTGCAGCTGACAGGGGGTGCGAGGTGCAGGAGAGGGGAGAGGGGAGGGATTCCGACAGAGCAATGTGACCCCTGAGCACTGGCTCCTCTTAAGCCAGCAAGAAGGGACAAATGTCGAGATGTCTCAAGCTGCCCCTCAGTCTGGACACAGCTTCCAGGGACTGCTCTACGAAGTCCCTGGGGCCACCCGCTTTGTGACCAGGATTTGTAGAAACAGAAAGCCAGCTGTGGACCCACCCTCTGCCCTTGGCCGGGTGTGGCCTGATTCGGACTGTCTGTACCTGTATTTCCTCAGCGCTGAACTGGTCCGCAACAGTCCCTCCGTTGTGGGCTGTGCTGAGGGTCACACGAGTTATTTCTTTTCCCAATAGTGCCCAGCACACAGACCGCGTCTTATTGTCAGGGCTGCTGCTGTGTTTGTCACTAGTACAGCCTCAGTTTCCAAGGAGGCTGCCAAGTCCGGTCCCTAGATGGGGCCCTCCGTCAGCCAGAGCTCCACAGAGCCTTCCATACAGCCACTGACACTGACCTTGCCTCCAACCTGCCGCTGGTGCTGAACCCTGCGCCAGCCTAGCCGCCTTCTTTCCTACTCACCCGGCAACGCCCACAGGCCCACTCATTCACGAGCCCTAGCCCGATATCCTCAAACCCAGCTCACACTTCTTCCCCCGTGGAGGCCTTGGGCAGGTGTCTGTCACTGCTAAATTGAGGCACGCATACACGAAAGAACAAGAGAGAGGCTTTCCCGGAGAAGAAAACAGCCTGTTGCCGCTTTTATGGGCACTCCTCCGCCGGCGGATATTAGGGCCTGTGACCTGAACGATGCCACCCCAAGGGGCTAGGGCCAGGAGTGGGGGCGGCATGCAGTGCGTGGGGAGGGAGACTTGTAAAGTCCGAAAGAGCTTTCCAGCTAGGATCCCACAGTCGGAGTTCCCTCTGGCCTAAGCCTGCTGGCCGCATATCATTTCCTGAACGTCTTAGTGAAAGAGGCCTCGGCTCACAATGGCACGTTGTTATTTCTCTTCGGGGACTCCGCTGGAACCCGGCGAAGCCGAGAGGCGGTGCGGGCGCGCCACGCGGAGCCCGCAGGGAAGTGCAACAGCGCCATCTAGTGGCCGCGCAGGGCAGCTGCGGAGATCCGCGCGCCGGGACCGATCTTTAATGCCAGGAAAAACACGGTCCCGCCCAATCCGTGGTCACAGCGCCTGTGACACGGCCTCCCGAGCTACTGAGAGAACAAGAATGGCTACCGCTGCCACATCACTGAGAGAAGTAGAAGCCAAAATTGGTACAGGCGTTGACCTATTTGGTTTGGATGCTGATGAGAGACCTACAAGGGTCGCTGGCCAGGATTCCTGGACCCCCGGGTGCATGGAACTCGCTGTGGGG
This sequence comes from Paguma larvata, assembly GCA_030068075.1. Classification (NCBI taxonomy): domain Eukaryota; kingdom Metazoa; phylum Chordata; class Mammalia; order Carnivora; family Viverridae; genus Paguma; species Paguma larvata. Next base: position 125,475,863 of record CM057827.1, on the reverse strand, counting down.
TCTCTCGGGTCTCAGGTCCTCCTGCCAGGGCTAGCGCCAGCCAGCCTGCAATGTACCTGCCTGCCCGGCTGTTACTAAAGTTCTCTTCCAGAGAGAGAAAGACTGTCTCTTTTGAAAAGAGACCTCAAAAAGGCACAGGTTCCCAGAACTTGAGCGTGCAGCAATGTCACCTGGAGGCTTTGCTAAAACCAAGACTCCTGGGCCACAGCGGGAGGCTCTGGGGTGGGGCCTGAGAATCTGCATTTCTTTCGCATTCTTGGTGATGCTGATGTTGCTGGTCAAGGGCCCCACTAGGACCCACTGCTTAAACCTCATGGTTATTTAAAAAAAAAAAAAAAAGCCAATTAGTTATTTAGGCTGGACTGCTTCTTCCTAAACCTTTGGAAAGCCCCCGTGGTCTGCACTTCTCTTACTGCAGTTACACTGGAAGATTTCAGGACCTCAGACTGGCAACTCTCTTAGGAAAAGCGGGGGAGGGACCTGGAGGACAAGGGAGAGACAGAAGATAGAGCTGAATGCTGGGGCCATCTTCCCCAGCACCACAGTGTCACAGGTTGGAATCCACCAGGAGGCAAAGTCAGACGCAGCGCCAGGCCCCCTGACACCGCAAAGACCCTTAGTTCCAACCACAGCCTCGAGCGGGGCATTCGGGTCGGGATACCTACCACCCACATTCATGGAGGGACAGCTGTAAATCATCTCTGCAAAATTAACGTTCGCGTGTGCTCCACAACCTTCACAGAAAGACTCCTACCGAGGGCCTTTCATGCTTGAGATGTAGGAACACGAATGGAAAGCTTCTGCACTGGTACAACCAGCCTGACTCGCAGACAGGCCTGCTGTCTCAGCCTGCAATTTTGAGCGAGCAGGCTTTGACTGACACCTAGGCCAATATGCCGGCACGTGTGTTCAACCAATCAGAAGTGAGCAGTACTCTTAGTAATAGCCTATCACATTCCGTCCAACCAGACAACAGGGGTATTCAGCCAATCAGAAGTGAGCACTGCCCTGCACTCTAGCCCCATCATATGTAAGCCAATCACACCACAAATGTTTCCAACCAATCAGAAGTGAGCACTGCTCTGTGCCCCCATCACAGCCAATCAAACCATAAATAAGTTCACCCAATCAGAAGTGATTAATAGTTGAACCCCACCCACCCAAAATCTACAAAAATCTATAAATTGTTTATACCTGTCTTATTAAGAACTGGGTCTGAGTCGATGTGGCTCTTAATTGCATCATACATTAATTAAAAAGGTGATTTGCCTGTAACTGGGACTTTAGTATTCATTAGGAATGTTTGCCCATGATAAAAATGTATGGGAGCGGGAGAAAAGCTAACACTCTCAGAGCTGACTTATCTATTAGCACAATAGGCACTCTGCCTACGGCCCAAGGAAATGTTTTATTTTCAAATAAGGGAAAAAAAAACAGGGGCGCCGGGGTGGAGAAAGAGGGAATTCTCATTCATTCCTTCTCTCTCCCCTTCCCATCCTACCTTAGCATGAGCTAACACATCAGTCTCCTCCCCTTAGACAAGGACTTACACCCTCCTCACTCCTGATTCTCAGCTCTTCAGACCCACCCTGGAATGTACACCAACTTTCCTGAGCCTCTAGCTTGAAAATGACAGATCCTAGGCCTTCTCGGCCTCCAGAATTGCATGAGCCAATTCCTTATAGTAAATCTCTTTTTAGAGATAGAAAGGTAAGTAGGTAGGTAGGCAGGTAGTAGGCAGGTAGTAGGCAGATGGGTAGGCAGATAGGCAGGTAGGTAGGCAGGTAGGTAGGTAGTAGGCAGGTAGGTAGGTAGGTAGGCAGGTAGTAGGCAGGTAGGTAGGCAGGTAGTAGGCAGGTAGGTAGGCAGGTAGGCAGGTAGGTAGGCAGGTAGGTAGGCAAGTAGTAGGCAGGTAGGTAGGCAGGTAGGCAGGTAGGTAAGCAGGTAGTAGGCAGGTAGGCAGGTAGGTAGGCAAGTAGTAGGCAGGTAGGTAGGCAGGTAGGTGGGCAAGTAGTAGGCAGGTAGTAGGCAGGTAGGTAGGTAGTAGGCAGATAGGTAGGTAGGTAGGCAGGTAGGCAGGTAGTAGGCAGATAGGTAGGTAGTAGGCAGGTAGGTAGGTAGTAGGCAGGTAGGTAGGCAGGGTAGGTAGGCAGGTAGGCATGTAGGTAGGCAGGTAGGTAGGCAGGTAGGTAGGCAGGTAGGTAGGCAAGTAGTAGGCAGGTAGTAGGCAGGTAGTAGGCAGGTAGTAGGCAGGTAGTAGGCAGGTAGGTAGGTAGTAGGCAGATAGGTAGGTAGGTAGGCAGGTAGGCAGGTAGTAGGCAGATAGGTAGGTAGTAGGCAGGTAGGTAGGTAGTAGGCAGGTAGGCAGGTAGGCAGGTAGGTAGGTAGGTAGGCAGGTAGGCATGTAGGTAGGCAGGTAGGTAGGCAGGTAGGTAGGCAGGTAGGTAAGCAGGTAGTAGGCAGGTAGGCAGGTAGGTAGGCAAGTAGTAGGCAGGTAGGTAGGCAGGTAGGTGGGCAAGTAGTAGGCAGGTAGTAGGCAGGTAGTAGGCAGGTAGTAGGCAGGTAGTAGGCAGGTAGGTAGGTAGTAGGCAGATAGGTAGGTAGGTAGGCAGGTAGGCAGGTAGTAGGCAGATAGGTAGGTAGTAGGCAGGTAGGTAGGTAGTAGGCAGGTAGGCAGGTAGGCAGGTAGGTAGGTAGGTAGGCAGGTAGGCATGTAGGTAGGCAGGTAGGTAGGCAGGTAGGTAGGCAGGTAGGTAGGCAAGTAGTAGGCAGGTAGTAGGCAGGTAGTAGGCAGGTAGTAGGCAGGTAGTAGGCAGGTAGGTAGGTAGTAGGCAGATAGGTAGGTAGGTAGGCAGGTAGGCAGGTAGTAGGCAGATAGGTAGGTAGTAGGCAGGTAGGTAGGTAGTAGGCAGGTAGGCAGGTAGGCAGGTAGGTAGGTAGGTAGGCAGGTAGGCATGTAGGTAGGCAGGTAGGTAGGCAGGTAGGTAGGCAGGTAGGCAGGCAGGCAGGTAGGTAGGCAGGTAGGTAGGCAGGTAGGCAGGTAGTAGGCAGGTAGGTAGGCAGGTGGAGGTAGACAAATACTTCACTAGTTCTCCTTCTCTGGAGAGCCCTAGTGCAGCACCCTTAGCCTCCTACCCTCACTGAGCTGAGAGGTTACTCAGAAGCCACAAGACCCTCGGTGGTTTCCAGCATGCTCTTGCCTGGCCACTTATTCATCCCAGGTCCCTAACTTACTTCTTCCGTGATTATTTTTCCATGATGCTCTGGGTGGAGGAGGCCCAGGCAGCCCCAAAGTGAGCCAGGGCCACAGGTGCATCATTACCCACGGTCGCTCTGATCAGATAAACAGATGGACAGTAGTGTCTCTGTGGAGAGATGGGAAGACACCTCGGGCCACCCAAAGGGAGGCCCTCACTGCGCCGGCCCAGGGATCCGTGGCTTTCCACCTCACCCACCTGGTGGGGCAGAGATGGGCTAGGTCACAGTCCCCTGACTCTTGATACAATTTCTTACCCGACTGAAAATATTCCCACCCAGATTAAACTGGGTCAATTAAGGTTCCTAGCCCTAAGGACAAAGGGTACAAATCCCTCAAAGGAACAATCTAGAAAACGGGGCCAAACTGATGAAAGAGGAGAAGGGGAGAAGGGAGTCCAAAACACAGTTGGATGGTGACCTGTCCCTGGGTACTGGTCCCCAGGGTTTCCTGAACCCGTCTCCCAGGGGAGGCTGCTGAAGGGCTAGGAGAGCTGAGAGGGAGTGGGGGTAGGGGCCTGGGGGGAGGAGCACCTGGGGGCCAGGACCTGTGTTCCTCCGCTGCGAGTTCGCTCCTAGGTCAGTCAACACACCCTTCTCCTGGGAAGCTGAGTTTGGGCCTCCTGGGACCCTACACACACACACACACACACACACACAGACACACAGTGGTGACAGAAGAAAGGGAATGTGCTGAATAAGAAAAATAAAATATCATCAAATGTCAAAAATGAGTCTGGCTGAGGGCACCAGGCGGCTCAGTCAGTTGAGTGTCCAACTTCAGCTCAGGTCACGATCTCACAGTTCATGGGTTTGAGCCCCGCCCTTTGGGCTCTGTGCTGACAGCTCCGAGCCTGAAGCCTGCTTCAGATTCCGTGACTCCCTCTCTCTCTGCCCCTCCCCACTCGTGTTCTGTCTCTCAAAAATAAACATTTAAAAAAATCTTTTATAATGAGTCTGGCTGAAAGAGCGCTGCTCTGGGAGGCACCTCTAAAGAGAAAGAACTGAAATCGGGATCTCGAAGAGGCATCTGCACCCCCTTGTTCACTGCAGCATCACTTGTAACAGCCAAGACATGGAAACACAGTGCCCATCAACAGATGAACAGATAAAGGAAATGTGATATAAACATGCAATGGAATGTTACTTACCCTTTAAAAAGCAAATCCTGACATCCGTAGCAACATGGATGAAAGTGGAGAACATTCGAAATAAGGCGGACACGGAAGGATAAACACTGCAGGATTCCGTGTACGTGAGGCATGGATGCCAGCTACCAGGGGCTGGGGGAGGGGAGAATGAGAGGCACTGGTCAGTAGGTATAAAACTTCAGTTACTAACAAGAATAAGTTCTACGGAGCTAACGTACCGCACAGTGCCTCCAGTCAGCAGTACTGTATTCGACACTTCAAACTGGTAGAGGGTAGATCTCATGTGAAGTGTTTTTACACCAGTCAAAAGGGACACAGGGAACTTTTGGAGGCGACGGATAAGTCCCTTACCCTGATACTGTGGTGATGGTTTCACGGGTGTGTGCGTGTGTACAAACTCATCAAACTGTACCTACTAAGTATGCGCAGTTTCCTGTGTGCCGATTATGCCTCAGGAGAGTATTCCAACACTGATGGGAAGGACGTGAGCCACGCAAACAGGTGCAAGGGAAGCAAGATGCTACTATTGCCTCGGTCAGCAGGACACTTGCCGCAGGCGGGTGTCTGTTCACCCCACGTTTTTCCATTCCTTCCCTTTGAAGACAGCATTGCCAAAGCACTGGGCCCGTGAGGGCTCTGGGGAGGCGAGGCCTCCAGCTTTACCCAGCAGCAAAGGGAGGCAGGATGCACTCGAGAACGTTGGGAGCTCCATGTCTTTGTTTTTGCGTTGGCAAGGCCATGGGGTTGATGAAGAAATAGGGAATTTGGAACGTGTCTGCACACCTGGACTCACAATGAAAGATAAGCAATTTTTTCCTTTAAAATGAAAGAGACATTTGAGCCCTTCTTAAGAATAAGTCTCAGCTGGGGCACCTGGGTGACTCAGTCGGTTAAGCATCTGACTCTTCGTCTCAGGTTATGATCTCGCAGTTTGTGGGTTCAAGCCCTGCATCAGGCTCTGCACTGATAGTGAAGAGTCTGTTTGAGATTCTCTGTCCAACCCCCTTTGCCCTTCCTGCACTCTCTCTCTCCAAAATAAATATATAAACTTAAAAATTTTTTAATAAAAAGAGAAAGAGATTTGAACCTTTCTTAAGAATAAGTCTTAGTTGGGGCGCCTAGGTGGCTCAGTTGGGTGAGCATCTGACTTTTGATTTCAGCTCAGGTCATGATACCGGATCGTGGGATCAAGCCCTGCATCAGGCTCCCAGCTGAGTGTGGCACCTACTTAAGATTCTCGCTCTCTCCCTCTGTCCCTCCCCCTGCCTCATGTTTGTCTGGTCACATCGCTGAAATTCTGGGGCTGGGGTGGCAAATTAGTTCCACAACGAAACCAATTAACAGAGGCAGGTATGTGTGGTCTGCACTGCTATTTCTTTATAAAGCTCAGTGTTTCCAACCACAACTGAAGACGCCCACCGTGGCTGGGCTGGGCACGTTCCGTTTCTGCAGGAAGGCAGGCAGTGCCCACGGGCCCAGGACACCCACTTCGGACTAAGGTCCTGGGCTGAGCAGGCTTTGGTCTGTGCAAGGCTGCCATCGTGTGGCCGCCGCGGGTATTCTCAGAAAACTGCCCAGGGCGAGAGGTTCCTGCTCTCTGCAAGTCTGTATCAAGGTCACTTGTCCTCTGCTCTTCTGCCACCAGCCAGAATGGGGGCTCAGGAGGAACACGTTCTAATGTTGCCGTGCAGGTCTGAGTCTTCTCCAGGGCGCCTTCCCAGCCTTGCTATGGACTCCGAGTACACACACGCTGTGATTTCTCTTCTAAATGGGGAAGAACTTCCTCACCAGTCGGCACAGGAGGAAGGCCCGAGATGTGAAGCATCCCCCAGCTCGGTCTCCGCCGGTCACCTTGTACCCCATCCTCATCTCGGAGTTTCAAACAGTCTGGGAGTTCCTGGAATCCTCTCCGTGCAGAAACTGAGCCAGTACAGGCACAGCACGAGTGTACAATAAGCCCCAGTTTAAAGTGTCCCATCCAGGGGTGCCTGGGTGGTTCAGTCGGTTAAGCCTCCGACTTCAGGCTCAGGTCATGATTTCACGGTTCGTGAGTTCGAGCCCCGCATCAGGCTCTGTGTGACAGCTCGGAGCCTGGAGCCAGCTTCAGATTCTGTGTCTCCTTCTCTCTCTCTCTGACCCGCCAGTGCTCATACTCTGTTTCTCTCCCTCTCTCTCTAAAAAAAATAAACATTAAAAAAAAAATTTAAAGTGTCCCATCCAGGTCTCCTCAAGGCTGGGGCTCTCCGCTTGCTCTGAAGCTGTGACCAAGTGAGCCTGAGACCGTCTGAACCTGCAGACACCCAGGACTTGAGAACTAACAGCGTCCGTTAGTGTGCGGCAAGGTTTCTCAGCCTTGGCGTGGCGTTTCAGGCCGGGTAATTCTTGATGTTGCAAGGGCCGCCCTGGCCTTTTAGGATATTGAACGGCATCCCTGGCTTCTACCCACTAGATCCAGTTCACTCCTCATCCAACCGTGACAACCAAAAGTGCCACCAGACATGGTCAGACACCCCCCGGGGGTGCTAGCCAGCACCCGTCGAGAACCGCTGTCTGGGGGTATACCTGTGTCCTACTGCCTCTGTTAATGAACTACCACGCACTCAGTGGCCTACAACTGCATGATTCATTATCATAGGGTTCTGGAAGGCAGAAGTCCAGGAGGTCTTCCTGAGCTAAAACTAAGGTGTCTGCAATGCTGTGTTCCTTCTTGAGGCTCCAGGAGAGAATCTGCTTCCTTACTTTTTCCAGGTTCTAGAAGCTGCCTGTATCCCCCGGCACGTGGCCCTTTCTTCCACACTGGAAACCCGCGACGGTGGTGGAGTCTTTCTTACAGCACATCCCCCTGACATTGTCTTTTGCAGCCAACCTCCCGCTGCCTCCCTCTCTTAAGGGATTACCTGTGATTACACTGGGCCCATCCGGAAAATCTAGGATAATCTCTCCATTCTGAGATCTCTGGGGCGTCCCCTTTACCACCTGAGGGAATATAGTTACAGGTTCCAGGGAGTCTGACCTGGACATCTGTGGGCGGTCATTACTCAGCCAGCCACGAGGGACTACAAACGTGACTGGCTCCAGCTGGCAAGTGAGTAACCAGCCAGTGAATGGTGGGGACACACATGCAGAGAGGGACAGCCGTGTCAGTGTCCTAAACCCCTGTGGTACCCAAACAAATCTCCTCTGTAAACCAGGGTGGGCCCTCGAGCTGCCAGTTCATAGACCTTGACTCCCCCCTTCATTTCACTGATGAGGACCCCGGGTTCCCCAGAAAGGGAGCTGTCATCCTAGACCCAGTGAGGGGCCGGGCTGGGACCAGGCCCCATGTTCTTTTCAGTCTTGGGACACAAACCCCTGGGTTACCACGCACCCCCAAAGGTAGACATTTCTAACAGTAGATTTCAAGCTGTGCATGAGGCCTGTGGAAGGGAAATGGTGGCCCCTTGCTGTCGGCATCCCACGTCCCCCTGGAGGCTCGAAGACTGGCGAATCGGCCACGAAGCCTGCCCTGCCGAGGGATGTGACGTGCAATGGCGTGGGGACCGTGACTCCGCCAGGCACCGACAGTACACGCTCAGAGTCTGGCTCTGTGCCACGTGTGAGGACACAGGGCATCCGTGAAAGACGTAGAATAGAAATGGCCAGTTAGTTGGCTTTGAGGACTGAAAAGCCAGGCTCGTTTGGGCAGGGACGGGACAGGAGGGGATGACAGGAACTCTCAGACAGATCTGGGGGCTCCAGAGAGGAAAGGAGGTATGCCCCATCGCGGCCTGCAGTTCCCAGGGAAGGCCCCTCGAGCAGCCTGAGCCCCAGACTATGGGAGTTACATGGGGGTGCCAGGGCCACCCCACATCAAAGCCACAGCGGCCCCTGTGGCAAGCAAGTGATTGTGCTGGTGGCCAGAAATAGCAAGACATGGGTCGCAAGGAAATCCGCAGGCTGCAGCATCACCTCCCGGGGGGGACTGGGGGAAGCATCGCAGATGCCGATGGGGCTACACGGCAAGAACCAGGTGCAGAAGGCTGCCCACGTGATGCCCATGTGATGCCCACGTGGCTGGGTGCCTGAGACAGACACTCTGACAGGACAACTGTACATACAAGCTGCTGCCAGTGTGGGCATGACGGACCCGAGCCAAGAGGTGATGTCCCCTCCTCACCAAGGCCCCTGCCCTGGGAAGCCCCAGAAATGAATGCCCTCGGAGGGAGGCCGGAAAAGCCCACGTTCTACCTACACGGTTACGTTCAAGTATGTTCTGTATGGGGTGCCCGCGTGGTTGGGTCACTTAGGCATCTGACTCTTGATTTCAACTCAGGGCATGATCCCGGGATCCTGGGATGAAGCCCCCTCATCGGGCTCTGCGCTGAACATGGAGCCTGCCTGAGATTTTCTCTCTCTCCCTCTGCCCCTCTCCTCTGCTCACGCTCTCTCTCTACAATAATTTTTAAAAATTAAAAAAACAAAAAATAAAAAGGATATTCCTTATAATATTTCCTTACATAGCTTATATACATTAGATGTATATAAATTTTCTAAATGACTTTACAAATATATACACATTTGGAGACATATATACATATATGTAATACACCCAATGATGTGGTTTTTACCACACCATTTACCATATCTTCTGTTGGTAACCTGAGAATCCAGCAAACGTTCCCCAAATCAGGCAAGTGTAAAGCCAAGAGGGAATAATAACCAATCGAACCTATTCCTGCAACTCGCACTGAGCCAGGAAGACAGTACCACATCCGCCCAAGGGCATGCCCTCCAATCCCATGGAATTTGAACAGAGTCCAAGCACCCTACGACCAAAGGGCCATATGCTCAGTGTCCATCTTGTGCAACAGCCATGAGCTGCCCATTGGGGAGTGGCTGCCTTGAGTGAGGGGCAATGAAAGCCATGAAAGGTCACAAGCTCTGCGGCTCATGTGCACACTGCCCAGGGTCACTGAAGGGAGAGGTTACCTTCTAGAAAGCCTGCAGAATACTTTCAGAAAGCATTTCAGTTGCTGCACCATTTGTAGGATCTTTCTTACAGGAAATTACTCTTTCTGATAAGGTCTCATTAGATACCGAAAGTGACAGAAAGCCCAGTCCCCTGGATGTCCGGCTGGGTGCTGGGTTCGCAGACCCTCTGTGACTGTGTTGCTGTGGTTTCCAGCTCTTCTTTCCCTTGCTTGGCCACTGTGACATTCTGCACCCTGTGTAAAATGGCGGAGGCAGAAGATGAAAAGTGGCCAAGGAATTTCACGGCTTCTCAACACGGAAACCCAGACACCTAACTTTGAAACTTCCAGTTGCTGACCTTCTCTCCCTAGAAAGAGAACTAAATCAAAATCAAAGTTTTTATGCTTCTCGCAGAAAATGAGGACTTTAGAAACTGTCTCATGATCTTTTGGGCCCCTAGGATTTCTGCAAGTAGCCACCCGGCTGGGTCTATATTTCTTCCTCATCCTGAAGTGTGTGTTCTCAAAGACTTCCTGGAAAAAAATGTCTGATGCTAAGATAGCCTAAAACCCCACTCCCTGGAAGAAAATCTGTGCCAGGAGCCAGTACACAGCAGTGAACGTCCCCCCACCAGGGCCAGACCCCACATTCACAGGGAAAGCTTCTGCAGGACCATGGATTCCCAACATGCTCTGCCCACCCTGCATCTGTTTTCTTTTTCCCCACTTGGCATGTTTGTTTTTTGGGTTTATTTGTGTATTTTCTTGAGAGAGAGAGCACGTAAGCTGGGGAGGGACAGAGAGAGAGAAAGAGGGAGCCAGAGAATCCCAAGCAGGCTCTGTGCTGTCAGTGCAGAGCCTGATACGGGGCTCAAACCCACGAACCATGAGATCTTGACCGAGGTCAAAACCAAGAGTGGGACGCTTAACTGACTAAGCCACCCAGGTGCCCCAACACAATGTGTTTAAGGTTTATCCATGGTGTAACATGTATCAGCACTTCATTCCTTTTTGTAGCTAAATAATAGTCCATTATATGGATTTACCACATTTTGTTGATCTGTTTACCAATTATGGGCTTCGGGAATGATTTCAGTTTGGAGCGACGATCGATAATGCTGCTTTGAACATCTGTGTACAAGCTTTTACGTGGCCATACGTCTTCAGTTCTCCTGGTTATGTGCCCAGGAAGCAGAATTTCTGGATTGTACGGTCAGCTTGGGGCAGAACTGCGTGCAGGGCAATGCTCCTCTCACAGGGCATGAGCCCGGGACCCAGAAATGGCCTTCTTCTAAGTAATGATTCCTTTGCGGATTTTTCTATATTCATTGAAGAGCCAAATAACTTTCTCCCCAATAACTCCCTTTAGGTGGATTGCATTTATAAGACCCAGTCTTTACTACTCCACCAAATACCCGAGCAACCAAAGAAAAGTGGGCAAACTGCACATCATCAATACTCCAAATGCTGTGCCTCCAATGACACTATCGAGAAAGCGGACAACCCACAGAATGGGAGAACACATCTGCAAAGGACATATGTGATAAGAGACTTGTATCCAGAATATATAAAGAACTGTTACAACTCAATAATAAAAAGACAGCCCAATGAAAAAACGGGTAAAGGGTCTGAGTGGACAACTCTCCAAAGAAGGCACACGAAGAGCCGACGAGCCCATGGAAAGGTGCACCACATCGCTCGTCCTCAGGGAAACACACATGAAATGAATTTTATGGTTTGTAACAAAAACAACGCAGCACGCATGCATACACACACACTTTATGGACACTCCTAAACAAGCTGTGTGGAAGAGAACACTGCACACAGCCCCAGACCTAACCCAACTGTGTCTCAGGCCAGAGAGGGGGTTGCTCGGACCCCCGGGGCGTTTCCTTCTAACTCTGCAAGGTTCGTTTCTACATCTTTAAATGAATCACACCAACACACCAGTTCTTCTCCCTCGGGAGGATGCCTTTATTGAACAGTGACTTCATCAAACCCCTGAGACATTGTCATCAATTCATTTTCACGTAACACAAAGCACCAGCCCCTCATCCCACACAGTGTCAAGTTCACAGCACCCACTGTGTCACATGTTAAAGGTCATGTCTCCATCACACATAGAGCACTCCCCTGGCTGCACAGTCCACTTTTATGGTCTGGGCCTCCTTCACACAGAGCCCACGTGCACTGGGGGACTTCATGTGGTCTCCATTTGGAGCTCTACACTCTACTTCTTTCCACTGGACTCTTCCCTCTTTCTAATGGGTGGAAGACAAACAACTCCAGGGAACACTCTACAAGAGACCCTTCCAGAGAGAACAGTTTCCTTGAGTCTAGTAATCACATTTCACTAATCTATATACCCCCAGAGTCCAGCACAGAGCTTGGCCCTGAGCAAGCATGTTAAATATTTGAAGTTTTTAAAGTTTATTTTGAGAGAGAGCATGCATGCATACGCCCATGCACATGGAGGAGGGGCAGAAATAGAGGGAAAGAGAAAATCCCAAGCAGGCTCTGCACTGTCAGCAACAGAGCCTGATGCATGGCTTGATCTCACAAACCATGAGATCATGACCTGAGCTGAAATAAAGAGTTGGACTCTTAACTGAGTGAACTACACATGTACCTCCTGAATATGTATTGTTCAACAGGTTGGATGGATGGATGAGTAGAGAGATACACAAATGGACCCATGTGGGCAGACAGACAGGTGGGTGTATAGACAGCTGGATGGATGGACAGACAGGATGGACAGATGGATGGATGTCAGAAGGACAGATGGACAGACAGGTGGGTGGATGGATAAATGAATGGAAGGACAAACAGATGGTCAGATGAGTGGATGGACAGATGTGGACAGATGGACACTTGAGTGGATGGACAGATGGATGGACAAATGTGGACTGATGGATGGAGACAGGTGGGTAGGTAAATAGATAGATGGACTAACAGGTGGATGGGTAGACAGACTGGTGGATGAACACACAGATGGATGAATAAATAACTAACAGAGGTCCCATCACGTGTGTCCTCTGTCCACTCAGGGAAACGGCAGTGAGAATCTGGTGCTGGTGGTCTCCTCCCTATCCCCAGGCTCCAGGACAGGACAGGGCTTTACTACACCCCTCAAAAGCTGAAACTGTTCTTCCATCCATCTCCAGGGTCTAGCAACAGAGATCCACTCCCCATGCGGTTCAGAGGACCAGCCCTACACTGGCGCTGGGGACACACGCAGCAACTGAGCAGACCCAGGGCTGACCCTGGTGGTGACTCATGGGGGTCACAGCTGAGTGCCTGGTGTTTTGAGGCCATGTAGGAAGGAGAGGAGGAGGTGGTCAGGAAGAGACATCGGAGACTAGATGTGTGAATAGGAATCACACTGATTGACAAGCTGTGTGTGTGTGCACATGTGTGTGCACGCAAGTGTGCACATCAGAGGGGCAGGGGAAGGAGGGAGAATGACACAGAGAGAAAGAGAAAGGAGGACAGACAGAAAGACAGAAGGACAGAGAGAGGGAGGAAACGGCACATGCCCACGGCAGGGCAAGTGCATGAGTGCTGACCTGGAAGCAAGGGCACAGGTGCGTCTGATGGGAAAGCCCAGGCAGCTGGGATATAGGAAGCAAGGCAGGCATGCCCAGAGATGGGAGCGGAGTCATCAGAGCCCTCTGCGACAGGCCTGGGGGCTCCAAAGATAGTGACAGAGCCACAGAGGGGTGTCCCCAGGGATAAGATCAGACCTGCATTCACCCGGAAGCAGGAGCTGGGACTGCACTGCCTGCCCAAGACGACCCAGCCAGCTTCCTCTGGTTAGAATCCTACCGAACATCAGTGAGCCTAGGCCAGCTGCAGAGAAACCCCCGCTGCAGCTTTCGGGGAGCAGGCTCTGGGGCCTCATGACGCCACCTGGACCAGCCTTCCTCCGTGGAAGGCCTGCTTCTCCTGTCCTCGCTGGGCTCTTATGGGCAGGGACCTTGGTTCAGCCGAAGCCCCAACGGCGGCCGAGCACATGCCCCAAGCAGGGCCGTGTAGGTAGCTGAGGAGGCCAACGTCACCCTGGGGCTTGGCTGTTACCTTTAGACTCACCTTTACCAGTACAGGCCTTTTCCCTCAAGGCACCAATACACTGGACGGGCCATCAGCCCAGAGTCCCCTCCAGTGGCTTCCCCTCTGAATCAGGCCGTGGCTGAGATCCTGACACCTGCCTGGAGCCTGCACTGAGTGCCTCCTGTAGGCCAGGCCACATGTGAGCGAGGGACCCGCGGATGGCGGCAGCAGGCAATCCCGGCCACTGCCCTCGGGAGCTTCCGATGTGGCTGGAGCTTCTCTGGGAAAGGAATCTGCCTCCCTAGAAACGCTTCCGGTGTCTGTGGTCTCACGGTGACCTCTGGGCTGGCGTGGGCAACCCTGGGACAGAGTTCTGCAGTGCAGACTGGGACGGGCATGGCCCTTCTCCGAGCTTCAAGAAAGAGGCATACGTGTGTGGTTCCGGTGCAGTCTTTACAAACTCACCCTGAGTAACGGGAACCACACTAGGGTAAACAAACTTCTGGAATCCGAGCTGGGGAAAGTAACCCTGTACCTCCCTAGATCTTTGTGCTTGAGGAATGCAGCACGTTCTCAGGCTTCCTATCACCTGAGCCCACAAAACAAGCCTGAGGTGGTCACGGCCCGTGCGGTCGCTCTCTCCTCGAAGGAGAACACAGCAGGGACAGAAGCCAGCTCCCGGCCCCAGGAGCACGGAAGGACAGGGTCAGTTCTCACACCCGCGCCCCCTGGGGCCCAGACGGGCCTCTCGGCCAGAGTCAGAATGGCGTCTGGGAGTCAGGAGCTGGGCCGCACGTGCTTCTTCTGGGACTCCCAGGCCAGCCCTGCCTCCAGCCCGGTCCTCTTGGCTTCCTTCCCGGCTGGCTGGGCCCCGCAGGCTGGCCCAGGCCGCCCTGCCTCTTCTTCTTTCCCTCCGCACTCTTCATCACTCGTTGTCTGTTCCCGTTCTCCGCTGGTCCTCTCCTGAATCAGAAAAAGAAAATCAACGAAGCTTTCCAATGCCTGCTCTAACAAGCCTGCCAGTGTCCTGGCCGGGCCCCTGCACTCACTGCGCACTCGGATTCAGAACGGCTGAGCTGGGTTCCCATGCCCCAGGCAGCCACGGGGACGCTGTATTTTGTTCTTGAGATGCTCTGGACACATATTTACTGACGGGAACATACTTCCTGACAGGAACTGAGGAGCCCAGCCCGTGGAGATCTGAGAAAGGGCAAAGCAAGGAGGCGCTACTTTAAAAGGAGGCGCCCTTATGCTTGAGTTATGTGGACTTCCCAAGACACACGCCCATGGGCGTGACATCACACTGAACACCTCCTGCTTCCTCCAAAGGCCGTCAAGGTTCACCTGCAAAGTCAGAGATCGGCAAAGAGGCAAAGCACAATACTGTCAGCTCAGTGGCCTGGTAGGAGCGTAAATGAGCCCATTTTTCCATTGCAAACCAAGGAAAATGAAAGCCCTCCTCTCCTCGCTTTTCTAAAATAATCCAGCACTCCCTGGGATAGATCATGCCTTGGATGTGCAGTCGTCTATCCCCGTATCATCTACTTTCCAAAAAACGCAGTACTGCCCACAGGTTGCAACTGTAAGTTTGGGAGTTTGAAATCATTAATAATTCTTTAGGAATTCAAGAGCAAACACCCTTCTGTGGCTGAGAATGAGTGTCATCAGAATTATCTCGTATGGGTCAATGTCTGTCTTGGCTTCAGAAAGAAGCGTAATAGAATCACATCGCTTCAAAACAGACAATGGGCACTAAGAAATACTTAGCAGCCCTCCTCATCCATGGTTCTGGGCTCTACAATGACCTAATGCCGTATTCCACCGGGCAGCCTCTGGGCTTTGGGGGGCAGAGGAGGAAAGAAAGAAATTTGTCCACACATTTGCTCTGCTTGAAAGATGCTGGTCCATGGCAGAATGTGAAATTCAGATTTCCCCGTATTTCCTTCACAGAGCAAGGTTACGCTGATTGCCATGTGTTGCCTGTTTAGTTCTGGCTTCGTTAGAGCTTGCCCCGCTCAGAGAAGAGGACCATGAAGAGTCTAATTACGCAGGCCTCTCCTCACACCGCAGCACGGAGACTCTGAGTGTGAATCAACCGCCCACCGCCATGGGGAAGCCCACGGCCAAGGTCGCGAGGGAGAGGCCTCGAGGGTTCAGAGCTTCGCTAAACAAGAGCAACATGACTGCTAAGAACACAAGACGCATTCCCAGAATGACACCTTCACCACCGTACCTTCTTGCCTCCTTCACGACCGGACTGTCTGGGTCCATCATCTGGAGAAGTCCGCCCGTGACTGCTCACGTCCTCCTGGGAATCTCCTGGGTGTCCTGCCCTCCCCAAGCAAGAGAGTGGCATGAGCAAACGGACGAGGCTCCGAGGCAGCAGGCAATCAAAAGATTAACAGTACAGCAGGGACCCTTCCAAAAGCCTGGATTGCCACGACCCAATTCTATCCTGGTGACCTGCACTGCGACACCTGCAACAGTGCCCTCCGGAGGAAAGGGAAGCCTGCCAGGTTTGGGGAGACACGAAGCCATGGTTCTGCTCAAGCATTTCTCCCGTGCTTAGCTTCCAAAATCAGAGGAGATCGGGGAGAGTTCAGGGTGGTGTAGCCGTAGACTCTACTCGAGCATTTCTGAGCTGGAATTCTTTTCTTCCAATCATTTGGACATTAAATGGAGTCGGGTTTGCAGTGCTATCCCCAGGCCCTTCTCTTTGCTCTCTGGAATTGTTACTCACAAGAGAGCCCATAATCACACTTGTTAATTCAGCCTCCCCCTCCCCGTCTTGCCAAATCAGACCGAACTGGGAAAGGGATAACTTTCGTGTCCCACTGTGTACTTTCCTACACCCCAAAATCCATATGTGGAGGTATGTGGGCGTTGGGGGAAGGCGCGTTCAGATCCTTTAGGGAAAAAATACTCAGTTTTCCATTTGAGCTGAAAATGCAAACAAAACACATTTTTCAAATAAAAGTAAATACATTATTTAATCATTACCTATACAGGTAAATTTTAAAGTTTCTTTACAGGCTTTATAAATTAGCCAACTTTGGTTTGGCAAAATTGAATATTAAGCACTGAAAAATACCAGCATACTTCAGTGCTCCCTTGGGAGTGTCTGTATAAGGCTGTAATGGTTGCTCATGAGTTCAGAGACTCCGTCAGCCTTATTCACTACTGTATCCTTATCACCACAGCCACTGGCCCCGCAGTGGGAGATCCTCCATCAGAGTAATCTACCGAATGAATGAATGAGTGAATGAAGAAGAATGCCTGAATGAGTGAATGAATCAGAGAATGAAGTAGACAGCTCAGTAAATCCTACGCTTCCCGATGTGTGAAACTATGTTTTTACGTGTTACGGACTAAAACGTGCTAGTAACTATCAAATGTTTACTGGTATTTTATTCCTAACCAATAATGGTTCAGTATTTTTAAAAATGAATGCTCTAATTTGGAAGCACCAAGATAAGAATCTGAGAAGCAACCACACAGGTAGGTCGAAGAAAGTTACCATCCACCAGTTACTACCATACAGGACGCAGTAGATGACAATGGCCACTAGAGAGAGCCACACAACCTTTCGAAGAGCAGCATTAGGAAAAACCCATGCACTACCCGCTTTCCACTTCCCACCATAGCTCATGCCTTCAAACGGCTGTAACTACCGCCCTATATAATGTCCAACTCACCAAAACAAGCTGAGACAAGCTTAAAGCTGCAAGCATCAGATTTTTAGAAAAAGGACCCCCTCCCCCCCAGCTCAGAGTTCACGTCTTTTTACCTGTGCTGTAGCTTTAAAATTCCAATGTAAATAAAATTCTTTTCCCTATGGGTAACCATTGAATCTATTAAAAATTCACCTGGGAAGAAAGCAACACTATAACCTAAACACTGAAAACAATAATTTTGAAAGCTGTGTGCAATTATTTCCTGCCTCCAGCCACATTTTTGTAAAAGAACACTCAAATGCCAGAGGATTCAATTTCATCTCCTCCAGTAAAGAAACTTAAAGCATGTGCAAGCTAACTGAGAAGTCACACCAGACAGAATTATGATCCTATTGGTCAAGTTTCAAAGGCTTCATATGTAACTGAGTGTAGGAAGAAAAAAAAAAAAATTCCCACAAACTCCTTCTCTCAAAAGTTCTGAAAACCCTGTAAATATTTTCAGGGCCATTATAAGCCACAGATGTTATCAACAGGCAAGATCGTGCAAACTTTAAAAGACCTCGTCCATAAATGACGCTGCTTCAAAAATAGGGTTTGAAACCCTGGAAAGGAGCGCAAGTTAATTTCCCTTTGGAACGCTATAAAATGTCCATGCCTTACTCGGCATGTAAAAAGCAATCGGCTCCCCCCGGGCTTCTTGCTTACAGTTCTAGTGCTCCCGCACATGAAACTGTAGGAGCCCTCCAAAATAACAGCCAGAAATAAAGGAACAAAAGATAGAACTTGAAAAGCAGAACAATTCAAGAAAGCAACTCTAAGAATAACGGGCTGGTTAAAAACTAAAATTAAATTAAATGGCTGTGTGACATTTCCAGGCAAAAGAAGATTCCAGAATCATCACTGTGGGGTGACCTGGGGGAAAACCTAACGGGCTAACACAGATTTCCGTGAAGGCAGACAGACTGTAAACTGAGAAAATGCAGAGCATCTGGGCTAATCTGTGATTGCATTTGCAGCCCCCCACTCACCAACCTGGAAAAAACCTGAAATGTCAATGCTGACAAAATTGTTACAAGATGAAGCCGGCTGGCTGAAAACCTTCCTGACTGAATTAAAATCCTGACTGCTGGCCCTGGAGGGGACGGGAGGAGAGACAGAAGTTGTGGGTGAAACCGGGGACTAGCCATGATTTACACAGGGAGTGAAAAAGATCATAATTTAGAATTTTTTTTAATTATGTAGTTTTAATAATCTAATTATATCCTAATCATAATGATGACCCTTCTTCCTTCAAAGGACTCAAAGCATGCTTCTGGAACATTCTCTGTGAAAGTTCCCTCATTTGCTGTTTTAAAGAGAGAGTTGGCAAATCTCACAAGTGAGTTAAAGTGACAGGTCTGCCATCTGACTTACGGCTCAGTTTCCTGTGACCAGACCACACCAACTCTCAGCTCTTGAAATAACTCCCAGCGGAATTCTCCTCCAAGGAAAGCAGTCTCCCCAATTATGCGAAAACGTCCTCCCCCTGGTGACCCCCCCAGCCTGTGCAATTTCCGCATTATTTCCACATTCCGATATGCAACCCCCCCCCTTTTTTTTCATTCCCAGCCAATGGGCTGCAACGTCCAAGACACAAAGGCCAAGTCCACGTGGGAGCTGCAGGCTCATTTGTGAAGCTCCTTGATAAACCCACGGAGCTGGTCAGCTTAGTGCATGGGGATTCGCGCAAGCTCCCCCTTCATTTCTAACTGTGGATGCCACAGGGCAAGTCACTTAACCGCCTCATTAGGATCACAGTCACAGCCCTGCCATGGCCTCCTTCCCAGGTGCCTGGTCACCCCATTAATATCTGTAAAGATCCATTAAGCCCTCTAGCTGAAAGGCACCATAAAAGCAAAACCTATCACTGTTATCATCAATAAACTCCAAGATGCTCTTCCCTGTCAGGACCTAAGGTAAATCAGTTACCCACGTGGAGAAAAAGCCCACTGTCGCCTAATGAGCTACCTACAGCCTGGGAGATGGCAGTTCATATCGACAGGAGCTTTCTTCCCCGGGGAGTGGAGGAAAGCCAGTGCCTTCACTTTGGCAGGTGAAACTTCTACTGTTAGACCCTCCTGAGCCTCCCACCCACACACAGCACCTGCAGCCTGAAAGGGTCTGTCGGGATCCAGCCCTGCCCCCCAGGTCCTCACCCTGAGCTGAGCGAGAACCCACAGCCATGTGCGATCCATCCCGGACGCGGGAGTGGAGGAAGGCACGCTGTCAAAAAAGCAACTTGGAGAACCAGACACAAGTGTGTCTGGTCTTCCCGCCCCATCTCCCCTGGGGACCCTCTGCCTGTTCTCATTGCTCGAAAACACCTTCCATCAAAACCCGGCCGGCAAACTCACCGCAGTGCTGTAACAACCCCAAACTGAAGACAATGTCTGTCTATAACAGAGACTGCCCAAATAAACATCGCCATGCTGCAGCTTACCATGCTGCCCATAAAAAGCAGGGGGAAAAGGTACTCATCTGCAGAATGCTGTCTCTGCAACGCTACCACTCAACATAAGCGTGTCATCTCCCCCAAGGGAAGGAGGGGGTGCATGGACGACTTGCTCTTCGAGGTAAACCCTTGTGTGGCTTTCCAATTTTTAACCAGATGCACACACTAAACCTCTTCTGGGTTTCTGTGACCTCTCCCAGTTACAAACAGGGGGCCCCTCTGTCCCAGAGAGCTTCTGATTTAGTTAAAGCGGGGGAGATCTTGAGCAAAGTTCAGAAGATGTGGTTCATTCGGGAAAGGAAGATAGACCAAGGGCAAGAAGCCACACCCTGGAGGCGCCTGGGTGGCTCAGTCGGTTGAGTGTCTCACTCTTGATTCCGGCTCAGGTCCTGATCCCACCATTTGTGAGAGCAAACCCCACACTGGGCTCTGAGCAGATGGTGCCGAGCCTGCTCGGGATTCTCTCCCTCCCACCCCTCTCTCTGTCTCTCAAAATAAATAAACAATAATAATTTAAAAAATAAATAAGCCACCACCCTGGTCTCGCTCCCTCCTCTGTTCTTGTAACAATAAACAGAACACCTGCACGGGCCTGACTCCATCCATACGCATTAACCTGTGCTTCAAAGGGCACTTTGTTCACTGTGACTCACGGTCGGGAAGTCTTGACTGCTGCAGTTGAACCTTCAGCCAGATGCTGCCTCGCTGGTCCCAGGTTCCTGGGGCCTCCACCTCCCACAGGCGACCCCGCTCCTCCGGATGGGCCAACAGGAACTTTCTGCACACTGAGGATGGGCAAGTGTGAGCCAGGAAGGCCCGCCCCCTTCTTCGCCTCAGGGGTGGGAACTTCCGGTTCCTGTCACAGCCCCGCCCCACCCTGGCTCTCTGCTCTGATTTCGCTCCAGGCGCACCGTTGTTTCACCTCCTCAACTGCCACCTCTCGTGCTTCTGCTTTCATGCAACCCATCTTGGCTGGGGCCGCCATAACAAAGCACCACACTCTGGGGGCGGGGGGGGCTCCAACAACAGACTTTCACTGTCTCACGTGGTGGGGGCGGGAAGTCCCATGGCCAGGTATGGGTAGAGGCTTGCAGATGGCTGCCTTCCTACTGTGCCGTCACATGGCCGTCCCTCTGCACCCATCGGTGTCCCAGGCTCTTCTTGTAAATAAGAACCACTTCTTACCAGTCTATCGGATCAGGGCCCCACTCATATGACCCCATTAAATTTTAATTGCCTCTTTAAAGGCCCCACCTCCACGTATAGTCACATGGAGGGGAAGCTTTCAACATAAGACTTAAGGTGACCCAATTCACCCCTTAACATCCCTCCACACCGTCCTCTCCTCAGGCACTGTCCCTCCTCACCCTGAGCCTCCCCAGCCCTCCTCTCCCACAGAACCTTCCAGCTCAGCTTCTGCAGACGCCTTGATTCCAGGCACCTCAAGGCTTACAGGCTTCTATGTCCACATTTACAGGGTGAGAATTTTCACGGGGCAATGCCCCGAATCCAGGCAAATAGGCAGCTGGTCCTGGTCCCGCAGGTGCCCATGGGGACCCCATTGGACCCTCTCCTAAAATTTCCCAACCCAGGGCAGCAGCACAGATGGAAACCTCCAGAGGGTGACACTAAGTATTCGGAAAGTGTAAGCCAAGCTAGCAGAGTGCTACATAGAATGTTCTGCTCTCCTATCTTGACAAATATAACTTCATAACAACAAGGAGAGCCAGTTTCAAATTTAGAATTCTTGGACTCCTTGGAGTTTTGCACCAGAATGTGGCAATACCAAGGGAGCTGGCCCCCGGCAGACAGCCCACCCACTTCTCCTCCTACCCCAGCCCCACACGCATACCCGGCAAGGGGCCTGTACATGCAAATGTGAACAGCACGCCCACACTCCATCCACATCCCACCAACGCCCGTCCCTGGGGTCTAAACATGTGCAAACTGGTGGCATGGTCCACCTTTAGGTGCACAGACCCAAGGATGGAGTCCAGTCGGGCCCTCACACCACTGGCAGGAATCCAGGGGTCCTGGGACCCTGAGCCAGCTTAAAAGGAGTGGTCTGGACCCAAGAAGGACTATACTCTTGGGTCCACAGACTCCTCACACCACGGAGAGAAAACACAGAGCTGCAAGAGGGCTCTAAAGCATGGGGCCCTGGCCAGGAGAACTTCTAGCATTCAAAGGACAGGACTGAACTCAGTCAAAGCTGGTCATGGGCACCTGGGTGGCTCAGTCAATTAAGTGTCAGACTTCAGCTCAGGTCATGATCTTGAGGTTCGTGAGGTGAGTTCCAACCCCCTGTCAGGATCTGTGCTGACAGCTTAGAGCCTGGAGCCTGCTTCAGATTGTGTCTCTGTCTTTCTCTGCCCCTCCCCCACTCGTGCTCTGTCTCACTCTCAAAAATAAATAAACATTAAAAAAAAAAAAAAAAAAAAGAAAGAAAGAAAGAAAAGAACAAGCAGGAATCCACAAGACCCTACAAGGGTATCTGCAGTGCTGGGTCTGGGGTGCCCTCCCCCCTCCTTGGAGCCTGATACCCCCCAGGGAAACCTGAGGTGGCCACACTGAGAGGCCACTGCACTCAAACAAAGGTCTTGGAGCTGTAGCAAAAATAAGGAGAGAGACAGAGAGGACAGGCGTGTGGACAGAGAGCCAGCTGCCTAGGTTCCAGAACTTTGCAACACCTCAAAGT
This sequence comes from Paguma larvata, assembly GCA_030068075.1. Taxonomy (NCBI): domain Eukaryota; kingdom Metazoa; phylum Chordata; class Mammalia; order Carnivora; family Viverridae; genus Paguma; species Paguma larvata. The sequence goes on along the minus strand of CM057827.1, from coordinate 125,453,595 downwards.
GAGCAACACAGTACAGGAATGCTGGAATGCTCTTTGCAGAAATTCAAAGATCTTCAGAGTTTAATTATAGACCGTGAGTTTGGAAATATAAAGAAATGACTAAACCTACTTGAAAATATGTTTTCACCTGCTTTTCTTGGGACTTCAGAGCAACAGAAGTTTCCTTACCTTTTCTATATTTTCTCTCTTATCTCTTGTTCTCCCCATACCATGAAGGCACTGGAAACTCAGTACTAAGGGTCTAAAAACATCTGTATGACAAGAAGTGAAACAGAACCCAGTGTGGAATGGGTGTACTTCACGGTGGGGGTGGCGGGGAGCCTGGGGAGACACTCACCAGAATCTGCCCCCTTTACTGACTCGGACTGTGAGGTTTAACACAAGCGCTTGTTTAATTTCCTCTGAAAAAAAACATGTATGTAAGGATTTCTCTTCCAGAATGGAGAAAGGGATTGTGATAGCTCATTTTAAGTGTCAACTTGACAGAGTCAGGGATGCCCAAATATTTGGTCAAACATTACTCTGGGTGTATCTGTGAGGCTGTTTGGGATGAGATTAATATTTGAATCAGTAGATTGAGTAAAGCCGATTGCCTTCCCTCCTGTGGGTGGGCCTCATCCAATCAGCTGAAGGCCTGAATATAGGGGGAAAAGGCTGACCCTCCCACAAGTAACAGGAAACTCCTCCTGCGTGTCTGTTGAGCTGGGACATGGGTCTCTTACTGCCTTTGGATTTGATAGAAAAACTTTTTGTTGGCCTTTCTTGGATCTGGAACCTGGTGACATTTGGACCTTTATGACACCATCGGCTCTCCTGAGTCTCCAGCTTGCTAACTGCAGACCTTGGGAGTCTCAGTCTCCACACTGTGTGATCCAATTCCTTATAATAAATCTCTTCTCTCTCCCTCTCACTATCTCTAATATATATATGTGTGTGTGTGTGTGTGTGTGTGTGTGTGTGTGTGTGTGTGTATAATATATATATGTATATATATATGTATATATATATATATATTATATATATATATATATATGTATATACACATCCTATTGGTTCTGTTTCTCTGGAGAACCCTGACCAGCACGGGGACTCAGTAGGAAGAGGGGGACTGTCCTCTACAGCAGGAGCTACAGGGGTACTTGGGGGCTCAGTGCGGTCAGAGCTTGCCTTTGCAGTCCAGCTGCCCCCCCAGCCGAAGCTCCCGGGCTCCCTTAACCTTCTAGCTGAAAGGACAAAATCGTAAGCATCAAGGGAAACCACAAAGGTCCTCTGAGCGCCCAGCAGGTGTACTTCTCTGGATTCTGCTTCTCTCTGACGCCGTGATTTTTATTATTTCTAAATCCAGTTATTTCTTAGGCTGGGAAAGGCTTGCCCCTTGTGCTACAGCATCGAGGCTCATCTGTGCTGAAGCAACGGGAGATTTCTCAAGAGCAAGAGAAAACCCACACGCCGAGAGTGCCAAGGAACCTCCCTCCCCAGAATCATCTCGAACACACACGTTATCCATCACTGTTACCCAGATGCTTCCGCCTAACCCAGAGTGGGTTTACCTTTGAACATGGCGGGAGAAATCGGCCAACTGATGCCCAGAGCCTCAGCCTCCTGGAACGTCTCACAGAAGTCCTGCAGCATGGCCGTGCCCAGGCCTTGGCGACGGTAAGTCCTCCTGACAAACACGGTGTCGAAGACAGGGAGCAGGTAGCATGTGCTCGTGCCATCGCCACACAGGCTGCCTGCGGGGAAAGGAAGAGCCATGCACTGTCCCTGGTTTGCACCAAGCTGCCGGGACCCTGCCGGACTCCTACACAGCCGGGTCATTGGTAGCACCCTGGAGAAGGGCTCACATCACTAAGAAAAAATAGCAGATCCACCTATTACAGATTACAAACCACCAGTTCTCCAGCCGACTAACCAGTCCACATGTTATTGATCACCAGACTACTGTACCGAAATGAAAACAAACCCAGGTGAATGCCCCGTTCATGCACTCAAGACCCTCAGATGCTGCCCGTGCTGTGCAGAGCTCACAGAGACACTGGAAGCCAATAAGAGGCATCTGGACATCAAGGCTTTACGTGAGCCCAGAGGACACGGGCTGCGAGACCCACCCAACGCATATCTAGGGCATGGACCTGTTTCAGCAACTCTAACAAACAGTCATAGTGTCCAACTAAGACAAAGTGCATTTAGGGGCACCTGGGTGGCTCAGTCGGTTAAGCATCCAACTTAGGCTCAGGTCATGATCTTGCAGTTCGTGGGTTTGAGCCTCTCATTGGGCTCTGTGCTGGTAGCTCAGAGCCTGGAGCCTGCTTCGGATTCTGTGTCTCCCTCTCTTTCTGTTCCTCCCCTGTTCGTGCTCTGTCTCTCTCTTTCAAAAATAAATAAAGATTGTTTAAAAATGTTTAAAAAGATAAAAGTGCATTTACCCCAAAGAGACTAAGCCCTGCCTCCCCTACAACAGTGACCTTGCTGTAGCAGAGCAAAGGGGCCACGGTTTGCACCCTTCCCATTTTTCCATCCTGAATTGAACTTCACTGCAACCAGCGCCAGTACCAGCACAGTTGCTACTTCTGCAAAATGAGCTTTGCCTTGGCCTTGCACGTTCACCTGTGTTGTCACCCTAACCAGAAAATCAAGGCTACATGGAACATACTACATCACCTTTCTTACTTCCAAACGTACAGCCTAGATGCATGAGAGTCCAGGAAAAGAAGTATGAAACATATTCAGCTCCTATTGGAAGAAGAGGTATCTGTCCCTGCCAAGACTCAGATGGTGGGGAATTTCCTAAGCAAAAAAATGGACTCTGATTCTAATCAGCCAGACTGAGTTGCGGGGATACATGCTACTGTCATGAACTGTTGGCCAAAAATGGGTATAATTATTCCCCTTCCTACATCCACATCCCTTTATGTGTGAATCTGAAGCACCTCCCATCAAAAATGGGAGTCTGGTTTCATGGGGTCCAGTGCCCCTCTATTCTTTCTCAGAGCCCTGCTCCTCACTCTAAGAACAAACCTGGACCAGGCTGCCACCATAACAGAAACATGGCCTGGGCATCCTTGTGGTCCCAGCAAACATCTAGCCAGCCTCACAGAGCAGCCACCTACCTGATGGGCAGGTGACTGCCTGCCCATCGCACCCAGCTGAGAACTACCAAAACTGTCATCTAAAAGAATGGTGAGCTGAACAGTTGATTTTGTGCCAAAAATGAATGACTAAATAAATCGTCTGTGGCCAGTGATCAACACCACCCAATTCACTTGAAATGATAAGTGTAAAGTATTTGAATTTCACTCTCAATGTTCCTGAAATGATAGAACAAACTTGGGTTGGAATTCTGCAATTTCCAACTTTATACTGATGACAAGAGCATTCCCCAAATGGTAGTCTTCCAAAGCTGAGAAACATTAAGATTACATAAAGATACGATTCCATTCATGATAGCCTTAAAAAAAGAGTCAATATTTAGGAATATATTTAACAAAAGAAGCACAAGCCCTGAATATTGAAAAACTATACAACATCGTTAAGGGAAATTAAAGAAAAGCTAAATAAGTGGAGAAATTCCATATTCATAGATTGGATGACTCAATACTGTTAAGACGACAGTTCTTCCCAAACTGATGTGTAAGTTCGACACCAGTCCTATCAAAATCCTAGTAGGCATTTTTGTGGACATTGGCAAGCCGATACTAAAACTGACATGAAATGTAAAGTCTCTACAAAAAGCAACCCGGTTTTGAAAAATAGGAGCAAAGTTGAAGGTTTTACACTACCCCAGATTTCAAGGTTTCTTAAAAATCAAGGCACTCAATTTAGTGGAATACTGGCACAAGAACAGGCATGTGTATCAATGGAACAGAAACGAGCCAAGAAATAAATTCTTATGCTCTTAATTTCAACAATGTTGCCCTTTTCCAATGAGGAGAAGACAGTCTTTTCAACAAATGGTGATGGGATGGTTGGATATCAATAAGCCAAGAACAAAAAACAAAAAACAAAAGGAAGACGCTGGAACAGAACAGAGAGCCCAGAATGAGACCCACACAAATATAGTCAACTGATCTTTGACAAAGGAGCAGTAAAGTCAGTGGAGAAAAGACAGTCTCAGTAAGTGACCCTGGACAACTGGATATCCACATGAGGGAAAAAAAAAAAAGAATCTAGACACACACCTTAAACGCTTCAAAAAATTTTTTTTTAATTTTTTTAATGCTTATTTATTTTTGAGAGAGAGAGACTGAGTGTGAGTGGGGAAAGGGCAGAGAGAAAGAAGGAGACACAGAATCTGAAACAGGCTCCAGGCTCTGAGCTGTCAGCACAGGGCCCGATGCAGGGTTCGAACTCGTAATGGTGAGATCATGACCTAGGCTGAAGTTGGATGCTTAACCAACTGAGCCACCCAGGAGCCCCAAACACTTCAAAATTTTAACTTAAAATGAATCACAGCATAAACGTAAGATGCAAAGCTACAAAACTCCTAGAAAATAACACAGGAGAATATAGATGACCTTGGGTTTTATAATAAATTCTTACAGGCAACACGAAAGGCATGATCCATGAGAGAAAAAATTGGCAAGCCGTATTTCATTAAAATTCAATTTTGTTGGGGTGCTGGAGTGGTGCCCCAGTTGGTTAAGCATCTGACTCTTGATTTCAGCTCAGGTCATGATCTCATGGTTTGTGAGTTTGAGCCCTGTATCGGGCTCTCCAGTGTCAGTGCAGAGCCTGCTTCAGATCCTCTGTCTCCCTCCCTCTCTGCCCCTCTCCCACTCACACTCTCTCTCCCTCTCTCAAAAATAAATGTTTACTTGTTTTAAAAAATTAAAATTTGCTGCTCAAATCTTTGACATGTGAAAGACCATGTTAAAAGAATGAAGAGACAAGACACGAACTGGGAAAAAATATTTGCAAAAGGCACGTTTGTCTAATAAAGGACTATTATCCAAAATATATGAAGCACTTTTAAAAGTCAACAGTTGGGGCTCCTTGGTGGCTCAGTTGGTTGAGCGTCCAACTCAGGTCATGATCTCCCAGTCTGTGAGTTCAAGCCCCGTGTTGGGCTCTGTGCCAATGGCTCAGAGGCTAAGCCTGCTTCGGATTCTGTATCTCCCTCTCTCTCTGCCCTTCCCCTGCTCACGCTCTGTCTCTGTCTCTCAAAAAATAAATAAACGTTTAATAAAAAGAGTCAACAGTAAGAAAACAAACAACTTGATTTACAAGAGGGCCAAAGATCTTAATAGACACCTTATCAACAAAGCTATTACATATGGCATGTAAGGATATCAAAAGATGCTCCAGTCATATGTCATCAGATAAATACAAATTAAAACAATGAGATCTCACTGCACACCCGATAGAATTGCCAAAATCCAAAGCACTGTCAACACTGAATGCTGGTGAGGATGTGGAGTAACGGGAACTCTCATTAATTGTTGGTGGGAATGTGAAATGGTAAAACAACCTTGGATGACAGCTCAGTGGTTTTTACAAAAGCAACCATATTCGTATTATATGATCCTTCGATTGTGCCCCTTGATATTTATCTGAAGGAGTTGAGAACTGATGCCACCCAAAACCCTGCACATGAATGTTCATGGCACATATATTCATAATGGCCAAAACTCGGAAGCACCCAAGATATCCTCCAATATGTGAATGGATAAATTAACTATGATACATCCAGATAATGGAATATTATTCCATGCTGAAAAGAAATAAGCTATCAAGTCACAAAAAGACATGGAGAAACCTAAGGCATATTACTTAAGGGAAAGAGTCCATCTGAAAAGTCTACATGCAATACAATTATACCAATTTTATGACCTTCTGGAAAAGGCAAAACTATGAAGGCAGCAAAAGAGATCAGGGGTTGTTAAGAGGCTGTGGGGAGGGAGCGATGAACGGAGGGTTTTTAGGGAAGTGAAGCTTCGTGGGGAGCACGAGGGTTTTTAGGGAAGTGAAGCTATTCTGTGTGATGCTTCAAGGATAGAGACACGTCCTTACACATTTGTCAACCCACAGAATATACATCATAATGAACACTAATGTAAACTATGGCTTTAGTTAATAATAATGTATTCTTATGGACTGAATGGTGTCTCACCAAAATCCTGACATCGAAGCCCAACCCTAAGTACCTCAGAATGTGACTGTATCTGGAGACAGGGACTTTAAGAGGTAATGAAGTTAGGGGCGCCTGGGTGGCTCAGCTGGTTGAGCGTCTGACTTCACCTCAGGTCACGATCTCACCGTTGGTAGGTTTGAGCCCCGTGTCAGGCTCTGTGCTGACAGCTCAGAGTCTGGAGCCTGCTTCAGATTCTGTGTCTCCGTCACTCTCTGCCCCTCCCTCACTCACACTCTCTCTGTCAATCTCTCTCTCAAAAATAAATAAACATTAAAAAATTTTAAAAAAGAAAAGAGGTAATGAAGTTAAAGCGAGGTCTTTTGAGTGAGCTCTCACCCGTTCTGACTGGTGTCTTTATGAGAGAAGGAAATTTGGACATGCAGAGAGATGTGCACACCCAGAGGAAAGACCGTGTGAGGACGCAACAAGAAAATGGCCACCTACAAGCTAAGGAGGAAGGCCTCAGAAGAAACCAAGCCTGCCAGCACCTTAATCTTGGACTTTCAGCCTCAAGAACTGTGAGAAAATTACTTTCTATTGCTTGAGCCACCTAGTCTGTGATATTTGGTAATGGCAACCTAGCTGACTAATATGTGCACCAATATTGGTGAATTGATTTATGAACTATAACAAATGCACCACAATATGTAACTGTGCGTGTGTGTGGAGGAGGGTGGGAGGATATAGGAGAACTCTCTGTACTTTCTTCATAATTTTTCTGTAAACCTAAAACTTCTCTAAAAAACAAAGCTTATTAATTTTTTTAATGTCCTAGGTATTTTTAAAAGTTAAATTGGATGCTTACCTCATATCATATGCAAAAATTAATCCAAGATGGATCTAGGCATAAATATAAGTTAAAACTACACAGCTTTCAGGGGCGCCTGGGTGGCTCAGTCGGTTAAGCATCCAACTCTTGGTTTCAGCTCAGGTCATGATCTCGCAGTTTGTGGGATCAAGCCCCACATCAACATGAAGCCTGCTTGGGATTCTCTCCCCCTCTCTCTGCCCCACTCCTGCTCACTCACTCTCTCCCTCTCAAAATAAATAAATAAACTTAAAACAAAAACTATAAAGCTTTCCAAAGAAAATAAAGAAGAAAATCTTCACAGAGTTCTTAAGGAATCAGAGAGTTCTTAAATTCAATACGAGAAGCACAATTGATTGACAAATCTGACTTCATGAAAATTAACTTTTGTACTTCAAAGGAGATTGTAGGTAAGTGTTTACGAATCACATTTCTGATAAAAGACATATCCAGGGGTGCCTGGGTGGCTCAGTCGGTTAAGCGGCCGACTTCGGCTCAGGTCATGATCTTGCAGTCTGTGAGTTCGAGTCCCGCATCGGGCTCTGTGCTGATGGCTCAGAGCCTGGAGCCTGCTTTGGATTCTGTGTCTGTCTCTCTCTCTGCCCTTCCCCTACTCATGCTCTCTCTGTCTCTCAAAAATAAATAAATGTTAAAATAAATAAATAAATAAAAAATAATAAAAGACATATCCAGACTATATAAAGAACTGTTATAATTCAATGAAAAGAAAACAAACAACCAGTTGAAAATGGACAGATGAATGACTATAGTTTCTGGGATCACTTCTATAGTTTGTTACTAGAGAAGTTTCTCAGAATTTGTAGAGCAGCCTTCATCAGTGACAACCAAGGAAATCATTTGCTGAGAACACTTGCATTTGATTTAGGGCTTTGGATCAGTGGTCACCTCCTGAAAGAGGCTCAAGGAAACACTGAATTCCTAAAGCTGCTTAGCATCTAATGGCTTTATGATAAGGGACAGGTAACTCTTACCTAAACTGAGTTGAATGCCTATTTCAGTGCCGTATGGAATAACAACTCTCAGTGGCTATCCCCCTCTCCCCATATTTTTTTTCTGGAAACATGTGAGATACAATGTCTGCTGTTCCCAGCTGTCTTTCTTGGGTCTTTTTGGTCGTTCTCTTAATGTGCATTAAGTTCTTCCATAAACCACCTTAAAGTCTTGGACATCAGCATTAAAACTGATCACTGTAAAAAGGAAAAACCAGTTATTTGTAAGTTTAACCTTAATATGTTTGAAAGTCTGAAAATAGAACTTGCCTTGTAAGTAAGTAAGTAAGTAAAAATGGACAGATGATCTGAACAGACACTTCTTCAAAGAAGACAAATAAAGAATGGAAAGATACTCAACATCATTAGCCATTAGGAAAATGAATATGAAAACCACAATGAAATGCTACTCTTGACCTACTATAAAAATGGCTATAATCAAAGAGACGAGCAGTAATAGGTGTTGACAAGATGTGGAGAAATTGAAACCGGCACATAATGCAGATGGGAATGTATAATGGTAAAGCCACTTGGTCAAATAATTTGACAGTTTCTTAAAGTTAAACATACACTTATCAAATGAACCACCAATTCTATTCCTGGGAACCTAATACATGCTACAACTTGGATGAGCCTCAAAAACATTAAGTAAAAGAAGCCAGACACAAAAGACCACATATTGTATCATTCCATCTAGATGAGATGCCCAGGAAACGCAAATTGATAGAGACGGGGAACAGATAGGGGATTGCCTAGAGCTGGGGTGGAAACAGAGATTGACAGCAAACAGGCAACTTTCTGGGGTAATGGAAATATCCAAAATCTGGATGGTGGTGATGGTTACACAACTCTAAATTGTTTAGAAATCACTTACCACTGGCGAATTTTATGGGGTGCAAATTATCCATCTACAAAATTGATATTTAAACAACACAATGAGGGGCACCTGGGTGGCTTAGTCAGTTAAGTGTCCGACCTTGGCTCAGGTCATGACCTCATGGTTCATGGGTTGGAGCTCCGCGTCGGGGTCAGCACAGAGCCTGGAGCCTACTTTGGATTCTGTCTCCCTCTCTCTCTGCCCCTCCCTCGCTTGCGGTCTGTCTCCCTCTCTCAAAAATAAATAAACGTTAAAAAATTTAAAAAATTAGCAATAAAAGATACACTGAGTTGTATTTAAAATTATATGAAGTTATAAGAAAAAGATGCAATCGAGTATAGAAAGGGAAAATTAGTAACTTTACAGTGGAGAAACCCGTCAGATACCCCCTTGAGTGATCACAGTGAACGTTGCCAATAGTAATGTTGGTACATGTGTCTTCATGTATGATGTGAGCATGTGAGGACAAGGACACTTCACTTTTCCCAAAGCCCAGATCCCAGCCTAATCAGGAGAAAATATCAGACAGACCTAAATTAAGGAATTTTCCACAAATCTCCTGATCAGTAATCCTCAAATGTGTCCAGGTCATGAAAGACAAGGAGACCCAAGAAATGGTCACAGATTAGATGAGGGAACTAAGGAGGTATGAAAACTACATGCAAGGTTGTATCCTGGACCAGACCCTATAAGAGAAAAAGGACATTGCTGAAAAATGAACCAATGTTAAAAAAAAATTAACTAACGCTAATTTCTTAGTTTTGATCCCTGTACTGTGGTTACATAAGATGTCACCAGCAGGAGGATGTAGGTAAAGAGTATTTAATAGGAACTCTCTGAGCTATCTTTGAAACTCTTCTGTAAATCTAAAATTATTTCAAAATAAAAAGCTGGGGGATTGAGGGGACAGAAGAAACAAAAGCACTCCACCAGCTCTTTCTAAAGGCTAATCACGCCTTCAGGCTAAATAAAATCTTTCTTCTTCTTCTTCCTCTCTTTTTTTTTTAAATAAAATCTTTCTTCTAACATCAATTCCCAAAGCCAAAGAATTGGCTTGGCTTGGGACACAGGCAATGAGCTTGCTGTAGGCCGATGGGACTCTCCACTCATAATCAGAATATAAAGTCCAAGGAAATCATGCCACATAGCATGGAATGGTTGGTAAGAGCCCCAGTAGTGATCTCATTCATTCTACCCATTTTACAGACGTGACAGCTGACAGGGTCAAGAAAGGTGAAAACACACACACACACACACACACACACACACACACACACACACATACACACATGCACAGAACAGAGGGCTTGGCTCCTTTCTGTCAGTAACAATTGCCCAACTACCTCTCCTCAGCTCACAGAGAGTCTCTCGATCCCAGAGCAAACTCAGACCAACCCACATCACCAAAGTAGCTAATGGAAGAACTGAGCTGAGAATCAAGACCTGGTGCCCTTTCTTCTTTCTGGCTGCTCCATGTCCAAAATTGCCTTCGAGGACCTCACTGGTTGTCTACACCTAACAACACTGAGAAGAATAAAGCATATTCCAGATGGGCACTGTTCAAAATTGGAATAAAGGCGCTGGCTTTCAGGTAGATTTACATATCCAGAAAGGTCTTTTACCTGAGGATAATTGGTCCTGAAAAAATAGGTCTTGGGAACAGATCCACTGAGTCCGCAATTCATAATAAATGGTGGGAGTAACAAAACACAACAAAACAAGACAAACAAACAAAAACCATGGTAAAGCACAAACCAGTCAGAATGGCCAACCCAAGGGCATCTGAGAGCCTCAGCTGGTGGTGCATCCAACTCTCGGTCTCAGCTCAGGTCATGATCTCATGCTTCTTGGGTTCAAGCTCCATGGCAGGCTCTGCACTGACAGCATGGAGCCTGCTGGGAATTCTTTCTCCCTCTCTCTCTGCCCTTACCCCAATCATGCTCTCTCTCTCTAAAAATAAACAAACTTAAGAAAAAAAAAAAAAGAATGGCCAACCCAACTGGCTAAAATGGCAGTAGGATGAGACCATTTTAACCATAAATGCTGAGAGGAAAAAAAGAAAACACGAGAAAAGATGAAAATTAACAAGCCGAGCATCAGAATTTAAAAGATCAGAAGAGAACAGAATACAGACCCAAAGAAAATAAAGGGAAAGAGACAAAGAGGATAGAAATTTACAAAATAGGGGTACCTGGGGGGCTCAGTCGGTTAAGCGTCCGACTTTGGCTCAGGTCATGATCTCGTGGTTCATGGGTTCAAGCCCCGCATCGGGCTCTGTGCTGCCAGCTCAGAGCCTGGAACCTGCTTTGGGTTCTGTCTCTCCCTTTCTCTCTGCCCCTCCTCTGCTCACACTCTGTCTCTCTCTGTCTCAAAAATAAATAAACATTAAAAAAATATATTAAAAAAAAGAAATTTACAAAATAGAATACAAAAATACAACACGAATGATTCTTTTTTAAAAAAAGAATTGCTAAAGTAGGAAAAAATGAATACCCCATACATAAAGCACATTAGGAATTAAAATAAAGATATCGCTATGGATGTGACAGAAATTTCGAAGGTAAGAGAATATGATAAATAACTATGCCAATTAGCTTGAAAAGAGAGGAAAAGGACAAATTCCTAGGATAAAACAACCCACCAAAACTGACCCCCCCAAAAAAACAAACAGATAAACTAACCTGTCCTATGAGCACTAAAACATGAAATCAGAAGTTTCAACCACTCCCACACTGAACACACCAGGTCAGGTAGCTTTTAGATAGAAGTTCTACCAACCTTCCAAAGTAAAGCCTTCCAGAGCACAGAGAACACTTTCCAGCCTAGTCTATGAGTATTGTATAACTTTTTAAGGAAAAAGAAAAAATGGCCAAGGATAGGAAAAATAGGTAAATAACAGCAATTCTTGAACATCAAATAAAAAAAAACTTAAACCAATATTAACAAACTGAATTCAACAGGGTATATGAAATTAATTTAGATCACTGCAAGGGGCTGGATTTTCTGCTCGCCACTCTCACTGTTCCTGAAGATATGGTCAGGAGGGTATGAATGATCAGTAAGGTATCTATGATGAAACCATGACCAAGGGGCATGGACTAACATTGCACATAATGACGGCTTTGCCTTCAACAGCCTGGGAGGACCTGAAGAAGGTACCTCTGAGAGAAGACGACGAAGCCTAACAGAGTAAACGACATGATGCCAACAGTCTGTCCATTAAAAGCACCCAATAAAACCCAGAGAAAGACCAGGAAGACATAAGTGAATTCTTGGCATACCTGAGACAGAATTCACAGATGGCACACTCTGGGGAAATGACAGCAACAGGCAGCCAGAAAGTAACGGAAGAAGCTGTATCGGCTTCAAAGAGAGAAATTTGTCAGGAGGAAGGTATAATAGGCAGGTGGCAAGATGAAACTCACAGTGTATTCCCGCTGCCGGCTGTTTTTGAGAGCTAGGACCCGGGCACCAGGAAAGTCATGACGTGGGGCCACGAGGCACAAAATAACCAAGCACCTGGCCGAAAGCAACCCTGCTCTTGGCGCATTTCCTTTTGCAAAATAGCATTTGTGGGGTCCATAAAGCACCTGTCGGGGTTGTCATGCTCATCCCGAAGACAATATGCTGACTTGATCTCAGGTTGTTAAACATAAGAAAATCGGTATCAGGGGTGCTCGGTCAAGACTCTTAGTTAGTAAGCATCTGACTTTGTCTCAGGTCATGATCTGGTAGTTCATAAGTTCGAGCTCCGCATCAGGCTCTGCACTGACAATGCAGAGCCTGCTTGGGATTCTCTCTCTTTGCCCCTCCCCACTTGCATTCTCTCTCTCTCTCAAAATAAATAATTTTAGGGACACCAGGTGGCTCAGTCAGTTAAGCATCTGACTCTTGATTTTGGCTCAGGTCATGATCTCATGGTTCATGAGTTTCAGCCCCACAGCAGGTTCTGTGCTGACAGTGTGGAGCCTGCTTCGGATTCTCTCTCTCTCCCTCTTCCTCTGTCCTTCCCCCCACCAAATAAACTTTTAAGTAAAAATAGATAGATATAGATAAACTTAAAATTTGTATCAGTAATTCACCTCCTTTAAAGATTACAGGGGAAAGAACTACTCCAGTTCAACATTTTGCTGGTCTCTGCACAGTATCCACTCCATACGGCATAAAATACAGAAAAACTATAAAAGCAAAAGAAACTACTGGCAAATTATAAACGAAGAGGAAAGTTTCACAAGGTCAGCGGACATATGACCAACACGTAAGAGACAGAAGTGGCATTTCTATCTACTAACAATCAGAAAATAGAAATAGACTTTAATACAAGATAATATTTTGTAGCCACAGGGGCAGCAACCACAACAAACCCTGACAACACCAGTGCTGATAAAGATGTGGAGAAACAAAAACTCTCACCTTTTGCAGGTGACAGTACACACGCATACGGCCATTTTGGAAGCCAGCTATGCACCTTGTGGGGAAGCTGAGTCTTGTGGCTCTGCTATAGCTAGCACTTCCTCTCGTAGGGATACACTCTCGAGCAGTGTTGATCGAATGTTTTCTCATTAGCACCAACCGAAGGAGCCTTCAGAGACATTTTTTTCCTAATCGCCACCTCCTCCCCACAAATTAAATACTAAGAAGTAAGGCTTTGTTGGGTAGGGTTGAGGTTTGGAGAGCCACAGACCACTGTAATATCTAGGATTCTTTTGCACCCCAAGAAAGAAAGTTGAGCTTGTTGGGGCGATACCAGCCCACTGAGAATGCATGCCTCGGGTGAGTGGTTCTAAAACCTCAGAGGGCCCATGGGATCACTTGGAGGGCTTGTTAAGACAGATTGCTGGACCCCACTCCACCGCTGGAATTTCTGATGCAGCAGCTCTTGGACGGAGCCTGAGAATTCCTGGAGCCCATAACAGGTGAGCAGCACAAACCGCCTGCTGGAGCACCCCATCTATTGCGCATCTTCCGCTGTGCGGCAATGAGGGGCTGTCTGGCAGTCTTGACCGGAAGTATCTGGGCCAGACAGAGACTTCGTAAACAGGAAATTAATACTTCCATGGAGTATTATGGGGCGTCTACCCAGCCCACAGTCCTTTAAAATGGCCCCTGCCACAGCCTTAGGTAAGGAACGAAGGCTAGGTGGCCATATCTGGACCACGAAAGCCAGCCCACCCATCCACAGGCAGCTGAGCAGAGAGGTGGACCCGTGGTCCACAAGAAACCAACCCAAGGGCCAGCTGGACCAATCTGATTCTTTAGAAGGAAATTAAAATAAAACTAGGACTACAATAGACCTTGGCCCTCTAAGGCAGTACAGGTAGAGGCCCAGTGGGCATCATGGCAAACTCAAGTCAAGGTGAAGAGGAAGAAGGAGGGGTGCTGGGGTGGTTCAGTCAGTTAAGCGTCCAACTCTTGATTTGGGTTTAGGTCATTATCTCACGGTTCGTGAGTTCGAGACCCACATCAGGCTCTGCACTGACAGTGTGGAGCCTGCTTGGGATTCTCTCTCTCCCTCTCTCTCTCTTTCTGCTCCCCCCCCAATTCGTTCTCTCTCTCTCTCTCTCTCTCTGCCTCTCTTCTCTCTCTCTATGTCTCTAAATAAATAAATAAACTTAAAAAAAAACACTTAAAAAGAGGACGCAGGAGACATAGTGCGTGAAGGAAGCTGGTTTGCAAGGATTCGTGTGCAGCATGAGAAGCCAGGCTGTGTCCCATGCTCTTCTCCTGCACCTCCAACACCCCGTCTTCAGGTGCACGCGGGGACCTCCATCCCTCACAACAGCAGCAGGGTCAGTACCTGGACCAACACCACGCTCTCGCCAGTCACGCCACTTTCTGCTACTTACATTTCTGCTGAAGTCCAGAAGGTGGCATGAGGAGCCCTGCCTGACAAGACAACCCTGCACAGGAGGTGCCAGTGGCACTGGGCACCTGGGGGAGGGGAAGAGCAGAAGCCTCACCCCCCTGTCCCCAATGAGGGGCAGGGCAGCTGAGGCCACTCCAAGGCATTGCTGCCATCACACACGCCTGTCTGGATTGCAAATCACCTAATTTAATGCTTTCAAGTGCCGCTCCTGTTTTAACGATTTGCATTAGCGTTGGGCTTTCAGGAATCTGAAATATACAGCTGTTCTTTTTTAGATTTTTTTTTATACAAAAGCAAAATACTTCTTAGCTCGGCCTTAAATGGGCCAACTCTCCACTTACCAGTCTGGTATTTTCTTCCCTTGAATGCTAACAGTCCTGTGGACTGGTGGTTTGAGAACAGAAGTTAAAGTAAAACCTCATTAGTTTTGATTATCTGGGGCTGGGGGAGAATTTCGACAGAAAATAGTGAAATGGCTGAAGTGTCAATATTTCTTAAGAAAGGCAATCATTGAATGGCCAAAGGAAGGGAGAAATTCAAACCAGCTGAAGAGGCACAGATTACTGATCTACACATGAACTTGATTGAATGAATCTCAAAGGCATTATGCTGAGTGAAAACAGTCTCAAAATTTTACAAACTATATGATTCCATTATGGAAAAGACAGAAAAGACAATACTATAGTGATGGAGAACCAATCAGTGGTTGCCAGGGCTTTCCGGTGGTGGCTAGGAGGGTAGGAGATGACTAGGGATAACATGAAGGAGATTTTTTGGGATGGTGGATTTTATTCTGTTTTTTTTTTTTTCTTTTTGAGAGAGAGAAAGAGCACGCACAAGTGGGAGAGGGGCCGAGGGAGAGGGAGGGAGAGGATCTTAAGCAGGCTTCATGGTCAGCATGGAGCCTGACACAGGGCTCAGTGTCACGACCATGAGATCATGACCTGAGCCAAAATCAAAAGTCATATACTTAACCAACTGGGCCACCCAGGCACCCCATTCTGTATTTTAATTACGGTTGTAGTTATATGAATCTATACATAGATCAAAATTCATAGAACCGGGGGTGCCTGGGTGGCTCAGTTGGTTAGGTGTCCAACTTCAGCTCAGGTCATGATCTCACAATGTGTGAGTTCGAGCCCCACGTCGGGCTCTGTGCTGACGGCTTGGAGCCTGGAGCCTGCTTCAGATTCTGTGTCTCCCTCTCTCTCTGCTCCTCCCCTGCTCATGCTCTGTCTCTCTCAGAAACAAATAAACATTAAAAAAAATTTTTAAAATTCATAGAACTGTAAAGCCAAAAAAGGGTCAATTTTATTATCAGATAAACTTTGAAAATACTTAAAAGTATGTGCCAAGAATGTGGTTAGAAACAATGCCTACTTTTTTTTAATGTTCATTTGTTTGGGGGGGGGTGCACAGAGAGAGAGGGAGACACAGAATCTGGAGCAAGCTCCAGGCTCTGAGCTGTCAGCGCAGAGCCTGCTGCGAGTGTTGAACCCACAAACCTTGAGATCACGACCTGAGCCAAAGCTGGATGCTTAACCAACTGAGCCATCCAGGCACCCCAAAACAATGCTTACTTTTAAATAGGTGAACCCTGGCCCCTGTGATCCAATTGATGCAGTGATCTGCACATTTTCTTTTCCTTTCAGAAGGAAATTATACACTGCAGCCCAGCTTGAGCTAAATTAACAGATATTCTGAATCCAAAGGATCTAATCCTATGAAGAGAAATTATAGCGGTACAAAGTTGAGAAGGATTCCATGTGCTATGCCCATACCGTAAGCACCAACATGAAAACACTACACAATGCCGCAACAAGCACCAAAGACAAAGCTAAGACTGAGAAAACATCAACTGTTCTGAACTTGTGAACTACAAACCCCGCCTGTAGTCCATTACACCACATGTATCAGCCAGTGATATTTTGTAAATCATGTGTGCAAATAATAAAGCATAATAAAATAGATCTATTCACTATCTAAATTATGTTTTGTTTGGCCTACTTGGATGCTGCTAGTATCAATCATTTCTTAATTCATCAAAATAAATCCCTCTCTCGGATTATAGAAAGAGATGGGAAATAGAGGGAAAAATATTCTATGATCCATACCTAAACAGAGTCCACATCAGATAATGATGGTGGAATGAAATGGTCATGCAAATCCCCACATGTAATAACTGTTTAAGAAATATATTTAAGAAATCATTGAAAGATACCACAGGGCACCCAAAAGCACATAGGGGCCAGAGAAAATTTAATTTCAGAAATTTGTGACTGGAATAGGGAAGACCTATGAGTTTGCAGCTTACTGGCCATGAGCAACCCAACCCCCAGTGCTACAGAAAATGCTTTCGGTGGGAAAAGCTGAAGTATTACCAGCTAAAGTGTCAGAGATCGGATTTAAAATTAGGAAAGCAACTGGGAATTTAATGGGAAAGTGCTAGCAGCATGAGAACAACAGAACGAGCTAGACGTAATTCTGGGCAATTGCCCAAATCCCTGGCTTACAGCTAACCTACACATGAGTGAAGGAGCCCCCAGGGAACCCAACAAGAAAAAGTCAAAGACCAGAAAGATATCCACTTTCAAAATAAATGGAACTATAAGGGATCAGATCTTTGAGTTTGATGCTTTTCTCAACCATAGACATTCCTCAATTGAAGCAGATTGAGTGGCAGAGAGCTGGAGCCAAATTGGCTTGAACAGTGAAAGTACAGAGCCCCAAACCAACAGGACCAAAAAACAAAAACAAAAACAAAACAAAACAACAGAAAACAAAAAACAGAAAGACAGACAAACAACAACAACAACAACAACAAACCCTCAGGAGAGGTAAGCTAAATCCAAATCTTTGTCTGACCACCTAATCTGCAGCCACAGGGAAGACCTCCACAGGGCTAAGCTAAAGAAACAGCCACAAGAAGTCACACAGATGTTAACAGCTGCATATCACAAAGGAGACAAAGTCTATTGTTTGAATCCAAGCAAGTTGAATGACTACTAGGTCAAAAATCTAAAAATCCTCAGGAAACACATGCACACAAAATTAGAGTTGGTACACTAAAGCTGCAACATTTAATTTTCAACCAAAAATTATTCAACGTGAAGAAAACAGGAAAGTGTGACCCATACTCAGGACAAAAAAAAAAGCAGTCAACATAAATGACTTTAAATAGACCTAGATGTTGGATTTTGCAAAAGCCTCAAAACAGCTGTACAAATATATTCAAAGAATTAAAATAAAATAATTTAAAAAATTAAAGGGAAATATATAGAAAATTCAACAGAGAAATTGCAACTACAAAATAATATAAATTCTAGAGCTAAAAGTATAACTAAAATTTTTCAATGGCTCAACAACAGATTGGAGATGGTAGATGAACTTGAATATGAACCAGTAGAAATTACCCAACAAAGAGAGAAAAATGTTTGAAGAAAAATGAACAAAACCTTCAAGATATAACTTAAGACATTATGAAGCACTTCACATACATACAACTAGAATGCCAAATAAAAGAAAGCAGCATTAAAAAAAATTATGGTCAAAAACTTCCAAAATATGGTAGAAAACAATTTAAAGATTCAAGGAGCTCAACAAAACCCCAAAAAACATAAACAAAAATAAAATCACACCACAGTCAAAATACAAAACAAAACAAAACAAAAACAAAAACAAACAAAATAAAAACACAGAAAAAAAAACTATGTGTTATGTATGAGAGAATAATTATAAATAACTGGCTGACATCTCACCAGAAACTATGAAAGCCAGAAGAGAATGGAAACATATTAAAAGCACTGAAGGGGGAAAAAAAATGCTATCACTAATGATTTTATATCCAGCTAAACTATCCTTCAAATACGACCATGAAATAAAATATATGTTCAGTACACAAAGACTGTTTTTTGTTGCCAGCAGAACTGCACTACAAGTTCTAAAGGAAGTACTTTAGCCTGAAGGAAAAATGATACTGGATGGCAACTGGGACCTATAATTTAAAATTTTTTTCAAAGGTAAGGAAACTATTTTAACTATATTTTTCTTTTATGTTTATATCTCTAAAAGATACAACTACTAAATTAAAAATTATAAATGAACATTAATGGGTTTATAACATAAACAGATCTAATATACAAACAATATACTATGCAAATGAAATAAGGGATAAACAAAAATACACTGTTCCAAGATTTCTAGATTTTACCTGAAGTAATTCAAGATTAACTTTAGTAAATCAGGAAAAGTTTGAGACGTATATGTAATCCTGGAGCAACATCTAAAAATTTAAAAATGCAAAAATATAGAACTAGAAAGCCAATAGAGAAATTAAAATGAAATACTAAAAAATACCTGATTAAAATAAAAGAAGCCATAAAGGACGGACAGAGAAAAAAAAAAAAACAGAAGACCCCAAACAAACTGCAAAAGGGAAGGTCTCAGTACAACTATATCAATAATTAAATGTAAATGGACTAACAACCCAACCAAAACATAGACACTATTTTTCTTAGTTGAGAGAGAGAAAAAGTGCGTGCATGCATGCTGCATGCGTGCATGAGCAGGGGATGGACAATAGGAGAAGGACAGAAAATCTCAAGAAGGCTCAATGCTCAGCATGGGCTCCATCCCATGACCCAGGATCATGACCTCAGCCAAAATCAAGAATGGGACACTTAACTGACTGAACCACCCCTGTGTCCCAAAAGACAGACATTTTAAAGACTAGATTTAAAATCAAAGAGCCAATTGTATGCTGTCAACAAAATATATGCTTCAAATAATAAAGACATAAACAGACTACATAAAACGTTACGAAGAAAGTATTCCATGAAAACAGTAAGGATAAGAAAAATGAAGTGATTCTATATTAATATCAAACAAAATAGACTTTATAACAAGAAATATTACTGAAGACAACTGGGGACTTCAAATGATAAAATGGTCAATACATCAGGTGGGTAGAACAATTATAAATATAGATGTGACTGATAACGAAGCTCAAAACACATAAAGTAAAAACTGACAGAACTAAAATGAGAAAGAGAGGAATTCATAATCATAAAGTCTTTAACAAACTCTCTGAAATTGATAGAACTGGACAAAAATATCAGCAGGAATGTAAAAAATCTGAATGATATTATCTATCACCTTAACCCAACTGATATTTCCAGAAAACCAAACCAATACCTGCAGAACACACACATTCCTTCAAGTCCATAAGGAATGTCTACCAATACAGACCATATACTGGGCCATTAAACAACTCTCAATAGTTTTTAGAATATTAAAATGTAACAGACTACATTCTCTTACTGCAACAGAATTCAATTAGAAATCAAAAAGGAAATAAATAAATAAAACATCTGGAATAGCCCCCAAGTATCTGGAACTTAAAAACTCCCTTTAAAACGACTCATAAAAATCACAAAGTAAACTAGAAAATATTTTGAACCGAATAATAATGAAAAGTGGTAAATTGATAAAACAGACTTCCTCAAAATGTAAAACATTTGCTCTTTGAAAAATACTGTTGTGCCAACATGAAACTGCTTTCCAATACATATCTGATAAAGAATGACATCTATAACATATGAAGAAACCACGAAGCTCAATAGTAAGCAAATGCCCCAATTTAAAAAAATGGGCTTCTTCTTAAAGAAGAGATGTGACCATCAACAAAGCACATGAAAACATAACCAATAATATTCATGATTAGGGAAATGCAAATTAAAACCAAAATTAAATACTACTTCCCACCTTGTAGAATAGATAAAATTAAAAAGACCAACAATACCAAGTGTTGATTGGCAAGCATGTGGTATGGCTCAAACTCTCATACTTTGCTGGGGGCAATAAGTATATAATTATTCTAACAGAAGTATTTTTATTCTGTCTCTAAAAATAAGCTAATCGAGCAACAGGCAGTTAAAAAAAAAGTTTTAAGGTGTACTTCATGAAGCAGACCATTGGGAACCTCTGTGATACCATCGGACTTAGACATGCAGTGGCCAATAACCAACACAAACTGGAGTTTGAGAATGGGTCAGTCCTGAAACAGAGAAGCTGCCCCCTGAAGACGGAGCAAAATGTTGGAGAAGAATGAGGCCATTCAGGCAGTCCATGATCCCACGGCACAGCAAGGCCAATGTCGGGGAGATGACGAAGTGAATTTTCATGTGGATGGCCATCTCTATGAACTTGATGGACGAATGCCTTTTCTGGTAAACCAGGGCACCAGTTCAGAGGACTCCTTGCTGCAAAATGCTGCCAAGGTTTGCAGAGAATTCACTGAGCATGAGTAAGGAGAAGTCCGTTTTTCTGCAGTGGCACTCTGCAAGGCAGCCTCATGCCCGAGGGGAGGGATATAGCTTTATTTTCCCCTCTTCCCTTCAGCATGAAACCTGTCCCCACAAAGCAGTCTAAAATGCTTCAGTACTTGTGGAACACAGCTGTTCTCCTTTGGTTCTGCAGGCACACTCTTATCCTCAACCACACACAGGCACTACAGAGCTCAGCTCTCGATCGAGCAAAGTTTGCTCTAAGCTTCAGATGCCAAAGCATTGTCCCCGAGTGTATGTATTGTACCTCAACAGCTAATGCTTTAAATGGCTTCTGTGGTTTATGTCTTTAAGTTAAGGCCCATTGTCCTTAAAAGAAATGAAACTTTTCTGTTGACCGATACGAAAAATAAAAAATAAAAAATTTTCATTGGCAATGTACACCGGAAGTCTATATTTTCTTTTATTTGGTTTTATACTGGTTTGGTACTTCTCAAATGAAATACATTGTTGAGTAACTAAAAGTCAATTGCCACTTAAAAACTCAGCTCATGGATGAAAACAACATGACCCAGTAAGCAGCTTCAGAGAACTTTCCACCAAAGTCGTGGAATTCATCAAAAATGAAGAGGAAGCAGATATCCGAGCACCTAGTCTGGTCAGCCTCGGCTCGACATCTTAAAGTCCTCCCTTCACTCTGAGGTCTGGGTCAGCCTTGGGAAGAACGTGGCAGCCACAACCAACCTGGCCATCATCCTCACAAAACGAAGCCCTGGTTTATCGCCGCTACCAGGAGCGACGGAAGGAGCTGGAGAGACAAGGCAACTCTCCTTTCACCCCATTGCTGTGCTTCTCACAAGTCAAGGTGGGATCTGTTAACCATTTTTACTACAGCACAAATGATTTCGAGACAGATTTAAGACCAGTCACTTATTAGAAAATGAAAGAGGAATTAAAAAAGGTTTCCTTTCCATTTTAATTATTCTCTGGATCCCTAGTCTATCAAAAATAAATGACTAAAGAACACAGCCACTTGAAAAGCAAAATGATGCATTGAAACCCAAGAGTAACCGGCTATGGTGATCAAAGGAGCTGAGAGACACAGGTGCTTAAGTGTGTATGACTGACCTTGACAAATAATTAACTAAAGGAGTTGTTTTCATGGGAAACCGATCATCCCACACGGAGCTGGGGGGAAAAAAGGGAAAAACGCAGATTTACTCCATCCTGGACAGGTGGTTTGAACACGCGATACAAACATAGCTCAACACCACAGCCAGCCTTTTGATCCCCTGAGAAAAACACTTAGCTCAAGAGAACAGCACCTCCATGGTGGTTCCCTGGGAAACTTTATTCTTGCTAACATTTAGAACTCAATAAGAACTAAAGGAGAGAGCTGGGACCATTTGGATTAGAGATGTTGACTGCCTTTAAAAATTCAAGAAACTATTAAAGAACACAACCTTAAAGAGGAGAGCAATCTCTGAGGCAAAACAGTCCTAGTACCACACTCACTTCTTGTCACAGCCCCTAAAAATAAGTACCAGTATTTTACCCTAACCTTATTATCATGGCCGACCTCCCCCTCTTCTGAGGTAATGTCTATAAATCTTGGCATCCAGTGTGGTTTTTTCGCCACATGTCAGCTATTAGCAATGGTATTTTTCCTGACAGCTAATTGGTAACATTAAAGAAGAGAAATGAAGAGCGTTGTGCTTGCAAAGTCATTTTCACCACTAACAGCAATACGCATTTTATGAGGGACATGGCACTGCCTGCAAATCGAAAGGACACGCTTTTCACCCTATTTGCCAGTAGAATGAGAAACGAGAAAATGAAATCCATACCTTGGGTTTATTTACAGGACAGTTGAATTAGCAACACTTCCTGTGCCAGAAGGTTCTCTCCAAGCAACACGTATGCCAAGGGAGTCCTCTGCAGCCGGCAGACAGCTCGGGAGCCTCCCTCACCCCAAGGGTCACATGTCCCTTACCTTTCCTTTTGGTCGTGTAAAACCCAACAGCTGCTCCATTCCACCACAGAATTTTTGCTTGCTCCTTCACAGAGTGAGGCAAAAAAAACATGTCGCCGTCATCCAAATTTCTCTCCAATCTTCCAAAAATAACGACGTTTAGAATGAAAAGCACAATCCTCTCCCCAAAGGACTGAACCTTTGGAGGGGGGGGGTGGAAGAAAAAGAAAGAACAAGCAAGTGAGAGAGGAAAATCGCACGCGATAAATTTTGCACTTGGAATCAACCCACGCGTCGGGGCCAGGTGTGTGCACCGTCGTTACGAGATTCCTTCCGTGCTCAGGAGCCAAACTACGAATCATAATTTCTCAGAGGTTTTCACGACCCTGACCTCTTGCACCCATCGGGCTCCAGGAGCGAGGGGCAGTGCCAGAGGGGCCTCCTGGGTCTCCAGGGTCACAGATGTGGAATGTAAGCAGAGAGAGAGAACAATCCATTGCAGGTCAACAAAACAGGAAGTTACCTCTGAGAGGGGGAGGGGGGGCAGGTAAGCCATTTCAGCAGATCCGCTGGACATGTCCGGAAATCACCCCATGCTCCATTTTTAACAACTTCCCCAGAATTCTGGTCCTCAGAAAGAAGATAAAGAATTGGGGGGGGGGGAATCAATGGCTACACCCAAAGCCAACGCTTTTCTATGGCTCGCAATGTGATAATTTGGAGCACACACCAGAGTCCCAATCTCAGAGAATTACTGGGAGTCAAGGCTCATCTTGTTCTAAGGCTCTAACGTGAAACCACTTCTTGCCCATCGCAATGTCACAAGTGAGGAAATTGCATGTGGTCAAGGTCAGGCCCACACAGAGTTTTTGCATGATCAAGTCAAAATGACTTCATGCTCCTCTGCCTGTTAAAATTTTCTGCATGTGGATAGCCCACAGGTGGCAAACAGGTGGCATGAATGGAGGCGTCCCGCTCCTACACCCACAGAAGACAGAGCTAATCAATCCCAGTCTGTGTGGCCGGGCTGGGATACGGTCACAGAGTCCTTCTAAATGCAGTCCTCCAGGCAACCGCAAGCGAGCCCTTGAGATGAACCCAATCAACTATCGATGGAGAGAGAGCATCATACTCCGACAAGACTACTATGTGACAGCCTACGCGTGTGGGTGTTTGTCACCCCATCCTATGCGTCACCACGAGAGAAGCAATGCCATCAACTGGGCTCTGACTTCCACCCACAAGCTTCCATTCCATTCTCCCCACAAGCCAGGGAGGTCCTGATTTATAGGTGAGGAATTTGAAACTCAAAGAGAGTAAATGATTACATTTATTGATTTCTCTGCCTCGTTCCAAAGAGCACTCATGACAGCGGAGCGAGGGCTCTGTCAGAGGCAGGCAGGCTCAAAACAACAGGCCAGGCCTTCAGAGTCGCAGGTCAGTGCACCTGCTGCAGCCCACCCATGGTTCCCTTCTGCATCTTCATCCATTAGAGCTAAGACTTGGTGGGGGCGCCTGGGTGACTCAGTTAAACGCCCAACTCTTGATTTGGGCTCAGGTCATGATCTCATGGTTTCGTGAATTCGAGCCCCAAGTCTGGGTCTGTGCGGACAGATGCAGAGCCTGCTTGGGATTCCCTGTCTCCCTCTCTCTCTACCCCTCCCCCTCTCACTCTCTCTCTCTCTCGGAATAAATAAACATTTACGAAAAAAAAAAAAGAATTAAGACTTTGAGAAAGGAAAGTTTCATATAAATATCTATGCTTAGTTTTATACTGAATACTTAACACTTAAATTTTTATCATCATCGTCATCATCATCTATGATACTGGCTCTACGGCCTAGATTTATTTGCTGGGAGATCTTTATCAACACCCAACCTCTTTTGAGCCTCAGTTTCCCCCAGTGGTCAAGGGAGGAGATTGCCTAAGCGGTCCTTAAAACACTTGGGGAGAGGAGGAGGGAAAAAAAAACACGTGTTTTCAAAAGCTCTGATAATAAAAACAAGGCAGCTTGCAGTACCCTAGCAAATGGCACCAAGTGTTCAGTGCCAATAAACGTATTAATTGGTCCAGAATGTAAAATAGTTCACCTTCATCTGGAGCCAAATCTTAAATGAGAAAAAGCTTTGTGAAAACCACACCAGCTTCACTCTGAGCAGCCACCCCGATTTCATATCTCAGACAGTAGCAGGCCAAATCAAGTTCAGACTTGAAGAAAAACTAGCTGGTCCCAAAACCTGAGTGGGGTGGTGTGGGAGGTTATATTTTTCAACTTCCAAAGCCGAAGAGTTCAGAGGAAAGCCAGAAGAGAAAAGCAGGCTGCGCCTGGCAGAAGGGAAATATCCAATCAAAAACTGGCAGGAGAAAAAGGAGAAGAAGAAAATGCACTTAATTCGTCCAACTTCGTTACGGGGGAAAAATATGTGTGACATGTGATTCTGACTTAGAAACGTTTCTGAAAACACAAAACCAAGATCCAGTTCTAATCCCTCAATTAGGGACACTAATTATGTTAACAGAAAGGACGTTAACCTTTTTTTTTTTTTTTTTTTTTTTTTTTTGGTAATTGATGAAGAAGAACTGGCTAAGACACAAAATGTGATTAAAAGAAAAATAAATAAATAAATGTCGAGACCCGAAGTTCTACAAATGGAAAGGGAAACTCTCTCTCCGAGGCAGTGGGACAGCTAGATCTTCACGACATGGCTCATTAAAGAGCAAGTAACATCCAAGTTTCTTTCTGTTCGCAATTTAAGCCACATTTTCAGAAAATTTAGGGTTTTCTTCATCTAAACACAGAAAAATTGACACATGGAAGAAGTGATCACTCTCATTCTGGGAAAAAAAAATGATTTAAAGAGCAAATCAGACTCCTCCTGGCATTCAGAACACCCAGCCACCAAACACTGCGGGCCCACCTGTGGAAAGGGACCAGAATAGAAACACAAATGGGTACACCAGGCCGCCCCGCTGGGTACCCCACACTCATTTGCTGAATCTCAAGCCGTTGTTAAATTGGCCGGTTTGGGGGAGGAGGCGGGACACTTTTCAAAACACTATCTTTTGAGTCAATTAAATCCCGACCTGAAAAATCCTGCTGTGTAAGCAACGTGGATGTAACCAGAGGGCATTATGCTAAGTGATGGAAGTCTGACGAAAACCAATACTGCATGATCTCACATGCATGTGGAATCTTAAAAAGTCAAACTCCTAGGAACAAAGAATAAAATGGCGGTGACCAGGGACTAGAGGTGGGAGAAAAGAAAAAATGTCGGCCAGCAGGTACAAACTTCCAATTATACGGTGAATAAGTTCTGGGAATCTAATATACGGCATGATAATATATATAGCTAATAATACTGTATTAAATTAAAGTTGCTAAGACAGTAGATCTTAAATGTTCTCATCACCAAAAAATGGCAATTACGTAATGGAATGCAGGTGTCAGCTAACACCATGGTGGCAATCATGTCGCAATATGTAAGTGTATCCGATGAACAGAGTGTAGACCTCAGACTTACTTACACGATGTGCATGTCAGATTTATCTCAATAAAGCCAGGGGAGGGGGAGCAGGCATGAAAAAGACAACTCACAGGCTGGGAAGCAGTATTTGCAAATCGTATCTGCAGTGGATGCAATAAGGACTTGCACTCAGACTATATGAATGTTTACAACTCAAGAGTAAAAAGTCAACTAACCCAATTAAAAAGGGGGCCAAGGGTTTTAGTAGACATTTTCCTAGAGAGGATATATGAATGGCCAACGAGTACATGAAAAAACGTCTAATGCCCTTAGTCATCAGAGACATACAGATCAAGACCAGGAGATACCACTTCACACATGGCAGGATGGATAACATTAAAAATAAAAATAAAAAAAAGACAGTAACAAGGGGTGGGGTGGGGAGACATGGAAAGATGGACACCTTCAGACGTTGCTAGTGGGAATGTAAAATGGTCCAGCTTACCAGCAATTCCACTCCTAGGGCCCCACCCAAGAGAACTGAAAATACATGTCCTCACAAAAACTTGCACATGGATGTGCATAGTGGCATTATTGATTATGGCCAAAGAGTTGAAACCACTCAGATGTCTACCAACAGATAATTGGATGAACGAACGTGGTCTGTCCATGCAGTGGGATAATACTCAACCGTAAAAAGGAATGAGGTTCTGTCCCATGCTACAGCGTGGATGAACCCTGAAGACTCTATGCTCCATGAGAGCAGCCGGACACGGAAGGCTGGCTACCTACCACATGATTCTACGGATGCGAAATGTCCAGAATGGACACATCCATAGAGACAGAAAGTAGATTCGTTGCCAGGGGCTGGGGGAAAACGAAATGAGGGGTGACTGCTGATGGCAGGGATGGGGTGATGAAAACATTCTAGAATCAAATAATGGTGGCCGACGTCCACCTCTGTACAAATACTAACAATCGCTCAATTATACACTTTGAAAGGGTGTAATTTATAGTACACATTTATGTGTTCATTTTCTAAGCCAAACCTGAAAGAATACTGATATGTCATTTAGTATTTACAGGACCCAATGAGGGAGAGCACGTGGAATTCCAGACAACTGTGCACAGAACCACCATTGCAAGACTGCCGAGAAGCACCTATGGAACTAAGAGAAGTATGCCAGGGGTGCCTGCGTGGCTCAGTCGGTTAAGCATCTGACTTCGGGTCAGGGCATGATCTCGTGGTTCATGAGTTCAAGTCCCGCATCAGGCTCTGTGTTGACAGCTCAGATCCTGGAGCCTGCTTCAGATTCTGTGTCTCCCTCTCTCTCTCAGTCCCTCCTCCAGTCACCGTCTGTCTCTCTCTCTCAAAAAATAAACATTACAAAATTTTTTTAAAAAGATAAGTATACCAATCAAATGAAAACAAGCAGACGTGAGATAAATAGTCTAGATTCGTCACTAGTTACTACCTTTTTCCTCTGCTTCTGCCCTAGCCAAACTTCAGTGAAGAGAATGCCGCAGGGACTCCGAGGAGCTGCTAGAGCACCTGCCCTTGCCCCTGCCATCCTAGGCTTTGGCTTTACAACTGCTCTTTAAAAACCACAGCCCGTCAAAGACCTCCAGGCCCGATGTCAAAGAGACTGGAGTTTATGTCCAGTTAAATCACTTACTAGCTGTGCGGCTCAGCCTTAATGCCTTCATCTGCCAAACAAAAACCTTTAAGAGTCTAAAAGTAGACAATCCCCACAGAGCCTGCGGTAACACACAGGCCAGTACCTAACATAACGTCTGACTCATAGTAAGTACCGACAGTACTTGGACGCTATCAGCAGAACTTTCCTACACACTAGACAGGTGAGGGGGATTAAAGTTTTAAAACTAAGACATGAGGGACCACTCAAGAAGGTAAGAGAAACTTGCCAATAGCCAGATGTCTGTTGCACACGGCCACTCACTACTCTGTTCCTTACTGGCAGGGCGTTCGAGAGTGAAAAGGTGTTGCAGTCCTAACTGACAAGTGTGACTTATTTGGAAATAGGGTCTCTGCAGATGATCAGGTTAAGATGAGGTCATTGGGGGGCATCGGTTAAGCATCTGACTTCAGCTCAGGTCATGATCTTGTGGTTCGTGGGTTCAAGCCCCGTGTCGGGCTCTGGGCTGACAACTCAGAGCCTGGAGCCTGCTTGGGTTTTGGTGTCTCCCCCTCTCTCTGCCCCTCCCCTGTTCACTCTCTGTCTCTCTCTCTCAAAAAACACAAATAAACATTAAAAAAATTGTTTAAAAAAAAGATGAGGTTATTAGGGCGGGCCCTGATCCAATGTGACTCATGTCCATGTAGAAAGGGGGGACCTGGGCAGAGACAGACCTCCACCAAGGGAACTCAAGGAACAGGCCTGGAAGACACTCTCCCCTGTGGGACTGTGAGACAACACATTCCGGAGACTCGTCCACAGAGCCCTACTTCTTTTGTTCTTTTTTTTTTTTTAATGTTTATTTATTTATTTATTTATTTTTAATAATTTATTGTCAAATTGGTTTCTATACAACACCCAGTGCTCAATCCAACAAGTGCCCTCCTCTGTGCCCATCACCCACTCTCCCCCCTCCCATACACATCTCTCCCCTCAGTTCTTTCTTATTCTTTGAGAGTCTCTCATGTCCTGTCTTCCTTCCTCTCTGTGGCTTTTTTTTTTTCCCTGTTCCCCTCTTCCCCTCCCCCCTGGTTCTCTGCTAGATCTTCCAAAGCCTACCTATGCGTGGGAACATATGGCATCTGTCTTTCTCTGCCTGACTTATTTCACTCAGCATAATATCCTCCAGTTCCATCCATGTTGCCACACATGGCCAGATTTCATTCTTTCTCATTGTTGCGTAGTATTCCGTTGTATATATGTACCACATCTTCTTTATCCAATCATCAGTTGATGGACACTTAGTCTCTTTCCATGATTTGGCTATTGTCGAAAGTGCTGCTATGAACATTGGGGTACACGTGCCCCTATGCATCGTTCTTAACATGATAGTAAGCACAGGAGGACTTGAAAACCTGTCTTGCAATGCTCATTGAAATTCATATCCCCTCACCTTCATCAGACCTTCTCTGGCAGGATCGGAGGTTCGCAGTGCTTCTTCGGTGGCCCACCAGGACTCCTTTATGTAAACAGCCACAACTAAAGAGAAAGCCGAGAGAAAATGATGACGGACCCGCAGCCACCCCGAGACCACCAGAGAGCCGGTTTCACCAGCCTGCACTCACCTCGCAGGCGGAGGCGCCAAGGAAGAGGATGTGTGGGTAAAGCGGGTGATGTTTCCAGAACTTTGTTCTCTGAGAGCACCGACCAGGACAGAGCGACCACTCTCACCTGAAGGGGGCTTCACCGACGTCTTCACAGACGGCCTGCTGCGAGCTCCAAAGCAAGATGTGTGTGCCCCGGTGCTATGGGGCGAATCACGCTACACGCCCCTAGTGACAAATTCGATGCCCAAGACTTAACATTTTTTTTTTCAAAGTGCAGTTATGGCCTGCAACTCAGAACTCCCCATTTAGTCAAACCCAGAACTCCCCATTTAGTCAAACCCAGTGTTATCGCAAGGGCATCAAACACACCATCTTCTCATCGTCCTCAGCACCGGGCTTGGCCCCGGCTTCCTTTCCGTGATTTTTTTCCTCTTCTCACAGTGAAACTGTCACCTGTGTTTTTCTGAGGAGGACACTGATGCTCTAAGAGGTAAAGTAACCTGAAGCCAGAGCGGGAGGCGGGGGTCCCCCTGGGCCACAGCTCTCTCGCAGAGACCAGAAAGGAGTCAGCTGTTAGAATATGGAGTGGCGGGGGTGCCTCTGAATAAGGGGGCTCTGGGGCTGGATCTGCAGGAGAAGGAAGAGACATCTCTCCTCCACCCACTCCTGCCCCACCCCAGGCTCGACAGCCCCTGAGGCTTGTGGATTCTGCCCTTTCCATGTTCGGACGTGGGCCCTGCTACTCTAAGGGTGACCATGGAACACCCTCGACCTCACTGAGCCCCAAATTCTTCATCAGAGTTGCCCAAACTGATCACCCGAGGTGGCTGACAAGTTCTGATGGGGACTGACCATAAACACCTAGCACCGGGCCGGTGAGCTGGGTGACAGCGGATACACGTCTCCCTCCTCCCCTCCTCCCCATCTCCATGCTGCTGCCCCACCCCCTCCTCCCCAGCCCCAGATGCCAGCAGGGGCCGGGCCACCGTCCACAGAAGACCGCGACAGTACCTCACCTGGCCCCCTGCCTCAGTCTCCCCCGCTGATCCATCCCTACTGCGTGGTCCCTCCAAAAGCAAATCCAGTCATGGCCTCCACCTCTTGCCTCTCAGCTGGGCAACCCTCCTTTCCTTGCTTAAGGATTCCATTTAAACACCAAAGTTACTTTGATTGTTTTCTAGTTGTTGTCGTTGTTTTATTTTTTATTTTATTTATTATTTTTTTAAGTTTATTTATTTTGAGAGAGAGAGTGCATGCAAGGGAGTCAGAGCACAAGAGGTGAGGGGGGTAGGGAGAGAGAGAGAGAGAGAGAGAGAGGGAGAGAGAATACTAACCAGGTTCTGCACTCTCAGCACAGAGCCTCACTCCGATCTCAATACCGTGAACCATGAGATCATGACCTGAGCCCAGATCAAGAGTCCATCACTTAACCAGCTGAGCCACCCACGTGCCCGTTTTTCTGTTGTTTTTGTTTTGTTTTGTTTTGTTTTGTTTTGTTTTGTTTTTTACTGTCTCTACACTTTTGCCTTTTCCAGAATGTCATATACTTAGAATCATACAGTATGTAGCCCTTTTCCAACCGGCTCCTTTCACTTAGTAATATGCCTTTAAGGTTCCTTTCCTGTCTTTTCATGGCTAGCGATCTCCTCTGGTATCTTTTCTATGCCCCCTTTTCTTAAATTGCCATTTTTAAAAACTTTTTTTCATGTTTATTTATTTTGAGAGAGGGAGAGAGAGAGCATGAGCAGAGAAGGGACAGAGAGAGAGAGAGAGAGAGAGAGAGAGAGAGAGAGAATCCCAAGCAGGCACCATGCTGTCAGCGTAGAGGCTAACATGAGGTTCGACCTCACAAACTACAAGTTCATGACCTGAACTGAAATCAAGAGCCAGACACTTAACCGACTGAGCCACTCAGGCACCCCAAATTTCCATTTTTATATCAGTTTCTCAAGCCTGAGAGGTCCAGAAGCCACACAGTAAGAAGAAGCACCTTCCCAGTCAAATCTTTTTAGCTGAAGATGTGGAGGAAAATGACATGGAATATAAAACAAAAGTCACTTGAACATTTATATAAGGATCAAGGCTTTAAAACCAATTTTGGGGGCACCTGCGTGGCTCAATCGGTTAAGCACCTGACGTCGGCTCAGGTCATGATCTCATGGTTCATGAGTTTGAGCCTCGCATCGGGCTCTGTGCTGACAGCTCAGAGCCTGGAGCCTGCTTCAGATTCTGTGTCTTCCTCTCTCTGCCCCTCCCCTGCTCATACTCTGTCTCTCTCTGTCTCTCTCAGAAATAAATAAACGTTGAAAAAAATTTATTTAATAAAAAAAATAAAACCAATTTTGGGAGCCAATCAGGTTAAGCCGCTATCACCTTCTTCCCTATTTCTCTCTGCTCTTTGAGGAACTTTAGTAGAAAACTCTGTGAAGACCAAGTTACAATGACATTAGTCAGTTATTAAGCATGAACTCTGCCCAACCAGCCCCTCCTCCCCAAAGACCAACATCACCCAATCCACTATGTCAGTTTCATATCGTTGGTGAGTTACACCATCAACAATCGTTCCAAAATTGATTGAGCCGGCTGAGAAAGAAGGGCCAATTAAATGCTTGACACCTGCCTTCATTTATTCAATTAAATTCATGCTCAAAATGGCACCGACAAGAACTTACAGGAGGTTTATAAAGCCATAAGGATTATTTTCCTGCTTAACAAGGTGAATCGATAAAAGATGTTCCATTTACTAATACGGTGCATTACTGTAATACAGATGTTCAATTTGCTAAGACAGTTTCAGAAAGGAAATGTGTTATGGTTCGGCGTTTGTGTGGTGCCTTGCAAATTTCACGGTGTACCGCAGATCATTAATTAGTCACACAAGTTGTCACAAAAGAGATTGAACTGGTTGTCGGTTTTTGTTTTTTTGTTTTGTTGGTTGTTTTTTTGTTTGTTTGTTCTTTACCAAAACTAATCTTATGCTGCTAAGGATACATAACAATGAAGGTGAAGTCCAATCAAATTTAACAGACCTAAAATAAATTGTCCTCCAAATCCACTCTCCTTAAAAACAGAATCAGCCTTCTGGAAACCAGCAGCTTTTGATCAGAAGATGCAATATCTAGTCAAGAGGAACCAAGAGGACAGAGTGGTGGCAGAGCACAGGGAGAGAGACGGTAGCCAGCTCAGCAAGGACAAAGGACAGATCCTGGGGACTGACAGGCACTGCAGAGGCAGCCTCAGGGCATCACAGCTGAGACCCCGAAGCCAGCAGGTTCCAAGAGTTAGAAAGTGGAAGCCACACACCTGCGGTTTTCAAAGAAAAGGTGATCAGTCTCCCTCAGGCTCTCTCCTATCGAGGGCCTGAGCAGAGACTGGACACTCGCAGATGGCTGTGTAGTGGTGACAACAGTCAACGGGACGTTACCAGTTAAAGGCCAGCCTCGCTGCACGAATTTAATTTCCCTGCCTCCCCGCCCCCAGCGACAGGCGGTGTGGACCACAAAGAATGTCAGTAATGGATTCTATTCTGTGACAGTTCAAGTTTCCCCAACAAGTTAAGACAGCGAGGTTCCTAAGGCTAACTCCCAGTGGCCCGTCTTCACCGCAGCTCAGCATGGTCAACTGAACAGTGCTGTCTGTCCTAGGCCCTCGGAGGCAGATGAGTAAGTCCTCGTCCTTGCCCTTGGGAGTTGGCAGCCTGCAGAGGAAGGAGTGCTAAGCAACCTGCTCCAATACGGGCCAGGGCATAAAGGTACTGGAGTCCAGATGGGAGCCAAAGCATCACCAGGACCCGGAGGAGAGAGGCGATTCTGCGAAGGGGGTGTTGGGAAAGCATCCCCAGCGAATTCAGACAGCTTGGGTTCTGGATCCATGGGGATGAACAGGCAGAGACAACAGGCAAGACCACTACAGGCAGCATAAGCTGTGAGCAGAGGCACAGAGCCCTACAAGTCCAAGGCCACATTCGGGGCATCTCAAGCAGGGGGGATAGCTGGAAAGAGACCTAAACAATAGAAAAGGCAGCAAACGTTGGTTACAAGATTTCAGGATACAAAGGTAATACACAAAAGCCAACTGTTTTCCTATATGCCAGCAATGAACAAGTAGAATGTGAAATTAAAAACACAATACCATTGACATCAGCATCCCCCAAAATGAAATACTTAGGTATAAAGCTAACAAAATATGCACAAGATCAATGAGGAAAATTATAAAACTCTGACAAACACAATCAAAGAACTGACTAATAATGAGATATTCTATGTTCATGGATAAGACAACTCGATACTGTTCGGTGCCTGGTTGGTTTGGTCAGTTAAGCACCAACTTCAGCTCAGGTCATGATCTGATGGTTCATGAGTTCGAGCCCTGCGTGGGTCTCTCTACTATCAGCTCAGAGCCTGCTTCAGATCCTCTGTCTCCCTCTCTCTCTTTTAATGTTTTAATAAACATTAAACACTGGGTGGCTTAGTTGGTTAAGCATCCGACTTCGGCCTAGATCATGATCTTGCCATTCCTGAGTTTGAGCCCCACGTCAACCTCTGTTTTGGGGGCTCAGAGTCTGGAGCCTGTTTCAGATTCTGTGTCTCCCTCTCTCTCTGCTCCTCCCCCATTCATGCTCTGTGTGTGTGTGTGTCTCTCTCTCAAAAATAAATAAACATTAAAAAAAATTTTAAATTAAAAAAAGACAGTGACTCAATATTGTTGAGATGTCAGTTCTTCCCAATTTGATCTATTCGTTCAATGCAATCCCAATCAAAATTCCAAGGAAACTGCTTCATAACACTATTGACGATGGAAACTGCTTCATAACACTCCCGAGTCTTCCTGGAAACTCCAATCCGAACTTCCTGCTCCGGTTTGCAGGGAAATGCCCATCTTTCTGTCCCCAGTTTGACCACCTCTATCCTGTCTGCTCCCTCAGGTGGATACAGGTTTCTACCCACCACATCTTCTCACCGCCATTCCTTTTTCTGTCAGGGAGTGTTAAGCTGACCACCGTCTTCCTCACTTTCTTCTTCTGAGGATGTGGGCGCACCTCAGGCTTCATGAAGACACACGCTTGAACCACTCAGTGCCTCCCAACAACATTCTTAATTTTTTTTAATATTTATTTATTCTTCAGAGAGAGAAACAGTGTGAGTGGGGGAGGGGCAGAGGAGAGGGAGACACAGAATCCAAAGCAGGCTCCAGGCTCTGAGCTGTCGGCACAGAGCCCGATGCGGGACTTGAACTCACCAACCACGAGATCATGACCTGAGCCCAAGTCAGATGCTTAACTGACTGAGCCACCCAGGTGCCCCCTGACAAAATTTTTAAACCTTTCATCTGGCCTACTAAGATGTCTTAAAGGAGCTAAGTCCTTTTTTCTTTAAACGTGCTTTATATAATGAATAAGCAAAGCAATCATTGTTAAGAAGATGATGCGATTTTTCCACAGTACGGGTCAGGGAGTGCTGGTTGTCACCTGTCCTTGGAAGCCAAAGTCGGATGCTCAGCCGACTGAGCCACCCGGGCGTCCCTTTCCTGAGAAGGATTTCAAGACCATGTTCCAACTCAGCAAGGAGGAGCACTGTGAAAGGAGCACGGCGAGGGGTTAGCAGCATCCGGGGAGGAGCCAGGAGCACCCGTGGTCGTGCCTGCCGTCCCTGCTCATCGGCCCCGGCCGGGGGGAGGGCAGGCAGCAGGACGCACCGGAATCGTCCGCAGCCCCTCCGAAGGTCACACTGGCGAAGTACATGTTGCTCATTTAACCCACGTGTTGAGTCTCCATTATGCACGAAGCACGTAACAAATCCACCCGAGGAATTAAATTTAGACTCCGGCTTAAGACACTGACAACTCCGAGGAGGAGACCACCGTCTAGGACGTGAAGTGGAATAAAGTGAAGTCAGATCGAGGCTGCGTGCCGCAGGACGGCAGAGAGGAGGGGCAGGCATTCCTGCGGAGGGGCCGCGAGAGCCCGCGGTGGAAGGTGCCCTCGGCAGGGGCAGGCCTGGAGGACGCATCAGGCCCAGGTGGGAAAGGGGACTCCAGGGGCGGTGGGTGACGGGGCCTCAGAGATGTGAGCGGGCCCAGCACGCCGCAAAGGACTGGGACTGCAGGGTGCCCGAGCCAACGGGCAGGGAGGAGGCGGGGCGGCCGATCAGGGCGGACTCAAGGGCCTACACGCTCTGCAGACCACTGCCAGCCACCAGGCTTCTGACATGGCCCAATTGCAGTTTTAAAACTATAACGTGCGGCGCCTGCCTGGTTCAGTTGGTTAAGCGTCCAAACCAGCTCAGGTCATAATCTCACTGTTTGTGTGTTGGAGCCCCGCTTCAAGCTCTGTGCTGACAGCACGGAATCTGGAGCCTGTTTCGGATTCTGTGTCTCCCTCTCTGTCTCTGCCCTGCTTGTACTCTGTCTCTCCCTCTCTCTTAAAAATAAATAGATTTAGGGGCGTCTGGGTGGAAGATGCTCAGTTGGTGGGGCAGCCGACTCATGGTTTATGAGTTCAAGCCCTGCGTCTGGCTCCACGCTGACAGCTCAGAGCCTGGGGCCTGCTTCAGATTCTGTGTCTCCCTCTCCTTCTGCCCCTCCCCCACTTGTGCTCTGTCTCTCTCTCAAAAATAAACATTAAAAAAATAATAAAAAATAAATAAATAGACTTAAAAAATTTTTTTCCATGAAACAATAACACATACCGCAACCACAGGTGCAAGCACTCACCAAGCACCTGGCGCAACACCAAGGCCAGTATCTCAGTTAACGCTCGCCACGGCTGAGTCTTTTTTTTTTTTTTCCCCCTCAGGTGAGGCTCAGAGGAGTTAAGAAACCCGGTCAAGGTCAGGGGCCTGTCAACAGCAGCACTGGGGCTGGGTGCGAACCGAGACCTGCTGGTCCCAGATCCCCCGAGCTCCGTGTGAAGGAGAGACAAGAGGACAGAGTCAGGAAGACAGGCATCAAAGATGGAGAACAGAGGAGCCAAGACACGGCGACGAGAAAGGAGAGATCAGCACGGAAAGGCCCTACCGGAGTGGATGCTTTAGGATTTCATTTTGCACCTGGGGGGGAAAGCGGGCTGCCATTTATTCAGCAATGACAAGTGCCAGGCACCGTACTTGGCATCGGCAGGGGCAGGCCCAGGTGACCAGGCCGTGCCCACCCACACCATGACCGGCGCTCTCAGGCGGGAGCAGTCACCACGCACCCACCCAGGGGCCGTGTGTTCACCTTTGGGCTGACAGGACAAAACAGCACAACAGACACGTCTTTCTCGTACTTCTGGAGGTCTGAGATCCGGTTGCCAGCACAAGCAGGCTCTGGCGAGAGCCCCGTTCCAGATCCCAAACTGCTAACTTCCCGCGGTGTCCTTACGCGGCAGAAGGGGCAAGGGAGCCCTCTGGGGTCCCTTTCGTAGGGACACTGATTCCCGTTCATGTGGGTGGAACACCTCCCCGAAACCCTACTTCTAACGCCATGGCACTGGGGTTTGGATTTCCACATATGAATTTATGGGGCACACGGTCATTCAGACCACAGCAGTCTTTCTGAGGGGAGGGGAGGCGTGCGGGGGCAGAATGTCAACGCAAGTCCTGAGCCAGACTGGGCTTCCAAGCTGGGGGCTGTGGGGACCAGGCTGAGGTATCAGCTTCAGAAGTCTCTGGAAGAATATGACCAATGAGAGACATAATCAGAGTAGTGTTTTAGAAAGTGGACAGTTGGGGGCCGACTGGGCGGCTCCATTGGCTGAGCGTCTAACTCTTGGTTTCGGTTCAGGTCACGATCTCACAGTTCATGAAATCGAGCCCCGCCATGGGCTCTGTGCTGTCAGTACAGAACCTGCTTGAGATCCTCTCTCTCCCTTTCTCTCTGCCTCTCCCCCGTGTTTGCACGCGCTCTCTCTCTCAGAATAAATAAACTTAAGAAAATTTTTTTCAATTTAAAAAAAGAAAGAGAACAGTTGGATTATGCCCAGGTAGGAGGAATTAGCCATTTTGAAGTTAAAAAAAAAAAAAAAAAAAAAAAGGCTGTTGGAGAAGGATCTCCCTGACGGAGCGTAGAGAATGGTTTCAGGTGAGGCTGGAGGCAGGGAGAACTTGGGAGGCTGTGGTGATCTAGACAAGAAGTGAGCAGGGGCTGACCATAGCAGTCGGGCTGAGGCAGGGGGATCCCCAGAGGACAGACACCACCACCTGGGGAAGGAGACTGGGCTAAGGCAGAAGAGACAGGGGAGGCAGAGGCTGGCACCCAGCTCTCAGGCCTGAGTGGAAGACGCAGGTGCCTTCGCCAGGAAGAAGTGAGGACAACAGGAGGCATAAAGGTTTTAGTTTTGAAATGCCTGTTAAGGATAGCAAGGTCAGGGCAAGGTCAGAGCCGCCGGCAGGCAGCTAGATACACAGCAGAGACCCAGAGAAGGTTCCTGCCCCCGTAACATTATAGGAACCAACGACGGAAGGGTTTACACTCATACACATGCGCGCGCGCACACACACACACACCCCTTACCTCGCACACACACGCACACACACCCCTTACCTCCCACACATGCATGCACACACACACACACACACACACACACACACACACCCCTTACCTCCCCCGCACCAACTGCAAGCTGTTCATTCCTGGCCCATAGTGTATACTTCTTCAATCGAAACCAAAGGGGCTTCAAGTCCCCCTACTGCCCACCCTCTGCCCTAACTTGATCGTTCCCCCAGAGCCTAGGCTGCCATTGATTGCCCCGTTACAAATCTAAGAAATATGTAGTTCCACAAAAAAAAAGAAAAAAAGCACAGTTAAACCAAAGTGACAGGCCGTCTTCCCAAAAGCAAAATACACGTAGGGGAAAAAAAAAAAAAAAAAAAAAAAGAACGTTGCAAAGTCCTGGCAGAGCACAGCACATAAACACATTCCAAGGCATTGCATGACTTTTATGCAACATTGACCGAGCCAGTCAATAATTTAAGGGGAGGGGAAAAATACGCAAGTTGACATAGCAACTGTCACATTGCATTACTCGGGCCACCGTTTCCATACAGATGTCTTCCTTAAAGGAAAACACTTCCCCGGATGCCCCATGAACTTGGGCGCCTCTCTGCCATCGAGAAAGAAACATCTGGTTTGCGGTATATTTGCAACAGCCTCCGTGTGGTTCTCAGGCCTTTCTTGCCTTAAGCAATTTTGTTTTCATGAGTCTAAGAGTTTAATTCAACAAAGAAGGGTAAAATAGGGTGCCTGGTCCCTGAGGTGCAGCTGGACTGCAAGGTGTTGGGGCAGAAAGAAACCCACACCGGGGCGCCTGGGGGTTCAGTCGGTTAAGCGTCGAGCTCTTGATTTCGGCTCAGATCGTGATCTCACGGTTCATGAGTTTGAGCCCCGCGTTGGGCTCCGTACTGACAGTGCAGAGCCTGCTTGGGATTCTCTCTCTCTCCTTCTCTCTTTCTCTCAAAACGAACTTTTTTTTTTAATGTTTACTTATTTTTTAAAGACAGAGACATAGCACAAGCAGGGGAGGGGCAGAGAGAGAGGGAGACACAAAATCCAAAGCAGGCTCCAGGCTCTGAACTGTTAGCACAGAGCCGAAGCGGGGTCTCAAACTTGAGAATGGCAAGATCATGGCCTGAGCCAAAGTCTGACACTCAACTGACTGAGCCACCCAGGTACCCCTCGAAATAAATAAACTGGAAGGAAGGAAGGAAGGAAGGAAGGAAGGAAGGAAGGAAGGAAGGAAGGAAGGAAGGAAGGAAGGAAGGAAGGAAGGAAGGAAGAAGAAAGAAAGAAAGAAAGAAAGAAAGAAAGAAAGAAAGAAAGAAAGAAAGAAAGAAAGAGAAAGGAAGGAAGGAAGAAAGAGAGGGAAGGAGGGAGAGAGGGAGGAAGGAAGGAAGGAAGGAAGGAAGAAAAAAGAAAAAAAGACCCACACCAAAACTAGTCCATCTAGGAAAGGAATCTTAAAATCACCAGCCTGGACCGAGGCAAGTGTGGCGAGCTTCCTAGTGCTCAGGGAAGCAGAGAAAGGTGCAGACAGCCCTAGATGCAGTGGTAAAACCTCAGATGCCTCAAAGACGCACCCCCGCCCTCAAACAATGGCTCCATCTTTGGCACTAGAAATATTTTCCTTGGACCTTCCCTGTTTCGCAAATACCATTAGTCCCTTGGTAAGAATGACATGTCTTTGTTTGTGGGATGCTGTTTTCCCCTGCGTTTAAATCCAACTCACAGTAAGTGCCATAAATTAACAGGGAATAAAGAAGAAAATCCCAAACAATAGCCAACATGTGTTCCCAAAACACGAAGCTGTCACTGCCAACGGCTCTTCAATCTTCACCCGTCATTGCCCGGGGGGGAAACAGAACCCTCGGAAACAGAACCTGGTTTCCAGGTTTCCAGCGTGGAGCTCCTCTAGCTTAAGGGAACTTGTGTCCTACTTAACCTGGGGGCCACCTGGCACTGGCTTCACGTCCATGGTCACCCTAGCAGGCACCTCGGCTGCCGAAGAGGAACAGGTATTTAAACTGAAGCTGCATTTCTGGCCAGCACTCTTTTCCCCCCAAACTGTCAAACCCACTTAAGTGAGCTTCTACCAGTGTGACAGATGGGGGGAGGGATGTGTCTTGGGCTGATGTTTACCTTTGCATCACCCAACAAGCAAGCCACGACTCAGTCATGGGAGGCTGTGCCAAGGGGGCGCCCGCTAACCAGGTGGTCCCCGGACACTTGGTTTCCCGAGTCTGTGGGGTCATCACACTTCAGAGCCAGAAAAACTGCAATTACTTCTCCACGTGCTGAAATTCAGACTTTACCAGGCCAGCAAGCCTCTCCTCCACGCCCCGCCCCACCCCCTTCGGCCATATGAGCTAGCTTTTCAGTGCATAGACAGAAACCACCGTTTCATGGAGTCACACCAGCAGGCTCATCCTGCTAAACGGAGCTGTTTAAGCCCCATCCATCCCACCCGCCAGAAGGCCAGGCCTCTCCCTTTAAGCCACATTCAGGACTAGGAGCTTCCTTTCTGGGAGTCAGAAATTTGTAGCACCCTTCCACTGTCACCTTCTGGCCTTCCACCCCTGCCCCCTCTCCAAAATCTACACAGCACACTCAGCGGGTGAGGAGCGCCCAGATAGGGTTCCCCAAATCTGAAGCTCCCTGGGCACCTCAGGGGCACACCTCCCAACCCCCCAATCCCCGCCCCACCACCCACCTGCCCCAAACGCAGCCCCGAGAAGGCCTGGACTGGGGCCTGGCGTGTCGCAATCCCGCCAGGCCCCGCGACAGCCACTGGGAAGGCGGGCTCCACACGGGTTCCAGTTTCATCCGAATGTTTGCCTTGGCTCGTTGCTGTCGCTGCAGGCCTAGAACGGGCATGCTTTTCCAGGAAAAAATCATCATTTTTTTGATTCCCCGCTTGTTTTTCTCAGGGTGCACATGACATGCAATCACCAAAAACTGTAAATAAATTAGCAGCAATTTGAAGGA
The DNA here is from genome assembly GCA_030068075.1 of Paguma larvata. NCBI lineage: Eukaryota > Metazoa > Chordata > Mammalia > Carnivora > Viverridae > Paguma > Paguma larvata. Next base: position 125,412,482 of record CM057827.1, on the reverse strand, counting down.
TGAGTGTTATGCTTGGTCACAAAACGTCCTGGAAGCGAGCAAGCAGGGGGAGATGTTCTAATCAGAGAAGTCAACATGTGGCGAGAAGACCACAAACACTCTCTCCTCCGGCTGCCTGCTCCGGAAGTATCTGGCTGTTTGTCAGCCTCGCCGTCCCCCCTGCCCCCACCCCGCCCCTGCACAGGGAGCTGCCGAGAACTGACCCAACACCCGCCCGGAAGAGCCCTCCCCTCCAAGAGCCGACGGTCCACCTACGGAGATGAGCCACAGGAAATGACCTGAGAACGGACGGCCACCAGCGAACAGCCGCAAAGTGAAGTGTCCCACGCTGAGGGTGCACCCAGGGCCCCACCCAGACCCCACCCTCCAGTCTGAGCTCCCACAGACCCTTCGGACGTGAGCTCAGCTTCTCCTCACCCAGAAGGTGATTTTCCTTCCCAGTCGCCCAGCACTGTTGGCACCACCGCCAAGCCCAGCCGAAAGCTGACCGATTCCCAGCCCTTCCCCTCGACCCCCGTACCTGCGATCCACCCCCAATCCCCTCCTTCCAGCCTGTGCCCTCCCCGCCAGGCAAGCCCTCAGCATCCTTCTCCTGGGCGCTACCCATCTTCCCAAGGATCTGTTGGCTTGTCCTTCTGTTCATCCTCCCTTCTGAGCACGAGTAAGGCACTCTGCGAATGGCTGAAGACCCAAACAGGACCCTTGTCTCCAGCCGCGGAGCCCACCCATCCCTCAGAGCATCACGAGGCATCTTTGTAACCGCCCCGAGCATGACCAATGAGAAGGTTCTGTGAAAGGAAACTTTAAAATATTCAAAGAGGGGACCAGTGTGAGTCATGGCCAGACTCTGCAAGGTTGGAAGCTGCTGGGGGTGGGGGGAGGGTCGGGATGAACTTCTAGGTCCCCTGGGCCTCTGCAGGTGCTCCTTCAGGTCCAAAGCCTCCAGCCCTGAAGGGCAGAGAAGCAGCCTCTGTGACCACCAGTGAGCCCGAATCGCAGGAGAGAGACTCAGCAGTCCCAGGAAACAGACAAAGGAGAACTCCTGCCCCCTATTTTGACCAGACTGCCACTTCCCGGCCAAGAACCAGGGCTGGCCCCTCGCTCCACCCAGCAACACCCAAAAGACCCCTTATTCTAGAAACTTCTATAGCGCTGTACCATTAGCCCTCTTTCATTTGACTCAATTATAAATTGCCATTTTTAATCAGCCTCTGGATATTCTTCTGTCCCTCCTCGACTCATGCTCTGTCCCTCTCTCAAAAATAAACATTGAAAAGAGAATTTTTTTAATCAAATCAGCATGAATTCACCAAGACCAAAGGAGACAAACTGGCCTCACTTACCTTTTCTAACAAGTGTGCCCGGCTAGTGTTAGGAAAATAACTAAACATAAGAAATCTTAATTTCACTAGCCAGATTTCCTCCATTCTTAATTTCAGGCATGCATTCCAGAAAAACTTTAAATCTCCTTATGGATGAACCAGAAATGTATGCTTAATAACAGGTTGGGTGTATATTCAATGGTATCATAACTGCATGAATAAAAAAAAACAAAACACAGCATTTTTTAAATGACTTGGATTAAAAATAAAGTGCACAACTTCGGGGGCACCTGGCTGGCTCAGTCAGAAGAGCAAGCAGCTCCTTATCTCGGGGTCATAAGTTTGAGCCCCACATTGGGTGGAAAGATTACTTGAAAATAAAATAAATAAACTTAAAAAAAAAAAGAATGCACACTTTCATAAGGCTAAATGACATTAACTAAACAGCTGAAGGAAGAGTTACTCTAATTAGATAGAAGGATCTACTCTTCAAAGAAGCAAAGCCTTCTTAGATATGACACAAAAGCACAAGCAACAAAACATATATAAATTGAGCATAATAAAAATTTTAGGGGTGCCTGGATGGCTCGCTTGGTTAAGCGTCCAATGCTTGATTTCAGCTCAAGTCATGAGCTCACAGTTTGTGAGTTCAAGGCCCGCATCAGGCTCTGTGCTGACAGTGCAGAGCCTGCTTGGGATTCTCTCTCTCCCTCTCTCTCCGACCCTACCTGCTTGGTCTCTCTCTCTCTCTCTCTCTCAAAATAAATAAATTAACTTCTTTTTCATTTTAAACTTTTGTACTTCTAAGGACACCATTAGGAAAGTAAAAAGACAACCCATAGAAGAGGAGAAAATTTTTGCAAATTGTATACCTAATAAGAGACTTGTGTCCCGAATACATAAAGAATTCTTACAAGCCAAAAATAAGAACACAAATAATCCAACGTAAAAATCGCCAAAGAGTCTTCCAAAGAAGATATAAAAATGACCAGTAAACACTTGACAAGATGTTCAACATCATTAGTCATCAGGGAAATGCAAATCAAAACCACAACAGCTCTAAAAAATAAAAATAAACATAAAATAAATAAGATTCTTTAAAAACCACAATGACTCCTTGACATTGGTCTTGGCAATGATTTTTTGGATCTGACACCAAAAGCAAAGGCAACAAAAGCAAAATAAACAAGTGGGGCTACATCAAACTAAAAACCCTCTGCACAGCAACGGAAACCATCAACAAAATGAAAAAGCAACCTACCGAATAGGAGAAAATATTTGCAAATCATATACTTGGTAAAGGGTTAGTATACAAAATATATAAAGAACTCCTATAACTCCATAGCAACAAAACAAATAATCTGATTACAAAATGGGCAGAGGATCTGTGCGATATTGTGATTTATTACAAGGAATATATGTGCATGTGTGTATATATATATATATATATCATCTTCATATATTTTCTGGGCTCCTTTAGGAGCTCATTACAATTTCTTAAGTGACAAAGGTATCTCTTGTTAGGTTAACAAAGTAGGTGACATCTGCAGCTTCTAAGGAAAGAGGCTGGTTTCAGGAGAACAAGCTATGTAATCACATGTAATCACTTTCAGTGCCATCACCTTGACCTCTGAGAAGAGGATAGAGGCTAAGGGTTGAATCCATTGCCATTGGCCAATGTTTAATCTATCATGTCCATATCATGAAGGAGGGGGTTCAAAGACTTTCCAGGCTGGTGAATATGTGGAGATATATATGCTGGAGTGGACATGAAACCTCCTTGCCCTTTCCCCACACCTCGCCCTATACAACTCTTCCATCTGGCTGTTCTGAGTTATATTCTTTTATATAAACTGGTAATTTAGTAAATGAAATGTTTCTCTGAGTTCTATGAGCCACTCTGGCAAACAAATCAAACTAAAGTAGAAAACTCTGATTTTATAGCAGTCTGAAAACAGGTAACAACCTACATGTGCAACTGGCATATAAAGTTCAAAGACAAGGTCATGGGGACCTCCAATCCATAGCCAGTTAGAAGCAAAAGTAACAACCTGGGCTTGTCACTGGCATCTGAAAGAGCTGGGGGGAGGCTTAGAGAATTGAACCCTTACCCTGTGGGATCAAGGCTACCTCTGGGTAGATGGTGTCAGAACTGAGGTGAATGGTGTAACACCCAGCTGGTATGTGGAGAATTAGTTGGTGTTGTATGAGAAAACACCCCTCCACGCATTGGAAACTGAGTCTCAGAACACAATATGAATGGACATTTTTCCAAAGAAGACATTCACATGGCCAACAGATACAGGACAAAGTGTCCAATACCACCAACCACCAGGGAAATGCAAACCAAAATAATGAGACAGCACCTCATGTCTGTTAGAATGGCTAGTATCAAAAAGACTTTGATGAGATGAGAAAAAGGAACCTTTGTGCACTACTGGTGGGAATGTACATTGGTGCAGCCATACGGAAAGCAGTAAGGAGGTTCCTCACAAAATTTAAAATAAAACCACCATATGATCCAGCAATTGCACTTCTGGGTGTCTATCCGAAGGAAACAAAAGCACTGACTCGAAAAGACATGTGCACATCTATCCACACAAAACCTTGTACGTGAATTTCCACAGCGGCATTATTCCTAAGACCCACATGGTGGAAATAACCCAAATGTCCATCAAATGGATACATAAAGTGCAGTGTATCCATACGATGGAATAGTGTGGAACCATAAAAATAAATGAAGTCCTAAAGCATCTACAACATGGATGATCCTTGAAAACGTCATGCTAAGTGAAAGAAATCAGCCTCAAAAGGCCATGATTCCATTCATATGAAAGATCCAGAAGAGACAAATTCCTAGAAACAGAGTAGATTGCCTAAGGCTCAAGAGGACAGGTGGGCAGAAGAAAGTGATACACAAGGGAAACAGGCTGGCTTCCTTTAGGGATAATGAAAATTAAGCATGGTGATAGATGCAAAACTCTATGAACATACTAGCAACCATTGAACCATATGCTTTAAATGTGTAATTGTACGGGGTGCCTGGGTGCCTCAGTCGGTTAAGTGTCTGACTTGAGCTCAGGTCATAATCCCGAGACTCATGAGTTGGAGCCCCACATGGGGCTGTCTGCTGTTAGCACAGAGCCTGCTTCAGATCCTCTGTCTCCCTCTCTCTCTCGGTTCCTCTCCCCCTCACATGCACACACAGACTCTCTCTCTCTCTCTCAAAAATAAATAAATATTTTTAAAAAGTTTTTAATGGGTAATTGTATGATATGTGAATTATGTCTCAATCGATCTGTTGATACATGTAATGGGAATAAAAGCAGTCTTTCCTATAGGTTCAAAACATCAACGCCACAAATTTTGAAGGATGGGGCCATGTCTTAATAATGAGTTTGTGTCGAAAACACCCAGAAGCCAGGCACGCATGGTAATGGCCGTCAGCTGGAGGTGAGTCAGCCTTTGGCTGGTTCCACTGGTGCTGAGGCACACCAAGGCTAAGATCGTGGAAGCAGACTGTGCGAGGAGAGTGACAAAAGCTCTCAGCCACCACTCCTGCCTCCCTCGCTGTTCTAGGGCAAGCACTGCTTAGATGGTAACGTGCACCAGCTACCCGAGGACCTTGTTATTAAAGTACAGGATCTGGCTCAGCAGGTCTGAGTGGGGCCCAAGCTCCTGCATTTCTTTTTTTTTTAAGTTTATTTATTTACTTTGAGAGAGAGTGTATGGGTGAGCAAGTGGGGGAGGGACAGAGAGAGAGGGAGAGAGAGAATCCCAAAGAGGCTCTACACCATCAGTGCAGAGTCCGAAGCGGGGCTTGAACTCACATCGTGAGACCACGACCTGAACTGAGGTGGGTCGTCTAACCGACTGAGCCACTCAGGCGCCCCAACTCCTGCATTTATTTCTAATAAGCTTCCTGGTGATGTCTCACGGCTGGGCCGCGGGCCACACCACTGAGTCAAAAGACAGGTAGCTGGAGCTCAGAGACATTAAAGAGCTTCACCCAGGCCACCTCACTCACCAAGGACCAATGGTTTGAAGTCAGGTCGAAGGGACTCCAAAGTCCACGATCTTCCCTCGACAGCATCCATGACACAGGCCCTGGACGCCATGTTCCAGGAGAAGTCTAGATCTGACTCAGAGAAGACTCCAGAATGTCCTGAGCCCTGGAGCCCATGTCACAGGAGGAGCAGTTGAAGAATGACAAACCTGTGTCAGACATGGCAGGTGGCCCAAGCCTGGGACGATCTATCCTGTGGAGGAGCCCTGCCCACAGGCCCGGATGGCCCCAGCGGGGGCACTAGGCCAGGAGGACACATATTGGTTTGGACTCCTTATGAAGAATGTTCTAATACTCAGAGCTGTCCCAGAATAGAACAGCTTATCCCAGGATGCCGAGGCCCCAGACTGGAGGCCAGTGCTCCCCAGACACCACCCTCAAGACTCTGACAGATTTATACACCAACCTTATTAGCCCTACCACAAAAGAGGCATCATTTGCTGTTATAAAAATAAACCTTACACAAATCTTTCAATTCTAGCTCTGGGCTCTCAGATGGGAGACCTATTTTCCTTTCTGCTTCTTTTTTATTTATTTATTTATTTAAGATGAACAGGTGTCAGATAAGTGTCAAAGGCATATTAGTAGGAAACGAAAACTTTTTCTTTGATATCTTTAGGATTGAAATAAAATTCAAACGATCATCCATCAACCTTGTTTTTTTCTCTCTCCTGAAATTCAACCACAGCCCCCTAAAAATCATCTCGGGAAATACTGGACCTAATGATCTAAACAGCCCTGCAATCATGAGTTTCTGGACCCCTGCATCCCTCCTCCAAAGCTAAACAGCCCTAGTTTCTTCAAGCCTTGTTCAAATGGTTTCGAGCCCTCTCATGCCTCTCCATGGATAAGTGCCAGTTTGCTTCCTATGTGGTCTGAGCAGCACCGAAGAGAAGAAAGCTAAAATTGCACGGGGTTATTACCCTTCCATTACCGCAGTCCCCGGTCACGGCCGCTGTCCGGCAGCCCCGCTTCAGTGCGGGGGCTTGCGGTGCTTTCTGAGGACAAAAACCACCATCTGTGTCTTTTTACCCGGGCGGTGTAGAGACACGTCCTCCCAGGCGCACCCTGGATCATGGGTTGCTTCTGGCTGGACGGTATGACATCTCTCCCGTGAGGCGGTTCGGGATCAGTAGAAGGAAACGACTCTCCTACAATTAGGTTTGTTCAAACACAGCCCAAACGGGCCCAGTGTGGTCCTGCCTTCCTATCCGTGAGCTCTGCCGGCGGAACTCATCAGGGAGGGAACGCAGTTGCCAAAGCGTGGCCGGCGCTTGAGGAGACCGCCTCCCGCTCTAAAACCCCCCGCTGCTGTAACACGACACTCGAAGACGAAGGAAGGGAAAGTGCCACGTGCACTCATGTGCAAGAGCCAAGTGCGCCATGACGGAAGAACCCAACTGGCGCCTCGCCTACTCTTGTCCCTGGACGGTCCTGAGCTTCGTCGGCTTTTCTGCCACAGAACACGTCGTGCTCACGAGGTGAGGGGTCCCATTTTGCAAACGACAAAACGGGCTCGGGCCAAACCGCTTCTCTGGGTCGCCCAGGCAGCTGGCGGCGCCAGGATGCCAAATTCGTCGTCTCTGACACCGTCGTCCGGGTTCGTCCTATTCTCTGCGGGTCACAGGAGGGAATGGGAAAGGCAAAGGGCCATCAGCTGGTGGGAATCTGGAAGGCTAGGGTAAGCACTTTTGATTGCATGCGGGAAATAAGAAAAAGACCACAGCTTTTTCTGATAAGGAGTTATTTTTTCATCTCCACAAATGCTTGACCTCAGTTAAGAATTTAAAAATAGGAGGAATAATAAAACAAGGGGAAAGGAAAGAAAGATAAGACCCCTGAGAGGCAACGAAGGAATGGGGGTCCTCGGCAGCCTTGGTGACCGACTGGCCTCTGATCAGAGAAACAGTCAAGAATGAACCCCACGGGGATAAAGGCACGTGCTCCTCAAACCGCCTTTCTGGAAAGTGCGGCTCCAGCTTCTTGAAGGAAGAATGGGATGGCTTACATCCCAACAGCAGCCCGCCATGCACGTTAACTGCTTGTCCCCCGGGAATTCAGAACTCCAGGATGTTTGTCATTTGCTCACAGGGTTATCGGAATCACTGTGATGCACTCAACCAGCTTCTCCAGAAGTAACTCCTAGCTGGGGCTTATCCAACAGCTTCCGATCCCTTTAGTGTCCATCCCAACCACACAGACACCCAAACACACACGTGACCTTCACTGATACCACCATTCAAGCAGAATTACAAAGGCGCCAGGGACAGTATTCTCAATGGTCCCAACTAAGCATGGGGGTGAGGAGACAAACGGGTCAGAGCTGGGAAGACGGACTACGATACCATCAGCTGCTTCCGAGTTTGTGTGTTTCAAGCTACGTGAGGTGTGTTTACGCACTCGTGTCGGCTTCTAAATACTAGATTAAAGATCATGAGACATGCATGACACCTGCGCACTTTCTGGAACTCGCGCAAAATTTCAGCAAGCACCACAGAGCCCCAGCCAGTAGGAAAACATTTGAAAACTTTATTTAAAGTGCTATTATATATAAGGCAAAGGTCCGGAGTGATATTTCTAGTAGCTCATGAATATTTATTATAATACATTCTTGAAAACAACCAAAAAATTAAGTACAGTATAAATAGGAAACAGATTTATGAGTCAGTCATATGTTTACATGATGCAAATTATAGTTAGAGACCTATAACCGGGATATTGTTACATGCCAAAAAAAAGGTGGGGGGCGGGGGGGAGCGCTGCTGCTATTTGGACGTTTTCTTAAAATCGGCAAGTGATATTTTGAGTTTTGTTGACAATCTGTTCACTGAAGAGTGCTTGTGGGCACAGCTTGTTACTTCCGCTAACCTGGGGGTGGAGTCTCAAATTCAAGGCATCGTCGAAGGCCTGGGGTTCTCATAGCCCCTTGGTTCATGGCAACCAAGGCTTTGTTGGACAGCAATGGAGGGAGTCTTAAACTTGGACTGGAAAGCTCTCACACACAGCAGCCACTCTCAGCCTTGGACCAATGAAGAGGCTTTGCCAACATGCCTAAAACTCCCACAGACAGCTAGCTAAGCACACTTGGGTCTCCAGATTAACAAGAAGAGAAGCATAAACAACAGTCTTCGGACTGAATAACTTTCTCCAGCCCAAGATGTCACCCTGGGTTTTGTTACACCAATCAAGCACGGCGTCCTCTGAGTGCAAACCCCAGACACACAGGGTGAAAAGCAGAGGTCTTTCTCCGGGGGTGGGGGAGGGTGGGGGCTGCTGGAGAGCTGAAGGAAGCCCACCCCCCGCAAATTGTAGTTAAAGGTCTGTAACCCCAAACTTTCACCAGACACCATCGTTTAAGGAAGGCTGATTGATAAAGGGTTGGGTGGGTCTTTTTAAATTTGTTAGGAAACCAACACATGGTCATTGAAAAAAAAAAGTCTGTAAAACATAGAAAAATATAATTAAGGAGAAAATTTCTAAAATAGAAAGGAACTAGGGCGTCTAGGTGGCTCAGTCGCTTCAAGTTCCTGACTTTGGCTCAGGTCATGATCTCACGCTTCGTGGGTTCAAGCCCCGCGTCGGGCTCTGCGCTGAAAGCTCAGAGGACCTGGAGCTGCTTCAGATTCTGTGTCTTCCTCGCTGTCTCTTTATCCCAGTCCCGCTCATGCTTTGTTTCTCTCCCTCTCTCTCTCTGTCTCTCAAAAATAAAATAAACTTAAAAAAAATTTTTTATAGACTGAAACTTAAACTGGGGCCTCCTTGAAGTCAGAGACTTCAAAGGTGTTTTGCTTACAGCTCACTGGTGCCCTGGGCCCCAGGTGGAATTGTGGGCTGAAACCCTCCTCCCCTCCCCACCTCCAGCCGCCCACTGCCACCAACAGCCCCAGATCCCTGCCTCACATGCAATTCGGCACTCCAAGGGGCTGAAATCAGTCTCAAATGGTCTCTTCACAATGCAGAGGAGGAATAAATGAGTTACAGATTACATAAACCTCTGCCCCAGAAACAAAACCCCGCCCTAGTCGTCACCTTGCAAAACACCCCTGCTGCGCACTAGCTGTGTGGCCCCAGGCAAATCGTTTGACCATCAGAGGCCTCATTTGTACAAGCGAGATAAGAATAGTCCCTATGCTTCATGGAGCCTTGGGGACATTCCAATGAAAGGGGTCCACACTCTGCATGCAATCCATACGTGTTATTAATGAGAACAGCAAGTGGTACCCTCAAAAGGAGGTCGGAATACAGACATCGTGGGTACGAGGTGTCTAGTTTTTTTTTTTTTTTTAATGTTTATTTTTGAGAAAGAGACAGTGAGAGCCATGGAGGGGCAAAGAGAGAGAAGAGAGACACAGAATCCAAAACAGGCTCCAGGCTCTGAGCTGTCAGCACAGAGTCTGATGCAGGGCTGGAACTCACGAACCGTGAGATCACGACCTGAGCTGAAGTAGGACGTTAAACCAACTGAGTCACCCAGGCGTCCCGAGGGTGTCTAGTGTCTTAATACAAAAGCCAACATGTGTGTCGATAAACAAAAATAATACACTGTCAGATCTCTAAAGGCTGAAAATAAATCCCTTGATATTCTTCGAGGTCCAGCCTAAGAGTACAACGACCATTCTACGCATTTAATTCCATTAGCTGTAAACGATTATATCAGAATTCTTGTTTTTTTAATCCATGAATAACTACCAACCTGTCTTTGTGTCCTGGGGATTAACCAAGGCTAATATTTTATGTTGAGGTTCGTCACGGTACACAGTGCAAAAGCGAACAGACGAAGCTTCCAGTTTAATCTGAAAGAAATGAGAAAATCACTGTTTTGTTCTGTCATCCTGGTAAGGGCATGGGAAATGACTTAACAATTAATTAGTACAGGATTCACCAAAAGAGCTGTTACACAGAGGTTAATTTGACAGGATGGAGGCAATGTAGAAATGGAAATCTTTACCCGCTCTGAGCTAAACACAAGTGGGACAGGACAAAGGCCCTTCCTCTGTCTCCCACCCAGCACACCCTCTCCATCCATTGTTCACTTGCCCATTGATCCAAGTACTGATTAAATACCTATTCAGCTGATACCCTTCCAGTGTCGCCCTTCCATATGCTTCGGGCCCCACCCGCCTCCCCCACCCAAATCCCCCTGGGGCCCCAGCCTACAAAAGCCAATAGCCACAGGCCCACCTCGGGCTTGCACCTGCCAGGCCGCCTCCACTGTCTTCCTGTGGCCCCCCTCATGGAAACAGCCTCAACAAGCCTGTGTCCACCCACGATGCCACTCCGGCTGCCTGCTGCCCTATCTCGGGTCTCTGCAAGTGGTCTCAATAAACCCAGACCGTCTCCGGGCCCTGCAGGCTCAGCTCTGGCTCTGGGGCAGCCCAGGGGCAGAGAACCTCGGTGCTGGTGCCTGGTCACTTATGAACCAGGGGGACAGCAAGCAGCGTGTGTGGGGCCTCTGATGTGGGGAGCCTTCTCTGAAGGGCTGCCGTCCCCCCCAACCTTCTTTGGGGCCATCGAGCCTACCGCTCCCAGCTCCCAAAGCAAAAGGTCAACACGTTCCATTGCGAAGTCTGTTTTGAAAACCGAGGAGAGTATAGGAAAATGAGAAAAGAATGTGTCAGCAGGGCTAAGCAGGCAGGTTGCCTGTGAAAGTTTACAGCAGGCCTCCGTGGTTGCAGAGAACTGTTTCTTAACAAATTCAAGTCACCTTTAGGGAGAGTCTCCGGGCTGGCCCTCCCGCGGTGGTTATGTGAAGTACAGTTTACCCACCAGAGGGCTGTTATGGGACATTAAAAACAACACATACGGCAGCCCTGACTGTCTCAGTGGGTGGAGCATGCGACTCTTGATCTCGGGGTTGGAGGTTTGAGTCCCATGTTGGGTATAGCGATTACTTAAATCTAAAATCTTTTTTAGTATTTTTTTAATGTTTATTTATTTTCGAGAGAGAGAGCGACAAAGCATGAGTGGGGGAGGGCCGGAGAGGGAGACAGAATCCACAGCAGGCTCCAGGCTCAGAACTCCGAGCTGTCAGCGCAGAGCCCGACACGGGGCTCGAACTCATGACCCACGAGATCGTGACCTGAACCAAAGTCGGATGCTCAACCGACTGAGCCACCCAGGCATCCCAAAAAATAAAATCTTTTAAAAAATATATATACAGAGCATTGTATCGACATAGAAAGATGATTATTACAGACAATATTATATTCTGAGAAGACCTGAACGTTTAAAATGTATATGCAGAAACAAAAATCAAATGACACATGTCAAAATGTTCACAGCGGTTAAATGTGGGTTTTTTAAATTTTCTCTGTCCCTGGCTACAGTTTCCCAAATATTATACAATATGTTACTAATTATACAATGAATAATACAATTAATTATACCAGCATACGCTGGTTAATTACCAGAAAAAAAAATCATAAGTATTATTGTTTAAATGTGATAGGACAATTCCAAGACTGGAAACAGTTAATGAGGGCTTTTCGGAGAACCAGATCAATGGGGTATGACGTATCCTCAAACCACTTTCTCATCTTCCTTTTTGTTTGGAAAAATCTCTCTCTCTCTCTCTGGATTCAAAAAGAAAAGTTAAATTTGCTAAAAACAATGAGGAGGTCCAATGCCACCCCAAATTAGACTATTTCAACCACTAAGTGGTACAAAACGGTTACCATTTCTTAAGTAATTGCTAAAATGGTAAGAAAACAAACGGATAATGTTCTCCTGGAAACTTATTTTCTTCCAAGGGGGAGAAGCAGATAGATACAAAGTCATTTCAGCATTTCTATCACCTAAAAACAACTTAATATTAATAATTGTCTTATTTTGTTATGTTTTCGCTAATAACACTGAAATTGTTGGCTCAATGAGCACACTTACGTATTCGGGGAGTCTTAAGGAATGTACCCTCATAAATAAGCGTGAAATGAAAGCAGAGAATTGAAACTGCATCCTATGGTACTCCAGGGCTAACTCTTGTGTTTCACCCGCTTCTCAGGTTACCTACGCTTCTCATCCTGCAGCCCAAGGCCTCTGGCTCCTCAAGAATTCGCAATCCTAATCCTAACGGAGAGCTTGCGTCCTCTTCCGGCTTAGCCGCCACTAGGGGGCGCTGAAAGCGTGTGCGTGCAGCGACCTCCCTCTGCAGCTCAACAACGCGGAATTACCCCGGGGGGTTCTTCTAGGAGTTGATTATGAATTAGCATCTCCAAAATCTCATGGAAGCCACACTATATAAGCTGCATGAGCCGCTTTTCTAATGAACTCTGGAACAACGTCAGTACAGTGAAATAAACCCCTACTTATGCCAGGCAAGCAGCAATGATATCTGGTACATGTAAAATCTTATATACGCGTAAAACAAGAAAATCTTGTCTCTTTGAACGCCAGACTCAAATCTGAAAGACAGGTGACTGACTTAGGTACAGCCCAAGATTCACATATTCTTTTTATTTACTGCATGGAGGAAAAAAAGTTCTTAAAGGTAACAGGATTTTTAAAATTTTACCCACAGTCCCACCATCCTGATAAATAACTGTTTTTTCACCTCTCTCTGTTCCCTTCAAGTCCTTATTTAAAATGCAAGCTTGGGGTGTCTGGGTGGCTCAGTCAGTTAAGTGTCTGATTTCAGCTCCAGCCATGATGTCGTGGTTCATGGGTTCGAGCCCCACATCAGGCTCTGTACTGAAAGTGTGGAATCTGCTTTGGTCTCTCTCCCTTTCTCTCTCCTTTTCTCTCTGCTTCTCCCCTACCCACTTTATCAAAACAAATAAAAAATTTTTTTAAATGCAATCTTATCGGAACTAAAAATCATATTTATATAATTTCATTCCAGTTGACAAAACTTCATTCCAAATCACAAAACTTTAAAACTAAGCCAAACAGGGGCGCCTGGGTGGCTCAGTCGGTTGGGTGACCGACTTCGGCTCAGGTCGTGATCTTGCGGTCCGTGGGTTCAAGGCCCACATCAGGCTCTGCGCTGACAGCTCAGAGTCTGCAGCCTGCTTCAGATTCTGTCTCCTCTCTCTCTGCCCCTCCCCTGCTCTCACTCTGTGTCTCTCTCAAAAATAAAAAATAAAAACATAAAAAAAATTTAAAAAAAAACTAGGCCAAACCCTAGAGACCACAGAGCAACCAATCCCCTCATTTTACACATGGGGAAACTGAGGCCCAACCAGGCATCACACACAGTGTCTCCTTCAGTCCTCATAACAATAGTACAAGGTAAGCTCTGTTATTGTCCCAGTTTTAAATATGAGAACGCCAAAACCAGAGAGGTTAAGACACTTGCTCAAGACCTCACAGCCAGTACGCAGTAAATCTGGGATTCACAACAGGCTGCCTTGCATAACTGGACTTTATACTCAGGACTCCCGAAGCCTATTCTAGGATTCCTTTTGCTTCTCAAAGTGGAATTATTCTAGTATTCACTCTGGAAGTTATTCCTTTTTTAATCTGTAATACTCATTCCAGTACTAACAACGTACTTTCTAGTAAGCTAGATTTTTACAGAGCTCCCTACCAACAAGGAACATCACACATACCTGCTCCCCAGTGGGAAGAGAGAAGACCTCCGCCGAGGACCGTATCCCTTCCCCGAGTGTCGTGTAATAACCCACAGTTGCTTCCCGATGACTTTCGGGGTCATCTTCCAAAATATCCACGGGGTAAATGCCTGCTAGGGGGAAAGACGGCAAGAAATGACATTAGATTTACTCTTTTGTTAAAGGGGAAGTCCCTTATTTCTTGAAGTCTGGTGTGTGTGTGTGTGTGTGTGTGTGTGTGTGTGTGTGTGTGTGTGTTTTGAGAGCGAGAAGGCATGAAGGGGAGGGGCACAGAGAGGGAGAGAGAGAATCCCAAGCAGGCTCCTTGCTGTCAGCACAGAGCCCGATGCAGGGCTTGATCTCAGGAACCATGAGATCATGATCTGAGCCAAAATCAAGAGGCGGACACTTAACCAACTGAGCCATCCAGGCGCCCCTGTTGGGTTTTTTTTTTTTTAAGCATACAATTAACACTTGCTGTAAAAATTATGTTCACCTATTTTTCTTTTCTTTTTTTTTTTTTTCAGTGAAAAAGTAGTGCTACATCAGGTGCCAAAAGAAATCAGAAGACATTCCCAATGGCAGGGCTGGCAGTAACCTTGGGGAGACAGGAGGTTCCACCCGACCCCTCTTGCAATGCTGCAGAACCTTCCTTCCGTACACCCAAACCATCAAATGGTTTCTCAAGTGTCTTCCCGGAGGGTCAGCCACAGCGGCCACGTGCACAGGAAGGTACCTTGAGAGCCCACACTAGGGTTAGTACTTTTTTTTTTAAGGGGGGGGCGGGGCACAAGTGAGCAAGGGGCAGAGACAGAGCTTTTCCGCTCACCTAAAGCAGGGCTCAAACTCACGGAACCGTGAGATCACGACCCGCAAGTAAGTCAGATGCTTAACGACTGAGCCACCCGGGGGGCCCTGGTTAGAACCTTGATAACGTTGACAGAACCCAACCTGAGTTTTGCCAGCTTCCATATTCACTGTGCAGGCTGGTAAGATTTGCCAGTTCTTCTCCTTGAGTTGGGCTACCGTGACGTGAGTTTAACTGTACTAGTTAGGAGGAACTGTAAGCCCCCATGTCCGTACGCAGGGAGACTAGTGTACATATTAATTTGCAAGTTTCCCCCAGGCTCTTCCTCTGCGTCTCTTTCTTATCAACACACTTGTAGAGGAAAATTCTACCCTTGAATAGTCATACAAATTGATAGCATCCAGTTCGGCTTGGAAGCGGCAGTTGGTTTTCCCCTGAGATGCTGGCTGGCCTCTGGCTGGCGTGTCCCCAAGTGGGAGGGGACTCTGTCGCCCCCCTTCTCTTCTTTGGATCCTGCCTCTGATTCAGCTCTGGGCCTCCTACAGGGGGGAGGCTGCCGAAATGGCTGCCTGATAACGCCCTTCCTCCTCCTCCCCTCCTCTACCTCCTCAAGAAAGATAAGCCTTCACGAAAACACTCACAGAAATAGCGGCTTCCCACCTTTCTCCCAGAACCTCCACTCCTCCTGCCAGCCACTTTTCAGGAAACAGGGGCTGCTGTTAGCAGCCAAGGGTTTCAAGTCTCCAGTCTACCGAGTTTGCCTGGCAGTCTACGTTCCTGCCATGGATTCCTTACTGGGGGGGACCGCTCACAGGAAAGGGAGGATGTGGGGAGCGCCTGGGGACCAGGCCCCCGCCTCTGCATATGCCCACTCCCTGCCCTGGGCTTTACATGCGGAAAGTGTCGTGGGCACCCGCAGAGTGACAAATAGATGAGCCAATACATTCTCCCACTATTCAATGTTTTAAAAAAGGATGTGAGGGGCGCCTGGGTGGCTCACTCAGTTAAGCATCTGACTCCTGATTTTGGCTTGGGTCGTGATCTCACAGTTTGTGGCATGGAACCCTGCGTCGGACTCTGCACTGACAGCGAGGAGCCTGCTTAGGATTCTCTCTCCCTTTCTCTCTCTGCCTCTCCCCCATGTTCTCTCTCTCTCTCTCTCTCTCTCAAAATAAATATTTAAAAAAGTAAAGTATTTAAGAATAAAATGTGTACCCCAAAATTACTACTAGAAACGCACTGATACAAATGTTTCAAATAAAGACAGAAGAATTAACAGTCCTCTAGGTGACCGAGAAAAAGTCATGATGAACTCCGGGATCTCTCTCTCTAAAAAGGGCTGTACCCCTGAAGAGCCAACATATTCTGTTGCAAAAGATGCACGCTTGTGGATGGACCGACACATACACCAACACACACACACTCACATTCACACACACACACACACACACACACACACACACACACAGAGTCGAGGAGGCCCAGACTCCTCCCACTGAGCCCAGGAGCCCCAGAAACTGACCAGACATAGCTCCAGGCTGAACCCGAAGGCCTTCCCTACTCCTTACCAGGCCTTCCAAGCCCGGATGGATCCAAGCTGGCACCCTGGCTCCTACTCGGGATCCACCTCAAACCTGTCGCCAAGACCAGCCCGCCTTGCCTCTCTCCATGCTCATTCTTAGTCCTGAGCCCCAGCATCTCAGCCACCCTCCACCCACCACCAGTCAAAGTAACCGAGCTCGGTTCCCTGGGACCCAGGTCCAGCGGGATGCTGAGTGCTCTCCAGCCCTTATCTCAGAGTTGGCTTAACCCCCATTTACAGATGAGGAAACTGAGGCCAAGAAGAGAATGTGTGGCTAGTCAGGGGCAGCAGCCGGTCAGGAAAGTCTGGCTGACTTCAAAATCCGTGTCACACTCAGATTACGTCAGTGACACCCCCACCCAGCCCCGAAGGCCCTCTACAATTCCACGCCCCCTCCGCCCAACACGCTTCCACACCCGCACCCCCACTCCTTCTATCGTGACGTCGCCAAGGCCCATCTCAAACCCCAGCATTCCCTGAAGCCTTCACAGAGTGAAGCTAAGGACGGACGGTTGGGGGCCTCTGAGTCCTGTGTTCGAATCCCAGCTCGGCTTAGGATGGGACCGAATCTGTCTTTGCGGCCTCATCTGTGCATCAGGGCTAAGAGCAGCTTCACCCCACAGTCTCCCGAGCCGGGAGTACGGAGTGCTCCTCAGAGCACCCGGGGTGCCGCTTCTCTCCTCCCCCACCCTGCCGTGGAGACCCCTCCCCAGGCCTTGGCCACCCTGAGCACTTAGGAAGTCTGGGCGGGCGGGTGGCTAGTGGGGGTCTCTGTTCAGACTGCTCTTCGCTTCCTCTAGAC
This sequence comes from Paguma larvata, assembly GCA_030068075.1. NCBI lineage: Eukaryota > Metazoa > Chordata > Mammalia > Carnivora > Viverridae > Paguma > Paguma larvata. Next base: position 125,395,356 of record CM057827.1, on the reverse strand, counting down.
AGTCAAGGGGCTTCCCGCAGCTACGAGAAAACACTGCGCACGTTTGATTGAATGAAGAAAAACAAACTGGAAAGAGGGCTGCTCCAACCCTGAAGTGCCCAACTCAAGCCGCACGCGCGTCCGGTGACAACAGCTTCAGGAGACACGGCTTTCCTAACCGCCCCCAGGAGCTCTGTCTTATGAGTGAGTAAAGACCCCGCCCCCACCGTCCCCCACTTATACCCTCCTGTTCCTGGGTGCGTCTCAGGAGCCATGCCTGTCAGAACCAGGCCTCTAGTCTCTTTGGTGAGGTGGAGGGCTGCTGGGAGACGGTTATCAACCAGCTCCACAGAGAAGCTGAACTTGGCCCCTGGGGGGGTCAGGGGTCAGGGAGGATGCTGTGGTCTTGAGAGAGGGGGCACCTCACCACGGCCGCAGGGCCCAGAAAGCCCGGGTGCTCCTGGGGGGGGCCCGGGGAGGCTTCTGCTTGGCTCCCCCACAGGCTGCCAAGGGTTACCTGGCATCGGCTCTGGTCGCCTGTGGTCAGGAGAAATGCAATGAATGTGTTTTGCTCCTTACACACCATGAAATCATTTCCCCTGCTGCTTCCGCTGCTGAGGCCTGGGACCCCCTCAGAGAACTCCGGGGGAGGGGCAGTAACCCCAGGACACCCTCGGCCCTGTAGTCTCTACAGCCAGCCAGGCCCAGGGACAGAGCCCTAGGGTGGGGGTGGGGTCTTCTCAGCAGGAAGGCCACCAGAAGATGCAAGCCTGCCCCTGGGGGATAGGACCCAGAGGGCACGAGTAACCCTGTGGGAAGTGGCCGGCAGCTGCGACCATCTCGGGCCCCAAGCAACACAGCACCCATGCCCGCTTCCCCTTCAAAGCCGGGCGCAGACCCCGCACTCCCCGGAAGTGTCCTGGGACAGGCCAAGCAGCCTAGGGGAGGCGGCTCGATTCATCAGCCCTTTGGGTTTTAATTAGTTCTCCTCCGCCCTGGGGCGGTGAGTGGGGGGCGGGAACCCCCCCACTAGGAAAGCTCCAGCAGCTTCGGTCTTACACACTTTGGGTTCGCTTTCTGGAAATCTGCATGGGAATGAAAAAAGGAAATGCTTCAGGCAGGACGGGGACATCCAGTACCCGCTGGGAAAGGGGACCCCTCCTCTCCCAGAGGAAGAAAGACCCCTCCCCAACTTGGCAGGAAGAGAGACTCCCTCCCCGGCCCAGGAAGAGCTAGCGCGCGCGCGCGCGCACACACACACACACACACACACACACACACACACACACAGACACACAGACACACGAGACCCCGAGAAGGAAGGAAGGAAGCCTCCCACCCACTCACCCCCCAAAACCGCAAGGGCACACTTGGGCAGTGCCCAGGGGCCGCCAGGAAGTAAACAAGTCTGGGGCGTTTGGCGCACGCGCTCTGGAGGCCGAGCGGCCGCCGCACTGGCTTCGCCGGTGATGGAAGGCAGACCCTGGGCAGGGGCCTCCAGATGTGAAATGCTAACAGGCTTTAATGGCTTCAACCGAACAGGAAATGTTTTCCCAAAGCCAAAAGAATGTAATCTTTTCAGTACAACGTAAAATGCTTTTATGAAAAAGGCACCCAGTTGAAATGATAATTCATTGCAGGCTGTAAAAAAAATGAAATCCTCAAACGAGCCCCCAATTTAAGAATTCACTTTAAGCCTATGTTTGCTGGAGTTACCAGAACAACAACAACGTGGTCCCTCTTAAAGAATACTCCTAGGGAAAACACTGAAATCACTCAGGATCTTTGTACCAAAGCTCCAGTTCCCAGGGCTGCATGAACAGTACACGACACTCCCCTGAGCCACTGCCTGTCACCCACTGCGGATCAGCCACGGCAACTACGGGGCCAGCCGCTGCTGCTCAGTCTGCCGAAGCCTAATGTTCTAGAACCTTTTCAGCACTCTTTGGTCCTCCCAATATAAAGAGCAATGCTGGGGCGCCTGGGTGGCTTGGTCAGTTGAGCATCCAACTTGAGCTCAGGTCGTGATCTCACGGTTCATAAGTTCCAGCCCCGCATCCATCGGGCTCACTGTTGTTAGCTCGGGGCCCGCTTCAGATCCTCTGTCTCCCTCTCTCTCTCTGCTCCTCCTCCATTTGTGCTCTCTCTTTAAAAAAAAAAAAAAAAAAAAAAAACATGGCAGCAATGCCAGTTAATGAAGAACTTGAAAGACTTCAATGATCTACACTTAACCGTTTCTTCAGTATCGCTTGCAAAATATTCTCTCCAAATACCACCTCGCTGTAAAGATGAGGAAAGTTCTTTCATTTTAGCAAAGTGAGATTATTCTCATATGGGACTATGATCATGAGAAACATGAATAAGGATATTTTAAATGTTACTAGCCCTGCTCTTGGGAATGTCGACCCCAGTGCGTGCCTCTATGTACCCATCAGTAACTACGTGGCATTATGTCATCGGAAAAACTGACTGTAATCACTTGGATTTTTTTGTAGTGATGTGGGTTGTCATTCTTGAATTATAGCTAATGACTCTTGCTCATAATATGTGAAAAAAATTTAAGAATACAAAATTAAAAGGTAGTATTCCACTTTTATTTTTCAATAATGATTACGAGTTGATATTCCAAACAAACAATTTTTTTTTTATTTTTTGCTTTTCTTTATTTTTCACACAAGTGGTCTCCTTTTTGTTCACAAATCAATTTGCTTCTAAAAGGAACTTATAAGAGGGGCGCCTGGGTGGCTCAGTTGGTTAAAGTCATGATCTCGTGGTTTGTGAGTTCGAGCCCCGCGTCGGGCTCTGTGCTGACAGCTCAGAGCCTAGAGCCTGCTTCAGATTCTGTGTCTCCTTCTCTCTCTGCCACTCGCCCACTCATGCTGTCTCTCTCTCTCTCTCTCTCTCTCTCTCAAAAAATGAATAAACATTAAAAAAAATTTTGAAAGTAACTTATAAGGAAGCAATCATGTTATAAAGGAAACCCGCCAAGGAGAATTAAGTGTCTAATTCTGGACTTAGCAGGAAACACGGAGACTAACTGTAACCAGAGAGAGAAGGGCACCGGGAGAGATCAGAAGTGTGGAGCAAGTATCCATGGCAATCTGAACCCCGGTTCCAAACACCCAAGGCAGTGAGGGCAGCACCTAATGGGAGAAGATTCCCAAATGCCATCTCCATTGCTCAGGATTCAGGACCAGGAACTCATCAGGCTCCCCGGTTTCTTGTGAGGCATGGGTTTTCCTGCACAGCGCACTCCCAGAGCTGTGTGTCTTCGAGCTGTATGCTTTAAAACTCACTATTCCCAGTTAACACTGGGTGTTATATGTAAACCGATTTGAAAATAAACTATTATCAAATAAAAAATAAAATAAAATAAAATAAAATAAAATAAAACTCAGTATTCGCCATGCAGACTGCACCTCGAGCCTCCGAGGCATTCACCACAGGATGCCGTAAAACTGAGAACTACTCACAACTTAAGGGATGAGTATGCTTAACGAAAAAAACAAAAGAGGGCTCTTGCATATACAGGTATCCCCTGCCTATCCAAAGTTTGCGTTATGCCACTTAGGTTTCATGAAAGAGCTACGTTCGTAACCTGTCTTCACTCACTGAAGAAATCCAAAGAGGACTTTTCCTTTTACGATGAGAGGTGAAGAGCAAACACAGCGCTCGGCACCGGTTCTGCAGTGAGCCCTTAGAGACAGGGCACACGCCGTGAGAGTGGCCCGGACAAGCTCCTTCCCCGGAACCACTCCCAGCATCTCTGCATCGAGCTGCCAGAACTTTGAACTTTGAACGGAGTCTGTGAGCGCCCGCGCTTTATTGCGATTCATTTTATGTAACCCTCAGCAAGATGTGTCCTAAGGTATTAGAAAAGCCTACGCCCGGGTTATTTTTGGGTCTAGGCATGCTCGAACATTTTTCCATGTAAGTTAATGGTAACTGATCCTTCTCTTTATACCATTCTGGCCTCATTGGAACACTCTACTTGCAGAGAGCGGGGGAAACCTGTAGTGAGAAATACCCGCAGTTGGACAAAACATCGCCTGGCATTACCTTCTATAGAAGAGCCGAAGTCTGAGCGGCCATCACTATGACTCTCCTGCCATTCCAGCAGTTTCCCAAGCACAGCCCCTGAACACTCGGCTCCGTAAGATATGCTGTAGGCGGGGCTTCTAAGGCCAGCCGGATTCAGAAAGGGGTCCTGCGGTCCTGCTGGGAGTTCCGCAGGCCTATAGGCAAGCAGACCCTGGAGAAATCCTGAAGCAGTGGAATTTGCTTAAGCTTGCATTTATTTTCCCAAATTTATGTAACCAGGGACTCCTTTGTCCAAAAGACTAACTGACAGATGAGAGGCACAACTTAGGAAAGAGTTGGGGTTTGGGGGAAGGAGCGTATTTTAATTTTTTTTTTTTTTTTTTTTTTAGAGAGAAAGAGCACGCAAGCAGGGGAGAGGAGGAGGGGGAGAGAGAGGGAGAGAAAGAGAGAGACTCTCAAGCAGGCTCCACACTCCGCGCGGAACCCAACTCAGGGCTCGATCCCACGACGCTGGGATCATGACCTAAGCCGAAATCAAGAGTTGGACACTCGACCCAACGGACTGAGCCACCCGGTGCCCCAGAAGAGTGTTTCGAAGTAACATCAGGGCGGAAGGAAGCATGGCTCTCAGACCCAGACTGAGAGCAAATATGCAAATGTCTGGCGCCCAACGGCCCCCCTGGCAAGGGAGCCACAGCGTCACCAGAGCAATCATCTACAGAGAGGAGCAGAACACAGAAGGTGAAGCAAACGTACACTCCGATATTTTTGTTGGTTTTGAGGAGCATCTGATTGCCAAAACATTCTTAGCAAAGAATTGAGGCGGAAAAAAAAAACCCAGAAAGTTGGAAGACAGACTGCAGAATATGTTAGAATTTTTCGAGCAGATGAGCAAACTTGTCAGGGAACGGAAGCTCGCTGGGGAAGGTCTGCAGGTGGTGGCGGGAAGGTTCTGTTCCCCCGTAATTGACAGGGAGCCTGTCACTCCGTTACCACATATTTAGTACTGGCCCACTCGCAGCTTGTCATTGCCTTGGCTGAGAACAAATCACTTGTCCCAAGTCTAAGATGGGAAAATACGCCGATGGCTTTACATGCCACCCCCACAAAGGTTTCTGTAATCCTCATTGCTTTTAATATGGAGGTCTGGTGAGCTGAGCGCTGGTGCGTCTTGTAGGCAAATGACACCAGGACAAAACTGTTTTTCCCCTGAATCGTTCCAAAGAATATGAGATGGGAATGGAACCTCCTCTTCTTTCTGCATCCAAAGAGGTGACACATCGGAGGACAAATGTGCAGCCCTGTTTGGGGCAGGTGCGACGAAACAGCATGTCCAATACATACTTCCTTATGAACGGTAACCTAGAACTGTCTGACCCTGACAACTGTAGGAAACTCGGGCTGTCCTCACCCCTGAACCTGAGCCACTGCGTGCCCTGTGGTCACCAGCACTAACCTTTACTGAGAAGGAAGAAGGCTCGGGAGAACACAGAAAGCTGGACTCTGTATCCTGAACGTAATTGTCCAAGAACTTGTGAAAACACCGAGCCTCAGGGTCAGTACCACCACCACGACACACGATGGCCCTGAAGCTGATGGGAAAATGCAGTGGGGAGCAATTGTCCAGAGTGGAACCAGAGCCCTAAACCACACGGTACGCAATGAGAAGAAGAAAAATAACTCCTCATCAGCCTAATGCTTTTACCCATTACTCACAGAATAACATTTCTCAGAACTTACCCCAAAATTGTGGCTATTAATGCACTTCACAAACTTTCATCCAGAAAATCATACCCCTATATACGTTCATCTATTACACTGCAAACAATAATACCTCTGACGAGGAGGAAAAGATCAGCTTCTAGCTGGCCTGCCCAGCCCTGTGCAAAGCTGCAGACGGAGTTGAAAATAGACCAGCTCTCGGTTTCCACATCCCAGTTCTAGGTTAAGTTGTGCATGCCATGTACATAGATTCATCACCCAGACTACCACACATGGAGAATGAATGGGAAAAAATAAGTTTAGGGGCACCTGGGTGGCTCAGTCGGTTAAGCGTCCGATTTCAGTTCAGGTCATGACCTCACAATCCGTGAATTTGAGCCCCCCATTGGACTCTGTGCTGACGGCTCAGAGCCTGGAACCAGCTTCAGATTTCATGTCTCCCTCTCTCTCTCTGCCTGTCCCCCACACTCGCTTCCTCTCTCTCTCTCTCTCTCAAAAATAAATAAACATTAAAAAAAAGAGTGGATTTACCTTATCCCAAAAAATTATTTACTTAGAGAGAAGGCAGTTGTTCCCCAATAACTGGAAATGTGTCAGGTAGCTACATTTTTATAAGGGCCCTGGATCTTTTGTGTAAAACTAAAATGTAGATGAAGAAGAACACGCCAAACACAAATAGCTGCATCAAAGCTAGTACCCGCTAAGTTGCGCCCAGCTGGTGCAGCGGGAGGCGCACACAACTCAGCATCCTGAGTTTGTGCCTCACCTCGGGCATAGAGATTACTTAAAATAAACAAAACAAATTTTTAAAAAAGTACTAGCAGGGAGAAAAAGGTTAGAATATCAATGAGAAGTTCGCACATTAAAATGTACCCTGGGGGTACTTGGGTGGCTCAGTTGGTTAAGCACCCGAATCTTGACTTCTGCTAACGTCATGATCTCAAGGTTTGTGACATTGAGCCTCGAGTCAGGCTCTGCACTGATGGCGTGGAGCCTGCTTGAGAACTCTCTCTGTCTCTCTCTCTCTCTCTCCAAATGAATAAATAAAGGTTGTTTTTTAATAAATAAAATGCACATCTTCCATTCACATACTTTTTTTCCCGTTTTACAAAAGGCTTTCACACAAGTACTTGCTTGTTTGAAACTTATGTCAACTCTTTGAAGTCGATAAAGGACACAGAGCCTCACCCCATTTTTCAGATGCAGAAACGGAAGTTAAAAAACAGAAAGTCAATAGAAGGGCTGGGTTCAAACTCAGATCTTAAGATGCCCAGCAGAGCCTGTACCAGCGCCCCTGCTTACTCACGTGTATCATGTCAAGAGCCATGTACTGTATGCCGGCACCAAGTGGCAGCTAGAACTCAGCCTAGCACTGCTTAAAATAATCCTTTTTAAGGCTGAATAAAAAAATTTTTTAAGAGTTTATTTTTTTTTTTTTCGAGAGAAAGAGTGCACACGCACGTGTCGGGGAGGGGCAGAGGACGGGAGAGAAACTCCCAAGCAGGCTGCCCACTGTCAGTGCAGAGCCTGACACGAGGCTCAATCTTACAAATAGTGAGATTGTGACCTTAGCTGAAGTCAAGAGTTGGACGCTTAACCAACTGAGCCATGCAGGTAACCCCATCTATGTATAATTTTTTTAAGGAACCACCATACTGCTGTCCACAGTGGCTGCACAATTTTATGTCCCCACTAACAATACACAGGGGTTCCAATTTCTCCACATTCTCGTCAACACTTGTTATTTTCTGGTTTAAGTGGGGGGGGGCGCTGATGATAACAGCCATTCTGAAGGGTGTGCAGGGGTCTCATTATGCTTTTAATTTGCATTTAATTTGCATTCCCTTAATGATTAGCGATGTTGAGCATCTTTTCATGTGCTTGCTGGCCATCTGTATATCTTCTCTGGAGAAATGTCTACTCAAGTCTTTTGCCCAAACAGTCATAATTTGTAACCAGGGGGCACCTGGGTGGCTTAGTCAGTTAAGCGTCCGACCTCGGCTCAGGTCATGATCTTGCCATTCACGAGTTCGAGCCTCACAGCAGGCTCCGTGCTGTCAGTCTGGAGCCTGGAGCCTGCTTCAGATTTTGTGTCTCCCTCTCTCACTCTCTGTACCCTTCCCCCTCTCATGCTCTGTCTTTCTCTCTCAAAAATAAAATAAACATTAAGAAAATTAAAAAAAAAACAACAACAACGCGTACTGTACTTTGAAAACCTTGTAAGAAGTAAAAAGACATGAATTCACAAAGGGCTAAATGGCAGGGCTGGAGCGGCCTAAGTGGGCTACTACTTGCAGAGGACTCATCCGCACCATCCACATCCCAGGGCAAGGATGCCACCTCTGCCCACTGTCCAGCTGAGCCACACGCCAGCCAACACGGCAGTGGCTGGGAGATGGCTGAAGTCAGGAGGACAGACTGAGTGTGCACTGTCATTTGGGAAGCTACTTTAAAGTTTGGAGGGAAAAAAAAAAAAACCTCCCAGTTTTTTAAAAATAACAATACAATAAAAAGTTAATTAATTAAATTTTTAATTTTTTTTAATGTTTATTTACTTTTTGACAGAGAGACAGAGTGTGAGCAGGGGAGGGGCAGAGAAAGAGGGAGACACAGAATCTGAAATAGGCTCCACGCCCTGAGCTGTCAGCACAGAGCCCGACACGGGGCTCGAACTCACAGACCGTGAGATCATGACCTGAGCCGAAGTCGGTGCTTAACCGACTGAGCCACCCAGGCGCCCCTAAATTTTTAAAATAAAATAATACGGTAATATCCTGAGGCCTCTATGATATCTGCTCTCAGGGTCCCTGCCCAAGTGGTTATCAACTTAGACCAAGGTCTCCCTGATACCCCAGGGTCCTAGAAAGAGGTCTAATCAGACCCAAGTCACATTTGATATCAACCCCACAGCAAGGGTTTGCAACATTTTCTGCTGTAAAGCTATGTTAAAATGTGTAACATCAGGGCCATCATTTAGGGGTGCCGGGCAACACACCAGAGAAAAAGAGAAACAGTCTCTGCACTTCTAGAACTTCCAGTCTGGTCAGGGAGACACAAAACTTTAAAAAAAAAAAAAAAAAAAAAAGTTAAAAACTCCCATGGTACGGCGGGGGAAGGGAAGGATTGAAATCATCCAGTATAGAGATGAGGATCTTAAGTAGGTCTAAAGAAACTTAAACAGGAAATTTAAAGAGCCAACATTTCTTCGTTTGGCCAATAAGATTCTAGGGGGAAAGGAAGCAGAACTTCTAGAAATGAATATCTTAAAGAGCTGATGAACCAGAAAAGTATATCTGAAGAAATTACCCAGAATGCAATGCAGAAAGACACAGGTGGAAAAAATGATAGGCAGGTTAAGAAAGAGGGAAAGTAGAATGACAAGGTCCAGTAACAATCTTAACTGAAGTTCTAGAAGGAGAAAATAGGAGGGAGAAGAGTCGAGATTTAAAGAAATAATGACTGAAATTTTTCCAGAATTGATGAAAGATACCCATCGTCAGATATTAGACTCCCAACCAATCCCCAAAGTAGGAAAAAAGAAAAAGAAAAATCCCCACCAGACACACTGTGATCAAACTGCAAAACAACACCAAAAGACGACCGACCACAGAAGCAGCCAGAAGACCAAGACAGATCTTCCAAGAGAATGCCGAGTAGACAGACAGCAGCCTTCTCCACAGCAACTGTGGCATCCAGAAGACAATGGAAGAACATTTTTAAAAGGCAGAAGGAAAAGCACTTTGATCCTCCACCTAGCAAAAATAACTTCCAAGAACGTGGGCAAATAAAGAATCGTTTAGAAAAACAAAACCTGAGGGAGTTTGCTACCAGAAAATCCTCACTAAAGTGATTTCTGAAGGATACCTACCGGGAGAAAGGGAAAGGACTTCAAGGGTAAGTTAGTTAAGAAGAAATGGGAGCAAAGAAAATAATAAACATGTGGATAAAATTCAAGCCAGTGTTGACCGGATAAAACAAAAACACCTAACTGGAGGAAATTAAAAATCAGAACATCAGACGTCAGAAATCAGGAAATTAAAAATTAGAACAAAGGTGATTTGTCATAACAACACACAAACTGGGAAGGGGATGATTGAAATGGAAGACCTTTACATAATTCCAAGAAAGTTTAAAATTGATCAGTTTCAGAATTAGAGTTAAAAAGCATTTTAAAATTTCAAAGTGAGGGGTTCCTGGGTGGCTCGGTCGTTTAAGCGTCCCACTCTTGACTTTGGCTCAGGTCACGACCTCACCGTTCTTGAGTTCGAGCCCTACACTGGGCTCTGCGTGGACAGCACAGAGCCTGCTTGAGATACTGTCTCCCTCTTTCTCTGCTCCTCCCCCGCTTGCTCTCTCTCTCTCTTTCTCTCAAAATAAATAAAAATAGACTTTGATAAATAAATAAAAAATAGAATTTCTAAGTTAGCCCCCCAAAGAACAGAAACAAAGGTATTATATTTCAAAATAGAAGAGAGAAAAAATAGAATTAGGGCAAGGGTTGGGGAGAGGGTATCTCAATATAAAAAAAATGAAAACAAGATGATTTGTTGATATTCATATTTAATTGTCATGGTTAAAAACCAATATTCATCAGAGCGCCTGGATGGCTCAGTCGGTTAAGCGTCCGACTTTGGCTCCAGTCATGATCTTGCAATTCATGGGTTCAAGTCCTGCATCGGGCTCTGTGCTGACAGCTCTGAGCCTGGAGCCTGGAACCTGCTTCAGATTCTGTGTCTCCCTCTCTCTCTGCCCCTCCCCACTCATGCTCTCCCTCTCTCAAAAACAAATAAACATTAAAAATTTTTTTCAAAACAATATTCATCAATAAACTTGCTTTAGCAGAAGGACAGATTTTGTTTCTTAATATTTTAACAATATTTTTATTCAGTGCTCATGTAGTATGAAAAAAAAACACAAAACAATACCTTTCTTTCTGCATAGCTTCCCCCCCCCTCCCCCGAAGATGTTCTAAGTGTCCGAATGAAAGCAATACATATGCATTACGGAAATCACTTGCTGGTAGGTATAAAGGTCAAAACCAACAATCAACTGTAATTCGCTTTGGGCATTATACCCCTCTACCCACATACATACTCTCAGCACAAATAGTCCACGAAGCAGCAGAAGAGGATTGGGCAAGGACAGTTTTGCCAGAGGAAGGTCTACACAAGGAGGAAGCCTTCCCAAGCTCTTCCCCCTGAATGAAATACTCGGGACTCTGATTAGGGTTTATTTCAACAAAATGTAATGAAGAAATGAACACGGCTTTCTCCCTCTCTTAATGCAATTCAAGAGTAGTGGTTGGAAACTCGGTTTCCAAGAAAAACACATCTATCTTAACTTCTGCAAGTCCGGGAAAACAGCGGTCTAGAAGAGTTTGGTTGGGCTTGGGAGCCCCCAGCACATACATGGACAGGTGCTCCCTCTCAGCCCTCACCTGAGACCCCCAGACCTCTGTCTCGCCTGGGTCCCAAAGGCACTGTGGCTGCCCGCCTTGGGAGGAGCAAAGAAACACACTGAAAGGTTTCTACACCTGGACAGACAACAGGTATTGGTTTAACCGGGAAATGAGGCCACTGCCTGGGCATCAGGAAGGAAGGCAGAGTTCGCTGGGAGAGGGCTCCCCGGAGAGTCAGAGTGAGCTGGGGATGACCACGGACAATGGCCTTTGGATTCATACACCCTGTGTGTCCTACCCCCAACCCCAGCTTGCTGATCAAGGGCCTTGGAAAAGAAAACCCACGACAGAGGACGGATGCAACTAAAAAGCATGGAATTTCTCAAGCACAGCTGTTACATCCTAATAAGCGTGATTCAAAGGCCCCAGCCTTCAGTTGCTACTGACAGTCAGTCTTAACTGCCAAGGCAGCAACCCAGCAACCCTGACTTTGAAAGTCACGTGACACCAGGGGCATCCGACCCCAAAATGTGCTTGAATTTTGCCCCCCATTTTCTTTCTATACCACTCGGACACGGCAGAAAACAGAGCCATTTTCTACAACCCTCTGCTTGGAATTTCCCAAGGCTAAGAGACAAATAAGAATGTCATCGGAGAAGCCAGAAGCCAACTGCTGTCAGGAACTGAGCTAAGGCCAGTCAGCCGGCCAGCAGACTAGGGTTTCAAAGGTCAGAAAGACAACACCTCAATGCTCACTGCCCTCCCACCATCCAGCCGGAGTCCTGGCCACTCGATCCTTTACTCCGTTCTGCCAAGACATGGCAGGACGAGGCCAGAACACGAGTCCTTTCTGGCCCGGCTTCATGCAGTGGAGATCCCCATTTAACACAGATATTATTCAGCCCTCATTTAGAAATGGAGTAAGGACTGTCTATAGCACAGACGCCATTATACAGCAAGGAATCACGGCCAACGGTGGGGACTGGGGGGTAATACAAAACGCACAAGCCATTAGGAGGACTGCTCAGGACCCAGGCCTCCCAGGACAACCAGGACCCGGGAAAGATATTCCAAGGAGTGGACTGACCGGAGCCCTATCCAGGGACTCCCTGCACCAGCCAGGGCAGGTCAGCCTGAATCACCCCATATCCTGATACGCCCAGTATGCAGTAATCCTACAACCACACAACCAACAAAAGCTGTCACCAGCTGCTAAAAGGAACTGATGTCTCCATTCAAAGCTCATGGAGCTCCTGCTATGGGCCAGGTAAGCGCGGGCCACCAGAGAAGTAAGGTTTTAATTAAGGTCCCGCCCTCAGAGAGATCACAGTCTCTCTGGGTAGGAAGTACCTGACAAACTTCATGGCCAAGTGGATTTTTAGAGACCTTCCCATCTTTTCCCTTTCTTCCTGATGAAGGGGTGGAGACTTGCCAAGGGCCATGAAAATGACAGTGACACGAGTCAAGTGGCCAGCCCAGCCCCCTACCCACTGCCCCCAGTGAGGCCTTGCTGCCAGAGACTCAAATCATGTGCCCAGACTTGCCATGTCCACGTGTCTCTATGGGGACCTTTCTGAACCTTGAACTAGTGAAGACCCAAAGTGGCGGAATAAATATTTGATTTTTTTTTTTTTTAAGTTTTATGTTTACATGAGGTCGTCCGTAAGGAAGCAGGCCCTTCAGGAACTGGCTCATGGATTATTTCCTTCCTGAGCCTACACTCTTTTGGGGAGGGGCTCCACATCGAACGTCACCCTTATGACAGTTTCCTTTCTCTGGGGAGTCAGACCACCCCCTCGCAACTCCCAGGTGAATCCCAAACTGCCACTTACTAGCAGGTGACATTAGGCAAGTTACTTCTCCCTTGCCCTGACTCCCTTCTGGGCAGACCGGGGTCCTCCCTGCCTCAGTCTCTCTCAGCACCAGGCCCTGCCCCGGGCTTCTTTTCCTTCTGGTCTCTCCTCCTACGGGTCCAAGTCTCATAACCTCAGAACGTCCCCCTCCCTGAGCCTTCAGGCTGTGCCCTCGGCTCCTCTCCTCCTCCCATTTCCCAGGGGACACCTTCGCCAGACCTCCGGGCAGGCACTGGCCCTCCTAGGTTCCTCCCACGCCCCGGAGTTAGTATTTCTAGCTAACTCTTCAGTATCACCAATGGGTGGCATGTTCTGGAACATTCTGAAATCCCTGTGTCTAGATTGCTTCATGTTCTCCCCCTCTGAAAGTCGGTTCCTTTACTGGCTGTCACTGTCCCTGTTCCCCCAACCCATCCTTTGGAGTCTTGCTTGAGTGCTAGCTTTCGCATCTATAAAGCTCTGCTTTATTACCAATGCAAACTTTCCAACCCCTAACTTTTCTTACCTGGAACACTAAACTTTCTTTTTAATAGCTTATTTTTTTTTAATTTATTTATTTTTGAGAGAGAGAGAGTGAGCAGAGGAGGGGAAGAGAGAGAGGGAGACAGAATCCCAAGCAGGCCCTATGCTGTCAGTGCAGAGCCCCGTACAGGGCTCAAACCCACCAACTGTGAGATCACCACCTGAGCTGAAACCAAGGGTCAGATGTTTTAACTGACTGAGCCACGCAGGCACCCCAAAACTGACTTTCTAACTGGAGATCACAAGATAGGAAATTCTCACAAACCTTTCAATTTGGGGTGTAAACAGAAGGGATGAAGGGCAAAACAAACGGCCTTCTCAGAGGCGACCCTTAATTTTACCATGGACCCAGCAGTCGGCAGTGACGAGCTCAGGGTCGCATGGAACCCTGAGAGGTAGGTCAAGTCCTTATTTTATAGATGAGAGAAGTTCAAGGTGAAGGATGAGAGGAGAACAGAACTGGACCGGGTCGGACTTTTCTTTCCAGGATGCTCCAAGCTAAAATGCCAGCAGCAGATGGTCTGCTGGACCTAAGAACTTTTTCTGCATCAGAGAAATTAAAAACATATACAAACCCTCAGAGAGAGTAAGAGAGTGTGTGTGTGTGTGTGTGGTATGTGTGTACGTGTGCATGTGTGTGTGTGTGTGTGTGGTATGTGTGTACGTGTGCATGTGTGCATGTGTGTGTGTGTGTGTGTGGACCTAGGGCATGCCTTGAATTACTCTGGGGTAGCTCCAGAGCCCCACTGCATCGTACTCCCCCCCCCAACTGGACACCCCAATACTGAAAAGGCCCATCCCAATCCGGAACACAACTCCCATGGGAACGTCACATACCCTTTCCCTACATTTTAGGGCTAGAACAAGCGGGGACCAGGACACAGCCTTGTGTGAAAGCAAAATTCTTCGTTTAATGCTTCCTTGCTCAAGGAAAAAGAATTCCTACGTTGACACGATTTGTTCAAGCCCTTTTTGGAAATGGGCTATCAAAGCTTGGGCAACGGTTCAGCTATGTGAGACTCCAATCCATTAGGCTCTAGCGCATGTGGAAATGATTAATGTGTAGCTGCCGTGTGTCCTCTGGTCCATCAGCAACCACGAAAGCCACAGCAAACGGTGAAAGAAATACAGGAAAATCCTTAAAGTGTTCAGGCCAACTCTGCTTTTCCAGAAGATGAAATTACCCTTACTTTTCCCATTAAACGTAGAAAGGCGGGGTAGAAAAGCAGAGCGCTGAGGCGGTGGTTGGGAGGAACGCTCGGATTCATGGTAGACTCAGAAGAGGAGGGGAAGGGAGAAGCTAGACAGGGACTGAACAACTCTGTGCCCATTCACTAAGGGTTGAGAATATACGTACAGTAAGTCCCTAAGGGAGCCAAACCTTCTCCATCTCGTAAATGTACAAGACGAGATCAGAAGAGCAAGTCTCTTTTGTTTTTTGACCCAGTTAAACAAACTGGCCCAGCGCTCACTATCCACAACCATGGCGACCAACGTTCCAGAAAGGACCACAGGGGGTAAAAAAATCAAAAAACGAAAACAGCATCATCCCCCCGCCCCCACCTCTAAAAACAGCGACCAAACCATTTCTCAGTCTCTAGACCAATGAAAACTTTCACCGGGAATGCAAAACTCATACAATTGGCCAGTGGCCACCTTCTCTCCGGAACTCACTCTAAAAATCCGGGGGAAACCATTCAAAGTCACAGCTTTCAAATGCAGGTCATAAAAACGAGTCATTGAGTCATTTGCCGCTGTTGACTTCCAGTAAAAGGCAGAGGAGCCCCTGTAAGCTTGATTTTTTTCCTTACAGAAATGTGTGGCGGGAAAAAGCAGCCAGTCTGGGGTTTGACTGTACGTGGGGGCAGGGCAGGCCACCTGTGGCCACGTGCCTGGTGGCCAGACCGGACTTGAAGAGGACAAGAGGTACCCGGGCAACGGGCCCTTCCAGCCTCCGGTCCCTGCCTGAGGAAGAGGATGCAGGAGGGGAAGAAGCAATTTCTCAGCATCCACGCCCCGACGCCAGCTCCCACCCAAAACTCCTTTGCGGCACTGGAGGAAAGCCCTTTGGGGATCTGTCCCACGTGGTTTCAGAGTCAAAAGCAGCACCAAAGGCCTAATTCCCCAGAGACGGGGCCGAACAGGGTGGCTTCTGGGCCGCGCAGGAGGAGGCAGACTCAGTCGGGGAGGGGGGCACCCTCAAATCCAGACTCCCCCGCTGGCCTGCAGGGTTGGGGGCCGCACGCCCGCCGCGCAAGGTGCCCGGGGATAAAAGAAGCCGCCGCGGAGGCTGGGAAGGGGGCGGCGGGGAAGCAGAGGCGCCCGCTGAGCTGCTATCCTGATTTCTCGCCTGCCGCGCTGTTCCCATTTCACAGACTAGGCCACTGAGGCTGCGAAGGCACTAAGCTCGCCAAGCCCGGGTCAGCGGCGCGGACGCCCAGTGGCCCCCGAGACGCGCGGGAGAGCCGTGACCGTGACCGTGACCCCTCCAGGGCTACCCCTCCCGGCGGTGAGCGCCTCGGCCCCATCGGCCCCGCACCCGACGTCCCGGGCCGCCCGCCCATGTAGTTCCCTGGAGGCGACAGGTGCGCGGCTAGTGGCGCCCTGGCGCCGACTCCGGGGAAAGTTTCCTGGCCGCGGCGCGCTGTTTACGGTCTCGTTTTGCAGCGCCGGGGCCGCGAGCTCTCAGGCCAGCCCAGCCATTGAAACCCGACACGCGGGGAGGGGCCATCGCGCCGGCCAGCGGGGGAGGCGAGCGGGCTCCGGGCCCCGCCGGCCGCGGCTCCGCTTACCTGCGGCTCCGCGAGCTGCCTCTGCCTCCATGCTGGGCTCCCTCCACTCTGCGTCCCGACCCCTCCGCGTCCCCTCCTCCCCGCCTGGTTTGCCCCCGCCCCTCCCCCGCCCCTCCCCCAGGACTGCACCGGATCGCGGCTCCCTCCCCAGAGCTGGCCCAGCCCGCCTCCAGTCCAGTACCCTGGGGCCCCATGCTGCGCAGTCTGGGCGACCCCGCCGACTCCCCAGTTTGCAAAGCCAGTCCGATACCCCAGAGGAGTTAATTATTTCCCTTAGTTCTTTGGAAGAACTAAGAGAAAACTATTTGCACCCCACCCCACGGCCAGTGCCTCTAGGCCCAGACCCAGTACCCGCTCTCTGAGCCCCCACTCACTTCCTTCTATTTCTAAGGACAAGAATCATTTGCATTACTCCTTTTCGAAAATTTACACAGTTTGAAACTAACTCAAAGACCATGAATGTCACACATAAGGCAGGGCATCTAATAACGTTTTCTGCCCATTTCAGATTTCTTCCGATGCCTGTGACATGCCCATTTTTGCTGGTAGCTAATACTTTCATTTATTAAGTGTTCAGGCTTGTACTCACTTGAAATAGAGTAATTCAATGACAGCCAATTGTTTCTCCAGTAGTTCCTCTTGGCATGTTTCAAGGTATTTTTTTACAGGGGAGGCGTAGAGCAGGGATGGTTTTAAAATGCCAATGGCCGTCTGAGTTCGAGCCCCGCGTCAGGCTCTGTGCTGACGGCTCAGAGCCTGGAGCCTGTTTCGGATTCCGTGTCTCCCTCTCTCTCTGCCCTTCCCCTGCTCACGCTCTGTCTCTATGTCTCTCAAAAATAAATAAATGTAAATAAAATAAAATAAAATAATAAAATGCCAATGGTCTGTGGTCAGTCAGCTAGTGCCTGCTCTCTGGTTGACAGCTCTGAAATTCGCCCTTGTGGCTTCCTCAGTCCTTCTGCAGGATTGAGGGTCTAGAACTCATCTGCTGGCCTGTCCCTCCACCTCCAGCAACTAGCTGCTCAGGGGAGCCTCCCAACTGCTGGTCAGTGTGCGTCCCCACCTACTGAGCAGCCAACTTGCCGAAGACAGGACATCCTCATGCATGGGATGAAAAATGGCCCCCGTTGTGCTTCCATTGCTTACTTACTTACTTACATTACTTGCAGTGCGCAAGTTAATGGAGACCAGAGCTGGAGACCCTCCTTGGACCCACCCTCGAGTCACTTTCTTGAAAGTTTGAGGTTTCCCTTTCTACCGCAATGAAAACACAGAGCTCCCTGGGCAATAGCATTCAGAACTTCTCCAAACACCTGTCCTGTTTAATGAACACAGGCTTAGTAGGCTCCTACAATGTGCCCTATCCTGTTCCCGATTTCAGTGATTCAGCAGTGAACAGAATTAATAAAATGTTGCCTTTGGAGGCTACTTTCTAGTGGGTGAAAGTGAGCAGGAGATAGAACATAATAGTATAGTAAATATGGGCTAGGGGCAAAAGAGAGCAAAAACATGAAGAAAGTGAGGGAGGTAAGCATGTGGAAAGGAGAAATGGCAAAAGTTACAGCAAGTGCAAAGGCCCTGAGGTGGGAACAAGTCTCTTTTTGGGAGCCTTGCATCTTTGTTGAACTCCTGATGATCGTGGGTGTTACCATTGGCACACAGAGCTAAAGGCGTATTAATCTCTGCTATAAAGCATACTTCTTCAGGGGTGCCTGGGTGGCCGAGTTGGTTAAGCCTCGGACTTTGTCTCAAATCATGACCTCATAGTTTCTGAGTTCAAGCCCCGCATCTGACACTGTGCTGACGGCTCAGATCATGAAGCCTGCTTCGGATTCTGTTATTTCCCTCCCCCATGCCCCTCCCTCACTTGCACTCTGTCTCTCTCTCTCTCTCTCTCTCTCTCAAAATTAAATAAACATTTTTTAAAAATTAAAAAATAAAACATACTACTTCAAGACTTTGTTACTTTAAGTTTTGTATTTTTTTAATTTCTCACATAATACCTGAATACACATTCTTTCAGAAAAAAAAGAAAAAAGGATTTCAGACTGAAAAGGTCCCTGTTTCCCATTAAACTCCTGTTTTGAAGTTGGTGTTTAGTCGAATACTCCCTCTTTCCCTTAATAATTTCTGAGTTTTCTGTCTCTCTTGAATAGGCTGAAACTACCCCAAAATTAGAAAATAAGTTCTTCTACATTTGCTTCCAATATTTTTATTGTTTTGGCCTGAGGATTGGAATTTCAAATCCAATCAAAACTCATCTATGTCTGTGGCATAAGGGATAGATCTAACTGGAACCTATGGTTCCCACATCATCAAACAGTCCATTCGTTTCCCCATTACTACGAATCATTTCCTAAATCATATATTAAATTCCCACGTACATGATGGCTCTTCTTTTATTGACCATTTTTGCTGTCTCTACTACAGTACCAACTATTTTAATCACCATAGCTTTACCACATGTTTGGATACCCAGGAAGACAAGCCCTTCCTAAGCAAATATTCAAACCAGGTAGTTAAGGATATTGGGAGTTGACACAGATTACATCTAACCATGAACATTAATTTCATAGCATTAACATCTTTACTTTTTAAAGTTTATTTATTTATTTTGGCAGGGGGAGGGGCAGAGAGAGAGGGAGAGGGAGAGAGACAATCCCAAGCAGGCTCAGTGCTGTCAGCAAGGAGCCTGACACAGGGTTTGATCTCATGAACCATGAAACCAAGAGCTGGAGACTTAAGCGACCGAACCACCCAGCCGCCCCTGAGTACTAACATCTTTAAAGTTTCGAGCCTTCCAATCAAAGAACACAAGCACACCTAGGGTTATTCAGGTTTTTTTTGTTTTGTTTTGTTTTGTTTTTGTTTTTGTTTTTTTGGCTAAACTTCTAGTTTTTACAGATGGATCTAATACATTTCTTTATTTTTTTTTAATTTTTCTTTATTTTAGAGAGAGAGAGAGAGCAAGCAGGGGAGAGTGGTGGAGGGAGAGAGAGAGAGAGATGCTTTTTTTTTATTTTTCTAAAGTTTATTTATTTACTTACTTTGAGAGAGAGCGCAAATGGGGAAGGGGCAGAGAGAGAGGGAGAGAGAGAATCCCAAGCAGGCTCCACATCGCCAGCAGGGAGAGGCTGATGCAGGGCGCAAACTTGTGAACTTTGAGATCATGACCTGAGCCCATGTCAGACATTTAACCAACTGAGCCACCCAGGCGCCCAGAGAGAGAGAAAGAGAGAGAGAGAGAGAGAGAGAGAGAGAGAGATTCTTAAGCAGGCTCCATGCTCGCTGGGGCTCGATCTCAGGACCCTGGGATGATGACTGGAGTAGAAACCAAGAGTTGGTCGCTCAACTGACTGAGCCACCCCAGACACCCTTTTTAAATTATTTTTTATTTTATTTTTATTTTTATTTTTTGGACCGAATACATTTCTTGTGCTAGGTTTATTCCTACATATTTCTGATATTTGTTGGCCATTATGAATGGGCTTTTTCTCTTCTCCAGTTACACTTGCTAATTGGGTATTACCGGTACATAAGAAAACTATTGGCTTGGGTATATACCAGTTTCCTACGCAGCCACTCTTAGGAGGTCTAATAGTTTTTAAAGTCAATTATCATAGATTTTCCAAATAGAGCATCAGATTGTCTATGAATAAGTTGTTGGATGTCTAAACCTTCCTCAAACCTCAGCGACTCTGCACTCACTTCTGACACTAAAATTGCTTTTAACCCTAACCAAGAAGAAAAGAAAAATATTATTTAAATAGGCATACTGGAAAATGGGGGTCCCACAAAGGCCTCGAGGATGTTTTCAGTGTGGTTCTCTCTTGCATCTAGGAGGTAGTCTAGTCCTCGCCCGGGCTCATTTATCTACGTGGGCATTTCCTCAGTGTGCAGAACGCAACTATTGTAGCCGTTCTCAAGGTATTTGTGAAATCTGAAAGAAAAATCTAGTATTTAAGCAAAAGGGATAGCAAGCTACTGGATTTTAGTAAGTACACAAATTCCTTTTGCAGCAGTTGTTACTTTTGGGTCAAGGAGCGATAATCCTGGAAAAAAAAGGAGTGGGGGTGGGAAACAGATCAAGGCTTAGCAAAAATTGAAGGACAAAAATATAACACAGAAGAAAAATATAGACAAAACTTTCTCCTATACGATGGGAAAACATTACCTTACGATGTATCAGAGCAGACTGCTAGAAGTTTTAAAACACAAATGCTTAAGCTATTAATTCATAATTCTTCGGTGACATAAAAAGTAGCATCTTCCTGGCACCTGCATGGCTCAGCCTGTGGAGCGTCTGCCTCTTGATTTTTGGTTCAGGTCACTGATGTGGGAAACAAAGGCAGAAGGAAATGACAGATAAAATTAAATTTCTTATAACCCGTAGCCCATTGACAAATACTTGAGGCAGGCAGAGTAAAACATTTCTCCAGAAACGCCCAACCGTCTTGATGTTAATCCTTGGCTAGAGGGAAAAACAACCTTAGCTAGAAAATAGCCAGGCCTCCAGTGATCTGTGAGTCTTCTTCAGCACATGGAAATCCCTTTGAGAAACTTCCTCTTGACTTTACCGCTTCCCAGCTCTCGAGTATGTAACCAGTCTCTCCCCAAGGTCCCAGGGGCAGCTTTTTCTGCCCACTGGTCCTGTCCCCCGTGCTTTAGTAAAACAAACTTTTTGCACCAAAGGCGTCACACAATTCTTTCTTGTCTGTGCGCTCCAAACCCCCATCACTTCAAAACCCCATCAGTCATGATCCCAGGATTGTGTTTATTGAAGATAGATAGATAAATAAATAAATAAATAAATAAATAAATAAATAAAAACTAGCATCTTTCTACACCGGTTTCCTATGGAAATATTGAACATAATCCCAATGTTATTATATAATGTGGTTTCTAACCACATTAGATTGTTTTAAAACAGTTTCATTTTTGTATTAAAAATTTTTTTTTAAGATTTATTTATTTTTGGGAGACAGAGAGACAGAGTGCAAGCAAGGAAGGGGCAGAGAGACACACACACACAATCTGAAGCAAGCTCCAGGCTCCTAGCTGTCAGCACAGAGCCCCACTCAGGGCTTGAACCCATGAAGCATGGGATCATGACCTGGGCCTAAGTCAGGCGCTTAACCGACTGAGCCACC
Source organism: Paguma larvata (assembly GCA_030068075.1). Classification (NCBI taxonomy): domain Eukaryota; kingdom Metazoa; phylum Chordata; class Mammalia; order Carnivora; family Viverridae; genus Paguma; species Paguma larvata. The sequence continues at coordinate 125,373,899 of CM057827.1, read as the reverse complement.
CATGCACCCCTGTTTTAAAACAGTTTTATTATTATGTTTTTTAATGTTTATTTATTTTTGAGAGACATAGAGGCGCAGCGTGAACAGGGGAAGGGCAGAGAGAGTGGGAGACACAGAATCGGAAGCAGGCTCCAGGCTCTGAGCCGTCAGCACAGAGCCCGACGCGGGGCTCGAACTCACAGACCTCGAGATCATGACCTGAGCTGAAGTCGGCTGCCCAACCGACTGAGCCACCCAGGCGCCCCTTAAAACGGTTTTAAGTGGAATATTACAGAAGTCAGAATATTATAAAAGTCTAAAATTTTCAAGTTTTAAATAAATAAATGCTGTGAGCATTTGAGAGCTATTCTTTACTAGGAAGGTTAAAAACATGAATATGTTGTGTCAGAAACCTCCCAAAAGGCAAAGTACAGCTTTAGAGTCCTCCCTTACATGAGTGTTAGAGTCAAATCTCGCCTAGGAAACCAACAATAGCACATCGACGGGCGAGATTAAAAAAAAAAAAATCAATTGCTAACTGCTTCAGTGAGCTAATTCCACAGTAGTCAAAATCATAAATACTATAATTTTGAACACAAAACTGTTTGCCGCTTTCATTCCGAACGCTCTTCTCATTTAACACCAGGCGAACCTAACGGAAAAGGGAAAGCAGTGAGTTCTTTGGTGGAATATTCTGAATCACATAATCCTCATTTTGATTTTAACCAAATCTAGTTACTCATTTAACTACAAATTTGTTCCTGTATCCCATAAGGTCACTTTATCGTCGACCACATCCTGTTCCTTTTGGAAGAAAAATTGTACTCTAGCACGGAATCTGGGAAATTACAGCGCACAGCCCCAACCCAGCCCTCCGCCTATTTTCTGTACAAACTGTGAGCTAAAAATAGTTTTTACATTTGTAAATAGTTCAAAAAGCACAAGAGGAATAATAGTTTGTGACACGTGGGCATTACATGGGTTCAAAATTCATAGTTCTGGGAACACAGCCACGCCCTCTCGTTTGCATATTATCCAGGCTGCTTTGAAAGCTACATGGGCGGGGCAAATAATGTTTACTCTGTAGCTCTTTACAAAGACTGTGTTTGGGCCCCCTTTGAACTACTAAGCTGGAAAAGGAAAGGAATCAGGGTGAGTGAGTCCCCAAAAGGCTACCTTGGAAGAGTAACATTTTTCAAGAATCTGTTAGTGCTTTGACAAGAGGTAGTATGGGTATGAGTTTTATATTTTATGGTAGACATAAGTAGCTGAGTTGGAGGCAGAGATGTTTGACACAGAGGCGAGCTTATTACTATTGTTATTATTTAATTGCAAGTGCTTCTTGATGATTGATTTATTCTCCCCACCTCCCAAGAGGAATTCGACCAGGTGGATCAAATTTCGTTTATGTCAAGTGTACAAAATGTGTTGTAAGAGTTGTTCGTGTCAGAGACAAATAAACAAACCCTTTTAATCCTTTTTCTTGCTTAAACGGGAAGTCACAACTTGCCAACGAGAAATTTTAAACAAATCCCACAAAGTTTTATGTTTGGTTCAAAACTCGAAATATTTAGGTCTTGGGATATTATAATCTTGGCAGCCCACATTTGTCGTCCCTGGTGAGAACACGTGTGTACTGTTCACTGAGCCAGGGTCTCACCTTGCCCTCTTAATCCCAGAGTCAAACATGATTACAAATATTTTCCTCTCGGGAATCTAACTCGTAAGGAAGATCACTGTGCTTTTTCTTAAGTGAAACATCTCTCGTTAGTCGCCTGATTCGTTCTCAGGCTTACTGTATTTCACCCGCCTAAAGATTGTGTTTGACATCAGCAATTGTTAGAGACCATTTGTTTTTACAGTGGAAAAAGAAATAAAAGTGCAGATGTCAGACCTCGAAATCCATACTTCTCTGGATTGTTTTCATTTTAGAGAAGAATGTGGGGGGGGTGGTTCTGGGTGGGGTTGGTTATAATCAGAGACATGTCACTGTTGCTAAGTAGAAACAGTTTACATTTCCCATTTTCTTGTTTATTAATTGCAAAATTAGGGGAAAGTTTAGGATATAAGGAAATAAGTGAATTATGGGAAAGTGAAAATTCCAGGACCCATTCCAGTTTGAGTTAAAATAAGAATGGCTCGTGTCAAATCCTGAAAAAAATAAAAATAAAAATTGCAGTTTCGTTATCGGAAAAGTAGCACAATCTTAAAAACAGTCGAGTCTGTTTCGAGGCATGATAAGTTAACAGTAGTAAACACAAGTTGGCTACTCAAATCTCATTAGTTAATATTGTTATCAGAGTGTGACCTTAGCAGCACACACTTTACAAATGCGGCCATTTTCAGTGGCCTGATTTGTTTATGACTGTGATGGACATGCAAAGCCCTCCTGACAGAAGAACTAGGTAAGTGACATGAACTGGAACCAGGGGAGCCATTCACCAAAGTGGGGGTTGACAAAACATCAAGGTGCCTGAGGGAGTCTGTGAAACTGGGTAATTGCTTTCCAGCTTGGATTTTTCGTATTGTCTGCTTTAATCTCAAACTAAGGTATAATGCAATGCCCTCTGTCTCCCTCTGCAAAACAACGTGGCCCCCGGCCTCCCAGAGCAGCCAGGGGAAGGCCACTGGGGGCAAATGCCACTTCCACCTGTTCCCTGCTGTAAATAAGCCCTCGGCCCTCACCAGGGGCCAATTAAAGGGAATAGCCGTTGGTTGGCGTCCCAGGCGAGCATCAGGTGGAGTCTAGTTCTTGGCGGTGATCCAAATTAAAGGGGGAGGTATCGTTTTTTCTATCAGGGGGCCAATTAAGAAGACGGAACCACATGGTCACGCCCTCTGATACAGAGTACTCTTTACTTGGGGAAGCAGTGTGGTCCTGGAGGAGCTCTGCCAGCTTCCCTGGGATGGAGCTTCTCATGGCCACGCCCAGAGAGAGAGAGAAAATGGTTTTTTGTACCTCCTATCGGACAGCTTTCTAAAGTCTAAATTTTTAGGGGCACCTGGGTGGTTCAGTCCATAAAGCGTCTGACTTTTGGCTCAGGTCATGATCTCTCTGTTAGTGGGTTCGAGTCCCGCATGGGGCTCTGTGCTTGCTGACAGCTCAGAGCCTGGAGCCTGCTTTAGATTTGTGTCTCCCTTTCTCTCTGCCCCTCCCCCACTTACATTCTGCCTCTCTTTAAAAAAAAAAAATTTAAAAGATATGTATTTCTAGCGATGTGAGCCTTTGCTCCCCAGGGCTGCGGGGGCCGGGGACAGTGCCCGGGCTCAGGAAGGCTCTGTCTAGGAAGGAGGTGCTGCGTTCCTCCCCAATTCACAGAAAAGGGAGACGGGGCACAGAGAAGTGGACTCATCCGAGGACCCACAGCTTCTGGGTGACAGGTGCTTTCAACCAACACTTTAACGTAAGCTGCATCTGTGGCTTTGGTTTTCTTTTCTTTTTCCTTTTTTTCTTTACCATAATTTGCATAATCAGTTTCAAGAGCAACCAAATTTCACTTAGTCCTAATGGCCTCACACAGCCAGGGAGTCCAGCGGAGGGGAGGGGAAGATTACTGAAGAGGAGAAAACAAGGCCTAAACAAGCAGCTTGTAGGGTCGTCCACCCACCTGATTTGCCTGGGACTACACTGGTTTCAGCCCATTTTAGTCTTCTTCCCAATCCCAGAAACCCCTCAGCCCTGGGGAAACAGGGACAGTTGGTCACCAAACTCGTGGCCTTCCTTAGATCCATACCCAGCAACAATCTGATCCTGCCTCAAGGGTCCAGGAAGTCCCTGACTGGGCTCCGACCCCCTACTTCTCTGCTGCGCAAAGCCTCTGTCCTCAGCGTGCTATTTCTGCTTTCAAGCGGTATCATCTTACTGCCCTACCCCCACCTCAGAGTCTCCAGCCACCCATTCCCTTTGCGGGGGCGCTCCCAGCCATACAAGGCTGGGTGCCCTGATAGGAGCCTGAGGCTACCAGCAGCCAGGCAGGAGTTCTGAGCACCCAGTGTTCTGAGCACTCAGTGCCCTGGGCGGAGCCACGGCCACCTGACCCTCAGAGGCACAGATACACACACACCCCCACTTGGGTTTCATGGATTCCCAGTCCAGCTGCGTGGTGGTGACCGGTAAGACGCTTTTTTCTGCTTTCCCATTTGCTGGTGCTTCTAGCCTGACCATGGAACGTGCACTTGCCTGATCCAGTCGTAAACAGTTCTCTCTCAGGGAAAAAGAGTGGCAACTGGTGATGCCAACAACTCCAGACGGAAGCTAACCCCTTGCTATGCCGTCTTGAAAAACAGGGCTTTTCTGCTTCGGTCCTATCCTTCGCTTCAAATAACTCTCGCGTGGCATACACACAGGTGCCCACGTGTGGCTTAGGCTCAGACCTTGTCCTTCAGCCCACCAGGGAGGAACCCCAGGGTGGCATGGGCTGTGCGAGTCTGGAGCCCAGGAGGCCCGTGTGGCATCCACTGAGGTGCATTTTCCATAGCAAGGAGTGGAAGCTGGGGATCCAGAAAGGATGGGGTCTTCTAAGGCTAAGACAGTGGTCCATGTACAGTAACCACCCCAGAGGAGCTCACGGCCCCCACACCCAGACTGAAGAACTCTCAGCTACTCAGAAAACCCTGAAGTTCCCCCCGAGACCCACCAATTGGAGACTCCGAACCCCGAAAGATCAACTCGGAAGGAATGGTAGCCACCCACTCCTGCCTTCCACCGGCACATCCACCCACTCCTGCCTTCCACCGGCACCCAGCCACCTCCGGTCCTTGTCGCAGCCGGTCCCCAAAGGGCTTGATTTCTTCACAAAGCTCCTTCTTTTTAGTTGGACATCTTTGGCATATTTTAAGGTTTCTTTTTCCGTTGTATTAGATGAAGGAAACAGAGGAGACCAGTATTCCTGTGTACACAGGAAATTGAAAATTACCTATCTTAATATTTTCAGACTATAATCAAACACCTGTAAACCTTCTGAGGGAGAGGAAAATTCTTTCGCAAACCTTTTTATCTCCCTTGTTCTCATTTCTGTTATTTTGGGTACAGAGATCGAGTGGTTCAAAATATTCTTGAATTGCTAAGGAAACTCTACCCCCCCATATATGCAACCCTTGTCACAAATGAAATATGAATATTGAAACCCAGCTGGCAAGTCTCTGACTCACACTGACCCCTGCCTCTGGCCTGTCAGCTTGTGGTTTGCTGGCAAACTCTAGATTGTTTGATGAAGTAGCTGATAATCAGCCGTGATTTGGAAATGCCCACTGGGCTTCCAGAGTGTGGTCTTCCTTTATTAAAAATGCTTTGAGCTGCCAGGGTAGTCTTTTCATCTAATTGGATTCGTGTGTAAATCTCACCAACATTACTGGCACGTAGGCCAGTGGGGATGGGGGCGGGGAAGGACGTGGGCTCCTACGAACTGCCTCAGGTTCAAGGCTTCTGACTGGCCCCAACAGAACAATGGAACCCCCAGAAAACCTGCCTCCCTCCAAAGCGCCTCAATTGATTGCAGGCGATTCCCGATTCCCCCAGCCTTATGCAAAGTTCACCCCGAGGGCCTGCCAAGTGTAAGGTTTGACCCTGCAAAAACAAGAGCTTCAAACCTGTCCTTGCTGAGTTGTTTTTCCTAATTAAAAACAGAGAAGAGATGACCTGAATACGTTGATCGGAGTCCGATGCTAAAGCAGAGAATCGGAAGGTGATTTTGTGTGTGTGTTGCTACATTTTTATTACATTTACCATCATCCCAGGAGGTACCTGGTTTCTCAGTGATTTTTTTTTCTGAATCTCAGTATTTTTGAAAACTTTTTTTTTTTTTTCCTGGCTGCTCTCAGTGGCAGCTACGGTCTTTTTTATTCCATAGGATTGAGTCGGTGTCACGAGGACACCATTTGCTTCCTGATATCAGGATCCTGGCCAGCATTCCTCCCTTCCCTGAGAACGATTTCCCCCTTGTGAGCCACACTCGTTAGTGGCTCTAGATCCAGACCTTCTGGAACTTCAAAGGCACAGTCCTCTCCAGAACCTCTCCTACTCTAAAAGCCTGAGGTCCTGCCAGCCCCTGGCCTCCCTTATAGGGACAGGGATGGGTGGGGGGCGGTGGCCCTTGAGCTCTGAGCAAGGGCCACTCTGAAGGAGAGATGAACTAAGCGGCCCCACGGGTGTGGTCACACCTTCTACGCCATCTTTTAGGGCCTGTGATGGTTAATTTTATGTGTCAACTTGACCCGACCACGGGGTATCTTGATACCTGAGTGAAAACAAGCCCATCTCAAAAGGGTATAAGCTGCATGATTCGATTTACACAATATTTGTAAAATAACATAACTACAGAAATGAAGAGATTGATGGTGGTTAAGGGTTAGAGAAGGGGGAAGCGGGTAGGTGCGACTATAAAGGGTAGCTCCAGAGAGCCTTGTGGCGTCAGTACAATTATGTATCTTGATGCTGGTGGTGGTTACACAAAGCTACATGTGTGATAAAGATGCATAGAGCTGTACACACACACACACACACACACACACACACACACGCTGAATCATACAAATGGTGATATCCTGGCCTTGATACTGAAGAAGTTAACATTGGAGGAGGCCGGGTGAAGGCTGAAGGGGACCATTCGATGCATCCCTTTGTGAATTCCTATCAATCTATAATTACTTCAAGATTAAAAATAAATTTAAAAACTTGTATTTCAGGCTCAGCATTTCTCAGATGCGGATATGCGCACTTGTCTTACCGAAACACAGAATCCGATGGTGTGGGTTTGGGGTGAGGCTGGAGACTCTGTATTCCTAAGAAGCTCCCGGGTGGTACTGCTGCTGTTGGCCCTCGGACCACATGGTGAGTAGCGAGGCTTTGAACGCCTAGGATCAGAACACTGTAAAGAGGAGAGAGAGCAGGTGGGTGTTTGGGGAAGACATGAGCATTTAAATTGGTGGGCTTGGTAAAGTAAATGGTCTGTATCAATGCCAATGTCCGTGGAGCCCTTTCTGCCCTAGTTAAGTTCGTCTTCACAATTCATGGCTCATTCAGAAAGCAGTTAAGTCCCAAGAGCTGCCTTAAAAACGAAACAAAACCCCACAATCTTCTAACCCACTGAAGGCCAGAATAGAATAGAAAAGTTGGAGAAGGTTGAATTTTCTTCCTGCCTGACTGCTGATCTGCCGTATGGCCTCCTGCCCTCAGATGAGACTTATGTCACTTGTGCTCCTGGTTCCCAGGCCTTCAGACTCCAAGTGGCTTTCCTGGGCCTCCAGCTCCCAGGCAGTAGGCGGTGGGGCTTCTTAACTTCCATGATCACATAAGCCAGAACTTGGGAATAAATCCCCTTCTAGATATGTATGCACATATAGAAAGGATAACTATGTGGCTCTGTAGAATCCTGACTGATACAGGTCTCTCTCTGGAGAGAGGAATAGAGTCCCAGGTGAGATCTCATCTTCGAAGGGTGGAGATGGGGTGCCCGTGACTGATGGGTTCAGTGCCCTGCTCCGAGGGGGGGGGGATCAGGTGATCAGAGAGAATCAGGGCCACATGCGGAGACTGGAAAAGGATTCAGCATTTGTTGAGCCCCTCCCAAGTTCTGGAAACTGCCTGGTACTTTCCATGCACGGCATAGTTTAATCTACACAACAGACCATCCCCGGAGGCACCGCGGTGACGGTGAACACTCTGCTTCCTCTGCCCCGGGCAGGATTGCAAATGCTCCATTTTATTCACCCACTTATTCCTCATAACAACCCTACTAGATCACTCTAGTTGGTCCCCATTGTACAGATGAGAACACTAAGGCATGAAAGCTAAGAAACTTGCTCCATGTCTCCCAGGCGGTCAATGGTGGGGCTGAGATGCAAAAAGTGAAGACCGAGCCCAGCTCAGGGCTCTGACCACTCTGGGCTTCCATTCCAGCCACGGCCTGGGTTTTGGAAGAGCCACTTCAAGATGTGGGTGCAGCAAAAACGAGCAGCCAGAGCACGGAGGGGGCAATGGAGTCCCAAGACATGGCTTTGCCCCAGACCAGCAGGGCACCTTTCCGAAGCAAGTTCCAGAGGTTTGCTGTCCTCCCCTAAGCAAAATTCTACCTGATTGCCTTGTGTTAGAAATCTTCACCGCAGGGGCGCCTGGGCGGCTCAGTCAGTTAAGTGTCCAATTCTTGATTTTGGCTCCGGTCATGACCTCACGGTTTGTGGAATCGTGCCCCGCATCAGGTTTTGCACTGACGGTGAGGAGCCTGCTTGGGATTCGAGCTCTCCCTCTATCTCTGCCCCTCCCCCATGTGCCTGCAGTGCTCTCTCTCATAATAAACAAACTTTTAAAAAATTCAAAAAAAAGAAATCTTGACTGCAATTAAATTATGAAAAAGTACGCTGTGGAATTAAGTGTTCCCAGTGGAAGGAAGAAGACACTCTGTTCACCGGCCTCATCCAGCGCCCTCCTTCCCAGGTGAGGCTCCCTGACAAGGGCCTCCACTGGGGTCTCACCTTGCCCAGACCCACACCTACTGACAGGGGCCGCCCATCGCTTCTGGCCCCCTGCCCTCTCCCAACCATGAAGTCCTGGGTCCCTGTCATCTCCTCCAGAGAAAGAGGAGAAGTCTCCCCCAACCGCCCCTACTCCACCTGCTCTCTCTCCTCTTTTACGTGTTCTGATCCTAGGCGTTCAAAGCCTCGCTACTCACCATGTGGTCCGAGGGCCAACAGCAGCAGTACCACCCGGGAGCTTCTTAGGAATACAGAGTCTCCAGCCTCACCCCAAACCCACACCATCGGATTCTGTATTTCGGTAAGACAAGTGCTCATGTCCGCATCTGAGAAATGCTGAGCCGAAATACACGTTTTTAAATTTATTTTTAATCTTGAAGTAATTATAGATTGATAGGAATTCACAAAGGGATGCATCGAATGGTCCCCTTCAGCCTTCACCCGGCCTCCTCCAATGTTAACTTCTTCAGTATCAAGGCCAGGATATCACCATTTGTATGATTCAGCGTGTATGTGTGTGTGTGTGTGTGTGTGTGTGTGTGTGTGTGTGTGTACAGCTCTATGCATCTTTATCACACATGTAGCTTTGTGTAACCACCACCAGCATCAAGATACATAATTGTACTGACGCCACGAGGCTCTCTGGAGCTACCCTTTATAGTCAAACCTACCCGCTCCCCCTTCTCTAAACTCTCGACCACCGTCGGTGTGTTCTTCATTTCTGTAATTGTGTTAGTTTACAAATACTGTTGCATAAATGGAATTATGTGGAATGTATCCTTTTGAGATTGACTTGTTTTCACTCAGTGTAATGCCTCTGTGGTTCATCCAAGTTGTTGTATCGGTGGTTCTTTCTTTTTTTTTTTTTTTTTAATTTTAACAGGTCTGTTGAGATAAAATTCACATGCTAGACAGTTTGTTCACTTAAACCGTACAGTTCAATGGTGTTTAGTATATTTGCAGCGTTATACATTCATTACCACAATCAATTTTAGAACATTTTCGTTACCCTGAAAAGAAGCCACACTCCCCATAACTATCAATCCCTAATACTCCAGCCCAGCCCCCACACGCTCCAGAGCTACTACCCACTAATCTCCTTTCTGTGTCTCTAGGTGGCCGATTCTGGACCCTTCATACAAATGGAGGCATAAACTATGTGGTCCTTTGTGGCTGGCTTCTTTCACTTGGCATGATATTTTTAAGGCATTTATCAGGTGATGGACACTTACGTTGTTTCTAATGTTCTCTGTTCAGTGCTGAAGATTTTTCCATGACTTGGAATTCTTGCTTTACTGTTCACCTACTGAAGGACATTTGGGTAGTTTCCAGCTTTGGGTTTGGGTTATTCCACATACGGCTGCTCTAAACAAGGGTATAGACATTTCTGTGCGAAAACAAGTCTTTGTTTCTCTGGGGTGAGTGTCCAGGAGTCTGTGGGAAGTGCAGTCCACTTTTGGTTTTAAGAGAAACTGGCCAACTATTTCCCGGAGTGGCGGTCCCCTTTTGCATTCCCACCAGCAACGTGTACAAGAGCCAGTTTCTCCTCATCCTTGGCAGCCTTTGGTGTTATCAATATTTCTATTTTAGCCACTCTTCCAGAAGTGTGAGGTTATCTCGTTGTGTTCTTAATTCGTGTTTTCCTGGCCAGCAGTGTCGGACATCCCCGGCTGTGTTTATTTGCTGTCTGTACGTAGGTCTTCATCAGTGAACTGTCCCTGTGTGTATTTTGCCAACTTTCTAATTGGGGTTTTTGGGTTTTTTTTTATGTTTATTTATTTTTGAGAGAGAGAGAGAGAGAGAGGAGAGTGTGAGTGGGGGAAGGGCAGAGAAAGAGGGAGACATAGAATCCGAAGCAGGCTCCAGGCTCTGAGCTGTCAGCACAGAGTCCGACACGGAGCTTGAACTTAGGAACCGTGAGGTCATGACCTGAGCTGAAGTCAGATGCTCAACCAACTGAGCCACCCAGGCACCCCTGGGTTGTTTTTTTTTTTTTTAAATGTTGCGTGATTTGTAACGATAAATAATCGTCTTGATCATTCTACTTCCTGCGCGAATCTCCCAAGTCGGAACCTTTTTGCCCGCCTCTGACAAGTTGTGTGATTTGCAGCTATGTTCTCCCTGTCGGCACCTTGTCTTTCCATTCTCTCAAAAGGGGTTTTCATAGAGCGAAAGTTCTCGTTGTGATGCAGTCTGCTTTGCTAAGGTTTATTTCCATAGATCATGGGATGCTCTTGGTGTCAAGAACCCCTTGCCTGGCGGGTAGGTCCCAAGGTTTCCTCCCTTTCTCCACCACTAAACGTTTTATAATTTTACTTTCTCCATCAAAGCCGATAATCCATTTTGAGTTAAATTTTGAACAAGGCGCGAGACTGAGGTTGAGGGTTTATGTTTTGGCCTCTGAGGGTCTTGTTCCATCGCCATGTGTTGAAAAGGCCATCCCCTCTTCCATGGAACTGATTCTGCCCCTCTCCTAGCAAACGCCTGGGCATACTCACATGGGTGTACTTCCGGGCTCTTTACACAGCACGCATTTTAACCGGACATCTGTGCACTTTCTCAAGGCTTCCTAGCTTGGGGGGGTGGGTCGGCCACACGTTCCTTTTTGGCTCCCCCAGAATGCCTCCCACGGAGAACTCTGCAATGCCCCCAGATTGGTGAGGCTGCAGGCCTTCACGAGCAAGGGCGCGTGTGGAGTGTCCCCGGGGCCTGCTGTGGCCCCAAGAGCAGCAGGAAGCTGGGGGGCGGGTGCAGGGAGCAACCCAGGTGTAGAGACATCCCCCCCCCTCCCACAACTAGGCCTGGCCTGAGCTCACCAGAGTCTCTTTGATTTCAGGTTTTGGGCCCTTCCGGCAGCACCTGGTGAATTCCAGCTGGGAAGCAGTAAAGGTAAACACCCACCAGACCCAGCAGCTCAGGGCCCCACCGATTCCTTCTGCAGCTCTGAGAAACCAGTGTGCGAGGCCCCTCGGGAGCCAGATCCACATGAGAGGGGAGAAAACAAATACTCAGGACCGGGGAAGAAGGACTAGCCTTTGGTCCTTGGGTCACGACGTGCCTGCCCCCAGGTGGCCCCTGGCTTCTCAGTAAAGGAGAGAGACCACAGGGACACCCCTGGGGAGGAGGGGGATTGCCCAAAGGCAGGCTTTGCTGCCCCAAGAGCTGGGTTCCCATGACCCCCACCCCTTCTGGCTGTGGGTCCTCAGGAAAGTCACTTCCCCCAACCTCAGTTTCCTTGTGCATGAAATCGGTGGATAATGGTGCCGATGTTACACAGTTGTCCTGAGGAGTAAAAGAAACAAGCACAAAAGCAAGTAAGTCTGTAAGTCTATAAAAATAGCTTTTCAGAGTGCCTGGCATAAGGTAAGTGCTTAATGATGATAATTATTATAAATGACACTCCCTTATTTTTAAGGAAGCAACCGACCAGGAGAAAGTACATCCTGGGACGGGAAGAGGAGGGGTCAGGGTCTCATCCCCAAAGCAGACTATCTCTCCCTCTTGAAGCGAATACCTCCCACCAGTCCCCACGTGGGCGTCACTTAGTGGCTCAGAGCACAGCCAGCCGTTTATTCGCACTTGACTGTCAGTTTTCATGCCTCTGTTGGATCAAGTCAAAGGTGGGGTCTTGAGTCTATTCTCAGGGTTTTCCAGTCAAGTTGAAAATGCAGCAAAGGCATTAGGATAATGTGTTCGCCAGACACTGTAGCATTGCTTTCTTGCTAGCCTGTCCACACAGATGCCATCAGGGAAACTCTTGACTCTTGAGGTAGAATTTGGGCATATTCTTTTTTTCAACCAGAAAACTCAGAGAACCCCAGACTCACTGCCAAGCCTGCTATACGCATCGTACCAGAAAGGCCAGGTCGGGGCTTTTATGAACTCTCGGATGTCAGTAGTCTTTTCCTCAAAAAACAGGACATTTTTTGTTGAATGCTAGATGGCCCTGAGCCCTTCTGTTTCCTTTTGCTGTCACGAAAAGAGAAAAGAGCCAGGCTGCCTGGGTTTGCCTCCCAGTTCGAGCACCTGCAACCTGGGAGATCCAACACAAGCCACCCTGTTTTTCTGTGCCTCAGTTTCCTTATCTGCAAAGTAGGACGGTGGTCGTGGCTGTGGGAGTTAACACGTGTAAAACCCTTGGAACAGGACAAGGCGCACTGCTGGTGCTCACAGATAAAATCCCTATTCCCAGGAAGCGCCTCTGTCAGTCAGTCTTCTCAGCTGTGGGTGAATAGATTCTGACTTTGAAGATTCGCACAGGAAATGGAACGATCGAGAGGACTATTTGGGAGCCTCAAGATTGACCCGTAAAGCCAGAGGAGCGGGGCAGCATAAAGCAGGCTAGGGGTTTCCAGGACGCAGGGCAGCACACTAGGTGCTCTGAGGGACCCCTCCCCCTAGATAAACGAGGAAGGACAGAATTTCCGTGCGTTGCCGGGTATGCCGTAGGAAAGGAAAGCTCACATGCATCACGTTGTGTATGTGCAGACATCATACATGTTAAGGGCTGCATCCTGAAGGAGTACAGGTTAGCCTCCACACTAAAGGAGGGTGGGGGGGGAAACGCCACCATCAGCAGTCAGCTGCAAGGGGGGATGGAGATGAAACCAAGACTTATACGGTAAGCTAGACCCTTGCAAAGGGGATCCTTTGGATTCTAGCATCCCAGCTCCCAGCAGAAGCATATGCAACTTCTCTAGAAGATTTAACAACCTCAGCTTTTCTACAATCTAAGATAAACTAAACAGTTCCCATTCGAATGTCACCAATGATGTAAAGAAAGAAACTTCCCTGAATGAAAATCAGCAGAAGCAGACTTAGAACCTCAAGAACATGAGATTCTAAGTTGTTCTGCTAAATAGCATCATAACATAGCATAACCGTATGCGAAATATTTAAAGAAGTAGAGATAGAATCAAAAAATGAGACTTTCAGCAAAAAAAGATTATCAAAAGAGAGTCTATCAAGACTATCAGGTAAATTGAAAAAGAGAGTAAGAGAGGGGCGTCTGGGTGGTGCAATTGGTTAAGGTCATGATCAAATGCAGTTCATGAGTTTGAGCCCCACATAGAGCTCCGGGCTGACAGCATGGAGCCTGGAGCCTGCTTTGGGTTCTGTGTTTCCCTTTCTCTCTGCCCTTCCCCTGCTCCTGCTCTGTCTCTCACTCTCTTTTTCTCAAAAGTAAATAAATATTAAAAAAAAAAGAAAAGGGGAGTAATAGAGCTTATAGAAACTTAAAATGTTGAAGTGAAGAATTCAACAGATGACCTCTAAGGAAGTTTAGAATTATGCTAAGTAAAAGACAGTCACAAAAGACCACGTTGTAGGATTCCGTTTGGATGAATGTCCAGAAGAAGCAAATCTATTAGACATAAAGTAGATTAGTGGTTGCTGAAGGCAGGTGAGGTGGAATTAGAGGAAATAGGGAATGACTGTTGATGGGTACAGGATTTCTTCAGGGGTGATGAAAAGATCCTAAAATTGATTGTGGTGATAATAGCACAACTCTGTGAACACACTAAAAATCATTGAATTATAGACTTAATTTTTTTCAAATTATAGACTTTAAATGGGTAAATCGTGAAATGTGAAACACACACTCCCAAATATACATATATATGGCAGTTTAGAGACAGATGAAGAGAAAACTAGTAACTGGAAGATAGATCTGAAGATACTATTCAAAGGACAGCATAAAGAGGACAAAGAAGTGAAAGAAGAGATTAAAAGGGATGGATAATAAAACAAGATATTCTAGGGGTGCCTGGGTGGCTCAGTCAGTTACACATCCAACTTCAGCTCAGGTCATGATCTCACAGTTGGTGACTTTGAACCCCATACTGGGCTCTGTGCTGACAGCTCAGAGCCTGGAGCCTGCTTCAGACACATTCTGTGTCTCCCTTACACTCTCTCTCTCTCTTAAGAATAAATAAACATTAAAAAAATTTTTAACTAAAAAATAAAATGAGATATTCTAACACATGGTTAATTGGAGTTCCATGAAGAGAGAATAATGAGAATGGAAAAGAAACAGTATTCAAAGACAATGATTGAGATGATACCAGAATTGATGAAAGACATGAATCCACAGAGATAAAAAATACAAAATATACCAAGCAAAGACTAACAAAGTCCACACACACACACACACACACACACACATACACACAGTAAAACCACATAAAAGCAAGGGCAAAGAGATCTGAGAAGCAGACAGACAAAAAAGATGGGCCACCCATAGAAATTGGCAATACAATGAGACCAAGAGTGAGTTTTTTTTAAACGATAATAAAAGCCAGAGAACAACGGAGAAGTATCTTCAAAGTGCTGGGGACAAAAAAATGTCACCCTGGAATTGTGTACTCAGCAAATTATTTTTCAAGAATAAGAAAGAAATAAAGACATTTTCATAAAAGTAAGCACCAAGAGTTTACTCCTAGCAGGCACTCCACTAAAGGAATATGTAAAAGATGTCCTTTAGAAGGAATGAAAATAGTTCCAGAAAGATGGAGTGAGATGGAAGGAGGGAGTGGAGGTAAAATCTAAGCCAGCATTATTTTTTAAGCTTTATTTATTTTAAATAATCTCTACACCCAAGATTATGGGCTTGAACTCATGGCCCTGAGATTAAGATTCTCATGCTTTTCTGACTGAGCCAACCAGATCCCCCTAAAGCAGCATTATTTGTCAATAAATAATAATAATAGTAACTGGCTAATTTGTAGGTTTACAAACAAAATATTAAACTAAAATAAAGGACAATTAAAGCATAGATATCAAGGGGCACTTGAAATATAAATCTTCTAAAGCCCTCGAATTCTATAGGACAGGCATCTGATGTCAAATTTAGACTTTGTTAAATTATATATCCATGGCAAAATTTCAAGAGTAACTATAAAAGAGTAAAACAAAGTATATGACTTCCAAGATGATAGAGAAACAAAATAGAATAAGGAAACTTGAACAAAACCCTAATCAAAGGGGCCACGAATCACCCCATGGGAAACAAGGTGGATGTACTGCCTCACTGAACTCTAGTTACTGTAGCTTGCCCCTACGACACTGGCTACCACACCCCCCCACTGCCCATCTGCTGCCCTGGGAAGCTGGAAAGATGTTGCTTCTATCAGAGAGATTTGCTCCTGGCTCAAGGTCAAAGATGAGTGCATTAAATTGACCATGCCTATGTCAGGGGACCCTGCGTTGGCCACAGAGAGACTGACCTTTGCAGCCCTTGTGGGGAGATCCAGGCTCTATCTCTTACCAAGTCTCCAATATCAGGGTTGCCCCAAAGCATAGGAAGATTCAACTCATGTCAGTTCAACCCACATTTACCTAGTTCCTGACGTGGAGCACAGAGTCTACTGACACAGTAATTTCTTCCTGTTCTGATTCTACCCCAGTGGGTGTGCTGCAATACGGTTATCCCACTAACTACCTGCAGTTCACACCGACCTCACAGGTCAAGGGCATAGTCTTCTCCAAGACTGCCTTCACTTCAGACTCCAGCTGCGTGTCAGGGGTCCCCAGGGCTCCTGCACTTCTGACCGGCTATAAATTCAGGTTCTCATGACCCCCTCAGGTTTGAGCATTTGACTCACAGAGCTCAGCAAAACACTATATTTGCAATTGTAGTTGTTTGTTTGTTGGTCTTTTTAAAGATATATATATATATATATATATATATATATCTTAATGTTTATTTTTAAGAGAGAGAGAGCAGGGGAGGGACAGAGAGAGAGGGAGACACAAAATCTGAAGCAGGCTCCAGGCTTGAGCTGTCAGCACAGAACCCAACTTGGGACTCGAACTCCCCAACCCTGAGATCATGATCTGAGCCAAAGATGGACGCTTAACTGACTGAGCCACCCAGCAGCCCCTGTTTGTCTCTACAGGATACATGAGTCAGGCCTGGAAGGGTACCCTATGCTCTTTCCCTGTGGAGTCAGGGTGCATCGCTCTGCTGGTGCATCAGTGCATTCGTCAACCAGGAAGCTCCACTGAACCACCATGTCCAGAGCTTCCCTTGGAGTACCATTATGTGCTCACGATTGGTTAAGTAACTGGTCACGTGCTTCAACTCAGTCTGGCACCCCTTCCCTCCCTGAAGGTTAAGCAGCTGAAAATTCCAACCCTCTAACCTTGTGGTTGGTTTTTCTGAAGCATCCAGGGCCCCCACCCTCAAGAGTCACCTCATTAGCATAACAAAGACACTCCTGCCACTGAGGAAATTCCAGAAGTTTTGAAGCTCTGTGCCTGGAAATAGAGACAGAAACTTGATATGCTCTCTTTCATACAATAGTTCCCTACAGGGGTTTCCTGTCGAAGAAGATGAGGTGACCTGTAAGTAAAACCCTTATTATTCAAAGCAGATTCTAGGAAACACTATGCTCTGAGACTTCCCAAAGAGGAAGAGATTCATTTTGCTCTGGAGAACATATGGAAGAAAAAAACCTAAAGCAAAAATGAGAGGAAACTGTCCCCTCCCCCCCAGCCCCCAACCCCTTACCCCCGCCCTGGGAGTTCCCTGGGACGGCCATCTTGGTGGAGTCAGGACAAAGGACAGGCTCATTTTTGGCAAGTGGGGGAAGAAATTCTCAAAACTACCGTTTGCTAGGGTGCCTGGGTGGCTCAGTCGGTTAAGCATCGACTTCGGCTCAGGTCATTATCTCACAGTTTGTGAGTTCGAGCCCTGTGCTCACAGCTTGGAGCCTGGAACCTGCTTCAGATTCTGTGTCTTCCTCTCTGCTCCTCCTCTACTCACGCTCTGTCTCTCTTTCAAAATAAATCAACATTAAAAAAAAAAAAGTGTACTGGGTACCACACCGGATGCTTTATGCAGAGTGGCTTATGGAGTTCTTCCTGCGGTCCAGAGATGTCGATATTTATTCCCATCGTACAGGTGAGGAAATGGGTGCTCAGGGCAGGTTGACTCTCTGGCCCGAAGACTCATGCCATCTGGAATCCAGTCTCAGGTGGTCCTGGTGAGCGAAGTCCAGGTTCAGCTCACATGCCTCCCTCTTCCCCTGGGGGAAAACAACATTTGGTTCAGAGGAAGAGGACCGCTTCCAGCTCAGTAATGGCTTACAAACTTCCTAGAATTCAAGAAACATCCAGAACGACTGCCCAGTGACCCCTGGGCGAGCAAAGTGAGGAGAGGCGCCCCAACGCCTCAGCCCTACGGCCACGTCATCAGGGCTGCTGCTCTGCCATGAGCTCATCTCCACCCCCTTCCCAGCTCTCCCGCCAGCTCCTGAGATACAAACAAAGTGACAGCCTGCTCACTCTCTTCGCTCTTGACGGACCACAGTGGTGACGACCAGAACGGAAGCCTCACTAACAGTTGACAAGGAAACAAGCCCAGGCTCGGCTCCCAGCACCCACCGCCACCCCAGTTTGCCTCTTCCACGGGTCCCTGCTCTCCATCTCTGCCCTTCTTTCTGGCTTTTTTCTCCAGGGCAGAGTCACTTGTGATGCCTTTAGAGGCTCTTTTCACTGGGAATTGCAGGACCATTTTCACTCCCTGGGCCTCCCTCAGTCATTCTGTGTCCTTCACTGACACTTCTGCAGACTCTACTCAGAGTTAGACTTTCCAGTTCTGGTTTGGGACCACAGTGGTAGCACCCACGAAAGTGCCAGTAGACTGCCAACACAACCCCCATTGCAGAGCCAATCATCTAAGTGGCCATCTTAAGACAAAGGTCCAACCTAGTTCATGTACATACGTTTGGCCCATTATACAGATATGGCTAATTAGATGGGCTAAATAATGCACTCAAGGGCACTTAACTCCTAAGTCAGTATAAGGGCCACATTGCAGGGACTTCTGTCACCATATCCCCATTCCCACAGACGACTGGATACATGAATGAATGCCATTCTTTTTTTTTTTTTTGATGTTTATTTATTTTTGAGAGAGTAAGCGTGAGCATGGGAGAGGCGGAGTGAGGCAGGGACAGAGGATCTGAAGCAGGCTCCATGCTGACAGCAGAGAGTCCTATGGGGGCTCAAACTCATGAACCATGAGATCATGACCTGAGCCGAAGTCAGATGCTTCACTGACTGAGCCACCCAGGCGCCCCGAACAAATGCTATTCTTTTCTATCCGCATGCTTTCTCCTAGCAAAGTCGACCTTGTCAATATCATGGGCAATGTCTAATGAGTACTCGTTCCATGCCGGGCGTCATAAATGGACGTTACGAAATTACAGGGAGGAAAAGAATGTTTAATTCTACACTTGCAGCATGTTGCCTCTGAGAGAGGTGAGCTATTAACAGATAATAACTTGGCTTCGTTTTCATCACAGTTGCTCTTAAAAGTTTTTATTTACATAATCTCTACACCCAATGTAGAGCTTGAACTCATAACCCCGAGATCAAGAGTCGCATGCTCTTCCAACTGAGCCAGCCAAGCACCCCTTGCTATAGCTGCTCTTAAGTGGGGAAAGAGTGTTTTTTTAAAGTAGGAAAATATAGAAAAGTAATGTAACTGCTAAAAGTCCACAATGAAAAGAGGTATTTTCTACAAGTTCCCAGAAGGATGACTTCATGCTGTTTACCAACGACATGAGCCAAAATATTCAACACTGCGCCAGGCTGTGGTGGGCACCCTCCCACCCTGTTCGTAAATTTTATCTAGTGACTTATGAATGCAGTGACTGTATCATTATCTCCTGGTTTTTGCATACTTTAATTTTGGAACCGGTACCATGTCATTCTTTCAAAAGGAATTATGTCCTTAGCTCTTCTACAAGTGCCTGAGCCTGGAAAGGCAGCAAACAAAACAAAAGTTTTGTACATCACACCATGGGTTGGTTGGGCCAAGACATTATGTAACTACACATAAAATAAACCCAGCCTGGGTGGCCAAGAGGGCAGGGCTCCTGCCAGATTTGATTAACGCGATATACAGAATAATTTCTCTTTACTCCAAAGATGAAGCGGCCATGTGCCTTTATTGCATGATGCTTAAAGAAAAAAATCATACTAATAGGGTACACGGGTGGCTCAGTTGGTTGGACGTCTGCCTCGGGTCATGATCTCACGGCTGGTGGGTTCGAGCCCCACATCAGGCTCTGTGCTGGCAGCTCGGAGCCTGGACCCTGCTTCAGATTCAGTCTCCCTCTCTCTCTGCCCCTCCCCAGCTCATACTCTGTCTCTCCCTCTCTCAAAAATAAATAAACATTAAAAATTTTTTTCATCATAATAATAAAGAATAAAATGCAGTGAATCAGAAGGCGGAAGTAGGCACCAAACTGAACATCATTTACAATGAAGGATGGGTCCCGCCGAGCACACGTAGGGCAAACAAGTGATGGTTTACCTTTCCAAGTAAAAGTCAATTGTTTCTTGGATTCATCTTTACTTTCTTTTGTAAGAAGGCCTCTTTTCATCCTCCCAAATCCCAAGATAAAAACTTTTTCCAACCTAGGAGACCAAAGATGACCTTGACATTTTTCAATCTAACCTACAGTGGGTTTTGATTTGGGGTGGGGTTTGTTTGTTTGTTTGTTTGTTTTTAGGTTTATTTATTTTTGAGAGAGAGAGTGAGAGAGGGCACAGGTGGGAAGGGGCAGAGAGAGAGGGGAACAGAGGATCCTAAACAGGCTCCATGGTGGCAGCAGAGAGCCTGATGGAGGGCTCAAACTCAAGAACCCCAAGATCATGACCTGGGTTGAAGTCAGACGTTCAACTGACTGAGCCATCCATTTGCCCCATGGTTTGGGGTGTTTTCTTGATTAATACAAGAGAGACTGAGATAAAAATAACCAGCATGAGGATAAAAGGAGACCCCAGTATCTCCCTGTTGTCTGCAGGGACCTCACCTATGCTAGCAACCAGCTCAGTGCCAACTGCTTCAGTAGGTTGGTTGGACATTGACCTCCAAGGCTGGATAACCCAAACTCATTTGAACACTTTCTCATGATTTCTTATACCTCCTCTCTTCGATCTGATGACTGTGTAGTATGAACCCATTTTATCACTGGGAAGAGAAGTAGCCATGTTACCGCACACAGTTCAGGCTGGCCCCAGTGCACCAAGACACAGGACGGTCCTTGCCTTTTCATTTCACAGTGGCACAAGAATTCACAAGAAGAGGGGGAGTATGTAACCCCACGGCAAAGAGCCTGGGTCCTGGACAGAAGGCTTACTCCACACACGGAGCTGGATTGCTAGAAGCCCCTGGATAAAGGCGAGTCCAGAGGAAACCCACACGCTGGTGAAGGAGGACCCCCCCCCATCCATATTCATGAAGAGCTGTGGTTTCAGAGCCCTCCCTGTAAACACCAGGCTTTTATTAAATATCCAGGGAAATGCAGTTAGTCTGCTTATTTTAGGGGAAAGGAACTTCCATTTGCACACACGTGAGTCAAAGGTTTAGTTCTTGCTAAACCCTAAATCCCCCAAAGACAGGATGACGAAGCAGAGAGCAACCAGAGGAAGATCTTTCAGAACCACACCAGCACCTCCCCAGGGCCCCAGGGTTCCCCGCCCACGAGCAAATACGGAGTCCTCAACGTGCCAAAGCTCCGCAGACTCTCTGACTTCTTTCCTGTCTGTTTAAACAAACTTTTCAGTTAAAAACGCATTGACATGTACAGAAAAGTTGTGAAAATCATTCAGTTTCCATCTATCCCACACCTAGCTTCCCGTTACTAACATCTCACCTCCCTATGGTACTTCTGTCACAATGAATGAACCAACATCAACGTATCATTAACCTAAGTCCATAGTTTATTCAGATTTCCTTAGTTTTTGCCTGATGTGCTTTTTCTGTCCCAAGATTCCATCCAAGACAGGACATCATGCTCAGTCCTCAGGTCTCCGTAGGCTGCTCTTGGCTGTTACAGTTCCCTAGCTTTCCCTTGTCTGGATGGCTTCGATGGTTTTGAGGAGTACTGCCCAGCCAGGTGTTTTGTACTCTGCCTTCAGTTAGCATCTGTCTAATGTCTTTCTCGTGATCAGCCTGGGATGATGGGTTTGGGAGAGGAAGAGCACAGAAGCCAAGTGCTATTCTCTTCCTATCCGTTCAAGGGCGAGTATTGTCAACACGCCTGATCACCGTTGATGTTGGCCTTGATGACCTGGCTTGTCAGGTTTCTTGCTGCAACGTTGCTCTCTGCCCCCTGCCTTTTCGTATCGTACTCTTTGGAAGGACGGCACTAAACCCAGCTCACCCTTGGAGACTGGGGAGTTATGCCCCCTTGAAGGCAGAGTATCTGCATAAATTATTTGGTATGCACCTGCAATCACGTTTTGGCTCTTCCTTCCCTTATTTATTTGTTTGTTTGTTTGTTTAAATTGGTGTGGACTCATGGGTGTTTATTTTATACTTTGGATTATGGCTTGTTTCCTTTTGAGAGTCTACTTCTTGGGTGCCTGGGTGACTTAGTCAGTGAGATCAGCATCATGATCTCAGGTCATGATCTCCTGGTTCGGGAGTTCAAGCTCCACATCAGGCTCCCTGCTGTCAGCACAGAGCCTGCCTCTGATCCTCTGTCCCACTCCCCCTCTGCCCCTCCCTTGCTCATGCTCTTTCAAAAAAAATTAAAAAGTCTGTCATCTCTTGAAAGTGTTCTCGCCTCCTTTGCTATTTCCTGATCCCTGTGCCCCTCCCCTCTAAAGGAAACACATAGTTCCATGTTTGTTTTTCTGCTGTGTGCTTTGGTTTTACTGGGTTAAACTAAGGTGGGCACTTTTTAAACAATTGTACTACTTTTATGTATAAGTCCGGGCACGTTCTCCTGTCCTCCTTCACATTCGACCATCCTATGTCACTGATGCAAAAACCCACTTAAAAAAATAAAAAAGCATTTTGGCATCCTGAAAATGGATGACTCTTACAGTCAACTGCATTTGCCTTCGTTGAGCAAAGAGTTTGCTTTCTTGGTGGTTCGTACGATAATGCTTGGCGTTCAGTCTCGGAGGCTTAGCGTTGATGAAATTCATCATGTCCCTTCTGGATTACACACTCTGTCGGCATGGGAAGCACTCTGGCCTGTTTATCTTGCTTTGTAGAGTCCAGACCAGAATGTTGAGGGGATTAAGGCTGTATTTGTGCTGCCATAAATATGTTGAAAATATACCCAGCAACACACACAGTCAAACACGAGGGAAAAGAACAGAGACAAGGGTGACCCTGGAAATCACACAGGTTACTCAGGGCAACGTGATGTCAGATCTGAAGCTCCTTTACATTCTGGGGAGGGACAGAATTTGGGACAACTAACCAAAATTTCTTGGGCCTACTTTTTCTCCTCTCCACCCTCACATCCACTCACTCACATTAGGAGCATGTTACAAATCTTGAAAAAGGTCAGCATTACATTCGGGATGTGCACCTCGGATTCTGAAACCCATGGAGGCCTTCGCGGGCCTGCAGGCAGAGAGTCAGTTTGAGACCCCCTCAGTCAGGTCCCGGCCTCTGCACTGACGCCTATAATCCTGGGTGATAATGCCGCACCCCTGACCAGCCTCGGTGTGGGTTGACCTCTCTGCAGCGCTCCTGACTCTCCCTTCCTGGCCCCGGTGCCCACGCACACACGGCACCTACTCTCTGGTCAGGAAGGTGTGCAGGAGCACTGTTTCTTCTCTTGCAGGCATTTGCAAAAATATGCAGATGGAAACTCATGAGCCCAAATGACCTATGGTGGTTAAATTTTAGACACTGGTCGCCTTAGGCTTGGGGCAACACTTGGGGAACCGCAAGATGCATTTCCGGTATCAGTCCTCAGGCTGTTGGGTCACCTTCTTTTTTGCCACCTGTAAAGTTATTCCTGCCCATTACCTGTCTTGCTAACTGTGTTCTAAGAGCTCACAATTTGGAGTCAGAGAGCCAGTTAGCAATTATGTATTAAGCAGCCAGTTAATCATGGTTGATTAATAAAGAAGACATAACAACCCTAAACATTTATGCCCCTAATGACAGCACTTCTAAAATACGTGAAGCAAAGACTAATAGAAGTATAAAGAAAATAGAAAAATCCACAATGATAGTCAGAGATTTTAATACCCCTTTCTCAATAAGTGATAGAACACAGACAGAAAATCAGTACATGGACATAACTCTTGAACAAACTATCTGCCAACTTGACCTAATTGGCATTTATAGAACATTCCACCAAGAGCAGCAGAATACATGCTCTTTTTTTTTAATGTTTATTTACTTATTTTTGAGAGAGAGAGAGAGAGTGCGAGCAAGAGAAGGACAGAGAGAGAGGGAGACAGAGAATCCAAAGCAGGCTCTGAGCTGTCAGCATAGAGCCCAATGCGGGGGTTGAACTCACATACCGCGAGATCATGACCTGAGCCAAAGTCGGACACTTAACCGACTGAGCCACCCAGGCGCCCCAGAATACACACTCTTTTAAGCGCCTACAGAACACTGACCAAGACACCATATCCTCTACCATAAAACAAGTCTGAAGAAATTCAGAAGGATCCAAGTCATGAAAAGCATATCCCTGGCCGCCAGGGATTTAAATTAGCAAGAAACGACTGAGCACTCTCTGGAGAATCCCCAAATATTTGGAAACTACATGCAATTCTAAATAAGCCATGGCTCAAAGAAGAAATCAAAAGGGATGTTAGAAAGTCTTTAGAAATGGATGAAAATGAACACAGATCGTACAATTTGTGGCATGCTGCGAATACAGACCTCCGGGGGAAATTTGTGGCACTGAACAACGATACTAGTAAAGAAGAAAGGTCTCAAATCAATGACCTTAATTTCTACTGTAAGAAACTGGAAAAAGGAAGAGCAAATGAAACCTGTACTAAGGAGAAGAAAGGAAATAATCAGATCGAAGCAGAAATCAGTGAAGCAGAGAACAGAGTCCTGATAAGGAATATTAAAGAAACCAAAAACTGGTTCTTTGAGAAAAACCAATAAAATTGATAAGCTTCTAGCCCGATTGATCAAGGAAAGGAGAGAGAGAGAATGATTCTTACTAATTTTAAAGTTTATTTACTACTATCTGGCTTCCAGCCTTTGTTCCACACTCAGAGTCCCACCATCGGTCACTAAGTTCTCTTTTTTTGCCATTTTGCTTGACCTCTCTTGGAGTCCTAATAATCTTTGTGGTGGACACCTTATGGTTATTGTTCCCAGTGTACAGGTGGGAAGGCTGAGGCCCAGGCCGACTGGGTCCTCCTTTCTTCCCCCTGTCTTGGCTCGAAAGGCAGCTGTGAGGATTCAATCAAATACAGACATAACCTGTAGCACCTTGGTTCAGCTCATATACATCAAATAAACATCATCTAATCATGAACTTCCCTTACTTGGCAAGATCCTCTTCCAACCAGTTCGCCTTCCTCTCACCTGCCCCCCCCTCCCCCGCCTCCAGAAGAGCCTGCAGGCACCCCTGTCCTTGCCTCTTCCCCTGCCCCCGGGGAAACACCTACATCTTGATGGGCCTGGATTTGCAACACGGCCTTTATACGGGAATAATTGCCATCCATCACTAGTGCCCTTTAGGACCCCTCAACTTCTGAGACACCTTCAGCAAAACAGCAGCTCAGGCACTGTTCCCTTTTAGACTCTTCTTGCTGTCCTCTGAGAAGATGTCTTCTAGACTTTGATGCCACAGAACGCGGGAGGCTTTCAGATATGAAGAAGAGTAGGCTTTGTTAAAACCCGCCTGTAATTATTAGCCCTGTCTAAAAGAGGGAGGCATCAGCCCGAGCTAAGTCACGGGGAATTCAGTCTTCAGGTTAAACAGTGCTTGTGTCCCAGCCTGATGGTGAGGTCCATCCATTTTTTTAAACTATGGCAAAATATACATAATAACAGATTCACCATTTAATCATCTGAAGTGTACAGGTTGATGGCATGAAGTACATTCATACTGTTGTGCAACCATCACCACCACCCGTCTCTAGAACTTTCCATCTTCCCAAACAGAAACTCCATACCCATTAAACCATAACTCCCCATTCCCTGCTCCCCCAAGCCCCTGGCAATCACCATTCTACTTTCCTTCTCCACGCATTTGGCTATTCTAGCTTACTGCGTATAGATGGAATCCTCCAATATCTGTCCATTTGTGTCTGGCTGATTTCACTGTATTTCTGCTCACATTTGCTACTGAACTTGACCACTTCCCCTCTCCCATGACACTGTTCTCAGTACCTGCCCTTCATCTCCCTGGTCTGTCCTGGTCTGCAGTTTGGCATGAGCACCTAACACAGGCCTAGAACACTGTAGGAGCGAAATTAATATATTTGGAGGAATATCATTGTTCTTAAAGAAATGCTGCATTCCCAAGGAAGCAAAAAACATACACCTCACTTACCTTACCTTTAACCTGTGTTGTTCTTTTTTCCTATTCCGAATGAGCAGTTACACAAGACGTCCAAAGACCACAAAGAAACACAAAGGAAAACAGATTGTAACCTGCCACCTAAAAACAATAGTACCGTGTGTGCCTTCCCAAGCTTTCTTGTCATGCTCTGTGTTGGGCACACATTGCTGCAAATCAAACCACCCCAGGGTTTAGTGCGTCAAATGACTGCCCTTTTATTATCTCTCGGCGGGGGGGGGGCTGTGGGACAGCTCGGCTCTGCTGGGCAGTTCTCTTGCCGATTTTGCTTCAGTCTCTCATGTGGTTATGTGTAGTCGGAGGTTGGGGCAAGGTTGTGGAGGCTCCATGTGCTAGGATAGCAAGGCCTTAGCCCTCTCCCTGGGAGGTCTCCCCAGAAGGGGAAGCAGATGCCAAAGGCGTAGGCCCTGGCCTAGCTGAGTTCTGTTGGTTAAAATGAGTCACAAGCCAGTTCAGACTCAGTGTGGGAGGAGAAGCCACCAGGGTGTGAATATTAGAGAGTACGCTTCCCTGGGAGCCATTCATTCCTCACAGTTCTGGAGGCGGGAAGTCCAAGGTCTGGGTGACGGCAACTTTGGGTTCTTGATGAGTGCCCACCTTCGAGTTGTGACCTCACACAGACTTTTCTTTTTAAACTTTTAAAATGTATTTCTTTCTTTTGAGAGAGACAGAGACAGGGCGAGTGGGGGAGGGGCAGAGAGCGAGAGAGAGGGAGAGAATCCCAGGCAGGCTCCACACTGTCACCACAGAGCCCGACGTGGGGCTCAAACTCATGAAACTGGGGCTCAAACTCATGGAACCGAGGGATCATGACCTGAGCCAAAACCAAGAGTCGGACACTTAACCAACTGGGCCACCCAGGCGCCCCTCATGCATACTTTCTTTCAGGCATGCAGACAGAGAGTTCTGGTCTCATCGTGCCCTTTTATAAGGGCCACCAATCCCATCATGAGGATCCCACCTTCATGACCTCATCTAAACCTAATTTTCTCCCAAAGACCCACTTCTAAATACCTTCACCTCGGGAGTTAGGGCTTCAACATGTGCATATTGAGGGACGTGAACATTCAGTCCACGGTGGGGACTGTCCTGGGGCTATTCTAGCACAGGAAATAATATTACTCCTCAGAAGAGATGCACCAAATCCCCGTCCCAGTAGCAGGGAATGAGAGTACCCGTCGCTTCATACATGCCCCAACACTGGGCTGTTAGGACTTTTGCTAGTCTGATTCGTGTCACATTGTCAATATAAATCCTATTACACCAGTAAGCTTAAATCAAGGCAACGGTCTCAGTCTCGAGTGGAGGAGAGGTGTCATTAACTCAATTCCTTTGAGTGTCTTGACTGGTCACATCCTAGGAGCCGAAAATAATCCCGATAATAATAGATTGCATCTGTATGTTTGGAAGGTGTTTCCAGGCTGTTTACAGTGGTGAATTCAAGTGGTAGACTGGACTATCGCTATGACTGACAGAATACACGGGCCAAAATGTGCCCCGCGTTCCATTTTGAAAAAACGAACTGAAAATAAAAGCGATGTTTATTTCTTTTTATTTCTTTTTTATTATTTTTTTAAGGTTTTTTTTTTTAGCGTTTTTATTTTATTTTTGAGAGACATAGAGACAGAGGGTGAGCAAGGGAAGGGCAGAGAGAGAGGGAGACACAGAATCCGAAGCAGGCTCCAGGCTCTGATGAGCCATCAGCACAGAGCCCGATGCAGGGCTCAAACTCACTAACTGTGAGATCATGACCTGAGCTGAAGTCGGCCGCTTAACCAACTTAGCCACCCAGGCGCCCCTATTTTTATTTATTTTTTGAGAGAGAGATAGAGAGAGCGAGCCAGGGAAGGGCAGAGAGAGAGGGAGAGAGAATCCCAAGCAGACTCCCGGCTGTCAGTGCGGAGCCCGATGTGCGGCTCGACCTCACAAGCCGTGAGAGCATGACCTGAGCCAAAACCAAGAGTCGGACGCTTAACCAGCTGAGCCCCCCAGGCGCCCCTTTCTGAAAATAAAAGTAAATGTAAGCACCTCCCCCCTTACTTGTTTGAGGACAAAGACACTTCGGCGTCTGTCCCACGAGACACTGGTTTGTCATTCAGACCTTCAGATTTAGGTGATTGGAAACATTGTTTGATAAAATTCTGGAAGTCTAAGTAGGCCGAATTATCACTGGGTTTTGTTGGGAATAAATCTGGAATCCCAGTGAAGGGCCCCATCACTGAGGATCTGTGGAGACACACAGATCGGAGACAGGCCGGTCACTCCCTGAGTGTTTCCACAACATCTGGCCGACACCTGCTGTGCGTGGGCTCCTGTTTTCGGAGCCTCAGCCTCCGTCCCTACGGTGCTGGCCTCCTGCGGTGGGGAAGCACACTGGAAAGAAGTGAAAACTAGGCAAGACAATGTCAGCGAGGGCTAAGGGCCACCTGAGAATTAGCCCAGGGTGACACAGCAGGTGGGGCCGGGGGAACTCCTCTAGCAGAAGCAGACAAGGAAGGCCTCTCGGAATAGGTGACGGTTCAGCCAGGACCTGAGTGACAAGCAGAAGCCGCTCTGGGAAGCGTTCCAGGCAGAGGGGCACCAGGCGCGTCTCTGTGGGACCACAGTACCAGGAGCCCCGGGAGGAGAGGCGGAGCAGAAGCAGACCGTTTGCACCTCAGCTTTCCAGACCCAAGTTCCTTGGACTATGAGCCTCCAGTGAGTTAGAAACCAGACCTGCCAGAGGAATGTTCTTCTGGGCTGGGATTACTTTGGGCTCCTTGTTTCGCGCAGTCATTCATTTGGAAAACGGTCACGTGTGCTGAGTGGAATGACGGTGCATTTCCGTTCTGTGGCAGAGACCAAGTTTCAAGAGAGCAGACTCGGAAAGTCTGGGGAGAAGTCGATACTCAGAGCAGATGATTTCACAAACACGACTTTCTTGCAAGGGCTCTGTGGCTAAGAAGTACCCCCCTTCTGACTCTGGCCCTCACAGCAGCCCCACCGGCATCAGGAGCAGGAACTGTTGCCCTTCGAGCCTGACCTGGCCTCCCAAACACCCTGGACTTTGCTGTTATGTATCACGTAGATGATCCGGCTACGCCTCGGCTCCTGGCTGCGAAGACCTGCGGCCTCCATAGGCCTGGGGGTGACAGCTGAAAGCTGAAATCTGCCCAGGCTGTCGGCTGCAGGGCGACTGGGGCCTCCCTGGAGCCGAAGGGCACTATTGACAGATCCCGAGAGTGTGACGTTATTCTTGGGACAAAACCACTGAAACTGCATTCAGCCAAGTCCAGTGGCCGCGTCTCCTGGCCTTCCTTTCTGGCCAGCTCGGGGCATGTGGTGACTCCTACTGCTCATCTTTGCCTAGACAACAAGGGTGATCACCTCCTGTCCTTTCTCTTCCCCTCTCAGTCCTGTCCGGTCATCAGGGGCCAAATGCAGCTGAGAAACTTTTAAGTTAAAATGCAATATCCCTAATATACAAAGAGCTTCTATGAATAGAAAAAAAATGGTGAATAAGGCTACAGACAAGAAAAGACTTTACAGAGAAAGATATACAAATGGCTCTTACCCATGTGATACTATGTTCCAACTTGTTCCTAAGAGAAAAGCAAATTAAGAGAAAAGCAAATTAAAGCTACGCCAAGATTGGCAAAAATCCCAAATGTGACAACTAGTCTGTGAGGCTGATGGGCATTGTCATGCTTTGCTCGTGGGAAGGCAACATGGTCCACCCCGGTGGAGGGGAATTTGGCAATATACGACAAAGTGACATATGCTTACTTCCTATATTCCAGCAAATTCCTAGGAAGCTCTCCCAAAGAGGCACTGGCAAACTACAAAAAAGACATATGCACAAAGATGGAGACGCTATATATAAGAACAGGAGGGGGGGCTGAATGTATGTTCCATATTTGTTTATGATGATAAAAGACATGGAAGGAAAATCATAAAATTAAAACATGAAATCCTCTGGAGGGAAAGGGAAGGGACTAGACTTCTTTGAGTCAAGCTTGTTTTGTAGATTTAACTTCAGAACCACATAGAGTATTTTATATACTAATAAAACTAATTTTTTTTAAAGAAGCAAGCCACAGAAATTAAAAGAAAATTGAGTTAATAAGCCTAAAAGTATATGCAGTTAGTGATATGATCACACAGAGAGTGGTTTTGAAACACAGCAACTTAAGGACAAAAGCAAAAAACATAACGAAGATATCTTCAACTTTTCAGTAGTTATATGAAAGTGGAGTTAGTATTATTATTCCAAGCCCCCTGTGTATAGACTGTTGAGTCGAGTGACATGCGCATTGAGGAATATTCCGCATCTGACCTGCGGGACATTGCCAGTAATGTTTCCCCAAAACACCGAAAACATCCTACACGTGTCCAACGTGCCGTCTGGAGACAGTCTCACTGTGAGGAGCCAATGCCAGGGGATCAGTAACACCTCCGTTTTACAGAAAAGGCATCTGAGGCTCCTTTAGGGCCTGAGGTCAGGTACCTGAGCTGGTGCCGGAGGAGGCGGACCTGGAATTGAACCCACATCCACAGGTTCCAAACGTCTCCTCTCAACCCCCAGAGGATACGATGCCCTCCACCTTGGCCCTGGTCATACGGTCTCTTTGCCCACCCTCTACTTGTTCTGAGGACAGTTCCTCTCCGCGGGCGTTTCCCACTCACAGTGCAAACAAGGCAGCGTCATGGTTGGTGAAAGGAAGGGCTCCCAGAATACCGACAAACCGGTAGTGTAAATGAATGAATGAAAACAGAGAAAAATCCTCTTCTTTCCTGCTTGGACCAAAAATGCTAGAAGGAAACAAGACAGGAGAAATGATTCTTTTTTTTTTTTTTTTTAATTTTTTAAAAACATTTATTTATTTTCAAGAGACAAAGAGAGACAGACAATTTGAAGGGTCTAAGCGGCCCAGGCCTACGGAGGCAACCCTTCCCCATCCGGCCTCTTACCCGGAAGTGCAGCAACCTACACGTCACAGGCGCAGCTGCAGGGGCTCAGGTCATGCCAGTACTTCCTCCCTCAGCACCAACCTGAGGGTCCAAAGTCATTTCCCCCCCCAGGGGGCTTTACTAGGTGATCCACTGGGGTGTAGGGGATTAAAGACATTAGAATTTCCACTTCTTGTGAAGTTTTTAATTATGATAAAAATAAAACACATAAAATTTACCATCTCAAACATTTTTTTGTAATGTTTATTTTTGAGAGAGAGGGAGAGAGACAGAGTGTGAGCAAGGGAGGGGCAGAGAGAGAGGGAGACACAGAATCCAAAGCAGGCTCCAGAGCCCAATGCGTGGCTTGAACTCATAAGCCGTGCGATCATGACCTGAGCTGAAGTCGGACGCTTGACCGACTGAGCCACCCAGGCGCCCCCCATCTCGACCATTTTTAAGTGTACAGTTGAATAGCAATATATTAATATTTTTATACAATAGCTCTCAAGAATGTTTCATCTTGCAAAACTGAAACTCAACACCCATTGAAAACCACTCCCCATTTCTCCCTGCCCCCTACTCCTGGAAACCATCATTTTATATTCTATCTCCACGAGTTTGACTACTTTAGGTCCTGCATATAAGTAGAATTATACAAGGTTTGTCTTTTTGTGACTGGCTTATTTCATTAGCCTAAGGTCTTCAAGTTCCATCCAGATCGTAGCGTGTATCAGAATTTCCCTCCGTCTTTCCTTTTTTAATTTATTTTTCTTTTTTTAATGTTTATTTGTTTTTGAAAGAGAGAGAGAGCATGAGCTGGGGAGGGAGCAGAGAGTGAGGGGGACAGAGGATCTGAAGTGTGTTCTATGTTGACAGCCGAGAGCCCGCCCAATGTGGGGCTCAAAGTCCTGAACCATGAGATCAGGATCTGAGCAGAAGTCGGACACTTAACCAACTGACCTACCTAGGTGCCACAGAATTTCCTTCCTTCTTACGGCCAAATAATATTTCGTCGTTAGTTTATGCCACACCGTGTTCATTCAGCCACCGGTGGGCGTTTCAGTTGCCGCCACCTTTTGATCATGGTGCTTAATGTTGCCATGAACATGGGTGTGCAAATGTCTACTTGAGATTCCTGCTTTCAATTATTTTGGATATATGCCCAGAAATAGGTTTACTGGATCATATGGTAATTCTGTTTTTAATATGTCGAGGAACCTCCATACTGTTTTCCACATTCCCACCAACAGTGCACGAGGGTTGCAATTTCTCCACATCCTCCTGACACCTGTTATTTCCTTTTTGCCCCCATAGTGACCATCCCGAACAAGTGTGAATTTCTGTGTTTTCCGTCTATGAAAATAATAAAAAAATTCACCTTGACCAATGCTTCATAGCTAGACTGAGGCTGGCCTCAGGGAAATGAATCCTAACACTGCACAACACTATGCCAAATGTGAAAAACGCAACATTTTTTTCAGAGGCCGAAAGAAACATGGCAGTCTTGGGGCGAGGTGCCATGGGTGATAGAGGGACCCTCCCTCTCTGATTCACTTTAATTTACTACAAGTATTTCAGCCGAGTTCCCGGGTTTCAGGATTATATCATCCAGTTTTCATTAAACTCGTCTTTAAATTACGATCAAGGAATCCTCGCAAATAGAACCTGCAAAATCCCACGGATAAAAGAGAATATGAGTAATTCGGACCTGAGCAAACATGCAAAAATATCTGCGTGACACTCCTCACACCCTTCAAATAAGCTCTTTGCCAGCCAGGGTTTTTATATAAAAGAAGTGACAACCCGGGGTGCCCGGGCGGCTCAGTCGGTTGAACACGTGACTCTTGGCTTTGGCTCAGGTGGTGATCTCGAAGTTCTGTGGGATCGAGCCCCGAACTAGGCTCTGCACTGACAGCGCGGAGCCGGCTTGGGATTCTCTCTCTCTCTGCCCCTCCCCCACTCGCGCACGAGCTCTCTCATTCTCTCCCTCACAAAATAAACTTAAAACATTATTTAAAAACAATGACAGTCTGATAAGAAATTGCTCCCCAAAAGAGGGGGAATTAAGAAAACCATTGAAAATATAGATTTATATCCACTTATTAACCATGAAGCCTGTTTGAAAGGTGTCTTGAGACATCAAAACATCAGCTAATGATAGTGTGTGTGTGTGTGTGTGTGTGTGTGTGCACGCGCGCACACACACATGTACACAGTAAAATTTCTTACCAATAGGAGCACGTAACCAAAATATTTGGAGACAACTGCTCCAGAAGGAGGGTTGGGAATCATGAGGTCTGTGTTTAATGACTGGATTTTTCAGACCGTGACCCGCGAGTGTGGAGGAACCACTGAGTGTTTGCCGGCATGGTTGTCACATGTGGAGAAGGTGACCTGCCATTGTTAAGGAAAAGAGAGCGACTTTCAAACAAAATCCCCAGATTTACCAGATTACTTGAACAGTCCACCTGTTTTTTTAAAATTTTAAGTGTTTATTTTTTGAAAGAGAGAGAGAGAGAGAGAGAGAGAGAGAGAGAGAGAGGGACGCAAGTGGGGGAGGGGCAGAGAGAGAGGGAGTCAGAATCTGAAGCAGGCTCCAGGCTCTGAGCTGTCTGTACAGAGCTCAATGCAGGGCTTGAATTCATAAACTGCGAGATCATGACCTGAGCGGAAGTTGTACACTCAACTGACTGAGCCACCCAGGCGCCCCTCAACTCCACTGTTGTTGGTAACATCACCTTTGTGGCTGATTCCTCCCCTTTTTTAGTTATTTGTTTCCTTGTTTATTTTGAGAGAGAGAGAGAGAGAAAGAGAGAAAGAGAGAGCACAACCAGGGGAGAGGCAGAGAGGAGCAGAGATAGAATCCCAAGCAGGCTCTGAGCCATCAGCACAGACCCCTACGCAGGGCTTAAATTCACTGAACTGTGAGATCATGACCTGAGCTGAGATCAAGAGTTGGACGCTTAACCCACTGAGCCGCCCAGGCGCCCCTCCTCCCCTTTTACACGTGTCCTCTCTGAGCCTCTTTCCTTGTCTGTAAGATGGGGACGTTACTGGCCCTTCCTCATGAGGGTTGTTGTGAGGAGCCAGGCATAGCGCCCTCCACAGCCCGCGTTCTCCAGGAGCGGCAAATCTGATTAGCAAAGTCTTTTTTTTAAGCTTGTAGAACCAGAAAAATAGTATATACGTGTCCACTGTACAAATTTTACAAAGAGTGTAGAAAGAAATAACAATCGCCCCTATATATGTCAATTATCCGGCAGTAATCATCATCATCATCATAAAAGGAATCACCGATTCTTCCGGGGAGGGATACCCACTTCGGTGTGTTTCCATTTCCATAAATGGCTACAGGAAATAGTCTGAGATCCTGATTTTTTTTTTAAACTTCTTCCTTCTTAGGGGTTTTGCTATGTCAATAAATCATTGTAAAGGGAAAAAGGGAGAGGGGAAGGGAGGAAGGGAGAGACGAGTCTGCACACATCTCCAAGCCTCACTCTTGCTTTCCCTGGCACCTTCCTGCTAATCCTCCCAGCCCTGGTCAGAGCCCCCTCCTCCGTGCAGCCCTCTCCGTCTGCAACTCCCACGCGCACAGCCTCGCTTAACCTTCACAGCAAAGCATAAGAAGGGAGGTCCTGTCCTACCGCGTTTGCAGAGAGGGAAATGGAGGCTCAGCAAGTTTTACCGCCTTGCGAAGGCGTGCAGCTGGGAGTGGAGGAAGCGGGGTTTAGGCTTCTCTCTCACTCCCAGGCTTCCGCAGCCCAGGGTGAGGGGGTGCCCCCAACCTAGCCCTTCCCGCCAGGATCCTGTCATCACTTCCCATTTCGAGTCTGCGTCTCCTCCAAGAATGTGACCCCCCAGGACGTGCCAAGCCCCGAGCAGAGGACAGCACTGCGGGCTCTCGGGAGTTTTGTTGCATGAATGACGGAATGAGGAAATGCATTCTTGCTGGCTGGTACGAGCCCTGAACTCTCACTGACAGGGGAGCATCGGAGTTTGGAAAAAGAGCAACCGTTTTACAACACCAGTTGGTGCCACAGCCTCGGAAGATTTGAACAAATTCGGAGAGCAACTGGTGTCTTTTTTCCTTCTTTCATTTCCCTTTGTTCAAATGCCATGTGTTCCCGGTGACCAGATTTCAGGTGACGGGGAGACAGGAGGAAGTGGGAGAAGGGGGCAGGAGGCAGGCTCCCGGCTACCCCAGGACCTTTGCAACTGGTGGCAGTCAGCCTTTTTTGAGGGATTATGGACCCCGCGTGGGCACTCAGCACCTGGTCATTCCTCCGGCTGGCGCGACGCCCTAGATTCCACTTTGGCGAGGGTGGTTAGACCCGGCTCCGTCCCTCCCCTCGTCGAACACGAAACGGTCTGCCCTTCCAGCTGAGAACGCGTGCCGGTCTGGGAAACACGAACCCCCGGCTCTTCCCCGGTCTGCCCGAAACCTACACTCTCTCCGCTAAAACCACACGAGGCAATGCCTGGAGACCCCTCCACGATCGCAAGTTAGAAAATTTTCCTCGGAACCCCGAATCGGATTCCGCCTGCAGTCCCAGGCCGTGCGCGGCACTTGAAGCTTCGCACGGAGCTGGATGGACCAGTCGGCACGAGTCTGACGCCCACCCAGGCCTTATCTCGCTGCTGCCCGGGAGGCCCCTGTGTCGTCCGCTCGAGCTGCCCCGACAGTCTCACAGCCTGGGGGGTGAAAACTACACGTATTTCTCACGGTGCCGGAGGCTGGCAAGCGCGAGATCCAGGTGCCGGCAGATTTGGGTTCTGGTGACAACACTCGGCCTGGCTTGCAGACGGCCACCTTCTGGCTGTGTCCTCACATGGCTCTGGCCTCTCTCCCTCTTCTTCTGAGGGCACTAATCCCACCCTGGGCCCCCTCCCCCCACCTCATCTAAACCTCAGCACCCCCCAAAGACATCATCTGCAAATACATGGTGGGGGGGCTTCGGCAGATGAGTCTTGTTGGGGACACATTTCAGCCCCTAGCACCTTCCTACACTACTGCAGCCCCCCACCCCCCCCCCCCCGGTGACCTCAGGATGGCTGTGGTCCTTCCAGCGCTGTCCAAGCAGCTGGACCAGGGTCCAGGCGAGGTCTGCGGCCTCCGGACCCTCTGGAGAGGGTCCTCTCCTCTCTGTCCTCTGTCTTCTGCCGGGGCTGTCTGTTTGCTTTGGTTGTCTCCCTCTCCAATCCCGCTTGAAGGGCTCCAGGGGCCTCAGGACTTCCAGCCCCTGTGTGGATGACAGCGGTCACCTCCTGGCCGGGGAGGCTGGCTGCACCTTAGAAGAGTCGCTGGTGACAGGGCAGACCTGCCGGGCTGCAGGCTCTCCTCTTGTCAGGACAACAGTGGAGAGAAAGAGGAGAGAGGGTGACATTCCAGTTAGAAGGAGAAAACACAGGGTGCCTGGTGGCTCAGTCAGCCAGGCGTCTGACTTCAGCTCAGGTCATGATCTCTCGGTCTGTGAGTTCAAGCCCCGAGTCAGGCTCTGTGCTGACAGCTCAGAGTTCAGAGCCTGCTTCAGATTCTATCTATCTCTTTCTCTCTCTCTCTCTCAAAAATAAATAAACGTTTCAAAAAATTATTAAAAAGAGAAAGAGAAGAGACTCCAGGGAGACCTGAAGAGTAACTCCAAAGAGATACCTGAACAAGCACCAGTTTATAACCGCCCATAACCCTTTCTGTGCCATTCTGGTATCCGAAGATCTGTAGATATTTGAAGTTTTTCTTAATTTGCTTGCTGGCAAAGGCTGGCAAAGTTTTTCTTAATTTGCTGAGCTGACTCGAGGCAGCGTGTGACACCTGTGTTTTTGCCGCCTGAAGTGCATGCCCGCGTTTCCCGTGTGCGGTTTTCACGGGGCTGGTTCTGGAGCCCGGCCCTGGCCCAGGGGTGCCGCCAGGATCCAGCGGGCACGTGCTAGCGCCAGCCTGTCGTCCAGTGTCTCCGGGCATCGGACTGGGAGCTGGAAAGGAAGCGCCTGAGGAGCAGAAGCAGGGTGCCTTAACCTCCCGGGAATCGCTTTTCAGATAAATAAAAAAAAAACAGAGAGGTGTCAAGTGCAATGTCGAACGCCCTCCGTCCAGCACCAGCTCTGTGAGTTCCAAGGAGAGCTGCCGTTCGGCTTCTCTGCACTTCCTGCTTTGGCGAGAGCGAGGCCATCAGCCTTCTGGAAAGCGCGGTCTCAGGCAGTGCTGTGGGTTGAGCGTCCTTACGAAACGGGGGATCTGGACTCAGAGACTAACACGCACGGAGGGAAGACGACGTGGAGACGGGAGAGATCTCGCATGCGCCGAGGGCCTCCCGGGGCTTCTGGAAGCTGGAAGAAGCAGGTGGGATCTTTCCCCTGCTCTCAGAGGGAGCATGGCCCTGTCGACACCGTGACTTTGGACTTCCTTCCTACAGGCGTGGGTGAGAAAGTTCGGTTCTAAGCCCCCCAGTTTGGGGCGCTGGGCTACGACAGCCGCGGGAAGCTGGCCCCTGGACGCAGGCCGCGGGAGAAGACCTGCAAGATGTCCGGAGGCTTTCTCTCTTTCTGCTCTCCTCTCAGCTGGCTTGGGGGGGGCGGTGGGGGGTGGCAATGAAAAGCTGAGGTGGGGGAAACACAGGGGCTCCTGCCGCGGCCTGCTGCGGTCTGGGCCAAAGCCCAGAAGCAGAAGAGCCTTCCTCTGTGAGGAGGAGGCCCGGCCGGTCACGGCCGGGCCGCGGGGTGCCGCGCTCGATGGGGCCTGCCCGGCCCAGGGTGGAGGTGCCCAGGCCTCAGGCTTCGAGGCTTTGCAGGCTTAGCGAGCGTAGTTAATCGACATGTCCGCTGACCTCTGAACTCCCGCAGCTTTTGGGGGGATGGCCCTGAAGGCGGATTCCCGGGCAACTCCTCAGCCTCATTCCCGGGCAACTCCGTAGCCTTTGCTCAGAGCCGGGGCCGTGAGAACCCCACCAAAGTAGAAGAAACTGGTTCTTGGATGACTGGGTTCTGAGAAGCGGGAGCCAAGCCGCGGCCTCCTCGGCAGAGACAGAGGCGAAGGTGACCCCAGAGTGATGCCCTCCAGCCCCCGCTTCCTGCTCTGGGAGCCCCCTGGAGCGGCCAGGGCCCCATGCAACCTCAGTGCTCATGTCTCACTCATTCCCTGCAGGACGGGGGCCAGGACGGTGACACGAGAGCTGGAACCCCTCGGTCTGTCTGGCCCTTGGAATGCCAGCCGGCTGCTTCCAGGGCCCTCCAGGGCACTGCCCCACGTGACCCGGCCCTCCTTCCCCACCTCCCAGCCCCAGAATCAGGCAAATGGATGAATTCTCCCTCCAGGCCCCAAATGGGGATCTGATCTTGGCACTTAACTTTTGGAAGAGAGCAAGCTTCAGCCGGTCGAGGGACCTGGGCTTCTGGGCGGGTGTCCGGCGGGCGGGACAGAACCCCTCAGCAAGGCTGAGCCGGTCGGGGACAGACCCGAGAGACCAAAAGTTGACCAGGAGTGCCACCCTCAGCGAGCCCTTCGGTGGGACACATCACTCCTGCCCGTCTCCTCTGCAGCCCAGGGCAGGGCTGGGCCGTCCTGTCTGTGACCTTTGGGCAGGCCTGACACCATCTGAGATGCAGGCTCCCGGATGTCGGGAAATGCCAGGGGAGGGAGTCAGAAAAAAAAGAGGCGCTAATCCGAAACCATCTTGGTGACACACACAGGTCCTGGGGCAGGGAAAGGTCTCGGCCTTTAGGCTCCGGATTTAACGTTTGCCAACAGGAAACCGCACTTCCCTAAGATTTCACTCTCTTCCTGGCTCTCTTCCCTCCGACTCCTGCCTGAGAGGAGGGTGCTCCTTGACCTTGGGTTTTCTCCACGGCCCTTCTTTCCTCTCCCTGCCCTCCCACCCCTCACTCTGTCTGGATCTAGACTAAACCCATGCTTTTGCAGCCCTGACAAGCCACTGTCTTCCCAGAATCCCCTCTGTGAGCTCCAGACCACAGAACCAAGGAACCAGGTTCCTCCCCTTCAAAGTCAGCAGGTCCAAAGTCAACGGCATGACACCCTCCAGCCCACTTCTACCTCCATTTTCTTAGGGGGCAGCTCTGACCGTCAGCTCTTGCGCAGGATCCTTCGATGGCTCCCTTTTGTTTAAAGTCCAGCCTCTAGCCGAGCACTCCATCCGGCTTCCCCAGACTTTTCTGAAAAGCTTCCGTTCCCACCCTTCCCCACGGGCAGGGCTCCCTGATACCCCATTGGTGGTGGTGGGTTACTTGTCAAAATGCCGGGGGGTGCTCCAGGCAGTTAATGCTCAGAGCAGAGTCCAGGGGCGCTAAGCACCCTGTCCTTGGAGGTGCAGGACCCACGGAAGAAGGCTTTCGCGGCCCCACGCCCACTGCCCCGTGCCGAGTCACCCTATGTTTCCCGAAGGCTCAGGCTCTCGTGCTCCTCTGGGCCTCTGAAGCACCCCCTACCTGGCATCCCCTTCCCCAGCTTCTTCATCTCGCTTGTCCTCATCCGTCTCCTACACCTTCCCTGCATCCCTTTTGTGAACTGGGTCCTAACCCACAGGCTGGGTCAGACATGCCTCTGATCTCTGCTTTGAGGGCAGAGTCCAGGCCCACAGAAGGCCCCTTGGAGGGGCGCCTGGGGGGCTCAGTTGGTTAAGCGTCTGACTCCTGATTTGGGCTCAGGTCATGATCTCAGGGTTCATGAGTTCCAGCCCCACACAGGGCTCTGTGCTGACAGTGCAGAGCCTGCTTGGGATTCTCTCTCTCCCTCTCTCCCTCTGCCCCTCCCCTGCTCTCTCTCTCTCAAAAACTAAAGAAAAAAAATTTTTTTAAAGGCCCCTGGGACTAGAATGAATGACCCAAGTGTTAGCTTTTCAGGGACTCTTCTTGGGCTCCATCGAGGAAGGCGAGCCTTCCCGCGTCTTTCTGCAGGAGCTGTCCAAGCTGGGCCTCAGCCGCGACGGCGAGGTGGAGCTGCGCGTTCTTCGGCTGCCCGTGGATTACAGGGAGGTGACGCACAAGGTCACCAGAATCTGGGAAGACCTGCGACCGCAAGTAAATGATGGCTGGGGAGTCAGCGGGGCTGGGGGGCGGGTGGGGGGCGATGGCGAGATGGAGCCCAGAGCCCGTGAACCCCCCCGGACCCCAGTTCTAGAGTCACTGGCTAAGGAGCACTCCGTTGTCCCCCACGTCCCACCGGTAAGGTCCTAGCCAATTTTCTCAGGTTCTGGGTGTGTCTGTGAGAGTTTAAGCTGAAATACAGAGTAGATCTTGGAAGAATATTCTGGAGACAGAGAAGGAGGAAAATAAATGGAATCTTTATTTCTTGCCAGGACTCAGAGATAGTTTCCACCTAACAGAGAGGCCCTTGGGCTGGGTCGCGGCCATGCCCAGGCAGGGCGGGTTGGTTGGCCGTGACGTGAAGCGTGCGGCAAGGACCTTTTGGGGCTGGAAGAGCGGAGGAGGCTGGTCCATCTGGGGAGGTCCCGACCTCATGACGCCCAGCCCTTTTTTATCCAAACAGAGATAAACAGTTATATGAGAACCTGGTACAAATATCCACAAAACAGGAAGGCCAGCTGATGAGATCAACACAACAGGCACCCTCAAGCCACTAAGACCCAGGTGTTTGGGCTCGGCAGCTATTTTTTCAAAGAGGAAAGATAATCAGCTCAAAAAACCCTAACAATACTTTAGCACACTGCTACTAACTTCCTTTATTAGAGTTTCATAAAAGATGGAAGATTCCCCAGAAATGGGAAGCTTCTCCTGTGCTAGCCTCGGCCGCCCCAGGGACCCCCGGGGGGCAAAGAAGGGAATACATTACCCTCCTAGAATATTTGGACATATAAAAGCAGTTAAATTAAATACCACATGGGGTTCTATCCAGCTGTGTTTGATTCCAGCACATTCATTAGGGGCAGTCGGCGGGGAATCCCGGAGGTTGTGCCGGCCAGATCTGGGGTTGGAGATGTTTCGCGCCCAGTGCTGGTGCTTTCCTTGACTTGGCCCTGCGGCTACATCCGGGGAGCAGAGCAGGCCTCAGTTTCCCTAATCTCTCGGCTTTCCCTTGTCTTTCTGCAGCTCGCTGTGCACGTAGGGCTGGACGCCTCCGCCAAGGCCATCGTTCTGGAACAGTGCGCCAAGAACCGAGGTTACCGGGACGCCGACGTCCGGGGCTTCCGGCCCGCGCGTGGCGAGTGCCTTCCCGATGGCCCGGAAGTGATCGCGTCCCGGGTCAGCATGAGGGCGCTCCGCCAGCGCCGCGTGGCGGTGGAGGGCGTGCCGGTGATCTATTCCCGCGACGCGGGCAGGTACGCGCGGCGGGGGGCCGGGTCCCTGGGAGGCTGGTGGGCGCAGCGCGACCAGCTTTTTTTTTTGCAGCATCCCCCTTCCCTTCAGGAACTTGCTCACGCGGTGCCACCCTGGGGCGGCTTGTGCAGACCAGCGCGTTGTCACCACCCCCTCCTCCCCCGGAATCTCGGTTCCAAGCCCGCCACCCTGCCATCCTGGCCTTTGGTGCGTTGATAGAGGAGAAGAGAGGGGAAGGCGTGTTTTGGGGGCCACTAACGTCCTGTGGCTGCTTTGTTTTTCTTTATTGCGGCCCAAGTCGTGAGTTAACTATTCTGATTTAGCCTCACACAGAGGTTGATTGACCTTGGTCCCTGCGACCTCTGACCCGCAGAAGGTAGTTTCTCCAGCCCCCAAAGAATGAACGAAGAAGTGACTCCGTGCAGACACAGAGGAGAGGGGTGCCGAGGGGAAAAGGGGTTTGGGAACTAGTCACTTTGAAAATCTGGTCCCTTCCCAGGCTCGGCCACTTGCCGGTCGTGGGACGGTGAGACCGACAGTCAGTCTCTCCCCGGCTCGTTCCCAGCCACGTGCGCTCTCTGAGGCAGAAGAACAAAACCTAAGTCTTCCCGGTGGCCCGCCTTCCTTCCCCAGGCTTTGGGGGTGCCGCACTGTCCCTTTTGCATACGTCGCCCGGGGGGCTGGAGGCTCGAGGAGTAACGTGGCATTTTGTGTGGTTGCAGATACGTCTGCGATTACACCTACTACCTGTCCTTGCATCATGGCAATGGGCGCGCAGCTCTCATCCACGTGCCTCCGTTATCCTGCTGGCTCCCGGCCAGCGTGCTGGGGAAAGCGCTGCACGTGCTCGTCCGGGACATGCTGGAGGAGATGCGAAGGCCCGAGCTCAAAGCCCGGTTCGCGGAAAACTCAACCTCGATGACTCCAGCCCAGGGGGACCGACTCGGGGACTGCCCCTTCAGAGAAAATGAAATGGTTCGGTCCTGTGCGCAGAGTTCAACTGTGCTCTGAGAGACTTTTAAAAAATGGCTTGTAAAACAGTTTACACAGAAGAAAAAAAGCTCTAAATGAGCCCAGCGAAATCACAAAGGGTTATTTTATTGTCGGAAGAAAGAAGAACACTCTGAGAGGCAGACATTTCACAGGGGATTAACTAGCTTCAGTTATGGTTTTCATGACAATAAAATGAAATCCTAGCAATTTTTTTTCCCTCTTAAAGACTGTGCATCGGGCCTGTGTGCCTGCCCAGATTGCTAAAACCGCAGACCTGTTTGGCAGAGCTGTGTGCGGCGGGGTGATGGAGGACCAGCTGGCCGGGGGGGAGACACAGGTGTAGCTGCCGCTGGGTACCCGGTTCCTGGCCTCCCAGCTCCGCATCCAGGTGCTGTGTGCAGCTTCTGAGCTCCCTGGGATCTAGTGTTTGGTTTTTCTTTTTCGAATCTTTAAAAAAAACCGTGTTTTCATACACATGAGCCACAAGCGCGGCACCGACCCATGGGAACGCGGGAGCGCCACTCCAGGCTCCTGTGTCCCCCCCACCCGAGCCTCGGAACTGAGCCTGCGTGTCCTCACCAGTCAGCCAGGGACGGATCCGAGTGCCAGTGGTGAGCAGCAATCCCGGGGCCACACCAAGAGCTCGAGACGGTCCTCTCTTTGAGAAAGGCCTTTTGTTTTTAGGTCCAAATATTCGTGCGCCTCACCGGATCTGACACAATTGTGGCCTTTGATCGACCTCTGCTGCCCACGCCTTGCTGCCCTGCCCTTCACAGCGTGCCTGACCTTGACCCTGCAGTGTAGTGTCTCACAATCGGAGTGTCGCGAGAGGGTCAGCTCGCCTTCCTGACGCGCCTGTGCATCTATGATTCCAAAACACGCACAGCTTGTTTCCTTTGGACGGATAGTCCCGTTTCTCCCTAGGGCCATTTCCCCGGGCAAAACAACCCACAAAAAAACAAACAAACAGAAACCTAGATTGTAGAGACCCCGGGACAGGCCAAGGTCATCAGCTAGAAAGTAACATTTGGAACACCGCCAGGCCAGCGAGCCGCATCCCACGTGGGCCTGCCTGGTTCTCACGTGCATCCTGACGAGGTATGCTGGCCACCAGGTACCGAGGACAGAGAAATGTGAACCTTGAGTCCTTTGTCCCAGAGTCACCCGAGGGCAAACCTGCCTGGGCCGAACTTTTGTCAGTGGAAGGTACAGGAGAAGTCTACGGATCAGTCACAAATGAAGTACAGATTTCTCTCTCTTATGTATTCAAATTTCCTTCTAGCTGATTTAATGGGGTAAGAAACAGAACACCCTCCCTGTCTGCAGCGGCAATTTGCATGCCGCGAAGACTCAGCTGTCAGAAATAAAGCGAAGCCTGCACACAGAACACCTCCGAGTGACATGTGTGAACACGCGTGCCACACGGGGCTCAGCTCCCCTGCCTCAGAAGCGTGGGGACTCTTCCAGAAAGGGAGGGGAACGAAATCAGAGACCGAAAATGCATACAGAATTCTTTTATTTAACTTAAACCATGTAGTACTTGAACTACTAGAAAAAAGCAGAGTAAGAGAAACTAAAGTTGCCTTAGCTTCAGCCATTCAAAATAGACAAAGTTTCTTTTTTTTTTTTCCATAATGTAAAGAATCCAGAGTATATCGCAGTAACAGGAATAAATTCTTACAACAGAATATACAAAAACATTTTGAAATTTTTTTCATCTACTGATTTTTTTTTATATAAACAGAGGAATTTTTTTTTTTTAGGAATAATTTATACACAGAAAGTCATTTTATGTAACAAATTGGCCATGTTATTACCTTTTTTTTTTAAATTTTTTAAAAAACTTTTTTTAAACAAGAAAACTCAGAAAATGCGTTATTTGCGATGCATCCATCCCATTGCGCCTTCTGATTTGATTCTTTTTGTCTCTTTGCCCCAGAGGTAGACACTCTGGCAAGCCTCTCGCCTCAACCTCACTGGCTTAGAAAGCAGACAGGTGTTTTTGCCAAGCATCTGTTCCACCTGTGGGTGTGTCTATGCAACGCCAAACATCTGAACAGTTGAAAACAAAAAACCAATTGTTTCTGGACCTTTCTCCCATGTAGTGCAAAACATCCAGATGTTTCTAACGATGGAGATTTTGTGGAGTAGTGTAGACATGGCCAACAATCCATTGGGAGCGAGAGGAAATG
Organism: Paguma larvata; assembly: GCA_030068075.1. Taxonomy (NCBI): domain Eukaryota; kingdom Metazoa; phylum Chordata; class Mammalia; order Carnivora; family Viverridae; genus Paguma; species Paguma larvata. The sequence goes on along the minus strand of CM057827.1, from coordinate 125,329,729 downwards.
GAGTCCAACTTAAACACATTTGTGTGTGTGTGTACTTTTTACGCAAAAGGACTTGTTTTGGACTGGAAAAATGTATCTTCCGTGTTCTGCCTTAAATAAAAGAAATAGGGTCTCTTCCTTGTTAGAAGAAAGCGCTAATCACGGTACGAGGCATGTAAGCAAACGGCCCGTGGGCACCAGAATTATCGTTAGCGTGATAAGTCTGCATGCTGTGATCACCGCGCCATCGGGTCCTTCCCTCTCCGGGCACTGCATGCCCACGGCGATGGCCCGACCAACCCAACCAGACGCTCAGGAGTGCCAGGGGCACCGCTGGGCCGCTGCGCCGCTGCCATGTCCTTGGCCAATGCGGCTCTTTCAGTCTTACACTCCAAAGGGAAATGACCAGTAAAAGATGATCCCCTTCCCAACCAGAGGGTTCTGGAAGACCAAGATACTGAAGATACAGAACTACTTCTTAAATCACCATCATTCCTTTGTTATGAACTAGGGCACAAAGCATGGGGGGAAAGAGGGTGAACCACGGCCTAGGTCGGGGGAAAAACAAAAATCTTTTTTTTTTTTTTTTTTGGCATATTGTAAAGCTAGCTAGTAAACAGGTGTCCTAAAAAAATGGATCACAAACACACATTTGCACACACAGAGAAAAAAAGTGTCTTTAAATTATTTTCGGCAATTATAAACTACAAACATTTTATAAAATTATTCTATGTTCTTACAAAAATGCAATGAAACATTTAATTAGTTCTTGTAAACCAGATCTTCGTCAACTGACTACCCGTAATCTACTGGACGTAAGAGCCCTACTGAAAACACGAATGAGTGCCTAATTAAAATGACGTTTACCAGATGCGGACACACACAAACGTGGACGTACAGATGAGTGATCGTTACGTTCTTGCATAAACAAAGGAAAACAAAACCCTAAAGCCATGCCCCAGAACTGACGACCGACCGGCGCGACGCGGTGCGCGTCCTTGAACGACCTCACTTAACGGCAACGACCGTTTCCAAGGTGGGATGTCAGGTTTATTTGTTGAAAGCAAACGCCCACGGATGACTGTTGCGCCTTCAGAAACCATCAAGTTCAAAACACGGCCCACACCTCTTCCTAGCCCTGTACCCTCCTGCTCTCCGTGTCACGTCATGACCCTGTTACAGCGGTCTCCTGCTGCCTGACCATCCCGCCCTCGAGGAGTGTTCATCTGCTTTTTCTCTCAATGACCAACTAGTCACCTAACCTGGCCGCCCAACATGAAACCCTCTGGCCTGTCCAAGCTCTGCATCTTCAGCATCTCTGGCAGCAGAGGTTCAACTACACAACATCCTCTCTTGAAGTTCTCATTTGTGCCACTGACTAGTCAGAGGGGAGGAAGAAGGGCTGACTTTCGTCACTGGTGCTTAGAGAGTGGATCTGGTCCGTATCACCCAATGCTGCTTAGCCCAGGAAATTAAAACAAAACAAAACAAAAACAACAACAGCCGACAAACACAGAAGTAACAGTAATAAAAGAACAAACGCCAAACCTTAAATGCATTTCTGGGACTGCTGGAATGGGCCAAGGCATATACTGTGGAGTGTTACTGTCAACTGGAGGGTGCCTAAGTTTTGGAGAGGAGTTGCCCTTGACAACTGGTCCTCCCAGGAGGACCCAGCAGTGACAGCTGAGGACCTTGGGCCAAGCATCCTAGCCTTCTCACCGATCTGAGCTAGCGTGGCCTTGTCGCAGCAGCAGCCTGTTTCGGCGCACGGCCACCTGCCAACGGAGGTGAGCTGCCGAGAGAGAGGCTTTGGTGGAACCAACTGGCCTAGAATTTGGCATCATACTTGGCTCGGGAATCTGTTATCCCAACCAAAACACACCACCTCGTGCCAAGCATTTTGCCATTGGGTAGTTCCACAGTAACCACGTTTTTTTTTTTCTTTCTTCCTTTATTCTATTTTATCAAGCCACTTTTCCTACCATTGAAATGTCATCCCAAGTCCTAAGAGACAGGTTGGAAGGTGAGGCCACCTATTGGCCACGAACACAGTCTCCTGTCTTCCAACTGTGTGTCAAACGTCACGACGTCCCACAGAGGAGAGCTGGGGTGGTCTGGGCGTCACAAAGCTGCAGTTGGACAGCGTCTCCAGAACACACCAGCTCCTGCTGCCTCGGGGAAGGGCTGTGTGTGCTAATGTTTTAATGCTCACATCAACTCAATGCTGTGCCTCAGTGGTTCGCGTTACTCTGAGCAGCGTGAGCTGCTGTCAGAAGGAGGTGGCCTGGAAAAAAATGCCACATCTCAGCTTGATTCAGTTATGTGGAGCATACAAAAGAGAAAACTCAAGAAGAGGCGGGAAAACCAGCATACAACGAGGCTAGAACTGCGGACAGATGATGCCTTGGTAGAGTCAAGGTGGGTGGTTTGGTCCAGTAAAATGCCTGCCCCATCGCGCAAGCAAAATTTTCTTTTATTTAAGTGTTTCTGAAGCATTCGCTAGGACGGGCACTATGTTACTAGTGTTTTCTTTCTACTTAAAGAGAAACCACCTACGTAAAACAGAGACAGAAGGACACCGACGACTCGGACAGTTGAAACAAAACCCTTAGAACCAGCTGAATGATCTGTAGGAATCCAGTTGTGGAAACCGGTAGGTTTGTGCAAAAGAGGAGAGGCTACTATTCCAAGGGGTCACCTACGGTGCGGAAGAAGAAAACCCTGATCCGACAGTATTTCTCAGTGACCTTAAGGTGCCAGGGGGCTGGGGAACAGAGAGTAGTGTGCTCACAGGATGGAACTGCAGCGCGGGGTCCGAAAGGAGCCCCCCCCAGCCCTTCGGGAAGACCCCCACCACGTCTCCCAGATAGGATCGCCAGTGCCTGTGAGAGCAGCTGCTGGAAGTGGGGAGCTGCCATCCGCCCCTGTGAGCAGCGGGGTGATGGGGAGGCCGTGCGGCCCCGGGAGGAGGTCAGCCCCTTCCAGCCCTCGGGTTTGGTCTCTGTTTTCCCCTGGGGAAGAGGAGATGAGGGTGAGGTGGGGGAACAGCCCGGGGGGGGGGGGCGCTCTTCTCCCGTGCGCATCCTTGAGCGCAGGGATGGCTGCTCCCTCGGGCGGGAGGCCTGGCGGGCGGGGGGCTCGGAGCGCTGATGTGGCCGCACCCCCGGGCTGCCCCAGAGCCCGCCGGGGCCTCGGTGGCCAGAGCTGCGGCCTGAGGCCCGCACACGTGCTGGTGCGGTTACGGCCTTGCCCCCCTCGGTGCTCCCTGTCCTCCGAACCTGCGAAACGAGCGCTCTTCCGGATGACAGAACCTGCGTGTCATCCACTCTGCGCAGAGTCCGGTTCCATGATGGCCTGGGACAGCCAAGCGGCCTGCCCCCACGCCCCCCACCCCGCTGCCCGCCTGGGCCGCCCCGGGTCGGGAGGAAAGGAATCCTAATGAGGACCCTCTTAGGAAACCAAGGGGGGGGGAGGGGGAGGAGGAGGAGGATGAGGAGGAGGGGGAGGGGGAGGAGGGGGAGGAGAAAGAAACGAGACGTCTGGGAAAAAGGCGAGCGGTCTGAAATGAGCGGGAAGGCGGGTGAGTGTGGCTTTGACCCCGGAACACAGCCTCCTGGCCTCTCCCTGCCCCGTGTGCGCGGCCTGCGGTGTGGATGAGGTTACCGCTATCGACGGCATGTTGTCAGGTGCTGAGAGATGGGAGATGTGTTGTTCTGTATATACACACATATAAAAAATAAGAGTGAGGTAGATAAATGTTTGAAAACCAAAACCAAAACCAAAGCACGAAAACAAAACCAAAAAACCGAAAGGAACCCGAAAACTGTCCTGTCTTACACACACACACGCGGACACAAAACTCTTTCCTCAGTATTTAAATTCATAATGGTGGGGGAGGGGGGCATTCTCTACAGTGATTGAAACTGGTATCACAAAATAAATTAAACTCCTACATAGAATACCTTCTTAACTTTTTTTCTTTTTCTTAGTTTTTTTTGTGTTTGTTTTTTTGTTTTTGTTTTTTTTTAAGGAAAAAAACTATGGGGCAGAGGCTACAGAACATCGCAGGACTGAAGCTACTGACCAGAAAAAGCGCTACACGCTTGCTTTCTCGTGTTTCATCTCCAGTCACGACTAGCAACCATCGGACTTTAGCTTTGTTCTTCCTCAGTAACTTAAACATTTCCATCCCAGAAGCAACTTGGGTGCTGTCATCACTCTGGTGAGAAGTGCTAAAAACTAAACAAAACAAGACCCCCGGGCCCCGAGGACTGGGATTCCTGGCCGAGGAGAAGCCAGCCGGCGCCAGGGCTCCGGTCCCCACCCCCGGGGAGCGCACCGGGCTCCTGGGCCACCGGCCACCACGGTGTCCATGCGTGCCCCGACGGGGCCCCTCCGGCCCCGCACCCTGGCGTCGGGGATTGGGGGGGGCTGGCTGATGCCCCGAGGCCGCCCCCGTGCCCCCCGCTTCCCGCCAGTGCCCGGGAGGTGCCCTGGGAGTTTCTGGTTCTGGAGACAGGTAGGTAGGTGGGTCTGGAGGGTGGTGGCGGAAGCCACGGAGGGGCCCGCCGGACCTCGCTCTGCTGCACCCTTGGACTCAGCAGCTGTTTGTCATGGGATGGAAGGATTAAATATCCATTAAAAAAAAAAAAAGTAATCCAAATGCCTAGCGTCTGCAGGTCAAACTGCTGTTGTACCCAGGAATTAAAAAAATAGAGATATGTGTGTCACGACCAAAACGAAGGGGAGGGAAAGAGAAGGTGAGACTCTCCGACAACGGCGACTAGAAACACTGAACGAGGATGTGCGACGTATTTAACCTTTTGTTTTCTGACCTGAGTTTGCGTCATGTCTTGCACTGTAACAGACTCCAGCGCGGTGAGAGAGCAGGCCGGGTCGGGGGGTGGGGGGGGTGGGGGACGCCTGCCTCCCGCCAGCCTCCCTCGCCAGCCTCGTGCCCACAGAGCCTACGGGTGAGAACGTAACTAACGGGCAGGGGGAGCGGGGAGGGGGGGCATATTTATAAAAAGGCATCAAACAGTTCATGGCAAATTATGTTCGAGAAGTATCGATTACTGGGGAGAGAGGAAGAAAGTCACGCACTCTAGTACAAAGCATAAGAAGTTTCTTGGAGTGAGCAGAGGGAAGGAGGGTAGACCTGAAGGTTTTCATAGATTAAATCCACAAAGATAAAGGACAAAAAAAATAGCAGCTTTTTTTTTTTTTCTGTACAGACGTATAGATGAATATCTGAACCGTAAAAAAGTTATAAAAGTGACATTAAAGACGATGTGTATGCAAATGTTCCATGGTCTAACATAGAACTGTAAGAGCCATGAAGAAGTCCTAGTAACAGAGAAAATGCCAACGAAGCTTAGAATGCTTGAATCCATTTATGCTTTTCTTCTTACTGTTGTGGTGGTGTTTGAATTTCTTTTCCTTGCAAACCTGCATAAACAGTTGGGCTGAGTCCCTGGAAACCCCTTCCCATCTGTGTCCTGGGGGCCGGGAGCGGGGGGGGGGGGGGGCGAGGCGGGGGGGGGGGGTACAGGAGACTGGCGCGTGGATGACCTTTACTCAAAGCCTGTCTTCCAGGCTGGAGACGGGGCCTGTCTTCTCCACAATTCCGGGGGGCTGGGGGGTGAGGGCGGCTAGCAGGCGGGGGTGGGGGAGAGGGGCAGGGAAGCCGGGTTTGGCTTCTCCCAGTCTTTGCCGAGAGAAAAATCCCATCCTGTCCACTTCCCCCAAATAACAGCCTAGTCAGAGAGCGATCAGACCTGTGTGAACGTAAGACTTGAAAAGAACACCAGGGGCGACCAGATGGAGGGCATCATCCGCGTGGCTCTTAAATGACGTGACTAGACCCCACGCCCGCCCCGGGGCCTCCAGAAACAAGGAAATAAGGGCGGGGGTCGTGGGGGAGGAAATTCGGGGTTTTGGCAGAATTTGGCAGCGTTAAAATGGTGACAACCTCGAATGAATGATGGCCCTTTTTAAATCTCGTTATGTCCCTAAAAAGGTTAAAGATACAGGTAAAAAAATTCCGTCTCAAGGTGTTTTGTTTTGTTTTGTTTTGTTTTTATAAAGACCTACGGTGACAGGCAGGCGTGTACAGGGGCAATGGGGGGCCGCAGGGAGGGACGGCCGTCTCCTCGATCTGATCAGAAGGGTGTCCCAGCTGGGCTTGCGGCAAATGTTTTTCCATTATGAAGCAGAAAGAAAGAGAAAGGAGAGAGAGGGAGAGAGAGAGAAGGGGGGGCGAGGGAGGGGGGGCGAGGGAGGGGGTAGAGAGGGAGGGAGACAGATAATGAGAGGAGAGACAGGGAAAGAGTGAGGAGACTCGATTCTCAAGTGTTCTGTTGCTATTAAGTGTTGTCATTAAGGTTCTTAAAGGCCCATGTCAGTTAAGGGTTCGGGTAGGGAGATAAAAAGCTGCTTGCATATTGAAAAAAGGAACATCCCAAATGTGTTTACTGCAGAGAAGCCGTCTCCCGTGGGCAGCAATGGCAGTTCTGAAGATCCACTGAGGTACAGGAGGCTGTGAACAGATTGTTAAAACTCTCTCCCCCCACCCGCCGCCGAGCGTGCACACACGTTACTGTTTGCACGGGATCCGGGATCCGAGGATCAGCAGGTCGAAGACTGGGGCAGAGGCAGGGCCCGCTCGTTCTTGCGTCCCCCGTTCATGTGCGCGTAAGGCTGTCTCTCGTCGAAGCTGGCGCGGAGGACCAGCACGCCGGGGCCCGGGCCGTTCTCGGCCTTGTGTCCTGAGTGTCTGTCGGGCAGCGGCAGGGACGACGAGGAGGCGGAGGGGTCCAGGGGGACGCTCTCCATGTCCTCCGGCTCCAGCTCCAGCTCCTCCGGCTCGGGCGGCTTGTTCTCCTCGCTGTAGTAGAAGGACACCTCCCGGAAGCCGGGCTCCATCTCGTCCTTGATGCTGCCGATGATCTCCAGGAAGGAAGGCCTCATCTTGGGGTTGTACTGCCAGCACATGCGCATCAGCTCGAACCTGCGGCGGAGACAGGCGGGCGGTGGGCGGGGCCGCGAGCGGTGGCGCCGGGCCACCTGCCGCGCGCCCCTCCCCCCGCAACACGCGTGCACCGAGAGCAGGGAGGCGCCTCGACCATTTCTCCCGACGGCCCGGGGGCCCGCACTGCTTTCGCTCCGGGGACCCAGGACCCTCCCCGGGACAAAACCCAACGTCTCATTTCCTGAGGACACATCTGGTTTGCACGGAGTCCGTCATCACAGGTGTTAGGAGTCAGTGCCAAGAAATAAAAACCCTACAGAGCATCGATTTGAAGTGTCTCTTGGAGCCACCGAGGAAACATTACTTCCAGAATTAGAGTGCAGGAAGCCACCGGGTTCTTACTAACAAGGCTTAAGAACGGGGGCGCCTGGGTGGCTCAGTCGGCTAATTCAACTCAGGTCATAGTCTCCCGGTTCGTTGAGTTCGAGCCCTGCATTGGGCTCTGTGCTGACAGTGCTGAAACCTCTTGGGATTTTCTCTCTCCCTCTCTTTCTGCCCCTTTCCTGCTTGGATTCTCTCTCTCAAAATAAGTAAAAATAAATTAAAAAAAATAAAAGCCTAGGCGTGATCACAGCTATCCTGACAGTGACCTCTCTAGTCCCACCCATGCAATTTCTAAGCTTCCTCCTAGGGCTGGGCATGGCTGGAAGTGAGGTGGAAGGCCGCAAGACAGAAGGAGCCCACGTCCGGGGTCTGTGGTCCTGGTCTAGCGCCACCCAGGCCGCCTGCCGCGTGCCCCACAACCCAGGGTCTGGCCTCGGGTCTAGGCTGCACCCAACTGAATGAGAGTCCTATGCAGATCTGCAGCCGATCCCGACAAGGCAGGAAGGCCCAGCCCAGTGCCAGGGTCCCTGCATGATGGCATGAAGCCTATGTTGGGTCTCACCAGCTGGACCATGTGACACTTGGGCCGCAAACCTCTGTGAAGCCCTCAGAGTCCAGGGGACCACAGGAGGGGGTCGGCCCTCCCCTACCCCTGAGGGGGAGCAGGAGGCGGCACAAGGAAGAAGGGAGGGATGGTGTTGTGCTGCCTAAGAGACAGGAGTCCCTCCCACTCCCCTCCCAGGGGAGGCCTGGGCTTGGACAAGCGTTTGGGATGACCAGGGGAGGAGGGCACACTTCTCATGAACCCAGAATGCAGAGAGACCCAGCTGAGTGGACCTTGGGCGCAAAAAGGAAGGTGACTGACAGCCATTCTGGCTACAGAGCCAGAGGCAGCTGTTTCGAGAAGGGGTTGGCCAGTAGCCCTTTCTCGCGTGAGCTTGAAACAGAAGAGCCTTTTCTTCTACTACTGTTCTCGCCAGAAGGTACTATTCTGTTTCGTTTTAAAACTTCTGGCCAAAAAGGGGCATTAAGCGGTCAAGGTCATGATCTCGCAGTTTGTGAGTTCGAGCCCCACATCGGTCTCTGTGCGACCCTTCTTCAGATTCTGTGTCTCCCTCTCTCTCTCTCTGCCCCTCCCCTGCTCACGCTCTCTCTCTCTCAAAAATAAGCCATCGTTAAAATAAAGTTAAAACTTCTGGCTAAAGAGATGCTTTCCAATAAAAATGGTTAAATGGGACTTCTCATATTTAGGAACCACAAAGTACCCCGAATTGGCCTCTAGCCTTCTGTCAGGCTGACCGCCCGACGGACAGACCACTTATTTCCGTGCGGCCTCAGACACCAGCCTGCAAAGACAAAGCCCTCAGCCAACCTGGCCAAACAAGCCCCAACGTCCTGGGAGGGAAGAGCACGTGCCCTGGAGGGAGGGGGGAGCCCGAGAGAGGCTTTCTGCCTGTGTCGCCGCTGGGTTTTTATAAATCGTGTTGTATTGGACCAGCCACTCGACCACTGGTTGTTTACATGGGTCTGTGGCTCCTTTCGAGGGACACCTGCTAGGTGAGTAGCTGGAGGCGAGGCTGCCCGGCCTAGAAGCCCAAAATGCTGGCTGTGTGGCCTTGACGGAAAGCGTCTGCCACTCATGCTCTAGCAGAGAAAGATGTGGACAAAACACGAAGACCAGATGTTTCCCCGCGGCCACGCCGCTCACCACGTGGCAGGGCGAACCTTTGGTTAACACGCCCGGTAACACCTTTGGTTAACACGCCCGGTAACGCACACGGGGTGTTTGGCAGCGGGGTTTTCTGTGTGTGAAACTGCTTGAATTCTCACAAGTCCTAGAAGTGGGTGCCTTAATATGTCCTCATTTTGTAGATGAAGCAGCGGAAACACCAAGAGAGGAAATGATTTGTCCACGGTCCCCAAACCGGCGAGGGCGGAGCGGGATGGCGTTCTCAGAGAGAGAGTATGGTTGCGCTTCCAACACCACCTACCTCAGGGAAAGGAACTCTCTCAACCTCAACAAGAGAAACCACAAGGAACGCCCTAGGAGACCTGTTCCTGTCCTCACAGTCACAGTGTGACAGCTCCTGCATGGGGTCACATGGCACACAAGCCTGCCTTCCCTTACTTCCCATTGCTGCCTAAGAGATAGGAGTCCCCTCCCACCTCCCCCCCCCAAATAAATCGGGCCGTAAACACACCTCTCTGTGGCTCGGCTGTGATTTCCTCTCTGGCTGACTGACTTGTCCCTGAATAGAAGTGCGGCCAAGGCCAAGAACACGTGATGTGCCCTGGCTCTGTGTCCCTGTGGCCGGGGGGGAGGGGCCGAGAAGGTGCCACCAGTGACTGGAGTGACATCAGCACAAACAAGCCATGTGATGCTTCTCTTAAACCGTGCCAGAGTCACAGCCCTTCCAGGGCTGCCCATAAAAGGAAGTCTTTCTTACTCCGTAGGATTCACGACTTTGTTTACACTGTCTCCACAAGAAAACTTTCCAGTAGACTCTACAAGGATTCACGAGCTGATAAAACTCTTCTTTAAAAAGGCACAAGTTTTATAACTAGTCAGCTCCGGGGAGGCGGAACAGTGCTTAACCCAATGCCCCATCGTGGGGGGCGGGGGGGGGGCGGGGCGTGCGGATTCTTAGAGACAGGTGTGACCGGAGGAGGCAGTGTGAGGGAAGAGGGACAGCTGGCCTGCACACAGGAGGCCTCGGGACCGCCACCCTCCTCTCGGCCCTGCTGCATGCACGCAGGTGGTGATCACGAGCCAAGGTGTGAGAGGCAGCCCCGCCCTGGTCCACGTGCCAACCGATGCAGCAAAGACCAGACTCTAGAAAGGCCTGCAGGGTTTGGCACACCACTCCTCCACCTCCTCCTGGCAGCCTAGAACAGCCAGGATTGTCTTATGAGCCGCTTCTCAGCTGGGCCTGCCAGTGGGGCAGCGGGCCTGCCTGGCATCTCACCCCATGTCACTCTGGCTTTGGACCGAGACCAGACACAGGGCCCAGGTACCACGGGACGGCCGTAGTCGCGAGGCCAAGCAGGCAGGAACGGCCATTCCTGACAGTTGGGAGTCTACTCAAGCACCCTACGTGCACACGACCGGCACAGGGTCACAGCAATGGGAAAAACCATGTTTGAAGACGACAAGAACCACCAGTTTCCACTGAATCTGCTTCAGATTCCTCTGTGGGTTGGTGACTCTCTGGGCTAGAAAGTTCCAATGCTTTCCTGCATTGTGTAGACTGAGGACTGCCCTGGCAAAGGTCTGGACCTGTGATATTTTGGAAGCTTTTACCAAAAGAAAACCTGCGGCTTCTTGGCCCAGGGCTGATGGCTCGGCGCGCACCTCTGCTCTGGCCCTCTCCTGCAGCATCACAACCCGGTCCCTCCTCCACCAGCTTCTGGAAGGGGGGCCCTCGCCCCGCAGCCCTGTCTCTGGGATGTCAGCAGTTGGCATGCAGACACAGGCGCTCAAGGACATTCATGGTGGACGTACAGAGACGAGAGCTTAAGCGAAGGCTAAGGACGGGCTTTGTCGTCGATTTAAACGCGGAGCCGCCAGCGAACCACAAGCCCAATCTGACCTCGTGCCACTTGCTAACCAATTAATTCAAACTGAGTCTTGGTGTGAAGACTCGCGAGCCTGGACTTGGACCATGGAGCCTTTCCTCTAAAGCCTAAGTGCTCTGCGCTGTTGAGGGGATGGGGGTCCTTGGCCGCTCCAAGGAGCCCCCCCGCAGCTGGTAGATATCACCAAGACGCTGCTGCTGAGCTGAAGCCCCCCACCCCTGCAGCGGCTGCGCACCCGCCCCCAGGTTGCCCTGCCGGTGCCCGCTGGGACCTCTGGAGCCACACAGCCAAAGTGGTTTCTCTCCCACCAGGAGGCCCGGCGGGTTCTTGGGCAACTCCCAGGGGCTCAGTGACCTTCCTCTCCTCTGGCAGAAACAGGAGTCCATTCTTTCACCGCCCGTAACAAAAGAACCCCTCTGCCAGAACACTTCTTCTTTACCTAAGCTCATCAATAAATTCAGAAGGACGACACGGACACACTCCCTGCACAACCAGCCAGCCTCCTTCCATTCTGTTCTTTTCTTCGAAGGGAGGACAATTTGCCAACGGGGTTCTGATGGCAAAGCAGAAATGCCTCTGGAATTAAACACTCAATGCCCAACAGTAACCTCTCCATGTGAATTTCCTGGTCACTCTACGCCGGGAACAGGAAGTACACCGCCTTTCCCACGGCAGGTGGGCTGCTTCCCAGGCATATTAAATTAATATCAAAACTCCAGTCACTGGGAGGTGGAGCAACTTCAGGAGCCCCCCAGGTTTCTCAGAGGCCAATGTTTCTCCGAGTCGAAGAGAAAGCTCAAGAACAACACCTCTCCTCCCACTACCCCCAAACCACATGAACGAAACCCACGCCTGCTTTCCTGGACTGTGGCTAAGCTCACTGCAACACCACTGGCTCCAGCATCGGCCTCTATTCTGGCACCAGACACCGGGATGCCAATTCAGCGGGCATCGCTCCTCATATTCCATTACTGAGGCCGTTTTCTCTGAAGGAAGGTTTTTCTTATAATGAGCTGATGAGAATACAGTGACCACACCATTCATGCAGAACAGTCACCTGTGAGGGAACCTGGGAGTCGGTGGGGTGTGGTACCCAGCCCGTGGTGACCCCTACCTCCTGGGGTTAGTGCCGCCTGTAGTCTCCTCCCACATCACAGACAGCCACCCCTGAGGTCCGGCCATGAAGGACACTGTGGCTTCTGCTCTGCTCTGGAATCCTTAGCTCTTGGGCCAGGTAGAGGCCCACGGCCCAAAGCTAGCCTACTGTCTGATCTTTTTTGTGAGGCCTATGGGCTAAGAATGGTTTTTATATTTGTCAATGGTTGAAAAAAAAATCAAAATAAGCATATTTTGTGACATGAAAATTATGTCAAATTCAAATCTCAGTATCCCCAAATAAAGTTTTCCTGGAGCACAGCTACACGTTCACGTGGTATCTGTGACTGCGTTCGCACAACAGAGCTGAGTGGCTGTAATGGCGACTGTATGAGCCCACAGGGCTGAGAATACTTCCTATCTGCTCTTCTAGAGGAAGAGCCAGGCCGTGCTCTTGGAGAAGCCAGCTGCGTGCCACTTGCAAGTGGGTCCCGGCCCTAGTCGAGCCTTCTGACGACTGCAGCCTTGTGAGAGGCCCTGAGCCGGAGCCACCCAGCCAGGCCGCTCCCGGGCCCCGGGCCTTCGGGAAGTCTGTGAGATAGCAAACGCTCACTGTTGGCTCTGGGATAACGCCCTACGGTGTGAAACCCAACACAGGTGCGCAGAGGGGGTGTTTCCATGCTAGGCAAGAAAAGGCACTAACTGAGGGGCGCCTGGGCAGCTCAGCTGGTTAAGCGTCGGACTCTTGCTTTTGGCTCAGGTCATGATCTTATTTATGGGTTTGTGAGTTCAAGCTCCCCATCGGGCTCCATGCTCGCAGAGCCTGCTTGGGATTCTCCTCTTTCTCTTTCTTTGCCTCTCTCCCCTGCTTGTGTGCTCCCTCCCTCCCTCCCTATGTATAGGTATATATGCATGTAAATTAATGTGTATTATTATGTACACATTCATGTATATGTAAATTAATAAACATGCACTAAGTGACCTTTTGAGTGTGTTCTAACTTTGGGTCCGGAAATCCAAAGAGGCTAACTTGGAAGGCTCTTGAGGGATCTGGGAACCTCCCCCCACCACCCCCACCCCACATACACTGCCCTCTGAGAAGTGGGGCCTCCTGTCACTGGTGGGCCTACTCTGTACCCCATGTCGAGGCCCATTCGGGCTTCCTAGTCCAGGCCCAGGCTCAGATATCAGGGGGCTTCCCTGCCTCCAATGCACACACATGCACACACACGCGCACACGCACACAGGTGGATGCCAGAATGCTGCTTCCCCCATAGCAGTCTTGGGTCCTCTTTCTATGCACGCCGTCCATGGGCTTCGGCAGAACTGACGTTCAGAAGCAGCGGTAAGAAGCACAGGCTCAGCTGATGCACCCCAGAAGAACGCGGTGCTGCGCCGAGCCCCCGGCCCAGAGGCCCCGCGGCCACACGGTCAGAGCCGCGGGAACAAGGCCTACCACATCTACGTGGATTTGGCCTGGGTAGCAACAAAGCGCTTCAGAAAAAAACACAAACCTTGGTTTGTTGATGGACAGTGGTTTCTGCTTCCCAAGCTGTCGCAGCCTGACTCCAAGATGCTCCCTGAGATTCCTGCCCCTGGGGTCGACGCCCGGGAGAACCCCTCACCTGAAGGCGGGGCGGACTAAGGAAGATGGTGGGATTTCACTCCATTACGGAGTCTTCTCCTCAGCTGACGCGGAGTTAACCAGCAGGGAGATTCTCTGGGCTGGATGCGGCTTAATCGGGGAAAACAAGTGGGAAAAGTAGCGGAGAGATTCCCTCCTGGCCCTGAAGGAAGCCGCCGGGGGGAGGAGGCCCATGCTCTGGAGGGGCCCACGGCCACAGGGAGGAGGGCTGCGGGAGGCCCAGGGCCTCAGATGATGGCGGCCCCAGGCTACACCTCGGTTTCGGGTCAGCGAGACTGAGCCGGGGGGCCGGCACACCCAAGTTCAGATTCCTACTCGAGGAAACCGGGAGAGGCTCAAAGGAGCAAAGCTTTCGTGGCCGTCGAGGCCTATTTCCCTCGTCCCCAGTGGACGTGGTGTCTGACTATTCACCACCCTGAGGCCCAGCCTGGGGGCCCTGCTCCCCAGAGGCCTGGTGCACGTGCAGGTGGCAGATCCGGGGGGTCTTCCACACAGACGCGGAGACAGCCTGACATCTCCTCCGGGATTGTTCCCAACGCGAAGCCACCCACCCCTGTCCTGAAAATCACTTCTGGAAGATTCCTGAATTGGTCCTGAGGTACTAGCGGTAGCCTACCTTCAATCCATTGGGATCCAGAAGAAGCTCCGAGCCCTGCCTTAACGTGCATGTGGAAAACAAGTCCACGCTCCCTACCTGTATCTGTCCTGCACCCGACGTCCCAACCACGGACCACCTTCACGCCCTGCTCTGCCTCGTTCCTCCTGCACACAGGGAGGCCCTCTTGCCCTCGGCAGCTCTCACCTGCGCCAACCAGGGGCAGGACGCTGAGCGGTGGGGCCCGGAAGGGATCACGGACACCCTTCTGTCATGGGACGAATCTCAGGAACGAGAAGCAAAATGTTTTTTTCTATTGTGGCTGGTAAGAAGAAGTGGTGTGAGGTGACGAATCTGTCAGTGCCCAGAGCTGTGCACCCAGGGCTGTGTCTGCAGGGAGGCCAGCTGAACCACGTTCCAGGTCCCCTTGGGCCACTGGGTGAAGCTCTGGAGAGCGTGTTGCTTAGATGGCTGGTGACTTTTGCCAGCACTCAGCAGAGAAGAAACCTGGGGGGCGCCACTGTGGAGGCGGTACGCTGTGGGAAGAGGCCTGAGGTTTGTCCTACGCGGCGCCTGAGGAGTCCTGCTGAAGTCTGGAACAGGCTCCAGGATCTGGCGTAAGAGCAATCAGTGCCGTGTTGTTGCCCCCACCCTCTTTTCTTTAAGCGCTGCATCGAGAAGCCAGGTAAGGATCGCTTCAGTCAAGTGCTTCACAGAGATGCCTGGCCTGAGACCCCCAAGTGCAAATCAGGACTAAAAGACTCAGGGAGAGGCGGTGAACACTCAGGCGGCTCCGCAAAGGCACGGGGTCCTCCCATCAGGATAACCAGGATAAACTGTACCCCACTCCCCCAACCATCTCCACCTGCTGGGCCGCAGAGACTGGCTCTCAGAACCACCGATCTCGGGTGACCCGGGAAGGGTCACCAAGCAGGGGAATTGGAAGCATGGCATCGGGGGCCCAGGCAGTACGTACAGCATGTCGGGGCAGTTGTCCGGCTTGTCCAGAAGGCCGCCCTCCATGACGAAGCGAAGGACTTGCTCGTTGGACAAGCCCTGGTACGGTTGCTCGGCCAGCGTGGCGATCTCCCAGAGAACGACCCCGAAGGACCTAGGATGAGAGAGGGGACGTGAGGGCTCAGAAAGGAGCGGGCAGGCCGCACTGCCCCTTCCCTCCCAGCATTTCCCTGCCCCGGGTGCTGCAAATGCCCTTGGCGTGGTGACTCATCGAGAGTCCTCCAGCGCGCCCGGACTGGCTGCATGTGGCCCTCGCCCTCCTGCAGAGTGGACGAAGCTGGAGCAGAGGGGTTTGCAGGGTCCCCTGAAGGGCTAGGAAGCACCTGTTCTCACTTGAACCCCGGGCAGGCCAAGTTCAGGGCCCAGCCCCAGCCATAGACCTGGCAGGTCAGTGTCTCCCAAAAGTGCTTTATATTCTAGTTAAAGGCAGGTCCCCAGGCCCTACCGGAACAGTGGTTTAGTGACCTCGAATGCAGCCTGGGACAGTCAGGCCGCTCAACAAGCTCCCCTATTTTGGAAACTTGTACCCAAGTAGCTCTCAACGCTGGCTGGAGTGAGTCTCCTGGTGAATTTAGAAACATTTTTTTAAAAATGTGTATTTATTTTTGAGAGCGAGAAAAAGAGACAGAGTGCGAGTGGGGGAGGGGCAAGAGAGGGAGACACAGAATCTGAAACAGGCTCCAGGCCCTGAGCTGTCAGCACAGAGCCCGATGCGGGGCTCCAACTCAGGAACAGTGAGATCACGACCTGAGCTGAAGCTGGATGCTTAACTGAGCCATCCACGTGCTCCTAAATTTGTTTTAATGTTTATTTTTGAGAGACACAGAGCACAAGCAGGGCAGGGGCAGAGAGAGAGGGAGACACAGAATCCGAAGCAGACTCCAGGCTCTGAGTTGTCAGCACAGAGCCTCATGCGGGGCTAGAACCCACGGACCCTGAGATAGTGACCTGAGCCAGTCAGAAGCTCAACTGTCTGAGCCATCCCGGCGCCCCTCCTGGTGAGTTTTTAAAACCCTGATGCCTGGGTCTCTGGCCGCAGGTCGGACCTCACTGGTCTGGAGTGTTGGAAAGCTGGGAAGGGGATGTCACGGGCCCAGTGGGGCAGGTGGGGAGAGAAGCCCCATGGGAGGGAGCTGGGGAGCTGCCGGCCTGTGACGTGTGACGGGCTCAGTCTCGCAGTGAGGGGAGCCAGGAGGGCAGCACTGGCTGGCGGCGGGCTGGCGGGCAAGGAGGCACCCTCGAGCAGAGTTCAGCTGAGGGGCAAAGGGGCCGAGGAGTAGATTCGGCCGCGGGAGCAGTGAGCCATTCCGCTATGCATGCGGTTTTGCCTGCTGGTCTCGAAGATCCGACTACTGGAAATCAAATTAAAACACATATACACGCACACAGAAAGTTCGGACGGATAATGTTTACAAAGGAGTTGCTGTAAATCCGCAAAATAAAGATGCCTTCCCACCACACACTGCCACCTCGTACCGATTTTCCTCGGTCTACTTGCCTTTACACTCGGTTCATTTCAGCAGAATAAAGCAGGCTCCTCAGCAGCAAATAGCCCGAGGGGCTTCCGACAGGACCCGTGGAAGGGCCAGGGGTGCTGCTGGCAGAGCCGCGCTGAAAACCCTGGGGCCCGGCACTTCTCCCTGAGAGCTCTTGGGATCCTGGCCGGGAGCCTGAGCCAATGTTTTTTTCACTGCTTCGGCTACAGCTACTTTCCGTGAACAAAAGGTTTGGGTACGAGGGCGCCTGAGTGGCTCGGTCGGTTAGGTGTCCAGCTCTAGATTTCAGCTCAGGTCACGATCTCACCACCCGTGGGTTCAAGCCCCGCATCGGGCTCTGTGCTGCCAGCCCAAGGCCTGCTTGGGATCCTCTCTCTGCCCCTCCCCTGCTCTCACGAATGCTCTCGCTCTCCCTCTCAAAATAAATAGGTAAACATTAAAAAAAAAAAGGCTTCTGTGCAAATTGGTACTAAGAGCAGATGTCAGACATAAATAGAATCTTAGCAGAGGACTGACCCACCGAGGCCCTTTGCAATTTCCAGTGACCAAGAAATAGTCTTTGTATTGCACCAGAGAGCTAGAGAAGCCAAAGGCCCAGAGGCCGAAGTGTGGTGTTCAGAGGCTCGGCTGAAGGCAGCCAGCTTCTCCACGACTCTGCCGCTAGGGGGTCACACTGGAGTGGGCCTGGTCACAGCAGCAGCGCGCCTCGAGCTCCAGACCGTCACGTCTGGAAGGCTGTGCGGTCCAAGAAACGACAAGCTTGGCTGTTTTCCCTGACTGCAGGCCCGGCCTGAGGAATCCTCTGAGAACACGGTTCCCTCCCAGAGCCCCTTCTGCTCCACAGACTGCTGGTGGCGCCAGACCCTCTCAAGCGGCCCGCCCTCACTCAACGGCTCCCGCACAGCCTCTTTCGGCCCCAGCTGCTCTGCTTCAAGCTCCCGGGCACTTGGCTCTCCATAAACTTCCCGGGTCTCAGCCTGAGCTCTGCCTCTCGGCCCTGTTCTCGGGCCTCACGCAGTTGGCGCCCGGCCTCACTTGAGCAGTCAACCCAAGGCCGCACTTCCCTCAGCCTCCTCAGGGTCCACCGAGGCACTGCCGGTCCTCCCCAGCCTGCGGCACTCCTCCTCTCTGGTGCCAGCGCCTTCCACGATGCGGCCCGACACTCTCGTTGACGTGAACATCTTAAAACACTCTCCTGTGCTGCTGTTCCTTCAGAAGTTACGCATCTTTGCAGAACCTGAAGAATCAGGCCCAGGCTCCTGACACGACATCTGAGGCCTGACTTGATCTCTCTCCACCCTCACTCTCTCACGGATGTCCCGCCGTCTTCCACCCGCCGCGAGCGTGTCCTGCCGCCATGGCCTCCCCTGGCCTTCCTGCTGCCTGGAACCTGCCTCACTGCCTCATAAGTGACACTTCAGACTATAGGGTGCCCCATGACCCCGTCTCTTCTGGCCAGGCTTCTGTGACTCCAACCTGTCAGGACCACTTCCTCTCCTCCACAAGACTCCACCCCTCCAGGACAGGGAGCCGGTCTCTAGTCACCCTGTTCTTGCACACTACTGTGAGCAGTTCCTGGGCCTCACTGGGTCCTCATGGTCACACGCATGACGTAACGCGGCAGGTCATGGGCCTGGCTCTCCACAAATGCTCTCTCTGGAGCGACTCTTGTGCAATGTCAGCATCCCTTGTCAGGGAGGGCCGCTTAATGCTGGAGTCTGGTTATCCTTCACGGGATGTGACCAGTCGAGTCTAATGTGTGGAGGCCGAACCGTCTCCACCCAACACCGAGATAGCCCCTGGCATCACTAGTTGCCACAGGAGCCATTTGAATATCCGTCAAGCTACCGCAGGCCTGGAGGGAGCGCGGACATTCCTAAGCAGACCTCACCCCACAGGTGGAGCGATCGAAGCCCAGAGGTGCCCCACGGTTTGACCGAGGCCACACAGTCCGTCAGGCTAAGACTAAGATGCAAAGCCTACGTAGTTTTCAAAGCAGATGATTTATGGTGTGGCACTGTTTCGATGCCTTCATATGAAACCAAGTCACACATCTTGTGGGCAGATTTCATCTTTAAACACTGGACACATGTCTTTGGGTCACGTCTTTTCTAATTAGGAGCCCTGAGGGGTTTTCCCTAAAGAAGGTACAGCTCAGTGTGGCTCTGGCACAGCAGCGCCGCCGCCGCCTGGGGTCAGCGTTCGGGAGCCACCCTCGGCAGACCACGACGGGATCCTGTCCGTGTCCCACCCACTGGCAAACCGAGACGTACAGAGATCTCCACGTTCCCTGCTGACGCTGAGTAGCCACTGAAGAGGCAAATAATCTCGAGTGGGTGCAGGCCTGGATATCTGTGGAAGTTTGGAAATCTTCTTAGTAAGTCAAGAAATGAAGACTGTTGGAGGGTGATCCAGACGCCCAGGAACGGAACGCACTCGTGGGCTCCGCATCCCTCGTTTTTCGCTCGGTGTCCTCCATCCCTGGAGGGCACACTTGTGTCCTTCTAACCCAAAGGAATCATTTGCAAGGACACGGCACTATCGCGGAGCTGGAGGAGTAGCAGCCCAGAGCCCAAGGGCCTGGGAATAAAATCTCAAAGGGCGGCAGAAAAATGTGGAAGGGTTCAAACTGGAGAACAGAGACGTCTTCCTGGTGACTCCAAGGCCCGTCTGCTCAAAAACAGAGGAGAGCCTGTGACTGTGCTAACGAGGAGGGCCAACAGGTGTCACCAAGAAGCGGGCTGAAGCACTGTATTAGAAAGGCCTGCAAAGAACAAGGGCATCTTAAGAGGCAGGGTGGCCTGTCCTCGTGATGGAGGGGACAGTCCTTGGAGACATGGGAGCAGAAGCTCGACCACTAGCTGTCCAAGAGGCCGCGGATGGGATGTGGGGGCTGGACCCGACCTCTGGGATCCCTCCCAAACCTCAGATGCTGGGGTCTCTTTGACAAAGTCAAATACAATTCTCTGTATCTCTTTCTAGATTTTCACCTATTTACGAATGCCTGCTTTGTGCCCTTGTGTCCAATCTAAGGTGACTTCCATTCCTTCAAGAGGGAGGGGTTTAGATCCTAGGCAGCTGAGGAACCTTCCATATTCACCAAGTTCTGGCCTACCCTACCCATGTTACCCTCAAAGGTGGTATTAAAAAAAAAAACAAAACAACTAAGGCACCGTTAATGTCTGAACACTGACTGGAACGGATATCAAATAGGCCCTCTGTTTACACACTTATATTCCTCCTTCATAATGTCAATGCCATCAAGTGGGAGGGAACTGCATCGAACACCCTGCACGTCCCTCTGTTGGCGGCTGCTGGTGGCAACTGTTGCTTACAGTAATGAGCCTGTGAGATATTAGTAACTCTAGTTTTATCTTCTTATTCTGCCTCTGCTGTCCCTGGCTCGCACGGCTTTCTATTTTATCATACTGCAAGCTGACCTCGGAGCTTTGGGAGGTAGAGAGGCTATGACAATCAGATGCGTGAACAGACCTCCTCTCCCCGTCATCTCTACATCTAAAAACGGTGGTGAGCACTTTGATTTGACAGCGAAGAGCTAACTATCTCGGACAGGCTGATTGCAAAAACAGATCTCGTACGTGAACTCGAGAAGCAATCATGCTTTGCTGGGTCATATTCAAATGCTATTTCCAATTTGCACCTGTCTTCTAAGTATGATCCAAGGCCCTTGAACTGTGAAAGGTTCATGAGGTTAAAAAAAAATGATGTCGGTCACTATTTAAATAGCTCCTCTGTGTGGTCATCCAGACGGCTGGAGTAAACAACTCCCATTTCTGTAACACCCCAGCAATGGGATCTCCCGAGAGGACGGCCAAGAAACTAGTTGACGTTCCGGATGTGCCAGGGCCGCAGCCTGCCAAGGACCTCAGTTGTATTTCAGAACCTGGCCTCCTCTCCGCCGTGTTGCTGAGGAATCACAATAAACAGTACCACTGAGAGTCCTCCGTATTCCTCAGCTGATAAGCTT
Organism: Paguma larvata; assembly: GCA_030068075.1. Lineage (NCBI taxonomy): Eukaryota > Metazoa > Chordata > Mammalia > Carnivora > Viverridae > Paguma > Paguma larvata. Next base: position 125,308,981 of record CM057827.1, on the reverse strand, counting down.
TCTACCCCACGATACGTTATCATGAAGGGAGACGCTGTGCTTTCCATACCATCCCTGGGTCAACAGGTGTGGAGCCCTTTGAAAAAGGACAGACAGCAGACGGGACCAATGAGGGAACACATCCAGACTCCTAAGCTTTGGGTCTGAACAAAGTAATGTCTGCAACCTGAAGTTGTAATTAGGTGAGGTGGCCACACACACACACTATGTTATCTATTTAGACAGAACGAGACAGAACGAGAGCAGGCGGCCAGGGGAGAGGTGAGGTTTTCGGGCATGTCCCAGCTCCTGGTGGTCTGTCGCATGGGCCCCTCGCCACTTACTGAGCAGCTAAGGACTGCAGGAATTGTGAGTCCTACAAATTATTTAGAGCCCGAGAATGCCCGCTTTCCTTAGCTGGCCCACCCACAACGGGAGCTCTTCAAGAGGACTATGGCCCACGCAGCGCTTAGCCAAAGCTGAAACTGGGGTGACAACGAACGGAAGCCAGGAGACACATCAAGCCCTCGAGACGGAGCCAGTGGGATCTGCAGAGGCTGGAGGGCCCCGGGCTCACGCTACAGAAGGAGACGCTCGTACCAGACGTCAGAGTGAGTGGTGAAGACCCCATCCTTGAGGGACTCGGGCGACATCCAGCGCACAGGCAGCAGTCCCTTGCCTCCTTTCCGGTAATAGTCTGTCTCGTAGATATCTCTCGTCATACCGAAATCTGCAAGGTGGAGAGAAGGCACGAGAGTGATGCACTTGGGGTGGCTCTCGGGGCAGAAGCAAAGACGTCCCGTCGCTGCTGCGGGACACCCACGGGTGAGCCACACTCTCAGGAGGCTGGACATCAGCGTTCGCAATTGTATAAGGCAGAATCAATAAGGGATGACGGATCGATTAATCCCGTGACAGGTAAATACCAACAAATGTCTGCTTCAAATATGTTTACAATTTGAGTCCTTTAAAAAATAAAGTTGGGGGCGCCTGGGGGGCTCAGTTGGTTAAGCAACTGACTTCGGCTCAGGTCATGGTCTCATGGTTCGTGGGTTTGAGCCCCGTGTCGGCCTCTGTGCTGACGGCTCAGAGCCTGGGGCCTGCTTTGGATTCTGTGTCTCCCTCTTTCTCTTTCCCTCCCCTGCTTGCCACTCTCTCTCTCTCCCTCTCAAAAATAAACATTAAAAAACTAAATAAAAATTAAATTCCAAAGAAATAAACAAGTTCATTCCTTTATTCATTTAAAATGAGAAGCAGTTTACGAATAATCAAGTCTCCCAGTTTATCAAGAAAATGTGCACATGCAGACCGAAGGTCACTTATAGGTGGTTTTAAACCTCATAAACAAGAGCATGTTAACTCTCCTTACTTACTTGGTGGCGCTGCCCCACTGCCAGAGGAAATGAAATCGTTTTGCTGCTTAATAAGGGGGAAAATCTCGAAAGTACCAATTCACAGGGAAAAAAAGTGCACAGTAAGATGCCAGGGGATGCTGTTTACCAGGCCCCTGAAGCTACTGCCCAGTCATGTTTTTCAATATAATGCTCCTACTGGTTTGTGAAAATCTGTTCCATTTTCCATGTCTCTAGAAGATGTCACATAATTATGTTTGATGGCAGGCTTGCTTTATAATCCTCGATTATTGCTTCTTTGTCAGATTTTGATTTTCCACTCAATCACCCACCCTCTTCTTACAGGGACTCTTCCGTTCTCCTTCCCAGGAGAAAGGGCCGCTCTCCTTTCTAAAATGTTCATTCGTGTCTCTAACTGTGCCACAAAGCGGTTAGGCTACGAAGCAAACACAGGGGATAAAGTTCCTTGGACGTTAACCAACACAATTTACTTGTACTGAGCTGAGGGCCATCGAACCGCCTCTGGTAAAATTACTTGTCATGTTTGGACTCCATGAGACGCTGGGCATTGGAAAAACAGGGCTTTCGAACCCCAGTGAAGAATGAAAATGAACCGCTGAAACCTTATCTCTGAATTAATCCAGTGACATGCAGAAGAGAGGACTTGCCTTTACTTGCACAAAAAGGAAAAAAAAAAAAAAAAAAAGAAATTCCCGAAAAAGAATACAAGCTATTTCTTCCTTAGCGCACAAGAGAAATTCCAAATTTTAGTGAGAAAAACCGCAAGTACAGATGTCACTGTAAATGTGCCGCCGGGTTAAATGGCGAATATGGTCCTTGCTGATTTGGACTTCAAACGGCAAGTGGCACGACGAGGGCTCTCCCACCGTGACGTGAAACCGGGGAGCAAGTAGCAGAGGCTGAGCCCCCGCACGTGCCAGGAAGCGGGTGGGAGGCGGGATGCTGAGAGCCTCGGGAACTAACATCTACGGAGGACCTGTCCCATGCCAGGCATGTGCTTGGAGCTTTCCTGCACCCAGCCCTGCCCACCATCTCATGGGTCTGCTCTCTCAGCATCCCTGTTTCAGAGGGAGAGAAACTGAGGCTCACAGAACTTAGGGCACTTGCCCCAAGTCTCATCTGTTATTGGCAGAACCAGGAGTTAAGCTCAGGCCTTCCCAGTTCCCTAGTGCCGGGGACGGAGGGCTGCCTGGCATCTCTGTAGAATAATCTGAGTCCTCATGGGAAGGGGAAAGGGAAGGGGAAGGGAGCACAAAGGAAGCCCAGAAAGCGGCCAGAGAGGCCCTTGCCTAGAAACCCTGGGGCATGTCAGCCTCTTAGGATTCAAGGGGCACCAGACACGTGGATGCCTTAAAGGGCCAAGTCCGGGGACACACTGGTGGCTCGTGAATGAGTAATTCTGAGCACTCAGGGATGTCTGCCCTATGATATGGCTCCATTCATCACCTCTGTCTCCTACAAATGAAAAATAAAGACACTCACCCCTAATTTGATAACTATTTTAGAAGGGATACTCCTCATTCACAACTAAAGGACCAAAGTATTTCATTCAAAATCACAGCTAAAGAAAAAATATATTGCTAAAGAAAGATGAGCATTTCCAGAACAGACAGTTTAAGAGCTAGACAAAGAGGTTAATTTTATTTTACTTTATTATTATTATTTTTTCAGTACTTTGCATATATCTTTCCACTCCCTTTTTGCCTGTAAAGTTTGTGCTGAAAAATCAGCTTATAGTTTTATGGGGTTTCCCTTGTATGTAACTGTTTGCTTTTCTCTTGCTGCTTTTAAAACTTTCTTTGTCATTACTTTTTGCCATTTTAATTATTATGTATCTTGGTGTGGACTTCCTTGGGTTGACTTTATTGGGGGTTCTCCTGAGTCTATTTCCTTCTACAGATTATGGGAGTTTTCAGCTATTATTTCCTCAAATAAATTTTCTCTCTCTTCTCCTTCTGGGATCTCTAGAATGTGAATGTTATTATGCTTGATGGTGTTGTGTTGCTGAGTTCTCTTAACCTATCCTTCTTTTTTATTATTCTTTTATCTTTTTCCTGTTCTGTTTGGTTGCTTTCCATTACTCCTTCTTCTAGCTCATGGATCGGTTCTTCGGCTTACTCCTCTCTTATTGATTCTGTCTGGTGTATCTCTAATTGCAGTTCCTAAGTTCTTCATCTCTGTCTGATTGGTTCTTTGGTATATTCTCTGTCTCTCTGTTGAAGGCCTCAGTGAGATCCTCCACTCTTTTCTCAAGTCCTGTGAGTATCTTTACGACCATTACTTTGAATTCTCTACCAGGCATATTGCTTACTTCTGGTTTGTTCAGCTCTTTTGCTGTGATTTTGTGCTATTCTTTCATCTGGGAGATATTCCTTTGTCCCCTCATTTTGTCTAACTCTCTGTGTCTGTTTCTATGTGTTAGGAAAGTCAGCTACATCAAGGACGTTAATTTTAAATGGATTTTGGAAGTAAAGTGTCCCCTGCAGTTTCTCAGGATAAATATATGATGGTTTCCTGAGCCATCATCATCTCACAGTGGGAAGATAAGGGTCCTGGTAAGAGTAGGTGCTTTCCTGAGTAGCTCTGAGGTTATATGTGTTTTTATCAGGAATAAGAGATCAAAGCAAAACCCAAACCTAAAGGCTAAAATGAATTTCTAATCAATACCAGAAATGCAATCCAACCCCCTTTTTTTGGTGTTTCAGTGGGCGGTGGCAACAAGGGTTCTAACCAGCAGGCTGATCAGCTATGTGTTATAAAACGCAGGTCAAGAGCTTAGAGGCTGACCAACCTGGGTGCGAACCCCAATGAGCGGTGATCTTCCCCCACTGAGTGATTGCCACCTCCCTGTCACTGTTACTGCTCTGTGTAGGGGCTTCGCCGTTAGGGAACCTCATGTCCTAGAAAACTCCATGAACCACGGGGAGGACAAAACTCCTTTCAAGCCAGGAAAATTGGAGGAAACATTGGTAGTTTGTATGGAAACTTTTATTGTCAAGTCAAAGTCACCTGAGGACATTGCCTCAATTATTTCTGTAAGCAATGCTTAGAACCGTTCTGCCAAGAAATGACCCAAGTGCTAGGAGAGGCTACCTCAGGGACCACGGCCTCAGCTCATCCTTGCCCGCTGCCTGTCCTGCTGTGTCCCCATGTGCTCTCGGGATCGGAGCCAGCCCAGTCGGGTTCGTGACTGACTACCCACTGGAGACAACCAAGTTATTCCCGAGTGCAAGGCTCTGTACTCATGGGATGCACAGGAAAACCTCTTCACAGGTGGGTGAATGCCAGCTCAGTCCCTGAAACAAGTGCGAGTTTAGTTCCTGCTCAGATCTGGAAAGCTAAGAACTCACCTCCGATTTTGACCGTGAAATCTTCAGCCACCATGCAGTTCCGGGCAGCGAGGTCCCTGTGGACAAACTTGTTGGCGTTGAGGTATGCCATGCCATCGGCAATCTCTCCAGCCATCTGGATCATCTTGCTCAGGCTTGGAGGCGCTAGGACTGGATTATTCTGTTGGAGATTAAAAAAAAAAATTCACGTGAGGACTTAGGAGTGTTTCCCAGCCTACATTCTTTCAGGGTGTGCGAGTCCGTCTTTGTTCAATCTGGGCACCACAGGTCAGTCTGCTGAGAGGCAGGACTTGCTCAGAAGGAACCTATTATTACGGAGACCATAGCATCTGCTTCGTGGTCAAGTCATGCGCTTGCTTGCTGACCACATCACACAGAGCTGCAGAGAGAAACGCTAATTAGCACAACTTGGGACCAGCAGTTTCTATTTTGGGTAGGGCAAAAATTATTTAAAGTGAAACTAACAATTTCAGATATTAAGAATTCTTGATTACTCAAATTTTTTTTAGTTTATATGTTCCTTTTCTCTATAATCAAAATGCAGGTGAAAGGAGAGAGAGTATTACAAAGGTGTGTGGAAGTAAGCAAATGTGTTTCCCAGATCGACATGGTAAGCTTTATTTCCCAAATAAGCATCGCTATGAAGTATTTGATTTTCTGCTTTCTCTTTAGCTTTCAGCTAAACTACAAAAGTATCAAGATGAATGTTTTCACCTTACAATGTGGCCCTCCTCCAGTTACTGTTTTCTGTGGGCACCAAGGGAAACAGGCACTTGCCAATTAATTTAGGTCCAGGTGAAGAATATTCTGGAGGGGGACCAACGTGAAACACGGACATGTAACATGGATAAGCATTTCCTCGTTGCAGAGGAGGGCGATACACTGGCTTTGGAATTAAAGAGAAATACCCTTAAGTAATAATAAAAACTCCATTTAGAAAAAAGCTTATATAAAACATGTGCCAAAATCTCTGCATCCGAAAAAACTAAAAAAAAAAAAAAATACAGAGCAAATCAGCTCGCCACAATTAGATGCTAACCACCTCTTGCTTGTGCTAGTGCAATAGGTTTTACCTCGGTTTCCCTGACTACAGAGCACCTGTTACAACACTCCAAAGCAGGTCCCAAGGCACCACCTTCCTGGCTCCGAGTCTGGGCACCATGGGAAGAGCGCGCCTGGGTGGGGTCGCTGCCCGAAGCACCAGCTGGGACCACGCACAGAAAGTGCCTGCCGGTGCCTGGCCGGGGTCGGGGCTCGGTGGATGCTGGCTTTGCCCAGTGATGTGTTGGTTGTTGCTGAAAACTGGCTTCTAGAAGCCGTATAACAACCCTCCAGAGCACTTGTGGGTTAGTTCCCTGCACATGACGTATGTTTACATTCTGAAGAAGACTATCAAGACAGTCTCTGGTGGTTTAAAATACTTATCATGGAGTTTCCCAGGGAAGTGACGTGATGTCCCCAAGGGTAAGCCCAAGCCACCACTTTCGTTTTACACAGGAGCCTCTTTCAGAAAAGCTTTTTCTCCCCTCAGGACCCACTGTTGCCTTTTAACCTTTCCTGGGGCTTGAGATATGTATGGTATGCTAGGCAATCTGCAGGTGAACTGTTAAGTTGATGCTCATAAAACTTAAGCTGTGGAGTATGAAGTATATGTGTTGACTGGAAGTGGGCATTCAGGGGCGCCCGGGTGGCTCAGCCGGTGAAGCGGCCGACTTCAGCTCAGGTCATGATCTCGCGGTTTGTGAGATCGAGTCCCACGTTGGGCTCTGCGCTGACAGCTCAGCACCTGGAGCCTGCTTCGATTCTGTGTCCCCCCCCATCTCTCTCTGCCCCTCCTCCATTCAGACTGTCTCTCTCTCTCTCTCTCTCTCAAAAATAAACATTAAAAAATTGAAAAAAAAAAAGCTGTCATTCATAATTAACATGAAAAACAGAATCAATAAAAGGAATCCGATTACACGTATTGGAAGAGAGGGCTGATATTTTGTCACGCCGGTGCCACACTGCCATCCTTTCAGACGTTTCGGAGAGCGGAAATCTTTAATCTGCTTCGAGCTACTGAAGACACGTATACACAAACACCCACAGTTAGCAAAGTAAATGAGCAAATCTTAACTTGGGGAGAAGATGCCAAGCACAGTACAGTGAATCTGTAGGACACGCACACATATTTTTATCCTTGACCTGAGCTAGAAAGGACGAGTTTAAATCTGACACATCTAAAAGTGAATTTGAGATCGGGAAGAGGGACTTTCGGAAATCTTCTCGTCTGACCGTCTTATCTTACACCCCAGGTCACTGAGGTGCGGCGGCCCGACGCGGCTGCCTGAGGACAGCAGACGGCTTGCAGCGGAGCTGGGACGGAGACTACGAGTTTCCAGACGTTTATTCTGTGCCCGAATCCCGGGGGCACAGGGAGCGAGCGTTCCATCCTTTTCAGGCGTCCTGCACGAATCTGATGAGAAATACGCCGCCACGTCTCGGGCCACCCACGTGATGAAGCTTTCCCCCCGCCCCCCGGTGCTGGCTTGTGTGTTACAGGGGGAGCCGGGAAAAGGCACTATGGCCCAGGGGAGCCGGGGAGCCGTGCTGTGGAGCGGAGGCCGGGCCCGGGCCGTGAATCATCCTGCCCGGGCCCCCGGACCCCACTGGGCCCTGCGGCCCTCGGAGAACCCCAGGGAGAACCCTGTGCTGTGAACAGAGGAAGCCACGTGGGAACAGGTGCTCAGAACCACAATTTAAGGAACGCCTACTTGGGAGATCCTTAAGTTGCAGATGAAAAGAAAACCAAAGATAAGGCTCGAACAGGGCAAGGCTGTAGAAATTCAAAAGGGGTCGAGGAAGCGGGGGTATTCTGGGAATACGAGCCGACGCAAAGCCTGCCCACCACAGAGCAAAGTCAGGGTGAAAGTGAGGACTTCAGACCCACCGAGACGGCCGAATGTAAGGCAGATGTTGCTGGTATTATTTGTAAGTATTTATCTACCAGTTTATTCCTAGAGTGACTCACGCGCGAGTCATGCTTCCATATGCTGAAAAGCTGCCTTGTGGGTTCGTGCCACAGACGGGGAGACACCACAGTGACTAACGAAAAACTGCCGAGGACTTCAGCAGGTTTACAAGTTGAAGCTCGTAACACAAATTGATCTTTTTTACTAGACTAAGCAGACGCTGTGCGGCTGAGGCGATTACCGTTCTGCCTCGGGATCAAGCCTGACGTGTGGATGCAGAGTTCGAGAAACAGGGCTTCCCCGGCTGGGAGGCTCAGACCGTTGTCAGCGTGGAGGAAGGAGCGTGTGTGCGGGCAGGGGGGCTCGTGAACGAGGGGGCATCTTGTGCACAGAGCTGGGGGGGAACCACGCTGGCACAAGACGCTGAACTCTGACGGGCGTTCAGTGAACGACTGCCAGCCACAAACACGGACCTTGAACTGGTGGCGGAGCCTGGGAGGAAAAGCTGAACACGACGGGGTGGGAGGAGAATCCACTCAGAGACCAAAGAAGAGAGAGTCCGGCTCACACAGAGCACCTGGGAACAGGAGGGGGCAGGGAAGGCTTCAGGGAGGAAGCAGCACAGAGGCAGGCAGAAGTCAGGGCGTGAGCGCGGTGGGGGAGGGGACTGGCAGTGGGCAGAACGCAGAACAGGAGCACAGAGGGGCTAGGTAGAAAGAAGGGCATCTTAGGAATGGCAAGGGCCTCCCACAAAAGCTCAAGGTCTCTCTCTAGTCAGGGAAATCTTTCATTATAGAAAGGACCTGTAACCGAGCATGCAGCAAGAAACAATGCTGAAAAGTAAGCACATTGAAAGACGCGAGGGCATCTGACTTCGGCCCAGGTCATAATCTCATGGTTCGTGGGTTCGAGCCCCGCGTCGGGCTCTGTGCTGACAGCTCGGAGCCTGGAGCCTGCTGTGGATTCTGTGTCTCTGTCTCCCTCTGCCCCTCCCCTGCTCGTGCTCCGTCTCTCAAAATAAATAAAATAAATAAAGGTACGCTATCTTCTGGGGGGAAGGTGCTAAGGAAAGAACAGGTAACGTGCAAAGTCGGTGAAAACCAACACTGACCTCTATTTCTGGCCTCAGAGACCTGAGATAACTTTTGAGATCGCCCCGTGTCATCAGTTCCATGATGACCAGCGTCGGCTGGCCCTGGGACACCACGCCCAGCAACCGCACCTGGGAGGAATGACAGAGAGAAGGACTCAGAGGGTGAGGGTGGCCCGCGACAGTCCCCATCCATGCTGCTAGAACGGTCTGTGACCTGCAGAGCCCAGATGAGCGGGCCACAGGGCCTCTGCCGGCCGGGGTCTGCACCGCAGCCAGAGCCTTCCCGGGCACGGGCGTCTAAGCGCAACACCGAGGTGACGGGGAACTCTGGAAGGCGGGGCGAGACACCAAACCCCCAAGTGAGGCCGCTAACACGCTGGGGGGCTCCACTGAGGTGCTCTCCCTGCGTCGGGTTCTGGCTTCTCAGGGCATTCTCTTACCACATGGTGACAATTGAACTCCTTCATCACTGAAGCCTCGTTGAGAAATTCAATCCTTTCGCGCATGCTCGCGGCCTCGTTCACCGTTTTGATGGCCACCCTGGTTTCGGGCTCGTCTTTCACCACGCCTTTGGCGACGCCTTCGTAGACCATCCCAAAGGAGCCCTGTCCCAGCTCTCGGCTCATGGTGATCTTCTCCCGGGCAACCTCCCACTCGTCGGGCACGTACACTAGAGAAGAGGAAACCAGAACGGAGACAGGGTAAGGCAGGGGGCCCCTGGGCAGAAGGTGCTTTGGGGGGAAACCAAAGAGTCCAAGACGCCACTTCCTGAAGTCCACAGAGAACATCCGGAAACGGTGACACACTTGTCCTGAAATTTCTGAAAGGCAGCTATACAGTCAAACGCCGGTATTTCAAGTCTTCAAGGATTCTGAGATAATTTCAGGACACGAACAGCATAGAAGAACCACAAAGGAGTCCAATTTGAGATGCGCTATGTATAGAATGCACAACAGGCTTCGAGACTTAGTACAAAAAAATCATGCAAATATTTCAATAGTTTTTATAGTGACTACGTATTTAAATTGATAATACTTTGGATATATTGGGTTAAATAGAGTGTATCATTAACACTTTTTCACTTGTTTCTTTTTTTTAATGTTTTTTCTTAATTTATTTTTGAGAGAGAGAGAGCGCGCTAGTGGAGAAGGGGCAGAGAGGGTGGGGGGCGGGGGCAGAGGATCCGAAGCGGGCTCTGCGCTGATAGCCGTGAGCCTGACGTGGGACAAACTCACGAATTGTGAGATCGTGACCTGAGCGAAGTAAGACTCTCAACTGATGGAGCCACAGCAGCTGCCTGTCACCTGTTTCTTTTATACTTTTTTTAAAATGTGGTTCTTAGAAAAACTTATGGTTACATATGGGACTGGCATTCTATTTCCCTTGGTAGCGCTGTTCCGGTTTAGACAAGGGTCTCCAGCCTCCTCACCGAAGCCCCGGGGGCATCTACAGAGGTACAGAAGCCACTGAAGCCTGGCAGCAAGGAGCATCAGTGGTGAGCAAGGAGGAGGGACAGCATGAGCACAGGGGTCTCCCCAGGGCCCTGGCCTGAGCCCCGTGAACTCAGGGACCTCCCACACCGGGGATGAGGGGCTGGGAGGTGGGACATGGTAAGACAGAGCCTGAACATGACTTCTCCAGCCGAGGCTCTCAGTCGATCTGGTTTAAGAAAACAAGTAAGTCATTCCAAGCAGGCAGGCAGGAAGCAGAAAGAAAGAGGAAAAGGGAGAAGGGAGGTAAAAAAGGAAAGAAAACAATAAAGAGGATCCATCCCACAACTCAGATGGGCAGAACGAAAAAAAAAAAAAACAAAACCAGCTAGTTCCATTAGCTCCCTAAGAAATTTCAATTGTAACCACATCCTTCTAACGCTGTGTGTGCTTCTGCCCTTGCCTGAGAGGAAATTCCCAGCAGGCCCCACTGCATCCGAGGAAGGGGTCCCGGCTCAGAAATGCAGGACTGGGGAGCTGCGCTGCATCGGGGTTTGCGTGCATGCTTTCGGACGTCAACCTTGCGCTTACGGCTGACGTGGGAGAAACAGTGGCTGACGGTTGTGTTCCAACACCCCCGGAGCCCCTGTATTTATCTTTAAATGACGTCTGGAAGGAAAGAGGTCTATTGATTAGGCCCAGGAGATGCCACCAACTTACACCACTGAGGAGTGTCCAACGTGGCCTAGGTTTGTCAATCTAGAATTTTCTTTCATACGCACTTTTAGATTTCTCATTCCATATGTAGTTTAGGAATTTCATAAATGGGGGTCTGCCCTCTGTGTGGCTTAGATGCTGTACAGCCCTGAAGAGGGGCTGAGGCTTGCTTAGGAGGGCAAATACGCAAGACGAGCCAGTAGATAACACTCTTCCCAATGCCCCTCAGAAAGTACAAAGAGAAAGCGTCTGTATCCGTGTATCTCCGAAAAATCCGGGCTTGCTTTTAATCAGAATTAACTTTGTAGCACACCAAACATTGGAGCTAAAACCAATCCCATTCCTTCCTTGGGAGGTCCCTGAGGTCAATACTTGCAATCTTTTTCTCTAAATTCAACCCAGCAGCTCCAACTCGAACCAGGAGGTCCTAAGCCCCGCCAGCCGGCAGCGGGTTGTGTGCACAATGTTATCGGCACTTCCCTAGAGGGGATTTTCGGGATATTCTGGAGAGTGGTGACATGCAGAATAGCTTCCGGAGAAAGAAGTTTTTAAAGCATTTTTGAACCGCAATGTCATTCGTCACCCCTGGAGGAGACTAGCTCTAAGGTGCTTGTCAGAGGCCGGATAAATTAAGTTCAGATGAGGTGACCTTGTTCCTACCTGTTGTTGGCCTGGGTGACGATGAGTTTGGTTTTTGTTTATTTTATTTTTATTTTTAACGTTTATTTATTTTTGACAGAGAGACAGCACGTGAGCAGGGGGAGGGCAGAGAGAGAGGGAGACACAGAATCTGAAGCAGGCTCCAGGCTCTGAGCTGTCAGCACAGAGCCCAATGCGGGCCTCAAACCCACAGACCCTGAGATCATGACCTGAGCCGAAGTCGGCCGCTTAACTGACTGAGTCACCCAGGCGCCCCTGTTTATTTTATTTTTAAAGGAAGAATCAAGCATATTATGAAAGTAGTTCTGGAAAGATACAAAATTTCAATTCGAATCACCATTAGAGTCTGATATTGTATTCATGCTCTTCCTAGGCTTCCTGGACATTGGTGGTCAAACTACAAACTGCCAGTCTCTTGTGCTTTATTTCCGAGCAGAGCGAATTCTCTGGAATAGCCTTATTCCACCTCCACAGAGAGGGAAAGTGGCCTTGCATTTCCTCCATAGATTCCATTAAGTGTGTGATGACTCCTTACCTTATCTGACTTAAAAAAAAGCTATTATTTATATAAGTAATGCATAAAAATATTTTTGCTTCTAAAATTTTTTTTTTGTTTTATTTTTGAGAGAGAGAGAGAGAGGGAGAGGGAGAGAATGAGTGGGAGGGGGCAGAAAGAGACGGAGACAGAATCCACGAAGCAAGCTCCAGGCTCTAAGCTGTCAACACAGAGCCCAATGCGGGACTTGAACCCGTGAAACCTGCATGAGATCATGACGTGAGCCGAAACTGAATACTTAACCGACTAAGCCGCCTTGGTGCCCCAATTTGCTTTTTTTTTTTAATAAAGAAAAAGATACTTTCCACAAGTAACTACTATTTTAAATTTGGTATGTATCCTTCTAGAATGTTCTCTATGTCTTATTTACCTACATACATTATATAAAGGTATAAAGTATAGAAGTATGTGTGTGTGTGTGTGTGTGTGTGTATACATACACACATACATATATACCTATTAAAAATACAACCTTGTGGGGCACCTGGGTGGCTCCATCGGTTAAGTGTCCCACTCTTGATTTTGGTTCAGGTCATGATCTCAAGGTTCATGGGATTGAGCCCCGTGCTGGGCTCTGTGCTGACAGTGTGGAGCCTGTTTGGGATTCTCTCTCCCTCTCTCTCTGCCCCTCCCCTGATCATTCTTTCTCTCTCTTTCTCTCTCTCTCAAAATAAAAATAAAATAAAGACATTAAAAAACTACAACTTTGTGAGACTTCTATAGAATCCAGAAGAACGCCATTATTCTGCACTTGGTTCCTATTCAGGGGAGGCTTTACTGTGAACGGATCTGAATTAGAAATGATTTGAGAAATCATAATAAAACTTTACACATTTACAGAGTGTTTTTAAGGCGTCGGATGTTTTCTTCTGCCTTCCCTCTGCTCAGGGTAACTGGTCAGAACAGCCAGGACTCCATTTCACATGTCCCGCACACCCACTTCCACTTCACCTGGAGCAAGAAAGACGCCCGCACTATTTCTAAACACATCTCCCCGGTTTCGTGCACTCGTTCACTGATCTGGAGGCCCCATGCCCGCTCCTCCTGCGGGTCAGCTTCCCTGCCTGTCGGCAGGATGTCAACGACTATGTTAGGTGACCTGGGCACGTTTCTCCTCTGAACCTCAGCGCCTCACCTACAGATGGGCGGGCAGAAGAAAAGCCACCTTACAGGGACGTAGGGATCAAAGGGGACAGCGTTCGTTAAAGCCCCTTGCGAGTGCCAGTTAACGGTGCCAAATGACAAGTGTCCGGTGACAAATGTCCAGTGTCCGGCCTGGACTTACTTTTAATGGTTTGGATTCAAGCACTATAGGGAGAAGAGACAGCAAACAAGGAAAGAAAGAAAGAACCATTGAATATAACCCAACTGCCAAGTCAGACCTTCTCAGTCACTTAACTAAATGGCCCTCGTGAGTTATTACCCAAGGGTATCTGAACGGGCCACGAGGGGATAAATCGTAGGAGCCCGGGCAGGAGGGAATGAGCAGAAAAACTCCAAGACGGAAGAATGCAGAGAAGCCATGAGTGATCAAAGACGGTCACGGCGATACGAAACTCAGGCTGAAACAGGTCTACGAGGACTATTTGGTCAGCTGCAGCGTATCCTCTGACTTTTGTCATTCTAGCATAAGATGTCAGGCAATTAAGTAAATTGATGACCGTGATGACCAGTCGTCTCTGAAGACTGTTTTTCTTTGGGGCATTCCATACAGTCCAGAATTTTTGACATATTCACTGAACAACTAAAAACTTTGATTTAAAAAAAGGAGCGAGGGCCACCTGGGTGGCTCAGTCCAGTAAGCATCCGACTTCGGCTCAGGTCATGATCTCACGGTTTGTGAGTTCAAGCCCTGCATTGGGCTCTGTGCTGACAGTGCAGAGCCTGCTTGGGATTCTGTCTCTCTCCCCCCCCTTTCTGTCCCTCCTCACTCACTCTTTTTTTTCTCTCTCTCTCTCAAAGTAAATAAATAAACTTAAAAAATAATAAAAATTAAAATAAAGAAAAGCATTTACGAAGACATATTTGAGGCCAAAGTTATGTCAAATAACACAAACCTCTTCCCTCTAAATTAGCCACAGTGCTGAAAGCTCCCCAATCTGGGACCTCCCCAGGCAGCGACCGGAGCTTAGGCGCTTACCGTCTGCGGCGCTGAAGTACTCTGGGTTCACAGAAGCATACAGCACTCCATTCCCCAGCCTGCTGTTATTTCTGTAAGAAGGATAAAATTCAGGTAAAAAAAAAACCCATGTCCACACATTTTGTCTTTGCTCTATCAGTTTATCTGTCCTGTTTCATTAAGTATCATGAGGAAGGGAGCGAGGGGTGCTTACTGCCTGCAGACCCTCAACTACACCCCCCCCCCCCCCCCCATCCGGCCCGAGGTGGAGACATCTGCTAACAGGTCTCTGGGCTTGAGGCTTCCTCAGCGGCCTTGGATGAAAGCCTTATAAGAAACATTTGTTTCTTGGGGCGTCTGGGTGGCTTGGTCAATTGGGCGTCCAATGTTGGCTCAGGTCACAATCTCGTGGTTCGTGAGTTCAAGCCCCACCTCCGGCACTGTGATGTCAGCACAGAGCCCGCTCCTGATCTTCTATCTCGCCTCCTCTCTCTGCCCCTCCCCCACTTCTGCTTTCCACAAATTAAGAAAAAAAAAGACAACTGTTTCTTTCCTTTATCGGAAGCTGAAGAGCCTACTGGACAGAAAAGGCTGGGACACTGCATTTGGAAAATCCCTGCATAACCAGTGGCATCCGAGGGAGCAGCCAGCAAGGGGACGAACCCTACTGGCCCGAGATACATTTTCCGTCGTCGTTGACTCCTTAGGAAATGTTCCCTTTTCCTGTGAAGAGTGTGTGACTGGAAAATCAGGCTTCCCGACCCACGCGGTATTTCCTCGACATCCTCCAAACGCGTGCCTGAACTCAGGCTCAGATCGTCAGACCACGCAGCCATGAAAAGCATCTGAGCTTTTCTGGGAGTCTCTCACCTTTTTCTGTGGAAGACGTACAACATGATGACCAGTCCCCCCACTATCAACAGGACGGCAACGGGCAGAGCGACAATCAGGTGGATGAAGTTTTCGTACGTTACTGCCGAGACAACGGAAACGATACAACATCAGCGGGTGAACGAGCTGGGCCTCTTTTTTTTTTAAAGCTGGAAATACGGAAAAAAAAAGAAATCCCCGAAAATTCCTTTACTGCCCTATCACAAACTAGGAATTCTGAAGGTAAACAGTATCGGACAGGACATGGCAAAAAACCTTGAGTTATTTGGAAAAAAAAAAAAAAAAGTGAGTACTGAGAGTATACTCATTTTTAAAGTACGGCGTATTCCTGGGGCGCCTGGGGAGCTCAACTGGTTAAGCATCTGACTCCGGCTCAGGTCATGATCTCACGGTTCGTGCGTTTGAGCATCGGGCTCTGTGCTGTCAGTACAGAGCCCGCTTTGGATCTTCTGTCCCCCTCTCTCTCTGCCCTTCCCCCACTCATGTGCTGTCTCTATCAAAAATAAGTATTCAAAAAAAAAAAGTACAGTGTATTATGAAATAATAGTTCGAATAGTGGGCTCGGGTGAAATAATATTTGTATGCAATTTAATGACTGTTAATGTATTTATACAAATTTGCTAAAATAAAATGAATAGATTCTTACATAAGTAGTGCTCAAGCTGTACTGACCCTTGTTTTTATTTGAGAAGGATATTTTTTAATATTTATTTATTTTTGAGAAAGAGAGAGAGACAGAACGGGAGCCAGGGAGGGGCAGAGAGAGAAAGACACAGAATCCAAAGCAGGCCCCAGGCTCTGAGCTGACAGCACAGAGCCCAATGCAGGGCTCGAGTCCATGAACCGTGAGATCATCACCTGAGCTAAAGTCAGATGCTTAACCGACTGAGCCACCCAGGTGCCCCCTTTTTTTCCCCTAAGCTAATTTTTTCAAATGTTTATTTTGAGAGACAGAGACGGAGAAAGTGCGTCTCTTTGAGTAGGGGAGGGGTAGAGAGAGAGGGCAAGAAAGAATCCCAAGAAGGCGCCTCGCTGTCAGCGCAGAGTCCACTCGGGGCTGGTTCCCATGAACCGTGAGATCATGACCTGAGCCGAAGTCGAGAGTCAGACATTTGACTGAGCCGCCCGGGTGCCCCTGACCTTTACCTGTTAAGAGAGTTTCACAGACAAGAAAACAAAACAAAACAGCTAATTGGATGGCACCCCTTCCGAAGTTGCTCTGAATTCTGCCCAAACATTAGGGTCTAGTTATAAGCCTGAAGGAAACGCCTGCTCCCCACTGTCACCAGCATTTACTTATATGACAGGTGCCAGGCTGGACACTGGGGACGCTGACATACATCCCGATTCTCCTGGATGCGGGAAATGAGTGTGTCCAGGTAGCACAACATCTGAAAGAAGTGGGCGGCACTCACTGTGGGGATGTGGAGGGGATGTGGAGGGGAAGGGAGAGGGGAAGCTTCCCAAGTGCAGAGGAGCGGCTGGAAAGGGTATTGGAGACTGGCTCCCAGGGGGCCTGTTCAAGCTAAGCAGTGTGAGCCTCATTCTGCAGACGAAGGGTGGCCGGGGTGAGTGCTCAGGCCCCGCAGTGCACTGATCAGATCTGTGTCTGGAGAGACGGCTGTGCGTGAGGCCAGCCTTCGAGGTCCTGCAGGGGGCAGAGCTGGGAGGGAGGGGTCCCTGGTTTGTGCTGCGTTAGCCACCCAGACCTCAGGAAGAGACTGCTGGTCCCATTCTATAAAAGAAGACTCACAGAGGTGAACGTAATTCCCCAGGGTCACACAGGCAGCTGGTAAGCTGTGGTCCTGGGACTGGGACCCAGGCTTCCTGTACCCACGGCTCAGAGGCCCCCAAACCAAGCACCTGGAGAGGTGGCAACAGAGGTTGGATTTCAGTGGCACATAAGAGGCAGAATCAGTGTGACCTGGGGTTGCATGAGAAATGGGTGGCTGAGGAGAAAGCAAGGCTGGGATGTTTGTAAGGTTCAGGTTTGGGTGGGGCGTGGATTATGGTGCCACTAACTGACCTTGAGAACAAAGGACACAGAGACACTCTGAGGGCAGCAGCTCTGATTTTGGTTTTGTGCACGAGGAGTTTGAGGTACTTGTGGGATAGCCACGTAGAGTTGTCTACGTGGAAATGATGGCGCTCACTGGGGACCATCTATTATAAGTCACGCATCAGTAATTATTTTGCCACTAAAAGTCACCATCATTATAATTATTACTCTTTAAGGATTATTCAGCTATTTTAACTTTTATTTTTATTGAAAAAATATTACTGTTTAATTTTGAGAGAGAGCGAGAGCGCAAGCCAGGGGAGGGGCAGACAGAGAGGGAGATACAGAATCTGGCTCTGTGCTGTCAGCACGGAGCCCAATGGTGGGGATCAAACTCATGAACTGGGAGATCATGACCTGAGGCAAAGTTGGATGCTTAACCAACTGAGCCACCCAGGAGCCCCAAGCTATTTTAAATTTTACAATTAAAGACATTTTGGGGGGCGCCTGGGTGGCTCAGTCGGTTAAGCCTCCGACTTCGGCTCAGGTCATGATCTCATGGTCTGTGGGTTCGAGCCCCGCGTCGGGCTCTGTGCTGGTGTCTCAGAGCCTGGAGCCTGCTTCAGATTCTGTGTCTGCCTTTCTCTCTGCCCTTCCCCTGCTCACTCTCAATCTCTCAAAAAGAAATAAACATTAAAAAATTAAAAAAAAAATAAAGACATTTTGGGGTGTCTGGGTGGCTCAGTTGGTTGAGTGTCCAACCCGTGATTTCAGCTCATGATCCTAGGGTCGTGGGATTGAGCCCAGTGTGTCGGGCTCTGCGCTGAGCATGGAGCCTGCTTAGGATTCTCTCTCTCTCTTTCTCTCTGTTCCTTTCCCCCCACTCACGCTCTTTTTAAAATTAAAAATTAAAAGACTAAATTTAAGACTTTTTTTAATCAGATAGCTCTTAGAAATGGAGGCAGTCTCCTGCATTTTCCAATTCTTGAAAATACTCTCAAGTTACCACTGCCTTTGGGAAACCAGCAGAGTTTCAGCTTTCCTTCCCGAGGACTATTTCTTATATTGGTGTCACTAATACTACTGGTCAGGTTGCACCGTGTTCTTTCTCAGTTTCACGTTGCCACAGGGACATGGACAAACTGGAACACAGCCAGAGAAGAACAAAATGATTAGATGGCTAGAAAATTGGTCTCTGTGACTGGGGCTACAAGAAAAGGCCCGAAGACTGGAGATTATTTAGTCTGGAGAAGAAAAGTCTGGAGAGTAATTTAATAGTATTCAAGCACATGAAGGGCTCCTGGAGTTGCCAGAAAGCCTTGCAAGCTTCCATCTCCTTTGAGGATGGAGCGAGAGGGAGAGAGACTGCACTGGGGCAGGAGAGTCTTGTACGACCGAAGGACCAAGCTCCCAGCAGAAAGCAGGCAGGCAGATTTAATTCTCCTGCAGGGGATGTCAACTGCTGCTGTAAAGAGTCCACCAGAGGGACTCCTGGGGTTCTAGTGGGAACCTAGCACTCACGGGGGTAAAGATGGGGTGGCCATGCAGGGAGTGCCTCACCCTCTCTGAAGATAAGCCAGGGCTGCTATTTCAAAGGTGGCGGCCTGACGCTCGACCGACCCCTAAACCGAGGCTCTTGTTCCTAAGGGACGGATGCGGAGAGAGAGGAGAGGGGAGGGGAGAAGAGGAAGCCAGCTGCTACTCCAGAGAGGACTATCGTGAAGGTTCTAGCACTGGACTGGGTGGCACAGGCTCACTGCTAAGAGCGGAGTAAGTGGATCCCGTGGAGAATTCAGACTATTGTAGTTGATGGAGTAACCTGCCCCAGCTACCTGTTGAGCCCTAAACCTTGAACTCAGGCACAGTGCCCAGGCTCATAAAAATGCTACCCTGAGGTCTGCAATTCTATTCGCTCCGTCCTTCTTCTGGTATCTGCACGATCAGGATTTTCAAATACCTGTCTTTAGCTATTAGGCACTAACCAGGTAGATGGCTGGATTGGGTGAAGTCCCGAATTTAAAACCTCAGGGTGCCTGGGTGGCTCAGTTGGTTTGGTGTCCAACTTCAGCTCAGGTCAGACAATCTCTCAGCTCGTGAGCTTGAGCCTCACATCGGGCTCTGTGTGCTGACAGCTCAGAGCCTGGAACCTATTTTGGATTCTGTGTCTCCCTCTCCCCTGCTCGCGCTCTGTTTCTCTCTCTCTCTCTCCCTCCCTCAAAAATAAACATTAAAAAATTAAAAAAAAATAACAATAAAAACCTCAGACAACTAATCAGGGCAGCACAGAGGTGGACACCAGGAGGGACCAGGGACGTGGGGACCATCCACTGGACCCAAAGTAGCATCAGTAAGCAAGGCAGGTCTTCCCTTCCCTGTGGGGCGGTAAGGAGCAGTGTCAAGCCAAATTTGATCCCATTATCTGAACATGAGATAATCTAAAAACGCTGGGTTCCTAATAAGAGACAGAAGCTCAATATGGAAGGGATAAGGAATATTTATGTCACCAAAGAAAATACTGCATTTTCTTGGCCAAGCAAGCATAGAGCCCTTGATGTACCTGTACATTTTACAGAACTCAGTTTTAAAATCTGAAATCCTTGCCTACAACGGCCTTCTAAGAATTCTGTCTTGTCAACGGCTTGAGCACAAAATCACGGCATGGCCCAGTCTCGGTGCCAGCCGGCGAGCACTGGGCACTTTCTGCGTGTGTTCGAGGGTTCAAAGTGCATCTGTACTTTCCTGGCGGGCAGGGAAGGGGACAAGGCCTGGGATGCCACCCCAAGGACTCCTCTCTCCTGGAACAGGCTGTACTGGAGGCCCCCGGATATCTGTCACCCTTTAGGACTCTAAGCCCTGAATCTGAGCTCTAACAAGCAGCCCTCATCAGACAAGGGGCGGAATGGTCCATTCAGTGCTTTGTAAAAATGCTTCGGACGTCAAACGAGTTGAAAGCACAGGCTCCCTCAAAAGGCCTCCCGGGAAAGGGGCTCAGACCCTCTCCCTGGCCCCGCAAACGAGGCAGGCACTCCAAACAGTGCCAGCAGCCCTGCTCGAGCTCCCAAACGAGGTGCTGGCAGTAGCATGACCCTTCTGAGACCTGCCCAACTCGGTTCCGACAGGAGATCAGAAAGTCGGGGAGCCCCGACAGCCCGAGCTTCCCCAGTCCCGGCCCAGTCTGCTTTCGGGGTTCCCAGCTACTCCTTCCGCAAGCCTTACTCTTGGCAGGGACGTAGAAGAACACGGGATCCGTCCACGACCCGTTCCCAGAGAGAGAGGTGGCCTGGATCCGGGCCGTATAGTTCCCCGGGTTGAGCCGGTTCAGCTTGGCGCCTCCGTACTTCCGGTACTCCTGTCGCGATACACATTCCCGCTGATCCTGGGGGAGAGAAAACGTAAGTGCCAGCTCCCCACGAGCAGGCGAGAAATGGGCGCCTCCTGCTGCCCAGTCTCTCCCGTCCCACCTCACGGCGATGCCGATCTGCGGAAACGGGGAAGACACGAGCGTTGAATGACAGTCTTCCAGTAACCGTACACGCCCAAGTTCTAAACGAACTTTTTTTTTTTTTGTAAGCAGAAAGAGCTGCAGAAACCTTAAGAGTTACTAAGACCCATCCAGTCTGTGCCGGAATTCACTTTCTGCAATGGAACAGTTTCTTAAGGGCAAAGACGAGCCCACCTCCTCGCACATTCCGAGTGCTCTGGGCAGAGTGTGGAGCGGGCCGAGAGCCCTAAGTCCTCGCTGACCTATCTCCTTGGGTTACGGGTTCAAGCCCTCAGCTAACCGGGAGGCGACCGTGCTGTGGGCCGGAATGGGAGCGCACCCAGGTACGGGCCTCCGCCCCAAGCTTACCTCGATTTGGGATCCGTATTTTATTTCATACATTAGAATCAGTCCATTGGGATTCTCAGGTTCCGGCCACTTTAAAAAAATGGAGTTTTCAGGCCTGGACTCCCAGGTCACCGGCCCAGGAATGTCATCTGCTCCTTCTGCACAACAAATTAAACAAGAGAGAAAGTCAGATTCGGGTCCCCTTGGGGGGGCTGGGGGGGTGGAGGCTAACCGAAGAATCCCCTCCCCCCAGTCTATGCCTGCAGAGCTGAGGGCGGTGACCACACAGGCTCCTGGGAAGCGGAGCACATCGCACCGGGTTTGGAACCCCAAGCAATCTAATGACCTGTCAGGCCCCCCTGCTGCCTCCGGGGAAAGGACACTATGTGATGCTGTCAAACAGAAGCAGCATCACAGAGGCGCCCTGCCAGCAGAGGCGGCAGCAGCGAGTCTCCAGGCCAAGAGGTGGGTCCTTCCAAGTCCAAGTCTGTGCACAGGCAAACGCATCTTTTCCACGAGGGCACGAAGGATGCCCCGCAAGCTGGGCCTGCTGAGGAAGCCGCTGGACACTGGTGCTGAAAGCGAGCCCTCACGGCCACCGTCAACTCCTCCTCCGGCCGCCAGCAAAGGCTGGGCGCTTGCTCTCTTGCTTTTGCTTAAAGCAGTAAGCGAAGTCACTGCAAGTTCCAGCTGGGGAAGGCTCTGAGAAATGAGCTCGTTTTGGGCTCTCCTGGAGGGGTGGGGAAACTGAGGCCAGGGGAGCTGACTGCTGCCTTGAGACGCGCTGCACATCAGCCCTAGGACTGTGCCCTGGAGGCCCCCCCTGCCAGATGCCAGTACTCCTGGGCTCCTTCTACTACCTGCTGTCCTGGCAGGAAAGAGAACTGGGCAGTTCGCCTATCCCTTTATAAGAATTTTGTTTATTTATTTTGAGAGAGAGAGGTGCAGAGAGAGAGGGAGAGAGAAAACCCCAAGCAGGCTCTGCGCTGTCAGTGCAGAGCCCGACACGGGGCTCCATCCCACAAACAGTGAGATCATGACCTGAGCCGAAATCAAGAGTCAGAGGCATAACTGACTGAGCCGCCCAGGCGCCCCCTATCCTTAAAGATGGATGGCAGTCCGAGTAACAGGCAGCTTCTAACTTCCAAAGTTAGGACATAAAGACCAAATAGGAGGACCAAAGGCTACTTCGGCAGTGGCCTCAGTCATTCTGAGTCAAGGCAGGTAACTGATTCCACTGGACCTGAGATCTCAGGAGGGACCAGGCAGATTTCCCTGTGCACAGATAGGGAAAAGGGCCACGGGATGTATGATGCACCACGCGGGAGGAGGAGACGCGGCCCTGAAGGGAGCTCCCTGTTCCCGAGTACTTTGTACAGGGAGACTGGGATAGAGGTGATGTCTCTAGGAGCCGACCCCCTTCCCTGGGCTGCTGGTCTACCACGCGGCCTACAAATGACCACCGTTCTTTAATGAGCAGGATGGAGACTAAGGGTCATTGCCGTGGGTGTGAGACTCTGTGCCCATAAAACACAAGCTTCTCCACCGGGCTGAGTGAGTCAGGAGTGGGGCGAGTCAGGGTCACACCGTACCTGCAGGCATGGTTCTTGCAAAGACAAAGTTGGAAGCACTGCAGCCCAGCTTCTCAGCCTCGTGGTTACAGCTGTGGATGTCAATGCGGTACAGAGTGAAAGGCCGGAGGTTCGAGATTACGGTTCTCTCCTTATTATCCACTCTGCTCTCAAAGAAAGGGTATTCTGTCTCCAGCTCCTCTGGGTCTGTGACGTTATAGGCGTCCGCCCCCGTGGTGTTCCTGCTTCGGCTGGACATGGTGGTGTTGGTGACTTGCGTGACATCTCTCCGCTTCCTTTCAGGCCTGTCAGAAAGAGAGAAACTTGGCTCGTAAGTGCTTCTGCCTCTTTGGTCCCTTCTATGACTTGGGTTAGAGTAACGGAAAGAAAAGAAAAATCTTAACTTTGGATCAAAGGAACTATTCAGCCCCTTTGGATGAGAACCAACAAATAACACGGGGATTTCCTCCTTCGTTATTTATTTTGTTTTCTCGACTCTGCAAACCTCAGAATCGGCACACAAACTGCCCCCTGGCTCCCAGAGGGGTGACTCGATTGTATCTAGGGGCAAACAAAGGTCTCAGCTACTCCTGGCTCCGCAGCAACCTGGCTGTGTCATCACAATGTCCGTGCTTCCCGGTCCACAGACCTTACGGTTAAGCATTAACGGTTACCAACGTGCTGGCCACACTAAGATATAGCAAGGAGTGAGGTGAGAGGTCAGGTGTGTGGGGCAGGCCAAAGAGAGGTGGACAGAGGGGGTGCAAAGGCCCGTGGTGGTGGCTTTGCTGACCCCCTTTGACTGTGGAAATAAAGATACCAGGCAGTGAGCCCTTGCTTGGATCCCCGACCCTTCCCTCTGCGGCTCCCGCCGAACCCCCTCTTCCTCTGAGACCCTAGTGTCTGTATTTTTCACACTCCTGGAGGTCTTTCCAGCCTGGGTTTGCCTCCCACTCAGCAGTGACCTCCTGTGGCCTCTCCAAGGCCCTGCTGTTGACAGGGGTGGAGTCATCACCATGGACTTGACTAGGGCTTAGAACAACAGCTACACAAGCAACAGGACAGCAAAAGACAAATCAAAAGAGAAGAATGTCTGCACCCCAAAGGGCAGATGAGTGGTCCAAACAGCTGGAGGGGGAGGACCCTTCCAATGGCCGCTGTTGGGAGTGGTATGAAAAAAATGGTTTTGGGCTCTCCCAAGAAACCTTAATGTTTATTTTGAGAGAGAGAGAGAGAGAGAGGGAGAGAGAGAGTGAGATGCAGAGAGAGAGAGATGCAGAGAGAGAGGGAGACACAGAATCTGAAGCAGGCTCCAAGTTCTGAGCTTTCAGCACAGAACCTGACACGGGGCTCGAACTCATGAACCATGAGATCATGACCTGACCTGAGCTGAAGTGGGACGCTTAACCGACTGAGCTACCCAGGCACCCTTCCCCCAAGAAACCTTAAAAACAAACTCCTAGCATTAATAGGAACCAACAGCAACAGAACACTAGAGGAAACACCCAGAAACAGCCACCCTCAGGTCAGCCACCAGAAACGGTGAGGAAGAGGGTGCTGGCCATTCCGTACTGAGGCTGTCAGCAGGCCTCACTTAGCCTGTGCATGGGCAAAGGGTCGGGAGGAAGCAGAACAAATCTCATCTGGGAAAGGAAACTAAGAGTCCAAGGCAAGAAGAAAGAACAGAAAACGGGAATGCTCCTCAGGTCTCACGTTGGAGAGAAAGGGGAAGTCCCACAGGGGAGACGGGGCACCTGGGAAGCCATTCATGGTCTCGCGGACACTCAGCAGGCTTCCTGTGGGTCCTTATTTGCCTCGAAGTGAAAAACTTGGAAAGGAAAAAAGCAGGAGGCTTGGGGAAAGGGCCTCTGGCTCCCCAGCCCGCCCGGCGCAGGGATTCCCCCTGCAGAAAACGCCATCACGCGGTGACCCGCTAGGCCCCACCCCAAACCTGAACCGTTCAAGCCCGACGGGCTCCTTCCACCAGGCAGAGAACCGCAGGGTCACGCCGTCTACTCATGGCCCCACTGCATTTACTTTCATAATACTGGGAGAGGAAGACTGGGAAATGAGGTGGATAATTTCTGGCCTCACAACCTGCACGCCAGCCAGCCTTCCTGGACGAAGAGGACACAAGAAACTACATTAACTGCTAGGGAGACCTGTTTTGACACCTACCAGAATTAAGGTCCTACATTCTCTTCAAAACCAATGCAACACATAAAACCAACACAACACCCTTATATCTGTAAGAAAGAAGTTGCCTGGGCTTACTCTGCTGCCAAATCAGCCTGTGCCCAAACCCCTCCCGCTGCCCATCCCCATTTACCTGGGACTACGCCATCGAGTTCAGTCAAGTTTTTTCTAAACACCCCACTTTTGGAGACTGCCCGCTGTTACCCGTGGCACCAAGTTAGGGCCTGGGGGGAGGGAGGCCACACGGGACATTATCAGGAAGACAAGGTATGGCACAGGCAGAATGGTGCACCCATGATTCTTTGTAAACAATCACATTTCCAAATGGCGTGACGCACAGCGTCCTGTCAGCTTCCCAAACCACTCCCGCCCCTTCACGCAACCTACTCCGTCGGAAAATCTTTCACTCTTCAAGATCTGCCAACATGTCAGTTACTGAAACCCGACTATGTGATTTAAAAAATGAAAGCAGGGGCGTCTGGGTGGCTCAGTTGGTTAAGCATCCAACTCTTGATCTCGGCTCAGGTCGTGATGTTGCAGTTTGTGGGTTCGAGCCCCAAGTCAGGCTCTGTGGTGATGGCATGGAGCCTGCTTGGGATTCTGTCTCTCCTTCTCCCTGCCCCTCCTCTGCTCATGCTCCCTCTGTCTCAAAATAAATAAATAAACTTAAAAAAAATGAAGGCATGATCCATAAAAGGCATTCACCACCAAATACTTACTCCAGAAAGCAACGTACAAACTCCAGTGTCCACACTACTTCAAGCCATATGGGACACATAGGACAACATGCGACATCCTAAATCTGACTTGACTGGTTTTAGTCCCCCCCCCACCGCCCCTGCCCCCCGCCAATAGATTGTCCTTAGAATGAATTAAAAGAAATAAAAATCATCTTTGGATAATTTAGTTGTAAAACAGAAAGCCTTCCTTGATGATTTGGTTTTTCTGCCATGTAGACTATTCCTTCTACCCGAATTCTGTTGCAAATTGTGTGCACGTCAGACTTAGGCCCTCAGTAGGAGGCTTTCAGAAAAAAACGAACATGAAGTTCTTATAAACTGGGGCTGCTCACCAAGAGCAGATCTGGTATTTATATTCCTCCTATGAAGAGACAGAACGGCAGGTCAGACTTCTCTTAGGTGAGAGAATGTCACGCACTCATCGGGGGGAATCTGGCAGAGGGGAAACTTAGTTTGAATTCAACGACATGAGCACAATGCATTCATCATATCTGTGTCAACCACGGCTCTGCCTTCACATTGCCCGATCTTCTGTTCCACATCTGATGGGGGGGAAAAAGGTACTGCCTTCAAACTACAAACTGAAAGCTCGGGGCCCTTTAGCAGAACTTTGCCAAAGCCTGGACTCACAACCTGCACTTCCGGCAGGTCGGTGGGACAAGACGGCAACGGAGTCGACAGCTCTTGGCGGAGAATACACAGAGAGCTCCTGCCCGGCCTGTTTGGGTGACTCAATTCACCCTCTTCCGCGTCCCCAGGAAGGAACGCTAGCTGACCTCTGTTGGCATGGGGGAGATGGCCCACGTGGAGAAGCAATGCCACCAAGGGCAAGAGCCGTGGTGTGCGGAAAGAGAGGGCCAGCTCCCAAATGGATCGTTCGTTAATTAGGCCGCTGGAGAAGTCGCTAGGCCCGAATTCGAGTTTCTCATCTTTGAGCTCCTCAAACGTTCTTATTCTTGGAACCATGCATGCCATCCGGACAACGTGGACGAGCACGGGAACCGCAGCCCTATAATCCGCCAAGCGAACAGGAGACGTCTCCAGCAGGCAGGTTGAGAGGATGCACGGTGGGCTCTCACGCCCTCGCAACTCCTAGAGAGCGCGGGAGGGGCGGAAAGCCACTAAGCGAAGAAGGGCTTCGTTCTGAAAAGGAAAGGATGCCTGCAACTCTAAAAAGTCTTTATTCATATTATCATGACTTTTTCAAAGACGGCTATCTTTGACTATGACAC
The DNA here is from genome assembly GCA_030068075.1 of Paguma larvata. NCBI lineage: Eukaryota > Metazoa > Chordata > Mammalia > Carnivora > Viverridae > Paguma > Paguma larvata. The sequence goes on along the minus strand of CM057827.1, from coordinate 125,282,295 downwards.
GAATATCAGGAAGGTCACTTGACAGAGAAAATCACTTTAAAAGCAACTTTGTCTTTACAACCTAAGTAAGTCTTTAAGGGCAAGGTAATTATGGAATGAGCAGAAGTCACAGGCTTCCGGTGCCTCTGGGGTCAGGGGCAGGAGGGACAGCGATCTTAGAACACACTGGGCAGCGGGGTGGAGGCTGGGACACTACGGGGACCGGGGAACCTGCAGCTCACAGGAGCGACACTGGCCTGAATCCAGTTCCTCTGCCCATGTTTCAGGCAGGAGACAAACTCCACATTATAAACTTTAAAAAAATTTTTTTTAATGTTTATTTATTTTTGAGAGAGAGAGAGAGAGAGGGAATATGAGTGGGGGAGGGGCAGAGAGCGAGGGAGAGGATCCAAAGTTGGTTCTGTACTGACAGCAGAAAGCCAGATGCGGAGCTTGAACTCACGAACTGCAAGATCATGGCTTGAGCCAAAGTTGAATGCTCGACTGACTGAGCCGTCCAGGCGCCCTCACACTATAATCTTCAGGAGAAAAAGGGACGCAAAGACCCCCACTTGTGTTTCCATCTCTTTCACTAGACATCACAGGGCTACTCTGCTGAACTCCCCTCCACAGTTTTTTAAACAATCTTCTAGTGTGGTAAAATAAAATTTTTAAATAAAACCTCCTCAAATTGGCCATGTTAGCCATTTTTAAATGTTTATTTGTGAAAGAGAGAGAGAGAGACAGTGGGAGAGGGGCAGGGAAAGAGGGGGACAGAGGATCCCAAGTGGGCTCCACACTGATCGCAGAGAGCCAGAACTGAACTGAAGTTGGATGCTTAACCGACTGAGCCACCTGAGTGCCCCCAAATTTAAACAGCTTTTCTTAAGTTATGATGCGGTGGCATTGATCGCACTTGTGATGTCGTACAACACTGCTTCCAAAGTTCTTCATCACCTCAAACAGAAGCTCTCATACCCGTGAAGGGCTAACTCCCGTTGCCCCCTCCCCCCAGCCCTGAACGCACCATCACCTTGAATTTGCCTATGGTAGATACTTCCTATGGGCGGAGTCCTATGGTATCTCTCCTTTTGTGTCTGGCTTCTTTCACTTAGCATAATGGTGGTTTTTTTTTTTAATGTTTATTTATTTACATATCTAGAGAGAGACAGAGAGAGCGTAAGCGGGGGAGGAGCAGAAAGAGAGGGAGAGAGAATCCCAAGCAGGCTCCGTGTTCAGCACAGAGCCTGATGTGGGGCTCGATCTCACAACCATGAGATCCTGACCTGAGCCGAATCCAGAGTCGGTCACCTAACCGACTGAGCGGCCCAGGCGCCCCTCACCTAGCATGATGTTTTCAAGGTTTGCCCGAGTTGTGCGCTCATCAGACTCTCATTCCTTTTCACGGTGGAATACCACTACACCCTGCGGGCCACATTTTGCTTACCCATTCATCTACTGATGGACACGTGGGTTGTTCCCAGCTTCGGCTCATGTGAACAGTACTGTGCACACTTTCCTTGCCCTACTTTTGTCCCCACTTGGCAGAAACAGGGATGGGAGCAGGGGAGCAGGCAGATTCGGGGGGACCGGGGCTGCGCTACCTCGAAAGGTTGTCCTCCACACCGCTGCTCACGCCTGCCTGGCAAGGATGCCTGTGGGGCTTGGTTGTGTTCCGAAGTTGGTGCCCCTTTCTTTCTTTCTTTTTTCAGTTTATTTATGTGAGAGAGAGAGTGAGTAAGCAAGCAGAGGAGAAGGGCAGAGAGAGAGAGAGACGGAATCCCAAGCAGGCTCCGCTCTCAGCGTGGAGCCCCATGTGGGGCTCGATCCCACAACCGTGGGATCATGACCTGAGCCCAAGCCAAGAGTCGGACACTCAACCAACTGAGCCGCCCAGGTGTCCCCATGAAGTGGGACCCCTTTCAGAGCTCACTCTGGTTTTCTCCCTCTCGAGTCACTCCTCCTCAGCCAGGCTGTAAGGGGCAGCAGGGAGAAGCTGGATGGGCGAGAAGGGCTCTCACCCTGCGCCTTGCAGAATGTTCTTCCCTGTCCACACAGCCGAGAGAGCCCACCGCCCTCCGCGGGAGGCTGTGTGGCTGAGGCAGTGGCGTCAACATGCCAACGGCCCCCAACAGCACGAGCCCTTGGCTCCCTTCCCGTCAGGGCCACCTGGCTTCCACAGGACCCCTACTCAACCAGACAGATACCTTGTTTTGTTGTCCCCACACCCGCGACGGCTCCATGGTTCCGCCCTGAGGCTGCCGACCCACAAACCACCCCGCTGGAGAGAAAGCAACAGAACCCGCCTGGGGACGTCTTCAAACGACGCCGGTACCTGGGCACGAAGATGGAGTTGTGCAGGAAATTCTCGAAGACTTTGCGGTACTCGGCCTCCTCCTTCTCAGCCTGCTTCTCGGCCTCGGTTTTGGGGCAGGCGCAGCAAGGTCCCTTCTCCCCGCCACACACTTCGGTCTTGGGGTTCTCGGTCACCTCCTCGACGTCAATGGTGCCATCAGCATACTTCCTGATGGGGATTTTGTCTGCTTGGGAGAGAGAGGGCCAACAAGAGCGGAAATGAAAGCCAAGTCACAGACGCTGGTGGCTGCCAGCGCCTTTGATGGAGAACGGAGCCGGGTTCATCGGGTAGTTCAGACGATGGGGGTTCGGCTGCGGGTCCCCCCACCTTCCACCCTCACCTTTGGAGCAGTAGTTGTGCCGGTAAAGGTAGCTGTCCTGAGGCTGCCGCTGCCACCTCACGATGTAGTAACTCAGGTTGCCGTTGGGCAGGGACGGCGGATTCCACTTCACGATGAGCTGAGAAGAGGAGTTCGATGCCGAAAGGACGTCCAGAGGAATGGAAGGAACTGGAAGGAGGGACAGAGGCTGTCAGGTACTCACCGCAAACCAACCCGAAGCCGCAGGGGTGGCCCGGAGAAAGAAAGGGCGCTGAGCACGGACGTGCGAGATGAACACAGAACCATGTTTTGAAACCGTTATGAATTTAAATGCCACCGCGTCTCTTCACGGTCTCTACCTTCAGGTCATCTCTGCAGAAACAAACGTGACCAAGCTGCAAATGGAAAAGGGCTGTGGGGGCCACGCCAGGGTTACGGTGGGTGACTTCGAATCTAATTCAAGCACCGGGCTTTCCTCATGGATTACAACTGCCATTCTCCAAACCGTAGGACTCCGGCAGTTTTGGTAGGAGGTGAAACGGACTGACTTATGTTTCACCTGAGATCCTGGAGCTCTGATAAAAATGGCGAGACACCAAAAGGAGAGAGGAAGCAGGAAAGGGCCGGAGTGTGTGCGTGTGCGTGCGTGCACATGGTGTGTAACAAGCGTGGAGGAAAAGGGCCCGCAAGTCTCTTAATTCTATAACCACACTTCAGTGGGATGACTGAGACAGGCCTAGGAGAAGCGGTCTGCAAACTCAAATACGCACAGAGCCCTGACTGCAAGCACTGGACTGTTACCAGCCAAAGGACGTCGATTTACAGGCAACGCATCATAATCTGGTAAGGCCTATTTACTACTGTCTCCCAAACCCAAACCCAGACCCAGACTCAGACTCAGACCCAGACCCAGAGGTGCCTTGCATATAAAGGGCAAATGCACCCCAGGACCACTGAGATCTTACTTTCCTTGGGTTCACAAGAAAACACTGATTCTCGCGGGTTTTCCCAAGTGCAAGAGAACTCTCTACTGTATGTCACTTGAATGACATAGTCATCCAAGCCACTTTAAAATTCCGAAGGGGCGAAGAGCTTAAGGGTACTTCAAAGGTTCTGAATACCTGTTCAGAAGGATGCTTTGGGGAAAAGCTGTGCCTCGTGCCAGCTTTTTCAGGAACAACATAACTGCCAAATGCTCGGCCATTTTCAGGTTTCCAAAATCAAGTATTTCAAGAATTAACAGCTTACCCCAGATGTTTCAACGATAAGTGTCACAAAAAAGCAGAGGCAAAGGACCAAGTCTTCCTCTGGTGCTACCGCTTGTAAGGACACGGCGTAAAGTGTCGGGGACTGGCTCAGTCTGTATGGTGCACAGTTTTCCATCTTTGGGGGAAGGGAATATGTTTCTGAAGAATTCGTCGTAGGAAGGAAAGATTCTTATTTTTCCTGAGCTGTCTACGATAAATTACTTCCGCACCTTGGGAAGAATAACTTGTTTTGTTGCCTTTGAGTCTCTGTCACACCACCCCACACCCAGGATCAGAAGCCTGTGCCAGATTTATTTCTCTAAACACTTCAGGGTCCGAGACACAATTGTGACCACTTATGGGACCCTCGAGATGGAGCGGGGGAGGGGAGGAGAAAGCCGGCAATGCACGAGCCAAAGGTTTTCCCCAAACGCTTTTCCCTCACGCTCTCTGTCACCTCAGCGCATTTTGTGCTACCTTATGGGTGTTTTAAAAAACTGCTTCCATCCAAGAATATTTATCATTGTCTTTAGCAATAATGTGCGTTTTCCTACTTCGAGGCTGGTTTTTATATACTTGGCTAATATGCACAAACGTTTGCTTTCATTACTTCCAGATCCTGGGGTTGAGAAATGAGGTGGTTAAGGAAATGAAGATAAAGAAAGGAGGAACATTTTCACCGGTGAATACTTGGAACGGTCACAACATACTCTGTCTGACGTTTTCCAAATTTTGTCTACCTCCTTGGAACCTTTGCTGCCACAGAATGAAGACAGAAAACCAATGAGCCAAGTGAAGGTATCGGAACAGTAAATCAGTATGGAGGTCCAACTATGAAAATAAACAAGAGGGGGCGCCTGGGTGGTTCAGTCGGTTGAGCGTCTGACTCCTGACTTCAGTTCAGGTCATAATCTTGTGGTTTGTGAGTTCGAGCCCTGCGTCACGCTCTGCACTGACAGCGTGGAGCCTGCTTGGGATTCTCTCTCTGCCCTTTTGCTTTCTCTCTCTCTCCCTCAAAACAGATAAACTTAAAAAAAAAAAAAAAAAAGGAAAAGAAACAAGAAAGGCAAGCTATGGGGGGGTTGGATCCTGGCTGGGTCCTCCAATAACACCAAGTCAGCCCCCCAGAGGACCTGGGCTCACTGGTGAAGGGCAGGCAGATGACAGAAGGTGCTACCGGATCCCGAAAATGGCCAGAAGAGCCCAGGGTATTGGGACCGGGAAAAGAGCAGGACACAGCATTATCCATCGATAAGAAAGGCACGTACAAGACAGACTGGCCCAGGATAGAGAAAAACTATTGCTGCCGGTCCGCTGACTGGACCCCATAATAAACACGCACAGTGAGCTCACAAAGAACACAGGAGGGGCGGTGCGCGGAAGGCTACCTGAAGCATTGGTGCGAATGTACAAGATTTCACTCTTGGCCCCGCGGATGTGGTCGTTCTCCACCATGGTGAGCGTCACCGCCTTGACATACACTGCATACTGCGTCCAGGGCTTCAGTCCGTGCAGCAAAATGCCAGGCTCGACGTCCTTGTTGGGAGGGAGGTCCACGTCCACCATGTTCCAGCTGTTGGAGCCACAGGCGTCCTGCCCATCGTACTCCGTGACGTTTTTAAAAGGTCTGAAAGACAACAGACAACGCTCAGAGAAAGATTTCGGTCCCCACCATAGAGGTGCTCAGAAGCCCTCCCCGGGAGCTGAGCATGTCAGCCTTTCTGTCGCGGGGATTCTAAATAAAACAAATAATCAATTGGAGTTTTATAGAAGAAAACTGAGCAAGTGGCCCCAGGTTTCACTGTTGTTACGAACACACTATAGAATGGCAGCCTCTGCCTCAGGAAAAGTAAGTTCTAGCTGTTACTGGGATTGTAGACCCTGCTCCTTAAGAATACATGCAAATGTGGGGGCGCCCAAGGGGCTGAGTCGGTTAAAGCGTCTGACTTCAGCTCAGGCCATGATCACACAGTTTGTGGGTTCAAGACCCACATCGGGCTCTGTGGACAGCTCGGAGCCTGGAACCCGCTTCGGATTCTGTGTCTCTCTCTCTTTCTGCCCCTCTTCCACTCGTGCTCTGTCTCTCCAAAATAAATAAACATTAAGAAATAAAAGAATACATGCAAATGTATTTTTCTCTCTTCCAATTGTGGCATTTTTCGCCATTAAGAAAAAACAAGTATAATCGTTTAATGCAAACATCAGCTACTGATGAAGAATAACTTTTGGAGAAAAAGGAATTTTGCTACAGAAAAACAGCATCTAAAATAGAGCTTCCAAAATCGAATTTGCGCACGAACAGTTGTGACTGCCTAAGTATCTCCTTCACACCCCCTCCCTGTGGTCACCCTGGAAAACCACGACTGACTCCCACGCGTAAACACGCTGAAAGCGTAATCATCCCGAGACCCGCTTTTCCCACTGCTGTGACCCTTCCCAGGGCTCTGGCTCCGGCAGGGGAAAGGGGACCAGATGCTGCCATGGGTGGCTCTGGTTCCGGCTCTGGGGGAGCCAGTCACTGGGGAAAGAGACCAACGGCATCACAGTGGGAGCTGGGTGAGGAGGGTGACTGAGCAGACTGGGGGAACCACCTGGACAAGGACGCAAAGGAAGGAAGAGGGGGACCAGCAAGAGCTGCCGTCTGGAGGAGGGAGTCATGGCTGCGGGGGCAGCCAAGTGTCACCTGAGGGCACAAAGCCCCCCGCAGATTCGGGGAGAGACCATGAAAGGTTCAAAACGCGGAGGTCAGTTTCTCTCCATCTTCCTTCCCTAGTTCGGAGGGCTCGTGGCCTAGAGCATAACACTGTGCCCTGGGAAGGGCCCGTGGATAGAGAGATGGGAATCTGGGGGGTCCCTGGAGGGGAGGGGAGCATCCTGCAGGGTGAGGGTGCCCCGGGGGCGTGGCTTGGCAGGCACACCCTCCAGCCCGGTTTAGGGAGGTTTGGACTAGCCTGACTCTCTAAAACACAAGCTTTGCTCTTCAGAATCGTTTTATTCAAACCCCTCTAATTACCCACAGAAGAACGGAAGGCCCCAAGCCGACACTATAGTGTGGTACCGCGGTGATGGATGTCCCGTGACAGCTCAGCCGGGAGGGGGGGTGGAGCACGGGCTTCCCCGCCCACAGCCCTGCCCACAGGATGTCACCTAGTGCAGAAACTCACGCCTCCTTGTAGTAGACGGTGAAGCTGATGAGGTCCCTGTAGTCAGGGGGCCGGTACCGGTGCCAGGTTATGATGATGCGGTTCTTCCACGTGGTCGTAGAGGTGAAGTGCAGGACGTCGCTTTCACCTGGGATGAAAGGTACATCTGTGAGTGACAGAGACAGACGTCCTTTCCCCCCGAGACCTGACAAGTCACCTGCCCGCGCTGTTTCCCTCTTCTCCAAGGCTGGCTGTGCCTGCTAACGAGCCCCTTTCTGGACTTCTCAGTGGCTCCCCTACTTCTACTAGGGACCCAGACATGTTCCCATAGGGAGCTCGGCCCTTTGTTTTAGCACTCTTGGCTGCACTGGCCCTGCCTGCGAGTCCGGACCGACAGGGAAGGGATCCTTGACGGAGCCAGGCACCTGACCTCTCTGCTGAGGCCTGAGATGCGGGCTACCGAAGGGGCTGGGAAGGTGAGCCCCGGAAGCTGGGCTGAATCTTCTGCGATAGGAGGGCACCCGCTCTGCAGTGTTGGGGGTCTCCGGCTGCTCCTGCACAACCAGCAGAGACAGGCTAACGGACCAGGTGCGCTACAGTGGGGCACCTTCCTGAGTCTAAACGCGGTGTCGGCCTGGAAGGACGCGGAAGCTTCTTGAAGGCTCCAGCTGGGGCTGACACACCACCGGGAATGGAGTAAGCACTGACAAGAACGGTGTCACTTGGCAGAGCCCCCTATGCTCTGTGGGACGTTGCTGGGGAGGCACAGCAGGGACCCTGCCCTGAGCCCCTGTCTTGTTCCTCCGGCCAGATTCAAAGGACCCCGAGGACCCGGGAAGAGCAGCTGACTGCCTCCCCTCAGGGAGACTCGAAGCTCTCCTCTGGACCATCCTTTTCCACCTCTATTTGCCTGAATCCCAACCCACACCCAGTAGGTGAAGCGGACGCCGAAGATGATTAATACTAAGAAGTCGGCGGGGCAAAACGTGCTGATGGGACATTAGAAAAACGTAGTCCTGCTCAAGGGTTCTTTAAACAGAAAACGTGATTCTGTTTTCCAAGGAAAAGAAATGCTCCTGCAGTCACAATCTGAGAGGGTGGACTGGCTGAGTCAGAGGAGAACACACTCTGAAAACGCTCAGACACAGCCGCCCTGCCACGGTTCGAGCACGGAGGCCGGCAGGGGCTGTATGGGCGTGTCCAGGAGAAGCCGCAGGTTGCAAACACGCCATCCAGCCTTGCGTCAGGCTTCTTCCCTCCAAAAACTCTTCCTGGGCAGTGTGAGGGTCTACCGGGGAAATCCAGACGCCAGCAAAACTGATCAGTCAAATGCCAAGGGTTTCTCGAATCTGTGTGTGCTGTGTGTGCATGCCTGCATGCACGTGCGTGTACGCAAATCATCTTTGATCATATACATCGCTCTTTTTTTTCTAATACCCTTCCCTTATTAAAAGCCAAGGGCGGAGAGGCAGTTTACTTTTATAATCCTATCCAGCCAAACAGAACCACAACATCTTAAAAAGCACCTTTATCTACAGGGTTACCTGAGAAATGTACTCTAACAGCTCAGATACGGGACCTTGAAGTAAAAGGCATGTAACCATTGCAAGGTTATAATTACACTCTTCTAAATTTGAAAACGCAATTATCGATTCAGGCAGGTAGGCTGGCTCTATCTTTTTTCACATTGGGTTGCGAGTGAGGGCGAGGCCAAGGGAGAAACAGAGAACCCGGGGCCCTGTGCTGGGCTTTGCCGCCTCTGCCCTCAGGCTTCCCTTATGCTATGGGAGACAAAGCCGAGCTCACTCCCCAGAGGACCAGCTCCTCCGTGACAAATAATCTAACTGCAGGCCTGTGCATTGAAAGACATTTAACTCGGGACACCTGGGTGGCTTAGTCAACTGAGCGTACCAACTCTTGACTTCGGCTCAGGTCATGACTGCAGGGTCGTGGGATCGAGACCCTCATGCTGGGCTCTGTGCTGAACATGGAGCCTGCTTGGGATTCTCTCTCCCATGTATTAATAATATATATATATTATTATGTGGGCACATCTACATATAGAAAGAGAGATTTAATTCTGCATCCCACGAGCACTTCCGGAAAATGTGAGTGGGAACCTATTTACCAATGCACGGCGCACTCGTCCAGATGCTAAGGGAGATGCACAAACATGAGCGTGTCATGAATCTGCCCGCTACCGACTCTGAACACACACGCGTGTGAGCAAGGTGCTAGTTAAGGAGGCCTCGTGGCCCCCCGCCCCCAACTGAAACGAGGAGGGGGCTGCAAACGGAGCCACTGTTCTAGACTGGGGGAGGGGGGGTCCACTCACAGGAGGCTCGCTCTCCGTTGTTCCTGGTATTGATGTCCCCTTTGCTCTGACGCCCCTTAGTCCCGGTCACCTCCTCCATGCGGTAAATTTCAGAGACGCACAACTTGGGATTGAAAGCAAAGTACATCTTCCCGGCTTTGATGGTCAGGTTGCGGTGGCCCCAGTCCCAGAGCTGCTGCAGGTTCTGGTTGTCGAGGACATAGAAAGAGTAGTTCCTGGAAGCACAGAAGCCATCGTGAGCTTCCCTGCCCTTGCACAGTGTCCCCTCCCACCTGCTGGCCGCGCCACATGGGCCCTCCTCCACACGCGGCTCCCGAACACGCTGCCTTTGCCAATGAGAGATTTAGTCATTAACGGCGTGGAAATGTGGACAGTTCCCGTTCACAACGGCAACGATCTGATTCCAGGACCGCGTACGGAAATCGGGAAGACAAGAATTAATTTTAGGACCTCTATTACCAACGAAATGATGCTTCGCGCACCAGAGGGTGTTGCTGGAATCATTCCACAGAAATGCCTTTGGGTATTTCTCTCAGAGCGGAGTGTGTATCATGCACTTGAAGTCAGTCCATGGGAGAACAGACACGCTCGGCTACTCAACTGGAACAGCTTACATATTTGCTGTAGAAAGCCTGCCATTATCCTTGGGGGTAAATCCCACCCGTGCCAAGAGCGGTGTCTGATGGGGCAGGAGGCAGAATTAGGACAGGGAGCCAGACTCAGTGGTGGAGCCAGCCCTGGGCCTGCTCCCTCCTCCAGATTCTCCCCGTCCTGAAAAGCCTTGCCACCAGCCCCGGAGAACGGAGAACGTGGGGAAAGAGAAATAGCCCCCGCCAAGGGCAGTGCCCCGGGCCACCCTATCCAGGCAACAGTGACTCAGTCTCCAGCACAAGGCGAGTGTGCACAAGGCCTGTGTTCCAAGTGCTGGGCTCCACTCCCAGAGTTTCGCACTAGCAGGTCCGTGCGGGCTACCATTCTGCATTGCTAGCCTGCACCCTGCCCCTCGGTGGTGTGACACCTGCTGGTGCTGGTCTAACAGGTGCTGGGCGCCAACAAGGTGCTGGAGGTCCAGAGCTGACCCAGGGAGATCTGGGCAGACACAGAAGCGGCGGCTCCACTTGCCGCCTGGAGGGAACACGGGAGGGCAGCCGGAATCAGCAACAGCTCTCTCTGGGTACCCGGAGAGAAACCCACGCTCCAGGAGGTGGGAGAGCAGACGGCTACAGCTAGGGGTCTGGAAAAAGATCCATGCCGATAAGCCCCTTCTCCGGGCCCCTGCGGAAGCCAGGCAGGCAGAGCCGTGCTGCCCATCCAAGTCCTCTGGGCTGAAAGGCCAGCTCCACATGGACCTTGAGCCTGTCTTCTCCCCCTCAGCCTCAGGCTCTTTCCGGAGTTCATTCGAGCACTTTATAGAAAATGGAGTCTAGGAATTGGGGCAGCACTCTGAGCTACTTCTAAGATCCACTTAAGGATCCGATCCACAAACTGCAGGGAAGAAAGGATCCAGCCCCCTTTCCGGGGCCAAGAGAGCCAGACGGAAGTGCAAAGCCCTCCTGTGCCCGCAGGCTGTGTCCACAGGCACCTCTCTGCCCCTGGTGAGGTTCTTCACTTACTCTCAGATCAGGACCTCCACCGCCTCGTCAATCCCCAGCCGGAGTCTTACTCCGGCAAAGGAAGAAAAGCAAAAGTTACGGTTAAAATGCCGTCAAGTAGACTTGTGACGCATTTGTGGAAATTCACAAGGAGCTCGGAGATAAGGGTTCAGGACCACAAATGCCATGCATGAGCCACGTGGCCACAGGCGGTTCACTTAGAACTCTCTGTAGCCATCGGTCTGGTTGGTTCGTAGGACCAGGGGGGTACGAACACACAGTCGCAGGACAACAAGGGGTACGAACATCTGAGCTCCCTGTTGGTTTTAGAAGTCCAAGACCCTAATGCCGGGGAGGAGTCACAGAGCTGAGACAGGATGTGTCCCACCAGCCTGAGCCCAGCCCCATCCACAAGCACCAGGCGCCATCCATCCACACACGGGCAGGGGGGTGGTGGTGGGAGTCCTGCCCACATGGAGTCCAGTGGGCCAAGTAAGTCCAAAGGCAGCACCTCTCAAACCAAGCCAGGCTCCTCACTGACCCGCCCTGAGGTCTCCTGACACAGTCACGGCCACCAAATCAGGGGGCCAAAACTTGTGAGTCAGTAATATTTTCCCTTCGGGAAGAGCTGACTCCCTAACACATATACCCAACATGAGACGTTGTCCACATGAATCAAGACATGGGCTACGCAACGCAAGGCCACGTGTGCAGGCGGGGAGTGCTGGGCCAGGGCAAGGTAAGGTGGGCCATCCCTCGGGCCGGTGGCCAGCCACAGCCTCTCTCTCTCCCTGCCAGGCTGCAGCTGATGCTGCTAGGAAGTGGGGTGATCTGTGCATACAACCAATGGAGGGGTTTGCAGCTGGAAACGGATGCCTCCTAGTCTCCCATTCTTGCCCACAGTTATTTCCTGCTCTGAAGGACACTCTGCGGTGCCGATACCAAACCCCGGTGGGTCTGGCTGCTCCCAGGTTCCTAAGTTGGCCCCATGGGACAAGCTCTGGTTGGTGCAGAAACCTCTAGGCCGGGAGTGCAGACCAATTAACCAGGTCAAGCTCCTGTCTCGACGCGGGGTGAAGGCCTCTTTTTAGTAAATGGATTTCACTAGCAGGGAACAGAACCGCGCTGAAAATACCTTCTGAACAAAACATGCTTCTCCCCATGGGAGGAAGCATGAATTATAAATCAGGAATTTGACAAATGAGTGGCAGGCACACTGCAATTCTGTGTATGTGATTAATCACTTTGAAAAGCAAGATTATCTTTTTACAGTAAACACAAACATTTCTTCCAACACTGAGAAGACCTGGGGCCAGGATACCAATATCAATAAAACCCAGGCGTTATGGAGCCTGTGTGATGGCTGAAAAAGTAAAAATAAAACCCTCGTCAAAATAATAACGGAGCCCTTCAGGGGCTGCCTGTCAATAGTGCCCTTGTTTCTCCAACCCCAGGTTGGGGCCCGGCTCCGCCCCAAATTCCCCTCCCATGATTAGGTGACAATTAAGAGATGGTAAAAGGCAGAGAGACTTGTCTGCACATTCACACACACACACACACACACACACACACACACACACACACACACTTTCATTGTTTCCTAAAGGAAATGGCTATATAAGTCAATTACTCAGTAAATGTGATTTCCTAATTGTTTCTAAGCCTACTGCCTTTACATTCATAAAATATAAAAAAGAAATTAAGTTGTTTATTTTTCTGTAGCTCACACAGACACCCGCGTTTTATAGATACTGATATCCTGACTCCCAGCCTTCCTTGTGTGGCGAAAGATGTTTGTTTTTGTACTTGGGGGGAGGGGCCCCTCTGACAAAACATAGACCAATTCAGGTAGGTTGGGGGCAGTCGGTCATCTCCTTGAGGATATCTGTATATTATCTGTATTGATATGCTTTTTTGGGAATGGTTATTTATTTTTCAGAGCGAGAGAGACAGAGTACGAGCAGGGGAGGGGCAGAGAGAGAGGGAGGCACAGAATCCGAAGCAGGCTCCAGGCTCCGACCTGTCAGGACAGAGACCAATACAGGGCTTGAACTCATGAGACATGAGATCGTGACCTAAGCTGAAGTTGGACGCTTAATCCACTGAGCCGCCCAGGCACCCCTATCTCTATTGATATTGTAAATACCTAGTACATACTAGACACTCAGGTGTTTTATTTATGGCTCCAGTCTTGGGGCTGTCTTACTTCAGTTACCATCAACGACCACCTCCCCACCTGCTCTGATGAAGGGCAGGAAGGGTGTGCGAGCAAAGGAAAGCGGAAGTGCTGGGAATTTGCATGGTGCACAGAAGACAGCCCCGGGGCCAGAGTTTGGAGCACTGCATCGGAGTACCCAAACCTCAGGGTCTGAGCGTCCTCTCCACCCCTTACTAAGCAACAACTCTAGGCAATGTACTTATTTGGCTTCTCCCAGGCTGAGACAAAGGGGATTGAGGGCTAGGAGTCCAAACTATGGGGGGTGGGAAGGGATATTCCTCCCCATCTTTCAGCCCTTCCTGACAAACTGAAAAAAAAAATCTGCAAATACACAACGGATCATTCCCTTTCGTTTCTCAGAGAAACCACAGACTCTTTCCGGCTGTCTCTAGGGGGCATGAGAAGCCAGCACACGGGGACTGTCTCCAGCATCCTAGCAATCCGCAACAGATACAGGCTTCGGCCTTTTCACAGATGCTGCTTTACGCCACATCCGATCTCCCCCGAATCCGAGATTTACACCAACCTCGGGGGCTCGGCGAAGGCGGGAATTCATATTCAGGCACCGCTGGGCACCACGCGGAAACTCGGAATGTGTTTCCTCTGAGTGTCTTCTAAATGGCTTTACTGAGGTAGAATTTACCTGCCCAAAACCATGCCCACCGTGAGTGTGCGGTGCCAGGAGCTGTGGCAGATTTATACAGCTGTCCAGCGACCACCACCAGGCAGTTTTGGAACTATTGCCACCATGTCAGAGTCACCTCCCTGCCAGTGCCGGTCCATCTCTGCTCCTACCCCCAGCCTTCGCCAATCTGCTTGCCGACTCCACAGTTTTGCTTTTTGTAGGAACTAATGGAAGCACAGAATGCGCAGCCTTTTGTGTCTGGCTTTTTTCCCACTTAGCTCAATGTTTCTGAGGGTCACCCGTGTTGGTATATTATTGTTGAATAGTATTCCATTGTGCTACATTTAGTTTATCCGTTCATCTGTTGATGGACGTGTGGATTGTTTCCAGTGGGGTTTTTTTTGGGGGGGGGGCGATCATGAACAATCCTGTTAGGAACATTCACATTCAGGTCTTGTGCGGGCATGTTTTCATTTCTCTCGGGAAGATACTGGGTAGAGCCTGGAATTGCTGAGTCACATGGTTGAGTCTTTATTTTTAAAAGTCCCCGCAGCCCTGTTGCAGCCTAATCTGAGAGTTGCAGGAAGGCAGAACGAAGCACCAAGTTTTGCAAAGTCAAGTGGTAGGATTGTGAGCACAGAGACGCCTAAAGGCACCCACGATTTTCAATTCTTCCATCCCCTACCCCCTGCATCTGCTTTCATGCTTTTTGGAGCAACAATCCTCGGTGGCACCAAAGAATCTGAAATTCTAACTCCTCGTTTGTCTGATGCCATAAGAAAAAGGGCGTCCAAATGAAGGAATTGTCGAGATAACAGAAATATTCTGTTTTCTATTCACGGGATTAAAAATTAGTCATTTTATAGAAATCTTATACATGTGTATTACAAGACCCATTTCCTTCTTCAGTAGCAGAAAAACCTTGATTTTCTTGATGTCTAAGGTTATGACTCTAGAAACACGTCACATTACGCAGCCTGAGTGACATCCTCAAGGAAATCCGGAGGTCTGAGCTCTTGTCGACGGACTGATGCTGCCTCAAGCCGTCTGGGCCCTGTTCTTCCAGCCACCAAGCGCCCTGCTGCCTGTTCAGATGTGATTCTGCCTACATCTTTTGTCCCCCTGGAAATCAGATTACAAAATTGGCTCGTTCGGAATACAGACTAGAGTTCCACTCCAGGTAAAACGCTTGGATTTCACGTTCGGCACCGGACTCGGTGGTCTGGGCTGCTCGGGGAACTTGGAGGTAGAGCTCAGTTCCTGTCTGGAGAGCCAAGGTTGTCGGATACAAATGATCCTTGCACTATGATCTGTCTGCTCTCCATCTGAACAAAATGCTAGGAAACTTCCAATCCCATTGAGCCAAACGGAGGCACTTACTCATGTTCTTATCGGCTATAGAAGCTCAAGGAAAGTAGTACTTTAAGGCAGTAGCGTGACAAGAAAATATTTAGGAAAAAAGGTAACGTGCTTTGAGGAGGCATGCACTGAGAAGAAATAACAGGACATGGCAGTGGTATCCGACCTTGGCTACAAGTGAAATCACCTCGGATTCGTCAGAAAATCATTGGTGCCTGGATCCCACCCCCAAACATCCTGACTGAATCGGGTGCCACTTGGGTTACTGGGATTTTTTTACCTCCCCCCCTCCCCCAAGAGGATTCTAAAGTTTGGGAAAAGTTGGGGAAGCACTGGGATAGAAGTTATCTTGGCTTAAACCAAAGGTGCACAGAAATGAAATGTCCAGGCAGCTCTGCTAACACTCCTGGGGCTTGAAAGCCTTGAACGCATTCCATCGCCTACCTGAATTATAACCTCCACGCCTGGGTGCCTAACACCTTACGTAATTCTAACACCACCTACCTCTCCAGCATTATTTGCCAAACAGGTCCCAGGGGGCCCCGACTCCCTGCCTTTGCTGTTGCTGCCCTATCCTTAACTGCCCTCTTCACCCTCTGCTTCTGAGTGTTTCTGGAAACACTTCAAGGCCCATGTCAAACGCCACCTCTTCTTGAAAGCCCTGGGATCTTCTTAAGCAGATTACCTGCCTCTTTTTCATGCCCGTGGCACATTCCTGTCCTTTCCCTAGGAGCACCTTGCAGGTTCTGCTTCCGCACTGTTGTTGGTATTTATTTTTATCATATTCATTTCTTCTCTGCCTCTCTTTGACTCTTCCCTCCTTGCAGGGGCGGGGAGAGCTGGTGAAGGGCTGGAACTAACACTCTTCCTAAGTTTCAGGATGCAAAATAAAATAATTGAGTTGTTGCTAGCGGTCACACCTGATGCGAAGAGCCGTAGGGTCGTTCATCACGAGTGAGAATGACCTATACCTTTTTTGGTCATGGGTGAGGAAGGAGGGTGAGAGAATCCACCCCCCACCAAGACAGGCAAGAGTCTCAAGCACCCCAGCTAAAAAGAGAGCCTCCAACAGACGCCTGGGTGGCTCCATCGGTTAAGTACCCAACTCTTGATTTTTGGCTTAGGTCACGATCCCAGGGTTGTGGGATTGAGCCCCGCATCGGGCTCTGCACTGAGCTTGGAGCCTGCTTAAGATTTCTCTCTCTCTCTCTCTCTCTCTCTCTCTCTCTCCCCCCTGCTCATGCTTTCTCTCTCTCTAAATAAGAGAGAAAGAGAGAGAGAGAGCATCTCCAAGAAGCAGAACATAGGAATTAAAGGCCACAAGCCCAGCATCCTCAGAGCTGACAAGGGCCACTGACCAGCAGCAGGCTGTGAAAACCGGAGGCCCTGTTTGCCCTCCCTTCTCATCTACAACGTTAACAGCAGGGCAGGGGCCTGAAGCATCCTGAAGCTTGGAGGAGTCCCAAACACCTGAGCAATGACAGGCATTCTTTGAAGAGCCCCCACAGGGACTTCGGGTTTCCTACGAATTTCAGATAGCGAGAAATGCGTCCTATACATCCCTGCAAATACAGTCTTAGTTCTCAGCTGCATTTAAGGGCATAATACTTTTCAGTGAACACACGACTGAAAGGTAATCCCCTTGTATAATCATTCCTAATAAAAATTAAACCCTCCTCCCAGCTTTCCCCTCGTATGTCTGTCACTTGTTCAGCTGAGGGGCGGCGGGGCGATGTGCATCCTTAAGCAGCAGGAAAAGCTGCGGATACCAACCTGTCAAAGGCAAAGTGCTTACCCACACGAGGGATCCCACAAACACAAACCTACCTGGAGGAGAGAGCTGTGCTAAAAGCCACTCTAAGATTTCATATAAAGAGCCAGCACCTCAAAACAGCAGAGCCCTAGCTTGCCGTAGAAGTGACTTGGGACATTCTGGGGCTGGGCACGGTGGCACCCAACATGGATGTGTAGGGAGAAAGAAGTTTGTTTGTTTTTTTGTCTTCTAGAGAATCAGTGTTCCCAGCGGGGAGGACAGTGTGCTTTTCCAGGATGGAATGAAGAGCTGGCCTCTCTCTTTAGCTGTATCAGATGATGGAATTTTAAGAATGTAAGACTGACCAAGAGTTAGTCTGAGAAAAGCAGGGAGGCTGTAAAGAAACCCTTAT
Organism: Paguma larvata; assembly: GCA_030068075.1. Lineage (NCBI taxonomy): Eukaryota > Metazoa > Chordata > Mammalia > Carnivora > Viverridae > Paguma > Paguma larvata. Next base: position 125,264,957 of record CM057827.1, on the reverse strand, counting down.
GGGGTAACTTTATCCAGTCAGGGCAGATAAATCAGCAAGGACAACCTTTCCCATGACCTTCCCACCTCTTTCTTTCCTAAGTGATTTCCCCAAATTTTCTTCGGAAGGAATCTGCTCATTAATGGAGGGCTCCTTTTACTGCAAAGCTTAAAGCCAGGCAAGAGTTGTATTGAAAGGGAGTCTGGAGAGAAAGGTATGTACAGAGAGGTACAAGCAGGCTAACTTCTAGAAAGAAACCATAGCAATAAGCATCAGCTCATGTTTACCTGGTAGTGGAAAGCCTCCGGCTAGTTTAAAAACCCTGATCGCAAAGCAGATTTCTGCCGAAGGCAAAAATTCTACCAATGGCGTAAATCCTATAGGCTAACCGATAAAACAATTTTGTGAATCATGATTTCTATATAACAAAATGAACCATCCAGACTCCTCCAGGTCTCTTCCGTTCCAATATACAGCTTGCCCTGGAACGACGTGGGGGTTAGGGTGCTGACCGTCTGCAGAGCCACCAACACACACGCAATTTTTGACATCCCCCACACTTACCTACTAATAGCCTACTGTTGACGGGAAGTCTTATGATCAATAATTGATTAACACATTTTTCATATATTATATGTATTATATGTTGTATTCTTACACTAAAGTCAGCTGGGGAAGATATTATTTAAAAAAATTATAAGGAAAATAACATTTACAGTACTGCGTTGGATTTATCCAAACAAAACTGTGTACAAGGGAACTCGCCTGATTCGAACCACGTTGCTCATACCAATTGTCAACTGTATTTTAAAAGATGGAATGGTTTTCCACAGTGTACAACATCCTGAGGCGGGTAAGAGTCATGCAAAAGATGATTTCACAGAGGGTTAAGCACCTAAGACCCGTTCCCACTGCTGTTGGCACAGAGGGTCCCCACCAGCACCCCTGTCTTGTCAACACACAGCCCTTGATCGACAGGTCACAACACACTTTTCCAAAACAGCAACCTCTCAAGGATGGAGAGTCATGAGTCCGTAAGGCCCCACCTGAGGAGGCGGGCCACCACGCAGACAGCGTGGAACCTGAGTCACCTTTTGCTTCCTCCTCTCTTCCTTGTAACAAGAAAGAGCTCTCACCTTAGTAACACAGAGTCTTAAAAGCACGCTACTTCTTTTGTAACAGGAGGACGTCGGCTCCTGAAACTCGGAGCACTTACCCCTCCAGCTGCTCCTCTCCTAAGATCTGGCGAAGGTTTTTGAGGAAGGACAAGGAGACCAAGGCGTGGGAATGACGGATCTTCACGTAGCCTGTCACCACCTCGATGAGCCCCATGAAGTTCTCCAGCTCCGAGGCAATGTTATCTGCATGAAGAGGGGGGCCGTGTTAGTGAGCGCTCACGGAGCGTGAGGGAGACACCCTCGGCTTCCCACAAACATGTTTGGAGAACGACTCCGTGGCAGGCCTCGGTGCCACTGAGAGGTTCAGGCTGCTGGTGTGAGAACTCGCCATGCCTGTCACAAAACGGACTTCCCTGGGCTTGACTTTCAACAGCCTCTCGCGGGACAGGGCCCCACAGAGGCAGGGGAAGGAGACTCTCTAGAAGGCTGGGTACCACAGCTCCTGGGCTGATTAACAGAATGTAAAATCATAAATACCAGACTGCCAATTAGTGAAGGCTGACAAATCTAGGGAATGTCTTGTAATATGCTCTGTCAACAGACAGCGCTGCCTCCACAGTACAAGGGCATGACTAAATAAACAACATTTTCTCAGTCTCATTAGGAACTGCCTTTGCTGCATTTCTAGTTCCTAAGATACAGGGATCTATATTTAAAGAGTCCATCTTACTAAGACTGGAAGAAAACACACCAAAATGTTAATGTTGGTTATCTGCTGGTGATTTTTAAAAATTCGTTTCTGTGCTTCTAAGTCCTGGTTTTTATAATGCACACATGTGATTTTTTCTAAGTGTTTTTTATAATGCACACATAGGATTTTTCAGAACGAGAGAATACTCCAACGAGAACTCCAACGAGAGTTGGAGAAAGAGTGCTAATACTACCTATGTGAAAACAACATAATATATCAACGGTGTATTTCCTGTCATCTTATTTAGCCTATCTTTTCCTCGTAGTAAATAAAAAACATAAACTTCAGGTCAACTTTTGCCAAAATTATGATTAATACTATGATGAACTGGTATGGTTCAGCTAATGGAATTTCACCGCACATGACTGTGAAGGCTTGCTTAACGGAAGGTTCTGTCTTGCTTTGGATTGATAAAAATAAAAGAAGAAGGGACTGTCCTGGAGGGCAGGAGACTATGTTTCATGAATAGTTTACTGGTTTCCGGGAGAAATTCAAGTTATAAACACTAGAAGTCGCCAGCAGCTGATATTTTAAGGAAATGATTCCAAATTTTAAATGTGGGGTGGGCTGCACGCCTGACATGAAAATTAAAAAAAGAAGAAGAAGAAGAAGAAGAAGGTTTAGGTACTTAAAGGGTATGTTCTAGGGATGAGGACATCTTTTCAAAAATTAAGAAATCTAGGGGCGCCTGGGTGGCTCAGTCGGTTGGGCGTCTGACTTCAGCTCAGGTCATGATCTCACGGCCTGTGAGTTCGAGCCCCGCGTCGGGCTCTGTGCTGACAGCCCAGAGCCTGGAGCCGGCTTCACATTCTGTGTGTCTCTCTCTCTCTGCCCCTCCCCCACTCACGCTCTGTCTCTATCTCAAAAAATAAATAAACATTAAAAAAAATTAAAAAAAAAAAGAAATCTAGTAAGAGCAAAAGGAATAAAACTTTAGAACTGCCTAAAGGCAAGAGAATTCCAGCCAGAGGAGCCAAGCGTTGTCTCTGTGGTGGAGGGGTCGAAGGTGTTAGGAAAAATCAGGGGCTTCGAAAACTCCAAAAGGACTGAGCATACACATGTCTCTGCCATCTCTAAACCGTAAGAGCTCCGCTCACTCACTGTACAAATAATATTAAGGAAAAGTAAATTCACAGAATAAATAAATCAGGTCATTTTTTTTTTTCTCAAACTATAAAAATTTCTCCACAAAAGGATTTAGGGGAAAAAAAATTCCTTTCAACCTCAAGGTCTCCTTACTACTTTTATTCAAGCTTATGAAATGGTCATCGGTACCCTGACTGAGTGGTCCCAGTGCGGGAGAATTTAAGGCTAGAAGTCATTGTCGGTTGAAGACCAGAAACGAAAACATCACAGAGTTAAGTCCACGAGTGATGCTTTCGCACACGTGCAATTACAGGGAACGCCGCCTACTGCAAATGCAGGTGCTCTCACGGGCTGAGGATCGAACTTTTTGATGACACACGCTTGTATTTTTTTCTTTTTTTTTTTTTGGCTCTCCAAAGTAAATTTGGAGATTAACCACTCTTTGGACTCCATAAAATTTCAAAGTGATATCATTAAACTCTTTCCTTCGCTCAGTCTCCTCAATACACTGAAGTAACCAAAGCTCTTTGGACTCGAGGCCACGCGGATGTGGCTCCAGCTGGAGGTTGCTGAGTCACACCTTTGATCCACCGGCCTCTTCTGGGGCTTGTGTGTGTTGGGACACGCATCTCCGGCGGGGGAGATGGGGCTAACGGAAAGATGAGTGATGACCCTCGGCGTGAACAAACACTGAGCCCACAGCTAAAAACCAGACTGCCTTTCAGTCTGTTATTTTTATCTTTAAGGGAAACTCGAAAAACAGGTGTTGGGCACGAGGCTTATGCACCAGGTTGTTTATCTGGGCCCACACTTCAGGTAGGAGGCATGGATGGGAAGGAAAATCATCAACCAAAGAAAACCAAGGGACCCAGCCATCTCTTCCGGCGGGTGTGGGGGGGTGGGGGTGGGGTGGGGGGGATACTTACTGCCTCGGCGGATATTAATGAGCAAATTGCCCTTGAAGATGGTACATCCTTGGAGCATCTGAGCAGAGGTAACAGAATCGATGGTCTTTGTTTTCTTCTCCTCCTCGCAGACCTTGGGGCAAGGACCTTCACAAGGGATGCAGTACATGCTGTGGAAGATAGAGAATCAACCGAAAACACAGAGAACTGAGTCAGGCTCCATGCATTAAAAAAAAAAAATCATGACGATAATGCTTTTATTCTGGTTGTTTTTACAACACACATTACAAAAAGCAACTGTTTTGAAGCATTTAAGTGGACATGCCGTATCTCATCCCGAAGCCACCCACGAGAAGCCACTCCAGCTGCAAGGAAAAGGAGAAAGTGCCCATAAAGGAAGAGTGTGCCTCGTTTCCAGACAAAATAGGGGGGTGCAGCCTTGAGGCAAGCGGGTCTCTTGGGCTGTCAGCTGGCAAGCCGGCTGGTTCCATGTGGGAGAAACAGCCTGGAAGACAGGACATGCTGGTGGCTCCCGAGGAAAATGGGGCCACTCTCTGATGCCATGGCCTTGCCAGGCACAGCCTGGGAGACGGCACAGGGAGAGGGCAGGGCCGGCGGTGTCTCCGCCACTACGGGAGACTCACTCTCGAGGCCCACCTCCCAGCGAAACCCAGTGAGAGATTCCCAGAGGCACGCGGAATAGCACGGATCCATCACTCTCTGGCTAAAGCACAAATGAGGTTGTCTGGACGGTGTTTGGCGGAAACTTGTCAATGGATCTGGATGGGTTTTTTTCACTGTATACGCGATGAAAGCGAGGAAGTTGCATTGCTTTGTCATGAACTCCTGTTTCAAACGCTATCCCCAACCTGCTGCTAACCCCCAAGAGTCAGGGATTTGTGAGTGTGACCAGCGCTTCTCCTGCTCACCTACCCAACCAGCGGACAGAACGCTCATTCGCTGCTGAGCCACAGACCGGGGATCAAAGTGGGTTGATTTCCAAACAAAATAAAAAGAACGACCTTACGGAACGTGTGTGTAATCAACAGGATGGTAACTGGAGAGGCAGGTGTACAACCAGTATTGTTCTTGAATGATCTTTTCAACTTCATGAAGGTAAGTAAAAAACATTCAAGAAAACAGTTATAACTCTCTTCTCATAAAAGTTCTTTTTTTTTTTTTTTAACAGAACTTTCCTGCATATCTAAGACAACAGTGCAGGAGTTTGTTTTGTTCACAAGCTCACAGGTAAACAAAACTTCCCTGCTCTTTTCCTATTTCATGTTGGGAGAACGCCAGACGAGGTTTCCCAAGGAGCTGGGCCAACCCCAGAAAGGAAGATTTCTTTTTCCTGTAACATCACACACAACACTCTTACTTCTACCGGGGGTAGTGGCTTCCCTTCAGCACTTTTTGTTGGTCTTTTATTACTTCTAACTCACCTACACACCATATAATACACCCACCCGCTCTTTCAAAAAACTTTTTTATCCTGAAATAATTATAGATTCACAAAAGTTGCAGAGAAAGGTCTCCTGTACCCCTCACCTAGTTTCCCCTAAAGGTTACATCTTATATAATAAGAATCCATAGCGAAACCAGGTAATTAACACTGGTGCGATGTATGTATAATTCCGAGTCCTCTTCTCTGTTGTGTGATCTTCACGCCGTCGAGTTCTAGAGGTACTTCATGAAGATCTCCCATACAGCCACCCTGTCCTCATTTCCCTAACTCCTTCCCGGTGACCACCGACCTGTTCTCATCACTGCAATGCTCTCATCTTGAGACTTAAATAAATGGAGTTACATAGTATGCGACCTTTTGAGATTGGCTTTTTCTCACACAGCATAATGTCCTTGAGATCTATCCAAGTTGTTGTGTATTTTGACAGTCTGCTCCTTTATATTGCTGAATTATTAGTCCACGGTAAGGACGTAACACAGTCTGCTGTACCGCTTACCTAGCGCGGAACACCTGAGTTGTTTTCAGTCTTTGGCCATTACCAATGAAGCTGCTGGGAACAACTGTGTACGTGTTGTTCTGTGGACGTAGGTTTTCATTTCTCTGGGATGAATGTCCAGGAGTATAACTTCTAGGTCACATGTTAAGTGTATGTTTAGTTTTCCCTGACGTTCTATTCAAATAGCAATTTCTGAACCAAACGCCTTTGCTAAACTATCTAGGAATCACCTAGCACTTTAAAAATGTTTTTCTAAGGAAGTGCTCTGATTACATGTTTATAGATTAAGCTTCCTTGAATCCATTCTGGTGCGGAGAGGTATAAACAGCATTAATAAATATTTTAAACTTGGTGTCAAATAGGCCTTAAAGGCTGAGAGGGATATTTATTCTTTTTTGACGGTGTTTGATCTTAAAATAGAAGAGGTAGATCTGTAGCTTTGAACAGACTATGAGGGCTGGTAGGGAAAATAACAGCTCGATTCTTTGAAAACGCACGGCGGTGGGAGAAACGACACTGTTGAAATGCGTAGCACTCCCTCCTTCTGGCCCGCCGCACTGCAGGACAGCGTGCCCCCAGGACAAAGATGGTGCCACCCCGGGTTCCTGCACCAGCTGCCCCAAGAAGGAACCATGGCTGCGCCTCATCTGGGTTCTAGGCATTGCCCAGGGCACAGGGAAAGCCCTCCTAAGTTCTAAGTCTGCTAACAAAATGGGAGTAAAATGCAGTAGACTTAATTCTGGGTGGCATATGCATACTTTAGAGTTCACTGTGACTCCCTGGCACACTCATCTTTTAGTTAAAGACATCTGAACAGGTGGAAAGTTGTTCTCTGTCTAATATTATGAAATAATGTCAGTTCTAGCTTTGTTTTGAAATTAAGCCTATGGTATGAGCAACATCTCCAAATATTACACTGGAAACAACCCCCTTTCGAAAGACTTGCTTGAGGGGCCCCTGGGTGGCTCAGGGGGTAAAGCGTCCAACTCTTTGTGTAGGTTCCGGCCATGATCTCACGGTTCATGGGTTTGAGTCCCGGGTCTGGCTTTGCGTTGACAATGCAGAGCCTGCTTGGGATTCTTGCTCTCTCCTCTCTCTCTCTGCTCCCCCTCCACCAACTTCCCGGCTTGCGCATGGGCGCTCTCTCTCAAAATGAATAAATAAAACTGCTTGATGCAGTTAACAGAAATAGACTGCAGCAAAAAGCAGGTGAGTTGCGCATTCAAAATCTGTGTTTACTTTTCTAACAGTATTTTATACTTGTAGAAGAGAGCTGCAGAATCCAGGAGCGTGAGGGCCCCCTGGTGCTAAGCTAATCATGAAGGAAGCAACTGGCCCACTGCAACGAAACCATTCTTTCCTAAAAGTCCTCTGCCCTACCCAGAGGACGGAAGAGCGACCCCACCCCACGCCCCTCCCCCGGGTCTTCTTTTGCATCCAGAGCTACAGTTCCACAACAATGCTATTATTGCTTTTTTCAAAAACATAAACCAACAGCAAATTTCCGGAAGTCCAGCGGGCATGCACAGGGGGATGCTCTCTGCTGTGGACAACTTCTTAGCTTCCCAAGTGAAGTCTTGATGTTCAGGAGGGAAAACGAGAGAGACAGACAAAACCGAGGGAAGGGGACGGTGGAGGAAGCCAGTGAGCGAGAGGGGCAGGTGCTGACGGGAAACACAGGTTACTTGAAGCTGCCGGTTACTCTGGGCGGCTGCTAGTGCGGGGCACGGGAGGAGCTTGTGCTCCGGACTTTTAGGCCTGCTGGCTGCCTCAAGGATGCTGACCTGGGCTTGGCTTATCTTCCGAACCGTGCTCCAGAAGACTTTGCTGGGCCCCTGCTGAGCGGTGGGAAGTGGGAGGGGGCGGCCTAAGTCTACAGTGCTCCCAGGTCTCCCCCACACCCCAGCACTGCCTGGATGGTAGGCCTGGCAGGTACGAGGAGGGGAGAGAGAGTGACCTCCAGGCGGTACCTAGGCCAGCATGTCAGGTATTGTAATTTCAAATGGCCAGGCAGTGTACTTCCACAACACAACATAAACCAAACTGGCTGTATTATCATTATTATTATTATTATTATTATTATTATTATTGTTATTATTATTATTATTATTATATTTTTGGCCAATTGCTCCTAGAATCTCCTACAAAACGTCAGTTACACCAGCCCTCTCAAGTAGACTCCTCGACCTTAACCTCCCGGGGTCCGCCGCCCCGCCCCGATGGAACAAGGGCAGCACCAACCTCTCTGCTCCCGAGGGGGAGAGGGGGGGTGGGAGGGGGAGAGCGGAGAGGGGGGGGACTGCGCGACTGACCTCTGACTCCCGTTCCGGATGAACCCCGAGGGGCACTCCTGCATGCACTCGCCGTCATGGATCACGAACCCCTCGGAGTCGCTGCTCTCGGCGTTGGGGATGTTGGCGCAGAAGTCGCGGTCCACGCAGCGCCAGCCCTCGAAGCGGTAGGTGTTGGGCGGGCAGGTGGGCACGCAGACGCCCGCGTAGTAGTAATGCCTGCAGGCCACGCAGGCCGTGTCGTTGTCCGGCGCGCTGCAGCTGCCCAGGCACTCGGGGTGACAGCACTCGTTGCTGTCGGTGCACGCCCGCTTCCCGCACGCACTCGGGCACACTGTGGGGGCAGAGGGAGCAGAGCGTGAGGCTGGCAGGGGCTGGACGGCCTCCTCCAGGCCTGGCCTGCACTCTCCTCGGTCACCGCCTACCTCCCCTCCCCCACCGGATGTCTCCAGTGACCCACAACCAACCACCCGACCACCCACACGACCACCGACTCCCAGTGACAGCATTACGGACCCTAATCACGCTTCCATCAAGGCAGGGAGAATCTACTCTGTATTTCAAGTCAGGAGGCCGGGGTTTAAAGTCCAGCCTCTCCTATTTGCTCCCCGTTTGCTCCTGATGAGTCTTTAGCTTCTCTGACCTTCACCCCGTCTTTTCTCATCTATAAAATGAGGGTAGTAATATCCACACTAGAAGTTTGCCCCAGGCCAGTGTGATGATGTGGTGGCCCTATGGGAACAATACGGTGTATTATTCCTTTAAAAAGCGTTATGAGCTGTTCATTCTGCATTTTGAATGTGTTCCTTGAATATCTTAAAAAGCCTCAATGCGCAGAAATAATTATTTAAAAGATTATTTTATTATTTATATTATTAAGAGTATTTTTAAATCATTTAAAAAATCATTTACTTTAAAAAAGATTAACCTAGAATATAGGAAAGAGGATACTATTCGGATTTACAAAGGGGCGTTAGAGAAGTTTCTGTCTGCTTCGGATATCAAAGGTCTAACTCCAAAAAATGGTGGTATTAACTTCTTCACATATCCTAAACTGTTACATAACTGAGAAGTCCCTGGGTCTGACCGCTATTCTCAAATACAAAAAAAAAAAAGGGGGGGGGTGGGCAGTGTCTCTGAGTCCAGAGGACTCATAGGGTATTAGAAGCCATCTCCGTTGAGCCCTCTGCTCAGCTTAGGTGAAAGCAGTGTCTAAAAACCAGAGACCCACAACTCATGGCCTGAGTAGGTGCGCTGGCGTTTGTCTCCATAACAGTGCTGTAATGATCACACTCCACGGGGCTGGTAGCCTCACTAGCAAATACAGTGTAAATCAACAAAAGTATGAAATCTGGTTTGTATTATATGTCTCCTACTTTTTCTTGAGCTGGGAAACACAAAATTATTTAAATATGTATATTATTGACTCTGACATACATTATCGAGTGAAGATTCTATTGTTTTTCCTCATAATCAAAATATGTTCTCGAAACAGTATCAAGATCACAGTTAAATGAAAATATGTAGGAGATCTAGTCCATTTGCCCCCCAAAACCTCCTTTATTAATACCTTCATGTGGACCCCCCTGTCCCTTCCTATGCAAGTGCATGTACATATAAATACAAAGAAAGAACAAACCATTCTGAAACTATTTTTTGGCATAATATAGCGTGAATTCCACAATCACTTAACAACTGTATTACACGTCACAGTATAGTGTAAGTTATAACCTGTTTCCTACTACGAGACCTTTCCTTTACTCCCAACATTTTATTATTACGATGAACACTGCCTTCTTCATGAGAATCCTTAATTATTTCCTTAGGATCAATTTCCAGAATTGAGCTCGCCAAGTCACACTCTGCTCTAGAGAGTCTGCGCCAGCTTACGCCCTGCCAGCTGCATCCGAGAGTTCCTATCTTACTGCAGAGGTGAATTTTAAACTAATAGCAGGAAGGGAAGTCCATTTATCCTTTAGTTACCTATCCATTTAGCAACTGTTCATTTAGCAACGTGCCGCACCTGTGCGTCAGACGTTGCCCTTAAGGAATGGACAATACGGCAGCTCGAGGACAGGGGTGAATGGAGGTACATGGCATGCCTGGGAACCAGGGAAGGTTTTGAGGAAGTATTGAGGCTACCAGAGCTGCAAGAGGAAAGATGAGGAGGATAAGAATAAAGAATAACGCAGAGGAGGGGCACCCGGGTGGCTCAGTTGGTTGAGCATCTGACTTCAGCTCAGGTCATGATCTCTCGGGTCGTGAGTTCGAGCCTTGCATTGGGCTCGCTGCTGTCAGCATGGAGCCCGCTTCGGATCCTCTGTCCCCTCTCTCTCTGCATCCCCCCTGCTCTCTCTCTCTCTCTCAAAAATAAACATAAAAAAAAAGTCTGAGTCCCAGAGACTAACTGGGACCAGTATTGCTCACGAAACCCCCTTCCTCTGGCTTATAATTTAAATAAAACGCTACGTAAAAGCACAGGCAGTAGACATTCATAGTAAATAGGATTGAAAACTCAAGAGCATTAAAAACAATAGAAAAAATATCCCCATGTACCGGCTGGGAATCTGTAATACCCAAATGCAAATGTTGAGCGCTTCCAGTATGAGAAAGAAAGAAAGAAAAAAACCTGACAAAGTATCCGCAGCTTTATTTTGCATTCCATTCCTCATTCCAGGGGAAATAGCATCTGTGGGCAGTGGTCCACTGAGACCCTTCAAAGGAGTATGTTACATGGAACTGCACGGTCAGTCAGTTCTTGCCACAAGCAGCACACGGGCTGGGGAATTAGGGTTTTGTTTCAGAGAAGGGAGCTACTTCAGAAGGAATTTCAGTAAAGCTTAAATTAGGTAAAATCATGTTATTTATAGGCAGAACAGTTCCTCTTAAAGGGATCACAAATCAAGGGGTTCCTTTGTGTTACGTGATCCAAATTGCACGGCACATATTGGCTGAATCCTCCAGGGGAATAAAACTGGGGTGTGACAGGGACGGAGGAGATAGGAGAGGTCACTTGTTTGCTGGAGGACAAACTCTAAATAAGAGGCTGCTTCAGAGACGGAAGCTGGTGTTCCCCCCGGGCCGCAGCACAGTCAGAGGATTCTGGGAGGCAGGAGAACACTCAGGAAGTTCAGGATTAGAGAGTCCTGGAGTCAGCCCCAGAAGCCTGCTGTAAATTTTGTGTCTTCTCAATGTATATAAATATTATTAGTGTTTAGGACTATTAAGGGATTTCTTGAAAAGCCCTGGGCAGTGCGTCTCGCCAGCAGATGGATGGCTGCTCCACGCAAATGCCAAAACTTAAAATTTAGTACAGTTACCAAATTTCCAATTACGGAGCTGTGGGAGAAAAGGCAGGGAGCCTCTTCCCTGGCTTTCATGAACAAGGAGCACACCTAACATGATTAAAAGACATTTCTGCTTTTCAAAATAAGAGGAAAATGGAAGCTGCTATAAACTAACAAATATACAGAGGGAAAAGCAAATTTATTTTGCCCACGAGATCCTTCTATGCATTGGGATTCTCAGAATGACCAACAATAAAAAAAAAAAGCCTATCTAAACTGCTGGAAAAGCTAACGACATGTCCCATACCTACCACTAAAAGGATTGATTTGGGGTCACAGCCACATAATAATGAGATGCTGCATTTAAAAGCTCATTCCCTTCATTTTGGGGAGTAGCAAATAAGTCACGCATCAGCCTGTAACTTCTTCCCTCCTCAGTGTCCTTGTACTTATTAAGTTCTAGTTTTTGGTGTGTGTGTGCTTTTTTTTTCTTTTTAACATTTGTTTTTGTTCTTAACAATCTTTACTCAAGAGAAGCCATTTTAAAAACAATTATGAAGGAACTGAAGGTGGAGAAACTCAACCTCTTCACAAGGAACAAAAAAATGGAATGGGGGCCACTTTAGAGATTATTTGGAATAAAACTGTGACAAAGAATAGAAATAGTTCATGGACGTTCAAGTGAGGTCAAACTTCGGAGTCAAAACACAGGCTAGTCTAGAGACATCGTAATTATTTCTGGGTTACCCTATGTAACACACGCCTTTCCTAATTGACATGCATCCTTATGCGTAAAGGTGAACCAAAGCTAACTCCAGGAAAATACACTTGAATTTCCGAAGTGCATCAGGGACACACAAGGGCCAGAGAAATCTACGGGTTTCTCGTCCTGCCGGGAGAGGAGTGGACTCCATCAGAGAGCATGGGGAGCAGGTGGGTGGGGAGGACACCGCTGGGTCAGCTGAATGCCCACGTCCACCCAAGGCTGCGGGCACTGTCCTCCAGGGAGCACTCAGCCACAGGTGAGGGGATGAGGAAGGTTCCTTTGGACTGTTAAATATCAGCCTTAGGAGCCACGCTCTAGGCTAGGCCCCGCAGACACGCAAGCACAAGACAGCCAGCCCTCCAGGGGCTCCCCACCCTGAGGACAGGCAAGGGGAATACCAAGAGAGGCAAGCAAGGGACCAGTGAGGAGGGCTTTCCACGAGAAGGGACTGCCAGGACCTTGAAAACCCAGCAGGAGCTAGCAGGTGCACGGGGGTGCTGCAGGGCTGATGGGAAATGCGGGCCAAGAGAACCAGACTCAGGAAGAACGTGTGACTGACCAAGGCTTTGGGGACTGCAGGGGTACAGGAGACGGAGAGGAAAGATGGTGAGACCCGAGTTAGAGAGAGGTGAGAAGGGCCTTTTAACCCACAAGTAGGAGTTGGGACTACTTTTTTTTTTTAATATTTTTTTAAACGTTTATTTAGTTTTGAGAGACATAGAGACAACGTGAGCAGGGGAAGGGCAGAGAGAGGGAGATATAGAAACTGAAGCAGGCTCCAAGCTCTGATGAGCCATCAGCACAGAGCCCGACGTGGGGGTCGAACTCACAGACCACGAGATCATGACCTGAGCTAAAGTCGGCTGCCTAACCAACTGAGCCACCCAGGTGCCCCGGGACTACTCTTAAAAGAGGAAAGGGATGCTGTTTAAAGATTCTAAGCTGGGCGTCACATGAGCAGATGTACACTTTAGAAGGATCACTCTGGCTGCTGAGTGGAAAACGGAAAAGACAGGTGACCCATGGAGTCACGGTTGCCATCACCGTGAGCCATGCCGGTGGTCCAGATCAAAGAGGCAGTGATGCGGATGGGGAAAGCAAGCAGCTTGAAGATACATCTGGAGAATGTGGGAAGTGTGGCGAGCTTTTGTTTTTGGAGGGACAGAGAAAGATCAGTTCAGTTTGGGATGTGTTGCTTGGTGTATGCCGGATGCTCTCGCACTGTAAAATCATCTTCAATCTGTCCTCCGTTTTATCCTCGCGCATACTCCTCCCCGCCCATCGCCCCAAGCAAAGACCTCCGTGGATGGGAGCAGAGTGTGAGGAACATCGAGGCTCCCCTGGTTCAGGGTGAGCTGCTACATTTTATCCCAGTGATTCGCCTGGTGCTGGTGCAAGTCAGCCAGCGGCAAAAGCAGGCTTCTGGGAAAATGCTTAGAAGCCATGAAATAAAACGAAGATAAACCTGGTATAACTGTGTGTGAGCTGCACACATACCTATGTGTGTTTACATATACATACATACATTGCACATATATGTGGTAAAGCACAATTTCCTCAAAAGGAAGACAAGAAGAGTCAACTATCAAGTTTCTTGACATCCTGAGAACTGACTAATGGAAAACTCTGGAGAACTGCCTGGAAGACTGTAGCCAATAGCCAAATCAGCTACCAGGGGCGAAAGAAAGTTCAAGTGGCAACCGGTGACTTAAAATGTTCCCCCAAAGAAAGTCACATTTGCAACAATGTTTCTCTTCAGGCCAAAAGAAACCTCCTCCTGTGCTGGAGAAAACATTCCACCGTGGAAGCAGCTGGACAAAGAGCCATTTTAATGGTTAGAATCCTGAAGATACTCAGTCTTCTTTGTGGGATGGAAGAACATTCGGTGTGTCCACTGAAGGTTCTTTCTGAACCTGTTCTGTTAACACAGTGAGCCGCATTTTCTCCCAAATGTGTACGAAGGAGTTCCTCTTTGCAATCCGAAGAGGTTTTCAAGACCCAGTTCAGAGTCCGCTTCTTTCCTAACTGGAAGGCCCCTGGACAAAGCATCCTTGCGTTAACATACGAACTTTCTGAGATACGGAGGTTTGTAGGGGCGGGGGGAAGTTACATACTTCTGCTCCTTACTACTCCCTCCCTGTTAACTGTCTTCCCGCACCTTCCACTCCATCTAAAGGGACTGCTTTGGAGCATGCAACAGTAGGCAGCCTCATGCAAGAAGCTTCTAGGGCCATTAGATCTGTCTCCAGTTCAGAAGCGACAAGTACTTAATGTGGTCACGTTCACCCCTTTCATCCAAGCACAGAGTCTTAGAGTTGAAAGGAAGTTTAGAGGCCATTCAACTCGGGCCTGTCTCAGACACCTCTCTACAAAAACTTAGGTGAGCCTTCAAACAATGTCTAGGCGGTTCATCACCTTAGAGAAAGCGCTACTCCAACTGCCAGATAGCACCAACCTTGACCAAGTTCTTCCTTACACCCAACGAGCATGCCTCTTCCTCTTCCTTGGCACTCTCCCCAGACCCCATTCAGGTGTCTGATACTCCGGGAAAGCAGAGGCTTTCTTTTTTACAGGTCAGACTTTCAAATACTCAGGCTCCAAATCCCAACACGGTGATCCTGGCCTCCCTCCACATGCTTTACTCCGTCACAGCTCGGGTAACATCCATGAGTACCACTGCTTCGCAACATCTGCCCCCAACCTACTCTTAACACAGCAGAAGTAATTAGGACGGTGTGGCGTAGCAGGGGACTAGGAGACCAATGGCGGTCGTCCATGACCAAGGCAGTATGCTTGGGGTGACCACTGCATCTTCAAAATAACTATTATTATCGCACTGAGGTAGCCAATCTGAGCTTCTATTTGCCAGAAACTCCTGTCTTCCTTTTCACGATACCTGTTCGAGTCCCTCTTATGCAGATGCAATTTTGGTCTAAATAGAGGACTCCCTGTTGACATAAAGTTGACATTCACTGAGCATTTTCACGTGTCTGACGATACACACCTAGTACCTTATATGCCTTAATTTAATCTTCCTAATAATCACACGGGATCAGTATCATTATCCTTATGTGTAGATGACCAAACGGAGGCCCAGAGATTTAATCTCTGTTCAGGGCTATTCATGTATGATTTAATAACTGTTAAGCTGTAAAGCTGGGCTTCAAACCTAGATCTGCCAGACTGTGGGTGGTAGCCTCTTCACCCACTCTGTTCCACAGCGGGACTGTGTTCCAGCCAGTCTGTGTTGTCGAAAAGGAAAGGGCTAGGATGTGGTTCTCGTGCCAGTTTTCTTTTTAAGCATGCATCCATCACGAAAAAAAAAAAAATCCAAGTCCTAGCTTTTCTCCTCCCTGAGGTGCACCACTCCATCAGAAGGAAGGACAAAACTCACGGAACATAACAGGAAATGTTCTGGAAAAGGGACAGGCATCCAGGTGATATTAAGGAGACAACATGTGCCCACCAAGCCTTCTTTGTTTATTGAGTTTTAGCAAAGAGAACCCTCGGGGACATTTCTTCCAGCACAAATTTGCGAGGCTGAGCCCTGTCAGATGTACCATTAAATGTCACCGCTAAGTTGCAATACTGAAGTAACAGCTCCCATCATGGAGGGCGCTGAGTTAGCACACATTCTGTGGGGGCAAATGCAACTATATATAAATGACTGGGCTGTCAGGAGGCCAGACCTGTAAGACCCAGGGAGACTCCGGGACCTGCAGAACCTGTGTCACCCAAGTGTAACTCATGAAATTAGATAACCAGAGTTTGCTTTTTCACCAGTTAACATGTCTCAGCAAGACTGAAAACTTGGTCATGGAGGAGGAGGAGGAAAAATAAAAATGTTCCGTGCCTTCCCCTAGGTCAGCTCTTAAACGCATATAAATCAAGGCTTAACGAAGTAAGCAATAGAAAATAGTCAAGCTCCGAGACTAGACCTCACTGTCCAGTACACAAGGTAAGCCAGAGGTATGGGAAAACATTTCATTCCGGCTGCTGAATGCATCTGTGAACATGTCATTAACGAGCGAAAGAGGTAATCTCATCTCCAGACAGTGCCCACTGGATGGCTTAAGTCTCCAAGGTCTGATAGGTTGTGCTGGGTAGAGCATCGAGAAAACAGAAGCAGAAGAAAAAAAGCAGCCAAGAAGCCAGAAGGTGGAAAGGTCTAGGTAGCACTATTATTAAGTCAAGATTTCCAGAGTTAACTAGTAACAAGAGTAAACAAGTACAAAGATACAGTGTAGGATTACGGTGGGTACCAGAGCTAACTGAGGAGCACAAGGCAGATCAGGAATCCTCCTCTGGCTGAGGGGGCTTGGGTTACTGTGGGTTATGTGATGTTTTTTCCTTCCTTCACACCTTATTTTTATAACAGCTTTACTGAGCTAGAATTCACACACAACTCACCCCTTTCAAGTGTACAAATTGATGACTTTTAGCATCTCCACTGAGTTGTACAAACATCACCCCCAAAGAGAAACTGTGTACCCATCAGCCACCTCTCCTACCCACCCCCACCCTCTCTCCAGCCCTGGGCAATTGCTAATCTACTTTCGGTCTCCACAGATTTGGCTATTCTGGACGTTTCATACAAATGGAAGCAGACACCGTGTGATCCTTTGTGGATAGCTTCTTTCACCTAGCAGAACGTTCCCAAGGTTCCTCTGCGTTGTGGCGTGTGACGGTACTTCATTCCCCTTTACGTTCTATGAAATTTTGCTTCCATGATCCACAGGTGGCAAAATCAGCCCTGTAAGTCAGCCTTTTACTCCTCCCATGAAGTGATGAAATCACAGGTCCATCGAGAGGTTGGTAGAAAGGCCAACCTGAACCCCAGAATCTATTCACAGTTCAGATTTGTTCTAAAGGAAGAAAGACGGTACCTGTCAACTTGACTAAATTGTGTCCTTCTCTGACATTAAGAAAAAAGAGGAATCGCCATCTAATCTGTGGGGGAGAGGTCACCGGATCTGGGACGCTCTTACCTGCTCTGCCTGACGGAAGATAAAATATACTAATGGGCTTAATCTCTACAGAAATGCCTGACAAATAAAGACATTGCATCAGAGAAAATTCTCCTTCGGTGCGGGTGAGGCGAAACGAAAGCAATCAAGTCAGATATTAAGAGGGAGAAGGGAGAGTCGCCTTCCCACTCTCTTCACTTGTATAAAACAATATTCTTTAAAAAAAAAAAAAAGAAATCAAATTATCCTAACGTACTTTAAAATCGTCCCCAAATTCTTTCTTCTAAACTCATATTCAAAGCCTACATACAAATTTGGGAAACACGGACAAGATTCAATGGGGAAAAGAGATCAAGGAAGTGGGGGAACGCGTCGGGGGTCCAGCGGGACCGTGGCGGGTGCAGGCTGTGTCTGCTTCTTCACATGGGAACGTGGAGTGTCTTCCTCGGACACAACTCACACCGCCTTCCTCCATCTTGTTTTTGAGTCTCTCGCTGCCAAATGGGTGACTCTTTGGAAACCCTTCCCCGACGCTGAGACCGCCAGGCATGAACACACAGAGACAGCGATCACTTACTACTGCCTGTCACAGATGCTTAAATGGACAGGGTGGAAAAAATATTCTTTTCACACACTTAAAAATTACTCCAAGTTATTTTAAATTTGGAACTGTTTGTATATTCCTTATAAGTTTATAAAACTCACACTGTCCCTCCATGACTAACTAGAGTGGAATTGAGAGAGTATTCTATATTTATAACTTGTCTGGTTGTTCGTGCGTACGGGCCTATTTCCACCCTCCCTTACTGTACACAGAGTTATGTGAGGTATTGTGGGCGCCTAAACTTTGCTGATTTCCTAACAAGGCAGGCCTGTGTCCCGCAGGGACAAATTGGGGGCTGTTTTGTCCAAGTGGAGGCCCAGCTCAGAGGGAGAGGCCTCCAGCTTTGTGGTTTTGGCTACGGCTCTTAAAACCGGTGTTGGGGCCCACTCCTGGGCAATTGCCTGCTTCGCTCGTGTTGACCGAAGTACCAACGCTACTGATAGGTTGTTTATTACACATACCTGTTAGGAGCTCCAGGCTACACAGCCGTGGCTACACATATCACTTATTCCTGCTTATTTTGATAGAAATTGTTAGTCTAGAAGGTGTCCTGCGGAACCAGCCATGCCAAAGCCCGGTTCCACATACATCAACACTTAGGTAAACATAACTTAAATGAATTAACTGAATACAGTCACTTGCAGGGAAATGACTACTTAGAGACCAGCAGGCACGGTTTTGGATAAAACTTTGGCAACAAGAGAACCGTTTACCAGGAGATAGAGCTAAATGCACGAAGTACCTATGGGGGTAGATTTGTACAGTATGGGTGGAATTTACACTGGTACGCACACACCTGTACACACATACGCATTGTGGTGCAGCCTCTTCGTGGGCAGTCAACAAATAAAGCTGCCTCCTTGGGAGGCTGCACTCCTAGTCAATGCCCTCACAATTTTACAAAGCCCTTTCAGGATCTTCTTTTGGAAAAAAAAAAAACAATGCTTCTTGAGACCATAGCGCATTCTTTGATGCAGCCTCGAGTGCGTATCTTTGAAAAAGGAAGGGAAAACGGTCCCTAAACCCATTTTTCTTTCTTTCCTAATGTCAGAAAGGGAAATACGTATCCCATCTCAACGCTGTGGCTGCCACAGACTTGGGGTTTCTGCCTCCCTCCCTCCGATTTCTTGGCCACTTACAACACGGCTTGAGTTAACTGTCTTTCAATGTCCTTGGACCATTTTCTTCTTGGGAGATTAACTTTATACTAATTATTTAAATTTGAGCCCTTAAAGATGTATATGCTTTTTAAACACAGCGCTGTGCCTTCAAAAAACAAAAAAATCTTTAGGTGCCTGGAGAGAAAAATGTTTCCCCCTTCTGTAATTAAATCTACCTGAGGAGCGTGGGTCAGAACGGCAGACTCTTAAGTCATGTTTTGCCTCTCCGGAGTCTCTGCTTCGCTCTCCTTTGATCGTGCTCCTTCCTGATGGCACACTCTCAGACTTGTAAACACATATCTTAGAGTATATGTTATGCTACCACACCGCCTTTTTCCTTTCCATTATCTAATCTGATTGCCGGCCCCATTTCCTGAAGTTAAAGTATTTTTACTACTGTGGAAAAACCACAAAAGATCCACCAGACTTCCCACCTACAGTAAACTGTGTTATCGTTAAAGGTGGGGGACGGGGCGTCCTGCACGATCCTACATTCTGGTTCACAGAATTGCCACAGAAACCGTGGGAGAACCAGTTTTGGAGAACCGGACCACGGAACACCTACGCCCACAAAAATTCATGGAACTTATATTTCATCTAGTTGATGATTCAAAAGTGCCTTGGAAAAACACACAAATGTAGAAATGTTGGAATGTCCTTGTGCAAAGATTATTACCCCCTCCCAAAAAAAAAAGGCCCAAAATAAAAACAAAAACACCTAAACCAAAAATACCTTGTCATTCCCACAGAATTCTGTTGGTTTATATTTTATTTGGTTTGGTTTTTTATTTCTGTGGCTGGTGGAGGTGGGGGGGGGCAGTAGTTTTGCTACAAACGTTATTGCCCTTGCCAGAAAGCATTAAAAGTGCTAAAATCCTATCTTGGCAAATATAAATCCAGTCCCATTGGACAGTATCATTTTGTTAACTTCGTGTGGGGAAAAATCTTGACTCTATACTTTGGAAAGGTTGACTGAAGGATTCCAAAGTTTAAGTCTCTCCTTTGCCCAACTTTAAAACTAATATTTTAGGGGCGCCTGGGTGGCTCAGTCGGTTAACCATCCGACTTTGGCTCAGGTCATGGTCTTGTGGTTCATGAGTTCGAGCCCTATGTTGGGCTCTGTGCTGACAGCTCAGAGCCTGGAGCCTGCTTTGGATCCTGTGTCTCCCTCTCTCTCTGCCCCTCCCCTGCTCACACTCTGTTTCTGTCTCCCAAAAAATAAATGTAAAAATGAAAAATTAAATAAAAATAATATTTTAACCCTAATAGTTGAATTTTTCAGTTTTTGGGTTTTTTTGTAAGTGGTCAGTAAAATTGAGTTAAACTGAAGTGCCAACACAGGCAACTCGTGTTTTAAAGAGTGTGTTTCAGTTATAAATGCCCAACGGAGATGGGCTCACAGGTGCCTTCTGTTTTTCTTCCAATTAATCAGGAAACCTCCGAGAGCATACTGTTATTCGATCTTTGAATCATTAAACATCCAGCACATTTCTGGGGCCCCTGGGAGGCTCAGTCAGTTAAGCGTCTGACTTCAGCTCAGGTCATGATCTCGTGGTTCTTGAGTTCGAGCACCATGTCAGCGGGCTGATGGCTCGGAGCCTGGAGCCTGGAGCCTGCTTAGGATTCTGTGTCTCCCTCTCTCTCTGCCTCTGCCCCGCTCACACTCTGTCTCTCTCTCAAAAATAAATAAACATTAAAAAATATCTAGTACATTTCTGATTTTGGATATTTGGCTTTTCCCCAGAGTATTATCCAAAGTATAAGTGAATTGTATTGCTGCAGGCCCAACATCACTTAGGGCTCTAAGGAAGCTGCTAAGGGAAGCAAAATACGGTAAAGCCTACTGTCAGCTCTGAACAGCAAGGTGGAAGGTTCAGGAGCCTTCCCCTTCAGACGCTGCCGCTCACTGGCAAGGGACGGCCACCTCACGCCAGGACGAAGGGGTGATGTGCAGCAGCCCAGCGGGCCCTGGGAGAGAGGCGGGTCCCTCGCCCCCTCCCGTCAGAGCAACTTTTCTCCCACCCCGAATCCTTGAATCCTCGTTTTTTCACCGCCTCCCAAACACTCTCCATTACATACTACAGTCTGATTTTCAGGCTTCAAAGGAATTTTCTTTGAAAGATGGAAGAACTTAACACTTAGGGCTAATTTTATTTTTAAAAGAAACGAGCAGGGTAGCTCTACCGTGCAAAACACAAATGAGGCTCCAGACTTTGGAAACCAGTCCAAGAACCATTCTTTCATTCCATCCTTGGCCTGAAGACTGAAGCAATTTGCACAAAAAGTTCATAAACACAAAGGGGTCCAATGGCACTCGAGCCCCAGTGAGGACGAGTGTACCCAGGAAGCCGCACGTCTGGCATACCACGAGAGCGTCTAAGGTTTACTTGCTGAAATAGACAGCAACTCTTCGAGCACCTGACTGTGCTTCACAAGTCAACTTTTTAACCCTTTCGCTGAACACTGTCAAGCCCCAAACTGGCCAAGTGGCTTAAGAAAGGCGGGGGGGGGGGGTAGGAGAGGGAGGAAAGGAAAGGAATGATCAAAAGCATAAGGCTGTTTTTCAAAATAAATCATCTAAAATCCTGGACTTGAATACACTGAAGATAAGGATCTGAAAATAGTTAAGAGAGTTATCATTTCTTTTTCCTTCAAAGGAATAAGCTCTGTAGCAACTTCCTAGGATTTGATGTCAACACCACGGATGTCTCCGGAGTTCCCGGGGCACCCTGGAGCCCCGGGCCGGGGCCAGGCTGTGCTGTTTGCGCACTGCAGAGTGGCGCGCAGCATCCCTCAGGACCTGTTTGTGTTTTACTCACAGAGAGAACAAGTACTGGCAAGGGACAAAAAAAGAACATGTTTTGCAAACAATCAGAGTGACCTGAAACCCAGGGTGAAGACTGCAGTCGGCCTGCGCCAGGCTCTGTGCGACGCTGGCTAAGTGGAGTGTTCCGGAGAGGGAAAAGGCTTCTGGCTTTCCCATTCACCCAGGAGGACCTCTCACCTCAGGCCCCGCCCCTGCCCCGCCCTTCCCTTTGTTCTGCTTCCTCAGCCAGCGGAGCATCTCTGAAATGAGATGAATGCCCGAAGGAAAGAGCCCCCAGTTTTCTCCCCGGAGCTGAAAGCAGCGCGGGAACTGGGCGTCCAGGCGAAGGCTTTCATCTCATTTGGCACACGAAGAAAATGAGACCCTGATGGCTGAGACTGCGACAACCACGCGGCCCAGGACAGGTCCAGGACCCGGCCTCCGGAACTCCACGCCCAGGGCTCCCGGCACACGGTGATGTGATCTTCCCAGACCCCTACTTGCCTGCACTGAGAGAGGGGTCTCACACCTCTGAAACCACACGACCCCTTTCAGGATAATCCACGCACAAACCTCCTTCCACGCGGCTGGAAATTTTGTTCTTTAAATTTTTTTTAACGAGTTTTTTAAAAGTAATCTCTACACTCAAGGTGGGGGTCAAACTCACAACTCTGAGCAAGGGGCGACACTTCACTAATGGAGCCGGCCAGGCGTCCAGCTGTTGGAAATTTTGAAATGGATTATTTCCCCCCATTCTCCCCAGGTTCAATTCTGAACCTGCCTATTCAAGGTATTTTCCTCCCAAATGCACCTGCCCCCACTCCACAAACTCAGGTCTCCGGGCCTAAGTAAAGCCTATTAAATGCATTTCCACCTCAATTGCACCCCACCTCCATCTAAATAACTAAAGCCTGAACTCCCTCCTCCCCCCAAGTCTACTTTTTCCTGTCTGGCAGCTGGGCAGACCTTATCTTCCTCAGTTGACATTCCCAGCCCACCCAGCACTCTGCAGGAGCACAGCAGATACACTTGGAACCTGTTGCCTCTATCCTCCTCTGCCCTCTCTAAAATGCTTGCCATAATCCCTCCTCCCCAACTCCCATCCTTTGAAATTTCTAAACCCCGGTAGAGGAAGCGCCTCAGGCTCTTAATAAGCTCAGTCATGCTCAAAATACCCGCTTCACCCACGAGGTATGGTAGCCGGCAATTCTGACCCGAGCACCCATTTAGGGAAATGATTTTTCTTTAAGACTTGATATTCAGAATCCCTAAAAAGACCACTCTTGCTGATTTTCGTTCGTGTACCTGTGAACTTGCAACAACAGTCCGGGACCCTGTCTGCAACGCCCATCATTCACCTACACACTGGGTAACAATAGGGGATTAAGAAATCACCCTTCCTGTGGCTGTGGCCACAGAGAGTACATATTGCAACTTTTCCTCTCCTAGAACTTGCAAAACTTACAGGAAATCTTCCACCACCTACATAGTCAATCCGCTGCCAGAAAAATGAAGGGTAAACACTTTATATTAAATTAGCCAGGTGTTTAAAAAAAATAACATGATCTCAATCCAATATTTTCGAATCCTGGCTCACTTTCAAGTCTCACGGTGCATACAGGGGCAGAGGTGCGCCAGGCACGCGTCTTTGTCCCCCCTTTGTAAGGCGCATGTTTTGCTTTTTTGATTACTACAAACAACCTGCAAATTAGTACGCATGCAAAATAACCCGGGGAAAGCTGACAGCGATCCGGTTTCCTTTATCTGGGACTTCCCTCCAAACCCTCACGCTGGTCAACAATGGACACCAAGGATATAAATCTGTTTATCTAAAGATAAATCTTTAATTCGGTCCTAGACTTACTAGACATATTTTTGAAAGAACCATCAACGAAAGTGAAGAATCAGCAAACAGGAAAAAGTGAGAAACGCTAATGTGTCTCAGTTTACAGATGAATGCATCGATACACGTTGGTGAGATATTCTATGTAAAAAATCAATGAGCCCTCAAACACGGTCACTTATCTCCATCCCTCACACTGCCCTCTGGGTACACAGCCCCCGATGTGGCCCGGATGCTCCTGGCTTGCCTTCCGGGAGGAGGGACACAATGGCAAGGCATAACATTCCTCTACACATACATAGTGTCAAAAATACATGAAAAAACGAACAAAACTACCAGCCTAGAAGCTATGTCGGCAAAATTTAAAGCAACGATTTGGAAACAGCCTACGCCCTATTTATGTGCCAGCTTGGCCACATTTTTCAGGGCCCAAGTCATGTCTGTCTGTCTGTCTACTTAAAAAAAAATTCGTTTTAGAGAGGGTCAAGTGTTTAAAATTTTGAGATGCTTAAATTCATCCTCTGTTTTGGAGACACGGCACAAGGGAGGAGGCAATGTCCCCCTTGGAGGAAAATGTGGACTCTGGGGTTAGAAAGAAGTCGGTTTATACCCCATTTGCCATCTACTGGCTGTTGCGTGAAAAGGGACTCAGTCTCCTCATTACGTGTGTAAGACAGATACGAGCATCTTGTGGAATCGGCGATAGACCTTAGTGTAACTGTGTTGAGTATTTTTCCTGGCATGTCATAGGTCCTCTGTAAATAGGATTTACATACGTCCTAGGTTCTCTAGTCCTGGCTCTGCCTACTATCTCTGCCCGCTCGGCTGACATGTGAGCCACTGGCCTCTGTGTAATACCCCGGAGGTGCCTTATGGGCCGGCACCTGATGGGAAGGGCAAGGAAGACACCAAGAACCACGTTCCTGATTGGTTTCATGTATCAGCATACACACAAGACTTCGTTTCTGGGGGAGAATTATGTGGCCAAGAAAGAAAAAGAAAAGAGGGGTGCCAGGGTAGCTCAGTCGGCTGAGTGTCCAACTTTTGATTTCGGCTCAGGTCATGATCCCAGGGTCAAGGGATCAAGCCCTGTGTCCGGATCCACGCTGAGCCTGGAGCCTGCTTAAGATCCTCTCTCTCTCTCTCTCTCTCTCTCTCTGCCCCTCCCCTCACTTGCTCTGTCTTAAAAACAAAAACAAGGGGCGTCTGCGTGGATCAGTTGGTTAAGCGTCCGACTTCGGCTCAGGTCATGATCTTGCAGTTTGTGAGTATGAACCCCACGTCGGGCTCTGTGCTGACAGCTCAGAGCCTGGAGCCTGCTTCAGATTGTGTGTCTCCCCCTCTCTCTGCCCCTCCCATGCTCATGCTCTGTCTCTCTCTCTCTCAATAATAAATAAAAACATTAAAAAAAATAAAAAAAAGAAAACAACAAAAAAACCAAAAACGAAAACTAAGACAGGATTCTAAAATATTTCATATTTCACCTCTGCTTAAATAAAAATATTACAGATTTCAGATTGGCTTAGCATTCTAATTCTGGTTTTTTGCTGCTGTTCTGAAGTCCCTTTGCTCTGAAATAATCCTCATTTAGTGCAAGGTAGGCAGTAGCTTACCTAAGACATTATTATCTGAAGGTTCGTTGTAGTTGCGGTTACTATTTTGAAGGGTCCTCAAGCTGCAGGCTGGGTGGGAGGGGAGGAGGTTTGGGGAGAGCCAGGGGTAGAGTACTTTCTAGAGCCTTCCAAGGCATGGAAGTTAAACCTTCAACTTCCATCAGGCAGTAAGCTAGTTTTAGATGAGATAGAGAATTTTCTACATTTCAAAAGACTTCACATAAGTCTTCAAAAAAATAAAAAGCAGAAAACAAAGAAAAAAAACACCCTCCTAATACAACTTTCTCCTAAATCACTATATTCACATTTTACATGGGTTAGATGAAGCTTCTCTAAAGCAAAGGTGTATACAAGCTCCTTCCTGGAGATGAATACCATTCCCTGCAAACAACAAAGACGTGAAGAAGCATCTCCCTTGTTAATTACCGGGCTAAGCTGGGGACAGGGGAGAGCACAGGGAGAATAACCCGCTGCTGCCAAACCCTGGGACAGGTATCACTGACTGTCACCAGTGTTCAAACACACAGGCAGCGCTGTGACTATTCCAAAGGGCTCGACAACTAGTTTTGGCCGTCAGGTTCGTAGGCTACGCAAATTTGGGGGCTCTACAGGAGCCACTCAGAGGCTTGCTTGAGAGCTAAGCAAAAAGAATCGCCATTACGATTTTCCAGGTCAAAGGAACCTCTTCCAGGATCCACCGGCTAGACCTCTGCGTTGCAACCAAGAACACGTGCAAGCTGTTGGGAAAAAAACCTTGGCTTTGTGCACAGGCACCTCGGGCTGGCTGCTCCGCGTGGAGAGCGGGGAAGGACAGCCAGCTGGCTAGAGCCGCCGTCAGACTGTCCAGTTCTCACGCCACCTGCACCTCGCTATCTAGAACCTACTGCTCTTGCTTCACAAAAAATGGTCTCGGGTGCCAGTGCCACAGGGACACTCCTTCGCCCTGACCCAGCGCTCTGGGCCCCTGGGATGGGAAGCAGGCTGCCAGGAGCAGGCCGACCACCTGCTCCTCAGACCGCCCCGCTCTGGGCTCGCGTGGAGGAAGATACACACTTGCTCATCCAGCCAGGAAGGGTTGTAGCGAATTCCTGGTGCAGGCACTGTCTGGAGCTCTGAGAAGCAGCTGTGAGTTTGGGCTCCCGGTTACTGAAAGGCCGCGGACAGACCGCGCTGTACTTTAGGGCACGGCGAAGATTTTACTGAATCGTGCAAAGATACACAAATACCCACGCGCATAGTAAAACTAAAACCTTTTACCCTCCTGGCCCCTGCTCCAACCACACTGGCTCCTTTTTCTTTAAGAGTGCAGACCCTGTCACGACTCTGAGCCATCGCCCATGCGTTCCTTCTGCCTGGCTTACGCTTCTTGCTACTCTCTGCCTCTGCAGCTTTTAACGCTTGGGTGATTGTCTTCACCCCCAAAGACTTCTCCCCATCCCCATCTCTGGGTAAGAGCCCTTCCTGGTGCTCTACCTTTTTAAGTCACAGTATCCGCTTCATGTCTCTCAAAGCACTACCACATTCACAATCAAAGACTTATTTCTTAATTTTTTTTTTTTTTTTTTTTTTTTTGCTGGAGGGAAGGAGGAGGAAGAGTTATTGTTAATGGGTACAAAGTTTCAGTTGGGCAAGACAACAAGACTTCTGGAGATGCCCGGCGGTCATGGTTGCACAACATCGGGAATGCACTTAGCATACGCACTGAACCATGTATTTAAACACGCTTAAGATGATAAATTTTGTCATATGGACTGTACTACCATTAAAAAAAAAAAAGACTTGACTATCTTTAATGCCCCTTTCTCTTTCCTCCACTGGTGCACAGTGCATCGGGGCAGGAATCCTACGTTTTTTCATCACTGTGTTCGCAGGGCCGTGCCCAGACCCTGGGCCCTAGTGGCTGCTCACTGTGTGTTGGTTCCATGAGACATGATATACCTACGTTTCCTGCTCAACCGTAAGCTCTTCGAGGGCAGGGACACCATTCCTTCTTCTTCTCTACCTCATAGTTCCTTCTAGTGCGTCTTACGCACTGGTAGAGTCGGACGGTATTCTAACCCTGGACTAGACGTAGGCAAACTTCCCGAGAGCAAAGCCCGGGACATTTACGGAAGATGTGTACGGACACTTTGCATGTCTACCTACACGCAGATTTTACCGTATTTCCTCTTTGCCTTGAGGAAATTCTTCCTGCCTAGAATCCCAGAGGAGCCAGATTCCAAGAAGACCAATCGTCCTTCTAGCATGGTGTGCTTATCTTGCTGACGTGGCTATTCAGGTCCCGTGCCATCCCGGGTTTCTTTGTTTTGCTTTTTTGGTTTTTAATTGGAATCTGCCTCCAATTCTCTTTGGCATTAGACAAAGCATAAATTGAAAGCAAATAAGCGAGTAACAGAAGGGAGTTTCCTGCAGGATAAGTAAATACGTTTTATGTTCTGGTAGTGAATTGTTATTAAATAAAGAACAATGATGACAAGAGTAACATGAAAAACTACACTCCTCGACTCTCCTAAAAAAGGAGGAAAAATGAGAAAAATCAGACAAGCTACTTTTGGGAGATGAGGAACAAAATGAACGATAGTCCTCTGGCCTTATCGCTGGCTGGTTTTGCCCAAGAATAACCAAAGAATCATTTAACCCAACACCAAACCCCAGTCTTCTTTTAGGTTGTATTTACTTTTGGGCAGACTAAAACTTTAGAGAGAGAGACAGAGGTGAGCGGAAGAGGGGAACAGAGAGAGGGAGACACAGAATCTGAAGCAGGCTCCAGGCTCTGAGCTGTTAGCATCGAACCCCATGCAGGGCTCAAATCCATGAACCACAAGATCATGGCCTGAGCTGAAGTCAGGCACTTAATTTACTCAGACACCTAGGCACCCCGGCAGACTACGACTTTTTTAATGGTAACAATTCTCTCTCTGTCTCTCGGCCCTGATATAAAAGCTGAAAGTACTAGATGGGGAGAAAAAAACATGAATGTTTGTTATCAGAATTAGTAAGCCACCTACCATATTCGGGGCGCTCACTGCTACGTGTGTCTGGCACGCACTGTCTGACATTAATGTCCACAACTCTGAGGATAGCCTATTTTCCCATCCTCTGAACCAGAGTCTTAGGTACAGAGAGGGCAGCATACCCAAAGTCACACAGGAGGCAGAGGTAGAAATTCCAATGGAAGTGATAGGACTTGAGGGTCCAGGCTTCCAACCAGCGTGGTACCAGGCACGTGCACATGACAGAGTTTTCTATTGTAGTTCTCATAACCTACTTTCATAAGTCATAGAAAGGCATCTGCACTATTTCACTGATGAGGAGACTGAGGACCAAAAGAGGCTGTGACCTAAGAGGGAGGCAGATGATGATGAAGGGGGGTACTGAATGCCAGTACCCCAGCTCTAAGACTGCATGAGGTTGATTTCTGTGCCTTATAGTTTTGTCAGGGTCATTCAGCACCAACTCAAAGGACCAAAAGGCAATGAATTTGACTACATAAAAAACTGGAAACTTCACTCCTGTGTTTAACCTAACATCGAAATATTTCTTAATTATTTCTACTTTAAATGGCATAATTCATACAAAGTGGTAGAGCACAGAATTCATACCACCTCAAAGACAGTGTTTAACAACAATGACTTTAAAAAAAATACAAAGAACACTTCTTTTATAAATTCTTCTGGATGAAATACTTGTTCATTTAAAACCGGAGTGCACCTGTCTGGAAGACGCCCCAGGCGTTGTACGTGCAGATAACAATTCGAGGCAAAGATTCCTGTCCTAAAAGACACATATCAGGAGGAAAACAACACTTCTAGCTGAGTGGACCACGGGCAGGAGTGCGGGAGAAGGACCACTCAGAACGGGCAAGGGATCCCTGGCGTTTCAGGGAATGGGGGCAGAGGGATGGACTTCCCGCATATTTCAACAGAAAATTATAAACTGCCATCTTTAGTAATACATAACCAAAATTTTTGAAAAAAATGACCTCAGCGCATTTTTGCCTTTTTTAAGAAAGATTTTAATTAAACAAAACCAAATTTGTTTAAAACATCACAGGATGCGGTCCGGAAAGAGGCTTCTGTCGCTGTGGAAAGTTAATGCCTATGGATCGTCTATTGCTAAAGTTGCTTAAAATGGGCTAATTATTCTCCCCCCACCACCCCCCTTTCTCTTTCCTGGCACAAGGAAATTTTAAGCCATCTACAATCCCTTCATTAAATTAAAAAAATAAACAAACAAACCTCCATTGTAAGAGGCGCCATTGGTGTCTGCCTCCTTGTCTTCCCATCACAAAAGGAGAGGAGTGCTAAAGAACAGACTCACTGGTCAGTATTTCATGAATTTAAAAAAGTGTAGCATCGCTGCCTGGCCAGACACAGCGAAAAACAAAAACCTCAGTCATTTGTTTAAACAAACTCACAAAAACAAAACCACTTCCTCAACATACTCCCTGAATTCTAAAAAGGATCGCACGTTTGATATAATTTTTAAAACTTTAACTTTCACAAATTAAAAGCAGGATGGTAAGACCAGACAAACGGACATCGCCCCTCTACCCTGCTTATCTATTTCTGGTTTCATTCAGCTGCCAAAACCACCGACAGCACTTCCTCTCATCCCAACAGGAAAATTTCATGGCCGCTGAAGGTCTGAGTCAGAGCAGAAAGCTCATGAATATTCTGATTTTCTGGAGCTGATGCAAGGAAATCACTATAATTGATGACCAGACACAGAGTTACCTACCAAACGTCCGGTCCCTAGAGCTACTCCTCTGAAATAATATAGCAAAAGTTGGATTTCCATTTTCAAAGTTATTAATAATAACAAGAGCCTGTTTCTGATTTTTAAGATGAGGTTTTATCTTTCGAGCCCTTCTTCTTTTCAATAAAATCTCTCTATACACTGGGATCTCCATTAATAAACTCCTTTCGGTTTGCATTTTATTGAAGGTGAACAGAAAGTAAACCGAAGAGAACCTTAACTTCCCACGCAAAACGGGAAGAAATGAGTGTGCCGAAGGTCTAAATAAGGATCCGCACGTATCGGGTGCCAGGAAAGTAAGAGGGCACGTGCGTCCGAGTGGTGGCGGCGGGGAACGGTGGCACCGGCACCTTCCCGCAAACCGCAGGAGCTCCCCGGGCGGTTCTGCTGCGGTCCGCGATCGGACTGGAGCACGTAACTAGATGTTAGCTTGGAACAATGAAACCCAGGTTCAATTTGGGAACGCACGCCCTTCTTCCGTATTAATTTTTCTCTTTCGCAAACCTATTTACATCTTTTCTTTTCCTTTTACATTGTGCACCGCTCACAAGTACAGGAGCAACGAACGTGGAAGGACGCACGCAAGTTTTTTTTACTCCGCGAGCCTCCTCCCCGCGGCAAAGCGGCAACAATGCCGCGGAAGTCGGAGGGTGGACCACCTTCTTCCTATAACTTTAGGACAGCCGGTTTTCCATCTAAATTCAGTTTTCGCTAAGAAGAAACCAGGGTTTGTAGCGAAATGGTTTAGAACGGTTTACTCCTTTGCCATAAAATGGATCATCGACGTTCGGGAAACCCAAGCCGCCCCCGTCCCGAGGGAGGCAGCGTGGCTCTGGCACCGTGGGATCGACCCCTTGAGACGGAAACCACGTTCCCATAAAGAAACTTGAGCCACCGAAGGGATTAGATGACATGATCGGAAATACATGAGAAACACTTTCTGCATTTTCCGCTATCGGGATTAAGGAATTAGAAGGGGGGGAGGGGACGGGAAATCAGGACGTTTCGGTCTTCCCAAACCCCAACGCCACACCCGGCCGCTCCCTGTTCCATCCACTCTCGCGCACATGGTGTCCAGAGACCACGTGAGGTGGCGGCAGGCGTGGCCGGAGCGTGGTCACGTGGCCGGCCAGCCCTCCCGCGCGGGCACGCGCCTGCCGAGCCCCGCCTCCCGCCAGCCAGGGCAGAAGTGGGCGGCCGCCAGGGGTCTGCGGCGCGGCGGCGGCGTGGCGGCGGCGGCGGCGGCGGCGGCGCTCCGGAATCCGGTCCGCCCTAACACGTGCGCTAACTTTAACGGATGCACTGGAACTTTTTCCGGCGCGGGGCTTGGGGGCTAGAAATAACACTCAGATAAATGTTCCCTATCCCCCTCCGCTATGCCGCCAACTTTAGGACATTCACCAAGGCACTGCAAACACGAAAGCAGCTCCGAGCTCGGTAGCGTGAATTCTGTGCAGCCACACCTTTAAAAGCCGTATGTGCTTCTCATCCAGCCTAATTCAGAACCATCAATTCTACCATCAAAATTCCTACTTGGTCAGGCAAATGTGAGTCCCCTGACCGTATCTAATGAGCAGCTACCCAGAGTTTGGGGTGTTTGAGGTTCTTTTTCTTTCCCTAATGGAACAGTTCTATTTCAAGCTCCTAAAATTTAATCCGCGAGGAGTTACAAACATCGGTGAGGGGAAAATGAGGGCCGCAGGAATTTAATGTACTGAGTGTGATCTTGCCAGAGGGTGATGATAAAATTACAAACTGGGATGGACTGCAGGATATTTAAAAATGTAGCCATCCACAGTCCTTTCAAATAGATGCATGAGCTTTGATAAAATATTGTAGTTGGGTATAAATGCTTTTTCGTCCTTCTGAGGTAGAAATAAAAATATTTTTAAAAATCACATTGGTAAGGGCACAAAGAATAAAATAGCCCAATTAAAAAAAAAACTCTAAGAGTAATTTTAAGATTAAAATTCATGATAAAGAATTCAAAATGATGATTTCTTCACACACATTGGATTTTGGGCTGCTGAAATTTAATTAAATGGGGGGACTCCTCTAAATTGTTTGCCATGTCAGTAATAGTGTATATTCTAAAAGAAGGAAACCGTATCTTGAGCACTCCTTTCAATTATAGCCTAAAAAGCTCAGAGATAAGATTTCATACTATTAATTAAAGTTCTTATGGTGGCGTAAGCCTCCCTAACCCATCCAGAACATTCAGGGCTGTGCTCCAGAGACCGGCTTCCAACTGTGTCTTCCCTCTTAGTCCTCAAAAGCAAGAGACGCTTACAGCCAGGACCAAAACTAATGGGACTTTTTCTGGGGTGGTTGACATCTCCTCCCCTCTACTTCACCTCCTCTGGAGGGAAATATGGCAACGAAATCTCAAGTAACATTCGTATTTGAGATTTCTCAGGCTTCTGCATATTTTTCTCCTTTGTGTCATTCATAATTGTCCTCCCAGAAAAAGTGGAGCTGCCACTGCTATTTAAAAAGTTTTATGTCCCTCTTTTTAAAAATACATGGAGTCCTCAGAGTAGAATTCCAATTACTAAGTGTAGAAAACAGAAATAGAAAAATCCACCATTTGGCAAACACCACAGTAATGGGTGTTAAAATTAGGAAGTGAAAGAATAATGAGGAAGGGTATGAACAGGCTAGTCTCAAGTATCTACCTCTGAAAGATGCTTCCTAATTACAAAGGTCAAGAGTAGTAACAGCGGAGGCAGTGCCAGAGACCACCTGAACCAAGTGATCAAAATTAACATCGCCAGAAACGAAATATGAGAGCATCATGGGTCTCCAGACAGGATGCACTGGGAAGGACAGAGTGGCACCTCTGTGATCGTCTTGCTAACACTGTAGGTCTTGCTGTCACCTGAATTTAATCAGGAGCCAACACCAAGAGAAGGACATTCTACGAAACAACTGCTCCTCCAAAGTGTGGAGGTGGTAAGCTACCAAGGAAGACTGGAGAAAATACCCTGGATTTGAGGAAGCGGAACGGACGTGACAACAAAGGGAGCTGGGATCCTCCGCTGGCTGGAGGACCGGAGAGGGGAACACCGGTGGAGTCTGTCTCCAGGCTGGCACTTTGCAGGGCCGCATCATGCTAACATTATGGTTTTGATAAGCCTTGATTGGTTACAGAAGATGTTGTTTGGGGAAGTTGGGTGAGGGGTGTTCAGAAACTGGTGGTACTTTCTGTAACCTTTTTTTTTTTTTTTTTGGTAAGTCTGAAATTATTTCAAATTCAAAAGTTAAAAAAGAAAAGTTCATAAAGGAAAAAAACAAAACAAAACAACTACAGCATAGTCATCAAGCGATCGGAACGAGAAACTCTTGAGCTGTCAGGATACCTGCCAATCAACCATTGGGAACTCCAAAAGCTCGCTTTGAATGAGAGACTTCACTTCGCGTGCGTCCCACTTGGACTCGAGTTGCTGACAGCCCTGCCATCCCAGACAAAGGCCCCGGGAGTGTTTTGTAAATAAGGGAAGCCCCTAATTTGGCGATGAGGCAAATCTCTATTTTTTATAAACGATTCCGAGAGCAGTATTGTGGCTAGAGGCTAACGAGGCCGGTAGAGAACGGCGCCTGCGTGTTGAGGGCCCTCGCCATTCTGACATGTTGCCTAACAGTTCGTTTATCTCCGGAGTATCCTCCAGTGGGGTGGAAGTAGGAAGTAAGATGGTTGAGGAATGCAAAAAGCAGCAACAAAATGGACACCAGTAAACTGCATAGGACTCTTCTGGATCCCTCTAACAACTCTGTCTTTTTGCTTTAAAGGTACCGAGGACTGCATTTTTTTTCTGATCTGGACGTACACTCTGTCATCTGCTGCAGATAATATGGGCTTCTGCTTTCTTTGTGTTATGCAGAAAAGAGATCGAATTCCTTCAGCAATTTCCCAGCCCTGCAAGCCCTACAGTTTCCTGATCCACCACTATGTGGTAGCGAAAGCAGTAAGAAGAGTTTGTCAGGGCTGCACTAAAATCTCATCTGAAAAGCTTGATCTACTTTTTTTTTTCCCCCCAGACACTGGTCTCAAATGAAATGATCCTCATTGGGGAATAACAGAAAATTGAGGCCAGAAATGAATGCGCGAGAGCATCCATTTTTGCTCCGGTGTTCCCAGCGTTACAGGGTGTGTGATAGAAGATGAGAAATTTGCTGTCGACCCTTGCAGCTACCTGTGCCACACAGAAGCAATAATCCCGAAAGGCAAGGGTGTGAGGTGCCAATGGATTCGGCCCCTGCTTTCACACCAAGAATGTGCTGACTGGCTCTGTACAAACTCCTTTCTACGGACAGGAGATTTAGGCTCCAAGACCGGTCCGACTCGTCCAATAGAGGGGGGGAGCACTGGGATGGCAGGCAGTTGGCTTTGCACTAAGATCTTGGCTCTAGTCTACCTCATTGCCTCCGAAATGAAAATCAACTTTGCTTGCAGAACCTTCGGCAGTGAGAGGTGCCCAGTGGAATGGCAGGGTGGAAAAGGCGGTAGCCCCTAGAAGGAGGGCGGGCTAGAGAGAGCCCCCTAATAGGACAGTGGAGAGGTGCAGGAGCACTAGAAGCAGGTTTCTGGCAGGATGGGCGTGGGCCGAGGAGTAAGACCAGGAGTGGGAGATGACAGCAGGGGAGAGAGGACCCATACCAATCGGGGGTGGAAAAAGCCCCCACAGGCATAGCTATCTGAAAGTGAAGTACAAGGGGACCCTTCTAAAATACTATGTCATGAAACCAGGTGCTGAGGGCTGGCCCAGGATACAGAAGGGGGATTGCATGCCTTTGGAAAATGTGTTTTGACCACTACGATAGCTCCCATGTGGATAAACGTGTTCCTTAAATTTTAATTGTTCCAGCAACTGTCATATTATCAGATGTACATGCAGAGAGAGAAGTAAAAGAAAAAAAATTTGATTATGTGAAGGAAAAACACTTTTCACAGATGGATACCACACCCTTCTGGAACTCAACTATCCAGCAAAAAAACATGTTTGTAGGGGTCCCCAGCCGAGGACCAGAAAGAAGCTAGATCTTACAGCCTACTGACTCTGACATATAACTCTGTCTCTCTCTTTTTTTAGGGTTTATTTTATTTTGAGAGAGAGTGAGCAGGGGAGGGGGCAGGGGGGGGACAGAGAGAGAGAGAGAGAGAGAGAGAGAGAGAGAGAGAGAGAATGTTAAGCAGGCTCCATGCTCAGCATGGAACCTGACATGGGGCTCGATCCCAGGGCCCTGGGATCATGATCTGAGCCCAAATCAAGAGTCAACCAATTGAGCCACCTAGGTGTCCCATCTTACATATAATTCTAACAAGCTTGGAAATCTGTCTTCAGAGTACCCATAGCAAAGAGGAAGCAGCAAATAATCACCTACTGAGGGGCTGACAGAGCCTCCTTGTGTACTGCAGTAAGTCTATTAAACAGAAATGGGGACATAAAAATGATAAAGCCAAACCATAAGAACACAATAAACACAAGAAATCTTCAGCACAGGGCAAACTGCCTCCCACTATGCCTTAAGGCTATCACCATATTATGCATAATACAACAATATATGTTCACTGATGTCCCC
The DNA here is from genome assembly GCA_030068075.1 of Paguma larvata. NCBI lineage: Eukaryota > Metazoa > Chordata > Mammalia > Carnivora > Viverridae > Paguma > Paguma larvata. The sequence continues at coordinate 125,229,482 of CM057827.1, read as the reverse complement.
AAGTTGGCCAAAAATGATTAAATTATATTCACTAGAGTAAGAGGCAAAGTACATAATTTACGTTGGGAAGATTTCCCGCATGACAGCATACAAAAGCTGGTGTGGTGGTCTCAGCTATCCCTGCAGCTCTGATGGTACTTCTTTGTCTGTTCGTTCTTTCATTGGACAAACTGTTGAGCACACTGGAGAGACAATTCCTGCTGTCATGGAGTTCACAACCTCGTTTGTGTCTAAGATGCTCAAGTCCCACAGGTCTACCCGGAGAGCCTGCACCAGTGTTTGGACTTTTGTGGTCAGTGCTAGGTGCTGGGTCTGAAAGAACTTTCAACCTGGTTTTGGATCTGAGCAAACGAAACTGGCCCAAGGCTTTGATCAAACAGCTGGGAACCACAGAGCAGTCAATACCTGCAGAACCAGTACCGGTGACCGACGCACCCGGCTTTGCCTGCACAGAAGTATGACAATACGAAAGGCCCACGAAACTACACTTTCTGAATTTGCTGGCTCCTTCTCTTTGTTGAGGAAATTGATTGACACTCGTACATTCTTATATTTAGGCAATAACATCCTATAACTGAATCGCTTTACGGGTTAATCAATGCATGTCAGAATGGGACATGTATATTTTAAGTAGTGATTCATTTAAGGAAAAATCCTAGAGACCTTGATATTGTTTGAAAAACTGACCAGATCACAAAAACCACAACGTCATCAGAAAACCCAGATACAATAAAATAACTTTTCATTTTCTTACTGTTTTAGGAACCCACGAGTTTCTTTCCCCTCTTGAGGGCAAACCTTAAAAACTGGAAATTTTTGTTTCCATGAATTCTTGGGAGAAAACATGTAACCAAAAATTTGCTCTTCTGGGTGCAAAGACTGTAGATGGAGTAGAGCAAAGGAAAGCCTGTATTTTAAAATTGGGGAGATCTTGGTTCAAATCCTGTCTACCTACTAGGTGTGGGGGGCAACGGACAACTGATTTCTTCCAGGCCTCCACTTGCTCCACAGTAAAAGGACGTTGGTAGAATCCACCCCGCTGGCTATCGCAAAAACTAAATGAAATGTGCCTGACCAGCGGATAGGAAGCTCTCAGTACGTCGCTCGTTATAATGCAGGTGAATGCGCTAGCGGTTCACACAGCCGCCATGTTCCTGCACTTTGTAACTGGAATGACAGCACAGGGGAGCCCACGCTGGATGTGCTTCTAGGTTGGACATGAGCATCTGCTTTTTCCCTGGAAGAGAGGCTCACCTTCCCCTGAGGCTGGGCTTCCTCGTAAGCTGAAGTTACTAAGGAACAACAACAAAATAAAACGGCAGAAGGCAGGCAGGAGTCTGCCCTTGAGAGGGGCTTGCCGGCCATTTTTCCTGAAGAAAGGGGCGAGCCACGCCAGGGCGTGTTCAAACACCTTCCAGCATAGCTGGTCCCAGATGTCGGATGGGGTTTGGAAAGAGGAAGTTTCAACATCGACCGCTTTGGCAGACACTCACGGGTTGTTCAAAATAAAGCTCTACGATGCTGATGGGTTAAGATGGAGTGAGAGATTTCTCCGTGGCAGGCCCGGACCTAAGAGCTGCACTGGTTTGCCGCACTGCCGTGTGGGGAACCGAGGGCCCCGCAAAGGCCTCGCCCGTGTTTATTAGCATCCTGAAAGGCAGTCTCTGCCTCTGAACCCCACCATGCTCTGAGCCTTTGTATCTCCAATAAATGGCTGAGATTGTCCTTGCGTACTTGGGTGGATTGATATTTCTAAAGCATGCAATTCACTTCAAGAGGGGAGAGGAAGGATTAAGTTGGAAATATTTTTCTATTGAGAAGAAAAATTAAATGTAAGTGGAAATGTTTTCATGAAAATGTTTTTATATTTCAACATTTCCCCGAAGCACTCTGATCTCAATATAACACAGGACTGTGCTAGATTAGAAGGAATGAAGGCAAAATGAATTTAAATAAAATTGAAACTGACCAGCCAGGCTTTATTTTCCCAACCTGATGAAAACAACAAAGCAGGGAGGAAAAAAAAAAACCCCACAGATGAACCAAAAGAAGAAATAAAAATAAACTCCAATAAAATTTTAAACCCGAAAGAGAGTTTCTATTTGGTTTCAAAATTTCTAAAATCTAGCTTATTTTCACAAAAGCTTCTGAATGTCCATGCATCAACAGCCAGTTGATAGAACCCCAAAGACCTTGACTGTTTTCTCTCAGCCAAGAAAACAGTATTCAGTTCTAGAAGATGACTTGGTTGTTTTATAGTTCCTAGGTTATTAGGAGTATTTAGGTCATTAAGGCTTACAGCCCAGAAGATGTGTGCAATTAGGCAGCTGGTCTAACTGATTGTGTTGCATTTTTTAAAATGTGCATGGCCCCTTTATTAGCCGTAAATATGACAGGAAAAAAAGAAATGTACAGGTCTTAACTGCCCTTAATCAAAATAAACACATACTTCAGGAGGAAAGAGTTTTGTCAGTTAATCTTCTGTCCAGATCTGTAGTGTCTAGTGGCCACGAGCTACAAGCGGCTATTCAAATTTAAACTAATTAAAAATTAAATAAAATCTGAAATTCATCTCTCGGTCCCACTAGCCACATCCCGGGTGCTCTATTGCTACATGTGGCTAAGCAGCTTCCCTACTGGACAGGGAAGATCTAGAACATTTGTATCATCACATAAAATTCTACAGGACAGCCCTGGTCTAGATGAAAGAACAGAGGTGTGAGCTGTGGATATTTACATTATTTTCAAAGACGTACACAACATGGTTTACCTGAATTTGGGGGTTACTTTAGGGTGACTTCTTTAGAACACTTGTCCATGGGCACACAACCACTTTCCCTAGGCCACCCTACACACAAACCAAGGAAAACCCAATAGATAGTCTTTTCTCTGCATCAGCTCCAGCTTACTTTCAACTGTAAAACCGCTCTCTCCCCAAATAACAGAATCTCTCACTCAAAACATGAAGAGGATTCCTACTGCCTATAGAGAAAGGAGGTATTTGCAGGCAAACGGACAAATCGTTATTTTCAGATGGAAAGACCTTCCTGAGATACATTTAAATATTAACGCACATAGCAGGTGTTAAATATTAAAACACACAGCAGGCTTCCCCCTATATGGCCATCATCACACTTCTATTTATTTAACGTCTACATTCCCTGTCCGAGTGTCAGCCGGATCTGAGCAGAAGGCAAGTGGTCTGTTTGCTGTTGTGCACCCATTACAAGCACAGTGCCTGCGACAAAACAGATGCTCGGATTTTTGTGGAATGATTGAATGAAACTTAAGAAGAATGGTATTTTGCTAAAGAACAGCAAACATCCTTTTAGAGCCTGGATCCAATTCTTTTATATTTGGACAGCAATCCACCCTTTATTTTCAGATGCAAACTTAAAATAACTCAGCAGACTGATTCATGCAAGCATGCGTGCTACGGTTCAATATTTTCCATACTCAGCAATGGCTCCTTCTAAAAGGCACAGCAAAAGGCATAGCACTAAGCATATGCAATGTCATCTGCCCCTCACTCTGGTATCTTCTGTGCTGTGAGGAGGAGGAAATCAAGGCTGAGGGAAATTAAGTGACCTGTCCGAGGTCACAAAGCTGTAGACATCCAGGTGGAAAGCCTCCCCTGGTGACGATTATGGATCATGGTCATCATAATGGCTGGCCATACAATTCCCGCTTGGGTCGGAAAATCTACACTGGTCCCGGCACTCTTTCAAGGCAGGCTCGGTATATTTGCCCACGCCCCCCAGGAGTTTAGCAGAGCCCCTGCCCTGTAGGCATCCACAACTGTTTGCTGAAAAAAAGCTTAGTAGTCCTAATGGTTCAAGGGTACCCAGCACTGGGGAAGGTGAGTACTAGGGTCACGGGAGGCGGGGCAGAGCTGGGCGCACCCCATCTTTCTCCCACGGTGACAGTGGGGAATCACAGTGACCCTGCCCCCTAAACGGCAGCTTCATGCTTTGGCCTCTGTGGCCATCACACCTGAGGGGCCAGCTTGCTTCTGCAGGTCAACCAGCTGCATGGCATTGGAAGGAGCTGGCCACATGTCAGATGTTACCATTTTTCTCACTGCTCAGAACTTCCACCCAATAACCCTGTCATTTTAAAAGCACACTTGATAATGAGTCGGTTGGGATCCATCGGGCCCCAGGTGTTTGGTCACACAACTCAGGGGCTCAGATTTGCTATTTTGGCCCCAATTTCTTCAAAGTGGAAGTTCTAGAAGTCTGACCTAGAAGCATTCATTTTCATAAAAAAGATCACTGCTGATAAAGGAACAGGTCGTGAAATTTACACATATGAAGAGCAGTTTTTTGAAACGAATTTACTAAGGGTTTGCCGGATGGGACCCAAAAGAGCAGAAGTATAGCAAAAGGTGCCTGTCCCGACAGAAGAGAGATAAATGAACATTAATGGGATTCCCTAATAAGTGATTGTGCATAATTCTGTTAATCTCCCATTGGTCCTGTAAAGTTGGTAAAGTGTCTTTCTATGGCTGATTAAAAAAAGAAGAAGAAAAGAAACAACAACAACACTTACGATAACTCACACTTACTGAGTGCCTACCAGGCTTGAACTCAGTGCCAAGCACAGTTAATCCTCATGGCTCCCCCATGGGAAAGGAATTATCACCCCCTTCTACAGATGAGGAAAGACAGGCTCAGAGGGTCAGTCATGTGTCAGAGGTGCCGGTGTGTCTGGCTCAACAGCCCAGGGTGCCATTATATAGTAGAGCCTCTCCCTGGGGCTGGGAGACACCTAGAAAGTAAAAGGCGAACATGGGACCGTGGAGGACACACCGCAAGAATGCGTCCATGTGCCATTAAGTGGGGGAGAACATGGCTGACAAGAAAAGAAGGTGAGGAGCTGGTGCAGCGGGGGTGGCCTCATGAGGGACGGTCTGAAGTTGGTTCTAGAAGATGGGGCCATTTGGAACCGGGGAGGCCAGGTAAGTCACTCCGTGCGTGCTGTGGTCACAGGAGCACTGAGCACTCTGGCGGCTGGCAGGCAGGCAGGCACATGCCCGGGGTTGGGGGACCGGAGGCAAGGGCAGGCTGAAGTCAGATCACAGAGGGCTCAAAGCCCAGTCGTGTGAGGAAGAAACGGGGAACCCGACGCTGGGGTGGGGATTAAAGGCGTGATTTCAGGAGATTCTCCAGGTGACCCGAAACATCTTGAGTCACTGAGGAGCTGAACAACCAGGGCCCTTCTGCTTCCCCTGCTTCTTTGAACCGGAGAAAGCCACTTGGCTCCCAGACCGCCTGCCCTGGCATTCTCCAGCAGGGAAACATGCTTTGGTTATTCAGACGTGACTTACTGGCACGTAGAGGCTTGTTGGCATGGAAAAACGAACAGGCTGACCCGGCCAGGAAAGAGCAGGTGACGCCGAAACCCAGCAAAGGATGAGCTCCACGCGCCACGCTGAAAGGCAGGAGGCTCACGTGAGGGGCCACGGAGGAGGAAAGAACTGGGGGATGATTTCCCGGAGAGGGAGGGGAAGCCAGGACCTCGGGAACCTCCCCAGAGCCCAGCAGAGAGGCAGGCGTCCTTCTTAAGGTGCTTCCTTTGGTCCTTACAAGATGGCATAGACACATGATTCCCAGCTCATGCGGGGGGGACACTGAGGCTCACTGATGGGAAATTGCCCAGCTGAGCTAATGGGGGCCAGGAGCCAGAGCAGACATCCGTACGGCACACGTGCTGACGGCATTTTTCTGTCTTCAATCAATCGCTAGGTTGGTAGCGTCACAAGGTGCTGTGATGCTGCTGCCAGGAACACCATGGCCCTGAGGCTGAACTCTGCCCACCCTGGCCCTCTCCCTTACCTGCCCTCACCTCTCGACGCACAGGAGCTGTTTCTGTTAAATGGTGAAGCGACAACTGAACCCATTCTAACAAAAACACCATGATATACATTAATTTGATCATCTTGGGAAAAAATTCCTAGCAGGGGAGAGAGTACAAATGGACGACTGGAGGAGGGAAAGGAAAGAGGGGGAGAGGGGGAGAGGGGAGAGAAATCCAAATCAGATGTGGTGGCTAACTTGAAATAGGACATGTTTCCTGGGGCTTAAGTAGGTCTGGAAGCTGCTCTCGCAAATCCTGGCCACCACGTGCCATTCCTTACATTTATACTCTCACTGTATCTCTTCAACCCTTTTCCCTCCCTGGAAGCACCTCGAATGCCCCAGGGCTGAAAAAGTACAGGGGCTGCAAGGCTGAGATGGGCCCCAAACTCCATCCCTCCTCCGTGGCTGTGGCCGGAGGGTATGGTCCTGCAATTTCTATAAACCGGGACGCGATGCTTTCTCTCTACGTGGCTGTGATTCAGAACACGAGAGAGGCCTAACCTCCACTCGGCAAACCAGAACCTCAAAATCATCGTTTTTTTGTTGAACAAGGCTTCTTGCAGAATATCCCAAACAAGCGACTTTCATGATAACTTTTTCCTTTCCTTTAAAAAGAAAAGCTAAATAAGACTGGATGTCATATGGAATATGCTCCTGGAAAGGGCATTTTTGAGCCGAATGCCACATGCTGTATTTTGCCATTTTGCCTGCGCTTCCTGCTTGGAGCCTGTGTTAACAGAACAGAGGAGCTTCAGACACTGGAGCTGCTCCAGGCCACGCAAACTCCGCTCCGCATCTTGCAGGCAGCCCTGTCGCAAATAATTCATGTCCACTACGCCCCTATCACACTGAATACAACCACATTGTGCAGCTGGAAATGGGAAACCTGATTCAGATCACAGAAGAAGGTACAAAAACATTTAGTTCAACACAATGCTGCCCCTTTTTGGGGGGAGGGTGGGGTGAGGTATACCTATCTCAAACCTACCCGTGGGTAAAGGATTCAAGACCTATCTTGGAAGAAAACGCAGAAATAAAAGAGCATTCCGTGTGTCCAGAAACAGCAACAACAACAAAAAACCACCCAGTCCTTCCAGAGCTGCGCCTGCCTGGGCTGCAGCGTTCCTAACCGAAATCCATCTAGCCCGTGCACGCAATTTGAAAAGGAAGCACGATCTCCGCAGAAAATGGTGCATGTTGACAAAGCATGACTTGTCCCACATGGGCAAGAATAAAAGGAACACACGACTGATCACAACCCTAGCCTCCTTTACTCTGCGGACCAGAGGGTGGAAAAGAAAAAGGCCAAAATCAGGGCAGGGAGGCGAGGGCAATGGAGGACGGGGGCCGGGAAGATGCTGCTGCCCTACGGGATTTTGGTAAACAGCAGCCTGTAATGGCCACTGTTAGAGAGAGGGGAAAACAGACATGGAGGGAAACGTGTTTACAACTGCAGCGGCGGCGGGCGGGAGGCGGAGGGAGCGAGGGAGGGATTCCCCGACTCTGCGCTCAGCCCGCTCCGCTCCAGCGGGGCCCCGGGGCTGGGTAGTGCTTCGAAGCCCCCACCCCCCCTTAACTGGGAGAGGGGGGGGAGGCACAGCTTGTTTATGGGGAAGGTTACTCCTCCTCCGCTCTGGTGATCGCGTCCCTAATACTCCTGCTGCATCCTTGCGGGATGCCCGCTTGACTGACAGCTGCCCCAGCCAGTCGCTGCCCAGGCCCCGCAGAAAGGTGGACTTTCCCAACGAGCTGATTGGAAGGCAGGGAGGGCGGGCCCTCATGATTGGCGTGCTACTCGGAGTAGAAAGTAGTAAACAACCTTGGTCCACCGCGGAGGGGAGGGCGCAGGATGCCAGCTCGCGCGCCCTCGCCCCGAGCTGGGGGCAGCACCCGAGACAAAAGGAACCCGCAGCAGGGAGGCGATGGGGAGCTGCCCAGTAAAGCAAACGCGAGTGGGCGTCCCTTAGAGCGCCTGGGCGAGAACTGCTGACTTGCAGCTTCACATCATTTTTGTTCTGTGCAAAACCATAAAGGTTTTGTTGCCACGATCCTTACTCCTCTTCCTCTTTGGGTTTAAAAACTCCCCAAAGGGAGCGAGAGCCAATTTAGTTGACCCTCCTTCCTGACAGCCGCACCCCTCCTCCACCTTCAATTTCCAGTTCTGGCTTTCCCGAAGTTGATTTAAATACCTGTACTAAAAACTGTTTCCTTACGCAATACGCTGTTAATGGCACAGAGGTGAATCAGATGCCCTGTTAGACCGATTCATCGCAAGTTTCTCAAGCTGTGATCGCACTCGGAGGGGCCTGTGTTCCGCAGCATATATAAAAAGAAAACTTGAGACGATGGTATTAAGCTCACTCGACAAGAAATAAGCGGTTAACTTGCATTTTCCATAGAGGGTGTAGTTCACCCAGGATGCTGCAGTCGAAGGTAATTCCCCATCTGGTCTGACTTGAATCACAGTCCATTCCTCATTCCGGCCTCGCGGTTTCCAGGACCCTAGCGTGAAAATCTGCGGCTTCCATCATGCAGGCTCTGCTCTCAAGTGAGGCAGCTCCTGGGGCAGCCCCCGGGAGGTGCACAGTCACCTCAGAGATCTACACAAACAACCTCCAAAGGAGAGAGTCCAGAGAGGCCCCTCCCTGTGCTACCTGATGGAGGGCAGGGAAGGCCGGAGAAGGGGACCAGGAAGCTGGACCCAGATCTCTTCGCTTGTTTCCCGGCTGACTCTACACTGACGATAAGCAAGTTTAAAACATAAAATAAAGGTACAAAAGACTCCCTGCAGGATAGAGCTTAGGGCGAACTGGCCACCTGGGGGAGGGGGGCGTCCTCTTCATCGCCCCCAGAGTGCATGTTCTCCACAGGCTGTGGTGTCTGCCTGCCTCACCCCAAGCAGTCCCAGGGAAACCTCTCGGCCCCTCGAGGCACCACGCCCACCCGTAAAAAAGCCTGCAGAATGGAGGCAGCCCCCTTTGGCCCTTCCAGCCTGGCCCCAGGGCCTAGGCAGGCAGCCTCCTTCCTCTCAAGAACCCCTCCCTCCAGCCACTCTGTCCCCGTCACAGGTCCCTGAGCCAGCCACACACACCCTTCCCTCAGACTGTGCCTTCTGCTTTCTAGGCCTTACCCCTGCCTGCCCGGGAGAGGCCACTGTTCTCCATGCTTCCCCTGCGGCAGCTGGGAAGTGCTCGGAAATCGGCCGACTTTCTGTCAGTGCCACCGTCAGAGCTTCCAGGCCACCGTGGCAGACCCTGCGCGTCCTGAAGGCAAGGGCTGTCAGGGTCATGTTTGATTTGTGCACCTGCTGGAGATTCACGCCCACCATAAGCACACTCCAGTCTGGCCCCACATTTGTGAGCCGCCCTCATCCTCTCCTTGCCCCCCAGTCAATTCCTCATGCTTTCCCACCACTGGCTCCTTGCTGATGCGTTCCCCGAAGCCCCCAGATTGGGCCCCCCCACCCCGGCAGCTCTGCCCCCGCCCATCTCTCGGAGGCTGCTCTCAGCCCATGCTGTTTCCCTTGCCAGTTGGAGCCTTCTCTGCCTCCTCTACTCCGCAAATCCCTGTTCTGCCTAAACATGACTTCCTACCTTGGGCAGACCTTCCATCAGCACCCCACTCCCCGCAGAGCATGTCACAGACCCTCAGGTGCTTCCTCTCCTCTCTCTAGTACTTCTCTCCAGCAAGATTTGCTGAAGAACCAGGGGCAGAAAGGCAGATTCACAAAGTGAGGTTCCCGGGTATCTATTGAACCAATACGTTCTGGATGGAACGGTCTCTGGACAGACACGGGCAGTGTGTCCGGCTCTTCTCCACCTCAGGGTCCCTCTCCCTGCTCTTTTTCCGGAAGGCTCCTCTATGTCTGCGAGTGGCTGGCTGCTTCTCAACATTTCAGGTCACAGCTCAGATGTCGCCCCACCGTGCCCACCTGCTGACCACTATCACACAGATCTGTTTAATTTTCTTCCCGAGATTTAACTATCATCCTTCTTATCTGATTATCCAATTGTTGGCTTTGTAGTCTGTCTTCTCCCCGTCCCTGGCACACAAGCTCCAATAAGGACAGGAACTTTTCATCTGCTGTACTCACTGTATCTTCAGCACACCTAGAGGAATGCCTCGCCCATACCAGAAGTTCCAAATTAACTTTGGGCACAATAAGGGACAGCAGAAAACACATCCCTCAGCAAAATATCAGGCAGAGGGAAGCCAAGCTTTTTGAGAGGGCGTTCTTCAGTAAATACTCTGAGGCTGACACTCAGGTAAACCTACGAGAGATGGACAGGACTAAGCTCTGTGGTCTCACTTGACCCAAGGGGTTCCAGGTGCTCTGAGAATCCCCAGGATCCATAGCTGAAACTCAAGGTCCCTGTTTGCGTCCAGAATAACAAGTTCAGTGCGTCATCCTGTATATACTCCCACATGGATACAGATTAACGGTGGGAAAGGATTCATCATTGCTGACAAACTCAGGACTTTCAATAGTACAAACTAGCCCTGCTTTAAGCCTCTTATAGTGTTTCTCGCTTCCAATTTTTTGGTACAGGTAATAACTACATGGCTCAGAAATGGAAACAAAAAAGCATCCAAGAGACCCAGCACAGAATCTTCCTTCTCAGGGGTCTTTGCTTTCAGCATTTGGCAAATACCGGTATTATTATTTCTCTCTTTTTACACAGATGATGACCTTTCGTACACACTGTTCTGCTTGTTATTTTATTCGCTTACCATCTCATGGAGATCTCTATCTTAACCGCTCAATAATATTCCACTGGATGGATAAACCTTAATTTAGTGGTTCTCGAACTTATCTGTACATCGGAATTACTTGGGGAATTTCAAAAAGACGAAGAAAGGGGCGCATGGGTGACTCAGTCAGTTGGGCGTCTGACTTCAGCTCAGGTCATGATCCCACAGTCTGTGAGTTTGAGCCCCGCTTAGGGCTCTGTGCTGACAGCTCAGAGTCTGGAGCCTGCTTGGGATTGTGTCTCCTTCTCTCTGCCCCTTCCCTGTTCATGCTTTGTCTCTCTCTCAAAAATAAAATAAAAACATTAAAAAAAAAACTAAAAAAAAAATACAAAGAAATAGAAATCTGTATCCCACCTTCCAGAGCCTGATTTCATTGGTGTGACCTGACCTTTGGAAAAAAAAAAATCCTAAAATGATTCTAGTGAGTGCATAAGTTTGGGAACCATTGTCCTAACTCAGTTATCTAGTCCCTTATTGATGAATATTTATTTCTCATCTTTTGCCATATCAAACAACACTATAATGAATAATTTTGCAAAATTGTCAGTTTGCATGTGTACAAGTATATCTGTTGGGTAAATGCCTTCCCCAAAGTTGCTGAGTCAAAGGGTCTACGTGTGTGTGTGTGTGTGTGTGTTTTACTTATGAAGATTAGCTTTTTGTCAGTGATAGAAGTTGCATATATCTTTCCCAGCTTGGCATTTGTCTTCACTTATGGTTTTTGGCTATGCAGAAGTTTTTTGTTTTTGCTTTTTTTAAAAAAAATTCATGCTTATGAATATTCTCTTTTCAGGCTTCTGGATTCTGTATTGCAACTAAAAAGGCCTTCCCCACCCCAGGGTTATAAAGGAATTCCCTGTGTTCATTTAGGACTTTTATAGTTTTGTTGTTTACATTTTTACCTTGGATCCATTTGGAGTTTAACGTGGTAGATGGTGTGATGGATGGACCCAACTTGACTTCTTTTCCAATGGTTGCCCATGCCCCAGTGCCAGGATGTGAAGCACTCATCTTTATCCAACGGACTTCAGAGGCCACCTTTATCAAACACTAAATTTCCATGTGTACTTCTGTCTACATTTGGACTGTCTATTCTGTCCCACTGGCTGGTCTCTTCATGCACCAGTGCCTCTGTGTCTTAATTAAGACTCAATGGACTATTTTAACATCTGATAAGGCTAAGGTTCCCATTGTTCTTCTACAGTTTTCTTGGCTATCTTGTTTTTTTCGTGACAGCTTTGGAATTAGTCCAATTAGAAAAAAAGAAAACGCTGTTGGTATTTGGATCACGGTAAATTTATAAATGAACTTGTGAAGAACTGACATCTTATAATGTTGATCATTCCTGTCTAATAATATGTCTTTCCATTTACCCAAGTTGTCCTTTGTATTGTTTAATAGCAATAAGTTTTCTTGTGTTTTTTTTTTTAATGTTTATTTATTTTTGAGAGAGAGAGACAGAGTGTGAATGGGGGAGGGGCAGAGAGAGAGGGAGACACAGAATCCAAGCATACTCCAGGCTCTGAGCTGTCAGCACAGAGCCCGATGCGGGGCTCGAACTCATGAACTGTGAGATCATGACCAGAACCGAAGTCAATGCTTGACCAACCGAGGCACCCAGGCGCCCCGGTAGGTTTTCTTGTTAATCCTTAGGTATTTTCTCTTTTTGTTTTCATTGGAAGTAGAGTCTTTTCTCTACATTATCCTCTAACAAGTTACTTGTATACTGTAGGATTATGTTATGGCTAAACTGTTTGTGTTGTTTCTAGCAGAGGAAATTCTATTCTGTGCCATTAGAAAAATACAGTGGGATGGAAAAAAGCCAAAGGTTGAATATTCTTAACAATAAATAGAGGCTAGGTTCCTAATCAGCCATCGCAGTAACCCATTTTGAGTTGGCATTCACAGAACAAGGAAACCAAACGGTGTGGGGCATTTTGGTGGAGTGGCCAAGGCAGGACTGGCAAAAAGAAGATGGTATTCCACAAGCTTTAACCCAATAGATTTAGAAGGGCCAGGGAAAATAAGCGGAAAAACAATTAAGACTGATCTAACAATCGTGAAGGGCTGATTCATGCCCTCCTGAAGGCCTGCAGAGGCTGGGACTATCTTGGCTACACTGTAATGTATCAGCAGTGCATATGGAAGCAGGTAAAATCCAAGGAGATTAGCGCTCCAGTAGGAACACCCATGGGTAACGGGCACAACCTCCCAGAAGGCAATTCCTGCAAGGTGGTATTCTACAAGTCAAGAAACAGTTTCCTTTCCCATCGCCATATGTTTTAAAGAGACATCCCTCTAAAGACAACCAAATTCTTGCTCAAAACATGTGCATTTCAAATCTAGAGGTCCCAACTTTAAACATCAGGGCCATATGGGCGCAGAGACAGACACGTGGCTTGGATCCCCTCTCAAGATAGGACTCACTGTCCAGCTGCACAGTGTCACTAGCTGACAGTCTCCAGCTGCTGGCTCTCCTAGGGTCCACTTCAGCTTTTGGCCAAGGTCACACTCTTCTTAGGGCAGCCCCTGAGCACGGCAATGGTCCTAGGGACCTAGTTCTATCCATCCAACAAGGCTCTCCTCAGATGGGCCCTCTTTGCTCTGAGCTCCTTGAGGCCTGGTAAAACTTCTGTCAGATCAGCATCCTGGTCAGATACCCCCTCCTCTCCAGCCCACATCCATCGACTCCTCCTCCCCGTCCCTTTTGCAAGTGTTGCTCTTTAGGAAATCTTTTGCATTCATAACTTCACTTCCAAGTCTGCAGGAAAATCCAGCCTGCAATGACAATGTTTGGAAAATGTGGTGGGAGGGGCGCTAGGGGGGCTCAGTGGGCTCAGCATCTGCCTTTTGATCTCAGCTCAGGTCTTGATCTCAGGGTCCTTGAGTTCAAGCCCTGCACTGGGTTCTGCGCTAGGCATGGAGCCTACTTGAAAGAAAGGAAAGAAGGGGAGGGGAGGGAAGGGAAGGGAAGGGAAGGGAAAGAAGGGGAAGGGGAGGGGGAGGGGGAAGGGGAGGAAAGGAAAAAGGAAAGGAAAGGAAAGGAAAAAGGAATTGAAAAAGGAAAGGAAAGGAAAGGAAAAAGGAAAGGAAAGGAAAAAGAAAAGGAAAGGAAATGTTGGGGGGGGAGGGAAGGAGGGAATAAAAATCCCCACATGATGTAGGACCAGACAAGTCTGGGGCCAGAAATATAAAGGCCTCAAATCACAAATCTATGGCTGTATGTGAGCATTTACTGAAGGCTGGGCAGTTACATAGTTTGTCTGGCTTAATTTAGCCTTCCATCCGTCTTGGGCAGCAGGTATGAGCATTTCCATCTTACAGACAAGCAGTGCCCGATGCAAACAAGCGGGGGGACTCAGATGCAAACGCAGGCAGAGCCCTCCTTCTCCGGCAGCGCGCTGTCCGACATTCCTAGCTTATCAGCACACAGTTGTGGAGCTGATGCAGTTTGGAGCCAGCCTGGCATCCCGGGCGCTTCTGGACCTACACTTAGATACCTCCCTGTACACAAGGGACTGTTGTGTCTGTGTCTTTGGAGCAGATACAATAATTGGGAGCCTAGTACCATGTCCCTGGGTCAAGGCTGTTCTTCGTTTATGCCAAGCCAACAACAGAGCATTCACGAATGTGTTTAAACATCTCCTGAGAAACTGTTTGTGCGATTTCCCTTGATCGCACTGACTGATTAAACTGTCAAAATTAGTCTTGGGTGGGGGGCAAACGGGGAGGGTTCTCCAGTGGCTTTCCAACATTGTTTTAAGGCACCGTAAGAGAAGCAGCGAGCTACCCTTGCTGGAGTGTGTCCCCGAGTCCAGCAATACCACCTCCCTGTCCACACAGGGACCTCCGAGGAGCCCTGGCTGTGAGCCAGTGACTGGACAGCGCCTCAGGTATCACTCTGTGGTGGCGCTGAAGAAACCAGCCAACGGGCCAGCCGCGGGCTAGTGGTGCTACCGGGGAGAGATCTTCACGCTTCCTGTCCCTCAGTTCCTCCCACTGTAGTTCGTTATAGCACTAAAGGAAACATTATGTTTAGCTACATTACTCTTAAATTCTCTCCTACCTCCTTTATTATTTAGGAAAGCTGCACCGTGCTGCCTTTACACCGGCCACTGCCCAGGGAAGCATGACCACATCGGGGATGCCTTCATCACTTTATCGGCTTGCAGAAGCGCCAAGGAATTAGCAGAGGAGGTTAAAGCTGCCAAACAACACAAATTACAGATGGGGCATCAGCACGTGGACACGTTCTGCTTTTACGCACGGCTCATGGGACCGGTGTAACTCAAACACTTATACACCGTTTGAAAGAGCACACACCCTGATATTAATGTCAGTAAGAGGGTGGGGGAAAAAGTATATATAATCAAAGAAAGTTTCTTTCCTTTGGTTGGTGTCAGAGAAGCTATAGAAAACTTAGCAGTACATCTTTTTAAAAAAGCCAAGATTAAGTGAAACACAGCCACTGGTAATAGTCACATGACAACAGAAGAAAAATACTAAAAAAACAAAAAACAAACAAACAAAACAAAACCCAAAAAACCAAACCAGGCAACGCAACCCAAGGACGTTGTGAAATTGTGAGCCTTAATCAAGCTCCTACCTCTAAATTTTTATTTTGCAAAGCTGCCAATTCAATTTTAGAGTACAAAAATCTCATCAGTTAGGGGATATTTAATATTCACTGTATCTACTAGGAGAGAAAAAAATATCTTCAAAGAGCTTTTAAAAAATACTACTTTGGAACACTTATGGGCAAACAAGAGTTGGAGCTTTAATCACTGCAATTTCCCCACCAAGATCACTAGGTGAGGTGTTCAAAAACGGATGGAGGTAAGTGATGATTCAGCTGAGGAAGAACAGTAAGTTGCCAATCAATTGCAAATAGAGTGCTTCACAGGCTCATCTTAACTGGCAGGAAAGGTTGCAAATCTGAGAGACAGAGAAAGTGGGGGAGGGAGAAAGAACAGACAAGGGTGGGGGGTGGCGGGGTGGCGGGGTGGGCGGGCGGACGGACTCAATTGCCAAATTGCGCACACGTAAGGCTCCTTAACCGTTATCATGCCAACCCTGAGCCTGAATTAGGGTAAGAAAAATAAATTCCCAGGCACAATTCGCTGGGGAAATCAGAATGTGTCCTCTGTGCATAACCACACGTGGAGACAGTAGAAGTGTACGTACTATGCTCTCCCTACTCTCAGAGTTACCGAGCCCCTTCTGTACATAAGAGGACGAGAAGGGTTTGCAAAGGTTTGGGTACTGCCCAGATCTTTCTCCAGGCAGATCCTTGACGAGGCCCAAATATTCATTGTAACTTCACCTCAAATGCGGTGATGGGTATGTTAATGAGCTTAATTGTGGATCATTTCCCAATGTATACGCAGATCAAAACATCAAGTTGCTCCCCCTCGGTAAGGTGGTCAATTATTTTCATTTGTCAATTATACCTCAATAAAGCTGGGGGGAAAAAAACAACCCTCCCATGAAATCCTTTGATGAGTCAGCATGCGGTGTGTGGAGAGGTTCTGGAGGGGGGCCGGGTGCCCTCAAGCTTTCCCTTTGATATTTCTCGGCTTATCTCAGAGGGCTGCCTGTAGAATTACTGATATTTTAAACAATGCGAATGTAATTATAGTTGGAGTACGTTCTCTACAGAAGGAAGAAAAGATTGGCATTTAGAAGCTTCATTAAACTTTTGGCCTTTTTCAAGGCTAAATGAATCTTAGAGAAGAAATAAAAAGTTCCCACTGATTGATTTAAAAACAGATTTCTTGCAATTAACAGATCTAGATCTACGAAAAAGGGAACGTTAATACTCATTTCAATAATCTCTCATTTTCTCTACGTATTTTGTAAACAGTGTATATCTCTTTCTTTACAGAGTACATATGTTATGTATATATTACTCTGCAAAACTTAATTTTTCATTTTCTAATATCGAGGAGATGTTAGTTACATCTGCACGGGGGTGACTAGCTGAAGCAACTTATCTACAAATAGGCATGTCTGCTAGAAGATTGGGAAAAAACATGTTCATCTATACTGATGTCCCCTCACTCCAAACCCCAGTGACTTTTTTTTTTTGGTCGGCAGAAGAGTTCTAAGAGCACCTATGGAGAATATTGTTCAACACTTAGACTATTCCTTTTCTCCTGCTTCTTATCCCAGCTATAAATTGGGATGATGTGTTAAAAGATGCAACTGAATTATCATATTCTCTTCATCTTCCAAATTTATTTAGACTTGCTGTTCTGCTCTTTCTCTGGAATTTCCTCTGCTTTTTCTTTTGTCAGTAAACTAAATTACTTCTCCTCCCACATGCATAAAAGCATTAATTTATAAAACACATAGCCATATGTCATATCTCATGTAATTCTATTTTACATTTCACTGCCGCCCGGACGTATCTAACATGAACAAACAGATATTATTTACTGTAGTCAGAACGAGAATTATCTAATGCCACTTACATAGCCATAAATTGATTTTTGATTAATGTTTAAGCAAAAAGCAAACAAGCCCATCTGCTCTGAAAACAAACAAACAAAAGGAAGCGGCAGAGAACACAGTTCACAGGAATTTCTTCGGGATTAGTATGTTTCAGCTGCTGGTGAGGAGTTTTTTCTGCACTGTGATTCTGAAAACGTACCGCTGACAGAATATGATTCTACATCTAGATGTAGTTTCTCCTCTAGCCACTGTTCATTTAATAGACTATTACTTATGGTAAAATAAAAACCAATCCCACTCTGAAGAAAGCTCAGAAGAAACCGCAGTGACTTTCTTCTGGTCCACGCAGTTCTAGGAAAGAATCTCTCACGTGGATACTTTTCTTATTTTTCCTTCATTTTCTAAAGGGGCTGCTCTCTGCGGTCAAGTTAAGAATGAAGGAAAGCCAGGTATCCCGTCTACACAGGGAAAGTGAGTGCTGGAGGAAGACTTAAAAATATTTGGAACTGTCAACTGGATATATGAAATTTCCTTTTCCATGCAATCCAGAACTGGCAAGCCTGTAACCCAATGAGAAATAGAGAGAAAAAAAAAAACAAGAAAAAAACCTCTGTCCTATTTATTTCTGTACTCTCTGGGGCGCGCTTGGTGTCAGGGACACAGCACAGCACCCCATAGTACAGCCTGATGGACAGCTCGACTCCACATAGAGAGAATTCGCCCTACTCCTCCTACCATGGCTACAAGAGAACATCGTGCCGCGTCGGGTGGGGGTCTCACTAATACCGATGAGATCCCAATATTCCTATTTTCAGGTGGAAAAAAAAGACACGCAAAAAAGACCAACCCTGGTGATTCCATTTTGAACACTAATAAACAGCAGGTTAAGGGAAGAAAGATTGGCTAAGAACTTTTTCGGCAACCGGAATGACACAAGAGCACGCATGCCGGAGCGCAGACAGAAGACACACCTTACTGACACGAGAAGAAGAAATCCAACTTGCAGCTTTTCAAGTTAAATTCTCAACCTGATTACAAAAGGGACGCTTTAAATCCCATTTGCCAGGTTATATACTACACCGCCCTTAAAAGCGGTGAAAAGCACGAAGACAAAAGAGCACGGTGGCGTTTCTACATGTTTTCTACAAATATTGACTCCCGGATTAAGAGAGATACCATTAAAGTGAACGAGTCATACTATGACGACGTTTCAACTTTGGAAATCGTAGGCTCACAGGAGAATGCTCCCACAAATCTTACTGCACCTCAGTAAAAAAGACTCTGTTAACGGGGTTTTGTTCTAAGAGTTCATCTCAAAATTGTTCCTTAAAGCGTCACACACACACACACACACACACACACACACACACACACACACGCACACACACACACTGGCCTACGGAACAAGGATCTTTGTCTTTCTTTGCCAAAAGACAGTGTTTCTCGAGGCCTGTGTCTGCCTTCGATGATGGGACAGTTCTGATTTCGGCTTCAGAAAAATAAGTACATGGCTGCCCTAAACTGGAGAGAGAAAAACCTCAAGCAGAGACTGTTAACATATCAATTACATCAACCTTTTTTAAATTACAACTCTCCATTTCATTATGCTTCAGGCGAAATGAGTACCTTAAGTTTAGAGCGCCAGGTAAACAAAACCTTTCACTGTCCCGTCCGAAGTTTGTTTTGATAAACATTCCCCCTGTCCCCCAAACCAAACTACAGCAGAACAATGGTCCTGTTGTTGAGCACGGCCTTGACCTCTGTGGGACAATAGATTGTTTTCCTCTTTGCCCACTCTGAGCGAAATTAGTTTTAATAAGGAAGTCTCTCCCTTATTAAAGGATGTAAAGGAGTAAAAACAAATTAAAAAAATAGGAAGGTACATAGCATAGATTTCTACGCTTAGATTGTTAAAAAATGGTGGGCGCTCGGCTTGCCAGAAAAACACGTCACCTGCTTCTGTTTCTGTCTAGGGATAGGGATTAAGGAGTCTGTTCTGGAATTTTCCAAGGATGCCATTTTCAGGATCCTAACAGGGAACTTTCTAGTCAAGATTCTGCTACTCCTACCTACAGGGAAAAACAAAACAAAAGCAAAACAAAACACACAGAGAGTTGCTTCTAAAGGAGTCATAGGAAGGAGTTTATCTGGAAGGGAGATGCCTGGAGTCATCCCTTTTTAGGAAGACAGAAAGGACAACAGGTTCTCCTCAGGAAGCGGACAGCACAGAAGCTAGTAAAGCTGGGAAGTCAGGGCGCAGCCCCTTTTCCAGAACCTTTGGAGGAGCAGATGGACTTCTTTCTCTTCTTCTTTTTTTTTTTTTAATAAAGCTTACTTATTTTTGAGAGAGAGATAGAGAAAGAGAAAGAGCAGGAAGGGCAGAGAGAGAGGGAGGGGAAGAATTCTGAGCAGGCCCCGTGCTGTCAGTGCAGAGCCTGTCGTGGGGCTTGAACCCACGAACCGTAAGATCATGACCAGAGCTGAAATCAAGAGTTGGATGTGTAACCGACGGAGCCACCCAGGGGCCCCCTGATGAACTTCTTTCTAAACGTACCGACCCCCACCTGTCAGGGAAGAGAAGTGCCTGCTCCCCTGGCCCTGCACCCGAAGACCAGAATGCACCGGGCAGCTTGCTCCTCACGTGCACTGCTCAAACACTTCCACGTGTTCGTGTCTCTGCTTCTGAAGGCTCCCAATCTGCAGCAGATTGGCTAAACTCGGGGAGAGTGACCCGTCAAGACCTACCAACCCGAACTCCTTCCAGATGGTGACAAGGGTGAACACAAGACAAGACTAGAGAAACGGCTTTCTTGGTAGCCTGTAGAAATGCACTTTGCTGGGACGGGGGCACCTGGGTGGCTCGGTGGGTTAGGTGTCTGACTTCAGCTCAGGTCATGATCTGGTGGTTCCTGAGTTCTAGCCCTGGGCTCTGCGGTGACGGTGCGGAGCCTGCTTGGGATCCTCTCTCTCCTCTCTCTCTGCCCCTTCCCCACGTGTGCCCCCTCCTCTTTCTCTCTCTCTCAAAATAAATAAATCAACTTGGGAAAAAAAGAAATGTACTTGATAACTCCAGTGTGATGGTAAGACTGATTTTCAACACACACACACACACACACACACACACACACACACACACACACACACACTTTTAAAAAACTTACTGGCAAAGCCAGGCCCCTTCAGTACATCTTCTCTTTTTTTTTTCCCTAAAGGTTACAAGTTACTCACTTTTTTCACTGGTTTAGATAATGCCAGCAGAAATAAGACACTATATAAAGCTTATTTTGCTACCACCGACAGCTGCATTTTAAGGCAGTGGGGCTTGATAAAAGCACACACTGTTTTTGCAAGTGTCTTGCACCAACAACGGCCCTCACGTTGCGTGCTTTGGACTCACGGAATGCTCCCTTCTGGAATGCCCCTGCTCAGAGGGCTGTGGGCGATTCCTGACAGCCTGCCCTACCCCAACCATGCCAGCAATAATGTCCAAGAGGCAGAAAAGAACGGAACATGCAATTAAAACTACAAGGGGAGTGATTTCCGTAGGCAGAGTTAATCATGAGGCCCATGTCAAAGTTTGGTGGAATCACAGAGTCTTTAGAAGGGACCGGAAAAGAAGCGTTAACTGCAAGGTGAATAACATGGTAAAGAGTCTGGATTATGCCTTTAAAACATATTACAGACAAAATGACAGCAGGCAAATGATTTTCCTGCCAAAATCAAAGGACCCAGGGACCACTTTATTTACTTCATTTTTTTATTAAGTAGACTCCATGCCCAGTGTGGAACCCAATGCTGGGGTTGAACTCACGACCCTGAGGTCAAGACCTGAGCTGAGACCAAGAGTGGGATGCTCAAAGCACTGAGCCACCCAGGCTCCCTGACCCAGGGACCATTTGAGCAAAGACATCCACTCACTTGATGGCGTGACCAATATACCAGCCAAAGGGAAGTTGGGAAAATGGCGAGAGAGGTCATCGCCACCCCACGGGGCAGAGCGTGGCTCGGCAGATGCAGGGGTTTGTGGCGATATTCTTCTGGATGCCTCTACTGGCACCCAGTGCCCCAGGGCTGGCTGACAGATGGCTGTTTGGTGAATGGATGAGGCTGGGGGGCCTCCGTCCTGTCATTAATGGGGGCGAAGTAGACTCAGCGGCTGTTGTATCGTTCCTACCACTACCATCCCCACTATCCAGGATACTGCTCTTGTCACTAAATCTAGAAAGAAGGGGAACACAGTCTCATGACAAAGAAGGACTATTTGTCTCCCCAAACATTTCGTCCCCTTCCTCTACATGAAGCTAGTGGAATCTCTGAAGTTCAGTCGCGTCTGACCCTAACATTTTTGTGTCTGAGGCATGCAGAGCCGAGATACCACTTCAGCCGTCGGAAGCGTTCAGCCAGATTCAGAGTGTGAGAGAGAGAGAGAGAGAGAGAGAGAGAGAGAGTGTGTGTGTGTGTGTGTGCGCGTGCGTGTGTGTGAGTGGCGGGGAGGGGACTTCTAATAAGAGGCAGAGGAGAATAGGGTCTGAGGGTATGTACTCTGGAGCCAGACTGCCTGGGTTCGAATCCCAGGTCTGCTGCTTACATGCTGTACCTCGGTCAAGTCACTTACCCTCTCTGTGCCTCCGTTTTCTCACCTCTAACGTGGGGATAACAACTGTATCTATGTGAAGACTGAGTGGGCATGTGTAAAGTGCTCAGAATAGCACCTGGCATACAGTACGTGCTGAGTAAGTGCCGGCTATTGTTGCCATCGAAGCGTAAGCTCGCCAGCAGCAGGAGTGAGAATCTTGGATGGCTAACTAGCTATAGCTTGGCTGGCAGCGCTCTCTGTGAAACCCAGTGGCCCTTCCACCCCTCGATCGTCCTCTAGTCGCCCCGCCCTTGGTGGCCTTGGCAGGAGTTCGGGCTTGAGTAGGGACTGGGGCACAAGAGACCCGCTGGGCAAAAGCAGGAGCCCCATCTCCCCAACAGACACCGAGCACCGAATTCTTGTGTTTTTCCAAGATCGCGTGAGTGGTCATGAGAGGCAAGCAGAGGGCAGGAGAAGAGAGCCTCGGGCAATGACAGGAGAGCAGCCCGCTGGCATCTGGCTAGAGGCTTATTCAAGTTGTTCTAAGGCTCATTCTAAAGGGACTCTCTGGGCACTGGGACCTACAAATAGTTAGAGCTGAGCGAGGCAAGGACGACACCATGATACAATCAGCACGGCCCGCTGCCCTTTGGCCTCGGAGTGCTGGAAAGGTCTTGATGGGCCACAGCCTGAGAAGACCACTACATGAGCACAGGCTTCCAACAGCCATTCGGGAACCTGGCTCGGCTGCACCCAGGCTGCCGCTGACCTTCTAAATAGCAAGTTTGGAATTCAAGAAAGCACACTGCGGCATCCTTACCATTCCCATCCCTTAAATATGCATATTCCAAGAGGTCCTAGAACGGATTTAGTTCTTAACACTCCATTTTCAACTGCGAAATCTGGAGTGAGAGGCAGAGAACTTTTCAGGGTCATGTGTAAGTTTGCACCGCTTTATGGGCAAGACGCAGAGAACATTCTAATGTCCATCTTTCTCAATACAGTTTGGCTACCGTCCCCATTGAGGGGCTCTATCTTGATCCCACGATTTTAGAAGCTGTGCATCAGTAATTCATCGTTATCATCACTTGGCAGAACTGATGTCAACTATCTCTCTTATCTCCTTGCAGGGCAGCCAGCTTTTGCTCATCTGCGGGAAGCATGGCCGAGGAGCATGGTTAACTGAAATCCACAGATAATCTCAGAAATTCCTTTTAGCCACTAATATCAATTTCTTCCCTTTTTTTTTTTTTTCTATTCTTTACCTTGGACTTCTGGTACAACTCCAAAGAGAGACATTTCATTCCATTCACTGATCTCCCAACCTTTGGTGAAGATGCTGACAAGAACCGAGACGGTCAAATGCAGACCGATGAGAAAGCGAGAGGGCCGCGAGATAGCCTAAATCAGAAGTGACAGAAAATGAAAAGGCTGAAATCGGAAAGTCTAAATTCTTTCTAATAAAGGTGGGCCCAAAACATGTTCCGTAATATCTTGCTAAATAAAGGCTGTTTGTAAAGAAATTGTTTTTAAAAAATCAGTATCAGAAAGACTCTCAAGCCATAAAAGCTATTTTGTAAATGGTCTAACAGGTTTGGCAACCCAACGGATCCAGATCAGAACTGTGTCAAGGCAGTTTGTAGAGTCTCGACGTCGTGTGAAAAAAGCATTCTCTGGATCCATTTGATTGCTATCCTTTCAACATGTAAAAGACCGCTCCATTCTTTGTAAACCACGTTCAGCCACCCGGAAAGTTACCTGGAGAAAAATATGGTTAAAGAGTCTGTTCAGAGGAGAAGGGCGGCTCTTTCTTACAGAAAAATCCCAATGAATAAATATAGAAGGACAAAGAAAACTGCCATTAGAATATCATAGCAATATTTGTTTCAGGTAAGCAACACCAACGGATGTCAAAACTAGTGAGTGATGAGAAGTAGGGCGTTTGCGTTGTCTCCGAGTGTCACAGCCCGCCCCCCATACCCGAGATGTTAGTTGCAAAGGGGAAAGTAGTAACTACAGTAGAGAAACTTGGCAGATACCACCTTAACCACGTGATCACGGTTGCCATCACTGGGAGTAAACATGTTGACCTCACCCTGATATGATGCACTGAGGAGGACACATCACTCCTGTGGTATTCTTCCCTCAAACACAGACATTGGGTCTGATTAGGAGAAAACATCAGAGAAGCCCCAGTGGAAGAGCATTCTACAAAATGACTCACCAAGAATCTTCAAAAGTGTTAAGGTCATGAAAAGCAAGGAAGATGGAGAAACTGTACCACAACTGGCAGAGACTAAGCAGATACAGTAAATAAATGCAATGAATGACCCTGGGGCTGGAAAAGGACATTTGTGCCCAAACTGGTGAAGCAGGAATATACTGTGTAGTTATAGTATTGTCCCAATGCTACTTTCCTGGTTTTGATCATCGGATTAGGGTCGTGTCTGATGGTAATGTTAGGGATAACTGGGTAACATTTTGGATACTGTCTGTGTAGTTCTTCCACTCCTGTGTAAGTCTAAAATTATTACAAAATAAAAAGCTAAGAAAAAAAAAAAGGAAAGAGGGACTGCTCAGTTCACCCCTGGAGAGCGGGGTCATCCTCACTACAAAGCTGCTGTTGTGGTTCCAGCTCTCCAGATTTTCCCCGCTCGATGGATTTTACAATCTTCGGTAGCACAAATATTATACAGTTGAAACTCGAATGGGGTAGAATGAAAAGAAGAACATGAATAAAGAAGTCACACTGACACTACGGAAAGACGGATCACTGAGAAATTTCAAAATTCTAAGTACTTTACACCACCCTCATGATTCACAATAACCCCCACCCTCTCTGTGGGCAAATCTCCCTCAACAACGCTGCAGTAATTTGGTAAGAGTCCAAAACAAACACTCCTTATTCAGAACCTGGCTTTGTAGAAAATGCAGTTCCAACAAACTTTCAGTAAAGTATGGAAGGATGCAGAGGCCCCATCACACAGAGAGAACTGGGGGCCAGGGTTCTTCCCAGACCTCACCTGCGTGGGGAGGCTGCTCGGATGGCTCTCATTTTCCCCTCCTTCCTGACTTCCTTAACCGTCTGAGTCAATACCACTTTCTACCAGGAACTGCAACTTTTCCCCACTCTTTGACCTATTGTGCCTAAAATTTAACTAAAATCAAACTGAACTGTACCCTTTGCATGAACGAAAACAATTTTAAACAACGATAGAAAAGCCTACCCTTGCAGAGGGGAACAATTACTCCTGGAGGAAATCTCCACTGTAAAGCCATGCTTAAAATCACCCCAAAAGACAAGTGCATCTACTGAGCCGGTAGGAGTTAATGGCAGGTGGTCCTACCTGTATAGTTATCTCCTCTCAACAGAGTCTTTAAAGTGTATGTGTGTGTGTGTGCGTGTGTGTGTGTGTGTTCCTTTTTCTCTTGCCCTGGCCACATAAAAAGCCTGAGTTACTTCTGACAAAGATCACATAACTTTTGTTTCAATATATGCCCGTAAGACAGAGCTCAACACTGTCCCTTTTAAGAACACAGGCAGGGGTGCCTGGGTGGCTTAGTCAGTAAAGCATTCGACTTTGGCTCAGGTCATGATCTCACCGTTCATGAGTTTGAGCCCCATGTTGGGCTCAGTGCTGACAGTTCAGAGCCTGGTGCCTACTTCAGATTATGTGTCCCCCCTTTCTCTCTCTCTCTCTCTCTCTCTCTCTCTACCCCTCCCCTGCTTACACTCTCGATCTCAAAAGAAATAAACATTAAAAAAAAAAAAAGAACAGAACACAGGCAAACATTGATGTGAGCCCCAATGGCCCCCCAAAAATCCATAGTCAAATCTGTTGAAAACAGTGACAACGTCTAACTGCAAAAAACACCCTAGAGACAGAAGTTTGATTTACATCACTAGGTTTATGTCTGCTAGTTTACAAGGATGCCCTGAATGTCTTTCCTAACTAAAACCCTTCAAGTCCAGGGGTAGAGAGTGCCCTGGATCCAATGCTGAAGCCAACTGGAACCTCCAGGACGGCTTTGCCTGGCTCGTATAGTGAGGCTCTGTCTTCCGGAGCTGTTACAAAGATCTACAAACATGAGGACGCTTAGAGGTACGCCCATCAGTACCTGCTGCTTTCAGGTGTGTCTCAGTCCAGTCTTTTCAGCTCAATTTGTCCCAACTGGACCGGAGCCTTATAAGAATAAGACAGAATAAAGCAGAAATAAGTAACGAAGCCATGCGCTTTCACAAGAGTCTGATCCTTTAGTGACAAACTCAGACAATAAAAGCACAAATTATGCCATTGGAGCTGGAGTGTTTAATGGCTTCCACTTTCTTAAGAGTATCTTCTCCGTAAACAGATGACAACCACCATGGCTAGGGGAAATGGTTCCTTCTGATGTTTCTACCATAAGCACGTTATGTTTCCATCATAAATGTGAACCCTACCGTGCGCCAGTCACCACGCTGAAGTTGGGGATACCAAGATAAGTCAAAATTAAACTTCGGAGCCTTAAAAATCCTTAAAAAGCCACAGTCTAGCCAAAGATCAAGCTGTAAACATAGAACTACAACATCAACTGTTACATGCTGCAGAGGTAAAATGGATTCTATCCCGGGGGTGGCGGAGAAGGATCATAAGAGTAAAGAGGGTTTTAATTAGGAGGTGGCATTTAGCAAGACTTCATAAACCCAGCAGAGTAGACATCTGGCCATAATAAATCAAACCCCTGTACTCAGGGTCCACACGATTACTCAACAGGGATAATTCAAGCAATTACTAGAGTTATCGTGATCCAGTGCGTGAGTTCACTTGAGGACCCCAACTATGTAAGCAGGAATATTTTTTTGGCTGCCTCTAGCTAGCACGTTTATGAAAAACAGGTTAAGTTACTGGCTCCAAATTACTTTTTAATGAAAAAAGCAAACAAAAAAAGCTGAAGCTTTTAAGATTTTCGTTTTTAAAAACTGGAAAATAATCTCCCTGTCAAGAGCATGCATGATTAATGATTTATGTGATATAAGCTTACATGTCTGTATTCCTATTACACGCGTTTCCTAACAGTGTATAATTGCCCTAAAGATCCTTCTGGAACTGATATGCCCCCTCCCCACTCCCACCTCCTTTGTAAAAAAAAATTCCTCGTGTAATTTCTGGAAAATTTTTCCACTACAACTGTCAATGGGCCATTCAAAAATGGGAAGTACTGTCAAGTCATTCACATGAAACTCTGAAGGTATTACCACCAAGAGAATAACTCATTTCCACAAAATAGCTGATGCAAATATTGTACTTAGCTGCATGTTTGGAACTAACGTTAGGAAGCCGTCTACCTGTGAACTCATTCTGAGGCTAGACCAAATCAGGATGACTTGGGTCAAAAACCAGGATTGATTCAACTAGTCAAGTCCACCTACCTCTCAGAACTGTTGTTTCCATCATTTTATGGGACTCTTGGAGATACTACAGGAAAAGGTCTAGAATGGAGAGCATGGTACAATCAGATACCCCATAAATGGTGGTCCTTGAATTCTCCAGATTGGAGCATAGGAGTTAACTCTTCAAAACTCCTTGGTTGACAGATGAGAAAAGTGCTGTTGATGGAGACTGAATGGGTTAATATAAGAAGCTAGATTTCTCTGTTTTTCTAGAATGGCCCACCATATCCCATTATTCTGCTGAGTTCTGGGAGAGGGCACCAGTGGACATCTCAACCCAAAGTGACTTGTCTTTGACAGTTCTGAATCAGGAAGAGGGTCTGTAAGTGGTTCCTGTCATCTCCTCTCAGCCATGGCTAGCGTCTTGACCCAACGCAAACCTGCAACACAGGTTCAACATTCAGGTCCCCGGTCAAGGCCATGAATGAATGCAGTCATAACTACAGAGGCAGGCGGTGTAGGATCTGAAGCAATTAAACTGATAATGGTACTGTTTGCAAAACGAAATTGGTTTCACAAATCTGTGAGCAGCAGAGACCAGGTAAATGTGCCCCAAATTCTATAAACCATGGCTTAGATTGTATCTTTTTTTTTTTTTTTTTTTTTTTGCTAGACATAGCAGGTAAACAGAGTTTAGGAAGCCAATTTCTCTTTAGCATAAGGTAATTAACTGTGTCTTGAAAAAGAGAAAGGTGCCTGAAGCTTCGGGAGGCATCTGCCTAACTTGAGTTTGCTTTTCTAAAGAAAACTGTGCACCCAAGAAAGGCAACCAAGATTTACATAGGTAATTCACATTCGCAGAGACGTGTCAACATATATCTGTAGAGGGATTACGCTTAATCTTTCAGGTTCTTTGAGTAGGAATAAAGTGCCCACATTGTGGCTTAAGGAAATCTAACTTGTGAGGAGGTTAAACAGCTCAGAGATAACCCAATAATGTCAAGTTTTACCAACTTTCCTTCCTGCATTCTTTCCCTCACTCAGGCATTCATTTAAATGTGTAATAAGTTTCTAGAAGGAGCCTGGGCCTGTGCCATGTGCTGGGGACCAGAGCGGGGGCTGCGGGAGTGTTTTAAGACATTTGACTACACTCCAGTGTTTTCAGACATAATCCTTGCCCTCTAGGAGTTTACAATTTCCCTGGACACACAGAAACTGCGCATGATGATAAAATTAAATAGAAGTAGGGTGCTAGAAGACAAAACGAATGTGAGTTCTGGGAATTGAGAGGAAGAAGAATTCCCTGGGGGGAAATAAAAAAAATAAAGGACCCAGAAACATGGAGAAGAGGGTGAAGTCTATTTCTGGCACATAAAAGGCAGCGAGGTGTCAACGCAGGAATGTGGATGGCACATGCCGGTGCAAGCGCGTGAAGATTTCATGTAAGGAACAAAGCAAGGTGTGGGGTTCTAGAGCCGGTAACAGTGAGCGACGTTCATGCCTGAGCAGGGTCCACGCAAAGGAGTGTGAAGCTGGCAGGTGGCGAGGCAAGATGGACTTAGGTGGGGGAGAAACCGGATACAAGAAATTCACGTAGGAGACTAGAAATCCTGGGATAGGAGGAGGGGTGGAACGAATGGAAAAGAGAGCTTAGGAAGAACTGGTAGGATGTGGGTCACCGATGGCAGGGTTCAAGGTTTTCAGCTCAGGCCGATGCACCCATAACAGAGTCCAGGATGTAGGTTGCCTTTGAAAATCCAACGCATTTGGTGTTTCACGCGATGAGTTTGAAATAATGGGAGGCTTTCCTAGTGCAGGAGTCTGATGGACAACGGAGACATGGGGAGAGAAAAAAAAGAGAGAGGGAGAGCAGGCCCACGAACCTATCTCTGTGGCTGCCATAGAGCCGTGAAGATGACGAGCTCCTGCCCCATGCAGCAGGGAGGCGGGCAGGCAGGCACGCTGCTCTCGCAAGTTGGAGGAGGGCCCAGGTGGACAGGAAAGAATTTCTATGGAACTAAGGCTGGAGCTGAGCTCAAAGAGTTGTTCAGCTTTGCTGAAGGGAGGGGCAAGGGCATTCCAGGCCAGGACACAGTGGGGACAAATGAACAAGGTTTCGAACGACGGGCTACCCTACTCTCGCTGTCTCCATATTAGAAAACCACATGTAACGTATTTATGGGGGATATCTGATGAGCGGTCAACTCGTTACAACTACATAGAACTGCCTCTTACATTCGATTCTACTTTGCCTTTTCGCCCTCAGTTATTTTCATAAAGAAGTTATTTTCCAATAAAAAACGAGGTACACAGAAGTGAGGGCATCAGATTTCACCAAAACACTGTGCTCCAAACACAGCAGTGGTCAATTCTGGTCCATCTGAGACAATCTGGTCTCTGGCATTTGTGCATTTAAAAAAATGTTTCGAGTTGACAAATGCTAATATTAGAGTTGCCCATTATTCAAGGTCATAATTGCTGCATATAAAAAGATGCAGAGTCACAGACTGTCCCCAAACAGCAGGAACCCTTGTGGCCTGCCTCTCCCAGCATCCAAGAGCTACAGTGTTCTCCTGCTTCTATTTAGAGGATCATGAATACTAAATAGAAATGTTAAAAATTATTCCACAAAACAAAGGAAAGTAGACATCACCCCCCTGTAGACGCGCACTCTGAAGCGGTTCACCACTCAATTTCGGCTTATAAATTTATTCTGCAAAGCGGACTCCTTGGTTGGCCAACTGTAACCCCTAAGCTGCCTAATTACATATTTGTATAACATCCACATCAAGGGGGAAAAAAATCTCAAGTTATTTTTTAATGTCATAGCCGCTATTGCTGTGGGAAAATCACCGAGCAAATCAGGACTTTGGTCACTTAGCATCGCCTTTCAGACGTGGATAATGCTGAAGGCAGGGAAAAGGGCATCAGAACTGATCACAGCAACAATGGGGAATCTAGCAAAAAAGTTCTTCTCTTCCTGAGCACATCAAATGCGTTAAAAAAAAAAAAGAAAGAAAGAAAGAAAGTAAAAGAAAAAAAAACTCTCTGAGCTGGACTTATTTGTAAAATGACTTGTTTGAATGAAGTCTGAATTGGAGGTTATTTTTAAATTAATGAAGTTTTTCTACTGGTAAGGACTTACAATAACAAGAAGGACTTATGCAGTACCCTAAGAAGCCCTTGGGGACTTGTTTTAATGAATAAGAATAATGTGCAATTAGGCCAACAATTGCAACTAAGTGTTTCTGAGGGCTGGAAAGTAGTTGTTCTCAAGTAGTTCAAATATCATCAAGTTCATATAAAAGATTCCATGGCATTTAACTGAATTGGTCAACTCCGTCATGCAGCAGGCTATTAAGATGAAGAAATGCACTGAACAGTACATATTACGTATTCCCAGGGTTAAAAAAAGCAAAACAAAACAAAAAAAAACCTTCAAAAATGGACCAAAAAAATCCCACATGCTAAGTAAATACATTAGGATAAATATAAATTAGAAAAATATTCGATTCGGGATTCCTTTCATTTTTTTTTTAAATTTTATAATAGTTTATTTTCAAATCGGTTTACATATAACACCCAGTGTTCATCCCAACATGTGCCCTTTTTAATGCCTGATAGTAGGTCCTATCCAGGCCTGGAAGTGTTTCTTCACAGGTCATTCATTACTTCGCAAAGGTGCCGGGGCCCAGAGACCCCGTGGCCAGAGCACGGGAAGTAAAAGCTCTACGGGGTTCTGAACAGTGTGCATCACCCTTGCAAAACCTGCCGACGAACCCTTTCTCTCCCCACGGTTTCCAGAGGCCACCCCGTCACCCCGTTCGAATCCAAGCAGTCAGAAGGATAAGACATCGGACGCACAAATGAGCCATTTCACTGTGTCCCCTTGTGTGGCCAATGGCCAGCCCGCCCCCTGGTCAGTGGCGGCGCCCCTACCGAGCTGCCATACGAGAGGGCTCTCTGGGCTCTGTTTGGCATTCTGGCTGGCGCAGAACTCCCCGGGAGTCAAAGGAAAGTTCCCAGCAGCCTCTCCTGAGGCTGAAGGTCTGATGGTGAGTTTGGCTCGAGCATGTGAGCGCTGAGGGGAACGTTAGAACTCACTTCTCTCCAAGTAAATGGAGTCAAACTGGGCAAAAGTGACCACTCGCAAAGGGCACATCTGTCCAGTGTCAAATGCTCTAGGTGACATTTCTGCTGACTTTTTTTTTTTTTTTCTCAGATGTCTCCGTCCCTCATCTCCCCCTTCTTCGGAATTCTGGAGGCCAGTTTACTACCATGGGGAAAAATCAATACCTGACTGATCGACCAGCTTTCAGCAGGTAGGAAGAGAAAAAATTTCGGTGCACCCCCCCCTTCTCTATTGCGGAATACCGCAACGAGAATGTATTCCCTTCTGATTGTTACTAGCAGCTTAAATGACCACATTTAATCAGCTAAGTATGACTTGGTTTAAAAGGCCATTTACCAAAGAAGGGATAAATGGCCTTTTAAACTAATTCACGCTCTTTCCAAGTGCCTCAGTTCACCAAGTCAGAGGGTCGCCTCAGACTCTCCTTAAAATCACTAGAACGAACTCTAGTCCAGGCTCTTCTCCCGTGACTGCTTCCATTCCAGTTCATTAAGAACGTTAACATCACTTAAATGCAACAAAGTGATCTGGGCTAAGGGGCGTTAATGGAATTGTGTCTTCAGGTATATATCCAAATCTACGTGCGCAGCAGGCACGCCGCACAACGCAGAGCTCCGCGGAGGCTAAAGGGCTGCGAAAGCCCACTGAGATGTACTCAGCATTTTGTCCAAGAGCCCTTTACTCAGAAACTCCTGAGCACGGGTATGAAAACGCCAACCATTAGACCTCTAAGTCATGTTCGTTCGTTATTTCCTCCGATTTGAGAGGCAGTGGGTGTGGGGGGGGGTAGGTCAGATCGAAAATTTTCAACCAATGGCTTATCCTCATACTAAATTCAAATCTTAGGAACACGGCGGCTGCATTTTAATTTTTTTAATGTTTATTTATTTTTGAGACAGAGAGACAGAGCATGAGTGGGGGAGGGGCAGAGAGAGAGGGAGACACAGAATGTGAAGCAGGCTCAGGCTCTGGGCTGTCAGCACAGAGCCCGACGCGGGGCTCGAACTCACAGACCAAGAGATCATGACCTGAGCCGAAGTCGGACGCTCAACTAACTGAGCCACCCAGGCAGGCTGCATTTTAAAATCAACTACCTCTTTGTTCTTTTTTCTAAGAAGGGTGTTCAGTGTGATGCGAAGACCGTGTAAGCCCAGGCAATTGGATGGCCGGACGGAGCATAAACCCTGCAGACACGTCACCCAGAGAGAGCAGCTCTCAATACTTAACTGCTTATTCAGGTGCTCTGGCACTTTCGAGATATCCTTGTCAGCAACAAAATAACGCACTTCCTTCTGTGTTTATCACGCTGGTTGCCAGACAACTGCACAGAGCCAACGTGGGCAATGTTACAGTGAACACTTCCCTAAAACATTTGTATATGTCATTGATAAACAATAGAAAATTTAAAAGAGATACGGATGTACTCCCGGAACCTTAAATCTTCCTACCACTGAGGCCTAAGAACTTAAAACCTTCTTATACCTGGCAGAGGAGAAGGAAAAACAAATTCCAAAGCTGTCCATTGATTTACAGCCTAAATACGTCTTCCTCTAGAATATTTAATACAACTTAGGCTTTAGTCATTCTGCATACTTTGAAAATGCTCTTCAACGATAACTTACAGAAGTTGTATCTTTCATTGCAGCTCACATAAATATCATTTTGCTTTCAGGAAACCAATTATAGAAGAGTAAATCATTTTTACGTCGCCTTCCAAAAATCTTTAATTTAAGTTGCAACATGGACAGTGTGCAGAAATATGAGAGAAATAGAGCATACATATTCTATCACTCAGTCTTCTACATTTAGCAAGTTAAATCTCTGGAGGAAGTGCTACCGTTGGGTTGGGTTGGCTTTAAAATATGCAAGTGTAGGAAACGTGTGTGTGTACAAGTACCAGACACAAGTACCTACTGAACTTCTACGAACATGCACGTGTCCAGACTCGGGGAAGGGATCTGGGGACCTCCATGGTTTCAAGGAGTCAAGTACTACCACTGGGACTAGCTGCTTCATGGGCACGTAGGACACGCCCAGCACACACGGGCCATGCCATTTCACCGCACAACATTCCTGGGAGGAATTCATCCCATTCGAAAGATATGGAGAGCCATGCTGAGGGCCACAAAGGTCAGGTGGCTGGTAACACTGGAGAAGCCGTCTGACTCCCAAACCCACAGAGCTGACCAACCCATGGCACTGCTACAGTGCCTTCCAGGCCATGCCAAGCTAATGAAATTAAAGACCAGAACAACCCAGTGCATGATCAAGTCTCAGCAGAGTAACTGGAGAGTCCGATGATAATGAAGTACTTAGAAAAAGGCAAAACAAGACAAAACAGACTTTAGCAAGGGAGTGATGGTCAAGGAAAGAGTGGGGGGAGAAATCCACTCCAGTGGGGAGGGAGCGCGAGTGAAGGCATGAGGGTGAGAGACAAGGACCCAGCATCCTAGCGGATGCTTCAGGAAGCCAGTTCAGTGGCCCACGCCCCTGGGGAGCAGTAAAAGACAGGCCTAGATGTGTGTGTGGGATGGTGGGGAGCAACGTCTAACAGGACTTCACATCGCAGCCAGCGGGGCGCCCTTCTGGAGAATTCTGAGCAGGTGAGTGTCTTAACAAAAGCAGCAGTTCAGATCTAACAGTCTGACAGTGTGTTACAGGATGCAGCGGAGAGAGAGGAGGAAGGGGGAAGTGAGGGCTCCTAACTGGGAGACTGAGTTAGGGTAGCAGCGGCAGGACGAGAGAGGAAGGGAAAAGTG
The DNA here is from genome assembly GCA_030068075.1 of Paguma larvata. Classification (NCBI taxonomy): domain Eukaryota; kingdom Metazoa; phylum Chordata; class Mammalia; order Carnivora; family Viverridae; genus Paguma; species Paguma larvata. The sequence continues at coordinate 125,195,578 of CM057827.1, read as the reverse complement.
AGGCCCTTGCGTCAGAGAGTGAAGGACATGGTCTGGGAGGAAGGTTCCTTCCGAGCTCTGCCTAATGATGACGAGTCACGTGACCCACACTGGGAAGTGAGATTAGAAGGAGGTGGGCGTGCACTCGGGCAGTGCACATTTGCTCTCTTCTACAGGGGAGCCGCCCTGCTACCTGGGCAGCACTAACTACCCATCCTTTCCTCTCTAGAAGGGGCTGCGGCAAAGAGGCAGTCCTGAGAATCCCGAACCGTGCATGCTCTCAGGCTACCCTCGCCAGTTCTGAATGCGGCACTCACATTTTTAATGAGAAAAATTCTTCTCATTTCGGTTGTGTTTGAACCACATCCTTGACAAATGACTGAGGGGTAACAGGTCAACAGGATCATGTTGCTTGGTTTTAGGATGCCTCGTCCCCTCTCTCCCAGAATATGCCCAAGAGTAGTAGTTGACCAAGTTGTTTGTGTTTTTGTGTTTGTTTGTTTTTTGCAGTGGTGGTTTTTTGTTTGTTTGTGTTGTTGTTGTTGTTTTTTGTTTGTTTTTTAAACCAGGGTGGTCCAGAGCAAGAAGCATTTGCTGGGAGAGTTTCAACTATTAGGTCACAAACAGAAAGCGTGCGGAGGCTGTGCAAAAACATCCATGATAATGAAACCAAGACCTTCTTGCTATTCAGCTCCGTAAACATAACGTTAGCTTAACGCGGGTCTGTCACCTGGAAAAGTGCCACAGGGCTCACAGACTAGCCCTGCTCGGCTCGCAACCTCATCTGGAATTGAACCTGACTGTACCCCCATTTCTCACTCAGGAAGAAACGTTCCAAGCCATCCCAGTGGGGCAAAAACAGAAAAACAAGATCCGATTAGCCTTAATGCTTTGCAAAAACCTACTAACTAGTTAAGATGCATCCTTCTCTGTTGAACAAGTCAGACTGGTGTACTGCTAATCGCTCTGCCTCTGTTCTTTAGAAGTCTGCTGCTGACTGGGTGGGGGGGGGTGGTCAGGATGGTCGGGGGTGGTGGAGGGGGCTTAAGCCATTATTCTTGTTTTGTGGGCATTTGAAGTAGTTGCCAGGCGTGTGATGCCTACTGTTCCAATTGGTTCTGAGTGACGTCACTTTGTTATTCAACTTTGCTTACATTTCAGCTTCCCCCCCTTGCCAGGGACTTGGGGACCTCACCAAGCCAAGTCATTTAGAGAGAAAGAGAGAGGAAGAAGCATGTCCTCTGTAGTCAAGAGGTGCCAAACGTCCTTTGTTTCCCTTCAGCCAGTTTATAACAGAACTGGTGGAGTAAAGGTTTCAATCAATACCACGATGGTGTAAGACCTTCTTCAAAGAGCAAGGGAGGGCAACGGGCAGAGGGGTACAGGTGGATGCTAATCTTCGAGGAACTTAAATCTGATCGACTTAAATAAAAATCCTGACAGTTTGTTTTCAAGCCCGAGAGCTATAAAATGGAAACCACATGCAATTCTATGCCAGAACCTCATTTAAATCATTCACACTTCGGAAACTCTTGGAGAACACTTCTAATTTAGTCAAATACTACCTTTCCTTCTCTACAGGTCCTCTTAATTTATTTCACCTAACCCTATTATTTTTACATGAACAATGTGACCACCAGAAGTTGGAACGGCTCCTTTCTGATTTGCAAATTAAGGCAGTTTACTCTGATTTTTCCCCATCTCCCATACAGTATTACCACAGAAGTCACAAAACAGTAGAGAAAGTTCAAGTTCTCTGGTGTAATATTATTAACTTTTTGTGTTCAATTCAAAGGAAAAAGCTTCCTTGTAGGATAATGTGTTAAAAAAAGAATTAACAGACTTTACAAATCCGTACCAATGAGACGTCCAGTGATTCATCGGCATGAAGTTACACCAGCTTCTAATGTCAACGGGTCAAATGCATGTTAAATTCTAAGTTAGGCTCAATCATTTTTATTGGGATTTCTAAGACAGGAACTTCTGTCCCTCTAGAACTTTACTATCTCACAGGAAATGAAGTAACAGTAACCAAACATACAAAGCCATCGCAAGGCTAAAACACGCTTCTGACCCCAATCCTGTACTTCCTTCCTTCCTGCCAGAAGCCTCACCAGCGATGAGCGCACACGCTCGGGAGCACTCCGCGTTGGCCCGTGGGCCAAGGCAGGAGCCAGCACCACACACAATCACTGCCCTTGGTGCAAATCTCAGGAAGGGGCTCTCAGGACTGCCTTCGCGGTTGGAGCACGCACTAGATAACCGTTTGAGGGTAGCTCAAAAACGCTTTCTAACAGTCTTTGCAGAGATGAAGGGAATTTTCCACTTTCTGAAGGCCCCACATCTTTTTCCTTGTATTTTCACTGCTTTGCCCTGCCCAGACTTGCCAGTCAATGATTATTTATCATTAACAGAGTAATTCATATTTGCAACATACTCTGTAAACATTTTTAGCACTTCATAACCCTTTGTAAGTACATAACTACCTGTTGAGGGGAAGGGAACTGAGCCGGCTTGAAGTTGGAATTCAGAAGCCACCAGAAATATAAACATGTGTGCGTGCATGCATGCACGTGTGTCTCTCCATGTGCTGGGCCGGCAACCAATTCCCTCCTACCCTAGCACACTTTAAATCTTGGCCGATTGGGAATGTTAATCGGTGCAGCCTCTGTGGAAAACAGGATGGAGGTTCCTCAAAAAATTAAAAACAGAAATGCCGGTAATTCCACTGCTGGGCATTTACCCACGGAAAATGAAAACACTGATTCAAAAAGATAAAGTTTAACGCAGCATTATTTACAATAGCCAAGATACGGCAGGAACCCAGTGTCTATCGATAGATGAATGAATAAAGAAGATGTGGTATACGTGCAATGGAACATTACTCAGCCATAAAAATGGATAAAATCTTGCCTCCTGTGAAAACATAGATGGACCTAGAGGATATTATGCTAAGTGAAATAAGTCGGGCAGAGAAAGACAAATACTGTATGAGTTCGCCACATGTGGAATCTAAAAACAACAACGAATGAGCAAAGAAAACAAACAGACTCTTAAATACAGAGAATAAACTGGGGGCTGCCAAAGAAGAGGTGGGGATTAAGAGCTATGAGCGTCCAATTATAAAATAAGTAAGTTTTGAAGATGCAACGTACCACACAGAGAATATAGTCACTAATATTGTAATGTTAACTAAACAAGATTAAAATAAAAAAAAACATTGGAATAACACTGTATGATGACAGGTCGTAACTATACTTATTGTGGTGAGCCCTGCGTAATGTATAGAACTGCTGAATCACTATGTTGTACATCTGAAACTAATATAACATTGTATGTTAATTATACTTCAAGTAAAAAAAAAAATCTTGGCCCTTTGGCCCCAGGCATCCTATCCTTAAGTTCCTTGCATATCAAATCAAGCAAATTTGGTTATCCCAAGAATAGCCTAGTAGTTTAGATTCTAGTTTCATGACTAAATCAGTTGCACTCCCACCACTGACCAAGGTCGAAGAACTACATCCCATTTCCCTGCCTTATTATCTGTGAAAAATAAGTCATAGTAAAATAATTTGAAGCATTTTAGAGTATTAGGCACATTCAACATCTCCCTTACCCATAACCTAACTAGTTAGCAAGCTGCCACCCCTTCCTCTTCCACTCCCTTTCAACATGGTTACAAACCCAGCATCCAGCAAGGAACAGGCCACAGTGACTACATATTCACGATTTTGTTTTAGTCATCTAAATTCATTCATATTCTACTGAATATTAACTTGCATATACTTGTAGCAAGAGTAAATATTTAAGTTCTGAGCCCAAAGTAGATCAGAAACAGCTAATTCTAGGGAGTAGGGCTAGAAATAGTGATGATAAAAGCAGTAAAAACAAAACAAGAAAACCACGAGGAATGCAAAAAACGGCAACTATAAAAAGCCAACACAGGATCTCAAAAATTAGGCACTCATAGGCCATTTAGCACATTGCACTGCTGCTCATACCGAAAGCTGTTCTGCACACTCTTGAGGGCTGGAGAGTTCCCCTTAATAATTTTCATTTTGTTTGTTTTCATTTTAAGTATGACCTACTTTTCCATCTTCTAGTTCATCTATTTAACCTTCTTAGAATTCAGTGCTGCCAAGTGATTTTAGCATCAGCAATTATACCAGAAACACGCTGGAAGCAAACTGTATTACTCTAGCTGTGGTACACCAAAAAGAAGGGAAAAGGTGCACTAAACATCTAAACCTGTGTTTACATACCAAGTGAAGACCAAGCAAGGTTGTGGTACTCCATGTGAACTGAGGCTTTACCACACTTAGAGAGAAAAGCCAGCTTAAGTGTCAAACACGGGCATTCCATAACTCAAAGGTGCTCATGCCGTTGAGTGGTGATTTAGGGTCAGCAAAATATCACCTAGGTCATTAACTTAATGTTTGGGTCTGATTTTTTTTTTTATCTGCACTTAGTATGTACATTTATTTAATTGGAGTTATAAAAATATCTGGAATCATAAAAAGTTTATGCCTAGTGTTACGGTTGTAGGTATTTACAGATCTTTATACCAAAGCAATTTATAATGCCACTGAGGAGTAGTACTATCTTTTACTTTTAAAGAGAGTAAAAGATTACCACAGATGAGAAACTCTGCTCTGGGAGAATCACTGTATTATCTCATCACAGCAGAAAGCTACTCTCACGGTGATGACCTTGCATATTGAAAAAAAAGAGATTATGCTCACTACATTCTCTTTAATGCAAGCAATGTGAAAGGTCCTTTAGAAGTATTTCCTTTAAAAAAATGATTTTATTCATGCTATTTAAAAAAGTTGACTCTTAGAGCAACCAGGTAACTTGGTTGTCATTTACGGAATTAGAGTTTTTCCTCATAATCTTGGAATGTTCTGCTGTTTTGGACATATTTCAAAGACCTATGTAAGTCTTCTAGTGACCAGAGAGGAAAGTTAAAACTACACATAAATGCAAGTGACTTCAGCACTTCTTTCGTTAAAGAGGGCCAAACTCTGAAATATCAACTTAAGGTATGGAACTCATTATCTGTGAAGAGCCTCAGGCACATTCCAAACAGCATAAAAATCAGCAAACTGAATATCCAGATCAATGATTCTCAAAGTGTGGGCTGTGGACCCTTGGGGGTTCTATGAGATTGGGTGGGTCTATGAGATCAAACTGTTTTCAGAACATTATGAAGATACTATTGCCTTTTCACTCTCATTGTCTCATGAGTGTATGGTGGAGTTTTCCAGATGCTGTGTGCTATCAGCACAGACTGAATGCAGAAGCTGATAGGAGAATCCAGTTGAATTCTATCCCCCAGACATTTAAGAGATTATGAAACAACATAAAACATCACCACTCTATTACTATGTTGTGTGTGGGGGGGGGTGTTAGCGTGTAATGGGTTTATTATTTTTAGAGGGACTAATGAATAATTGTTGAAAAGTCATTCAATTGCAATGTTTCATGTGGCAAACATCAATAGGTAGAACCCCCATAAACAAAAGCTCTTTGGGGTTAATGGGTTTTGACCACTTTGAAAACCCCTAGATGGCTTCATCCTTCCTACCAGGGCGGTGACAGGCAGGGGAGTCCCAAGCGCCTCTCTCCATCCCTGGTCTGCCTTCTGAGCCCCACACTCCTATAGCCAACTCCCACTTAGCTCCTGCCCTGGGTGTTTAGGAGGCATTGCAGACTCCAGAGAGACAAAACACAGCTCCTCCCAAAACAACCTGCTCCCAGCTCTGGGACTGACACCTCTAACCCCTGCTCTTCCCGAGCCCCAGTTCCCATTTTCCCAACTCCATTCCTCATTCTGTGGGTTTCACAAGTCCCTAAACATCCCTAGATCTATCCACTAGCAAATGCTATCGCGTGGATCTTGTGGGTTCTCCACAGGGCACCATCTCCTCCCCTCCCAGGGCACACCTGGCAACGTCTGGATAAATTTTTGATTATCATGACTGGGGGAGGGGGTGTGGGGGCTGCTGGTGTCTCACAAGTAGAGAATAGGGACGCTGCTGAACATTCTATGGTGCACAGGACAACCCTTTACACACACACGCACACAAGCACGCACGCACACACCTAGGGCTTAGCTGAGCCCAAATGTCAATAGTCCTAACATCGAGGACCCAGCTCTGGTCCAAGTCACTGATCTCTTTCTCCACTGGGTTGCCCAAGTAGCATCCTAACTAGTCTCCCTGCTTCTGCTCTTCCTTCCCCTTCCAATTCCTGCTCTATTCTTCACACAGCAGCCAGAGTAAGTGCTGTAAAAATCTACACACCAGAGCACACCACTCTTCTGTTTTACAGTGAGTAAATTCTCACTCTAGCCGTGGCCTAGAGGCCCTCCCTGCTCTGGTTCCCGACCCACAGCTGTGGACTAAATTGGGCACTGTCCTCTCGAATTCTTACTTTGAAGACCTAACCCTTGTGTGACCATATTGGAGACAGGGCCTTTAAGAAGGTAATCAGCACTAAATGGGGCCAGAAGGGTAAGGCCCTGACACAGTAGGATTAGAAATAACAGCCCACTTGCTCACTCCGCCACATGTGAACACGGTAAGAAGGTACCCATCGCAAGTCAGGAAGAGAGTCCTCATCAGAACCCAAACCTTGCTGGCACCTGATCTCACACTCCCAGCCTCCAGAACTGTGAGGAACTAAATGTCTGTAGTTTAAGCCACCCAGACTATGGTGTTTTGTTACGACAGCCCGAGCTGCCTGATACACCCAATTTCCCTAGTCTGCCAAATCCCAGCCTCCTGTCATCAGCCTGTGCCCATATCATGGCATTTTGTCCTTACTTTCCTCCCTGAACTTCCCTGGCTTTCCTTATGCCAACTATCCTTAGTCCAAATGTCACTTTGTCAGAGAGGCCTGACTGGCCAGCCTAATGGAGGGGCCCCAACCTCACACCCCGCCACCCGGCACTCCTGCATTTCAATGGCAGTACCCTGTTTCTGTTTTTGTTTTTGTTCTGTTTTCTTCTTGGGTAATCATCGGTAGCCTATTATTCTCTTTATTTTCTGTCGTCCATCCCCACCGCGGGGAGGCAACGCAGAAACCTTTTCTGTCTTGCTCACTGCTGGATGGAGACAAGACACACAGTAGGTGCTTCGTATTTGTTAAATCAGTGCGTGAGTGAATGAATCTGCCTTTGCAGGTCTTACATGTAAAGAATTACATTTAATTCCAGCCATTCTCTGAACCAGTCAGCTTTCGGGAGCCAGGACGCCAAGTGAATCTGCCTTGCCCCGTGACTCATCTCCCTCCTCCACCTCCCCAAAGAAAGTCATCCTGTCTGTGTCAATCGCAGATTCCTCTGGGGACCAAATGGGACAGGAGAGAATAATTAACTGCACTATCGACGGTGAGCAGTAATTCATATTCTTTCACTCCAGGGAACATTGAGTCTCAATGTTATGCTGAAACATGGGCCTGGGGAAAAAAATCATCCAGCATGAAGAAGCATGAGGGTAGCCCCAGCATTTGTTATCTGCAGCTACAGGGTGGGTGTCACTTCGATAAGACTGCTCCTCAAGGGCCCAACTTTGAATTGCCTGAAGAAACCCAAGGCAAGTCACGGTAGCACAGGAGGAAAGAACGGGGTGGGCCCGTGGCCAGAGACCCGCCAGCTGGGACGGATTCGATGCAAGCGGGTGCTTCTGAATTAGTAGGTCATTGAACAGGGAGGTCCGGACACAAACGGCAGGGTGAGGAATGATGATTCGGGGAAGGAAAGTAGAACGGAGCGGTAAACACACAAATTCCCGACGGCCTACTACTTGCTATGCCTGAGCGGCTCTGGACTTATACTGATGGGAACTTCATGGAGAGTCTTGAGGAGGGGCTGGCTGCTCAAATCACAGATAGGTGAACGGGGTGACGTCCCTGATTAGGGCCACCAGGGAAGTCTACGGAGACGAGAACATGATGAATGCCACAGGAGAGAGAGAGAGAGTTTAGAGGAGAGGAAGTGGGCCCAGGCCAGGGGGCTGTATCTGGCAGAACACGAAGCCTGAAGGGGGATGGAGGGGGAGTCTGGGCCGCAGAAACAGCGGACCGCGAGGTGCCCGGAGTCTGGAAGAGCATCCAACTTCAGAAATGAACATGGACGGGAAGAGGGGCGGCTGCAAACATTCCCTCACTTTCCCCTAGCAGTTAGTTCAGAACCAACACGATGGGTCCGGGCTTCAGCCAGAGTGGAGGCAGGCGGTGGGCAAAAGTACAAAGAAAGAGTCGAGGAGTAAGAGGGGCCGGGGAAGGCTCAAATACAGGACGAGCTGCCTCCTATCGGCCCTGGGCAAAGAAAGGCCGTTCCTTCTCTCCTTCTTGGGACCAATGCTGGGGAGGGTTTGAACGTCTCTGCCCCCAAAACACTCAGGCACACGGAGTCACTTAACACTGTCTCCTACCCCCAGAGAGATTTGGAGTGGATGGGACCAGCGGTGCCCTCCCTCCCACTCCCCCCCTCACCCAACCTCCTCCAAAAACATCAAATATTTTCTTCCATAAATAATTGCAATAGGATGTCGTAGCGTTTCCCAAACAAACAATAGGCTGATTGTGCCCTGTCTGCCAGGGGCCCGGCCCAGCACACACAAAGGCTTGCTTTCAGAGGCCCGGGCCAGTTCTCTGCTGCGGGATGGATAGGACTCCCCCCCTCCCCATTTCTTCAACAACTTCACTGCAGCCATTCCAGCAGGGAAGGAGCACAGGAAGAGGCTGTTACCACAAAGGAAAAGGAACAACACCCATTAAAGAGAACGGCCATTGTTCCCCAGATTTGCTGTTGCCTTTGACCTCACCCAGAAAAATTCTCCTTTCTCCAGAAGAGGGCTGTTTGTTCTAAAGTCCAAATGACACAGTTTGAGGCTGGTGATTTCTTGGAAACCTTTTTACCAAATGTCAACCATGAGTTTAAATTGCAGTCAGTTGCAACTTGAAAAATGTTCCTGTTTTGTTTGTTTGTTTGTTTTACATATTACCAGTTTCAGAATTAAACAGAGTTTAAAGGAGTGCCTATACGTTTTATACTACTGAGTGCTTTTCCTGGTTAAAAATAAAATAGTGTGAAATAAAGGATAAAACCCACTTCCCAGTCACTGCTTGAAAAATGCATCCTTTGTATTTAAAAATACAAAGCACATGTGCCCTTCCAGAATTTGAGTTTGATTTTCGTCCCACAGGTACAAGGGAGAACCTCAGCCATAAATGCCTTTATTTGCCGGTTATAATATTTCCACTAAGGAAATTTTAAAATCTTTATATTCCCAATAATTCAGAATGACCATTCTTCCAGTCTGAGCCACGGCCATTAGACACAAAGAGGTCACTTCTCCTATTATTTTATTTATTTTTTTAATGTTTATCTTTGAGAGAGAGAGAGAGAGAGAGAGAGAGACAGGGAGAGGGAGCGCATGCGAGTCACACACACACACACACACACACACACACACGCTAGTGGGGGCAGGGCAGAGAGAGAGGGAGACACAGAATCTGAGGCAGGCTCCAGGCTCTGAGCTGTCGGCACAGAGCCTGATGTGGGGCTCGAATTCACGAACCACGAGATCATGGCCTGAGCCCAAGTCGGACACTTAATAGACTGAGCCACCCAGGTGCCCTATCTCCCCCTATTTTATGATCTTTCTCCTGCACACTTTTATTCTTCCAACTTAAGTGAAATGAAGCTCTGAATGGCCAGGACACTAAAAACTCTCCAAAAGCATCTTGAGAACATACACATTTTTGTTTTTCAAACCATGTAAACAAACCGTAGAAGTCTGCAGAGATCAGTGCTACATCGGAGCATAAAGGGGACTAAAAGGTGTTTTAAAGGTTAGTCTTGGTTTCTTGACAGGCTCTAGAGAGGCGAGCAATCCACCATCACGTGCCTTCTTTGTTATGAAGCACAAGTAGGAGTCACTGGCTTAACACGATTATCACACACTCCAATCATCTCACACTTTACAAGACACCCAAGAGATGCTTCCACATCTGCTTGGGCTTCAGCACTGAAAGTAAAAAACATCAATTATGGTAGACCAGAATCTATTCCGGATTCTTTTTTTCCAATGGGTTGAGTTATGTTGTCAAAAGTCAATGTAACTTTCAACATCTGGAGTCATAATGACAGAGCGGGGTCACGCTTGTTCAGCCCAGTTCATCAGAGAAGGCGCTTCCTGGTACTCAGGCTCCTCTTTGCCTTTTCTGAAGTCTCAGAGCTCAGACAAAAGGATAGAGGGGGCTGCCTTGCATCTAGTAAACTGACCTCATCCCCCTGCATTTCTCGACATGTGACAATCCCCAAGTGTTTTATAATGGGAAGTTTATTGTTATTCAGGTATGGTGAGAGCCACAGATCAGGGGATGACAGCCACTGGAAAAACAGGGTTGTAGTTCCCAAACAGAGTGTGCCAGGCCACACTGTGCAGGGCCACACGGAGAAGCCCCAGGGTCCGTCAGGAGGCAGAGAAGGGGAAGGGAAATGTGAGGGAGAGGTTTATTGTAGGCTCCGCAGAAAGAAACAGGTGAGGGAGGGTAAGCAGGCTTAGGATAGGCCAGAGTTGAATATGGGCTCTGGGGTGTGGGAGCGATCTCTTACCTTTTGGCCCCTGGCCCTAGAGGAATTTTGCCCCTGAGTGTGAGAGCCCTACCCAAGAGGTAGTGGGAGCATGGGTTTGTATATGGGAGATACAGTTGGTTACTAACTCTAGAAATTGGCTATTTCTGGGAGGGGCAGTCTCTCCAGAGTCAGTAAGGACCCAAGAGATCAAAACATCAGAATTATGAAAGTAAAGAGGCATAATTAATACATAAAGGTAGCATAAGTCAATCAGGTCAAAACTTCCATGTTCCCAAGTAATAATCCTTACTCAAGTCAGAGGGGATGGATGATGAGAACATCTAACTAGACACTCCCAATTCACTAGCGCTGCTAGAAATGCCACTTAAACCACTGTTTTTCAGCTGCAGGTTAGAACCGTGTGAAAGAAATGCAGCGGCTTTCGGGACCTGACGTAATGAAACGATGGTCACTTGTCAACAACGGTACATTTCATGATACGTGCGAAGGCAGCTCATCTGCGGTCCGCCATGTGTCAGCTGGTAGAAAGGCCAAGGACGATGCCTCAAAGAGGGACCGAGACTGCACACATGAAATTCAAAGGCAAATTCACTGGAGAAGATCAGAGACAAAAAGATCGAGTTTGGAAAGACGGTCCAAATCTTACACGACAAAGTTCTGACACGCTTTATAAAGAACGACAACGTGGGCACGATGCAGTGGTGACAGGGCTCACCGCTGAAAGGGTCAGAGAGTCAAAGCGCTCTGGTGGCTCATGTCAACAAGTCAGCACCGCAGGAAGCCTCCAAGGACGAGGACAGTCTTCAGCTATATCCCAAGAGCCAAGGCATCCAAAAAGGCGGTAAACAGTCCTGGTCTGATTTCTACTGGCTATGGTCCTCTAAAACGACTTTTTTTTGAATTCTCGCTGATGTAGTTTAGAGAGTTGCTAAACCAGAATCTATCCAAGAGACTAAAAATTCTGAAGTTAAAAAAAAAAAAAGAAAATAACTGGAAATGTTTAATTTAGAGGGTTTAATTCCGAGAGTACAGAAAGACGTCCTCACATATTCCAAAAAAAGCAATGATCTTGAAAAGATATTTGACGTATTTTTTATGGTTCATAAGATACAAATAGAACCAACATAGATCAGGTCGCAAGGAAGTAAGGGTTTGCTTGTTTCTGTAAGGGAAGTGATTTCCAACACTCTTGAGTGGTCTGAAAATGCTGGGTTTCTCGGGTATGGAGGCATACAGGAGAATCTAGCTCTTCTCTTGCCCAGTGCGCTGGTGCTCAGTAAACTCGCTCTGTAAGAAGATTTGTGAACCATGCCGCATCACAACTCCTCGGCTCTGCTATTATGGTGTGAAGGCAGCCACAAGCAATGTGTAAGCTAATGAATGTGATTGTGTTTCAATAAAACTTTATGGTGGGCTCTAGTATGCTAACCCGTGAATTATATTTAAGAAAATCATTTAGAATTTTTGATTTTACATGAGTTGCTCCCCTGTAAGTAGGCTATAAATGGGTGGCTATACACATGCGTGAACATTCAGTAAGTATTGTTTTCCTCCAAGATTAATTTAGCCAAAGAGACCAAAATAAAACATTTTGACTTTTTCTCCTTAAAACAGCAAGGTTTTAGATGGGGAACCTCATCTAAAACACGGCAACACCAGCTTCACGAGGCTTAGTGACCACGTGAATGGTCACTTCTAACGTAGGATTGATACAATGCAGACATCAAGGAAGCCACTAGAATAGCTACTGCAGACAGCAGTGCGCCACGCGGGCGGCAAGGAAAAAACCCTGCCTTCCCCCACTGTGCCTTACACCTTAAGGCTGGACAGCCGAGGCCCCATCTACCAAGGCTGGGATGTGTGCTAACCTTCCCTCCAACCACAAAAGTGGCTCTCACGATCTCTCTTCACTTGGTTCATCCAAAATGCCCCAAAGGACCTGTCTGGGTCAGTCTGCGGTCCCTCAGGACAGAGCGACCCTCCCGGGCTCGCACCAAGCCCTGTGCCAGTCTGTACACAACTGTCCTTCCTCCCGCTAGACACCATGGTAGGGGTGGCGGGTTTTCATTACATTACCGAAACACACAGGAAACCCAATTTTAGCAACGAAGACGGAGAGTAGGAAATTCGCCGGAGCCACTGCCCCCCAGAGCAGTTGCGTCCACTGCGGGCGCTCACTGATGGCCGTACGGACATTCCTGCACCTCGGGTAGCACTTTACATCAGAGAATGGATCCAAACAAACATTTTCTTTAAGTATTCCTCAAAACCCAAACTGGTCTCCTCTGGGGTTGAATCCAGACACTCTAAGACTATTTGCACAGGATTTATAACCTGGTGTCTACTCAGTGGCGTTATAAAAACATGGAATGGGGAGAAAATGTCAGTTAAAGAGTCTGCTACTTCACTGCCAGCTCACTGCGGTGGTTCACGTTTCTTGCCCTGCAGGCCAAGCAGCGCTCCCGATGCCCAAAGCCTTGGCACCGGGCAAGCCTCTCCAGCCGGCAGGGCTTGAGAAGAAGCAGAGCTCACACTGACCTCATGGCTCCTCTCCCAGATTTACCTTAGCAGAATCTAGCCCTTCCAGTTCCTGGGACCCTGAGCTAATGGAGTCGGACCTCCACTGCCCTGGGAAAGGCACATCCGAGCCTAGAGTAGGAGGGCATCAGGCCTCCCTGCACCCTGACGTGCTGCTGCCCAGGCCACAAATCCCTGTGCTACCCCGAGGCTTCCTCCATCCCCGTACCCTAGCACCTTGTCGGACGGCAACAGTCAGGATAGGTGAATGTCCTGACAGCCTCTTTCTTGGTCTAGAAGGAATCTTTCAAGAATACATTTCTCCTATCCCTGCATAGACTAGAGGTGAAGTTCATGTCATGTTCATTATCATGATCTCCGGCACCAAAACCCATAATGGCCTACGGCGTGATCTCGGAGGCTGGATATTAACCTCCTCTGCTCTCTGGGCTCCCGTGTGTTGTTGGGGACACAGGCACATGAAGTAATTCCAGAGGGCTAACCACCCATTCTCACAGTCCTTGTCCTTCCAATGCAAAACCGCTGCATTGACAATATTAAAAATCAAAGCGAAATGATTATTTGCAACTTATCCCAAAGGTGGAAACATATTTTTGAGGGAGAGAGACCTATTGACAAGAAAAATGGAAATCTTTCAACTTCAGGTTTCGGCATTAGCAAAAGGCTATTTAGTAGTAGGTATTTAATTTGATAGCCACCCAAAGCCCAATATCTTATTATTTGAAAATTATTTTCAATATTAATAGCTCTCTTTTTAAAGTTTATTTGAGAGAGAGAGAGAAGAGGAGGAGGGGGAGGAGGAGGGGGGAGGCGGAGGAGAAAGGAGAGAGAGCATCTCAAGCAGACTCCACACTTTCAGTGCAGAGCCTGATGCGGGGTTCGAACTCATGAACTGTAAGAGCATGACCTGAGCCGAAATCACAAGTCAGACGCTCAAACGACTGAACCGCCCAGGGGCCCCATTTTAATATTACTGCATATTCTACCAGCAAAGGCGACTTTGCCTTTTAAGCTCCTCACCAGAATACCCCAACGTCATTCTTTCCCATGCCGAGCTGCCCTGAATACCTTTTACGGAACAGCATATATTTGGTGACTTTGTGTCACAATTTCTTTACCCCACAGAAGCAATAATACCTCCACTCTCCAAAAGTAGCCTCCTTTGGAGCTGCTCTCAAAGAGTTTTCCGACTCTAAGGCAATGTCTAGAAAGAGAGCTTGTGGCTCAAATATGCTGATGAAATTTACAAGTATCAGTTTGCAAGGAAAGTTACTGTTTAGCTATAGCTGCCCCTGTTTCTCCTAAACAGACACTGTGTGAAACATAGAGGCTTTCTTTTGTTTGACAGAAAGTTCCACTGCTGGGATGAAAGACAAAGGACAAAGGGAGGGTGTACACGTTAATTACTGACAATGTTCACAAAAGCAAAGATGGCTTACACTTTCCCAGGTGGTATTTTACTAAGGTCCAGGCACCATGGAACTCCACAGGTGAATTCATTCATTCGAACACAACCGTCCCTTCCAGGGGGGCACTGCTACTGATGCCATCTTACACGGGGGGAAACAGACACAGATCTGAGCCAGTAAGTGGTAGAATCTGGACAGAACCCATCTGGCAACGGTTGATGCTTCCAGCCCCCACCTTATCTCAGAGAACGCACTCACGTCTGCGCCCACCCTGGGAATCTAAATGTAACCCAAACAGGCTCCATATAACCAGAACGCCTCGCTTATCACAAAGGAGTACATCTAGTGCACAATGTTGTAGAAGGAAAGTCTCTAGAAAGCTGCCCAGGCCTTGTACGGTTCATGCAGGCAAAGGGAAGTTCTGGGAGACAAAAAAAATGTATCACGTGATGTGGTTCATCTGTTCCTACATCCTGCATCCAACACCCTGCTTAGAAGAATCTAAGCTTTTTGATCGGTATGTGTTCAGCTGCTAAAAATGTGACAACTACCTCCAAGTTATTTAGATTTATAAAAATCCCGCCAAATCTACAACTAACAAAGCATTTATTGAGCAACTGTGAGCCAGGCACAGGGCAGCTGAGCTGAAGAAGGCTGGCTTGGGTGGGCGGGAGGGGGGTGAACAAGGCAGCTCTGCCATCGGTACCTAGAGAACACAGTCCATTAGATGGTGTCAAATTTTCAGCCTGCATGATATTAACCATCACATCAGGCCTAGAGTCAGTTGTACCCTAATATTCTTTTTTTTTAAGAATTTTTTAAATGTTTATTTAGTTTTTAGAGGGGGAGAGGTGGGAGGAGGTAGAGAGAACGGGGGACAGAGAATATGAAGCAGGCTCTGCACTGTCAGCCCAGAGCCCGACATGGGGCTCGAATCCACAAACTGCGAGATCGTGACCTGAGCCGAAGTCAGACGCTTAACTAACTGAGCCACAGGTGCCCCCTAAAATTCTTATGTCAATATCCAATATCTTGCGGATGTCTGGCCTACACTGGTAAACATACATGCTTGGCTATCTCCTACTAATGCCAGAGAGTGGATTTTTCTGGGCAAAGTACCATTCCTGGCTTTGATGTCCAGACGAAGGACGGAGAAAAGGGATGTCCCAGGGAGTCAGCCTTTCTGTTCATAGTGCTGAAAGCACTGTGAGAGAATTTCCACAGAGTTCTGCTAACACCTATTAGAAGGTGTTTATTCCCACACATGCCAATCATATAGAGAGGCTTCTATCTTTTATTTAGAGTTTTTCATTTTTAAAAAATCTCCTCTCAAGAAACAGATGAAGAATAAGGGAGGGGAGCCACCTCAAGCCAGAAGACACCAGCAGGGGTGGCCCATGGTGAGCTAGGCCCACGGGCTGGCCCCCGGCCGGTGTCACACAGAACCTAGCCCATCCTACGTGGGTTTAGCAGAAGCACAAGGTGTTGCAGCTAAAATTGTAACCTGCTCACAGAGACTCCTGCACGCCTCTAACACAAGCATCACTTTTGCTTCTAGCTCTTCCTGCTACATCCCCTTCTCCCACTCTCCCTCCAAGCTAGCCTCAAACTTTATAAATACAAGAAGGCAGAGGGGAGGGAAGAGACTGTGCCGTACCCTGAAGCACTCAGGTGCTAGCTAGGAAAGTCGTGTGGCAAAACCACAGGAAAAAAGTCTCCTTCGAGAGCTCCCTGAATGACGTGCCCCACACAAGGAGGGCTGCTCAGGGGTGGCAGGGCGGCATTCTTCCCCGGAGCCCGGTGGTCTGGTGGCAGGGGTGTGGGACTCTTTCTGCATCTTTCTCTGACACGGGAGGCAAATCTGGACAGCTGGCCTCACTACATCACTGTGCTAAGTCATCCTGGCTCTCCTGATTAGCTCACCAAAAACAGAGTAAAAAGTCGAGACAAAGACTCACACAGAAGCTTGAAACAGGGGCGCCTGAGTGACTTGGTCGGTGAAGCATCCGACTCTTGGTTTCAGCTCAGCTCATGATCTCGCAGTTCGTGAGTTCGAGCCCCGGCTCGGGCTCTGTGCTACCAGCACAGAGCCTGCTTGGGAGTCCTTCTCTCTCTGTCCCTCTCCTGCTCACTTTCTCTCTCAAAATAAATAAAAATAAACATCAAAAAAAGAACTTGAAACAGATAGGACCCAGAGACTGGGTGGGAACACGTGTGGGTCCATGTTCCCACTAGCTTCTCACAGATACCCGCCCACTGCACGCCCACGTCCTGCCCGCTCCCCTGGCCCCACATCTACCGAGAGTAGGGCTGTGGGAAGCCCATGCTGGGTGCTTTTTCTAAGGTAAGGGACCCAAAAGCCATTTGTCTTCCCTAACAAGCTGACACAACTCTTAGAAATGGTTTTGGTTGCAAAGCCCACCAACCAGAAAGAAAAGGGTAGGGGGAGTCCTTTGTGTTAATTCACACACCAAAAAATAACTTACGATAACAACTTATCAGAGCTACTTCAGTATTTTAGAGTTTCTTTTAAGGACCAAGATTAAAGGTTTCATTGGTTCCGACAAGACAACCAAAATAAATACTTCCTTCTGACTCTCCCGGAATTATCATAGATTGCTAACACTTAAGGGGATGACTAAAGCAGCCAAGAAAGGCTGTATACATTGTCAAAGCTGCTGGGGGGGGGGGCTGGTGGACAGCTATAGAGTGCCTTGAGTCACACACACGCAAAGATACAACATAAACACACTGGCACCTTCTGGAAAGGACAAGCATAAAAGTGCCTTAAAATGCAGCATCCCATTTGGAAGTCCGGTCTTGTTGCTATGCCCAAACGCAGGGGTGAACGAGTACACACTCCGGGGAAAACAATCCTGGAGAAACATTAGGTCTGTGAAAAATGAGAAACATTTCATCCAAAGTGAAAAGCCGCTTTTTGGGGCGGGGGGAGAACAAGGCCTATATGAATTTCTTTTAGCTTTTCGCTTAGCTGGCCAACTCTGGCGTTAAGTTAAAATGGGGGAGTATGTTCAAATTAAAATTTGAAGCTGCATGTCTGTGAGATGCCCCTGCAATGTCCCACAAATGCCCCACGACTGAAAATCAGGGGTCGCCGAAATCCAAACCGTAAAATAAAAGCCACCCCAAGAGAAAATATTCTTGAATATAAGGATTATTTCAAACTCTGGTGAATACCATTTCCTGTAAAAATCTTCTCCAGTTCCCGGATCTTCACACAGACGAGTAAGGATTTTTTTTTTTTTTTGAGTCGCTAGAATGGCCTCAGCACTCTTCTTCCTAACAAACAATCGTGTCTGCACACGTGCTGCGTGTGCTCTCCACACCCCACCCCTTCTTCACTTCCCCTGACTCGCCCTGGAGTGCACCCTTCACTCTCCACAGTCTCAAAGCTAAATCAACAAGCAAACGACTCTCCTGCCTTTGAAAAGAAAAGGCGTGTGTTTACTGCCTCCCTTTCACCTGGGCCCCCTAAACGTAGCCCCAAAGCAGCCCCTCAGAGGCTACGTGTCACGCTATTCCCAAGTGGAAGATGACCTTGCAAAATGGCATGATAATGCCTCAGCTAGACATTTCACTGCATTTTAGAACTACAGAACAAAGGGATTTTTTAGTCCTCTAAATAAATAATAATGTAATAAATATATAAAACAGACTATTCATTAGCTCGGTGTTCTTTCATTCCATCCAGCTATTATACGTGAGCACGGCTTGGGTAGCTCATGACTATGGAATATAAATGCATTACTGGGATCTATACACTTTTAATTAACTTCAACTTACTGAATCCAGCTTTAACAGAAACAAAACAAAACAGCAGGCAGCCACTTTTTTCCCTGTGTTTCAAAGTCAGCTACAATTAAAAAATCATTAGTTCAGTGTCAACCCCAAATGGAAACAATTATCAATAAAATGTGACATTTACTTTTCATTTTTAGGTAGCACGATTCCTGTCCAGAAAAACAGAAGGAACATCGTGTGTACGAACAGTAAGATAAAGAAACCAAAATTCTTAAGGGGTCTGACCACAAACATGACGGGGGGAAAAACATAATAATATAAACAGAAGTGGTTCAAAATTTAAAACCATTACGGAGAAGTCGTTCCCATTTGGAATTCATACCCGAGTATGTGTTTATAGTAGCGCTCCACGTATCTTGATGGACAGAATTCTAGCATCTCAACCATGAAATACTTGGAACCGGATGCCAACATTAAAGCAATCTCAAAAGCCCTCTGAGCTTCATGGAAAATCATTGACAACAACTCAGTTATCTATTTTACTGAGAGATAGACAGCCTAAGATCAGAGTTTACAATCTCTAAACGGAGGGAGACTCCAGAAAAAGGCATCCAATATAAACACGCATAGATGTCCGAGGCCGTTTAATTTAAGGAAAATCAGAGCCCCACGTGGGAATAGATTCTAAGGCAGCAGGTTTCCGAAGACTGCCCTGGGTTCCCAAGAAAACGATCCACCGTCAAAGACGGCAAAGTGCTGTCACCAGTAACAACTGAGAGAAAAATGCAAATATCCTGCATTCTGAGAAAGAGAGCTGCAGTTACGTGGGCAATCAACTCAGGCACAAAACTTCTGTTTCAACGATGCCAGCCAAATAGAATGCACAGGGAGAGGGGCACCTGGGTGGCGTCCGACTTCGGCTCAGGTCATGATCTTGCGATTGGTGGGTTTGAACCCTGTGCTGACAGCTCGGAGCCTGGATCCTCCTTCAAATTCTGTGTCTCCCTCTCCCTCTGCCATTCCCCCGTTCATACTCTGTCTCTCTGCAAGTCTCAAAAATGAATAAACATTAAAAAATATTTTAATACATATATAGATATGTGTACATGCAGAAAGACTACAGCCATGATAGGCATTCTTTAAATGTGAATTTGTGCATGTAAGTGAGACTCGTCTTTTCTTCTCAAAATTTTTTAATGTTTATTTTTAAGAGGGGGGGGGGTGCAGAGGGAGAGGGAGACACAGAATCCGAAGCAGGCTCCAGCCTCTGAGCTGTCAGCACAGAGCCTGACACGTACTGTGAGATCATGACCTGAGTTGAAGTCTGATGCTTAACTGACTGAGCCACCCGGGTATCCCTAGAGACGCTTCTCTTAAGGAGCTAAGTTCAAAGCCTGCATACTTTGCTCCATACGGTTGCTGTTGGTCAAAGCATCACTGAAACTCTTCTTGATCTTGACGGTTCTGGCTCTCTTGATCTCAGTATGGCCATCCCCCAGGCCCAGGCCAAACGAAACAAAGCCAAAACCTTCCTCAGCCGTGCTTTATCTTCCCTTCCATCTTCTGGCCATCTTTCAGAAAGAGGAGCCCCCCATTCCTGCCTCTACAGACAGCTTAACCATTGGGATACTCAGCTCCTTCTACCAAAATGGTTTTGGACCCAGTTACAACAACACCTCAACCTCCTAACATAAGGAAGTATCTCTTTGAGAGCTGTTTTGCTCCCTCTTCTTCTATGGCCATTCTCTCCTGTTTCTTATTTCTTACTGCAAACCTTCTCCATCCCTTCTCTTCCCTTAAGTCTTGAAGTCATCCACGGGCCTAGACTGTGGGCTTAAGTGACCTTGTTAGCAGTTAGACCAAGGCTGGAATCCGGTCTTAGAACTGCCAGCCACACCCTGCTGCGACTTGGCCTGATCTTTTCCTAATCGGGGCCCCAACTGGACTCTAGTGCAGAGGTCACCACTGCCTTGACTTCAGACCCTCAGGATGCTGGGCACAGCGACACTGTGTTGGCTATTTGCCAAAGTGAGAGACTTGACAGTTAGGACCCAAGACTAGCTACTTACATCAAGTCCTCAACACGTTCCCTCTAGAACCTTCCTTTGGTGTAGCTGCAATGAAATGACCAGCAACCCGCCCTGCCTTTCATTTTACAGTAAGAAACCCTGGCTCATATTGCCCACGCCTAATGCCGCCCAGGTGGGGTGCACAGGCTGAGGAGAAGCCACACTGTGCTAGCAGGACACGCAACACAGGAGGGAAACCAGGGGACCAGGAAAGTGATTTTGGTATGCACTGGTGAGTTTCTCCACCAGCACTGGGAAACGGTGCTTTTGGGTCATTACCAGGTGTGTTTACATGACATCAAAACATGGAGAGCCAAAGAAGAGTGCTCAGTCATTCTGGATAAAGTTTGTTTGGGACATCAGGCCAATAAGTGTCTTAAGATACCTGGCTGCTGCTAGCAACAGTGGGAGGGGTCCTATTTAAAAGCTGGAGTGAAACAAAACAAAACAAGTTTAATCCTCTGAGTCTATTCTCAAGGTCCACCATGGAGGAGAGCGAGTTTAACCTCACTGACAACACAGCTTTAAACCAGAATTAATTATACCCTCTCTGTACACCTCTGAGGCCTCGGGGATAATTCTCGGCCCCCCCAAACATGCTCAAGAACATACACCTGGCATTTCCAGTTTGGGGAATCACTGTGAGGGTGGCACAGATGGTCAATTAGTTTGGGGTTTGCTTTGCTTTAAGTGGGGGGTGGATCGCTCTCTGTGCACAGGATGGTCACCGAGCAAAGGCCTCATCCAGGCCTTAAAGCACTCTTTGTGAGAAATGAGGCCCTCTGTCCGGGCTCACACAGGCAGCTGTAACCCAGGCCACCCCCCTCCCTGGGTGTTTGTTTTGATAGAACTTCATTTATGCCCAAGACAATGCCTGCCCTCTTCGTTCTGCCCCCAGCAGGAAGTAGTGTCGGGGGAGGGGAGGGCAGGGTGGCCACACAGCTTCCAATTCAGGTTTTGGTACCACAACAACGGAGCCCCAAGTACCACAAGGAAAGAGCCACCCACTGGGAGGAGGATAGGAGCAGGGCAGGGGGGCAGGCGCCTGGAGACCTGGGCAGACCCCAGGCAGAAGTCACCCCATCACTACACTCAGATGGCTCTCAGGAGAGGGCAGAGGACCCCACCTGCCTCCTCAGAGCGGGGCACAGGGACACAGACATACCTAAGTCTCCCGGGGACGACACAGCCTTTTCTTCCCTTCCCTCAGTTCACCTCTCCTACCATTTCCCCCCAACTCAACAAGCAAACGCTCAAACACTCAAAGGAAAAACAAAATTTACTCGCGCACACACTTAGTGTTCTGATTTACCGACAGTTGCGCAGGGGGGAAATGGTCTAACGTGAATCGCCAAAAATGAACGATATCCTTTAAAATAAAGCCTGGGCTGCATGGCTGGGCGTGAATGAAATGCGTTACCCAACTGCTGGTGTAACTCAAGCCCTCTCCTCCCCTCCTGGACCTCATTCATAAAAAGCCTGCTTTGCCCCGGCAGCTGCAGCAACCCGGCCTGGGTTTGCGTCTGTATTTCCCAAGACAGAGGGAAAACAACGGGGACAGAGAGAATCCGCCCGGAGAGCACCGCCGAGTTTGTCTCCTCTGGGAAGTCGTGCCTCGGCTGCTCTTGGTCTCCAGATCTGCTACCCCGACAGGCAGAGGGCACGTCGCAGAGCCGGCGGCAGCGGCAGCGGTTCTGATGCGAACACACCCAGCGTGTCATTAGAGGAATTCCCATCTGCTGAGTCACCCTCTGTATCTTGCACTGCCCTATCATTTAAGGAAAAAGAAATGATAAAAAGTGAAAATCAAAGGTTCTTCCTTGTTGGTAAAACAGGGGCTGCCAAGTGCATCGAAAGATGGCCACATTAAGGGGAGGGGTGGCAACAAATTTCCTCAAGAGGTGGCATTTCTGGATTGTCCATTTTTAATTTGGTATTGCCATACTCACACTTTTTACGTCCATGCTAGAAGCCTTAGAAGGTAAGATACAATCTTAATTCTTTTTTTTTTTTAATGTTTATTTGGTTTTGAAAGAGAGAGAGAAACAGAGTGTGAGCAGGGAGGGGCAGAGAGAGAGGGAGACACAGAATCCGAAGCAGGCTGCAGGCTCTGAGCTGTCAGCACAGAGACCGATGCGGCGCTCGAATTCACAGACCACGAGATAGTGACCTGAGCCGAAGTCGGACGCTTGACTGACTGAGACACCCAGGCACCTCAAAACTTTAATTCTTAATACTACTTCCCAAATTTCTGCGCAAATCGACAATCGATATGCTGCATGTTGGCAAAAGTCTCCTCAAGTCTAATCCCTTTTCCATGCTGTCCCCCCGCCCCCTCTCCCCCCCACCCCGCTTCGCATAGCCTCTCCTACCACCTCCCAGACACCGGGGCGGGGGCGGGGGGGTGCGGTTCTTGCACAGGAAGCGGCCCTGATGAAGCACACCCATCCCTTAGGAAAATCAGACATCGCCATGAAAAATGAGAGAGGCGATCACTTGTTTTAGACTCAACGCCCTTCTTAAAAACAAGGCCTGAACGCCAGAGCAGGTTCTAATTTACTAGCAATGGTTTTAATGCAAGAATTAAGCAGGAACAGCGTGCAGGAAGGGAAGACGGGAATAAAACCATTCTCGGTGCCCTTGTACGAGAGCTGTCTTCTGGGGAACTGGGATCTAAATCCACTCCAGAGACAAGATGATCGGAGCTAAGGTCTGATCCCCCCTCAACTCTCTCAAAACAAACAGGGCTTCAAAATCTCAATGGGCGAGGGGTCGGGGGAGTCTGCTACCTCTGCAGAAAATACTAACTTTAACACCGCCGTCCCTCCACAATCCCACCCTGCTCCTCGTGGCCGGGGAAGCAGGAGTTCATGTTCCTACACGCTCGCCACCAGGCTCCTGGAAACCGTAATAGAAGCCCTCAGTACTCTCCTTAGGTAAACATTCATTTCTACCACATTCTCTCCCCTGAGGCAGCCCCTCCCCCAACCTTCGCCCAGGGACTGACAGCCAAAAAAACAAGAAAATAATTTGGAGACAGCAAATGAATCTTGTGGAATACTTGGTCTCTGATTAAATCACAACAATTCTATAACCTCTTCAAAGGCAAAAATGTCAAGATAACAAGCTGAGTGCAAAATAAACAGGTCTTACAGAGATGATGCCACGCTTCACAAAGAGATTACCCACACCTTCTGGTGGCTGCAGCCCAGAATCCACAACGATTTTCTTTTTTTTTTTTTTAACTTGTCTCAGACCTTCTGGCCATTGTGTGAGAGCTCCTATGCAGAGACGGACAGGTCTGTGGTTCTCTGCAGGTTTTCTGTGACCATGAACATGCTATACGTGTACCCATGATCATTTCTGTGGGGCCCCGGAAGGGGAGTGCGTGCGTCATAGAATAGATGCAGATTTAGTGAGATTGCGATACCTAACTTATCTCTGGCCGCACTCCCAAACATCTCCTATTAATCACCAGAATGCTTCTTACCCCCTCAGGTGTGGGCATGGTTACCCAGAGCTGTGGTAACTGCCCTGCGGGGACAATAAAATACATACCAGGACACCACATCATTTCGTCAAGTTCGGACAAAACCAAACGTGTGATATTGGGCAAATTGTCTAACCTCTGTGTGCCTCAGCTTCCTCCGTTATAAAATGGGCCTATAACAACGAAACTGGCCCTTGCAGGGCTGTTATCAGGACTGCTTGTAAGTGCTCAATAAATGTTAGCTGCTGTTCCTAATAGTGTCACTATGCTATGCCACCTCCTGCCCCAACTCTCTACTGAGAATTTGGATTCCGAATTCTTCACTGTGGCTCCCCCGTTCATGTGATCTGGCTCTGCCCTCTGCCTTGCCCCACGACCTGTCTCTTCCCCCTTCCCTGCCCATCCCATATGCCCCTGCCAGTCCCATCGGCGCTCCACACTCTGACCAACCCCTCACCACTGCCCTGGTCTAAGACGCATCTTCTCTGCCCTGGGCTGTGGCCACTGCCTCCTCCTACTGGTCTCTGTACCTCTGTCTGTGTCCCACCATCTATTCTCAACTTGGCAGCTGCCGTGTCAAGGCTCATGTCCTTCCTCCGCTCAGAACCCTGTCAGCTCCTGTCAAGAGTCAAAGCCAAGGTCCTTACCATG
This sequence comes from Paguma larvata, assembly GCA_030068075.1. Taxonomy (NCBI): domain Eukaryota; kingdom Metazoa; phylum Chordata; class Mammalia; order Carnivora; family Viverridae; genus Paguma; species Paguma larvata. The sequence continues at coordinate 125,171,071 of CM057827.1, read as the reverse complement.
GCCCCTGACCCCAACTAACCTGCTGCCCCATGGCCCTCTGGCCTCCTTGCTTTCCTGCGCCTCTTCTTTTAGGTCTCTGCCCACGTGCCACCCTTCTAGAGACCCTTTCTGAGCACCCCATGTAGAAGAGCTCTCCAGGCCCAGCAGAGCCCAACCCCCACCTGCCATCCCCACTTTCACAGAAGTTCCATGAAGGAGACACCTTTTCCCACCACTCTATCCCACACCAGCGTCCGGCACAGGACCGGTGCTCAGTAAGTGTACTTGTGGACTGAATAAATGACCCTTGATTCCGAACCCCAAGATTTTTCCCACCTGTGGACCCTTCTATCTCCTACTCATCTTCCCCTACCCATGTCTTCTCCTGGCTCTGGGTCTCAGAGCAACTGTCCCCTCCTCGGAAATGCCTCCTCCAAGAGCCCGGCCCAAAGACCCTGCCCCCCACCAGTTCTGCCATCGCTCTCTGATGCTGTCACTTGCTTGCTTGTTTACTGTCTGTTTCTGCCGCTAGGATATTTCTATCCAAGTAGGGATCTGGCTTTGTCTATCTCTGTCCCCCCAGTGGTTACCACAATGCCGCGGTGCACTTGACCCATCTTTCTGAATGGATGGTGTTATGCACACTGACCTTCCTTAAAAACTAAAAGCACAGATCCAGGGGAGGGGTGGGGAGAGTTCTTTCTCTCCTTCCCCAGTGTTTCGGTGAAACGCCCTGGGCACCTGAAAACACCCCACCTACCGATCAGCTCTGCGGTGGCTGGTGCAAGCACTCAGGCTCTAGAGATGGCTTGTGCACAGAGGAAAACAAATCTAAGTTACTAAATAACAGCCCAACATCTGTCACCACAGATGCGCAACTCTGCACAGCCAACAATCCCTGTGTGGCACTACCTGTCCAAATACAGGGTGGCAGGTTTCCCTTCTCCCTGAGTGGGCTTTAGAGCGGTCATCAGAGCTCCCTGGGAGACAGCCACTCAAAAATGAGCTACAACCACAGCCCGGGGGCCAGTGCCAAGCTCCTGAAGCCTCAGACGTGTTTCCTACGCAGCAGGGACATCAGGTGACTTCCCCGAAGAGGAAAAATTACCCTCAAGGCCACTGAGAAAGCAGGTGTGATGCTTAACGGTGCTGCCATCGTGACTGAGGGGAAGCCAGGAGCCACGAATCGTGACTATGGGCACAGTGCTCTGCCCCAGCACAGGGGAGGGGGCAGGGCAGTGAAGAATGTGGGGGATCGTCTCAGTCACCCCAGAGAAAAGGCAGAAGCAAACTCACCCACCCAAGACACTCCAGGACTGTGGCTTTGAGAGACAGATACACTCTCGGGACTCCAACAGGACTCATAAGTGAGAGTGTTCAAACAAATCCGGTGTGAACACACAGTCAGCAAACATTTACTGAAGCTTTGGTGACTGACGCTCTGTCTAGGTGCTAAGGAGACAATCATAGGGAAAACAAGAAAGATAAGATACCTGCCCTTGTTATGCTCATCAGTGGGGGCAGGGCAGTAAGGGGAGACAGAGAGAAAATATACAAAAGACCTAATTATTAACTAAGTAAGATCATGTGTTAGAACATAAGTGGAGACATCCAGACTGAAATCACCAGTTACCAGTCATGAGATCTCAGCAGCTAAGACCACGGACATGGAGTGGAGAGCCACCAGAGAACGATTTGATGGACAAAAGTGTTCCTATTACAATGTGAACTGCAGGACCACGCTATCTTTCTCCCTTTTGTCCCCTGAAGAATTCTCGGCTGAAGAAGAGTGCCTGGCACAGGTCAGAAATCCAGCACGCATTTATTGAAGAAATGAAATGCTAGTTTCCCCCATACCCCCTGGCAGGTGACTCTCTGGATGGGACTGGAAGTTCTCCAAAGGTGAGCAGCTTGGGCTTTTACGACAAATCCCAAACAAACCCCCCCAACCCCCCCCCCCGCTACACATACACACATTCTCCTCCAGGCACCTTTACTTGCCTCCTAACCCTCCCAGAGGCCCTCAAAGGTCTACTAGAATCAGCCAGCACACTCGGTGGTCCCGCCCTTGCAAGCACAGTACCCAACACAATGCCTGGCCACAGAGTTCGTGTCTCCTGTTGGCCACTCTCCTTCTACAGAGACACCTCTCCCTGTGCTCGGCGTGCTCATGGACCAGGGCCGTGCAGAGCACTGGTCCACCTGCTGGGATGCCCAATGGAGCACAGCCTACAGCCTGTCCACGGGGCAGCAATGGGTGTAAACCAAACTTGAGTGGTACAATATCTTCAGTATTGTAGATATTCTAGAAGTACCTTATAAACCTCAATGCTGGTTTGGTTATTTTTTGGCCAAAGGTAATTGAAGTAGGCGCTTTGGATTATCAGGAAGAAAATGTAGACAATACAAAGAAAAGGGTTCCCCCAAATATTTGGCATGTCCCATCTGGAAGTAACGGTTACAAGAAATAGCATACATCTTCACAAAGTTAGATCATTAATTGAAGAAACACATAATGCTAACATAATAATCTGTATGTTGTTAAATATTTAACTTACTAATATATGTTCCTATGTTTTTTAAGACATAAAATACACGACTATTTAACCAAACCTAGAGGGCAAAGTAAAAATATGGCAGGTCTGTGAGTTAAAGGTTGAGTATCAAGGAGTCCTCCCCTTCCCACTCTCTTTTGCCCTGCTTTTCTAAACTTTGGTTAAATATAAACTTACCTTATAGCTATTCCCTAAATAATTTACGACTGCTATCATATTCATTTCTTTTCCCAGTTACTTTATCTGTGGACTTGCGGGTTAAGTGTTATCCCTTTTCACATAATTTAGTGCTTATCCATCAGCAGACTCAGATTCTTCCTTAAGCTGACCCACAGTGAGGTTAAGGTCAAGGAAAGATTCACGACTTCTGGTCCAAACTGATAGCAACGCCAACATATAAACGGTCAGGTCGTGGCTTGGAAGGGAAGGGAGAAGGTCAAAGATTACACAGTACGTCGTATACTGACGTCTATAAAACAAGGTTGAAGACTCAGGGTTGACGCGGTGAGGGTCAAAAGGAGGGGGAGTCTTGCTTCAAGACATACTAAAACCATCTCCTGATGAGAGTGTGAGTCAATCAAGATCACTTGGTGTTTTAAGCATTTCTCAAACGGCTGTAAATGAAGGGCTCTGAAATTATTCCATTTTGAAACCCATGACTGATTTTGTCACAACCAAACGACAGCAAATGTTAGTACAGAAGTTTGTGGTCACTGGAGGCGAAGTGTTTTGGAGGACATTCCTTGGGAAACGGAACTTTTCAGAGACACATCAGAATGTCGCTGCTCTGATAGAGCCGGTCTGTTTACTGACTGATTTCCAAGACCGTTTTGTAAATAAAAACAGTAACCGGCCCATCCTGGAGAGCCATCGGGCTGTTAACAGAGCTGGGTGGGAGGGCTGGCCTTCGCCCTCTGTCTCTGCTCTTTCCCGTCTCTCACATAATCCATCTGAGCACCGCCGTGGATAACATCTGCTCTCCGATACAGAATGTATCGTATAGACCCATCCGTTTTTAGGGAAAATCATCTCAGACAGCTGGCATGAAATCGATGTCCACCTGAAAAGCACCTCTGCGAGCCATCGAATAAAATCCAAAACCACGGCCATGAATCCCAAACTACAGAAGCCCAGGCTGGTTTCTCTAAACAAGTCAGAGAGAAATACTTGGTGTGTGACATTTTATAAACCCACAGCTGTTGAGAACGATGTCTCTTGGTTACAGAGCCGAACCCGGGGGAGACTGGTGTTTTCACAAGAGCACTTCCTTTCTGGACGGGAAAGCATGGGACTCCTGTCAGGCCATTACCTAAGTACTGAGGTTGAGTAACTAACTCACCATTGTGCACCTCGCTCAGTTCAAAAACCAAACTTTTATATCTGAAGTCACCTTCCTTTTATGGCCTTTCCCCAAAGTGAAGCTATTTAAAATCCTAGCAAAAAAATAAATATGCACGTATTTCAGAACACTCCAGCCTTATGGGTTCCCAAGATTCGAGGGTGTTCCCTTTTAGGATAGAGCTGTTTCTTTGTTGAAATAAAAGTTCTTAATATAGCCTTTTGTGGGGCGCCTGGGGGGCTCACTCGGTTAAGTCCGACTTCGGCTCAGGTCATGATCTTGAGGTTCGTGGGTTTGAGCCCCGCATCAGGGGCTCTGTGCTGACAGCTCAGAGCCTGCAGCCCCCTTCGGATTCTGTGTCTCCCTCTCTCTCTGCCCCTCCCCTGCTTCTGCTTATGCTCTGTCTCTCTCTCGCTCTCTCAAAAATAAACATAATTTTTTTTTTAATATAGCCTTTTGTCTACAGACGTCTGGATGTAAACTGTAGACTGGTGTTAGGCAGTGGACGAGATTTCAGGCAGTGATAGTTCCTTCATAGAGTATTAAGCATCAGAGTACCCATTCGAAGCTCTAAATATTTAGCGAAGAATAATTTGACATATTTACTAATATCTCCATCAAAAACAACAACACCTTAACTGTCATTTTAACAGTCTAGCTTCTTGTGTTTTAGCACAGAGGAGCACTGGGATACGGTCTCTTTTTCTTTTTTAAAGAGAAACGCATTGTGACGGCCGCCGAAATTGGGAGTAACTTGAGCCTGTGACTTGAAAATCACAACTCGGTCCTATTCTTATAGTGATACAAGCAGCTCGCGACTACCTATTAGCTGGCTTTCCGGAAGCCCTGAAACACTGTAAGGCCTCCATTTTCATGACACATGTTTGAAAATGCTGTTAAAATGGATTCGTTTATTGACAACACGAGAGTTTTTAAAGTACTCGTTTTCCGCTCCTAAAAGGAAGACGTTTTGCTGTGTTAATTTTCACATCTGTCAGTGACTGACGACTGGATCTGTTGAGTAAACATTTATTCTTTTTGACAAAGGAACTTCACGCAACGTTAAACTCTTAATGGAATTTTTAGGATGGGGTGCGAGAGAAGTTGGAGTGACTTCACAAACAGTAATATCTAAGAACGCACACGCCCTGAAGGTTCCCTTGCAGTGGCCCCGGGGAACAGGCCAGCCTTTGTGTCAGCATCGAACAGAAAGGCCAGAGCATTTCAGGAAGAAAAAAAAAAAAAATCGATACAGCAATATACAATGGGAGACAAAGCTACACGTGTTTATGGAGTTTTAGCACATAGAAACATCCGGTTCAAAAGCCTGTTGAACTTGGATCTGTGTTGGGACTCTCACAGGAAGCAACCCCTGACAAAATATCAACTCTTATTGAACAACAGAAAATTCTTTTGTTTAGACCCAGACTATCAGTACATAATATTCAAAACCTTTCGAAAAGAAAAACAAAGTAAATTCAAGGAAATATCTCATCATTAAGAGGAATGATGATGGTTTAAAACTTGGGCCTTGGGAGTTTGGCCTTGCACCTGCCTGCACCCAAGGAGGTTTAAAAAAAAAAAAAGGCTAAGTTATGGTGTAAAACAATATATATATGTGTGTGTGTGTGTGTGTGTGTGTGTGTACATATACACACACGTATGTATATATATACACATATATGAAAGAGCCCGTAATTTGCACCAGCCATAATGGTCTTGATATGGTAACCTGGGTAATATCTACCCACCAGATTAGCCTTTGATGACAACGGCCACACACTGATAGCATTTACTTTAAAAGCCTCCTTCCAAACAAATAGACATCAAATCAAAACGCACATTTTAAAATTATAAAGAGTTTGCCAGTTTGTCTTCCAAAGATTGAATCTCGCTCGGAAATCTGACTTGTGGATGCTCCTGTGTCTAAGATATGTGACGGTATCTCATAGGTGCTAAGTTCACGTAACGGTGGGTATTTGTGTGGGTTCCAGGCACCGTCCCTTCCCCTTGACGTGAAGCGGCTACCACGTGAAGGCTTAGATTTCACTTTCGATACATTTATACTCATTTGGAGTCTGCCAATTAAATACTTGTGTGAATCAGTAAATAAATGGGGGAGGCCGGTGCTGACAGAAGAGAGCTATCAGCCATTCACACCTTAGACCGAAGTGTTAGGAAGGCAATCTGATTCAAGAATTCTACAGAAAGGAAATGTGGCGGGTTTTAAGGTAAGAGGGAGGACAAAGATTCTTCTCTTCACTGGTTGGCTGGCCCTTAAACCCTGAGCCACTCCACCAACCCCTTCTCCTTCGCCCCTGCTGGATGAGGACGTAAATCTAGATCACGTACTGCGAGTATTGAGGGGAGATTTTCTACTCTGCCAACTTCTCTCTTTCCTTCTTCTGCTTCTCCCCCTCCAAGCCACACCACTGAAACTCTCTCTGTGTGTTTGTGTAAAATGACAGGAACCCGCAACGTGCTACCTTCTCTTTGTGCATCACTGCCGTGCAACACGGTAAGTTACTCTGCATATCATTAACGACATCACACGCGCCTGTGAATTTTAACTCATTCGAGCACTATAATTCCGTTTACGAAAATACGCCCAGCCTTTCCTGGTCACACAGCATTTTCATCAACTTACAAATTAAAATGGAATCAGATGTAATATGTGGTCTTCTGTGACTTGGCTTCTTTCACGTGGCATATTGTTTCCAAGAGTCATCCATACGTTCTACTTCTCATCAGATGGCAGAAAGATTCGTCCATCTGTGATACCAGGGCTTTGGGTTGGAACAGTGTCCTGTTTCAGACCACAAGTGGTTACATGGTAGGTGGCCATAGGCAGGGATGTTAATCCGTTTGAATAGTTCCCTAATCTTCTTGGCTTCATCCTTTGACGAGCAAAATTTAATACTAAAAAAAAGGAAACCCCCTAATAAGTTTAATAGTAAGTCAATAATAATGAATTAAAATACATTGTTAGAGGAAAAGATACAAAACAAGTTAGTTGTTGCCTCTTTAAGACTTTTGCAATACCAGAGTAACATTTGTTGCATTTGATGCACAACGTAACAGCGTTTAACAAAAGCAACCACACCCAGAAGGCCTTCTGGCACAGTAAGAATATGATTTAGGGACTAAAAGAATGTGTTGTAACATTTATTAGTCAATAGTTCATTAGGCATTAAGTAATTTCTAATCAAGAAGCCATCATCGTTGAACCAATTTGAATGTGAACTTGCTGCCACAAAACTTTCACAAAAGTTCTGGAACAATCTTCAGTCTAAATAAAGGCTGACGAATGGTGTTACTTTGTATGCAGTTAGAGTTATCTGGCTAGGGGACATCAAAAATATAAGAAAGAAGGGGCGCCTGGGTGGCTCAGTGGGTTAAGCGTCCAACTTCGACTCAGGTCATCATCTCACGGTTCGTGAGTTCGAGCCCCGCGTGAGGCTCTGTGCTGACAGCTTAGAGCCTGGAGCCTGCTTCGGACTCTGTGTCTCCCTCTCTCTCTGTCTCTCCCACTCTCACGGTGTCTCTCTCTCTCTTAAAAATAAACACTAAAAAAATTTTAAAAATATAAAAAAGAAACTGAGGGGTGTCTGACTGGCTCAGTCAGTAGAGCATATGACTCTTAATCTCATGGTCATGAGTTCAAGCCCCACACTGGGTGTGGAGACTATTTAAAAAAAGGGAGGCGGGGGGCATTAAAAAAAAAGAAAATGATCTTTTTCTTCATGTTTGCCAATATCACTTTCTGCTTTTGTTTTAAGCATTACAAAGTCAGTGAATTGAGTACACACACATACTTAGGGAAGGCAGCGAGAGTATCATATGATTAGCTTTGACTACATAATTCAACAAGAAATGAAAAAATAGGTTTTATAAGATGGCAGCAGTTTTCTATTTGGTTTTAATGCTGCTAAATATTTTTTCTCCTTACCTCTGGGAGGGGAAGAAGTTAACCCCTTCTCTGTTTTTGTATATGCCCTCGGGGCCAAAGAGAGAAAGGTCCCACAGTGGAAAGAGACCACGGAGACCAGAGGCTCTGCTGGGCTCGGAGGCCCCTGACTCCAGGCCAGCCGTCCTCCCAGGTCCCTGGTCCCTGCCGCTCTGTTCCATCCACTGCACCACAGCCCCTTTGCGGGGGTGGGGGGGATGGATTTCAGATAAGCTTCCTCAGATGGGCTTCCCCATGCCAGTGAGGATGGTTTCCATGCGGGTTTGTCAAAGCCCTAGGAAGGGGGGTCACCTCAAAGGACAGAAGGAGAGAAGATCCCTGAGGCTCCTTCTCAGGCTTCTTTTAAACAAAAGACTGATGCCCTCTCTAGACAAGGACACAGGTCACCCGAGGGCCCCCTGGTCCTCGGGCCCGCAGCACATACAGCGCTCCGAGATGCCGGGTATGCTGAGCCACCTGGAACCCCACCAGGCATGATGCCTCCTGCACTGACGACGCTTTCTGCCTTCTGTCACCTGCCCCAGACCCTTCCCCAACCCAGGTGGAACAGAGACACCTGTTCTGTCACAGAGCCTCCCCAGGGGGCAAAATCTCAGAACGCAAGCCACAGAAACTCAACGGTTAATACGCATTCCCTCTGGCTAAGTCACAGATATTAAATGTTGGCCGATGGAGTATAGCCCAAGCAAATCAGGGCTATTTTCAGCGTCTGAACTCTCTTCTTCGTCTGAGCCCCAGGAGCTCCTTTGTCTGATCATCTCCCTCCAGAGCCCCCCTTCCCCCCCTCGAAAATCAGACGACACTCCTAGGGCAAGAACGAGCCCCGGGGTTACCTACCCTGGCCACAGGATTTAAGAACACATGTCCCGCGGAGCCTGGTTTCTTTATTTTGTCTTTATTAAACTGCAAGATCACCACCCAATCTGCACAGCCCCTCCTCCACACGGAAAGTTCAATGGCGTCATTTGAAAGGCCCACTTCAAAAGTCACAGGTGCATGTAATTGCATGTGAGAGCTGGCACATCACCTTCTTTGTAAGGCATGGGATTTTTAATATTCAAATGGGAGGATACCGCTTCCTCTAAGGAGAAGACCAGAAGTCGGAGCAGGGAGGTGGCGGGCAGAGGAAGGGGGAACCGGAGACGTCGATCACAGAATCTGGAATTGTGACATCTGATTTCCTGAGAGATATACTGGATACATAATGAAAATGATCATGGCATAAATTAGGATTATGGTTTTCTGCCTTAAAAAAAATAAAAAAGGCTAGCCAGCCGACATTGACCTTAGCACCCCATGGTTCCAAGTGGAAAAAGGCGTCACAGATGCAATTGTACAGGCCTAGAACAATGCGTTCTTGTAAACAGTGTGAGGGGTTTTTTTCTTTCAAAGGTAAATAAAGAAAGCATAACCTAGAAATAATATAACTACTTACGCACAAAGAAAGAAGTTGGCAGTCGTGATCGGAGGTAGCCTTAAGGGTTTGCTTGTTTGTCTTTCCATTTTATAGGAAGGTAAATGAACAGGAAAGCAAACTGGAAAAAGCAAGCCATGAGCTCACGTGTTCTCCTCTGTCACCGTGGCCTACGTTCCAAAACGTAGGAAGCAAAAAGCAAGCAAGCAAGAAGTGACTGTAAAACTAGGGTGCGAGTTAAAAGTTAGAAAAAAATATTGACTGACTACTGAGCACAAAACTTCTTCAATTGCTTTAATCAGCTGAAATGCTAGCGGTAACTGCTAAGAAATCTCAGAGCATAAACACGAAGCCTCCTGCCTTGCCCCCAACCAATGAAGCTATCAGGCCGGAAAGGGGAACGAGGGAGAGAGAAAATGTGTCTTCTGCAAAGATTACTGGAGCTGCTTCTGGCCGACCCCCACTCGGAGCTGGATGGCCTACCTGCCGGAGCGCAGGAGAGAGGACAGTCCCTCCCTGCCCCTCTCGGAGCTGTCAGGACTCAGGGCCACCGGAGCATCCTCAGGGAACCCCGGGCAAGGCCGCGCGGTGACCACATACGGTTTGCCGAGTTACACGGACTGCAAAGTCGACATCACTGTGTACATGCAACCAGGCCGAAGACGTCTCCGTGGGGGGAGACCTGCGCTGGATACATACCTTAGAAATTCTTTAACGGAAGGGATGTACGTTACGTGTGAGCAGACGCCGGCACCTCTGCCGAAGAGCACGTAGAGGGGGACACGGCCCAGAGAACAGGAAGGCAGGCTGGGATGTGAGAGACAATGCGACTTCCCTCTGACCCTGCGCTGGCCCCAGCTCCTGACTTGGGGACTGTCCTTCCGGGAGAAATGCCTGCACCGCCTCGTCTTCCAGGTCCTCTGGACCGTGGGACGAGGGCGACCACAGCATCCACGCCGTGGGCAGGCTCCTTTCTGACTTTGGAAGTGGCGCACAATCTGACGCTTTCAGATAAGATCTGCCCACTCGGGGGGCGCATGGAACAACTGTTCCGCACGAAGCCCCTCGAGGCACAAGGGAGTGTGCGGGCCACCTCGGTTCTCAACCACGCTCAGTCACCACCAATCCCGCTGCTGAAAAGAAAACACCTCAGAAGGAAAAAAAAAAATGCCCTCGCCAGCACCGGACTGTGACCTGAGGCTACCCCGTCCTGAAGCCCGTGTGTGGACGGAGAACCCCACTGTCCCTCGCAGAGGTGCGGTCCTGAGAATCACCCCCGTTTCTCTTTGGCTTCCTTCGGGCCTCATCACATTACACATTCTCATGCCACAAATGGCTTCCAGGTACACGTACAAAAAAAGCACATGGAGCCTATTCAAAGAGCAGAGTTATGCCCTGACCAGAAAGTACTGGCTGAGTATTCTATTCTTTCCTCCTGAGCTGAGGATACTAGGAGTTTCCATAGAGGGCATCCAATGGAGAACTCGTTTTAGCTGGAGGTGTACCGGGGGTAAAGGTGAGTGATCACCGTTTTCAGGATCAACAGATATAGTATATTTGAGATCTACCTTCTAAGGGTCCAAGGGTTTCAGTAAAGGTGTATGTGTGTGTGTGGGGGGGGGGAATACATAACTATATAAGCTTTGAATTTGGATTGAACTTCTCCAGCCGTTTTGCCTTTGCTCTTCTTCCTGCACCTTCTCTTGAACTTAGTCAACCTGAAAATTTCACCATGTTGAGGTGGGCGGCTTTGGGAGTGACAGTGTTTGCCTTTGTTTGAAGGTGGTTGATCTGGGAGCACCGAGGGGGCACTTTCTACCCAAGCCACGTTGGAGAGTCAGGTCAGCGAGGAGCGGTGAGGACAGGGACTTAATGCTGCTCTGCGGGCCAGCCGGAGTGAGGAAAGGACAGAAAACGGAGACAGACCGGTGTACCCACATGGTGCTGGAGTCCCACTGCTGAGGAGCTGGGACGCAGGTCCCTCCACCCCCCGGTCTCATGACCACGCACTACCGGGTGCTGATGGATCCCAGGCACTCCTGTGGATATTTAAACCGCACCGCAGGCTTCGGGGATGTCATCGACAACCAGAAATAGTGCCGTTTCAATCCAGAATCCGGGCTCTGAGCAATCCTCAAGTGGGTGAGAGAGGTAAGGAATGCTCGAGGCAGACCAGTTCTCCGTGACTTAGGAAGAGCAGGATGGCAACAAAGCAGGGCGAGGGTTCACATGTCTGAAGTGACTCTCGCTGCCCAGCTCTCAGACCTCCGACGGTGCAGGCGCTTGCGTGATCATCTGGGGCCTGGGGACATGGCCTGGTTACTGGCCAGAGAACAGTGGCCTTCCCCAAACCATTCTAAACTACCTCTAGGAGTGGAAATATACACACAACCCTGGATTCCCCCCCCCCAACACAAATAAAAGAGGAGGGTTTTTTCGCTGTATTAAAATGGGGTGACTGGGTGGCTCAGTCAGTTAAGTGTCCAGCTTCAGCTCTGGTCAGGTCATGATCTCGAACTCTGTGGGTTCGAGCCCCGTGTCGGGTTCTGTGCTGACAGCTCAGAGCCTGCTTTGGATTCTGTGTCTCCCTCTCTCTCTGCCTCTCCCTACTCATGCTTTGTCCCTCTCCATCTCTAAAAAATGAATAAACATTTTTAAAAATTAAAAAATAAAGAGTCAACATGGAAATCACCCATGTTCTAAGGTCCCACACGCTAAGACCAAGGTGCTTTCCTGCAGTGAGCAGCTTTCTCTCAAGTGGGTGATCTCTTCAGAAAGGTCGAGGGTTTTGTTTTGTTTTTTTGTTATAAAAAAAATGTCTTTTTAACTCTGTGGCTAACAATTAAACTACAGAGTAAGAACTATTTGCAACAATGATAATTATTCTCAGTCTTGTGGACAAGCCAAGGAAACGATGTTACACCTTCAAGACACCCTCGCCTGGTTCAGCTTCTCCTGGCCTTACACTGGTGTTACCCGGACACGGCTGCAACGACCAAGACCTCGAGTAAGGTCGGGCGCTAAAAGACCTAACACTCATCCATATACCTCAGCAACATGCTTTGGATGCTTGCTAAAGGAGGCTGTACCTGCCCAAGTCTGCAAGTGCTTGGGATTCCTGGGCAACCCCGGACCAGGCACAGAGAGGGAAGAGTGAGGGAAGCGGGGAATGCAGGGGAGACAGGTAGCAGGCGGAAGGCTGGGGCACTGAGATACCGCCCATAACTAGGTTAGGCGGCCACCGCCAACCCACACGTGCAGCACACCCGGCCCAGCGAGTGGTCGTGGAGATGCACTTTGTTTGAAGGAAACCCAGTGCCCACGTTCCTGGTTTGCCACGAAGCTCCATTACTGGCCATCTCACGTGGTCAAATCTTCTGCCTCTTTCCCTTCCTGCCTGGGGCACAAATCCTGCCAGCAGGAGCTCCAAGGGAAATCACCACAGGTTGCTGGATGTTATCATTAATAGTATAATGTAGCAGGCTAGACTGCTTTACTTGCATTATCTAATTCAATCCTCAAAATATCTCTAAAGGCATTTATTTATTCCCAAAGTACTGATGAGGACTCCAGTCGAGCTCTGTGAAAGCCCTTGGAGCCACGAAATCTTTTGGATCCCAAATTCCTATAGGACTGATTAATACCATCGTCTATGATTAGTATCCATAGGTAAAATTTGCCACACACACCCCCCCCCGTAAGGACATTATTTCTAATTCTGGATTCCCAAGCACTGAAATCAGTGAATATATTCTAGTGGCACTATTACCTGATGTTCCCAAATTCAGTGCACACACACACACGACTTTCATGTGCTACCGTGGAATAGGAAACTGTAACATCTGACAGAAAGAAGGATGAAGAAACTCACAGTTCAAAAAGAATCTGCAAGTACCTGCCTGGGTACATTCAATTCTTGCTACAAAGTAGATATACAGTGTACTGTTTCTAAAAACAGCCTTTATATAAGAAAATTAGATTCAGTTCCTTGTAACCAGATGTCATGCTGATGAGTTGGAGGTTAATTACCAGAAGACACTAACCAATCAAGGCAAATTTCAGTTGTAAAACTGGGTTTTAAGATTGTAATCATAACATTACAAGCTATTCGGAACCAGGAACTACTTCCCCTGTTTAACTGCTTGCCCCTTTCCAAACACACACACATACAAACATGCATGCACACACACACACATGTGCACACGCACACACATACAGAAACACACATGCACACACACGTGTGTGTGCATGTGTGTGTATTCTTTCCAGTTTAATACAAGTCATCAAAAAACTAGACACATTATAAAGTTTCACTTCTAAATGGTTAAGTGTTTAGAATTCTAAAAACTCAGGCAAGGATGTCTATAAATTAGACCCTAAACAACAGCAGGGGATCAAGTATGAGTTAAACTGGTTTAAAGTGCTCAGCTCATTGGTACTTTGGCCAATTCTGATCACTTAGATCGGGGCCTCATCCTGACACTGCTGTTTCTGGAAGAAGAAGAAAAAAAGATTGTCACATATTCTATACTCGCAGATGGGGCATGATTCTCCTAGGTCTCCTCTGTTTACTGCAATGAGAAGCATGTCAGGTCTCTGCACCATGTATAAATGAATCCCCAAGGTGGAGAAAAACTTCTTACACTTAAGAATTGAATTTAAATGCCATATTATATGTGACAGACCAATCAGCAAGTGTATGTGCACACAGTACGTAAATAACTTCTATCTTAGGAAGAAGGTAGGAGTTTGAGAGAGAGAAGGGTTTAAATATATATAAGCTGACTTTGTGACAAAAGCACTTTCTGGGAAAGAGAAGCAGGATGCTCCACAAAATCGATCAAGTGGTTCCTCGTAAAAACAATAGGCGTTTACATCTACTGAACATCCAGGAACTCCTTTAGACTAGATGAAAATTAAATGCCATCACATGGTGATAAGGCCATTGTTGGTGCTGTCCAGTATAAGAAAAAGCTTTGAAACAGAACTATGCTTTATCTTTAAGAAATAGAAGGTTGTATTTTAGCTTAAAGTTGAAAAAAAAAAAAAAACCAAAAACATGGAAACCCTTCTAACATAACGAACAAGACGAGGAAGTTTCCTACCACTGCTCTTATTCAGCTACTGCAATAAGGCAAGAAAAGGAAATACAGACTGGAAAGACAGAAATAAAACTGTCCTTCTTTGCAGATTGCACTGTTTATGTATCAAATCCTAAGAAATTCTACCGAAAAACTGGTGAGTTCAACAAGTTGTATCTTCGTATACTAGCAATGAACAACAACAACAACAAAAAAGACAAATACTTAGGTATAAGTCCAACAAACATATACAGGACATGTATGTTGAAAACTACGAAATGCTCATGAAAGAATTCAAAGTTTTTCTCTTTGAATTCATTTCCAAAGAACTGGAGAGTCGCCTATTCAAAGAATAAAAGATTCAACATCCTAAAGATGTCAATTCTTCCCCTATAACTGATATGCAGATTCACTGCCATTCCTAGCAAAATGCCAGCATCGTATTTTAAAACATAGACATGTTTATTCCAAAATTTACACTGAAAGACAGAGGACTATACTAGTTGAAGCAATCTTGAAAAAAAAGAATGAAGCGGGGAAATCAGTTTACCTGATTTCAAATTTTGCTACACAGCTACACTAATTAACCCTGTGGGAAACAGCACAGATCAATGGAATAGACTCGTGCAAATAGGCATGACTAAGTTTTGACAAAGGTGCCAAGGCAATTTGACCTAGGAATGATAGCTTTAACTAAAAATGATGGGGGAGTAAGTAGACATTCCTAGGCAAAAACAAAAAGCACTTCAACCTAAGTCTTATACCTTATATAAAAAACTTAACTCAAAATGCATCATGGACTTAAATGTAAAACATAACACTATACACCTTCTAGGAAAAAAATAAAAGAAAATCTTGGGGGTCTAGTACTAGGGAGAGTTCTTAGACTGGACATCAAAAGCATAAACCATAAAAGGAAAGTTGGTAAATTTTCCAATTTAAATAAATAAAACAAATAAAATGCAATAAAACTTAAAACTTTTGCTTGGCAAAAGACCTCATTAAAAAGAAGAAAAGATTAGCTACAGACTGGGAGAAAATGTTTATAAAAACGTATATCCAACAAAGGACTAGTCTCTGGAATACTGAAAGAACACTGAAAATTCTACATTAAAAAAAAAAAAAAAAAACAATCCAACCAGAAAATCAGCAAAAGACATGGACAGGTGCTTCACCAAGGAGCACATATAGATAACAAATAAACACCTGCAAAGGTACTCCACGTCTCAGCCATTGACAAAATTTACATTTACATTTAATTTAAATGTACATTAAAACCACAACGCGGTGTCTGTCCACATCGATCGGAATAGGCTAAAATAAAAAGCAGCGATGACACCAAATGCTGGCAAGGATGTGGAGAAGGGGGGTCATTCACACACTGCTGGTGGTCACGTAAAATGGAGAATAGTTTGGCAATTTCTTACAAAAATTAAACACCAGATGTGCATCTAGTATATCACCTAGCAATCGCACTCCTGGGCATTCCTCCCAGAGAAATAAAAACTTACATTCGTGCAGAAACCTATACAAAACTGGAAACAATCCAGATGCTCTTCATGGGGTGAACGGTGAAACGAACAGTGGTAGACCCCTGCTACGGAATACTATTCAGGAATAAAAAGCAACATGTTAACAGCCTGGATGAATCTGGAGAATTGGGCTCTGGGGGAAAAAAGCCAATCCCCAGAGTTACATATTATAATTCCATTTAAAGAACAATTCTTAAAATGACACCATGTCAGAGGTGGAGGGGAGAATATGTGTAAGCAGGGTTCAGGAGGGAGCAGAAGTATGGGGAAGGGGTGTGGCTTTATCTAGAAGGTAAACAGGAGATACCTTCTTCTGTATTTTGATTGGACCCATGTCAATTTCCTGCTTGGGATACTATAACACAGTTTCACAAAATATTACTATTGGGGAAAGCGGATCTCTCGGTATTATTTCTTCTAACCACACATGAATCTGTAATTTCTCAAAATGAAAAAAAAATTAATGGAAAAAGGTCTTCCAACAAACAAGTTAACTTGCCATCCTCCAGCAGCCTCGGCGGACAAACGGCTTCTCGCAGATCACCTCATTTCCTGATGTAGGCCGTCCAGATGGAAAACATACTCTGCCCATGCATTACCACTTCATCAAGAAGTCGCCGCTCCAAAGAGGTTAATTTTTAAGTCTCTATTTAGAAATCCCATCTTTAAGCTAAATTGCCTTTGTCGCAAAAGGACTACTTCAGTTATAATAGTTTAGGATTATATATTATGAAAACAATAAACTAAAGGGGGAGCTCAAAAAATAAGCAATCATAGTAATTAGCACAAAAGAATTTCTGAGCCGATTATTGAGCAACTTTCCGAAGAAACGAGACAATTTTAAACTAAAAGAATGCATACCCAAGACGTGTTTATGGCAGCGTTATTTGTAATACTAAAAAACTGAAAACAATCTAAGTGCCTAATTTGGAGTGATTAAAGAAATTCTGCCCTTCATTCTAGCATTATGCAATGGTTAAAAATAACAAGGTAGATCCACATGGACTGACGGTGAATAAACAATAATCGAGGTAAGTTATTAAGCTGAAAAAAGGTACAAAACGATGCCGAAGAATGATCCCATTAAAACTACACGTTATAGTTTAACACTACAGATTAGAATATGTGTATACATGATGTCAATGAGGGAATATTTTCAAAGGTATTTGTAAGAAAGACTTGGCGGGGAAAGGGAAGGTGAGTTGGATGGGTGGGAGTAGCTTTAGGCTATATACACTGAAAAATGTATTCTTCGGATGCCTGGGTAGCTCAGTTGGTTAAGTGTCAGACTTTAGCTCAGGTCAAAATCTCATACATAGTTCATGAGTTCAAGTCCTGAGTCAGGCTCTGCACTGACAGTGCGGAGCTTGCCTGGGATTCTTTCTCCCTTTCTCTCTCTGCCCCTCCATTATTTGTTCTCTCTCTCTCTCTCACACAATAAATAAACTTTAAAAAAATGTATTATTATTGTAAAAAAAAAGCCCCAATCACAACATATAAATTAAGATTTCTAACAACTCTGATTAAAATAAGATGTGTTAAGGGGCGCCTGGGTAGCTCAATCAGTTAAGTGTCCGACTTCAGCTCAGACCATGATCTCGTGGCTCGTGGGTTCGAGCCCCACATCGGGCTCTGGGCTGACAGCTTAGAGCCTGGAGCCTGTTTCAGATTTGTCTCCGTCTCTTTCTGTCCTTCCCCAATTGTGCACTGTCTCTCTCTCTCTCTCTCTCTCTCTCAAATATAAATATTTTTAAAAAAGAAATAAAATGTATTTTTCACATAATTCACCTGAGTTAAAAAAAAAAAAAGTTACTTCTGTACATCCCCAAATGCACAGATTCAGATTTTAATCCAAATCTGTCACTGAAACGTTCCTTTTCAAAAAGTGAGTAGATGAGGGACTCATAAACTCTAGTCTTTCCAGGAATCCGGTGTATTAACAGGAAAGTTATTTGCTCCCACAGGTTTGAAAAATGCTAGTTAAAACAGACACAGGAAGGGAAGATAGCTAATCAGCCTTTCATTTGGCCAGTGAATGAAAAGATGCCCGGTGAATCTCAGAGTTTGAGAAATTCTGAACTTGACCCCCTTGCCTTTGCAATGTCCCCGAGTTGTCCATATTATCCATCAAAGTGACGAAGACAGGCGAGGAACCCAACATGGCCTGTGCACCTGGCACGATGACAGCACGGGGTACTTTTCCAAGTATAAGGCACATGTGACGTGCATATGCAAATAGGAGTTACGAAATCTGCAAGGTATGCAAGTTCCAAGTGGTTAAATATTTGCACCACAATCTTGTTTATACTACTAATTTACCAAGGCAGATTAAAAGGGGTAACTCATTATGTCTGTTCAAAAAGAATTCAATAAACAGTAAAAATACAGCCAAGTTCTACCTTGCAAAAGTCCAGTGAAACAAATCTAAGCTGAAAACTGAGACACTGGGTCCCACATGTCATAAGCAGAGTTTTTACCAGTTATTTGGTAGTTCCCCATACAAGGTTAAAAAAAACTTCTAATGAATTGAAGTGGAATATAAGTAATTTTGAGGGGACATTTGGTTCTGGCAAAAGTAATCAGATAAGCCCCCTCCATACCAACTCCAGTTTATTCCTTTTTTTCCAAAACTTAAAAAATGTGTCTCACCTGCTGAATCTTCAAGATAAACTTTAGAACCACTTTATCCAGGTCCAAACAAATTGCAGAAGGAGGAAAACTGTTTTTGAATTATAAACCCATCCAGGAAAGAGTGGCATTGGTAATAGTCTAGCTTCCCGTGCAAGAAAAATGATGTTTCATTTTATTTTGAATCCTCTTTTCTGTATTTCTCAGTAAGACCGTGTGGATTTTCCATAAATATGACCCGCACATTTCCTATTAGAGATATTCCTCGTTATCTAGATTATATAATTAAAAAGAAACGCAGGGTTATTAATTTCAAATATATTAAGCAATTCAATTAAGTTATCCATCTGAACCTTAAGGGGATCCTTCAGGAGCTAACCTGCCTGAGTGAATTGTGAGGAATGATTTGTAATTAGCGTGTTAATTTCACCTGTAAATAGGAAATTATGAAACTCTTCCAGGTGCTTAAAAGAGTTCTATCAAGTCGGCTACATATTCACCTTATAGTACTGTTTACTGTACTAGCTTACACTAGCCAGGATTAGTAAATCAGATAATACATTGCGAAAACACCTAGTATAGCGTCTGACACACCAAGCTAGACGTTCAATAAAGATGAATGTTTCGCCGGTGTGACACAGAGAAAAACGCCCACTGGCTCCACTCTTGGCCACTAACTTCGAATAGGTGGTGTTGAAGGGTATGAGGTGTGCAAAGAGCCCACCGCACCTCCTGTCCAGAAGCTGTCCCCTGGGGAGGCACGACTCTCCAGACGACGGCCCCAGAGAGCCGTGTGCAGGTGACTCACAACAGCAGGAGAGCTCGGGGAGCCAGGCCAGGGAACTCCAGATCCCCGTGCAGACATGCCCACTGAGGCCTGGCAGGAAAATTCCACTGCTCATTAACTCAGCTCTGACCTTTCTCCGCTCGGGCTCTCTCTGTCCATCTTCCCCTCTGCTCCGTCAGGACTTCCCGACAGACTGGCGGCCCTCTGCTGGAGGGCAGGCTGTGCTTCCTGGAGTTCCAGTAGCCCTAGCCTCGGCGACCAGGGAGGTCTCCCTCCTCCATACACAAGGCCACGTCACGTGCCGCTGTGTTATCGCCACGTCTGACTCCCGGAGAAAGGGCCGATATTTTTAAATGAGAGTCCTGCATCAGGAAAGACTGGGAGATGGATCGCTCGAGAGGATAAAAATCTCACAGTGGTTATCTGACACTTAAACAGTCGTCAAGGCCTCGAACGAGCTGTGTCACTGGAGCAACTTACTTTAACCTCTCCTTGGCTCAGTTTCTTCTCTGTGAAATGGGCATGGGCGTGATTTACCTAATGAGGTTGAGGGTTAAATAAATTACTATTTTTGAAGCAGTTAAGTTGGTACCTAGCACAGAGCAGTGCTCTGTAACTATTTCTTGAATGAATGAAATCAAGTAAGGAAAAGTCTACCCTAAACCTTAAGAGGTGTTTTTTTTTAAGTCAGCCAAAATTTTAAAAGGCTGAATTTTAGATTCCGCTGCATTTTACAGGTCATTACTAAACATGGGGTGCTGCTCCCATTCACTTGTGCTGGATTACATAACACACAGAAAACTTAATTCTCCTGGGAATTTCCAGAACCCTGTAGCACAGCCAAAATACACTGACCTTGAATACATTGTTCTTGAACAAAGTGGATGTACCGAACGCTGAATTGATGTTACTACTTCGTACCTCGCACATGACGCTGAATGCTCTCATGCTCGATTATCTGACAGTGATGTTAGTATGTAAGAATAATACGTAATTTTTCATCTTATTTAAAATGTATCATGCACCCCCAGAGCACTTCCAAGGAACTGCTCTTTTGCTCTTTATGGTTTGCTATCTGTTCCTCAGCAGAAAGACAGCTGGTTTGGGGCTCCTGGTGGGTTTTTCCATTGTTTTCAAAAGACAGAGAACTACCCACATGGTAACTTACAGAGATGCTACAGTGACCAGTCACTGGAAATCACACAGAAAAGGTCGCCACCAGAGATCCAACACCTGGCTCTGGCAGCTCCTGCCGCAGGGCCACTACGAGGCTTTGGCTAGGTCCCTGGGAAGGTGGCTCCATGCAGGACAGATGTGCAAGGGACACTGGTAGTCAGACGAGAACAGCCTCACTTCCTTACTCTACTAAAAGGAACAGACTCAGAGTCACATGGCCGATCAGAGACCAGCGTGCGTCTACCCAGCCCGGGGCCATCCGCCCTCTGCTCCCCTGGAAGGTGTTCTTCCTAATGTCAGGGACCTTTGGACTCGAGAGAGTCTGAGAGCCTCTGTGCCCACTAGGCTTCGGCACCATTTGACTAAATAAACCCCTGGAGGGGACTCAGTCTTCTCACCTGTGAAGTGGAGGGGTGGCATCAAAAGATGGCTGCCAATAGGAATGCGGGTGGTGAATAATGCAGAACAAAATGAGACACTAGAAACTAACAAGCCAAGTGTACAGCTTCGTGTCGAGGACTGTGAGAAAGGAGCAGAAGGCATCCAGACACTCAGGTGTCCAAATAATAAAACTGAAGTCGATGAAGACAGATGGAACAAGCCTTGCGACTTCTCCGTTTCCCACTGGAGTGGAGACAGCTAGATGTCGTGCAGTGTGGCAATGAGCGTGGCAATGAGCTGCCTCTCTCCGGCAGCCTTCGGGCACAGCCCAGCGGGCTGCCCGCGCATCCCCGTTTGTGTTCACAGGTCAGGGGTATAACTGACCATTTCTGCCCTGTTTTCCCCCCACAGACTAGTCCAGACCCTGGGTTTACTAAGCTCTGCACTGTCACTGCGGAAGACTCTGCCTGGTAGTAGCAGGTGTCCAATAACTGAAAATATCTCTCCCATCCCCAACCCACACACATCCTGAAATGGCATCCACAGGTCTTTATACCAGAAGGTGGTACTTTCCTCTCCCCTGTTCCCCAGCCCATTCATCTAGAGCCTACCATAACCGTCTCCACGTGGGACCCTAACAGGGAACACAGGCTACTTTCCAGGAAAATAATGCAGCAGCCCCAAGCTACTTCTCTCCACATCCAGGCTGATATCCGCAGCTCTGTCTTGCATCTGTGTTCTTCTCTTTTCCTTAAGTGAAAAGGCCAGTCCCTCCGTTCGTTGTCACGATCTGCTGGCCGAGCCCCTGTGCCGGCCACAGTGTCCGCCGTGACTTTGGAAAGCCCCCGCAATGTACACCACTCCTTAGCTGCTCGATCTACCACTGCCGTGCAGCCTGGAATGCCAGAACCACCCGCGCCCTTGCGAATCCCCTTTGGCCGCCGTTCCCTCCTCAGACGGGACACTAAAGCCTCCTGACACAGGCTATGAGACTGTGTCCTTGACCGACACTTAGTTCTGTAAGGGTCTCCCCTATGCCCCACTCTCTCGCCACCTCTGCCAAACTCCCAAACCCTGAAATGAATTCAAGGCATGTTTTTCCCTCTTTGGAAGGTTATAACTAACAGCCCCGAAACTTTAAACTTGGAAAGCACGTGCATCTACTAGACTAAGTTCCAAGGTCACGTGGATTAAGGGATGGTCCACCGAAAACAAACCACACTGAGCAGCTCAAAGGAATGACTGCATTTGGGACAAGTGCAGCATCCAAATGAAGGCTGTGATTAGGAAATGAGTACGCCTCAGAACGCCCTGCCCCCCGACCCCCGACCGCTGCGGTGACACACGTGGGCTGACACGGTATCTAAGCACACCCCGGGAAGCAGGCCGCAGCCCTCCCTGGCGCCCGGTGATTACAGGGCAAGGCTGAATGCAGCAGCAAGAACCGAGAAACAAAGCCTTCTGTGAAACCAGAAACCGCACAAGGTCACAGAAACAGCAAGAACTTGTAAATCCCGAAAGCCCTTCAGTAAGGAATTTTCCTAAGCACCTGTGTCCAGTGCTGAATCGACGGCAGGCTTGACACATACCTGAGTGTGACAGGAACACAAATCCAGCCACCCCCCCAGAAAGACCATTCAAGGTCACGGGCATTTAAGATGTGTGTCCCACGAAGGCTTCTCGGTGGAATCACATCCAGGCAGTGAGCAGGCCACCACTCTGAGAAGTTGCTGGGGACAAGACCACATCCTTGCTCACTCACGTGGCCTCAGGTGAGTCAAGGGAGGTTAAGGGTGGATCAGCACTGAGGACAGGTGATCAGGCGGCCTGCGCACACACTTCGGCTCCTCAGAGCCCCTGACTCAACGAGGGGGGGGGGGCAGCTGAAGAGGCTCTTAGGGTAATACTTACAAAACCAGCACTTATAAGGCAACTCTGCTAATAACCAATAAGCCCCCTTTTTAGAAAAAGAAATACAATCTCTCCTGCCCCACCCACCCTCCCTTCAGGAGTTTAAGGAAAATCACCGCAAGGAGAAAACCAAAGTCGGTCAAAAGCAGCTTAAAGGATGTGCAATTACGTGTGATTGAGAAAGCGTATGTATGATCAAAGCCGGAGAGAAGACTGTGTACTTGGCACACGCTCGGCAACGTATTTAAGCAAATACTCTTTCAACCCTCGGGGGCACCCTTCCTCCCACAACACACGTCCCTAATTGTAGATTTGCTCAACGGGCCAGTGGTTCCCCAGGTGTGCTCCAGGCCCAGCAGTAGCAGCAGCAGGGGCATTGGGAAAAGAACTTGTTAGAAGACGTGCCGAGGGGCATCTGGGTGGCTCAGTCGGTTAAGCATCTGATTTCGGCTCGGGTCATCATCTCACAGTTCATGAGTTCGAGCTCCATGTTGGGCTCTGTGCTGACAGCTCAGAGCCTGGAACCTATTTCAGATTCTGTGTCTCCCTCTCTCTCCGTGCCCCTCCCCCCTCTCAAAAATAAATATTAAAAAAAATTTTTTTAATAAAAAAAGATGTGCTGAGTCAGAAACTCTGAAGGGAAGGCCAGTCAGGTGAGTTTTAACAAGTCCCCCGGGGGTTCTGGTCAGTGGTCCTTCTGTTGCTGACCCCTGGCCGAGCCTTGGCTGGGGTTCAGCAGGCATCGCTCTCTCCCTCACAGCT
Source organism: Paguma larvata (assembly GCA_030068075.1). Classification (NCBI taxonomy): domain Eukaryota; kingdom Metazoa; phylum Chordata; class Mammalia; order Carnivora; family Viverridae; genus Paguma; species Paguma larvata. The sequence continues at coordinate 125,147,559 of CM057827.1, read as the reverse complement.
TCAGAGAGGGCGGAAGACCCCCTCCCTCAGGGCTCCCCCACAAGTGGGGCCTTGGGACAGCCCATAGGTGAGGTGACAGTGGTGGTGGCAGTGACAGGAGACCCAGGCTGAGACATGAAGAGAGGTGTCTTATGCACCTGCATTCAGTTACGGGTGGTACTCGCCTGGGAACTTTTAAAGTACCCGCAACCATCAGGGAAACTCGAAGCAAAGCCTCAGAAGATGTCATCACCTCACACCTGTCTGAATGGCTAGAGTCACAAAGACAAAAGACAGGAAGGGCTGCAAGGATGTGGAGGAAAGGGAACCCACGGGCACTGCTGGTGGGGATCGAAACAGGTACAGCCCCTGAGGAAAACAGCACCCAAGTTCCTCAGAAATTAACACTGGAACTACCACAGGACTCAGCAACCCGGTTCTGAGTCTATACCCAAGAGAAATGAAATCATTATCTGAAAGAGATAGCTGCCCTCTCGTGTTCCCCACAGGATTACTCACGATGGACAACATACGGGACAACCCAAGTACCCAGTGATGAGCGAACAGTTACAGAAAATACGGTACGTGTATCACAGTAATGAAATACTATTCAGTCACCAAAAAGGAAATCCCGCACTATGTATGACGACCTGGATGAATCTGAAGATCATCGTGTTACGTAAAATAAGCCGGAAAAGGCTTAGAGAAAGCCAAATACGGCAGGGCGTCACTTACGTGTAGAATCTAAACGAAAACGTCAAACTCCAGGAACAGGAGAATCGTGGTTGCCAAGGCCTGGGCAGAGGGGTGGGGGTGGGGGGGCCAGGAATGGGGAGAGGCCAGTAAAAGGGCACAGACGTTCGGTTATAAAATGAAGAAAGGTCTGAGGATCTAACGTGTACCACGGTAACTCTACTGTACCGCACGAGGAGATCTCCAGCATTCTCACCAAAACAAATAAAAATAAATAACTACGTGGGGTGATGGCTGGGTTAATGAACTTGATGGTGAGAATCCTCTCACAGTGTATATGCAACCCTCACCTTGTACACTTTAAAGATACACAGTTTTATGGGTCAGTTATACCTCAGTAAAGCAGGGGTGGGGGTGGGGGAACAGCGATGCCCTCTCCCACCCCCAGAAATGGTGATTCAGTTGGTCTAGGGGAGAACGGCAGTCTGGTCCTGGAATTTAAAAAGCGCACAGGGTGATTACAGTGAGCAAATACGTTTACGTCTTCTTGCTGATCTGTGGCTGATAAAGCAGAGACAGGGCAGCACGGTAGAGGTAACTGACACGTGTCTGCAGAGGACACGTGACATGAGGGAGAATGTCTGGTCCAGGACGAGCCAGGCATCGCTCTGCTCTGAGTGCTCCCAGGGCCTGACACCAACATGGCCTTGAGGCAGATCACCTCAGGCACCATCGATCGATTTTTCCTATAGGGGATCTGGGGGTGAGACGGGTTAGTATTGTACTCAGAGTCACACAGCCCCCCCTGGAGTCGGGACTCACACCCAGGACTGTCTGACTAGTGTGTGAGCTCAGACTCGAAGTGACCAAGTGAGACCCCACATGCTGTTCCCTGATCTAAGAGCCAATGACCAGCTAATACATCTCTTCTGTTAAAAAAAAAAAAAAAAAATTAACTTATTTTAATTGCGATAAAATACGCTTTACATAAAATTTACCATTCCACCATTTTCAGTGTACAGTTCGGTAGCATTCATTTTCTTGAACAACCATCGTCAATCATCATTCATTTCCCGATCTCTTGTCATCATCTGGTAAAACCAAATCTCTGTCCCCATTCAACGCTCTCCACTCCCCCGCCTCTGGCCTCTGGCCACCACCATTCTGCTTTCCGTCTACGAATCTGATCAGTCTAGGAGCCTCATACAAACAGAATCAAACACTATGTGTCCTTTTGGGACCTGCTCACTTCGCTCAGCATAACGTCCTCCAGGCTCATCTATGTTGTAGCAGGTGCTGGAATTCTCTTCCTGTTTCAGACTGAATCATAATAGTCTACATTTCTTCTTTTTAAAAAAATTTTTTTAAGTTTATTTATTTATTTTGAGAGAGCGAGCAAGCACAAGCGAGGGAGTGGCAGAGAGGAGGTGAGACAGAATCCCAAGCAGGCTCTGCACCATCAGCACAGAGCCCAATGTGGGGCCTGATCTCACGAACCGCGAGATCATGACCTGAGCTGAGATCAAGAGTCAGCCGCTTAACGGACTGCACCACGCAGGCGCCCCCTAGTCCACATTTCTTCTTCTTTTTTTTTTTTTAATTTTTTTTAACGTTTATTTATTTTTGAGAGACAAAGAGACAGAGTATGAGAAGGGGAAGGGAAGAGAGAGAGGGAGACACAGAATCTGAAGCAGGCTCCAGGCTCTGAGCTGTCAGCACAGAGCCTGACACAGGGCTCAAACTCACGGACCGTGAGATCATGACGAGCCGAAGTCGGCCACTCAACCAACTGAGCCACTCAGGCGCCCCCACATTTCTTCTTAAAGAAACGATTACCAAATGTAAAAACTAAAGTCTTTAGCCTAGTTCTGCATTTCCCATGCCTGGGAACACACACGCTAGTTCTCATGAGATCACGAGACAAATCCCTCGATCCTTTGTGGGGAAATGGGCAAGATGGTCTCAATTTTCAGTCTGTGCCTTGTATCTTGGACCAGTGGAATCTACTTTTACAACCTGAATCAGGAGGGGTCCAAGATAGTATCATAGCCAATCTGACTTAATGTGGCTGAGCACAGAAGGCTTGGAGAACTCAATCTGATTTGAAGGGACTGAGGGAGGTCTCAGAAAGCCCCCCACTTTTGAGATCCACTCCTTCTGGCCACTGTATCACATCTAACCCATGCCTAGTTCTTCACCTATTTCCAAACAATGGCGACTGACCAACGGTCAACTCCAAAGAATAAAAATAATTGATTAAAACTGATTATGCACTAAAGGGGATATGCTTAAAATTGAAACATAAAGAAATAGGGTGGGTCTCAGGCACAGTTCGCTCAGGGCTTCTACTCTGTGTTTCGGTGATTCTCCCTGTCCTGCTTGTCTCCCCACTGGCTTTATCATCAGGCTGGCATCCCTCAGGAGCACAAGATGGCTCAAGCACCAACGAGAGCAATGTGCAACCTTACTCACATTCTGGCTTTCAAAACTCCCAAGCCCAAGTTCTGAGTGGTGTCCTAATGAATCGACCTGAATTAGACTGTGAAATTACGGCCAGGAAATGCCTTCTACTGATTATAATGTCATCCTTTCGGGAGGAAGAGGATGCTCTGATTAGCTTATGCCGAGTTTGGAGTTATTCTCGGCTAAAATGTGTGGGTGCTACATAGTGCGGACAGGGTGGTCCCCAAAGGAAAATCTGGGTGCCATGAACAGAAAGAAATCAGAGCTGATCCATGTCCCCCAAGGTACCTGATGGTTTAAGCAAAATTCCATGTTAACCCCTGTGCCAAAATTTCACATACCGAAGAACTTCCCCTCCCTTTCTCTTAGGGTATTGATTTTATCCCTTATGATCAGGTAGGAGTTCATAGGTGTTTGACCTTCCCTAACTATGTGTGCTTTTATAACATTGAACTTCAAGCCAACGGCTACCATATTTATCTTTAAAAAAAAAAAAAAAAGGCAGTCACTCTGAGCCCCGAGTTTTGTACAGCCCCCAACATTTTCTGGATGGGAATGCATCTGGGGGAGGGCACAGAGACCTTCTAAAACGTGAGCTGCTAACCTAGCGTAGCAACAGTGAGAAAGTATTTGGGTACAGGAGTCAGGGAAGAAGATGCTCAAAGTTCCCCCACTGGAAACGATTTGCTAATAACTCTCTTATCTATACTTGTCCACCAGCTGCCTGAGGTAAGGACCATAACCAGCACTTAACCTCAGAAAGGCACAGAAACGTGAGGCAAGATTCTGTAATTCTGAAGTTCTAACCTCCTAAGTCCATGTCTCTATAACTTAAAGGTGAAAGAGCAACTTGAGTCAGGGAATGACGAAAGGCCACTCTGCCCTGAGGAGAAGGGGGTTGTTCCAGCCGCCGGCCGGCCACATCTCCCCAACTCAGAAGCAAACACAACCCTGCGATCGACAGGTAGCATAGGCAAGATCTTTGCTTATCTGCTCTGGAAAAAAGCAACGACACTTCCTGGCCGCCGGCCCTGCTCCGCGTGCCTCCTCCCCTGGTCCACCAAAAGATGAGCTTTTGAAGACTTCTGTCGTTCTGATTCTTCACAAACCTGTCTTCTGTTCAGAACAGCCTGTTCAATACAGCCTGCTACTCCATGAGAATGGATTAAAAACAAAAGTATAGCAAAAATATGTCACTTTCAAAAAGTCCCTTTTTCCAGGGCGCCTGGGTGGCTCGGTTGCTTAAGTGTTCGACTTCGGCTCAGGTCATGATCTCACGGTTCCTGAGTTTGAACTCCGATGGGGCTCCATGCTGATGCTGGGAGCCTGCTTGGCATTCTCTCTTCCTCTCAGCCCCTCCCACACATGCGCGTGCGTGCGCTCTCTCTCTCTCTCTCTCCACCCCCCCCAAATAATAAACTTTTAAAAAGTCCCTTTTTCCAGAGACAAAAAAGTAACAATAAATCAGCAGGAAGAAACAGTCGCAAATCTAAATTCGTAATTTTAAACAAAATTGGTATAATATTTATCTCGTGAAATTTTTTCAGTCAGAAAAATCGAACACCTGTTTTGTGTTGTCAGAAATTTTCACATTATTCTGCAGATGTCATGGGGTCATATATTAAAGAAAAAAATTCATGCTTTTAGTTCTGCTGAAATACTGTTTATTCACAGTTTGGGGATCTCGCTGGAGAAGCCCTCCATGCGTGCGTGCGTATCAAGAACAGAAGCAATGTATCAATTTTAAGGGCTCCTCTGTGTGAGTGTCTTTCTGCATCTAGACTGCTATGAGCACGCCACTAGGCGGGGACGGGTAGGCTGGTCCCCGTGCTGCTGAACAATGAAAACCCTTCCTGCCTACTTAAAAACAACTCGTAGGGGCGCCTGGCTGCCTCAGTCGGTAGAGCATGTGGCTCTCGATCTCGGGGTTGTGAGTTCGAGCCCCATGTTGGGGGTAGAGTTTACCTAAAAAGATAAGTAGCCTAAATTGTAGCCAGGGTAGGAGAAAGCAGGAGGGAGGGAGGGAGGGAGGGAGGGAGGGAGGGAAAGAAAGCTTGAGTATCAGTAACTTGATAAGCAAGCTGCTAATCAACAAAGAAACCCTGGGCTTTATAACAATTGCCAATAACTAAACAAGCAAACCTAACCCCCGCCTTTAAGTTTGCTCCTCTCCCTTAACACTGAAAATGTTTGCTCTGATACTAAAGTTGTGTCTCTTGCATGCCACTTGTTCACAGACGAACCGCAGTGGGAGAAACCCAAGCCCCCATCTGCGACATATTCTCTCCAAGGCGCCTGTGGGTCTCACCAGAGATCTTCCCTCGGGGGCGTATTCTGGCCCAGGTCAGCCGCCTTGCCCTCCACAGCACTGGTTTCTGGGTACCGCTATGTATGAAACGTCTCAGCTCACTGGTCAAAGCCTTGGCCTTGGCCCTTTTCCTTAGTGAATACACATGCGTGTGTAAGCACGTACGCCTATGCGCACAAGGGTTCGCTCCACTGGGAGGAATCCAGGAACCCCCAGGAAACACCAGACAGTGAGGAAAAGTAGACAGAGGGAAGGATGGGCAAATGGGGGGGGGGAAGGGGGAGAGGAGGAAAAGTAACCACAAATCCCAATTTGCACTGCTCTCCAGAAAACTAAATGTGGGCTGTTAGAAAAACAAGAAGAGCGGGGTCTACTCGCAAGTCACCCTTCCGGTCTCCAGAGGGGTGCTGGGACATGAGGACGGATGGACGGGTGGGATACACAGATACAGCCGTGCCACAACCATGCGGAGGGTCCCACTAGTTCCCAGCTGCACTTCATCGTTCAGTGATGAGCCTGCTCCCACCACCAAGCCCCACTCAGAGCTTCACCCATGAGTTTAAGCCAGAAGGACCCATTCTCCCGCCTCAACCCTCCAAATACACCACACGCAGACTAATAAGACAGCTCTAGAACCTTCTTGTTGACTGGTGTTTTCTACAGGTTTATGGATCAGACACTTCTTTCAGAGTCTAATGACAATAAGGGATCCTGTTGCCCAGAAAAACGCATATAGATAAATCTTGACATATTTTGAGGGGTTCATGGACTTACCATACCCTGACCTGTCCTCCGAATCCCCAGTTCAAAGGTCCTCAGGGTAAAAACGTATGGCCAACCTATCTCTTCCCCCAATTGGTAACTCCAACAGAGGGTCGCGGCTTCAGCCTGGGGTCTCCCATTATTACCTCCAAACTCGGAAGTCACACTGACATGGCGGAGACCCAGGATCCCACGTGGGGAACGAACTCACAGTCAGATGCCCAGCAGGGCACAGAGCCAAAGCAGGGCTGGAAGGGAAGGGACTTGAGAGGTGGCTGATGGCCACTTCTATACAGAGATCTCCAGAGAACCAGGAAGCAACCCAAAGACCGCGGAAAGGCTGAGACGACACTCACAGGCATAACCCACAGCAAAGGGAGAAAGACACTCTCAGCTCCCCCTTAACAGAAATTTTGCCTGGAAAACCCTTTGAGCATGCGCCGTGACGTGTAACATGAAAAAATGACAACAGCAGCCAACGGCCACCCAGCATCCCAGTCGTGCTGCTGGCACACCTGCAAAAAGGTGGAGGAGAATTATCAATTCCCAGGCAAAATGAGACAGAGAAAATAACCATGTCAACGACGTCTAATGAAAGTGCCAATAAGCCCCCTCCGTCTCCTGATCTAATTAAACCTCTTCCACAAACGCCAGCAATCAATAAAGAATTATTTCTTATTCAATTTGGGCTTCAGTGTTAATTCCTAGTAGTGCAACGACGCACTGCGACCCTGAGGGCATCTGATAGGTTCTGACAGATTTCTTATGCAGGAGGAAGGGATGAGGCCCTGCAATCAGGCAGCGCGGTGGCTAGACGGAGGGCTTCAAAGGCTCCCGGGAGCGCGCCTAGACACACGAGCCCCGGGAGTTTTCCCAGAAAAAGAACAGGAGGAAGTCAGCAGAAAAGGTGAGAATAAGAGCTCGCTTCCATTCATCTTCTGACACCTTGTACTTCTCAGAGCAAAAATAGGCGATTTGGCAACACTTTAAAGGCGCTGGGTGCTTTAAACAAACGGCACAAAGCGTATCCCTTCGTGGACACGTCACAAGACGCAGGAACGCAGAGGTGGGCTACTTCCTGATGCTGTGTGCTTACGAAGAAAACACTAAGTCTTTCTGTTTGAAATTTTTCACAAAGCTAAGCAAAATATGTATTTACACACTTAAAAGCGTTGCTGATTCTTTTGATACAGAGATCTGTGTCAAAGGAGTTAAAACAACAGGTAAGATCAAATAAACTTTTTTTTTTATTTGCCATAGACAGCAAACGGATTCACGTTGCACACTGACTTTATTAACAGGTAAGCTGTGTGGGGTCAGAGTCGTGGCACTTTCACTTTGAAATCTGAAACTTCTCCGACTTCGGCTCAGGTCACGATCTCGTGGTTCGTGAGCTCAAGCCCCACGTCAGGCTCTGTGCTGACAGCTCAGAGCCTGGAGCCTGCTTCGGGTTCTGAGTCTCCCTCTCTCTCTGTTCCTGCTCCAGTCGTGCTCCATCTGTGTCTCTTTCCCTCTCTCTCTTTCTCAAAAATAAACAAACATTAAAAACAAATTTAAATCTGATACATCCGGCACAAAGCCACAGTGTAGAAAGGGCTTTCCTTGGAGAGATGACACACCAACTGAAATCAAAGTTACTTAAAAAAAAAAATAAATAATAATAATAATAATGATCTTGGTGCAGCTGACAGTTATCAGGAGACCTCGGCCCAATTTCCTGGACACAGAAGCTCATCCAAGGTGCTGAGGGCGGGCGGGGGAGAAGAGAAGCTGTGCATTTTCATCTGGCAACCAGGGAGACAGAGGCCCTCGCTGCCTCCAGCACTGCAGTTCTTCCAACTGAGGTCTGTCTTTCCATCAACCTGAATTTCCACCTCGTTGTTAGAAGGCACATGCCACTCAGCTAAGGTCTGCGGACTGAGGAATCTGGGAATTTCTATTATTTAGCAACATTCTCAGAAAAACATCACCCCCACACAAACATGCAAGTATTCTAGCAATGCTAAGGATCTGACTTGGGAGACAGGACGGGAGCAGCGCTCGCCACCTCTCCCCAGTCAAGCACCAGTCGGAGGTAGAGGACCCAGCCAGCCGGGGCCGCTGGCTGCCGGGGCCAACCAAGATGGGTTCACATGGAAAACTCTGGTGCTCACTCTCCTGGTTCATCCAATTCTAACTGAGAAGCATCTATTTTAATACATTACATTCCCTCACATCTGAAATCGTTATCCTGGTAAAAACTGACTAACAAGATCCCTGTGCTTGCAAATTATTGAGTATTGACAACAAAAAATATTTCCTGGGTTATTCAAACATGTATAAAACCTTTTCATTACACTTGTATTTCCCAAAAGCTTCTAGAGGGGGGGAAACGACCTCATTTTTGGTCTCAATTTTTGTAAATATCCTGAGGAGGCAGAAAACAATTCAGACCCGTCCAACCGGCCAAGTAGAGATGCCTCATGTATTGAGACACCTTTTGTACCCCATGGATACAGCAATCGTGACAAGAACAGCACTCGTAAAGAGAGCCACGGCACAGAATTACAGCCTACCTGGAAAAGCAAAATGGAACAGAAAGATCCATACTCAGCAACGAGATTCCACCTGAACTATTAAAAATAATAATATTGAGGGGCGCCTGGGCAGCTCAATCGGTTAAACATCTGACTTCGGCTCAGGTCATGATCTCATGGTTTGTGGGTTCGAGCCCCGCACCAGGCTCTGTGCTGACAGCTCAGAGCCTGGAGCCAGCTTTGGATTCTATGTCTGCCTCTCTCTGCCCCTCCCCTGCTCACATTCAGTCTCTCTCTCTCAAAAGTAAATACACATTAAAAAAAATTTTTAAACTTGGTAAGTTTGAAATCATTCACCCCCACGGCACTTATCAAGAGAGTACATGAAACACCTAACGCATGCATGTAAAAACAAACTACTTATAACTAATGACCCAGAGAACACAAAACAAATATAGATGGGAAAATTAATGATTCCCAGTGACCAATGCGAAATGCTTATCTGGGTTCCTAATAGCTCAGAGGGCGCCGCTGGGAACGTGGGACACTAACTGGGGAGGGGTCGGGATTGAGGGCACCCCGTTCCCTCAATTGAGGGGAAGCCCGTCTGACACCACCCAGTCCCGGAAGGACGTGGCTAGCTAGATGTGTTTTTCTACAAACAGAATTATAAATTTGTTACTTGCTTAAGTAACCTATTGTTATTTTACTAGTAACTTAAATTAACAGAGTAACTGACTTAATACAGAATTATAGGTACAAGATGATCATGATGCAATAACTTAAGGTAAATATATTAATAGGTTTGCTTCCTACCATCCACAGGAACTGTGTCAACTTTGGCAAAGGTTGACATTGTGAAATTTTTTAAAAAGTGGACTAAAAAAGACCACAGATGTATAAAGATGGGTCCTTATAGATTCACAGAGAGTTAAATAATCAAAAAATGAGTAATTCAGTCACTAGTTACTCAAGTCCTGTAGATTATTAAGAATATATATTAATATATATTCAGAATGATCCTCAAAAAAAAAAAGAAAAACCAAAACAAAACACCACCACCACCACAATAAAAAAAGAATAGCCCTTAAAGTACAGAACATAGTGATTAATTTTTATCTTACTTTTACTTACTTTTTTCATTTATTTTTATGGCAGAGATAGATAAGAGCATGAGCAGAGGAGGGACAGAGAGAGAGGGAGACACAGAATCCAACGCAGGCGCCAGGCTCTGAGCTGTCAGCACAGAGCCTGACGTGGGTATTGAATCCACGGACCACGAGATCATGACCTGAGCCGAAGTCAAATGCTCAACTGACTGAGCCACCCAGGTGCCCCAATTTTTCCACCAATGGATAAAATTTCCATCTTTAACCATTCATAATATTGGAATTTTCAGAATACCTACTTCAGCCTTATTTTGTTGAAGTTCATAAGCCCACTAAGTAGAAAAATGAGGAAAAGTGGGGGTGGGAATAAAAAATAATCCCACAAGTTCACAAAGAAGTGTGGAGTTGCAATCTGCAAAGTTAGGCGGGATGGGACGAAGATTTCCAACGATCCGGGCCTTGTGGGAACCAGTTCATTACTTGGGTGCTGGTCAGTTTGTTAGCACTGAATTTATTTAAGCCTGGAAGTAATAAATTAGGGAAATTCTGATTCAATGGAAAATGCTTCTGGGGTACCCTAATGACTGAAGAATGAAGAACCCTTGCACGGCCCTGAAAGTGCTCTGTGCTCACCTGTGGCCCAGCCTCACTCCCTTTGCACGCTGCTCCCAGCCCTGCACTCTACCCGGGGCCCCTCTCTTCCCCCTGCCCTAGCCCGCTCCCCAGCTCTGCCGGCATCACTGCACAGAACTGCACGCCCTCCCCGTGCATGCCATCAGGCTGTCCACCACGAGACGCTCGGCACATGCACGATAACCCTGCCCCAAATGGTGTCTCCTGCTGGACATGGACCATCTGGAAGACAGTCTCTGGGGGTGGCCCCAGGTGCACAGCTGATCCCCAATACACACTGGCTGAGAAGCGAACTATGAGACTACAGGGGGGGTTTCCTGCAACACTAGGGTGTTGTAAAGAATTTAGCCACTCTAAATTAACGTAAGATCAGCCTGCGCTATAGAAACACAAGTTACCCAGTAACTGTGAAAGATCTTTATTTTTTTCTAAATTTTAAAAAATGTTTATTTATTTTTGAGAGAGAGAGAGACAGAGCATGAGTTGGGGAAGGGCAGAGAGAGAGGAAGACACAGAATCCGAAGCAGGCTCCAGGCTCTGAGCTGTCAGCACAGACCCCAATGCAGGGCTCAAATCCATGAACCGTGAGATCATGACCTGAGCCGAAGTTGGCCGCTTAACCGACTGAGCCACCCAGACGCCCAAAGATCATCTTTTTAAAGTGCTCTCACTGCTATTGTTCAGACACATTCTAACTAGGGCTCTGCGTAAGAAGTGTTGGCGGGATTGTCTGGTTTCCAAGAGGGAGAAAGGAAGAGAGACAGGAGGCATTAACAGTGTATCCATCCCAGAACAAAGGTTGAGACATTAAGTCCGTGGGTTTACGCAAGGAAGAGCAAATCTTCGGGATAAACACAAATGTGGTATATCCATACAGTGGAACATTATTTGGCCATAAAAAGGCATGAAGGACTGATAGATGCTGCACCATGGGTGAACCTCAAACACAGGATGCTAAATGCAAGAAGTCAGACACGAACGTCACATACTGTGTGATTCCATTCATGTGAAGGGTCCAGAATACGTTCAGCCACAGAGACGGAAAGCAGACTCATGGCTGTCAGGGGCTGGGAAGAATGGGCAACGGGGGGCAACTATTTAACGGGAACACGGTTTCCTTTTGGGGTGATGACGATGTTTTGGAACTAGATAGAGACGCTGGCCACACAATCCTGTGAATGCACTAAACGTCAATGACCTGTCCACTTTGAGTGGCTAATTTTATGTTATGTGGGTTTTACCTCAATAAAAAAATGAACATTTTTTTTAAAAATAGCAAGTCTTTCATCACATACCTCAGAAAGGAAGTCTTCAAACAGACTCTCAGGGGCTCTGAAAACACACAGGCACCTCGGTTGGTGGAGCTTTGGATTTGTAAACAGCATACGGAAATATCATTCAAGCAGTGTCATTAAAAACACAAACTAGAAATTGTTTAAATTAAGTTTAGTATCCTCTGTTATTCTATTATCTCTGCAAACTCTTCACAATATTTATAAAGCGTCCCCTTTCTCTGTGCTGAAAGCCTCTATTTGTAATGAGATCTAATTTCCCTTATTTGGTAAATGTCCCCAGAACTTTCCAGTATGTAATTCCTTTACTACAAACACCAGACCAACATTCTATGTAAACGTTACTCACTGAAAGCTGGTGATTTTAGCATATGAATAACTTATTTTTACGTCCAAAATTTCCCTTCTATCTTCCCTGGTGATAACGGTAGTGTAAACAAACAAAAAAAAAAAGATTTTAATGTTTATTTTTTTAAATCTTTTTAACATTTATTTATTTTTGAGAGACAGAGAGAGAAAGAGTGTGAGCAGGGGAAGGGCAGAGAAAGACAGAGACACAGAATTCGAAGCAGGCTCCAGGCTCTGAGTTGTCAGCATAGAGACCAACGCGGGGCTCAAACCCATGGACCACGAGATCATGACCTGAACCAAAGTCAGACGCTTAACTGACTGAGTCACCGAGGCGCTCCTAATGTTTGTTTATTTTTGAGAGGGACAGAAAGAGTGCAAACAGGGGAGGGGCAGAGAGAGAGGGAGACACAGAATCCGAAGCAAGCTCCATTCAGGCTCTGAGCTGTCAGCACAGAGCCCGACACGGGGCTTGAACCCACAGACTGCGAGATCACAACCTGAGCCGAAGTGGGACGTTTAACCAACTGAGTCATCCAGCCAGGTGCCCCATGTAACAAAAAAAATTTTTAAAGGAAAAATGCCTATTTGTGAATATTCCTCCATTACAAACTGTAACAGTCGTGGTGACTTTTCTGATTAATGAGGAGAAAAGTTATATACCAGTTAAGACACAAAAGCCTCACATAATTAAAAGCTCTACTAGGCACCAAAGAGCTGATGCCATGAAGAAGTGTAGGCTGAAGGAAGGGGTGTTAAATATGCAAACTGAGTATCTATTTATTGCTAATACAGCAGCCACGAGAACAAATCAGATGCGATGACAAGTGTTCTCATCGACGATATTTTCCCCAGAATAATCAAACAGCCGAACCCGGCAGCCTACCTGGCACCCGCACACGGCAGGGCCCACTCCTGAGCACCCGGGATGGGAATGAGTGCTCTGAACACAAGACGCACTCCCGGCAGAAACCACTCACATCAGCAGGGTCACAGTGGCCGGGATGGCGCCCCAGCGGCAGAGCCCCGTTAGAAGTGTGTGGCAGTCCCACGTGTAGCCCGTTATTGAAAGTACATCCCAAGTTCACTGCAGTGTTAATCACAATAGCCAAGGTAGGGAGACAACCTAAATGCCTGCTGACGGACGCGTGGATAAAGGAAGTGTCACACCACACACACACACACACACACACACCCCAGAAAATCATTCAGTCAGGAAAAAGGAAGTCCTGCCATTTGTGCCAATCTGGATGAACCCGGAGGACATTATGCTAAGTGCAGTAAGTCAGACTTACTCTGCACGACCTCACTTACATGTTTGACTAAAAAAGTCAAGCCTATAGAATCAGAGAACAGAATGGTGGCTACCAGGGGTTGGGGGTCAGGAAATGGGGAAATTCTGGTCAAAATGTACAAACTTGCAATTAGAAGACGGATACGTTATTAGGGTCTAACGCACGGCATGGTGACGCTAGTTAATCCTGTATTATACACTTGAAATCTGCCTAAAAAGTGGACCTTAAGTGCTCTCAATTATACACACAAAAAAAATGATAACAATGTGAGGAGATGGATGCCTTAATTAATTTCATTGTGGTAATCATATGTGTACAGATATTAAATCATCACATTGTGCCCCCTAAAAATAATTCACTGTGCTGATAAGTGCGTAATTCTTAATATACTAAAAGTCACTGAATTGTACACTTTCAAGGGGTGAACTGTATGGTATCTAAATAGTATCTCAATAAAGCTGCTACCAAAAAAAAAAAAAAATGGAAAGTAGTGTGTGACCTTTGCAGGTACATATGCATGACCAATCAACCAAGTGTAGAAGTTACACAGCCCTTACCTAGTCAGGTGCTCCGGCCCAAGCACTCAAAACAAAGGCACCAAAGAAGTTAAAACCCCTTACCCCAATTTTAACAAGAGAATCCGTGCCAGGATTTAAGGTTACAACCTGGATAAGATGAAGATCCAGAGTTTCTGAAGGGAACCCATTCTGATCCCAGAATTAGGACCAATTAACAAGGTTTAGAATGTCTTACAAATAAGGGAAGGGTGGGTGGGGGCCGGGGGCAGGCCACCTGTCCCATGCCAGGAGGACAATGGACACAATGCTTTGGTCTTAAAACAAAAGAAAACAAAACAAAAACAAAAAACCAGGAGTCCCAACCATGCCAGTTGTACAATGTTAACTGTCCTACAAACAAGCAAACTATGACCCTGGGGACGGGTTGCTTGCTTTCAAAGATTGTCTGTGACCCCTGATTCACATGCTAGAGCATAACAGGACAAATTAACTAAACAGAAGAGGGGAGAATCTAAACACAGGGAGAAACACAAAGAATAAAAAAAAAGGGGGAGGAGGGAATGTTTTAGAATGTGTCCGTCCGCATGAAATAAGAGCTTAGCAAAGCTGCATTTGTGCACAATACATTGGTTTTCACTTCCTTGCAAATGTTTACTTTTTCTTTTAAGTGGAGCTTATATATTTGAACGAGTGGGATCTCCCTAACAGAAAAATTAACCTCTGGATGTGAATGCATTTTTCAAAGATGCATTTTGTTAACTTTAAAACATTTCTTAAAATGTTTATTCATTTTTAAGAGAGAGACAGACAGACAGACAGACAGAGCGTGAGCAGGGGAGAGGGAGAGAGACAGACAGACAGACAGAATCTGAAGCAGGCTCCAGGCTCCGAGCTGTCAGCAGAGAGCCCAACGCTAGGCTCAAACTCACAAACCGTGAGATCGTGAGCAGAGCCAAAGTCAGACACTCAACTGACTGAGCCACTCAGGTGCCCCAGAACTTATTTTGGAATAGGTAATCACACAGTCAAAAAACCAAAAGGTATCAAAAGGTACATACTTAAGGAAGTAACGGTTTTTACTAGTTTCTCATGTATGCTTCCATTTCTTTACACAAATACAACAGTCACTATGCATCTGCAGGAATTACTGTCGTTGGACCAAGTCTGTTGCATCATTACCTGAGGTGCGGAAATGCACAGTGCAGCCTCTACAGGGAGAGCCGTCCACGTCACTCATGCTCTGAAACCGGGAATCAACGTTAGGAAGGCAAGACTGATTCAATGGGTAAAGAATAAAAAGGTGTGTAGTTACGACGTCAGTTTTGTCTGTTTTTCCACTAGACTGTGAACTCCCTGAAAGCAGGAACAAGGGTGAGCTCATCACTATGCCCTGCCCTATGCCTAGCATGGGGACATACGACAGATGGCCAATTACATGGGCACATCTACCGATGTTCCATCATGAAGGAGTCAGGGATTGAGTGAGACCTCGAAGAAAGGAAAGATTTGGAGATACCCACAGAAGGCTTTTCTGGCAAAGGGAATGGCTCATGCTTGCGGTGGGGCCGTGGGGGACTACTGGGTGGAAATGCCATTCGAGGGTCTGCCTCAAACCCCAGCAGAAAGGGCAAGTCCCCACAGAGCCATATGCTATCACGTGGGCTCTCCTAGCCCAGCACACGGGCGTGTCTGGAATCTGTACCCTTGGCTCTGGCCAACTCACCCAGGTAGCCGGTCTCAGACAAGCTCTGGAGTCAAATCTTGAGGGCTTAACCCCTGGCTGATCACCCCTCTGTGACCTGTTGGATGAAGCCATTTCTCTACCTGCTCTGAATGTTACCACCTCCACATCCCTCCCCCCTCCTCCTTCCTAAGACTTTGTGGCCTTTTTTCTCCCCCCCAGTGTGGCTCTGGAATGCCTCCCTCCCTCCCTGCCTCTGTCCCTGAAACTCATCTAGGACCTAGAGCTGGAAAACTACTAGTGACAGACAATCCTGACCCCTGTGGGTGACAGCGGCGTGTCTCTGTGAGGCCTCTAGCTGTCTGAGCCAAGGACAGTCTATGACAGCTGTGCAAATGCCCAAGTGTTCGGCCATGCCTTTGCAGACTTCCTCGCCGGAGAACAGTCTGGAACTTACAGCCAGAGCTGCCTTCAACACGGAGCTGCCGCATCCCCACATAGAGTTGGTCGCCCATCCACTGGCCAGATGGTACCTAGGCCCAGACTCTACAAGAGGATAGCATCCCACGTGGCTCTGTGCTACACTCCTCTCTAGTTCATTTTATATCTGGCATGAAGAGGCTGTTCACAGCGTAAGCCATTTTAAACTGTTTTAATAAATTAGACATCAAAAAGCAAATGATACCAGCCAAGAGAAGAGTTGAGCAATAGTTCCCTCCCCCTTTTCCATCACTGTAGGGCTTTGTTCGGTCTGTATCAAATGGTGGGTCATCGGGAAATAGAAGAAATAGAACTTCTTACATAACACCCTCCACGCCAGGCAGAGGCTTAGGAGTTCCCAAAACAGAATCTCCATTTTGCCAAAAAAGAAGAGATCCTAAAACCTCCTACAGGGCAGTGGGGAGCTGGAGAAGACACGCTCCGGTCATCGCAGGATGGTGACAGGTTAGCCTCCTGCCCTGTGCGAGGGCGACCCGGCAGACGCCCACCGCGGATGCTGCCATCCACACGTCCCCTCCGATACGCTCTCGGCTCAGCCGGAGGCGCACGAGGACCCGTGTAGATGGTCACGGCGTTCAGGTCTTGCAGTAAATAATGGCACTTGTATTACAGCTATCGTTATAAAAATCTGTAACACTTCAAGAGACCATTATGGGGCTATTAAAAAGATATTGCATTCCGTTTTCGAGATGACTTAGGCAGAATGCCATTGCCGCAGTAATTACTTTATTTATCACTATGTAAACGGACCTTACTGCTTCATTAAAAAAGAGAAAAATGGTGGTGTTCTCCTGCAATAACCAAGCAAAAGTGGCAGCAAAGGCGGCAGCCCCACCTGCAAATATTGGTCAACACGGATAAGAAGCGAGTCTCAGAGCGCGGTGGGCCTGAGGGCCGAAAGGCTTTGAACCTCAGGCATTCTCACCAGCAGGCTACAGGCACTTTTAGGCCTGATACACGGGAATACTCTTTTTTTGTTTAATTAATTAATGTATTTTTAAGAGACAGAGTGAGACAGAGCATGAGCAGGGGAGGGGCAGAGAGAGAGGGAGACACTGAATCCGAAGCAGGCTCCAGGCTCTGAGCTGTCAGCACAGAGTCCGATGCGGGGCTCGAACCCATGAACGGTGAGATCATGACCTGAGCCAAAGTCGGACACTTAACTGACAGAGCCACCCAGGCGCCCCTACACAGGAATATTCTAAACAGAATATATACCCGAGGAACGAAAAAAAAAATACCTTGAAAATACCCAACCTGGCCTGACATATTGCCCCAGACCCCTACAAGACTTGGAAATAAAAAGAGTTTTTTGAAAAATTCAGTATGGAAGTGGCAAAGTGACCCGAAACATGCATGGTGACAACTTCCAGGTTCTCACTTGTGTTGGCAGTTTTGCGAGGACATGAGGCTACCTCTCTGGCACCTCTCCGCAGTGATACGTGTTCATCGAACAGACCACAGAGGAGGAGGCCCTTCTTCTGGGATGAAAGGGAAGGGGTTTCCCACATGGGACCAAACCGCGGAGGTCCTGTGGCACTTACGTCCAAAGATCCTGAGAAATGGGAAAACACACTTAATTCCGAAGACAAGTCGGTCATCAAAATGAAGAAGCAGCACACACGGTCCTCACCTCATGCTGCCGTCCTTTCTGGGGCACCCCAGCGTCACTTTATATAAAAAGGCCGTGAATAGAAGCCACAAACACCTGCACTGAGATGCCCGTGTGAACACTCTCAAATTTGGGCCAAAGCTGGTTAGGCATCTTGCCTCAAGGTTGTCAGCCATGAAGAGAGGAAATGCTGACTTTTCGTGTGTGTGTGTGTGTGTACTTCAGCTACATAATTAATGTTATTAACAAAGACTATTCCATTGATAGGATGTATTATTCTCTGTACTGAGAGACTGATGTAGGGGAGAAGGTGCTGGGTGGGGAGAGGAGTAAGAAACAGAGTTGTTTCCATAAGAGAAACCTGCTCTGCATTGTGTCCTTTATGTAATTATCCTAATTCCCACAGTTACATTAAGGCGATCCTGTCTCGCAGATGCAGCATCACTCTTCGAGGTGCTTCCAAATGCAGAACACACGTGTTTTTTTTTACTTCCATCCCACAGCACAGCAAGTAAAAATCTACTCTAGCCATTCGTTACGGGGAAGATGGTAGCCGAGCAAATATATATATATTTGTATATGTATGTATGTAAATATATGTATATTTACATTTACATATACATTCATATTTAGAGAGAGAGCGCACACAAGCAGGGGAGAGGGGCAGAGAGAGAGGGAGAGAGAGAATCCCAAGTAGGCTCCACACTCAGTGCAGAGCCTGATGCAGGGTTCAAACTCACGAACCATGAGATCATGACCTGAGCTGAAACCGACTGAGCCACCTAGGTGCCCCGTTATAACAACTTTTGAATAAAAAAAAAACTTAAAAAACCTTAAAACTAACAGAAAAGCATAAAGTCTCAGTTAAGCAAGGTGCTGTATAACACTGTAACTATAGTCAACAATACTGTATTATACACTTAAAAATTAATTCGGTCAGAGGGTAGATCTCTTGTAAAGGGTTCTTAAGGAGACAAAATAAAATTTTTTAAATGAAAAATAAAATGGACAGAAAATATCTACAGCTCTGGAGTATGAAATTCGTACTCTGGATATTTAAGGAGAAGACACGCAGGGTGCCTGGCTGGCTTAGTCGGAGGAGCATGCGATTCTTGATCTCAGGGTTGTGAGTTCAAGCCCCATGTGGGGTATAGAGATTACTTCAACATAAAATCTTGAAAAAATAAAAGAAGAAATGCAAGTATTCAGGAGTAAGGAATAAGAACGTGAAATTTGTGAGTCAAAGGTAAGAAGCCTGGAGGACATTGAAGGAGATAGAGAGCTGCATGCATGACGGAAGCTGGGCAAATGTACATCTTGGTAGATGAATCGGTGGTTGGACACTGGTGTGTGAGGAGAGAAAGTTCTCTCTCCTGCTAGCCACGGGTGGAACTGAAAGTAACACAGCTTTCAAGTTAACAAGGGAACTGTTCAACTAATTGAGAAATTGATTTGAGAAACACAAAGTAAAATAAGGGACGAGCCCCGAATAAAATGAAAGCAATAATGCAACATGTCTCCATGATTATAGTCAAGACGGACAGGTGACAGAATGGTCACACTGGATTTTAAGGATCCGGCTCTGCCTAACAGCAGCAGAAAAAGGAACCTACCCAAAAAGAAGTGACAAGGTTGACAAATGAGGAATTGAACAAAGGTATAACAGGCAAATACAAATAAAAAGCAAGCAAGGGTGGCAATATTGAAATCAAAGTAGAATTCAAGGCCACAAGTAGAAGCATGAACCCGAAGAGAGAGCTATTGCATAATGACAAATGTGCAACTGGAGGCAACCATAAGAATTGTACATCTTTACGCATCAAACAAAAAGGCAGATGAACACATCAAGCAAAAGCTGTAAGAAGCACTAAAGTTAAAAAAAATTATAAAAGATACTTGAACATACCTTTCAATTTCACAGTTAAAACCAAACAAGGATTTGGAGACTCTAGTGAAACATGATGCAATCAGTAAGTTTGCTTCACTAAATATATAAAGTGAAAGCTCTGTGTTTTAGCAAGGGTATGTTTTTTTAATGCCCATGGAACAATTAAAAATTGATCACATAATGGACAAGCAAGCAAACTTTAATCAATCCCTTTACACAGAGCTTTCAGAGCTGCATCATATAGATCACAACAAAATACCAAAGATGCACAAAATTTACGATATGCTTCTAAATAATCTCAGAACCAAAAGGCAACTAAATCTTTTAATTGCAAACCATCCAGAAAATAACCAAATGATTAATTCTCTAAAACCGAAGGTACATAGCTAAAGCTGCTCCTAAAGAAAACTTATAGCCTTAAATGCCTTTAGTTTAAAGCTAAAAGCAAAGTGAGATAGACATTCAAGTTAATAAACTAAGTCAAAAACAACAGAAGAAAATTAATAAAGATTAGATACTGAAATTAAACTTAGGAGATGAATATAAACTTAATATATCCAGTTCTTTCAGGAGAATAAAATATATAAGCCCCTAACAAGTTTGATTAAAGGGAAAAAAGAACGAAAGCAAAACTGTGCATTAAGGGCAAAAAGTTTTTATAATGAACATCAAAAAAAATTATATCAATGTTATGTACAATTCTATGCAATAAACTGCAATTTTAGGTAAACTAATTCCCCAGCACATAGAAAAATAACAAAATCCAGAGAAAAGGTAAAATTGCTGAACAGAACGACTGTGGTTTATTTTGCAAAATTTCAGAATGTGCTTTAGACGATTTCAGGGTAGGGGGCCTGGATGGCTCAGGTGGTTGAGCAACCTGCTCTTGATTTCGGCTCAGGTCATGATCTTATGGTTTGTGAATTCAAGCCCCATGTCAGGCTCTGCACCAGCTGTGTGAAGCCTGCTTGGAATTCTTCCTCTCCTCTCTCTCTTCCCTTTCCCCGCTCATTCTCACTCTTTCTCTCAAAATAAATAAATATTAAAAAAAAAAAAAGTTTAAAAGATCTCAGGGTAGAGTGCGGTGCAAGGGGGGAGGGATACCAAAACCAGGTGGTTTTCCAGCTGATTTTTAAATATTTAAGAATGACCTGTTTCCTATATCGTGTAAATGCTTCCAGACTCTAGAAAAGGTTGAAATTTCTCTTAATTCATTTTTAAAACATAATCGTGATATCAATATAATAAAGTACAAATAAGAGGAAATCTCTAGACCCTTCTCAAGACAGCAGTCATAAAAATTAAAGTATTAGCAAATCAAATTTAGCAATATATCAAAAGAATTCCACACCGTAACGAATTCGGGTTTCTTCCAGGAATGCAGAGATGATTCAGTATTGGGAAATCTAATCAATGTAATTTATTACACCACAAAATCAAGGCAAAAGCTTTCAAATACATCATGCCCAAAAGGCATTTAATAAAATTCATCAGACTCTTTCAGTAAAAATTAAAACATGAAAGATATTCACAACTCAAAAACGATAAATTTTATTTTCCCAAACTTCACAATAAACACATCCAATGCTTACTTGCGACATGGAAATAGTTGTATAAGAATCGAGAGAAGGACAGCAATGCTCCTTTCCACAGAAACAAAAATCCCAGCAAACAAGGATGGAGATATGTACATACACAAGTGAATCTGCTGCAATCCCATTTTCATAGCAAAAGAAAGCACAGAAAACAAACAAACCTGAAGCAACAAGACTGTTCATCCACATAAGACAAATGGCCCAATCAGAATACGCCCATCTTGTAAATTGCTAAAATGCTAACTCTTCTTTCAATTACATGCAATGGACCCAAAGTGATATCCCTACTTGTACAAAAATGCTATAGAATACTATATATAGAATACTCTATGTTAATAGCATGATCCCATTTTTATGAACACCCCTAATTATAGGTATGCACATAGTTTTATGCTGCAAGAGAAAGAACACAGTGGAAATTAAGTTTTCTATATGTATTTTTTAATTTTTACTCAAATCACGGCTTGCTTTTATGTTGTGAAAGAAAATTTTAAAGGGGCCCCAAAATATATCTGTTTTGACGGTACTAAGCCACCTGCCAGGCACATAAAATTTAGAAAATAGCATACGGCTTTCTTGGGAAAGTCAGAAGAGCGTACATTCTAGCAGCTGGCCTCAGATCAAGTTTGAATCCCAATTTCACTTCATAATAAGCTTCTAAGCCTCTCTTGAGTCTCTGTTTCATCATCTGTAAAGTGGGTATGGCTTCTCCCACTCCTCATTGGCTTGTAGAGGATTAAAATGCTTGTACCTGACTTGGCAAAGCTCATCATTAGTGGTGTTGTTGTTGTTGTTGTTGTTGTTTTTAACTCCATCCTCTCAAAAATGCAGACAGAAAGAAGGAACAAAAACTTGTATCCCCATGGGTTGCCCAGGGCTCTGTGGCAGTACCTAAATCCACGGCTTTCGCTATTTCCAACGACAGCCAAGGTTTTGAGCGGATTCCTTTTCAACATCACCACTGCTGCCAGTATGAGTGAGTCGAAGGTGACTGAAAATGTCAGCGGTCCCCAGATGTCACGTTGGGAGTCGGTCACAACCACAACACCAGCCCTGAACTTCTCAACTGGCATTTTAAAAGCAGTAACTTCTCTCAAATATTCACAGGCAGACTGCTGGCAGAGGCCGGGGATTTCCTGGAGAAGATCACGTAAGACTCTTTTGGACAAGAAAAAAGACAAAGGAGGCATTGGTAGAGCCCTCTCCTTCCAAATCCCGGGGGGAAACGTAGAAGGAAAACATCAGGAAGAGTCAAAGCTACTGCTTCCAAGTTGCCTGGATGAATTAAGGGCTATTCAAAGCAGAAAAGAAAAGAGAAAGGGGACATTTTGAGACCTGGTCACCTCCCTGCCCTGACATGGATCCCATTCTGTAAGACAGAGTTTGTTAGTTAAGAACAAAATCTACAGAAGGAAAAGGTAGCAAGGAAAAGGGTTAAACTGTGTTTTGAAAATATATTTACATTTTCTTGAAAAAAAAAAAAAAAAGAAAAAGAAGGCTTTTCTGAGAATCGAGGTGGCCAGGAGGGTGGCCGGAGCCCTACAAAGCCAGGGAACAGATAATGTCCCAGAGGAGAACGCCACACAAACTCCTCGCAACCAAATCACAGCCCAGAGTGCGAAGGAGGAACATCTCGGCTTTGCCGGAAAGGATCCGTTCTCTATTACAGAAAGAACTTACAAACGGGAGGGAGACACGTCTTTGTATCTCACATTTTCCCAGATACTCGTTCCATGATCCAAGCAATCGGAAAAGGAAATAAAACCGTCTGTAAGAAACATTAATCCAACACGGTTTCACTAACGGGATTCTCCACAATCTCCTCCCAGATGAGAAGTTAAAAACTAAAAAACAATGATTCACAAGGTCTAACCTAGTTAACCTTATAAATATGCTCAGCACAAAACCCTCCACATTTCTTTAAGAATTCACATGGAAGTTTATCCGATTCCCCAGCCCCAAATATAATCCTCATCTCATCTGAATAACTGTTTTACTACCATTTTAGGTTTTTCTTCTTGAATATTTGATATTAATACATTTAAATTAAAAGTTAATTATGTATTATGTATAATAACTCCAAGTACATTTAGTATTATATATATCACAAATTTGAGCTATATCATTTACATGTAAAATACAGCTGGAGGGCAAGCCTTAAATATAGTTTAATTAGTCAATACTCTATGCCTTAAAAATGGGCTTAAATCAGAACAACTCCACAGGCAGCAGGACCCGTTAGCTAGGATGGCCATATATCCTGAAAACTGAGTTTTCAGTTACATGTTTTCATTTTTATAAAAAATGGCCTGGTTTGGGGTTTGGAAAAACAGTCATAGATGTCAAAAGTCCCCAAATGAAGTTTTCATTGAGAGCATCTTTTTGTCACTGGCTAATATACAGGGGAGGGCGGTCAGGAAGGGCAAATACTGAGGCCAGGAACCGGCACAGTGGTCCAAACGGGTTTGGGATCACCTCAACTCGGTACCCAAAGAACGAAGTCTGTACACAGTTGGGCATGTTGAACTCCCAAAAAGACACAGTGACGCTCTAATTCCCATGTAAACAAACGCTGACGTGGGCGGACAAAATAAATGTACAATATAAACAGTAAAGACTTCCTATAATACACGTTGATTCCCTGGAATAAGGCTGGCGTGGGCTGGGGAGGGGACAGGGATAAGAGAGGCCTACCCGAAGCCCAGCATATATGGAAACAACAGCGTTTTCTGTCTTCTCGTGGTTTTCTCATTCGTGGGGCGTTTCTCACCGAGTGAGCACGAACACGTCGCACACATGACTTAGGAGCGCCAGCCTCAGAAAACACGGGCGTGCGCTGTCTGGGAGGCGATTTGGCCATATGGGTCAAGAGCCTTAAGTTCATATCTTTCCTCAGAAATTCTACTTCAGAGGATATATCCTAAGAATTAATTTGAAGTAAAGGGCAAGGCTTAAGGTACAACAATGTTCACCGCGGGTTTACTTGCAGGTGTGAAAAATTAGAAGAATCGGGAGCAGTGCAAACGCCCACACTGGAGAGTGGGTCAGTATACGACCCCCTCCCGTGTAACTTTACGTAGCCTTTAAAAACAAGGCGAAGAGTGAGTGTTTAGCACTGAAAAGCTTCAAAATGCCAGGAAATAAACATAATACTCCAAGAGGCTGGGCCGTACTAACATATGTTTAAAAATCTAGCAGAAAATGCACTTAACTGCTCTCGGTGATAGACTTGTAGGGGACTTGACTTTTCTGGATTTATTTTTTTCCACATTCTTGAGCTGCGAGACAAACTTATTTCTAGAGGCTGAGAAGCTTCAGGCAAGTTTAAAAAACAGAGCAAAATAAAAACAAGGTATGAGAGAAAGAATACCAGACTAGGCTCAAGCCTGGCCCAAGCTAGCAACAGCCAAATCTAATCTCTTAGGCAAAATATGGTATGATAGGATGACATAATTAATTTTCCTGTTGGGCCTAATTGTTACTGACTTTATGTCATTACGGTGTCAGCTCAGCCGGTAGAGGACTGCTATCACATTCTAATTACAAAAACACACAAACAATTTGTAACCATTCATTATTAAATAACGAGAGAGGCCAGAGTTGCTGATGGGAGTTGTGCAAAGTGCAAAAATAAAGGCAAACTGGATAAGAGGTGCTTAAGAAATTAATAAATTAATCCTGATGAAATTTCTCAGTTGTTTCACCAGGAAGCCAGCTCTCGGATTACCTGCTAGACATATTTTCCAAGAGCCACACTGTTTAACCTGATTAAATGTCAGAGTGACCCAAATCACTTTGTGTCACCAAGAACAAACAGAAATATAAATATTTAAGATACAGTTTAAACTTTGCCTGTGCACTGAATAAGAGAGAGAGAGAGAGAGAGAGAGACAACAGTCCCTGGTGGCTATATACAACAAGGCAAGTACAAAGACCCAAGTTTTAAAACCAGGCAAATTAAGGGGCACCTGGATGTCTCAGTTGGTTAAGTGCCTGACTTCAGTTCAGGTCATAATCTCATGGTTTGTGAGTTCGAGCCCCGCATCGGGCTCTTTGCCCTCAATGCAGAGCCTGCTTCAGACCCTCTGTCTCCCTCTGTCTCCCTCTGCTCCTCCTCCAGCCTTTCTTTGTCTCTCAAAAAGAAATAAACATTAAAAAAAATTTTTTTTAAACCAGGTAAATTAAAAGGCATTTACATAATAAAAGGATTTCTTGTGTGGCTCCCAGTAGGTACTAACAGAAGTTTACAGCATTAACAAGGAGAGTTTCACAAGCCAGTGTCAGGACCTCTCGCCTGTTTGTGAAGCAACCTGAAAATCAAACTAACGAAGCTCTTAAATCAACTTAAGTTGCTGGCTCCCAATATACATTACTTGTCGCTCAAAAAAATGTCAGCCTGTGGTATCTGAGCCAGTTAGATAGGCGGTATCAGACCCATCTCACGGATGACGAAGAGCTGCAGAAAAGTGACAAATAATCTACTAAATTATACTGCTTCAGCACTAATCCTACCTACACTCGAGTTTTTAAGGCTAACGGGGGAAAAATAGGCAATGGTGTCTTCCAGAACAACAAATACTGGCTGAATAGTGGGCCAACAGGAACCACTGAACTAACGCACATGTGGGGTCTCGCTGGAGAAAAAAGAGAGGCATCCAAAGGGCCCTCTTCCACCCCCACCCGGCAGCAGAGAGCCCCTTTACAGACACCCCAGATGCAAAATGTGTGCGAGTCCAGCCCAAGTGCAACTGAAACAGCGTCTCCATCTGGCTCTAACTCTAACAACTCCTGGAATAACCGTTACAGCTCCTGAAAGTCAAGTCTTAGGAGTAAGACTTCAAGAATACAAGAAATGAACTACATGCCTACAGTAAAGATACCAAAATATATAATTGCCAACGGACTAACTCTACTTACATAGCAAAAAGTTTTAAAACACTCCGAATGCTGAAAGAGGCCAGCAGGTCCCACAAGTGAATGTGAGAGCAGTCATAACTGGGGCCTGTTTTCCATCCTACCGCTTTTCGGATTTTACAAGGAAAGTCAATAGAAAAAGATGATTCGCACAGATATTTTCATTTTACAATAATCCCAAGGAGTGTACCTAATGGGTAAAGAAAGGACAAATCGTGCATGCAGAAGTCTAAGTGTGAAAGACAGTCTGGCCATGTAAGAACTATTCCCTGTTAGCAGGAAGCAAAATCAGAAATAAAAAATAAGGGGAGGAGCATCTTTCTAGTTTAACGACAATTCAACGGGCAAACATTTATCTCCTCCAAGTAGATTTCAAAAGTCTTTGACCTAACTAATCCTGTCTCGACCTGCCCTGCAACATACACAGACACACACATAGACGGCGCACGCACACACACGCACACACACGTACACACACCCACCCGGTATAAATGAACCATTCTGCTACTAAAGCTAATATCAGGGGTCATGTTTTTAAGAGTCAGTAAGGAGCCATTTTCCCAACAAACTAGTGATACTCATTACCACGTGCTACACCACGCTGCCCCAAATTTGATCGTATTCTTGTCTCTCTTGCTTTTGAGACAGACAATAGAACTTTAGAGACTTTCCCAAACGTCCCAAACACAGAGTGACGACCCACCAGTTAATTTACTGTCCAGAAGCTACAGTCTGGAGTCGCTTCTTGTTTTTCAATCTTGAAACGCCTTCTAATCACTACCAAGCCCGCTCCAGATCCGCACAACACAGCTACCGTGCTCATAGGCCTCCGCTCCTAAGATTTAGCTGTCGGAGAAATCTAAGATGCAAAAGAACCCATTCTTGATTAACTGACCTAGCACCCAAAATTACTTACTGATTACAACCTGACAGGAAAAGGGTGTCATAAATGGGAACCGAGGTAGACTGCTGGAGTCACCCGAATGAATCTGCATTATTTCCCGAACATTTGGCATTAGACAGTTAGATAACTGATCGCTTGAGAAATTAATCATGGTGATCCATGAACCTGATGAATTACGAGTTCATGTATCAAGACTGCATAGGATCAACACCTGTAACAGATAATGTGTAAGAACACCACCACTCCACACCAGTGTTCGAAGGATTTCTACACCAAGCCTAGTTAGTGAGAAATCAAAGCCAGTCGAGTGTCAAAAGAGGGTCAAGGAACTAACAATATACACTCATTTGGTCCCTTGGATTCCTTTCTACATGCACCTGGGGGCCTCCACTCTCAAAAACAAAACAGAACAATCAAAAAATAAGTCCTTTTTAAAATAAGGGAGAGTATTTGAATGGCAGAACTTGTGATTTGAATACTGACAAGGATAAGGAGACCAAAAGACAAAGACAAGCATGTCGTCTGGAGATACCTCTTTCCAGAAACTAAGACAATACACAAGTGTCCCCTCGTTGGTGAGTGTGATGTTAGCAAGGCACAGATTGTGGGAGAAACCCCACGGAACAAGCACTGCTAGGGTGATTTCTGTGAACCGGTAAGTCACAGAAGGAGGACTCTACCCAACGGGCATGGACTTGGTCTTCCTGCAAGAGGGAATGCCATCCTAGATCAACCTGCAGGGAGAGCCAAAGCCCCCTGCTCCCTGAGCAGGGGAGAGCACAGCGGTTTTGCTTTTTGGTTTTTAAGTTGCAATATGTAATTTAAGCACAAGACTTTAAAAATAATAAAAAATGTACACTGAGGTGTGTCGCTCCCCTCCTTGTCTCCATCCAGTTTGTTCTCCGCCTGCCCCCACGTGTCATCATGCTAACCAGGCCCTTGGTTTTCTTTCCGGTGTCAGTCTACACACACACAAGTGAATGCAAAGATATGGTCTTATTTTTTTCTTTTAATTTTACAGAAAAGAGCTATACCTTGTCTTCTGCTCTGACACCCTGGAGACCTATTCACACAGAACACGGAGCATCCTCGTGGTTTGCGAAGCTACAGAGCATTCCATTTTGTGCGTAACTCTTAATCGATTAGCCAGCCCCCCTTACTGAAGGACGTGAGGAATGTTCCCAACTTACTGCTACCAAAAACAGTGCCACGATCAGCACGGGGGCAGGTGTGCTCACGCGACACATTCCCAGAGGTGGGACTTCCGGGTGACATGCGTGTAGAGAACGTTCACGGATACCGCCTAACTGCCTTCCAGGAGAGCGGTGCCATTTTATAGTCTCAACGGGCATGTGGAGGGGTTCTTCTCCAAAGTCTTGACAACAGAGACTGAGGGACAAACTTCGACATCTTGGGGCGGCTTTGGCCCTCCAAACAGGAAAGGAAGGGAAAACAAAAGCTTCTCCAAAGAGGACTTTGAATAGCCGCCAGGAGGAGTTTCGGCCCTGACATCTTCCACGTGAGCGTCTGCCATTCCTCAGAGATGTTTTTCTTTGCTCCTCTTTGCTCCTCAGGATACCAGAACAAAACTGAAGAGAAGCCTAGCGCGCCTGCCCTGCCGAGGGCCCCCACGCAGGCCGGGTTCCAAAGTCCTCTCTCGTTTCAAGTGAGAGGAGAGAGAAGAGACACGGCTCTGCCACTCAGGAGTTCCCGACGGGCCACCGCGTCCCCCGGCTTCCTCCGCCATGACGGGGGTCACTGATGACACAACCCACAGGGACCCCTAGGGCGGCCAACTGGGGGGCAAAAGCTTTAGTGCAGTGAGCGGCCCTCAAGAAAACAGCTAGTGCCATCTCATAATAAATGCACGGCCATCATTTCGTGATACCCAGAGTATAACGAGGTGTAAATTAACTCCTGTAATTTAGCAGAAAGCTCGATGGGGTAAATCAATACACACACACTGTTTCACTTCAAGAGAGCTTAGCCTTCCCCTTCCTGCGCTAGTTAATATTTCTCAAAAAAGAACTAATCATTAAAATAGAGGCACCCATCCCCTCGAGCATGAAGTCCATGTTAAATTTTACTGGGTAAAAAAGTCATTATACAGCTACACCCAGGCCTCTGGGTCAGAGTACAAGGCACCGGTCCACCCCAGCTCGGCTCAGGGAAGGGACCTGCCCTGGGGCCATCTCCCAATGCTAGTCCTCCCCCCCCCCCCCCCCCCCCCCCCCGGGGCCTGTGGACTGTTCCTTAAACCCCTCCAGGGTTTAGTGCCCTCCTCTACAAGAGGGTAATGGCAGTTCCTAACCGGAGGATTTTTAGGCTCCAATGAGGAAACATACACAAAACCCACAGTAAAACCCCCTGCACTGAGCCCGCTCCCAGCTCGGTCCTCAAGGGGTCCTCCCTGCAGCAGGACCCGGTGGGCCTCTTCGTTTCTCCTCCTCATGGGCTCCTTAAGGTCTGCTGGCACCTCCGACAGCCACCTCCTAAAATCCGACCTCCTGGAATCGTGGACACCACGCTCTGTGGCTTTCCTCTTTGCACTTGGACCACCTGGGTCCCCTTTACAGATCCCGGTCCCCCCACCAGCTCTTGCACCCTGCCGTTCCATCAGGCTCTGTCCCCAGCATAACCTTCTCCCCCCGACCTCCCTGGTGTGCTGGACCATGTTTCGACCTTCAAGTTCCCCCTCCACACAGACAACTTCCAAAGTAAGCCGCCTGCCCAGACCTCCCTCTGAGCACCAGTCCCACCTCGCAAAGGCCTATGTGACTCGGAGGGGCCCCAGACTCTGCATCTCGAAAAATAAAAATCGGGCTCCCAGTCCTCGCCTCTGGTCTCCCTCCAGCATTCCCTTGCCCAGGAACGAGGACCCTAGATCTGACCCTGGACATCCTGCCCGTCCGCTCAACACAAATCCGGGCAATTTCACTTCTTCATCTCTCTCCGATCAACTTCTCCTCGCCTCTGCGAGTCCAAACGAGCCTCACGCTTTGCCTCGCTCACTTCGAGAGCTTCCTAATGGCCTCCTTTCTTCACGTTGTGGCCAGGGCGGTTTTTGTTTTTTTTTTTAATGCCAACATGACGTTCTCTCCCTCTCTCTCTCTGGCGTGAGCGCCTGCACACACGTCCACACACACCCCCTATCTGTTCAATATTCTACACCGACCTACCATTGCCATTATTATTCCCATTGTTATTATTATTTCTCAATTTTTTTTAATGTTTATTTTTGAGAGATCCAGAAAGACAGAGTGGGAGCAGGTGAGGAACAGAGAGAGAGGGAGACACAGAATCCAAAGCAGGCTGCAGGCTCTGAGCTGTCAGCACAGAGCCCGATGCCGGGCTCAAACCCACGAACCATGAGATCATGACCTGAGCCCAAGTCAGACACTCAACTGACTGAGCCACGCAGGTGCCCCTATTCCCATTGCTATGAAAACACAACCCTCGGCACGGCTTCTGGGGCCCTGCCATGGCCCAGCTCCCACTCCACCCTCCCCCTTAGTCCCACAACAGACCCTTGACACACTACTTCCTTTCCCTCTTGGCCTCAGAGCATCACGCCTGGCTTTTGTGGCACGTATCACAGACGCAACGTTCTACTTGTTTGCGGCTGGGGTGATGGATGTGTCTCCTGAGAGTCGGTCCAAGCGGCAGGCGCCCTTGCACGCAAATGACTCCTTGGTGCCCAGCGAGCATTTAATATGTATGTATATAATAAATGGACCCATGGAAGAAGAGACGAATGAGTCACCAGCCTGCCCTCCTCCAAACGACATGAAAATCCCAGTTACCTCAAAGGTGCCTTGTAAGAATACAGCTGTGTCATGGAAACCCAGTCTACTGTGTTTATGTTTCTAAATCTTATCAGCAACAAATAAGAAAAACAGTAACGCATTTCTACCTTACCTCCCTTCTGTTAACGTCCATCTAATTAGTACTTTATTTTCAAAAGGTAGACATAGAAGGCTAGTCACTGAAAGAAGGGGCAATAAAAAAAATCTAAAAATAACCTATGTACTCTGAAATCATGACTAACGTAACACGCGTTTCCTTAACGGATTTCTGATGAGGGCCAATATTATACCAGTGAGCCAATTTTTGTAACAAGTGAAAATAATTATTATTTAGAAACAATCCCAAGTGATCAGTACCTATATTTTTAAAATAAGAAAAAATATATATATACGCATATTTTTAAATTTGCACTTTAGAAAACCTTATGCTAATACTGCAACACAGGAGTTCTGGCTGGGAGTAGTTGAGATCAAGCCACCTTCGCCTGGAGTTAATTCTACAAAATTATTTTAATCCCTTCAGAAATCGTTGCAAACACCTTCACGGTGTCAGAACAGCTCAGCCCACACGGATTCCCACGAGCACTTTACAGCTCAGCTAGACCGAGCGATTCAGCACTCCCGCCTGCCTTAGCAATGACCAACGGCAGCACCTGTTCTGCTGGGTTTATTTTCAAATTTCACCAGAGTCCTCATGCATCCACAAACCGCTCTGTGTTGGACCTGGATCCATCCGTGATGTCCGTTCTCCAGGCCTGGGGAGGGCTGGCTACACTCCTCAGGAAGAAACTCTGATCTTTAAAGAGACATCTCCCCCCGCCCCCCCAGCTGAAATGTAGAGTGAACCATTTCGGGAACCAGCTATGGAAGGAAGCCAGTGCTCTAGTCTGGCTTACCAGGGACATACCGACTCATACAGGGCTCAGTTCCCCACCTTATGCCGGCCACCTGTTGCCCCCCCAGTCACTTGATACGGCTCAGAGATTACCATAAACTAAGCCTATCAACCCTTTCCAAGGTCTTTCGTGACTACACACTCACACACATGCACACACACATGTATACGTGTTATATACATAACGTGAACAAATACTAGAAATTAGATGAATAAATGTACACGACTGTATATTAACCACACAGAAATCCATATGTACGAAGAGAACAAGAGATACGTCTTTAAATTTTTTTTAACATTTATTTACTTTTGAGAGATATAGAGACAGAACGTGAACAGGGGAAGGGCAGAGAGAGAGGGAGACACAGAATCCGAAGCAGGCTCCAGGCTCTGAGCTGTCAGCACAGAGCCCGACACGGGGCTCAAACTCACAGACGGTGAGATCATGACCTGAGCTGAAGTCAGCCGCTTAACCGAGCCACCCAGGCGCCCCTAGAGATATGTCATTAAACCTACTTAATGAAAGCTTTAAACCAAGACCTGGCTTTCTGTCTTTAGGGCAATCCTTGGGAACTCCTGGGAAAACCCAACAACTCTGAGGGATCCCCTAGTCTAAGAAGAACGGTTCCCCAGAAAGGGAAGAAGTATAGTACCATGTGATGGACCAGCACTGGCCAGCAGGTATGCGAGGACACGTCTGCTCTCCAATACGTACGAACGTGACCCCTGAAGCACCCTCCACTGGCCCGGAAAGGACTCGGCAATCTGTTCCCATGAGGGGATGTTTTTGCAAAGAGTCTGCTATTTTCCGACATGCCCCTCAGGGTGCCTAGTAAAAGGTGATGTCGAGCCTCTCACTGCTGAAGAAGGAGACGGGCAGATCAGATTGTAAGACTGGAGTGCCAACCTCATCCAGGAAGGAAGGGTTTTACCCAACCCTGGAAGAAAATCACTTCTCCATGTAGCGTCTAAAAGTTTTAGGAAATGATATAATCTGAAAAGCCAACATTTCTTTAGAGTGCACAGACTTCTCATCCCCCCCCCCACAAATGGTCAGGAGACCCACGTTCAAGTTCTATCAAAAGATCTCCGGTGGGGGACAGCCTTAAAGGAAAGGAAAATGGGCATATATCAACACAGAAGTTTCTGCTAACAACTTCCCCGAGAGTTATTCTCAAATAGAAAATCTAGAAATGTGAAGTGAGATTGAAATGTACAGAGCATAAGTAAAGCACTTTAAAAAACAAAATTCGAAGCATTATTAAATACCATTCTTTGGTATTTCTACTCGGAAGAAGGATTTTTTGGACCGCAGACACACTCGGCTGAGATTTGCCGACCAGAAAGACTAACCTCATGGCATAGGAAGTGAGGTTCCCGACACAACTAGATTCCACTTCCTCTCTTCGAAGAGCCAATCCAGATCCATACCTGGGAGGGGCGGGGGGGGGGGGAGGGGAGGACGAGGAAGAGACACCCGGGAATGCCAAGAAACGGAAAGAAGGATTTCCTAAATCACCCCCTTTTTTCAACGGTGTGGATTCTACAAGGTTCTCCACGTGTAATCACACTGCACTGTGTGCAGCATGGACACTTTAATATCTCCCTTTCCCGTGCCTTCGAAACATTCCCAACCAAACCTTTGCCCCGCAGAGAGGGCAAGCCACAAATTTACTAGAAGTAAACTAGCTCCAAATAAAACATTTCCCTTTGTTGTACTTTTCTCCTCGAAAAGAGAAATTCTACTTCTCCCAGACACACCAACTTCTTATGTCACACATAACCAACCACACGAGCCTTTTCAAGTTTGCAGTGTGATTTGGCAAGCCAGGCTACAGGGAATTCTGAAACTCGGGTTTTGATGGGCGTGCTTCAAGACTGCATTTTGGCTTTGTTTGGGTTTCTTGTTTCTTCTTAAAAGCTTCAGATGCTTGACCTGTCAAATGCTTTTTTAGCCCTTCGTTTCGTCTCGGTCCCATTTATCATCTCATTAACCACAGCCACGATGTTCTCTGAGGGGAAAAACTGGAAAGAGGAGTTCAAAAAGCCACGGGCATCCCACGGTGAATTAATCACAGGCACGAGGTGTGTCAATCGGGGCAAAACGGCATCACGCGTACAATAAACATAGGAACGGGAAGGAGGCGTTCTGCAACATCGAGGGCTAACCAAACTTAACAGAACATGTAGCCTCAATGCTTTCACTTTCTGAAGCAAATAATGGGGCCAAAATGTTTTAAGTAGAAGTGGCACTATCTGAGCCTGCTCTCAAGTGCCTTCCCTAGGCTTGAGTTTTTCATAGAACTGTTAAACCCTGTCCCTTGTAAACGTGCATGGCAGCAGGGCCGGGACACCTGCTGGACGCAGTCACAAGGTCCCCATCCTCTCCTACGGAGCAAGCCTCCAGTCATGAGGTTAATAGTTTCTTTCAACAAAGGTACTGTTTTTCACTGACTCTTATCTACTTTCCTAACAGGCTCGTGTAAGTTGCGTAGGTTCAAAGACAAATTCTTAAGAGAGGACCTGACAAAGCACCAAAAAAAAAAAAAAAAAAAAAAAATGTCATTTGGTATCAAAAGACATAATGCTGAGTCAGTTTAGAATTCTGTGGACGACAAATATCCACAGTTATACCTTGATGCTGAAGAAGGGCCGGAGTGCCACTCTGAGGAAAAGGATGAAAAAGTACCATGTGTGTGTGAGGTGTTGCTAGAAAGTCTGTGACAGACACAAACGTAGAAGATTCTCTCTCATACTAGACCTCCAAAAGGTCCCTCAGCTAATGTGGAACGGGAGCCTTCATTTCACCAAACCAAGAACGGCCAAGATCAGCCACCGCCATTTCCTGGATATTGTGCACAGCTCCTGAGCCGGGCATTAATCAAGGTCACTCCTGTCTGAAACGCACGGAGAGCATGGCTCCCAGATGGCTTAGTGACGGCATGAAAATAGTGAGCACGTTGTTCCCACCCTCAAACTTCAAACTATTTTTGTTTTCAAGCAAAGTAAACTTTGAAGTTTTTAAGTAGGACATAAGGTCACCTAAACCTTGCTCTTATTTTGTTTTGTTTCAGGACATAAAAGTATACACTCTGGAGTCGGAAGGGCGTGAGGGTTCACATTTAGCCACTTCAGAAGCTGAGGGACCTTCGGCAAAGACACTCAATGTCCAGTCGTCCGGAATGCAAACTGGAGTTAATAACACCCACCTAAACGGCAGTTGGGAGGGTCAGATGAGTGTGTGGGGCAAATTATACCATGGGTTGGTGGGCTTCATTAGGTATTCCAGTACAAATCTGCATTTCCAGTCATTTTGGTCTTTGGTAACCTTCACACAGAAACTCACATGAAAATCCAAGTGAGATTTATCTAACTAAATCCTCAAAGGGCCATGGGGGGCAGGCTGGAAAAACGGGATTGTGGCTTGGTCTCAGAAGGACACGCCTGTCTCAAAACATACAAGTCAGGACTAAAATTCTGTGGCACGGTTTTCTAGCTCAGATATCAGGAACTGGAACGTAAAGCAAATGACCGTACACATTCATAAATAGCTCCTCTCTGGCATTTATCAGGCCTGAGTCACATGCAAGGCATGGAGGCGCAAGGTGCAAGGCACATGGTGTCCAGTAGCAAAGGTGGGCGCTCCGCCACGGCGAGCAAGGGCACCCGCCACAGACACCCAGCGGCGGAGAGCAGGGCCTCGGGTATTTGCAGTAGAAGGGCCTACTTCTCAACAGGATCCCACATCCCCCTGGCTATTTTAAACCCTACTCACTTCAAAGAAAACTCTTCAGCATCTCGCTTCTCCCCTGGCCTCACAAATGGACCAAACCAAGGAATAAACCATGTTTTGCTCCAGTAAAGGGTAACTGTTGCCTCTGTCGTTCTTTATTTCCTACGTAGGGCTCCCTGAACAAATTTAGATACGCACTGGGGGACCATCACAGGATTTTAATCTAGACGCACCACGAGTGGGACCAAGCACCTCCGGAAAACGTGCAGCAACAGGTACAGCCAGAGGAAACAGCCTGCCTACAGGTGCCGTCCAAATGGGGGTGACAAAGCTTCGTACACAAGGCTGTGGGGGCTCAGAGCAGGCCCACGAACACCTGTGTTCCTACTACACACATCCGGGGCCTCAGTGGTTCTTTCTCTATTGACGTAGCACAAACAGCCCAAATCCTCGAGGGCCAAATGAGGGCCAGAGAGAAGGTTAGAGGAGGTCGCAGAACCTTCCACTCCTTCCCCATCCATACCTCCTCAAAGACCTCTCCCTCTCCTCTTCTGACTCCATCCCAACTGCTCTACAGTGGATCCTGGACCAACGGCGATCAACCTGGATCTCAACAGGCTCAGACTGCTTAAAACTAGATGATGGCAAACGGCTTTTCTAAAACCTACGTTTTTTCGTCCTAGGATACTGGCGAGGAGAGGGGAGGGAGGAAAGAAACAAGATGAACTCTTTTACTTTTTTCTTTTTCTTTTAGTTTATTTTTTGAGAGAGAGAGAGAGAGAGAGAGAGAGAGAGCGAGCGCAAGCGCACATGTTCACAATTTGGGGAAGAACAGAGAGACGAGAGAGAATTCTAAGCAGGCTCCGCACTGTCAGGACAGAGCTGGATGTGGGGCTCGAACTCACAAAGCCCTAAGATCATGACCTGAGCCGAAATTAAGAGCCAGACACTTAACTGACGGAGCCACCCAGGAGCCCCAAGATGAACTCTTTAAATTCTTGTATTCAAGGACTTACTGTTGGCAAATCCCAACAATTGGGATTTGGAATCTGAAAGATCACAAACTCAGAAGTCCTGTGCCTCAGCCCACTCTTTCGAATGAGTCCCTCCCAAAAGAGTATGTCTAGCTCCTCCCCCCCTCAGAAAAGTGAGAGAGAGTGAGAGTGAGAATGAAAGAGAGAGAGATGTCAAGTTCCTGGCAGGACAGTTCCTCTCTGGGTTGCTAATGCTGACACTGAAAGATGTTGAGGAAGCAACTGGCAATGAAATGCCACCAGCCAGAAACTTCAACACCCTGCCCCAGAGAGAATGCCACACGGCGGCTCCCGAGGTGATGGATGGCACAGAGCCGCCGCAAGCTGTGCCCATTCCATTGTTTACCACAGGAAAGCAGGAAATAATTAAAGATAAGGGATCAGGGCGCCTGGCTGGCTTAGTCGGTGGGGCGTCTGACCCGATCGGCTCAGGTCACCATCTTGTGGCTCGTGAGTTGGGGCCCCGCATCGGGCTCTGTGCTGACAGCTCAGAGCCTGGAGCCTGCTTCAGATTCTGTCTCTTCCCTCTCTCTGCCCCTCCCCTGCTTGTGTTCTCTCTCTCTCTCTCTCTCCCTCTCTCAAAAATGAATAAACAAACATTTAAAAAAATAATAATAAGGGATCACTGAGGTACCAGTGTGCAGGCAAGAGGCTGGGCCAGCCGATGAAGTCCCTATAGACGAAGTCCCCCTCCCACAACACCCCCTCTCCAAAATGGTGTCTTCAGCAGCAGGCCGGTTCCAGGGAAATGACTGACATTTAAAGTCCATTGTGCTACAGGTCTTGGTAATTCATAGATGCTGTTACAACAGGAGGGCTGTTACTATTTGGGGTTGAGATGATTCGTTTTTCTCTTTAAAAATAGCCCTGCTGATTAGGAAACCATATGCAGCCCCGTGCGGTTTTCACAAGGGGGGAGCCCGTCTTGCTAACGTGCTCGGCTATGTCGCACACGGTCACCAGACAGCCCCGTCAACAGACAGCACCCAACACCGCCTGCTGACCGCCCCGCCGGATTGAAAGAGAAGACAGTGTTCACTGTATCTCACCAATAGCTGTTTATCCAGTGAGTTATAAAAGAAGCCACTGGGTTTTTATTATCCAAGCTTTTAGGACAGTTTGAGTTCAACACACACAATGTTTCATTCATGCTGTTAAATGGATAATATTAACCTTTCTTGCTGAGACGCATTAAAAATGCTGGCTTTTCAGAGCAAATGTAATTAGTTCACATTAGTAACTTCACCAGTGGCAGTGACAGAAGCAAAGTGAACTAACAGGATATAGATTAATGTAATCAAAATATCATCTCCTATCATCTCCACTCGTTAGGCAGCTGGCTGCACTTCCTCTGGTGGTTGGCTGTTTCTTTTTTTTTCTTTTTAATAAAAACGATAGATCAATGAAATGGACGAATTAACCGCTTGCAATCCCCCCTCAGGGGAGGGCTGTACAGGAAACCATTTTGGTGAGTGAGCCCAAGTTTTTAATTTGATGTCCCTGTTCAATACAATTCTGACGGCGGAGCAAGGCACGAGGCTCTCCTTCAGGGCGGAGATAAGGAACTCACTAAGAGACAGACACCAGAGTCGTGTCTGCCCTCCGACCTATCCGCACGCTCAAACGCACGTCCCCGAGCGGTGCGCTGCACATCACCGTAGGCGAGGTCGCTCCTCGGCCCTCCTTCTGATCAGAATATCCACCTTTTCCTCGGGTGGGCCACCCTGTCCTCTTCCTCCTTGAGGCTGGAGGACCAGGGGCCTGGGCTGGCCCGTCAAAGCGGCATCTCCACGGGACACACCAGTGGCGGGCAGGCACCGCGTACGGCCCACACAGACCTAAGGAGACGAGTCTGTGCCTGAGAACAGAGCGCTGGCTCTTTTGCACTGAACCCAAAGTTGGGGGATACAGGGTTGAAGCTGCCGACAACCATTCTGCTGCCACACGGACCCCAAGAATGAAGCTAATATGCTGGCAGGTGGTGGGGCTTTTGAAGCCTGCCATGTCCCCAGACTTTTCCATTCAGTGAGACGGGCTGTTGTTTTGTTTGTTTTGCATAAACCAGTTGAAATGCTCCCTGTCCCACATACTCCCCTCATCATCCCGGAAATGAAAGTGAAGACACATCATACATTTCCCATAAGGCCACAAGGCCCTCCCCGGGGTATGGCTGCCCTAATACTGCATGACAGCACTTCAGCTGACAGCCCCTCCATGCTCCCCAAGTTTGGAACCCATGGTGACCACAGCCACAATCCAATCAGCCGTGCCCCTGGGACATTCCAGAGTCTCGAATATCACTGGGAAGCAGAGACAAAAAGAAAGGATATTGCTACCAATACATTTTTTTTTTTAATGCATGAAACTGGAAGTAGAATTAGATGGTCCTTCCTCAGGACCAGGCTTTACATTTAGGCTGTACAGAAGTTTTTTTGTTTTTGGGTTTTTTGATTTTTTTCGGGTTTGTTTTTGTTTTTGTTTAACCTACAAATTCATCTTAGCGTAGATGGGAAATACTAAATTCCAAACATCATCATGAAAACTAAACAATGCAAAAATTACACTTAGGAGAAAGTGATTCATAGCTTCCCAAAAGTCTTTTTAAAGAGGAAAGCACCATGTTAATTTAGTTCTTGTCCAAACTCAAGGAGGCATTCAAAGGTTACACAATCAGCCTCCTGGCATCATTAAAGTACAAAGAGCAGTTAATGTTCAGAATGGTGGTCAGCAATTAGTCTAAAACACGCACTGATTTATCAAGCTCACACCTCTGCTTAAGTTTTAAGTTGCTCTGTTAGCGCCTGACTAAACCTGAAGTGACACAGGTCTGGGGTCAGCTACTTTACTGCAAAGTTAATGCCACTTTTATGAAGCCTCCCTGGATGCAAACTCCATAAGTCACTCTGGGTACAGAGAGAGAAAAGGCACATGCGACTTTTTTCTCCATGTGTTTCCATTTCAAGAGGGGGGAAAAAAGCATGAGAAATATTGAGATTTGATTGAGGCTGACCTACTTGGAAATAAAAAAGGATGAATTTATAGCTGAGTATTTAAAAAAAAAAAAAAGGCTGAATACAAAAATGTCATGTCCTGTAACTTTAGGTTAATGCATCCGAGCACAACGATCAGAGAACACCCGTTCTTATGTCCAGACACCAAGCTTGCGTGGTCTTCGCATTAATACCATGACAGAGAACTCCCAAAGAAATGACAGTACAACAAAAACTTCAAATGGAAATCGTAGTAGAGTTTATGTGGATTGGACGCACACTACTCCTTTACGTAAGTCTAAGGATTGCGACATGCATAGCCAGCATCTGAGGGTCCCAGGAGGCGGGCTAATGTTACCTGCTGCTCGGGGAAACTATTCTATCAATGCTGCAGCGCATTTGTAAAGGACTTTCAGGGTATATAATATCAGCCCGCATTATGGTCCTGCCTGTTAGCAGATCGAGTGTACTAAATTATCTAGGCAGAAGACTTGCAAGAAAGCTTTGGAAAGGAAGAGATGATGGGAGGTAAACTAGACAAATCCCTAGGCCTTGCTTTCAGCGCATTGTTTGAGGTCCCCAGCATCGTGATTTGGGAAACGGAACTCGTGTGCTAGGAGTCCTGTGCTGCGTCCGGATCGTGTTAAAATCTTACGGGCTGGGGTGGAGCGAGTGTCTATCTCTTCCCATTTTTACCGGGTAGTTATGCGGAAACCAGACTGTTTGCACTGAGAATAAGCTTAAAGACTTTGGAGGGTTCTTCTCGCTAATGCTAGCGCTGGGGGAGGCCTGGCTCCAAGGGTTGAGTGGCCTCGGTGAGTTTCCTTACTTGAGATACTCTGGCCTCCTCTCGACCACGTGGGGGTTAAACAAACCTTCTCTCAGGAAGAATCTGAGCCTTTCAAAACAGCCTCCTTCCCTAGAGACTCAGAGGTGCCCTTGGACCCGGTCCCCCACAGAGGGGAGTTTCACTGAAGCTTTCCTCCGTGGAATACGCCAGGTGCTCGAGAACACACAGACGCCCTTCTGTATAGCAGCTACTCTTATCTAAAGTGTTGAAAACTAAGATTTATCCAAAAAAGGGGGAGAAGGGCGGTCCTGGCTGCTCTCTTCTTCCCACTCCCCACAGCTCTTCCAAAGCATTGGGATGACTCCCAAAATAGGTGTCCAGGGCTGTTTCCAGGCAGGGCAGCCTTTCCAGAAACCTCCCAGTCCAGCTCCACTTGCTCAGGCCACAGAGCACCTCAAGTTCGACCTACTGAAACTGCAAATACTGTCTCTCCTTTCCCCGCCACAGTTCTGTCCTGTTTTTCCCTATCCTAGTTAACGGCATGGACGATCCATCCGCATCTCCGGTTGGTGATCCTTAAGCTCTTTGCTTTTCTTCTGCCCGGACCATCACCTTCTTCCTTCACCAAGCCCTGCTAAATCTCTCTCCGAAAGGTCTCGGACACCCTTTTCTACGCTCACTCTCTACCCACCGGCTCTGCCAGCTTCTCTCCCTCCCTCCGCAAGTGACTGTCAGAGAGTCTTCATGGAACACAGATCTACTTATAGCCATCCTCCGCTTCACAGCCACCGCCTGTCAAGTCAGGTCCCGTCTCCACAGGCGGGCAGACCGACCAGCCCCACACAACCTCTCCCTCACTCCCTGAGGCAATCTGCTTACCCCGATTTGTTCTGATCCACCTTTATGCACCCCAGTCCCTAAGCTTGGGTACTGGGGGACTCCTCTGCATCTGCTGAGGCCCTGCTCGCCTGGAAGCCTTTCCTTGACGCCCTCCATACCAACATGCCCCCTTCCAGACTCCTGTGACACTTAAAACGCAGCCCTAATAAAACCCACTCCACACTACAGTGTAGTGGATTCACCTGTCAATCTCCCCCAAGCCCAGCCCAGGTGAGGCTCCTCCGGGACAGCAGCTGGGTCTTGGTCTTCAGATCCCCGGAGCTGAGCTTGGGGCCTGGCAGAGGGCAGCAACCTGCAAGGGTGGGCTGAATGTGACTGATTCGGAGCAAGAGCTCGGAGGAGGAGACCGCGCCTGTGAAATAAACATAGTAGGGCTAACGCTGCTCACTTGGAGAAATGAAGCCGTGCCTCTCCCAATGCCAGTCGATGAGTGGAACCAAAGAACACAAGTGTGTGTAAACGTACTGTCACGGTCACTGCTGACCACGATTTCCAGCGGTCTCCTTCACGTCCTGGACCAACTGGGTAATCGCTACTTAGGAATCTCCAACCAGTATTCCTCTAACTAGAGAAGGAACTAATATAGACTCTTCTAACTGTTACCCTGGGGTTCAGAAGAGAAAGGGGCAACACAAAGCTAAACCATCCACAATGTATTACAGGCAACAGGACGTGATTTGTGCCAACTCCCTCCCCCACTGCCCCGCACACGAGGCACCACCACAGGAGATAGAGGCACGCGATCCCAGCCACAGAACCCAGGGCCGCTAGAAGCAAACAAATCTATGGAAACAGTTATCAATGATGATTAACCTTTTGTCATGACTCAGCCTTTGAAAAATTCATTGGGAGAAACAAACAATAGGCAAAATAACTGCAGTCAAATGAGGGGGAAAAAAAATCGAACCTTTTTAACTGCCATTCATTTTTAAGGGTTAATGATTACACAGATACAGGAGTTGTGTAGAGAACAAAAAAATGAGCAAAGCAACTAGCCCCTAATAAGAATTCAGGCCTCGACTAAAATATTCCTTCCGTTGGTATAAACTATAATGTTGAGAAAAGCATTCACACATCCCATGACATCTATTTTTATAGCACACAGCCCAGAGTTAGCCATATCACTTTTAATGACTTGAGATTCCAGAAGAATTATCACTATGGTAACATTTCAAAATGGCTGTCAAAGTTACCAGGCACCAGTCCACAACAGTTTGGAGCTAGTAGGGCTTTTAGAACAGACCAAGTTATTTTAAAATTCATCTAATGATTCCGCACGCCCAACGAAGCTTGGCTAGAACTTAGCTAATGGGGTTATTTACAAGTGTGACTTAATAGAAAGAATGCCTAGTACATAATAAGCACTCAAATATTACCTACGGTCACTCTGTCCAAAGCCTTTGGTATAAAATAATTCACTGGGGGTTACGCTGATGTGATAAAGCTCTTTCAATCTGTTTGTATGAAAGTTTGAGGAAGGACAGGAAGGTATAAAATTTGTCATTATTTACGTTACTTTAATAACTGACCTTAAGTTATTTTACAAAATAGGAATTGATATAAATAATACAAGATAAAGTAGATCTCCAATATTCCAATGTGCTTGTGGGTGGACAACAAAATATATCTCACCATTAGGAACATACACTTAAATTCTTAAAATCTTCCTATTCTCGGGGTGGGGGGTAGCCGCAAAAAAAAAAAAAAAAACAATTAATGCCCTTCACTCCTCATTTTCATAAGAAACAGAGGGTGACCTCACAGGTTCTCAACTCAGAGCCAACAAACTCAAAGTCAGAACTAGAAAAGACCTTAATAATGTGTTTTTTTAAGTTTATTCATTTATTTTAAGAGAGAACGAGAAAGAGAG
The DNA here is from genome assembly GCA_030068075.1 of Paguma larvata. Classification (NCBI taxonomy): domain Eukaryota; kingdom Metazoa; phylum Chordata; class Mammalia; order Carnivora; family Viverridae; genus Paguma; species Paguma larvata. The sequence continues at coordinate 125,104,530 of CM057827.1, read as the reverse complement.
AGAAAACACGAGTGGGGGAGGGGCGGAGAGAGAGAGGGAGAGAGAGAGAATCCTAAGCAGGCTCCATGCTGTCAGTGCGGTGCCTGACACAGGGCTCAGTCTCACAAACTGTGAGATCATGACCTGAGCCAAAGTCAAGAATCGGACACTTAACTGACTGAGACGCCCAGGTGCCCCTAATGTGCTTTTAAAACTACTAGTTACCCTCCGTCAGTTCTCAAAACTGCTGTAATGCATCTCTTGGCATTAGAATAGAGGAACACTGATGGTACAGCTTAGGCAGGAAGAGGGAGCACTGCATCATGCAGAAAGTGTTCTAGACATATTTATTTTAGTCACATACTTATTTTGTCCTGGGGTCATGATATAAATCTATGTCTTACTGTGGGTCAAAACATTCAGAAACCACTGATGTGGTATACCTTTGTTTCTACGAGAGGTGAGGTCAGCTGTCCCAGGTGAATGCCCCAGGAAGCAGTCGCTCACTCAGACATTGAGTCCTGGGTTTTAAGCATTCTTTCCCTTATGCAGTCCTTCCTCTTCCATCAATAAAACTCTCAACACAAGCATCCAGGAAGATGAATTTACAAATAACCATATTTGAGAAACTAAGGGAGCCACTGACACAAATTCTGCTTTTAACTGGGCTGTTCAGACCAGATGCCCTTTAAATGGGCCCTTGTGATCCCATAAACTCTTAATTACAAAATCATGGACCTGCAGAAACAGGGTGTTACAAGTAAGAACTGTTCGCAGGGAAAACCTTATCCAAGTTTGCCAAAAGCACACATGACACTTCCAAGGCCATTTACCAAGGACACACACACACACACACACACACACACACACGCACGCATTGTCCAAGGACATTCTAGACCAAGGTCTCTGCCAGGGCCTACTGTTTGGGCTCTCGTAGAGATGGTGAATCCCAGGCTTCAATTCCTGAGAAGGTCCAATTCCTCACTGAGAAAGGCAAGCAGGTCCCTATTTGATGTCTCCAGGGAGCTGGGGAGTTCACTAAGACCTCACACAGAGCCTACTCCCTTGGAAGGACAATCAGATGTAGAAAAGTCTGCCTTATAAAAACACATTAGGGGCGCCTGGGTGGCTCAGTCAGTTAAGCACCCGACTGAGGCTCAGGCCATGATCTCGCAGTTTGTGGGTTCAAGCTCCGCGTCAAGCTCTGTGCTGACAGCTCAGAACCTGGAGCCTGCTTCAGGTGTCTCCCTCTCTCTCTGTCCCTCCCCTGCTCGTACTCTGTCTCTCTCTCTCTCTCTCTCTCTCTCTCAAAAATAAAGATGAAAAAAAATTTTTTTAAACACTTAAGTTTTATTTTAATGCAAAGAAGTGTAACAAAGAAAACAGGAAATGGACCATAGTCTATTGTCCGAATAATACCTGTTGACCTTTGAAAAGAATAAAAGCAAGAAAAGCACATGGTTAGAAAATCCAAACAGATGAGCAGGGAGGGTCACCCGGGATCTCCAGTCCCTTTCCATGGAAAATAAGTGTCTCTCACTTTCTGGGATCCCTTCTGGAAAACTTTTTAACAAGTGTACCAGCATTTGCCAATATATATTTACCACCAAAAATGCAGAGCCGAAGGATCGTGCTACACACAACGGCCCATGTGTTTTTGTACTTAATTTATATGAGCATATGCAGATCTAATTTTTTTTCTTGGTGAGGAACTGCTCTATAAGCACGTGTGGACTTGGTGTGCTCATGGATGAGGTGAGTTCAGGGTCTTTTTACCGCACCATCTTGGACCAGAACTCTCTTTTAAGAACAGCTATGTCGTGAGGATCCTACTCTTTGGAAATGGATGACTCGGAAGCAAACTCAATATGCGACATATTTTGTAACTACTCTGCAATCCTTTTATTGTTTGACAATTACACCCATGGGAACAAAAACATTACGACGCATCCGCTAGTCTTTCACTGAAGAGCTGTCAGGCCCCGTGTTGAGTTCTTTACTCCCATGACAACCTTGGAAGGGACCTAGTATCCTGTCTTACAGAAGAGCCTTAGAAAGACAAACTCTTGAGCAAGGTGTAACAGAGCCAGAAGGTAACAAATCCAGGACTTCAAGCCAGATCTATCTGATTCAATGACCCCCTACTGGAAGGGACTCTCTTGACACAGGGCAAAGGTGTTGGCTTTGCCACCAGAGAAGAGGAAGCCACCTAAAAATGTGTACGAAGAAAGGGCCATCAAACACTCCCCGTGGTCTCACCCAGCAGTTGGCTCTGGGACAGAGGGCAGAGTGGGCTCGACCAAGTTAGCATGGGGAAGAGCTGGGGGCCGCCGCTCCCCCTTGTTCTGCGGTCTCCTGAACAGGGATCTTGAGCGAAGCAGGTCAGGCCTCTCCAGGAGGATGGAGACTGTGCAGTCTGAAGCCAGCTGACCTCGCCATCCGTTCCTGACCCCACCAAGTCCGGCCAGCCTTTCCCTGACAGACAAAAAGGACTGCTAGTAAAGAGAGGCCACAATAGGCAGGACTTCTCCCTGGAAACCTCGCTTTTCACTAAAACGCCTGTCTGGGATAACCGTGGGTATGTTTGCAGAGCCAGGAATAGGCAAAACAAAAACATTTAAAAAGTATTTAAAAAGTGAGTTAAAAAAAAAAAAAGTCATTTTCGGTGAGGAGAGCGGCTCCCTCCTGTTGATTTCTTCTCTGACGGGAAAAGAAGAGGGGCTTTATTTCGCCTCAGCAGGGACGGCTTTGCAGCAGAGCCTCCAGGAGACGGCATTCCTTTGGGGTGACAGAGTGGCCGGCCGCGGTTTCCCCATCCTCCCGGAGCCCCGCAAGCGTGGTGACTAAGCCCACAAGAATCTGGCCCGTGCCCGACCCACCCAGAGGACAACAAGGACAGGCAGCCGGAGGAGCCCCGTGGCTGCCCAGGGCCCCTTCCTCGGAAAGAAAACCCTAGCTCTGCCTGCCAGCTCCAGGTGCAGCACGGGAGGGTGGCTTCTGCTGCGGAAGAGAAAGAGGCCACCTGAGCGCGGGTGACCGCCCACTGCCCGCCGCCGGCCCTGCAGAGTGCCGAGGGATTGGAAAGCCAAGGTCCAGGGTACACCTTTATCTCTTCGAGAAAAACTCCAGGTAAATGCTGGGTGTTTGCCTGAGGGAGGCAGAATTAAACTCCAGGCAGGCACCCACAAGTTCGGTTGGCCCAATAAATAAAACAAGAAAAAAAATAAACGTAAGGCTGCATGGCCGACTGATTTTTCGGGAGCCTAATGCATGGTAAAATCGGCCGTCAGAGATCTGATTTCGATAAATCCTTTCCCGACACTTTCTATTTTACTCCCTGTATGACTGGTATATATACACACACATATATATAAACAGAATAAAAAGTTTCCTGTAAACCACATCCCTTTCTTTCTTTACCACAACCTGCCACTCATCAGGGCTAAACCACCTCCCTCCCACCACCTCCATTTAAAGATATTTTTACAAAATTAAAGAAGGGTTTTAGAAAGAAAAAAAAAATCTCCGGGTTAAAAAACAGTTTAAAACCAAAAAAGCAGGGGCGCCTGGGTGGCTCAGTCAGTTGAGCGTCCGACTTTGGCTCAGGTCATGATCTCACAGTCTGTGGGTTCGAGCCCCGCATCGGGCTCTGTGCTGACAGCTCAGAGCCTGGAGCCTGCTTCGGATTCTCTGTCTCCCTCCCTCTCTGCCCGTCCCCGATTCATGCTCTGTCTCTGTCTCAAAAATAAATAAACATTTAAAAAAATTAAAAAAAAAAAAAGTCCTTGATCACTGGTCAGTGTCAAAGTTTTGCTCCCCACAGGAAAAGGATCCATCGATGTAAAACTGAATCCTGCCTAAAAGAGAGGGGATCTTAGAGATGGGGACAGAAGCGAGGCATTAACATTCAGAAACAAGCTGTTTCATAATTAAGCATCTGTGACTTGACTATAATTATGTCACTCCTTCATTGTAGTTCCTTTATCTGAAGAGTTGTAAATTTTCCGGTCAGGTAAAGAAGAGGGGGGGGTCAGAGGAGGCAGAGAAGAGGAGTGATGTGGGGCCAGGCTGACTGAACTCTCGCTGGGGAGACAGAGCGGGCTGCCAAGAACGCATCCAATGTGGAAACATGGAGCCTGGCCCATCCAGGGCAAGACAGGCCAGCCAGTGGCTGCTGGGAGTGTCGTTCACTGGATGGTCCAGGGCAGGGGCTCCCTGGGAAGTGGCATGGGGTAAAGGGGAGAGTAAGGAAGGGATAGCTACGGACTCCGAGAAAAGCAGGACCGGATTCGGCTCGGCTGCTTAGCTCTGCACAGTACCTTACGCGTGTTATGGCAAGTCTCTGGTGCCTCAGTTTCTTCATTCACAAAAAAAAGGAAGAGCAGTATCCACCCTCCGGAATGACGGAGATTAAATGAGAAGGCGCGCAAGGTGCCTGGCACGTACCGATTGCTCAGTGAAGGCCAGTCCTGATCGTAAACGCAGTCCTTTCTAAGAGATTAACTGCCACAGGGGTTCGGAGGACAACTGGGGCCCATTCACCAATGTACAGATCACGTGCAGAAGAACCCGCCTCGTCTCAGATCCCTCTCCACCCCAGAGGCCACACCCCAGTGTCCAAAAGGGGTCTGGCGTGTGTGGGATGGAGTGACAGACATCTTATTGCAGGACACACTGAAGCATTGTAAGGGGACATGTGTTCTAATCTGCAAAACCTCCAAAGGCAGAGGAATCTTCTAAAAGGTTCTGAAGAGCTTTAACACAGATTAGCAAAAATGCCCTTTTGTCAACATGGTTAGATGCCCGGGATTTCCATTCAGAGAAAAGTGAGTCACATAAAGACACTGGACAAGAAGACAAAGATTCCGACCTAATAAGATTCTACAGCTCTGTTTCCACCATCAGATGAATAGCTCTGTCTTGGCACCATTCACAGTGTGCCAGTGTGGCTCACCGCATCACCCATCCGTCTCACTGGACCCAGAGCCCCTGAGGGTAGGAAAGGAAGTAGAAAAAAAGGGGATGATGGCAGGGAAAGGAGAGAGTAAGCCTAGGTGAAGTGTCCCAGGTTCTAATCCGGCCTGGCCCTCAGGGTCGTAGGCGTGGCCGTGGCTAAATCTTCCCGTCCTTTTCCCAGTTAGTTTCCCTCTACCCCACTCTGACTTTTCCGGAGGGTTAAGCAGAGCATGTGAAATTATTTCCTAGAAATATTTCCTTCACGGAATGCAAAATTCGAATTGAACTTTTATATATTCCAAGGCCTAAGCCTTTTCTTGTGTTCCAATGGCAGCATCCTTGAATAACTAAATCAGGAGACAGCGTGCGGGTCTGAAGGACTCTGCTGTGAGTGCCACGCAGTGAGACCAGGTGACTCAGCCTCCTGCGGCCTTCTTTCTCCCCTGCAGGAAACACTCTCTTCTCGCTGGCTAAACCTGAGCATGTTCCTTGTGGCCAAAGCACTTCAGAGTCATGAGGTCCTATTTGCTCTCCCCCCCAGGCTCCTCTGAGCCAGAAGACCGCCTCCCCAGGTCAAGTATACGTTTAGACATGCAGGACAACGGCAAGGCTGTGTCTATCATATAGGTCTCAGCTTAACTGGAATACGAACATGAAGAATATTAATTGTAATATGCGGGCCCAGGTGACGTTCACCATGACAGTTGTAACTTAATAAAAATGGCGGGTTCATGAAAGCACCTGCTTGAGGTCCTGGAAGAAGGAATTCCTGAACTAAGTCAGGGAGCCATCTAAATGATCTCTGTGCTTCCTTTCCACACCCTGCGACCCACAGGTGCACAGCGTTTCCTCGAACTGGCTTCTTCATCCCCCATTAGTAGTCATCCCTGGAGGCCACGCCTGGGAGCCATGCCCATGGCACAATCATCCCCCTCCCTTCCCCCCCACTAACCCACCTGGAGAGACAACCTCTCTCCTCCAGGAAACTCATTTCTGGGGCCCACACCTAGAACGTTCTCAACATGAAAATCCAAAGAGTTAGTCCCCCTAAAAATCGATCTTGCAAGCTCATAGGTTTTGGTTCACAGGTGATGCTATCATATAGGTCTGTAATTTGGTTGTAAGGGTGTAATTTGGTTGGGGAGGGGGGAGGTGATACACAACACAAAAAGTTAATGGTTACCTGCTGTGGTTTGCCTTAGTTTATTAGTTCAAACGTTAACTCATTTGCTATAACCTTAAAGAACAAAATAAAATCCTAGAAGAAATGGAAGTTTGTTTCTTTCTGTTTTCTTGACATTTTTAATCACGGATACAATTAACTGCAGATTGGCCTAAACTGCTCCAAATCTTTTTCAACCTGCTAATTAAATTTGCCCTCACTGCCCTAATAAAAATTCTAGGAAACCGTGGGCTTCTGAGCATACTACACAGGATGAGAGAATCCAATCTACCGATCTCCAATCTCCTGCTCCACTTAATAAACAAAAAATGTTAACAACATACATTTTTTTTAAAGATCTAAGTGGCTTCATAATATAGACCTTACAAGTCTTCCCACGACGCTCGGCAAGGGCTTCTGACAAGAGATTAATGAGCTGTTAACCGCTATCTTCCAGGCCTGGCGATTTTGGCTTCTCCCCCTACTATAGAGGCGGTGCAAAAAGCAGTAAGTTTCACGCGCCAGGCTAAATGGAGCTGCCACACTCCAACATCTTCACCTTTACCGTCTGTGATCCAAGCCGCTCTATTCGCAGGGAGAGGCATCCCGGCTAGCTTCGAAGCTCCCTCATCTTTCCATTATTTCAAATGGCAACCCTTCCCCACTCCTTGCTTTGCATTAAGTACCAGGAGCTGAAAGATGCAATCAATTTAACAGTTCTTTCTGCCCATTTACATTACTTATTTGTTTTAGCAGTTCCTCTTCGCCACAAATCCCTCCTTTGCCCATTCATGTCTGCATACTTAACATAGATTTAATATTTCTCTGGGCCAAAGATCATAGGCTGGTTTTTCTTTGACTGGAAGACAGAAGAGACAAGGAGAGGGGAGGATGTCTGGAATCCCTTCGTTCTCGGGGACCACTCCAGGGAACAATTCTCCATACATTATCGAAAGCTTAGATCGGCATCCCCACGGTTCAGATCCAAAGTGCAGGGAGAGAAACAGGAGAACCTACTAAAACGCACCGAGCCCATCTGGGTTTCAGACACTGTTAGACACTGTCCTGACCTCGTACCAGTAAAACTTGCTTGGTGGCCCAGTGGTAGAGCAGGGAGTCGAACCCAGACATGGACCCCAAGTCTACATTTCACACAAATCATGCCATGAGTCATCAAAAGTCCACCACACAGAAACCAACTCAAGTCCTTTGAGGGCAAGAAACTCATCTTCTACTTCTTCTTACCTCCTACAGCAGTTGGTGGACGTGTTCCAGATTTGACTCAGAATCCTCACACCCAGACAGGCAAGAACCCAGCAGTGCTGACTCCCAGCTCCTGTCCCGACTGCACACCTACAGACCCCTGCAAAGGCATCGTCTTTGTTCCTATGAGCCCAAACATCTGCAAAATGTTAGCCCCTCAGGGAGAGAGCCTTTCTTTTTTAAATCAGATATAAAGTGAAAACCACTTGCTTCCCACCACCACCCCTGCCTCATCCATCAGACACCAAAGGGATACAGCTTCTGGATAGAGCTCAAAAAGTCTTTTCCAGCATGGAGCCAAAGCCGTGGGCAGTAGATACAAATGATATCTAAGACAAAAAGGCTTTGGGCAGGTGGGGGGCAGAGAAGGGGGTGCTAGTTAGGATCTCGGCCACCATTCAGATTTCTGCTTTTATGAAAAAATGCACTCCAAGTTCCAAACGCCTTGCCAAGTTTTAGAACACAACCCATTCGCGAGTTGAGGGCCGTGTATACAATGCCAGGCAAACAGTATTGAGCAAATGTAGACGTTCTTAATGAAAAGCCTCGATTTCACTTGAGGCAAATATTCTTTCCAGACAAAGCCCCAAACACGGAAGTCTCCCCCTCCTCTGCTCTTAGCACTCTTTGCCTCTCCTCCTTCTTTTGGCCAAAATTCTGGAGCGCCTCATTACACAGCATAAATTGTCTATCTCTGTCCTTTGGAATGTCATGTGTTTTATCTTATCTCATAACAAAAGCACAAGTTTCGTTCACATTGCATAGAACTTGCCCTAAATAGACAGATCAACAGAAACAATGGAGACGACTTTGTGCAGAGACACATGGAGACCTAACTTAGACGGCACTTCTAATTCAAGCCTCTCCCCCTTCTTCCTTACCACGGGAATGATACGTACATAATATATTCTCCTTCACTTCATTACCAGAATGGTGAGGAGGAGCAGGAGACCCCAAGTAGTCCACAGCTCAGCAGAGGTTAAGGACTTACCCAAACCACATGTAAGTGTACATGGACGCCCTCTCAAACCTTCACTCGTGCAACTGCTCTTAGACTCGATTGATAATTAAGTTGGTTTATTCATTCCAGCTTGAACTGCTTTGGCCATCCAAAAATATTTTATCAATCCCTTTTTAAAATTACTAGAGTGAGGCAGGATTAGTGCCTGAGATTAGTGCTCTCACACCTGCCTTTCCCTGAGGGGAGACTCCCTAGGCTCTACATCCCAGACACTTCCCTTCTCTCACAATCCAGCCTCCCCATCTTCACAGGAACCAAACTACTCACATGCTACCTACCCAGGGTTCAGCCCACGTGGGAGATGGACTCCTTCTGGCGATGAAGGTACAGAACCAAAATTTATAAACAGGACTCAGGTCCTAACCCACAAGTGGCTCACTGTCTATTTGCAGAGAGACACAAATGGCGAGTAAGCAAGTTCTTCTGAAATGACTGTCAGCAGACAGAGGGAAATGACCACCGACCTGAGAACACAGCAATGGCTCAATACCAGCACATGAAAGACTCGCAGGTACATGAGCCCTCCATAAGGGAGATGTGGGGAGGTCTCAGGCAAGAGCAGACTGAGCCAAGCTCTGAAGAGCAAGCAGACAATGGTTCGGCACAAACCATGAAGACCATGGCAACGCTTGTCCCAGCTGAAACTCGCCAGCATACACACCAAAGCCAGATTGTCTAGAACCAAAAATGCGCAGCAAAACACACCCAACTCTCAAACTACTGAGAAAGTATTTTAATTTCACTTTGATCGAGCCAAAAGTGCTTCTGAGCCCAAAGCAACTCAGCAGTATCGTGGCAGACATCAGTCACTTGCCATGACGGCAGGAAACTCTTGCTGGGCTATCAGTTTGCTCAGATTCTGGATGAGGGAAAGCCTACTTTAGTTGAAAAGAATGATTTAGATGAATTTAAATTCATTCAACATAATCGTGTTACATCGGTGTTTCTCAAAGTACTTATGAATAATTCACTTTGGTAACAGCAAAAGCCAGACCAGAATAAGTCACTTCAAAGATACAAGACTTAACATAAATCCTACTGATTTTCCTAGTCTCAACGCCTTCTCTAACCACTTTTATTTCTTTCTACCCTATCACTGAGATGCTTCGCCAGCCTCCTATCTTACTTACATCTGCTACCAGCTCATCAGAGCCTGTGAATCACAGCCACCTCCTGGGACCCCACAGCCTACCACTCTCCAATCCTGTCCCTAAGGGTCGAGTCCACCCAAAGAGCAGATCAACTGCTTTATGCATTTGTAAGTCTACAATGCCTGTTTCCATTTCTCCAGCAGTGTTGACTGAAAACCAGCACCGACAGGTCCGTCTTAGGTTCCCAACACCCTCTATGCAATAATTAATCGCAGAACCAGAAGGAAATTCAGGGCTCATCTGGTTCAAAAAGATGAGGAGACCAAAGAGCAGGCAGGCTCAGTGGCTGGCTTCCAGCCACTGGGCTAAGGTGTAGTGGAGGAGGTCTGGTCAGTGCTTTCTGCAGTACATGGTGTGTACACAACTTTCGGGCAAGTTCCATTTGATCGATCAGCTGCACTGCCCCCCTTCTCCTTCCTGCCATTTGAGGAGCCAGTCGCCCTCCTCTCCAGGCTGCCTTCAGGGACAAGAAGGCACAACCAGAGGTCTGCATTTATTTTGCTACAGTGGAGGCACCTGAGACCGGGGTTACAGGAGGGTGAGGGAGCTGGTGTAAGGAGAGGCCACACTTCACGTTTTTTCGAAAATGCATGGCGTATACCGGGCTTGTTTACACACAGAGAATCTGAATGAGCTCATACTAAACGATTCACAAAAACCACTCACCTTTTATTGATTAGTTGAAGTGGGGTCTGAACGCCATCCCAATTACCATTTCCCTCTAATGACCACTTAAATGCCTTCTCCGGCGCCTCTTCATCTACACGCTGAAGCTTTCCATGAATGCGGTGCCCAGCAAGATAGAGCTGCAGTTACCCAAATGAACAGTATAAACCTTCCCACGGGACCAAAGCAAGCTGAGGGTCTGAAGTCCCCCAACCCTGCAGCGGGACTGCATTTCCGGGGTTCTTCCTGGGCATAGTAATGAGCAAAAGCAAGCAAAGCACTGACAGCTCTTCCTGTGGGCCCATCAGTAAATCTAAAATCAAATTGCAGCTCCTGGATGGCTCAGTCGGTTAAGCATCTGACTTCGGCTCAGGTCATGATCACATGATTTGTGAGTTCGAGCCCCACGTCGAGACAGACTCTGTGCTGACAGCTCAGAGCCCAGACCCTGCCTTGTATTCTGTGTCTCCCTCTCTCTCTGCACCTCCCCTCCTCGGGCTCTGTCTTTCTCTGTCTCTCAAAAATAAATAAATGTTAAAAAAAATTAAAAAAAAATTTAAATCGAATCCTGCAAAACAACTTTCTCTTGAACTAGTAGTCTGTTAAGTCGGCTTTGCCTGTTTTATCAATTGTCCATCATAGAAAATCTGCTTTAGTTAAGCACTCCTAGATGTACACCCTCCTAATCGCCATCTCTGGCATCTAGTGACTTTTCCACAGAGAGTTTTTTTCCCCCAACAAACAAGAAATATTTGTTGAGCTGAAGAAGCATTCTTCTGAGAAAATGACACATTCTCACAATTCCAATCATAAATGACAACGATGTCAAGACTCTTTGGGCCCCTGACTGCCTATGAGTCTAAAAAAAGATGGCCAGAGATGAGGTGGCAGGCAGGGACACGGGAAACCCAGTGATCTCAGAAGATGACACCCCGCCACTTGGACCATGCTGCCTAGCTGGTGTCCCCTAGACCGTGCACGAAACTACAAAGCGGAGGTGAAGACTATGCCCTTCTACTTCCAGGCTTCCGTGCCTCTCCTTGTGGGTGGAACGGAGGACGAGGTACATTTTCCACAACCTTGCTTAAAACCTGTTCCAAAGCTTCTTTGACGCAGGTTACTCAAAACCCTTTAAAGGAAGTACCTATAGATTACAAAATAATCCAATCATTTCAAGTTCACTGAAGAAGAGAACAAAACCATATCTCTACCTCCTATCTGGGGAACACTCTAGGAACCTACCGATATCATCCACTTGGCAAAGCATAAAGGGGCCATTCAGAGGTCAAGAAATCAGAAAGGAAACGTCATACTAGGTTACGACTGCAGGGACGGGACAGGGACCTAGGGATCTAGCTAGTTTCCGTTAGCCTCCATGTTACTACTAACACCTTCTGTGGGGGTCAGGGCGTTGGGGGGATTCCTAATCCGAACACTACGGATCCCTAGGAAGTGTTTCTCATAATATCAACCTTCATCTTGCCTTTTTTCTTGTATCGTAGGCTCTTTCCTTCCCCATCTTCCTTTATTATTTTCCCACCCCTTTTTACTACTAAGCCCAACTCCCTGGTCTCGAGCAGCTGCTAAAAACCATCCAAGCACTGTGCATCTATCCGGAAATCCAGAATGGCAGCCCTGGTCATAGATCCGCTGCCAAGGGCAGATGTACACATATCGCAGCTGGGCCGTCCTCCCCAGGGGCCCCTGGGCTCCGTGGGCTCGGGCCCAGGGCCTGCACGGGCTCCGGCAGCTACAACCCCGCAAACTCCATCCAAGTCCCTTCACCAGAACTTGTGAGAACAAATGACAGGCAGCTACACGCTGGGTCAGTCCGCGCAGCCTTCTGTACACAGGCTGCAACACAGAGTCCCCAAACACACCGCCCCTGTGCCCATCCCACGTGGATTCCGTGAAAAATGGCACGAAGAAATGAGAGAGGACCGGGCGGGTTGTTTGCGGCCGAAGCCAAGACACAAAAAGCAACTTCTGTCCAATAATGAGATGAAACAGAAGCCGGGCTTCCGGGAGAGGGCCTGACATTCCTGCACAGCTTTTTCCCGCCCACCTGATCCCCTCGAACGGAAGGAAGATCTAAGAGAGGACAGAGAGAGCCACTGTTTGCTTCCTGCACCGGGGGCGAGAGTAGGGAAACGAAACAAAACAAAACAGCCAAAACAGGAGAAGAGGCTGGGTGGGAGCACAGAGTGGTATGCATGAGCAAGTACGCACACACACACACACACACACATACACACACACAGAGTAAGCGTTACCCGAAGAAGAGAAATAAACAGACGCATGCTCCAGCCTTGAGCAGACGGTTGGCTACCTTTACTATGTGCGACCGGCAGTTGTCACAAATAAAAATGTGCGTCCCTGTTATCTTTACCAAAAATCGTGCCCACTCTATAACCACTTTACTGCTCTCTGGAAAAAAACACATTTAAAAAAATATATATAATATTTAATGTTAGCATCAAACAAGAATCTTAGTGTTGATATTTCTTAAATTCTTCCCCACACCAAGCTTGCAAGCGGAATAAATTCATAGGGTTTGATAACCAAGTAAATAGAGTTTACATGTAACTATAGAGGCCCCACTGGCATCCTGATATAGACATATGTATCTCACTGAATGTTCTTTAAAGATACGGCTTATCTGGACAGACACAAGAATTTGAACAATTTGGATTAAATTAGCAAGAACCACTCCTACACCATGCCATGCTATTTATGATAATTGAATTTTTGCAATTTAGAAAAAGCCATAGAGAAAGACCATTTAAGATATGGCAGTAAACACACATTCAATCCAGTTTAATGCTCAGAATTCTAGGCGGTCTCAGAATGCAGTTCTTAGACAGTTTATTTTAGAAAGACGAGCAATTGGCTAGCATTTCCCAAAAACCTACTGTGTGCTAGGCAGTCTGTCTGGTGCTTTAGAAGTTCTGTCCTTGCCCATTCCTGTTTCATAAACGCAAGGTGAAGCCCAGCAGCCTCAGTCCAGGACCTGGGAACACACGAGGCTAATGAGAAGAACCCTCTCAATTCACCGACTCTTCTTAAACCTCTGCCATATGATGCCACCGGGATGTAGTGTGTGTGTGTGTGTGTGTGTGTGTGTGTGTGTGTGTGTGTGTGCGCGCGTGCGTGCATGCGTGTGTGTATCTCATTTTGTACAAAGTTACATATTCTTGCAAATATCAAGGGTAACATGGCGTGATGGTCCACAGGGGAAAATCACACCTTCCAGGTGCAGAGCCACCTGAACATGCTTGGACACTGGTCAAACAGAGGCTGCCAGGCGTGTGAGAGCAGATGCTGTCTCCACGGAATCCATGACGACAACTGTCAAGGGTGGATACCCTGGGAATGTCAGCAGTGAGGCCCTGGCCAGCCCCCATGACGCCCTAAGGATTGGAGAACAAGGCCTTAGCTGGCACGCAGGAGCACGGTCTTACCTGGATGGCCACGCTTCCTGCCTATGACCCGCCCTCTCCCGCTGACCCCAGAAGCCCTCAGCACTCCCTGACCTGAGAGGACAACCATCTCCAACCAAGCTCCGAGAGCTCAGCTCCCATTCCTGCTTCCGCGGAGCGGTTCACACAGTGACAGGGAAGACTTTTCCAAAGACTGAGAAGACAGGCCGGATACAGAAGAGAACCCAGAACGGTCTAGATTTTGGATTTTGACCGGAGGTTCCTTCTTCCACACAAAAGATTACAACACGTCTTAAATCTAGATTCCTGAGTTATGCACAGTGATAAACAGATGCCCGCTCTGTTTAATATCCTGTGTGTCACAGATATAAAGATTGCATCTCTTGCTACCAGAGTTCCGGAACGCCGTGGCTGTCTCTCGTTTGCTCCCAGTCAGGGGTGCAGTCCATCCCACAATGGTGCTCAGAGACCCCGCTTCAGACAGCCTGAGTCCCGGAGTCACACCGTCTACTAGAAGGAAGTACGGTTCCAATTCATGGCTTCCAGCTAGACCAAAGCTAACTTTTGAACCACCCTATGGATTCGAGTTGAGCAGTGCAATCTAGGACAAGGTTAGCCACGGGCCCACACGACCCACGTCATTCCCACTCAAATCAAGAATGTCACACTGGCATGCACACAAGAAAAGCAAAACAGAAATGGTAATGTAACAACAGAGGAGGAAATCAGGACAATCTTTTTTTTTAACTATTTTCTAAGCTTATTTATTTATTTTGAGAGAGAGAGAGACAGAGAATGTGAGCAGGGGGAGGGCAGAGAGAGAGAATCCCAAGTAGGCTCTTGCTGTCAGCACACAGCCTGATGTGGGGCTCCATTTTGTGAACTGTGAGAGCGTGACCTGAACCGAAATCAAGAGTCGGACACTTAACCAAATGAGCCGCCCAGGTGCCCCAGAAATCAGGACAATCTTGCAAGTAGCCTCAACTGGTGAGTTCTGAAGGGATTCCAGATTATTTCCAAATACTTAGAATTGCAAAAATCACCCTAGGAGAGCTATTCTGAAAGCCTTTTTACCCTCTGAGATCCTTATTAAAAAACAAACTCCTGAAGGGAGCCCAGGAGAGTGACACCTTAATTAGGGGAAAACCAGCCAAGAACAAGCCTTTCAGGGAACCAGGCGCGAGAACTAAGAGATGGGGTGGGCTCGGAGGTGTCCCAGAGAGCCGTGGACACAAACTGCTTCACCGTCTTGGTAACGAGGGTCCACGTCAGGGAGAACAGAATGTGATCTCCATGCTTGACTATAAAAGGCACAGAAGTGAGGCCCAGGGGCATGTGACCCCCTTCTAAATAAAGATCACCCCCACACTGGGAGCAGCTGACCAGAGCAGGGGCCTTCTGGGGGGAGACGGACAAGCTCCGACCAACGACGCCACGCCAGAGCCCGCTCGACTGGCCGCCTTCTCATCCGGGACCCGCAGAGCCGTCTAGGCTCCAGCTGGAAAGCGCAGGACCCTCTCACCACCTTGGGCACTCTGGAGGGCGTGCGAGAAAGAAATACCCCTCATGGGAAGTTTAAAACTTGAAGGGGGGTGGGGTGGAACTAAGATGAAGCAGGCACGTTGCACTAGAGAGGCCTCAGGGCAGAGAAACCACGCCCCTCTTCCCACCCCACTCCAGCGGGTGACTTACAAACACTTAAGCAAGCCCCCCACTTCCTCCCCGCAGGCCAGGTGTACCAATCTCTAAGAAATTGAGGGAGGGGAACAATTCCACTCTGCACACCAATACCGCCCTGTGAGAAGTACCTGACCAACAAGAACAGGAGAACCCGCAAGGGGGGGGAAATGTAGACTTGTCTTTTTTTATACTACCTGCCTTCATTTTAAGTCCCTGATCTCATCAGCGAGATGGCTGTAAAATGTGTTCCTTTTGTCAATAAAGGGAGCCGTTTACAGCCTGGTCGTGCGACGGCTCCAATCTGCTCTCTTCCTGCTTTCTCATTTGGAAGGCAGTGGGGAAGGCGACAGACCCCGGACCACTGTTCCCAGTCGGTGCCCTTTTAATTGAAAGAAGGCTGCGCCACCTGCAAAGCTAGCTTCCAGGCTCGCCACCTTCATGAATTTCCTGGCAAAGGCCAGGCCTTCTCGCCAGCAATACAGAGATTTGAGTAGACCACAAGCTGTTCATCCTGATGGGTTAAGAAGGACTTGGAGACGCTGACTTTAGGAGTAAGTTTTAGATTTTTGTTTTGTTTTGCTTTGGGTTTTTTCGTGGGTTTTTTTTGTTTTGTTTTTTTTTTTTTTTTTTGGTTGGCGGGCCATCCATATCTGAAATGGCTCAGAGGGGCATGGCTCAGTGGGTGGCTTAGTCGGTTAAGCACTAGACTCCTGATGTCGGCTCAGGTCGTGATCTCACGTTCGTGAGTTCAAGTCCCGCATCAGACTCCACCCTCAGTGTGGAGCCTGCTTGGGATTCTCTCTCTCCCTCTCTCTCTCTCTCTGCCCCTCCCCTGCTCGCACGCACGCTCTCTCTCTCTCTCTCTCTCTCTCTAAAAATAAATTAATAAATAAACATTAAAAAAAATTGAAATCAAGCACCAGAAAGCCCCAGTGGCAAGCAAACGCCAGAGACCCCTGAGGCGATTCACTGAGCATGAAGAGAACCACGGTACTTTGGGAGTATCCGCAACGCCCCCCCCGCTCCTCCCCTGCAGGGGGCTGGCTTTCAGCAAGTAACTGTATAAAGTAAGGGACAGCACCAAGTGCCATGCCAAGCTCAACTTTTAAGATGGTTTCCACACTTCTCTATCATCTTTGGCCTTGAGTCTTTCTGACAAGGATGAGAAAAGAACTCCTACCGTCCATGGCTGATCCTCCCTGCTAGTGACGAGCCGGAGACTGTGTTGGTGACGGAGCTCCTGGGTAGCAAGGGCCGTGACAGTGACCCAGGAAACATCCGCATTTCATAACCCTCGAATCCTTTGGCTTGCTGAGGGCTGTTACACACTGCTCTCTGCTCAAGCGGGGGGAAAGGGGGGCAGGGAATATATCTTCCTGACAATAAATCTTTCACAAAGCAGGTGCGTGCTCACCCCTGGGGTGACACCCATGCTCTCCAAGATGCAGAGGACACACCCAGAATTGACTCAGCAGCACAGAAAGTGCCACTGCCAGGTTTTCTGCTGCAGGAAAGGCCCGCTGGAGTCTGCAAAGTCTCGAAGTCCTCCGCCAAGGAGCAAGGGGTCTGCCGATAAGGGCGGCCAGCTGGTCAACACAGAGGAGCACCATCACGGGCCCGGGACCCGGCAGGCAGGCGGCAGGCAGGCAGGCAGCTTGTCGGGGGCACGCATGGCCCGGTTTCATGAGATTCTACCGGGTCCCACTGCAGGATTTCAGTAGGGGAGCCTGTCGGTCAGAGGGTGTGTTAGGGAGTTTGCTGAGCCAAGACAGGGGTGCAAGGAGATTGGAGAGAGGCCAGGTGGCCGAAAAGGGCAGAGGGGGCTGTGGGGATAGCAGATCTGAGAAACATCTGGGAGGGAAAGGGCTTGTCGTGCAATTGGAGGAGAAAGCAGCCAGACACTCAAGTTCTCAACATGGGAGCTCGGAGCACAAGATCGAGGTCCAAGCAGGGAGAGAATACAAGAAAAGGACTCAGTAGAGGGGCGGAGACAGAGGAGACCAGCAGACACTGAAACGCCTGTGGCTGTCTGGACAGGAATGGGTATGAGGAGCTTATAAAGGGGTCTACGCTGAGGATGGTATTTACAGACCAGATGCAGACAGCAGGGTGCTGAAGCAGCAGAGGGGACATCCTGGGGAACCAGGGCAGTGAAAAGAGGCCCAGGATGGAAGTCTGGAGACCGCCAGGTACTAAAGACTAAACCTAGGAAAAGGAGCCGGAAAAGAAACGGCTGTAGACACAGGAAGAGAAGCAGTAATCAGGAAGCAGGGCGGGAGGACTCACCAGCACTGAATGTCAGCGCCACCAGTTACAATTTTACAGAAAGGAAAACGCCGTGCATGACTCTTTTAAGGGTCGATCACTCTTTAGGGGTAACTCAAGCCTGCAGAAAACCACCCCTCCAAATCCTAAGACAACAGAGAAATTCCGAAGTGGACGGGGAACCCACAAAGTAGTCCTTTCCTTGACGGGGCTGTCCAGGAAGCTACGAAGCTGCCTGCCACCCACCGCCCAGTCAGGAGACCTAAGAAGGAGCCGAAGGCAGAGCGCCAAGTAAAAGCTGTGTATCAGCGCCCCGTGACTGCGGGCGTCTCCACTGTGTCGAAAATTTCACACACAGGCTCGATTTGATGTAGCTCTCCAGACGCCCTCCCTTGCTTCTGTGGGCAGCCCTGCGGAGAATAACTGAACGGGGTTCTTCCACACCTCACTGTTTTAAATGGCCATCTTAACGCTTATGTTGACTTCAAGGTAGACATTCTGTCCAGGCTCAGTGCCCTTCACCTGGCTCCTTGAATGACTCGTAAGCATCCTCCTGGAGAGGGCTGGGGATATCCCAGCACTCGGCCAGAGAGACGATGGGGGACGGAGAACGTGTGGCCTTAGAAGGAGTACTCTAAAACAGCGCTCTCCAACAGAAACAGAACGGGAGCCACACCTGTGATTTCAACTGCTACAGGAGCCGCACGACAAAGTAAAAAGAAACAGGTATAATTAACTTAACATATTTTATTGGATCTAGTCTGTCCAAAATATTAACATTTCAACATGGAGCTGACCTACGAAATAGTAATAAGGAGACACCTTACTTTTTCTCCCGACCCTGCTACATCTTCGCAATCCAGTGTATTTTATACTTCGAGTGAGTCTCAGTTTGGACCAGGCTAGAGCTCGAGCCCGCAATAAGCCACAAGTGGCTAGTGGCTACCACACCAGACAGCACAGGTCTGGAGGGAATCTATGTAGAGAGCTCTGCTTCAGTTAGAAAATCTCTTAAGAAGCCTGCCTATTCGTGCTGGAGTTTTCCTGAAACTCCCAAATGAAGAGAAGACAATTTCCTTGAATGCTGGTAGTAATTTTTCAATAAATACTCCCTTGTAAAATCTCAGAAAAACGTCAGTGGGACTGGGAACTGGCGGAGAAGAGGCTCCGGGGTGCGGCCTTGGGGAAGCAGGTGTCCAGCCAACAGGCCCGTCGGCATCAGCCATAGCAGCACCAAGGCCCAATTTCTAACCCCCATTCTTTTTTTCTGGCGCTCTCCCTCTTTTTTTTTAAATAGTCCAAGTGCCCTATGAGAAAGGGAGGATCTATCCCAGATGAAGAAACTGAGGGCAGGCAATTTAAATCACTTGCTCATTCCCAGTCCCAGCTACCAGGCCTGGACTCAGAAACCAGGCCTCGCCCCTGCTCCGGGCTTCTTCAATAACCAGCTGGTCAGAAACAGCCAAAAATCCGCAGTGAGGCCAAAGTAAATACCGACTGAATCACTGAACAAGTGCCCACCTAATGACTTTTTAAATAACACCTCCCTTTTGTACAGAGCTTATGAGTTTTCAAAGCAGTTTCACACACATTCGGTCACCACTGAGGAATAATATGGGACTGCCCTAAGGAACAGTCTAAAGGTGCCCAACCACGGCCCAGAAGGCTCGTCCAAGGTCACCCAGGCCACTAATACTGCATCCAGCATCTTCCCACTACACACGATGCCTCCCTTGCTGACGCCTTTTTCTTTTAAAATAAAATTTTTAAATGTCAAGACTACTTAAAAAGATATTTTTGTTGTTTTCTCAAAACCAGTGGGTAACCTAATGATAGGGTACCGTTTTAATCAATCACGAATGTGACTTTAGCACAGTACCTTCCTCCAACCCTAGCCAACAGGGACTCTTCAAGCGGCCTGATGGCGTTCTTGGCCATCCAAGGTCCTAGCTGCAGCCAGTGGGACCCCTTCCCTCATTAATCAAATGTTCATGTACACACTGAAGGAATGATAGCAAAAAAGTGTGAGCTAGGTCAAAGAAACCATCCTTTTCCTGCTTCAACCCTGGCTGGAAGGAAACAGAAACAACAGCTACCTGTGGAGTCTGGCCTTAGTTTGTTTATTTTATACACTTCATGGTTTAGGCAAGCCTACCAATTTGGGATTTCTTGGCTCTTCATGACCAGCTAGACTACATGAGCTCCGTGGGTCTTTAACTGGGCCAACCATTAAATAATAGCTATTTATAGCTACCACACTGACTTCCAACCAGTGAGAGGAATCTTCCTGGCCAATATACCTAAACATTGCTAAAAGGGACACAGCGAAGGCCCAGAGTCGCCTTCTAATACCAAACAACTTGGGTCTCAAGGTATTGATCACAAGAATTCAAGAGTCTGGTTATACTCAAGAGAAAAATGAGCAGATTGCTGATAAACAAGAAGCTTCGGAATACCACCACCTGGCCCCCAAGAGCAGTGGGCACGTTTCAAAATTCTTTCACTAGATGGTTTCATAAGATCTATACAACTCTTTGGGAGAAAAAAAAAAAAGGGTAGAAAAATAGGAAATGGAAGCCCTGGGGTGTACAAGCACATCCACTACACAGCCGCCTCCAAGTATAGCCTGAATGTGGGATTCTGGGAAACTGGTCCAGGGCTCTCCCACCTTGGCTGGGTGCCCCTTCATAAACCAGCACACCTAAGCGTCGTAACATCACTGGGGACCACGGAGGATGGGGAGGTCACCACTCTCACAGGATGTGAATTGAGTTAGCTCTTCACTTTTCCTCTAGTCAACCATATTTCAAGTATATTCGTGCTAAAGAAGTCCCGCCGTACCAAAAAATATCTTTCCGTGCAAAGGATGAACGAGTTGATCCCTAAGCAGTTCCCACCTGCCAGGGCACAGGCACTTCACACACACCCGGTCACCTTTCTCATCAGAAATCCAAAGCTGAAGGTCGGCGGACAAGCTTCTAGCCCAGAAGGGCGGTGGATTACTTCTAGTACGTGATTTGAATGGTGTTGACGGCAGCCACGCCCCAGGCGCACATCCCGCGAGTTCCCAGATGCAAAAGGAAGCCAACCAAGACCCCCCCCCCGCCCCCCGCCGCACACGGCAGGTGGACTCGTCCTCAGGGCCACACCGCCGCCGCACCCTCCCAGCAGAACCCCCGGCGGAGCCCGTGTACTCCAAGAGGAGGGAGGGCAAGGGACAGAAGGAGGGGAAAGGGAAGGGGCGCATCGGCGCCATCCTTACTTTTCTGGCAGCGGTTTGTGGTCCAGCAGCGGTAGTTGTATTCGTTGTTGATGGTAGTCTTCTCACACAACGGCTTCTCCTCCATCGTCCCCGGACACAGGTCCCCGCATTCCTTTGGGGGCTTGTTCCCCACGATGTAGTTATTGGACACCGCATCCAGGATCAGGGACCAGTCCACGGTGGAGAGGTAACAGAGGTCGGCATTTTTCTCAATCCTGATGGCCCCCCGGGTAATGTTCCTCAGATTGTAAAGCCCAATATCCTTGAGATTGGTCATCTCAAAGATGACCAGGGCGTAGTTGTAGAAGAGTTTCCAGCCGCGGATGACCGTGAGGTTCGGGAAGAGGTCGCCGAGGCTCTCGAGGCCGGCCACGCGGAACAGCAGCAAGTACTCAGTGATGACCGTGAGCTTGGGGAAGCGGTAGCTGCGGTAGTCCTCTGCCTTGGAGATGAGCAGGATGTGCAGGTAGCCCTCGATCACCGTGCAGTTCTCCAGGCGCTTCAGCTGCTGATAGTCGTTACGGATATCGATGCCCGGCCCGCAGACTGCAAGGGAGACAAGAGGGCAAGGGCAGGACATGTCTGAGTTAAAAGGAAACCATTTTCAGAACTACTTCCCAACCCACAATATGGTCGGTTTTCAGGAAACCTATTATCATTATTATTATTATTTATTAAAGAAATAAGACTAGGTTCTTCGCTGCAGACTAGCTTTAGGTACAGGGCTGCAAGCGGGCCATCTGAGTAGCTAGTGGGCAGCTGTCATTTGTAAAGTGTCTACTCCGGGCCAGACGTTGTACACCACACTCGATGACAGCGGGGGATGCCATCCCCGTCCTACTTATGTGCAAACCACAGCTCCGAGCCCAGGGTCGCACAGGAGGAGCGCATGCGAGACTTGATCAAGGCTGCATGCTGCGGAGCTGCCAGGCTGCTCACCCCCCACCCCTTCTGCAGAGCGCCGGCGCCCAAAGTCTGAACAAACAGCTCAGCGGCCACGTAACAACAACTTCCTACCGCACCAGGCCTCAAGGACACCAAGCAAGAGTCGATACTGGAGAACAGTCACCCTGACCTAGAAAGTAAGGACACAAAGAAGCACGTTCCCACGTTTCTTGCTACCATCTGACGTGGGCCAGGTGGCCTTGTGTTCCTCCCCAATACTGCGTGAATATAGCTACAAAGGCGAATTTAACTGAAAGGCATAAAAGGGGTATGCCATCCCAACTTTAATATTTTATTAATCAAGAAAGCAAGCTCCCCATAGGAAGGCTGGGCAACAGAATAGCCAAAAGACAGTAAAAATCATCCATGTCTCAATGTCCAAAGATAATCACTGTTAACGGTTCCTGTGCCAGTGATCCTCTCTCTGTAAGTAATTTAACTAAGGCAAAGGAAATCGGGCAATGAGATCACGTTTGCATACACACCTCCTCCACTTAATATGAACGTTTCACCATATCAATAAATGTCCTTCTACATTATTGCTTTAAGGAGACAGTGATTCTAGGCTGTGAATATGCACTGTGAGTTCTTTTTTTTTTTTTTTAAACCAATCCCCTACTGTTGGATATTTAGGTTATCTCCAGTTTTTCTCATCATAAGGAACACTCCAGGGAACATTCTCGGCAGATATCCGAGACTATTTTCTTGGGACAAGTCCCTAGAAGTAGAATTGCTAGACCAAGGCATCTGCAGATTTGAAAGGCTTTTGAGAAAACAGCTTCGATACTGGAAACTTTTATTTTTAAAATTCCAAACACGTACACACACACACGCACACCTTGGTTAGTGCCCTTTCTTAGGCTTGAATAATCGCAAATCTTCCATTAACGCTTCTCAGGTAGAGTCAAGTTTTCTGACTGATGTAATTCATTAATTTTTGGAGCTCTCAACACATACGAGGCTGTGGGAGGTGCAAAGAAGCGGGACCTGCCCTGTGAAGAGGCTCATGGCGAAAGCCAGGAGCTAAGACCCATGACAAAATTGTCATATGAGGCCGAAGCTGGTCGGTGATGCGCGCAGTGAAAATCCACTTTAGCTGTGAACCGAACTAAGCAGGCCAGACAGGGGCAGCCTTGGAGCTACCTGCCGAGACAAGGTCCTTTCTGCTGCAGAGCCAAGGGAAGCCCTGTGTGTGCCCTGGATCCCAGAGGATGGGCAGGATTTAAAATTGGGTATTAACATTCCAGAGGCCAGAGGAAAGTGAAAGCATATACATATATACACATATATATATTCAAGGGACAGCCACGCTGATGGCCAGGGCTGTGGAGAAGAGCACAGGAAAGAAGTCTGGTAGAGTCCAAGCCTAAAAGCTCACAGGTGGGAATGGAAACTGTCACCTCAGGAATGAGGCCCCTCTCAAGACTCTTGAGTGGGAGAGGAGCCCAAGGGAGGCCTTTTTTTGAAGGATTAATCTGTGGTCAAGTGTAAAACAGAATCAAAGCGGAACAGGTGAGGAAAAAGAGAAGACCAGTCCAGTGGGGCTAGAACCATAGACAGGACTGAACAGAGAACGGCAGGCTGGGGGGTGGGGTCCAGGGGACCCAAGAGCAGAGAAGCAGGCAAAGCTTGACAACCTAAACTTGAAACCTCATTTGGTCCGATTCCCTTCTGTTACTGGGGAGCAAAGGAAGCCTCTACAACAGAGAAGAAAATGGGAGAAACCAGGGCTCTGGGAACATCCCATGCTGGACACAGGCTGTGAGGGAAGTTTTGTTTCATTCTGTTTCATCTCACGTGATGCTCCCACCAGTACCTCACACCGCGTAGTATCATCATGCCTTTGCTGGTGAGGAAGCAGGTTTGGAGAAGTCAAGTCATTCACCTAAGGGGACACATGTAAGTTGCTGGCCCCTTCACAGCAAAGCTGGACACGTAGTTTCTGGATAGTCCCAGCTCTTAGTATTCTCACCAACTGGTTACCCCCGAACCCCTCCAGCTAAGCTTCTGCCCCAGTCATGGGACCACAGAGCTCTTTGCAAAGTCCCTGATGACACTACTGAAGCCGATGACAGTTCCCGTCCTCGCGTTCCTTGATCCTTCCAGTCATCTGACATTGCCTCCTTCTCGACGCCTCGCTGATTCCACACACCCGCTCACCACCCTTGTGCGCCCACCTGACCTCTAAATGCTGGCCTCTGGTCTCAGCCTCCCCCCGCTCTGTCCTCTCACGCGGACAACCGGCTTCCTGTGCCGCCCATACACTAGCTGACTGTCAAGCACACGCCAGTGGCAGCTCCAGAGTCGCATGTCCATCTGCCTACTCAACATCTCCATTTAAGTGTCTAATAACCCATTCCCTTCCTCCGACAAAATCTGCCTCCTGCGCTCTCCTATCTTGGTCAGTGACACTCCCTTTTTCTAAATTGCTCATGTCCAAAATCAAGGGCTCATTCCTGATTCTTCTCTCCCCTCACACTGCACAGATCCCGTCCTCTTGGGCATTATGCTAACCTGCGATGTCACAGGGAGAGACAAACATTTTACGTTCTCACGTATACCTAGAATCTAAAAAAAGCCAAACGCACAGAAACAGGAGCTGGACTGGTAGGTGTCAGGGGCTGGGAGGTGGAGGGGGTGGGGAGGTGGTGGTCAAACGGTCCGAAGTCCTAGCTCTAAGATAAAGAAGATCTGGGGGGCTAAGACACAGCTCAGTGCTAGAACTGACAACACCGTATTCCTGGAAGTTGTTGGGGGAGTAGATCTTAAGTGTTATCTAGACACACACATTCGATGTACACACAAGTCATACTTCTGCAAGAGGATGTGGAGGTATTAACTAAGTCTATCATGGCAATCGTTTTGTAATACATACACGTATCCAATCAAGACATTGTACACCTTCAACTGATGTGTGTTCATGGCAATAATATCTCAAAACAAAAAGCTGAAACAACAGTCCTCTTGGCTGCAGCTCCCGAGCCCGTAGGAAGCCAGGATGTTCTTCCCACCATCACGCCCCACCTCTTCAGTGCGCTGTTTCTCGGTTGCCCCATTCACTTCCCCCCGCCCCACCCAGGGCATGTCTGCCCTCCTCTGGCCGTCTTCTCACCCCGGAGTCTCTCCGTCTGATCTGTCCCACCACAGTGTCAGCTCCGGGAAGATACGGGATTATTTTCTATTTCACCCACCGTGACACCCCCAGTGCCTGAAGCAGTCCTTGGTGCGTGGGGCGCCCACCACTAATCCATGCGTAGAGTGAATGGATTTCACTACATCTGTCCGTCCCCACTGCTCTAGCCCTGATCAGAGCCACTGTCGTCTCCAGCCTCGTCTGTAGCAACACCTTCCCCACCAGCCAGTCTCTGGCCGTGTCTACTCCTATCTCAGCTGCTAGTATGGTCATGCTTAGCACACTGAGGCTGCCAAGCTCCTTCCTTCCTTATCCCCTGCTGTGTGGAGTGCATCCCCTGTCCCATGGATGCCCCTCCATTCTTGCCCTGTGGCTCTCCATTTTCAGGTCACCTCATCAGAGCTTTGCCCAGACACCCTAGCTTTGAGAGCCCCCCTCAACTCTCTCCCCCCTCCTCATTTCCCTATTTCACTATTTTTATAGCACTTTTCATGTCTGAAAAGTGTCAGGCCCTGAAAGGATGTATTTAGCGGAGTGATCACTGTCTATTACCCTCACGGAAATTAGAGGCTCTGTACAGTTTTCTGCCTGTCTCCCATGCCTAACATCCGGGCACATGGCAGCTTCAGCGAAGATGTGCTGCCTGGCTGGGGGCCAAGGTGAGCCTGAGGTGGAATGGAGAGAACAAAGCAGCTATCAAGTATGTGCCACCAGAATACTCTCAAAATCAAGACATGCCACCCGATGATAGCTTCAGGTCGGTGACTCCATGTGCAAGTCTTCTTTGCTTTTGAACTATTCATTTTTTCCTAGGCCCAGCCTAAACTTTTACATTCGTTCTATGTCCTTATAAATTCAGTGTATTAGTTTACTCTTAAATGATAAACAGAAGTTTCTAGACAGGAGTACTTGGATGCAGCCTAGTTTTGCATTCGGCATGTGTTTGATCCTATTAGAAGGTGTTAGGCAACAATTAGTTTGCTATCATTTCCCACAGACCAGAAAACTCGGGACCCAGCGGAAGAGCATGAAGACTCATAGCCAAGGTTTGCCAAACTTATACTGCGATCCAAACAGACACTGGGAAAGAATCGGCTTCCCTCTGCCTCCCGTTCCACGGCCTGTGTAGGCCACTCCGTTAACGAGCCACGATACAGAGCCGGAAGGGACACATTCTTCAAATGAAAGAGCTGCTTCCACACTGAACACTTTCCCCCATTTATAGAAGAAAAGAAAAGGAAGAAGAAAAAAAAAAAACTGGGAAGAAACCAACCACTTATTCCTGAAGAGAAGACAAGCCCAAGCCACAAAGTGCGAGGCAGGACCCCGCTACCGGCTGTTTCGGGTTCCGTGAGCGACACGGTTCGCCTTTGGGGTATTTTGTAATAGAACAGAAGAAGGAAAACCCGGCTGGACCAGGGATGATAACACAGTGTTCGGAAGACACAAGCCACAAACAGGAAAGAGAATGCAACATGCTTCATTGGTGCCGTGAAATAATACAAGCATTGAGGGAGTAAATATTCCACGTGGCACACGAAGGAGAGACACACCCTTGCTACTACTCACTGATGATTAAAAGGAAATTGCAAAACACTGTTTCTCCCTTTTCAAAGCAACAGATATCCAAAAAAACAAAACAAAAACAAAAACAAAATCCTCAGCTTCAGGAAAGGCATTGGAATGTGAGGTCTCAGGCTGGCCCCACAAAGAAGAACCAGAGCTTATGGAAATGGAGGCAAACAGGAAGCGGAGGGAAGGAACGCTGTGGAACGTAGGGACAGCGTGGACAGCTGGAGGACCGCCGAGGCAGGAGCAGAGGGCACGGGAAGGGATGAGGATGGGAGAGGCAGGGGTGGTCTGGCACCCCAAGCCGGGACCCCTTCGAGGGAGTAAGGCGAGCAGGCAGCCAGGCCAGGGCCTGTGGGGGTAGGGAGGGTAAGAAATCACCTCCCCCAAACGAAAATTTTAAATTAAGTCTTTCAGCTGAAAGAACACTGCTCCCCCAAAACTTCCTACGTATTTTTTAAAACATCAAAGGGTAGAATTTCTGCTCAAGGGACCTAAATGAACGGCATAAACAAACAATACATATTTGGGAAATAAAGACCTAAGAACTGCTAATATAAGAAGGGTTAATAAAAAGTATCTGCCTGAGAACCCCCCCACCAAAAAATAAAGCTGCGAAGCTAAGGAAGTCCCTCCTTCCTAAGGAGGAAACCAGGGACCACTTTGGTAGGCTCTGCACTAAACATGATCTTGTGTCCTAGAAAACGCAAAACGGAATGACTTAGGTCTGAGTCCCAAGTTCCGTTTACCGACTCCTGCCCTCGAGGGGGCACAGACCCTGCCTAAGCCTCATTTTCTTCACCTGCGAAATGGGCTGTTCACACCTACCCGCAGGAAGATGTCACAAAGACCAGGTTAAGTGCTTTTGTGTTCCGGGAGCTGGCAAGGGGCTCTAGGCCATGTTGCTACGTAAATAAACATGAATAAAAAAAACACATCCACCCGTTTTGTCGCCCCAGTCTAAATATGAACAACAAACAACAAAGGGGGAAATGAACAAATTTGTCGATTAGCCTTCTGACACCCCTTCCATTCAAGATGATCAGAGGTAGTTGCCTAATTAAAATGTTTTCAACTCTGATCAACTCTTCTTTAAAAACATATGAGGCAGTCTCAGCTCATAGGATTGGAAATGAAAGACCTCGGGAAGCATAATTAGCATCGTTTTGCTACAGGTTTGCAGGCAGATAATGAGTAAGTTGATAGTCCGCCAGCTGCCATGTCTGGGGTTGGTGGTGAAGTCCGACAGAACAAAACTCTCCTCTTTTTTCTTTACAGGCAGTGGCCCGCTATGCAAGTCCTTCATGTCCCTTAAAATGGATTCTTTGCCACCAGTAACTTAGTGCTATAAACACTCTAAGGGCGTCTGGGCGGCTCAGTCCGTTGTGACCGACTCTTGATTTCAGTTCGGGTCATGATCTCAGGCTTCATGGGTTCGAGCCCTGCATCAGGCTCTGCACTGACAGTGAGGAGCCTGCTTGGGATTCTTTCTCTCACCCCCTCTCTCTGCCCCTCCCTTGCTCTTTCTCTCTCTCTCTCAAAATAAATAAACCTCAAAACAAAACAAAACAAAAAACAAAAACCTCTAGACTCTGTGAAAGTCACACTGGTGAAAGAGGCTAGGAGAGGATTCATGTGTAACGGAATTTTGTACAAAGGGACTGAACCACCACCTCTCCAGCCGGTGGCAAATCAAATGAGCTACAAGTTTTACCAGGTCGGTGAACAGGGCTGCGGGACCACAGAGAAGGGGGCCCATGACTCCCCAACTCTGGGGAGGTCAGGAAGCCATCTCCGAGGGGGGGGATCCCTGAAGATGGTCTGAAGAATGAGCAGGGTCTTGCCAGGAAAGGCAGGGGGCCAGGGCACCAGGCAGAGAGGAGTGCACACACGTGGAGGAGGCTGGTGGCAGTGCGGGGAACCCCAGGAGTACAGCCTGCGTGACAGGGAGAGAGACAAGAGCAAGGGCAGAAGCCAGGAAGCAGTCTGAGATGAGCCTTTACGAGGTCAACTTGGTTTTGCAGGTAGAAGAGCCTTCAAAACCCTGAGCGTTCGTCACAACCACCTGGCGGGCTTGTTAACACACAGACGCAGGGACCCAAGAATTTGCACTTCTAGTAAGTGCCCAGTGATGCTGATCCAGCCAGTCTGGGCACCACCCTGCGAGAACCGCTGCCCTAGAAGGTAATCCTGTAACCCCCTCGTGCGTCACTACCCTCCCCACCCACTCACATATGCAATGTGGCACACGTAAACCTGTGCGCCTGTATTTCTTAATTTGATCTTCACTCTACCAAAATCCCCAAGCAACCCATACGAACTGCACACAGCACAGCAAAGCAGAAGGAAAATGGGGTGGAGGTGGAGAGTCCCTGGCACCTCACGGTCCCCCCTCGGCCGCTGAATCTGCAGCCCCTACCCCGGCTTGTCTCAGCACACCCTCCACTTGCTCAGGAAAGGGGTGACATGGGCCTCTTTCCACCCACTCCTTCCCAGACTGCAATGAACCAAAAAATCAGAACGGGGGTCAGGGGAGAGAAACAGTGTTATGATAACAAACACTAGGGATACTCCGAAGTTTGTTACAGTAGCATTTTCTGTGTAAGTGTAAACAGACACAATTCATGTTAAGCCTTTTTATCTTGGCACCTCAAAGAGAATGTGTTTACATTGTATACGTACACTGATATCTTACACACTCGGCAAGCAGGCCTCGCAACCTGACACATTCAATAACCACCCGCAATCACAAGACTGTAAGGGATTGCATCGCACAGGTGACTTTCGGAACAGAAATTAAAAATTAAGTGTAATTTTCAACATGCAAACTGTCCTCCACTGCCCCACAGAAGAGCCATCTCTGTCGTGCTTATAAACGTAATCTAAAAACCCATTCACACAGAAGACGTAGCCCCGAAGGCTCTGAACATTAACAGAGTGCACTGCAATGTGCAAAGAATTCACAGAGCGGGCTGAGATGTTTACGTCCTGCCTCGCTGATGAAGAAATGGAAACTTCACTGGGAAATACTTCAAAGATTGGCGGGAACATAAGCCCCAGTGTCCCCATCACAGAAAGCATCTGGAACCACACAGGCTGGTACAGAATGAAGCTGTATTTGCTGGCACACAGAAACAACACCTATTTTCCTGGGTCTTCAGGAGAACAACTTTGCCAGCTCTGATGGCGACTCCAAACTCTAAAATATCGAAAGTCCAATATTCCAGGTCCTTATATTTCAAAACTTTTTTAAAATGTTTATTTGAGAGAGAGAGAGAGAGAGGGAGAGAGGGAGAGAGGGAGGGAGGACAAGCGGAAGAGGGGCAGAGAGAGAAGAAAAGAGAGAGAACCCCAAGCAGGCTCTGCACTGTCAGCACAGAGCCTGATGCAGGGATCCAACTCATAAACCGTGAGATTATAACCTGAAGCCAAAGTCAGACACTTAACCTACTGAGTCACCCAAGTGCCCCTGAAGTCCCTATATATACATATATGTGTGTATATATAAACATTTATTTATTTTTGAGAGAGAGAGAGAGAGATGGCATGTATGCACAGGCAGAGGAGGGGCAGAGAAAGGGGGACAGAGAATCCGAAGCAGGCTTCAGGCTCTGAGCTGTCATCACAGAACCCCATGCGGGGCTTGAACCCAGGAACCATGAGATCATCACCAGAGCCGAAGTCAAACACTTAATGACTGAGCCACCCAGGTGCCCCCAGGTCCCTATATTTTAAAAGCACCTTTGTAAGAGCAAATCCTTTGTAACTATTCCCATTCCTAACAGCTGGTTGCCTTTTGGATGAAGTGGCGCCCAGGGATGAGACTCCCTTGGTGATCTCCACCCGCTACCTCCCTGCCTCAGCCCCCCACGGGCCCTCGGGGAACATGCATCGGGCTTCATGGCCTGGCTCCCCCGGGGGGCCAGCCTCAACACAGGAGCTGCAGGCTGACCTGGAAAGCATGTGCTCCTTCTGCCTCCTTTTCCCTTCTCTCTGACTCTGGATTTTCTGCTCAGAACCAGGCTAACCTTCCAAATAAAAGTCGGCCCTGTGGCCCCCATCCCATCTCCTGGGCTTTTATAGAACGTGTTACATCACTCCAGTTCGCATCCTCATTTCAAAAATATTTTCCAATGCTCCAGTTACCTCAAGTGACCTGGACTCTTTCAATTAGCCAGTTATCTCCACAAGCTGATTATGGGTGTCCAGACCCCCCTCACCGGCTTCCTCTGTGCCATGGCGAGCTTCCTCGCGGATGTGCTGAAGGTCCGTCTCTTCCACCGTTGAGGCTCTTTATCTGATTTGGGGGCTTTGTCAGAGGCGAAGGGACCGCCTGCCACTTGGCCTGAGGTCAGCCACTTCATCGCTCTGTGCCTCAGTTTCCTCAAGCAGGTTTGGGACTGAGTTTGTTTATTCTTCCCAGGAATACTTCTACAATGCCTACCGGGTGCTAATATGTAACCTTCCAGGGGCTCGGAAGCCAGCAGTGAACAGAATCAACATTCCTGCCTTCGCAGAGCGGCCAGTCCCGCTGAGCCCTAAAACCACCCCCATCCACGTCTCCAGCGCAGGCTCCCAGGCTCACCGCAGCCGCCCTGGCCGAGGGCCCCCTGGGACTCGATGCGCTCAGAGAGATGCTCCTGCTGGACGCCCGGGGAGTCGACTCACACCTCTTGCAAAGAGCCATCACACAAAACACAACAGGACGCCGGTCTCTGATGCCCAGTCAGTCATCCCGGGACAAGCAAGCCTAGCCATGGCAGGAGCTGCTGGTGGCAGCAGGGACCTCGTGGAGCTGGGGGACGGGTGGCAGGGATTTAAGCAGAGGAGAAGGAAGGGGAGGGAGAGGTCTGAGGGAAAGCAGGAAGAGGCAAGGCACGCCACAGAAGGGCAACGAGAGGCCTGGAACAGAAGGCACTAGAGGAGCCAAGAAGAAAACCCCAGCTGGAGGTGTCGCCTCAGCACTCTCAGACCAGCAGGAAGACCACGGAGGGGGTGCCTGGGGGGCTCAGTCAGTTACGCAGCTGACTTCAGCTCAGGTCATGATCTCACAGTTCAGGAGTTCGAGCCCCATGTTAGACTCTATGCTGACAACTCGGAACCTGGAGCCTGCTTTGGATTCTGTGTCTCCCTCTCTCTCTGCCCTTCCCCTGCTCACACTCTGTCTCTCTCTCTCTCTCTCTCAAAAATAGGCAAACATACATAAATAAATAAATAAATAAATAAATAAATAAATAAATAAATAAATACCGACTGACCGACCACGGAGGAGTCCGGGCATAAACATCATAAAAATAAGAAGGAGTTTGGGAATGGTCACTCTGGCAGTGGTCAGTAACCGAACAAAAGTACAGAAAATTGCACACCCATGTCCATAGCAGCATTATTCCCAGCAGCCAAAAGGAGGAAGCAACTCAAGTATCCACGGATGGATGGATGGATGGATGGATGGATAGATGGATGGATACTACACAAAATGTAGTCTATTCATACAATGGAAATAGGATTCAGCCTTAAAAAAGAAGGCAATTCTGGGACGCCTGGGTGGCTCGGTCAGTTAAACGTCTGACTTCAGCTCGGGTCATGATCTCACAGTGGGTTCCTGCCCTGCGTCGGGCTCTGTGCTGACAGCTCAGAGCCTGGAGCCTGCTTCAGATTTGTGTCTCCCTCTCTCTCTGCCCCTCCCCCACTTGCTGTCTCTCTCTCTCTCTCTCTCTCTCTCTCTCTCTCTCTCTCTCCAAAAATAAATAAACATAAAAAAAAAAAAAAAGGAAGGCAATTCTGACACAGGCTACATGTGGATGAACCTTGAGTGAAATTAGCCAGTCACAAAGGCACAAACACTGTATGATTCCACTGCACACAGGAGTCAAGTTCACAGAGATGGAAAGTAGAGTGGTGCTTGCAGGGCGTGGGGAGGGGGCAGAAGGGAGTGGTGGGGGGTTTCATGTTTTCAAGATGAAGAGAGTTCCAGTGATGAGCTGTACACTGACCTGAATGTACTTAATGTGACTATACACTTAAAAATGGATAAGATGGCAAATTTTATCTGTAAGTGTATTTTGTCACAATTTTTGTAAGTATAAACATTCACTGCATTTTATTCTGCCCCTCACATGGGTCACACAGGTGTAAACAGACAGCTAAACACAGGCCACGTAGCCCCTCCAGCACCGAGGACCACGGAGAGCCCCGCAGGCTCACCGAAGGGCTGGGCATGGAGAATGACACCCCCGGGCCAGGCTCGGCTGTGGGGCGGCACCCAGCACAGCCAGAGACCTCGGGGCACAAAACAGCGGAGCCTCAGGAAGAGTCAGATACAGACGCCCCCGGGGGAACGGGTGCTGAGCATCCGAGGCAGGTGTAAGGGGCCCCATCAATGGGCGCCCGCGCACCTCTCTGTGGAGGGGGCAGCAGCTAAAGCCCCAGGTGTGAGCCCCCGCCCTCTGCCAAGGAGCCTGTGGCTGACCGTCGCTATCTGATAGGACCCAACGGCAGAACGCTCACTCTGTTTCATCAGTTTTCTGACTCTGTGTGTTGGCAGTTTGTGTCTTCCAGCCAGGTACTCAGGTCTGAGGCTCCACGCAGCTCTGGCCTTTGGACGACGTGGCTGAGTAAGCATGAAAGGGGGACTCACGCTCCAGCCTGTCCTCCCCACCCGCATATACAATCTCCCCGTCCCTGTCCCTTAGGCCTTGACGCCCACTCCTGCAAAGGCCTTTGTACCTCCTATCATGCCTGCATTTTTATTCTGCTCTAACACCTCCAGAGAGGTATTTTTTCCAGTCTGTGCTTAGCCAAGCATCTGGAGGCCGACGCACCCCTGACTCCCCTGACGCACCCCTGAGGCATGCTGCAATTTTTACAAAGACCAGGTACCCTCTGCATTGGGGATTTCTTCATCCATGCCACGGGGGCGTCCACTCACCAGCCTGGACAGCAGCCCACGGAAGCCACGCTCGGTGTCCGGGCCAGAGAGGGTGTCCTAAGCCAGTGGAGAGCCAGAGACCTTGACTCTCCAAAAAGATCAATCAAACATCTTTCGCTCAACCCCACTCTGCTCCAGATAACAGCCCAAAACCCGAGCGACCCGGTCGTAACACTCCCCCCTCCGCTCCGGCAGTTTCATCAACCAGAGGCAGGATAAAAGAAACCCACTGCGGCGGAGCGAAGCCATGGGTCATAAGCCTTAAACCATCACAAACCACAATGACTGGGATTTGGGGATTTTTCTTCTTCTTAGCATAAGGATATTTTTAATTGGTAGATTGTGGGGACGCTAGACTTTCTCTACAGTGCCTTGTTATAATCTCATCATATCCTTGCTGAGCTACATTTGAACAGCTGGGCAAACGTGCCATTCACCCTCCAATGTGCTGATTAATGAATGGCCCAAGGAAGGTCTCTGGGGGAAGGCCACAGGGCTCTTTCTGAGTCCTATACATTTCATCATTTTTATCAATTACTTGAACGACAGCACAGATCAAATGTTTATCCAAGTCAAGGATGCCAAGTTTCCAGGAGAGATGGCAAATACATTGGATAACAGAGTCAAGAGCTAAAAAGATCAACAGATTGGAATTGCAATTGAGAGGAAATAATGTTATTTGGACACTTGGGTGCAAAAAAAAGAAATGCACAAATGTAGGAGGTGTGAAAAAGACTTAGGAGATTTAATTGGATATAATTTCTGCATGTGATGATGGGGTGCTGTGGCTGCCAAAAAAAAAAAAAAGTCAGGTGGTCTTGGACTGTATTAAGGGAGGGTGAGTAGAGTAAGGGGCCAGAGGAGAGCCCCCTCAAACTGGGTCTCTGTCTGCACAGTTTTAAAGAGAGGGCATGGGAGGAAATCCGTATGACAGCCAGGGAGGAGCAGGGACCGAAAATCCCTCTCCTGGGGAATGGGAACACAGAACTCGGACCAACACAGGGGGAAAGACTCGGGCTCCGTCGGAGAACATGAAGCAGGATTTACTTGAAGTCGGGCAGGGCTGCCTAAGGAGGTAATGAAGATTTCTGATTGCATTTACTGCTGATAACGGTGTGTTATTTACCCTGTTTACAGCTGAGGACACAGAGACAAAACAACCGAATGACCCACTGGGGTCACTCTGTTATGGGGGGGGCAGGGACGGGGGCAGGGCTGGGGCTTGAATCTTGATTTCCTCCCACTGACCTGGAGCAGAAAATTCCTCCTTGGATGCACGGCCAGGCAGCAAGGATGCTGCAGGCGGGTGCGCATGTGTGGGAGAGGGGCTCTCCGACACACGGTATGCCCCGGACACCATCTGACCATCGCGGGCACCTCCCTTAGGGCTCTCAGGGTAGGCAGACACTTCTGTCAAGCCCAAAGCCCTGACCCCTCCCAGAAAGACAATAAAGGAAACCTGTCAAGAGCCTTACGGGTATCTCCACCCATATGTACCGGGACCACACGCTGACTGAGGGGGTTAACTTCTTATTTCTGACCACACGTTCCACCGAAAAACCATGTACCGTAGCCATAAGCTAATTCCACTGCAGAATGTCAAATTCTTTTCGTCGTCGTTGTTCACGCCCCATGGGGGAAGAAAAGACAGAAAACACAGTCTCGCCCAACTACAAGAACACTTCCTGTACAGGTGACATTTTCCTTGGTGGAGGGAGACAGAGCTCGCAAATCTGGAACTCGAGATTTCGATTCCATCAGACAACTGCCCCTCCTCACTCCCTGTGTTCCCATGAAGTCACAAACCCACCTTTATCTCCCTCTCAAATAGCTCTCCTTCCACACACTGCTCTTTGTAACAATTCTACTTAGAAACAGGTCGAACTTCCCTCCGCAAGTCACGGGGAAGTCGGCCCCCCTCGACCTCACCACACACGTTCTTTATTTGATGCTGAAATTCAGATCACACAAAGATGCCCTCATGTTAAGAGAGTTACCAGCCCAACCGAAAAATCTCTATGTTCTTCCGCAGCAATTGAGAAGCTTTTTTTTTTTTTTCTCCTTTACAAGTTCAGGTTGAGAACAATGTAACTCTCAACTTGGACAAGCACGAGCAACTCTTGCCTTTAAAGCGAACCACTTAGAGAGATGTGAGGGACCAAATGTGGCCACCAGCATCTGTATCCCCTCTCACCCGGGCCTTCCATTCAAGTGGACGCAGGGGTGCTGGGGCCGGGGCACTGCAGGGGGAGGTCCCACGGCAAGGGGGCAAAGCCATGCTGCAACACCCCCACCCGGGAAGGCGGCAGGTGCTCCCAAAGCTACAGAGCAGTACAACCAGGCCATCGGAGCCTGACGTGGCTGATTCTCATTAGTGCAGGGGGGACACACGTGCCCGCTCGAGGGACTGTCATAGAGGATGAACGACACTGGCATGGAATGGGTACCCGTGAACAAAAGAGACAGTGGGGCCGCCCCCCGAAACGCCTCCAGTTCAATTTCCCTGCACCGACACGCCAGCATGTACTGCGTTAATTTGCGTAAAAGGCAGCGGTAGCATGGTACCTCCACAGAGACCAGAACGAGTATACTAATAAACCCTGGCTACATAAGAGAGCAGCAATTAAGTGCAATGGGGTAATCCCAGTGCTCCTCGGTACTGGATAAGGGACACACTTCCCGAGGTGCCCAGAGCAAAGACAGGTGCAATGGAGGAGGCCCACCTCGGCACTTTCCCTCTTTAGGGTAATGCAGGGTGTGGCCTCTAAGACTTCCACCCTGGACAGCAGGGACACACAGAGAACACACGATCGTTCTGTCAGGGAACAAACAAGCCCCTGCGACGTGAAGGGGCAGCTCGGTGGCACTCCGATGAGACGGGCCCCTGCCGTCAGCGCGCTGCAGAAGCAGCCGGCCATAGAGACCCGAGGATGGAGTCCCCAGATCTTCCGTGCTCCGCAGCTAGAGGCGGCAGCTTCGGGACAGGGGCCATGCTCGGGAGCTCTGTGGACCCGCTTTCCCAGGGACCTGCCAAGGAACCACGCACAGAGTACGGGATTCGAACGGAGTCGTTGGCAAAGGAGGAAAACAAAATCTAAACAAAAAGCCTCAAGTCCCCACGATAGGATAATAAATCCTGTCCCCCCACGTGCAGGTGACACTTACGGGCAGGGTTAATGCTCACCCGCCTGCGGCCAACGCCACCTCTCTGCCTGCGGCCCGCTCTGCTCGTCCTGGCCCCAGCCTTATGGGTCTCCCAGGCACAGCACTGCTGGCGGAGAGTCCACGGAGGGGCGTGAAGAAAAGGGTGTTCCCGTGGGACCAAGCCCCAGGGCCGGAGGTCAGGGAGTGGGTTTGCAAAGGCTCCGTGCGCCCCTCCGTGCGCCCCTCCGGGCTCGCTATGGAGGTCGATGCCTGGGGCAAAGGAGGCGGAGTCTGGCAGAACGTAATGCCCCTGGAGACAGGGGGAGCCCGGGTTCTCAGGTGGGCTGCCCACTCCTGCGTCGCACCCGGGCCTCCCTCGCCCTGCATCCCGGAGTCCTCGGGAGCAAGAGGTGTTTCTCCCTTCCCCACGATCTCCCCACACCATCGAGGCACGCGCTCTCACTGCTGACGGAAAACCACACACTCAGGGTAACACCGCGTGCTCTCCATATTTAAACGCTGGGGCCCGTGGCCAAGAAGAGTGTCTGCGGTAGATGCTGTGGGGAAAAAGAGATTTTAAAGGAAGGCTCCGATTCTTTGAGAACAGGTCCCTATTCTGTTTATATTTCTAGCAGCACCTAGTGCTAAAGAGACGTCGTATCCAGTGTCACTGGAGAGTCCCATCCCTGTGCTCATCTTAAGGTTTCCGGGGCATCCTCGACACACTCCCCTGATTAGAAAAATGTAAACTAGAACATTTTTAGTTTATCGGCTTAGCAAAAAATTACAAATCTAAGAACGCCAAGCTTGAGCGGACACGGGACGATGTGTGAACAGCACACTTACAGCCATTTTTGGAGGGTAACATCGACCCCCCTCCCATAGCTGGGGAAGACAGACGAAGAGTATTCCCCAGAATTGTGTTTATAAAATCAAAAACTAGGAAACCACCTAAACGACCATCTTTCAGAGAAACTACAAGGCCTCCTTACAGTCATTAACGCAGCACAACGGAAAAGAACAGAGTATCTATATGCGGTGATGTTGAAAAGCCAGGTACAGGAGAGAAGCCCGCTGAACACCACATCAGCCAGTGGCCGAGGTCCACGTCGCTGGGGAGAGTGTCGCTGGCAGCGTGTTCCCTGGATGGGCTGTGACAGAAGAGCACTCTGCCTCTGGGGTCTTCCCACCCCAAATCCAGGATCCCGGTCAACCACAGGAAAACCATCAGACAAACCCAAATTAAGGCCACTCTGCGTAAACCTGACCAGTGCTCCTCAAAACTGGCACAGCCACCAAGGAGTAGGAAAGTCTGAGAAACCGTCACCGACCAGGGGAGGTGACAGAGACGTGGAGACCAAACGTAACGCAGGATCCTGTGTGGGATGCTGGGAAAGGAGAACGCTGGACAAAAAGCGGTGACGTCCATGTCAAGTATGGGATGAAGGTAATTAAAATAACGCAGTGACGCCGGTGCCTCCGCTGTGGCAAGTGTCCACGGATGCAGGGGAAACAGAGAGAGGCGTGTAGGACTCTGTACTGCCAAGGCAGCTCTGCTGCAAATCTAAAACTATTCTAATAGAAAAGAGCTCTTTAAAACAGACAGATGGGGCGCCTGGGTGGTTCAGTCCACTAAGCATCAACTTCAGCTCAGGTGATAATCTCGAGGTTCGTGGGTTCGAGCCCCTCGTCGCCCTCTGTGCCGACAGCTCAGAGCCTGCAGCCTCCTTTGGATTCTGTGTTTCCTCTCTCTCTCTGCTCCTCCCTTGCTTATGCTCTGTCTGTCTCTTAAAAAATAAATGTTAAAAAAAAGTTTTAAAGAGGCAGAGAGGGGCGCCTGGGTGGCTCAGTCACTTGAGCACCCAACTCTTGATTATGGCTCAGGTCATAATCCCAGGGTCATGGGGTCGAGCCCCACACTGGGCTCCGAGTGGAGCATGGAGCCTGCTTGGGATTCTCCTTCTCTCTCTCTCCTTCTCTCTCTCTCCCTTTACCCTTCTCTCCCTGCTCATGTGTGTTCTCTCTCTAAAATAAAATAAAAAATAAATAAATTTTTAAAAATTGCAAAAAATAGAAACAGATGGACGGACTGAGGACAATAGGGACCCTATTTATGTTATTTTAAAAAACTATCTATCACTCTGTGGCCGCTTCCCCTCCTTACTCGCCAACCCCCTCCCAGTTTACACAGGTGTACACACGCGCACAGGAGAAAACATCTGGAAGGGCGTGGTGAGCCGTCAACAGTGATCACCTCTGAGGGAGGGAGAGGACGGGCTACAGAAGTCACCTCTACTCTGTGAGGTGCCATTTCCACTTTCACAAGGACCATACATTCACGTATTACTTGTACACTCAAAGCCGCTTTAAAAAAATTTTAATGGTTATTTATTTTTGAGACAGAGAGAGACAAAGTGTGAGCAGGGGAGGGGCAAAGAGAGAGGGAGACACAGAATCCGAAGCAGGCTCCAGGCTCTGAGCTGTCAGCACAGAGCCTGATGTGGGGATGGAACTCACAGACTGCGAGATCATGACGTGGGCCAAAGTCGGATGCTTAACCAACTGAGCCACCCAGGCGCCCCTCAAAGCCGTTTTAAAAACAAAGAAAGATATCCAAGATACATCACGTCGAAAAACCACAAATCGTCCATTTATGTTTTAAAAAGACCGAGGACACGACATTTTGCCATGCGTGGGGAACGTGAGCAAAGCTTACCTGTGGAAAGTAGGATGGAAGGGGGAAGAGTCTAAAGAGAGGAGAGCAGGACGGGGGGCTCGGCGCATTTGCGTCTACGCGTTTTACCAAGAGCACGTCTTATCAGAATCGTCAACAAAATGATAATCCCTCCCCCCAGTTTGTTCCTGACTGGCTCCATCTCCTTGGGCCTAAACCGCTCCCAAAGGCGCTCACGAACATTTTGCCATCCCGCTTTGGCAGGGCCCTAGCCCGGCCCCTGCCTACAGCCCCCTGCCCTGCCCCTCACGTGTTAGATGGACTGCTGGTAACAGGATCTCTCCATCCAACAGGGCCTGCAGGGGACCGCTGCGGCTCCCCGCTGTAGCGTCCTGGCACAGCCACAGGAACGTGGTAACCGATCCCCACGATGGCAGGAAAGTGTGGCGAGTGCCTAACGTGCCTCCTGAATCATCTTTACGCTAGGCAAGGTCTCCTCCAGCAGTAAGTAGGCTGTAATACTTTGGATGAAGACTTTCTGATTTGTCAACCTATGACCAACTCCCAGGTCCCCATCTGGGGTGGTTGACAACCGAGTCCAAAAGTCCAAAGCTGCTTCTCTCGAAAGGGACATCGAAAACAAACAGCTGGAAATAACTGGAAGGTATCTAGAGGGAGGAAACGGCACGATGAATATGAAACACTGCCCATTCCACGTTGCTTTTAAGATCAAGTGACTTAATTTCACGCATCGATTTTTCTCGGAGTGATTTAATTTCACGAACACTGGCTGGGCCTCGGCCTCCTTGATTCCTTGGTTCCTCTAAGCAGGCCAAAGTCACCACCCACCACTCAGAGAAGGGACAGAAGTGGGGACCTTAGGCCTGGGGTGGGCATCGAGCTGCATGACGAGTGGAAGCGAGGTGCCTCTGGCATTAATCCTGGCTCCTTTTTTAGGTCCTGGTCTTTCAGAATGTCTGATAAAAGCTGGGCCCTTTCACCAAAGAACTACACTTACAAAGGGTTTGCATACAATTTCAAGAGGTCTTCTGAACCCCATCGAAGGTCCTCCTGAGTCGCAGATCACTAATCAAGAACACTTGAGCCTCCAGCCTTTATAATACCATCTTACAGAGGAACAAACGGGGGTCTGGAGAGACTTTCTCAAAAGTCCCCCCTTAGCTGGTGGAAGGATGGAAAAGAAGCCCTCGTCTCCGCTACCAAGAAGAGATGTTTCTAAAAACGTGAAGCAGAAATCAGCCTTGATCCTCCGAAAAAGGGTTCATAACATCATTCCCACGCCTCCCGATGCCGCACAATGGTACATACGTGACACGGTGCGGTCGCAACGCACCCAGGTATCAGTCTGCGTAGTGAGCAACAGTGTCACAATGAGAGCAGGCCAGGGCTGGGATCCACGATCCGAAGCCCCGCACTCACTCATGAAACAAGAATCCAGGTTTAGATTGCCAGAGAACACGCAGGGCAGCCTCGTAGGCAGCAACCTTGTCCTTTAAATACCAAGCAGGCCCGCAGAGGCCCTCAACCAGTGGGGCCCAGCGCCCCATCCAACAGCCTCCACCTGACACCACCAACCACAGAACATACGGCCCCCGCTGCCGATCCACAAGCAAAAGTCTCCAGGTGGGCGGCATTGCTTAGCCCATCTCTACAGACGCACAAGTCACAGCAGCAAACAGGGGCCAGCGAGTGTGAGTTTTACTTTCAGTTGAGAGATTAGGGACCTCCACCTTCCATCGGAGGCCACAGTTGTCAAAGCTAGACTCTGAGGGCAAAAGGAGACAGGAAGCCCTACAGCCGG
The DNA here is from genome assembly GCA_030068075.1 of Paguma larvata. Taxonomy (NCBI): domain Eukaryota; kingdom Metazoa; phylum Chordata; class Mammalia; order Carnivora; family Viverridae; genus Paguma; species Paguma larvata. The sequence continues at coordinate 125,063,470 of CM057827.1, read as the reverse complement.
TACCTCTGAACAACCTTCTCTCTTCGTCCGAATTTAACCATTATACAATGGCAATTTTGGGGTGCTATGGCATCTATACCAAGTCCTACCTGCTGCTGCCGCCACCTCTTCCCCGGTTACCACAGAGTACATTACCTGGCTGGGGGCTGGACCCCCAGCCTAACCGTCTACGATGTACCCTCTATTCTGCTTCCAAGGCAGTCTTTCTAAAATGCAAATCTGATGGTGCCCGTTCTTTCACTTTAAAGTCTCCCTGTACTTTCCAGATAAAATTCAACCACCTTAGAATGCCCTGTAAGACCCTTTGTGATCTGACCCATGCCAACACCTCCAGTCTACACTTCTAGCAGTCCCCCGCCTCCAAGGACAATACACGAACCCACCTTAGATTCCCAAACTCTAAGACGCCAAGCACACAAGCTTCCTTGTAGCTCCTTCTATCAAAACACCCATCTTCTCTATTTTGCCGGCCAGGCCCACAAAACTCACCTTAGTGCCAGCTCAACCCTCCACTTCCTGCTCTGCCACAGGACCCTGGCTGCGCCCATCTTCCCCTTGTGTTTGAGCGCTCACTAGCCAGCCTACTGGACTGTGAGGCTCTGGGCAGCAGGGACCGCCCTGGATTTATTTTCTCTCTTTCCCAAGGGCCCATCCAGCACAGGCCTGAGGAGTAGCCGGTACCTGGTAAGCACCGGTGAATGGATGACAGATACAAAATCAGCCTCTAATGGTTGTTCACACACTCTCTCTCCTGTCCTCCTCTGAAAACTTTCAGGCTTTAAATTCATGTGTGTCCATGGGAAGTCCCAGCAGGTCATTAAAATTTGCTAAAACTCTCAAGAGTATTATGGTTCCTCGAAAATTAAACAGAGAATTAACACGTGCTCCAGCAATTCCCCTGCCTGGGCATGCACCCCCAAGAACTGAGAGCAGGGACTCCAACATATTTGCACGCCTGTGTTAATACCAGCATCATTCCACCAGCAAGAGAGGAAGAAACCCGTGTGCCCAATGGATAAACAAAATGCCGTTTGTACAGAGAATGGAATATTATTCGGCCCTGAAAAGGAAATTCTGACACCTGCTACAATCCGGATGCGCCCTGAAAACATTATGTAAGCGACTGAGCCTGACACAAAAGGCCAAAGAGCGTTTAATCCCACTTATATCCGGTACCGAGAGTAGTCAAATTCGTAGAGACTGAAGGTAGAATGGTGGTTACCAAGGGCTGGGGGAAGGAAATGGTGCAGAAACGGGGAGCTAGTGTTTGTGAAACAGAGGCGGTTTCAGTTTTGCCATATTAAGAGAGTTCTGGAGATTGACGGTGATGCTGCTTGCACCACAGCGGGAATATACTGTCACTGAACTCTTCCCTTACAAATGGTTAAGATGGTCACTTTTACGTCTATTTTATGTTATGCATATATAAATTTTATGTCATGGGTACAATTAAAATGGCGGGGGGGGGGGTGGAGTGCCTTCATTTGCTCCTGTCTGACACTGTTCTAAGCCAAGTTCAAAGTAGTTTCAGGCACCGGTCGCTGCCCCACCAACCAAAGAGGCTACAGCCCAAAGGCTCAGTGATGAGGTGCACGGGATACAGGAAACGGAACCAGCTGCAAGCCCTGAACCAGATTTGTAACACTGGGAGCACGCTAGGCTTCTGCACACCCTTTTCCCACCTTTAACAGTCATTTGGGGGTGCCACTTAGGAGCTCAGCTCTCAAAGAGGCATCTCGGAGAGACCCTGGGTGGGCGATCAGTTCACACCATGGTTCGAACCAGTCACGGCTGCCTTCGGAGGCCCAGGAAAGAGGCTGTGTCTGAGCCGCTGGGAAGATGCCCAAAGGCAAAGGCCTGGAAGAAGAAGAGGAAGAGACTCCAGCAGGGTACATGGGAGCAGAGCACCGCAGAAGGCCAAGGGTGGAACCCCCAGGCAAAGCCTCTGCACTAACCAACTCAAGCAGGGAGTTCAGGTCTGTGCTCTTGTGAGTTACAGCCCCAGGAGGAGCCCACCGGGGCAGTTCCCAGGGGTCTGAGGAGCACCACGCACCACTGCCGGTCTCATGTCCCCACCATCAACTGTTTCCTTCCAGTTCCCAGAAATCAGTGACGTTGACTGGACTCAAACACAGCACCATTCTTCTTAAAAGCCAACAGCTCCAACTGCAAAGCGAAATGGAACTCTGAAATGCTAGGAGCCAATCTTCGGATTTTCAATCTAGTGAAATTTGATCCTCCAGTATACATCGGATGGAATGGCAAAGGAACAGATAAATTAGAATAATCTAGACTGGTTTCCGTTTAGCTCTGTAATGTGATTTGGGACCATATAACTGATTTTCCTCATTACACTTGGCCACAGATATTATTAAAATGAATTTGCAATTTCCAAATTATGTTAACAAATGGCACCCGATTATGTGCGGAGTGGTGGGGCAAAACCGAGGCTGTAAAAAAATCAACGTGGGGATGATTCTCTGGTGTGAAGGGGAGAAAGGGGAGGAAGAAGTGCATGTGCGGAGCGTGGAGGAGGAGGCCCAACTCCGCACGAGGTTTCCCAAACACCCTGAGGCTCCGGGGGCTCCATAACTTACCCCAGATCGGTCACTACATATTAATGCTGGGTGAAATTAACGCTGAAAGGCAAGCCTGGATTTACCAAGGCCAAAACCCCCGTGCAAGCTCTCCCAGAACCGGGGTCTCTCCCCTGACCACAGTTCTCTTTCTACTCTCTAAACTGTAGCATCCCACAGGCCAACTTCTGCTCCTTTTAAAAAAAAAAAAAAGCTCCCTGCTCTCATCTGGATAAGCTTTAGTTATGTTTGTAAAACATTCAGAAAAGGCCATAAAAAGATCTTCACCGAGGGCCGTGCTAAGTATTAAGTATTATTCAATAAACCACAGCTTGGAGGCTGCCAGCTGACGTCTAGCTGTAACCTGGAAAAAAACACTGGCTGAATAGATCTTTTTTTTTTTCCCCTGTTTAAATTTCTAGGTATCATTTACATTCACCTGCAACCCCGTCTCCCCCGTTAAAAAACATAAAACAAAAAACCAGAGCTCCAGTTAAGATACAGCCAGAGTAGGTGGTATATTATGATAAACAAAGATGACAATAAAGCATTTTTCCAGCTGCGATAAACATATTTAAGATCTATCATAGAGGCGGTTGGAGTTACAACGGAAAACGATCAAAATTACAAGTTGTTTATAACACAGAATTTATGTCTTCGAAGCTTTTATGTTTTAGAGAGAAGTTGTCTCGCTAGGAGATCATTTCCTTACCTTTTTTTTTTTTTTTTTTTCCAAATTTGAACTTTTTTTTTCCCCCTGGGGTGTAACTTTTCTGAGGTTGTCAACACACCCGAAGGGAGTTAGCAACTGGCTAGCGGATGGGCAGCGCCGTCTGTGAGCACGCAGCGCACGTGGCTCCGTTCAGAGGCCAAGCTGGGAAGGACGCTGCCCCGGAGTGGCCTGGGCGGCCTCAGGACCGGTCCCGCCAGGTGGTCACGACACTCGCATTTCATTATTTCTCAATATTTTGAACAAGCAGTTCAACTAACAGCTGTCTCTGAGCCCCAGAGATCAGAAGTAAAAAAAAAAAAAGGAACGGGGAATACTGTCCAGATTCCTAAACATCCATGCCTTCGTGCCGTTTCCCAGCCTCCGAAACCATTTGGTTTCTATATAGAGGCTTCCTTTCCCTACTTTAAAAAAAAACACACATACGCACACAACCAAAAAAAAACTTTAAACAATAAACCGTGCCATCCGACTGTGACTGATGAGAAGCGCTTGTGAAATTGGCTTGTCAGATGCACTTATGGAAGAGGATACCCACTTGATTGCAATCCGTAACGTCCCTGACATCCTACAAACTTCAATAGACAACGATTTCCTCAACAAACGAAACTGTTGTGTATTAAGCGAAGCTGAGCTGAGATTACCTCATCCCTTAAAAGCCAACGGCCGTCAACAAGTCATAACCCAGCTGGGCAGTGCCCTCGCGAAGACTCGTCCTTTGTGGCACGCAGGGGGGCTTGCCGGCAACCTCCCTGCCTGCCGAGCAGGAAGGGCCCCCGAATCGGGGGCTCTGGGGGAGGCTCGACAGGAGTGGATAACACCACACTGTGAGAGAGGTGGTCTGTGAAACGAATGCTTGACTTTTTGACTCAAAATAAGCAGCCCAATCGTGTGAGGAATCCTTGAGGTGGATCCTTGAAAAGGTACTTTATCTCTGGCTAAGTCAAGCACCCAAACTAGTCAGATCTCCCCTGTAACTCTTGGAATGTCGAGCTGGTGTCGCCTGTTTTAGTGAATATGTACTATGTGCCCAGCACCAGACTCTAAGGAGACAAAGAACACGCATCCTGCTCTTAGAGAACCGCTAAGAACCATGGAGGGGGGAGAGAAAGACACACCAATCATCCCAGTCTCATGATGTCAGCACAGCCCACAGTGCATACCAGGTACACTGGCAGGTAAAGAGGTCGCTGACATGAGAGTTTAACCAACTTTTAGGACAGGGATGCTGCCCAAGAGGCTACTTTGAGTAAAATGCATAGGAAGAGACATCTAACCACTTATTCCATGTGAGACCCAAATAAGACATTAGATATAAATTTAAAGAGCAGCCCAAAGAAAGATATTAGTTCCTGTGTCCCCAAGGAAAACGTGCAATGTAGACAAGGTCTTCAGTTAAGCTTTCAACGTTTCTGAACCAACTATTTAAAGAAAAAGGCTCCTCTTATAATTACAGTTGACACTTTTCCCCATGAAGAGCACACATCTGCTTCTTCAATGTGAAGCCTGGTCTCGTTGGGCCCTCAGTGGACTGCTACCTCACCCAACGAACAGGAATACTCTACACAAACCTAAGGGAGGCATTTCTCCTGGAATGTTCCCAGCCCCTTCTGGAAAACAACTCAGTCACCTCTGCAGATGAAAGAACCCTAGTACTCTAGGGAGATGAAGGGTCATCAAAAGCACATCAAACCAGATCACCACTGAACACTCTGCATGACCAAATGACAGTGGCAAGCCCTTGCGAGTCTCCAGGGCACAGTCACCCTGTTCACACATCCATCCTGACACCCACCCTGCTCCTGGACGACTCTAGGCCAGGGGGACCTCCTTATGGGCACCAAAGTACTTCCTCATCACTCTCCACCTTCCATGGAAAATCACTTGGCTCAAAAGAGAGAATACAAGGACGCCATCAAAATCCTAAACTGATTTCACATCATGCAACAGAAGTCGTGGCATTTCTTCTCCCTCCCTCCCCCCCCGCCGCCCCTCTGCCGAATAAAGACAATCTCCTTATGGTCACATATGCCAAACAGTCATGCAGATGATATCAGAGAAAGGCCCTAAATTCAAGTATTGGCCTGATATAGGTCTAAATCAAGAGACATGAGCAGAATTTTCAAATTAAACTGAGCCAGACTGACCTTTACCAATATGCAAGGTGAGGCTCTCCGCTGAGGCAAAGGGCACGTCACAGCACCTTGGAGAATGGCTGGAGCGTGAGACCCACGCCCTCCCTTGCATGAGACATCACCAAGGGTGCTGCTGTCCCAACTCTATTCCATCCCTGCAGCCAGGAACCACCTGAGGCCGTCCCAGCCACCTTCTGGGGCTCCCCTAATATCTGGTAAATTATAATACTACCTCAACCTGGAGGTTTATCCAGGGGCTACCCTCTGGGATGAACCCAAATATGCAAGCATCTGCCTCTCCATACAGCCTGAGGTCCATGCAACACCCACCGCACAGACTGCAATCAATGAAAACTTCCCTGCAACTGTATTCACTGATGGCAGATGCACAGATGGGCAGAGAAACAAATAATCAGGTGCGTGTCACGTGCCAGGCAGATGTGGGAAACAAGAATGGTACAGACGTTAGAGAGACTCAGCACCTGCCCTCGAGGGGCTTCCCATCCACCAGCGATGCAGATTTTGAGACGGAATCCTAACATATGTGGAGTGCCATTAAAGCTTAAAGCAGGAAGTAATTAATTCTGGTTCTTTGGGGGAAGGAAGGAGGCAAGCACAAAACAAAGAAAGCTCTGGCAGGTCTAATCAAGAATAAAAGGGAAAGGCAACCAAAAATAGAAGTGAGGAAACAGATACTGAGGAAGTAACACCATAAAGAACGGAGTTAAAATTTTTAAATGTGATGAAACTGATTCGTTATAAATGTCTAACTTGTCTAACCAAAGTTGATTCAAAAGACCAGAAACCCGAAAGACACCAATACCTGTGGAAGAGTCTTTTCAAGTTCCCACAGAACTACCCATTTTTAAAAACGTCAGCCTCCAACTGTTTAATAAGTGAGTTCTTTCAAACCTTCAAAGACCGTGTATTGCCATATTATATAAACTGTTACAGAGAAGAAAGTTAAAAGTCATTAATTCATTTCACAAAGCTAACATAAACCTGATAGCAAAAGCGGGAAAAGAGAGCATATAGAGAGAATCATAAAATCACCTCGCTTAAATTTCATTAGAGATGAAAAAATCTAAATTTTAGAAACAATTCTAAACGTTAGCACACTGAACTTAATTAGAAATGTAAACAGTCACCCACAACAACCAAAAATGGTCACCCCAGGACTTGAGGAATTACCAGCAGGTAACCTATTCCCACATCACACGACTAAGTATGTAATAATAGCATTGTCTGAATCTAATGGATGCTAAAATGACACAGGATGATATTCAATATCCATCCCTAAGAAGTCACCCATGCAAGCTGGACAGATAATTCTTCAACATGCTGAAACCCTCTGTTACATACGAGAGATCATACATATTGGGGAGTCTCAGAGGCTTTGCCATTAATACAAGCCAAAAAACACAAATACGCCCATAATCAGCATTCAGTATGATTCTGGATGTACCAGCCCATACAACAAGATCCTGCAGTCAACACTGTTTGGCTGACCCAAACCCCACGGCGGGCCCACTAGCCACCCCCCACCTCTAATCAGGGGCGGCCCTGAGACTCGTTCTAGCCATGACAGGGAGAGGCAGTTGGCTAAGCAGGGTTTGCAGACAAGCCATTCTCTCCCTTTGCTCTTTGCCTTTTACCTTCCACCCTCTTTCTGCCTGAAACACAGATGTGATGTCTGGAGGCACAGGGGCAGTCTTGAGACATGAAGACAAAAGCCACAGGGATGGATGGAGGAAACAGAAGCCAGGAGTCCCGTCTCTACCCCCTCTTGGAGCACACTGCGGTAGCCGCAGATTGCTTCCCTCTAAACTTCCTCAATTGGAGAAAACTCAGCCCTGACTACTTAAATTTTTATTAGGCAGGTTTCCTGTTATTTGCAGCCATTTATTTTCCTAAATGACACATACCTGAAACAGAGTTAAGAAGTGTAAGTACTGGGAAAATGGCAACAAAATTCTCCGTGTTGGTTACCAGCCATTTTCTGCATAGAAAAAAGTCAGGAAAATTAACTGAAAAAAAAAAAAATAACTAAAAAAGAGCAATCAATGATTTGGGTAGATACGAGTTAAGTATACAAAATATCAAAGCTTTCCTCAAACACAATAATCAGTTAAAGGATATAATGGTGAATAAAGATTCCCTCCACATTAGCAACAAAAGTGTTAATTACACAGGAACAACCCAAAAGGAAAACTATAAGACCTCTATGACCTTCTATAATTTCTTAATTAGGTAAGTAGTAGTTGAGTAAGTGGAGAGCCATGAAATGTCCTCGAATGAGAAGACCAAGTATTTGGAAATGTTATTTTTCTCCCAAAGTGATTTCTCATCAATCACAATTAAAATCTAATGGATTTCTCTCTTTTGGGGAGGGTGGTGGTGAAGACGCTTGCAAAAGCAAAACAAAGCAACACACATACACGCTTCATCGGGAAGAGGTGTCTTCGAAAATTTTTAACTGAGTGCAGACTCTTTCTAGAAGACGTAAATATGTGTGATGAAGCTATCACATGTAAGAGGACCACAACCAGCACACAGATTAGTGGGAAAAGATAGCTTTAAAATCAATCCTGCAGGGGCATCCGACTTTGGCTCAGGTTGTGATCTCATGGTTCGTGAGTTCAAGCCCCACGTCAGGCTCCGTGCTGACAGCTCAGAGCCTGAAGCCTGCTTCAGATTCCGTGTCTCCCTCTATCTCTCTGCCCCTCTCCCTGCTTGCTCTCTGTCTCTATCTCTCTTAAAAATAATAAACATTAAAAAAATATTTTTTAAAAACAAAAAAATAAAACAAAGTAAAATAAAATAAAACAAAATAAAATAGATCCTACAATGTAAACTATACTATGCAGTCCAATGAAGAAAAAAATAAAACATCACCATGTTGGGAAAGCTGAAAAATCACCAGGGAGGAAGTATCTTGCTTTATTTAAACACAAAATAAATCCTAGAAGCATTAAACAACTAAAAGAAAAAGATGAAACATAAACTAGAAGTTAATAGGCATGATTAAATTTGACTGATTTTGACATTAACATAAACTTTCTAAACAAAAGGATTAAAGGCCATAATGAAGAGACCGCTATTCTATATTAAAAGGAAACACTGAGTAACTCAACAAGTAAAAAAGCAAACAAACAAAAGACCACGGGAAAATATCTACAATACAGAGAGCACAGGGTAAAACATCTTTATAACAGAAAGGTCTACATAAATCTGTGAGACTGCACTGCTAATTAACCCGAGTGAAAAATGGAAGGAAAAAAAAGGAAAATGAACATCCCATCAGTAATTAAAAAAAAAAAAAAAAAGGAAATTAAAGCAGTAAGGTTAAAAAATTTGAAGTGCCGGAACTGCAAGCTCGATTTAGCATCCGACATTGGTGAAGGGTATGGGCGCAGGCACTCCTGCCAGGAGACTAAACTGGAGTTGTCTGGAAAGCGATTCGGCAATATTTACCTAGGATCAAAAGTATACACACTTTAAAAATCCCTAGTGTTCCATACTTTCAACTTGTAAGACACTAACCCAAAGCAATCGAGTAGCACACCACCAACAGCACACGACGCTTTTACCACATGACTTTTAATGGCAAAAATTGTAAAATGCTTAAATTTAGCAGTTATGTAATTATAATTTTAGTAATTTCATTTAAGACCATATTCCAGATGATAAAAATATAATGTAACAGGCAAAAAAAAAAAATCACAATGTGATGTTAAGTGGGGAAAATGAGGACAAAAAACTGTATATATTGCATAACACCCATTTCATTTTTGAAAATATATAGACGTATGTATAAAATTAGGGCAGAAAAAGACCTTAGAACATTACGACAAAATATTAACAATGGTTACCTCTATCTAGACTGATCAACTAAAGATGAATTTTATTTTCCTTTTTTTTCCCCACGCTAGTTTTGGATTTTCCCCTAATAACCATGTATTACTATCATAATTTGAAAAAAGCAATAAATGTAACAATTATAGTATAAAGTGGCAGGCAAATTTGTCCCTAATTAAAGGTTCATTGTTCATCAAGATGGCATGTTATCTCAGAACTAGTCAAGTATGTGAAATGGACACATGATTGCTAAATCGAATTCTCAGAACTACCTGAACCTTCTCTTGTAAGCCCCATATACGGGAGGCAATGAGCTCTCCTGGGCGTGGAGTAGCTGGTAGAAGGCAGGACACTTTGCTTGGATTGCAATTTTCACCGTGATCTTAGAACCCTCTGGACCTCCGTTTCTTTAACGTACATTTACAGAAGAGCCACTATATGCCAGGTACCATGGACCCACGTGAACACACTTCTTGCTTTCATGGAATTTTCAGCTTCCCTTTCCAAAATTTTAAGTTCAAGCAAACGTGACCACCATTTTTGCCCTTTTGGCATGCATAATTATGATTTGATAACAAATTCTGTTTCAGTACAAGAATCAGATTTATTTTACAGCAGTTATTTTAAAATGTATCTAAAATCCACGTTCCCCAAAAGCTGAATTTACCATTACTTTTAAACATATAGAGTTGCTAGAATCTATCAAAAGCATTAACATTTTGACCATTCAGAGACTGCCACTGACTCATTCTGCCAATTAAACTTGTCTAAGATCTCAAGAGAGCCTTCACTAGACTTCATGGTTTTTACAAATATTTTTTGGAGAAACTGCAACCACAATGGAAAGTTCACCGCACGTGAAGAAAAGAGCGCTCGCTAATTTCCAGAGACAAAAAAAGATGGTGGCCTCAAACACACAAAATTGAAAACGCATCTGCCGAGCCCAACACAAAGTGGATTCTTATCAGGAATGTGCACATCACCTATTTCACAGAATGAACGGTGGCCTCAGAAAACAGTTGCCCATTTGCTAATTCAGAGCACCCAGCACCCAAGAGGGCAATAGCACTTTAACCCACCTCTAGCTGACAACACAGCCCAGCATCTCCAAACAACAGTTACGGGGCTATACAATGGAAGCTGGACATTAGGAATTCCACCCAGAGATACTTATGTTAATCAAGAAGTCCCAGATCAAGTATCACCAGATACCCTGCTTCAACTTTTTAGGCACCTGGATTTGCGGAGGGGTGGGGGGGGTTGGGGTGTGGGGGAGGGTCTATTCACCACCAACGAAATGATTCCGGGACCAGAACTAATCAACTCAGGACCACTTCAGTGGTCAAAAACATCATCCCCCAAGTCTGAAAGGCTTTTATATTTCTGAAAATGTTAGTGTTTTTCTGACAAATTAGACCAGAATTTTCAAATTTATTCAAAGGAGGAATAAAAGGCATAGCAAGGATGCATTTGAACTTGAGACACTTTTGCTGATCTACACTTTTATTCAATGGAAAGGGTTGGTTGGGAAAACGTGAGGTCTGACATTCCATCATTTTGGAAAGATCACTTTGGATCTTTCTCCCTTGTTGCAGGAATTCTTAATGTCCCCACGTCTTTTACATTCGCAAAGGGTAATTTGTACCTGAGTAGGTTTCCTTTTTTTTTTTAAATAAACATTAACATTATGAGAGAAACAATTGGCATTGTTGAAAATGGCTCTGTCCTGGCTAATTCACTGGCGCATCCATTATATTCATAAACACACCATAAAGCTAAGAAAGAATCTAAAACTTAGCCTGTGCGCTTCTGTGCTGATTAAACTGAGGTTCTTTTAACTTATCGCCTTCATACAGATACAGCCTATCCAAACAAAAAGGTCTCAGGAATTCTTTTGAAAGAGCCCAAACAAGAGCCTAAACTTGCAAAGCTATTTTTCAGAGCTCACTAGTACAACAACAGGAAGTAGAACTTCTGGGATGGGGATTTTGCTATTTATTTTTTCTTTCAATGGCTGCTTTTAGCTGAGAGAGAGGAAAAAAAAAAAAAAAGTCTAGAGGCATTACAAATCCTGCAGGCGATGAATCGGGAAGTGGGAAATGGTTGATGCTGAAATGGCCAGCCTGAAAATCCTGGCTCTTTTATGTAGTCAAGTCTCCAAGGCCAGGAATTTCAGAAATCTTAGGCATTTTGCATTATTTTCTGAATCTTAAAGAGAGCTGAGACTTGAGAGAGAAAGGCCAGAGAAAATTAACCAGTAAGTAAGCCCCTACCCTCTGGCTTCGTGCCCCAACCACCACGCATACCTTGCCCCCATAATTAAAAGCTCGGTGGGAACTCGCTGTCTATAAATGGGGTTTTGTTTAAGATGCTGCTGGCGGAGGGCGGGGGCGGTGAGAGGCTCATGGTTTGCACAGACAGAGCCTGCCCCCACACTTCAGCCTCCTCATTCCTTCCTACTGTTGAACCTGTGGTCGACTCAGGACCCTAAATGTTTCACATCTCAAAACAGCCGTCGGCTGATTAAAAATCATGGTCACTTTTGTTTTCGGGAAAGATACTACCTGGACAGATCCCGCTAAACCTGTAGTGGAACAAAACTACACGAGCGCTTTCAGCCCGGCATGCCGCTCCCAGTTATAGATCGCCCGTTTCAAACAGAGCTCTAGGAACAGCGTGGAGCTCGCTTTCTACAAAGAGTGCATTTGCATCAACCTGAGACACCCAACAAATGTCTGCACAGGAGTTTATTGTGCTGATCAAGGGGAAAGCGGGTACTGTCAGCCTTCTTCCAAAAGTAATAACAACTCAATCAGAAACTTACTCCTGTTCCGAAGTCCTAACAATCTGAACACCAGAAAGCTACCAGAGCTTGTAAAATATTCCCAATTATTTTCTATAGAAATCAAACACACCACCTCTACTAGCAGATTATATTAGATGACAGGTTTTTTAAAATGTTCATCTAGGTGGAAGGCAAAGAAAAAAGGAAGGAAATAAAGTCCTTTCTACTTGCTCCTGTCAGATATGATAATTTGGGAGATCTTTTTTTTTTTCTTTCTCCCCCAGCAGCCCAATAAGGAAATGTGCCGTAACCAAACAGGAGAATACAAACCGCGACGTGCAGAACGAGGACCTGCACAGGTACACTAGGGAGGCACCACAGAGGACCCCCGGACCAGCCTTCCCTCGTGTCCACCACGGGATGTCTACCACCATCTCCCCGAAAAGGCTCTGGGTTATTTCACAAAGACCAGCAGCCTCCACCTTGTAGTATTTTAATTTAGCGCAAGTAAGAGAACCAGTCTTCAATAAACTCTTTTTGCCCTCAGGAAATAACTGCATCCCTCAGCCTGGCCTCTGAGGACCCCCAAATCCCCAGTTTGCCCCCAGCCTCAACCCCCACTACTACCTCAATAAACCTTCCTCTCCTTTTTCCTCAAGCCCCACACCACAGTGTGAAAGTCCTGACCTCAGCCCACCCCCACGGGTAGTAAAATCCTCTGGTCCTCCAAGCACCTCTTCCATGAAGCCTCCAGGATCCCTCTGCACCGTAAGAGCTCGTCCTCAGTTCCCACGGCCTTTCCCCAGCCTGCTCACTCTGTTCTCATTCATGAAAGAGCTGTCCTATCCCAGCAGGCACCACACCTTCTCTTCTCGGCTACACCCTAAGCTCTATTTAAGGCAGGGGCTGCATTTTATATACCGGCCTACCTCCAGCAGGTCCCTGAATATCCGGACACTAAAAACTGTCTCTTCAACTCCTACAAAACCAGATTCTCTCTACCTAGCTCAGCTCAGCCTCCCTTGGGCCCCTGGTTTGCCCCTTTGCCTCGTGTGCTCTGCAGTAAAAGCCAACACCAAATCCTCCTTCCTCTTGCTCACAGTAGCCAAATCCAGGTGGGACCCTCGGCCCATGCTCTCATGGGCACCCTGGGCAGGCCCAGTATCAGTGGACACGACCCACTGCCCTTGCCAGGAGCCAGAGCACTCCTCCGTGCCCAGAGCTGCTCCATCGCCAGGCCGCCAATCTCCAGGGCCACGCTCAGGACGGGAAGCTGGGACATCGAGATGTCCGTGGCCCTGGGCACGCACCCTGCAGTTTGCACACCTTCTTGGCAAGCTGCTTAGAGAACTGAGGAGGGGTGGGTGGGAGTGCCTGCCCACTGCCCTCAGGGGAGGGAGGGTGGAGCTCCCAGAGCCAAGGAAAGGAGGGTCCCAGAGTTCCGTCACACTCCTCCCACATATCTAGCCCTCAACCTTTCTCTGTCTGTCCATCAGCTGAGAAGAAACCACAGCAGCTACGAACAATTGATGTTTGGAGAACTTCCTGACCCAGACAAGAGAAGTGTGGCAAATGAGACTTCTATTCAGAACCCAGGGAGGTTAAAAAAAAAAAAAAAAAAAAAGATCGTGAATTCCTCCGAGGTAAATGACACACATTCACTGAATAGTCAAACTGTAGCGGGGGTGAAGTTCAGGGAGGAAAGAGGAGAAAACTTCACCGGGGCTTGTGTCCCCTTCATTTGATCACGCTCTCTTTTCAGGCAGAGGAGGTTCCAAGAGGCACATTAAATGCTCCTTGCAGGTCAGCAGGTGGAAGGGGCTAACTCGTTCCTGAGGAAGCCCCAGCCGGTGGGCAGCGGCCTGCACCCAGAGATCCTCGGGGGCAGAAGCCTTAAGACTGTCTTTATCCGGCTCTAAACTGCTTGTGGGATTAACAAGAAGGCTTGATCGATACTGATTTTACCATCATGGGAGTGACTCACCATTAAATCCTACCCAGCTTAAAACTCAGCTGTGAACAGAAACAAAACAACATAATAGCAGGGTCTGATTTAAAATAGCAAGTATGACTTGTAAACAGTTAATGCTTATAAACAATTAACAATCACTTCCCCAGCCTTCTGGATTTGCTCTGAGAGGAACCCACCACCGCCAAGAACTCGGAAACGGGTTGCCGTCCTCCACGCACCACCACCCCCGCCCCCCAACCCACCATGCCGGAGTTGGGTTTACAAAATAGACCTTGGGGAAGTTGAGATGAGTGCCTTTGAACTGAATTCCATACATCCAATAGGTGTGTGCTCACCAAAGAAATGAGCTTTCAAAAACCTAAGGCAAGCTCTTCTGGAGTCTAATTCTCCTCTAGGTAGCTACTGCAGAGTTTAAAAAGCAGCAACTCCTTTGTCCAAAAATGGGGGAAATGGGGTCATTTCCTGTGAGATTTCCCAGTAATTGTATTCCTCTCAAGTAGTACTCACTTTAAGAAAAGCAACCGGCCGGCACAGAAGACAAACTACACATTTCAAGCACTTGACCAAAGCATTGGAAGACAAATGTACTTAGTGCCATTTTGAAAACATGTACTTTTAGGTACGGGACCCTCCACTGAAGTTTTCAAAATGAATCTGTAACCAACTCTCAAAACTGGCCAAGAATGTATATATAAACAGAGTCCTGGTCTCGAGAAGCCTTAGCTATAACTCATTCCTCTACCAGTATGCTGAAGCCGTAACCCCCAATGGGATGGTAGCAGAAGGCCGGGCCTTGGTGAGGGGACTACGTTCAGAAGAGGTCATGTGGATGGACCCCCATGATGGGATGAGTGTCCTTATAAGAAGAGAAAGAGACCAGAACTCTCTGTCTCCCTCTCCTCGCTTCTCTCGCTCTCAACCACGTGAGGATACAACAAAATGGCCACCTGCAAACCAAGAAGTGGGCCCACACCGGATCTTCTGGCACCTTGATTTTGGACCTCCAGCTTCAAGAACTGTGAGAAATAAATGTCTGGGTTTTGTTTTTTGGTTTTTGTTTTTTAAGCCATTCAGCCTGGTAATTTATTATAGCAGCCCGGGCTGACACAGACATCCCCACGGCTCTAGAAAGAGCGAATCGCCAACCTGAGGAAAAGGCGCCGCCTCCCTCTTGTCGTGTGACAAACACTTCCCACTCAGGGAAAGAGTGGTCACCCCAGCTTCTCAGGCTTGCCTCTGAGATGCAGGGAAAATGCCAACTTCCAGATCCGGATGAGCTGTGGTGGTCGGCTTCCTCCCACCCACGGGGCCCAGACCAAGAGGCTGTACTTTGAGTGGGTTGGAGAGAACTCTTGCAGCCAGACGGGCTCGGCTACCTCCCGGTCTTGCTGGAACTGAGCAGGTCCAGGCCTCAGCCCTGACTCCTGGTTACACAGAGGGTGGTGACTCGGTACAAAGAACCAGCCCCAAGAGAATCTGCTGGAATGATGGACAGGCAGGCCTGGCCTTCGATATGCACCCCACGTCCTGTCCCCTTCAGCAACATGTCTCTTGGAGCCTCAGTTTCTCCTTCTGTGAGGTGAAGGCTCTGGCTCTTTCTTTCCTTCGAGATGTCCCCATTTTTGCCTACAGAGGTCGATCCCTTTCCTTCAGGGTTCCCTACGTAAGGGGGGAGTCAGTGTGCAGTAAAAAAATTGAGCTGTCAAAACAAATGAAAAACTTCCAGTATAATCAGTGAGGGAACCAAATATCTAAACAAATCTCTCTTCTGGAAAAATAAGAAAATGAAAAAGCAATTACACATCACATGGCTGATTAGTAATGAATTTTGTGACTAGACGACACGAAAGCCTGACTCCTGACTCAACTTTCCCTGAACGGAAAACGTTATCTGTGATACTTTTTCACTATGGAAAACAAACCCATCCCTGGTGACTCAGCTGAAATCTACATTTTTTGGAGAGGCCTCCCCTGACCTCCTACGTCCTGTGCTGTGCACCCGCAGCACCTGTAAAACCCTTGACTTGCCTCCTCGACCGTGGCCACGCTGGACAAGAGTTGGTCTTCTTCAATCTGTCTCCCTCACTATCCCACGTGGGATATGCTCAAAGCTGACTCAATCAAGAAATCAGGTGTTTGGGGGCACCTGGGTGGCTCGGCAGGTTACGCTTCTGATTCCGCTCAGGTCATGAACTCGCAGTTCATAAGTTCAAGCCCCGCATCCGGGCTCTTTGCTGTCAGCAGAGACCCTGCTTCGGATTCTCTGTCCGGGCCTCCTCTCTGCCCCTCCCCATCTCATGCTCTCTCTCCCTCTCTCAAAAAAAAAACATTTAAGAAAAAGAAATTAGGTATTTTTTCTATTGTAGTACAATAAATCCAACATAAAATTTTCCCTGTTGACCGTTTTTAAGTGCACAATTGGGTATCAGTAGGTACATTCACATTTTATGCACAATATCACCACCACCCATCCGTGGAACTCTTCATCTTGCAAAACTAAAACGCTAAACCCATCAGAAACTAACTTCCCCCTTTCCCCTCACCACTGTCCCTGGGAACTGCCATTCTGCCTACCGTCTCTGTACAGCTGACAACTCTGGGCACCTCATGTGAGTAGACAGATACGGTTTGTTGTGTTGTGTTGTGTTGTGTGACTGGCTTATCTCACCTGGCATGATGTCCCCAAGGTTCATCTATGTTGTACCAGGTGGCACAATCCCCTCCCCTTTCAAGGCTGCATAATATTCCACCGTGTGTATACACATTCTGTTTCACCATTCAGCCACGGAGGGGCACACGGGGTGCCTCCACCTTGGGCCTGCTGCAAATCGCTCCCTGCCGCTGCGAACATGGGTATGCAGGTCTCCACTCAGCCCCCTGCTTTCAGTTCTTTGGGCTAGATACTCAAGCAGGGCTGCTGGGCAAGACTGCCATTCTACACTTAAGTTTTTGAGGAGCCGCCACACTGCCTCCCACAGCGCCTGCCGCGTTTACGTGCCAGCAGCGGCGCAGGGGGTCCCAATATCTTCGCGTCCTTGCCAACACTTGTTATGTCCAATGTTTTGATAATCGCCGCCTAATGGGTGTGAAGCAGTATCTCGTTGTGGGTTTGATCTGCATTCCCCTAACGGCTAGTAACGCTGAGCATCTTTTCACGTGTTTCTTGACCTCAAGAAGGAAGTTTTGAACCAAAGGAATGAACTCCTCCCCCTCAGAGAGCTTTTCTCACAGAAAAGCACCAGCGCTTCCTAGGCGTTGCTTCATTAAAGTTGATGAAGCGGTCTGGGTTCCAAATACATTTCCCTTGGAAAAACATCACCATAGGTGATGGCCTCCCAGCAAGACCACCCGAGCCCACCTAACAAGCTCTTGAAAGACGAATGAATCCCAATCCTGGGAAGCGGGGACCCTGGACAACCCACGGGAGCAGAGCGAGAGGGTGGTTCCTTCTCCATATCCCAGGGGAAATGTTTAAAAACATTTACTAACCAGGCGCCATTTCCGCAGCCGGCCTCCAAGCCCCTGACGAAAGCCGTCCCTGGCGGTCGGAGGCCCCAGACTCTGCGGACTCCCATCTTTGGAAGCAGCCCTCCAACGAGGGGCACAGATTCTCAATTTCCCCCACTTTTTAAAAACATTTTTAAAGTTTATTTATTTTGAGAGAGAGCGTGCATGAGCAGGGGAGGGGCGGTGAGAGAGGGAGAGAGAGAGAATCCCAAGCAGGCTCTGCACTGTCAGTGGAGCCCCATGCGGAGCTCGAACTTCTAGACTGTGAGATCGTGACTTGAGCCAAAGTCAAGAGTCGAACATTTGACTGGCCGAGTCATCAAGGAGCCCCAATTTTCCCTACTTTCAATCTAAAATATTGCAATTAGTTTTTCTAGATACCTAGATTCATGCTTTCCAGACGCTGTGTCCTAAATTTGGGCTCGGGACAGCATGCTCGGCCCGAACCACTCACGTCCCTGACCACGCAGGCCTGGTTCTTCCCCAGAAGGCCACCTGACTCCTGATTACATGGCTATCCCTGAGATAGGAATGATGCTAGGACGCACACCATTCACACTAACATGTGAATGACTCATTTCTACCACTTGGCCCCACACATGGGTTTTTGGGGGGAGCCAAATAACCCCTCTTCTGTAGGAGAATGCTTCACGCCCTTCCACAGAGGCAGCGGGATATCAGGTAGAAAGAGTGACTCGAGGGAGGGAGGTGCATTTCTTTTTTTTTTTTTTTTAATTTTTTTTTAAATTTTTTTAACGTTTATTTATTCTTGAGAGACATAGAGACAGAGTATGAGCAGGGGAAAGGCAGAGAGAGAGGGAGATACAGACTCCAAAGCAGGCTCCAGGCTCTGAGCCGGCAGCACAGAGCCCGACGCGGGGCTCGAACTCACGGACGGTGAGATCGTGACCTGAGCCGAAGTCGGCCGCCCAACCAACTGAGCCACCCAGGTGCCCCGGGAGGTGCATTTCTATCCCCAGAGACAGAGAGGCTGCACAGAGCACTTCTGAAAGGCCTCTAGGTAAAATGAAGCTAGAGTCTTAATGTGAAGGTCAGAAACGGCAAATGTAGGAAGAGTAAAATGTGGCAATCAAACGAACCTAAGAGGGCGCTGATTTTATTTTTAGGTAAACAACTTTTTTTTTTAATATTTATTTTTGAGAGAGAGAAACAGAGAGACAGAGAGTGAGCAGAGTAGGGACAGAGAGAGAGGGAGACACAGAATCTGAAGCAGGCTCCAGGCTCCGAGCTGTCAGCACAGAGCCCGACGCGGGGCTCAAACCCACGAAACCATGAGATCATGACCTGAGCTGAAGTCAGACACTTACCCGACTGAGCCACCCAGGCGCCCCTTAAGCAAACAATTTCTAACCTGCAAATCCTTTTAACGACAATAAGAGCCGACCCCCTAGTACTTATGGCAGACACATTGTTTTAAGGGATTCGTGTGGACTCGTTCATGAAGTATTTGTAACCATCTTCTGAGATGGGTGTCATCAACATCTCCCATTTTACAGATGAGAAAACTGAGGCAGACACAGGAAATAAGGTGTCCCACAAACGGCACATCCTAGACTTGTTTTGAGAGGCTCCGGGCTCTAATTCAAATCTCGAAGTGGAGCCTGGGCCATCGCGCACGACTGGAGAGAGGAGCGTCTGGGACGTGGCTGAAGGCCTGTTTTCCAAATGAAGAAAACACAGACCGGTGGAGATCCTTAGGCCCTACTTGCTCCAACAGGTAGAAAATGATTTAAAATTCAGAATTCTCTATCCTGACAACAGACAAGTAATACAAAGTCCCCCAGGCCACATGATGTCACCCTCCCAGGAAGCCTCTTGCATTACTGCGTGTTTTAATGGTACTCGTCCAGAGTGCAGACAGTCACAGTCGTAGAGAACGGTCAGCTCGAGCACCAATTGCAGGCTAAATACTGGTGATTGCTTCTCATCGAGAACTACAATGTGCCCAGTCGAGTTAAAAACATAAATCAATAGGAGTTAAAAAGCACCAGTAGCAAAGCCCAGACCTGGACGCAGAGTTGGCATCCTCTTTCAAACAAATCATTCCTCATTCCTCTCGGCCTGTGCGGTGACGGTTGGAAATGGCCCTGCAAGGTTTGCCAACACAGCGGGGGGGGGGGGGGGGGGGGGGGTCCTCCCAGTCCATCCCAACCACGGGAAGCCAAGGCTAGGGCCAAATCAGGTCCGCCTGACCCAGCTCAGATGGAAATGAGGGTCGTCTCCCGCCTGGCTTCTCAGAAAGTCAGAAAGCAGTGCCCTGGCAATGACCGTGAGAGCGGTCACCTGAAAAGGTTTCACTTTGGGAGTAAGTCTGGAGGCTACGTACTTACTCCCACAGTTTCAGCGCTCGCCCTTGACCTTACCAGGCACCCCCGATGCCCCTGACAAAGGTAAGGGCTCCTCTACAGGCTTTTCTGAAGTCCAAGGAGGCAGTTTCCAAAGGGCTTGCTAAGTCAAGTGCCTCACTGGACGGTGCTCCCCCTGGGTCTCCCCCCGGCTCTCCCCCCATCTACCCCTTCACTGGTTCACCCTGGGGTTTCTATCTCTGGTTCCCCCCAACCTTGACTCCGTCAAGAGACCGGGGCAGCCTCCCCAGCACTCTTCCACTATGTCCGCTCCAGGGTTCAAAAGGCTTCAAAGCTCCCCTACTCTCTACCCAGCATGGAGTCCCTTCGCCAGTGCATTTGGTGCTAATGCCACTGGTCTGCGGCGGTGCTGGCCCCTGGAACCCTAGTCAGACTCTCGGGTTCCTCAGTAGCTCAACAACGGCACCCCTCCAGCTCACACATCTCCCCTCCAGTCGGCATCCCATGATTCAGCCCTGAATGCACCTGCCTGGGACCGTCTGCCAGTATCTGACTTTTCCCAACTGGAGAGTAGGCCCCTTGAGGAGAAAGTACTACGCGTTCTCTCCATAGGCTCTCAGAGGAGCCGAGGCCACTGCAGGCCTTGGTGGTGGAAGCAGGGTTTTGCATCCTCCCCGCTGCCCTCCTCTTTGGACGGGCTATCACCTTGAATGTTTGGGCCCACGGGAGCCAGCCTGAGCTAACTCAAAGACGACTTCTCTTCTAGCTCAGAGAGCAGCCCGTTAGTGGTTCCCGAGGGCAGAACTGAGGCTCAGACTTCATGGGTTAACACGTGACTGTAGACAAGGGCAAGGAGGTCTAACCCTGAGGGGCGACGATGTCCGGTGCCAGGGAGACAGCCGGAGGACAGGAGCCCCGGAGACAGGCCAGTGGGGCCACCGTGGCACATGGAAAAGAGACAGATAAAACGTGCCTTTGCATACCTTCCACTTGCTGGTTGTGTGGGGCACATCAGATACATTATTGCGAATCTTCATATCGTCCCAAATACCCCAAACTACAGATGGGGACACTGAGGCCTGCAGCTCCCTTCCCAATCCCAATATGCCTCCCTGCATCGGAAAGGGAGAGAGCGGGGTGTTTGAGGACACGGGGCTTCAAAGGCAGCGGGGTGCACATGCAAACTCCGCTGACGAGGGCAGACGGGAGGCGGGCGCTGTCCCGACTTGTCCTGGTGAGTTCACATCCTCCCCGCGCAACCTTCACAGCGCAATTTTACAAGGGACTTTTTTTTTTTTTTACAAGGTACGCTTGAAATTAACATGCCAGGTTCAAATGATTATGTTTACATCTTCCGTAAGAAATATCCCGCCTCACCAGTCTCCTCAGGAGCATGGAGCTTTTAAGGATAATTTCTTAGGTGTTAATTACTTTCAGGAGCCCTCTTCACGCCATCCGAGACAAGTAAACTACCGGGGGGTGGGGGTCGGGGAGCTGACTTCACCTTCAGTGGTTCCTCAACGAGGCCAACTGAGAGCCCAGGAGAGGGGGCGCTCAAGTGATGAGAGCCTTTTGCGATTGGCTGCTGTCCTGTCAGCATCCAGGGAAAAAGTTCACTGGCCTCACCAAGAAAACGAGGCAAGGGACAGAAGCAAACGTCTGTTCACAGTATTTCTGCTCGTTCCAACCAGACCTTCCGAAGCACTCCATCCCTCGCTACCTTGTGCCTTGGGATCTGGAGGCTACTCAGGTCATGGGAAGTGACCAGGCCCGCCGTGTGGTGCAGAAGGGAGAGAGCAAGCCGTCGGCAGCTACAGAGGCAGAAGCACCCACCTGGCCCGAAGGCCGGACCCGGGGGTCCTCGGATCAGGCCACGCCTGGACCACAGCACAGCCCAACCCAACCCAGCCTGAGTGCCTGCCTGCAGTCAAGCACCCAGTACCACCAGGGAAGCCCACTACCAACAACTAGTGGACATGAGTCACGAATTCCTGTCTGTAGGGAACTTGCAAACAAGGCCTTCCTCCACAGGGACGAGGCAGCCTTGACAGGGCTCTCCTGGAGTTTTAAGACTTTTGTTCACCTCAGTACGCAAAAAGCCTGATGAAAGTTGCTTTTTTTTTTTTTTAATGTTTATTTTTGAGAAAGAGAGAGTACGAGCGAGCGCACAAGCAGGGAAGGGGCAGAGAGAGAAAGAGACACAGAAATCGAAGTGGGCTCCAGGCTCCAAGCTGTCAGCCCAGAGCCCGATACAGGGCTCAAACTCACGAATGGCGAGATCATGACCTGAGCCAAAGTCGGAAGCTCAACCGACTGATCCACCCTGGCGTCCCAAAAGTTTGATTTTAAAGATAATTTTATTGCTTTTGAGGTCAACATAGTAGTAACTAGCATGGTAAGATGTTTCTGCTGGCAGAGCTATAATAATACATTTGGTGTCAAGATGCTTCACAGTGAATGGGAGGGGGAGCAGGAGGGGGCTTATCCCTCTAAGAAGTCTTCTGTTTGAGGTCTTCCCGTGTGGCAGGCACCGGGCCGAGTCCTGGGAATTCACAGATGACCAAGGTGTCATCATTGTCCTTCCCAGCCACTGGGGGAAACATGGGGCAAGGTACTCATAGAGCTATAGAGTGTCACGTGACCACCCTGCATGCAGACTCGATGCCACCAGAGAGGGTGAAATTGTAGCTAATGCTTAAAGGAGTTTTCCAGAGGGCAAATTGGGAAGAGTTGTTTTAAGCAGAGAGGTTGCCACCTGCCGAGGCAAAGAGACTTGAAAGACCACCGCCTGTTAGAGAAGGAGCCCAAGGAGTTCTTCACAATGACTGAGATGATGATACACTGCGGTCCTCTCTCAGCCAAAGAGACGATCTCCAACTTAAAAATAATAAAGAGCAAATAAAATAAGTAAAAATAATAAAAAGCAATCACGGGGAAATGAGTCAACAACCTTCAAAACATAAAATGGAGTAACCACATATACAGTAAGTGTGGTCTCAGCCGAGGAAGTGAGAAAGCGGATTCTCGAAATACCAAAAAAGTATGAAACCAGATACAGAAAAATACCTCACAGAATGCATCTGAGGTGAGATCTAACACCAGTAACGGAAGTGTCTGTTATTCTCCATGAGGAATTCTTAACTGGTGAGCATCTTAACTGCCTAAAATGGCCCAAGGCAACTTCTATAGGAATGATAACATTTAAGTGTTACCACATAACTAGAGCATTGAGAATCTTGCTTTATTTTTCAAAATGAATGAGTGGGGCTTTTTTTTTTTAATCTCTAATCTCAAGAGAAATATTTTAGAGCTTTTTATTTGCTAAAGTCCTTAACAAATAAAGGACTTACCTTAAATCTTGAATTGTGAAAGGTACACTAGATAGGACGACTCTGCCAAAGTTGTTTACCTCACTGAGGAAGACCCTAGTTGTAGCTAATTCTTAAAGGAGTTGGCTGACACACTACAGCCATCTGACTCCAAAACCATACCCCAGTGGTTTCTACAGAAGCCTGCAGTCCACACATTCTCCTGCTATCAGTTCCCAGGAACCAAGCCAGAAGGCAAAATCTCACAGAGGTGAGCGGGGCGGGAGGGGCGACGGCTTTCTTCACCCTGGGGCACGAGCAGGGTTAACTCAGTCACCAAAGAGGCTGAATTTCTTTTCTGGCCACTAGGTGTCGCCTACGCATTAGTGAGGTGGGCAGAGGACGCACTGGACGCTTCTCAGGCGCTGGCAGGAATGGACAAGTGAAAGAATTAGGGGAGAAAGCGTAATAAAGAGATCTCTGAAGCGGAAGGTGAACTCCTGGGGTTTACTACTGTTTGCTGAAAATAGGTAAAATCGTACTACTGAGCTTTAACTGGCAAAATGCATCCCGTTAAGCACTGTAAAACTGTTTTATTGTAGAACATTTATTGAGCACCTACTATGTATTGACCACATGTAAGTGACAAGGGCAGTCAGGTATCTAGTGTGTCCTACATTCCTGGCACTATCCAAAGAACACCTATCAAGAATGTCACAGCCGTAAGAGCAGTAGGAAGATACAGTCCGAGGGGCTTAGTACGTGCCAGCTTCTGTTCTAAGCACTCAACACATGTATTAATTCACTTAATTTCTATAAATAAGTTACTAAGTGGGTTCTATTAAAATTGCAATTTCACAGGCAAGGAAACTGAGGCACAGGGAGATTAAATAACTGGCCTGAGATCTCCACTGTTGAGGAGGTGAGATTCAAAGCAAGCTCTTTGGCTCCACTGCTCTCTACAGCCTCATAAATGATGACAGCTCAGGGTACGGGACAAAACAAACCACTGCGACCCAGCACAGTACGGTAATGAACTCAAAGGGAGGCAGCGGGGGAAGTTAGGTCTGTGGAAGTTCGAACGATCTGAAAGGCTTCATGAAGGAAGAGGACTCGGAGTTAGAAACAAGAGGATATCATCTCAGATCTTCTAAAACCACAGAAAGGTTATTTGGAGGAAATGAATTTCCTGATGTAGCCTTCCACCTGTAGATAGCTACCATCCTGTCCCTGTTTCACAGATCTGTCTGCAGCCCAGAGATTTTTAAAAATGAAAAAAAAACAAAAAACTACATCCCCCCCCCCATTTTTCTGACGTTAGTTTTCCGAACACATCGGCAGATGTTTTTGTGTTGCTGCTTAATGAAAAAAGGAGAAAACGTCCCGTATCCTTTAAGTCTCTATACATGTGTTGGGACTCAAAAAAGTTAAATGATCAGGGCCATCAAACCTAACTGGCAGCAAAGGAGAAACTCGAACCAGGTGACTTTGATGCTCTGTAGAGCAGCGCTTTGCACTTTCCGCTATTCTGTGTGGGGGAAGCAGAGAGGAAAAACATGCCAGACCATGAACGCAGCAGGAACAAAACCATGGAGACAGGAACGGCACGACTTGTTCACCGCAGAGGCAAACTGTGGGTGCTGGGAAGTGACACGGGATCCCCCACAGCCGTCTCACTAAGGATGTATTTATTACAGCCCAATGTGAGGGGCCTTGGACCTGATTCTTGAGCCACAATGCAGCACCACAAAAGGCACACGCTGAGAATTTGAGGCTGGCCCATCCATCACACCAGAGCGAAGGAACAGGAATCCAAGTAGCCCAAGCGGCTCGGAGGCCAAGCTGAGCCTCTCCTCACAGATGACGCGGGTCTGGACGGGACCAGGGCGGAGCTAAAATCTGGAGCCAATCTGAATGATTTCAAGGGACTC
Organism: Paguma larvata; assembly: GCA_030068075.1. Classification (NCBI taxonomy): domain Eukaryota; kingdom Metazoa; phylum Chordata; class Mammalia; order Carnivora; family Viverridae; genus Paguma; species Paguma larvata. The sequence goes on along the minus strand of CM057827.1, from coordinate 125,038,341 downwards.
GGGGAGGTAGAAAGGAAACATTCAACTAACCAGTCTCCCCAGAAACAAATGAGCTGAAGAACTAAGATTTAACTGGAAATTCCATCCTGATCCAGCATGTGTTGCTGGAAATCTTACTGAGGTACAGGTCAGAAAGAAACTCCCAAAGAGATGTCCCGACCGGGCAAGGCGATGGTATCAAAAGAATTTCCGGGAACCAAACCATACCATGTTGCGCCCTAACGTACACCATGAACTCACTGTCTGTGGAAATCAGACAACAGGACTGAGGAAAGCTGAACAACAGACCTTCCTCTGTCACTGGTCTCTTTGTTCATTTGTTTTCATGGCAATCTGTGCTTCTCTTTCAAATCCTGAGTCTGTGAGCCTGTGTATTATCCCGGTAGTAGGAGACCCAGGAAAAGACTCTGGGGAGAATAAACTCGGGACCACACAGACTAATCGGAGCACGGTTGATGAAGATCTTACAATCTAAATAAAACTAATGCCTCAGAAAACCCTTTGCCAGGTGGATCATGGACCACACGCCTTGGCTTCCTCTCTAGGCTTCCTACTTTTTTCCAGGAAGTTATTAAAAGCCACGCGGATATTTCAAATTTGGGAAAAGCTGTTATCCGCAAGCTTATCTCCCCCTAAATATCCCCAGACTTCTGTTCCTTAACTATGAACTAAAGCTATTAACTAAAATTTGCCTAACCCAAATTGGTGCTGTCTCATTTACTCAGTCGAATATGTGTTTCCCGTGATCAATTTCACAGAGACAAACCACTGACTGTACCTTACAGGGGAGGACAAGCTGAAAGTAGGCATCCAAAATACCTCAGGAAAATGTAAAAGTTCTGCGCTAGAAAACATTTATGCTTTAAGGCTGTCAAAACGTATTTGTTCTCCCATGTCGAGAGAAATTTAAACAGCAGTATGCGTACACCTGAATTACCAAACTGACAAGTAATTCCAAAGCCGGTTTAAAGAAAGCGGGCGCCAGGTTAAAAAGGAAGTAGCCATACAAGAGTACACAAGACAGAAAACAGGAATGTATTTAGAAAGATCCGGATTTGAATGGCCGGAAATACACATACACACACGATTTTGAACAAGTAGCATTTTTATTATAGAATTATTACTGAAGTAGATGCCCGTCTTGTTCAGGGGGCTAAGACAGTGAGGCGTGAAATAAAAGAATAAAGTTTCAGCCCCTTCCCCTCCTCCCCTCCCCGCCACCAAGAACCCTTTGGACCAGGAATAGAATACTTCTAAGTCTTTAAATATAAATGCTTTTTTTTTTTTTTTTAATCCAGACTAGTATGACGGGAGCCATCTAAGGCAGACCTAGCTGTCTCTGCACTATTTGCTGGTACCAGTTACATGCGTGCACATTTTCCCCATGTGGCTAAGCCACCAAACTATGTCAAGTAAGAAAGTATGGGCTGCCAAGACCAGCAGCCATCATACGTGGGACAAAGTCACTCAGCCCCATGTACACATCCCTAACAACTTACCAAGTAAGCCATCACCAGCACTAAGCAAGGAGAGGATACACATGAGAATGAAGGCAGTCCCTGCATCCCTACCTCCTTCTCCCCATCATAAATGACAGCAACAATACCTTGTAAAAGTTATTGCAATTGTAAGCATGCATCCTTCATCATAAAAGAAACTACTTTCTGTGGTGTTCCAGTAAAATCCGAATAGCAACGTATACGTTTAAAAATTCTTGATACGGCACAAAAAGGAAAGAAGAATGAAAGCCTTGCTTACTTAGTTTGTTTCTCTAGTGGTTTGTTTTTTGGTTTTTTTTTTTTTACTTTTTTAATGTTTATTTATTTTTGAGAGAGAAAGACAGAGCATGAGCAGGGGAGGGGAAGAGAGAGAGGGAGACACAGAATCTGAAGCAGGCTCCAGGCTCTCAGCGCAGAGCCTGACGCGGGGCTTGAACCCACGAGCAGTGAGATCATGATTAAAGCCAGAGTCGGTCACTCAACTGACTGAGCCACCCAGGTGACCCATTTCTTTATGTTTTAAATAAACACAGCAAGTGATTTCTATGGTTTGACTCATACCTTTAAAATTTTCTGTAAAGTATTTTATGGTATCAGAATGAATTTTTAAATTTAAAAACCTGAGCCCACTAAGTGTTCGATACGCATTTGCTGAGAAAGAGGAGGGAGAAAATAACTGTCAATTCAAGTAAAGAAATATCAATATTTCATTAAGATTTTGAAATGAATCTGTTTCATAAGCCATGAGTGAAACTGGCATAACTGAAAAAAGTAGGGAAATCTTCAAAAATGGTATGTGGGACCTTACGACGTTGAGTAAAACTGACGCTTTAAAAACAGTAAATAACCTAAGTCTTCAAAAGTTCAAAAGTCTCAAAATCAAAGATATCGTTACTATTTTGAGTCAAAAAAGACCATGGCAATTTAACAAAAGAAACAAACATCATCATGCCAAGGAAATATGCATCTATGGCGATAACGACCTGACTTGTTTTTAAAGATCTTTTGTTTACTAATAATTTTATACAAAACATACGCCCTTTGCTCAGAAGAAGTCAGTTTTTACAGATCCTTGGAGATTTCTTTCCAAATACTGAAAATCAGTGCTGCTCCCCAAATGTCAACAGGTCTCAATGTGCACAAACATCGGGACTGTTGCATGTACCCCGTCCTTAAGTTTAAGCCAAATCATATCTTTACAAACAACAGGAAAACCTCCTCCTGGTACTGATCCCAAACACCGTCTTCAAGGTCAGAGGGGTGTGCCTGGGTGGCTCAGTCCGGGAAGTGTCCGACTAAGTACCCGACTCTTGATTTTGGCTCAGGTCATATGATCTCATGGTTCATGAGTTGGAGCCCTGCTTCAGGCTCTGCTCTGACAGTGCAGAGCCTGCTTGGGATCCTCTCTCTCCCTCTCTGAAACCCGCCCCCCCCAACTTGCTTGCTGGCCCTCAAAAATAAATAAATAAACTTAAAAAAAAGAGGGGTCAGAGTGTTTCATTCATTATTCACTTTGTCGTCTTTACAGTGTTCAAAATTTTCCTTCCCAATGTCTCGAACAGAGAAACGGAGAAACTATATCTCAAGCACATGTGTAGCTTCTATAGATTTAGTACGGTTGATGGGAACGCAGCTCTTGGACTCAGGCAGCGCCCGTCACAGGCTGGCTAAGAAAAACAGTCCCGTGCAAGTCGGCCTGCAGGCATAGATTACCTCTTCTTAGGATTTTTAAATGAGTTTTGAAAACAAATTGAAGCAAATCACAATCACAGAGAGAAACACAGCATCTGCTTTTTACAATGAAAAAAAAAGTCACGATCTAATTGCCTTTTCGATCTTATCCCTACCCTTTCCCACCTTCACACAAACAGCGAGTTCTTTTACGTGATGAAGCCTTACAATTAAGAACCTTTCCTAGTAATGTCCGGAAGGCTCAACAACGTGTAGCTCCAGAACAGTTTTGAAGTAAGTTTCACCTTCCATACGACGCAAAACATGCCGTGCAGCATTCACGTATGCCACCTGTAACTCCTCAAGTGTTGGCAAAAGGTAACTACAGCACTCACTCCGCGGCTTTAATCACAATCGTCAGAGCCAATGTTCTAAAAAAGCGGGGAGGCTGGGCACAGACCGGCGAACGGGTCCTGTGCGTCGTGGCCTGCCATGGCCTGCCATGCCCCGGCAATGGGAGGCAGGATGTGCGGAAGGCAAAACTGGCGCGGCAGAGGGCTTTAGAAGGTTCGGCCACATGGGTTGACTTCCTATCTTAAGTCTACAGAAATGTTTTTAAAGGGCCTTTAGAATGCTGTTTGCTGCCTATTTGAAAACCGTGCGTTCTGCGCTGAGTCTGAAACAGATCTGAATTTCTAAGCAACTTCGTTTCACGCAGGAGTTTAAAAAATGCCCCGAGGACAAAGACAGTGCCCTCTTCCCTTGTAAGCTTACGCGCTGCCTGGCATAGGGTCCGGCTTTCATACAGCAGGTGCCTAATAAGTGCTGGCTGGATTCAGTAGATTCTTACAGCACATTCTCACAACACGAATGAAACCAGATTTTAAAGGAAGCTACTGTCCCTTGAGGGCTCCCCTTGGCAAAACTCTTAGGCAACAAGTGAAAACGATACAGTTGATGTTCATTACTGCCCCGATCTTGCAACAAGAAGGGCAAGAAACATTTTTATTAGTAAACCAAGCAGTACACAAAGACCAAAACAAACGTAAACAACCATTGTTCTCCACATCTTTTCCTAGGAAAAGGCCAAGGTAAATCTGGAAAAAGGCGTAGCAAAAATGCCTTTGCTGTTTAAATCTTTTGTTCCATAAGAAATTTTAATTTAAAAAAATTATTGTATGTCTGAAAAAAACTACTGCAGCCTACAAAGATCCCGTTTCCTGCTCACATTCTGGAGCCATTTAAAAAAAAAAAAAAAACAAAATGAGCAACAAAGAAAAAACCCACCCCATTCATTGTCGGTCTTTACTACCAGAGTACTTAATACGGGATGTCAAAAAAAAAAAAAGAAGAAGAAGAAAAGAAAGAAAGAAAAAAGAAATTCTTTACCATCTTTAAACAGGACATTATTTCTTTGTTGGAAAACACACGTAAGAAAACTGAAAATGCAAAAAGCCTTCCAGACTCAACCCCTAAACTTTAATCTTGAAAAGACCAACTCCGTTTCGGATTCAGTTAAGGATTTCACCGTCACAAACCTGACTTTCACTGCCATTTGTATTTCTTAAGTCCAACCCCTAAATCCCTACTTGAGCTGTGTATACCAAGATTTCTTTTCTCCTATGGCATTAAAACCTGGCTGTGACAACATTAGCCATCAGTGTATTGTATTGCTACAGTGCATGGACCTAAAAAACTCTACAAATAAGAGACAGACACCAACTTGCTGAACAAATTTACTTACTAATTTTAATCTAACCTCTATGTTCAAAGTGACAGAATGCATTCTTGACAACCTTGGCAGATTTCTTTAAAAAGAAAAAAAAAAACAGGTTTATTGGGATATAATTTGCATGCCATAAAAGTCACTAATTTAAAGTGTACCATCCAATGATTTTTAGTATATTCAGGGTTCTACAACCATCGCCACAATCAAATTTTAGAACATTTTCATCACCCCCAAAAGAAAGCCCATACCCATTAACAGTCACTCACCGTTCCGTCCTCCCCCCCCCCCCCTACTCAACCGCTAATCTACTTTCAGTCTCTACGGAGTTGCTTATTCTGGACTTCATATAAACGGAATCATATAATATGTGGTCTTTTGTGACTGGCGTCTTTCACTTAGCACGATGCTTTTAAGGTTCTTCCAGTCAACCTTAGCATATTTAAGTTTGGCGTGTTCTAATTCTTTTGACAAATCAAACATATAACCTTTTCAACTTCAAATCCTGACCCACGCCCCATCCCTACTCAAAAGTACCATTTACTTGCTAGTTCCCTCCAGAGAGTCTAAACTATAATTTGCTATTTACGTTCTTTCCAACCTTCTTCCTCTAGTAATAAAACACCAACTTCTTTCAACATCAACCTTTCACATACCTATATTTCTCTGACAATAAGATATAACTGTGCCTGGGGGAGAAAGATGACTGAACCCTTTTAATGAGATGGTCAATACGTTTCAAGTAGATGTGGATTTAAAAAAAAAAACAAACAAACAAGAAGCCATCAGATGATTTAGCTATCACTCCAAACTCCCCAGCCTCCCTGATTGAGATGCTCTGTTCACATTATGTTGATAACAAAACAAACATGTCTGCATGACTTCATCTGCCTCAAAAACTTCTACATCTTTTCAGTGAAAGATTTAAAAGAAAATCACCCTACTGCTGTAGGTAGGGGTCGGTGCTCAAAGAGTAAACACTAATCCTTAAATATGTCAACACAACAGGAACGAACACCATCCCAATTCTTACCACTGTACTAGACAGCCAAAAGAATATCCATCCCTGATTTGACTCAGTTTATTTCCATCAGAGTTGAGGGTTCTAGTGCCTTTCTCACTAAAAATTGAACACATACTAAGCACTGAGCTTCTCATTTTCTCCTAAAAACTTCAGAGCTGCAGGAAGGAGCGGAGACTGAGTTAGGACTTCAACAAACCAAGGCAGGAGTCAGGGTGCCTTCTGGCCATCCATCGGGTTTTCAGGAGCCAACAATTTTCAAGAGATCCTTGGAAAAGCTCTGGCCTCTCGGTATTATAAACACGCATAAAAATGCCCCTTCTCCTCCCGTTTTCTCAAGAAAGTGCTGCCCTTCACAAAGAATACTGTTCATGAAGATCGCTGGGAACAACAAGACATCCTATTTTAAAATGCCCGACTCCTTCCTCAAGAGGCAAGGCCATTACTGGTGTTGTGAATTTCAGTACTGACATTAAATAATAAAACCTGAAACATCACACACTTCAACATCACACCTTAAAAAAAAATAGATTAGCTCTCCTGTGTCTTCTAAACTGTGTTTTGCCTTTGGAGGCTAGACACCCTCTTCTGTCCCCCCAAACACCATCTGTAATCCTTAGAAGGGAGCCGAAAGCCTTTCGTCCAATCCAGTGAGCTGAAAGTTTAGCAAACAAAGAGGAGGAGACCTCAGATTTGTGGAAGGTCCGGCCTCAATCTGCGCCTTACTCCGTGTAGTAAACAGTAATTCTTTAAAAATCTCCTCTTACTCCATCATGGACTTATTTATTCCAAGACACTTAAGAAGGCTTTGTTGACACAAACAGCCTTTCCGAATTGCCCCCCGGGATGGGGCCAGACAGCCCCCACCGTCCCCCGATTCTCCCCCTCACTCTTCGAGGCTCCGTCGTGATTTTTCGAAGTTAACTGGCACCACCTGCATACCCTCGGCAAACATTACTCACCAACACGCCCTCAACGTTCCCAGCCCCAGTTCCCCGACTGCATTTAAACTTTAATCGTGTTCAAATTACCCTGCCATCGCGAACACGCCAGTAAACCACGCTTCCATTTTCTGAGTAGAGAACCCCCTCCCTCCTCCTTCCTCCGCGCGTCATGGGGCCCTAAGTTCTCCCTCCCTGCCCGCACTTCCCTACCCCTACCCGACACTACCAAAACAAAAGCTATCAGATTGCAAGCGATAGCGAGTGTGCAGCGATACTGCTTATTAACTTCGTACAAAGGAAGTGCGGGGCAGGGGGAGATACAGTGCGACACAACTCCGGTCACCAAACCGAGGCGAGGGCTCTGAGCTTGCAAAACAAAACACCCACCCGCCCACCCCCCGCGGCCGCAGACCCCGGCGCGCGACACCTTCTCGCCGGGGCCAGGCGTCTAGGTGTCCCCGAGCGGCCGTGTGGCGACAGCTACAGCCCCGCGTTGAGAGCACGTGTGTGGAAATGCACGTCGCCTCGGACCACACACCCACTCCCGCACAGTCGGATGCTGCCCGACCACCCCCCACCTCGGTCTGCAGGAGGAGAGGCGTTTACGCGCCGGGGTAGCAACCGGGAGGAGAAGAAAGTCCCAGAACCCTCTGAACGAGGGGCCCAGACGGGCTCCTCGGAAAAGCCGGGCTGATGCAGAGCCCCCGACCTTGCAGTTTTCGGGGGTGGGGGGCGAGAGTCTCGGGCGAGAGGGCTCCCCCCACACACCCTGAGCCGCGCAGAGCTGCCGCGGGAAGCCGGGGGCAGGTAACTCGCCGAGGATCAGGATCGGGAGAAAGTGACGCGAAGGGAAAGGCCAGGAACCCAAAATGCCCGAGGGGTAAAGCGCGTTGGCGACACGAGGCCGCGCTGGGATGTTTGGAAACGTGTCCAGGGGCCGCGGGGCCTCTCCGCCGGCCACCTCCCGGCTGGAACCCCACGGCCGGTGGGCTACGCGATCCCCGCCCCCGGGCACCTCGCCTGGCCCGGCAGCGAGGCCCCCGCGCGACCGCGGGAGCTGTCACCATCGTCTGCGCGCCGCGCGGGGACCAGCCTGCCGTGCGGAGCAGCCCGCGCGCCGCGAGGGGGGTGAGGTGTGGGTGGAGGGGCCCGAGCCCGGCGCGAACTTCCCCGACGGAGTCCCAGCGCGGGCACGGCCGCGGGGGAACGAGCGCTGCCCAAGGCGACCGGCCCGCGGGGCAGGGCTCCCGGGACAGCGAAACAGAAAGCCCCCGAAGCCCTTCCCGCGCGGGGGTGCGGCGAGCCGGGGCCCCGGGGGCCGCTCCGGCCTTCCGGCCGAGCCCCTCCGCACCCCGCCCCGCCGCTCCCGAGCCCGGGGGCCCGACAGCTGCGACGATGGCAACTCGGGTTTCGCAAACAGGGCGCAGCCCCTCGGAGGAAAAGTTCCCGCAGTGGCCGCGGGCGGCGGGCACATACTCACTTTCTCCACTCGTCGGCCAGAGCGAGAGCGCGGCGGAGAAAAACAGGAGCCCCCACAGCGAGGTCGGGGACCCTCCTCCGGAGCCAGACTTCATTCCTTTTATTTAGGACGAAATTCCCCACTCTCAAAGAAAAAAAAAAAAAGAAAAAAAAGAGGAAAAAAATAAAAGAAAAAGAAAGAAAAACAAAACAAAAACGGGAAAGGAAAGAAAAAGTCTCAAACTCAGTCTTCGCCCCCTCCGAAAACAAGGACGAAGGAAACAATACTCCAAAGGCGGCGCCGGCCGGGGACCCTCCGGGTGCGCCGAGCGGGCGGGCGGCGGCGCGGGGCGGCCCCTCAGCGCCGGCAGCCTCGGCCCAGGGCTCGGCGGAGTCGGGAACCCGAGGCGCGCCGGGGCGGGCTGTCGGCGTCGTCGGCCTCCATTTTCAAACCCAGAGAGGCAGGAGGGAGGTGGGGGGAAACTGCACAGAAAGGGGGCAAAGCCCAAATTCGTCTCGGCGAAGAAAAACAAGCCCGACCCCAGGCAGAGGGGGAGGCTGTCCGACACCCGAGCCTCCGCGGCGGGAGGGCGCGACGCAGTTCGCAAGATTGCCCCGAAGTCCGGGTCGCGGGCGAGGCCGGCCGGGGGCAGAAATGCGGAGTAAAAATGAATGAGCGGCTCCCCCTCCTCCTCCTCCTCCGGGCTCCGCTCGCCGCCGCCTCCTCCCTCAGCGCCGCCGCCGCCGCCGCCGCGAGCTCCTTCCCAAACCCAGAACACACACAAAGCGGCGGGCCGGCCGCGCCGCGCTCAGCACTCCCGCCGCGCCGCCCGGGCTCCGCGCCGGCCCCCGCCCGGCCCCCGCCCGCCGCCGCCGGCTCCGCGCGCGGGGGCTCCGGCTCGCTGAAGGTCAAAGCCGAGGCGCGCAACGCGCCGTGGAGCTCCCCTAGCGCGGGAGGGGCGTGGAGGGCCCGGGGAGTGGGGCCGAGGGTCTGCAAGCGCCGGGCACGGGCGCGCCGGGGGCAGGCTCGCTGGCGGCGTCCCTCTCGCTCGCTCGCCTCTCTCGAGTTCGCCTGGTGCGCTCGCTCCTCCTCGGGTTTTTTCCCCCCCTTTTTTTTTTTTCCGCTCAGCGGAGTTAATGCTGGTAAACAAGAGCCTCAGCCTCGCCGCGCCGCTGCCGCCGCCGCTGCCACACACTGGGGGCTCGCGCGCGCGCGCGCTCGGGGCCGCGCACACGCGCCCGCGCGCACACCGGAGCGGCCACAGCCGCAGCCGCGGCGCGCCGAGGGCCCGGCCCAGGCTGGCGCGCGCCAAGAGCCGGAGCCCGGGATTCCAGGGACGTGCGGAGCGGAGCCGGGGCGTGGGGTGCGAGGCTGCGAGGTACCGCCCCCGCCCCCCGCCCGCGCCGGCACACGCGCGCGCGCGCCCACACGCTCTCGCCCCCACCCGCACTGCGCCGGCCACCCTGCACGCGCCCTCCCCTCCCGCAAGACTCCAAAAACAATGCCCCCGGCGCCGGCCGGGGCACAGCAGAGGGGCAGGCTGGGGAAGAGAGGAAAGGAAGGGAGGGGGCAGGAGAGGTTCATTGAAAACAACAGCAAGGCTGGAAAGCGCGTTTCCCTGGTTCTTGAAAAGCTTCATTGTTTCTTTGCAGCTGTTGCAAAATAAATAAATAAGTGCGTGCATGCGGCATTTTTTTCGCAGCGTGCTGGAAAGCCCGAATGTGGCGGGAGGGGCACACCTGGGAGAAAGGAGACCCCCAAGCTCCTAAGGCAGGCACTTTCACGCAAGACTGGGACGGCCGCGGCGTCGCGACCGGAGAGCCCGGAGTTCTGGGGCTTGCGGGGAGCTGAAAGGGGAGGGCGCGGCCCGCGTGGCTGGGCCCAGGGGCGCGAGGGGATACGGCCTGCCGCCCGCCGCGGGCCCCGAGCGGGGGAAGGGGGGGCCCAGACAGCCTGCCCCGCGTGCCCAGGGCGCGTCCCCGCAGCGGCCGCCAGGGGGCGCGGCAGGAGCCGGGGAGGGCCGGCCGGCGGAGTGTCGCCTCCCTCCGGGAGAGGAAATGTGGGGGCCCGGGCAGGGGGCTGGCCAGGCTGGGTCGCGCTGGCCGGGCCTCCACGACCGGTGGCCAGCCCTGGGCGCTCCTCGCGGCCTCACGCGGCTCGGGAATCCACCACGTGGGCGGCTGCGGGGAGCGGCCGAGGCGCGTGCACAGTGCGGGGCTGCGGGGCCCCGGAGGCAGGGGGGGGCGTGTCCCAAGGGCTCCTGAGGATTGGGTGGGGGGCCGGGGCCGCGGCTCGGACGAGTGACCCTGCCGGTGTCGGGACCCGCGAACATGCAGCACACACGCGCGATCCGTGGTCACTGCGGAAACCCACCCGCACCTGCCTCGGGTCCTCCCGAGCACGTCTCTCTAGTTTCGTTTGCTACGTAAGTGGCTAGAAACCGACACAAACCCCAAGTCTCCGTGGTGGTTTTCTTGATTGTGACTTAAGGAGAGGTTTCCCCAAAGCGAGACTGCCCTAGGACAGCCATCTAATGAATAAATGCTGCGGAGACCAGGTCCTCAAAGGAGAAAAACCCCAGCAATGGCTGGAGAAAGCAGTTTGAAATACGTGGACTTTTAAAAATAGTGATTGGACCACGTGTCGTCTGTAATGTGGTCCGGTTTCATGACTCAGGCTAATTGATGTCAATAATAAATAAAAAGAAGATGGCTAATAAAAGAGTTGTGAATGCCTAGATCGAGTGGAAGTGTTTTGTCTCGTAAACAATCAGACTGTCTGGTAGGAAGGGATCTGTTCTAAAGGAAAGGTAGGTTTCTTTTTTATTCTAATTGTAAAAGATCTTCGCGTTATATTATGCATCCCATCATTCGTAAATAATTTTTTAAATTAAGAGTTGAAAACGAGTCAGAAGCTATCATAATGGAAACCCAGCCCTTTCTCCCCTATATTTATTTGCTAGATCATTTTTCCCCTCGGAAATTTTTAGCTCAATTCAGTGAGTCAGTTGTATAGAAGGAAAATAAATCTTTTTTTTTTTTTTTTAAACTTAAGGCAGTCATTCATATGGGATTGTTTTTGTTTAACTGAATTCAGCTTAATTTTCAAATACAGTGTTTCAGTTTTAGATGTTTCTGGGCATTAACAAAGAAAGAAACCTATTAGAATCTTTAAAAGAAACTTGAATTTGGCATGTATCATTTAAAAATTGGGCACTATATGTGAATAACTAAAATTTACTTTACTAAGTTTTAAATATTTCTTCAGAGAGTTCCCTGCATGAGGTTGGTCTTGAAACCTACAGATCCATTCTACAGCTAAATATAAAGGAGTATCGATATATATTTTCATTATATTTCATGGCACAATTTTTAAATAGCTCCTTCGAAATTAAGACAGAAGTTTAGAGCTGATTTTTTAAAGGTGAATGCTAGTATAAGATCTTTACTACACAATATATTTCAAATATTAGTACTAAAAATGCCCATCGAGTTGTCTCTGAGAACATAAGGAGGTTTACGGAATAAAGAGAAATGCATAGTTATTTAAATTGGAGGGGTTTTTCAACTAAAATGATTTTTCATTTGTGAATTTTTTAATGTTTGTATTTTCCTAGAGTAGTAGGAAATAAAGTTATTTTAGACAGGGAAGATGCTTACTATTATATAACTTCATATTTAGAAGAGAGGCAAAATTTAGATGGCTTTTCAGCTCTAACTTGATCACGTAGGCACAGAAGGTGATTTTTATTTTCTTCCAGGATTAGATGCTACGTATCCAAGTCACACTTATTTTTTTTTCAACCTTGAAAACAGAATCATGTAGTAAAACAGGAAGCCTTTGTTTTACAGTAGCAATGACAATGCATCACACGTTTTGTTGTTTGCAATTTTCCCCCCACGTATCTTATAAATTTCCCTTCATTTGGAGCTGAAACTGGTTGCTTATTTTCACTTTTTAAAACCCGTTGACTTGAAAAGTGTTATTTCAAAATATCCTGCTCAATGTATCAGGCTCCCCCAAAATGTAATATATACCAAGTAGAAAAAAAAATGTGAGACACAGCACTGGTGACAATAGGTAAGTATTACACGTACACAATATATTGTGATATAATCCCAGAAAGGAATGTCATTCAAAGCAAAAGTGAATAAACCACAGCCACATACAATGTGGGCAAAGATTTGAAACATGATTTTAAATTTTAAAAAATGCAAGTTCTGAAAAAGTACACACGACACCATTTTGATAAAGCTCTTAAAAGCAAAGAAAACAAAAAGCGTGTGGCAATTTTTCAAAGCAAGACAATTACACGATAAAATATTTTGCTTCGTTTTATTATTATTATTATTATTTTAGCAAAAGGATTAATAAGGAATCACAAAACATAGGATCCTGGTTACCTCTGGGAGGGAGCGGGGAGAAGCCAGAGGCACATGCAATGTTCTCACAATTGTGTTCATTCTCGGGTTGGGCGGTGGATTTACAGATTTCCACTTTATAATGATGTTTTATAACTAATGCATATATTGCACATATTTTTTATGTATAAAATATGAAATAAGATGATAAAAATACGGGAGAGATTCACAAAAGAGATCATCCCAGTTTTCCAATATGATTCTTCCAGATTCCAAGTTGTTTGTATAAACAACTCAGAAGAATTAAAGAACCACTGCAACGATATAGTTATTCAAGGATACAATTCAAAAGAATGTGTACCCATAACCTCTCAGTGCAATTCAAGACAAAAACAAATCATGAAATAAAAAATGTAGAAGAATCCACTTCACAGGGAATCAGCTTCCCTAATTAAGAGTGCATTATGTAAACTGTCTGGCAATTTCCTGTAAGGTTAAACATGCATCTAACTTATGATCCAGCTATTTCTACCCCTAGTTATTTAACCAAAAGAAATGAATAGGTCACAAAAAGACCTGTATGGGAATGTTGGTAGCTGCTTTGTTCTTAATAGCAACAAACTGGAAACGACCCAAATGCTTGTTCGAAGAAAAACAAATAAAGAAATCGTGATATATCCATTCGACCCAATATTGCTTAACAATAAAAAGGAACAAACCGTTAATATATACAAAAAACATGGATGAGCTCCAAAAGTATAATGCATAAGCCAGGTGCAAAAGAGTACATATTGTGTATTAGTCTGTTCACCTGAAGTTCAAGATCAGGCAAAACTGATCTATGAGATAAAAATCAGAATCATGTTTGCCTTTGGTAGGGGACAGGAGAGTTGTGGATGACTAGGAAGAAGCACAAAGAACTTTCTAGAGTTATGGTAATGCTCTTTGTCTTGATTGGGATATCAGCCACGGTAGTGCATGCATTCGTCAAAAATACATTGAACCATACGCTTAAGACGAATGCGCTCCATAGAGTGCCCGGGTGGCTCAGTCGGTTAAGCATCTGACTCTCAATTTCAGCTCAGGTCATTATCTCGTGTTTTTGTGAGTTTGAGCCCCGTATCGGGCTCTGCACTGACAGTGCAGAGCCTCCTTGGGATTCTCTCTCTCTCTCTCTCTCTCTCTCTCTCTCTCTCTCTCCCCCTCTCACTCTGCCTCTCCCTTACTCATGCTGTCTCTGTGTATCTCAAAATAAATCAATAAACTTAAAAAAAATCTTTTTAAAAAGATGAATGCACTGCACTATATGTAATTATATCTGAATTTTAAGTTTTAAAGTGTGTATTGTGTAAATGAGAAATTTTGCCCCTGTTCTAAAAAAAGAAAGCACATTTTCGTTGTCCATTTTTGCTATTATGTGAGTTCCCAGAGATGCTCGTCTCCGCCCTTCATGCCCACAGCCGTCTCTACAGATAAGTACTCTTTCAGAAGTCCATCTGCCTAACGTCCACTGCAAAGGGCTTTAGCTGGGTTAGGCACCACACAGTCTCCACAAAGCAATCCAGGGGCAGGAAAGACACTAGTGATCTCTAGTTGGTTCAAGTCCCTGCATGGCCAAGGCAGTATGAGTCCCAGTCTCCATGAGATTTGTTTACACTCAACTTGAGAAGATTTTCTACTTTAGATTTGCACAGATAGCCTGGCAGTCACAGGACCTTCAATGCTACATTCCTCCATGGCGCCTTAAAAGCAATATGGACGTTTCAGAGAGAATTTGGATAGAGATGGCTGGAACAGCTTTTTCTGACAACTTCCAGGACCATGTTCCGGTGAAATATCAATAAGGGAAGTTCTTGGAAAACCTGGGGCAGGAGTGACAGGGATCCTTGGCATCACCATCGGTTCAAGGCTTCTGTCCTTGCACCAACCCCCTGACCACACTCTTACAGATTGACACTAGCCTATCTCCGACCTGACGGTAGAGATGCCCAACTCCCCGCATGGTAATCTGGTGAAAGAAGCAACACCAGGAGTGCTGGAATGGCCCCACGTTTTTCACTGGTCACTTGCTGAGGCTGGTCTCTGAACATGGATGTACCATCGTTATCCTCTATGTAATTAGCTTTCACACATGCCAATAGTAAGGATCCCTGCCTGGCAGAGAGCCCCAAAGATGCTACTTTGGGTTTTTTTATTATTTTTTTTTAATCTTTATTTTTGAGAGACACAGAGCGCAAGTAGGGGAGGAACAGAGAAAGAGGGAGACACAGAATCAACTTTGGCTTTGAAATGCATCAGAGAAGTATCTGCCAAGTAGGATTACATCAATATTTCTGTTCCCTGTGATTAATGCCACCAGCTCTGAGATGTTTTTGTTTCTTCAGGGTTTTTTTTCTTAATATTTATTTTTGAGAGACAGAGAGACAGAGCACGAGCAGGGGAGGGGCAGCGAGAGAGGGAGACACAGAATCCAAAGCAGGCTCCAGGCTCTGAGCTGTCAGCAGAGCCCTACGCGAGGCTCGAACCCATGAACAGTGAGATCATAACTTGAGCGAAAGTCGGACGCGTAACCAAGTGAGCCCCCCCAGACACCCCACTCTGAGATGTGTTATCAGCAGCAGAGAGGCCGCCCCCTTGCCTGCCCTGTGCTACTCCGTAGTGCTGTTTGTCATTTTGTGCATTTTCTCCTCTGTGGAACGATCGTGTTGGAGTAGATTTTTTGGCTTCTGCAATACTATGATTGCCCTCTTTGGTTTTTAACTGAGAGTGGTACCTTGGTATCTCACACTTTAACCCCCGTGTCTCCTACCTTTGCCTTCTCTGTTAAGCAATAGTCTATAAATCAAGGCACAAGCAAGAGAAACCAGGCTCAGGGAACAACCGCTTCCTAATTTGTTTTACTAACACAGATGTCCCACACTTTTGGGTTTCTTAGGGAAGAACCCATTTTTTAGCACTGCTAATTCTCGTATGTATTCTTCTAAGAATACAGTATGGGGACACAAACAGATACATCGGCAGTGCAGATGCGAATGGTTATAGGCAATCTCCCAATTGACTCTTGAAAACATTCCTGTAAAATATCCTTTTCAGGATATTAAATTCCAGTGTAAACCTCATTCTGTAGGATATATTTGTACATTTCTTCGGTACCTTTTTTTTAAAAGCAACATCGATGTGTCTGGCTCCATACTAGTAGCAAACTGTTTCTGGCCTCATGGACACACTGCAAATAAGCGAGATCTTAAAGTAAAGCAGATGTCTGCGCTCTACAGATGGAGACCACCTCGGGAGGTATCAAGTTGTTGACATTTGTCCGTGAAGGACCATTGATCAACAAGAGAACCAAACACTGACACAGAGGCAAGAGTAAGAGAGGGCTGGATGCTATGTCCCATGAGGATGATTAAGACATATAGACATTAAGAGAAGTCTTCTATGACCTCTGGTCCTATATACCTGGAAAATGATTATTGGACTTGACCCAGGTAACTCCAATGTGCAGAGCTAGACTAATAGGAAGGAAAACAGATTTCAGGTCTTTCTGAGAATGTTTCTTCTTTTCCAATAGAAATAAATGACCTCTGCCTGGAGCACTGCCTTGTACCGGAAAGAACTCTGCGTTATTAGGATGCTCATACAGAGAGGGGATCCACACCTACCGAGGAAATCGTGCAAAGAAGTACTGGATTAACCGAGAGGATGACAAGTGATATCTGAGGTCCCTGGATATTTAAACTCTCCTTCTGTTCTGTGCTTGGATTACTGTGTCTGATGGCCACTGAAGGAGCCTAGCTTTGCTTTAAATGAATAGGCATGAGTTTTAAAGTTGAAGATGTATTAGTTTAATAGGATGTTGAATTTATCTTATATTATAGAAACCCTGTTGAGATAGCTCATGATACAGGTCCAAGGCCCAGTTCCAATATGCTAAAAAGTTAGGAGGTCAGGGATTGCATTACAACCGGCCACATCCTGGGAGATGGTTGAGCCAGGTAGGAGCCAGGAGGAGGTTGAGATAAGAGCGTGCTAGTTGCAAATGTTTGAAATAGGCTGGAGGAGGGAGGTCTGATTTGTAGAGGTTGTCAATTTCCTCTATGCAAATAGTCCACCTTGGCTAATGAAAGCTACTCATGTGAGGTCACAGACTACAGAGTCGGGAAGAGACATACATCTGGATTTTGTGAGGCTCTGTGATTTCTGCTCCAGGACATCATTGGGTTAAGACATCTGAGAACCTTGTGTTACTTTTGTAACAAATTAAATATGTATTCGGTTAGCAACATATAAGCATCGCAGTACAAAAATGGCAATAGCTATAAATGGGAAATTCACAAAAGAAACCGAAACAGCTAATAAGCACGAAAAAATATATTCCTTAAACCTGGCTGGCAGAATTAAGTATTGGACAGTACCAGCTGTTCACAGAGATAAATGGGGGAATTGGACTCTTACTCACTGCTACTGGGAAGGTAAATTAGTGAACCCACTTTGGAGAGCAAATAAGGCTAAAATGCCCCAGAACCCAGCAATTCTACTCATAAAGAATATACCCTCACACCTATTGAGGTATGCATCAGAAGACATATATCAGAATGTTCATTGGAACACTGCTTTCAAAAGTAAAAAGGTGGAAAGGATCTAAGTGTCCCTCAGTGGAAGGATTAATAATAGTGCACTATGCATACAATAGGATACTATACAGAGGTTCAAATGAATGAACCAGATCAAAGTGAATCAACATAGATACATTTAACAACCAACACTGTGTAAAGGAACAATTTGCAAAAGTTATATAACCACATGTTACTCTTTATGTAACTATTAACACAAAGCATATATTCGTTAATAGAAATATATATATGTAGCGTAAGTATAAAATACGAATGGAAATAATAAACAGCAACTTCAGACATTATCTCTAGGAATGATGGGAGAGGAAAGGAATAATTTTACCATATTGGTAATACTTTATTTCTTGAGAAGACAAAAGAGATTTGAAGCAAATGTGGCAAAATATTAGTATCTGTTCAACCTGGATGATGGGTACATGTATGTCTGTTAAATCATTTTCTGTACTTTTCTATATGCTTGAACTATTTTATAATTTTTATTTGTCTTTTTTAAAATAAATCTTTGATTTTAGAGCAGTTTTAGATTTACAGGTTAATGCAAAGATAGTACAGGGGTTTCCTATATACCCCAAAGCCAGTTTTCCCTATTATTAACATCTTTTTATTTCTTTAACATTTTTAAATATTTATTTATTCTTGAGACAGGCAGAGCGTGAGCTGGGAGTGGCAGAGAGAGAGGGAGACACAGAATCCGAAGTAGGCTCCAGGCTCTGAGCTGCCAGCACAGAGCCCGATGTGGGGCTCAAACTCACGAACCGTGAGATCATGACCCAAGCCCAGCTCGGATGCTTAACCGACTCTGCATGCATGGTTACTGCATGCACGGTTACGAAGTTACTCTGCATGCACAATTCGTCTATCCTCTCCATTTATTTATTTAATTGTTGTTTCTGTTGGTATGGACTTGTGTGTATGTATTTCATATTTTGGGTTACAATCCAAAACTACTTTATCTATTTTCTTTTTTCAACTTGTTCCAGCTGAGGCTATTGGGAGCTCCGTCAGTTGGCTCCTATGTCCCTTTGACGTATCCCCATCATTGAATTTCGTTGGTTCTTTCAGCCCAGATCGTCCTTATTCTCTGGAGTATGAGATACTCCAGGCTTCTCTTATGTATCTCCTGCTTCGGTCCTATAATCAGTCATTTCTCCAGGAGCTCTCGTTCCTTCCGATGGAGAACCCCACGAGAAACCGAGATCTGGGCACTAGGTGTGCTTCCCGCTTCTCGATCCTCTTGGCTGGCAGAACAAGGAAACGTGTGTATACTAATGTGTATTTACGCACATCTGTATCTAGACTAAAGTAAATATAAACTCATCCTGGAACCTCATACCCAGTCCCCAGCTCTAACCCATTAGCATATGGGTCATTGTGACCTTCTTCCCTCGCTCTCAGGACAACAGTGAGAAACCCCTCTCTCCCCATCTGCCGTCTGTTTATTATTGCTCCGTTTATAATTTCTTAAGAAGAAAAAGGAAAGCTATAGGGAAATGCTTCAACTTAGCGCATGATCCAGACCGAAGGTGCACAGAGCAGATGTTTGCCATGTCATGATCCATTTACAGCCCAGACCTCCCTTGGGTCCTTCCAGTAGGCATTCATGGAAACGCAAGCAAAAGGTCCTTTCAAAATAAGTCCCTGGAGTCCATATGGGAAAGAGCAAGACCACTGAAGTGCACCTAGCAGGGCGCTTGAAGAAGATTAGCCAAAAAGGAAAGTCATGGGATCCAAGCTACAGAGAAAATCCAGATTGGAAACATTCCTTTTCAGCAGCAGTTTCTAATCTCTTTTGAATAATGGATCCCCGCAAGACTCAGAAGAGGGCCCCGACCCTCAACCCGGGGAAGCATTCACGCAGATCAAGCAGCAGGAAAAAATTATCCCATGGTGGGGTAAACCTCACCTCTGAGCCCATACTTGGACCTCAGGTTAAGAAAGCCTTGTGGATATTGTATGAATGTCAAGTTTATTTGTGGGCTTGCTTATCTGTCGGTGGGGAGGCCTGAGCAGGTGGGCTCAGGGCAAAGACTGCATTGTTTGAGCCCAGCTGTTTTCAGGATGGGCAAAGCTCTGCCTTCCAGGTGTGGGCCCAGGGCCTGTCACTAACAGCTGCCAGTCCACTTCCATAATGACCTCCCTTTACAGTGAGTAGCAAGTGATGCTGGTTTTCTATTTATGGAAATAATAAAAAAATTTTTCTTTTAAAGCCAATCTAAGTGGGGTTTTTTTGATCCGTTTAAAGAAACATATGAAGTGACATTTGGGACCATAGGGAACTGAGGTTCTTAAACTAGGTGCAAAGAGAGATGTCTTGGGTGTAGTGAAAAGTTCACATGCTTCGGAGCCAGAAGGGTCTGGATCCAAACCCTCTCTTTGCCAATCGCCAGCTGTGTGATCTTGGGTAAGTGAAACTTTTCCCATCTGTAGAATGGCAATAATAAATTTGGCATGCGGGGCAGTGTTTCTCCAAGTCTCCACGAACATCGGAATCAGCTGACGTGCTTGTAAGATGGAACTTCCCAGGCTGCTACCCCAAACGTTTTTATCTTATGGAATCCTAAGGGGAAAAGCCTAGAAATCCACATTTTAACAAGGGCCCCCAATGCTTTTTATGATCTTCTAGGGGCTTTGGAACAAAAACAATGAGCTTAAGTAGGTAAAACACTTGATACACAGGAGCAGGAAAGACACTTGTTTTGGATGGTCCAGCATCTGAATGTCATCTCTTTTAAAGGGAAACCCAAGGGCTCAGCTCAGGATTGTCATGGGTGGCTGTGCAGGTTGTAAACTGCACACAAGTCTAGTGATTGCCATCTCGGAATTGTGTGGTGCATAAACTGTGTGATCACACGTTTCCTCCTTCTCAGAAGCAACTCAGCCGATCTAGACCCTTATGGTTCTTTCTCCTTTTTGCCCTTGGTTCCCCCAGCCTTCCTTACAATTCTGAGGTACACAGCAGCCTTCCAATGAATCCCTTCGGTGCTCAGCAGGCCAGGAATTGGATTTTGCTCTTCGGGACCAACAAACTAGACAGGATGAGTGACCAGTGGCTGCTTTGTTTCCTTCCATCAAGAGTTCCTCAGTGGTGTTCCTGAGATTTGGGAAGCGCTATAGTGCCCCTCCCTGGTGGAGAAGTTAAGTAGGTAAAGATAGGACCCATTCCCCCGTCCAAGCTCTGTTCTACTTCAAGCTGTTTTACGGACTGGATTTTGGCTCAACAGTTCATTTGGAAAGAATAATTCTACTCCTTAAAAGAAAAGAAAGTTTGAAAACCACTGCGTGATATAGGATACCCCAGAGGAGACGGTGTGGTGCAGATGCAATGAGGCAGAGAGGGAGAGCAAAGGAGGCTGAGGCGGAGTCCTGGGGTCTGTGGGTCCCCCTAAAGGCAGGGCAGCCCAGGCCCTCATTTCAGAAGTTATGCTGCTAGATGGTAAGTCCCATTACCTCAGTAGGGAAAATTTTTGAGGCCTCTCAGAAGTTTCCCTCCCCTCCCCATGGGAAAAGTGGACAGAATCCACTGAGAAGAAGAAAAAGGGGGTGCTGATGTGCATGATCACCGTGTCAACCGGAAGCCCCCTGACCTCAGGAGAGGGGAATAGGAGGGAATTCCTGAAGGATCTCCAAAGTCCCCAGCCAAGAAAAAAGGACGGAAGTCGTTACCAAGGGACCGGAGGGAGAAGGGTGCATGCTACTTTCCTTTGCCATGGGGTCAGCGGCCGATGGGAGTGTGGGGGTGAAGCAAGATAAAGGGGTTGGCCATTTCCCAAAAGAACCAGAGCTCCCCCCACATCTGCAGCACTTGGAATATAAAAATAGAGATGTTTCTTTGCTCTACAAAATTTGACATTTGCAACAGAGGTATTAAATTTTCATTGTACATTTTCTCTTGGTTCACAACTAAGACAGTGGAAAAAAAATTCCTCCAACGAAAGGATATGTTGAATATTCTTACAAATAGCATCCCATTCACCTGCTTTGTCATGGATCAGCTGCCCCTGGGCTTCTGCTTGCTTCTTGCTTTTGAATGGGCTACAGACACAGAGGGGTGTGTTCATCTTACTTTTATTGTTGTATACCAGACTCTTCTCTTGTTTTACCAATTTATTGCCTTTTATCCCCATGCCCCAGGGTTAAGGAGGGGGATGGGGAACTCCAAAATAAACATAGGCAAATAGTTTTTAAATTTTGCATATAACGTAAAAGCCAGGTTATAGAGAAACACACACAACAATATAAGGGCTCAACAGCGTTTGGGAGGGAGTCATCTGACGAAAGCTGTGCCCCTCTCCCTGGAAAAATCTGCCTCTATTCAAACACACAATTTTGCATTTTCTAGGGTTCAGGGACCATGACGGCCCTCTATGAACATTCATTGAACCCCAAGTTTATTACCCCGTGTGATAAGAAAATTGTAAGATTTTGAAATGCAGACTCTTTAAAATGGACTATACCTTTCATTATTTTCAAGATTATAAAAATAAATTGTGTTGGAATAACAAATTGCAGCAAAATAGAAATGCTACATTAGTGACTAGATAGTGATTATTGCTATTTAGTGCAACGTAGAGATTGCTTAGATATAAGTAGATTCTTCTAGGAGAGGAGGAAAAGAACTTACCTCTATTGAGGGCTTACTTTTGGCCAGGCATTGTATCTGATGTACTATTTCCCTCTCCTTAACCCACAGAGGTGATTACTGTCACCATGGCATTTTCACAGATGGGTAAACTGAAGTATAAGGAGAGGACGAAAGTGTTCCCAAAGTGGTACAACTTGTATGTAAAGAGTTGAAACTTCTGCCTTAAACACAGACATGGAGAACATGTTTAAAAATACACTATTTACAAAAATGAATTTATCTAGCAAAATGGAGTTAATGTTCTCCGATGGGGGAACTCAAATTCTGCCTTATCAAAACAACATTTCAAATTCGTGGAATTAGGGTTTCCTGGGCCCTAGGATTACACCATTGGGTTCCTTTGTCTCATTTTCTTGGGTTTTCATTTGGAAAGGAGTTTAAAACAAAAAAAAGTCCTAGGATATCTACAACATGTCATACCTTAAAGAGAAAATGGCCCCTTGGACACTACTCACTCACTCCACAAAACCTTGCCTCTCTTAGGAAGGAGCAACCCTGCTTCCCAGATGTGGAATCAGCTCTTGCTTCTCCATACTCTCCCACCCAACCCCACCCCACCTTCTCCCCCCCCCCCTTTTTTTAACCATCTGCACCATGGCGAATGATTTGTAGGCAGTCTGTGTCCATTTATTTTCATCGATGTTACTTAGGGGCGTGTACGCACATAGGAAGCCTTCAGTACATATCTGCTAACCTGACTTAAATCCCTACTTTTTAATTGGAAACATTTTTAATGCAGAAAAATAAGAAAGGTTTTGAAGAGACACATGATCCATGTCCCAGAATTTGCAGTAAATAATGCGTTCTCATTTTTGCTTTAGATGTTCGTTTGCTTTAAAGAAATAAAATTTGCAGATGGTTTTACTCTGGTTACACTCTGCTGCCGCTGAAAACTATGGTCATTATTTTGGCATGTATCTTCCTGATCTATATTTTTATACTTTTACCACACACTATCCTCAGTATTATCTTACATGATTTAAAAATTTTACATATTCTGAACCTTGCTGTTTGAACTTAGTATGTGTGTTCAAGATCTATTCATGTTATCGATCTGGTTTATTTCTTAGTTATTACACAATATCCTATAATTTGGATATGTTGTGTCTTACTCATCCATTCCCAAGTGAGAGGCATTTAGAGGCTTCCTGTCCAGCTCTTCACTATAACAATGCTGTAATGGACAACCGTTTTACAACTTGGGTTACTTTTTGTACAAATGACCTAACACACCATTGGTAAATAGGGGAAGGATGTTGGTAGAACATGGAAGTCATGTTGGCTCATGGGTGGTTTTTCCCAATATGTTACCGTCTTGAAGCGATTAAAAGAGAAAGCCTTAGCAATGAAATACAAACCTGAACTGAAAATCTACAAAGTATCTTCCTTCAGAGAAAACAGTAACAGTTGAATGGCTTCAAAGGCCACTATGTTTTCCACTGATAAATGCTCAGGTGTGCTTGAGAATGCAGATGAAGAAAATAGAGAAATTGGATCATTCCCTCTGTAATAAAACAGTGAAAAGACGGAAGAAAACTATCCCGAGGGTCATATTTCTAATTTTATGAACGTTTTCATGAAAATCCACATCTACCTGTCCAGGAAGGATCCCCAAAAAACAGATTATCTGGGGCTTTTAGGGGTGACTGCCCGCAGTGGATTAACTGTACTGTATTTTCGTCATGATTTTAAAAACATTTTTGCTCTTGTTACTTCTCCGGCGACCAAATTCCACAGGTTTTGAGTGATCTTCCCCAACCCTGTTTTCCCCATAAGGCATGGCTATTTTTAGCAGAGGGATTTGCATTTATTTCCTTAAGTGCATGCAGAAGAGTTTCTCTAGAGTATCGACCCAGCAGTGGAATTGCTGGGTCACAGGGGATGTACACTTTCTATGTACTATTCTAGAATAGTACTATTTTAGAATAGTACTAAAAAACTATTCTAGATTTTTCCAAATTGCTCTCCAAAGCGGCGTCACCAGTTTACACCCCCATAAGGAGAGTTCTTACTTCCCTGCTTCGTGCTATTACCCGATGCTGTTAGACTTTATTTTTTACCAATATCATTGGTATCAAATGCCTTTTCATGGTTGTTTTAATTTGCATTCCCCCGGTTGCTGGGGAAGTGGAGCGTATTACTATTTGCTTATCCGCCATTAAGGTTTCCTCTTCTGGGTATTACCGGTCCAACACTTTGTCAATTTCGAAGCTGAATTGTTTGTCTTTTTCTTATCGATTTACAGGAATTCTTTATGCATTCTTGACATAAACCTTTTGCCTATTAAATTTCTATTTTTATGTTCCCCTCCTGATGTCCCCATTCTCTGTATGTCTATTTTTTTATATGTCTGATCCACTATAAAATACACTATATTGGGGTTTTTTTCTGGAATATATCCTAGCGGTTTTAGATTCTACAATGAGATTGAACAACCAGAAATCTTGGAAACTCGAATGTTTGTAAAGATTCTTCTTTTCCTATCCACACTTTATCCATTATCCTATTTATAGAATCTTCTCTTTGTATGAAAGAGTTTTCAAAGCCGATCAAAAGAGATATCCCCTGTCCTGAAAAGTGTTGGCGAGATTTTTTTTCTTTTGCCAGGTTAATAAGAAAAGATTTTTGTGGAAAAAATTCAGGAAGGTTAAACTTCATATTTGAATTGGATCCTTTGTAGATGCCTTAAGCCCATGAGAAAACAATATACTTTATTAAATTCCATGATTCTCTTTTCTGAAATATTCAAGTCAGAAGCAATCATTCATGCTTTCCTGACAAGTTACCTAAGAAAAATCTCCTTAAACTAAACAGAATTGAATTTCAGACTAAATTTTAAAAGTGACATTCTGATAAAAAAAAAAAAATTGATACCTAACTCCTAAAAGAAAATACATGGAGTTTGCCTGGAACTGAAAATTTAGTGTGTGGAAACGTGAGGAAGAGATCTAACTGTTGGCAAAAGATTGCAAGAAAGTAAATTATGTGGTTTTCTCAGGGGTGATTTTGCAACTTGAAACATTCCAAAAAGAGTTCCTGATCACAAAGTTTCTTTTAGCTTCTAGCCTCAAAATACTTGGCATTCACAAAGCTCTTACGGATATTTGGATAAATTAAATTTATATTGACATTTTCTAAAAATTGGCCTAGGTTTCTAGCTGGTGGGGGCACGTGTCAAACGTGGAGCCTTTTGAGGCATTCGATTTTACAACGGATAGATATCAACATTAAACCGTCCCTCTTACTCTCTATTAAGAGCCGAATCGCACTGAGATTTTTAAATATGTCATTATTTTCCAACAAAAAAAAAAGCAGCAGTTTCCTCAAAAATTAATCAGGGGATTACCGTATGAACCAGCAACTTCATTTCGGAGTAAACACCCCAAAAAATTGAAAACTGGGACCTGAAATAGATATTTGTACACCGGTGTTCATAGAAGCATTCGTCTCAATAGCCAAAAGGTGAAGCAATACAAGAGTCCATTGACAGATGAATGGATAAACAAAATGTGGTATACATATACAATGAATTAATATTTAGCCTTTAAAGGAAATTCTGATACATGCCTCAGCAGGTATGACCCTTGAAAACACTACGTTACATGAAATAAATCAGATACAAAGGGAAAAATATTGTAATGATTCCCCTTATCTAAGATATCTCGAGTAGACAAATGCATAGAGACAGAAAATAAATTAGAGGTAACCAGGGGTTGGGAAGAGAAGGGAATGGGGAGTTATGGCTTCGTGGATACAGAGTTTCTGTTTGGGGGAAATGAAACCATTTTAAGAATAGTGGTAATAATTGCACACCATTGTGGATGTAATTAATGTCACTGAATTTTTCACTTAAAATGGTTATACACTTCAAATGGCTAAAACGGCAAAATTTTATGTTTTGTGTATTTTACTGTAATAAAATAATCGAAAAAAGAAGTTTCTTCAAGCTCTACCACCAGTAACTCAACAAATACGTAATAATGAAAGCTTGGAAAACCTTATCAAGTAAAATAAAATTAAAGCCACCTGTTACCTTGCCATGCAGTGGGGATATGTAACTAATGAATGGTGCATTCTCTCTTTTCTGACCATAGGCACATAGGGTAGCAGTTACATGTTAAGGATCATACAGTCTGCTTTTCTTACCAAATGTTGTTAATAATCAATAGAACCCAATTCACCTGTGAGTCTTAACCTATTTAAACCAATCAACGATTGTTGGCTATGTAAACTGTTTTCAGTATTTTCAGTTTTTTATTAAAATTTTTAAAAATGTTTATTCATTTTTGAGAGAGAGAGAGAGAGCATGAGTGGGTGAGGGGCAAAGAGGGGGAGGGGTAGAGAAAGAGGGAGACACAATTCGAAGCAAGCTCCAGGCTCTGCGCTGTCAGCTGTCAAGCTCAGGAACCATGAGATCATGACCACGAGATCGGTGGCTTAACTGACTGAGCCACCCAAGAGCCCCTCGATGTTTCCACAATTTTAAACAGCTTTATCATGGACATCCTTGTATATACCTTTTGTGAACATTTGGTTCTTTCTTTTTTTTTTTTTTAATAGTTTTTAATGTTTATTTTTGAGACAGAGAGAGCACAAGCATGCATGAGCAGGGGAGGGGCAAAGAGAGAGGGAGACAGAGGATCCCAAGCAGGCTCCACATTGACAGCAGAGAGCCTGATGCGGGGCTTAAACCTACAAACCAGGAGATCATAACTTGAGCCAAAGTCAGATGCTTAACCAACTGAGCCACCTAGGCACCCCTTGAATATATCTTGAATATTTCTTAGGATAAATTTCTCAAGGCAAACTGACTGACTCAGAGAATATGAACTTTAAAATAAAAAATGTCTTCATGTACTTGGACTCTTAATTTGCCTTGCAGGAAGTTTTGTGATTTACAGTTGCTACAGCCAAGTATGAGAAGATTTTACTGCATCCTCACCATCACTGAGTGTTACATTTTATAAAATCTCTTCGAAATGAATAAGAATAAATTCCATAGAGATGTAATGATATGGCACTAATGGCAGTACTGGTGCAGAAAGAAGAAGAGATAACTTTTTCAGATTAAATGAGGGATGGAAGAAATCAATGGAGATCTGGCACACCAGAGTGAGTAGCCATTCTCTGCCACCGTGATCTGGGCAGAGACATCTATACGGCCCTTCTTGCTCGGGGACATACATCTGTATGCCTGCCCAACATCCAGACCCTTCCAGCCAAGCCTAGGTGCTCAATGTCCAGCTACTGTGTCTTTGCTGTTGCCATTTCCTGTCCCATGAAATACTTTTCTCACCAACTTCCTTGAGAACAGATCCATCCGTTCTTTGAGATCCATGTCTAACAAACCCCCAAAGGCCAAAGGTAGAACAGCCCCCAGATTGGGGGATGGGGAAGGGGAAAAACCATAGGTACAAATGCATCCCGTGAATACCATCTGAAACAAATTGAGGGAGAGGTGGGGGGCCGGGATTCTGGGATCTGGGTGGGAGGCAAGCTGGGAACAAAGGGGGAGAGGGCACCCGTTGGCATGTTGAGCTTTTCTCTTGGGAGTGGGGGCCTGGGAGGCAGAGCAGGGTGGGCAGATGCCCCATGGTCTGGAACATGGTAACTTTGACACCGAGTACTCAATTCTTGAACAGCACTTGGATTTTACAGTATAGGAAATGTTGTCTTCGGCTGGAATAACCTGAATTTGTACAGCACCTTAACCTTAACATATGTTACCTAGTTTTTTTAAAAAAAAATTGGTTTTGAGGGGCGCCTGGGTGGCTCAGTCAGTTAAGCGTCCGACTTCGGCTCAGGTCATGATCTCACCATTCATTAGTTCAAGCCCCGTGTCGGGCTCTGTGCTGACAGCTTAGAGCCTGGACCCTGCTTCCGATTCTGTGTCTCCCTCTCTCTCTGCCCCTGCCCCATTAATGCTCTGTCTCCATCTCTCTCAAAAAGGAATAAACATTAAAAAAAATTTTTTTAATAATTGGTTTGGAGTCTCAGAACTAATGGGCGACATTGGTAGTGCCCTCACTGTCATCATTATTATCAGGTTATTTCCAAGTTCGGAAAGCTGGACAAAGCAGCAACTTACACCCAAGACTTCTGGCCTCATGTCCTGAGCATTCTCCAAAAAACACCGCAAGCTGCTTTTTCAAAATTATGGCCGCCCTCTGTCATTCTGTGACTTTTCTGATGTAAAAATGTCATGTCAAGTTGCAAAGGTTAGAAAGACCTAACTACAAAGAGGGCTCACGTTCAAATGACCCTTTTGAAAGGAATATAAGAGAGGACTTTGTTTTCCCTTTCTGCAACCAAGGGGATAAAAGGCACAGAGATGCTGTATGGTAATGTTGTAGGTGTCCTAACAGTGACATTAGTGTGAATGCTGTCTTAATAACAAATGGCTTAGGATATAGTTTAATAGCAGAGTTTAGGATAAATTTTCTTAAAGAGTACATATACTTCGTTTATATTCATTCATTTATTTTAATTTTATTTTATTTTACCGCTGTCTAGCCTATCATCCTAATTCATTCCATTGCTTTCTAATTGTCTTAGTATTTTTGTTTGGTTTGATTATTTTCATCAACAGTGGTTTACACGAGAAGAGCGCTAGGCTGGCTGTGTCCTACAGAGATGAAATTCACGAGGTCTTTGCCCTCGAAAACTCCAAGAATTAAAGGCCAAAAGACCCCTACCCTCTCCCACGTGCTCCTGAAACAAAACACACAATCACATACGCACGCACGCATGCGCACACACCCCATCACTAAAAGCATGGTGCGGTTTTTGATGGAAATACTTTTTCCATTTGTTTCACCTTTTAAACAAAGTATCATAAAGATATCTAACTAAATATCACATTAATTGATACCAGAAATAACCGTAGAGATACTGGCACATTGTAAACACCAAGGAGTCGAAAGAGATGTGGTTTCAGATTTGCTCAAATAACCCACGATTCGTCTTTGAGCATTTCTGCTCAAGGAGAAAGATCCTCAGGAATTGAATGAGAGAAGTGGCAGAGATCCCAGATCTGAAATCATTTTCTTTTGCTCTGTGCCCCCCCCCGCCCCCCACCAATGGGGTGCATGCACTTATGAGTTCAGTAGGTGGTCTTGCTAAGGTGTGATTTGAGAAATGCATACCAAAACGCACATGGTTCCTATACTAGTCAGAGTTTAAGGATACATCCTTACCTTTTCTAGTTTCCAACCTCGCTTTTACCTTTCTTTATTAATGAAACACCTTAAAAACAGTATTCATGTTCGTTGGTTAAGTCATTCGACTCTTTATATTATTTTAAGCCTTTCTCTGGGTTTTACCTGTACGTCAATGGATTTCACACCAACTTTATCCATCGTTTTATACATTTTTGTATACTTTAATTTTCTGGGTTTTTTTTTTTCACTTTTAATTGTCTTGTACACATTTTTCAATGTCTCTGTCATCACCATTAATTTTTTTTTCCATGGAAAGGAGTAACTCTCAAACCTCCTTTAGTAGAATAATTCTTACACTGAAGAAAATCTGTATGGTTTGGCGGGTTACCCCCCAGCCTTGGACAGACGAACCCCCATGATAACTCATGGCTGGACTCACAATTTCCTTTCCTACGCAGTTCATTGTTTTCTGTGCTTGACAACTGAAACAATGCTATGGTAAGAATCTTTGTAGATAATTTCTTTAAAAATTCACTTGATTGGGAAACAATCTGGGAGGCGCATTTTTTCTGAGTGAAAACCTTTTGTTTGTTTGTGAGATGTGCGTCCACAGATGACTTTCTGGAAGAAACTAACTGATTTTGATTGCCATCGACAGAGAGGAGTCCTCTGTCTCCCCGAAGCACACCTAGCAATAAGTTTTGTTATTTGCTTTACTTTCATTTAATTTAGTCGGTGTGAAATGATGACACAGTGATTCAATGTGAATTTCTTTCAATTTTAGGATAGGTGGTTGGGTCATCAGATGATTTATCGCCTTTCTTCTAGTGTCTGTCTTGGGCACTGGCCCTTGATTTGGTTCTAATGAATTTATGTAAATCCTACAACTATTTCAGATAATAAGCATTTACCTATCGTTTTGTTCAAATATTTTTCATCATCTTATATGATTTCTAGAAATCGAATTTTATGAATCTACTTTTTTCTGTTGTTTGAATAACCAAAATTATTTCCATACATACTTCTATCATGTTTTCTATTTTTCCAATGATAATAGGAAACAATTATTATTGGTTACCAATGAATGCACCCGCTATTTAGTATGGTAGTAGATTTGAGGTCTGGATCGAACTTAATTTTTATTTTGTTTTGATTTCCAATTATCCCCCAAAGCATTCATTAAATAATTATTACTTCTCCATTTGCCTTATTAATACTTGTTATTTTACTAAGTTCTTACCTATGATAGTCTATCCCTACATTCTCTCTTGTGTTTAAATTTACTTCTGTTTTTAAACCAAAACCATAATGATTTTTATTTTCTTATTTACACTATTCTGTGTTTTCTAAATGTTTTAATAAGCACATATTTTATTTGCATTTGCTATTTTGTAATGGTGAAGGATCTTTAACAATTGTATTTGCCATTTCATACATATTTATTTTTGAGCCATAACATTGGAATAATTTTTGTCAGATTTTTATAGATATTTTTATCGGTTTAATTGAAAGCAAATCAGATACAACAATTAACAGGTGGGAAAATGCATTCTTTTTTAATATTCCGTCTTGTGATACAGTACTGTTTCTTCCTTTACATCTTTTGAAATTTAGCATTTTCTAGTTTTGTTTGTACATCCTAAGTTGGGATAATTCTGGAATACTACATATTTTTGTTAGTATTATGAATGGAACCACCTCAAAGTGCTAGTTACTAGCTGGTTTTTACTAGAAATTCTGTGAAGTTGTGTAGATTTTGCCTTTATCTGTACACTAAAACTTTCATTTTATTTCTAATACTTTTAGTAGGAATCCTTAATTTCTTCAGGTTCAATTTAAAATAGCAATATTTTAAAAAATTTTTATAATATTGATTCTTTAGCATATTTTTAAGGCATTGTCAGGACAACAAGAATCTCCAAAGGTATGCTAAAAATTTTTAACAAAAATCATATTTGTTTTTCCTTGCTTTTAAATGGAATGCTTCAAAAGTCTCTCTGTTACAGACTGGTAGGTTTTATCATGTTTGAGAAGTATTTCCTATTTCTGGTTTTAAATTTTTACAAGAAAGAGCACTGAATTTTATCAAATATTTTAATCTTTTATTAAGGCCACATAAATTTTGTTCTGAAGTTATTTAAATTGTGTATTTTATTCATAGCTTCATTGTATTAACCTGGACATATTACTATAACAAAGCCTGCCTGTTCGTGGTAAACTACTTTAGAAATAGGGTTGTATTCTATTGACAGACTCTCAAATTTATAAGAGCTTTGTCTACAAAGAGATTTCCTTTGTCATGTTACCAAGGGGAAGAACAGAATCACTTTTTGTCTGCTGGAATAAACTAATAAATATTTAACAAAAATTTTTATGTGTTGTAATTAGTTTTATTTGAAATTTTGGAAAATTTTTTATTTAACTCATTATGTCTTTGTAGCAAGAAAAGCAGTTTCTTGGTTAACCTCAATTTCTTCCTTAGTTATTGGTCTATTTACATTTTTAGCCTCTTACTGTAACACTTAAAATTCTATACCTTTGGTAAAATCATCCATTTTACTTGAATGTCCAAATGTGTCACCACTGTAAATGGGCAACACATTCCCTTACGAACAGCAGCTTCTTTTTAGTGTTCTAATTTTTTTTCTGATTTCTAAAAATGTTTTTCACTGGATTTACTAGTGAATTTTTTTCCCTGCCTTTTCAAAGTAAGAGCTCTCAGCTTTAGTACTTCAGAGAATACTTCTTGTCTTATTTGTTTAATCAGGGATGTATTTTTTTCCCCTAGAGGTTTGTGCTTGGATCTTTTTCTAGAAGTATATTTCTGGTTTTGCAAAATTTTTGTCTTCTTATTAATAAAGATATCTGCAGCAGTAAAGGTTTCTCTAAACATATCTTTCCTTTAAGTTCAAGAATTTGATGGGTACTACATTTGTTTTCCACATTTTTAAAATGATATGTTATTGTATTTCAAATTTCTTCCCTGACTAGGTAATAGTTGGAATCTTTGTTTCATTGGCATTTGGTCATTATTTTAAATTTAAAATAAAATATAAACATTTTTTTGCAGTGAGATCATACATGTAGTGCGTATAATTTAGGGTATCTTTCCTTTATTGAAATTTCCTGTTAATTTCTTTGTGAAATCCCACATTCGATGTTTTCCCTTTAAATTCACACCCTAAAATTGCTCATTCAGCCTTATGAATTGAAGTTTTGCAAATTCTTCTTTCTTTTTTCCTACTTCACTTAACTGTTATAGTGGATTAAGAATTTCTCCTATAATTTTGTTTCTTCCAGTTTCATCTGATAATTCTAAATTTCTTCCACATACATTGTTGCAATGTGTTTTAGTTCATAGATATTGACACTTTTCGTGTTCACCGATTATTTTGCCTTTGATCCTCACATAATAAACTCACCTCTGTTGCATCACCCTTTTTTGCTTCCTGCTTTAATTTCCTAATATGTTTGATTGATATTTTCTGACCCAATCCATCATTTTTGTTTTTTTGCACATCTATCTGTCTTTCTCTTTTAAGTAGAACATTCTTGAATTTTTTTTCTTAAATACAACCTGAAACGTTTTTTAAAATTGGGAAATTTAATCCATTGGCATATACTCTTACAACTGTCATATTTAGACCATTGTGACCATATTCTATTTTATTTTTGGATATATTTCTTTTTTGTTTCTTCACTTGGGAGTCATATTTAAGTTGCTTTTACCTCATTCGTTTCTAAAAAGAAATAGAAAATAAATATTTGTGTTTTTATAAATATAGCGTAGTAACTGTTAAGAAAAATCTGACCCTTCGGATTTTGTGCCCTTGACTTTACACGTGTACTTCCCTCTCCTCTTCTCCTTATCCCATTTCCTCACAGCTTGTATATTTGAGATAAATCATTTTTAATTTTTTTTCTATTTTTCTGTCACCAGTACTATTTGTTTATTACCATATTCCGGAAATGCTGTTTGAGTGTGAAGATTATGACTGAGGAGTTTAGGCAGGGTTTTCTGCTGTTGAACCTGGTAGACAATCTCTCAGGTTCTCCTTTTTCTTTTTGCTTCTTGCTTTTTAGAAATACTTTAGATAGTTTTCCACTGCTTTTGGGAAGCTTCCAGCCTCAGCTGCTTCATTGGATCCTAATCTAAAGCAATTTTTAAAAGCAAAAAAGCACCAATCTTCACTATATTTTAAAGAAGAGCATGAATAGAACAGGCAACCTCACGTCAGCGGCTTGTAGTCACCTCACAGTGGACACTGAGAAAACATGGTTGAATTCTCTGTTCTTGACTGAGGAATGTTCAAGGCACTAGCTGGCTGCCTTTCTGTGTGCTTGTCAGACCCCAGGGGCCCGTGCTGGGACAAGCACGGAGTTGAGAATTCAAAATTTAGCTCTGCTACTGACTGCAGCATCTCCTAAAAATTGAGATGCTCTTAAGATTACAGAGAGCAGTCTAAGGGGCCAATCTCTGGGTCTCTGGTGGTAGCTCTGTTCTCCCAGAGCCCCATTCATTTATTTATATATCGATTGAACTAATTCTTTCTTTATTTATAGCTTCTCTGTTATGTAACTGCCCCACACAGCTGAGATTCTTTTTTGGAATGAAATGTGGAATAGTTTAAATACCTATGAAATCAAGTGTATACTCAACACTGTTACAGTTTCCAGCCTGAGCTCTTCAATCGGTTCTGGAAATTCTATTTGCTTACAGTTTAAATGAGCATCTGGGCACTAACTTTTTCCCTAGGAGGAAGAGTATCAGCAAGGGCTAACATTTATCGACCTTTGGCCACAAGCTGTCTCGCCGTCAGTTTTGGAAAAACCATAGTTTCAACTCAGACTCCTTTTGTGATCTTTTTCCTTTTCTTTTATGATTTTCCTGGAGCATTGAATTTTTTTTTAATTTTACACTTAATTTTCCAGTTTATGCTTTATCTTAATGATTTAAGATTCTAGAGTGTTGTCTCTCCCATACCCCCAGCCGGCTTCTAGTTTGTTCTGGATTGTTCTGTTTAAAGCAATCACTACATTTCTGGGTTTTTTTCTTAAGTTTATTTCTTTATGTTGATAGACCGAGCATATGAGCAGGGAAGGGGCAGAGATAGGGAGAGAGAAACCCAAGCAGGCTTCGCACTGTTAGCACAGAGCCCAACGTGGGGGCTCGATCTCAAGAACCGACAGATCATGACCTGAGCGGAGATGGAGAGTCTGAAGCTTAACCAAGTGAACCACCCGCGCACCCCTTCATTTCTGTTTTTAAAGGTGCAACAGATTATGTGGTCGTTCTCTCGCCTACTTCTTTATTTGAGAAGAAAATATCATCTATGTTCTAACTGTGATTCTTGTACTTGGTCTTGTTAGAAAGAACGGGCGCTTTAATGGTTTTCTTGCCATTAATGGTGTGTATTGAATAAGGTTTCACTTACTTTTACAGTGTTTACTCTTCTTTCTTCTTGCATTATTCCTAAGAAGCCTCATTTCTTTCTCAAGAAGGCACACTCGCTAAAGAGGTTCTAGATTTCTGATATTTTATTTTATTTTTTAACGTTTATTTATTTTTGAGAGACAAAGAGACAGAGTATGAGCAGGGGAAGGGCAGAGAGAGAGGGAGATACAGAACCTGAAGCAGGCTCC
This sequence comes from Paguma larvata, assembly GCA_030068075.1. NCBI lineage: Eukaryota > Metazoa > Chordata > Mammalia > Carnivora > Viverridae > Paguma > Paguma larvata. The sequence continues at coordinate 125,003,581 of CM057827.1, read as the reverse complement.
AGGCTCTGATGAGCCGTCAGCACAGAGCCCGACGCGGGGCTCGAACTCACAGACCGTGAGATCATGACCTGAGCTGAAGTTGGCCGCGTAACCAACTCAGCCACCCAGGCGCCCCTAGATTTCTGATATTTTAACTGGCATCTCAATAAGTCTTAACGGAGGAGTTATCTTACAGAAACTCTCACTCCCTCATCGATTTGGGACATTGTTCTCTCCAAATGACTTCACTTTAGCAAAAGAACCTGGGGAAAATGCAGATTGCTTTGTGAAACAAAAAATATTGTCCATTACTGTAATCGGCCTTGATAACAACACATAACTATTCTTAACTATTTGGAAAAGGAGACACACATGAGAACTTATTTCGTTCCTTGAGCCCTGTGATCTCAGAGTTAAAAAGCTTTCTTCTCTTAGACATCGTTTGATTCCTACAGTTTGACCTTTTATTACTAATCACTTAAATACAAGTCGGCTTCTCAGCAACCTCCTTCCATCTGGATATGTAATTCCCTCTCTTATAGAGCTTCTAGAATTCGTTAATACAGGGCGGGATGTTTTCTGTGGGGGAAAGCCAGTCTTGTTTATTTTTTTCTATTTTTTTACTGTTTATTTATTTATTTTGAGAGAGAGAGAGTAAGGAAGCGGCAGAGAGAGGGAGAGAGAGAGAATCCCAAACAGGCTCTGTGCTGTCATTGTGGAGACCGGTGCGGGGCTGGAAGCAATGAACTGTGAGAGTGTGACCTGAGCCGAAACCAAGAGTCGGACGCTTAACCGATGGAGCCTCCCAGGTGCCCTCAAAACAAATCCTTCTCCCTTTTTTTCCAATTTTTTAAATGTTTATTTGTTTTTGAGAGAGAGAGAGAGAGAGAGAGAGAGAGAGAGAGAGACCAAGAGAGGGGGAGGGGCACAGAGAGAGGGGAAAGGGCAGAAAGAGAGAGACACACAGAATCCGAAGCAGGCTCCAGGCTCTGAGCTGTCAGCGCAGAGCCCAACGCAGGTCTCGAACTCAAAAATCATGAGACCGTGACCTGAGCCGAAGTCAGACACTTAACTGACTGAGCCACTCAGGTGCCCCTGCACAAATCTTTCTTAAACAGAGACTGGAATGGTTTCAGCACTATCGCCACTACCACCTGCCTTTTGCCCCGACCTTCCGCCTGTTTGCCCCTGTGTTGCTTAAACTCCTTCCCAGGACCGCATCTTTGAGTAAACCAAAAATCACATGTGCCCAGCTTGCAGCAGGCTCCAGCGCTTTCTGTTACTGGGCGCTCTGAAGAAGCTGCACCCACCATCGCCCCTACCCCCAAAGTGCCCACAAATCCGAGTAATATCTCCGTGCATCTTTCTTTAAAAAAAAAAAAGTTTTACTTATTTAAGTGATCTCTCCGCCCAACATGGGGCTCAAACTCACGACCCCGAGATCAAGAATCGGATGCTCCTCTGACTGAGCCAGCCAGGGGCCCCTGTGCATTTTTCTTTTAAAAGCCTAAAATAAGCCTGCTGGGGGAGGCAAGGAATGCAAGGGCTTCTCTCACGCTTGTACCCAGAAAGGAAGCTGGCCCCCTTCAGGAGAACTGTAATTGATAACGTGCAGCTGAGGCACAAAACCCCGCGTTAGCTGGCACGAGAGGCGGGAGGCTGGATGCCACTGCTAAATATTGCTAGCCTTACTATTTGTATCCCTGCAACAAACAGTGTTATTACTGTAAAGCTGAGCAAGCATGACATTTCTGACTGCCTCTCCTTTTAAATGGAGAATCTATAAATAGCGCCTGGGTAGCATTTAAACATTTCAAAGCATCACGTTTTTGTTAATACAAATGTGTGATCAGAGCCATTCACTCCCATAAATATTTTCCCTCACAATCTGAGCATCAACAGCCACGTGCTTTTCCCATCACCCACCGAACGTAAGTCACTTTGTCAAACGCTGGGCACTTCATCCGAGGTGAAAAACCTGGGTACCAGTGAAGAAGCCAGGAATGCACGACGCACCGGTTTAGACACCCGCTCTCTTTCCAAAGATTCGCATGAAAAAGAAATCAGTATTTCCCAAGGTGGACAACCTTTGTACCAGAAGACTTTTTTTTTTTTTTTAAGAGGCTCTTTTAGTTAATAAGTTTATTGAGCATGATCATGGCCCAGCAACATTTGGGGGGTAAGCGTTAAACAGAGGACAAATCAGAGGGAGTCCCGAACCTTCAGGAAACTTGTAGTTTTGTTTTAACTGAATACATAGTATGAGTTTCCTGTGGCTGTGGTAACAAATTGCCACAAATTTAAAACAGAACTGCCGAAATGTATTCTCTCCGTTCTAGAGGCCCAAAGTCTGCAACCGGTATCTCTGGGTCACAGTCAAGGTGTCCAGAGGGCCACGCTCTCTCTGTGGGAGAATCTGGTCCGTGCCTCTCCCAGCTTCTGGTGACTGCTGGCTGTCCTTGACCTGTGGCCGCATCCCTCCGTCTCTGCCTCCCTGGTCGCATTGCTTCCTTCTTTCCATCTGCGTCAAATCTCCCTCAGCCTGCCTTTTCTAGGGACTCTTGTGAATGAATTTAGGAAACACCCAGAGTCTCTCCCGTTTCAAAATCCCTAACTTAGCCGCATTCGCAAAGACCTTTTAGCCACACACGTTTCCAGTGATTAAGACCGGATATCTTCGGGGCCATTTTTCAGCCTACCACGTGGGGAAACAGCTCTGAGCTGTCTCACAGTAGCAACAGATTTTCTGCTTTGACCTTGAAACCCTTTGAGAAACACCTGTCACAACCCAGAGAACCCTGGTCATCGGAACCCACTGTGGAACAAAGCTGGTTGAGAGGCTGTTTGCATAGGAGGGGAGAGCTGTCCTGGGGGGAGGGGTTTGCTTTGAGTTTTCCCTCCCCAGTGGGGTTCAGTAAACTCTAACTGACCTTGACTATATATCAGATTTGTTGTAAAGAGAAAAGAGAGACAACAGAGTTTCCTGAACACGGAAAGGCTGTGTGTGTGGTTAGGGCTCCTCATGCAAGGCTTCTACTCTCCTTTGTCTCTGGCTCATGATAACTTCCAGAACTTTCCTCATCTTCCCTTAGAAAAACAGGGCAGGATGGAGGCATTTTCACACTCAAAAAAACAAAACAGAAAACTTTTTTAGAAATTAAGAGAAAACAAAAGGGACACAAAGGACACAAAAAGAGCTAGTTGACAAAGCACTAACCCCTGGTTAGTTGACTGTCATGTGGCTCTGTCCCCAGCTCCTCGCTGTCCCTTGTGATTTCCGGCAGGTAGCCTCCTGGCTCTTTCTGTGCCAGGCCAAACCTCGCCTTCATTTTTCTGACACTCTCTAAGTTTCTGACACTCTCTATAATCTTCCTATCAACCTCTAGGTTCTGGAAAGAAGAAATCTCATTCTCCGTGTTTTTAGTCCTAGAACTAGGATGCAGCGGGCAGTGGCTGCACGCCAGGCAGACGCAGCGCCTCCCCAGTTTCACACCACGTGTCCTGGACCTGGCTCCCGGACCTCCCTGCAGAAAGAAGGAAACCCTACGACCAGTCTTTCTTCGCCAGCCTGAACTAAAGGAAGGCTCCGTGGAAATCCCAGCCCTCACAAGCTTTGTCAGCGGGAGGGTTCATCTGACAACATAAATGAGACCGGGAGCTGTAGAAGTTCTTAAAGCTTTGGACATTCCGGGTAGAATAGAAAGTTTCCGTGGAGTTCAACAAAGACGTATTAAGAGAGAACAGGGGCGCCCGGGGGGCTCTGTCGGTTGAGCGTCTGACGCTCGATTTTGGCTCAGGTCATGGTCTCGCGGTTTGGCAGGTTCGAGCCCTGTGTCCGGCTCTGCACTGACACATGGAGCCTGCTTGGGGTTCTCTCTCTGTCTCTCTCTCAAAATGAATAAACTTTAAAAAGTAAAAAAAATTCCAAAGAGAAGAAAAGTCCCCTGGGGGTGCAACGGAGACGTCAGGGAGATTTCTGTGAGAACATACATGAAGTGTGGCAGTCTAGCTCAAAGCCTGAAGTCCGAATATTCCAGTGACAGGTCTCAACAGGCAATGACCCTTCCAGCATAGCCAATGTAAAGTTCTCTCTTGTATCCAGGAGTTCCTCCTTAATAGGGGGCGGGGGATTTATAATTGATTGTGTTGATATATTATTAAATCATGGATACTATTATATCATTGAAATTATTTTATATCATCTATAACCAACAATAGGTCGGTTGTAAATATCAATGATGATATTGATATGATACTGATAATTTGCAATATGGATAAGGGGAGGGCTGCCTGGATGGCTCAGTCGGTGAAGTGTCCGACTCTTGATTTCAGCTCAGGTTGTGATCGTGCGGTTTGTGGGTTCAAGTCCCACATTAGGCTCTGTGCTGACAGTGCGGAGCCTGCTTGGGATTCTCTCTGTCTCTCTCTCTCTCTCTGCCCCTCCCCCACTCACTCTCTATTCCTTTCTCAAAAATAAATAAAAAGTAAACTTTATTTAAAAGAAATGTGGGTAAAGGGGGTCCAGGCACTGTCCAGAGTGACAGCAGTGGACGCCGCGGACAGCAAACTCCACCTTGGAGCAGCCGACATGCTAACATGACAGGCCATTAATAAGCATAAAAAAAAAAAACAATGTAGCCCTACCTCCTCCCCCTCCAACCCCAATAAATCCTCACCCTGGATCCCCCTGGGTCAGGAGGAGTACCATGAACATGGCAGCCAGCGAGAACAGAGATGGGTAAGAAAAAGGGCTGAGAATGTAGTTATATCAAAACCATCTCCGGCTGCACAGAGATTTCTGTGCTAAGTACTTTTACCTTGTCCCGGCTCGTGGAACCCTCCCACTGACCCCCCAGAGAAGATTATCACCCCTGTGTATTATCCCCATTCCACAGATAAAGGCTCAAGGCCAAAGCTTGCTCCGCCATACACGGAACCTGCACTTGAACTCGGGTCCTCTCTTAATTTGGCGCTGTCCCCACTGCATTCATCCAGAGGGAAAGAGACGGCAGGATTCTGGTAGGGTTCAGAGGCTCAGCCGTAGGAGCCGAATGCCTACACACACAAAAAAAAATTGCTGCTGCACCTAACTCATTTTCCCAGAGTGCCATTTGCTGGGGTGGGGAGTTGGGGGTCTCATCCTATAGGCTCTGTGCTCTGCCTGCCTTGTCTGGCCTTTAGAGTAGGCGCTTGGGTTGGTAATACGAGAGCTCGGACCGTGGCCACCTGCTTTGACTGTGACTCTGCAGGAGGTAGGAGAAACCCATTCTCGGACTGGACGGTGGGGATTTTTACATTCATTTCTCAAGATGTCTTGGGCAGTCGCCCTGGTGGGCGGGGAGCAGGCAGCCTCTACTGACACAGCTATGAATCATTCTCCTTGAAGTGGGGACCTGGCCATTGCTTACAGGGCAACCGTCAAGGGGGCACTTAAAAAATTGTTTTTGAGTCTATAGGAAATATAGTCAGATAATAACAAAAGCTACTGCACTTTCTCCGTCATCAATCAATCAATAACAAAAGAGTCGACGATAATAGTCAATACAATGATTTCAGGGCACTTTGTCTACACCCGAATGATCATTGCTAAGTTTTTTCACGCTGTCAGATTAATTGGGTGGGTTGATAGCCCCTGCTGTCCCTCCCCTCCCCCGCTCCTCTGTCTAGCAGGGGAAATTTTGAAGAGACATAAAGTATAAAAGGGAAAGTTAATTTTGGATTTCTGAGTCTGGCCAGGTGAATTGGGGGAAGTCCAAGCGTACACCCAGTAGAAACTTCTCTCCGACACAGAGGAGCCTGTGCCCTGACTTCCCCAGCCCCTCTCGTATGCCTGGACAGATGTCCGGGTGAACAGGTCTCTGCCCCTGCTTAGCGTAGACCAAGGCGATTGCCTCACCCGGGTTCAGAAAAGGTCCAGGTAGCCACTGTTCTGGGAAGGCTGGGAGCGGAGATCAGCCTCCTGGGACTTGGGAGGGACACTCGAGATGAGGATTACCAGGAACTAGGCTGGACTACTTGCTAGCGCACTGGTCTGCAATAAGAAACAATCAAATAATTACTGTCTGCTCTGTAATAAACACGACACACCAGCAGAGCTATCCTGATAAATGATCCAATGTCTCTCCCCCTTCCTCCCTCTTTCTGTGCCCTTTCTTCTCCACCGACTTTCTTTTAGAAATGTATCATCTTTGTAAAATGATATCTGCTCACAGGAAAATATTCAAACAATGCATTAAAGTGCAAAGGAAAAAACCCGAGGCACTCAAAATGTAACCACCCAAGAGGTTACCACTGTTAACCTTTTTTGTAGCAACGTGTGTGTGTGTGTGTGTGTGTTTGTGAGAGAGAGAGACTTCTTAGGCACTCATCCCTGTAACACACTCGTGGTACGGTGCACACATCCGCAGTGTACAGTAAACTGAACAGGCCCCTCCAGCCATACCCGCCCCCAAGCGTGAGCCCTGCCTGATCCCCCACCTCTGAGAACACTTTGACTGATACACTTGCAGCTTTTTATTAAACACCGACGATCCTACACACAGACCTTGCGGCTGCCATGTCCCCCTAAATCGGAATCACAAAAACAGCTCCCACCCCACGACGTAACTGACGTACCCATCTACCCCGATTCATTCCACAAATTCTGCCTGAGGCCCTGAGTGCTGGCCCACAGCCTGGCTGCCTTCTGGAACCACCTGGGCAGCTTTGTAATAGCCCACACCTGGGCTCCTGCTCCAGCGAGGTTGATGTAATGGGCCCAGGGGGCCTGGGCGTTGGGAGTAGAGAGATTGCATGTCTCCCCAGGTGACCCTAATATGCCACCAAAGGGAAGATCTCGGCTTTGGGACCATTTTTCACCATACAGTACACAGCAGGTCAGTGTCTGGGAGACTGTCCCAACCCCCTGACCCCATTGGCCTTTATGAGGCCAGCCAGAGAGCATCGCGTTTCATCGCCTGTAAGAAGACGAGGGCTCGGAGAGGTTCTGTGTCCAGACTGCACAATAGTGGCAGAAGGTGCTCCTGCCAGGGAAAGCCTAGGTCATGGGCACGGGCTAAGTTCTCATGGAAAAGAGGCAGCCCCAACCCTGAGGAAGTGCTCCCCCTACCCCCTTACCCCAAATCATCCGGAAGAGAGAGGGGCTCCGCTGGCGGGTCACGTCTAAGAGGCCCAGCTTAGGATTCACAGGCAGGAATCCAAGGAGACACAGAAAGATCCTGTGCAGCCACAGATTCGCTCTGGAGGAACAGGCAGGAGGCAGGGAGGGAAACTTGTTTTCCTCAGGAAGGCGGACACAGGCAGAGAGGGCCCCATGACTATATTTCCTGATTAAAAAAAAAAGTTATTATTAACAATTTCAAATATACAGAAAAAGGTACTGGCATGTATCACCTTTTTAAAAAAAAAATAATTAAGATGTTTAAATGAAGACCTTTTTAAAAAGTCACCAGAAGGATATTTCTAAACCATTAGCAATTGTGATTAAGGCTGACGTTTCAGGGTTCCTCCTGAATTTTATCTCCCACATCTAGAATCTGCTAGAATCGAAGCTCGGTGAAGGCAGGGATTTTTGTCCGTTTAGCGCTCTGTGCCAAGAAGAGTGCTTGGCACACAGTGGACACAGCTAACTCTGTCGGCATCCGAATAAAAGTATGAACCGAACATGCGTGGCTTTGGGATTGAGGGGAAAACTGTTATAAATGGTCATATAAAATAGATTCACGGAGAATGGTGTCCTTCTTTTGTTCTGCCAGTGGGATGCTGGGCAAGGGATGAAAAGGCAGCCGGGATTCTCGGTGGTCATGTCTAATTTTTTTCCACGATGTAAAATGAAAGAGCGTATGAGTCAAAAAAAAAAAAAAGAAAATGGTAAGAAAACTTGGGGGATAGGCGACAAATCCAGAAAAAGCACCATGTATCTCAACCAGTGAACCTGTGAATTTATAAACAATGTGTACTTGGAAATAACATGCGGGTGATTCACGGGGGAGAATTTAAATCTGATGCCAAGGGGGCAGAGCCTGGGTCCTGTGAGTTTGTATATCCACCAAACTGGTGGGAAGAGGGAAGGGGGTAAGAAGCCCCCCTGGGGCTGTGACCTCATAACCACTTTTGTTTCCTCACCTGGCTGTCACCCATGGTGGTGACAGAGGGCAATCTTGTTGTTCTCCTTCCAGCAGAGTAGGAAAGCGGGCCAAGGGGCACCTGGAAGGGCTGAGTCAGTTAGGCGTCCGATGCTTGGTTTCAGGTCAGGTCATGATCTCACGGTTCATGGGTTCAAGCCCTGCGTTGGGCTCTGCGCTGACAGCGTGGACCCTGCTTGGGATTCTCTTTCTCCCTCTCTCTGCCCCTACCCCGCTCGCTCCCTGTCTCTCTTCCAAAAAAAAATAAACTCAAAAAAAATTAAAACAAAAACAGAAAATGCGGGCCAAGGGGGTGTGTATGGGAGACACGAATGACCTAGACCTCTTGACACTTGACCTAGACTCTTGCCCTAGCCTGTGCTAGTCATGGAGGGAGGAACAGGAATGGGTCTCAGATGAACCCCAAGGGCCTTACATTTCTGGAAAGAGTCATTTGTGCAGGCTTCTGAGGCACTCCAAACTTGCTTGACTTTCTTGTATGCCATGCTGATTTGTAGAGTTCATTCTTGAAAAGCTTCTACAAATACTTGAGAACCTAGGGGATCTTATGTAGGGATCCATGGTATCCTATGCTCTCTGAGGATATAAACATCCACTAGTTACATCCAGGTAGGCAGCCACTGAGTCAAGGAATACACCTCCCTTCTCCCGGGTGAGGCACAAGTCTGAACTTGGGCCAAAAGGGAGGCGGTCAGGATCACACAGGGTGGCCCCGATATTTCAGGATCCTTGCCTTGGACTCTTATGCAACCAGATCAGCCAACACCTGGCAATTTCCAAGTGCGCATGACGCCAGCCACGCTCCTAGGAAGTCTTTACAAATCAAATATCCTAGGCATCCTCAGCCTTCCCATCTTTATAGTCTTTCAGCATTTATAAAAGTCCCTGCCTAACTGTAAGATGTATTCTCCCTTCTCAGATAGCCTTGGGTTTATTGCGAATACGAACAAAAGTACCGATAACATTTTAACATTTATAATATGCGTACATATTTCAAAAAGCCTTCAGATAAAATGAATCGCATAGTCTTGTGATGAAAAAAAATAATAATTTCTGTCCTTTTACTGAGATGAGTGGACTGGGATTGGAAATTTGCTTGGCTTGCCCAAAGCTCTCCTGCCTCCAGGGCTGCCCACCAGGCAGTTGTAGGGGTCTGTTCTCATCTAGTGTCTTCCCTACCCCGATATACCATAAGATCTCGCTAAGAGCATTGGGCAGGAATCAGGGCATGGGTTAAATCGGGGTTACACTGGGGGAGTCCTGTTTTCTCCTTCATAGGATTAGATTGGACCAGACGATCTTTGGATGCCCTAAGTCCTGGCACACTTTTCTTCTGTGCTCCATCTCAAAGGCTGCACCAGGAGGTCAGGTCCCTGGCCGGAGACCAGGCTCTTCTGCCTAGGTAGACCCCAGTGAGGGCGAAGAAGAAAATGAGATCACATTACAAAATAATAATAATAATAATAATAATAATAATAATAATAATAAGGGGTGCCTGTGTGGTTTAGCAGTTGAGCGGTCCACTTGATTTTGGCTCAGGTCATGATCCCAGGTCGTGGGATTGGGGCCCTGTGTCAAGCTCTGCACTGAGCCTGGAGCCTGCTTGTTTGGATTCTCCCTCTCTCCCTCTCTCTCTCTGCCCCTCCGCACTCACATGCATACTCTCTCTCTCTCTCTCAAAATTATTAAATAGACTTAAAAATAATAATAATAAAATGCAAGAAGAAAATACATTTTTTTCAAAGATTTTATTTAATCTGTACACCCAACATGGGGCTCGAACTTACAACCCCAAGATCAAGTGTCACATGCTCTACTGACCGAACCAGCCAGGCACCTCGACAGTTGGTTTTTCACTTGACAAACATTTACAGGAAAATTGCCCTGTGTTGGGCATAGTTTTAAAAGCTAGAGACATGCACACAAATAAATAAATAAAAATAAAAATAAAATGAGGGCTAGGGACACAAAGATAATGACTGGATCGGCCTCTGCCTTCAGGTCACAGGAGAGACTGGTGACTAGGAACCAACCTGGTGAGGGCAGAAAGAAAAGGATGGGCCAGATTCCAAGGAGCCGCCATGCTCCCAGGGTGGGGGTGTGTGTGGGGGGGCGGAGGCCAGGAAGTCTCTGGAGAAGCAGGGATTTAAACAGGACCCCGTGGGGCGCCTGGGTGGCTCAGTTGGTTGAGCATCATACCTTTGGTTTTGGCTCAGGTCATGGTCTCATAGTTGGTGAGTTTGAGCCCCACGTCAGGCTCTGTGCTAACAGCGTGCAGCCTGCTTGGGATTCTCTCTCTCTCTCTCTCTCTCTGTCTCTCTGTCTCTCTCTCTCTCTCTCTCTCTCTCCACCTCCCGCAAATAAATAAACACATAAACAAACCAACATAAAAAAGTCAATAGGGCCTTGTAATGGGGGTCAGGGCCATGCCCCCCACCACACGCATGTTTTCGGTCCCAATCCTCTTCCACCCCCCTCATTCAACTTTCTCTCAGTGGTGGTAAGAAAACTCAGTCGGCCACTCCGAAAATCCAGAGCGCCCTCAGTTATAGGATGATGCGATTCTTTCCTCCAGTAACAAATGAATGGGAAAGAAGAGAGACCCCTCTGCCTGAGAGACTTTGTGTCTCAAAGGAGGTCCGTTCCCACCCCAGCTCGCTCCCCCACCGACTTCACAGTCAAATGGTGGCATTTCCTGGTACTAACGTTGAGAAGAGTGGAAAAGTTTCATTCCTAACTATTGTCGTTTTCTTTTAAATGTTAATGTCAAAACGTATATATATTTTTACCATTAGGGATAGAAATAGCCTCACAGGTGTACTAAGGGGTGTTATAAACAAAAAGATAAATTAAGGTGCTTAGCACAGAGTTATAAAATGTTAACATGGAATTAATTTTATATGTGAAGTGTGGTTTTTGAAATATAATTCACATGCTGCAAAATTCACCCATTTAAAGGGGGCAATTCAATGGTGTTAGTACATTCACAGAGCCGAGCAACCACACACTATGATCTAATTTCAGAACACAGTCATCACCCCCAAAAAGGAGTCCTATGCCCCTTAGGAGTCATTCCTCACTTCCCCTCCCCCAGCCCTAGTTAAACTCTAATCTCCTTTCCATCTTTATAGACTTGCCTATTCCTGACATTTTATACAAACGGAATCAGGGGCACCTGGGTGGCTCAGTCAGTTAACCTTCTGACTTTGGCTCAGGTCGTGATCTCACGATTCATGAGTTTGAGCCCCACATCCGGCTCTGTGCTGACAGCTCAGAGCCTGGAACCTGTTTCAGATTCTGTGTCTCCCTCTCTCTCTGCCCCTCCCCTGCTCACACTCTGTCTCTCTCTTTCAAAAATAAGTAAACATTAAAAAAATAATAATGAAATAAATATGGTGAAATGAAACGTATGGTAAGTGTTCTTTTGTGAATGGCTTCTTTCGCTTCGCTTGTTTTCAAGGCTTATCCTTGTCGTAGCATAGATTAGTATTTCGTTCCCTTTTAGGGCTGAATAATATTCCATTGTATGGATATACCCCCTTTTATTTATCCATTCATTGAGTTCATAAAAACACCTGGGTTTGCTTCCATTTTTTGCTTCCTATGAATAATGCCACTATGAGCACTCACGTATAAACTTGTGTGTGGATGTAGATTTCCTTTCTCTCAGTTGACGCCTAGGAGTGGAGTTGATGGATCACCTGGTAACTCTCTGTTGAACATTTTGAGAAAATGCCAGACTGTTTGGCAAAGCGGCTGTACCATTTTGCACTCCAACCCCCAACGTATGATTAGTCCAACTTCTCTACATCCTCACTGTCCCCTGCTATTGTCTGTCTTTTAGTATAGCCACCTGGGAGCATATGAAGGGATATCTCATTGTGGTTCTGGCTTGCTTTTCCCTGATGGCTAATTATGCCAATCATCTTGGCATGTACTTATTAACCGTTGTATATCTTCTTTGGAGAAATATTTCCTCAAATCCTTCGCCCATTTTAAAATCGGGTTATACGTCTTTTTCGTAATTGAGTTATAAGAATTCTTTCCGTATTCTGGATACCAGTCCCTTATCAAACACAGGGTTTGCAAATATTTTCTCCCATACCGTTAGCTGTCTTTTAACTTTCTTAACGACACAATATTTCAAATAAAAGGAAAAACAAGACTAGAACAATTCGAATGCCTGTAATTTTCACAGGGCTCACTCGCTGTTTCAGAATGATTTCTGTTTCTGCTGCTTTCAGTGTGCTACTATGAAAGTTAGGAGGGCTAAGGTTTCTGTAAGGAAACAAAAATGTATACGAAAGGGCTAATTTGTAGGCTCCCCTTGAGTTTTTACAGAGCTTTTCCTTGGCCATTTGGTTATTTCTCACGGCGAAACATAGCTAGCCATGTTCTGGTGATGACTGTTTTCAAGGAAACCTTTCCGCGGCTTGAGAAGAAATTAAATAATGCATTATATGTTTACTGTGAACGCGATATGGAATCTTCCCATCTGTAGGATTTCGGGCCGTGGGCATAAATCAGGAGAGGGCTTCAATGGAGAGAAAGCAGGAATGAAAACGGCCAACAGAAAGCAAGCTGGAGGCCCGAGAGAGGACCGGAGGCCTCCTTCAGCAAAACCCGAAAGAACATGTTCTTTGGCGAGTGACCACCCGCAGGAGCTAGTGAGCAGCCTTTGGGATGGAGCCCTCGATGATACGGTGTGTGTGTGTGTGTGTGTGTGTGTGTGTGTGTGTGTGTGTGTGTGTGCATGCGCACACATGAACAGATAAAGAGGGAGAGGAGAGAGACAGAAAGAGGAAGAGGAGGAGGAAGCGGGGGAGGAAGGGAAGGAGAAGAAAGAGGAGGCATTATTTCCCATTGAATTTTTTTTTTAGTCTTTTAAAACCTCTTCAGTGAGCCCTGTCTTTGTCAACATACCTGCATGCCCAATTCTTCCCAGCACAAGGAATATAGGGGCCTGTTTGCTCTCGGAATTGTATTTAGCATTTTTTTTACAGGAGGCCTCAGCTCTGCCCTCCTACTTAAAGCTCTCTCCGGCACATGTGTGTGCCTTTTACCCTAGGTCCTCAGTTACTTGCGAATGGTCCTGATCCCTCTGGAAATTAAATTCCATTCCAGTTTTTTGAACTTCACGTATTCGGTTCATGACACAGGGGCCCTCGAAATGCGGAATCTAAAACTTGGTGTGGGTTGTCATTAAAAACTTGGGACTTGGTCTGAAATCCCCATTCCTTCCGAGCGGCAGGAGGAAAACACAGTTGCAAAGCCTGCAGGCTGTCCATCCTCAGCTATAAATAGGATGGCTTGTTTTGCAGCACTCAGGCTTCCAGGCCCCAAATATTTGCCAGCATGTATACAATCTGCACTTCTGCCAGTCAGGCACCCCACGCTCTTCTCTTCGTATCCGTATCCCGCTGGTAATCGCAATTATTTGTCTATAAGTATCTTTTATCTCAATGACACGGACATGAAATCCCTACTCCTCCCCCAGTGTGTCTGAAGAGAGCAGAAGCCCTACGAGAAGCCACCAGCTTTGGCCGGTGCTACTATGGACCCGAGAGTTCCCGCCCATCATCTGCAGGAAGGCAGGTGTTTTTTAGCCACCAAAGATGTAAGTCATTTGCCTGAAGTCACATGTTCGGAGCTAGGATTCGAATCCAGCGGGTCCCGATCCAGAAACCTAGTAGCTTTGGGTTTTAAATTAAAAATACACAATACGATTTGTGGGGGGGAGCAGATGATTTGTCTTTATCACCCAAACCCAATGGCTTCTTTCCCAAGACTGGATTTGCAGTGATGTGGAGACGGCCTGGGCTTGAATTCTGGCTCTACTTCCTGCTGGCTCTGGGAGCTTGGGCAACCATTTAACCTCGCTGTCCTCATCTATAAAATGGGCATGGCAATGAGGATAACTCAAAGGGTGTTGTCAGGATCCAATAAAGTAAGCAAGGAAGCATCATAAGCCCTTAATCGATATTAGCCACCATCACTAAGATTTGCATATTCAACCATAGCTGGGAAGTTGAGTTAAAGAAATACTACTGGTCCAGGAGTGGAATTAAATAAGTCAATTTTAAAGCAATGACTTCCCCCCTCCCCCAGCCCCCTTTTTAATACAGCGGGTGGACTTTCCCAACAGTCGGGTGTAGAAGTAGTTCATTCAACAAATGCTTACAGGATCCTACTGTGTTGCCAAGTTCTGAACTGGGTTCTGGGGGTAGTGGTGTAACGGTGAACCGAAGACACACTGCCCTGCTCTTCACACTGTGGGGCTCACGGTATGGTAGGAAACACCAATCGTGCAGTCAGAACCATGCTGGGGAGGGCAGGAGACTCTGGGCCATACAACAGAGGCAAAGGCTTTATCATAAAACCATCTTGTCTGAAGTTTTTTTTAAGTCTTAAACTTACCTAGAATATGCTTTCTCTTTCATCAATTGGGACATTCTTGCTTCATGGGATGATATGTTGCATATTTTTACAACTCTCTTTAGCCAACTCACGCTATTACATGAATATGCTAAAAACCTGTGTGTTTACAGACATTTCTACAAAAACCTTGCTGACAAATCCTTCTTAATGTCAGTTCAAATTACAAATGGTAAATTCAATTCGAATGTTCTTCACACATCAGGTATTTCAGGAGTTTTAAAAAGAAATCTCTGAAAATGACCACCGGAACCCTTTGGGAGCAAAATGTCATCTTAATGAAATTTAGAATATAGCAGGGATGGAAGATGTGAAGACTGTTTCTATTGTTCGTTTGGTTTTTAGAGGGCTCTTAGAGAATGCAGAGGGCCCTAATTTTTCCTTAGGGGATGCTTTTAGATTCTAGAAGGTGTCCTGAAGCATTTCTCTAGGTGCTTATGCTCACTCTAACCTTCGTGATTTGACCTTGGAGGGCTCAGGACAGTGGGCTCTTGGTACATGTGAGTCAGAGATTCTAGGCTCCAGGAAAGCTCTTTGGGGGTGAGGGATGCTACGGAAGTGGCATTGATCAAACTGGGTTGTGGTTGAGGAGCTCAGCACAGCAGGGCGTCTAGGGGCAGAGAAGATGGGTGATGGCTTGGGGAGGTGGAGGATTTGGGACAAGGGACCGCAAGCCAGGTGACCACACTCAGAGCATCAAACTGCAGGTCCGTCCCTAATGTCCTGCTAGCACCTAAGGCTTCAGAAACCTTCCAACTAACATAGAACAAAACAGCAGAAACAACAACCAAACAAACCACTTACAGTTTGCCCTCTGGAGAGAGAAGGCTCCTTCCTACCCAGGTCTGGCCTTTCTTAAGACCCAGAGAAGGTTTTGGAGTGGAAGTGGTGTGCCGTGCCTGGCGTCCTGGGGTCCCTCTGTGACGCATTCCCAGGGGACTTCTGCGCTCGCTCTTGGTAAGCGTAGCAGCACGGCCAGGATGCCGAAGGTGCGCAGTCCAGTTCCGGCCAGAATTCGACAGAGCGAAAAGAAATACTGTATTGTCCTTACTACCTTTAAAGAGCTCCCTCTCTCCGTCCAAAGCTCCCGTTTAAATCCGCACACGTGCCTCCTTGCGCACACGCGCGCGTCCCCCTGGAAGGGGCAGAAGCCAACCGCTCCGGCATTTGAGCCGTGTCTCACCAGCCCTCAAATACATACGCAGCTCTGCGCATCCTCTTGGAAGTTAAGCTGCGTGCCTCCTTCTTCACCCAGATACCGTCATGACGATCAACATCTTGCAGCCCCGCCACTCCTTCTCTCCCCAGCTTTATGTAATCTGCACTGGCACACAGCCTTTCTCAATGTGTCTGTCTGGTGCCTGTTTGTATCATTTAGATTTTAGGTCCATCTGGTAATGACTGTATCTTTTCCGTACACAATGTATTCAGTTACTGTTAAACAATAATAGTTATTTAATAACAGCAATGTGTGTGCCCCGGGGAGGCAGGGCTAATTTGAGGGCAGCCGGGAGCTGGAAGGAGAAGGGTTGGAAGACTTCTCAAGGGGCTTTGGGTTACTTCCAGGCACCAGCGCGGAGGATCTCGGTCCCTTTCCCAGGGGTGCTGGTCCTGGAGTTCCAGAAGAAAACAAAGTGACCTCAGGCTCCCTTTTGGAAAGGAGAGATGTGTCATCGAAGTGCCAGAAAAGGAGCAGTTTCTTCAGTCCTGGGTACTGGTTGGCAATTCCTCGGGTCCGCGATAAAACCCCCAACAGCACAGAGAAGGGACAGGGAAGGCGGCGGGCGGTGATTTTCCTTTCCATTCCTACCTCTATCAGGTTGGCATCTCCACGGCTCAAAATTATGAAAGATTAACCTTCATTTCCCTGCTCCACCGAGGGAAGGGGGGAGGTGCCTGCTGAGGGACACGCTGGCTGAGGGTGGATTTGCAAGGATCCCCTGCACAATGCCACCAAGGGCCGGCTTACAGATGAGGTAGGGGCTAGCCCTCCCAGACCTTTTACCAGCCCCTTCAAGACCAGCTCCAGACAGAGAGACCTACATTGCCCCTCCACGTGTCTTTCACCACCAGCATCGGCGTCTCATGGGAGTTTATTAGATCTATAGAACCACAGAATCTGCTTTGCCCCCAAGACCAGAATTGGCATTCTTTTTTTTTTTTTAAGTTTATTTATTTTTTGATATAGAGAGAGAGACAGCGCATGAGCAGAGGAGGGGCAGAAAGGGAGACACAGAATCCCAAGCAGGCTCAGGCTCTGAGCTGTCGGCACAGAGCCCGACACGGGGCTCGAACTCACAGACTGTGAGGTCATGACCTGAGCCGAAGTTGGCCGCTTAACCAACGGAGCCACCCGGGGCGCCCCCAGAATTGGCATTCTAACGAGATCCCCAGGAGCGCATGCGCGCGTTAAAATCGGAGGCGTGCCGCTCTGCCTCGGGTTTGTGCCCCTTGGCTGCAGGTCGGTGTCATCTGGGAAATCTTCAGAAAGTCCCAAGCCCCTGGCCCAGCTCTAGCAGCTCCACGGTGTTCACAAACCATTGATTCCGACCAGCCCGGGCTCTAGAGCCGGATTGCCTGGGTTATACTTCCCTTAGCCTCTTAGTAGGTGTGCAAATGGGCGACAGCACTGTGCTGTGAGATTAGGGTCTGTGAGATTGGAGTTAATTGTAATTGTAGTTATCTCATAGGTTATTGTGATGTTTATAAGAGATGGTGTTTGTAGACTGTGAATTACTGTGAGTCCTCGATAAACAATACGCAATGTGATCCAAACAGGATTTAAGTCAGGCTCCCTGGAGTCCTCTTCCTATCAGAGTGCTGGCCTCCCATGTTGATGCTACTGAAGTTTAGGTGATCCACACTGGATCTAGAGAGTTCTTTGAGCATACCCGCCACTATTTCTAAGCGGGCAGATTCTGCTGGGCTTCACTGGTAAGCTCAGTGAATTCTCATTGCCTGATGATCACTGCCAGGGATACACACCAGTTAAAATAAGTCCACTTAAAAAGGAGCCAAATTTTAGAGCAAATAATGGGAGAAACACGTTTAATTGGAACTTAATATCAAAGACATGTGGCCAAACTAAAATGTGGCCAAAATTAATTACCTAGGTAATAACGACAAATGTGTGCAGATTTTCAGAACCAAGCTTGACTTGTCTATCATGCTGGGTGGTAGGGGTTTGCCAACACTGTTCCAAAGTGAGAAGTTAATGCATTTTTTTAAAGCAATTTATACTTTTCCCTTTGCAGCCAGTTTGGTTTTGCGTGCCTTGTATTGTTAGATATCTGCTGCGTCGTCACCATTGTAGAGAGACTGACCTGAAACAAAATTGATGTGACAAGTATGGGTCAGTGTTACTATTGCACCTGGAAGGATGTTCAATTGAGCAAATATCGATTCATGAGTCAGTCTTCCGTGCCAATGACTTACTTCTCTGTGCAACCTCATAACCGTTAGTCCTTGGATATAAATATTCGGACAGAATGACCCTTAGTATCTGAATCTGAATTTTTTTAGTATACAAATTTGCGGGGGGTGCCTGGGTGGCTTGGTCAGTTAAGCATCCGACTCTTGGTTTTGGCTCAGGTCATGATCTCACGATTCATGGGTTTGAGCCCAGCACCGATAGTCCAGAGCCTGCTTGGGATTCTTTCTCTGCCCCTCCCCTGCTACTGTTCTGTCTCTTTCAAAATAAATAAATAAACTGAAAAATATATATACAAATTTGCGAAACTTTTTTAGAAATTTATTAATTAATTAATTTTTATTTGAGACACAGAGAGAGAGAGCAGGGAAGAGGCACAGAGGGAGAGAGAGAATCCCAAGCAAGCTCCATGCTTAGCATGGAGCCCCAAGCGGGGCTCAATCCCATGACCCTGGGATCATAACCTGAGCTGAAATCAAGAGTCAGATGTTCAGCCGACTGAGGCACCCAGGAACCCCTTGCTAAATCTTTTTAGATGACATCCCGCTTCTCAAGAACTTCATCTTCACCTCCTTCTTCAAAAGAACTCATTTATATTTTCTAAGAATGTTAGCTCTGAAAGTCACCCTGAAAATCATGTGTTTCAATTTCCTTATTTTCCGAAAGGAGAAACTGAGACCTGAAGAGGGGAAACTCTCCCAAGACCTCTGGATTGACATGACCAGAAGCCAATGTTTGGTTCCACGCAGATGGATGGCTTTAATTAGGTCTCTGCAGCCCGAGATGATTGATGTTTGTGTTTTCTGTGTCACTGAAATCCCTAACCCCAGATGCCCAAGATCTTATTGGAATTAACTCCTCTTTTTGTTTTGTTTTGTTTTCTTGGACCATTTTGTGACTAGGAAGAGCTGACAACAGGGCTGGGAAGTAAAGCGTGACTTTCAATGGTCTGGCCCCTTTCTTGTGAAACTCAAGGGGGCTGGAGGGGGAAGTGGAGGTGGAGGAGGAGGGGGATAACGGAGTCAGAGTGACTTTAAGGAGGAACTAACAACGAGAAGGGCGGGGTGGGATGCGAGGCTGGAGAAGGCGGAGCCTGGACCTGGTGCTGGATTGGAATAACCATGCTGGATGCAACTGGTTCCCATGGAAAGTTCCTCTGCTCTCTAGCTCCTTGGGCCTGTGTCTCTCCGTGTCAGGAGGCGTAGGGAAGCAAGGGACAGGGGAAGAGCCTCTTTAATGAAATAGGGGAGCCAGTGGCATGCCCTAGCTCATGGGTGAGCTTAGTCTACCACCACGGACTGGCCCACACTGACCCCCAAATTTCTTGGGACCCACAAGAGTGCCTAGAGAGGTGAGACAGCCTGGAGAACAGTAAACATTTCCAAATCTCACCTCCAGGCGGTGCCGGGTCTGAATTGCCAACACAGTAGAGTGTGAATCTCCTCCCACCTCATTTTAAATGGCATCGAGAAGAGTTTCTTTTAGGGGCCCCTGGGTGGCTCCGTCGGTTGAGCATCTAACTCTTGTTTTCAGCTCAAGCCATGATCCCAGGGTCATGGGATCGAGCCCCAAGTTGGCCCAGTGCTGGGTGTGAAGCCTGTTTGGGATTCTCTCTCTCTCCCTCCGCCGCTGTACCCTGCTGGCTCTCTCTCTCAAAAATAATAAAAAGGTGAAAACAACATTTTTTTAAAGAAGAATGTCTTTTAAATAGTTCTCTTTCCCTCCCCGCCCCTGCCCAAAATTATTATTGCAGGCAAGCCAAATAAAGGGAAACTTCAAAGTTATTTTACGTACTATACACCAAATCCCCCTGGGAATTAATAAGTTGCTTGAGGTTCCCGATTCACCCTGACTTTATCGAGGGACACTCTGTTAAGTATCCCTATCAAGGGGTAGACTGTGCCTTCTCTAAACAGATAAGAGTGTTATTATTTCTTATATCGACTTGCCCACAGGATCTTGGCAACTCTCTCCCTCGGTAGCTTATCTCCTACAACAGCAAAAGACAGTCTTGTTTCCTAGGCTTCATATATGACAAAGTAGGGGAGGTGGCACCCTCCCTGGAGGGACCTGTTGCATTAGTGGCTATGGAGATGCATGGGCTAAACAGATTTGGTGGGGAAAAGATAAAGGGAAGCCGGCATGCCTTCTGTGAGATCCAAGCCGGAAAAAAAGTAGGAAAAAAACATGAGTACATGACACAGAAAACCAATCCAGAGCCAAGAGTCGGACAGGTTCTGGCATAAAAAGAGATGAATTAGAAGAACAATTCCGTGTGTTAATAGCCAAAGTATTTGACTTGAGAAACAGCAAGAGTTATTTCTTTCTAGAGCAGTTGTTAACAGCTTCCCCTGTGAGAACAGCTGGTTTGGAGAATCCCAACATAGTTGTAAAGTGTAGCAAGAAGGAACTAAGGGCTTCACAGTTAAGGTTGCTCAGAGCCCTTCCAAACGATTGTTTTGTTGGACCAATCCCACAGCTCGGACAAGATGAAGAGACGAGAGCTACGGAAGGTGGGGGCAGAGGCGCACGGCCATTCATGCTGTGGCCTGCAGAGGACAAGGACACAGGGCTGGAAAACAAGCTTCCGGCACTCATAACACCCAGAGAATGGGGAAGGCATGCCATGCAAGGGGGGAGTTTTCTTCTGGTCCTATCTACACACAAAACACCTGCTGTGGGGCGAGGAAAGTCCACAGAGGGAGAAAAATGTTTTAGATAATGTGTATTTTTTGAAGCTTGATATTTTTATACATGGTAACAAGACAGCTAGGACTCTGTTCTGGAGCATCTGAAAGGGTTTCTCTGAACATCTTTCGGGACCAGGAGAAGCGTAGCATCACCTGGAGCTTCTGAGAGTTCGGAAGCTTTTCAGAGTTCAGGCTTGTTGTACTCCTTTTGTTCCCCAAGTTAAAGGCCTGTTCAGCTCCATCCTCAGGATGAGTGAAAGGTGCAGGATATGTGGGAATCCTGTGTATTTTCTCAGCACGTATGTCTTGCTCATATTTTTATTCCAAGAGACAGCACATCTTTTTCAATCAGGTTAGAAGGCACTATCCTAAAACAATAAAACTTTTAAATTAAAGGTATTCTTTTGAAATAATTGCAGATTCGTATGCAGCTGTAAGAAATTGTAGTGAGGCATTTCAGGTACCCTTTTCTCAGTTCCTCCCGTGGTAACGCCTTGCAAAATTAAAGTACAATATCATGGCCAGGATATTGACATTGATACAATCCTCAGCTCCGGTTCAGATTCCCCAGTTGCACTTGAACTCACTTGTATGCGTATGTATTTAATTCTATACAATTTTATCGCATATATCGGTCCAAGTGTCCATCACCTCCGCGAAGATACAGAGTATTTCCATCTCTATAAGGGTTTCGCAGTTGCTCTGTTATAGATCTCCCTTCTCTCCTGCCCTTTCCCTTCTGCGTAACCCCTGGGAACTAACTATCTATTCCCCATGTCGACAATTTTGTCATTTCAAGAGGATTATAGACATGGAATCATAGAGAATATAAGCTTTGGGATTGGCTTTCCCACTCAGCATAATTTTCTTACGCTCCATCTAAGTTATTGCATGTATCAATACGGATCAACGGTTCCTTCCTTCTTATTTCGGGGCACTATCCCATGCTTTAGGTATACCCCAGTTTGAAATTCCACTGATACAGAAGTCTAACAATTGAATGTAAAAGAAAACTTTGCTTTTAAGGTGTGTGTGTGTGTTTTCAGCTTTATGGTTTGGAGGAAGCTTTTCTGCATCGTGGGAGGGTAGGTCTCTTCCTGATTGCAACCTAAAATGAGTATCAATGTCATGGGCAAAAGAGAGCGTCTTTGTGCCCGATGTAAACAGTGCAGTGTTCACATGAGCACTTAACGTGAGTGGGGTTTTTTTTCCCTTAAAATATTTTGTGTTTTATAAGTACTTTTGATTTGGAATTTTTTTTTCCCGTCGGTAAATAGAATATTTTAATCCTAATTCGTTAGTCATCTTATGTGATGTGTCCAGCCAGACTTCCAACAGAATTTTAAATAATTGCACTCAATAACTATCCTAAAAGAATATAGCCTTTTAAATAAACGAAACACCCCCCCTTTGTAAGTGACATAGGCTTTTTCAGCTTGCTTGCAGATGGAGTAAATGAACTAAATGATTTCTTGTTTTCATGGGAACAATATCCTTTCTTTTCATCAAAAATAATTTTAAATCATCAAGAATCATTTACATGACATAATCCTACCTCAAGTTTTCCTATTCTCACTAGTTTGAAATAACATAATTATCCATTATTGGCAAATTGCGAACGGATTCTTTCGTGCTAGATCTAAAAGAAAGCCACGGAAATAATAAATAATTCTGATTTTAAATTTCCCTTCTTCCTTCTGGAAAGAATTTTTAAAAATTCAGGTCATTTTAGATAGCTCTTTGGTAACTTTAATATGCTTATGTGACTAATTTTAAAAGTTTTCCTTAAACTTTCAAACTTGACTGAAAAATTTCATAACTTGAAGCATGATGTACATTCTAGCCATCTTAACAACTTCTATAGTTAAAATCACTAAGAATTCTATCCCTTCTGTGTTATTGAAAAAAGAAGGTTGACTATTTTTTTTTTAAGCAGAAAGTTCAGGAGTTAAGCTTTCAGGGGCTGTGTCCACTGCCTTCCAAGAGTCAATTAGAACTTCCTGTTGAGAAAAGAGGGTCCATGGTAAAACTTAACCACAGCAGCCTTTGGAAAGCACTGTTTTTCATCACACGTCTGACCTATCAGGACGGAAAATCCATCCTCCCGGATGAAAAGACCAAAATCGATACAAAACATAAACACACAACAATCAGACACAGAAACAATTGAATGCTTCCTCCTCCTGTTTCTGCAAGGGCTTCATCTGAAATTGCTACTCTAAGCTGCTCAGATACTTCAAGAAGAGTTTGATTATGTATTTGGATAAGGGTAATTTCTTAATCTATATGTAAAACATTTCATCTGCCACACAGATCGTAATTCTACTTTCAGAAAACCCACCTGAACCTTAGCATGCCCCACCTGCGTGGAGTTGTGAGCAATCACACACACCTCAGTGTCACAGTCTGTTTTCATAATTTTGTTTAAAAATTTTTTAATGTATATTTATTTTTGAGAGAGAGACAGAACAGGAGCAGGGGAGGGGCAGAGAGAGAGGGAGACACAGAATCTGAAGCAGGCTCCAGGCTCTGAGCCGTCAGCACAGAGCCCGACACAGGGCTTGAACCCACAAACCGTGAGATCATGACCTGAGCCGAAGTCGGACGCTTAACCAACGGAGCCACCCTGGCGCCCCGTGTTTTTATAATTTTTTAAAATTTATTTTTATTTATTTTGAGAGAGAGAGAGCGAGATAGGGCGCGCGCACGCGCGCGCGCAAGTGGGGGAGGGGCAGAGAGAGAGAGACAAACCCCAAGCAGGCTCCATGCTGTCAGCACAGAGATCCATGTAGGGCTCGAACTCACGAACCGTGAGATCATGACCTGAACCGAAATCAAGTCAGACACTTAACTGACTCAGCCACCCGGGTGCCCCACAGTCGGTTTTTAAAAAAAGCATAAACTTAAAAAAAAAAAAAAGTTTAACATTTCAAGACTACATTGAAGTCTGTTAAGAACAAGTGTTTCGCTGTTTTCTTATTTTTTTTTATTTTTTAGGGGGAGAAAAAGTTTTTCTAGAGATATGAGAAAATACACTGCCAAGTGGGTGACCTCCGGGGAACAGACCTGGGTGGAGAGACGCTTTGATTTTCCCATTTTCTGCTCCTTCAGAGCATTTGCATCTCTATTTAAACACACACACACACACACACACATTCTTATGTTCTGTTTTTATAACAAAATCTTTTTCTTCATTTGTTTATTTTCAATTTCTGTACCAACCTACTTCTGAGAAAACTCCAAGATGAAACATCAAAGCGTTAAAACCGCAGGACACAGATAACCTGAAGGAAACAGAAGGTAGAGATATGCAGGACTGATGACAGTCAAATAGGCAATGAGTGGCTAGAAGCTTCCCGCTGACTGCGGGACAACAGAAAAAGGCGTTCGTGTCCATGCTGTGGGGCTATGGAGTGGCAGTTTTTTTGTTTTGTTTTGTTTTGTTTCAAGAAGAGAGTTTACAAATGAATGCACTTCCATAAAAAATGTTCCTACAACGAAATTCAAGCAGGAATCGGTCACTTGGGTGTTTGTGAAAGGGTGAGTAGGTGGCCCAGAGAACATTTTCAAGTATCATTTGATGAGCGAAATTCTGTACCGGTAGCTTATTCTCAGAATCTCCCTCTCTAGATCCCTTTAGGCGGTACTTGATTGACGGTATTTCTGTGGTGCTGTGCTCGTGATGGGAGGAACACAGGAAAAAGGCATTGCTCTGTATAAAACTATTGCAAGTCCTTGTTTCATTGGACTTGATACATTTCGAAATCTAGGGAGAGATACTGGGTTTCCTTCCGTTCTCTTTCTAGGGCAGCCTAGAGTGTGGACTCTGTATCCCGGACATGGGTGGTCCACAGCTGCATTTTTTCATGAAAGCACGAAGGAACGGGATGGAAATAATACAAATTGAAAGGGAAAAAAATCTCCAAAATCACTATTTGCAAAAAGAGAGTAGAAAGAATAAAAAGCTCGCGATCATTGTTTTCAGGGTGTTTCCCCCCATTTTTTCACATATTTATTTTTATTTTTATTGATTTGTTTTCAGCGGGGGTGGGGGAGGCGCAGAGACAGAGGGAGAGAAAGAATCCCAAGCAGGCTCCACACCGTTAGCTCAGAGCCCTACGCAGGACTTGATCTCACGAACTCTCAAGAGTCAGACACTTACCTGACAGAGCCACCCAGGTGCCCCTTGCGTATTTATTTTTAAGTCATTATCATCATAGGGTACGTGCAATTTTATTTTCCTCCTCCCGCTGATTTTATCCAGGGTATTTTTCCATGTCGCTTTTTATACTTCACGAATGTCTTCTCCTGTTTTCCAGATATGTCATTGTGGCCTTAAAACTGTCAAATGTGGGTGATGGGCACGGAGGAGGGCACTCGTTGGGATTATCACGGGGTGTTGTATGGAAACCAAATTGACAATAAATTATTCAAAAAAAAGGAAAAAGAGAAGAAAAGCATTTTTAATACTTGTTTAATTGTTCAGTAAGTATACTGCGAATATTTGAAATTGACTTTGATGTACAAATTATGGGTTTGAAAGAGGTTTAAATCTATACTAAAACAAGAATATATAGTCAATGTGCATTTCAAAAATAAAATTATTTTTAAATCGCTAAAAAAAATCGTCAAATGATGGGGGCATCTGGATGGCTCAGTCCGTTAAGCATCCAACTTCAACTCAGGTCATGATCTCACCAGCCGTGAGTTCAAGCCCCACGTCGGGCTCTGTGCTGACAGCTCGGAGCCTGGAACCTGCTTTGGATTCTGTGTCTCCCTCTCTCTCGTCCCCTCCCCACTCATGCTCTGTCTCTCTCTGTCTCTGAAAAATGAATAAACCTTAAAAATAAACCAGCAACAACTGTAGAATGATGGAACATTTTGATGGCCCTTCATACATATTGGCAGGTTGATTTTCAAAATGGATCGTATTCAAGGTTAAGTATACCGATTTCATATTTTTAAACACTTGTTCTGGAAACTGCCTCACTCCAGTTTGTTTTAAACTAAATTTCTTTCGTTATTAGAGGGATGAGCAAAACTGCAATGTCTAAACAAACATTTCTCTATTTTCAACTAGAAATGTATCTTTTCTTAGTCATAGAAAATATGTAAGTGTAAGGGAGTGCCCGTTATATCTGGTGGGGTTTCGTGCTGCCATTGGCAATTTGTCTAAGCTCATTATACAGTAGAGACATTAACTCTTGCTATACTGTTTGGCCACAGGCTCCAGACGCCTCCCCTTGCTTATTTGTGTGTTTTAAAACGTGGCCAAGTTCAACTCTCAAGGTGGCTTCCCCCCATCACAGAACATTCTCTACTTCCCAGCTGGGGAATGCTTAGAAAATGCAAGACGATTTTTCTGTTAGCCTAAGCAAAACATAATTAGGAAGATATATTTGCTGCCACCTCTCACATGCACACAAGAATCACACGCCCCTTACGAATTAATGTCAACGCTGAATGGCTTTTGGAGTTCCTAGAGAGAGAGAGGGATGGAAGGAGCAGCGGATTTCAAGCCTGGGTATGAGGTGGTGAGGCTTCTTTTCTGTAAAATGGGTAAAGTTATATTACGATCTCGGGGAAATAAGTAACTGGGAAACAGTTTGAAAATGTTTAAAAATGTCACGTGCAATGCAATGGCAGGAGGGATACTACCAAAACAATAAATCCAACAATTAAGGTCGTAAGGTAGTAAGATCGGATGACTTCATCGCTGCCACGCTGTCTCAGCTGGCAGCACGTTTCTGTGCAAATCGAATCCACTGCATCTAGAAGCTGAAGGGGACACACAGGCCATCTGCCTCAGTGCCATCATTCTCGTCTAATTTTTTAAGTTTATTTATTTTGAGAGAGACAGAGAGAC
Organism: Paguma larvata; assembly: GCA_030068075.1. Taxonomy (NCBI): domain Eukaryota; kingdom Metazoa; phylum Chordata; class Mammalia; order Carnivora; family Viverridae; genus Paguma; species Paguma larvata. The sequence goes on along the minus strand of CM057827.1, from coordinate 124,977,037 downwards.
AGAGAGTGAGGGAGCAGGGGAGCAGGGGAGTGAGCAGGGCCGAGAGAGAGAGAGAGAGAGAGAGAGAGAGAGAGAGAGAGAGAGAGAGAGAGAGAGAATCCCAAGAGTTGGACCCAGGACTCAATCCCATAAACTGTGAGATCATGACTGAGCAGAAATCAAGAGTCAGATGTTCAACTGACTGAGCCACCCAGGCGCCCCCGATTTAATTTTAATTACAGCCAGGGCACTAGATACGCACGAGGAAGAATTTGATTGATCCTACGGAATGTCCATCTTTTCACATTAAAGAAATTCGTTGCGGGACTGGAGTAAAATGCAAATAAGGAAAACAAGAGTCATCTGTAGTATTATCGCTTACAGATAAAACCTATTTTCTTCTTTTCCTTTCCTTCTTTAGAAGTACACGTGGAAATTTATGCCGTAGAACGCATGGGGCGGTGAATCTACGAAGTTGGGTTTTGCAGCAAAAGGACAGACGGGTGCAGCTCTGTGTCTGTTGGAGGATTTTTCTTGCTCGGAAGAACTTCCCGCAGGTGTGGAACTTTAAAAGGCGTCATTTGCTTGCAAAGTAGTATCGAAAAGGTGGTCTGTCCTTTGCCGGCATTGAAATACCTCTGAAAGACAAACCAAAACGAAATAAAGGAAACAAAACCCCAGAGAGGGGAGGCGAAAAGGAATCCTCCGAGAAAGAAAAGAAGCTACCGCACCCCAGGGTCAGTGTCCCTCTGCAGGCACGTGGCGCTGGCGGCCCGGAGGCCCAGGGGACCGCAGACCCCTGGCAAGATGAAGCCTGAGCTCTCGGGGAAGAGTCCTCAGGAAGGCAGGACCTTCTTTCCTAGGCACGCTGCACACTTTATCCGGATAAATATGTCACTTCCGGTTTCTGGGGCAAGTCCTAGGCTAATTCCTTCCCGGGTTTCTTCCGCAGGCATTTACTGTGAGCCCTCAGGGTTTCCGGGTGGAGCTGAGGCTGCAGAAGGTTCGGGCTCCTCTCCGGATTGCAGGAATGCCCGCTTGCTCAGAAGAGTCATGCAAGCGAGCTGGCGGCCGTTCGCAGAGAGATGCGGAATGTGGTAACACTGTCTCTCCTTTTTCTGAGAGTCTGCTCACTTTTTCTTTTTTTTTTCTTTTTTTTTGTAATGTTTATTTATTTTTGAGAGAGAGAGACATACAGAGCATAAGCGTGGTAGGGGCAGAGAGAGAGGGAGACAGAAACTATAAACTTCGAGATCACGACCTAAGCCAAACTCGGATCCTTAACTGACTGAGCCACCCAGGCGCCCCAGAGAGTCTGCTCACTTTCTGACAATCACTTCATAAAGTTCACCTGAGAAAAATACATCATGAAAATTATTATAAAGGGGCATAGTAAACAAAAATAGTGTCACGAGAGGCAGTGATTTATAACACATTGCTTGGGGCGCCTGGGTGGCTCAGTCGGTTGGGCGGCCGACTTCAGCTCAGGTCATGATCTCGCAGTCTGTGAGTTCGAGCCCCGCGTTGGGCTGGAGCCTGCTTCCGATTCTGTGTCTCCCTCTCTCTCTGCCCTTCCCCTGTTCACGCTGTGCCTCTATGTCTCTCAAAAATAAATAAACATTAAAAAAAATTTTATAACACATTGCTTACGATGCTTATATGAGATGTTTCCCTCCATCAGGGATGATTAAGGGTCTCATTTTAGACTCCTCTCAAAGTTAAATACGGAATTCAATCTTTGATTTGAATTAAAAATAGCAGCTCGCAGTTTTCTGAGCACTTACTATGTATAGATTCTCCGCATGTACTATCTCATTTAATTCTTTTATCTTTAAAACTCGGTGACCTGATTTTTAGTTATTCAAAATAATAACAGCTTTAAGAAGGTTACTACTGTATTGTGGTGTTGCCAGTGCACACAGCGTGTAAGTAGCTGAGCTTGGAATTGGACCGTTTCTATGATGAGACAGCTCCTCCCCTGTGGGGACTTGGATAGAAGAAATCTTTGTGGAAGAAAATGAGAAATATTTTTATTTCCTCCAAACCAAATGAAAGAAGAAAAACACATCAACTGAGAGAGGTCTTGTTTTGTCACGCGGGAAACTGCAGTGTTTTTCACGTGATTACTTTGGACTTAGAGATCTCTCTTAACGGCACAATAATCCCGTATCTGCGGAAAACACTTTTCCCATATTGGTCAAGGCCATTTATCTATCACTTGGGTAGCGTTTAGTCGAAGTCAAGAGGGAAAGTTGACTGTGTCCGAGAACGGTCACGGTTAGCTCTGGTAGTCTAGTTCTTAATGACACACTAGATATCACGCGGTAATAAATGCTTTTTTAAAACACGTGGAGCCAAATGTATCGAAAATAGCTATTAATTTGCTATGGCGTGGTTTTCGCTAATGTAACTTGTTATTCCATTAATATTGTGTCATTAGCTGCCAGGGAAAAGTACAAGAATTATGATGTCCTTCCTTGTAAATTACTTTTGAAGAAGAGAGAGAGAAAGTGTGAGAGAGACAGAGAATGCCCTCTTTAATCTTGCACTGCTCCTTAAAGCCCTTAACAATATATATATGTGTGTGTTTGTGTGTGTGTGTGTGTGTGTGTGTGTGTGTGTGTGTGTATACATACACTGGACAAATGGGAAATTTATTTATAATTTGAAGAGAATGAGGAAATGTAACAATAAGCCATTCTGTGTTTAAATATCGCTGAGACTATTTCTTCCCATGAAGGTTGATTTTTTTTTTTAACGCACCTCTCCATGACTATAGGCTATTTTAACTCTTTTCAAACACCTAAATTTAGAAAAATTCCATATAGGCTTGATTTGTCTCTGTTACACAGACTTCGTTGCTATGACAGCAACATGATACAATTATTTATTGCCATGACAATCTGCTGTAGGTTTTAAAAATACGTTATCTATTTTTATTAGTGTTGTCAATTGTGCCGGGAAGGGATGCCACCAGTCCGCAGAGCCGAGCGGGCCGGGGCTTCGGGAACGAGTGGAAGTCATTTTGCTGGAGAAGCGCAGCCCAGAACGAGCCAAATTCCTTGGAAGCCTCGGCGACACGCACATCCTCCGCTAACGACAGCATCTTGGCCAGCTGTCTGGCTGCAGGGAGCACTCTGGCAGGGCCGCGGGCCCCGGTTATGATTTCCATGTGGCTCCCGCTCTGCCACGCTGGGTCAACATCAGATAGGAGAAGTGCAGAAAGCCGCGTGCGAAGAAGCAGTCAGGAGGCGAGAGCTGTGTGCGCTTGGTGACCGGGCCGATGGGCCTCTCCTGCTCTGAGAACGTGGCCGAGGGTGTTTGTGAGTTGCCGACTGGGGTGTTAACCGATCCTAACTGTCCCAGAATGGTGTTCAGTGGTGCCCAGCTAGTCCGCTTTCCTCCTTCCCCTCTATCCTGCTATCCTCCCCACCACCGGCCAATCTTATAAAAGAAACAATAAATAATAGAAATAATACTCCTTTTGGTGCCCAGTGTTGTTTTTTAAAAATTTTTTAATGCTTATTTTTGAGAGAGAAAGAGAGAGAGACAGAGACAGACTGTGAGTAGGGGAGGGGCAGAGAGAGAGGGAGACACAGAATCGGAAGCAGGCTCCAGGCTCAGAGCTGTCAGCTCAGAGCTCAACGCGGGGCTGGAACCCACAAACTGCGAGATCCTGACCTGAGCCAAAGTCCAAACGCTTAACCGACTGAGCCATTCAGGTGCCCCCTCAGTGAGTGCTTTATCCAGGAAAAGAGTACGGTATTATTTGCATTTGAATTCATAATTAGATCGTCAGCAACCAACCAGCTAGTTAAGTCATCCCGGAAAGTTAAATATAAAACATAAAAGTTTTCTTTTTCTTTCCTTTCCTTTCCTTTGTAGGCTTCATGCCTGGCACGGAGCCCAACATGGAGCTTGAACTTACGACCTTGAGATCAAGATATGAACCAAGATCAAGAGTCAAAGGCTTAACCAACTGAGCCACCCGGGCGCCCCATGAAATTTAAAGGTTTTCTTACAAATTGGTAAGAAAAAGTCAATCACCTTCGTGCATTTGGAATGTCGATTAAACATTTAATGTGTGTTGTGTGTTACACAAAGTCCTTCAGCGTTTCTGAGATCACTTGTTATCCATACTAATCCACGGGAGCAGTGCTCTAGGTATTTCCATTTCACAAATGAGAACACTGAGGTTGCCCTGGGAGGAAACTTGTCTGGGGTCATCTTACTAGGAAGTGGTAGTGGGGCCGGCCTGATGCCTTCAGCTCTCTGGCAAACTGAGCAGGAAGGGACATTCCCGCTCCTCCCTGAGACCTGGTCACAGCAAGAAATGTCCCTGACAGACGCCTGGTAACAGGCTGGAGGTGTAGCTGGGTCCTCGCGGGGTCTGTCCAGGAGGGGGTGAGGGCTGGTCTCCACCCCCTGGACCCTACTTCATATGGAAAAACAGGAGTGGAGTTATAACGTCTTAGCCACAGGTTCCCATTGCAAAGATTTTGTGTGTGTGCGTTTGTGTGTGCGTGCAAACACTCAGCGAGAATTTTATCCAGAAGACCAGTGCAGTATTCATACAGTAAAACGAATTATCTGACTATCACCAACCAGCTCGTCCTGTTGTCCTGGAAATTTGTCTTTTGCTGCCATTTGTAAAAAAACTAAGCTGATTCATATAAATCAATAAAAAAAAACTTTTGAAAAAAAGTTTTTAATGTTTATTTATTTTTGAGAGCAGGGGAGGTGCAGAGAGAGAGGGAGACACTGAATCCAAAGCAGCTCCAGTCTCTGAGCTGTGAGCACAGAAACCAGCTCAGGGCTTGAACTCACGGACCACGAGATCATGACCTGAGCCAAAGTCCATACTTAACCAACTGAGCCACCCAGGCGCCGCCAAATAAAGACAACTTTTTGCCTTAGCAGACATGAAGAGGTGATCGTTTCTTCCCAAAATCTCTCTCTCTCTCTCTCTCTCTCTCTCTCTCTCTCTCTCTCACACACACACACACACACACACATACACACACACACATTTTCTTTTCTTTTTTTATTTTTCAGAGAGATAGAGAGTGTGTGTGAGAGCAAGGGAGAAGTGCAGAGAGAGAGAGAGAGAGAGAGAATCTTAAGGAGGCTCCACACTCAGCCACCCAGGTACCACAATGAAGATTAAAAATCCAAACTCACCAGCAATTAAATAGGCAAATTAAAATAATGGACTTTTTTTTTTTTGTCTTTAAGTGTGTTGCTTTAATAATAATATCAGGTGCTTGCAAGGACTTTGTGGTTTTAAATTATTGGAAGCCTTGACACACCTGGGTGGTTTGGTCAGTTGGGTGTCCGACTCTGATTTCGCCACAGGTCCTGATCCCAGGGTCATGAGATTGAGCTCCGTGCTGAGCATGGAGTGTGCTTAAGATTCTCTCTCCCTCCCTCTGCTCCTCTACCCTGCTTGTGTGTGCTCTCGCTCTCTCTCTAAAAAAAGAAAGAAAGAAAGAAAAGAAAGACAGACAGACACTGGCTTTAAATTTAAAACATAAATTATTTGAAGCCTTCTAGAAAGTATGTTAAAACTATTTATCAAAAGGTTTTAAAAACATGAGTATATTTTGTTCTAGAAATTTCCATCCTGAGTATATGGAAAGATTTGCTTGAAGCTATATACAAATGTAACCAAATACTGAATGAAGTAAGTTATGGTACAGTCATTACATTGTCTACCAAGGAGATACTAATATTACATTTAGAGTATATGTAATGACAGGAAATACCATTCACAACGCACAGGAGAAAAGCAGGTTACAAATCAGGCTGATGACACCGTGAAAAGGAAAATCATCCTATGTGCTTAGAAAACAGACTGAAAAGACCACCGCATGAAGGTTCATCGCAGGCTATTTCTGGGAGGCGGGGTTATTGTAAGTTTTATTTTATAATTTGTATTTTTCTGGTGTTTTGTTCTTTTTTTTCTTTTCTAAATATTCTTCAATGATGTAATGTACCTTTGTAGATGTTGAGTTGACCGTGATAAACCTACAGACCGTATCGCAGAGATAACTGGTGAACAGGAAGAATCACAGCTCACCCTCTACTTGCCTTATTTCAGACAAAAATACCATAACTACGAGATACTTGTATTTCTGTAATAGCTCTCAGTAAGGGAGACGGGAAACTTACAGGCGGTTGCATGTCTGTCGATGATCCTAATCCTGGTCGGGTTTTAGGCATCATGATGGGTAAGCAAACTCAGAACGGAACAGAAATATTTGGGGGTCAAATTTGTGTTATTGTATTTATTTTTAATTTGAAGAAGGAACATTTCAAAACCCTTTCTGGGGGACATGGTATGAAGAGGTTAATAGGGGACACCCTTGCTTTCATTCCTGCATTCACGCACACATTGTGCCCCTACTGTTATTTATCCTGGGACAACACTGAAGTTTGTAGTTCGTTGTTAGCATTTGCAACAAAGTGAGGCTTTTTCATACAGAAAATAATTCTATATTCTAGCTCGCAAGTTGGCAACAGACATTGAAAGGCGGAATAGAATTCGAAGAAATCAAGCCTCATCTTCATGTAAAATTACTAACAAATAAACTAATAGCAGATTCTATGAATTGAGGAAAAAGAGGATTATTGCTCCTGGAAGATTATTCCTCAGAACTCTTGATTTTAAATTTTTAAAAATTGAGCTATTAACAGACAAAATTACTGTATCACTGTTCTAGAGAAGAAAATATTTCATTTAAACAAAAATATGATTTTCATTACAATGTTAAAATAGAGGTAATAAATATACAGAATTATGTTTTCCCGAGATTTTTCCCATCCCCCTACCTTGAGTTGGTGTAAGTTATATATTTAATAACGTCCATGCCTCGGTAGAATGCTGTGATGATGATGGTGATGATGATGGTGATGGTGATAATGAATGCTTAGTATTTGCAACGAATGTTACAGTTTTGAAAGCATTTTCAGGAATAGCGTCTCTTCCCTTTCTACACTGAACCACCCTGAGAAGTGTTCCTCTCCCCATTTTAGAGGTGGTCCCATTGTTAACACATTGCTGGGACTACCATTGGCTCCTGAGACACCTTCAGGGTCCTAAATAAATTTTTCTGACGTAGATAATTTCCACCCATGAAGATAGCATTTCAGGAACACTTATAGCAAAATTTATGAAAGCCTAGGAAGCTTAGTACATGAGAGAGAAAATATATATTTTCTGATAAAGCCCCAAAGAAGCATTATTTCTTTTAATTTTTAATGTTTATTCAGTAGTTTTGATTTTTGTTTTTTGTTTTGTTTCGTTTTGTTTTGAGACAGAGAGAGACGGACCATGAGCAGGGGAGGGGCAGAGAGAGAGGAAGCCACAGAATCTGAAGTAGGCTCCACGCTCCATGCTGTCAGCACAGAGCCTGATGCGGGGCTTGAACTCACAAACCACAAGACCATGACCCAAGCTGAAGTCGGATGCTTAACTGACTGAAGCACCCAGATGCCCCAAAAACATTATTTCTTTTAAAGTAACAAAGTAGAAAATAACTTCTTGCTGTGTAACATATTACAGATGTGAAATGAACTGTTTTGATAAACTGTCTTTTGAAAAATAAATACATAGAAACAGCCAATACCTAGAAAACACATCAAAACAATACTACCCCGGCTTCCCAATTTAAACCACCTGTTGAAATTGAGAAACTGGCATAAATAATTAGAGACTCTGACTAATAAAACAACGGAGTACTGAATGTCGGTAAGGAGAAAAGGCATGTTTATACATTCTTGTATTAATTCATTCTACAGATATATACTGAACGTTTGTTATATGCCAGTCACTGTGCAGAGCACAGGAAAACAGAGAATATAGTTGGGAACAACACCAGAAGTGGTCCTATCCTCACAGAACTTAAGGTCTGGGGGAGAGGGGCAGGGGGAGGTAGGTGTTAATCAAATTTTCACCCTGACGGAGGTATTACTACAATCCATAGTCAGAGCTGTCGAGAAAAAGTATGAGATGCCTTAATGACATGAGTAGGATAACCTCACCTAATTTTGGGGTTCAGGAAAGGTATCTTTGGAAGGATTCAGATTTTGTAGGGCCTAAAGCTCTGTAAGGGTCATCTTTATGGAAAAAAAAAGTACAAAATGACAAATACAATATCAGGCTTAAAAGAGAGTATTCATTTAGAATGAAAAATAAATGGTGACAAATTACGAAAAGTTTAAAGCTGCAAATATTGCAACGTAAAATCTCCTCTCCCCTCCCAGCCCATAATACTTTCATTACTTAACTTTCCGACATACCTAGGTAACATCTTGTGTCTGCATCCTCTTCAATCACATTTTCATAGGGTAGCAGTTTGGGGTATATGTTCCACATAGACTACAGAAAGATAACTTCATCATTGCTCCAACATCGGTTGATGAAAATGTATTTTTTTTTATTGACAGCTGTGCAAATGTTTCCTTCAGCTTTACGACTCATTTTCATTGAAGTCGTGTGCAGCGTAAGGATTGTGGTAGTTTTGGGGAAAGCTCCATTAAGTTTTATGTGTGATCTGTAATATTTGGGAGAATTTTCCACAGCCCGGCTTCCAGTGCATTTCAGAATTCCTGTGCATGTCAGACCTTACTTCTCTTGGACTGTGCCCAGACTTTGGTGCCTGGTGCTATAGGACACCCTTATATTGTATGTGACCTGGCTTTGTTCCTTCCAGTCTCTGTCAGCCAGGTAAATCATCAGAGTGGGAAGTGAAAGTATTCTTGGAAGCCTTTCCTGGATCAGAACACCTAACAGTAACTCCCCTGTGCATAGAAATAACAAAAAGCCAAATATACATGTATGTCCCACCAAACCCAAGCTAAATGGCTCCACTACTCAGCTTCCCCGTGCCCATTCCAATGCTAGCGTGAGGAAAAGCGGGAGGGAGGCAGAGTCAGAATGGAGAGAGGCAGGGGTCTTAACCAATTGTGATTTAACTCTTGTAAAGTTTACAGAAACAGGTGACCATGCGACCACATATTAGAGCCTTGAGAGGGGCTGCTGCAAGTGATGGCTCTTGAAACTAAAGCTTCAGGGTACATCCTTTTGATTCCCTGAAGAAACAGTTTGGGAACTGAGGTATAGTGCATAGGGTGTGACGCTGGAGTGAATCTTGTTGCCTGGTCGAGGGAGCGTAGGGGGAGGCAGGACCTTGTGTGCTTACGGTAGATCCTGGTGTTCTTAAGCCCATTTAGCCATATTTAGACCTTTCGGGGTTTCAAACTATGTCTTGAGTAACTGAAGGAGATCTGCTTGATATATCCCATCTCAGCAGAAGAATGTACTTGAAGAAAGTGTTTCTAGCCTCCCTCTCCTTCCTTTCCTTTCTCCCTTCCTCCCTCTCCCTCCATCTTTAATATCAGCCAGTATTCAAATTTCCTGATTCTCTTTTTCCTCCAATGAGCTCATTTGAACTAGGTCCCAAACAATGTCCATATGTTGCATTACATGCATATGTCTCCTTAGATGTTTTTAATCCAGAAATTCCTTTTCTCTCTCCTTTTTAATTGCTACTTATTTATCAAAGAAACTGGGATGTGTCTGCAGAATTTCTCGTATTCTGTTTTTTGCTGATTTCATCCATGTTGTTTTAGCATGTTCTTCTGTTCCCTGTATTTTCTGTAAATAGTTGTACCTGAAGGCTTAATTAGATTCGGGTCAATATTTTGGTCAGAACGCTGAAGAGGCGGTGCCGTGCACTTCCTGTTGTATGTCTTATGTCTTGTTACATCTTCTTGATACTAAGATTGATCAGCGGGGCCAGGTGCCGCCATCCCAATCCATCATTACGAAGTCCCCCATCAGCATATCTCTTTGTACGTTTAGAAGCCATTAATTCATTACCTAGGTCTACTATTTCACTAGGGGATTCAAAATGGTGAGAGTTCCATCATTCTTCCTGAGTTTTAGCTGGAATATATCAGCAAAGAAGTTACCATTACAAACTGCTTAGTAGCTTTGAAATAAACTTTATAAAAGAAAGATAGCATAAGACGCATAACATGTGTTATTCCTTACCTTTAACATGTTCTAGAGTCACGAGTTGGGTTCCAGCAAAATCCAGTGGTGATCAATGATTTTTAAATATTATCATGAACTTACTGATTTTTTAAGCTTATTTGGTGTTTTCCCATTCATTGCCGCTTTCTTCTTATGATTGCTCAAATTTTACCAACAGGGGCCATTGTGAGACTCTTCAAGATGGTCCTGAGCCATTTTACCGTAACCCTAATAGTTGACAGCTCCTTTATTCTCTGGAACAAATTCCAGATACTTCCAATTACTTTCCTGCGCTAGACCTGGAACTCATCAATTCTCCAAAGATCTGTGTTTCATTTTAGTGAGGAGTGGTATTTAGAGACCAAAATAGGAGTGCTGAGTGACACTGATTTTTCTCAAATATTCAGGCTTTTTTTTTTTTTTTTAAGAACATCTTAGATTCTAGATTTGTCTGATTGTTTCTCTACTTCCTGTGCTTTTTGTCATCTGGAAGTTATGTCTAGAGGCTTGATCATGTTTAGGTTAGGTATTTTTTGGTTTTGTTTTATTTATTTATTTTTTGGCAGGAAACTCTTAAGCATTTGCTTTCTTCAAATTGCATCACATCAGAAGGCAGGTAATATCAGGTTGTTTCACTGTTAGTGACATTAAGCTTGATTATGCATTTAGGATGGCCATCTTCAGAACTTTCGCTATGAAGATATCTTTTTTTTTCCTTTGAAATTAGCAAATAACCCATAGAGTGATGCTTCGACATCACGTAAATATCCAGCCTGCTACATTTCCTCTACGGTTTTGCCAGTTGTTGAAGACCCTTGCCTGAATCAGTTTTACACCGGAGTTTCCATAATGCTGATTTTCTAATTTTACTCCCCTTTTATTAGTTGAGACTTTTATTTAAAGAAGTGCTTCCTTGGGGCGCCTGGGTGGCTCAGTCGGTTAAGTGACCAACTTCTACTCGGGTCACGGTCTCACAGTTCCCGGGTTGGAGCCCAGGTTCAGACTCTGTGCTGACAACTCAGAGCCTGGAGCCTTCTTCGGATTCTGTGTTTCCCTCTCTCTTTGCTCCTCCCCTGCTTGTGCTCTGTCTCTGTCTCTCTCAAAAATTAACATTAAAAAAATGTTTTAAAGAAAAGCTTCTTCTTCTTTTGTGTTCATTGACTTCTATTATTCATTAATGATTATGTATTCATTCAAGATGTTATAACCAACCACAGTCATTATTATTTTGATGTAAAAATTGTCCTAAATTTGGCCAGCAAGACCTCATCCAAATTTCTCTTGTGTCCTTTTGACATGACTGTATCAACCTTTGAGTATTGTGATAGGCCTAGAATTCACTATTTCTCTTAGGAGCCCAGGTTCCCTTTAGTGAGAAGTGATATTTAGAGACCATAGTCTGGGCACTAATGGTGCTCTTGCTGTTGGCTTGTCATTACTTCTAGGCTTTTCAACTAGCAAACACATTTCCCCCACCCCTAAATAATAGGAATATTGATGACTTATTTTCTCCTTTTTTAGCTTTCTGTATTTCTTAAATTCTAAAAAGAAGTATGTATTCATTTTAATATGCTGGTAAAATATACATAACATAAAACTTACCATTTTAACATTTTATTTTTATATGTACAGGTCAGTGGCATTTAGTACATTCACACTGTTGTGCAACCATCATCACTGTTCAGTCAATATGATGTGCTCTAAAGTCTCTTGAAGTACTTTCGTCTTTAGATGGTTATACCACTGGCACAAATTAAGTTATACAAGTCACTGCCACCTGTTTTTAATTTTGTGGGGTTGATTTTCACTACCTTGATTTAACTTTGTTTTTGAATTATGTAAAATAAGTACAGGACTCCAAAGTCATAACTCTATGCAAAGGTACATTCATAGTCACACTTTGACCCTCTATATTCCCTTTTTCCATAGGAAACCATTTTACTATCTCTCTACTGTTTTTACTATCTCTCGAGTGTTTGTTCTTGAAGTTTAATGCAAGGACACACATATTTTTATCCCCTCACCGTTTTATTATACAAAAGGTAATGTTCTTTTCTTTTTAATTTGAGAGAAAGAGAGCATAAGCAGGGGAGAGAAGCAGAAAAAGAAGAGAGAGAGAGAATCTCAAGCAGGCTTCACGCTCGGCACAGAGCCCAGCATGGGACTCGGTCTCATGACCCTGGGATCATGACTTGACCCAAAATCAAGAGCTGTACATTCAACCTACTGAGCCACCCAGGCATCCCAGTAATGTGCTGGGGATTTTAAACACCATTTTCCACCTTGCTTTTTTCACTTAGCAATATATCCTAAAGGTTCCTTGTATGTGCATACAGAGACCTCCCCCAGTCCTCTTTACTACTGCATAGTATTTGTAATCCACTGTGTACCATAGCTTATTCAACTAGTTCCCACCGAGGGCCATTTATGTTGGTTCTGAAGCCATTTTAAACCCTGCCGTAAATCCAACAGGGCAACATGGGAGAATAGTATCATGCCACTAGCCAGCGTGAGAGGGAGAAAATGGCAGTGGTGGAAAGCCAGGTGGGAAGTGTCTGCCAAAGACTATGCATTGCCTACTTATTGGGATCTTCAGTGGAGGTTCCCAATGTAGGGAATCTACATAAAGCCCATGAAAATGCCCACGAGAAAGTCAATATCAAGTGTCTTCTAGACCCAGAGAGCTCAGAACATCCAGTCAAGTGAAGACTCTTACCCCCTTACTTCTCCTCCCTCTAATTTATTTAGCCAATGGGGGAGGGAGGATGGGAAGAGAGGCAGTAGAAGCGAACCAGGTCCCCTTCTTCCCCTTCTTCTGTCTTCCAGGCCTTCCCTAGTGTGACTCGATGACTGATCACCCAAACTGGAATACCTAATTGGTTTTATTTTTCATAAAAAATAGTCCTATTAAAACTATTTTTAAATACAATTCATACTTTAAAATAAAATTATATATATGTATATATATAATGTACAATAAGGAAAAACATAAAACCCCTTTATTATGATTATTTGAACATTTAAAAATAGAATAAATAATTTTGGTGCATATTCACATACTTTTATCCATTTTGTCAGCCTTATTCTAATAGTACATATTTTTAATATAGTCTTTTTTTCATAAAACTGACTGAAGCCATCCTCAAAGGTGCATTGTAGTATGCATTTATTATAAATAATAAGTTTGAAATTGGTGCCATCTTTAAATGAGCGTTCTCTAAAGACTACAATTAATTTAATGATAAAATACTCTCTCTACAGGTAACTGGTAACCTCATAGCAACTTCTGTTAAGTTTTCTATTTTTTAAGATTCAAAATGTGTGAATATTTTAACCAAAATATTTTCACAGCTATTGTCATTTTGTCTTCATCCAGAGAAACTTTCTTTGACAAATATTTGTGCAAGACAAAAATAATCAAATTATTTTTATTTACGATTTTTTAATGTTTCATCAACATTAAGCACTGCAGATTTTGTCTTTTCAATTATATTCCATAGGAGCTCCTCCCCAAATCATGCACACCATTTTTTTAAATGTTTATTTATTCTGAGAGAGAAAGAAAGCAATCAGGGGAGGGGTAGAGAGAGAAAGAGACAGAATCCCAAGCAGGCTCCAAGCTGTCAGCGCACAACCCAATGTGAGGCTTGAACCCACCAACCATGAGATCATGACCTGAGCCCAAAACCAAGAATCAAATGCTTAACCGACTGAGCCACCCAGACGCCCCACCATTTGTATGTTTACTGTTTAATTCTTCGCTTTTTAAAAATTGAAATAAAATTCACTATTTTAAAATGCACAATTCAGTGGTCCTTACTCCATTTATGGTGTTATGCAGTCGTTACCTCTATCTAGTTCTAAAATGTTTTCATCACCTCAAAACGAAACCTCAGTCTCATTAAGCTGTCATTCCCCAGTCCCCCCTTCCCCCAGCCCCTGGTAGCCATTGATCTACTCCCTGTCTCTATGGATTTACCTGCCCTGGATATTTCGTGTGAATGGAATCATTTATATATATGATATATATTTTTATTTATTATATTATAAATATTTATATTACATTTATTATATTTATATTTATTATATTATAAATATTTATATATTTTTTATATTTATATATGTATTATATATATATAAATAATTGTTTCTGGCTTCTTTCACTAAGCATAATGTTCCCAGGGTTCATCCACCTTATAGCATTTCCAGTACTTCCTTCCTTTCTTACAGCTCAATAATATTCGACTATACGGACAGAGTAGGATATCTCGTGTATCCATTCATCTTTTGATGGACATTTTGGTTGTTTACACTGTTTGGCCCTTGTAAATAATGCTGCCACGAACGTTTCTGTACAAGTATTTGTCAGAGCACCTGTTTTCAATTCTTTTATGTATTTACCTAAGGAGTAGAATTTCTAGGTCATCTGATAATTCTATATTTAATGTTTGGAGGAACTGCTAAACTGTTTTCCCCAGCATCTCCACCATTTCACAGAGCTGCCAGCCACGTACAAGGTTTCCGATTTCTCCACATCCTCCCCGACACTTGTTATTTTCCATTTATTTATTTATTACTATTACGGCCACTTTAGCGAGTGTGAAATGCCATCTCATTGTGCCTCCCTTGCTTTTGTGGAGAAAACAAATGTAGCATCTTCCTGCTTCGAGCATTGTTTTTAATCATCACAGTTGACTAACAAGCTTTCAAAAGCTGATTTTTTTTTTTTTTTGCTCCATTCCTGGAATACTTGATTGAATATTTCCAACTGATTTGTTGGAATCATTTGTTTGGAACAAAGTGCAACCAAAATGCAACCAACGTTTGGATGATTCATCTTTGGGAGAGTTTAATTCCATTACAGGATATTTTGGGTGCTTACGAAATACTTCTTTAAAAGCTCTAACATGTTTAAAATTGTACTCACGACTAACTGCGAAAATGAAACAAACAAACCCTAAACACATACTGCCATGCTGAAGGGTTTTTGTATTCAGTATCATCTCAGTTGCAAAAATTCTTGTAGTTCAATTTCTAGTAGATATCGCTAGATAGGTAGATAGATAACCAACACTGCTATTTTGAAAGTGAAATGTTCCAGTCTGTTTAGATGAGATTCTAAATTACCTGTGCACCACGACCAATTCCAAATACACTTCTACTCCATAAAGTTCTAAAGTTAGAGATAATGTTTTAACCATAATTCTATGCTCTACCAAAATTTATAAATCTATTATCACTGTAAAAACGAAGAATTTTATCTTTGATGTTGAGCTTCTTATTAAGATTTTTGAAAGTATCCATACAATGTCAAATGTTTCACTGTTGATGCAAGGAACCTCCAAAAACCAAACTTTGATTCCATCAGTGGGACAAAAATACTAGATTATTACTAGAATCAACTGGCTTTCTGTTTGAAGCATCCGATGTCACTGATATAAATCGGGCATCGCTTGACTATTTGCAAGAATTCGTCTGCTGCTAAAGGGGCCAACACATTAATAGCCATGGGTTCACTTTCTACGCATGCACAAGACAATGGAGAATCAAAAATAAGCAAAATTGCTTTACAGGGAAGATGTTTGATCTAAATGAAAAGTCATGCTTCACAGAATGACATATAAAGCCTTGTCTGCAGTTGCATCATTGAATGGAAAGGATATTAGTGCTTTTTCATCAGATGGGTGTCTTTGGGTTTTCATGTGGTCAATAATATTGTTGCAGCCCCCCTAGCATATGACAAATGTCACCAGATATTTTGTGCAAGTTATATACTCATCATCCAATTTCTTAAATGAGGAAAATTCAATATTTAACATTTCCTTGAACATGCACTTACATTGTTTTTGAGATCAGTGCTGCTGAAAAGGTTTTAGGTTTATCACACACAAAAAGCATTACCAATTAATAATAGTTGTAGATGTATACAAGAAGGAACAAAAATCACCACCATAGTGAAAACTTTCAGGTTATTCTCTCAGAGCTCTCCAACAGGATCACAGCTTCTATTTTCTGCACATATTTCTTCTCTTACGTGTAACCTATTATATTCGACATTATGCCAACTCTTCCCCGGGATGCCTGGAAGCTTTGTGACTTAGCATCCACCATGGTAGAGCTGGCTGGTATAGCAAGTGGCTGATTGGCCCAACAGCATTGATTCTTTTCCCATCCCTGTTCGAGAATGAAAGGAGAACTAAAGAAGACAGGATTCCAGGCACTGTTCTAGACAACCCCTGCTGTGTGTCACTCTGTCCTTAGCTGCCTGAAGGGGGGACGTCTCAGCTTTGAATGAGCATTTAAAATGGTGGCTAATAGGGCACATATGTGGCTCAGTCAATTAAGCATCCAACTTCGGCTCAGGTCATGATCTCGCAGTTCGTGGGTTCGAGGCCGTGTCGGGCTCTGTGCTGACAGCTCAGAGCCTGGAGTCTGCTTAGGATTCTGTGTCTCCCTCTCTTTCTGCCCCTCCCCGGCTCGTGCTCTCTCTCTCTCTCTCTCTCTCTCTCTCTCTTTCTCTCAAAAATAAGAATTTTTAAAAAAATGGTGACTAATGTCCTGGCCTGGACGCTTCTTCCAAGTTGCAACTTAAGGTGACTCTAGGTTTGTCTACTGCTTAAGAGTAGGCAGAAGGTTACGCAGCCAGCCACTGGAAATTCAAAGGGTTCCTCAGAGAAAACCAAGCAGGGCACCAGGACCTAGCCATTTGTGCTGGAATTCCAGAGAATGACCAAGAAATCCAAAGGAACTTCCTTAAGGAAGGATTTAAGAAACTGACCATCACCCGTATGGCACAGGGAAAAGCATGGGCTCAGAATGACTGTAATTTATTTTAAATAAAATCTCTCACACATATGCTCCCCTCCCCCACTTTTCCATTTTGCTACGTAGGCGCAGTGGACTGATGTTTATTTTACTCCTGTCTTCAGCTGTTTTATCCCTATTGTGTTCAAACTTAAAGAAATTCTCATCTCCTCTTGGTGTGAGATTGTAATGATATAGGACTTAGTATTATTTTTTTAATTCCAGTGTAGTTTGCATACAGTGTCATATCAGTTTCAAGTGTACAATATTGTGATTCAACATTTCTTTATATACATTACGCAGTGCTCATCATGATAACTGTACTCTTTTTTTAAAAAAAAATTTTTAATGTTTTTATTTATTTTTGAGAGACACAGAGACAGGGCGTGAGCAGGGGAAGAGCAGAGAGAGAGGGAGACACAGAATCGGAAGCAGGCTCCAGGCTCTTATGAGCCGTCAGCACAGAGCCCGACGCGGGGCTCGAACTCACAGACCGTGAGATCATGACCTGAGCTGAAGTCAGCCAGTCAACCGACTGAGCCACCCAGGTGCCCCATGATAACTGTACTCTTAATCCCCATCGACTATTTCACCCATGCTACCCCCCACCCCACTTCCCTTCTGGTAACCATCGGTTCATTGTGTTTAGTTAAGAGTCTGTTTTTTGGTTTGTCTCTCTCTCTCTCATTTTTTTTCCTTTGTTCACTTAAATTTTTGTTTCTTAAATTTCATATATGAGTGAAATCATGTTATTTCATTTAACATTATTTCTTTAGATCTATCCATGTTGTTGCAAATGGCAAGATTTCATTCTTTGTCACTGAGCAATATTCTGTTTTGTGTGTATGCATGTGTGCATGGATAAAGAAGATGTTTCTTATCTTCTTTATCCATTCATCTGTTGATGGACACTTGGGTTGCTTCCATAACTTTGCTATAATAAATAAGACTGCAATAAGTATAGCGGTGCATATATTCTTTTGAATTAGTGTTTTCACATTGTTTGGGTTAATATTCACTAGATACTTACTGGATCATATGACTGTTCTATTTTTAATTTTTTTGAGAAATGTCCACACTGTTTTCCACAGTGGCTACATCAGTTTGAATTCCCACCAACAGTGCATGAGGGTTCTTTTTTCCTTGCCGACATTTATTGTTTCATGTGTTATTGATTTTAGTCATTCTGACAGGTGCGAGGTGGTGTCTTATTGTGGTTTTGATTTGTATTTCCCTGATGATGAGTAATGTTGAGAATCTTTTCATGTGTCTGTTGGCCATCTGGACTTATTCTTCGGAGAAATGTCTATTCATGTCTTCTGCCCAGTTAAACTGGATTATTTGTTTTTTTGGAGGTGAGTTGTATAAGTTCTTTATATATTTTGGATACTAACCCTTAATCGGATATGTGATTTGCAAACATCTTCTCCCATTCTGTGGGTTGTCTTTTAGTTTTCTTGGTTGTTTCCTTCTATGTGAAGAAGCTTTTTATTTTAATATAGTACCAATAGTTTGTTTTTGCTTGTGTTTCCCTTTCCTCAGGAGACATATCTAGTAAATTGTTGCTATAGTCAATGTCAGAGAAATTACTGCCTGTGCTCTCTCCTAGAATTTTTACAGTTTCAGATCTCAAATTTAGGTCCTTAATCCATTTTTAGTTTATTTTTGTGTATGGTGTAAGAAAGTGGTCCAGTTTCATTCCTTTGAATGTCACCATCCAGTTTTTCCCAACACCATTTGTTCAAAGACTGTCTTTTTTCCATTGGATATTCTTGTCTCCTTTATCGAAGATTAATTGACCATATAATCCGGAGTTTATTTCTGGGCTCTGTATTCTGTCCAATTGATCTATGAGTCTGTTTTGTGCCAGTACCATACTGTTTTGATTACTGCAGCTTTGTAGTATATTGTGAAATCTAGGGTTGCAATACCTGCAGTTTTGTTCTTTTTCAAGATTGCTTTGACTTTTCATTTGTGATTCCATTCAAACTTTATTATTGTTTGTTCTACTTCTGTTAAAAATGCTGTTGGTGTTTTGATAGGGATTGCATTAAATTTGTGGATTTAATGCTTTGGGTAGTACGCACACTTTAACAATTTTTGTTCTTCCAATCCATCAGTATGGAATATCTTTCATTTGTTAGTATCATCTTTTTTTAATTAGCAAACGGCACTGTATTCTCATAGTAGAACATTTCAGAAGCAAAAAGGAGAAAAATCTCATTATTTGAGAGAATATTCTTTTCAGTCTTGTTTTTTGTGTATTTACATACAGGTTTCCAGCAACATACAAAAGTAGATAATTCACCACAAGGGATCATGCAGGATATTTATTTGGCAACTTATTTTTTTAACAGTATGTTGTGAATATCTTTCCATGCCATTAAATACCCTCCTATGACAATTTGTTTTTACTGCCCATTTGAGTTTTTTTTGTTTTGTTTTTTTACAACAAAATGAACACCATTCCATACTAAGAAGACCTAAGGTTATGCTAGCATTTGTGTGTGTGAGTGTGTGTGTGTATTTCTTCTCCTTCTTCTTCTTCTTCTTCTTCTTTTCTTCTTCTCCTTCTTCTCCTCCTTCTTCTTCTTCTTCTTCTTCTTCTTCTTCTTCTTCTTCTTCTTCTTCTTCTTCTTCTTCTTCTTTAAATTCAAGTAAGTTAATATATAGTGTAATAATAATTTCAGGAGTAGAATTTAGTGACTCATCACTTACATATAACACCAGTGCTCATTCCAGAAAGTGCCCTCCTTAATCCCCATCTCCCGTTTAGCCCATCTCTCCCCAACATCCTTCCAGCTAACCTCAGTTTGTTTTCTGTATTTAAAAGTCTTATGGTTGGACACCTGGTGGCTCAGTCAGTTAAGAGGCCGACTTGAGTTCAGGTCATGATCTCACGGTTTGTAGGTTTGAGTCCCGGTCGAGTCCTACATCAGGCTCTGTGCTGACAGCTCGGAGCCTGGAGCCTTCTTCGGATTCTGTGTGTCTCTCTCTCTGCCACTCCCAGGCTCATGCTCTCTCTGTCTCTCAAAAATAATGTTAAAAATTTTTTTTTTAAAATCTCTTATGGTTTGCCCTCCCTCTTTGTTTTTATATTGTTTTTGCTTCCCTTCCCCTATGTTCATCTGTTTTGTTTCTTAAATTCCACATATGAGCGAAATCATATGGTATTCATCTTTTCTGAATGACTTATTTTGCTTAACATAATACATTCTAGTTCCATATACATTGTTGCAAATAACAAAATTTTGTTTTTTGATCGCCAAGTAATATTCCAATGTATATATAGTATCATCTTTTAATTTTTTTCATCAATGTTTTATAGTTTTCAGAGGACAAGTCTTTTACCTCCTTGGTTAAGTTTATTCCTAGGTATTTTATTCTTTTTGGTACAATTGTAAATGGGTTTATTTTCTTATTTTCTCTGTCTACTGCCTCATTATTAGTATATAGAAATGCAACAGATTTCTGTATATTGATCTTGTATTCTGTGGCCTTACTAAATTCACTTATCAGTTCTGATAGTTTCCTATTTATAATATCATGTCATCTGCAAATAGTGAAAGTTTTACTTCTTCCTTGATGACTTGGATCTCTTTTATTTCATTTTGTTGTCTTGCTGGCTAGGAATTCCAGCACTGTATTGAATAAAAGAGGTGAGAGTGGACATCCTTGACCTGTTCTTGACCTTAGGGGAAAGCTCTCAGTTTTTCACCATAGACTATGACGTTAGCTGTGGGTTTGTTATATATGGCTTTTATTATGTTGAGGTATTTTGCCTCTAAACCTACTTTGTTGAGGGTTTTTATCATGAGTGGTTGTTGTACTTTGTCAGATGTTTTTTTCTTTGTCTATTGAAATGATCATATGGTTCTTTTCCTTTCTCTCTCTCTCTCTCTCTCTTTTGAGACAGAAGGAAAAGGGAGAAGGAGAGATAGAATCTTAAGCAGGCTCCATCCCCAGCGTGGAGCCCAAGGCAGGGCTCAATCTCACCATGAGAGGTTCATGACCTGAACCGAAATCAATAGTTAGACATTTAACTAACTGAGCCACCCAGGCACCCCTCCTTTCTCTTACCAATGTGATTCATCACCTGGTTGATTCCCTTGCAGCCTAGGAATAAATCCCACTTGATCATAGGCAATGATTTTTTTAATGGTGGGTTGGATTCAGTTTGCTAACATTTTGTTAAGGATTCTAGCACCTATGTTCATCAGAGGTATCGGCCTATATTTCTCTTTTTTGTGGTGTCACTATCTGGCTTTAGTGTCAGGGTGATGCTAGCCTCATAGAATGAATTTGGAAGTTTTTCTTCTTTTTCTATTTTTGGGAATAGTTTACACAGAATAGGTGTTAATTCTTCTCTAAATGTTTGGCAGAATTCTCATGTAAAGTTAGCTGGTCTTGGACTTTGTTTGTTAGGAGGTTTTTTGATTACTGATCAATTTCATTGTTGGTGATCAGTCTGTTCAACTTTTCTATTTCTTCCTGATCCAATGTTGAAAGATTACACATTTCTAGGAATTAATCCATTTCTCCTAGGTCGTCCAATTTATCGGCATATAATTTTTCATGATATTCTCTTATCATCTTTTGTATTTCTGTGGTGTCAGTTATTTCTCCTTTTACATTTCTGATTTTTGTTTATTTGAGCCCTCTTTCATTTTTATTTGACGAGTCTAGCGAAAGGTTTGTCAATTTTTGTGATATTTTCACAGAATCAGCTCCTGGTTTCAATGATCTGTTCTATTGTTTTTTTTTTTAGTTTCTATTTTGTTTATTTCTGCTCTAATCTTTATTTTTTCCTTCCTTCCTTCTGCTGGTTTTGGATTATTTGGCTGTTGTTATTGATCATTTTCTAGCTCCTTTAAGTGTAAGGTTAGGTTGTTTATTTGAGATTCTTCTTGCTCCTGGAGGTAGGCCTGTGTCACTCTACACTTCCCTTTTAGAACAGCCTTTGCTGCATCTCGAAGATCTTGGACCATTGTGCTTTCATTTTCATTTGTATATTTTTTGATTTCTTGATTGACCCATTCATTGTTTTAGTAGCATGTTATTTAACTTCCATGTATTTATGTTCTTTTCAGATTTTTTCTTGTGGTTGACTGCTAGTTTCATCATGTTATGGTTGGAAAAGATTCATGGTATGATCTCAGTCTTTTTGAATTTGTAGGAACTTGTTTTGTGGCCTAATATGTGATCTCTTCTGGAGAATGTTCCATGTGCACTTGACAAGAATTGTATTCTGCTGTTTTAGGATGGAATGTTCTGAATATAACTGTTAGATCCATCTGGTCCAATGTGTCATTCAAAGGCACTCTTTCCTTGCTGATTTTCTGTTTAGATGACCTATCTATTGATGTAAGTGGGGTGTTAAAGTCTTCTACTATTATTTTACTACCACTGATTACTTCCTTTATGTTTGTTAGTAGCTGTTTTATTTATTTGGATGCTTTCATGTTTGGTGCATGGATATTTACAGTTGCTATATCACCTTGTTGGATTGTTCTCTTTATGATTATATATGTCCTCTTTTGGCTTTTGTTACAGTCTTTGTTTTAAAGTCTATTCTGTCCTATATAAGTATTGCTACTCTGGCTTTCTTTTCATTTCCATTTGCATGATAATTGTTTTCCCATTCCTTCTCTTTCAATTTGCGTGTGTCCTTAGGTCTGACATGAGTCTCTCATAGGCAGCATGTAGATGAGTCTTACTTTTTTTATCCATTCTGTCACCCTATGTTTTTTGATTGGAGCATTCAGTCCATTTGCATTCACGGTGATTACTGATAGGTATGTACTTCTTACCATTTTGTTACTTGTTTTATAGTTGTTTTTGTAGTTCTTCTGTGTTCCTTTATTCTCTCGCTCTCTTCTCTCATGGTTTGTTGGCTTTCTTTAGTGATATATTTGGATTCCTTTCTGTTTTATTTTGGCATAACTATTACTGGTTTTGATTTGTGGTTACTATTAGGTTTGTACGTAACATCCTCTGCATATAGCAGTCTATATGAAGTTGATGGTTGCTTAAGTTCGAAACCATTTTTTACTCTTCTTCTGCCTATGTTTTAGGTAAATAGTGTCATAATTTACATTTTTTCCTTTTGTGAAACCTTTGACTGATTTTTACAGGTATACTTATTTTTATTGTTTCTGTGCTACCTACTTTTCCTACTCTTACTTCTTGTCTTTCCTTTCCACTCAGAGTCCCCTTTACTCTTTCTTGTAGGGCTGGTTTAGTGATCATGAATTCCCTTAACTTTTGTTTGTCTGGGAAACTCTTTCTCTCTTTGTCTATTCTGAGTGATAACCTTGCTGGATAGAGTCTTCTTGGCTGCAGTTTTTCCCACCCTTTCAGCACTTTGAATATATCACACTACTCCCTTCTAGCCTGCAAAGTTTTGGTTAAAAAATCAGCTGATAGCCTTCTGGAGTTTCCCTTATATGTAACTATTTTCTTTTGTTGCTTTTATTTATTTATTTATTTTAGATTTTTTTAAACTAATCTCTACACCTAATGTGGAGCTCAAACTCACAACCCCAAGATCAAGAGTCACATGCCCCACCAACTGAGCCAGCCAGGCGCCCCTCTCTCGCTGCTCTTGAAATCTCTTTATCACATATTTTTGTCATTTTAATTACTGTGTGTCTTGACGTGGTCCTCCTTGGGTTGATCTTATTGGGGGTTCTCTGTGCCTCCTGATTCTGGATTTCTGTTTCCTTTCCCAGATTTGGGAAGTTTCCAGCTATTATTTCTTCAAATAAATTTTCTGCCTCCTTTTCACTCTCTTTTCCTTCTGGGATTCTATAATGCAAATGTTATTATGTTTGCTGGAGTCGCTGAGTTCCCTAAGTCTATTTTTATTTTTTCTTTTTTTTTTTTCTCTCTACTGTTCAGCTTGATTGCTTTCCATTACTCTGTCCTCCAGGTTGCTGATCTATTCTTCTGCTTCTTCTAATCTACTATTTATTCCATCTAGTATAGTTTTAATTTCAGTTGAATACTTCATCTCTGATTGTTTCTTTTAATTTTTTTTAATGTTTATTTATTTTTGAGAGAGAGAGACAGAGTGTGAGGGGGAATGGGGAGAGCGAGAGAGGGAGACACAGAACCTGAAGCAGGCTCCAGGCTCTGAGCTGTCAGCACAGAGCCTGACACGGGGTTTGAACTCATAAACCGTGAGATCATGACCTGAGCCAAAGTCGGATGCTTAACCAACTGAGCCACCCAGGCACCCCTCTGTTGTTGTTGTTGTTGTTGTTGTTTTAATGTTTCATATCTCCTTATTAAGTGTCTCACTGAGGTCCTCCACTCTTTTCTCAAGTTCAGGGGATATTTTTATGACCATTATTTTATAATCTCTATCAGGCATATTACTTATCTCTGTTTTGTTTAGTGATTTTGCCCTATTCTTTCATTTGCAACATAATCCTGTCTCCTAATTTTGTCTAACTCTGTGTCTTTTTCTATGTGTTAGGAAAGTCAGCTACATCTCTTGCTCTCAAAGTAGTAGTCTTACGGAGAAGAGGTCCAGTAGTGCCCTGCACTGTAGTGTTCCCTGTTCACGGGGATCTGGCACCCCAGGGTGTCTCCTACATGTGTTGTGTGCACCTGCTATTTTTGGTTTGTTGCTTTGCTTTTGCTTTCAGTCCAGTCATCTGCAATGATCTCTTTGCCTGTAGTGGGAAGGGTCCCTGTGTTGCTAGTGGGTCAGTCCGGGGCCACCTTGGGTTTGCCTTGAGTCAGACCAGGCATTTGCTAGAGACACAATAGCACTGAACTGCAGGGCACTTTCTCTGCTTTGTCTCCTGAGAAGCTTTTATTGGTGGGCAGGGCCTGCAGTCAGACCAGATGTCTGTCTCCAGCCCACCGCTGGGGTCACAGATGGATTTGTGTGTGTGGTTGTCTTCCCCTCTCCCCAGAGCAGGAATCACTTTGGGGTGGTCCTGGCCCCTGTTGGGGTTGCTTGCACACTTCCAGGCTTGTTGCTCCACTTTGGATGGGCTCCAACCAAGGGCATATTGCAGGGGGCCGGTGGGCAGGGGAACATGGAGCTGAGGAGCCCAGTGTTAGCACTACTTGTGCAGGTCTGCTTTGGGAGGAAGCCTGTGGTGGAGGCCTGGCTGGAGGAGGTATATTTGCAGGGGATCACGAGGTGGGGTGTGCTGCTAGCAAGTTAGGCAGGGAATGCGGGTGCCATGATGGTTCCTGCAGGTGTCTGTGTGTCGAGTGGGTGGAGGACAGAGGAAAGGAAATGGCACTTGCCAGCTCTTTTGTTCTTGGAGACGTCTCCTAAAGATCCCTGCCCCTCCAGGACACACTCTAAGTTTAGTAAACAGATCTCTCTCGTGTATGCTGCTCATATGCTGTATCTCTGTGGGGATGTTTGTTGTACTATCTCATGAAATTTGGCCCCTCTGGTTTTCAGAGCCAAATGTTATGGGGTCCCCGGCGTGAGGGTCTATTTCTCTCCCCTCTCCACACCCAATGCATCCCTCCCTCCCACAGACAGTCCCATGGGTCCATTTAGCTCTCAACTAGGTCTCCGCCCTTCCTACTCTCTGCAGTGTGGCCCCTTCTCTACATTTAGCTGCGGTGTGTTTGTTCTGCCAATCTTTGGGTCACTTTCTGGGTTATTTGTACTGATGTGGGTTTTATCCAGTTGCATCCGCGGAATGAGATGAGCTTAGGATCTTCCTACTTTGTCATCTTCCCAGGAAGGCTGGGAATTATTTTTTAATGAGGCTCATTTTTTAACATCAGGCAAGAAGCTTGTCATTGGGCCACCATTGTTCTTGAAAGTAGGGCCTTTAAAACCTTAGAAGGCTACACATTTGTTCCAGAGATGACGGTAAAAATACAAATAATAATAGTGGATATGTATTAAGAACTTACTAGGTGCGAACCTGTGAGCTGTGTGTCATCCCTGGGCTATTTCAATGAATCCTCACCAAAAAATGGGCAGGGCAGGTATCGGTCTCGCATATAGATGAGGAAACTGAGGCCCAGAAAGGATATTAAAAGTCAAATTTTCAAACACATAGATAGTTAGGATGTGTTAAATTCTTTTCAGTGGCTAAGGCACTCAGCTGGGCATCAGAGCCTAGTCTGTTTGGTTGTAAAACCTCCGCTGGTTACAGTGCCCCACTCTGCCCCCCGACCAGGCCGGGGGAGAAAATACAGAGTTACAAAACAGTGACAAACACAAGGCAGATTAGGATAAAGTGCCAAGTTGAACACGAAGAGGGCAAACCATTTGGCACGGATGAAGAAACGTTAGAAATCAGCACACGGCTACTTGGAAATGTGTGTGGTGTCTGCCCATCCCCTTCGTGGAATATTCTGGCAAGAACCTGGGTTTGTGTTTCGTCTCAGAGGTGGCTGCCTGTCTGCGGTTACACCACGGCTCATTGACCTGGGCTCTGAGCAGTCCTTTTCGATTCCAGGCTGAAAAGAGCCATTTGAATGGAACTTTCATTCATTCCTGCGTCTGCCTGCCTGTCAAGTCTGAGGGCAGGTCTGCTGAGGGTTCCCCCGGGCCAAGGTGAGCCACAGCCGGCCCCGGCGCCGTGTGTGCAGAACACCGTCTTTCTCCTCTGATTTCTTTCTGCCCACTTCTGCAATTCTATGTTTAGACTGCTATTTCCTCCCCTCTCAACTAAGATTGTTTAGAGGTTAACATTGCTTTTACCAATTCGTCATGTTTTCATCCTTGAGAAAAAAAAAAACGGTTAACAGGCATGTCTAAATATTTCAATATTTAGGGGCGCCTGGGTGGCTCAGTCAGTTGGGCGTCTGACTTCGGTCAGGTCATGATCTCATGGTTTGTGAGTTCCAGCCCTGCGTCGGGCTCTGTGCTGACAGCTCAGAACCTGGAGCCTGCTTCAGATTCTGTGTCGCCCTCTCTCTCTGCACCTCCCCTGCTCGTGTTCTGTCTCTCTCTCTCTCTCTCATTCTCCTCTCTCAAAAATAAATAAACATTAAAAAATTTAAATATTTCAATATTGTTTTTTATTTTAGCTTTACAGCTAAACAGCCTATTGGTTTTCTTTTAAAAATACAAATTTAATCATCTGTTTCCAGGAGATCAGCTTTTCTCGGAGCAGAATAAAATATACTGTGCCCGAGCATCTTGCAATAATGATAACGCATTTGAAACTACGCGATGTCTAAATCACCAAATACATATCAGATCATAACACCGTTGGTTAAAGGTAAAACTTGATTGCTTTTTCAGCCAGTTACATAAAAATTAATTATATTGATTTATTTCTACGCTGTAAGTTAATTAAACACTTCAACATAGATCCTGTTTAAAAACAGTAAAGTTTCAAGGAAATGTATTTCTTCACCTGGAAAAGTAGGGAGTGTTATTTGATACACGAAAGAAACTTTCTGAGTAAGGCATCAGGATATTCCATGTGAATTCAAATACGTCATTAGCAAGTAAGAAATGTTGGAAGCAGCTGTCCCAGCGGTTGCCATCTGTCCCTGAAAAGGCAGAGGCGCCTGACACAGGTCTCCCTGGGAAGGTGTGAGTGCCCGTGCATACGAGGGCTGGGGACTGTGCCAGCGGCAGAATGTTTGACACCCCCCCCCCCCATTTCAGGGAGAGCTCCCCTTGCCGCACCACACACTTGGGAGAAGCTTGCTCTCGGACAAGAGCAGGACGGCTGGAGTGGCTCCACTGTAATCTGTTGGAAAAGAGCCGTACCGAGAGCTGATAGCTGCTGTGTCTTGAGTCCTCCACTGTTCCGTCCAGCGCTCACACCTTCGTGCGAGGAAGGCGTTACCATCCTCCTGTCTCAGGTAGGAAAACTGGGCCGAGAGGCTTTACGTCACTTGACAAAGTTACACAGATAGGAAAGGGCTGACTGGACTGTCGTCATTCTGTGAGTTTCTGCACTAAGTTTCTTGCTTCTGGGCTCTGGGGTTCAATTAGTAACACTAACAACTGAGTCCTCAGCCCAGCCCTGTGGGTTAGATATTCTTATTGGCCCCATTGAACAGATAAGGCCGTCGAGGCACAGGAAAACTAAGGGACAGGGCCAACCTTGCACAGCTGGTAAATCTGGGATCGGGCCACCATTTCTCTGGCCCCCCAAACCCTGCTCTTCCTCACCCATACGCCATGCTGCCTCCTGGTAACAAACTTCCCTTCTTTTCCACCCTTCTGGGCCAGCTATGGGAGCATCAGGGCACAAGAGGTCGGCATAGATTTCTATTCTCATACTGGGCACTTCACCACCAACCTTAGGGTGCCCCCCCCCCGCCCCCAGCTGTTCCTCAGCTGCATATGCTGGCCCAAAGAGCTGGGGCCAGGGCCTGTGGATGTGGGCGGGACAACAGCAGTCCGGTCTCTCCATGCTACAGGCCATAGGAGGAGGGGTTAACAGTACCTGAGTTAGGAACACACACCTGGCAAACAGAGGGCTGAGACGTTCTGAGCGAGGAAACAAAATGAGGAAAACAATATTCTCAAGGTTCATTTGGAGACACAGAATAACTTTTTGTTTTATAAAATGTATTTGTGAAACGTGTTGACAACTTTGGGCTGTCGGTGACAGAGACCCAACTCAAAATAGGAGAAACATCAAGACGGAATTTCACACAACTAAAAAGTCCAAAAAGAGTTATGAACTCCAACTTCAGCTTGCTCCCAGGGCACAAATGATGACTTTAGATCCTCCTGCCTCCCTGTCCCCATTCTCCTTTCCTGTGCCATGGCTCCCTTGTCTCCTACTCCCAATAGGGTCCCTCCTGGCCAGGTAAGGTGGCCCTGATGGCCGCTTAACAGTTCTAGAAGAAAGCCCGCCTCTTATTTATTTATTTATTTATTTATTTATAGCGTGGGGAGGGGCAGATAGAGAGGGAATCCCAAGCAGGGTCCCCTGTCAGTGAGGAGCCCGACTTGGGGCTCCATCCCACGACCAGAAGACCATGACCTGAACCAGTATCAAGAGTTGGACTTTCAACTGACTGAGCCACCCAGACACCCCAAAAGCCCACCTCTTTTCAAATTAATGTGCAGCTATTCCCTAAAGGAACTCTCTTTGCCCTTGTTTGGGTCGTGTATTCATCCTAGATCAATCCCTGTATCCAGAGGCAGTGGTCCTGTGATTGGCCAAGACTGGGTCATGTGTCTACTCCAGACCAATCACCATGTCTGCCCCGGGTCATACGCCCACCTCTTTGAAGGGGAAATGAGAGTCCCATGACAGAGGGGACCATATCTTCCCCCAAAGAAAGGGATGCGGGGCAGACACAAACAACATGACCGCAACACATAGGGCTTCCAATTTCAGGAACCTCTTTCCGATGCAGTTACCCATGCCTCAGATGAAGCCAAGTCAATGCGTAAAAGCAACAAAAACTTCAGAAAGAGTTTGGGAATACCCTCACGGAGCACATATGGAAATCTGTCTAAGTCTTAGACTCTGAGGTAAAGATCTTTTCAGAGTGTTTGAAATGTTATAATATTTTTTAATGTTTATTTTTGAGAGAGAGAGAGAGAGAGAAATAGCACGCATCAGGGAGGGGCAGAGAGACAGAGATACAGAGTCTGAAGCAGGCTCCAGGCTCTGAGCTGTCAGCACGGAGCAGGCCGAGGGGCTCTAACTCTCAGACTGTGAGATCATGACCTGAGTCCAAGTCCAATGCCTAACCGACTAAGCCACCCAGGCACCCCAAGAGTGTTCAGAATTTTAAAAATAAATCCTAAAAGGGAAAGAATAAAAGCTTGCCTTGCTGGTCTTTGTCGGTGGAACGAAGGACAAAGAAGCTGGAAAAATCAGGAGTCTGGCTCGTGGGCTCTGGGGTGGCACGACCTGCAGGTGCGTCTCTAGGCTCCGCCCACCCTGCAGCCAGGCTCCTCCCCCAGGCCCCGGCCCCGCAGCGGGGGGGGGGGGGTGGGGGGGGGGGTGGTGGGGGGGGGGCACCGGGTCATGGCCAGGTCCCCCCACCCCGTGCCTCTGCAGCTGAGGTAAGGACTTAGGCTTCCTGGCGCTTTCCTCTGCCTCTTACAAGCGCTAAACTCCCATCGTTTTTATCCCCATTTTCCAAAACAGGCAGCAGACTCCCCTCCCCCACAAAGCTAATAGTAAACAGCACATTCTAGGAAGGCCCTCGCTGACCAGTGTCGGTGCCCATGCCATTACTAAATATTCCCGCTTCCAACCGCTGCCCGCCTCTCCTTAATGACCGCTCTATTTCAGCGGCGGGCCCTCCATAAATCCTTCCGGGCCCCCTATTCCAACAGGCCTCTTCTCCCGCTGAGGCCGGCCTCCCTGCCAGGCGTGTAAACACCCTCGGCTCCCCGGGGAGGCTCTGGCGTGCCGGCGACACGGGGGCTGCCTCCAGCCCGGGGCCGGGGGAGCAGCAGACGGGGCGTCCAAAGGGAAGAGTGCCCCAGGCAGGGCTGTAATGAGGCGTTTATGGTGCAGAGACCGGCCCCGGGCAAAGCTGGGCGAAAGGTGTGGCCTGAGACATTTCTGAGGTATTAACGTGCGCTTCGTTCTCCGTGGTTTTCTCCCCTCCGCCCCGTTTCCAAGCGAGCAGTCAGGGCCTTTGCAAGTCTCACCTCAGGGAGTTTTGCTCCATTAAAAGCGCAAAGCGGGTGTGTCTGGGGAAGGGGATCCCGTCTTGAAACACTCCCAGCTCACTGGACGGATTTTGCTGGAGGTCCCAAAGCAGGAAGGGGAGAGAGGGGAGTGTCCGGGAAGGCCAGGAAAGGTCCTTGGGGGTCTCAGAGATGCTGGGTCTTCACTGAGGTTCCCAGACTGGACAATGCTGCCAAACCTGAAGGGCACCCTTCAGGGGCCTCGCCTCTTAAGCGATGCCACCACGATGTTGGCATGAGGGACAGGAGTATCAGGAGTATCGTGGCCCTCCCGCCACGGCCCCTGGGGCCCTGTGGGCCTCTATGGTCTCCGAGGGGACAGGAAGCAGCGCCCACTCCAAGTGGGATGAAATGTCCCAAGTCCACCAGCTAGGGGTTCAGAGTTGTCTGTAAGTTTATTTAAATTCTGCAGTAGGCAGAATTACGGCCCCTCCAAAACCGTCCCCATCCCTCAGAACCTGTAAATATGTTACCTTACCTGGTAAGAGAAAATGAAGGATGCAGGTGGAATTAAGATTGCTAATCAGCTGGCCTGGAGATAGCGAGATGGTCCTGGAACCTCCCCAGTGGTGGGCTCAATGTAGTCATAAGTGCCTTTCAAAGTGGAAGAGGCTGGGGGCGCCTGGGTGGCTCAGTCGGTTAAGTGTCTGACTTCGGCTCAGGTCATGATCTGAGCCCCGCATTGGGCTCTGTGCTGACAGCTCAGAGCCTGGAGCCTGCTTTGGATTCTGTGTCTCCCTCTCTCTCTGTCCCTCCTCTGCTCACATGCCATCTCTCTCTCAAAAATAAACATTTAAAAAAATGTACAAGTGGAAGAGGCCTCAGAAGAAGAGGATCTTAAGGAGACCTGAGGATGTTTTGGGCCTACAGAAGGAAGCGGCCCATGGGCCAAGGAATGCAGGTGGCCGCTAGAAGATGGAGAGGCCAACAACAGGAATCCAATCCTGGTGTCTCCAGAAGAATCACAACTCTGCCAACACCTTGATCTTGGCCCAGTGAGACCCAGGTTGCATTTCTAACCTCTAAGATCATGAATCTTAAGCCAGTAAGTTTGTAGTGACTTGTTACCACAGCCATAGGAAAACAAATACAAAGGACCATAAATGGAATGGGCATTTGTTACACACTGGTGTTTTGACTTGGCCCTCTCCCTTCGTAGCTTTTCTCCACTCCCTTTCTATGATTCCTCAGGACTCTTCAGGTTGCTCCCGTCTCTCTCAGGGGCCCCACCAAAATTCCATCCCACGTAGACCAATTCCACAAACATTCTCTGTGCGCTGTGTGCAGAAAGCCCCGACCGTGCACTGGAAATGGAAGCAGGGACGTGACCACTGCCCTCAGGACCAGTGAGTTAGAGGCAAACTAGACACACATGTGACTGATGCAGGCACGAGGCAGGCTGTGGCAAGCATAGTTCCAGAAGTATGAACCAAGTGCTATGCGTGGAGTGGAAAGAATGAGATAAGTATCAGTTGGGAGAATCTGAATTACTCATCTCATCTGAAGAAAAAGCCAAAGGCAGGATTGAAGTCAAGCAGGGATGAGAGCTACCTGGCATCCACACCTTAGTTATCCATACCTGGCCTGTGGCAGGCATCACTAGTCGATCACTAATGTGCTAATTCCTTTTCTTCTGCAGAGCTTAGACTTTGCCTCAGAATTTCTCTCAGGTTCATGCACCTGGCAGGAAATAGCAATTGAGTGGATTTGGCATTTGTGGTGAAACCTATTTGCCACATCTGTGGGTAAGGTATTTATCACACCGAGATGGTATCGGACAAGGGATATAGAAAAGAAATGTTGGAACTTCAGTCGGTCCTTCCCTCCTCATTGCTGCCTGAAGTCGCCCCACTCGGGTTATCTGTACTCTCTTGTCATCCTTAGTCATCCAGGATTTTCTGGTATTTAGGGTTTCTACCCCTAACCCTCCCTGGCCTGTATTATAATCCCTCAGGGTGAGACCATAGAGAATGTTCCTCCTGGGGCAATAAGCAAGAATTCAATGACCTCTCTCTCAACCTCATGCTCCAAGCTGAGGGCAACAAAGATTGGTGTGAGGTATCAGGAAGAAGGTTCGGGAACTACAATTTCAAAAGACCAGCATCCAAAAGTGAAACTGTCTTTTCTACCCATGCAGGCCCTGGGGCAATGGCAAAGTGGGCATGGACAGCCGCCAGAGGGAAAATAACCCAGCTTCCGAAAAGTTCCACGGAGGAATGGGAGGTAGGCCAGGTGGACTATGGATGCTGGCATGACCGATCTTTAATATTTTAAATTTATTTATTTAAAATTATTGTCTTAATGTTTATTTATTTTTGAGAGAGGGAGAGAGAGATAGTGTGCGAGCAGGGGAGGGGCAGAGAGAAGGAGACACAGAATCCGAAGCAGGCTCCAAGTTCTGAGCCGTCATCACAGAGCCCAACGTGGGGCTCGAACACATGATCATGACCTGAGCCAAAGTCGGACGCTCAACCAACTGAGCCACCCAGGCACCTCTATTTATTTATTTTTAAAGTAATTCTTTTGTTAAGTTTATTCATTTTTTTTGAGAGAGAGAGAAAGAGAAAGCACCTATGAATG
This sequence comes from Paguma larvata, assembly GCA_030068075.1. Classification (NCBI taxonomy): domain Eukaryota; kingdom Metazoa; phylum Chordata; class Mammalia; order Carnivora; family Viverridae; genus Paguma; species Paguma larvata. Next base: position 124,944,014 of record CM057827.1, on the reverse strand, counting down.
AGGGAGGGGCAGAGAGAGAGAGAGAGAGAGAGAGAGAGAGAATTCCAAGCAGGCTCCACACCATCAGCTCAGAGCCTGATGGGGGGCTCGAATTCACAAACTGCGAGATCACGACCTGAGCTGAAACCAAGAGTCAGATGTTTAACTGACGGAGCCACCCAGTCACTTTTGAAAAATCTATGTAGCAGAAGGATATAACATTTAAAGTAAAAGTTTCTTTTTTGTCTAGCTTTATTCCAACTCTCCGAAAGTGACCTCTAAGGCTTTTTTTTCCAACCCTCCTAGAAAAATTCTATCCGCAGAACGTACGTTTGTGGCTAAGGGCCTTTCCCCCTTGTAAACATAAGTGGAGTCAAGATCACGTCGAACACACTGTTATGCGATGTCCTCACTCCCCTCGCTCATCCTTCCACGATGGCACATTCGGGAGGAGGGGCCGGACTGGGCTCTGGAGCCAGGCCTCCTGGGCTACAATCCCTGCTGGGCGCTTACCCCTTGAGTGACCCTGGGTAAGCTCCTTAACTTCCTTATGTTCCCCTATAACTGGAAAGACACCTCCAGAAATACTACTGAGAATACATCTTCCTTTACACAATTGTTTGGGGCCAATACACTATAGCATGTTCGTTCATATAATGCATTTTTTTTTATCTATGTTATCCCGTACATGTAACTGTCTCCATCCAGCCCAGGTGCAAAAGAGTTACCAGTCACTGGATCCACGGCTTCTCTTGGGGGCCACGCACTTTCCCGGTCCTCCCTCCCGGGGCTGGATTAGGGACTCCCACGGCTCCATCTCCCGTGCCCAAAGAAAAGCCCCCTCATTGGTAAACTCAGGAGCTTCTGCCATTCCTGAAGAGCCCAGCGCTCCTGAGTGTCTCTGACCTCGATGTGGTCATACCCTCAGTCAGGTACGGCCGGTCACCAGCACGCCTCCATTATGCTACTGTTCACCTATATCATGACCTCTCCTTGCGTGTCTGCCTTCTCTATGACACGAGGCACACCTGGAAAGCAGGGACTCTGGCTTATCATTATCACCCCAGGGAAAAATGCTTGGTCTCTGCAACAGAGGACGTATTTGAGGAAGAGTTGACCGAGTGAGCGAGTGAACAAACGAAGGCGTGGGTGAAGAGGTATCTCCGATGTAACATGTCCAAAACAGAACTCTGACTCCCACAGACTCCGTACCTGTGCCTCCTGCCCTCCTCCCCGCCCCAGTAAACAGCCACCCCCCAATCCATCCAGCTGTCCAAGTCAAGAACCTTGGCATCACGTTTGCGTCCCCTTTCCCCTCATCCCCACCCCACCCATCATTGCATCCCAAAGCTCTAACTCCAAAACATGCCCCCAATGCCCCTCCTTGCTGCCATCATCCCATCCGGTTCAGAGCCACGGTCATCTCCCACCCGTACCAGGCAACACCTTCCCGGCCTGTCTCCCGCTCTTCTCCTTCGCCCTGCCCCAGTCCGCACTTTGCTCAGCAGCAGGGTGATCTTCCTAGCAAAGGGCATCAGGCCACTTGCTAGCCGCAAGCCCTCCACAGACTTTCCATGGCTCTCACAATAGACAGAAAGCCTCACCATGGGCTACTGGTGAGCAGATCCAGATTCGGCCTGGCAAGCCCTCCATCACAGCCCCTCCTCCCCCGGATCGTACCTCTGCAGACCCTGGCCTCCCAGCAGTGCCTTGAGTATACCAGTCTGTGTCCTCTCTTGGCTGCTCTCTCTGGGACTGTCCTCCTCCTGACCACAACTGCCTGGTCTCTTCATCTGGGGCTCAGCAAAAATTCCACCTCTCCAAAAAGCCCTCCGTGATGACCCTCCTAAGAAGATCCTCCCCAAGTCACTCGTAAGCACAACGCCCTGTTTCATTTACTTCACTTACTACTTAGAAATTACCCTGGCCGTGGTCTTTTACTTTCCCCGCCAACATGCCAGCCCAGGAAGGCAGAGACCTTTCCCGCCTTGCTCATTGCTGAATCCCCTGTGCCCCTGCCTAGCAGGGCCTGGCACACAGAAGGTGCTCAAAAATATTTGTGGGGTGAAGGAATACATGGTAACCCCTTTTGACCACTTTTCTTGGAGAAGTTGTGTATTGATTTCGGTGAGCTCCTTACACCAGGGCCCTTTGCTAGAAGGAAAATTGAATTTGAAGAATATTTGATATGATGGGTTTTTAAAGCCTGTGGTTTCTATCTATGAAAGTGACAGAAAGATTGGGGGAGGTTCGAACGGTGGAAAAGCCTTTTTGAGAGATGGAAATGTGTTGGAGCCACAGTCCCATCCAAAACCCACTTTGAATCTTTAATGCTTTGAGACAATTAAGGGAGCAAAAAGTGCCTACATAATTCTCATTTGTAAAACAGCAGTCTTAGGATTCCTAGCTTTGATGGTGTTCGCAACTAATTAAGAAATCCTGACATTGCTCAAGATAGATATAATGGAAATGGAGTCTCGGAGACTTCAGATATCTATAATAAGCTTCAGATCAAGTACTAGGGAAAGGTGTTCCTGATCGCACAGTTGTCCTGGGGAAAACCAAACACAGACGTTCAAACCAAGGTATCCTGAAACCATTCAATAGGGTTGCGTTGCCATGAAAAAGAATCATCTGTCTGTTACTACATTCGGAATTATTCACAGCAAAAAAAATCCGGTTATTGTATCGAGGGAGGCTGGGACACCCCTTGGGTTTGTAAGTTGCTGATCTGCACTTGAAAGACTCTGTTCAAGGAGTGGCAGTTGGGGTTAGTACATCAATACTCTTGAGACACCGACTGTGGGAAAACCAGGGGACAGTCTTGAAAAGCGCTATGTTATATAACATAACATCTCATCTGGTATTTGGAACATAGCGGCTCATGACGGGGGAGGGATGGAGGTGCAAAGGGAACACAGTCCTTGGGGGGGTGTGGGGCTGGTGTGCAGTCTGAAAAAGTCCCCTGGATGATTTGTGTACACTCACCTGGAGAATCACCATCCATCCCCCATCTCGCCCCTTGATTCCCCACCAGGAAATCACTACCCTCATTGTTTTATTGCCCTTACACTTGAAAACAGTGGATCTGCCCAAAAGCAAATCGGTGACTCCCTAGAGCTAGGGGTGGGAGGGAGTGGACTATAAATGGGCACGGGGGAACTTTCTGGTACAGTGGAAGTCTTCCAAAACTGAATAATAGTTGCGCAATTATATAAATTGACTAAAACTCAGGCAGCTGTACACTTAAAACGGGTGAATTTTACGGTATATAAATGAAACGTCAAGAAAACTGCTAGAAAATGGGATCGACCCAAACCGAATACAGATACAACGTATCTGTACCGAATGTAGATACAATGTTTGGGACAGAGCATCCAAACCGAGCTCGCCCCCCATCCACCCTCTCCGCAGTCCCTGTGGCGCCAGTGAAGGGTGATCCGCCCAGGTCGCTGGTTGTCTGCCATCTTTGGTCCCTTCCCTCTCACCACCAACACCCGACCGGTCCTACCTCTCCAACGTCTTTCAAATCTGTTCACGTCTCCAGATCGCCAATGCCACTGCCTAGTTCAGGCTGTCATAGCTTCTCCTGAAACGCTGTCACCTCTTAATGAGGCTGCTGCCCTCACCTCTCAGCCCACTCTCCCCTCTACCTCAAGGGTGAATTCCTTCAATGGCTCCCTGTGGTCCTCAGGATCACGCTCCAGCTTCTCAGCAGGGCACAGCTTATGAGACCTCCCGCGGCCTAGCATCTGTTTATTTCTCCAGCCTTATCTTTTGGCAAAGCAAACTCTAAGCCAAATTGACCTGCTTATCTTTATCTATTCCCTAAAACAAGATAAGCTTTCTTTTCCTCCTTTGCTCACACAGTCTTCTCTCCACCCACAATTACCACTCAGTCAGAGACAGCTCATTGCTTCCCAATACCTCCCCTTCTCCCTGACTTCACTTGGGCATATTGCCATAGAATTAAAGACCTTATCCTCCAGCCTCTCTTGCAGCTATGTGGAACAATGTCAAAGAGTTCGATCCTCTTAAAAGGAGAAGGCCTTCCTTCCTTCCTTCCCTTTCACCCTTCTGCTGCCTGCCTGGAATGAAGATGTCATGGCTGGAGCTCCTGCAGCCTTCCTGGACCAAGAGATCATGCACGGCAGTGCAAGGAGATGGGTGGATCTTGGGTTGAAGACACTACAGAGCCTCCATATCACTTCCGGCTTTTGTTTATGTGTGAGAGATGAACTTCTACCTGTTTCAACTACCGAGTAACAACTAATCTTTGTTATCTGTAGACAAACAAGATCTTAACCTAAATACAAGAGGCTTTAAAGCACCACCTTAACTGACAGATGACTTTTCTGTCCATCAACCTCTTCTTTTTCCTGTAACACTCAGAAAAGGTGCCATCTGCTCTGGGAAGCTGTCCTGGCCTCCCAAATGCAGATCAGCTGTCCCTCGTCAGGTTTCTAGCGCCCCTGGTCTTGCTTCCCATTGTGATACTGTTAGAGATCAAAACTGTTTACCTTTTGCCACCATTGCCAGATTCCCTGAAGGAGCATTGGGCCTGACACAATAAAAAGAAAAAATGTTTTCGACACTGAGGTGACTAACCCAAGGGGAACAACCATTCTGCAACCTTGAAATAGAGCCAAGTGAGTGATTACGTCAGTTTTATATCAAGTCCACCTGTCTGAATGTATCTGTAAATGACAGGTCTGGATATATTACATATATCGATAATTGTCACAAAAACAATCAAAACTTAACTCGCAAATATTCAAAAATAGGAACCGTGCTCTTGAATCTGTAAGAGGTTAGGTAAGTCACAATCTTTCTATCAAATGCCTGAGGACAGGCTAAAAAAGTTACTGACCGTGGAGGAAAATATCAAGATGAAAAGGGAAAATAAGAGATCGCTCTACGGCAATGACTCGAGAAAACTCAGAATAAATATAAATATTCAGACTAGCATACGGATTTAAAATAGATTCTAGTTACAGATGCCACCTCCCTGAAAGACACGCTTTAGGCACAAATCTCGGTATGACCCACAGGATTTTAAAACGTCTTGTTGGGGCGCCTGGGTGACTCAGTCAGTTGAGCATCTGCCTCTCGATTTCAGCTCAGGTCATGATCCCAGGGTGGTGGGATCGAGCCCCACGTCATGTCAGGCTCCATGATGGCACTGAGTGTGGAGCCTGTTTGGGATTCTCTCTCTCCCTCTCCCTCTGCCCCTTTCCCCTGCTTGCACACGAGAGAGCGCTCTCTCTCTCTCTCAAAATAAATAAAAATAAAAGGATTTGTTGATTTCACAATCCAACCAACTATGGGAACCAAAGTGGAAAATCACCATCTTAAAGGCCAAGTAAATCTCAGATGAGGGTGAGGGAGAAACAAAAGTTAAAAATAAGAGCAATGATGAAATAAAACTGAAGGCCAAGTCGGAGTCAGTTTGGAGAGGGGGAAGAAAGAAACAACGTGGAAAAGACACAAATCCTAAGAATTAAAATCCACCAGCTCAAAACTTGTTGTGTATCACTATAACAACTTCAGAAGCCTCGGACGTCACAGTGGCGCTTGCTTACGGCAACAGTGATCTCATTTGGAAGCGCCTGTTGATACCAATTTGCAGCTGGATTACGTGGCAAAGAGGCTTTTCTTCCTCACAGAATTTCAGCATCAACATCAAGGACGCGAGTGGCAGCCCTCACATGTGAGCATGCGCTGTGATATTTTAATGTGCCTAAACTCCTACAAAGTCTAGAAGGCGTCGCAGCAGGGAACCGAACCCCAGGGAAGCTATTAGCAATTTAGCATCTCATTTCTGGAGGGATGTGAACGCCACGTGCCCACGATGGCTCTCTGCGCCACTTTGGGTTCTATAGTTCCAATTTGTCACCCTGATTATTTGACTGCTTCCCCCCCCTCCCCCAACCCTTTCCGATCTGTGACTCTCTGAGCCGCAGGGGGTCTCTCAGAGGGCTTGGTAAGAGCAGGTGCAAAGGTGTGCCTCGTAGCCCTGTTTGCTAATAACACAGAGGAAGTGATTTAGGCACGAGTATCAGCTGTTCAGAGATTCAGAACAAGCAATACTAAGCTCCAGTCTGAAGTTTCAAAGATTCTTTGGTTCTAAGGCTATCTGCCCTAAGGTGGGGCAATGGTGAGAGTCATTTAACTAACAGGTGCCCCCCCCCCCGCCCCCTGTCCCCGACAATTGAAAACATCAGTTTTAAAAAAGCAGGCGCAAAGGTGTGCCTAGCAGCCCTGTTTGCTAAAACACAGTTAGTTATTAGATGGAGTGAGCCAGTTCGGGGTGTATATTTCACAAAAAGCTCTAAAGTAGCCTCTTGAATCCTCCAGACTCTTGGGCTGGTCCTGTTTCTTCAGTCAGGTTCATATACAGCCAGAGAGTCCAAAACACATCAACTGTTTGTACTAATCAGGAGGCAAAGGCCAAAGCATCAGAAGAACGATTCAGGTTGAGTACCTCAGGCACATGTTTTTAAAGAAACATTCCCCACACACTAGGGCGGTGGAAAAAATCGTTTTGGATTAGAAGTCAGGGGTCTTGAGTTTGAAGCCTAGCTCACCTGCAAATTAGCACCGCGGCCTTGACCGCTACTAATAAGAGCGTAATATGACACCGGTGCAAACTTGATCTGAATTAGGCAGGTTTTCAACATTGTCCAGCATTTTCACAATACAGCAGCCACGGGACCTCCGTCTTCTTGTGCAGATTAGGAAACAGAAGGAAACTGAGGGTGCGGGCTAACCAGCGGCGGAGACGGGGTTTTGAATACACGCAGCTAGGGACACCTGCTTACAGGAAGGCGGGCTTTCCCGGCTGTCTACACCAATCTACCCGCCTTGCTGACCTTGGGGTCTCACCTGTTAGGTGAGGTTTTGGCCCCTGACAGTCTCTGAGCTCACCTCCTACTACAAAATGCTGTATTTCCAAACTCTTGGAGCGAGCCAGCTTTGGTCGCTAGTTTGTGGGGCTCGTGCAAAGCTGTCTCATTACGCACAGGGATGGATGTGTTACGGTTTATAACGAACGAGTTTATTGTTGGTAAATGCTCGTTTCTAAAATACTAGAGAGTCTTCTAAAGGAGGCTGGTTGGTCTTCCTGACATCCTGTTCACACCATTAATTTGGTTGGCCAACCTTCTTTACTGGAAGAAAAAATAGAAATTGTATCCCTGCCTCCCACCCCCCCTCCATCTCTTGGTAATTTGTAGACTGCGAATTTCCTTCACCTGCTCCAGACCTGGTGAGCAGAACTCCAGGAGTAGGGCGCAGCACCCTGAGTTCTAGCAAGTCCCCCCCCCCCCCGCACAAGAGCCTTCTGATGAAAAAAAAAAAAAAAAAGTCTGAGGCCTGGTCGCTGGTGTTGGATCGATCACTCATTTTCCGCTCGAGTTCGTGAGTTCGCGAGATGCTCCTATGTGCACATTTGCAGGCTGGGTCCATGTTAGCTTAATAATTAAGCACCGTTTTCAAATAATGGTCCCTTTTTGGATGTCATCCCTTAGACAGGGGAGGCCCGGAAAGAAAGGGAAATTCTGGTCGACTTGGGGCGGCCGGAGGGTGGGGCCTGAGCAGCGAGGGGACGTGGGAGGAGGAGGAAGGGGGGGCAATGGAAGCTGACCGGCCTCACAATCCGTCTGGTTGGAAACATCGTGCAGTGCCCCGAGCCGCAGGAGCCTGAGCCAATTACAAGTTTATATAATAGAACGAGTCTCTCCGACCTCGCGTCCTCCGCCCCGCCCCTCCCCTCCTCTCCCCTCCCCTGCGGGCTTTGGGAAAGGGAGGTGGGGGTGGAGGGATCCGGGATGGAGGAGGACTTTTCTGGGTTTCCCAACTCCGGGCCTGGTCCCCGCGTGAGCATCTCCCCGGGGCCCGCTCGCGCGTACTGAAACCTCCCGGCCGCCCGGGAATCCGAGGAGGGCGGGCAGTCGGGGCCTGCCCCCATCCCCCGGAGCTAAAGCGGAGGTTTGTGGGTCGCGGACTCCCGGTGTTTGTGTGAGCGCTGCCCTTAGCCGCCGGGGACCGTGCGCCGCACTGAGTCACGCAGGACGCGGGCGAGGGGCGAGGGCCCGCCGCGCCCCGCCCACGTGACCCGTCAGATGACTCGTGCTAAGTTTGCACGGGCTCGTTTACCGTCAGGCGCAAGGCTTCTAATCGGCATCAGCGATTAGTCATCCCCGAGTGACATCTGATGCGTGCGGCAGAGGCAGCTCGGTCCGGGACGGGGCGGCCGGGCGGGTGATGGAGCGGAGGACCCGGCCGCCCCAGCCGCCTCCGATTTTTGCTGGAACCCGAGCTCATGCTGCGTCAAGGAAACCTACTGCGAAGAAGTGCCAGGAAAGCCCAGGCCCTTTTCTAGACAGATCTTAGATTCTTCTGGGCCGGGAGCAGGGAGGCCGTGGGTGGAGGTGGGGTCCGGGGTGGGGGACTGTTTGCAGGGTGACTGGCAGGCAACAGACCGTTCAAGCCACGCTTCAGATTTGAGGATTGGTTTTAGAAATGGAGTGGACCCCTTCCTCTTGAAAGCAGGTGGTTATCACTGCGACAATTACCCTTCACAGTTTCCCAAGGCTGGCGTGTGGCCCAGGGGCCAGCCTCGCCTCCACCCAAGCCTCCAGGATCCCAGTTGGGCACCCTGAGTGTTGGAGAACCCAGGTGTTCTGGCTGCTGAGCCAGGAAGTCCATGGAAACACTAGGTGGGCTCCTACTATACCTTATTTGAGAGAAGGCAGAGTCGCGGTCTTTGACCTTTAGTGAATTCAGTAAAGACTGGCCCGAAGTCTAAATTCTGGAGTCCACCTGGTGGGAATCAACCAGAGGCTGAATCCGACACTCTGGGTTATACCTTGCCCAAGCCTTTGCCTTGCAAGCGGCTCCAGCGTATACACAACTTAATTGTTGAGGAAGGAAGGAAAAAAAGAAAGGAAACATGGTGTTTCTTAATAGTTACAAAGGGAAGGGTGGGGGGGGGGCAACTTGTTGCTTTCACTGGCAACAGTGAACTCCCTAAGCAATTTCCTCGCTTAAGAGAAAAAGCTGGGAGGCTTTTGAAAGGAGGAGCAGAGACTTGGGGTTTGTGGAAACCTGGCTTTATTTACCTGTAGGGCCTTGTTAAGACACATTTGCCTTGAGATAAAAGGTTTTCTTTTGGGACCATCCCAAAATGACTCTGCCCGAGTCAATTAAGCAAGACCTAATGAAAGAGAATTCCAGCTTGGAGATAGGCATCTTCTCACCAGGTGAGTTGTAAATACATTCTGACCAGGTTTAAGAGGCGAGCTTTTGAAAATTTAATCTATTTTAAAAATGCATATCCTTGCCACAAATTTTACAAATTGCTTTGAAGAAGATCGCTGTGCTGATTGCATGCTGAGATAATTATTCTGTATCACCACTTAGGGAACAAGATTTTTTGATAAAGACTACAGTGTCAGTCTTTGTTAATGACTTGGGAGGGGAAGGAGAGAATCTTCTACGATCGGTGGTTGGTGTTTCGCTCCTGCTTCCTTTCTGAGAACGCCATCCTTCCAGACTCAGGCTGTGGGGTGCTGGTAGAGTTTTGGTTTATGAACTCTGAACCCTTTGGAGGAAGCTTTGTTCACCAGTCAAATGAAGGTGAGAATCATAATAAAAGTGTTAAAAAAAAAAAAGCCTTTAGCCTCAACTCTGAGATCAGGCTTTTCACCTGTGGGTGGTGCCTTGCTTGTTCTGTACCCATTTTCCCTCCGCAAGAACCAGGTAGGGAGAGCTAAGGAATGCCACCAGTGAGTGAGCCTAAGGCCGCGAGTGGGTCGATGGATGCCGATGAGGGGCAAGCCCTAGCCCGTCCCTCTATTTTGGGTACTGTGGCAGTCCGGGACCCACATTGCACGTGCTACCCCTCCCCACATCCTTGTGCTTGGCAGAGGTGGCTGATTTCTCACAGTCCTCTGTCCTGCTGAGCCTGGATGGGACCTCAGAATCCTCCTTAGCATGGCATCACTAATCCTTTCATGTGGCCATTCCTTCAACAACTTCATAAATACATATTAGGAACCTATTATATACCAGCCACTGATTTGATTTAAAACAGAAAGAGATGGAGAGTAAAAGCAGTGCTACATGCTCTAAAAATAAATGAAACAGGGCAAAGGCTAGCGAATGGTTAGTGATTGGGAGGGGTAGCTTTAGATAGGAGAGTCAGGGAGGGCTTCTTTGAGGAGGTAACATGAGACTTAGTTATTTCAAGAGCCAGGAAGGAAAGCTAGACAAAAGAACAGTGAGTGCAAAGGCCCTGAGGCAGGAGTGATGTAATATGGTTCAGGACCTAGTCCAGGAGAGGAACCCAGTAAATCACCTACAAGCAGATCCTTGGCATTTGAAGAATTGCCTGTTTGTGATCACCAATCCTTGGCGATTGGGCTGAGGTGTGAGTTTGACCCGCAGCTGTGTAGACTGGGGCTCTGTATCTCTATTTTCACCTGGCAACCTCTCTGGGGTAGTAACAGCTGGATGCCATTTCATGGGTGACTTGAGTTTTAACATTACGTGTGTGAGGAAGCAGGGGTAGGCTCTCCAGGTACAAGATTCTGGTTCAGATCCCAGCCTCTCCTGTGGATGCTCTGACCACAGAAAAATTACTTCACATTTTCTCCATCAGAGTTTTGGCTAGGACTCCAAACAGTTAATTCACCCAATTTAGCAATTTACTAACACCTTGCATGGATGAGTCTTTTTCCTGAATATTTTAAATGAATATTATTCCAAATTACATCTCCTTATACATTCAGAATATTTGGGAATATATTCAAGGACATCTGTAGCTCACCGATATATCCTTCATGAATATTACTATTTAATTGAACAGAAAGGAGTCTTAGAAACAAATCCCCTCCTCTATATGACTAAATTATTTCCAGCAATAATCGCAAGATGAAATGAATAACAAAGATTGCCAGAAAGGAAATGCAGGGGCGCCCGGGTGGCGTCAGTTAAGCGTCTGGCTTTGGCTCACTCAGGTCACGATCTCGCCATTTGTGAGTTTGAGCCCTGCACTGGGCTCTCTGCTGTCGGCACAGATTCTGTTTCGGACCCTCTATCTCCCTCTGTCTCTGCGCCTCCACTGCTCTCTCTCTCTCTCTCTCTCTCTCTCTCTCTTCTCTCTCAAAAATAAATAAAAAAATTTTAAAAAGGAAAGTTTCCTCATAGCGAATATTTGTTCGCATGATCTTGCAGTAAAAAAGGAAAATAAAGATTATGGCGCCTAAAAGAGGAAAAACCAAATCTGATTACTATTTAGTTTTAGATCTATTTAAAATCAAACTTCGATCCTTCAGTTACAGTCTCCTATAATACTATTAAATTCACTTAGCCAGTAAGTGAATTTTAATAAAGCCAAACTGTAAAAGGTACGATTTAGGCAACTACCATATGGTACCTGTTGTAAAAATTTATTCTCTAGTTTTAAAGCAAACAACAATTAGAAAAGAATGCAATTCAGTAAAATATTCCACGCACGAACTATTGCACTCACCAGTGAAAACTTCTCGTCTCGCGATTTTGCTGTTTAAAAATTTAAAACACAAAAAGTCAAGCGGGTACAGGAACCGGCGGAAGTAAGTACCTCGTGTTCCTGTTTCGTCTTCATAATCAGTGTGCCATCAGTGTTTACTTTGAATCCACATTTGAAAGGCAGGTGTTTGTAGTAGCGCGAGCCTGGAAACACCAGCTGAGCGCTTCTGTTACGTTACAATGACAAATTTATCTCAAAAGAAACCCCTGTAGCTGACTTCATCTGCAGGGGACTGGCTGTAATTGGGAATTCTCTGAATTAACTTCCATGTAGAATACAATGTTTATTAAAGGAATAAGAATGTATTCATTTGAAGCTTACACACATATCACTTAAACTCAACAGTAATCCCTAGGATTCTTTAGAATGGAGACCAAAAAGTCTTTTTTTTTTTTTTTTTGGAAGGAGGATGTATTTTATCACCGACATTATTTAGAACCACCAGAACATGGCATAGATCAGCTTTTAGTTGGTTTTATTATTGCTTTTAAATTCTCTACAATGGACCCTTCCCACCACCTTGCCCTCAGTCCACCACTGTCTTTAATAACCAGTGACATAATTACTCTGTATAATGGTGATCCCTGCCGTAACAGGTACCGCAGAGTCCTCAGAAGTACCGGGTGTCTGATCCAGAAAGATTTCTCTGAAGAAGGGATCTTTAAAAATATATATATTGAATATAATTCGCATACCACAAAATTCACCCTTTCAAGTGTACAGTTCAGTGGTTTTTAGTCTTTGCACAGACTTTCAGAACCATCGTCTCTAATTTCAGACCATTTTCATCAGCCCTAAAAGAAACCCCGTGGTCATGAGCAATCCCTGTGGGTTCCCCAGTCTCCCGGCCCCTGGCAGCGACTGATCGGCTTTGTGTGATCAGCTCTTGAGCTGAGACCTGATGGATGGAGGGAGGTCAGTCTGTCGAGCAGTGAGGAGTGGGCTCGCTGTGTTCCAGCAGACAACGGTTAGGGGCAGCATACAGGGGAGGGACCCGTGCGGCCACGACACAGAATATGAGGGTGGCGAGCCAGACTGCGCCGTGAAAGTCATGCTGCTTAGCCGAGTGACTTTTTTCTGCTGGTTTCTTCTGCTGGTGACAAGGGTCTGACACAGAAATTTCCACCCAGTTCACGCTCAGAAAACACTGAGTCAAGGAATGAGTAAATACATCTCTCCTACCCTTTTAAAGCATCGTAAAGGGTTGCTTTATTTTAAATATTTACAACATGAAGTCAGACATACAAGAGACATATATGTGTACTCCCCGAGGCATGGTGCAATCTTACTGTTTGGGGTTGCAAACTCACACCCCCAGGAAATCTTTTATACTAAGCAAATAGCTGAACTGAACTTGGAAATCGCCTATAATTTATCTTCTCAGGAAACACTAACCCCAAACTTGTTGGAATTTCTTGTTGAGGTTTGACGGAGCGGAGGCTGGAAGTCAGACTAAGGATTTGGGGTTGGTAGAGATTCAGAACAAGCTCTTTGTCACTTGAATTTCTTCCTATTGACTAAGAAGAATTTTTTTTTAATTGAAATGTACTAAATCCACTTGGTTCTCCTGGAAGGTTTGGATAGCCCTCATGTAGGGGGGCAGACCCAGAGCAAGGGTCTCAGTCCTCCTCCTATGTCTGACTATTCAATCCCGGGTACCCCATGATGACTTTTATTAGTTTCCCCGTGTCGTCTGCCCGTGTCGTTTATGCAAATGCACACAATCTCATCTCCCCTTTCTTTCAGGAAAGGTACCATCCTGTTCTAAAACTTCCTTGCTCGGCTTACTATATACCAGGGGAAATTTCCCATATTAAAATATTAAAAAGCCCCTCATTCTTTTTCTTCTTAAAGATTTTATTTTTAGGCAATCTCTACACCCAGTGTGAGACTCAAACCTACCACCCCAAGATCAAGAGACTCGCACGGAGCATGGACTGAGCCAGCCGGGTACCCCCATTTTTTAAAATAGCTGTATGATATTCCGTGGTAACCCCTTCCCTACTGATGGGCACCGGAGATGTTTATACTTTCCCCCCCCCTTACAAATGTTGTTACAATGACGAATCTTGTTCTCGCATACTTAGGCGATGTGCAGTCATGGGTAAGTTCCCCTGAGGTCGGATTGCTGGGCAGAGGCAGTGTGCTAGTCGTTTCGATAGACTTTTGAGTACCGGACTCCCTCCCCTGAAGAGGTGAGCGGTTCTGCGTTTTTACCAGCTCAGTGTGCACGCAGCATCGCCAGCAGAGTATGTTCCCAAACTTTCAGGTTTTTCCAAACTGATGGGTGAGAAACGCTATGTCAGTATTGTTTTAATTTGCATTTTTTTCTTAAGCATCTTTCATAAATGTAAGAGCCATTTGTGTGTGTGTGTGTGTGTGTGTGTGTGTGTGTGTGTGTGTGTTGTGGCCTCTTTAAATCTTTCTGCCTGTTTTGTATTACATTATTGGTTTTCCGTATTCTCAATTACGAGGAGCTCTGTGGATGGAAGGGAGGTTCGGGTTGCAGATATCTTTTCCCCATTTGTTATTTCTCTTTGCTGTGCTCTTTTCCTCTCTAGAAGCTTTTTATATTTATATAATAATGTTTTTGTAATGGCTTTGGTTCCTCAAATCATAGGCAGATCTTTTCTACACCAGGGTTTCAAGGAAATTTTTTAATGTTTTCCTCTTAGGCTTTTATGATTTCGTTTTTCACATTTAAATTTTGATCCGTTTGGAGCTTATCCTGTCCAATGTAAAGTATGGACCCAACTATAGCTTTTTAAAACCTTTTTTTAAGGTTTATTCATTTCTGAGAGATGGAGAGAGAGAGTGCAAGCAGGGAAGGGGCAGAGAGAGTAGGAGACACAGAATCGGAAGCAGACTCCAGGCTCTGAGCCATCAGCACAGAGCCCAACGCGGGGCTCAAACTCACGAACTGTGGGATCATGACCTGCCCCGAAGTTGGACACTTAACGGACTGAGCCACCCAGGCGCCCCTGGACCCAGCTCTATCTTTTTTGGAAATTTATCCATTTGTCCTAATACCATTTATTAAAAATGTTAACATTACCTCCACTGAAATGAGAAACCACCGTGTGTCTCTGGGGCTGTTTCTGGAGTTTCTGTGCTTCCCCTGGTGTGTCTGGCTATCTGGCCATTCCTACACTATTTTCGTTATTGAGGCTGAGCAGTATTTTGATCTGGAAGGTTCCTGTCTCATGACGCTTCGTTTTTACCACTTTCCCGCACGGTCTAGCTTCTTTGTTTTTCCCGTATAAATGTTAGAATTAGCTTGTCCAATGGCATGATAGAGGAGTAGGCATCTTTTTCAGGCTTATATTAAATTTCTACTGTTTCTTATTGATCCACTCACCCCTTGGCTGCAGCTGTCTACACACCGGGGCTCTGTGTTTGCTCTGTTGATCCTTTTTTTCCTGAGCAAATCCATTCCTTGAGCCAGGTCTCTATGAGGTGCCCGCCCCCCTTCTCCATATTATATTCCAGGGTATCTGCAAAGCCTGTGGACATAGACATAGTTCTTGCTGCGTTCCCAGCACCCCCTCCATCACTGGCCACTTTGGGCCTTTCCACTGTTGGGGAGTCGGACCGGGGAAAGAAAAGGAGAAAGGGGACCCTTCTAATTGACTTCCCCTAGAAGTTTCTACCTCATGGGTTTACTGCCCGCTATAACCCCCCCCCCACGTGAATCAGGAGAACAGAGTGAAGCCGGGAAGGCCAAAGTCTCTTCCAAATCGCCAGTAAGACCAGGACAAAGCCATTCCCCCCTCTCCTTACCAGATCAATGATGTTATAAGATTAGAAGATGATTGGAGAAACTTACATGGAGAAGATATACAAACCAGAATTATTAGGAGGCCTTGCGACAACACGAAATTTCTATAGCTATGTTTTTTTAACAACTGCTCTCCTTTGCGTCTTTTCAGATACCTGCTTGGATCTCCAGACAAGGCGACGCCACAGGGATGGTGGCAGCTGGAAATCTAGGTAAGGAGCACCTGACTGCAGACTTTGTTTGGGTTTTCTCGGGTTTGTTGTGCACAGTCCCTGCCCTGACAAGCTCATTCGCAGAAGCCCTTGCAGGCAGGAGCTGATTACGCCTTACCCCTCCAGCCCCCAAACCAGCACAGTGCTCAGGGCTAACCAGTCATGCTTCTGATTCATCTAGAGACGTCACCTCGTGAGAGGCAGGCATTTTCTTGAATTAGGAAGAATCCCATCAGTAATCCCGTTTACGAGAGTCCGTGTGGTCTCTTCCCTGCTGACTTAGTTCAGAAACGTCTGCTAAAAACACGTCCTGAGCCCGCAGCTATAAATTAGCTCATGCTCTGGCATACTCTCCGATGTCCGTGACGTCACCTCCACCTGACGGCCGTGCCTCGTCTTCAGAGATATTGCCACCTCTCTCCACCCCCCCTTAAATCCTCTCTTCAGAATCGTGTGGTGCTTGAGTCCTTCCTGGGAGCGGTCGGTTCAGAGAATTTGGGCCATCTGCCCAAGCCCGCTACGCCTGGCGGGACGGGGATGCACGCGACCCTCTCTCGCCTAAGGAGACCCGTTGGTCTCTGTCGGTGAAGACATCATAAGCGTCTTGTAATTTTAGTTTACCGACCTGCGCGTGGCTTCAGGTTTCTAGCAGCTCGGGGCGCACAGGTAACTCTTTCCTTCCAGGATGGGGCGGAGGGGGGGAGGGCGATGCAAGAGGGTGAGCGGGGCAAGGGAAACAGGTAAAGAAGACAGCCGCATGGCTCTCCTTTGCCTTTTGCAGGCAAGAGGCTGAAACAGCTGACATCTGTTTAGGGCGTGGGAATCCCACTGTACTGGAAGCCTCTGATAAAGTAAACCAAAACATTTCATTAAAATTCATTTCCTTTTCTCACATCTTACTGAAAACAGAAAAATATTTCAACCTTGGCATAGCCACTGAATTATTCATCTGAAAATTAAAAACAACAAAAAAAACAAAACAAAACTTTGATGCAATACAGAGGGATCCCCCCCCCCCACTGCCTGCCCTTTGCTCCTCGAATTCCCCTTCCTCTGAAATGAGGCTGGGGTCCTGGCTTCACACTGTGGCCAGTGCCGGGGGGCGGGGGGCGGTATATTCTCTCTTGTCCCCTCATGGGAGCCATGCCTGAACACCAGCCATGGCTCCCAGACACCGGGGACTCTGTGTTGCCCTGAACCCTGGACCTGCAGGGCCCGGGGGACAAGGGGAGCCCACACGGGGGCACACCAGGGCTGTGAAGACACTAGCTCAGGGAGAATGCCTCTTGTCACTCCCTGAAGGCAGCCAGGAGGAGAGCCTGGGCCACACCTACAGTTCCGGCACCGGCTCAGAGCTCCCGGCCGGCCTCTTGCTCCATGGTTGACCTCTGTTCTCCCTAAAGGCCAGTGTTGACAGAGAGCGCTCGGCACCTAGGGTGCTCACTCCTACAGCATAGGGAGTGGGGCAGTAAAGGACCCACGACTGTCCTCTGCATGCCTGCTCTTGTGTTATCCATTTGGGACTTCTCTTCCATCTCAAGGCAGCCTTTGTGATTCATTTTCACCAGAGGGCACTAACCCACCAGTTTGGGGGAGGAGACCTTCGACTGCATCTCCCCCAGGTGGCATCACTGCCCTCTGCAGGCCTGGCTGCTCCGTCACGCGGTGACCCCTCCTCAGATCTCCATCAGCACCCCTTAGTACCCCACCTTCCACTGCGCCCTCCTGTAAGCTGGGGGTACTTCCTTCATGAACTCTGGTTCAATGGTGGCCGTATTTGCTGAACCCCAAACCCAAACACATAGGTATGGGGACCCTTGAAGTGAAGGGGAAGTGAATTTTTGAAATTGGGGCTGTCCCGGGAAGCTGGTGGCTGCCTTTCTGCTTGGGTGGCCTGGGAACTTTCCAGTAAGAGACTTCCGTTTGGGATATGGTCGGAATAGTTGCATATCTTTTCACGTCTCTTATTTTCCTAAGTCTCTGTCTCAGGAGCTCCTCTAATTTCAGTTGTCGGGAAATATTTTGTAAGTAAGGACTGAGGCTTCCTCCACCGATGGTCCAGATACGCCGAAATTCTGAGCTAACCAACGGCACAGGCGCAGAGAGCCACGTCCACACATTCTAGAGAGGAAGGGGGCTTGCTCTGTTTCTGGCAAAAATACCATCCTCCCTGCCCAAAGAAAGACTGTCTAATTATTCAGTGTGACCATCAAAGTTAACCAGATTATCCAGAAGGCATTCAACTCAATTGCATTTTATGGTACAAATAAAGCCAAAGGGGGGGCGCCTGGGTGGCTCAGTCGGTTGGGCGGCCGACTTCGGCTCAGGTCATGATCTCACGGTCTGTGGGTTCAACCCCCGCATCGGGCTCTGTGCTGATGGCTTATCAGAGCCTGGAGCCTGCTTCCGATTCTGTGTCTCCCTCTCTCTCTGCCCTTCCCCTGCTCACACTCTGTTTCTATGTCTCTCAAAAATAAATAAACGTTAAAAACATTAAAAAAAAAAAAAACAAATAAAGCCAAAGGAGAGGTGAGAGTTTCTGGCTTCTCCTAAGATGCTTCCTCCCGGGAAACAGCTTTGTGGGTCGAGGATTTTCAAAGTGAACGTGTGACCCACAGCAGGAGTGTCGGCAGCAGTAATCAGGGTTTCCAGGGGGGAGAGCGGGGGCAGCAGGGAAGCAGATGGGCGGATGGGGGAGGGCGGGCAGGTGGGGTGGGCGTGGAATGGGGCAAACAGAGGTGGAGGTGGAGCTGAGGGCTGAGACCAGCTGAGGAGGCCGGGTCTGGAGCAAAGCTTGATTGGAAACCTGATAGTACGCTGGAGCCAGAACAGGTGTATTTGTTTACTTGGGCCGCCATAACAAAGTCGCACAGAGTGGGGGGCTTAGACAACAGACAATTATTGGGTCCCTGTTCTGGAGTCTAGAAGTCCAAGATCAAGGTGTTGGCTGGTTTGGTTCCTTCTGAGGGCTGTGAAGGGAATCTGTTCCATGCCTTTCCCCCAGCTTTTGCTGGGTTACTGGCCATCTTTGACATCCCTTGCCTTGTAGACGCATCACCCTGATCCCTGCCTTCATGTCTAGGTGGCACTCTCCCGGTGTCCCAATTTTATAAGGATACGAGTCATATGGAAGTAGGGTCCCACTTATTAGGGTCCAAGGTGGGACCCTATTTCCCAATAGTCACATTCACGGGTACTGGGGGTAGGACTTCAACATATGAATTTGGGTGGGGGGGGCAATGCAGTTCAAACTGTAACACCAGGTGCAGAGAGTGAGGCAACCCTAGAGGGCAGTCAGGCATGAATGGGGTCTAGGATGGAATTAAGAACCTGGAGGGTCTGGGTCCTGAAGGATCAAGGAAATAAGAGAGAGTGTTTGAGGCGTGGATGAAGACAGTGCCTATCCTCAGTCCTGAGGGTGGCTCGGCTCCCACTAACTCCCTGGCCAATGGTGCACCTTTGGATGTAGAAAGCTCCATCCTTGGAGAAGTAGTACCAGCATCAGCCTCCTCAGGGCTGCCCCTGATTGGGCACCCAACTGTCCAATAGTCACTCCATAGTCATGCCTACAGACTTTGTCTCAGGTCCCCATTCTGTTGTTTAAACCAAGGGTTTCTGTTCACTCCCTGGGAACTCAGTGGCTGTGAAAATTGAACGTTTGTCCAGGCTCTTAGTGATTGTGACAGAAACTATTGTCCCCCTAGTGTCCATTCTCCTTTCTTCCATAGTAATAAAGTCCCTGAGTTTCAGCCAGGTGTATGAGTCTCTAGAATAAAAGCTACATTTCCAGCCTCCCTCGTAGCTCTGTGCCCATGTGACTAAGTCCTGACTAATGGGAAATAAGCAGAAACTCCTGGAAAATTTATGCTTCGGGGACCCTTCTGCTTCAGGGAATCTTCCTTTCTCCTCTTTTCCTTCTCCCTCGTCCCCCCTCTCCTCTTCCCATAGTTGTCTACTATCGAACACTTACCATGAGCCTTTAAGCAGTTTGCATAGACCGGCTCCCTTATTTCTCATGATCCTATGGAGTAAGTATTCTTACCGTTACTGTCTTACAGATGAGCAAACTAAGGCACGCCTGATACACGCCCTCATTTCTGTTTTGCTTTGCTCCTTTCTTTCTCTGATAGATGAAAAAAAAAAATCCAAGTGATTAATTACTTAGGGAGCGATGACTTACACTAAGGATTTAGCTCACCGGCTCTTCTAGCTAGGTTGTTAACTAGAATGTGGCATTGCTGGCTGCCACCTTCACCAAGGACCAGACCCTGAGGGTGAGCTACCACTGAGCTGCAAGGAGCCCCCAGAATCCTGGGTCCCTGTAGCAAAGACTGCTGACCAGAGTGATTCACTCTTCTTCTTGAGCACACAGCTAGACTAGATTCCTCAACCTCCCTTGCAGCTTAGAATAATTTCCAGCCAATGGAATTTGAATGGGATTCTAGATGTGGCCCATTAGAGCCCCTGTTCCCTCCTCCACGCTCTTTCTCCCTCATCTGGCCACACGCAGAAGATTCAAAGGCTTTAGGGAATGGCAGAACCACAAGATGGAAGGAATCCATGTACACAATTCCCTGAATACATTCCCTATTTTAATGAATAGTCACAGGAGCCAACACTAGGTTAGACTCACATGGAGGAAAGATGCTGGTCAGGAACACTCACATTGGATTGTTAAATCATCAGGAAAACAGCTTTTATTGTGTTAAGACATTCACATCTGCGGGCTTGCTTGTCGCTGCAGCCAGCACTGACCCTAAGATAGTCCTTAAGACCATCGGGGAGCAGATTGGCCACACTAACGCAGAACAGTCCGCGCTGGAATGTCCATATGAGAAAGACACAAACCACACTTCTTGCACTTGCTGTGGATTCTGTAACTCTCCTGATTCCTGTGTGTGAGTTGGGAATGTTCTGCTAAACGCAGGTGAATCTAATCTTATAGAATGGTGTGACAATTACCTTGGTCCCTCTAAATGTTCCCTAGCTTTGCTTTGTGCCCCTCCTTTGTTCCAAAGGGTATCCAACTGTGACCCTTGGGGTTTCCAACAATTTTAGTTTTGCCAGCTTTGACCCTCAGAGCCTCCAAAATGCCTCTTACTAGAAGGATGCCCTTTGGTGCCTCCATCCAAGGTTACTTCAGGGAACCCTGAACCTCTGCCTAGAAGGGTTGGGCACCTGGGCATCAAAAAATCCACACTAACCTGACAGGTGACTCAGTTAGCAAGTGAGTGATGACTTACATTCAGTATCTATGATAGCAGCCTTTCAGCTTTTCATCTTCAACGTGATCTCTGCACCTTTTTAGAACTCACTTGGCACATTCGGATTGAAAAGTAACTAATCTCTTTTACCAAGTCTTCAACATTCTGTGTAATTCAAAGGTGGTCTTGCTAATGGTATTATAAGTAGAACCCTCGGTATGAACCAGGGTATTGATGACACCCAGATCTTAAAAATCTCAGCTTCTGAGAGTGTAGAAAGGATCTTGGTGCTAGCAGCTTGGACTGAGCATTCCAGTGGTGTTACAACCCCCCATTTAGCACTTAGTGCCATGGAGACAGCTGTTAACTATCTCCCATCTTAGACTGCCACCATGTTTAGACGTCAACTCTTGAGAAATCTTGTTGGCCCATAGGTGGAATAAATGCTCATAACTCTAGAAACATCCCAGGAACCAGACAACATGGAACGCTGGGAGGGCATTCTCCAAGTCAGCCAATAGCAGGCTTGGTGGAGAGCTGTCAGACAGACCTAAGATTGAATCTCACCTTTGCCAAGCTAGTAGCCGTGTGAGTTCTTCCAAGTTGTACCATCCCTCTGACACTCAGCTTCCTCATTTGCAAACCGGGGCATATTCCTATCTTATGAAGACTGGACATAGCAAATGTAAACCCTCTGTAAATGTAGTTATTTTTGGAAATGATGGAAGTTCTCTCGCCACAGAGTTCCAGCCGTTTTGATGTTGGTCAGTTTTCATTCTTCTTCCCCCCTCTGGAAATATGGGTGTCAGAGTCCCAGCCTCGCCACTTAACGAGTTGCGCGACTTGTCCAATTAATTTAATTTCTTTAAACCATTTTCTCATCTTTAACATAGGGGTAGTAACAGTCCCTGCCCCCTAGCACTGTTTTGAGAATTAAGTGAGTTCAAGTGTGTGAAGCACACAGAGCAGAGGTGAGCAGTGGAAATATCAGTTAAATCATTGCTATTCCAGAAAGGGATTACTTACTGGCTCCTTTTGGACTGAAAGCTCTTTGGGGCTTGAAACCTTGTCTCTTTACCAGCCACACACTCCCATTTGCTGTTAAATCTAGTCCTGGGGACGCTCAGTGGTGCCCGTGGACTCAATGGCTGCACGTGCTGGCAAAGGGCAGAGTGTGACCAGTCTCCGGGCTAGTGAACCATTGGCCACACACTCGGCCTCTGAGACTTAGGTCCCATCTCTGAAGTGGGTGGAGCCTGGAGCTGTGCCTGGAACACTAGTCCATTCTGTTACCAGAAAGAAATCTCCCTGTGAGTCCAGAGGATGGCTCAGTGTCCCTCCTTAAATGTTTCTTATGGACTATTCTTACCGCAGGCTCCGGTGCGAGTATGTAATACAAGTCATGAGCTCTTCTCTTTCAAACCAACCTCCCAGGAAAAGAATGGAGGGAGGAAACCATCCTGTTGGGGGTTCAGATAATACCACTGTCAGAGTCTCACGTGATCTCAATGACATGTGACCAGACGGCATATGGCCCTCATCTCCATGCCCCAAGCGTGGTTGATGTCCCGTAATGGTAGGTCTCCTTCTTGTCCTGGTCCCCTACCCCTGCCTAGAGCTTGCCCTCACTCTGCTGACTCCTGGGCGAGACGACTCTGGTGTCTGGCTCCGAGCTGTCACAGACAAGTGTTCCTCTTGGTCCAGCAGAGGGGTAGGATGCTAATCACTGGTCAAGGAGTGTGTGAGCAGGACCAGGCTTGGCTTTCCTGGTGGAAGGACCCAGCCTTGAACCAGGAGATTCTGGGGCAGGGAGAGGGGGGCTCCTCTTGCCCTGCGGTGGTTTCCTCTGCACGGGCAACGCCATCGCGGCTATTCGTATTCACGTTTGTATCCAGCGCCACATATTTTCCGAGCATATACAGCATCAGGAGCCGGATTGCCTTCCGGTTTTGCTTGTGTGAAGGCTGACACCACCCAGTCCTGCATCAGGAGCCTGGACTTCAGGGGGTGCTTCCGCATTACGTGCGTTCCGCTTTCAAAGAAGAAACAGCGGCCAGAGCCCCATGCTGATTGGTCAGTGTGACGCTGGAACACGTTCATTCCCACAGTCTCCGACGAGCACCTGGAGCCACAGCTTCTCCGGGTTCGCCATCTTGGAGAACGACCTGATTTCTAATTATAAGTCAGAAATCCAACTTAACCAACAGATTTCACCATCCTTGTCATAGGCCCCGGGAGAGCAAAGGAGGCAGGGGTTAGGGAAAAAACATGACAAGAAACAGCAACAACACATATCATTAAATAAAAAATGTGACCGGCCTCCATTACAAGTGTCGTCGCCCGATGCCTTTCAACAGGCACACACCCGCACTTGCATTAACCCCGGGGTACTGAATAGCAGCTTGTCTAAGTGAGGTGCTGGCGGTTTGGTCAAAGCCCGCCCTAATGAAAAAGGCAGGACCACCTACCATGAACCTTTCTCTATGACTTCATTCTTCAGCAGTGCTCGAGTGTAAATAAACTTGTTTACCAGGATCCGAAGGGTGATGTTAATGAAGTCTTATTTGTGCCGCCACAATGACAAGTAATTTGGGCACAGTTGAACTCAGGAGAGCGGAGGAGGAAATAACCAAAAGAAATTGCATTTCTTGTTCTAAAGTTTCCATACAGATGTCCTGAGCCAAAGTTAGTACCGTCAATATTCTCCTTTGCTTTTGATTATGTGTCCATAGTAGAGAAAAAAACAACAACTCTGTTACTGCCTAATGTGGTAAACAAAATTATACTGTATGTAACAAGAAGAAAAGTGAAATGAGAAGCATTGATGAATGTACCGACGGGTGTAACCTTGGTGGCCAGTATGTGGTTTTTATGAAATGGATGCATGAATTCGAGGGCCCTAATTATTGCTTTCAATTGACAAAGTATGGCGAGTATAGAGAATGTTGCTGTACAACCCTGCCTGTGTCTCAAAGCAGCTTTAGACGTAAATATAGAAATTTTTGTGCACAAGGCATTGCATTTAAAAATTATTGTAAAAAGCAAGGCAGGTTTTAATGCTTTATTGAGTAGATCTGATGGATGACTAATTTTGTTTGTTTTTGTTGTTCTGGAGCCGGGATCCACAAACTACAGCCCGTGGGCCAAATCTGGCCCACTGCCTGCTTTTGTAAATAAAGTTTTATTGGGAAAGAGCTATGTTCATTTGTTTAAGTACTGTCTGTGGCTGCTCTCATGATATACCCGCCGGGGCTGAGTAGTTACTACAGAGATTGTACAGCCCACAAAGGCTAAAATATGTGCAGTTTGGTCCTTTATAGAAGAAATGTCACAGGATCCCGTTCTGTTGGAAATAAGTATCTCAGAGAAGATCCACAGGCTGTTGGTGAGGTGATGGCCAGATGGGGTGGGGAAAGAAATAACCACGTATTTTCAGATAATGGGAAGGAAGAACCAGAAACAGAGTATATGCAGGGGAAGTTAGAGCCTTCCATGAGGAGCTGGGTTCCAACGTGAGCAGGGGATGAGAGAGCTCTGTGGGTCACGATTCCATTCTTTAAGAAGCGGAGTATAAACCTAAATGGAACTGCTTGGGTACAAAGACAAATTACCATGTAGGTTTTAATAGAGGTATTAAACCTTTTATCAACTTATGGGATCTCTGACTCACAAATAAATCGCCTCGAAATCAGAACTTCAGTGGAGGGAAACATCTCTCTGGAAACTCAGACGTGGAGAGAAGGATCCCGACTTCCCCTTGCCGACTGGCGGGGGATGGTTAAAGCAGCTGGATTCTCGCACTCTTAACCTTTGTGTGGAGGCTATCACCTCTGCTTGTACGGTGGCTGCGAACGGAGAGAAAGGAAACATGGAACGTTTTTCTCATGCCGAAGGCATCTCTTGCCCAATAGGGTTCATTATACTAGGCCAGTACCTACCTGTTTAACAATTCTGTGTTTGGATTCAGTAGCCCAGTGGGTCGTAAAGGAAGGGTTGGCCCTGGATTTTATGGGTGATGGGGATCTTTGAATCCCAAAAGTGGAGGTGTGGGATCACTCTGGGGAGACACTCAATAACGTGACAGTTAATACAGTGAGTACACGTTAGCCCGGATAGTCTAACGTCTGGGTCTTCTGAGACAGAAGGTGACTCCTGGTTCAAAAAGTCCTAGTAAAACTTTTACTGCTACTTTCCTTTCCTGCTCTCTTAACGAGAGGGGGAGCCTGGGCTCACAGTCTGGCACTCACAGAACCACGTGCTCAGCAACAACAGGACAACAGAGACAGTGGCTCACCTTGTCCAGGCACGGCCCAGAGAGCCTTCACACACTACCTCCTTTAGAGCACACAGCACTGTGAGGAGGCACTAGTATCATCCCCGTTTTATAGACGAGAACATGGAGGCACAGAGAGGCTAAGTGACTTGTCCATGGCCACGCAGCTAGAAAGGAGAAGAGCCAGGCAGTCCTTCTCCAGAGTCCAGGCTTTAAAAACATCTTTAAGACAGACCTCAGGTACATAGAATTGGGTTCGCTACAATCTTGGTATGACATACTCTCTCAGGCATGCACTCGCTTTTCCTTATTTCCTTAACGAAATTACAAATCATTTAAAACACACATATACACACATTCACACGTGTATGTAGTTTTAGTTCGGGCTCCCACAGAAGCAGACCCCGAGACTGGGATTTGGGCGCAGGTGGCTTGTTTGGAAGGGACTGGGAAATCAGAAGAGAATGGGGGAAGTGAGATAGGAAAAGAAAGGCCGTAGGTAAGGAGCATGTTCTTTTTTATTATTTTTTTAAGTTTTTATTTACGTTCCAGTTAATTAACATGCGGGGTAACACTGGTTTCAGGTGTACAATATAGTGATTCGACACTTCCATAAAACACTGGGTGCTCGTCACAAGTGCCCTCCTTCCCCTCCCCCTGTCTAACCCACCCTCACCCCCTCCCTTCTGGTCACCATCAGTTTGTTCTCTATAGTTAAGAGTCTGTTTCTCGGTTTGCTTCTCTCTCTCTCTTTCTGTTTCTTTCTTTTTTCCCCATGTGCTCGTTTGTTTTGTTTCTGAAATTCCACATGAGTGAAATCATACGGTATTTGTCTTTCTCTGACTGACTTATTTCACTTAGCAAAATACTCTCTATTTCCATCGGCATCATCGCAAATGGCAAGGTTTCATTCTTTTTTATCGCTGAGCAATATTTCATTGATGTATATATAAAACATACGTATATATTATACATATATATAGCTTCTTTATCCATTCATCAATCAATGGACACTTAGCTGTTACTATAAGTTGGCTATTGTAGATAATGCTGCTATAAACATCGGGGATTCATGTATCCCTTTATATTAGTATTTTTGTATTCTTTAAGTAAATACCTACTAGTGTGATTGCTGGATGGTGGGTAGTCCTATGTTTAATTTTTTGAGGAACCTCCATACTGTTTTCCAGAGTGGCTGTATCATTTTGCATTTCCACCGACAGTGCAAGAGGGTTCTTCTTTTTATTTTTATTTATTTATTTGGGGGGGAGGAAAAGAGAGAGAGAGAGAGAGAGAGGGAAAGCCACTGAGAAAGGAGAGGGAGACACAGAATCCAAAGCAGGCTTCAGGCCCCAAGCTGTCAGCCCAGAGCCCGGAGCAGGGCTTGAACTCCTGAACTGCAGGATCATGACCTGAGCTGAAGTCTGGTGCTTAACTGACTGAGCCACCCAGGCACCAAGAGTTCTAAGCGATATGTTCTTAAACCTGAGCCACAAAGGGCAACCGGTGGGAAAGCTGAAAAACACATCACCCCATGCGCCCAGGGATGAGGGAGTGGGGGCACCGATACACCAGCTGTGGTACAAGCCTTGGCAAAAGGGGGAAAAGCCTTGGAGGGTAGAAAGGCTTGGTAGTTGCAACTCATCGGGGGAAAATGAAAAATTAGGATACATAGTAGTGTTTCTCAATATTAAAAAAAAAAGAATCATTGTTACCCCTAAGTAGACTTTTAAAGCATTTTTTCCTTTATTATTAAAAAAAAATTTAATGTTTATTTTTGACACACACACACACACACACACACCCACACACACAGTATGAACAGGGGAGGGGCAAAGAGAGAGGGACCCACAGAATCTGAAGCAGGCTCCAGGCTCCAAGCTGTCACCACAGAGCCCAACGTGGGGCTCGAACTCATGAACCATGAGATCATGACCTGAGCCGAAGTCGAATGCTTAACTGACTGAGCCACCCAGGCACCCCGAAAAGCATTTTTTCCTAATTGTCCCCACCTCCATGAAGTTTTAATACCACATATGTATTGCAAATATGTTTATGCACTGTGGGCCTTTGTGGGGGAGGAGGGTTACCAGGCATTAATTTTTCTATTAAAAATGTTTATTTTATTTTAAAATGTTTAAGTGTTTATTTCATTATATTTTATTTTTGACGGGGGGTGGGGGAGAGAGGGGTGGAGAATGAGGGAGACACAGAATCCAAAGCAGGCCCCAGACTCTGAGCTGCCAGCACAGAGCCCGACATTGGGCTCAAAGCCACAAAGCCTAAGATTATGACCTGACCTGGGCCAAAGTCAGATGCCCAACCAAATAAGCCACCCAGGCACCCCTGCAAGCCTTTAAAATGTGCAAG
Source organism: Paguma larvata (assembly GCA_030068075.1). Classification (NCBI taxonomy): domain Eukaryota; kingdom Metazoa; phylum Chordata; class Mammalia; order Carnivora; family Viverridae; genus Paguma; species Paguma larvata. Next base: position 124,916,623 of record CM057827.1, on the reverse strand, counting down.
AATTTTTGCCCCTTATATTAAGGTTCTCCAGGACCAACAGGATGTGTGTGTGTGTGTGCATGACTTGATTCTTATGCACATTGATATACACATACTCATATATATAAGCATATGAATATATTTCAGTATGTTCATATTTTTGAAACATAAAAAATAAGGAAGTGGATCACACAATTATGGAGACTGACAAAGTCTCAAGACCTGCAGTAAGCGAGCTGGAGACCCAGGAGAGCCAATGGTGTAAGTTCCAATCCAAAGGCCAACAGGCTGAAGACCCAGTGTGAGCTGATGTTTCGGTCTGAATCTGTAGAAGGCAAGAACCACCATCCCGGGTCCAGGTAGTCAGGCAGGAGGAATTCCCTCTTGCTCACGAAGGGTTAGCCTTTTTGTTCTATTCGGGCCCTCAGTTGACTGGGTGGGACTCATCCATTTTAGGGAGGGCGTTCTGCTTTACTGCTTTGCCAATTCAAATGTTAATCTCACCAAGAAATACCTGTGAAGACCCACAAGAATGCTTGACCAAGTGTCTGGGCACCCTATGGCCCGGTCAAATTGAAACATAAAATTAACCATCACACCCCAAACCCCCATTCCAACTATAACGCAGTTGGGGGAGATCTTCCTCCTGAGGACGCATGGTCCAAGTGACCCGGGCAAGTCACAGACTACGGTCTGCATCTGGTATGTATATATGTCCAACCCACACCATCCAGCTCTTGTCTCTCTGTCCCTGCTCATTGGGGCGGCTGACCAGTGGTGCTAAGGTGGCGAATCCACAGGAACAGAGAGAGGGGCATTTCATTTCATTTTTCTAGGCTAAGGGATCCTGGGGGAAGACAGAAAGCGAAGGAGGAGAAGAGGGTAGGATGGATTCGAAGCCAGCAATTAACTCTGAGAATCCACCACAGCAGAAGCGAAGCTCTGGTTTTCATTATTTTCCGGGATCTCTCTGTAGTTTCGATTTCCCCCAAAGGAGCCCCGGCACAAAATAATTAGGCCCTGCCTTGGTATTTCGCTGCTGTTGAAATCGGCTTCTCGAGAGGATGCGAACATCCCTCTCCATGCCTGAGCCCCACCTCAGTCTCAATGAGAAGCTAACTTCTCATGTTCCTAAGTTGAAAAGCAGTTGAACAGATGGTGGCTGACACCTTTCTCAGGAATCCTGGAAACCCACCAGTCTATCCACCGAGGTATGAAAAAAGAGAAAAAGGGACCCAAAGATGTGGTGTGGAGGGAGAAACGACGGAAGTGCATGAGCCCAAGAGAGCAGCGTGCTGCGTGGCGGGCTGGAGGCACACTCTCCGCCATAAGCCGGGAGCTGAGGAGCCAGGAGGGCACCTGCTCTCTCCTCGGTGGGACACACGGCTGCAGCCGGGAGGCTGAGATCAAACAGCATCCTGACCCAGCCTGTTCACAGTGGGCAGTCCTTCTCCCCAAAGATTCTGAAGATGAGTTAGAGTAAAGCATTCCAAATTTGTGTGCTTGCCTTAACATACCAGAATTCCTTCCAGGTGCTAAGTGGAAGCCTAGATTGTGAAAACTGGACCATAGAAGACGTGAAGAGAAGCAAAGGAAAAGCCATCCAATATGGCGCACCTACTTTTCCCACGAGAGCCCGACATACTATAAACCTGTATCTGGACTTGAGCACTGAGGAGCAAGCAAAGAAGTTTTTGTCTGCTGTTTCCTACGCAAAGAATGTCTTTGGTGGGGTGGGGGGTTGAGAGGAAAACAGCTTTAAATCACCTTGGTCAGGGATATACATTTGCTTTCTTACCAGATGATTTCAGATTTGTTTCAATAAACAGGGCAGTGATGGTTGGCTATAACCCAAGACACTACATCAGATTATTTGCCCTTTTATTAAACTTGAGACAGAATATCTATATTATCTTTGTCCTGATAGAAACTCATCACTCGGCCTCAGTGACAATTTTGTGGCTGACCACATAAAACTTAGTAGCCATTAAACTACCCCAATAGCATTGCTCTGATTTTTTTAGTTCCTAGAAATTTAAGTCATTATAGAAATCGTTGTAGAGAATCGAATATAGGGGAGAATCCTAGAATACGGAACATATTGTTGTTTTAGGGCTAGGATCTAAAAGAGTGTTAAGGCAAATCAATCCCTTCACTTTCTAGAAGTGGCACGCTGCATCCAAAGAGGTTGAACAATTCACGGAAGGCTAGCGGCTGGCTGGCAACAGACATTTCCTACCTCAGGGAAGCTTGCCTACCCCTCCTCACACAAAATGAGATAACTACCCACAGGTTCACTTGAAAAGTCCACTAACTGGGACTTAGGGCCACAGACTGGCATTTTAGAAAGTTTAAGATAGGAAATCTGCCCACACCGTGACAAGGGGAAATGGACCAAAAATGGTGGCCTATCGGATCAGCTTTCTATTTGCTTCGTAAAGAACTGTCCGATGGAGTCACGACACTAGGAAATCTCCATGCCAAAGTCCTCCAAAGAACACACTCAAATCCCGCACACCTGTTTACAGATGCCTGCAGATCGGGAACAAATGTTTTGCTTCACGCCACAAGGAAAAAGGGGCTTTCCGTGACCCAGAAGTGACATGGTTGTCCCCCGTAAAGTCCAACGACAACACTGCAGATGTGGTGAAAAGCAGGGTTACGTGTGCCGGCCAAGATCTCCCGTAGCAAAGGGAAGAGCCGGAGTTGGGAACATCCCGCCCACAGATCCGGTTACGGGAGTGGGTTTGGACAGAATCATAGGACCCCTGGCTAGGCGGAGAGCAAATTCAAAAAAGCGGGATGCATCAGATGGTGTTTGGGGATACAGAAAAGAAATAGTTGACCTTTTTTGCTTTTATTTTTAATGTCAAAAATAAGGAGTAAATTAATTTTTCTGAGCATCTAATATGTGGCCAGCACATACGCTCTCTCTTGGCCACGCAGTCTCAGTGTGTAAGGCACCAGGGGTCCTGGGGGACAGACAGAGAAGCCCCATCCTGATAGACGGCACTCTGACGACCCGGCTAAGTGGCATCACGCATGACCGTACTTCGTTGTAAGTAGACTAATTTTGACAAAAAGGACAAGTGGGGCTTCCGGATGGGCGAATGATAAGCTGTTTGGATGCATGTTCCTACTTTCATTTTCACATCTAAAAATGCTACATAAAACTAGACTTTTTAAAACCTTAAAATAAAATAAAATAACCTTCTTAAAATATCAAGGAATTGGCAGCAAAATTAGGAATTATAAGCTAATTGAAAACTGATGTTTAAGTGGGAACCCTGAAAACCCTTATTCCTAGGGTGTTTGCTGATATAGACACACACAAGCCTTAGATTTTACCGTCTCTTGGGGCATGAGGAACGGAAATCAAGCCATAATAAACCCTCCCCCAAGTAAACTGGGGTTGCTCTCTCAAATTATGGGTGATCCAGAGAGAACCATCCTTGCATAGATTTGCAGCCCAAGGTAACATCATTGGGGAAGACTAAAGTCCTGGTAGCTATGACTCCCATTTGAAAGAACCTCATGCCATCGTGCGTTGAGGTAGTTAGCAGAAAACAAAGGCAAATCTTCTAAGGAATGCCCCTTTCTTCTGGATATCAAATTATTCCTACAAATAATTTTTAATGACAGAAAGCAGCACCCGACTAAAAATAACCAAGCACGTGAGGAAATTGTCACTGTGAATGAGAACAATCAGAAACAACATAAAATAGAAGCTTCCGGAGACTTCACCTATCGGCCTTGTCAAACACAGACCACAAAGCAGGTGTGCTTGACTGTGTTTAAAGATTAAAGATAGGACGCCTGGGTGGCTCAGTCGGCTAAGCATCTGACTCTTGATTTCAGCTCAGGTCGTGATCTCACGGCTCCTGGGTTCAAGCCCTTCATTGGGCTCCGCGCCAGTGTGGGGCCTGCATGGAATTTTCTCTCCCTCTCTCTCTGCTCCTCCCCCACTCATGCTCACTCTCTCTCTCTCTCCTCTCTCTCTTCACTCTCTCTCTCATAATAAATAAATTTAAAAAAATTAAAGACAAATAGACACACACACACACACACACACACACACACACACACACATACACATATACATACACATGGAAGAGGAAACTATAAAAAGTGACATAAAAATTTTTTTAAAGACCAGATAAGGTTTCTACAAATGAAAAGCACAAGAATTAAAATGAAGAAATCAGTGGATACAAATAAAAACAGAGTAGACACTGGGGCGCCTGGGTGGCTCGGTTGGTTAAGCATCTGACTTTGGCTCAGGTTATGATCTCATGGCTAGTGAGTTCGGCCCCCAGCCCCAAGTCAGGCTCTGGGCTGACAGCTCAGAGCCTGGAACCTGCTTTGGATTCTGGGTCTCTGTCCCTCTCTGCCCCTCCCCTGCTCACGCTCTGTCTCTTTCTCTCTCAAAAATAAATAAACATTAAAAAAATTAAAAAAAAATAACCAACAGAGTAGACATAGCCAAAGAAAGAATTTAATTAAATGGAAGATATATTCGAGGACATTTTCCAGAATACAGCACAAAGAGACAAAGAGATAGAAAATAGAGAATAGAGGTTACAAGATATGGAAGATGAACTGAGAAGGTCTAATATCCACCTGAGCACAGTACCTGAAGGAGAGAATAGAAACGAAGATATGGAGAATTTGACAATATAATGGCTGAGACTTCAATAATGAATCATTGCATAATGAATTCAAGAATGAATTTCAAGCAGTATAAATAAAAAGAAATACAAGCCTAAATACATCGTAGTGAAACAGCAATACGGGAAAAACAAAAAGTTATACAAGGAACCATAGTAAAAAGATCTGCCTGAGTCACAGACTCACAGCTGGCTTATCAACTGTGACAGTGAAAGTCATAAGATAGTTGAATGACACCTTCGATTGGATAAACAAAAATGGCTGCCAACCAAGTATTCTATAGTCAGAGATGATACTTTTCAAGGGCAAAATAAATACACTCTCAGAAACAAGCAAATGCTCTTGACTTTATCACCAGTAGCCTCTCATTAAAAGAATTTTTTTAATGTTTATTTATTTTTGAGAGAGAGAGAAAGAGAGCGCAAGCATGGGAGGGGCAGAGAGAGAGGGAGACACAGAATTTGAAACAGGCTCTAGGCTCTGAGCTGTCAGCACAGTTTGTGGGACTCGAGCCCACAAACCGTGAGATCATGACCTGGGCTAAAGTCGGACACAACTGACCGATCCACCAGGCACCCCACATTAAAAGAAATTTAAAAGGTAGAAAGAGGGGCCCCTGGGTGGCTCAGTCAGTTAAGCCTCCAACTTCAGCTCAGGTCATGATCTCACAGCCTGTGAGTTCAAGCCCCGCATCGGGCTTTGTGCTAACAGCTCAGAGCCTGGAGGCTGCTTCAGATTCTGTGTCTCCTTCTCTCTCTCTCCCCCTCCCCATGCTCATGCTCTGTCTCTCTCTGTCTAAAAAATAAATACACATTACCAAAAAAATTTAAAAAAAAAGGCAGAAAGAAATTGATCCCCAAAAGAAGATAAAGAAGGAACAAAGAGCCAAGAAAGTAGAAAATATGAGGCTAGTTCTAAACAAACATTGACCATCTAAAATAATAATAGTGTCTTGTGAGGTTAAAAAAAGGAAAGAGAGATTAGGAAAAAATTGTAGTCACACACCAGCCTTTTTCTTGCTTCAAATCTCTACATGGGAGGAGACACATTTGTAACAAAACTGGTCACAAGCTATCCCCCCCCAAATCCTCAAATACAAGTGAGTGTAGACAGACTCCCAGTGACGGCAGATCTTCGTGCCAGAGTCTGTGTGGGAAGAAGAAAAGAAGAGGTAATGGCATTTTATATACTTGGGAATAGCAGAACCCCAACAAGAATGTACTGGAACCCAGAAAGCCAATTGAGGGCTGCACTGCTGAGCGAGTACAAGAGTCATGAACTCTCTCAAACTGGCCTTCTGGAGCTTCCTTCTAAGACATGACCCCATACCTGGGGGAAAGTGCTGGGAGTGGAATTTCAATGGAGCCAGATCAGGACAACGTCATAAATGAAGAGAGGAGAAGATCTAGCCCAGAGATAAGGGAGGGCACCCAAGACAGGGAATCGCAGAGCGTAGCCATCGGATGCTTGATATCGCATTCAAACAGCACAAGAGGGGGACTTTCTGATGTACGAACCCCATGTCTTAGCTCGGGCTGCTATAACAAAATTCCAGAAACTGGGTGGTTCATCCACAAGAGAACTTTATTCCTCACAGTTCTGGACAGCAGGTTGCCAGCAGACTGGTGACTGCTTCCCATGTCCTCATACAGCAGTGGGGATGAGGGGGCCGTCTGGGGTGTCTTTTATAAGAGCTCTAATCCCATTGTGGGGGCAGAACCCTCGTAACCTCACCTATCAAAATCCCAACCATGTTAGAGGTTGGAGTTTCAAGCCGTGAATTTTGAGGGGACGTGAACGTTCTATCCAGAGCACCCTGCTTCATTTTTAAAAGTCAGGTAAATGAATTTCACCTAAAACTTAGCAATAGAAAAGCCATTAAAGTCAAATTCTGTACAAAGTTAGGATTTAAAGAAGAAAATAAGGAACAAAAACACAAAAAGGCATGCCCACAAGATAAAAGTGCAATCTCCTATTTCAAAATAAGCTAAAGAGGGGCACATGTACCCCAATGTTTATAGCAGCACTTTCAACAATAACCAAATCATGGAAGGAGACTAAGTGTCCATCAACTGACAAATGGATAAAGAAGATGTGGTATATATATACAATGGACTACTACGTGGAAATGAAGAAGAATGAAATCTGGCCACGTGTAGCAACATGGCTGGAACTGGAGGGTATTATGCTAAGAGAAATAAGTCAGTCAGAGAAAGACAGATGCCATGTTTCGATGCATAGGTGGATTTTGAAAGACTTAGCAGAAGACCACGGGGGAGGGGAAGAGGGGGAAAAAAGTCACAGAGAGGGAGGGAGACAAACCATAAGAGACACTTAAATACTGAGAACAAACTGAGGGTTGATGGGGGGTGTGAGAGAGGGGAGAGTGGGTGACAGGCATGGGGGAGGGCACTTCTCGGGATGAGTAATGGGTGTTGTATGGAAACCAATCTGACAATAAATTATATAAAACAAAACAAAAACAAGCTAAAACTTTTTAAGAAAATGATAAGACATGGAAATACATCAGAATTATAAGAACTTAGAAATGAAGTGACAGAAATAAGTAAGAAATAATTAAAAAATGGGGGCACCTGGGTGGCTCAGTTAGTTAAGCATACAACTCTTGGTTTTGGTTCAGGTCATGATCTCATGGCTTATGAGTTAGAGCCCTGTGTCAGGCTCTGTGGTGGCAGCATGGAGCCTGCTTGGGATTCTCTCTCTCTCTCTCTCTCTCTCTCTCTCTCTCTCTGCCCCTCCCTTACTTGCTCCCTCTCTCAAAATGAACAAATATTCTAAAAAAATAATAAAAGAAAAATATCACTTCAGAACGAAGAGTTAACTAGAAAGAATATGAGGGAGATTAACAATGAATGATGCCTTAGGAGAAATAGAAGTCTAAAAAAGAAAAAGTTTTCAAATACAAAGAAAAGAAGAAAGGGATAAAAAGTATTTGGGAGAAAGTAACAAAAGTTAAAGATAGCAACGAAGACAAAATATGTAGATAATAGAACACCTTTAGAAACAAACCAAGCAGAGCAGGAAACAAATACTAATGACTGTAACCCAAGGAAACTTGTCTAAAATTAGAGGGGAAAAAAGGATTTAAAATAACACATCGAAAGAGGACCTCATGTACCTGTGACTATCACCTGAACGTTACTAACACCTAGAGATAGTCTACTGTAATCACGGGACTTTAAAGAAAAAAATTTAAATTATTTGAACATCCAAAACAAAAGAGAATGGAACTTGTTTTGTTTTGTTTTAATGTTTATTTTTTGAGAGAGAGAGACATAGCACGAACAGCGGAGGAGCAGAGAGAGAGGGAGACACAGAGTCCGAAGCAGGCTCCAGGTTCCGAGCTGTGAGCACAGAGCCCAACTTACAAACCATGAGATCATGACCTGAGCTGAAGTCGGCCACTTAACCAACTGAGCCACGCAGGCACCCATGAACTTTTTTTTTTTAAGTTTATATATTTATTTTGAGAGTGAGAGAGAGAAGCAGAGAGAGAGAGAAGAGAGAGAGAGAATCCCACCTAAGCGGGCTCTATGCTGACAGCATGGAACCCAATGTGGGGCTCCAGCTTACAAACTGTGAGGTCATGACCTAAGCCAAAATCAAGAGTCAGATGTTTAACTGACTGAGCCAGCCAGGTACCCTGAGAATGGAACTTGTGAGAAAAGAATCCTAGATCTGACTTTCAGACAGCAGTAATTATGTCAGGGAAAACAAAACTGTAGCCATGCGTTTAAGAAAATGTCCCCAAGGGGGCGCCTGGGTGGCTCAGTCAGTTAAGTGTCGGACTTCGGCTCAGGTCATGATCTCACAGTCTGTGAGTTCAAGCCCCGCGTCGGGCTCTGTGCTGACAGCTCAGAGCCTGGAGCCTGCTTCAAATTCTGTGTCTCCCTCTCTCTCTGCCCCTCCCTTGATCATGCGTTGTCTCTCCTGCTCTCAAATATAAATAAAACATTAAAAAAAATTTAAAAAAAGAAAATGTCCCCAAGATTTGATACCCAGCAAAATTGAATTTCAGATATAAAAACACACTGTTATATGCAAGATCTCTGAGAATATTGTTCCCACGAGCCCCGTGGGAGAAACTTACTAGAGAAGAAGCTTCGGACAACCAAATGACCCTCCTCGATGTGAGGGCAGATGGTGGGGATTAAGTTTATAGCAACCCGCACAACTAAGTCTGAACGATGGCTTAAAGTGGGTGAGCATAGACTGTAAAGGCCATATGCTCTGACAATTTATAGTACACCTACTTAAAAAAACAGAGAGAACACGAGGAGAGCATATGCCAAAAGACTTCTTTTAATTTTGAAATAATCATATTGGTAGTCCATTCGTATTTTTGGGTTTTTTTTAATATCAGTATTCTTATTCCAAATCTTTTGTGCGTGCGATATGGGATAAGACAAATGACTAATTATGGACAATTCTAATCATATGATCCTTTGTATTCTTGAGAAATGAGCATTCATGATATAGAAGAAAGGAGTTACAGGTGTGATATAGAAGAAGTTAAATGAAATCTAGGAAGTTTTTAATTTAGGTTAGAAGAACCAATAATGACTCGTGAGATATTTTATCTTTAAATATGTATTTGGATATATGGGTTATGAGACATGAAAATCTTAAAATGAGTGATACACATCAAAATTACACAAACTCAGTTGTGTGTGTGTGTGTGTGTGTGTGTGTGTGTGTGTGTGTGTGTACATGTGCATTTAGATCCTCTAAAAAGAAAACAATGACCACCAACTTCCAGTCTTAGACGGTGGTCCTGAAGTACGATTTCCCCCTACGAGGAACCAGGGCTTCTTGAAGGACTGATTGAATCCAGATCTGGTGCAGGAAGTGTACAAGGTGAGTCTAGAACAGTTTTTCATACCAGCTAGCAAGGAAGCTGTTACAGTCTCCCAAGGTCATGGCCAAAGGACTCAGGAAGCAACCTGAACTCAGGCTCCCATTGGGCCAATTTGAGCTTCAGTAAGAATAATAATACTGTGAAAAACAATTGGTCACTTTTCGAGGAGGATAGGAACTTATTATCTTAAAAACTACTGATGGGAGCCTGGGTGGCTCAGTTGGATAGGCGTCCGACTTCAGCTCAGGTCATGATCTCACGGATTGTGGGTTCGAGCCCTGTGTCCAGGCTGTGTCAGAACCTGGATCCTGCTTTAGATTCTGTGTCTCCCTCACTCTCTCCCCCTTCCTGACTCATGCTCTGTCTCTCTCTCTCTCAAAAATAAATAAACATTAAAAAATTAAAAACAAAACAAAACTACTGAATAAAGGAAGAGACTCCAGCATTTTATTCTTTTTGTGTAACCTGTACTTTGGGATAACCACAGGGTAGATGGAGACGTGTCTTCTCACAGCTACTAAATTACAACAACAACAAAGATAGAATATCACCGCTTTGCAGCCCCCAGGAATTAATAGATTTAGGCATTAAGCAACAATGGTTGTTAACATTTAAAAAAAAAAAAAAAAGTGACAACTGATGTTATACGTCCCGTGGTCTTGCCAAAGGGGTCGAATCCCAATTTGATCCAGCTTTTGGACCCAGCTGCCCAAACCTCTGGAAACAGAGAGCGCTGAGCAATACAGGGTACTGCGAGGATGTGATTTTAAGAACCCAGGCTGTGGGGAAACGAAACCACTCATCATAGTAGCAGGTGCTTCGAGACATAAACTGTAAGGAAAAGAAAAGATGGAAAGAGAGCTTGTAGATGAAAAGATTTAAGAGAAATATCAGGAAGAGTCTCCATGGGCGGCGCAGTGCCATAGTGTCTAGGGGATGCACGTCTACTTGATAAAACGAATTTTTAAAGAAACGCAAGGAAATTGTAAGGGTAGAAACCAAAGTCGTGGTTACTTAAGGGCTGAGGAGGGGAAGAAAGGAATAAACGTGCTTGGGGGGGGGGGAAGGAGGGGGAGTGGCAGCAAAACTGCCTTCCTGACCTGAATGGTGTTTATGTTAAAGTATTTCATGAAGCTATGCATTGCATTCATGTGGCTTTCTGCTTTATTTTACAATAAAAAGAGTGTGTTAAAACAGACTGAGTATATGGTAACAACGCTATATAGAGGGACAAGTGGAGATAAAATGGTCTAAGATCTTTATATTGTCTGGGAAGGGAGTAAAGGTACTGATTGACTTTAGACTTTAATACTCATGGTGTTGTTTCTAGAATAAGAATGAAAAGAATAGAAATAGAATATGGAGCTCTCAATGTGGTAGAAAGAACAATTGGGTTAATAAAAATAATCCAAAAGTAGGCAGGAAAGGAGAGAAAAAGAGGCATAGAACACGTGTATTACGGGTTGAGCTGCGTCCCCCAGGAAGATATGTTGAATTCCTAAACCCCAGTACCCGCAAGTGTGACCCTATTTGGAAATCAGGTCTTTACAGACGTAATTAAGTTAGGATGATGTCATGCTGAAGTAGGATGGGCCCTAACCCACTATGGCTGTGTCCTTATATTTAAAAAAAAATTAATATTTGTTTATTTCGGAAAGACAAAGAGAGACAGAGCATGAGCAGGGCAGGGACGGAGAGAGGGGGGGACAGAGAATCCAAAGCAGGCTGCAGTCTCTGAGCTGTCAGCACAGAGCCCACAGAGCCTGACAAGGGGGCGAACCCACGAACTGTGAGATCATGCCCTGAGCCAAATTAGGACCTTAACCAACCGAGCCACCCAGACATCCCAGCTGTGCCCTTGTCAAAGAAGAGACCAGACCCAGAGGGAAGGGGCCACATGAGAGCAGAGGCAGATTGGAGCCACGTCCTAAACTGCCAAGGATCGATGGCCGCCCCCGGAAGTTAGGAAGACGCAAGGAAGGATTCCGCCCAGTCTCAGAGGGAATAAGGCTCTGCCGACACTTTGATCTTAGACTTCTGGCCTCCATGACTGTGAAAGAATAGGTTTCTGTTGTTTTAAGCCACCCCGTTTGTGGTATTTCATTACAGCAGCATGGTGGTTCATTGTATGTGTCAATTTGACAGGGGCAGCGGGTGCTCAGATATTTGGTCAAACGTTATTCTGAGTGTTTGTATGAAGGTATTTCTGAGTGAGATTAACATGTGAATGAGTACATTGGTGGAGCGGATTGCCCTCCCCAACATGAGTGGGCCTCACCCAATTTCTGAAGGTGGAATAAAACACGGGGAAGGAAAGAATTCTTTCTCTCTGCCTGTCCTTGAAACTGGAGCATCTGTTTTCCCTGGCCTTCCCACCAGGAACCAGACTAGAACTTCACACTATCGGCACGCCGGGGTGGCTCAGTCGGTTAAACATCTCAGCTCCGGTCATGATCTCACGGTTCGTGGGTTGGAGCTTGGGATTCTCTCTCTCCCTCTCTCTCTGCCCCTCCCCTGCTCTCTCTCACTCTCTCAAAAATAAATAAATAAACATTAAAAAAAAAAGAACTTAACACTAACGACTCCCCTGAGTCTCCAGCCTACTGACTTCTTGGTCTCCATAATTGCACAAGTCAATTCCTTATAGTAAATATAAGTATAAACGTATCCTTCTGGTTCTTTTAATTAATATATAATCCAGACTAATATAAGCAGCCCTAGGAAACTAACATAAGGTAAGGCCATTGGAAAGCACAAAATAAGATGCCGACCTTAACATAAATATCTCATAAAATATAAAGAGTTAAAAGCTTCGGCGAACCAACAAAGATAGTCAGACTTATTTTTTTGTTATTTCAACTATATACTATTTTTAAGAGAAACATCTAAAACAAAAGGCCACCAAATATTAAACGTAAAAGTTTGGAGAAATGACAAAAGGAACCACATGCGGCCATATTAATAGCAGATAATATATTAAGCTCTACCGTCTTCTTTAGCATCTTCCTAAAGATGGCCACTTCGCAGTGATAAAAACTTGAATTCACCGGAAAGATACAATTTTTAAAAATGTATATGTACTCAGTATTATAGCCTCAAACTATAAAAGTAAAATTGGGCAGATTTTGCAGAGAAAAAGACAAACCTTCCATCAATGTCAAATTTTTAACAAGATAAGCATCTTAAATATACTTGTAGGATATATTAAATGATAGTATATACTATAATAATGCAAGCATAAGGAAATTAAAGAAATTTGTAGAACCAATTTTTCTCCTATCCTTACTATGAGTTCTTAGCCACATTGCAAGGTAAAAACGATGATTAGTTAATGACATCAGAAAAGAGCATCCAAATCATGTTATAATTTCTAAGAACAGTCATTTATTTTTTAAATGTTTATTCATTTTTTGAGAGAGAGAGAGACAGAGAGTGAGCTGGGGAGGAGCAGAGAGAGAGAGGGAGATACAGAATGGGAAGCAGGCTCCAAGCTCTGAGCTGTCAGTGCGGAGCCCAACATGGGGCTCGAACTCGCCAACTGTGAGATCACGACCTGAGCCGAAATCGGACGCTTAACCGACTGAGCCACCTAGGCACCCCTAAGAGCAGTCTTTTAAACAAGGGTTTATATCCATATATAATGATGAGCATCACCCTAAATGTGCGTTGCACCCAGAGACACTTGCTAATGGTAATGTGAAGTCAGAATGATTTGTTTGACACTTGAAACTTACGTCTGCTTCCCAGGAAACGGTGCTGGAACTGCTAGATATTCACATTAGCGGGAGGGGAAAACTGTGCCCTACCTCCGGAAATTAAGGCCAGAGGGATCCTAGACGTAAATGTAAATGCAAAACCTGGAAAGTGTAAAACTATAAACATAGGAAAATATCCTCCTGACCTAGAAACGGACAGATTTCTCAAATAGGACACAATAGGGTATCCGCAAAAGAAATGAATTGACAAATTGGATTTCATCAAAATTTAAAACCGCCCACCAAAAGACACCATTAAGGAAGACAAAGGTGAAGCATGAAGCGGGAGAGAATATTTGTAGCAAATTCTAAAAATAAATCATATCCATAATATGCAAAGTACTCCCATGAATCAATAAGAAAGAGACAACCAATTATTTAAAAATGGGCAAAATATGCGAATAATCACGTCACAAAAGATGTCTGAATGACCAATCAATCTGCATGCCATTATTACTCATCTGAGGAAACGCAAGTTAAAACCGCGATGGGATTATCAATAGACAGCAACGAGGGTGGTTAAAATTTAAAAGACCAAAGCCGAGTGTTAGCAGGGATTAAAACAACTGAGCCTCTCATCCATTCCTGGTGGAAGTGTAAACAGGAAGGAGACTGGTGATTTCTAAAAAAAAAAACATTAAACATACAACTACTCTATGAAACCGGCACAAGGACATTTACGACAACTTTATTTAGAACTTCTCCAACCTGGAACCAATCCAAATGTCTACCAGCACGAGAACGGATACATAATTTGCACGAGAATGGATACATAATTTGCTGTTCTTTCATATATTTATAGGCGGAAGAATGCTACATAGCAATGACCAAGAATCAAGTACTGATGCCTGCAACAATTTCCATTAATCGCAAAAACATTGAGCAAAAGGAGGTAGACACAGAAGATGTAACATTCAATTTCTATAAAGTTCAAGAACAGGCTAAAAGAATCCTTGGTGATAAAACGTCAGGATAGGGGTTACCACTTCTGCGGGGTTTGGACTGGAAACGGGGAGAATGGAGCCTTCCGAGGCTCAGGATAGGTGTTCTATGCTAATCTGGGTCGTGGTCATATGAGTGGATACACACACAAAAATTCACAGTGCCGCACACCTAAGGCTTTTGTGTTTTAGTGAGTGTAAACTAACACCTAAAACAAAAGGCAAATTTCTATAATTTTCTTAGCAATCTTTAATCAGAGAGTCCAAACTTTAAAATATTTCATTAGTTGTAATGGTAAGTGTTTTGAAGCCCCTTCTAAGATTTTTGGTGTCAAAGTCCAATACTCGGTGTATCATTTCTGAATTTTTGTTGCTCTTGTCAGATAAAAAATAGCAGAAATAATGCACGGAAAAAGTAGAGCAAAAGAAAACGCATTCACATGTTAGCAAATACTGGGGAAAGACATAGAACATATTGCTAAAGATTTGAAAATAAAAGTATTTGAAAAATATGCAATATGGGACATTTGCTGTACAGTTAGATGACAGTACAGTGTTATTTTACACATATCAGTTCATGAGGTCTACTAACGTTTGTTTCAGCGATGAAAACATAAAGAATTCTGTTGTTTAGAAGCTATGAAAGGAAAGACGTAGCAGACATATTCTCAGTAGTATATGAATTTATTAAAGATGATGTTTTGTGGGAAAACAGTAGACGTAACCACAGCAGGGATGGATGGTTTGCATTGATTGCAATTTTTTAAATCTTTATTTATTTTTGAGAGAGAGACACACAGAGACAGAGTGCGAGTGAAGGAAGGGTAGAGAGAGAGGGAGACACAGAATCGGAAGTAGGCTCCAGGCTCTGAACTGTCAGCACAGAGCCCAAAGCGGGGCTCGAACTCACAAACTGTGAGATCATGACCTGAGCTGAAGTCGGATGCTTAACTGACTGAACCACCCAGGCGCCCCCAATTTTTAATAAAAGTTCCAGGGCTGGGTTTCAGAGCAAGCATCACAAATGCAGACCAAATCACCGCATCATTCACAGGCAAAGCACTGCGAGAAAGAATTGAAAGGCAAAAAGTACACAAGATGATACAAGGTGTCATCAGTCTAGTTAATTTTGTGAAAACGAGAAGTTTAAAACGCAGTCAAATTTATACAACGTTATAATACCAGGTGGTGACCTTAAGAAACAGGTGTCTTTTTTGACAAAAAAGAAAAACGCTCCAAATTTTCTGACCTTTTCAGGGATGACAAATGGCTTTCAATAACATGGGTCTGTAGGAAGTAAAACTGAAGGGACAGATTCCATCCACACCTTCAAGACAAGGCGCTGCTTGGAACAATGAATTGGAATATAATTTGAAAGTAACATGCTACACAGAGAGATCATTTAGAAACAGATGTTTTAAAATGTTTCCAACATGATGTGACTTTAATTTTGTTACAAAAACAGATACTCTGTGGTCACAAGAAACTCCTCTAGGTATATATTTTATATTTATTTTACAAGTGAAATGCTTAATTGGGTTTTATGTCCAATTATTAAAAATATATATATGCATTATTTAATGGGTGTAGCATTTCGGTTTTGCGAGATGAGAAAAGTTGTGGAGATTGGTGGCAAAACAATGAAAATGTACTTAACATTATTGAATTGAACACTTAAAAGTGGTTAAAATGGTGGGATGCCTGGGTGACTCAGTCAGTTAAACGTCCGACTTCGTTTGGCTCTGGTCATGATCTCACAGTTTGTGGGTTCGAGCCCCGCATTGGGTTCTGTGCTGATGGCTCGGAGCCTGGAGCCTGCTTCTGATTCTGTGTCTCCCTCTCTCTCTGCCCCTCCCCAACTTGTGCGCTGTCTTTCTGTCTCTCTCTCAGGAATAAATAAACATTGAAGAATTTTTTTATGTGGTCAAGATGGTGAATTTTATGCTGTAGTTTATCCCAATTCAAACAACATAAAGCTGAGATACTTCCCAATTCAGTTTCAAGAATAACCGATTAACATCAAAGGAGACAGAGAAGTACTAACCACATTTCATAAAAATTGTTTTGATCAATCGCTAAGTGGGACTGAAAAAATGGAAGTCATGATTCACCATGACCAATGAGGTCTGTCTGTGTTTGGAACCTGGCATGTTTAGAATTATCTTCCACAGATCAACAGTTATAAAAATCAGGTCTTCAGGTAAGCTAAATTTAAAACCAGACTTTGCCATTACACTGTTACAGAACAGCAAGCCAGTAAAACAAATAACGAAATATTTTTAATTCCTATCACTCTCAAACATTGCTGATTTACATGTAATATATTAGCGATGAGAGATTTTTATTATTGTGAATAAAATAAAAATTAACTTAAAACAAGTTTATTTTATCTCTTGCTCATCCTTTCGAGTCTGTTTTGTGATGGTTTATCGTAGGTACAGTTGCCATTTTTACAGTAGAACATGATGTACTTTTGAATAAACGAACGCACGCATATGGATGTAGGGATCTTTTCCTCATGGGAGCGCTCAGTCCAAACACTCTGAGCCCCTCACGTGGTCAGTCACTTACTGTGCTTAGCTTTCTTCCTCCACATCCTCCAGGTGCTTGGCCAGTTGACGTTTAAATGAATCGAGTGCCAAAGAATGGCTGTCTCCCAGTGGCCCGGGGATCTTAGAAAGCACTGGAAGTCTCTGTCTTCTACCAAACCAAAACCTGCCTTCTGAAGCTTCTGCTAATTGGTTCTAGCCCTGACCTTAGAGTCCATGGCACCTGCTGCCTCTTGCTTGGCTGGAGTGCCCTTCAACAGGCTTGCGAACCATGCCCTCACCCCCAGACCGGTCTTCTTAGAGTGGATTCTCACTCATTTTTGGTGGTCCAACATTCGACGTCAATCCTAAAAGCATTGAGTCTCCTCTGGGGTATTTCCTGAGTGACTTCCTTTTGGGAGGCGATGGCCGTCACCCAGAGTCTGGGTCCCTCTGCCCAACCTCAGAGCAGCAAGGGAGCAAGCACGTGATGTTCCAGGAAGGGAGACAAAGACGTGGGACAGCGGAGCTTGTATCTTTCCCCAGGGATCCAGCTCTGAGTCCGACATGGGGCTCGAACTCACAAACCGTGAGATCATGACCTGAGCCCAAGTCGGACACTTAACCGACTGAGCCGCCCAGGGGCCCCTCGATACACCTTCTAAAAGCAAATACGCTCATTTCTTAAGGGTGCTCTTCACACTGCCTCATCCTGCTCTTGAGATGGAAGGTCACAGGAGTGGGGCCAGTGGGGGTCCGCCATGCACTGGGCAGAGGTGCGGGAAGACGGGGCGGGGGGGGAGAGGCAGAGAGTAGGAGTCCCACTGATTTTAGCTCCCGTCCCCTCCAACACAGCCACCACCTCCCCAGGCCCAGCTGGCATCACCTCTCACCTGGACCACCGTGAGAACCTCCTACCCAATCTCTCCTTATAACTCTGGCCCTCTCTGAATCGTGCTCCACACCGCAGCCAAACGGGCCTTCCTAAAATGTGAGCCCCACATGCCACCTACCTCCTGAAAGCCTTCGGAGGCTGCATGGAGCTCTCTGCGTGGTAGAAAGGTTCTGTCTGGCCCACACAGCTTTCAGCCCCATCCCGTCCGTCTCCTAATTCTTAGATTCCCAGGCTCCCTCCAGCCTTGCACCTTCACACATTCTGTTCCCTCTGGCCCGCTCTCCTTATCCTCAAGTCAGATATCGGGCTTTGATGGAGGGGTCCCTCCCCCAAGCACCAGCTTCTGTCTGTCTGTGTGTCCTCTCTGGCTGTAGCCCAGTATTTGGCCAGCTCTCAGTGCAAGCTGGAAGTGCTGGGGCGGGGGTGTCAACACCCCCTAGGCGCACCTTCTCACCAATGATGGACAGAACTCGGTGAGAAACACCCAGCTTCCAGTACCACTTGGTGGCAGGACGCTTGTCGTCTGTATGGTCTCTCGGGAGTGTATCCTCCGCAACACTGAGCCAGAGTCCCACCCATATGTCTTTCAATGTCTTTGTTCCCTGACTCTGCATTCACCCTCCAGATGAACTACTCACATGCAAAAACCCAGTCTCGGGGGGCAGCTTGTAGGGGGACCCGGGCAAAGACAGGTCTCCCCATTAAATGCATTTCAGCACTAGGTCCACACTTCTCTACGGCGCCATGTGCAATTTGAAGTAACCTGCTTCCTGGTAGCTCCGTTAATGTCAGTCTTTCCAATAGACTAAAGTCGCGTAGGGAAAAGTCCAGTCTGTCTTGCTCCTCACAGAATTCACAGACCCCACACTCTGCCTGGCACCCGGTGAATACTTAGTAACCGTGTGTAACTGGAAACAGTTCTATTTACCTCTCCCCCGCCTGTTTGACTTGGGAGTATCTTTTGACTTGGGAATATCTTTTGTTGCAAAAGTGTTCACCCTCGAAGTTTCTTCTCCACTGTCTTTCTGATGGATGGTGCTACACAGGCAGGAAGAGGAAACACCTGTTATTCTGGCCTACCTGAGCTCCCTAGCCTCTTTTAAGAAAAGAAACCATGATTTTTGTTTTAGGGACCCAAGTTTTCCTAAGCCCACAATGGGGGCCATTGATCACAATGGGGGCCAAAATGGGTCCGTGAGAGAAACGATCTGAGAATAAAGCCAATGTGGAGGCAATTAGAGCTGAGATATAAATAAGGCCAAGTCCAGATACTATTGCCAAAGCCTGGATCAAGCCAGACCTGAAGCCTCCATCACTCCACTATCAGTTTCGCGAACCAACTATATCTCTTCTTGCTTAAATCAGTCTGGGTTGGGTTTTTGTCTTTTGCAAAAACAAAGAGGCCTGACTAGGACATAAAGCCATCCTTGGTCTGGCCTTAAAAGGGTTCCATGAAGCTTTGGAAATTTAGGCAGATGACAGTCCGGAGACCCAAAGGTGACTGGTTCTTACCTCTATAAGTATAATCAGCCCTACACGAGTGGCTTCCACAGCCGCCCCAGAGACATAAAGATAATGGCAATTATTCATATTGAAGAGTCAGTTATAACTTCTCCTCCTATAAAAAGCCTCCAGCTCACCGCATACAACTGTTTATGATTTATTCTTTCCTTCCACGCTGCCCATAATCAAAAAAGACACACACTTTGGAATCAGATTCTGGCCCCGCCTCATACCAGCCGTGTGCGACTTTGAGTAATTTGCTTTACTTAGCTGATTCTGAATTCCCTGAACTTGTCCTGACTTTATCTACATCTTAGGTTTTCCATAAGGATTCAATCACACATGAAGAAATCATTCAATCCTCACAACAGCTGGAGGGCAGAGAGGTTGAAGAGCGTGGCCCAGGCTAGGTAACGGTGTTCCCCCAGGCTGTGCTGGATGGCTGGCGGGTGCCACGAAGAGGCCATGGGGCAGCCCCTGAGATGTTGAGATACTGAGGACTCGGGTATAACCTGCCTTCCCATGAAGACCCTTCCCCTCCCATAAAGACCGCCGTGTGGCATGGTGTTCCTTGGGCTCCGCCTGCTTCGAGACATAGTCAGAGAGTGGAATCCAGGCAATGAATGGAAGCAGATCAAGATTTGGGGAGTTTTACGCTGGGAGAAACTGCAAGAGGAAACGCAGAGAGGGCTTAGAGACATGTCTCCAGTCTGCCAGCACATCTGGGAAGGAACAAGGCGGCTGCCACGTTCCTGATCCTGCTAAGGACTCTGGCTGGCTCCCGAAATGGGGACTTGGGCTCCGGATGTCAGGGCAAACCCAGACAGTGCTGGTTCTCATTGAAGCTGGGGACCAATAAAACAATGACTGGAAAGCCATGATCTGCAAGATACTCCTGCTGTATTTTTTTCCACAGAAATATACTATGTAGCAAGCTACTAAGTAAATTCCTGGAAACCTGGAAACCCCCCAAAACTGGAAGGAGCAGCTTTTTCTTTTCTCTCTCTCTCTCTCTCTTTTTTTTTTACGATTTCATGAAAAGGGAGATAGAGGGAAAAAAACACATTTCTTGGATTGGACTTTATTCACACAAACTTTCTTTAAAAAAAAAAGAAGGAAAGAAAAGAAAAACTGGCACTGTTTAAGCTAAGCATGAAACTGGCGCTCCAGTAAGTCTTTAAAATGTTGCCTGTAATTGGGTGGCTTGGAAAATTAACTTATCTCCAGATGAGGAAACCTGAAACGGTCTTCTACGTGAAAATTAGTGCCCGCTTCTCCCCAGGAGGCGGACAGAACAATGGGGAAGGGGCAGAGTTGCAGGTGGGACGCTCAGCCAAACAAAAGGGCCCCTAAGACTTGGCTAAAATAGAGAATAAAAGTTAGCAACAGCTTCCCGCTTGTCCCCCTCTTCCCTCTCGGGAGCGCCTGGCCACATGCTGCCCCAACAGAGCCTCTCCGGAGAGATACGGAGCCCCCGAGGCAGTTAAAGCAGCAACTGATGCCCCCTGGCTCCCCTCATCTCCAGCCTCCCTCTCCCCTCCGGGGGGAGCAAATCCAGCCACCACACCCACCTCCCCCGGTTGGTGGCTTTTGCTCTGTTCTGCTGAAGACATGCAAAACACGCTCATGTTTTGGTTCTTTTTAAAGATCTTTGGAGAGGGATACATATTACAGGAGCTTTATTCGGACGAGTCTGTCGGCCAGGTAACTGTGCTCCTGATTGTGGGGACAAACCTCGGCTCTGAAGGGTGAAGGCCTGCGGTTCGAATCCCGGCTTTGCCTGGGTGAAAATGGCGAGGGCAGTTTCTGTCTTGCTGATAGGTTGTGAGGATCAGCAAGAAGGGCGAGCAAGGGCCAGCCTGCACGCGGTTGGTGCTTAGGAACCCCCGAGCGCGCTCCGGGCCAGGCCGAAGAAGGCAGGTGGCTCCCTCCAGCTCCCTGGCTCACCTGCGCAGCTGGCCGAGGGAGGGAAGAGGAAGAAGGGGGGGTGAGGGTGGGGGGGGAGGAAGCCCCCAAGCTGGTACGAAACTTCACCTAGTACCTTACCGACGTTCCTCAAGGAATTTGCATCCCGACCTCCCGGATGACCCTGAAACTGACGCCCGCGCCCTCCCGTGCGCGAGCAAATGGGTCACATGAAATCGACACGGCAAAGTCACACCCTCCACTGAAGCCGGATTTTCTGATTTGGAGGCTTTGCCTGTCGCATTACAAAGGCTTTGTTTTCTTCTTTTCGCGCTCTTCCCTCCGCCACCACCACCCCCACACACCTCCGCCGCCCCCGGTCACCCCCTCCCCACCCCCCCCCTCCGGAGCGCACACAAAAGAAGACCCCGAAACGGAGGTACCGGAACCTGCGGGGCTTGTTTACCACTTTGGGCGCCTCCGCGCGGCGCTGCCCGGCGCCGCCACCTACCGGCGGGAGTCGGCACTGCAGCCGGGTGCGGGCCAACAACTGCGGGCCGATGACCCAACGCCGCAGGCATCTGAGGATAACCTTTCGCCTTTCTTTCCAAGACCAAATAAGGGGGCTCTTCCCTCTGCGTCCCGGGCCTGTGGCGGTTAGGCCAAGGGGCGTGGAAAGGAGGATCCGGGAACGAGGCTGACAGTCGGCAAAACAACCGACCACATTGTTCCCGCGGCGGCCGGCCTCCTCCCTGCGCCGCGGGCACGGCCGGTGCCCAGGCGGGGCGCTCCCTGTATCCGCGGACGCGGGGAGCCGGGCCGGCGAGCGGGCAGGGCCGCCGTCCCAGGGGCCCCCGAGCCCCATCCGCAGCACCGCCAAGCCTCCCCGCCCCCCAGGAGTGGGCAGGGTCCCCGCAGTCCTGCCTTGGGCCCCGCGGGGCAGCAGAGCCGGGCGGGGGGCGCAGCCCGGGGGGAGCTAGTTCCCGCTGCCAGGGCCTCGGAACCCTGGCATCACCCCCGAGGGAGGGAGTCACTGGTGGTTAGTTACATTCTGTAACTACAGAAACCGAGATTTGACCTATATTTTCGAATATGGCCCCCACTCTAGTCTTCCTTCCAGAAATCCAAGTGAGTGAGTCTGACCTGACTTGCTATTCATTTTCATCCCGCTTGGTGTTCCAGAATGCCACCCAGAAGCTTCGGACAGGTCGGGAGATCTCACCAGCTGGCGTGTGGACGACCTGCGAGGGTCTCCGGTGCTCTGGGCCAGGAAGCCATGGCCATCCCCTCTCACTGCCTCCTCTCAACTACAGGCCCTGCTCCCCACCCACGGTGGGCCGTAGTGGTCAGTTTTTAAAATGTGTTTACCGTTTGGCTATTTGGTGATACTTCTGAGTTTTATCCTAAGTAGGTAATGGGGAGTACATGTTCCGATGACGGTGCCAGTCCCGCTTGTGACAACAGTTGGCCTTAATTGAGCACCTACTATGTGCCAGAAACCATTATCGACGTTCTGCAGACATGTACTCACAACATCCCTCTGCAGTGGGCATTATTCATAACCCCATTTTACAGAGGAGGAACCTGCCCTCAGAGGTTGGGTTTCCACTGAAGATCAGCCAGCCAGGGAGTGGCAGAGCCAGGATTTGTGCTTGGACTGCGGGGCTCCCGAGCCTCTGCCCTTGACCGCAACACTAAATGTTTATCAATGGGGATTTGATTAATTTAGAGTACATCCGTATAATGGAATATTCTCCAGCCACTTAAATGGTGAGGTAGATTGGGAATAATTGGCATGGCGAAATGTCCATGACATATTGTTGAGTGAAAACAGCTGGTTACACAACAGCCCCGCTGAACGGGATCCGCGGCTGTGCCTGCCTGCGCAGCTGCGCGGGGCGGCGCTAACTGCAGTCACCTGCGGGCGGGAGGCTTTCAGGTGGCGAATTTCACAGGCATGTTTTCTGTATTGTTGAACGCTTTTTGGAAATGAGTGTGTATCATTTTCTGGTAAAAAGAGGTATTTTCAAAAAAGGGGGGCACCTAGGTGGGTCAGAAGGTCGGCTCAGGTCTTGACCGTGCACTTAGTGAGTTGGAGCCCCACATTGGGCTCTGGGATGACAGCTCAGAGCCTGGAGCCTGCTTCAGATTCAGTGTGTGTGTCTCTCTGTCTGCCCCTTCCCTGCTCACACTCTATCTCTCTCTCTCTTTCTCAAAAGTAAATAAATATTAAAAAAAGAAAAAAAAGAAATGGCATTTCTCTGACACACATGTGAAACCACTGTCAAGGCTGTACTTATATCCCATTTTCTCCCTAAAGGCTTCCCTGGTCTCTGAAGTTGGAAGTTACAGGTCCCATGCTCCTTATGAATGAGAACTTGTGTCCAGACAGATTGAGCTATCTGAGCACATACTTATGTCACTAGCTAAGCCATAAATTCAGGAAGGGAGTCACAGATGGTTTAACCTTTTCAGTATGTCCCTTAGTACCGCATACAGCACTTTACCCAGTGCAGGGTTCAAATATGTGTCTGTAGATTGGCATGAACTCGTGATAATGGAGCAATCCGTAGAAGAATTAATGGCGTAGTTGTTCAATACCTGCTGCTTTGCACACAGTAGGTTCTCCTATTGTTCAGTGAATGAGCCCTGGGCTGCTGTGCCCCAAGTGGCCCTTTCCCTTGAGAAATCAAAATGAGCTTCTTCTCCTTCCTCAGGGACTTCTGTCTACCAGGTTAGTAACCATCTCTATCAGGCAACTCCTCAGGAGGAACCGGCTCTGGTTAACTTAGCAGAAAAGGGTAGTTCTTGAAATTGATGGGAAAGCTGGAGAGGAAGGTGTGGAGGTTGGGCAGAAACAAACGAAGTCAGGCAGAAGGAAGACGTAGCCAAGATCATGACAGGGTCCCCCTGGGCACTTTCACTATCCCCAGTGGACTCTGTCTTGTCCCTTTGTCTTGGATTACTTGCTCAAGATTCAAAGGCTCAGATAGGATCAGTTGGCTCAATCCAAGGGATGTACCTAGTGGTGTGATGGTAAATGTTTAGCAACCTGTTCTCCAATGGGAAAAACTCTGATCTGTGGCAGTTCGCTAACTTCTATGGTGTAAACTTCCCAACGTGACTTACTTTTTTATCTGCCAACCATTTAATACCCAGCTCAGAAGATTCCTGGGAATTTAAGTATCGGTTTTGGTAGGCTGGTGAATCTTGCTCTAGCCAGATTGTGGTGTGGCTGCTGGCTGAGGCTCCGGTGGTGGGGAAAAGCCCTGGACAGGAAGGGGGTGGGATGGTAGGCAGCGCAAAAGCAAACGGTGCATATCCCCCTCCCCCTCTCCCCCCTCCCCCCCCCCAGAGCAATCCAGGGAAACGTGTTAGGGGCCACTATCCAATCCATAGGTTAATGGCTATCCTTTCTACGGTTAATGGGAGCTTTTAGAGTAATACCCAAAGGAATGATGGAATTTAAGAAGGCAGAGATGTCCCGAGGCACAGACGGGTGGTAGGAAAGATGCTCAAATCTGTGTCCTTTAGATCTCCCGACAGTGCCTCTGCTTCTGCTTGTATGAGCAGCTCCCCAAGAACAAAGACCCGGCCCTGAATTATTCGATGAGCAGTCATGAAGCAGTGAAGCCTTGTCCAGGAGAGATGTACACCTTTTCACCAGATCTCAAGTCCCCGGGCAAGAGCAGTGACAATAATGGCTACTGTGGTGGTGGACAGAGAGCTTCCTGTGTGTGCCAGTCCTTTGTCTGTTTTTTTTTTTTAAAGACAGAGAGAGAGAGAGAGAGAGAGAGAGAGAGAGAGAGAGAGAATGCACAGTGGAGAGGCAGAAGGAGAGGGAGAGAGAATCTTAAGCAGGCTCCATGCCCAGTGCGGGGCTGACTTAGGGCTTGATCTCATGATGGTGAGATCATGACCTCAGCCAAAATCAAGAGTTGGACTCTTAACCGACTGAGCCTCCCAGGTGCCCCTGTGTAGGTTGTTTTTCTAAGGATAGATCACTAATAAACAATTCCACTGGCATTTGACCCCTTGTCTTCAAGATTTCCTGAGCAACCATCAGACACCCATCCACCGGGTTCCCTTCTTGGCATGGGACATATGTCAAGCATTCCTCTGAAGCCCCTGTCTCTCTTGACTGAGAGAAGGAGTTCCACACATCAGAGGTGGGAGTGTCTGTAGTCTTAGCTCGGTCTTCTCCAAAGAGATGCTCCTCACAGATGGTCTCTACAAATGAGTCTGTACCCAACAACTAAATCCTTGTATACCCTCCAGTGGGTCCTGGTTTCAAGAGTCATGCAACCAGTTTTGGTCTCGCGGTTTTGGAGTGCAGCCTCTGTGGGCCTCGGCGCCTCAGCTGGAAGCCCCAATTTAGCATCCTGCAAGAATTTACCAACTGAGTGATAATTATAGGGGTCTTGGCCAGATGATAATTTGCTAAACTGTACACTTAAGATTTGGGAATCTTTCTTTAGAAGAGTTTTTAAAAATATAGACCCAGACGATTAAAAAATGTATGCATTCGCTACCACGTGAGAGGCGGAAAGCTCTGGTAGAAAGGGAAATGGGTTGATTCTTAGACAAATATTGCAAGAAATGCCAATGCTGTGTTTTAAAATTATTTTTTATTTGTTAAATTTCTTAATGTTTATTTATTTTTGAAAGAGAGACAGAGAGAGAGGGAGGCAGGGAATCCAAGGCAGGCTCCTTGCTATCAGCACAAAGCCCAGTGTGGGGCTCAGACTTACAAACTGTGAGATCATGACCTGAGCTGAAGTTGGACGTTCAACCAACTGAGCCACCCAGGTGCCCCTCAATGCTAGCTTTGATCATGATCGCGAGTCGTAAGGGATTAGCCAGGTACTTGTATTGTGCGTGCAGTAGCGGGGGCCTGATGTGAGTCTGGGAGTGCACCCCAAAGGCAGGACAACTATAACATTGGCTGGTGCGGAAGGAACATAAAACGAAGCCATACTTCAACTGCCTCCTGCCTCTCTTTTTACCCAAATAGAAAGAACTATTGAAAAGTCCCCCTTAGAGAGACTCTGCTTCTCCTCCCCACCCCCCATCTCTGCTTCTGTTTCATGGCATCCTGGAGGGAAAGGTCAGTCATCAACCATTAACCATGGCCAGTGCACATGTGCTGATACCTTGTCCGTTCTCTGAATCTTGTCTGCATCGGTCAGTTTGGTATAGGTTCTGCTGCGATAACAAACAGCCCCCAAATCTCAGTGGCTTAGGACAGCGAGGATTTATTGCCTGATCATGCTAAGTACCCATTGTTGGGAGAGTGGAGACTCTGCCTTGGCTCATCCCCACCCCGGGGCATAAGTTGGCAGAGGAACCATTAATCAGAACTTTGCCAGCTGCATGGCAGAGGGTGAGGGAGCTTGGCAATTGGTGCCCTGACTCAGAGCTTCTGCCTAGAAGTGACACACATAGCTTTCACTCACGTTCTAGTGGCCAAAGCAAGTCACATAGCTACTGTTATGGTAACAGGATCACCATGTGAAACCCTGCGGGAACCTGGTCTCATCCAGTCCGCACGGTTAGCTTTAGTATTTGCTCTATTTTGATGAGGAGATTGAGACTCGGAGGAGTTAAGTGACTTGGCCAAGGACACACAGCCAGTGAAGACAGAGCTTATGGTACACTCACCCCTAGCAGGGCTACAGTAGGCTGCTACAGCCTCAGGGGTGAATAGAGCTTAAATGGAGGGCATGGCAGGGAAGGCGGCCACATGTTTCTTACCAAAGGGCTCGCTGCTGTGTGAACTTGGCTCCCCTGCCTGCCCGCTTTGCTCTGAGCTGGGGGCTTAATCATCTGGGGCTGGAAGAGGAGGCAAATACAGGAAATCAGAAGGGTTCTATTCTTCAAGGGGGCAGAGCCATGACGTGGTCTAGTGCGGGCCCATGGATGTTCATTTATCTATTTACTCTTTCATGCATTCATTCAAGAGTTCCTGAGTACCCACTCTGTGCCACACCCAGGAATACAAAGATGAGCGAGCCAGCCTAGACCCTTGCCCCACGGAAGAGAATCCTGCTTCTCCAGCTAGTTGACTAGATGTCCTCAAATGCCTTAATTGGAGCCTGAGTTTCCTCACCTGTGCAAATGGGCATACTAACAGTCTCTATGTAGCAAAACTGTAAAGAGTCAGAGAGCTCCTACACATAGATAACTGGGACCCATTAGCATCTTCCATGCCAATGGGCAGTGGTAACATTCAAAATATCGAGTAAGCCAGAAGGCATAGGCACCATCTAGTCTGAAGGGAGGTCTGACCGATCAGAACTGGGCTGGCCAATGTGCTGAATATTGCCTTTGGTATTGCTGTGTGTTCACGAATAGATGTTCGGAGAGCTCCGGTAGCGGGTGCACCATGATCTAATGAAGGAAATTTGCCCAGAGTCAGCTGACCTCTTGACCTCTGCTGCCTGACGCCCATCTACGTGCTCCTGGTCACCAGGGGCTGGCAAGCATGTGTGGGTGGGCCCCCTCTAATGCCGCTCACCCCCCATTATATCACTCTTGGAAGTGCAGAGCCAAGAATATTTGGAGGGTCGGGGCACCTGGGTGGCTGGGTTAGTTGAGGGTCCAGCTTCGGCTCAGGTCATGATCTCACAGTTTGTGAGTTTGAGCCCCGCCTTGGGCTCACTTCTGTCAGCACAGACCCTGCTTCAGATCCTCTGCCCCCCTCTCTCTCTGCCCCTCCCCTGCTCTCTCTCTCTAAACGAAATAAAACATTTAAAAAAGAAAGAATATATGGAAAGCAACAAAAGAATATAGAAACAACCAGACACTCATTTGGTGCTTAAGGCCAATGTCTTTTGTGCCAGTGGGTCCCTGGGAGAGACAAAGGAGTACCTTGCTCCTCTCCCCGAGGTAATAAGCCATTCTTAAGGACTTGCCATGTCCCAAGTTCCCACAGAAGAAAGAATCAGTCCCCACGTACCTGCTGGAAGGACCGAGATGTAAGCAAGGACTTCCCCTGCTGCTACTAGGAACCCACCTGAAATAAATTCATTTGTTCTGCACTAGTTACAGACGTGTTACAAAGCTTCATCTTTTAAAGAGGTAGCAAATGTCTTCTAATATTAATGAGGAGGATTCTGAAAAAAAAAAAAAGTCTCTAGAAAGGTTTTTTGTTCTGCCAGAACATTAGGCTCCCTGCATTTCATTACCAAGCAAGGGCTCCCCCGTTCTCCCTCCTCCGTGTGATTAAAACCCAATTTGTCCCCGTGTTCATGTGTGGCTGTGCGCTTGGACCACGTGCAAGAAATCGGAGAAAGTTTGGAATTGGAATCGGGGTCGGGTTGGGGAGAAAAAAAAATCTGCCTGCTCTGTTTGGAAAAACGCACCTGGAAAGATAAATTGTGGTGAGCGGTTCCGACAGTCGTGTGAAGTATTAGTGCACCATCGCGAAGTATTTTAAATCTCATTTCTTGAAATTCTTTTCTCCATTCAGCTGCTACCTGAAAATGGGGATATTCACGTATGGCCTCGTATGGAGCCGTGCAGCTCAGGGCTGGGGTATACCATCTCTCCCACTGAGAAGCTCCCTGGGGTGTGGAAATGCTAATGAATTAGATGACACGTGACTCTCTGAAGATGCTATTATTACACCTACGGTACAGATAAGAGACTGAATCATCCAAAAAAAAATTCTCTTTTTCAGTGATCTGCCTGGTAACGGTTTTGAAGGATCCCGCTCCTTTACTCTGCCTGACGTGAAGTCACTGTCACCCTAGGCCAAGGTTAACAGACAGAAGTGGGGCAGGATTACTTCTTAAACTCTCTGACCTCTCCCCACTGTGTGGGAGGCAAGGGAGTGGACGGACAGATCCCAAACGGACAATGGATGCCAGCGTGGCTCCAGAGCTTCGGCAGAGGACATCCCTTCCGAGATGCCCCCAAAACCTACACCTTCCAAATGGTGGCCCGGAGGGGAGGGGGGAGCCGGTGGAGACCCAGGGCAGGCTTTGCACTGGGCCCCTCTCCATTCAGCTCCCGTGTTGAGGCCAGGAGCCTGGGACAAACTTGCTCCTCCCGAAGACTGCTGAGCAGACACCAGTCGCCTCGCTTTGAGCTCAGACTGAGACAGGGACTGATGGCCAGGCAACTTTGAGAAGGTGGTAAGATCCAGGAAACACTGCCATTTCAAAGCTGGAGGGGGGGTGGTTATGTTTGCAGGAGATGGGGGTGCCTAAGTGTGTGTTTGGGAAGGTGTTACCTAGGTTCTGGAAAACCCATCTAGAAAAGCGCCCAAACATTTAGTAATGCAAACATCTGAACACCTGCTCCGCGTGAATGCAGGGGGCTTGAAAACAGAAGACGCAACCTCAGACCCCGCCCAACTGTCGCATATGATCTGTGCGGCCGACGCAGTGTTTCGTTTTGTTTTACTGTTTTTTACATTTATTTTTGAGACAGAGAGAGACAGCATGAGCAGGGGGAAGGCAGAGAGAGAGGAAGACACAGAATCCGAAGCAGGCTCCAGGCTCTGAGCTGTCAGCACAGGGCCAAATGCAAGACTCGAACTCACAGTGAGATCGTGAGTCAAAGTCAGACACTTAACAGACTGAGCCACCTAGGAGTCCCGACTTGTTTCTTTAAAACAAACAAACAAACAAACAAAAAACACTGTTTCAGTGCTCAGTCAGTTAAGCTTCTGACTTTGGCTCAGGTCATGATCTTGCAGTCCGTGAATTTGAGTCCTGCTCTGTGCTGACAGCTCAGTGCCTGGAGCCTACTTCAGATTCTATATCTCCCTCTCTCTCTGCCCCTCCCCCTCCACTTCGTGCTCTGTCTCTCTCTTTCTCAAAAATAAATAAACATTAAAAAAATTTTTAAAGAAAAATAGAAACAAGTTCACATTTTATTTTATTTATTTTAACATTTATTTATTTATTTTGAGAGAGTGTCTGTGTGTGTGAGCAGGGGAGGGTCAGAGAGAGAGAGAGGGAGAGAGAGAATCCGGAGCAGGCTCTGTGCTGTCAGCGCAGAACCCAATGCAGGGTTTGAACCCACAAACCATGAGATCATGACCTGAGCCGAAACCAAGAGTTGGACGCTCAACCGACTGAGCCACACAGGAGCCCATGAGTTCACATTTTAAAACTCTGAATCTCCTACTGCTTAAAAAAATTAATTAAAAAAAAACACAGAAAAATTACTGCACCTGCATTTGCAGGAAGCCCACAGCTGCCCCTTTGGATGGGACGCCTACTCTCCACTGCTCCTCCACCCCCAAACGCCACAGCACCTACCTTCCCCAGGGCCCCCCAGCTTGGAAACCGAGCACCAACTGTCATTTGTCATTTCATTTGCACCCCTTGATTTTATTATAGAAGACTCAAGCTTTTCTTTGTACCTGAGCCTCTTTCCAGTGTGGGGAATAAAAAAAAAAAAAAAAAAGAAAAAAGATTACTGAACAGGTTGGTGCCCTTGCTGGTTCCCTGGACACATTCGAACTTGCAGCCCTTGATACAGAAGATTGCCTCTCCTGGAGGCCAGAGGCCAGTGAGGTTGCCTTTGGACAATATTTTTCCTAAGGAGGGATCTGGGGCCGCCTGGGGCATCCAACTATTGTTTGTTTTTTGAAGAAATATTAATAATAAAGCTAATATTTACTGAGCACTCGCTCTGCCTGGCAATTTTCCAAACTCTTGACATGAATTAACTTATGCGATTCTCACAACACGACACATTAAATGCGATGATTACTATTTTATAGATGAAGAAACAGGCATGAAGGGCTTGAGCACCTTGGCGGGTGTTTCTCTGTGGGAAAGGAGCGGAGCCAACATTCGAACTCAAAGCGCGCGGGTCCCGGAGATCCTGCCGCTAACCGCCGTGCTATGTTGCCTGCACGTGTCGTTCCTGCAGCCGTTTTCACAGGTTTATCGGTCGGAACCGGCTGGCACATGCTACAGGAGTAACCCCCAACTCTCGGTGGCTTAGAACAACAAAGGTTTATTTCTTGCTTATGCTACGTGATTACTGACGGTCGGCCGATGCGTCGCTGTCATCCTAGACGCACAGAGCTGGCCCACCTGGAGCACTGCCAGTTGCCACGGCAGAGGCGACGGCAGCAAGTGCGCGTCCGCTCGCGGAGGCCTCCTATAGAAAGTGGCGCTTCTCGCTGCCGCTCGCATTTCATTGGCCGACGCGAGCCCGACTCGAAGACCCAGGGAGTGCAATCCTCCTGCGGAAAGAGGGACTGCTGACCCGTCTACACCACAGGAGATGGAGCCGATCTGCAGGAGAGACACCCAGGAGGCTCAGAACGAGCAGAGGTGCGTGGGGTCCCTGAGGACAAAGTTTGGCAGAGTGAGGGAGGGTGCTTTCTCCCCATCTCTGACCCTGCTCCCACTCCCTAGATGGGACTGATGGCTTCAGGAACCTTGGCAGGCTCATCCATCAGGAATATTGGCATGGAAAGAAGCACATTTCTCTACCCCCGGGGCCTTTGCATATGCTGTTCCCTCTGCCTTGATCGCTCTTCCCCACCCCCACATCTACTAGGTCATGTTCATCCTTCATATTTCAGGAAGAAGTTCAGTTCCTCCGGGAAGCCTCCCTTACACCTTTCCCAGTGTCAGGGCCTCCTGGTTTTCTCCTTCCTAGCACCTCATGGTTTGGCTTTTCAGCACTTACTAAAGAGTATCGTTTGTGTGTTGATTTGTGGAATAATGTGATCTGTGCTTGTCTTCCCTAAAACACTGGAAGCTTCACAAGGGCTGTTTTCAAATCTGTTTGGGTCGCCTTTGCATCCCTGGTCCTGGCACGGCACTGGGCATGTCACGGAGTCTCTCCTTAAAATGAATTGAATCCATGACTGGGGCGCATAGCAGGGTGACCGCAGCTGGTAAACAGGACCAAGAATTAATAGGAGGTTCCCTTTGAGGACTCTGGGAAATAATTTAGGGGGAATTCCCAGGGTCCTGAGGGCCTCTCGTTGAGGTGGAATCAGGACAAGAAAAAGTCCACTGACTTCAATGTCACCTTCAGGTGAGCACTGTCTTGTTAGTGGTCCCTAAAAAGCAGACGGTGAGCCAAGGCTCGGGAGCAAGTAATCCACGCGAGAGGTGATCCTAGGGGATCCTGGCCGCGGCATGAGCAAGCGAGTCAGGGATGCGAGGACCCGGTGCCTCATCAAACTCTCTGTATGGGCCTTTAAAGCGCAGTCCCCTGGAGCGCTGCGGGAATGGCGTAACACACAACCCTAAGGGTTCTCCCTGCTACGGGGCGGGCGAGCTGGAGCATTTATACACCACCCCCGGCCAATCATTGGTGACAGTTGCTCCCAGGGGCCCGGTGAGTGGACAAAGGCAAAGCTGACCCTTACAGCAAAAGAAAAGTTCAGATAGAAATACAGGTGCCAGCCGTCGGAAGGTACAGGGGATACGGGCAGGGCACAGGTGGTGTCCCCTTCACTAAGAACGAGTGAAGTCACCTTTGTTCTTCCTGTGGCATCTTCCATAATGGTGAGAGTGTAGCCTCTACCCCAAGGTCCTCAAAATTTATTTCACACTTCCTGGCTCTCTGGGAGTGGGCTAGAAAGTCCTTGCCATACTCTCAGGCTAGTCTCGTGTGGAATAGGTTTATGGCTTGCCCATATCTTCACTACTCTTTCTTTCTTCATTTCATTTAATAGACCCTCCCACATTTCTTGGGTCTCTTCTGTTCGGCAGGCATTGAGCTGGAGGCTGGGGTACGAAACCGGATAAAACACAGTCCCTGCTCTGAAGTGTTTTACAAAGCAGTGCTCCAGGTTTTGGAGAGGCGCTAAATGCCAAAACAAGATACTGTGTTAAATAAGTTTGGAAAGCTTTGCAAAGTATCACCTCTCTTGGATAATCACAAGGCACGTTGACATATCAAAGGCTTCGAGAAGGACTGAAAAAAAGAAATCCGGGTAACTCTTTTACCCAGGATTTTCCAAACTTATTTGACACTGGAACCCTTTTATACCAAATGGACTATATTAATATCCCAAGGAACTAGAATTCTGTGGAACACATTCAAACAAAGCTATTGGAGTTCCATCTGATCCTTTGAAAGCTTGACTAGAACCAAAAGACTGGATAAGGGAGAATTCTCTCTCTCTGTTCTATAGTCTTCTCCTGACTTTGGACTTCAAGTTGGGATGGATCTTACACCATTGACTCCCGCAGGTCTCCAGCCTACTGACTGCACATCTGGAGACTTCTCAGCCTCCATAATTGTGGGGCAGTTTATTATAAGGAATTGCCAATTCCATAAAATAAATTAAACATGTATATTTATTTATATTTATTTATACATATATATGTATGCACATTTGTTTATTCATATATGTGCACATATTTACATATATTATATATGTATATCTCCTGTTTGTTCTTTTTCCCTGGAGAACCCTGACTAGTATAGATTCGGTACTGATTTTTGGCAAGATGGTCCACGGAGCCTCGTAATTCACAGACCGCATTGTGGACGAATAATTATGACAGAAACCTCGAGCCCTTCACATTCCCATCTCATTCCTTGGTGAGTTGAAGTGTTTTGTTCTAGGAAACATGAAATTGTACATTCACAAAGAACACTCTAAGTTCTCATGGGGGAAATGTCCAAATAGTGGAAACACCATTACAGTCATCACACTTCGTTTTGAGGCTAATTTTATTGCAATATTTTCCTTAAGTTATGTTTCTTGACTTCGCCCATAATCATTACGAGTTAAGCACTTACAGGAAATCAGCATATGTCTCTTAATGAATCAACAGTGCGTGGCCAAGTGTGGAGGTTGGTATTTATTTGGAGATCATAGGGAGAAAAGTTAAGCCCAGAGATATTTGTTTTCCGGCAAAATTGCACTCTTGTGTGTTAGAGGGACAGGAATCTTCTTAATTGAATGGTTTTCTCCTGACCGTCCTGTTTAGTCCCGCCACAAATCTAAAGCTATATATTGGGTTTAAATAATGCCTTCCTGGCTATTTACCACACAGTCAATACTTGTACTTTTAATTAAGAGATTTTCAAAGAGCTTCATACCATTTTACTCTTGCAGCCAAACAACAGAGGGTGGGCCCTTTCCACAAAGAATGACTTTCTGTAATGCTTATCCAAGAAAAGACACAGGCAGGAAGAAACTAAAGACCAATGCCTCTGACTTGAGGAAAAGTCTGAATTAAACGCTGGTAGAAATCCTTTCAAGAACTTTAAAAAGATGTATGCTAACAACGAAATACAGTGGAAGGCTAGAGCCTGGTGGAATCCCTGATCAGACAGCCGTTCTGTTAATCTCCCTTCCTTGAGGCCGCTTCCTACTTCTACCAAAAACAGTTCTGCAAAACGGGTGGCTGAATTGCTGTCATGTGAACAACCCTCCATCTAGTGGTGAGCGGAAGAATTGCAAAAATACCTTCCCAGATCACATGCCAAGCTATTCCAAAACTGGATTTCAGACCTAAGTTATCTGTGCCAGTGGTTCTCAGACTTTGCTATGCAATAAAAGGCACTAGGGGAGCTTGTAAAAATTTGATGCCCAGGCTCCACAACCAGACCAATTAAATCATCATCTCTCGGAGTGCAGCCCAGGCAGGCATCAATATGTTAAAAACTCCTCAGATGGTTCTAGTGAGAGAACCAGTGATCTTTGCAAAAAAAACACAATGCATTAAAATGTAGAAAAATTTTCTGTGCATATTTCATGCTCCACATTTCATAAAAACATGTGGTTTCTTCTTTCCTCCTCCTCCTTCTCCTCTTCCTCCTCCTTCTCTTCGTCGTCGTCCTCCTCCTCCTTCTGCCTCCTTTTCTTCTGCTTTAAAATGGGATCATTTAAAAATGTGGGGTCAATATGCAGAATACCAGAGAGACTATAAACACAGGCTTGAATCCAAGAGCTTGGGTTCCAATCCCAACATTTATCTGCTCTGTGACCTGTTGGTGCTACAACTGCCCGTCAACGAACTAAGACTGATGGGAGCCCAACCTCATTAGTCAGTCTTGATGTTTCCATGAGTAAGTAAATACCTGTGAACCACTTAGAGCTGACCGTACTGCATAATAAGTGTTATTTAAGTGTATATTATTAAGAGTCATTAACATTACTTTGCAACTTACTTTTTCAACTTAAATCTGTTACGGACATCTCAATAGTATCCACAATAGATCCAACTCAGTCTTCCGTAGCTGCAAAAAACCATCTGTAAACATATGTCCCTTGAAGTATATCATCCACCAAATGGAAACGTTGGATTAAATGGTATAAAGGTTTGACATTTTAATTGATGCCACCGACTAGTTTCCTTTACCAAAAGGAAGGAATCCACCCTCCCACGAGCGTTTTATAAGACAGTCTGTTTCCTCTACCAGCCTTTTAATTTTTTGATGATATGATGAGAAAATGCTATCATACTGATGTAAGTTGTAGTTCCCTGTCTAGAAGACAGTGAAGAGGTCTTTACAAATGTTTATTAGTTCTTTTCATTTCCACTTCCATGTGTTGCCTGGTCATACCCTTTGTTCATGTTTCATTGAGTTGGGTTTTTTTTTTTTCTTTAAGTCAGTTGTAAAAGCTCCTTATAAAATAGGGATATTAACTCATCAGTCAAAAAAGTTGCAAATACTTTTCCCATTATTATTTTGCATTTTAACTTTTTATTGTCACACTTGCTTAGTCTTCCTCCTTATGGATTCTAGATTTTCTGTATTGTTGAATTCTCTCTTGCCTTCCCAATCTTAAGGCTATGCAAATTTTCTCCTAAGATGTTTTCATTACTTTTTGGTTTATGTTTTTTGTTTCAAGTTTTAATCCATTCATTATGATTTTATTTGTGGCCGGAGGTGGTTTGTTTTTTTTTTTTTTTTGTAGATCAATAACCAATTATGCCAATAGTACTAATAAAATAAGGTATCTTCTCCCCGTTGGACAAAAATGCTATTGTTATCTTGTGTTAAATTAAATATATCCTCATATATTTCAGGTCATCTGATCTGTCAGCTTCTTTATAAGCCAAACCATACAGCTTGTAGAAATGATCACATCAGCACTGTAGAACACTTTAATACCTGGTAAAGCAATTCTACCTTGGTACTCTTTTTTGAAATTAAAGACTTTTGTTGTCAATTCCATAACGTTTAGAATTTCTTCAATGTAAGTGCTCAAATGCTTTTTGTACCGGTCTAAGAAAACACATTGATATTCTGATTGGAAGTAATTTAAGGTAAATATTTATTTGGTAATCAACACTCTTAGGATTATCAATTCTTCTCATTCAAGGTTATGCTATGCCTCATCATTTATTTAAATATTGTTTTTATGTCATTACCAAATGTTATAGCTTTCTTTAGGACGGCATCATAGTTTCTGGCAAATTTTTATAATGAAATAGGGTGATAGCCAGAAAGCATATAGTAACTATTTTTTTAAAGGTTAGCTGTTATTGTTGCTGCTAGTTTTTTTTTTTTTTTAATTTGACAGAGAGAGAGATAATGCAAGTCAGGGAGATGAGCAGAGAGAGAATCTTAAGCAGACTCCACACTGAGTGAGCCCTGATATGGGGCTCAATCCCATGATGCTGGGATCATGACCTGAACCAAAATCAGGAGCTGGACACTCAACCAACTGAGCCACCCAGGCGCCCCTCTTGTTGTTATTTTTATTATCTTTACTTATTCTCATCAAATAAAATTATAGAAAAGATAAAGCTTATGAAACTCCTTACTGATGAACTCACATGGATCCTCGATATTGTCAAAATGTCAATTCTCTTCAAAATTGATCTATAGACTCAATGTAACCTCAGTACGAATTCCAGAATTTGTGCAGTCAATTCACAAGTTGATTGTAAAATTTATACAGCAATAGAATGTGCCAAAAATAGGCAAGCTAATCTTAAAGAAAAAGAACAAAATAAGAGGACTTACACTACAGGATGTCAAGACTTGTGAAGTTCGGTCATTAAGACAATGTGTCACTGGAATGAGATTAGACAAATAATCAGTGGACCAGAATAGAAAGTCTAGAAGCACACATACATGTTCAATTTATGACAAAGGTGACACTTTTGCCATCAGAGCAATGGAAAAGGTTGATCTTTTCAATAAATAGTGCTGAGTCAACGGGAAATCAATATGGACAAAATTTATGTTGATCTCTATAAATACTCTACACAAAAATCAATTCCAGATGGATTGTAGATCTAAATGTGAAAGGTAAAAATAGCAAAGCCTATACAAGGTAATATAGGAGAATACCTTCATGTACTCAGGATAGGCAAAGATTTCTTGTATGAGCCACAAAAACATAAAGCCTGAAGTAAAAAATTGATGAATTGACCTACATTAAAATTAAGTACTTCTTCCAGGGCGCCTGGGTGGCTCAGTCGGTTGGGCGGCTGACTTCAGCTCAGGTCATGACCTCGTGGTCTGTGAGTTCGAGCCCCGCATCAGGCTCTGTGCTGACGGCTCAGAGTCTGGAGCCTGCTTCTGATTCTGTGTCTCCCTCTCTCTCTGCCCTTCCCCTGTTCACACTGTGCCTCTATGTCTCTCAAAAATAAATAAAAATTTTAAAAAAATTAAGTACTTCTGCTCATGAAAGGATACCATTAGTTGGTTCGACATAAGAAAATCAATCAATGTATTATATCATATTAGAATAAAACAGAATAGAATAAAAAATAAAAACAATACAATCACCTCAATAGCTACAGAAAAAGTATTTGACAAAATCCAATATGCTTTCATGATAAAAACACTCAGCAAACTAGAAATAGAAGGGAGCTTCTTCGGTTTGATAAAGGGCATCGGTGAAAACCCCACAACTAATACTATACTTAGGGTAGAAAGACCTAATGGTGAGATGGTGAAAGATGTAACATTCTCCTAAAATCAGGAACAAGGTAAAATTGTCTACTCCCACCACTTCTAGTCAACATTGTTCTAGAGGTTCTAGTCAGGGCAATTAGGCAGGAAAGTAAAATAAAAGGCATCCAGTTTGGAAAGGAAGAAATAAACCTATCTCTTTTTGCAGATGATATGATCTTGTATATAGAAAATTTTAAGTAATCCATATTAGAAATCTATTAGAGATAATACGTGAGTTCAGCAAGATTGCAAGATAGAAGATCAAAATATATAAAACAGTTGTGTTTCTATATACTAGCAATGACTGATCTGGAAATAAAATTTTAAAAAATCCATTTACAATTGCATCACAGGAAATAACATACTTAGGCATAAGTTTAACAAAAGAGAAACAAAATTTACACACTAAAAGCTATATTAAATGCTTCTCTGATTTGAAAGAAATCAAAGAAGACCTAAATAAATGGAAAGACATCGCATGTTTATGGATTGGGACATTTAATATTGTAAAGATGGGAATACTCCTCAATTTCATCAACAGATTCAACATAATCCATATAAAAAATCCCAGCTGCCTATTCTGCAGCAATTGACAACTGATACAGAAATGCAAGAGACCCAGAAAGGCCTGAACAATCTTAGAAGAAAAAAACAACAACACGAAGATGTATACTTTCTAATTTCAGAACTTACTACAAAGCGACCCTTATGTCACTGGCATAAGAACAGCCATATAGATCAATGGAATAGAATTGAGAGTTCAAAAATAAATCCTTCCATTTATGGTCATTTGATTTCGACAAATATGCCAAGGTAATTCAATAAGAAAAAAAACAATCTTTTTAACAAATGATGTTGGGACAACTGAATATCTTCATGCAAAGAAATGAAATCAGACCCCTACCTCACACCATCCCTAAAAATCACTCCAAATGGATCATAGACCAAAGCTAAAACTCAAAACTACAAAACCTTAGAAGAAAAATGTAGGTGCAAACCTGTATGAACTTAGATTCGGCAATGGTTTCTTAGATATAACAGCAAAACCAAAAGCAACCAGAGAAAACAATAGATAAAATAGACCTCACCAAAATTAAAAATCTCGTGCTTCAGAGGAGACTCTCAAGAAAGTGGGAAGACAGCCACAGGATGGAAGAAAATATGTGCAAATCATATATGTGACAAAGGACTTGTGTCCAGAATATAAATAACTTTTATTACTCAATGATGAAAAAACAACCCAATTTAAAGACAGGCAAAGGATTTGAATAGACATCTCTCCAAAGAAGATGTACAAAAGGCCAGAAGGTACATGAAAAGATGCTAAATATCACTGTCATTAGGAAAATGCAAATCAAAACCATATTAAAATACCATTCTAATCCTCTAAGATGGCGTAACCAAAGAGACAGACAATAGCAAGTGTTAGCAAGAATGTGGGGAAATGGAAAGCCTCATATCTTTTTTAAAATTTATTTTATTATTATTATTATTATTATTATTATTATTATTATTATTTTAGAGAGAGAAAGAGAACACACACAAGCAGGGGAGGGGCTGAGGGGGAGAGAGAAAGAGAAAGAGAATGTTTAAAAAGATGTTTGTTTGTTTGTTTGAGAGGGAGAGAAAGCAAGCACCAGCAGGGGAGGGGGAGAGAGAGAGAGGGAGAGAGAATCCCAAGCAGGCTCCGTGCCGTCAGTGCAGAGCCCGATGTGGCTCAATCTTACGAACTGTGAGATCATGACCTGAGCCGAAACAAGAAGTTGGACACTTAACCAACTGAGCCACCCAGGCACCCTGAGAGAGAGAATCTTAAGCAGGCTCCAGGCCCAGCATGGAGCCCCATGTCCAGCTCAATCCTACGACCCTGGGATCATGAGCCTGAAACGAAATCAAGAGTTGGACACTTAACTGACTGAGCCATCCAGGTGCCCCAGGAATCCTTCTATCTTACGAGTGGGAATGTGAAATGGTAAGACTATTTTTGAGCAGTTTGGTCATTCCTCAAAAAGTTAAACATAGAGTTCCCGTATAACCCAGAAATTCAACTCCTAGTTTTAAATCCAAGAGAATTAAAAAAGTATGTTCACACAGAAACTTGTACACGAATTATTCAAAATAGCCAAAAAATGAGTTCAACCCAAATTTCCATCAACTGATGAACCGATGAATGTCAGCTATTATATCCATACAATGGAATAGTATTCAGTCATAGAAAGGGATGAGGTGCTGGTGGATGCAGTAATATGGATGAACCCTGAGGACATTTTGTTAAGGGATAGGAGCCACACACAAAAGAAGACATACTGTATGATTCTCTTTCTATGAAGTGCTTAGAATAGGCAAGTCCACAGGGACAAGTGATGGTTTAGTGGTTGCCCAGGATGGCAAGAAGAGGGAATAAAAATGAACATCTAATGGGAATGGGGTTATCTTTTGGGCTGATGAAAATGTTCTGGAATTAGATATGGTGATGAATGTACGATTTTAGACTGAAATGCACACTTTATCATTTTTTTTTCCTTGAGCCATAAAGCTTTATTGCCAGGTCAGGGGAAGATCTAGAGTTGCGGACCCCCACCTCCCATGCCTCTGCTCAGGGGAACCCCTCTGCAGGAGAGCAGGAAGCCCAGGAGGCTGTTAGACTCCGAGAGCCTCGGGAGTGGGCAGATTGTTGCAGTGGACGACCTGGCCCTCTGGGCTGGGGTGGGTGGTGATCTCGCGCTCTGGCCATGACTTGATGTCTATGAGCCGTGGGTACTCCTGGTTCTACCGCTGGGTGTCCTCAGGCACATCCCTCAGCCGGGCTTCAGCACCGCTGATCAGTGCCTGGATCTGGGACAGTGGGCCTGTTTCCACCAGCGTGACTTCCAGGGGGGCTTTTCTGCTTAACTGAGACTGCTGCGCCACAGGTCAGTGACCTCTGTCTTGCTTCTCTACATATTGTCTTCTCATGTCACCCAAGATCCTGGCAAGGGTGATTTCCAGAGCAGAATCCACCTCCACACTGAGCCGGCCACCCACCTGACCTCCCAGGGCACTGATTTCCTCTCCTGATTCTTCTTCAGGTCGGCCAGCTTCTCCTTCAGGCATTTGATCCGCATCTCCAGGTTGGTCCTGGCTGGGGTCAGCTCATCCAGCACCCTGTGCAGGCCATTAGTGTTGGCCTCCTAGCTCCTGCGCAGGGCCTGCTCTGTCTCAGACCTTGTTGGAAAGTCATCTGCAGTCAGATGGGCAGTGTCAATCTGCAAAACAATTTTGGAGTTCTTAATGGTGGCAACCAGAATCTAGTCCGGCAGGTCCTTGAGGGTCTTGAAGTAGTGGCTGGAGGTGTGGGCAGGCCTGCAACCTGCTTCTGGTACCAGTCACGGAGCTCACCTCCAGATTGCCGTTGGACTTCTCCAGGGCATGCACCTTCGCCAGGTAGGAGGCCAGGACTCCATCGAAGTTCTGTGTGGGGAGTTACTCATTGTCCTCCAGCAGCCG
Organism: Paguma larvata; assembly: GCA_030068075.1. Classification (NCBI taxonomy): domain Eukaryota; kingdom Metazoa; phylum Chordata; class Mammalia; order Carnivora; family Viverridae; genus Paguma; species Paguma larvata. The sequence continues at coordinate 124,875,224 of CM057827.1, read as the reverse complement.
GTTGGACCCGGCCAGGCTGTCTGCAAAGCTGACCCTAAGTGGGCAAGAGACATGGACACAACACGGCCACCTGAGCCCCGGTAGACGCTGGGCAGGTGGGAGGGACCCGCAGCCCCAAAGTGCAGGGAGTCACAGCCTGGGTCCTGGAAGGACCAAGTGGAGGATTACTGGCAAGAGCTGTAGGAAATAATAGAGAAGGAGGATGAAGACCACACTGGTTGGAGGAGCAGCGGTCAGAGAGAGGAGTCTGAAATGTATACTTCAAACAGGTGTATTTTATGGTATGTCAATTTTATCTCATTTTATTATTTTAATAATATATTTTATTTGATACACTAAAATAAAATATCTAAAATATCATTTCAACTTGTTTTTTTAAGTTTTAAGTTTTTGCTTATTTCTTAATTTATTTTAATTTATTTAAATTCAAGTTAGTTAACATGCAGTGTAGTCTTGACTTTGGGAGTAGAACCCAGCGATTCATCTCTTACATATGACACCAGTGCTCATCCCGAAAAGTGCCCTCGTTAATGCCCATCATCAGAGAAATACAAATCAAAACCACAATGAGCTATCACCTCACACCTGTCAGGATGACTGAAATTAACAACTTAGGAGATAACAGATGTTGGCAAAGATGCAGAGAAAGGGGGACACTTCTGCGCTGCTGGTTCGAATGCAAACTGGTGCAGCCACTCGGGAAAACAGTATGGAGGAATCCTTCAAAATATTAAAAATAGAACCACCCTATGACCCAGCAATCGCATTACTAGGAATTTATCCAAACAAAAGTGCTGATTCGAAGGGGCACATGTACCCCAGTGTTTATAGCTGCGCTATCAACAATAGCCAAATTGTAGAAGTAGCCCAAATGTCCATCGACTGATGAATGGATAAAGAAGATGTGATTTCTATATACAATGGAATACTACTTGGTGATGAAAAAGAATGAAATCTTACCATTTGCAACAACATGGATAGAACTAGATTATGGTAAGCAAAATAAGTCAGTCAAAGAAAGACATATCATATGATTTCACTCATATGTGGAATTTGAGAAACTCAACAGATGAACATAGGAGAAGGGAAGGAAAAATAAGACAAAAGCAGAGAGGAAGGCAAGCCATAAGAGAATCTTAAACACAGAGAGCAAACGGAGGCTTGCTGGAGGCGAGGTGGGCGGGGGGATGGGTTCAACGAGTGATGGAAGTTTTATCTCAATTTTAAAGAGACACCATTAAGAAGGAGAAAAGGCAAGACCCAGAGCAGGAGAAGATATTTGCCATACATGCAACCAGGGAGGTATAACCATAGACATAAGAGAGGACTTGCGTCCAGAAACTGTAAAAAAGAAATCAATGAGCAAAAGACCCACAACCCTACAGAAAAATGGGCAAAAGATGTGAACAAACATGTCACAAAAGAACAGCCAATAAACCAAAAAGTGTCCGACCTTGCTAACAATCATGACCTTGTAAAACCATAAGTCTAAAATGACCGCCAATCCAAAACTTAAACCCTTACTCTCATACGCCCACTCTAATGACTGCCATTGAAAATATGGAAAAACTCCTGGGACATTACTCTTTTCGTCACCTCCAAGGGGAACCACAGCTCTGACTTCTAACCCCATAGCTTAGTTTTATTTGTTTTTGAATTGCATATTTGTTTGAGTATGGCTTCTTTGGCTCAGCATTATGTCTGTGAAACTAATCCATGCTGCTGCATGCAGCAACACGTCATTCATTTCGGGTGCTGTGTTGTATTACCTCGTATGAATAGGTTGCAATTTACTCACTTATTATTTCTGTTGCTAAGCATTTGGGTTGGTTCCAGTTCTTGGCTGTTACATATAAACACTGCTATGTTGAATGAAAGAAGTCAGATATGTAAGAATGCATACTCTGTGGTTCCATTATACTGGCTACACTAGTCTATGGTTTTAAAGGCAGGGGCGGGGGTGGTACCTGGGAGGGGAGATGAGGGAGGCTTCCGGATGCTGGCTATCTTCTGTTTCTTGATCTTGATTCTGCCACTGGGTGTGTTCATGGTGTGATCATGTGAGTCGCACACAGTTAGGATTTGTGCTCTTCCAAATTTCATTTAAAATAAACTTCAAAAACTCAAAACTCACTTGGGACTGAACTGAGCAATATATTTCTTTTGCTACCTACCTGCAAGTGACTAAAGCCACTTTATAAAGACAGGCAAGCTGGAGTTCCTCCAGACAGAGGCCAGCCACAGGGGTATTTGTCTTGGGTTTTTATAGGCTTGAGTTTTCCTGCTAGGCTGCCATGCCTTTTGGTTTTAGTTCCTGGGTATCCTATGTTTCCTGATTCACCAGTTATATATAGTATTCCCTTGGATCTTCACCATACCCTCAAAGTTGTTGGTGGTGGCTTTTCCATCCTTGACTAGAAGTACTAGGACTTGACAGTATGAATGACTGTAGAATCCATTCATTCTTTGATGGACTTCCTTTACTGTAAGTAAATAAATTATTAGCCATGATGGACAATTTGAGTGAAATGATCATAAGAAAAGCCTTCATCGATTTTCCCCAATTCTTTCAACAATATCCCCAAAGATATTCATTCCATTATAAATTGCTAAGTAAATCAGAATGAAGAGCCACACGCCAGCATTATTTCAACAGGCCCTGAACAATGACATTGGTGGAATATATCAGAAAAGCTAATGGCTTTACACGTGGAATTTTCTCTGTCCACGTCTTCACTTGGCTCTCTGATAACCAGAGTGTTAGCTACACATTATGTATTTTCATTTATTATTTATTTCATTTATTATTCCAGTGGGCTGGAAACCTGACACATGCACTGATTTTTATCACACTGTCCTATAAGAGTCTTTCTAAATTCAGTGCCTTTTGGAAGAGGAGATAATTGCTTGCAAATTGATATTTCATAATATCAATTAAACTGATATTTCGTAACACAACCAAGTCTCACACGTCTCTAGTGGGAGTGTACATAGTTTGTATTATCCTACAATATTTAAAACAATTTTTTTTAATGTTTATTTATTTTTGAGAGAGAGAGAGAGAGAGAGAGACAGAGCATGAGCGGGGGAGGGGCAGAGAGAGAGGGAGACACAGAATCCAAAGCAGGTTCCAGGATCTGAGCTGTCAGCACGGAGCCTGATGCGGGGCTCAAACCCACGGACCGTGAGATCATGACCTGAGCTGAAGTTGGATGCTCAAACGACTGAGCCACCCAGGTGCCCCTATCCTACAATATTTTAAATCCCCAAATGGCCTCCAGTTCCTTGAACGCACCTTACATCCCTCCCTACCTGTTCATCCTCCCCAGTTCTGTCTGTAATGATCCCTGACCACTCGTGGACTTACTCCCTTCCTCCCCACTCCCGTCAGGGTACCAAGAAGATGACACCCAGTATATCCTGTCAGATGAGCAGTGCCTACCTCAGAAATCGGAAGCCATCTTGGACTGCTCTGTGTCCAACAGCCAAATATCTGAGATGGACAGACCCACAGTTTAACGATATTAGCTCTTCTTATCCAAAGCCTTTCTGTTTAGATTCACTGTGACAGTCAGAAATTTCCTCTGGAATCTTGTCACTTTCCCCAACCAATCCCCTGTCCTTTGGGATGCCTCAACCTTCCTGGGGTTCTTCTGCCTGGGGCAGGGCCCAAAGGATCAGGGCACAGAAACTCTTCCTTGAAAACCACCACTCTACTGTTGGTGTCCTCAGCAACTTCTTCAAGTGTGGGGAATCTTTTCTAGTCTGGGGGCCAACGATAGAGAGCAAAACATGCATTTTTCCTCGAGTGGAGTTTTTCTGGATCTGGTGCACACGTCACAGCTCCTTCTGTAACTCCCACAACCAACCGAAAAGCCAAGGCCAATGCCTGAATCTTTCCTTTTCCTGTCTTTCTGCTGAGTCATCCCTTCCCTGGTGGAATGGGGAAGGGGTTCAACTGTTACTTCCACTGTTATCCTCTCTCACCCCCAGGATCAGCCTTGTGTCTGTCATGCCTCATGTGTAATCTTACCCCAGATAATGACCTAATCTCCACTTGACTTTATAATCATGTGTTCTCAGGTGTCCTAACATGGTGTCTTGCTTTTTAAAGTTCAACATAACTTGTTTTTGGGTTTATGTGTTACCTCGGGTTGTCTTTGTGCCAGGTCTCTCCACTAACTCAGCAGGTGGGTGAAGACTTAACTGTTTTGGATCTGCTGCTCATCACTGAGATCCCTGTGGGGACCCCAAACATGGTCCCAATGAAAAAGCGTACCTAGGACCCAAGACATCTTCTAGAACTTGGTATCCCATGAGTCACTCTGACCCATCCTGTCACACTGCACAAATTGTTTAAAAAAACTCTGTGGCTTGGTTTTGTTGCCGGAAAATGTCAGTGACATTTGCTTCCTTTCTTCTTGACAGTTACGTTGGGAGAGTAAGTGAGGTATGTGTTTCCGTCCCCAGTAAAACAACAGTTAGGATACCTTCACAACTATTATTACAACCATCCTGAGACTCGGCCTCGGAAAAAATAATCCTCATCTGCTGTACAAATATAAGGAGGAGAAACTGCTCTTTAAGGTGCTAAGAAATACCCATATTTGCATATCTTCCAAAACTCCATTCCCTAGTACAGTAAAAGCTTGGTTTGCAAGCATAATTCATTCCAGAAACTTGCTTGTAATCCAAAGTACTTGTATATCAAGGCAAGATTCAAGAGCCATTGGCTCAGTTGTGATCATGTGACATTCAGTGTCCCATACTACTCATATTGCAAGACATCACTCGTTTATGAAGTTCAAATTTATTAGAAATGCTTGCTTGTCTTGCGGAACACTCACAGAACAAATACTTACAATCCAAGGTTTTACTGTATTTCCATTTTGACTGGATTTTTCTGCTATTCGTTCCCCAAGCGTATCTTTGTTCCATTAACAAAGGAAACACTCCTATAGAAGAACAGGAGTGTGTGGACTAAGACTTGGAAAGGGGTCTGTTGGGAAGAGCTAGGGCTCTGCCTCAACCTTCTTGGTGAAGTAGCCAGATTTGCTGGAATCCATAAGTTTGCAGCCAAAACAAAGAATCATCTGGTCTTGCGTCTCCCATAAGGCTTGGCCAACAGGCTGGGCATCCCGTCAGCTCTGCCGTCGGCTCTCTGTCCTCACACCTTTTATCTTTTGCCCAGACTCCTCCTTTATTCAGTAGAAACACCAAAACCTGATGAGGCTTCTCTAATTATCAGTATTACTTATATAAGAAAATATTGCAGTAGCAGCCTGTTTGATGAAGCAGATGCTTTCAGAGGAATATACTTTTAATTCCCCAGATTCATCTCCCACCCCTCCATGCCTCATCTCCTAATTTCCTTTTCACATTCACTTCCGTCCTTTCAAAAGATCTTGACTGCTGATATCCTTCAAGAGGTGTCCAATCTAGGCATATGTGAATGAGTCAAATAGAACCCCTGATGTGCTTTACTAGTTTCAGAACTTCTCCTTCATCTCCTAGCCCCTTTTTCCACTCCTCCGAACTTAGTATTTCACTTGTTTTCCACCTAGATTCCTAAAGCCACCAGCTGTTTGTTTTCATTTGGGGAAGTACCCGTGTTCATGCCCATAGCAAGCAGAGACACGCTCCTCCTTTACTGACCATGCTGTTAGTTTCCTGCCCAGTCCCTTGTTTATCATGGGACTTTTGGCTCATTTTAAACAGAAAATCACTTCTTGCCATTTTTTTTTCTTGTTGAATTTTAAAAATTTAAGTATAGTTGCCTTACAATACAATATATTAGTTTCAGGTATACAACACAGTGATTTGACAATTCTATTGTGTAACACAAGGCTTGCCAAGGCTAAGTGTAGTTACCATCTGTCACCACACAACATTATTACACTATTATTGACTATATTCTTCATGCTGTACTTTCCATCTCTATGAATTACATATTTTATCTTATTCTATTTTTTAAATAGACTTCATGCCCAGCACAGAGCCCAACGTGGGACTTGAACTCACGACCATGAGATTAAGACCTGATCTGAGATCAAGAGTCAGAATCTCAACTGACTGAGCCACCCGGGAGCCCTGACTTATTTATTTTTTAACTGGAAGTTTGTACCTCTTAATCCCCTTTACCTATTTTGCTCATCCCTCGACCTCCCTCCCCTCTGACAACTACCAGTTTGTTCTCTGTATTCATGAGTCTGTTTCTATTTGTTTGTTTGTCTTTTAGATTTCACATATAAGTGAAATCATATGATATTTGTTCTTTTTCAGTCTTACTTATCACTTCTTATAAAGTCAAAGGCTTTTCTTTTTTTTGAAAGGATTTTTTAAAAGTAATCTCTATATCCAATGTAAGTCTCAAACTTGTAACTCCAAGATCAAGAGTCATACAGTCTACTGACTGAGCCAGCCAGGCACGCCTCAGAATTCTTTTCTTAATCCAGGCTGACATGGTAGCCCCTTCACCAAGCTGTCCCTCTCCAGCCTTCAGCTATTTTTCTGGAGGTGACTTAGTACGCTGCACTTTTCACCACTGCCCTGGGATTTTCCTGGGCTCGTGGCCACCCAGCTAGTTATGCACAAGTGGTACCACTGCCCAGGGCAGATTTCTCAAGATGAACCTGGAGAGAAACAAGGCAAAGCCTGTACCTTGTTTTTATTCACCACTGAAGAAATGCAAATATTGCAAAAATGAAGAACATTAGCATTATTCCAATCACCCAATTTATCTCACCCTCATCTGTGAAATAAAGGAGTCGGTGAAGCAAAATCAACACAGCTTTGGGAACTCTTACAGACAAAGATAAAATAAATATTATTACTTGAAAATATATTTTGACATGTTTTGTATTCTCTCTTTGTGGATTCTGGGTGGGGTGGGAGGGGAAAGATTGACAATTGTTATAAATCAGGCTTTTTCCCGAATGTAATAGCTATACTTCAAAACACGGACTTTAGGCTTATGGGGTTTTAGAGCCTGAAACGGTTCATATTAGTTATCTTTTGCTGTATAACAGATGATCTCAAATCAACAAATATTTCCTATCTCACAGTTTTTGAGGCTCAGGAGTCGAGGAGAGTGGCATAGTGGGGTTGTTCTGGATTGGGTTCTTTCGTGGGGTTGCTGTCCGGCTGTGGAACGGCTACTATCATCTTAAGGATTGACTGGGACTGATGAATCCATTTCCAAGCTCACTGTTGGAAGTCCTTCGTTCCTTGAAGGCTGTTGCCTAAGCCTAGTGACATGGCATTTGACCCTCCCCAGAGTAAGTGGTCCAGAGGAGAGAAAGAGTGACAAAGAATAAAGCCAGTACCTTTTATAACCCAAATTCAAGTGTCATGCTCACTCTCCCTGGAACAGTGAAGGACTGAGTAGCAGAACTTAGGATCACTGGGAATCATCGTGGGGGCTGGATACCACAGAACCTTAGCGATAACATAGTCTGGTTCCATCAATTACAGCCAAGGAAGCTGCAGCCCAGAGACAAGAAGTGAGTCGGCCAAGACCATACCATTGTTTAATACCCAAACCAGGACTTGAACCTGAACTTTCCATATTTTAGGACACTTTGACTTAGCAACTAGTCATCTTACTTATTCAGTGATTATCAGAAACAAGGACGGGACTAGGCAGTGTGAAGATTTAGGGTGAAGAATATAATCACAGTCCCTGCCCATGAGGTCAGAGGAGTGGTGAGGAGCAGAATACACTGAATGAGATTACCCAGAAGAATGAAGAACATGTCCCCAGGGTTACAACGGAAGACCCTAGAGTTCAAAGGAAGACCTGTAGTTACAGGCACCATTGGGGAAGGATTTGTGGAAATGGTGACATTTGAGTTGGGCCTGAAAGTATGGGTAGATTTAGACCAATGGGGACAAATGGGGCGGGGCTGAGAGGAGAGTCCGTGATTTGACATTGATGTCTCCAAACCTACCTCCTTAAGGTTGTTAGTCACAGGCCCAAGCTCTGAATCACTTTCTCACTAGCGATGACTAAAATTTGGGGTTATCTGGAAGGAGGACTCTGGTGGCTTTTCTGAGAGTGCCACTTGCCTTAGCTGCCATTGCTGTTTTTACCAGTGAAGCTCATACTCTGATCAAGAAATTAAAGCAGCTGCCTGACCATGGCTGTCTGTGTCATCAAACAGTCCCTAAAATCAGTGGAGAAAACTTTAAGTTCAGTCGGTGAGTCAGTGTCTGTTCATTTTGGAGAATCACCTTTGCCCTCTGATTTACCTGACTGTGGGTTGGTCTTTGAGATTTACTCCTGAGCAGGTGGTAAGAAGTTAGAATGTATGGACTAGGGATTGGGGCTGCATTTTCCTGAGACAGGCCAGGAACCTTCAGAAAAGTGGGGGCAGAGGAATGACTAGAAGAGGTCAAGTACAGAATGTTTCATACCTGACCCATTAGCCATCACATTTAGAAAACCTACAGACATTGACAGCTGCCAGGTCAATGTTGATTAAAATTGTAGATGGCATCATTTAGATGAGGAGTTTTGAAGTTAATGTGAAGACCTCATCAGTGAGTCATAATATTAAATTTGTAGATCCAAACCAACATTGAAAAAAGATTAAAATATTAGGGAGATACGGAATGTTTTGTAGAACTTTCGTTTCAGTTACTTGCATGTGTGTTCAACGTCAACTATACTTCCTTTTTATTGTGGTCATCGACAAAGCAGTTTGAAGGCCACTAATGGATAACAACTTTGCTCATTATGAGAGGAAGAGAAGACCAACTCCAACCGATCATGTTGGATTCTCCACTGAAACCCAACAGAGTTCACTGCAGGAAAAATATCATGGTGAAAAGGGACTTTTCATGATTTTAGGCAGAAGTGGATGCAAATATGGAAAATTTACTAGTTCTATGTTTATTTAAAAATATTTTAGGGGGTACCTGGGTGACTCAGTCGGCTAAGCATCCGACTTCAGCTCAGGTCATGATCTCTTGGTCTAGTCCATGAGTTCGAGCCCCACATCAGGCTCTGTACTGACAGGTCGGAGCCTGGAGACTGCTTCAGATTCTGTGTCTCCCTCTCTCTCTGCATCTCCCTCACTTATGCTCTGTCTCTCAAAATTGAATAAATGTTAAAGTATTTTAGAAACATATAACTGACATTTCAAATGAACAATAATGCTCCATATAAATGTATTTTTTAAAAAATGAACTTTATTGGGGCACCCGGTGGCTCAGCCGGTTAAGCTTTCGACTTTGGCCCAAGTCATGATCTCACAGTTCATGAGTTCGAGCCCCATATCAGGCTTTTTGTTGACAGCTCAGAGCCTGGAGCCTGCTTCGGATTCTGTGTCTCCCTCTCTCTCTGCCCCTCCCTTTACTCACACTCTATCTGTATCTCTCTGTCTCAAAGAATAAACAATAAAATTTTTTAATTGACTTTATTGAGGTGTACTTGATATACAATAAGAGTCTTTCATTTTAAGTGTGTAGTTTAAGGAATTTTGACAAATGTATGCAGTGGTGTTGCCACCACTAAAGTCAAGGCAAGGAATATTCTGCTGCCCCTGAGAAGTTCTCTCGTTTCCCTCTTTCCAGTCAAACCGCCTCCTAGGACCTCAGCTTCTGGGATAAGGAAGCCAAAGTATCTACAGCAGAAGCACAAGGGAGAGCAAATCAATGTGTATAGCAATCTATGTCTTATACGCCCTTAGATGCCAGAGGAGGTCAGGAATTTTGGGTTTAGTCTGAGTGAAATGGGGAGGTATGGGAGGATTTTGAGCAGAGGAGTAATCTGACTTAGGTTTTAAAGAGACTATATAGAAACTACATGTACACTAGGGTTGAACAAATAGGCTAATATATTGTAGATAATTATTACAGTTAGGCTTCTCACTGTCAGAGGAGGAAGTTACAAATAAGCAAAGAGCCTTGTGGGTTGAAATTGGGAGCATCACTATGCACTCATGTTTCTGGATAGCTAGCTACTTAGAGGATAGATAGAAAAATAATATAGATACGTATGTACACATGGGTTGTGAGTGTGTGTGTGAGTTTTGCTATTTTAACAATATGATATCTTCCAATCCATGAACATTAGATGTCTTCCCATTTACCTAAGTCTTCTTTAATTTACTTCAATAATGTTTTGCAATTTCCAGGGTTCAAGCTTTGCACTTCTTGAGTTAATTTTATCCCTAAGTTTTTTTCGTGTGTCATTGGAAATGGAATTGTTATTTATTTATTTATTTTTATTTAGACTCTGTGTGTGTGTGTGTGTGTGTGTGTGTGTGTGTGTGTGTGTGACAAGGGCAGAGAGAGAGAGAGAGGGAGAGAGAATCCCAAGCAGATTCCATGATGTCAGCATAGGGCTTGACGCAGCACTCAATCTTACAAACCTGGAGATCATGACCTGAGCTGAAACAAAGAGTCAGACACTTAACCGACTGAGCCACCCAGGCACTCCTGAAATTGTTTTCTTAACATCATTTTTGGATTGTTCCCTGCTAGTAGGTAGAAGTATTGATAGTTCCTGGCATGCTGTCATGGTGTGATTGCTAAGATCTTGATGAATTGGGATAAGGTACAGGCAGAAGGGAAGCACTTTGGGGAGGTTTGGAGAAAATGGTAACTAGAAAGACCAGAAACTAGTGATTTGCTAAGTGCCACTGAGTCAGTAAGAGAGAAAAAGTCCATCTCAGTATTGCCATCTCAGTGATGGCCACTGAGCAACCACTGATACTCAATGATTTAAAGCAAAACGTGAGGTTTCAGAGCACGTAGTTGGTTGTTCTCCTGCAGGCGGAAGGCAGATAGAAGGGAAGATGAGGCACAGTACATGAGCTTAAAGGAGTCACTACTTCTGGGAACCCTGGGTTCTCATTCCAGGCATGTCTCCTATGTTGAAGTAAGGCCCTGATGGAGAAGGCGTGGGACTCAGGGCTTTGGGATGGGGATACATGGGTACTGCAGGTAAGGAGCTTAGGGCTCCAGCTTACCCCTCGACTGCAGAAGTGACCCACTCCCACTGCTGGAATATAAAGCCACCTCATGCCTCCTGCAAGAAGATAATGCAGAGGGCACACACGAGGCAGATGCCTCCCAGGACAATGCTTGCCCTTTAGGGTTGACCACTACCTCCCTCCTAGCCCCCAAACCTATGTCTATTCTATGAGCAAACTGATAGGGGAATTGCTGGGCCTGCATAGGAAGGTAAGGAGTTCTACCCCAAAGGTGCTATAGGCCCTGGCTGCCAGGAGGGACGATCTGGGTGCTGGGTCATGATCAGCTGGAAAGCTGCTGTAGGGGCACTCTCCTTTGGCTGAGGCCTTGGGCTACTATCCCAGTATGCTGCCGGCTGGCCCACATTAAATGAAGTAGAGATGCCAGCAGGATGGGGGCAACTTGGGGGAAGGGAACCAAAGATAGCAAGAATGGGCTTACACCAGAAACCTACCAGGCTGGCCACGTTACTTGGAGGCCATATGGACATTCTTGTTGCAGACTATGAGTCTGGAGTTCTTGCTTGTCCAGCAAGAAAGTGGATGCAGAATTGAATACGAGAGAGGCTAATGTCTGTCAGGAGACAAGAGCCCTGAGCAGGAGTTTTGTCTCTGTATTTATTGATTGCTCAAGATCTTACACACGAGGTGAACGTGAAGAAAACAAGATCTTACACACGAGGTGAACGTGAAGAAAACAAGATCTTACACACGAGGTGAATGTGAAGAAAACAAGATCTTACACACAAGGTGAATGTGAAGAAGACAATCAGATAGTAGTTGTTAACGTGAGAAAGAAGCAAAGGCTCTGGGGGTGCAAGTGGTATTTGGATCAAGGTACATTGGTTCCAGATGGAAAGTAATTTCCTGCGGGTGATATAACAAGTTTCTCATGATCCCATTATAATATCTTGCTAACAACCTTGGGTACTTTTGCTCTGTAGTGGCAGCTTTCAGCCCTAAGCTTTTTTCTAACCCATTTATGTGAGTATAGGGAATTCTTGAATCTATTTCTCCACACATTCCATCTACCAAAGTGTTAAAGCACACATGGGTGAGGGGCAAGGCATCGTTGAGAAGCTCCCTGGTGGCTGTCTTCTGCAGAAGGATGGACAAACGTTGGAGGGGATTTAGAACTGGCTTCTCTGGTGGGGATGAGAATGCAGCAGTAGTGCTCAACCTTTAGCATGCATTCAAGTCAACCGGAGGGCTTGTCAGAATACAGAGAATTTAAGTCAGGAGGTCTGGGTTTGGGGCTGGAGAATGTACATTACTAAAAAGTTCCTAGGTGATGCTCCTGGTGATAATCCAGGCACCACTGACATACCGTGGATATAGGCCAAGCAGAGGGCAGGTGGAAGCCTTGTAAGTTTCAGAAGCATGTTGAGTACAATCACCATAGTGAGCCACGATGTTGGAATGGCAAGCTGGGGTAGGGGAGATGACCTAAGGGATCTACAGAGATGATTCAGAGAACAGAGTGTTCCTAGGGGAAAGATAAATGGGGCTGCTGACAAAAACATCACTAATAAATACCTAATCAAAACCCTAGGCTAAGTCATCACCCAATCTTCTTATGGTAAGTCATGGCCTAATTTCCAGGCCTGACTCAGTTCTCAGACCCAAAACCCATCCAGTGAAGAATGGACCTAGCAAACTCCATGGCAACCAAATACAGTTGTGTTCCCTTGGGTCTTCCCCCAAGGGATGGCAGCTATTCATACTGGAGAAAGGGGAACACTACTTCTTTCCAAAGTGATTGAGCACTCAGCTCCAAATTACCATTGATATTCAGGGACCCAAAGCACCCTCATGGCTCTGCTGTTAGAGTAGGGACATCCAGTGCTCATGTCATAAACAGAGCCCTTAACCAAGACACAACAGCCTCAGAAGAGCAATCCGGGACGGAGTCATACATTTGAGGGTCATTGACATATTGTTGGTATTTAAAGCCACGAGATTGGATTGGAGACAATGAGAAGTCTTGCTGAGTGACTTGTGGTTGCCAACAAGGACAGGAGGCACACACAGGGGCACAGAGGAAAGACAGCAGCCTTCCCAAAGCCTCTGCACTCCCCAGACCCTGAGTTGATGAGGAAAGGGGCTCCGTCTCCGTCTGCAATGTGTCCCCAGGGCCCAGCCCAGCCTCTGGCACAGAAAAGGGACTCCATGACTAGCTTCTGAATGATCTGATCATGGTCACCACTAATGAACTCAGCGGAAAATGTGTTTTTAAAAGGGCAGTAATAGCAAACGTGCTGTTCCTCTTTGACGGGAGATTCTTCTTTTTTTAGTTCTTAGGATGAAATGTGAGTCTTGCTTCTCCTGGGAACATTAACCACGGGAGGTCTCTCTGCCATGTGGGGCCCTTCCCAAGTTCGTCTGTAGTGTAAATGACATGGTTTTCCAAATTAAGAGAGGGAGGTTATGCAGGTTAAGTTACTGCACATTTTTTTCATATGACAAATGCTATTTTTGCATCTTTTAAAAAGGCAGCCTATACCCCAATAAACACCTGCTGTGCTCCTATGAAACAGTGAGAAACAAATGATCAGCCGTCTTGAAATAGCCAGAGAGCCGTGACAGAGTGGGGAACACTCTGGGCTCCAAGAAGAGCGGCTGGATTCAAATAGTTTTTTAAGCAAAGTAGGACATAAAGACGCTGCGTCCCGAGGGCCTTTATCTTCTCTTATTTAGTCCTGGGAGCGGTCCCTTGAGAGAGGGGCTATCCTCCCTTTCCAAATGAAGAGATGGAGTGTGGAAGGTTCAAGGACTCGCCTGTGGCTGCTCACCTGCCCCCTCGCCCCTCTCGGCTGCGGAGTCTGCTGAGCTGTCTGTCCTCTGTGTTGACCCTCTGGGTCCAGAGCATCCCTCCCTGGCCCTCCTGTGATGCAAACCTCTGTGTGATTCCCAGGCTTCAGGACTTCGCCCATGAGGATGACCAATATTTTCCTGTGCTGTGCGCAGGCACTGTGCGGCAAGCTTCACACAGTGCAAGAGGCAGTCCGGTGGGTCTGGGAGGCGCAAGGAGGGCTCCAATCCTGCTCCTTTGCACTTGCGTGGCCTTGGGGAACTTGAATGCTCTGTGGCTCAGTGTCTTCAGCATTAGAATAGAGTTGCCAGCACCTACTTCACGGGTCCGCTGTGCTGATGATATGAGTTGATCCGCATCGAGCCCTCAGAACCCTGCCTGGCACTGGTAAGGGCTGTGCTTGTCCGACCTGAAGGCTCTCGGTGTGTTATTTCGTCCGCATTATTACATGGATAAGGAAATGGGCTCAGAGAGGCGGTTGTGCCCAAGGCCGTGCTGGTAGTAAGGGCCAGGACGCGAAGCGGCTCCGTCTAGTCCACACCGTCATGTCCAGCTCGGACACACTGCATTTCCCTTGCCCCATGTGGCTCATTTGTTACCTAGCCAAACCTGCAGGGGGAAGCTGTGCCTCCCAGACCAGACTTGGGTGTGTAGGAAATAACCACAGATTTGCTTCTTTTTTTTTTAAGATCACAACCTGATTTTTTTTTAATGTTTATTTATTTTTGAGACAGAGACAGAGCATGAGTGGGGGAGGGGCAGAGAGAGAGAGAGACAGAATCTGAAGCAGGCTCCAGGCTCTGAGCTGTCAGCACAGAGCCCGACTCGGGGCTCGAACTCACAGACCGCAAGATCATGACCTGAGTCGAAGTCGGACGCTCAACCGACTGAGCCACCCAGGCGCCCCCACAACCTGATTTCTATTTAGGGCCCCCATTGCCATCAGGGTGATGAGAACTCAATCTGCAGCCCGTCAGTTCAAGGTTCTATTCCTCCTTGGGACTACACTAGAATTGTTGAAGATGTCTACACTGCCAAGGCGCCGAGGTTGGGGCCTGGCTGGCCTTGTCTCACCTGTCGGGGCTGGCATCCACCAGCTTTCCATTCCACCCCATGGTGCCCTTGGTCTTCATCCACGTAGGCAGAGGCTGGGACAGTGGGCCACCATGGGCAGTTGAGCGGGGTGTCGACTGCGTAAACATACCTGGATGATGGGATAAGTAGGATTGAAATCCAGTCTGTGCTGTGCTTGCTGGGCTGTGGGTGTAGGTGCAGGACCACTTCCACCCTGAGAAAGGTACCTTTTTCTTTGCACCAAGGAACTACCCACTGGCCAGGCCATGTACCTCTGGCTTTTTCATCTACCTTTTTCTTTTCAATCAAAAAATCATTAAAACATTTATTCAGTTTTGAGAGACAGAGAGAGACAGAGCGTGAGCGGGGGAAGGGCAGAGAGAGAGGGAGACAAAGAATCCGAAGCAGGATCCGGACCTGAGCTGTCATCAGAGAGCCCAACACAGGGCTTGAACTCATGAACCATGAGGTCATGACCTGAGCCAAAGTCAGATGCTTAACCGACTGAGCCACCCAGGCGCCCCTCATTCACCTTTTTCTAATGTGTACAAAAGGCGTCTTCACGCTGGTGGGGGCCCTGGTGAAGTCGTCCCTTCTCTGTCTGAATGGCTCCCTCAGGTCCTCTGCCACTTCTGGGTAGTGCTCGGGCTCCTGGCCTCACTCATGCCGGGCGTGGGGACCTCTGAAAGGCTTTCCTGGCCGTGGCTGCAGCCTCAGGCCTGCCATCCCCACCAAGGTGCACCTGGGGGGTGGGCACAAGGCTCCTGCTCTTGGAGCTCACAATTTAGCTGGGGTTTTGCTGTCTCCCTATTGCTCTGCCTGTCTGTAGAAGCTCTCTAGGAATTACTGTGCTTTCCCGACTCCCCTCCGTCGCTCCTCCCCATCCCCCACCTGAAGGGTTCTTTTCTTGTCCCCTGGGAACCCCAACCTCACCCTCCTCCTCTACCATCCCTTAGGATTTCCTCCCCAGTTTTTACCTAGTCGGGCGCCCTCTTCAAGCCTTTGAAACTTGCCAGGAAAGGGCACCTCGGTGGCTCAGTTGATTAAGGGTCCCACTCTTGATTTTGGCTCAGGTCGTGATCTCACATTCACGGGTTCGAGCCCTGCCAGCGCAGAGCCTGCTTGAGATCTCTCTCTTCGGCTCTCTCTGCTCCTCCCCCACTCTTGCAAGGTCACTCTCTCACTCTCTCAAAATAAAATAAATAAACTTTATAAAACTTTAAAAAATAAACAAAAAAATAAAGCTTGCCAGGAAAACATTTCTGTTTTGACTTTCTGCCTCCCCTCAAGTAACGCGGTGGGGGTGGGGTGAACCAGTTGAGGGAACTCCATTAATCTCCCTCCCCCAGTAGTTCCACCGAGCTTGGGAGGCCCGTGGGCGCCGGGGTGTGCGGTTCCAGGTCCTCCAAGCAGAGAAAAGACCTGCTATTCCCACTCCCCAAGCCCTACGCAAGCCCCCCTGAAACTCTGTGCTCTGCTTCCGGTCCGCAGCACCCGTCACATTGACCAGGAGGGGACCTGTGCCTGAATGACCCTGGAGCCGCTTTCTGGGCTCTCCATCCTCACGCAGCGCCCCCTATCGGGAGACTGGGGAAATTCCCGCTCTCCTTGAAGGCGCTCCGTGAACTAGAATTTCATTTTTTCTTTTCTTTTTTAAAGTTTGTTTGTTTGTTTGTTTATTGAGAGAGAGGGATAGAGAGAGAGAAAACAAGCGAGTGACGGCAGAGAGAAGGAGAGACAGAATCCTAAGCAGGCTCTGCACCATCAGTGCACACCCCATGTGGGACTCCAACTCTTGAACTGCCAAGATCATGACCTGAGCCGAGATAAAGAGTCCAGTGCTCAACCCACCGGGCCACCCAGGCGCCCCAGAATTTTTTTAATAACGACTGTATTTAACAACTGGCTCACAAAATTCCTGAAGATTTAACAACTGGCTCTCACAAGCCGGTAGGAGCTGGCCCCAGCACGGCACTGCCAGACCCCAGGGACTTCTGGTTCCACAGTGACAGGAGGCACCAGATGGGAACACGGGAAGAGGAAAGGTTTGGGTTTTTCTTCACCTGCTCCCTCCTGGGACACATTCTGCAGCTCCTACTCCTCTAGGGGGCCCCTTTCTGGAGCTCCAGTTTCCTCCAGGCTCAGCCAACACTTTCCCCCCCTCTGCCCCTAGGGTGCTAATGGCTCCTTGGCTTCTAGCTCTTGCTAATTCCTGATACTTCTGCCTCCCATCCGCCCCTTTGTAAATAGTCTCATTACACCCCATTAACCATTCCCTGCCCTTTGAATGCCCCTGTTTCCTGGCCGGACCCCGCTTAAGTCTGCTCCTGTGATCACAACTTCCAATACTTCTGTTCCCAAATGCAGGCACTGTGTGTCCTCAGGCAAGTCTCTCAACTTCTCTGAGCTACGGTTTTGTGAGAGTTAAGTGTGGCGCAGCAGGGCATTAATTTGAGAGATTTACCCCTGGTACTTTTTTTCTCTTGCTATTTCCTGGTGCCCTGTGACTCTTTCCCAAACTGGGCTGCCGTGCCCAATCGCAGTCATTTCTCAAGGACAGGATTTAGAGCAGAAGTAGGGAGAAAGTTTTGACTTTCAAAATGTAAGATCCCTAAGGGCATCGGGGCAAGGAAAACCTAATGAGTAGCATCCTGCTGGGGAGACCCACCGGTCTCTGCCAGGCCAGGAGAGGTGGGCCAGCAGAACCCCTGGGATCCCGGCAAGTTGAAGAATTGAAAATAAATGGCTCTCTGTTGAGTGGAGGCAATCGTGCGAGCCACCCCGGTGTGCCCCGGTGTCCCGGTGCGGTCCAGGAAAGATGCTCATACCGATGAGATCCCCAGACAGGTCTGGGCCATGACATCAAGCAGCTGTGTGGACCGAGAAGCAAAGGACAAGTGTGATGTGCCCCTGGGTGAAAGGGAGAAGGAGGAACAATGACAGCAGGGGTGCAGAGCCCCGCCCCATGCCTTGGCACTCCCTTCTCCCCCAGCTTAGCCTTGGCAGAACGGGGGAGGAATTCCAAATCGAAAGACATTCATTTCTACCTGCAGAACGGGGTTTGTGATATGGGCGTTCTAGAAAAGCGAAGAGCCTCTTCCGCCCCATTTGTGGAGACTCATGCCTGTCACGAGGAGAGCCGTGGAAGGCGTCTCAAGGGACTGTCCCTGGACCAACGTGCGGACTAACCCACCTTTCTGGGTCATCTGCAAAATACATCCAGTCAGTGGATGACAGGCCTCCCCTAAGCACTTCTGTCCCTCCCAGTCGAGGGGTACTCCAAACAAGGGCCAGCTGTGTCTTTTCCCGTGACCCTCAGAACCACTTGTACTGGCTATTGTCATTTGTAACTTGAATAAGGGTCATGAAAACTATGACACGCAAGTGTGCAAAAGAGAGCTGTGGTTTCTGTGACAATTAAATTGAGGCACGATGTTGGGAAAAAGTTGTCGCATTAGATGTAGCGGCGGCAACTGTGTAAAGTTTGGGAAGATAGGAGGTGTCTAGGAGAATTCCGCACTTGGAGAACTTCAAAATCTCTTTAAGCTCTCACTCCAAGAGAAAGAAACTGATATGGGAAAGCGGAGACTATGTCCTTTACGGGTAGTTTGTATAAGGAGAATGTGAAATTCTAGTCAATCTGTATCAAGAGAAAAGTTTTGGCTGTACATCGAAACATTGGACAATGAATATGCCTTTATGTTTAAGATAGAATATTTAATGTACATCTATGCATGTGCAGGTATATGTGTGTATATTAGATGTATAGAGGTAGATTATGTTTTAAATTTTAGTATATTTAAATTTTATTAAATTTACTTTATACTTAAATTATATTAAATGTTTCAAAATATTTTTTTACATAGAAAAATAGAAAGGCCTTTGATTTCCAGAGCGCGGATGAGAAGTCTCCCATAAGTGACCATATCTATCTGTTAGTGGAGACTTCTATTTGTCCACGGACGCCAGGACACTTGGGTGCTCTAGGCGCGCGTGTCGCGGCAGCGACAGGGACCTCTCTCCGGCATCCCTTCTCCGATCCCTGCCCACCGAGGGAGCCACCGGTC
Source organism: Paguma larvata (assembly GCA_030068075.1). NCBI lineage: Eukaryota > Metazoa > Chordata > Mammalia > Carnivora > Viverridae > Paguma > Paguma larvata. The sequence continues at coordinate 124,856,292 of CM057827.1, read as the reverse complement.
AGCTTTTAAGCGACAGCGGGCGGGCGACGAGGACTCCTGGGTGCCGCAGGTCCCTGGGCCGGGCGGCCGCGTGACGCCGCTGTCATTCCGGCAGGGGGCGCCATCCGGCCGTAGTGGCCTCGCCGGGCCGCGCTCTGATTGGCTGGTGGCCGTGGCCCGCGCCCGCTCCCGCCCGCCCCGTCCGCTAAGTGCCCGGGCGCGCCGGCTCCGGCCCCAGTCTGCGGGCCTCCCGGGCAGCGGCGGGGCCGGAGCGGCGCAGAGGAGGGGACAAGACCAGGGCAGGAGGGAACCGGCCGGCAGAGCCCCGTACGCCCAGCAAGATGCTGTCCTGGCGGCTCCACACGGGCCCCGAGAAGGCCGAGCTGCAGGAGCTCAACGCCCGGCTCTACGACTATGTGTGCCGCGTGCGGGAGCTGGAGCGCGAAAACCTGCTCCTGGAGGAGGAGCTGCGCGGCCGGCGCGGGCAGGAGTTCCTGTGGGCCGAGGGGCAGGCCCGCTTCGCCGAGGAGGCGCGCGGCTTGCGGCAGCAGCTGGACGAGCTGAGCTGGGCCACGACTCTGGCCGAGGGCGAGCGCGACGCGCTGCGGCGCGAGCTGTGGGAGCTGCAGCGGCTGGGCGAGGAGGAGCGCGCCGCCCGCGGCCGCCTGGACGCCGAGCTGGGCGCGCAGCGGCGCGAGCTGCAGGAGGCGCTGGGCGCGCACGCCGCCCTCGAGGCGCTGCTGGGCCGGCTGCAGGCCGAGCGCCGGGGCCTGGAAGCGGCCCACGAGCGCGACGTGCGGGAGCTGCGCGAGCGCGCCGCCCGCCTGACCATGAGCTACCGCGCCCGCGCCACCGGCCCCGCCGCGCCCCCGCCGCGCCTGCGGGAGGTGCACGACAGCTACGCGCTGCTGGTGGCCGAGTCGTGGCGGGAGACCGTGCAGCTGTACGAGGACGAGGTGCGCGAGCTGGAAGAGGCGCTGCGGCGCGGCCAGGAGAGCCGGCGCGAGGCCGAGGAGGAGACGCGGCTGTGCGCGCAGGAGGCGGAGGCGCTGCGGCGCGAGGCGCTCGAGTCGGAGCAGCTGCGCGCGCTGCTGGAGGATGAGCTGCTGCGGCTGCGGGAGGCGTACGAGCTGCAGGCGGAGGAGCGGCAGGTCGGTGCGCCGCGACCGCCCCGCCCCGGCCCCCTGCGGGTGGTGAGGGTAGGGGGACGGCGCGGGGAGGGGGGGCCCGGACCCGCTGCGTGCGCCCTGGGCGTGGCGTCGCCGACGGGTGGGGCCCGTCCCGAGGTGCCCGAACGGCCCCGGGAGCTGGGCGCTGAAGGGGACCTCGGGGGTCCCGACGTGCCACCAGCCGCAGAAGAGGAGCGCGGTGTGTGTGTCAGCCGGCCAGTGCCCGGTGGCGGGGCCCGTCCCTGCCGTCTAGTTAGGTGGTCGGTTTCTTTAGATCTCGACGCGAGAGGGTGCATCCCGACGAAAGACCCGGTCAGCTCCAGGTGCTCTTTCAATTTCCTGTGCTTCGTGCATCTGGTTCACAAAGAAGTCAGCCAAGAAGCCCCTCTGACTTCCGCAAGTGGCTTTAGAGGCGACAGCTCCTTCCTTCTCAGATAGGTCTCAGCCTCAGTCAAGTCCTTACCGGGCGCCCTTCGAAATGACAACTCCTTAGCCGTAGGGCACCCCTGGAGGGAAACTTAAACTGTTACCTAAAACTGTTTCTATTTTGCCAGAGTGATTTCCCAGGTGGAGGCAGCCGGTGGCTCCCTGGGACACTGGCCTTGTTTGTGCTTGGAAGGGGCAGGAACCTCCGTGCAGAAAGGAGCTTAAATCAGAGATGTTTTTCCCACAGCCCAAGCGGCCCGTGAGACCGCTGGGTAGGGGTGAGGGTTGTGGAATCGGGCTGGTCCCTGTGGCAGGATGTCATTACAAGTGCAGGGTAATAATATAAACAGTTACTATTTGGGAGCGGCAAAGCCCAAACCTCTGACACTGACCGGGTGACACCTGTGGCTGATTATTGTCTGTACACCCCGGCCAGTACTGGGGTTGGCCCCGGTCCTGCCTCCTCTAGGCCAGAATTGAAAACATTCCCCAATCCGTAGTTCTCAGGACCACAGTTTACAACAACATCCACACAGATTTCAGAAATATTTTAAGGGGATAGTTTGTAGTTGGGGGTTGAAGATTTGTGATAGAGTGATTTTGTGCCTTTTTTTTTTTTTTTTAAGTTAGAAGGCAATGCAACATGATGGTTGTGGCACAGAGGACTGTGGCGATGTGACCGGTGTCCACAGTCAGGACCTATTGGCTGCTCCTAGGTCCTGAGCACTGCCGTGGGGTTTCAGTGTTCAAAGAGCTGCAGCCTACATGGAAAAGCCTGTAAAGCAATACCATACTAAATTGTTTGGAATGTATAGTATGTTTTTAAAATGTTTATTATTTTTGAGAGAGAGCGAGCTGGCTGGGGAGGGACAGAGGGAGAGGGAGACAGAAGATCCAAAGCAGGCTCCATGTTAATAGCAGAGAGCCTGAGGCGGGGCTTGAACTCACGAACCTTGAGCTCATGATCTGAGCCTGAGCCGAAGTCGGCCGCTTAACTAACTGAACCACCTAGGGGCCCCTAAATTGCTTGGAGTTTAATCTTTTGGAATGTGGGTCTTAATTTCTTATAATTTTCAAAAGCCTTCTCCTGGGGTTGTAGGTGGAGCAAAGATAGGGATGGACTGGAATGTGTGCTGATTTCCAGAGCTTTCTCGACTCCAGAGTGCTTCCCTGTCCAGTGACAATGGCCAGAGATGCTAGTTCCACGGGGCCCCGTGCTCTGTGTCGCGTGTAAGTTAAAAGTATCTTAGTGTAGGCTTTCAGGGAGCTTTTAACCAAAAGGCAGTGCCGGCCAAACTTACGGTCCACCGAACCCCTTTGTAGGGAATCCCTGCTCCCGCCCCAGGGCCCTTGTGCCGGACGTTTGGAAACTGCTTCTTTATCGCGAGGGCCAAATCCTCACATTCACTGTAGTCCTAGCTCACTCGGCCCAGTTCGGACACCACAGCTCTGGTTACAGAGTTCTTTTTTAGCACCAGGACCCTTTTCCTGTAAATAAATCTTAGTGTGGCCTCAGATGGGAACAGATAAAAGCAGAGCTCTTCTGACTGCACAGAAGCGGGGACTGGGGTGGACAGTTGGACGCAGAGACCAGGGCCCAGCGAGGATGTGCCTTCCTTGGGGTCACACCTGATGGGGGGCTAGGACCACACCCTCAACAATCCGTCCGGGTGATCCCTCTCTCCTTGGGATTTGCTTCTTTGCCCTAAAAGTAGAGAGCGAGGAATGCCAGGTGGGGCTGGGATTGTTTCCGCTTCCAACTTGTGTAGATTTTATTCCTTCCCTTATCCGTATCCCGAGTCTTTCCCCAGTTAGCTTAAAGCAGCCGAATTTCAGACTGTGTTCCCAGAGATTCAACAGCAACCATTAGAGTATTTTTTTTTTTTTTTAGAGTGTAAAGACACTAGACATTTGTTAAAGAGTAAGTATCAGTGACTGAAGGCTGAGTCTTTGATATCTTCGAATTCTATAGACTCTCTCTTCGGAGAGCCTGAAAATACCGTAAAACCCAATTTAACTAATAGAGCCCAGAACCTTCATCACTGAGAGTTCGCCTTTATCAAGTGCTGCTTCTGCGTCAGGCACCACAGGGGCCAGGCTCATCACACAAATTCACTCTTAGTCCTCACCCCGATCTTATGAGGCAGATACTGAAATTAGCCCCATTTTACAGACAATGGACTGAGGCACATAGGTCGCCTAGTTTGTAAGTGGCTAAGCCAGGGTTCTGTTCAGGTGCCAGGATCTGACCAGCTACCACTGAGCCACTCTCTTCTCTGTTCCCATCAAAGATAAACATTTAACCAGTATTCTCTTCGCATTCATAGAATAATGGTAACTGTTCTTCCTCAGGGCTAGCCCGGGGGTGCCCAAGACTCTTAAAAACTCTTTCTGACCCTTCCAGCTGGCTGTTGTCAGGATAGTTTTCCTGTCAGATGTGTTTCATTTAGTTTTTGTGTTCCATGTGGTTTAATGGGGCCTCTCCCCTCCCCCACTTAGAGGCAGGAGCCCCCCCCCCCTCGGTGCCCAGAGAGTCTTCCTAGCTCTGGGCCTCCTCTGCAGCCCAAGAGGACGAGATGCTAGCTAGGACTCTCTTTCTGGGAAAAGTGGTTTTTCCCCTAAGGCCTGCATGCTAGGCCCTCTCTCTGTTAGGCCTCTCCCCTCAGATTTGCCAGAGAGAAGTTTGCCGAAGTAGACATCCAAGTCCCCAGCGTTTTATGCGTTCCTCATATGAGTTTACATCACTTAAAGCCTGAGTAATACACCCTTTCTCCTAGTTTGCAGGAAGGAGCTTTGGACAAAACCTTAAGACATTTGTGGTTTATGCCAGCCTTACTCTATGAACACTGATTTTTTTGTTCGTGAAACCGAGCTCTTTGCCTTTGCAGGCTTCCAAGTTCCCAAAACATGACCAAATGAGAACTTTCTTTTGATCGGAATGGGGATGGGTTAGCCACCCTGCCTGGGCCTGAATTCTGGCTCTGCCACCAACTGTTGGTGTCTCAGTGTCCCCATTTGTGAAAAAGGGATCATAAAATCCAATTCATTCATTTATCCGAGGGCTGTTGAGTGCATAGTGTGCCAGGCAAGCTTGGTTCTTAAGTACCAGGTGATACTTAAGCAGTGGAGAAAACAAAACAGAGAAAGTCCCTTGACTTCAAAGGTCTCGAGGTGGAAACAGTGCTCAGTGTTCACGAGGCGGGTGTGTCTGGGGCGGGGGCAGCAAGGAGGACAGCGGCCCCACGTAGGGCTTGGGCTTTTGCCCTGAGCTGCACGGGAACCACTGAGTGGCTCTGAGCAGCGGGGAGTGGTGGCCCGACTGTGTCTGAGTGGAGTGGCTCCGGCTGCTGTGTAGAACCTAGACTATGTGGGGCAAGAGTGGGGGCAGAGAGAACTTTTCAGGAGACTGCAGTCATAATCCAGGCAGGAGACTCTGGACGCTTGGACCAGGGTCAGCGGGGGGTGCTGAGGGGAAGCTCTACTCCAAGTTGAAGCCGACAGGGTGTGCGGATGGATTGGGAGGCAGTGGAAGAGAGGGGGAGAAATCCCAGTTGACGCCAGTGCTCGTGGCCTGCGTAACTGAAAAAGGAAGTGCTCTTTGCTGGAGGGGGCCACGGCAGGAGATTTGGCAGATTTGGGTGGGAGAGCAGAGTTCACTTTGAGATGCCTCTTCTTCTTAGGTACCCACCTGGTATTGTAACAGAAAATTATGAATCTGGAGGTGAGGGTATTGTCTAGACTAGAGCTATAAAAACTTAGCATTCAATTAATGCTTGTATTATTAATACATTCAGTTTTTTGTGTCTCAACGAGGTTATCATGGTATTTAAGTCCCTCCAGCTCTAACATGCCAGATCCTGAGTGACTGTGACATTCGCATACTCTTCCTGTTTTGCCCTTGTGACTTGCTCAGCAAAGAGCGGCTTCGGTGTGGGTAAGAGAAAGTGATTTCTTTGGACACTGTCAGCAGCACGCTTTCCCGACACAGACCTACATTTCGTCATCCATCGTGAGGCCATCCAAAGTTCCCTAAATAGTAACTAAAAAAGGTGACCTCTCTCCCCGGCTTTTCTGACATTAGGCAGATCTGCTTTTGCTCGGTTAGTTAGAATCAGACGCCGTGTCTCATGCCCCAGTGCGTCTGGCCCGGGCCACGGTTTGAAAACTCCTGGCAAGGTAGAAGCCAGGTCCGAAGCTTCCTCCAACCAGTAGGATCGGTTACAATTTCTGTGGAGACTGTCAGGAGCCAATAATAAGTCCTACGTTCCTGCTTCCAAAAGTCAAGTAATTTTCCTTTGACAGTTTAGGAAGGGTTGAATCACATGGAAATGTGGTTGGAACTATATATTTTTTTAACTTAAATACAGTTTGATTTTCTCCCTCGTATTTTGTGGGGGTGCAGAACTCTTCTAGAGTGCCCTCTGGGGAGAGAGAATCTTTGGGCATACCTCTTTGGCCTGGCTGGGAGGCCCTGACCTGCTCAGGAGGTTTGTGGTTGGAGAATCGAGTGCACGTGACATATATATATATTTTTTTTTTTTTCTAAGCGAGTTCACAATAATCGAAGTTCTTTATAAAGAATACATTACTATCGATTCTCAAGTTTTGAGATTTAGGTTGAATTTCCTGTAGGAGAAAGGAGTAATGGGTGTATGTTTATAGCGTGTTTTATATGCTAACCTTATACGCGGGATCGTACTCCGTCTGATACGGGAGAACGCCAAGACTTAACTATAGATGGAGGAGTGTCCTGGCTACATTCTGGCAGCCTCGTCACTTAAATCCAGACTGGTCCATGGTCTGCTTTGGTGACAGTCATTATCTACTTGCCAGTTTTCGAGGAGATTAACAGAGATCTACTCTGGGATACTCACTAGAGGTTCTTAAATTGACTCCTTTGCTTTAAAAGCTAAATGGTTTCAGTTTTCTTGTTTTTAAGCACCCATTACATGCCAGGAAAATCTAACAACAATCATTCACTGAGCCGGAACACTTTGGGAGGCAGAATTCTTTTCCCCGCAGACTGTGCGTTGTTTAAAATGGTAGATCCAGTGCGAGATCTCAGTTCATTCTTTGGTTTTATTTACATATTAGTTGTGGACCTTTAGCGTATCGCCAGGTGCCTTTGCCGGAGGGATTACATGGGGAACGGAAATAGATCCCCGCCCTGCTCTTTTTACAGTTTTTGAATTCTACAAAGATAAATATCTAAAAACATAGCAAGTTTAGTGAACCGTATTCAGAAATAATGCTGTTTTCCATTACAAACCAGAAGTTAAAGCGTATGGACTCATTTCAGTGTTTAAATATGTGCTCAGTTAATTATTCCCCAGAGCAACTACAAAATGTTATACAAAAACCGTAATGCAGAGTAATGCAACGTTGTAAAATGGCACCGATGGAGCCGTTGTGTTTATTAACTAAAAGGTATTGTCGATTTAAAATAGCACATCTTGGGGCATCTCGGGGGCTCAGTCGGTTAAGCATTGGACTTCCGCTCAGGCAATGATCTCATGGTTCATGAGTTCAAGCCCCGCATCGGGCTCTGTGCTGACAGCTCAGAGCCTGGAGCCTACTTCGGATTCTGTGTCTGCCTCTCTTTTTCCCCCCTCCCTCGCCCCTGCTTGTGCTCTCTCTCCCTCTCTCTCAAAAATAAATAAATATTTTTTAAAAATTAAAAAAAATAGCCCATCTTGAGGAGATGCTATTATCTCGATCATTTCCAGTCCAACTCACCAGTTGTGTACTCTTGCCACTTGGAGGGGGTGGGCATTTTTCTAGCGGAGGGGGATGCCCAAGGAGGCAGGCCAAGCCCATCAGTGTCCCCCAGCCAGGGGGGGAGAAGGACAGATGTAATTAGCAGGTGTAAGTGGAACCGGTGTGAGGGCTGTGAGGATGGTATGAGCACACGCGGAGGGAATGCTAACGGCTCCATCCTGCAAGTGCAGTCAGAAGAGAAGATTTATATCCTGAATTGACATTTATGCCCAGAAGATGTTTCTGTCTCTGTCAGTGTACCTGCTTATCGTTGGGAGAAATCATGAGTCCGGAGAAAATTCTGTTTCAAATCGGAGTGACTTCTGTTTCGATATTGTAACCCCCCTGCTCTCTGGTCTGGGCTTACTTTCAATAGCATCTTCACAGACTGGTTTGATGTGTTGACTTTCTAAGCAGAGACTCTTTAATAAACTCCTAAGCATTCATTATTATTAGAGAGTAGGAACAGAGGAGCCAGTGTCCTCTCAAAATCGTCCATATGCAATACAAAAAAAACTTTCATGTGGAAGAAATACTGTATTTAAAAGCACCCTGACAATGACTGCATCTTTAATAAGCCTAGAGCTGTGTGTGTGTGTGTGTGTGTGTGTGTGTGTGTGTGTGTCTCAAACTGTTGGTACCTTCAGTCTGACCAACCAAAGCTCTAGTCCTGTGATCTAAAAGCCCTTTGTTCTCTTTAGAGAGTCATTGCCTGTCTGGAGGATGAGAAGGCGGCCCTCACCTTGGCCATGGCCGACAGGCTGCGGGACTATCAGGATCTCGTGCAGGTGAAGACTGGCCTCAGCCTGGAGGTGGCAACGTATCGGTAAGGACGCCGCGCAGAGAGGCTGCCTTGGCAAAGCTGGAAATCACCTATAGCCTCTGGAGCCCCTGAGGCTCCGTGGTAATCAGAGGGCAGACCGTGGCGTGGCCAGGCCAGGAGTCCAGGGCCAAAGAGAGGGGGAAGGACAGGGCCTCCCGTAGATCACCGAGCAGATACCCCCCACCCCCAGTGATGGGAACAGCGGAATTCGCACCCTGGCCTGGCGTCTGCGTGTCCTGAGCCCCGGGGAAGAGTGTTGCACGTGTCAGCTCCTTGGATCCTAGGAATTAGATCCTGCATTTACAGGGGGACAGTTAAGGAGCTAGAATGTGGGGGGTCAGGACTCAGACCCGGAAACTCCAAAGTCAGAGTGCCTGTTGCACTGTTCAAATCTCAGGGCTCCGACTGCACTCGCCATGCCTTTGGCCTCGAGGAACTGCATGTCTGACAGCAGGTGCGCAGTGGTGCTCTAGGCTGCTGGCTTTGTCTATCAAGATGTTGACTTGAATCGGGGGTGAACAACTCAGATAAAAAGCTCTCCAAGCCCTCAAAGGGGCTGGATGCTGGGCGGGGCAGAGAACGTAGTCGGGGTCCCTGGAACGGCCTGTGGGCAGCGGGGCGATGCCGCCCTGGGCGTTCCTTTCCCTTCCGGCCTCCCGTGGTAAGCGGTCATTGGTTGGGGTGGGGCCCCATATTTCACGCAGCTTTCCTGCTCAGTGAGGACTGGTACAGAGGGGCTCGGTTCGCAGACACTTACGGCGGAATCACCTTGAGAGACCCCGGGCCACTTGTGAGGATAACAGCAACCAACATTATTGACCAAGCCCTTTGCAGCTGTTCGCTGCTCCACAGTCGGCCTCCCTGGCGGGTGGATACCCCTCACCCCTTTCCCAGGTGCGGGAGAGGGGCCTGGAAGCCAGGGGTCCAGGCTGGTGAGAGATCTGTGCCTTACCCACCAAACCACGTAAAGTGGGCATGATACCCCCCCCCCCCGCCCTTCACTTCTAGGATAGATCGGAGCGTAAATCCCTCTGGGTGTGAACGAGCTCTGGAAAATCTGCCTCAGCAAGTGCGTAGAAGACACGGTATAAATGCCATCTTCTAACGGCATCCCTGCTGGCAGATTGGGGGAGTTAAAGCTGGAGAGGAAAAGGAGGGGACCAGGGTCCGCTCCCTTGGTTAGAGGCAGAGCCAGGCCTAGTTCAGCACCTCCCTGTGGGCTGCCCGCACAGTCTTCTGATCATGACTTTGCTCTCAGAATATCGAAGTGGCCTGGGTAGCTTTGATATGCATTCTTGGCTGGCCTTGCAGCCTTGGGCCAGCCTTACTGTCTGAACTGTCTGGAAGGACTCGCCTCAGCCAGCCTCTCATCAGGGCCCTGAGTACCATCAGTGAAGAGAGGGCCCTGAGTGCCATCAGTGAAGAGGGAGCAGGCTATCGGGCAGCCCCTGGCCTGGGCCCAAGGCAGCCACTAGGGGGTGAGGCCCGCCTCGGGCCCAGCAGCTGAATGGAGGGGTGGGCAAGCCAGTGGGGGCTTTGCTGCATCCCCCCTCTGAAAGCCGTGCCGTGGCTGAGCCCTACAGAGGCCGTGGTAGTCCGCATGTGGACAGAGGGTGGAGGAGGTGACCACCAGCCTGTCCCTTCTCAAGGTCCATCTCCCACATTCTCCTTGGACATCCCATGGGATGAATGATCGCAAAATTAAATTGGTTGCGCCTTCAAACAAGTGCTGGGTGAGGGGATCTGGGTTTACTAATAAGTAAAACTTCAAAACAGGCTTTATTCGGGGGGAAGGAAGCATTAATCAGGATTTTCTTCACTTGCAAGTGACAGAAGGCCTTCTCAGACTGGCTCAAGCCAATAGCAGTGTTTATTACTCGCTTGACTGAAGTAGTCCCTAGTTTCAGGTACAGTAGGTCCGAGTGCCCCGGTGAGGTTTGATGGTGACCACCCCTGCTGCTTGCTCTGGTCTCTACCTGCTTGGCCCACCCACACTGTGGCAGGATGGGCCCCAGGCAGAGCCAGGCTTTGACCTGGAGGTTGGAGGAAGGGGCCCCTTCACCGCCAGAACTCCCGGGCCTAGCTCTCTGGCTCTTTTGGACCATGTGCTTGTCCCTGGTCAGGGGGACGAAGTGCTCTGGAGCTTGGAGGAAGGGATCTCCCTCCCGTGAGTCACACGGATTGAGATGGGGGGAGGCACCCTGAACTTGCACTTGACCTAGAGTGGATGTGGATGGCCCCAGCAGCGTGACGGGCGGCAGGGGCCGAGTGTGCTGCTTCTGTCTGGTGCCGGCGTTTCTCTAATCCAATTAAGGATTGACTTGGCTACCTCCTAGGAATTTAGAAGGCAGCAGTACTTTCCGGAAAGCGGGTGATTAATTTCACCGTGTGTCTCCCTGAGGTCCAAGTTTGCACGGGGAAAATGGCGAACCCGGGCCTGGCCCTGCCCGGTTGAGATACCTCAGTGGTTAGAACTGCTTGCAGGCCTCCCTGCCTCCCAGGGCTCAGGATTTAGTCTGGGAAACGCCCACAGGTCTAAAAGACATACAGCCAGTTGAATGTAATCCTTTTCTTTGTATGAGCCAAAAGTCTAGCATTATTATCACTGCCGGGTGTCCTGCAGAGAAGCCCTTGTCATATGTGACTCCTCTAGGATTTGGTCCTGCTGCCCAGACTCTAGGCCAGGAATGAAAATTCACATTCGCATCAGTGCCCGTTTGTCCTTCGGATCCTTTCACAGGAACCCACTTGATCTTTGGACATCTTGACCCGCTGTCTTGGAGGAAGTTGACCTTCCTTCCACAGTCTTGTCCCCCCACTGAGTGCAGCAGAGACCGTCAGCCTCTTGGGGGCCGGGGCCCAGGGTCCCCTGCAGTGCGACTTCTCACCAGCCCTGTCCAGCGGGGCCGAGTGCGGCTGGCGTTGCTCCCCTCTCCTGACCGAGGTCGGATACATTCGCCCCAGGTTTTCCGTGCAGTGCCTGGAGTTGATGGCCATTGTCCTGACTAAGAGTCTCCTATGGAAGAGAAGGGACTGTGGCTCCTTAAAGTTGGCAGCACATCCCAGTCCGGCTGGAATTTGTCAGCTGTGCTGAGGCTGGCTCTCAGGGGTCACCAAGACTTCCGAACCCACTTATCTGGCCTTCACCGGGAAGAAGAAACACTAATAACAAAATAGTATGATTTATAATTAAATGTAGACTTGGAGTTTATAAGTAAAGATACAGATTTAATAAGATAATAAAATTAGAACAAAGCAAATGCCAGAGTCGAAGGCTGGAGGGTTTCAGCAAGCCTAGTGGGCCATTGGTGGCCAGGGAAGGGACCGGTGTCTCACCTGGTAGGTGAGTGTGAGAACGAGCCCTCTCCTCCGGTGGGGCTGGCTGATGCTGAGAGACCAGGGCGAGCAGAGGAACAGGTGGGCTGGCACAGGGGCCCGTGCTCGCTCTCACCTGTCACTGGTGAAGTCGTCTGGGGCTGGCGGTGCTTGTCTGCCGGATCTGTGATCACGAGGCTCTTCCTCGAGTGTGTTTGTTACACTGGCGGGCGAGCGGCTGGAGGGGAGGTGATGGACAGGACGGGGCGTGGTTCCTAGCCTCATCTCTACCTGGCGGTCATCCGAGAACCTGATAAAGCTTCAGCCCCGGGGCCCAGTCCTACATATTCCAGTTAGCTGGGCCCAGGAGGGGCCCAGGCCCGGCGGTTTTACAGCTCCGAGGAGGACCGTCAGGTGCAGCCGGGGCAGAGAAGCTTGGGTGCAGACTGACAGCGTCGGCATCATCTCAAGCCTGTGGGAGAGGCAGAATCTCGGGCCCACTCCAGACCTACTGGTCCAAGTCGGCCTCCTAACGAGATCCTAGGTGATTCCTGCACACACCACTGCTTGCAGAGCCGCCTGGGGACATCCCGAAAGCACCACGCCTGTCTCACAGTAGCCTAGAGATGAGGCAAATGAAGGGCAGGCTTCCTGGTGTGCAGGGTGCTGCAGGGCATCGCGAATGAGGCACGCAGCACGGGCTTCCAGGAAGATTGTGCGGGAAGGGCTTCTGGGCAGAAGGACCAGCCTGGGCGAGGATCGGAGGACGGAGCCAGTGTGGCATCTGTGGCAGTGCCAGGCATTTGGGCAGCTTGGTTTTGGGGGCCTGGCGTGGAGGGCTGTGCGAATGATGGAAGGGCTAGAGCCACACCTGTGGGCATGTTGTGTGAGCGGGGTCTGCCCTCAGTCTGCTCCAGAGATGCCGGCAGGCCGGGTGCCGGGCCTGCTCAGAAGGGTGCACAGACACACAACTAGCCTGGCTTGGTGTTGAGGATCACGTGCAGTGGATGCCAGTTGCCTCCTGCACCTAGGAAACAAGAAACGCCCCTATAAGGCACACAATTGCAAGGCGTCTGGAGATCAGATAAGAAGGGAGTTCTGAGAATCAGAGAGGGCGTCAGGAGGGAGGTGAGCCTGGTCTGGATCTTGAAGGATGGTAGAGATTCGATTGGACATGTAAGGAGAGGGGAAGGTGGGAAGTGGTGGGGGGGTGGCATGTGGGGAGGACCAGTCCTCTTAGGTGGTAAAAGAGCGCATGTTGCAGGAAAAAACTACAGACAGTTTACTGACAACTAACAGGGTCAGACATAGATGGTTCAGAGGAGGGACCGAGGGCTTGCAGCCGAGGTTGGCAGGAGAGATTTTCAAGAGATGTGAGATTTAAGTTGGCCCTGAAGGGGTGGGAAAGTCGGCGGTAGGAAGTGGACTGGCAGCAAGGACTCCGGAAGGAGCTCCAGGTGGATGAGTCCGATCAGAAAACAGGTGGAGGAAGGAGAATGCGAGGTGAGTGAGCAGAGGCCTGGGAAGGAGGCAGATGGAGGGGCCTCGATTGGAGGCCACTGAGGTGGACTCTGCAGCAAGCAGGGGCAGGGAGGCGGCTGCTGGCCGCTGGAGGGCAGGAGGACCGAGGGCGGGGGGCGGGGGGGGAATGTGACTGCAGGGAGGCCTCAGGAGGTCCCTAGAGCCGCCGGCGATTCAGGTAGAGAGGACCTGACACGGGTAGCCGAGGGAGCCTCCGCGTAGGCTGACCAAGGCACCGGAGCCTGGCCGGGGGAGAGCCCAGGAGCATGGGGGAAGGGTGCCGCTCGTCACATGCTCGTGCAGACTGGACCCTGGCAGCCAGCCACTCCACGCAGCAGCTGCTTGTTCAGGCTTCGTGAAAACCAGGGGACAGTGGTGCTGCCCGAGAGCCCATGGTGGCCCAGACCCCTCCCACTGCTGACACGAAGAGCTGGCCCCAAAGCTGCAGGTTGAGAGCTTGCAGAAACACAGCTAGAAAATAAATAGCCTCCCCTCCCCGCCCCCACAACACAAAAAAAGAGAACAGAACCCAGTAATCAGGAATAAGTGATTAGAAAATAGAATGAAAAAAAAAGAGGTAAAACAAAACAAAACAAAAAACAAGAAAACATGCAAAAACACCCAGGAATAAACGGAGTCCAGAAACCACAGAACTGCAGGCTCTGAAGAGCATGTGCACAAGCGGCCCGTCCTGGCTTTCTCACCCGGGGGGTCAGGTGACGCATTCTCCCTCAAGATTTAAAACAACCCTTTGTTTTTTAGGTTTTGGGGGTGAAATATATAATAACAGTTGTTCTAAGTGTCCCTTGAAGAAACGGAAAGCAGGGCCAGATGATTTTTTCAGTGCTGGAAGGAGTCTTGCCTGGCCAGCTGTGAACATGGAACGTAAAGATTTGCCGCCCATGATCTGTCAGGCAGAGTCCTTTTTAAAAGGTTAGGTTGGAGGCAACAACGTCAAAGTCAAAACATGTTCTTTGTATGTCTGTGCAGCGGGGACCTGCCGGCTTCCTGTTTCCTCTTTCTAATGGCAGCAGAGACTGTGTGTTTCAACTGGGGGAAATAAACATTCAGTCTCTGGATTCGGACCGTTAATAGAGCGGTTCAGATAATTCCTGCCGTTGGCAATTTCCTCGTCGTAATGATATTTCTGGTCGCTGGTTTATTTTTTTAGGATTACCTGTCCCTTCGCATGCTCCGGTTCAAAGGAAAAACAATTCTTTGGAATTTCTCAAGCTCTTGGAGGAATATGTTTAGTTTTTCTAAATTAAATCCTACTCTTTTGAAAACTTATAACGAGGTGTTGGCACTGAGACTTAGCCAGTTATTAGGTGAGCTCTTTGAAGTTCACGATGTCTTGTAGTTTCAAGGAGAGGAGACGGAGGGTGAACCCATGTTTGGTGGCTCGCCTTCCCCACGTCGCTGCAGAAATGGGTGACCCTTCATTACCCGGGATCGTAGGGTACGCAGAGTCTCTTCCCCTCTTGGGCTGCTTCGGTTAACTGAAAATTAGCTCTCAGGTCAGTAGAAGAAGACGTTGATTGTGAACATCTACTGAGCACCTGTTCTGTGACTGCCATTGTTGTGAGAACTTTCCAGTTCACCAGCACCACACACCGGTAAACGCTGCCCTGTTTCAGAAATGGGGAAAGTGAGTCACAGAGGGTTTGAGCAGCTTGCCCAAGGTCACAGAACGAGGAAGTGGCAGGCCCAGGATCTGAATCCAGGCAGCCTGACTCTGGAAGTTTCTCCCATCAACCACTCCCTAAGCTTCCTTCCTTTCTGTTTTATTAGTAATCTTCATCACTCTGTTGATCATTTGATTTTTTTTTCCAGTCTCTAGAACGGATGGATGGGCCTTTGGTACGTGATTTAGCCCTGAGCACAGAGGGAATGACCAGAAGCAGCATGGCCCTAGTGTTACCTTCCACGAAACACCTGTAGTGTGGGGCAGAGCCCTTCTAGTGCAGATGGTGACCCGTGTCCTCTCTCCCTGCCCCCCTCCTGCACCCAGCCCCCGGTTCAGTCAGGGTAGCAGATAGCACCCCAGCCTCTCTGGAGCTTAGAGGCCAGGGGGGCAGTTCTGAGGCTCCTTCTCCCAGCTCTGTTCCCTTTTCTTCCCCTCATTACCGCCCTGCACTTAGCCAGGAAGCACTTTGTGAACCATCCCAGTAGGCTCCACTGGTATGACTTCTGGAAACATCTTCCAACTGTCCCTCTTCCCTCACTCTTGTCCGCATTTATTGTGGACAGAGGCATGCCTTGGGCCCCCAGTGAGGAATCATAGCGGACACGCCCTGTAATTCCATTAGGATAATCTATCCCGGCCAGAGAGCCCCGGCTGTGGGCCCGGCTCTGATGACCAGTGGGGTCTGTTAGGGCCTGGAGCCCGGCCAGAGGCCACATTATAGCTCACTTATGCACTATGGATT
Source organism: Paguma larvata (assembly GCA_030068075.1). Classification (NCBI taxonomy): domain Eukaryota; kingdom Metazoa; phylum Chordata; class Mammalia; order Carnivora; family Viverridae; genus Paguma; species Paguma larvata. The sequence continues at coordinate 124,840,873 of CM057827.1, read as the reverse complement.
TGTCTCGGACTCCGTAATGAGGCCAGGGACTTGGTTTTCCCGCACACGTTTGCTTATTTTCCTGCTTTAATAGGCTGCCAGCCTGCGGGGTTGTATAAAATGTTCACTAATAGCTCGTGATTCAGGGGGTTGGCATTTCTCACAGTCACCACGGCTTGGCGGCCGTTTTCCTGCAATGCTCTCGAAATAACCAGAGAACGCTCTACCCTTTTCTTAAAGTTGTAGGAGTCCGTTCCTTGAAAATGTTCCCTTTAGAGCTTTTGAGGAAATTTCTGGCATCTCCTTGGCGGATTTTGTTTGTGCCTCTGTCCCGTGAGTCCTGTGAGCTGTGCCGGCGCAGGGCGGGACGCCGCGTGTGTCAGGAGAGGTGTCTGTTAAGTAAGGCGTGAATTAAATGACCAGTCCCTCGACTGTGCCTGTAAGACTCTGTGCTGGACGCTCAGGTGGAGAGGAGCCAGCCCTCGAGAGGAGGACTGAGTTCTTCCCCAGGAGAAGCCTCGCTGTGGGAGAGCCCTGCAGGGGCGTTTCGATGGAAGTCACCAAAAGACGTCGAATATACTTTCGTTGACATGTTCTGGAGGGTCTGTCCGCAGGATTCGTTCTTTTGAAAATGTGTATGAAATACCGACGTCCTAGGCCTGGCAGGAAGGTCGCAGCAGCTCGAGGGGCGGGGGACGGGCGCCCGGGCTCCAGCGACTCTCCCCACTGGTGAGCCGCGTGCCTTTGGGCAGGACGCTCTCCCTGCACTCCAGCGCTCGTGCCTCTGAGCCGGATGCTTATTGTAGGCCCTGTGGGGGGGTGGGGTGGAGGGGGGTGCTAGGAGGGCTTCACAAGTGTCAGAGCCACGCTTGGTGCCCAGACTAAGCCAGGGCCGGTGACCACATGACCACACAGACCCCTCGGGTGACTGGTGCCCACTCCTAGGTAACCATAGCCTCCCACTCGGGGGGAGGGGTCCTGAACTCAGTCAGAGTTCGGTGATGATTTGGATTTCCTGAGAGAGGAATAAAAGCATTCTCTCTGAGGGACGGGGGAAGATACTTTTATCCCCCAGGGGATCTTCCTTATCTCGGACACCCCCAGTCCCCTGCCCTGCTTTATCTCGGAGTTCTCTGCTGACCCGGACTCCTCACAAGCACTTTCCGTCCTGACTGGGGCAGCTCGAGCGAGAGGCCCTGTGGTACCCAAGGCCTCCTGCAGAGTCGGCCCAGGGAAGACCTGAAGCGGTCGCCAAGCCCTACCCCTCAGCTGTGCCATGCGGCCACCTCTGCTGCTATGGTCTAGGGGTGCAGACCCCGAGGGTCCGACTCGTACCTTGAACCTTCCTCTTATTATATACAGACCTTGGAATTTTCTCCGCGATGGAGTGCTATTTGTGTTCCTGGAACCTAAAACGCTTGGTCATGAGGATGTGGGATTAACGGGTTGGTGTCTTGTTTCCTGGCTTCCGCCCCGAGTGGACGGGCTGCGGCTCTGGACGGGGCCCCTCATCTTCCTGAATCTACACGCGTGCACCTCAGTCCCTGCCTCTATGGCAGCCCCCGTCCCTCAGCCGTGTACACCTTGAGAGGAACCCCATTCTCCCTCGTCTTTGCTTTTTTCCTCAGAGAGGGCCTCCCCTTGGCAGCCCTCCTCCACCTGCCCGCGGAGTTCACGCACTCACGGGATGACCACACATTTGAATCGGTGGAAATAGAACTTGGCGCCGGTTTGCCTGAACCACCGAGTCCCTGCTCGAATCTGGCATCTCTCCTCTGTTTTCGTGCCCAGCTCTCAGTGGTAATATCAGTATTTCCAAGTGGGCCCAGCTTCTGGTTGCCCTTTGCCATATACAGTGTGTTTCTTGGAACTGACGCTAGTGACTTCACACATTGCCCTAGCAACCAAACAACTGTTGTGGCTGCAGCGGCCAGCGTCCTCGGGGTCTCTCCTAGTGATGGACACCTCGGGGCTAACCTGTCCCAGCACGCTGGGTGTTTCGGGCCCAAAGCCTGACACCCCGTTCTCCCCTTAGGGCTCTGAGTTGTGCGCCTGAGTGACGACGTACTGAAGACTCTACAGTTTTAGGCTTCTGGATGTGGCCACAGGAAGCACCCGGTCAAGTGCCTTTTGCTGTCTCATTAAAGGAGAGAACAGGAGGCTTCTCTGGATGACACGATGGAGAGGGTGTCTACAGCCTTTCCTTTTCCTCTTCTACCTGCCCGCTTTTTCCCCTTTCCTCTCCAGGATGTCCCCAGGAAACCCCGTGCGAAAACCACAGATGCAGTCCGACTGCCTTATTTACAAACCAGTGTCAGTCCTTGCTTGGCTCCTATCCACGCCCAACGTGTGACTCCAGAGAGACCCCTGTGGAGTTACAATTATTCTGGGGCCCTGTAGCCCTGGGGTGACCTGCCGTGCACGGGCCCATCCCCGCTTCCCAGACAAGCCAGACCTCCCTCCTAGGCCCACATCTCTCTTCTCCTCCTCCTTGTCCTGGGCTTGGAAGGGCTTTCTAGAACATCTGAGCCCTCCCCTCATTATGTTCACTGCTCTATCCAGCCTGGCCTGCTGAGGTGGGCTTGTATCCCTGTGATGCAGTATCTTCAGACAGGAGTCCTAAAACAGGACGCTCTGACAGTGTGGTCACGGACCGGACACTACGTGCTATGGCTCACAGCAGCACTTCTCACTCTTATCTCCTAATGAGGTCTTTTTTCTTTTTTTCTTTTTTTTTTTTTTAATTATTTTTACAGAGCCTTACTGGAAGGAGAAAGTAATCCGGAGATACTGATCTTGACCGAGCGCATTGAAAAAGTGCCACAAGGTAAATATAAGAAAAGCTAAATATTTAATTTTAAGATGTTTTGTGTATGAACAGGTTCATTCCACGGTTAAATAGTAAGGCATCATTTGTCGGGAAGAATTTGGGGTTAGGTATGATATTTTTCGGATAAGTGTCTGTCATCCCTCTCTTAAGTACCAGATAGATTTTATTTGAGAGGCTACGGTTTAAGTAACAGTGTGAATGAATGTGAATGCTTGGAAGAGTGTTTAGTGAGTTGATTCATCTAGCCAGTACTGTGGGGGTGCTTCCTACCCAGTGCGGTGAGGGAGGAGAAGGGGGGGGCTGACGGAGAGGCGGGAAGGGTGAAGGGCGAGGAGACGGTGGACGTGGACTTGTTTATCACACCCTTCGGAGGCAACCCCCTTTACGGACCAAAGACTTAGAGTTTTAACACAAGCATAGGGAGGTGTTATTCCGTACAGGAGGCAGTCAACACTCTGGAACTCGCTACCCCATGGGGGCAGAGGTGGGAACGGTGACACTATTTGTGTTACTGAGCTGTGTTGGCCCTGACCAACATGGGTAGCAGGTGTCATTGGGTGCCCCAAGGTCTGTCTCGATGGAGGCCAAACGTTACAGAATAAAGCTCGTATTTTCCGTAGCTGCAGAACCAATGAACAGGGTAGTGTTCACTAGAAAGACCCTAAGAAACCTGTAGGATAACTTTAAAAAGGAAAAAAGAGAAGCTTTAAAGCCCTATAGCATCTTAAAGGGCTTTCTGGCTAAGCAAGGCAGATGAAATTACTTACAGTGTGTTTAGTACATACCTTACTCAGCAGAGTTTCAGTCTGCATGAGTATTACCGTATTCAAAATCATGGCAAACTGGGAATATCTCTGTCCGGAGAACAGTTAACAGCCAGTCTGGATAGATGGCAGACTTAAAAAAAAAAACACCCCCAAAAAACAGTTTCCATCTTTATTTTTCAAAACCAGCAGGCACTTCACAGATTTGAAAAGTCACTGGTTCAGAACAGTAATTTTGGTTCCAGGTGTCTGTGACTGCTAGGAATCGGGTCTTAGACAACATCCAGCAAGTGTACTTTCTGGTCTTGAGAGTAAGGTTGAAAAAAGCAAAGATGGCATTCACCAGATTTCAAGGTTTACTAAGTGACTTAGATTTTTTATGTGAGGATATTTAAGTCTGAAAGTCCATCGCATCACTTAGAAGGCAGAGAGGAGAAAAGGGCCGGGGCCAGCCGTGGAGGAGAACCACCAGGTTAGGGCCCGGGCTTGCTGGTCTTGGACTAGCTGTGACCTTGAAGCCGAGGAAGAACTCAGCGAGAGGGTTACTGGGGGCCTCCGGTGACTTGTTTCATTCACTGATGGTTTCGTTAGGCTTCTTAAAGGATACAGAGACAGCATTAGTAAACTAAATTTATTTTAGCAATTATGGATTATGCTAAAAGCAAGCAGCCTTAGACCGATTGTGAACTCTTTTAATAGGCTTTGAGTTTCCAGATAGTTCTGTGTCCTGTGTGATAAACATTCCCATTAAGTGTTCACTGAATAAATGTGCAGATGTGTTCTTAGTGAATTTATCAGTGCATATGAATACACTTATGTTTCTTTTGTAACGTATGGAATAATGCTGGCCACTTGCCCACACTCAGGTGACAGCCTGAAAGCAGTCTGTCACCTTCCATATTTCTTGGTGAACCTTAATTAAAGACCAGATGGTTCCTGCAGTTTCCCAGGGATTCATCTTCTGGGGCTTCTCTGTTTAGGATCAGTATGTTGACCCGAAAAGAGGAATCTTGGAAAAATGTCGTGGTCTGCATCTCTCTCCTGTATCCTAGGGTCTGTCCTAAAGAGGCGCCGGGCAAGGCATTGCTTGGCCCAGCCGGATGGGGTGTGGTGGGCACAAGGGGGCGCTCTCAGGGTGGCCGGTGCTCCTGGCTGCATTCTAACCACCGGCTGCTCTGCCTAAAAGCAGGTACCCCCCTGGAGTTCGGACATCCCCGAGGGTAGCGCCCTCTGTGGACGATCCGGAGCAAAGCAGGCAGCCCAGGATCAGGACGTTAGAACAGACTGTAGCGTTGGTGACTGGTCAGCTTCCTGCTCTGGCTTCCTTTCAAACGAGCAGTTTGTAATAAGATAGAAATATAAAAATAGAAGATGCGAGGGAACTCTAGAAAAAGTTAACTCCGTCAGTACTTGTTGGCCCAACATGGAAACCGATGACAAATCAGAGCATATTAAATGGGGGAGGGATAATGCCAGTTAGTGTGGAGTGATCTCGTACTTCGTAATTCTAAAGCTCTCTTCTCCACGGAAATATGTGAACTAAACTTAGGATGTCACCAGCGCAGCAATGACTGTTTCCAAACTCCCGTGGTACTGTGAAATTTCATCCACAGAGACTAGTAGCACCCCGACCTCTAACGCACGCACCGTGAGGCATGAGCCCACGTTTGCTAACGTTTGTGGAGGCGGATGATATTTGAAAATCAGCAACGGGACAAAAGTTTTGCGCTGCGGCACGCGTAGCGGCTACATTTTATTGTCACAGGATTTTTTAAACTACCAAAGTCAATGATTTGGAGGTGGAAAATAGCTCATTTGTAAACGCCTTGTCTGCCGTAATAGCATGTATTTATGACGATGGGATGGGGTGTGACCTGTAGTGACGCTGTCACGGTGAGAGGAGGTAATGATGACTGTCATTTTCTGCAGAGTTCAGAAGCACATCCTATCAGTACGGCAGCACGGTGTTGCAGAGGGAGAATGAAAGAAATCTGTTTCCCAGGCGGAAAACGCCCCTGGCGAGCTTCAGCCACAGCCTGGCGCGGCGCTCTGACCTGTCGGCACAGCCCGGAGCGCGGCCCACCGTCACAGGAGCTGCGGGCGGTGGCTTCCTGGGCTCGGGATACTCTTCCGTAACCACTACCAGGTGGGAGAAAACTGAGGGCAAAGCCGGCGACTCTCATGAAAAAACTGCCGACAGCCAAGCCAGGGTCAGAACTTTCTCTCCAACGCCCGGTCTTTTAAGGGATACTGAGGCTCCGGGGAAAACATTCCCCGAAAGACCGGGAACCGTAGGTGCAAAGGCCACCTCCGCTCATGGAGCCAAAGAGCCCGCCGTTGCCCAGAAGCCCTATCGGGACAATGTGTCGGCAGATGCTTCCAAAAGCACGTGGTCAAATGAGAGAACCGTCCGTGTGGAAAGGAAGACGGAGGCTAACGGCACGAGAGAGCGGGAGAGAAACAGGCCGGGCACCGTCCAAACAAAGTGGGAAGAGAAGATGTTCGAGTCCAAAGAGAAGGCTTCGGAGGAGAGGAATCTCAGGTGGGAAGAGCTGACCAAGTTAGATAAAGAAGCCAGAAAGAGAGAAAGCCAGCAAATGAGGGAAAAGGAGAGAGGGAAGGAGTCTGCGAAGGACAGGAACGTTCGAGAAAGAGAGGTACCGATCAGTCTAGAAGTCTCCCAGGATAGCACAGCAGGGGTGGCCCCGAAAGGTTTGCAGACGCCCCTCCAGGGGGACGCTCGTGGTGGTGCAGGTAGAGGCGTGGAGAGGAGGGAGGCCAGGTTCACGCTGGGCCCCGGCGACACCACCGGCTCCCCGAAGGGCGACTCCACGACCGAAACCATCGCCGAAAACATCGTCTCCAGTATCCTGAAGCAGTTTACCCAGTCTCCTGATACAGACGCATCTGCTAATTCTTTTCCGGACACGAAGGTCACTTACATGGACAGGAAGGAGCTTCCCGGCGACAGGGCAACAAAGACCGAGATAGTCGTGGAGTCGAAACTGACGGAAGAGGTGGATATTTCCGACGAGGCTGGCCTGGACTATCTTCTGAGCAAGAACGTTAAGGAGGTGGACCTGAAAGGAAAGTCGACTGAGCGGATGATAGGAGACATCATCAACCTTGGTCTGAAAGGAAGAGAGGGGAAGGCAAGGGTGGTGAACGTGGAGGTCATTGAGGAGCCCGTGAGCTACGTCGCCGGGGAGAAGGCAGAGGAGTTTTCTACCCCCTTCGAAGTGGAGGAGGTTGATGATGTGTCTCCGGGCTCCAAGGGGCTGGTTGAGGAGGAAGAAGGTTATGGAGAAACAGACATCACGTTCCCAGGTAATCAGCATAAAAAGACCAAGCGGCCCCAAGAGAACGTCACTCATGTTGAAGAAGTAATGGAGGCGGGCGACTCGGAGGGAGAGCAGAGTTACTTTGTGTCCACGCCCGAGGAGCACCCCGGGGGGCAGGACAGAGACGAGGGCTCGGTGTATGGGCAGATCCACATTGAGGAAGAGTCCACCATCAGGTACTCTTGGCAAGATGAAATTGTGCCGGGGGCTCGGAGAAGAATAAAGAGGGATGATGGGCAGGGGGAGAAGGTGGTGGAGCCGCTGGACGTTTCAGAACCTTCTGTGGAGGAGGATGTGGGTTATACTCACTGGAAGGAACAGGCTAGAAGTGGTGAGTTCCATGCTGAACCCACGGTCATTGAGAAGGAGATTAAGATACCACATGAGTTCCACACGTCCATTAAGGGGGCCTTCAAGGAGCCCAGACACCAGCTGGTGGAGGTCATCGGGCAGCTGGAAGAAAGCCTTCCGGAGCGTATGAAGGAAGAGCTGTCCGCCCTCACCCGAGAGGGTCAGGGCGGGCCGGAGAACGTTTCAGTCGATGTCAAGAAAGTCCACACCTCCGGGGGTCGGTCCGTGACCTTGGTCGCCGAAGTCAACCTCTCGAGAACCGTGGATGCCGATCAGTTAGACCTGGAGGAGCTGAGCAAAGATGAAGCCGGTGAAATCGAGAAAACCGTGGAGTCGGTGGTACGAGACAGTTTGGCCAGGCAGCACAGCCCGGCGCCTGGAAGCCCAGGCAGGGAAACAGCAGAGGCGGCCCCGGCTGCCGGCTTTCGCTTCAAGCGCTGGGCCACCCAGGAACTGTACCGCCCTGGTGGTGAGGAGGACGAGGCCAGCCTGGCCTCTCGGAGCACAGAGCAGGTCACTTCCCCGGGTCCGGTGTCGGCTACCGTGGAGGTCACCAGCCCGAGGGGCTTCGCCCGGTCCCACGTGGTAGAGGATGTAAGCCGGTCTGTCAGGCGTGTTAAAGTAGACCCCACTGGGAGTTGGAGGACTGAGCAAGTCTCACGGGAAGGACCCACTGCAGGAGTGGTGGAGGTAAGTGGGGAAGGTGACCTAAGTCTGGCCGTGAGCTCGTCAGGAGCCACCTGGTTTGTGAAGCACTTCGCCCTGGGTCCCAATCAAAGTCAAGTGGCCAAGGAAGCCTACTTCCAAGGGTCTGTCCCTGCCTTTCAGGAGGCAGGGGGCACAGAAGACACTGGCCCTGTAGAGCTGTCCACAGATACAGACACAGCGGGAAGGCGCAGTGCCTTTGGCTCCAAACAATTTCATGCTAACAGGGAAATTACTTTCCAGGGCCCCATATCTGGGGCGGGGAAGGTTGGTGATTATTTTCAAACGGAAGAGACAGTGGGTACCCAGACTTCTGTAAAGCGCCTTCAGATAGGCCCTGGAGAGGGGTTCGGGGAGCAAATCCAGTTCACGTTCCCCCTTTCAGAGAGAAGGGCGTTGGGTGTCAGGGAAGCTTCCGTGCACACTGAAGAGTGGTCAGGGGTCGGCAGACCCATCAGGCAGGTCACAATCTGGTCTCAGCGGCAACAGACCACTGAGCAAGGCAGTTCCCCTGCCCGGGGAATTTAGCGACCCAGAAAGCAGGGCCCATGGAAAGGGCTCGGCAGACGTGAGCCAGCCTGCTCGTAGTTACTCGTGGGCAGGAAAACCCCGATGACTGGAAAGAACGCCTTCCAAAGTGCCAGTCCCCAGTCGCCTCAGGAGGCCAGTGTGGGAGACGCTCCAGGGGCAGAGGAGACATCAGGCATGAGCAGATCCTTCAGGCACATTCGGCTGGGTCCTGCAGAAACCAGAACCTCTGAATAGGTTGTCTTACATGGACCCACGTCCGAAACGCTTGCACCCGCCAGTTCGGTGGGCTCCCCTGAACTAGGCGAGTTAGCAGACAGCAGCGGAGTGCTCAGGCACGTGGCACGGGGCCCCAAAGACCTTCCTTTTTACCTTTCAGATGGACATGAGCAACGTGGAGGCCAACCCCCGCTGGACGCAAGAGACCACAGTCTTCTTCCCCGCAGGGACGGAAGCGGCGGCGCGTGGCACCCCTGACCATGGTGCCTGGAGAGACGGGGGCAGTGGGAATGCCTGGGTGGCCAGCGTGAGCTTTCAGGGCTCTTCTGGGGATGGACACCAGGTCCCCGGGGAAAAGGGCAAGGCACAGGCTGAGTTCGACAAGACAGTGCAGCTACAGAGGATGGTAGACCAAAGGTCGGTGATTTCGGATGAAAAGAAAGTTGCCCTCCTCTATCTAGACAGTCAGGAGGAGGAGAATGAGGGCCACTGGTTTTGATAAGCAAATACTCTGTCTTCAGTGGTGTCTTATTTGGTAACATGGTAACACACAAAGGCCTTTACTTCGAAGGAGGGAGGCTCAGTCTTCGTGGAGACCTCCTCCTTTTTCTTACTTTCTCCAAAGAGCGCCCCAGGCGACGTCAGCTTACTTTATAATCTGTAAAGGTGTCAGATGAATTCATGCCTTCGAAGGCAGTGGAATTTTATTTTTGAGTCGGAACTTTGACAAAAATATTTTTTATCTTTTTAGTCTTAAAAGTTCCTTTTCTGGAGTTCTCTCCACCAGTCAAGACAGTTTTGACCAGTTTTGCTTCCAGTCATGGAAATGCCTGGCATCTGTTTGAAATTATAATCAACCCTCTCTAGAGGGAAGATCCCTACACGGTAACAATGCAGTAAGATACCTATACGATAACAAGATTAAAGTAATATATTTAAGAGTAAATTTTATTTGCATGTGCTAATATGAGATAAGTAACATTTAAAGGGAAAAATGTCTCCATTTGTCGCTTTTTCAAGTCTTCTCAAAAAGAAATCCTAGGAAAGAAGCAGATTGCTTCCGTAAGAAACAAAAATTAAAAAAAAAAAACAACAACCCTAAATGATTCTATCTTTAGGAAAAAGTTAAATTCACTTTAAGACTTCAATGAATTGCTTTCTATGTGCAGAACGTTAAAATATATATAGTATTTTTATTTATGGAGAGGACAGCTTCAGCCTATTTGATATTTCAGGTCGACACACTTGCTATGTTTGTACAAGTTCTTAGAAGCCCGTCCTGGGCCTGCGTGTAGGGGAAGTGACTGTTGGGAATAGGTTATTGTATTTCTTTTTCACAGCACTAGGTTGTTAAGTAGCGTGCAGGCTAAATATTCTTGTTTGGTACAGCCTAAGCTCTGGAGGAGCCAGCTCCCATCAGCATCCGTAAGCTTCTCTGCACCTTAGCCATTAGCACTGTCTGCACATTGAATTTTACCGGTGGGAGGCGGACCCTGAAGACAGTAAATAGAATGCTGATGCGCAGGCCAGAGCCCGGCTTGCCAGATGGCCCTGGGCAGTGACATTGGAAGCACCAGGTGCCTCCCAGGGAAGCCCTTTCAACGCACCGCTAAAGGGACCGAGGTCTGGGCGAGGCAAAATGACAAGCAGCCTCCAGGCGGTTTTTGCAGTTTCCACCGGAATCATTACAGTTGGGGTGTTTTCGCCCAGGGAAGAGAATACTAATGTTACGTAGGGTAAGATGTTTTGGAGAAGGGATTAGATGCCTCTCCTGCTGCCCAGCACCCAGGAGGGGCCCCGGAGGAAGGCAAAGGCCCTCACGGGCCACAGGTAGCTGACCCGCAGGTACAACACCGTCAAGTTTAAGATACTAGAGTGAGTGTGCTTTACTGGGCTTGTTTTATTTTATGTAAGGGTATTGCTTTTCAGGCTGCCTTCTTTAAAGGTATAGCATCACGCAAAAATCACCTCTCCAGCAGCACAGTGTTATTTTAATCCAGACTAGTTGCTTGCACATAACGTTTAAACTGTACTTCCGGTAACAAAGAATCCTAGAACTGCCAGTAGCGCGCTGAGGAATAATGATGGAAGGTGACGTCATCCTCTAGTGGGTTATGATGATGGGGGTGGTGGTTATGGCGTGAGGGTCTTCCCTCGTAGGGGGGAGTCACACAGTGGCCCTCAGCTCCCAGAAATGGCTGCAGCAGGTGGCTTAGGGAGAGCGCGTTTTCTTAAGTGGAGGCGAAATGCAGCAGAGCTTTCAGGACAGCCTGTTTTACAGACACTGTGAATTGGGGTATAGAAGTTGTTGAATTGAAAGCTTAAACCTTTGTCATCTTCCAAATGAACTAGGAGTTGTCACAGACTGCTACAGAGGTGAGGGCTTTGCAAACAGAGCCTTCTCGTTTCTCATATTGTCAACGATGGGCCGATTTTACGTGAGCCATAATTGGTAATGGTATTCGTAGAAGCGATTTGTTGGCCAAGGTGACAGCCTGCTGTTTCGACGGCAAGACAGACTGAGGACGGGGAGTCCGTTATGGGAGTCTGAGTGGGCTTGCTTTAATGGCCCTCTCTTGCCTCGTGGTCTTGTAAACGAGTGCTAACGTGGACAGATGGTTACTATCATGACCCACCTCTCTTCGGAGAATAGCTTAGGTTGTGATTTATATTTCCATGTTAGAACACGTAAATTCAAGAAGCATCCTGCCAAGGGTACTTACCAATATGGACTCCCGAGCTGTCTCTGGTTACTCAGTCTCTGGATCACCCAGGAGCAGGGCATACCCTCCACACCGCGAAGGGCACCTCAGAGTTCTGTGTCCTTTAAAACCCGTCACTCTGGAGACCATAGAAGTCAACTTTGTGGGTGGGGACAGAAGCCGTGTTTGCTGGTATGTAGACAAAATGGTATTAATGGAATGTTTTTCACCTTCCCCCTGGTGGTTTCGATATTGTTTGTTTCAAATGTATATTTAGAATGGAATCATTTACAAAGCTCATCTTTTTAAGCTCCTGTTCCCTACGAAGGGAAATGTCACAAGAATGTATAAAAATAAAAATCTAGGGAAAAAAAAAAAAACGCCACATTATTCCTAAAGAGAATGAATGTTTCCCAGTAGGTGTTTTCGTAGTTTCTATTTAAGCTCTAATTAAAGCATCTATGTGTTTTACATGTTTGTTTCGTTTTGTTTGTTTTTTGTTTTGTTTGTTTTTAATGGTGGCACAGAATCACTGGGGAGAATATGTATGAAAAGTTCTGGCTCCTTACCCAAATCGGAACCTGATACTGTGAACGCAGAACTACAAAGCTTAGCAGACAGGCTAAAAACCACCCGGCTCGTATTCAAACAGACAAGACAGTTTGTGGTAAGAACGTGGTCATCACAGCCTGGAAGGCTGGTGTCAGGAGGGTGACCAGCCACTCTGTTTTGCCTGGGATGGAGGGGTCCCTCGGGACGTGAGACTTTCAGTGCTAAAACCAGGACAGTCCTAGGCGCACCAAAATGGTTGGTTACTTTAAGTACAAACTGGAGTGGTTAGTGAATCATGGCCGTTTCTTAGGTGCTTGGAAAACTTGCAGTAGAACGAGACAAAGGAATAGTTACTAGGACCCCTTACGTGTGTGTGACTTTTTAGCAGCCCCCCTCGCCCGACGTGAATATCCATAGTCTTCCTCTCCTGTTGAAGTTAACACATTTAATAGATGGGAGACATGTGGGCGAGACATTTCCTAAGTTCCTTCTTTCCTGGGGTAGGGACTGAATGTTTTTTAAATATTGTTTAGTTTCTGTGAGTGCAAGATACAGTCCTCCAAGAAATACAGAAAGAAGTAGCATCAGAATTCACCTTTTTCCCCAAAAGCCCAGCACGGGCTCTCCGTCTGCTCAGGCCGCTACGACAGCGTGCCGCAGACTGGCAGACTTCAGCAGTGGACGTCCCTCTCTCCCAGTTCTGGAGGCCGGAAGTGGAGGATCAAGGCGCTGATAGATGCGGATGGTCCTCTTGCTGGGACCTAACGTGGTGGCGGCAGTGGTCATCTGTCTCGTGTCTCTTCTAATAAGGGCACGGGTCCCATTTCCGGGGCTCTTGTCTCGTGTTTGAATCACCTCCCAGAGGCCCTGCCTCCTAATACGTTCGCACTGGGGGTTAGGGCTTCATCATGAATTTCGGAGGGAGGTACACATTCCGTCCCTGGCAGACTCCAATGTGCTATGCGTTTAATAGACATGTTCTACCATCCGTGTTGAAACCTGTGTCTTGAACTAGTTGAGATACTCCGTGAGAAGTGACTGTGTCTCATGCCTTCATTTTTTTTTAATTTTTTTTAATGTTTATTTTTTTGAGAGACATAGAGACAGAGCATGAGTGGGAGAAGGGCAGGGAGAGAGAGGGAGACACAGAATCTGAAACAGGCTCCAGGCTCTGAGACATCAGCACAGAGCCCGATGTGGGGCTCGAACTCACGGACCACGAGATCATGACCTGAGCTGAAGTCGGCCGCTTAACCAACTGAGCCACCCAGGTGCCCCTCATGCCTTCATTGCACATGGCCTTCGTCCCACCTGGGATGAGCGGGGATGAATGGGGGTGGCCTGAGCGGTCAGCCGTCACAGCTTCCAAGGGGGACAACGTTCCCTGCCTCTCTCTCCACCCTGCACAAGTGGGACCAAAGCGGCCTTGAGTTTCCTACTGGGCGCTGGAGTGGAAGGGGCCCTGTGTCCTGCTGACATCCTAGCAGCCTGTGCCTGGTTTGCCTCGGTCCAGGGGATGAGCGGCGGGAAGGAGAAGGAGAGTGCTGCCCACAGCCCAGCTCGCCCCACCCACCATGTACCTTCCACCACCTTCCAGCACCCGGTCTCACTGTGGGCACCAGGAAGACAGGTGCTCAGAACTTCCCACTCTGCTCTTCCCTTCTGGAGCAGCGGTGGCCTCCCCCGCAGGAGACTGAAGACCGCTGTGGACATGAGGGCTCGTCCACGCCACCCTCCCTACCCCACCTGCCGAGCCCGGGAAACTAGCTGGGGGACCAGGGGGCCAAGGGCCAGGCGGACTCCAGAAAGAACCTCCAGAGGGCAGCTGTATTTCTCCTGTCTGGAGTAGAGACCCCAGGAGACCGGGGCCCTCTCCTGCAGCCCTTCCCTGCTGGCCTCACCCCTACTCCTCTGTCTTCACTCTCTTACACCCACCTCCCCTGACATCTAGCCCGTTTACTCCCATTTAGTCCCCGCCCTGCCGTAGTGGGCTCTTCCCCTCTGTTCCCAACTCATTCCACCACTCTGTGTTTAGTATTAGCGTCCACTCGGGTGGCAAGGTCTGCGAGGATGGGGATGGCGTGTCCTGTTTACGGTTAGGTCCCCAGCTCCTAACACTTGCCTGGAGCCCACCGGGCTCTCAGCCACACTGGGCGACTGACGGCAGGAGTGAGGGACGCTTCCTCCTGCCCCTCTCGAGGCTCCGAGGAACTCCGAGGCGGCTGCATTTACCCCAGTGCCTCCAAGATTCCCCTCATTAGCATTTTACTCTCCGTCCCTCTTATCTTCCTACAGGAAAAAAGCGCTTTCGCCGGCATTTTATTGCTCCTAAAGCAGATCTATGCATGTGTACAGCCAGATGTCGGGTCCACTTCCATACACAGGAAGTTTTAAACTTTCGAAGAGAAGCCTTTCGGCCACAGTCGCGCGGCTGGGTAGAAAGTTTGGTTGGCGAGAAGAACCACGAGGGCGGTAAAAAAGTAACACGCTTTGTAGAAGCACCAGGTCGCCCTGAAGGGCATGGCCGTCAAAAGGCGGCATCTCTGTGGCAGGCTGGAGCGAACAGCCTGGAAAATCTGCGAATTCCATCTTCCAGTCGGAGAGGTTTATACGGCACCCGAAAGGTCAGCACCCGGGCCTGACCCCGAGCTTCCTGTGGGGGAGGGGAGGCTCTCATTCGGCGGCGCTGGGCCGGGCCTTCCCCGGCCCCGGCACGCCGGTGCAGAAGGCCGGTTTGGCTTTCGGGGCCTGGCGCGTCTTCGCGGCCACCTCAGGGGCCCTGCAAACAAGCAGAAAGTGGGGTGAGCGTGCTCCCCGTCGGACGGCTGCGGCCGCGAAGAGAAGCCGAGCCAACGGTTGGCGAAGGAGCCTGGGGAGGGAATGTCAGCGAGAAGAGAACCCGGGCACGGCAGCCTGAAACCCGAGGGCTTTTTCCCCCGTGTTCTAATTCCTTGTGCCCATTCTCTCCCTGAGCTGAGAGAGTCAACCCTTAGCTGGCTCAGCGAGCAGAGCACAAGCACGAAAGTTGGGCTGGAGGCCTTGGCGGGCTCATAGTTCAAGGGCCTCCCCCAACTCCCCCTCCTTCCAGCTCTGGCGTCGGCTCTGAGACAGCGCCCCCTGCTGGCTGTCTCCTCGCCTTCGGTGCTTCCATGACCGTCCCTTAGCAGTCGGCCCACAGGCTCTGGGCGACACAGGCTCTGCGAGGGGCGGCTTTCTCCACAGCAGAGCATGGAAAGACCTGGGGCCAGCCTCCAAGGTGAAGTCAGAGGGCTCTCAGGCCGCCGTCCTGACAGGCACGCTGACAGCGAAGGGAAGCCAAAGGCAGGCCTCCAGCAGGCCAAGCCAGGGCACTGTGCCCTTGCCTCCCAGCAGGGGTGATGACCTGCAGGCCCTGGTCGGCAGGAGGGAGAACCCCTGTGTGGATTCCAGCCATTATTCAAGAGCTAATCTTTTCATAGTATCTGGGCAAAGGAGATGCTTGACAGCTGGGTTTTCAAAGGAATTATTGGTCTTGCATAGTTTATGACTTACGGGAAGTCAGTTAGTAAAACTTTCCACGGAAAGTTCCACAGAACCTTCCAGAACCAGCTTCCTCTGAGATCTGAATGGCAAAGGGAACAGCACAGCACAGGGGGAAACCAACTCACTTGGACAGGACGTCCACTGTCTGCTGGGTGGCCAGAGTCCTCTTGTCCTGTGCCCCGTATAAGAGGGTCTGGATCTGAAGACACTGCAAAACACCAAGTCGTAATCACGAGGTTATACAAATGTCACTGAGAGCATTTCGCAGGAAAATGACGTTTCCCTTGAATAAAATGGAGCATACTTCATCCACAGACCCATGCTTGACAGAATTGGCACATTCTCAAGGTTTCTCAGGGACAGACTGACCTTCAGTTTGGATGCTCCGAGGGATCCAGGAAACAGTGCACAGTTTTAACACTATTTTACAGAACTCCCTATGATGAGCTATATGCAAACTATGTTTAAAAGTTGTATTTTTAGAGGCACCTGGGTGGCTCAGTCAGTTGAGTGTCTGACTTCAGCTCAGGTCATGATCTCATGGTTCGTGAGTTCAAGCCCTGCATCAGGCTCTGTGCTCAAGGCTCGGAGCCTGGAGCCTGCTTTGGATTCTGTGTCTCCCTGTCTCTCTGCCCTTCTCCTGCTTGCATGTTCTCTCTCTCTCTCAAAAATAAATAAACATAAAAAAAAAGTAATATTCTTAGGGGTGCCTGTGTGGCTCATTCAGTGGAGCGTCCAGCTCTTAATCTCAGCTCAGGTCATGATCTCACAGTTCGTGAGATTGAGCCCTGCATCGGGCTCTACGCTGACAGCTTGGAGCCTGCTTGGAATTCTCACTCTTCCTCCCTCTTTGCTTCTCTACCTCAACCCCTCTCTTTCTCTCTCAAACTAAATAAACATTAAGGGGCACCTAGGTGGCTCTGTCCATTAAGCATCTGATTTCAGCTCCTGTCATGATCTCATGGCTTGTGAGTTCGAGCCCCACGTCAGGCTCTGTGCTGACAGCTGAGAGCCTGGGGCCTGCTTCCGATTCTGTCTCCCTTTCTCTCTGCCCCTCCCCCACTCACACTGTGTGTGTGTGTGTGTGTGTGTGTGTGTGTGTGTGTCTCAAATATAAATAAACATTTAAAAAAATTTTTAAAAAAAATCTCTGACTCTTCCCCTTTGGGTAGGCAGGTTTAAAAATTTTTAAAAAGTAGTATTTTTAGGAAATAAAGGCAAGAACGTTGGTATTGACCAGGGATGGTCTCACGTTTCAGTTTTTAAATGAGCCTTGCTCAGAAGTTTTTAAATATTTTTGTTGGGTTGCTTTTTGTTTTGTTTTGTTTTTTTTGGTAAAAACATGCTTTATCTTACATGGGCTTTCTATATTCATTAGTACACAGTAATTTCTTAGGAATTACTTACTTAGGAGTTAAATATTCAGCTTATATATTATCCAGGACTAAGCTTTGGCTTGATTTCTCCCTTCTGCTCACTGAGCTGCCATTTGGTTGCTTGTACCAGACCAGGGCAGACTCAAGGAAAGGATAAATATGAAAGTTGTGCCCCAAAATGGCCAAAATGATTTTTAAAATAGAATGAGGTGGAGGAACTTGCTTTACTGTATATCCATACCTTTTATAAAACTGTAGTAATTAAGACAGTGTGGTTTTCATCCAGGGAGAGATAAAGAGATGGGTAGGACATAGCAGAGAGCCCAGCACTTGATAGATGACACAAGGGGCCCTGAAGGGTCTAGAGGAAAGGGCCGAACTAGTCGATAAATGGAACTGGGGCTATGCGTTTTCCAAACGGAAGAAAATGGATCGCTATCCCATACCAAACACAAAAATCAATCCTAGACAGACCGAGGAACTAAATGTGAAACGAAAACTTGGACTTTGAGATGAAAATATCAGAGGTTTATCTTCATCATCTTGCAGTAGGGAAGTATTTCTTAGACAAGATCCAGGCAAATCAAAAGTAAAAGCCTGATAAAATTTAACTGTATTAAAATTCAAAACATCTATGCACCCAAATTCACCTTAAGCAAAGTACAAGGAGAGAAAGGACAAAGTACAATGAGGGAAACCATTTGCACAATACCGAGAAGGGATTAGTATTAGGGCCGCATAAAGAACAAACTACTAACAGAAAATAATCAAAAGATGTAAACAGTGTGCAAAGAAGTTGAAAACTAAGAGGCTAATAAGCACACCTAAGCTCACTAGTGATCAGAAATGCAAACTAAAACAGACAAGGGGGTTGTCCCTTTGCTCTTAAATTGCAAAAATTATAGTCTGATAATGATAATACCAAGCCTTGTCACAGGAATTAAGCAACACGTACTCTTTTATATCTTGATAGTGGATGTTGAAATTGGAACCGCTTTTAGAACAATTTGGCAATATTTAGTAATGGCGGTAAATTGTGATGCGTACATATTGTACATGGGTGATATACAAATTTTCGATGTGCGTATATCCACACAGAGAAATCTCATGATTATAAAGTAGCGAGAAAAAAACAGATTGCAGTTGAATGCATTATATGTATTATTACATATTACATATTATGAAATTACATATTATATATAATTTATACGAAGCTTAAGAAGCATGTAAAACAAGGCCATAGTAAAATAATTAAGACAACATGGGAATGATATCAAATTCAAGACAGTAGTTATCTGGAGGTGGGGTGGGGAAGACTAATAGCGGGGACTTCAACTGTCTTGACCCCTACATGTTTTATTGCTTATATTGAATAGCGCCCTCAAAAGTGTTTGTTATATTCTTCATACTTTTCTGTTTATCTGAAATACTTTATATTCTTAAAACATTGAAGTGGTTTTTCTACATGGTAACAGCTTGAGTCAAAATAAGTCTGAGGGTTTGGAGACTCTGTACTGAAGACTGTTTATTCGTTCTGATCTGCCAACCATTTTTAGGTCTTCGAGAAAATTAAAATGCAAGCAGCCAACATGCCTTGTCTTTATAAGATGTGGAAAATACCAAAACCGTCTGAACATTTGGTTCAATCTGAGGAATTGACAATGTGGTTCTGGAATCTGGGAATGTGGTTGTCTTCTGGAGGAAAGAAATATTAGGAGACGAAGATAGGACAGCGTTTTTTTTTTGTTTTTTTTGTTTTTTTTGTTTTTTTGAAACAACAGATCTTGGCTCTTTGTTGAATTATGTAACACCAAGAAGTAGCAAACTTGTTCTGTTATTCCATTTAGCATATAATCTAAATGCTCCCAAACCCCCACACCCTCCACCCGAACGCGCTGCAGGCTTTCGGAATCGGCCCTGGGGGCCCCGGCCTGGCCTGCTGCTCATTCCATGCGTTTGAGCCAGCTCCGCTTTAATCCACAAATAAACTGCTGTGAACTCGGGAAACTTCAGGAACCTTGACGAAGTCCTGTGTTGCTTTTGTGGACAGGTTTGCGACACCCATGACATTTGATGTTAACTCTTCCCGCCCTCCTCTCCCACATGGATCCAGCTTCCGGAAGCCTGGGGGCGTCTCCAGGCAGGGCCTGGCAAAGGAGGCGCCCCCGGCAGGGACCGCAACCTGGAAGCCAGCAGGCTTTCCCCTCATTCGTGCTTGGCCGTGAGGGGCCGCTGTCCAGGGCTGACGCTTCTTGCCAGGACAGCCCTCGTTTTCCCCGACACGGCCAGAAACACCTTAACTGCGTGTGAAAGATCAGGTTTCATCTTAAACTCACCTGCCTGCTCTGTGTGAGTGCCCCCCACGCGGCTCATTGGGAGACAGCTGATGTCCACGTGCCTTGCTGTTAGTTCATTCACCGCGACATTAGCCGTTTGCTGACATCGTAATGATTATTTGAGACGCCCGAGGTCTCGGTTTACCCTGCCTTAACGGATGGCTTCCGAAATCCAGAACTCAGGAGGAATTTCCATCCTCCCCTTTTGGTTACTGAAGCTTCTCCCCGGCCCCTCATTCTCTAGGGAAAGACATACTATTAGCTTAACTTTTTCAGATTCCTAGGCATAGTGACAGGGCGATGGACGGTGCTTATACCGACTCTCACTGGTTCTACGAACCACCTCCATTCCAGACCTTGTGTGCTGGTCACTGTCCCTGGTGGGGGCGGGGGGGGGGGGGATGTGTGTAGGGAGAGCGGAGGCAGGAGAGGGGGCCGTAACCAATAATCAAGCCCAGAGAGAGTTAGCCCCATCCGCGTCCCTACTTTAAGACTCTTCTCTTCCTGGCATTAATAGATTTTTTTTTAATGGCTACTTATCCTCATTAAGCAGGTTTGCCGCCAGTTCTAGCTGAAGCGAGAAGAGATGTAAAGTGATGCCAACCAGGAGAGGGAAACGGGTCCTCGGCCCCTGCCTAATCTCCTTTAGATGACAGCGCCCAGGGACGCCATGCCAGGCACCATATAAGGGAAGAATGGTTCACCCATTAGCTGGAATAGTCTTCCAGAGCTACCTTTTTAAAATAGTGAGGGGCGCCTGGGCACTTCAGTCAGTGAAGCATCCGACTTCGGCTCAGGTCATGATCTCACAGTTCGTGGGTTGGAGCCCGGCGTTGAGCTCTGTGCTGATAGCTCAGAGCCTGGAGCCTGCTTCGGATTCTGTGTCTCCCTCTCTCTCTGCTCCTCCCCCCATCTCTCTCTCTCTCTCTCTCTCTCTCTCTCTAACAAGTAAATAAAACACTAAAAAAATGTAAAATAGCTAAATAACCCCTTACTGACCCTTACTAGAAAATGTTTTACATAGCTGTGTGTTTATCTAAGGAACATAAATTGAATTTTTCACTGTTCTGCTGCTCTTAGCTAAATTCGCTTAAGCATTTTTGTGTGAAACAGGTTATTTCGATTCTTTTGTTAAAAATGCGGACACTGTCAGAGACAAAGTCAATAAATGTTAATTGGACCTACTGGGAGCCAGGCATTGTAAACTCCTCTCTTAACACCTCTCTGTAAACTTCCTTCTCTGAAGGAAGCGAAGAATTCCCAAATCCCGGTGGTGGAACATTCCATAGCACAAATGAAAGGCATTTTGTGCCCTCCAGATTCTTCTTCCAAGGCCAGTGCACTGCTATTTGAAATCAGCCTCTACAGGGTGCTTCTCGTTTTTCTGTAAGGGGACAAAACCCCTGAAATTTCCAGGATCCAGATCAGTGTTGGGGGACCGTTGCTGTTCTGCTCTTTCATTTCATCTGCAGGGGTTGGGAGAAGTCATTTTTGTTTCTGTTATTCCTTAAATACCAGACAAGGAGCTTCCCTCCCCCGGCAGGAAGACGAGAGGTGGCACCCACTTCCACACCGGCCTGCGAGCTGTCCCCAAAGGGACCACGTTTGTGTTGCTCACCCGTGTGCCCCGGGTTCCAGAATATTCCCTGGCACATGAATAGGGGCAATACTTGCCAGATGAATGAATGATCAAACAAGAGGAAAAGGCCTGTCTCCAAAGAGTCACCTCAGTGGCAAGGCCGCGAGGCTCAGTGACGGAAGCCTGACCCGGACAGACTTGGTCATGCCTGGTACAGGGTCCGTGCCCAGCTCCCCATGCTACTCCAAGGATTCTCTCTTTATGGGAAACGAAAAACAAAGCCACAGAAAGGTAGGATGTTTAAAAATGACTCTAATTCTCGCAACCCGAAACCATTCTTCTTCTTTTACACATTGTCTGATGCCACGGTACGTCCGTGGCGCAGAAATGACCCTGACACTCGTGAGCTGTGGCTCTGTCTACACGTCAGTTCTCAAGGCTGGCGTCAGGGAAAAAAAAGATGTCAGGACAGATGCCTTCGACGTTTGGAAAAACACAAATGCGCGTTCACTTACGAGTCTCTGCAAGGCAGGCAGAAGAGGTTTACTTAAATGATGACCTTGGCGGAACCCAAAGGGCAAACTGAAACACGGTTCATCAGGGAGCATTTTCCTACAGAAACAGGGGCACCTGTGGGTGGGCTGGGTCTTCCCCGAGCCGCTCAGACACCAGCCTTGTCCTCGCTGGGCCCGGGTCCTCCTCCCTATCTGCTCATTCCCGCGGCGGCTGTTTGCAGAGCCCCCGCGATCCGCCCGCCTGTGTCCGCCTCAGGGCCGGAGTGGAGAGTGGACAGGCCTGGCTCTCAGGGGGGCTGCGGTGTAGTGGGGGAGCCAGACGTCGAAAGGTTGTGTAAATAAATGGACGTGTGAGAACAACTCAGGGTAAGAGCTGTGGAAAAGAGAAAAGAAGAAGGGGCGACGAGAAGAAGAGTGGGGGGTGTCAGTGGTGGGAAAGGGCGCTCGGGTCAGTGAAGGCGTCTGTGAGGTGACGTGTGGTCGAGACCAGCAGGACGGGGAGTCGGCCATGTGGGGCCGGGCCCGGGGGAGGGGGGGCTGGTGCTGGGGTCCCAGGCAGGAGGACCGGGAGGTGTCTGAGGGAGCACACTGTGATTCCCCTTCTCTCTCACTCTCGCTCTCCCTCCTTCTCCCGTGCACGCTCGCCTGCTCGCACCCCTGCAGCTCCCTTGCCTGGAGGACCACTAATACTGAGCCCCCAGGATAGCTGCACAGGCAGTGGGATGCCTCCCACAAGGGAAGAGAGACAAGGAGGGACCGGGGGCCCCAGGACGAGGGACATGCAAGGTGAGGAAGGAAGGGAGGCCCGGGGACTCTGGAGAACGACCCCGTTCGCAAAGCTCTCCCCAAGTATCTGCGGAGGGCCAGCCTTGGAAGTGTGGGTGTCATCCTCGTCTCCTGCGCTTCTCACCTCTGAGCACCATGTCCTACGTTCTTATGAGCTTGCCTCAACTGCCCCACGACTTTGGTCTAGCCCCGGCCAATGTCTTGGAGCAAGCTACCACCGTGTTTCTCCAGGACAGCTGCGACACAGATATTTTAGAGAACAAACACATCAGCAGGACATGCCGGGTGGGGGTCCTGCTGCGCACCCACGTGTGGGTCACGGCTTCCTTCTCTCAAGTGGACATCTGGGTCTTTGTGTAAAAGCTGGACTCGCCTATTTTGGAGCTGGACAGAGCAAGAGATCCAGACCCTCTTAAAAGCGAAGCCTTGGGGAGCCTAGGAGGCTCAGTCGGGTGTGTCCGACTTAGGCTCAGGTCATGATTTCGCAGTTCATGAGTTTGAGCTTTGCATCAGGCTCTGTGCTGATAGCTAGCTCAGAGCCTGGAGCCTGTCTTTGGCTTCTGGGTTTCCCTCTCTCTCTGTCCCTCCCCCGCTCCTGCTATCTCTTTCCACCTCAAAACAAACAAACAAAAAAACATTAAAAAAAAAAGCTAAGCCTTTTGAGCTGCCTTTTCTGTGGCCGTTTCCCTCCTGGTGTGGGGCACAGCCACCTTGTAAGGTCCTCCCTGAGCCGGTGCAGTGTCACCAGTCATTCCTGCCTGTCGCTCTTTCCTCCTGTTTGCAGTCACGCTGCATTTATACGGTAGGTTTTGCCTTCCCCTCTGTCACCGGCCAGCCACCCGTAAACTCACGGTCGTCCTGCTTCTAGTGAGGCTCTGACGAACCGCCAGCCTCAGGCGGGGGCAGTCTGTTCAGACCATGGTGCTGCACCCTCCAGACTCTAATGCCAATTTAGGGGTGTCTGCGGCACAGTAAGTGCTCTGATGGCTGGGGAGTTTTCTGATATAGCCTTGTGTGTCTGGGCACACTGCCCGTCTGTGTTTTCTCAGGCTCAGCAAAGGCAGAGGGGTGCTGTGCGTGGGCTGCTGTGGTTGGGGAGCCTGACCCCGAGGACAGGGACTCTTCTGGGGAACCGATGACCCCAGGGCAGCCTACGGCCAGCAGAGCCGGAATTCTCATCCCCACCTAGCCTAGAGCAGGCACGAGGGAGGCTCCGCACTTTCCCCCCAGCGAAGGTCAAAAATAGAGGACCGTGATCCTTCTGACCATCGGCTCCCGTTGTGATACTCTTATCAACCGATTGACAAACAACTTTAAGTGAGGAGTCCTTGGAACGCCCTTAAGCATGCTTTGCAGCTCAAGAACGGGATTGTTTTTTTAATTATATGAAACTAATGTTGTCATGACCCTCCTCTCTTTCAGAAAGGATCTGAGGTGGGCCGCGGCAGCCCAACAATGGGTTGGCAGTGACGATCAGGAAAATCAGGGCCAAGGACAAATGGGACTCCACGTGAAAACAGTGTGGGCTAACGTGGGGCTCTGTGGGAAGTCCAAGCTCGCTCTGGTTCTCCCGGGATCCAGGGCAAAGAGGAAAATACCACATAGGCTGAAGGGAAGGTAGAACTAAGTGGTCTGCTGAGGGAATGACGGCGAGTGAATTATGTCTAAAACAAGGCTGTCATCCAGGAGGCCCTGTGTGCTTGGCCGGTCGGCAGAATGGCCCTTCTGGGGTCTCGGCCCATAACCACTGGAGATCCTTCCAGGGGTGGCTTTCTCATCTACAATCTATAAGCAAAAACCATTTGTCCTTTGCCCTTCTTCAACTGATTCATTATGGAGGGCTTTGGATTTCTTGGAGAGAGGTCACATAAAATTATGTCATTCTTTTATGGAAACGTTTAATGTCTGCCATTGTAAAGCAGTGAGGTAGTGGACTGAACCCTTAATGGGACAGCTGGATGAAGAGGGGGGCCCAACCCCAGCTTCGCCCTGTCACTGGGCCCAGGATTAGTCCAGAGAGAGTACTGAGTTGGGAACCAGTCTATTTTTCCCCCCTAAATTGATGTATTTTAAGAGGTGGGGTAGGGAGAGAGAGAGAATCACAAGCAGGCTCCGCATTGTCAGCGCAGAGCCTGACTCGGGGCTTGAACCCGTGAGCCGTGAGATCATGACCCGAGCTGAAGACAGATGCCTAACTGACTGAGCCACCCAGGTGCCCCAGGAAACAGTCTTTAGGAATTCTTTTTTGCAGCCTTTCACCTGCATGGAAATGTTGGCAGTGATGCACGCCCATCAAACCAGGTCTCTATGTCACAAGAGCACAGCGGAACTTTTGCTGTGGAAATTTCCATCTGGAGCCAACAGACTTCTCCAATCTTCCCCCTGCAGGCGGACGCCTTTGAAAGACAGATCAATAATATGGTTTTCCTTGCAGTAATTTAATCTGGCTGTCTGCTTGGTCTCTCGTGCCTTCCTGTGTTTCATGCCCATGGGACCATTCCCCGGGCCATGCAGCACCGGAGGGCACATCCGGAAAAGCTAGTGTGTCTTGGATTGAGGTTCCAGGGTTGAAAACGTGGGGGACACAGCTGTTGTGATAAAAATGGGAGAGACCCTGGACTGGTAGTTTTAGGGAGCTGTCACCGGCTCCGCTGAGCCCAGGGCTAACTCAGAAAGTACAGCTCAACAGCCGATGCGCAAGTCACGTTTCCAGTCCTGCATGTGTGCCCTCGTGTCCACAGTGGGGCCGGCCCTGTTCTCTAACTTCCACCGCAGGCTGGGGGAGCGAGGACACCTGACAGGAGGAAACCCATGGGTGGACATGGGGCTCGAAGCAGGGATCTCGACCTTCCTCCAGAAGCTGGAATGCAGATTCTTGGGCCCCTGTTAGCATCTGCTAACATTTGCCAGCTTCCCACATTCCGGGGTCCCTCCCCAGGCTGGAGTTGAGTGGCTAGGCTTTCCTTATTTCATGGACGCTGCTCAGAGGAGAAACAAGGAAGGGGAAACACAGGGGAGGTTCCCAGGGCAGGCGGTGCTTGGCCAGGAAATCGGCCCTCTCCTCCTTCTGGTACTCTTCCGGACCCTGAACTCTGCCAGACCCTGACGCTTTGCAAAGCAGCCTGCCTTCCCTCCCCCTACTCCATCGCCAGAACAATGTGGAAGAAAGAACCCCAGGCACTGCTGTTACCTCCACTTTATAGGTGGGAAAACTGCGGCCTCTTGCCTCGATTCTTGGTCCACTCCATTCTCAACACTATCCTCACATGATTTTTTTCTTTTTTCTTTTTATTTCTTTAAATTGATTTTGAAGATTTTAGTTTTTAAGCAATCTCCACACCCAATGTGGGACTCGAACTCACAACCCCGAGATCAAGAGTCGCATGCTCCACCGACCGAGCCAGCCAAGTGCCCCTGATTTTTTTTTATGTTTATATATTTTTGAGAGAGAGAGACAGACAGAGCACCAGCAGGAGAGAGGCAGAGAGAGAGGGAGACACGGAATCTGAAGCAGGCTCCAAGCTGAGTTGTCAGCACAGAGCCTGACACGGGGCTCGAACTCATGAACCATGAGATCGTGACCAGAGCCGAAGTCCGACATTAATGGTTCCCAGCTGCTTAGAGCCAGGTTCAGAAAACTTTGTCTGCAAGAGCCAGGTGGTAAATATTGTAGGCTTTGCAGGCCAAGAGACGAAAATCGAGGCTACTGTGTAGGCACTTACGTAACAGGAGGAAGCGCAAACTTCCTCAAATTTATTTTATCAATGAAATTATGAGGAGGTTTCTTCATAATCTAGTTTTACTAATGAGAAGAACAGACTTCCTTTTTTGTGCAGATAAATTTTCACTTAGTTGGGGTTCATTTAGTGTTCCCCCAGCATCCGATCAATTTATGATCACCTGTACAATGATTACAGGTTTAACGACTATCTGCAAAACCATTTTTAACCTGGCCTATGTCCTTAACTATATTGAAATAAACACAGGCAGTGAACCGGCCCTTGTTTGGGACCCCTGCTTTTTAAAAAACTATTTATTTATTTTTGGGGGGTGGTGAGAGAGGGGACACAGGAGCTGAAGCATGCTCTGAGCTGTCAGCACAGAGTCCAACGCGGGGCTCGAACTCACGAACTGTGAGATCATGACACAAGCCAAAGTCAGATGCTTAACTGAGGCGCCCCTAGACTCCTGCTTAAAGGATCAAGTCTCAGCCCCTTAACCTACAAACCCTGCATGGTCCCCCCTTCATGTCTTTCCCAGTCACTCTCCCGACAGACAATTGGCCCCAACGTTTTGCTTCTTAAACGGGCTTCACTCTCTCACCCCTGAGCCTCTTCTACCCCATTTCCAACCTGGGAATTCCAGGAATTCCTGTCTCTGCTCAGTTATACTCTTTTCAGGACTACTCACCGGGACCCCTTCCCTAAGCCCTTCCCACCCACAGATCCTAGTGTGGACCTGGAGAACTCAGCACATAATACCACACTTGGGGGTTCACAATCTGTAACCTCCTCACTGGCCTGGGGTGCTTTCAAGGAAAGAAACCACCATCTGCCTTCTGCACTCGCTGCATTTGCGTCAACAACAGGAACCGTGTCCCGGGTCTTCTGTTTCCTGCCCCGTCTCCAGTGGGGGCCACCCAGCTGCCTCGAGAGCACCGTGCTCCTACACTCTAGCGTGCCCTTGACCTCAGCTGACTGATCCAGGGTGAACACTGAATTCAAGCCAGGCCTAGAGCCCTTTCTCGGAGATCTTTCAAGTTGTGAGTGAGAAATGGCACAGGGGTAGGAAGTAAAACCCTGGAGGGCTGCGGCCATGATCTCCGTCTAGACGGGAGATGCTGCCGTGACAGAGGAGGAGGGAGAGGATGTGCAGAGAGAAGCAGACAGGAGTCCTGGACAGAGAGAACCTCGGAACATTCTTCTGAGGCTCAGTTGCATCCTGCTGTGTTAATTATCTGCCTCGCGGTCCTTCCTTGGAAACCACAAGACGCTAGACACCCCTTTACACCTGAGCTAGTTTGACCGTTTTCTGTCAGTGGCAAACCAAAGATTCCTTGTTATCCTGATCTTGGCATTCTCCCCACTGAGCCACTGGTTCCCAAACGTTTTTAAGCCTACGAAGCTCATGTTCAAACAAAATCTTACTGAGAAGCCCGAGACGTGAAATGGGTGTATTGCAGGCTAGACCACACGGTCCGTACCACCCAGTCTGACAAAGCCCCACTCCGACAACTCCTGACTTTGCAATCAGTGCTGAGACACTCTTTCAGCCTCAGTTTCCCTCTTTGTAAAAAACAGAGCAGAGGTATCCAACTCTTCAGGTTGCTATAGGGCTTAAGTAAGTTAATATATGTGAATTGTTTAACACAGTGCCAGGGATATAATAATCAGTCAATAAGCATTAAGTTAGAAGAAGGGGATCGAGAAACCCAGGGCAACCACCACTCTTAGTGTCGTTCTCACTCTCCTCAATAATGTCGTTGGCACATGTACCATGTTTAAATTAACTGAAATGATTAGCTTAATATATCTTCCTGGTTAAACTGGGAAGTCTCACAAAAACAAGAGGCCTATCTTTCTCGGTCACTGTTTTTACCCCAGCTCTGCCTAGCACAGCTATTGGTCTCTAGAAGGTGACCAGTAACTACTGTTGACTAAATGATAATAGATATATGTACCATCTTGTTAAAAAATAGACACCACGCAGGTTACCAAATCTGATTCCTTCTACGACGGATTCAGAAAAGTCGTAAGAAGAGATAAAGTTTCAATGTACAAGTAGCCTACTCAAAACTAAAGTTAATTCTTTTGGTTTGGTCAGTTATGTTACTTGGAGGCTCCCAGGATTCCCCCATTTTCAAACTAATTAAGGTAATGAAAACACAACATGACAAAACTTAGGAGATACACTTAAAGCAACAAGGAAAATTCATAGCGTAAAACACTATATATATAAAAAAACGGAAACAAATAAATTCATTTCCCTATTCAAAAAGACAGGAAAAGCTCCAATGAAGTAAAGCAAAATAAGTTACAAGAAAATAAATAATAAAGATAAAATCAGAAATCAGTGAAACAGAATAGGAAAGCAACTGACCTATGGAGTTTGAAAAACTAACAAAACAGACAAACCACTAACTCAGTCAGTGAACAAGGGGAGGAAATCCGAATATAAAACTAAGAACTGACAATGAGAAGATAACTACTAAAAAAGTAGAAATTTTAAAAATTCATGAGATGACTTTGTAAATCTCTGCAAATCAATCTAAAGATGATAGTGAAATAGAGAACTACAGTTTACCAAAATGACTTCATTGGAGTTAGGAAGCTTCACCAGAGAAAATTTTATAGAGAAATAGAGAAGATTGTCAAAGGATTCCCTGCCACCTAAAAAAAGCACTAGGCCTAAAGAATTTCACAGGAGGTACAAATCTTCAAAGACTCGTTTTAGTGCTACATATATTCCTTTAGGCATAGAAAATAAAGGTAAACTTCCAAATTATTTTTATGAAGCAAATATAACATTGTTGCTTAAACAAATATCACTTACCAATAAGGGCAAAACATCCTAACATAAATGTTAGCAAAGAGAACTGCACTGAGAAAACAGTTTAATGACTAAGGGGATTTGTTCCAAGAACGCAAGGTTGGTTCAATATTATAATAAAATACACCATATTAAGTGATCTAACAAGAATCATGTGATTATTTATTTCCACTCTTGCTTGATAAAATCCAGCACTTATTTCTAATAAAAAAAAAAACTCATGAAAATAGAAATTGATAGATACACTTCTTTACCATGATAAAATATTTAAACCTTAGTCCAAAGCCAGCATGTACTATATGAAGTATCACTAGAAGCATTTGCACTAACATCAGGAACAAGACAAGGATACCTATTATCTCTACTCTTACTTATTATTGTATTGTAGCTACGAGCCAATGCAATCAGATAAGAAAAATCAATAAGAGGCATACGAATTGGAAAACAGAAAGTAAAACTATTTGCAGATGACATAATAGTACACCTGAAAAACCTGAAAGAACCAATGTTCAAATTAACTCAAGCAAGAAAAGAATTAAGTAAGCTAGCAGAATATAAAATAACATAGAGAACCAATAGTTTGCAGGCACATACACACATACACAAACAGTTAACAGTGCATAATACTGGATAAAACTCCATTTATAACAGCATTAAGGGAGAGGAAATGCTTAGCAATCGACTTAATAAGAAATGTGCAAAACTTATATAAGAAACACTTTAAAACGTGCCTGAATGATACGTAAGTAGACATGAAAGACATCCCTTGTTCTTGGGTAGAATGACTCTACATCATAAAGACATCAGCCCTCCTGAAGTTCATTTGTAAATAACATGCACCTCCAAAAAATACCAACGAATGTCTTATGGAGCTAGACAAGTTGATACGAAAATTTAGGTGGAAAAATGTCTAGGAAACATGATATTCTAGGGAGATAAAATACCTTGAGGGGAGTCCAGTCCAACCTGCTATTAAGTCATGCTATGAACTCTCCATAATTAAGACCATGAGTCACTGGAATTTGAATAAACAAAAACACAAACGAAAGAGAATAGGAATCCCAACAACTGGGTCGCCATTTGCAAAAAGGTAACATTAGATCCTTACTTCACACCTTCCACACAAACAAGCCCCAAATTTAAAAAGAAACAAACATACAAGTACTAGAAGAGCACACACAAGAATTCAAGAATTCCCCCATAAACTGAGTGTACAGAAAGAGTACGATAAAAGATTGATAAATTACACTATGTAAAAAATTTAAAATACTTGCATGGCAAAAAATAATTGATAATTCACTTAAAAGCATATGTGTATAAGAGGATTACTGTATTGTTTACCCAAGAAGTGTTGGCTTGGATCGACTGCAAAAGCGATGTCATCTTACCTAAATAAGCCACTGATAACGTTTCATTTACAGACAGCCTGGTGGAAGGGGAGAAAGCGACCCGTGGGGAGAGTTTTCTCCGCACTAGTATTGGCTCCAGCTTTACCTTCTTTAGTTTCTTGTGGGCCCCACTCTGGTTCCCCTGTGCCAGGTCGGCCCCACCTAACAGCCGGTATGTCTCTGCCACCTCCGGACTGAGATCACCAAACGCTCCCACTTTGGCTTCCAGGGATTCTCTCAGGATGGAGGTTGCTCTCTGTGAAAGGAACAAAAGTTAAAGTCTCGTTAAAAAGCCCAAAGGCTGATAAAATCTTAGTGAAAACGATGTGACTGATGTGTATTTCCACTTTTCAGGGGAATGGGTTTGGGTGGTGTCTCCTGAGCTGCGCCCACTCTGCCCTTTAAACAGGGGACAGGGAAGTAGCGTACATGTGGGCGGGGAGGGGCTACCCATGGAGACGGACACCTGCAGAGCAAAGCCACTTCAGAAAGTACAGGAATTCATGTCAGTCAAATAGTAAGAGCAAAAACTGACATGTTTTGTGTCCTTAATGTGCCAAGACCTGTACTAAACAGTGTGCATGTGTGAACTCATTTAATTCTGTCTCTCTTGATTAGTACAATTTTAACCCTCACTGAACAGAGGAGGAAACTGAGGAACAGAGCAGTCAAGAAACTCACTTGGGTCCGACTCTTGATGTCGGCTCAGGTCATAATCTTGTGATTGTGGGGTCAGGCCCTGCTTAGGATATTCTAGCTCCCTCCCTTTCTCTCCCTCTCTCTCTGCTCTTCCCCACTCATGCTTTCTAAACAAACAAACAAACAAACGTTAAAAAAAAAAAAAAAGCAACTCACTCAGGATCAGACAGACAGCTCTCCAGTAGCACACCTAGGATCTGAATCTGGCCAGGATTTAAATCCTTTTCACTTTCAGGCTCTTTTCCCTATGTGTACTGTGATGTTCTTACATAAGTGAAAATTAGAGTTTCCCAGCAATGTATGTACTTACAAAACATCCAGAACATATTCCAGAATTTTCTGTTTC
The DNA here is from genome assembly GCA_030068075.1 of Paguma larvata. Classification (NCBI taxonomy): domain Eukaryota; kingdom Metazoa; phylum Chordata; class Mammalia; order Carnivora; family Viverridae; genus Paguma; species Paguma larvata. The sequence goes on along the minus strand of CM057827.1, from coordinate 124,809,806 downwards.
TCATAAGAAATAGTTTAGGAAGCCAAAAGCAAACATTCCAACATGGCAAAAAATTAAATACATTGGACATTTTGTTTAGTTTATTCGGTTTATTTATACCAACATGGAATAAAAAACATGGATTGGTCAGAAACCAGTATCTTCTGACATTAGTCTCTGTAGTCAGACACCAAGCCATACAGAGGGAAAGCCCCGTGTGTCCATCCACCGCATTTCTCCTGAGATTCTTCCGTGGTCTTGTACACGAAAGCAAGATTATGGCTGCAGGATACAAATGCTGAATTTGAGACCCCAATAAGGCCGGAACCAATTTAAGGCCGGAACCAATTAAAGGGCATCCCCACCAAATGGCCCTGAAGATGTTCTGACAGCGCTCCACGGACAGAAGGAGCCAGCAAAACTTTACACATTTTACTGACGATAAATAGGATTTATTTATGTATGTGTGTATTTATTTATTTTATTGGCAATAAATAGGTCCTAGGGCTGGGGTGTGGAGCCAACCGCAGCGAAGGCAGTGACGAGGCAGAAGCAATTTCTTAGGTGGAAAGACGAAATCACTGGAGAAACTGGAAACCGTGAAGCGTGTGACCTACCGCGGTATGGGGGGAACTCGCCTGATGCTAAAGCCCATCGTGTCCTTTGGTACTGCGTCCCCTCCCAGCCCCTGCGAGCAAGGACTCGGCGTGGTGCAGGTGTGGGGCTTGGCAGCTTGTCCTTATAAATTGGTTGTTTGTAGGTTTGGAGGAGCCCGTGATGGAAAGAAGAGCCAGACTCTTTTCCTAAATGAAGCTTTCGGTGCCACGTATAGCCTGACTGGTGAAAACTAGAGAGAGATCTGCATGAACTTGAACGGCAGGTCAAGGTAGTGACGCACGAGATGCCACATGGGTTTGGAGGAAACAGAGACTGTGTTAGTCTGTGAGAGTGAGGAAAACTGAATGGAGAGGAGGGAAGAAAAAGTAGGACCTGGGTGGGTGGAAGAGAGGGCGTGGGAAACTGGGAGCCCAGGTACGAGGTGGGAGAAGTTCACATGTAGGGCCTGAGAAGGAGGATAAATAATCTCGGTTATCAATTGCTGAGCACCGATTCTATTGCAGGGTGCCGCTTTGGTAGCTTTCTAGGCACATCGTCCCACAAACTTATGAGTTGCTGGGTTTTCTCCACCATCATCATCACCGTCACCATCACCATCACCATCACCGTCACCGTCACCATCACCATCACCATCACCATCACCATCATCATCATCATCGCCATCGTCTATGAATGAAGCCAAGGAGCAGAGAGAACAAAGGGAGATGACCTTTTCAGGGGTATGGTTGATCCACACCCTTAAGAACAAACCTCAAGAACCCGGGTCTCATCTGCTCAGTCAAGACGATCTCCCCCCATAGATTAAAAGCATGAGAATCCATGGCAGCGAATCTCATGGAAGGGCATGGGAAACTGGGAGCCCAGGAGTGAGGAGGGAAAGGGCAGGGCCAGTCAGAGGGCTAATCTCACTGCAGTGCTGAGAGTGGGAAGGGAGAGTGGGGAGACAGGCCAGCTGTGGTTGGTGGAGGGCCTTCATGACAGGCTTGGGAGTTTAGATTTTCTTATGGGGAGTACGAAGCCGAAGAAGGTTCTTGAGCAGGAAAGTAGCATAACTAGAAGATAAACTCGCACAGAGTATTTAAATCTGTGGCAGTGACCTTCACTTACATTTTACCTTAAAAGGCATTTTCCTTCCCAAAGACCACCTTCCTGTTGGCGCAGGGTTCTAGCCCAGTTTATCAGCAGAGACCACATCTGGGGTGGTCTGAGCACAGCCCCGTGCTCATGCCTGGGACTGTCCTCGAGCCCAGCCTTGTTGGCTGGCTCCAGCCAGAGCTCACAGGGAGAGGGCCCCAACCAGGGTGAGGGCCATGTGAGGTCGCCACGTTTGGTCGGATGGGTTGCATCATGCACAAGGGCAGGAGAACGAGGGCAGCTGAAATCCAGCCTGTGTTCCGCTCTCCAAGCAATGTGCGCTGGCACGGGCTGCATCCACCCGAGGAAGGGGCAGCTTTCTCTGTTCTTACAAGGGCACCAGGAGGGCTGGCAGGGGGTAGAATGAAAAGAGCCGGTTTGCCAAAATCTCCAAGGGCGGATGAGGGGGCGAGGTGCATCTTTAGATCAGTACCACTGATTTGGGTGGCTGGGGCAAGGGCAGTGAGGTGTGGCATCAGTGACAGACACCAGGGCAGGAAGCCAGACAGGAATAGGGGAGATGGTGGGTGCCCTGAGGTAGCCAGTGCAGTCAGGCGACCCATAGTCAAGCATCCACCCTCCCATCTGCTCCTGGCTCCCCATCATGAGCAAGAGGGTCTCTGTTCTCACGGAAATCCGTCCAGGCAGGGGAGAGACAGTACACATCCACAGACATACTATTCTTGCTATATTGTTCTATTACTCCTGTACTGTGCCCATCATATTGTTATATCGAACAGGATTCTATGATGAACAATAATGGAAAGAATCTAATGAAGACTGGGGACAGAATCAGGCAAGCTGAGGAATCCTGAAAGATAGACCTGCATTAGTTAGGACATCAGTGAGGAAGAGCCTTCCATGAGCAGGAACCAAAAGCTGTCAGTCAGTTCCCAGAAGTGGGGATTCAAAAAGGCCAGTGTGGCCAGAACGCAGATCGGGGGAGGGGGCAACAACAAGACTGGAAGTGTCAGTGGAATCCACATCCTTGAAGGTATTGTAAGATGCACAGTATCCTGATTTCTCTTAAAGGCACTGAGAAAGCATTGGAGTATTTTACAAATGGCGGGGGGGGGGGTGGGGTTCACTGATCAGACCTGCTTTTTGAAAAGATAGCCATAGCTTCCTTATTGAGATTGGATGAGAAAAAGTCAAGAGTGGAAAAAGCAGCTGGGGGACCAGAGTCTGTTAGAGGGGTCCAGACAGGAGGTGATGACTGGCAGAGGTGGACATAACAACAAATACATTCTAGAGATAAAAATGGCTGATGAGCTGGAAGGGGTAAGTCATGATGGGGGTAGACTACCTCCTGCCTCTAGACTTCTGACCTGAGCACTCTTCATAGAACGTCTACAGATATTCTAGAATCTAAGGCCCCCAGAAGGCCATTTTCTACTTGGTTGGGTTCCAGAAAAAGATGGAAACTCCATTAGTTATGGTTACTGGAGTTCTACTTTGGCCTGAGGAACATGGGTGCATCTAGATTAAAAACCTGCGTTCCTTAAGCTCACATCCATTGAGAGAAGAGTGGGAGGATTTAGGACAGAGCCGTGGGGGACGTCTACAGAACAGCAGAGGAAATCAAAGCTTTTCATCCCAACGATTTGCCTTGATAGGTTGAAATTGAAAAAAAAAATAGAGCAATATACACAAAGCCACAGCAAGTGGCTTTCTGGTAGCTATTTGGCTTTGCATGGAATAAATTCCCAAGGGTTTAATTACCAGTGCATATAAACTCTGGGTCTTGTTCTATTTTTACACGCTATAAAAAAGCATGCTTGTATGCTTCAATGGACCATGGGCTGTAACTTCTGTGCTGTGTAGCTCTCATTAGATATATAAATTCCACGAATAACCCAAAATTAGGAGAGAGGAATTAGGCACCCTCACTGCCACCCTCTATCCCAGCCAGAACTGTAGGCTGTGACAAGCAGGGTCTGCCCACCGGGTTTTCAAAGTTTCTCGTCCTTTAGGATCCTTTGTGGGGGAGCTGGGGGAACATGGCACCTACGTTCTCATAAACAGTTTCATTTTCCAAGAGCGAGTATCTGGGAGCTGCCCAATAGTGGTTACCTGGCTTTGTTTATCCCTGTCCCTATGGGAGCTGGAACATACCTTGCCCATAGGAGATGCCTGATGGATGCTGGTAGAGTGAAGGAGTAGCCCTCTGGACGTCACTCACGCAAGTAACTAGTCAAGCTCGGGTCCAAATGCACTTACCTCTTTCTGTCCAGTGACTTGTAGAAAATGGCAATAATCATCTTGAATTGAAAGAAATTTGGCCTTTCCCATCCCTTCAGCATCCTTGAGATTAGCCATGCTCTCTTGAAAATACTGCTCAGCCACATCTGAAGAAAAGCATCATAACAACATTTGAAGATGGCTTGCAGATTTGAAATGGAAACGGGATAAGTATGCTTTTAGCAGTGGTGAACTATTTGAAAATAATAAGTACTTAGACAAGACGACCTAGTTAATTGGACTATTTTTCAGAAAAGATTGAGGTCTCAGAAGGATATAGCGATTTACTTTCCTTGGTTTTCATACATTTTAGCCCTCCCAGCAATACGGTAAGCAACATTAAGGCAGGTGGGGAAAATATTCCCCAGACTTGAATACTCTGGTGAGTTTTCAGGTTAACCATTAATCCTTCCTCTAACTCTGATTGTTGCTCACTGAGGTTAGGGCTCTGAGGGCCCCCCCTTTTTTTAATAGACTCCATTATCTTAGAACATAGTTGTACAACATTTGGGTACCTGGGTGGCTCAGTCAATTGAGCGTCCCACTTTGGCGCTCAGGTCATGATCTCATGGTTTGTGAGTTCTAGCCCCATGTTGGGCCCTGTGCTGACACTAAGAGCCTGGAGCCTGCTTCAGATTCTATATCTCCCTCTCTTTCTGCCCCTTCCCTGCTCACACTCTGTCTCTTTCTCTCTCTCAAAAATAAAGTAAACATTAAAAAAATTTTTTTAACCAAAAATCGAAAAACATAGTTTTACAACATTAAAATTCTGAAAACATGGCTGACATGCTGCTGAAGGAAGAAACCCAACCATTCCAAACGCATACACATACTGGTTATAAAACAATGAAAATGTTTTTAAATACATGCCAATCTTGAAAGCAAGAAAAGGAAAACCTCAGGTATGGAAAATGAAGAAGGAACCAGAAGCCAGAACACTGACTGGGCGCTGAAGCTGAGTGGACCGTGAGGGTACTAGAAAAAATACTCCATGAGGGTATAATCTGTAAGGGCTGAAGTTTTATAAGCCTGGGGACTGGTGATGAGGCCCAAGGACTGTGTATGGGAGAAAGATGGAAAGGAGCGTGCTACAAAAAGCCTAATTCTTCTGTGACGGGCAGAATTCTAGGATGATGACAAATGCCCCCACCTTTATCTAATCCCTCCCCTGTGATTATGGGGGGAACTTGCGGATAGATGATGAGATATTACTCCTGTGATGAGGGTATGTGGTATACCACAGTTGACTTTAAGACAGTGAGATTATCCCTTGGGTTTAACCTAATCACCTGAGCCCTTGAAAAGCAGAGTTCTTTTTAGTTGGTAGCAGAAAAGGCAGCCCAAGACACTTAGGGCATAAGGAGGATTTGACACGGAGGTTCTCCGTTGGTGAGATGGAAGGAACCATAGCATGAGGACCTGCAAGTGGCCGGGGGGAGCCACGAGAGGCACCTGGCCAATAGCCAGCAAGAAATGGGGACTTCAGTCCTAAAACCGCAAGGAACTGAATTCTGCTAATAACAGAAATGAGCTTGGAAAAGTCTCCCCATGCTCCAGATGAGAACAGAGGAGGCCGACAGCTTGGTTTTAGCTTGAGCCAAGAAGCCGGCCTTACCCTGCTAGACTTCGGGCCAACAGAACCGAGTTGATAAATGGGTTTAAGCAATCATCATGTGTTATGCCGCAAAAGAAAGCTGATCCAGTCAGGAATCCCTACGACGGAGAGAAGAGCAACTGCACTGGTCCATGGCTGGGGAAAGAGCATCTGGAAAGGAGACCCTGGACGTGGGCCAAGAAAACTTTATTTACAAACACAAGAGGGTAAGCTAGATTTGGACCACTGACTCCCAGTCTAGCAGAGGGAAAAGTGGTATCTTCCTCTTCCGGAAACATGGGGCTCCCAGTGAAGCACCTGCTGGAGATGACCTCACGGTGACACAGGACAAGCACAGACAAGCCAGATTAGATTATTAGATTATGGCCCATGTCTATTGACATCTCCCCCTGGAAAGCTCGTGTGTACTGTGTGGAGCAAAGACACACGAGCAAGAAGATAAAACATAATCCTTAATTTCTTTCCCTTTCCTCTCTTTCTGGTTATTCCCCCTTTATCACCTCCAATTTTGGATTTGTGCTACCTCCCTCTTTTCTTGATGAGACCAGCTTGTGTTTTATCTATTTTAATACCTTTTCCAAAATTCAGCCCTTGAATTCACTTTTCTCAAACCGTGATGTGAATGCCAGGTGCTTCCAAAGAGGCCTCTCTGAGGACAGTGCTCTGGAACTCACGGAGGAGCAGTAGTTGGGTGAGCCTGTGCAGAGAGGGCGGCTGCTCCCAAGGCAGCACAGCAAAGGGCAAAGAGGGCAGGCTCCCGAGGATGGCGGTGGCCTGGCTCTGCTCCCTTCTAGCTGTGCACCTCACATGGTTGACCTCGGCTTCCTCATCTGAAAATGGGGAACATAACACTAGGGCCTCCCTTACAGGGTTATTGTCAGAAGCCAATGAGTTAATGCATGCAAACAACTGGAGACACACCTAACACCTAGTCAGTGCTCAGTAAATGGTAATCATTTTAACTCAGGGACAGCTTTGCAGGTCGTGGTTATGGACCTCTGTTGCCCATGCTGGGCTGCCCAGCAGGCACGCCGGAAGCACAGGTGGACACATTAAGAGGACAGGACCACTATGAAAACAGAGTGGTCACAGGTGCAGAAGACTGGGCTCATATGCACTGAATGTGTGGCCCCTGCACACCACAAGAGCTCTGAGAACACCCCAAGTTCACACTGAGAATGTTGGGAGTCTCAAGAAATGATTTAAGTACACTCCATGTGATCCGTTTTAGAAAGGAGAGAAGCCAACGCTTGTGAAATGTAGTCTATGGAACCCTGTCAACCTAAGGAAGAGTTGGGTCTGAGAACAAGTAAGTTTCATTTATCTGCAAGGCTTACTTTGCTCGGAGCCGAGGCAGTTGCCAGATCGAAGCAGGGATTCTGCTGTGAGGTGATGCTTCTGGGGAGACCTCAGCCCTAGTTGCCCCCAGAGTTTGTAGCTATGGACACAAGTTGATTGAACTTGAGTCCCCCATTCCTTTCTTTCAGGGAGAGTCTGCTAGACCAGGAGGGGGATGATTTGTAGAGTATTTACTCAAAATTTTCTCTTGGTAGGAGAAAATTCTACCAAGCAGAAAATCTCTTTATTAGTAGCTGACTCATGGGAGAAGGCATTATAGATTTAACGCTCAAACTAAGTATTACTTTTGGCTACTTTAATAATCTGCTGACAGCAAATTTAGTGGGGATGATGTGGCATTTATTTTGTTGATTTTAAAAGCATTCCAGAGATGAACATTCCATGTCCAAAAATTAACAAGGATGTTCAGGAATGGAGTACTGCTGATATTTTAATTTTCTGTCTAGTTGGGAATTAACCAAAGAATGTAACCGAGCCTTTCTTTAAGAGTAAGATTCTTTCTCGGGGCGCCTGGGTGGCTTAGTTAAGCGTTGGCTCTTGATTTCGGCTCAGGTCATGATCTCATTGTTCGTGAGATCGAGCCCCACGCCTGGCTCTGCACTGACAGCACGGAGCCTGCTTGGGATTCTCTTTCTCCCTCTCTCTCTGCCTCATGCTCACTCTCAAAATAATAAACTTAAAAAAGAGTAAAGATCTTTCTGAGTCTCAGCCTTGTTCTCCTGAGATGAGCTCTTACTATGAAGACCGGTGGCTGTAAAGAGCGTAGGAAGGGGTTGGGGCTGAAGAAGGAGGGACTGAGGGTCACAGCCTGTGCTTTGGCAGAAGTGGTACCATGCTCAGATACAGGAGGAGGCAAAAGGGATGGGAAACTTTTCCCTCCTCCTCCTGGTAAGGAGCTGGGCCCAGGGGGACACAGCTGGTGCTTGACACCTTTCTGGACCCTTTCCTGTAATGTCCTCCCCCCTCTTAGTATCCCTTCCCCCAGCAGCCACACGCTGACCAATTGCCCCCCTCAACACACCCCATTTTCAGCTGGCCCCCTACACCTGAGTGCCACTCATGTCTCCTTTCCCTCAGTGTCACTGATCTCACAGACATGCTGGGAGAGAGGGAGCTGCCTGGCCTTAACACAAACTAGCACGTAATGCTCAACCTCTACCTCAGGGAGACCTATTCATATTTCCCCAAAGAGGATGCTTGTTAGCACATAAGGGTCTCTGGAAGAGGGGGTGAAAGTGAGGAAGGAAGGAAGGGGTGAGGGGAGGGAGAAGGAACGTATTACTGAAATAAAGGCAGTGCGGTTACCAGCGAACGAAAGCGAGGTGTTGTGTGGGGGACGTCAGAGGCGGACTCTGTCTGGGAATCTGCCCTCCGAGGCTGCTGCTGCCCTTCCTGTATTCTGGAATCCTCTAAAAGTCCAAGCTTCTCCCATTTCTGTTCCCGCAAGGCCGCTAGTCCGAGGGGAATAAGAAGCGGGAAGGGTTCCCTGACCCCAATTGTCACCTAGAAGCAGGCCACACATCAGGCATCATGTCAGGGCCCTTGTAGGTCACGACAGCCTTGACTCAGGAACACAGGAAGGGGTAGGGCATCCACTGTGGGTGCCTCCCCGGTCTGTAAATTTGAAATACTTTTATCTTCACCTGGGATACGGGAAAGCTCCCTTTACTGCAAGATCCTGACGTATTTCCGTCACCCCTCCAACCCCCACGTTAGCTTTCTGAACCGTGAACCACGTGACCCGTCTTTGCGAGGAGAGCAAATCTGTCCTGTCACTACAGCTAAGGGGTGATTCTCTGAGGAGCAGAGCCTCTTCTCCTGGGGGACAAGAGACAACGGGATTTCCAGAGAGATCGAAACTGAGCATGGTGGGGAGATGGCATGGGCCTCGTGCCCTGAAGCCGGGCGTGGGTTCGCAGAAAGCCAGCGATTTCCAGCTCTCTTACAGTGGCTGCCCCCAATTTTAAACACCTCTTCTAGAATCATCTGCAACCTGATGCTGGAGGCCTTGGCAGAAGATGAGGTCATTTTCTAAAGCACAGAAGCATGACTGAGCTTGTAAATCTGAGCCCGGCAGCACAGGTGTTCTAAGGCCACGAGTCTTCTCCCGTTTCCACCCCAACACAATGTTCAGGCTGTCCGTGGGTTAGAGCGAGGGAGGAAGAGTGGCCGGCCTGCCAGGCGGGGGGGCTCGAAGTCTCCCGGAGGCCCTGTCAGACTCTGTTCTGTCTCTGTGTTCTTATACAGGCAAAAGAAAACCAGGCTTCATTCAAAGAGCAAGAGGAATGCAGGGTTACAGTTTGACACACTGGAGGTTAGGAGACTTTTAATTAAACCAAATTCCCGTCACCCTGGGCTCATTTTCTTGAGGCTGACCTAAGGCAAGAGCTGAACAGCGTGAGGACAGCTTTCATTAAGAGGGAGGCCTGTGTGTACAATGTGACAATTATCTTTTGTAGCAGTCTTGGGAAATACTCTGTACTCTGTACTAACTGCAAAAGCATTAAAGACCGCAGGGAATGTAGCCTGGCCTTACCTCAGACGAGCTCCATCACCCAGCAAACAAACAGAGTGGACCCGTTTAGACCCTGGGGCTCTGCACGGGCAGCTGCCCTGAGCCTACCTCCCAGCCCTGTGAGGTGGGAGGTGCGAATGAGGGTGACTGAGGACAAATGAAGCCCAAGTCAGGCTCTCTCTCCTCACCTCAAGGCCTTCTGTGGTCCACACCGAAGACCCTTTTTGGGAAGAACATTTCCACAGGCCCTGGACATGGCTTCAGGGAGCAGCAGACCTGCTACCTACTAGCCATTTGATCCCCAGGAAGTCCAGGGTCATCTCTGGTGGGGGGAAGGTTTGCCTCGGTAGCGTGAGGTGACCAAGATGGCGGCAGGCTGGGTGAGGCTCCCGAGGGAGAGCACACACGAAGTGCCTGCACAGTGCCAGGCACCTGCAGGCCCAATAAAGCGCTCTGTCACCATGGGGATCTGCCTGCCTCCAATACCACCAGGAAGCTGACCCCATCTCTCCCTCCCCACCACTCTCTGTCCCACCCAGCAGTGGTCAGGTATCTGGCAGCTTCCAGCCCCAGTTACTTGTCATGGTTGAAGTATATATTTTCTGTGAGCTGCCCTAAAAACCCTTTTTGAAGCCAAGTCACGGTATAAATAACATAGGCTTTTCTGAGAAGTTCTGAACATGAATTATTAGCCAGAACCGGCGTGGAAACCTGGGTATCACGGAGGGCACGTACTTTGTCTTTCCGAGCAGAGGAATGATGCCACAGACTTTGTTCTCAGACACGAGGATGAAAGGCAGTTTGTAAGCAAAGCTTGATGAGGTTTCTGTTTGCACAAGGTTGTCCCTTTGGGAAGAGAGGCCAACAGCACAGATTTGGGGCGAGGAAGAGGCCACCCCTTCTGAAACTCTGCCAACGCTGCAGCCCCCACCTGTCCTTCTTCTAGACTCCCTGGACCTCTGGGGGCGATGCTACTCACTCTCCAGTTCTGGATTGTGGTTAAGTAGGCAGTGCCTGGGCTCTGTCTAAGCCTTGCTTTGCCTCTAACTTGCAGAATGACCCTGGACATGCCCTGGACCTCAGTCCTTTAGATGGGATGTGCTCTAAGCTGCCTTCCAGAGGTTTCTGAGAGGGGGCCCTACTAGTGATGGTGGGAAATAGGTCCCTGAGCCCACCCACCTCTTGCTCTCTGCAGCTTCCTTTTCCTTCCCTGGACTTCAGAGCACACGGCAGGTATGGATGCCGACACCTGCTTATGGAACTCAGAGACAGGCCATGCTCAGGCCAGCTGTGCATTTCGTAACAAGAAATGGACCCTGCACAGGAGCTGAGGAAGGGTCTCTCAGAGCACAAAGGGCCTGAGGGGAGGCTGGGAAGGCTGAGGAGGAAGGGAGAAAAGTGGGTGGGCGTGGCTAGCCAAGTGGGGGTACAAATCCCACTTGGAGGCTTCAGGTTGGAGGTGGGGCGAGGGGGACAACAGGGGCAGCTGAAGGGGGCCATGGAAGGTGAAGGACACCTGACCGTGGCTGCTCTCGGTGGCCATGTTAGCCATCAGGAGTCCACTGGCACCGGGCATGTGTGTATTCCAGAGCCTGTCTGACTTCTTGTCTCTGTGGGACACACAGGGACCACGGGGCACTGACAACCCAGGGACGCGGGGCAGGGAGTGGGCTGTGGGTGGGGTAGGACCCAGCAGAGGGGCAGGCTGACAAGGTGGGTCACAGGAGGAAGAGTTGAGAAAAGTAGGATGGAGTAGGAGGATAAAATAGGAGACTGCATCCAGACACAATGCCTAGCTTCAGATATTTGCATATTTTCAGTCTACTGTGAAAAATGTGGGGAAAGCCTAGCACAAGGAGGGGCCAGGAAGATATACATGTTTGTGCATGGGGAATTATATCTTGGGAGTGCACCCCACGTTCATGAGTCTGGTCCATATGGCCAGGGATCCCAGCCTCTGCTCCCAAGGCTCTAGTGGGACAGAGCTCCTTCCAGTGTCCTTCCATGTGTCCGAAACCCTACAGAGCCCAGGCTGCGGACGGAGCCACTTCCAAACAAGGCCGCCTGTGCTCAGCAGGCTCTGCCTCTCAAAGGTTTACACTGAAATGTACTTGGCTTTCACCCATTTCATTTTAATATCCTTTAGGAGAAGAGTTATAAACACAAGGCCAATGCCCTGAACACTCTGCAGGGCTGGGAGAGCTGTTAATACCAAGTTTGTCTATAGCTGCTCCGGGAAGCGGGCCAGGCCCAGGTTAGTGACATTCCAGGAGCCTGAATTGGAAGTCCTTATGCAATCGCAATCCTTCGTGACTTCTAGGGCAGTTTTGTCTGCATAAGGAACGCAGGAAAGGCACACAGCAAAGGGATTAGCTTGAGCATGGAGCCTGAAACGCTAGCTTCTTGGCCAGTGGCGTTTTGCTTGTCAGAGGGCAATGCCTTCAATGGGCATTCAGCAAGCAGGCCACGGAGAATCCCCGGATGAGAAATGTTTCTCATTAATGATTCTTTAAAAAAAAAAAAAAAAAAAAAAAAAAAAAAAATCTCTGCACAGATACAGACGGGTTTCAGCACAGGAAAACAGAACTGAGGTTCCCATGCATGTAGATTCCCTCAGCAGTTGCTCCTAGGGGATCTGGCCGGGCTTTCTGAACTAAAAGTGACTCACGTCCAGGTCACAGTCCTGCCACCCTGGGTGAAAGCCAGCCAGAGTGTGTATGTGCGTGTGTGTGTGTTTGTGCTTGAGGGGGATTGGTCTCCCCTTAATTGTCAGACAAAAATAAGTACCAAATTCCCCCTTTTCCTTTCTCCTTGCTAGAGGCAGCAGAGACCTGGAGAACCCCCAGCCCTGGGGGGCTTTCCTTTGCTCCTGCTGTGGGGGGACTGGCCTGTGAGGGGGTAACAGAGAGATGACACGAGAACCAGGCATCCTGAAACACCGTGGGACTTGGGCTCCTGTCTGGGCAGGGCCCAGCTCATTCTCGCTTCCAAAGGGAGGCTGGCCCTCTCGGCCTGCACCACACTTAGGCACCGTGGGTAAAAGCCGGGATGAACTCTGTATCTCAAAATGCCCGATGGTTGGTTCACTTTCCACGGCCTTTCACACGTTTTGCCGCCGGGGGAACAAGGATTCCCAGCAGTAGTTTTCAAACAGGTTAATACATTAGGAATAGCTTGGGGTGTCTCCGTGCTTCGATTCATTTCTGATATGCCCATTTACGTGGTTTGTTTGAGGCCTTAGAGACCAGGGCGGGTGCTCCTCTCTGCACCTGTTTCGGGCTTCACGGTGCTGCCCGACAAGCAGCTGTTCTGACCCTGCTGTCTCGCTGCCCAGCCTCACTTAGTGCTGACTTGCCTTTAAGGCTTCAGTAAACTTTCCTCCTAATGGCATCAAGGTGATGGCCATTTCAAGTGTGCTCTGATTAGAGAAGGGCGTGTCTAGGGGCACCCCACAGACTGGTAGGGGCTGTGTCCTTTCTGGGTAGAGCAAGGAGTCCAGAGAACAGAGACTGATGTGATTTGCAGCTATGGAGAGCCGGCTGTGTTAGCTCATTTGCAGAATGGGAGGTCATGCCCCTCCTTTAGGCTTATTAACAGGAGTAAATGAGCACGTGGGTGAGAGTTCTGGCACCTGCACACTAGGCAAGCTCGACTCCCGCTATTGTCACTAACATTATTCTTAAATTTTTTTAACGTTTATTTATTTTTGAGAGACATAGAGACAGAGCGTGAGCAGGGGAAGGGCAGAGAGAGAGGGAGACACAGAATCGGAAGCAGGCTCCAGGCTCTGATGAGCCATCAGCACAGATCCCGATGCACGGCCCGAACTCACAAACCGCGAGATCATGACCTGAGCCAAAGTCGGCCGCCTAACCAACTTAGCCACCCAGGCGCCCCGTGTCACTAACATTATTCTTACCATGATTCCTGCCGCCTGGGAGCTCCTGAGGCTCCGCGGCCTATGTTTCTAGCAACCAATCCCCTAAAGCTCAAGTGAAAATGACTCCCTTCCCTAATCGGCCTTGCACCTCCAACTGCATCTCCCTGCTCTTGGGGGGACGTTTGCTTCTATCTTTACACTCTTCCTAAATTTGAAATTCCGAGGTCAAGAGCCTAGGTTCAAATCTGCTACTCCCTGGGTATGTGTCCTTGGGGAAATTACCTAATCTTTCTGTTTCTCCATCAGAAACTGGAAATACTTACACCAGCCTCACCATGTTGTGAGGATTAATTGAGTTGATAAACGTAACCGGTTAGGCAGGGGCGCCTGGGTGGCTCAGTCAGTTAAGCATCTGACTCTTGGTTTCGGCTTGGGTCATGATCTCATGGTTTGTGTGATCCGAGTCCCACGTCCGGCTCTGCGCTGGCAGCGTGGAGCCTGCTTGGGATTCTCCCTCCCTCTCTCTCTGCCCTTCCCTCACTCGTGCTCTCTCCCTCTTTTGCAAAATAAATAAATAAAATTTTTTTTAATGTGACTGGTTAGAACCATGCCAGTATGCACTATGTAAGCATTAGCTATTATTATTATTATTACCGTGTGAGGTCATCAAAGTCTCACAGATCTCATTATATGTATCAAGTAGGTATTATTGTCACCCTCAATTTATAATACCCATGCTATATTTAGACTAAAAATGTAAGTAAAGAAAAAAAATATATATATATGTATTTGGATTGTCTGATTCTGTAAATCATGCAAAGCAGAGTGGCCCAACTTTGCAGCTACAGGAAAAAAACCAAACCAACATTTCAGGACACAGTTTCTACTGGTCCTCACCCAATCCATACACTTATTAACTAGCTGAGATGCCGGCTAACTGGAATCCCTCTAGGCAAAGAGGTTCTCTGGGCCTTAGTTTCCTCCAGCTGTTTGGTATTCTCTTGGGAGTAGATTCTCCCACCCCCACCCCACCAGTTTAAATGCTCAGAACCCTCCAGTTGTCTTAACCTGGGAGCGCGAGGGAAACAGGAAGGATCTGACAACCATTCATTACACGCACGCTCTCCAGGTCAGAAGTGACACGTGTTTTGCCCCATGCTTGTTTTGCCTGACTCAGAGCCCGAATCATATTTGAGCTGGTTACCAACAATTACACAGAAAAACCTAGATTTCTGCCTTCTCTTGAAAAACAGACCTGCCCTATCAGCCTGCCTTCCACAGGACAGTAACGGGCTGGAGCCGAGTAACAGTTGCTCATTTCCAATAGGGCATGGGCTTCTTCAGTTTGCCACGGTCCTCTCATTTTGTATTGTCTCTCTCGTATTACAACCGACAGTAGCTTCCATTTCTGATTAGGCTTGCTCCTCCTGCTGTATTCTAATGGCTATCTGTTTTGCTCATACTGTTTGCGTGGTTCCTACACTTAGATTTGTGGCTCCTACTAGTATAGGGATTTCCATCAAACGTGCGTTTGCATCTTAACTGTCTTAATAGTTGGGAATGTAGGATTCTCTTCCCCTGTTAAAGGAATGTTGGGGCGCCTGGGTGGCTCAGTTGGCTGAGTGTTGGAATTTGGCCCAGGTCATGATCTGTGGTTAGTGGGTTCGAGCCCTGCATCAGGCTCTGTACTGATGGCTCAGAGCCAGGAGCCTGCTTCAGATTCTGTCTCCCTCTCTCTCTGCCTCTCCCCCACTGTGCGCGCACATGCACGCTCTCTCTCTTTCTCTCTCAAAAAAAAAAAAAAAACAAAAAAAATCGAAAAAAAATAAAAGCATATTAAGCACCTGTAAGTTGGTCAAAGAACTGCTGGCCCTTTGAAGGTTTTGAAGTCGATTGTGATACATGGAGTGTTCCAGGGAGAGAGGATCAGAAAGCTTGCCTGCCTTCTCTCTCTATCCCTAGGTAGACGGCTCCAGCTCTGAAAAGGTGCTCAAAGCTCCAGGAAATCAGAAGGAGAGGTCTGTAAGGTGGGATGGACAGATGGATAAACTTGATGTCCCCTTCACCAGCTCCTCCCTGGCCTGGAACCCCTGCCTGGCCCAGGGATCTCTGTGTACCAGGCTGCTCGTTGAGGCATCCCCTTCATCTCCGCCTACCCTCCAGCCTCTGCTTTCTAGCCCAGCTCCCGCCCCCTGAACCCCAACCATTCCGGTCTCCGTTTTAGGGTTGCTGGCACACTGGGCCTTATTTTTTTTATCTGATATCTTGGAATACACCCCTAGGTCTTCTTTAGGAGTCCTACTCTGTTTCTGAATAGTCTGACCAAAACATAAGCCACCAGAATGCACGCTCTCCATGCATAAAGGCATACCGTCTGCTCTGAGTCGAGAACGGTGGATTAAAGAACTCCCCAAGCTCGCCGCTCTACCTGTGACGTGGGGCTAAGAAAAACCATCTGGCTCATAAATGGGCCCTCTTCCTGATCGAAAGCTCTGCCCTGGGAAAGTCTGTAGCTGGGGTTCCAACAAGCCTGACCTGTTGCCACAGTAGCTCCACAACAATCTTTAAAAATAGATCCCCTCTGAAAGTAGAGCGGGTTTCCCTGTAAGCCCCGCATGGATGCTCGGGGGCTCTTCGCAGCTCTGCGTGGATGAAGGTTCACTGTATTCGAGAGTAAAAGATTAGAGTAGAGCCGAACAGGAGAGAAAGCAGAGAACTCTGGTGAAGGTAACACAGGGGCACAGCTCCGGACGACCACGTAAAGCCGCCAAAGCCCTCCGGGGACCTGTGTCACAGGTCTGTCCACCTGGTTATCCATCCTAAAGGCAGTTGGCGCATAGACCGTGTGTGGGACGGGCAGGGTGCGGGCAGGGTGCGCCGCCCACAGGCTTGTGCTCACCGTGGTGTTCCATCTTCCCAGAAGCCACGGCCGCGCGGGCAACCAAATGTGCAGAGACCGCTGCCTCCTCTTGAGAGGGGTTTCCGCTCAGCACGATGTGATGCGCCTGTCACCCGGGAGAGAAGAAACAGGGTTGTTTACAGGCTAGGCGGCTAGCTAGGGAACTAACTGTTCTTGGAGCGATAAGCAGAAAGCCAAGGAACTTTCTAGCAAGCTAGACAATATGATTTGTGTGGAAGCATAGTCAATTCTCAGGAGACCTAGATTTTAAAAGCATTGTGCTGTGGAGAGAGAAAGCCCCGAAGGCTGAGTCCAGATGGTTTGAAGCTGTGGCCTCGGCATATCGCTAAGTAAATCATTTAAAAGTCTATGCTCTTATGAGTGCATTGTCGGCTGGGGGGTGTGGAGGGGAGGGTTTCGAGAAGGAAAGAGATAGGTTAAACAGTGCTCTGCACAGGAAGTGGGCAAACACAGCCCCCTGCCCACGCTCAGCCCAAAGGAGGTTCTTGCCAAGCTGTGAGTGGCCTCCCCAGTGCCCGATCCACCAAGCCCCTCTGCACGCGCCGTCTTCAAAATGGCCCGTGGGGCTGCCTGCACACAGAAAACAGCTCAGTTCCTTCAAAATAGGGCCCAGCTGAAAATTCTTTGAGAGAGAGAGAAAAAAAAAAAAACCCTTACGATCCCAGGAATATAAATATTAACAATCCTCCTAAATAAAACACAAACACATCTCTACAAATAAAAAGCTATAAAGAATAAAAGAGAAAGTTACTACTCATCTGTGGACCTTTAAAGTTTGTAAAAATGCTATCAGTTATAGGTTCACATGCATTCGGTACACAGCTCCTTACCCATCACCTGTGACAGGAGACGCCAGGGCCGGAAGTGTGGGCAGAGCAGAAGGGAACAGGAATTGAGCAAGATGGCCTGTAATGCACTAACATGAGGTCGTAGGTGGTTTGCAATTAATTGCCAAAAGGGTGACAGAAATACTGAAATACCATGAGTTAAAGGGGGAAACCCCAGACTGGGAAAGGCCAGACATACGAGCAGCAAGTAAGATTTCTTTCTCATGTGTAGTATCAATTTTAATTTTCTTTTTTTTTTTTTTTAATTTCTTTGGCATTTATTTATTTTGAGAGATAGAGCACGAGCAGGGGAGGGGCAGAGAGAGAGGGAGACACAGAATCCAAAGGAGGCTCCAGGCTCTGAGCTGTCAGCACAGAGCCCGAGGGGGGACCCGAACCCATGAGTGAGATCATGACCTGAGCCAAAGTCGGACGCCCAACTGACTGAGCCACCCAGCGCCCCCAATTTTAATTTTCTTAACAATTTTTGTTAACCCATGTTTTGTAGATGAGAAAGCTGAGGTTGAGGAGTGGGTGACTTGCCCAAGATATCTCATGACTAATAAAACGTGAAGATAGGACGCCAACTTCGATACTCTGACTGCAGATTTGTTTTTTCTCCCAGGGCAAGAGCGCTGCCGTCCCTCCCTGCCCTGGTCCCTGTTGGCAGACGTCACTAACTGATGCCAGCACACTCCCCAGGGGCGCCGATTCATTCGGCCTCCAGAGGCCATGACTAATCCGTGGGCGCAGGCCTAGGAGACAAAGCCACACCATCAGAACTCTCTAGTCCAGACCAAGCAGGGAGGCAGCAAAGCCGTAGAGACGTGGGCCTCTGATAACCAGGGATGCATTTCCGGGTTGGTAATCAGAGTAGATTCTAGACTGTCACCTCATCTGTCATATGTTAAAATCAGCTGTGGGGGCGCTTGGGTGGCTTGGTCGGTTGAGCGTCCGACTTTAGCTCAGGTCATGATCTCACGGTCTGTGGGTTCAAGCCCCGCATTGGGTTCTGTGCTGACAACTCAGAGCTTGGAGCCTGCTTCGGATTCTGTGTCTTCTTCTCTTTCTCTGCCCCTCTCCTGCTCACACTCTCTCTCTCAAAAAACAAATCAAATCAAATTAAATCAGCTGAGTTATTAGCTCTAGCCTTTTTATGACAGGGGCTATTTCAAAGCAAGGCTGCCAGTAATAACTCTTATTGTTGTGTTAGGACAATCAGAACTTCATATGTGCAAATGCTAACAATATCCCTTGTTTTAAAACTTCGTTTCTTATTACAGGATATAAATAAATTGAACAAATAGTTTTGGGAAAGCCCCAATTAGTCATTATCCTCAATTTGGTTGAAGCTCTGATTTGAAATGCTTTCAAATAATGCACACTCCAAAAGGTAAAGACAATCGGAGCCACAGGGGTAGAGTCAGAGCATCACGTGTTCAGGGATTTGAAGAGAGGAAAACAGAGAGAGGAAGATCTGCCCCGTCGCC
The DNA here is from genome assembly GCA_030068075.1 of Paguma larvata. Classification (NCBI taxonomy): domain Eukaryota; kingdom Metazoa; phylum Chordata; class Mammalia; order Carnivora; family Viverridae; genus Paguma; species Paguma larvata. Next base: position 124,791,228 of record CM057827.1, on the reverse strand, counting down.
ATTGCAAACTGCATCATGTTGACTTGGTGTCGTCCCTACCCCGCCCCCGGGCTTCATTCCCTGCTTCCCCCACAACCCCACCCCCCACCCCCCCACCCCCCCCACGCTTAACTGTCTTTAAGATCCACCCTTGAGGAGAGTGCCCTGTGATGCCAGGAAGGATTTAACTTGTATTGTTACAAAGACTTTTAACTCACGATACTTCAGATTTTTTAAATTTCAAATTCAAAAAACTTTCATATTTTGTTTCCACTCAGTATTATAATTTAAGGCAATGTAAAAGATATATGTCTATCAAAATGATTATTTATTTATTTATTTATTTATTTATTTATTTATTTATTTATTTCAGGCAGAGAGAGAGAGAGAGGGAAGGAGAGAATCCCAAGCAGGCTCCGAGCTGCCGGAGTTCAAACTCTCAAGCCACAAGATCATGATCTGAGCCAAAGTCAGATGCTCAACCACTGAGCCACTCAGACGCCCCTTTTTCTTTTTCTTTTTTTAATGTTTATTTTGAGAGAGAGAGAGAGAGCGCACGCGTGGAGAGGGGCAGAGAGAGAGGTTGAGAGACAGAATCCCAAGCAGGTTCCATGCTGTCAGTGCAGAGCCCGACACGGAGCTCGAGTCCACGGACTGTGAGATCATGACCTGAGCCGAAATCAAGAGCCAGACGCTCGATGGACTGAACCACCCAGACACCCGTATCAAAATTATTTTCAAGTGAATAATTCCATATTCCGAAAGTTCTGTCCGTTGCCTTTTGCCTTTGGAGACAGGACGCAAAGTTTTCCAAGAGCAAAAATGCTTACAATATCAAGAAATTGGATCCTGAGAGCTTAAGGGGATCTGAATTTCACAAAATCTTCATAACCTCAACGTTTTTCTGCGCGAGATACTAATATAAGCAAACATTTATTATTCATTATGCACTTCGGAAACTCAATCCCTGATCTAGTCTATATTTGATGTTCATGAAACTTCTAAAAATCATATGCTGGTTTAACACCGGGGGGAGGGGAGGAAAAGGGAACCGTGATGTTGGAAACGTGCAAGATTAGCATCTCTTTGATTCAGTAAGATTAACTTTACTTTAATTTAATTCGGTCCTATTCCATTTACCTTAAGTTTTAAACGCTTTCTACCTGTCACGTTGTGTTCCTCCTCACACGTGGGGCCTTGTCGTAGCTTACTTGGTCCTGCCTCGATCACGTCCAAGCGGTTTTTAGCCCTCTACCCACGCTCCCCATTCTCGCTATCCAGTCACCGCCTCCTGCTGTCCCTTCCCTTCTTGGCCAGCTTAGAGTTCACCATCCATCACTGTTGTACCAAAAATGCCTCGACTTCACTGAAGCATTATTTGAAATGGCGAAAAAGGGGGAATCATCTAAATAACCACGAGAAGGGGGAGGAATACATTGCGGTGTACTCACACAGTGACTGAACTCTACCTGGTACGTTAACATAGTAACATTCCAGAAAGTACCAGTGAGTGGGAAAGTAATTTACAAGGGGATGCAAACATCACAGTACCAGTGAGTTTCAAGTTTCTCGTTTGAAGAAAAAAAAATCCTTTTGTTCCAAAAAAGATTTTTTTTGTGTTCTCTGAGAGGGCCTAGAAGCTCACTGGGCTGCGCCCACCCAGGTTCCCCCAGAGGACCCTCCATGGAACATGAGGGCTCAGAGTAATGCAGACGGAGAACCACAGATCCGCCCGGTATAGGAGGCCGCCTGAGGGGAGTTGGTACGAAGGCAGTTGAAAAGCTAGTGATTAGATTGCCCAGTTTTCCAAATTAAACCACTGTTCACAATTCTGGAACAACACTTTGCTTGCTAAGAGAATATAAATACCGCTGTTATATACATCTGAGAGCATTTAAGGACTAGTTGTTAGTGTTAACAGAATTAGAGGAGCCTTGCTTGCCTCTCCTGGCTTTACGCAGGAGCCCGAGTAATGGGCCCCGCTGGGGATCTGGGCTTGACTGCATTCTCTCCTTATTATTTATTAATCTCCCAGGGCTCAAATTTCTCCTCCCGTTGTTCGTTGTTTTCAGTATTTTACAGTTATATCAGTTGTCATCTTGAAGTTGAGAGGGAGCGTTTAATATTCCTAAATCTCTTGAGCCATTAACATGTGGTACTGGGTTAAAAACAATAACGAAAATGCAACCTTTAATGGCTCATATCGATCAAGGCCATTAACTGAAAAACCTCCATCATGAGGCAAACCGCCTCAAGCCCTGCCAAGGCGCAGAGCAGAGTGTTGCCTTCTGGCCCTCCTGAGCGTTTCTGGGGGAAACCGCTGATTCCACAGCGCCAATCCAGCTGTCAGTAGACATGGCCAGAGCTATAGCTGGCAGACTCTTATCTGACTGAGCCTGTCCCCTTGGATTTGTGAAATGTGTAACAGTTCTTGAAGAGAAAACTTGATGACTAGTAAGAAGGATGTTTCTATTTATGCAGGCAGACCCCACCATGTGAGCGCTCAACTTATGAGGTGCAACGCTCTGACTGCAGGACCCGAGATCTTGGCAGGAGAGAGGGAGAGATTCTTTTTTTCCCCCATTTGGTAATAACCAGGGGAATCACTGACTCGGAGGGAAATCTCTTCTCCCGTAGCCAAGTGGAGAGTGCACAGATAGCTCAAGGTGCATTCGTGGACCTAAACTGACTCTATTTACCCTGGAGACAAAAACATTCGCGGGGAAGGCAACGTAAGTCTGAGGCTCAGTAGCCGCCAGGAGCGCTTTGCACAGTTGAGGCCTAGCACTAGAGAGGAACACAGGGAGGGTGGGAACTAACCTTGAGTAAGCACCTACTTCGGCCAGACGCAGTGCTGTGTCTGTACGCGATTACGTACACCGGCTCGCTTAATCTCCTAACACTGGTGAGGGTGATGTCACGCCGCCATTTATAGATGGGGAAACGAAGCCTTCAGGAGATGAAGCAGCTGACTGAAGGTCACATAGAAGGCTCAGCGGCAGGACAGGGATTCAAACTAAGGTCCGTGATCCCAAACTCCATCCTGCTCTAGTCTAACATCTGGGTTTTTAAGAAAGTAGAAGTTACAGAAAGAGGATCTTCTAATCATGTAATGAAGTATTTTTCGACAGTCAGAGAAATCGTTGCTAAGTAGTAGATTCGGCCCGGAGGTTGAACGGGCTGGCTAGGGGGAGAGCGAGCCGCCAGTGTGTGGGTCTCGAAGTGGCTGCTGAGAATGACCTGGACGGGGACACTGGAGTGGGGAGTCAGGCAGTGGATGACGGATGGAGGAGATGTTCAGATGCCTTCTACTGAGCGTCCGTGTTTTTCTGCTTTGGTTCAAGTTAGTGCTTTCATTCAACAGAAGCTCGAGTCCCCTTGTCATTGCGAGGTGGGAGTTTGCTGTGTTTCTTTTCTAACTGACCAGCTGTGCGGCTACATAGCTCTCTCTCTTGGCCTTGCCAGAGCAGGCCATGCAATCTTCAGCTTTGGGCTGATGCCCTTGTACCAGACAGGGTCACGTTGCGGCCCAAGGCTGCCGCTTCCTTTCCTCTCCGATCTCTGGCCGGGAAGGAAGCCTCTCACGGCCACCCCCACCATAGGGACCTGGGGCAGCCGCAGGGCCTTGGCGAAGAGAAAGATGGGGGGGCCTAGATGAAAGAGAAGTCACTGGCTGCCGAGGGCATGCCAAAACTGAGTTCCGAGGGCCCCCGACTAAGCCAGTTTCTTTTAATAGTCAGAGAGAGTCCTCAGTGGCGGCCCTCCAGTCGTCAATTTTAGCTCCTCCGAAGGGCTGGGGAGAAGAGGCCCTACTCTCTGTAAGGGTCAGCACCAAAATAGATACGTTGGGAACTTCGATTTTCATCCTCTCTTGGTTAGAAGGGTGTGTTTTCTTAAAACGTAACTAGATTTTTGGACTGTAAGAGTAATATCGGTGTATCATTTTGAAAAATCCTAGGTGGTTAGTTAAAATGCCCTCTCCCTTCTGTCTGTAAGCCTCACCCTCTTTTCCCGATCCCCAGTCTGACTCCTTACAGCTATCACTATCGAGTTCCCTGTGTATCTAAGAGGTACTGATTTGCTTATACAAACATACACACACATAAGCCCTTTTTTTTAAGTAGGCTCCATGCCCAGTGCGGAGCCCAGTGTGGGGCTTGAACTTACAACCCTGAGACCAAGACCTGAGTTGAGATCAAGAGTCTTAAGTACTGAGCCACTCGGGTGCCCCTATAGACACATGTTCTTAAACACACCCATGCACAGACACGTACCTGTGATCGTTACCTGAGGCTGCCCTGCTCCCAGCCCCCAGCCCAGCTTCATCTGCCACCACGCTCGGGGCTCTGCCAAGATGGCTCCTCTCCACTCTCCTCAGTCTTCCAGGTGTCTCATTAGCAGTTCTCAGGCCGCTCTGTTGGGAGCTCTCCCAGCAGCCGGTCCCTCTCCCTGTGCCATTTTACATTCATCTGCAGGACTATTCCAGCTAAGGCCTCTGTCACTCTCTAGGCTGCTCCTCGAGGGCCGGGCCCTCCATCACAGACCCAGTGCCGACCACTGTGCTTTGCATGTGGTAGGGTCTAGCCGGTTGTTGACTGAATAAGCATTTTGGTCTACATCTGCCATTTAAAAAGTAATAATAACACACTCTGGTCGTCTTTCCTGTGAGAACGTGCACATCCAACTCATTCTTCCTGTGGTTCTGTGGTGTTCCATCACACGGATACACCACGGCCTCCTAACGGCACTCCTACTGATGGATTTTAAGAGTATTTCTAATTTCTAAGGGCTTGCTATTTCCTTATAAAATTGGAGAGGGACTATCCACTGGTTTCCCCCAAAGGGGTGCCAATCCCTGCTCCTTCCAGCAGGGTATAAGGAAGCCTGCTTTCTAGTACCTTGGCTAGAGGGTGGGCTATCATCACACTTTTTAAATTTGCTCACAGCTAGGTGAAAACTGGCCTCTCCTGAGCGAGAGTGCATTTCTTTAATAACAAAGCATGCTGAAGAGACCATTTCTGTGTGATTATTGGGCGTTTGTATTTCCTCTTCTATAAACCGACCATTCCTGTCTTTTGCCCTTATTTCTATTGAGTTGTCTTTTTTATCTGCATTTTATAAGAACTCTTTCTATAGCTCTTCTCTTTGAGGTTTATTTTTTGACTGTGATATTTTGTCACGGAGAAGTTTTTTTTTTATGCTGTCAAATTCATCAATTTTTGTCTCTCTTTTTCCTTTCGTGTCTTCCTGTCTCTCGATCTATACCCACATGTACAGATGCAGAAGAAAGATGTTACAAACATCAACACCAGCTGCTTCTGGGAAGGGAGGCCTGGGTGACTTGTAACTCGTTTCTTCATATTTTTCTACATGGCTTAATTTTTTTTAAATATAAAGAGTATTTTGTTTTATTCCATTTTATTTGTGTGAGAGAGAGAAAGCATGAGTTGGGGAAAAGGGGAGAGGGAGAGAGAGAGAATCTCAAGCAGGTTCTATGCTCAGTGCGGAGCCCAACTCAGGGCTCGATCTCACGACCCTGGGATCGTGACCTGAGCTGATTCAAGAGTGGCCTGGACGCTCGACCGACTGAGCCATCCATGTGCCCCTGCATTATCATTTTTATAAAAAATAGTTACTTAACAAGAAACAGCGCAAGTCCTGGGTTTATGTCATTCTTAGAAAATTTTTATGCTGCATAGACTCATAATTGCATCCCGCGTCTTTTCTAGTTTTAAACACGAGAGGCTAGTATCTGCAGAGATTTTGAAAATTACACAAAGTGCGTTATAGCAAATCCACAGCAATTAACCACAACTGACCGGAAGCATTGCCATTTGCTGAGTCGTCTGAGCCCGGCCGGGGCCCCGTGTGAGCACCGACGAGCCATCGCCTCAGCCTGGCCGAGGCTGATACCTTGCCCTGAGGAACCTGAAGCCGGATTTTCTGACCTCACAGTTTTTGGTAGCGCGGCTGATAAATTAGTTCATTATACTTTGTAAATCGAGCTCCCCCCCCCCCCCCCACTTTGGGGACTACTGACTGAGCGGCGGAGCTGCCCTGAAATCTGAAAAGACAGACAGGCAATTCAACTGTCAGGGACGTGAGAAAGCACTCAAGCTAGTGCGGTGTTAATTTATGCCCCTTGAAAACACACGCCCACAAACAGTCTCGCTGAAATGAAATCCTGCCATTTTTCTTCTGGGTAGGAAAACAAGGGTCTCTTGCCAAAATCTGCCATGAGCGGTTTCAGAAACAACCCCGCCAGCGTGGTCTCTCACAGAGCCCTGAGGCAGGGCGCCTAGCCCGGCTCGTTCGCCAGCCCTGGGACCACTGCCTTCCCCGTGGGGCGGCTCTGTGGGGCTTGCTAATTTTCTCCACTCTAATGGGTTAGTTCCTAAAATACTCTGGAACTTGTCGACACTCTACAGGAAATAAAAGGTCTTTTCTTTCTGGCTGTTTCTCTCACTCCAAAGGAATGAACAGTGAAAAACTAGAGGGGAAAATAACAAAACCCCTTTTCTTTGTGTGGACATAATAAATGGCTTTTAGGCCAGGGCTCCCCTGGAGAGCGGCAGCCACACTGTACCTTTCTGTATCTAGGTAAAGCTCTTAACGAAACCAGGAGCCTTGATACATGTTTGATAATTACCGTTAATAAATAAAAGTAGCTTACACTGGCGCCATGCCTAATGGTTCACAAAGCACTTTCCATTTTGAACCTTTGAGCAGTTCTGTGGAGTGGATAGGGTCTTTTGTAGGATTGGGTTTTTTTTTTTTTTTCTTTTTTTTGAGAGGTTAAATGACTTGTATAATCAAACAGCGGGCAAACAGAAGAATCGAGACTCCCACTCAGATTTTCTGACTTCACCTCCGGGGCTGTTTGAACTTCACAAAGCTATCTCTTTAATAAAGATTGGTAAGTATTTATTTAAACACTCTCTAATCTTTATTAACCTCAAGAATAAACAACAATAAAAGCCACCTATTAAACTTTACGAGTATTATAAAAACGAGTGAAGCACTCTATAACTCCAATACAGAGCAGTCTTTCTAATTTCAATTCGAAATCCAAATGTAATGAAAGGAAAGGTTGAAAATGTTGAAGCATTGAGAAAGCTTTTGCATGGCAAAAAAGCATTATGAATCCATAAAAGTATATTAGGACTAATAAATGAGTTCAGCGGGGTTGCGGCATGCCAAGTCAACATCCCATTTGTATTTCTACACGCTCGCGATGAACAGTAGGGAAAGGAAATTTAGAAAACATTTCAAAATGAACACAATACTTGGGAATAAAGTTCCCCAAAGAAGTATAAAACTTATACTGCAAAATGTGGTTGGAAGAACTAAGTAAATAAAGATGTTCTGTGTTCATGGATCGAAAGCCTTAATATTGTGAAGATGTCAACAGTTCCCACTTGAAATATAGATTCAGTGCTCTCTCTATCAAAATACTACCTGTTTTCCCCCCCCCCCAGAAATCGATAAGCTTATCCTAAAATCATATACAAATGTAAGGAAGCCAGAATAGCCAAACAATCTTGGAAAAATGTAGCAAAGTTGGAGATGTCGCATTTATGAATTTCAAAACTTCCCATAAAACTTGTACATGAATGTGCATAGTGGCATTATTCATAGTATTCACAACTTGCTACAAAATGACAGTAATTGGGAGTATGGTACTAGCACAAGGATAGACATAGAGGTCCGTGGAATGGAAAAAAACAATCCAGAGATAAACCTTTACAGTTATGATCAGTTGAGTTTGGCACGGGTACCAAGATAATGCAATGGCGAAAAGATAGCCCTTTTAATAAATGGTACTGGGACAACTGGATATTTACATGCAAAAGAATGAAGACGGAGCCCCACTATACTCCTATAAAAAATTAACTCAAAATGGATCAAAGACCTAAATGTAAAAACTAAAACTATAAAACTCTTAAGAGGAAACAGATACAAGCCTTCAGGAATGTGGATTAGGCAATGCTTTCTTAGACGTGAGGCTAAAAGCATAAGCAACAAAAGAAAAAAAGGATAAATCGGGCTTCACTGAAACTGAAAACCTTCGTGCTTCAGAGGATGCAATCAGGAAAGTGACAAGACAACAAACAGAATAGGAGAAAATACTTACACATCATGTAGCTGATGTCTAGTAACCAGTATGAAGAACTCTTGTAAGTTAACAATAAAAAGACAAATAACTCTCTAAAAAACGGGCAAAGGCTTCGAATAGACATTTCTCCAAAGAAGATGTACAAATAACTACATACCTATAAACGGATGCAGAATATGAGTCATCGGAGAAATTCAAATCAAAAGCACGATGAGATGCCACTCCACATTCACCAGGATGGTTGAAATAAAAAGGACAGATAATAATGAGGGTTGGTGAGGACGTGAAGAAAATAGAACGCTTATCCATTGATAGTGGTAATATCAGAGGCTGAGGCTGCTTTGGAAAACAGCTTGGTGGTTCCTCAAAAAGTTAGGTATTGGGTACCACGGAACTCAGCAATTCCACTCCTAGTCTTATAGCCAAGAGAACTGAAGACATATATCCAAATAAAAATGTGTACATGAATGTTCATAGAAGCACTTTTCTCACCTCCATAGAGTGGAAACAACCCACATATCCATCAGTTGACGAAGAGACAAACAAATGTGGTCTATCTGTAGAACAAAATACTATTAAGCCATTAAAAGGGAATGACGTACTCCTATCTGCTAAGCACGGATGAACTTCTAAAGCAATATGTTAGATTAAAGAAGTCAGACACAAAAGGCCACATATTATAGGAATCTATTTATAGGAAATGTCTATAAAAGCCAAATCCGTAGAGATACAATGGAGGTTGGTGGTTGCCAAGGGATGAGGGACACAAGAAATAAGGAGAGTAACTCCCAATGAGTGCAGGATTCTTTTGAAGTGATGAAAATATTCTGCTGGGGCGCCTGGGTGGCGCAGTCAGTTAAGCATCCGACTCTTGATCAGCTCAGGTCATGATCTCGTGGTTTGTGAGCTCGAGCCCCGCATCGGGCTCTGCGCTGATGGTGCGGAGCCTGTGTGGGATTCTGTCTCTCCTTCTCTCTGCCCTTCCCCCACTTGTGCTCTCTCTCTTTCTCGCTCTCAAAATAAAGAAATAAACTTTAAAAAAATGTTCTGCAATTAGTGGTAATACTTGCACAACTCTGTGAACATAATAAAACCACTAAGTTGTGCACCTTAAAAGAGTGACTTTTATGGTATATAACTTATTTCGATAAGAACACTATGAACAAAATAAAACATGAATGACAAATTGACATATAACATATGTCATAGACTAAAGGACGATACATGTAATATGTAAAGACTTTTAACAGTTAAGGGAAACTGAACAAAACAAACTAGAATAAAAATCCTATTAAAAGTAGACAAATGATATAAAAAGAAAATTCACAAAAAATATATTAAGATCGACTGAACATATGAAAAGTCATTTAATTCCATTTTGCAGATTATTAAGCCTATACTGAGATGGAAGTAATTTGATAGGAAGTAATTCAATGTCTTGACAATACGCTTCTTTGGAAGTGGCTGTCGGGAAACAGGCACACTCAGACATTGATGGTGGGAATATAGTAGAAGCCCAGTGAAAGGCAATATCCCACAAAACTATCAACACATTCTCCCTCTGACTGAGCAGTCCCACTTCTAGGAATTCACCCTGAAGCTATGACTCCAACTACATAAAAATATATGTGTGTAAGATTATGCGTTACAACATTATTTACAAATGATTGGAACCTATTGTTCCAATTGGAACCAATGTTATAAAACATTGGAACTTATCTAAATGTCCAAACAGAAAACTATTTGAGCAAAACACACTGTGTGCCTGAAATGGAATATTATACCTTTGTAGAAATGAATGAACTGCTATAAAGTGATTTCCGGGATACACTGTTAAGTGAAAAAAGCAAACATACACACGACAAGTAAATAACTTGGTGGGAGAAGGGAGGGACATTCCTAACAGGAGAACGTCAACTGATAAATGTGGATGGAGTGGCAGAAGGGACAGTCATGAATCTGCAACCACCACGGAAAAGACTGGCTTGGGAGAGATTCATCAATGCTAACTGTAGAGAAAATTTGAAAAGGAGTGGGATGTTTACATGGTCTTAAAAATGTCTGTCTACAGGATGCTTATTGGCTGCAAGAGGAAAAATAGTTATTATATAGGGAAGAATCATTGTGATTGGGTGATGAATTTAATGTCACTAAGAAGGACAAGTGGACAGCACTTGACTCCACATGCAAACCCTAAAAATACAATATCCTTTTGTGGTATTCCAGCAGGACATGCACTGTCAAATCTAGTCATGAGAAAACATCAGACAAACCCAAACTAAGGTACAAATGACTGGCCTATAGTCTTCAAACATTTCATCGTCAAAGGAGACAAAATTCTAAGAAATTCTGAGAAACCATTCTAGATTAAAGACCAGAGGCATAACAACTAAATGCATACAAAAACATAAAGGATAGTATTGGGACAATGGACAAAAGAGAATATGGCCCCTACCAATGTGAACATTCCTGAATTTGATAGCTGTATTGCGATTATATAAAAGAATATCCTTGTTAAGTATTCAGGGATAAAAGGACATGGTAATTTCAAATCCTTCAGATGATTACAAAATGTAAACCGTTTCCACTCTGTGCACGTATGTGCGCGTCTGTGTGTGCGTATGTCTATATAAACAGATAGGGAGAATGAATGTGGCAAAGTACTTTAAAATGGTGAGTCTGGGCCCTATAGACAAGAGGCATTACCTAACCCGTTTTCCAATCACATAGCACGAAGGGGTTCTAGGAGTGGTAAGACCTAATACACCGGAAGGTAGCATTTACATTCGAAGTCCTTTGTGGATTCCTGCCTTTAGAAATTCCAATTTCCTTCTCTAAGCCAGCGGTTCCTAAACCGTGGCTCGGGGAACACTAGTGTCTCACAGACACTCCTTCCCATTCACAATCCACATTAGTATTTTTAATCCACTGTATGTAAAACTATGTATTAGAGACATCTGCTTAATTTAACTTAGTAGTTCTCAAATTTATTTAACCGCAGACATCTTTTCTAGGAGACCTATGAATTCCTATGAGTTCTTGTGAGGGGCTGATATCCTACGGAACACAGTTTGGGAAATGCTATTCTAAATCAAACTCAAATCTTTGGCATGAATACTGTTGGGTCTTAGAAGCCACCTATCTTTCATTCTAGTGAATTTTGTTCCTGGTAATGACCTTCGCTGGGAGACTCAGCATGTTATTGTCTTTGAACTTTGGAAGCTGGTAGAGCAAAGACCGCACTGAAATTTTAAAAGCAGATCTGGATATAATTAGGAAACATTTAGGAAAATTGAATTAAGAACAACATTTTAAGTTAAACTTGAGCTTCTATTCCACAATGTGGGAGTAGAATAGTATAAAAGAGTTGGCAAGGTTGCTGCGAAACTGGTTCAACGGAGAACAAAGCAAACCCGCTTCTGGCGGCAAGGTAAATCAAAATAACCTCAGAATGTCAATGTGAATCAAGAACTATCAAATATTCACATCTTTCCTCCTAGTGGTTTAACTTTTGGAAATTTATACCAGCAAATAATCGAAGAAAAAAACATTTTGTGTAAGCGTATTCAGAATAGGGGCACTTGGGTGGCTCAGTCAGGTAAGCATCCAACTAACTCTTGGTTTTGACTCAGGTCATGATTTCATGGTTCATGGGTTGAGCCCCAAGTTGGCTTTGCACTCAGGGCTGAGCCTGCTTGGGATTCTCTCTCTCTCTCTCTCTCTCTCTCTCTCTCTCTCTCTCCCCCCCCCACCCCTCACCTGCTCAAGCTCTCTCTCTCTCAAAATAAATAAACTTTAACTGAAAAAAAGAATATTCAGGATTATTGACACCAACAAAAAATGGCATGCCCACTGAGTGTTCCTGCCCTCAGTACATGGTCCCACCAGCAACACAGCGACCTTAGATAGAAATGCAGCGTAACACCAGACTCCGCCACCTCCTTCACTCCCCCACCCCCATGTCCATCGTTTCGACTCTCCAATCATCTCTCAAGTCTGTCCATGTTCTTTATTCCCATGACCCCACCTGAGTCCAGGTGTCATCATCGCCTGCCAGGCCTGCTGTGGCTGTCTCCTGAGTGACCTCCCCGCTTATCTCTCTCCCATCCAGTCTGTTCTGCATACCGCAGAGTGACCTTCTAGACTGATAATCTCATGGTGTCAATCGCTCTACTTGGAAACACTGAACTGCCCTTAGGGTGAAGCTCAAATTCCTTAGTAAGACTTTCAACACCTAAGATACCCATCGATCGCCTTTGCCGTTCCCACTGCCCGGGCAGAGGGGATTTCTTGCCGTTCCCTGAATGTCCAGCTACATCTCACCTTCAGACCTTTGCCCATGCTCTTCTCTCCGCCTGGGCCTGCCTTCCTCACCTCTCAGTACTTTGGGGAACAGGCACCTATGTTTATTACCTTTGCTGCCTCACATCTTACTCACTGTACAATCTGATTCCTGCCTCATCATTGCCCTAATGTTTCCCTCGACAAAGTCATCAGAGAAAGAAAAAGACAACAAACGAAAGGAAAGCAAAGAGAGAAATGTATACAGGCACTGTGCTAAGCACTTTATGAATATTAACTCGTTTATTCTCCCAACAGCTCTGGGTCCTTCACAACAGCAAATGGTATCAAAGGCCATAGACGATACCACGGTCACTTTTCCTCATGTTTTCCTGCCAAATTCATCTTTGCTTTCTTTGCCAGGTTATCTTTCTTGACTTGACCCATGAACGCTGAAGTTACTCAAGGCTCTGTCATGTCCTTGTCTCTTCCCACTCAATAAACCCCCCGGGGTGATCTCATTCTCTCCCAAGGCAACTACTGCATACAAGTAGATGACTTCCTGACCTATTTTCTGAGCTCTAGCCCTGATTATCTAATTGACTACATGTCATTTCCACCTGTATGCCTCGTGGGGAACCTCAGACTCGCCACTGAAACTTGACTCACCATCTCTCCATCACACGTCACACCTGCTCTCCTGCTGTAACTGGAGCAAACATCCACACAGTTGTCCAGACTGGAAACCCAGGAGGCATCATTGATTTTTCCCCGTTCCTTCTTTTCCCCACGTCCAATCAATCTCCGTACCTCATCAATTCTGCCTCTTACATCTTTGTCAAACCATCTGCTTCTCTTCATCCTGACTTCATCATCCGTGTCCAAGGTGCCATCAACTTCAGCCTTTGCTACTTCGATAGTCTCCTAACTGGTCTACCTATGCTCTTGGTACATCTTCCTTGATCCATTCTCCTATGCCAGTCAGAACAATCTTTCTAAAAAATACTGAGTTTGAATCTGGGTTATGCCATTTATTGGCATAGATGGTATGCCTGGGCATATCTCTCAACCTTTCTAATTCTTGACTTCCTTATCTATAAACTGGAAATAATAATATGTCACAGGGTGACAGTAATTAAGAGAGATAATCCAGATAGAGTGACAGAATGGGACATTCTTATAAACTCGGGTGGGCTCCAAATGGTCAGACAAACTTCAAGAGAAATAACAGTATGGAACTCTTAGTCCCATGTCATTGCATCTCATTTGAAATAACAAGAATGAGTTCGGTCTATATTTTACAACTTGACTAGGGAAAAATTCTGAGAAAACAATTTAACATGTGCTTTGAGCAGATGATGCAATACAAAAACATCAGACTCATCACGATGGTTAATTTTATGTGTCAACTTGGCTAGGCTATGGTGCCCAGGTTTTAGGTCAAACACTAGGCTAGACGTTGCTGTGAATGTATTTTTCGTAGATGTGATTAGCACTTACATTGGACTTGGAGTAAAGGAGATTGCCCTCAATCATGTGCAAGGGCCTCATCCAATCAGTACCAGGTCTAAAGAGCAAAAAGCTGAGGTTTCCTGGAGAAGAAGGAATTCTTTTATCTTTTCTTTTCAAATTTTTATTTAAATTCTAGTTAATTAACATACACTGCAATATTGGCTTCAGGAGTAGAATTCAGTGATTCATCACTTACATATAACACCCAGTGCTCATAACAAGTGCCCTCTTTAATGCCCATCCCCCATCAAGTGTATCTCCCATCCACCTCCCTCCATCCACACTCAGTTTGTTCTCAAATATCTTTAAGAGTCTCTTTCAGGTGCTTGGGTGGCTCAACAGGTTTAGGGTCCAACTCTTGATTTTGGCTCAGGTCATGATCTCATGATCGTGCAATCCGGCTCTATGCTGGGCTCTGCGCTGGGCATGGGGTCTGTTTAAGATTCTCTCTCTCTCCCTCTCCCTCTGCCCTCCTCCCGCTCACTCACATGGGTGCATGTGCACACACTCTCTCTCAAAAAATAAAAATTAAAAAAAAGATTCTTTTATGGTTTGTTTCCCTCTCTTTTCTTTCCACCCCCTCCCATATGTTCATCTGTTTTGTTTCTTAAATTCCACATATGAGTTATGGAGAAGAAGGAATTCTGCCTTGAGATGATAACATAGAGGTCCTGCCTGAGTTTTCAGCCAGCCTGCCTACCTTATGGACTTCGGACTTGTCAGCCCCACGATAGTGTCAGCCAGTTCTCTAAAATCAATCCCTTCCTTCCTTCCTTCCTTCTTTCCTTCCTTCCTTCCTTCCTTCCTTCCTTCCTTCCTTCCTTCCTTCCTTCCTTCCTTCCTTCCTTCCCTTCCTTCCTTCCTTCCTTCCTTTCCTTCTTCCTTCCTTCCTTCCCTTCCTTCCTTCCTTTCTTTCCTTCCTTCCCTTCCTTCCTTCCCTTCCTTCCTTCCTTTTCTTTCCTTTCCTTTCCTTCCTATCCTCTTGGTTCTGTTTCTCCAAAGATCCCTGATTGATACACCCACACAGGAATCCTATGATGACAAAGTGTATCAGTGGCTAATAAATGACAACTCTAAGTGCCTTCAGGTGAATATTTTAGAATATAGTAGAAAAACACCCTACTGATAACATAAGCTCTAAATAGATAAACATGAAAGAATAAAGAACTTTAGAAAATAAGACTTGACTTATGCCCCTAATATGAGAAAAGCCACCTTCAGGGAGTCTTAGGCTGTTTGAGGACCATTCACCTAGTAACAGTGGACACTGTCCCACACTCCTCCACTCGGTCATCTATATGAAGACATTTGTTGAAGGTTCACTCCGGGCTGAGTGTGCTACATATCCAGAGAAAATAACAAAACCAGGCATTCTCAGAGCTGCTGTTCCACTTGTGTCTGTGAAAAGCACTGGGTCCGGAAGAGCTTTGGTGGCCAGCATGTTCCGGCTTACCTGTAGAAAATGGTTGATGGATGCGTCGTGAACTCCCAGGGCTTGCTCTACACCTGCTAATTCCTTCAGTATTGGTACACACTCAAGACTTGTTTCACCTCTAGTGGTCTCAATGTATTCTAAAGCCTCTTGGTAGTGGGGCAGGGCTTCTTTTGATTTCTTCTGACTTTGATACACCCTAAAAAATCATCAGAGAGATTATTTTTTAAATAATTAAATAGAAGACATACAGGTGGGAAAAATAGGTGATCTGGGGGTTAGGATTTGGCTCTCTGACCCTTGTTGTCAGGTCATTTCCAAGCCAGCTAAGTTTTTGTTTTTTCCAGGAGGCTGCAGGGCATAGTAGTCAAGAGGATGGACTTCAGAATAACCAGGAAGTTTCAGATCCTGGCTTCACTACCTATTAGATGTGTGAACTTCCAGTTGCTTAACGCCTTCCTCATCTCTAAGTTAAGAATAATAACAGTGCTGGGGTGCCTGGGTGGCTCAGTTAAGCGTCCGACTTCAGCTCAGGTCATGATCTTCTGGTCGTGAGTTCAAGCTCCCCATCAGTCTCTGTGCTGACAGCCTAGAGCCTGGTGCCTGCTTTGGATTCTGTGTCTTCCTCTCTCTACCCCTCCTTGGCTTGTTGTCTGTTTCTGTCTCTCAAAAATAAATAAATGTTTAAAAGAAAATTAAAAAAGAATAATAACCTGTATCTCCTTTACTGTGCTATAATGAAGATTAAATTAGTCAACACTTGTATAAACACCTAGAATAGTCTCTGACATATAGTAGGTGCTATGTAGGTGTTGGTTTAAAAAACATAAAACACTTTTAAAAAATAATTTGTTGTCAAGTTAGCTAACATACAGTGTATACAGTGTGTTCTTGGCTTCGGGAGGAGATTCCCATGATTCATTGTTTACATACAACATCCAGTTGCTCATCCCAACAAGTGCCCTCCTCAGTACCCATCACCCATTTTCCCTTCTCCCCTAGCCCCCCACCCCATCAACCCTCAGTTTGTTCACTGTATTTAAGAGTCTCTTATGGTTCGCCTCCCTCGCTCTCTGTTTGAAACTATTTTTCCCCCTTCCCTTTCCCCATGGTCTTTTGTTAAATTTCTCAAATTCCACATATGAGTGAAAACATTTGATATCTGTATTTCTCTGCCTGACTTATTTCACTTAGCATAGTACTCTGCAATTCCACCCACGTCGTTGTAATGGCCAGATTTCATTCTTTCTCAGTGGCAAGTGGTATTCCATTGTATATATAAACCACATCTTTTTATCCATTCATCAGCTGATGGACATTTGGGCTCTTTCCATGATTTGGCTATAAAATACTTAACAAAACAATAATAGCAAGCACAAAGGATGCCGAGATGCTGATAACTGATCTGTTGAGAAATTATAGAAATTTTCTAGTATTGGTGAGGGTATAAAGCACTCTCATGAACTGTCAGAAAGAATATAATTTGAGCATAAACTTCTCTATATCAAAACCATACATATATATAAGTAGACACACATGCACTTTTAGTAATTTATCCTGAAGAGATACTCTGGCAGGGCAGGAAGATATGTATATAAGAATGTTTACCTAAGCATTCTTTGTAATGGAAAAGTGGAAAAGTAGAAAGCACCTAAAATATACCAATAAGAGATCATTCCAGCAGGTTAAAGTAAGCATATCTATACTGTAGAATCCACATAGCCATTAAAGTTAATGTTGATCCATATTTACCAATATAGAAGTATAAAAGTATAAAAGGCAGAATACCAGAAAAAGGCTTTGTATAATATCCTATGCAGGTGAAAATGTTCTATCTAATCTATATGTACACATATGCATGAAGAGATATCTAAATGGACACTAAAATGTTACCATTCAATAATTACCTTGAAGGAGTTGGTTGTAAGTGATTTTACTTTTCTTGTTTATGCTTTCTAAATTTCCCAATTTTCTTCTATAAAATTGTATTACTGGGGCACCTGGGTGGCTCAGTCAGTTCAGCGTCTGACTTTGGCTCAGGTCATGATCTTGCGGTTTGTGACTTTGAGCCCTATGTTGGGCTCTGTTAGTAGCTCAGAGCCTGGAGCCTACTTTGGATTCTGTATCTCCTTCTCTCTCTCTGCCCTTCTCCTGCTCACACTCTGTCTGTCTGTCTCTCTCAAGAATAAATAAACATTAAAAAATTTTTAATTTTATTACTTTGACATCAGAAAAATATTAATTTAAAAATTACAAGTAAAGGTGATGGTGGGAAAAGATTCTTTAGCTTCTTGGGATAAAACTCTGTCACATAAAAAAATATATATCCCTATATTTTGTTTAGCAAACACAATAGTAGACATTTAAAAACAACCTTCTCTAAAACATTTGCTAAGAAATAGAAACTTTTTCTTGCATGGAAAAATTTTACATATAAAATTCATTATGAAAGTCACCAAAACCCTTTACCCTAGCATCTTTACTGTAAAAAGGCTTTACGATTCCCAGCTGCTCGTGGGTAAAATGAGACATAATGTGAGCGAGTGACTAGGAAACCACAAAAAAAAAAAATAGGTCTTGTTTTTAACTCAGTTACTGGACACTTTGCACAACCATTTTTGCTCTGTAATAAATTTCAAAGGAATTGATTGATCGAAGATGGCAGCTCAGATCTATGCTTCCGATGGCAATGGAGAAACAAAATGTTGACTGAATAGCTTATGAACTTGAGTATGTTCTATAAATGGAAAGAGGTTGAAAACACAGGAAGAGGTCAGGAATATGTTCCTGGACCCAGTCGGGTCCAGGTTCTAGCTTGCAGCAACTCTGAATCTTAGAAAGGAAGAGATTAATAGGTGACCTAGTAATACTGGGCTTGCCTTCCGGCTCTTACTGAACTTTGGATGTAGTGAGCAATAATTAGCTTTGTAAGTGTCATATTTTGTTTTTGAAGAGAACACCCACTAGCGTCTTTGGCAACAGAAAGAGGCTTTGAAACATATGGCTGATAACAAATCGCTCAGCCCAAAAAATGAGATTCCTGGTAGACAAATGTTTCTAAACAACTGAAAACAGGAGGCAGCAAACTGTGGCCTGTGCACCAAATCTGCTCATTGTCTTTTTTTTTTAATAAAGTTTTATTGGCACACAGCCACACCCACTTGTTCACACAAAGCCTATGACTGCTTTAGCACTATAATTGTGGCGTTGAGTGGCTGCAGTTACGTGGACACCTACAAAGCCTGAAATACTTACTGTTCGGGCTTTTACAGAAGAAGTTTGCCAACCCCTGGTCTAGAATTTAGAGAAAGCTACGTATTTCAAAATGACTTCAGATATTTTTCCCATCTAATTTAGCCTTGAGAACTCCAAAAATGCCACAGATATTTGAGCAAAGGGGAAAAAAAAATCACCTTCTTCCTTTCTCGTGTTCATAGATAATGAAAGAAGTATGTGCCAAGGAAATAAATAATGGGTCCTTTGTTTCCACGGCGGCTGTAAAAATCATGGAAGGGTAATAAAACAAATACAAAGTATTTGTAATACAAGATGATTTCGTTTGAGCAAGAGCTTTATAGGAAAGCAAAATTCAAAGCTTAGTAAGTCAAAAAAAAAAAAAAAAGAAAAAAGAAAAAGAAAATAAACAATAACAAGACATAAGTTAATTCATACAACAATTTTTCCTTTCCCAAGCTGGAACAGTAAAGGAAAGTATTTGAGAGTCTGTAATGGTGGAGAAGAGGGACAACTTGTTCTTACTTCTTCTCTCTTAGCCCAAAGCACAGCATGTCACCCCGAGTCAACACCACATCACTTTTTCAGGTATCAGAAAGTGATCTTGCAAATACCAGACTCTTGGAGAAAATTTTATAAAATGAGGGACACAGGGGATGCCTAAGTGGCTGGTTGGTTAACGTCTCACTTCAGGTCGCGTTTGCGGGTTTGAGCCCCCCACATTGGGCTCTGTGCTGACAGCATGGAGCCTGGAGCCTGCTTCGGATTCTGTGTCTCCCTTCTCTCTCTACCCCTTCCCCACTCGCACTCTGTCTCAGTCTCTCTTTCAAAAATAAAAATAAACATTAAAAAAAATAAAAAATAAGACAAAAGGGGGGGGGCACAGGATGAGAGGCAGGACAGCCGGTTATAAGCACTGCAACAGGAGTAGAAAACTCCAACCGTAGTTTGAGCATTCTACTGACCAAGCCGCACAAACTTGGACGAGAACAAAACATCTCTGAACCTTGGTTTCCTCATCTCGATACTGGTGTCCAGTAGACTTTGAGAACCAAAGAAGATGTCTAAAATGCTCTGCAAACTGAAGCAAGTCATATAGATTGGTATTAAATGCCTACACATCATCATACTTTCACTCCTTCCCCTCCCGACCAGTAGTCTATATGGAAGTGAGTGCCACGGCCTTGGGTTGCTCTCCTATTGAAACGAGCTCCACTGTGGTCTCTCACCTGCCCGCAGAAGATTTTGGGAACTCCAAGTAATAAGCATAATCAAACTCATGTGCCAGTGTGGAAGGCGTTTTCTCATCCAGCTGAGCTTTTAAAAAGTTTGAGACTGTTTTATTAAAAGAATAGTATGTATCCATCTTAAAAAAGAAAGATATAGAAAAATAAAAACTATATAATCACAACATCCAAAGATGAGTGCTGTATACCTGGACACATATCCTCCCAGATGATTTTCCACACATATTTTTTAAAAGAACCGTAATGTTTTATAACATGCTTCTTTCACTTATAATCATGTATCAAAATGTGGCAATGAGTGTTATGACATCACTTTAGTGGATGTGTGGTATCATCGTAGACTTCATTGACCACTCATCTTCAAAAATAGCCTTGTTTAGGAAGTTTAAAAGATGGTTTATGCGGGGGCGCCTGAGTGGTTCAGTCAGTTAAGCCTTCAACTCTTGGTATCAGCTCAGGTCATGATCTCACAGTTCTTGAGATTGAGCCCCGCACCTGGCTCTGCACTGACAGCACGGAGCCCACTTGGGATTCTCTCTCCCAATCTCTCTACCCTTCCCCCACTCACGCGCTCTCTATCTCACTTTCAAAATAAATAAATAAACATTTAAAAAATGGTTTCTGGAAAACTTCTACAAATGATACTTCTGATGAGGGACCTGCATTCAGAATAAATAAACAACTCCTACAACAATAACAAGATAGACCAATTTAAAGATGAGCAAAGTTTCTAAATAGCCATTTCTCCCAAGAAGATATACGAATGGTCAATAAGCACCTGAGGAGATGTTCATCGCTCATCACCAAGGAAATGCATATCAAACTGCAGTGAGAGACCACTCACGCCCACTAGGACAGTGGCTATAATAACAATAAAGATAGTAATGAGTGCTAGCAAGGATGTGGAAAAATTGGAACCCTTACGTCCTGCTGGTGGGAATATAAAATGGTGCAGCTACTTTGGAAAGTAGTGTCAGTTCCTCAAAAGTTTCTGTATAGAATTACAATATGATGCAATAATTTCAGTCCTAGGTAAACCCAAAAGAAATGAAAATACACATCCACATAAAAACTTGTACACAATGTTTATAACAGCACTATTCATAACAGGCAAAAAGCATAAACTACCCCAATGTCCTCCAAAGAATGTCTGTTCTGAGCAATGAGTAAATAAAATGTGGTATATCCGCACGATGGAATGTTAATCATCAAGAGATAAAGGGCAGTCACAAATAATCTAACATTACACCTAAAGGAGCTAGTAAAAGAACCACAAACAAAACTTAAAACCAGCAGAAGGAAGGAAATAATAAAGATTAGATCAGAAATAAATGATATAGAAACTTAAAAAATACAAGAGAACTAATCAATGAAACGAACTTGTTCTTTGAAAAACATCAGTAAAATTAATAAACCTCTAGTCAGACTTGTCAAGAAAAAAGAGAAAGGACTCAAATAAATAAAATCACAGTTGAGAAAGGAGAACTGATAACCAGTGCCACAGAAATACTAACAATTATAAGAGAATATTATGAAAAACTATGTGCCAACAAACTGGACAACCTGGATGAAAGGGATAAAAAACTCCCAACAAACAAAAGTCCCAGGACCAGATGGCTTCACGGGCGAGTTCTACCCAACATTTATTCCTTTTTTAAAGTTTATTTGTTTTGAGAGAGAGAGCCCGTGTATGAGTGGGGTAGAGGCAGAGAAAGAGGGAGAGACAGAATCCCAAGCAGGCTCCGTGCTGTCGGCACAGAGCTGGATGTGGGACTGGAACCCAAGAACTGCGCGTGAGATCGTGAGCTAAGCCGAAACCAACAGTCAGACGCTTAACTGACTGAGCCTCCCAGGCGCCCCAGTCTACCAAACGTTTGAAGCAGAGTTAATACCTATTCTTCTTGGCTATTCCCAAAAACAGAAAAGGAAGGAAAACTTCCAAATTTATTCTATGAAGCTAGTATTACCCCACTACCAAAACCAGATAAAGACACCACTAAAAAAGAGAACTACAGGCCAATATTCCTGATGAACATCAAGGCAAAAATCCTCAACAAAATACTAGCAAGCCAGATCCAACAATACATTTAAAAAATCATTTACCGCTGTGAAGTGGGATTTATTCCTGGGCTGCAAGGGTGGTTCGATATTTGCAAATCAATCAACATCAGACATCATATCAATAAGAGTAAGGATAAGAACCATATGAACATTTCAATAGATGCCAAAAATGCATTTGACAAAGTACAACATCTACTCCTAATGAAAACCCTCAACAAAGTAGGTTTAGAGGGAGCATACCTCAACATAATAAAGGCCATATATGAAAGCCCCATAGGTAACATTATCCTTAATGGATAAAGACGGAGTGTTCATCCCTTAAGGTCAGGAAAAAGACAAGGATGTCCATTGTCACCAGTTTTTTTTTCCGACACAGTACTGGAAGCCCTGGCCACAGTAATCAGACAACAGGAAGAAATAAAAGGGATCCAGACAGGTAAGGAAGAAGTCAAACTTTCACTATGTGCAGATGACATGATATAATATACAGAAAACCCGAAAGACTCCACCAAAAAAACAAACAAACAAACAAAAAACCACCACCACCAACTACAACAAAAAAACTGTTAGAACTGACAAATGAATTCAGTAAAGTCACAGGATACAAAATCAATGTCCAGGAATCTGTTGTATTTCTATACACCCATAATGAAGCAGCAGAAAGAGAAATTAAGAAAACCATCCTGTTCATGACTGCACCAAAGAG
Source organism: Paguma larvata (assembly GCA_030068075.1). NCBI lineage: Eukaryota > Metazoa > Chordata > Mammalia > Carnivora > Viverridae > Paguma > Paguma larvata. Next base: position 124,768,660 of record CM057827.1, on the reverse strand, counting down.
AATAAGATGCTAAGAATCAACCTCACCAAAGAGGCGGAAGACTTACACTCTAAAAACTATAAAATACTGATGAAAGAAATTGAAGACAACACAAAGAAGTGGAAAGACATTCCATGCTCATGGATTGGAAGAAAAAACATTGCTAAAATGTCTACACTACCCAAAGCAATCTATACATTTAATGCAGTCCCTATCAAAATACCAACAGCATGTTTCACAGAACTAGAACAAACTATCCTAAAGTTTGTACGAAACCACGAAAGACCCCAAATAGCCAAAGCAATCTTGAGAAAACAAAGCAAAGCTGGAGGCATCACAATTCCAGACTTAAAGGTATATTACAAAGCCATAGTAATCAAAAACAGTATGGTACTGGCCCAAAAACAGACACCATACATCAATGGAGCAGAATAGAAAATCCAGAAATAAACCCTCAACTATATGGTCAATTGATCTTCAACAAAATGACAAAGAATATCCAATGGATAAAAAGGTCATCCCTTCTGCCAGTGTTGTTGGGAAACTGGACCACAACATGTAAAAGAATGAAACTGGGTCACCTTCTGACACCCTACATAAAAATAAGTTCAAAATGGTTTACAGATTTATATGTGAGATCTGAAGCCATAAAAATGCTAGAAGAGAACATAGGCAGTAACTTCTTTGATATCAGTCAAAGCAAGTTCTTTCTAGAGATGTCTCCTGAGGCAAGGGAAACAAAAGCAAAAATAAACTATTGGGACTACATTAAAATAAAAAGTTTCTTCATAGTGAAGAAAACAATCAACAAAACTAAAAGGCAACCTATGGAATGGGAGAAGACATTTGCAAATGACACATCCAATAAAGGGTTAGTATCCAAAATATATAAAGAACTTATAAAACTCAACCAGTTACAAAATGGGCAGAAGATGTAAACAGACATTTCTCCAAAAAAGACATACAAATAGGTAACAGACACATAAAAAGATGTTGATCATCACTCACCATCAGGGAAATACAAATCAAAACTCTAATGAGCTATCACTTCACACCTGTCAGAATGGCTAAAATCAATAACACAAGAAACAACAGGTGTTGGTGAGAATGTGGAGAAAAAGAAACCCTCCTGCACTGTCGGTAGGAATGCAGACTGGTGCAGCCACTCTGGAAAACAGTATGGAAATTCCTCAAAAAGTTAAAAATAGAACTACCCTACCATCCAGCAATCACACTATTGGGTATTTACCCAGTGGATACAAAATACTCACTCAAAGAGATATTTGAACCCCTACGTTTATGGTAGCATTAATTACAAAAGCCAAATTATAGAAGCAGCCAAAGTGTTCATTGATTGATGAATGTGGTATATATGTACAATGGAATATTATTCAACTATAAAAAAGAACGAAATCTGGCCATTTGCAATGACATGGATGGAGCCAGAGAGTATAATGAAAATGTTAAGCAAACCAAGTCAGTCGGAGACAAATATCATAATATGACTTCACTCATATGCAGAATTTAAGAAACAAAACAAATGAGTAAAGGGAAAAAAGAGACAGACGGAGAGAAAAATCAGAAAACAGGCTCTTGGTGTGCTTGGTTGGTTCAGCAGGTAGAGTATGTGATTCTTGGTTTCGAGGTTGTAAGTTCGAACCCCAAGGTCGGTGTAGAGATTACCTTAAAAAGTCTTAACAACATTTTTTTAATAATAAAAAAAGACTCTTAATTAGAGTGAACAAACCAGTGGTTATCAGAGGGGAGGTATTGGGGGATGGGTGAAGTAGGTGATGGGGATTAAGGAGTGCCCTTGTCACGATGAGCACCAGGTGACATATAGATGTGTTGAATCATATTTTGTACACCTGAAACTAATAAAGTACTTTTAAAAAGGCAAAGAAAAAAAAGAAAAAGGCATGTCACAAAAGGCCACACATTGTATGATTCCATGTTTATGAAATGTCCCAAACGGGCAAATCCACAGGGAGAAAGTAGATTAGTAGTTTTCAGGGGCTGGGGGAACATGGTCATAGAGACTGTAAACGGGATGAAAAAGTCAAAAGATTGTGGTGCTGGCTGCACGACTCTTGTTAATATACTGAAAACCACTGACTTGTGTATTCAAATTCAGTGAGTCGTATGGTATATTAATTACAGCTCAATAAATCTGTTATTTTAAAAAGTTATTTAAAAAGGGCATGTGGGTGGCTCAGCTGGTTAGGCGTCTGACCCTTGGTTTTGGCTCAGGTCATAATCTCACAGTTTCATGAGCCCCGAGTCTGGCTCTGCACTGGCAATGCAGAGCCTGCTTGGGATTCTCTCTCTCTCTCTCTCTCTCTCTCTGCCCCTCCCCTGCTCACATAATCTCTCTCTCAAAATAAATAAATAAACTTAAAAAAATTTTTTAAACTTCGTGAACATTTTGAAACAAAACAGATGAGATGTGGTGGTACACATAAAATTAGTAATTTTTGCTTAAACAAATAATTGTAATAATGTTAAACAAACATCAAAATACTTTTCTCTTAATATTGTCCTTGAGCCTGTCATTTTGAACCAACACAAAGCAGGTCAGAAAAGGATGTGTACTTGGGCTTAAATTGGTCCCCTATGAGTAGGCGATCCTACCCAACCGTTTTTAGGGCCGAAGGATTAGCAGGGCAGAGGGCATTGTGGGTCCCGCTGCACCCGACCCCTCAGCAGTGGGCATCCCCAAGGGGAGGCCATAAATTGGACCTGGGAGACTGAGCTACTGGCCTCCCTCTCTAATCCTGCAGAGCTGTGAGCATGTTTCCTGATGAGCTCCGATGCCTGAGTCTCCTGGGGGAATGCTTCCGTTTATGAAAAGTGTAATCCTAATGAGAAAGCAGGAAAGTCATGGAGAGAAAAGCCATATAAAATTATTAATGGGGTACTCTGGTAAATCAAGTATTCTGTAAGTTTCCTTTTTTTTTTTAAGTTTATTTATTTATCTTGAGAGAGAGAGAGAGAGAACAAGCAGGAGAGGGGCAGAGAGAGAGAGAGAGACAGAGGATCCAAAGCAGGCTCTGTGCTGACAGCAGAGAGCCCGATGCGGGGCTCGAACTCACAAACCATGAGATCATGACCTGAGGTGAAGTTGGATGGCTAATGGACTGAGCCACCCAGGCGCCTCACTCTGTAAGCTTAAATATGTTAATATATTTCTTATTCTGACCTCTGCAAGCATGCAGACATGAAAGAATCCAGAAATTGGTGATAAAGCCAGAATCTTTTTCCTTTGGCTGACTGTTTCAAGCCAATAAACTGTGGTTCAGGAAATTAGCTTGAGGGCCGGTGACTTACAGAAGCAGGGTAAGTTCTATACAGCTCCCAAAGTTACCCGGATGTGCAGAATCAGAGTGTGTCAAAGATGAGTGAGAACAGAAAGGCCAACCCCCTAGCTGAGTGCTTCCCCCAGGCCCTAGGGGGCAAGGATTTGGGGTCCTGGTCCAACACTAAGGAGCTCAAACTGCTGCCGGCAGGGCCTGGCTCTGCACCCACAGACTCTTGCTCCTTCTTCTCCCTGTGCCCAGATTCTGATGGACCCCTGCTGGAAGGGACCACTGGGAGTTTCAGTCCAGCCCACACTCTGCTGGACGAGGCGTGTGCTTAGACACAAAGCTACGTTTGCCTGGAAGAGAGAGCACCTTTTCCAATTCTCACAAAGTCTCTGTCCACTCACCCAACTGTGCACCGAGGTGGCACAGAGGTGACAGTGGCTCTGCTGGGACCTGAGTTTCCCAGGACCTGATGAGTTCAGATGACCCTTGAGCATCATTTAAACCTTTGCATCTGGCTTCCCTGATGCCAGCCTCCTTCGTGTCAAGTGTACCTTTCAACTCTGGGTGTTTGCTGGGCTTTCTTTCTGGAATGTTCTTTTCTTTCTTCCATCTCTGTCTGGCAAACTTCCATTTATCTTTCTAACTACTATTCTTCTTTTAGTTTTAGCTTAGCAGTCTCCTCTTTCAGGAAGCCTTCCCTGACATACCATTTAAGGTGGCACTTACTCTCACAGGGCAGGCAAGGGCAGGGTGGGCACCCGAGAGTGAGTGCCTCCTTAAATGGTGTGGCTTGGGTACCCGGCTTTCTCATCTTAACTCCTGCTCTCTTCCCAGATACCCCAGGCTGGGTTGGGTGCCTCAGTGAACCCCTGACTGCGCTCCCACAGAACTGTGAACCTTCCCGGCTCAAGAAACATCTCTCAGGCTCTATTATAGCTGCTGCCTGGCAACTCAGTACCAATCCCTTTAGCGCTGGGCTCTACGGAGACAGGGTCCAAGGCTGCCTCATCCATCTTGGCATCCCAGCACCTTGCACGGTGTCTGACAGAGTGGTCGCCAGCTGCCTGACGGAAGGTGGGAGGATAAACCGCGAAGGGAGGGAGGAACGACTTACAAATACAAATCTACTAGCTTAGAAGACTCTGAGGCTATGGTTCATACCTTAATTTTCATAGATTCCAGAATAAATTTTAGGAAAAACAAATCTTCAGAAAGAGAACATGTTTCCATATTGATTTGGCAGCCAAAATTTTGTAGACTACTGATATAATTAAGGATGGGCGAGTTGTTGAAATTTTATAAAAGGTGGAGTAAAAGAAACCTTGTAAAAACCTACTAGGGCCTGACTTGTTTCCTCCCGCCCAGATTCATACATTCAAGTTCTCACCTCCAGTACTTGAGAACGTGACTTTCTCTAGGACTAAGGTTGTTGCACATATAATTAGTTAAGTTGAGAAGATGTCATAGAGGGGCGCCTGGGTGGCTCAGTCGGTTAAGTGTCCAACTTCAGCTCAGGTCATGATCTCACCATTCGTGAGTTCGAGCCCCGCGTTGGGCTCTATGCTGACAGCTCAGAGCCTGGAGCCTGCTTCAGATCCTGTGTCTCCCTCTCTCTCTCTGCCCATCCCCACTCACACTCTGTCTCTCTCTCTCTCTTGAAAATAAACATTAAAAAAAAAAGATGTCATACTAGAGTAGGTGGACCCCTAATTCAATATGACCGGTATCCTCACAAAAAGGAGGGATCTGGACATGAAGACATACAGACGGGGGGCAGACCATGTGAAGATAAAGGCAAGATTGGGGTGATGCGTTATCAGCCAATGAACACCAGAGATTGCCAGGAACCCACCAGAAGCTGGGAGAGAGGCCCGGAAGAGATTCTCCCTCACAGCCCCCAGAAGGAACCGCTACTGCCAACACTTTTATCTCAGACTTGCAGCCTCTGGCACTGTGCGAGCGGAGCTTTCTGTTGTTCATGGCACCTAGTGGGTGGTACTTTGCTCTGGCCGCCCTTGCAAACCAATATGGAACCCCTACTGGCCAATTCCAGGCCTGGAAGTTTTCCTTCCCTTAGACCCCTGATAGAAGAACACAAGGTATACTAGACTCACCCAGAGCAGCTACTTAGATATGGGAGCACTTTTTTTTTTTTTTAATCACATTGTGCTCAAGTCCGACTTTTTATTACCCCCCTGCCTGGAAATTTAATTTGAATATCTGCTGAGCAGGAGACCTGGAAGCAGGCAAATTCAGCAGGAACAAACACCTTCACTGGCCATAGTTTTGTCTCCGATACAAGAATGTCCAAACAAGAGCAGAGCTCACGAATCCCATGATGGCCAGCAAGCTGAACTTAGTGGTCTGCTGCCCTGAAGGGCCATAGTCACACACGAGGCATCCATACTCGAAGGTGACCAGTTGCCATTTCTGAATGCTCTAAATTGAAAAGATTTTTGTCAGCCTGTTATCAGCCTCAAATTTCAAACTACTGAATTCTTTAGACCCTGAGTCCTTCTTTCTCTTGTAGCTAAAACGACTTACCTCCTCACTTAGGTCATCTACAGGGGGGAGAAATTAGATCCCTCATACTGTGTACGTGAAAGTTCTAAGTGTATTAGAGGCCTAAATTTAAAAAGCAAAACTTTGATATGTTTCAGGAAAAATAAATCTAAGAAAAGTTATTCCACAATTTTGGGTAGGGAAGGATTTTTTTTTCAAGTAAGCTTCACACCCAGCATGGAGCCCAATGCGGGGCTCGAACTCATGACCCATAGATCAAGACCTGAGCTGAAATCCAGAGCTGGATGCTCCACCGACTGAGCCATCCAGGTGCCCCTCTAAGAAGGGATTTTTTTTTTAAACAAGATGAAAAATATAAATCGGAACAGAAAAGATGGGTAAATTTAGTAACCTTACAAATAAAAACCCCCTGTGTATCAAAAGTCAACTTTAAAGAAAATGAAAAGACCAAACTACACACTGGGAGAACACATAATATATGTAAGTAGCAAATAACAGGTGGTCAGAAATATGAAGAACGTCTAAAAATTAATAAGAAAAAACAAACAGCCCAATTTAGAAATGAGCAAAAGACATGAATAGACAGTTCACAGAACAGGAATTCCAAATGTCTAGCATATATACGAGAAGATGTTGAGCCTCACTATTAGGGAAATGCAACTCAACAAACCATATGATTGCGCATGTAAAAAGTCTGACTGTATCAAGTGTTGGCAAGGTTGTGGAGTAATGGGAATTTCCATGTCCTACTGGTGGGAATAGAAGCTGGCATTTGGGGGGCACCTGGGTGGCTCAGTTGATAAAGCGTCCACCTCTTGATTTCAGCTCAGGTCAGGATCTCATGGTTCACGAGATCAAGCCCCGTGTCGGGCTTTATGCTGACAGCTCAGAGCCTGCTTGAGAATCCCTCTCTCCCTCTCTCTCTGCCCCTCTTCTTTGTGCACTAGCTCTCTCTCTCTCAAAATACATAAATAAACTTAAAAAAAATAAGTTGGCGTTTGGCAAACCTGATAAAGTTGAGGACGTGGCAATTTGTCAAGTAAGAATTCCACTCCTGGGCATAGACCTCAGAGGTAATCTTGAACGTGAGCCCAAAGAGAAATGGACAAGAGCAATGAGGCAAACTGTGTTTACACAGTGGGAAAATTGGAATTTCATCCAACCAATTTACATGTTCACCCTCATGAGCACTGATGAGTGAGTTAGGGGACAGTCAGGCAATAAAACACAATGTGTGAGTGTAAACTGAAGAGTCTAGAGATATACGTTATCAGCTGACATGGGTATGTCTCGAAAATGCCAAGATACAAATGTGATAGGGGGAAGCGAGATACAGGAGGATATATACATGTAAGGTTTTAAAAATGAGGGGCGCCTGGGTGGCTCAGCTGGTTAAGCATCAGACTCTTGGTGTCAGCTCAGGGCATGATCTCACAGTCTGTGAATTTGAGTCCCCCATTGGGCTCCATGATGACAGTGCAGAGCCTGCTTGGGATTCTCTCTCTGCCTCTCTCTCTGCCCCTCCCCTCTCATTCTCTCTCTCTCTCAAAATAAATAAATAAACATTTAAAAAAAAAGAAATAAAATGAAAATAATACTGTATATTTTCCTGGTTATACATGCTTTCAGAAGAATGAAAAACACTAAATTAAGCCTCACAGTTGCCTGTAATGTGGGGGGGGGGGGGGAAGGGAAGAAAACAGGATTGGGAAGAACACAGCACAGGCCTCCGTGTATCTGAAACGTCCTATTTTGTAAGCTTGGTAGTGTGTAGGTAAGTATTTGCATAACCACATCTATATGTCTATCCTGTTCAAAAGATGAACAGAGGCAACCCGCTTTTCTTCAGTGCTCGCAAAGAATGAAGCACGTTCCGGGTCTTGGATTTTGCTGCCGGCGCTCAGTTCCGGGGTCCTGGAGCTCATACAACCGCCGCCAATGGAAGCTTATCAAGCTAACGTCGCCTGCCATGATGAGCCCTCAGGAGTTCACTGAGCTCCAGAAAATACAGTTACTCTGGCTTCACAATATATTTAACAAAAAAGGAACAGAGGGGGGCACTGTATCAGGAAATGCCTCAATGATAGCCTTGCCTCCATCGCCGAATCACCGAAAGCATCAGTCGATTTCAGCTCATCTTGTCTGTCTGCATTTGCTCGTGTGCAATGTTTGGGATGGCAACATTTTCTCTTTTCCGTTTCTATCTGCCTGCCGGGAATGCTTTGAGGATTTATTGTCTAGCCGGCCCATAATATGTTTAGGCAGTTTTAGGAAACACCAGACAGATGAAAAGATAGAGAGTTTTGAACAACAGAATGTGGCAGTATGTTAATTTGGCAGGGCCACAACTTCAACCACAACATATTTTATTGAATGAAAATACATCCACAGTAATTCTACAGAGCACGTGAGGAGACAGTATCTCATTTCAGATGAGCTTCAGAAGATCTCACAGGGTTGGAGGCTTGTTTTAACAGGCAATAAACAAACGCAGTCTCTTTGGTATTCCTGAGACAACAGAGAGCTTCCTTTTAAAAGCTCTGGAATTTGGGGCGCCTGGGTGGCTCAGTCGGTTAAGTGTCCAACGCTTGATTTCGGCTCGGGTCATGTTCTCACTGTGGATGAGATCAAGCCCTGCATGGGGTTCTGTGCTGATAGCACCGAGCCTACTGGGGTTCTCTCGTTGCCTCTCTCTGGCTCTCCCCTGCTCGCATGCGTTCTCTCTCCCTCCCTCTCTCTCTCTCTCTCAAAATAAACTTAAAAAAAAAAAAACTCTGAAATTTAGCAAGAACAGCGATAAGCAAAGGCTTGGTGGGAATATTGCTAATAAGTGAAATCTGAGGGCAAATCAATCCTGCAAGAGGCCACACGGGGTTTTCCCGAGTCACAGGGAGAAAAGGCTTTCGTGTGGCTCTGCCCGCGACTCTGACACACGCGGTAAAGGCTTTGCTCCGCAGAGAGCACCGTCGGGTCTCCGTTCTGCACTAGGGAACACGATCTGTGCCACGGTGAGGAGCCTGGACACCAGAGTGTGGTAGACCTGGCTCTGCCCTGCCATCCCCAGCTGCGTGACCCTGGGAGTTGACCTCCCCTCTCTCAGCCCTGGCTGGTTCAATTGAGAATGGGACTACTGAGCATGCCCAGCACATAGGACTTGGGCACTTTGCCAGAGCCTGGCACAGAAGGCGGTCAAGCATTAGTAGCTAGTGTGGTGGTTTAAAGTCATCGGTATTGTTTGTAGTTGTTTCAGGAAATGTGTATTACAAGGATATAGTGTTAGACAGGGAAAGACAAAAAACTGTGGAACTCTGAATTTTTTTTAATGTTTATTTTTGAGAGAGAGAGAGAGACAGAGCATGAGCGGAGGAGAGTCAGAGAGAGAGGGAGACACAGACTGCCAGGCTCTGAGCTGTCAGCACAGAGCCCGACACGGGGCTTGAAACCATGAACAGTGAGATCATGACCTGAGCCGAAGTTGGGCGCTTAACCGACTGAGCCACCCAGGCACCCCAGGACTCTGAAATTGAAAGCTGTAGGAGATTCAAGAAATAGAAAGCGGATCAAGGACATGAAGGTAGCAATCTGTTCCGTGTGGTTTTCTGCTTTTCCACATTAAAAAAAAAAACCCAGACTTTTCAAAAAGTCAGATTTTTGTGTAAGTTCAGAGCATTTCTTTAATCAAAGGAATATAGGATGGAGAACAGCACCAGAAAAAAAAAGTAAATGATTTCCTTCTTTGTTAATAAGCACAAAGCCAGGCAAATAGTATCCCATGGGAGAAGCTGGCAGGAGAAACCTCTCCTCAGGAGAACAGGGCGCTTCCCAGGGGAGGAAAGGAAGGAGCAGGGCTTTGAACACATGAGCACTTGTCAGAGCTTTTATATCCAGAAAATAAACGTACGAAAGGTGGTTCTTTTTTTAAATTTTTTTAAATGTTTATTTTATTTTGGGGAGAGAGAGAGAGAGAGAGAGTGCGAGCGGGGAGGGGCAGAGAGAGAGGGAGACAGAAGCCTGAAGCAGGCTCCAGGCTCTGAGCTGTCAGCACAGAGCCTGACGGGAAGCTCGAACTCACAGACCGTGAGATCATGATCTGAGCCAAAGTCGGACGCTTAACCGACTGAGCCACCCAGGCGCACTGAGAAGGTGATTCTTTAAAGAAACACATCTACAGACGAACAGCTTAGACACCAAGGGCCTCCAGGTCATGTATTAATTAAAACAAACAAACAAACAAACAAACAAAAAAACAAAAAAACTGAGTTCTAAAAGCAACAGATATGGAGATTACTGAGTTGAGCACTGGAGGATATAAAAGCAAAAAAGTTTGGCTATTACCGAAGTGTCACGAATTCTCAATAAAACCCACATTGGAGATGCTTTCCGGGGAAGCATATGGAACTAAGTAGAATTCCGCCATCCCAGTGAAGTGGCAGGTAGACCCACAAGCTGTCCCGCGAGACATCGTTTTCTCCATTACCTTCTATCCCTTCCTGGGAAGAACTGGCTAAGGGAGGAACCTTCCTTATTTCCTTTCCTCTTGGGAAAACTTATGTTAGACTTGCTTTCCAAATCTAATGACTATGATGGATGAAGAAGAAGGAGGGCAAAGAAACAAAGTCAAGCATAAAAATAAAAACATAAGACTATCTTCAGTTTAGCTTAGGTGGTTTGCAAAAGCAAGGACAAAGCCTTAGCCTTTCAAAGCCACAGGATAAAATATAGGAAGAATATTGCACGCCAGGGGCAGTCTTGAAGGGCAGAATCTTAATCTATGATATAAGCACATGCTTTAAAATCAAATCATTTCTGAGATGAAACTGCAGAAAGAAAAATGTTCAATTGGACAGCAATTTTGAAAAGGGACAGACCCTTTTTAAAAGGGTCTACTGGGGCACCTGCTCAGAGCATGCGACTCTTGATCTCAGGGTCATGAGTATGAGCCCCACATCGGGTGCAGAGATTACTTAAAAAAATAAAATCTTAGGGGCACCTGGGTGGCTCCATCGTTTAAGCGTCCAACTACGGCTCAGGTCACAATCTCACAGCTCATGGGTTCGAGCCCCTCATTGGGCTCTATGCTGGCAGCTCAGAGCCTGGAGCCTGCTTCAATCCTCTCTCTCTGCCCCTCCCCCACTCATGCTCTGTTTGTCTCTCTCTCTCAAAAATAAACATTAAAAAATTTTTAAGAAAATTTTTTAGAAAATCTGAAAAAAGAGTCTACCAAGTATCCAGATGCCTTAATGTGGGGTCTATTTCATCATCACAGCAAATCTTGGGGGTCTGATCATTCCCACCTTAACAGGAAAGGAGTGTGGGGGACTTGCACACAGCCGGGAGGGTTGAATGGATGCCAATATGAACGTGGGGCTACCTGACTCTAAAGCCCACACTGGGGGTGCCTGGGAGGCTCAGTCAGTTAATCGTCCGACTCTTGATTTCAGCTCAGGTCATGATCTGAGTTCGTGGGTTCCGGCCCCACCTTGGGCTCTTGGCTGACAGTGTGGAGCCTGCTTGGGATTCTCTCTCTCCCTCTCCCTCTGCCCCTCCCCATTCATGCTGTCTCTGTCTCTCTCAAAATAAATAAAAACTCTTAAAAAAATTAAAAAAATAAAGCCCACGCTGTTGAGTGTAGTCACATTGCTTAGAGATATAGGAGATGTCCTGGCGATGCTCTAATTGTCACTCATGGTGCACCTGACAGCCAGTTCAGCACAGCAATGCCAGGCCGAGTGCTCCAAAGACTCCAAAGATGACATGTTGCACAGTCCTAGGGAAAGCCTAGATGGGTCATGTGTTCTGGAGCAACAGCAACTGGCATAGAAAATAGTTCTTTATTATTTTTTTAACGTTTATTTATTTTTGAGAGATATAGAGACAGAGAATGAGCAGGGGAGGGGCAGAGAGAGAGGGAGACACAGAATCTGAAGCAGGCTCCAGGCTCCAAGCTGTCAGCACAGAGCCTGACATGGGGCTTGAATTCACAGACCATGAGATCATGACCTGAGCCGAAGTCGGCTGCTTAACTAACTGAGCCACCGAGGCGCCCCAGAAAATAGTTCTTAACACCGGGGAAGAGTTTGCCCATGTTCACTAGTGAGTTTCTTTATCACGGTTAGAAAAGCAAATCTGCACAAAGGAGCATGATTTGGATTCGCTCTCCCAGGTTAATGAAATGTGAGCGAATGAAGTAGTTCTGGAACCGAGGAGGGCAGGTAGAAGGGAAAGCGTGAGCCCGCAGTGAGGGAGAGAAGGCAGGGAGCATGAGTCAGCCTGCAGCACTGATCTGTCAGCCCAAGGAGAAAAGAACTGGCCCGGCCTGATGGGCACCATAAAAGGCGAAGCAGGAGGAGGAAGTGTGAAAGATACCCTTTTAAGAGGCACATAAATCCCACGAGAGCTGCCTGAGAAATTATCCTGGCCTTCGACCACCAAGACCTTGTAAAAGAAAAGGCCTCTGTGGTTGTGAATGCGACTATGGAAATGTACAAAATCAAAGCCTCGCAAATTTCTAAAGCAGACCCATTTGGGCAAAGTAGTCATAATCCAATCAGGAAAAAAACAGTGATCAAATGAAAACCATGCAGCTTAAACGTGCAAGTTCCAGTGACTATGTCATTGTGAAGAACCAGGAGGTAAAGAAGTGGCTAAGTTTAAAATAACTCGGCTAAACACAAAGTAACTTTGTAGCACAGCTGGGAACACGGACTTTAATTCTTGTTGGGTATTCAGCACAGATGTGTACAAGGCTCGCCATCTGCCGGCAAGATTCGGTACTGCTGCTTTGGAAAGGATTCTTAGAGGAGAGGCGGGGGGAGGAGGGTAATTTACCCTCTTTTGCAGCAACACCGCTCGACCTTAAGTTCTAGTAGTATTAGTTGGGTTTCGACGGATGCAGTAAATATAAGATCTTGGACCTCTGATTTTCTTATTTCCTGTCTTACAAGATAGAATACCTACTTCTAGGCAGGAAGAAATTCTGAACTAGCAGGCATTCCCAGTCATTACTCTCTTCCCTTCTCATTACATAAATGGAACCATACAGTATGAATTCTTTTGGGGTCTGGTTTTTTTCATCAAGCATTATGTTTGTGAGAGTCATCCATGATGTTAGGCAAAGGAGTAGTTTGATCATTTCCTTTGTATGGACAGATCACAATTTTATCTACTGTACTTTTTAAAACAATTGTTTTAATTTTTATTTATTTTTGAGAGAGAGGAGAGGCAGAGCATGAGTGGGGGAGGGTCAGAGAGAGAGGGAGACACAGAATTTGAAGCAGGCTCCAGGCTCCGAGCTCTCCTCACAGAGCCTGATGCAGGGCTCAAACCCGCGAACTGCGAGATCATGACCTGAGCCAAAGTCGGGCGCTTAACCGACCGAGCCACCCAGGCACCCCTATCTATTGTACTTTTGATGAACAGGTCAGTTGTTTCCAATTCTTGGCTGTTACAAATAATATAGCTTTGGACATTCGTGGCCATTTCTTTTGATGAACATATGTGTGAATTTCTGTTATACTTAGCAGTGATACTGCTGGGTCATAGAGGAGACAAACATTCAAATTTAGAAGATGAAGCCAAACAGTTTTCTAAAGTAGTTATACCAAATACATTCTAAACTACAACGTATGAGAAAGTATATAAGAGCATGACGTCCTTACCAACACCTGATATTATCGGTCCTGTAAAAAAAAAATTAGCCATTCTAGTGGAGATGTAGTAGTATCTTACGATTTTAATTTTCATTTCCCTGATGAATGATGAGATGGAACATTTAGAATGTTTGTTAGCCATCCAGGCATCTTTGTGTGTGTGTGCGTGTGTGCGTGTGTGTGTGTGTGTGTGTGTGTGAGGTCTCTTGCCTGCTTTTCTATTCCTTTGTCTGCTTTGTTTTATTGATATATAGGAGATTTTTACAGATTCCTAGATGTGAGCCCTTTGCCAGTTATGTATATTACGAATATCTTCTTCCTCTCTGTGGTATGAAATATATGGTGATTTAAATACAGAGGAGGGGGTCCAGGAAAGCAGGCAAGAAATAGAAAGTCAGGGGAGTGACATCAGAACTCTAAGACCCAGGGGTGGATATATAATTGCAACGTGTGTGTGTGTGGTGTATGCATATATATATATATGCATATATAATTGCATCACTGATGTATGCGCTTTGGCTGTGGCTGCTTTGATATGATCATGGTCCTCTTTTCCTTCTGGACAACAGCCACAGAGAAGCCATGCCCACAGCATCATGGGAGAAACTCCTTCTGCCTGAAGTCAGGCAGGCAGGTTCTCTGCCAGAATCTCCAGCACCATATATTGAAAACACCCTAAAATGGAAACTTACTGTGCAAATGACAATTTGATCCGTGCTTGAATTTCTATCCATTCCTCCCTTATAATCCTTCCGCACTGCAGCAGCTCCTTTGCAAGTCTCTCTGCCTTTGTCAAATTCTCTGAAGCGTCTTTAAACCTGAGGTGTGTTCAGGAAATGTCACACGTGGTTCTAGATCCTGGAACCCCAGTTCTTGGGACACCCTGGGCTCTAAAACTTCCCATCACCCTTCCCGAGTCATCTGTCAGCTTTCGATTTGGCCTTGAAAACTCATTACTCAAATGTAGGCATTATGCATGGCATTTCTAGCTGTAAAGATTGGAAGCAAAAGGATACTTGTGAAGGGAGAGCAGGGCTCTCCCCATGGTATGGAATAGCTCAATCGAACACTTGAAAACATCTGTGTTGTCATTATAGGGAGGCACGATGGAGTTGGCGAGGATTTCTTTGGCTTTTTCTGCATGTTGTTTTGCTTGCAGGGACAGTCCTGTGGACAAAGGAAAAGAGGTCTCAGTTTCTCTTTCATGTCATTGGGGCACGTGACCGTAATGATCGCTGGCCAGGAAGTCAAATGAGGTCTCTTCCACTGACCATCAGTGACACACAGAGGTATGTCAGAGCAGCATGAAATATTGTCCCGACTGTAAACACCAAAGCAGTGGTTTACACCTAGCGCTCAAGATAGATTTCCCCCCAAATGGTCTTTCTAGAAATAAACAGCATGAGCCGGGAATTGAACAACTTTGAAACCTCACCAATATCAGATGCAAAATATGTTCCAAATAATTGTAAGAAAACAAATGGAACACAAGGACTATAGCATTCTGGGCAGGAAATAAGATATTCATGAATTTTCATTCTGGCTGTATGACAGCAATCTTAATGAAATACTAAAAATTCTGAATCTTCTGCTTATCCATCTATAACGGTAACTTTACAGGGTTATTTTAACATAATACAAATATAATGATATCTAAAAACACTTTACAAATACAATTCCAATGACGGAATGGCTAATGTGATACAATCTTGTTCCTACAAGGTTATTGACTAATATGACAACATGGGACAACATCAAGGAAGATAATCACTACGAGAACTAATTCCCCAGTGCGTTCCAGTGTTCTTCAATGGACTTATTGATATGCAGTAAGGGTAGAAGGTGGGGGTCACCAGTTAGGTTTCAAGGCTTCTCACTTCCCCGCAGTCCCAACCCTCCTCCCCTGCACTGACGTCCTCCCTTCTACCCACATCCACACACCCCTGGTCTCAGGTTATTTTATCATACGAAAGTGATTCTCAAAGTCTCTAAGAAGCTGCCAAAATACAAAATTAATGCTGTTCCGATGTCTATAAAAATGGAAGCATATATTTTCTGATGGAGAAATTCCAAGGTGGGAACTCTTAGAGATTTTGTCAAATTTTTTAAAGTACACATTTAATCAACCTACCAGTGATTTTTTTGTGCCAATTACACAAGTGATACTACAAAAGTTAATGGCGCATTGTATTTTTTAAACAGTTTGTTTATTTTGAGAGAGAAAGAGAGAGAGAGAGAGAGTGTGTGTGTGTGTGTGTAGATGAGCAGGAGAAAGGCAGAGAGAGAGGCAGAGAGAGAATCCTAAGCACACTCCATGCTCAACACAGAGCCCTGTGAGGGGCTGGAGTTCATGACCTTGAGATCACGACCTGAGGCAAAATCAAGAGTCAGAAACTGAATTGACTGAGCCACCCAGGGACCCCACTTACACTTTAAATTGAGAAAGAAGGACTATTATGGAAAAAGGTAGCAGCCTATGGAAGAAAAGCATCATTTGAATTCCCAGATATCAGACCACTGGTGCTGGTATCCAAAACCCTACGAACAATGTAAGTTGAGGCAACCTGTTTCAACTCACTTGTTTCTTCTGGATCTAAGAATAGAGGAACGGGTGGTGGGGTTCGAGCCAGATGGTCTCCAGGGTCTCCTCTAGCTCTAACAATCTATGGTCTAACAAGTGGGACCAGTTAATAATCAGATTTGGCCAAATTCATTGGGTGGCAATTTGTGCTTAGCACTGTGGTGCTTTCCACTTCTTGTTATTTTATTTATTCACTGGCTCAATCCTGGGAAGTTAGTACCACCATCATTATCATCACTTTGAAGAAAGGGACTGCAGGGATGCCCTCTTGTACATAGTCCTGGGTCACCCAGTCTGAAAGGACTGGGTTTTTTTTTTTACCTTCCCTGCATCCATTCTCCCTTCCTTCATTTTCTTTTGGGAACGCCCAGCCCCTGCACACCCAATCCATGTGATTTAGCCAACGTCAGCCTGTCCCCCAGGGTCTAGTGGAGCCAAAAGTCAGATCTAGCATCGGACTATTCCTTGCCTTTGACACACCATCCAAGTCAGCCCCATTAGAACCCCCAACTCCTGAGGTTTTGGTGAAAAGACATTCTTTTTTTCCCTGGTAATGATGATGAAGGAAGTCTAAATAAAGCTTCTGCAAGCCTTGCTGCTGCCACGTGGGCAAAGTCTGGGTAGGAATGAAGTCCATGCAGAGAAAAACAGAGCCAAGTGGTAGGTTAAGAGAGAAACACAAATCTGATGACATTGGTTGAATGCCTGGTTCAGCCTGTGTAGACACCTGCTTGTCTACACCAAGTTTTACCCTTGCGTTTTCAGGTTGTATGAGCCAATACATGAACTTTTGTTTACTGCTGGCTTGATTTCATCTCTTTATGGTTTTTTTTTTTTGGGGGGGGGTGTTGCTTACAGGCAAGAGATTCTCCATCAAAACAAGTGTGAATGGATCCCATCGTAGGCCCCAGCCCCATGCCTTGGACCCCTCCTACAATACCCTCAAAGCTAACAATTCTCTCCCAAGAACCCTCCTTTTAAGATCACAAAAAAGGGCCCTCCGAAGCCCTCCAAAGGGCTAAAATCTTCCTTCTCTTTTTTACATATTATATAAAAAATCTTATTGACTCTTTCTTAAAGGAAATGGCTCTTCAATGGGTGGAGAAGGAGAATATTCAAGAAAACCAAATCTTTCTAGTTAAGTGTGAGTCACATTTGCATGAAAGAGCAGACACCCATAGATAGATCCAACCCTCCCGTTGGAGATGAACTCACCTTTCAGCTGGAGGTAGCCTTGAGCCAAATTAACATGTGCCTCTGCTAGTTTCCAGTGTGAGTCACCATAGCAAATTCTTGTCAGCGCCATGCAGCGTACAAGCTCACGGATAGCCTGTTCATACTGCGACACACAGAAAATGGGCTTACGAGCTAGACGACTTTGAAAACACAGAGTCACAAAATCAACTGGAATTTTTATCCATTCAGTATGTATTTCCCGAGTACCCACTAGGTGCCAGACGTGGCTCTAGGCACCTGGGATACATGAGAGAACAAAATAGACCAAGATCCATTTTGGGCTGTTCATCTGGTGGGGTGAAATAGACAATAGATGACAGAAACGAGTAAACTTTATAGTATATTTAAAAGGATACTTTAACATTTAAACTCTCAGTACCTTATGAGAAAGATAACAAATAAAGAAGAAATAGAAAATGTAGGGGTGCCTGGGTGGCTCATCTGGTTGAGGGCCGACTTCAGCTCAGGTCATGATCTCACAGTTCGTGGGTTTGAGCCCCGCGTCGGACTCTGTGCTGACAGCTCAGAGCCTGGAGCCTGCTTCAGATTCTGTGTCTCCCTCTCTCTCTGCCCCTCCCCCACTCACACTCTGTCTCTCTGAGTCTCTCAAAAATAAATAAATGTTAAAAAAAAAAAAAAAGAAAGAAATGGAAAAAGTAGAGCAGACATCTAACTATTCCCTAAGCTATGAACAGCTACTACACCTTCAAGCACCAGGGGGCAAGAGGGGCCAGTTTTCAAATAAGGCTGTCTGGTTCTCCATTCAAATGCCTTTCCTAGCCTCCTGGTGTATCCGCATAACAAATGAAGTTGGCAGGACTGACAAACAGATTTCCTTAAGGCAGTGAGAAGTCCATTTACGTTCAGTGTCAGGAGAAAGAGAACAGCGAGCTGGTATTTCCAGCTCACGTCAGCTCAGAGCAGCAAGACCCTTAAAGCGAGGCTGGTAGTTTTACAATACAGCTCCAAAATCCTTTGCCTCTTTCCATCCAGAGGTAGGGGGGTCTCTGTCTCCTACCCTTTGAATCTGGGCTTTATAACTGGCTGATAGAACATAGCCGGGATGATGCGGTGTCATTTTGGGGGCCCAGGTCTTAAGGAACAGGCCACTTCCAGTTTCTGTTTCTTCTTAGAAACAGAACACAATTGTGGGATAAATTGTGTACCCTCCCCACCACCTTAAACTCAAATGTTGGAGGCCCTAGTACTTTAAAATGTGACAGTATATGGAGAGAAGGTCTTTAAAGAGGTAAGTTAAGATGAGGCTGTTGGGGTAGAGCCCTAATCCAAGATGAATGATGTCCTTAAAGGAGGGGAAGAGACACCAGGGCTGGGTATACAGAAAGAAAAAGCTTCTGAGGACATGGGGAGATGGCACCATCTTCAAGCTAAGCCTCCAAAGCAACCCTGCCAACATTTTCACCTTGGACTTGTAGCCTCCAGAACTCGGAGAAAATAAACTTCTGATGTTTAAGCCACCTAGTCTGAGGTATTCTGTTATGGCAGCCCTAGCAAACTGATAACCTAACCACCATGCCATGAGGAAGCCTAAAGTGGTCCCACAGAGAGGCCCTTGTAGAAAGGCCCCTATAGCTGACACCAATTAGTCAACCACAGGAGGCGGCCATCTCGGGAGTGGATTCTCTCTTGGCAGGTAGAGTCGGAGGGAGTTTAGGGAACAGCTTCTTTGGAGATAGCAAGTGAATACAGTGAAGGAAACAGAAAGAAATGATGAAAACACTAGGGAGTCTAGACAGATAGTCTACCAAAAAGAGAGAGGACCTGATCTGATACTGAATCTATCCCAACCACAGATTTCTAAGAAGAGGGCTATGCAGACCGAAAGACCCCCCGATCATAGCCTGGGTCTCACTACTTGCAGCTGGAGTACAGAAGAGCAGCCTGCCCTCGCTCCACCTTCTTACTTGCTAGAATGCACAGTTCAAATGTCCCTTTGGCTTTCTGATCTTTATTCTGCCAGTTCCAGTGGCTTCATCCAACAGGCATGGGAAGGAGGTAGATAGAAGAGAAGTAGGCAGACAATTTCATAACTGGGATGCACCTTGGAAATTATCTAATCTGATTCCTTTAATTTAAAGAATAAATGTAAATCCGGAGAAATGAGAGGATTTATCACCAAATGGTAGAGTTGAGACTTACAATCAAGCTCCCTGAGGCCAAGTCCAGAGCTCTTTCCACAAAACCATCCTTGGGCTACCTGGAATTTCTTTAAACTTCTTAATGTTAAAATATGCAGCTCTGATGATCAGTAGGTCTGGCCATATATATATTTAAAAATGAGTTTTGGGGGCACCTGGGTGGCTCAGTTGGTTAAGCGTCTGACTTCAGCTCAGGTCATGATCTCACCACTCGTGAGTTCGAGCCCCCCGTCGGGCTCTGTGCTGACAGATCAGAGCCTGGAGCCTGCTTCCGATTCTGTGTCGCCCTCTCTCTCTCTCTGCCCCTTCCCCGCTCACACTCTCTTTCTCTTAAAAATAAATAAACCTTAAAAAAAATTTTAATAAAAAATGAGATTTTAACACCCAAATCTTGGTATCTAAACACTATTCTTTACTAAGAATCCACAGCTGAAGCAAGGAAAGTACAAAAGGAATCTGAAAAATCTTGCTGTGCCTGAAATTAGGAAAGATCGATGGTGGTGTATCTAGGATGTGGGAGCCAGCGTGAAGGGGCAAATACTGGTAAATATGGGACAACTTAAGTTTTGACGATTATAATGGATTGTACGTTTCAAATACGTTTCAAAAACAATTTCCTGAACCCATGACTGATATAAATGAGTGAATAATAGAGCGTAAAGAAGGAAAACTCTTCCTTATAGAAATGCCAACAAATAAATGTTGAAAGACCGCTGAGGTCAGAGAATTCGCCATTTGGCAAACATCACAGTAACAACTGATTCAGGCGAGAATCATTAATGGATGCTAAAACTGGGAGGTGACATTTTAATGAGGAATGGGACACGCACACGGTTTTGCTGAATCTTCCCACAAGGTCCTTATTCATTACAAAGGGAAGAATAGTAATTCCATAGAGACGGTTGCCAGACAGCACCCTGACCAAGTGATCAAAGTTAGCATCGTGGTAAGGAGACAAGAGGACATTATATGACTCCTGCTGTGATGCACCGGGAAACAACCCTAGGTCACGTCTGTGGGATTCTGGCCCCAAATGGACAGCCTGCATCTAATCATGAGGAAACACATGAAAAAAGCGAATTGAGAGATGCTGTACAGAATAATTGGAGTGTACTTGTGATGGACTGGATATTTGTGTCCCTCCCAAATTCATATGTTGAGGCTCTAACCCCCAATGTGGCATTTGGAGATAGGGCCTCTGAGGAAGTAGCTGAAGTTAAATGAAGTCATTAAGAGGAGGCTCTGATCTAACAGGATTACTATCCCTGTAAGAAGAGCCATGTTTCTTTCCCCCTTCTTTCTCGCGCCCCGCCAACGCGAAGAGGCCATGTGAGTACACAGCAAGAAGGCAGCCATCTAAAACACAAGGGGCGAGCTCTCACCAGACACAGACCCTGCTGGCACCTTGATCTTAAACTTCCTCCAGTCATCCAGTCTGTGGTGTTGCATTATGGCAGCTAGAGCAGACTAATACGGCACTTTTATCAAAAAATATCAAGATCATGAAAGACAAAGATAGGTCAAGGAACTGTTCTAGTAGATTAAAGAAGGCTAACGAGACTTTACAACTATATTCTACATGAATTTATGGAGCAGTGCATGGATCTGTCTGGTTTTTGTTTTTCTGCCAAAGACGTTATTGAGATAATTCAAGAAGTATGGATAAGGTTAGCAGATTAGATAATAATATTGTACCCATATTAGTTTCTTAATTTTAATCACGGTACTGTGGATACGTAGGAGCATCCTCTAAGATTTTTAGGGATAAATCTATAATATTTGTGATTTACTTTCAGATAGTTAAGAAAAATAATGACACGCATGCAGAGACATAAAGCAAATGAGTCTTGTAACTTTTCTGTAAGTCTGAAAGTATTAAAAACTCACCAAAAAAAAGGTTATTTTAAAAAGTAACTTAAGCATGTTAATACATTCTGGAAAACACTCCGCTATGTGAGTGATCATTCCAGACACTCACACCTGCTCGTGACACTCCTACTTATCATCCTAGGAGAGTTTCTAGCACCTTTAGGGGGAAATCTAAACTCCTTCCCTGGGCATTGAACACCCTCTGGGCTCCCGCTCCTTCCATAATCCAACCTCGTTTCCTGTGCTGTGTCACTAAAGCCCGAATCCCATGGAAGCAACTCAAGTGTCCGTGCATGGGTGAATGAATAAAGAAAATATGATACATAAATACAATGGAATATTATTTAACTGTATTTAAGCAAGGGAATTCTGCCATTTGTGACCACATGGATAGACCTGAGGCATTATGCTAAGGAAATAAATCAGAGAAAAACAAACACTCTATGATCTTACTTATATGTGGAATCTTAAAAGCAACAACAGAAAGCCTCATAGATATAGAGAACAGATAGGTGATTGCCAAGGGGTCGGGGGGGGGTGGGCATAAAGGGTGAAGGTGGTCAAAAAGTAGAAACTTTTAGGTATAAAATAAATAAGTCCTGGGGAAGTAATATACAGCTTCATGACTATAGTTAATAATACTATACTATATAAAATAATACTACTCTGTATCTGCTACCCCTGCCCAGAACACTGTCATCTTCTCCCTTCCCTGGCCAACTCCTAAGCACTGTTATCAGTGCAGTCCAAGTCACTCCTGTCCCAAGAAGCGTGGCTTGATTTCTCTCCTTTCACCACCTCCATGCTCATTGCCTCCCCCTTCCTCTACATTTTATATCTATTTCAGCCAAACTCGTGTCCATCACAGAACTTATCACACTAACCACCATTGTCTGTCCCCCTGCCTATCATCCCACCCAAACCATGAGTCCCTCCGAGGCAGAGGCTGCAGCTTTCCCATCCGCGCCCCCAGCACCTGCACAGCACCTGGCACATATTAGCATACAGTAGATATCTGTGAAATAAATGGATGGACAAACAGCGCCCAACACCTAAGTGGTGGCAGAGAAACGCATATGGAATAAGCAGGTGAATGAGTAAAACTTTCTGAAAACAAGGAGATCCAGAGGAGAAGCTTCATCGGCTTTGTTATATTCCTGTGCCTAGACCTGGCACTAGGGGGAGCTCAATAAATGTTTATTCACTCACGGAAAAAGGATGGCAGTACATCAAACCTACACCCCATCGGTCTAGTGTACACGTGCCAGAGGTTAGGAGAGACTTGTTTGTTCATTTGTGCATTCATTCAGCAAATGTAATGTTGACTGTACCAAGTGCTGTGTTTGGAGCCCTGAGGGGCTACACCTACTCATTCTCTATACAGTCTCTTGTACCAAAGAGGGTAGAAATATAACCTAGACTCTCATTCATTATCAGAGCACAGGTATAGAAAATGAAGGATCCTTACTTCGTGGTTGCTAGAATAAGACTTCGCTTTTTCTTCACAGAGGTGGAGTTTCTCTCGAGGAGGCTGGAATAGTGCTGTCTGAGGCAGCGTGTTTTGAATCTTCTTTCTAGGCGTAATGCTGACAGCGGCAACAATTTCATCTAGGTGATTGGATATGTGGGTTTCCTTTGATTCTTGCATATTTTTACATGCATTGTCTTCTAATTTTTAAATAAGAAAACAAAGGTGTTAAATGGTAATTTCCACAGTTACCTTTATAAACACACATTTTTCCTAGAAATTGATGCTAGGTCTAGGAAAATTTCAATACTTTACCCATGACTTCTTTGAAATTAGTAGCATTCCATCCAAAAAGATCCTGATAGCTAGTACTAACTTCTTTGTAAAGCTTTCAGGCTGATTTCCACTTTAAACTAAACCAAATATTCTTTGTTCATTAATATATATATTATTAACATGTTAATATACACAAAATGCCTTTATATGTATTTTATATAAGTAATTTATGTAAGTAGAGACAATAGAAATCAGCCAAGCCCAAACAACTCTCAAAGAACCCAGATTAGATCACCTGAACACCAATGGACCTTGAAGCAGGAAAAATAATGATTTATTAAACTTTCACTTCTAGCCAAGAGGAAATAATAGGGATCGGATTTATTCTCCTGCCTGGAATAACTAGCCAACCAACCAACCAACACACAAAAACAAAAAGCGAAAAAAAAAACCCCACAGAGACAAAACCAAAAAGCTATGAAACAGCGGTTTCCAAGAGATCTGATCAGTGGAAAAAGGAAACCAAGAGAGACCCATGATTGCCCCAGCTTGTTGATTTGAGAAAGCTTCCAGGACATGCAGGGAGGGGAGACCTGGTGGTCTCTGAGTGAGGAAACAGGGCTGAGGATCTGGAGAGAATGAGGTAGCTAGAGTTCAAAGGAGAGATCACTGCAGAGGAGAGAGAAGCACAGAGAGAGGATCCTGGAGGTGAGCAGAGGGTGCCTCACAAATACGGGGAGAGAATACTGATCAGCATGTGTATAAGACAAATACTTGAATCTGGAGAAAGAATCTTCTAGAAATATTGAAAGGAACAGTGTCTGGCATTCACACAGGGGCTGGCAGTGCCCGTTCCCCCCAACCAGCCTGGAAAACTCCTAATTCATGGTGCATTGGGTAAAGCACTCAGAAGAGTTTTGTTTCAGTAGTGTGACATTATTACCCCTGGACTGAGCACTGCTTAGACCCACCTAACAAAGCATAAAAATAAGACCTAAAAGGATCAATCTGTTTCCAAATAACTTAACTGCCCCAGAAGACAAAACTCAAGGATGTATAGGAATATAAAAACAAGGCAGCATGCAACAAGGTAAAATTCACAAAGTCTCACATCCAATTAAAGATTACTAGGTTTGCGAAAGGGCAGGAAAACATGGGGCATAGTGAGAAGAATAATCAGTCAAAACCCAGGACTGACACAGATGTTAAGTTAGTAGAGAAGAACAGGTGTTTTTTTTTTTTAATGTTTATTTATTTCTGAGAGAGAGAGATGGAGAGTGTGAGCAGGGGAGGGCAGAGAGAAGGGAGACACAGAATCTGAAGCAGGCTCTGAGCCGTCAGCACAAAGCCTGATGTGGGGCTTGAACTCACGAACCATGAGATCATAACCTGAGCCGAAGTTGGATGCTCAACTGACTGAGCCACCCAGGTGCCCCAAGAAGAACAGTTTTTATAATTGCATTCCATACGTTTAAACAGTTAAATAGAGACACAGAAGATATTTAAAAACAAACAAACCAACCCAAATTGACTTCTAGATGTGAAAATTATATGTGAAATGAAAAAACACTAGATGGGATTAATGACAGATTAGATATTAGAGATGAAAAGATGACTGAACTTGTAGACATAGGAATAGAAACCATCTAAAAAAAATGGACTCCCTATAGGAAAGCAGACTGTAGCAGGGACAGAAAAAATATTTGAAGAAATAACAGCCCTAAATTTTTCAAATTTGTGAAAAAGGAAAAAGCTAGAAACCTTAGAAGTTCAATGAACACTAAACACAAGAAACAGAGAAAACTACACCAAGACACATCAAAACCAAGGTAATATGAAAAATCTGAGATGTAGAGAAAAAACATATTAGTATGAAAAAATAAAGATATGAATGATGACAGATTTCTTGGAGGAAAAAAAGTCACATGAGAAGAAAGTGGAACAACATACTTAAAGTATGTAAAGGAAAAAGTTGTCATGGTAAAATTCTGCACCAGTTAGAATACCTTTCAAAACAAAAACACTGAAAGAATTAATCAGCAGCATATTTGCACTCCAGTGTTCTCTAAGAATTATTAAAGGAAGTCTTTCTGAAGGAAGGAAAATGATAGCAAATGGAAATCTAGATCTACACAAACGAATGAAGAAAAATGGGAATAATGCTTACAGGGGCAAATGTGTAAGATTACTTTCATATTATTAAAATCTCTTTAAAAGATAATTGACTTTTTTAACAAAAAAATAATAATGTACTGTGGGGCTTATAACACATGTGTCAGTGGAATGTATGACAACAGTAGCATAAAGGCTAGGAAGGAAAGAATGAAACTGCAAAGTTCTTATACCGTATGTGGAGCGGTATCATGTTAACTGAAGGTAGATTAAGTCAAAGGGGCATAGTATAAACCCTAAGCAACCATTAAAATAACAAAATAAAGAATTATAGATAATAAGCCAACAAAGGAGATAAAAAGACTCATAAAAACAATCCAGTAGAAACTACAAAAAAGAGAAGAAAGGGAACTAAGAACAGGTGGGACAAATAGATATTAAATAGCAAGATGACAGGCTTAAATCTAACTATATCAACAATCACATTAAATGTAAATGGTGTAAGCACCCCACTTAAGAGACAGAGATTGACAGATTGAATAAAAATGCAAAACCAGGGGCACCTGGGTGGCTCAGTCGGTTAAGCATCCAACTTTGGCTCAAGCGATGAACTCAAGTTCATGAGTGCCGACAGCTCCAGAGCCTGCTTCAGATTCTGTGTCACCCTCTCTCTGTGCCCCTCCCCTCCTTGAGCTCTGTCTCTCAAAAATGAATGAACGTTAAAAAAAAATTAAAGAGTAATCATACGTTTTTAGAACCAGGAAATGTAACATCTTCAACAGATTTAACCACATTTCTCATCTTTTATTTAGAGGAAGCAGTGATGAAATTTTAGAAGCTACATAAGTAATAGGTTCTGTAATATTTGCTATTCCCAGGCCTTGAACCTAGTGTTAAACTTTGACGTTGGGTTGATTTTTCTTTTTTGGCTTGACTGTAAAATGGGATTTGTCTCATGCCGCCTGTTAATATTAAATCCTTAAAGCAGAGATTATTATCCAAACACTCCCAGGCTGGAGCTAACTTGCACATGCTTTTCTTCTTTTTGGCCAGATAGTTAAAAAAAAAAATTAAGCCCGTATTTTAAAATTAGAAGTTTCCAATAGATGTAAAGATCTAGTTTTCTGGATTTCTGGCTTCCTATGGAAACTCAGAACACCTGTCAACACTGAGCTGACGTCATCACGGGCAACAATCAGCGAGGGAGGAATGGCAGGGGCCCTGGAGACAAGGTATCAGGTGCCATCACTTCCTTTTGCTCCTGGACATGGAAGCAGCAAAGGAGTTTCTGTTTGTCATTGCTCCTGTGTTGTTTTCTTCTTATTGGAAAAGAATAGATCTCTGTAACCATACAAAGGTATTTATTTTTCAATGTTTATTTTTATTTTTGAGAGAGAGACACAGAGTGGGAATGGGGGGTGGGGCAGAGAGAGAGGGAGGTACACAATCTGAAGCAGGCTCCAGGCTCTGAGCTCTCAGCACAGAGCCTGACAAAGGGCCCGAACCCATAAATCATGACATGAGCTGAAGTCTGACGCTTAACCAACTGAGCCATCCAGGTGCCCCACCACACTTTTCTTTCAAAGTAAAAGACTGACATAAAGGAGTGTGGTTTTCCTGGCCCATGTCACTTGCCACTCATTTCCTACATTGAATCTAATCTAAACCATCACTTATATAAGATTATAAGATATACCACTATTTTATAATCACTAAGAAAAACAGCAACACTGCTATTCAACCATGACTTGCTATCCATTGTAATATGCATTCCGATTTTAGAAATGTTTAAATACCAAAATGTGCACCTCTGAATCAATTAACTGAATCATGTTACCTGCCTGGCTTCTGGAAACATCTGAATCCATGACCCTGCTTTAAATACATTTCCATTTCAACGTGCCTCGCATCATATAGGAACACTTTTAGCACAAAGACACACTCTTCAGTTCACTTACTTGGAGCTACATGCTTATCATCAGCCACTTTTCTTTTCTTTGTAATAGCCATAGCTGGGGTTTAAATTTTCATTAGACACCAGCCCAGGCCCCACACACCACCCTCTCCCTGCCAGCCTCGGGTAAAGCTTCCCAGTCCTCTCGATCAGTACCTACAACTGCCGGTCAGACATACCCAATCAACTGATGCTATTCTTTCTCCCAGACATGCCCAATAGAATGCTGAAAGATATGATCAGCCCCAGATCAAAACAGGAGGAAGAAGAGGTCTGAAGTGGGGTCTCAGTCTTCCATTTCCAAGGGGTGATGTTCAAAAACTTAATAACTGGTATAGCAGGAGGACCAACCAATCTGTATGGATAGAGACTATGCTGGAGCCAGGTTCAGAAGGTCCCCTGCTGTTACAGGTGTTAACCTTTGGGTGCTGACTTGTGAGGAGATGTAGGGAAACTTGAGGGAGGGGCAGGAGTCCCAGGGCAGTGGCTACTGGAAAAAGCAACCATTATGACTGTATGAGAGTGTACTAGTTAAAAACAACCTTGCCCCTATGTAAGCTGAGGCATTAAAAAGCTGAAGTGGGAAAATTTCCTAGAAGGATATAAAATACCCAAACCAAATAAAAAGGAAATAAAAAAATCTGAATACAACTGTAAAAAGTAAATAAATTATGCCAGCAATTTAAAATAATTACATAAAGTAGGACACCTGGGTAGCTTAGTTGAGTGTCTGACTTTTAATTTCAGCTCAGGTCATGATCCCAGATTTGTGGGATTGAGCCCCTTATTGGTTTCCATGCTGAGTGTGGAGCCTGCTTGAGATTCTCTCTCTCTCCCTCTCTCAAACAAAACAAAACAAAACAAGACAAAAACAAGCAAACAAACAAAAAACCCAGACATCTTTACACAAAGCTAAGCCCAGGCCTAGACGGTCCAGTGGAAAATCCTAATAAACCTTAAAAGAAGTAATATGAATCTTTGGCAAATTCTATCAGAAAATAGAGGAGGGAGTCCCTTCCAACTCATTCTATGAGGTCAATATTAACCTGAAATCAAAGCCAGACAAAGACATAATAAGAAAACAATAAGCCAAATATCCTTGATGATTGCTAACACAAAAAGTCCTCAACAAAATATGAGAAAAACCAGATCTAGGGGGGCGTGGGTGGCTCAGTTGGTTGAGCATCTGACGCTTGGTTTTGCTCAGGTCACGGTCTTGCGGTTCCTGAGTTTAAGCCCTGAGTTTGGCTCCATGCTGACAGTGTGGAGCCTGCTTGGGATTCTTTCTTTCTCCCTCTCTCTCTGCCCCAGCCCTGCTTGTGCTCTCTCTCATTCTCAAAATAAGTTAATAAACTTAAAGAAAATAAACAAAACCAAATCTAGCAGCATATAAAAAGGATTATACATTATGACCAACAGAGCTTTATTCCAGGAATGTAAATTTGGTTTAACATCTGAAATCATTAATGTAATACACTACATTAATAGAACAGAAGACAAAATCTGCATGATCATTTTAATAAATGCAGAAAAAAACACTTGGTAAAATCCCACATCTTAGGATAAAACTTCCTTAACCTGATAAAGGGCTAATAAAAACTAAAGAAAAACCCTAAAACTAACATCACACTTAATGGTGAATGTTTGATTACTTCTCTTGTAAGATTGGAAACGAGGCAAGGATATTTGCTGTCACCACTTGTATTCAAGACTGTAATGGATATTCTAACCAGTGCAATAAAGCGAGAAAAAGAAATGCATGAAGATTTGAAAGGAAGAAATAAAATTTTATTATCAGGTGACATGATCCTATATATAGACAATTCTAAGGGAGACACACATACACATACACACACATAAGAAAACAAAACAAAAACAATAACAAAATCCTACTAGAACTATTAAACAATTTCAGCAAGATCACAGGATACGAAATAAACAAAAATTACACATCTATCAATCTGAAGATGAAATTAAGAAAACATTTCTACTCATAATAGCATCAAAAAGAATAAACTACTTAGGAATACATTTAACAAAAGAAGTACAAAGCTTGTACACTGAAAACTATGCAACATTGCTGAAAGAAGTCAAAGGAGACCTAAATAAAAGATATATTCCATGTTCACGGATTAGAAGCCTTCATATTATTAACATAGCAATACCCTCCAAGTTGATCTATAGATTTTATGTAACCCCTATCAAGATGTCAGCTACCTTTTTTTGTGTGTATATAATTTGACCTTAGATTCATACGGAAATTCAAGAGATCTAGAATAATTAAAACAATCCAAAATAGACCAAAGATGGAGGATTCACGCTTCCCATTTGGAGAACTTACTACGAAGCTACAGTAAAGAAAACAGTGTGATACTGGCATAAGGACTTAGATTTAGATTAATGGAATAGAATTGAGAAATAAACCCTTTCACTTAAGGTCAATTATTATCATCATCATTATTATTACTATTATTTTAAAGTTTATTTATTTATTTTGAGAGAGCGAAAGAGAGAGCACTGATGCAGTGAGGGAGGGGCAGGGAGAGAGGGAGAGAGAATCCCAAGCAAGTTCCACATTGTAAGCGCAGTGACTGACATGGGGTTTGACCTCACAGACCGTGAGATCATGACCTGAACCAAAATCAAAAGTTGGATGCTTAACCAACTGAGCCAGCCAGGCGTCCTGATCAATTATTTTTTTGACAAGAGTACCAAGGCAATTCAAGGGGGAAATAACAGTCCTTTTCACAAATGATGTTGGAATAATTGAATAGGGACATGTGAAAGAAAGAAGTTGGAGCCCTACCTCGAACCATATACAAAAATTAACTCCAACTAGATCAAAGAATCAAAGTAAGAGCTAAAACTATAAAACTTTTAGGAAACTGAGGGCTACGTATGAGCTTGGGTTAGACAATAATTTCTTATGTCCAATACCGAAGGCACAATTGATAAAAGAAAAAAAAACTAGATAAATTGGACTTCATGAATATTAAACATTTTTGTTGCTTCAGAAGACATCATCATGAAAGTTAAAAGACAACTCACGAAATAGGAGAATATGTTTGCAAACACTTGTAGATATATCACATATTTGATAATGGACTTCAATCATTATCAAATTTTATAATCATAATTTTATTATAAAATTTATCAAATATATGATATTATATCATATATATTATGATAATATGTGATATAAAAATTTATCAAATTTTTTAATCATAATTTTATTATAAAAATTATAATAAACAACTCAGTAATAAGACAAATAACCCAAGTAAAAAATAGGCAAAATATTGGAAAAGACATGGGGTGCCTGGGTGGTACAGTCAGTCAAACGTCTAACTTCTGTTTTCAGGTCATGACCTCGTGGCTTGTGAGTCCAAGCCCTGCACTGGGCTCTCTGTCAGCACAGAGCCTGTTTCGGATCCTCTGTCTCCCTCTCTCTCTGCCTGTCCTCCACTTGCACGCTCTCTCTCTCTCTCTCTCTCAAAAATAGATAAAAACATTTAAAAAATTTTTTGAAAAGACAATTTACCAAAGAAGATATATGAATGACCAATAAGCATATGAAATGTTCAAAATCACTACTTGTTAGGAAAATGAAAATCAAAACTACAATGAGAATCCCTCCACACCCACCAGACTGACTATAATCAAAGAGACAGACAATAAGAAACTTTGGAGAGGATGGAGAAAAGTTGGACCTCCCGTACATCACCAGTGGAAAGCGAAATTGTGCATTTGCTTTATAAAGCGAGTGAGTAATTCCTCACAAAGCAAAACATAGAATTACTGTATAATTCAGCAATTCCAAGCCTAGGTATATCTCCGCGACTAAAAACACCTGTTCACACAAAACCCTGTACATGTCTTCATAGCAGCATTATTTACAATAGCTAAAAACTGAAAGCAATCCAAACGTTCATCAACTTGTGAATGAATACACAAAATGTGGTATTGTCCATATGATGGAATATTATTTGACAATAAAAAGGAATGGAGAACTGATACATGCTACAACATGGATAAACTTCAAAAACGTTACGCTATAGCCAGATGCGAAAGACCATGTACAGTACCAAACCATTTACATTAAATATCCAGGCAAGGCCAACCTATAGAAACAAAGTTTATTAGTGATTGCCTGGCCTAGGGCAGCAGTGGGAAGTGCCTGCAAATGGGCACAAGGTTATCTTTTTAGGGTGACGGAGTTTGCTAGAATTCGAATGTGATTAATACTTGTGCAACTCTAAGTTTTCCAAAAAATAATTGAGTCCTTTCCTTAAGATGAGTGCATTTTCTGACATGTAAATAACACCTCACTAAAGCCATTAAAAAAAGCTGTGAAACCACAATGCACTTTTATGTGTAACTCTGGCTTTTGAATATCTATGACTACAAGACTTTCCTAAGATAGGACAGCCCTAATTCCTAAAACGATGCGGCAGAGACTCCCAAATCTTGAAAACCAACCCTAAATTAAAGTTATGGTTCTGTGAATACATAGATCATATGCATTAGTGCCTGGCACCTAGTAGGCCTCAAGAAATGTTTACTGGATGAACAATTAAACCATCTTCATGATGTGATTTTTCTCTCCAAACACCTCGTACACCTGATACCTGAAACTCAGTTAATTATGGCAATTCTTTTTTTTTTATGTTTATTTTTGAGAAAAAGAGACACAGAGTGTGAATTGGGAAGGGACAGAGAGAGAGGGAGACACAGAATCCGAAGCAAGCTCCAGGCTCTGAGCTGTCAGCACAGAGCCTGACGCAGGGCTGGAACTCACAAACCTTGTTATCATGACCTGAGCTGAGGTCAGACGCTTAACCGACTGAGCCACCCAGGTGCCCCATCACAATTCTTTTTTAACTAAAGAAAACTTAGGGGCGCCTGGGCGGCTCAGTCAGTTGAGCTTCTGACTCTTGATTTCGGCTCAGGTGGTGATCCCAGGGTTGTGGGATGGAGTCCCATATCAGGCTCTGTGCTGAGTGTGGACACTGCTTAAGATTCTCTCTTTGATTCCCTTTGCAGCTCTAACCTGCTCACATGTTCTCTCTCTCAAATTAAAAAGAAGAAGAAGAAGGAGAAGAAGGAGGAGGAGGAGGAGGAGGGGGAGGAGGAGGAGGAGGAAGAAGAAGAAGAAGGAGAAGAAGAAGAAGAAAGAAAACTTATATGAAATGCCAATGTCCCCAGGGGAAAGTCTGCTAACGGTTAGGCAGACAGGACTGGACAGGCTAAAGAGAGGTAACATTAACTCCTTCATGCTATGGACTCCTTTGGTTTCGGAGTAGGGGGTGGGGAGTGGAATGTTATGACCCACAGAGTCACTTAGAGATCCAAGCTGACCAAGCTTTAACTAACAGGCCTCATGGCACACCGAGAGATTGGAAAACTGTGGATGAACTTTTCATCACCACTGGCCAGAAGTGACGCAGGTCACGTGTGCTAACATTTCATTTTTTCCTGAACTGCAGAGAGGGCTAGGGTATCCAGGGCAGTAATGAGATATTCGAGTAAATTCGGTGAGCACAATTTGGTCCCCCACATCGGTCATCTGCAGCAGGAAGCCTTGTCTCAGAGTTATTTTCCTCCTTCCAGCCAGCGATTCCTCCTTCTCTGTCTATTTAATTAAGAACCACTGATCAAAAACTTAGAATGGGGGCGCCTGGGTGGCTCAGTCGGTTGAGCGCCTGACTCCTGATTTTGGCTCAGGTCATGATCTCACGGTCGTGGGATAGAGCCCCACGTTGGGCTCCGTGCTGAGCGTGGAGCCTGCTTGACATTCTGTCTCTTCCTCTGCCCCTCTCCCCTCCTCACGCTTTCTCTCGCAAATAAAGAAAAAAGAAAAAAGAAAAGAAAAAACAAAACTAGGATGGGTGAGCTTTGGATTCTTTGAAACAAGAGTTGAGGCAGGAGACAAACATCCAGCTTAGTGTCTCTGAAGCACTTTACTTTTTGTCGGGGGAGCTAATCGTCGATTCACCTGTTTGCCCAACACCGTGGAAAGTGTCTGGTACCTGGTGGCAACTCACTGAGTGTCTGGAATTTAGTTTTGTCTCAAAGAAACACGTCAAGTGAAAGCCTACGGTCTGAGTAAGAATACCCTTCCATATTCTCACGTGTTCTTTGATCATAAGGCTGTTTTTTGTTTGTTTGTTTTTGTTTTGGTTGAAATTTCCTTAGTTCAGCTAAATAGAACCAAGAAACGATTCTAAATCCTGAGGGAGAAGGAACAAGGACTTACCTAATGTGAACAATGATCACTTTTGATTGTGTTAATCGCACCACAACTACCACCACACCTAGTAAAATTCGAATTTGTAACACTCAGCAAAAAATAAGCTCAATGCTTTAGAAGAATGCAAAGAAATGCATTAAGATTTGTTAGTCAACCAGAGGAAAGTAAAGTAATTTGGGTAAACTCTCTTACAAGGATGCTAACCAATCTCTACTCCGCTATTTACAGTAGTAAGTCCTTTAATTCCTAGTCTCTGTTCTTGGAACCATCTAAAATTGCACTAACAGTTTTATCTTCTTCAATTACTACTTTCATTAGGTCTCACTCCTTCTGAAAACCTAGGACCAAACCTCTCAATTCCGGCAATTTTGACTCGTTATGCAACTTTTTTGGGGTCTTTTCCCCTTAAAACAAAACAAAACAAAACAAAACAAAACAAAAAACAGGTCCCCAAAATGAACCTTCTGCTGCAGTCAGAGCCCATCGTTCTTTAGGCTCGCGGGTGATTTGCTAACAACTCATCCACCACCCGGGATGCCACTTCCCTTCCTTTTGTTCCTACTGAAATTTTGTCCATTGCTCAGGACCCAGCTGGGTCTTCAGCCTGTTGCGAAGCTCCTGTTGAATGTTTCAGCTCACATCGATCTATGCTCTTGAAGTGCCTGTGGTTTATAGGTATTATGCATCCAGAGCTGTCCAAAAGTTTTGATTTAAATGTTTCGAGCCTCGTTTTCCCAGCTAGAGTGTGAGCTTCTTGAGGGACTTTATTTGATTATTTTATATCCCCCTATAACAGAAGCCACTCAAAAAATATTTATTGCATCCCTACTATAATTGATGTTCTGTAGATACAGATGCGCCATGAAGTATATTTATTAGTTGAATTAATACATGAAGAATCTTTAAGATGCTATACTTTGGAATTATATATTTGGCCGAATCCTAAAAAAAAATATTATATTGCTATTTCAAATAAAAATTATTCTTGCTTATCAATATTTTCCTGAACTTTCATGTTTTAATGTTTATATGTTTATTTATTTTCGAGAGAGAGAGAGAGACAGAGCATGAGCATGGGAGGAGCAGAGAGAGAGGGAGACACAGAATCCAAAGTGGCTCCAGGCTCTGAGCCGTTAGCACAGGGCCCAATGGAGGACTTGAACCCATGAACCGTGAGACCATGACCTGAGCCGAAGTCAGTTGAGCAACTGACTGAGCCATTCAGGTGCCACTCATAATCTTAATGAAAATATCATTTTGAAAATATAAATGTTGAATTTCTTTTTTGAGAATTTATCCTTACAGTAAGAACCTACTGATTCTGGTTCATATAACAATATTATGTTTTCCTTGGTCATTAGCAGATTTGTCTCTGAATTACCTAATCTACAAATACACACAAAAATTGGATCCAAAAGCCGATTCTAATTTTATATTTTGACTATCTATTATGATAGATATGATAGTATACAGAAATATCCATTTCACTTAAAAATTACAGTAATATTACTAAATGTCCCTCTAAATCCACATTAAGGCAACAACAATAAATCACAGCTTTTTAGGGAATACAATAATCTATAATTAATCCTATTATCTTGTTCCCTTTACCATTAAAAAATTCACTGATTATTTGGAAATAACATTCTTCCCATCTCACCCTAAAAACAGCTTCTGAAAACGCCTTTTCCTGCCACGATTGTGCCTGTATTTTATCTGGTTCTCCTTTGACGCTCACTCCTTTACAACTATCGAAAAACCAGAAAAGTTTCTTTAACTCTCAAATCTCTGTGTCGTAAAATCCTTTGTCAATTTACCCGGTACGCAGGAGAGGATCTCTGTTTCTTTTTCGAGCAAATTACACAGTTGTCTCCACCGCCCGATTTGCCAGTTTGGTTCCCGCTGTATCGGTTTGGTGATTCTTTGCACAAATTAATCACCATGAAAAAGTCTAAAGCAGGGCAGTTGTAGATTAAATTATAGCAGCCTTTTCCCCGTAAAGCAACCTGGTACCTCACAAAACTCCAGGCGAAGAATGAATGATAGAGGATGCACCAATAGGGAGTGGAGGACAGTATTTTGTGGAAGTTTGCAACCCAATCCGGGGGAGCCAGAGGTGGGAATTTTAAAATGGGGTGGTCTTTTTCTTGGAATTTTCTTAAAGTGGTATCGCTGCCTGTTGATGTTAAAGTTTGTCAAAGATTGCGAAATCCCTAGATGAAAGAATTTGGACTGTTTTGAGTGAGGCAAGATGTGAAAATCGACACAGCTTCAAACTGACATTCTGACACAGAATCCCTTGGCTGTTTTTATATCAATTTCAGGGGAGTAGAAGTTATTTAAAGATTATTCGTGTTTTAATGATCAAAAACAGGATGTTACACCGTGGACGGAACTGGAGAGTATTATCCTAAGTGAAGTAAGTCAGTCAGAGAAAGGCAGGTATCATATGTTTTCACTCAAATGTGGAACTTGAGAAACTTAACAGAAGACCATAGAGGAAAGGAAGGGGAAAAAACAGTTTCAAACGGAGAGGGAGGCAACCCATAAGAGACTCTTAAATACAGAGAACAAATTGAGAGTTGATGGGGGAGGGCAGAGGAGAGGGGAAAATGGGTGACGGGCATTGAGGAGGGCACTTGTTGGGATGAGCACTGGCTGTTTATATAAGCAATGAACCATGAGAATCTACCCCCCAAACCAAGAGCACACTGCATACACTGTATGTTAGCCAACTTGACAGTAAACTATATATATATATATGAATTATATATATAAGAATTATATATATATAACAATTATGTGTGTGTGTGTGTGTGTGTGTGTGTGTGTGTGTGTAAAAGAAAAAAAACAAAACAAAAATCGGATGTTAGGGGTGCTTAAGTGGCTTAGTCTGTTAAGCATCTGAGTTGGGCTCAGGATTCTGAGTTCCAGCCATGCTGTGGCTCTCTGCTGTCAGCACAGAAACTGCTTCAGATCCTCTGTCCCCCACCTGCTTTCTGCCCCTCCCCTGCTCATTCTCTCTCTTTCTCAAAATAAATAAGCATAAAAAATTTTAATTAAAAAAACTTCAGATATTAAATTAATACATTAAAATATTTCCTTCGTTTTTAAGAAATGAAAACCAAGTGGCTAACGTTGATTGCTTTTAAAAAGTTTTCCTCTTGTAATCATTTTTGGGGTCAGTTTCCAACACTAGGAGCAAGTGTTATTATTTAGGTTGATCCTTAACAACCTAAATATTTTTGTTTTTACATAAATGTAAATCTATGTAAGTCTAGCAAATGTAAGTCTAGCAAAAAATTGCTAAGTACTACAAATTCTTAGGTATCTAGAAATTTATATCAAAGTTCTTAGAAGTACATGACACTCACCATGCCATATACTTCAGTAACTTCTGAAGGCCAGGTTTAATAAACAGGTAATTGGTATTTCATTGTAACTCATATCTCATCTTGGAATAAATGTTATTTTCATTTAGTATAACTTTGCTTTAGAGATTATTAATCTACAACAGTAATTAAATAAACCAGCAGGAAACTAGCTATAAAGTCTAAGTTGCTTAGCAATGAATCGCTAATAAATTAATCAACATCAAGCTTTTCAA
Organism: Paguma larvata; assembly: GCA_030068075.1. NCBI lineage: Eukaryota > Metazoa > Chordata > Mammalia > Carnivora > Viverridae > Paguma > Paguma larvata. The sequence continues at coordinate 124,731,692 of CM057827.1, read as the reverse complement.
AGAACAATGAATGACAGCAGATTCATGAGAGGAAGTTTAAAAAACCCTTTATTTCAGAAAGTCTCCATGTTAACAAACATAATATTTAAAAAATAAATTTGTTCTTAAAGTGCTCCCTAGCAATGTTTGGAATTATTATCATTGTTACTTATTATGATTTTTACTAGCTAACGCTCTCTTCCTTTGATGTATCTTTCCGCGGACATAGGGATTCTTGCTTTGAAGAACTATTTACTGACGGTCTACTCAGTCATGCTAGAAACTGCCATAATGTTTAATTTACTAAGCTGTTAGTGTTCTTTTTAGCTATCGTTTCGCACAATAGACGTTAGGTATTTCAAGAGCAGAGACTAGGTTACCCATCTCATCTTTGAAACGAACCTGTCAGCGCGCACAGTGAGCCCATAAATCCCATGCTTAGCTCACCTCTCGATACACTAACCTTGGCCATATTACATAAACCCACCAGACATCAGATTTTCATTAGTTACACGAGTACGATACTAGTACCTGTGTCATGAGATTGCTGTGAGGGTTTAGAAAGATTATGCACAGCTCTTAGAACGCGGCCTGGTACCCAATAGGCATTCAGTGTTACTACTGTTGTGGTAATTCCTCAATGTATACAATACATGAGAGCACGAGTCCATGAATCAATGTATGAATAAAAGAACAGATCAGTTTTGGCAAGTTCCTAGGCTGGAGAGGGCTAAATTGCCCACTCAACGAGCAACGCTAAAAGAGGATCTCAGTACAGCAAAACCCAAGCCGGAGCCGGAAGTGAAAGTTACGCTCCGGGCGAGGCCAGTGTGGAGGAAACCGAGCTCCTGACCAATAGGCACAGCGCTTGGAAAACGAACATCTCGTCCAAGGAGTTTTGAAACCGCGAGAACAGGGTAGAATTATCGCGATGTTCTGTCTTCCTCCCCCAACTCTCAGGAGCGTGGGTCCCGCCCCGCCCCGCCCCCCGCCGTCCGCGCCCCGCCCCTCTCGCCGACCCTCGGCTGGCAGTCCAGCGCCGCCTGCGCCCGGAGCGCTGGCTCCGCGGGCGCCGAGGTGAGTGCGGCCGCGAGTTGCATCGGGTGACTCGTGTGCCAAGGACCCCCAGGCCCGGCTACCCGGCCAGCGCGGTGGGTCCAGCCGAAGCGTCCGGGCAGCGGCGAGTGGTCCCTGGCCCGTTCGGGCCCGTCCCGGCCTCGGGTCGCCATAGCTGCCGGCCCCTCCCCGCCCGTCGGTGGCCGCAGAATTCCGAGACCGGGTCTGTGAAATCCCTGCCACTGGGCTCGCTGCTTACAAACTGTAACGACCTTAGTGTTTGGTTAACTCGGGCAAAGCGGCAGGTGTTTTGCCCAAAACAGTCTTTTACAAGTGCTCTTAATATACAATATTTAATTCTCTAATCTCTAGTGTTAGGAAATTGTGGAGTGGGTATTCTACTGAATTAAATACGGAAGTCAGTCTGAGTGTCTCCTCTTCTTTTACACACACCTGCTTAAAATGTGGAATTTTCTTAAGGTGGGAGAATTTGTTTACTTGTTTTAAACAACAGTATAATGGGTTGGTGTTTACATGTCAGAAAACTTGTGGAGGTACACTTGTATACCGTTAATATTATTAAGTATTCCATTTATCTTTGGTCGATAAGAGGTAGTGAAGGGAATTTGTATAAAAAAATTATCCATCCTGGTAAAGGCTATATCTTGTCAGTGAATGCGTTTTGAAAAACCATTAGCATTTTTTAAAAGTTATTGGCACCTTTCAGATTTCATTTATGTAAATTTTATCTCCCAAACTGCCATTTCATTTTTGTAGATTTTATGTCCCAAACTGCCTTTGTAGCAAGACGTATTTTAGCAGGGTGTAATGATGTTTTAAAGGCAGCCCAATCCCAGCCGTCAGGATTCAGAAGGAAAGCAGCTACGTTACACTGAGTTCTGTTAGATCTTCCGTCAGTGAGTGGATTTTGGATATAGTTTGCTTTGTAGCCTTACGTTTGTATAAGCTTTGGGTACCACTTAAATTTAATAATAGGGAGGAAACACAGGCCCCATCGAACATTGAAGTGCCTGTAAGGCTATATTGTAAGGCAGTGCACAGGCTTTGGAGTCGGTCCACCTGGGTTGGAATTCTGGCAAGTTACCCTCTGAGAAACTCAGTTTCCTTATCTGTAAAACAGGCTAAATAATGTATTTTGCAACGTGTAGCTGTATGGATTAGGGATCTTTACTGTACTTAGCAAGAACTCAGGATATAGTGTCTACAAGATGACCAAAGATTAGAAAGTGAAAAAAAAATGCACCTTGCAGTATTACATGTCCTACTTTCATCCACTTATCAGCTGTTTGAGGGTGCCTGCTTGGTGCTAGATACTGTGCACAGGCAGGTATACAAGAATGAAGAAAGAGCAAGATGTCTGCCCTCAGGAGCTTACAGTCTGTTGGCTAGATTGACAAGAGATACACCAGTTAAATATTTAGATTCCAGATTGTGAGGAGTCCTACATATAAAAAAGAATAACGGGAGAATAGTGATTTTTACTTTGAAGCTCAAAGGTTGATGGGACAGGGCTTTCCAGGCTAAGAGGAGAAGCAGCAAGGGGTGTGAAGAGTTTGGCCTTTGAAAGAGACGAGGAGAAAAGGACTAGAAAAGTCCGGGAGCTTGGTGAGAAGCCAGGGAAGGGTGTTGCCAGATAAGGCTGGAGAAGCACGGTGGTAGTGGGGGGCGGGCAGATTGTGAGGGGCCCTCAATGCTTGGGAAGAGCTTGGTTTTCTTAAAAACAAAACAAAAAAACTTTTGAAGGCTGTATTTAGTTGATACATGTGCACTAGGGAGTAAGTTTCCCAGAGAGGAGACCACAGGATTTACATTTTAAATGTATTTAATCTAATACATTGTTAATGTCTTAGAAAGTATCTAGAATGGACACCAGTAATACTGATGGCCATGCCTGGAGACGAGAGTGGCTTTTGGTTTTGTCTGGTGGAGTATGTGGACGGACTCGAGATGTATTTTGGAGATGGAAACCACCGGCCTTGAGATAAATTGGAGATACCAAGTGAATGGCAGGACGACTCATTCATGACTTCTGGCTTTCTGGCTCCCGCCGCTGGGTGGGGACGGGCGTGTGCCATTTACTGAGATGAGAATCACTGGGGAGAATTCTGCTTGCTGATGAAACGCAAAATGTGTTAAGTTTGCGGCACTCGTGAGCCATCTAACCTGCTTCAAGTTTATGACTTCAGTGAATAATGACCCAGCAAACTTCTCTTTCCACACGGAATCATCGATGTTATTTCTGGTTTAGTTCCCGTTTGCTTTGCAGGTTGTTCCAAGTGACATATGTCTCATCAAAACAGGTTAAGGGTGTCGGTAGAATCAGCATGGGAAGGTTGTGATTTCTCACGCTGCATTGGGGATATTGTTGAATAATCCGCATTACTGCCCTTTTAGGTAAAACGGCAAGTGCTTTCTTACTAGATAGATATTGGGAGTTTGGAAATAATAGAAAATAACGAAAAAAGTTATGAAACTGCTAATGGAAACGTTATGTTACCACATTTTGCACTAACTTTGTGTTAATTCCCAGTGAAAATATTTTTTCAGAAAAAATGTTTTTTTCTTTGAGAGGCACTTATAATTGGGGAGTTTGAGAAAGGATGCCCAGGGAAATGAGGGTAGAAGCTTTGCACAGAGCTCAGCCTTTTAGTGTTTTTGCATTTCCTTAGTTTCCTGTGGAATCCTGTGAAGAACCCAAGCTTTGACGTCCACCAGACACCCTCATACCTACCCCCAAAGGAGGGGAAAAATCCTTGCTTTTATCCCTTATGAGCCGTTTGACCTTGGACAAAATTGTCGAAGCTCCGAGTTTGTTTCTTCTTGTGTTAGTTAAGTGATTGTGAAGTTTGTTTCTGCTCTGTGCCGAGTTGATAAGGTGGCAAATGTTATTTCTCTTCCTACCTTTCATTTTCAGAGCTAGAGGGAGTTTAATCTGTTCTGGGTTCTGGCCTTTACCAATAAATTGCTGTCTCCGTTGTATATGTTAGGCAACCAAGGCCTGAAAAGGTTGTAATAAAATAATACAAGGTTTTTATTTCCTAGTGCAGTATTTCTTCTTTCGTTGAAATAATAAAACTGTGTGTTCCTGGACCTGTTTCTTTACTGCTTCTGATAATCTACAAAGCTAAGAAGAAAGAAAAAGAGAGATAAAAGAAGGAAAAAATTAGAATATATACATAGTAAGAAATGAAGAAAATGAAGCTGTAAGTGGTCTAGATATGTTTTGTATGTATTTAGCGATATTTTTGAAATCCCTTCAGCTACACATAGAATGAGGTAGCTCAAGAAGGAAATGGGTTTGCTCTGTCTGATTTTTAAGCTTTCTTCGAGTGGATGTTATGAAACTAGACTCTGTTCCGTTAGGCACTCCTATCTCAAGCTCAAGAACTATTTTTTTCAACTAGGACTGTTGCTGCTAAGTGGTACATACAGCTTAAATACTGAGAGTATTTTAATTAAATACTCTAATCTCCTCAATATGTGTGACAAATTCAGTTGTCGTGAAGGAAAAATACAGGGATCGAATGTGTAAGTCTCTCTTTAGTGTCTGCGAATAGCCGCGCGTGCTAACTTGTTTGTGTGGCAGTGCTGTGAGCGCTTTCCTGATTATTTTCTTGTTCTCTTTAGGAATGGACCAGCTCTGACAAGATGTAGCGCTGCGCCGTGCCCGATGGGATGTATGCAGTCATGGCATCTGAACTTTGCAAGACGATCTCTGTGGCAAGGCTGGAAAAGCACAAGAATTTGTTCTTAAATTATAGGAATCTGCACCATTTTCCATCGGAGTTACTGAAAGATGAGGGACTACAGTACTTGGAGAGGCTCTATATGAAAAGGAACTCCCTTACAACCTTGGTACAGTATCCTCTTGCATTTAAAAAAGCCATTTATCATGTGGTCCTGACCAAGACATATTTTACATACCCTAAGATATTCAGACCTGGATGTACGTCCCCTCTTGTCGTCTAAGCAGGTGGTAAGAATACAAATACGGGGGTTTCTCGTTAGCGGAGAGTCCGTTATCTAAGTCCCTCCGACATGAGGTTGCGGGAAGAGTTGTATAGGAAAGCCAGACACTCACTCATGTGCACTCATAGACTTAGTTTCCCTTCCAGAACCCCGCTTCACTGAGCCTGTACATCTGTCTTTGCTTTCTTTGTGTGATAAGCTCCTTAGAGGATTTTTGGGAGTTGCCATACCAAACGGACCAGTTAAAAAGTAAAGGAGAGAAAGGCCAACAAAGATGACCTTGAGTTAGAGGCATTTAAAAAGAGATGTATTGAATATTAAAATATATGAAGACAGACAGTTGGGAAGCGTCGTGTAGCCTTTGTTTTGGGGGAAAAAAACGTAACAAAAACCCTCCCGACCCAAAAATCCTGTGAAAATCAAATGATGTCAGATTGGCTGTCATCCGGTTTGTTGGAAACATTTTTCCCACAAAAGCAACATTTGATTCACTGTTTTTATGTTCTAAGAATAAGCACATAGTTATTTTTTTTTTCATTTTTTTATTTTTGAGAGACATAGAGACAGAAAGTGAGCAAGGGAAGGGCAGAGAGAGAGGGAGACACAGAATCCGAGGCAGGCTCCAGGCTCTGAGCCATCAGCAGAGAGCCCGACACGGGGCTTGAACTCACAGACCGTGAGATCATGACCTGAGCTGAAGTCGGCCGCTTAACCAACTGAGCCACCCAAGCGCCCCAGCACATAGTTATTATTATAACCTTATTTTTTATTACATATAGGAATTTATTATATATTTTATTACATAGAAGGTTAAGTTTTATTACGTGTGAGATTAAAGAACACCATTTACAAATTTTTTTTCAAGAAAGTGTCGTAACGTGACTTCTTATTCCCACTCTCGTTGTGAAATTTGCTCTCTGTTTTAAATATGTGGCCTTTCCTGGCTATCACTGAACCTCATTTGAGTCTTACACTTGAACTCGTACTCGTTTTACGATGTCTTGTTTCTTTGTGAACAGACCTATTTTTCTTTCTCTTCTCTAAGAGAAGAGTCTATTTGGACTATCCCATATATCTGAAAGTATGCTTTACTGGCTTCATTTATATAGAGTGTTTTCCTGGAAAAGTTTTATTTAATTTGTGTAAAATACCTCCAGTGAGTGGAAAGCATAAGATTTGTTCATTTTTGCCGTATCTAAAAGTAAATAGAAATACGTCTTTCATTTTTAGTGTTTGGCATTTTGGCATATATGTTATTTTGAGTGCCCGGTTAGATTTTTTAAATTAGATTTTTTCAGTTTTTTTTTTTTTTTTTTAATTTTTTTTTCTTTTTAATGTTTATTTTTGAGAGACATAGAGACAGAGCGTGAGCAGGGGAGGGGCAGAGAGAGAGGGAGACACAGAATCCGAAGCAGGCTCCAGGCTCCGAGCCGTCAGCACAGAGCCCAACGCGGGGCTCGAACTCACAGACCTCGAGATCATGACCTGAGCTGAAGTCGGAGGCTTAACCGACTGAGCCACCCAGGCGCCCCTTTTTTTTTTTTAAATGTTTATTCATTTTTGAGAGACAGAGACAGAGCGTGAGTAGGGGAGGGGCAAAGAGAGAGAGGGAGATACAGCATCCGAAGCAGACTCCGGGCTCTGACCTGTCAGCACAGAGCCTGATGCGGGGCTCGAACCCACGAACTACAAGATGATGACCTAAGCCGAAGTTAGACGCTTAACCGACTGAGCCACCCAGGCGCCCCATAGATTTTTCAGTTTTAAAACTGTAATTATCTTGGGGTGCCTGAGTGGCTCAGGTGGTTAAACATTCAACTCTTGATTTCAGCTTAGGTTATGATCTCACTATCCTGGGATTAAGTCCTGCTTTGGGCTCTGCGTGGAGCATGGAGTCTGCTTGGAATTTTCTCTGTCCCCCTCTTTCTCTGCCCCTCCCCTGCTTATGTTTTCTCTTTCTCTCTCTCTCTCTCTCTCTCTCTGTCTCTCAGTCTCTCAGTCTCTCAAAATAAATAGACTTAAAAAAAAACTTTAATTATCTTAATCAAATTTTAATAATATGGTTATATTAATCCTTTTTGCAAAATCATAATTACATGAGGTGAAACCATATTTACCAAGTATTCCCCGCCCCCCTTTGGGGAACATGTGTTGTAAGAAATAATTTGTCAAGGATTAAAGCCCAGATTTTCCCATGTTATTTAAAAATTTTTTTCCATGTTTATTTATTTTTGAGAGTGAGAGAGAGAGAGGGAGAGAATGAGTGGGGGAGAGGGAGAGAGAGGGAGAGAGAGGGAATCCCAAGCAGGCCCCGAACTGACAGTGTGGAGCCCAATGTGGGGCTTGATCTCATGAACCATGAGATCATGACCTAAGCCGAGATCAAGAGTTGGATGCTTAACCGAGTCACCCAGGTCCCCCTCCCATATTTGTTATTGATGTACTAAGAAAAAGTGAGCGAATTACTTCTTAACTGTTAGTCAAAGTCCCCTGGAGTATAGTTTGTTCAAAGGAATTGACCTATGTTTATGAAAGTTATAGTGAGCTTTTGGTTTTGTGTGGTTTCTTGTTAATAGTTTTCCATTTATGAAAATACTTATGTATCTGCTATGCAGTCGTAACCCATATTCATAATGGCTCATAAGCACACATTTCAAGTTCATGCTTTGCCACCTTTTTGTTGATCAGAGATTAAATTGTTGTGTATGTTTTCGATAGGTGTATGTATTTTATTGGAATGCTTTCTAATGAGCTGGAACATTTGATTCATGTGTCTCAAAGAGCTTTTAAACTGTAGAGTGCGATACAGATATCGGGGTATAGGAATCAGAGCGGCCATCCCATTCCTTGACAGTACTGGCTATAAGACACCTAACATACCCAATATAGTCTAGGGGTGACTTAGTGCACAGGTTTTGAAAGCAGATGAAATAGTATTTATCCTACAGTGCTCTAAACTAGTGACTTAAGGCTTTTAGAATGTTTGCTGGTGTTATTGAGAAAGTATATTTCCTAAAGGAGATTTAGTATGTGGAATTTTTTTTTTTTTTTTTTTTAGAAAGAGAGCGTAGGGGAGGGGTGTGGGGTGGGTGGAAGGGAGAGAAGATCTTGAGCAGGCTTCACACTCAGCACAGAGCTCGACGTGGGGCTCCATCTCGCAACCCCAGACTTGAGCCGAAATCGAGTCAGGTACTTCACTGACTGAGCCACCCAGGCGCTCGTAGTATGTGGAATTTGACTCACGGCTACAATACTGACTAAAGGGAAAAAAAACATTATTGGAAACATGGTATCTTAACACATATGGGTTAATTGGCCTTTTTTTTTAAAGGAAGCTTGGGAATCTGCCAATAATTTCCATTTTCACATTGTTTTATTATTTTTTATTAACACTTTTATTGTGTTTAAATCTTTTCTTCTCAACATTTCCCCTTTCCCTTCTCTCTCCTCCCCTCACCATATGACGCCTTTCTTTGAGAAGAGAAGTCACTAATGTGCCATCTCTGCCCTTCCTTTCCTCGACAAGGGGCTTGGTATAGCACAGTGGTTTATATTTTGTAGGATGATTGTATGTTAAATGCTCAGAATTTAATGAATGCATGTATTAAAGCTAAAACATACCAAAACCTTTTTTTATATATTTAAAAGAATAAATTTTCATATTTTAAATCCAAAAATGATACATGCTGTAATATCAGTGACCATAGAGGAACATATGGAAAGTAGTTGTCTCTCTCTCCATCCAGTTTTATACTGCGGAGTATCCAGTGTTAATAATGTGGTTGTATTCTTCCTCTGTTTTGCTTGTATTTATGTAATTATATACTTTATCCCCTTTTTAAGCAAAAATAGAATCATACCACACATATTTCTTTGTAGATTTCCCTTTCTGCCTCACAGTTTTCTGATTCTCCTAACCTCTAGGCCAGGAGAGGCACATATATCCTTGTATGTGCATGTGTTTGTGTTTCGGATCGAGTCTTAACAGTAGGATTAATGGGTCAGTGGGTGGTCATGTTTTACGTTTTAAAGTACTTTTTATCAGGGCAGTCGGCCCTTGAACAGTGCTGGGGTTAGGGGTGCTGACCCCCTGCTTGGTTGACAATCCATGTATAACTCTTGACTCCCCCAGAACTTAACTACTAACAGCCTACTGTTGACCAGAAACCTTTCTGATAACATAAACTGTTATATGTATTACATACTGTATTCTGATAATAAAGTAAGTAAAGAAAATAAGACATTATTAAGAAAGTCGTAAGAAAGAAAAATACATTTACAATGTTGTACAGTATTTATTGAAAGAATCTATTAGTGGACCCATGCATTATAAACCTGGGTTATTCAAAGGTCAACTGTATTTCATTATGCAGTATTACCATTTATTTGTATAATTGAGAAATCTTAAAAACTTCTTTTGGGGGTCGCCTGATGGCTCAGTAGGTTGAGGATCCAACTCTTGATTTCGACTCATATCACGATCCCAGGATCGTGGGATTGAGCCCCTCTGTCAGGCTCCGTGCTGTGTATGGAGCCTGCTTAAGATAGTCATCTGGCACTTAAGATGCCAGTCTTCCCCTCTCCCCCACTCACACACTGTCTCTCAAAACAATCAAACAAACAAACAAAAAAAAAAACTTTTTGAAAACATGAGTCAATTTTTATAGCGACCTGGTTATGTAATTCATAGGTGAATAATTAGTAGTTAGGAAACATGATTTTGGTTCCTAACATTTATCTTAGAAAATTCTTTTTAAAGAATTTTTCCATAATTATTTTAAAGGCAGTTCAAGAATTGTTAAGTCTTACCTTTGTGTGGTAGTTAGAAGACAAATAAGAGAATAGGAGATATAAGTTCTGTGTTTGTCACATGATGGGTATTCACATAGTTGTTGAATAAATATATACATGAATATAAAGTAGATTAACATAAGGGCTCGCATACAGGTATAAGAGTTCCAGACTGAGAGCCTCCGAAGGCAGGGACTGTGTCTCAAATTCTGTATCCTCATGCCTGGCCTACTGCCCAACATTTGGAGGACACATCTAATTCTATGTAACAGGACTGTAGAAGACTTTTTAAAGAAGGTGTTATTTGCGTTGACCCTGAAGAGTGACTTTGGCAGGACTTTAGGAGGAAAAGTATTGATTCTACATGTATTTATTGAGTACTTACTAGTGCCCAGTACTCTTCAAGGCACCGACTTGGAACAAATTCTTATTCTCATGGAATTTTCATTTGTTAACATCCCAAGCTGAAGAGAAAGTATAAACTAAGACTCAGTGGCAGGAAGTTCAGAGGACAAGTCTAGGCACCTATATTGCTGAGATCACTGTTTTTTTTCTTTTTTTTTTCTTTTTTTTAATGTGCTCTTCAGAGCCTGAGCGTTCCTGTAAAGGGCCGAGGTGGAGAATTATGGGGAAACTGACCACTAGTTGTCTTTCCTTCAGTCAGAGCAGCTGTCCTTTTCTTTGCTCGTGTATTGGCGCTCTCTACACAAAACCCCACGTGGGTGGGATGTGTAGTTTTCAAATTCCTTTTAGCAGAACCATTTATTCAGAAAGTTAGTTCGATGAGTAACATAGATATAACTGGGAATTATTTTTACTTAGGGGACGGGATAGGCAAGATTCTTGCTCAGTCCACAGCTCCTTCCCTTCTAAGGAACCGTGTGTATTGTCTAGGAAACCACAGACTGGAATAGAAAGCACAAACTTAGCACAGCTGACATGAGAATCCTACATTCTCCCAGGCACGGCCATCTGCTTGGGGAGTGGAGATTTGCAGAGAATGCAGGTTTGAAGTCGTTGTGGAGAATCACATGGCACTTTGGCTGGAGAAAGTTAGGAGAATCAGAGGCATTGTTCAGCAAGCTGTGGTTGCCAGGCTTAATGGTGGAACCATCTGCCTCGTTTAGGGGAGTTTCTCCTTGCAGCCCTCAGTTGAGGTATGAAGAGGGCACGCTGTTGCGTTCATGGATACAGTACAAGTACAGAGGGACTGCGGGTATTTAGGAATTTGGCAGGAGGGCTGGGGACCTGGATGATGGAATATGGAATGTGAGCTGGATTGGAGGCAAAGAAAGAAAAGAGGAGTACATGACTAGGGAGGATGGAGAGGGGCCAAAGGACCCACTGGCATTGACGGATTGGGCACGATCGAGTCACCTGTCTAGGGGGATGGGACATGTGGTTCTGGAGAGAGACTGAGGTGTAGAGAAATTTCAGGTGGAGAGCCGAATAGGAGTGTGCAGGATGGAGGAGTGTGAGGTGAATCCTACCCCCGTTCCCCTTCAGTTCTCCACCAGTAGCTGGAGTCAGATTTCTAAGAGTTGGACAAGGAATATAGCTTGGAAGCAGTAATCACCAGCTCTGACCGCAAATCCGGAAGTTCATGGAGGGAGGGAATTAGCAGGGGAAGCATTTAGGGACTGCAGTCTTGGGAAGGGGCTGTTTCAGTGTTTGGTAGCAAAACCTCAGTTTCTTCATTTATAGAATAAAAGGCCATAAGAGATTTAGAGGGGGATGGGGAAGAAATCCCAACCTGGAAGCAAAATCACTTAATGGATCTGGCAACTTCTTCTCTTAATTAGAATGGTAGGCAGGAGGTTTTCCTGGGGACATGAAAGAGTGACCTACTCCAATACTAATGGAGCTCTCACCAGTTGCCAATTTTGTTTATAAATATGGATGGACAAGAAAAGACCCTAAATTTTCATGAAAGAGGGGAGTCTGGCATCTGTCTGAGCAATAAGAGCAGATGGATCTTGATTAAGCAGTTAATCTGTGCGACAAGAGAGAACTTCACTTAAAAGTGATATCCCGCTGGGATTGAAGGGAAGCAGAGAGATCTGTTCATCGCATTCCCGAATTGGGATGGGGCATAAGTCATGGAAGTGTTTCCTTTCCTATTGACCCAGGAGGAAACATTCTTGACCTTCCCCATAAAATATAAACAGGCAAATAAATTATGAAAGAATACAGATAGTCCAAACACAAAAAGATGTTTAACTTCCAGTGGAAGGTAAAATATTGATCGTCCTTTCCTATTAGATTGGCAGAGACTAATACCTAGTGTTGACGATCATAGTGCTTGATGCGGAAGACGATAAGAAGATGCTTTCACACACTGTCAGATGGCGTGGAATGGGCCGAGTATTTTTGGTGGGTGGTGTGACCACATCGGGCAACATTTTGAACGAGTATGTGTCTGAACCGGCAGTTTTCACCTGTGAGAATTTACACAGCAGAAAAAAATGTCACGTGAACCAGGACATTCATCTAAACATTGGGTGCAGCGAAAAATTGTGAAAACCTAAATGTTCATCAGTGTGGGATTGGTTAAAATCTGATAGCAGCTAACATCTTTGGTGTCTTTAGTAAGTTCCCGGCACTGTCTTAAGCAACTTACACGTATTTAATTAATTAATGAATGAATTAATCCTTAAGACAATCCTGTGACATAGGCACTATTATTATCCCTACTTTATAGATAAATAAACTAAGGCATTAAAAAGGCATCGATGAAACTTAACAGTGATTAGAACCGTGGATGGAGGGAGGGGAAGAGAGTGGGGGTGGGAGCTGGAAGAGAAGGAGCCTTACCTAAGGATATAGAGTAAAAGGGAAAGGTTAGAGTAAAAGGGAAGTTTGGTTTATGCTTTTTCACTAAATACTTATTACTTTTACAATTAAAAATCAATTAAAATAAGATTGTTGGAATAGAGTGCCGCTGAGATCTTAGCCAGCTCTCAAGTTGTGTTATCAGTGAGGCTAGATATTTTGATTTACAGTGGCGACGATGCCTGCGTTTATGCTGCGTTGGCAGCTTCTGCAGCTGGTGGCAGGGTTGAGGGTGGAAGGGGCTGGTGTCTGGGAAAGTTACATAGCTATGCCCTCCGCCCCCTTTGGATTTGGATTGAGTGAACAAAGAAATGGTAAAAGAGCATCATGCCATCAAGTGTGACAGAAAAATTGGGGAGAGGGAATTAAGTTTTTTTTTCTGTTTTTTTGATTCACTTCGAATTCCAACATCAGGGGCTTCTCGTCATTCCTTGAATCGCATGTGTGGAAATGATATGTCAAGTAGTAAATAAAGCATCAGCTGCTCCGCGTGTGTTTTAGTGCCCATGTGTCATGGGATGCAGTCCTGCAAACGTCCGTTACGGGGTTCACGTATCCTGTCTCAGTCAGACACACACGCCTGGAGAGCAGGGGTTGTGTCTAAACCAAAGCTGCTTTTCCTACTGAATTTTCAGATTTCATAGTTTGCCCCTTCATCGTTACTGGTCGACTGACAGTACTTCCCTGTCAAATAGCTAACAAAGTATTTGAAGTAGTTTAGGAAATGAATTTCTGACCCTTAATTTAATTCTGTTTATTGAATCATAGAATTTCAAAGCTAGATGGAGCTTTTTTATAGGCAAGTTTAGGCAATTCTTCTTTTGGGGGAAAGTAAGCTTAGAAGAGGTTAATGGAGGGGTCCAGAGTCACTTTTGTGGCCAGTTAGAGCATGTACCAGGTCTCCTCATGTGCCACCTGGTTGGTCTTTTGTTTTAGTTCTGCCGAGTAGTTACTGATGACCTGTTTTTGGCCTAGCACCATGTAGTTAAAACGTAACTACAGTTATCCCTTGCAGAGCAATGAGGCTGAGTGAGTTCTCCTGGTTACCTCTGTGACGTTTACCTCTGAGGTCTACTGTGTAACTTTTCCTGGTAGAAATGTTTTTAAAACTTGTATCTTTCTATGCTTACTTAAAATTTGGGGAACATGATTTAGCCTACTCTTTGTGATTTGTAGTTTCTGCTTAGGAGTTAGGAAGGCAGGGTTTAGAAAGAGGCAGCAGGGAGAGAGGTCTTTCCCTTACACCAAGCCATATGCTTAGACACTGGAAGGGTTCTCTTCGCAAGCGCGGGGCTCAGAAGCCATTGCTATGTGTGTTTCCACAAGCTGAAATATGTTTTCAGGCTTGCACTGTACTGAAATGGGCCACCTGCACCTTAAACTTGAGATACTAGTTTCTAAGCGTTAGCCCCACCAGGTCAGTCAACAAATACATATGTGAGTGAGGCACTTGAAGTGTAAATACGTTGAGCTTGGAATATACTCCCCCCTCACAATGAACAATTATGTCATACATCATCTTTTTTTTTTTTAATGTTTATTTATTTTGAAGAGAGAGGGCACACACGCACTTGAGTATGTTGTGATGGCTTGTAAATGAAATGCCTTTTTTCCTTTGATACCAAAACTTCATTAACTTTCTTAAATTAAAAAATAATAGCATAATTTTTGAGGTGAAGTTCACTTAATGTAAAGTCGACCATTTTAGAGTGAACAATTCAGTAGTAGTTGGTACATTCACAGTGTTGCACAACCAGTGCCTCTGCCTAGTTCCAGACATTTCCATCACTCTGGAGTGAAACCCCTTACCCATTAAGCGATTTCTCCCCATTCTCCTTCACACCGCAGTCCCGGCAACCACCAATCTTTGTTCTGTCTTTATGGATTTCTCTCTTCTGGATAGTTCATATAAATGGGATTATTCACTACGTGTCCTTTTGTGTCTGGCTTCTGTTCACTTAGAATGTTCTCAAGGTTCATCCCAGTTGTAGCGTCTATCAGTTCATTGCTTTTTATGGCTTTAATAAGATTCCATTTTATGTGCCTACCACAGTTTATTCGCCCAGTCATCCGTTGATGGACATTTGGGCTCTTTCACCTTTTTGCTATTGTGAACAGTGCAGCTATGAATACGGGTGTACATTTACATGTTCGAGTACCTGTTTTTAATTATTTTGGGTATATACCTACCTAGGTGTGGAATTGTGGGATCATGAGTAACTCTACCTTTTCGAGGAACTCCCAAGGTGACTGAACCTCTTCACCAGCAAGGTACAAGGGTTCCAAATTTCTCCATAGCTCACCGGCACTTGTTATTTTTAAGTAGTTTTAAAAATATTTTAAAAAATATTTTTAAATATTTTTTAAATATTGTTTTTTTAAATATTGTTTTTGCAATAGGTGTGAAGTGGGTAGGTGTGAAGTGACACCCCATTCTGGTTTTGACTTGCATTTCCCCAATGCTAATGATGTTGAGCATCTTTTCATGTGCTTGTTGGTCATTTGCATATATTTACAGAATATTCAAATTCTTCACCCATTTTTAAATTGTGTTGTTTGGGGGGATTTTTGGTAAGAGTTCTTTATATACTCTGGATGCTAGACCCTGAGCAGATACATGGTTTATAAATATTTTCTCCCACTTTAAATGTTGTCTTCACTTTCTTATAATTCATTTTCTTATAATATCCTTTGATGCACAAAAGTTTTTAATTTTGGTGAAGTCCAATGTATCTGTTTTTATTTTGTTGTTCCTCAGGCTTTTGGTGTCATATCTGTGAATCTATTGCCAAATCCACAATGATAAAGATTTACTTGTATTTTTCTATGAGTTTTACAGTTTCAGCTCTTCTGTTTAAGTCATTGATCCATTATTCGTTAATTTTTGTATATAGTGTCAGGTAGAGCTCCAATTTTATTCCACCTTTTATAATTGCTATAAGAACTTAAATACATTTAATTCATGACTTCTTTGAAATGTGTTTTTAGAGGTCAGAAACGGAGCGGGTTTTGCCGAACCCTGAATCTTAGTGGTTTGTAATAGCACAGTTGTTTCTTTTATTCACACTGCCATGACTCTTATTGCTTGGGGACTCTGGTTAATGGTGTCCACCGTCAGGGATGAAGACTGACAAAACTTCCATCATGTGGAGGTCACTGTGGACTTTCTGAACTTCCATGTAACTTTTGTATTTCACCTCAAAATTTTATTGATTTATTTTTTTAATTAAAAAAAGTTAATTAGGGGTGCCTGGGTGGCTCAGCTCAGGTCCTGATCTCACAGTTCTGTGATGGAGCCCCTCAGTGGGCTCTGCCCTGGGTGTGGAGGCTGCTTAGGATTCTCCCTCTCCCTCTCTCTTTGCCCCACCCCCCAATAAATAAATAAACAAACACTGTTTTTAAAAAGTTAAGTTTTGGGACTGAAGGAAAAAAACCCATATCATTCACAAACTGTCATAATACACTCAACAAGCTTTCTAGTTTTTGTAACGACACATTTCAAAGTCCTGAATTAAATGCATTTTAGTTCTTACAGTTCCAGATCTTGAAGGCTACCGCTTCAACATAATTTCACTGACCAGAGTAAGTCACTTAACCATATCCAGCTCGAAGAGAGAAATAAATGCATTTCCACCAGGTGCTCAGAAAGAGAAGAAAAAGAAGTAGGAGGCGCACAGTGCCAACCAGAGCGCATCACCCAAAGTAGTGTTTGCAACATATTCGAACTGTTTGTTCCAAGATACACAATTTAAAAACATTCGTGGGGCACCTGGGTGGCTCAGTCGTTTAAGCATCCGACTTCACCTCAGGTCATGATCTCACAGTCTGTGAGTTCGAGCCCCGCGTCAGGCTCTGTGCTGATAGCTCAGCGCCTGGAGCCTGCTTCAGATTCTGTATCTCTCTCTCTCTCTGCCCTTCCCTTGCTCACACTCTGTCTCTATGTCTCTCAAAAATAAAATAAAAACATTAAAAAAATAAAAAAGTAAATAAAAGAGGGGCGTCTGGGTCATTCAGTTGGTTGAGCATCTGACTTCAGCTCAGGTCATGATCTCACTGTCGGTGGGTTCGAGCACCGCACCGGGTTATGTGCTGACAGGTCAGAGCCTGGAGCCTGCTTTAGATTCTGTGTCTCCCTCTCTGCCCCTCCCCAATCTGTGCTCTGTCTCTCTCTCTCTCAAAAATAAACTTTGAAAAAAATTTAGAAAAAAAAGTTCTCCTTTAAGGGGGATGACAGTTTTCCTTAAAAGGGTATAGTAAAACATCATTGATTCGAAATTAGAGGTAAATTTTATACTTGAATCTGCTTGCTAAAGTTTACTTTTATATTCCTTGTAAAAATTGTTCAGTCAAGTGCAGTGTGGGATTTAACACAGAGAATTTTGGCTTAATTTAGAAAACATTTTTAACTAGTTTAGTAGGAAGTAATTCGGTGATGCTTACCAGTAGGTGTCAGCCACAGTCCATGCAGTGGGCTGCTCATTTGTCAGGCTGTTTGGGCCTTAGGAATAAGGGTTTGGTTCCCTCCACCCACCCATATTGTAATGAACTGCAATTTTCTTAAGGTCAGCTTGCTTATTTTTAAATAAAAACACAGTGTATCTACTCATTAATAAAGATATAGTGATGCACCATTAGCAGTAGAAACATTATTCAGTGCTTAATTGCGTGTGAAGCTGTATAGCTCAAAAGAGCTAACCAGTTTCTCACGGGAAGACCAGAATCCTGTGGGATGGCTCCAAGTAGTCATCCGGAAAGAATGCTCTCAGGTCAGGATGTGATATGGATTGTAGCAGATCAAATAGATGCGGGGCTTTTTTCTGGGTAAGTCTTTCCTTTTTAGAGGACCAGCTATTATTAAGCCTCTTACTGCCCCCTCCCCTCAGTCTCCCGTGCCTAGTTGCCTAGGAAGCTTTGTAGGTATGCCCATAAATGGAAGTGCATGTTCCCCCTAAAAGAGGAGATGCCGATACTAAAGACACATTTTGAGGATGTCTACAGATCCAAGAGTAACATCTGAGGAAAGACTTGTCATGGAGGACCTCGTTGTGTGTATTGATGTCAAAACACGTAAAAAAAAAAAATCACAGCATTCAGCATTTGAAAACTAAATATAAGCGATTTTATCAAAAATGGGTACTCAGTAAATGCTTCGTTGTCTTCATAAGAGTATTCGTTTTCAGTATTTGGTTATCAAAAAAGGACAAGGATACATGTGTATAAAAGCAGCTTTGGATGCTGTTGCCAAGTGTTTAAATTCATCAGGTGCCAGCTTAAAGTGGTAACGTCGTTTCCTGGTTTAAAATAAACCAGTGTATTTTTATTGTGTTCAGAATTTTTAAAAAGTTTTCCCATTTTATAAAATACAAGTTCCGGTGATCTGCTCCATGCCACTCTGCAAAGTCATTTTAGACCTTCCTCCCCTATGGCCCAGACATGCCACACTAATGGTGTTTCTCTTACTGAGCGTTTAGAACCCAAACTGGGTATAATATGATTGATTCCTCAATTACGGAGCAGTTTATGTGCATGCCACATTCTCGAATGTGGTATTTTTCAATTATATGAGACCTAACGTGCTCACTGCTAACAATGGAAACGATACTAACGGGGAGTGGAGGATAGGTTGCAACCCGATCCTTGTTCTAGTGATGATCTTGCTACTCAGTGTCTGTCTGAAAAATTCGTTTGTTACAAATACAAAACCTTCTAGTGCTCAACACTTTTGTTTCTCTATTAACACAATTGTTTTTATAACAGGATTTTTGGAAGTGTAAGATCTGTTCAGGAGTAGTGTTCGGGAGCCCCAGCAGAATAGACTGTCTTTGCAATTTCCCAGACATACCTCCCTGGCTCACATTTTCCTCTGTTGCTTCTTGTGCCTAGAAAGCTAACCAGAACCCTTTCTCTCCGCCCTATAGCAACCTCTGATAATTTATACTTGTCTTTCAGGACTCAGGCTACACCTAATTACTTCTAAAAAACTATACCTGATTCTCTGTTACTGATACCTAGCTTACCCTACAGTATGTTTGAGTGTAGAATGAAAATACATATAATACTCCTGACTCAGTGTGCTCCTTCAGTCTTCAGTCTTAACAACTCCTGTCTTTGTGTGTGTAAATTTGACCTTTGGGGTGCGGTGCGGGGGGGGGGGGTGGGGGTGGGGAGAGGGAGAGTAAGAGAGAGATGCAGCTGGCTTTCAATTGCTTGTAGGAGGCTTTTTCTTTAACCCAGTGCCTCCAACAGAGAGAAGCCTACTTGAAATCTATGAGTGGAATTTCTGGGATTCTCTTTGTGGAAGGGCCAATCCCTCCAAAACTGGGGCTGTGTAAGGCACCTAGATTCACCCCAGCCTGTCTTTCCAGTGGCCTGTTTCTTACCCCTACCACGCCCCACCCCTGGACCACCTGAGCCCCAGGACCACTCTGTCCTGAGCTTAGTTAGGTCTGGCTTTCTGGTACCTGGGGATTTCCCTTATTCATTCATTCATTCATTCATTCATTCATTCATTTATTTTTCAGAGGCATACACATTATGAGTGTGGGGGGCGAATACTAGTTTTCTACAGTTGTTGTAATAGATTACACAGGATATGGGGCTTAAAATAATAGAACTGTATTCTCTCACTGTTCTCAAGGCCAGAAGTCTGAAATTAAGATGTGGGCAGGGTTGGCTCCTTCTCAGGACTCTGAGGGAGAATCTGTTACTTCTTCGGTTCTGGTGGTTGCCAGTGATCCTTGATGGTCCTTGACTGTGTCATTCCTGTAACTGGCTCCGTTGTCAGATGGCATTCTTCCCTCTGTGTGTGTCTGTTCAGAACAGTGTAACTTCTTCTATGACTGTGCAATACAAGGTTCCTAGTTTTTCACTAGTGTACAAATACATTAATTGTATTTATTTTTTATTTTATTTTTTTAAAGTTTATTTTTGAAAGAAAAAGAGAGAGAGAGTAAGCAAGGGAGGGGCAGAGAGAGGTAAACGGAATCCCAAGCAGGCTCCACACTGTCAGTGCAGAGCCCAACACGCTGCTCGAATGCACGAAACTGCAAGGTAGTGACCTGAGCCGAGATCAAGAGTCCAGTGTTAACCGACTGAGCCACCCAGGTGCCCCAAGACACTGACTGTAAGCGTTCAGATTTGCAGATTTAAACTAGTATGGACCACGTAAGCATAAAACCCAGACCTGCTGATTTATCATTTTTGCATTATTTCCTCCAGATTTACACCGCTCCCCCAAAGATGATACTTTGTGTTTAAGCTCATTAGAACTGTTTGTACGTTTCTCAAAAATAAAATTTAATTCTGAGTTTTTAATTTTCAGCCAGAAAACCTTGCTCAGAAGCTTCCAAATCTTGTGGAACTGTGAGTCTGTTTATTCACATTTTTATAAAACTAATGAAAATAATTTTAAGTTATTTGAAATAATAGGATATATAATTTTAATGTATTCATGTATTATATTTTGGTGTCATGGTCATAGTGTTCATGTAGGTGGACCTGAGGTTCTGCTAACCCCGATAATTTTTTTAAAGTATTTTACCATTTAAATTTGTGTTTTAAATATTTCACCTCAAGGTGGTAAAGATAATGAAAGATACTCCCCCCCACCCCCCCGCCCCGGGTGCAGCCTCTCTGTCACAGAATCCTTCTGGATAGTGAGTATAATTGGGAAGATTTATTATTGTTACTACATATAATACTTGGTATAAATATCCAACAGTAGAAAACGTTTAAAATACAGAGTAAAAAACCTACTTCCCTGTGTCCCCCATGCTTCATTTGTTTTTTTTAGTTCTTTTGACAATTACCTCCATAATGCTAAATAATATGTTTACACCTTTGTTTTTTGGTTCATAAACTTTAAGTCTCTATTGACTTACCTGTAAGGAAGATACTTAAAATCTTATATTTCTCTTTCTTTCCAGCTGCCTCCTAATTTTGTTGAAGGAGGGATTCGCATTGCTGTTTCTTGTTCTCTTAATTATTTGGCAAAATTTTCAGGAAGCAAAGGAAGGAAAACTAACTTTATACCTCCATCTTTAAGCCGGGAGTCTGTCATTTCCGGTCCCCCCCGTCTCCCATCGTTGTATTTTGAAAAATTTCAAACTAACAGAAAAGTTGAAAGCTTAGTACAATGAACACCCATATACACTTCTCCTAAATTTAACCAGTTAACATTTTGCCACATTGGCTTTCTCTTTCTGTCTCCTACCCTCTCCCTCGCTCCTTCTCTTTCCAGCTCTCTCACAAGCACACTCACACAAATTGCAGACGTTATTATGATCCTTTACTACTAAATTTATCAGTATGTATCTCCTAAGAATAAGGGCAGTATTGCACATAATTACACTGTTACCACACATTAAAAGTAGTATTAACTCCGTAATAACATCTCATGTACATTTCATATTTTTACTACCCTAATCCCTCCCATCCCCAGTATCTTTAGAGTAGTGTCCAGATTTCTCTGGTTTTTTCCCTCTTGATTAGATTCAGTTTAAATGTCTTTGATAATGTTCTACACCGTTTGCTTTATCAAGTTTTTAATTTCATTCTCTTTATATTATGTATATATATGCATATTTTTTGAAGCCTTGGAGAGTGTTGTTTGCATCCTGGTTTTTTACCTCTAAATATTTCAGTGTATATTTCCAAGAAAGATGTCGTAACATTATTTTAGGTCTACTTTTTGTTTTTATAGGTTCTTTATAGTTTCATTCATATAGGTTTTGAACATTTCTGAAATATATTCCTAAACGTTTAATATATAATTTTTTGCCAGTGTGAATGAATTTTCTTACCCGTTAGCTCTTCTAAGTGGTTATTTTTTCAATATATAAACACTGTTGGTTTTCGTATGTTAACTTTATATCCTGCTACCTTGCTGAAATCTTATTGAGTTAGTTTTATCATTGATTTCTCAGGGTTTTGATTCCTCTGTCTGGAAATCTGGATAGTGTTATTTCTTTTTTTTTCTAAACCTTAATGCCTTTAATTATTTTCTGTAGTCTAACTGCATTGGCTAGTCCCTCCAGAGCAGTGTGAAATTGTACTTGAGATAACAGGCATCTTTGTTTTGTTTCTGACTTTAGTGGGAATGCCTCCAGGGTTGCCCCTTAAGGAAGATTCTAACTTTACAATTAACATGTGTGTGTTCTATTGTGTTAAGTAAATATTCATTTGTATTAATAATCTATTGCTGCTTAACAAACTACTCCAGAATGTAGTGGCTTAAACTGTAGGTAGGGATACTTAAAAGAATAAATACATATTATCTCATATTTTCTGAAGGTCTGGAATCTGGGCTTGGCTTAGCTGGGTATCTTGGCCTCAGTGTCTCTTTCGAGGCTGCAATCAAGGTCGTGCGCCCAGGGCTGCTGTTTTTACCTGAACATTCAACTAAAGAAGTATTCTCTTAGGCGTTCACTCGTGGTTGGTGGCAGGATTCACTTAATCTCAGGCTGTTGGTCTGAAGGTCTCAGTTCCTAGCTGGCTGTTGGCAGGAGGACTGACTCCCCTAGTTCTTTGCCGCTTGGCTTCTCTGTAGTGTTGCTCCCAACATGGCGGCTGGCTTCCATCAGCACAAGGGAAAAAGCAAGAGAGAAAATGCAAGACAGGAGCCACGGCCTTTTTCTAATCTAATCATGGACATGACATCCCATCACTTTTGCTATATTCTGTTCATTAGAAGCAAGTAGGTAGGTCCAGCCTGTGCTTAAGGGGAGGCTATTACACAAGGGCCTAAATGCCAGGTGGTGCAGATCGATGGGGACCATCTTGGGGGCTACCTGCCACATCATTAGAATTAATGATAGAATTCTGACTTCCTCAAGAATTTTTGTTAGTAATGGGTGTGGAATTTATTCAAAGCCTTTTTCAGACTTTAAAGAAAAATTCTTGAGGACTTCAGTCAGAAAAACGAAACAGTCATGAAGAAGAAGAAGATTGTAACATAATATTCCAAACTGTATTATGAATACAGTGGTGGTTGTATTCAGGCTTGACAGTGTTTTCCTTACAGCCCTTTAAAAGTATCTTTATATAATACATATAACATATAAACACATAATGTAAGTTATATATTATAACAGTAAATAATATAAGACCATTATGTATATTGTATATAATTATATTATTGTACATATATTAAATGTATTATTTATCAAATATTTGATTGGTATTTATTAATTATGTATCAAAATAATAATTACATATTAATTATTAAAACAATTAAGTATATATTAATATTTATATTATATTAAATATATTATACTTTATATTATATATATCATATTCAATAAGGTAGTGGGATTATCTACTAAATATTTATATATTTATATATAATAATTTATTTATAAATATATATTATATAAAATTTAATATTTTATAATATTTAATATATAATTTATATATATTTATCATATATTTATTTATATATAATTATTTATATGTAATAATTAAATAAAAATAAATATTATTTATATTATAATATATATCATATGGAATAAGGTAGTGGGATTATATATTAAACATATCATACTTTATAATATATATCATATGGAATAAGGTAGTGGGATTTTCATTTTCCACAGGTATTAATAGATTATTTTTCCCTGGCTGCCTTCAAGAGTTTGGTCTTTGGTTTTCAGGAATTTAACTCTATGCACTTTAGTATAATTATCTTTGTGTTTATGCTGGAGTTTGCTGAGCTACTTAACTCTGTGAATTTATGTCTTTTCCCACATTTAATATATTTTCAGTTATTACTTCTTTGAATATGTTTTATGCACTGTTTCCTTTCTCCTTCTTGGGCACTGTTGACACGTGTTACATCCGTTAATGTTGTCCTACACTCCTCCGAGGTACTGTTCGTGTTTCCTTCCAGGTTTTTTCTCTCTGCAGTTTAGATGAGGTCATTTATATTGATCTTTCCTAAGGTTCATGAACTCTTTCCTTTGTAACATTCATTCTGTTATTTAGCTTCATCCAGTAATTTTTTCAGTTTTAGGATTTTTTTTTCTTTTGTTTCCTCTGTCTCTCTCTCTCTCTCTCTCCCTCAATATCCTCTCTGTATATTACAGGCATATTTTACTTTAGATCTCTATGGATACCTATGTAGGAATTTCTTATCTGCTAATTCCAGCATCTTGGTTATCTTGAGCTTCGTCTCCATTGTTTGTTGTTAATGAATCTTAGGTTTTCATATGTTGAACAAGTTTAGATGATATCATGATAACTGGGGATGTTATGTCTTGGAGACTGGAATTCGTTGTATTCATTCAGACAGTGTTGATATTTTTGCTTTAGGAGGTAATTTACCTGGTTTGACTCAGACAAGTAAACTGGTTTTTGGGGCTCAGTCAGGTTCTTCTACCTGGACTGTAGTTTCTTCCATATTTGCATGGTTCTGGGATTGCCATTGATTTAGGCAAAGTTTATAAATAGAATTTGGGGTTATGCTTCCCTGGCTTTTTTTTCCCCTGGTATTCTCCCTTTACTTGTCTGTGGTCATGGTTTCCCTGAACTCTGTCCTCCTATTCTTTAGGTTAGTAAGACTGAAGTTTTCTATTAGAATTTTAGCCCCTTTTCATGGTAACTGTCTGTACCCTGCCTTACACTAAATGCTGTTTAAAAAACAAAATCCAAACTCACCCAGTGACATTACTTCTTCTAAGTTTTGACTCTTCTCCAGGATGGCTTGTTTTTTGTTTATTCTGCAGTGCCTTAGAGTCCAGTGTGTGTGTGTATGTGTTTTGTGTGTGTGTGTGTGTCTGTGTGTGTGTGTGTGAGCATTTTAGTTGTTATCTGCCAGGGGATCATGCCAGTGGGACTTTATTCTGCTGTACTGGATTGGAACTTGCATTCTTTTATTTTAACCTCTATGTCTTTAGAATTCAAGTGAGTTTCTTGAAATCAACATTAGTTGGTTCTTTGATTTTTTTACCAAACTGACAATCTGGGCTGTTTAACCGGAGTGTCTAGATCATATTACATTTAATGGAATTACTGGTAACGATTCAGTTTAAGTCAGCCATCTTACAATTTGTGTTCTATGTGTCTCAGGTGTTATTTATTTTTTCCCTCTTTTCTCGCCTTTAAAATTACTTCAGTGTTGTGTAGGATCCCATTTTACTACCATTATTGACTTATTGACTCTCAGTGTTTTAAGGTTTATATTGTGCTACCTTAACCTGTTACAGTCTACCTTCACGTAACAGACCACTTCACTTGTAATGTAGGAACCTCAGTACTTCATTCTGTGAGCTGTTGTTGTATGTGTGTGTTTGCGTATGTATCTGTCATCATGCTAATATATGTACATATCATATGTATGTCAGCCAGGTCCAGTTAGGAGATAGAAACCATACCCCTAGTTGAATTCTTTATATTAATATAAAGAATTGTGGACTAGCAAGATGTTATTAACTACTAAGAGAGATTAAGAGGACTCTGTGGTAGTCAGAAGTAGCAAGTACAAAAAACAGCTATTACTTCTGGGCTGAGGAAAAGTAGACAATGAGGGGACTAAAAGACTTAGGAGAGCTCCAGCCCCTAGGCTGAGGGTGAGGGCTCTTCAGTGAAGGGCCTGGCTGCGAGCACGGCCTGCTGGTGGCCGAGAAGCTCTCCACTGGGGTAGGCTGGAGCCGATCTGTGATATCAGCTCCCTGTTGGAGGAAGGTGTTGGTCGTCTGGGGCCGGTCTGTAGAAGCAGCCTGACGGTGTGGCCTACTACCACAGGAGCAGCCACGGGGTGGTAAGACAGTGGCCTGAGGCTGGTCGCAGCTGGTCTGTAGAAGCGCGCTGCTGGATAGGGAGAGGGAGTCTGGGGGTGCAGCCAGAGCTGCTTCAGAGCCGGGTGGGGAGTTCACGGTTGGAGAACGTAGCTCGAGGTTTCCCAAGAGGGCTGCCGAGGCGAGTGCTTCTGGGCCGGCTCCTGTGCTACATGAACAGTTGCGGGGGGACTGGACCCAGAAGGGAGGGCCTTCCTGCCGCGGTCATCTGATGGAGTCACTCCAGTGCCCTCTTCCGACCTTGATGTTAGGCCAGGTGACAGGAGAGTTGGGAGCGTCCGGCTCTATCAGGCAAAGGAGGCCCATCTGGAGCTGACGGACCAAACTGATAATGCTGTGAATTCTAAAGAAATTTAAAATGAGAAAAATTGTCTTTTATATTAATTCCTATATTCTCTCAGATTTGGTTTACCTGAATAAAGTCTTTATCCCTCCTTTTTTAAAAAAATTGAACTTTTTTCTTTGAGATAATGCCCAGAGTGCAAGATGAACACCGGAAAATCGGCACTCGTGTTATCTTCCTCAGTGTTCACCCTTCCCTGTGCACTCATTTGTGCGCGCGTGTGTTCTGTGCGGTTGTGTCACGTGTAGATTTGTGCAGTCCCTACCGCCGTCCAGGTAGAGAGAGTACTTCCGTCACTGCAAGGATTGCCGGAGCTGCCATTTTATAATCACATTCTCCACGGTCCCCACACCCTGGTAACTACGACTCAGTTCCCACCTCTATCATTTTATCGCTTTAAGGAGATGTAAACGGAAGCATACAGTATGTAACCTTTGGGGACTGACTTTTTTTTCATCCAGCACAGTCCCTTGAGATCCATTCAAGTTTCTCGCATGTATCAATAGTTTGTTCCTCTTTGTTGCAGAATTGTATTTCAGTATGGATGTAATGCAGTTTCTTAGACCACTTACCCATTGAAGGACATATTTGTTGTTTTGTTTTTTATCTGTAATAAATGATTCTGCTTGTCGCATTTCTGTACATGTTCAGGTTTTGAGTGTGTGTGTGTGTGTGTGTGTGTGTGTGTGTGACTAAGTTTCCATTTCTCTGAGATAAGTGACTAAGACTGGAATTGCTGAGTCCTGTGGTAATTACATGTTTCATTTTTTTTTTTTTGGTTGAGATATAATTCACATACCATAAAATTCACCCTTTTAAGTATATAATTCAGTGGTTTTTAGCATATTCACAAGGTTGAGCAACGATTACCACTGTCTAATTCCATAACATTTTCATCACCTCAAAAGAAACCCATTTAGCAGTCGCTTCCCCCCCACCCCCAACCCCTAATAACTTCTTGGTGACCAATAATCTGCTTTCCATTTCTGTGACTGTGCCTGTCCTGGACTTTTCATGGAAATGGAATCATAGAACATGTGGCCTTTTAGGTCTTGTCGCTTTAACGTGGCATGTTTTCAGAGTTCATTTATGGTGTAGTATGTTTCAGAATGCATTCTTTTTTATGGATATATCATGTTTTGTTTGTCCATTGTTTAGTTGATGGACATTTGAGTTGTTTACACATCTTGGCTCTGGTAAGTAATGCAGTTCTGAACATTTCATATAGAAGTTTCTGTATGAACATGTGTTTTCAGTTCTTTAGGGTTTATTCCTAGGAGTAGAATTGCAGTGCTATCTCTATTTAACCTTTTGAGGAACTGCCAAACTGTTTTCCAGAGCTGCATCGGTTCACAGTTCCACCAACAGGATGCGGGGGTCCGAACTTCTCCACATCCTCATCAACACTTGTCACTTTCTGTCCTTTTGGTTATTGTCATCCTAGTAGGTGTGAGTTGGAATATCGTAGTTTTGATTTGTATTTTTCTGACTAACGATGTCTTTTCGTTTGCCTATTGGCCATTTGTATATTTCTTCGGAGAAATGTCTATTCAAATCTATTGTCCATTTAAAAATTATGATATTTGTGTTTTTATTGTTGAGTTGTAAGAGTTCTTTGTATATTTGCTTGCTTTATGTATTTGAAATAACTTTATGTATTTAAGTGCTTTATATATTTGATACCATATCAGATATATACTTTTTAAAAAAACATAATTTATTGTCAAATTGGCTTACACACAAACCCAGTGCTCCTGCCAGGAAGTGCCCTCCTCAGTGCCCATCACCCATTTTCCACTCTCTCTCACCCCCCCCCATCCACCCTCAGTTTGTTCTCTGTATTTAAGAGTCTCAGATATATACTTTAAAAATGTTTCCTTCCATTACATGGTTTATCTCTTCACTTTATTGATAATTTTTTATCTGGCATCTTGTGTTTTGGTATCACATCTAAGAAACTGTTTTAATCCAACATCATGAAGACTTGCCTCTGTTTTTCTTACTTAAGTTGTATAATTTTAGCTCTTACATTTTGATCCATTTTGGTTAATTGGTCTTTGATCCATTTTGAGTTAATTTTTGCATCTGATGTCATGTAAAGGTCTAACTTCTATTTTTGCATATGCAAATCCAGCCATCTCAGCACCCTTTATTGAAAAGGGGACCCTTTCCCCATTGAACTGTCTTGGCCTCTGTGTCAAAAATCATCTGACCGTGGACATGGACGCATATTTCCGGATTCTCCATTTTATTCCATTGATCTGTTTGTCCATCTTTGATTTTACTATTTTACTTGATGATCTATTACTATCTTTGATGGTCTATTTTACTTGATTACCGTAGCTTTATAGGTAAGTTTTGAAATTGAGAAACTTCCTTCAACATAATTCCCATTTTTCAAAATTGTTTCAGCTCTTCTAAATCCCTTGCATTTCCATGTGAGTTTTAACAGCTACTTGTCAAATTATGAAGAAAAAAAAGCATCTGTGATCAGTGGTGGCAATGGCATTCAATCTTTACATCAATGTGCGGAATATTGCTGTCGTATGTCTTCTAATCTATGAATGTGAGATGTCATTCCATTTAATTAGGTCTTCAATTTCAACATATTTGTGTTTGAACACTGAACATTTTTCAGTGTAAAAGTCTTGAATTTCTTTTGTTAAACTTACTCCTAAGTATTCTTTATTTATTTATTTATTTCCTTTACTTTTTTTATTTTTAAGTAGGCTTCACACTCAGTGCAGAGCCTCGTATGGGGCTTGAACTCATGACTCTGAGATCCAGACCTGAGCTGAAATTAAGAGTTGGATACTTAACCAACTGAGCTACCCAGGCACCCCAGTATTTATTCTTTTTCATGCTATTATACATGGAATAATTTTTCTTAATTTCACATTACAATTGCTCATTATCTAGTATATAAGAATACACCTGATTTTTGTATATTCATCTTTTATCCTCAATCTTGCTGAACTCATTTATTAGCTCTAATTTTCTTTTTTTTGGTAAATTCTCTAGGATTTTCTATATACAAGATCATGTCATCTGCCAGTGAAGATAGTTTTATTTCTTCCTTTCCAACATGTATGCCTTTTATTTCTTTATCTTGCTTAATTTCCTTGGCTATAACATAGAATATTGAATAAAAGTGGTGAGACCAGACATCTTTGTGTTGCTTCTGCCTGATGTTAGGGGGAAAGCTCTCAGTCTTTTGCCATTCAGTGTGATGATAGCTATAGATTTTTCGCAGTTACCTTGTGTGTAATTGAGGAAAACCCCTTTTACTGCTTGTTTGTTGAGTATTTTTAGCATAAAAAGGTGTTGATTTTGTCAAATGATCTTTTTTTCATCTATTGAGAGGATTGTGTGTTGTTTTGTTTTGGTTTTTCTTTATCCTGTTAATATGGATGTTGACTTTTGCTTGTATGTTGAACCCTGGATCCAACACTGCATCATTGGGGGTAATCTCATTTGGTTGTGGAGTATAATCCTTTTTATATGTTGCTGGGTTTGTGCAGGTATTTTGTTACTAGTATTTTGTTCAGGGATTTTGTTCTGTATCCGTAAGGGAAACTGGTCTGTAGTCTTCTTTCCTTGAGATGTCTTTGGTCTTGATATCAAGGTAATATTGGCCTCATAGAATGAGTTGAAAGAGTTCCGTCCTCTCCTTTTCCTTTCCTTTTCTTTTTTCTTTCTTCTTCTTTTTTTTTAAAGTTATCTGCTCAGTTGCCTTAGTGGTCAGCTAATGATTAGATTAGAGATTTCCTTTGCCTGAATCCAGTAAGTCTCCCAGTCTTTGCTGAGGAGCTCTGTTAGTGTATGGTGGCCTGTCATCACCTCTCAGCCACGCATTTGACAGCTTTGCCTTAGCCTGCGCTTCTGCTTATGCAGGAACCTCAAGTTCAGCGGAGAGGATCGCTTAGGGTTTTTTCAGCTCTTTCCTGAGCATTTGCACATTTCT
The DNA here is from genome assembly GCA_030068075.1 of Paguma larvata. Taxonomy (NCBI): domain Eukaryota; kingdom Metazoa; phylum Chordata; class Mammalia; order Carnivora; family Viverridae; genus Paguma; species Paguma larvata. The sequence continues at coordinate 124,701,946 of CM057827.1, read as the reverse complement.
GACCTGCCTTAGACCTTCTAGATTTCCAGAAATATACCAAAGCTTTTCAAAGCTCCTATGGACACCTTCCCCAAGGTTTTTGGTTGTCTGTTGTTTGCACCAGCTGTTATTTATTGACTCAGGTGGCTGTGAAGTTAAACAGTTGCCCCTAATGTGTTGCAACTGGGAAAAGGGTTTTTGCACTGGGCAAGTTTCTAGGCAGATCAAATAAAAAGAGCTTCGCAGGCGGGATCCTTTAGGGACCCATGAGACAAAGTGGAATGACGCTAATTCCCTGGGAGTGAGTGCTAACCTGGTTCTGTCCCTTCGGGTGCTAGGCAGACTGCTGATTTTTCACTTCAATTGTGCGCTGGGTTTTTGTTTTGTTTTGTTCTGTTTTTCCATGCTTCTGCGGAGCTGGAGCATGAGGGATGCAATCAGAAGTGAAATGCCTAAGTTCACAGCTCGCCGTGCTTGCTTAGATTTTTGCCATTTTTCTCAAGTATACTCTCCTTGTATCACTTCGGTTAGTGTCCAGAGTTTCGTACATAAGTTTCTTACTCTGTTGCCAATATTCTTGTTGATTTTATGTAAAATAATTTTTGGAGGTCCTTACCCTTTTGCTTTTGCTCTGGGTTTGTAGTTTCCTAAGAAATTGCCGAATAATTTTGGCTCCGCCTTTTTATACTCCCCCTGAGCTAGGTGTGACTGCTCCAGTGTCTCCACATCTCGCCAGGATTTGGTGTTATCATTAGTTTTTATTTTTGTCATTTCGATAGAGGCATGGTTTTATGTCATTGTGAATTTGATTTATATTTTTTCTAATGGTTGATTATACTGAACATCTTTTCAAGTATAATTATTGCTTATCTGTACCTTTTCTACAGTGAATTGCGTTTGTTGTTCATTTTCTAGTTGGATTTATTTTTAGTCTTGAGTTTTAAGAGTTTTTTACATATTCCAGAAACCAGTTCTTTGTCATATATGTTTATAAATATTTTCTCTCAATTTATAGTTTGTCTTTTCATTCTCTTTTTTTTAAGTTTTCAAACAATTTATTTATTCTGAGAGATAGAGGGAGAGTGGGACAGGGGCAGAGAGAGAGGAAGAGAGAGAGAACCCCAAGCAGGCTCTGTGCTGTCAGTGTAGAGCTGGACGCAGGGCTCGAACTCATGAATGGGTGGACTGTGAGAATGTGACTTGAGCCAAAGTCAGATGCTCCCACAACTGAGCCACCCAGACGCCCCTATCTTTTCATTCTCTTTTTGTTCTTTTGCAGAGCAAAAGTTTTACATTTTATCAGTTCTGCTTTTATGGATCATGTTTTTAGTGTCAAGTCTAAGATTCCTTATCTAGCCTTAGGTCCTGAAGATTTTCTATGAGAAAAGTCATTAGTTTTAAAACAGTAGTTTTTTTCTCTGAAAATCTTACAGTTTTTGTTTTACAAACATCTTCATAGTCTTGAAGGTTTTGTTTGTTTTGGTCCTCTGGAATTAAAATGCTTTTTTTAAATAAATGGCAAACAATCCATTTTATTGTATTTTTAAAGTTTATTTTGAGAGAGAGAAAGTGCATGAGCAGGGGAGAGGTGGAGAGAGAGGGAGAGCAAGAATCCCAAGCAGGCTCCACACTGTCAGTGCTGAACCTGACGTGGGGCTTGATCCCACAAACTGTGACATCATGACTTGAGCCAAAATCATGAGTTAGATGGATGCTTAGCCAACTGAGCCACCCAGATGCCCCTTGAATTAGAATTCTTGATGACTTTTTTTTTCTTTCAGCACTTTTATGATGTTCATTATCTTCTGGCTTGCATAGTTTCTGAAGAGACATCTCCTGTCATTCTTATAGGTGTTCTTCTGTATGTAATTTTTTTTTCCTTTAGCTGCGTTGAAGATTTTTATTTTTACACTGGTTTGCAGGGATTTGATTTTGATATACCTTGTTGTGGATTTCTTTTTCTTATACTTCACATTCGTTGAGCTTCTTGGGTTTGGGTCTCTATAGTTTTCTTCAAATTTGGCAGTTTTTTGACATTATTTCTTTAGATATTTATTTCTATACTCCTGTCTCTGGTCCCTGTTTCTGGGACTCTTACATGTTTGTTAGACTGTTTAATATTTTCCCTTAATCCCGGACATTCTTTCACTCTTTTCAGTTCTTTTTGGTCTTTTTTTTTTTTTTCCTCTGTGTGCTTCAGTATGGACAAATTGTATTTCTCTGTCTTCGGTGTCAGTAATATTTTCTTCTTCAGTATCTGAAATTTTTACTTTGTTCATTGTATTTTTGATTTGTAGAAATGGTTTGGTTCTTCTTCATACCTTAACATTTCTCTTGCAATATTCATATTATCGTTTAAATAGCTGGCTATATTTTTTATAGTTGTTCTAATGTCCTTGTTTGCTAATTTTATTGTCTCTGTTATACTGGATCTACCTGAATTGACTGTTTTTAATCCTGGTTATTGGTCACATTTCTTTGACTGTTTTTAATCCTGGTTGTTGGTCACATTTTCTTGATTCTTGGCATGTCTACCACTTTTTGATTGGATGCTGGACCTTATAAGCTTTACATTGGTGGAGTCTCTAGGCTTTTTTGTCTCCCTTTTTCTTGTGCCTTATTCTGGCAGAAGGGTATTTGCAGTTTAGTTTGATCCTTTCATGCTTGTCTCCATGCTTTGTGAGGACAGGTCTAGAGTAACCTCTACTTTAGGGGTAGTTTAACTTTATTACTAAGGCATGGCCTTTATAGGATCTGATTTGAATGTGCCAAATAATCAACAAGACTGGCTGCTCAGAACTTAAATGGCTTCCAGTTCTGTGTGAGCTCTGTAGACCATTCAGCAGATAGATTTTCAGTTACTTTTTGCCTAGGCTACATTTTAGAATTCGGCTATCAGTCAGAGAATCCTTACTTCAGGTTTTAAAGGATTTTTTCCCTGTAGCATCCTCTCCTCCCACACTCCACCCACTACCCCACAACTTCCAGTCGCCTTGGTTTCTCTGAATTCTGACTTGTATCTTCTTAGTGAGACCTACTTACTTTGTTTGGGACCCCAGTCCTACACCACAATTCATAGTTTGCATCCAGGCAGAAAGCTAGGGATATTGTGTGGTTGCCTTGTTTCTTCTCTCTCAGGTAACATAATCCTCATTTCCTGTTTTTAATATCTGAAAATAATTGTGTCATATATTCTTTCCAATTTTCTTTTCGTTTACAGCTGTCAGGTAAATCTGGGCCCTGTTATTCCATCATGGCTGGAAATAAAAGTCCTCTTTTTTTAATTAAAAAGAAAATCAGCAACCTTTTTATTTGGGAACAATTTGTATTTACAGAAAAGTTGTAAGGATACTACAGAGATCCAATATGCCTCTCACCCACTGTCTCCTGTTGTTAATATCTTAAAATTTTGTCAAAACTAAGAAACCGACATTGGCATATTACTATTAAGTAAATGTCTGTATTTAATTTTATTAAAAAAACTGCCAGACCACCTTCCAAAGTGGCTGTACTGTTTTGCATTCCCACCAGCAATGAATGAATGAATGAATGAATGAATGAATGAATGAAAGTTTCCTGCATTATAGGAGAACATGATGAAAACTAGTTACATTGAAACACCAACATTTCAACTACTTTGAAATTACAAAAAGCAGGTAAAAAGAACTGACTCAAAATTGTTGAACCGTTGATTACAGACGACTCATGATAACTGTATAACAACAATAACAGTGGCATTTATGGCACTCTGATTATTCTAAGAACTTTACATTTATGGATTTATTTAATCCTTACAACATTCCTATGTTGTTGGCGTTCTTATTCTCTGCTCCTACAGATTATGAAAGTGAGAAGTTGAGTTTGGCCACGTGGCTGCTGAAATGCAGTCGTTCTGGCCTGGAGCCCGCTCTCGGATCCATTTCCCCAGCGATGCTTCTTCATCAGTTGCGCATCAGAATACCTTGAGGAGTTGAGATGGGGTTTCCCTGGTGGGGGATGGGCCTGGGCCCCTACATTCTGTAGTTAGGATTGGGAACATTCTCTTCTTACCGTAGACTGCATCTTCACTTTAATGTAGATAAATTTAATGTGTTAAAATACGCTTTCTGATTTCCTTCATAATGGTGAGCACTTTAGTTCATGTTTCGATTTCGACATGTCAAGATCCTTTTGCATGCGTAGAAATTGAGGCAGATGTATAGTGGGTAACTGAAAATCAGCTGTCTCTGTATTTTGGTGTCTAGGCACTCTGGCTTTTGTGTAACAAATGTAAACGTGTGTGTATGTATGCATGTGTGTGCGTGTACTTATTTACATACAGTCTTGTCGTTCAAAGAAGTTTTAGAGTCCCCCGATAATGCAGTCAGGTATTCTCTCCTAAAATTAATGTTTAAAAAATATGGATTTTAAAATGTGAAATCACTTTATATGTACAAAAGCAAGGAATAAAAATATCATAGAATGGTATAATTGTTTAAAATGTGTTGGACCCAGCCGGTTAGTATCTTCACAGAATTTATTTACTGCAGCATTGAATAATCTTAAATGTATAAATTTTGTGTCTTAGTTTGTGTCAGTGACATTTTAACCTTTCATGTTAGGTTTAATAATGCAGAAGAAAATTTCAAAATTCAATTAAAAAACACTTTATGCAGATTGATGGATGAGATATAGTAAATAAAAAGTGATAGGTTTGAAAAGGTCAAAAAAATCTAGTTCTTTTAAAATCAGTGATATAAATTTATTTATGTTAGCATTTTATGTTACATTATGTAGGTAGGCTCCATGCCCAAGGTGGGGCTTGAACTCACAACCCTGAGATAAAGAGTTACATGCTTCACCAGCTGAGCCAGCCGGGCGTCCCATGAATTTATATTTTTAAGTTATCACTGTGTGATCTCCAGTTGTCACTGTTGTTTTGCTCTGGATAGTTGTTTGCTGCTGATTGCATAAAGTCTCCACCAGAGGGTGCTAAAGATACTTCAGTGGGAGAAGTGTTATTTACTTAGGCTTGCCTGGACTTGTCAGCCGATAACCCTTTTTTTTTTTTTTTAACTCTTCTTTTTTAAGAAAAGAATTTGATTCTTGTTTATGAGATTCCTTTTGCTGTGCAATAAATTATGTACCTTGACAGTTGAGTATTTTGACAGATACTGTAAATGATCAGTATTTAATCTCTCCCTTCTTGGTTCTCCGTCAGCATATTAGCTGGAAATAGCTTTGGTTTGCTTATTTTGTAAATCTTCCATTTGAAATTAAAAGTTGCATTTTCATTTACGTAATAAGTGTTGATTTTTCTTTACACAATAGATGTTTTTCTGAAAGCCAGAATACTTTAAAATGAATTAGAAAGAGTAGTAATTTGTTTGTGAGTTTAAAAAATAACTCAAAATATAGCTATTGTGTATGCTTTTATTTTAAAATAACAACTTAAATCAATAAATAGGTTTAATATTTGCCATTCCAGCATAAAATACCATTCTCAAAATTTTATTAGTTATCTGTGATGACCACGTGTTTCGTGGCATGCACTTAGAGTGGGATATGATGGAAAATTTTGGTCCCCTTATATTTGATAAATTTCTAAGTGAGCATTTTACGGATTGGTTATCTAGGAAAAGTACTGAATGATAACAGCTCTGTTTTTTTTTCTTCTTTCCCCGCAGATACCTTCACTCAAATAACATAGTTGTGGTTCCAGAAGGTAAGGGCACTTCCAATTGTTAGTTAAGAGATACCATAGTTTAAACTTTGCTTTATAATAGTAGAACAAATTTTGGTTGGTATATCAGGGAATTTTACTTAAAAAGCATCTCTAATTCATTAGTTTCAAAGATGGTCCCCCCTAATTAATAACTTCAGTTAAGAATTTTGATTAAATTAAAAGATCTATGTTTTTACTATTTTTCGAGCAACAGAGGCAGGGACATTAAGTGTTAAAATGTTTTAATTGGTAGTACTTGCTTTAAAGATTTGTTGTAACACTTGAGTCCAATTAATTTTGCCTTTACCTTTCTTTTCTTTTTGAAGCCATTGGATCCCTCGTAAAACTCCAATGCTTGGATCTTAGTGACAATGCCTTGGAAATTGTTTGCCCAGAAATTGGTCGTCTGAGAGCTTTACGTCATCTTCGATTAGCTAATAACCAACTGCAATTCCTACCTCCAGGTAATCCCAGTCTGTAGCGCACAGTGGTTTCTTGTCTGTTTACAAATCTGTTACTTGGTTCTCACTGCGTGTCTAGGCAGTGGGCTTTGGGATTTTTGGGTATATTTGGGATTTTGGGGTTGTCCGTTGGTTTGAAGAGGAAACTAAGGCTGAAGCGTGTGTAAGGGTGTTTTCCCTGATGCAGACACGAAAAGGCGGCGTTTATGCTCTTACCCACAGATACTGCAATTATGCATTGCAGTCCGTGCCCCATCGAGTCACTGCCCTGATGAAATATTTGTAGAAAAAGGTAATTCAGTTCAAAATATTTTACATAGAGAATTCAGATGAACTTTGCATGATGTAATCATTTTAGTATCCAAAAAGGAAATACAGATTATTTTCTCTCCTTCTCTGTGAGGTAATTGTTGTACATTAGCTTTGACTTAGTAAATCTTACGAGAATTTCACAGCCGAATTTAAGTTGGAGTCCTGGGACCAATGGTCTGTCCTGCCTGCTGGGACAGCGTGTTCGGTTGTGGTGTGCCCGAGCGTCAAGCTTCCGCCTTCCCCTGGGCTACCGTTAACCCCCTTGGCTTTCTCCTAGGGAGCATCCAGGGACCTTGCTTTGTGAATCCATGCATTTGCAGATTTTTTCCTGTGTCGTTTCCCATATATATATATATATATATATATATATGTGTGTGTGTGTGTGTGTGTGTGTGTGTGTGTGTATATATATATATATACATATATATAAAGGTGAAGTATGTAAAAAAATTTTTTTAAACTTGTGCTTTAGGTATTATATGAAAGTTACTCTGCATTCAAGAATGAGCAGAGAAAAAGCAGGTGTCACTTCGTTGAGGCTTATTTCTACTGAGTAGCTCAGGAATACCAACCAGTCTTTTACTGTATCCAGGTGAAATGTGTGACTCAACCAGAATTACAAATTACTACCTGTCGTGGTACTTCAGGGTCACGTGAGAGGGTTAAAAACTACTGTTTAATCCATGAATGAAAAAATCTGTAGTATTTCTTTGTGATATAAAATACGCCTTCTCCAAAGGTATGTATTTCTGAGTGAATATTTCTTTGTGATATAAAATACGCCTTCTCTAAAGGTGTATTTCTGAGTGAACATTTCTGAGTGAAACATAACAACTGATTAGTTTTTAGACTTTACATGCCGGCCTTAATATGTAGGCTCAATATTTACAAAAAGAGTTCAGTAGTTGACTCTGGTTAACTTCTTTAACCCCATATAATTACTGTCTTACATTTTCTGATTGTAGTTAATACAAAAAATTTCAATATGGTGTAGGAATCGGATCTTTCCTTTAGAGGTTATTGTCTCTAATCGGGCTCAGTGGTGTTTCGTCATCCTGGCTTTCATCAAGTTTATACATTTAGATACTCAGGAAATTAGATTCTCTTTTGGAGATTGCCTGGGAAATGTATCAGTAAAGATAATACTTTGGGTTTTCAGACTCTCATATATGAAACTTCTGCAAGATCTATTGTAGAATCAAAATACATGAATATAATATTGTATTTATAAGCCCTTTTCATATAAATTTAAGGAGCATATGAGAAATACAATTCTCTGTTAAACCATTGTCCCTTGTATTCTGTTATTCTGTTTTTTCCTGTAATATAAGAACGTTTTGTGGTAGAATGTGGTCATTTCCTTCCATTATATACTCTTGGAGGTTAAGGATGTACTACTACTATCATTGGCTGCTTCCTAATAACCAGAGAAGGGTATAGGTTTTCTGACTTCTTTCATATCATTTTTAATTTATATCTCATCTGTTGCATGGTGGATCTTAAGCATTTATTTCTGGTTTTGTTTCCATAGCTGTCTTCTGTTCTGTATGTTTGGTTTTGCCTGTTTTGAGTAAAATTACATACAGTAATAGCTGTATTTCGAATAGAAACTTTTGACTGAGCCATGTGTAGATTTTTTTCGTTCTAGGCCATCATGAGTAGCAACGGACTAGATCTTACTATATTATTTGATTTATTTTATCTTTCTGTGAGGTAATTGCATGTGTTATGATTTGAATGGCAATGGGGCTAGGGACATGTCCCCCAGTGTTTGATCATGTAGGGCAGATACAATGGGAAATATTCTAAGTGTAATAAAAAAAAATGTGGGGGCCTCCCATGTTGTGTCCATTTGATGAAGTTAGAGATCAGTTGATACTTGATTGTTAGCTCCTTCTACCCAGTCCAGACTATTCTGTATAGACTTCTGTGTGTTATATTTCCACAAAAGACTTAACATTTCATTATGTGTATTTGTCGTGGTTGAAAACCTTTGAATATAGCTTCATATTCAGTATTTAAAATTTGAAAATTTTTATACCAATATTTGAAAAATCTGAAATATTTGAAAAGTCTAGATGCATGTAGAGTTTTAAAATTAGGATCTAAGAATACATTATAGGGGTTTCATGAACGCCGTGAAATTTGCACACAGTTCGGTATCTGTGATTATGTACACGTTATGAAGAAGGTCAGTGTTTCCACCACTTTCTCAATTGCCATCCTGCCGTTTTCCTACCTTGTGCCATGGCCTTATCTCTACAGTTGATTGGTCCTGGCGTCAGTACCTGACCCAAGCAGGACAGTTCTCATCCTGGGAATTTTGAAAGAGGCTGGTGGGGGACAAGGAAAGAGAATAAGAGACAGCAGGGAAGATGGAAAGAGAAAATCAGTCTCTCTCTTTGGGCTGTTGCACAGTGCTGTGTAATCTTGTGAGGTGCTGGGAAGTAGGTACACAGACTGGGAAGCAGAAAAAGAAAGAAAGATGAAGCAGATACACAGACAGAAGATGGAGGCAGAGACTTTCTGAGTTTTCTTTAGTATCCCAGTTACTGGTTGTGTTCTTATGGCTCATAGGCTTTGTGCTTACGATCGCTCAAGTTGGTTTCTGTGAATCGCAGGCAAAAGAGCTCCATGTAACATAGCTGCCCCAAAGACTTCACACGGCCATTCTGGGGAATAGGATTAATTATATCTTGAACTCTCCTCTTTGCTTAACTCTTAATGCTTTGAAATTGCAAAGGCTCTTGTTAGTAATAGGAAGTCCAGGGTTAGCAATAGCAGGATCTGTGTGTTAGCAACAGTATGTGTGTAAAGTGGTTCATTCTATCATCTGTTTTTTTTTCCCCTCTTTGCAACGTCCTTTGCACCCTATTAGATATCTCTCTCTCTCCCTCTCTCTCTCTCTCTCTCTCTCTCTCTCTCTCTCTCTTTCTCTCTCTCTCTCTCTTTCCCTGAGCACAGGTCATTTTTTAGGAGGAACAGAGACCACTGGTGTGAAGTAGTGACAGGATACAGGAATGTAGAGGCAGCTTAGAAAGAATGTGTTACTAAGCCAGAGTGGGGAGGTACCAGTTTTCCTCTGCCCTCTTAGTGTCTCCAGCTAGGCTAAGACAGATCAACAGGAGAAAAGTATACAGATTTTATTTAGTAATGTTTACATGTACAAAGGAAACTTCACAAGAAAAATGAAGACCGGAAGAAGCAGTTAAAGCCAGACACCTCTGCACTAGGTTGGACAAAGGGTCGTAGTTATGCAAATGTGGCCAGACAGAGGGGTTTGGGCTAGGGCACGTGGTTGTGAGACAGTGACTGGGAACGTAAGGGTTGGTTTGACAATTTGGTTTGTTCGGATTTCCCTGGGCCTCGACTCCCCATTTCTGGCGATAAGAATGTCTCCCTCCTGCTACAGGGAGGACACTTTTACAGGGGAGTTTCTCTTGTGCTTTTAGGAAGAAACGTGTCTCCTTGCTTCTGCCACTTCCCAGCGCCTTTAACTCAAAATAATTAATATGCCAGACTAGCGTATTTTGGGGCGGCCTGCTCTGGACTCCTCCACCAGCCAGCACAGCGGGCCGCCACAGCCTAATCCCACGTGAAACACATCCCTCGGAATCATCCTGCTCAAGGGTTGAGAGGCCTGAGCGTCAAAACACCGACTCCCCCAAATTATTGGTTCAGTGTCGCTTGGATGAAAGGGTACTTGTGGTTTGTTGTACCTGCACACACGTGGCAGGCAGAGCAGCAGCCTCCTCTAGAGGAGGCCCCAGCCACAGGGATACAGATACTGGCAGCGGAGCCCTGAGCAGAGAGCTCCGAACTGGTAGGTCAGAGCCATACGTGCACGGGGCTCCGGCAGCCATCGTGCACATGGACCAAAGAAAGGGGCTTGATACACCTGCTGGAAACACCTTCCTTGGTCCATACCCCGGCCTGGAAGATAAGGCTGGTTTAACAGTATGGATTTAACTGGTCTCCAAGATGAATAAATAATCATCCTCAAAAAGAAAGAATCTTCCGGATTATTGACGTCATGGTCTATGGTGTAAGAACTTTGGAACCTTGAAGCACTATTTTCCTGAGCAGACTTAGTTCAGTTTAAGGAAAACTATTATTTTAATAACTTTGTATTTAATTTGGCAATGAGTTTTATAGACTTGTATCCAAATACCCTAAGGAGAAAGTTAAATGAACATTTTGGCTTATTTTTTTCACCACGATATCTTAAAATTTTATTTTTGATCTTTGTTTATTTTTCACACATAAAAATTATATATTTTTAAGGTATGCAACAAGATTTTTTGATAAATGTATGCATTATAAAATGATTGCCACAGTGAAACTAATTGACAGCCATCACCTCCCATAGTTTGTGTGTGTGCACACGCGTTTCTGATGAGAACACTTGAGATCTGCTCTTAGCAAATTTGAAATATACATTATTAATTGTGTATTAATAATACATTATATAAATGTATTAATGATACATTATTATTAGTTGCTTTCTTTTTAAAGAACTTTTTATTATGGAAAATTCGAAATACAGGAGCATACAGAATAGAATGATGAGCCCCCACCTACCCAACACCTAACTTGAACAGTTATCATAGCCATCTCCTCTCTTGTATTTTTGTTAATTTTTGTCCTTCATATTTTTGTCTTATTTTTATTTATTTTATTGAGGTAAAATTTTTTTTATCAAGGTAAAATTTACAGTGGAATGCACCAATGTACACTTCTGAGTTTTGACCAACGTACATACCCGTGTAATCAATATCTTAGTCAAGATACAGAACTTCTCCATTGCCCCAGAAAGTACTCTCATGTCTTCCATGCCACAGGGAACACTCTTCTGACTTGTGCGACCACAGAGTAATGTCCTCTGTTGTTGAACGTAATATGTGCAGAACCGTACAGTACGCTGTCTGTGGCTGGCTTCTTCAGACTCAGAATAATGGTTTCAAGGTGCATCCGCGTGGTTGCGTATATTGGTAGTCCATTCTTTATGATGTTGCAGAACGACAGTCTGATGTTTGAGCGTACGGGTTATGTATTTATTTTCCTCTTCATGGACATACAGGTTTCTTCTAGCTTTGGACTGTGATGAATTCAGCTAATACCAAACATTCTTGTGTAAGGCTTTTATGGGTGTATGTTTTCATATGTTTGTGTCCTTATTACAGTTCGCCTACGGTGTTACACCACTTAATATAAATTGTAAGAATCTTCTGGTAGAATACTTCCATGTGCCTTCCTTATGTTATTTTATCATATTTTTTCTATATATGTTTTGAACTCTATTCATCGCAACAGTCCGTTGTCTTTAAAGGAAATCAGGATAATAAAAAAAAAAAAGATATTCTTTGCATTTACCCACGTACGTACGTACTATTACCTGTGCTTTTCATTCTGTCCTGTAGTCCTATTTTCTTTCTGGTATTGTTTCTCTTCACCCTGAAGTACATCCTTTAGTATTTCTTGTAGTGCAGGTCCACCAGCAGTGTGCTGTCTCAATTTTCTTTATGCAAAAATGCCTTTATTTTTGAAGAGTGTTTTCTCTGGATAGAGAATTCTCAGTTGGCAGGATTTCTTTCTGGCACTTTACGAAGGTGACCTCCCATTGTCTTCTGACCCCAGTGTTTCTGACGAGAAATCAGTTGCAGTTTGTTTCATTGTTACTCCCTGTATAACATCTGCGTCCATGGCTATGTTAAAATTTTCCTCTTTCTCTTTTGCTAGCAGTTTGTTTACGATGTGGCGCACGGTGTAGGATTTTTTAAATATCCCAGTTGGGGTTTTCTTGATTCCCAAACTGGGAAGTTTTCTGTCATTCTTTCTTCAAGTATTTTTCTCCTCTGTTTTCGGGAACTCCATTTATACACGTTAAATCATTTGACAGCTGGTTCACAGGTCCCCGAAGCTTTGTTCTTATTTAAAAAATACATTTTTTTCTCCCGATCTAAAGGTTGGATGATACCTGCTGATCCGTCTTCTCACTACCTTCTTTCACGCTCTCCTGTATGCTCTTCCTTAGACACCCGTTCACCCTCTCACAGCTTGCTCCCCTTTCGTATCCTGTCCTGCTTTTTCCAGCTGCCTCAGCTACCCAGGCCGGACCTCTGGCTCTTCTGCTCTGTGAGACTGCCGAGTGCCGCTTGGGCTCCGCTTCCCTGTGCTGTGGCCCAGCGTGAGCCCCTTGGCAGAGAGCCACGTCCAGCACACCCCTCACCTCTTGTGTTTCCCGTCTTTCAAAGATCCGAGTTCTCTGTTTCCTGTCTATTGCTTGAGAACTGTTGCCTCATGTATTTTTGAGTAGTTTTATTGTATTTTGGTGGAGAACAAGTCTGGTGTCAGTGACCCTGTCCTGGCTGGGAGTGGGAGTCCTATCTGATGTTCTTTGAGTTCTCATCTGATTGCTAACTGCATGCTTTCAAATGCATAAATTATGTACCACTTAAACGTTTGTATATTGCCTTCTCCTACTTCTAGCATCAAAACCGGAACATTATTTGTTACAGAGCAAATTTAAACTCATTTTATTACAGAGGTTTTTTTCTGACTTGATCATGTGATTTATTAGGAAGACAAATACCATGCACTTACAAATAAAGGAATATTAAGGCAAGCTTTCCATCAGTGCAGAGCCACTTGGCAAACGTTTTTTTGATTTACCCATCGGTAAAGACCACAAGGGACGGTGGATATTAGAAGCGTCCACTCATTCTTGATAGTCAACAGAAGCCTGATGCTTTTGCAATTTGCTGTCAACTCCCATGAGAGAAGATTGTGGTAAGAAACAACCAAATGTAACCAGGAGTCAGAAAAGATGTTGCTTACATCTGGCATATAAATCAGCCGATTTTTTGAAATGTTTTTATCCTTGAAAAGTTGTTTTGCATACCAAAAAAGGAAAGATTGTTAGTCCAAATTGAAAACATTAAAGGAGTCTATGTTGTACTTTAATAATAAAAAATTTAAAAAATAACAAAAGCACATATGTATGCAAAAATAAAATACACAAATGCAGAAATATGTACTGCATATAACTAGCATGAATTGTTCCAAAAGCTCAGCCTTCAAGTATGGTCAAGTTTATTACTTTTTTCTTTTCTTTTTTTTTTTAGAGAGAGAGAGGGAGAGAGAGAGTGTGTGTCAGGGAGAGGGTAGAAGGAGAGAGAGAATCTTAAGCAGATGGGGATCCTGACTGATGCAGAGCTCGATCTCATGACCCTGGGATCAGGACCCGCATTGACATCAAGAGTCGGGTATTCCACCCACTAAGCCATCCGGTGCCCCTATTTTTTCTTAAAATGTCTTTCTCTTCCAGTTGAGCCTCTTAGTGCTTTATTGAAGTGAAACCTAGTGTCTCTTCTTAGACCTCTCCTGCTGCCACCTAAATTGTTCTGGAATCTCTGTGCTTGCTGGTCTGATGTGGAGGTAGGGAGGGGAGCACATCAGGCTTCCTGCTCTGGAGCACGTAGCAGGAATGGAGCCTGGCCGTTCCAGGGCTTCCGCCGTTGCTCGCTCCCCCGTTTGATGAGCCATTACTGGTATAATCTGACAGACGGTAGCATGGGCTGCGGTGCTCCTTTGGAAGTGCTGAGCCTCCTCCCGTGAGTACAGATGGGTCACTCGTGATCCACATTGGCGTTCCCTGAGTTACTGTTTCTACGAACGCTGGGCGGCTCCAGGAACACTGGGTCAGCTCTGGTTTCAGTGCTGTCTCTTCCATTGTACCTCAGAGATCGACTCAGAAGGGAAATAGAGCGCTCCCTTTTTGACTCCTCAGACACAAAGGGTCTTAGTGTACCTCCTCCCCCCAAATTTTCATGGCTCTTCACCCCATATTACCCTCCTTGGTGGCTACTGTAGTAATTCGGGGTAATTTATCCTCCTAGGGAGAATCAGCTTTTCACTCATTCCTCATTAGTGCTGATAAAGTAACTAGCCAGCACTTTTCTCACTAATAAAGAATCTAAATAATTAATCTCTGGCAGAGCACCCCTCTGGTGTCACCGGGCTGTGGATGTATGGTCAGCATTTAAACAGACTTTTCTCTGTTTTGTGAGATTAACTACATTACCTGGGGTACTTACTGTTTCATCTCCCTAACAGAGAACTCTTTCTTGGTTCAAAGTACCATGCTGTGTATTAGAGGAAGGGGCGATAATGAACGCGAACAAAATCTAGACCCAGATTTCAAAGGAGCTTATGCTATTTTATTGTCTGATATCCTAGACTAATGTTTGTACTTCCCAAGAAGAGACTAGACAGAGAGGATAGAGAAGTATTGAGTGTGCTAGTACTTAGTCTTCTTGGTGCAGCATGGAGCGGTTAAGATACCCGTTTGACAGCTAATGGATAGAGGGATAAGATCTAACAACTTGCCCGTCCTCAGCTTGCTAGATGACCACTGAGTAAATGGATAGATTGTCTACCTGAGGCCTAAACTCCTATTCAGATTCTGTTCTTTCAGTGTCTCTCACAGATGTAACATCACCTCATTTGCGTCTTTGTTACACACGATACTCTATTAGTAAGGTAGTTTTATACCACAACTAAATATATATTAGTAGTTTTGTAGTAACAGATTTTTTATTCAGGTTTTTGCATAATATTATCTTGGTAAACTACATTAGATTGATGTAAACTTGGTAAACTACATTAGATTGATTAAGCATCCGACTCTTGATTTCAGCTCAGGTCATGCATGATCTCATAGTTTGTGAGATCAAGCCCTGTGTCAGGCTCTGCGCTGATAGCGTGGACCCTGCTTGGGACGCTTGCTCTCAGCCCCTTCCCCACTTGTGTGTACTCTCTCAAAATAACATTAAAAACCAAAACCAAAAACAAAACAAAACAAAACAACACACAGGTTTCCCAGAAAAAATGTTTTGAGTACTGATACTATTACATATTGTACAATAGTTACAAATGGAACTAAAACTTTAAAATTTTATTTACAAACTTTTCCAAGCTTTAAAAGTTGGGGAAAAACTTTGGAATAAAAATGACCATTAAAATTCTTCTAAAAGAAAAAAAATTTTGTGTTCTGGACCATGCATCCTTTTCAGTGTCAAATAATACAGAAAATACTCCTTTTTAGGAAAGATGTGAAGGAAATGGCCGAACACGTGCCAAATGTCTGAAAAACAAAAGTTCATTGTGATGATACTTTTAAAGGCAAAAGGGGAAAACTTGGTCCTTCAAGACTTGGAAAGCCTCTCCCATCAATCATACTACTGGCTAAGGCATGTCGAGTTCCTTTCCGTGGTCCATTCCTTTGTGAAAAGATTTAAAAGCAGCTAACATCATAATAGAGGTGACCCAGTTTGAAATCCTAAGGGGAATATTTCCAAATTCACTTTACATGCAGTGCTGTTATTCTTCCCTTTCTGTGTACAATTAATTTTCTGCACCCTGGTCTCTTACAAGCTTGTTGCTGACTGGGAACCCTGAAGACAGTGCTGAGGTCAGTTGAAGAGAATTTAAGAAGTCATGCATGAGGTTGAGGGCCTGAGCTGGTGTTTAGGAGCGGATGACGTAGATTCGAGTATTTCTCATTACTTTGTCTCGGAGATAAATTTCCATGCTTCGGTCACTGGAAGCGAAATGATCCAGTGCATAACTGAGTATCTACTTTAAACGTATCAGACCCCTACATCACTCAGCCATCTAAGAACCAAATATGTTTAGCGAGCGGTACATTATAGACTATAGAATACTGTTAATTTTAAATGAAAGAGAAAAACAAGAATTTTATTCTTTTTGTCTTTTGAGGTTCTTAACATAGTAGATCCAGTCAACTTTTTAAATCAACACCAAACACTAATTTTACCTATTCTGTACTTCTTAAGAATTTTTTCTTAAAGTATCAGTCATCATTTATATTTTATTCGAATGTTGTTGGTGGTACCTCTGATATCCTGTGAAATTGCTTTTGGACTTTATGGCTGAAGCTATTTAAGTTTCCTACACTTAGAAGTCCACGGATAGCCTTGGACTCACTTGAACTGTGAGCTTTCAATAAACTAAAGCCTATAAACTTAATGTCACTTAATCTGTCTGTCTCCATCTTCTCGCTCAGTGTGCTACTAGGTTTTAACTTGATGGGTTCCAGTACACCTTCCATCACTAAAATCCAGCATCCTTAAATTTATGCTAACTCTAACAGGTTTCATTTTATGAAGGACATGGAATGAGTGGTGAAAATCTGTTTCCGCTACTAAAAGACATGACATGATAGAAGATATGAGTGTTTATCTCCTATCGATAGTTCAATTTCTAACGACTTCTGAATCAGAAACTGTGTAAAGTTATGATATAGAAACAGAAAAGCTAGAAATAGCACTTTGATTTTCTTACCTCCGGGGCACTGTCTGCAACTGATTGACAAAGTGGGGCCTGTACACAGCTAGTTTTCCTTCCCATCACATTTTAAAGTCCTCTAAATAATAACTTGTTAATCTTTATAACAATGTCAGTAATTATGTTCCTGGCATGAGTTATAATTTATTTAAACTGTTGCCCACTGAATTTTTTTTTTAAACATCTTTGTAGAGGTGCAATTTACATAGTCTAAAATTTACCATTTTACATGGTAATTCAGTTTGGTGAATTTTATTGAATATACTCAGTTGAAGAACCCTTATCACAATCTAGTTTTAGAATATGTCCATCATCCCCCAAAGTCCCCCAGTTCCTTTCTGTCCTAGCCTCTGTCCCTACCCCTAGCCAACCACTAATCTTCTATTTCTATTGTTTTGCCTTTTCTAGAAATCACGTATAAATGCAAACCAGGTAATAGGTAGCCTTTCGTGTTGGCTTATTTTACGTAGCATAATGTTCTTGCATGTATGTTGTTTCAGGTTTTAGGAGTTTGGTTTCTTTAATTGCTGAGTAATATTGTATTGTATGGATGTGCCATATTTTGTTTATTCACTAGGCGATTAACTATTAAATTTTTTTAATTGGGGCTGTTATGAATCACGTTGCCGTGAACATTTGTGTGCCAGCTTTTTGTGGGCACATGTTTTCCTTACTCTTAGGTAAATGCCTAGGGGAGTAAAACGGCTGGGTTGTGTAGTTAGCTGTATTTTTCACTTTGAAGGAAACTGCTGAACTATATTCCACAGTGGCCGTATCATTTACATTCCTGCTAGCAGTGTATGAGGGTTCTAGTTCCTCCTCATCCTTGCCAACGTTCGGTATTTTCAGTCTTTTTATTGTGGCTATGCTAGTGGCTGTGTAGTAGCAACTCATTATGATTTTATTTTGCATCTCCCCAGTAACTAAAGATTAAGCATCTGTGTCCTCCCAAAATTCATAGGTTGAGATCCTAACTTCCAAGATGATGGTACTAGGAATTAGTGCCTTTGGGAGGTAATTGCGTAATTGAAGGCATAGCCTTCAAGAATGAGATTAGCGCCCTTAATAAAGGAAGCCCAAGAAAGCTCCCTCACTCCTTTCACCATGTCAGGTCCCAGTGAAAAGATAAGTAATAAGAAGGCAGGCCCTCACTAGACACTGGGTCTGCCAGCACCTTGGTCGTGGACTGTTGTTTGAAAAAGAGCACGCAAGTTGGGGCGATGGGCAGGGAGAGAGAGAGAAAGAGGGAGGATCTCAAGCAGTCTCCATGTCCAGTGTGGAGCCCGACTCAGGGCTCGATCCCACAACCCTGGGAGCATGAGCTGAGCCAAAATCAAGTGTTTGCTCAACCGACTGAGTCACTCAGGTGCCCCAAATTTCTGTTTTTAAGCCCCCAGTTTATGGTATTTTTATTATAGCAGCCTGAGCAGACTAAGATATTATCTTTTATGCTGTACTTATTTTTACATTTCTTTGGTGAAGTTTATCTATTTAGGAATCCTTCGCTCAATTTTAAATTCAGTTGTTTGTGTTATTATTATTAGTCGTAAGAGCTCTTTATATGTTCTGATGTTAAAGGATAATTTTCACAAAAAATGATAAGGTGATGATTTCCATACAGATATAAAAATTTTAAGATGTGTTAAACCTCTTATTTAACCTGTTAATGAGATATTATAATCAATTCAAAGGATGCAAAGAAGAGAATATTTATAGATTAAGAATATTGAAATGAACATTCAAATGGAAGCAAAGCTGATTTTTTCCACAGAAACAGAGCGTTGTCCCTCCTTTGAACATAATTTATTTTTGTGTTTATAAATAAGGAGTATTTTACATTGGTATCAGTAATCTACAACTTACAGAGTTATGAAATAGCTCTCATAGAATGGGAATCACATAACTTACAAGGATGTGTTGGAGACCAGATGTTAGCAAACTCCTTACCTATGGGCCACATCTGACCCTTCACCTGACCTTGTAAATAAAGTTTTATTGGAAGACAGCCATGCCCATTCATATACATATTGAATATACAGTGGCAGAAGTGAGTAGTTGTGACAGTGACTCTGTGGTTCACAAAGCCTAAAATGTTTACTTAGATGACTCTTTACAGCAAGTTTGCCAACCCTGCTCTTGTCTGGATGCAAGTCCTTTCTTTATCAGACATATTATGTATAAATATTCTCTCCTAGTCTGTGGCTTGTCTCTTCATATTCTTTCATTTTAAACATGGGATATTCAGTTGTTCCAACATAATTTGTTGAAAAGACTATCCTTTCTTTGTTGAATTTTCTTGGTACGTTTGTTGAAAACCAGTTGTCTATAAACATACAGGTTTATTTCTGATGTTCCTTCCATTAGTCTTTATGTCTCTCCTCATGGAACACCACATTGGCTTGATTCCTGTAACTTTATAGGAAGTTTGAAAGGAGGCCATGTAAGTCTTCCAGTTTTGTTCTTTTTCTTTTCAAATTTCTTTTGAAAAATCAAATTTCATTGATATTTTTACAATCAGAAAGTTATTTTTTCCTTCTTTTTGGGTATTTCATCTATATACATGTTTCTTTATGTAGCAATAAGAAGATAAAGATGAGAGTCTGGGGGCGCCTGGGTGGCTCAGTCAGTTAAGTGTCTGACTTCAGCCCAGGTCATGATCTCGCAGTTCATGGTTTGAGTCCTGCTTCGGGCTCTGTACTGGCAGCTCAAAGCCTAGAGCCTGCTTTGGATTCTGTCTCTCCCTCTCACTGCCCCTCCCCTGCTCATGCTCTGTCTCTCTCTCTCTCAAAAATAGATAAACATTTAAAAAAAATAAAAAGATGAGAGTCTGGAAGACCTTTTATCAAAGTGCTCAATGGAGATGATTACACTATTTAGTATAATTTCTATTCAGTCTATTACTTGCTTTTATTTTTTTTATGTAATTTACGATTTTAAGCTCGTGTCTCTAATTTTATTGTGCTTCCCATAGCAGTGTGCCTCTTATCAATAATACAGAAACCGCGAAGGGCCAGGCAAGGGAGTCTGATGGAAATGGTGTGCTTTTGACTTCAGTAGGACGGACAGGTGACGAATAGCCTTAAGAGCAGGGGAGATTGCTTCTGCTTGCCCAGCCCCTGTGACCTGCTTCTGCTCCTCACCGATGGCCAGACCTTGGTGGTGGGAGTTGAGCAAAAAGAAGATAAAAGCTCTGGGTTTTGCCTCACTACTTAAGTGCATTTCAGCGTTGTATAGAAATCATGGAAATAGGTATAAAAAGATTAGATGAAAGGATACCAAACAATTCGGATGATTCCTGGCAGAGTTTTCTTCTTCATGGCCTCTATAAATAAATATGAATGTCTGTATTGCTAAAGATTGGGAAGTAAATATTGTGAACATCTTTGTTTTTCTTTAGGTGATATTTGATCAGCCTTTCAGGACCTTATTATAACACTCAAATTTTAACTTTTCTGTAATGTCTAAATTCTAGTATTTATATATATTTATTTCATTCATATAAAAGTACAGATTTTCTAGCATATGCTTGATGGTTTAATTCTTTCATAGAAAGAACTAAAGCAGAATAAATACTACTTTGAAATTTATCTATATTTAACAAAATGTTTATAAGAGAAGTATCACTCAGATGTTGGTAGCACTAAAATGTTCTCAATACCCTTAAGAGTCAAGCTTTAGCTTTTGATAAAAGTATCAGGTGTGTTTAAAATATTTTAAGGTATGTTACCTAACACCTTAAACCCCTTTGCTATGCTAGTTCGGGGAAAGTAAAATTTGGAATTTGGAAACTTGTATTTCCCTACTATATTTTTATAGTCATTCTAAAATCTGAAAATAAACAAAGTGACTTTGTTCTTGTGAAATCCTTCTTTGTGTTCCTTTAGTCAGGTCCCTGAATGCTCTACTTAGTTTCTCTAAACAGTGCTCTGCATAAAGTATGTTAGTAGATCTTTATAAAAATTGTGCTGAATAACTTCCCATTTCTTCCTCACTGCTTAGAAAAAGAAGGCAGTATTTCCATATCAGTCACTGAGACAGTAAGCCTTGACTGGTAGTAGTTAGTTTGTTTTCAACACCATGATTAAGGCTATTTCAGAAGAATACTTTTGTTAAACGTTTGTATTTCTCCCTTTGTCTTCATTTAATTATTTCTTAGTATTGCTCCTATTAGGCTAAATTACTTTGGTATCTCTAATTAAAAATTAAATATCTTAAAATGATCCGGCTTTTAAGAAGACAAGCAGACTAATGATGCGGAGCCATTTCTCTTTGCTGTTGGCCCAGACATTGCCCGCTTTGGTTTCCTAATTTAGTAACAGAAATAAAACTATGCACGACTGGGCAGGTTCGGCATGCCGGCGTCCAGCCAGGAAGCATGGATTTCTTAAGTAAGTAGACCTATGGGGATTTGCGGAAAACACAGATTACGTTACGTGAGCTTTGCACTTTGCAAATCCCTGACTATTTAAAGGAACTCAGCTAATCCACTGCCACTAAAATAAAAGGCAGTTTTGTTTTAAACACATGTATCTAAATGATGTATCGTTTCCTTCCCCAAAATTATCCTTCATCTTTACATTTTTAATTTCTTATTTTTGTAAACTTAAAAAAAAAAACCACTTTCTCTTTTAGTAAAAAATACAGCAAATTTAGTTAACTCTATCCACTTATTTTTATACTTTTGTAATACCTTTCAAAATAACATCATATGAAAGAGTTGGTAATATGCATATGTAATGTGCTTCTGTGTGAGGAAATGAAAGAAAACTCTGAAAGAGATTAATTTAAAACAACAAGAACAACAACAACTTGGTTTTGCGCACCACCCCTGGCCCCTGCTTGCCGGACGGCCTTGGTTCCTGTTGTCTCTGCTATGCCGCGTGGGTCTCATTCATGGTCAGCATCACGGGATGCGCACTGCACTCTGGGAGGGTTTGCAGTAGTTGTTTTCTTGAATATTTGAGCACTGGCCGCTTTTCCTCCTTGTTGGTGCCTCTTGTCTGGCATATCCTCAGTCTGCTTAAGGTCCATTGCCTGTGAATTTAGAGAAGAGCCTTGAGGCCTTAGGACTTCTTCTTCCCACGTTTTTTGCTCCTTCAGACTCGTCTGTGTTTCTCTGTCTTTCGTTGTCAGACGAGGGCCAGTTGTCCACCCTGGTGATCTTTTTGGAATTTGGCTTCAGACTGTTTGTAAACACTGGAGGCAGGCCATTCTGAAGCGTATTTTCATAGAGGGAGAGAATATCTCATCCCTTGTAAGACTTTTGACAAATAGGAATGAACAGTTAATTCTTCTCTCATATTTGGGAGGACGCAAGTCGGGTATGGAGGAGGATACAGTGTGCGTGCCCCAGATCATAGTACGTCATCATTCGCTGTCGTGTGGGACAAAATGGATTTACTGTAAGTGTAAGTCGTCAAATTATATCATCACATCAGCTTTAGAATCAGTAAGATTTCTCATTGTAAAACTGCCATCCACAAGTGTAGGAAAGAATACGAAAACATCACAAACTTCTTGACCAAAAGTGGTCAGACGGTTACTTATCTATAATAATAGTTTTTAAAATGACCTATTCCTCCACTTTTTAAATACCTGAATAGGGCAAATGCCCAGCCCTAGCATCAGGATATCTCCCTCGTTCCTCCTGTCCATACCTCCTCCTTCTATCTCTCGATTTATTCCTATGCTTTTAAAATTCACATCCCATGAGGACTGACTTAGAGTTCTCGGCCTTCGGCCTAACCTTTGCTTTCCTGAGACAGAGGGCACTGTTCTAGCAAGGTTTTGGCTCATTTAGAGATGGGCAGAGAAAAGGTCTCTGTTGTCAGAGACCGAAAGCGGTGTCTCCTGGTTACTGTGTAAATCTGAACATGAGTGAAATCTAGTATGTAGATATTTTCGCTTAGTAAATGTAATCTTTTAAATGCACTGGATTCATATTGTTATTGCTAGTAGTACTAGTAGTACTTCTAATAATAATAATACCTTCCTTAATAGTTACTCTAAAAAGTGGTAAATTTTATCCCTTCTTCAGATGATCAAGAGATCATTATTATTATTATTGGTAGTGCATGTACTAAGTATTTAAACTAGGCTGGGCTAGTTAAATACTTAACTATTAAATGCTATTAAATGCTTAACTACAGGGGCTTCTGGGTGGCTCAGTTGGTTGAGTGTCCGACTGTCGATTTGGGCTCAAGGTATGATCCCAGGGTTGTGTGATTGAGCCCCGCATTAGGCTCCACACTGAGCGTGGAACCTGCTTAAAATTCTCTCTCTCTCTCTCTCTCTCTCTCTCTGCCCTTCTCCACCCCTGTGCTCTCTCTTAACCACTAAAATAAAATAATAAAAAAAGAGACTGCAATTGAGACTCTTGCTAAGGTGCAGTATACTGTGCTCATTAACAGCAAAGACTGTGCCTGCCCCTGGTCATTATGGACTTTTCCACAGGTGATGGAAAGCTTCTGGAGGCTTGTGAGCAGGAGAGTGAGATGATATGACTTAAATTTAAAGGAATCATTTGGGCAACTGTGTACAGAAGGAGCCAAGGACAAACACTGGGAAACAAGTTTTGAGTCCGCTGAAATAACCCAGGCAGGAAGTGATGGTAGCAGAACTGTTGATGAGAAGCAGTTGGATTTGGGTTTATTTAGTGCTTTGTAACTTTTCAGTGTTTCATGCACTTTCTCTTATTCTCAGGGCAGGTTTTATCCCTGATTAGAAATAGGAAATCTGGAGGCACAGAAAGGTTATGAGCCTTATACAAGTTTACTTAATAAGGTAGAATCAATCGAGACTTAGACCCTGTCTTCTGATTATCAGGCCAGTGTTTTTTCCAAGCTGTTACCAGAAATACATATTACAATAAAATTATTGTACTAGCCTGTGGCACTGTATTAGTTATCTTTTGCTGCATAACAGATTATCACAAATTTTGCAGCTTAAGGAACCGCATACATTTCTTGTCTCAGTGTCTGTGGATCGGGGGTCTAGGCACAGCTTACCTGGACCTTCTGCCCAGGGTCTCACAAGGCTGCAGTGAAGGTTGGGTTGGCCATGACCGTGGGCTCGTTGGAAACTCAGATGCAAAAGAATGTGCTTTTTCCTGAAGATCCATTAATTCTATTTATTGTGTGTATGACTGGGACAAAAAGGGTGGAAGTCATATAGTGACTCTTAGTATGTTTTAGTATGTTAGCCATCTGACGCAGGAATTCTTGACTGTTTTCACTGCTCGAGGGGAAGGATTCTATTAAAGAATGGTGCCCTTGTCTTTTTTTTTCTGTAGGATCCCTCCCTTCTTACGTCAGCTTTAGATGCATACACTTAGCATTTGGAGTATTAAAAATTTGTTCATTATAATCCGTAATAATCTTAGTCTCCAGACCGCGTGTTGGGTGTTATCTGGCCCCTCATTTTGCTGCCACTGGTACACACCCTAATTAGGTCTGTTAATGGTTATTTTCTATTTCGCTTCCTAATTGACTTTTACTATTGCTCTTAGTCCAGTGCGAGGGTGATATTTTGCTAGTTCTTTGGCTGGTGAACTGAGAAAACTACTTTTGGAACCAACTCTGGGTTCAGAAGCCACTCTGATCCATCGTTTGAATCTCTAGTTCTGCAACTTTTCTGAATCCAACCACAGCTTAGGTGATTATTCTGACTAGTCTTCCTTTTTAGACATTCAACTGAGGGAAGCTGTCTGTATAAAGCTTTTTAGTACTCTCAGTCACAAATTCTTCTATTAGTCTGTTTTCTTATGTTTTCTGCTTATTTGAAGATTTCTGCTTATGAAATTGGCAGGCTGGATAATTCAACCCAACCCTCTTTTAAGGACAATTAGAAAAACTGGAGGGGAAAACAAAACCTCTTTTGAAGGCTCTGGTAAGCTAAGAAGGTGGTAAAGAATTCCCACGTCAAGGAGATTGTAGTCTTTACAAGCTACTTCCCACTGAAACAAACCCGAGTCGCTTGGTTTAGGCACAGCGTGTAGAAGATGCATGTGGGATGTAAAGTGCCAGAAAACAGGGAACCGATCAAAGACCCCCGGGGTCATGTGAAAGTAACACAGAAGTCACAGGTGCACAGTTTGACCAACAAAGAGAATAATAATACAAATGGATTGAGATACATCAGATATATTAACTCTCATGTTCATAGTGACGCTTTTATAAAATTTTTTAGTAACCTCTGGAGTTTGAGAAGGGGACAAACTTGTTCTCTGAAAAATTTAAAGGGAAAGAATTAAACATTATTCTGCCTTTTCTAAGCCGATTATATTTCAGGGCAGCTAGTTGAATGAAGGAGAGTTTTTCTACATGGGACAATTATCGCTAATACGTATAGAATGTTGAAATTAGGAAAATCAGTACTTTGTAATACATAATGAAATAATATATTGCAGCAAAGATCGTTAATGGCTTCCTGAACCACCAGATAAAAAGTTTATAGAGAACTTTGTACTGGATGGATCAGATTGATGACACCTGAATTCACTAATTAATCTTGACATAATTGAAAAGTGGATCAAGGAGACATTATATTCTTCCCAGTGAGATACAGTTGGAAGTATATAGCCCTGCCCATAAGATACAGTCTTACCAAAAAAATTGAACCTGAATCTATTTAAGCTTTTCTAATTACCAGTTTGCAGGGAATACAAGGGATAGGTAAATATTTTAAATGATCCCATGAAGATATAATAAATCATATTTGGAATGTTGGAAATTCCACAAAAGATATGAAAATGTGAAACAAAATGGAGGGACTGTTATAAATTAAAAGACTTAAGAATCATGTCAGCCAAATGCAGTTGTTTAGATTTTGATTTAAATAAATCTCTGGTAAAAATACATTTTTTGTAAATATCAGGGAAGATTGATCATGGATAGTATATTAGACAATATTAAGAAATTCTTGATTTTATTAGAGGTAATGATAGTATTGTGGGTTAATTTTTTAAAGTCCTTATCTGTTAGGATATATACTATATACTGAGGTATTTTTGCAGGTGAAATACTTCATTAGGTGAATTTGAAATAAAGCAGCCTCTATGGATTGCAGCCCCGTCATCTGGGCTGTCAAAACCATGAAAATCTCTGACAACCGCATTCAGATTGCTTATGTCCCCAAGTACCTGACAGAAGCAAAAAATTTTCTCAGGCAGAAGATAACTTTATCCTAGGTCTCAAATTATTTCTGTAACCCGTTTTTCATAAAGTTAACCTAATGGAATGTGTAGAATAATATACTCTGCAACTCAGGAATACACATTCTTTTCAAGCACATGGAACTTTCACAAACAATGAACAAGAAGTAGAACACTGTCTTTGTCCCAGCGCCACCTCTCTGCCGTTGTAGCCTGAAAGCGATCAAGGGCAGTATGTTGGTGATGCACATAAATAATAAGTGAAACTTTATATAGAAACAGACGGTTGGCCAGAATTGGCATGAGGGGCACAGTTTCCTGCTACCTGACATAGATGGTCAAACAACGAAAAGGTAAGCCTCACCATGGGGAGATATTTGTAAAACACGTAACTGACAAAGGGCTTCTATGTATAGTCAACTCCTAAAAATCCATATGAAAATGACCAACAGTCTAGCGTAAAAAATCAGTGGTGGGTTTGGGTGGGGGGCGGTGCCTGGGTGGCTCAGTCCATTAAGCGTCCGACTTAGGCTCAGGCCATGATCGTGTGGTTCGTGAGTTTGAGCTCCACGTCGGGCTCTGTGCTGACAGCTCAGAGCCCGGAGCCTGCTTTGGATTCTGTGTCTCCCCCTCTCTCTCTCTGCCCCTCCTCCACTTATGCTCTGTCTCTCTCTTAAAAATAAATTAAAAAAAAAAACAAACACATTAAGAAATTGTTTAAAAAATCGTCAGGAGTCTTGAACAGGTACTTCCCTAAAGAGGAAATCCAAATGCCCAATAAATGTATGTTAATATGTTGAGCTTCATTAATCATCAGGGACGTGCAAATTTGAAACCACAGTAGGTTCCACTAGATAGCAACTAGACTCAAAAAGGATGCAAAGGGGCACCAAAGTGGCTCATCCCGTTAAGCGTCCCACTTTGGCTCAGGTCATGATCTCATGGTTCGTGAATTTGAACTCTGCATCGGGCTCTTGTGCTGACAGCTCGGAGCCCAGAGCCTCCTTCAGGTTCTGTGTCTCCCTCTCTCTCTGCCCCTTTCCCCTCATACTCTGTCTCTCTCTCTCTTTCAAAAATGAAAACACTAAAAAGAATGACAACGGGCGCTTGGTGGCTCAGTCGGTTAAGTGTCCAACTCTTGGTTTCGGCTCAGGTCATGATCTAATGGTTCATAGGTTTGAGCCCCGCATCAGGCTCCACACTGTGCAGAGCCTGCTTGGGATTCTGTCTCTTTCTCTCTTTCTCTGCCCCTCCCCCGGTCACACTCTCTCTGTCTCTCTCAAAATAAACATAAAAAAACAAGTGACAAAACTAAGCATTTATGAACACATGAAACAGCAGGGGCTGTCATATCTTATAGTATTAATTATGTGCATACCCTGACCAAACAGTTCTCCTAGATTTATGTTTATGAACCAAAAGAGATGTACAGTAATGTTCGTTAAGTTCACAATATTCATAATTGCCTCAAACCAGAGAGGACACAAGTGTCTTCTAACAGTAGAATGGATGAAAGTGGTTAATTTGCACAATGAAATATTACACAACAGTGGAAAGAGGCAGGCAGCTACATTTCACAGTGTTTATAAAACGCTCACAAATACAACATTGAGCAACAGAGGCCAGTGACAAAGAATGCATGTTCTGTGATTACAATTATATAAAATTATAAAATAAGTAAAACTAAATCAGTCTTCAAGGATGCTTAATTGGGTGGTAAAAGTGAAAAGATAAAGAGGTGATTTTCAGAAATGTCAGAATTGAAAAGTCTCTTTTAGAGACCTCAATTTCCAGGGAGGGTGTAGTTCGTCGAGTCAGGTGAATGCTTCCACCATTAAAACAAAAAGGTAAAACTGGATAAGTTTCAAAAATCTTATTTTTAAAAGCATTAGAAACTGTGGAAGCAATTTTGAGACAGATGATTAATTCATTTATCTTTGTATCTCCCCCAGCTTTTTGTTCCCTGCCTTTCAGATGGGTAGTCAATTAGTAACGAATGAAAATAAAGTGAGAGGCAAAGCATGTATCTGGAATGGAAGATGGAGAAAAACGTTTGCTCCTTCCCATGGTCAAAGTTTAAGGAGAAAGGACTATATTATCTGGGTACCCAAGGGAGAGAGCCTTGTCACACTGGATCCTACATGGGACCCTAAGATATTATGCTATAAAAATTTGATAGTCCCATGTCAGTCCTCTATTAAATATATATGCGTATGACATATGATAACACATTTAAAAATACACCCATTATTTATGTTTTGGGAGATTAATTTTTTCTGTCTTATAGTCTTACCTCCTTGTTATCTTTTGTACTTTTTTCATAGTGAAATTTTGGGGAAGCCACGATGCTGGCACGTTACCTTTGGAATCCTCGAATCTTGGCACAGGAATAGACCTTCTATGGAACAGGCTCTTTCTTCATGATTAGATCGAGGCTCTGTAGTTTTGGCAAGAATACCATGGAAGTGATCTTGTCTTCTTCTCGGTGCGTCATATTGGAGGGTCCATGATATTATCATGTCTTATTACTCATGATTGCTAGTGATTAACCTTGATCCCTTGTTAAGCCGATAGCTATTGGGTTTCTCCACTTTGAATTTTCTCTTTGTAACTGATAAGTATCTTAGAAATACTTTGAAACTGTCATTAAGCTGTTTCTCCTCAGACCTTGACTTTCTGATTTTAGCATTCATTAGTGGACCTTGGCTACCAACAGTGATTACTGCGATGTTTGCCTAATGTGACATATGTATTTCCCTCATTCCTTCTACATTTATTAATTGGAATTCTGTAAGGAATTCTCTTTTATTTATTTATACTAGTAAGAACTCATAGATACGTGTTTCTATGGGTTATAATCCAATGCCATTATTTTGTTGTTCAAATTGTCCCACCGTTAGCCGTTGGCAGTTCCTTCTGGTGGGCTCCTGTGTCTTTTTGACATTTCCCCATACTTTTTCAGGCACTTCCTTATTTTTCTCCCATCATGTTTCCGGCTTATTTCATATTTTCTGTGTCTCAGCCCTGGTTCCTTTCATTGGAGAGTGATATTTAGAAACCCAGATCTAGGGGCACCTGGGTGGCTCAGTCAGTTAAGCATCTGACTTCAGCTTGGGTCATGATCTAATGGTTCGTGAATTCAAGCCTCGTGTCAGGCTCTGTAATTTTGGCACAGAGCCCGCTTTGGATCCTCGTCTCCTCCCCACCTCTGTCCCTCCCCAGCTCATGCTTTCTCTGTCTCTCAAAAATAAATAAACATTAAAAAAAAAGAAAGAAATCCAGATCTGGGTTGTTTCTGCCAGTAATATTTTTTCCAATACTTGGCACTGTGAAACTGAATTTTTTGCTAATAAATGGATGTGAAATCATTTTCAGTCGTGATTTTGTCAGCCGTCACATTAGCTATCCTTCTCATTCTTAAATCACTTACACATTGGAAAAGCAAGTCCTCTCTGAAAGTAACTTATAAAAATGTCTAGTAGGATAGAGCCATGCACAAGAGATCAGTAGTACTTATTTGACCTTTATTTACATCAAGACTTTCAGTGCTGGAATCTTGATGTACTGTGATTATGGTCTTCTCCTAATCTAGTAACCTTGTCAAAAAACAAATGAAGTTACATTATTTTAGTTTATTCTTTCTTTAATTTTTTATTAAAAAATTTTTTTAATGTTTATTTTTGAGAGACAGTGCATGTACATACGAGTCAGGGAGGACCAGAGAGGGAGGGAGACACAGAATCCAAAGGAGGCTCCAGGCTCTGAGCTGTCAGCACAGAGCCCGACAGGGGGCTTGAATTCACAAGCTGTGAGATTGTGACCTGAACTGAGCTATCCAGGCACCCCTGTTTTAGTTTTTCTTAATATCTCAGTCTATACTGTTCCAAGTCAATACTGCATTCCTTTTCATAAACATTTCTTAACAGATTTACTGAGGTATGTTTTATTACATACCATTTGTATCATGATACAAAGACTCAATGTGTTTCAAATGGCTATTGTAAAATCTAAATTATTGGTAAATTTTACAGTTGTACCATCAGCACTATGATTCTGTTTTAGGACACTTTAATCATCATGAAAAGTTTCCTCATGCCCAGTTGTAATCAATTTCTATTCCCAATCTAAGACAGATCTTCTGACTCTATGGTTTTACTTTTAAATGGAGATTTCATACAAATGGAATCATATAATGTATGCTATGTTATATTTGGGTGCTTTGACTTAGTTTAATGTCTTCATTGTTAATTTATGTAGTTACGTGCCTTGTGTATCATCCCTTTGGTATTTCTGATTTATATTTCACTGTATGGATATACAGTGTTTTCTTTATCCATTTACCAGTTCGTTGATTGTTTCCAGTTTTTGGCAGTTATGAATGGTGTTGTTAGGAACATTTGCATACAAATGTTTGTGTGAACATATGTCTTCATTTTTCTTGGATAAATACCTAGAAATAGAATTTCTGAGTATATCATAAGTGTATCTTTATCATTTGAAGAAACAAGCTCTTTTTCAAAGTAGCTGTATCGTTTCACATTCCCACTAGTAATGCGTGAGGGGTCTGTTTTTGCCACATCCTCACCAACACTTGATAGTGTCAGGTTTTTTTATTATAAAAGACATAATATTTTCTAGTGGCTTATATAATGATGCCTCATTGTGGTCATTTTGTGTGTGTGTGTGTGTGTGTGTGTGTGTACATTTTGAAAGAGAGAGAGCACACACATGGGAGGGGCAAAGAGAGGGGGAGAGAGAGAATCCCAAGCAGGCTTTGCGCTACCAGCACAGAGCCCAATGTGGGACTGTATCCCATGAGATCATTACCTGAGCCGAAATCAAGAGCAGGACGCTTAACTGACTGAGCCACCCAGGCGCCTCTC
The DNA here is from genome assembly GCA_030068075.1 of Paguma larvata. NCBI lineage: Eukaryota > Metazoa > Chordata > Mammalia > Carnivora > Viverridae > Paguma > Paguma larvata. Next base: position 124,671,088 of record CM057827.1, on the reverse strand, counting down.
ATTGTGGTGCTGTATTTCCCTAATCACTAAAGATGTTGAACGTCTTGTCATATGACAATTTTCCCATTTCTTTGTGTTCTTTGATTAAGTATCCATTTCTTAATTGTGGTGTTCATTTTCATACTGAGTTTTACCACTTCTTTATATATTTCAGTTACAAGTCTTTTATCAAATATATGATTTCCAAATATTTTCTCCCAGTCTCCGCCTTCCCTTTTTTTTCCTTAATGATGTCTTTTGAAGAGCAAAAGTTTTCAATTTTTATGAAGCTCAGTTTATAAATTTCCTCCTAAATTCTCTTGTTGGATTCATAGTTTTATATTTAGTCTGGTCAATTTTCAGTAGACTTTTTTGTGTGATAGAGATTATATCTAGATTCATTTGTTTTTGCATGTGGATAGCCAACTAGTCTAGCACCATTTCTTTAAAAAAAAACTATCTTTACCTCATTGCCTTGGTACCTGTTTCAAAAATCAATAAACTATAATTATATGAGTTTATTTCTAGACTCTGTTCTGTTCCATTAGCCCATTAGTCTGGCCTTAACGTCACTATCACCCTGCCTTGTTTACTGTGGTTTTGTAGTAGGTCTTAAAACCAGGTAGAACCACTTCTCCAACCTTTTTCTTCTTTTCTAGATTGCTTTGCCTTTTTTGGGTGCTTTAATTTCTATATAAATATTAGGATTCGCTTGTTAGTTTTTTTTCGGATTGGTACCATTTATAAAAAAGCAATAATGTTTGCCTGTGAAATAATATGTGCCTGTTTTTTTCATTGTGTAAATATTTAAATTACTAATTCAGTTTCTTCTTATATAGTTCTGTTGATTTGTATTTCTCCTTTAATCTCCCTTTTTTTAAAGATTTTGTCTTTAAGTAATGTCTACACCCAAAGTGGGGCTCGAACTCACAACCCAGAGATCAAGATTTGCGTACTCTACTGATTGAGCCAGCTGCCATCTCTTTTAATCTTTTTGATAATTTTTAAGGAATTTGTCTATTTCATCTATATTGTCTGGTTTTTGGTACGAAGTTATTCATAACGTTCCTATTCAATTATTTTAACTTCTGTAGGATTATTCCTAATTTTGGTAATGTGTTTTCTTTCTCTCTCTTTCCCCCTCTCTTGCTTTCATTCTCTTTGGTTAGTCTAGCTAAATGTTTGCCAATTTTGTTCTTTTAAAGAACCAACTTTTGGTTTCATTGGCTTTCTCTGTTATTTTTCTGTTTTATAATTTATGGATTGTTACTCTGATTTTATTTCCTTCCTTCAACTTTGAGTTTGATTTACTTTTTTTATTCTAGCTTCTTGAGGTGGAAATTTATATTAAATATTTTTAGATCTTTCTAGCTAGTGCTAGAAAGCATTTAAAAAGTATAAATATGCTTATTAAAGCATGATTTTTCCAGCTTCCCATGAATTTTTAGTGTCATGTTTTTGTTTTCATTCAATTTAAGATATTTTATTTAAGAAAATTTTTTTAGATGTTTATTCATTTTTGAGAGACAGACCACAATGGAGGAAGGGCAAAGGGAGAGAGGGAGACACAGAATCTGAAGCAGCTCTAGGCTCTGGGCTGTCAGCACAGAGCCCAACGCAGGGCTTGAACCCACAAACCCTGAGATCAAGACCTGAGCCGAAGTAAGCCACTTAACCGACTGAGCCACTCAGGCATCCCCAATTTAAGATATTTTCTAATGCATGATTTCTTCTTTGATTCATGGGCTGTTGAAGAAGTGTGTTATTCAGTTTCCAAATGTTTGAGGATTTCTCAAATTTCTCTGTTGATTTCTAATATGATTCTGTTGCAGTCAGAGAATATACTTGTATGTTTTCCCTTTCTAATTTAATAAGACTTATTTTATAGTCTAACACAGGGTTTGGCAAACTATGACCTATAGGCCTTTTGTTAAATGGCTTATAAGGTAAGGGTGATTTTTACATTTTAAAGGGTACTTTTTAAAAAGACAAAGAAGGTGTCAGTCCATCAAGAAGATATAACAATTGTAAATGTTTAATGTGTCGAACAACAGTGGAGCACCTAAATATACAAAGCAAAACCAACAGAGCTAAAAGGAGAAATAAACAGTAATAAAGTAATAGTTGGAGACATTAATACTCCATTGTCAACAATGGATGCGTCATCCAGACAGGAAATCAATAAGGAAGCTTTGGATTTGAACAACAACATAGACCAAATGAGCCTAACAGGCATATTCAGAAATTCGTATCCAACAACAGCAGAATACATTTTCTTCTCAAGTGTACATGGATCCTTTTTAAGGATAGATCTATGTTAGGCAAGTCTTAGAAACAAGTCTTAGAACACTCAAGAAGATTGAAATAGTATCCAGGATATTCTCTGGCCACAATGGCATGAAACTAGAAATCAGCAACAGGAAGAGAACTGGAAAATTCACAAGCACAAGGAATTAAGAAAGACTCTCTTGAACAACCAGTAGAATAAGGAAGAAATTAAACAGGAAATTAAAAAATTTCTTGAGACAAGGAAAAATGAAAATACAATATACCAGAGCATATGGGATGCAGTAAAAGCAGTGTTAAAAGTTTATAGCAGTAAACAGTAAAGATCTCAGATAAACTACCTAACTCTACACCTTAAGGAACTAGAAAAAGAAGAACAAATTGAACCCAAATTTCGCAGAGGAAAGCAAATAATAAATTTTAGAGCAAATAAATAAATTTCGGCATAAATGAAATAGAGAACAGAAAAACAGTAGAAAAGATTACTAAAACTGAGAGTGAATTCTTTGAAAAGGTAAACAAAATTGACAAACCTGGGGCGCCGGGGTGGCTCAATTGTTAAGTGTCCGCCTCTTGATTTTGACTCAAATCATTATCTCATGGTTCATGATCTCAAGCCCTTTGTCGGGCTCCCTGCTGGAGCCTGCTTGGGATTCTCTCTCACTACCCCTTCCCCTCTCTTGTGCATGTACCCCTTCCCCTCTTTCTGTCTCTCTCAAAATAAATAAACAGTTAAAAAAATTAAAAAGTGTTTATACAAAAGATAGCAATCCAAGAAGAGAGAAACAATGACATGTGACATAATAAAAAATAGTGAAGTTACGAAGCTTATCAATAATTGCATTAAATGGGAATATTCTAAACACGGCCATCAAAAGGCAGACATTTTCCAACTTGACAAAAAGGAATTAGATCCTGTCAGTCCTGTCAGATAAATTTTGAACTCAAAAATTGAAATAGATGAGTAGGTTCAAATAAGTTGAAAATAAAAAGGAAAAAGATACACCTGGCACACAGTATGTATTAACTGCAGGAGCTATTTTAAGAACAGATAAAATAGACTTTAAGACAAAAAATATTACTGGAGGCAAAGAGAGAAAATTCATAAAGATAAAATGGTCAGTATATTGAGAAAACGTAATGTTACAAACATATATGCACTACAGAGACCCAAAATAACAGAACCAGAAAATTACAGAATTAAAAGGGGAAATAGACAATTAAACAATTACGGTTGAGGATTTTAATATACCTCTCTTTCCATCAACTAGACAACCTGAAGATATAGAAAACTTGTACAACACTGTTGACCAGCTTGAACTAACTTACACGTATTTATCCTTCTTCTCCCCAAGAGCAGAATAAGTAGTGTTTTCCAGAACACCTAGAATATTCTCCGAGACCGATCGTGTGCTATCCATAAAACAAGTCAGTAAATTTAAAAGAACTTATTTCCTTCTGTTGGTTTTAGTTACCATCTGGTTTTTTGTTTTTTTTTTTCCAACTCTACAGACTTTCTTTAATATTTCTTATAGGGCAAGTCTACTAGCAAATGGTTTTTTCATTTCTGGTTCGTCTGGGAATGTTTTATTTTGACTTTATTTTCAAAGGATAGTTTTGCTGAATATATAATTCTTGATTAACTTTTTTCAGCTTTTTAAATATGCATTTTAGTGTCTTCTGACTTCCGTGGTTTCTGATAACTCAGTTTTTACTCGTATTGTTCTCCTTTATGTTTAAGTCATTTTTCTCTTTCAGCTTTCAAGATTTCCTATTGGTATTTATCTTTCTGCAGTTTGACTATTATATGTCTAGGTGTGAATCTTTTTATATTTGCTCTACTTGGAATAAATTGAACTTCTTGGATATGTAGATTACTATTTTTCATCAAACATAGGACATTTTCAGCTATTGTTCTTTGGCGTTCTTTTTTTTTTTTAAAGTGTTTATTTTGAGAGAAAGAGTGTGTAAGCAGGGAGAAGCAGAGAGAGAGGGAGAAAGAAAATCCCAAGCAGTCTCCATGCTCAGTGCAGAGCCTGATGTGGGGCTCGATCTCACAAACCATGAGATCATGACCTGAGCTGAAAGCAAGACTCAAGGCAACTAAGCCGCCCAGGCGCCCCTGTCCTTTGACATTCTTTCTGCCAGTTTCTCACAGATCTCTGAGGCTCTGTTCAGTTTGCTTTTTTTTCTCTGTACTGCAGATTTGATCATTTCTGTTGATATGTCTTTGAGTTTATTGATTCTTTCCTCTGCCACCTCACATCTGCTCCTAAGACGATCTAGGAAATTTTTCATTTCAGTTACTATTATTTTCACTTTTAGAATTTTTCTTTGGTTCTTTTTATGGCTTGTATTTTTATATTTAGATTCTCTATCAACTGGGTCATTGTCATCATATTTTTCTTTAGTTTTTTGGACATAGTTTCCTTTGATTCTTCAAACATATTTCTAATAACTGCTTTGAAATCTTTGCCAAGTCCAACATCCGAACCATTCAGAGTCAGTTTCTATTGACTGCTTAGACATGTCTTTTTTTTCCTAGCTATGGGTCACATTTTGCTGTTTTTTTCCATGTCTTGTATTTTGTTGTTGCTATTGTTGAAAACCGCAAAATTTAGGTAATATGTTGTGGCAACTTTGGATTTTGAGTCACTTTTCTAAGAGTTTTTTATTTGTTTATTTTTTGTTATATAGCCTCTGATGACTATACTCAGATTTTAGTCTTATTTTTATTTTTTAACATGGATTTGTAGCTGTTGTCACTGTGTCTGTGTTAAGCATTTTGTTAAGCACTGTGTTTGATTTGAAAAGAGGTTTGCTCAACACTTCAAGCCTATAAGACTACTGTCTTCTGCTGACTGAAGAGTGTTTGGACTGGAGAATACACTCAAAGGCTGTCAGTTACCACATCTGCTTTGGCTTTTACTTTTGGTGGACTCTTTTGGATTCCCCTGCACATGCATGTAGCTTCCTACTTGTCTAAGGATTGCAGATTGCTTCAAGCATAGCTTGAGAAGTCTTTTTGGTATCCTTAGTATTTTTCTGAAATGTGGCTCATGTGGGACAATGGAATCTTGCAGATTCACGTCTAAAACTATTATCAAAGACAAATGTAAATCTTTGATTATAGTTTCCTCAGAAAGCAATAAGATGTATATATATAATTTTGGGGTACCTGGGTGGCTCAGTTGGTTCAATGTTCGACACTTGGTTTCTTCTCAGGTCATGACCTTGCAGTTGGTGGGTTTGAGCCCCACTTTAGGCTCCATGCTGATAGCACGAAGCCTGCTTGGGTTTCTCTCTCCCTCTCTCTCTGCCCTTCCCTTGCTTGTGTGCTCACTCACCCTCTCTCTCTCAAAATAAATATCCTTAAAAAAAGGATGAATATATAACTTCAGATTTTGGATTTTATTTACTTAGGAAAGTTTTTAATATCAGTGTTTTGTTCTTTTTTACTGCAAAAGAATAAAATAATCAAAGGTGGAAAGTGGTTTTTGTAGATTTTTGACTTTTCAGAGGATAAAAAGATGGGATTTTTCTTTCTTATAAAGTAGATTTAAACAAATAAGCATGCAATTTCATGTAATAATTCCCAGAAGAGCGTGGTATAACTTCCATGTTGACTATTGATTTAACATGTGAAACGTAATTGAGTTATTGAGAGCAAGAGCAGATCAACAGACAGCGGTATCTAGGCAACAGAAAAGTAAATTCATTCATTTTATTGTTTTAGGTGCTACTGTTCCTGTATTAATTGTTTCTGTGATGCCGGGAGTGCCTCGGTGTTTTGAATCACTAACCTAATTAACTTTATATGGTCTAATTACAGGCTGAACTTCCAGTAGAAAGTTGCTCCCATCCTAAAATGTTGATGGGAGGAAACAGTTCAAGGATCCCACTGTAGCAACGCCATTAGCAGGCCATAGCTTTGCTTGCTTTTTCATTAAAGTTTTAATTTAAAGATAAGTATAGATTCCTGTGTCATTGTATGTCCACACGCTTTGACCTAATCATATTTTTCTTTTTAATTTTTCCCAACTGTTACCTAACTTTGCAAAAATTAGCTGTTTCTGCCTTGTGCCTAATGAGAAGGGGCCATGTAGAAAGGTTTGAAGTTTGAAACTCTGTGACATTCATTTTGTTAAGCACTGACCATGACAATGGTCGTGATTAAGATAAGGAATTAGAAACACTATCTTTGCCTACTAGTAGTCTGTTTCCACCTATGAAACTTTTATTTTTTATTTAAAAAATTTTTTAATGTTTATTTATTTTTGAGAGAGAGAGACAGAGTGTGAGCAAGAGATGGGCAGAGAGAGAGGGAGACACAGAATCTGAAGCAGGCTCCAGGCCCTGAGCTGTCAGCACAGAGCCTGACCTGGGGCTCAAACTCACGGGCTGTGAGATCATGACCTGAGTCAAAGTCGGAGAATTAACCAACTGAGCCACCCAGGTGCCCCAAAAGTTTTATTTTAAAATATGAATTTGTAATAAAAAGTATTAACTTTGAAAAATCGAGTAAAGCATCAAATTAAGCAACTTTTGTGTGTCATTAATGAAATGAGCTCATACTTTTTGCAGATTTTAACACCGTCTAGATGTAATTAAATTCTAATACCTTATTGGCTCAGCTAATAAGCCTTTGGTAAAGTTTGTAGAGACTGCTAACAGTTTTGTTAAACTTCCAAGTTGTTTAAAAATCATTTCCCTAATACTTTTAGTCATTATAAATTGTAACATGTAATATATACTGTTTTTGTCTGTTAATGCAAGTAAAACAAAGGGGATACAAAATTATTTGATCAGTAGTTACACCCCATATTTTTGTTGGGTCATTTTAAACCAGGATGACCTCTTTTTCTCCATTAGTTTCACTTATTAGTATTCCACATGGAACTTTTTTCCTGAAGAATTTCTGTGGTAGAAGCCGTTTCTCTTGTAATCATGAAAATCATGTCTTTGTGAAAGAATTGAAAGGATTATGGATGTGGCTTGTTCCATATGTTGTTGTAGGTAACTTTTAAATTACTGTAACGGCAGCATGGGCCATAAGGGGCTGAATGCCTATTTGCTAGAAGGAAGAGAGTGGAAAGTTGGTATAATGGAATAGAGTTTTAAAGACAGATTTGAGGTAAGATATAATTTTAAAATTTTCTGAACATTCTTCAAAAGGACCGCAAGAATAAAATAAAAGTATCTGCAAAATTGGGTCAAAAGATCGTGGCTGATGCCAAGTTGGGCCTCAAGGCATTGTTTTTTTCAAGCTGACAGTCGACAGTTACAATAATCAGAGTCTCAGAAATGTCATATGTATGTAAGGTTACATTGATCACTAGTATTCAAATACAGCCAGAATTTTGCATCACATTTTAATTTTCTTCCCCTTCAGCTGAGTTTGAGATCATTCCTTTCTGTTTTTCCTATACAAAAGGAAAGAAAAAGATTAATACTAATATTTGAGTGTTAGACCTTTCTTAATGGAGTCCATGGGGGGAAATATGCCTTCAGTATTGATTATCAGCAGTTTCTAAACTTTCCATACATGCTTATGAAAATAGTGTACCGTGGCCAAATGAATGGGAAACTGTTGGTACATCAACAGTTTCCTGACTTGATAAACCAATCTTTAACTTGCTAAAGTGTATTTGATAAGCAGTATAGCATATTGTTTTTTCTGAACTTACCTAACCATGGGAGCATTGCTCTAACCTCGTGTTCTGTGAACAGAGCTGGAGTAAACAAACACTTGTCTAGATGAGCGACGTACGGGGAGCGCGGTCACAACGATGATCGCAAACATTTGTTTTAGGGAAAATTAATGTACAAAGTCAATATGGCCTCTTTTTTTTAGCTCTTTTTCTTGAAGTTACTTTTTGGGTGTTTTGACATAACTTATTTTTTTTACCAAACTGCCAGTTCAAATAATTAAATGAAAAAAACAACATAAGTTGGAGAATGTTAATATCCTTGGAAATTTTATGTGCAGCTAACTCATTGCTGAAAGAAATACAACTTCTAGGGCATAAATCATCTGTTCACATTGAACTGTTTGGTATTCTTTATGTGCTTGCAAGTTTTTATTGCTCTTTTACTTCCTGTTATTGAGGGGCATTTGAAAGGTTTCTTAATGCAGTTCACAACAAAAGATTTCTAGAATACAATAAAAGGTTTTGAACTCCTGTATATGTTGACTGGCTCACAGCAAAGCAGTGGCACTACTTTGCAGTATTTTTCCAAAGGGTTAGGAATAAATGGAAGTCTGAAGAAATCTATTTCTATGTGTTCTCTTTAGAAGCACCATACAGTTTTCTGTGATACTTACGTTTAACAGAAACTGTTTAAACTTTGGCTTTTTTCATTTTATAATGACAGAATTTGTAGGACCCTCAGCAACACAGATTTGCATAGCAGCCCTGTATGTACACGTTTATTAAATTTTTGCTTTCTGTTGTGTTGTAGTTCAGTGAGCTGAAATGTCATTACGAAGCCCAGATTCTTAGAATTTTATTCACAGATTTCTATGTGATCATTGCTAGGCAGAGTAGAAACAACTAAAAAAAAATCTGTCTCTATATATTACACATTTTTACAATTATTCAACCTCTTGTTCTAAGGAATCTCAAAGTGTGTGATGAACCATTTAAATTTATGTTATTATAGAAATGACATGTGAGCATAGGAATAAACATGATATAGAAAAAACATTACATAGAAATAAACATAGGAAAGTTTAGAATTAAAAAGTTAACATTTTTTCCGTGCCCTTATTTCATTTGTATCCTCGATGCTAATCACCGCGGGGTACTTGTTGTTTTCATTCTGCTGGTTATTTCCACTGTAACTCCAAGTAATTGCAGGTCATAAATCTAGAAACTCATTGCTTTTCTATTAAAATTGACGGCCAATATGCACAAGTTCAGAATTCTTTAATGTCAGGTTTCTTATGTTGATAGTGATAAGGTGAGTTTCTTATAAAGGGCACACATTTGGAAATCAGAGTTATATTTTGGGTGTAATGTGGAATTCTTTTAATTAATGGCGAAGTTGCTTAAAACTGAGGTTCATCTGTTTTTCCACGATACATTTTCTGCAAGGTTTCTACATGTTCTGTCAGTATCAGTGGAGACTATTCTTTTTATCAACCACTTTCTGTTTTTCAAGGTAATTACTTATGGGAATTTCAAATAAACTGGAATGGATCATTTGAAATGTATACATACTAAAATTTTTTTTTCTTTAAACTTTTTCCGTTTGGGGGCACCTGGGTGGGCTCAGTATGTTGAACTTCCGACTCTTAATTTGGCTCGGGTCATGGGATTGAGCCCCATGTTGGGCTCCATGCTGAGCATCGAGCCTGCTTAAAATTGTCTCTCTCCCTCTGCCCCTCTCCCCCGCTCACACTCTCTCTAAAAAAAAAAAAATTTTCCCCTATTTTGAGTTTAAAAAGTGAGGTAAAAGCCATCATTATAATAATATTGTTCTTTTCTGATAGTGAAACATGGATTGCTTTTAGCTATTTTCTGCAAAGTAGTAAAATAAAAAAAAAAAATTATTCTGGACCAAGATGCTTTGATATTTATGACAACAGTGGTCACCTGGTAGTCTCATTCAGGTCAAAGCCAAAACAGTCTCATCGTGCTACCTGAAGAAAGAGGTAAAAAGCATGCCTAGAAGAAATCTGTGAAATAGACCTATGTCACTAAAACATAACCTAAAATGAAAATCTGCATATATTGTCTCATGACTCTGCAGAATGAGGAATTTTTCCAAGTAGTAATCCATGTACTGATATAAAACAGTAATAAAGAGGGGCACCTGGGTGACTCAGTCAGTTAAGCCTCGATTGTTGATTTCAGTTCAGGTCATGATCTCAGGGTTCCTAAGGTCGAGCCCTACGTTGGGTTCCATGCTGACAGCACGAGCCTGCTTAGGATTCTCTTCCTCTCTGCCCCTCTCCCTCGCTCACACTCTGTCTCTCTCAAAATAAATAAGTAAACTTAAACAGTTTACTGTTTAAGTAAATTTTAGAATAAATGCTTTTTGGTTTTAAAGACAGTATATCCGAAGAAGAGATGCGTGCTATTTCTTTCTAGCAGTTAGTTATAATTGCCACTTAGCAAGAGTACTTTCTAGATACTACTACTTCTGCAAAATTCTCATTGACATTTTGCTAGGTACTTCAAATGCCAAATTGACTATTTGGTTAGATAACTGATAAACACCTGGTAAATTACTTATTTTGAAGAACCCTGAATGAGAGTCTAGCGTATAATTTAATCATGCACAAAGCACCAGGTAAAATGTCAAAACAATGTTATTTTATACTGTCTTTAACATTTAAAATGTTCTGTTGGGAGTTAATTGGCAAGCTTGATACCCAGACACAAATATTTAAGTCAAATCAGTTTCTTTTGTGTTTCTCAGATGTCATATGTTCAGAGCATTTTATTTTAAATCTCCCAAATATTATTTGTCTTTCATGATTGAGAGGACGTCTTAACAAGCTAGTTTGATGTTCTTCCCCTTGAAAAGTTCTTGTGTGTCGCTTATATCTGACAAATGCGTGGTTAATAGGTTACTTCAACGAGCTTTCCGGGATTCTCCATTTTATTCTCCACTGTGAATGTTTGTTATTAAACATAACCTGCCACACATTCGCATTTATACATAGCAAGCCTCTCGTGATGGTGGACAGTTTGGTCCTATACTGGAAGACTCTAAGTAGTGTATTACAAAGGGTATTAAAAATGTTATTTTTTAATTTTTTAAATGTTTTTATTTATTTCTGAGAGACATAGAGACAGAGTATGAGCAGGGGAAGGGCAGAGAGAGAGAGGGAGACACAGAATCCAAAGCAGGCTCTAGGCTCTGAGTCATCAGCACAGAGCCCGACATGGGGCTCGAACCCACAGACTGCGAGATCATGACCCGAGCTGAAGTCGGCCGCTTAACCGACTGAGCCACCCAGGTGCCCCCAAAATGTTATTTTTAAGTTCCTGTTTAATCCATAAACTTTTTCCCCTTGAAAATAATATAATTGGTGAATAGGTTCTGAAGCAGTTCTCCTAACATTCATTTACTCGTGGTGCCCTTGATATATGTTATGCACCTGCTCTCGTAGGAGGGAGCACTGCCAGTGAGCACGCACCTGCGGTGGGAGAGAAGCGTGAAGATGGAGAAACATACCTGTGCCCTTTGGGCCCCACAAGTAATCACTCCCTCAGTCCTCTTGTATCGGGATATGAACCAAATTCAGGCTATTTCTGGTCCATCAAATAGACCAATTAAGGAACGGATTTAGCTTTTCCAAACTGGATAGATAGGATTACACCTTCCCAAGGGTGAAAAGGATGTAGTGGTTGAACAAATGTACCCAGATTCTGAATTCACAAAGCCAAGTTATTGTTAATTCCTTCGAATTGATTATCTTAAGGACACACTCATTCCAGCAAGGGTCTGTGGTTTTTACGTTTAAATGAGATCTTCAAATAAAGTTTTTAAATAATTTCCAAAACCAAGAAAGTATCATCATTTTAAGACTGTCCCTGAACTGTCATGGAACATATTCAACGTGTGGGATTCTGAGGATGCCAGTCTTGTTGACACATTAAAGTTTTTTTCTTTTGTATTTACATTCAGAGTTTGAGACATGTTCCTCTTAATAAAATTGGTGGTGACAGTCTTGTCCTTTTTAGGGTGGATTTGATCCCTAGATTCCATGAAGCAATTCTGTATCAAGACCTTAAGACAGTTCCAAAACAGGAATTTCAAAAGATATGAATGAAGACATAGGACTGGGTGTGCTTCGCTGGCTGATGACCTTGAAGGACAGTATTTGCTTATATAACTTCTGAAATTTTGGTTATATTATTTCATAATTATTCCTGATAAATTATGTATCTTATATTTGTCTGCAGTTGTATAAAGGAAATAATATACAAGAATTTGAAAATGTTCAACTGTCTGGGGTTGTTTAATATGTGGGCAGCTAGTCTTCTGTTAATAATCTCTCTTCTAGAATTCTCCCATCCGTTTCATCCACAGAGATAATTATAAAGCATTGGGGAAAACATAAATTGTGTTCACCATGCGATAAACCCCTGGCAGTCTTGGGTTTCACAGTTTCTTTTTAAGGATTTGTAAGTTGTCTTGAGGTTCTACAGTAGTTGTAATTTTGATAAATTCGAATCATAAATTGTGAGGTTTTTTGAGGCTGCAAGTCTAGTCTGGGATTGTGTAACAAGTGAGACAGTTTAAGGGATTAATTAATTCAAAGAATGTTTACCGAACACCCACCATGAATTAGAATCTGGTAGGTGCTAAGGTTATGGCAGTAAGTAAAGCAGGCAGTGCTCCTGCTCTGGTGAAGTTTATTTTCTTCTGGGAGGCACTGACTGTGGTTTAACAGGTAAATAAATGAATAAATGAAATAAGTGAAGATTGTGGTAAATGCAGGGAAGGGAATAAATTGGATCCTATAATTTAGAAAAAGCAGTCCTATTTAATTGGGGTGTCCAGGAAGGCCATTGTGAAAATACGAGAGTGAAGTTCCAAGAGGCAAGAAATGAGCCCACAGTTAGAGGAGCTGGGCAAAGACCATTCCTGGCCGAGGTAATAGCCAATTCAGAGTCTCTGAGGGAAGAAATAATTTTGACACTTTCTTGGGCCAGAAAGAAGGGCAGGGTAATTGGATTGTCAGGGGTGGATGGGAGGGTCAGGCCACGACTGATCAGGGGACCTCATCACTAGTAACGTGGCATGTAAAATTTTATACATCGGGAAGCCAGGGCAGAGTTTTGGACAGGGAAGGAACATGATCAGACTTACATTTTAATATTACTTTGGCTTCCCTGTAGAAAATGGACAGGAAGGGGCCAGAGTGGAAGCAAGAGGAGGCTTCGGAGTGAGTTCAGGCAGGAAATGATAACGGTGCTGAGCTCAGTGTGTAACAGTGAAGGAAGAGAGAAACATTCCGTGCATATTTTGCAGTGTGGCCTATCACTGCTACTTGGCAGCCTTTGTTCTCTGTCTCTACTCTGTGGAGGAAGTGACAGCTTCTAACCATATTCCCAGATTTGGCCATTACCCAGTTCATAAGACACTGATAAAATAAAAGGCTTTATTATACACTTCTTTGTTTTAGTAAACTTCCTTTACCTGGGCTGTGAACGTGTTTCGGCCCACCTGTGGAGAGTAGGCCGTTTCTAGACAGGCTGCTTGTTTGCAGGGTGGTCAGGATGGATTTAAAAAGACAGTAACTGGGGACGCCCGGGTGGCTCAGTCGGTTAAGCATCCAACTTCAGCTCAGGTCATGATCTCGTGATTTGTGAGTTTGAAACCCGCGTTGGGCTCATTGCTGACAACTCAGAGTCTGGAGCCTCTTTCAGATTCTGGTGTCCATGTGTCTCTGCCCTCCCCTGCTCATGCTCTGTCTCACTCTGTCTCTCAATTAAAAAAAAAAAAAAAGTTAAAAAGACAAGAATAATATTCAGCCTTAAAGAATTCTAATTCTCATGTCAGATAAGTGGGTTAAACTTCTTCTTAAGGAAATACTAATTCAGATGTTTGTTATGACCTTAGAATAAATGTAGGATTTGATCCCAGTTGTCACAAGTAACAGCTAAGAGGTCATATTGTTCGGTAATTGCTGTTAACCCGAGGGTCCCTGACATCCCTGACATCTGTATGCCATTGTTAGCCCTCCTTCTGAACAGACTGATAGGTCATTTGAATCTGAATTGGCTTTCATTTTTTTATTTGACCAAGGGAGGTAGTCCTGCCCATTTTCTTAAAGACCCCTCCCTCTTAAGAGCCCCTTTGGGTCTGTGTTAGACATAAGGAACACACACACACTGTGTTCGTGGTTGTTTCTGTGCCAAAAACTACATCAATTTAAAAATATTTATATTCAGGATTTACACATAGAATATTCTGTGGTATAATGAGCTGAAAAGTATAAATATTTATTGTTTTCTGCCATACATTATTAAATTATATAGGATATTGCATTTAATTACTTGAGGTACATGTTCTACCTTTTATTTTTACAGATGATTTTTTTTTGAAATATCAAATCAATGGTCTAAATGTTTGAGTAAATAACCCAGAGTTGCACAGCTGATAAGTGAGAGGATTAGGTTTTGAACCTATATGGACCTATCAGAATGTGCATCTTCCGTGGCCCAATCAGAGAAAGAGAATGAATATAAAGAGAGATACTTACTGTATATAGAATGGAATTTGGCATTGCAAGATTGTCTTTTATTTTTTGCTCTTCCTAACCCAGTGTGCTTTGGAGCTCAAATTAGAGCTGTTTCTAGTGGTACCGGAAAAAGCCAGTGCTTGAAAATACCAAGCCTTGTTATTGACTCTGTCTGTGGTCATTGGCTTGGCGTGGAGTGGGTGGCTTCCTTCCCACCGCCTCTTAAATTTTAGGTTAGGTCAGTGTGTATCAGCAGAGAGTGATGATTTAAAGGAGACTTAACTGTTTTTTTCCTTTTGAAATTGGCACTCTAATGTTTGTTTTTTATTTTTTTATGCTCAGTGTAAGTAATTACTATGTGGCAATAATGAAATCGTTTTCAGGATATTCTATAAGTAGCTGAAAAGTTTGAACGTATTGTATCTTTAGTGTGAAAGTAAACAATATGATTGTGAAGGTAGGATTATTCTAGGTACATTAAGGAAACAAAGTATACACACAGATGTATACACCCTGGGGAATCATATGGCGACAGGGAGACCAGCTGACAGGGAGACCAGCTGAAAAGAGAAGGATATACTTCTCTTTATATTCTCTACCAGTATTCTAGAAAGATGCATTCTAACTCTGCATCAGTCATACCACATCGATTTCAAGATAGCACAGCAGTAAATAGTTTTGAAGGTGCCAATATTAAAACTATTAATGATAAAATTAATTATAGAAATGTTATTAAAAAGTAATGTAATAATGCCATATTTTTTAAAAGACTTCAGAAAAATTCAAGGAACACATTGTTAGAAATAAAAACGGCTAAGGAACTAACTGGGCAGATCTTTCTGCCAATGGGTCCTGTCCCTGTGATTTATTAATTTTTATTTTTTAAAAGATTTTTAAATTTTTACTTATTTATTTATTTATTTATTTATTTATTTATTTATTTAATTTTGAAAGAGAGAGAAATAGAGTGCAAGCGAGGGAGAGGCAGAGAGAGAGAGAGAGAGAGAGAGAGAGAGAGAGAGAATCCAAAGGAGGCTCTAAGCTCTGAGCTGTCAGCACACAGCCCGACATGGGTCCCAAACCCACCAACCATGAGATCATGACCTGAGCCAAAGTTGGACACTTAACCGACTGAGCCACCGAGGTGCCTCTTTGGTGCACTGTTTTGCAACAAAAAAAAAAAAAAAAAAAAAAAGAAAGAGAAAAAGAAAACGGCTAAGAAAGTGATTGAGTTCTATACATTTTATACCCAGAATAATTATTCTACTTCTTTCTAATGTCCAGAGAATCAGTATATGGAATTTTAAAAATTTTGCCCTAATGTACATTTTATTTTTAAATTTTAGAAAGAATTTTACTTTTCAAAATAATATGTGTTACTGTTTTTATTTTTATTTCAACATACACAGAAATTTACTCTTTGAGTGTGTCACCACCACTGTCATCAAACACAGGCAAGTTCTAGTTATCCCCTGAGGATCCTCTGTGCCCCGTGGACACCAGCCTTCATCCATCCCATAGGACCTGTGTACTTTTATAAGTTTCATAATTTATTTTCTTCTGTTTGCTTTGGGTTTCGTTTTCACTTCTTTTTCTCATTTCTTAAGGTAGAAGTTTTAGGTAGGGAAGTTTGAAACTTTCTTTTCTAATATAGGCATTTAAGGCTTTACATTTTATACTTAAGTAATTCCCTAACAGTATCCCATGAATTCTGATATGTTGCACCCTTTTCATTTAATCAAAATATTTTGTAATTGTCCTTATAATTTCTTTTATTCGTGCATTATTTAGAAGAGTGTTGTTTAATTTCCAAGTAGTGAGAATTTCTCAGACTTCCTCCTGGTACTAATTTTTAACTTAATTTCATTTTGTTTACAGAACATACTTTGTCTGATTTCAATACCTTTAAATGTTTATTTTTTAAAAAAATTGTTTTAATGTTGGTTTATTTTTGAGAGAGAGAGAGAGACAAAGCATGAGCAGGGGAGGGCAGAGAGAGAGGGAGACACAGAATGTGAAGTGGGCTCCAGGCTCTGAGCTGTCGGCACAGACCCCAACATAAACTGTGAGATCATGGCCTGAGCTGAAGTCGGATGCTTAGCTGAGTGAGCCACCCAGACACCCCATCTCTCTTACCAGCTTTCAAATATGCAATATAGTGTTACTAACTGTAGTCACGAATACGTACGTTAAATCCCGTGACTTTTATTTTATAGCTGGAAACTCATACCTCTTCATCCTCTTCTCCTATTTTGCCTGTCCCATCCCACCCCGACAACCACTGTTCTGTTCTCTGTTTCTATGAGTTTCGTTTTTTTTTTTTTTTAGATTCCACATATGAGTGGTATCATGGTATTTGTCTCTCCCTTACTTATTTCACTTAGCATAAATGAAAAGTCTATCCATGTTGTCACAAAGATTTCATTCTTTTTTATGGACTGTTCCAGTCCACACTTTCTTTATCCATTCATCCATCAATGGATACTTAAGGAGGTGCATATATCTTTTTGACTATGTTTTTCTTTGGATAAATACCCAGAAGTGGAATTGCTAGATCATAAGTAGTTCTATTTTTAATTTTTTGAGGAATCTCCATACTGTTGTCCATAGTAGCTGCACCAATTTGTATTCCCAGCAACAGTGCATGAGAGAGTTCCTTTTTCTCCACATCCTCTCCAACCCTTGTTATTTCTTCTCTTTTTTTAATTGCCAATCAAACAGATATCAGATGATACCACATTTGTGGTTTTGGTTTGCATTTCCCTGATTAGTGATGTTGAGCATGTTTTCATGTGTCTGTTGTCTTATCTGTATGTCTTCCTTGGAATAATGTTTCTTCAGATCTGCCCATTTTTAAATCACATCGGGTCTTTTTTTGCTATTGAGTGGTAGGAGTTATTTATTTGGGACATTAACCCCTTATCAGATATATGATCTTTAGGTTCCTTATTCATTCTGTTGATGTTTTCCTTTGCTGTGCAGGTTTTTTGTTTGATGTAGTCCCACTTGGTTATTTTTGCTTTGATTGCCTTTGCTTTTGCTGTCAGATTCAAAAAAATCATCACCAGGAATGGTGTCAAGGAGCTTACCACTTGTTTTCTTCTAGGAGTTTTATGGTTCCAGGTCTTATATTCTTTAATCCCTTTTGAGTTTATTTTCCTGTATGGTGTAAGATCGCTGCCCACTTTCATTCTTTTAAATGTGGCTATCCAGTTTTCCCAGCACCATTTATTGAAGATACTGTTCTTTCCCCATCGTCTCTTCTTGGCTCCTTTGTTGTAAATTAATTGACCATATATGCATGGGTTTATTTCTGGGCTCTCTGTTCTGTTCCACGGATTTTTATGTCTAATGCCAATACCATGCTTTTTGATTACGATCATTTGTAATATAGTTTGAAACCAGAGAGTGCGATACCTCCAACTTTGTTCTTTTTCAAGAGTGCACTGGCTGTTTGGGGTTTTGTAGTTCCATACAAATTTCAGGATTATATGTTCTATTTCTGTGAAAGATGCCATTGGTATTTTGATAGAGATCTCTTTGATAGAGATTCATTGAATCTGTAGATTGCTTTGGGTAGTATGGACATTTTAACAGTAGTCTTTAAATTCATGAGCCCAGTATATCTTCCTATTTATTTGTATCTTCTTAGTTTCTTTCATCAGTGTCTTATAGTTTTCAAGGTACAGGTCTTTCACCTCCTTGGTTAAATTTATTTCTGGTTGTTTTTTTTTTTTCTTTTTGATGCAATTGGAAATGGAATTGTTTTTTAAATTTCTCTTTCTGATCATTATTAGTGTATTAAAATGCAACTGATTTTTATATATTGATTTTGTATGCTACCACTTTATTGAATTTATTAGTTTAACAGTTTTTCAGTGGAGTCATTAGAATATGCTTTCTATATAATATATCATCTGAAATAGTGACAGTTTTACTTCTTTCTTTCCATTTGGGATGCTTTTTTGTTCTTTTTCTTGCTTAATTGATCAGGCTAGGATTTCCAATATTATGTTAATAAAAGTGGTAAAAGTGGGCATTCTTGTCTCTTCCTTATCTTAGAGGAAAAGCTTTGAGCTTTTCACCATTGAGTATGTTAACTGTGGGCATCATATATGGCCTTTAATATGTTCGGGTAAATTTCCTCTATATTCTGTTTTTGAAAGCTTTTATTATGAAATGATGTTGAATTTTGTCAAATGCTTTTTCTGCATCTATTGAGATGATCATATGATTTTTATCCTTTATTTTGTTAATGTGATATTATTACATTGATTGATTCGAAGATGTTGAACCATCCTTGGGTCCCTGGGATTAGTGCCCATTTGATCATGGTATATGATCCTTTTATGTATTGTTGAATTCAGTTTGCTATTATTTTGTTGAGAATTTTTGTGGTGTTATTCAGGAATATTGGCTGGTAATTTTATTTCCTTGGAGCATCTCTGATTTTGGTATCAGGGTAATGCTGGCTCCATAAAATGAGTTTGGAAGTGCTCTCTCCTCGGAAGTGCTCTCTCCTCTTCTATTCTTTGGTAGAGCTTGAGAAGGATTGGTATTTATTTTTCTTAGAATATTTGGTATATAATTCACAAGGAAAGCCATCTGGCCCTGAACCTTTGTTGGGAGGTTTTTGATTGCTGATTCAATCTCCTTACTAGTAAATGGTCTGTTCAGATCTTTTATTTCTCCATGATTCATTCTTTGTAGGTTGTATGTTTCTAGCAATTTATCCATTTCTTCTAAATTGTCACATTTGTTGGTATATTATTGTTCCTAGTAGTCTCCTATGATCCTTTGTATTTTTGTGGTATCAGTTTTAAGTATCCTCTTATTTCTGATCTTATTTGAATCCTCTTGTTTTTTCTTGGTGAGTCTACGTAAAGGTTTGACAATTTTGTTTATCTTTTCAAAGAACCAGATCTTAGTTTCATTGATCTTTTCTACTTCTTTTGTTTATGCTCTGATCTTTATTCCTTGTTTCTATTAACTTTGGGCTGTTTTTCTTTTTCTAGTTCCTTAAGATATAAAATTAAGTTGTTTGAGTTTTTTCTTGTTTCTTGATGTTGGCATTTTTTTGCTATGAATATCCCCCTTAGAGCTGCTTTTGCCATATCTCATATAAGTTTCAGTATGTTGTATTTCCATTTTAATTTGCCTCCAGGCTTTGTAAAAAATTTATCTTGATTTCTTCTTTGACTCATTGGTTGTTTAGTAGCATGTTGTTTAATTTTCACATATTTGTGAATTTTCCAGTTTTCTTGTGATTAATTTTTAGGGTTTTTTTAAGTCACCGTCATCATATTTTCCTTCTTTGAACTTTGAACTTGTTCTTTTTAGTTCTTTTTTTTTTTTAAAGTAAGTTCTAGCCCAATGTGGGACTTGAACTCACAACCCTGAGATCAAGAGTCTCATGCTCTACTGACTAAGTCAGCCAGGTGGCCCTCTTAGTTCTTTCACTATATTTATTATAGCTGGTTTGAAGTGATTGTCTGCAATATTCAACATCTGGATTCACTTAGAATCATTTTCTGTTTATTAATTTTTTCCTGAGTATGGATGGGTTATATTTTCTTATTTTATTGCATATTTTATAATTTTTAATGGACATTTTAAATAATGTAGTAACTCTGGATTCTGATTTTTTTCCCTACTTGAGGATTATTGCTATTTCTGTTTACCAATTTGATATTCATAGTAATTTGCCTAGACTAAAAATACAAAATCCATTTCCCCCACAGTGCGTGACCACTGATTTCTCTGGGTTTTTTTTTTTTTTCCTTCTTGTTTTAATTTTAAGACTAGCTTATTAGGATTTGATCTTTGTAGCTTGGTGGTTGAATACCTTGAGTTAGTAAGACTTCTATCCTCTGTCCGTGGATCTGTGCGTAGATTCACAAACCCATTTAAGGTTTAGGCAGTTTCCCAATGTACCCTATTATTTTCTGTTGGACTCTATCTCTTCTCCCTTGTGTATACGTGCAAGTTCAATGTAGACCTAGAATTTGTAAATCGCTTGAGCTGTCTCTGGCGTTCCTTATGTTTGCTCATGACTTCCTCTCAGCCTGGTATATACGGAGAGTATATCAGACCTTCCTGTTTCATGTCCCATACCTCGTTATCAAATTTCTGGCCTATTGGCCCAATTTAGTGCTTGCCTCAACCAAGAACATCCTTCAGCCTCCTAAAATCATTGGCCTCCCCTGTTCACTTGTGACCAAGATTATGACAAATTATTAAGGACAGTACTGGGTGTGGGTTTTTCACTTTTCATTTCAAATCATGTCAACCCCCTCCAGCAGTGAAACTGCTGGTTGTTTGTACCCTGACCTGCCATATTAGAACTGTTGTACCAGCCAAGCTGGGTGGAGGGATAGGAGCCACCCCAACCAAGCATCCCACATATTTCTGCTTTTCTTATCAGAAGTGCTGTAGTTTTTCATGAATAAGTACTTCTCCATTTGTTAAGAAGTTTGGTCATTTTCCAGAGTACTGAAATGGTTACTTTTGATAGTTTTGTGTAATTTTACAGTTACTTTTTGGGGAGAGGATTTGGCAGCCTTTCATTCCATCCCACTGGAAGGTCCAGCTTTTCTTTTTTTTCTTTTTTGGTTATTATTTACATGATACATGTTTTTATCACCTTATATTTAATCTTGGTATTTATATTTAAAACGGATTCCTTTTAGGGGCACTTGGGTAGCTCAGTCAGTTTGAGCATCCAACTTTTGATTTGGCTCAGGTCATGATCCCAGGGTTGTGGGATCAAGCCCCATGTTAGGCTCTGCACTGAGCATGGAGCCTGCTTTAGACTCTCCCTCTCTCCTCTCTCTCTCTCCACTCTCTCTTTCTCCCTCTGCCCCTCTGTCCCTTTGCCCCTCTGCCCCACTCATACACTCTCTCTCTAAACTAAAAATATAAAATACATTCCTTTTATACTAGGATCTTGTATGTAAATCCAATCCAGTAGTCTCTGTGAATTGGTGTCCTCAGCATATTTGCTTTTTTTTTTTTTAGTTTTTTATTTATTTCTTCTTTAATTTCCTGGTTAACCTATTCATTCTTTAACCTCCGTATATTTGATTTTTTCTTGTGGTTGATTTCAAGTTTCATAGCATTGTGGTCTGAAAATATGCATGGTATGATCTCGATCTTTATGTACTTGTTGAGGGCTTATTTTTGACCCAGTATGTGATCTATTCTGGAGAATGTTTCTTTTTTGTTTATTTGTTTTGTTTGTTTTTGTTTTTAAATATAATTTATTGTCAAATTAGCTAACATACAGTGTATACAGTATGCGTTTGGCTTCTGGGGTAGACTCTTATGATTAATCACTTACATACAGCACCCAGTGCTCATCCCAACAAGTGCCCTCCTCAATGCCCATCTCCCATTTCCCCCTCTCCTCCACCCCCCCCATCAACCCTCAGTTTGTTTTCTGTATTTAAGAGTCTCTTAATGGTTTGCCCCCCTCTCTGTTTGAAACTATTTTTTTCCCCTTCCTTTCCCCTATGGCTGAGAAGTGTATTCTGCTGCTTTAGGATGAAACGTTCTGAATATATTTGCTAAGTCCATCCAGTCCACAGTGTCATTTAAAACCATTGTTTCCTTGTTGATTTTCTAATAGAAGATCAGCCCTTTGCTGTAAGTGAGGTGATAAAGTCTCCTACTATTATGGTATTATTATCAATGAGTTTATGTTTATTAGTAATTTATTTCTATTTTTGGGTACTTCAAAGTTGGGGGCATAAATATTTACAACTATTAGATCTTCTTGATGGATAGAGCCCTTAGTTATAATATAACGCCTTTCTCTATCTCTTGTTACAGTTTTTGTTTTAAAGTCTGGTTTGTCAGGTTTTTATTTAAGTAATCTCTACTTCCCATGTGGTGCTTGAGGTCACAACCCCAAGGTCAAGAGTCATGTGCTGCTCTGACTGAGCCAGCCAGGCGCCCCTAGGCTGTTTCCTTTTAATGTTATTGTTGGCCTCCTTAGATTTAGGCCTACCATTTTATTATTAGTTTTCTGTTTGTAACTTCTAGTTTTGTTTCTTTATTTCCTCTTTCTTATTATTTAAATATATTTTAGTATTCTATTTTAATTCATTTATTGGCTTTTGGGCTTATCTCTTTTAAAATCTATTTTATTTTGGCTTATTGCATTAAAAATTACATTATACGTATCTTTCAAGATCTTTGTGGAAACTTCTTTTGCTTTCCTCCACGGACCTTTGTGTTATACTTATCAGAAGTAGTACATCTTCATACACTAAAAATCCTATCAGATAATGCTTTGTTTTTTGCCCTCAGCAGTCATACATATCTTAAAGAACTTGAAAGAAGAAAAGTAAGTAGTCTACTAGATTACTCAGTTATAATAACTCTTAAATTTTAAGACATAATGGCTAAAACTTAGAAAATTTGGTGAAAGACCTAAATTTACAAATTTAAAAAGCTCAACTAAGGGAGCCTGGCTGGCTCTGTTGGTAGAGCATGTAACTCTTGATCTTGGGGTCAGGAGTTCAGGTCCCAAATTGGGTGTCGATTTTACTTGAAAAGCTCAGCTGTGACCCCAATAGGAAAAATTCAAAGAAAGTCATGTACAGATGTAATCAGTCTGTAATGACTAAAGTCCAAGAACACATCTTGAAAATACCTACAGAAACGATTCAGGTACTGTGGGGTCTTCCTTGGACACCACGGAGGCTGGGGGACAGTGGAACATCTTTAAAGATGTACTGAGAGAAAAGAATGGTCAAGCCAGAGTGCTGTATCTAATGAAAATAACTTTAGGAAATTACAGTGATATAAGGACACTTCCAGAAAAAGGAAAACTAAGAGAATTTGTTGTCCGCATACCTGCTCTACAAGAAATGCTAACAGTTTTTCAGTCTGACTGAACTAAGCAGGAATCTTGGATTTTCAGGAATGAAGGAAGGATGAGCAGCAGAGTTACTGAAGAGCATCCTATTGTCTTGGCCTCAGTGGAGTCTTCAGACTTGACCACATTTGCTAGATTTATGTTTGGCTGACAGTCGCCTAGTTTTTAACTTGAACCCCATACTTACAATTCTGTTTCTTTATTTCTGCCTGAAGTATTGCTACCCCAGGTTTATTTTATGCAAAAGTAAGAATCTTAGGAGCACCTGGGTGGCTCAGTCAATTAAACGTTCCACCTTGGCTCAGGTCATGATCTCATGGTTCATGAGTTTGAACCCCACATTGGGCTCTACACTAACAGTGCAGAGCTTGCCATAGATTCTCTTTCTCTCTCTCTCTCTCTCAAAATAAATAAATAAACGTAAAAAAATGTTAGAATCTCAGATAATTTTTGTTTGACTCCATTACTTTCCAAAAATGTATTTTCCGTTGGCTGAGATTAAGCAAGTATATTTTTTAACTGTTTATTGAAGATGAGGTAACCATATGTAGTCTTAGATATGTGGCCTGGTATAAAATGGTCATGAAAACTAGGTTTAATTGAGTCTACCCGAGAAGCTATTTAATTTTATTTCTCTTTCTCACATACTTTCATAGTATGACAAAATAATTAATTTTCCAAACACATTATACATAGTACTCAACTCAGTACTTCAATTGAAGTAATAGTTGAGTTTTCTGTAAAAGTTTGAAAGGCCTAAATAGTAAGCTGCTAAGAATAATGTCCTTTTGTTGTATTTGTTCATTTAATATATGCAGTCCTGCGTGTTTCAGATTTAATAAAATACTTTTTATTCATCTCATATAGGAAGTACAAAATGTCAGCTTTTCGTCTCTTTCCAGTTCCTTAGTCCTTTGACCTTTGATGCTGACAGTATTGTGTTTCCTTTTTTTTTTTTTGTCAAAAGTGTTATTAATTTTAGTCTCTGAAATATGCGTGCATGTCTGCCAAAGCAGAGTATGAATATTGATCTGTTACCACTGTAAAAAGTAAATCATCACATTATGGAAAATTTTGAATCATAATCACATATTATTTCCCCATCCACAATACAATAAGGCAACACTGAATCAAAATGGTGGGCAATTGCAAGCCTTACTAGTTTTTGCAGCCACATCAAAATACTTTTTTACATCTTTAATTATTTTTGAAATAATAATTAAAATAATTTTTTTGCTTGCTCTTGTGTGATTTTTGATAGATTTTTCAAATTTCTTTAAATACAAGGTTTAATAGTGCAATTCAGAAGTATTGACATAATTTTAGTCTTTTGATAAAAAAAATAAGTTTTTGGCATTGGCATCACTATACTTAGAGTGTAGTAATCTAGAAACATGAAAATTATCCTTGACCAGTTTTTATTTTGTTATTTTCTGTTTCTAATCAAGCATACTTGATGCTTTTCTTAAAACGTTTCTGGAATTCTTTGAATTTGTCACGCTGCCTGTGTTCTCATCAAATGTCTACTTATTTTCTCAGCCTAGAATCTCTTTCCATTCCATTGCTTTTTTGTATACCCATCATTCTAGTTTTTTCGAAAGAGTGCTATTATCCTTCAAGAATCTTCAGGAAATGTCATGTTCTCACTACAGTAAATCCAAGCTTCTCTACCCAGTATTATCATTCATGCCTCCACGAAGCCTTTCACACTGAATTTATTTCCTACTCTTCTCCCATAGGCGTCCTCGATGCTTGTTAGGGTCCAAATAGCCCAGTGTGCGTGCTGTATTTATTATTTCACTTCCATGCCTTTCCAGATCTTTCTAGCCCCACCCCCACCTCCTGTTGGGTATGCTATATCCATTTTTCTTTTCACCTATTCAAGTTCCTGTTTCCTCTAATACATTTTGCAAAAGTTCTCCAGCCCTTCGTCTACCTCTTCTTTCTCTGACCTTCTGTCATGCGACATCTCTTAAACGTAATGTGATTCTCAGTGGTGGAGACCTGGTCTCTTTGTAATCTGGTGCCTGGCCCCATGGTGTGTAGCTGATTGGTTGTACTTCTGTCCCATTTCTCCCCTATAATCGCTTTATGAGGTGAGATGAGGAAAGTTTCTTGGTGCTGTTTATTTAATTCTAGAGCACAATGATTCTTCCTTCAACTTCCTCACCCCATCAGAAAGCAGAAGCATTTTTTGGTGCGAATTAGGTAGGTAGGTAGGCAAATGTACCAAATGAAATACTGTGCTAATGGAACCAAGAATGAAACTGACTCCTGTGTGCACCAGTTTGGTTCAAGTAGAACAAAACTCAAATTAAGCATCACACACGGTTCCCTGAATTCTCCCTGCCCTTTTGCAAATGTATACGTTGCCCAATATTAGGGAAATTGGGCAATAAAGTATGAATTTCCTAGCATAAATCCCTTGTAATATTATAAAAACAACGAGAAATTAATACCTTTTATACTAGTATTACTTTGTATTAAAAATAATTACTAAAAATACTCCAGGTAACAGTCTCTAACAAAGACTGACCAACTTCTTCCGTAAATGGCAAGATGGTAAATATTTTTAAGCTTTGCAGGCCACATACAGTCTCTGCCATATATTCTTTTCGCCTTTGTTGGGGTTTTGTTGCCACATTTTATTTATTTATTTATTTATTTATTATTTATTTATTTATTTATTTAGAGAATGAGAACACACTCAAGTAGAGGAGGGAGAAGGAGGGAGAGAATCCCAAGGAGGCTCCGTGTTCAGCACAGAACTTGATGCAGGGCTCAATCCCACGACCCTGGGATCATGATTTAAGCTGAATATAAGAGTCAGACGCTTAATGAACGAAGCTACCCAGG
The DNA here is from genome assembly GCA_030068075.1 of Paguma larvata. NCBI lineage: Eukaryota > Metazoa > Chordata > Mammalia > Carnivora > Viverridae > Paguma > Paguma larvata. Next base: position 124,644,881 of record CM057827.1, on the reverse strand, counting down.
CATCCCAACCGCCTTTTAAAAATGTCAAAACCTTGAGCACCTGGGCAGCTTAGTCCATTAAGTGTCCAACTCTTGAATTTGGCTCAGATCATGATCCCAGGGTCCCGGGATTGAGTCCCACATCGGGCTCTGCACTGAGTATGGAGCCTGCTTAAGATTCTCTCTCTCTGTCTCTCTCTCTCTCTCTACGCTTCTTCCCCTGTTGGTGCTCTCACTGTCTCTAAAATTAAAAAAAATAATAATGAAAATAAAAATGTAGAAGCCAGTCTTGCAGGCAGTACAGAAGTGTACCAGGGACCAGAGTTTGCCAAGCCCTGGTCTGTAGCAGTAAGAAAAGGTAGTCTGTGTAGTCAGGCATCTGAGAGAGCAGAAGATTTTCTGTCCAGTAGAGAAGACATTGCTAATACCAACCCAAGCCCTGAGCAAACGGGGACGCACCCAGGGGGGTGCAGTAAAGTTGCAGGAACACGGGAAACCTTACCCTAGAGGACTGGCTTGTGGACCAGGGTCAGGAGTAGAGAAGGCCAAGAGGGGCCCTCTAGGTCTTCAACTAGGAAGCTCATGGTGCACAAGAAGCATACCTGAACAGGGCTTCCTGTGGAGCCTTGAGCGGGTCGTGCTGTCCTGACCGAGTGCGCGTGCTTTCCCTAGAGTTGACTTAGCAGACCTTACTCTGCCCAGAGACGCTTGGGGGTGAATTTTCCTGAGAAGGACGAAGTACCTTGTAAGAACCTCCTAACCTTCGGACTTGGTATAATTGCCCTCCCCGTGGAACAGATTACAGCCATGGGTATCTACAGTGAGTGCATATTGAAGGAAATGGGAGGACTTCGTTTGCGTGAAATTAAAGCAAAGCTTCATAGAATGTGTACACTCTGAGTGGGTTTGTAATAAAGACCTACATGTCTGGACAATGTCTAAAAATGTTACCTACGAATAATTTAATCTCACTATATTCATCACCATGGTGAAAATTTCTAAAAGATATCCTAAGTTTTTGTCCCAAAACTTTTCTGTTTAGTTCATATGAACAAGATGCACTCGCTGGGACACTATATATTTTTAAGCCTCCTACTATTTACTAGGCTTAAAGTCAGAAAAGTAGCAAAGATCAGGTACCTCAAAGTGACTGTAACTGTTCTTTTCCCACACTAGCAACACCTTTTGATTTCATCAAGAAGCAGGAGCAATAGTAAGAGACTTCTGACTCATGTTCACCACTTTGGGTCTCTCCCTTTTCCAGGCTAGCCCTCTGCTCCATTAAGGAAAAAAATTCTGGCAGGCTAATTTAAAGACACCGACCTCTGTTAGATTATTCGCATATGTCAGCATTCTTGTTTCTGGAAATCATGGCAACTACTGATTTGATTTGTTTGAACTGTTACAGTAATGATTCATTTTATCTACTTAATTTAATCAGGATGCGATTTATCTTAATTTTGATTTTGGTTGTAGAGGTTGGCGATTTGAAGGAGCTGCAGACACTAGACATTTCTACCAATCGTTTGCTAACTTTACCCGAGAGGCTTCACCTGTGCCTTTCTCTGCAGTACCTCACTGTGGACCGAAATCGTCTCTGGTGTGTGCCACGCCACCTGTGCCAGCTGCCCAGCCTCAATGAGCTCTCCATGGCTGGAAACCGTCTTGCATTTTTGCCACTTGGTAAGTGATCATGTTTGTATGGCAAAGCAGAAAGGCCAAAGAATAAGATGGCAAGCCTTCGTTTCCTTGACTAGGAAGGATAGGGTGGTTTCCTTCATTCTGTTCACCTTGAGGATTGCCTCTCTGAATCCATTTTTGTAGTGAACAAAGCTCCGTTCATTCCCGCTTGAGCAAAAATGTTTCAGTTAGGGACCTCATATTTGAAAACAAATCTGTGCTGAAATGTTGTTTAGGCACAAACATATGTGACAGGAGAGGATTTGCTCTGAAAAAGGAGTTAAAACATATGTGTATGTATTATACACTTAAGGCCGTAACATTGACCGAGGATATTGAGCAACAGGGAAGGATGGCTACTGGTACAGAGATACCTGTTTAGATGTCGAATTTGAAGTAGATCAGTTTGTGTTGGATTAGAATGGTTAGAATTGCCAGGTAACCAGACTACACAATGTTTAAAACTTTAAAATTGCCTGAACTGCCCGCTGAGCTAGAAATGTCACACCGGCTAACAAATAATATATGATGCACTCTAGGTTTCCGTAGCTGGCCCGTTTTAATAAAACAATACAGTTATTTTCACTGATAATTGTGTTTTGTTAGCTCATAGGAAACAAAGGTACCATTAAAATATTTTTTTTAAATACGAGGCCCTGTAGAACCCTAAGCCACCATAGTAAGCCTCCTATGATTTTACTCATAAAAGCATTTTTTATGATGAATAATTTATGCCTGATGGCAGTGGAGTAAATCATTTACTAGCCCCCGAAAGGAAATATTTCCAACCGTAACACGGTACATGGGGTGCCTGGGTGGCTCAGTCGGTTAAGCATCGGACTTCAGCTTAGGTCATGATGCCAGGGTTCATGAGTTCGAGCCCTCCACTGGGTTCTGTGCTGACAACTCAGAGCCTGGAGCCTGCTTCAGAATCTGTGTCCGCCTCTTACTCTGCCACTTTCCCACTCACACTCTGTCTCTCTCTGTCTCAAAAACAAACAAACATTTAAAAAAATAATTAAAAAAAAACACAGTATACATACTATTTTCAATTAAAAATAACTGGGAAACATGAAAATCAATTTGAATAATAAATATCCAGTTTGAGAAGATTACTTTTCTATGAATATAATTAAATTCTATACTTAGAAAATTAACAAGATGAAATAAAGCCATTTCAGGTGTCAGTTACATTTCTAAGCAATCAGAGCTTTCTTTCAAGTAAGAAAAATATCACGGGGCTCTTGGGTGGCTCAGTTGGTTAAACGTCCACCTCTTGATTTCAGCTCAGGTCATGATGTCACAGTTGTGAGATCGAGCCCTGTGTTGGGTCTACCCTGACAGTGCAAAGCCTGCTTGGGATTCTTTCCTCTCCTTTTCCCTCTCTCCTGCTCATGCTCTCTGTCTCTCTTAAAATAAATAAATAAACTTAAATCAAGTGAGGGAGCACCTGGGTGGCTTAGTCTCAAGGTTCGTGAGATTGAGCCCTGCATCAGGCTCTGTACTGACCGTGTGGAGCCTGCTTGGGATTCTCTCTCTCCCTCTCTCTCTCTGCCCCTCCCCTGCTCACACTGTCTCTGTCTTTCTCAAAATAAATAAGTAAACTTAAAAAAATTTTTTAAAAAAATCAAATGAGAAAAGTATCAAATATAAAGAGATTAATTTAAAAAACCAAATGTACCTACTGTATAAACTGCAGGTTATGAAACAATTACGGTGGTCAAGCACCAAGCTACAAATCCAAAGATCCAAGTTCTAACCTGGTTCCACCACTCCAAGGTGTGTGACCTGGAGTAAATCACTGAAACTTTTCTGAGCTTCATTTACCTTATCTGTAAACCAAAAATAATAGCATTTATCCTGTTTACTTGAGAGATATTTTGAAGTTTAATAAGATAGCTCATATGTAAGAACTATAAAACAGTGTACAAACACAGATGACTCAAAAGAGAAGGTACAACTTCTGGATTACCATATCCTGCTTTTTAAAAGTTCTGTCCTCGGGAGCCTGGGTGGCTCAGTTGCTTGGGCAACTGACTCTTGAGCTATGTCAGGTCTTGATCTCAGGGTGGTGAGTTCAAGCCCTGTGTTGGGCTCCATGCTAACGTGAAGCCTTCTTTAAAAAAAATAAATAGAAGTTCTGTCTTCCTTCTCATATCAAGACCTTCTGTAGTAACCACTCAAACTTGTATTTACCACTTCCTATAGGCTGCTGCCTATACCAGCGCTGACTCCCTACCAAGTGATGGCTAGGATGGTACAGTCAGCGCTGATAAATGAATCGAGGAAAGGAGTGCAGGAGGGAAGTGAGGATATGATGATTCGATTTGTGTGGTGTAGAACTCAGTGGTATAAAATCAGCCCTCAGGGTAAAGCTGGAAATTCCGTGAGAAGCAACCATGGTTTGACTCTCAGGTGTTACCAGGAACAGATTAGCTTGTTAAATCTGGAGTTGCCCACACTGTTGTTCGCAGGGTTATTATTACTGTCATTGTTACCATTGACCACGTATATAAGGAGTGTTTCCATGAGTAATGCTACTGCAACTGTTTGTAAGAACAATCATTTATTGAATTGGGTATTCTCTTAGGCACGGTACAGAGGCTCCCGAATTTAATTATTTCAGAACCTGTTATTACAAAACCTATTGACAACTTAACTCTGCAGATGAGGAAATTGAGATTCAGACAAGTTACTTAACGTAACCACCCACAATCACAGCTAGTGAGACACAGAATTGAATTGCAAAGTCTGATTCTCAACTCTACATTCTTTCCACTTTGACATGCTATCTCTATATTCCAGACATGATCCCTCTGCAGGGGGACTTCATTTGGGAATATGGCCACTTCCAATGTCAAATTTGGGCAGCCATTTTGGACTCGTATACTCCTATGGAAACGCTAGTGGGCCCGATTCAGTCTCTTATTTGCTTAGCGGGGTCTGTCTGCCAGAAGGTACAGCCGTGTCTCACCTGCCCACTCTGGACGTCAACCAGCTGCTCTCAGTTAGTTGTTTCTAATCTGTCTTTAGCAGATCTTATAGTAAGAAAAATCTTAAGCTTAGGCCAGAGACCTGTTTGTCTGGCTCTCTGTTGGTGTCAGCCACTCTTCTTACTTTGCCTGGTGCCATCTACCTCGGTGGAGTTCCAGATTCCTTAATTTTGAAGTTGTGCTGTTAACAACTTGATTTCCTTGTCTTCTTGTTTCTTCCACCACATATGCTGTGTCTCAGGTCTGAACCATTGATCCAACAACTGGCTCCATCCTGCCTCTGGGTCTGGTCTGCAGATCGGACTGATACCAGTCTGATACCAGTTTTCATGTCTGATACCAGAGGCACACCGACCAGAATGCCATCCAGCTCTAGACCCCTGGTGCAGCCTAGAATCCCATATAGAATTGGACTCTTTAAACTCTTGAATCTTGTTTACCAGTCTTGAGCCTCTGGGTGCGTTCTCAGGTCCAGGCAGTCTCCTTCACCTTGCCTATTCTACACTGCTCACCGAGGCTTATCCAACCATGGCGCCTTATCACGCTGGTCATTTGCCATTCATTCTTACCTGTTGTTTTAGCAGTGACGCAGCCGGACACGTGCTGTGGTGGTGGCAGTGGTATTGGGAGAAAAGAGAAGCCATTCCAGTAGGAACTTGACCTCTGTTAGTGTTTGCAGTGCTGAGGAGTGACGTTGTCTGTCATGCTGGATGCTTGCAGCAGCAGATGGCTGGTACAAGGTGATAAGAACGGTCGTTGGGTAGAAGACAGAGTCCACTAACCATCGCCTGGCTGCTTTTCTGCTTTGGCTCCCCAGTAGTTTATTGAGCGGCGCATCTTCTTTGTGCGCCACGGTAAATGCTGGCATGCGTAAGGAAGTGGGCCTCTCTTCTTCAGCACTCAGGGTTCAGTGGGGAGTAGAGCCTTGCAGATGAGTTTCCGTCTCTAGGTTTCTCATCACCCCCAAAACCTCGCCTTTGCGTTAGGAGAGGCTTCCTTCGTGAACTGGTTGACAGGGTGTCAGGGAGCCTGAGAGGCAGGCGGATCTGCCCTGGGCTCTGAGTAGGGTCCCTCCCAACAGTCGAGGTGACCACCTGTCAACACTGGGGCCGCGGGCGACCCAGGAGAAGGAAGCAGTTTCATAGTCCTCTGGGTGCCATCCCAGGTTCATGGCCCAGCGGGACCCAGGCCTGTGGTGGGGTTGATTTTGCCATAGGAAGCCGTGGGAGCAAGAGGAAGAGGCTGCAGATCATCTGCTAAGAAAGAAACAGGCCGCCGAAGCAGTGCTCCGCGCTGGGCTCAGGGATTCTCTGGGAACAGTGGAAGTAAAGGGTCAGGAAGCACGGGTAGCCTTTCCACCTTGTTATTTGTATTGGGTGAATCTTCGTAAAGAAGTGGGTGAGATGACCAGAGAGGGCTTCGGGAGATTGGAGGCAGGGCATCTGGGAAGGTGAGGGTGTTGAATCTGACAGAAAACTCAGCGCTCTTCTCCTTGTTTGTGGGATTTGTCGGGGAGGGGGAGTTGATTTCTTTTCTGGTTTGTTTTTTAATACCATGAAGGCGGCTTTGGAAAGGGAATGCAAGTAAGCCTTTCAGAGAAAAATAATTAAATCCGTAGCTGTCCTTCCATGGTGTTTGTGTACTTGTAATCTTTCTTCGAACTCCTTCCTCATAAATCAAAGCTGTCGAGCAGCACCTGGGTGACTCCGTTGGTTAAGTGTTCGACTTCGGCTCAGGTCATGATCTCACAGTCTGTGAGTTCGAGCCCCGCATCGGGCTCTGTGCTGACAGCTCAGACTGGAGCCTGCTTCGGATTCTGTGTCTCCCTCTCTCTGCCCCTCCCCGGCTCATGCTGTGTGTGTCTCTCAAAGATAAATAAATATTGAAAAAAAAATTAAAACCAAAGCTGTCTAAAGCTAAGAACCATCAAGGACAGAGCCAGATGAAGCATGAGGCTGCTGACACTGCCTTTCCCTAGAGAGCGGAGCTTCTCTCGCAGTCTTAGCTAAGAAGGACACCTCGACAAGACTTAGGAGATTCTGTGTGGACACACACACACACACACACACACACACACACACACACACACAACCCGGGTTTTCACGTACGCGTCTCCTATGTCTAAATGTGATGCTGCAAGCACAGTACAGGAACTTGAAGACTTAAGAAACACGTGCAGGAATATCTCTGCCTGCAGTCGGAGGTCGGAATCTTATTTTGGGGAGTTACTTACTGAATTCGGTTGCTTGCCAAAGAAGGTTGACTTAGAAGAAAAGCAGTTTTTTTCTGGAGCCTCTTAAAAGAATGTCATATATCAGCCTCTTCAAAAAGCAACTTCTAGGTGATTTAAGTAACTTGCGATGCTAGTAAGCCATATCATTCTTTGAGTACATTCTTTTTAAGATGAGCAGATGCCTCAAGAAAGAAGGATGCTCCTATTCTAACTATACCATGATAATGATAATTGAGTGACAGATTAGTCTACAAACAGAAGGTTTTGCCACAGTGGTGACTGTCAGTGAGGAGGATGGGGAAACCAAAGCTGTGAGATTCACTAGAGATTTTGAAATGTGAGTATTTGTTGATTCAGTACAGTTCTGTACACCAGCTAGCTCCTAGAGTTGTGACTTCCCTCCAGGCTTCTGAAAGTGTAGGAAAATACAAAGGAGAGCGTTTTTTGTGTTTCTTTCCCTCTTAGGCTTTTTTTTTTAACCAGGTGTACCTGGTTTCTCTTGCATAATGAATAAGCCTGATTATTCAGTAATGTTCACGGCTTATTTAATGATGAGTAATAGATAGAAGTACCACGAGGTTGCCTATGCACAGACTGGCTGTTGAAGGGCAGCTTTTATCGAGCCCCCAGGAAGTGCTGTGTCATCTAAACTCAATGTCAGTCGCTTCTGTAGTTTAAGAAAACAAGAGAACAAAAGTTGCACCCACCTTAGCAGGTAGAACTTTTGACTGTTTGAAAACAACCAACACATTAAAAAAAATTTTTTTTAATGTAACTTTTGAGAGAGAGAGACAGAGAGAGACAGAGCATGAGTGGGAGGGGGCAGAGAGAGAGGGAGACAGAATCCGAAGCAGGCTCCAGGCTCTGAGCTGTCAGCACAGAGCCCTGACACAGGGCTCAAACTCACAAACCGTGAGATCATGACCTGAGCTGATGTCAGACACTCAACTGACTGAGCCACCCAGGCACCCCAACAACCAGCAAATTCCTAACTAAGAACATTTGGCAGATGCCTCTGAGATTTATAGAATATTCTAGTACATAAATTACCATGGAGTGAACCCAAAGCTTAATAGAGAATAACTTCCTACTAACAGGAAATTATGTGGGTTTCTAAACCAGTCCTAGAGCCCTTCCTTCTAGGAGATTCTAGTAACCCAGTGTTTATGTTCGTGGGAAGAGTTGCTCTGTGTGCTGTCGACGTGCTGTGCGGGAGGCGACGGCTCCATTACCACTATGCAGTACCCAGAGACATTGAGCATGACTTCGATAAGGAGGTAAAACAGGCCCTTTTATCACATAACAGGAAGTCACTCCAGTTTTCTGTAGAAGTTGTAGTTGTTTTTTCCTTTATAGGAATTGGATACCTCGTACAGAAAAAACCATTCTTGGCAAGTAGGGTGCCGTTTTAGAAAGTAGCTTCTAGGCATTTTCAAAACTTACGCTTACATCCCTTCTCTCACTGCAAATGGCATATAAAAGACACAAAGCTGGTAACTGCACTTGTTTTTTCCATTGGTTCTTGAGCTTGTTTGCTCTGTGTCAGCTTAGAAAGTCAGCAAGATAATTTTTCCCATTTTTTAAGAAAATATTTAAGTCCACGCAGTGAAACTACTCAAACTTCAAACCAGTACGGAAACCACTTAATAATTCTGTAATCTCAGACTTAGAGATGAATGTAAACTGTGCTTGGCTGAACCATGAATGTATTTGATCTGCAGTTTGAAGAACTACTGCCTTGAGGTCATTGTTTAATGGGAATTATTTGCAAAGTTTTGTAGCCTGAAATCAGCTTCACTGCTTAGAAGGTTTGTTCTAGTACAGGCCAGCAGTCCCAGAGGTTGGAATTAGTCCTGTGTTTGAGCAGAAGTTATGACGACTGCTTTCCAAGAAGAGGCCACTAAAATCTTGTTCTGTGGGGAGTGTTGGGTCTGTCTCTAATCAAAGGCATAATGAAACAGGAGAAAAGAAGGGTTTGAAAATAAGGCTCAGAAACTAGTAATGGGAAAAAAATGAGAGAGAATTATTCTCTCAATTAAAAACCTTGTTTTTAAGAATAAAGGTATTTTAACTCTTGTATTTCTTCAAGAAAGTGGATATTCAGTGCTCTTTTTTGAACGCTCTTTTTACAAAGATTGGTAACAAAAATTATTTATTTATCTTTGTGCTGCTTACTCATCTGATCCTTTTCCTCTGTCTTAATGATACCTCTGCTTTGTTTTTCTTGTATCACAGTAGGCCTTTGCTCTTGCCTTAAGGTTTTCTTCAAGAGTGACTATGATTATTGAACATGGCTTCTGTAGCATGGGCCAGACATTGTACTATGCTCATGTGTGAAGGGAAAAGTTCACCTAGTGTAGGTGAGCTTTAAATGAACAAACGGGTGTTTTTCTCTAAGTTTTGGAATAAGACTTGTGGATATTTTAATAAGTATGAAAAAGTTAGCCCTGTTTTCTTAAATATCAGTTTTAAAAAAAAAAAGAGCGGACTCTCATTCTTTAAAAGGTACAGAGGTGACAGTGTTATAATATCCATACGATCCAAAGCAGTCTACAGGTTCAGTACGATTCCTATCGAAATACCAATGGCATTTTTCACTGGGCTAGAAAAAAATAATCCTAAAATTTGTATGGAGCCACAGAAGACCCCAAATAGCCAAAGCAATTCCTAAGAGAGAAAAACAACATGGGAGGTAGCATTTCAAACTATATTACAAAGCTATAGTAGTCAAAACGGTATGGCACTGGCATAAAAACAGACACAGACATCAATGGAACAGAATGGAAAGACCATAAATAAACCCACAGTTACAGGGTTAATTAATTTCCGACCAAGTGGGCAAGAATATCTCTTCAAGAAATGGTGTTGGGAAAACTGGACAGCAGCATGTCCAGTGGACATGAAAACTGGGCCACTTTCTTACACCATGTATGGAAGTAAACTCAGAATGGATTAAAGACTTAGATAGAAGACCTAAAAGTATAAAACACCTAGAAGGAAACACAGGCAGGTAGCGTCTTTGACATCAGTCTTAGCGATATTTTTTTGGATCTGTCTCCTCGGGTGAGGGCAGCAAGGGCAAAATTAATGGGATATGTCAAACTAAAATGCTTTTGCACGGTGAAGGAAACCCAACAACAAAATGAAAAGGCAACCTACTGAATGAGAGAAATATTTGCAAATTACATATCCGATAAGGGGTTAACATCCCAATTTATAAAGAACTTAGAAAAGTATCAAAAAATAAACAAATGGATTAAAAAAAGGACAGAGGGGGGCACCTGGGTGGTTCAGTTGGTTAAGTGGCCAACTTCGGCTCAGGTCATGATCTCACTGTTTGTGAGTTCAAGTCCCACGTTGGGTTCTGTGCTGACAGCTCAGAGCCTGGAGCCTGCTTCCAATTCTGTGTCTCCCTCTTTCTCCCCCCCCTCTCTCCCTCTCTCCCTCTCTCTCTCTCTCTCTCTCTCTCTCTCTCTCTCTCTCTGCTTCTCCCCCACTCACGCTCTGTCTGTGTCTCTCAAAAATAAATAAACATTAAAAAAAAATGGACAGAGGACCTGAATAGATATTTTCCCAAGGAAGACATCCAGATGGCCAACAGGCACATGAAAAGATACTCGACATCACTAAACCAGCAGGGAAATACAAATCAAAACCACAATTTGATGTATCACCTCACACCTGTCAGAATGACATTAGGTCAAAAAGACAAGAAATGACAAGTACTGGTGAGGCTGTAAGAAAAGGGAACCCTGTGCACTGTGGTGAGAATGTAAATTGGTGCAGCCAGAGTGGCTGCACCAGGATGGCACTTCCTCAAAAAATGAGAAATAGAACTGTTTTACACCCCACCAGTTCCACTTCCAGGTATTTATGCAACAAAAACACGAATTTAAAAGGACACCTATACCTTTATACACTCTTGTGTGCATTGTAGCAGTATTCACAATAGCTATGATATGGGAGCCGTCTACATGTCCATAGATTAATGGATAAGGAAGATGTAGTATGTAAATACAGTGGAATATTAGTCATAAAAAAAGAGAAATCTTGCTATTTACGACAATGTGGAAAGACCCTGAAGGCATTATGGGAAGTGAAATCATAGAACGACAAATAGTGAATGACTTCACTTACGTGTGGAATCTAAAAAACAAAACAAACCCACCATCCAATAAATGTTTAAACTGTGAGTTTTGTTCGTAGATACAGGGAGCATAGATCGCTACAGAGAATAAAGTCCTAGTTGCCAAAGTGGCGAGGGTGCAGGGTTGGGTAAAATAGGCGAAGGGAATTAAGAGGTACTTACAGTCTTCTAGTCATAAAATAAATGACCCAGCAATGTAATGTACAGTATAGGGAATATAGTAAAAAGATACAGATGTGAAATTTCGAAAAATCATAGTAGGAAGGCTAGATCTTTGAGCAGAATCTTTGCCAGCAAATTTTTTGTTAATTTGGTTTTGGAACTCGGAGCTTTTAAAATAGTGACAAGAATGTGCCTTACCTCGGAAATCTGGAAGGTGTGGTCAGTGGACTCTAAAGCGAAAATCTGGAGCTTCTGTCAGTCATAGTTTTCAATAAAGGTCTTCAATTTTGGAGGGCAGGAAAAAAACGGGTATAAGTCCAGCTGGGCAACAGCTCAGGATGAGATAACGGGGTGAAGACACTGCTGTCCATGCTGCTGTGGCGACGGAAGACACGCTGCTGTAGGGTGCCTGCGTGGCTCAGTAGGTTGAGTGTCTGACTTCATCCCAGGTCATGGTCTCACAGTTTGTGAGTTTGAGCCCCACATCAGGCTTGCTCCTGTCAGTAAGACCCCGCTTTGGAGCCTCTGTCCACTCCCCGACTCTCTCCGCCCCTCCCCCATTCATATTCCCTGTCTCTCCCTCTCTCTCTCTCTCCCCCTCTCTCTCTCTCTCTCTCAAAAATAAACATTAAAAAAAATAAAAAGACACGCTGTTGTAATTCCTGAGTCTCTTGGACAGTCGGCATGAAGTCTCCCTTTCTGGGATCTTCTCTGAGGGAATTCTTGGCATTTCTTGAAATTACTGCTGTAATTCTGTAAGTCAGAACTACCTTACCAGTTATCAGGTCTTTTAAAGGGAGCAAAGGGATATTTTGTTCATCGTGTGTCTCCTTGGCAGTGTCTTGACATCACACCTGGATACCTGGGCACGGTGCCTGTCTCCCAGCACCCACGGCACCCAGGCAGCTTGCTGGGTAGTATCACCTCCTACATTATGTGGGAGTTCCCTGCTTATATGGAAATAATGTGTTTGGGGAGGCTGTCTAACTAATACCATGGTGAACCAGGCCAGCACGCTTTTAAATTCCACCTCTGCCATTTAATTGCTGTGTGATCTCGGGCTTAGAAAGGCTGTTTGATTTGTCTAACTCTCAGGAACAGGGTAAAATTAATACCAACTTCATGGGACTATTGTGGATATTAAATATGATCTATTTAAAACACCTCTGTCACTCATAAATACGCCCTAAGCACACAGTCGATGTGAACTATTTTTATTGTTTCACTAGACTGTTTGAGAGGTTGGAACTGTATGTATCTTCACTTTGGTACCCCAACAATCTAGCACAATGTCTAGCTCATTGATCATCATAATTTCCTTGTCACATGAACTATGCAATACAAATAGAGATGCTGAGGAGGAAAAAAGAGAAATCGAGATCCCGATGCTTGAATATTTAAGCCAACAGCAAAGGAAGCCTTCAGTCATTCAAATTCATTAAAATCAATTTATTTTAATGCATCACTTGATGATCTATGTATAAAGCATCTTATTATAATTCACTGTGAAATCTTACTTTGTACAAGTTGAATAGATCAGAAAGAATTGATTATGTAAAAGATTTAATGGAGTTTGTGTGCATATGTTTACAGAAACTAGCACTGTCAACTATTCTTTAATAATAAAAAAAAAGAAGCTAACACTTAAAAAAAAAAGTCATTCTTCTGAAAAAGCGGTTGAAAAGTTCTCTTTTATAAAAGGCATCATGAAGGTAAATTTTAAATTTGTTTTACAGATGATTTTGGAATAGACCGTAAATGACTGAATTTGTTGTGAAGAAACCCACATTTTGTAATTACATTAAGCTGTAATTAGGACTGATAATATATCTGGCTGATGGAGCCATGATAATCCGTGTGACACGGATAGAATATTCCAAACAACCTATGTAGGTCTGTTGCTTTGATGTCGTAGTTTCTGTTACCCCATCCTTTTGTGGAAGAGGATACATCATGCACCTTTTGATAAAATAAATGAGTTTCACACTGTAAGTGTGCAGTAAACAGATCCTATTCAGTTCTGGCCCATGCTGTCATTCCGTGCTTGCCTTTTACAGTATAGTTAAAAGAGCAGTAACCTAGATACACAGGTTTTTCTTCCATCTTCAGCCATGTGGACTGCATATGTCAGAGCCTTGAAGTTAAAAAAAAAAATCGGAGTTTGTGCAGGACTACTAGCTTTTGCTAATTTCCAAGTAACAATACTTTGATCTGTGCATCTGGAAAAAAAAGGGGAAACATTTTAGACAGTACAGCAGTTTTAAAAGCCACATGAAAAAGTTCTTTGTTGCTTTAGCATATATGCATATGGACAGCTTCCTTGCTTTGTAAGGTCAAGGTACTGGGCATTTTTTGCACAGGAAGTTTAAAAAATATTATTACCTGGTATATATATTGCCAGGTATTGGTGTATTAAAATTAACGGAAGGAAGAAAACAAGCCAGCTCCTTAGCTAGTACGTGAATGGTCTCTTCCAAAGTTATTAAATGAAGATTTTTCTCTTTAAAGAACAGAAGAACCATTTCAAAGCTTTTTCTGCAGAAACCACTTGCATTTCAGCCTCATTATGATTAAAAATGCCATTCCGTTGTGCTTGGGGTTTCGCCAGGGGGAGGGTTTTGGGCCGAGAGCATGCTCTCGTGAGGCCGTCACAGCTCTGCCCGTAGAGCCTGCGACCTTGCCGGGCCAGGTGTCTAGCTGTCTCAGCCTCACCAGTAGGCCGTGCTGGTCAGCTAAAGCAAGAGTTACCCGCTTCTCTTCTTAATCTCAGACTCTGTTTTGTGATCTTGCCTTTATATTCAGAGGAGAGAAGTAAGAGATGAAGACGTATCGAGAACCAGTTGTTATGCAAGGGATCAAGCTTGGTGCTGTATAATGTATAAGCCTGTGAGATACGATGGTATCATTGTCTCCATTTTGCAGAGGAGGTAGCACGCAGGGAGCGTTTCACTTCCGCTAGGGCCCGGGAGCAGTTAGAAAGTAGAAAGTCAGGATTCAGACTCCGTTCCAACTCCACAGCCCACGACATCCTATAATTTCAGTACTGCTCTCTTACTGTCTACGAGATTGTGTTATATGGAAAGTTGAAGTGTCTATACCTAGCGCTCCTGTCCACGAGGTATTCTGCTTATCGCCGTGGGACGGATTTGAACACCGCTGATTAACATTTTCTTCAAGCTTCAGTGGAAACCAGTTCATTCCGTAATGGGGCATATATTAGAAAATTACATACCCCAAAGGGTCAGGAGATACAAAAAGACTTCTGTAATATTGAAAATCTAAGGTAAGATCTGAAATTGGGGCACCTGGGTGACTCAGTCAGTTAAGCATCCGACTTCAGGTCGTGCTCTCATAGTCTGTGAGTTGGAGCCCTGCGTCGGGCACCGTGCTGACAGCTCAGAGCCTGGAGCCTGCTTCAGATTCTGTCTCCGTCTCTCTGTCCCACCCCCGCTCACACTCTGTCTCTCTCCCTCAATAAAATAAGTAATGAACATTAAAAAAAAGAAGATCTGAACCAAATAGCATTTTTAAATCATTGACTCTTCATATTTTCCCCTGTAAAGCTAGGATAGGAAAGAAGACGAAACCACGTAAGAAGCAGCAAGTATCAGCTTCTGTTTAACTCTGTATTACGATCTTTGCATGGAGACTCATTTAATTTTTGCACAAGCTCTTTTGGGTGTATTAGAGGGGAGAGGTGCTTCCACTGTCATGTCCCATTTTGTGTCCTTGACTTAGGATGAATCACTGTCTCTAGAGGCTGTTGCCTCCAACTCTTTTCTGTGCAATTAAACTACAGAAAAGTGTTAGCGCCTTTTGCTGCGTGCCAAGGAGAATTCTCTCTTAATTGGCCTTCTGCTGTAGGGCCACACTTCCAAATATGTCACCTACTAATAATTAGAATAATAATAACTGCCATATACTGGAGAAGGTGTATGCCAAGGATTCTGCTTGATAACTTATAAACTTCATTAGTAATTCTCACCGAACTTGAGAGCTAGCATGATTGTCTCCTTTATATGGTTAAGGAAAACTGAGGACACTCACTTAGTAAATAAAAGAACAGTATTCTGACCCAGGTTGTCTGACTCCAAGACCGTGTTCTCACTCCGTGAATTAGTATCTTATACTCTTTCCCGCTGCATAAGCGCAAGTAAACCATCTTTCTTTGAGTCCATAGGGGCTCTGAAACCAGGGCTTTTTGCATTTTATCAATGTAGTTTCATTTAAAAAAAAAATCCCAGAGTTTTCTATATACCTTTAAAGTCTACAGATGTCTATTTGTGATGACAGGAGATTTGTAGGCACAGCAGAGAAGTGGTAAAGAAATCTAGAATAGGAATTCTTTGGGTAACGCCGAGGCCTTTTTCATCGCAAGTAGATTCTGGTATTTCTATCTGTATTTTTCCCATCCGTGTTCTTTAAATGTATAGCCTTTTTTACCAGTATATTTGCGTATACATGTTTACTAAAGTAGCAGGACACTTTATTTTGGCAAGTATATATTCTCAGACTTAAAAAATATATATTGCATAACGATTTAAATTTCACAGGTTACTTCCACTTTCAGTTGTCATAACAATCTGGTAAGACTGAGGGACTGGGCACTACTGTGCCATTCGAATGTATTGCAGACCGCAGCCCTGCTCACCCAGCTAATGAGTGAAGGAATAGACACCTGAGATATGAGCAGACAATTCACCAAAAACAAAAACAAAACCGTAAAAAATGGCCCTCAGACATATTTGAAAATGTTCACACTCATAATTAAAGAAATGCAAATTAAAACAATGCCGAGATACCATTTCTCACCTATCAGAACAACCCAAATTTTTAAAGAGGATAACTTGTTTTAAAAGTTGGCGAGACTGTGGAAAAGGCAATGCCTTCATACGTTGCTGTAGGGAATGCAAATTGGTAGAACCCTCCGGGGGAGAAGTACCAAGAATCTACCCATCTTTTGACACAGATGGAGATGTAGACACGGATTCACGTACATCCATATGTTTTCTAAGTCTGTCCCCTGAGAGATCCCGGAAGTGATGGCACCCCCCCCCCGCCCCCGCACGGGAATGAGCACACATGGCTCAGATCTTGCCTTATAAACACTAAACCCCAATAAAAGGAATGGAAGCTGCTTGGAGAAGTGGTTGGTTTCAGGGCTAGAGAAGGGAAGATAAAAGCTGAGCTTAGAACATCTTGTGCCAGAAAGTAAGGAAGTGCTCAAAAAAGAATGAAAACTGGGGCGCCTGGGTGGCTCAGTTGGTTAAGCGCCTGACTTTGGCTCAGGTCATGATCTCATGGTTTGTGGGTTCCAGCCCCGTGTCCGGCTCTGTGCTGACAGCTCAGAGCCTGGAGCCTGCTTCAGATTCTCTTTCTGTCTCTGCCTCTCCCTGGCTCGCTCACTTGTGCTCTCTCTCTCAAAAAAATGAGTAAATGTTAAAAAAAGTTTTTAAAAAAGAATGAAAACTTGTTAGAAGAACATAAGAGCCAACCCTGAAGCTGCTCCTAATTGCCAAAACTGGAACATTTTGACCAAAACAATAAATTATAATAGTATTGGGTTTTTAGTCCTTATGATAAAATAAATATCCATGAATCCATATGGATATAAAAATCAACCAAGCAGGGACGTCTGGGTGGTGCAGTCCGGTTAAGCGTCTGACTCTTGGTTTCAGCTCAGGCAATGATCTCACAGCTTTGTGGGTTCAAGCCCCACATCCGGCTCTGTGCTGGTAATGTGGAGCCTGCTTGGGATTCTCTCTCCCTCTCCCTCTGCCCCTTCTCCACTTGTGCTATTTCTGTCTCCCTCTAAATAAATAAATAAACTTTAAAAAAATCAATCAAATACGTAAATGGGAAGGAAGGAAAGGCTCTTCCTTACTGAATTGCACGTAAAAAATGTAGACAGAAAGTACAGCACTAGGTAAATACCGCGCAATAATTACTGCAAACCAAGAAACGTTGCTGGGTGCTAAAATTAATATGCAAGATTTTGAGGAGGAACAGGACATTTACATAGCCTTGGGCTTATAGTAATCTGAGGACATGACCTGGGGCTTGGAGGGGCTGTTTCCAAGATGGCTCACTCACATGGCTGTTGGCCGTGGGCCTCAGTTCTTCTCCAGAAATCTGCTGGAGGGCTCTTCTGACCAGGATGTTGTCTTCCTCCAGAATGAGTGCTCCAAGGCAGAGAGCGAAGAGGAAGCCACAGTGCCTTCTGTGGCTTACTGTCTGAAGTCACATACCATTTCTGCCTTTTCTTATCTGTTAAGATACCGTTAAGCCACCACACTGGGGAAGGGCATCTCTAGCCAGTAGCCCGGAAATTATTTTTTCTCCCTGAGAGTTGCCACTTCCCCTTTTGTTGACTCCCAGCACTCCCAGCTCTGCTTCCTCTTTTCGTGTCTTGCTCTAGTGCTAGTCCTGGACAGGATTGTCGGGATTATGATAGGACTAGCAGTGGGAAGGAGGAGGGAGGACCCTTCCCCACCCTGTGCCACAAGGAACCCTTCTTACCTCAGTCTTCTGTCACCCCTCCCACCTTCTGTAACAGAGTGTCCAGAACTCAGCTGTGAATCCATAAGACTTCTACAAGCCACTCTCTAGAGCAGTGATTGTACTGTAGGACAGTTCTCATTTTTCTTGGCCATCTTCATCTGTATTACTACATATTCTCATCTCTATCCCCAAGGCCTACCACAGTGCCTACAAGGTCCCTAATGGGTAAATGGGTTTTCTTTTGAAATGTAAATGTACTTAAGAGCACCCCAATTTAGCTATCTGGGCCCCCCAGTCTTTCCCAAACTACAGGACTAGGGGGAAGAGATGTCCTTCAGCCTGTTGCCTGTTTGCACAAGCAGAGCTCCAGAAAAATTTTCAGAAATGATGTTCTTGCTTCAGGGAGTAGAGGGTTAGCAATGCTGCTGAGGACTTATCTGTGGCAGTGAAGGCAAAGAGCCCCACCCAGTGAGTGCTAGGAGTGGAAAGGAAGACTGGTTGAATATTCTAGGGCACACAGGAGGCAGGAAGGGATGACCTCAACACTTGGGAGTATCTCTACTATGTCTACTGCCTTTGGTAACTCTGTGCCTCATCTCTTCACTGAGTCCCCCCTCCAGCCTTGGCTCCTCCATTGCCCAGCCACTTCTGGAAAACATCTGAATTCTGTCTCTTTCTGGCATACCTGTTCCAGACTCCTCTTTTTGGACCCCCCCATTCCTGGTACTTACTGTTAAATAACAAAAATTCAACCAAGTAAGTTTGAAGATCCAGTTGGCTTGATTAAGCGATGATGGGGCAATATCCCATCTAGCAAGTAGAAAGGAGCTCTGTCAAGCTGTAGAAAAGGAAAAATCTTTAAAGGCAGAGAGGGAGCAGTAAAAAGGAAGTTATTAGGAAAGAATGCATTGTTTCAGGCGAGGTTGCCCGATAAAGGGAACAGATGGGGTCTGTCAGTAAATTTCCTAGTGCTGACCAGGAAATTCCATGTTGCCTGGTTAAAGGGTGCATTCCGGGGTGGGGGCGGGAGGGTTGAAACTGCAATTAGGTTAGGTATTAAACCCCTGTTCGGTGACGCAGCTGAGCATCAGTGACTCCGTTCTGGGCCTGTGGTTTTCTTTTTGACAAGTCCCATTCCAATCCTTACTGGCCTCGTTCACCTTGCCTTCCCACCTCACTAGGTGACTGAGACTTAAGGTCCCCTTTGCTGCTTCCTCTTCCCGAAGCCTTGAATACTTGCTTCGTTCCTACATCGGCCTAGCTCCAGAGACTTCAGCCCAGCCAGGGCCTGGTCCCTCGCCCTGCCCTGCCTCAGCCACTCCCATCTCTTTGCCCAGGGGAGGAGAGACACTGGTTAGTTAACACGGGGGTAGAACTAAGCTGGTCTAGGCGGATCTGCCAACTTTCCATTAGAGGAAAATAAAACTGAATGAAGATCTACAACAAACGTTATTCTTAAAATTTTTTATAAAAAGTCGTAGACATTCTGTGTGGGAAGGAAATTTAATAATATTTGATTCCCTGTTATTTCATTTTCAAGAAATCAAGTTCCAGGTGGGTTAAGTAATTTTTCTACAGTCACGTTTTCTTTGTTTCTTTTCTAATGTTTGTTTATTTTTAATAGAGAGCGTGAGCAGAGGAGAGGCAGAGAGAGAGAGGGAGACAGAATCCAAAGCAGGCTCTGTGCTGACAGCAGCAAACCCGATACAGGGCTCGAACTCATAAACCGTGAGACCATGACTGGAGCCAAAGTCAGACACTCAACCGAGCCGCCCAGGCGCCCTAAACAGTCACATTTTCTGATGCACAGCGATCTACTCTGTGAGCTGACTTGGTTTCACACGCAGATTTCAATTAAATCTGTACCAATTGGTCTTCCAGAATAGAAGTTTTGAATTATTCTGATACTATGGATTACATTTTACATTTCACGCTGCGCTGGTACATAGTTAACGGGAATTACAGTACTTCTCTTTCTAATCCAGATTTAGGTCGATCTCGAGAACTACAATACGTGTACGTGGATAACAACATTCACCTGAAAGGCTTGCCGTCCTATCTGTACAATAAAGTCGTTGGGTGCAGTGGGTAAGGCTGATTTCATATTTTATACTAGAGCTAAACTCTTTCCTACGCTCATTTCTATTTCATTGTTTGCTCCTGATGTAACTTAGAAATAGGTGAACTTTGGATGATCATGTTCGGTTCTGTCTTTGGCCTTAATATGCTTAACCAAATACCTTTTGAAACTAAGAATATCGGGCAAGCAATTTGCAGTATTATACTTCGAGTTCAGTTAGTAAGCAAGTTGTTTATTATTTTCCAGTCAAAAACGAATCCATATATACTATTATAAATTCAGTAGTATCAGTCACTGAAACTGGAGGAATCAGCATGAACTTCAAAGCTTCTGCACTCCACTGCAGTGACAATTTTACTCCAGGAATAGCCTTAGTATCTAGAACTTGACCGTTTCGAAATATTTAGAATACAACATTGGAAATAGTCCCTTAATACGAATCATGATTCTGGCGACCAAAACAGATGTTTCAGTTCAAGGGAAGTGATAGGCTTTTATTTTCAGAGCAGCAATAATCTTTCCTTCTCAGTCAGGCTTTTAGAAAAGCGGTTTCAGCTTTTTATTTTCTTTTACTTCTTTTTGAGAGAGAGAAAAAGAGAGAGAGACAGACAGGGCTTGAGCGAGGGAGAGGGAGAGAGACAGAGGGAAACAGAATCTGAAGCAGGCTCCAAGCTCTGCTTGAACTCATGAGCTGTGAGATCATGACTTGAGCCAAAGTCGGATGCTTAACCAATTGAGCCACCCAGACGCTCCTCAGCTCCTTCTTCTGTAACTGGGACCAGACCACCTTAAAATGTTTCCCACAGTGGTATGGGATTAAAATAGGACAACTCGGCTACCAGGACCTGCTTTTAATTGGCCTAACTTTCCTCACATAAACAGCCAAAGAATACTGGGGAGATCTTTGAGACTACCTAGCCCGCGTATTTGACTCTGTCCTTGTAATCCCAACCCCCTGCATAACCTGGCTCATACTATATGTAGTTCTGGCAAGAGAGTTGACAATAAGCTTGTTCACAGAGAACAGCCGCTCCCCCATTGGCTTGGCTCCAGAGGATGGGCACTGAGCAGCGATGGCTCCAGAGAGCGCATTCCTAGGAATAACAGCCTTCCCTTAGGAAGAATTATACAGTTGTTATCTTGGAAGAGCCTTCGATGATGCTTCGAAGCGTGCACATAGGCTGATGAAATACAAGCCCAGAGATGTATTTCAGAACCTTCTGTGAAGCAGAGATAATAGAATGGTGGTGGAGTTTTTAGCGCGGTGATTTTTCGACAGCTGATTATGTGACAGCTGTGAAACTACTCAGTCATTAATCCTAATGAGTTCTTAAAGGATCTGTAATATAGTCTAATTCTTCCAAGTAGTAAGTAAAATGCCCTCCTTCACCGAAATACATGGAATGATGCAAGCAGGCTCCAAGGCTGAAGGCAGTTTTTCCCACACCTAAGCCTTCAGAGACTGCTTGGAAGTCTCTACCACAATTAAGGAGCAATTTTACTTAAGATAAAGAGCCTTCTAGATATGGAGGTTATCGACTGTTCTATTTGTGCTGAATACGGAGACTTTTTTCATCCTTCACTTGGTATCTGGTAGCAGAAGTAGTGAATTTTATGAGGTTCAAATCTTTGACAGTATAAATAATAGGACAAAATATGTGAGTTATTAGTTAGTAGTCCACCTTTATTATTATTATTATTAACACCTTCCTCTGGAAGTTGTAGTAAGAAAATATTCAGAGGACAGTATCAGACATTCGGTTTTGTAATATTAGTTCTTTTGGGCGGATAGGCAGTCCCACTTACAGATGAACTGTGATCCAAACGGCATAGTGGTTTTCCTCAGAATGTATTTCTCACTACCATCATTTCAAGTGGTTATATGTCTAGCCAGCTTATTAAAAAGTCATTTAACCCATTTTGCACCCCCCAAAATTTCTATGATATCTTGTGGTAAAATGTACTCAGAATTCTTTTTTTTTTTTTTTTAATGTTTATTTTTGAGAGAGAGAGTGTAAGCAGGGGAGATGCAGAGAGAGAGGGGACAGCGGATCTGAAGCAGTCTCCGCGCTGACATCAGAGACCCCCATGTGAGGCTCAGACTCACGAACCATGAGATCACGACGCGAGCTGAAGTCAGACGCTCAGCCAACTGAACCACCCAGGCGCCCCTGTACTCAGAATTCTAATAGATGGTGGTTTCTGAAGGTTTGGCAACAGAATTAAGGAACCCCCTTTGCTTTCTTTCTCTTGTCGAATATGTGCAAAGGGACTCCCCTATTCCACGTCGAAGTGGGGTCTCTGGGAGGAGGAGGGGCAAAGAGTAGAACAAAGATCTGAAGTGAACCTAATATAAAGAGCAAAAGGGTATTTGAGGCCTAGAAAGTGTGCTTCCTGATTCCGAACAAGGATCTTGGTTCACTTAGTTCATTCAGTGAATATTTATTGAGCAACTACCCCGGTCACTATGTCGGAAAATGGCCATACAGTGATGAGTAAAACCATATAATCTAGCTGGAGATCCAAACAAACAATAAATAATTGATCAAACTCGGTGCTAATTCTCTTTAGGGAGATGAGAGTCAAGCAGAGAACCTAAGGTTCTAAGGTTCAACATACTTGGTTCTTTGCTGCTCTCACATGTTGCTTCTTCGATACGGGCCTGGGATAGAAGAGCACCATGGCTTCCGCTGTACCGCACCATCTCTGAAACAATTACATTACCTCTTCCGATGGAGAGAGAGTCTAAGAGAATTAGAACAAAGGGCAGAATGAACACAGCTTTGGGGACTCATGGCATAATATAAAAAATCCGCTATATGTATAATTCGTATCTCAGAAGGAAAGTACAGAATCAGATATAAAACTATACACAGATATAAATATAGCAAATAACAAATGTCGTACAGTTTCAAGAAATCTCAGAAGACTCCCACAGTTATCTTTGATGGAAATAAAGTTAGCACCTCCTTATTTGATGTTCATTTATTTGTCATATAATTATTAATCATTAACTAGCAAGTCAGCCCTGTGCTGAGAATTGTGGAAAAAACAAAGATAGCTTAGATGTTTGTCCTAATACATAAAAATGACTGTAATACAAAAACTAAATACCTTGAGAGGTAGAGTGATAGAAATGTAGACATTGGGAATATCTCTTATGACCTAACCTTGAAGTTACACACTGTCATTTCTGTTTTATCCTATTGATTACACAGGTAACTCCTACTCGTCGCAGAAGGAGACTACTTAAGGGGGTGGATGCTAGGAGGGGAGGCTCATGGGCGCCATCTTGGAGACGGGCCATCACAGCTACTTTGCATCCACTGCTCTTTGCTAGTTTCATGGAATAGTATGGCTTTTATTTGGTCTGGGTCTTTCTTATCATTACTGTAGGAGTAAATGTCTTTAGTTCTTCTGTATTTTACCCACAAAGAGAAGTCCCTTCCCATGAGAGTTTTAGAGAATGGTAATCGGCACGTTTGCTTACTCGAGAGAACTTCATGGTAAAAGTGAACCTATTCCAGTTATTTTTTCAGTTGTCTGATCATATGCAGAAAAGAAAACTGAGCCACTGCTTTGCTTTTTCTTATGTAAAAACAGCTGGATTTGGGTGCAGGTTGGTTAAATGACTTGATTAAATGGTTTGTTAGTATAATCCCTTAAGCTAACAGAATTGTTTATCTGAGAAATGCATTCTGAGTTCCAAGTGAAACCAGCAGTCTAAAAAAATAGCCCTTATATTACAGTCTATTTTTATGTGGGGGCTGCTCCCCATCTAATAACAAGCAATGTTAGATACCTGAGCCACACTTTGGGGCAAGCACAAAGCAGGGTAGCTACAGATAAAAATACCAAAGAGACAGAGTTTGCAGTTTGGTTCCAACAAAGCAATTAACTGTTTATGAAAACGAAAACATTAACACCCCTTTCTAGTTTTAGAGGAATGTAACAGAATCCAGCATCTTCACGGTATAACTTTCACGGTGTGCAGGCTACAACCTAAAATTACATGTGAATACTTAAGGGAAATGTGACCTATTCTCAAGGGAAAAGACAATCAGCAGAGACCAACCTGCTGAGACCCAAAATGTTGACCAATGAGGATTTTAAAACAACTATTCTCAATGGAGTAAAGAAAAATAAATTTGCAGTGAGTAAAAGACCAAGGGGAAAAAAGAAACGATAGGAAAGAAACAAATGGAAGTTCTAGAGTTGAAATACAATATCTGAAATAAAAACTTGACTTGATGGGCTTAAGAGGAGAATGGGTGTAACAGAGGAAAAGCCAGTGAGCTGGGAGGTAGAACAATAGAAATGATTCAGTGTGAAGAACAGAGAAAGAAGATTGGAAACAAAAATGAACACACAGCATCATGGATCTGCCAGACAACGTAGGAAAGCCTGATAGAGGTTTAATTGGTGTCCCAGAAGGAACAGATTTTTCCTAATTTTTCTCTTAATTAAGAGAAATGCCTCAAAAGTGTTTGAAGAAATAACATCTGAAAATTTCCCAAATATGATGAAAGACCTAAGCTTACATTTTAAGGAGTTCAGTGAACTCTAAGTAGTATAAATTATGAAGAAAACAATGCCAGGCAAAGCTACTGAAAACCAAAGATACGATGAGCTGACACCTCACACCTGTCAGAATGGCTAAAATTAACAGCACAAGAAACAACAGGTGTTGGCAAGGATGTGGAGAAAGGGGAGCTCTCTTCTACTGTTAGTGGGAAAGCACTCTGGAAAACAGTATGGAGGTTTGTCAAGAAACTAAAACTAAGGGGTGCCTGGGTGGCTCAATCAGTTGGGTGTCCGAGGCCAAGATTCATGATCTAATGCTTCGTGGGTTTTAGCCCTTTGGGGGCTCTGTGCTGACAGCACAGAACCTGGAGCCTGCTTCTAATTCTGTGTCCCCCTTTCTCTCTGACCCTCCCCTGCTCGCTCACTCTCTTTCTCTCTCTCTCAAAAATAAACAAACATTAAAAAAATAAACTAAAAATAGCACTACCCTGTAATACAGCAGTTGCACTGTTAGATACTTACCCAAAGAATATAAAAATACAGATTCAAAGGAGTACATACATGTATCCCATCGTTTATAGCAGCATTATCAACAATAGCCAAACTATGGAGAGAGCCCAAATACCCATCGACTAAGGAGTGTGTAAAGAAGATGTGGTATGTATATACAATGGAATATTACTCAGCCATCAAAAAGAATTAAAGCTTGCCGTTTGCAATGAGGTGGATCCAGCTAGAATGTATTATGCTAGGTGAAATAAGTCAGAGAAAGACAGATGGATTTCACTCACATGTGGAATTTAAGAAACGAAACAGATGAACACATGGAAAGTGGATGGGAAGAGAGGAGAGAGGGAAACAAACCACAAGTGACTCTTAATGAGAGAGAACAAACCGAAGGTTGATAGGAGAAGATAAGTGGGGGATGGGCTAGATGGGGGATGGGTACTAAGGAGGGCACTTGTAATGAGCATTGGGTATTGTATGTAAGTGATGAATCACTGAATTGGCCTCCTGAAACCGGTATTGCACTGTGTGTTAACTAACTGAAATTTAAATTACAAAAAAATCAAAGATAAAAAAATCTTGAAAGCAACCAGAGAAAAATGACAAATAACGTACGCAGGAATCAGTCAGAAGACTGTTGCCTTCTGATCAGAAACTCTGAAGGCCAGGAAATAGTAGAACAACATTTTTAAAGTGCTAAGCAGAAACAAAAGCACAAAAAAAACAAAAACAAAAACAAAAAACGAAAAAAACAGTCAACCTAGCAGCCAGCACGGACATACTTTTCAAGAACAAAAGCATAATAAATGCGTTCTCAGATGGAACAAAGCTAAGTCTTAAATGAGGCCCTGCCACGATGGCGGCAGCTTTATCCAGACCAAGGCCCATCTTCTTTGGGTGGCATGGTGTCTGTCCTTCTCCTTATCCACTTCTCCTTTCCTTTTACTGTAATTTAAGCTGGAAAAAAAAAAAAACTTTTTTGCTAAAAGGGAGGGTAAATCTAGTAGCCGTTCCTGCAATAATGAACATGCGAATGACATCATGTACTTTCTGAGGAATTCCAAGATCGTCATTTGAGTGCTTTTGGTTAGAAAATTCAATTCTTTTAACATGTTAGGTGAAATGGTAAGTGTAACAGTGCACACAGGTTAACGTGCTAAATTACATACACGTTCTGGAACATAATCTTAGTGTCACAAAGATGTCACCATTCACGTCGCTTATTTGGGTTAAATGTTGGATGGCAGCTCTGAAAACATTGAGTGGAAAGACAATTATGTGATGATTGCTGTATAAGCCAAAACTACTAAATTTGTGACAGATTTTAACTTATTTTTATAACTCACTTAATTCAGATATACAATTTTTTTTGGTAACCACCTTAATATCTCATCTAAAGTGATAAAAACTACTGAGATGGAAATCAAAGATACCAAGGCTGCATAATTGCCATCTAATACTTACTTCATTGTAAACTGAGGCATATATGGGGCTTCTGTCCCTCCCTACTAGCAATTCATTTCATAATCACTTCTTTTTTTGTTTTAAGTTTATTTTGTGAGAGAGCGAGCAGGGAAGGGGCAGAGAGAGACGGTGAGAGAGAATCCCAGGAGAATCCGGACACGGGGCTCAATCCCACAGATTGTGAGATCATGACCTGAGCCCAAACCAAGAAAGAGTTGGACGCTCCGTGAGCTGAGCCACCCAGGTGCCCCCGTAATCCCTTATTGGGATGAGCAACAATAGCTTTCAAGGCAGATACCTTTCCAACCTGCTCTCTCACTTGCCATTCTCTTCTATGAGCCAGACACTCTGGCCGATGGGAACAGCCCTGCACATTCACAGAGCCGAATCCCTGTTCCCTTTCTCTGGAATATCATCATGCTAATATTAATTTGTAACAACAGATTCCTTCACAGCAAGAAGACCAGATGTCTGGGTACTGTGACCTAGGCAGGTTAACCAGAAATTTTACCATCACACCGTGTATTGTGGTATACTACCAAAAGAATCACTTATTGTAAGAATAGAAAACAAGAACAGCTGCCAAAAGAATCACTTACCTACCATAAGAATAGAAAACAAGAACATTGCTTTACCTTTTTTGTATGCCAAGGAAGTGTGCTCGCTGATTTATCTGCTTATTGCATATAATCTTCCCAGCATCCCTTGTGATGTTTTCCCCACTTTAGAAATAAAGAAATGAGCTCAGAGAGATTAAGTAAACTGTCCCAGGTCACAAAGCCAGGTGATATAGAGTGATCAGCTGCTTCATTGTCCATACTCTTAACCTCGGCGCTATGCACACTGCCTCCGCCTTTGGTCTAGAGTCACCGCTGTGTGCGTAGGCCCCTCTGCTAGCTCCCTGAGAACAGAGACGGAAAATACCTTTCTCGCTCCTGCGTCATCTCGTGTAATGGGGTGGAGGATATTTCATCTCTGATGAGATCGAGGGAGGTTGGCCATGTGCAGCAGAAAGGTCCCCTAACTCAGGTAAACTCATCCCTTACAACTTGCTTTTTTTCTTTTTTAATATTTTATTTATTTACTAAGGGCATGTGTGCACAAGTGAAGTAGAGGTAGAGAGAGAGAGGGAGGCAGAGAATCCCAAGCAGGCTCTGCACTGTCAGCACAGAACACGATGTGGGGCTTGATCTCATGACCCCATGATGTCATGACCAGAGCCGAAATCAAGAGTCAGATGCTTAACTGACTGAGCCACCCAGGCGCCCCTGCCTGCATTCTTCATAGCTGCAGCTTTTCTCCAGCGTGAAGCAGAGAAGGCATTTAATAGACGTATCATAAAATGAACTTAATTAGCTCTTTATTTCCAATGATGGAGAGTAGGAACTGCTGCTAAAAGAATTGTCAAAGGGAAATTAGACCCCATATAAAATGAGGTTCCGCTTACTTGTTAATGCAAGCCTTTTCAGCTATTTCAGTCAGACACCTGTCTTTTTAATTATGGGAGATGAGGAAAGCATGAGGAAAAATCTGACCTTCAGTTTTCTACACCTTTATTTTTTACTTTATATTGTTAAATTCTTTGGGCAGTGTCCATGTATAGTTCATGCACAATTGTATTAAGCAGCAGCTGTTAAGGCAATAAGAG
Organism: Paguma larvata; assembly: GCA_030068075.1. Classification (NCBI taxonomy): domain Eukaryota; kingdom Metazoa; phylum Chordata; class Mammalia; order Carnivora; family Viverridae; genus Paguma; species Paguma larvata. The sequence goes on along the minus strand of CM057827.1, from coordinate 124,616,963 downwards.
TATGAAGTAAATATTCACAAATGACTTGCTTGTTTTTTATTCTGATTTTGCATTGTTTTTATGGTTCTGCCCTGGGCTCTCATACCACAGTGTGGCCGTAAAGTTTGGAAACAAATCATATTATTTTACCTTGTATATTAGCCAGTGTTCTCCACAGCAACAGAACCAATCGGAAGTGTGTGGGGGTGAGGGGGAGAGGGCGATTGATTTATTTTGAGGAGTTAGCTCATATGATTGTGGGGGCTGGAAAGTGAGAAAGCTGCAGGGCTGGCTGGACACCCAAGGAAGAGTTGAAGTGACAGCTTGAGTCTGCAGGCTGTCTGGAAGGGGACCTCAGTCTTTTTCTTTTAAGGCCTTCAGCTGATGAGATGAAGCCCACCCACATCATGGAGGGTAGTCAGCTTTATTCAAAGTCTTCTGATGTAAATGTTTATCTCATCCAAAAAATACCTTCACAGAAACATCTGGTCTAGTGTTGGACCAAATATCTGGCTACCATGGCCTAGCCACTTTACTACAAAAAATTTTATCACGCCACACGTAGTAGTATATCATCCAAAGGATCATTTATTGTGCGTTTGCCTGTGCTTCCAGACTTAGTGGCCGTACAACATAATAGCATTTCAGATATGGTCCTCTCGTCTTAATTTTCTTTATATTAGGAAAGAAGCAATAATTATAAAGTAAACTTTAGATACACGTCCTCAACTTCACGGGATGGTTCATCAGGGTAGTATCTTTCTAACCCACAAAATAACTCCTACCAGCCTGCAGGTGTGCTGCTACACACTCCGGTGCTTATGTGATCACATGGGGTGAACAGAGGTTCTTGAAAGCCAGAGAGATAAAGGCAAAGTAAATATCAAAGGCAAATATTGTGAAAACTTTCATATAAACTCTGACACTGTTTGACAGGCGAGTGTATAGCTGGTTTGCACGAGTGCACCCATGCCAGCTGTGAAATTATTGAGAGTATTGAAGTATTTCTACCCGAGTTGGTGAATAGGTATTGGGCGAAGTCCCCTGCGGTCCCCAGCTGCCGGGTCTGCTTCCCCCCTGAGATCTCATGATCCACAACGAAAGTCTAATGACTAACAGAGCACAGGGCTCTAGGCCCATGCTGCAGCAGCCTGAGACTGTCTGGGGTTTTGCTTGTTTTAATAAGGTATAATTTACATACAGTAACAGTCACACTTTTTAGTGTACATTTCTGTGAATTTTGGCAGATACATACAATCATAAAGCCACAGCTCTAATCAAGGTCCAGAACAGTTCGTTCACCTGAAAAATGTCCTCCGTGTCCGCTTGAAATGAACCTCTCCCCGCCCACTCCGGCCCCTGGAAACCGTGGTCTGTTTTGTGTCCCTCTACTTTATCCTTTCCAGAAAGTCACGTAAATGGAATAATACAGGCTTCTATAAACATTCATATACGGGGTTTTGTGTGAACATAAATTTTCATTTCACGTGGGTAGGATACCTAAGAATGCATTTGCTGGGTCAGATGGTTAAGTATGTGTTTAACTTTATAAAAAACTGAAGTGTTTTCCAACATGGCTGTGCCATTTTGTACTTCCGTGAGCAACTTATAAGAGTTCTTGTTACCTTTTTCTTCTTTCAGACATCCTAATAAGTGAGTAATGATATCTCATTTTAATTTGTGTTTCCTTAGTGACTACTGAGGTTGAACATCTTTTCATGTGCTTATTTCCATCCATATATCTTTTTGGTGAAGAAGATACATTTATATCTTTATATTTATATATTCTGAATACATATCTTTTATCAAATATATGATTTGCACATACTTCCTCCCAGTCTGTGGCTTGTCTGTTGTTTTAACAGAAATAACTGGTATATGTTGTAGCACCTCATAGTACCCCCCCAACACACACACACGACTCAAGATACATTTAATTTAATCTGTAAATAAGACCTTTTCCAAAATCCTGTTTGACAGATTACTGTCATTTTCCTATATAATGAGTTCCCTAAATGTGACCCTCCTGCTGGGTAACCAAATACAGACATTTGTAATGCTTATTAAGTTGCTAGCTCACCTCCTAGCCATCAGACTTGTGATGGGCCCCGGTGAGCACCCCCAAATTATTTTTCTGGCACCATGTGGATGACTCCGTATTCTTTTTCCCATTTCCTTTTTATCTTTTCTCTTTAAGACTTCTTTATCTTCTTTATCTATCTTTATCTACAGTGACTCAAAACAACCGATGTGTATTTGGAACTGCTTAGCTCTCTCAGTATGGAGACTGCTAGATAGAAGAGAAACCTTGAACACGTTAGATGAGTTAACAGCAGGAGAACACCTATAATACAGTGAGAAAATGTGTGATAGAAACTTCAAGCATTGTGGTGGATTCTTGGCAAGAGACGATATCAGAAAAGACTTTATAAAGGAATTAAATTTGGGATGATGAGTAAGATTTGTATTTGGAGTTACAGGATGTGGAAATGTTCAGGCCCCGTTTGGCCTGGAGGCAGGAGTGGCCATGGTGCGTTTTTAATAAAGATAGCATTGCCTTAAAGTAAGGCATAGGATTCAGAACCCACAAGAAAATGGGAAGGCCACACTCGTCCATAAGCACCGTTTCTGCTTAAGTTCTCTTCCTTTTGCATCAACTAAGAGGGTCATTTCTTAAAATGTGGCCAGAAGGCTTCCATATTTTGACGCTGCAAATTTCATTAGCTTACCAAAAGAACATTACCAATAATTTTGAACCCCCCTATATGCCCCTCTCCGACTGTATGCTCTTCTCCAAAATTAGCCACTACTCCGAATTTTATATTTATCATTCATTTATGCTTAGTTAGGATTTTGATCTATGTAAATACCTCCCAATAAAGTATATTGTCAAGTTTTATATCTTTATGTAAATGGATCATGCTGTATATATGCTTCTGTGACTCGCTTTTTTTTTTTTTAATGTAACATTTTGTTCTTATTCTCCAGCTTCTTCCCTGTTTTTCTTTTCCCCTTTGGAGAAAGACTTCTTGAAAGACATGTCTACACTTACTGTCACCACTTCCCTCGTCACCCATACCAGCTAGGCTTTCATCACCCAACTCTACACCAAAACCACCATCTTCTCATCACCAGTGACTCCCATATTGCCAAATGCACTTCTCAGTTCTAATCTTTCTTGACCTGTCCAACACTGGATCATTTTCTCTTTCCTGAAACACCTTCCTCATCTGGCTCTCAGAACGCCACTCTTTCTTGGTTCCCCTCTTCTGCCACTGTCCACCCCACCTCAGCCTTCTCTCCTGGCTCATCCTCACTCCCCTGTTCACTATATACTGGGCTCAGGACTCAAAACTCTCCTCCAACTGTACCTATCGTCTAGGTCAGTGATTCTCAATCAGGAACAGTAATGTTCCGCTCCAGCGTATTCGGAAATGTGTATTAGTTGGGGAGGGAATTGGCTTTAAGACTGGGATCTCTACTAACATGTGTTAGGATGCTAAATGTCTTGCAGTGCCCCTACTGAGTGGTAAGAGTCCCCCAGTGAGAAACATTGCCAGGTTATTTCATGCCATCGTGATTATGCTTTAAATATTTTTCATGCATGATTCTCAAATATAGAGCTTCAGCCTGAACCGCTTGCCTGACTCCTATATCCAACAGCATCCAGTTGGCAGTTCCACATAGATGTGTATAATTAAATGTTAACATATCCATGATCAAACTCTTCATTCCCTTATCCCCCAACACAGTCTTCCATAATCTGCTACATCTCAGTTGATAGAAACTTCATTTTTCCAGTTGCTCTGCCCAAAATCTTGGGGGTCTTCGATTTCACTTTCTCTGACATCCCACAACCAACCCATCACATAGCCTGTTGGCTGTACATTCAAAAATATATTCAAGCTCTTGTCACTTCTCACTACTTCTTTAGTGTCACTTTGACCTAAATTACCATCATCTCCCACCTGGATTATAACAGTAGCCTTCCTACTTCTGTCTCAACCTCCTTGAGTCTGTTCTCTACACAGTGTCTGGTGATCCTAGCCAAGTCATACCTCAGATCCCATTTAGCCTCTACTCGGTCATCACCCTTGGCATTCTTTATACTTAGCATAAAAGCCAGAGCCCTGGAAGTGACCTGTGAACCTGTACGTGACTTGTCTTCAAGGTTACACCTTCAAATTCCTCTCCTACCATTCTTTCCTTCCTACCTCCACTTCAGCCATATTTACCTCCTCCCTTTTTCTTGCCTCCTGCCTCTTTGCACCTGTTTTTCCTCTGTCTGGAATACTGTTCTCCCATATTTTTTTTCATGTTTATTTATTTTGAGAGAGAGAGAAAGAGTGCGAGTGGGGGAGGGTCATAGAGAGAGGGAGAGAGAATCTCAAGTAGGCTGCTTGCTGTCTGCGCAGAACTTGACATGGGGCTCGATCTCACAAACTGTGAGATCATAACTTGAGCCGAAATCAAGAGTTGGACACTCAACCAACTGAGCCACCCAGGTGCCCTAGATTTCTTCATAGTCTTCAACACCGCATGTATTAATTACAGCTTCCATGAAATTCTCAATCTTAGAGCTTCTTAGAGACACTAAGAATGGTTATTGTAAAGTTTGTATCTGATAATTCCATCACCTTTTGTCTTGTTAAAAATTCTTTTTTAAATCTGTGTTTCTCTTGATTTCGTTTTAGACAGTTTTATCTATATTGTACCTAGTTAGTTCTGAGCATCTGCCAGATGCAGTATATAAGGAACAGTGACATTATCCTGGGCCTCACATTGCATTATCTCCCTACAGAGAGGACTCAAGCATGTGTGCCTTTTATCAGTTTATTGCTTCTCAGTTCCAGATCTGTGCCTTTCCTTGGACTGGCCCTTGTAGAATTTTCTCCTTTGTCATCAATTTATAGAAGACTTTCTCAATAGAGCGCCCTGGAGAGATACTGCAAGGTCAGAACAGGAGGAAGGGATCTTCTTCCTGTTTCCAGGTGCTGTTTTCTTGTAGCACCCAGCAAAAGAACACCCACTAACACCTCAGCAGCCTTCACTGTCCAGCTGAAACCCACACTCTCCAGCAAATGTCACTGCCCTCTTATTCCTTTGATCAATACATGCTAGGTACATTTTTTATTTGAAAGAACCAGGTTTTGGTTTTATTTATGCTTTCTATGCTTTGTTTCTTTTTCATCAGTTTCAGCTCTTGTGTTTTTTAATATCCTATTCATACTTTGTATTTATTTTGCTTTGCTTTTCCTAGTGTGTATATCTCTCTCTCTCTCACACACACACACACACACACATCTCAGAAACCATCCATACAATTAAGTATAATAAATCATAAACATATCCATCACAGTCTTAAGTTTTCTCATGCCTCTTGATAGTCATTCTGTCCTGCCCTCATCCTGTTTCCAGACAACCACTGATCTGTATTCTGATACTATACATTAAGTTGTATTTTCTAGAGTTTTATATGAATGCTATCAAATAGTATATACTCTGATTTGGTCTGGCTTCGTTTACTCAGCATAAGAATTTGGAGATTTATTCATGATGTAGGGTGCGTCGGTAGTTCATTCCTTTTTATTTTATATAGAATTCCATTCTATGGATATACCACATTGTTTCTGTTTACTTGTTGGGCATTTGTGTTGGTTCTAGTGTTTGACTTTATTACAAATAAAGCTGCTATGGACATATGTAAACTGTCTTTTAGTGGTTCTAGTCTTAAATTTACTTGGAGAAATATCTAGGAGAGGAGAGTCCGGATCATATATATCCTTAATTTTTTTTTTAAAGATTTATTTATTTTTGAGACAGAGACAGAGCATGAGTGGGGGAGGGGCAGAGAGCGATGGAGACACAAAATCTGAAGCAGGCTCCAGGCTCTGAGCTGATAGCATAGAGCCCGACGCAGGGCTCAAACCCACGGATTGCGAGATAATGACCTGAGCCCAAGTCGGACGCTTAACTGACTGAGCCACCCAGGCGCCCCCTTAATTTTTGAAGGAACTGACAAACTTTCAAAAAATAACTCCATGGTTTTCTATTCCCACCTGCAATATAAGAGATTTTCAGTTCTTCCCTATTTTTGTCACTTTGGGAATAGTCAGCCTTTTAAATTTATCCATCCTAATTGTTCTGCAGTGATATTTCATTATATTTTTAAATTGCATTTCTCCAGTGAGTATGAGTGTACATCTTTGCCTGTCTTATTTGCCATCCTTAGATCTCCTTTGACATAGTGTCTGTGTACATCTTTTCCCCATTGTTTCTTGGATATTTGTGTTCTTATTAAGTTTTGAAAGTTCTTTTATAGATTCTGGATACAAATCTTACATCTTACCTTATATATACTTTGCAAATATTTTCTCCCAGGCCATGGCTTGTCTCTTCATTGTCTTAACTAGGCATTTTAAAGAGCAGACATTTTTTATTTTGATATAGTCCATTTTATCAGTTTGTTCTTTGTGGACCTTGCTTTTGGTGTAACCCAAATCACAAAGGTTTTCTCCTGGTTGTCTTCTAGAAATTTTAAAGTTTAATGTTTACATTTCTGTCTTAGACCCGGGGTCTAGAGTTCTTTCTTGTCCAGCAAGAAAGTGGGACACAGGATTAAAAATGCGAGAGATGCTAATGTCCAGGAGAACACAAGAGCCCCGATTAAGGGTCCTTGCTCTCTTTCTATTTGATTGGAAGGCTTACAAATGTGGTGATGGATGTGCACAAAGAGAAATGAAATCATGAACATTAACTCAAGGCATGAGGGAAAGGGGATTTTGAAATGAATGTGGCATTAGGGGTTCGGGTTAATACAAAACAGAATCCTGGCGCCGGGCAGAAGGTTGTTTACAACAGATGTGAGGCGCCACCTCTGTTTACCTAAACTGGCCTAGGGGACAAGAAAGACAGAGCATGCTACCTCAAGGTCAACAAGGCATCTTTCTTTTGCTAATTAGCTCTGCTCTGGGCAACTTCATGCAACTGGTCATAGCCCTATTTACCTGTTTACCTAATTTGGTCCTTCCTGTGAAAGCAGCTTTCTGCTATTGTAATATGTGGGGTGGGGGGGCATTTCTGCCCTGAATACCTAATCTTGTTTACCTCATATACCTTTGTTTACACTGGGGCCTTTGCACCGCCCCCGCTATACTGGGGTCTTTGCCCCACCTTACCTATACCTATTTACCTAATCTTGTTTACCCAAACTTGGATATGGGTGTTCTATGGCTTTGTAATTCTTTATGCCTTGTTAACCCACCAGTTCAGGCTCAGGAAATTCCTAAGCTCATTCCCCACAATTTTGATCTGTGATTCATTTTGTGTTAATTTTTGTGTATGGTACAAGTATGGCTAAAGTTCCTCTTTTTTTTTTTTTGTATATGAATATGCAGTTGTTCTGGCACCATCTGTTAAAAATACTATCCTTTTTCCACTGTATCTTTGTTGAAAATTAGTTGTCCTTATATGTGTGGGTCTATTTCTAGAAACTCTCCTTGCTCCATTGATCTGTTAGTCTGTTTGACACCAATACCATATTGTCTTGATTACCATAATTTTACTGCAGGTCTTAAAATCAGGTAGTATTAGCCCTCCAAATTTATTTTCAAAATTGTTAGACTGTTCTAATTGTTTAGCATTTCCACATAAATTTTAGAGTCAGAATTTCAACTAATATTTAAAAAGAAAACCTGCTGTGATTCTGATTTCATTAAACTATAGATCAATTTGAGAATTAATATCTTAGCAGTTTCGAGCTTTTCAAACCATGATCACAATAAATATCTTCATTTCTCAGCAGTATTTTGTACTTTTCAGCATACAGGTCATGGATATCTTTTGTCAGATTTATCCCTAAGTATTTTATATTTTTCATTCTGTCATATAGGGCATTTAAGTCTTTTTCAATTTCCAATGATTATTGCTACCATATAGAAGCACAAATAATTTTGTATATTGACTTTGCATCCTCCAGACTTGCTAAGCTTACATAATAGTTCCAGTAGTTTTGTTGTTATTGTTGTTGTTTTGTTTTTTGGTGTTTTGTTTGTTTGTTTTGATTTGTTCTTATTTTTTTGGTGTGTGTGTGTGTCTGTTTGTGGATTCTTTTGTACTTTCTGCATACACAGTAATGTCTTTTGGGAGTAAAGGCAGTTTTACTTCTTCCTTACAAATCTTTATCTTACAAATAAATGCCCTTTATTTCTTTTTCTTGCTTGATTACATTGGCTGTAAGCACTGTATAATGTTAAATAGAAGTAGAGAGCCGATATGTTTGTCTTGCTGAACTTATTGGGAAAACAGTCTTTCACCAAGTATAATATTAATTGTTGTTTTGTCATAGTTTTCATCAGATGAATAAATTCCCTTATATTACTAATTTGCTAAGAGGTTTCTTTGTTTTTTAGGAATGGGTGTTGAATTGTTAGACAATTTTTCTGTATCTATTGAAATAACTATATGGTTTTTCTTTTAAGTTTTAGTGTAGTGAATTACATTGATTTTCTAATGTTAATGCAATCTTAATTAGTAAGATAAACCTCATTTGGTCATAGTAACTTGATACATTGTTGAATGCAATTTGCTAAAATCTTGTTTCGATTTTTTCCAACTATGTTCAAGCATAATACTGTTTTGTTTGTTTGGTTTTTTTCTCTTGAAATGTGTTTGTCTGGTTTTTGTATCAGGATAATGCTGGCTTCATAGAATGAGTTGAGAAGTATTCCAACCTTTTAACTAAAACTCAACTTCTTTAAATATAGGGCTGTTCAACTTACCTATTTCTTGAGTGAGCTTTGTAATTTTTGTCCTCCAAGGACTTTGTATTAGCATAAAGTTGCTTATTGCCTTTTTGTTATCTGTAGACACTGGGCAATGTCTCCTTCCTCATTTCTGATATTGATCTTCTCTCTGGTTATTCTGGTTAGAAATTTTTCAATTTTATTGATCTTTTCAAAGTTCCAGCTTTTAATTTATTTTTCTTTATTATCATACCATTTTCCATGTCGTTGATTTTCTTGATTCTCTTTATTATTTCTTTTCTTCTGTTAACGTTTAATTTGCTCTTTTATTTCCAGTTTCTTTGGTGAGAGCTCTGTATGTAACATGTTCTTCTTTTAGGCAGTAATTATAATTATTATAATGACCTGTACTGCCAGTTCTAACATCCATCAGTTCTTGGTTGATTTCACTTGCATGATTTTTCTCATTATAGGTCATATTTTCTCACTTACCAGAAAGCCTGGTAGTTTTTTATTGGATGCCAGACAGTGTGAATTTTACCATGTTGAATGCTGGATAGTTTTGTATTCATACAACTATTCTTGGTATATGACACAATTAGTTAATTGGAAACAGTTTTATATTTTCAGATATGGCTTTTAGGATTTGTTAGATGGGAATGGAATAATGTTCAGTCTAGTGCTGGTTATTCCCCACTACTGAGATAAGACCCTAACATGCATTCTACTTAACGCATCATGAACTATGAGGTTCAAGTCTGATTGATAAGAACAAGCACCATTTTCAACCTTGTATGAGTCGTGGGCACTGTTACCTTTAATATTTCTAGCTGGTTCTTTCTCCAGCCTCGGATAGTTTCCTCACATGCCTGTGCTGATCAGTACTCATCTGAATCCTCATGGAGGCTGCAGATCTCAGAACTCTCTCTTTGTGCATTTCTCTCCTCTGAGGTTCTCTCTCCTGCAAACTCTAGCTGCTTTGGTCTCCCTGAACTCTTAGTTCCTTGTCTTCAATTTAAAGTGCCTGTCATCCTGTGACTGATTTCTTCTTCCCTGATTAAACTGTTCTCTTCAATCAGGTCTCTGCTCAAATGTCACCTCCTCAGAAAGACTTATTTTGATTAATACAGCTCTCACTCCCCTCTCTACTCTGTTTTATTATATATTTACCTTTTCATTGTCTCTCCTCACAGTAATAGGCCCACTTCTTTTTTTTTTTTAATTTTTTTAACGTTTATTTATTTTTGAGAGACATAGAGACAGAGCATGAGCAGGGGAAGAGCAGAGAGAGAGGGAGACACAGAATCCAAAGCAGGCTCCAGGCTCCGAGCCTGCAGCACAGAGCCCAATGCGGGGGTCGAACTCACAGACTGCGAGATCATGATCTGAGCCGAAGTCGGCCACTTAACCGACTGAGCCACCCAGGCGCCCCAATAAGGCCCATTTCTGATCTTACACGTGTACCTAACTGGATTTCATGCTCACATGTATCTAATGTCCCCAAAAATGTTCATAATAGCCCAACATTGGAAACAGACCAAATGTTTACCATTACTAACAGCAGTGAAAATGAAACTAACTATAGTACATGCGGCAACATGGACGAATCCCAGAAATAGAATGTTGATAAATGGAGCCAGACACAGAAGGTGTCATGTTGAAACAAGCAAAACCAAACAATAATGTTCGAATTTGAAATACTGGTTCCATTTAGGATATGGGTTTTGCCCAGCCAGGGGTCCCAGAGTGGCCTTCTGAGGTTCTTTGCCTTGAGCCGGTTGGAGAATTAGTTGAGTGAAATCAGTTGAGTCCGATATTGTCTCCTCTGTAAAATCTTCCCTAATTCCCTGAACGGGTGGTCACCCTGTCTTCTCTGCACCAACGTTAGAACAATTATACTGTAATTATTACATTTTCCAAGGGAAGGAGTCATCTTGGTTTGGTTTGGTTTTTTGCTGTTTTACTTTGAGTATCTTTGACTAGCATAGAGCTGATGCTCTGGAGACGTTTTCTGGCGGAAAGAATGAAAAAGTGCAGGAACTTCAAACAAATGAGCCGCGGGCTTCTGCAGCCCACGCCTGTGCCCTCCCATTGCCTGTTTCTAGTTGAGGACAGAGATACTATCTTCTGTTGTATCTGGAGAGCCAAGGTTTGTTGGCACCTGTTTGTCATTAGAGAAGAAGTCTTGAGACTTTTAGGTACCCCGGAGGTCAGATGAGATCGGACTCCTTAGATTTGGCGACCCTGCAGCCATAGGAACAAAGCCACCTCTGCCTTCTGGTTAAGAAGTGGCTACAGGGGATAGGGCATAACTTCATGTATTCACTAGGCTGTGCTGTGAATATTTTCCCCACAAGTTTATGGAAGGATCCAATAAAAATCCAAAGGATCCATCAAAAATCAGTTGGCTTTGTAAGGTTTCTTCTACTGGACAGAAATGCTGTGAAACCGAAGTACTAGAGCTCAACAGAGTACTCTTTTTTCCTTTTCATTTTGAAGATTTCAACGAACATGAACTTGGAAAGGGTAGTAAAATGAAGATGAATGGAGCTTCCAGAGCAAATTGTGGAGGCCCTAGGAAGGAAAGCTCCTCAACGTGTGTCCTTACTGGAAGTAACTGGCCCTCGGCAGTGCTGTAGCTGAGTTCCAACTGATGAGTTTACATTTCTGTGCCAGGCTTTATTAAGGAACCAAGGATAGCATCTGTTCACTTTGAAAAGAATTCTGGCAATTCAGCAGTGTCTTAAAAATTTAAATGTATATTTTGATTAACACATTTCCATTGGCATATATATTCCTTTCCTTTTTTGCTAATACTACTGCGAACGTGTCTTTCTGCAGCTGTGGTGCTCCCATTCAAGTTTCCGAGGTGAAGCTGCTTTCCTTTTCATCGGGGCAACTAACCGTCTTCCTCCCTGCCGAGGTGAAGGCCATAGGGACAGAGAATGATCACGTCCTGCCTCTGCAAGAGCTGGCCATGAGGAGTCTGCATCACACCTACCACAGTTTCCTTAAAGGTACACAGCGCCTTTCTCTTTTTCTGCCTCTTACTCTGTGAACTTGGACGTTGTGTTTCATGCTGCCTATTTTGGTGTCCATTTTTTTCATTGCGGTAAAATGTACCATTTTAACCAGCTTTAAATGCCCAGCTCAGTGGCATGAAATACATTCACATTGTTGTGCAATGGAACTTTTTTTAATTAAAAAAAAAAAAGTTGTAATATGTTATCAGCGGTGATCCCTTCAGCACTCCCTACTGACACAGAGGAGCATTTGCTAAAATATGGTCTTCAGTCATAAAAGACAGAGGTTACAAGTTAAACTAAATGCGTTAGGGGCGCCTGGGTGGCTCAGTTGGTTAAGCGTCCGAGTTCGGCTCAGCTCGATCTCACAGCTCGTGAGTTCAAGCCTTGTGTCGGGCTCTGTGCTGACAGCTCACAGCCTGGAGCCTGCTTGGGATTCTGTGTCTCCCTCTCTCTGCCCCTCCCCTGTTCGCACTCTCTCTCTCTCTCTCTCTCAAAAATAAACATTAAAAAAATTTTAATTTAAACTGTGTGGTTTAAATGAAGGAAATTGGTGTTTGGGAACATGTATCTGGTGGAAGGGAGAAGCCTGGCAGAGGCACTTTGTCTTGTGGGAAACAAAAATGAAAGGTCTTATCCTCGAAGCAAAATTGGGTACCTTCCAGCAGAGTGGGTTTTTGCCACGCAGCCTCCTCACATCTGAGCAATTATACACCTAAAGGGGAGGAAATATCAGGAGTGTCTGAGAGTGTCCCCACAGCATGGTAGCTCTTGGTTTGGAAAGGATTCGGCGGTACACAGATTTCATAGGTGTTGTGATGTGGGTATCAGAGACGCTTTAAGAAAGCAGTAAGCCATTTTAAATAAGATACATTTCAACTTTTTAAAATTGCTGAATCTTTTGTCTTTGCTTAAAAAAAGAAAAGATCCATACAAAAGCATGTAACATCAGTCAGCCTACTAGAAATGTCTGATACAAAGTTGAGTTGGTTTTTAATATTGAACAGAAAATCGTAATTATTCACCTATGGGTAAGTTCCGTTTTTATAAACGGTTATTGCTAAGTCCACACAGGTCTGAAGGATGGGAAGATCATGTATGTTTCCTTCCCAAAGACGAGTTCATAATTTTTAGGTTTCGCCTCATTGTGACCATTTCTCTCTCTCTTCTGGGTGTTTGCCAGCAGTGGGAATCCAGTGCACACTCGTGCTCACAGTTGCCTGGGCCATGGGATGTTTTGCTTTCCACGTTGTTGCTTTCGTATGGCTCAGGCTCAGCTGAGAAGGAGGCCCCCTCTTTATTAATGACAGCTTTCTTAATGAAACCAGGAAAAGCTTGGTTTCATTATTTTTCTTTCTTTGATTTGTTTCCCGCTTTCATTCTTTTCAGTAAATACAATTTAGCTTGAGTAGTGCTAAATGCCCAGTCGATTTGGGAAGAACTTAATGGAAGGCAGTGTTAGTCTTCGGTGCCAGCCCTTTTTTATTCTCCGTCTCTCACAGAACGTTTTGTAAACCCTCTCTGGGTAAATTAATGCCTTTTTTATCTCTGTTCTTAAAGAATATTTGGTGTTATTCTTTTCTTGCCTCTGCCTCAGGCCAGCTTTTGCTTGCTCTTAAAAGGGCAGATTTAGGTTAGTATCGAAAAAGTTAAAAAAAAAAAAAATCTTTCATTTCCAAATAATGCAGTGCCTATCAGATAACAGCTGTTTTCAACATGCAATACTTTTAAACTAACCGAACGGACTGAGTAACAAAGAAACAGATTTCAAGACTCGTGTAAGGAAATCTGATTTTTTTTATTCATGCCTGATTTTTCTCTTGTGTTCCAGATTTGAACTTTCTGTCTCCGGTCTCGTTACCCAGAAGTCTCCTGGAGCTGCTGCACTGCCCCCTGGGGCACTGTCACCGGTGTAGTGAGCCCATGTTTACGATTGTCTACCCCAAGCTCTTTCCCTTGAGAGAGACGCCGATGGCAGGGCTGCACCAGGGGTAATCATGCCTAAGTGGGCACCAGGGCTTACACCTGGGCGAGGGCCGGAGGCCGTGCAGGGAAGTATTGTTAAGTCAGCAGCTTTCAAGGCGCCCAGAGTGCTTCCTGAGATACAGCTGAAGGAAACAAAAGCACATTTTCAGCATCACAAGAAAACTGGCCTTCCCTCTATTCCTTTTTTGGCCACGTACAGAATAGTTTTATTGCATATATTCTTTAGAGTAGCACATTCTTTGCCAAGAGCTTTTTCCTGCTATTCCGCTATTCACAATAGTCTTTAGGCAATAAGGAATGTCAGAACAAAATATTTGTTACATAATGGGACCAGCCCAGCCCTACTATTTAATTGTCGTTGCTAGCTGAAAGTACATGGCTGAACATTGTGTGTGTGTGTGTGTGCGCTGCGCGCGCATGCCCGTGTGTGTGTGTGTGTGTGTGTGTGTGTGTTTCTGTTTTGAATTTCTAACACTTCCAAATGCCATTCTCTTGCCACTCTCTATTTCCTGGCGCAGTGCCTTGAATTTGCTAAGAATGTTCACCAAGCAAAAACCCCTCTACTGGTAGTTTAAAAAAAGAAAACCAGACAATTAAAATTAGGACATCAAATGAAAATCCTCCATTAACACAACCTTAGCATATAGATTAGAACGCCTCACCTAGCCATCCAATGGTATTTCGGGTTAGTAACTTTTTGAGAGAACTCGTTACCCCAGTGGAGTGCCGAGAAGCATTTCCTTCGTAAACATTTCTATAGAAAGAGAGCGAGCCTGGGCGGGTGCTGAACCTCTCTGAGCCTCAGACTGGGGAGGGAACATTGTGCTGGGTGGGGTGTCGTGAGGATCAGCGGACGATGAAGGTAGATACCCGACACATAAAGGGTCTTCAACAAGTGGTAGTTACCTCTCCCGTCGGTGTACCCACTCCCTCGCACCGCTGCGTTTCTCGTTCTCTTACCCCAAATAATCCTGTTGTGTTGTACTGTCGGTTCCTGTCTCCACTTTCTGTGGTTTCAATGTTTCCTGCTTCCTTGTGCCTGCCCACAAGTAGCCTTCCTTCAAACCTTTTCTAAGTTCGCTACTTCCATTCCGAGGTGATCACGTCACCAAATTTAGTGGGGTCCCATTTAGATCAGAGTTACAAAGACTGAGTCAGAGTCTGTGTGTATTACGTCCTACACGGATAAAATTAACAGATGAAATAGACACAGTGGAGGAGAGACGTGGTTGCATGGCGGCCAGGTGCCTGGGCCCTGACTCCAGCTCCTCCCCTCAGAGACCTTGGGCAGAGGACGTAACATCTCTGAGCTTCATCGTTTCATTAATAAGATGAGCATAATAATAATACCTTTTTAATAAGGTCATTGTGAGGGTAAATGAGATCATTCATGGAAAGAGCCCAGGCATGTAATAAATACTAAGTAAATGGTAACTATTTTAATCTATTTTTTTTTTTGGCTCAGAGACTTTTAAAACTTTCTTGTGTGTGTGTGTTTTTAGCAAATGCTCTTCGTATTAGTAAGATAATCATCATAGGATAGTCTGAACTAATTCATTAAACTATCGTCAAATCCTTATGCATGGTACAGTTGTTTTTTTATTTTTTAATAGAAGACGTTTTACTGAAAATATGAAAATGAACAATTCTGTGTGGTCAGGATACTCTGTCAGTAGCTGATAAAGTTCTGAATACCTATTCAAAAAGATAAATTTCCTTTTTATCATGGCAATTAATTTGTGAAAATAGATCCTTCAAATGGAGTCATTTTTTTTGTGTTATCTTTATACGAAATTTGGGGTATTTATTCAGCATTTGAATATTTTATTTACTGTTAGCTTATTTCTCTGGTACAACCTAGAAATTCAGTGTGAATAATCTTATATTGTTTCGGGACATAAAAAAGTAGTAGTATTAGTTTAATAAAATGAATATATCCAGTGCATAGGACTTTGGCAGTGCCCGTTTGTTGAGCAAAGCCAGAAGTGCCTGTGTTTATAGCAAAGATGAGATGCCAAGACATAAACATGGCTTTCTGTGGTGAGTTAATGCTAGGGTTGAAATTGAGAGTTTGTGGCTTTCATTTGGTCCACCAGACTTTGCTCCTTCCCATGTTGCTATGGAGATTGTATTAAAAGCATTGACTTCAGTTTCTATCATAGTCTTCAAAGTACCTTCTTTTG
Organism: Paguma larvata; assembly: GCA_030068075.1. NCBI lineage: Eukaryota > Metazoa > Chordata > Mammalia > Carnivora > Viverridae > Paguma > Paguma larvata. The sequence goes on along the minus strand of CM057827.1, from coordinate 124,601,048 downwards.
TAACTGAAAACCAAATAACTTGAATCTCAGTAGCTTATAGTATTATTTTTAAGTTTTATAATGTATTCAGTTTAGTTGGCTTTGCTTGTTGTAAAATAATACATTGTATCAGCCAATATCTAAATCATTGTGGACATCTGGCATTATTTTAAAAGAACATATTGGATATTCTTCTAAAATACCAAGTCCCATACAAGTGTTAGTTTCAACCTAAATTTAATACAGTGTGAAGCAAAAAGAAATTATAGTATTTTGCATAAACAATAGATTCCCAACCCTTCAAATATCTGTAAAAGAGAAGAATGACTGCATATTCATGATTTTGAATCCTTATAGTCATAGCACATTTTCATTCCCAAAACTTCTTGTTCATTTACTAAAATGGAGAACATCAGGTTAGAGGGTTCTTTATTATTATAACGGCGTGTCCAGCTTTTCCCCATGAATGTGTGATTTACACAAGTTCCGTGTTTTCCAGTAGGAAATCAGGTCACCCAAGGTTTCTCAGGGCTATATATGAATTTGCTAGGAATGCCACAACACTTAAAATGCCACAAAACCGGGTGACTTAAATAAGAGGATATCCCTCGCCTCACGGCTCTGAAGGCTGGAAGTCTGCAGTCGGCATGCTGGCGAGGTAGTTCCTTCTGACGGCGGCGAGGGAAGGGTCTGTTCCAGGCGTCTCTCCTCAGCTTGGAGACAGACAGCTGTCTTCACCCTGTGTCTTCACATCATCTTCTCTGTCTCGCTGTCGGGCTGGCTCTGTGTCTAAACTCCCCCTTTTTATAAGGACACCAGCGAGACTGCATTAGGCCCACTCTCGTGGGCTTTAATCCTCCCGTAACTGATTATACCTGACGTGGTCCTGTTTCCAGACAATGTCTCTGCATTACTCTGCTCGGGCTGCCACGACAAAATACCGTAACCCACTGGCGTAAACAGCAGAAATTTATTTCCTCACAGTTCTTAGGCTAGAAGTCTGAAATCACGGTGCACACGGTCAGGTGGTTAGGGAGAGCTTTTTTCTCGGATTGCAGATGGCCACTTTTTTGCTGCCTCACGTGGCAGAGAGTTTGTGAGCAATGCACACAGGCTGTCTGGTGTCTCTCCATTTTATAAGGGTGCTAATCCCATCTGTCCTAATGACCTCATCTAAACCTAACTATCTCCCCAGAAGGCCCAAACTGCAAACACCTATCACATTAGAGGTCAGGGAGGATATACTTGCGAATTTGGGAGGACACACTTCAACCCACAACAGTCTGGTCCAAAATTCATGGTCTTTGCACATGCAAAATAAATTCACCCCATCCCAAACACCCCACAAATCCTAACCCATTCCAACATCAACTTGTAAGTTCAAGATCTCATCTTTTCTTTTCTTTAATGTTTTATTTATTTTTGAGAGAGAGAGAGACAGGGAGAGAGAGAGACACAGAGAGGAAATGCAAGCGGGGGGAGGGCAGAGAGAGGGAGGCAGAGAATTCAAAGCAGGCTCCAAGCTGTCAGTGGGTCGGTCCCACAAACCTCTAGATCATGACCTGAGCCAAAGTCGGACGCTTCATTGATTGTTCAGATGCCCCAGTTCAAAATCTCATTTTAAATATCTAAATATCATATGGGCAAAACTTGGGCATAATTCTTCCTGGGGCGGGACTCCTCTCCAGTTATGAACCAGGTAATCTGCTCCAATACGTAATGTTTGCACAAGCATAGGATCGACCTTCCTGTTGCCGAAGGGAGAACATCCGAAGGGAAGAAGAGGTGATGAGGTCCAAACAAGTCCAGAACCTAAAAAGGCAAATCCCATTAGATTTTAATGCTTGGGAAAAATCTTCTCTGGCCAAATGCTCTGTCCTTTGGGCCCACCAAGGTGGCAGTCCTACCCGTCAGCCTTGGGTGGGGCTCTGCACTCTATAACCCGGGAAGTTGCCCCACCCCCTGGAATTGATGAGGTTGCCCCATCCCCAGGGTCGTTCTTCCCTTTCCTCGATGGCACTATTGCCTCTTTCCTGTCTGGAGAATCCCAGAAGCCAGACAGCCCCTCTTCCTTCTAGCCCATCTCTGTCCCCCTTCAGCCCAGGATGTCAGCACCTGCCAAAATGGTTGATCGTATAAAGTGCCGTCCAGCCGTACCATTGGTGTTGTCTCCAGAGCAAGCTTTCTCATATTTTATAATATGGATAGGCCGAGACCTTTCCAAATCTTCAAGTTCCAGTTCCTTTTTGGCTAACCGTTCCCTCAACTTAGCTCCCGCCTCTGACATTGTACTGTACGTCGCGAGGAGGAACCAGGCCATGCCTTCAACGCTGTACTTGGAAGTCTCCTCAGCTAACTGCCCTGGTTCATCGGTTACAAGGTCTGCGTTTTGTCCAGCAGGACACAGTCAGGCCCTCTGCGCTTTATGACCAGGGTCCCCTTTCTTCCAGTTGCTTTTATTTATGTTTGAGAGACAGACAGAATGTGAGTGGGGAAGGGGCAGAGAGAGAGAGGGAGACCCAGAATCCGAAGCAGGCTCCAGGCTCTGAGCTGTCAGCACAGAGCCTGACATGGAGCTGGAACTCACGAGCGGTGAGATCATTGACCTGAGCTGAAGTCAGACACTGACTGAGCCACCCAGGGGCCCCCTTTCTTCCAGTTTCTAAGAACATGTTCCTCCTCTTTGTCCCAAGACCTCACCAAACACACCTTCGAGACTCCTATTCCTGGTGGCCTTCTGGTCCTGATGCTGTACATATGGTCTAAGACGATAGAAGCTCTCTCTGTGGCTCCCCTCTTTCCTTCATGAGGCTCACCAGATACCCTTCAGTGTCAACAGTTTCTTCAGAGCAGTACAGGCTTTTTTGACTATGCAGCTGAGCCAATTGGCTACCCCTTAGCCAATTTCAAGGCCACTTCTAGATTTTTAAGTATTTGTTACAGCAGCTTGTCGCTTTCCAGTAGCTAAATCCGTATTAGTTAAGGGTTCCCTGGAAAAACAGAACCTGTATTTATATCTGTATATATATATAGAGAGATTGGCTGATTTTAAGGAATTGACTCACACAGTGTGAGGGCAGGCATGTCCAGAACCATAGGGCCGACTGGCAGGCTGGGAATTCAGAAGGAGTTGATGTTGCAGTCTTGAGTCCAAATTCTGCAGGGCATAGGCTTGAAACTATCTTAAAGAAAAGTTTTTCTACTTCCTTGCCTTCCTGTCTGTAAGGCCTTCAACTGATTGGGCAAGGCCCACCCATATGATGAGTAATCTGTTTTACTCAAAGTCTACTGATTTAAATGCTAATTGCATTTAAAAAATACCTATAGGGCCACATCTAGTTGGTGCTTGACCAAACAACTGAGCAGTTCGGGAGTAGCCAAGTTGACACGTAAATTAATCATCTTAGACATTTAAAAGGTGTCATTTAAATCAATAGGGTATTTTGGGACCAGGAACTTCAGATGGCCCAGATTCCCAGTGACTCTCTTCCCATATCACTGGGTTAAGGTTTAGTGGTAACAGATACTGCAGTGTACACGCAGGTTTTGGCGTGGTGACATCTCTGCTTTTGTGCAATGAGGCTCTATTCTGGAATAGAAAGAACTTACTGGCCTTGGGGATCAGGAGACGCAGCTTGGAAGCTGAGCTGTATTACTTAGTACTGTAAGATAGGTACCAGTACCAGACTGAGTCGGAGCAGTCCTATGCCTTGGCACTTAACATGTGGTTCAGCCTAAAATAACCTCCGTTTTATAGGAGATGAAGAGGGATGGGACCGAGGCACAGGAAGATTAGAAGCTGAGTCATGGTCTCATAGGAGAGCTGGAATTTGAACCCTAGCAGTCTGGCTCCAAATCTGTGTTTCAGACACTATGTTGTAATTAGCTACTAAGTGAATCACTATAGAGCATGAAGAAATTTTGAAGTGATGCTCACAAATACAAAATAAAGATATGCTCTAATATAATGAACAAGATACTTTGAAATGCTTTTGTGTGTATGTAGGTACGTGTGTGTGTGTGTCTGTGTGTAGGTACCCGTGTGTGTGTGTCTGTGTGTAGGTACCCGTGTGTGTATATATGTGTAGATACCTGTCTGTGTGTATATGTAGGTACCTGTGTGTGTATATGTGTGGGTACCCGTGTATATATATATATGTGTAGGTACCAATCTGTGTGTATATGTAAGTACCTGTGTATGTATATGTGTAGGTACCTGTGCATGTGTGTGTCTATGTAGGTACCATGTATGTATATATGTGTAGGTACCTGTCTGTGTGTATATGTAGGTACCCGTATGTGTATATGTGTAGATACCCATGTGTATGTATATATGTGTAGGTACCTGTGTGTGTGTGTATATGTAGGTACCCATGTGTGTATATGTGTAGGTACCCATGTGTATGTATATATGTGTAGGTGCCTGTGTATATGTAGGTATCCGTGTGTGTTTATGTGTAGGTACCTGTGTGCGTGTGTATATGTAGGTATCCGTGTGTGCATATGTGTAGGTACCTGGGTGTGGTGTGTGTGTGTGTATATGTAGGTGCCCTTGTGTGTATATGTGTAGGTACCTGTGTGTGTGTATGCATTAAGAAGCCAGCAGGATGTACATCCAGCTCCTAACTATGATTATCTTGGGAGGGAAGAATGTGGGGCCTCGGGTAGTCAGGGGAGACTTTACTTTCCAATTCCATATACTATAGACTCATTTGAATATTTTCTGTGAGGATATAGTTTTACAAATACCCAAAACCAACAATTTGAAAAAAATATATATCTACAGGGAATTTTAAAATTCCTTTGCTTAAAACTTTATACAAGTTTAAAAAAAGAAAAGATTTTTTCTGACTGGGTGCCTCAGTCAGTTAAGCATCTGACTTCGGCTCAGGTCATGATCTCACCACTCATGAGTTTGAGCAGCCTAGAGCCTGCTTTGGATTCTGTGTCTCCCTCTCTCTCTCTCTCTGCCTCTTCCCTGCTCATGCTCTCTCTCTCTCAAATATAAATAAACATTAAAAAATTAAAAAAAAAAGATTCTATAGCAAAAAACTTTTAGGTTTAGTTAAAAATGTTTTTAAACAGGTTACATAGCATGATCCAGTGTTTCAATATAGAAGTTAATATATACACATTCATATAACATTATATATGTATATGTATACATATATATGTGTGTGTGTCTATATATTAAAAAGTGGTTTCAAGCACAACGGTGGTGTCATTTGAATAGTGTTGAATTTTACAACAAACTTGAATTGCTTTAGAAATTAAAAATATGTTTAATTATTAAAACATCAGTAGACCAGTTTGTTTTTATTTTGGCGGGGGAAGAAAGTATGTCTGTTCAATTCATCCATTATCATCAAAGCAAAATTAGAAAGTACAGTTCTGCAAAAGGAAACTGTCTCAAACGGAAGAACTACAACCAGGAATGACCGTTGGTAATATTTTAGGTTAAAGTAGACTCTCTGAAACGACTTTTTTTTTTAAGTTTATTTATTTTTGTGTGTGAGAGAGAACATGTTCGCACAATCAGGGGAGGGACAGAGAGAAAGGAAGAAAGAGAGACTCCCAAGCAGATTTTGCTCTGTCAGCACAGAGCCTGAGGCAGGGTTCAACCCCACGAACTGTAAGATCATGCATGACCTGAGCCGAAATCAAGAGTCAAATGTTTAACTGACGGAGTCACCGGGGGCACCCCTCCCTAAATCGACTTCTTAACCAAGGGTCCATTGTTGAATCAGATTATTGGTGCTCTTTATATCTTTTTTTTTTATTGTGTTAAAACATTTGAACATGAGATCTACCTTCTTAACAAAGTTTCAAGTGCCCAGTACAGTATTATTAACTATAGGCAGCACATTCCGCAGCAACACTCCAGAACTTGTTCAGTTTGTGTAACAAACTGACAACACCTCCCATTTCTTCCTTCCCCCCTCTCTTCCCCCCAGCTTCTAGCAACTACCGTTCTACTCTCTGCGTCTATGAATTTACCTTTTCAGATACTTCATGTAAGTGAAATCCTGTCCTCCTCTGGCTGGCTGATTTCACTTAGCATAATGTCTTCCAGGTTTGTCCGTGTCGTTGCTTATGCCAGCATATCCTTCTTTTTTCAGTCTAAATAATACTCCATCCTCATGGGGCACCTGGGTGGCTCAGTCAATTGAGCATCCACCTCTTGATCTTATGGTTTGTGGGATGGAGACCCACGTCGGGCTCTGTGCTGACAGCGTGGAACCTGCTTGGGATTCTCCCTCTCCTTCTCTCTCTGCCCTTCCCTGCTCATGCATGCTACCTCTCAAAATAAATGAATAAAATACTAGAAATAAATTATTTAAAAAAATTCTTACCATATTTCTCCCAGGTTGTCTTTATCTGCTCACCCATCAGCAGACATTAAGGCTGTGTCCATATCTAGGATATTGTGAGTAATGCCATAATGAACATGGGAGTGCAGGTATTTCTTTGAGACTCTGATTTTAATTCTTTTGGTTATATACTCAGAAGTGGGATTTCTGGATCACAGGACAGTTCTATTTTAATTTTGTCTTTTTGAGGAACTACCATATACTCTTTTCCATAGCAGCTGCAGCATTTTACATTCCCACCAAAAGTATACAAGGATCCCGATTTCTCTGTATCTTTGCCAACACGTTATTTTTTGTTTGGTTGTTTTGTTAGTTTTTTGTTTTTATAATAGCGATCCTAATAGATATGAGGTGATACGTCACTGTGGTTTGATGTGTGTTTCCCTAATGATTAGTGAGGTTGAGAACATTTTCATGGACCTATTGGCCATTTGTATGTCTTTGGAGAAATGTCTGTGTAAGTCCTTTGCCCATTTTTAGATCAGATTATTTGTTTTTTGCTGTCGAGTTATAGGCTTTCATTGTATATTTTAGATATTAACACATCATCAAATAATGGGGCTCTCAATTTTTTTTCCCATTTTCTAAGTTGCTTTTTCCTCTTGTTTCCTTCTGCTGTGCGGAAGCTTTTTAGTTTGATGTAGTGCCACTCACCTATTTTTGCTTTCGTTGCTGTGCTATTGGCAGTCATATTCAAGAATTTATTGCAGGGGCGCCTGGGTAGCTCAGTCAGTTAAGCGACGGTCCAACTCTTGGTTTCGGCTCAGGTTATGATCTCATGGTTTTGTGAGTTTGAGCCCCACATTGGGCTCTGTGCCAACGATGGGATTTTCTCTCTCCCTCCCACTCTGTCCCTTCCCCATTCACGCTGTCTCTGCTTCTCTCAAAAATAAATGAACTTAAAAAAAAAAAGAATTCATCGTCAAGACCGATGTCAAGAAGCTTTCTCCCAGTGTTTTCCTCTAGGAGTTTTATAGTCTCAGGTGTTACCTATAAGGCTTTAATCTATTTTGTCTTGATCTTTTTATGTATTGTGTAAGATAAGGGTCCAGTTTCATTCTTTTGCATGTGGATACCCAGTTTCCCAGCACCATTTTTTGAAGAGACTCTTTTTCCCATTGTATATTCTTGGCTTCCTTGTAGAAGATCAGTTAACAGTTTTGCGTGGGTCTATTTCTAGGCTCTCTGTTCTGTTCCGTTCGTCTGTGTATCTGTCTTTATGCCAGTACCATGCTGTTTTGATTACTGTCGCTTCGTAAAATATTTTGAAGTCAGGAAATGGGATGCCTCCAGCTTTGTTCTTTCTCAAGATTTGCTTGGCTGTTTGGGATCTTTTGTTGGGTCCATACGAATTTTAGGAATTTTTTTTCTCTTCTTATTAAGACTGCTATTGGAGTTACTTTCAAACAGCTCGGAGTCACTCATCCACTCACACATTAATGTGTCTAGTCAGTCAGCAGATACACAGTGAGCATCCCCAGGGAGCAGAGCACTGTGGGAGGTAATGACACCAGGGCTTCAGTAAGCTGCTTTCAAGCGCTGATATAGAGCTTGGTCTTCTTCGGAATTCTCCTTGGTCTTTTAGGCCAGAGCGACTACATGAGGCCCAGATATCCAGATGACTGTTGTGCCTTGGGATAGAGGCCTGTGAGAGGCATGCAGAACTCATTGTCTTATGGCTTCCGTCGGTCTTTCCGGACAACTTAATACTCTCTCCTCCCACTCACTGTAGTTTCACTGGCTGTAGTTTATCTGTAAGTAATCTCTTCTAATTCTTACGTGGTTAAATCACTTATGAAATGTTTCTCATTGCCTTATCCTTGCTTTTTATGGCAGTTACTTTCTTCTGTGAAACCAGTTATCATCAGTAATCCTGACATTATTTGCTTACTTGTACTTAGGATTTGTTTTCTTTTAGCCAGAGCCTGTTGATTGGCAGGCACCCTCATAAGGTGACGTAGGAAACTTTGCACAGGTAAAGTTCTCTTCGACAAATTAAGTAAATTGTTCTTCACTGTTTTTTTCTCGTCGTATCACTCAGTCACTGTGCACTGACCATCTGCAGCGTGCCAAACTCTGTAATGGCTACTGGGGCTTCAGCTCTGACCACACCCACCACCTGGTAACTTCTTTCCCCATTCATATTTCACCCCTGATGTCCTAGGGTGTGGACCGATCAAATAGAGAAACCAGTGTGTAGTATTTAAGCCTCTAGGTCTATACCCAGGATCTTCCCATGAGAGACAGTCACTGTTAACGTACATGAACAAGCAGATACACTACGTTGTGAGATGATTCTCCCTTAAATTCATTTGTGTACAGGTTTGGGATGTCATCTGATCAACTCTTCTAATAAATACTATTTTTCTCCTGGCTTGAATTTCTCTGTGAGTCAAGGGCATGCTTTTTGCCATTTGTTTCTAATCAGGAAACACGTTTGCAAAGAAAATACCGTATTTTTTATGATTTTTGGGGGCTCCAGAATGTGCCAACCACATTGTGATTTTTTTTTTTAAGAATAGTGGTATTTCTGTATTTTAAAACTAAGCTGAAATGCTCTTTCTCCTGTCTTGCCTATAAATAGGAGATTCTAAAGCAACAAATGTCATGTCTGATGTTCTTTGTAGAACGTACTAGCCTCTTTTTCCTAACTATAGAGTTTATTGCTTAGCTAAGAATTTCTCCCTTAAAACTGTCATGTCCCTGGTGCCACAGCTCAGGAATTTTAAAGGATCAAACCAGCACAAATCCATTCTTAAGGCGTAGACGTGGTGTACTTGGAACAACTTAGATCATTAATGCAACAAGCGGATACAATATGTTGTTAGATGAATCTCCCAAAAGTCGTAAGTCCATACAGTTGGGTTTTTTTGTAGCACAGATACGACACCTCCAGGTTACCCACCCCACCCCCTTGAGCATCATAAGGAGTTAATAATGATCCAGTGGGCATTATGCTTCAGTAAATAGAAAATAAATAAATAAAAATTAAAATATTTTTGGAGTAGAATTCTTAGAACCTTTATTTTTAAAAATTCAGTGGCATGAAATGTATTGTTTCTGTGAGTGATTTTCATGTACCACAATTTTTTTTTTTTTTAAGCCAGGAGAGTTAAGTTTAGTTAGCTGATCCTCAGAAATCCACTTATTACTTCAGGTCATTTTGTGTCTGAGTTTCATTTCAGTTGTGATTTATACACATATATGCATTGTGGTGTGTGGAGCAAATTATCTGAAATAGGGTTCTAACCAACTTTAATTTTTTTTAACTAAGATAGTACAGAGTATATAACCACTTAAAATTTACATTGTTTCCCGAGTTAAGAAAATCTCGAAAGTGATGCTTGCCTTTTCATTTTCTTAGGAGTGTAATTTGCAAAGCAGAAAGTTTTGGTTTTGATGGAGTCAAATTTATCCATTTAAATTTATAGTTAGTGCTTTTTACATCCTGAGAAATCTTTCCCTACCCCAAGGTCATGAGGATGTTCTCTATGCCGTTGATCTGTGTCTGTCTCTCAGTCAAAGCCAAACTATGTTGATTCCGTAGTTAAGTATTGGGCCTTAATATCAGATGAAGTGATACTTCTACTTTATTCTTGTTTTTCAAGATTGTGTTAACTCTTCTAGGGCCTCCGCGTTTCCATATAAATTTTAGAAGAAGCTTATCTTTGTCTCAAAAAAAAAACCTTGTGCTAGATTTTGAAAAGAATTGCATTCAATCTATAGATCAGCTAGGAGAGAATTGACGTCTTTGCTATGTTGAGTCTTCCGGTGTGTGAATACCATGTCTTTCCATTTATTTAAGCACTCTTTTATTTCTCTCATCAATAGTTAATAACTTTCAGCATAGAGGTCCTTAAATGTTTTGTTAAATTTATACCCAAGTGTCCCACTTTCTTTATGTGACTATAAATGATATTATACTTTTAAATTCCACTTTCCATGTGTTCATTGTTAGTATGTGAAAATGTGATTCATTTTTGTATTTCGGTCTTATGTGCCTGCAACATTGCCGAACTTGCTTAAAGGTCTAGGAGTATATTTTGTAGAGCCCTTGGTGTTTTCTATGTAGACATCATATCATGTCATCTGAAGGTAGAAATAGTTTTATTTCTCCACCTTCTACTGGGTATGCCTTTTATTTCTTTTACTTGCCTTACTGCAGTGGTTAAAACTTCAAGTACTGTGTTGATTAAGGTTGGTGAAAGTAGACATCACTATAGAGTATGATGTTAGCAGTAGGTTTTTTTGTAGATTCTAATTATCAAATTGAGAAAGATCCCCTCTATTCCTAGTTTGCTGAGGCTTTTTATCATGAAGGGATGTTGTATTTTGTCAAATGCTTTCTCTGAGTCCATTGATATCGTACATTTTTTTTTCATTCACCTGTTGATATGGTGGATGAAATTGATTTTCAAATTTTTATTTTTTTAATGTTCATTTATTTTTGAGAGAGAGAGAGAGAGAGAGCATGAGCAGGGGAGGGGCAGAGAAAGAGGGAGACACAGAAACTGAAGCAGGCTCCAGGCACTGAGCTATCAGCACAGAGCCCGATGCAGGCCTTGAACTCACTAACTGTGAGATCAGGACCTGAGCCGAAGTTGTACTCTCAACCAACTGAGCCACCCAGGCACCCTGATTTTCAAATATTAAACCAGCCTTACAAACCCAGAATAACCCCCACTTGATCATGGTGTATAGTTCCTTTTATACTTTTCTGTATTAATTTAATATTTTGTTGAGGATTTTTGTATCTGTGCATGAGAGAAATTGTCTGTAGGTTTTTGATTTTGAATTATCTGGCTTTAGAGATAGAGTAATACTGGCCTCATAAAATGAGTTTAGGAAGTGTTCCTCCTTTCTGTTTTTCTGCTAGAGACTGTATAAAAATTCCTCTTAGCTTTTCTTTAAATGTTTGATAGAATTCTCCAGTGAAATTGTCTGGGCCTGGAGATTTCTTTTTTTAATTACGAAGTCAATTTCTTTAATAGTTACAGGCATATTCAGGTTGGCTATTTCATCTTGGTTGAGTGTTGGTAGCTTGTAGTTTTCAAGGAATTCATCTATTTCTTCACAGCTCACAAATTTATGACTATGAAACGGCTCATAGTATTCTCATATCTTTTTAATGGCTTCAGGATCTGTACTGATAACACCTGTTTCATTTCTCTCTGTTTATCTTTGTTAGTCTTGCTAAGGATGTGTCAATTTTATTGATCTTCTTAATCCTAGTGAAATTTTTTATTTCATTGATTTATTATTGCTTCCTTCTGCTTGCTTTGGGTTTACTTTGCCTGTGGGGGATGGGGGTTTGAGTAGAAGCTCAGATTGTTGATTTAAGACCTTTCCTTCTTAACGTAAGCATTAAGTACTATGCGTTTCTCTCTCAGCACTGCTTTACCATGTCTCAAGATTTTTGATATGTTGTCTTTTCATTCCGTTCATGTAAGTTTTTATATCCTTCGAGACTGCCTCTTTAATCCATGGGAAAGTAGTCATTTGACCCATAGGTCAAGGAAGGTCAAAGAACTGTGTTATTTTATTCCCACATTTGGAAATCTTCCTGTTGTCTTTCTGTTACGGATTTCTAATTGGATTCCATTATGGACAGAAAACATGCTCTGTGGTTTTTACTTACTTTAGATTGTTCTTCATAAATTTCCTTCATCCTCTGACTTCCTGATGGAAGCTCAGCTTATTGATTTTAGAGCTTCCTTCTTTTCTAATGCATGTGTTTACTGTGCTGTGAGCTTCCCTTTAATACTGTTTCCGCTGCATCCCACAATTTTTTGATAGGTTGTATTTCATTTTCATTCAGTTCAAAATATTTTTTTAGTTTATTTCAAGAGAGAGAGCACGTGAACAAGCAGAGAAGGGGCAGAAAGAGAGGGAAAGAGAGAATTCTGACACGGGGCTCAATCCCACGGGCCACGCGATCATAACCTAAGCCAAAATCAAAAGTCACACGTTTAACCAACTGAGCCACCCAGGCTCCCCCAGTGCAAAATATTTTAATTTCTCTAGAGACCTGTTCTTCCATCCATGTATTATTTAGAATTTAATTTTTAAAATTTCAAGTATTTGGACATTTTCCACCTGTCTTTCTGTTACTGATTTCTAGTTTAATTCCGGTGTGGTCTGAGAACAAAGTTTGTTTGATTTGTCTTCCTTTAAATTTTTTATGGTGCAGTTTTATGTCCTAGAATGTGGTTTGTCTTAAGTAATATTGCACATGAGCTTGAGATGAATGTGTATGAATGTGTATTTTTCTTTTGTTGGATAGAGTACCTATTATAAATGTCAAGTCCAGTTGATTAATGATAACTAACAACTATATCTCTCTGATTTTCTGCTTTCTGGATCTATCAACTACTTAAAGAGCTCTAATAGTGGGTTTGTCTGTTTCTTACACTTCTATTATTTTTTGCCTTACATGTTTGATGCTCTGTTATTAGGTTCATACACATTTTACATTGTTATGTCTTTTTGGAGAATTAACACCCACATCATGAAGTCATGCCTCTCCTGTGTCTGATACTTTTTCTTGTCCTGAATTAAAGTCCATGTTATCTGAAATTGATATAGGTATTCCACCTTTCTTTTGATTAGTGTTACCATGCTTTATCTTTCCCCACCCCTTTACCCTCAACCTGTCTGCATCTATATGTTTAAAGTGGGTTTCTTGTACATATATATTTGGACCTGGTTTTTTCATCTGCTTATATAGTCTCTTTTAATTGGTATATTCAGATTATTTAAATTTAAAGTGATGATTGACTTAGTTGGATTAATATCTACCGTGTTTATAATTGTTTTCTATTTTTTCTATTCATTATTTCTTTTCCTCACTCTTTTTCTGCCTACTCTGGTTTTAAATTAGCATACCCATTATACTCCTTTTTCAAAATGTATAATGGTTTCCTTAGAGTTTGCAATATGTATTTTTCCACTAATTTAAGTCATCTTCAAATGACTCTGTATTACTCAATGTGTAGAACAAGGTGTCTTGTGACAGAATATCCCACATTCCTCCTGTCATCCCTTACAGAATTGCTGCCCATCATGTCACCATCCGTCTGTTGTAGTCATACACTACATTGCTACCCTCATTACTTTAAACAAGTTATACTTTAGTTCAATTGAAAATTAGAAAAATATTTTACTTTACCTTTATTTATGCCTTCTCTGACAGCCTTCATGTTTTGATTTAGATCTGAATTCTATTCCTTTCCTCCTCACTAAAGAACTCCTTCCAACCTTTCTTACAGGGCAAGTCTGCCTGGCAGTGAATTTTCTTCAGTTATCAGTTTGTCTGAAAATATCTTTATACTCCTTTACTTTTGAAGGATAATTTTACTGGGTATAGAATTTTAAGTTAGTGATTTTTTTCCCTTTGAGCACCCTAAGTATTTTTCTCTGCTCTTTTCTTGCTTGCATGCTTTCTAAGATGTCCACTTAGACCATATGCTTGTTCCTCTATAGGTAAGGGCTTTTTCCCCACTCTGGTTCTTTTGAAAATTTCCTTATTCTTTTTTTCTAGTTTGAATATGATATGCCTATGTGTCTTTTGGGGGTTGTTTTGTTTTGTTTTTGATATTTATCCTGCTTGGTGCTCTATATTACTGGATCTGTTGCTTTATAAAGTTCTTAACCATTATCACTTCAAATTTTTCTTTTCCTTTCTCTCCCTCTCCTTCTGGTATTCTAATTATGCATATGTTGCACCTTTAGAAATTGTCCCATGGATCTTGGATTTTCTTTTCTATTTTTTTAAATTTCTCTGTCTGAAAATCCCAATATCTTTGTCATTTCTGGCTCTCATTCTGACGTTCTCTTTGTCTCTTCAACATGTGCTTTTTCTTGCCTTATGTCTTGTAATTTTTTGTTGAAAGTCAGACATGTTATATTGGGTAAAAAAGAACTGAGGTAAGTAGGCATTTAGTGTGAGGATTTATGTTGATCTGGCTAGGAGTTGAGTTGTGTCTAATAGTCGCTGTGATTGTAGGTACCAGAGGCTTCAAATTCAAATTCCTTTAGTGTCCTTATTTTAGTCTCCTCACTGGATGTTTGACTTCCCTACGTACTCCTAAGAGAGTCAGCATCTTGCAGCTGTTTTATTTGTAATCCACTGTTCTTTTTAATTTGTTTACAATGTATTTGAGAGAACGAGGACAGGTGGGGGAGAAGGGCAGAGGGAGAGAGCGAGAATCTCAGGCAGGCTCCTCACTGAGCATGGAGCTCAGTTCTGACACGGGCTCGATCCCGTGACCCTGGGATCATGACCTGAGCTGAAATCAAGAGTCGGTTGCTGAACCAACTAAGCCACCCAGAGCCCCTGTAATGCACTGTTCTTACGATGAAAACTAGTTACTCTGGCAGTAAGGCATGGGAAAATGTGCTGAAGTTTTGTGACTACATCTCAGTATTTCAGTGGGCCTGTATTTCTGGGCCGTGACTTTAACAAGTTTTCCTCATGTCTCATAGCTTGTTTTCTGCCTGAGGTGGAATGGGCAGGCTGGAGGGGGCTACAGTGGCAACAGTGCCCTTCTCCAGCTGGGCTAAGGTTCTGGTAAACTCCTTTCCTCTAGAAAGCAGTCCTTTGTTCTGGACGATAACTACCTCTTTCCTCCTCTTGGACTGAGTTATAACGGGATTTTTTTTTCTTTAATTTTTACTATGACAGCCTATAGGATTTCTGTAGGTAAAACCCAAGAACATGATGGCAGTCCTAAGACTGCAGCCCTAGTGTTATATGATTCTCAGGCTAGCCTGCACTCAGTCTCCAGAAGTTCTCCAGACAAGCAAATCCCAGATTTGCTCTCTCCAGATTCATCCATCTCTCCAGACTCTGAGGTTGCTCTTTGCCCTGCACCCTCAGTTCCCTAGCGGCTGGAAGAAAAGTTGTTGGTTTTCAGTTTATTCAGCTTGTTCTTGTATGAACAGGAGTGATGACTTCTAGGCTCCTTATCAGAAATGAAACTACATGTGTCCTCTGTACATTTCGGTTATTTTCAAATTTGTCGAGGTATGTTTTATAGCAAAGGATACAGTCTATCCTGGTGAATGTTGCTTGGACATTTGGTGGGGAGAGGGGAAGAGTATTCTTCTGTTGTTGGGCGGAATGTTCTATATTCCCAATTAGATTCTTTGGTCAATTGAGTTGTTTGGTTTTTCTGTACTTTTGCTGATTGTCTGCCTAGTAGCTCTGTCACTTGCTGAGAGTGAGATGGTGAAGTATCCCCTCAAATTGTGGATTTGTCTATTTCTCCTTTCAGTACTGTTATTTGTAAGACCGCTTTAATGAGATGATTCACGTATCATACAATCCGCCTGTTTAGAGTATACAGTTCAGTGGATTTTACTATATTCATGGATATGTGCATCTAACAACACAGTCAGTTTTAGTACGTTTTTCTCATCGTACAAGAAACCTCCTACCTTTTGGCTATCACCTCTCTACTCCCCCGTACCCAGCATGAAGCAACAACTTACTTTCTGCCTCTAGACATTTCTCTGCCCTTGTCCTTTGGCTAGGGGGAACAGGCTTTCTTGGCAATATTTTTTTACCTGTGCCTATTGATGGTTCTGGTTTCTACAAGCATCCTGTCTAGCTATATGGGAGGCGGTAAGAAAACCTAGGGAATCCACCGTGCTGTGCTGCCACTCATGTCCCAAGGTCTCTAGGCTGTCCACCTTAAGTCTATCTTTTAGAGTCTTCCTATGCTTGTTTGTTGTGTTATGGCCAGTTTGTTGGGCTTTAATTGTTAAGAGTAAGGACCGGGAAGGACTGGAATATTCCATCTTGGCAGAACCAAAAGTCCCCAACCAAATATATTTTGTCCCTAAAACCCAAAGGGGTCCAGAGCATGTATCTGTTTCTTCATAGTACAGTTCCAGATGTAACTTTACTGAAACTTTACCAGTGCAGCAGACACCTGACCTCCTGGAGGATTTCTCTCTCACCTCTAGTACACATGTCATATCAAGTGTCACATATGCTTGCTACTTCCAGTTTGTATTCCCCTCATCTATACACACCGTAATGTCTTGGTGAAAGGAATGCCTTCTGGCGCTCTCACGGTTTTCAGGAGGTGGCTGAGCAGGGGGCACCACGTGGGATCCACTTCAGAGTTTCCATTTCTCTAAACCTTTGATCTGTTCCCTCCAAACCGTGCAGTGGGAGTTCCAGCCTCACCGTCTCCTTGACTGTAGGCATTTACCGACTCGGAACTTCTATCACCCATTACAGGCACTCAGGCTAACATGTTAAATCCTGAGGCCTATGTGAACACCCTCGTGGGCCCGATCCAACCTTCGATTTAGTCCTGCTGGCTGATTTACTTAGAAGCCATTTGCACGCTTGCTGTCCAGGCTCCTGCTCATAAACTGTGGCAGGACCCTGCACCTTCTTTGTGCATGTTCTCTTTCCTGGTAGCAGGCCTTGCAATTAATTTCTGGATCGTGCTGGGATTTGACACCCCTTATGGCCCTAAAGACAGTCACCATTGGTGGTAGTAAGTCCTGAAGAGAATAGGTACTTCCTTTTTAGGGAACTACCCCAGATGAAGTCAGTGCAGTATTTTTGATGGAAGGAAATGCTCGTTGTCTTAGAAGGTAAGAAAGGCGGTTTCCGATGTGAAGAAATGTTTAGAGGTTTCAGAGGTTCAAGGTTCTTAGCTTTGTGTCGCTCAGAGGTTTCCATTTCAAGTCTCAAGGTCCTACCCCTCCCAGCCAGCACCTGTAACTTAAGAGACTCCACATGAATGTACTTGTACCTGGCATGTGATTCTGCAAGCTGTACGTTCAGGCTTCGGACGTGCCCCTGCTATAGCTTCATAGAATAAGAACTCCTGTCGGGGCACCACAGAAATGTTGATTCTCCCCCATGCCATGAGTGCAGAGTTCAAGGCACAAAGCTTAATTGGGGGTAGAAGTGGAGATGAGGGCAGGTGAGTGATAATCTCTTTAGAAGTTGGAAGAAACCATCTTACTCCACAATCTCTGAGTTCACTGTGATGCCACAGCAATCAAGCACCTCAGCCATTGGCCTCCCAGTGCCTTACCCTCCCTTGATAGCCTGTTTAAGTGATACTGTGAGACTCATGATGTCACACCATACTGCACTTCAGCAGTATCCCATTTTTCCCTAGCAAGTACGCCATACATGCACTTACCAACTCAATTCCAGAATTCCACCTGGATGGACTATTTCCTTACGCCCTCTTTGTACCACTTACTAAATCAGTCAGGGAACTGGCTAGAACGTACACATTAGCTGGGATTTTGAAAAGAAATGTGTGGAGAAGGATGATTTGCCGAAATTGAAGCAGGGTTCAGGGCACCCAGAGGGACGATAACGCCCCCGGAAACTTAGAACAGTAGGAAGCTTTACCATCCTATCCTTCGGCCTGAAGGACTAGCGGATCTGGAGGCTGCTAAGAACCAAAGCCAACGGAGGGGCTGCCCAGTAGGAGCTCTAGTCAGACAGGTAGAGATGGAGTGGGGTACCAATACTCAACCTTTCCACAAAAGCAAAAAGATAACTGGCAAAAATGGTCACAATCAAAATTTTCAGAGCTCTGGAAATTAACAAAAGGCTTACAAGGATCTGGTGTGCACTTACTCCAGAAAAGCAACTGAAATCTCAGTAGGAACTAGACTTTTGCAATATCATAACCTATCACAGCCCTATCTTGTAATTTATAACCTTGAAAATCAAGAATCTGCAATCATAGGTAAAACCGGCATTCTAGCAGCAACTGGAAAGGGGTGGAAGGGAGCTGAGGCTTCTTCAAAGGTCCAACGCCAGAGCATTGTCACGTCCTCCTTGGTGGGTCACTGATTGATCCCCACTTGCCAGCCTATCTTTTTTTGATCTCAGTCAGAGCTCAACAATGAAGAAAAGCCTCTTCTTGAGAACGTTTCTCAAAAGCCGTCAAACCAATTACAGGCAACTGCTTAACCGTCACAGCTGCCTGAGACAGTGCGGGGCCAGCAGTAGACTAACCACAAACCAAAAAGGGAAGTTGAGGAATGAGGTTTCTGCAGGGGCTTTACTTAAAAAGCACGAACAAATCCCTGGAAGTCTGTACGGCCACATGCACGCATAGGGCTGTGAACATGCTCAGGAAAGACCCGGGAAGGCCCTGAGCTCTCCCCTCCGGCTGATTTTGAGGCTCTTTGCAAGCAGGAAGTGAAAGCTGAGGCAGAGTTGGCGCTACCCGGCTGAGGGTTGAAGTGTTACTAGAGCCACGCAAGAAGGGGAGCTTTGACCTCCCATCAGCCAAACCGAGCTGGCAGCCAGTTGGGCAGGGAATCCAGGATTGATCCAGAAACGTAAGACAAAAGAAGCCGCAGAGGTGGGCCTAGCTCTTGCCTTGGAGGCAGTTATCAATCGAGATGAGATGGTGACAAATCCTCTTTTGGAAGACTGTCAGAGCCCAGGGAAAAAATGAATCAAAACCCACAGAAGAGAAACAAAATGACCAGTGGTTGCCAGAGACTTGGTGGGGAGCAGGTTGCGGAGGGGGGTGGCTCTCGGCTGCAAACAAAGACAAGGAATTTCGGGAGATAAATATATCTTGATTTTTCTGTTAGTTACTTTGCATATTTTTCAAATCTCATTCAACTGTGTACTTAAAACAGGTAAATTTTATTGCATGTTTATACCTCAATTAACTAAGGCTTTTAAAAAGAAGAAGAAAAAAAAAGAAATATTCAACTTTTCCCTCTTCCTGCTCTAAATCCTGCTGTGCCTCCCCTGGCCTAATCCAGCCAGCAGGCAGCTGTGGTGACAAAGGTCTGTAGAGTAGACGTGACCTTCCAGGGCTACAGAGAAAGGCAAAGCCTGGATTAAGGGGCGGAGGACCAGAAGACAGTCGGCCTGGGAGGTCTTGTGGAAACAACAGCAAATTATTCTCTCCTCACTGGAGGAAAGCCCCTCTGGTGGGAAAAGCAGGCCTCATAGCTGGAGAGGTCCCGAGTGGGGCAGAGGGCTCACGGCTCCATATGGAAAGGTGCCGAGTGCGAGTTAGATGGGATTCCTCCACTCCGTGAGAAGAAGACCCCCAAACTCTCTTACTCAGATTCTGAAATTACCTCTACAAACAATCTGTGTGAATACATTTGTGGGATAAAGTCCTTAAAAATCACATTCTTGCAAGTTCTTCAATGTTAAGTGTCGTAGCTACACTTGGTGATGTTTTCTGTTACGTGATTTTTAATAACGTATTTCAAATTCTGTTACTGTATTGTTGGGCCTCATAAGCGGAATTCACACCGTAACATGGAAAAAGCTTCTTTTCCCTCAGCTGCGAAGTTGAGGGATATTACGTCACCTGAAGACTGGTGACAGACCGAGCACATGCATGCCTCCTCACCTGATTCCAGTGTCGGTTTTCAAAGGACACTTACATATCTGTGGTGTGCTTTCGGGGGGGCCATGCCTAATCCTTTACTGTAACAAAGAAAAAGACTGCCTCTCAGGGAAAGAATCCCGAGCCTTTCGTCTGGAACTCACAGCGCTCTCTCCCTTTTTTCCCCTTCCAGGAGGACAACAGTTAGTTTTGTGGCTTACTGCTGCTCCGCCCAGTGTCTGCAGACGTTTGACCTACTGAGTTGATAAACACTCAAGAGCCTCAGGAGTTTTGCCAACTTGACACACAGTTGCCTGCGTATCGCACGCTGTTTGTGTGGCGGAGGGACGGGACAGTCCAGCCTGGCGGAGCAGGCCCTCACGTCCCGTCCTGTCAAACGCTGGGGACTGCGAGAAGGCTCCGGAAATGTCCCGATGGAGCTTCCGAGCTGAAATGCCTTCACCTTCCCTCCCCCACCAAGTTGAAATAGATCCTCCCCCAAATTAAGGACCCTTTGTCTTCTGTGTTTTTCTTTTTATGCGAGTGTGTCTCATAAGCAAACTATGTAGTGTGACGTGCCTCCCCAAATCCTCAAAGCAAGTTTCGGTTCCCTGAAAAACTCAGATTCGATATCACAGCCAAATTAACTTTTGAACACATACACCTTCAAGGACACTTTTAATCTTATCTCTTTCTTTACCCAGAGAATTATTTCCCTTACAGATCATCCTCCCAGGGTCCAGCAAACTCCAGTGGCCTCCAGAATATTGAATAACAGGGAGAGGAGAGGTGCCTGAGTTGGCAGTGAAGTTAGCTAGCCTCCAGTGAAGGCCCTGCCAGGGTCCTCGCATACACCCTCTGGAAAGTTACAACCCTGTTTATAAGTTTTGCAACACATTAAAAGACTTTTTGTGAGGGTTTTTAAACATAAAAATGTACATTGCAAATGAAATACCTTCTAATTTTGAAAGACTATTTAGAGAAAAATGATTTTTGAAATTTTTTATTTCCTAAGAAGTTTTTTTTTTTTAACCTGAGAAGAGTCTGAGGAATAATTGAGGTTTCAAAGATGATCCTCTTTATTTTTTTAGATGTAAACGTTTTCTGGCTAATGAGAAAGGGGGAGATAAAACACATGAAAATAGGTCCTCCACTCTTACTTGTTAGATGCGCTTACAATTAAATTTGTATTGACCTTGAAATATTTTCGTTACGTGTGAAAAACAGGCTTCAGCCATGCCTGCTCCGGGTTTTGAGCAAGGCGAGCCTCAGCACAACCTGCGCGCGTTTGTTTACGTGCCCGGTGCGTTAGACCGTCTTCGTTTTGACCCTAGGTTTCTTCTCTCCTTAACGCGCTATTGTCCAGAGAAAATACAGGAAAAGCAAGTCCAAACTCAGCCTTGGACTTTTACAGAAAAGACCATCCATGGCAAGTCTGTGAGAGGATCTTCTGACAGAAGAAAAGCTCTTAATGGCGGAGCCGCGTATTTGCTCTTCCGTTGAGAGGCCAGCATTTTTGTGTCGCTTTGCCGCCAGATGTGCATCTGGTTGCCGCGAAGCGATTCTTTTTTAATTTTAATTACACAGAGTCTTCTCTAACGCAGAACTAAAAGGGGAACAACCAAGAAGATTTACTTGGTAGGAAAATTATTTTCAAAAAATTTCAGGCTTGTCAAAAACTTGGTTTCTGGAATTTTATTAGCTGCCCTAAATCTGTAATGCGAGGCTCTAACAGTGCTAAAAATCCTACACGGTTCCTGACGAATGTGTGATCTTTTCACAGTCACACCACCTGCTGCCCGGAAAGCAGACTGTCCACGTAGAATGGTGGAGACAGAACATTCCTGTGTGTTCCAACTGCCTTTCCACTGTTCCTCCTTCCTCTCGTCCCTTTCATAAGTTGGCCTGTTCAGCCTTCACATTTCAAAGGCTTTTAGTATAATAGGAACTGAAGATCTGTATCAAAATATAACACTTCTTTCATCCTCTGGAATAATTGAAGCCTTAGCGTAACCCCTACACGTACATAAGTTGGCAGCTGAAAAATGTGGCATGAAACTTGACGAATGCGATTCAGGCCTCAGTGGCTGCCGCCTGTATCGTGTAAGTGACGGTAAATACATTGCAGCATCTTTCGATGTCACCATCTATCATCCTGTGTCTTAAAACGGAGCCGGGAAAGGTCCTAACGTGATATTCAGGGTTCTTGTTGAGATAAGGATATGTAAGACTTTGGTCTTAACTTGTTTGAAGTTTGACAAAGACACTAACGATCCAAGCCTCCTCTCTGTAGCCATTATGAACGGTGTGCATTCAATAGCAGCAGGAGGCTAGCCAGGCGACCTTCTAGGGCAGCCTCGATCCTAATCCCCGGTGCAGCACCGCGCTTAGTCGATGAGCAGCGGCACTTGCAATCTGGCCTCCCAGGTGCTTGTCGTCATAAAAATTTTTGTACCGGATTCACTGATGTCATTCTTAACCCTTTGCTACTGTAAAGGAATGTTGTAGACTGGAGAAAATTTGCCCTTATTCCACGTCTTTGAACTGAGTCCAGAGCTTTGCAGAAAATTCTACGGTTATTATACAGTGTATGTGTTTTCCTAAGCCATAGTTATACTAGGTAGAGAGATACTTGATGCAATTATAATAATGCAAAAAAAAAAAAGTGACTTACTTGAAAAATATAATCTGTCAGGTAAGTTTACCTCAGCAATCTGATATGTGGTTAATGGTGAATTTTTAAATCTAGGGTACCCTGATGGGCAGAGGCCTTCATGTGACCTAGTGCAAAGGGAGTCCATTTTAAATGACTCATCCTATGAGTATTCTTCAAAATGCCTAATTGTTATCGTACCAAAATCCTTGATTATATAACATCACATAGACAAAAATATTGCATCTTCAGTGAATAAAATATGTATTTTGAGCACATTTTAAAACTTAAAAGTGATCAGTACACAAAAGAGCCCTGGCTGGTAGGGGTTCCACTCCGATCAGCAGAGAAGAGTGATGACCTCTTTTGGTACCTGGCCCTTCTCTTCCAGAAAAGTGAGGTATACATTAAATATCCTGGTCCACGTACTTAACGCTCACTAAAACCCTTCCCATCTGGCTCGTCTGACTAGTTCCACGTACATCTCACTTCTGTTCCACATTTCACATAACAAATTACAGTGTTTACGGTCTACAAAAAAAAAGCCTCAACATCACTTGGTTTATTGAGGCATTGCCCGTAGCTTTCCCTAAAATATATACCTATTGAATAATCTCTGGGAACTTTCAAAGCCAATTTAAAAAATTATTAGTAGTGAAATTAGGTTTCTGTTTCCTGAATTGAAACATCAGGCATTTTTATCTTACTGCAGAAAGCTAAACATGATGCATTACTTCAGCAGAAATCAAAACATTTTTACTCAGGTGATTTATGAACACGGATTCCTAACTGGGCCAACACTAATGCAACCTGATGTAATTAAATATTGAGATGTAAATTCATTTCACAGACTTGTAAACACTCTCTTTTTAGGAATCTTATTTTAAAATGTATCCTTACATAACCCTGGCCATTTTACTATGCTTTTATTATTTTTGTGGTTTCCACTGACTCCTGCTTACTCCTGATGAGGCTCTCCTACATTTTTTCTAGGAATTCAGTGAATATCTTGCCTTCTCTTAAACAGGGGGATTTTTTTTTTTATAAAGTGCATATTTTTGGAAATTAGCTCAGTGTCTGTCTACAGATCATTCAAGTCTCGCTGCGCCTACCCAGAAGGTAGACCTCCCTGTGTCATCAGCTAATAGAGCTGGATATAATGCAAGTGTCTCTAAAAAAAGGAGTTGATCATAGCTCAGTGACTGTTATCCTTGGTCAGGAAAAGAGATTGCTTCACAGGCTAAGATGTTCTCTTTGAAGCATGGCTGTATGGTCCCTTGTAGGTTGGAGACAGGAGAGTACTGTTGCCCGGTGTGGTAGCCGGGCAGCAGGGAGAGATGTGAAAATCATTTCTATATGTAATTAACAGACTGGGAAGGGTTGGCAAGCTTTTTTTCCATTCACCTTAAGGCAGAGTGTGGATTATCCTTTCTGCCTGTGTTCAAGAGTTAGCAGGTTTTGTTTCCCATAATGTTTTTGAGACTAGAAGTCCATGATCAATTGATCGATCTTTTTTGTTGTTGTTGTATAATGAAAGATTTTTTTTTTAACTCTGAGTCTATCTACTGAAAAATGATGGCAACATTCACTTGGACAGTGGACATTTTCTAAACTTACATTGTATCCAGTTTGGTTGTTCTTACAGCTATTCTGTTTATAGAATAGTTGAGCTTGAATCATGTGGATGCCTAGAAATGTTGATGATGGTAGCTTCATTGTTTTAGCCAGATTCATTTTGTTGAAAATAAAAGAGCATTACATACTTTGAGCCAGCAAAAATGATGGAGTAAGGACCTCCAAAAATTCTCCCCTCTATAAAATCAAGAAGAAAATTGTCAAAACATGTCAGAATCAACTTTTTTTCAGAACTCTGGATATTAACCAAAGGTTTACAGCAATCCGAGGAATATTTATTCAGGAGAAATAGCTGAATCTCAGAAAGAACAGTGAGCTTTGTGGCATTCTAGTTGGCCCTATTTCTTTCCTCACCCCCCACCCCAACTTGAAAACCAACAATCTACAATCAGGTAGAAGCACCTGTGTAGAAGCCACTGGAGGGGACAGAATGGGGTTGGAACTCCAAAGCCCTATTCCCAGAGAATTGTCATTATTTAACTTGTCTGGTGATTCCCTGGTAGATCTCACTTGCAAGATTCTTTATTTTGCCTGATCAGAGCTTGCTGGGTGTGAAAAGCCTTTTCCACAGAGACATTTATTAAAAAATTAAAAAAAAAAATCAGAGCCAGTTGTGGCTGCCTAACGGCATGGATAACCATTGGAGCAGACAATAGGTACACCAAAAACTTAAAAGAAAAAGCTGAAGAATGAGGTATTTGTAGCAGTTTTGCAAAGCTCTGATATTCCTGGGAATTTGATGGATGCCCATGCATTGGGCTTTACACAAGTCAAGGATTACAAGCCTCAGGGAAAGACCCAGAAACAACCTAAATTCTCACCTTAGGTTGACTGAAGGTCTGCACAAGCAGAAGGTGAAGCCTAAGGCAGTGTTCCTAGTTGAATGTTGGAGTATGTCCCAACATTCACAGGAAGCCCTCAGCAAACAGTAGGAGAATTAATGGTTTCAGGTTCCAATCATTAGCTTACCACAAAAACCACCTGAGTGAAACGTAAGTGACCATCATTACAAAGAGTAGGGACTTTACAGAAATGAGTCCCTATACAAACCAAACCCAGAAACTACATCAAACCCTTGGAAAAAGGGTAAGAAAATCTAATTTTCAGAGTTTGCCCATTATTATTTAAAATACACAGTTTTCCTCCAAGAATTATGAGACACGCAAAGAAACAAAAGTGTGTCCCATACATAGGAGAAAAAGTGAATAAACTGAACATGAGGAAGCCCAGACATTGGACTTTGTAAACAAAAACTTTAAGCCAACTATTTTAAATATGTTTAAGTAGCTCAAGTATGGAAATAATGTCTTACCAAATAGAAAATATCAATACAAAGAAATTATAAAAAAAAAGAGCCAAATATAAATTCTGGCATTGAGATATAATTCCTGAAAGGTGCTCAGCATCAGATTTGAGCAGGCAGAGGAAGGGATCTACATGCTTGAATATAGGTCAACTGAGATTATCCAGTGTGAGGAACAGAAGAAAGAAAATGAAAACTGAATAGGGCCTCAGAGGCCCATGGGATGCCATCAAATGTACCAATGTGTATAATGGGTGTCCTACTAGGGGAGAAGAGAAAGATAAAGATATTTGAAAGAATAATGACTAAAGACTTCAAAATTGGGTGAAAAACATTAGTTTGCATACCCAGGAAACCCAATGAATCCCGAGTAGGATAAACTCAAGAGATCCATTCCTGGGGCACCTGGGTGGCTCAGTTGGTTAAGCACCCCACTTCGGTTCAGATCATGGTCTTCTGGTTCGTGAGCTAGAGCCCCATGTTGGGCTCTGCTGACAGCTCAGAGCCTGAACTATGCTTTAGAGTCTGTGTCTCCCTCTCTGCTCACCCTCTTGACTCTTTCTCTTTCAAAAATAAAGATAAAAAAAATTTTTTTAAGAGATCCATGCCTGGAAACATAATCACACTGTCAAAAGATAAAGACAAGGAAGAATCTTGAAAGCATCAAGAGAGAAGCAACTCATGTATATGGAATTCTTATCAGAAATCATGGAAGCTGGAAGGCAATGGGATGACATACTCAAAGTGCTAAAGTAAATGACTATTGAACAATTCTATATCCAACAAAACTATCTTTAAAAAATGAAGGAGAAATTAGGACATTTCCAGATAAAAACAGAATTCATCATTAGCAAGCCTGCTCTACAAAAAAATAATAAACAGGGCTCTTCTGGATGAGATGAAAGGATAATAGACAATAACTCAAATCCACATAAGAAAATAAAGAGCATGAATAAAGGTAACTACATAGGTAAATATAAAATAAAGCAAAAATGCAGTTTTTATTTGTAACTCTTTTCCTCTTATCTGATTTTTTTGAGAGAGCAGGAGAGGAGCAGAGAGAAAGAGAGAGAGAATCCCAAGCAGACTCCATGCTGGCTGTGGATATGGGGCTCAGTCCCATGACTGTGAGATCATGACCTGAGTCAAAACCAAGAGTTGGATGCTTAACTGACTGAGCCACCCAGGTGCCCCTTCTCTTACCTGATTTGAGGCAACTGCAAATATACAAATATATAAAAATATCTATCTATGCAAATATGTATATAGATATATCTATTGATGGGCACAAAGCGAAAAAACACAAAATCTGTATGATAATACCAGTACAAAGGAAGGGGGAGGGAACAAACCTACACAGGACAAGATTTTTGTATTCTACTGAAATTAAGTTGATATTAACCTGAACTAGATTGTTGTACATTAAGTAAGATGTTAGTTATAATCCTTAGGGAAATCACTAAGAAAATAACCAAAGAGTATATAGCAAAAGATACAAGAGAGTTAAAATGGTACATTGGAAAATAATACAATAGAAGGCAAGAAAGTAATGGAGGAATAGAGGAATAAAAAGACATAAGACATATAGAAAACAAATATGAAAATGGCAGGTTAAATCTTATCAGTAATTCCATGAGATGTAAATGGATCAAGCACTCCAGTTAAAAAGCAGAGATGGCAGAATGGGTAAAAATCAGGATCCAATTATATGCTGCGTATAGGAGACATACTTCAGTCAATGACGCAGCTAGGTTGAAAGTAAAAGGATGGAAAAATATCTGTGCAAACTAAAAGCTGGAGTGGGTATATTAATATCAGACAAAATAGACTTTGAGGGGCAC
This sequence comes from Paguma larvata, assembly GCA_030068075.1. Lineage (NCBI taxonomy): Eukaryota > Metazoa > Chordata > Mammalia > Carnivora > Viverridae > Paguma > Paguma larvata. The sequence continues at coordinate 124,573,911 of CM057827.1, read as the reverse complement.
CTGGGTGGCTCAGTCAGTTAAGCGTCCAACTCTTGATTTTGGCTCAGGTCACCATCCCATGGTTCATGAGTTCAAGCCCTGTGTTGGGCTCTGTGCTGACAGCTCAGAGCTTGAAGCTTACTTTGGATTCTGTGTCTGCCTCTCTCTCTCTGCCCTTCCTTGTACAAGCGCTCGCACTCTCTCTCTCTCTCTCAAAATAAATAAACATTAAAAAATTAAATCTCTAATTTAAAAAACAGACTTTGAGGCAAAAATTGTTACTAGAGTCCAAGACATTACATAATGATAAAGGACCAATCCATCAAGAAAGAATTATGCACATATGTGCACCTAACAAGAGTTCCAAATACATGAAGAACTGATAGAATTGAAGGGAGAAATAGACAATTCAATAATAGCATTTGGAGACTTCAGTGCCTCACGTGCAGTAATGGATAGAACAACTAGACAGAAGGTCAACAAGGGAAATAGAAGACTTGAACAATACCTTAAGCCAGATAGACCTAACAGACATCCATAGAACATTATACTCAATAACAGCAAAATGCACAGTCTTTTAAAGTGCACATGGAACATTCCCTGGGGTAAATCATATGTTAGGTCATTAAACAAGTCTAATATTTTTAATAGGATTTCAAATCATACAAAGTATGTTCTCTGACCACAGTGGAATGGAATTAGAAATAAGCAGCAGAAGGAAATTTGGGAAATTCACAAATATGTGAATATTAAACAATACGTTTCTAATTTAACCAATGAATCAAAGAAGGAATTACAAAGGAAATTAGAAAATTCCTTAAGATTAATGAAAATGAAGACAACATATCAAAACATATGGGATTCAGCGAGAGCAGTACTTAAAGGGAAATAGATAGCTATAAATGCCTATGTTTACAAACTAAAGGTCTTAGATCAATTACCTAACCTGCAACCTCAAGAAACTAGAAAAAAACAGCAAGCTAAATCTAAAGGAAGCAGAACAAAGAATAATACAGATTTTAGTCAAAATAAATGAAATAAAGAGTAGGAAAAATAATAAAATAGAAACCAAAACTTCAATATAAGAGTAAATAAAAAGAATAAAAGTTGGTTCTTAGAAAAAAACCCACAAAATAGAAAAGCCCTTAGCTACACCAGGAAAAAAATAAAGAAGACTCAAATTACTAAAATCAGGAATAAAAGGTTACTGCCAATCTTTTAAAAATAAAAGAATTATAAGGGAATTTAGATGCCAACAAGTTAGAGAACTTAGATGAAGAAATTTGTAAAAAGACATAAACCCCCAAACTGACTCAAGAAGAAAAAAAGATTAAATTTCTCTAAAAAAGAGATCTACTTAGGAACCAAAAAGGATTCTACAAAGAAAAGTCTAAGAATGAATGTATCTTCTCTGGTGAATTCTATAAAACATTTGAAGGATAATTAACACATTTATTCATAAACTCTTGTAAAAAATAATGTAATACACTACATGATTAGAATAAAGGACATAAACAACATGATTATCTCGGTAGGTTTAGAAAAAATTTAATATTTGACAAATGTTTTAAAATTTAGATGTTTAACAAAGTAAAACTAAAGAGAACTTCCTCAACCTGGTCAATGACACCTATGAAAAACCTATAGCTAACATAATACTGGTGGCAAAATGTTGAAAGTTGTCACCCTGATATCAAGAGCAAGATGAAGATATCCCCTCTCATTGCCTCTATTCAACTTTATATTAGAGGTTCTAGCCCAGGCAATAGTCAAGAAGAAATATAAAATATCTAGTTTGGAAACAAAGGATTAAAACTATTTTCAGATGACATGATCTTGCATATAGAAAATCCATAAGGAATACACACACACACACACACACATGCACACAATTAGAGCTAATAAAGTTTCAACAAGTTTGCAGGATACAGAATTCATATATGAAAATTAATGTTTATACATAAGCAATGAACAACTCAAAAAGGAAATTATGTTTACGATAGCATTAAAAAGAATAAAATACTTAAGAATAAATTAACAAAAGAAGCACAAGACTTACCCACTGAAAACTGCAAAACATCACTGAAAAAATTAAAAACCTGAATAAATGTAAAGAAATACTGTGCTCATGGATTGGGAGACCGCCATATTGTGAAGATGGCATTACCTTCCAAATTAATCTACAGATTCAGTGCAAATCCCTATCAAAACACCAGCTGTATTTTTTGCAGAAATGAACAAGCCGATCCTAAAATTCACATGGAAATGCAAGAGACCCAGAATAGCCAAAATAATCTTGGAAAGAGGAACAAACTTGTAGGACACACACTTCCCAATTTCAAAATCTTCTACATGGCTACATTAAGTACGACTGTGTGATCCTGGCATAAAGACAGACATGTACATCAATGGAATAAAATCCAAATAAACTATTACATTTATGGTCAACTTATTTTTGACAAGAGTGCCAAGACAACTTAATGAGGGAAGGAATAATCTTTTTAACAAATGGTGTTAGAACAACTGGATATCCACGTGCAACAGAATCAAACTGGACCATTACTTCATACCACCTGCAAAAATTAACTCAAAGGGATTAAAGACCTAAGTGTAATAACTAAAATAAAAAACTCTTAGGGGTGCCTGGGTGGCTCAATCAGTTGAGCATCCCGCTCTTGATTTCAGCTCAGGTCATGATCTCACGGTTAAGTTTGAGCCCTGTGTTGGGCTCGGTGCTGACAGTCCAGAGCCTGTCTGGGATTCTCTTTCCCTCTCTCTCTCTGCCCGTCCCCTGCTCGTGCTATCTCTCCCTCTCTCAAAATAAATAAACTTAAAAAAATTCTCTTAGAAGAAAACGTAAGTATAAATCTTCCATGATGTTGGACAAAGCAAATTTCTTAGATATGACACCAAAAGCACAAGCAAGGAAAGAAAAAATAAACAAGTTATACTTCATGAAGATTGATAACTTTTGTTCCTCGAAGGACACTATCACAAAAGTGAAAAAATCCCATAGAATGTCCAATTGTATAAGGGCCTAGTATTCGATATACATAAAGAAGTCTAACAACTCAACAATAAAAAGAAAAGAACTCCAAATAAAAATTAGGTACAGAATGGGGCACCTGGGTGGCTCAGTGGTTTGAGCATCAGACTTCAGCACAGGTCATGATCTCCTAGTTCGTGAGTTCAAGCCCCACATGCAGCTCTCTGCTGTCAGTGTGGAGCCCACTTTGGAACTTCTATCTCCCTCTTTCTGCCCCTCCTCCACGTATGTGTGCATGTTCGCATGCACTCTCTCTCAAAAATAAACGTTAAAAAAAAGTTTTTAATTAGGTAAAGGATTAGAATAAGCATTTCTCTAAAGAAGCCATCTAAATGTCCAATACACACATGAAAGGACACTCAACATCATTAGTCATTAGGGAAATGCAAATCAAAATCACAATGAGATACCACTTCACACCCACTAGGATGGCTATAAACAAAACAAAGGTGGACAGTAACAAGGGTTGCCAAGGACATGGAGTACCTGAAACCTAATTGCTGGTGGAGATTATCAACTGTACGATGCGGACTCAGCCATTTTGGAAAACAAATTGGTAGTTCCTCAAACGGTTAAACTTGAGTTGCCCTATGACCCAGCAATTTGACTCCTAAGTACCTAAGAGAATTGAAAATATATGTCCACACAAAAGCTTGTACACTAATGTTTATATTCATAACAGCCAAGAAGTAGAAAGAATTCAAATACCCAGTGATGAATGAACGGACGAATACAGTATGGCATATCCATATGATGAAATATTACCAGCCATGGGGAGGAATGAAGTGTTCACACATACTACAATGTAAATAATCCTTGAAAACGTGACAAAAACCAGACACAAAAGGTCACATATTGTTTGCTTCCATTTATATGAAATGTCCAGAATAAGCAAATTCATAGAAACAAAGTAGATTAAGGGTTGCCAGGGGCTAGCGGGAAGTGAAAATGGGGACTGATTGGTAATGGGTGTGTACTTTCTTTTTGGGGTGATGAAAATGATCTGGAGTTAGTGGTGATGGTTGCACAACCTTCTGAATATACTAAAAACCACTGAATCTCACACTTTAGAGGGGTGAATTTTATGCAAATCGTATGAATTGTATGTGAATTACACCTCAATTTTAAAATAAAAGACAGAGATGCAACTTTACACATCTGTTAACTGTTTTTGGATAGACCAACAATGTTTCCCGAAGCTATGAATGGAGCTGCCCCTCTCTGTGGCTGTGAAATGGATGGAAACTCAGTGTTAACAACGTATCTAGTTTCAGAGTCTGTCCTCACTGGTTAACACCAGCATCGAGCTGATTCTGCAGTAATTTAAAATTTCCAACTCACTTAATCCATTGATCGGTCACCACTCAGTGTGGGCCTCTCAAACCAAAGCCTACTGAAAGCAAGACACCATGAATTAATGTATCTGAAAATAGAGGGGCACCTGGGTATTTCAGTTGGTTAAGCGTTGGACTTCAGCTCAGGTCATGATCTCACCGATCGTGACACCGATCGTGAGTTCAAGCCCCATGATGGGCTGTACTGAGAGCTGGAGCCTGCTTCAGATTCTGTGTCTCCCTCTCTATCTGCCCCATCCCCCACTCTTGCTCTGTCTCTCTCTCTCAAAAATAAATAAACATTAAAAGATTTTTTTTTTTGAAAACACAATCAAGTGGAAGATTCTGTGAAGTACTAGGAAGTCGTATTTGCTTTTTTTCGAGTTTGCAATCCTGTGTCTCGGTACCATTCTTTACCTAGAACAAAAACATAACAGGAGGTATTCGTTACTAGAGGTCCTATCTTTTAAACGTAATTATTGAATATTTGTGTTTATTGTATCAGGTATTCCAAAAATACTTTATCCAAGGCTGTTCATCATTCTCTGAAACGATAAAAGCCACCTTGAGATTTATTGGCCAAATAACTACACCCTCCTTGAGGACAGGCAGCCTAATTTAGTACCCCAAAACTGTATCTAGATTTTAAATCAAATATAGGGAGTTTTGAATTGCATGTAAGAAACAGTAGTTATAACTTGCTCTATTCAGGTATATGTTCTTTATTTTTAGTTGATTGGACTGGTAAATAATTTTAAGAGAAAAAAATAGAAAATCCAGTTGTTATATCGTTAACTTTATCTTCCTATTTGAAATAATCCAGGCAAATTATTTTTTGAGCCATTACTACCGAGTCCTGTACATTGATTATATAATTAAATCAGCATAAAAGCACTTGATAGACTATCCTAAAAGAAAAAACCTGTTCTTTTTAATTTACTATAGGAATACACCTTAATCTCAGTCTTCCTGCAAGAATTCTTTATCCATGTAATTTTTTTAAGGTTTATAATTCATATTAAAGTAGCCTTTTTCTGATTACAAAAGCGGGGTGCCTAGGTGGCTCAATTGGTTAAGCATCGAACTCCTGGCTTCCACTCAGGTCATGATCTCATGGCTTCGTGAGTTCAAGTTCCGCACGGGACTCTGTGCTGACAGTGCGGAGCCTGCTTGGGATTCTCTCTCTCTCTCCCTCTCTCTGCCCCTCCCACTCCTCACGCTGTCTCTCTCTCAAAAATAAACTTAGTTTAAAAAAAAAAGCCAACACTGCAGGCTAGAGGCAAGTGATGAAGAAAAAGTTTCCAATCCTAGTAACACTCTTCCCCCCCTCCCCACTGCCCTGCCAATCTTTGGATGAGTATTTGTCTGTCTCTTCACTCAGAATTTTCTATGAATCCTACACATACACTTGTGGATTCGCCTAGGTGGCATCTTAGTATACCCACTATTTTATAACCTGCTTTCTTCACGTAATGGAGTGTGAAAATCCACATCAATAAATACAGATATGCATAATCACTGACTACACAGAATTACATTTCTACTAATATTATGTAACATATTACAGCTACCTAATATACTGCTGGACAATAGTATACTTTTGTTTCTAATGTAATTGGAAATAACTTTTCCCCCTGTTTCTTTAGGACCTACTCATTTGGGAAAGCATGTGGGAGAGTGATGCTTCTTGAAACAAGTAGTAGTTCACTACTAATTTCCTGAGCACCCATCAGCAGCTTCACGCTCTTCAACCAGAGCAATCTTGGAAAACTTCTCCCTTTTATTGACTGTCAAATTCTCTGGGACTAGAAACCTGAACAAGGATTCAATTCAAAAGGTCCTTTCATTTGTGTCACTGTCTAGGCTGCCATGACCACTTGCAGTTTCCAGGAAAGAGGTTTCCCTCAAAACATTTCCATTCAGTGTGTGTGAACATATAGACATATTATACATATATACATACCTATATATAGGCATATATAAGACAACAACAAAAAACAAAACCTTGAGCTGGAGTTTGATTAAGCTGTTGTGTAATATGAAGTTCACAGCATTCACGTCTGATTCACGACCCAAATATTTACAGTTAGCCTAATAATCTGGGATCACTGCAAAAATAACACCCGGATCCAGCTTACTAGGAGCAGCTCACAGGCAGAGCCGCGTTCATGGTAACGAGAAAATGGCATGGAAAGACGAGGGGGCAGCAGGAGGGGCGTGAGTCAGCTGCAGAGGCAAACCGCACCCTTTGGGGGAGTTTTCCCGGCTCATGGCCAAGTAACAGGAATTCTGGAGACTTAGGAAGTGTGAAGAGCAAAGAGATTAGACTAAGGAGAAAAGCAAGCAGGGTGGGGAGGGGGCGGAGGGGATGGCAAATACCACCGTTCTGGGAGGAAGGCATTTCCTTAAAACAAAAACAGGCATCATTTTAGCTGTACCCGTGTTTCCTTCTCATCCTCTTTTGCTTTAACAATATGTACCCCGCTTTAGTGAAACAGAATGGAAATTTAAGGAAGGACGTTGAACTTGGTGCCTTCGGTACTCTCCCCTGCCTCTGGTCCACCAAGGTGGCAGTGCTGCTAATGACTCCAAGGGTCCGGGTTTGGTTGGTGTCAGGTGCTCACCCCCCTGAGGCTGAGTCTGCTTCTCAGCTGGGGGTGGGTGGCCTGGAGGATGCCTGGCGGCGGCGGCTCCTCCGGAGCTCTTAGGGTCGGTATTCAGGGTATTCAGGAAGCCTGGACCAAAGTGAGCGCATCTCTGTTTACCCTGTAGGAGGCTAAGCCAGGGGGAATATTCGAAGGTGAAAAAAAGCCGTGAAGAAGTTTTGCAGGTCGTTAAACAGGCCCTAATTGAATGAGATCTTCGGTTTCAGAAGAAATGGTGTGTGAGTCTTTCCAAAACAGCCCTGGTTGTGCAGGGCTTGGCGGAGGAAGAAGTGCGCGGAAATCCTGAAACTCACCCTAGAGGTGAGCACGGAGGGACGCCTGGGCGGCTCAGTCGGTGGGCGACTGGCGACCGACTCTGATTTCAGCCAGCTCCTGATCCCAGGATTCTGGAATCGAGCCCCACATCGGGCTCTGTGCTGAGTGTGGAACCCGCTTGGGATTCTCTCTTCCTCTCCCGCCCACTGCCCCTCTTCCTCCTTCTCTCTCTCTCTCTCTCTCTCTCTCAAATTAAAAAAAATAAATAAATTAGAATTTTAAAAAATCAAGTATGGAAATGGGACATTGAGGAGAAAGCTCATCTGATACCTACAAATATCAAAAGGAACAAGAAATGACTTGAGTTTTGCCTGTGCCTGTGACTACCTGAAGGAGCTGTCTTCACATGCCACCTTCCTTTGGGACAGTCCTGCCCAGTCCCATATCTCTACACGGATCTCACGGATGGCTCTGAACAGGCAACCTCATTTCAGAGACGGTGGAAAATTCCTTAAATAGAACTTATCACACCCCGCCCCACCCTCAGGTTTCCTCAGGGCTCTCCTCAGCCCCTTTGCCAAACTTGTTGGTGATTTGTGCAAACGTGGGTAATTTCTACTTCAGATCGCTTACTCTATTTCTGTGACATGATTCACATTATCTGTACATAAATATTTCAGTGAGTCGTAGTAGCCACAATCTGCAAAACTGCATTGTCCATGTTAATAATGTTATAATCACTTCTACTCTATTGGTATTCGAGGAGCCTTCTAGAAGTATCTGAAAGTTTATTTTGGACCACTTCTACGTCATGTCTTTCACTAGCATCTAAAAGAGCCAATCTCACTCGAGCCTTCATCTGAAGACGTGCCATTTGGTACCTTGTCACCCTAAGTTGCTGAGACACTGCACACTTCTTAGTTTGGTTAAGTGGCTCCTTTTTTTTGAACCAGCGGCTTCTCATACCAACACTTTTTAATGTTATTTTTACTATTCAAAGTAACATACAAAGCATTCACCTCTATGTGATATCCTGGTTCCTCTCAATAAAGGAAAAAAAAATCCAAACGATACTGAAATCTAGGAAGGACACTCACCCAGACCAGGAATCCCAGAGGGAATTGTCGGGGGGGTGGGGGGGGGATTCAATGTCCGCCAAGTTTGTAAAGCATTAAAAATAATTCTCTTCCTAACCCCACCCCATCTTGTACTTCGGAAGAAAGAATGCAGGGTATAAATAATGAATGAATAGAATAAATAGATATGACGGGGATGACGTGTGTAAAAACAACTGGTCATAGTTTTAGACTTGTGAAGTCAATTCTTCAGCTATGTTTTGCCCTATATAGAGGTTTAAGAATATTCAGATGTGTATCTGTTACACGAAATAATCACTTCGGTTCTAAAAATACTCTCCTGCTACTAACTCAATTAAAAAAAAAGTGTAGCAGGAAAGCTTAATTAAGCTTTCTAGGTTGTTAAAACTCTGCTTCCAGAAAAAAAATATACTATTCTTAGAGTCCCCCAGTCCAATCGCAAAGAACGACTAATGTGTTATCAGTCCGGAAACGGTTCCTTTCTTGCACTTAGCCCTGAGACCATTGCCTGGGGTTTTAATTGAGTAAACCCAGACCGTGCTGGGCAGCTGAAGAGAACTTTGTTCTCCTAGTAATGTCAGCCTCAGGAGAGCAGAATTGACAAGGGGCCAAATTCCTTCAGGAAATTTGGGACTAGTTGAAACCATCCTACCCCACCTTGCTTTGATGATGGCAATTGATGATAAGTTTTAATTTTTCAGCACCTGGTGTTAACAGCAGTCTGCCCAGATCCAAAACAACAACAAAGAAAGAACTAAAACAGCATTTACAGATTGGCAACATGTCCCAGAACCCACAGAGGGAGCAGAGAGTAGCAAGGGGAGGAGAGAAAATTCCCTCTCCAGACACGTAGATGAGAAAATCCCACCCGCTGGAGGGCCACACGAAACAGGCAAGAAGCACGTTGTTTGGGGCTCTGGGGAAGGAACCCCCAGGCAGGGCTGGAAATGGCTTTAAGTGGATTCAAAGGCTGAGCCCTATAGAGATGCGGCACGTGCCCCCAGACACAGGACTTGGCTAAGGCACTGACGACCCACCCTGGGTTTCAGGCCAGGCGCCCAATGGTGCGGGGCACAACCCGGTGTGGGGATCTGCACAGGACCAAGTCTGCAAGGATTCACAGCCCCAAAATCAGAAGAAAACCAGGGCTTTGCAAGGAACTCTGTGGATACAGCTAAGGTTACTCCATCCATTCATCCAGTTGCAGGACACACGTCAAAGTGGCAGGTGCGGTGCTAGGCTCCGGGGATTCAAAAGTGGACAGTCTGGGGCTGGGGCTGCCTCCAGGGAGCGGATGTTCTAGTAAAAGAAAATAGACAGTAAACAAAAATATACCCAAATGGATAGTAACAAAGAATGGCAAGTATTAGGAAGGCAAACAGAAGGTACTAAGAACTTCACCCTTGATCTCTGGCCCAACAGGCTCCTCCTCCTACCTGTCTCTGTCTTTGGCTCCTCCTTCTCCTTCCACTCACTAAGTTAACACAGTCCCCCAGGTGTTGGACTAAGGGTCTGCTCAGCACTCTTGTCCTGACCACTCTGCATCCACCACTGCCAAGAGCTTGCACCTTCGCCTTAAACAAACTGCCTTCTCAGCCGTGCCTCCAGGCTTGACCATGTCCCTGAGGCCTGACCTGACCACGCCCCCAGGCCTAGCTGACCACGCCTCTGAGGCAGACCAGACCACGCCCCCAGGCCTAGTCTGACCAGGCCTCCAGATTTGGCCCTCTTCCTCGGCCTCAAGAAAGCTCCAGGGCTCATTAAAATGAGGTTGCTGTGATGGCAGCAGTAATAACCACTGAATTCTATACTTTTCGTGAAAACAGGCGACTTTTATGATACGGAAATTATAGTTCTGTGAAGCTTTAGGAAACAAAGGGAAAAGTCCAACAGCACCCAGCTCTGGCCCCCACCCCAAACTTCTGTATGCATACCCCTGTCACCAGGGGGCCACCTCTGGCCTCAGATACAATGAGCCTTGACTCCTCCCTCTGAGTAACTTCCCAAGTCTAGCAAGTTGACAGTCAGCCAACTCTCACCCACCAGTATTTCTCAAAACCAGGTCGGCCCCGTCACCACCCTTCCTGAGCCACCACCATGACTCGGGCTCTCTAGTCGGTGGTTGGCAGCATGGGCCGCCTAGACGCACCTGCACCTTTGGAAGGGTGCTTCGGGGGGTTGTATGGATCTAAGGCACTGGCATCTGTGGGTGGGAAAGGGAGGCCAGAGAGCGTCCCACGTCAAACCGTAGCTGTCCTCCAGGCCTTCAGAAAGTCCTAGCCACTCTCCTCCATACCGAGAAATCTGGCCCGCGGTTACTTATCCTGATCCTAAGTCGTTCTTGTATCGACTTGTTCTGCTCTTTGTTTTCCTGCATTTCTTACATGGAATGCCTTCTTCTCTTATTTTCTCAAATGCAGAATTACTCATTCTATCTAGATATCAGTAGCCGATTCGCTCACCATGTCTTTACAGGGAAGGCGCAGGGTGGTCTACAAACACTCACGTTGTCCCGCTTGGACGTGGGGCCCGCAGGAACCTGGGCCCCCCTTCTTCCAACGAGAGGGGCTGCCCCCACGCTTGGCCTCCCCGGGGACAGGTGGTTTCTCTGCAGCTTCCCTGGGCCCAGGGTCTCCAGTTGCTAAGCAGCTGGTGCTCCCGGCCGACTGCTACAAACAGCTGGCACTTACGAACCAGACTTCCTGGCACCAAGCGGCCTGGGTATTCCCCTATAACAAGGCCCACGTGGGCCCTATAAAAAGGGAGAGTAATAGAAGTAGGGAGCCTCCACCAGAACACCCGCCTGCCAGGCCCTAGGGAATGCAGGAGGATAAGGTCCTTCTCCCCCGCTATCTTGCTGACCCTGGCTCATTCGGTCTGTTCCTTAAGCAAGCTGGTGACAGTGACAGCGTGAAGTCCCGCCTGAGCCCTGGGCCCCGTGCTGCCACCCTTTGCTTACTCTTCGCTCTCTGGGTCAGATGGCTTTGGGCTTCTTCACGTCCCCCTCCTCGGGGCAATCGAGATACTATTCTAGGTCCTGCAGGGACTCGTGTCTAGGGAACGTGGCCCATAGCTTTGAGAAGTTTGTAATATGTTCACTTATAGCCCCTGCAGTGAAAAGACCTCAGGAGAAAAGGGAGATGGGGAGAGGAAAGAGACAGAGCTTACAATCAGATAAGGATAAACGGCACCCTGTTCAAATCCACTGTGTGTTCCCCGGCCGGGACACTGTGACATGGTGACTAAGCTCGGGAGTCCGGGTGCTGGCCATAGCGGTCCTCCCCAGCAATGTCTGTCCCCAAGCTCAGCAAGGACAAGGTCCCGTCCTGCGGGCCTCGTGAAGTCCCCTCAATACTGCTCTGTGCTGTTGGATTGGAGAAAGCAGTTTACTTGGGGAGGAAGAGAGTCCTCCGTGAGAATCTCTGGGGTCCTCGCTTCCTTCTTTCTAAGATGGAGGATGGGGAATGTGGCTTCTGGCCGTGACAGAGGTAAGCCCAGCTGCCACTCCTCTGGAGACCCTTATGGTCCTGGGTAGCTGCGAAGGCCAGATAAGGGTCTTCTAAAGTGAACCACTTAGAAGAAAATGAATGAGGAAGTAAGTCCCCGTGAAATAAAATGACAGGCCGCCGTGCCTATGCATGGGCTTGGGTTTCTGGATCACCACGCTTTCATTCTCCCCCACAAAGCAAGAAGGTAGACCAGCCCCAGGAGAAGGCAGGAGGGTCCTCAAGAAACTTCTTCTCTGTTCTTTGGCAAACACCGCCATTTCCAGCCAAGGCACACTGGGCACCTGGGCAAGCTGTGGCTGTGGAATTGGTCACGACACAGTCAAGGGACAAAGGGCACCAGTGTTCATTACCGGGAAGTGAGAGAACTTGACACGATATTGTCAGACGGAGCGACACGTGCCTCCCAGTGCAATGACTCGCGAGGGATTCTTGCAGATCTAAAATGGTGGCATCGACACCTTCTGGCTCAGAAAAATCACTCTTGCACCGAACAAAGCTTCAGTCAAAAAAACGTTTGCTTTGTTCCAAGGCAGTCGGTGGGCCTTACGGGGCCAGAGGTTTGTGACAAGAATTTTCATCCTTGCTCTGAAAGCAGTGGCAACCTTCCAGGTGAACTGAAGGGCCCTCTCGGGTCTCCCCAGGCTCCCCGCCAGCTGCCGCTCTGTCTTGGATGTGCCAGGGCGAGTGTCTTAAAAATAAAGACTCCTTCCAAATGAAAGCTAGGGCAGACTCGGTGATATTGCTGCAGACAAGAGAGAGGAAAAGAGCAGATTCTAAAAAAAAAAAAAAAGAGTCCTGATGCTTACCCAGACGCAAGCTAGGCAACTGGATGGTTCCTTCCAGAGGCTCGGGTCGTCCTTCTTAACCCCCCGGCCTCGAATTGGGCATGTCGCCGCCTTCGCCCCGCACAGTGCTGCGTGTTGATCTGAAGAAGCGTTCGGCCGGTCCAGGCGGCCGGCTGGGAAGAGGTGGACACATGCACACAGTCAGAAGCACCAGGACCGGGCGGGCCGGGCACAGCGCGTTCTTCCCTCCCATCCAGTCAGGCAATGCTGTCTGGGGCCCTCCCGGCCTGCCCCACGGCACACACCTCTCAGCCGAAGCACCGGCCAGTCGCCGGGTCCGTGTGGAAGTCCTGCCTGTGCGCACACCCTGCCTGGCTGGAATCTCAGGCCACATGAGGGCCGATGGCGGGCAGCTAGAGAGCAGGGTGCGTCCGGTCACAGGCCAGTGCCGGCTCAGAGAGGCCCTTAGACGTCTGTCCCCCAGGACCCAACCTGGTCCCTATGGGCCCGAAAGATTGATTTCAGGCACACAGGGCCCAGAGTGCCTTGGAAACCTGCTCTTTTTTTTTTTTTTTTAACTTTTAATGTTTATTTATTTTTGAGAGAGAGACAAAGCATGAGCGGGGGAGGGGCAGAGAGATGACCTGAGCTGAAGTCGGACCCTTAACCGACTGAGCCACCCAGGCGCCCCTGGAAACCTGCTCTTATTAAGTAACAACTGTTTGATTGTTCTGGTTTTCTCGATAATCCTTTGGCAGAGCTTCAGGCCAGGCTGAGCGGCCTGTGGGTACCTGTAAAGCCCTCCGACAGCACATGCGTGCGGCCTGTGACACGGGGACACGCTTGCCTCCACTCCGTTCACGCTCCCACGGAACCCAGGGCCGCCTTCCCTCCCCTCATGCTTCGCACTTCGGAGCCACTTGGTCTGACGCACTTCTCACCGCTGACGCAAAACAGTTGGACGCCTTTAAACCCCAAACAAGGTCCGACAGCAAACCACCCCTCCTGTGCAGCCAGGCCTCCGCTCCCGCCAACCCCAGGAACGACTTGGAAAGAATAAAATATTAGCGGCGGTACTAATGCCGCGCCCTCCCAAGACTCCGGCCCCTTCCGCAGAGGCAGCCTGTCTTCTGAACGCGGGCTGGAGTTTCTCCGCTTCTTTGTCGTATGTTTACAGACAGAAGAGTGCCGCGCGCAATATGGTATAGTTTTGTGGGCGCTAAGGGGATAATTTCGCTTCTTCAGCCATTTTTCTTCACTTACGTTGCTCTGCTGAGATGGAGCCCATCAATCCATTCTGCGTGTGGTTCTCCTGAGCTCCTGGCCGCCGCCTGCACCCCCCAGAAAGGACCAGCATTTGCTGACTCTGAGGCTGTGAGTCTGGCCAAGGAGCTCTGTGGCTCCTTCCATGCCCGCACGTGATCACTGCAGTGATAATGTCACTTAAAGAAATGACAAGCAAGTCGCGCTGGCCCAGTTTTAAGTGGAGAGTGGGTTCTGCGTGTCGCTTGAGGGTGGCAAAAGGCCCTCAGGGCCAGGGGACACCTACATGACAGCTTCCAGATCTGGTGACGGCCCTGGCACCCTGAATAGCACCTAATCCTGGCAAGGAGCTGAGGGAGCTTGGGGCGCGGGCTAGGCTGGGGCCTCCCCAGCCACTGCCTTGTTTGAACACACCCTAATCTGTACCCGTCAAAAGCATCAGCAAGAGCACTGGTCTGGCAGCTGCAGGGGTTCCTTCCCATCAGCCCCCTGATATGCAGGGCCCCACTTAACAGGCAATCTTTCTAGAAGGGCTCTGTGTGTGGTACACCCCCATCCGAGCAGGGGGATATTGGCAGGGGGTCCTCAGTGCCTGCCCTGGGGTTGTGTGAGAGAGGCACCCAACGCCACTCTCTGGCTCCCTGGCTCGCTCGCTCGCTCTCTCTCTCTCTCTCTGTCGAGATGTCAGCCAGGACATAAACCAGCCTACTTGTGGAGACTCTGAAGCAAAGAACCAATCTGAGCTGAAGAGTCGGATTTTCTGGGGGTTGCCTCCTTTTTGACCAGTTTCCTCTCTTTTTAGACCTGGGGTCATTGACCTCTCGCCCACCAGCTACTGTCCCTCCCCTAACCCGACCCCAGGCCTATCCCAAGCATCCCTGCCCTAGCGCTCAGACTGATGGGCCCTAAGTTCAGCCCACTGTCTTGGGCACTGTGATTGGTTGAAGGATCCAGGCCTAAGCCAATCAGCACACGACATGATCCTGGGCCCCAGAAGTGGTTCTTAAATGGCTGGGTGGGAGGATGTGACCCAGGTGGAGACAGTGAGATGTGCAAACAGTTCCTCCCTGTCAACAGCAAGTAGGGAAAGAAATGCCTTTCCTTTCTCTGGCCATCGGGGCATGTGGGTGGGAGGCATGGGACTGTTGCCACCATTTTGCCACTGCGAAGGAGGCCAGACTGAGGATGAAGCCCTATACAGTTAGGGAGAGAAAGCAGAGAGAATCATAGATGGGGCCAGAGCCCCCGGATCAAGTCAGCCCTGAAACCCACCCTAACACTAGCATCTACTTACGTGAGAACAGACTTTCCTGTGGTTTGGTATCTTCATGGAGGTAGTTTCCTTTGAATGTACTAAGCAAAGGCTGGGGACCTCCTCAGGGCCACCCCGACCCCCGATACGCATACACACATACATTCACTTTCTGGTAAACTTCCCTTCTCTGAGACTAGTCCTGGTGACTGGGGGATCACTGTTGTACATTGATGCTATGCACTGATTTGCCCGAATAAATAGTTGTGTCAAAGTTATCTTAGACTTTGGCTTTGCCCATCCTGGATCTCTTTCTCAACGTTCCTTTCTGGCCCCTGTGAAGACCCACAGCAGAAGGAAGAGGGCAATGGTCTTTGAGAGCAGAGAAGAGAGCGAAGCCACTTGGATACCACCAAGGCGGGCGGAGAGCTGCCCTCACCAGTGACTGGAGGCTGGCCTTGGTGATATCCAAGTGAGCTCTCTGCTCGTAGGGAGGGAGCCCAGATTCACCACTTGACAATGGCAAGCTGTGCCTCTCTATAGAGAGGCTGGAGAGCAGGTCAAGTGCACCAGGCTACCTCGATTCAAATCCTAGCTCTGACTCTTGTTATCTATTTGACCTCAGACAAATTACTGTGCCTCTGTGCCTCAGTTTCCTCACTTGTAAAATGGGAGTCATTCTGGCCTCAGAATCAAAGGAGTTAATTTTTTGTAAGAAACTTAGAACAATGCTAGAAACACAGTAAGCAGGCAATCAGATTTAGTGCTTATTACTTGTAGGAATGGAGGCTCGGTTGAGTGGGTTTCTTATTTTGTATTTTTTTGTGATACTTTCTTCCCTGGGGAGAAGTGTCTGAAGGACCCAGGCAGTAAACATCGGACGTCTCCTGGCTGTGAGGCTTCTAGAATTCCTAGACTTGTCAAGATTCTCACACTCACACAGCCCAGACATGAAGGATAGGTCAGGCTGAGGGTTGGTCCTATGCCTAGGACACACCAATGACGGAGAGCTTGGGACCCCTGCTGTCCCTAAGGCAGAGGTGCCCAGACGACTGTGATCAAATGCCCTGCAGCCCAGCATGCTGAAGCCTAGAGCCCAAGGTAAACGGATCAATACAAACTAAAGAAAAGAAGATCCCTTCCACCCAGCACCTGGGCAAGTATCATGCCCTCAATAATCATGGCGGCCTTGAATGGCCTGGTTTTGTTCTGGGTTCTGAATGCCCTCTGGAGATACACCTTGTGTGGAGTCTCATCTCATTCGAGCACAAAGGTGAGGAGAAGTAGTTCTGGAAGAGGAGACCTGCAGAGGCACGGGGGGGAAGGCAAGTGGGGACATCGCACGGGGAAAGGGAACAAGGAGTCGCCGCTGGAGGGAACTGGATTTTCCGTGGCAGTCTGGTATGTCCCCACACACTGCACCGTCTCACACCCAAGACCACACTCACACCGTCTCCTCACCTCGCCTGTGCCCCCCCTACTCCCCAGCCACTGAGGCCAGGCCAGTGCAAGCGGCTCTGATTGCGGACAGGCGCCAACGACGCACCAGCCAGAGCAGACCTGGGGGCCTCAGCCCACCCGCGCCAGGCTCCCAGGAAGCCACCGCTTCCTCACTCAGGGCTGAGTGTCCTTTGGCATTTTGCTTGCTCTGGAGTCCAGAGGCCTCATGGTGATGCTGTCATGGCCACTGTGGCCCAGCCCACGGAAGTCCTCAGGGGTCTGACTATTGGCTCTATCATCAGAACTAGCTTTGTGATTCTGGATCTTGGGGCCTCATTGATTGGCCTTCCCTCTCCTATCAGCGGGCAGCTCTTGTCCTCTCTGACATACTTCCCAGACAGCCTGTTGGTCTTCAGTCCCCTTGTAGGGCCCTCCCTCTTTGACCCGGAGGCAATCATGTGACTTTGCTTTGGCCAGTGGGCGATTTGCAAGTGTGACACAAGTAGGGCCTTGAAAAGTGCTGGCAAAATGAGACTTGCTTGTTCTGCTTCTCTGCCGTGGCCATGAGAACATGCCTAACTGGCTTGCTCATTGCCGAGACATGTGGACAGAACTAGTGTCCCCAGTTGCCCCAGCTGAGGCCCCCCAAGACCAGTCAACAGCCAGGGGATCTCCAAACACATGAGAGTCAGAGCCTAAGTCACCAAGCTGCAGATTTGTGAGGTAAATAAAGGCTCTAAGACACTGAGTTTGGGATGATCTGTCCCATAGCATAATTGTGGCAATAGCAAGTGATACTGCCAGCCAGGTGGGGCACCTGTCAGTGCCATGAGGGGGGCTAACTTACCAGAGAGGAGCTAGAGGCTAGAGACAGCCAGTGTGGAGGGCCAGGAAGTGGGTGGCACTTAAAATAAGGCACCACCCAGGGCTCCTCCTCACAAGCAGTCATTCCTGAGGTGCACAAAGAGTGTCAGGAAATGAGGAGGCAAAGGCACACACACCGGCAACTTTGCTGGTCACCAACGGCAATGCTGGGTCTAGGGGCCACGGACCCTCAGGGATGGTTCAGATCCAGGCCCTGCTGCTGGCGCTCAGCTCGCTGAGGTTCTGGGCTCACCGTGAGAGTTCACTAGAGAGCATCCACTCCCTTTACTTCTCTCCTCTGTCCCCACAGACCGTGACCCCGTTCCCTTGCTGCCCTCCACTTCCACGGCTGAACCACAGGACTTACGGCTCAGGGAAGGAACATTCTAGAATCTCAAGGTCTTTGTCTCAGAGCTGCTAGCCCTCCAGGCTGAAGAGAGCTGCCTCCCCCAAGGGCACAGGGCAGCCCACATCTAGTGACTGATCACTTAGGATATAAACCTCGGTCCCCTCACCCCCACTTGGGACAACGCCAGTGCCAGACCACCTGGAGACTGTATCATAGCTCGCCTCCTCCCTCTGCCCCATCCTGCTCAGTCACCTTCCCTTCCTTCCACCAGGCCAACCTCCAGAGGACACCCTGACACCCTTCCTGTAGGCCAGTCTCCACCTCATAGGTGGCTTCCCTGGGAATCCAGCTGCGGGAGGTTTCTGGTGGCAGGAGGGACTCGGTGTCTGTCTTCATCACCCTTTTAGTCCCTGCAGAGTTGAGAAGGAGCCTGCAATCTCAGTGCTTCCCAGGAAGGTCTGAGGACAGCACCTGTAGGGAATGAGGCAGGCCAAGCCTGCAGTGTGGGGGGATGGGCACTGATGGGGCCACAGTGGAGGAGACCTGAGGTCACCAGGGCTCAGCACGGTTTGCGGGCAGAATCCCAGCTTCAGGACAGACCCACCTCACTGTCACCCTCCCAGGGGTGAGACATTTGTCTTTGCTATCAGCTATAGGAAATACTCTTTTTTTTTTTAAACATTTTTATTTATTATTGAGAGACAGAGAGAGTGTGTGAACGGAGGAGGGGCAGAGAGAGAAGGAGACACAGAATCTGAAGCAGGCTCCAGGCTCCCAGCTGTCAGCACAGAGCCCGACGCGGGGCTCGAACCCACAAACTGCAAGACCATAACCTGAGCCGAAGTCGGAGGCTTAACCGACTGAGCCACCCAGGCGCCCCAGGAAATAAATAATCTATCTAATCTTTGCCCACCGGAGGGAAGTCTATGTCAACTGCCCTGACACCATAATAGGACTGGCGTGAGAGCTGTCACGTCAGAAAAAGTAGGTCTGGAATGGAGGGTGCTGTAGACTGAATGTTTGTGTTCCCCCATAATTCAGATGTGTATAATACTAATGCCGATGTAACGGTGTTAGGAGGTGTGGCCTTTGGCAGGTGATTAGGTCATGAGGGTAGAGCCCTCATGATGGGATTAGCAGAATCCCATCTGTCCTCGAAGAAGAGCCAGACAGAGGTCCCTCTTCCCTTCTAACATGTGAGGACACAGTGAGAAGACAACCATCTAGGAACCAAGAACCTTGATCATCTGGCACCTTGATCTTGGACTTCCAGCCTCCAGATCTGGAACAAATAAGTGTCTGTTGTTTCCAAGGCACCCAGTCTGTGTTATTTTGCTATAGCCATCCAAATAGACGAAGACGGAGGGTACAAAGGGGATCCTGGGGAAGTTCTCTGAGGTTCCCGGTGGTTTGCCCGAGCCTAGGGAGCCACCAGCTCAGATGCTGAACTTCAGAGACTCACTCTGTAGTAGAAGAGACAAGTGTTAGACACTTGTCTAACTCTAATTCCGTCTCTGGATACCTACTCTACCAGGTGCCATGCTGGGCACTAGAGGGATGCTGGCCGAGCCTGCTCCAGGACCTCATGGTGTAGCCATGGCATGTATGTATCACGGCACTATAAGATGTATCTTAGCAGGTGGTGTCTTAGCAACTACACAGTAGTCTGTGGAGGAGAAACACCAAGACTGTAGGTGTCCAAGTGAAGGCAAGATGCTGTCCCACTGGGGAAGATGGGAAAAGCTGTGTCCATGGGAGAAATGACATAAGAAATTGTCCATTAAAATGCTGTCAGAGTTCTGAGGATGAAACTGCACAATACCAGACATGGTCACATCCTTCTCCAACCCAGCACAGGCCACACTGTTTCTGTGAGGGCTGGGACCCCAGGGCACCATGGCTTCTTCCTGTCATCTCTCCAGTATCAGCACCCAGCACAGGGTGTGGAACTTAACGGAAGCTCAATATCTGTGTTGTTGAGGAATGAATAGACAACAGAGTTGCACGAGTGTATTAGTTAGCTATAGCTGCATAACAAATCACTCCAAAATGTAGCAGCTTAAAACAACAAATGTTTATCTCAGTTTCTGTGTCAAGAATTTCTGTGAGTTAAGTGCAGCTTAACTCAGAGTCTCACAAAGCCGCAATCAAAGTGTGGGGCAGGCTCTCAGGCCCAATTGGGGCTACAGAATCCGTTTCCAAGTTGTCTCATGGGGCCACTGGCAGGTGTCAGGTCTGTGCTGGTTGCTGGTTGAATTGATATCAATCAGTTCTTTGTCACATGGGCCTCTATATGGGGCTGCTCACAACACAGCAGCTAGCCTCTTCTGGGGTAAGGGTTCTGGAAGTGAAAGAGAAGGGAGTTTCGATGGAGGTGACAGTCATCTATTTGTCTAATGATCTTGGACATCCCATCGCCTTTGCTATATTCTGTTTAGTAGACGTGACTCACTAGGTCTAGCCCACAGTCAGGGGGCAGAATTGCCCAAACATGGGAATACCAAGAGGCGGGATCACTGGAGGCGAGCTGAGAAGCAGGAACAAAGCATAACGAAGGCCAAGGAGCTGGAAAAGGCAGAGTGCATTTGGGAATAGATGCACAGAAACATTGCAGAGCCCACGCCATCATTTCTGCCCCCTCCCCCTCACTGGTGGAGGGCAGCAGCCGTCAGCCATGCCCGCCTCCTGGTAAATCTGGTTCCTCGCCTCATGGGGTCCTTCGGTCCTGGGTTTTAATCGCTCCTCCCTAGCCTCTTTATTCTCAGCCCTCTTCCTACACTTGCTCCTCAACCATGCTGCCTCCGTTTCCCCCTTTGCCTTTTCAAACCAATTTGGCAATTCTTTGTAGTAAACTTTCTCTGGTCAAAGAGCTGGTGGAATTTCTACCCCCAGCTGTGCCCTGAGGCATACAGCAAGGAGGAGGAGGAGGCTAGTGGTCAGCATGCTTGGAGAACTGCCCTGTACCTGGGGCCTCCCTCAAGCTCCAATATCATGCTCCCAGGAGCCCTGCGAGGCAGGTGTGAGCCTTTCACTGGCTCTCAAGTGGGCCTGGTGGTTCACAGGGTGAATGGCCCCTCCAGCTGCAGACGACACCCAGAGCCCCCCCCTCCACTGCTGCCCTGT
The DNA here is from genome assembly GCA_030068075.1 of Paguma larvata. Taxonomy (NCBI): domain Eukaryota; kingdom Metazoa; phylum Chordata; class Mammalia; order Carnivora; family Viverridae; genus Paguma; species Paguma larvata. Next base: position 124,552,949 of record CM057827.1, on the reverse strand, counting down.
GCTCCCTGTCAGAAGGAGAAGCCATCTCTCGTTCCTCCAGGGACGATGGAGAGTTGGAACTCCAGGGTCAAGTTGCTCCCACATTTGGGAGCATTCTCTTCAGTCTGTGAGGACGTGGAGCTGGGAATTATTTAAAGGACGTGCTGGGGTTTTGAAATCCGTGGCTGGGATTCGTGGCTGTATAATGGAGTCCCCGCCCACTATACACCACAGCACCTCAGGGCTGCCCAAAATGGCTGCCCCAGCGCCAGGCCACAGCTTGGCTGCCCACAGAGGCAGGCGAGTGGCCAGGTCAATGGCAGGACATTGTGGGACGCCCAGCTCATTGGAGAAGACCTCAGAACACTCTTCCATTCAAATCCACCCTTCAAATTAGGAACATATTTATTTGCACAATATGACTTCATTATGTTTACACACAGTTAAAACCACAGCCCGTTGGGTTCACCATATACAGGGATGCTGCAAAAGGATTAGCCATTTCTGAGCTTTTCCGTAGGATTAATTGGCTCCTTGTTCATTGCCTTTGTCATCTGCTCTCATTTGCCTGCAAGGAAGCCACTGCTCACAGTCTTTGAAGATTTAAGGATAACTCAGCAGGAGAAACTTAAACCAGGAAAAAATATTCTAGTAGACACTGGTTACTCACTCAGCTTCCACTGCCCCCTTCTTCCATCTCAAGAACTCAGATTGTTTCTTAGGGTGACCCCGATTCTCTCTCTTGGTAGAGGGCCCAGGGTGAGCCCCCAAGAGGCATAGCTCCCTGGCCATCATCATGAGAGGGTAGAACAATGGGCCACTCTTGGGTTGGGTGTGGGGGCTACTCAGAGGAACCACAGGGACAGGACAGGAGCCCCGATGAAGCCCACCATGGAGCCCCTCACCTCTGACCTCCAGTCATACCAGCCAGAGGGTTTCTTCATAGCAGCCAGAGAATTTCTGAAGCCAGTTTGAGCTCAATTTCCTGTTACTTGCAGCCAAAAACACTTTGACTACTGCGGTTCTACCCAACTTCTGCTCGCCCTTTAAACTTATGAAAAGTTACCTGTATGCATCTTTATAGCAGATTCCCTTGTTCTGGTTTGATTCTCAATTGGACAGTGATTTTCAGGTTCCCCCTACCCCCTCCCATTGCACACTTGGCAGGGGGGGGAACCATACTTCTCCCTGTCTTCGTTTGGGTGTCCCCTGAAGTAGACCCCCAACAAGGACTTGGTTGCGGCTGATCGATTTTGGAGGTGGAGAAGGGAGATAAAGGGGGGAGGGGGGGAGTCCCCTGAAGAATATACAGTGAGGTGTTTCCACAGCCCACAACGGGCCCAACCCACTGGGCCCTTGGAGAGAGATGGGAAACCCATCTCCACTTGTGCATTTATCCACAAGCCCCCATCCCCGTGGGATGAGGAGAAGGCCATTGGGGGCATGAGCCTCCCCCTGGCGTTTCTGGGTGGTACTTGCAGTGAGGGAGCAACTTCCCAAGATGGCAGGGGAGAAAAGAGAAGTTTCTAGTAGGTGTCTCCTGCCCAGTGGGAGAGCTGGACAGGCATCGCAGTCTTTGCTCTATGCTCAATCAGGAAAGCCTCAATTTCCTTATCCGTACAATGAGGCCAGAGGGAAAAATGATAAATATACTCCTTGGCCTTAATACAGGGGCTCTGTGAGTGCTGGCTCCATGAGCGGTGGCTCCGTAAGTGCGGAATGCATCTGCCGCATGCTGGCCGCCGTGCGCCACTCTGGATTCTGCTTTCTCTCTTGCCACCCACGCTCCACCCCTCCTCCTGCACCTGCTGGCGGCCTGCGGCCGGGCCCTGTGCTGAGACGGCCCAGCATGGGGGTGGCTGGAGAATGCCGGCGGGCATGCTGTCTGTTCAGTGTCAGCAGCCGGGACCCAGGCTGATCTGCAGAGTCATTGCCACCCACCTGTACCCGCAGGCCACGTCACTCGGCCCTCTGGCCTGAGCAGCCACCTGCTTCCGGCCATGGGAGGCCCAGCACCTGACCTTTCCCTCCCAACATCATTTTCCATTCTGCTGCGTTTTTGGCCAGGCCTGAACTACTTCTCTGAGAGCCGGGAAGGACTGTTCCAAGGCTTGTCATTGTTTCAAGATCAGGTTGCCTGAGCCTCAAGAATCCGACAGAAACCAGAACCTCCTCTGAGTCACCGACACCCACAATGGGGCCTTGGGTGGATGGTGGGGCACAAAGGGGAGGGCAGTGGGTGGTTCCCTTGCCCCCATCTGGGCCCGGGATGCTTTCGCAGTGCCCTCCCAGCTTGCAGCAGAGCTGGGATTTTGTAGCTCAGGCCAAACGCCAAATTGGCACGAGAGTCTGGCCCCCAGCCTGGGCCTTGCTCTTCCTAAGCCAACAGGGGAAGGTGGAGGCCCCACTTGGGCAGGAAGAATGCAACTGGCCCACCATGGAGCCGGCAGGAAAGAGGTTTCCTGGCCTGGGGTTAATGCAGCAAGGCGCACGGAAAGCTCTTTGCGGTCTTCCTGGCTGGGGCACGGGACGCGCAGAACCCCAGAACCCATTGTTGCTGTGTCTTGGAGCCCACTGCCAGGGTCTCCATCCGTCACCCCAGAGGGGCAGCTCATCACTTGGGCTCTCTCTACACCGCCTTCTTGACATCTGGGTCCCACATGTACTTTGAGGCGGGGAGGAGCTGTCCATGGAAGGGGGCGCTCTGCTCTCCTTCAGCCCGCACCCTCCCCACCTCCCTGGAAGAAGGAGCTCTAGAAAGTTAGCTCGTGGGTTGGCAGTCAACAAATGAAAGCTCTGTCCCTCATCTGCCCCACGTTCCTTCAGGAACCTGGCAAACATCGGTGGCCCCAGGTGTCATCTGGGGTCTCAGCCCCAGCGCCGGCCCAGGCTGCTTGTCTGATTATGCTGCGCTAAGGCACGCTGCTCCAGCCACGCCTCCAGCCAGTGGGAGGCTGAGCACTGCTTTCAGAACCTGCCAGGGTGCCGGTCGCCTCCCAGTCCCTCCAAATGTCCGCAGGTGGGGTGCGTGGGCCACCTGAAGCTCCTGGCTCCCCGACTAGGGAGCAGGCAAAGAGGAGCACTGGCTGTGAGCCAACATCCCCAAGAGCAGGGCCACACGCCCTGTCCCTGTCACTCCCTTGGCCTTTCCTGTGATGCTACCTTTTAGCACCTCAGCAGACTCTGACCTGCCTGCCCTTCACTGGCCTCAGCCCTGCTCCACGGTCACCTGCACTGATTAAGTACCTGTTGTGTACCATGAAATGGAACAGACGCAAGCATCAGGCATTTGGGTCACAGCACTGGCATCCGACAGATGTTTGCAGTTTATCACGCATTCTTTTGACCCTTGTGGCCACCTCTGGATACACCGTCTATGAAATCTCCCATCTTCCAGATGAGGAAAGGGAAGCTTGCACGAGGTCACGTGATTGTAGAATCAGAACCGAGCTGTTTTGAGCCATTGTGTTCTCCGTGATGTTGAGTGGGTTTTCTTTTTTCAAGGAGCTTATTCCTGATTTGGGAGACAAGGGGTCCCAGCTGAGACCTCTCGTGAGCCATTGAAACCAGCCAATAACCATCCAAGCCTAACCATAACCATGGGCCTTCTGGAGGACCTCGTTGGGACACAGAACACCCCCCCGGGGCGGCGGGGGGGGAGCAGCAGGTACAGCCTAGAGGAGAGTGGCCCACTGAGCCCCTGTAAGGGGACAGGACAGTCTGCACACACAGGGCACAGATGAGCCGAAGGGCTGCACCCTGCAGCTGATCAGGCTGGGCTGTGGTCCAGGCCAAGGAGCGTGGTCTGAGTGACAGGTAATGAATGACACATCACAGAAGACTTTGATCTGGGAGATGGGTCCCTGTAGGTGTCTGTGCTGGAGTAGCCTAGGGCTGTGGCAGAGGCGAAAGGATGCCAGTTAGAAGGACCGCTTTGGCCTTATGGAAGGTGACAAGGGCCTGGAAGTTGCGTTTGAAAATGTGGAGGTAACCGGACAATTCAGGAACAAGCATGGCACATTGTACCTGTAGTCTCCATAACCCTCCTGCACAGCGAAGGTCCCCGCAGGCCTCAACTCTTTTCCCCTTCCTCCTCCTGTGGAGAACAACTTGACCCTCTCAAGTGGCAACTCCTCCCCATGTCCTTGGTCAGCTGGCCTGGCAAGACCCCCCAGCTCCCACCTTGCACTGAGCGATGAGGCAGCCCCACACCCACCCCTGTAGGCTGTCCTGAGGACTCCCAGACTCCTCTCTGACTCGGGTATTGGCTGATGGCCAGTTTCGCTCTGTGAATTGTGAATAAAGCAAAGACTTTCTGTAGCCTCGGCTTCATGATTCGGGCCACTCCCCTCTATGGCTCCTCTTACCACTGGGACCCCTTTTTCTGATCAAAATCTGCTCCCTGCAAGGATCAGAAAGCAATCATTTATTCCCCTTCAGGGCCAACATCTCAGCTTGGTCATCATGGTATCTTCAGTTGATAAACATAGCAGCTGGCATATAGCAGATGTTCAGTAAGCTAGAAGAGAAATGGAAAATGTTTCTTGAATGGATGGATGGAAGGATGGATAGATGGATGGATGGATGGATGGATGGACGGATGGATAGATGGATAGATGGATGGATAAATGGATGGATGGTGGATGGATGGTTGGATGGATGATGAATGGATGGATGGATAGACGGATAGATAGATGGACAGATGGATGGATGGGTGGATAGATGGATAGATGGATGGATAGATGGATGGATGGTGGATGGGTGGATGGATGGTGGATGGATGGATGGATAGGTGGATAGATGGATGGATAGATGGATGGATTGATGGACGGATGGTGGATAGATGGACGGATGGTGGATGGGTGGATGGATGGTGGATGGATGGATGGATGGATGGATGGATACATGCATGAGTAGATGGATAAATGGATGAATGTGTGGATACCTGGACGCATGGAGGGATGGATGTAAAGGTATAAAAGCTCTGGTAGGCAGAAAATCAACTGAAAAGTCTCCTTGAATTGGAGGCAGGTGGGGAGATGGTCCTGTTGGCTGCTTCACCTGTCCCCTCGTGGGTTCTCTGGATTGTGAGTGGCAGGTAAGTATGTTGGCTGAGTGGCCAGAGCTCTGTCTCAGGTAGTAATGTACAGCCTGGGGCAGGATGGATCTGGGTCAAAATGAGGCGGGACACATCAACCCCAGTGGGACCTGAGTGTGAATGGATACTGCAGAACAATGCATAGCTGTCACTTTGCAGGGTCTCCCCAGATACAGTGTGAGTTAGCACCTCGCTATTCTAGCTGGTGATATCAGACAACTTTCATCTCCGGGCTCCACTTTTATCTTCTGATCATCTGCCCGATGAGGCCTAGACTGGAGCAAGATGGTTTCCAGGGCAACTTTGCTGCCCACTGACTGACCCTTGGGTTTCATGGGCCACAGTGGTGAAGGTACTTGTACCCCAGGTTTTCTCAAGAGCTGCCCGCCAGCCCCAAAGGAAAGCTGCCAAGATATTTTTAAAAAAATTTTTAATGTTTTATTTTTAAGAGACATAGAGACAGAGCGTGAGCAGGGGAAGGTCAGAGAGACAGGGAGACACAGAATCTGAAGCAGGCTCCAGGCTCTGAGCCGTCAGCACAGAGCCTGACTCGGGGCTCGAACTCACAGACCATGCGATCATGACCTGAGCTGAAGTTAGCCACTCAACCCACTGAGCCACCCAGGCGCCCCCATGATATTTTTGTACACACATAAAGTTTGAGCTCTTTGCAGACCTTTGCTGAATATGTGCGTGCGCACACGAGTGCACACACACACGCATATATAGAAAACATATGTATATAGTATGTACACACACACCCGCACACACACATATACATATATAACCTCTGTAAGAATCAGAAACAAAGTGCATTAAGTCCTGGAGATCCAAGAACGCTTTCAGAAGCTCAAAAGTGAATGCCTAGAATAGGAAGCTCACAGCGGTGGCCCAGCTAGGGGGCTTGGAGCAAGCTTGGCTCTGAGCTCCATAAACATGTCCCGCTGTGGCTGTTGTGTGGCTTCGTGGTGGCAGGAGGGGCTGAGAAGAAAACCCCCTGAGGTAGGTGAGTGTAGTTTGGAGCAGGCCAGTGGTGTCATTAGTGCTGTCAACCCCCAGCGACTGGATACCCAGTGGGGCTGCCTTCCTGGCCCCCCAATGTCCCGGTAGGACCATGGGACTAGTTCTGGCCAATGATCCAAAGTGACCTGTGACACTTTCAGTCTTATGCATCTGCATAGCGGTGAGACCTTCCAGAGGTGTCTTTCCCTCTGAAACAGAAGTTGGCAAAGCTCAAGATGGTGGCTGCCCCATCGACCTGGTCCCAGAGGGACAACACAGGTCAGCATCTCCCTGCCAACCATTATGGGCATGTGCTGTGAGCAAGAAAGAAACCTTTGTTGCTATTAGTCACCACGATTTAGGGGTTGTTTGTTACGGCAGCACAACCTAACCTGTCCTGGCAGGTTTGAGGTCCAAATAATCCCAGAAAAATCGCCTGACTTTCCTTCCAGTTATGGCCAGAATGTGCTGGATCCCACACCAGGTTCTTGGTGGGTCTGACCTAGTTTTCCTGGCCAATCCCTGGATTGTTTCTACACCTCCACCACCACCCCTCATTCAGAAAGCCCCCCCCCAAGCACTCACTCTGGGGTGTGGCCCCATCTGTAACAGTCGTTGCTGGGGGAGCTATGATTTCAAGCCAGGCTGAGGAATGGCAGGGACCGGGTGACCTCCAGGGAAGGCGTCGCCTGGAAGTGCGGGCCCCAACTGGCATAAAAATCTGTTTTCACACTTGCCTTGTTTTTTGCTGAGAGCTGATGGTGTCTCCCCTGGATATGAAGGTGGCAGGGAGAAACCTCTCTGCCCGGAGTGCTCAGTGTTGAGCAGGGGGCCGAGGTGTGCGTGAATAACCTTGCAGGTGCAGCCCCGTCTCCTGGTCTGTCGGAACCCGTGGGCACGCTCCGCACACCTGGCGTGGACCAGCCCTAAGTGCCCTCGGGCGGGGCGGCCCACAAAACGAGCATCCCTCAGCTCCCGGCCCCGGCAAGCTCGATGGGGAGGTGGTTTTTAACAGCCTCCTGCTCATCGATTTCTGGGCGGTGAGGTCAACTTCAGCTCACTCCGCCATGGAGGGAGGCTAGAAACCAACGCTCTTTCATCCCCATCTATTTCCTGTGGGCTCTTGGCAGCGTGGCCAGCTCCTTGCTGGCGGTGTGACCTTGGGCAAATCACCTCACCCTGGCTCTCATTTGGTCCCACACCCCTGTCACCTGGCGATGACACATACTGCAAGCCTACAGGGGACTTTCTCAGTGGCTGACGTACAGGAGCCCAGCCCCCCACCCAGGTGCAATTCTTATCCACTCCTGTTTTGTCAGATGAGGATACTGAGGCACAAGGAGGTAAAGTAATATAACGGAGGTCACACGGCTAGTGGCATCGGATACGAGAAAGTGCTTAACACAGGGTTCACCTTTGAGGATGGCTCGGTAACTGACCGCTCAGACATGTGCTGCTGAGCCCCGCCCTTTGCCAGGGACACCACTTTTCCCCTGTGTTCACGCCCCATGCCGGTTTCCCTTTGGCTTTTATAATCCCCTCCCCCATCTCGTCCCCTGACGAGGAGCAGCACGAGAAGGCTGTGGCCAGCTGTGTCCACGGAGACTGGACGGGCTGGACTTCCTGTGGGGGTTGGGAGTGGGCAGAAGCTGCCCACGGAAGACTGAGTGGCAGGTGGGTAACAGGGCACAGGTGAGGTCTGTTGGCCCACCCGAGGGAGGCAGGGCAGCTTCCACGAGGCAGTGAGCATGCCCCACACCCAGGCGGCTCCCTCTCAGGCCCGTTTCTGGGCTTTGCCTCTGCCCAATCGGCACTCACTCTGGGGCCTGGCTGAGAGCTCACAGCTTCTCCAAGTCATGAGTCCCTCACAGAGGTCGGCTGCTGTCCCATTTGCTGGGGGGCCCCCCTCCCAACTGCCCCAAGATAAGCACTCCGCACATTGTAAAGTCTCGATTCATTCGGACTCCTATGTGGGGCAGGGGTGGCCCCCATGGCTGAGCCATCGAGGATGTGAAAAGACCATCGAGACAAGGAAGGGATGCCAAAGACAGGTGTCACCTCAGCCGCACTCATGCCTGGAGCTGGTCTGTGCCGTTGGTAGGAGGGTGAGGGGGGGCGGGCAGGCAGAGCTTAGGTGCTGACCAGGAACTCAGGTGTGCTGTGTGCAGGAACACCCTCTCTGATCACTTCCCTTCTTGGGGCCACTGCCAGCAGGACCCTGCTGTCCCTTCCCTGCCGTTAGCTGGAGAACGGTAAGAGGAGCCTGAGGCTGGGACGGCAGGGTGAGGACCTCGCTGAACGCGGGTCCTGACTCTTGGGGAAGGCGGCCCGGCAGCTGAGAAATCCACCCGGCCCCAGACGACGGAGAACAACGCCCAGCGTGGGTGTTCGGCCTTCAGCGAGCACCACGCCCTTCCACCCCCTGAAAGCTATTTCTGCAGCTTCCTGGCTTGGTTCCTCGCGCTATATCCCCACCCCTGTCATCCTGGGTTAGACCTGAACCGACGGGAACAGAGGCCCCAAGAGGAACATGCAGGGCAGGCCTTGGGGAGGAATAGAAGGCCCCCGGTGGAACAGCATGGGGGCATCAAGGGGCTCCTTTGCCAGGTGAAGGCCAGATTTAACTCCCAGGATTCCAGTGAAAATGGAAAATTCAGAACAATAGTGACTCAATCTGCCTCTCCTCCTGGAGCTCCCCCTGGCTCTTCCCTGGGCTCTGGGGGATTCTAGTAACTTCTCCCATGACAGGAGCCCCATAGAGCTATAGGTGCGGATGGCCACGTACGGCCACTGTACTGGCTGGAGAGGCCAAGAAGAGCCTGTGACGGCCTCCATCTTACTTCCTCTGGAGTGAGGTGGAGGACCAGAAGTGCCTCGTTGCCAAGGGACAAGCTGTGGGGGTCATTAAATGACACCAGAGACTCAAAGCACCCTGCTGCCTGCCGCGTCCGGATGGACAACTTGGCTGTCCCCGGGACAGCCTGCCCGCTGTGCCCCACTATACCCCACAGCAGACACCTCGAAGGCCCTGCTGGCCAAGCATGGGAAGAACAAGACCCGACACACATTCAGAAATTCCTTCTATTCCTTTTCTCTCAAGAGCTTGTACCTTTGGCTCTGATAAGAAACCTGCCCTCTGAAAGCCGGCCTGGGATCCCTGGATCCCAGCCTCATGGCCAGGCCCACCCCCCATCTGCCCGGACTCACCATCTCTCCCTGCTGCTTTATCTCCCCCCATGGCATCTATCGCCCCCAAAACGCGCTCTGTGTTTTCCTTACTCATCTCGTTTTGCATCTCTTCCCCTATCCCCACTGCCCGGAGAATAGAAGCTCCCTGAGGGAGTGGCGGGTGTGCTGTTTACTCCGTATCCTCAGAACCTAAACTGTGCCTGGCATGTCGGAAGTGCTCAATCAGTACTTCTGGAAGGAATCAAAAGGATCCTTTGCTCAGAAGAGGTGACACTGCCTCAGCGGGTTGGGGAAGGAGGACCCTTGGGGTCCCTGCCATAGGAGCCCTCCCGGCAGCCCCTGTCCTGGGCTAAAATCAAGTGTACCCCTTTCCCCATCCTGGTTGCAACTTGGGGGCCCTGGGCCTGGACCCCAGGTGGGTGGGGGGACCTGCTCCAAGCTGCCCAGCAGGTGCCGGCCTCCTGACTTTCACCCTGCAATTCCTCACCCCAGTCCCCCACCCAGAACCGGCCCCTGGCAGGTGGCAAAACTCCAGTCCCACCCTCCCTGGACCCATGAGACCAGAGTCTGTGTTTTAACAAAACCCCTGGGTCATAGGCGTGCACGTTTCAGTTTGAGAAGCCCCGGTGGCCTGCCCACAAATGCCCTCTTCTCTCTGGCTAAGGGAAATGCTTCCCCGAAACCATCCTGACTTCTTTTTGCCTCTGCAGCTACTAAAGCAGTGCCCTCGGCCAGCCGAGAAGGATGAGCCTCACCGTTACCGCATGCGGAAACGGTGAAGGGCAAACCTGGCAATTAGCCACGGGAGCAGGAGCGGGGAGCCGAGGCAGGCGCGCTGGAGAGCCAGGGCAGGGCAGCAGCCTAATTGCAGGGTGTGCCGGCGGCGGGGACGTGTAGGGGGAGGAGACAGCCGCCTCTGCGGAGCGTCTGTCGGGGTGAGCACCCATGGAGATGGCAGGGGAGGAGCGGGGTGACAGAGATGCAGGAGAACGTGTGATCCCAGCGGCTGTGGGGGGAGGGGGGAGGGGGCCTCCCTGGACCCACACCCAGCCCTCCCCCACGTCTGCGTGTCCGCCCAACCTGCTGGGCTTTTGTCTCTGAGAGGACTCCCCCACCCCCACTGACCCCGCTGCCCCACCCTCAGCGGATGACACTCAAGCAGCGCAACCCCGGGTACCTGCAGAGACCTGCGCTGAGCTTCTCGGTCGGTGGCTGGAGGGTCAGGCTTTCCAGCGGGCGGTTCTGTTTGCTCCCTCTGAATTGTCTCCAGAGAGTTCTAAGCCCTCTGAGTGATATTCACATGGGGGCTCCAGCTCCCTGGGGGGTTCCATGGGGGGGCGTGGAGGCAACCACCAGGGCAAGGAGGCCGCCTTGGCGGGCACACCGCACCTTCAATCAAGCAGCTCTGCTCTGTCTGTTTTATATATTGGAATTCTGAACGAGACATCACTTCAGAAATACGTTCTCAGTACTTTTTTTTTAAGATTTCAAAAAAGGTATTTATTTTGAGACCGTGTGCGCATGCACGAGAGGGGGAAGGGCAGAGAGCAATGGAGAGAATCCAAGGCAGGCTCCTGCTGTCCCCACAGATCCTGACGTGGGGCTCCTGACCTAGGCCTTGAACTCAAGAATTGCAAGATGATGACTTGAGCTGAAATCGAGAGTTGGACACTTACCAGACCAAGCCACCCAGGCTGCTACTTTTATTTTTTTATTTAAAAAAATTTTTTTTAAATGTTTTTATTTTATTTTTTGAGAGAGAGAGAGACAGAGCACTAGCTGGGGAGGGGCAGAGATAGAGAGGAAGACACAGAATCTGAAGCAGGCTCCAGGCTCTGAGCTGTCAGCACAGAGCCCGACACGGGGCTCGAACTCACAGACCTCGAGATCATGACCTGAGCTGAAGTCGGACGCTTAACCGACTGAGCCACCCAGGCGCTCCCCAGGTGTTACTTTTAAAAGAAATCCTCACTTTTATGTTTTTTAGTTTAAAAAAAATTTTTAATGTTTATTTTTGAGAGCGAGACAGAGAGAGCAGAGGGGCAGAGAGAGAGGGAGGCATGGAATCCGAAGCAGGCTCCAGGCTCTGAGCCATCAGCACAGAGCCTGACGCAGGCCTCAAACCCACCAAAAGTGAGATCGACACCTGAGCCGAAGTCGGATGGTCGACCAGTTGAGCCACCAGGCGCCCTGTTTTTCTCACTACTTTTAAAAGAAGAGAGAGAAGGGGAATGTGTTCATCCTGTATACTATCTCCTTTCACAGATCGGAAGTAAGTGGCATGCCCAAAGTGACTTGGCAAGAGGCAAGTTCTGTCTTCCTTCCTCCACTTCACAGCCGCAGAGGAGGGAACCCCACGTTCGTCTCCCCGTGCAGATCACCAAAGCCTAAAAGAAGACGAGGATGCTGAGTATCTAGATAGTTAACTCCCCCAAAGGCACGCAGGCGTTGGAGGCCCTTCCAGTCTCTTCTGGCTCTCTGGACCCAGCTGTGCTCCATCCACTACCGATCAGTCATTGTCGGGGACTGGCTCCATGCTGGGTGCAGGCACCAAGCTGCCCCTCCCACCCTGGGCCACCCAGATGCTGCCCTCCTGGGCCTTAGAGTCCCACAAGGGCACCCAGACAGGAAACAAAAGTGGATTTGATTTCACCCGTGATCAGTGCATGCAGGGAAAATAGAACCAGTTGGGGCCAGAGGGGGTTATTGTCCCGGTAGTCTGTCCCCAAGCTGCAACCTCTCTGCCATCCTAAGTCAATACAGTCCGATTCATCCTGTTTCAAGGCAAGGCCCACGGCTGTCAGGAGCCTCCCCGCGCCCCCTCACCACAGGCCAGCGCCCGCATTCAGCTGCCAGTACAGCTGCCCCTCCCATGAGGTGGACCCCATTCTGCCTGTCCCCACTCTCATAAACTCTCTCTGTCGTGTACACGGGGGCGCCCAGTAGGCCCTCTGTCGTGATGAGCTGCTGCAGGATGAGCCTCCGAGACTAGTTTGAGTGTGACCTTGGGGAGACATGTTACTTCTCTGGGTCCTCCTGTCCTTGGGCCTCTGTGGCCTGATGCTCTCCCCCCAGGACCACTTTCATGGAGGTCGTTAAATCCTAGGCCATATGGGCACACTGGCAGTTGGGCCAGCTCAGCGCACCTGCCTTTGGGGACTGTTCTGCTCCCCAAATGTGGTTCCAAGGGTCTGCTGTCCCAGTCACCCCCCTTCTCCCTACAGCATGGGTACATATGAGAATCCTTGTGGGAGACCTGTGTGGCCTGAGCCAAGTCTTACTGCCCCTTGGCTCGGCTCGGCTTGGCTCTTCCTCCCTGGCCCTTCTGTATACCCATTTTTTCTGCATCTTCCCAAGAAGGCTGACTGCCTGGTTGGGAGAGAAACAGCTACTGGCTTTTCCATGTTGCCCACCTTGTGAGCCCAGCCTCAGGCCAGTGCTCGGTTCTGGACCCATCTGGAGCGGGGCCTGGGCTTTGGGCAGCAAGGTGAGACCACTGCCTATGGGAGAGCACTGGGCCCATCACTTCCGGGGGAGCTCCTCGGCCCCAGCCCGGGATGACCAGGGAGGGAGATACGACCCCAAGAAGCAAGGCAGGCAATATCCTCGGTGCCAGGGGCTGGGATGCATGCAGAACTCCCTGGGGGCTCTCCCTCTCACCCCTGCCTCTCGGGATCCTCCCCATGTACCTGCTCCACTCACCGCTTCCTGCTTTGCCTACCCCGAGGCCCCCCTCTGGCCATGGGGCACAGCCGCCATCTGCTCCATGCTGGCAAGGCAGGGAAAGTGGCCAGCGGGGAGCCCGAGGTCTGGGCTCTCACGTTGCGCTGGGCTTCCCTGCCTCCTTCATTTGGAATGACTTTCCATGGAGAAAGTACCCCAGCGCCTGGCGTCCGGAGGTGTGGAGTGGGTTCAGCACTGGGTCACCGAGGCCGGGAGCCTGTGTAACCATCCCTGGTGGTAAAGGCTTCTTCCCAAGGGAACGGCGATCTTGTCCAATGGTCCCTCCTTATCTGTGGATTCGCTTTCCACAGTTTCAGTCACCCGTGGTCAACTGTGGTCGGGAAGCCATCGATCCTTCTTATGACATCATTGGAAGGTCAGTAGTAGCTTAAAGCGGTGGTCGTAGTGCCTACGGCGTTCGCCTGCCTTCACCTCGTCCTGTAGGCAGGTCATCATCCCACGTATCGCAAGAAGGGTGAGTACAACACACTAAGATGCTTTGAGAGAGAGAGAGAGACCACATCCACATAATTTATATCACAGTGTATTGTTATAATTGTTCTATTTTATTATTAGTTACTGTTGTTAATCTCCTACTTTGCTAATTGATAAATTGAACATTAGCATAGGTATGTACGTATTGGAAGAAACATACATAGTTATGTATGTGCTGGAAATCCTTGCTTTCCAGGGATCCCCTGGGGGATCTTGGAATGCATCCCTCGTGGATGAGGGGGGACTGCTCTACTCTAAACGCAGGCCTGTCTCTCGGAGCCCCTTTGGCCAAATATACGTGCTTTCCCCCAGCTAGTGTGATGAGCAGCATCTAACCCTGCAGTCCTGAGACTTTTCCTGAGTCATCCTGAGCCTCTGGGCTGCCTGGGATGGCCGTGTGGCTAACACAGCCTTCTCTGTCACCTTCCTGCGGCAGCTATCTGCTCCACGCCTGGTGCAGGGAGCCAGAGGCATGCTGCTAAGTGGGCTGCGTGACAATGATTTATTTCAACATCCGGATTCCCACCCAGTTGCACCAAACCGTGTGATGACCCTGTCTGTGAACACATGTTGCAAAGGAGGTGGCAGGGCAGCTCCCCCCGCCCCCCGATTTGGGATGGGGAGGGTACCTCCACCATTATTTATTCCCCTGGACTTACCTGATTCCGGACTGCCCAGATAAAAGCAGACCCTTCATTATCCCCCAAACCCGAGCTGGCCCGAGACCAAGCGTCCTCAGACCCAGGCTCCTGTCCTCCCCGCCCCCACTCTGGCCTCTAAGAAGTTTTGAAATAATGAAAGGAGGTAAGGGAGGGAGGTACCCAAAATAAAGGGCTCTGAGGATAAAAGCCCGAATCCAGTCTTTCCACTGAAAAAAGACTTCCATTTGTTCTTAGGTAGAGTTTAAAGAACAGAGTATTGTCCTTGTGAAACGGTTTCATTTTAAGCCTTTACTTTGGGGTTTGTTCTGGTTTTGTGCTTTCTCTCTTCTCTGTGGCAGCCACGCATGAAAGGCTGGGGTCAGGCCAGGCATGTTGGGGGGCGGGAGCTGCCGGCTTCTCTTTGATTTACCTCAAGAACAGCAGGAATCTCGTTCTACCTGGAGATGTCTGGCTGTCTCCTTCGGGCCAGGCCCAGACTTTGCTGAGAATAATTCCTCCTTGAAAAAAAAAAACCATAACAATTCCCATTAAATGTTTCAGATCGTCCACGCCAAACTCAAAGCTCAGAGAGAGGGCTTTGAAGGCTTTTCACCGAGCAAAAATAAAACCCTTTGCAGACACTGGAGGAATATTGCTGAAATAACTCCCAGGTAAATGAAATCGGCCGAGATGTGTGAGCGGCAGGATTGCAGCCCCTGTGCCCAAGATGCGGAAGTTCTGATGAATAAACGGTAGCGATGAGGAACACGGCTGAGAGACAGGCTGCTTCTTGGGGGATTTCAGGAGTTTTTATGATTTGATCCAACATCAGGTCAATGTTGCCACTACCGATTACCCCCATTAATGAGGGAAGCAGATCGTCCCAAACAATGAGGAATCTCCATGTCGGAGGCTCACCCCCTTCCCAGCTTCCAGCAAGGCGGCTGCGGAGGAGTGGCCTCTGCCCTGGCAGAAACCCTGTGGTGATAAAGGGGAGGGTCTCCAAGGTAGTTTTCTGAGCCTGGAGCTTAAGCAGACATACCCAAGTTCAGTTCACTCATTCATTTATTCCTTCACTCAGTAAACATTTATTGAACATCTACTATATGACAGGTGTCGTTCTAGGGGCTGGACAAACAGCAGTAAACAAACAAAAAATTCCAGTCAGTTAAGCGTCTGACTTTGGTTCAGGTCACCATCTCGAGGCCGATAGGTTCGAGCCCTGCATTGGGCTCTGTGCTGACAGCTCAGAGCCTGGAGCCTGCTTCAGATTCTGTGTCTCCCTCGCTCTCTGCCCCTCCCCTCCCTCAAAAAAAAATAAAAATTAAAAAATAATTCCTGCCAGCCATGCTTGTAGACATCGGCTACGTGGTCCAGTAAACCCAGACAGAATATCCAACAGTTCTCTGGGGTGAACTTCTCAAACGGGAACGTGTAGACATCTCACAATGGGACCTTCTTAGACGCAGGAGCAGAATCTGATCTGAAGCCGAAGAAGGGCCTGAGGCTCCACATTGCTAACAGGCTCCCAGGCGGTGTCATTGCGGTCGGCCCATGGTTAGAGCACCGAGCTGTCTGGGTTCCATTCCAGCTCTGTCATCTGCTGCGTGAGCCTGGGCAAGCGTTTCCATCACATTCTCCCTCAGCGTTCTCATCTATAAAAGGTTGAAATTGTCCCCGCTGCACAGAAATGTATTATGGAAATAAATTTCCTTTTTTTTTTTTTTCCTTTCCTTAAGCGTGCTCGAAGCCTACTTTTCCGTCACTATACATAGTCTCAGCGATGCATCTTTGTAGCTTGCTCTTGCCCTGAATATCCCTGTCTTTCCTGCCATACCACTACTTGGTTCAGAAGGCTCCTTCCAGACCTGAGAAGGTGGAAGGGTGCACAGCTTTGTCCTCGAATGCCACCACTTGGGGAGGCTAGGCACGGGGACCGGAGGATTTCTCCATGACACTGCTGCAGAGAATTGTGTCATGCGTGGCCACCTAGCAGCTGGGGAACCAGAGCAGACAGCTGTGGACTGCAGCATCACACGGGGACCATTGGGATGGAAGATGGAAGAGCAGAGGGTTATTCAGCTCCTAGGATCTAGGTTCAGACAGCCTGGGTGCGACTCTTGGCCCTCACGCTGAAGACCTGGGTGATCGTAGGCAGGGTACTTAACCTCTCCACACTTCATTTTTCTCATGGGTAAAATGGGTTATTCCTAGTGCCGACTCGCAGTGTTGGTTGGTCCTCCATTCCTCTACTTCTTTTGAGACCCAATTTGGAAGCAGGTCTGCAAGGGATAGAGACTTCTGTCCCAGGCAGGTGGCATTTTGACTGGGAGCGTCTACCCCTGAGTGGGTGGGTTTGTGATATGGATGCTCATGGTCATGGTCAGGTTGACAAGGCATAGGTACTGATGCCAATCTCAGTTCCAGCAGAGGTCCGAATGTCCCCAGTGGTGATAGTTCCACAGGTGGAAGAATGAAGAGGCCCCCGACACCTGTGATCCACCAGGTGGGGCAGGGCATGCGTCTAGTGATGCCTGAGATTCTTCAGTTCAGCGTCAGGGAGCCTGAGGACCTGAGCTGGAGTCAGGGACAGGCAGACATGGCTCCATCTCCCGGCCTTCAGCATACTGCCTCCCCCCACCCTCAAGGAGCGCAACAGGAGCCCCCAGTTTCAGTGGGAATCCAGACCTGCCTCTGACCAGGTAGGCAACTACAAAGACAGTGGGTAATTCATCCAAACTCTCTGGGTCTCAAGTTTTTATTGTATCTAATGAAAACATTGGGATGATGGCTTCTAATGGCAGGGAGACACCCCTCTCCTGTGGTTGAGGGTCTGGAATACCACTGTAGCTGGTGGGAGAGGGTTCATCTTAGAGTGCCCCACCCCAAACCTATGTGGAAGCTTCCTTGTCTACCATGCAATATTTAAGACATACACTTTAAAAAGTATTGCTTATCTGAAATTCAGTTTTAACCAGAATCCTGTATTTTATCTGGCAACACCCTACAGTAGACCCCATGCTCCCTTGGGGTCTCTGCCCCCAGCCACCAACCTTCCGGAAGCCTGGCCTACAGTGCTCCTCCCCCTCCCCAACCCCATGTGCCCCTCCCTCAGTTCTGGGAAGAGGATGTTCTGTCTTGCTTTGACACCACTATTAAGACACAAACTCTATGCTTATCTTGGGCTTCCTTTTGGATTTGCAAAAAGCTGTCTTGGATGTTTGTTGTTGCTGTTAAACACATTGCCTGTTTTCTGCTGCTTTCATTCCCCCCTGATAACTTTCGGAGAGTATTTCTGTTACTTCTGAAAGGGATCAGGGTGTGGCCACCTCTGACTGACCACAAGGGAGAAGGTTGGATGTGAGGACTTGAGGAAAGAGACAATTAAGGGATGAATCTTTTGAGCCACTGTCTCTCTGTATAACCAACCGACGGACAGCCAAAGCCACCATTACTGTTGGGTGCGGTGGGGGGATGGGAAGGGAAGGAGTCGAGCTGGCAACCCAAAGGGATGGGCCAGATTTAAATGTCTTAAGGACATCTTGTTTGGAGTCTGGCTATGTGCATGGGTGAGGCCCACTTAAATATTTAAAGTAATTAATAAGTTTCTTTTGTAATAGGAAATGCTTGCATGGCATTTTTTTACTCAAAACAGTCCGAAGTGGAATTTAGTGAAGCCTTCCTCCTACTCCATCTCCAAGCTCTTTGTTTATTCTCTGGAGGCCAACATAAGAGCCAGGGTCTTTTGTCCAGAACGTACTCAAGTCAAGCATCCTCGGGCACATTTGCTTCTTTGTGCTTGGGTGTGTATTGTGCACAGGCTGTAGCTTATAATTTTTTTTAACATTTATTTATTATTTTTGAAAGATAGCCACAGAGTCTGAGGGGGGGGGGGCAGAGAGAGAGGGAGACACAGAATCTGAAGCAGGCTCCAGGCTCTGAGCTGTCAGCACACGGGGCTCAAACTCATGAACTGGGAGATCATGACCTGAGCCAAAGTCGAATGCTTAACTGACGGAGCCACCCAGGTGCCCCAAGGCTGTAGCTTATAGTGAACACTGTTCTGCTACCTTCTCTCCCCCTCTTATCTTGGAAAACATTCCATCCCTGCACCCCTTCCCCCACCCGCGGGCATCCTTGATGTGTGTCACCCAAGGCAGCAGGGAAGGTGGCCTCAGTATCTGTCCTGGGAGAGGGCCTGGCGTCAGACGTCTGTGAAACACTTGGATGGGCCCTGAGAATGCTGCCTTCTTCCTGGAACTATTGGTCCAGATCACTAATTAATACTTAAAAGAATAATTCAAAACTTTACATTCAGAACAGAGTCCAACCCGTGGTATTGCTTTTAGATTCCATCTGATCTTTGTTGATGTACTTAGAGCTGTTTCTACACACTTTTAATTAGTGTATACACGCCAACTTTTGTTTCGCCCCCCTCGTAAACATTTCCCTGTACTAACATAAGATCATATCTTTTTGATTTGCAATGGAAAAACTGTGTCATGACTTTTTTCCATCACTCAAGCATCTATGGAGTGGATATTACTGCCAGGAGTTTTCTCACTGGTGTTTGAATACAAAAAGGAATGTGAAATATGTCATCTGAAAACCGATTAACTATTAAAATGGCTCGGCTCTCCTTTGCTCCACTTGTAAAGATTAAAAGTAATAATACTCATGGAGCCCCCTCTTCCGCTTCAGAAAATGGCAAGCAGAGAAACAGCCCGGCCCACTCCATCTTCGTCACACATGGCCTTCCTCACAGGCCCTTGGCGCGGAAAGGATTAGCAAACTATGTCAGAGGCCGGGAGCCAAAACTCACACCACACGCCAGCCAGGAAAACACTCCCCTCCCCGGGCCCTGCGCTCTCCCCACCGGCCCCAACACCAGCAGAGCCTGATAAGAAATCACTGAGGAGGATGGTGGGTGTTTTGGAAGCTAACTCTCCCCTTCCTGAAGTTTGCTTAAATACTTACTGGACCAAGTTGGAAAAGAGAGTATATGGTTCCCCTCGGAGGATGATGAGGCAGAATCTTCAGAACAGATTGCTGCTGGACATTTTATTTAAGAATGAATCTCTGGGGCGCCCAGGTTGGCTCAGTCGGTTAAACGTCCGACTTCAGCTCAGGTCGTGCTCTCACAACTGGTGGGTTCGAGCCCCGCATCTGTCTTTGTGCCGACAGCTCAGAGCCTGGAGTCTGCTTCAGATTCTGTGTCTCCCTTTCTTTCTGCCCCTCCCTTGCTCACCTTCTCTCTCTCTCAAAAATAAATAAACATTAAAAAAAGACACAGAGAGGGAGGGAGACAAAACATAAGAGACTCTTAAATACTAAGAACAAACTGAGGGTTGAGGGGGGTATGGGAGGAGGGAGAGTGGGTGACAGGCACTGAGCGGAGTACAGGTTGGGATGAGCACTGGGTGTTGTATGGAAACCAATTTGACAATAAAAAAGTTTTAAAAAAGTTATGAAAAAAATGAATCTTGGTGCAGATGTATGCAACAGGAGATGGGATGTCACAGCCCTTAACACCGGAGCTGGAGGGGCGTCACCCAATCAGAAGACATAGCAGCGAGTGGTCTGGTGTTGGGTCCTGAAGCCCACTGCCTGGGAGTGGGGGAAGGGGCACTAGGTATTAATGCTTTAGATGTGGGCACCCAGGAGGGGCCCTGGAAAAGGACTGGGGCAACCAACAGTGGGAGCACCAGCAGCAGTTATGGGGCCACGATCTGGAAGGGTGGCTGGGGTAATACCAAGTACAGCCATCGCTGGAGGTACTGACTGGACACTAGTCCTGGGTGTAACCAGAGGTCTGGGCTCCCATAGGTGGCCCTTACCTTCTTTCTTTGCACCTTCTCTGAGACCATCCTCAGCAATCCTGTGTCTCACTCAGTGGTTCAACTCCATAGCAGGTAAATAACAAAGAGGTAACGTACTGAAGACGTTAGGGGATCCGGGAGAGATTGTCGCCCCGTGTTCAGCGAGGCGTAGTTCTGTAGGAACCATGCCCGCTCCTCCACCATCAGTGGCCTCATGCATTCTGTCCTTTTCTCCCACACAGCCTCTAAAGACCTTCCCAGTGGTCCTGAGTAACTCCTTCTGACACCAGGATCTGTGTAATTTATGGTTCAAACCAGGGTGCTCTGGAAGTGAACAGGGGGCTTTCAGCAACCACACTAGGTCCAAACCCAGCAAACCATGAACTTCTGTCTCCTGGGCTCTGACTTATACACCCCACTTGGTGCCACAAAAGCCAGTGGTTTGCTAAATGGGTTTGCTATTTCCCCCATTCTGCTTGGAGGCAAGAACAGCTTTCTCCCTGTGGGTCGATTCGGCTGCTAAGAAAATATTTCCTCTCTAGCCTTCCATGTGTGTTGTCAGAAGGAAGACAGGAAATTTAAAAATGGACGTTTTATGGGCTGTCTTTGTGTCCCAAGAGCTCCATGTTCAATCTCACTTAACTTAAGCCTCACGGGCCTGTGGGAAGGTGGGAATGTCTCCATTTTATAGACAAGGACGTTGAGACTCAAGGAGTTCCGGCTTATTGGTGGCAGGGCCAGGATGTTTAACCAGCTAACTAGCCGAAAGAGGACAGTTTACCAATATTTCTAAAAGGGAAGAAGGGAGGTATATTCCGAAGGCCAACTACCCTAAAACAAGCATTCTTCATCAAGGACTCAACATCATGCCCATGACGCTTAACCTTTTCCTTCAAAGGTCTTTTCTTTTTCACATTTGACCCTTTCGAAATTGTTTTCATCAGTGAGCCGTTTCTGCCTGGTTTTGATAGCCACATTTTTATTTACATGCAAATTCACAGCAAGCATCTCGCATGTGAATACTATTCTAATTATTATACTTCTGTGGCTCATCAGAATGCTGTATCATAATTGGCTGCAAGATTGCCGATCACCCACAATAGCCTGATTTGGAGCTGTACCAATTTTTGCATCTGCCTAATAAAAGGAAACAGGAGACCGGGAGAGTGTTCACCTATTTTATACGTGTTTCTTCAAGGTCAAATAATCTTTTATTCCCTTCCCAATCTACATATTCATAAAGACCTTTGTACAATTAATGAGACGGAAGATTAAATGGTTGCAGATTAAGACCAAACCCTACTGTTCTCATTAGAGTAAAAGTTACTTAGTCAATCAGATTAGAATTCCAAATTCAAACTAGCTAACCCAGGGGTGTAACAATGCCAACACACACAGATCGTCTTTCAGTCAGCAGCTTGTACACAGCCGCTGGAGCCTTGGGGTGGGAAAGCCACGAGCCCTGGTGACTATTTTAACCTGTGCAAAGATGCTTCTCCCAGAGATGGACCCCAGTTGCTAATTGCCCCCAATGGTAGATGAATAGAGGAGAAGGGGAAGGAATCCTGTTGTGTCACAACAAGGCAACGTTGCCTGACACGGTTGGGAATAGAAGAAAAAAGTCTCCCCGCGTCGGTTGGGTTGTAGATTTTCCTGGGACTCCTCCTCCGGGAATCTTAAGGCGTTTGGACAATCAATGAGACCTTAATGGATGAGGTCTTGAGGGCACTGGGGCTGGATACAGAAGCACTTAAGATTAGGTCCCTTTTGTCAGGGAGCTTGCAGTTTCCTTTGGGATGTCAAGATCTGTACATCTGAGAAGGCAACACCTGGCGATGGGTTTGAGGCAGAATCTTCACTTGTTCCTCACAGACTCCTCCAGCGGTGTTTCTCAAAGTGTGGTTCTGGAACTTGTATCCAAACAAGCTGGGACCTGGCCAAAGCGAAGATTCCTGGCCATACCCCAGACCAGCTGGTAAGGCCTGGACATCCTTAGTGCTGACAAGCCCCAGGTGACCTTGATGCACGCTGTGGAAATCACTGGCTTGCACTATCCATGCATGGACTGATTCAGAGAACCCATTAACTCCTAGATACTGGATACGACATTTCAGTTTTTACCTATGTTCATCTGGGAAGACTTTAGTAGTTTCCACCAGGTTCTCCCAAGTGGCCACACAGCCCCCCAAAAAGGGTAGTAACCCCCTGCATAGAGGAAAGAGATTAGGAGAACAGAAGCTGGCCAAGCAGGGGACACTGGTGACCACAGAACCCAAGACAAACTATAGAGCCTCCCCTGTGCAGTGAGGTGTTGCCCATTCTTTCCTTTCAAACCAGTGCAGGAGTGACAGCACCATGTGAGTTCGCAGGAGAGAGAGAAGGTGACAGGGTGGCCTGGATGAGAGCTCTTTCCGGCAGTGGAGGGTTTATTTGGTCTGAGGAGGGTATTCTGGGAGAGGACGCTGAGTGCAGTCTCCCGGGTGGGAGCATGATCTGTGCAAGAGCCGAGTCTTTTTCTCCTTGGTTAAGCATGCCTAGTCTCCCTGCCTATCCCTCTACTGTTTCTCCAAACTTGGAGCTTGGTCTCATTTGCACCTGGAGCAGACAGTGCAATTTCTCTGGCTCTGAGTGCCTCCGTTCCCGCCCCCCCCCCCCCAAGAGAGCGCAGAGACTTATTCCAACCTTCTGTATGATTGCTAATGAGATCACGTCTGCCTCTCGGGAAGGGGCGATTATCCTGTTGTACAGGGTTATTACCCTTTACAAGTGGCGCTCGGCCTGCCCGGCTATTTGCCCGCCCCAGGCCACACACACCTGGCCGGGCCAGGGCAGCTGCTGGGAGCCACTCCTCGGCAGCTGGCTCATTAGCAGACGTGGCCTGCATGGTGGCCTGTCTGAGCCTCGGGGCCAAATCACAGTGGGGAAGGCACATCCCCCCACCACGCCACTCCCAACCTGGCTCAGCTCTGGGTGGCGGGTGGGGAATCTGTGGGCCCTCAAGGCTGGGGAAGAATTCCTACCCATGCAGAGGCCTGAGTGTAATGGAGGGGCAGGGTCTTCAGCTTGTAGAAAGCCCCTGAGGCCCCTGAGGCCCCTACCCTGTCCTGCATGGAGGAACTTCATCAGAGCCTGCAGGAATAGTAAAGGGACGCAGCAAGTCTCTTAAGCATGAACTTGGCCAGCAGGCTTGTCCTCCACTCAGACGTGTGGCTCCCTCAGCTTGTGGGCCCTAACTTCCATTCCTGAAGTCACAGTCCAGCTTTCCCAGATTTCCCTGATGGTCCCTAACCATCCCCTGGGTTTGGTTGCTTACCAGCCTGGGATCTGGGGAGACAGAATGCGGGGGTCAGAGGAAGGCGGACAGGTGCAGGAGCATTCTGGCAGCGCTGGGGACATGACCAACACCCACAAGAGGCCCTTGCAGCTGGGAAGGAGGACCGGAAATCTCACAAGAGGGGCCACACTGGCTTGTCTCCATCACCCCTCCCCTGCATTAACCTTTGTCCACCCTTGTGTGCTGCCCACCCGTCCCGGGGCTGTGGGGGCTGCCAGCTTCCTGTGTCCCCACACCTGTTCTTGCTGCCGCTGTCAGCGGGCCTCCAGGGGTCTGCAGCCGGGGGAACGGCTTTCAGGAGATCCACGTGGATGTTCCCCATCCACACCCAGTGAAGGGAGGGTCCTCGCGCTGTGCTTGAGCACCTGTCCTCCAGCTTTTATCTCGGTCCAAACCCAAAGCCTCCCATACTGTCTTTCCGGGAGGGCAACTGTGAGGAAGAAGGAGAAAGTGGACAGAACAGGCTTCTACATCTGGGTCATAGTCTTCAGCGTCAGGTAAGGGGTACCCGAGCCCCCCAGATAACCCTCACCCCCTCTTGCCTGGAGAGTCAGAGGCCGTAATTGCACCACCCAGAGCACATCCCTTCTGAGCACCTGTCCCCATCTGCTACAACAAAATAACCACAGATGAGGGGGCTTAAACAGCAGAAGGCTGTTTTCTCACCGTTCTGGAGGCCAGACGTTCAAGATCAAGGTGTCAGCGGGTCTGGTTTCTTCTGAGGGAAGGATTTGTTCCAGGTCTCTCTCCCTGGCTTGTCAAGGGCCGCCTTCTCCTGTGTCTTCACATGATCTTCCTTCTGTCCATGTCTGTGTCCAAATGTCCTCTTCTTATATGGACACCAGCCATATTGGATTAGGGCCCACCTAATGACCTCATTTAGACTTGATTACCACTTTGAAGACCCTGTCTCCAAATATCATTATGTTCAGAGGTCCTGGGAGTGAGAACTTTGACATACAGCTTTTGAAGAGGAACACAATTGATCCCCTAAGAGGCTCCCAGGGACCTGCAATTTCTCTGGGGCTTGATGGCCGCCAGAATATAACAGGTCCTTTTCCTGGGAGGTCGGCAATCAAGGGTGAAGGAAACAAGCCTGAAGCCAGACTCAAGAAAGCCACTCATTCTTGAAGTCGGGAGATCCCGGATCCGTCTCATCCAGCCTCCCGCTCCAGCGGGCCACCAGTTCATCTTTCCGGTGAATCTGGAGCCTTTAACCTTCTTTGGGTTGAAAGTGTGAGGTGAGACGCACACACCCAACCTGATTTTATGAAGCAGCTGCCCTTATTCCTACTTTACAGAGTAGCAAGTTGAGGCACAGGGTCAGCCTGGAAGTGAGAGAGCGAGGCTCCGGACCCAGCCTGGCTACTCCTGGTGCTACGGTCCCACCCGAGAGCTTGAAGAAAACATAGGAAAGTTTTAAAAATCTCAAGGTGGGAAACGATTTTTAAAAACATGACTGAAATCTAGACGTATTACAGGAAAAGACTGATGATAAATTTAACATCCAGCCAAGTTCCCTGTTGGCCAGGGGAAAACACATTTAAAATGCGACAATTACCACCTCCCTTAATATATAATGAGCTCTTCCAAATCAGTAAGAAAAAGTCCAACAACCCAAAAGAAAGCTGGGGGCCAGGAGGGGAGGAAGAAAGAAAAGGTATGAACGGGGATTTCACAGAAGAAATAGAAGTAGCTACCAACACGTGAAGAATCATCCAAGAGCTCTTACAGTTAAGAAATGGAATCACGGTCTCCCTTTACTCCTGCTGAGTGGCAAAATAAAAAGGTTCACGATTCCAGCACTGATGAGACTGTGGGAAAGGGAAATTGTTCTATATTTGGGGAGGGAGTATAAGTTGATGGAACCTGTTTAAGAGGTACCTGGGATCTGGCAGAATCCAAACAAAACTGGCTTTGCAAATCCCATTCCGCTCAGCAGTGCCACCGTGAGATACAGGTATCCCGTGATTTTTAAAAGTTTGCGTTACACCACTTCGCTTTTAGGAAAGACCTGCATTAGTGCCTGTTTTTGAAAACCGAAAGAAATAGGAAAGGATTTTTGCTTTTCCTCGAAGACCAAAAACAGTATTCAGTGTTTGTTTTGCAGCAAGCCCTCACAGAGGCAGTGCTCACCCCAAACAGCGAAGACGGCCCCACCATCCCCCTCTCTGGGGGTTACACTCACCCGGCAACAAGCCACCAGAGCTTTGGACTTCTCTGTGAGCATCTGTGCCTTATCTCAATTTGTTTTGTGTGTCTGTCAGCATGATATGTCCAAAGGTATCTGAAAAGCCTAAGAAAGGTTTCTTTGGGGTCTGGGGGCCCTCCGACAATCTTCCGTATATAAGTGAATGTTAACTGCTTCTTTTCTTTACACCGTTTTGGCTTATAAAAGTTTTCACAGGAAAAGTTCTGATTTCGGATAGTGGGGGAAACCTGTATCTGCCCCCAGATTCCTTAAGAATGCTCATCGCACTAGCCTTTGGAACAGTAAAAAATGTAGAAAGAGCCTCAATGCACTGATAGGGCTATGATGGGGTGAATTATATCCTTCACTCCATTAATTGGAATTCCACCCAGGAGTTAAAAGGACCGAGGTCAATTCGTAAGCTCTGGCATTGGGATGGGAGTTGGGGGCAATCCAGGGCAATTTATTTTGAGAAAGAGAGAGAGCAAGCACAAGCAGGGGAGGGGCAGAGAGAGACAGAGAGAGACAGAGAGAGGATACCAAGCAGTCTCTGTCCTGTCAGCACAGAGCCTGACACAAGGCTCGATCCCACGAATCGTAAGATCATGACCTGAGCTGAAATCAAGAGTTGGACACTTAACTGACTGAGTCACCCAGGTGCCCCAACCAGGATATATTTATTAAGTGAAAAGGTGGAGTGCGGCCTGCGTGGGGAAACTGGAAGCCACCTCCCATTAGTGTGAGAGCCCTCAGGGGAGGAGCCCTGCGGTGAGAAGCTCTCCTTCACTGTGTCCTTCCTTCTCTGTGCTGTAGGGCTCCCAGGCTCAGCTCAGGCTCTCAGGTGCATCGGGAGCCCCTGGAGGGTCCTGTTGGAACGCCCCGCCCTGACATGTCTGAGTCAGGAGGCTTGAATGTGCATTTCTAACAGATTTCCGGGGACCACGTGTGCTGTTGTGTTTGAACTTTGGTGCCATGTGGGGTCCTGGTTTTATAATTCTTTAAATAAATAATTTATAAAAGTAATCCCTGGCCCAGGACCAGGGCTGGCCTGCGTCTCTTCTCCACAGCCCACGCCAGCGACTGATTTTCTCCTTGTTGGTCAGGAAACTGCTCACTGCCAGTGTCTAAACTTGGTCTCCTTCCTTAAGCAGCACACTGCTTCTCCCAATGGGGCTGAGACTCATTCGGAATAAACCTCCCACCCTCCTGCCTGAGACAAGGAGCAAGGGGACCCCGCCCCTGGAGCCTTCTAAGGTCAAAGCTCCAAGTCCCCTCACTGTTAGACATCCCCTTTGGGATTGTGTAATTCCAAGTCACAGGATGGGCGTCCCTCTCCTCTTCCCCTTCCCCTTCCCTCCTCCCCAAGATAGAGAAAGGCAACGAAAAAAAAAAAAAAAAAAAGGAATGGTTGACACCTGTCTCCGTGGAAAGGTGACAACTTCACTAGAAAACTCAGAGCCTAACTGCCTGACTCCCGGGAGCCTGTGCGCCCAGAGACTCTCGGCTGTAAAACCGGCAGTGAATTCTTAGACTAGGAAGGTGCTTGCTAAGTAAGGCCATGTTTAATGAGGAAGATGGGGTCCTCCTTCAGAAGCCTCGCTCTGTGTGATGAACGTCGTTTGGAACCTCCCTGCTGCGACAGTGAAACCAGGGTCCCTGAGACAGCCCCCAGATCACCCCCAGGATGAGGTGCCAGCGGCAGTGACCCAGATTCCCTTGCTCAGAGGTTGCGGGCGCTCGCTGCCCATCTCCCTCCTAAATAAGCAGAATCGAGTCATTCCCGCAGCCCCCTCCCTTCCAGCACCCTTGTGAGTCAGAGCCCCAAAAAGGACACGCTGCAGATCTCTCAGTAAGTAACACACGTGCTGAGTGGAGTGGCAGGGTCCCCTCGGCCACCTTGTCCCCTCAGATGCTATTCCCAGCCCCCTCCCACGTGCCTTCAGCATTCGCCCTCTTTGCCTCCTCTCTGCCCGCCAACCCTGTGACCTTGTTCCCCTCTCTCCATCCTTTATATTCTCCCTGCGTTTCTGTTTTCAAAAGGGGGAGAAAGCATTCTGATTATGAAGCATTTCCAGGGCTGTCTAGGTTTGCCAAGTGCTGGGTCTTTTGTCTGCCTTTCTCTCCCCGCCTCCCCGCCTGAGTCGGGGTAACGTTATTATCTCCCCTGGACAGGTGAAGAAGTGCTGACCGCGGAAGGCCCCACGCTGGCCAAGGTCAGACTCGGCGCAGCCACAGACACCAAGCAGCGAGCAGCGGGGAGCCGTGGGGGGCGTGCAGCAGGGAGCCTGCAGGCTGGGACCCGGGTTGGGGGAGCCATGTGTCCGGAGACACCAGCACCACTGAAAGCTCGAAAGAGAGTAGGACGCGAATGCAAATGCTACTGAGCAGAGAGGGTAGGGTCTGAATTGAGAGGCTCTGAGAACGAGGGAGGCAGGAAGTGGAGGACTCGGGGTTTAATGCCTGGCACTTGCACCACACCCTCAACCCTCCGTCGTTCCCACGATCCTCATTTGATTCTTAGAAGCACCCATGGGCAGTATGGGAATATCATGGAAACCAAGGCTCCTGGGCACGGGGACGTGTCTGTCCCAGAACACTCGGCTCATCCTTGGTGACCTAAGTGGGCTTCCCTCAATGTCTTTCTCCTGATGGCACAGTCTCTCTGGATGCGGCCTGGGCTTCACGGGGCCACGCATGGGCGGGGAGCAGCAGGAGGCTCTGTTCTGCCCCCGTGAGGGTCTGAGTGGCCCCCTCAGCCAAGCAGAGGCAGACTTGGCAGGTACCAGGGTTCACCTTGACCGGCCAAGAGCCAACTCCGCCTCCACCTCCACCTGCTGCCTCCCTACCTGGATTTGGCTTCAGGCAGCTGCACTTCCAGCTTCCCTAATAGCTGGGACCTGGGTGTGTTCGAGGTCATCACTGTGACTGAGGTTGCCAGCGAGTCGCCCATGGCAGGGTGCTGGGGCGCTGGTTCCAGACACAGTCACCGCCCTGTCTCCCAGCTGCTTCCTGCTCTTCCTGCCTGAGTGCAGAAGCGAAATCCGGCCTGGGGTGGCCGTGCGGTGACTGGGGATGGCAGGGCCCAGAGCCCAAAGGAGTCTGGGACCCTGGTGCCCCTCCCAACACTCTCCCACCACCACCAGTCCTGCCTGCTTCTGGATTGTTCTGTGAGAAAGCACAACTCCTATCTGCCTAAGTGGCTGTGATGGTTTGTGTTCAGGGGCAGCTGAACAGAATCTCGAGTCCCAAAGGCCAGGGAGCCCATCAGAAAGGAGGGGTCCCCTGGTTACCCACGGCCTCTCTGTCTCAGATCTGGTGCTTGGATCCTTGTACCTGCCCCTTTCCCTGCCGCACGTCCCAAATGAAGCCTGGTTCTGGCCCTCGCCCCCTCCCTGACGCTGCCAGGAGCTGTGAGCCGTGCCCACCCACTCTGGTTCTGCTCGTTCAGCCACAGCTCTCTCCACCCCTGCCAAGGACTTCCACAAGAACTCAATCCCAGGCAGACAGGGGGATGGGCCAGCAAATCTTTACCTCTGCCCTGCCCCCCACAGCGGTCAGACTTGCCCATCACTATGTGATCTCAGGAGAGGCTTAGGTGACTGGCGGATGCTGTTTGCTCCTCCCAAGGCATCAATGAGGCAACAGTTGATGAAATGACTTGCTGGGGATGAGTGACAGGTGGATGGTGGGGATGGAACCAGAACCAGGTGTTCCCGACCTATGGTTCTCAAAGGAGGGTTCCCTGAGCCCACATCCAAATTGCTGGGCACTGTTCACCACGCAAATTCCAGGTCTCATTCCAGACCCATTAAATTAGGATCTGTGGGGAGGTGCCCAGGGAATCTGCGGCACCAAGCATCCCCCACAGCCCTGGCATGATTCTGGTGCACTCTAAAGTTCAAGGACTTCCCCGGCGTGAGGGTCAGATCTGCGAGGAATCAGGTGCAGCCTCCAATCTCTGGTTCTCTGAGATGTTGACTCTCAGCCAAGCCCTTTAAGAAATGGGGGTTCCCACTGGGGAAGGAGTGAAAATCCTGATGGCCAGGCTGAACTTCAGACCAATGAAAACCAAATCTCTATGGGGGGACCTAGGCATCAGCAATTTTTAAAGTTCCTCAGGTGATTCCAAGGCCCAGAGCCAGCTATCCCCACACTCTGTGGGTCCCTTGCAAACTAGCAGGCATCAGTAGCCCCTGGGAAGCTGTGGAACACAGATGGCCGGGCTCCACCCACAGAGTTTCTAATTTGGCAGGTCTCGGGAAGGCCCAAGAACTTACATTTTCAAGTTCTCAGGTGCTCCTGCTGCCGGACTGGGCACCACACTCTGGGACCCCCTGGAGTAGAAGAAAAAAGGGGCAGAGGTAAAGCTAAGAAAGGTTCCATTTGGCCATTAAGCTATGACTTGCTGTATTGAGTGGGACCCACCCATCTTACTTTCCTAAGTGTTACATGTGGCTCCCCAGGGATGGGTTCTCCAAAATCCACCTGCCGAGGGTGGGAACCTGTCTCTTCTACCACAATTACAGCCATATAGATGGAGAATTGGGACCTACATCCAGGACTCCCAGGGATGGCCGGGCAGGCCGTGCACTACACAAATCCAGCGGCCACCATGCACATTGATGTGAGCTGTGCCTCCCAGTATTGTCAAGCCTGACAGGCTTCCTGTTGAAAGCTCAGAGTGTCACCATGGAGATTTCCACACAGTGCCTCGGAAATTTTGTGCCTACATTTGCTTTAACTTGTCTTCTCTCTGCCCCTCTGCGTTGCTGCAGGAGCTTCAGTGCCCTTGTGGGTACCAACCCCGGGACAACTTGGGCTGGGAGTCAACTGGCTTGCGGGGGGGCGGGGGCCTCTTCCCTACATGAGGTCATCAGACGCCTCCATCCAGAACCAGGTTCTCCCGGAACCCTGTCTGCTTTGCCTGGCTGAACCTGGCACAGGCTGCTCTGCTGGGGCCGGAGCACATGGCCTCCCTCCTCTGCCACTTCATGCTGCTGAGTATCCCTCCTCCACAAGGAGATAAACCTGCTTGAGGAATTTGTTTTCTCCGACAACAACGCTGCATCCCACAGACGGCAGGCTGAGTCACCAGTGTTGGTTTCCTCTGAGCCGCCCCCACCCTCACCCCCATCCCGCCCCCACACCCTGTGGCCTGTTTGGGCTTCTCCCTTTCATGAGGCACTTCCCGGCCTGATATACGTGTCCTGGGTGTTGCTGTCTTGTGATTAGGGCCCAGCTGCCACGGCATTCCTTCCATGACACTTGGCCGGTGTGGGTGGGTAGCCAGGAGTGGGCTGGCGGATCTTATCGGAGGATGTTCTGTTTGGGGCCCAAATGCAGGGAGAGCTTGCTGGCCCTGGCGACACGCTGCCTACCGACTTGCTTCTCCGCAGGGAGAAAGGGCAGGTGGACAGGGCCCCCAAGGGAGTGAGCATCTAACACACCGGGGGCGAGGGGGAGGGGAAGTAGAGCCTTTGCCAGGGATGAAGTAGTTGGGGAAAGAACGTCCAAACCAGCTGATGCCTCCCAAATTTATATCTCCAGCCGGCTGTCTCCCCTGAACTCTGAGCTTATAAATCCAACTGTCTCCTCCCCAGACCAGCTCTCCTGGTCTCTACCCCTCCCCCAGAGAGACTCCCCCTAATTCTTCAGCAGCTCTGTCCTTTCTTAGCTCAGGCCAAAAGCCACAATGACATTCTGGACTCCCTTATTTCTCTTACTGCTTATATCCAAAGCTTTCACAAACTCTGCCCCTTTTTTCTGCACACCTGAGTATGACTATGTGATGTGAAATGTCTCCAGCGACTCTGACCAGGGCTGCAAGGGCACCATGAGAAACTCTCCCTCTCTTTCACCTTCTCCCCGAAGACAGAGAGAGAGCCTGCAGTCACAGGGCACTGGCAGCCCACAGGGACACTCATGGTCCTGATGGGAACAGAGGGTTGGTAACATCTTTCTTCAAGCCCGGTACTCAGGGTGAAGCCCAAAGAAGCCTTCTGGGTGGGCCTTCTCCAGAGACTTTGCGAGAATGACCGCTTTGGTTGCTGTGCTCTGGCCAAGAGGACCACCTGTGGTTGACCTTGGAAGCCAGCTTCCACAGTCCGCTGGACCAGGCAAGGCCAATGGGGGGTGGGGGCAGCACACGAGGCCTCAGATGACCAGCCTGAGCCTAGCCAAGTGATACTGGTCTCATTAAAGCCGAGTCCCACATTTTGCTGCATCCCAGAACAGGAGGTGAGAGTGTCAGAAAGGGAGGAGGTACACAGACCAGGTCCCCTGGCAGCCGCTGAATCTTTGGAGCTGCCACCAGCTGCAATTAGTTGCTGCCGCCTTTAATTTCATGTTGAGAAGCCACGGGTGATGGAAAAAGAAATTGGTCCCATGGGCAGGACGCTTTTCCGATATGCATTTATTAGCAGGGCTTCTGAAGGTGTCATGAGCCGAATGTGAGGCAGCTGCCTCTGGAAGTGAGACCCACATGCGGGGTGGGAATGGTGGATGGGAGGTCAGGAGGAGAGATGTTCAGGGGGTGGGGTGGGAAACATCTGTTAGCAAAGGACCTTTCTTTTAAAGTTGGGAACCGTGTTGCATCTATCTTCCTCTGCTGGCAACCTCCTGGGCTGTCCCTCCTTTTGAACCTATTGGTGCTCTCTGAGGGCCCAACCACATCATGAGCCTGGGAATTTTGGTCCAGGTGCACCTCGTTTCACTTATAACTGATGTGTGTCTGAAGAATTCTGTGTTAATTGGCTTTGCTATAAGTCAAAGGCAGTTTTAAGTGCACCAAGATGGTTCGATATTTTAAGATAATTCTACAACAAACTATTTTCGAAGGCTCTCCGAACCTGTTATACTCAAGTTCATATGTCCTCTCCTGAAAGCAGCCTGGGAGACATGGCTGGGATGTTTTATGATTTGCACAATCACAGACATTCACAAATGAAAGGAAACTTCAGATATTTTCACTGTGTTTCCAAATGCCACCTCCCAATGCCTTTAGCCTTGAAGCTACCTCTTCGAATAAAATTCTACTGAGAAGCGGAGAAAATAGGATAGGGGAGAGAGGAGCATTTTCCATTGAATTAGGATGGAGAACCCAATGTCCCACTTTCCTGATACCCCATTCAGATCCCTGTTACCTCACGAAGTCTCTAGCATCCCACGGACTCCTCAGTTTGAAAGCATTGCTCTCAAAGTGCCATGAACATTCTCTCTAGCCTTCAGTTCTACCTTCAAGAGTCTAGAGCCTCCTACTGGAGCACAAATGTGTAGCACAGTTTTGTTTATGCTAGCATTTTTTTTAAAGGAAATCAATTTAGCTCCCTGTCCTCTGCATTGTCAGAGGAAAATACAGGAAAAAACTAGACTTCTGCCTCTGCTTGGCAGTAATTAAGTATCCCTACCCCTCCCAGTAGGGTAGTACCAGTGGAGGCCAAATGAGAAACTGGAATTCCCACCCTGGACCAGCAGTCACATGGTACTGCCTTCCCTCAAGTGTTAATGAAGGCCAAGTGAGAGAACCGTCACTATCATGAAGATAGAAGAAGTAGTGAGGTAGTATCCCCACTTTTGCTCCTGGAGCAAATTAATAAGAAGCCAGCTAAAATCAAAGGCCTAAATAGGATCCAGAATCTCACCACAGAATATCTAAAATGTCCAGATTTCAATTGGAAGTCTTTTATTATACCAGGAACCAGGAAGATTTTTAACTCAAAGAAAAGAAGACAATACATGCCAATACTGCAATGATAGATATGTTGAAATTGTCTGACAGGTATTTTAAAGCAGCAGTCATAAAGATGCTTCCATAAGCAAATTATAAACACACTCGAAACAAAAGAAAAATTGAAAATCTGAGCAAAGAAATAAAGAAGTGCCAAATGGAAATGTGAACACTGAAAAATCCAATAACTGAAATAGGAAACTCAATGGAGAACGCAGAATAGAGGAGGCAGAAGAAAGAATCAATGAATTTGAGGGTAGAATAAGAGAAATGAACCAGTCTAAACAACAAAGGGAGCATGGACTGAGATAAAAAAGTGTACAGAGCCTCCGGGATCTGTGGGTTGATAACAACAACAACAACAACAACAACAACAATAACAATAACAATAACAATAACAACAAAAACATTTTACATTATATCATTGAAGTCCCAGAAGGAGAGAAGAAAGCAGGCTGGACTTAAAAAAGTGCTTGAATAAAAAATAGCTGAAAAGTTCCCAAATTTGACAAAAGACATGAATATACAGATTCAAGAAACTGATCACATCCTAAAAAGGATAAACTCAAAGAAATCTTGGTATAGACATATTACAGTGATACTTCTGAAAACTAAAAAATAAGGAAAAATCAAGAAAGCAGCAAGAGACTTTTACCTACTTATAGGAGAAAATTCAATGACAGTAGTTTTCTTATTTAAGAAACACACACACACACACACACACACACACACACACACACACAAAGACACCAAAAAGAAGTGTCACAACATTTTCCAAGCGCCAAAAAGAAAAAAGTCACAACCCAGAATTCTATATGCAGCAAAAGTATCCTTCAGGGGTTAAGGGGAAATCAAGACATTCTTAGGTGAAGGAAAACTAAGAGAATTTGTCACTAGAGAACTAAAAGAATGGCTAAAGGAATTTCCCTAACAGAAAGGAAATGATAAAAGAAGGAATCTTGGAACATTAAGAACAGAGAAAGAACAATGGAAATATATGAAATATGGGCAGCTTTCACACATTTTTCTTCCCCTCTTGAGTATTCTAATTGTGTTTGACAGTTTATTTTTTATTTGTTTTTACATTTTTTAATGTTTTATTTATTTTTGAGAGAGAGAGAGAAAGAGAGGGAGCAGGCAAGGGTCAGAGAGAGAGGGAGACACAGAATCTGAAGCACGCTCCAGGCTCTGAGCTGTTAGCACAGAACCCAGTGCAGGGCTCAAACCCACGAGCTGTGAGATCATGACTTGAGCCAAAGTCGGAAGCTTAACTGACTGAGTGTCCCAGGCCCTGTTTTTGACAGCTTAAGCAAAAATTATAGCACTGTCTGATGTGGTTCTACATGTATGTAGAGAAAATATTTAAGACAATTATATTATAAACATGGAAAGACAAAGGATGTAGAAGTAATTAAGGTTTTTAAACTTCATCTGAACTGGTAAAACATCAACACCAGTAGACTATGATAAGTTAGATAGACACA
Source organism: Paguma larvata (assembly GCA_030068075.1). NCBI lineage: Eukaryota > Metazoa > Chordata > Mammalia > Carnivora > Viverridae > Paguma > Paguma larvata. The sequence goes on along the minus strand of CM057827.1, from coordinate 124,518,268 downwards.
ATGAAATAACTAAAGCAACCACTAAAAAAACTGCACAGAGAGATTCACAAAAATATTATAGATAAATCAAAATGGGACTCTAAAAAAAGCACTAGTACCCACAGATAAATGGGGGAAAATAGAGAAATAAAAGAGAGAACAAATAGAAAACCAAAAATAAAATGGCAGACAAGCCCACAAAGGTCAATAATTACATTAAATGTAAATGTTCTAAGTGCACCAATTACAAAACAGAAACTGGCAGAGTGCATTTAACAGTTTGACCAGACTATATGCTGTCTACCAGAAACTCGCTTCAAATAGAAAGATGTAAGTAGGTTGAAAGTAAAAGGAGAGAAAAGCATATGTTGTGCAAACATCACTTAAGAGAAAGCAGAAGTAAAAACTAATACCAACTGCTGGGAACATTACAAATAACAGGAACTCTCTCTCATTGTTGGTGAGGATGCGAAATGTTATAGCCAGTTTGGAAGACACGCAGTTTCTTACAAAGCTACACATAGTTTTACTGTACAGTCCACAATCACACTTCTAGTTATTTACCTATCAGATTTGAAAATTTATGTCTACACAAAAGCATGTATGTGGATGTCGCCAGCAGTTTTGTTCAGAACTGGCAAAAGCTAGAAGCAACCATGATGTCTTCAATAGGTAAATAGACAAACACACCAGGGTACATCCAGACAATGGAGTACTATTCTGTGATGAAAAAAAAATTGTTGTCACGCCACAAAAATGGGTGAATCCTAAATGCACATTGCTAATTGAAATAAGCCAATCCGAAAAACTGTAATTCCACTTATATGACTTCTGGAAATGGCACAATTATAGATTCAGTAAACAAAATGCTGATTTCTGGGGTTTTGAGGAGGAGGAGGGTTGAATAGGTGAATAACAGGGAATTATTTTAAAGGCTGAGAAAGTATTCTGTCTGAAGCTAGTGGTAGATTCCTGACACTGTGCATTTGTCAAAATCCATTGAACTTTACAGCACAGAGTGATCTTTAATGTATGCACATTTTTAAAAATTATTTAGGAGGTTAATCCCAGGATGGAATGCAGACTTTGACAAAACAATATAATTGTATTACAAATGCATGAAATAACATCCCGAAGAGGGTGGGGGAAAGGCGCTGACCTAAGAAAGTTTGGGAATGAATGGCAATCGTGCAACCAAAGGCAATAAGAATTGTATACAAGCACTGTGCTCTTATTGATCAAGTTGTTTTCCAAGGGGTTATGGGTTAAAAATTCTGAAACAAATATACATGTATACTGAAATTGAACAATTAAACGAAAGGCCGAGTATCCAGATGTTGGAAGTCAAGTTTCTCACTGTTGAAACGGAACATTACAAAGGAAGGAGGCTAGAATGATCCATGGGGCAATGTATTAGAGTTGGAAATATCAGTGTGAACTCGTGTTAAACCTAATATAAATACAGATGTACAATATAGAAATATTTATAGATATGTGCATACACACAGATTAGTATAAATAAGTCACAGAGCACAGGGACTATAGTCGATAACATTGCCATAAAGTTGTATGGTGAAAGATAGTAACTACACTTATCGTGGTGAGCATTGCATAATGTTTTGAATTGTCAATTCACTGTGTCATACACCTGAAACTAATACAACATTGTATATCAACTATACTTCAATTTAAAAAAAAAAAAAAACAGGCTAGTATACACTCATAGATTTCCCTTCCCTCTCAGTCAAGAGGGCCTAGAAGTATTGACATCCCAGGAGCACACCTGGTGCCCGGATCTTGATTCTCCAGTAAAAGGACACAGAGTTCCCCAGAGAAATGGCCAATTCTACAACTGGGCATCCTAGATGACCCTTGAGCATCTTGTAGCACCAGAAAGTAAAGAAGTACCAAACACCAAGCTGACACAAAATAGTACACAATGATAAGAATATGTCAAAGGGACACAAGAGACAACTGAAAGAGCTTCCAAGACCTAAAGCTGGAACAATTGAGCAAGAAAATAAATTAGTATTGTATTATAACCCAGAATGTGATATAAATATCCTTGAGTTCATAAGATATAAAAGGGATTGAATACCTAAGCAAACAGAGAATATAAACAAATGTCCCATGCAGAAGAAATCTAAATAATTTATGTAGATACTCTGTCCTCAAAGAGTTGGACCATAACTCTTTATTTCTTAGGCATGTGTCGTGCATAGTGATTTCCTTTCCAAAGAGGACAGTGTGGAAAGGAGTGAAGTGGGGGTAGAGGAGCTTTATAATAAAGAAACTTGACAAACATGATTTCAGCCAGGTGGTCAAAGTTAACATCAATGATAAATCAGGATGTCTGGGTGGCTCAGTCGGTTAAGCTTCTGAATGTTGATTTGGCTCAGGTCATGATTTCATGATTCATGGGATTGAGCCCCATGACTAGTTCTGCGCTGACAGTGGGGAGCCTGCTTGGGATTCTCTCTCATCCTCTCTCTCTCTCTCTCTCTCTCTCTCTCTCTCTCTGTCCTTTCTCCACTCTCTCTCTATCCCAAAATAAATAAATAAATATTTTTCTAAAATAACAATAAATCATGTTGATATATAGAATTATATTCTAACCACAATGGGATTGAACTATGAATTAACAGTCTGATAAAAGAAAGATTAAAGGAAAATCTCCAGTACTCAAAAATTAAACACACACTTTTAAATAATCATGGGTCATACTCTTGTTTCTCTTCAGATCATATAAATCTTTCGCCTTTTAAATAATCATGGGTCAAACAAGAAATCTCAAGGAAAAAGTAAAAATATATTGAACTAAATAAAAATGAAAATACAATATGTCAAAATTTGTGAGATATGGCTAAGGCAGTGCTGAGAGGAAAATTTATAGCATTAAATTTTATAGTAGATAAAAGGATAAGTCTCAAGTCAATAACCTAAGCTCCTACCTCAAAAATGAATGCAAAGTAAAGCAAAAATAAATCAAAGTGAGCAGAAGGAAATTATTAGGTTATGAGCATAAGTCAATGGCATTGAAAACAGAAAAACAAGAGAAATTCAACGAAACAAAGAGCTGATTATTTGAAATGATCAATAAAATTGACAACTTTCTAGCAAGACTGACTAGGAAAAGAAAAAAGAAAAGACACACATAAATGAATAATATTGAGAAGAAAATATCACTACAAACACTGTCAACATCAAAAAGATTAAAATAGGACAGCATGAACAACTTGAAAGATGTTATTTGACAACTTAGATGAAATGGACCAATTTCTTGAAAAGCGAAAATTATAATTCACCCAATGTGAAATAGATCATTTGAATAGACCTGAAGCTGTTTAGAAAATGGATTCTTAATTTTAAAATATCCAAAATAGGGATCTCCAGACCCAGATAGCTTCACCACAGAATTCTAGCAAACTTTTAAAGAATTAACACCAGTTTTACACAGTCTCTTCCAGAAAATAAAAGAAGAGGACATACTTCTCAATTCATCTTATGAAGCTAGTATTATCTCAATACCAAAACCAGACAAAAATAGTATAAAAAAATAAAACTACGTATTAATGTCGCTCATGAATACAGTTGCAAAATCTTAGCATATAGAATTCGGCAATTTAGGAAGAGAATTATACACCATGATCATGTGGAATTTATCCCAGATATGCAAGACTGGATCAGTATTTAAATATCAATTGATGTAATCCACCATGTCATGGTTAAAGATGAAAAATCATATGGTTATATCAATGGACAGAGAAAAAGCATTAGACAAAATGTAATACCCATTCACAGTTAAAAACAAAACAAAACAAAACCTCCTAGCAGACTAGGAAGAGAGTTAACCCCCTCAATTTGATAAAAAGCACCTCCAGAAAACCTACAGCTAATATTATACTTACCCATGAAGGACTGAATGCTTTCCATCGATAGCTGGGAACAAAGCCAGAATGTCCACTCTCACCACTCTTAAGCAGCATAATACTAGAAGTTCTATCCACAGCAGTAAAGCAAGAAATGGAAATAAAATGGATACAATTTGTAAAGGAAGAAATAAGAGTCTCCCCAATCTAAGAATATTAAATGCAAGTGACACATCTTAATTGCACACACAAAACAAAAAATGTACTTATTTACAAATGACATAGAAATCCCAAGGAATCTACCAAAAAATTTTTAGAACTAACGAGCAAGTTCAGATAGCATGCAGGATTGAAGATAATCATGCAAAAATCAGTTGTATTTCTACATACTAACAACGATCACTAGTATTTAAAAATACGGCACAAAAAAATTAAAATCCTTACGTGCAAATTTAACAAAACTGAAAAACTTACATTCTTAAACTATGAAACTCTGTTGAAGAAATCAAAGATCTCAACAAATGGAGACACAGACCAGATTTATATGGGTTGGAAAACTCAACATAGTAAAGACGTCAGTTCTCCCCAGTTTGATACACGGATTTAAGACAGTTCCTATCAAAACCACTTTCAAAGATTTTTTTTGTAGATACTGACAAAATTATCCTAAAATTTATATGAAAAGCAAATGAACTAGAATAGCTATAAAACAACTTTGAAAAGAAAAGAGCAAATTATGAAAAAGAAGAGTAACCGACACTGTGCAGTACTGGCAGAGAATTAGACAAATAGATCAACAGAATAGAACAGAGAACCCAGAAATAGACTCACAGAAAAATGTCCAACTGATTTTTGACAAAGATGTGAAAGCAATTCAATGAAGGAAGGATAACCTTTTCAACAAACAGTGCTAGGGCAGTCGGACATCTATAGGCAAAAAGTGAACTTGGACCCAAACTTCACACCTAATTCGAAACAGATCATGGATTTCATGTAAAATGTAAAACCCTAAATCTTTTAGGAAAAAGACATAGGAAAAATCTTCAGGATTTAGGGTGAAGTCAAGAGTTCCTAAACATGACGCCAAAAGCATAGTCTATTAAAGAAAAAACTGATTAGGCGCCTGGGTGGCTCAGTCAGTTAAACGTTCGACTCTTGATTTCAGCTCAGGTCATGATCTCACGGCCGTGAGATCAAGCCCCGAGTTGAGCTCCACACTGGGCATGGAGCCTGCTTAAGATTCTCTCTCTCCCGCTGTCCCTCCCCTGCTCAAGCTCTCTCTCTCTTTTAAAAAAGAGAAAAGAAAAGAAAAAAACGCTGATAAATTGGACTTTGTCAAAATTGAAAATTTTGCTCTATGAAGGACGCTGTTAGGAGAGTGAAAAGACCAGCTAGAGACTGGGAGAAAATATTTGCAACCCACATATGTGACCGAGAATTGGTATCTAGGATAATATACAGAGAACTCTCAAAACTCAAGAGTAAAACAAAGCAAAACAAAAACTGATTCGAAAATAGCATGAAGAGACATTACACCAAAGACGCTCAACATCATTAGGCATCAGGGAAGTGCAAATTAAAACCTCAATGAGATATCACTACATACCTGTTAGGGTGACTGAAATAAAAAATAAGAACAACGCTGAATGTTAATAGAGAAACTGGATCACTTATACGTTGCTGGCAGGAATGGAAAATGGTATAGTCACCCCGGAAATCAATTTGGCAGTTCCTTATAAAACAAAACATGTCACTGCTACATGACCTCATATTTTCACTTCTGGGCAATTTCCTACAGAAATTAAATTTATATTTCCACAAAAACCTATACACAAATGTTTATAGCAGCTTTTTAATATTTTTGTAGTTAGAGACCATGCATGTGTGCTCAAGTAGGGGAGGGGGGAGAGGAGAGAGACAGAGAGAGAGAGAGAGAGAGAGAGTGAGAATCCTAAGCAGGTTCCATGCTTAGTGTGGAGCCCCACTTGGGGCTAAATCCCACGACCCCAGGATCATGACCTGAGCTGAGATCAGGAGTCAATCGCTCAACTGACTGAGCCACCCAGGCACCCCTATAGCAGCTTTATTGGTAATATCCCCAAACGACTGGATGTCCTTCAATGGTGAATGATTAAGCAAATTGTGGCAGATTCGTGGAACCCATGGAAGTATACTCAGCAGTAAAAAGAAACAAAATACTGATACATCAAATTGCATGCATGAATGTTCAGGAAATTATGCTAAGTGGAAAAAAACCAATCCCAAAGGTTACATTCTGTGTGCTGGTGTGCTGTCATTTATATAGAGTTCTTGAAATGACACAATTGTAGAAATAGAAGTTAGGTCAGTGATTGCCAGAGCTAAAGGGTCAGGGATGCGGGGAGCCGGGGTAGGCATGGCAGGGAAGTAGGTGCGGCTGAAAGAGGACAACAGGGAAGGCCCCTCGAGGAGATGAAAATGTCTCCATTGTGACTGTTGTGTCCAGTGCCAATACCCTGGTGGGGATGTACTGAGTTTTGAAAGACGTCACCATTGGGGAGAGTGTGGGTACAGGGTCCGTGGGATTTCTCTGTAGTATTTCTACAAATGCATGTGAATCTACAAGGACCATAAGATAAATACTTTAATTTAATAACAAAAAAATGTTTTAGGGAAACAGTTAAAATGTCCTTTCTGAAGAGGCCAGCGAAACGGACTCTGCCGCATTCATATGCTGTGAGGTAAGCCACTGATACAAAGAAGAAGAGGGATCTATGTGACAGAGTGTCAAGTCAGTTGGCTGAAAAGAGCAAGGCACAGAAGACTATGTACATGTGATTCTTTTTTGACAAAAGATGATAAAATTTAAGTATTTCGTAAATGCATAGAAAAGTTCTGGGGAGGTACACTCTAAAGTGTTCACAGCGAGAAAAGAATCGGTTGGGAAACACACTTTTACTTTTAACAACAAACGTGTGCTAACCAACCCAACAAACAAAACGCTTTATTCTGTAGATTAAGAAACTGAGGTTTCGCAGAGGTGAAAGCAGTGGCCAAGGTCACCGAGCTGGAAAGAGGTTCAGAGCTTGGCTCTAAACTCAGACCTTCTGACTCAAATCCAGAGAGGCCGAGGCAGGAAATCAGCAGGCTGGCTCCTTCAGGCGTGCTGCTGTGCACTGGACCGTCCTCAGATAAGGAGCTCTCGGGAGAGGAAGAGCCTGGGACAGACCTGCACGGATGTGGAGGACAGGAAATGGCGCCAGCTGGGGTTTTCCCAGTCTCCTGATGCAGACAGCACCAGGAACCCAGTAGAAGGGCAGGCAGGCCAGGAGTGTGGATTTCAGGAACCGCCCAGCCACTGTGTTAGGCTCTGCGCAGGGTGCTGGGCAGCCAGAGTCCCCGCTCTTCAGATCTCCTGGATCCCACCACCCAGGCAGGAGACCCACTGCAGTCCAGTCACCAGGGTGCAATGAGATCCTGAAATCACAGCGGCCAGAGGCCCTGGGGAGCATCAGAGAAGAGGCCACGTTTGACCGGGTCCCTGAAAAAGGATGAGTGAGAGTGAGCTGGGTTGAGTGGGAAAGAAGTGGTTTTTCCAAGTGAAAGGATGGGTAGGGCCCAAGCCATGGAGGCAGAGAGTAACCTGTGGCTGAAACCAGAAGTGGACGTAAGCCGCCAGCGGGGGCCCATGTTGACATTCTCTTGCTCTGCAGGCAGTTGGGAGCCATCAGAGGTTTGTGCTCAGGAGGGTCACAAGGGCAGTGTGTGTTTCTGGAAGTGAGTCTGGCAGCCGGGTAGAAGGAAAGGGGAAGAGGCCCAGGAAGTTTGGAGGGCCTGTGTTGCAGCAGCAAAGGCACCCTGTGATAAGGTGGAGGCCAAGCAATATGAAAGGCAGGAACGGTTTTGAGCAATATATTTGAAATATATCTGAAAAATACTTTGTCGGCAGAATGAACACGACTTGGCGTGGGGAACCTGTGTTGATCTTTGGTTACCCAGCAGCCATGTCCCCATCTCTGCTTTGATGACATCAGATTTCCTTCGGTGACATCTTGGAGAGATCCTCAGCCAAGTGGCCCTGCCACAACCCAGGATCTGCCATCTTTACCTCACGTCATGAGACTTTGACTCTTTGGCGGGGGGAGCAGCCATGAATGGAGATGATGAAATCCGTGCCCCTCCTCCCTCTACTGCAGAGTTCTGAGTCTGTATCTCCAGTCTTTCTTCAAGCCCAGGACCTTCCTTTCCTCTGCAGCCCCTTCCAAAGGGTTGTTTTTTTTTTTGTTTTTTTCTTTTTGTTTTTTGGCGATGGGTGGGCTGTGGCCATGTTGGAGACAAGATAGAATCCCCTTGGTTTTCAGTTCTAACCACCCCGAAAAGATTCTTTAGAAATTCACCTGGGTCTTGTGAACTTCTTTCTTCACTCTTTCTATGCGGTCTGATTTGTTCTAGCTTTGAATCGTCTATAAATGACTCATTCACTCAACACACATAACTCAAAAATTAAAGAGCCACCATGGCCCACCTCTCAGACTACGTCTCTGATGGCACTTTCAAGGGAATATTGTATCCATTCCACTCTCTGAGGCACTGGGTCAAGATGGCCTACTTGACTACAAATGAATGAGCCTGTTTAAATATTTATGACAGTCAATTATCCCAAGTACCTGAGCACACCTGAGCGATAATGCCTATGTCTTGGGCTAAAAGTTGCCCTGGTGGGGAAGAGACAAGAAGAACAATCTTGCCCTTGGAAGACCTCTGGCAGGGAGGAGATTTAAGAGGGCGGAGGGGTGTTAAATACTTTCCATGTACCTTGGAACAAAGCTAAGTGAACTAAGGGTCTCACACACATGATCTCAAGTTCTCACAACCCTGAGGGAGACAGGTCACTTACTATCTTATTTGACAGACAAGAAAACCAAGGTTTAGGAAAGTCAGACATTAGTTAAGTGGCTGGGTTTGGGTAAGAATCCAGGGCGTCTGATATCAAATGATGTACTCTCTACCCATCACGTAGACCCCCATTGAAGGGAGGATTCGAGAGGAGAAAAGCCAAGCTCAGTGTTCCAAATCCTGCTGCCCAACCCAGGCGTGGATGTCTAAAGCACAGCTAGAAGAAGGATCAAGCTTCACATTGTACAAGAAAATGATCAGGCTGAAGAAAAGCTACTCCCAGATGCCTTTCTAAAGCAAATTGTAATAAAGAGGAGGGAGGGCCACCTGGGGGGCTCAGTCAGTTAAGCATCCAACTTCAGCTCAGGGCATGATATCGCAGTTCATGAGTTCGAGCCCCGCATTGGCTCTGTGCTGACAGCTCAGAGCCTGGAGCCTGCTTCCGATTCTGTGTCTCCCTCTCTGTCTCTGCCCCTCCCCCACTCATGCTCTGTCTTTCTCTCTCTTAAAAAAATAAATAAACATTAAAAAATAAAAAAGAGGAAGGGAGAAAGCTTGAGTATAGGAGAGTAAGAGAACCAGGTCTCCAAAGTGCCAGGGTGCCATCAATCTCTTCCCGGCATCAGGAAATCCTGGGAGTGCCCTTTCCATCTCAGGACCAGGATATACCCTATTTCACAGTGTCTGTCCTGCTCAGAGTGTCTGCTCTCCGAGTGCTGAACCTTTGCTTCTACCCATCTGTCTGGCGAGGGTTCCTGGCAGCCACATCTACACACACAAGCCAGCCCCCCTGGACCCCAGAGGTCTGATCAGGTGTGAACACTTAAACCAGGCTGGACCAATTAGTGCTTGGCTGAAAATGGCTGGTCTTTTGAAGAGAGGGAATATGAATGCAGGTGCTGTGCAGTCACCATCTTCCACCTACTGCAGGCAACGCAGAAGATGGGTTGGTGGGAAGAATCAGAGGCAAGAACAGGTGTGGCCCATGACAGAGACAGACAGGAAGTAGTTTCTTACATTCTTGGCACTTTCTAGGCCGGTTCCTACCTCTCCTGAGGCCTAACATGTCTGATTTCACCTTTGATTCCAAGGAAGCCCTTGATTTCCTTCTAACACATTTCATTGGTTTGTTTGAAGTGCGATTCTGTCATTTTTGACCAAAAGTGTCCTGACAGTCCCAGGTGAGGAGGATGTATCCTTTTGACACACTAGACTTCCACTCTCCAGGGATCCTCCCTAAGGTCCGAGAGGAGCTGGGGAGAGAGGGAACGAGCCCTTTCACACCCAGTTGTGGTTGAGCGCGTCTTCCTGACACCAGGTGAAGTGAAACAGTTAAGCTCCAAGGACATTTATCACAATAATTAAGCCCTATCAAAATTAAGCAGGCATCACTCTCCCCATGATAACTGAACCTTTCAATGTCAATTCCAAGGACTCATACACAGCTTCTGGGTGTAATTCATCTGTCGAGACGGTTCTGTATTAACCTACTAATCTATGTATGGCTAATGACTCAGGACTGCATGTTGACCTTGACTTCACTTGAAGGTTTTCATCATTGCTGTCCTTGCAAATAAAAAGCAGGGGTTTCAAGTGGGTGGCTTGTCATAACACCTTTTTTTCCCCCTTTACAGCTTATGTACATAAAGCATTCTGTTTTCTCTTTTGCCTCGTACCCCACAATTCTTCCTTGGATCTTTTCCCCAATTCAGGGAGTCCATGGTCCCTGGCACCGGCTCTATTGGGCCCTCCACTGTGACAGTGACATGTTTCACTTCCTTTCTTCTGTCACTGACTCCCCAAGACCCCGCCGTTTCTAGCACCACGTGCCCAACCACACATGGATGGGCAAACCAGCCTCTTCCTGGCTTCATGGGAAGGGGGCCCTCCCAGGGCTCGGACTCCCCAGTGTTGTCAGACCTCAGCTGTGAACTGAGGCAAGACCTGGGGAAGCCAGTGGTGGCAAAATGGAGCAGGAGAGGGAGAGAGCAGAGAATGCGCGGGGCTGTTCTGTGTCACCCTCTCCCCATCACTTTTCCAGAGGAGTGACCAAGGGGGCATATCCACTGTTGCCTGTGACAAGGAGCCCTCTCCTTTTCCCGCTAGGTCCCAGAGGTGGCCATGGCACAGACGGTCCCCAGCAGCTGCGTTTGCCAGGGTTGTAGATCAAGGCACTGGCGCTGCTCATGCTGTGACCAGAGGCCTGGGGACCACCCTGGGTCCGGTTTGTGTAGCCTCAAAGCGAAGACTTTGCCTTTTATTGGAAGCCCCATGCAAATCCCAAGCTTCCAAAGGCATTTATTAAGTGCCTGCTTCTTCTTTGTCTACTTGGACGCTAGACCAAAGAGCTTACATTTTTAAATTTCACGGACTGATTTATACCCTGCCCATTTCCGAAACGGATGACAATAAAACCACAGGTACAGTATGGCCAGGAACATTTACTCAACAAAGGAGGGGAACAAAAGCAAGGAATTATGCCCAGGCTCAGCCTTTCAGGAAGGAAAAAAAAAAATCTAAGATTTCATTCTCTGGGTGTCTTTTAAATTTCCCCAAGATGTAAGGGCTACTTTCATTTATTTCTGGAAAGCTCCTCCATCCCCGCCCCCCAACAGAAGGGCAGCACTACCCCCCTCGGTGGCCACTTTCTGAGGGCCTGAATCCCTCTTGGAGGAATCGTTCCGGTACAGGCTGGCAGGCAGTGGTTGAGGCTGAGGTGGGTTTTCTGTCCTGTCACTTGGCAGTCTTCTCGGCTGCGGGCGCAAAAAGGCTGGGTAGGATTGTGTTTCTCAGCTGAGTCTCCACCGTTGCCGACAGGTCGTCCGAGCTGTGCCCTGGCCTGGTTTGCAGGGCATTCTCATCTCCCTTGTGGAAATAAAGGTGAAAAACGAGAGGGAGCGCCCCGCCCCCCCCCCATGGCAATTCACGATGCTGGGCACTGAGGACACCAAGATGAACACAGCAATCCGTGCCTTCGTAGGAGGCAAGCAAAGACCCAAATAGTGTCCGGAAGTGAAAGGGGAAGGGGAAGGCGCTGGAAAGCGCTGAGTGTGGGCTTCTGATGGAGCTCACCCACCACCTGCAAAGCTCCTGCAGGAGCTCAGAGCGCGGGGACATCCGGGGGACAGGGCCACCATGCTGGCATCACTCATTCAGGCAGAGATGCTTTGGGGGCCCTGGTTTAGACTCCAGTCGCTTCTGTTGACTCTCCTTGAGGCTTGAACACAGGAGACACAACACTTTCCCTTGTTTCTATCAGTAGAACATCAGATCTGGGATCACAAAAGGGGCTCAACTAACACCACACGCCCATGTCTTTCTGTTTCAAGGCCATTGCTCGAAGACACACGGGACACAATACAGGGTTTGAACTTTTGTTTTGTTCTGCCCTCTGCTTAACGGACTTAGTGCCTTCCGACCTCCTCCTGTCTCGTTTTTCCCTGCCTCTAAGATGGGGATAAACTACGGCCACTGCCCAGGATCTGGGGAAATTAAATCAAATAAGAAATACATATAATAACTCACGAATATGTGTGTATAAGCGTTCATATCCATACACACATACATACACACACACACGCACACACACACACTGCACTCCGCCTCCTGCAAAGCCCGGCGTGCCCTCCGAGTGTGTCTCCCCAGTAGGGGTGTGACTCGGGTTCTGACAGGAGGACACCTGCCCTGGGGCCTGCTTCTCTCCTAGCTTCCCCCACCCCACCCCTGCCTGGCAACAGCTGAGGCCAACTGGGATGGGCCAAAGTTCCGGCAGCTGGCCCTGGACGGGAACTTGGAGGCCTGACCACGAGCAGGGCGCTCCCTGTGTGGGCCCCAGACCTGGAACGCCCGCTTGTGAAACCCTAGCCAGCTGACCTTTTGGGCAAGGGTGTGAGGCAAAGCCTGCCTGTGCCATGGAGGCCAGGAATGGAGGCGGTGTGGAGTGGCGGGAAATGATACCCGCCTCCCACAATTTCCCTCCCCTACCCCAACACGGCGTGCCGTTCACCTTTGGCCTTTTAAGCCATCTTCCTTCTGATGAAGTTTTGGGGTGATGGTGGGGTTCGTGGGGTTCAGAGCTGATGGCCAGGACAGAATTCTTGAAGATGATTTTGGTGTAAAAATGGTGATTTTATTTATTTTTTTATGTTTATTTATTTTTGAGAGAGAGAGAGAGAGCAGGGGAGGGGCGGAGAGAGGAGACACAGAACCTGAAGCAGGCTCCAGGCTCTGAGCTATCAGCACAGAGCCCGACGTGGGGCTCAAATTCACAGAGTGCAAGATCATGACCTGAGCTGAGGTCAGATGCTTAACCGACTGAACCACCCAGGTGCCCCCAAAAAAGGTGATTTTATTAAAGCATGGGGACAGGACCTGTGGGCAGGAAGAGTGGCCCCGCAAATATGGGGGGGGTGATAGTTTTATGGAGTTAGGGGACACAAAGTCAAGACCGAATTTCCAAAGAGACTTTCACATGCTGAAGACTTCCTTGAGGCCTAGCTATTGTCAGGCTAAGGTTGTTTTTCCATCTAGCAAAGCATTCACATTAAGACAGTAGGGCTTGGACTTGGCCATTGATGGGATTGGCTTTTTCTTGTAAACCGGTGGAGACTCTTACTTGTTTTTTGTCCTTTCCTGTTTTTGGGTAGCCCGGAGTGTCTAAGGAGTGTCCAAGGAATATCATACGTCCCACCCTGCACTGCCCTCAGCTGGCCCCACACTCCCTCACTACTCCCAGGCCTCCTTCTCCCTTCCCTCCAGCATCCTCGGCCCCAAGCGTATTGCCATGGGCAAATAACAACAAGAACAGTGGCCTCAACATTTACTGAGCTCCCACTGTGCCTTCTCCCCCTTCGTGGTCACTGTCTCCAGGTCCCTCCTGCCTCACTGCCGGCACCTTCTCCTGGGCTGGACCCCCTCATCTCACAGCTGTAGCCCAACACAGCACAGCCCGCCCGAGGGCTCACTGAGGGTCCCATGGCTCTCTGGCCCCCACCTCGCTCTCTCTCCTGCTTAGTACTTTCCACCACCTGACTCGCAACATATACCCGCGGTTGCGTTTATTTATACATGTCTAGAATGTAAGTGCCAAAGGGGCGGGCTAGGCCTGACATGGAGGGAATACTCAGAAAATAGGCATTAGATGAATGAATGGATGAGGAAACAGAGGCTCAGAGAGGGCGAGTAACTTGTCTAATGCCACAGACAGAGCTGGGAGGTGGTGGAAGGTGGGCTTAAACGCCATTGTCTCTGAGTCCTGGAGACCCCGGTGTCTGAGGTGTCATCTCCACTCCTCTCTGCCATTCAGAGACCCCCTTCTCTTGCCCCCCAGACTTCTGCAGGGGAAACTGTTGATGACACCCTCTCTTCTGCCCCCCCCCCACTCGGGGAGCATCACTCAGGGGCACCCCTCTAGGCTGAGGGGTTCTATCAGCCCAACTGGAGGCCTTTCCTAAGCAGACAAAAGCTGCTGAAGAAGGAAATGGCCATGTCACCCATAAGCAGGGAGAGCCCGGAGAAGGAACACGACAGAGCCTCCTCCCGGCGGCTCCTTCCAAAACCCTGGAACCCTGTGCATTGGCAGCCTTTTGAAGACAGGCAAGACAGCTGTACCTGCCTTGCGGATTTGGAATCTAGGTCATTCTGCCGCCTCTTTTCCTCCTCTGGAAGACAAGCAGATTTCTCCCAGGGTCTCAGAACGTGAGAGGGGACCACGGGGGAAAGGAAAGTGTTTCAGTAGAACCCACACCCTGCCTGCTGCTGCCATGAGCATTTCATCCTGGAGCCGATATAATTTATGAGATGCAAATGGATTTAGCATTAAAAAAAAACTTGGAAAAGGTACAAAGTGCACCTCACACCCTTGTGCTGAGGCGTGTTCGGGGCTTCATTAATCATCGCAGACAAAAGAGATTTTATCTGAGGCAAGCCGGTCTCGAGAGTGCCCGCATCCCTCACCGGGCGGCGAGCAGCGGGCGCTGGCTGCAGGCCTGGCCTCCAGCGCAAGGCCCTCGCGCTTCGCTCCGGTCTGAGTCACGCAGTAGATGAAATTACAGAGGTTTCTGCACATGATGAATCAGAAAGCAGGACCGAGCCAAATATTTGGACAAGCCTTGCCCCGCGTGGAGCAGGAGGGAGACTTCGCAGCCAGCCAGCAGCCTGCCAGCGGCCTGCCCAGAGATCATTTCTGACAAAGTGCCGCCGCGGGGCAGGCCCTCTGCTCAGGAGGGAAGGAGCTCTGGGCCAGAAAAGCGCCCTGGAGTGCTGGGGGAAGGGGCCCGTGGGAATCCCAGGACCTCGAGCCGTGATTCACTCTCACCCTTAGGAAGAGGGGGCTCATTGGCGTGGCAGCGCGCGGGGTTGGGGGGCGTGGGAGGAGGGAGGAGACGGTACACTTTGAGTCACCCCGTCCGCCTTCTCTCCTCGGGAGTCATCACGGTGGCAGGTAATGAGACCACGTGGCCCTCCCACCACTCCCGGGACACGGGCAGATATGGTGGCCATAAACGGGGAAGGAAGCGAGGCCCTGTGCCCCACGGCCAGGCTTTACCGCGGGGCTGACTTTCACGAGAGGCCTAATTGCTACCTTTTTGTAGTTTTCAGAGCGAGGAGTTTTTCGAGGCTGTTCAGAATAATAAAACCAGTCATAACAATGCTACCCTACGTTTGTCTGGAATCTTTTTTTTCTTTTCGGTTAACTTTCAGAAGAGCTCAACCCTTTGGGGGTTATTTTAAGCTACCTTCTCCTCTTTGCCGGGAAGCTCCCAGGAAGGAGGCTAGTTTGCTTGGAAGAGAACAAACAAATTCCGACACGCAAACAGTTGGTGTTGATGAATTTGCTGTGGGCTGACTATGTGCTAGACCCCGGCTCAATACTTCCCACGAGAATGTCCTGACAGAGCCTCACAGGAATCCCTATGAGGTGAATGCTATTATTTTGCATTTTGCAGATGAAGAAATAGCCTTAGGGAGGTAATATAACTTACTCAGGACCTTGTAGCTAGGAAGCTGCACAGCCAGAATTTAAACCCGGGCTGTCCCACTCCCAGATTATAGCCTGCCTCTCTGCAGCTCTCCTAGACGACAAACCCACGCGCAAAATGACCAGGGAAACAGGTACAAGCAACACCTATAGTTCGAGCCCTCAAGCAAGTGATCGGACCTCAAAAAGACCAGACTTGAGGGCCCCCATTGGGAGTCTGGCCTGCCCTCAAGCTGAAGAAGGCTGAGGGGAGCTGGCTCCCTCAGGGACCACACAGTCCTCACGGCTTAAACAGAGTCTAGCCCACAAGGGCCAGCCTGCTTCCTGGGAGACACAAGACTCAGCAAAGATCTTCCTCCCCAGACACCCTCTGAGACAGCGAAGCTGCTGAGCGGACATTGGGGAGTAGAGAGAAGGCCTGCCTTCCGGAGCGACGGAGCCCCAGTTGCGGCCCTCACTAGCCGTGAGACTATTTCCATTGCCCATGCCATGTAAAACCTCAAAGCTTGGAGGTGGAAGAGACCTTTTTTATTATGGCCACAGTTTCTCTGGGTTGAGAATGCAGTTAGGGATACAGAATGATCCACTTGCTTGGTAATAAATAACCTGGGGCCTCATCAGGACATGAGCAGACAGGAGCTGACCAGTAACTCTGTGGATGGATAGCTGGGGCCTGGGATCATCTGGAGACGTCTTCGCTCATGTGTCTTTGCTGAATGTCTGCTCTGCTCACATGTCTCACATAGTGGCTATCAGCTGGGACTGCGGCTGGGACTGTCACCAGAACACAGAAATGTGGCCTCCTCACGTGGCCTGGGCTCCCTGACAGCATGGTGGCCTCAGGGGAGTCAGAGCTCTTACACAAAAACTGTATTCGTTTGCGGGGCGCCTGGGCGGCTGGGTCACTGGAGTGTCCGATTTCAGCTCAGGTCATGATCTCATGGTTCGTGAGTTCGAGCCCCGTGTCGGGCTCTGTGCTGACTGCTCAGATCCTGGAGCCTCTTTTCGATTTTGTGTCTCCCTCTCTCTCTCTCTCTCTCTCTGCCCCTCCCCCACTCACATTCTGTCTCTCTCTCTCAAAAATAAATAAACATTAAAAACTAAAAAAAAAAAAACTGTATTCATCTGCAAGGAACGCCGTACTGAAGTGCCACAAACTGAGTGGTTGAGTGCAACAGAAATGTGTTGTCTCACAGCCCTGGCAGCTAGAAGTCCAAGGTCAAGGTGTCAGTAGGGCTCCTTCTGAGAGTCATGAGGAAATGATCTGCTCCGGGCCTCTCCTTGGCTAGTAGATGCCCGTTCCCCCTCCTGTCTCCACATCGTCTTCTCTTTATGTACATCTCTGGGTCTCAATTTTCCCCTTTTATAAAGACATCGGTCAAACTGGATTAGGGCCCATTCTACTGACTTCCTCTTAACTTGATTACCTCTGAAAATACCCTATATAAATACCCTGAGGTAACGAGGAATAACACTCCAACATATGAATCTGGGGGGGATAGACTCAATTCAGCCTGTAACAACAGCTCAGGGCTCCAAAGGCAAGTGTTCCCAAGGGAATCAGGCAGAAACCCACATGGTCTTTTCTGAGGAGCCCTTGGAACTTGAACCTCACGCTACTGGTCACAAGCAAGGTCAGCTCAGATTTAAGGGGAGGGAACAGAGACCCCACCTCTTGGCTGGACGAAGGTCAAAGAATTTGTGGACTTTTTTTTTTTTTTTTTTTTTGCAATAGGTATTATTTCTATTCCCCTTTTATAGGCAGAGGAAGCAAATCTTAGAGCCGTGAAGTATCTCGCTTAGAGTCAGTCACTGGATGCAGGGCCAGTGTTGGACGTCAGTGTAGATATGTTTTAAAACTCCCCCGGTGTCCTTGTACAAATTACTCGACCTCTGGAAGCCTTGATTGTCCCATCTATGAAATAGTGATAATAATACCCCATTTATAGAGTTGTTTCAAGGATTGAATGAGGCAAGTTATGTAAAATGCCTGGCACAATTGTAGGAGGTCAGTCGATGGTAGTTTCTCTCCTTCTCCTCCCCTTCCCCTCCTCCTGCTCTTCTTCCCTTCCTCCTCCTCCTCCTCCTCCTCCTCCTCCTCCTCCTCACAATTGATCTTAGTGGTGGAAACATCATGACAAAAGCTTTGGGGGGCAGGGGTAATGGAAAAGCAACCAAATCAGAAATCAAAATCAAAATCCTTGGATCTGAATTTCAGCTGTGGCTGTTGACAACTGCCAACTTTTATTATGGGCTTATGATGTATCCAGCACAGAGCCGAGCATTTTCCCATTTGATTCCATGCAAGCCTCATACCAGCTTCCAAGGGGCAGAACTCAAGACTCGAACCTCTGCTTCAGTGCACTGAGCCTCTGTGCTACCCCCCTTCTGACCAACCATCGGTAAGTTTTACCAACTATAAAAATAAATAACCCAGAATAACGTAATAACCCATGTAATAACATAATGATCCATGTTCTCATGTGGGCCAAGGCTCAACTTCATTTATTTTTCTACACCTGAATCTATTTCCTGTCTTCAATCCCTATTTCTCCCTGATGACAAGATTCGTAACCTAGTCATTTTCATAAAAACCCAGTAGAATTCAGTGATTTCTCAATTTAGGTTAAAGCTCGTTGCAATTTAGGGTTTCCTCCCTGTGATGACATCTCCGTTCCACAGGGGATTTATGGATCTTCTTGTCCTGGATATGCCTGGTTCATGATGGTGATAGAGATGATACTAGATTTTCCTAATTCCTGTTTCACTTCCCTTCTTCTGGGCACAAAGGAAGACCGTGTTTCGCAGCCTCCCTTGTAGTTAGGCTGGGGTCCTGCGATTAGTTTTGGCCGAGGGGCTATGAGGGAGATAACATATGTCATTTCTTTGCTAAGGTGATGCAAAACCCTCTACGTAACTTGCCAGTTCGCTCTTCCCCTGCTGAGGACACCCCAGAAGTCATGACTAAAATACAGCATGTCGGACCCCCAACTTGTCACTTGGAAGAGAGTTCCTCAGAAGAAGCTCCAATGGATCAGATTGAGATGAAAGAGAAGCAAACTCTTATGTACCAAGGGGTACTTGATTGTTAGTACTATAGTTTGTTGCTATAGCCTAGTCTAGCCTGAATAGGAGAAGAGTCGTCCTATGCCGGCCTCCACTGAGATATGCACTGTTCAATGTTAACT
Organism: Paguma larvata; assembly: GCA_030068075.1. Lineage (NCBI taxonomy): Eukaryota > Metazoa > Chordata > Mammalia > Carnivora > Viverridae > Paguma > Paguma larvata. Next base: position 124,499,378 of record CM057827.1, on the reverse strand, counting down.
GTCAACATCGATTTTCACTGCTAGCCAGCACTTCCTCATGTCGACGTCTATGGGACTGAACACATCCCCATCTGGCCTCTGGTTTGCATGGCTCAATCTGCCACCGATGACTGTGTCCTCTTGTCACCCACCCAGCATCTTTGGGGCCACTTCCACTGTCTGCTTACCACCGTATGCATCTCAGGGGGATACAGGGTTTTGGCTGATCTCCCAGTCTCTGCAGGGCTGCAGGAAACCCAACCCAGGCTCTCACTCAAATGTCCCCACACCCTTCTCTTCTCGACCAATCTCCTACCAGGAAGCTGGTGCAATATTTCCCCAAATTCATCTAGGGGGTTCTTTATGTTCCCCTGAGCCTGAGCCATCTTGGTAGGACAGAGAGAACGGCAGGCTTCTCCCTTGTAGCTCCTTCATGCTTGGCCTTGGGAACCTGAATCTGGTCCACATGGCAGGTAGCTTATTTGGCTTCTTCTGTCCTTTTCCCAGTCTACTCTTTGGGGAATAAACCTTATGCTGCAATTTCTTAAACTTCTTTAGCTTCTCTTTGAAACTCAGCAAATCTTTTTTTTCTTTTTCTCCCAAAAAGTCTCACCTCTTGTAAGGATCAGTTTTATGTGTTAACTTGACTGAGCCACGGGGTGTCCTGACACTTGGTCAAACATTGCTCTGGGTGTGTCTTAGAGGATGGTCTGGACGAAATTAATATTTGAAGAAGTAGACTGAGTAGAGCAGGTTGTCTTCCCTAATGTGGGTGGGTCTCATCCAATCCATTGAAGGCCTGAATATTGAACAAAAAGACAGAGAAAGAGTGAAACCTTCCAGCCTGATTATTGAACTGGACCATCAGTCTTATTCATTCTTTAGACTGGAATCTTCACCACTCTTTTTCCTGGTTCTCATGTCTTTAGACTCAGGCTGTAATTATGCCGTTGGCTCTCCTGGGTCTCCAGCATGCCAACTGTAGGTCTTGGGGCTTTTCAGTCTCCATAATCACATGAGTCGATTCCTTATAAATCTTGATAGATATATATGTATGTATATATGTCTTACTGGTTCTATTTCTTTCTCAGGAGAATGCTGAATAATAAACGCTCTTGCATAGCAAGATTCATGAGATTATTTTCTCTTCTATAAGTTTTAAAAGTTGGCTTTGAAACTTCACAGCCAAGAATTCGATTCCTGGGTATTTGTTTTCTGTTGCACCTTCTCTTTCCCAGGGCCAGGAGACCTGTGGAAGAATCAGGGCATAAGAAAATGTGGGGAGGGGGCGGGAGAGGTGGAAGGAGGAAACTGATTTTTTATCTCTAAACATGACCGTGCAGCAATAAAGAACATTTGCATCATGCTGACATGCTTTACTCCACTTACAACTTGCCAGAGGCTGACATGTAGGAACTAGCTGTCTCTAACAAGCAAGGAAAGGGGCTTGGGAAGGTTGAGTGCCTTGTCTGGGATCAAAGGACAACGCCTGGGCTTGGGGAGGGTGGTCTTTCTTCAGGGAATGTGTCAACACAGCTAGAAAAAGAAATTTCCACAAAGAGGAAGTAAAATCAAATGTACGGCAGCAGTGCAAGCTGGGGCAAGAGCCAAGTGGGTACTGTGCCCAAGGAAACCTCTAGGATCCCCAAGGCTAGTGTGTTCACGGGCACCCATTGCTTTGTGAGTCAAAGAAAGAGAGTCCAAGAGCACAGATACTCTGTCCTGGTCAGTGCTGTATCCCTGGGCCCTAGAGCAGAGTCTGGCCAATTTGAGTTTGGTGCTCAAATGTTATTTGTCAAATGAACGAATGAAGTAAGAGAAATAGGATCTACTCTCAGGTTCCCTATCATTTGGCTGAGAAAACCAATTTCATGAAGAAGGAAAAGAGGAGAGCTAACCAAGCAAAAGAAACTGTGAGCAAATATGGATACGATGAAGAGAAAAATATTAGTACCTGGGTCAGGGTGCCTAGATACCAGAAATGTCACACATCTGTGTCAAGGCTGGCCTCTGTGTGACTGTATCAAAATCCCGATGCCTGGGAGTTCCATTTTCTGTTAGTAGCTGGTAGGAGAACTCCTAAGGAGAGGCTCACTTTGTTGGGAAAAGTATGTTTTTAAGCAAAATAGGATAAAGAGTAATTCTAAAGATTGTGCTCAAAGCTGAAATGACTGCTCCAGAAAGGAAGGAAGCATTGGGAATTTCAAGGAGGAAAACCTCACGAGGCAAAGGCCAGGAGGGTCAGACCCTGGAAGGAGAGGGGAGGGGTGTGCCAGAGGTAGAAGAAACCTCATAGTGGGGTGAAGCAGAAGGCACCCTAGAGAAGACTTTTGTCTTCAGAGGCTTTTTATCTGAAAACAATGTGTGCGTGCAATGCTCTCTGCTCGAGCAAGGTGGACCCCTTCAAGGAGACACAAAGTGTCCAGAGAGTTGGATTTCTTGTGGCAATGGTAAAAGCTGCAGGACTTCTAGCTCCTGGTCAGAGTGGAGCTGACACAGAGTCAAATGCACATGACTACACCTCCCTCACAGGATTGGTGTGAGGGTTAATAATGTAAGTATTTAGTGCCTGCAACATTTGACCGTCAAACACCCTCTCAATCTGAAGGTGCTCTGGGCCACCGTGAGGTAGGGGGGGCAGGGACTTACACAGTTAGGTTCTAGAGGAATAGGAACTGAACATCAGTCCATTCTCTACGACGTCTAGCCCAGTCATGGCAAACTCATGGCATGATGCTGCCGTGCCTCCCGGCTGTGCCCAGGGCAGACATTACTAATGGATTGCAGCACTCTCTCTCACTGAGGCCAGACTCACACTGAGAATCCTTCTCAACATTGCACTCAATGTAACCACTACCAATAGATTGTTGTTTTAGGAGAGTAAATTGACCTGCCTTTCCTTGGCCTGAGCCAGAGGCCACAAACAGGCAGGCAAGGAGATGAGCTGGATGTGGATGGAGATATGATAGTGGGTTTTTTTTTTTCTCACGGAATATTTTTATTTTATTTATTTTTTTAATGCTTATTTATTTTTGAGACAGAGAGAGACAGAGCATGAGTGGAGGAGGGACAGAGAGAGAAGGAGACACAGAATCTGAAGCAGGCTCCAAGCTGTCAGCACAGAGCCCGATGCGGGGCTCGAACTCACAGACCAGGAGATAATGACCTGAGCCGAAGTCGGACGCTCAACCGACTGAGCCACCCAGGTGCCCCTTTATTTTATTTTTTATTTTAGAGATAGAGAGTGTGTGTGTGCACCTGAGAGGGAGGGAGGGAGTTAACTGAGACAGAGAGAGAGAGAGAGAGAGAGAGATTTAATTTCAAGCAGGCTCTATGCCCCCTTGGGGAGCCCAACACAAGGCTTCATCTCTCGACCCTGGAATCATGACCTGAGCTGAAACCAAGAGTCAGATGCTCAACCAACGGAGCCACACAGGCATGCTTCATTTTATTTTTTTATTTTATTTGAGAGAGAGAGGGAGGAAGTGGAGGGGGAGAGAGGCAGAAGGAGAGAAAGAGAGAGTCTCACATAAGATTTTTAAAAGTTTGATGCGATTTTTCATTTGGGAAATTTCACATACCCAGATTCCTGGCTTCTCTTGAAAACCATGAGTGTCTATGCGGAGGCGCTCTCCCACAAGGTAGCTGCCTGCAGTTGGCCCAGCTGAGCAAGGCAAGACTCTGAAGATGGCCTCAAGCCTCGCCTCTGTCATGTCTTCATTATGTGACTGTGGACATGTCCCTTATCCTTACTGAGCTTTAGCTTTCTCATCTGTAAAATGTGAGACAACAATAGTACTGACCACATGAGGTGGTTGTAATGGCTAAATTAATTTGAACAGTGCCTAGCACACAGGAATCACTAAAAGAAGTTTAGCTATCATTGTTAAGCCTTTGAAGTTTCTATAAAACACCCGAGGGCCTGTCTGAAAGTGGCAACGTAAGACCTGCCTCCCAGTGAGGAATTAAGGCACAGAAGGGGCTGACAGTGTCCCCAGGCATGGGAGGACTCAGGGTCCTTGCTGGGTGAGGGTCTCTGGGGTCTACCCCAGACGCAGGAAGTAGCTTTCTGGGAGTATCTATAGCACGAGGGCACACTCGTGGTGTAGGGGGTATCTACTCGAGGCTCAGGAAGAAGAAAGAAAATGCTTGTTTTTTGGCCTTGCGGTCCAAGTGTTGGCCTGGAGAGTGCTCCTATCTGGGAAGAGTTAAAAGATGAAGCTAATTGGAATCGAAATGTTGGCCGGAACGCACACTCAAAGCTGCTGGAAGAGGGGCCAGGCTTTCTCTTAAGCCACACACTTCAGTGCAGAGAAAAAAAACAGAAAAAAAAAAAACAAAAAACAAAAAACAAAAGTGAAAACAAACAAACCAACAAAACCCCACAGCACCAAGGTAAGCCTGAAAAGCAAACGCCATCCATTTCTTCCCCTGGGCTCACTTGACAGCTTCCTGTCCCCTTCCGAGTGACAGAGGGGGATGCTCTTCTCTCTGATGCTCAGAGACTTCTGACCCTCACTGCGTTCCACAACCTCTAGGTGAACTTCCTGAAGCTCCTGGGGACTCAGAGTGCTCATGTTGGCCTCTGAGGCCACAGGGGAGATTGTCGCTGAGGACACGCCTGGGTGGGGGCCCGGCCAGTATGCGGTGTGGTGAGCAGGCAGCCAGGGGTGGGGGACGTAAGGGTCATGCAAAGAAAGTGATGTTTTAGGAAAAGGGACAGATCTCTCCTCCCTGGGGAGACAGAGCACAGACTGCTTTTAAATCGCAAACTTTGTTTTCCTTTCTCCTTTGGAGAAAAAAGGCCAGCGGCTCTTGTTGAAATTCAGCCAAATGGGTCCCCGAATGCCCCCTGGGCCTCTCATTGAGCCAGCTTTGCCCGCCTGTGCTTCAGTGAGTTTTGCAGTTTTGCAGCAGGAGATGGCAGGTTTAGATACTCCATTGCTGGAGGGGAGGGAAGGACACAGGAGACGGAGGGCCACAGAGTAAGCCAAGCCCCACTCTGCCTTCAGGGAGCTTGCCTGCTGGAGGTGAGAGCCATAGACAGGAGTCCTACATTCTCCAAGACCTCCCGTCCCTGGAAGGACGCAGCCGCCCTCCTCCACTGTGCTCCGTGGGCCAGGTTCCCCAGCCTGGCAGCACGCACCGGGCCAAGTCCCCAAGCACTAGCTGCAGGAGCCAACTGCTCTAAGGTCGTTTGGGCTCCTCTGGACCCCGCCTTCGTCCTCTTTCCTCTGCCCGTGTGTATTTCATTGCAGGCGGGACAGGCAGTGTCTAAATATTTTTCCTGGAGCTGGAGAGAGAGTTGGGGCAGTGGGGGGTGGAGGGGCCAGAGAAAGAGAGAGAGAGGGTGGGACAGCGGCAGGTGTTTGCAAGTGATCTGAGCAGTCGAGGAGGAGGCGAGGGGCACGCCTGCACGCTGGGCATAGCCGTCAGCGGCGCAGGCAGCGTGTGCGTGTGGCATCCTGCCCGGGGGAGAAATCTGAAACAGCTTTCTGCACGGAGCTCCTGCTCCTGCGTGCGGGCCCCACCCAGCTCAGAGCCCAACAGCCAGGGAAGCGGAGGGAAGCTGGCCTCCACCCCCTCAGGGGAGATCTTGGAATCTCTTGGGTCAGGGTATTTGTAGTGGGTATGAAACTTACAGGAAATAAAGTAGCTTTCCTTATTTTCTCCAGTAGAACTCTGTTGAAGAGTTCCGTTTCTACTCAGTGATGAGAGGAAGATTCACCTCATCCCTCCAGGAGAACACGGTGACACTGTTAGTCCAGTGATCTCCGTCTCTGCGGAGAAAAGATCTGTCTCTCCCGTGAGTACATGGAGCATGGGGACTTCCGTGTGCAATCTTGTCAGAGGCGCTGGGCCTCTGCCTGGCGTGGGGGCCTCCTTTTGTTGGGAGGTGCAAGGCAAGCTCCCGCCATTCCGGGATTCTCAAGCCTGCTGGGGTTACCCCGCCCTTCCTCCCTCCAGGGACAGGGGGTACAGAGGTCACACACCCAAGTCTCAATGCTCTTACTTTCCCTCTGTCTCCAGAATCTTCCTCCAACCCAAGAAAATGGGATCTGTTGCATTCCTGTGTGGCAGGAAGTTGCCCACAGGTAATACCCCGCCCGCTCCCTTCACCTTTACAGCTTAAAACCAAAACTTGAGTAGAGTAGCCAAATTCACCGAGGCAGAAAGTAGAATGGTAGTTGCCAGGGACGGCAGGGATGTGAAGTGTACCAAAACACTTTAGGACAGTAAATTTTGTTACGTATATTTTCCCACAATAAAACAAAACTCCGTGTTTTTAGTCTTTCTGGCTTTGCTTTCCTTATTTATTTATTTTTATTTTTTAAAAAAGTATTTATTTTGAGAGACAGAGAGAATGGAGGAGAGCAGAGAGAAAGAGAGAGAGAGAGAGAATCCCAGGTGGGCTCTGAGCTGTCAGCATGGAGCCCGATGCAGGGCTTGAATTTATAAACCATGAGATTATGACCTGAGTGGAAACCAGGAGTCCAATGCTTAACCGACTGAGCCACCCTGGTGCCCCTTTCTGGCTTTGGTTCTTGATATGTCACTAAGTTTTGTGGAATTTAGAAGACTTTTTTTTCTCTCAAGTACCTGGCTCTTAGAGTCAAAAAGTCTTACTCTTGTTTCTTGGAACGGGCTTTCAAGAACCTAGGCTTCATATCAAGAAGTAAGCATTGTCTCTTTCCCTTTAAAAAAAATTTTTTTTAAGTTTATTTATTTATTTGAGAGAGATAGAGACAGTGTGAGTAAGGGAGGAGCAGAGAGACAGAGAGAAAGTGAGAATCCCAAGCAATCTCCATGCTGATAGCACAGAGCCGGACTCAGGGCTTGAACTCACAAAACTGTGAGATCGTGACCTGAACCGAAACCAAGAGTCAGATGCTTAACAGACTGGGCCGCCCAGGTGTCCCTGTCTCTTTTCCTTTCTAATTCAATTATAAATAACCCCAAACCCCTCTTGCTAAACCAGGAAGGAGATCACTAACAAAGAAGTGGGCAAAAATTAGTTTTACATGTTACCTCTTTTTTTCGTGAACGTGTTTTAGATGTACTAGAATTGGTCAAGAAATTTGAATTTAGTCTGTCTCTGAGACTGGTTGAGCCATCAGAGTTTGTATTAGAGGGTCTTATTGTGGTCAAGGGGCAGGATCCCTGAGCTTTAAGAAGGAAGAGAGAAGTAAGAGGTCTGGTGACCAAAGTGGCAGCTAATCTATTTACAGTAAAACCTTGGTTTGTGGGCATAATTCATTCCAGAAACATGCTTATAATCCAAAGCACTTGTATATCAAAGCCAGCTTCAAGAACCGTTGGCTCAGTTGTGATCATGTGACATTCTGCATCACATCTACTCGTACTGCAAGACGTCGCTCATTTATCAAGTTAAAGTTTATTAGAAATGTTTGCTGATTTTGTGGAACACTCACAGAACAATTTACTCACAATCCAAGGTTTTACCGCACTCAGGAACTGACAGCACCTTGCCCTGCATTTCATTCAGCACTGGGAACATACCATTTCGAAGTTGGCCAGCTCCTACAAACTCCTACAGTGTATTAGTTTGCTTTTGCTGCTATAACAAATTACCACAAATCTCGGGGCTTAACCTCGGGGCTTAAAAGAATACAGATTTATTATCTCACAGTTCTGGAGGTCAGAAGTCTAAAATGGGTCTCCTGGGCTAAAATCAAGGTGTTGGCAGGGTGGTGCTCCTAATGGAAGGTCCAGGCGAGAATGTGTTCTTGGCTTTTCCAGCCCCTAACGGCTGCCCGCTGGCTACTTTCCAGCAATCACATGACTCTGACCTCTGCTTCCATCACCATATCATCTTCTCTGACTTCCTGCCTCCCTCTTATAAGGACACTTGTGATGACATTGGGCCCACCTGGGTTACCAGGGATACTTTCCTCATCTTAGAATGCTTAACTTAATCTCCCTTTTGCCATGTAAGGTAACATATATATAAGTTCGATCATTAGGGAATGGATGTCTTTGTGGGGCCATTATCTGACTGCCATGTATAGTTTCTGTTGAAAAGTCAGCCTAGGGTGTCTGGGTGGCTCAGCCAGTTAAGCGTCTGACTTCAGCTCAGGTCATGATCTCACAGTTTGTGAGATCGAGCCCCGTGTCAGGATCTGTGCTGACAGCTCAGAGCCTGGAGCCTGCTTCGGAGTCTGTGTCTCCCTTTCTCTCTGCCCCTTCTCCACTTGCTCTTTCTCTCTCTCTCAAAAATAAACATTAAAAAAAATCTTTAAAAGAAGAAAGAAAAGTCAGCCTACATCATCTTTGGAGGCTCTGCTGGTACCCGCCATTATCACTATAGCATTTGTTACGGGCCTCATAGGTATCCGAGGGTAAGGCTGTGCTCCCCACTATGCCAGAGAACATGAGGCTGTGCTCCCCACTATCCCAAAGAACTTGAAGCAAACCTACCCCTCCCTCCACCTGCACCTGAGGTACAAGGGACCTTGGGAAGTGGATTTTTTTTTAATTCAAGAATGCAAACTATAGAAACGAGGGGGAATTTTGATGATGATGGTGTTTGCCACAATCGAATGGTTACCTTTTCCTGAGCAAGTGCAATCACAGCTGAGCTTGTGCCGGACCTGGGTGGACAGAGAAGTGTGCCTCACCCTGCAAGAGGCCCTAAGTCCTCAGGTGGAGAAATGTCCCAACTCCCTGAGAATTGTTTCGTCTGCTACCGAGAATTGCCCGCACTGGCTCACTCAGAGCTGCCCCGGGCCCTGTGGGGCCACCACTGTGGCATGGCATTGATCCACTGTGGCCTCTTCCTCTACCACCGCAGGGACTGTGAGGTCATGTGTTCATGACACTGATAAGGCCTTACCTCCCAGGGTCGATTTCTGAGTAGCCCATCCACAGATCAGTGGCTGAGCCATGATGTCAGTGTGGGTGCTTTACCCACTGGCTCCTTCACCTCTTCCAGGAAGGCCACCTTCTTCTCAGGAGTGGAGCCATCAGCAGATGCAACCAGGCCGGGTGTCGGTTGCCCCTCGCCAAGGACCCAGCAACCTTGGGTGAACAACAGAAAGGTTAGGAAGTCTAAGATGAACTGGACCCCAGCAAGGACGAGCCTGGCCCAACACTCAGCAGATGGACCCAGGATGCTGTTCATTCCCTAAATGGGGCCCAGCTACCATCTACAGCAAGGATGGCAAGCACCGCAGCTTCCAGCCCTACGTAGATCCAGCCACACCAAGGCCACCAGCAGAGGTGGGTGATGAGGGCGGGGCTTGGCTGTACAGACATCCAGTTTCGCTGGCTGGGATGGTGAACAACACTCCGATGCCGAATTGGTGAGTATCTGGAGAGTGTGAGCCTCAGAATTCCTATGGTACAGTAGGCAGGGGCTCAGAGCCATGGAGATCTGGACCCTGACGTCAGACATCTTTGTCCCTCGGAGCTGGTGACATGGCGTGCACTGATCCTGTAGAAAGGTCCACTCCCCCGGGAACCGTTTACACACTGGAACCTCCCACGCAGACCCACAGGCTAGAGGGAGAGACAGCCCAGCTGCCAAGTTGTGCTTCTGGCAAAGGGAGGCAGGGGGGAATCTGTACTTTTAACAAAGTGACCGAGCCCCACACCATGCTTGCTACACAGAGGGTCAGTGGAGGCCTTCCTCCCGGGGGCGGGTGAGGGTGGCTGCTGGCCGGACTTGAGACACAAGGAAGCAACCCAAAAGAGGCTGGTCCGATCCTTCGAAACAAGTAGACGGCCACATTTGTAATTGAGATGAGAAAGGGAGCTGCATTATTTATGAAACGGCTGAGCCCGGAGTTGACAAGGAAGGAGGAGGCCTTTAGAGGAGAAAGTGGTTTCAAAGGCATCCGTATTTCGCTGAAAAAAACACACACAAACTATGATTTAGGTTGTGCTGAGGTTTTGAACCGGAGATGACTGTAGTGCAGTTGGAGACCACGGATGGGGGCCGAGGGTGTGGGCAGGGCTTGGCAGAGGGACAGAGTGGTGGGGGGGGTGACCCTGCAGGCTTCCTGTGAGGAGGGGGCATGCTGCGGCGGGACTTGCAGCATCTACAGGAGCACGTGTGTGAGTGCGTGTGCACCTACCCTTGAAACAGACCAACGGACAGAGGGTGGGAAGGTGCACCTCCCAAGACTCAGCCACTTCTGGGACTTCTGTGTTAATTCTGTTTGTCTGGCTAATTTTCTGTAAGAGTTTGAGCCAAAACTCTGAGGAAAGTTTTTTTAATATTCTTTTTTTCTTTTAACATTAAAAAAAATTTTTTAGTGTATTTTTTGAGAGGGAGAGAGAGAAGGGAGGGGTGGAGAGAGCGAGAGGGTGAGAGAGAATCCCAAGCAGGCTCCGTGCTGTCAGCGCAGAGCCTGACATGGGGCTCAATCTCCCAAACTGTGAGATCATGACCAGAGCCAAAATCAAGAGTCAGACACTTAACCAACTGAGCCACCCAGGTGCCCCTCTTTTTTTTTTTTTTAATTAAGTTATAAGGTATTTTGTCCGATGAGGTTTGAACAACTGCCAGCAAAACCAAGATAGAGAACATTTGCATCATCTAGAATGTTCCCACATGCCCCTAACCACTTTTTGATTTGTATCAACATAGATCAATCTTGCCTGTTCTAGAGGCAAGATGTTTTTTCACTCAGCAAAAGGTTTTCTAAGATTCATCCATGTTGTAGGTTTAACAGTAAATGGTTCTTTTTATTGCTGAGTAATATTCCATTAAAGGGCTAGACCACATTCTCTTAATCTGTTCAGTTGATGGGCATTTGGGTGATTTCCAGTTTTTGATTCTTATTAACACGATTACTATAAACATTTGTGTGCAAGTCTCTGTGCTGACCTATGTTTTCATTTCTTTTGAGTTAATACCTAAGAGTGGAATTTCTGGGTCACGTGTAGACACATGCTCACCACTGTAAGAGACTGCTGACCAGTTCTTCATCCACGGGGTTATGAATTCCAGTTGTCCCATATCCTACCATGCGCTGTATTTTATTTTAGCCATTCTGGTAAATGTGAAATGGCATCTCAGTGTATTTTTAATCTGCATTTCCCTAATGACTAATGATGTTGAGCATCTTTGCATGTGCTTATGGACCAGCCATGGATCTTCTTCATGGGATGGCTGTTGAACTCCTTTTTCCACTGAGAAAATTGGGCTGTTTATCTTTTGGTGTTGTTGATTTGTAGACATTCTTTATATATTCTGGACCCTCCAAACGAAGGTTTGTAAATCAGTAGCTACTAGCCATGCTACCCCTGTTCTGTAAGCTGAAAACTTGCCACTCCTCCATCCCACTTCATATTGTATCCCTTTGGGTGATGTGCTGAGTTTAAAATGTATGCACTGTGACCCCAATGGTAGAAATGCTAAATTCTACTTAATCAGACTCAAACTGCCTCATGAGCTTTCTATTGAAAACAAAAAATGAAACAAATGAACAAATAAAGCAACTAATCTTAATTTCTTGAAGGTAAATTATCTCCCCTTTAAAGACTCAATCTCTTTTGTAGAATTACTCAGGTGATTCGGGATTTAACCTAGCTGAACAAAGTTTAAAGTCCCTTTTAGATTTCTGTCCTCTTAAAAGCTTTCCCGTCCCCATGAAGAATGATCAGGAAGTGACTTACACTCTTCACAGCCACAGTATAGACATATCTGGTCTGTTCTCTGTCCTCCAATTTCAAGCTGGATTGTACGGGAGGCACTTGGGGTCGGCCATTGGTCTTTGGAGGACAACTCCAAACCGAACTCATGCTACTATTGACCTTGACCTTGCCTTGGCCTCCAGGCAAGGCAAAGTCTTGTTTCCTACTGGCTACTACCTCTTCCTGTCCTCCCACCCTCTTAGCACTATTGCCCTCTATTCCCAACCTCCACAGAAAGTTCCAGATGCCATGCAAGCCACACGCTGCATCCAGAGAACCTGGTCTATGGGATCTCAGGTTCCTTCTCTGCCTAAATGTGCCACACTAGCACTTCTCTTCCGAAATCACCCCATGTGGTCACCCAGCAAGGTGTTCCCTGTCTGGAATTCTATACTGTAAGCGGAGCACAAGATTTCGGAGCCTTCCTCAGACCATCTGACATATCCATAGTCTCATCCTGAACCCTAAGAATAGTGTCTTAATCTAATTTTATTGACTAAAACTGTCTCCAATCTCTGCCCCTCCACATCCCCACCCAGAAAAGGCTGTTCTCTTCCCTGTGAGACTGGGAAATTTTCTGACATCACATTGCCCATCCTTCCCCAATCTATGATATGTGGTAAAAATTCCAGGTTCATCGTCCAAGATTGCTATATTTAAAAGAAATCTAGGGGTGCCTGGGTGGCTCAGTTGGTTGAATGTCTGACTCTTGACCTTGGCTCAGGTTACGATCCCAGGGTCATGGGATCAAGCCCTCTCCTCTGCTTGTGTGCTTTCTCTCCAAAATTAAAAAAAATAGTAAAAGAAATAAAAGAAATCTATTTGTATTTAGGAAAACCTTTCCTCTTTCAGTGGCCTAATCTTGCAGTTGAAAACTTGGCTTTCAATCCTATGGTTTCTGAGCTTGTTAGGATGTCTGAAGCTGGACGTTCGTTCTTCATTCCGGCCACTCCTCTCTCCTTCATTCCACCTACTACTCGTGAAAGCAGTGGAAACTGTGGCTAAATAAGGGAAAATCACAAAGAGGAAGTGACGAAAGAATGCACATTACTATAATTCAAGGTATTGATTTTGACACACTTATTTCAGTGGCCACTAGGAAGGACTTACTCCCTCCTTCAAAAAAAAAAAAATCATGTATCTGTGTATTTAGCTCCAACTGTACTTTCCACTCTGGGTCCCCCTACCTGGGATGTGCCTCTGGATATTCCAAGGCCTTAGGTCCTCAAATCCACCCCCCCCTTTTTAAGTTTATTTATTTATTTTGAGACAGAGAGAAAGAGAAAGACAGCATGAGTGGGGGAATGGTAGAGAGAGAGAATTCCAAGCAGGCTCTACACCTACATTGCAGAGCCTCACGCGGGGCTCAAACTCGTGAACCACGAGATCACGACCCGAGCTGAAATCAAGAGTCAGACTCTTAACTGACTAAGCCACCCTGGTGCACTCCCCACCCCTCGCCCCACTTTTTTTTTTAAGTTTATTTATTTTTGAGAAAGAGGGTGAATGTAAGCAGGGGAGGGCAGAGAGAGAGGAAGAGACAGAGAATCCCAAGCAGGCTCTGTGCTGTCAGTACAGAGCCTGACGTGGGGCTTGAACTCACAAACCGAAAGATCATGATCTGAGCCAAAATCAAGAGTCAGATGCTTAACCGACTGAACTCTCATTTAAAGACTTAATGGGAGGCGCCCCCTCAAATCCCTTTCTTGACTCCTGTTGGTCTTTTAAATCTGTACCCAGCTTTGTTCCATGTCATGCAAGGATTTTCTCTAGTTTCCTGCTCCACGGGATCTATCCACTCCTCAGCAACAAAGCAGCAGGTCACAAACACTGAGGGAACACACTGTGGAAAAATCCCCAAACAGATTTCTTGATACTGCAGTTGAGCCTGACTGGGAGCACTGTGACAGCCAGCCCCTGAGATGGTCAGCAGGGGCCCATGTCTCCAAAGGTCTGGCTTTTGTACCCCTCCCATAAAGATCAAGGTTGGTTGGTGTGACTGATGGAATAAGGGACATAGTGATGTCATTTCTGAGGCTAGGTTAGAAAAACTTTGTGGTTTCTGCTCATCTGTCTTGGGTCACTCTGTCTGGGGGAAGCCAGCTGCCACGTTGTGAGGACACTAAAGTAGCCTTGTGGAAAAGTCTACATGGCAAGGAACTGGGGCCTCCTTTCAAAAGCCACATGAGTGAGCCATCTTGAAAGCAAGCCCAGAATCGCCACGGCAGGCTAATGTGCTAGAGGAGGCTTATCCATCAGCTCCATCAGCTCATAGAAGACAAAGCAGAAGCCTAGAGAGGCTAGATAACCCATCAACATCACACATCTGGTCAGTGCCTAAGCCACACTCTGACTCAGTCCCATTTTATTTTTTTACTTTAATGTTTATTTATTTCAAGAGAGAGTGTGCCAACAGGAGAGGGGCAGAGAGAGGGAGGGAGAGAGAGAATGCCAAGCTGGCTCTGCACCACCAGAGCAGAGTCAGATGCGGAGTTTGATCCCACAACCTGTGAGATCATGACCTGAGCCCAAATCAAGAGTCACACACTCAACCGCCTGAGCCACCCAGGTGCCCCTCGTAGTCCCATTTCAGATAAAGCGATCGATCTTTAGCTCACAATCGTTTCTCAGCCCTCACCATTTCATGTTTCCCATGCTGGCCTCTCCGTCCTACTGAGCTTTGTCATTAGGAGAACGCAGGACTTCCTCTTGCAGGAATACAGGCAGGAGGTTATGGACGTCTAGGTTGAGGAGATGACATGGCTAAGGCACAGATGAGAAATGTGTGGCTTCTCTGGAAATGAACCCTGCAAGTTGTCCACTGCAGTGGAAGGCTGGTGTCACATGAAAGAGTTCCTTGAATATGGTATGAAGTGAGGCTCCTGAAGAAGCGTGCCAAGGCTGCCCAGGACACCTGTCGAAACCCCCGCCTTGAGGTCACAACAGGCAGGGTGTCCATCCTCAAAGGTGGAGGGCACAGAGCAGCACACACACAAAGGAGGATGTGTATCAACAGCCCAAGCGTCGTGGAGTCTAAGGAAAGGTGCTATTAAAGAGGCATGGTGGGGTCAATCTGTCCACTCATACTTGATCAGAGGAGATGTTTCTGAATTTTTTTAATGTTTATTTTTGAGAGCAAGAAAGAGGAAGGGAAGGAGGGGCAGAGAGAGAGGGAGACACAGAATCTGAAGCAGGCTCCAGGCTCTGCACCGTCAGCACAAAGCACAACGGGAGGCTCAAACTGACGACCCGTGAGATCATGACCTGAGCTGAAGTCCGGCACTTAACAGAGCCACCCAGGTGCTCCAGTCAGAGGAGATGTTTCTAGATGAACGTGAGGCTGGAGGGCAGAGAAGAGGGGCCCTGCAATGGAACCTGGGGCTCAGGGGCTAGCCTCGATAACCCAAGGATGCTGATCTTGTAAAAAAAATTCCTCAGCGGGCTCTCCAC
This sequence comes from Paguma larvata, assembly GCA_030068075.1. Classification (NCBI taxonomy): domain Eukaryota; kingdom Metazoa; phylum Chordata; class Mammalia; order Carnivora; family Viverridae; genus Paguma; species Paguma larvata. The sequence goes on along the minus strand of CM057827.1, from coordinate 124,484,288 downwards.
AACCTCTGAGTCTGAGCTTCCAAAAGCAGGGCTGACGTGGCGAAGGCGGATGGAAACATATTGATTCCCTTGGTTTTGTTTCACCTCGTTTTCATTCACTAAAGCATTTTCTTCCCAGGAAAGCCGAGAATTTCCCAGAATAAGGGTCTTGGCCCTTCTAGATGATCTGTCTGTAGGCATTACTTTTCAAGGCCAGTTTGCAGTCATATGCATCTTGCCAACAAGTTCAGAAATGTGACCACATCAAGCTCAGAAAGCCTGGAATTCTTAAAGAGAAAGACAAAGCTGAATTGGAGGAAGGATGGGTCTCTATCCCCAAACCCCACCCTCTTCCAGAGCCTAACACACATCAAGGCGAGGGTATCCACAGGAGGTAAAGAGGGTATAAATTTTGTAGACTCATGCAGGCAAATAGCTTACTTTTCTTTCCCCTATGATCAAACTTAACTTAGCTCCCACACCCTTGTTTATGTTCAGTGACCACAAGATTTTTTTCAGTGCCTTTTGGGTAAAAACTGAGTCCGTTAGAGATTTCTTCCCCATTCTTCTTTCCGTTCCTTCTCTCCAGGTGTTAAGATTGAGGAGGAGGCATTATGAATTGGGAGGTACCATGTAGCTGTGACCAAGATGTCCGATGGTCATTGGCCCCAGGGCTTTGACACCTACGGTACTACACCTGCATCCGTGGCCCCTCCAACCTCCAGTTGCCAGATCCAAGCCGGTGCCTCTGTGTCCTCTTTATCCCATCACCAAAGCTTCCCAGCCTGCTCTCAGGCACACCTACATGCCCTCCGTAGCACAGAAACATTGGCTGCCCCACCATTGGTGCTAGGGGCTCTGGGAGGCCAATCTGTGGCCTGTCTGCAGAGGTCCCTCCATGGTGTGGCTGCTCACGTCATGAGCACTTGAGTTTCTTCAGAAGAGAAACTTCCCCTCTCTGCCTCTCCTCTCCATCCTTAAATTTATTTGTTGAAGAATCTGAAGCACTGACTTTTAAAGAGTACTGCCACTGTGTTTTTAAAAATTTTTAATGTTTATTTATTTTTGAGAGAGAGAGAGAGAGAGACAGAGCACGAGTGGGGGAGGGACAGAGAGAGAGGGAGACACAGAATCCGAAGCAGGCTCCAGGCTCTGAGCTGTCAGCACAGAGCTCGATGTGGGGCTTGAACTCATAAACTGAGATCATGACCTGAGCCGAAGTCGGAGGCTTAACCGACTGAGCCACCCAGGTACCCCAACTGTCACTGTTTTTTTTTAAAAAAAAAATCTGTTAAGGGGCACCTGGGTGGCTCAGTCGGTTAAGCATCTGACTTTGGCTCAAGTCATAAGTTCAAGCCCCATATCAGGCTCTCTGTTGCCAATGCAGAGCCTGCTTTGGATCCTCTGTCCCCCTCTCTCTCTCAGTCCCTCCCCTGTTTGCGCTCTCTCTCAAAAAATAAATAAATAAACATTAAAAATTAAAAATACATTAAGAAATTCAAATCGTGTAGGGGCTGTAGGCCAGCAAGGAAAATAAGCATAAATAGAAAAAAAAGATAGAGAAAAGCGATCCCAGTGATAGGGGTTGTGACGTGTTCTAAGGCGGAGGGAAACAGATGCTCTTTACAACGAAGTTCTTAGTAGCACGCACCAGAAACCAATTCGGGCTAAATTATAAGGAAAAGAGTCTGTTAGAAGAAGGTACAATGGCTCACAGGATCCCGGAGAGAGCCAGAGAAAGAGTTTGATGCTGATCCTTGAATTCAACGAGTCAAGCCACACACAGAACAGGCCTGTGGGGAAGCCCCGTCACTGCAGCTGAGCATCACCCGTCGTCTGTCCCAGGAGCTGTGCTTGGCTGCCACTGCTACCGTGGCCACTGCTGGCTCTTGCCTCCTGAGTCGCCATGCTGGCACATTTGCCTGGTAGTGGCGAGGCCCCTGCTTTGAGCCCCAGTTGCAAGGCAGGCTGGGAAAGGAAGTATCTGACCATCACAGTACCTATGGGCGAGGTGCTTTTGCTCCTCACAGGCTCATACAATTGGCGATTCTCCAAAGAAAGATACTGGGAAAGAAAAACAAATGACCAGGGTCCTCTTTGCACAGGAGAAACAACACGAGAGGAGGGCTGAGAAGGTTCTCTGGTAATCTCAGGTGTGGCATCCAAGGATGGGAGCCAGCCAGCAGGTGGGAGGCTGAGGACGCAAAGACATTTGGCCTCGGGGAAGAGAGGTGGGGGGGGCTAGGCCTGGGGTGACAAGGGTCAGGGGTCTAGGGAGTGGTATGAGAGATGAGAACCACAACGGAAGACCTCACTTACTGAAGAGCCCCTCCTGTGAGGACTGTTTAAGGCTAGAAGACACAACTAACCTGAAGGAAACACCATTGTGCCCAGTAGTGCTTGACTGGCCAAGAGCAAAGATATTTAATAATAGGCTGCACCAACCCTCCCTCCCATTCTTCGGGGTGAAACCAGGTTCTGCTGAAATTAGGACAGGGCAAGTGGGGTGAGGCAAAGAAAGACCTCAACTTTTGGATGTGAATGTCAGAGACCACTTCCCATCCACCCATGAGAAGACAGGGAAAGGGCAGGAGTTCCGAAGCTGAGTGACAGTAAAGGCTCCAGGTGGGGACACAAGGCAGCTCCCTTTTATTCCGCATGGTGACCTTTCGCCTGTAGCCTCTTGTCCACAAGGATGGTATTTCCATCAAAAGTTCACCTCCCCCAGGAAACAATCACTGCTGTTTTGCAGCCTGTGGGGATGGTCAGAGTGCGAGCCCTCAGGAGACAAAGAAGAAACGTGGCAAGAAGAGAAAGGAACATTTCAGGGCACTGCTCTGGCCGTTCCTCACCCATGGGAGGACACCGATCGCTGGTGGAGGTGGCTCCCGTCCCTTTGTCCAGCTCTTATAATCACCGTGTGCCGGGGATCGCCTTCCTCACCGATGCCACTGGCTTCCTTTGGTTAGAAACAAAACAACCGCATCAATTCAGGTTGCTGTTAGGAGCTTTTAAAAGAGATGTCGGTTGCACTTAATACACAGTTGGGGCCAAAGTAAAAGCTGGGTAAGTGCCCAGGCTATTCAGCTGGAAATTACATCCTGCTCAGGAACATAAATGTCACGCTCCCCAGGCCCCAACCCAGGCAAACTGCCTCACAGCGCTGGTTCCCCAGGACTCCACAGTTTCTGGCCATTTCTGACCAATGGCCCTGTGCTTGCCTTCAGACACAACCTGTCTCAGTTAGGAAGGCCAAGCCAACAGGAAACACAGGAGCACTATCATTGACCTAATCTTTTTGTTTGTGAAACCAATCCAAATGGAAATGCCTCACTTCAGAAACCCTATAAAGGACCCGCTCTGTGAATTCTTTCAAAGGTCATCTTAATAATTCAAACCACTGGCATGACCAGGAAAAAATGCTAATCTACTATGACTGAAAACACCCACAGGCAGGTGTTTATAGCTCATAAAAGTCAAGACTCACATGTCTTTGGAGCCTTCATTCCAGAGATGGTGGGATGTTTACGGGTTTGTCTTTCCGTAGGCATCACGACGCCGTGTCGTTTATTGGATGCCATCACTGGAAGGCAGACCAAGTGAGTGAAATCATACACACAACCCAAGAGAGATTTGAGACACATCAGGAAGATGTTGAACTTTGGTCACACAAGTAAATCAAAGCCAGAAATTCAGCAATCTGAGAAAAGACAATCCAGCAGGAGGAAGACTGAGGAGGGCCAGATCTTCCAAGGATAAAGTAACCGCACCAAGCTTCGTAGATCTTTGCTGGGAGACTGGGGGGAACTGCTTGGAGAAAGTGTTCTTGATAGTCACCATTTCCATGGTGCAACAGAATGGCTGGACTCACTAGGTCTGAATGGAAACTCCAGTTCTGAAACTTCCTTTGTACCTGGCCTTGGGGTGACCACTTGGGGTGGTTCTAAGCTTCCTTACTGCACCAACAAAGAGGAGAAGCCTGCAGACCCCTCAGGCTGGGGATAATGTAAGATCTATTTGTGAGGGTGTTTGGCACATCACGGTGTCCCCAGGGTGGAAGTACCTGTAGAGAGCCATTTGTGGCCTGGGTACCTGCCCCTCCAGGCTGTGGCCCGAGTGGATTGAGGTCTGGTGGAAAGCTCTGTGTCAGTCAAGGGCTGTTCAGAAGTGGATGCTCTGAACAGAAAACCAATCTCTGGTGAGCAACCCTTACACGGCCCCCAGGAGCCTTCAGGACCCATCGCGGTTGGGTCTCTTGCTTCCATGGGTTCTGAGCATTAGCCCTCTTAACATAGTATTTATCCCCTGTCCTCCCGGAGCTTGTCCCTGGAGGCCTGGCCTCAGAATGAGTCAGATTCTATGACACCAAGCTCTTTTGTTCAGACGTGATACAGGACATGGAGTTCCCATGGAATTCGCTCAAAATTAATTTAGCCACAATGACTTATTATTAGATTTAATTATAAATGAAATGATTCGCCAGGGACTTTTTACTTTGTAAACAAGCACCTCAGAGTTAGAAGGGAGTTTGTGTGGGGGGTTTTTTGGTTTGTTTGTTTGTTTGTTTGTTTGTTTTTTCATTATTCTCTAGTCTCTCCACAGATTTCCACAAAATTGTGGCCGAGCAGAAAAAGTGATTTGGATATGGCTTTGGATGAGAGGCCACTGCGGCCAGCCACCCTTTTAGGCGCCCCTGCTTTTGACAGGAGGGACCTGCTCCCACACAGACTGCTGGGCACAGGAAGGTACTCTCTGCTGCAGTTAATACCGTGTTCAAAAATCACCCCGACTTCCTTCCAGAATCCCCTGTGCTTCTGCAGAAATACTGACCCTGCTGAAATGAAAGGGTCCAAAGAACAAGATCTAGGCAGTCCAGACTGTAGTTTCCTCCAGAACGCCTGTTGGCAGTTTTCTTAGAACGTGGTGCTATGCCATGCCATTGGGGGAACATCAAACGACTGCAGACATATATTTCTTTTCTTTTCTTTAAAAAAAAATGCTTTAAAGTTTATTTATTTTTGAGAGAGACAGAGCATGAGCGGGGCAAGGGGCAGAGAGAGGGAGACACGGAATCGGAGGCAGGCTTCAGGCTCCAAGCTGTCAGCACAGAACCCAACACGGGGCTTGTACTCACTGACCATGAGATCATAACCCGAGCCGAAGTCGGATGCTCAACCGACTGAGCCACTCAGGCGCCTCTGCAGACATATATTTCTTGTCTTAATGATTATGCATTCGTTTTAAGACATATTAAAACAAAATTTACTCCTTAAAACTGTGATTTCATGGTAATACACATATATTGAAGTTAAAATGTAGGTCAGTTGTTTTTTTTTTTTTTTGAGAGAGAGCACAAGTGTTAGCAGGGAAGGGGCAGAGAGAGAATCTTAACCAGGCTCCGTGCCCAGCATGGAGCCCCACATCTTACATTAGATCGTGACTTGAGCCAAAACCAAGAGTCGGGCGCTTAACCAACTGAACCACCCAGGCGCCCCAAGTCTAGGTCAGTTTAAAGAAAAGTATTAGCTTAATAATAATAGTAATAATAATAATAATAAAGATGGCATATGACAAAAACCATGATGAAAGTCTGCTAAATAATGTCTTAAGAGTCCAGCTCCGCAGAACGTGGTCATCAGACAACACACGGGCATCGCCTAGAAACTTGTCAGAACTGCAGCATTTCACACCCCACCCCAGACTTACTCAATCAGAACCTGCATTTTTAACCAAGGCCCTAGGGGATGAGAATGCAAATCAGGGTTTGAGAAGCAGAGCCTAAGAAAACCCCGGGGCAGCGTTCCATGGTGTAGCTATTAGCTGATGGATCGAATACGTCTAACTCTGGCAAAATTGGGCGAACTTCTTCCTGGCAGACTTCTTTTGAATTCTTTTGAATATTTGTGCCTGGTTCTTCACAACCATGGCAAGATGTCTGTGTTTCCACTGTGTACAGGGCCCAGGGCCTCCCCATTAACTTCCTTTTACCCGCACAGAATCCTGAGCCCCACTGGCCCCAGAAACAGAGCCCAGGGTGGTCTCACCTGCAAGGGGGCAAAAGGGGCCCCTGGCAGAGGACAGCCTGGGATGGCCCAGGACAGGGCTGAACCTACGGTGAATGCCTCAGGGACCTATAGGGAGGCTGCCAGCTGCAAGGGCCAGAAGATAAGAGTGTTAATTTAGCCTGGCTGCCATCCAAAAAGCTGAGCAAAGCTAGGCCTCCAAGCTAAGGGTATAAATAAATAAATAAAATAAAATAAAAATAAGTTGGCAGATGTTTACGCTTCCCTTTGTAACACTAGCTGCTTGCATTCAGCACACCCTATGTGCCAGGCACCGTGCCAGAAACTTTATATTGTCATTCTCTGCCCCTCACGAAAACCCCTGCAGGTCAGCTTCGTCAGGACCATTGCACAATGAAGTCGATGTGGCCCCAGAGGTGTTTTGCCTGTGGTCACCCAGCCCTTCACTCCCCTCCCTGCCCCCTCTCCCCCAGCTTTCTGCTGAGAGCCAGCTCTGGGCAGGAAATGGAAACAGGCTGGTCATTTTTTCAAGGCATAACCAGTTTTCCCTAGCGGATTCTGGATTGAAAGAACTCTCGGTTATCCTAATAAGGTTTCAGAACAGAAAAGAGTGTCTTTATCATGCTCAGCTTTGCCAACACCATCTCATCAATCCTCTCTGAGCTTTGACGCAGGCACGATGGACTGTTAGCCATGCGGTAAACTCGCAAGCACCTTGAAAGAGAGTCCAAGCAAGTTGCCAAGACGCTAGTCTTCCGGTGGGTGCATCTGTGACAAATAACCGGAAAGGCAGCACTTCGCCAGCTTGCCAAAAGGATGAAATGGGGCCGCTTTGGGGAAAGTGCACACAGTGTGCCTGACACACAGTGGGCACTCGGTACTCGGGTGGCTCCTCCCCGGCTCCCTCGGAATGTGGCCGACCATTTGCTGTCCCAACCTCCATTCACTCCACAGAGAACTAGAGAGATCAAGTCAGCCTCTGTACCAACGGGAATGGATTCCGCGGCTGGTGAGACCGTTGGAGACTCTCCCTCTTAAAAGGCTATTTCTCAAATACTTTTTAATCCACGCCCCATTTTGATACATGTAAAAATTGTATGCCCTTCAATATTATTGCAGATTTCCAATAATATTCAACACTGAGATTCGAAGCAAATCGAATGAATTACATAATTGAATATGCCTTGTGCAAACTGACTCTACTCCGGGGATCCTGATATGACCCTCAATAAGGACAACCTGGCTGCTCTCAGCTGAGTTTTGATAGATTAAGCCATTGTCAGAACATGACGAAAAGATGTGGACAGTACAACAGACTGACGCTGTTATCATCTGCCCAGCAAGCCTGTCTGCCTTATCCCTCGTGATAGGCTTTGCCCTTTCTCACCCATAGATGGCCAGGCCAATCATAGTGCCTCACCTGCCCCTGGCTGCAGGGATTGGCCTAGGGGGTGGGCACATAACCAAATCTGGGCCAATCATAGAGCCTCACCTGCCCTGGCTGCTGGGATTGGCCCAGGGGATGAGCCTATGACTCAACGCTCTTAGGACTTTTCAAATGGAAACTGTGGGGGAGAGGCGAAAGGGAGATGTTGGAGGGGGGCTGGTAGAGGGGTGGGGAGAAGTAGGGAGGGGTGGGAGTGGGAGAAGGGTGAGGAAATGGAGAGGCTTCTCTCTGGTCTAAAAGCTGAAGAAGAGGAAACTTTAAGCCCAGGCAGCGCAACTGCTGCCTCAAGGAAGGGTGGTCTGAGTCAACGAAGCCCACTCCCACAGAGAGGCCAAGGTGAAAGGTAGAGGGAGTGTTGGGGAGCAGTGGACTCTCCTCTGGGTCCTGGCTCCATTGGCCTCCACAGTTTGGCTGCTGGAGGCAGTATGTTTCTCTTAAAGTAACTAGATACTGTTCACTTAAGGTTCCCTTTGCACCCCCAAGCAAGAGTGGCCAGACGAAAACCAGAAGTGTTGGCTCGTATTCCAGAGTATCCCTGGGCATTGAGACAATGGTCTCTGAATGCCAGTTAATTTGCACTGACGCTTCCCTGCACATACATGTTTTCTTCCTCAGCCTTTTCACACATCTCCCTAGATCTCACAGTCTCCCTCTTTCTGCCCCCATACCTCCCCTAATTCTCTTCCATTTCCCTGCAGACTTTTATCGACCAGAGCCTTTGGCTGCTGTGGACTTTTGGCTGTTGGCTCATACTTCCCATAGTATTTTATTCCTCCGGGAAATAAGGGAGCCCACATGCCCCTGCTCCTTGGTGTTCTCTGATTGCCCCTCAGCACTGCACTGTTGGGCTGCTGGCTGGGCTGGAGCCTGCTGATCCACCCTAAAACACACACTCTGGCCTGATGTGCCTCTGGGTGGGGGGGGGGGGGAGTGGAGGAGGCTGCAGCCACAGCAGGCTAGACAAATGCACACAGGAAGCAGCCCCGTTTCCTCAGAAGCTGCCCGAACTTCTGTGATACAATTTTAGCATCTGGCTAACCAAGCAAGTTGGGCCTGATATATTTATAAAATCATTTGTTGGAGAAATTATATTCTAGAATCCCATCTGTGATCTTTTATTTTCTTTTTTGTGTTACACATGTTTGAGAGAAAAAGTGGATAAAAGCCATAAAAGTGGATCAATTGATTAAATTTAAATTCAGGGGCGCCTGCGTGGCTCAGTCAGTGAAGCCTCTGACTTTGGCTCAGGTCATGATCTCGAAATTTGTGGGGTTCGAGCCCCACGTTGGGCTCTGTGCTGACAACTCAGAGAGTAGAGCCTGCTTCAGAGTCTGTGTCTCCACCCAACTTGCTCATGTTCTGTCTCTCTCTCTCTCTCTCAAAAATAAATAAACATTTAAAAAATTAAAAAAAAAACAAATTCACCTAAAGAGAGGAGATACCAACATGGTATCAAAGGTTCAGGTAACCAAAGCAAATGCAGGTGAGTGGCTGTATTATTAACCCTGCTGTCAGTGAGTCTGGGGTTTCAAGTCCCATTCAGCCACATCAGCTCAAACAAGTTCCTTAACTTCTCTGAGTATCATTTTCCTCGTCTGTGAAACAATGGATACGAAAGGTTGCTGTGTGAATTCAAGGTGAAGTAAGCCACTGAGCCATCACTATTGTGGCCCTAGGCTGGCTTATGCTCCTGTAGTAGGGCTGAGGGACAGATCGGGATTACAAAAGCAGAACTGGATCTCAATTTCCAAACCGAAGTGGAACTTGCTGGGTTCAATAATGTCATGACTTGGGTGAAAATCTCAGTTAACCCCATTGTGTCGTTATATTACATGATGCTTCGTAAAGTTTTGGGCAAGAGTAACTCTGCTGCCATTATTCAGCCTGCGATCAGCCACTAAACTTGAAATAGGGAATTAGAGAACTTTCTAAACCACTCGCCTTCCAAGAGGAGTACAAACTTCCTATTTGTGTGGGCACTTATAAATTACGAATTCATTTCGGCTTTCCACTGCATTTGGCACTCTGTTTCTTTGCATCTTAATAAGGATGGGTTTTAAAACTTTCCAATTGTCTAAGTAGCCAGAACTTTAAACCAACTAACTTTCCATTAAAAAACAAACAAAAAACAAAAAACAGTCTCCTGGAGAGCCTGGGTGGCTCAGTCGGTTAAGCATCAGACCCTTGGTTTTAGCTTAGGTCGTGATCTCAAGGTTCACGGGTTTGAGTCCCCCATTGGGCTCTGTGCTGATGGCACAGAACCTGCTCTCTCTCTCTCTCAAAAACAATAAATAAACATTTGAAAAACATGTCTCCTAAGTTAACTGTAAATACTGGGGCTGAAATTTTCACTGTGGAGGAAGGAAAGGAAAGCCTTATTTTACCACCTCTCCTTTGTAACTTTTTTTAGTACATTTTTCTAAAAGGCTATTTTCAAACCTCAGGGCTTAGAGTTAGTGAATATACCCTTTTTTTACAAAATATAATTTTGTGGTGATATGACCAAATGGCTTAGAAGGAGAAAAATAAGACCTTGTGAAGAAATTACTAGATTTCTAATAACTTTTCTCTGAGATCCATTCATATCGTAGACTTTTTATAAGTCATATGTCGAATTTGAACCCACCTAGGTACACCCTGACTCTATAAATACACACACACCTAACATACTTCTCAAAGCAGTAAATGTGTGCTGGGAAAATATTGGAACAATGAAGTTCCTGAGAGAAGCTTGTTTTTTCAAGTTATTAAAAGAAGGTGGCAAGCATTCATGAGGATATGAAAATTTAATGTCGTCTGAAGGAAACTCTTGAATATGGTTACCGTTGCTGCCAAAAAATCTCAGCTATGTTATGTCAGAATGTTCAATTGCAAGCTACACTTTAATGAATGGAAAGATAGGGTAACAGCAGGAAGTTTCTGCAGCAACACACAGCGACCTTGAAAACCAAGATCCCGACGTGGAACTCCACGGTGCAGGGGCTTCGCTGTCAGTTTACGTGATCTCCCAGTTAACAATCAAGGGTCCCAGATGCCCACAAGTGGGGAGCAGGGAAAAGCGGGAACACGTCCTCCCAGACAACACTTTGATGGAAAATAAACTCGCTTTGCTCTTTCTGAAAGAGTCGATGTTCCAAGAAACACAGCTCTGGACTCGGAAAAAAAAAAAAATCAAATACTTGATTCCCCTCTATTCTGTGCAGCTTGCTTGCAGGGTGATGTTGCTATTTTTATCGGCTCTCTTCAACCCAGCTGTTGCTTCATGTTAACATGGCAAATGGTGTGAAAATCCCAGCAGAGGCGCGTGAATCCCAGAGGGACCTGTCTTCTGTCATTTCTAGAACAGAGAAAATGTCATGAGCTTCAGTGGGGTATGGGTCAGGGACATTTCGCCAACGGAGGCAATGAGAACATTTCTGACATTTAAGTGATGCGAAGCCAGGGACCAAACTTCCTCCTTATCAGCCTCAACCGAGAGCATGCAAGTACGCACACACGTCTAGTGGCCAATCAGGTGCCATGAATCTGTGTAGAAAACTTGCAGGCAGGAGTCTTTCCATTTGAGGGACAGGCCACGGCTGTCCCAGGTGCTGGACGTGTGGCATCATGAGGTTGGGAAAACGGCAAAGAGCCCAGCCTGGAGGTTGTCCCAGAGAACCCACTTCCTTTTTCTGACTTAGAATGTGACTTGTAATTTTAAACCCACTCTTTGTATTTCCTCTGTGAAAATAACAGCATTTTGGTGAGACTGCGTATGGGAGAAAAAAGTGCCACATAAAACTTAAGACGATTTAAAAATACAACTCTAATTGCAGGTTTGTTTTTCCATGGTTTGGCAAATTAGGGGGGCAAATTGGAGGGGCAGTTGGAACTTGCTCCGGCCATAAAAAGACTGCTCAGTTCCCCGTCTAACATGATGGTCCATGAACCCTTTCAAAACCTATGAAAATATGATTGTAGGAGCTTCCTTCTAGAATAGCAACTACTTTCTCCTTGGGGATATTTTGTGTTTAAGTGCCACAATTTTGAATACGAGCATCAGGGTATTCGATTTCTCTAGTTTTTCCTTCTTTATCCTTAGTATGAGGACAAAGTGACATCTCTCATTACCCCCAAATTCTCAGATTCTCTTAGGTCTGGTGAAGTTCAGTAAAGAAGCAGATACCTCACAAAACCCCTTCTCTTCAGATTTACAATCTACAGGAGCCTGAGGACGAGAGTTAGAGCTTCTAGATTTCTATACAAACCTCGATTTGCTGTGACTTTATTAAGATGAAGAAAATATCTAAAGGGAGGCTAAGGCATGACAAATACCATGGTTCCATTTGGCCCTGCTCATGGGCCTCTCTGTCTCTCAAGCCTGGAGATCTAACGACTGTCTTTTCCAGGATCCTTTGCACCTCAACTTTTGGATATGCCTTCGTTTTGTCCTTTTGAGTACCTTTGTGCCAAGTCCAGGAGGCAGAAGTAATGTGGGAACCGTATCTTTGCTGCTTCTGCTGACAAATGCCACAAAAGATGTGTTAGGTCAGGCTGCAGAGTAAGCCCCAGCCACTTTCGAGCTCCACCTCCAGAGGCAGAGTGCAGAGGTCATGAATCATGACTTGGCTTGAGAGCCAATATTTTTGCAGTAGTTTTCTGAGCACCGCACTGCAACTAAGGGACTGCAAGTGGATTGTGACCTACCAGCGGCACCATGCCTAGGACAGCTTCTCGATGCCCATTCCTCATGCTTGTGACAGCCCTCTGCCATGCCTTGTGTGCAGGGGCCCGACTCAGGGCTTAAATCCACGAACTGAACCGTGAGATCATGACCTAAGCCAACATCAAGAGCCGGACGCTTAACCAACTGAGCCATCCAGGCACCTCAAAATCAACCCTTTATTTTATTTTATTCTATTTTATTTTTCCCAAATAGACCACTTTAAAGTGAACAGTTCAGTGGCTCTCAGTATACTCACAATGTTGTACAACCACTTCTTTACAAATTCCAAAACCTTTCCATCATTCCAAAGTAAAACCCCTTGCCCAGTCATCCCTCACTCTTTCCACCCCCAGCCCTCAGCAGCCACCAACCTTCTTTCTCTTTCTACAGATTTACCCATTCCTTATAATTCATATAAATGGAATTGTACAACCTGTGATCTTTAGTGTCTGGCTTCTTTCACTTAGTATAATGTTTTCAACATTCTTTCACACTGTAGCGTATCTCAAAACTTCAATCCTTTTTATAACTGAACAAAATTCTATTGCATGTGTATATCATAATTTGTTCATCCATTCATCCACTGAGGGATATTTGGGTTTTATTCCACCTTTTGGCCACTGGGAAGAGTGCTGCGTGGTCAGTCATGTATAAGGATTTGTTTGAAAACCCATTTTCAATGTTCAGGGGCATATACCTAGGAGTGAAATCGCTAGGTCATATGGTAATCCTATGTTTAACTTTTTGAGGAACCTCCATACTATTTTCCACCATGGACGAACCATTTTACAGTCCTAACAGCAGGGCAAAAGAGTTCCAATGTCTCCACATTCTCACCAGTACTTTTGATTTTCCAGCTTTTTTACTACAGCCATTCTCATATGAAGTGATATTTCGTTGTGGTTTTGACTTGCATTTCCCCAACAACTGATGATGTTCAACATCTTCCCATGTGCTTATTGGCCATTTGTATATCTTCTTTGGAGGAATTGCCCATCCATTTTTTATCTAAAAAATTAATGGCCTTTGGAACTAGTAAGACTTGATTTCAAATAGGGTCAACAATTTCGGAGCATTGTAACTTTGGTCTGAGTACTTCTCAGGCTTCATTTTCTCCTCCACAAGAAGCGCAGAATAACTTCTCATTTCTGGCTCTTTGTCATACTCCAGGTCTTGGCTTAAATTGTTGACTCACAGAGGTTTTCCTGATACTCTTCTTTAAAATGGGTGCACGTGTTACCCTGTTTCATAGTAAACAATTCTTTCCTTCATAGCACTTGACCCAATCTGTAATTGCATATTCATTTGGTTTTTTTAATGTTTATTTATTATTTTGAGAGAGAGAGAGAGAGAGAGAGAGAGAGCGAGCATGAGCAGGAGAGGGGCAGAGAGAGAGGAAGACACAGAATCTGAAAGAGGCTCTAGGCTCTGAGCTGTCAGCACAGAGCCTGACTGACGCGGGGCTCGGATTCACAAACGTGAGATCATGACCTGAGCTGAAGTCGGACGCTTAACCAAGTGGGCCACCCAGGTGCCCCTTTATTCATTTGTAAGTTTTTGTCATCTCTTTTTCTACTAGATCGTTCACTTTTTGCATTCAGGAATCATCATCTTATCCACAACTGTATATCCACAGCATAGCACAGCGTCTAGCCTGTAAAAGGGCATGTGATGTTTGGTGAATAAGAAAAAAATTAATAAATTACTAACGACATTTATAAGGAATTTAGCAGAGTACCTAGCACATATTAGACCAGTGGTTCACAATGGGAAATTTTGGAAACGTGGTCGGGGGTGGCAGGGAATGTTTGTGGTTACCACAATAATTGGGAAGACACTATTAGCATTAAGAGGGCAGGGACCAAGAATACTAGACCATGCCTATGAGACAACTGTGCCATGCCAAGAACTGTCTCACATCCCCCACAACTTTAGAATATCCCACCAGACGTTGATGTAGGGAAGAAATCTGCCTATATTTATCTGCATTTATAATACTCTCTTTTCCACGTAAACAGAAAGTAACATTTGCACATTTTAATATGCGCTGAATTTTCCAGGAATGCAACCATCACATAAATTTAGAAGAGACTGTATTTCATTTTGTTTGATACTCCACTGAGAATTGTTCACCTTTTCAGAAGATCATTTCTCCATTAGCAACACCGCTTATGTTATTCGAACCATCAATATAACACTTTAGGCTCAGGCTGGATTTGAAAGTGTGATTCTACATATTGGTGCAAAAAACTGATTAGTTCATTATGTCCTTCTAGTCTGGACTTGCCTGAATATCTGCATATTGAAATACATATTTTATTATAAATTAATGTCTTCTTTCTTTCTTCTTATATTTATATTTACAGCATGGTAATCATTTTGAAATTGTGTAGTAGGTAGGTTATCTGGGAATTTTAGAGCAGGACCTTAAGAAAAACAAAATTTTTCATTTAAAGGAAACCAGTGAGTCTAATAGGGGTTAGAACTGCTGTATTTGATGCTCTCTTTCTTTCTTTTTTTTTTTTTTAAATTTTTTAACGTTTATTTATTTTTGAGAGATACGGAGACAGAGCGTGAGCAGGGGAAGGACAGAGAGAGAGGGAGACACAGAATCCAAAGCAGGCTCCAGGCTCCGAGCCATCAGAACAGAGCCTGATGCGGGGCTCAAACCCACAGACCCTGAGATCATGACCTGAGCCGAAGTCGAATGCTCAACCGACTGAGCCACCCAGGCGCCCCTGATGCTCTCTTTCTAATAACAATAGTAGTAATAGTAATAATGGGAGTTTACAGCTTTGTCTGAGGCGAATGGCAAGAGAAATAAGGTGTTTCTTACTTTTATCCTAAACTCTTTCTCATTCTTATTGCCAAAATGCTCTTTTACACATACCCAAGGACACTTTTCATATTTCGTGCACTCCAAGTACCCATACTTAAAAGGAAAAGGTTCATTACAGGACTCGTGAGTAAAATTTCTATACAGTCACCCAAAGTGAGGTTTGTGCAGTTGTAGTTATACAAAGTCTGGCCAGTGTTTGAGAGGCATGTGGGAGAGGAGAGAATTCTAGAGCCCCTATACTGGACAGATCTGGGTTCAAATCCTGAATCCATTCTTTAGTAATGCCATTATCTCAGACTTGTTTAATTCTCTGAGCCTCAGTTTCCTCAGCTATAGAATGGGGCCAATGACAGTTGTCTCCAGAGTTGCAGGGTCGTGAAATGAGATCGTGCTACTCGGGGCCCAGCCCAGTGCAGTCACGTAGTGGGTACATAGTGTTAATTTCTTTCTTCATCCTCAAATCTCCCAGATTTAAAATAATTGCCATCCAAAGACACAGATTCTGCATAGCATTTCGTGAACATGAACTCATAAAGTGATTAACACATGAAGACATCACTGGCTTCGATTCAACAAATATTTCTACACTACGTTCTAAGCGTGCTGCTCAGTATAAACCTTAGTGCAAGGTTACTGAAACTGCGGTTTATAGACAAGTATTTGTCCAAGTCTCTAGTTTGTCTCATTCTGAAAGGGGACTGCAATCTCCAAAGGTTAGAAATAACCACCTTAGGCAAAATCACTTCGTTGCTTTTGACGCGATTATCAGATAAGCGAGTTATTTTTTGCTTTATAGATACTTAAGAAGTATGTTAGGTAAGTTAGTGCAGTCAGTGACCAAGATTCAACCACTATCTATTGTGTTGTATCCTGTGTGGGTTTTTTGAAGAAACGAGAACATTCTCTGGTTCAAGGGACCGTTGACTGAGCTTAGGAGACAAAACTTCAGACAGCCTCATAACACTTAGTGCAAGTATAAATGGATACAGCTCAGGATGAACATGTCAAAATTGAAGATGTTTAACCAAGAGGAAAATTTATATGGAAAGGGTGAACTTGGAGAAGGTGGGGTACTCCCAGGGCTGTCAGTGGATATGGACCTGGGACTAGCATGTATAGGAAGAAAAATATTACAAAGATCTCTTAACTGACTCAAGCACATATGTTGTTGTATTGTGATCAATTCAATCTTACTAGTAGAAACCTTAGTCCAAGTCAACTCATTGAGGTTTTTCATTTTTGTTTTTTATTTTATTTTGAGAGAGAGCAAGCGAGCAGGAGAGAGGGGTAGAGGGAGAGATAGAATTCCAAGCAGGCTCCACGCTCAGTGTGGAGCTTGATGTGAGGCTCCATCTCACAACCCTGGGATCATGACCTGAGCCAAAATCAAGAGTCAGACACTTAACCAACTGCGCCACCCAGATGCCCCCAACTCATTGATTTGGATGGAAAATTCATGCATTCGTTCAACAAATATGTATTGAATTCCTGGTATGTGTCAAGCACTGAGGAAGAAAGTGGGAATGGCCACATGAGCAATCAGATACAATCCCCGCCCCCAGAGAAGGTACATTCTAGAAGCATAGCTAGACATTGTCTAGTTATATGTGTACAGCTGTGTCCTGCAATTCAGCAAAGAACCAGGAGCTGTAGGAACATAAAACTGAACCAGATCTAATCTGAGATGTCCAGAAAGACTCTCCTAAGGTAGTGATAGCCCGGCTGAATTTTGAGGGATGAAATGAAGTCAGCTGGGTAAAGGGAAAAATAAGATTCCTGACAGAATGAGCAGCATATGAAAAGGTTATATTCCTTTTTTATTTTTAAAGATCTCTGGAAAGAAGACTCAAGATGTCTGATCCAGATAATTCTGTACAATATTATATATAATATACATAATGTTATATATGTAATAATACATGTAATAATTCTACTTTTTATGGTTTTACCGTGTTAAGAAAACATCCCCCCAATTTTTAAAAAACACCAACCCAGCACCCCAAAAAGACAATGGTCTAGAGTCCATAAACATTGTTGGGTCAGGGAAGGGACAAGGGATATCTACTGAAACGACCAAGATGGAGATTTGGGTTGGAGAAAGGGAGAGTGGTTAGTCTTGAGGCAAGGCCATCAGGATTCAGTAATGGTGGCCTGTACAGAGTGACAGAAGCTGCTCTTCCTTCACTCTTAATTTTAGGTAACTAGAGGGAACAGAGAATCATGGAATTTTAGATCCAGAAATGATCTGAGAAATATTTTTTTCTCCTCTCTTTTACTCTCAAATAGCCAGATTTTTTGCTGTACCAAGCCATCTGGCTAAGAACTTTTTGTTATAACTTTTTTAAAAGGATAAAAGTTATGCATACATTTATTTTGAAATTTGGAAATTATGAGAAAGAACGAAGAATCAAAAAAGCACTCATAATCCTATACCTATTTTATTCCACTATGGGATTTATAGTCATTTTGTAAACCATGTCTCTATTTTTTTTGGATTATCAGATTCCTTTCCTTTCCTTCCCTTTCCTCTCCTTTCCTTTCCTTCTTCCTTCCTCCCTTTTCTTTTCTTTTTCTTTTTCTTTTTTTTTTCTTTTTCTTTTTGTGTTAATGCCACAACAAACATTTCTAAAGTTCTGTTACATATAATACTATTCCTCCTTAGTATACATTTCTAGAAATAGTATTTGGACTCATTTTAGATACTTCCTGCAATGATTGTCCATGGTCGCTTGAGTCACTAGATGACATGTTGATGAAGAACTTTGTAAAAGATGGATCCGGCAGAAAACACCTAAATATACTGATCAAACCTAAAATCACTAAAAATGTGACAGCTAAACATTAGGTTCACTCCTTGATTTGATGCAGCAAAGAGTACACAGCCCCAACTCTGAAATATTCTTGCCAAAAGTAAAAACAAACAAGGAAAAGAACTGATCAAGCTTCTAGGATCTAATCCCAGTTTACAGGACATACAAAGGGCAAAGGAATAAATTAAGCAATACCACAAGGAAATAAACAGAATCTGTAAAAGTATACTTCAGTGTAATAATTCAGGTGTTTTTTTTTTTTTCAACAAATGGCATAAAACAAAAGAAAGAGGGAATTCTTATGGATTAAAAGAGATGCAGGGGGACACCTGGGTGGCTCAGTTTGTTAAGCATCCAACTTCAGCTCAGGTCATAAGCTCACAGTTTGTGAGTTCCAGCCCTGAACGGGCTGTCAGCGTGGAGCCCCTTTGGGTTCCTCTGTCCCCTTCTCTCTTTGGCTCTCCCCTGATTGGGCAGGGACACATGCGCGCTCACGTGCTCTCCCTCCTTCCCTCCCTCCCTCTCTCTGTCTCTCTCAAAAATAAACATTAAAAACAAACAAACGTAAAAAAAGAGACATAGAGACATAACCAAGTTCAGTCTGCAGCCCTTTCTCAGACCTCGATTCAAACAAGCGATTGTAAGGAGCCCTATTTGAAGCAAGGGAGGCATTTGATCATGGCCTGGGTATTTGATGACATTGAAATAATTTCACTAGGAATGAGAAAGGTATTATGGATATGTAGAGTAGTGCTTATACATAAAAGATTCATATTTAAGAATACACAGGTGACGGGCGGCTGGGTGGCTCAGTCGGTTGAGCGTCCGACTTCGGCTCAGGTCATGATCTCGCGGTCTGTGAGTTCGAGCCCCGCGTCGGGCTCTGTGCTGATGGCTCAGAGCCTGGAGCCTGCTTCAGATTCTGTGTCTCCCTCTCTCTCTGCTCCTCCCCCACTCATGCTCTGTCTCTCTGTCTCAAAAATAAAATAAACATAAAAAAAAAAAGAATACACAGGTGAAATTAGATAATGTTTGGGATTTTAATTGAAACGCTCCAGCAAACAAACAAACAAACAAATAAATAAATAAAAATGCAGGTTGTGGGGGTGGATACATTAAACATGTCTGCCAAAATGTGGATGAATGATGAACCGTACATGAGGTTCACATTTGCCCATGTTGGAAATTTTTTTTATTTATTTATTTTAATTTTATTTATTTATTTTATTTATTTATTTTTATTTATTTTTGGTTTTTGTAAATGCCCAAATCAAATGCCCTCTGTCAGATTTGGCTCCTAACTCTAAAGTTTAATCCTGTAGGATTATTTTCATTTGTAAAAATAAATTTTCTATAATAAAAAGTAAAAATAATCGTGTTAATAGAACAGTACTAAAAGAGTAAGTTTTGTTTTGGAGCTTAAAGGTTGGAATCTATTTTAGTTGTAAGCAGCAGCATTTTCTACAAAATTATTTCATGTGCATTTTGAAACTGGGCTGCAAGGGAGGCACCTTTTGCATAGCCCTGTGATTGTCATAGGGGTATGATGAGTTTGTCACCCCACACTGTGAACATCTTTGAGTTGCTGCCACAATGAAAACTTGAAATGGTTCCTTCTTTAAGAGTAAATTCCAGATTTTCTTTATGATCTATAGGTTCAACACAATTGAAGGTTGATCTTTATGATCTATAGGTTCAACACAATTGAAGGTTCTTAGAGGAAATCTAAAGTATTTAGAGAGTACTAATAACAGAAATCGTTTCCTGAACCTACGTTGAGGTATTATGAATGCCTGAGCCCCCTGGCAACCAGTTCTTCATTCTTTATTATTATTACTACTACTTTAGAGAAAGAGAGGGAGAGCACAAATGTGGGAGAGGGGCATGGGGTGAAAGAGAGAGAGAGAGGGAGAGAGAGAGAGAGAGAGAATATTAAACAGGCTCTGCCTTCAGTATGGAGCCTGACATGGGGCTCAATCCCACAACCCTGGGATCATGACCTGAGCCGAAATCAAGAGTCAGACGCTGAACTGACTGAGCCACCCAGGCACCTAAGTTCTTCACTCTTAAATGTTTAGAAATGGTCAGATGAGATATCTTCAAACCTGTGGGTGGCACAAGATCTCTGAAAAAGTTTATCTAGTCAGTATATTAGGCAAGGAAAGTAATGACCATCCTACAGGATTAAACTTTAGAGTTAGGAGCCAAATCTGACAGAGGGCATTTGATTTGGGCATTTACAAAAACCAAGGATAAGACTTGAAAGCATCATGCTAAGTGAAAGAAGCCAGACACAAAGAACAAACATTATATGATTTCAGCTACACGAATACTTAGAATAGACAAATTCACAGAGGCGGAAAGCAGAGTAGAGGTGGCCAGGGAGAAGAGGGGAGGAAATGGGAAGTTGTTTAATGGGGACAGAGTTTCATTTGGGGATGATGAAGATCTGGAGATGGACAGCGGTGATAATTGTATAACATTGTGAATGTGCTTAAAATAGATTAAAATGGTATATTTTATGTCATGTATATTTTGCCACAATCAAGAATAAACAAACAAACACACTCACAGAGAAGGAAAGAAACCTAGTGGACAGTGAAATAGTTTCCTGCCTCAGCTCATTTGCCCCACAAATGATGTCCTCTGTGGTTGTGCCACGAATAACAAAGTATTTCTAGCTTGTGCCTATCAAACCACGGTTCATTTTCTAGTCCAGTGGTTCACAAACTCAAGTGGGCATCAGAGTCTTCTGCCTGGTTTGTAAACACGCAGGGTGTTTCACGCCCGGATTTTTGGATTCAGTGGATCTGAGGCGAGGCCTGAGAATTTGCCCCTTCTCAGAATTATGGTTCCATGTTGACTTGAGTTGTGTCTTCTCCCCAAAAAAGAGATGTCGAGGGGCACCTGGATGGCTCAGTTGGTTAAAGTGTCTAACTCTTTGTTTCAGCTCAGGTCGTGATCTCACAGTTTCATGAGTTCGAGCCCCGCATCACGCACTGCACTGACAGCATGGAGCCTGCTTGGGATTCTCTCTCCCTCCCTCTCTCTCTGCCCCTCCCCCGCTCATGCTGTCTCTGTCTCCCTCAAAATAAATAAACTTAAAAAAAAAAAACAAAAAAGGCCCAACAGAGTACAAATAGAAATTGAGGATTGATGTTGGAGAAGCATCTCGAAAAGTCCATCACATCTCAGGTGACTGTACTAGTAGGTCAGGCTGACTTCTCAGCCTCATCCTTGCAAGCCTGCTCCTGCTGCATCCAGAAGCTCTTGGGTGTCACACCTCCTTATCTCCACCTCTTACCGGCTGAGCTTTGATTTAACATATTAGACCTTATATTTAGGTCTGTGATCCATCTCTACATAATTTTTTCATATGATGTGATATAAGGGATCTAGGTTTGTTTTTTTGTATATGAATAGCCGATTGTTCCCACAGCATTTATTGAAAAGTCAATCCTTTCCTTATTGGATCACCTGGCACCTTTGCTGAAATTTAATTGACCATATATGATTAGGTTACCTCGTGGGCTCTCCATGCTGTTCCATTGAAATATATTTCTATCTTTAAACCAATAGCATGCCATCTTGATTACTGTAGGTTTTTTTTTTTTACTAAGCTTTAAACGCAGATAGTACGAAGGTTCAAACTCTGTGCTTTCCCAAGTTTGGCTATTGTGGTCCTTTGAATTTCCAGATGTTTTAAAATCACATTGTCAACCTCCACACTCACATTCACCAAAGACAAAGTCTGCTGGGATTTTAATTAATATCTTGCTGAATCTATGGATTAATTTGGAAACTGTTAACATTGTACTAATATTCCTATTCATTAATATGGTATATCTCTCCATTTATTTATGTCTCTTAAAATTTCCCTTAGCCATGATTTGGAGATTTTAGTCTACAACTCTTGCACTATTTGTAAATATATCTTTATTTCATATGTCTTGTGTTATTATAATTGGTACTACCATTTTAACTGTCAGTTTTTATTTATAAATATACTTAATTGTTTTTATATTGATTTAGTATGATACATCCTTGCCAAATAAAGATAAGCAGTTGTTCACCATAAGCCACACAGTTTATACAAATAGTTTAGGCACAACAAGCCACTATTGTCAGTTCTGGAAATTATAATAACCCCCTAAAATCCGAGGTCTCAGACACCAACTGAAGGCCAACCTTTCAAGATGTGTCTAAGGATAACATCTCAGGCCTTCTATATTAACTCTTTTCTGCACATATGGTATATTGTTTCTATTGTTTTATATTTTTAAATATATGTGACTTTATATTTTAAATGCTGTCTCATAAGCAACATGTATTTGGATCTTTCTTTTCTTTTTTAATGTGATGTGACATTCTTCTCTGCCTCTTAATAGGAACTTTTATATCTTTCATATTTAATGTAACTATCGATATGGTTGGTTTAAACCTATCTTGCTCTATTTTTATTATTTGTTCTATTTGATGTTTTTTCCTTTTTCTCCTCTTTTCCTGCTTTCTTTGGGATTAATTGAGTTTTCTTTATGATCCCATTCTGTCTCCACTAGCAGCTTATCAGCTATACCTCTTGGTTTTATTTTTTAGTGGTTGCTAGTATATATATTAATATATATATATAGCAATATTAATATATGTGCTAATACTAATATATACTAGTATATAGACTAACACTACTATATGTACTAACACAAATATATGTACTAATATTAATATATATACTAATACATATATATGAATACTAATGTATATATACGAATACCAATGTATATATATTATAGTATATGTAGAGTATACAGTATATATATATTTGAAATAAGAATAAGATAATTTATATGTAATTATACATAATAGTAAATTAAAAAATATAATAAACATGGATCAAATATAAAAATTATTTTAATATTATTTCAAATAATATCATACAACCCATGTGATGTAGTAATCTTCCAACACTATAGTTCCATGTCTACCCTCCTGACTTCTATATATATTAAAAAAACTCAGAGAAGATTATTCTTTTGCTCTAAAAAACCACTATCATTTAAGGAAAAAAAATACGGAATATTTCAGGGTGTCTGGGTGGCTCAGTTGTTTAGGCATCTGACTCTTGATTTCGGCTCAGGTCATGATCCCAGGGTCATGGGATAAAGCCCTGTGTCAGGCTCTGTGCTGAGCATAGAGCCTGCTTGGGATGCTCTCCCTCTCACTCTCCCTCCCCCTCCTCCCCTACTTTCTCTCTCTCTCTCTCTCAAATAAATAAATAATTTTGAAAAATAAATAAATGAAAATAAGGAATGTTTCCTTTGCTATAATAATTAACTTAAAATAAGATATTCATATGTGACAATAGCAAATCCAAAACCAAATTTCAAAAACTGGTAGTCATTTCGATTTAACTACAAGTAAATTCTCCATCACTTATTTGAGTAATGTCCATGGTAAATGGTGAGTGCTTGACTGACATTAATTATTTAATACACACCACAACCCTCTTTGTTTTCATTCACCAAATATATACAGAGATTGTGGCAAGTATGTAGCATATAAACATTTCTTTCCTACAGAAAAGTTTTCTCAATTGCTTTTGGAACTTTTATTTACCAAACTGGTACCATCATGCCCCTCAGATGCTCCAAATTATGACCCATATACTACAAATATCCAATGCTGAAAATTGGACCTTCATCTTTTACTGATTTCTCTGAAAATTCTAGTTTGGAGGCAAGAAATTAAAGAATATTTAAGCAGCTCAAGTTCTTATGCACTAACTACAGAAGCAGGTATATTGTTATATCTCTCTCTGCACTGTGCCCATGAACCCTTTCATTGTGTTATCTTTTCAATATTTTCATTGGCACCACGCTATTGAGGGAATGACTATCAAAATGATATTTCATATTTCTTTTTATTATGAAGTTTTACCCTTTTTATTTACACAGGTTATTGAAAGTTGTAGAGGAAGCTCTTGGTCCATAAAGGAAAAGATAGAATAGACACAGGACCTCCGTTCGGGAGCCTCTCTATTATGCTTACTATTGTGGTATCATCTTGCTGCTTTCATTCATTTTACAACATAATAAATTATAAACTCATCTCTAAGGATATAGTCGGAGTACTGTGAGTTTAAGTTACTTGAAATAATTGTTTTCTCTGAATGTGTTATCAATTTGATATAGTGTTTATTAGTTTATGTGCAACCTTAATGTTTGCTCTTTTCCATTCTTTCAAATTAAATGTTGTTTTTTGAACATGTACAACTTTTCTCTAAGTCAAAACTCAAAACTACAAAAATATACATATTCTCTTTACCACACTCCTGTCTGCTTCCACCAGCACCTGTCTGTTAGCACTTTTATTAGTTTCTGTTTGCAAAAAAGAAGCAAATATGAATGTGTAAATATACATCATGTATTTTTTCTTATCCCCCTTCTTTCTTCCATAAAAGGTAGTTTACTATATAACTGCTTTTCATCGTGGTTTTTTAGTAGTTATTTAATCTCTGAGTTCCTTCATCTATAAGATGGGGGGAATACTATGTGTGAAGATTAAATAGAAGGAGGCATATGAGGTACCCACCATAGGATCAGGCACTGTGAAACCCATCTTACAGGTCACTACAGCCCACTCTTGTCACTCGATGGCAATAAATACTCCCATTACTTCCCATCAGTGCTGTAGATTAAAGTGTCAGGAGCACACGGCAGATCTTCCACTATGAATGACTTGTTGCTTTTCAGTTGTGTCTACAATTAAAACCACTGCACTTGCTCAAACTTTGAAGCAAATTCTCAGAACCCAAATTTGGCTCCTGGCAGATCTCCTGTTGGTATCAGCCCACAAGCTACCATAAGTAGCTATCCCATTTACTACAGGGGGATGACCAGACGCATGGCCAGACTGCAGTGCAAAGATTTTTCTATCTGACCACAGATTTGCCACTTCCTATACTCCTTCTTACTTTGTGTAGACACATATCTTCATTTGATATCATTTTCTTTTTTCATGAAGAACTTCCTTTAACCTTTCTTGTGATGCAGGTCTATCCGGAAGAAATTCTTTTACCTTTTATTTGTCGTTTTTTGCTTCTATGTTTTGAAAAATCTTCTTGATGGGTGTATCATTCTAGGTCGACAGGTATTTTCACTTAGCAATTTAATTCTGTTACCCTATTTTCTAGTGGCTTGCATAGTTTGTGACTAAAAATGTGCTGTTACTCATTCTTACCACTGTTCCTCTGTATTTAATATGTTCTCTGCCTTTTTTCCTCCTCTAGCTGCTTTTAAGAGTTTTCTCTTTGTTATTGCTCGTTAGCAATTTGATTACTATGTGCTTTTATGTTGTTATCTTTACATTTACCTTGCTCAGGGTTTGTTGTGTTTCTTCTATCACCGTTGTATAGTTTTCATCAAATACTTTTATAATACTTTCATCATCTACTACAACTTGTTGTGTCTATTGACTAGTTTTTCTTCTAGTGATAGAACATATGTTCCTACTTTTTTTCCATATATGTTAGTTTTTCTTTTCATGCTAGACATTGCAAATTTTATGATGCTTGGTGCTGGGTCCTACTGTATTTTTGAAATAATGTTAACCATTTTTCTGACATGCAGTTCAGTTTCTTGGGGTCAAGTTGATCCTTTTGAGGCTTGCTTTTAAGGTTGGTTATTGTGACCGCAGAGCATTTTTTAGGCTTATGGTAATTTAGCCCCACTATTACCAATCGCCTTGTGTATTAAATGGTCTTTCCAAGCTGGGCAGTGGGACCGTGAGTTAGTCCCAGTACAGTATTAGCTCTAAGAATTGTTTAGTCTACTAGTATATTAGTCTGCTCAGGCTGCCATAACAAAATGCCACAGGCTGAGTGGCTTAAAGAACAGAAATTTATTTCTCACAGTTCTAAAGGCTAAAAATCCCAGATCCAAGTCTGACAGACTTTGGTTTCTGGTAATAGCTCTCTTCCTGGCTTGAGGATCAGCACCTTTGTGCTTCCACATGGCCTTTTTCAGTGTGTGCAAAGGGTGGGAAGGGGGTTGTGCAGGGGAGAAAGAGTGAGAAAGAAGGAAAGAAGGGATCCCTGGTGTCTGTACTCATAACGACACTAATCCCATCAAGTCAGGGCCCCACACTTATGACCTCATTTTACCTTAATTACTTCTTTACTCTAATTATAGCTACACTGATAGCTAGGGAATTTGGAGGGAACACAGACATTCAGTGTATAACAACTGCTTTCTAGTGATTCTTTCTCTGGTCTTAGATAGATTTTATTTTCCCCATACATGTGCAAATGAGTACTTAGCCAAAGATTCAAGGGTACCCCTTTGTGTATCTCCAGTATCTTCTTCTGTGTATCTCTCTTCTCTCTAGTATTCTGATCTAGAAATTCTAGCTGTGCTGACCTCTCAAAACTCTGACTCTTTAACTCAGTAAGACCACTGGCTCTATACGGGTTCTAAAACCTGCAACCAGGTGGTAAGCTAGGCCATCATTGGGCTCATCTGGTTGGTTTGCTCTCTCTTGATAATCATAGCCCTGTGCTGCCTATTGTCAATCTCTTCAAACACTTGTTTTATATGTATTTGTCTGGTTTTCTAGTTGTTTGGGTACAAGAATAAACACATTATCAGTTATACTGTCATATCTAAAAGCAGAACTACATGCTTCATACAAATTACTTTAATAATAATGTTCATTCTCTGCATGGAAAATTGAGGCACTCAGCTTCCTTACCTTCCATAGATTCGTGGCTAGCTGAAAGTGAATGTATTTGAAATTTTTCCAGTGGGTGTAAAAGACAGTCATGTCTTTCCCTGTCATAGTGTGGAAAGCAAAACACAGGAAGGGCAGTGGGTTTTAGAGACCTAGAGTTTCTATTTTCTTACATTTTCACCCAATTAAAATCTTTGCCACAGTGACATGTATTCCTTAACCACCACTGAAACTGCTACACTCCAGTCTTTATTTTATAGGTTTCATTTAAATGTTGTGCTTATGTAAATTATCAAACCCTGTTACCACGCTATGGCAGACAAGTGTATATAATATACACCCTATTTTTGTGGTGAGGTCTAAAACATCTTTGTCCAGCCTAACTGGGTAGGAAATTATCTGGAAAAGCTAGCCAGTAAAAGTGAAATAAAATGCGAATGTTAATTTTTACCCGAGAAGCACTTTTTCCCCTTCTCCAGTTTCATTTTTCAGAAATCAGGCTCTACAGCAAAGCAATGTTCATAAATGAATATGGCATGAAAAGTTCTGTTTCCCTCCTATATCCAATTGCAGATAAGAATCTTTTTATATCAACATCACTTTCCAAAATTTGGACTCTTTCAGGTTTTCCTTACTTTACTTGTAACTATGGAAATAAATCTTAGTGCTAAGAAGACATATTAGTCCTTCTAGCTTCTTCTAAAAGCTTTGCCATTTACTTTGCGTCAGTTCTTATTTTCATTCTAGTTCATTCCACATTTGCGTGTTGATCATCTACTATGTATAAAACCCTCTGTGAGGTGTTAGGAGATTTAGAAGTAAGACTCCACCCTGCTCTTAATCTGCTAAGGAAAAATAACGTGCAAGTGGTAAGAAGTGTTAGAGAAAACCTAAGAGGGCAAAACTGCTTTGACAATATACTAACCAAAGGCCCTTTTATCCTGGTAGAACATAAGTGGGAGGGAATGGCTTGGCCAAAGTTTCATTTAAAGAAAGAAAAGTTTTTTTACAGAAATCGATGTCTGTTTTGATGGGAACTGAAAACTAGGGACACCAGGGGCACCTGGGGGGTCAGTTGGTTGAGTGTCTGACTTTGGCTCAGGTCATGATCTCACCATTCATGAGTTTGAGCCCCATATCAAGCTCTCTGCTGTCAGCGCAGAGCCCACTTTGGATCCTCTGTCTCCCTCTCTCCCTACACCTCCCCTGCTTGCACTCTTTCTCTAAGAAATAAAAATATTAAAGAAAAAAAATCAGGAAGAACATTTCAGACTGAAGGTAAACTAGAATATTCCTTAAGGAAAAAAGAGGTTTTATGTTCCATAGCAAGCAGAGGAGCATTGTAGAAGACCTGGATTCAAATCCACTTAATGGTTATGTGATCTTGACAACTTAACCTCTCTGAATTTAATTTTCTTCATCTATACAATGTGATTAATAATATCCACCTTCAAGAGTTTTCATTATACACACACACACACACACACGGATCTTTGAATTATGATGGAGTTAGTTTCCAATAAATCCATAGTTAAGGTGAAAATATTTTAAGTAAAAAATGCATTTAATGCACCTAATCTACAAGATATTATATCTTAGCCCGGCCTACCTTAAATGTGCTCAGAACTCTTCCATTAGCCTACAGTTGAGCAAAATCATCTAACACAAAGCCTATTTTCTAATAAAATGCTTAATACTTAATGTAACTTATGGAATACTGTAGTGAAAGTGAAAAACACAATGGCTTTAGGGGTACAGAATGGTTGTAAGTGTATCAGTTATTTACTCTTATGATTGTATGGCTGATTGGGAGTTGTAGCTCACTGTTACCACTGTCCAGCATCATTAGAGAGACTATTGTACCACATATCACTAGCTCAGGAAAAGATCAGAATTCAAAATTCGAAGTATGGTGTCTACTGAATGCTGATCACTTTTATCTCATTGTGAAATTGAAAACCTGCAAGTCAAACCATTGTAAATTGGGGGCTATCTTATTATCTGTCTATCTACCTGTCTATCTGTCTATCTATATCTATCTACCTATCTATCTATCTATCTATCTATCTATCTATCTATCTATCTACCTATCCATCCATCCACACACAGACAGACTGGCATCAGAGAAGATTCAATTAACAAAGACTAAACTGATTATTACTTACTAAAGAATTAATTAAGGATATGAGGCTATTTGGGGAACTTTAGATTATCCAGAGTAATTGCTTTCATTTGCCGATATTTGTTAAGATGTTTGCATCTGCATGCGTGAAGGATTTGAGTCTGTAGTTTATTTTATTGTAATGTCTTTGGTTTTGGTATCTGTGTGATACAGAACTCATAGAATGAGTTGAGAACTATTCCTCTTCTTCAGTTTTCTGGTGTAGTTTGTAAATTTGATATGAACTTCTTCCTCAAATGCTTCGTAGAGTAATCAGTGAAACTATCTGGGGCCTTCGATTCGTGCTTGTGCTTGCATGTGTACTTAAGGACACTGTTCCGCCATCTTCCTATCTCCATTGTTTCAGATGACAAATGTGCTCTCATCTTTACCTTTGTTCCTCTGTAAAGTGTCTCTTTCTCTGGTGTTGTAAGATTTTCTCTTTATCACTGATTTGAATTAATTTGAGTATAATATATTTTGGTTTTCTTCATGTTTCTTGTGCTTGGGGTTTGTTCAGCTTTTTGGGTTTAGATCACAGGTTTATAGTTTTCATCAATTTATTTTTAATTGGGGCATTACTTCTTAAAATATTTTTTCAACCCTCTCCTTCTATGGTCATTCCAATCACACGTATATTAGGCCACTTAAAGTTGTCCCACAGTATACAGATTCTCTGTTAACTGTTTTTTCATTATTTTTTTCTTTTGATGTTTAATTTTGGATAGTTTCTATTACAATGTCTTCAAGTTCACTCAACTTTTGTTCTACAGAATCTCTACATTCTGTCGTCTACAGCGTTAGTCCTATCCAGTGTATGGTAATTCTCATTCCTTCAATTTTGAAATGTATATATATTTTGCGCATGTGTATATAAACATATATGTATGTATATTATTTATGTATATGTAACTGAATAGTAATTATATAATATGTGTATATAGTGGTGCCTGGGTGGCTTGGTCAGTTAAGCATCTGACTCTTGGTTTCCACTCAGGTCATAATCTCATGGTTTGTGAGTCTAATCCCCGCATGGGACTCTTCATTGACAGCGTAGAGCCTGCTTAGGATTCGATCTCTCTCTCTCTCTCTCTCTCTCTCCCTCTCTCTCTCTGGCCCTCATTCATGTTCTCTCTCTCCAAAAGTGAATAAATAAACTTAATAAAAAGCTAAACAGCTAATATGTGTATATATTCTGTTGAGATAAAATTGGTATTTAACATATAAGTTTCAAGTTACAACTTTATAATTTGACATCTGTATGCACTGCAAAGTGATCACCACTAAACATCTAGTTACCATCCGTCACAATACAATTGACCCCCTTCACCCATTTTTTCCACACTCCCCCATCCCACAGCCACCAATCCGTTCTATGTATTATGAGTTTGCTTTTGTTTTCTTGTTTGTTTGTTTGTCTAGATTCCACATATGAGTGAACTAATAGAATATTTGTCTTTCTCCATCTGACTTATTTCACTTAGCATAATACTTTCAAGTCCCATCCATGTTGTTGCAAATGGCAAAATCTCATTCTTTTTTATGCTTAGTAGTATTCTGATTTATATCTGTGTTATAATATATATTATATATATTCTGGTGTATATATATAATATAATACTAATTCTTATCCATTTATTCAGTAATGGACATTGAAGTTGTTTTCCTTTCTTGTCTATCGTAAATAATCTCACAATGAAAAAATGGTGCATACATTTTTAAACCAATATTTTTGTATTCTTTAGATAAGTACCCAGAAGTGGAATAGCTAGATCATATGGTAGTTCTATTCTTAATTTTATGAAGAATTTCCATACTGTTTTCCATATTGGAAATACCAAATTGGCTGAATCAATTTACATTCCCGTTAACAGTGTATAAGCGTTCATTTTTCTCCACATCTTTGCCAACACTTGTTATTTCTTGTCTTTCTGACAATGGCCAATTTCACCAGTGTGAGGTGGTATCTCACTGTAGTTTTGATTTGCATTTCCCTAATAATTAGCGATGTTGAACATCTTTTAATATGCCTGTTGCTCATCTGCGTGTCTTCTTTGGAACTTTGATTCAGATCTTTCGCCAATTTTTAATTGAGTTCTTTGTGTTTTGTTGTTGTTGTTATTGAGTTGTATCAGTTCTATTTTGGATAGTAATTCCTTGTCAGTTATATGATTCACAGAAGTCTCCCACTTAGTTGGTTGCCTTTTCATTTTGATGGTAGTTTCTTTTGCTGTGTAGAAACTTTTTGGTCTGTTATAATTCCATTAGTTTATTTTGCTTTTGTTTCCCTTGCCTTTGGAGTCAGGTCCGCAAAAATATTTCTAAGACCAATGTTGAGGAGTTTACCATCTGTGTTTTGTTCTAGGAATTTTATCGTTTCAGGTCTTACATCCAAATCTTTAATTTATTTTGAGTTAATTTTATATGTGGTATAATATAGTGGTCCAGTCTCATTCTTTTGCATGTGGCTTTCTAGTTTTCCCAACACCATTTATTGAAGAGATTGTCCTTTTTCCATTGTATGTTCTTGACTCCTTTGTTGTAAATTAATTGTTCACATATGTATGGGTTTATTTCTGGGCTTCCAGTTCTGTTCCATTGATTTTTGTGTCTGCTTTTATGACAATACCACACTGTTTGGATTACTTTAGCTCTGTAGTATAGTTTGAAATAAGGAAGCATAGTTTGAAAGCTTTAGCTTTGTAGTATAGTTTGAAATCAGGGATCTCTGACTTTGTTCTTTCTCAAGATTGTTATTCAGGATCTTTTGTGGTTCTCTACAAATTTTACAATTATTTGTATTCGTTTTGTGATAAATGTCATTGGAATTTTGACAGGGGTTGCAATGAATCTGCAGATTTCTTTGGATAGAATGGACAACATTAATTCTTACAATCCATGAACACTGTGTATCTTTTCATTTTTGTGTGTCATTTCAGTTTCTTTCATCAGTGTCTTATAGGGTTTTGAAGTTTTATTTATTTATTTTGAGAGAGAGAGAGAATCCCAAACAGGACCCACACTGTCAGCGAAGAGCCCAATGTGGGGCTTGATCTCATGAACCATGAGATCATGATCTGAGCTGAAATCAAGAGTTGGACAGTTAACCAACTGAGTCACCCAGCACCCCTCTTATAGTTTTTAGTGTACAGATCTTTCTCCTTTTTGGTTAAATTTATTCCTAGGTATTTTATTCTTTTTGATGCAATTGTAAGTGGAATTGTTTCTTTAATTTCTCTTTCTGATAATTTATTATTAGTGTAGAAATGCCACAAATTTTTATACGTGATTTTGTATCTTGCTACTTTACTGAATGCATTTATTAGTTTCCATATTTTTTTGGTGGAATCTTTTGGGTCTTGTATATATCATATGCCATCTGCAAATAGTGACAGTTTTACTTTTTCCCTTTCAAATTGGATGCCTTTTATTTCTTTTTCTTGTCTGACTGTTCTGGGAAGGACTTTCAGTACTGTGTTGTATAAAAGTGGCAAGAGTGCATATCCTTGTCTTGTTCCAGATCTTAGAGGAAAAACTTGCAGCTTTTCACCACTGAATACGATGTTAGCTGTGCGTTTGTCATATATGGCTTTATGTTTAAGTATGTTTCCTCTTCACCTACTTTGTTGAGGCTTATCATAAATTGATACTGAATTTTGTAAAATGCCTTTTCTGCATCTATTGAAATGATCATCTTGATTTTTATTCTTCTTTTTGTTAATGTGGTTTATCGTATTGATTGATTTGTAGATGTTGAACAATTCTTACATCCTTGGAAGAAATCCCACTCGATCATGGTGTGATCTTTCTATTATTGAATTCCATTTTTTAATATTTTGTTGAGGATTTTTGCATCAACGTTCATCAATGACATTGTCCTGTAATTTGTGTGTGTGTGTGTTCCCTTGTCTGACTTTGGAATCAGGGTAATGCTGGCCTCATAATATGAATTTGGAAGCGTTTCTTCCTTGTTAAATTTTCAAAAGAGCTTTAAAAATGTATAAAATCTTCTTTGAATTTTTGTTAGAATTCATCAGTGAAGCTGTCTGGTCCTTAACTTCTTTTGGTGGTTTCTGAATATTGACTCAATCTCCTTATTAGTATCCTAACTATTTAAATTTTCTATTTATTCATAAATCAGTCTTAGAAGACTTTATGTTTTAAGGAATCTATCAATTTCTTCTAGGTTGGCCAATCTATTAGTGTATAATTGTTCACAGTAGTCTCTTATGATTGTTTGTATTTCTGCAGTATCCATTGTAACTTTTCTTCTTTCATTTCTGACTATGTTTGTTAGAACCCTATCTCTTTTTTTTTTTTTTTTTGGTTGGTCTAGCTAAAGTTTTGTCAATTTTATTTATCTTTTCAAATAAC
This sequence comes from Paguma larvata, assembly GCA_030068075.1. Classification (NCBI taxonomy): domain Eukaryota; kingdom Metazoa; phylum Chordata; class Mammalia; order Carnivora; family Viverridae; genus Paguma; species Paguma larvata. Next base: position 124,451,226 of record CM057827.1, on the reverse strand, counting down.
CAGCTCTTAGTTTCATTGATCTTTTCTATTGATTTTTAGTCTTTATTTCATTTGGAGTTGACTCTTGAAAAACAAGAGAGGTGCCAACCCCTGTGTTAACACAGTCAAAAATCAATTTATAATTTTTTACTCCACCAAAACTTAACTGCTAATAACCTACTATTGATCAGTAGCCTTAATGAGAACATAAACAGTTAATTAACACATATTTTGTATGTTATATGTATTATATATTGTATTCTATAAAAAGTAAGCTAGAGAAAAGAAAATGTTGTTAGGAAATTCATAAGAAAGAGAAAATATACTTATGGTACTGTACTGTATTTGTCCAAAAATAGTTCATGTATAAATGGACCTGCACAGTTCAAGTTCGTGTTGTCAAAGGTCAACTGTGCTTCCTCTCTCAACTTTGCTGAGATTTTTCTTGTTTCTTGACTTATGCCTGTATTGCTATGCTCTTCCCTCTTAAAACTGCTTTTGCTGTATCCCAAAGAATTTGGTATATCATATTTCTGTTTTCATTTGTCTCTAGGTCTTTTTAAAATTTCTTCTTTGATTTTTTCAGTGACCTATTTGTTACTCATTAGCATGTTATTTAACCTCTACATTTATGTGATTTTTCCAGTATTCTTGTAACTCATTTCTAGCTTCACACTATTATGGTTAGAGAAAATGCTTAATATGATTTTCAAACTTCATGAGACTTGTTTTGTGGCCTAACATGTGATCTATCCTGGAGAATGATCCATGTGTGCTTAAGAAGAATGTGCATGCAGTCTGCTGCTTTTGGGTAGAATGTTCTGTATATACCTATAAAATCTATCTGATATGATGTGTTGTTTAAGGCCAATGTTTCCTTATTAGTTGTCTATTTGAATTATCTATCCATTGATGTAAGTGAGGTGTTAAAGTCTCTTGCTATTATTGTATTGTTGTCAATGTCTCTTTTTAGGTCCATTAATATTTGTGTTACATATCTTGGTGTTCCTATGTTGGGTGCATGTATATTTATAAATGTTATGTCTTCTTGTTGGATTTACTCCTTCATTATGTACAGCCTATTATTATTGGCTTTGTTTTAAAGTCTGTTTTGTCTGCTATGAGTACAGCTATACCAGCTTTCTTTTTGTTTCCATTTGCATGGAATATCTTTCTCTATCTCTTCCCTTTCAGTCTGTGTATTTCCTTACTTCTGAAGAAGGTCTTATAGGCAACATATAGATCGGGCTTGTTTTTCATGCATTCAGTCTCTCATGTCTTTTAATTGGAGAGTTTAGTCAATTTACATTTAATTATTGGTAGGTATGTACTTATTGACATTTTGTTTATTATTTTCTAGTTGTTTTCATAGTTCCTCTCTGTTCCTTTCATTTTCTATTTCTCTTTTCCCTCATGGTTCAATGGCTTTCTTTAGTGTTATGTTTAGATTCCTTTCTCACAGTCTTTGTATAAGCTCTTGATTTGTGGTTACCCTGAGGTTCACATGTAACTTCCCATGTGTATAACAGTCTGTTTCGAGTTCATACTAACTTAAATTTAAACACGTTCTAAAGCTTTATATTCTCCTCTCACTACATTTTATATTTTTGCTGTCACATTTTACATCTTTTTCGTTTGTATATCCCTTAACTAAGTATTGTAGTTTTAGTTAGTTTCACTATTTTTACTTTTTAAGCTGCAGAGTTGCTTTATAAGTGCTTTTTCAGTGATATTTTTACTTTTGCATGTTCTCTTGTTATTAATTAGTGCCACTCCCATTCAGTTTAAAGAAATCTATTTAACGTTTCTTGTTTAGTGGTGATGAACTCCTTTAGCTTTTGCTTATCTGAAAAAGTTCTTAATCTCTTCTTCAATTCTGAATGATAACTTTGCCAGGTAGTGAATTCCTGGTTGGAAGACTTTAACTCACAGCATTTTGAATATATCATGCCATTCTCTCTTGGCTTGAAAATTTTCTGCTTAAAAATCCACTGATAACCTTATGGGGTTTCTCCTTGTATATAATAAGTTGTTTTTCTCTTGTCTTCCAGTTCACTGATCTGATACTCAGCTTCATCTAGTCTAGTGGATTTTTCAGTTCAGTTATTGTATTCTTTAGCTCTGTAACTTCTGTGTGGAACTTCTAAATTTTTTCTTTCTTTTTTGAGGATTTCATTATGCTCATCCATTTTTCTCCCTATTTCAGTGAGCATTTTCATTACCATTATCTTGAACCATTTATCAGATAGATGCTTTTATCCATTTCATTAATGTCATTAATTTTTTTTAATGTTTTGTTTTGTTCTTTTTTGGGAACATAGTCCTCTGTCTCCTCATTTTGTTTGACTCTGTGTGTTTGTTTCTATGAATTAGATGAATCAACCCCCAGCTCCAGCAGGTTAGAGGGATAATTCCAAATGGCACCCACTGGTGCTTGACCTTAGTAAGGTAGGATGAGGTTGCAAATATGGCATCTGCCAATAACCCTATCTTTGGAAAAAGTCTCAGTGGTTTTCTGGCTTGCTAGAAGAAACTTTAAAATTAGTAAGTCACATATAGTCCAGATGCTTTTCAAATTGGTGTTTGTGCACTGGGCCCTAGGGGTAAGTGAATCTGTGCACAAGACTTTTAGAGGCAGATTTTCCATTCCCTATAGTTCTATGGTTTTCCTGGATATAATCTCATTGGCTTTCAAAGCTGGGTATTTTGGGGGCTCATTTCTCTCATACAGAATCTAAGAGTTGGGATGCCTGATATGGAGTATAGACCCCTTACTCTTCAGGGCAAAGTTCTGTGCTTTTGAAATCCCTCCTGACTATGTACCACTGTGGTTAAGGTGGGATATTCTTTCTTTTTTTTTTTTTTTAATTTTTCAGTGTTTATTTTTGAGAGACAAAACATGCATGAGGGAGGGGCAGAGAGAGAAGGAGACACAGAATCCGAAGCAGGCTCCAGGCTCAGAGCTCAACACAGAACTCAATGCAGGGCTCGAACCCACAAACTGTGAGATCATGACCTGAGCTGAAGTTGGACATTTAAATGACTGAGCTGCCCAGGTCCCCTGAGGTGGGGTATTTCTTTTGAGACAGTGTCTCTGCCTTTCCTACCCATTTTGTTGCTGTCCTTTTTGTCTTTTGTTGTGAAAGTCTATTCATTCAGTTTTCTGGTCCTTTTCAGAGGAAAGTATTCCATATGTAGTTGATATTTGTATCCATGGAAGAGAATGAGTTCAGATCTTCCTACACTGCCATTTCAAACCAAATTTTCTCTCTCTCTCTCTCTTTCTCTCTCTCTCTCTCTCTCTAATCTATGATGTATCTACTTCACATACTTAATTTTCTTTAATGCATGAAATACAGTTATAATTAACTGTCTTTACTGGCTACTAATTATATCATTTTAGGGTCAGTTTCTATTGATTTTTTATTATGATTCATATTTTCCTGTTCCTTTGCAGGATAGGTACTTTTTATTGGATACCAGCATTGTGAATTTTATTTTGTTGCATTCACTGAGCATTTTGGTATTCCTAATCCTATTAATATTCTTGAGGTTTCTTTTTAAAATTTTTTTAATGTTTATGATTTTGAGACAGGGTGGGGACTGAGGCAGAAAGAGGGATACAAAGAATCTGAAGCAAGCTCCACGCAGTGAGTGCAAAGCCCGATGTGGGGCTTGAACTCACAAACTGTGAGATCATGACCTTAGCGTAAATCAAGAGCAGGCCGCTTAACCAACTGAGCCACCCAGGCACCCCAATATTCTTGAGTTTTGATGTGAAATTCAGTTAAGTTACTTGGGATTAGTTTGATTCTTCCAGATGTTACTTTTAAGCTTTGATAGGAGAGACCAGAGTGGTGTTTAGTTTAGGGCTAATTTTTTCCCCCACTACTGAGGCAAAACCAATTCCCAATAAATTATAAACTCTTTCCTGCTCAGCGGAGCTCTGGGGATTGTTTCTTCTAATCCTCTCAGGTGCTTTTTTCTCCAGCTGTGGGTTATTTTCTCTCACACATGTGCTGATCTAGCCTCAGATGAAGATTTGAGGGCATTCCTTGAAGATCTCCAGAGTCCTCTTTCTATGCAACTCTCTCTTCTCTGATACTCTGCTCTGAAAACTGTAGCCACTTTGGCCTCTCAGGCCTAGCTCCTCAACCCAGGGGGACTGCCAGACTCTGCCTGTGTTGCCCCTCCCTGAATTGATGCCTGAGAAGTCTCTTCTGGCAGTATCCCTGGGGATTACAGAGTTCACCTTTTTCATTTCCCATTTCTCAGGATCAGTATCCTTTGTTGTCTCATGTCCAGTGTCTTGAAAATGGTTTTTTCTTATATTTTTCACAGTTTTTAAATTATATTAGTGGAGAGTAAATCCAGTCCCTGCCATTCCATCTTGGTCAGAAGCAGAAATTTTCAGAAATCCCAAGGATTTAGCCTCATATTGAATGTGGGTGAATAAGAGAGTGTCACATAGTTCATTGCAGACATTTTAAATTATTTTTGCACCATGGACCCTCTGAACATATTTCGAAACCTACAGACAGCCTCTCAGAATGATATTTTCAAATGCACAAAGTAAAACACAGACAAGTACCAAAAAAAGATTATAGTGAATATAGTTTGTGGAATATTTTTCTGTGGAATGTCCTATAGTAACAGATGTACTTCTTGATTAATGCATTAAATGACAGATCTAGCAATGTGTCTAATAAGTTCTATAATTTTCAAGTGGTAATAAGCATAAACAATATTCTGAGATATGTGAAACAATTGTAATGTGGTTTGAATATATCCATACTCCCTATTGGTGACCATGTCAAAATACTGTTAATATTAATGTGGTTCGTTGCCAAATGCATTATGAAAGGAAACGCTAACTTCAGTCAGAAGCTAGTAAAAAGAAACATGCACTTGCTCTCATTAAAGTTGAAGGACCCCTGCATTCTATCCATAGACCCCTTGGAAGTCTATAGATCCAGAGTAAGAACAGTTATTTTAATAAATGGAAACCAGAGGGCTTGGAAGTTGTAGGTCTTACACAATTGATTAAGCTTATGAAATGGCAACAATTTCTTTTGAATCTACCATGAGGATGGTGAGCCACCATGGGGATAGTTTGGGGGTAGAAGGGAGGAAGCCATGTTCACAGGACAAATGAGAGAGTCCTTTAGGCCAAAATGGGTCTTCTTTCTACAGTTCCCAGACCAAGGAATTTTGTCCCCAGTGGTGAGGAGTCTACCTGTCAAATGGCTTCTTGCCCAACTCTCATTCTGAATTGCAAGTCCCATCACTCATAACTGACAAATTGGGCAGGTCTGCTGTTTATTTTTGCCTCTGGTCTTTTGGCCAGGCCACAAACTCTTGGATTTGTGAATACAGAGTTCTGTTCCTATCCAGTGTGTCCCAACCAGAAAGTCACTGTAATTTTTGGTTTTGTTCCCATACTCCCTCCAAATGTCATTAGTCATATCCTCCTTCCCATTTCTGCCTTGAATAGGCAATCATTATGATGAAGCCAGGCCTGTTTCAGAATTCCATGAGAACCACAGTGTCAGGCCGTCACAACTCTGGAGCTGGAAATGGAAAAGGCTGTGATCTGGCTGGCTGGCACAGTCCCTATGAGTCATTGTGGAAACACTGTCCCCAGATGCTGCTGAGAGGGACCGGGTTGCTGGTGAGTGCATCTGTCAGATGAGATCCTGACCCCCTGACATCTTAAAACATTCCATAATATGTGGGATGTTGGGCCTTTCGTCTGGTATCCTGGTTACATTAAAATTTGGGTTGTTTTATTCTATTTTTGGTTCTCTTGCAGTTTCCAATGTGTTAAAAAAAACAAAATACTTTTTTTTTCAGATTACAAAAATAATACATATTCATTGTACAGAGATTGAAAAAGGCAGAAAAACACACAGAAGAGAATTCTAACCACCCAGAGATATAGATTTTCTTTTCATGTGTTGTATTTCCTGTAAGATGCTATTTGGATTATAGTGTATAGAATACTTTGGTAAGCTGTGTTTTTTTTTCCAACCGTACCAGTATACCTCACACAGTCCCCATTTTTAAAAATACGAAATTATATCATTTTTTGCCCTAAAGGAGACGTTACATAAGATACCTAGTCCAACACACTCTTTCTAAAAATGAGAAAACTGATATCCCAGGAGGATAAGTAATTTTCCCAAGGCTCATGAGCCACAGAGTCAGGAATGGAACCCTGGAATTTTGTCTTGGTGTCCTGCTGCCTTGTGACCTGTCCATGGCCATGTTCATCTTCTATCTGTGCTCATCTTCAGAAAAGGGCTGAAAGGCCTCTGGCTTCTCTGCCTCTTGACCCAGAGGAAATGTAGTGGAGTTCCTGGACTTGCCAAATAGGAAATTTGCCTCTGCCTTAGTTCTTGAGTTAGGAAACTATCTAACTCCTTTAAATTCATTCCCTATAAGAGGTGCTTGGGTGGCTCAGTCGGTTAAGCATCCGACTTTGGCTCAGGTCGTGATCTCACTGCTCATGAGTTCGAGCCCTGCATTGGGCTCTGTGCTAACAGATTTGTCTTTGTCTTTCTGCACCTGCCCTGCTTGCTCTCTGTCTCTCTTTCTAAAATATAAAATAAAACATAAAAAGTTATTTTAAAAAATTCATTCCCTGTAAGAAACTTTAACATTTGAGGGGAAAAAATTTTTTCCCATGCAAGGATTATTTTTTATTATTATTTGGAAGTTAAAAATAAAAGACAAATAGTCATTAAATCAAGAAACAGACTCTGTTCCCCCAAAAATTCATTATTTATTTATTTAAAAAAATTTAAATCCAAGTGGTAACATAGTAGTGTAATAATAATTTCAGGAATAGAATTTAGTGATTCATCACTTAAATATAACACCCAGTGCTCATCCCAAGCAAGTGCCCTCCTTTATATGTCCATCAGCCATTTAGCCCATCCCCCTAATACCCCACCAGCAACCCTCAGTTTGTTCTCTGTATTTAAGAGTCTCTTATTGTTTGTCTCCCTCTCTGTTTTTATTTTATTTTTGCTTCTTTTCCCCTATGTTCATCTGTTTTGTTTCTTAAATTCAACCTACGAATGAAATCATATATTTGTCTTTCTCTGACTGACTTTTTCACTTAGCATAGTATACCCTAGTTCCATCCACGTTGTTGCAAATGGCAAGATTTTATCCTTTTTGATTGCTAAGTAATATTCCATTGTATATACATACCACATCTTCTTTATCCATTCATCAGTCGGTGGATATTTGGGCTCCTTCCATACTTTGGTTATTGTCAAGACTGCTGCTATAAACATTGGGGTACATGTGCCCCTTCGAATCAGCACTCCTGTATCCTTTGAATAAATACCTACTAGAAAAATTGCTGGGTTGTAGGGTAGTTCTGTTTTTAATTTTTGGAGGAACCTCTATACTGGTTTCCAGAGTGGCTGCACCAGTTTGCATTCCCACCAGCAGTGCAAAAGTGTTCCTCCTTCTCCATATCCTTGCCAACATCTGTTGTTGCCTGAGTTGTTAATTTTAGGCATTCTGACAGGTGTGAGGTGGTATCTCATCATGGTTTTGATTTGTATTTCCATGATGATGAGTGATGTTGAGCATCTTTTCAAGTGTCTGTTAGCCATCTGGATGTCTTCTTTGGAATAGTGTCTATTCACATCTTTTGCCCATTTCTTCACTGGATTATTTGTTTTTTGGGTATTGAGTTTGATAAGTTCTCTATAGATTTGAATGCTAACTCTTTATTCAAAGAGTTGGTATGTAATTGGAAACTATCTTCTCTCATTCCATTGGTTGCCTTTCAGTTTTGCTGATTGTTCCCTTCATTGTGCAGAAGCTTTTTATCTTGATGAGGTCCCAATCTTCATTTTTGCTTTTGTTTCCCTTGCCTCCGGAGATGTGTTGAGTAAGATGTTGCTGTGACTGAGGTCAAAGAGGTTGTTGCCTATTTTCTCCTCTAGGATTTTGATGGCTTCTTGTCTTATGTTTAGGGCTTTCATCAAGAAACAGACTCTTAACTACAGAGAACAAACTGACGGTCAGAGGGGAGGTGGGTGTGGTGATGGGGGAACTAGATGATGGGGATTAAGAACTGCACTTGTTGAGATAATCACCGTGATGTACGGAATTGTTGAATCACTATATTGTACAACTAGTGTATTAATATAAAACTGAATGTTAACCGTGCTGGAATTAAAATAAAAAAACTAAGATTGGACATAAAGATTGGGATAATAAAAAATTAAAATTAACACCATATAAATATTTTTTAAAGAAAAATAGTCATTACTAGAAACTAATGACTTAACTAATGCACCTGTCTTTAAACTCAATAGTGGCTATTTAGTATATTGGCCTTTATAGTATGCATATTTTCACAAAGTACGAATTCACCTCAGAAAGTAAGAAAACTGTATAGCACAGTGTGGTATAGTATAGTATGGTACATAGTACAAGTAGTACAGGGTATAGTATGGCACATAGTCTAGATAATATAGAGTATAGTGTAGTATTAAATGGCACATAGTATAGATAGTATATAGTATATAGTACTGTATAGTATAGTAACACGAAAGTGGACTTCAGAGTTTGGTGGTCTTTGATTCAAATCCTGTCTGTGCATCTTGCTGGCTATGTGATCTTGGGAACTGAACCTTTTTGGGCTTTGTATCATCTTCTGTAAAATGATGATAATAATAGCAGTTTTCTACCATAAGATATATCCTGAGATATAGATCTAAGAGAAAGTAAAGCAAAGAAAGTGGTGAGATACAAATCTCCAAATTAGTGATTACAATGCTTTTGAATTCTTGACTATGATACTTCCTACTGAGTATTTATATTACTGTACCAAAGAGTCATGGTCAGAGGGACATGGATAAGGTCTCTCCCTAAGTATTGGTGCCAATTCTACAAGAAGAAACCACCCATAAGAAGAAACACCCCAACTGGTGTGTATTTCACTACTTTGCTAGTACCTTCTCATTCTTTTATCTTATAAAATAAAAATCAAATCAATAAAAATTATGTAATTGAAATATTGAAAACATAGGTAAGAATTCATTTTTCAGGATATTCAAGAGCAGTGGCAACAGGATGTTTTGACTCCAAGGTCAAAGAACAGGGTCAGACTTCAAATAAGAACACGGTTGAGTAAGTCAACATCTTTCCCCTGGCCTCCAGGAAATCCTGCAAAAGCAGAAAGGAGAAGGGGAAAAAAAAACTTAACCCATTTTCAATGAAACTAAGACAGCCAGACATTAAATGCAGACTCCAAACTACATGAAAGTAAAGTCGAAACAGCTGATACTAAGCAAAGTTACAAGAAGGACTTGCAGAAAAAGGCTCAGCAAGTGGCCAGATAGCCCGAGGTGCAGGGACAGATTAAGAAGTGTCAAAAATAAACAAGAGGATCTCCTTGAAGTCTACATTTTTATCTCCTACGTTGAATAATAATATCAAGAACTATAGTAAGCAAGACTGGCAGAAGAAACACTCTTGAGCATTACCTGATTCAAAGAAGATACTTTGAGTAGAGCCACTCAAGGAATCACAAAGCTGAGCCATGTTTACAGGAAGCAGTCTGTCTCTGTGGTAGTAGAGAAGGGCACATTCTCCGAGTTATGGAGTTTGGAAGGCCATACTGGCCCGATTCCTCCTTCCCATACTGTTCCCTGCCAGAAAACTCTTAGTTCAGGAAAATCCAAGCCATTCAAAGATTAATACTTTTTTTTAATGAATTAGCAAAACACCAATGCAAAGATATTAAAATTCTAAATACAATATTAGCACATCAAATCCATTAGTGAATTAAAAATAATATATTATCTCCAACTAAGGGTAGGATTTGTTCCAATTCAAGGAGGGGAAAAAAAGATCCCCTTGAGAGCCACAGAAAAAGCAGTTGAGAAAACTTAATATCCGTTCTTCCAAAAACTGCTTAGCAAACTAAATGAGAAGGAAATTTTCATTACCTTGATTAAAGGTAGTAATAGTTACTAATACTATTCACTAAATTTTCCATTTTTTCTCTTTTCAAGCACAAAACTGGTACCAGAAAGATTGTGAAAAAATTCAATAGGGGTCCTATTTCACACTATGATAAAGTAAATAACTTTTAGATGAAGTAACAAAACAAATCTTGTAATTAATTAGATGAAAACACAAGGAAATGTGTTCATAACTTCTGAAGACTTTCTTAAGCAATATCTATATAAACAATGATAAATATACTTATCATTGGCCACATAAAATGTGGCCACATAAAAATGTATTCTTTCTGTACCACAAAGGAAAGTACTCAAAAGTTTAACTCTAAGGATGGACTGAGAGAAAATCAGTTTTGATATAAGTACAGGACAAGTATTACTATTTAGACCAATGCTGTGCAATAGAAATTTCTGCAATGATGAAATGTTCTCTCTGTGCTACTTGACAGGATAGCCATTAGCCACATGTGCTATTAGGCACTTGGAATGTGCCCAGTATGATTGAGGAACTGAATTCTAAATTTTACTTAATTAAATTAATTTCAATTTATTAAAAATTTTTTTTAATATTTTTTTATTTTTGAGATACAGAGAGAGGCAGAGCATGAGCAGAGGAGGGAGAGATACAGAATCTGAAGCAGGCTCCAGGCTCTGAGTTGCTTGTTAGCACAGAGCTCAATGAGGGGCTCAAACTCACGAACTGGAGACGATGACCTGAGCTGAAGTTGGATGCTCAACCAACTGAGCCACCCAGTCACCCCAATTAATTTCAATTTAAATAGACAAATATGGCTAGTGGTATTTTATTGGATAGTGCAGATCTAGAAAATATTAAAAGGTCTACAGATAAAGATAGAAATCAAAATAGATAAACAGTAGACAGTCTATCTAAGGATATGAACTGACAAATCATTGAAGAGATAAAAATGGCCAATAAATATGTAAACACAATACCTAATCCTCTGCCTTATTAATGAGGAATATGCAAATTTAAATATAATAGGATTCCTTTTTGGTAAAATTTTAGAATTTGTTAATATCCAAGGTTGGCACAGGTGAGGATAAACAGCCTTTTGAATGGACAACTTAGCAAGACCCATCAAATTGTGCATAATGTTAAGCTAGCAATTACTAACATATTTACAGAACTTAATAAATTTTTTCAAAGATTCACCTGGAATAGAAAATGAGAAAAAAAAAAACCATGAAACTTTTCGAAAATGAAAAATAATATGAGGGGAGGCTCTTACTCCACCAGAAATCTCTTTCCTAGAAAAATACTAAATATGAGCACAAAGAGGCATAGATTAGTTATTCATTGAAAACAACAACCAGACAAATATGAGTTTTGATGATATTATAGGGCAACTTGAACTCTCACACATTCCTGGAGGGAGTGGAAATTGGTATGACCACTTTGGAAAACCATCTGACGTGTATACAAAAGCTGAACATATGTATACCCTAGGGATATATGCAACAGAAATGTGCATATATATTTGAATCAAAATACAGAGCAAAAGAACATTCAGCACGGCACCATTCATAACAGCCTCAACTGGAAACTCCCCAAATGTCCATCAATAGCATTCATATGATAGAAAACTCTACAGCAATGAAAACGAATGAACGATTGGTACATGCAATCACGTAATTAAAACTCGCAAATATAATGTTAAATAAAAAAGCAATACATAAAAAGCCCTTCAAATGATTCCATTTATATAAGCTATGAGTAAAGAAGAGTCATCGATGGGGTTAGCGGGGAGATAATGGTTACCTTCAAGGGAAGGGAGATTAAAATATCCCAGTATACACCTAAGTTCCATAAAGTCTAATTCCTTCTACATCCTGTCATTAAAAAAAATGTTTGTTTTGATTAAAAATGTTTCAAAGTTACAAAAAAGTACAAAAATTAATATTATACACATCCAGAAAGCTTCCACCTCCCAGACTGAACAGATGTTGGTATTTTGCTATATTTGCTTTAGCTCTTTGTGGTTTCTTTTCTTTTTTTTTTTTTTTTTGGTAAGTAAACAGAAATAACTAAAAAGTCCCTCCCCTTGATTCCTCTCTCTTTCCCTTTTCCTCCCATCCCAGAGGGTTTTACTCTCCTGAGATTAGTGTATACCATCCCTGCTTTTACATTAAATGCTTCTATTAAACAATATAGGGTCCCAACTTAATTATTAAGGTATTAATTGAAAGTTAAAATAATATACAACCTCGATCATGACCTTTACCAAAATGTCTTTAATAAGCAAAGGAAAAAAAAAACCCTTTTGAAACAAGAAAATGTCCATTGATGGAAGATTTAATGAGGTCAAAGGACATGATGACATACAGGATAGTTTGTCCCTTACACAGAAATCTTTCTATATAAGTAATTACTGGGATCATAGCCCATCTGTAAGCTGCTCTCAGAATTTTAAGGGCTAACATCATCCACCACAGCAACCGACAACACATGCTTCACAGAATGTCCAACAGCTGAATGATCAAGGTATCAACTTCTGGGCTCCAACAGTTATGGGTGGCACCTGCTAGTGGCTACTGGCCTGTTTGCCTGAGGCCAGGGACAGCTGTGACCTGTAGGTGAAGCCCCTGTGGTTACTCAAACCCCTTCTTACCTTCAGATTGCTGACTCTGGTCTCTTTTGTTGACATTCACAGGAATTCATTACAGCTATGCTGACAGGTGCCCCAGCACCTGTTTGGCTGAGGACTGGGCTATCACGTGTCACATGACATTAGAGATGATGAGCTGTTCTGGCCCTAAAGTTCCCTGAATAACATGGATTCCCACCTCTCTGGAGGGGCTCCTTGGATGTGGCGCCTGCCTCCAGTCCCTAGAGAGACTCCCCTGGGGCTCGTGAATGCCTGGTACCAGTGTGACACCTATTCATCGCCCAGACAAGAATTTCTAGGGAGCTCCATGTACAAACCCTTCAGTAGCTGTTGTGGACCCTGCTGTCCAGGAGGAGAGAAACAATACCTGTAGCACACAGAAATGTGGAAGTGCTAAAGGAATCCACGCAAGGGAAGATGTACCACTAGAGCTGTCACGACTCGACTTTGGTAGAACTTGTTCTACCATCCCCCACCCCAGCAGTCACAACTGCCAAGAAGATGAAATATGGGTGCTCCAACACCTCTGAAGGGCCTTTTGGGGAACTCATAATGATGCATGTGAACTCTCCCCCCTGGCACCTTTTAAGCTATGCCAAGTATCAGGTTTTCCAGGGGGTGGTCACCTGGCTTGGAACCTGGCTCCAAGGGATTCTACTCAGGTACTCCTGGGTCTTGGCTACCCTGAAATTACATTGGATGTGTCTTTCTCCAGTTGTATTTCAAAAGCAACAGACTATATTCCTAGTATTCCCTGCTTCTTCTCTCTGTCCTGTAAAAGCTTACCTTTCCTGGGTGCCTTTTTATTAGGGCTCTATTGTTTTCCTTGTTGGCACTTTTATTGGTAACAGAAAAGCTGATATAATAGAATGTGTTACTATAAGAATGTTAGACCTAAAAGTACCATTTTGTTCTAGAATTATCTATGTAATTTCTGAGAGAATAGGTTTATGGAGGCCCAGGGATTACCCACAACTGAATGCCATGTTATACAGCGCATGATTTTTCAGGAGAGAAAGGCCGAATGCTTTCATCAGGTTCCCAAAGTATCCTTAACCTAAAAAAAAATACATAAATAAACATTAAGAGCCATTGGCCTATTGCATTGCATTCAGTGTTCTATATTGCATTCAACAAATGTAGATAAAATGTATTGGGCAATCAGGGACCTAGCCCTACCATGTGGTATAGCTAAGACTCTTATAAGGTGGAATAATAAACAGGTAAACACATACAATTAATTAAAAATAGTAATGAGTGCCATGAGGAAAGCAGAGCAAAATGGTAGAGGTAACAAGAACCTGCTTGGAAGCGTGGTCGGGGAAGTCCTACCCACTAGGGTTTAAACTGAGACATAGAGATGTTTAGGAGCCAGCCCTAAAAAGAGAAGAGAAACAGCATTCTAGTCAGAGGAAATAGCAAGTGTAAAGATCCTGCAGAAGGAAAGAGACTTGAGGGCTTGAGGTCTGGGAAAGGAGGGACCCTGGATGGGATGGGAGAGGTAGGAATTCATATAAGCCACAGCAACCAGGCTGAGCTCTACAGGTGCAGTGAAAGTCACTCTAGGGGATTGGGGGGGGGGGGATGACATGTTAGTGCTTCTATTTTGGGAATACCCATTCCAGGGCCACCTATGGAGAACAGGCAGTAAGTGGACCGCTCTCCAAGTGACAGATAATGGTGATTTGGCCCTGAGAGGTGGGAGAGGTAGAATCAGGATATGCTTTAGGGGCAAAGCTGATGAGACTTGATGACGAGCTGGGTGAGGGGGAGAGAATGAGGAGAATGAGGGTCATGGCCATGTCCCTGGGTTGTGCGTCTTACTCGATGGTGCTGTTTCCCAAGATGGGGAAGCTTGGGGGAGGACCGAGTTTGGGTTTCTCGAGCTCAATTTGCAATATACTAAGACCGAGGTATAAAACGGTCATGCTGGGCAGCAGGAGGGTAAGCTTACTAAGGAAATGTAGGATTGTTACAAGGGTTGGGTGCCCATTTGAGGTTTAAAATCATGAACTAAATGTGAAACCGTGTCTGGCCATGTGTAGTCAATAAGAGGGCAGATGGTGAGCTCATCACAAGTTAGGGTGTTGACAGCTAATTATGATGAAGGCAAAGAGGGGCAAGAGAACTGAGAATTGCAGTAACCACAGTTGACCCTTGAACATCATGTGTTTGAACTGCATTTGAACTGTACCCAGTTTCAAAAAGACATACAGTACATACTGTAGATGTATTTTCTCTTCCTTATGATTTTCTTCATAACATTTTCTTCAGCTTACTTTATTGTAAGAATACAGTATATAATGCATATAACATACTAAATATGTGCTGATCAACTGTTTATGTTATCGGGAAGGCTACTGGTCAGCAGTAGTCTATTTATAGTCAAATTTGAGGGGAGTCGAAAGTTACACTTGGATTTTCAACTGTGTGGGGAATGGAATCAGTGTTGTTCAACCCATGTGTTGTTCAAGGTCAACTGTTTAGTGCTTGCAGTAAAGACTATTAAGGGTTCATCAAAATCCATTTTCCTCTTCTTGGCAACATGGTTAGAATGCATTTCCACAGGTGACCATAAGCCCAGCCATTGGAATGGCAACAAAAGATCTAAAGGCCGCTTTCAAGCCTGACCATCAAAACCTTCCATAGGTGTGTTTCCATGCTCTTGTCCTCATTAAGTTGACCGATTTGGTGAGTCTAGAGGAAACTCGGAAGCTGCCATTGAGGATGGCAGAACTACAGTCACCTCGTGTTCCAGAGATCTGCTTAAAGCAGAACAGTCCACTAACACCCCCCCCCCCACACACACATACACACAACACACACACAGCACTACCTGGAACTCCCTGAATTGAGTAGGAAGTTTGTGTTGGGCCATTACACATTTGGGCATATTTATTACCAAAGCTGTGCCTGCACTAACTAGCACAGTGATAAGTCATGTCAGAGGGTGAAGAAGAGGTAAAACCTGATAGATCAAGGGGCCACATGGGGACCCAATTCTTTCAATGAAACCTCAGAGAACTAAGCAGATCGTCTGGGGAAGCTAAGGCAGGGTGTTCGGCCAGGGCCACATATTAAAATCACCTGGAGACTTTTGAGACACCTGGGTGACTCAGTCAGTTAGGCGTCTAACTTCTGCTCAGGGCAGGATTTAATGGTTGGGAGTTTGAGCGGTTCCTGATCTCAAGCCCCGTATGGGGCTCTCTGCTGTCGGTGCAGAGCCCACTTTGGATCCTCCATCTTCCTCTTTCTCTGCCCCTACTCTGCTCACATGCATGCATGCACTCTTTCTCTCTCTCTCTCTCAAAAATAAATAAACATTAAAAAACAATAAATCAGGGCACCTGAGTGGTTCAGTCGTTTAAGCATCTGACTGTGGCTCAGGTTGGGCTCTAAACCCAGCATTGGGCTCTCTACTGTCAGCACAGAATCCACCTCAGATCCTCTGTCCCTCTCTCTCTCTGCCACTCCCCTGCTGGTTCTCTCTCTCTAACTAAATAAATAAACTTAAAAAAATTTTTAAATAATAAAATCACCTGGAGACTTAAAAAATAATAATAAGCCCTGATGCCGAGACTGTTGCCTAAGGCCAGTTGAATTAGATCCGTGGGAAAGGCAGGACTCAGACATTTTTAAAAGATCCCCTGTTGATTCCAATGGACAGCCAGAGTCGAAAACCACAAAACTGGAATGAAAACCTGGGTAATCCGATTTCTGGATCTTTGTCCCATAGGGTTCTACATGCATTTTATGACCAATAGAGCACCTGGAGGAGCCTCACAGCAGCGTGAGGGACACTGCATCCCAGCCTTGACAGACAACGCAGTATTTAAGAGCCAGAGTGGACTGTGGATGTTGTGGTATTCCAACTGATTGCAGAGAATGGCCCGGAACCAGCATCTCACTTTTCCCACCCTAATTCCAATATAGGTCATCTGAGGGAGAAGGGGGGGGGCGGGGAGCGTAGTTCTTGAATTAGATGAAATTCAACTTTAAATAATCCATTTTGCCCACAATTGGCTAAGATTTACATTGTCTGCTAATAGGAGAAGTTTTTAAAGATATATTTAGACACTGGATTACATGGTTTAGGAAATGTGTACCTGCTTGAGTGCATTTTAATTGTGAGCATTTTATCTGAAATCAGCCTTTTTGCCAATTCTGGGACTCAGTGTAATGGTGGAGATTTCAGATCTTGGTCCCCATACATGGGAGAGGTTTTGTGGCCATTAGTCCTCAAACCAGACTGGTTGAATTCATGCATTTGATTTTTGCTAGGGACTTGCCTGAGTCCCTTGCCATGGTTAGCTAGTTTGCAGACATAATACAGTGTAAATCTATCACCTTAGCTGACAGGTAACTCAAGTGATATATAGGTCTGTCCCCATGTCTAGACCAACCCTACTTCCTTTGTAGAATGAACCATAATGCTTTTTGCATATAGTAGACTTAAAAATACTAACAGATTAAGGGACGATGGTGACTATAATCATAATGTAAAGATAATCATAATAAGAAGATATGTTCTATTTATACTTGTTCAATGGTTTCGCTCACTTCTGAAGGCTCATATATGTGCCCTTTTATTGTAAACTGACTTGGCTATAATTTTTTTAAATGATTTTAATTCAATTGTCTCTTTAATTCCATTACCTCTTGTCTCTTTTACAGTCCACTGTTTTCTAAATTAGCTTTTATAATATTTATATGTTGTGTACATTTTTATAAATAAAAAGTAATACTAAGAAAATATTTTAGATGGTCCATTCTCTTACCATCCTGATAACCTCTGTTGAAAAATGTAAAAGAATGCACGCACACATACACAGTCAGAACATTTAAGCAGTGTGTGGGGGTACGAAATGCCAAGAGAAAGTTGCCCGTGACACTCCACCAGCTTCCTCTTCTCATCGCTTTCCCCAAAGAGGGACTTAACTACTGTTGAGAGCTTCTTATTATTCTTCCCAGAAAGTGAAATGTGCATATGCCAAGATAGAATTTAAAAGATATTCTTTTTTTGTAACTCACACAGAAAGGAGCCTGTTGTATCTACTGTTTTGAAACTTGCTTTTTTCAAGTGATATATCTTACAGATCATCTCCCATCAACATGCAGGGATCAGCTTCATTTTTTAACAGTAGCGGAATATTCTGTAGAATGACTGGGATATCGTTTATCTAACATTTCTCATGGATCATGGATTTTTTCTTATTTTTAGATTCTTGCCATTTATGAACAAGGCTGCAATGGACATCCTTGTAGATAGACCTCGACACACTTTTATGTGTAAATTTTGTAAGCCAAACTTGAACCAGTGTTTAAAATATCTTGAGATAATTTATGGTTGGGTCATAAAAAACTGCATATGCGGACCATAAGACAGTACTTTCCTGAGGTTATTTATTCTACTGATACACCTGAGGTAGGGAAGGAGCACTCGCCCTTCCGCACTGCCAAGGTCTAGGGTCAACATGAGCAGAGGCAAGCCGCAAAGGACACCTACACTTTTCTTTACTTCTGGAGTCAACCCAACAGTGATATTTCTGTCCCTAGGGGACCAGAAATGGCCCAGGAACTTGTGACTTCAATGCATTTTTTTTCTCATC
The DNA here is from genome assembly GCA_030068075.1 of Paguma larvata. Classification (NCBI taxonomy): domain Eukaryota; kingdom Metazoa; phylum Chordata; class Mammalia; order Carnivora; family Viverridae; genus Paguma; species Paguma larvata. The sequence goes on along the minus strand of CM057827.1, from coordinate 124,433,016 downwards.
CTCAAGCTTACTCACTGTGTCTGTCATTTGCTCTAAGTGAGGAGGAGATCTGAGGCAAAAATAGGTAGAGAAATGCCTCTTGAAGGACCTGCTACTTTCTGATGCCCTGCCTGGGAGAGCTTGAGAACGCACATTTAAAGACTGCTCAATGTGCAGTACATTAATATAGACTATATACACATGTAGAATTTCCATTGGGACGAAAGGGTTATATCCAGGCTTCCAGTTTCCCCTCTCAGAGACAGCTACTGTTGTTACTTAAGAAAATTTGAGAGAAGGATTTCTCAACCTTGGCTCTATTGACATTTTGTGCTGGATAATTCTTTGTTGTTAGAGAGGAGGAACTGTTCTGTGCATGTAGGATGGTTAGCAGCGTCCCTGGCCTCTACCAGCCAGAGCCTGAAGCATCTTCCCACTAGATGCTCCCTCCAGCTGTCTCCAGATATTACCAGATGTGAAAACCACTTGTCTACACACACACACACACACACACACACACACACACACACACGAGCACGTGCACACACACACACAGCATAAATCGTTATATTATTCATTATATATATATTCTATTTGGGAAAGTTGGGGCTGAAGTATCTCATGTTATATATAAGGTTTCTTACTAAATTAAAACTTGGTTATTGGATTTTTTAAAAGGGCTATAGCTGGTGCTTAAGAAAAACAACCTTTGCAAACATTCAATTTGGTGAGGATACACTATTTCTTTTTACACTGTAATTTGAATTCATGTATTTTATATTCTTTTGCAGTCAAACAGAACTCATATTTCTACATACTTAAAATTTTTTTAATGTTTATTTATTTTTGAGAAAGAGTCAGAGCACAAATAGGGGAGGGGCAGAGAGAAAGGGAGACACAGAATCTGAAGCAGGCTCCAGGCTCCAAGCTGTTAGCCCAGAGCCTGATGTGGGGCTCGAACCCATGAACCACAGGATCATGACCTGAGCTGAAGTCGGAGGCTTAACTGACTGAGCCACCTAGGCGCCTAAGATTTCTATATACTTTAAAACCATACATGGTAGTTCTTATTTGAATTGTGTCTTCCGTAACAGATTTCAATAAATTTGGGATATATATATATAATATACACACATATGGGATATATATATGTGTGTGTGAGTGTGTATGTGTGTGTGTGTGTGTGTGTAATAACTAAATAGTATTCTCTTACATGGTTGTACTACAAATTATTTACCCAATTTCACTTTGATAGGTATTTGTTCCTCTTTTTTTTTAATTATTCTGCTGCTATAAGCAATTTTGCAATGAATGTACATATTTCTATGGGGTAAATTCTTAGATGCAGAATTGCTGGTTCAAGGGTATGTGCATTTAAAATTGCAATAGACATTAACCTTCCAAATTGCCTTCCAAAGAGATTGTATCAATTTTTACTCTCACTAACAGTGTACGAGAGTGCCTGTTTCTATACACCTTGGCTGACTCAATGTGTTAACAAACCTTTTCATAGTTTTGAATCCAAAAGGTAAAAAAAATTGAGGCTTTCTGTAACCTCAGCTTTGCCGCTGTGTTCAGTTCTAGACCAAGTATTCTGATGAGAAGTCGCTAAAAAATGCACCTTTTTGAAGACGCAAAGGCCAGGATGCAGAATTCTAGTGAAGAATTTTGATGAAGGTCTTCTTTTATTTAGCAGCCTGAATCCAATGTATCCAAACTGCTGAAAATTGTAAACGTCTCGGGCCCCTTGAAACAGTGTGCTTAATTCACGCAGAAGAATGATTTCTGGAAAGGCTTTTTGCAATAGTATATGTTAAATACTTTGTTACCATTTTCTGCTGTATTCACCGTCTTGGTGCTGAGAGGTGCTGTCTGCTTTAATCTCTGAGCTGAATTACAGATATACATGATCAAATAAAGTCAAGACAAGAATCAAGCCTCATAAAAATCTTGCCTACAGCATGTACCAAAAAAAGCCAGTCGTGCCAAGGCTATGCAGGCCAAGAGAAGCCAGGGGTTGTGCAATTACCCAGCAGAGGTTGAGATTTCTGACAAAAACAGGGACCTCATTGAAAATGTAAGCAGAAAAATGAAGCCTCATTAAAAAAAAAAAGGCCATTTTGATACTTCTCTAATGTGAACATTGAAAACCATGGCTTCTGACCTCCAATATTTCCTTCCTCTGTAAAGCCCAGGATAGAAAAGATTTTCCATTCTCAGATTTTCTGGGTTGGTCACTTTGGCTCTAACTTAAACCAAGTTTTCAAGCAGTTGCATCAGACCAGAATGTTCCACACTTTGCTGTTGCCTGACTGAAGACAAAGATCCATTCTTTTACTCAGGGAACATTTATCCAAGCCTACTATGTGTTAGTTAGGTCCTCAGCTAGACTTGGGCCACGGCGATAGTTAGATGGCGTGAGGTTGTCCAGCCCTCGTGTTAAAGAAGATCATCAGAGAGGAGAGGTTGGGAGCGAGGGGTGTGGAGAAGCTTCGCTGGTGTGCGTGGAGGCCCACAGAACACCAGCAGGAGCTCTTGGGGTTCCTCAGAGTCCAGCGAGGGTTTGATTAACCCAGCAGTGCGAATGACTTTGGCTACCTGTGCTGGGCCATGTGGGGGCTGCCCTCGGGAGCAGCCTGAACTAGGCAGAGCTGATAGAGAAAGGTCATAGTGACAGGAGGGTGAGATGCTCCCTGGTTCTTACAGGAGAACATGATTTGCATGTTTGAATCATTGCGTGGACTGGAAGATACATGAAACCTGTTAGGTTCAGGCCCAGGTTGGGTGTGGCTGGCCTGGCTGATGGGGGAGTTAGCCGGGTAGAAGGCATGCATATCTGGTGAGAACAGGGAGCTCATGGTTGGGACTCAGGGAGGCTCAAAGATGTCAGGGCAGGACACGGAACACCAGGCCTTACAGTTTACAGCCTGTTAGGTTTCTTAGTGACAATTTCCCTTTTGTGCCTATTTGCTATCAGGAGCCCAGGGTTAGTTCTGAGGGGAGGGAACGAATTTCTGCACACGACAGTCTAACAACAAGCTTACAATCAACACCTGCTGCTCAGCTATTGTGATGTCTATTTTGTTTCTGTCTGGCACACAGGCCCTCTTCCCCAATAATAGTATCCTAATCGAGGAGAACTATACTCCTTACTCTCAGTCCCTTTGGTCTGAAACTTTTGGTGACTTTCAACCCCCTCCCAGGACTCCTGGGAAGTGCCGTTAACCTAAAAGTGACCAATCAGAGCATTCTATCACCTTGGACACAGTGATTGGTTCAGAACCAGACATGTGACCCCAGGCCAGGCTCACCTCTGATATTTTGCTAATAAAATTTAAAGAAAGCTCTTTCTCATTGGAAATTGTCTTAGTCCATTCAGGCTGCCACGGCAAAATACCATTGGCAGGGTGACTTATTAACAATAAAATTTATTTCTCACAGTTTGGGAGGTTGGAAAGTCCAAGATTGATGTGAGGACAGATCCAGTGTCTGGTGAGAGCTGTCTTTTCACCGTATTTTCACATGGTTGGAGAAGCAAGGGAGTCCTCTTTCATAAGGGCACTAATCTCATTCATGAGGGCCCCACCCTCACTACTTTATCACTTCCCAAAGGCCTCACCCCCTGATACCATCGGACTGGGGATTAGGTTTCAACACACGAATTTGGGGGCACAGAACAGGGCAAATGAGGGAAAAAGAGAGAGAGAGAGGGAGAAAGAGGATATGTAGTTTTTGGTTTCCCAATCCAGCAATGCTGGAATTGAAAATACTCCTGAATCTTTCAGCTAAAGAAGCCAACAAATTTTCCCTCTTTTAATCTTTGGGCTTCAGTTTATTTGACTTTGTGTTCCTGTCACTTGCAGCTAAAAATTGTTTGTCTTTTTGAACAGGAAGGGAGCAATCTGTGCTAACATGCTAGTGATTTAATTTATAGCTTTTCTATTGTTATTGTACCTAGGTAACACAATCCACCAATGGCTTACAAACCACTGTGGGCCCCCAACCTTGCTCTAGCCATAACTGCCCTCTTTCTGTTCTTCAAACAAAATGAGCTGAGTCTCATCCTGGGAACTTTATTCTCCTTTCTGCCTGAGACACTGTTCACCAGGTCTTCACTCCTTCAGCTCCTTTGTCACCCAGCTTAAGTGTCACTGCCTCAGAGAAGCTTTCCCTGAATCTCTAGTTAAGGGCTCTTATCCATTACTCTATCTCATGGTCTTCTGTTATTTTCTTCATAGTCCTTATCATCATCCGACATTTTCTTGTTTATACATTTTTTTGTCTGTCTACATAACTAGAAACTTCATGAGAACATGGATCTTCCTGTAGTCCCAGTGCTTAGAACAATGCCTGGCACACAGTAGGAGCTCAGGAAGAGTTTGTGGAATGCATCAATGAACAACCACATGTGTGTCTGCTGTTTATGTAGGTACATGTAGGTGCTTATGTATTACTGAATCTTCAAAATAACCCTCAGTAAGGATTGTTATCTTCTTAGATGTACAGAAATCAAGATTTGGAGAGATTGAGAAACTTGCCCAAAGTTTCTCAAGGACACAGGTGGGAAATGGCAGAGGTATGATTTAAACAAAGAACATTTTGACTCTAAAATGTGTGGTCTTGGGGGATCTGGGTGGCTCAGTAGGTTAAGCGTCTGACTTCAGCTCAGGTTGTGATCTCATGGTTTGTGAGTTCAAGTCCCGCATTGGGCTCTGTGCTGACAGCTCAGAGCCTGAAGCCTGCTTCTGTTTCTTCTCTCTCTCTCTCTTTCTCTCTGCCCCATCCCTGCTTGCACTCTGTCTCTCAAAAAGGAATAAACATTTAAAAAAAATTTTAAGGATAAATAAATAAATAAATAAATAAATAAATAAATAAAATGGGTGGTCTTACGTTTTCAGTGACTCCCAGATTTGTCTCGGTATTCTCAAATTCTAATAGATAAAATTCTTTGCTAGATTTTAAGTTGCAATTTGGGAATGATTTGTATAATGTGGTCACCACAGAGAGAACTGACTTTTCTACGGGATTTTAAGGGACATATAGGACTACAACCGGTCTAAATGGACTTCCTAAGAGACATGGTAGAGCTTGATAATGCTTGGGATGCATATTGAAAGAAATTATTAAGGGGAACTAGGATGCTTCCAGCCTTTAGAAGAAATATCGATAACAAAAATACACAAGCCAAGAGGACAATGGAGATCATGATCTCATGTGCATGGGGTAGATGTGAATGGGATATTGGGGTGGGGGTAGTGAAATACACCTCCTCTTTGGATGGAATATAGAAAGTGAAGAGAATAAACTCAAAGTTTTGAGTTACTATAATTGACATGTGAATGTCACAAAGTCTGAGAGAATCACAAAGTCTGAATAAACTGTGCAGAAGAAAAAAATACAACAAAATGACAACATATAATAGAAATTGAAAGACTTATTTGAAGTTCAATTGCATAAAACATCCAGCTGTCAAAGATACGATTTCTTACATTTTAAAGTTTATTTAATCTTTATGTAGACTTTGACACATAAGAATACAAATTGAGCAAAAGAAAGTTCTTTTATCCCCTTCTTTGAGAACCTGAATTCATCCTTTTCATCATCAGGCATTCAAGAATAAAAGCCCCCATGATATTCAAATAAGAAACGTGAAAACAACATTTTTAAGGCCTGGAAAAGATGTAATAGGCAATGTAAGAAGTTAAGTGTGTGAGTGAGTGTGTGTGTGTGTGTGTGTGTGTGTGTGCGCGTGTGTGTGTGTGTGTGTATGTGTTTTACATTTTGATATTTGGGAATAGCCACATGGCCACACGGCAGCATGGACCCTATTACTTTGTAGTAACCAAAAGCATTTTATTTTCTGTGTTTCTTCCTCTTAATTCAGAACGATGATCATCTCAAAACATACATACTTATGAACATGTTACCAATAGTTTTAATATTGTCCAATTTGAAGATCTGAACCTACTATTGTAAGAGACTGTAACAATATTTTCTACTAGCTACATGAATTCCATATGATGGTCATTATTGCAGAGCTGAGTAAATTACAGGATACTAAAATATTTTATTGCTTCAAAATTTTTTTATCTTAAAATAATTTTAGACTTGCCAAAAGTTGCAAACATCGTATGGATAATTCACCCAGGTTCCTCCGGTGTTATCTTATGGAAGGATAGTGCGATGATCAAAACCAGGAAATTAACACTGATGTAACATTATCAACTAAACTATAGGCCTTAGTCAAATTTTGCCAGTTTTCTCACTAAGGTCTTTTTTTGCACCAAGATCTGATCCTGAATCCCATTTTGCATTTAGCTGTCGGATATTTTGTAGAATTCCTCTCATTTTGTGTTTGTCTGATGTTCTTTTATGATTGGACTCAGGTTATAACTTTTTGGCAGGAACACCAAAGAAGGGATGTGCTCTTCCCACACTGCGTCATATCATGGGATACATGAAGTCCACATACTTTGTCGAGTCCAAGTGACCTCATTCACTTGGTTAAGGTGGTGTCTGCTGGCTTCCTCTATTGAAAAGTTACTATTATTCTGTTTGTAGTTAATAAATATCTTGTAGGGAACTACTTGGAGGCTACACAAATGTCCTGTTTTTCATCATTCTTTTACCCACGAATTTTTTGCATCTATGGATAGTTCTTGCCTGCAATAGATAATTTGTGGTGTTTGCCTGATGGGGGCTTATGTATTGCTCTCATTCCTTCTGCATTTTTTCCATGGGATTTCTCCTGTAAGCAAGATCTGTACTTTCTCTCCTATTTATTTTTTTCAATCAATTAATTTATATCAGTATGGGGTCATGGATATTTATTTTATTCTATAGGTTATAATCCAACGCTCGTGTTATTTGCTAGTCACATTGTTCCAGGTTTTGCCATCGGCAGCTCTTTCAGGTGAGCTCCTGTGTCCCTTCGATGCGCCCCCATCATTTTTAGAGCAATTCCTTGCTGTCTGGCACCATAGATTTATATAGCTTGTTTCCCTTTCCCAATCCTGAATCAGCCATCTCTCCAAGGAGCCCTGGTTACTTTTACTGGAAAATGGCATTTAGATCTGGGTGTTTATCATGGAACTTGCAATAGAAAAAAGATGCACAAGAGGTCTCTCTCTTTGTATGCATACATTAATGATTTTAACTCTAAAGAGCCTGTGATGTACAGTGTGAAGGGGCTCATATTTGTGTTTTTAGGTTTAATTTAAAATGTGGAGTTTTGATTTTCGGAAATATTTACAAGTCATTAGGTCCTACGCCAGATTTACAAGTAAAATATACAAGTAAAGTAACTTTACAAGTAAGATGTAGGTTTTATATGTGACATTTCTAAAAAAGACACAGAGTTGCATTTGGAGAATTCACTAATTTGGGGTAACACATTTAAAACCTTCCATTTTTTACATCTTCTTTCAATGTTTATTTTCATTTTTGAGACAGAGAGACCATGAGCAGAGGAGGGGCAGAGAGAGAGGGGGTCTGAAGTGGGTTCTGTGCTGACAGCAGCGAGCCCAATGAGGCGCTCAAACTCATGAACCATGAGATCATGATCTGAGCCGAAGTTGGACTTTGAGCCACCCGAGCGCCCCTACATCTACATCTTTTTTTAACTGAAATATAGTTGACACAGAATATTACATTCATTTCAGATATACAACATAGCGATTTAATAACTCTATATGCTATAGTATGCTCACCACAAGTATAGCTACCATCTGTCACTATACAGTGCTATTACGATACCATTGATTATATTCCCTCTGATGTACCTTTCATTCCCAAGACTTACTCATTCCATCACTGGAAGCCTGTATCTCCCATTACTCTTCCCCCATTTTGCTCATCCCCCCACCTCCCTCCCCTCTGGCAACCATCAGTTTGTTCTCTGTGTTCTCTGGTCTGTTTCTGCTTTCTGTTTATTTGTTTATTCATTTGTTTTTTAGATTCCACATAAAAGTGTAATCATATAGTGTTTGTCTTTCTCTTATTTCACTTGGCGTAATACCCTCTAGGTCCATCCCTATTGTTGCAAATGGCAAGATCCCATTCTTTTTTTTATGGCTGAGTATCTATCTATCTATCTATCCACACACACATATTTTTTTTATCCATTCATCTATCGATGGACGTTAGGGTTGCTTCCATATATTGGCTGTTATAAATAATGCATGCAATAAATTGGATGTTATAAATAAATGCTTCAAATTAGTGTTTTCACTTTCTTTGGGTAAATACCCAGTAGTGGAATTATTGGATCATATGCTATTTCTATTTTACTTTTTTTAAGGAACCTCCATACTGTTTTCCACAGTGGCTGCACCAATTTGCATTCCCACCAACAGTGCACAAGTGTTCCTTTTTCTCCACATCCTTGCCAACGCTTGTTACTTCTTGTCTTTTTGGTTCTAGCCATTCTGATAGGTGTGAGGTGATATCTCTTTGTGGTTTTGATTTGCATTTCCCTGATGATTCGTGATGTTGAGCATCATTTCATGTGTCTTTGCCATCTTAAAACCTTCCACTTTTAATTTACATGCATGCAAAATTGAGACTTCATGAAACATATTTATCGAGCCCCTCTGCCTGGTTCACACCATTTTTAATAAATGTTAACTTCGCGTCAGTGTCAGGGACACAAGATTGAACATGGCCCCCTATCTTCAAGAAGCTCACAAATCAAAACCCCTTCAAGGTTCCCTTCCTTGAGATAAACTTACTTGTTTCTACTAATCCATTCTTTTTACTGTCCATCCCCCTTATTATTCTTCTGGTCAATTAGCTATTTTTCTTTTTCTCCAGTCCATATCTTCAACTTCAAAATTCTGCTTAAATTTCTCCTTCTCCAGAAAGCCCTCGTTATACTGTCCGGGGTCATCTAATTGTATCCTTCTCCAACCCCACAAGGCTAAGGACATTTCTGTCCCATGGGCACCTCAATTTCTACATGAAGAGAATAGAACTCATCACACTCCCCGTGTCCAACCCCCTCAAGCTCATCTTCCTCCCGTAGCGTTCCCCACTTCAATGCTGCTGCTGTTACCCACTCAAGAGCCCAGACCAGAAACCTGGGGGTAAATGGAGGCTCCTTTCCCATCCCTAACCCCAGATTCAGTGACGGTAAGCAGGTCAATTCTACCTTCTAGCTCCCTCTTTGTTCTGCTCCTGCTTTCTCCTTGCTGTCAGGCAACTTTTTTCAGTTAGGCCTTCTGTCTTCCTTATCTCACTTACCATCTGTCTAAAGTGGGTCTCCTGAAAAGCAGATCCTCAAAAAAGGATTTGGGTGTGGGTAGCTTATTTGGAAGGTGCTCCTGGCAAGGGCTCTGAGAGAGTGGTGATGTGACACAGGGGAAATGAGGAGAGAGATTAAAAAGTGGCTAATGAGTGGCTCACCACAGAGGACAACTGGAGCCCAATCCACTGTGACCTTCCCCCGCCCCCACTCTTGAGAGACTTTGGGGAACATGCTTCAGAAGTATCTTCTTGAAGCATGAGGAAGCTGGGGCCAAAGTGACCCAGAGATACAGGAAGCCATCAGCATGCGTGGGGCAGTCTGCAGAGATCTCTGGGGATGCGCAGTGTGTGGGAGGGGTGCTCTGACAGTGGCAGCTGTGCCTCCTAACTGGCCATCCTTGCTCTTTCTCACCTACTCCTGACCATTGCCCTATGTGACCCTTCTAAAATGCCAAATAAATCAAACTATTCACTGTTGAAAATTTGTATTTCCCATTGCTCTCAGAAGGAAATCCAAATGTGGGTGCCTGGGTGGCTTGGTTGGTTAAGCGTCTGCCTCTTGATTTTGGCTCAGGTCATGATTTCACAGTTCATGAGACTGAGCCCCATGTCCTGACAGCGTGGAGTCTGCTTGGGATTCTCTCTCTCCCTTTCTCTCTAGCACTGCCCAATGCTCTCTGTCTCAAAATAAATAAATAAACTTAAAAAGTTATATATATATATATATATATATAAAAGAACTCCAAATGGCCTCACTTGATTTGCTAAGGCTCTGTACTGTCTCACCCTTCCAACCTTATCTCCTATCACTCCCAGCACCTACTCCAGACTCTAGGCTTCAGGCACATTACACTAGCTGTAGTTTCTCTCTCGAGCCACACTGAAGGGTCCCTGCACACAGCAGTCCTTCTGCCTAAAAGCTGCCCTATTATGTGCCAGGCACTGTGCTAGACACTTTGGATCAATGAAAAACGAATCACAGTTCTGGTCTTCAAGGAGCTCACTCTCCAAAGGGGAGGAGACAGACACATACAAAGAAGTACTTATACTTCCAACTAGATGCTAGAACATGATGCGTAAGTGCAGACTTGATGGATATACAGGAGGCTTATGGTACACACAGGAAGAAACAGCTTGGTGTGTGCAGAGGAACTTCTTAGATTTCTGAATGGGGCTGGTGAGGGGTCTGGCAGGAAGAGGTGAGGCGGAGGCTCGCCAGGTGGTCAGGGATTCCTGCTTCCAAGGGAGCCTGGACTTTGTTCTTTAGACGAAGACATAATAAGAGGGCCCATTTTCATCCTTCTGGACACTTTCTAGATTCACTGTGGGACTGCCTCCTCTAAGGAGCCATCTTCTGTGCTTTCCTAGTGCCTTCAGAAACCCCTCTTGCTGGTTAGCAGGCTAGTTCTAAGGCGTCTCTCTCCCATGGCCTGCCAGCCCCTTTGAAGGAAGTGCTGTTCTTCCTCATCTCTATCACATGCCTGCTACAACGCTGCTAAGTCTTTTCAGTTCAGACATTCCTGGACCCCGGAGTGCTATCGGCAGGCTCCTCATAAGTTCCCTCCAAGCCAATGGCACACATAAGTGTTCCGCTCATGGTCTATGCCAAGTTGAGCGCTGGGAGTTGCTGGAGACACTAAACTTTCAGATACATACTTGAGACCTGAATAGAAGCTATAATGATTTCCTAAAATTGGTTATTTGAATTACAAATAGTGATTATGTTTTGCTACTGCATTTTACTATAGCTGTGCTCTAGAATTTTCAAACTTATTCTTCCTTCTCTCCATTTTCTTCCTCTGCTTTCCTTCCTTCTCACCATACCCTGAAATTCTTAGACAAGGGCTCTGACATGCAGAGGGTGGGGAGAGAGGTGCTCTCTTAGGTGATGCAAATATCTTTTTATTTCTACTCTGGCTGGAGCCATGACCAAGCTCTCTGGTTTTCTGGAGTGACCAACAGCATTTGAATGGGATGCCCGGCAGTCTGAACTGGTCTTCTGTGTCCTGGGATGGTCAGCTTCTGGAGGAGTGGGAGATGGGATGGAGCAATGGGAGGGTGAAAACCTGTTTTGGAAGTCTGTTCTTCATGGCCCCTCTTCTTCCATGGTGAAGGACAGGAGGAAATGAGGGGGTTACTGATCACTGCCTAGGCTTCAATGTAAAAGTACCAAACTCTTCTATTTTCCTGGAGCAGAGAAGTCAAATGCAGCTGCCCTTGCAGCTCAGAAGCTGGAAAACACGCATTTCCACATGACTTGCTGATTTACACCAAATTTTAATGTGTTTTCAAAACTTCCCTATAGTCTTTGCTGCTGGCTCTTCTGGAAAGCAATACTGTGGGGCTCTGAGCAGAGCTCCGGGTTTATTTTCCAATGTCTGGTGTTTATGTGCCGCTTTTGTGCTGGGTTCTCCCCAGTACCTTGCCCTGTCCTTGAGAGAGGAAGCCTGCGAGCCTCCAGCTTCCTTTGTAACTTCCCAGTTCCTTTGCCTGGTCTCTGCGCATCTGCTCACCCACCCCAATCACTTTGTTTCAAAGTGCTGCGGTACTGAATTTCTCTTTCAAATGAAAATAACCATTTGGCTCTGTGTTCATTGCATAGGCACCTCTAGGTGCAGAAGTAGGCGGTGTGGCTGTAGAAACTCTCCAAAGGTTAGCAGCCTTCAGGATGCAAGGACCAACAATGGCTCACCTCCTGAGGACCTCTGTCGACAAAAACCAGTAACCCCACAAAACACAAGGGCAGTCCCAAGCATATCACCTTTGCACCGCTCTCAGAGAAGACAGTATTTGCACATGGGTTGGGAGTTCAAGTCCTCAGTGCCCTCCTCTTAAGCTGTGACCTCCAATGGTCACTTTAGCGCTCTGCTTCCCTTTCCTCTTCTTAAAATGGGAATAGAAACTGAATCTACTTCATGGGGATGTTGTGAGGAATACATGAGCTATCAGATGCAAAATGTTCCGCACATAGTTTGGCGCTCAAGGAATACTATGTCTATTAGTAATTGGCGATTACTAGGAGGCTGTATCTCTCCCGGGATGTGGGGCGCTTGGCTCGCCAGCCTGAAAGGGGTCGCACACTCGAGGCCCCTTCAAGTACTTTCTCCGGGCCCGGGCCCAGGTCCCAGCCGCCACTGCGCGCCAGGGACCGAAGTCTCATTGTGCTTGCTCAATGAGGGTGACCCGGGCGGCTGCCCAGACACGAGCACAGGTGCGGCCCTGACCACAATGAGGGCGTGGGCGCGTGCGTGGCGAGCAGAGGTCTGCAAAGGGCCACTATGGCCCGACGGCGGGGGCTAGGGGCATGAGGAACGGGTGGGGGCGCGGCCCCAGGAGCTCGGCAGGGAGGCGTCTGGGCCGGCCCGAAGGACCCTGCCTGGCACCGGACTCCGGGCGTCAGCCGAACTCGCGCCCCGGAGTCCCGGCCCCGCCCCCGGAGCCCCGCCTCTCGGTGCCCCCGGTTGGCTGGAGCCGGCGGCCACGCGCGGCGATTTGCCACGCGCCGCGTCACTAAAGCCGCTCCCGGTCCCGGCCCCCGCGGGCTGGTCAAGGAGGCAGCAGCGGGGGGAGGCCGGGGCTGTAGGGCGCGACGCCGCCGGGCCGCCCCGCCCTGGGAGGCGCCTAGGCCCTCATCAAGTGACCAGTATCCCTTCCAGGAGAACACGGTCCTTCAGAGGGAAGCGAGCTCCAGCTTGTAGCCCCGGCGCCAAACCGCCGTCATCTCCTTCCTGTGCCGGGTGATCCGTCTCCTCACCCACCCGGAAAAACATAGTCCGCCCCTCGCGTCCTTGTGGAGGAGCACTTGCTTCCACTGTGACTCTCTTTGCCCGTACTCTCGTCTTTCCCATTCCAAGTACTCTAGGACCCACCGAGAGGATAAGTCAGCGCTGAAGAGAAACCTCAAGGGAAAAGAGAGAGAGGGCGCCGAGGGGAAGGGAGGGAAAGGCGAGGCTGGCGGAGGGACACCAAGGGACAGGGCCGTAGTGCGCACGCGCGGCGGCAGGAACGAGTTCCGGTCTGGCCGGGGCCTGTCTCCTAAAAATAGCCCCGGTGTGGGGATCCGTGCGCGGATGTCCCGGCGAGTCCCGGGCTGAAGGAGGCGGCTCCGGGCGGCGCGGAGCGCTGGTGGCTGGCCCGGGCTGCAGCGTGTGCGCGCTCGCCAGCTGCGCCGGAGACACGGTGAGGGCCGCGGCGGCTGGGCTGCGTCCACCAGGCCGACGGTGCTGGAGGGGGGCGGTGTCTCGGTGAGGGGGCCGGGAAGGGGCTGGGGGGCGCCGGGGCGGGGGGCGGCGCGGCCGAGGAGGGGCGCCCGCGGGGCTCCGGGGACAGCAGGGCAGGGCGGCGTCCGGCTGGCAGGGGGCTGGGGTCGCAGGCGCGCGGCGGCGGGGCGGGTGGGGTGCGGGGAGGCGGCGCGGGGTGGTCGCGCGGGGTCTGCGTGGAGGGGCGAGGCGCCCGCGGTGGTGGGGGCGGGGTGCCCCGAGGGCGGGCCCGGGGTCTGACCGCTGTCGCGGGCCGGCTAGGGGAGGCTCGGCCGCGCGAGCTCGGCGCGGGGAGCCTCCCCGTGCGCGCACCGGGTTTGGGGCTGGGGGGCTGTGCTGGACGGCGCCTTCTTGAAAGTTGAGGGAGTTCCCTGGGGGCCCGGAGCCTCTCTGGGGCGTTCCGTCCGAAGGCCCTTTTCCTCTCTCTTGCCCTCCGCGGCCCGGGTCTCCCCAAAGGGATTGATCCTTCGTGCCGAGGGCGCTCTGCGCTGTGGTAGGACCTGAAGAAGTTCCCCCACTTCTGCTTTGGGAGAAGGTTGGTCGAAGCGGGCAGAACATTGAGGTCCGAACTCTCGGCGCGTGTGTGCAGATGTCAGTGGTGGGGTCGGTATTTGGGGCGGCCTGGGAGGTGGCCCCGGGCTGGGGGCACCTGCGGGGTGCGGACGCCCGCCAGTGCGGGGAGATGTCGCGGGGAAGGGGCGGCTGCAGAGGGAACAGCTAGCTCCCCCTGACATCCCGGTGGATCCCCGCTCCCAGGGAAGCTTTTATGTGGTAGAAACTTTGCCTTTTAGTTCGATATCCTCTGTCTTCGAACAGCGGGGATTAAGTCAGTAGGAGAAGTAGCGCAAACAAGTTTGGAAGAGGTGAACATCTCTGAATTGGAAAAACAAATCCCCCCCCCACCCATGAAAGTGTAACTATAAAAATATTCTTCAGATCTGAAGTGTGGTTCCAAGAGGTACGAAGTGAGTCCCCTGTTACGGTCCAGTAGGGAAACCGTGTGTAGACTGAAGAATTGCGGCAGCATTGTCCTGCATTTTAGTTGACAGTAAGATTGGTATTGCAATTAATGCGCTATTAGAAAGACTTGCTGTGATGTGTTGCAGTGGTATACGTATTTTTAAACAAATGTCTAAGATTTTTCAAGGTTTTTTTTTTTTTTTTTTTTTGGCGCATGTTTTCCCCATGTCTCATTTACTCATCTACGAGTAAATGAAGAGAAGGTTCTCCAAATCTGTAATTAGGTGTACATTACACAAGAGTACTTTCCCTTTAAGAATCCAGCTGTGTTGTTTTGGCAACTGCCAAGTGCTCCAGTTGTCAGTTTTAAAATCTGTTACCTTGGCAGTACTTGAACAGTCTGTGGAGAAGGTAAACAAAATAGCTTTAAAAAAAAATTTTTTTTTTGAAAACACAAAAATGGCATTTATTTTAATGTGAGTTTAGAAGGTGAGGATAAAATAGCTGTGTTGTGCTATTATGGCTTTTGTATGTACATTTTTGTTTTGGGGGTATTTTTGGGTATATTTTTGGAGGGTTCAGTCTTTACTGAATGGCATCTTTTGTTTTAGGATAAAAGTCAAAAGTGTTTAAAGCAGGTGCCAATTTTAGTTAGGCTTCATAACCAGCGTAAGGAACACATGTGTCCTATAAATTATTAAGATTAGTTCTATATAATGATACACTAATTAATTCTGGAATCACTTTTAATTCTCATTGAGCGTTGTAAAAAGTTGTGATAATGGTATTATCATAAAACTCTGAAGAGCTAAAGCTAGTGATTTAAATACTTTGTAGACCTAATCTTTAACAATTGTGTTGAAAGAGTGTTTCCAATAGAAAGGTATTCGGTTAAAGCAGTCAGCAATCGTGAGTAATAATGGTTTTTCTAAACTTAATTGTTTGCATATGTTTCATTTAATTCACATTTTGTTATATATAAAACCATGGTGGAACAAAGATGATAAAATTATGTTTAATTCCTTAAATTACTTCCTAGCAAAAGTTTAAATTATTGAGGGAGTGAGAGAGAGGCGGGGGTGCTCAGTGGACGGAAAATAGCTCATTGGGGCTCTGAAATAATAATTGTAATGTCGCTATGCTGAATTATGGAAGGAGAATATTCTCCTATATTCTTAAGAGTTTCTATGTTTCCTTAATGGGTATGTGTGACAAAGATTGTTTTTTGTAAACACAACTGGAAATAATCTTTTAAAGATACCGAGTTGTTTTTGAGTGGTGATGTTTTATTTTTCAAAGCAATTGCATTATAGTTTTGTACTTACCATTTAGAATGCAGTACAGGTTAAAATTAATTTATTAATATGCGGGCAGTAGCAGCGTTGCTCATGGTTTGGCTACCAACAGAGAAATATCAGTGTATTCTGAGGGCGGTTAAGTAATAAAGTGTTTTTTATTAGAACATAATTTTCAAGTTTGAAATATTTTAGTTAAGTCTTTTAATAGATTTGTATTCTGATTTAGGAGGAGGAAACTGTAAGCAAATTTGTTTTTGGGAAGTAGCATGCCTTTCAGTCAGGTTTTGGAGAGCCACTTTTTCTTTTTTTTTTCTCTTCACTGCTTTTAAGTCTGGCAAGAGGAATTTAGTCTAACAGTCAATGTCGATGGTCTTGAATTTTGTATAGGCATTTTTCAGTTTCATATATTTTGTCTTTGTCTTGTAATAGACTGTACTTCCTTTTTTTTTTTTTTTTTTTTGGAAGAGATGCTCTTGTTACATGTGAATGCCACAAAGTCTAGCTGAAGTTTTCTTTAAGCAGTGATGGAGCAATGAAAATACTGCTTTGTGGGTTGAAAACAACCAGTATTGCTTTTTTCTAGATGAAAAAGAAAACCTGTGAACATTCTTAGTAAATTGAGAAGTGAGTGTCTTCCAATGTTTAAGTAATAAGAGTAAATACGGCAAATCAAATCAATCTTCTAGTTAGATAACCTCATGCAAAAGAACACTTTAACGTGTCCTGCTGGGTTTACAAGCCTCATAAAGGAAGGCTGCTTGACTTTGTCATCACGTCTTGGTTCACATCGCAACTCCACCACTTACTCATAGGATGTCACTTATGAGATGTCTTCTGTAAAACAGGAGAGAATTATACTACTTGCCCCATAGAATTGTTAGCATTAAATGAAATAATGGGAGTGAGAGTTCCTAGCACACTACCTGAGGTGTAATGTACAAAAATACATATTGCCTGATGTCCTTCATCCCTTCCTCTGTACACCCATTCCTCCATACATTGTCTCTTACTTCCTATGAAGACTGTATAAGTACTCTGTCCAGTATCTCAGTGCTTAGTGTCTGTGACCAAGAGGACTTCATATAATGTATAAATGCAGGAGACTGCTCATCAATTTTTGGAGCATAAAAATCCCCAGCATTTTTAAAAATAATTTTTTTAAATGTTTATTTTTCAGAGAGAGAGAGAGACCCAAGTACAAGCAGGGGAGGGGCAGAGAGAGAGAGGGAGACACAGAATCTGGAATAGGTTGCAGGCTCTGAGCTGTCAGCACAGAGCTTGATGCGGGCCTTGAACCATGAGATCATGACCTGAGCTGAAGTCGGACACTTAACTGACTGAGCACCTCAGGCACCCGCAAAATCCCAGCATTTTAAATTCATTGTCAGATTGTACATAAAATGTTTAGTTGGCTATTCTACATTAGGTTTTTGATCTGCAGTCTTTGATTGTAACCTCCATAATCTCTCCAAATATTAAAAAAATTAGAATTCGATCCCTTTTCCCTCCTTGTCACTGAAATATGTCTTATGTGAATTATCTGTGTGAGTTGTCTTCAAGATACAGTATTTAAAATTTGAAATTAGAAAAATATTTTTATTGCCTACCTGGAATAGGTGTATTTTAAAAATAACCTTTCTTTACTGGGTATCTGTAAGTTTTTATATTTCATTTTACCTGCTCTGTGGAACTAAATGATTTTATCTGTGTATGTTTTATCTATGTAATCTTTAATAAATGTACCTGTGTCTAGTTTATTATAATTAAGAATATAAGCCCATTTATTAGTCTCATATGTAGCATATGTGTTGCTATATATTTAATAATAAAGTATTTTTGTACAGATGTTTATTTATTGATTTTAGCAATATTTGTATTTATTGAACTTGATATTTATTAAACTAAATATTTAATATTGAATTGTCTTAGTAGTCACTTGAAATCATAAACTGATGAGTTAAAAAAAATTAGCTGGTTTGTGAGGTGGAATACCAACTATTTGAACATTGGTGTATGACAGCAGGTAATTTACTTCATTGGTTTCATAAGTGATGATGCTGAAAGCCAGAGGAATTGTTAACATGGGTGAAAAACACACTAGTTGATCAGACTTTTAATAAATATCAACTTAGGTACATCTTGTCTTGACTCAATGCTAATTTAATTTCTTTCTTATACAAAAATGTAAACTTTATGAACTTAAAAAATAATTCAACCTTCAGTAAAGTTATATGTTTTGAGAAATATTTTGGTATTGTGGTTGCAAATTTATACTGCATGAGCTGGACCTTTTTACCAGGTTATTTTTATTACAAGCAGCATGCATATGCAGGTTGACTTGGATTAGTTCGAGGTATAATTTGTGACTCTTGTAACAAAGGGATACTCTTCATGTTAACCTGGTAAAATAACTTGTAACTCTTGGCTTAGTAAAACTCTGGTGCTCTTGTTTGCTTGTCTTACCTCTTATTCCCTAGCAATTCACATTTTACATAGAGACTGGGACTATATTTCTAAAATTTACATCTAAATATCATTCTTCTAAGGAAAACTTTGAAGGCATATAAAATCATTAGAGAGGCAATAATTTAAGGGATAAGATACTGGCCTCTAAAATCAAGACTGCCTAAGTTAGAATACCCAACTCTAGCAACTTGTGTTTTTTGGCAGTTTCTCAACCTTCGCAAGCCTCAGTGTACAAAATAGTGATTATACTATTACGTACTTTATAGGGTTGTTGAGAGGATTAAATGAGATGTATGTTATAAAGCCGTTAGCACAATGCTGGGTACTTAAAATGCAATATTTTTTTTCTCCTACTATTACTATCACTGTTGCTTCAACTGTAACTGCCATTATTCGTCATGGTTCACTTTATAATATGATTCTATCTAGTCTCTCCAGGCTCATTGTCAGCCACTATCTTTCAGTTTCTGTGACCCAGTTAAGGCCAGCTGTTTGTTCTTCTCTGAAAATGCCATATATTTTCATGCTGATGACTCCCACTTTTATTTTTTTAGCCCAGAATTTTCCTAAGCCTGGTATCCACTTGGAAATCTAGTTGGAATCTCAAATGTAATATTAGCCATATGACTGAAACATAGTCATTTATTCCTCTCTCCCAATCTTCCTCCCTTACCCCCAAACTCTGATGTCTTTACTGGCCCTTACCCTTCTCAATGAATGGCAGTACTCATGTCAAAAACTTAAAAGATAACACCAGGATTCTTTTCTTTTCTCTCAAATCCAGTCTGTCCACACGGTCTCTTGTCCTTTAAGACTTTATCTCCTGCCAGTCTACCACTCTTAGTCTTCACTGCCACCTCTTTATTTCAAGGCATTATTATCTCTTGTATGAATTGCTGCAGTAGCTTCCTAACTGGGCTTGTTTCTTCTCTTGCTCCTCAGAAGTTGGTTCGTCACATAGCAGCCGTAGGGATCATTTTAATATCCTAAATCATGTCATTTCTCTGCTTAAAATCTTCCAGTGACTTCCCATTCCTCTTCAAATAAAGTCTGTACTTCTTTCCATGGCCTGAATGGCCCTGAATAATCTTTCTCTGTCTCGTTGTTCCTCCCCTCTTTTATTGTGTGCCAGCCACACAGTCCTCTTATTGTTCTCTAAACCTTATATGTCCTTTCCCATTTTAGGATATTTTGCACTTTTTGCACTACCTGCTTGAAATGCTCTTCAGAAGGCTGGCGTGGCCAAACCCTTTGGAACTTGGCCCAAATCTCACTTTGTCAACCCAGTGCACCCTTTTTAATGTTGCACTCTGTTAGTTACTCTTTTGTGCATCTTACTTCTTTCAAGACACTATAATTTGTACACATTGTATTTGTTTAGATATTGCTTACTATCTTTTTACATTACTTGATTATAAACTCCTTGAAGGCAGAGGCCTTATCTGTCTTGTTGACACAGTGGCCTTAGCACACTGCCTGACGCTCGGAAGACAGAAATATTTGAATTAATGCTTCCATATCTTTATTCGTGTTTTTGGTGGAGATTGGAATGCTCTTACTTTTAGGTTGTGGCTCAGGTGTCAGGTATGATACCAATTTTAGTCTCTAGACAAAATTTGTCTCCCTTGCTCTTGATACAGACACTATTTGAAGAGTAATTCTCTTTTTAGGTTTAAAGGATTGTAATTGATGTCATTTTCTTCTGCTGTGCTGAGTTCATGTGTCAAAGACTATTTTGTTCTTTGTGTATGCTCAGTGCTTACAACCTATCATGGTACATAGTGAATGTTCGGTAAATGGTGAATGGAAGTTGTCTTAATCAACTAAAATGACTAACCACAAACCAGTTTACCCAAATCAGACTTTCAAAATTATAAAGGTACTTTTCAGACTATAAAATACTACCTTATGCATTTTCTATACATATTAACATGTTGTTGTCATCATTTTGGTCAGGACAGGAATCCCAGAGCTGTTGAGCACAAGTGGCATTTCCTGAGATTCCATTTTGTCTTCTTTCTGGGCAGCGAGTAGCCATCTTGTCTGAGGCTCTGTTGCCAGTTTGAAATGTGTAACATAGTAAAAACGGTGTTAGAAATTATAATTAGTTACTGGTTGTTCCTTACTAACCAACATTCCCTCCCTTTAACATGATTTCATGTTATTTCAGAAAGGCTAGGGAGATGAGCAATTCAATGTGGTGTATGTGAAGTACAATACTATTTCAGCTGTGTTGCTGAAGATTTACCAAAGAGCTTTTGTGGCCAATATCAGGAACTTAACCACCATTTGTAATAATGAAAATCATTCCACATTCTACACAGCTGACTTATAAATGGGCTTTTTAAACATTTGGGGACTGCTTTAGTAAAGTGTTTATGTTAATACGGAAAAATTTTTTCATAACAGTGTTAAACTTAATTCGACATGGATTATGAAAGGAAACGGAGAGAAGAATCTGGGAGTTAAGATCTTTTTTTCCCCACAAATGGCTTAGTTTCCTCAAAGTAAAGTTTCAGCATTGGCAGGTTTTTAAAAAAAAACCATTTTGTTTTGAAAAAACTTACAGAAAAGTTACAGGAATAGTACAGTGAACTCTCATACTGGTCACTTAGATACACTAATTGTTAATGTTTAACACAATTGCTTTATCATTTTTTATATTTGCAGAGTGGCCCCGAAGTCTGGAAATAGATATTACTGTTTTGTTTTATTTATAGTTTGAGACTCCTTGATTACATCTTCTGGAGTGTGCCAAAGATACAAGTTTATTCAGTTAAAACAGAGGCAAATCATTTGAGGCAAAACTTTACAGATGTGTATAAGGGATAGATGGAAATGCTGCATTAATGCACTGTGTACCTTTCTAACAAGGAAAACATACTAAGTATATTATACAGTGTCATTGAACATTAACATGTATTGTAATAGCAAGAATCCATTCTATTGATCTCTTTTTTCTTCTTCTTTTCTCCCCATTTTCCTTTTTATTCCTCTTCCTCTTGTAATTTTATTATTGAACCATTTGAGAATATGTTGCACACATCATGGTCTTTTATCCTTAAATACTTCAGTTGATATCTCCTAAGAATAAGACGTGTTCTTACATAACATGTAAGAATAGTATGATGGATTCAAGAAACTTAATATTGATACTGTAATTTGGTACATAGTTCATGTTGAAATTTCTTCAGTTGTGCCAATAATATCCTTTAATAGCATATTTCTAATTAGTCCTTTAGTCGTTTTCTCCTTTTTCTCTTTTTCCTGACATTAATAGTTTTGAAGAGTACAGGCCCTTTGTTTTGTAGGATGACATCCGTTTGGGTTTGTCACATTGCTTCTTTGTCGTTAGATTCAGGTTGTGCATTTTTGGCAGCAGTGCCAGATAAGTGATGGTACACCGTCAGTGCATCACCTCAGGAGGCAAATGATGTCAAACTGACGGTGATGTTTACTTGGATCACCTCGTTAAGGTTTGCCTGCCGGTGTTCTCTATATAAAAGTTATCACTGTCCTCACTGTTGTTATTGAATAATCTGGGGAGAGGCACTTTCAGACCGTGTTGATGCTCTGTCCTCCCCAAAACATTCACATCATGATTTTAGCGTTTGTTGCTGATTCTTGCCTGAGTTTGTTATTACTCAGTCGTTCCAAAATGGTGTTTGTCTAGCTATTTGTCTGCATTTATTAGTTGGCAATCTGTTGTAAAGGAGAGCTTTCCCTTCTCATTTGCTTATTTAATATCAATATAAATTCATAGATTTTTCTTTTTGTTAAATAGATTATACTCTGTTACTATCAGTATTAATTTTGATATTCCAAATTAACTCAGGTTTGGTCAGTGGGAAATCCCTTTAACCTACTCATTGTTTTGACATGTTTCTATCATGTTTGGAGCACTTCCTTATTTTTGGGACATTAAGATATTGCAGGCTTATCATCTGCTTTTCCTGCTCATGTCCTAGAATTTGCCATTTCTTCAAGGAGTCCTGGTTTCTCTTATTGTAAGACTATTTAGAAACCAAAAACTGGGCAGTTGGTATGCTCCTTGATAGGAGTTTCACTGTTTCAGAGCCCTGTCAGCTGAGCAACGTAGGAAATTTTGAGTTTACGCTGATTTCTCAGGCAGTAGATTATCATTTCTCTTTACATTCCTGAAACACCTTAGAAAAGTCTTTTCCTCTGAAAGCATTAGTAATTTAAGTGACTGCTTGCTTTAATTTATTTTTTTTAATGTTTATTTTTGAGAGAGAAAGACAGACAGTGTGTGAGCGGGGGAGAGGCAGAGAGAGAGGGAGACACAAAATCCCAAGCAGACTCCAGGCTGTGAGCTGTCCGCCCAGAGCCTGATGTGGGGCTTGAACCCATGAACTGTGAGATCATGACCTGAGCCAAAGAAGTTGGATGCTCAGCTGACTGAACCACCCAGGCGCCCCTATCTAGTTTTTTATTTATTCATTTCTATAATGGTTATTGTTTTCCAAAACATATTGTATGTTTCTTGGGAGTTAGGAATGCTGTTTTTAGATCTCTTTGTATATTCACTGATTATATTCCACAGTGCCTTGAACATGGTTGATACCTGTGTGTTGCTTATGATATATTATTATAGTAATGACTCAGTATGATCTTTATTACTCTTATACCCTAATTAAATATTCTTATGTTTGTTGTAACATTTTGGGTAAATTTGTGGAAACTTTGAAGTGAATTTGTTCTGTTTTTGATAACATTGCTATCCTAGAAGAAATGAAGAACTTTTAAGTTTTTCAACTTTAAAAGCTTAAAAACTTAATTCCTGAGATTAAAGTATGTAATTAAAAGAACATCAAAATACTTCATCTTGGCATTGCTGTTTAATAGTGTTTTGTTCTTTAGCAAGTAATAACCTTTCTGGGCATCTCTTTAATTATAAAATGAGATGATATCTGGATCCTTTTAAACTCTGTGTTACCTACTTTATACCTAATTAGCATTGAAGTGTTTATGAAAGTAAAATTAAGTGCCACAGAGTATAGTGGAAAGAATATTGTGTGCCTGGACCGGAAGTCATTGGGTTCTAATTCTTTGTAAGCATTGTGTTACTTTGGCAATTTATTTCACAGTTTGATCTTTATTACCTTATTCGTTCACTCCATTGGTCTAGGTGATGAGGAGAACAGTGAACAGGCTTGGCTTTCATAGTCAGATGGCAGTATGGACATATGATTTATAATTCATTTTGCTATGCGCTTGTTGTGTACCATGCAGGGTGCTATAGGAGCATATAGAAGGGGTGATTAACCCAGTTTCAGGGAGGCCAGGAAAATTTATATCAGAGGAAGTGACACTTAATTCAGGTTGAAGCCTCAAGAGCATTTAGCCTTGTAAAGAGGGTGGGTAATTTACCAGAGCTGTGTTAAAGATGAGAGATGTACTTAGAGAGTTTGGATTGCTTGGAGAAACTCAGAGTACAGTATGGATGAATCAAGCAGTGTAAGGGAGGGCAGGCTCCATAGGAGTAGTGAAAGATGAAACCGAAGACATAAGTAGGGGCCAGATTATGAAGACCCCTTAAGCTATGTTAAGGAATTTGAACTTTATCCTAGCGAAAGTTAAGAGTATCTTAAGCCTGGGAGGAAATGAAAAAATAATGCTGCACTGGGTGTTATATGTAAGTGATGAATCACTAAATTCCTCTTCTGAAACCAGTACTACACTATATGTTAACTAACTTGAATTTAAATAGAATCTTGGAAGAAAAAAAAAGATAATACTGATTGCACTGTGGAGAATTCTTAAGAGAGTTAAAAGTGGTAGGCAAGGAAGAATAATTAGGAGGGTGTTACAACACATTTGTTAGAAGAGGTAAGGTGGCTTGGACTGTGGTCTAGGATGAGGATGGAAGAAACAAGTGGATTTCAGAGATCTAGAGGAGGTAGAATAATGAAAGAATTCGATGGTGGAGGGCATGTGGAAGGTGAAAGAGAAGGAGGATTTAAGAGTGATGATTAGGTTTATGGCTTGGGTAGTTGAGGGAATGAATGGGTAGTTTACTGAAATAGGAAGCACAGGAAGGAGAGCAGGCCTGAGGGGACTATGAGGAGTTTACTTGTGAGAGAGTGCCCGAAAGGATAGAGGTGTAGTCAGAGGTGCCAGACTTCCTGGTAATGACAGAACCTAAGGATTTGGCATGGAATGGGTATTTGAAGAAGAGTGGAAGAGAAAGTATGAAGTAATCTGGAAACAGTATGTGTGTGTGTGTGTGTGTGTGTAGCCAAAGGACAGTACCATATTTTAGGTGATCTTAAGGTTTTCATTGTTTGCTTTGGAAAACAGAAATGAAAAATTTCAAATAGAGTCTTCTTAGTAAGATTGTCTTCTCAAGTACAACAGCAAGAAACAAACATACAACCCACAACAATGAAACCATTTTTTCCTAAACAGAGTGGGAAACTATTGCTCCAGCTATCTAAAAGTGTCAGTGCTTCTCAGTAGTGGCTAAAAATTATGAAACCTGTCAGATATACAAAAATTAGAGTGAAAAATGTAACGTGAATGTAATGAATCTTTCTGAATCCCACTGCCCTTTTTCATCTGCAGAGGTAATCATTATCTTAAATAAGGATTTGCCTTTTTCATCCATTCATTTTTAAGACCATATATCCATTTGTATTGCTAAACAATATATAGTATTTTTCATGTTTTAAAACTTTATAAAATGATATTGAATTTGCATATCCTTCTGCAGTTTATGTCTCAACAAATAATCACATTGCAATCACATTATTCTTTCAGTATAATTAATTGGATATTAACATTAGAACAAAATAATATATTATGTCATTGATGAAGTACACTTTGAATTGCCATGAGAATTATCATAATTTACTTAGTAAGTCTTTGTAAAAACTAATCATTTTGTGGGTATTCTTTTTTTTATATTTTACTAAAAAATATATTGTGGAATAATGTTGGAGATAGAGAAAAGTTAGAAAAATAGTATAGATTGTTCCACTAATGTTGGATCACTGTGGTATAATAATCAAAACAATATCTTAATATCAATTTCCTGGTTAACTAAGTTAAATATCTTATTTACACTTCATCAGTTTTTTTTTCCTAATGACCCTTTTTTTGGTGCTAGGATCCAACCCAGGATCCCACATTGCATTTATTTTTTCTATGGTCTCCTCAAATCTGTGATATACATTCATTCTTTTCTCGTTCTTCTGACCCAGATGTTTCTTGAGGAGTACTAGTCATTATTTTTTATAATGTCTTTCAATTTGGGTTTCTCTGATGCTTAATTTGGAATTTTGCATTTTTGGCAATAAAACCACTGAAATAATGATAATGTCAGGAATACATGCTGTCAATATCTTACTACTGGGATGTTAATCTTGATTACTTAAAGTGGTTTCTGCTGGTTTTTCCATTGTAAAGTCACAGTTTTTCTCTTTGAAAATGATAAATACCTTGGGGGAGATACTTTGAGAGTATGTTAATTTCCTGTTTCTCTTCAAACTTTCACTTGTGTTTAGCACTCATGAGTAGAACTTAACCTGCAACAATTAGAGGTTTCCCCCCCACTATCTGATAGTAGAATGTGCTTGTGAAACCTTCTTAAAGGTGAAATGGTGTAAAGAAGCCATTACTATTAATTTATATGGAAAAATTTTTTGAGCTTTTTGTTTCAAAAAATAACCTCTTTTAGGCTTTTCTGGTACCTTAGAACACATCATATTAATGGATGTGCAGAATAAATAGAGATAAAGTACAAATGCACACAAAGAAAATTCAAAACTATGGCAGTTAGAGATTACAGAGATGCTGAGTGTAGTTACCAGGGGAGGAGTTTGGTGGTGCTGCTCAGGGTGTGTGCTGCCTCTGTAGTGGCTCACTGCAAAATAAATGCTGAATGTTGTTTTTGCCTTTTTTCTTATAAGAAAAAAAAAAACCCTTTCCATCTTTCTCTCAGGTAGGAAATAGGTACTATTGTGGGTCTTTCATTAAAGTAATGTGAATTTTCAAAAAGCTGGTGGAGTACCTGTATTATCCTAATAGTTACCTAATGGTAATTTTTTTGGTTTTGGGTTTTGTTTTGTTTTGTTTTGTTTTTTTTTTGGTTCTTTTCTTCTTTATCAATTAGATAAATTGATCTTCTTATTGAAGAGATGTCACTTCTCTGTCGTTTATTCAGTTACTTATTTATGTCATTATAGACTCAAAGGTATTTTATATTGTAGGTTATAATTTGATGCTACCATTTATTTTATTGCTCAGATTGTCCATCTTTGGCCATTGAGAGCTCCTCCTGTTTGACTCTTGGGTCCTTTTGACATCTCTTCATTCTTTTTTTTAAAGAACTTCCCTACTTTCTGGTGCTACAAGAAACTCTGGGCTAATTTGTTTTACCTATCCCAACCCTGGAGTTATTCTCTTTTCCAAAGAGCCCTGACTCCTTTTATTGGAGGAAGACATTTAGAATCCAAGATCTGGATGGTGGGTGTGCTCATTGCTTTTGGGGTGTCATTGTCTGCCTTCTCAGCAGAGCTAAGAAAATAGATGTGCATATATTAACTCACACATACACATCACATTCGGTTATACTTTAACACAGTGTATGTGTTCCTGAAAATCACTATGCAAAGTCATGCAGTAAAAACCATGGGGTTCGTGGGATCAGTGGAGTTAGTGGAATAATACTCGAAAACTTTGTCAGTGACACATTAAAAAGAGGGTCTTAATATATTTAAAACAACAGCTTAGTTTTAGACGTGTTGAATGGTTAAGTAGTACTTAGTAATATGGCACTTCACTATGAAAAAGACATGAAGTTTTCTTATGTGAGTGTTGCGTGATGGCTTGTGAGTGATTGTGAAGCGGTCAGTGGATAGGTAGTTATTTGAAATCAGATGAAAAAATAACACCAAATATGGATGGCTGTGGCTCATAAATCTTTTGGTAGACTGTGGTAGCTCATATTCATTTCAGTTCTCTCTTGGATGCCTTGTGATTTACTCTTTATTTCTTTTTTTTTAATATTTATTTATTTTTGAGACATAGAGACAGAGCGTGAACAGGAAGAGGGCAGAAAGAGGGAGACACAGAATCCGAAGCAGGCTCCAGACTCCGAGCTGTCAGCACAGAGCCCGACGCGGGGCTCGAACTCACAGACCACGAGATCATGACCTGAGCCGAAGTCGGCCGCTTAACAGACTGAGCCACCCAGGCGCCCCTATTCTGTATTTCTAATAATTTAGTTTTTCCATTTTGTTTTTGAATACATTCACCTTTTAAAATTCTCTATTTTATCCACTTTTGGTTTTAGTTTTGAATTTCTGATTCAAAGTAGTTTTCATATCCTTAAATGTTTGTCTGAATATCTTTGATTTGGAGTCTTGACTTACTTTTTTTTCCTGCTTTGAGTTTGTTTTTGGCAGTGAATTTTCCTCAGTTGGTAAGTGTCAAATTCAGTTTCCTGATTTTCTGGATTTCACTTTTCTTTTGTTCCATTTTTATGGTAGTGTGGATGTTTTACAGTATTCCTAGTTTAATGGTGCCCTCTTCTGTCAGTATAGAACAGTCCTGTTACTTCGGTGGTTTTTGTTTTAATGGTTGGAGAAGGGTTGTGAGACTTACAATTTTGTAATTCTCTTTGGTCATGCAAGACGTTAAATTTTATATTTTATCCTTTTTCTTTTTCCCTTTACTGTCCAGTTGCCAAAAAAGTCTCTTCCCTTCCTTTTGCCTGTTTTCTCCCTCAGAAGCTATGTGTTTCAAAGTTGTGCCCTTTTATGTGGCAGCTAGTGCCTTAAATGGCACCTGTTTCTTTAAATCACCAGAACTTTGAACCTTCTTACCTATAGTCTGTATTCTGATCTGCCCAGACACTTTTCCAGTATATCCACGTTTAGGAAGGGCTTCATATTTTTAGTATTCATGCAGATGACCCTGAGGCTCCTTTGCTCACCTCCTCGCCACCAAGCCTCTGTGTTTAAGTGGGAGTGGAGTGACAGCCTGAGAGATCAAGTGCTAGGATTGGGGAGATTTTTCTGTTTTCATTCACGGTTGTTCTGCTTTGTCTCCAGGCTGTACTGAAAGTATGGTTTTGTATAGAATTTCTTTTTTCCTTTCTTGTTTTTTTTCATATGGTTTAAGGGGAATATTTTTAGAGTTACTTAGATACACCATCGCCGTTGTCCTCACTGAAGTCTCTACTTTGGTGGGAGAAGGAGCAGGAATCTTGAATTATGCTGTCAGTGCTACAGAGCCTTTAGTTAGGAAGAGACCTAGGCCGTCAGCTTCCAATGGTGAGCTAGAGACTTCAGAAAATACCTTGTAGGAGAAATAAACTAATTAAATTTAAATACTCTTACTTCATTCGGTTAGCATGCAAATGCAGTTTCTGGTATTACAGGAGTCTTACGTGCTTTTCTCTGTAAAGCAAAGTTCTTGATTCAAAGATTTTTTTTTGAAATGTATATTGGAAATGCCTTGGTTTTATTATATCATTAATGAGTTATAGGCCTATATTTAGCCAAAGGCTTCTTGGTACTTCTTTATTCTAATGGCAAGCCAGTATGTGAACTTTTTGGAAAAGGTAACTTTTAAACTTGGGAATTGATCTGATAGATGTTAACTTCTTGGAAAATTACACTACATGTACCTCTTTTCATTCTTTTTCTACTTTATTTTGGTTTTCTCTATTTGATGATTTTGACAGTTGTCTTCGGATTACAGTAAGTGGTAGGTGTGGTGTTATTCCTTGGCTGCGTACTCATTATTATGTTTAATAAGATGGCACTAAGTCTGTTTACTGTAGCTAACGTTAATTGGTTCCCTCTCTTTTATGCTTTTTATCCGTCTCGTTAACATGAGAAATTGAACATAAAGTTGGAATTATATGTGGAAGTTCTTTATGCTTGGTTCTAGAATTAGTTGTTTAAAATATTTATTCTTTTAAAACATTCCTTTCCCTAAACTAACAGGTTTTTTGTCAATATTTCTTGTCAGAGTAGACATTGACTTGTTTGAACTAGTCACTATACATTTTTTTAAAATAAAAGTACCAACCAGGATTAAAAGGTGTCTTTAAGCATCTGAAATCTTACATGTAAGTTGAAATCCTTTGTTATTAATGCTATATCTTTGGCATTCTCCACAAGGCTTTCTAATGGTGTTTAAAAGCCAATCAGTACCTATGCCTAGTTGTCTTTGGATCCTCATTTATAAGCTTTCATTTCTTTTTCCATAGTTTCTACAAGTCTTAAATAATGATTCCTCATGCTCTTTATACATTTTCTTTTTATTGCCGCCTTTTTCTTTTGACTGGTAAATATGGTAGTCCCAAAGCAATGTCCATGGCTCTGATTCTTGACTCCCTCTTTTGGACTATCCCTTATCTGTTCTTAGTGCTTTAACTATTGTTTCTACATTATTGGTTGTAAAATAAAAAACACCTAGGAGATGTAGCTCTTTGCTTCTAGGGGGATAATGGCTTAGGTAGGGTAAAATTGCCATTAATTGCTATGCTATGCTAATTATCAAGTGATGTGTAAATCTTAGACTCAGTGAACAGATTAGGGAGTTCAGGGAACAAAAGTTCAGAAGTGATGGGGAGGCGCTTCATGGAAGCATTGATATTTGAGTTGACTGTCAAGTTTTATTTTCAGAGATGTGGAAGATATTCCACATAGAGCAAACAATTGGAGCAAAGGAACTAATAATGAGACAGGAAGTCAGAGGTATGTATTAGACATAGTTTGGCTAGACTGGAAGGCTTTTCAAAAGTAAAGTGGCGGTTGGGGTGCCTGGATGGCTCAGTTGATTGGGCATCTGTGGCTCAGGTCATGATCTCATGATTTGTGAGTTCAAGCCCCGCATCGTCAGGGTCTGTGCTGACAGCTCAGAGCCTGGAGCCTGCTTTGGATTCTGTGTCTCCCTCTTTGCCCCTCCCCCGCTCATGCTCTGTGTGTCTCTCTCTCAAAAATAAAATAAACTTTAAAAAAAAATTTAAAAAAGGAAGTAAAGTGGTAAAGAGGCGTGAGGCCAGATTGGAGAGCATCTTGAATACTGAGCAGTTTGGACTTTGCTCTTCAGGTAAGGAAGAGCTATTGAAAGTTTTTAAGCATGGAAGTAACCAGTGCCTTTAATATGCCCATACAAGATAATGATGATGATATATATGTTTTTTTTTAATTACTAAAGCTTAGTTCCTTAAAGAATTCTCCCCAGCAACACTTTTTTAAAAGCACAATGCTAGGCTCTTTCTTTAATTTGATTGTTTGAAGGGAATTGGTGGGGATACATACCTTTCAAGTAGAAGGCACGGATAAAGACAGATTCTCCTTTTCTTATTTCCCTCTGTATCCTACTTCTTAGTTTCCTTTCCAAGGCTCTGCTCTCCATAGAAAATGTTTTTTTTTTTTCCAATTAGAAGTTTTTTCTTTTGAAATCCAATAGTACTTTGTATCTGTCTTATTGTAGTTACCATGTTTGAGCTTATACTAAATAAGGCAGTAAACTCATACATGCTGCATTGAAGGCTTTTATGCTGGTATGTTAGTTCCTGCATTCTTTTCCTTCTTGTAGGTGCTTGGTAAATGTAAATGAATCTTTAAATTACTGTCTTTCAAATGACCCTTTATAAAGTGTAAAATCTAGGATCTGGATTGAACTAGGCTTTTGACAACATGACTTTAAGACATCTCTACTGCTCTGGTCTAGGTCAGTAGTTCTTAACCTTTTTTCTGCTGTGAGATGAAATTTTGACCATGGATCTACTTAGCAGAGAAGTAAAGTATTACCATAGTTATAGTTGCCACAATTATTCTAGGTTATGTTGTAGATGTAACAGTAGATAATGTGCAGTTCTTAGGGCAGTAGTTATAACTCTTCCTAGTTCTCTTTCACTTAAGAAGGGGTATCAGATTCAGGTACTTTAGAGGTATCAAATAACTTTCAAGAGAAATGACAAGTTGTATCCATCGTTCAAGGTAACTTTAAGACCTTTTGGATTTCTTTTTGTTGTTTGCACTGGAAATATTTATTTGAAATACAATTCACATACAGGGTTATATTAGCTCTAGTATACAATAGGCGTTCAACAATTCTATACATTACTCAGTGTTCACCATGGTAAGTGTAGTCACTATCTTATCACCAAACGATGATATTACCATCTTATTGACATATCTTATTCCCTATGCTGTATTTTTCGTCTCTGTGACTTATTTATTTTGTAACTGAAAGCTTGTATTTCATAATTCCTTTTTATAGGATTCAGCCTTTTCTTCTGGATTTCTCCTTTTCCATTTCAGGTGTTTTTGTTGTTTGTTTTTAATAGGTAGAATCCTATTTTAATATGGATTAGATTGGTAGTCTAGAGTTTACACCTGGGTTCC
The DNA here is from genome assembly GCA_030068075.1 of Paguma larvata. Classification (NCBI taxonomy): domain Eukaryota; kingdom Metazoa; phylum Chordata; class Mammalia; order Carnivora; family Viverridae; genus Paguma; species Paguma larvata. The sequence goes on along the minus strand of CM057827.1, from coordinate 124,401,420 downwards.
ATTTCATTTCTATAAGCTTTAGAATTTGTGTCCCTAAAAAGGGACCTAAGGCCTCTTCCAGTTCAAGACTTCAGGATCTTGCAGAATATCATGAGTACAGTGTCCAAGCTTTTCTAGATTCTGGCCAGCATCCTTATTAATATGGACATTTGTTTGACAGCCCTTACTGGTTTACCAATGAGACTGTTTAACCAAACTGGTATTTATTTGGCATTATTTTAACTACTTAGTGTCATATTTTAAAGTATGCTCATCTTTAAACTTTCTTTGTTATTGTTGTTTTGGCGTGTGGGCAAAATGTGCATCTTTTTATTGGAGTTTGGGTAGTTGAGGACTATTGGTTCTCAACTGGGAGAGGGAATATTGGGAGTATTAGCCATTAAGGTATGGTTAAGGGGTAAAACAAATGGAACTTCAGCATCTGAGAGGTCACATCCTTCACTTGAAGAATGACAGTATCATCAGAACATGTAATAAAATATTAATGTGAAGACTGTCAGTAACCTTCTGATTATAGATCGAGGAGGTTGGTAAATTATTTGGGAGAATAAAATAAGTCTTAGTAACTTACTTAAAGGGCCTAATTTATACCTGTGGCATAACAACAGATATGTCTATCACTGTGGGGAGGTATTACTATAATGAAGTGAGATTATAGAAAAGAAAATCTGAAGACACTCTACATTTTCTATTATAAGAACAGAAGTTAGAAATGAATGTGTAAAGGGGCGCCTGGATGGGTCAGTCGGTTAAGGATCTGACTCTTGATTTTGGCTCAGGTCATGATTTCACAGTTTGTGAGTTCAAGCCATGTGTCAGGCTCTGTGCTGAATGTGGATTCTCTCTCTCTCCCTCTCTCTCTCTCTGCCCCTCCACTTCTCCATCTCTCTCTCTCACTCTCTCAAAATAAACTTAAAAAATAAAATGAACGCATACATTCACACAGAAATTTGTGTCCTAGTGTTCATAGTATTATAATAGGTAATAAGTGGAAACAACTCAAATGTCCATTAACTGATGAATGAATAAATAAAATGTGGTATTTCCACACAATAGAATATTATTTGGCAATAAAAAGGAATGATATATGGATACATGGATCTTGAAAATATGTTGAGCGAAATAAGTCAGCCATAAAAGACCATATATTGTATGGTTTAATTTATGTGAAATGTACAAAATAGGCAAATCTATACAGACAAAAGTAGATGCTGCAGGTGTGGGTGGAGATAAGGAATGCAGAGTGACTGCTAATGAGCACTAGATTTCTTTTAGGGTGACAAAAATGTTCTGGAATTAGATAGTGGTAGTGGTTGCACATTCCTTTGAATATAAAAAAAATTCAAGTGTATACTTTAAGTGGGTGAATTAATATGGTATGTTAATTATTTCTTAATAAAGCTATTTTGCATTTTTCTAAAAAGAACAGAAGGCGTGTGAAGAGGTATTTTGGTCCTCGTGGGTAGTTTGGGGGATAATAGATGAAGGTGGAAGGTCAAGGGGAAAAATGGGCATTTCTTGGCATTAGTATGCTATTGCATCATGATGCAATACTATCTTCTTTGTCCAGTAAGAATGTAATAGGTTGTGTTTTAGTGGATTGTATATGAACCCAGCTTTTTAACTTTACCTAGCATTGAGTCAGAAATTGTGTATTGTCCTAGTTGAGGGGATAGTCTTGCCTTTCTCTTATCTTTGCATTTTTTTGTCATATTAAATTCAAATGCTTGCTTATTTTCAAGGTAATGCATAATTGTGTTCTACCCATCTGTCCACCCTATACTCTGCTTTGCTCTTTTTGTTCACACCTACTCAAGTTTGTGTCATCTTTCTTTCTTAGCTCCTCTAATTGGAACAGTCCCTGGTTTTCTGGTTAGAATCTCTTTCTTAAACGCTTGCTTCTGTGAAGTTTTATTGACTTAAAGATATTTTTTTCTTGTGACTTAGTATCTACTTGTTTATAAATCTTTTTTTTTTTTTTTTAGGGCCTTAGTAATTTTTCCACAATTCTAGTATCAGATATTAAATGATATCAGTGTCTGGCTTTCCCTCCCGTCTCCCCACCGCGTTTTTGCAATTCATCCATGTCTGTGTCTGTTGAGTAGTTTGTTTTTACAGTTGCCGAGCATTCCATTATTTGTCTAGACCAGTTTCTCCATTCATCTTGCATGGACATTTTGGTTTCCATTTTGGAGCTATTATGAATAAAGCTACTCTGTGCATTTGAGTACACGCCTTTGTATGAACATATGTTTCCATTTTTCTTGGATAAATACCAAAGAATGAAATTTCTGGGTCATATGATAAGTGTATGTTTTACCTTATAAGAAACTGTGAAACTGTTTTCCAAAGTAATATGATTTTATAGTTCACCAGCAATGAGAGTTGCAATTTCTCCATATCTTCAGCACTTTGCATTGTCAGCCTTTTTAAGTTTAGCCATTTTAGTGGATATATATTCTGGCGTTTTATTACAGTTTTATTTTGCATTTCTCTGATGAGTAATGATATTAAACATTTTTCATTTGCTTACTGGGTATTCATTTATTTGGTGAATGTTCAAATCTTTTGCCCATTTTTTTTAAAGTTTATTTTGAGAGAGAGAGAGAGAGAGAGAGAGAGAGAGAGACAGAATCCCAGGCAGGCTCTGCGCTGTCAGCACAGAGCCTGATTTGGGGTTCAAACTCAGGAACCATGAGATCATGACCTGAGCTGAGATCAGGAGTCAGATGCTTATTCAGCTGAGCCACCCAGGTGTCCCTTGCCCATTTTTAGTTGGGTTGTTTGTCTTCTTAGGACTGAACTATAAGAGATTTTTATATATTCTAGATAGAAGTCTTGTTCTCATTTTCATTATTATAGTTTAAATATTTTGTATGAGTATGTGGCTTGATTTTTATCTCCGTAATGTTGTCTTTCAAAGAGAAGGTTTTAATTTTGGTAAAGTACTGCTTGTCGATCTTCTAAAATTGTCAATTTTGCCTTCTTTTTGTGGTATGTCTGATAAATCTTTGCCTCACATGGGGGAGTAAGAGTTTTTTTGTCTTGTGTTTACTTTTGGAGATTTTATAGTTTAGCTTTCACACGTAGGTCTGTGATCCATTTTGAGTTAATTTTAGTGAGTGGTATGAGGTAATATCAAAATTCATTAATTTGTTCTGGTACCATTTGTTATTAAGGCTTTTTCACATTTAATTACCTTAGTGCCTTTGTTGACTATCAAATGACCATATATGTGTGTGGATTTATTTCTGCACTCTCGGTCCCCTTGATTTAGATGTGTGTGTGCATGTGTGTGTGTGTTTTAACAGCATGCTCTATCATCCAACCCTTGTTTCTTTTCAAAATGGTTTTAGAGCTATAGTATAATTTTAAAAAAATATTTATTTATTTTTGAAAGCGGAGGAGACAGAGTGGTAGCGGGAGAGGGGCGGAGAGAGAGGGAGACACAGAATCTGAAAGAGGCTCTAGGCTCTGAGCTGTCAGCACAGACCCTGACATGGGGCTCAAACTCATGAATCCCGAGATCATGACCTGAGCCGAAGTCGGACGCTTAACCGACTGAGCCACCCAGGCGCCCTTATATTATAAATTTTTAATTACATTTTGAGTGTCTGCAAGAACACTTGCTGGAATTTTGATTGCAATTATTTTGAATTTATAAATCAATTTGGGGAGAATTAGTATCATAGTAATATTGATGATTAAGCATACGGATCTGTGAACATGATCATTCCTTTTATGTCTTCCTTAATTTCTCTCCGTGTTTTCTAGTATTCAGGATAATAGGCTTGCACATATAGTGTTAAATTTGTCTGATGCTAAGATGAATTATATTTTTAAAAAGTGTAATTTTGCATTTGTCATTATTGGTAAATAGAAATTTGATTAAAAAAGTATAGATCTAGGGCTGGCTCAGTTGGTGGAGAATGCAACTCAGTCTCATGGTTGTAAGTTCAAGGCTCATGTTGGGCATGGAGCCTACTTAAAAAAAATTACAATCTTCATATAAAAAATATTGATCTTATATCCTACACCTTGCATTTTTTAGTTTCAGCCACTTTATTGGTAGATTTTTTGGGATTTTCTAGGTATGTTGTCATGTCATGTGTGAGTAGAAGCTATTTTATTTCTTCCTTTCCAATCTAGACACCTTTTTTCTCTCTGTTTCATTATTGCAATTATTGGGACCTTCAGTAAAATGGTAGAAAAAATGAGAGTGTGCATCCTTTGTTTCTAATCGTACAGGAAAAAAAAAATCAGTCCTTTATCATTAGCTGTAGGTTTTTGTAGATGACTTTCATCAAGTTGAAGAAGTTTCCTTCAATCCTAGTTTGTTGAGAGGTGTTCCCCTCCACCGCCCCACAAATGGGTATTTAATCATACATAAATGTTTTTTCTACTTCTTGAAATTAATCATTTTTTCTTTTTTAATATGTTAATACAGTGAGTTACATTGATTTATGAATACTGAACCAACCTTGCCTTCCTAAGACAAACTCTATTTGTGTTGATATTTAACTTTTTAGATTTTGCTGGTTATGACCTTGTATTTTATTAATGATATTTGCATCTTACATAAACAAGTAATATTAGTATGTATTTTCTCTGCCTTGCCTTGCTGTGGTGTCAGGATTGTTCTGGCCTTATTAAATGTGTTAGAATTTATTTCCTCTTCCTCTGTTTCCTAAAAGAGTTTGTGTTAAGACTGATATTGTAGATGTTTGAAGAATTCACTAGGGAAGCCATCTGGGTTTGGAATTTTCTTTGTGGGAAGCCTTTTGATTTTGAATTAAAATTTCTGAATTAGAAGACTGTTCAGACTTTCTTTTTGTTTCTGTTTTGATAATCTGCATGTTTCAAGGAATTTTGTGTATTTCATTCAACTTGTCAAATTTATTGGCAAAAAATTGCATTTGCTATTAATGTGCATTTAATGTTTGAAATATCTGTAGTAATGTATTCTCTTTCAGTTCTAATGTTAGTAATTTGTGTCTTCTTTCTTCTTTTCTTGACTAGCCTAGCTAGGAGTTGGTTCTTTTCAAAGAACCAGCTTTTGGTTTCATTGATCTTATCTGTTATTTATTTTTTTTATCATCCATTTCACCAATTTCTACTTTTATTATTTCCTTACCTCTGTTTTTAGCTTAATATTTTCTTTCTACCTTCTTAAGGCGGAAGCTAATTTAGAACGCTAATGTTAAACCTTTCTTCTTGTCTAACATAAATACTTAAAAGATGTAAATTTCCACGCATCCTTAGCTCCACCCTACATAATTAGATAATCCATTTTTATTTTCATTCATTTTTACGTGTTTTTAAATTTTCTTCATGAATTCTTTAACCTATGTTATTTAGAAATGTGTTAATTTACAAATACTTTGGAAATTTTCCAATATATTTTTATTACTGGTCATTAATTTTTTTGTGGTCTAAAAACACTTTCTACGGAGTATGTCTTACGTGCTAGATGGGATGCTTATCCATTAATGAATCCTTTAATAAAGCAAATTAGATTTTCAAAAGGAAAACCTTTCAGTATGATTTCAGCTCTAATAAATTTATTATGTGCCTTTTTTTATGACCCAGCATAAATTCCCTCCTGTTGACTATACCAAGAGACATGAGCAACTCCACTGGTTCATAGTGTTCAGGTTTTATATATCTTTACTGATTTTCTGTCTGATTGTTTTACTAATTATTGTGAGAGACTGTTGAATTTTAGCTATATAATTGTAAATTTATCTGTTTCTCCTTTTAGTTTTGTCAGTGTTTGTTTCACATGTTTTAAAACTCTGCTATTGACTACATAAACATTTAGGATTACTTTGTATTTCTGGCAGATTGACACATTAAGCATTATGGTATATGTTGCCTTATACCTGGTAAGATATCTTCTCTTGTGACCTGCTTTGTCTGGTATTAATATAGGCTTTTTTGTAATTAATATTTGTATGGTATGTCCTTTTATATTTCATGTTTGATCTATCTATATCATATTTAAAGTGGGGTACATCTGTTTATCCAGTATGACAATCTCTGCTTCCAATGTAGTCTAGTAGTCTCTACCTGTTAATTGGGACATTTAGATCATATATATTTAATATCATTAATCACACAGTTGGATTTAAGTCTATCATTTTGTTATATGTTTTTTAAATTTTTTCTACCTGTTTTGTGTTTTCCTTTTTTTGGATTGCTTATTTTTTAGCATTTCATTTTACCTCTTTCTTGGCTTATTAGTTTTATTAGTTTCTTTTTTAGTAGTTGCTCTAGGGTTTTACAGCTTGCATCTTGAAATTATCACAATTTACTTTCATCACTATGAATAATGAAAGATCCTTATTAGTACAGTGTGCTTTCAGTTTTTTTCCCTCTTTGCTATTTCTGTCATTTTATTCTACAGGTTATTATACATTACTGCCACTTTTGCTTTACACAGTCAAATATCTTTTTAAAAATTAGAGATAAAATAGATGATTAACATTTTTGTTCTTTGTGTAGAAGTAGGTTTCTATTTCTGTCTTATTTTATTTTTTTAAGTTTATTTATTTAAATCGAGAGAGAGAAAAACCTAGCAGGGGAGAGGCAGAGAAAGGAGAGAGAGAATCCCAGGCAGGCTCTGTGCTCAAACCCACGAACTGTGAGATCATGACCTGAACGGAATCAAGAGTCGGATCCTTAACTGACTGAGCCACCCAGGTGCCCCCTGCTATTTGTTTTTTAATTAATAGACATTTTTCTTAGAACAGTTTTAGGTTTACAGAAAAATTGAGCAGAGAGTACAGAGTTCCATATATTCTCCTCTTTCCCTTCCCCTATTCTCCCTCTTGCTTTGGCCCCCAGTGTCCCCTGTTAGTAACAGTTTGCACTGTTGTGATATATTTGTTACAGGTGGTGAGTCGGTATTGGGACGTTTTTATTAAACTTATAGCTTACGTTAGGGTTCACTGTGTTGTACAATTCTGTTACCCGTTTTCTTCCTGAAGAATTTTCAGTGTTCCTTGTAGTGCATACCTGCTGGTGACACATTCTCAGCTTTTGTTCGTCTGAAAATGTCTTTATTTACTCTTCGTCTGTGAAGCATATTACTGCTTTGTATAGATTTTGATTTGCAGGGTTTTTTTCTTCGTAGCTCTTCAAAGGGTTTGTTTCTTGGTTTGAAACTTGTTTGTATTGTTTTTGACAAGGAGGCTGGTAATTCTTATCTTTGTTCCTTTATGTGTAATGTGTCTTTCCCCCTACTTTGGCTGCTTTTAAGATTTTCTCTTTATTATTGGATTTTAGCAGTTTGATTATTAATTATAGGAATTGGTGTGATTTCTTTGTGCTTAACCTGATTTTTGTTCACTGAGTGTCTGGAATAATGGGTTTAGTTTTTGTCAACTTGGAAATTCTTTGGTCCTTATTTCTTCAGATATTTTTTCTGTCTGCCCATCCTTCCAGGACTCCAGTTATACCATTTTTAGACTGCCCTTGATATTCTCACAGGTCCTTGATACTCTGTTCTTTGTTTCTTTGTTTCTTTTTTTTTTCCCTTTGCTTTCTATTTTGATATTTTCAAGTTAGGGGTCTTTTTTCCTGCACTGTTTTAATCTGTTGCTAAATCTATCCAGTGGATTTTTTATTTGAGATACTACAGTTCTCATATTTAAAAATTAATTGATTCTTTTCAAAATAGTTTTTTTCTTTAAATCCTTTCATTTATAATGTTTTTATATTATATTATATTATTATTAATGTTTTATTTATTTTTGAGAGCGAGAGACAGTGTGTGAGGAGGGGAGGGGCAGACAGGGACAGAGACACAGAATCTGAAGCAGGCTCCAGGCTCTGAGCTGTCAGCACAGTGCCTGACATGGGAGTTGAACTCACGGAGCTGTGAGATCATGACCTGATCTGAGCCACCCAGATGCCCCATATATATTATAATATTTTAAAGTTTATGTCTTTAAAAATATAATCTCTCTTGTTTCTGGGTCTGTTTCTTTTGTCAGATTTTTCACCTGGTATGTGTCCTGCATTTCTCCATTGTCTTATGTTTAGTAAGTTTTGATTGACTCTTGGCCATTCATCACACTGTTGTCTGGATTTTGTTGATTTCCTCTGGAGAGATTTTAATTTTGCTTTTGCAAGGTGTTACATTTCTTGTGGATCTATTTGAACCTTTTTTTTTTTGAGGCTTGTTTTGAAGCTTTGTTCTGGCAGGTCTAGTGTAGCCTTTGGTCTAGAAGTAGCTTAGTACAGCTACTAAGTGATAAATTCTGCTTCAGTTTCTACTGAATGCCCCAGGTTTCAATGAGGCCAAATTTCCTTCTTTTTGGTTGGAACTTGCACATCCCCCAGTCTTATGTAATCTTTGAGAACTTTTGAGCCTGACTGACCATTATTCCATGCCTGGCCTTGTAGAGTTTTACTTTATCCATGTACAGGTTTGTATTCAACAAAAACTGCATCCTGAAGTGTATGGTAGCATTTAGCCACATGGTGGCTGTTAAGAGCTTGAATTGTGGTTAGTTCAAATTTAAATATGCTGTAAGTATAAAACACACTGAATGCCGGGAACTTATTATGAAAAAAAAAAAAGAATGTAAAATACCTTTTTATATCAGTTATATCCTGAAATGATAATATTTTGAGCATATTGGGTTAAATGAATTACATTAAAATTAGTTTTACCTACTTCATTTTACTTTTTTTTTTAGATGTTATTTATTTTGAGAGAGAGAGGAAGAAAGAAGCCTAAGCAGGCTCTGTGCTGTCAGCGCAGGGCCCGATGTGGGGCTCGAACCCATGAACTGTGAGATCATGACCTAACGTGAAACCAAGAGTCGGATGCTTAACTGACTGAGCCACCCAGGCGCCCCCTCATTTTGCTTTTAAAATGTGCTTACTAGACAATTTAAAATTACATTTTAGGTTCATATATTTTTTTTTTTTTGGCAGAGCTGTTGTAGAAACTCCTCTACAGATTTCAGAAGTGCTTTCCCTTCTTGAGCTCCATCCTCTCTGCTACTCTGCTCTTCAAATTCCCATTACCTCAGTCTCCCTAAATTTCGATGTCTGTCTCTTTTACTAAGTCTGCAATATTATGCTTGGCTTTCCATTCCTGCATAGCCCTCCTGATGCCTCGCATACAGCTGTTTGAGGGGATACTTTCTCTTTTCTCAGGTATCACAGTGCTCAGCTACTTGGTGTCCAGTGTTTTAAAATTATAGTTTTATTTATCTGATCAGTTTTCTAGTTGAATTCATTGGGAGTGCATGTCTGGTACTTAGTTACTACATCATGGTTGGTACTAAAAATCGTTTTAAGGCATGAATAATTTGATGCCCATGTGTGAGAGCTAACTCCGACTTGAATTAAAAATGCCCGTGATGCTAAACCTAAGTTTTCATTACAAATTGAAATTAATATTTGAGCAAATATGCAGCATTTGTGTTTATAGACATATATGTATTAATGTATGTTATATAGATAGAGATAGATAGATAAGTTTTTTTGTCCTGTTCCTTTTTTCTCTTCATTGGGATTGATTTTAAAGCTGTTTGTTTTCATACAGAAATCTCTTTTTAATTTTTTTAATGTTTGTTTATTTTTGAGAGAGAGAAAGATAGAGGCGATCAGGGGCAGAGAGAGAGGGAGGCACAGAATTTGAAGCAGGCTCCCAGCTCCGAGCTGCCAGCACAGAGCCCAATGCAGGGCTCAAACTTATGAACCATGAGATCATGACCTGAGCTGAAGTTAGACTCTGTTGAAACCTCATTATGCTCAGGTCAGAGGTATCCAGTGAAATTTTGATAATTTCAAACCTTATAAAGCCATAATTTTCTTCATAATTATATTTTTTAAAATCAAGACTAGAATAGATGCGTAGGAATTTAGGCCCTTAAGACTTAAAACTAGGAATGTTAATACCATGTCTGGAGCACTTTGGTTTCATTTTGATTTCTAATTTATTGGCGTTGACTGATTAAGCATTTAATTAACAAGCTAATATAGCAAGATATAGGCATTAGGGAGGAAATTATCTTGGGTCATTCAAGTCTTCAGTTATTACCAGCAATTGTATTAGGTGTTATCTGTTTGCTTCATAAAATGTAGTTGAGATTTTTGAAAAGAGGAGTTTGAATCTCGGTCATTTCATTTAACCCTTCTGGTTAATATGGGAAATTGGAAGTTGATAGTGACTTGTGCCACAGCATAAGTTATGATATTTGACATTTAATTATTTTTGAAATGATAGTGTCTTCAAAGATTTCATTTGTTTCAGAGTACTTTAAAGTGTTTTTTTAATGACCTACCCATGTGATTTTTGTGATTGTCTTATGTAAGTTTTAGTTCTAGTAATTATATAGGAATTTAAATCTTATTTTAAAATTTATTGAAAAATTATGAGTGTTTATCATTCTTGTTCACAGCAAGCACCCACCTGTATTTGTCAGGGTATCTGTCCAAGTAGGTATTGATATACTGAAGTTGCTCAAATGTATCAGTCCTCTGAGACTGAGATTTGCTTTTCTATCTTTTGAATCCATTGCTGTATGCATTTATTTTTTCATGTATTTAATTCATTTAACAAAAGCATGAACTGGGTTCAGCTCTTAAAAGCATGGCTGGATTCAAATCCCAGCTTCACCATTTGACTAACTTAGCTATGTGGCCTTGGCAGGTACCTTCTTAGTATTCAATTTCCTTTTTTTTTTTTTTTTTAATTTTTTTAATGTTTGTTTTTGTGAGAGAGTGTGTGTGAGGGAGGGGCAGAGAGAGAAAGAGAGACACAGAACCTGAAGCAGGCTTCAAGCTCTGAGCTGTCAGCACAGAGCCAGATGTGGGTTTGAACCCACGACTGTGAGATCATGATCTGAGCTGAAGTCAAAGCTTAACTGACTCAGCCACCCAGGCGCCCCTATTTCAGTTTCCTTTTAAGGATAATAGATTATTGTTGGCTTTACCTCTGTTGATACATGGAAAGCAGTTAGGATACTGGTTAGCATATGATAAATACTCAAATGTTACTGCTGCTCTTGCAGCTGCTTTTATCATCACCTCATTAGGTCTTCCCTGGATACCTTTTCTCAAATTTTAATCCCCTCCCTATGACATTACTTAATTCCTTGCTCTACTTTTTTCTTTTTAAGGATTTTCTACTAACCTGTTGTATATAATACATATTCCTCCTTCACTGTGTATTATAGGTCTTCCCCACATGTAAGCTCCATGAGGTCAGGCACAGATATAGGGACTTATCCCTATCACCTAGAAAGATGTCTGGAATACATTGGATGCTCAGTAAATATTTTCTAAATAGATTATGTTGAATTGTATTCCAGTTATTGACTAGATTTTGGAGATACAAAAATGAACAAAGTTCCTTCTGTAAAAAAGGCATAGAGTATATATAGTAGAAGAGACTGATACAGAACTAATTATAATAATTTTGCCTTCTGGAAGTGACATTGATGGTAAGGGTATTCCTGAGTTTGCTATCACAGAAGATGCCATTAAACTGGGAAAGATTGTTTTAGAGACGGGCAAGAGTTTTTCCAGCAGAGGTAAAAAACTTGACGTGAATCACAGAGCTTGGCAGTTTGGGCAATGGCTTGTAGTCCAGGTTACAACAGTGTTGGTTAATTAGAAGCAGAGGGAGCTAGGAGGTTGTTTGGAACCAGATTTGGGAGTAATAGCAATTAGAGGTACAGGTTGTCTAGCTCTTGCCTGGACAAAAGTAGTGAGATTTAGAGGTTCAATATATGAAATTTAACAATACTAACATTTTAGTTTTGATTTTATTTTGAGGGTAAGAGTGTGTTTCATTATAGATTACTGCAAAAGAACTTGATTTTTAGAATATTTCCTTTAAGAAGCTATTTGAGAACTATGTACAAAACTCAAGTCATTAATAAGTTCATTTATAGAATCGAGAGTGAATTTTTGATATAAGAAAATATACTAGGATGTATCAAATTTGTGTTTAGCAATTTGACAGTACATAACCAGTTAAATTTTAGTTGTTCCTTCTGTGACACTGACACAAAGCTAGTGTTAAAATACATTTAAAAATATTTAGATTTGCTATATAGAGAATTCATGAAAAATGGTTTCACTTTGGATTTTTGGATTTTAGAAGTTGGTTGGTAATGAAACTGTGTTTAAGGAGTTTTTTCTACATTTCAGGGTAATTAGATTAAAAGCTGAAATTGGCTTTTTAAAGCTAGGTCTTTTTAACCTTGCCAAAAAAATTTGTATGTATGTGTTTTAAAGTTCAAGCTTTTAATACTTAATTCATTAATACAAAAAGAATATTTGGCAGTTTGTGTTTTTCCCCCCTCTAGAGGAGGTGAGGTGTTCATTTCAAATAGAAACAAAATTAAGTATTGTAATAATTAATTGCTGAATCAGATTCAAAAGACTGCTATTTCTGTGGAGAAATTACCGTTTTTATTTGATGTAACAGAATTGTTTGGATTGGTAGAATTACCCAGTCATGTAATTCTAAGTTACTGGATTAGCATCATAATTGATCCTGACCAGTCTGGGTGAGGAAGGGTGGGGGGACCAAATTTCCCTTTTTTTACCTAACTGCCTTACTACTGTATTGTTCTGAGCAAACTGGGTTATTCTATATGCACTAATCCACTGGTTAGTATTGACCAGTGTTCCTTTTTTTAATGTGAATTATTGATATCGATCAGTTTTATGGGTTTTTTTTGGGCATTTCATGTTCATTATTTTCATTTCATTGTTCCTTTTAAAAGATAGTGAAAGGGGCTCCTGAGTGTCTTAGTTAGTTAAGCATCCGACTTCAGCTCAGGTCGTGATCTTACAGTTCGTGTGTTCGAGCCCCATGTTGGACTCTGTGCTGACAGCTCAGAGCCTGGAGCCTGATTCAGATTCTGTGTCTCCCTCTCTGCCCCTCCCCACTTACACTCTATGTGTGTGTGTGTGTCTCAAAAATGAATAAATATTAAAAAAAAATTAAAAAAAAAGATAGTGAAAGCTACATGTTATACACATCGTATTTGAATACAAACATTTTATGGCAATGAAAATCACTAACCCTTTGACAGTTTTCTAAATAACATAATACAGTGAATACTTTCAGCTGTTTTGGCAGAACATATATTTAGTAGGCTGTGTGTACTAGGTAAATATAAAGCATCAAATGACGTGGAGGATAGGAAAATTGGATGTAGGAACCCAATTTGTGAATCTAGGAGTACATAGAATATCACTGAACATTTAAGTAATACTTCCTGAAAAAATGGATTAGTGACATTAGAAATTCTCAATTGGCTAATTTTATTAGACAAATACAACAAATTAATTTTAAAAAATTATTTTTCTATTATTCAGCAAGCATTTGTCCTATCTGCCAGACATACCGTTGAGAGTTGGAATTTATAATGATGAAATGTATAATGAATTCTGTTTTAGGGTTAAGAACACTTACTAACCCATCTCATATTTTTTTCTTTATTAAGGAATTGCCTTTTGTGAAAAAGGAACAAAGAAGAGTTTTCATCAAGAATCATATTAAGTGCACTTTTTTGCTGATACATCATTTCTAGTAAGACATTTTCATTTTTCTATGTTTCGAAATAAATAAACACAGTGGAAATTTTTTCTTTCTTTTAAAAAATCAGGCTGTCCTGTGAGCTTGAAAGGCAGTCTTTTTGGAGTTTATTTTGAGATTTAATGTAGACGAATTAAGAAAATTTGTAAAATCTACTTGGAGTGCATTATATTATATAGTGACAGTTTCTCATATATTGATAAGATAATCCCACACACTTTTTATCTTACCCACTTCATCTTCCGTATCAATTACCCTTATTTAAAAAAAGAAAACAATTCTAAAGTAAGTAGTCCATATTTACTATGATAATAAATAGGATAAAGAGAGAGTTTGAGTACATGAGTTAGATATTAGCTGAGAAAGATTTTCAAGTGAAAGGCGAAGTGGGCAAGTCTAGCCATATTTTTTGAAATACCTTAGGAAGGGTCAAAGAAAAAAACTAAGCAGAATTAAGAGATATTTTTTAAAATGCAGGCTTATGTTTATAACTTTGAATTTGTAACCTTAAAATTTTTTTTTTAATTTTTATTTTTTAGAGAGGGGGAGAGACAGAGTGTGAGCAGGGGAGAGGGGGCAGATGAAGGGAGAGAATCTCAAGCAGGCTCCATGCTCATTGTGGAGCATGACTTCAGGGGGTTGGGGGGGGCCCATTCCATGATCCTGGGGTCATGACCTGAGCCAAAACCAAGAGCCACTGAGCCACCTAGGCATCCCTGCCATCTTAAATCACAGGCCCATATTTGCAAAGCCCTGGCATAGGCTATTTGACTTAAAAACTTATAGTGGTCTATGTTAATGGTTCCAGTATGTCATATCTGTAGTTTTTGTTGTGTTTATGTCAACATTAACATTTTATAAATTTATAAACATTTATAAAGTATACATATATTTTTATTTTTTAAACATATAAAATTTTATAAATTTATAAACATTTTATAAAATATACATATATTTTTATTTTTTAAAACATATATTCATTTTAGAGAGAGAGTGAGCAGGGGAGGGGCACAGAGAGAGAGGGAAGACACAGAATCTGAAGCAGGCTTCAGGCTCTGAGCTGTCAGCACAGAGCCTGACGTGGGGCTCAAACTCACTGTGAGATCATGACCTGAGCCAAAGTCAGAAGCCCAACCAACTGAGCCACCCCGGTGACCTATCATTAACATTTTAAATATTAGATATCATTGATATCATGCCTGATGATTATGTCAGAAGAACGTGGGGAAGGGTACTTGACATTTTTTTTTATTGTTTCAAGAAATAGTTTTGCTGATTAATGTAAAGTGTAAATTTTTTTTGAGTATTAAGTAGTATAAAAAACTTACTTTTATGAACTTACAAAATGAGTTCTCTGTTAAAGTACTTTATTCTGATACTATTATTTTATGGTTATATATTTTTCTCGTAAAACCTTAACTGAGGAAAGCTTTTTTTATGGTATCTTTCAGTACAGAGATCTGGGAGAAAAGGCATTATTTTTTCAACTGAATCAAAGTATCCTTCTCAGTCCAGAACTTGCATACACACAGGCAGAATGGGAATAGTGTAGTCTAATTCATAGTTTTAAATATAATCTGTTAGTTTTCTGTAAATCTTTGAATGTTGTTTTTTTTTCTCTTTTCATCTTATTTACATTTCTTTTGTCCACTAACTCTCAAAACTACCAGATTTGAGTTAAAGCACTATAGGAATTTAGCCATTCTGATGCCCACAGTTAAGAACTTTGCACCTTCTGTGAACCTCAGGGATGACTGTGGGCATAACGTAAGCTGTTGCATTTTAGGTCCTGTTTAAGCTTTAGGGAATCTTTTATGATGCTTTCTCCACTAGACTTTATGGATATATACAGTTTTTTATTCTTCATGCCAGGCTTTTATGGCTCTGAGGGTTGTACTTGAATTAATAACTACTTGCTTAGGAGTTACTCTGAGTACCTAGTTGGGAAATGCTCTTTCCTTTTGAATAGATTCAAATGCTGTCTGAAAGGCTTCAGATTAGGGATTTTCCCTATAATTCTGCCCTGATTTGGAGTAGAAATTGGAGAGGTTGGCAGAGAGATGGGGTAAAAATTTTTCTATCTTTTTCCTTTCCCTAATGTCTTTGAACTGTTTTGGGCTCTTTTATCTTAGGGCTGTAATCCACTTTGAGTTAATTTTTGTGTATGGTATGAGGTAAGGGATAAGATTTATTTCTTTGCGTATGAAAGTCAAATTTTTCCTGAAACAATTTTGTAAATATTATAATTTTCTCTGTTGAATTACCTTGGCACCTTTGTTGAAAATCAACTGTCTATTTTAGGATTATGTATATCTGTTCATGGTAATACTGCATTATCTTGATTAGTGTAGCTTTATAGTAAGTCTTAAAATTGGGTAATGTAAATCCTCCCAACTCTGTTCTTCTCTTTCAAAGTTGTTTTTCTATTCTACATTCTTTGCATTTCTTTCTGTGTATTTTATTTTTATTTCTTAAAATGTTTTTAATGTTTATTTTTGTGAGAGAGAGAGAGTGGGGGGTGGGCAGAGAGAGGGAGACACAGAATCCGAAGCAGGCTCCAGGCTCTGAGCTTTCAGCACAGAGCCCGACACGGAGCTTGAACTCACGAACCATGAGATCATGACCTGAGCCGAAGTTGGATGATTTAACCAGCTGAGCCACCCAGGCGCCCCTCTTTCTGTGTATTTAAGAATCAGCTTGCCAATTTTTACAGAAAAGCTTAATGGGAGTTTGATTGTGAATGCTTTTATCCTAGAGGCTCTACTGGGGAGAATTGACCTGTTAAGGATGTTGAGTTTTCTGACGCATGAACTTGGTACCTCTCTCTGTTTAAGTCATTTGGTTTTTCTTAGCAGAGTTTTATTTTCAACGTAAAGTTATTACACCTATTTTGTTAAATTGATCCCTATTTTATATTTTCACATTACCGTAAGTGGTAGTATAAAGGAAATCAGTTTTTAGTTGTTTAATGTTAGTATGTAGGCTTATAATTAATTTTTACGTTAAACTTTGTAATTTGTGATTCTGTTAAACTCATTATTATTTTTAGTGACATTTTTTATAGCCCTCATACGTTCTGTGTAGATCATCATCTTGTTTGTGAATAACGACTGTTTTATTTGCTTCTTTAAATTTTTTATAGCTTTTATTTTTTTTGCTTGTTTATTGCACTGTCTACTCCCCGTGCAAATGTTGAATAGAAGTGGTGAGTTGACATTCTTGCCTTATCCCTGATGTTAGGTCAAAAACATTGTTTTTCACCAGTAAGTGATATGAGCTATAGGTTTTTAACAGATACCCTTTATGAGATTAAGTTCTTTTTCTATTCATAGCTTGCTGAGAACTTTTTTCTTATCATGAATGGGTATTGAATTTTTATCAAACAGTTTTTCCGTATCTGTTGAGATGATAACATGTGTTTTTCCCCTTTCTCATCTGTTTATGTAGTCAGTTACATTGATTTTTTTGAATGTCAAACCAAGGAATCATGGTTTCTGAAATAATCCCCACTTGGTCATGATTTGTTACACTTTATATAATGCTGGATTCATTGCTAAAAATGTAGTTAACTTTTTATCATCTATTCATAGTAGGTACTAGTTTGTAGGATTTAAAAACAATTATTTATTTTGAGAGAGAGAGAGACACAGCATGAGCAGGGGAGGAGGGGCAGAGAGAGAGAGAGGGAGAGAGAATCCCAAGCAGGCTTCACGCTGCCAGCATAGAGTCCAATATGGGGCTTGAACTCATGAATCGTGAGATCATGACCTGAGCCAAAATCAAGAGTCAGACTCTCAACTGTCTAAGCCACCCAGGCACCCTGGTTTGTAGTTTTTTGAATAATGTTTTATCTCCTTTTTGTATCTGGGTAAGTAAGACTTGGAAAGATTTCCTCTTCTGGGAAAGTTTTTGTACATTTGGTGTTACTGTTTCTTGAAGTGTTTGGGACAATTCACTAGTGAAGACTTCTGGGTTTGGAGTTTCTTTGTGGGAAGGTTTTAAATGATGAACTCAATTTCTTTGATGTTGAGCTATTCAGATTTATATTAATTCTTCTTGAATAAGCTCAGTTTGTGTCTTTCATGTAAATTTGTCCATTTCAGATTAAATTGTTTTACTTATTGGCATAAAGTGTATTATATTCCTTTACTCTTTTTTAAATATTTATTTATTTTTGAGAGAGAGAAAGAGAGAGAGAGAGAGACAGAGCACAAGCAGGGGAGGGTCAGAGAGAGAGGGAGACACAGAATCCCAAGAAGGATCCAGGCTCTGAGCTGTCGGCACAGAGCCCGACTTGGGATTCGAACTCACGAACTCTGAGATCATGACCTGAGCTGAAGTTGGATGCTAAACTGACCGAGCCACCCAGGCACCCCATATGTTCCCTTACTCTTAATGTTTGAGGGATTTATAGTGATATTCCTTCTTTTGTTCTGGCATTAGAGACTTTCCTTCTTTTCCTAAAGGAACAATTATTATTTAAAATTTTCCTTTTTCTGCACTTTATAAAGTTTGTTTTCTGTTTGTAAGAGCTCAAAGAATTTTTAAATTTCCTTTGCAATTTTTATGACCTATATAATCGCCACATATTTGATTAATTTTTTAGATTTATTTCTCTAATACATTTCTAAATTAATGATGTGATCTAAGAACATATTTTGTGTATTTATTATGAAGTGCAAAATGTTTGTGTTAGTAAATGTTTTGTGGGCACTTAAGAAGAATGTATTCTGCTGTTGTTGAGTAGAACTTTGTAAAAATGTTAATTATGTCAAATTGGTTGATAGTGTTCTTCAAAATTTATTCCTCTGATTTTCTGTTTGTCTCAGTAATTGCTGAGAGAGGAGTGTGGAATCTTCAGCTTTAATTGTGGATTTTTCTGTTTTTCTTTTCACTTCTTGGTTCATGCATTTCTAAGCTCTAATATTAACTGCATGAATATTTAGTTTTCTTAAATATTTTTGATGAATTGGTTCTGTATCTTGAAATGTCCTTTTTTATCCTTAGTAATATGTTGTGAAATTGTTTCTGAAGTGGCTTGCATAGTTTTTGACTGAAGGTCTGCTGTTTTTGTAATTTGCATGACGCCCCCCCCCCCCCGCCATGTAATTTTTCTATTTTCTTTGGTCTTAAGACTATTTCATTGACTGTGTTTCAGTTATTTGATTATGATGTGCCTTAGTATAGTTTTCTTTGAGAAAAATTCTTCTTAGGTTTTTTTGTTTTCGTTTTTAATCAAATTTGGAAAAATATTGGCACTATTTCTTCAAATATCTCACTTACCCCAGGTGTTATTTTTTTCAAGGTTGGGGAGGGAATTTTATACATTTGAACTGTTCTGGCATGGCACTTGTACTTTGTTCTCTCTCTCTCTCTTTCTCTCTCTCTTCCTCTCCCCTCTTTTTTTTTGGATGGCTAATATTGTCATGTTTCCAGGTTCACTGATCTTTTCTTCTGCAGTATATTATCTGTTTTTAATCTCATCCATTGTGTTTTTTATTTCTGATAGTTATTTTTCATCTCTGGAAGTTTTATTTCTTCCATCTCTCTTCTTATCATGTTCCTCTTTTCCTTTACCTTTTCTAACATTTAGAGCTTATTTTTAATCATTGTTTTAATGCCCTCATCTGTTAATTCCATTAACTTTATTTTTTCTGAATTTCTTTACATTGATTGAGTTTCTTGTTATGGGACACATTTATTGTTTTTTGTTTTTTTATGGTTTTTTGCATTCATTTTTGAGAGACAGAGAGTGTGATTGTGGGGGAGGGGGCAGAGAGAGAGGGAGATGTAGAATCCAAAGCACGCTCCAGGCTCTTAGCTGTTAGCACAGAGACTGACGCAGGTCTGGAACCTAACAGACCGTGAATCATGATCTGAGCTGAAGTCAGATGCTTAATGGATTGAGCCCCCCAGGTCCACCTCTTGCCTTTTTAAAATATTTATTTTTGAGAGAGGGAGCGAACAGGCATGTGTACACACAAGTGGGAGAGGGGGAGACAGAGGATCTGAAGTGGGCTCCATATTGACTGTGGAGACCCCCATGTGGGGCTTGAACCCACAAACCACAAGATCATGACCTGAGCCGAAGTTGGACACTTAACCAACTAAGCCCCTCAGGCGCTCTTCCTGCCTTTTTTTTTTTTTTTTTTAATGTTTGTTTATTTTTGAGAGAGAGAGAGTGAGAGCGTGTGCACAAGTGGAGGAAGGGGAGAAGAGAGAGGGAGACAGAGGATCCGAAGCAGGCTCCATACCGACTGCAGAGAATCCCATATGGTGCAGGAACCCACGAACCATGAGATCATGACCTGAGCCAAAGTTGGATGCTTTACTGACTGAGCCCCTTTCTTGGTTTTTTAAAATTCTCTATGCTTTTTTTTTTTTTGAATGGTGGACATTATAGTTTGACATCCTAGGATGAAGAAATTTTTTGTATTATTTTACGTAGTGTTGAAATTTTATTTTTGTATTCATATAAGTTCCTCTGTATCAGCTGAATCATTTTGAATTTTTTTTTTAAGCTTTGTCAGCCTTGGTCCAGGATGTTCTTTTTGTTTTAGAGAGAGAGAGAGAGAGTGTGCAAGTGGGGCAGAGTGGCAGTGGGAGAGAGAGAATCTTAAGAAAGCTCCATGCTCATCATGGAGTCCAATGTGGGGCTCAATCCCATGACCCTGGGATCATGACCTGAGCTGAAATCAAGAGTCAGATACTTAACTGACTTAGCCAACCAGGTGCCCCAAGAACATTCTTGACTGTAAGGTTAATTTAGTTGCCCATTAAGGTTCTGTCTTTCTGAAGGTTATAATCCATGCCCATTTGAGGATTATTCTCAAAGTAATCCTAACCAATATCGTAAAATTTTTGTTCGTTTGTTTTTATTTTATATTTTGAAGGAGAATTTTTGGCCCTTTAATAGCTTAAGTAGTCTTGGAAGAACAGATCAAAACAGGACGATTTTTTCTACTCAAAACTTATAAATCTATAATAAATACTTTGATGAAATAATGCCACAAGGATAAACAAAAGAAGTAAAGAGCCTGGAAGAGGACCAATGTGTATGCACATGGATGCTTGCTTTATGACAAAATTGGCACTCTAGTGTAATCGGGAAGGAATTACTTAACAAATGATCCTAGAACAATTGGTGATCAATAAAGAAAAAATGACTCATCCTCTCCATACCACATGCAAAAATCAATTTAAGATTGATTTGGACATCTCAGTGTAAAAGGCAAAACTATGAAACTTTAGAAGTTAATACAGGGAGAACATGTTCATAATCTTCCAACAGGCAAAGATTTCTTAAGAAGACATAAAACCCACTAATATAAATAAAACAATTGGTACATTAAATTACCTTAAAATTAAGAAATTTCATTATTACGAAGTCAGAGGAGAATAGAGAGTGAAGCCAGAGTAGAAGAACATATTTGCAGTACATATAACAGACAAAAAGCATGCATCAGAATATTCAGAGCACTCTACAAATCAGTATGACAAACAATCCAATGGAAAGATGAGAAGGGACATGAAAAGTCACTTCATAAAAGAAATGTAAATATGCAAGAAATAAGTGAAAATGTGCTTAACATCATTAGTAATCTGAGAAATATAAATTAAAACTGAAGAGATTCCATCATAAACCACTAGAATGGCTGAAATTTAAAAAGAGATTAACATTATAAGTTTTGGAGAGGATGTTAGGGGAACTCATTAAACACTACAGGTGCAAATGTATGGTATTACATACATATTATTACTTTAGGAAACACTTCGATATTTGCATACCCTGTGATCCAGTAATTTCGTTCCGTGGATATATTCCTGACAGTAATGTGTGAACATGTGCACTAAGAGATGTGTTAATAATTGGTAGGAGCAGTATTTGTAACAGCTTCAAACTCAGTACATTGTTCTTTAATAGGACTAAATGAATAAAATTGTGCTGTGTTCATACAGTCCAGTATTTATGGCAATAAAAGTGGATGAAGTACAGCCACACGCTGCACAGGTGAATTTGCAAGTGTTTCTCAAAAGAAGCCAGAGACTATTCATAATTTGTTATTTCATTTATGTAAAGTGAAATGAAAATACGCAAAAATAAAACAGGCTAAATGTATACATTTTATGTTTACGTACAATTATATGTTAACATCAGAAATGCCAATGCCTAATTCCATTGCTTGCTTATCCACATTTCTATATTCCTTCCACATTCATTAAAAAGTTTTCTGGTTTTGAGTATAATGGTATATCCCAAGTCATATTTATCTTTATAAGTAAAGGTACAGCAGCATTTATGTACAGGTTTGATTCAGGTGATCAGAAGGTTAAGTTTTTAATATATCTAATATTTGAATCAACACTCAGAATTGATATGGTTTCTAGTAAGAATAATTCATCTTTATACAGGATATAATTATTGACGAAGCATTTTTTTCCAGAAATCATTATGGCAGCCTGGAAAGTATTTGGAATATCTGTACATGAAGGAAGTGTTAATATAGAGAGTAAGTTGGTGGTATGACTAGAATCTCATTTTCATTGACACCTTGCTTTGCTTTGTTCTTTATTTTTCTTGTGTGTCCCATGTGAAAACAGGGCATTGTTTTTATGTAGGTGTAATTAATCAGGGAATGTGTGGATGGGCTTTAATCGTAATAAGGGCAGTTTACAAGTCTCTTTTCTAATAGCGATTTTAATAATATCGTGCCTATCTGTAAGGAGCCTAGGGTGCCTACCCTCTGGTTTTATTCTCATAATTTTCTGTAAGAGTTTGAGCTATAGTCTTCCTCCACTTTGTAGAACTGATTGAGATAGTGAGGAAGTGAGTCACTGACAAACACAGGACAATTCGTTGGTATATCTGGAAATAAAACATTTTATAGACTGGTCATTCTGATAAAAATTTTGAAGTTATAATGTCTTTTTAGTTAGTATTTGGAGTATGTATCATGATTAATAATTTGTATCATTTTGAAAATAATAGTATTTCTTGCTTTGAGGAAGCACAGTTTCACAATTAAAAAACTTTTAATTCTGTATACAATTAAATGAAGAGAGTGATAGTAACATTAAAAAAAATTATGTCCAGCTTCCATCAAATTTATTTAAATTCTGTTGCAAATTTAAGATGCTTACCTGACCAGTATTTGTGACCAATACATAATTTTTAGCACTTCATTACATGTTGTGTAAAACAAGGCCTGTATTTCTCTAATAGGAATAGAGCCTGATAGGACTAGGCTCTTAACATTTTACTCTAAGCTTCTTTCCTAATTTTTTAGTATTTTCCTGAAAAATATCTCTCATCCAGGGGCGCCTGGGTGGCTCAGTTGGTTGAGTGTCTTACTCTTGGTTTAAGCTCAGGTTATATTCTTGCTGTTCCTGAGTTCTACCCCACTCTCTGAGAGAGATTCTCTCTCTCTCTCCCCCTTCCTCCCTGCCCCTCCTTACTTGTGCATGCACGCGCGTGCTCGCTCTCTCTCTCAAAATAAATAAATAAACTTTAAAAATAAAATGTCTCTCATCAAAAGTATAGGGTCAAAGCATGCAAAAATATATAACCTATTAATCAGAGAAATCTAAACTAAGATAGATAACCTATTTAAACCACTCTTTAGATTTTTAGACGACTTCTCCCCCAAGCTATTTATGTTTTGTCCTATGATGATTTTATCTAAAACACACTAAATAAATACAGTAAGAAGTGATATATTGATGTTACGATTTAGGCAGGGGCACAAATATTCTGTATTTCAGTTGTCTTAACTTTTCCAACAAGTAATTAGTTGTTTGGAGGTGTCATAGCCAGGCCGCAGATAGTTTTTACAAAGCTAGAAAAAGGCTCTTCTCCCAACTTTTGGTGGATACTGCCCTCTGACAGCGTTCAGTGCTTAGAGAGTGGAGAACAAACTGGATTTCAGTCCCCATTTGCTTTCTCTTGGCTGTGCACTCATGTGCAGGGTACAGCCTCCACATTGTTCATAGTGGCTTTGAGTCATGATGATTCCTTGTGTCTCTTTCTTTTTTTTTTTTTTTTGTTTGTTTATTTTTGACAGAGAGACAGAGCACGAGCAGGGAGGGGCAGAGAGAGAGGGAGATACAGAATCTGAAGCAGGCTCCAGGCTCTGAGCTGTCAGCACAGAGCGTGAAGCAGAGCTCAAACCCACGGACTGCGAGATCATGACCTGAGTTGGAATCAGACGCTCAACCGACTGAGCCACCCAGGCGTCCCCCTTGTGTTTCTTTTGATACATTTATAGCATTGGAATTGTTTGCAGGACAGAATATGTCATAATACCCACAGAATCTTTCAAGTAGTCCCTTTTCTAGTTGGTAAGGGATTATTTTCTTAGTGCTATCTATACTTTTGTTGATCTTATTTCTTCAATGAGATGTTAGTGTTTTTGCATTTTACCCAAAATTTATGACAACTTAATACAAGTTAGAAGTTTATAGGACTAGGTATGAATGTAGAGCACGTTCTGTTTTTATGAAAGTTACATACAACAATACAGCTGCATTTTCAAGTAATGACCATAAATATATATGTTCTATATTTGAACTAAAGTTTGTTTTCCTTGTTGAATCATTTCTTTAAATAGTGACTAATAGCCGTTATTGTGTTCATACAATGTATCATTGCATTTTTAAAATGTGTAATTAGATACAGCATGTACAATTCTGGCTGAAATGGAATGGTTTAGTCATTTTCCATAAAACAGTAGTTTAATGATAGTCTTAAATTAATTTAGAATTTGAATTTATGCCTGGATTTAATTGTTTGTATGCTGTAATGAAAACATCCTATTTTAGAGAGAATAAAGAAGAATGTTCTCATATTAAAAGTAACTGAAGGATAATTCTATAGGGTCAGAAAACTCTGATTGCATTAAAAATTAACAGTAAGGGAGTGCCCAGGTGGCTCAGTTGGTTAAGTATCAGACTCTTGATTTCGGCTGTGGTCATGATCTCACGGTCTGTGGGTTTGGTCCCCGCCTGGGGTTCTGTGCTGAATCCTATAGATCAGCCAGTGCCTGCTTGGGATTCTCTCTCTCCTTCTCTCTGCCCCTCCCTTACTTGTGCTGTCTCTTGCTCTTAAAATAAATTGAAAAAAAAAAAAAAAACCCTAAAAAAAAAAAGATAGTTTCTCCCAAGCTTGTCTGACAAAGAGAATATACAGTATGAATGGTTTTTTTTGTTTGTATGTTTGTATATTTTATAAGGGAATATATACAGGGCTGTGTGTGTGTGTGTGTGTGTGTGTGTGTGTGTATAAAATGTAGTTGCATTGGCTAGTAGTGACATTGGGATTAAAGTTATTTGGCCTTGCTTGATTTTTTTTGAAAGCTCTTTTAGCAAAGTGGATTTCTCGTAGGGTTTCTTGCTTGTTTTAGATCATTTTTTTTCCTGTTTTAAGGTCATAATTAGAAGATTCATGGTATTTATACTTAAATGCAATTAATTTTTCTAATTACCTTTTTTATATCATTGAAAGGTTTTGAAATCAAGAAGGCTAGCAATGAAATCTATAAATGAAATTAAACAGTTCTATTTGTAATAGCATCACAAGAATAAAATACCTACGAATAAATTTAACAAAAGAAGTGCAACACCTGTACACCAAAAGGTAGAAAACATCATTGAAAGAAATTAAATAAATGCAAAGACAGGGCATACTGGATTTATGGCGTGGAAGACTTACTATTATTAAGATTGTAGTATTCCCCAAACAGACTCAATGACTTAGAGTTAGTGTATGATCCAGCAGTTCTGCTTCTAGCTATATATCCAAGAGAATTGGAAATCTATAAACACACACAAATGTTCATAGCACCATTATTCATAATAGAGTCAACACACCCCAAATTTCCATCAACTGTTGAATGGATAAACGAAAAGTGGTATTTCCATAAAATACAATATTATTCAGCCAGAAAGGAATGAAGTACTGATAATACTTAACACAGATGAACTTTGAATACATTATGCTAAGTGAAAGGAGCCACAAAAAGCTGCACGTTATATGATTACATTTATATGAAATATCTTGAATAGGCAAATGCATAGAGATAAAAAGTAATTGCCAGGAGTTGAGAGGGAGCAATGGGGAATGATTGCTAATGGACATTGAGTTTCTTTGGGGGATGATGAAAGTATTCTAGAATTAGATAGTGGGATGGTTGTACAACCTTGTGAATACAGTAAAAAAGAGAAACAAAGGGTGCCTGGGTGGCTCAGTTGAACATCTGGCTCCTGATTTCATCTGAGGTCATGATTCCAGAGTCATGGGATCAAACCCCGCTGAGCATGGAGTCTGCTTGAGATTCTTTTTCTCTCCCTCTGCTCTTCTTACCCACTTGTGTGCACTTTCTCTCTAAAATAAAAAATTAAAAAAAAAATTAAAAAGACAAGCCCCAAATTGTATACTTTAAAGAGTTGTGTGACATGTGAATTATACCTCAAGTTTAAAAAAACACGTAAACATGAAGAGAGTGAGGGGCGCCTGGGTGGCTCAGTCAGTTAAGTGTCCAAAGCTTGATCTCAGCTAAGGTCTTGATCTCAGGGTTGTAAGTTCAAGCCCTGCATCCTGCACAGTGCTGAGTGTGGATCCTACTTTAAAAAAAAAAAAAAAATGAAAAGAGTTGCCTATAGTTGTGATATAATTATCAAATCAGAATGTGTTTGAGAGTGAGGGGTCTCACTTAATAATTACTCCTGGATAGGGGTGCCTGGGTGGCTCAGTCGGTTGCCTGGAACTTGCTTTGAATTCTGTGTCTCCCTCTCTCTCTGTGTTCCTTGCCTGCTTGTGCTCTGTCTCCCAATAAATAAACGTTAAAAAAAAATTTTTTTAAATAAAAGTAATTACTCCTGCACAGTACATATTTAAGTGATTGTCCCAGTTAAATCAGTGTGTATGTTCTTGCTGCTTTTTGTGGTGTGTTTAAACTATTTTCTTAACCCTCATAGAAGAAGTAAGAATGTAAAGTTTTTCTAGTAGTCTTCTTTATCAAATGTGAGAAAAAGAAAAAGATTAAGAAAGCCGTGTAATTTGAAGAAGTGGGAGAGGAGGTATTTCTTAATGAAAATGAGTGTAAATGTGTGTGTTAAGTGCAAGGTGTAGCTATAATACTGTTAGAACTGTACTCATGTGATTTTTGTCACTTCACTCTCACACGTGGCCAGTCAGTGAATGAATAAGGAGTTTTGTCTTGTAATATAATAAAACAGCTTCTCTGAACTAGAGATATGCTAGTTCAACCTTGTGAAACTTTCTGTGGCAAGTTTGTGGAGCTTTCAAAAATTACTCTTGCTTGGGCATTAGTCTCAGTTCTGATTTGATACTTTTTGTGGGGCGAGATTAAGTTGATGCATGCAAAATACATGTTTTAGTTCTCCATTTAATCTAGAACTCATTTAAGTTGAAAACTGCTACATTAAATCAATGAGTGTTATTGATCCATTTATTAAAATTTATAGTTATTGTTTTGTGCATAAATAGTTTATAGCAGTAGCAATAGAGAGAACCTCATTCTAATTATACCCACCTACCAGTCCTCTTTCTTCCTTGGCTAGTCCTGTGTGTTGGTAATCCAGAAATTTTGATCCTTTTAATTCTCCAAGCATTGAAATTGGGAGGAATCTTATTTATTTATATAGGTTACCTTGAGGCAGGTGTAGTAGTATGAAGTAGATGGAAGCTGCAGTTCCTTTGCAAATGTTGAAACTCCTATCTTTGGTAGGGGGGAAAAGTATCATCATTGCTGTACAGAATAAGAGGGCTTGGGAAATGGAGATCTGGTGGGAGGTCAGAACTCTCTAAGTTGGCTGAGAACTGCCCATGGACTTTGTATTTTGAAAACCCAGTGTAATGGCTGGTAAGTTGCTCTCTGTTACTGGATCTGAGGGAGGATACAATGCACTGTGTGGTTCTTTCGTAACTCTGGTTTCTTTTGTGCAGCCTTGTACAGTTCGGCAGAAATTCACCTCATATTCTGGTACTGAAAAGTAGCATGGACTCATGAAATTGGAGTTGCATGACTCCTTGAAGATTTGGTAGTTCAGCTTATTTAATGATGGATCATGCCCATCCAAAAGTGTCCTAGGACATTTTTGACTGATAGCCTTTCTTCAATCACTATTCAGATAGTTCTGAATATGGTGATGCCATATTGTTATACATGACATTAGAGCCAGAGTTTCAACTCTGTCTCCTTGTGTGACTTCGGAAGGGTATTTGCCATTTGGGTCTCCAGTTGCTTCATCTAGAAAATGGAGCAAATGGTAACTACCTCACAGGATTATTGTGACTATTGTAGCATACGGGAATATCTGTCACAGCTATTGGTACATGTAGGTTTGAGGTACCTTTCCTTTTTCAGTTCAATGAAAAACAACTAACTACCTTCAAAAGATTGGCTCTTAGAGAGTTTTTAATGGCCTGGGACCTTTAATCTTTCTAAATGCTGATTTATTGCTTTCATTCATTAACATGCAGTTGCTTATTGAGCATCTATTCCGGGCACTTTGGCACTTAGGCACTTTGGTAGCTGCTGGAGTTATAGGGGCAAATACAACACACTGATCTTCCTCCTTGGGCTTATAGTTTGGTTGGGGAAAAAAGATAAATATTTAAGTAATTATAAGGAACACTTCCCAGAGGAAATAATGGTAATACTGAGACATAATGGATCTGTGGAACTTGTAGTCAGGGTAGTGCTTGGAATGAGACCTGGCAAGAGGTGGCAAGCTGGTAGGTTGTATGTGCGAAGGCCATGCAACAGAAAGGATTTAGTTTTGTAAGCCGAAGGGCCTGTGCCCAGAAGCTTACTGGGTAATAGGAAGAGTAGCAAGGAACGAGGATGGTGGGTAGAGGCAGCGCAAGATTAGACAAGGTTCTGTTGGCCACATTAAAGGTTTGGACTTTAAGAACAGTGTAAAGTGGCATTTGCATTTTAAAATCACTCTAGTGGAAATGGGGAAATTGGATTGGAGGGAATAAGAATGTCTGTTGTGACCAGGCGGGCTATTGCAAAGCCTAGGCTAGCCATGGCAGTAGCTGTTTCTGGAAGTAGAGTACCGTGCTGTGACTGGAGTGTGAGTTGGAACCAGATCTTGTAATGGCTTTGATCTTCTAGGCAGTGTAGTCAGTGGAGATTTTATAAATGGGAATGAGTTCAAGACTTTTATCTTACCAGTACTTGTTACTGCCTGCTAGAAATCAGAGAAAGACAATTAAGCTTAATATTAATAGTCTAGCTCTTTCTTTGGGATCTGACTTTGGAATAAATACTTGTCCCCCCTCCTCCCCGATAGGCCCTTTGCAGAAAGACAGTCTGAGAGGCATGTTCTTAAAAACAAAAAAGCAAAAACAACAACCACTCCCAAAAATCATCTCTCAGCTACCTTCACTTTTGTACTGTCAGTTGATCTGGAGTGTCTTTTGGGTACTGAATGCCCATAAAGTAATGCTGCATTCAGGTTTCTTTCAGCCAATGGATACACTGTTGGGAGCTGTGGCCATAGGGTCTTTTGTTACAGTGAAGAATAAAAAAACATCTCACTATGCCAGTAGAACTTTTTTGAAATGGATATCGAAGTTTGATTGGTTTGGTTGGATATGAGAGAATTTTGAAGCAGTCTTGTAAGGTACTTTTGAATTTTTGGAAGCAGTGAGTACCTGAATTACTAAGCTTACCATTCCTTTGTCTCCTACTTCATCTTTGTTACAGTCTTTTGTTAATTTGCCTTTTATTTTGTATATGATTATAATCTGTGTATATTACTAGAATTGACTGCTCATTTTTGAAAGCCAGCTTTTACATCCAACACTGCTGTTGTTCAGCAGTTTTTAATTGAGTGCTCAACACATCATCACTTCTTGTAAAGAGTATGGTATACTAGGTACTGTAGGATATCAGAAATAGCTTTTTTTCAAGAACTACATAGGTAACTTTCATTTTTAAGGCTGTATGTGTATTTTGTGTATATTTATTTACAAAGCATTTTTGTTTTCTATTTCTAGCATTTTCTGTATCTGGTATTTTGACTTAGAAGATTTTAGTCTTACAAACATTAGTATCTTTTTTTTTTTTTTTTTTTACACAAGCGAGAGCATGAGAGTGTGTGGGGAAAGGGATGGGTGGAGAGAAAGAGAGAGAGAGAGAGAGAGAGAGGGAGAGGGAGAGAGAGGGAGAGAATCCAAAGCAGGATCCATGTTCAGCACGGAGCCAGACTCAGGGCTTGATCCCGCAACCCTGGGATCATGACCTGAGCCAAAACCAAGAGTTGAATGCTCAACTGACTGAGTCACCCAGGCACCCATATAGGTCTTTTTTAATGTCCAGAATAAAAATTATAAAATGAAGTGATAAATCAAGGAAAATATATGAAAATGACCTACCTGAAACATTTAGAAATGATCTATAATTTTTTCTTTGGGAACAGATTTTAATGAACTCTTCAACTATTTGCATGTATATATCAGGTAGGATGCTTTCTTTCTAAGTATCAGAGAGGCTAACTAATAAAACGGTAAGAATTTTACCATCTTATCTAACAAATTCAAAGTTAAGGTGATTCTGGATTGGCTAACTTGGGTCCGTCTTCTGTTTTCTATCATTTTCGTGTTCTGCTGTTTAATTCTAAATTTATTTATTTAGTTGTCCTTCCCTACCAACATAGTTCCTTAGCAATATGCAGTTGCCTTAGACTGTGTTTATGCCTATGGGTAGGAAAAGAGCAGTAATTAGTCATAGACTTTATTGTTCTGGATTGTTCTTCGCTTATTTTCTGTTTCATCTTTTATTTTCATTCTTTAAAGGAATATGAATTGTCTCCTAAGTATCTAATGATGTTTATTTTTAAGTTACACATACACATCAGGGAAGATGAACATTAAGAAAAGCACAGAGAGGCACCTGCATGGCTCAATCGACTAAGCATCCATCCACCTTCAGCTCAGGTCATGATATCACCATTCGTGGGTTTGAGCCCCACTTGGGGTTCCGTGCTGACAGCTCAGAGCCTGGAGCCTGCTTGGGATTCTGTCTCCCTATCTCTCTGCCCCTCCCTGACTCACACTCTGTGTCTCTCTTGAAAATAAACATTAAAAAAAATTAAGGAAAAAAAAGAAAAGCATAGAAAGTTAATGAGTGCTTCTCTCTGTAGTCAGAAGCCTCTCAGACAATAAAGAATCCTGTCAACAAATCCAGTCCATTCCTGTAATGTCTGTGGTATAAAATGAAAATGTGTTAAAAAGAGTAAATGCTCATAATGAAAATCCTATATATTTAAATCATGAACTTTAAGGTAAATTAAGAAATAATTTTTCCTTTCATAAAAGAGAACTCCCAGATTTCTCCTGAATGGCTAGCTCTCATTATAATGTAAGTTTTTTATAGGTTAATAATATCTGATGAATTTCTCTAAATATCTAATTCAATTAGGAGAATTTGAAATTGATTTTTTGTGTGCTTCTCAATCCCCCAGTTTTGGCTCCTGTGTCTTTTTAAATGTTCCATAGCTGGCAGCCAAGTTTGTGTTGCCAGCCTTAATTTTATTATCAAATAAGTACTTGGAATAAACTGTGTAATAATAAGTATAAAGTTTTAAGCTCTTGATATATTTGCCAAGTGATGAACAGTTACTTTATTTTGACAAATTTTCACAGAGTTCTATGATAAATGTATTATTCCCATTTTATAGACTTGAAAACTGAGGGTAAGAGAGTTTTACTTGACTATAGCTCACTGTCATGTATCTAGTAAACAACTCCAGTGTCTGGAAACTGGAGATTTTGTGTTTGTGTGTCACCAAGGGGCCTCATGTCTTTTGTACTGTTCCCCAGTCTTTCTTGTGAGCACACAGAACAGGTCTATGGGAAAGAACACCCCCCTTCCCACCACGGTGTGAATGTTTTCCAGATTCTAAACTGTTATACTAGCCCACTCAGTCTTTAAGAATATGTTAAAATGTGAACTAGTTTCTTACCAACTTTTGTGGTAGCGGCCTATTTGTCCCGTGTTCTGCCAAAGTGAATCAGTTCATTGTGTACTGTCTGCTGAGAGAGGCTTGTCATCCTTTGGAATTCCATTCACGTGGTTGCCCTTCAACCTCAGAGTTTTGAGAAGCGTAAGAAAAGTTGGGGCACCTGGGTGGCTCAGTTGGTTAAGCGGCCGACTTCAGCTCAGGTCATGATCTCACGGTCTGTGAGTTCGAGCCCCGCATCAGGCTCTGTGCTGATGGCTCAGGGCCTGGAACCTGCTTCGGATTCTGTGTCTCCCTCTCTCTCTGCCCTTCCCCTGCTCACACTCTGTCTCTGTGTCCCTCAAAAATAAATAAAAACGTTAAAAAAATTTAAAAAAAAGAAAAGTTATGCTTGTGTAGGTTATCGGAGTCTTTCTTTTTGTTAGGATAGGAGCTGTGTTATCTTCATGCATTTTAAGATTCTTAGTTGAACTTGTATAAAGCACAATTTTTTTAGTAGCTGGACTTTAAAATCTTTTCTTGTGTAAAATCGAGAATTGCAAAAACCATTGTATTGATTATGTGACTTACTCTCATTGGTAATTAATGTTAGGTGCCCATTTTTGTAAGTACAGAATACTGTTTTAGGTACAATTTGTGTTTAAACTGTATCTTAATTCTCTGGAGATATGCAGTCAAATTAGTTGAGATTGAAATAATCTCATCATTTGGTGATAGAAATGTAATGGAAATATACCAAAATTTCTTGGGATGCATTTGTTGTGAATTATGTAAAATAGTCTTTCTACCCTGTAAAGAAAAAATTGTTGTCTTGATTTCATTTAGGAATGAAAGGCTGGACTCAGAGAAGTCATCCTTCTGTTTATAATGGCCACAAACTTGTTAATAAAACGATGCAGGGTAAAGATTTTTGTTCTCTGATTGTTTTATATTCTACATCTATAGAAAAACAGTGATCGTAACTTGGGATGCTGTACAGAACTAGAATATTCTTATGGAAATGTATAGGTCTCCTGATGTCTCTGCATTTTATTTGATGTGTTTACTGTATTTTTTTCACATATAACTAAACGTTGTAACACTTGAAGCATTATTTCTTACCCCTTGGCTCTTCTGAAAATACATTTCTCTCTAATGTCAGGCAGTATAAATACCTTATCAGATAAAAAGGGCAAATTTCACTGAATTTGAAGAATTAGTTTCCTTATAATTTTTTATGTCATACTATCTGGAAATCTAACGATCTCGAAAACATGTGCAAAGTTTTGACCTTTTGTGGATTGTCCTTCTCTCTAATAATATTGTTGAAAATGAGATCCTCACTTGCATAGACGTCGCGTAGGGTATTATGTTATGATGCCTTGATCGGTCCCACTTCTATTCCTGACCAGCTTTAGGATTTGGGGTGGGGGTCCTGTTGTCTCTGCTTGCACTTGTATGTAACAGAAAGAGATTGGGATCCATGTCTAATTCTAACTGTTGACATTAAGTAGTATAAAGTAAAACAAAGGTTTAGGAAAAAATGTTTAATGTAAATGAATGTTATTTATCAGAACTATTATGGGTGATTTTCTATTAATGCAGTGAAAGATGGGGAAATTTTCCTTTGTATTACTGATTAGATGTCACTAGAAAGTAGTAATGCTTCTTCCTTGGCCTTGATTATTCATGATTGCCAGTCCCTTTTTTTATTATACTTTGTAGCTGCAATATGTATTTATAATTAATTAGTTTTTTAACCAACTCAGACTTTTGGAATGGCGAAGAAATGGAGCCTCTGGGCAACTGTGGAATTGTTACTGTATTCTTACTATGTGGAGAGGCCAGACAGATCCTTCCTTTGAGTTGCAGAACATTTATCCTGATTACTGTGAGAAAGACAGCAAGAGAGGTACATTAAAGAGCTACTTGATTTGAGAGGATTTGGAAAAATTGATGTAGGATTTAAGAAAATCCTTTGCAGCATTTTGTGATTTCCGTAAAAGTGCGAAAGAAATTTTGTGCAGAAGAAAATAGTATCTTATTTGTCTATTGAAGTCAAGCCGGAGAAATAAAACATTTTTTTCTTAATAATGATATCTTTAATAACTCTTTGGATGTCCTTCAACTTTCCAAAGCACTATCATTTCAGTGATGATTTATGTTGTCTGCATAGTATTCACAAAGATACAATCAGTCTTTGTTCAGCAGAGATTATACTCTTCAGATGGTACTGTAGATTTCATTTTTAGAAGTGTTTTATAAAATTAGAATTGTGGAATGTTAGACTGAAATACTGGCTAGCATTTCTAGAACACTTTATATATGCTTGGCACTGTAATAAAGATTTAGTGGATACTACTGCATTTAGTCTTATGAATACACATGTGATATATATGTTATTATCCTTAGTTTATTGTTTGGCATTGAGAAGTCAAGTGACATTTCCAGGGACCACATAATTAATAGCAAAAACAGAATAAAGCTATTGATGACTTCCCATCATATTAAAATAAGGTCCATCTTTCTCCTGCTTGCTTCTCCAGTATCATCTTTTCTCACTTTCCTACAAGTGCCTTGTGCCCTAGCCCACTATTCTAACTTATATAGTTTTATTAAAATTCCATATCTTTTTCTTTCATATCATGTGCCCTCTGTCTCAGTAAACAAATTAACACAACTGAAATGAAACCAATAAAATAAAATACTTAAGTGCTCTCTCCTTCACTGTGTTTGTAAATGTGTATCTGACTCATGAACAGGTTTGAAATGTATGGGTCCACTTAATACATGAATTTTTTTGGATAAATATAGTACAGTTCCATAAATGTACAATAATACACAGGATTCCCACCCTTCCCCCACATCAAAGAATTATGATCTGTTCTAAAATATAGTTGAGAAACTTTGGATTAAGCCAATGAATAAGTGCATAGATGTTGTTGCAAGCCAAGTTTTACCATGGAGGAAGGGAAGAACAGATAGAGACTAGAGAAGGCAGAGAAGAACTTTGTGGGAATTGGAGGTATCAGTATGAACATATGTTCATATTATATTTATATATTTCTAGAAATGGCTTAGAACAGTGGCATTACAGTAGCACCACCCAGATCTTGGCTTCTAAATACTATGCCCCAGTGATAGGAACCAGAATCACTTGGATAAATGGCTTTTTTTAGGGATGACTCAGGGAAGTATCAGATCTAGTATCAGCCTAGAACATATTATTGGTCTGAAAGTAAGGAAGTGCTCTAAGCAGTGATGAATGCATATTAGAAAGACATAGGACCCAGTGTTTGGGGCGGGTGTCTCACTGGCCAAATTGGTGATGATTTGAGCATCACAATCAGTAAAGAGGTTAATGGATTATAATTCATTGAATAAAGGAGAAATATACAAATGCATACTGAGAACAGATACAGATAGAGCAGAGGAAAGGGCTTTTCCTCACAGTAAATGTGGAGGGAGTAGTAGTGGAATTGGAAGATTGTGATTCTATAATTGTCATGGTGTAGATTGGTTTAGGTGAGAATCATGAAAGCATTCTAAGTCCAGGGGAAAAGTTTGAGGAATAGGGTATGTATATGGTTAGAATATATTTTCCCACAGATTGCTTGTTACTTGCAGGAGGGAAATAGGTATATACAGCAGAGAAACTGGATGACAGATTGATCAGATGATCAAAATAGACATCGTAAAGGGGTAGGTGGACATCAGATGCCTCTGGGTATGTGATACACGAAGAAGGATGCAAGATCATTTATGCAATGTTTTGGCTGGGAATCGTGCAGCAGACAAATCTAAATTGATAAATATTTCATAGAATAACTGGCTTGTATTGTTCAAAATTTCATGTCATGATAGGCAAAGTCCCAGAAACTCTTCTAGATTAAAGGAGACTGAAAAAACTGACAACTAAGTGTGATAGGTGATCTTGTATAGGACCTGTCAGGAAGAGGAGACAAACTCTGCAGAACATTATTGGAGCAGTTGACAAAACTGGAATATGGCTTGCACTTTTTAAAGTATTGTATCAATGATGTATATGTGCTGAATTTGATAACTATACTTCGGTTATACAAGAAATGTTCTTAGGAAACTCCATAAGTATTGAGCGTTAAAGGGCATGATATATGCAACTTGCCTTCACGTGGTTTAGAGCAATAATTTTTTAATATTTATATATGGATTATAGCACACATAACATTAGAACGAGAGAGAGAGAATGAATGCTATTTTTGGAACTTTCAGTAAGTTTGGAATTATTTTAAAATAAAAAGTTAAAAGTTAAAACTTTTTCTAAATGGTTGTAAACATTAATATACATGCTGAAGACTTTTTAAATATTTTCTTTTGAGTCATATGTGAATTTTAAATTGTGCGAGAATAGGATAGTAGGTCAAGGAAGTTCTGTGTCCCAAAGTGTTGGCAAGTAGGAGGAGGAGGCAGCTGTGGGGCCTCTGAGATGGCTGTTAAGGATGGGAGGGAGAAGGAAGGAGGGAAGGAACTAGGCTATCGGGATTGGTAGCCGGGTTTCTTTAGCCTGTTGGGGTTGGTAGTCTTTGGCTTCTCCCTTCTCCCCCATCATGCTTTTTGCCAGCAGTGAAATGAAGGGGTTATGTGGTAAGGCTGGACTAGCAGTGGCCCTACTTTTGACCTGGGGCAGCCCTGGGCTCTGGGTCGGTCCAGTAGTCAAGTCTGGCGTCTGGCATCTGAGACTAGCAGCTCTGGGAAAACCCATGCAGGGCTTTTAGATTCCTGATCCCCTTACTAAGGCAGCAGAGTGCAGCTGTTAGCTTACTCTTCTGGAGTTACACATAGACCTCGATTGAGTCCTGGCTCTGCTGTTAGCAGCTGTGACCTTGAGGAAAAAGATAACTTATGGCCTCGATTTTCATTTTCTCAGATTTAAAATGAGAATATAATAATGCATGTCTCATAAAGAAGTTGTAAGAATTTAAGAAGATAAATATGTGTAAAGTGCTTTACTGTTATTATGTACCAGAACTCTTGAAAAGCTTCCATTTCTCCATTGAACCAACTAATACATAATAGAAAACTTGCTCATTGTCTGAATCCTATGGTTATGGACTTATCTGATGAAATGACAGTGACGATAATTTAAATACTATGAGAAGATACTGGAAAGGCCTGATAAAAGATTTTTTTAAAAGCATTTCCCCCAAACTGGATGGTAAAATGAATGGAATAGTAACCTATCTCCCATAACTGGAAATTGCCAGCTCGGTTCCTGGGTGGCTCAGTTGGCTAAGCGTTGGACTCATGATTCAGGTCATGAACTTGGAGTTCTTGGGATTTGTCACTGCATTGGGGTCTGCACTGACCGTGCATAGCCTACTTGGGATTCTTTAACTCTTTGCCCCTACACAGCTGTCTCTTTCTCTCTCCCTCTCTAAAAATAACTAAAATAAACTTAAAGAAAAAAAAGAGGAAATTGCCAACTGTATTTTTCACATTTAGGAAGAAGGCTCCAGAAGTCCTTTTGAGGCAAAAATTTGTTGAACAAAAGTGACTCTTTTTTAAAACTTTTATTTATTTTTAAGAGAGAGATTGTGTGCGCTTGTGCATGAGCAGGGCAGGGGCAGAGATGGAAAAGAGAGAGAGGATCCCAAACAGGCACCACGCTGTCGGCACAGAGCTCCACGTGCGGCTCGATCCCACAAACCATGAGATCCTGACCTGAGCCAACATCCAGAGTCAGATGCTTAACCGACTGAACCACCTAGATACCCAAAAATGACTCTTTTCAATATTCCATACCTTTCAGAGAAGGTTGCCCAGGTCTTTCCTTTTTTTGATGAAGTACCCATGTGAGGTGATATTCTTTGATCCGGTTTATGTTCAAGCTAAAAATTGGAGTTGAAATGAAGCCGTCTCTCTTTAATATTAATTTTTTTTACAATCTCATTCTTCTTACTAA
This sequence comes from Paguma larvata, assembly GCA_030068075.1. Classification (NCBI taxonomy): domain Eukaryota; kingdom Metazoa; phylum Chordata; class Mammalia; order Carnivora; family Viverridae; genus Paguma; species Paguma larvata. Next base: position 124,363,933 of record CM057827.1, on the reverse strand, counting down.
AGATATTATTTTCAGGTATGTATTTTTACAAATTAGGTAATTCGATTTGTTATTTATAGTTACCATGATTTTATATATATGTTGTTACTATATAATCATGGTACTTACAGTTACTGTTATTATATATGTTCTATGTATTTAAATATACATTTATCATATAATCATAGAAACTATCATAATACCATGAAACATACATGCACGTATATACATATCCACATTATATGTAATTGCTTCCATTTTACTTGATAATTATGTTTTCATTATTTTTAAGGCTGTCTTTCATTTGTGGTATACTATATTCTCTGTTATATCAGTCATAAAGTTTTATATTCAAAACATTTATTAAAGTGAAAATGGGAATTGACAAAGAAAAAAATAGGTAAATAATAGTGTCACGCATGGTACATGAGTAGGAGAAAGATTGAGAAGTTAGGGTTTGAATGACTAACGTTTTGGAACAACTGCTGTGTGATATAGAAAAAGTCCTGGCTGTTTGAACTGAAACTTTGGATGGTTCCCTCTTCTCCTTGAATTTTAGCTTCTTCTCTGCTGAAGGGGTAGGAGTTATAATATGAGATAATTTCTAAGGTAATTCGAAAATTATAGTATTCTATTTTTTTCAAGCAGCTTGATTGAAGTTTGGCAAAGAAAAAGGTTTGAATTAATATGCGTTCTGGAAGAGTATTGACTTGTCACTTCCCCTTCTTTTTGTTGATACCCTATTAATAGAAAAACGACAAAATCAGAGTATCTACTAAGCTTAAGGAAAAATCTTTATATAGAAACTGTGTACAATATAATTATATGTACAGTATATTTTTATCTATTTCATATTTTAGTTTGCTCTTTTATAAGGTATAACCTTAGATACCAATTTGACATTTAATTATTGGAAATTAATTACAAGATAATATCTTCCTTTTAATTTTTTCTCCTGAGTTCTGTTGTATGTATAAAAAAAGGTATTAATCTGTTTCAAGTGAAGGAATTATGTGAAATAGCAGGAACATAGTAAATACTCCTTTTTATCATAAATATTAATGTCATGCTTAGAAATACATTTGTTAGTAGTAATAAAGAATCACTTTCCTTAAAATATTTACAATTGTATAGTACTCTTACCTTATGTGGTACATATAATGTGTATAATTTCCATTTTCCTCTTCTAAAAAGTTACTGTTATTTAGAAATTGTCAGGTACCAAAGCTAGTTGAGTGAAATGTTTGTGTTTAGGATGTAGATTTCTTGCTCAACTTGTAATAGACCTTCTCAATCAGAAATTCCAAGCAACTTGTGAAGAAAGAATACTTGGAAATGGCACAAATTGCTAAAATAGAAGGAAGATTTCAGTGATGTTTAAAGTTCATGGCTTTTGTCTTTCAGGATCTTTTTTTTTTTTCTTCTTAAATTTAGAATCATCCATTTTGTTGTGACTATTTTTCCTTATCACAATGATGGTATTAATTTTATTTTTTATTTTTGTTTTTATTTTTTAATATTTTAAAAAAATGTTTATTCATTTTTTGAGAGAGATAGAGCGTGAGTGGGGGAGGGGTAGAGAGGAGGAAGGAAACACAGAATCAGAAGCAAGCTCCAGACTCTGAGCTGTCAGCACAGAGCCTGACGTGGGGCTTGAACCCATGAACTGCGAATCATGACCTGAACTGAAGTCGGATGCTTAACTGATGGAGCCACACAGGCACTCCATGATAGTATTAATTTTAGAAAAAAAATAAAAGAAAAACTAGAATAAATTCTTGAAAGTAGAATGCATTTTTCAAAGGAAAGCTGAAAGTCAGATTTCTTTTTGAAAAAATTAAAAAGCATTTTTTAATTGTTTAAAAACCTGTGTAGAGGATAGTTTTGGGCTACTCATTTGCAACAATAATAAATATCTTGTTCCTTGGGACTTTGGTGCTGTTTTCATTTTATGTTTTGTCACTAGGTGAGCACGTTTTTTCCCACAACATTAATAATGTCTATATGCCTAAGATTCCCAAAGGCATATTTTTTAGCTCTGATGTCTAAGTCTTATATCTAGCTTCCTGTTTGACATTTTCATTTGTATGATGCATGACCATCTCAAGTTTAATATGTCCAAAATTGAATTCTTAAGTTTCCTTCTTTTAAAGCAGTAATGAATCATTAAAGACTTTCTCTGGTTAAATATTTATTTATTTAAAAAATTCAGTTGTTGATTGTGTACAGTTGTGTGACTGTGTATAGTTACTTTTATTACAAAAGTTTTTTTTAGTAGTTTCTGAAAAAAAAAAATTAATTGATTTACCAGAACCATCAAAATGAGATGTCCTTATGAACTCAAAGATTAGTGATTAGTGTTTATTTAATAAGAACAAACCTTAAAAAGTAAAGTTTGCCTTCCGTTTAAAGTCCATGCTCTTAAAATATTTAGTTACTTAAGCAACAGGGTTCTTTAAAACAGTAAACAAAGTTGATTTAAAAAAAGACTGAACATCTCTGATCAGTATTAGTATGAATTGGTCTGAATTTGCTAGATTTTGTGATCTATCTTTTTTTTTTTTTTTTTCAATTAAATAAACTCCAACCTCAATGTGGGGCTTGAACTCATGATGCCAAGATAAAGACTCACATGCTCTACTGACTGAACCAGCCAGGTGCCCCTGATAATTTCTTAAATTAAGACAGGAGAATCCATATTGGGAGTCTTTTTTTAAATCTAGTTTCTGATTTTATAAAAATGGCCTACTAAAAAGAATTTCAGTTAACCAAGTCTTCTGTTTTTTACTAACTTTTTACTTTAATATTGACTGAATACATGTATATCTTACCCCCTCCCCCGCCCTGCAACCCCCCAGGGATAGGATATATTAGTTAGTTTGTGGGAAACAATGCCCATCTGTGTTTGCTAAAGAGAAATGTTAGTTCCAAAGGTAGGTATTACATGTTTCCATTTTTACTAAAAGTCCTTTAGCTTTATCATATGGAAAAATTAGTACTCAGTTGATCTAATGGATTAGTAGTTGGCTTAAATGAATAAAATCATAATCCTGCAATTGTTTTAAAACTGCAATATGTACTTTTTTTTCTTTTTTTTTAGTACCTGTAATTTTTGAAATTGTGGCCAAAAGAAACGTGCAGTACAGCGGGAGGCGGGAGGGAGTGCCTGGGTGGCTCAGTCATTTGAGTGTTTCACTCTTGATTTTGTCTCAGGTCATGATTCCAGGGTTGTGGGATTGTGCCCTGCTTTGGGTATGGAGTCTGCTTAAGGGCTCTCTCTCTCCTTCTGCCCCTCTCCCCCCACTCATGCGCTCTCAAATAAAAAATTAAAAAGAAAAAATGTATAGGACAGTGGTATTAAGTACATTCACACTGTGGTGCAATGATCACCACCATCTGTCTCCAGAACTTTTTAATCATTCCATATTGAAACTCTATATCCATTAAGCATAATTCTCCATTCGTCCTTCCCTCTCATCCCTAGTAACTATCATTTCACTTTCTCTATGAATTTTGACTACTCAGTGTACCTTATATAAATGGAATTATCTCGCATTTGACTTTTTGTGGCCAGCATATTTCTCTTACTATAATATTTTCAGAGTTTAGTCAGGTAGCATGTGATAGAATTTGCTTTTTTAAAGTTGAAAAATACTCCATTGTATGCAGATACCGCATTTTGTTTCTCTGTTCATCTGCAATGATATTGGAGCTGTTTCCACCTTTTAAGTGAGAGTAATGCTCCTAGGAACATAGATGTACAAATGTATTATTGAAGTCCCTGCTTGCAGTTCTTTTGTGTGTAGACCTAAAAGTGGAATTGTTGGGTTAAATGATGATTTCTGTATTTAATTTTTTGAGTAACCACCATACTGTTTTCCACAGCAGCTCTCCCATTTTATATTCCCAAAAACAGTGCACAAGGTTTATCCACATTCACAGTAGGGCCTGTTGTTTTTTGTTAGTTTTGATAATAGTTATCCAAATAGGGTGAAGTGATATGTCATTGTGGTTTTGATTTGCATTTGCCTTAATGTTTAGTGATGTTGAGCATCATTTCGTGTGCTTATTGGATATGTATATATCTTATTTAGAGAAATGTCTATTTAAGTCCTTTGCCTATTTTTGTTGAGTTTTAGGAGTTCTTTATATATTATGGATATTAATCTCAGCTAATGCGGTATATAATATTTTTCTTCCGTTTTGTGAGTTGCTCTTTTATTCTGTTGATCATGACCATTGACACTCTTTGACATTTGACCATGTGTTAATGAATTTGTCTGGGCTCTTTATTCTGTTCCATTGATCTATATGTCTGTCTTTATGCCAGTGTGTACCGTATTGATTACTCTAGCTTTATAGAAAATTTTGACATTAGAGAGTGTGAGTCCTCCAACTTTGTTCTTCTTTTTCAAGATTATTTTGGCTATTAGGAGACCCTTGAGATTCCATATGGATTTTACAGTGACTTTACATACTTTTGTAAAAAACATCATTAGGATTTTGCTAGGGTTTGCATTGAATTTGTAGCTTACTTTGGGTAATACTGATACAACATTAAGTCTTCCAGTCTATGAACATAGGGTGTCTTTTTTGTTTATTGTGTCTTCTGTGATTTCTTTTATCAATGTTTTTTCATTTTGAGTGTAAAAGTCTTTCATGTTGACTAAGTTAATTCCTGAGTTAAAAAAAATTTTCGATGTCATTGTAAATGGAATCATTTTCTTTTTTCAGACTTTTCATTGTTAGTATAGAAATGCAACTTATTTTTATGTGTTCATTTGTATTTTACTACTTGGATGAATTTGTTTATTCGACAGTGTTTTTGCCGAATATTTAGGGGATTCTACATCTAAAATCATATCATCTACAAACAGAGATACTTACACTTTTCCTTTCCCATTTGGTTCCATTATATTCCTTTTTCTTGCTTAATTGCTTTGGCTAGACCTTCCATTACATCATTGAATCTGAGTTGTGAATCAGTCATCCTTGTCTTATACCTGATCTTAGAGGACATGCTTTCAGTCTTTGACTATTTGAACATTCTATAAGCTGTGGGATTTTCCTGTATGATTTTTATTATGTTGAGATAGTTTCCTTCTACTCCTAGTTGATTGTTTTTTATCACAAAAGAGTATTGTATTTTGTCAGATTCTTCTTTTGCATCAGTTTAGATGGTCATGTGGTTTTTTCCTTCATTCTCTTAATGTGGTTTATCACATTGACTGATTTCAGTATGTTTAATCATCCTTGCATTCCAGGAATAAATCTCACTTTGTCATAGTGTAAAGTCCTTTTAACATGCTAACTGAGGTTGGTTTGCTAGTATTTTCTAAAGTATTTTTGCATCAGTGTTCAAAAGGGCTATTAATCTATATATTTTTTTTTAGTGTCATTGTGTGACCTTGATACAGGGCAATGCTTACCTCAGAATAAGTTAGGATGTGTTCTGTTCCCTTCAGTTTTGGGGAAGTGTTTGAGAAAGATTAGTGGTAGTTTTTTAAATATTTGGTAGAACTCCCAGTGAAGCCATCAAGTTGAGGACTTTTCTTTGGCAAGAGTTTTGTTTTGTTTTGTTTTGTTTTTTTCTAATTTAGTCTCCTTACCAGTTATAGATGACTATTCAGCTTTTCTGTTTGTTTTTCCTTTTTTTTTTAATGTTTGTTTATTTTGAGAGAGAGAGAGAGGAAGAGATTGAATTCCAAGCAGGCTCTGCGCTATTAGTCCAGAGCCTGATGTGGGGGCTTGATCTCATGAACTGTGAGATCATGACCTGAGCCAAAATCAAGAGTTGGATGCTTAACCAATTGAGCCACCCAGGTGCCCCTGTGTAAGTCTTTGAGTTTCATTCTTCAAGGTAGTTTTGACTATTCTTTATACTTTTTGTATCTGCAAATGAAGTTTAGAATAATCTTTCTGTATATAATAAAAGAAAACCTGCTGGCATTTTGATTAGGATTGCATTGAATCTCTAGATTAATTTGGTAGAATTGAAGTCTTTGTGAAATTGAACCTTCTAGAAAATGCAAAGATGAATTTATCTATTAGTGTATTTTAAATTTCAAGATCAAGACTTTTTTTGTTTTCTGTGTTTTGTTTTAGGTAACTGAAATAGTAGCATAACATTTAATTTTTTGTCATCGAGAGTGCTTTAGTATAGATGAAAAAAATTTTTTTTAAAAGACTGACAACAGCAAGTGTTGAAGCTCTTTTTTTTTTTTTTTTAAGTTTATTTTGTTTTTAAGAGACATAGAGACAGAGTATGAGCAGGGGAAGGGCAGAGAGAGAGGGACACAGAATCTGAAGCAGGATCCAGGCTCTGAGCTGTCAGCACAGAGCCCGACGCGGGGCTCGAACTCACAGACTGCGAGATCATGACCTGAGCTGAAGTCGGCTGCTCAACCGACTGAGCCACCCAGGCGCCCCCGAAAATTTTAACTTTGAAGGAAAGAAAGGAATTGCTATAACCAAGACCTAAATAGGAAGGAAGGCAGCATGTATTAGGTAGCATGTAAAGTAAAAGTAAAGTAAAGTAAAAAGGCAGCGGGGATAGATGCTGATGGGTTGAGAGTTGTGATGGCAGGAATTTGAGGAGCTTCTTTTCTGATTGCTTTTTTTTCCATCAGTAGAATAGGTAGCAGAGTCATCCGCTGAAAGTCAGGATGGGTGATGAGTGTTGGAGTTGTGAGGACAGAGAATATGGCATAAAATAACCAGGAAATTGGGAAATGGAAAATTGCTAAACTTAGGTTAATTAGCCTGGTTAGCATGGCTATTTATTGTCAGCCATATTCAGCTACATGGGAGCATGTAGTCAAGAGTGGGCTTTTCCAGGAAATGAGTGGAGGGAGGAGGGAGAGCAAGAGCCAAGGAAGTAAGGATATATGAAAATTTAACTGGATAAGGAGGGACATAAACCGGGTGAGGTACAGTGAAAAGGTGGTAGGCGTAATAAATTGTAGGACCTAATGGGATCAAAAGATTGTTATAATTATGTTATTAGAGTGTTTGAGCTGGAAGTATGGGAGGTAGTGGTTAAAGAGTTATACATGCCAGTTTAGTTTGGCATGATTTACTCTCAGATTTTGTTGGTTATTTGCATTAATTTTCATGTGATAAGTATAGGACATGTTAGGAAAAAGAAGTCCATAGTTTTTAGTGTAAGACCTTTGAGGCCATATATGTATTCAGTTTCTTTTCTTTTTTTCTATTACTTTTTCCAGGGACTTACCAGTTTTATTGATCCCTCCAAAGAACTAACTTTTGGTTTTGTTGATCTTTGTTGTATGTTTGTTTTCTATTTCATTACTTCATGTTCTTTTATTTCTTCATTTGTACTATTTTGGGGCTTAATTTATTCTTTTTTTATAACTGTTTCAGATGGTTGCTTAGAACACTGTTTTTTTGGCCTTCCTCTATATATGTATTTTAAAGCTATAAATTTCCCTCTTATGCATGGTTGTAGCTGCATCCCATAAATTTTGATAGGATGTAATATTTTAAGAGAATAGTTTTTTTGTTTTAATTTTTTAATGTTTATTTCTTTTTTTAGTTTATTTTCAAATTGGTTTACATATAACACCCAGTGTTCATCCCAACACGTGCCCTCTTTAATGCCCATCACCCCCTCTCCCCCCTCCCTCACTCCCCTCACCCTCAGTTTGTTGTTAGTCTTTGAGAGTCTCTTATGTTTTATCTCCCTCCCTCTCTGTGTCTTTTTTTCCTTTCCCCTCTTCCCCTCCCCCTGATTTTTGCTTAATCTCACAAAGTCCACCTATTCGTGAAAACATATGGTATCTGTCTTTTTCTGACTGACTTATTTCACTTAACATAATACCCTCCAGTTCCATCCATGTTGCTACACATGGTCAGATTTCATTTTTTCTAATTGCCACTTAGTAGTCCATTGTATATATGTGCCACATCTTCTTTATCCATTCGTCAGTTGATGGGCACTTGGTCTCTTTCCATGATTTGGCTATTGTCGAAAGTGCTGCTGTGAACATTGGGGTACACGTGCTCCTATGCATCAGCATTCCTGTGTCTCTTGGGTAGATTCCTAGTAGTGCTATTGCTGGGTCATAGGGTAGCTCTATTTTCATTTTTTTGAGGAACCTCCACACCGTTTTCCAGAGTGGCTGCACCAGTTTGCATTCCCACCAACAGTGTAGGAGGGTGCCTGCTTCCCCACATCCCTGGGGATCTATAGTTTTCTGATTTATTCGTTTTAGCCACTCGAACAGGTGTAAGGTGGTATCTCAGTGCGGTTTTGATTTGTTTCTATAGTTCTCTGATTTATTCGTTTTAGCCACTTGAACAGGTGTAAGGTGGTATCTCAGTGCGGTTTTGATTTGTGTTTCCCTGATGATGAGTGACTTTGAGCATCATTTCATATGTCTGTTGGCCATCTGAATGTCCTCTTTGGAGAAGTGTCTATTCATATCTTCCGCCCATTTCTTCGCTGGATTATTTGTTTTTCGGGTGTGGAGTTTGGTAAGTTCTTTATAGATTTTAGATACTAGTCCTTTATCCAATATGTCATTTGCAATTATCCTTTCCCATTCCATTGGTTGTCTGTTAGTTTTGTTGGTTGTTTCCTTTGAAGTTTACTGCTTCATTTCACAATAGAAGTGTTTTCAAAATGTATTTTTATCAATTCATAGCTTAGTTTATTGGGTGTAAAAGAAACATGTCTGTACTTTGAAACTTGTTAACAGCTTATGAGCCATATTTGGGTCACTTTTGGTAAACATTTTTTGCACTTAAAAGGAATGTATATTCTGCTCTTGTTAGGTATAGTGTTCTGTATGTCGGATTGTTAATTGTAAAGTTCAGATATTTTTCTGTTTCTGTTTCATCTGATCTGTTCCTTGTTTTGGTTAGCTTGTTCCATCAGTTACTGAGAAAGCTGTGTTAAAATCAACTTGATAGAATTGTGGACTTCACATAGTTTCTTTGGTATTGGCTGAAGTTTGTTTAGAAAAAGTATGTTTTCACAGCTGCAGAATTCAGTATTTTAACAAATTTATGTATGAATTTCATGTTTGTGTATTTTATGTATGAATCACAATGAAAATCACAAGAAATTTCAAATGCAGTTTGTAGAACATTAGAATCACATGTAGACATTTTTGCAGCACGTGCTGTCAGCAGAGGGAATGTGCATCTCTGTTGCTGCTGGCAGTAAGAAAGGTTATGATATTAGAAGCCTTTGAGCTGTTATTTGCCATATGTGTTTGCCTTTAGTAAGTTTCTAATTGCTGTTCATATTTGGCCCTTAAGTTTGCTTAGATCTGTGGAAAGCACAAAAAATGTTGAGAAAGTGTTAAATAGTGGCAAAGGAAACAAAGCCAGTGAGAAAGCGATCTATCACATATGAAGTCATGCAGTATTTTATACCCTAGCCATGATAATTTACTGTTGTAAATGGATATTTTCTGTATTTCAGAAAGTTTTAAAAGAGAAGTGTTTGAGGATTATGAATTTATATGTAACATAATTTTTTTCTGTTTAAGATAATGGAAAATAAGCTCCTGGTCTGATTTTCAGGAACAGATTCCTAACGTTAAATGTTATTAGATACATTCAGGTTTAGACTTGCTAGAGCCTTCTGGTGAATTGAACGTTTATTGTAATGAAGTGTCCTACTGTATCTCTATCCATGTATTTATTTCATGCATTAAAATCTGTGGTAAAGAACATAGCCACAATACTTTCTTTTGAATTGTGTTCTACAAGGTATATTGTTCTCCATGCTTTGACTTTCAGTCTTTCTGTATTCTCATTTATTTAAGATGTAATGATCTATAATGATCATATAATTGGTTCTTGTTTGTTTTCATACAATTTGGATTATTAATTCATTTTCCCCCTCTATTAGCTTATTAGCTTATGTGTACTTTTACTATTCTTGCAGTGGTTGTCACAGAGATTACCACATGCATCTTTGACTTATTGAAGTCTAAAGTACGTTTTCTATTTCCCAGTAAATGAAAGGAATTTAGAACACTAACTTCATTTACTATCTTTCCCAATTATGTGCTGTTGTTGTTGTGTATTGTAATATTTTAAATTCTACAAGTATTATTTATTTAGTCATTATTCATTTAGAGTTACATATTTACCCTGTTCATTGCATTTATTTATTTATTTATTTATTTATTTATTTAACTCACTTAACTTAATTTTTGGTGCAATATCCAAGCTGTATCTGGGATCTTTTTTCTTTCTACTTGAAGAAGTCCCTTCAGTGTTTTCTGATGTTAAATTTGTTTTTTCTGCTTGACTGAAAATGTCTGTATTTTGCCTTTTTTTTTTTTCCTGAAGAGTATTTTTTGACAGGTATAGAATTCTAGTTTGGCATTTCTCCCATTCCTGGCACTTTTAGGATATCATTCCATTGTCTTGGGCTTCCATTACTTACATGAAAAAGTCAACTGTAAATATTACTATAGTTTCAGAGTTAATCTTTATTTATTTTGGCTGCTTAGATCTCTCTTAAAACTCTATTACTGATCTCTGTCTCTTTGTATCTCTCTCTATCTTTCTTTCCAACCCACTCTCTTTATTCTGATATACCTAAGTTGTGGTTTTCTTTGTATTTGTTTTGCTTGGGTGTCTATAGATCTTGGATCTGTGGCATGATGTCATTGATAAGTTTTTAATTATATGTCTTAAATATTTCTCTCTTTCCCTTCTGGGACTCTAATTGCATGTATTTTGGATCCATTTCACTCTTTTTCCACATTTCTTTATTTCCCATTTTCATGCCCTTTTGGGCGTCAGTGTATTTTTTCCTATCTTCCTGTCTTCCTATCTTCTTATACTACCTATTGTTAGACTCATCATCAATTTTTTATTTTCTGTCTTCAATATTGTACTTTTCAATTCAATGTTTTCCATATTTGTCTGGTAATATTCTTTGTTTTTTAATGTTTTGAACATATTAACTTATTTTAAAGTTCTTTTTTGATAATACCATTATCTGGATCTACTATGGTTCTAATTGTATTGCCATTTTAAAATCTTAGTTTTCAGGAGCGCCTGGGTGGCTCGGTCGGTTGAGCGTCCGACTTCAGCTCAGGTCATGATCTCACGGTCCGTGGGTTCGAGCCCTGCATCGGGGTCTGTGCTGACAGCTTAGAGCCTGGAGCTTGCTTCAGATTCTGTGTCTCCCTCTTTCTCTGCCCCTCCCCCGCTCATGCTCTGTCTCTCTCTGTCTCAAAAATAAATAAACATTAAAAAATTTTTTAAATCTTAGTTTTCAGTCAGGTCTTGACTGGTTATTTTTTAATTTTAGTAATTTTATATAAAAACGATAAGATCATTTGAATTTCTGGATGATAACTATCTTTTTTCTGGTAAGATTTACTTTTGCCAAACTCTTTACAGTAGATTTTACTGGCATGAGGCTAGGCTAATCACACGAGGTAGCCCAGATCACCTTAATCTAATCAGTGAGTGAGATGATCTGAAGCTATACTTCCCTCCTTGTATGGTCTGTTCTGTTTCTAGTTTACCTTTATACTGAGGGCATAGTCCTTTGGATCCCCTCCAGATTCCTGGTGTGTTTACTGGGGCTATTCCTTGGTAGGCCCTAAGTCTATTTTTGTGTCCCACCCGTAGCTCTTGAAACCTCTATTTAGCTTCTCAGCCTCTCAGTCAATGTTCTCGGAATCTACAAATGACTAGGGGGACATTAAGTCTGAAATCTGGTCTTAACCTATTTCTTCCAGATCTTAACCCTTCAATTCTATCTTAAAAGTTCTCCAGTGATTTTAAACAGATTAATTTTCTTGTTCCCCCGCCCATTCTTAGAATAAGTTGTTGAAGTAACCTACTCAACCATTGTCAAAAGCTAAATGCTCATATAATGCAGTGCTGCATATACCTGATAGGCATTAGTATTGGAATGTAGGAGTATTTATGTTGCCCACTATAGTGCAAGTTTTTATAATGGGAGTTGGATGCGATGTGATTAGGGATCATGATTTGAATAAGCTGACTTTTACTGCTTTATATTACAGTCTTGTGAGAAAACAAAAACATTGTACAGCACAGCTGCTTGTTTGTTTGGTTCCCACCAGTGATTCGCCATCCTTCAGTTCCTCTAATGTTTCCTGCTTCCTCTTGTCGTGGGACATGCTATTGACATTGCACATGCTATTCTCTCTGACTAGTCTGTACACCCTCATACACAGGTTTGGGTGTGAGGCACATTCTCAAGGAAGCCTTCCCTAACTTGTGAATTTAGGTCAGATAAATGAACTTCCTCATTTTGATTTGTTCAAATTCATTTATATGATAGTTTGATTAATGTCTGTTTTCCCCTGCTAAACTGTGAAATCTGTGACATCAGAAATTATCCCCCCCCCCTTTTTTTTGGACCATTTTACCCTATGTGTCTAGTTCAGTGTTAGGAAGTACATTTTCTTTTTTGTAAGTAGGTGATCAATTAATAGGTTATCACTTTTAATAGATGTTCAATTAATGTTTATGTGAATGAAGAAATGAAAGAATATGAGGGAAGATATGTAAGAAATGCCATGCATATATTAATGATGGTACTGATAAGAATTGAAAAACTCATGCTTTTGAGCAAAAGCTGGGTTTAATCAAACATGGATTTGCTGTATAGTACTACTGAAGTTTTATGGATATACATGCACAATTTTAAAAACACTTCAGTAAAATTCCCCTGAGAATTTATTATTGTGAATGTTTTAGCATTTGTCTTCCATGTCCTTGTAAATATTTTATTATGTAAGTTTTGGAAACATTAGGTTTTTGACGAAACTATCATTCAGAACATGACAGATTATATCAGTGCCAATTGTTCAATTACAGAGATACATGGAATAAAAAAAAAAATCCTGTTCTTGAAGGATTCATAGTCTCAGAGGAAAATGGGCTTGGAATTTATCATACATATACCCACAAAGTAAGGTGCTATCATTTACTCTACCAGGAGGATATGAATCTTGACTACTTAAGAGGTTTTGTTAAATGGCTAAAGGAACAGTATTTCATTTCAGTGGATATTATTATGAAATCGTATAGTGCCTTTGTGGATTGACAGACAGTACTTTTGGTGGTTTGCAAGAACAGTTTGTAAAGGCAGTTTAGGGCTGCCCAGATTACTAATTCACCCTTTGACACAGAGGCCATCAGAAGCTTTCAGGGATTTTCTGTAACGTTAAAGAAGAGAAGTTCTGTAGCCAGACTCCCTGAGTTTATATTCCATGCTTTGCCATTTACTGTATGTGTGATTTTAGACACATTACTTAACATCTCTGTGCCTCAGTATCCTTATTTATAAAATGGAGATGATAATTATAACTAAGAAGATTACAGTTTGGATTGAATGAGTTAAGACATGGCAGGTACTTAGAATTAGAAAAGTGCCTGGCACATAGAAAAATCCCAGTAAGCATTGGCTCTTGTTGCTGCTATTATTATATGCATTGAGAAAAACTCGAAGGTTATAATTGTACTCTTTCAGCCAGAACTAGAGGCACAAAAAGATTCAAGAGATATTTTAAGGGTAAAGTTAACAAAGCTTCAACTTAATTAGCAATTTTCTATAACCAGGAATTTCAACTAATAATGCTGCCCATGTACAACAATGAAGCAGGTTTGAAATTTGTATAACATTTTCATGATTTGCAAACTTATAGAACTTAAATTTTCTAATTTGTGTTTTCTTTTAGATCTTATAGAAAATTTCAGCTGTAGCCCTTGGACTAGAAGCTGAAATAATAGAAGCTGTGTACGATGCATTAGGGTATCGAAGAAAATTAATTTTGAATTAAATATTTGGAATATAAGGAAGGAAAGGTGACTGAAAATGGGGCGGAAGAAAATACAAATCACACGCATAATGGATGAAAGGAACCGACAGGTAAATGAAAATTTTAACTTACGTAATTTAATTGATGTAAATATTTTTTTAAAAGGAGCATAGGATAGAATGGTTGAATTTTTCTTAAACTTAATTTCAAGGTTAAGTATTTTTATTTCCAAACTAAATAAAAACTTTCAACAAATATTTTAGCTGGTCATATGCCTTCAACTTTTTTTCTTAATATAGAAATCATAGATGTTAATTATAGAAAACATAGGGAAAAAGAAGAAAAGTAAGATCACTGTAGTCCCACTGTTACTGTCCATGGTATAGATTTATCATAATATATTTAGTCTTCTGTTTGACTTTTTTATGTATTGTTATTATAAAGGATCCTCTCTATTTTCATAATTAGGTAATACCTAAGTGAACTGCAGTTATATGTGAATGTGTTTCAGTCAGTTAAACTTTCTGGTTAACCAAGAAATAGAATTTTTTTTATAACTCCTCACAAACATTTCTAAAGCATTTATTATGTATTTATCTCAGTTTTATTTGATAAAACATACTGAACCTAATTTTCAGCACCAATGTCAATAAACTCTTGCAAGTATCCAGGATAATTATAATTATAATAATACTGATACATGAAGTGAATAAGAGTTTAGAGCAGGGATTGGCAAACTACGGTCCATGGGCTGGTTGGCTGTTTTGGTAAATAAATCATTAGAATACTGCTGTGTGCATGTTTACCTATTGTTTGTGGCTGCTTTCACATTACAGCGACGTAACTGAGTAGTGGCCCTGGAAACTGGATGGCCCATAGACCTAAACTCTTTAGTCTCTGGCCTTTAAGAAAATGTTGCCAAGCTCTTGGTTTAAAAAAAGAAGGAAAATGATTTCGTAGAATGTTGTAGATGAACTAGTATTCAGAGCATATGCAGGAGGGAGAGATGCTGTCTCCGGAAAGGTTGCCTGTCAGGAGAAATGTCCAGAAAAACTGGTTTCTGGAAGCTTATCAGAACAGAACAGTATTAAAGACATGTTCTGCCAAGTTTGAGTAGTAGTAATTCACCTGGTAATACAGATATAATTGGACACAAAACTCAGTGGCAGCTGGTAGAGAATTTAGTGGAAGTGATGAGAGTTGCCAGTAGACCAAATTGAAGAGAACTCTTGTTTCATCTCATGAAGATTCTTTAGCTAAAGTGTAAGGCTCACACAGTATGATTCTTTATGAAGGGTGATAAAATAGGGAAGACTAATAAAAATAACCATTCCAAAGGGATGATTCTAACTAAGCAAGGTTGCAAGTAATTGTCCCTTTATAAATCTGAAGATTGTGACCTGTAGATGAGGCACGTCTCTACATCTTATATTGTATGTGTGTGTAAAATAGGTTTATTAGGGAATAACATAAAAGCAGAGAACTGTTCAAGCACATAACATTCCTTAAACTCTCACTCCCTCAGAGAGTCATATTTAAATTCAGCACAGGTACACTGGATCTACCGGTGGAAAAGACTCTACATGTTTAGAGGAATATGGAGAATAGGAAAAGGGGAGCTAAGAATATGTAAGTGACTGTGTAAGGGGACTTTTTAATTAAGGAAATGATCTTATTTAAGAAATGGGGCCTGCCTTAGCAACTAGAATTAGCTGGTTAATATGTTGAATTTACCTGCTAAGTCATCTTCTTGCCAAGTTGCCAAATGGGGCAAGGGTGTCTGAAGGTCTTCTCAGATGATTTTGGTAAAGAATGCAGAAAAGAAACAGAATAGGTAGTTGGACAATTTTCTTTTCAGGTTTGATTAGGCATAGACATAATTTGTCATTTTGCATTTGCGGATTCTGTGTTAAAAGTTTCATTATTCTTGCGTTAAAATGGGAAAAATGTTTCTGTGTAGAAGAGAATTTATGTCATTTTTTCATCCACATTTGAAAACCTAACTGATTCTGGGAGAGACTGTGTTAAGCACTGGGAACTCATTAAAAATATATAGCCAACATAGGAGATTTAACTATATATGGCAAACAGAAGGTAAACTCAGGTGATGGGAGAATTTACCCCAACTACCCTCTGGTTGGGGTAGTTCAGGAAGCAATACAGAAGGAGATAATAGCATATATAGTTTTTAATGATTAGATTTTTTTGAGCTAGTAAGATATAACTCACACTGAAAGTCTTCAGAGCAGGGAATGAAAAATCTCGGTGGTGACACTATCATGCACTTAAAGAGCTGCTTCACCTCACTTCACTTCTACTTGGAAGCTTTCATTCACTTCACTTCCATTTGGGAGTTTCTGGTGAAACCTTGTGTTTGTCCTTCTTGGTGTAACACACTTCTATTTAGAAAGTAAATATAAAGAAAATATAAAGAAAAGAGCACAAGTCCTAAGTGTGGCTAAGTCAATTACTGGAAAAAGTACATGGCCATGTAGCCAGCATACCCCAGTGCACCACCCCCACAGAAACTCTTTGTCCTATCTCCCCAGTCATTATCTCCCTGCCCCACTAATCTAACTTCTGACACATAGATTAATTATGCTGGTTGAATTTATGTGATCAGCATGTGTTCCTTTGGGCAACATTATGTTTGTGAAATTAATGTTACTGTTGCATGTCCTTATATATGTAGATATATTTGGTACATTTTCACTAATGAATAATATTCCATTGTGTGGATAGAACACAACGTGTGTTCTTATTTTTTCTATTGTAAATGGGCTTTTGGGTTGTTTTCTATTTTGAGACTGTTATAAAGAATGCTGTTTTGAATAGTCTTGTATGTGTCTTTAGTACACATGAACATTTGGGTGTATACCGAGGTGTATAGTTAGGTCAGAGTATACCTGTGATCAGCTCTAATAGTAATAGTTTTCTAAAGTGATTATGCTGATTTGTAATTACACTGTTGACAATGTGTGAAAGTTTCAGCTGCTCTAAATCTTCACCAAATACTAGTTTTTATCACTTTGCTTTTAACTTTTGTGGGAGGTGAGCAAAAGTAACATTTTAATTTTAAGTTTCTGTGATGTTTGATGAAGTTGATCACTTTTTCATATTTTTTATGACAACATGTTTAGTTTTCCATTTTTTTCTCCCTAGTGGTCTACCTGACTATATTTTTCTTATTAATTAGTATACATTCTGTGTATAATGTGATGTGAGCATTTTTTTTGTTACATGCAGTACAAATAACTCCTTTCATCCCATGGCTTGCCTTTTCACTCTTTCATTTTTTTTTTAATGTCCATTTTGCCTTCTTGTTTTTTTTCCTTATGTCTAACGCTGTTTGTGTTACGTTGAAGAAATATTTACTTACCACAAGGCCGTGATGATTTTCTTTTTATGCTTTCTTCTGTTTTTTTTTTTTTTACTTTTCATGTTTTAGATCTGTTACCCATTTGGAATTTAGTTTTGTGTGTGGCTTGAGGTGTTGGAGTCAAGATTGTTTTCCTGATAGATATTCAGTTGACTCAGTACAGTTTATTGCAAGAACCTTCTTTTCTCCACTGCTTGCTTTTGTCATGAATCGAGTAATCATACACATGCGAGGCTGTTTCTTTGGAGAAATATGTATTCAAATCCTTTGCCCAATTTTGTTTTTTTATGGAGTTGTGTCATCTTCCTTCTGAAAGCTGTTTTCATTGGTTATAGAATTCTAGGGCGTCTGAGTGGCTCAGTTGGTTGAGCATCTGACTTCGGCTCAGGTCATGATCTCATGGTTCAGTGTGGTCTGGGCCCTGCGTCAGGCTCTGTGCTGACTAAAAATAGTACTTGTCTTGGAATAATAAATTGAATATTGAATTGTAACTAGGTAGTCTGTATTCTCTAAGTAGCTGAATTTTAGGTTGTATTACCTGCTTCACATGAAATTTATGAGCTAAAATGTAGCTGTATTGCAACATTACTAAATAATAGTATACTGATTAGGAGACTGATAGTCACTTTTAGATGCATTTGAAAACTGACATCTAGAAGGAAAATCCCTGCTTGACAATCAAAAACTTGTAACTGCAAACTCTAAAGTAGTGGCAAAATGTATTTTCTTGCTTTGTATCTTGTTGTTTTCTTATAACCTAATCTCCTAGGCAGAATGGTTTTATCTTAAAAAGTAATCAGTATCCTTTCCTTCTTTCTCCTGTTTTCTTCCCACTGAATTCCATTTTCTTTTTGTTTGCTTCCAAAATCTATTTGTAAAAACAAATATTTCAACAGATGTTGAGATTTTTTTACTTGTAATTTGTGTTTCAGATTGAGAATTTGAAAATGTCAAATGTAGGCCAGTATTCAAAAACACTAAATAAAAATGATTTTTGATGTGTGGCACAACTTTCATATAAATAAGTATGATAAACAGGCTAGATTGTTTTGGCTAATTAAATTTTCTAGTCAAATGAAAGTTTTAATACACTTTCGGGGTGCCAGGGTGGCTCAGTCTGTTAAGCTCAGGTCAGGCTTTGGCTCAGGTCATGAGATCATGGTTTGTGGCTTTGGGCCCAGCGTCGGGCTCTGTGCTGATAGCTCAGAGCCTGGAATCTGCCTCATATTCTGTGTCTCCCTCTCCCTCTGCCCCAACCCTGCTCGTGCTCTCTCAAAACTGAATAAATATTAAAAATAAAATAAAATAAAGCCTTTTTCTCAACCCTGATTTCAGTCAGTTCACTAGCAAACAGTGCTAGTGCTTTGTATACTGAGAATTATGAAGGAAATGCAAGGTTTTAAGAATTTTAAGGAGATTAGATCTCTATAAAATTAGGAGAAAAGTAATTAAATACTAAGACGTGTAGGTATTAAATGCATTTGATGTTCCCCAAAGGAAGAAAACAGACATCTTGCTTAAATTTAGTGAAAGCTGTTAAATTATACTACATTTTAATTTTTCATGCAACGTATTCGTTGTTACTTCTCTTTTACACATATATATTATATCTGTAATGTAATAGTATAGTCAGTTAATTTTATGCCTGTGAAAAAATTTGTGGTGGAAACAATTACTTTTCATCATATTAGAGATCTTCAGCTTCTTCAGTAGCTATTGTAATGATTGATTCTAGGTCTAGATCAATGATTGGACAAAGTTCATAGGAAAAGCGTATCATAGGTATTGAAGAGAGAAAATGCTGCAGTTAACATTGTTTTGCAGTTCTAAAGACTACTTAAAGGTACACTTACGGCTTTTTTATTTTTTTTTACCCGTTTTTAAAATAAACTTTCTTTTTAGAGCAATTTTAGATTTACAGCAAAATTGAACAGAAAGTAGAAAGTTTGCATATACCCTGTGCTCCCACAAGTACACAGCCTCACTCTGTCCCTGCCCCTGCCCCAGCATCTCACACTAGAGTATGGTTCATTTGTTAACATTGTTAAACCTTCACTGACACACCATCATTGCCCAAGATCCATGGTTTACTTTAGGGTTCACTCTCGGTGTACAATCTGTGGGGTTATTATGAATGTATAATGGCATGCATCCACCATTATAATATCATACAGAATAGTTTCACTGCCCTAAAAATCCTCCACAGAACTCAACAAGTTGATCCCTTCCTCCTGCTAACCCCTGAAAACTACTCCTTTCTTTATTGACCATAGTTTTGCCTTTTCCGGAATTTCATGTAGTTGAAATCATACAGTATGTAGCCTTTTCAAATTGTCTTCTTCCATTAATAAAGATACATTTAAGGTTCCCGCATATCATTTCTTGTCTTGATAGCTCATTTCTTCTTAGGGCTGAATAATATTCCATTGTCTGGATGTACCACAGTTTGTTGATCCATTCACCTAATGGAGGACATCTTGGTTGCTTCCACTTTTTCGCAGTTAAGAATTAAAGTTGCTATAAACATCCATGTGCAGGTTTTCATATGGGCATAAGTTTTTCAACTCATTTGGATAAATACCAGAGTGAGACATCTTCAGCCAAGAATACTCTATCCAACAAGGCTATCATTCAGAATACAAGGAGAGAGAGATTCCCAGACAAACAAAAACTAAAGGAGTTGGTAACCCCTAAACCAGCCATGCAAGAAATATTATTAAAAGGGACTTTTTAAGTGCAAAAGAGAGACCAAAAATGACAAGACAAAAAAGGATCAAAGAACTCCAGAAACCATGACAAAACAAGAAATCAAAACAAAGATTCAAAATTATGGGAGTAATCAAGGTAATGGGGACTGCATAAATCTTGATTCTCCCAACATAGTTTCCAAAAAAATCAATACAGAAGAGCATAAAGAATAAAATTACACAAAACCTATTGCCTTGTCACAAGTAGAAAATAGAGAATGTCCAAATTCATTTAAACTTGAAGTTGAAAAATATTACCAAGTGCAGTGTGCTATTTTCTTCAAGTTCTGCAAGTCTTTGATGGGAACAAGCATACTTCAGAAAAAACTATGTGGGAAAGAGTAGAGATTTTGTGACTGTCTAAAGTTAATTTGAAATCATTACCAAAAAAGGAAAGGCTACCTAAGTACAAAAATTCTGAAAAGTACTACTTGTAGATCAAACAGACCAAAGGTAAAGGATTTAAAATTTATGTAGTATTCAAGAAAGTGGTCTTGGAAGTATAAAATGAGACAGAGGTAATTTTTGGAAAATGCTCGTTAGACAGAAAAGAAGGGAACTAGGAATCCTTCAAATAAAAGAATGTACAAAAAAATACATATACTGAATAATAGAAAACTCCTGTCCCTACTGCTGATAGATACCTCCCAAAAGCCTTACGTTAAAGAGATCATACTGAACTCCATTAAAAGAGGAGGTGCTCTTGAGTGAAGACTAATTAATGCACCCTCCCACGGCCAGTCCATTCCAATGCAATTCAGTGATGCCAGCAGTCGCTACCTATACAAACTGTTATAAAGAAGACAAAATGATAATTTACAGCTGTTCAGGTGATGAAGTTGTTGCCCGCAAACAATGGAAAAGTAGAAAAAACCTGTTATATGATAATTCCCAAGCTGAAAAAGTTTTCTGTAAATAGGTATTTAGGAATGTGACATTAAAAAAAAAAAATCATCATTCAGCATTTAAAAGTACTAAGAACAGAAATGGATTTTTTTAAGGCATAGGTGAAACAAAGTGATTTAACTCCAGGAGAAGAAAGAAAGATAATATATCAAAGCAAAGACTAAATTACACAGTGACCATAGAATAGATTATAGTGAAAATAAGATTACTGAAGTTTCCTTCATAAATCCTTCAACTAAGTGAATGGAAATAAGTATGTTCAAGGAGTTACAAAGAAGGTGGTTAAAAAGGGGGATTGGTAAGAGAGGTCCAACTTACATATAATTGAAGTTCCTGAGGAAGAAAAAGAATACTATAATACTATAATCAGAGAAAATTTTTCATAAATAAGGGAAAATCATATGCGAAATGGACCTACAGACATCAATGTTGATACATGTCTCATGGAAACTATTAGATTTAAGATTAAAAGTTCTTAGAGCTTTTAGGTATAAAGCAAAAACAAATTTATAAGTGCAAGAGAATTAGACTGGGATCAAATTTTATAAAAGCAAGATATAAAGCAAAGCAACAGCAGAGCAGCAGTTTTAGAAAATACAAGGAGTAAAGTGTGAAGCAAAGAGTCTTTTGCAGTCAAACTGTTTTCAAGTGTAAAGAGTACAAAAGCAAATTTTAAACATGCCAGAACTCAGGGTATTCTGTGCTTATGAGCTATTGTTGTGCTATCTAGGAGAGGATGAGAATTATACAACCAAGAGATGGGGAAGGAAACTAAACCTAACAGACTCATGACCAACATTTAATATATTTAACTGTAGATTTAAGTCTAAAGCAACGATGGTGGCAAGGATGGAAGAATAATATATATGATTTATTGCGTATTTGTTTTGACACAATAGAAATAATACAATTGAAACATGGTAGGAGAAAAGGAGGAGAAAAGAGGGAAGTAGAATAACCACACTAGTTATTGTTTAGAAAGATGAGAGTTACAGAATGTCATTAAGAACTGACAGATCAAACAGTGAAAGATTAAGCATGAAAACTGTAAAAGTAATCATGAGAAAAAAATGTAAATATTCCTAAATGCCAGAATAATAAAAAATTAAAAAGAGCCAACCCCCCCCCAGCACTTAAAGAAAGAAAATATAGGAAATATACGTGATATGTATATAAGTTAAATATTACAATGATAAAATCTCTAAGAATTATTAATCATATTAATAAATGTGAATAGAATTAACTCATTTATTAGGAAAAAAACAGTTTTGTTCACAAGAGCCAACTATAGGCAAAAAGACACATCTAAACTGAAGTGATCAGAGAGGCGCCTGGGTGGCTCAGTTGGTGGAGCGTCCCACTTCAGGTCAGGTCCTGATCTCACAGTTTGTGAATTTGAGCCCCGCTTCGGGCTCTGTGCTGACAGCTCAGAGCCTGGAGCCTATTTCAGGATTCTGCGTGTCACTCTCTCCCTGCCTCTCCCCTAGTCTCTCTCTCTCGCTCACTCGCTAGCTCGCTCAAAAATAAAAATAAACATTAAAAAAAATTTAAATTGAAGTGATCAGAAAAACTAAAACTAAAGGGATGGGAAAAGGTGTACCAGAAAAATAGAAGTATTGGGGTGCCTGGGGTGGCTCAGTCGGTTGAGCATTCGACTTCGGCTCAGGTCATGATCTCACGGTCTGTGGGTTCGAGCCCCGCATCAGGCTCTGTGCTGACAGCTCAGAGCCTGGAACCTGCTTCAGATTCTGTGTCTCCCTCTCTCTGCCCCTCCCCTACTCACACTCCGTCTCTTTCTCTCAAAAATAAATAAACATAAAAAAATTGAAAAAAAAGAAAAGAAAAATAGAAGTGTTAAGAAAATGGGGTTTCAGTGCTGATGTCAGTGTAAGATTGAAGATAGAAAAACATTGAATGGTATAAAGAAAGATGCCTTTTAATACTAAAAGCTACAATTGACCTTAGAGATGTAAGAATTAGGAATATCTATCTCCTAAATAGTACCTTCATTAAGCAAAACCATAAAGAGATGCAAAGAAACATAGAAACAAAGAATAAGATACTTCCAACACACTATTCTTATTATGAGAGATATCAAATGGACAAAAAAATAAAGATGCCAGATCTAAATAGCATAATCAATAAGGTAGACCTCAAGTGTGTATGTTGAACATTACCCTCAGAAAATAGCGTATATAAGTGCACATAGAACATTTACCAAAATTGATCATGTATTTCCTAACCAAAGAAACATCAACAAATTTAATAAGGGAGAAATACTACAAATGCATGGTAGTTACCTTATAGTAAAACTAGAAATTAGTTTTGTTTTTATATAAATTTTTTTAAGTTTATTTATTTTAAGGGACACCTGGGTGGCTCAGTTGGTTAAGCATCAGACTTCAGCTCAAGTCATGATCTCACGGTTCATGGGTTCAAGTTCCCATCAGGCTCAGAGCCTGCTTCAGATTCTGTGTTTCCCTCTCTCTCTGCCCCTCCCCTGCTCATGCGTGTTCTCCCTCTCACAATCTGTCAAAAATAAACATGAAATAAAAGTTGATTTATTTTGAGAGAGAGTGTGTGTGAGAGATCATGTGTGAGTGAGGGAGGGGCAGAGAGAGACAGAGAGAGAGAAAGAGAGAGAGAGAGAAATCCCAAGCACGCTCCATGTAGTCAGCAAAGCGGTCAGCAATAGGGCTCCATCTCACAAACTGTGAGTTCAGGACTTGAACTGAAATCAAGAGTTGGACCCTTAACCAACTGAACCGCCCAGGTGCCCTGCCGTAAACACTTTTTATTAATGAAGTGTTAGCCAGGTTGTGAAGAAGTAAGCATTCCTAAGCATTGCAGATGAGAATACACATTTGTATAACCATTTAGAAGTGGTAGTATTTGATAGTTTCTAACAAAATTATGTATGCATTTTATCTCTTGACCCAGTCCTTCAGACTGTGTCTTTCGTCTCTAGTTTGTGGACTTATGTTCTATAGCATGGCTTAGCACTCTAAAAACAACAAAGTGTATTCTGAGATTGAGCAAATAAACAAATGTACTATGGGTAATGAAAGCTGGGTTTCTTACTGTCAGTGAGGGGACTTACGGCTGTGGAAAGGGGGAAGGCTAAAATTAATGCTGTGGCAGAGACCTGGTGGAAATGGAAGTATTGTGGGTATTAAATTATTTTGATAAAAATAGTAAAAGATGTTGAGTTAGGGATGTGTGTGTACATATATGTTTTCTATCTCTGTCTGGAAAGGGGCCTGGAAACCATAACACCCAAGTAACTTACCATCCAGTTCTTGGTTTCTAAATACAGTTCTCTACCATAAGAACCAGCCCTTTGAAGAAATGGCTGCATCTGGGGCTGGAGTAGGGAACAAACAGAATGAACCTGGAACATCTCACTGCCAGCAAGTTCAAAAAATATTGGGAACATGTCAAGTGGACAGAGGAGCCAGCATAGTGGATCTCTTGCTGGTAAAATCAAAGACCATTTAAACATCAAAAGAAATAAAAATACTAATTGATTATAACTCATAGACTAAAAATAAGCTATGAGTTGATACGTGAATGAATGCATAAATGGAGGAAAAGCAAACTGTCTTAAATAAAATGCAACTACTAGTAAATGTAGGTACAGTGTATTATAAAATACGAAAATCCCCATTTGACCACCAGCATAGTGATAATTTTTTAGGCAAGAATCATGAATGGATGCCACAATCAGTATTTTAAAGTTTGATAAGCGAACGGGATATTTATATGGAAATTTTCACAAAATACCTATTAGCTATAAAGGGAAAATAGTAACTTTGCAGGGGAAAAAATGTGGCAGACACTGTTTTAACCAAGTTAACAATACCAGTTATGGGACAAACAGATGTCACGTGCATTTTCATGTGGTATGTTGTGGGCAGAATATCACTTGTAAGCTGCTAAAATGCAGTCTAAATCAGAAAGAAACATCAAAGTCAAATTGAGAGACATATGGCAATATGAATAGCCTGTATTCTGCAAAAGTGCCAAGGTCCTGAAAAACAGACCGAGGAAATAGTTCAGATTAAAGAGGATGCAGTTGAATGCAACATCGAATCCTGAATTGGATCTTGCAGCCAGGGAAAAAAAACAAATTATAAAATAAAGTAAATTAGTGGGATAATTGAGAAACTTGAATAAGTTAGGTATATCTAAGTTAGATAATAGTGCTATATCCTTGTGTTCTGATTTTGATAATTGTATGTGTCCTTGTTTTTAAGAAAGTATTTAGGGGCAAAGGGACCTTATAACTTCTGTCTTAGTCCAAAGAATTTAGAAAAAAAATTGTGTGCATGTGTTTATTTAGGGAAGGCAAACATGGTAAAATGTTAACAGTTGGGGAGTTTGGTTGAAGATATGTGGAAAATTTTGTACTACTTATTGAAAATTTTCTGTAAGTTTGAAATTATTTAAAAATAATAAAGGGATGACAGAATTTATAAGAATATAAAGTTATGTACAGGTTGTTAGCTAGCAATAAACCAGAGTGTTTAAAAAGCAACTAAGTGCTATAGAGAAGATGAAAAAAGATTTTGTTCATAAAAGTTCAAAGCAAAATATTAATATTATAGTTTTCAATGTTATATCTTTGGTGTCATTAAAGAATAAGTGTTTTCTTGTGCACATCTTTCTGTTGCTGAAAAAGCTCTTTTTGGCCTGGAGTAAGTTGGAGGAATAGAGAGGAGATTATTATGAATCGAATCCCTTCCTCCACTAACTCCTTCCTTCATCTTGAAATCTTTCTGGTTGATAACTTAGAAGAAATGTTTTTGAGTAAGTATTTTTGGAAAGGAAAACAGGGACTGGCATCCTCTTTTTACTGATCGTGAACCAGAGAGTTTTCTTCCATCATGCTTAATGTATACTCTGAAGCAACAGTTCTCGTCTCAGTCTTAATGCTGACTTGTTCATAGCTCACTTAATTTGAAAGTCTTTGCCTCGAGTAAGGATTATTCTTGGAATAAATGCTTTGCTTTGCTGATTGTCATTTTCTTCCTCTTCTTCAATACTGGAAGTATGGAAAAAGATTGTTTTTAATGTTTTTTATTTATTTTGAGAGTATACAAGTGGGGAAGGGGCAGAGAGAGAGGGACATAGGATCTGAAGTGTGGACTCTGTGCTGACAGCACTGAGTCCAGTGTGGGGCTTGAACTCACCAACCGTGAGATCATGACTTGAGCTGAAGTCAGACGCTTAACTGACTGAGTCACCCAGGTGCCCCTGGAAAAATATTTCTAATTAATCTTTGGTAAATTCAGAGTTTTAGTGCAGCAAGTACATCTAGGTGCGTTGCAAGACATAAATGATTTCAAGTTTAGTATATTTAAAAGAGTAAACTTCAATGATGGTATTCTTATATTAATTATATTCTTACAGTGATATAATACAGTGCCAGGATTCTGAGACATAGTAATGCAATCAAAAAATTCAAAACTTTTTAATGACAAATATTTTGTAAACAAAGTTAACATATAAATGGGAAATTTGAGAAGATATTTGTAAAACATAGTTAATAACTATCTGTACAAGGAGCTTTTACTTAGATAAGTAAAAAGCACATCACAGAGTACAAAAATGATCAAAAGATAAGCAGTTTAGAGAAAGCAAATCTCAAATAACAACAAATACAAGAAAAAAATGTCTAATCACTACTAGTTAGGAAAATACATACTAAAGAAATGAGATTTTTATTTTATATCTATCATACTAGCAAAACAGTTGTAACATTCATATGAAAAAATTGTGAACTTATTTAAAAGAATAGCTTAGTATACCATTTGACTTAGAGGCATATCCACAAGGTGTAGTTGAATGAGTGAAATAGAGTATTGATAGAGTCTCAGTTTTATAAAATGACTGACAAAATCCCTTCTATGTGTATGCATGTATATATGAATATGGTTATGTGATCTTATACAAAAATATAGAATGAAAATTATGAAATCAGAAACGTCGGTTAAGGGGCTTAGGTTGGTGCAATGGAAAGTAGGAAGGCAAGCATAAAACATTATATTCTATATGCATTTGTATAAAATTAATATATTTGTGTATTTATATTGTAAGGAGTTTTTTTAAAGATTAAATAATGATAAGAGGTTTATTTTCAAAAAGTGAGGAAAGGAACCATTAGGAACATGTAGTATGAAGTATGTTCCACAGATAGGGAAAATAACAAAATTCCTAAGGAGGAAAGTAGCTGGTAGTTAAGGAAGACACATATGTGCACATATGTACATACACACACACACATCAGTGAAGTTTAATGGATGGAAAGGAGAGTGAAGGGAAATAACTTTAGATAGAGAGTTTGAGGCCAGATAACTTACTTTGTTTGCGTAATGAGTTTGGATATTACTTTTAGTGCAGTGAAAAGCTCTGAATTTCTACTTATACAATTTGATTTATGTTTCAGAAATATCACTTGGGGAGGTATATGGCACATATAGGGTACAATAGCTGAAGCAGGAAATTCAATATGATGTTTATATAGAGATGATGTAACTTGGCCCAGGGTGGTAGTGGTGTGAATAGAAGTGCACAGATTTGAGATACGTTTTAGAGGTAGAGTTGCCACAATTTGCCGATGGGTTGGATAGGGCAGATTATTGGAATAAGAGGGATCAAGGGTAACTCGTACATGTTTTAAGGTTTTGTGTAAATGGGAGGTGGTGCCATGTGCTGAAATGGAGAAGAATATGGAAAGAGCATATTTGTTTTCAAAATCATGGAACTGGATGCAATCACTTGGCAAGGGCTGTGAGGGTAAAAAGGAGAAGGGAGCCCAAGTCTAAAGCTTACAGGCACTTCAGTAAGTAGAGGTGAGGCACTTCTGCTCTTTGAAGGAAGAGGATATAGGTGTAAAGGCTGACAGGAAGCAGTCACCGAGTTAGGAGGAAATCAGGACAGTGTTGCGTCATAAAACACCTGGAGAAGAAAGTGTTGGAGAATATGGTCAACTGTCTAAAGTGCACTGAGGTATATGGTAAGAACGAAAATGTGGCCATTGACTCTAATCATATTAATTAGTTTGCTGATGATGACAAGTCTTAGTCCATGACTAAGGGGAATGGAAGTCTGATTGCAGTAGTTGAGGACAAAGTTCTTCTCAAGTATACAGAATATAATATCTGATTGCAGTAGTTGAGTAGTATAATTGGTGTTCCTCTCAAGTAAGAATAGGTAATCAATTGGAGATGGCAACTACAGACATTTCTTTCAAATATGTTTACTATAAAGTGTAGAGCGAAGAGGATGGGCAACTGGAGGGGCAGTATGTAGTCCAAGGAGATGCTAGAGCATGCTCACAGGCTTCTGGTCTTTGATGTAGTGGACAGGAAGGACAGCTTGATGGAAGAGAATGATACTTATGGAAAAGACTAGGAACAGAAATGTCAGCAATAACAGCCAGGAAGGGTGAATGTGGAAAGATACAGATGAAGTGTTTAAAACTGATAGGTTTGATGATGGGAAGTACCCATTTATATTTCCTCAGCGGTTTGAGACAAAGTTATGAGCAGAGAGTGGATTTGAGAGAGAGAAAGTGGGAAATAGTTGACTTGGAGAACGGGCTAATGAGAGACAAATAAACTGAGTTATGATAGTTAGGCAGTGTTGAGTGTTAGTTGAGATTTACGATCATCAGTTTAGAAACACCAGAGGAGTGTGTGTGTGTGTCCGTGCGTGCGTGTGTGTGTGTGTCTTGCCTGCATATTCCTAGGAGTTGTCAGCTACTTGGATAAAGATATAAGGATAATTGGTGTATATATTGGGGGTAAGGAATGGGGCTGTGTCAGGCAAGTATGTTCATGAGAGAAGGGTAAAGTATGTGTGTTTGTAAGGGAGTCACAACAGTGATGGGTCATGAAATCTAGAGAGGGAAGAAAGGACATGAGAATAGACAGTAACAAAGTGGTGAGGTAAATGGATTGGAGGACTGGAGAAAGGTTAAAGAATTTCCGGAGAAATAATACAAAATAGAAGAACTAGATAGGAGGCAAAATGGAATACATGAAGTTGAGATTTTAGAGGTGATTATTGGTGATGTAGAGGTAAAGGTATAACAGGAGTGGATTCTTGACATGTGGTGGAAGGGGATCATTTGGAGTTGGGAGATGTTTTTGCAGTGATTTGTTACACAGATACTGAAGTCACCAGAGATAAGAAGAAGAGTAGGGCTAGACAGAGAGAGAAGTATGTATCAGTGCATGAGGGGGTCATTTGATGCCATCACAAGGAGAATTATTTGGTGGCATAAATTTCATGGTGTGAACTTCAAAATATCTGGAGTTTTCGAAGGAGAAGGAGGGGAAAATAATTTGTAAGACAGAGTAGGGAGCAAAAGGATATACCTTTCAGGCTCTTGAGCATAGCAGATATAATATTTAAAAAGCAAAATTGGTCTCTAGTTGAGAGGACTGAAGATGACCGGTTCCAGGTAGAAACTGGAAGAAATATTCGAAGAAGAATTTGAGGACATTGGGGAACTTGTTCACCCCTAGGCCAGTGATCAGCTTGTGTCCTTCTCTGGTTCTTCGCCCTCTACAGCAGACTGGCAGCTAAGGATAAAGGAAAACCTTCTCAGGAACTGACTGCTGTCCCGGGAGATAGAAGTTAAATGTAGGACTGCAGTCTTGTGGCACATGGGGGAGTAGAGGCTCATGTGGAGCATGAGGCTAGGAACCTTTTTCATTTTTGGAATCTGACTCAGTATTAAAAGAGGACTTATCTTTAGGTAGCCTGTATTCAGGGTACTGCTAATGCTTTTACTAAAAATATTCCTTTTTTTCCCTTTGATTGTCTAGGTCACTTTTACAAAGAGAAAGTTTGGATTAATGAAGAAAGCCTATGAACTTAGTGTGCTCTGTGACTGTGAAATAGCACTCATCATTTTCAACAGCTCTAACAAACTGTTTCAGTATGCCAGCACTGACATGGACAAAGTTCTTCTCAAGTATACAGAATATAATGAACCTCATGAAAGCAGAACCAACTCGGATATTGTTGAGGTAACACATATCTCTAGTATGCCTGAATTGCGGAGTTATAATGAAATCTTCCATTTAATAACTTTACCTGTCAGATTGCTTTTCACATCCAAATTATAAATCAATTTATATGTATAATTTATTTTTTCTCTGAGTCATTTCTTGGTATGATCTAATTATTGCTATAATAATATATATATATGATTTTTTTCCTCTGAATCATTTTTCTTAGAAGGATCTAATTATTGCTATGTAATGACCCACTTATGCTATAAACATATCCTATTTATTGAGACAAAATAAGCTAGGCTCTTGTACTGTATACAGCAGTATAATCTAACATTTTATCTATGATTACTTGTATGACTTTTAAAGTCAATATTATGAGCTATATCACTTGGATAATATGAAGTTACAGTTTTAATATGTCTTAATCATTTCATTATGTCAGTGACCACCCACAACTTTAAACACTAATGAAGTGGAAGAAGATGACATAAATGATATTTCTGTTTTATCAGTAGTGCTTCAGTTGGGGGGAGGGGAAGATGTCTTCATTTTTTTTTTCCTTATCCGCTCTCCTTCAGTATCTCTCTTAATTCTGCTGACCTAATTAAAGTGAAAACAGAAAAAAAAATTTTGGAGCTATTTCCATCTTATTCAGAAATAATATTGTAAAGCAAAACCTTCAGAAAGAATCGGTATGCTTTCCCCTTTTATTCTTTTCTGCTGCAAAATCTTTTTTTATAAAAGTTAACTTTCCATATATATTTCTAATGGCATTCTAAATTAGCTTTATACTTTTGTCTTTTTTGTTACATTTAGAGATTTCATTTCATTTTTATTCAAAAGGGAATCTTTCCCCCCACTACTTAAAAAAGATGCATACTTAGGCTTTTAAGTAATTCTAATGTTAGAATTCCAGTAAATTAGGGATTTCCTTGGTGAAAATACTGAAACCATGTGAAATAAGGCAGAACTAACTATAAAAGAAGAAATGAAGTCCTAATCTAGATTTTATTTGAGTAATTAAGATAAAGATACCTTATTTTGTAGGAGTCTAGTTTACTTGCCTCTACAGACTAAATGCATTCTAAATTTCACCTGTTCCGTATTTTTCTACTGCAGCCATTCCTTTTTGGGCAGTAATTGATTTAGTTTGTTACTGCAAAAAAAATTTTGCTACTTATAATTAAAAAAAAAAACACTTCTGTTACTTGTTAGTAATTAAGTGTTTGCAGTGAGAAGTAAAAGCATCATGTAATTACAGCTACAACTCATCTTTGTGCTTGTTGCCCACAGTTTTATTTAAATGACTCACTGCTCTGAACATCCCCTGAAAATGTGTATGAAGCTTTTGATTTTGCTTTTGTTTATCATTTCAGTTAAACTCCATGATAACATATTAGTCAAGCCCCTTAATGCAATTATGTTTATAACAATTGTAAGTTACTTGATATTACTTAGCATTTGTGGTATATCTTATCACTCATGTGCAATACAAGTCAGTAGACTCTTTCCCTATTATATATCATAATGCATTTTGAATTCTAATTTTATAAATTAGAGGATCCTTATTTGGGTAATCTTATCAGAGACTTCATAACTGGATTTCCTTGAAATGAAGAGTATCCCTGGTGTGTTTTAAAACTACATCTTATTTTGAAAATCTCTATATCTTATCAAAAAGCTCCACTGCCTAAGTCAAAGAAATAAGAGTTGACTTTTGTAATGCCAACAGATAGATATTCAAGCTAGTTTCACTGTAGAAGGCAGCCATCCCCTTGACCCTAATACTCTGCTCTTTCATTGCAGCAGTTGTTGGTCTTGGCCCCTGGAAGTTGAGGGTGCTCCGCACAGCTTAAAGCTTCCTTCCTTAGAGAATATGAAGAATATAGTCTGATTTAATCCTCACAGAACTTTCAGGCTACCTCAGTCTTCACCTCTGTTGTGGTCAGCAGTCAAAGTGTAAGAGAGTAAATCCCAAACATTTTTCTAGCAGCCTCTGTTACAATTTACTTCAGTGTGAAGGAAAACTTTTGCAGGTCAATTATCAATTGGGATTTTGATGTTTTCTTTTTAATTGAATTTCTTCAATATAAATGAACATGAATATTACCAGTAGTTCTTTATGAAGTTCAGAATCCTATAAATACAATGGTTAGAAGACACATTGGCTTATTATAAGGTATTAATTTGTTGATAGTATAAATTATAAGGCTTAATTTACCTTGCATGTTAAGTTTACTGAATTACCCTTCATTATAAGAAGTATATACATAACTACTTCCTCACTAGAAGTATATACATAACTGAGTTCCTTTTATCAGTGGTGGTAATGGCTTATACTACTGCAGCCACAAATATTGTTGTGAACCAAACTAAGTTTACAGGACCAGAGTAATTGCAAATACATAAAGAGTTTCCTATGAGTCAGGCACTTACAAATATCTCATTTAAGGATATTTATAGAATGCCATTGTAAGTATTTTTTTCATTAGTTTCCTTTGAAACAGTTGTAGTAATTGGAAACACACTTTTGTCCATTCGTTCATTTAACAAAAATATTTGAGAGGTTCCTGTGTACCATGGACTTTGCAAAGTAATGTTATTTAGACATTTCTAATTCAGGCCCAGGACTATTCTTTCTACCCATAGTTTTGTAAACCACTTAGACACACTTGTACCAACTGAAGATTTTATGTCTGTAAATGTTGAGCAAGTTGGTGTGATGTTCTGGATGTGTAAAAAGCTATCTTTTGTGGTTTCATCAGCAGTAAATGGAGGCATAAACAGCTATAAGCAATTCACATTAGAGTGTTTTCTAATGCACTTGATCCATAGTGAGACTAGCTCAAGACTTCGAGAACAACTTTTATAAGCCCTCTAACCTGAATTTACTGTTTCCTGTTGCATATAAGTCCTTAAGATCAGTAGGATTATACTATCCCCCATATTTCTAAAAACCACACCTGCAAGAATACACATGTATTATGCCTATGGAATTAGATCTAGTATGTTTTCTGGCAGCACAGTGGAATAAATATATTAAAAGTAGTTGGTATTTGAATATTGTGGTGATAAACAGATATAAAGGAAGACCTGGTGCTCACATTTATCTACCTTTTGATTTTTAACTACAGATACCAGAAACCCATCTATAGAATGGTGTTCTGTCTTTGTTGTCCCTTGTTTCATATTATTTATATCTTAAAACTAGTTTTTTTTAAATTTTAATCAATTTTAACAGTTAAAATTGATAAAAATTATTTCTGTGTAGCTTTGTTAAAAAAAATTAACAGCGTATTTTAAATTGCATTTAGGTCTTTTAAAGTCTGCAGTGTCCTGTAGAATGTGTGTATCTCCTACATCGAGAAAGCTAAATAAATGAAAAGAGAAACTTAGATGTTAATAAATGAGGAGATTGTCATAAAGAACCTTTATAAGACTTTATAGCTGGATTTCTTTGAAATGGAGAGTATTGTTGCTTTTTTTTTTTTTTATCAAGAGATGAGTTTCCCTACTTTATTTCCTATATTTCAGTAGGAGACATTCTGTACAAATGTCATCAGAGATCTACATTGTATCTTTCCATATTCCTCAGCATTCATTCAAAATGCTTGTATGTGGCCCAATTTTGTTTGAGCTTACAAAAAGTAGTAATTTAATTGAAATGTACAGAGACGATGTTATAACCCCCATACTTTCTTTTTAGTAAATTAAGATTTAAAAACTTGTCAACTGTTATATGCAGTTTTATAAGAACATTGGATTTATCTTAAGTATTAGAAACTAGTAATGAAAATCACCAGTTAGTTACCATTATTTCACACACACACACACACACACACACGTGTGTAATATTATTATATTAATAATACGTGTGTATTATTATTGTGTTTATACTAAACAAAAGCCTAGGACCAATAGAAGGATTCAGCATCAAAATAAAAATTATCCTAAGCCATGAAGTGAGGATTTTAGCAGCTGCTACACAATAAATGCCTGAGATTACTTTTGTTTCCATTCGTTTCCTCTCACTTTACAAAAATATTTGAAATCCTAAATATTCTGGCATGCAATATGTAAAAATAGTTATGGTTTGGTGGTATTGGAGAATATTCAGTATATAGCTTATGTGATGATTCAGATCATTGTGCTGTCACTTAAGGAGGCCACTTATCTCTCTAGTTAATATCTCGTAAACTACCCAGATAGAGGTATTTTCCTCATGACAGGAATACTGTGGTGTTAAAAAAAAAAATTCCACCTGTGTTATCTCATTTATTCTTCATATCCAAGGCAAGCTTTTTCAGAAGTAGAAATTGAGACTCCGTTAAGTGACTTCCCCAGAGTCACGTAGCAGTTTAGTGGCAGAAGTGGAATTAGAACCTCAGTCTTTGACATTACACCTCCCTCTCCTCCCCAGTTTATCGAATCCATTGGAGCTCTGGAACATTTCACCATGAATGGATAAGATTTTACATATAAGTAATGCCCAACATGTAGCAAATGTGAGTGAGTTTTCTTCAATAATAAACAGAAAATTAGACTAATTGCAGTAAGATTAATTGGTAACATTTATTAAGTTCCTAATATAACCTGGTTCTCTTCCAAGGGCTTTTATTTATTTTATCTGATTGAGCTGAGCTTTCTTACTGTCCCTGTTTCACAGATGAGGAATTTGAGGCACAGTGATAAATGAAGTAAAATGACAATAATTTGGATTCTAAAGCATGAGAAAATCTGCTTTTTCTGAGTCTTAATAATCCCTGCCTGCTTTCAGATTACAGAGGAATTTAGAAATCATTAATATCTTAAAGACAGGCAGATAGGGAACATAAGATGCATCTATCGATTATCAAATAAAAATAGCTGGTAGTGAAAGTTGAGCACGGCAGGAATCCATTATTTAGAATCAGTAGCTCTCAGAGGGTGGTACCCTGACCAGCAGCACCAGCAGCACTTACCAGAAATCTGAGTTCTGGCCCACTTCACACCTACCGAATTA
This sequence comes from Paguma larvata, assembly GCA_030068075.1. Lineage (NCBI taxonomy): Eukaryota > Metazoa > Chordata > Mammalia > Carnivora > Viverridae > Paguma > Paguma larvata. Next base: position 124,329,098 of record CM057827.1, on the reverse strand, counting down.
GAAACTTTGGAGAAGAGGCCTAGGCAATATTGTGTTAATTTGAATTAACTTGTCCTAAGTGGAGTGAGACTAAAAGCTTCAAGTTAACATACAGCCTCTTGGCAATAAACTTTTTAAATATTTTTATTCCCAAGAATATCCTCTGAAATAATTTCAAGCAGTGAGCAAGCACAAACTGTAACTTTTAAGGCCTTTTAAAAAGCAGTTAAAATAACACACCGATTTTGGTGTGAATTGCAAAGTAGGGAACACATTTCTGATGGGTTACCTTTCAGTGCAGTCCTACATGGTTATACATATGTGCTTCTTTGAACGTATTTAGGGGGTTGGTGGGGATGTGTGGGCGGTGGATTACAGTTCCTCAATTGAACAAAACAGATAAATGACTTTTGTCTCCTGAGATATCTAGTGCTGACCTTCTAGAACTGGAGGCATGAGTATGCTTAGGTTTCTGACAGTATTATAATATGCTCGTAGAGCCTTTTTGAGCCAGTTCGTTTTTTTTCTCCCCATGTTACCGATGAGGAATGGATCAGACAGGGAGTGTTTAAGAGGCTTGCCTGATGTTTTACAGGGCTGCAGTGGAGCAGCAGGGAAAGGGAAAAAATAATGAGACCTCTGAAGACAAGACAAAGCTTCCCTCCGCCTCCAGCCCCCTGCCCTGCTCTTTTATTCCTAACAGAGCCTGAAGCAGCAGGACGGTGATTCACAGGGTGAGGCACGCAATCCTCATGGCCCTCCTCCTCTCCTCACATGTCCTGCACCATCACCTCACACTGCAGTCACCATAGCTCTTGCAATTTCAGTTTTACTATTTTTATTTTTACTGTGTATTTGAATATTATTATTTATCATAAAATTATTGGTTTTCATTTATGTGCTTTTTAAGGGATTGTGCATCTCTGCGTGTGATTTTTATTTTCCTGAAGTCAGATTTTTGTCCATCAGAGACTGAAGTTGTTGGCATATAAACGGGAGTTCATGGGGGAAAGGGGTGATATATATCACTTTATAATATAGCTTACATTTCTGTAATGCATTTCTTGTGTTTATTGATGAATACTTGTATATCCTTTTTATGTGTCCTTCTGTCAGGGATTGAGTATTTTAGTAGTTACAGGCAGATAAGTTATTCTTTCTCTTCATTATGTGTGTAAACACATTGATAGGTGATTATATTTCTTTACTCAAAGAAGTTCCTTGCTGCATTAGCCATATTTTTGGCCAGTGAGAAAGGAGGGAGGGAGGGTACAGAGGATTGGAAGATTAGTCAGAGAAAACTTCCTCTAGAGGTGGACACCATTGTCTTAGTCCTTTAAAGGACAGGGGTGGAGAGGGAAAGGGATAGAAAAAAGGTATTCTGGCTCAGAGGTGTAACTTACATGGAAATTGGGGAATGAAACCTAGCACAGTTATCTTATGGAGTTAAAAATCAGCTAAGTGTAGCTGTAGTAGTATAGTTTGAGAAGTGGAAATAGCTAAGACTGGGAAGTAAGCCAGATCCTGAAGGCTTCGATCACTGTTGAAAGAGCTCTCTAGGTTTTACTGACTATCTTGCACTTTCCAAGCAGTACGTTGTTTTCAAGTTGCACTGAAATTTTTTCGAAAGACTTTAAAAGAAGGGAGGAGGAAAAGAGTAAAAATATTAAATATAATGAATTATTTTTATGCTTTTAGTTTATTATACTGATATTTATCATACCATGTACAAGGCGTCGTGTTAGACACTGGGAATAACTGACCATATTTCTGCCATTTTCCTAAAAAGATGATGTGTTGGCTATTTTATCATCTTACTACAGAAGTTCCTTTATTGGATACATTTCAATATAGATTCAAGACACTTAGAATCCCAAGATTTTGATGTTTCCCACCACATAGAAATCATTTGGCATATAAATGTTATAATACTGTTAGAGCTAGAAGCTTATTTACTGTAAAAGATGCAAGGTACTTACCATGTTTAAGAATGTTCTGTGTGTGCCTTTGTGAAGTGAGATATGTATGTAGCGTAAGTGATATATCTCTTAAAAAGAGGTAGTAAATGCAAGTGTGCAGTGTTTTTAAACTAGGCCATTCAAACACATAATTCCTTAAAATTGAGACAGCTGTATAGTTTTCATTTTTATTTGGAAATTATTTTTGTAGCTCAGTTTTGAGAGAAACTAGGGTTCTAGAGTCTGAAGAAAGAAGGGTTTTCTTAGCACAGATTGGTTATAACCCTGCTCTTAAATTTACAGTTACAGTCAGTGCTTGACCTATAAACCATTCCAGATGGTAGTGTGAACCTCTTACATTTTGGAAAAGTAAACATACCTTATGTGTAGGTTTTGTTTGGTAGGTTGATTTGTGAATCAAATCAATTTTTGATATATGTTTTGATACTTGTGTTATACTAAGGATATTCTACGAAGAATATCATTATGTGTGTAAACACATTGATAGGTGATTATATTTCTTTACTCAGAGAATATTTCCTATATGTTCTTATTTTAATTGATTAGCATGAAAGATCAGGAGATAAACTTTTAAGATTGGTTTTTAAATATAAGGGATTTTTGAAACTTGGTAATAAGCTACAAGTTTGAGACTTAACAGAATAAAGCAAAGCTTGAATTCATATTGGAATTTACCTAGTTTTTTTTTTTTAATTTTTTTTAATGTTTATTTTTGAGAGAACGAGACAGAGTGCGAGGAGGAGAAGGGCAGAGAGAGAGGGAGATAAAGAATCCGATACCGGCTCCAGGCTCCGAGCTGTCAGCACAGAGCCTGACATGGGGCTTGAACTCATGAACTGTGAGGTCATGACCTGAGCAGAAATCGGATGCTTAACTGACTGGGCCACCCATGTGCTCCTGGAATTTACCTCTTGTAATTCAGTGGGGAATATTTTCTGTCATGCTTTATTTTTATAGAAATTTTCTTTTCATATAACTGGTTTGTTATTTTGCGGTAATATCCAGGCTTGAGTTGTTATTTCCAAAATCTGTCTTGTAAACGTCAGAAATGTTTATTTTCTGCAAACAACAAACAAACAAACAAACAGACCCTTAGAAATAGCAACTAGTATTTGTACAGGAATTTTAAAAACCAGCTTGCTTTTTTATGCTACCAGTATTCATATAGGATTGTTCCATAATACGATATGATTTAAATATTTTAGTGCTATTTCCCATGATTGTATAGTTGCATTAAGTTTTTAAAAATTGTTCTGTAACTTGGGAGTACAAAAAAATCTATCACTTATTGTTCTGTAGGACAGTAGAAAATAAGCATTTAGGTGGGGATTTAGTCATTTTGTGAAAGGTGTTAAATTCTGTTATTTGACATTTCACTTACTGTGGTTCAAAGCAGATTTCTATATTTAGAGTTACAATTAGCATTTCTTGGCTATACTAATCAGGTATTTTATTGAATGTTATGGTACCTGTTTAATAGGAAAAGAGTAGTATTAAAGTTCTAAACCTTGTGAAGTTAAAGGATCAATTAAAATAATATATGTGGTAGCATTTTGAAAACTGTTTTATGTTATTTAGGTGGTTTCTGATTGCAAACAACAAAAGATGTGACTGAAACTCCTCTTTAAAATAGGGGTACTTGTTATGTATCACGTAACAAAAACATCCAGCAGTGTGGTAGAGATTAGGCTGTGCTCTGTTGAAGTGGGCCCCCTCAAGCCTTCAGCTTCGTCCTGATGCTGACTTCGTCATGTTGACAGTGGCAGCTCCTGCCCTGACATCTGCACATAGCATCGTTATGTCAGCATTATCCAGTAGAGCTTTTTGTGGCGATGAAAATGTTCTATGTCTGTGGTGTCCAGTATGGTAGCCATTAGTCATGTGTAGCTGTTGAGCATTTGAAATATAACTAGTATAACTGAGGAACTCTATTTTTAACTTTAAGTAACCACATGTGGCTAGTGGCTACCATATGTAGTGGCACCAATATAAAGCATCAGAGATCAGCTGTGTCCTAGAGTTGCCAACAAATGTTCTAAAATTAATTCCATCACACAGGGGTAGATAACATGGCTCCACACTCCTCCCTGAAGTACACTAATCACGGTGGTGGGGGAAGATGGAAAGTGCTCATTGACTTTCTCTAGCCAGATGCTCCACCTCTGAGACTACTCTAAAGCTGTAGTAATCCGGGGAGTTGTGTTTGCATAGAGATAGACATGCAGTTCAGTGGAACAGAACACAGCTCAGAAATAGACCCATACCTCCATGGTTAATTGATGTTTGACAAAAGTGCTCAGAGAAATCAATGAGAAAATGAAAGTCTTTTCAAAAGATGGTGCTAGAAGAACTGGGTATACATACAGAAAAAATAAACCTCAGTGTTTACATCATACGCATTTCTGTGAATAGTTTGTATATGTGAGTAATAAAAGTGAGACACAGATTGGTTGTAGTTAATAGAGTGCCTTGAATACCAATTCGTGACCTTTGACTTTTGTCTCATGGGCATTGGGTAGCCTTTGGAGGTGTTCAGAAGTTTGGGTAGTCAGACAGTTGTTACAAGAATACTAATCTGGCAGCAGATTTATCAGCATTTTATTTTATTTTATTATTTTTTTAATGTTTTTATTTATTTTTGAGAGAGAGAGACAGAGACAGAGTATGAGCTGGGGAGAGGCAGAGAAAGAGGGAGACACAGAATCTGAAGCAGGCTCGGCTCTGAGTTGTCAGCGCAGAGCCAGACGCGGGGCTTGAACTTGTGAACTGTGAGATCATGACCTGAGCCGAAGTCGGACACTTAACCGACTGAGCCACCCAGGCGCCCCTTATCAGCATTTTAAAAGACGTTTATAGCTTTTAAAAACAGACCGAAATCCCATCTTTTAATTAGGATAGGTCTTTGGTAATGTTGAGATTTTACGAAGAATATGCTTTTCCACTTGGTTTGGATGGGGAAGGGTGATTAAAGTGGAGGTTTAGTCTTTGTTTTAAAGATGATAATATATTGACATGTCATGCTTTTTCTTGAGTGATCTATAAAAAAATGTAAGAGCACATTATATGTAAAGAAGTAAATATTTAGAAGTTAACCGTAATATGAATGTGCTCAAATATTATTTTATAAATAATCTTTACAATATGATCTCCTTTAATGCAATAATTTGATGTATTTTTACTTAAAATTACTTCATTATTCTTATGAAAAAAATGACTAAATGACCAAAATTATTGTGAAAAGGAGTTTATGTGTTATAAGAAGGTTTGGAAACCCTGATCTAGTTCTGTACTTCATTTAAATGATAAGAAAGTGAGAGTCCAAACAAAGCAAAAGGCTTATCCAAGGTCTTATGGGTATGTAGTGACAAAACCATGACTTAAATAATGTTTTCTTGAAGAACCCTGGATCTATTTTAGAAGACTGTGGAACTTAAGTCTTTGCGAAAGAGCATTACTGTTCCTCCCAATGGGTTCCCAAAGACCCATCACACAGCTTAATAATGACCTATAAAATTGAACTAAACGCAGTGTGGCTTACCTCAGCGGTAATTCATTTATGATGCTCTTAAAATGTCTTCAGATGTTACCCAGAGCTCGTAGGGACAAAAACACAGAGTATGTTTAAGTGGAAATAAAGTCCAAGAATAAAGGGGATGTGATTCTCTTCACCTTCTAACACTGGAAACAATGCCTTTATTTCTGTATCGGCCCATCTTCAACATCGATTCCTAGTATATAGGATTTCCAACCTTTAGAGAAGTAAACAGACTTAAAAAAGTACAGGTGCTTCTGCTATAATGCTGTTTATGTGTTCTTGAAAAGTCTCACAAACTCCAAAACCTGTGCAATTTTGTGTTCTAAGCAACACAAACTAAAAAATAACCAGCAATTAAAAAGACAGCTAGAACTGCTCAGTGAGGTAACTTAGTGTATAGTTAGTGCCATCACAGTGGGTATTATAAATGCACAGAATTAATTACTTGAATAGAAACGCTGGCAACTTTATCTGGGATGGAGATAGTGGGTCTAAGGACAGTGCAGATGGCAGCGTAGTGATGAGCAGCGGAGGGTGGGGGGTTGCCATTTAAGTGAGCATGGGAAATACCACCTGCAGCGGGGCTGGGAGTGCTCCTTTGAAGCCCTCCTTTTCAGTTGTCTTATAATGCACGTCTCACTCCTGCTGTCTGGAGGGTCTTTCCCCTTTCCTGCTAAATGTTATACTTTTGTTCCCACTTTTCTGGCTCCCCTTGCATAGGAAAAGTCCCCAGTGAACCAGAGTGTCTTCTTTATTATTCTGACACTATTCCCTATCTACCAGTTTCATATCACCTAATTTACATTCCCAAACACATTACTGTAGAGCAGACTGTATTGTTTAATCATAGAAGGTTTTTTTTTTTAAGAGAGCATTCATCAGCTTATGTTCATCTGAGTAAGTGGCTGCTATATATAAAAGAAAATTACTCAGAGAGGGGAAGTTGTATTATTTTGCTAGTTTCTTTTAGGGTATAAAAGAAAGCTGTTTTCATAGATTCTGTTGACTTTTATTTCATATAGTTCTGTTCACTGATTATAAGGTATGGATTCCAGTGAGATTATTCATAATCATAGTAAAGATTTCCAGCATTTTCTGTAACCTGCATAAAGTGCATTCACATTTCTCGGTATCTTTATAAAGCATTGCTCCCAAATCTTTCACTCTCCTGTAAACTTGAATGGTCAGTGAATTAACTTAGTGTAGATAGTGGCTACCACAGAATATAAATTCTTTTTTAAATGATATTTATTTATTTTTGAGACAGAGTGAGCGAGTTGGGGAGGGGCAGAGAGAGAGGAGACACAGAATCCAAAACAGGCTCCAGGTTCCATCCAAGCTGTCAGTCCAGAGCCTGACGCGGGGCTCGAACCCACAGGCTGTAAGATCATGACCTGAGCTGAAGTCGGAAACTCAACCGACTGAGCTACCCAGGTGTCCCACACAGTGGGTATTATAGACAAACCTGAGATTAACTTTTTTCTGTTATTTTCATTGAGATATAATTTACAGACCATAAAATTCACCATTTTAAATTATACATTAGTGGTTTTTAATAATATATTCACAAGTTTATGCAACTATGAACACTAATTCCAGAACATTTTCATCAACCCAGAAAGAAACTTGGTACTCATTAGCAGTCATTTCCCAACTTCCCTTCCTTCCCTTATCCTGGCAACTACTAACCTTTCTTTGTGTCTATGGATTTGCCTATTCTGGATATTTCATATAAATGGGATTATATAATATATTCTCTTTTGTGTCTGGCTTCTTCCATTTAGCATAATATTTTCTATGTAAAAGGTTTGTCCATTTTGTAGCATGTATTAGTACTTCATTCCATGGCTGAATAATTTCCCGTTGTATGGAAATACCACATTTTGTTTGTTCAGTCATCAATTGATGGACATTGGGTTGTTTCCACTTTCTGATTGTTATAAGAGTACAGCTATGAAATTTTTGTATAAGTTTTTGTATGGGCATATTTTCATTTCTTTTGGGTGTCTCCCTAGGAGTGGAATTAGCTGGGCTATATGATAGCTCTGTGTTGAACTCTTTTCCACCTTTAACTTAAAAGGCAAAAACATCATCAAAAAACTTTGTGGATATCATTAGAAAATGCTTGGTTCATTTTTTCTTAAAAAATGTTGAATTTTTAATATCCATAATGTTGGACCAGGTTATCTGGACCAACCCTTCAGCTGAAGACAACTAAAAATACTAGATGAATTGTACAAAAACTTCTTTATAGCATCAAAGAGCTGTTAAGGAACATGCCAGACCAAAAGCTAAGAAAAGGTAAGACCCTAAAAGGTAAAGACGTATTTAAAGCTCTGGCTACCCTGAGTTGTTTTCCTAACTGGATAAAACAGTTGAAAACTACCCCTCAGGTTTTGGTGGATCCAGAGGCAAAGGGGAAGTCATTACTTCCAGGTTTCCAAGTCTAACCTGTTACCTTCCATACCAAACTGAAACTTAAGGAAGAAGGAAAACTCCACTGCCTTTTTCCTACTTGCAAAAGATTGCAAGGAGAAGTCTGTTATACTGAACATATTGGAGAAAGAAGAATAAGAAAAGAAAGAGAACCTGTTTCTCAAAGTTTGGAAAACAGGTACCAGCATTGTGTGGAATCACTGGCCAAAGTCACATAATGCAAGAAGTCCAAGAAAACTTTTGCCCCAGGTGCCTGGAAGAAGCAAATGTATATCCTTTTTGAAGAAAGGCACCTTAATTCTAGGCATCAGAAATCTCTTTCAGATAATTTTTCAAAACCATTGAGCATCCATCATACAAAGATGACCAACCATAAAAGAAAACAAGCCACCATAAGCAAAATGCAGCAAGAAATAACAGAATCTGGGGCGCCTGGGTGGCTCAGTTGGTTAAATATCCACCTCTTGATTTCGGCTCAGGTTTGTGGGTTAGGGCTCTGTGCTGACAGCGCAGAGCCTGCTTGGGATTCTGTCTGTCTCCCTCTCTCTCTGCCCCTCCCCTACTTGTTCTCTATCTGTCTCTCAAAATAAATAAAGATAAACTTAAAAAAAAAATAGCACTGACACCTAAATATTTTAGATACTGTTGTTATTATACATAGATTATAAATAATTTCACTGTTTTTAATAAACAGGCTTGCAAATATTTGCAAGAAACAGGGAATTATAAAAGCAGTGATATAGGAGATTTGAGTGAAATACTTAGAGCAATGAAGAAAAACCACAATAACCAAAATGAAAAACTTACTAGACATGTTGGAAGTATATTTGACATAGTTGAAGAATTTGTGAACTGAAAAAAGTTATCTGGAAGCTCAGCACAAAGAAATGAAAAAGTGGAAAATACAGGATGTTAAGAGAAAAGGAAGATTGGTTAGAAATTCTAACCTAAATTTTTTTGGGCATTCGGGAAGGAAGGGAAGAGAGGAGAAAATGAATATGAATGAAGCAGATGCAGTATTTGAAGACATAAGGACAATTTTCAAGGATCGATTTAAGTAACTCAACAAATCCTCTACAGAGTAAAAAGGATAAAAATCTATACATAGATATAATGAAACTACAGAAAACAAAAGACAAAGAGAACAACTTAGAACAGATTATCTTCAAAGGAGTGCTGACTCTAAATAGCAGCAAATGAAAATCTGTAGTCAATGAAATGAGACCCTAAATGTGTTGAGAAGGTGGAAGTTGGATTCCAATCTAGTATTCTATACCCGGAAAAAATATCTTCAAGAATGAAGGCAGGATGCCTGACTTGTGCTCCTAGGGAACCCCATTGTTTTCTTCCCCCTGGCTGGCAGCATGGAGGCCTCTCAATTCCTGGAGTTCCCGTAAAAAGTGTGGACCAACAGAAGTTTTTCAGAGCTCTGGCTGCCTTTCTCACGAAGTCTGGTGAGCTGAAAGTCCCTCAGTGGGTGGACACTGTCAAGCTGGCCAAACATAAAGAGCCTGCCCCCTGTGATAAGAACTGGTTCTACGCACAAGCTGTCTCCACAGCATGGTACCTGCACCTCCGGGGCAGTGCTGGGGTCAGCTTCGTGGCCAACATCTATGGGTGACTTCAGAAAAAATGGGTTCATGCCCAACCACTTCAACAGAGGCTCCAAGAGCATGTCCCACAGGGTCCTCCAAGCCCTAGAGAGGCTGAAAACAATGGCAAAGGACCGAGGTGGGGGCTGCAAACTGACACCTCAGGGATGAGAAATCTGGACAGAATTTCTGGACAGGTGGCAGCTGCCACCTAGAATCCTTAGGACAAATGCTGGGTTAATAGATTGCCTCATTAGTTAAGAAAAAAAATGAAAGCAAAACACCTGTGTATCAGTTTTGCAACTAAACCACCTCAGGCGTTTAAAGAAGGGGTCCAAACCAAGTCAGACTGCTATGGTAAGAAAGCAGTCTTCATGGGAAGAACAGATGACCTTCACAACCTTCATGTGGACAGTGACCCATATCTGTTTTATTAGTGAACTTCAGAACCTAGTAAGGTGCTCTTGATAAATTTTGTTGGATTAACGGGAAAAAGAAGAAGGTAAATTAAGTAATTTGTGCAGTTTGAAAACACACACACATAGAGGGATGGTAAAAACCAAGAGCCAAGACTTTTGAAGATGTACTTTCCTGACTTCACAGGGCACTGAGAATCAAATTTTTCAAAATATTTATGCGTGGAGATTTACAACAGAATTACATTATCCCTGTTGATAAGCTGAAGATACTGGACTGCCCAATATCGAGTTTCTGAGAGTTAAGTGTCCCGAAATTGTTGGTTTTGCTTGGTGTAGGGGAAGGAAGTGTCATTATCATTTGCTGAGATCTTTGCAATCAAACCTAGGGGTATCATAGAACTGGATAAGACTTTAAAATTCAAAGAAACCATAGTTTGAATACCACACACTTCTTACTGAGGAAGATATGAATGAGATCGTGGAGGAACTGGAGAAGGACCCTGAAGGCCTGCCAGCAACTACCTGCAAAAGAATGTGCTGTCTTCCCAAGGTTGAAGTGGTTTCTGATGACAACCCTCTCTGCATTCTCCCTCTCATTTGTTGACTGATTAATGCAGTCTATTGAACCAGCAGAACTAAAACAGCATAGTAGAAAGAGCATTGGACTGGACATCAGAGGATTTAGATTCTAGTCCCAGTTCTCCTACTTAATAGACACGTGATGTGGGAGGGTTGAAGGGGGAGTAGTTGGGTCTCTCCTAAGCTTAATATTCTTCTCTGTAAAGGTAAGAGGTGAACAAGATTACAAAGATATCATTTAATTTTTTTCAGCAGCTATTTTAATATACTTCTTCGTGCACATAAAATCTCAGGATCCAATCGTGCCTCAAAAATTTTGACTCTGTGGACAAGTTTCCAGAAAAATATAACCTAACAAAATGGAATAATAAAGCTATAGAAACCTGAATAGTGTTATTGTCAAGTTTACCACAGAGGAACTTCAAATCCAGATGGCTTCATAAGCAAGTACTAACAGATTTTTAGAGAAGAAATAATGCCAATAATTTACAAATTCTTCCAGAGAATAGAAAAAGAAGGAACTCTTTCCCCCATTATATGGGCTAGCCTAATCTTGATAGCAAAACCGATAAGGAGAGTTCTAAGAAGAATCAGAAGTCAGCCTCACTGAACATAAATGCAAAACTCCTAAACAAAATACTAGTCTTCTTCTTTGAATTCACATATTTTCTAATGGAGAGACTCTTCACTTTGATCTATTTTCTCTTTTGCTCAGGCATGCATATAGACTCTATATTAGCCTCCTTTTGTGAGTGGCCTTGTGACTAACTTGGCCAGTGGAATGTGAGTAGAGTGATAACATGCTACTTCCAGGCCTGATCTGCAAAATACCTTCCACACGATCTTTATACTCTCTCTCCCCTGTTTGCCTGCCAGGTGCAGAGAATCCAGATTGGAACTCTTGAGGTTTTGTCGTGGAACCACAAGATATAGGAGTCTGGGCACTGAATAACCTCATGCAAGTCTCTCCGAGATAAGAAACATCCTCATTTGTCTTAATATGAATAAGAAACTTCATTGTGTCAGGCCACTGAGATTTGTGTTTGTTAAAGCATCTCATATTACTTATGCTAACAAATACAGAAGTTAAATCCAACAATATATAGAAGGGGAAGTATACATCATGACTAAGTTGGATTGATCTCAGGAATGTAGGGTTGATTTAACAGAACTATCCCATTATCGTGGATTGGAACTCTCAGTTGTAATACATCTGTGCTACAAATAAATAATTCTTATAGAGTCAAGAAAATGCCAGTCAAAATCCCAAGGATTTTTTTTTATTTTTTATAAAAACTCAACAACTGATTCTGAAATGTAGGGAAATTCAAGAGGAAAAGAAGACAGCCTGAAGAATAACAAGGCGAAAGGGTTTACTCTATAATATATTGAAACAAATTTTAAAATTATAGTAATGAAGATAACTATGACACAAATACCAAATGACAAACATATCAGTGAAGGGATAGAGAGCTCAGAAACAGAACCATGCACATACATGGCTGTGATCAGTAATCATAGGGCAAAGAACAAACTCTTAAATTAATGGTGCTGGGATATATAGATATATATATATAGGAAATCATGAAGGAAACCAACGTCCATGAAGATTATGACCTAAATGCAAAAGGCAAAGAGAAAAGCTTTTTTGAAGATGATTTTGAGGTAGGAAAGGATTTCTTAGACAAGACATAAAAACTGTAAAGGGAAAAAAAAACTGGATAAATTTGATTTTATTAAGGGGTATCTGGGTGGCTCAGTCAGTTAAGGAACCAACTTTGGCTCAGGTCACAATCTCACAGTTTGTGAGTTCAAGCCCTGCATCGGGCTGTGTGCTGACAGTTCAGAGCCTGGAGCCTACTTCAGGTTCTGTGTCTCTCTCTGCCCTCTTCCCTGCTTGCGCTCTCTCTGTCTCTCTCAAAAAAATATACATTAAACAAATTTATAAAAAAAATTTTTTTAATTTGATTCTATTAAAATAAAGAACCTGTTTTTATCTGAAGGCAAGTGTTAAAAAGCCACAGAACGAGAAAAGATTTTTATGGTGCATAAAATTAGCAAAGCTTATGTTGATTTCAAATAAAAGAATGACAATAAAGCAATAATAAAAAGACAAACAGCTAAATAGAAAACTTGGGAAGGACTTCAACAGGCACTTACAAGAAAATTCAAATGGCAAATAGGTATGAAGTGTGTTTCATTTCCTTAGTAATCAGGGGATTGTAAATTAAATCCTCATTGTAGATAGGAAAGTACATTGATACAATTATAGTTGACCCTTGAACAACTCGGCAGTTGGGAAAGCAGCCCTCTGTGCAGTAAAAATCCATCTGTAACTTTTGACCTTCTCCAAAACTTAGCCTTTGACTAGAAGCCTTACCAATAATATAAGCAGTCGGTTAACACACATTTTGTATGTTATATGTATTATATATATACTGTATTCTGACAATCAAGTCAGCTAGAGAAGAGACAAGGTTATCAAGAAAATCATAAGGCAGAAAAATAAATTTACAGTATTGTGCTGTGTTGATTGAGAAAAGTATCTAAGTGGGTCAGCACAGTTCAAGCCTGTGTTGGAAGGTCAAATGTACTTTAAAAAATGGTTTGGCATTATCTAGCATAAGGTAAGATCCACATATTTTATGAACTTCACAGTTCCATTCCCAAGAATATACCCTAGAGAAGTGTGTGAAGATATGCAGTAGGCTATATCTGCAAAAATGTTCATAGCACCATTTTCATTTTCATTTTAATAATGGCCAAAAGATTGAAGCAACTCCATTGTCTATCTGCAGTGAATGGATAAAGGGTTTTTTTGTTTTTGTTTTTACCTATACAATGTTCAGTGAAAACGAACAAACTGGAAGTATATGCAACCCTAAGAATGAATCTAATAAACATAATGTATGATAAAAGAGGCAGGACAAAATAATGCATTGCATATATTCCATTCACATAATATTTAAAAGTAAATAAACCTAAATAATATTTTTAGAGATATGCATATATATGGTAAGCCTATAAAGAAAATCCAGGAAGTTTTGTCATCACAGAGTGAAGGTAGTATTCTGTGTAGGGGACAGAGGAAAGGATTGTGTGATTGAGGGCAATGTATAGGTTCTGGTTCTAGTCTGGTTTTGATATTATTGGTTAGAATTATTGGTGTTCACTTTATAATTGTTGAGTTTAATAAATTTTGATGCACTTTTCTTTGTGAATGTTTCACAGTTTTAAAAAATTAAATATTTTTATGCATTTCCAGAGTGCCTAGGAAGATTAAGAAATATCTTTCAAAATTAGAAACAATTATTTTTAAAATGAGGAAAAGGAGAACTTTCCTCATTTAAAAAAAATTCTGTTTCATTTAAGTTCTTTGGAACTTGAGACCTATTATTCCTTTATTTTGCAAGTAGTTTTATCTTGTGCTAGATCTAATTATCCATTCACCCAGTATTTATGGAGCATTTGCTTCTCAGGTACTTGACAGAAATGAGATTTAAGGTGGGTGGTGATATTGTGGATAGATTAATTAGCTCCTCGTGCATTTAAAAACCATGCATATATACCTTTTGAGTACTTTTAGTTCCATAGTTTTGCTTCTAAGTACTGTGCTTCTGTTAGTTTGGAATGGAATTCGACAATATAAAATTGAGCATAACATTAAAGAGCATTTTAGTTCTTGGTAGGCAGTAGTTAACACAGTCCTGTCAGGCATTGGCTCTGGTAAACACTCAGGCAGTATGGACTCTGGAGCCTAAAATTTAGTAGCATATCTCAAAATACCAGAAAACGTGAGTCCTCTGGTATTTTTATGAGTTTTTATTTCAGACTTCACATAGTTTAAATATTTCAACTATTTACAGTGAAAAATATGAATACTAGATTTCCTTGCTTTATTAAAAAAATCAAAGATTATGGTAATATATGTGTAATTGTGTATATATGTATTTGTTTATATATATTTATATATAAATAAAAAGTATATGTATACTTTTATATATATGTGTGTCTAAAACTTTAAATGCAGCATTTTTTGCTGATAAGAAAAATATAAGCCAAAGAAATCTATTTAAAATTGGTTGCTCTTAATTTATAATCCACTTTGAAACATGTTTCTTTTTTAAGTTTATTGTGTAAATGAAAAACGTGGATATACTTAGGGAAAAAAAAAGTCTAGATAGCATTGTTTTTGTCTCAGTTTTCTTTTTCCATTTCCTTATTCTTTTCTTCACTGTCACCAACAGACTGAATAGTATAGACTAGAAAATGAAAGAAAATGCTGAGCAGCGTTATATACCCAGAAGTCTGTAAATGTTTCCTTGAACTTGAAAGATGAGGTTGCTGATGCTTTATGAGTAGCACAATATAACACTTGACTTTAAAGATCTTTGTTAGTGTATGTACCATTATTTGAGTCAATTATCTTTGAGCAGACAGTAAATTAAATAATCCTCAGTCATCTTACTTCCAGGTTTGGGACCCTTTCTGTACTTAGGGTTGTGGAAGCACTATCCCAACTTGTTTTGGGAATTGTATGACTTAGATAAGGAGAGTAGTAATATGTGATCTAAAGGATTATGACAGTTTTTTTTCCATCAGTGTTCTTTCATTATAAGAACTGGAAGTCCATTTAAAGTAACTCAAGGTAGAGGAGAATTTATTGAGAAAATACAGGCAGGTGGCACCTAAGGCAGGAAGCAATACCTGGTTTCCTAAAAGCTTGACACCAGGAACTCCACCTCAGGGTCATCTGCATGGTGTCTCGTCTCTGCCACCAAGGCTGGTTTGCAGAATGATTCTCCTGAAGGCACAACAGATGCTCTTTATATAAAAATAATTGATGTTCTGGGTCCTTATCCAGTTAACCATTTTTTAAAAATGTTTATTATGTTTATTTTGGGAGAGAGAGTGCACATGCAAGCAGGGGCGGGACAGAGGGGGAGGAGAGAGAGAATCCTAAGCATGCTTCATGCTGTTAGCACAGAGCACCACACTGAGCTTAATCCCATGAACTATGAGATCACAACCTTAGCAGAAATCAAAAGTTGGATGCTCAACTGACTGAGCCACCCAGGTGGCCCTCCAGTTAACCATTTTTATAATCAGAGCCTAGTTTCCAAATTAAAAACTTCAGTTCTTGTACTGTCTTTTGTCTCTGTAGGAGAAAAAGTTTGGCGAGCTGTGGGACCTTTTGTCTCAGTACTGATAACTGATATTTTTTTAAAAAACTGGGTTGGTCCTCTGTAGATGATATGAATTTTTCTTACTCTAGAAAAGCATGGCTTTGTTTTTTAAATTAGCAAGTTTGTACTCCAGCCTCTTGGGTTCAAAATAAGATCCAAAATCAGAACCTTTGGTAATAATTATACACAGTGTTAAGAGACGTCTTTTTGCATGGTCACTTCTATTCTTTGCTCTCCAAAAGCCCACTGGAGCATCTCCCAGCAGCTTTCAGAATGTAGGCTGTGGTAAGTTAAACATATGTATGAAATTACGAAATTATATATATGAGGGGCACCTTGGTGGCTCAGTTAGTTGGGTGTCTCATTTTGGGCTCAGGTAATGATCTTGTGGCTCATGAGTTCAAGCCCCGCATCATGCTGACTGCCATCAGCTTGTGAGCGCAGAGCCTGCTTCAGATCCTCTGTCTCCCTCTCTCTGCCCCTCCCCTGCTGTGCTCTCCCAAAAAATAAATAAATATTTTTAAAACTTTTACATATGAAATTATATTTTTGTAGTTCAAAAGCAGTCAAATACCAACAATTTCTGTGAATCAACCAATCTAGTACAAACTGATGTCTCCAGATTTCCTTACTATTTAAATATGTTTTAATAAATTCATAACTTTGTGTTTTAGAAGACATATAGCATTCTGATCTCATTCTTTCCTATTTTTTTTATCTTGCAAGTATTAATAAATACGTATTTCATGTTTGTGTAGCACCTTGTTTGTCTAGACTCTGAAAATGTAAAGCAATCTAGACTTCAGTCTTTTGATTTGTAAGTTCATAGATTAGGGTACAGTTGATAGGTAAATACAAGGTAGCATATATTAAATAAATGTTCTATAGAGTAAGCGACCTTAAAATTTTAGCATAGGGAAGCAGTGGGGGAAAAGTTTCATGGAAGATGGGGTTAAAACTAGGCTGTAGTGAGCTGTATAACAGTCATACAGATGAGAGGGCAGGGTTTCAAACAAGTGGGCTGATAAATAGGAGTTAGGCTGTTGGTGACTTACATTTAGGCTAAGGAATTTTGATTCTGTGTTCTATGTTTGTTATTTCAGAAGAAGGTTGTAAGATATACAAAACTATCTCTTGGGGTTCCAGAAGAAAACAATAGAAATTCTATTTTCCCCTAAATATGCTTATTAATATTAAAAAAGATTGATATAATTTATGCATATAAATGCTAAAATATAGGGACCATAGGTCTTGCAGATTTCAGATTAAATTTGAAAGGAAGCATAATCATTACTCATACAACTATAAAATGAATACAGATTAAAAGAGTTTACTTAATTAACTAATAAGTGAACCAGTAAAATGTCACAACCAGAAGAACTTAAAGAAGAACTTAAAATACCACATATTAATAGTGGAAGAATGCTGAAATGATTTTATAGATGCAAGAAAACTGGTCAGCATCCACAGAGTGCTAATCAGTGATACTCCACAGGAAACACTTCCTATGAACAGGAATTATTTGCGGTCACTTCTCATTTTCTGCAAGTTACCTAACGTCCATCCCTGTAGAGTGGTAAAGTAGATAAAACCTGAATGAAAGTTCTAGCCACAATACGGTTTTCACGGTTTTTCTTTAAATTGATACAAAAATTTTAAATTTCACAGCCTTTGTATTGATGGGGTCTTTAATCAGTAGGTAGAAGCCTCTAAGTTCCTCTTCATTTAGCTAAAACTCATTTAATTAATACCAAAGATAAAAACAAAACCTTCTTTTACTTTTAAGTTTAATTTGGGCATTTCCGGCTCAGAAACTGGATGCAACATAGGGATCCCTTTTCCCTTGGAGAATTCCCTCCACTGGCTTGAATTTTACCTTAGAACTCACTTGCTTCAGATGGAGAGGAACCCTGCTTCAGGAGATTGTGGGTTTACAGTTTTAGACCATTGGAGTCTCAATACTATGATATGAATAGCAATTAATTTATGAATTGTCACAAGAATTAAGGATTATTCTCTTTTATTTCTTGAAGAAGAGTACTGACAAGTTACAAGGCTTCTCTGATCATATATCCTTAGCTTGTGATACTATAATAAATTAATACAGATCAGTTAACCAAATATTTTCAAAAAACTTAACACATTAATTTATTCCTATAAAAGCCAATACTCCATCTAATACTGAGTCGTAACAAGAGATATTAGGAAGCTCTTTTCCCCTTGAGTGTACACTTACTATGAATCATAAGTTAAGGGTAGTTTTACTGTCATAACTGTTAAACAGTAATCTTCAAAAAAGGTAAAGTATGACTCTCAGATGTAAAATGAACTTGAGTCAAAGATTTTAACTCATGAATGACTGAGGGAACTGGAAAAAAAAATGTTACAACTAATTAATAGGTAAATCCAAAGGTTAGACTAATATATCAAGAAGGCAAAATAAATTTGCTTCATAGATGCAAAAAAAAAAAAAAAAACTGACCTCTTCCATAGTGAGGAAAGAAGTCAATTGAACCTCCATCAGATAGAATTTATTTGCATGTCTGTAAACACTAATTATTTCCAGTACTATCAGTTTCAACAAATTCTGTCTCTGCAGAGTTGTAAAATAGCTCAAAGGCCCAAACCCTGTAGAATCAGATAACCTAGAAGGATGTGCTCTGAACAATATGACACTTGGGAGTTAGTTTTTGATCGATTTAAAAATCTTTTGGGGTGCCTAGGTGACTCAGTCAGTTGAGCATCCAGCTTGACTTCAGCTTAGGTCATGATCTCACACTTCTGTTCATGAGTTCGAGACCTACATGGGGCTCTATGATGATAGCATGGAGCCTGCTTGGGACTCTGTCTCCATCTCTCTTTCTCTCTCTCAAAAATAAATAAACTTTGAGGCACCTAGATGGCTCAGTCAGTTAAGTGTCCAACTTTGGCTCAGGTCATGATCTTGCAGTTCATGAGTTTGAGCTCTGCATTGGGCTTTGTGCTGACAGCTCAGAGCCTGGAGCCTGCTTTGGATTCTGTCTCTCTCTCTCTCTCTCCCTCTCTCCCTCTCTCAAAAATAAATATTGAAAAAATTAAAAAAAAAACTTTAATAAAAAATAAAAATCTTTCAAAATCTGTGTTTACATAACGAATGTTAAAGGTAAATGTTAGCTAAGGGCATTGATTATTTGAAACCTACATTTTATACCATAGATGAAAGTTTGTAGAAAGTACCTGTGACTGAATTGGCCTAAAATACAAAAAGAAAAGCCATGAAAATCATAATACAGTTTAACTCTACTTGACAAATAGAAATGTGTGTTTTTCAAAGGTGCTTATTATTAGTTGACCCTCCAAAAATAAAATTTCTATCTTTTATAGAAATGCATTGATGCAAATTATAGGTGCATTCATTTTAGATTTTATTTAAGTAATCTTTGCAATTAGAATCTTTAAACATGTTTGGAACAGTGATACAAAAGAACATAGAGCCAAAATCAAGTTAGCTTAAATTGATTAATAACTTAATTATCTAAGAAAATCAACTTAATGATATATACCTGAAATTTGAAATTATTTTGGCATAGCTGAATTTTCCCCTTAAGTTTGTCATAGTGTCACTGAAAACTTTCAGTTGCATGTGCAAGAATAAAGACCTTTTGAAGTACCATTTACTTCAGAGTGGGACATTATAATCATCAGTAACAGCTGTAGAGCATGCACAGTGCTGGTACCCTTAATGAGCTTTTTTCCACTTAAAAACAGATTCTTCAAAATAGTAGCTTTTCAGACTCTGGTTTCTTCATTGAGCAAGTATTTTTCTTGTGGCTAACTTGAAGCATGTAAAAAACTGAAGCCAGCCTGGTTCTTACATGCCTCGCCTGGCCTTGTTAATAGTTACAGCATTCCATTTGTTAGTACCTGTGACACAGGAGAAACTTCTACTGTTATGCTATGTGGTGACGATAAAGAAGACAGAAAAAGTCTTTTTATGGTAGTTGGGTCCTCAAAACAACTCTTCGTGTTCTGGTGATAAGAAAACACAAGTTGGATATCCAGTAGAGGTACATGAGCTTGTTATCTGCAGAGCCGATAGAGCCTCTTAAATTCCCTCACGGTGACAGGAACCCCATCTGACGTGAAGGCTTGCAGAGCTGGAGATACCAGAGCTCTGTTCTTCCTCATGAGTACAAGTAGGGTTCACCCTATTGTTGTAGAATAAAAGTTTTATGTGATTATTTTTAAAGACCATATTTTTTTTTCTTCAGTAATTTAGAAGTGCTTCAAAGAGGCATGTACTTGGTGGATCTTGTTAGTGGAAGAGCAAGACTTTATGAATTACCTAGTCTTCAGACACATGAATATGGTGGGAAAATGTCTAGAGATTTCAGGCTAGAATAAGTCAGCAAGTTCATGATGAAATCTTTGTTTAGGCCTCAACTATATTTGTTTTGTTTCTAGGGCTGTGTAGGTTATAAGAGTTCATTGTGGTTCCAACATTCTGAGTGTTAACATCTTCATTGCTGATAGCAACTTGCAGGGCTTTGGCAAGCAGAACTTGCTACCATGAACGGAAGAATACTTGTCTCCATCGTTCAGTTCTAAAACAATGGGACCTTTTATGGTTAAGTACACATAATAGTTCGTGTGGTTAGGTAGACCTTGAGAAGTGAGAGCCATGGCGCCGACCTTGGGGAAACAGGTGTAGCGTTTGCTCTATGCTCATGGTTAGCAATTATGTTGTGGCGGAAGTTTCAGGTACTGTGTATGGATTCCTGGTGCACGCCAAGTCGTTTGAGAAGTTAACATCCCTGCACTCGTGACTTCTTAGAATTCTTTAAGCAAAGTCAAGTCACATTGACTAAAGAGATGATGATGATGATAATGATAATAATAAATGAGTCAAATAATCATTTGACTGCAGAGAAACTAAGAAAACATTCACGAAGCTGAAACTATTGTGTATATTCTTTCAAGGAAAAAAATTTATAAAATAAGCATAATTATTGTAAATCATGTTTTAAAGGATATCAAGATTTAGGTGCGCTTGGGTGGCTCACTTGGTTGGGCATCTGACTCGTGGTTTCGGCTCAGGTTGTGATCTCACGGTTCATGACTTCAAGCCCTGAATCAGGCTTGCTACTGTCAGCACAGAGCCTGCTTTGGATCCTCTGTCCCCCTCACTCTCTGCCCTCCCCTACTCGTACTCTTTCTCTCAAAAATAAATAAAACATTAAAAAAAAATAAAGGATACTAAGATTTACTGTTATGACTTAATAATATACTTTAAATCTAATTTAAATAATGATTTATTAACAGACTTATCTAGTACTAGTCTGTTGATCAAATAAACTGTCAGTTTACTTAGAAGATTTTAACTTCCTAAAACTTCTCAGTGTTGGCTAGAAAATCAGCAAATCTCAAAGCTATTTAAGCTGTTGAACTCAGTAATTCTACTTTAAAATAAGATCCATCAGGATTTTTAAAAATTCAGAAATTCTGGAAATTAATATATCAGATTGTTAAGCCCTTGCTTTTAAAGTTACTCATTTAAATACTGGACAACTCATATCTTGGTGACTTTAATGAAAAAAAAATTAAAAATCAGAAAACCACTGTTCATTATATTTTTGCCTAAAGTAAGCAGAAAAATAAGTCAACATATGGTCTAGAAGATACTTTGATGGCGCTTAAGAAAGTTTCCCAGAAAGTCAATTTAGTGGATTAGATCAGCCCGTGAAGGAGCTCAATAGAAAGAGCTAGCAAAGAGGGGAAAGATACATGCTGAATAATGGTTTTTTTTGTTTTTTGTTTTACCAATTTTAAATTTATGGAAAGTCATTAATACATAAATTCTACAAAGGTAGGAGTCATTACTGTCATATGTAAATAAATATTTGAGATTTTATGCTTCAAGATTATGTAGGAAAATCATAGTATTTAAGAACAAGTTAGGAATGAAATTTTTGGGATATGGTGCTAATTCTTTCTGGTGAATAGGAAAAACTCTAAGACGAAAAGCAATTTTAATAAGTGAAGTTGCTGAAATGTTCAACTTCTCAGAGCGTTGTTTTGATACATTTCTGTTTCAGTTCTCACGCTCATTGGCCGTATCAGATATATCAATTATGTTGATTAGGCTATAATCAGATTCAGGCTGTAACTTCAGAGCCGTGAGTAATTTAGTATTTTCTAGGAAGTTTTGGGAAGAAAGAATCCAAACAATTAAATATTCTTTTTTTTCTTAATGTGCAGCGGGAGCATCCATTTTGCTTATATCGAAGGTTTACCTTATTTGAAGGGTTAGAGTATACATTTGTGATCATTTACAACCATTTCAGTGGCTCTTGTAATAATTCATTCAGTCTGTGCTCTCTTAATAAATTTTACAAAAAAACTCATGGCAAGTTAGTGTCATTTGTGTGTGAATTTTCCAATTGTATTTCAGACTTTAAGAAAGAAAGGCCTTAATGGTTGTGAGAGCCCTGATGCTGACGATTACTTTGAGCACAGTCCACTCTCGGAGGACAGATTCAGCAAACTAAATGAAGATAGTGATTTTATTTTCAAACGAGGCCCTGTAAGTACTTTTACTTTACCTCTACTTTTTATTTGTTGATCCTTTTTGTTAACTTCATTATATAGGCTCTGAACAAGAAGGAACACAGAGGGTGCGACAGCCCAGACCCTGATACTTCCTATGTGCTAACTCCACATACAGAAGAAAAATATAAAAAAATTAATGAGGAATTTGATAATATGATGCGGAATCATAAAATCGCAGTGAGTACGAAAGTATGGTTTGTGCTTTTATCTTGTGCATGAAGAGATTGGCCACAGTTCTTGTTTATTTTCACAGTGGGTGATGACACCAGTAAGTAGAAGGGGAAGCAATTTCATTAAATTTTTTGGTTTTATAGAACTTCAAAATAAATTGGTTATAGTCTTAACAATAGTGCATGTTCAGGGTCTTTAAACATAGATGTGAAGAGAAAACATCCTAATCCAAATGCTGCTTCCTATCCCCTGTACTAATTATCCCCTGCTCTGTCTTTGGATAGAGCATGTAAACATCCTGGATTCCAGTTCTTCCATCTGTAAGATGAATGAGTTGGTTTACATAACTTTTAAGGTCCCTTCTAGCTCTAAATTTCCATGATTTGTAAATGCAGGCTGCATGTAAGATTTCCCTTTCCCGCTCATGACTTTTGAAAAATACTACATGTATTTTAAATAGATCTTGAGACTATAAAATCTAAAAGTTAGATTTATTACAAATTTGGTGTTTTAGAATTATTTTGAATTATTTTGTATAGTTGCTATAATAGTAGTGGCTTACTCTTTGGCTCTTTGTAAATGTCCCAAAACTATTTAACAAATTATCTCCAAACTCCTAGTCTTTCCTTATACTGTACATATTGAGGAAGAGAGCCTGGCTCAATTTTAATTTAAGGAAGCAATATTCTTAAACTGGTCGCAAAACAAATAGTTGGCTTAACATTTTTCTGTGCTCATATATCTAACCATCATGGCAACCTGTACTTTTTGGAGTTCATGCTCCTTTGATAGTTCTTCAAAGAATTCTCGTGGGAAGCTCGTTGGAAAGAGCTGTTTAAGACAGCTATTTTGGATCTGATTTCCTAGTGTTGTATATGTATGGTAGGCTTCATGGAGCAAATGGGTTCCAGTGCCGATACTTATTTCAGAGTCAATTATTATCAGAGTTAATTCTCTTAAAAACTATGACTTAAAGTATGCATCGTGGATTATTTCTTCAAAGTAATCCTATACAATAAGAAGCTCATGAAAAAATAAGTTTAAGGAAGTATTTTTGTGCTGATACCATTATTATTCTTAAAAAACAAAACAAAAGCAAACAAAATAAAATCCCTTCTGACCTCACATGGATGTTGGTGACTTTGTGGTTAATGTTAAGGTGCAAAAATATTGTGTAAATAAAATTGCTTTACCTTTGAAAAAATCTTATCATATATCCATTGTTTTATATCAGTTAATGAATTATCATAATTTCTCTTGGAAATAAACTACAATTGAATAGAGTACATAAGCTATTTATATTCTCCAACTTTGAATTAGCAGTGTTACCACTCTTTGCAGTTACTGTTTTAAAATATGGGGAGAGGAAGGCTTTTTCCTTTCTTTATAATAGAGATATTATAAAGAGAACTGTTTTTTTTCATGGTTAACAAGTATATTGTATGTGATCTATGGAGGAAATGCAAGAAGAAATAGGAAATATCATTTTAAGGGGGTCTGGAATGTTTAGGAGGAAAAGAAGATAGCATTTATAATATTTGTAATTTAATCTTCATACAATTTAAAGATAGATTGTCAGTGGTTAATTTTATTGTTTAGATTGTTTCTTTGCATTTTCATTACACTCAGATTGCATTGTGTTGTGTATATCTAACTTG
Source organism: Paguma larvata (assembly GCA_030068075.1). Taxonomy (NCBI): domain Eukaryota; kingdom Metazoa; phylum Chordata; class Mammalia; order Carnivora; family Viverridae; genus Paguma; species Paguma larvata. The sequence goes on along the minus strand of CM057827.1, from coordinate 124,304,976 downwards.
ATTTTTTTTTTAGTTTTGTCCATTAAGACTGTCTGCCAATTAAATAAAACTAGAGCTTATTTATAATGTACCACATTTGGTGTATTAAGTTTATAATATCTGTACATAGTTTTCCCCTTTTGTTATATTTGTAATCGCCTGATAGAAATGTCATGTTCCTAAACTGGTTTACATTATTAAAGTGCTAATTTTATGCTTACTCGGTAACAGTGTTATATTTTGTAATGTCTAAATTTGACAACACTACTTTAACATCAGGTTCTGACATTTAATTTTCATCCATGAATATTTGAAATTATGTATTATATTGGCATATATGTATTCATATATAAAAATTGAAATTGAAAAGGTTCTTGTCAAACATACTCATGTTCAAATACAATTCTAAAGAAAGCAGCTTAAATCTGCAAACTTAGTAAGAAACTATCCCCATCCTCTACCTTTAATAACTAGAGTTACTTTATCAAATTAAAGTTTGTAAGTTATTACACTTAATGTAGATGAAAATGAAACTAACAGTTTTTTCTTCCTTGTTCTTTATTTACAGCCTGGTTTGCCACCTCAGAACTTCTCAATGTCTGTCACAGTCCCTGTGACCAGCCCTAATGCTTTGTCCTACACTAACCCAGGGAGTTCACTTGTGTCCCCATCTTTGGCAGCCAGCTCAACATTAGCAGATTCAAGCATGCTGTCTCCACCTCAAGCCACGTTACACAGAAATGTGTCCCCTGGAGTCCCTCAGAGACCACCAAGTACTGGCAGTGCAGGTATGTAGTGATACCTATTCTGCTGTCACAGAAAGGGTGGTAAAATGAATTACTAACATAAGCAGTTTCTTATTTTGCTACTCTTAATTTTGTCTTTGATGAGCAAGAGTCACTGCTACATAATTGGCTCCATTTTAAAGAATACTTTTGAAAATTTACCATGGGTGCTCTAACATCCTGTCAGGCACAGTGGAACAATAATACAGAAATTGCCATCTAGAATTTTCCTTATGAGAGGAAAGCCATAGTTCGACAGGCAGAAAATTTAATTAGCATATCATGAGCAAAGATTTGAAGTTTGGGTGTGAGCCATTCATGTTAAAAATACAGAGACTAGATCTACCTGACTGGAGTTAGAGTTCATTAATTCAGCAGACATTTGAAGTGCATTTACTTCTTCACACTTTGTGATACAGTGTCTCCTTTCCTTTAAATCCTAGGTGTACTAGTGCTCCAGTAGCACTGCCCCCATTCTCATCAGTATTTGTTATTTGATATTGACATAGGAAGGCATACACATCAAGAGCTTGATAGGTGAGCTTACACACACACACACACACACACACACACACACACTCACTCACTCATTCACTCACTCTCTCTCAACTACGTCATATTACACAGTAATGCCAAATTCAGACTAGGCTAGTTTTTATTTTTGTTTTTTAGAAAAGGAGTGCAGGTTACTTCATTCAGATAAGGAGAACCAATTCATATTCATTCTTTGCCCTCTCTCTTCTCTCTGTAATGTTTTTAGGTGGGATGTTGAGCACTTCAGACCTCACAGTGCCAAATGGAGCCGGAAGCAGCCCAGTGGGTGCGTGAATTACTTCTGTTTCACTTTGTAGGCATCTATCCTATCTGAGATAAAAGGAATATTGTACCTCAAATAAGGCCTTCTACCAAATGAAGAGCTAAAAATGGGTATATGATCAGAGTGGACATGTCCCTTTGTAGACTTAATTTTCTTCCAAGGGGTACTTTTACTAACATTTTTTTCATAACAACCCTGCTCTATTCTTTGTACTGTGGCCTCACGTGCCTCTTTCATAGCAGATATTGTTCTTTGCTAAGATAAAATCACCTTGATACAGTTTTTTTATCAAGCCAATTTCTTACAGGGAGAAGCTTTCTGTATCATCTGTTCTCACCACAGTTAGACTGTTAGCAGACCGATACATCTTACAATAGCATGAAATGTTTTTAGAGTGATTGCAATACACACAGAAATGGTGAGCCTACTTCTAGAGCTGCAGAGAGAGTTAAGGAGTTTGTCTTTGAGGGATCTGTTTTGGTGGCTATGTGTAGAACATTCACATATTGTCACAGTTGCAGCCAAATTGATTTTTTTTTGCTTTGGGATCCTTTCCAAAGTGACCAGCAAGTTTAAACACATTGCAAATGTGTCTGCCCAACCTCGAAGTGCCAGTAAAGATAGCACTGAGCATTAACAGAAATATGGCATGTATGTCAAAGAGTTAGAAGAATAACTGTATCCCTTTGGAGTATCGTCACATTAAGTGGTCTTGGTCTCTTAATCTGGGATAATGACAGTTGTCATCATTGTTATCTAAAAACAAGGGCAGAAATTTCCTCCCTGCTTTTAGTTACTGTGTGTACCTGGAGACTTCTGAACACAGATCTCCTTTAGGAAAAATTCCCAATTGCGTGTATTCAACCCATTCATTCTACAAAAATGTAAGGAGCTTCTGCCTCAAGAAAATTATGGAGAGCACTGAACAACAATTTAAAATGATGAGAAAAACAGATATTGTTGAGACAAGTTACAAAACATATAGTGACGTAAAGTAGGAATAAGCGACTAATTATGTCTGCTCTTTTATTAATAGCTGTTTGAATGGAATTAAATATATAAAGCCCATCTTCGGGTCTTTTGAACAGATAATTCATTGTGGAAAAATTCATAAAGATCTTAACAGTTACACATTAGGACTGCTATACTTGTACATGTATTTCCAGATATTTATAGTCTGTTTCAGTTCCACTTTAGTTATTTGCATCCCCATATACTCTCCGTGTTAAATTTTCCCATATCATTTTATTCCCACAGGATTTCTTGTCCCTTCTAATTCCTAGCCTGGTTAAGGCTGGAATCAAACATTTCTATTTAATGTTAATTTTAATAAGTTCTTGGTTTTATTTCCAAAATGAGTTTTATTTCATGGGGTTTACTCTTTGATGATTTCTAATGTGTTTCCTCAATGCCTTTACTTTGTTTCATCCTCTGGCATTGTAAACACAGTTCTTCCTCCTCTCAAACAAGTGTTTCTCTTCTCTCCTCATTTTTTTTCTTGTACTTTCTACATTTCCTAAAAGCTTTTTCACTGTTTTTTCTTATCTGCCATGCAACTGTAAGTCTAGACTTTGTCTCTGCTGCTCGGTTTTCTGTGTTCTCTTTGGTAATTTGAAACTCAGACTTTGTCATCATCCTAATTTGACCTTCTACATATAACCGCATTTCTTTATTTTTTTTCTTCATTCATTCTCCTTTTTTGTAAGCCTCCCCCGACCTGGACCCTCCTGTTCAGAGGGCTGCACAATCGTACTCCTCGGATCATGGCACATCACCACTGGTTTATACGGAGCATCTCAGTGTTACTCATTAATCCCTTTTACACCTCCGTTCCGTTCCTGTTCCTTCTTCCCCTATCCTAGGCAACCAACTTAATGTGTTAGTGTTAATAGTGCTGATAATCATGATTATTGAACATGAGTTTGTATTGAAATTTAGAATTCAGTTATTAAAACATTTTAAGTGCTTAGTGAGTTATTTAAAAGTATTTTGCCGTTATTACTTGTACACAGATAAATCCTGCTTCTTAGAGCACACCTCAGCATCTCCTCTAACACACAAGATCAGATGTCTTGATTCTTCATTAGTTCCTACTCCTATATGCCTAGTTTTACATATATCAAATGTAATTTTACTTACTCTAGTTGTGTTTGGATTATATTCTAAATGGCATGTGTATTATGTGTTTTTAACATAGGCTACCTCAGAATTAGACTTAACTGAGTAGACCTCTTATGTCACTTAATTTGGAGACCAACTGGAAGTAATTATTTCCATGCAATACTTGGAGCATATATGAGTTTAATGTTCTTCTTGCTGTAACTTGTCTCACTAAAATAAATGGTCTGTCATAGGTATTTTAGACATGTTATTTTGTCAGATGATATATTTTAGCTTATTTTCAACAATGGTGCCATTTTGGTTAAGTAGTTTGGAAAAATAGTTTAAACTCATTTTTTTTCGTAAATAAAGTCTTTATGAGTGAAAAGATTAAAAGTTTAAAATCCCCAGAGGAATTCAGAAGAAAAAAATATTAAAAAGTATGGGTATGTTGTTTTTCTTTTTTTAATTTTTTAAAGTTTTGTTTATTTTGAGAGAGAGAGAGAGAGAGAGAGCATGATCAGGGGGAGGGCAGAGAGAGGGAGAGAGAGAATCCCAAGCAGGCTCTACTGTCCAGTCCCCCAACATAGGGCTTGAACTCACAAACCATGAGATGATGTGAGGTGAAATCAAGAGTCAGAGACCACCCAGGCACCCCATGTTTCATAATCTGTATTTTTCAAGGTATCTTTCTTGGAACTATATGGAAAAGAAGGATTTATCTATATGTTTGATAAACCTTGTACTAAATGAAACTAAACAGCTTTCTTCACTGTAGGACATACAAAACCTTTAATATGCTAATCTATTTTGTGAATCATTAAATTTAGTGTATAAATATGGTTACTCAAAGTGATTTCATAATCGAACCCTTCATTTTTTTTTCTCATGAAAAAGCATCTTTCATAATTAGTGTCATATAAAACATTTTGGGAAATCTTGCTTCTGATCTTAATATGATACATAGAAAAGCATTTTTGAGTAATGAAAACTTTCATAAGTTGAAATTAAAATTAAGGTTTAATAAAAGACCAGCAAGACAATCAGCCTTGTGCTGTGTTAATAGCAGAGCTGCTCATCGGGATCAGCCCTTGTACTGAAGACAGTTAGAAATGCTAGGAAAAAAAAATATATTTAAAATCTGCGTGAAGCATTTGAGCATTTGAGAACTAACCAGATAATGAAGAATCAGTGGCTCAAGATCCAGGGAGTGACAGAGACAGAGACTTCAGGACGGTGAGCCCAGCGTTTATGACTACTTTTCGTCCAGTGGTATTTGCCACTTCCACAGTGGGGTGCTTCAGAAGGAGAGGATGACAGCCTCAGAAACCCAGGGGGATGGAGAGATCAAAGTTCAGGGTCTACAAAGAGGTGGGAAGGTCCAGTATGCTCTTGTCACTTTGTGTTGAGACCCCAAAAGGCAGGACCGTGGAAGTAGAGTGAATCAGAGGGTAATAATCCCTTGCATTCGCTACGGCATCCCACTTTCTGAAGCTAGAGTGTGGTCATCTGTGCTTATAGTACAGAATAAACATTCTTTTCAATATCTGTGTTCTTTTGCATAAAGAAATGTTTTTTTGTATATGAAAAATGACCACCACATGCTGGGCTGCAAAAACTAGCAAATTTCAGAGCATTTAATCATATGGAGATAAAATCTGTGGTGACAAAATAATTCAGCTAGTAACCAATATCCAAAGATGCTTGTAATAAAACAAATATTATTCTATACATAATATATATAATAGCTTACTGTGGCATTCCAGGCTTAGAGACTTGTAATGAGCCACTTCTAGATAGCTTCACTTCGCCTTTAAACTATAACATTTTTACTGATACTGTCATTTTCAAATGCATAATATTTTTATAGATGAGCCTTCCATTTGCCTTATTCTTATTTTAATTTTTGTTGAGTCTTCTGCTCTCCAAAAGATAGAATGCTTCATGCCCATGTCAGATTGAAAGCAGAAGCATCTTTGAAGTTTTTAACTTAAGCATTGAACAAACTCAGGATAGGGAAAGACGTTAACCAGGAAACCAGAGGAAGACTAACCATGAAAGGAATCCTTGTTCATCAAAAACACCATAAAGAGAATGAAAAGGCAAGACAGAGTGGGAAAATATAGGGTGTGTGTGTATATGTATGTGTGTGTGTGCGTGTGTGTATAAAGAGGGCTTTTTATGAAGAATACCTACAAGTTGTCATGAAAAAGAATATCTGGTTTTTAAAACTCTGCATGAGAACGCAGCCATTTCACAAGAGAAGCTATCCAGGTATCTAGTAAACATGTGACAAGATGCTCATTCTTACAGAGAATGAACTGAGGTTGCTGGCAGGGTGTCGGGTGAGGAGAAGGGCTAAAGTGGGGGTGAGGGGTATTAAGGAGGACATTTGTTGGGATGAGCACTGAGTGCTATATTTAAGTGATGAATCACTGAATTCTATTCCTGAAATTATTATTACACTATATGTTAACTCACTTGTATTTAAATTTTAAAAAGTAAATTTTAAAAAAAGCTGCTCATTCTCAGTAACCAAGGAAATGCAAAATTAAAACCACAGATAATGTTACATCTAACGGAAAGGCCTTAGCAGAAGAGGCTGATAATACCAAGTGTTGACAAGCTATGGAAAAATTCAAACTCTCATACGCTGATGATGGCAGTACAGTTTGGTGCAGCCATTTTGACATTATCTACTAAAGGTGTAGATCTGTGTATTCTACAACCCACCGTTTTTTACTCCTCCTTATATATACTGTAGAGAAATGCATAGGTATGCCATGAGCACATTACTTGTTACAGCCAACATCTAGAAATAGTCCAATTTTCTATTAACAGTAGAACAAATAAAGTGCTAGTACATTTATATGAAGAAATACTGTACTGCAACAAAAAGGAAGACATGACAACAGTAGTTAACAGTGTGGATGAATTTACCAAACTATTATGAATGAGAGACAATAGATGCAAATACAAAACGGTTCTATCCAAATAAAGTTTGAAAAGCAGGAGAGCAAAATTACAGTGCTAAGGATGCATGTATAGATAGTTGGTAAACCTATAAAGAAAAACAAGTTACTATAAAAATCACAATACTGGTTACTTCGGGTAGGTGAGCAGTAGGAATGTTTTGGGGGGCCCAATTATAGAGACTTTGGGTTTTGGCAATATTCTTTCTCCTGATCTAGTGGATATGTGGATGTTCACACTATGACGAATCCTTTTTTTTAAATGAATATAATTGTCAAGTTGACTTACATACAACACCCACTGCTCATCCCAACAAATGCCAACCTCAGTGCCCATCACCCATTTTCTCTCTCCGCCACCCCACCCAAATAAGTACTTGGTCTTTAAATTTTTTGTTTGTACACGATTCTGTATTATATGTTACATTAATACAAGTTTTTAAAATAAGCATAATACATTTGATTTTAAAAAGAAATTGTGAACCACCAATATGGAGGTATTTTTAAAATTACAAAAGAATGTAATGTACATAGTTGCTATACTATTAATTCTAAAATCTAGAAAGAAAAAAATTGACACACACACATACACATTCATACTCTTAGAAAGACTCAGCAGCCTGTTGGGTCTCTGGGTGTTATTCCCTGCACGTGCAGTCCCATCTGGAGACCAGGAAACACGTTGGTGTAAGAGGATAGGACAACAAGCCTCGGGTGGCAGAGTGGAAAGCTAGAAAGTTCTGGGTCCACTACATTGAGCTGCCGAAGCCACGAAGCCTGCAACCATTTACCCCCAGTCTTCTGTGAGATAAAAATTTTCTCATTCTTAAGAGAAAAAGTAAGGTAAAATACAAGTCACAAGTAGGGGAATATTTAATAAGTGGATAAGCATTTATGTACCTAAATGAAAGAAAGAAATCAACTTCAATTTCAAAAATTGAAAGGATATATCAGGAGATTTAAATAAAAATGGGAAAGAAAAACAACTTACTAAACGCCAACTATTACCAAAAAATTCACAGACACACGCATTCATACTCTTAGAAAGACATGGAGAGTCTTTATTTTTATTGTGACATGGAGAGTTGATGAAGGGATGTTGAAACTGATGATCTCATGTGCTTATGGCATTATAACTAGAAAGATTTTGGCAAGGTGTTTCAGTAGTCATAAAAATGTTTAGGGGGTGCCTGGGTGGCTCCATTGGTTAAGCGTCCAACTTCAGCTCAGGTCATGATCTCACCGTTCAGGAGTTCGAGCCCCGCGTTGGGCTCTGTGCTTACAGCTCAGAGCCTGGAGCCTGCTTCAGATTCTGTGTCTCCCTCTCTCTGCCCCTCTCCTGCTTGCACTCTCTCTCTCAAAAATAAAAGATAAAAAAAAAGGTTTTTGCCTCTCAGCCCACTAATCCCATTTCTGAGAATCTCTCCTAAAGAAATAAACTAGAATATGCAAAGGTTCACTGCAACATTATTGATAGTAATGAACAATAGGAAGAAACCAACGTATTCAACAGTATGAAAATTATGTAAGTTAAAAGTTTCAGCTGAATTCCTTTTGAGTTTTGCAAAAAAATATGCTTACAGAAAATACAAAGGAGGGGAAATCCAAACTGATTATCATAGTTATGTTGGGATGGTGGAAATAGTTTTCCCTCTTGTTTTATAGTTTTTAAACTTTCTGTGATGCTATATGGATACGGTATCTCCAGTCATAAAACTTGTATTATAGTAAATGAGTTAGAGCATTCATTTGTTTTTCCTTGTAACATAACTTTCTGTCTTCAGCCTGTGTCATTGTCCAAGTAAAACCAGCGTTGCCCATACTGTAAATTGTGGCCATCTTCATAGTGGCAGTCCCGATTTGGCTTACTAGATATATTTCTCTACTGAATATTTACACTTAATACTAGATAATTTGTAGTTCATATGACTTCAGGAACTCCTTTTAACTTTGGGCCTGTGTTTAAAGATCAAGAGTAGAATCAAGTCCCCTGATCTCCAGCAATTTCATTTTTTAAAAACATGTTGAGAAAGAGAAATATATATCAGACTAGAAATAGAAGGGCTCAAGAAGCTCTTGGAATTGTTTAGGGGTGTCTGAAGGTAGTATGTTAGGGCTTGCAGAGGCAGTGGCAGTTAAAGAGAAGATGGATGAAGTGAAAAACATTGTAAAGAAAGAATAAGCAGGCTTGAGCTCTGTGACAGTGGGATGGGAGTGACAGGGGATGGCAGTAGTTCCAAGAGTTTAAAGCAAGTTGTGTTGGAGATGACAGCAACATATCTGGGGGAAAAGACCACCAGATGGTTGCGTGTGGCCTTGAAATGAGGAGATACAAAGCAGAACCACAGATCTAAGAGGTACACTGAAGCAGTGGTTAAAGCCAGGGAGGTGCATGAAGTCTGAAGGAGGAGAAGCCTCTTTGGGGCTGTCCACGTGGGATAGAGTGAGAGGGCGAATCCAGTATGCAGGAAGAGAAGCAAGCAGGATTTCATGAGCATTGTCTGTTGTAGATTATAAATTTCTAATGGACAGAATCCGTGTTATCTATCATATAGGAGTTTCCACTGAATCAAGTAAATATGTCATCAAGTCATTTTATTTTTGTCACCAATGATTTTAAAACTCATGATTTTAAAACTCATGCTGTTTTACTTTTAGAAATCTCATTCAGCTAGTTCTTTTCACAAAAGATATAATTGAATAATCAGCCATAACTTAGGTGTTATGAAAATTTGTCAGAATATGATAAAATCAATTCTTGAAACATGCTTTGGATGAGTTTTCCAGAATCTTTTTGAGATTTACAGAATCCTTTGCTTGTCAGTGCAATTTCTGAATTTGATTCATAGTGATAAGACATTAATGGCATCACTGTCTATAATTTAGCCCTAAAAGAGTAGAATTAAGGACATGGAGTGCTTTTTCTAGCCACTCAAATGCATTATTTCAGCTGATACGATACTCTGAAATATGAGCCAGACTGATATAATTGAATGATACGCCTCAGAGCTGTAGGTCCATAAGTGAGATTAGCTTTGTTAGATTTCAGGGGGCATTGGCGTGCAGTTTGCTCAAGAACATTTTTATCATGTATCATGGCAGGGCATAATTTACCTTAATATACCTGAAAACACATTTTAATAATAATCACATTAAATTGGTACTGTAATTCTTAAATTTATAGACTCTGACAAGGTGAATTATATACTGAAAGTACTTCAAAAATCCACCTCAACGATAGCTTCATTTCCGTCATAAAAAGTGAATAGGAGGTAAGAAGTATATTAAGATAGTATATTGCTACACTCCACAAAATCACAAATAGTGCATATAAGGTTATCATGCTTCCGGCTGGCACTTTACCCAGCACTTACATCATCCTATAATAATTATCTGCAGACTCTGACTTCACACTAAGAAATACCATGCTTTTAGATTCTCTTCACTCTGGGTTGCTATGGTATTATATGTAGCTTTTCAGCACCATAGACTCCACATGGGAAACGAGTATTAGAGCTTCCTGATAATGCATTCTTCTAAATTATCCTCGAATACATCTTGTAATGTATTTGAGAAGAAATACTGTTTTACCCTTCAGATTTGAGTATAATTCAAGTAAATAAGAATTTTCTAAATGTTATCAAAGAGATTACAAATGTATATTTGTGCCTGTTAATTAAGAGAAACGTTAATCTGTACTTGTTAATCTAATATTCTATTAGTTTCTATTACACCTTTCTATTTTTAAAAACTTATTTGATAAGCATTTTTTATTCAGATGACTTGCTTAGCAGTTACCTCTGCCCAGGGCATGAATGAGCTCCACTCCACAGGGAATGGCCTGGTGACGAGATTTGTTAACAGCTCTGCTTTCTGAAGCTTACCAGAATGCAAGAATTGCTCTCTGGGGTGTGGAAAGGAGATTCGGCCCAGATTTAATACCTACAGCTTCAAGATAATGGAAGCAGAATGCAGGAAATAGCCTCATAAGGTTAACTGAAATACCAGTCCCCACAGCAAAATTAAATCACATAAATGAATTAACACTGGTGTCGGTAGAAATTTCAGAGAAAGCAGGAGGAATTGGGAGAGAGGGAGGTGGAGGGGAGAGGAAACACTGAACATCTGGAATGCTGGCATTTTGAATGACAGCCGCTGCAAGGGCCACACCCCATCGCTGTTTTCGTTGTCCCTTGAAAACGTACTGGTCAGGATCTAACAAAGTTGATTATATCACATTGTCAAACATCAATTTTTGGTTACTTGTATAAATGATTCACCCAAATAACATTTTTTTCAAACTCAGACTATGTTAAAAGCATCCATTTTCTTCAGCTGTTTATCTTCCGGAACGTAATCCATCTCTTTCTAGTTATATTTAAAAAATTTTTCAATTCCCCTATCTTTTGATCAGTTGCCTCTATTCATTATAATACTGTTCCTGAAAATGTTTTATAATCCATCAAATACTATATGATTGTAAGTGGTTTTAAATAATATTTCTGTTCCATTCAAGAAACTTTCATAGATTTAAAATGTTCTGATAACCCAATACAAATGTTCCTAAACTGAAAAACATGTAATACATAATTGTTTTTTGTTATTAACTCATTGCAGTTCTTTGAAACCCATCATTTTACTTCTTGGCATACAGTCTTCTCAGGGTGCAGTTCTTTCTCTGTCTGCTTTTTCTTCATTCTGGATTTCTTCTGAGTCTCAAAATGGCTCGAGAATAAAATGCTTCCTCAGTTGTACTTGGAGGAATGCAGGAGTCTCCCTCACCACCATATAACAGCTTTTTTACTTAGAATCTGATTGGATGTTCCTGGATCCCGTCACTGTGCTGAGGGAGAATGCTCCGTACTCATTAGCTTGGTTTGGACCTGTTGCCAAGCAGCGACTGAAGTGGAGTCAGCCCACTCAAACCACATGGCTGTTACCCAAGAGGACTAGGATGACCTCTTATATTTGTCTTGTAGCTCAGCTGATGGCCAAAAGTACTGTATATCTAGAACATACACCACAATGTATCCATTTCCTTATTTCCTCTAATAGAGATAGTTCTTTTGAGGGGAAGTTGAAAAGCAGGAATAAGATGATTCAAGTCAGACAGACCACAAATAATTACTGGCAGCCAAAGAAATGGAGCAGGTAGCGGTAGAGCAAAAAGGAACAGGTACTTGGTGAACATGAAGCAGTAGTGCTAAAGTGCTCAAGAAGCTGCCATACAGGAGTTGTCCTGGTCGCTGGTTCAGGCCCGGAACTGGTAGGAGTGCCTCTGTCACAGGGATGAATGACTAGGCTGGTCTCAGCGGTTTCTTAAAATAGCTCCGTTATCTCAGTCCCCAGTAGGAGATGCCTTGTGTTTTAAGTATCTCTCAGTAGGTCCAAGCAGTCAGACTGGAAACAAGTGACATAAGTCTTAAGTTTTATATGTATTTCAGATTTGAGTTGATCTTTTTGCTTATTTGGGGGTTGATTTTTTTTTTTTTTTTTTTTTTTGCGCTACTAACGAGTTGTGTTATAAAATTTATTTGTTAACTAGGACTAGGGAGAACTCGTTTCATATTTGTACCAGAGTATTTTGATGACTCTTCTCATGTTAATGAATATTTCCTTTTTCCAGGGAATGGATTTGTAAACTCCCGAGCTTCTCCAAATTTGATTGGAACTACTGGTGCAAACAGTTTAGGCAAAGTTATGCCGACAAAGTCTCCCCCTCCTCCAGGTGGTGGCAATCTTGGAATGAACAGTCGAAAACCAGATCTTCGAGTTGTCATCCCTCCTTCAAGCAAGGGCATGATGCCTCCCCTGGTACATTAAATTTTTCTTCACCTTCATTCTTTGAAACACATTTTATACAGCCAGTCTGTGTTTTCCTTTGGAATTTTCTGTACTTCCATAGAATCTAGATCCTTTCCTAATGAATGTTTCTATTTGAAGTTAGTGTTTGAAGAGACAACGCTATTTTAAATACACAGAACTCAGATTATAGAAAAACAGGATATAAATATGCTGAGTGGTTATTTACAATTAAAGTTAAATAAGACGAGGTTGTTATGTGTAATTTTAGTTTTACCAGGCAGGAATCTTTGCTCAGAGGTCCCATCACCAAATTTATAAGTTAAAACTGACTTAAGTCTTTCTTCTCTGTACTTTGCATATTTTCAGTAACTGATTACACGTGCTTTTCTGTAGGAGAAACGTTAAATCAAGTTGTTAGAAGAATCCTACATACCAAAGAGAACCATTGCAGAATAGGGAACAGTGCATCAAAACTTGAATGAGTTATTCTCCAATAGTTTTTGCTTATTCATTCTCAGATCACCATCCCATTTAATTCTATAAACAATACAGGTCTCCCCATCCCAGCCCTTAGCAACGTCTTCTTCATAGTTCCAGCCTCATGCTTTTTAATCCTATAATTATAAAGAAGAGGAGAGTATATGTATCCCCTTAGCTTCTTAGAGAAACAATTAGAATATGTATGCAAGTTTTAGAGCCATCCTTTGTATTGCAGTTGTGCGACTATTGCAGTGTGATGTGCCAGGTGTTTTTTCTGCAATGCAGCTGCTGCTAAACTCACTATTTGATTTTTCGCTAAGTGAAAGTTGATGCTATCAGGCTTTAGATAATAATTCTACATGTGTATAATGCTTTGTAGATTCCCAAACATCCTCCTATGCATTGTCCTATTTGTCAATTATACTTTAGTTTTGGCTAGGTAGAGCTGAGAAAACCAGGGGAGAGGTTAGTACTTGTCCAGGGGAATACAAGAGAGAGCTAGGACCAAAACCTTTTAAGTCAAGAAACAAACAAGTACTTTTTCATTTGGAGACCGAAAGCTTGGAGACTCTGTGGCTTCCAGCCTTACAATGAAAATGAGTAGGACAGACAGGTTCACAGTTCTCTTTGGATAGATCGTAGTGCTGAGATTTCGTGGCAACTAAGTGGCCCAGGGAGAGACAGAAACTGCAGGGAGAGGACATTTGAGAGCTGACTTCTCTGGGTTAGACACAGGTAATAAGAGTTAAGCTCAGGTGATAGGTGAATTGTTGGAGACCAAGTGTTCACTGCAGGACAGTGAAAAAACCCCTAGGGCTGTGATATAGTGAGTTCTCTTACAGGCTTTTTTCCCACAAATCCCACTGGGTACTCACAGAAGACACTGGGGATACCCCGAAAAGGTCTCCTCCGTAGCATATAAGTGGGAGAGGGGAAGAGCAACCACCGCACTAGGGATAAAAAGCTTTGCCTGGGCCCTTTTCCCCTTTCTCTCCTATGGACCAGAAGTCTGGGAGGAGTTGAACAACAGTATCACCCTGAGGCACTGGTGACCTCCCATTGTATCTGGAGAAATGGAGATGGAAAAAGATCTCAGCCCACAGTGGAGGAGCAGGGACAATGCCAGGAGCATGGCAGGGTGACCGAGAAGCACCGCAGCTTGGAGCACAGCACCAACAAGGGAAGGCTTCATACTGAGAATGGAGCAGTCACTGGGAAACAAAAACAGCCCCTGACAAACCAACGCTCACTTCTTCCCGGAGGAATCTGAGGCCCATGTGGATGTACTGAGGGTAACCATTGCAACAGTGAAACTCAAACCCAACCCAATTCTTAATTAAATGAACTCAAATCATGCACTAAAGACCTAGCAAGAGGAAAAGACCTGTAGGTCAGTGGAATTACCCAAACTGCAATACAAAGAGAAAGAAGAATGAAAATAAACAACAACAACAACAGAACAAAGCTTCCAAGAGGTGTAGACTTTTATCAGGTGGTTTAACATATTTGTAATTGGACTTCCAAAAAGAGGAGACAGAGAAGAGAGCAGAAGAAATATTTGGAGAAATAATAACACCAAGTAGGGTAAGTACACACACATTCAGACTGCTAAAAGCAAAAGACAAAGAGGAAAAATCTTAAAGGCAGCCAGAGGGAAGAGACAGAGCAAAGATAAGAATTTATAACATACTTCAGAAACTATGTAAGCTACAGAACAGCAGAGTAACAAAGTGCTGAAATCCAAAACAAAAACCGCTCAACATAGAACTCTATCCAGCAAAAATATCTTTCCAAAATGAAAGAGAAAAACTTTATCAAACAAAAAGTCTAGAGAATATATTGCTAGCAGACCTACTCTACAAGAAATGCTAAAGGAAGTCCTTCAGCAGATGGAGTATGAGATCAGCAAACACTTGGATCTATACAAAGCAATAAGGAATAACGGAAATGAATAAGTGAAGATTAAGTGATTTTATAAGCATTTTCTTTTAGAACAATTTTAAATTTATACAAAGATTACAAAGATAGGATAGAAAGTTCTCCTCTCCACACCCAATTTCTCCTATTGTTGAGTCTTGCATTACTTGGTACGCTTGCTACAACTAACAAGTCAGTATATTGATACACTGTTATTAACTGAAATCCATACTTTAACACTACATGTGTTTTCTGCTCTGGGATCCCATCCTGGACACCACTTCACATTTAGTAGTCACATCTCCGTAGGCTCCTCTTGGTTGTGATCGTTTCTAAGACTTTCCTTGCTTTAATGACCTCAGCAGTTTGAGAAGTACTGCTCAGGTGTTTCGTAGACTGCTCCTCAGTTGGGATTTTTTTTCTCAGGATTAGACCAGGGTTATTAGCTTCAGGGAGGAAGGCCACAGAGGTGAAGTGCCATTTTTATCACATCATATCTGTCATTATGGGTAATTACTATTGGTGGTAACTTTGGTCACCTTACTGATGTAGTGTTCCATGGGTTTCTCTGCTGCAAAGTTACTCTTCTTCCTTTCCATACTGTCCTCCTTGGAAGGAAGTCCCTACGCAAGGTCCATACTTAAGGAGTGGGGAGTGAGGCTCTACCTCCTTGAGGGCAGAATATCTATATAAATTATTTGGAGTTCTTCTGCACAGGTGACTGATCTGTTCACTTTCATTTATTTAATAATCTGTATTAATATGGACTTATGGACATTTATACTTTGGGTTATAATACTTCTAAAGTCTGTGAATACCTAATTCTACCAATACTCTTTTATTCTTTTGCTCACATTGTTCCAGCTTTAGCTATTGAGGACTGGTTGGGTGGTTCCTGTGCCTCTCTCACACAGTCATCCTCATGGCGTTTTTTTGGTGGGGGGAGTATGGGGGAGTTGCTTTGAAATTTTTCAGTTAGTACAAAATGTTCTAGGCTCATCCTGTATATTTCCTGTCCCATTCCTAGAGCCAGGCCTTTCTCCAAGGAACCTTGGTTCCTTTTATTGGAGAATGGCATTAGAAACCAAAATCTGGGCATTTTCCTTTCTTAGTATTGCTCCAAAAGATCACCAACTTTCTAAGAACGCAAAAACAGTGGGAATGAATTTTGTGCTTATAGCACATGTGAAAATAAAATACAAGCAGCAAAAGATAAAGAGGCAAATTGTAAATACACCGTTGTAAGCCATTACCCTATACCTAATGCGATATCTATTGAAGGCGAACACCAGAGAAAACCTACCGTGCAAACTTAACCATAAGAAGGCTAGTATAGCCATAATGATTCCAGACAATGTAGACTTTACAGTAAGGAATATTATCAGTGATAAAGAAGGGCAGCACACAGTCCAATTTCTAAGAAATAAGTATCTTTAATGTATATGCACCTAACAGAAGACCTTCAAAATTTATAAAGCAAAAACTAATAGAATTAAAAGGTGAGATAGAAAAATCCACAACTATACTTGGAAAGGTAAACATTCTTCTCTCCATAATTGATAGAACAAGTAGGTGGAAAAACCTGTAAGGATCTAGATGACCTGAGCATTACTCAACCAACCTGACCTAAGAGACATTTATAGAACACTTCACCACAGCAGAACATACATTTCTCTTAAGGGCCCTTGAAACATTCACCAAGATAGACCCATTTCCTGGGCCATAAAGTTAACCTCAACAAATTTCAAAGAATTGAAATCATATGGATTATATTCTCTGAATATGATGAAATCCACAACAGAAGGAAAAATCTTTATGTATTTAGAAGTTAACACACTTTGGGGCACCTTGGTGGCTCTGTCAGTTGAAACATCCAACTCTTGATTTCGGCTCAGGTCATGATCTCATGGTTCGTGAGACTGAGCCCCACATTGGGCTCTGTGATGATAGCATGGAGCTTACTTGGGATTCTCTCTCTCCTTCTCTCTCTCCGCCCCTCCCCAGCTTGCACACGCTCTCTCTCAAAATAAATAAGCTTAAAAAAGAAAGAAACACACTTTTAAATAAATATATGGGTGAAAGAGTAAATCTCAGGAGAAGTTATAAAATGCATACATAGAACCTACCAAAATTCGGGGGTAGCAAGAGTATTGTTGAGAGGGAAATTTATAGTATTAAAGGTTCATATTAGAAAAGAGAAAAATACCAAGTTAGTAAGTTTTTACTTAAACTCAAGAAAGAAGAACAAACTTAACCCAAAGCAACCAGAAGAAAAGAAAAAGAGTGGAAATTAATGAAATTTAAAATGGAAAAATAATAGAGAAAAGCAATCAAACCAAAGCGTGGTTTTGATTGCTAAACTTCTAGCCGAGTTGACCAAATGAAAAGAGAACACACGAGTTATCAATATCAAGAATGAAAGATATTACATAACTCCGAAAACGCTGAAAGATAGTAAGGGCATACTACAAACAACTCTTCAAATAGATTTGGTAGTTTAGCTGATATAAGCAAATTCCTTGAAAGATACAGACTACCATAGAATTGCCAAATTCCGTGAAGAAGAAATAAACTGTCAAGAAATTGAATTCCTAGTTTCAAAACCTTCCAAAAACGAAAACTCCAGATCCAGATGTTTTCAGTGGCATATTCTGTCAGACACTTAAGAAGGTGATACCCATTCTACATAATCCTTCCGAAAAATAGAAGAGGGGGAACTGCTTCTCGACTCCCTTTATTAGGCCAGCATCACCCCACTACAAAACCAGAATGAGGCATTACAAGAAAATTACAGGCCGGCATCCCTCATGATAAACTCCTCAGTGAAATACTGGTAAGTAAATTCATCAGTGTATAAAAAAGGATAGTGTATTAAAACCAAGTGGTTTCATCCCAGGAATACAAAGCTGAATTTGATGATTTGAAAAATCATCACTATAATTCACTGTAAACAAAATTCAGTGTTTATTTATGAGAAAAACAAAATTTTTCAGCTAACTAGGAGAAGATGGGAATGTCTTTAACCTAATGAAGAACATCTACAAAAGTCCTACAACTAATATGCCTAACTAAAATAAAGGGAAAACATTGTGTTTTACTAATTTAGAAACTAGGCAATGATGTCTATTCTCACCACTCATTGTACCGGAAGTCCCAGCCAGAACAGTAAAGCAAGAAAAATCAGTAAAATGTATACATTTTGGGAAGGAAGAAATGAAAACTGTTCTACTCGCAGAAGACATAACTTTGTAGAAAAGCATACAGAATCTATAAAACTGAAACCAAAAAACAAAACCCAACCTCCTGGACCAATCAGTGAGTTTAGCAAGGTCGAGTACAAAGATAATATATAAAAGTTGATTGTAGTCTTGTACTAGCAACAAATAATCGGAACTTGAAATTTGAAAATCCCATTTAAATTGCACCAAAAATTAAAGAAATACCTAGATACAAATCAGACAAAATTGTGTTCATGATTTGCATGTTAAAAGCTACAAAACAGGGTCGCAAGAGATCAAAGGCTTTTATGAATAGGTATGTTATGTTAATGGGTGTGAAGACTCAGTATTGTCAGTATGTCACTTGTTCTTAAATTGATCTATAGTTTAAACCCAGTTCCAATCAAAATCACAATTACCTTTTTTATAGGTATCAACAAACCAATTCTAAAATATATATGGAAAGGCAAAGGAACCATAATAGCCAAAACAGTTTTGAAGAAGAACAAAAATAGGAAGACACTAACTGGTTTCAGGAGCTGCTGTAAAGCCATGGTAGTCAAGAATGTGTGGTACAGGCACAAAGATGAGCACACAGATCAGTGGACAAAACCGGGAGCACAGAAAATAGACCTACACAAATCTATTCCATTGGTTTTTGACAATGGCAGTAAAGCAATTCAGTGGCCCAGGGATAGTTGGTATAACTAACTCTGTTGGAACAACTCAGCATCCATGTGCAAAATAATTCCTCAAAGTAGAACTCATACCTTATACAAAAATTAACTCAAAATGTATCATAGACTCAAATGCACAATACACAACCCTGAAACTTCTAGAAGAAAAGATCGGAAAAAACAATACAATACCAAAAGCATGATCCATAAAGAAAAGTTTGATATATTGATACTTATCAAAATAGTTTCACTATCAAGAAAGTTTTACTCTGTGAAGGGCCCTATCCAGAGAATAAAAAGACAACCTACAGATTAGGAGAAACTGTTTGCAAATCACTTATTCAGTAAAGGACTTGGATCCAGAATGCTACAACTATACGTCTGTTAGGATGGCTAAAATTTTAAAACATAAAATCCTAGGGAATATGGTTAGTCATACTGTGATAGCATGGTAGGGTGACAGATGGTAGGTACACTTGTGAGCACAGCGTAGCGTGTAGAGTTGTTGAATTGCTATGTTGAACACCTGAAACTAATGTAACATTATGTGTCAGCTATACCCAGGTAAAAAACAAGCAAAATCAAAATACTAAAAACGCCAAGTTCTGGTGAGGATGCAGAGCAGCAAGAACTCTCCCATGTTCATGCCCGGAATGCAATGTCCTACGCCACTGTGGAAAACAGATCAGCAGCTTTTTATACAGTTCAGTAGATACCTGTCATGCAACCGAATGATCCCCTCCTAGAGAATTTTCCTAAGTGAATTGAAAACTCACTTCTTTCTACAGAAATCTGTATTTTTCATAGTTGCCGAAGCCTGAAAACAACCTAAATGTCCTTCCAGCAGATGTCCTTCCAGTGTGGATGAAATACACACACTGTGGTACATCCAAAGGAATATTGCTCAGCAAATAAAATAGATGAGCTATTTATTCACAGCAATATAGATGAATCGTAAATGAATTTTGCTAAATGAAAGAAGCTGGATCCAAAGACTACTATTCCAAAAGAATATATATGATTCCATTTATATTTCATTCTGGAAAATGCAAAGCAGATCAGTGGTGGTCAGGGATGGAGAGAGGAGTTGACTACACAGGGAACTGGAGGTGGATTTTTGAGATAATGGAGCCATTCTGTGATCCTTTGTTGTTAGATGTACATAGGAGTCTATGCTTGTGTTAAAACCCGTAAAAACTGTACAATACAAAGAGTGATTTTTCTCATATGCAGTTAAAGACCAGGATTCCAGGAGGAACTGAAGACTGAATGCAGACGTGACACATGACTATAACTGTGTCACAAGTGGGTGACATGATGACACCGAAGGGGGGGATGAAGGAGACCAGAGCTCCCAGTAACTCAGGAAACTGTTTTAATTCTAGAAACTGTTTTAATTTCTAGATAGAAAAAGAAAACTGCAGGAAATCATTGTGTTCCAGATGTTAGATTTGTTACACACACTCACACACTTTAAACGGTGAATACATTATAGATGGAGAAAGCCAGGTTTTTCATTTTTGGGGGAAAAAGTTGCAAATAAGCAAGGCAGGTGTGGGGTAGGGAGAGGCTACAGTGAACCCTTTGTTTCTGGGTCGCAGTTGGAAGTTTCAGTATGTTTTTTTTATTGCCATATATAGATAGAGAAATGTATATGTATGTACACATGAATAGTATACATCATATGTTTCCTAGCTCTGTCTGCTGACAGGCCCTTGAAACAGTGACATGTGGTAACTGAGTAAACCTAGTACCCAGATCTTTGTCCCTAAACATTCCCCAACAAAGGGAATCAGAACTCGTTGGAGAAGTGATTGTAGAGTGGGGGTGATGAAAATTCAAGATGAGGCAGAGGTGTCAGAGGATAAGGAAGTACAGGTGCAAACGTTATAGGAACCAGCCTTTCAGAAGGGTTCCCAGTGGCCAAAACTAGAATAGTGTAAGCAACAAGATGGGCAAGAGTAGATTTGGATTATTACCCAAGAAATTGAAAAAATAATACCAAATCTGTTACCGATTGAATAAATGAATGGAGAAGGGACAGCTCTTCCTTAGAGAAGAATTATAATTAATATATGTGAAAAGAAAGAAATAGCAAATCATTGTTAGTACAGTACAGAGACCATGGCCAGGCAAGGTCAACGGATCCTAAAATGAGTGACCAAACGTTTAAGGAAAAACAGGAAAAACATGTCTCTCCCCCAGATAATTGTTGATTACAAAGGAAAAGTGATTTTGCAGTGGGGAATCCTCAAAGACATAACCTTAACCAGGCAATCAAGCTTAACATCACTGGTAATGGGATGACATGTCTTCTGATAATCGTTATCAGATTGTGGGTCACAATCACCTCTTTGGTATTCTTCCAAAAACCACGCTCTCTATCTAACTGAGAAAATATAAGACCCAAATTGCGGGACATTCAATAAGATATTCAACCAGTACTCTTCAAAAGTTGTTAAGGTCATGAAAAACAAGGAAAGATGGAGGGAACTGCCCCAGACCAGAGGAGACTAAAGCTGTATGACAGTTAAGGACATATGGGACGCAAGATCTGGTCCTGGATCAGTAAAGGGACCTGGTAAGAAAGACCTGGAAAGTCCAAGTGAAGTCTGTAGCTTTCATTACTGCTGTGGTCTTTTATTAGTTTTGACAAGTGCATCATGTTTCTTTGGGATGTAAACCTGGTGGGGGGGTGCTGGGGTGCAGTATGTGGTGCTATGCTCTGTTCGTAGCTGCTCTGTAAGGGTAAAATTACGTCGGGTTACAAAGTGAAAAATACATACATATGTAACAGAGAAATACACTCTATCCCCCATCCCCCAAAAAAGAGTTGAGAAAAAACATTTAGACATTTAGGATAGTCCCCTTTCAGGAACAAGATGTGGAATGCCTGCCACTGGCTTTCAGAAATGAAAACCACAGAAAGGTTCATTTAAGGCTCAGAAATATGTTTATAAGAACTAGCAGTAAACTGCAGAATTTAAGAACAAAACTGCATTTAGGCATTCAGCAACTGGTCAAGATGATCTCTGATCTTTTTTTCAGAGATCATGAAGCATCTTCGTAGAATACTTAAAATTTACTATATAAATAATTTTACACCCTTATGCCCGAGGTTAAAGTGAAAACTATACATCAGACACCCCATATTATTTTGATGTGTATCTTATTGTTGGAGATGTGTAAAGATGTCTGTAACTAAACAGTCGAAGAACATTTTACACACATTCGAAATAGCAGTTGTAGGCCAAGTGATTATTTCTCAGAGTGTAGATGACCAGCTCCCCCCCTGTTTTAGAGTATGTTTGCAGATGGACTGGCTTTCAGATTGGGGTTTCATGTATCAGTGACGCTCATA
The DNA here is from genome assembly GCA_030068075.1 of Paguma larvata. Taxonomy (NCBI): domain Eukaryota; kingdom Metazoa; phylum Chordata; class Mammalia; order Carnivora; family Viverridae; genus Paguma; species Paguma larvata. Next base: position 124,282,865 of record CM057827.1, on the reverse strand, counting down.
AAGACACCTTCCTTAGATTGACAATTTGACTTATTCAAGTAAAATAAGAAAAACTAGTTAGCAGAGGATTTCTAGCCTAGTAATGTTTTCTAGATGCTTAGGAGAAAAGGAGCAAATACATTTTGTTCAAATCTTTTTCTGGGCATGATTAATCAGTTCAGTTCTCTTCCAGTCTCATTTTCTTCATAAGTGTGGTTTTTCCACAGTGAAGTTTTATGTACAAAATTGGTATTTGCAGATGATCTATAAATCTCTGCTATTTAAAACTGTTACTAACAAATGTTTAAGTTCTTGTTGTTTCATAACACTGTGCTAGCTGCTGTGGGGTAAGAAAGCAAAATAACTTCTGCCGACCAAAGAGCACACATCTAGAAGATGAATAATGGACACGTGTGACACAGTGGGCTAGGGATTGGAGGATGAAGTATTCTCAAGCTTTCATATATAAACTGGTATCATGATGAGGAACTCCTTTCAAATACTGTTGTAGTAGCTGGCTGTGTGTAGGTGAGGCCAGCTTAGGATGAATCCGGGAGGCGTGGTGTCTTTACAGCCTATCTTTCTTCTGAAATCAAGTACCAGTGAAGAAACAAGTACTTTAGATTTGTATTCATTGCATATATATATAATCATCTCTTTAGAGTTCCAGGTAACTGCCAGTGTCCAAATAACATGTTTTTCTAAAGAAATATTTTATTTTTGAGTATCAACAGTCTTAGTAACTCTTGTATCCCTCTTATGTGCTGAGTGCAGTCGGAGGAAGAGGAATTGGAGTTGGTGAGTGTGTGTTTCTGCCTGAAGGGAGTTGAAGATGATCTAGAAAGTACTAATTCTATTAAATGTTTTTTCTAATGAGTGTTCCTTTCGTTACACAGTTTTTCTTGTAGTTATTAAACACTCTGCAAGCACTTTGAATAACTCAACCAAACTACTGGTACTACAGAGTCTGTCTAGTTTTTCTGTGTATAATTGTGTATCTTGACCCATTGTGTTTGCTGGAAGGAACACTGGAACAGAGCCTTTAAAAACAATAGCTGTCAGGGATCACAAGACACTTACTTGTTAAAAAAAAAATTGTTTTTTAAGGAAAGATACAAAATACTGTATATAGTTCCCCAAATTATTAACATGTTTTTAGAAAATGACCTCACCGTCGAAGTTCCTTAGATTGTAACACATGGTCTTGTGCCATTTCTCTTTCTTTCAAAAAGATGACATCATTTTTGGTGAGGTCACCTTTTTCAGAGTGAGAATTATTTCATATCATCTGAGATGATCTGAACCATGAGGGGGTTCCCTGTTTACTGAAGCAAATATAATTTAATATACACAGATTTTATACCTCTGCCTAGCAGGAGATACTGTTTTTAAAAGTAGCTATTACCTTTTTTCTGGAACAAATGATTTCTGTTGACTTTTCCTCAAGAAAATGAATTTTACTAAAAAGAGCTTTCATTTGATCTATTCTTTGGGAACTGGACCCCCAAATTCACAGAAATGATCAAATGAATTCAAAGTCAGCTGCTAATTGGATGTTTATAAGGTGGAAAAACTTGAAAATGTTTTAGTTTTGTAGCATGAACAAACGTTCAGATTGCATGAGAGCATGGGGGAAGACATCTGTTGGTTTTGTTTATATTTTATTATTACATGTCTATGCATGCTGGTGTGTTTTGCACAGTTTGTTTCTTTTTAGATAAGGTTGTCTGTGCTCCGTCCTTAAAATAAGAGATTGTTCTTTAATTTCGTGATCACTCACAGTTTTAGATGTTACTTGTTAAAAAAAAAAGTTTTTTTAAGGAAAAATACAAAATACTGTATATAGATCCCCAAATTATTAACATATTTTCTATTTAGGTCAACTAAAATATATTAGTCCGCTGACATTGTGGTGTTGGATTACATCATGTGCAGATGGACTTTCTTCTGGGGAAATGCTTTTTTTAGTGATAGAGTAATGATTAGAAAACGGAAGTTTATAATTCAGTATAAAATAATTCATCTTAAACTAGTTACCTTAAGTTCTTAGGAGTGCGTCCTTCCAATTCTCTAGCAATACGCTGCCCTCTAGTGGTTCCACAAGTCACTTACTCAGAAAAGTCCATGCCATTGAGATTAGGATCTTTGATGGCTGGAACCACTATGTTGGTGTTGACTGTTATGCACGCGTGTATGTATACACACACACACACACCATCCCTTCTGGAGGTCATGCCAGGAGATTGCCATGGAGATGAAGCTCTGGCGTGGAGAGAGCCAAGCCAAAACTGGGTCATGCTGTGTTCTTTTGCCTAGTATTTGACTCTTGAATTTCCAGTGACCAAATCTTAGAACAAATTATACACTCCAGAGTATATCTCTATCTCAGAAATTCATTAAAATTATTAACTTGATGCTGAGATTAAAGTGTATTTCCCAGTTACCATAGAGTGACGTCCACATTACTTAAAGTACACCCCGAGTTACTGTATCTTAAAGATAAATTTCTAAATCTTTGAAAACTACAAAACATAGAAACCATAAGTGGCATTTTAATTAAGAAACAAGTATATAACCCGAAACCGTAAACAGTTCATATCTTTTAAAACTAATGCTGATTCAGACTCTAATAAATTTTTTTAATGTTTATTTATTTTTGAGACAGATTGTGTGAGCAGAGGGAGGGGCAAAGAGAAGAGACAGAGAGTCTGAAGCAGGCAGGCTCTGCACTCTCAGTGCAAAGTCTGATGTGGAGCTTGAACTTACAAACTGTCAGATCATGACCTGAGCCAAAGTCACATGCTCAACGGACTAAGATACCCAGGCGCCCCATTTTTTAAATTGTTTTTAATTGCTTTTTCAGACTCTAAAACTTAATCAGCTTTAAATGCAGAGCTTTATGGACAGAACCAAAATAGTAATCACAAACACCGTCTATTAGCATTTAGAAAGTTGCTCAGATTGATTTGAACTCTCAGATATAACCCTGGATGGCTCTGACCCAAAGTGAGGAAGGACAGGTGCCTTGGAGCCTACCCTAAAGACTCTTCATAAGAGCCAGGCTAAAACACCTTTACTTTCTGGTAGCTCCAGGGGGCATACCTATGGATCAGAAGGAATAAATATATTTATCTACCCCTTCTCTTTTTTTGCTAGCCAGTTATATAGAAATCTTGGCCTGGAGGGTTTCTTGGGACAATAAAGATACTGTGTTACATCTGTGTAGTACTTCAGTTACCAAAGCACTTCCCACCTATGAGCTCACTAGAGCTTCACAAGGTGGGACTACAAGATCACTATCTTCCCTACTCTACAAAGAGGTTCAGAGAGGTTAAATGATTTCCCCCCTGCTTAGGAAGTAGTGAATTTGGGACAAAAACCCAGGTGCTATAACCACATACTGAATGGTCTTTCTTAATTAGAAAGTTAAGATTGGGCGGAAAATAGAAACTAAAAAGAAAGAAACAGATCTGGATCCTTATCAAATGATCAACATTCAAGTATCTAAATCTAGCCAAAGGCCTTCATCTGATTACCCTTTGGAAACGGTGATAGAGAAAACCGAATCACACTCTGACTCTTTATAATCTTAGGGGCACTGAATTGTGGTTTTATTCATATGGTTTAGACCCCCCATATATCGGTTATCAGGCTATAACTTCCTCCTGTAAAATAATAAAAATAAGCCTGGGGGAGGTGTGCTTTGGCCTTCTTGTGTGCTGACCTTGCGGATCAAGGAGTCTGTTCCTCAGATCTTGGTTTTGGAGTGCTCTCTTAAGCCACTGTGGTGAGAGACTGCTCTGCCATCCCTCCACGTGTACAGGAGTGGCCATCTTACACTGACTTGTTTATTCAGTAGTTGATCTTTAAGATTCATTCCTAGTGTAGATAGGACACCGTGCAGATGGAGTCAATCAGCAAGCATATACTTCGGCTCCATTCACAACTCTCCCAAAAGTATGTTAGGCACAAGCTCTCTACGCAAAGCCTCTCCTTTCAGAAGAGTTGGGAGACTGAGGGATGCATATATGAACCTACTGCTAAGAAATAGGTCACTGGGGGGGTGATGTTGACAGTGGGGGAGGCTGAGCACGTGTGGGGGCAGGGTAAGTGGTGTGCATGCGCGCGCCCATCAACTGCAGGATCGCCAGGAAGGAAACCCTAAAGCGAGCTGTCCTTCAGTAAGGCAAGACTGAAAACCACGTTAACATGAAAATGCTGCCAGTCTGGTGGTTTTTATCCCTACACTCATGGACTTGGTTTCTCTATACACAGATGACTTTTGCTATCCTCAGGTCTTTAAAACCCAGACGTTTATTTCAGGGAGCCTGGCGGTTTTTGTCGTGCCATCAAGTCCTCATTTATGTTAACACATAAAAGTATTATCACCCATACTGCAAGTTTCTGTTTAAGAGTATATCCTTGACATCAATAAACTCTGGAAAAGACAAGGGAAAATGAATAATTAATGTAAAACTATGTGCCTTGAAATTAAGTATTTAGTTATTCCCATTAGTATTTTTAAGATGTTTTTTCACATGATCACTGCTTTAAGAAATAATGACATTCACATCATAAAACTGTGAAAAATGTCACTTTTAAATTGAATGTTATTTTTAAAATACTGAGTATAAATACTCAAGTAATGACACTTTTTCTGCCCTCTCACAGAACACCCAGAGGATAAGCAGTTCTCAAGCCACTCAACCTCTAGCTACCCCAGTCGTGTCTGTGACCACCCCAAGCTTGCCTCCGCAGGGACTGGTATACTCGGCCATGCCGACTGCCTACAACACTGGTGAGCCTGCTCTCGTGCCTTTTGTGGATTTTAGTTGTTTTGTGATCAGCATGTGCTTTTGTGATTTTCTTTTTAGGTATATTGATTGAAATAAATGATATCCAGTGTTTTAGATTCACATTTGGATGTATTAAATAAATACTAGCTTTGAAAGATGTACAGAAAATGCATTGACAGTAGAATGGCTTCCCAGCATCGACCTCCACTTCCCCCTGACAAAGAAATAGGCAGCTGTTCTCAGAATTACGGCCCATGCATCAAACCAAGGGGGATGATGGACTGCCATCATTTCTCGTCACACAGCCTCTCACTCTTCCAGGCTGTTGAAGGCAGAGATTTTTCTCTTCATGCCGCGTTAGGCAGCTTGGGGAAGACGGAGCCCCCCTTGCACTCAGGACCCCGCAGTGTGGCGGGTGTGTCGCTGTGGAGGGCACGTTGTGTTGTCCTCCCTGTGTTTGTGCCTCGGGAGCAAGACCAGGACCTTTCTTGTTTCTCCTCGGAGCCAGACACTCTTCTCTGGGGAGAGGAGCTTTTCACCCGTTTATGTTTATTTAGACATTTCATTTTAAAATACCTTATTTCGGGGTGGTATCAGGAGAAGCTACCACCGCGGCCGTGAGTAGAGGGGTGCTCGGTGTCGCGCAGACGAGTGGCTGGTCCTCACGTACATCCCGCACTTCCGAGGAGAGGCAGGAGGCGCTTGTGGCTTTACTTTGACGAACTGAGGCACACACCTGATGTTTCAGAGAAAAAAACAGTTAAATTTTACTTGGGCAGTTATGCAGAGACTGCGGTACAGGATGTATATTCTTCGAATGATTCTTATAAGTAGACTAATAAAAATCAGCTAATTTTAGACTTCAGGGTAAATGCTTTAGCATGGTGCTTTCAAACTGCTGTCTGGAGCTCCCTGAGGCCACTGATACATTTGATTGTCACTTCCATTCCATGTAGTTCATTTAAAACAATGTTAAAAGATTTTGTTGAAAAAGAAAGCCTCTCAGGAAAATGTCCACCTTTTCTAATAAATATGAAAAAAACACGTCCAAATCTAGGGTAAAACAAGAGATACACATTCATAGAAGTTCTGTTTCATTCCACTGATGACCAGCTGGCTATATGAGCGACAGTATGCTAGGGATGTAGTTTTTCTCCTGAGTTCCTGCCAGCTAAGGAGGCAGGGCATACCTGAAACGGCAGCTATGGCGGTAGAGTCCTCAGTGGCAGAGGTTGGCAGTGTGCACTCTGAAACTTGAGCACGTGAGGAGGAAAGAGGGAAATCTAAGAGCTGGAATGTCCCAGAGGAGCGCTGGTGACAAGATGGGGCTTGAACTGGTGTCCAAGGGAGAGTAGTTTACTTCATGACCAGTTTTTCAGTATACTTAGAAACTCCACTATGCTTGTTTTTAGAAATGCAGTTGGAGTCACAAGAACATGTTTTCTAAAAGTCCAGAAGGAATTACCAAAATATAAAAATGGAGTCCTATTCTCTCAAAACCATCAGTTCCTTGGTTTTAGTCTTAATTCCTTCTTTTAACCGATTTAGACTTTGTACTCTTTTTCAGAGCATGTATTCGGCTTAATTTTACCAAATTATCTTTACTGTATTCAGTTGCCCTTTTTAAAAACATAACAGTTTTCATCTTTCTTCAGTATGTCATCTGCCTTTCTGTACATATTTACAGTCAAACTCATGCCAGATGGTCAATAAAGGGATTAATAAATCAGCATTTCAAAAAAAATACAACAGTTTTTATGCAGAGGGATCACAGACACTTCCTTGGTGCCCATTAGTAAGGTCACTCCCGGCTTCACAGACTTGCTTGTGCATCCATTCAGCACATACTTATCGAACACCTGCAAAACTGCATGCAAGGAGCCCACTCGGCAGGCTGGATCGATGGCCCCAGTAGCAGATAGTGATGGCTTGGACTGGTGGCGTAGAGCTGGTGACTCGGGCAGGTTGGAGAGACAGTAGTACATAGAATTGACCAGGCTTGGTGGTTGGTAGTGGAAGTAGGCGGTAAGTGTCAACACCCACAGGCACCAGCAACGAAGTGAATGTCGGTGCTGTTTATCAAGATAAGGAGCAGGTTTGGAGGAAGAGAGGAATCCAGTTTAGGTGTCACATTTCAGTGGTGTGGAGAGACATCCAGATGGACGTAGGAGGTTAGCAAGTAGGTGATCGGGGGTGACCTGAAGCAGAGAGAGTTGCGGGCTGAAAGGGGCGCTGTGGAAGCCATCGGTGTGAGGGTGCCCCCGCGCCGGCCTCTGGGAACACACCAGGCAGTGGGGGAGAACGTGGCATGAGGAGCCACGCGTAGAGGAAGGACGAACCAGGCGCCACCTGCGCTGTTTCCGCACCATTCCTTTTTTATTAATGTTAATTCACTAGGAAGACCAACTTCTTTAAATACCTCTCTTGAGACATGGAAAAGCAGTTAAAACTGGAAGAGTTTTTCCCACCTCTCTTTAAAAGTAAATGGAAAAGACAAGTGTTAATGAAGAACTGAAATAACTCAATGTGTGAGTGATACCTAATGTCCTAAGTCTTGGCCGAAGTGACTGTGTCTGAAGCATTCATATAAATATTACATACTGTACTCTTGTAACACTTAAGTATTTTCACGAACTTGAAATTATTTTGCAATTATTTGAAATTATCTTTGACAGCCCCTGTACTTTGAACAAATGCAGTTGTGTAGTAATGTATGATTTATGCCACTGAGCTCAGCACTGCATGAGAAGGGGTGCCGTGTCTTTCCTGGTGTCCTTGTACTCCAAGAACATAAGACCTGCTGTTCTAGACTCAGCCTGACCTGTTCCTCCTTTTTCAGGAGGGTCGCACCAGGCACTTTTCAAATAATGGTTATGTAGGAACATCCTTTAGCCATGGCCTTTTCATTATCTCTGTTTACTGGAAAAAGTAAATAGAAACTCAACTTTTTATGAGACATTAAACTATAAACATTTAGTACAAAGTTGAAACTTACTGAAATAATCACAGACAAGCAAATATAGCCAGGACCTGTCAGCCTTCCAGAAGAAGAACCGTTGTGGGGTTAGACCTGTGTGCTGTTTTAGGTTATGAAGTGCCTGGCTTCTCTCAAGCTAGGAGCTTCTGGAGCTACTATTTAAAAAACCGATTTTGCATGGGCCTCTTATTACACACATGAGCAAGATTTCTTTCCTTGTTTTAGATTACTCGCTGACTAGTGCGGACCTGTCGGCCCTGCAGGGCTTCAACTCACCGGGAATGCTGTCTCTGGGACAGGTGTCGGCCTGGCAGCAGCACCATTTAGGACAAGCAGCCCTCAGCTCTCTGGTGTGAGTAGCTAGAAATTTTCCCAGATCTCTCCTTCCAGCCCGTACATTCTTTTTCTGGCAGTTACAGTTTTTGCACTGTTGATTTTCATGTGACTGTCCTACAGTGATTCTTTTTTAGGTGGTACAAGTGTTTGGAGAAAAGATTTTCTTTATGATGATTCTAGATAATAGCTTGGATACGGAGCAAACTAGGCATTCCTTGAAGAGATTTGGGGAGCAAGGCTTCTCTTGTATGAAGGTAGAGAGTCTCACATAATAACCAAGGGGCATTGTGGCACAGATGCACCTCCTTTTACCTACCCACCAATGATTAAGCCACCTGGTCCCAGCTCTTCTTCACAACCTCTGTATCTGATTCCAGTGTTGGAAAAGGCAGCTTTAAGGTATTCAGGCCCACCTACCCTCTTTTTTTCTTTTTTTTCTTATATGCTTTGGTGATTATCAGTAGACAAAGGGAATAGAACACTAAGTGGCCAGCCCTCATGAAGGCCAGCTGGGTCTGCTCTTCTGTCTCCTCTTCTGAGATGCTCTCCTCCAGCTACACAGCCCTACTGTCGTCCCGGTTCTGCAGAGGCTCTCTTCCTTCTCCTTCCTGCTAGCCACGTCTGACACCCCCTGGGCACTGCCATAAATTCTTCTCACTCAGCTCCTCTCACCCTGCCCATAAGGGGGGTTCTCTTTGTTGAACTCTGCTTGGTGGGGTACAGGTGGCCCACGAGCCGGCTGAGAGCAACCACATGAATTCCTGTAGCCTGATTCACACACAAGATACCAAACCCCTGCTGTTCTTCCCCTACTATCCACGGAGAAAGCAAAGGTTATTTTCCTTCATTTATTTTCTTTGCCCGCTGGCCCTCGAGGCGTCTGTTCATCCTGATGAACACGCTAAAAATAGCCTCACAGAAGTGGAAATGGCGCGGCGCTCGGGCTGGGAGAGCGGGCTGTGCGCACATGCTGCGCTGTCCTACTGTGAGCGAGTTAGCCCTTCCTAGACCGTCTCCTCCCCCAGAAAACAGGGTAATGCGACCGCAGAAGGCAAGGAAGAGAGGAAGCGGAATCCAGGCTGCCGCGTCGTTCCTCTCACCTCTCTCTCTGCTGCTCAGCATCAGACCCTGACACTGCTCTGGAGACTTCACCTGCTAGAGTACCACGGGCGCGGGTGGAACTAGCCACTCAAGCTCTCATCTGTACTGTCCTTTTCCTTCCAAGGAGAGGTAACTAAAACCAGTCTTGGGGAATTCCGACAGCATTTCAGCCAGGCGGTATCTGTAATACACTCCAGTTACACGGATGCGCTCACAAACCACTTAATGTTTTTTTTTTTTCTTTTTCTTTTTTCCTTCAGTGCTGGAGGGCAGTTATCTCAGGGTTCGAATTTATCCATTAATACCAACCAAAACATCAACATTAAGTCAGAACCAATTTCACCTCCCCGGGATCGAATGACCCCGTCAGGCTTCCAGCAACAGCAGCAGCCGCAGCCGCAGCCCCCCCAACCACCCCAGCCCCCCCAGCCCCGGCAGGAAATGGGGCGCTCCCCCGTGGACAGTCTGAGCAGCTCAAGCAGCTCCTACGATGGTAGTGACCGGGAGGATCCGCGGGGTGACTTCCATTCTCCAATTGTGCTCGGCCGACCCCCAAACAGCGAGGACAGAGAAAGCCCTTCTGTAAAGCGAATGAGGATGGACGCGTGGGTGACCTAAGGCTTCCAGGCTGGCATTTGTACTTCGCGCTACTGCAGTGAACTGCCCTACATATCTAAATTGGTAAATAAGGACATGAGTTAAATATATTTATATGTACATACATACATATATATCCCTTTATATATATATATGTATGTGGGCGTGAGTGTGTGTATGTGTGGGTGTGTGTTGTGTACGGAATTGGGCACTTACCTGCCTCGTAGATCTGCAGATGTGCGTCCCATGGCAAACAAAGCACCTGTAGGCAGAGTCTAGTCTGGCACCTGCTTGGACTACTTGTCTCATAAGATAACCAGTTTTTGCAGAGAAACGTGTACCCATATATGATCCTCCCACACTAGCTTGCGGAAACCTAGAGGGCCCCTACTTGTTTTATTTAACTGTGCAGTGACTGTAGTTACTTAAGAAAAAAATGCTTTGTAGAACAGAGCAGTAGAAAAGCAGGAACCAAGAAAGCAATACTGTACATAAAATGTCATTTATATTAATTACCCAGCCTGGCATGGGTCTCTATTGCAGAGGGGTGCATGGGAAGGGCTGTTGATACTTTAAAAAACAAAACAAAAAAGCCCCACACATAACTGTTTTGCACGTGCAAAAATGTATTGGGTCAGAGAAGTGATCTTTAGCTAATAAAAAGAGAGAGTAGAAAACACGCATGAGATATTCAGAAAATACTAGCCTAGAAATATAGATCATTAACAAAATAAATTAATATATTAAGTTATAATTGGACTATGTCAGAAGTTTCTTTTTACATTCATATCTTAAAGAAACTGATTTTAGCTCATGTATATTTTATATGAAAGAAAACACCCTTATGAATTGATGACTATATATAAAATTATATTCACTACTTTTGAACACATTCTGCTATGAATTATTTATATAAGCCAAAGCTGTATGTTGTAACTTTTTTTTAAGAGAATAGCTTTATCTTGTTTTAACTTTTTAGTTTTATTTTAAGAGGGGGAAAAAAAACAAAAACAAAAATATCTTGCAAGCAGAACCTTGGAAAAAAAAAGCCATGAACACTTATTATTCTATATGTAAATTAAAAGTTGAGCCAAACTCTTTGTGTATATAGCATCTTAAATATATTATCACCTTTGATGTAAGTACCTATGTATTGTATGGTCACCAGATTAAAAAGTATATTTTTGTGGATTGCCGCCAATTTGGGGGGAAAAGGCGAGATCCTTATCAAGTAGAGTATTCACTGTTTAATATTTACTATTTTGTTAAATATACTGTACTTTGGATTTTAATTATTAGCCCAGTCTTTTCAGAGGATTGTATAAAGGGGTTTCTCCCCTCACTGGTGGTGAATGTGTGCTGTTACATTGTAATCTTTGTGCAGTATGGGTTGAGCATCATTATATATTTTATATGTGTACATAAATAGCAAAGTGGCAAAAAAAACTGGTGTTAAGTTCATCTTGCATAAATATAAAATGTGTTGTTAACAGATTTTATAAGGCATTATTTAAAACTTGCCTTTTGTGAGGAAAAAAATATAGTAGAAAAAGCTGACCTAATTTAATTAATATTAGAGAACATGGCAAAATAGTAGATGAGCACAAAGGTTTTATAAGTGGTAAATGATTAGGGAAAAATTTTTTTGGCGGGGGAGGGATCTTCCTTGACCCTCTAAAATAGAATGATGCAGCTGGCTACAAAATCCTACCATTCTGAACTCTCTGTGCATTGAAATGACACTTTGGTGTGGGGAGAAATTCTCTCACGGGCAGATCCTTGGCACGGCTCACCACCCCAGCGAAACCCGTGCCGCACTCAGCGTAGCTTCTGAACAAGGCCTTACTCCTCCTGCAGGACCGCGAAGCCGTGATCGCAGGTTCATCCGTTTCCTGGGCTTGTGCCACAAACAGAATTCAAAGTCCTGTATAACTTTCATCGTAGATTTTTTTAATTACTCCCTTTCCTGAGAAACTAAAATGAGGGTTTAAGAGTTGCTGCTATTTTGTATTTTAAACTTAATATTGAGCAGCTACCTACAATTTTTACATACGTTTTGCTTTTCCCCCTAAATTGCCTGCTTTTTGACAATTTCCTCATAATGCTATTTGTGACAAATCATCAGCCAGGTTTCCTGACTGACACATAGGTATTAGGTACAGGCTAAACCTGTGGCATTCACAGCTACAAAAATGGAATTCTCTCTTAATTTTTGATAGAGGCCAAAAAAGGGAGGGTGACGTGCGCTCTCCTCTCGTCAGTATAGACGTTTGGCTCTTCCTCAGAAAGGATTAGTTTTTCTTTAAAATGTACTTCTTTTACTGAACTACATACAGGCACATTTCTTCATAAGGTCACACCTAACTGAAACAAGACAGTCTCCCAACACTGAGTTTCCAAGATGATCCTTACCACTTTGTAAACCATTTATAGCTTCGGAAGTGTTAAGTGATTCTTTCGTTATTATTTATGCATGTTCATGAACTTCTGCTGTACATTGGAATAGGAGTTAACACATTCACATTTACTGTCTATTTTCTTGTGTGCCTTATGAGATGGCTTTTCTGACTGTATCTCAATAGTCTTTCTTTCTATGCAGGTTTATAATCAGTACAACTACTGTTTTCCAAAATAATATTACACAAGGCTCGGAGTTTGTACTTCAATTACACTGACCAAGTAACAATGTATTCCGTTTTCAGGAAGTGAATATTTGACTGTTAACCCTCTTCCTGTATGCCCAGTGTGACGTGGAGCATACGGACTTGACAGACCCCCCTCACCCAGACACCATGTACAAACACACACATGCACATCTCCTGGTGGAAACCAACTCAGAGTGGGGAGGACACGAATGGTGTTTCTTTAGAACCGACTTTTCTTACCGTTTTAGACTCATGTGTTTTGTATGACACCATCGCAAGAAAATTTTATCCTTCAGATGAAGTATTTTATTACTAAAAGACAAAAACAAAAAAAGCTTAGAGTACACCGCACTGGTTGAAGTACAGTTTCCAACAGCTGTGCTTCCCTCAGCGCGCCGCCCGCACGACATTGAGAGCAGAGCCACCATCGCATGTCTGCAGTTGGTCCCAATCAAAACTCCATCCTTTGAGCCCTAATTATGTCCATTGTGTTCGAGACTAAATCAGGGGTTTGTTCTAAAAGAACAATAGATGTTTTACCATTTCCTTTAACTATAAGGACAGCTAATAAAGCATTAACATACTTTCTTGACTAACCATCACGCGCACAAGAAATACATAGTAAATAAGGAACCGGAAGACTCCTGGCGTCGGATCATGAGAAGCTAGATGAGTAGAATGTGAAAAAGATTTTACAAATGTAAAACTTTTATTTCTCTGTAGAAACTTTCTTCACTTTGCTGTGCAAGAAGACACTGCTTTGCTATATTTAAAATGGCTTTTTTAAAAAGAGATTTATGTATTTGGTAAATGTTTGTAGTCAACAGTTCACACAAGAAGCTGTACACGGTTTGATCACGTAAAACCGTTTGGCGGCACAAGCTGGACTTTGTTGCCATCCTTGAGATGAACCTTTTAAGAAAAATAAGTTAATCTCAATTTTTCCCTGAATGTGTTGTTTTTTCTTCATTATACAATAAATATTATAGTGAACTTTTTATCAAATGGTTAAGAAAATGCTAGAGGTTGTTGTAAACTATTTGTATCCTGCACTCACTACAGTAAAGACGGACTGGCTTTTCCTGTGTACTCCAGACTCTGTCATGTTTGCCCACCTCCCCCCACCCCTGCCCCCCAGTCCCTCTCCTTTCCCTTCCCCTCACAGGCCTATTCCACCTGCAGATCCCCTATACTTACTCTGGGACTTGGTCAAGGAGATCGATGCAGCGTCTCGCCAGCCTCACCCATGGCCGCTCCCCAGCGCCTCCCCTCCTGGGCTGCCCTGGTCCCTTCAGGATGCAGCTGGCGATCCGGGCCCGGCATCGGCGGGCCTGGCCATCACCGCAGCTGGTGTGGCCCAGGGTAAGCCCATTCAGGCTCTAGTAGCGACTTCTTGTGGGGTAGATGAGCAGGGGGTGGGGTGGAGACTGTTAAAATCTATCTATCTATCTATTTATCTATCTATAGCAAGTTCTGTATTTCAAATTTAGAGGATGAGATGATTTGTTTTACCCAATGCATACAGTTTAATACTGAGCGAGCAGCAGAAGACAGATTTACTTAAATGAATTATTTTCAGAAGTGACAGGTGTGAAAACTTATCTTAAACTTGGCAGTGAGGAAAGTGTTCCCTTCCTCGGATTTGCCTTCTAAGCCAGCTCCTAACTAAGCAGATTCCTGCTGTCAGTTAAGTTAAAAGCTAAATTTTTGTGCTGGTTTTACTTGCTGGCTACAGCGAGGCCCTTATTAGCAGGTTTTGAAAGCTGGCGGAGTCCTGTGGCTAAAAATAGTTTAATCACAGCTGCAGCTACTTAAAATCAATTCACTGCGATTTCCTAGTTAGCTCCCACGGGTGCCTTCCTCTAGGCTTGATCTTGCTTTTAAGCTGATTCTGTGTCCGACTGGCACCAGCCGAGAAGATTTCTTCAGTCAGAGCCCTCTGCCAGCCTGCTGTCCTCCGCCTGTCCGGTCGCTCAGCACAGGGTCAGAGCACCACCTGGTCGTAGAACTGAGGAAACGGGTGTTTCTTCCCACCTTCCACACATAGTGAGAGGGTTCCACCTAGGCACCTGGAACACTAAGGAGAGGGATTCCTCAGAGGCCGAGGACACGAGCGCCATCACGCAGCAGACCGTGCTTAGCCCAGTGAGAGGTGAGCCCTGCTCCCCAGCTGTCACGGGCTGTGAGCTGAGGACAAGCTCCAGAGCCAGCCCCCAGCCAATGGGCGCACGCGGCTGGGGCACGCCCCTTCCCTTCCGCAAGAAATTTGCGCTCCCAACTCCGTTGTGTCTGCTTCCCAGAGGACCTAAACTGACACACGGCTAGCCCGGCTTCAGAGAACGTGTCCTAGACTTCAGTCGCTTTCCTACACACCTCTCGTGCCTGCTCACACTGTACCAAGGCAGCGGAAGGCGGCTGGGAAAGAAAAGCACACAACACAGTTGTACTAACTGGTTTCTCTGTATAATCCCCTGTCCCCTTTTTAAGCTTTATTAAAACTTTACTTTGAAGTAACTCGTAATTTACAGAAAAGCTGCAAAAATAATCGTTTCCATATACCCTTCCCCCAGCCTTCCCTAATGCTAATGTTTACATAACCATCGTACTGCTCTCAGAACGCTGTTACTGTACGACTAAGCCCTGCCTCCTGTCTCGGGCCAGCATCACCACACCCACCTGTCCCTAGCTCCTCCAGGGCCAGCGTGGCCACTGGAGGGCACCAGCAATGGGTCCCCAGCAGCTGCTTGTGGGTCAAGATCAAGCCCTGCCTTGTGTTACTGGCCAACACCACCATGCCCACCTGTAGCTATGGCTGGACCCTCCAGCTGAGAATCTGCGTGCCCTCCACCTTTTGTGCAACCCCGACTCTGTCACGGACCTCCGCTGCAGCATGCATACCCAGGGGTAGAGTGTGAAGTCCTAGGACAGCACGCTGACACTCGGTTCTCTGTCGATGCCAGGGAGCCCGTAGTTAGCCTCAGCCCTTGCTACCTGCCCTGACACCCATCACTACAACTTTGTCCACAAGTCACCTCTGCCACTTCATAGGTGCCTACAGCCGGCCCCCCCAAGTCAAGTGTGTGCACACCATTGGTTCCACCAATGCTGCCTGCCCTGGACCGTAGCTACTTACTGGTCCAAGAGGCATGTCTGAGAAGCTCAACAGTGTTCATCAAGGAATACACAGTTGTCAACAGTGTGGATGCCAGTGACATGAGCCAAAGAGACATCATGCCCTGATTGGACCCACTGCTTCCATGCACTCCTGTGTGTGTTGCCCTGCACCACTAGACCTGGGTCACAGCACGATCCAGTGTGCCCCTCTCTGCAGGCGAAAGGCTTTTCTAACCAAACTCAGTCCATAAAGCCTGGAAAAGGTGAGGGAAAGGTCTCCACCAAAGGAACAGAGTAAACCTCTGGTAATGACCCAAAAAATGGAGATGCAGGTAATGCCTGACAGAGAATTCAAAATAATTATAGTACAGGTGCTTAAAGCTACAACAGCCAGAAAACAAAATCACATAAGTAAGTCCTTTCCTGTCAATAATTATTGTAAATGTTAACAGACCAAATTCTTCAATCAAAAACCAGACTGGTTGGGAGGCTCAGTTGGTTAAGCATCTGACTTCGGCTCAGGGCATGATCTCATGGTTTGTGAGTTCAAGGAGTTCAAGCCCTGTGTCTCACTATGTGCAGACAACGTCAGAGCCTGGAGCCTGCTTCAGATTCTGTGTCTCCCTCTCTCTCTGCCCCTCTCCAACTAGTACTCTGTCTCGGTCTTTCAAAAATAAATATAAATGTTTAAAAAAATTAAAAAAAAAAAGTCTAGCTGTATAAAAACAACAAAATTAACCCAAAAAAAAACAAAACAAAAACCAGCAAAAAAACAAACAAAAAGACCCAACTATATGCTACAAGAGACTCACCTCGGCTTTAAGGACACATATAGATTCAAAGTGAAGGGATGGCAAGAGATAATTCCATGCAAATGGAAACCAAAAGAGCATGGGTAGCTATACTAATATTAGATAAAATTGACCTTGAGCCAAAAATGGGAAAAAGAGACAAAGATGGACACTACATAATAAGGGAGTCAATTCATCAAGAAGAAACAAAAATCATAAATATATATGTGCACCCAAACATCACATCACCTGAATTATATTAAGTGGATTCTAACATATTTGAGGGGAAAAATAGATAACACTATAGAAGGAGACCTCAATACCCCACTTTCAACAATAGATCATCCAGATAAAAAAGTCAGTGAGAAAGCATTGGACTTGAACTATATTTTAGACCATGTGGACCAAACAGACATATACAAACATGTCAACCAGCAGCAGCAGAATACACATTCTTCTCAAGGGCACACAGAACATTCTCCAGGATATATCACATGGTAGGTATTAAAAAGTCTTGGGACACCTGGGTGGTTCAGTCAGTTGAGTGTCCAACTCTTGATTTTGGCTTGGGTCATGACCCAGTTTTGCAGGATCCAGCCCTACACTGGGCTCTGAGCTGAGCGCGGAGCCTGCATGGGATTCTCTCTCCCTCTCTTTTTGCCCATCCCCTGCTCACACTCTCTCTCAAAATAAGTAATAAACTTTTCTTCCAAAAAGTCTGAGCAAATTTAAAAAGATTGAAAAACTACCAAGTATCTTTTCTGACTACAGTGGTATGAAACCAGTAATTGAAATTAGTAACAGGAGGAAATCTGAAAAATAATAAATATGTGGAGACTAAAAAACATGCTCCCGAGCAAATAGGTCAAAGAAGAATAAGAATAATCAAGAAGTATTCTGAAACAAATGAAAATGGAAACAACATATCAAAAGCTATGGCCTACTGCAAAAGTAGTTCTTTTTTTTTTTTTATTTTTTAAAATTTATTTTTGAGAGAGAGCACATGTGCACACACACAAGCCAAGGAGGGGCAAAGAGGGAGACTGAGAATCCCAAGAAGGCTCCAGGCTGACAGCAGAAAGCCCAATGCTGGACTCAGACTCACAAACCACGAGATCATGACCTGAGCTGAAATCAAGAGTCAGATGCCTAACCGACTGAGCCACCCAGGCACCACTGCAAAAGTAGTTCTAAGAAGGAAGTTTAGAGCCTACATTGAGATACAAGAAAGAACTCAGATACACAACCTCAGCACACTAGAAAAAAACTATGCCCAAATTTAATAAAAGGAAAATAAAAAGATCAGATCAGAGCAGAAATAAATGAAATAGAGACTGAAAATAAAATAAAATTAAATTAAAAAGATCAATGAAACACAGAGGTGTTTTTTTTGTTTGTTTGTTTTTAAGATAAGATTGTAAAAGCTTTAGCTAGAGTGACTCAGAAACAGAGAAAGGACTCAGAAATGAAAGAGGAGACATTACAACTGATATTATAGAAATACTACATGATAGACTACTATAAATAATTAGATGCCAACAAAATGGATAACCTATAGGAAATGGATAAATTCCTAGAAACATACAACCTACCAAGAGTGAATCATGAAGGATTTGAAAGTCTGAGCAGACAAGTATTAAGTCAGGAGACTGAGTCAGTAATCAAAACCTCTCAACCTCTCAACACAGGAAAGTACAGGACCAGATGGTTTCACTGATGAATTCTATCCAATATTTAAAGAAGAATCAATAACAATCCTTCTCAAACTATTAAAAAAAAACAAACCTGGAGAGAAGGAAACAATCCCAAACTAATTTTACGTGGCCAAAATTACCTGATACCAAAGTCAGATAAGGAGCCTATGAGACAGGAAAAGTACAGACAGATATACCTGATTGACATACATGCAAAAATCCTCAGCAAAATGTTAGCAAAGCAAATTCAACATCAGATTAAAAAGATCCTTCGCCAGGGTCAAGTGAGATTTATCCCTGGAATGCAAGGTGGTTCAGTACACACAAATCAAATCAGTGAATGAGATACACCGCAACAGAATGCATGAGATAAAAATCTTATTATATCAACAGATGCAGAAAAGGCATTTGACAAACACAACCTTTCATGATAAAAATGCTCAACAAACTGAATATAGGAGGAAGATACCTCAACACAACAAAGGCCATATATGACAAACCCACACCCAACATCATATTCAACGGTAAAAGGTTGAAAGCTTTTCCTCTAAGATCAGGAACAAAACAAAGATACCCACTGTCACTACTCCTAGCCAGAGCAATCAGTTAAGAAAAAGATAATAAAAGTCATCCAAATAAGAAGTGAAGCTGTCTTTGCTTGTAAATGATATAGTCTTATATAGAGAAAATCCTGAAGATACCACCAAAAAACTGCTAGAACTGACAAATTCAGTGAATTTGCAGGATACAAAGTAAGCATACAGAAAACAGTTATGTTTCTACACATTAACAAGAAAACATCTAAAAAAGAAATAAAGGAAGCAATCCCATTCACAGTAGCATCTAAATAAAATACTTAGGAATAAATCTAACCAAGGATGTGAAAGTTTTGTGTGGTGAAAACTGTAAGACTTGGATTCAAGAAATTGAAGATGACACGAAGAAATGGAACGATAAAACCTGTGCTCGTGCATGGGAAGAATACTGTTAAAATGTCCCCACTGCCCAAAGCCAGCTACAGATTCAGTGCAATCTGTACCAAAATCCCAATGGTGTTTCCCACAGAAATAGAAAAAACAATCCTAAAATCTATATGGAGTCACGGAAGACCTTGGAACAATCTAAGCAATCCTGAAAAGAACAAACCTGGAGAGGTCACATTTCCTGATTTCAGCCTGAAAGCGGTCTGGCACGGGCACGGCATAAGAACAAGCACACAGGCCAATGGAACAGAATTGAGAGCCCAGAGACAAACCCCTGCATATACAGTCAACTAATATTTTTTAATTATCATTTTTTTTTTAAATTTTAGAGAGAGAGCACAAGCAGGGGAGAAAGACATAAGGTGAGAGAGAGAGAATCCTTAAGCAGGCTCCACACTCAGCATGGAGCCTGACACAGGGCTCGATCCCATGACCCTGGGATCATGACCTGAGCCAAAATCAAGAGTCAGACGCTCAACCAGCTGAGCCACCCAGGTGCCCCTACAGTCAACAAATATTGACAAGGGAACCAAGAATACTTAATGGGGAAAGGACGGTCTCTTTAATAAATGGCGTGGGGAAAACTGGATGACCACACGCAGAAGAATGAAATTGTATTTCTCTTACACCACTCACAAAAACGAACTCAAAATGGATAAAGACTTAAACGTAAGACCTCAAGCCATAAGACTTCTAAAAATAAACAGCAAAAAAGCTCCTTAACGTTCACCTTGGCAATGTGTTTTTGGAGAGGATGCCAAAAGCACAAAACACCAAAAGCAAAAATCAACAAATGGAACCAACATCAAACTAAAAAGCAAAAGAAACAAAAAAAATTAAAAGGCAACCTATGAATGGGGAAAAATATTTGCAAGCCACACATCTGACAAGGGGTTAATAGCCAAAATGTAGAAAAACTCCTACAAATCAATAGTATAAAAACAAATAATCTGATTTAAAGAGGGGCAGAGGATCTAAACAGAAATTTTTCCAAAGAAGACATAAAGATATCAAGATGACAAACAGGTACATGAAAAGATGCTCAACTTATCAGGAAAGATGCTTTCCTTATCAGGAAAATTAAAACCATCATGAAATACTCACTCACCTTGCCTCAAAAAGAGGTAACAAAATGGGGCGCCTGGGTGGCTCAGTCAGTTAAGCATCCAACTCTTGATTTTGGCTCAGGTCATGGTCTCATGGTCGTGAGACTGAGCCCTGCATTAGGTTCTGCGCTAAGCGTGGAGCCTGCTTGAGATTCTCTCTCTTCCTCTCCCTCTGCTCCTCCTCCACTCACGTGCACATTCTCTCTCCCTCTTTTTCTCTCTCTCGAGAATTTAACAAATTGAAATTAAAAAATCTTTAAAAAATGAAAAGCAGCACAAGTGTTAGTGAGGGTGTGGAGAAAAGAGAACCCTCATGCACTGCTGGTGAGAATGTAAATTGCTATGGAAAACAGTATTGGAGGTTCCTCAAAAAATGAAAAATAAAATGACCCAGAAAATCCCACTTCTGGGTATATATCGAGAGGGAGAAAAACAAGATATAAAAAAGGTAAGTGTATTCCTACACTTACTGCAGCATTATTCACAATAGCCAAGATACGACCTAAGTTGGATAAAAAATAGATGAAAGGATAAAGAAGAGGGGGCACGTGCGCGCGCGCACACACACACACACACACACACACACAGAAATATCACTCAGCTGTGAGAAAGAAGGAAATCTTGTCATTAGGGATAACATGGATGGACCTTAAGCACATTATGCTAAGTGAGATAAATCAGAGAAAGACAAATACTGTATGGTTTCACATATATGTAGAATCTCAAAAAACTGAACTTGTAGAAACAGACAAGAATGGTGGTGACCAGGGTCTCGGGGTTGGGGGAGCTGGGGAGATGTTGGTCAAAGGGCACAAACTTGCAGTTAGAAGATGGATAGGTTCTGGAGACCTAAGTCACAGCATTTTGATTATATTAACAATACTGTATTACATACTTCAAAGTTGCTGAGAGATTAGATCTTAAATATTCTCACCACAAAAAAGAAACCATGATGATATGATCTGATGGAGATATTAGCTAATGCTATAGTAGTAATATTTCAATTTATAAATGTATCAAATCAACACATTGTGTACCCTATACTTAACATAATGTTGCCTGTCAATTATAAATCAATTTTAAAACCAGCCCACAACTTATTAGAATATTAAAAAGGGTGGGGTAGGAATGTCTTACCAAATATTAAGCCATTTTGCCACACCACAAAATGGTAAAATTAGTTGGTAATATTAGTTTACTACATAGAGAAAAATAAAACTGGATTCCTACTAACATGACACAAGAAGGTAGCCTCCGAACGGATTAAATACCTAAAACTTAAAATAGAACAATGTCATGATAGAAGAAAACATAGGAAAACAACTTTCTGACTTAGTGTAAGGAACTTCCGAAGCAAACCACAGTGAAAAATTTGATGAAGTTGATTTCATTAAAATCAAAGAAATAAAACCAAACAAAAACAACAACAAAAAACAGTGTAATTGAAAATCACCCCAAAAAGTGATGTGTTCATAGTAATCTTCACCATTCTTTATAGTTGCGTAGTACCACATGGTATGGGTGTACCACAGTCGTCCATGAGGAATCACAGAAGTCGTTGCCAGTATTTTGCATGTATCAGTGAATAGCCTTACACATATGTATTTTCATATTGTTAGAGATTTATCTTTAGGGTACAGTACTAGTAGTGGGATTCCTGAGTAAGTTCCTGCGTAGTTTTGTTGAGTAGTGCCATATTCCCCTCCAAAGAAGTTGTTAACAATTTGCACTTCCTCCAACAATGTGTGAGAATGCTGGTTTCCCCACAGCTGCACCAACAGAATTTTGTTATATTTGAAATTTTTACCTGTCTGTATGTGAGAAAATATATCAATGTTTAAATTTGCCTTTCTCTATTAGTGAACTTGAACATTTTTTCATGTTTGAGGACCATTTTAATCTTTCCTATTATGTGTCTGTTCATGTCTTTTTCTCATTTGTCTATTGGGGTTTTGGTCTCTATTCTTCAATTTTTTTTATGTTTATTTTTGAGAGAGAGAGAGAGAGAGTGTGTGCATGCGTGAGCAAGCAGGGAAGGGGCAAAGAGAGAGGGAGATACAGAATCTGAAGCAGACATCAGGCTCTGAGCTGTCAGCACAAAGCCCAATGTCAGGCTCGAACTCACAAACCGTGAGATCATGACCTGAGCCAAAGTCAGACATTTAATTGACTGAGCCACATAGGCGCTCCTGTAGTCTTCAATTTTTAAGAGTTTTTTAATATTAGGGATATAAGCCCTTTGTTATATGCTATGAATATTTTCTCTCAATTTGTCAGTTGACTTTTTGTGGTACTTTTGTCAGGCAAATTTTATTATTTTATGTAGTCAAATTTATCAAGCTTTTATTGACTATGAATTTTGAGTTAAATTTAGGACCCTTTCCCTACACCAAAGTTAGAGAGGAATTCATCAATGTTTTCTTCTAGTATTAGTATAGTTTCATCTTTTACATTTAGATTCCTAATCCATTTGGAGTTTGTTCTTAGGTATGGGTCTTATTTTATATTTTCCAAATGGCTATCTAGTTGTCCAAGAGCCATTTATTAAAAAGTTCATCTTTATCCCATGGATTTGAGATGCCACATTTACAGCATATATTGAACTTCTATATGAATTTGGGTCTAATTCTGTGCTTCCTACTTTTATTCCACCATGACCACAAATTTTAAGAGGCTCTCAACACTGCCCAGAAATGCAACTACAATCCCCTAGTATTGTTGACGCCCTCATTTTCTGACATCACTACATTTGACCCTTGAACAACACGGGTTCGAACTCAGGGTCCACTTCTACATGGACTTTTCTCCATAAATACAGTACAATGCTGTAATTGTACTTTCTCTTCGTGATTTTAACATTTTCTTTTCTCGAGCTTACTTTATTAAAAGAATATAGTGTATATACTAATACCTATAACATACAAAATATGTTAATCAACTGTTTATGTTATCACGAGGGTTTCTAGTCAGCAGTAGGCTACTAGTAGTTAAGTTTTGGGGTAGTCACATTATACAAGGATTTTTGACTTGCCAGGAGTCAGCACCCCTAATCCCCACATTGTTCAAGAGTCAACTGTATTTTACTTTTTCTCTATTCAAACCTCCAAGACTACCTCCTTTTCTTGCCAGCTTATTACTTCCTCTCACATTTTCCATTGAGAAAATAGATGCAATCAAATGAGACCTACCTGGTCTTCCCACCATGAAATCCAGGAATCAGCCTGTATCTGTACCCATGTGCTCTGCCTTCCCTCCAGGAGCTGTAGATGGACTGTCTGCTCTTATCTATGGCCAAGACTTCCATGTTGTATATTGGACCGCATCGACTCTCTCCCCCTCAATGTCTTCACCCCTGCAACTAGCCCCTCTCTGGTAGCATCGATTTCTCCCTCTCTCCTAGATCTTTTTCATCAGCATAAAAGCATGCCTTTTGATCCCCCATTTCAAAAACCTGACGAAAGCAAACTCTTCAGCTACTACCCTTTCTGTCTATCTATAAATAACACTTATTAGGGCCCATGAAGATCATCGAATCCCCTCCAAGGTGCTGTATGTATGTTTATTATTTTGCCTATATGATATGACCTCAACAACACGGGGAGACACTGATCTACATGGATCCAAGAATGAGAACAGGTGCTAAAGTCTCCACTGGATGAGAGGGAGAGACCAGAAAATCTGTAGATAATGCAATAAAAAGGGGTAAGCAGATTATGGAGTTCTGATGACATACTATTCAAAGCAACAAGACGATTTAGGGAAGAAGGGTCGGACGATGATCTCAAAGTGGCAATAAGGAACAAGGATAACTCCGTCACCGCCTGGACTACTGATAAATGGGCTGTCTCTCTTTTCTGACTATTCAGCTGAGATAACACACTGAAAACCAGGGAGCCTAGTGCTTGACACATAGGGGAAGGTAATGTTTGTTGAACCAAATTAACTACAGGCCTCACATACGGCTGTCTTGCAGCATATGGAATTTAGTGGACTTTATTTCCAAGCCCCTCCAAGAAAATCTGCCTCTTCTGATTTCCTGTCCCATGACTGATTCCGGCTCATGAATTTGGAGCCCATCAATAGCCCAGCTCCCTTGAATCTGCCTCTGAACCGATCTTGCCCCATCATGCCACCATTTTGGCTACCCCTCTTCTAACTATGGCCTATGAACTTCTGCCTCTGGCCATAATGGAATAACAGAGGCCAGATGTATTCTTTCACCTCAAACAGAGAATCAGACAAAAGATAGAAGACACTGGACAGAAGGCAGTGCAGGAGAGTGATTCCTGGGGAAAGAGCAATAAATGAGGTAAAACTGGTAAGTGCCCTATCTCATTGCCTGAAGAGTTTCCAGACCATAGCACAGAGCACAGTGATCTTGCCAAGTTGAAGAGATAGAGTTTGGTGTTCAAGAAGGCCAAGGCATCTGGAATTGTGGGGACAGAATATGGGCAAAGAATGAGCTGGAAAGAGATCCTCTAAGTCTCTGAGTACTGAGCTACGTTAGCGTGTGAGAAAAATCACAGAGCACAGGAAAAGAACCGATAGAGGAAAGCAGGTGGAACCATTCCCATGCTTACCCAGGGCTAGGAATAACCTGCGTTCTCACCAGCCGGAACAGTGAGACCTCTTAACACCACAGCATTGAGTAGAGTCTTCAGAAGTATGTCACCATACTAGGTGGGTTAAATTAGCCCTAGACTAAAGGCTGCTCTAGACTTGCCCTAATGGAGTTTAAAAACAAGCCTCGAAAGGATCAAACCGATTCCAAGCCCCAAAGCCAAAAACTATTTAAAGGAAGCCAGCAAGATCTAGCAGCCAGCAACATATAACTCACCATATCTAGCATCCAACCAAAAATTACCTAACATGCAGGAAAACAAGAAAATACAATCCATAACTGGAAAAAAAATCTATAAATAGAAACACCCAGAATGACACACATGACAGAATTATTAGATTCGGACTTTAAAACAGCTATTATAAATATACTCCACATGTTTGAAAATATGATGAAAAAATGGAAGCCATAAAAAAGCCCAAATAGAACTTCTACAGATGAAAAATACCTGTAATACAAGATGTACTGAATATCCCAAGTAGATACTAAAGATGAAATGGCAATAGAAATTGTCCAAGATAAAACAGAAAGAAAGACAAAGGGAAACATATAAGCATCAGTGAGTTGTGAGACATCAAAAGGCCTAATATATGGGTAACTGGACTGGAAAATCAGAAAAAATTTTTGAAGATATAATGGCTTGAATTTTTCCAAATTACATGAAACCATACAAACCTGCAGATCCAAGAAGCTTGATTAACCCCAAAGAATTATGAAAACAACTATACCCAAGCTCCTCATAATCAAATTCCATCATCTCTTTAAGATCTCTCCTCCCTAAACTATGAGATTACTATTCTCAAAGTCAATGCTCCACTATCTCTACTGTCCAAAGATTTTCAATAGCTTCCCACTGTCCATCAAATAATGTCCAAGTCACTTACAGAATTCAAGGTCATCAACAACCCAGCCCCAACTATTACTGCAGCATTTTCCCACATTTCTGTTTACACTTCTTCACTCCAGGTCACTAGGCTACTCATAGTTCCCTATTCACAAGATCCCCCTGGTTTCCAGGCTCAGGCCTGTGCTCACACTGGAGAGCAATCCATTACCATATTATTAAATCCCTCCCTCCTTTCAGGTGTCAGCTAAGGAAATGCCACCTTCTTTAGAAAACTTTTATCACCGATGTATCGATGTATCGTCTTATCCCTTCTCTTGTCATGGGGTCCAGCATGTTCTACCATATCACCACCCTAATATAAATGTTATCTTTCCCACTAGATTATAAGATACTTATAATAGTACCTTGAGGGCCATGTCTTGTTTTCACATAACCTCTTGGCTCTGAAAGCTTTGTGAATGAATGCATGGTAGCTCATGTTCCTTACTCAGCATGGCGAATGCAATTTAAAATAACGTGGTATTTCCTACACATGTGGCAAGACCCCCCTCCCCAGATCAGTACTGTCGGAGTCTCTCAGGGCTCCTGCACAACGGAAGCAGGGCTGCAAGAGGGCAGAGGGCACAAATTTGAACTTCACGTCACCATCCTGCCGTCCTTCCCAGGGCTGTGGGGCCTGACTGTGCAGGAGGGCAGGGAGGGTGGCCCCATCTCTCCTTAGCAGCTCCCCTGTACCCAGTTGGCTCCTGGAGAACAGGCAAAAATAGATCGTGTCCCCTCCCCCACCCTCATGCCTCTGCTTGGCCTGGTGAAACTAGCAGTACCTCTCCGGAAATAAGCTTGTAGGAACCCTACCCAAGGTGTTAAGTAGTGCAGGGAAATGGCTAAGGGAAGCTACTTTATGGATGCAAATGAGGGTTATTTCTCACACTCATAGCTCACTGGCTCACTGGCACCACCCAGAAAATAGGCAGGTAAATGCTTAGGGTTAAGGCAGTGGACAGGACTTCTTATCACTGCATGGCCAGTACCCTATTGTGGACCAGAAGAAATCTTCTCAATCTTCTCTTCTCCCAATTCTGTCCCCTCCTAAGACCCTGCCTTGGAAAGCACAGTGCAGCAAGGCCCCAAGCAAAGGGGTTAAAGAGCACAAGGTCCCGAGCCAGTCAGCCTGGGTGGGACTCCCAGTATTCCCATTTACGAGTTATGTGAGCTTAGCTTAGTTTTGCCATTAGTAAAACAGGAATAGGAAGTGCCAACTCCCTGAGGATACTGTACGGATGAAATGGATTGGCGTATAAAGCTCTTAGAGCCTTATCTGGCATCATCCCAGTCTTTTCCCAAAGAGAAACTTTCACACCTGTCTGGGTCCTTCCCATAGCCTCGTTCAGCCTCCCGCCTTGTCAACCCAAGTGGACACCGTTCCAGTTCAATGACTTTAGACATGTGCCCTCCCACCTCTCCCCATCCACCTTCCATCCTACTGCAGTCTAGGCCTTACATGAAGCTGTGCCCGTCTCCCAGGTGGTCTCTTCCAGACCAGCTTTCCTCGCCGGCACCTGGCAGAGGCAGTGCTCCATAAATGTCACTTGAAGAAGTGGATGAATTAGTCCACTGGGAGGTCATCACATTGCCTTCTGACACTCCCTCTGGGAGACACCAGGTGACCTGATACCAGGGACAGATACCCTTATCTTCTAGGGAAAGCAAACATTTTTAAACCCCATATCACACACAAATGGTTATAACTCTTTCAAGACAAACATTTCCACAGATATCTCCTGGCTTGCGTCAGAAGGAAGCTTCAAAGGAAGGTAGAAAACAGGCCAGGAGAGGGAAGTAGAAGCTTCTCTGCTCTTCATTTAAAAAGTGACATGAAAGCAATGGTTGTAGCTGGAGAAAACCCCACAAGGAACAGGCAGGCATTGCCCCGTAAACAGTGGCTCCTTCCAAGAAGATCTTCTGTAATCAGAGCTGCAAACACTGTCCTACTCCACAACAGCATTTCAGCACCAGACAAGTGACGGGGAAACTGATCTTCCAACATCACCTTATGCAGAATCTGCCCCTTTAGCTGCTCTATGACAAACCGCTTTCAGGGCTGATTATTGTTCTCTGGATCAGGTGATGCCCAGGCTTCCAAATGACCTCAGACCAGCGTGCACGGAGGCCAGTGCTCAGAACTCTGGACAAAGCCCTTCTGTGCCAGGCAATGTGTTAGGCAATAACACAGAGACTTTTTTCCTTTATTCTCTTTCCTCAGGTAGTTACGGACAATTTGTATCTGACTGGCTCTCCCCTCATCTTGAATCTTTTAAGTATTGCCTGGATATATAGCTCTTTGTCTATTAAAAATTGAAATTCATTCCCTTTCCCAAGAGCTTCAGAGTGCAACTGAAAAGTGAGTATGGACTATTTGGTGAGATCTTTCAGGATTCTGCACATGGATGCAGTTCAAATACCACCTCCCGAGAACTCCAAAGTACACCCCACTTTCGTCCCCATATAGGTATGCTCTCTGGCGTTCCCTGATGGCACCTTCATGG
Source organism: Paguma larvata (assembly GCA_030068075.1). Classification (NCBI taxonomy): domain Eukaryota; kingdom Metazoa; phylum Chordata; class Mammalia; order Carnivora; family Viverridae; genus Paguma; species Paguma larvata. Next base: position 124,254,732 of record CM057827.1, on the reverse strand, counting down.
CACTTTTCATATGTGAAAAGACTGTGTTTTATTGTCTATTGTTTACTGACTATTGGGAAGGTAAATTCTACTAGGGCGAAGACACTGTCCTACCCATAGCTGTTATCCCCTACAGGGCCAGGCATAGAATCAACATAGAGTCAAATGAATGAATGAATGAGTCGGTGAGTGGATTTACATTAGTAAAAAGGGAGGGAAGGAAAAGGTAAGAACTTTTGGCACTTAAATTTTTTTCTACCAAAAATAATAGTTAAATGTAAGATTTCTGGCTCTCTGATCAAGCACAGAAGAAACATTGCAAATCTACTTAAATGGATCCCTTTAAAACTATTTAAGTAGAAGCAACCCAAGTGTCCGTCAGATAAATGAATAAACAAAATGTGATATGTACATACAATGAAATATTATTCCACCTTAAGACTGAAGTTCTGACATGTGCTACAACATAGAAAACAATATGTTAAGGGAAATAAGCCAGATACAAAAAAAGACAAACATGATTGTATGATTTCACTTACATGTAACTGACTACTAGAGTAGACAAATTCATAGAGACAGAATGTCTACCAGGGGTGGGGGAAGGGGAGAAAGAGAATTAGTGTTAGAGAATAGTCTCTGTCTGGGAAGATGAAAGTTCTGGAAATGAATAGTGGTAATGGTTGCACAAGACTGAATGTACTTAGTAACACGGAATTGTACACTTAAAAATGTATATTTTATGTATGTATATTTTACCACAATAACAATTTTTTTAAATATGTTGGACAACCCAAAAATAAACTAAATCGTTAGACTTGATGAAAAATGCTACAGGAAGTGACATCACCAAGATGGCAACATAAGTCATTCCTGACCTCACTTCCCCTCACAAGAATAACAAATATTCATGGACAAGATACCAGAGTGAATCCTAGAACAGGGGGGATAAGGCCGAAGCACCACAGAGGCCAAGATAGTTTCGCATTAGAAAGGTAAAACTGAAGGGGAAGAAAACTGGAAAATCTGTGGAAACATGGAAATTAAATACCACTCTCCTGAACAACAAATGGATCAAAGAGGGAATTAAAGGGGGGAGTAAAAAGTATCTTGCAAGAAACTAAAATGGAAGCACAACATACCAAAACATATGGAATACAACTGCAATAGCAGTTCTAGAGAGAAAATGCATAGCAATAAACACCTACATTAAGAAACAGAAAAGATCTTAAATAAGCAACCTAACTCTACATCTTAAGAAACTAGAAGAATAAATTAAATCCAAAGTTAGCAAAAAGAAGGAAATAATAAAGATCAGAGCTGATAAATGAAATAGAGGATAGGAAAATGATAGAAAAGATCAATAAAACTAAGAGCCGGTTCTTTGAAAAGGTAAACAAAACTGACAAACCGTTAGCAACGAAAAAAGAGAGAGGATCTAAGTCAACAAAATTATAAAAGAAAAAGGAGACATGACAACTGATACCGCAAATATACAAAGGATCATAAGAGACTACTATGGACAACTATGCCGACAAACTGGACAACCTAGAAAAATGGGGAAAAAATCAAAAACATATAATCTATCAACACCGAATCAGGAAGAAACAAAATCTGATCAATTACTAGTAAAGAGATTGAATCAGTAAAAATTTGCCAAAGAAAAAAAACCCAGGACCTGGTAGCTTCAGAGTGAATTTTGCCAAACATTTAAAGCATTAATGCCAATCCTTCTCAAACTTAAAAAAAAGAAAAATCAAAGAAGAGGGAGCATTTCCAAACTACTTTACGAGGCCAGCATTACATGATACCAAAGCCAGAAAAGGACACTATACAAGCCAATGTCCCTACGAATATAGGTACGAAAATTCTCAATAAAATACTAGGAAACCAAACTTAGCAGCACATTCTAGGGATCACTCACCATGACCAAGTAGGATTTATTACAGGGAGAGACGGTGGTTCAAAATATGCAAATCAATGTGATACACCTTATTAACAAAATGAAGGATAAAAATCATATGATCATCCCAATAAGTGGAGAAAAAACATTTGACAAAATTCAACATCCGTTCATGATAAAAACTCTTAACAACTTAGCTACAGAAGGGATGTACCTCCGCATAATAAAGGGTGTATATGAGAAGTCCGCAGCTAACATTATGCCTAGTGATAGAAGGGTGAAAGCTTTTTCTCTAAGATCAGGAACAAAACAAGGGTGCCCACTCTCACTACTCTTACTCAACATAGTATTGGAAGCTCTAGCCAGAGGGATGAGGGAAGAAAAAATAAGTAAATAAATAAAAAGCATGAAATTGAAAAAAAAAAAAAGTAAAATTTTTCTATTTGTAGATGACATGCTTGTATATATATAAAATCCTAAAGACTCCATCAAAAAAACTGTTAGATCTAATCAATGAATTCAGTAAAGTTCCAGGATACAAAATTAACATATGGTAGTACATTTATATACTAACAAGGAATTATATGAAAAAAGAAAATTACCACATTTACAATAACATTAAAAACAAAGGATAAATTCAACCAAGGAAGGTGAAAGATCTCTACACTTAACACCACAAGGTACTAATGAAAGAAACAGAAGGTAAAAATAAATGGAAAGGTATCCTGTGTTCATGAATTGGAAGACTTAATACTGTTTACATTTCCATATTACTCAAAGCCATCTACAGATTCAATACTACCCCTATCCAGATTCCAATGGCAAATTTTACAGAAGCAGCAAAAATATCCTAAAATGTATATGGAACACAAGAGACTGACTAGCCAAAGGAATCCTGAGAAAGAAGTATAAAGCAGGGGCATCACACTTCCTGATTTCAAGCTATATTATACAGTGATAGTAATGAAAACAGTATGGTAAAGGCATGAAAACAGATACAGACCAACAGAACACAAGCAAGAACCCAGAAACACACCCCTGTGTATACAATCAAGTAATATTTGAGAAGGGAGCCAAGAATACTCAATGGTGAAAGACAGTCTCCTCAATAAATGGTGATGAGAAAACTGGATGTTTACATGTAAAAGAATGAAAGTAGACCCCTATTTGTTCCACTCACAAAAATTAACTCAAAATGGATTACAGACTTGAATGGAAGACCAGAATCTATAAAACTCCTAGAAGAAAACACAGGCGGTAACTCCTTGACACTGGTCTTGGCACTGATTTTCTGGATATGACATCAAAAGCACAAGCAACAGAAGCAAAAATAAATAAGTGGGACTATATCAAACTAAAAAGCTACTGCACAGCAAAAGAAAACAACCCACAAAATGAAAGAACAACTTATAGAGAAAAATTTATTTGTAAGCCATATATCCAATAAGGAATTAGTAGCCAAAATATGTAAAGAACTCCTACAACTCAGTAGCAAAATATATTTAAGGATATGTGAACATATATATATATATATATATATATATATATATATATATATATGACAATTAAAAATGGGCAAAGCACCTGAGTAGACATTTTCCTAAATAAGTTACATGAATGGCCAAGAGGTATATGAAAAGGTCCTCAACATCACTAATCATTGGGGAGATGTGAATCAAATCCACAATATCACTCCATGTCTGTTAGAATAGCGATTGTCAAAAAGACAAGAGATCATAAATGCTGCTGCAGATGTAGAGAAAAAAGAATCTTTTGTCATTCTCCCTCAACCCCAGGCAGACTTCACTATCAACAGAGGCGGTTTAAAGAACTATGGTTCTGGGGCACCCGGGTGGCTCAGTTTGTTAAGCATCTGACTTCGGCTCAGGTCATGATCTCATGGTTTGTGGGTTCGAGCCCTGCATCAGACTCTGTGCTGACAGCTCAGAGCCTGGAGCCTGCTTCAGATTCTGTGTGTGTCTCTCTCTCTGCCCTTCCCCTGCTAACGCTCTGCTCTGTCTCTCCCGAAAACGAATAAACATTAAAACAAAAAAATTAAAAAAAAAAAATAAAGAACTACGTTCCTGAGAAAGGACTGTGACCTGGCCTCCACTGGGGCCTCTGCTGGGCAGTTCTGCTCGGAGTGACCCTGAGACCTCTGCTTAGTCTCCGCAGCCAGAGTAAAACAGGAGCATCATTTGCCTGATGACCTAGGTTCCCTAGGCACCCACAATGCTGGGCGCTTTCAGTCAAAAGGACTGAAGACTAACTCTCGAACCTGTTTCTATAAAACACTAACTCCCAACATACTAAAAATGTCGTAAAGTGTGTAGAAAATGAGCTTCGTGGTATCTCTTCTGTATACTTAATAAAGTCACTCTGAAGCACGTTACGCTGACCAATCAGTGAGACCGTGCTGGTTCACCACTTCTGCTCTGCACCGGCTGGGAGAACCTTGAACACAAGCCCTGGGCAGGCCTCACCCTCTAGACACGGACACCCCCATCTTCTCATTCTGAATCACCACTCCCCAAATTTAAAAAAAAAAGAGGAAATCAGTTTTCCTTCACAGAAGAAATTATTTTATTCCATTAAAAAAAAGTAAAGAATACAGAATATTATTCTTTGCCTGGCAAAGCCATTTTCCCATGAGACTGAGCTCTGCCGGGTGAAGTTAACAGCGACACGTTAGAGAAACCCATGGCCTCCAGGGGCACGGTGAGCACAGACATTTGGCTGGAAGAACATTCACATGATCAAAACACTTTCTAGAGCAAAGATTCACAAGCTCATTTTATCCTGAAGACCATTTTGGATTTGAAGAGAACATTTCACTTTGAAGATCCTTCAAATTTCTAATTGAACCGGGGCAGATCGTTTTTCACCCAGCTAACAGGAGAACAATTAGAAGGCCATCTCAAGTATTCTGCCACACTTCCCTCCTCTTGCACGATGAAATCTTCTCAATTTATCTGTAGGTCTGATGTGTCAAATGACACAAACCATGCTCAAAGCTCCGCATTTGTGCGGCGTGTCTTCCTCTCTGGTGGCATCCTTTTCCAAGGTTAAGCCACCGGCCATGTAAGCCCATTTCCACTCCTCCATGGGACTGAGATGGGTTCTCAACGCAGGCTCTCAACCCTCCCCCCACACACCCTGCTGCACCTGCAAGGCCTCGGAGGCTGACCCGTGCCTCTCTTGAGGCTCTACATTGAGCACAGCTGCTGCTGTGTAGAAGAGATGGGAAAACCTCGGGCTGATGGGTGCCTGACCCCTCTTTTTATGGCCTTCACAGCAAGGGTCACTGCGAGACCCTCCATTAAGTGTTTGGTCTCTTAACAGCAGGAGCTGCACCACGCAGAGAGTGCATCTACCCAGGGGAAACACCGAGCCCCTTTCTAATGCAATGGCTCTAGAGTTCCTTAGAGTCAAGAAGAGGCAGGAAGGAGACCTGCCCTCCCTGCACCTCCCTTCCAGGTACACACAGGGGCTGCTGGAACACTGGACTGGTGACTGTTCAGCCTTAGAAGGGTCACATGTCGGGACCTCGATGAGAGGCACGCATCTTTCTCTCTGCACCCACTCAACTCCAGACACTGGCCGGCAGCAATTCCTTCCAAGGATGCGGACTTAGGGGATCTGGTTAGCCACTGCGGTGGGGAGACACCCCAGGTGAAACTGAGCAACAGCCCCAAGTGTCCCGGCCAGGACGTGCTGGACACACCACGCAGCAGCTTAAAACAGGCCTGTGTGTCACTAAGTTAGCTCTGGAAGTACTAACTTCCAAGGAACAGAACTGCCATTCACTCAATATTAGTGCAATTTGGATTTAGGGTGTTTTCGATTCTAGAAGGGACACTGTCTCAAAAAGGCTAACTGGTGGGGCGAATATGAAATGGGGCCTGTTGTAATTGTTATCTGTCGGACTCCAAAACAGGGTGATATTCAACGCTACTGGACAGCACCTTCGCCAGGGAGACAAAGAACACCATTTGTCAGAGTCAGTCATCCCTTCGCAGCAGGCAGGGGACACCGCAAACAGCCAAGTGACCAAAGCTGACCCCAGAGGCTCCCACACTGAAGGTCCAAAGCCGGTCTTTAATTTCCAAACACATCCAACTCGGGGGCCCACACAGGGCCAGTCCACGACATGCCTTCAAGAAGCGGACCTGCCGCGTGTCGGTGTTTCTCTTGCTGTAACTTCTGGATGGAGGAGGCTGAGGGTGCTGGTGTTTCGGCCCCCACAGCCTTGGATTGGGCGAGCCTACTGCCCAGGGCGAGTGTTACTGAGAACACAATGGCGTTTTCTGAAACGTGTCCGTGTGTCATAGAAAAGGATACGCGGCACCCTCAGCCACGGCCGACAGCAGGCGGGGCACGTTAGAAGGTCCAATGCTGAAGCTGGCCTGATTCGTCAGCAACAACAACGGCTAGTTCCCTGCCCGGGTGCTCTGACTGAACTGGCTGTCTGCAGAGGCCGCGGTTGGCACTGGAAATGCTAATCTGGGGGCTTGCCCTGGAACCGCACTCACTGTCATCGAGCCATTGGGGACAGTAGTTGTGTTCAAGCTGCTGGGGATCTCGCCAGTAGCTTGTATTTTAAAATACACCAAATAAAACACCGGTAAAACAATCCCAATTAGAAGCATGATAAAAACAGCATTCCACCACTGAATCCCACAGTCTGCGCCATTTGTCGGGCTCTTCGGGGGCGCTGGAAGCAGCGGCTGGCCGGAGGTCTCACCACAGTAACTTTCATTTAAAAAGATTTCCGACTGCACTGCGCGCTCAATATTCTGGTCAATGCCCTTAAAGAAATCCGTCAGTGGGCTGGACAGGGCACTGGCGCCTACCACTGCTCTGTCTGGCTCTGGCAGCTCCTCGAAGGTCACTCTGGTCTCTGAGGACGGGCTTGGGAGGGGTCTGAGTTCTTTGTGGGTCTCTGTTAGGATCCCGTGATTTTTCACTGGGATCTTAATAGATTTCAAAGCATATAAATCTTGTTCTCTGATGAAGTTGTTGACTTTCTTGATATCTGCGACCTAGGGAAGTCACGAAGACAATATCATGAAATATGTAAACTCCTCAGAATATCCAAAAAGTAGCTCTTTCTGAAAGAGGATCCAAGCCCACCCCCTTTACGACCCTGATGAATATTGGAAAATCGCACCTGTACACACAATGAGTTTAGGCTGAATAACTTTGTTTTTTTGGCTTTAACTCAGCCTTAACGCATAGCTTAATCATCACATTTCCGAGCAGACTTACAAGTTTGAATAACGTAAGATCGGTTTTGGAAAGGAGTTTTTTGTTTACAGTGTGACTGCAACAAAATGTTTTTAGGTGAAACCCAGCCATGGTACTAAAAACGCAATAGCCGGGTCTACTTCTTTTAACTCTTGAGGCAACAATGCCCCCGTCTGGCTGACTTCCCTCCCACAGCAGAACCTGGTTCAGGATCTGATTATATTAGCGACTGCCAAACCAAATCTCAGCTAGCTTGACAGACACTCAGAACTGACTTGAACTGTAATTTTGTTCTAAGAGGTTATGTCCTCCTGATTCTACCATGTTTTCATGCCCAGAAGTACCGTATGGTATAAAAACTTTTTTAAATAAAAGCAATCTAGAGTTAATTCACTTTGAGGATTTCATAACATTTGTGATACTGAGTAACACGTAGGAAATTACACGAATCAAGTTGAAAAGTATGGACTGAAATCTCCTGTTCCAATAGGAGGACTGCCAGAGAAAGGGCAGCACCGTGAGGGCGGCACTGAGTTTCACAAAGTAACAAAGTCTGTGACAAACTCCTTCCATAATCAAATCTTAAAGGAGGGGTGGTGCAAAATAAAAGTCGAAGATAAACGCTCCCTCAAGCTAATGTGTGGAACTTACGGAAAGCATCAGAGAGGGACTTTGAGGTTCTAACTCCTAAGTCCGCTCTAAGTAGAGTGTAACTATGGCCAACAGACCTTTATTCAAATCAATCATTTCCATTATTTCACTTATTGAGCAATTGTTTTTATCATCTAGCTGAACTGGGGTGGTGGACGCGTTTAATTTCCCATGTCCTGAAACTAAAGTATAATGTGCTTGAGACCTTTTAGTCTTTGCCCTTAATAAACTAACACCAAAATTTATTTACTTTTAGTAGGAAAACTGATTACTTATGGGAGGCATCATATATATATAGTCTTCACGGCTTTATTAAACCTCACTATTCTAAAAAGCCCACAGGTGCAGCCCATGTTCAATAAACCGTACAGTATGCCTACTAGAAGCTGGTTAGAGAGTCAAAAATAAATCTCCGTACAATTGAGAGACCGCCATGTGTCCCTAGGAGATCAGCCTATTTCCTCGGGGAAATACCACAGCATCCTATACAATGTGTGTAGCCATTTGAACCCTGTTAGATAAATGACAAGACACTTTCAGGAGGAAAAGATTTTTAAAATAAGTTGGTTAGAAGGCCTTAGAGGAGGCCACAGAAAGTTGTAACACAGTGTTATTAACAAAATGAAATAAAGAGTTTCAATCTAGGAGAAAATGCAGCAATTCTATAAATACTTTCCTACTTACTTTGCCATGTTAATCACTCTGAATGCTAAAAACATAATTAAAGAGAGAAACAGGGTTATATAGATACACAGCGTACACAGGCTAGATCATGCAGTTCTAAAAAAGAGAGAACGTAAAACTTGACCAATCCAATAAGCTGCGACCAGCAAGAAAGGGTCAGAAAAAGAGAAGTGTTAAAAAAAAAAAAAAAAAAAGCCAAGCCTAGCAAACATTTTTTTGGATAAATTCTGCGTGGCATCTTTGGCCCTGGTAGGTCTTAAACGAAATACGTTCAAAAGAAAACAAAAATAATCAAAGAAAGGTTTCCGAAATCATTTGGAGGAACAAGGAGAGAAGTGCTCTGCAGAGAGAGAACTGGCCCCAACACCTGCGATTCCTAACCCTCACTTTTCATGACCCCAAGGTTCCGAACTGAAAGTACTTCCACCTAGTACTTCCACCTGCGTTCCATCTCGGGCCAGACGGGAGAGTCCTCTACTGCTACAAGAGGTCTCTAAAACCGCCCCGGGTGGTGGGGGGGAGGGGTCAGGAAGGAGCAGCAAGGGTCCCCACCCTTCAGTGAGGTCCTTAGATACACAGGGGCCACCTTCACCAGTGGGGTTTCTTACTTTGCAGCCATACTGAAGAGCGAGCTTGTTGAGGCTGTCCTCCTGGGCCAGCTCCCGCTGAAGCAGCACCACGTCCCCCGCTCCTGGCTGGTGAGGGTGGGGGGCACCCTTCTTCTGGCGCTCCTTGCCCCGGGGCCGCAGAGCCATGCGGTGGGACTCTTCCTCAGAGGAGTCCCCTGAGTCCCCAGCACCGTTCTCAAACACGTAAACGTTGCTGGTCGGAGTCCTACAGACAATGGCTGGGCCTTGGAAGGTCTTGGTTAACACTTCCTTCTGCCTCATTTTCTTAACTGAAAACCAAACCCCAGGGTTAATTCCATACAAGGTAAGGGACTTATTGTTAGAGAGATTACTCCTGTCCCGGACCACTATAAATACTCAACGGATACCGTCAGTACAAAAAAGAATGCGTTTTTACGCTAGCTCAGATGGAGGGTGAGAGACAGGTAAATAATTCCCTGATTGCGCACTTTTTGCATAGAAAATGAAAAGAATCCGGGGGCACCTGGCTCAGTCGGTTAATCTGCCAACATCGGCTCGGCTCAGGTCATGGTGATCTTGCGATTCCTGGGTTTGAGACCCGCATCAGGCTCTGTGCTGACCGTTCAGAGCCTGGAGCCAGCTTTGATTCTCTGTCTCCTGCTCTCTCTCTGCCCCTTCCCCGCTCGTGCTGTTTGTCTCAAAAATTAAAAAAAGAAAAAAAAATAAAAGAATCCCCTTTTCCCTCTTATTCCTCATCCACAGCTGTGTCTCCCCAAAACCCACACAGATAAAGAAACTTCTCTTTTGGGTGTCAGAGGTGTAAAGAAGCTACCAAGATCCCCGCAAGGAGAGGGAAAGGCTGTTCCCACTTTCCCTGCTCTGTGAATCTTAACTCGGAACTTTGGACAAAACAATTCTTGTTCATTACACATTCCGAAGTATCCTCACCAAGAAGGTCAAGACTAAGGGCTCTTACTTATGCAATTTAGGAGAATGAAATACTCTGATTTCAAGTGCCAAAAGCTTGAATTACACAGTATGCGGGGCAAGTTGGGGAGAAAATTCTTGTCGAACTAAGAAAATTCGTCTTGTTTCTCAAAGGCTCCTCTGCCTTCATTACACCCCACGTCTGGTTTTTATTTTCACCTCCTACCAAGGGCCAAAGCCACACTACCCGCTTTCCCCTCTCCAAACTGTCCGAACGAGGTTCCAGACACGAAATCTCAAACACGGGGAATGACAGCCTCGGAAGGAGCTGGCATCAGAGCACAGGGGGGTGACGCCTTCGGGGACAGCCGGTGCCCCTCCCCCGCCCCCCCGCGGCCTGGCCGCCCACCCACTCCAATCCACACCCTACAGACCCGCGGGCCGGGAGGACGGAGGGGGCGGGCCGGCCTCCCGGTCAGAGCTCGGGGCCTGCGAGGGGCCCTGGAGGCTCCCAGGCCTCAGTTTCCCTCAGAGCCCCTGCCGTGCCAGGAGGGCGGTCCCCAAAAGGGCGCTGACAAAAGCAAAACGGGGCGCAGGCGGCTCCTAGTCTTAGATGGACGGGACCCCAACATTCCACAAAGGCACGACCTCCGACCTCTGCCCTTCAACCCCAACAACCTCCAGCCAGCCCCTGACGGTGACGGTTGCCGCCCCTCCAGAGGTAGGAGGCTGGCCCACCCCCGAGCCGACCAGCCGGGCTAAGCCGCCGCGCCGCTGAGGGCCCGTTCGGTCCCCCTCCCAGCACCGCGGCCCCTCCTGCAAGCCCCGGTACCTCCGCGCCCGGGATCCGCCAAGACTCACCGCCACCGCCGCCGCACCTGCTGATTGGCTGCGGAAATCAGCAGGTCCCCAGGGGGCGGGGACGGCGAGCCAGCCAATGAAATCAGCGCTGAGCGGGCTCTGGAATGAGACGAGTTAAGCTGAGAAGTCTGTACCGGAAGCGCCGCCCGAGGGCGGGGCCGGGGCGGAGCCTGGGCGGGGAGGGGCGGGGAGGGGCGGGGCTCCAGCTGTCCGACACGACTCTGGCCCCGCCCGCCTGCCTGCCACGGAGGCACCAGCGGGTCCCAGCTGCAGGTTTTGCCTCTGCTGTAGGCTGTAAAACGCCTTACCTCCCTCTCCCAGTCCTCTGCTGAGCCTCAGCTTTCTCACCTGTAGAAGAGGCCTGTGTGTCAATGGTGCGTAACGAGGGGGCGGATTCCTAGGAGAGCGGGTGTCCCCAGCTGAGGCCTCCCGCTGCGAAGCGGCTTCTCTGGCTCTGGCTGGAAGAACCCGGAGTCTCCACATCTTGAGCCCTTACCACCACAGGAAGAGTTTGCTCCACTCTGCTCACGAAGACGGAAAAGTCCACCAAAGTAAAACACCGAACCACGACAACACGGACCAAAACAACACAATTTACCCAATGTCGATGGTGGAAGACTCCTTAAGCTTAATAGTGATGGATGAACACTCTCATGCACTAAAGCACAAAGGTTTAACACTTCAACCCCATATAGGAAACCAAAATTAAAAACCAAACCGTAACCAGGGGGAAGTAATTGCAACAAACACCACAAAAGATTAAAATACTTAACTGAGACAAACTTCATCTGATTAATGAGAAAGTCACTGAGAGCCCATAGGTAAATGGGTGGGAAGCATGAGCAGACAACTCACCAAAGAATACAAATGACTAATAGGGAAGAAACATGAAACCTCAGTAGTAACGAAATGAAACTACAGAGCCAAAGGATAAAAACAGTAAGATCGCTCCCTTTTACGGCTCTCCATCCTAGTTAAAATAAAAGTCAATTTCCTTATCTTGGCAGACAAAGCCCAAAATGCTGTGAGGGCTCCAGTCCATTCTCTGTCATTTACTCATTCTTTTTAGCCCCTCTTCCCTTTTCTTCTGACTTTTAAACGACCCAGATCTCCCACCCCTGGCTCCTCACAGGAATGTCCTTCTCTCAGCTGCTGGTGTGGTCAGAAAGCCTCAGATCAGTCACTTTTACAGCAGAGCCTTCCCCGTCCGCCAAATATACCTAACCACTCCCTCCATGCTCTGTCAGGACATTCTGTCTCCTCATCCCACTTCTCAGTTAATTTACTTGTTTTATTGCCAGAATCCTCTTGTCCGTAATTATCTTCTGTTGCTCACCACAACCTGTGTCCAATTCAAAGCCTACACTCAGTAAAGACTGGTTCAACAGGAGAGACATTAAGTGACCTGACCTGGGGTACACAGGAGGGCAGTGGCAGCAGCAGCAAAATCTAAATCCTAAGGTGTCTGACTCCAAAAGCCCACCTGGCAGCCACAGCTGTACTCCCGGCCCAGAGGGCTTGGTCATGGCCAGGTGGATTTGGCAAGTCTAGGTATCCGAATCTAAGAGTGATTAACCAGGAGAGGAATCAGAGCAGAATCTGCAAAGCTGAATTAACAAAACCACTCCCTGGTTAGTTTCACCTGCTTCTCTCATTCAGCATGTCTAAGAGAAAACAAATCCGAATCCCACTCCCAACCCCACTTCCTCCCAAATCCAGGTTCAGGAGAGATTTTATTTGAAAGGTTTATTGCAAGGGGAGAAGAAGATTGTTGCAGGAAGGAGAACCCTCTGACAATAAGGTCTGCAAGTATCTCAGGAGTTAGACAGAAAGGGCTTTTCTTTTATAGAGAGAAGGGAACAAGTCTAAAAGGAGCCAGGTGCAAGGAAGTGGAATAAAAGGGTGGCAGAATTGGAGAGTAGATACGAAAACGTTCTACCCGAGGCCAGCCTGTTGATTCTCAAGAGGGCTTGTATGCTGGCTCAGGCTGAATGTGAGCTAAAGTCCATTCAGGCATCTGGATGAAGGAGAGAGGCTTTGTGGAATTTCGGTTAACGAGGCTTTTTTTCTGATTGATCAGTGGGGACAAGAGGCTCGGCTAATCATTTATGAGGGAAAGAAACAGAATTTAGAGGGTCTGTGTCTGCCCTTGTCACAGGTAGACAAGGACAGCATCAATGTGGCTTCATGGGGAAGGAAGGGTTCTTTGCAATAAGCCATTTTCCAGAACACAATGGGTGGGTGGGGATGGGGAGAGCTTAACCTTGGCTGTTTTCCAGGAGCACAGGGCGTGGGTAAAGTTAAGCACAGTCAAGCTTCTGTCTGTGGATCTACCTCAGCGTCTCCAGCCCTGGAGCACAGTGGTGAGTAAAGCTGACAGCCTCGCATGGAACTTACGCTTCTCAAGATAAGCCAAGGCATACGTAGAAAGAGCATGACAGATTATGCTAGATCCTTGAAAAAAAGGAAAACTAGGTCATATCCATTAACAAAAATTATCCAAACTTCATAAAGGCCAAAGGATGGTTGTGTGTTCTTCCAGTATCACCCTGGAGCTTGGTTTGTGAGCCCACCCAAGAATAATCTGATTCTCAACAGCAGCAGTTCTCAAAATGTGGTCGATGAGATCTGGGGAGCCCCTGAGACCTTTTCACTGGGTCTATGAGGTTAACACTATCTTCATAGTAATGCCAAGATGATTTTCCTTTTATATTTTATTCTCTCTTGGTAGACAAGTAATTTAGCTAACATATATTGAGTCCATACTGGATACAAGGCCACCCAACAGTCCTGTGAGGTAGGTATTATTACAATCCCCAAATTACGGATGGGATTTGAGTGTAACAGAAATTGCAAGATGCCTACTCAATATCCATTCTAGCCTTTTCCTTCGGAAAAGAACCCCAATATCATTTGGGGCAGCAATGTGCCAGGCTGACAGTACCCTCCCCAGTCTTCTTGCAGCGGGTTGCACCCCCATGAATAGGTTTCAGACAATGGATCGGAAGAGGAAAATGTCGGGCGGGACTTCTGACAAAGCTTTTCAAAGGCAGACATCTGGAAAAGCTCTGTATAATATGTGTGTTCTTTTTACCCTCCCTCCCTCTGCCTGGGATGAAGATGTGATGGCAAGGACACTGCACTCATCTTGGACGTTGAGGCAAATTTGGAGGTGGAATCCATGTGCTCAGGATGGCAAAGCAGAAAAGATGGAAAGTGTGCGGGAAAGAACTAAATGCCCCCATTGTATAAGAGGTTAAGATTTCTGTTAGCAGCAGCCGATGCAATTCCTGAGTTAGGTACTTGGGCACAGAGTGATGTGTCCTAGATGCTTTGGCTAGTAAGTATGAGAGGCAGAATTCAGCCCCAGACAGTGACTACAGAAGCCCACGTTCTTATACAGGCAGGCTTCTGGGCAGAGCTCAGTTCTGCTTTCTCCGCTGGCCCGCCTCCAGGATGCCTACTAACTTGGTGAACAGTTCCTTCAGAAACATACCCTGGTTTTCCCTCCAGGCCCCTGGCTAGGCTGGCTGAGGTGCAGTTCCTCAGCCCAGGTGAGGTCAGAGAGGAGCGTTGGAGCAACATGGCTCCTCCTCTGCACTGTGTCCGGGTCACATCCACCAAGGACAGGTCCACGGCTCCCGAGCTGAGAAAGCTGTGATTGATCCTCCACAAGCCGACAGGCCTACTCAGAAGCCACTCAAACTCCTGCCAAACCTAGAGCATCCTGTCGCCTGTGTCAGCCTGCCATGGACTGAATTGTGTCCCCCTAAATCCAAATGTTGAAATCCTAACCCCTAATGGGACTATTTGGACATAGGGCTATAAGGAGATAATTCAGGTTAAACAAAGTCATAAGGGTGACTGATCCAACAGAATTAGTGTCCTTATAAAAAGAGACATTAGAGAGCTTGCTCTCACTCTCTCCTTCCCTGCTCACACTCAGAGGAAAGACCATGCGAGGATGCAGTGAGAAGGTGGACATGCCTGAACCAGAATCTGAACCCTGATGGACCTTGGAATTCCAAATTCCGGAACTGTAAGAAATAAATTTCTGTTGTGTAAGCCATCCAGTCTGTGGGGTTTTGATATGGCAGCCCGAACTAAGACGCCAGCCTTCTCCCTGGAAGGGCAGAAGATGGAAAGGAACAGATGCTGAGTGGCCGATTTCTACTAGGTATTTCAAACTCCAGTGGGTAGAGAGCAGAGATTTGTGCTGGCAAAGTTGTTAGAATTTCTTAAGCTGCAACTTCTCATTTTACAGAGAGGAATTTAAGGCCCAGAGACACGGGGGACTTGCCCAACAGTGCACAGCAGGTGAGCTGTAGCCTTGAAGCCTGGTGGAAGATGAATGTGTCCAAAACTGGCGCTGCACTTCCCAGCTGTGTGCCCTTGATCGAGGCCTGTAAGCCTTCTGGGCCTTGGTCCCCTCCTCTGTGGTCTTGTTCCCTATGCGTGGAACATTTTCAATTTACGTCTGTTGTCTTAGCACAATTATGAACACTCCTTCGCTTTTCGTAGTGTGGACACACCCTCTACCTCCCTTTCTGGCAGTCTGCAAGGCGAAGGCTCCCCACCCACCCCTTGGAGGATGCTGCTGGGTCATCCACCTCTGCGTGGAGTTACCCAAGACGGCGTTAGGAGTTCATTGGAGAGTGGTAGGGAAAAAAAGTTTTAAAAAGTATATTGCATTTAGCACAGAAAAAAAATCATTAAAAAGTTAAAATGCACAGAGCGCCTGGGTGGCTCCGTTGTTTGGGCATCTGACTCTTGGTTTGGCTCAGGTCATGATCTTGTGGTTTGTGGGTTCAAGCCCCGCATCGGGCTTTGAGCTAGTGGTGCAGAGCCTGTTTGGGATTCTCTTTCTCTCCCTTTCTCTGTTCCTCCTCCTTTCTTGTGTTCTCTCTCTCTGTCTCAAAATAAATAAACTTAAAAAAAAAGTTTAAGAAGTTAAAACCCATATAATAAATTTAATAAATTGCATATAAATATTTCTATCTTTGGTATATTAATATCCTAAATATATAAAAGGCATTCAGGTCTCAATATGAAAAAAAATATCCATAGGAAAATTGCTGAATGATACAAACAATTCACTGAAGAAATGCATATAGAGACAAGGTGTTGGGGCACCCGGGTGGCCCAGCTGGTTAAGCATCCGAGTCCAGATTTCATCTCAGGTCATGATCTTGCAGTTGGTGAGACAGAGCCTGATGCCGGGCTCTGTGCTGGCAGCAAGGGGCCTGCTTGGGATTCTCTCTTTCCCTCTCCTCCTCCCCCTCCCCCACTCGTCTTCTCTTTCTCTCTCGAAATAAAATTTAAAAAGTTAAAAAAAAGAAAAAAGGTCTTAATTTGGCAGATGGTCAAATAGTGGAAATTCACATAGCTGTGAGAAATTGGAAGAAGTCAAATCCAAATGCGTATGGTAGTATAGGTGGGGAAAGGGTACTCTCAGGTCCTGTTGGTGGGAGTTTCCATTGGGACATCGGTAGCATTAGGCAGCAATGACCTTTACATTGCGCATATTCTTTGATCTTGTCTCCCACGTTTAGGAATTTGCCAAAAATACAAGTAGGACATGTAAAAAGATTTGTTACAAGGCTGTTCTTAATGGTGAGAGATTAAAAAAAAAACATGAAAAACAAATGTCCTATAGGAGGGGATTAGGTTGCATTCATGTAGCTCATTTATGAAATGAAATAAAGCACACTTGTTTAAAATAATCTTGTAGAAGTGACAGTATTCACATGGAAGGATGTTTATGAATAACAAGCACTTAAAAATCTCTAGGAAACGGGCTACTGGGTGGCACAGTGCATTGAGTGTCCCAACTCTTGGTTTCAGCTCAGGTCACCATCTCACCATTCATGAGTTTGAGCCCTGCATCGGGTTCTGCACTGACAGTGCAGAGCCTGCTTTGGATTCTCTGTCTCCCTCTCTCTCTGCCCCTCACCCCCCTCTCAAAAAATAAACATTAAAAACAAAGAAAAATCTCTAGAAAAAAGAGAAAGGGACATACATCACCCCACACACATCTGAAGGTTATAAAGCAGAATGCCTATAGTGGTTATTCCTGGGTGATGTAATAATTGCCTTATTTATGCATGCTTGTATTTTTAATCATTTTTTAAAATGTTTCTTTAATTATTTTTGAGAGAGAGAGCACACACAAGTGGGGGAGGAACAAAGAGAAAAAGAGGGAGACACAGAATCTGAAACCTGCTCCAAGCTCTGAGCTATCAGCACAGAGCCTGACCCGGGGCTCGAAGCTACGAACTGTGAGATCATGACCTGAGCCCAAATCAGATATTTAACCAACTGAACCACCCAGGTACCCCGAGTGTTTGCGTTTTTAAACTTGTCTCTGCCACACATGTTTACTCCCGTTATGGGGAGGTGGTGCACCAAACCGTGGTTAAAGCTGCAGATTCGTGCTGAAGTCAGACATCAGACTTTGTTGCAGCCAAATGCTCTACCCTTGAACTAGACCCACTCAGACATCCAGTTCTGAAGCCAGCACCAGCCCTTAGGACCAAGAAGAAAATTCTGTGACCTCTGTAAGCCCCAGTTTTCTTGTCTATAAAATGAGATCAGAGATAGATCGTGCTACTCACCAGGTGCTTAGCATACAATGAACATTCTGGGAACATAATATCATTACTATGACAGGGGAAACCATAAAGTATAACATAAAGGTACAACTTAGGGAGCTGGAGTTAACTCCAGCTCCCTAAGCTAGGGTGGGAATGTATCATTTAAAGAATAATGTATTCTCCCTAAGTTAGGGTGGGAATGTATCATTTAAAGAATGTTTGTGAGGATCAGATCTGTTCTGATTTAGGAACAGGTTTCTCAGGTGAGTTTTAAACGTGTTTGTCAGCAGCTTTATTTGTGTCAGATTCAATTTTCCCCTGGGCTAAAGGATGAGGAGTTGCCCAAGAACAGGAGCCTGATAGGCTGGACAAGCTTCCTAGGCAATGCTGGGGTGGGGAGGGGGGCACTGCCCTTCGGACTTGGTGAGTGCCTGACCTGAGCTCCTGGTCATCCCAGGCTGACTTCCCCCGGCCCTTCCCTTCCTCCCACCTGGAGCCTGGGTCTGCTTTCTCACTGCCACCTTGGTGGGAACTCAGGGTCCAGTTTTGGTTTCCCTGAAGAGCCCCACCCCGAAGACCTAGGTATATACAGCAGAGTGTTGGAAGATTTCATAGACATATCTTACCTTCACTTTGTCCCTCTCAGTAGCAAAACCTCAGCCACTCCTCTCCCCCTGCAATTTTCCAATCCCCTTGCTTCCTCCCTTGCCAACCTTTCAGCTCAGCTCTGGCTTTCCTGGGCATACCTGGGAATTATGCCCAGGTTCAGAGAGCCTGAGGCAACAGCTCTATGGCCTCCAGCTCTTTCTAGTCCCCTGGAATCATGCAGGGGACAGATTTTCATAATTTGTAGAAGAATTACATGCTGGGGCACCTGGATGGCTCAGTTGGTTAAGTGTCTGACTCCTGATTTCAG
Organism: Paguma larvata; assembly: GCA_030068075.1. Classification (NCBI taxonomy): domain Eukaryota; kingdom Metazoa; phylum Chordata; class Mammalia; order Carnivora; family Viverridae; genus Paguma; species Paguma larvata. The sequence continues at coordinate 124,236,384 of CM057827.1, read as the reverse complement.
CTCAGGTCATGATCTCATGGTTCGTGGGATCAAGCTCCACATCGGGCTCTGGGTGATTACAATATGGAGCCTGTTTGGGATTCTCTCTCTCCATCTCTCTCTGCCTCTCCCCTGGTGGCATGCATGCTCTCTCTCTCTCTCAAAATAAATAAATAAACATTTTTAAAAAATTGTTTAAAAAAAGAATGACATGCAAAAGCAATACTATTTTAGATATATTAGGTTACAAAAAAGATTACCAAAATCAATTTCCCCTTTTCTTTGGGCTATTTAAAAAAATTTTTTTAAATGTTTATTTATTTTTGAGAGAGAGAGTGCAAGTGGGGGAAGAGCAGAGAGAGAGGGAGACACAGAATTGGAAGCCGGCTCCAGGCTCTGAGCTGTCAGCACAGAGCCCGACACGGGGCTCAAACTCACAAACCATGAGATCTGACCTGAGCTGAGGTCAGGCACTTAACCAACTGAGCCACCCGTCACCCGTCTTTCGGCAGTTTTTAATGTGGCTACTAGAAATTTTAAAATTGCTTCGAGTTCACATTACGTTTCCACCGCTGGTGGTGACTGAAATCCACTGTTCGGAGCCTACCTCGATCTGAAGGCCACCTTGTTCTTTCTCCAAAGGGTCCCTCCCGGTTAACAGCAAATATCCTGAATATTTGCATCAGGTCCTAGCTCTGCCAAGAGGTTGACAGCTCCGGAGGGGACATAGAGAGACAGGGATAGTGCCAAAGAGACCCTTTTTTGCATCCTCACCCTGCCTTCCCAGACATTCCAGCCGGGACCCTGGACCTGATGTCAGTCCACAGGTGGTGTGGGTCAGCCCAGTAGGTGGGAAGTCTCTCAGCTGAAGACTAAGGGGCACCGTTCCAGGGGAAGGTCTAGGGGAATGCTGCATTCAGTGATATTTCAGAGAGCAGAGGGTTAATGCTACACCCAAAACTGAGGCGCCAGGAGCCTCAGTTGGAAGCAGCACCCGGAGCCAGGGTCTGAGGAGCGAGGGAACCTGGAGACCATGGCAGCAAAGGTAGGTAAAGAGGGGCCCTGGGCTCCTCAGCCAAGAATCCTCAGAGAAAGATTTGATGTCAAGGTTTCCTGGCTGGAAGGACGTTTTGGGTGAAGTTCTGTGTCATTGTGGATCAGGGTACAAATCTGTGAAATTGCGGGTACCTCAGGTAATGCCACTTGTTGGGACCACCAAGCGGCGGAAGATTTGATCACGTGCATGAGCGTGTCTGTGTCCCTCAGTGGGACTGTTCTACAGTTAAAACAGACTTCGATGTTGGTGGGAATGCAAACTGGTGCAGCCACTCTGGAAAACGGTGTGGAGGTTCCTCAAAAAAATGAAAATAGAGCTACCCTATGACCCAGCAATAGCACTGCTAGGAATCTACCCAAGAGACACAGGAATGCTGATGCATAGGAGCACGTGTACCCCAATGTTCATGGCAGCACTTTCGACAATAGCCAAATCATGGAAGCAGACCAAGTGCCCATCAACTGACGAGTGGATAAAGAAGTTGTGGCACATATATACAATGGACTACTACATGGCAATGAGAAAAAAATGAAATCTGGCCATGTGTAGCAACATGGATGGAACTGGAGGGTATTATGTTAAGTGAAATAAGTCAGTCAGAAAAAGATAGATACCATATGTTTCCACGAATAGGTGGACTTTGTGAGACTAAGCAAAAACCAGGGGGAGGGGAAGAGGGGAAAGGAAAAAAAGACACAGAGAGGGAGGGAGATAAAACATAAGAGACTTTCAAAGACTAAGAACAAACTGAGGGTGAGAGAGGTGAGGGAGGGGGGAGAGGGGGTGACGGACATTAAAGAGGGCACGTGTTGGGATGAACATTGGGTGTTATATGTAAACCAATTTGAAAATAAACTATTATAAAATTAAAAAAATAAAAAACAAAAACAAAAAAAACCACTATAGATTAAAAAAAACACACTATAGATTTAAAAAAAAAAACAGACTTCGAGCTGATGCATCCTATATGCACTTGGTAGGTGTTCAATGCCAGGTTGTAAACATCTTGTTAACCCCATGCTTAGAATCCAGAAGGGGCTCAACAAACAACAAAATATTTATTTAACTGATTTGAATACATACTCAACTAAAGCTCCTGAAACACGAAGTTACTGTTGACTGAGGGTTCTGCTGTGTCTCTAGCCCTTTCAGCATTGTTTCCAGCCTCAAACCCTTTCAGGAAAAAGTACTCCTGTATTAGTCAGGTTTAACCAAGGAGCTACTCAGAATACTCACACTAGAGGGACCTGCATGCTGAGATTGGGGTCACAGGTGATGGATAAGCAAATGCGGGCATTAGGACAACCCAGAGATTAGCCACCACCCCTCTAGGCTGGGGCCAGAGGACGGGGTGGTGTCATGGAAATCCAGAGAACCACAAGGAGCCTGTTCAGTGGAAGCTGGAAGGTTAAAGGAGACAGAATTGCCATGGAGCTACCTCATGAGGCAGGAAGGAAGGGAGGAGACATTCTCAGAGCTCTTACCTCCTCATGCTCTCCAAATTATGCCAGCACCTCCAATCGGCTGAACCAGTTGGCCTGTGAGCCCAGGGTCAGCCCCAATGCTGCCATAGAAAGCAAAATGAGAAAGGGCAAGGAATGGCTTGGGGTATTCTGGCCCAGGGCCAGTATGACCTCCAATTGTCCTAACCTCTGAAAGGGCACTATCCATGGAGGAGTTGAACAGCCTGTTACATGCTGAATTCTGTCTCCTATTAAATTCACGCGTTGGGGGCGCCTGGGTGGCTCAGTCGTTTGGGCATCCGACTTGGGCTCAGGTCATGATCTCATGGTTCATGGGTTCAAGCCCCGTGTCAGGCTTTGTACTGACAGCTCAGAGCCTCGAGCCTGCTTCGGATTCTGTGTCTCCCTCTGTCTCTGCCCCTCCCTGGCTCACGATCTGTCTCTCTCTGTCTCAAAAATAAATTAACATAAAAAAATTAGTAAAAAAAAAATTCATGTGTTGAAGAACAAACCCTAGAGCCTCAGAATGTGACCTTATTTGGCGATAAGGTCTTTAAAAAGGTAATTCATTGAAAGGAGACCATGAGGGTGAGTCCTAATCCAATCTCACTTGTGTCCTTATAAGAAGAGGAAATTTGGACACACAGAGAGGGATGTGTACACAAAGGAAAGACCATGTAAGGAAACAGAAAAAAACTTTTTTTCAGCCATCTACAAACCAAAGAGAGAAGCCTCAGAAGAAACCAACACTGCTGATCTCAGACTTCCAACTTCCAGAACTGTGAGGAGATAAGTTTGTTGTTGAAGCCACCCTGTGAGTGATGTTTGTCATGGCAGCCTGAGCTGACTAAAACTGCCCAAGATTCCGTGTTGCTGGAGGAGTCAGAATTCAGCACAACTCCATCCCCAGAATGTGGGAAACCCACTTTTTTAACTGACAGCAGTACAAAAATGCCACCCAGATGTCCAAAGGAGCCCTTCCTGCCTTCCTCACCCATCCCTGTTGGGAGGAATGACAGACTGGTGTGTGTGTGTGTGTGTGTGTGTGTGCGTGTGTGTGTGAATGTGTGTGTACTACTGGTATCTATGGAGGTTGCTAAACATCCTACCTTGCACAGGAATGCTCCCCTACCAACAAAATAATTATCCAGCTCAAAATGTTAACAGTGTCAGGCCCAGAGACCTGAGCTACACTAAGGCTCTGTGTCTACAAGCCCACCACGTGCTTGAGACATCCAAGTAGGCTTTTGGTTTTTTACACTTTAACATGACAGATGGATAATCATCAATTAGCAAACATTAGAAGGAAGTCTCTGACCTGAATGGCAGTGAACAGAACTACAGAGAAAAAGCAACTTCGGTGAAACAGATTATACAGGGAGGAGAATATTAAAGAAATATTAAAGGGATGAAGGAAAGGAGGGAGGGAAAGAAAGACAGACAACCTGAGGAAAAGTAGGGAGGAAATGAAAGAAGATACCAGATCCATGGAAAACGAACAGGATATTATTAAAAAGGGATATTCCAAAAACAAGCAAGAACTTTCAACAATTAAAAATACGATAGCAGAAATAATAAACACTAAATAGTTTAGAATACAAAGTTAAGAAATTCTTTGAGGAAGTAAAACAAAAATCAGAGATGAAAGATAAGAGGGAAAAAAATGTAAGAAAACTAGAGCAACAGTCCAGGAGGTCTAATATCAAAATAATAGCAGTTTCATAAAGACAGTACAGGGAAAACAGAGAGGAAGAAATAATCAAAAATAGATTCCAAGAAAGTCCTCCAAATAAAGAATATGAGTATTCAGTTTGAAAGGATGAAATAGATCCACATCCAGGCACCCCATGGAGATATTTTCAAATACTGGTGATTAAGTGTGATATTGTGATTGAGAATAAGAAATAGGGGTGCTTGGGTGGTGATTAAACATCTGACTCTTCATCTCGGTTCAGGTCATAATCTCACAGTTTGCAAGTTCGAGCCCCAAGACAGGCTTGGTGCTATTAGCTTAAGATTCTCTCTCTGCTCCTTTCTCTCTCTTTCTCTCTCAAAACAAATAGGTAAACTTAAAAAAAATTGTTATAATAGGAAATATGTATTTGGTCTTCAACCCCGTTGCTGGCTCAGAGCCTCCAAAACCCTTACAATTCCTCGAGTATTGAGAGTGGCAGTTTGTTTTGTTAATGAGACAGCTTTTGGAAGGCACCTAAGGATGGAGGCTGGTGCCAGGAGAACTAAACATGTGACTAGAAGGTTAGAACTTTCAGTCCCACTCCCCTGACCTCTGGGAAGAGAAGAGGGGCTGGAGGTTGAATCAATAGCCAATGGCCAATGATTTAATCAGTCATGCCTATGTAATGAAGCCCCCTATCAAAAACTAAAGGATGAGGGTTCAGAGAGCCTACAGGTTGGTGAACATGGGGGGATTTGGGGACAGTGGTGGTCTGGGAGAGGGAATGAAAACTCCCTACACCTTGCCCTATCCACTTCTTCCATCTGGTTGTTCCTGACGTCCTTTTATAATAAACTGGTAATCTAGTAAGTAAAAAATTTCTCTGAATTCTCTGAGCCACCCCAATAAATTAATCTAACCTGAGGAGGAGATCTTTGGAACCTCTGATTTATAGCCTGTCAGACATACAGGTAACAACATGGACTTGCAACTGGCACCCGAAGTTCAAGAAGGAGGTTGTGGGAACCTCCAATCTGTTGCTGGTCAGTCAGAAGCACAGGTAGCAACCTGGCTTACAATCGATGCCTTTAGTAGGGGGGCAGTCTTATAGGACTGAACCCGTACCTATTGAATCCGATGCTATCCCTAGGTAGATAGTGTCAGAATTGAATCGAATTGTAGGACACCTAGCTGGTGTCCTGAGAATTGCTTGTTGGTGTGGGCACTGCCTCCCCTGTGCTTCCGCCCCCTGATCCCCATCCTCATACATTGAAACTGGGTCCAGGAACCTAATTTATAATGAGACTATCTTATAGACCTCAAAAGGGCAATGAAAAAAAAAAAAACCAGGTCATATTCAAAGAATGGGAATAAACATGGCCTTAGACTTCTCACTATCACACTGTGAGTAAGAAGACAATTAGACTATGTCTTCAAAATTATGAAGAGAAATGATTTTAAATCCAGAATTTTTATCTAGAACTATCAATGAAGTGAGAAGATGGAATAAAAGCCTTTTTGGGCATGTAGGATCCTCTAGAATTTACCTTCTATATACCTTTTCCTAAGATGCTAATGAAGGTTATGTTCCTGTAAAACAAGGGAGTAAAATGAAAGCGGTGAAAGGACATCCAGAAAACAGAGACTCCATCACAGGAGAGAGGGTGTGGTGACGGGTATATATGAGATGTTGGGAGCAAGTCAGATGTGTCTGAATTAAAAGAGACTAGCAGAGAGTTTAGGATTAGATTTTTTGATAAGAACATAGAAAACTAGGCAAAAATTTAAGACCTCAACAATTATGATTCCAGGATAAACAAAAGGCAGAATCTAAAATTCAGAGGGCAGAATCTAAAATTCCGAGTATTCTGCTATATGACTCAGTTGTGAAGACCATGCTGATCTAACCCAGTCATAAGTCTAAAAGGGGCTCATGAAGGGGGTGTCAATGGTACAGTGGGGCATGAGACCTCCATATTGCATGACCTTAACTGTCATTTGTGGCAGCTAATGGATAAGGTATGTTCTAGGTTGCATTGTGTTCCCCCCCACCACACTAAAAAATATATTCTTTTTGGAGTCCTAACCCTCAGAATCTCAGAACATGACCTTATTTGGAAATAGGGTCTTTATAGGCATAACCAAATTAAAATGAGATCATCAGGGTGGGCCCTAATCCAACATGACTGTGTCCTTACATAAAGGGGAAACATGGACACAGAGATAGATGCACACAGGAGGAAGACAATGTGAAGAGACGCCAGGAGAAAATGACCATCTACAAGCCAAGGAGAGAGGCCTGGAACAGATCCTTCCCTCGGGACCCTCAGAAGGAATCAACCCTACTGACACCTTGACCTTGGACTTCCAGCCTCCAGAACACTGAGACAATAAATTTCTTTTGTTTAAGCCCCCCGAGTCTGTGGTGCCTTAGGAAATGAATACATGGTATGAGTAAAAATAATCCTCATCTTCTGAACTGGGAAATTGCTATAGAATGAATTCTTGTGTTGCCCCCAAATTCATGTTGAAACCTAATCCCCAATATGAGGGCATTTAGAGGTGGAGCCTCTGGGAGGTGATTAGGTCATGAGGGGGAAGCTCTCATGAATGGGATTAGTGCCCTTATTTAAAAAAAATAAGGGAGAAATGGTCTCTCTATCAGATAATTACACAGAAGGAAGGTGTCTATCTGCAAATCAAGGAGGGGGCTCTCCCTAAGAATCGAATGGGTGAACGCCTTGATCTTGGACTTCCTAGCCCATAGAATTGTGAAAAATAAATGTCTATATTTTTAAGCTTCCTACTTAATGGTATTTTTGTTATAGCAGCCTGAGCTGACTAATATCCCACCCTGGTTTCTCACCCATAACATCGACATGCCAGAGGTTACTAGTGCCTCACCTCCCACCAGTGATGGGGTCTTCACTGCTGGCCAACAGGTGATCCAGCTCCAAAATCTTGGAAAAAGAGACCCACCAGAATTTTGAAGGAGCTCTTCTCAGATGAAGGTGAATTTACTGAATCAAGCGGACCCAAGTGGCTCAAGGGGTGGACAGTGGTGGATGTTGTGGTAAAATGCACCCTCCTAGCTGCCAGGATTGTTGGCTGATGGGTCAGAGCTGAGTCTCTCTCTGGGGATTGCTGTTTGCCTGAGGTTAAGTACGATCCTGGGGGGCACCCCAATGACTGATTAATGTTGAGGTACAGAGGTCTGACACTTGAGCTCAATTCTGGACCACTCTGAAAAGCTCGTCAGACCCCAGTTCTCCAAGGGTTGACCAAGACCTCCTTATAAGATAATTCCCAAGAACATTTTCCAATAACCCTCCTATTCACCAATCTTAGCCTTAGAATTTTGTTTCTCAAAGAATGGGACGTGAGACACTGCTGTTCAAGGTGTGAATAGAGCATAATTCATCCAACCTGTTGATGGCATTCCCTTTGTTTCCTATTTTTCAAATATAAACACTGCTACAATTAACGTCCATGTAAATATAGCTTACACGGATATGGGTTCTTTTATTACAGAGTCCCAGGAATGGGATTGGTGGATTGAAGAATACGTGTAGATTTTGTTTTACTAGGTATTGCCAGGTTGCTTTCCAAAAAGGGGGGAAACAATTCACATTTCAGCAAAAATCTTCAGAGAACCCCTTTCCCTGCATCTTTGCCCAAAAAAACGTATTTTTAAAACAAATTTTTAATGTTTTCTTTTGAGAGAGAGAAAGAGAGAGACAAATGTGAGTGGGAGAGGGGCAAGAGAGAGAGGGAGACACAGAATCTGAAGCAGGATCTGGGCTCTGATCTGTCAGCACAGAGCCTGGTATGGGGTTTGAACTCATGAACTGTGAGGTCAGGACGTGAGCTGAAGTCGGATACTTAACTGACCGAGCCAGTCAGGCACCCTTGCCCAAAATACGTATTAACACTTACAATGTTTGTTGTTGTTGTTTTAGAGAGAGAGAGAGAGAGAAAGCAAGTGGAGGAGAGGAGCAGAACAAGAGACAAAGAGAGAGAGAGAGAATCTTAAACAGGCTGAATGTTTAGCATGGAGCCCAACTCAGGGCTCAATCATGGGATCATGACCTGAGCTGAGATCATGACTGGGACACTCAACTGACTGAGCCACCCAGGCTCCCCAACACTAACATTGTCTTTAATCAGTTTGATGGGTATAAAGTGATATGTTGTTCCTTCGATGTAAATTTTTCTAGCTACTCACAAGTTTGAACACCTTTTTATATTGAACATTTAAATTCATTCTTCTGTGAATTGCTGTGTTAATTGGGTTAGGTCCAGCTACATATAGCTAGAAAACCCCAAAATAACAGAGGCTTAAATCGAATAGAAGTTTGTGTGCCTCCTGTCAAAGAATTCTGGAGGCAGGAACTGCAAGGTTGCTATTGTCGCTTTGAGAGCTTGTTCAGTGACTCAGAACTGGATTTATTTGTGTATGTGGTATAAAATAGGGTCCGGCTTGATAGCGTTCCAGCTGTATGGCCAACTGGGCCAGAACCATTTTTAAGTAGCGCATCCTTTTCCTGCTGAGTTGAAATTCCACCTTTGGCGAGCATTACAGTCATACCCGCCATGAGATCTATTTCGGGACATTTTTGGTAAGATGAACTTTTAAGCTTCATGACTTAACTTGAAACAAATGAGTTTCCCACCCGCCCTCCCTGCCTCTTCAAAGGGTGGCTCGCGTGTGTAACAATCTGGAGAAAACCAGATGTGAGGCATGCGCTGTCTTCCCGAAGCATCTATACTTTGCTTTTTGGATAACCTGATACAAGTCCTTGGTCTGTGTCGTAGATAGTTTTGAGGCAGGCCCAACAGCAGTTTGGGTGATGAATGGCCCATTGATGAGCAGGCCATTCACACATTCAAGCGAATCACGCCCTAGTTTCCTGGCCATATAGCCCAATGGCCACCTGAAAGCTCCAGTGTTAGAGGGTAGATGTTGGGTCCTGCCCACCCCACCCACTCCCAGAGTGGTGTTCACTTGGCAGCAATTGTAGTGAGCACCAAATTCTCCTACCCTCACAACTGCCCCCCAAGACTGCTGTTACGAGGTACTCTTGTTGTGATCTCCACATTACAGATGAGGCATGTGGGGAGTCAGAAGACAGAGTACTTTGCCTGGCGCACCCACTAGCAGAGTTGGACATCTAATGCCAGAGCCCCCCGCAGTTAACTGCATGCCGTGTCCGCCCGCTCACTAGAGGGTGAAGACAGATGGACAGCATGGCCATGCTAGCCGCATGTGCTCCAAGAAGACTCGGGCCCAATCTGAGCTTGGGTCAGGATTCCATGTGGCAAAAGAAGCGGCAGACGGGTTTCAGGGCTCTGAAGGAACCCCCGTACTCACTTCCTGTGTCTGCAGTGTGGATGAAAAGTGGGAGGCCAAAACAAAGAGGGTGACCGGCCTGCCCCATGGCCAAGCCCAGCTCGGACCAGCATCATGTGGGGTGGGGTGGGAGAGAGTGGCCCCCAACATCCTGCCTCTTGCAACTGGAAGTAAGTGTAAAACCTGCTCACCGGTACAGAGCGTCTCTTCCTCCATGCCCCCGTCCCTCCTGTCCCCTCTGCCGTGGCCTCAGCCTCCTTGAAGGAAAAAGGTGAGTGTTCTGGAAAACTTCAGGGAGGGGATGGAGAAATTTTTATGGCTCTGTTGAATAAAGGTGCCCAGTTCACCATTATACCTGGTCCTGTGGGTGAAGGAGGTGATGTATTCAACTAATGGGGTTTGGAATCTTCCTCATTAAGGAAAAATGCCCTGTCCTGTTGTGGCTCTCCCAAGTGCCTTGAAGTTAACTGATGCTGAGTGTGCTGTCCCTAGCCAGATTGCTCTGCCTATGATCTGATGACTGTTCCTCCTCTCCTTTGTCCACTGCCCAGCTCTTGCACTTCTGTGTAGTAAAGGGTTAACTTATCAGGCCTGGCTTGCCCTAACTCCACACATCCCAAAGGTCTTCAGAAGTGGCCCTTGACCAGCTCCTGGGGTGTAACCTCTGAGTCTCTGAATATCCTGCCTGAAGAGTGTCTTTGACCGCCTGGGCCTTCGGCTACAGCACATGTTTGATGTTAACAGTGTGGTTTATGGTGCGGGGGCTTGGGTCATGTTGTATTAGTTTGACCTTTGAGGCTGAAGACTGAGTAACTAAGGTTAGTCACATGGACATCCCATGCTTACATAACTGGACCCCAATAAAACCCCTGGACACCATGGTTAAGGTGACCTTCCCTTCGCACATGTTGTCACATGTCACTGCTGGGAGGATTTAGCACTATCCCCATGACTCCACTGGGTGAGGACACCAGGAAGCTTGCACCTGCTTTCTCCTGGATTCTGCCTTATGTGTCTATTCATTTGTGGATTCTAATCTATATCTTTTTGCTGTAAAAACCTATCGCCATGAGTGTAACAGCCTTTTCTGAGTTCTGTGGATCATTCTAGCACATTGTTGCCACTGAGGGTGGTCACAGAGATGTCCTGACACAACCCCCACACTAACCACCTGTTAACCCCTCTGGATGACTTCTTTAGACACACCGTCCTTCTGTGGGATGTACAAATGCCATCTGGCTGGAGATGTGGACAAACAGGACACATAAGACAGGTGGCCTAAGGCCAGTCATCCCTGCAAAAACAAGGGCTAGACTGAATTATTCAAACTGAACTGAGCTGGAGGGCCATGTCCGCAGCTCTGTCAGCCTCTGCCCAGGCTGATGGAGGTTTCCATTTGGACTGTTGGTAACAATTGTAAACATATTTTCTTTTCAGGAACACCCTGCCTTGGAATCCTACTTCTCTGGTGGAGGCTAGGCATTAACTTCTCCCTCTTCCCAAAACACAGACACTTGGACCCTAGAGGTGTCATAAGAGACCTCAAATATTTAAGGAAACACCACCTGCAGACCGTGTAGCCCTCCAATGACTTCAGAGAGCTTTCCAAAATGAGATGACCCTTGGTCACTCAGGGAAGTTTCCTGGAGGGATAACATACTCATTATTTACGTAGAGTCGGTGGGCAGTTTTCTCTACAAGGGAGTCATCAAGTAGAAAGGATGGTACAAAATTTGTCCTGACTTCAGCGGAAGCAATCATTGATGCCACCTTTGGCCTGCAGAAGTGTTCAGTCTCAACATCTATGTGCCCAGCAAGGCTCTAAGTGACGGGTACCTTCTCACTGAACTTGTACTAAGGTCCTTAAGAAGGGACTCCAAGACCACCCCTGAAGCCCTTGGGGCCAGATAGGATTTGGAACCCCAAAATTTTGTTTATTTTAAACACAATTTTAGAAGTTTGTATTATATAAAACCCCGGCAGGACTTGGAAGAGCATCTTGTTATTTTTGTTTTTATGTTTATTTATTTATTTTGATAGCAAGAGTGAGCGAGCAGGGGCGGGGCAAAAAGAGGGAGAGAGAGAATCCCAAGCAGGCTCTGCACTGTCAGCGCAGAGCCTGATGTGGGGCTTGAACCCCCAAGTGGTGAGATCATGACCTGAGCCGAAATCAAGAGTTGCACGCTCAACTGACTAAGCCACCCAGGTGCCCCGAGCGTCTTATTATTAAGCACATTTATATTTTTGTAGCAAAACATATGAATCGTCCTACAAGTGACAGTTAATGAGGGATATGAATGACCTCGGATCAATGTAGGTAAGGTCTTGCACTCAGTTTATTATCTTTTTTCCCCCTTTCTTCAGATCTTTTTGGATTTTGAAATTGTGGACCTGTGTTATCACCCCTGTTTTACAGATGAGGACACCGAGACACAGAGAAGTGAAGTAACCTGCTTGAGGTCACACAGCTAAGATCTGAGTCAGGATTCAAAGCAGGGGGTCTGGCCCCAAGTCCCAGATCCGTGCTCTTTAGTGACCTGATGCCACTGCTTTGGCAAGATCGGTGACATGCCTATTCACTGGCTGGGAGATGTCCTCTGAGCCCCTTTGAGCCTGGAGTGAGCCCTCTGTTCCATGTTGCACATCCCAGGCTCAACGTTACAGGTCCCCTTAGCTGGCTGGCTCCTGGGGCACCCTGTACCCCCAGGAAGAACTAGCCAGGCCTGAGGCCTCAGGGCTTACAGCTCATTGGCAGCCCCTTACCAGACTCTGGGCTCGTCCCCTGGAATACAGATCCGTGGTGATCCCAGCGCCAAGCCTGGGTCATTTGCTTTGAAGTATGATTTACTTAGACCAGGCTCCTTGGGCTTTTTTTCTTTTTTAAGTTTATTTATTTTGAGAGAGACAGAGACAATGTGAGTGGGGTAGGGGAAGAAAGAGAGACGGAGAGAGAGAACCCCAAGTGGGCTCTGCACTGTCAGCCCAGAGCTGGATGCTGGGCTTGAACTCACAAACTGTGAGATCATGACTTGAGCCGAAATCAAGAGTCAGGACACTTAATTGACTAAGACACCCAGGCACTTAAGGCCGCTGGGCTTTTAAAAACCACTTCAGGGATGCTGACACAGAACCTGCTTGGGATTCTCTGTCTCCTTCTCTATCTGCCTCTCCCTAACTTGTGTTATCTCTGTCTCTCTCTCAAAAAAACAAAAACGAAACAAAAAAACCCAAGCAAAAAAAAAAAACAGAAAAAAACAACTTAAAAAACACTTGAGGGGCGCCTGGGTGGCTCAGTTGGTTGAGCGTCTGACTTCGGCTCAGGTCATGATCTCTCGGTCTGTGGGTTTGAGCCCCGCGTCGGGCTCTGTGCTGACAGCTCAGAGCCTGTTTTGGATTCTGTGTCTCCCTCTCTCTCTGCCCCTCCCCCACTCATGCTCTGTCTCTCTCTGTCTCAAAAATAAATAAATAATAAAAAAAAAAAAAAAACACTTCAAATTCCCATGCCCCGTTGGCCTTTTCCTCTGCGGTGGACAAAGGCAGTGGAAATGATGAGTAGACCTTTGCTCTGTGGAGGTTCAGGGACACCCCTGTGCTCCGACTCCTCCACCAAATGTCATTCCTCTTCTGTCCCCTCCTCACAATGGAACGGGAGGCCCTGGGTTTCCATCCACCCCCAGGGGTACCGTGTCTGCTCTCAATTAGGTCATCCTAGGAGCTCTCTCCATTTTATTTCCCCGACACCTAAAATGATTTTTTTGTCTGGAGATGAGGGTGCCCAAACTGGTGGGGGGTCTTGCTAAAGTATAGCATGGCAATGATGGGGGTTGGGAGGAATTTCTTATACCCCCCACCCTGTGCTCTGAGCAGAGTCTACTTTTCTAGGGGTAGCTGTGGAAATCAAGAGAAAAAAAATCCTGGGAATATTACTTTAGAAACCTAACCTGCTGCTGTCTTGTGGAAACTTAAGGGATGGTCTTTCATGGAGGAATGCAGAGGCACCTAGGCAGACCATGGCCTCTCTCTCCTGAGCGTCCTAAGCACCTGCTTCATGTACGGACCCAGGATCTTCCCTACTGGACCAGTGTTTTCCAGACTTTTATGACCATGTTTGCCACCTGGGACTCATGTCCATACCTACAGTCGAGATCCATTTTAATTTTCTCTTTAATGTTTTTATTTATTTATTTATTTTTGAGATAGAGAGAGAGAGAGAGAGAGAGAGAGAGAGAGAGAGAACATGAGCAGGGAGACACAGTATCCGAAGCAGGCTCCAGGATCGGAGCTGTCCGCACAGAGCCCACGCAGGGCTCGAACTCGTGAACAGCAAGATCATGACCTGAGCCCACGTCTGATGCTTCACTGAATGAACCCCTGGGTGCCCCATAGCCTGGATCCATTTTAAATGGACCACCCCTGGGGTGCCCGAGTGGCTCAGTTGGTTAAGCATCTAACTTCTACTCAAGTCATGATCTTGCAGTTCCCGAGTTCGAGCCCCTCATCAGGCTCTGTGCTGGCAGCTCAGAGTTCTCTCACTCCCTCTCTCTCTCTCTGCCCCTCCCCCACTTCACTGTCTCTGTCTCTCAAATTGAAAAAAATAAAAATAAAAAAAAAAACAAACCAAAAAGCAGGCTTTAGCACATAATCTCCCCCCGATGCCAGTTGCATTTTCTCTGGAATCATTTCAACTGCATTCGGCATTTCTCTGCTCCCCAGCTGGCTGGGGGCAAGAGGCCAGTGTGATGAGCCCTGTGCTTACCCCCTGGATAGGGCTCCGTCTCTAGCAAATTCTTCCCTGGCTGTTGGCCTGGCTTCCTCCTTAGGGAGGTCCTATACAGCCTCCTGCCTTTTTTCTCCCAGGAGAAGTAATTCTCCGTTGTTTTTCCCCCAGGGAGACCTGCACTCACTCCCTAATGGAAATTTAAGCATCCTGGAGTTCTTCCTGGCTTCTGCTTTATTGCCGCAGGGTAAAATGCTAATTTATTTTTAAGGAAGACCCTTCAATTTTGTTTAAGGGCTTGAACCGAGTCCCAGCCCAATCCAGAATGATTTGATCACATCAGGCTCACGGCCAGACAAGACATTAGCAGCCCCACTCTGCCTTTTGTTGATAAAGAAAACGCTGCTCCTTTGTACCCTATGCCTGACATCCAGGCTTGGATCCGAGTTTCTGGGACCTGGAACTCATACACTTTGGGGAGACGGATCCTCTTGATGAAAAATAAATGAAGCGAGAAGGCCGAAATTTGATGCAGGGCCTTAGGCAGCGCCCTGCAAGCGAGGGTCCCTGAAGCTTCAGCCTCACGGTAAGTCTATCTCTGCTGACATGTGTGTTTTATATATATTCCTTTGGATGCTTTCTCCACTCTGTATCATCCTTTCATGACAAGAAGAGCAGTATGTATTTGCTGAAGTTCTGCCCCCACAGCCGGCACTTTGCCTATGTTACCCTGTGTGATCTCCGTGCCGCCAGCCAAGAAGATAGTGACACCTCTGTTTTACAGTATCTGTACATAAGAGACCCTGACCTCCCCTGCGGGGCAAGAAAAAGAGCTTATCTTTCCCAGTAATTCCAGAAATAGGCCTGGAAGGGTTATCAGTGGCTTGAGCTGGGCCGTGCTGAGCTGCCTTAACCCCATGGCTTGATGGTGGGGGTGATGGGTAGGTGGTTCCCCCAGGGGTCATTAGAGTGTTGTCATCAGAAGGGAGCTGCCGTAGGGTGGACAGAAACCGTGACTGTGGTCCCCAAAGGTTCCTGGCCATGATGCACTCCATGTGCTCTGGAAGGTTAGATCACAAGAGGGTGCAAAGGTGCTCAGTTGGGGCCTGGTTCAAAGGCAGAAGGGCAGCGTTGAGGTCCAAGATAGCTCCTAATAACTCCATTGTAGGTGGGGTAGCAGGAGCACTGTGTTCACCCCAACCACCTGTGTGAACTTGAATAAAGATCTTAATCTCTCTGAGCCTCAGTTTGTCCACAAGAGAAGAAGAGCCAATAATATCTGTTGGCCAACAAGAGGGAGGTGAGGGTCCACCATTCCCCAGTTCCCACTGCAGGAAACTCCATTAAAGTCTCCCACCTTGGGGCACCTGGGTGGTGCAGTCGGTTAAGTGTCTGACTCTTGGTTTCCACTCAAGTAGTGATCTCAAGGTTCATGAGTTCGAGCCCCACATCGAGGTCTGCGCTGACAGTGTGGAGCCTGCTTGGGATCCTCTCTCTCTGCCTCTCCGTATTCTCTCTCATTCTTTCTCTCTTTCTCAAAATAAAAAAATAAGCTTAAAAGAAAGTTAAAGTCTCATCCCTGGCTTCTCCTCACTGTCCCCCCATCCTTTCCCACCTCCACCGGGGGGTCATCTCACTGCCGAGTGTGGGAGAAGAAATTAGGCATGCTCGTGCGGCCCCTCTCCTTTGCTGGGGGATGGCCTACTATGTCTCTCCAGCCTCTAAACTATACAGGGCTCGGGCCGTCTGTCTCAATCTGGGATGTGGTATTCGGACCACCTGTCTGCAGAGGTAAGCCACGTTTTACAGTTCTGGTGATATTTTAGCTTCCAGTTGGTTGACTCCTGTCTAGCTTCCAGCAGGCTCTAGGAGGAGGGTCTCCCCTCAACCCTAGCTCCCCGTGGGCTGTGAGAAGGAGCGAGCCTAGCACGTCATAGCTGCACAGCAAATATCATCCTGCTGTGTGGGGTTCTCCCCACTTCTGGTGGACTCAGCAGCTCCCCATTCTTCCTGAGGGTCCCAGGTGACTCTCAGGGGCCCCTGTGATTCTGTTGGAATGGTGTCTTCCAGCTGGGAAGAAGGCCAAGGAGAGGCCCCTGGCTGTCCCCTCACACTGGCCCAAGAAAGCATTTACAAGGTAAGGGCCCTGGATGTGGGGTCTAAAGGGTCAGCGGGGTAGGGGGACTTGGGGTGATTATGTGCCCCCCGTCTAGCCAGGCGGGGTGGGCAGAGGGACCCTGAGTGATGACTGTTGAAGGGAAAGAAAGCCGACCAGGCTAGTTGCAGTCGCCTGGCCCTGTGTAGGGTGGCCCCGTGCAGGTAAGCACAGTGTGAGAATCACCTTGAGGCACCTGTCAAGCTGGCGGGGTGGCGGGGGGGGGGCCATCCTCCTCAATGACACCACTGAGCGCTTATATGTGCCAGGGTGGCGCTGCGGCCACTGTGTGAGCTCCTTCATTTTGCAGGTGAAGTCAGCATGATTCTCCCTGGCGTACAGATGAAGAAGCTGAGCCTCAGTGGCTAGTTCCTGCCGAGCTCCTCCATGACTGTGCCTCTGGCCCACAGCATGAGGCCTCGGAGAAAGAAACGAGCGTCTATGGTCAGGGCCTTTGGGTAACACATGCAGACTGTCCCACGAAATGCTTTGCAAACATCTTCACTTGTTCCCGGAACCGGGGGCTCCAGGTTTTATAACACCTTCTCTAATTCTACCTAGGGACAAAGGTTGTGGAAGAAGTGTCCAAAAAGACCATCTGGCCTGGACCCGAGTTCTCCTGGTCAAGTGACTGCCCAGACCCTTCCATCACTGTGATGGGTTGAACTGTGCCCTTCGAGCATGTGTGTATTGAAATCCTGGCCCCCCAGTACCTCGAAATGTGGCCCCAGTTGGAAACAGTGTCATTGAAGATGTAGTTAGTTGAGTGGAATCAGAGGGTGGGCCCCTAATTCAATGTGAACTGGCATCCTTATAAAAAGGGGGGGGGGATTCGGACACAGAGACAGACAAACGCAGAGGGAGAACACTGTGTGAGTATAAAGGCAGAGGTTGGGGTGATGCTCCTACAAGTTGAGGAACCCCAAAGATTGCCAGCAAACTAGCAGAAGGTTGGCACGGGGCCTGGACCAGAAGCTCCCTCAGTCCCCAGAAGGAATCCACACAGCCAGCACCTTGGTCCCAGACTGTGGTGAAAGCAGTGAGACAAACCATTTCTCTGGGTTGAGGCCCCCGGTCTGTGGGACCTTGTTACAGCCGCGCTAGAGAATGAATACTAATCTCACCACACACTCGGTGGCCTCGGTGGGCCCCCGGGCTCGGCGCAGGGGGCTTCTCTGCTGCGGACAACGGGAAATGCCCTGTTGCTGCTCAGAGGAGATGCCGACAAGGCCTCACAGGCTGTCGTCAGCCTCCTGTTTGCTCTGGCCGACATCCCCCCTTTCTCTTTTCCCAAAACAAACTTGGCCTCTCAGAGGCTCGTTAATTTCTGTTTACAGAGAGGCTCAGCGTATAAATGCTCTCCTAGCTGTAAAAAGTGCTGCTTCTTTTACCTCAGGGTCTTTGTGTCGAGTTAATTATCCTGAGGAAATTTCCAGGCCCTCCCTTTCCAAATAACTTTTTGGCAGCGCCGGTGAACAGCCAGCCCTCCCCAAGGCCCCAACAAAGAGAGAGGCTGGGAGGTGCCCTCCTTCTTGCTAACAGACAGAATCTTGGAGAACGTGGTAGGTTTCAGCGGGCTGCTTGAACAAACTATTTAACCCTGGCAAAGAGTCCTGACTTGGCAGAACGGATCCCCCAGCTTTCTGACAGATCCAGAGGACCCTTCCCACAGGCATCGTAATAAACAACGCACACAAGGTCGTTACTGATTAGTGTCCCTCCGAGGGGGCTGGTTTAATGAAGCGTACATCCATGCGCGCAGCTGTATACACTGCGGAAGCGCTTCAGGAGCAGATAAAGATAGATCAGCAAGTGTAATGCGAAGTGAACAAACAGGGTGCGAAACGGAGAGAGTGTGCTACACTTGTGTGAGAAAGAGGGAAAGTTCAGGTGTGAATTTGTATTTCCTTCTGTGTGCACAAAGAAATAGGGCACGGCCACACCAGAAATTAATAAAAGGGGCTGTGAAGGTTAATTTTACACCCTGGTATCGTGATACTTATCGTTCGTTCAAACGCCAGTCTAGATATTGATGTGAAGTCATTTTTTTTCAGGTGAGATGAGCATTCGCATCGGTAGACTTTGAGTAACATAGATTATCAGCCACAGTGTGGGTGGGCCTCATCCAATCAGTTGAAGGCACTGAGAACCAAGACCAAGGTTCCCTGAATAAAAGAGAATTCTGCTTCTGGACCGTCTTTTGACTCAAGCTGCATACCGCTTCTTTCCTGGGTCTGTAACCTGCGGTCTATCTTGCACAATTTGGACTTGCCAGCCCTCACAATCACATGAGCCAAGTCCTTACTCTTTTTGTCTCCTCCCCACATTGGTTCATGTTTTTCTGAAGAACCCTGACTAAGACAGCAGTTACCCAGGGTGAACTATTAGGATCAGGAAAAAAGTAGGAGTGAGATGAAGGAGGACAGGACTGGAGCAAGATTGATGTATTCTTTTTTATATTGTCATTTTTGGAGCATGCAAATGTATTACCTATTAAAAACATATAAAGGAATTTAATAGATAAATGGATAAAGAAAATACACACACACACACACACACACACACACAAACAGAGGAATATTATTCAGCCTGGATATTCAGGATTCAGAAGAGAATCCTGCCATTTTTAATGATATCGGTGGAACTCGAGGGCATTGCATTAAGTGAGATAAGTCAGAGAAAGACAACACCGCTTGATCTCACTGACACGTAGAATCTAAAAAAGCCAAACTCACAGACACAGCAAACAGACTGCTGGTTGTTAGAGGGAGGTGGGATGGGTTAAGGTGGTCAAAAGGTACAAACTTTAAGTTATAAGATGAATTAGCCATGGGATGTAATGTACAGCAAGGCAAGTATAGTTAACAATAATGTATTGAAGGGGCGCCTGGGTGGCTTAGTCAGGTAAGTGTCTGACTTTGGCTCAGGTCTTGACCTCACCGTTCATGAGTTCAAGGCCCACATCAGCCTCTGTGCTGACAGCTCGGAGCCTGGAGCCTGCTTTGGATTCTGTGTCTCCTCTCTCTCTACCCCTCCCCCTCTTGCCCTCTGTCTTTCTCTCTCAAAAATAAATAAACATTAAAAAATACTATATTGCACATTTGAAAGCTGTTAAGAAAACAGAGTTTTCATCGTAAGAAGTAAGAAGTTGTAATTATGTATGGTGATGGATGTTAACTGAATGTATTGTGATCATTTTACAAAGTATACATATATGAAATCATCTCATTGTATACCTAAAATGAATACAATGTTATATGTCAATTACATCTCAATTGAAAAAAAAAGCAAATAAAAATAACTTATGGAGGATGGGCACATGGCTGGTGAGATAAAGTGGTTCTAGAACCATGTCAGGAGGTGAAGCAGCTTTCCTTCTTTTGTGACAATCTGGGATTTTGCTCTAGAGCCAATGGTGACTAGCAGTGGGCAACTTGTAATTCTGTTTAGCAAAAGAGCCCCCCACCCCCACCCCAGGTGAACTCAGCAGAAGATGAAGAACCCCAGTCGTGTAGCCTAGCTCATCGGGGCATCACATGGGCTCTGTTACCATCCATTCAGAGAAGGCCAGACACACCATGAAACACGCACCTGTCTTGAGTGTCTGCAGAGGTGCCAGCCACACTTCAAGTTCAGTTTTCAAACGATGGGGCATGATATTGGCTGGCAGCCATCACAAGGTGTTGTGCTGCCCAGACTCATGAGTGATGGGTCGGACTCTCCTGAGAACCTGCCATGGGCGAAGCCCACAACATACACGCCAAGCCCAGGGACACAGTGGCAATGAGAGAGACCACTTATTCTCACAGAGCTCACACGTGTAAGGTGCAGCTTTTTTATAGAGGGAAGGGGAGGGGTGGCTTACTGGAGTGGATGGCATGAGAGAATGAGAAGGAGCTGGCTGGGTGAGGAGTCAGAGCAGGAGTGACTCCTTTGCTGGGTGCAGAGGAGACGTAGGTACGGCTCACCTGTTTTTGTTCCACCTTCCACGTGCCAAGGGTGCCGAGGAGGAAACCAAGTCCAGGAGGGAGAAGTGAACTGTTCAAGGTTTGCACACCAGCTGTGCGTGCTTCTCATCTCAGCCGGGGAGTGGTTCTCTGCTTGCTTCTGGTTGTAGCTTCTGGAAGCTGTCAGAAGCCACAGCTGTGCACAACTGAGTAGTGAGGCATGGGCTCTGAGGTCAGAGCTGCCTGGCTTCAAACCCCGCCTCTGCCACTTCCTAGCTCTGTACCCTTGAGTCAACTGTGGAACTTCTCTGGGTCTCCTCTCGTGAGGATCAGATAAGATATTTTGGTAAGTGGTACGTAGTGGGTGCTCTCTGTGCGATGGTTACTCTACACTTTGTTTATGTCATTTATGTAGAAAAGAAAAGAAAACAGGACAGTGAATACATGTAAGCAGGAGGGCACAGGAGAGGTTTCACAGGCAGAATTTTGAAGAGATTTCAACTGGTCCTTGGGAACCTCGGAAATGAGGGTTCTGCCCCACGGACGGTCCCTGAGGCAGCATCCAAGAAGCTAGAATTGCAGGACCTAAGGCTACACCTGGGAACACTGAACCAGAATTTACACTTTGACACTCAGAAGTTGGTATGTGCCTTAATTACAGCCAAGAAGCACGGCTGTACTGCTGGGGTCACTGCCCATGCCCTTTGGCCTCAGCCAGACTGGCTTCTGTCCCTCCCTCCACTAAGTAGCATCCCCAGCTCGTGCATGCCCTACTTCATCTGACACCTCCCACCCCAAGTGATATGAGATGGAGATCGACTCCAGCCAGTAGGAACCCTGGTGGGTGTGAGGAGATTCCATTTCCTCCTCTCTTGGTGACAAGAGAGTGGGGAGAGATATGTCCCCTGAATGGACCTAGAGACAAGGAGACTTAGGCCCTCCTTGGTCTGAAGTTTCCTGTAAGGAGGCCCTTAGGGGGCTTATACCTTCAGAGCTGAAGAAATGGGGCATGACATGTCTGGGAAAGAAATGGGGTCCCCCCATCCCAGCCCTCTGAAGCAATCAGAAAGTGCAGAACTCCTCATGGAGGAACTTTGGTGGGCAGAAAGAAGCCATAGGGCCACTGGAGCAATGGGCACCTGCCTGGAGAGTCATGTTGTGTCCCATACCGTGGCTGAGGGGTGTAGGAGAGGTGTAGGAGAGGTCCTCAGCAAGAAAAGGGCTGGAGTAACACTATACTCTGCCTCCAGAAAAGCCCAACCTCACCCAAGAGAGACGTCAGCAGAGGCCACCAGAATTGCTTAGAGGCAGCTCCCTGTAGACCTTCTGTCCCCTGATGTCCTTCCGCTGGACTCAGGATAAGCACCCAGGAGAGGAGAAAGAGTAGCTCAGACAAACCTCGGTCCCACCCCTAGCTTCAGGTGGTCCTGTCTCTGGCTGGCACTAGGAGATGGAGAGAAGTTTTCTATGGAGTTTGAGAGTAAAGATTTGAAACATGAACAAAACCAAAAGAGAAAAAAAAACACGTTTCCCTAATCGTGGCTTCCTGCTAGACACTTTTCCTTTCTTCTTCTGGTCCCTATCAAACTTCTAGAAGGTTTTTCTGCTCTTGCTTCTTCACTTCTTCATCTCCCTCCGTTTCTCCACCCAAAGAAGATTCAGATGACTAAAATCAGGGATGAAAGAGGTTATATGGCTCCCAGCCTTACAAAAATAAAATCAAAAGGGAAGAGATAAACAATTGTATGCCAACAAATTATATATATAACTAGTGGAAGTAGACAAATTCCTAGAAATACAAGCTATTGAAACTGACTGAAGAAGAAATGGAAAACTGAAAAGACCTATAACAAGTAAAGCAATAGTCAGTAATAAAGAAACTTCCAACAACAACCCAAGGTCAGGTGACGTCCCTGGTGAATTCTATCAAATGTTTAAAGGATAAATAACACAAATCTTTTACAGATTCTACCTGAAAATATAGGACAAAACTATTAACTCATTCTATGAGGTCAATATTACCCTAATACCAAAACCAAAGCTGTCATAAGAAAACTGTAAACCCCACACTATGGAGAGATCCCAAATGTCCATTGACTGTTGAATGGATAAAGAAGACGTGGTATACAATGGAATATTACCCAGCCATCAAAAAGAATGAAATTTTGCCATTTGCAATGACGTGGATGGGGCTAGAATATATTATGCTAAGTGAAATAAGTCAATCTGAGAAAGACAAATACTATCTGATTTCGCTCATGTGGAATTTAAGAAATAAAACAGATGAACATATGGGAAGGGGGAAGAGAAGAGAAGGAAACAAACTACAAGAGACTGGTAATGATAGAGAAAAAACTATGTGTTGATGGAGAGAGGTAGATGAAAGATGGGCTAGATGGGTGATGGGTACTAAGGAGGGCACTTGTTGTGATGAACACTGGGTTGCATGTAAACAATGAAATCACTGAATTCTCCTGACCAATATTCACTGTACGTTAACTAAAATTTAAATTGAAAAAACTACAAACCAATGACACCTAAAAATATAGATACAAAAATCCTCAATAGAATATTAGCAAACTGAATCCAGCAGTTTATAAAAAGGATTAGAGAATGTGATACAGTGAGATTTGTCCCAGGAATCAACATATAAAATGTTGGTTCAACACACGAAAATCAATCAATGTAGTATACCATATTAATTAACACACATGATCATTTCACTAGACACAGCATTTAACAAAATCCAACATCCTTTCACAATAAATACATTCAACAAACTAGAAATAGAAAGGAAATTTATCAACTTCATAAATAGCATCTGTGGAGACTCCATATCTAACATCGTACTTAATGATGAGAGACTGACAGCTACCCCTTAAGATTAGAAACAATCTACTCTTGGGGCACCATATTCCTATCTACTTTACTTCACCTGCATTATTTTCGGCAGAGAACTTATCACCATCTAAAATTATCATATATTTTACTCAAGTTTTGGGGTGCTTGGGTGGCTCAGTTGGATAAGCATCCAATTCTTGATTTCAGCTCAGGTCATGATCTCACAGTTCGTGGGTTTGAGCCCTGCATCAGGCTCTGTGTTGACAGTGCAGAGCCTGCTTGAGAGTCTCTCTCTCTCTCTCTCTCTCTCTCTCTCTCTCTCTCTGCTCCACCCTCTCTCTCTTATTCTCAAAATAAATAAACTTAAAAAAATATGAAAAAAAGGAATATCCTCTCTTTCCACTTCTATTCAACATTGAAGTGGAGGTTCTGTCTAGGGAAACTAGGTAAGAAAATGAAATAAAAGGCCCTCAGTTTGATAATAAGGAAGTAAAACTATCTCTGTCTGCTGACGATATGATCTCGTATATATAAAATCTCCTCTCAAAATCCATGAAGAAACTATTAGAGTTTAAGCAATATAGCATAATACAAGATCAATATATAAAGGATCAGTTGTATATAAGATATACTAGCAATTAACATTCCAAAAATGAAATTAAGAAACAATCACAAGATAGCATCAAAAAAAAAAACATTTAGGAAGAAATTTAACAAAAGAAGTGCAAGACTTGTACACTGAAAACTACAGAATTAAAAAGGATCTAAATAAATGAAAATATATTTCATGTTCATTGATATGAATATTTAATATTTTTTAAGATAGCAATTCTCTCCAAATTGATCTATGGATTCAATCAACCCTCTTAAAATTCCAACTGTCTTTTTATTGCAAATATAGATAACCTGATCTTAGAATTCATACAGAAATTCGAAGGACCCAGAAGATCTAAAACAATACTGAAAAATAAGAACAAGATTGGAGGACTCAACAATTCCTGATTTCAAAACCTTCTACAAAGCTCCAATAATCAAAATTGGCATAAGAATAGACATGCAGATCAACGGAATAGAGTTGACAGTCCAGAAGAGTCCTCGCATTGAAAGTCCATTAATTTTTGACAAGGATCTCAAGGCTATTCAGTGGGCAAAAGAATAGTCCTTTCTACAAATAGTGTTGGGACAACTGCATACCCACATTTAAAAAATGTGAATTTACATCTGTACTGCACATCATATTCAAAAACATTAACTCAAAATGAATCAGAAATCTAAATCCAAGAGCTAAAACTTTAAAAATGCTTAGAAAAAAACATAGGTTTAATAATTTATGATTCTGGATTAGGAAAAGTTTTCTTGGCTATAACACTAAAAGCATGAGCAATCAAAGAAATCAAAGAAAAAATTTACAGATTGATTTCATCAAAACTAAAAACATTGTACCTAGCCTAACACTCTCAAGAAAGTGAAAAGACAGCCCATTCACTAGAAGAAAATATTTGCAAATCATATATCTAGAATATATGATATTCATATATCCAGATATATATTAATATATCATGTATCCAGAATAATGGATAAAGAATTCACAAAACAATAAGAAGACCAAAAAATCCCTAAAAATAGGGGATTTGAATAGATACTTTTCCAAAGAATATAAGGAAATTACCAATAAGTACATGAAAAGATGCTCAATATCTCTAACTCACTAGAGAAATGCAAATGAAAACCACACAAAGATACCACTTCACACTCACTAACATGGCTATTTAAAAAAAATGCTGATAAGGATGCAGAGAAATTGGAACTCTCATACATTTCTGATGGGAATATAAAATGATATAGCAGTTCTGAAAAAGTTTGGCAGTTCCTAAAAAAGTCAGACATAGAGTGTGATCATATGATCCAGCAATTCCACTTCTAGGTATATATCCAAGAGAATTTAAAACATATGTCTATGTGCATATGTACATATGTACAAAAGTAATGTGTATAAATGCTCATAGCAGCATTATTCATAATAGCCTCAAACAAAGAAACAATCCAAATGTCCATCAACTGATGAATGTGTGAACAAAATGTGGTAAACCTATCAATAGAATATTATTCAACCATAAAAAGATATGAAGTATTAACACATGCTACAACAAGGATGAATCTTGGAAACTTAATGAAATGTTAGTGAAAAAGAAGTGAAAGAAGCCAGATGCAAAAAGCCATACATTCTATGGTTACATTTACATGAAATGTCAAGAGTAGGCAAACCCATAGAGGCATAAAGTAGATTAATGGTTGGCAGAGGCTACGAGGAGTGTGGAACAGGAATTGACTTCTAATGGGTACAGGTTTAGTTTTGTGGAGGGGTGATAAAATGTTCTGGGATTAGACAGTGGTGCTGATATAAATCGGCAAATATACTAAAAACGCATTGGGTTTTATCCTTTATAATGGTGATTTTTATGCTATCTAGATTATGCATCAAAAAAAAAAAGTCTGGAATCCAATCTAGCATCACATATTGCATTCACTTGTTATGTCTCTTTAATCTGAGTTTAAAACAACTCTCTGGGGGCGCCTGGGTGGCTCAGTCGGTTAAGCGGCTGACTTCGGCTCAGGTCATGATCTCGTAGTTCATGAGTTCGAGCTCCGTGACGGGCTCTGTGCTGACAGCTCAGAGCCTGGAGCCTGCTTTGGATTCTGTGTCTCCCTCTCTCTCTGCCCCTCTCCCACTCGCACTCTGTCTCTCTGTCTCTCAAAAATAAATAAACGTTAAAAAAAATAAAAAATAAAACAACTCTCTGCTTAACCTTCTTTCATTTTTCCAACCATAACATTGACATTTTTGAGGAGTCCAGGACAGTTACCTTGTAGAATGTCCTACAGTCTAGATTTGACTTGCTTCCTTTTGACCAGTTTCACTTTATATAATTTTTGGGGGTAAGATTCTTCTTGTCTTAGTATTTGTTATTGGTAACATCGAAATATAATAGATTTTTATTATTTTCTTTTTTTAAATTTTTTTAGCGTTTTTATTTTATTTTTGAGAGGCATAGAGACAGAGAGTGAGCAAAGGGAAGGGCAGAGAGCAGACGGAGATACAGAATCTGAAGCAGGCTCCAGGCTCTGTGCCATCAGCACAGAGACTGACGTGGGGCTCGAACTCACAGACTGTGAGATCGTGACCTGAGCTGAAGTCGGCAACTTAACTGATTGAGCCACCCAGGCGCCCCTATAATAGATTTTTATAGTGATCTTGTAGCCAATGGCTTTGATGAATTCTTTTACTAATTTTAATGTCTTACCTGTTTTTATTAAATTTTTATGCACACAATCATGTTATCTGTGAATAATGACAGTTTTATTTCTTCCTTTCCAATTCTTACCCTTTAATGATTTTTCTTGCCTAATTGCAACAGCTATCTCCCCAATCTCCTAACACTAACCAGAGGCAGCCTCTGATTTGTTTTCCATCTCTGTAATTTCATTATTTCAAGAATATTATATAAACTGAGTCAAACAATATATAATCTTTGATATTTTTTTACTTAGCATACTTCCCTTGAGGTCCATCCAAGTCCTTGTGTGCCAATATCCATATGATTTTTAGAATCACATTGCATAGATCTATTTGAGGAGAACTGACATCTTCCAACATTGAGTATACCAAATCCATGAACTTAGTATATCCTTTAATTTTTTATATCTTTAAAGTTTTCTCTCGATATTATCATATGACTTTTCTTTTTCTCTCTGCTAATATAGCGAATAACTCTGATTTTAACTCTTTCTTTTCCTATGCTTTGGAAGATTTTGTTAAAGATTAGTGATATTTCTTTCTTAATTGTTTGGGATAACTCACTGGCAAAATTGTTTGCATCTAGTTTGTGGGCAGTTTTTTAATTAGAATATATGTATTTTTGGGGTGCCTGGATGGCTCAGTTAAGTTAAGCATCCAATTTCAGCTCAGTCATGGTCTCATGGTTCACAAGTTTGAGCCCTGCATCAGGGTCTGTGCTGACAGCTCAGAGCCTGGAGCCTGCTTCAGATTTGCATCTCTCTCTCTCTCTGCCCGTCTCCTGCTCATGCCCTGCTCATGGTTTGTCTCTTTCTCTCTCAAAAATAAATAAACATTAAAAAAATTAGAATATACATTTTTTTATTTTTTTTTATTTTTTTTTAATTTTATAATAGTTTATTTTCAAATTGGTTTACATATAACACCCAGTGTTCATCCCAACATGTGCCCTTTTTAATGCCCATCACCCGCTCTCCCCCCTCCCTCATCCCCCTTACCCTCAGTTTTTTCTTAGTCTTTGAGAGTCTCTTATGTTTTATCTCCCTCCCTCTCTGTGTCTTTTTTTCCTTTCCCCTCTTCCCCTCCCCCTGGTTTTGGCTTAGTCTCGCAAAGTCCACCTATTCGTGGAAACATATTGTATCTGTCTTTTTCTGACTGACTTATTTCACTTAACATAATACCCTCCAGTTCCATCCATGTTGCTACACATGGCCAGATTTCATTTTTTCTCATTGCCACGTAGTAGTCCATTGTATATAAGTACCATAACTTCTTTATCCATTCGTCAGTTGATGGGCACTTGGTCTCTGGAAAACGGTGTGGAGGGTCCTCAAAAAAATGAAAATAGAGCTACCCTATGATCCAGCAATAGTCCTGCTAGGAATCTACCCAAGAGACACAGGAATGCTGATGCATAGGGGCATGTGTACCCCAATGTTCATAGCAGCACTTTCGACAATGGCCAAATCATGGAAAGAATATACATATTTTTAAGTTTCTGTTGGTAACGAGTTTCTCAGTGCTGGTTGTCTTTAAATCTCCCTATTTCTCCTTCACTTTTTAAAGGATACTTCACTGGGTATAGAATTTCAGTTTGCCAGCCATTTTTTTTGTTTGTTTGTTTGTTTTCTTTTTTTTTTTTAATTTAAAATAGTTTATTTTCAAATTGGTTTACATATAACACCCAGTGTTCATCCCAACACGTGCCCTCTTTAATATCCGTCACCCCCTCTCCCCCCTCCCTCACCTCCCTCACCTCCCTCACCTCCCTCACCCTCAGATTGTTCTTAGTCTTTGAGAGTCTCTTATGTTTTATCTCCTTCCCTCTCTGTGTCTTTTTTTCCTTTCCTCTCTAGCCCTCCCCCTGGTTTTTGCTTAGTCTCACAAAGTCCACCTATTCGTGGAAACATATGGTATCTGTCTTTTTCTGACTGACTTATTTCACTTAACCTAATACCCTCCAGTTCCATCCATGTTGCTACACATGGCCAGATTTCATTTTTTCTCATTGCCATGTAGTAGTCCATTGTATATATGTGCCACAGCTTCTTTATCCGTTCGTCAGTTGATGGGCACTTGGTCTGCTTCCATGATTTGGCTATTGTCCAAAGTGCTGCTATGAACATTGGGGTACACGTACCCCTATGCATCAGCATTCCTGGGTCTCTTGGGTAGATTCCTAGCAGTGCTATTGCTGGGTCATAGGGTAGCTCTATTTTCATTTTTTTGAGGAACGTCCACACCGTTTTCCAGAGTGGCTGCACCAGTTTGCATTCCCACCAACAGTGTAGGAGGGTGCCTGCTTCTCCACTAATTCTTTCTTCGATTAAATTCAAGCTTTTATTAAATCCATCTATTGAGTTCATATTTTTTATTATACTTTTAATTTTAGAATGTCTATTTTGAATCCTTTTTATTCTTTCTCATTTTCTGCTGAAATTGTTGTATCTTAATTAATTGAACCAATTAATTATAGCAATAATGAGGCTTGTTTCTGATAACTTCAAATCCTGGATGTTCTATAAGTCTCTTTCTGCTGTTCATTGATTTTTATTTTTTTTTATTTTTTATTTTTTTTGCTGTTTCCAGTGATTTCTTTTTTTTATTTTTATTTTACTTTTTTTAAATAATTTATTGTCAAATTGGTTTCTATTAACACCCAGTGCTCAATCCAACGAGTGCCCTCCTCTGTGCCCATCACCCACTCTTCCCCCTCCCACACCCATCTCTCCCCTCATTTCTTTCTTAGTGTTCATTGATTTTTAAAAATATTTATTTATTTTTAGATGGAGAGAAAGTGTACTGGGGGAGAAGCAGAGAGAGAGGGAGAGAGAGAATCCCAAGTAGGCTCTGTGCTATTAGTGCTCAGAGCCTAGCATGGGGCTGGATCCCAGGAACCATGAGATTATGACCTGAACTGAAATCAAGAGTCAGACACTTAACTGACTGAGCCACCCAGTCAATCCGTGTTCATTGATTTTGAATTTTGCTAATATCTTCAGTTAGTCCTGGATACTTTTGATTGAATGCTGGACATTATAGGTGAAAAAATTAATAGGCAATTTGAGGCTCTGGATTATTGCATCTACATTTTAAGAGGATTACTTTTTCTGTGGGCAGTTAGACTACATCACTGGAAATTTCAGGGAATCTTAATCTAATCAGGGACTGATATGATTTTGGAGCTGGGCTTCAGTTCCTCTGAGGGATGTTCTCTTTTTAACATTCTGTGGTCAAAATGGCCTCAAATTATGGGATAACTTCTCTGAGATTTCCTTCCTACCCCACCATTTCTCACGGGTTTGTTAGTTCTCCAACAATGTCAGGCTTTCCTACTGTTATAAGGAGGTAAGTGGTCCGATCCACGGAATCATTACTGGACACAGAACCTACCTCACAGCAGCTTGTTTCTTTGTATGTTCTGTGACTTTTGATTAAAGTTAGGTCCTTGTAACTCTTTGATAATTCTTTAAGGACTGGGGTTAAGTCTTTCCCAGATAATTTATATTTGCTTTTGGTAGGTGCCAGAAAGCATTACCAACTTCAAATCACTTAAACTAAAATTTCCATTTGGGATTCCTTTAGTTTTTGAAGGGAGTATGAATCTTTAGTGCCTACCCTATTGACTAGGTAAGTGGTTAAAAATTTGCCAGGGAGAATGCATTATTCCTTTTCTTTTTCTGTGTTCACCCACTGAAAGTGTTGATCTTCAAGAGTCCTTGCTTTATGCAGGAGACTCTGATGGGAAATTTTCCCCCAACAGCCTACCTCTTCTCCTTTTGTCTCTTGTGTCCAGCATAGCTCAGTGTAACTGGGGATCCAGGCTGTGTGGGGGAGCGGGTACTCAGCACTGGATTTGGAGTCAAGAGACCTAGCCTTGCCCCTCAGCTCCGCCATGAACAGTCAAATTACTCCATGCAAACAATTGCAGTTTTATCATCTGTGGAAAGGGATAATATAATCCCTTAACTACAGAGAACTTTGAAGGATAAATCAGATTGCTAAATTGTAAATCCCTTGATTCAATAAATATCAACTGAGCACCTACTATGTATAGGAAACTTTTCTAAGTGCTAGGAGTGCAACAAAAAAATCTCTACGTGTATATGCATGCCCATAGGTACAGTAACCTAATAAAATAAGAAAATATTGAGTAAAATATATTTTATTTTATTTTTTAAAGTTTATTTATTTTGAAAGAGATAGAGATAGCATGAGCAAGGGAGGGGCAGAGATAGAGAGGGAGAGAGAGAATCCCAAGCAGGCTCTGCTTAGTCAGCATGGAGACTAACATGGGGCTTGAACTCATGAACCATGAGATCATGACCTGTGCTGAAACCAAGACTTGGATGCTTAACTGACTGAGCCACGCATGCATCCCCAAAATTGAATAAAACATATGATATTTTAGATGGTGAGAAGTGCTGTGTCAAAAAATAATGCAGGT
Source organism: Paguma larvata (assembly GCA_030068075.1). NCBI lineage: Eukaryota > Metazoa > Chordata > Mammalia > Carnivora > Viverridae > Paguma > Paguma larvata. The sequence goes on along the minus strand of CM057827.1, from coordinate 124,205,458 downwards.
GAAGTAAAGGTGATAGGAATGTATGCATGTGTGGTGGGGGAGGGCTCACCAGTTCTGTATCCCAAACTCCAGCTCATGACCTGGCACAGAGTAGAAGCTCAATAAACTTTTGACATATGAATTAACAGCGTAGGGGCACCTATTACCATGTTTGGCAAATAATAGTAGCTTTCGATTTTAGAATGGCTGTGGTTGCTATTGGATTCTCCACTTTATGCCCAGTTGATGGCAGGTTCACACAGCTGTGCTTGGGCTCAGGAATTATCCAGATGAAAATTGGGATAGAAGTTCAACTCTCTTCCTCCTTCTGTACACCGTGTCTGCAAATCTACTGAAGAGTCCGAGACATCTCTTCTTCCAAGGGAGTACCGTCCTGGTCTGTGGGGCTAACACCTTGCTGTCTGGGTTCTCCTTGCCCTCCAAGGAGACGCAGGGAGCCACAAGTCCGGGGGTGACTGCTGCTGAAACCATGCTGGGTACTCAGGTGTGGGCCCAGATGCCTGCCCGCGTGTGTGTCTAGGTGTGCAGAAGGGGACTACCCATTGGCAATGCAGCCTGTCCACGTAAACAGAGTGCACCCGGCCGGCAGGGGGCACTGTGGCGTCACCTTGGGTTCAGTTTGGCAGACCGCTCCTTCCCACGGGCTTTCGTCCAAGATCATACAGCTGTTGAGTGGCAGAGCTTGGTTTTAAACTCGCATCTCTTTGACACTGATGGTTATGGTTTTCTCACTGTCCATGGCTCAGTTTCCTCGAATGCAGGCTGCAGCTTCTCACTCAGAGGGCCCAGAAAGCCTGGAGTTCTGGCACAGGTCTGCCTTGTGACAAATGGCATTAAAACTGACAGAAGAAGCTCCACTGAGTTTTCCAGAGCTTCTACGCTCTTCCCCCTTGGGTTTCAGCATTAACCTGGGAACTTTAAAAGAGGTGCATTGTTTTGAGCAAGCCTCTGATTCAGAACCTCTGATTTCTGGGATGTCCCCAAGGCCCATGCTGGTCAGAAGCTCATGGGGCAGCACAGCCAGGTGGCAGTACTGGAAGGCTCCAGGAGGGATTTAGGGTTGCAGCTCCAAATATCTGGCTCTCAGAGTCTAAGTCCCCCACTGTGGCCCTCCCCATGCCAAGAGTCTGGACTTAAATATGAAATCTCCATTGTGGATCAGATGAATCAGCCCTGAGCCAGGGAGACTTATGACACTATGATGCTCCCGTGAGGACAAGCAGGAGACTAGGGGGTTATAATGGAAGTTCTGCCAGGGGACTCATCACAGACTCTGCCTGCAGATCCACTTCTAAGTGCCCTGGGGCCAGGCATGGGAAGGCCCTTGTTTGTCTGCAGTTGCTGGCATGGCTCTTTCTCTTTTTTCTCTTCCCTCTTTTTCTCCCTCTCCCTTTTTGGGGAGCAAGCTGCCCCCTACCACCCTAAGCCACTGGGTTCTGAATGTTGAAGAGCCCAGAGAGGAGTCTGGTCTCTACTTAGCCACTCTCCCCAGGCAAATCACCTCACTTGGAATGGAGGTTCTTCACGCCCCTGTTACACAGGCTGCTGTTAGCATCAGATAAAGACTTGGGGTAGGGGGAAGGATTTGAAGGCCTTCCTTGATGGTTCATTCTGGGCCAGAGCTGGTCTCTCTTCTGGCCCAAATTGCCTAAGTCACCATCCCTGCTCACCCTCTCTCTCCCAGATGTCAAGTCTGTGGTGGGAGGCAGTGTAGGGGGATGGAAAAGTTTGAGGATGAGAATTCTGTCCACCCTGGGCTAGAAGAAGATGGGACAGGGTGTCCATTTAGAAAGGGAAGTGCCAGTGTCCAGGAGATGAATGGTGAGAACAGACATCCTCGTTTTGTTCCTTTGATCTTATAACGAAAGCATTCAGTCTTTCACCATTAAGTGTGATGGTAGTTTTGTGTTTTTCTTAGATGCCCTTCGTCAGGCTGAAGAAGTTCCCTTCTGTTCCTAGTTTGTTGAGTGTTTTATCATAAAAGGGTGTTGTATTTTGTCAAATGCTTATTTTGAATCTATTGAGATTATTGTATGTTTTTTTAATTCTATTAATATTTAAATCTTTCAAATTAACATCAATAACATCCTATTATATGTTACTACATGTAACATATTTATATGTTATATTATTAATATGTAATATGTTAAATAATGGCACCTCAAAAATGTCCAAGTCCTAATCTCTAGAACCTATGAATATATTATTCTACATACTAAAAGGGAATTTATAGATGTGATTAGGTTAAGGATCCTCAGATGGGGAGATTTTCCAGGGTTTTCCAGTTGGAACCAATGTAATCTCAAGGTTCTTATAGAAGTAGGATAAGAGGATTAGAATCAGATAGGGTGGTGTGAGGATGGAACAGAAACAGATGTTTGAAAATACTAATCAATTTGTGCTGCTTTTAAGCCATTAAGTTGGTGGTAATTTGTAATAGCAGCAATAGGAACTAATACAATTAATTACATTGGTTGATTTGTGTGTGTTGAACCAACCTTCTACTCCTGAGATAAATCCCACTTGGCTATGGTGTACAATCATTTTAATATCCTGCTGGAATCTGTTTGTTGGTGTTTTGTTGAGGACTGTATTCATAACGTATATTGAACTATAATTTTTCTTTTTTTCTGATGTCTTTGGTTTTGGTGTCAAGGTTATCCTGGCCTCCTGGAATGAGTTAGGAAGAGTCTCCATCCTTTTCTATTTTTTGGAAGACTTCATGAAGGTTTAATGTTAATTCTTAGACATTGAGTAGAATAAACCAGGGGAGCCATCTGGTCCTGGCCTTTTCTTTGTTGGAAGTTTTTTGGTGACTAGTATGATCTCTTGTAGTTGTATTTAGATTTTCTACTTCTTCTTGAATTAGTTCTGGTAGTTTGTGTCATTCTCAAAATTTGTCCTTTTCATCTAGTTTATCTAATGTTTTGTCATTCGATTATTCATAATATTCCTTATAATACTTTTTATTTCTATAAGATTGGTAATACTGTCACCTCTTTCATTCTTGACTTTAGGAATTTAGGTCCTCCAATTTTCTTTTTGATCATGGGAGCTAAATATTTCTCAATTTTGTCCATCTTCTCAAATAATTTTTAATTTTGTTGATTTTCTCTTGTTTTTCTAATTTTATTTTATTTTTACTCTCATTTTTATAATTCTCCACCTTATGCTTTCTTTTAAGCTTAGTTTGCTCATCATTTCTAGTTTCGTAATGTTGACGATTAGATAATTTGACATTTTTCTTCTTTTTTTTTACATAGACATTTATAGCTTTGAATTTCTCTCTGGGAACTAGCTTAACTGCATCTCATAAGTTTGGAATTTTGAGTTATTTTCATTCATTTCAAAGTATGCTCCAATCTCTCTTGTGATTTCTTCTCAACTGTTTGGTTATTGTGGAGTATGCTGTTTAATTTTCACATATTTGTTGATTCCCCAAGTTTCTCTCTGTTACTGTTTTTTAATTTCATTTCTTTATGGTAGGAGAACATGCTTTGTATGATTTGAATCCTTTTACATTTATTTAGATTTTTTTAATGGCCTATATATGGTCTATTCTGGATATTCCATACATACTTGAGGAGAATGTGAATTCTGCTATTGTTGGGTGGAAGATTCTACAGATATTTGTTAGATCTAATTGGTTAATAGTGTTGTTCAACTCTTCTATTTTCTTGGTGATTTTGTCTAGTGGTTGTATCCATTCCTGAAAGTAGGATATTTCAGTCTCCAACTATTATTGTTGATTTTTCTAGTTTTCTTTTATATTCTGTTCAGTTTTGTCTCATCTATGTTGAGACTCTGTGAGGTGTGAATATGTTTAGAATTGTTAGATATTCTTGATGGATTGACCCTTTTATCATTATACAATTCCTTGTCTCTAGTAACAATTTTTGTTTTAAAGTCATGGTGTACAAAACTTTGCTTCTATGTAACTCTGGTTCCTCTTCCCTTCTGTAAGCTCATACTATCACAAATCACATTGTGCACCCATTAACAGACATAATTTTTGTTTTACGCAGTTGCTTTTTAAATCATCTTCTTAAATGTTCCTCCATAAATCTTCTGGGAGAAGAAAGGAGTTTCAAATAAAAAGAAAAAATTTTACTGTTATCTTACTCAGTTTAGGCTGGTATAATGAAATACCATAGATCGAATGTCTTATACACCACTTAATTCTCATAGTTCTGGAGGTTGGGAAGAACAAGATCAAGATGCCAGGATGGTTGAGTTTTGGGGGACCCTTTTCTGGTTGCAGACAGTCACCTTCTTGCCTTATCCTTTTATTTTGGAGAAAGAGATCTCATGTCTCTTCCTTTTATAAACAAGGGCATTAATACAACATGAGGGCTCCACCCCCGAGACCTAATTTACCCCAATTACCACCTCCAAATTTCATTACATGGGGGATTAGGGCTTCGATACACGAATTCTGGAAGGGCACACTCATTCCATAGTAACTATCTTTTTAATTTACCTATGTAGTTACCTTTACCAGTGCTCTTTATTTCTTTTATTTTTAATTTTTTTAATTCTTTATTTATTTTTGAGAGAGAGACAGTGAGACAGAGTGTGAGCAGGGGAGGAACAGAAAGAGAGGGAGACACAGAATCCGAAGCAGGATCCAGGCTCTGAGCTGTCAGCACAGAGCCTGACATGGAGCTAGAACTCACGAACCACAAGATCTGACCTGAGCTGAAGTCAGATGCCCAACCGACTGAGCCACCCAGGCATCCCAATGCTCTTTATTTCTAATGTGGGTCCACATTTCTTTGCCACTGCCTCTTCTGCCTTGTTTATTCCTCCTTATTATCTAATTTATCTCCTTTCCCCACAGTTTCAGGCATCCTTTTATTTCATTCTGTGGGCCTCTGAGAATTAAACTTCCTATCTGTGCAACCATAGACTTCTGCCACTTTCCAAGGTCATGGTTCCCAAGCTGTCTCCTCCCTCTGCCCTCATCCCAAGTACAGTGTGAGGGCATCTATCATTCAAGTTATAGAAACATAATTCACTTGAGGAAAAACTGATTGACTTTTAAAAATATCATATTTTCTATCTTGTCTCTAGAGGCTAGGGTAGTAACTTCTACATTGTCTATTCTACTCTAACCAATTGCACATACTTAGCAGACGTTAAATAAAGCAGTTGTCCCCTTGAGTAGATATGGGGCTCCAGCAGGGATGTTGTAAAATGCAGGGTAGACTTAGTAATGGATATCTGGTAGGAGCAGACCACCAGGGCTGGCCATTAACACCACATTATTCAGGGCCATTGTTACAGGACTAATCAACTGTGAATTAGAGTTTGAGCCACATATAACTTAATTGTGGCATGGTGTCACCATTAATCATGTTCTGGAATGCTGAGAAAAGACTGAAGTGAGCTAAAAGTCGAAGGTTTAAGGTTTCTTGAAACAAAGCTCATTTAATGATATTCATGAGTGAATGACGTATTGTGGTAACCAGTCCTTGGTATTAGTCCAATTCCACTGGTGATCCCAAGGGCTAGATAGCTGCCCAGATGCTGAGATTTCTGGAAAACAGTGATTAGTATTCAGCATGTGTTTGGGGAGAAACCATGTACAGCACATCTTGTATTTTCAAAGATCCAAATGGAGACCAAATGAGAAGGAGAGGTTTAAGATTTCCACATAAAATTCAAAAGTTGTATTAGGCTGATGAGAGGGGCCAGATTTCCTTGCAGTTGGGGACTTCCTCAGAGTCCCATAGGCCTGGAAACTGACCTAAACATGAGAGTCAACTTTGGAGAGTCAGGAAACAAAGCAAGTGCTAAGGTGCTTTTTAATGCTATTTGCCCAGCTATTATTATTACCACAAACAATAATAACACTGGCTACCATCTCTTTGGATCTATCGTGTATCAGGCTCCATCCTGGGTGTTTTGCGGACACTAGAATATATAGTTTAGTCTTCAGAACACTCTTTCATGGTAGGGTATATTATCTTTATTTTAAGGTGAGAAAATCATGTACCACATGTATCTGTGGCACCGAGCACTCCAATTCTGGAGATGGGGTGGTCATGAGTCATTTTACTGCTACCTCTTCGCTGTTTTGTAAATCCATATTGTGGGCTAGTTCTTTCCCTGACCCTGGATGAAAACTTTGGCCCATGAATTTTTTGGTCTCTCCTAGGTAATAAAAACAGTTCTCTGGTCACATTCTCAAGTCAGGCAAATCTGCAAAATATTGTCTCGATTCAGCAGTAAAAATATCTAGTTCATTTAGTAATCCAAATTCTGAACTTAGTTAAAGTTGAGATTACTCCTTCTCACTTGGGCTGGAAACCTCCTTAGATGAGGGGTCCATGATAAGCCTCCTGAGTTTTCCTCACTTGGCATTCTTCTTCCATTTGCTTGGGAATGGTGGAGAGAAAAGGGAAGGACACAATTTCCCACTGTCAGGTACTCATGTGGCTATTGAGTAGAAGCATTCTTTGGGCCTCCAGGGCTCTGAAGGCTGACTTTTCTCCTAGAACACTTTAATAGGTTGCTTGGAGATACTCCCACGATCCCATTATCTGCTGGGATCTCCCATCTGTAGGGCTGTGTGGAAGACATCTTTGCTCTATCTGTGACTGACTTGTGGCTCCTTCCTTAGCTCCTGGATGTGGGCAGGTTAGAGTTGGGCTCTTGTTGTCCCCTCACCACATAGTGTTCTGGGACAGGATCTGAGCCCCCCAACACTGACTTTTCTGACATAGAGCCCACATACTCCACACACTCTGGAAACGTAAGCTGATCCTGGTGCATCAATCTCTCTTTCATTTTGCCTAGGCAGCCTGCTGTGAACTGAATAGTATCCCTCTACCCCCATTTATATGTTGAAATCCTAAGCCCCAATATGACTCTTTAGAAATGGGGCCAAGGTAATTAAGGTCAAATGAGGTTATAAGGGAGGGGGTCTCTGATCCAGTAGGATAATTATTAATATCATTATAAGATAAGATACCAGAAGCTTGTTCTCCCCCCTACTTCCTTTCTCTCTCCTTCCCTCTCTCCCTGTCTCCCTCCCCACTCAGCACTAGCATGCATTTAGAGGGAAGACCATGTAGGAACAAAGGTACTGTCTGTAAGCCAGGAAGAGGGCTCTAGTCAGAAACCAAACCCTGCTGGACTTGGGACTTCCTGCCTCCAAGACTGTGAGAAATACATCTCAGTTGTTTAAGCCTCTTGGTCTGTGAGATTTTGTTATGGCACCCTGCGTGGACTGATACATCCTTCTCTCAAAAGACTTTTACTTCTCTGGTGTGAGCTGGGCACCAGTCCACTGTGCCACTCAAGCTTCTGGGTATGTGTTCAATCCTTGAGAGGTCCCCATTTGGCCTCTTTTCCTAGGCCTAAGGGGAGTAGGAAGTACCATCTCCCTCTCCCCATTGGTAAGGCCGGAGTGAGGCTCACAGCAGCGCTCCCCAAATAAATCCTTGAATTATTTGTTTATTTATGTATTTATTCATTTATATTTGAATGAGAGAGAGAGAGGGAGAGAACGAGCAGGGGAGGGGGTAGGCGGAAAGAGAGAGAGAGAATCCCAAGTAGGCTCCATTCTTAGCATGGAGCCCAAAAGTGAGGCTCAAGCCCATGACCCTGGGATTGTGACCTGAACTGAAATCAAGAGTCGGATGCTCAACCAACTGAGCCACCCAGGTGCCCCATAAATCATCGATATTTTTAGATCCATGAAGTGGGTATGTGGTTAAGAGGTGTGTAACAGGTTCTCCCACCGGGTTTGACAATTTTGGCCAGGCACTATCTTGGACACATGGCATGCAGTCTTGATATCAATCCAAACTTTCACGTTAATGCCATTTAATACACAGATGGAAAGAAGATAAACCTATATCTTGAATCCAGGTATCTTTAAGATTTGTGGTCTTTCCACAAAAATATTGCAGTGGTCTTCTGAAATGGAAGGATTTCTGACTGTAGGCTCATGAGGGGAGGGCTGTGTCTGTCGCATTCACCACTGTATGCCTTGACATCTGATGCTTAGCATACAGCCTACACTATTGTGCAGGTGGTAATTGCCACATGGACGTCAACTAGTACAGTGCCAGCCACATAACAAGGGCTCAGTAAATAATGGTAAAATTGTTGAATGGAACTCTCTAGCCCCAGAATGAAGGGTTGGGAATAAGATAAAAATCCTGGGGTCTTCTGAAGGATTTTAGTGAAAGGAGCCTCCAGGGAATGCAACACTGGAATATTACCACCTGAATATTTTCCATGGGGCTAGAGCAGGCCTATTACCATTTGGGCCCAGCTTCTCTCTCTCCCCACTTTCTCCCAGGAATCCAGGAGCCATCTCCACTTCCTCATGGGCTGTAGTTCCACCTGTCCCCCAAAGGAGACAATTGTCGGAGGACAGAAAAACAATGCTGTGAGCTGGCTGCTGCCGGTCTGAAGGAACCAGTATCTCAGCCACACTGGAGAAGAAGAGGCCCTGCCTGGGCCCACACCTCAGATAAGGCCTCTGTCCATGGTTTGGTGGATCGCTTTTGGCCCTTGGTCAAAGCAAGGGGAAAAAACAAAAACAAAAACAAAACAGAGAGAAGCCCAGTTTAAGACAGGGGCCGAGGGTGATTGCTGCTTCCAGTTTCACCCCTACAGTGCTGTGTGACCTTGGCGAACATCATCGCTCCCTAAATGACCTGGATGGCGTTGGGCAGTCTGCTGGCTAATGTGTTGCATATGTATGTTGCAGGCTATAATGAAACAGGCTCTACAAAGCATGTTTTGTCCTTGAGGGACAAAGAGTACAAGCTATGTATGTTAGAAGCATGGCTTAACCAGCTCTTCCAGCTCAGATCAGAGACCCCTGGCAATGCTGGCATAGTCTCTCAGAAGCAGCAAAGTCTAATTAGGTGTCCTTTGTTGCCTGGAGCCCAGCTGGCCTGATCCAAGCAGAAGGCAAAAATGCTGTTCATCAGACAGCCTACGTTTTGTCCTCATTCCTTCATCCAGAATCTTTATTGAACCTTTCATCTGCACTGGGTCCAGGGGATGCGAAACTGGAAACATACTGGTTTTTGCCTCCGGCTTCAACTCCTGTCACTTCCACAATGCTGCCTGCATGCTGTGTCCCAGCAACTTTCCATCCACCTCTGTTTTATTGTGCACTCTGTCCCTTCTGCCAGGAATGCCCTTTTTTCTCCCCTGCCTGCCAAATCCTAACTTTTCCTTCAAGTACCCTCTCTGTGAGGTGTTTCTGGACTCCATTAAGCACAGCAAGTCACTCTGTGTTCTTGTCACTGTGGGAGGCAAGACAAGAGTACTTCCCTGGCTTCAGCCTTCCTGGTGCTGAATGTGGCTGCGCCCACTCTGGGCTGAAGGATGGCCCTGGATTACTCTGAATTACTCAAATCCAAATAGGACCTCATCTTGAGGTGGTTTCACCTGTAAATCTGCCTCAGGACCTAGAACCTGCAGCCAGCATTCTTCAGGCCTCTGGGACATGGTTTTTAGTTCTGAGAAGGTAATGTGCATAGTAGGCTTACAGAAGGCTGGGGTCCAGGGTGGGTAGACCAAAGGTTCAAAAGACCCCAGGAAGCCTGAATGATAATGAGATAAGGATAAATATTTTGGCATTTGATTTATTATTGTTTTCTTTTTTCAAAGAGAGCCAGGAAGAGTCAGGCTCATTTCCCAACTTAAGAAGGAAGAACAGGCTATGGGTCAGCTGAGAGTGGGCGGGATGAACATGACAGGGGGGTAAAAGGCTGTTGACCATCTGCTTAAACACAACCTACTGACCCATCTGCTTCCCTCCCAGGGAACCTACCCAGCCAAGCAAACAGGTCCCAGAGTGTCCACTGCCTGAATCCTCCTGATATAATGTATTAACAGAATATTTAAAGTAGAACAAGACCAGCAGACCAAGAGACAAAAAGAGAGTTTGTTATTCACAGTTCCCAAAAAGAGGGTGCAGGGCTATATGGGGAAATGTTAGGGGCAGTCGGGAGGTAGAAGAAGCTGAGGGGGTGGATGTAGGCAAAAAAACAAACAAACAAAACCTTTACTATGGTTTCTATGGGAAGAAATGGGCAAGACAGGGTAAGCAGAATTAGGATTGCCTAGTTTGAATGATACTTGTGGGCTCCAGAGCAGAGGGGCTGTCCTTGATTTTTCGATACCTGGTCCTTTGGTGACTAGGGCAGAGGGAGAGTGGCCTGGGGTACGAAAGTGAGAGCCTCGCAGAGAAGGTGGTTGGGGGCATGGTGTGGTAGTTGGGGATTGGTTGGTTTGCATGTGGGAAGCACACTCTTGGACAGTCTATCCTGGGATATGCAGATGAACAAGCATCTAGGGATTGGCTACACCTAGGAGGAGATCTGTCCAACTACTCAGCTCTATCGGTATAGTGCGTGAGCTGCCATAGACAGTACATAAACATCTGGGTGTGCTTGTTTCCATTAAACTTTATTTAAAGCAATTAGCTGTGGGAAGGAATCAGTTAGTGGGCCACAGTTTTCAGACTCCTGGCTCAGAGACTTTGCTGTCCAGAGGCAAGCATGGGTGGGAGGAGAACGGAGGAGGATAGAGGGACAGGGTTGGAGGGGCAGCATGGTTGCCTTGAGAGTGAGCCAGGGATGCGCTTTGGGTAGGGAAGCAGTAAAGGAAGCTCCTATTAGACCTCAAAGGGTCACTTTGGTATTAGTATGGTGGCCGGAAGTGGCAAGGCTAGCTGGGAGGTAACTGGAATGGGCCTGAACCAGAACAGTGTCCACTGGGGGTGGGGAAAAAGGACAGACTGAACGGAATTTAAAAGACAGAAAATGACAGGACTTGGGGATATTCTGTCTATGGGCTAGTACTCGGGTTTCTGGCTTTTGCAAGAAGGGGTGGATGGTGGGGCCACTCATTGTGATGAGTGGGCTTGGAGAGGGACCATGAATGTAAGAATTGACCCCTGCCCATTGTAGGAGACTCTGGGGAAGGGCAAAGATGAGCTTCCCACTGTATGTTCCATGGGACACGAATAGGTGAACTAAGCAGAAGCAGGTATTGGGGCTCTCAGCCCTTGAGGATATTACTCCATTTCCTTCTCACATCTGCTGTCAGTTGGCTGTTATTCTGCAGGGGTTACTTGGATTTTCTTTTTGGCCGCTTCCAAGATTTGTTCTTCATCCATGATTTCTGCAGTTTCTATTTCTATTTATTTCTATTTCTATTTATTCTGTTCACTATTTGCAGTGCATTTTGATATATAAAAACTCATGTCTTTCTTCAATTCTTGGTCATCTTGAGTATCTCTTCAATGATGGCTCCTCTGCCATTTCTTCCATTCTCATCTTTGAGAACTCCTATCAGATAAAAGTTGATATCTCTCAAACTATTTTCATGCTTTCTTAATGATGCGTTCATTATAAAACAAAACAAAATGAAAAACCCAGAAAAACTTCATTTCTCAATACAGTCTTTTAGGTAAAATTCTTCAATCCTACCTTCTAATCATGAATATTCTGATTCCTTCTTCTCTAGAGTTTATCCAGTATTTTTCATTTTTCATTTCGCTTGTCAATGATGAGTTTTCTTGTTGGTTCTTTTCCTATTCTCTTGATTTTGTTTCATGACTTCTAGTTCCTTTAAAAATGTATGTTACTCCTTGATTTATCTCTTTGGGCATCCTAAAATAGCCATGTAGGAGTCCAGCTTACATCTGCAACTGGCTGTGTGCAGAGAGATACGTCCATCTGCCATGGCCAGGCAGTGTGGTACAAACAGAGAAAACCACATAGGACTATCCAGTGTGGTTTGACCCGTCAACAGCTTGGAACGCACAGGTAATGTCATTATGAAGTGACATTTGTCATCAGTGCAATTTTGAAGGTGCAGAATTCATTTGATGGGGCTTGCAAGGGAGGCACTCAAACTCTGAGAACTTGGAAAGACATCTGAAAGACAGCAGATCTGATTTCTCCTTGGGCAGAGGTTTGTTTATCCTAAATGTTGAGCCAACATCCCTATTAGTTTTGAACTGCCTAAAATATTTTTCCACATTTGGGCAGAGGCACTATTTGCCAAGAGAAGGGTACAACAACATATTGTTATGATTCTTCAAGGACAGGGGGCTGTGTATCTTTTCCTCCACCCTGCAGCTACCACACTGCTCCATAAAAGTTTATTGACTTACATTGTAAAATGGTCATTTAGTATAGAAGTCATGATATAATTAAATTTTATATTTCATGATCTGTGCATTGAGATAGGTGTTGCTTCTGCCTTGGGGACTTCTGTCCTAATTGAGTGATGTGGCCACTGCTCCAGAAGACACAGGGATCCTGCTGAAATAGCTCTAGGGCCATTTCATAAGCCACAACAGACTGTCCCAAGTTAACCAACTGTGTGGTCACACTTCACATGTAGGCATTATCTATATGCGTATATGTCTACTAGAGGTGTACAGAATACAAATGAAGTATATTATAATATAATATATGTGCATATATTATACAATTATTTTATAAAAAACAGCTTTGGCAAAAATCATGAACAGATCAAACCAATCTTGTTGAACATTTGCAACACTCTCTCTTCCCTGTACTGTACTCCAACTTAATAAAACGGCATCTGGCTTCCACTGAAGTTTCAAAAATTTTCCGTATTTGATAGGTCAACAATTACAATAGAATGTTGACCCTGCAATATACTATTTTAATAATGTGTTAATACATAGCAATCCTTGGATAGAACTTCCAGAATTGCTGTTTTATAACCATCCACCGGCATATTAAAACTAACCTCAGTGGCTAGAAAGCCAATTGCTGATGTGTATCATTAGCTGAAGGATTGTTGCACATGTGATTGGCACACACAGACCTAAGCTCAAAGTGAGCACACAGAGACTTCTAAAACTTCTAAAGAACAGTTAGTTTGCAAGGATCCTGGGTGAGTGGTTTGAGAGTGCATTTGTAAAGGGTACTTGGTAATCTAAAGACTCAGTGGAAACTCAGTCCCTAAAGGAGCTTGCTATCCCTAGTGGTCCTTCAGTGAACATTTCTATGTCAACAATGGGGCCAAAGTCAGAATGGGGACAATCATCTGAAACTCAGGAATGGGAAAATGTAGAAAGTGAAAAGGAAAAAAGTAAGGCATGAGTAGAGGAAGGGAGAGAGGGAATAAATAAATAAAACCGAAGAAGGAGAATGTAAGTTAAAGAGATGGAAACCATGGAGAAGAGAATATTCTGAATGGAGAGAGAGACTTTGGAAGGAGCAGGGAGAAGCCTGTTGGAGACTGCAGGGACAGTCTTTTTCCCTGAGCTTCATTTAGGCCAACCTACATGTCTGTGCACATAATATCTACGTGTTGGATTATATGGAAATGTTAGTCACGGGGTGGGTCCCCGGGCAGCCCTGGTAGTGTGCCAATTCGCATCTTCATCACTCTGATGGAAAGGAGTTTTGTTTTGGCTTGATTAGGGTCTGTCTACCAAGGGACCGTTTGATTTACTGGGCCATTTACCTTTTTCCTATAGGAGGGTCGAGTCCCCCAGACCTGAGTATATAGTCTTTTCCAAGGGAAACCCTAGCATTCTCCTAAAAAATTCCAGGAGGGGGGGCACCTGCGTAGTTCAGTCTGCTAAGCATCGGACTTTGGCTCAGGTCATGATCTCATGGTTTGTGGGTTAGAGTCCTGCGTTGGGCTCTCTTCTGTCAGCACGGAGCCTGCTTTGGGTCCTCTGTGCCCCTCTCTCTGCTCCTCCCCTAATCATGCTCTCTTTCTCTCAAAACTAAATAAACATTAAGAGAGAAAGAAATTTCAGGAGGAAAACCTAATTTCTTGGTCATTTTTGAGAGTTACCCCTGGAATGCTAAAGGTGCTCAGGTTCAAAAAGGGGTTGTTTTTCTGAGAAGGGCTTCAAAACCAAGGGGATGACAATGTCATAGTACATGGGGGAGTAACAAGTGTCTCACATCAAGGAAACCCCACAGTGAGCACCCACGATGCACTTGATCCCGGTCAGGCACGGGCACCTGTCCTGACCACTCATGAGCCTCATGGTTAAACTTTTATTCTAGAAACACCAGATGGTGGCGCCACATCAAGCTTTACAAAGATCCTCACCAAACTTCAGACTCTGCCTCCTGAATCTGTCACTCTCCTGTTCCAAAGATAAAATGAAAAGGAGAGAAAACAGCTTTGAGATCACCACGGCAACCATCTGGAAACACCTGTCTCTGTTGGCAAGGGGTGGCTGACAAGGGGAGAATTTGAAAAACTGCAAACATCTTGTTTTCATTGACTTACAGCTAGTTGTCCAAATATTTGTATCATTTGAGGTATATATAAGAAAAAAAGTCAATGGATTTAGAGTGGACTTGTAGTATTCAGTACAAACACCTTCTGGTACAATCCGAACTTATCTGAAAATAACCTAAACAATATACTTATAACTAGCAAAGGGAAAGCGTGTTCACTTAGTGTATGCACGTGTTGGGTATTAGAGATCTGGAGACACATGAGAGGCATGGGTTTTTTGCCCTGGTGGCACTTACTTTCTAGGTAGGAAGACAGACAATATGCTAGTGAAACAGGTTAGGGGAGTCATGATAGGTTATGGCAAGCACTGATGAGGGAATAAAGATGGCCGCTGTGACTGGGAAGTCACTTCAGATGGCGGCATTCAAGGAAAGGCTGTTGGAGGAATAAATAACATTTAAGCAGAGGCATGAAAGATGTAGATAATCAGCCATGGGAAGGTCTGGGTTGGTTGGGGCAACACAAGCAATAGGACCTGCAAAGGCCCAAAGCAGAGAATCGAGGGTAAAGGATCATAAGACAGAAAGGAGGCCATGTGGCTGATGTAAGTGTGAGAATGACCACGTGGGAGGTGAGGAGAGCAGGGACAGGATCACATAGGGCTGTGAGATGAGAAAACTCCAGGGGCAAGAAGATTCTAAAGGGTATTAAGTGAGGATGATACCAGGATTTATGTTTGGGAGATATTGCTCTGACTGGGGCGTGGAGAATGTATTGGAAGGAGCCAGAAAAGAGGGTGGGAGATGATCAGGAGGCTTTTGTAGGGTCCCGGTGGGGTCGGTGACTTGGTGCACAGTGGTGTCAGAGTCGGAGGGAGAGGCAGACAGATTAGAGGCATAATTTGGAGGCAGAACCAATGGTATTTATGGCTGCATTGGACTGGGGATAGAAAGGGGAAACTGAGGAAACAAGGATGACTTCGAAGTTTTTTTTCTTTTTTTGCCTTTTATTTTTTCTTATCTATCTATCTATCTATCTATCTATCTATCTATCTATCTATTATCTATCCATCTATCTACCTAAATACCAGTTACTTAACATACAGTGTAGTATGGGTTTTAGGAGTAGAATTAGGTGATTCATCACTTACATATAATACCCAATGCTCATCCCAGCAAGTGCCCTCCTTAATGCCCATTGCTCATTTAGCCCACCCCCCAACCACCTCGTTAGTGGATAGTGGTGCCATCGACTGAGACAAAGAAGCCTCTGGAAGGAGTTTATAAGAGGGAGGAAATTGGGAATTTAACTTTGTAAGATCTAACCTTGAGGCATGCAGTGGGAGCTGAAGTGTGCTACCCAGGTCTCCTTCCAGCACCCCGGCCCTCGTTCTCCCAGCTGCCCGCAGTGTTGTTTGGCTCACAGTGGAGTCCGTCCCCAGGCCTTGCCCTTGGCAGAAGGGAGATAATTTTTTTAACTCACTTTTAGAGAGATAGAGCACAAGAGGGGCAGAGAGAGAGAGAGAGAGAGAGAGAGAGAGAGGGAGAGAGAGAATCTTAAGCAGTTTCCACACTCAGCATAGAGCCCGACTCAATCTCAGCATCCTGAAATCATGACCTCAGCTGAAATCAAGAGACAGATGCTTAACCAACTGAGCTACCCAGGCACCTGAGAAGGGAGCTAACTCTTAAGACTACACCTTCCCTAGGGCAGGCTGGCAGCCAATGAAATACACAGGTCCTCCCTCTTGCCTTAATGTAGGGACAACTTTGAAGGGCCATTCCAGTTTTAAAACTCCCTATGGCACCAGCTGAGCTCTTGTGATGACTGTCAGGGTCCCCTAACTCCCTGTGCCCAACCCTGATGCTCTGGCGCCTTTGTTGTGTTCCCAAGCGCACCTCCCTGTGAACCTCCCTCCACAGATCTCCACCTCAGAGACTGGTTCCCAAACATGCAAACTAAGGCAGTTGGTGCCAGAAGCGATCCTGGGAAGCAGACCCTAAAACAGGATTTTGGAGCTGCATCTCCTGCCAGCTAGACCAAGGGACCTCATGCCTTGACATAGGTACAAGTGGCATAATGTCTCAGTCATTTAAAAGACACAGGGAAATAGAATGATAAGGTAAAGAAATTCAATGGCTATTGCTGAGTGTTCCTGATGCATTGGAGAAAAGCAGTAAGAGTGCTGAGGATGATTAATTTAACCATTAACCAATTACATGCTGCACACAGGATCCAAGTTGACGTTGCTGCTAGGGACCCAGAGTGTTATCATGGTCCCATTTTAGAGTGAACGGGGATGGGGTTCAGATAATGAATGAATGGAGTCCTGGTCCAGGTTTGATTCATAGTGGGCCCAGTGGTTCCTTAAGACCACCCAGTGATCGTTTCCCCTGTTCCTGAATGGGCACTTGGGGTGAATGAACTTAGTCCTCGGCATGTGAATAAGGCACCATTATAGCAGGGAAGGCCAAGTGATCCTGCCTCCCTCTCTCCAGGCAAGAAAGTGAGTCAATAGCAATATGGCAACCCAGTGAAAACGGCATATTTTACATCATGCTTAAAGACCTAAAGAATGCAGGGGGAGGTTATTCCACCATGTCCTCATAAAAGTCATCAGTCTGGCCCCTATGAAGTTTAGATTTGGTCCTGTCACATGACAGTCTTCACCAGGAATTAGCCACTAATGAGTGTGGTGTGGCAGATGTGGTATCCTTTCTAGAGCAGATTAACAAGGTTCAAAATACAAGGTGTATGACTATTAGGCTAGGAAATGCATCCTTTTCTGGATCTATCAGAAAGGAAGACCAGAATAAGTCACGATTGTGTGTGACAGACAACAGTAGCCATCATGTACAGTCTTCTCCAGGTCTACATTAATGCTCTAATATAGCCCCGGAGGGCCTGGACCAAACAGACCCTCCACAGAATCCACAGTGATCCACTGTATCCATGATATCATGTTAATCAGAGCAGAGGCATGTAAATTGGAGGCCTTAGTAAGATACCTGTGCTCTAGCAGGTAGGAGATTAGCACTGTGAATATTCAAAGACGCACTGGATCAGTGAAGTTTTTAGGAGTCCAGAGGTCTGGAGCATGTTAGGATGTCCTCAAGGAAGGGCCCTTGATTGCATTTTACTTCCCCTACCATTAGGAATGAATTACAACAGACGGCAAGCATCATTGGGTTCTGGAGGCAATTCTGGGAGAATGACTCCTAGGCGGTAGGACTGAGTCTAATAGAGACAGCCACATGTGCCATGCTGGACTTTAGAACTGCTCTGGACAGTGGCTTCTAGGTGCCTCCCTTTTCCCTCCTTTTTAAATAGAGAGTACCTACATCGGTTCTCCTGTTCCCATCCTACTCTTTTCTCTTGGGTGTTGGAGGTTGGGAGGAGATAATGTCTCTTCTGAGTTTCTTGGTCTTTACATTGAGAGAAATAGTGCTCAAGAAGCTGCCTACCTGTACCTGCGCTTGACTTAGATGATGAATTCCAGGGCCTTGAGCCTGAACATGATGTTGAGATGCGATGAGACACTGGGGGAATGGTGAGCATATTCTTCCCCCAAATGGCTGCACCATTCCTCTTCTTAGTTTCTTTTCCAGAGCCTTGCCATTCTCCCCAACAAGACATAGACTCTTTGTCCCTTCCCCTTGAACTTAGGTGAGGCTTTCTGATTTCCTCAACTATTAGAGGATGGTGGACGTGACACTGTGTACATTTTGAGTAGTTACATGAGGTCATGAGAGTCATGCTCTCTCTCACGGTGTTTGCCACTGAAACCCTGCCATTGTGCCTCAGGGTTGCCAAGCAGCCTCTTGGAGAGGTCACTTGTAGGTGTTCTAGCTGAAAGTCCTGGCTGAGGTTCTTAGAACCAGCACTGGTTGTCAGATATGCAAGCATGCGAGCCTTCTGATAACCCCAGCCTCCCTCCTTTAAACCACCCCAGCTAAAGCCATATAAAGCCAGAAGTAAGCTGTCCCCACCGAGTCTCAGATTTGGGACCTCTGAAGAGCCATCCCAGTCCCAAAATGACCTCTGAAGGGCGATACCAGTCCCAGAGCTTCCTGTGGGCTTGCCTGTGCATGTGGAGGGGTCTCATATGAATATGGAGGTCAAGAGAGAGGTCAGGGCACAAGATGTTCACTTGGGAGATACCAGAACATGCATGGCTTTCAATGTCTCAGGTCTGGGTGACATGGTCTAGGGAGAAAGTATATAGAGAGAGATTAGGGCTGAGTCCTAGGCCATTCCATCACATAGAACTGGCAGAAAAAGGAGAGCCTGGAAGGATTTGGAGGAGGAGAAAAGTCAGGACACAGAGGGTCCAGAGACAGGGAGAAGAAGATGACTCAAAGGAGAGGGCTGCTGAGGACAGGTGTGAAAATGTGCAGTAGGCTACCCCAAGGTCAGGTGACCTAAGAACAGTGTTAGTGCAGCACAGGGGGCAGGTGCCAGTGGTCTGGAGAGCTCATGGAAATTCCAGCCCTAACCTAGCCTGTGGCCAGAGGTCAATCAACGAACCCACAAAGGAGGTCCTGACCTTTCCCTCCTTGGAGTTCCTGCAGCTGTGGCTCATTCTCTGTTCTGACTCTAGGCTTGTCGGCTCAATGGGGCTGTGGGCTCCTGAGCTGGTCTTTTGTTCTTTTGTGTTCTCATCAGTTCCAGGGAGTGCTTGGTTCCTACTAAAAACCCACTCAATACTCGCTGATGGAGTGCTTGTCAATTTTACCCAAGAAATTGAAATCAACAAGGGACACTCTGGAGTCTAAGCAGCTTATGGAGAAATTATATACCATCAGGGCTGCTAGAAGTTCTAGAGAATCAGAACTCTCAGAGAAAGGAAGAGAAGATACTAACAGGTGCCTGAGGTAGATGACTGATCATTAATGAGAATTAAGAGAAGCCATGGCTTTCCTAGGGGAAAACTGGGGGGCTGTAGGCAGTTTGTCATCTGTTAAACAAATGGTCCTTATTTCATGAGATTTCTGGGGGCTGCTCCAACGTTAAAAGGAGGTGCTGTCTGTCGAATGGAGTTTCAGGTTCTTGGCTAGCGAGCTCTTTCTCCTTGATGCCAGGAGAAGATGAACCCCACCCCCATGAGGAGAGGTGACATCCCTGCTCCACATCAGGCCCAGACAGGGTCCCAATAACTGCAGGAGTCTCAGTTACGATGGTATAGTACCCTTGCCCTGTCCTCAGCCTGGGACGATGGTGGGGCCGGGACCCCTCCTCGCACCTGCACGAAGAGGGGCACTGTATGGACCGTCAGCAAGGTTGGGGATCTCGGTGCTAAAGGTAGAAAAGCACGGTTGAAGGGGGCAAGTGCCCATTCAGACACGACCAGGGCCGGAGCTCTGTCTGAGGGGCCCCCTGCAACAGGGGTCACTGCACCTCCACGGAGCATGGGCGTCTCCACGAGCGAGGTGGTTGCTGTTCTGCATCAGACACAGACTGACAGCACAGCTGCCAGACCCTCGTGTCCCCACCCGCGGTTTTGCAACCACACAGGGGTGAAGCCTGGGACGGAATGATTTGTTAGCGCTCGCTCGGGGAGACGCAGCCACCCGCCAGAACTGCATTTACCAGTGACCTCTGACCCTGTCCACAGCTGTGGTCGGGACGCCGTTCCAGGCAAGCTATGTGACCGCTCGCAGAAGGACAGGCTTCCCTCTGTCAGCCCCGGAGGACTGGTTTTTGTCTTATACTCCACAGACAGCTTAAAATTGTTATGGAAAAACATTTTATTAACATGTTCAACTCACTTCCAATAAAATGATTAATTTTTCATTTACAGTGGTGTCCAATGTTTGTCTTCCATTCTTTTTTTTTCTTTCAAAACCAGCACCAAAAAGTAAAACAAAAATACCATGGGTACAGTACGTAATGTAAGTTAACTAATGGAAAATATATACATTTGACTCTGAAATGGAGAAAAGAGAACAAAGCAATGAGATTATTGCCGCTGAGGATCTTTCCCTGTGTTCTGATAATGTCAAGCCATGGTCAAGTGAGAGGGTGTCATTTGCACCCACAAAAGTAGCACCATAAGGTCGTAAGACTCTAGTTAGTAACACATTTGTGCAATCAAAAAGGTACAGTACTTGAGTGACAGTACAGGGTATTGTTCATAAAGAAACGTCACTGTTGTGATCACAGGGTTTCGATATCTTCTGTACAGAGTGGAACAAGAGTGCCGTGATGGCTTCGCCAAATCAATCATTGCTTGTGCCATGAACAGACGGCGGGCTGGTGAATTTCAGAGCAACAGTGCCAGCATGAGCTGAAGGAGGTGAGAGAGACAAGGACTCTGGGGGAACCAGTGGGGTATTCAATAGTAACCAAATCAATGATTTGCATTTTGAGAGGGTGGGGGCCTTGCCAGATACATATCCAGTTGATACAGTCAAGGTAGCCAGTGGGCAGGGAATATTCAGAGGCACCGGCAAAGTTTTAGCCTAGGGGCATGTGCATGCCCAGCTTGGGTGAGCCCATGGGTTCCTTAGCTGGCCACCCTGGCCCTGCTCCTCAGCCCCTGAGGCTGCTATCTTTCTGACACTATGTGGTCAAGCACAGCCCATATTGGGGCTGGGGTAAAATGGAACCCTAGCTCCCCAAGAATTTGAAAGTTTTGTGGAAACGGGATATGGGGGAGTCTGTCGGTGGCCAAGCCCGAGCTAGGGAGGACAGCATTTTGCTGGACCACTGAGGAGGTTTACACTGCAGGGTGGGTCGCTCCGTCCTGGCACTCTCTCAGTCAGAGCATCCAAGCAGGCTTCTCCATACTTCTCATTGATTTAAGAGGAACCACATGAATTTCTTGTCATTCCTACCACGTCTCTATCTCTGGAATAATAGAAATCATAAACTGAAACAGCCTGCAAGACAGGGTTGAGAAGGCAGAGGGAGTTTCTTTTTGTTTTTTCTCTGATTTAAGCTAACAGACCCTAAAGATGTGACGTCATCAAAAACCAAAGCAGATACATAAACACAGCACCAACAAATCAGGAAGAACTTAGAGATGATCCCCGGGATGCTGGCATCAGTGAGATCCCCCATCTGCAATAGGGGAGAAGGTGGGTTTATCGTGGTAAAACCCTTGGTCATAAGCACCCATCAAACACCCACCAAGCTGGTGAGCAAAACAGGTCCCCTGGCATCTGGGGTCTTTCTCTCCCAGCTCCCAAAGCGGGCAGGATTCTACCATCCTTTGTGTTCTTGTCATTTCGCCAGACTTCTAGAGAAGGCACAGCTCTGTTTTGAGGGGTTACAGGAGGGAAAGACCTTCTACGTGCTTTTCTGAGGGGCATCTTTCGCTTACTAAGAGGATGGGTCAATACCGACTGCATGACAATAATAAGTCCTGCAAGGTCTGGGCTATGGGAAGGCCTGGTGCTTGTGCAGCGATCCTGGCCCCCCAGGCTGAGTGGCTTCTGGAGGAAACCAGTCCTATGCCAAGGGTGAAGTGGCCAAAGCTTCTAAAAAGAATCAACTTCAGATACATGGCCAAGGTCAATGGGAAGCCATTGCTAAGGTGCAAAGATTTATAACGTACTGATAAAAGTGGAGGTCCCCAGAAGGCGGAGGGGCCATACACCCCTGACAAAGCTGTCCTGAGCTCACCTTTATGCCAGGAAACAGCCCCATCGCCCAAATGAACATAGGTCCCATTTCACAGCACCTTGAAGAAAGACTTTTCTGTTTCCCTATGTGGTGGACAGTAAAGTATACAAATTAGATGCCTCCCCAAACCCAAACACTTCCAGAATATTCTCCCCAACACAGGTTTTTATGCAAAACTATGTGGCCCTGGTGTCTTTGGCTGATACAGATTCAGACTGTCAGGGACAAGACTTCGAAGACAAGACCCAGGATCTAGAGAACACGTTTTCAGAGATGAGCCGAGAGGCAAAGTTGCTGACTCCTGGGCTGTCAAAAAGGGCTCTCTGGCGATTTGACCCTCTCAGGGGAAGCCATTATCAGAGGCTTGCTGATATCTGTCCTTCCTTCCAGGGTGTCGCCGGCTTTCAGAATAAAGCCTGTTTGAACATGGAATGTCTCACTGGGGGGATAGTCCCCCCACTGTGGCATGTCAAGCACCGGGAATTCAAATGTCAAAAGAAAGCTGGACAGAAGTGCTCAATGATGTCTCTTTCTTTTGACAATTGTCTGTCAGAGGTGTTCCCTTTGAGGTACACGGAACCTTAGAAATTACAATAATTTTGTGACTCATGCCTATTTTTTTCCTTACCGGAGAAAGCCATCCAGTGGCCATTAACAATATATTAAGTACAAAAGCACTAACAGCAAATGTCAAGTCCACACTCAAGGTCTATGCGATTGGATTCTCGGGACAGCCTGGTGGGGGAGCAGTGGTGTGCTCTGGGAGAGGGTCCCGATTGCAGGACTGGTGCGCTCTCGGGTGGGTAGGCTTTCAACTAGCCATGCCATCAGGATTCAGACTGCACGCTGGAGCGTCGAGGGACCCTTGGGCCACGTGTCATGAGCTTGGTGGCGGCGGTGGTAGCTGGCGCATCTTGTTCGCATAGAAGTCCCTGCACGTCTGGCAGCAGCGTTGGTACCACCGCATGTCCTGACAGAGGTTCTTTTCTCGGATGACCCGGCAATACACTGTCCACTGGTCCCTCGTACATTTGTAGGTCAGAGCAGCTACGGGGACGGTGGAAACAGAAAGCCCAGGGGTTACAAATGGCCCGGGGATGCCTGAACAGGGGTGGCCTGTGGTCTGACACACTCTGGAGCTACTCTCACCCACACGCACACTGGAGCCTTGCACAAATGGGGGAAATACAACCCCTGCCAGGGTCACGTGATGCCGTTTTTGCCTACAGCGGACACACTCCTGTGTCTAGCCTGACCACTTGGCAGAGCATGGCGGTCTGAGTGCTTCCTCAGGGCAAGGGCACTGTGTACCCTGCTTCTCAGCTAATTTTTGGTGAAGGACACCATCGTTGGTGGCATTCATAAAACAGAATGGCACAGGGCAGTGGACATCAAAGGGCCCACCAAAGCATAAGCTCATAGCCTAAGCAAGTGGCCCGAATCTCCCTCAGGGTCATCCTGCAGAGAGAAGGTCCTGCCTGATGGGGGTCTCTGGAGCATACCAAGGAGGTTCATGCATGCAAAAGCCCGGGGTGCCCCTCTGCAAGTTCAAAGACCTCCCAGTGAAGCAACTTAGAAACCCTCTTCATTCCGGTTGCATTCCGGCATTAGGGAAGGAGGCTCTGGGCAAGAAAATATTCCTTAGGGATTTCTATTTGGAAAAGCAGACACCATGAGAGGGAATCACCAGATTAGTATTAAATATTCCTCTTCTCCTTCCTGTGGCACTGAATTAAAGACTCCAGCCTATCAACACCTCTGTTTTCTTCTGAAGCATTAGTTTGAAGAGCATCCCATGTGTACATCACCGAGGCTTTGTGAACAACGCCCCAGCTCCTTCACTTCTGGAAGAATGCACCTCCCTTTGCCCTCCTCATGCGCAGGAGCCTGAAAACATTAACTGAGGACCACCCTCCCTTGTTTCTCATTGTTGGCAGAGGGACTAAGTGGGATGCTCAAGGTGTTGTGTTTGAGGTTGCTGCTAGCAGAAGTCTTTTTCATGACAAGGAGTGAAATTCCACCTCTGAAACCTCTAACCTTCTACTGAGCTAACAAATGGCCTCTTCAGGGCTCAGCTGGGGCCCCAAGGGGGCTTTCTGGCTTACAGAACTCCTACCCCCACGCTCCAACTCCTCGTGGGGACTCGGTGGGGGGGATGCAGCACCCCCCCACCCCAGAAACCGGGGGCCACTCACCGAGGCGAGGGGAGGTGATGGTGTTCACGTTGATCTTGTCATTGCAAACCTCCTGGTGGCACTGTCTGTAGGCTGCTGGCTTCGAGAGGGCGGGGCACTCGTTGCCATGGCGGCCGGTAACCTTGTGCATGCACTGTACCACTCGGGACTGGAGACCCTTCCCACAGGTCGAGGAGCACTGCCAGAGACAGGGACAGCCTGAGTTGGGGGCCTAACCTGTGCCCAGGGGCTGTGACAATGGCTCTGCAATGCAGCTGCCCCTGGGTGTCATTCCCAGGGGCTTGACATAATGTGGGACAAGGGGCTTGGGTGCATACCAGGTGTCTGATAGAAACCTGCTTCAAGATGTTATGGAAAGTTTTTTGTCTCCCCCAAATCCCAAACTCCCAATGGGATGGTAATTGGAGGTGGGGCTTTGGGGAAGTATTTCGGTTTAGATGAGGGCTTGAGGGTAGAGCTTCCACAATGAAATCTGTGTCCTTACAAAAAGAGGAAGAGAGACCAGAGCCTTTCTTTCCACCATGTGAGGACACAGTGAGAAGGCAGCTATCTGCAAGCTAGGACGTGGGCCCTCACCAAGAAACAAATCTGCTAGCACCTTGACTTTAGACTTCTTGGCCTCCAGAGCCATAAGAAATAAATGTCTGTGGTTTAAGCCCCCTACTCTATGGTATTTCGTCTCAGCAGCCTGAGCTAAGATGCAAGACAGTTGCTGAAATATTCATGTATGAGGCCTGCATTTCACTTCCCACCCTCTCTACCCCGTTCCCGGCAGAGAGCTGGGCTTTTGAAATTTTTGAGATAGCAGACAGGCTGGCACCCAAGAGGGACTGGGCCTGATGACCACACAGGTCTCCCCAGTGCTTTGTGCTGTGTAAGGCTCTGGGGTCTTTATCTGGCCTTGATGAGCGGGGTCAAATTCCCCACAAGCTTGGAGGATCGGTGCTCAGAATTAAGTTGTAGAAAATGAAGTGCAATCTGTTTTTGCATCATAGAGTCACGAAGTCTCATACTATTTGTGGCTGACAGTTGAACTCAGACACCAAATCCCGGGCTGCTGGCATCTCCAGCACTCGTAGACCTGGGTTTGCTAAAACCACCCTGGTTTAACTCAGCAGACACCCCAGGTTCCCAGGGAGTGGACTTGGTAGGACTTTCCCATGTCCTGTCTCTCTTTACACCCTTTTAAAGTGCTCCACAGGTAGCCTGCCAGCAACTCAGCTCCTCCACCTTAATCCTGCTCTCCAAGCTGCTGGACCCTTGCGTGCCCTCCCAGGAGTCCTTGGAACTGTCTCTCCACTAAGCTGGTCACAGAGAGCCAGGTACGCATGCGCTCTCTCTCCATCTGGTGTCCCCCAGTGCCCACACAACCCGTGATTTATGGGGTTCTGAGAGCACTCCGCAAAACTTTAATAAAGCAAAGGCCTCAGGTGCCACAGCCCAGCTGGAGTTAATACCGGCACCTCGGGGTGGAGAGAGGGGAGTGGGGCCTGTCCTCCGAATGCCACATGTGGTGACGACGCCAGGTGCCGTCTGGATAGTGTGCCTCCCTGTCTTCTCCCCTTTGTGCCTGACCTTGGCCTGTGCTGGAGGGAGGACTTTCCTTCCAGGGATTTATGAGGAGTCCCCAGGCACAGGGTCGGTGGGAGACTGCCTGTACCACCTGTGGCCATGTGGGCACTGCTCCCCAAAGAGCTTCTGTGCGCCAGCTGAATTCCTCTGCTTTTTAGTCTGACAAGCAGAATCACGTAGGTTTTTTTTTCTTTCTTTTTCTGTTTTTTTTTTTTTTTTTTTTTTTTTCACTTTAGAAGGATAAAGAGGCTCAGAGGGAATGGTGCTCTGAAGGGGTCCTTGCAAATCACAAAGGAGGTTGGAAAACTCCTATGGGCCCCGGCATGTTCAAACCAGAACAGGGACTCTCCCCAACAGGCAAGGCCGGCCCCAGGGCCTCAGCTTTGTGTCTTGCTTCATATCCTGTCTTCTGGATAAACCAGGCATGGGCTTCTAGTGGGCTTGAGAATTGATGGGATGCAGGTTTCTGGGCCCCACCCTAGACCTCCGGCGTTGGCACTGGAGCATGGGTAAGTTTGAGGGCTGCTGAGGAGGAGGAATGAAGTCACATGAGGAGGTCCCCCCGACAGGAGACCTTGAACATGGGTCGGCTGTCACAGCAACAGGACTTACACCTGAAGGGCATCTGAGTGGCAGGTGGGGGGGACACTGGGGGAGAGGGAGGGAGGAGCTGGCCACAGGCTGCCATCTGTTGAGTGGGATTAGAGCTTTTAAAAACCTCTGCGTCCCAGACCAATCGATCGATGTATCTAGAAGGGGCACCCAGAACTGAGAACCTCTGATTTATCCTGAACTTCTGCCCAGTGTCCTGTGTAGTGGAATGAGCTCTCTTTTCTTACACCGAAATAGCTGAATATTCATAGACAAATATCATAAAACCTTAGATTGTAACTTGTTCTTCAAGTGCTCTGCGAGATTAGCAAACATTTCTAGTAAGTTCTTTTTTAATGTTTATTTTTGAGATAGAGAGCGACAAGGTGTGAGCAGGGGAGGGGCAGAGAGAGAGGGAGACACAGAATCTGAAGCCAGAGTCATGCTCTGTGCTGACAGCTCAGAGCATGACACGGAACTCGAACTCACGAACTTCGAGATCATGACCTGAGCTGAAATCGGACACTTAACCAATGGAACCATCCAGGCACCCCTCTAATAAATTTTAACTTGTTAAACGAGCAATGTCTTGCAATACGAGTAGTATGTGATGCCAAACGTCACATGATCACAACTGAGCCAATGGTTCTTGAAATTCGCCTTGATATACAAGTGCTTTGGATTACAAGCATGTTTCCTGCTGAGTGTATGTATAGGAGACAGATAGGCTCAAAAATAAGGGGGAGACATCTTCCAAATTATTCTTGGAAAAGAGTAAATTATCTTATATTTAAGTAAAAACAAAACCTCCCACAGTTCAGGGGCAGGGCTAAGGGATGCCTCTAAGTATCTGTAGCAAGATCACTCGGGTATTTAAAAAAAAAAAAGCAAAGAAATTTAACTGTGTTCTAGAGGCATGACTTCATAATCACAAATAAGGGAGGGTGATGTAAGAAATGCTTAAAGATCACTCAAAAGCAATCTGGTAAGTGGTTCTACGCAGAGACTAGGAGTCCACCCCAACAGGGTGAATGAAGGAAAACGCTGAGGGTCCTAATGCAGTAAAAAATCCCAGGAATGTAGAGCACAGTCACACCAACACACGGTCACACCAACACAGAGCGAAGCCACACTAACACAGAGCAAAGCCACACCAACACAGCCTGACCACACCAGCATGGAGCGAAGTCAGACAAACACAGTGCAAAGGGACGCCACAGCTTGCAAGGGACTAGCCACGAGAGCAGCGTGTACAGATTCCAAAAGAGGCGGCATCTCTGAACTCAGATAGCAGCGACAGGTGTAGTCCGGCAAAGAGGTGACTCAGAAGGTGGAGTGAGAGATGCTGAAGACAGATATTGCAAATATTAGGTTGTGCCTTGCAAAGCTGCTCATATCCCAACATTTTTGATCTGCCTAAGCAGCAGCCTCTTTAGGTCTCACTTTATCATATGCTGTAGAGAGAAAACAGCAATATTTCTACGTTAAATATAATATACCTTATTTAAAAAAATTTTTAATGTTTATTTTTGAGAGAGAGACACACATAGCATGAGCAAGGGAGGGGCAGAGAGAGAGGCAGACACAGAATCTGAAGCAGGCTTCAGGCTCTGAGCCGTCAGCACAGAACCTGATGCGGGACTCAAACCCATGGATTGTGAGATCATGACCCGAGTCGAAATCGAATGCTCAACTGTCTGAGCCACCCAACTGCCCCTATAGTATACCTTTAAATATGAATGCGTAACTACCTGAATAACATATATTTTATGTAGACATTTGACTAGTTCACCTATACCATTAAAGGCTTTTTATATGTAAGGTGATTGTAAAATAAAATAAAAATAAAATCTACTTCCTGGGAAAATGAGGTTACCATGTACTTGGGACCAGATTCCTGTGACTATTTGGCACTAAACTGCCAAGGAAAAGAGGTATCTGCATGTGACATCAACATCTACAGGCGACATCAACATCCCTTTTCTCATCAGATTTTGACTCGGACCATGGGCCCTGGAGCCACCGGCTACAGGAGACACACTCAGAAGGGAGAATTAGGAACTCTTGGGGAGAGAGGGACCATCCAGGATGGGACAGGTGGTGGTTGGGGCCCCAGAAAACCGCACAGACTAACGGAGAAGGTGCCTGAAGCTATGTCTGTCTTGTTCCCGTGCACCCCTGACCGTGAGGTACCCAAAGCCCTGCTGGCTAGGCAGTCAGCCGGGGGTGAGTCACTTCCTCGCTAGGAACATTGGGAAGGGTTTCGATGTCTTTTGCAGGTGTCATTATTATGTACATAAAAATCAGAGCAAGAACTCAATCCTGTGGGTTTATTCACACCAAGTGCAAAACGGACAAAGGTCTCTGCCTGAAAATGATCAAAGACCATTGTAAAACTCAGGTGTTCGGATGATTTCTCCTCTGAAAGTTCTTAGTCATGTTTCACATGCTCTGGGGCCGGGGGTAGGGTGGGGGAAGAGAGAGCAGTCATGATGCCCCCTGCCTAGGCATCCCCTGCCTAGGTATGTTTGCTTATCCTGTGGGTTCACTTGTAAGGTTCCATAATAGGGTGGGACATTCCACAACAATCCAGAGGCTGCCAGCCACTGAGCTCAGTGGGCGTGTCTGGTCCAAGGTCACACAGTGAGTGAGTGGCAGATGAGGGACAGCACCCCAGCTGCCCCATTCCATGGACCAAATTCCGTCTTCCTGTACGAATTACAGCTCGCGCTGGTGGGAGCCTCTATGGGAGCCAGGAAACAAGAAACTAGGTCACTGCCTGGGTCCACCACTTCTTCATTATCTTCCCTAGCATGGGTCACTGGCTTTTCATTTTCCAGTCTGGAGAAAGAACGGCTCCGTGAGACCATAGATTTCTCTCCAAAGTTCCTGTGTAGAGACTCAAGTGTCTGTTCTCATGGCTCTCCAGCACCTCCAGGAAGCGGCGCAGGGTCAGGTGACAGGCTGGGGGCTGATCCTCCGCTGCTGCAGGGGCATTTAGGGACCCTGCAGACCCTGCTTCTCATAGGGATTTGCCTCTCAGATTAGGCTTGGCTCAATTTTAGCTGGAGTCCTAGGGACTCTGCTGTTCACACAGCAGTGGGCTGTGACAGGCTGGTACTCATTAAAAAGAACTTTTGAGAACCTTAGGGTGTTTGCTTATCCACCTGAATTGTGGATTCAGCCACAGAGGCTGCTTCAATTCCTCAGGTGAGAAGACAAACAGGTAACCAAGTGGAGGGACAGAAACTTCCATTTCAGTCTGGATGGTGCCAAACCTGCCCACCCCCGCCTAACACGCACGGGTAACCACACTCTCCTTAACTAGAGTCTTACTGGGGACAGAGCCAGGGGGGCAGCACAAGCCTGTTAGCACACTCCACCCCTACTTTGCTGTGTGACCTCAGGCAAGTTACTTAACCTATCTAAACCCCATTGTCTTCATTTGTGGCTTGAGGATAATAAAACTTTCCTTGCAGAATGATTTCAATGATTAGAATTGCTTGGATGGGTTAACAGCAGGGAGTCTGGGATAGAACGAGCCCTCCACAAGTGCTGCTATTACTATGAACAGTTAGCGCTAGGCCAAGGGCAGAGAGAGCAGACCAGGGAGTCTCTCAAGCCCGGGAAAACACACCAAGCCACTTGGCCGACCTGCTTAGCTCTCCGTGGGGCGGCCATGCCCTGCCTGGCACCAGGCCGCCACAGGCAGGTGTTGGGGGGCCACCCTTGCCCGGCTCCCAGTCCTGATCTCGCGGCTCAGCCAGATGACCTCTGAGAGTATGATTAGAAGCTGATTTGACCCTGAAGACAAACGCGATTGCAGACAGGTCTGAAGGGCTGCTGCAAACAGCACTCCCCCTGCATGTAACTTGAGCTTCCTGCACTGAGGAGAACACAGGCGCAGACAGTGGATTCCATCTCTGTCTGTCTCCCCTTGGCCTCAGCTTTAATTAAACAGTGAGGAGACTGCAGTGTCTCCTGATAGCATCGGATTAGCCCCAAGCATTGCTGTGAAGCCATTTTCAGGCTCTTAAAACCCAAGCAAACAGATCTGTAAAAAATCCAGATCTGCTTGTTTATTGGAAGCACTCGTTCACTGTTGGGTGTTTTTTTGGGTGTTTTTTTCAGGTCGCTCATTACGTTAACAGTTAATGCGGCTCTCTGAGACTCGGGAAACAAAGACGAAATGGAGCTGGGATAAATCCAGCAGCAAAGCTCCCTGCCAGGAGACCTGAAGCACAGGGCAGCTTCTCGGGCCCCCTCCCCAGCAAGTGGCTGCAGCCACGTATCAGAGACTAGGCTTGGGACCTATCCCAGGGCCCTTCCCTGCCTGGGATGGAGGGTCCAAGACATTTGTGGTGGGAGTTTCCGCGGAAAAGCAATAACAAAACCAGAAGTCCTGGTGCACAGAGAGCAAAAGGTTCGTGGCAACAAAGACAGAAATCTTCGACTTGAACTTACTCATGGGATTGTGGTGTTAGTTCTGGTGTGGCTGCAAAAGAGAGAATTCCCTAAAAGAGGGGGCAGGCCTTTGGTCCCTCAGAGCCGGGGACAGTGAGACATGGTGGAAGGCTTCCTACCTCTGCTTCCTTGATGATGATGGTGATGATGACAAGAGCCGTAGTAATAGCAGCCAGGTTCCCCTTCTGTGTGCCTGCTGCGTGCTGGGCCCTGGACTTAGCGTCATTCTCCTTATTCCTCGTTAATCACCCTATTACCAATGGCTGTGGCTGGGGCAGCGCTCAGAACACAGTAGGTGCATAATAAACACGCACCGAATGCACGAATGGCACCCGCGGGGTCACAGCACTGCCTTTCAGAGAGGCCGAATGGGAGGCTCAGAGCATCCATATGACTGTTCCCCAGTGACAGCTCCAGGCTCCCCATCTGGCCTCCTCCCTGGCGGGGAGGATCCAGGCCTCTGTCACCCCATGGAGGCCTGACCCCGAGGACATGCTCCACTTCAGTGAGGACTTCCTTCTCTTCACTTCTCGCAGCTGTAAAATCACCACTATAAATAACACCAAATCCCAAAGGGGTGTTTTGAGAATTAGCTAAAGGAGGTTGTAAAAACCTCAGGAAGGGGAAAACGCTGCAGGAATGTTTGATACTTGCACGAGCTCGGGGTTCCGACAGAGTCTGGGGTGGGCGGGCTTCCTCCCTGGGCTCCAGGGGGAGCAGGAGGCCTGGTAAGGGGGAGCCCTCACCGCGGGGTGTAACCGCCCCCACGTTCTCCTGGAGCCCATTCTCTGAGGGGCCAGCCTGCTCCCGGGGGCGGGTTTGGATGGCAGAGAATGAGGCGGAGGGTGGGGGAAGAGAGTACCCTCATGGTAAAACTCCATTTTCTGTTTGTGTCTGAAAGGCACTTGGCTGGTGAAATGTCAAAAGCTCTTCAAAAGCATTTTTGACAGATTTTTCCCCCAGACTTGGCATTGAGCAATGCAAACGTCGGAAGCTGTTGAAACCTGAAATAGCAGGTTTTAAACAGTAATGAAAATCCCCACTGTCTCTGCTCCAGCCTTGAAACTGGAAATGCTTTCTTAGACACACACACACACACACACACACACACACACCCACCCTTCAACTCATACTCCCTCTCAAACTGTTTTTCCTTTCTATTCTCGGGTGTCCCCCATGTCTCTGAATTTGCAACCTGTCAACCTACAGATTCTGGCTGGGGCACACCAGCCAGGGAGCCAGAAGCCCAAGTCAACTCCCAAGGACCTGCAAGAGCCCTGGACTGTGCTCAGTGAGCCCGGAGCACAGGGGACTCTGCTTCGCCACTCTGTATGTCCTTGAGCCCAGGCTGTTATACCTCTGATAGCTTAGCTCTCCCAGCCCATCAGTGACTCCACCCTGCTGGAGGAGGCTGGCCCCAGTGCCCAGCAAATGCTGCAGCCTGTCTCCTGCCTCCGGGCCATGCTGTCACCATGCACGCACACCGGGTCAGGGCACGCACTGTTTTATGGGACCTGAACCACATTCGAAGAGCTGCTCTAAGACATACATATTTGATAGGCCCATGGGAGAAATGGGATTCTGACGAGAGACCCGAGACCGGTGGCTGCAGCAGAAGACGATGGTAAAAATAACGAGAGGCTGATGATGATAAAAACGAGCCCCTGCAGGTATTTTCCCTGAGCCAGGCATTGGGCTAAGAAGTCCTTTTTACAGATACCCTACAGGGAGATACCCCTAGACCCAGCCGACCGAGGGTGATGCTGGTTCAAGTTTAGGTGAGGCCACAGCACAGTGGGGGATGTGGACCTGTGTCATCCTGACCACGTGCCCTGCTCTAGGGCCACTGACGTAGCATGCGTCGAAACAAAAGCATTTCTTAGGGGCAACAGCTTCTCTGATTCAATGACTAGGTCCAGGTAGTGATTAAAACCCAGGCTGCAATGCAGGGGAGCCCTCTCTGAGCCCTCGCTCCGTACAGAGGCAGCTGGTTTGACAAACGACACTGGGTGAATGGAGGAGCAGTAGGGCAATGGAGGGGTCAGAGGCACCAGTTATTAGATGGTTCTGCTCACTTCCATGCAGGCACCTCTCCTGGCAACTTGTGGGGGCTCCACTGCTCTACAGCAAGCTAGTTTCTCTCATGTGAGCAGGTACGGGCCCTGGACTCTGGAACTCCGTGACCCAGTGGCAGGCGATTTACCCACGGAATTGCTCCACACTAAGGGGGTATTCTGCCCTCTCTCCCTCCTGCCCCTGCCCTGAAAGGCATTGAGATCTGACGACCTTCCTTTCACTGGCTGCTTATGCTCCTAAGAGTAATGTCCAACGGAGGACTGGCTTATCTCAATCTTCGTGCAGAGTGCTGGCTGCCTGTGTGGTACGGTTTCACACCCCCCAGAGAAGGGACCTGATATCCCCAATGCCTTACAAACTTGCTCTTTGATGTGCAAGTTTCTTTTAATAAGGACTCAATGTTTTATTTCTCAAATAAGGGTAGACAACATGCAGGACCTCAGAGGCAAGAGATTTACATTACGTGAATGACAGACGAAGCCCTTGGAGGAGCAGGTTTAGACGAGGGGTGTGGAGAGAGAACAGGGAGATACCTGACTTGTTTTTTGGGGGGATTGGGGGTGGCTCAGTCGGTTGAGTGTCCGACTTCGGCTCAGGTCATGATCTCGCGGATCATGAGTTTGAGCCCTGCGTCGGGCTCTGTGCTGTCAGTGCAGAGCCTAGTTCAGATCTTCTGTCCCCCTCTCTCTGCCCCTCCCCCGCTTGTGCTCTCTCAAAAATAAATACTAAGAAAAAAAAAAAGCAAAAGCAGGTAGATCCTTGACTTTATATCAAGCATATGCCTATGATGGTTAGAGCTGCAGGCATGGTTCAGCTCCTTCCTGTTTCAGGTTAGGGATCTAAGCCTCTGACGTTATGATGCACCTGGAAGAAAGATGAATTAAGAGCCAGAAGGCAGGGACCAGACTCTTAGCCCTGCCATTTTCTAGTTGTGTGACTTTGGGGGGAAAAAAAGCCACATCACCACTCTGAGTCAGTTTTCTCATCTGTAAAGTGGGAAAAGGGTCAGATGAGATAGTATGAGTGAATGTGCCTTGTAAACAGTAAAGCACCCTCACCCAGCTACAGGAAGGGATGGGTGGCGGCCCGTTCCCAGGGGTGACTGGTCCTTCTTCCTTCAGTGAGTGTCAGGGGTCACAGTCCTGGTCCCAACAGAAGCAGCGTCACCCTCCGCCAGCATCCCCACCCACAGCTTTCCAATCCCCTAGCACTGTGTTCACACTGGCCCAGTGGAACTCACGGTGGCCTTCTGCCGTGGGCTTCCTGGCGGTCTGTACCTTGGATGGGTCACTATCCACTCTCATACCCTCAGTGCCCAGGGCGGGTTTTCTGACACAGAACGTGAGCTCAGGAAATGCTGGTTGAATCACAGAGACCTGGCTGCAGGCCCCCAGCTTGGCGGGCAGGCCAGCCTTGCAGAGTGGGGAGTGGGCTCAGACCCCACCAAAGCAAGTGCAGCCTCTGGAAGTGGTGCGGGCTGAAAAGCTTTCTGTAACAAGCCTCTCTCAGGACGCGAGGTCTGTTCGTTGCTGAGGCCATGGTGCTGAAACTCCATCTCCCTGCCCAGAGCACAGAAAGACCTCCACCGGCTGAGGGAGAGGCTCCCCCAGACTTCCCGGGGCTCTGTAGCTCACACATTCTTCATGCTTATTTCTTCCTTTGACCTTCTCAGGCCCCTGGGAGGTGCTGGGATTTCCACATCACAGTCTGGGGCTCGGGTGTGAGGGGCACACCTGGGGCCTGACTGAGGCATGGGACCTTTGCTGGCACCAGGAAGTCAATGGTCACTTTGATCTCTTCAGTGAAAGGGAACAGCCATACTCCTAATGCAGAGAGCCAACGGTTTTCTTTAAAAACACCATCCATTATAATCCCTCCAGAATAATTTGTTTCTAATTAGAAACATCCCATCATTTCAGTGGTGATTAATGCCTCTGGTCTTGAAACTGAAACATCTCAACTTTTGATCAAAAGTCATGCTATTCCAGAAAGAAATGTGATTTCCTCCTCTCCCATTTTAAGTGACATCTCCCTCCCCCCAGGTTGAATACCCAGCATTTAGCGGGTGAAAACAATGATTTGCACAGATCTGGAAAGAGCTAATATCCCAGGAGGGTAGCCAGCTGTAGGTCATTTTTCAAACATGGCAGAGCAGTAATAATGCCCTCAGCAGGGATGGGAATGTGAAGCCCGTCCCTCATATGGGACCCCAGTTGCGGTTCAGTCGTTTGCTGAGGCTGGGGGAGGGGGAGGGGCCCTGCCTCCCCCCGGTTCTGGGTGCTGTTC
Source organism: Paguma larvata (assembly GCA_030068075.1). Classification (NCBI taxonomy): domain Eukaryota; kingdom Metazoa; phylum Chordata; class Mammalia; order Carnivora; family Viverridae; genus Paguma; species Paguma larvata. The sequence goes on along the minus strand of CM057827.1, from coordinate 124,170,422 downwards.
TCAGGCACCCTCACCCAGCTCCAGGGAGGGATGGGTGGTGGCCCCTTCCCAGGGGTGACTGGTCTTTCTTACTTCAGTGAGTGCAGGGATGACTCCTGTGGAATGTCCACAGACTGGCTGGTCCATCACCTCCCTGGAGACAGGCTTATCTTTCTCAACAGCACCCTGGAGCCAAGTAACAGTAGACCGCTCGGACACAAAATGTCAATGCTACCAGACACACTGATTCCAAGCCCTTGGAATTCTACTGACTTTCCTTTAGGGCAAGTCGTGTGAAGCCTTCAAAGTCTGGAATGTCGGGAGGTTTGGAGGCTGCTTATAGGAAAGGGTTTAAAAGCGCACTGACTCTTGGGGCGCCTGGGTGGCTCAGTCAGTTAAGCATCCGACTCTTGATTTCTGCTCAGGTCATGATCTCGTGGTTCGTGAGTTTGAGCTCTGCATCAGGCTTGTGCTCACAATGCGGCAGCTGCTTGGGATTCTCTCTCTCTCCTCTCTCTCTGCCCCTCTTGAGTTTGTTCTTTCTCTCTCTCAAAAAAATAAGTAAACTTAAAAAAAAGGTGTGCCGACCCCAAGCATGCGACAAGGGCACCATGCACAAGCCACAGAGCAGAGACAGGATGTTACTTGCAAAGCAAATCTAGTCTGAATAAGTGAAAATGTTAGGGTAAGATTCACCCAGTGGAATCAATGGCATTGACCTATGTCAGTGAGGGAGGGCAAGGGTCACCATGGGATCCTTTCCACTTCTCCAGAGAAGATTAACTGTACGGATTTCTGTAACTGTGCGTGCCAGTCCACCCAGGGGTGGCCATGGCAGGAGGGAGAGGTGGTGAGGCAAGAGTAGGGGTCCCACAGCTGAGTTCTTTGCTGCTCCTGCCCCACACTTGTTCCCAGCATGTCCATGCATGCACAGACTTCCAGTTCAGTGTCTGTGAACGAGTTTTCAGCTTGGGAGAACGAGCCTGCGCCTGGGTCCTGGCTCTGGCCAGACGTGCTGGGGAGGGGGCCGGGGGCACCCACAAAGGCTGAGTACTCTCCCCAAGGGCTCTGTGCCAGCCCTGGATGGCAGCTGAGGGCATCCTGTTCCGTTAATCTTTCTTGTTTTTACTTTCTTTGATCAGGGATAACTGATCGAGCTGGCTACGGTAAAAAGTGGGCACTGTGGCCAACTGATGCCTTATTTTCCAGAAAGCTGGGAGTGTTATTCGCCATGGTCTGGCTAGTAGAGACACAGGCTAGCTAAAGGCTCTACCTCGCCTGGTGGGCTGTGTGGGGGGGGAGTTGGCTGGACTGTATACCAGCGTCCTCAGCCAACGAAGGGCCCCTGAACAATGGAAGAGGGAAAACCTGAGCTACTAGATCTGGGGTTGCGCTGTGCTAAGCTTCTCAAGCACCATTCACATTCATTTTCTGGCGTTCCGCAGCTCCCAGCGCCGGAAAGTTCACAGTACTTCAGAAAACAAAAGTGTCCATTTGGATCTCAAAACCAGAATGGTTATAATGGCTGGAGAAAGCCAGGCCCCGGAGAGTCAACGAACATCTCTGTAGGGCATGCCGTGGCTCAAAGGCACCGTCATGGCGCCTTCGCAGCCCTTCTCGTTCTGTGTCCACTGTGTGGACTGAGCTCTGAACTGGGGTTCAGGAGCTTGGACTCTGCCAGAGGGGCGTGGGCACATCACTTAATCTTGGAGTACCTACTGACTCTTCTATGCAACAGGGCTAATGACCCCAGCTGCAGTGCACACACAGGTGAGGGGGTATACCTCAAAGGGGAAACAATGCCATGTGCCCTCAGACCCTGATGGGTGCATGCAGCCCAGGCCCTAACTGACCACTCCTCACCTCTGCTTCCTGTGCAGGGCTGTCTCTGACCATGGAAGTCACCCTGCAGTAGCACAGGAGCATTTAGGGTGGTGACCATAAGGACACTTCCAATTCCCTGAGTACAGTGACCGCTTTATTTCAATCCACACCTGGACATTTGGAGTCCAGACAATGTTGTTCTACTACGATGGGCAGTTGCCCCTATACATCCTCGGACGGTTCTGCCATAGGGCTCCCACAAATGTTTTCTTATTAGTTAGAACCTAAGCTCTTGACAGCTTGTTTACATTTTTCTGGGTGTTCGAGATACACTGGTGACCTTTCTCAAGCTGGGTCTAACAGTTTTGGCTAGGAGATGGTTTTGGGTATGGTTGTATAAAAGACCGGGCACTCCTACCGATAAGACAAAGTTAGATGAGATCAGAACGGGTTAGTCCTGGCAACTGTGCCTCACAATGGTGTGAATGTTGGGTGATGGGTTTGGGGCAGGAAAACGGGTTGAGTTGTCCAAGGGCTGAGTCACATATACTAGCACCTCGAAAGCTTGGAGTGTCTCTGAGAAACAGGCAGGGCCAGCGTTAATGATTCTCTATTTCAGAGATAAAGAGACTGAGATCCAGGCAGATTAAAACACATTAAGTGGTGAGTCAGAGCTGTAACAGCCCCTTGACGCCTCTCTCACACGACTACAGGTTCTAATGGCATTTCCTTCTCCCTTTCTTTCTTTCTTTCTTTCTTTCTTTCTTTCTTTCTTTCTTTCTTTTTCTTTCTTTCTTTCTTTCTTTCTTTCTTTCTTTCTTTCTTTCTTTCTTTCTTTCTTTCTTTCTTTCTTTCTTTCTTTCTTTCTTTCTTTCTTTCTTTCTTTCTTTCTTTCTTTCTTTCTTTCTTTCTTTCTTTCTTTCTTTCTTTCTTTCTTTCTGCAAGAGCCTTCAAGTGAAATTCAAGTGAGGCCTCTTCCAATGTTAAGCTTCATCCTGGCAACTCCATACTAAGCATTATTACTTTCATGGAGAAACTGGGTCTGCTGGCCTCGGTTCTATTGCTCTGGTCAGATTTTCTGATTAGGGAGTAAATAAAAAGGAGGTGTTTTTGGTCTTCCGCAAATTCGCGTAATCTAGATGCTGCATTTTAGCACAGACAGTGAATTGTAACCTGAGAGATTTGGCTGTTATGCACTCCAAGAGTTTGGAGGAGTTTGTATTCGGACTCGTGAGGAGGTGGCCATTTGGGTACCAGATTTGGGTAAGTTCTGCTTTCCAATGGTCAGAGCGTCTCTCCTTCCATAAAGCAGAGGTGCAAACCAATAGTACTGCCTGGGCCAGGCAGGTAAATCAAAATGCATAGTGGTTGGAGGAGCCTGGGGAGGGGGTGAGGACCAGGCCTGCTTGGCCTCAGTTCATGGCGGCCATGTGAGGACGCAGGCCACATTGTCCTGTTGCCAGATTTCCAGACAGGGGCCCAAATCCAGACTTTCAGGTGGAATCGTCCTGTTTTTAAATGTTAGTAACTAATCCCAAAAATGTTTAAGACATTGTGCACACCATGCAAACACCAGAGGCTCTCGGGCCATCAGTGTGCAACCCAGGAGTGAAGAGGCATCGAGAGAAGCAAACGGGGGGTTTTCAGTTGCTAAGACCAAAAAGAAACACGAATGCACTCTGGGCTCTCATTAGAAATTTTCCTTAGAAAATCAGACATCAGCAAATTGTCACTAGAAATTCTACAGTTGCTGGGGCACCTGGGTGGCTCAGTCGGTTGAGCATCCCACTCTTGGTTTCAGCTCAGGTCATGATCTTGCAGTTTGGTGAGATGGAGCCCTGTGTGGGGCTCTGCGCTGGCAGCGCGAGCCTGCTTGGGATTCTCTCTCCCTCTCTCTCTGCCCCTCTCCCACTCTCACTGTCTCTGTCTCTCTCAAAATAAATAAACTTAAAAAAAAAAAAAAGAAATTCTCCAGTTGTTGGGGAAAGGTCCTCTAGAAGGCCTACTGGCTGGGGCTCATATGTGAAGACTTACTCAGCCCCTGGTAAACAGGCTTTAGAGGTAACAGGTTCATAGATACCAGGAGAATGAGTAAAACAAGGGCTACACAGCAAAGAAGTTTTACATCGGATTGACATTCCAGTGCTATTTAAGCCTCTCTGTCCCCCAGGGGTGCAGGCCAGGCTCTGGAAGAAGGCTCTTTCTTTCCGCCACCCCCAAAGCCTCTACCTATCTGCCCCTACATCATCCAAGCCCTCACCCAAGGGTCCGGAAATGAATGGAAGTCTTGTTGCCTAGGAGCCCCCTCTGAGTCCCCTCAGTCAAGGCTCCTGTGTGTTCACGAGGCTTTTGCCTGTGGCTGGGGGCCACGCCCCCCCCAGGGTGCTGGGGCACAGCCGGCACGCAGCACAGGACAGCCAAATGGCATCCAGAGCGCCCGGCTTCGTGCTTTGTGGAGGCGTTCGGTTTCCTCCCGACTGCATGTGGCCTAGGGTCGTCAGCAGGTGCACAGCCTGGAGAGAAAGCGAACTTGCCCGGGTAGACTGGGACTGCCTCGTTGAACTGAGGAGGATGCTGAGATCCAAGCTCCTGCATCCAAGAGTTCCCTGCAAGGTGGAAATGCAGGCGCGCTGGACTCACCTTGGACCAGTCCCCGGTTTTCCACTCGTAGCAGCCTGAGTAGTCCTCGCACGCCTCCTCTGCCTTCGGCCTCGTGGATGCGTCGCATTTTCCTTGCGAATTGGTGCACGTCACAGTTCGCTTTTGGGTCCCTTTTCCGCAGGTGGCAGAGCACTGCAAGACACCGGTTGGATGTTTAATCTGGTCTGATTCAGCTCAAGTTCATCAATGCTTATTAAGTCACTACCGAGTGCCAGACCCAGTGCTGGGGACGCAAGGGTGAGGAGGAGTCTGGCCTTCTGGAGTCCGATGCACCTGGTCCCTTCTGTGACTCCAGCCAAGTGGCCAGTGATGGGGGGAGTGGGGAGAGCTCAGGGGTACCCAGAAGACTAAACTAGGAATTTAGTGGCCTGCTGCCAGGTCCCAAAGATCGATGCAATAGATAAGTTCAAGGGGAAAATGCTGCTAGACCCTCAAGCAGAGCAGGTGAGCTAGGTGAGGACACCAAAGCAAGGATGTGTGAGGTCCCTGGCTCCTCCTAGCTGGCCTCCAGCTATATGCAGTCTTCCTGGGCCAGCCTGGGGCAAAGGCACAGATTCAGGGAGGAAAAGGTGGGAGATTCAAAGCCAGACCACAGGTAACTTTCATGTAAGGCAGGTGGCAAGCCCTTGCGGAGAGCTACATGACTGTTTTAAGCATAGACACCAAGAGTGTAACAGAGTCATGCTCCCAGTGGCATTTTACTTACTTCTTGGGAGATACTGCAAGAGACAGTGTAGAGACAAGGGCCCAAATAGGGCCTGAGGAATGACAAATCATGGGTGAGCCCCGAGAGAGGTTAAGATCCCCATGCCCTCGGGCAGCAAGATTCACTTAGTTAGGAATGAGAGATGGAGTGACAAGGTATAAATAGTGCCGACCTGCGGGGTATATCTGGAGCCTACTCCTGGATTGATCCTCCTGAGCTCAGGGAGGGACCTTGCCTAGGCTCAAAGAATGCATACCCACCTCCACACCAAGCAGAAGGAAGCCCAGGCAGAGCAGACCTGTGACCTTGGTAGGACAGGACTGACAGCATTCATGATCTGGCCAGCAAGAGGAGGAGACATGGCCCACAGATCCAGGGAGCCCTTCCTCTTATCTGGGGACAGGAAGCCCTGTCCCCACCATGCAAACAAACATGGAACTCGCAGAGACCATGGACTGAAGGCGGTGTTCTGCCAAGATGTACAGACACAAGGAGACCCAGGCTACCCGGGAGAGTTCCTCCCAACCGCTGGGTCCCAGAGCTATGGTGGAGACAGCTCATCCCAACCGCTGGGTCCCAGAGCTATGGTGGGGACAGCTCACGAGCTGTAGTAGCCCCAAAATGGAGCCCTAGCAATTCAAATGCCTGTTTTCATACTTGCTTGATTTACCAGAAATACACAGCAGTGATATTCTTGAGCTACAATAAACTTGATTATTAAAAAGTTCCACTGTGTCTCCTGAAAAAATTCACATAGAGGTCAAATGTTATTCTTTATATTTCCATTATTAACGCTTATCCCAAAATGTTATTTAGTTTGATTTTTTTGATGAATTCTATTTAGCTTTCTGAGGGTCCCCCTGGGGCTCTTTTCTTTTCTTTTTTCTTTTCAAAACTTTGATTGGATTGTTTTAGAAGAAATATATAGGCGGGGTCATGGTCCCGCAACTCATGAGTTTGAGTCCCAAGTTGGGCTCTGTACTGACAGCGAGGAGCCTGCTTGGAATTCTCTCCCTCCCTTTCTCTCTGCCCTTCCCCCACTTTCTCTCTCTCTCTCTCTCTCTCTCTCTATCATCTCTATCTCTCTCTGTAAATAAAGAAACTTTAGATGAAATACACAGGCTTCAGAACTGGTCACCTGGCGGTGGGGAGCTGGAGAGCATGTGTATTTGGTCCTGTGTGTGCATGAGGGACTGGCTTAACAGGACCTCGGATACAAGGGCTCAGTCTATGGCAGGTTACCTTCCTGGGCAGAACGGGTTGTGGCCAGAAGGGATGCTGTCGGAAGCCTGGGTTCCTGAGCTGACCTTCGACTTCTGCTTCTCTGTATGGTGATGCTCCAGGACCATTTCATCAGCTTCACCTTCACTATTTGACTGCCTGAATTCCTGTGTTGTCTTACTCTACTCTGTGTTCCCTATCCCTTTCCCTCGAATTTCAAATGCTAATGTCCAGGCTGTTTCTTTAGCAAACCCTAGCTCAGCCCTTCTGACCAGCAGCATTGGCTGGAAGCCTTAAGCCTTGAGAAAGGGGCAGCATTGCAGGTGGGGTTTCCTCTGGAGGGACCTAAGAGGACCATGTTCAGTTTCTCCCTTGGCTTCTGATCCAGGGATGGGAACCAGAAGCCCAGGACAGGAGAGAGTCACTATCTTTTGCTTCCTTCTTGATTTCTGCTCCTCATTCTAACAAAGCTGGGAAGAAAGTGGGGTGTAGACAGTAAGGCTGATCAACACTGCTGGCTGAATAAATGCAACCTTGTTGATAAAATAAATTTCTCTTCTATCAGAAACTTAAACCCATTTGTTTCCAGAAGAAATATTAAAGAGGCTGATTCAGCATGTGGTGAAGCAGTAGAAATCCGAGTTTGGTGAGCATCTCATGAATGGGAGCTAGATTTGATTCCAAGTTGAGTGTGTAGAAAGACGCATTTGGCTCAAGGCTGGGCTAAGCCAGAATTAGACTGATTGGTACGGATGCTATTTCAGAATTAGGATCACATATGCACAGAGATAAGGATATGAAATTAGAGATATTTCTTTAAATCTTGCTTCAGTTGTCTCACCTTTTCCAATCTGGTGTTCTTTAATACTATGGTGATAGTTGATAATGTCAGGTTTGGTTAGTTTGGTAAGGACTTTTTTCTCTTTTTTTCTATGAGAAAGAATCCAAATGGAAAAATGTATGGCTTTGATCTGATTAAAGCATAAATCTTGTTTAGATCAAGAGCCAGGTGATCAAGGACCTTAGGCTCAAAGTGGGTTGGGGAGAAGACTGCATTCCTGCCTTTATCCCTCTGGCAACTAGTCTCCCTCCCTAAAAGAGGTCCCTTGAATGTTCAACTCACAAATCTTAGTACATATAAAAAAAATCAAAAATTTAAACTCTCTCTTTTCTATAAATAGCATAAAGGACAGGTTAAAGACTCAGGTCTTCAAATGGGTACATATCAAGATCTGTCTGAAAAGTAATCCCCATTTCAGAGCAGCCAAGGGCAGACTTTTTGTTCGTTAAGAATGGGCTGAATATTTTCTTATTCAAAATAATTCCAACTGTTTGGCAATAAAAAGGAACTTTAAAAATATTTTCCACACTGAAAAGTGTCTTGGATTTAGCCTTTCTGACTTTCCTAGAACACACTTGATGCAGGATCTGAGGGAAACTTGCCCTTTATTTAGCTATTTTTTTGTTTTACGGCCAAACAGTCAAAATCATTAACGCAAAGTCAATGCAAAGCCTTGAAGGATGATATTACCAAAATATTACCAAAGATAAAATATTTCTAGAATCAGTCTTCAAAGTTAAAGCTTAAGGCTTAATTGACCTCTTTCCAACATGTTTTATGGCATAAGGTGTGTGACTCCAACTTGCGCACTAAAAACTGTCCCTCCCAGCATCTGCTTGCCTCTTACAAATCTACAAAGACTGACACAAAGTTCAAAGAAAGCTTGTGATACCACCTTCCCAATCTGATAACACTAAAGTTCAAGTATATTGAAAGAAAATTAAAAGATCGGTCACTTGGTCAGTTGGTCTATCTACTTATGTACACACCTACCCATCTATCCACCCATCCACCCACTCACCCACCCATTCATCCATCCAGCCATCCATCCATCCAGCCAGCCAGGCACCCACCCAGCCATCTACCCACCCACCCATCCATCCATCCACCCAGCTAGCCAGCCAGCCAGCCAGCCAGCCATCCATCCATCCATCCATCCATCCATCCATCCATCCATCCATCTTTATATGAGAATTGTCACAGGAAACAGGGTCAAACTCTGATATATATTATCAAAAACATATACATGATCAAAACCACATTATCCATGCTTGTTTAGCCATACTGTTATCTCAGATGGAATTTAAGAATATATGACTAGAATATATCTTTTGGTTATCTGAGGATTGGCGAGGACTGTGATGTGTGGTGTTGAGTCACAAATACCATGGAGGGAAAGGCACCAATTGGGTGGTGGACAAGGCCCAGAGGCCCTGTTGGTGGGTTCAGCACTGGCGACAGCCCAGGCACCCACCTGTGACCACTCAGATGCCTCCCAGATGGACAGGCAGTCCTGGCCTTCACAGCTCTGCACTGGTGCTGGCCGGGGGCCCGGGCAATAGAGGGGCCGCGTGGTGACATGTGTGCCGTTCTGCAGCTGGTACACGCAGGTCACCTCTCGATGCTGGATGCCCTTCTCACAGGTCGCTGAGCAGGGGCTCCATGGGCCTGCCACCCACCTGTCCAGGAGGAGGAAAGACAGTGAGAGAATAACTGGGTGGAGAGAGCAGCTTCCCTGGAGGGCCTTCCGGACAGAGATCATGGCATCTTGGGTCTGTAGTGTGAGAGAGGGAGGCAGACTTAGAGAGCTTTGCAGTCAACTTTAGAAAGTATTAGGGCAGAGGAAGCCACATGAGTTGAGTGGTTCAATAACTTATTCAAAACAGAAATCCTTCTGTACACAACACCTCTGTGGCAGATTCAATTATTGCTCCCAAGTGGTCACTCTCCTTGTAGTGGGATTACATATCCCACCCACTATCTATGACGTGCTTTGTTCAATGGGGTGTGAGTGGACATGAAGCTGGCTGTGTCCCAGCAGAAGCTTTGAGTGTGATTATGTGGTTTGGCTCGGTTCTCCCTATTTCCTGCCCTCTGCCATGAGAGTAGCAGGTCCCAATAGAGGGGATGTTCCAACAGCTGAGCTCTGTAATAACGTGACACCGTTTGTTGTAAGCCACTGAAAAACTGGAGTTGTTTGTCATTGCAACAAAACCAGACCGGTATAGCTCTTGACAAGGGACACTCCAGGGCCAGCTTGAACACACCAGGACCAGGTACTCCCTGCTTTCCAAAGAGTGGATAACCCTTTTAGGTGGGGATTGTCACTCTTGAGGAGGCAACTTATGGGCTGTAACAGGACTGAGCTGTTGAAAGTGCTCAACTAGAACTTGGCTCACCTGCCTCATCTTTCAATGACCCCAATTCCACCATAGCCACTGTTGGCCTCCAGGTGTTGGAAAGAAACTGGGCAGTTATAAATCATGATTTCTCACGATGCCAAATGGGGCTTTGAATGCTCTTTTGGGGACACAAAAGGACCCTTTCATATTTGGTTCCTGCATGAGCCTCAAGTCCACCAAGCTCCCAGGAGCTCCCATATTGACAAAATGGCTCAAACTATGGATGGCCATCTCTGATAACCACGCACTTCTTCATCATCAGCTGGAACAGTCCTAAGTTGCTCAAACCAAATCTGATTATGCTATCCTACTGTTTAGAAATAACAGCAGTGTTGGGGCGCCTGGATGGCTCAGTTGGTTAAGCACCCAACTCTTAATTTCAGCTCAGGTCATGATCTCAAGGTTCGTGAGATCAGGCCCTGTGTCGGGCTCTGCGCTGACAGTGTGAAGCCTGCTTGGTATTCTCTCTTTTTCTCTCTCTCTGCCTCTCCCTCACTTGTGCTCTCTATCTAAATAAAAAAACTTAAAAATCTAAAAAAAAAAAAAACCCTTAAAAAAAAAGAAATGTCAGCAGTGTCTTCCCACAGGCAAGGTCCTTGAGGGGACACTGGATGGTGCCAACACCCACTTCATCTCCAGTTCTAGCTTACTTGCTCATGCACCCATCCTAGCATGTCACATTCACTGAGGGCTTTCCCATGTGCCAGGCACTGTGCTAGGTTCTGATGATGAGGCAGTGAACAAGACAAAGCCCTGCCCTCCAAATCTTACCATCATAATGGGGACAGACAGTAAACCAACAAATGATACACAATAGAATATAATACGGTAGACTATATATAACATATATCGTATGTGAATAGAGAAGATGCCATGTGGTAGTAAGTGCTTTAGAGAAAAGTAAGGCAGTGTAGGGAAGGTCAGGGGAGGAGGTGAGGTGTGAGCACACAAGTGGTCAGGGACAGCCTCACTGATAGGCTGACATGTGAGCAGAGCCTGGAAGGAAGCGAGAGAGTAAGCACTGTGGTTCCTTGGGAAAAGACTTCCAGGCAGAGGGCAGAGTGGGTGCAAAGGTCCTGGGGAGGAGTGTGCTGGCAGAGTTGAGGAGCAGCAAGGAGTCCAGTGTGGCTGGAGAAGCGGGGAGGAGGCAGGAGCGGAGAGAGGGGCATGAGAGGGCACAGGGGGAGATTCTACAGGTCCTGGCTACTGTGGCTCTTGTTTGAACACGATGCAGTCCCAGAGGGTTTGGAGAGAGGAGTGATATGCCCTCTGGGGCAGCATCAAGGAGACCAGGGAAGAGGCTACTACACCAGTCCAGGCAGGAATGAAGGGAGCTTGTACCAGCTGCGGGTAGTGGTAGTGGTTGGGCTACATGTTGAGAAGATGGAGCTACCCAGGCCACTCCCTCCACTGTTCCTTCTTGTCCCTAGGGCAAGCTCAGGCCACCTCCTCTTTCAGTCCCCTTGGAAGAGTTCATCACCGTCCCTCACACCCCAATGAATAAATTCAGGGACGCTTGTCTTCCCAGACCCCTTGCATAAGCCGCAGGATGGAAAGGGATAGAAAGGAGTGTGTGTACCCTGGGGTGTGAGGACAAGTGGCATGTTGTCCGTAAGTTGCTTACAGCAGCACCTGACACACATCGGCTCGTATAACTCGTACCAATTGCTATTATTCCTTATCTTCTCAGTAGGAGAAAATGAAGTCCCAGAGGGCAGTGAGCAAATCTCGCCCCCATTTCAGCAACTGACGACTATTTAAATGACACTGTAAGAACTAAACCAAATCCTTCCCATTTCTCCTAGTTCTGATCTTTGGAGTGACATGACTGCCTTCCTAAATATTTGAAGATTACTCTTTTGTTCCCCTTTTAAGTGTACTCTTCTCTTGATTGAAATAATTTGCGTGTGGCAGATTCTGAATCTTTCCCCTTCTAATTCTCTAATCGGTCACTACTGTTCTCCAAATGGATCACTTTGTCGTGGACAAAATGGCCCAGATGGGGTCTGAAAGCAGCAGGAGAGAACGTGATTTTCTCCCGCTTTCAGTGGAGGCTCCATGTTTATTAATGCTGCTCAGCTCCACGTCATTTCTACTTTCTAAGCAAAATAGAACTTAGAGGACTTTCAGCCAGATCTCCTTTGTCCTGACCTTTTGCAACTGACTTTGTGAACACAAACGTCAGGCTTTAGGTTGATGACACCTGCTTGGCGCTGTTGTGCTGACCCCAGCTGTGAACAGAGCTTTGTGTCCCCTCTTGTCTTTTGTATTTGCTGTGCTTCTTGGAGGCCAACCCTGGGAAGTGGAACCTCTAGGTCATACTCACGAGAATGTCACCTGCATGCTCTTGGCCAGACGGGTGCCAGCGTCTCCATCCCTGGGCATACACCCAGAGCATGTGCTCTAGGAAATATGCAAATTGACTTTGGTCAACATCAAGGTCACATCTGGGCAGCTGAGGGGATGGGGAAGAGCTAGGAGAGGTTCAGCAGTCCTGCCCCAGATGTCTCTTATGTCTCCTGTTCTACTGACTGGAAGAGTTAGACCCACGGGGATCAGATTCCTAAAGAGCTGTGAGGGATTGCCAATCTTCCCCATTCCTCTTTCCTTTGCTTCTGGTGTCTCTTATGCATTTTAGGTGCTTTGTGGAAGTATGACAGAATGTAAAACAGCCTATGCATCCCTCTTTCCCTTTCCAGAAGAATCTTTTGACCCCCTGCAATGTCCTTCTTGCTGTTGCCCAGAGTCTGGCAGAGGAATGGGTGACAGAGCCCCAAGCACATGTAGACATGGATGAAACTGATTAGTGGTCTGTCCTGCTCCCTAACGGGGTGGAGACGGGGAGGTTCTCTGTCTCCTGGGGCTATGTGAAAGGGCTTGTCCCTGCTCCTGTCCCTAGGGTGACAGTCACTGTCAGATGTACTGAGGATCTGCTGGGATTCAAAGCAAGTCCTGTCTGAGGCCAAGGCATCCTCCCGAACCCCCTGTGGTTCTCACAGATGATCTGATAGGGGTGAGAAGGGGGCATGGATGCACCCCACACCTGCAAGTCACACATGGGGAAGCTCATGACTCATTCCCATCTCCCTGCCCCTCCACCCTTCCTTCCTCTCTCCCTGCCTCCCTCCATTTGCCAGCTCTGCACAAGGTTCTGGTCATCCAGATGCAAATATGGCACAATGCCTCAGGAGAATATACAACAGAATATCATTCAGCCTTAAAAAGGAAGGAGATTCAAACACACACTACAATACAGATGAACCACGAGGACATCATGCTGTGTGAAATAAGCCAGTCAACGAAGGACAAGTCCTGAATGACTCCACTTAGGTAAGTTAACTGGAGTAGATTCATAGAGACAGCAAGATGGCGGGCGCCAGGTGGGAAGGAATGGGGAGCTAGTGTTTAAGGGGTGCAGAGCTGTATGTGAGCAGGAGGTGGGATTCTGCAGACAGAGAGTAGTAATGGCACTCAGCTGTGTGAATGTGCCTAATGCCACTAAACTGTACACTTAAAAAGGGTTAAGGTGGTAAATGTTACATTGTGTGTATCTTCATCAGAATTTAATTAATTTTTTTTTTTTATTTTATTGTCAAGTTGGCTAACATACAGTGTATACAGTGTGCTCTTGGTTTGGGCGGTAGATTCCCATGATCCGTCACTTACATACAACACTCAGTGCTCATCCCAACAAAGTGCCCAACTAGAGAGAGAGAGGAAGAGAGAGAATCCCAAGTGCAGAGCCCGACGCAGGGCTTGATTCCACGAACTGTGAGATCATGACCTGAGCCCAAATCAAGAGCCGATGCTTAAATGACTGAGCCACCCAGGCACCCCTTCACAATTTAATTTAAAGAAGTAATGGTTAGAAACAGGGGGTAAGTGAGAGAAGGACAAGGAAGTGAAGTATCTCCCAAGTCCCAGGGAGGCCATGATGAGACGGGGAGAAAGGCTGGTGTTCAGCTCTGTGCAGACACCTGGTAGCCTGGAGCATCCCTGCAGGGGTCCTCACAGAGTGTCTGCAGCCCGCCTGAGACACGTGCCAAGCCACATATGCAGGTGTGCTGCAGGAGATTGGAGCTATTTTTCAGCTAGACTCGTTTTTGCTCCTTGTCTTAACAAATAGCCACATTCCCTCCATGAGGTATGGGGAGCAAAAGATGACTTTCCGGAAACTGTGTTGCTGGTGGCTGAAAGAAACCATTTCATCAGAGTGGTAGGGCTACAGGAGGCTCCTCTGTGGCAGAGGAACGATGTCATGCAAGTAAACATCAGAGTGAAATCCCACTAATTCTGAGTCCAGGAATCGAAGAAAGGAGTGGTGATTCCATAACACAATTCGTATTATAAGTGCAGCTCAAGCTTTCACTCGTGTCCCCTAAAACCCTTAACAGTGGCATTTATTAGCTAAGTTTGAGTTTGCGGATCATATTAACAGCAGTAAAACTCATGCTTGAGGAAGCCCCTGTTAGCACTTCCTTAGCTCAGGCCGCCCTTACTCAGTGGCTCTGGAGTCTGGAAGGACTGGACTCCTTTCCCGCCCAGCGGGAAACAGACTGGGCTCCTCTGCACATACCTCAAGTTCGATGCTTCTAATCAGATTCTCTGGGCAGCTCAGTCACTACCTGAGACCTTGTATTCTTTTTTTTTTTTCTTTTGTTCCTGCTGCAGCAAACGACCATAAACTTAATGGCACAAAACAATACAGATTTATTATTTTATGCTTCTGGAAGTTGGAAATCGTTGACATGGATCTCACAGGTCTAAAACAAAGGCATTGCCAGGGCTGGTTCCCTCTAGACACTCTAGGAAAACTTGCCTATTTCAGCTTCTAGATGCTGCCCTAGTGCCTTAACTTGTGCTCTTGTCTCCATCTTCAACGATGGCAGTGTCTGGTCAAGCCCTTCTCATACTGTATCACTTCGATGTTCTTGTCTGCCTTCTTCCTCCACTTTTAAGACCTTTATGATTGTACTGGACCCACACAGATGATACAGGATAATCTATTTTAGGGCCAGCTGATTAGCAACCTATAGTAGTTTGCTAGGGCTGCTGGAAAAATTACCACAAACTGGGTGGCTTAAAACAACAGACAGCTATTCTCTCACAGTTCTGGAGGTTAGAAGCCAAAAAGCAAAGTGTTGTAGCATTGGTTCCTTCTGAGGGCTGTGAGGGAGCTGCTCTATGCCTCTCTCCTAGGTTCTAATAACGGTTGGCAATCCTTGGTGTCCCTTTGCTTGTATGTGTGTTACTCCAGTCTCTGTCTCTGCCTTCACATGGCTGTTCACCCTATGTCTCCATGTCCTTACACTGTCTTTGGAAGGACACTAATCAGATTAGATTAGGGGCCCACTCGACTAATTACTAATAGGCCCACCCTATTTCCAAACAAGGTCACATTCTGAAATACTGACAACTAGGACTTCAACATCATTTTTGGTGTGTGTGTGTGTGTGGTGGTGATGGGAGTGGGGACACAATTCAACCCATCACAAAACTTTATTTCCAACTGAAACCCTCTGATTTCCCTAATTTCCCTTTGGCATGAAAAGGGAGTTCCAGGAATCAGGATTGAGACCTCTTTGGTGGGGGGCATTATTCTGCCTACATTGACAGTTCTGAAAATTTCAGCTTCTATTAAAAATTTTGCTTTCTATTCAAATCTTGATTTAGCTGAGATTTAGACATCTTGTGAAAGATCTTAGTTGTTACAAAGAAACAGCAGCGCCTGGGTGGTCAGTCGGTTAAGCATTTGACTTTGGCTCAGGTCATGAGTCTGTGGGTTTGAGCCCCACGTTGGGCTCTGTGCTGACAGCTCAGAGCCTGGAACCTGCCTCAGATTCTGTATCTCTCTCTCTATATGCCCCTCTCCCACTCATACTCTGTCTCTGTCTTTCTCTGTCAAAAATAAATAAAACATTAAAAAAAAAGAAACAATGTCATATTCAGGATCAAGTTCATTTTGACTATAAAGTGAATCTCAAATATAGAGAGCCAGAGAGAGAACACTGGTCTCTCATTTTCAACAATTTCAAAGTGTAAAAACAAAAAACAAAAACAAAAAAAAACCCCACTGTGAGATGTATTTCAACATAAGAGATGTTGAAGCTAACACGTGTTGTGTCTATGGGATTCAGTCAACTTTATGCATCTCCAAAATGCATCAGTAACAAGGATCTGGTATTGGCTAAGCACCAATCTATGCCTAGCTCTGTGCCAGAGATGTTCCCTACATTAGTTAAATTAACGAAAGTAAGGAGAACAAGATGCCTGTATGTGATAACCTGAGCAACTGTTATGGAGACAAATATCAGGCATAGCATCATATAGGCCACATGTAAAACATCACAGCATAAAAGGAATGATAGGAAACATCTCAGAAGCTTCAGAAAGTGCAGGGCAGGTTAGAGGGAGAACAGCTACTGTACAAAGTACAGGTGCTTTGTTCAATGTCAGCATATATGTCCCCCAGACATACGAGTGTCCATTATCTGCCAAATTCTAAACCTAGGGCTGGGGCATTTGGCTCAGTGTCCTTATGTTCACAAAGCTCAGTCAAATGTGTATTCCTTGGGGGGAAAGAGAAACATATAAACAGACAGTTTCTTCACTATCTGATAAGTGCTGTGGAGGAAATGGAGTTTGGGTTGGGTCCTCTCCTTGGTGCTCTCACAGCGAGAGCCTGCCCATGATATTCATGGTGGGGTGGGAGGGGACAGAGAGTGAGAGAGTGCACGTGTGAGCGAGCGGCTACCCAGTTTGGGATGGCTGGTTCTTGAAGACTAATTAAGGGTGGGTGGAAGAGAGGCTGGCTTGAGTGTCTCAGGTAATCATGAAGTTTGGGGCAAGATGGTGGCTTTCACCAATGCAGTAGTGCAGAAATGGAAAACAGATACATGACTATTTAAGAGTGGAGTTGGCAGGGCTTTGGGTATGTGGGGTCAAGGAGATAAAGGGGGCAGAGTCAAGCTCAGGATTCCAACGGTCTCAGAGGATGTGAATAGTACCTCCACTGCAAGGGAAAACATGGGAGAGGACTTGGCCTGGGGGCAGGAGCGTAGGCACCACTTTGAGAGGGTCAGGTTGAGGCAGCCACTGGGCAGCTGAGTGGTACTGGGAAGGGTCTGAAGGTGCAATTTTGGAGTTCAGGGGTGCGGTCTGGGGTGGAGACACAGGGCTGGAAGTCATCAGCAAGAAGGTCACGGCAGAAAGCAAGGTAAGAACAACTCACTCAGGGAACTTCTACAGGGAGGAAAGAGGATGGAGGACTGATGGCAGGGGCTAGGGATGCAAGCATCTATGATTGAGATAAGGAGCCAGAGAAGGAGCAACCAGCAAGGCTAGAGTGGGTGGGAGGACTGTTCAAGAGAAGCAAGGGCAGGGTTGGGTTGGAGGAGGCCTAAAAAGCATTCTCTGGATTTAGCCACAAGAAGGTGTTGCTGACATGGGAGAGGCCCCGGGGAGAAGGTGGAGGTGGGGCAGTGCTGTGAATGCAAGGTCGAACGAGGGTGGAGAAGACAGACTTTGTGGATGCCCCTTGAACAAATCTAGTTGGATGCCTACACAGTGGGGTCCACAGACCTTAGTCCTGGAGTAATAATGCCCAGGCCTTGGAAGCCAGGCCTGTCCTCATGGCAGAGGTAAGGAAGACGTCTCACTACTCTCACTGAGGCTCTGGGCAGATAGGCTACACACGGAGGAAGGCTGAGTGAGAAGGGAAGGCCTGGGGCCTGAAGGACAGAAGCGAAAGCTCCAGAGCAGACAGGGAGGCTTCTCTCGTGGACACGTCTGTCCATAGGGGCCATCTCTGCTCGCTGGCAGTAGCTTTGGGAAAAGTCATCCCAGGCCAGATGGCAAAGTGGATGACCTGTCAGAGACCTACATTCTATCTGAGACATGGGCCAGGGACTGGGTGAGTAGAGAGAACGTGTGAGGGGGAGGCTTGGACTCAGCCAGGGCTCGCGTCTGTCTCCTGTTGGGATTTGGTGTCAGAGTCCAGGCCAGCTGGTTCATGTACCCTGAAAAAGGGTCTGGCCTGAGGAATGATCATGTCCATCTGTAAGCCATGGAGGACTCAGGCAGTGTGATTTGGAAAAAGAGACAGATTAAAGCTCTCCCTTCTCATTTACTCTTTGTCAAGAGAAAGTTTGAAAGCACAGGCTCACCTTTACTGGCTGGGGCATCAGCTCTATACTCTATGTGGGCATGGTCACCCCTCTGCTTTGTGGCCTGGTCCTTTCCTGCCGCCATGTTGCTTTCACCTCCCAGAGCTCCCAGGGGAAGGACGTTCTGCATTACAGATGGAGAAACTACTGGGACAGGTGACCAGGCTGGCCCAAGGCCCACCAGTTATTAAGTAGTGGGTATTGGTGTGTGTGGCGGGGTACGGGGGGAGGTCATCTGTGTCCCAATCCAGGGTCTTGGTTTTTCACTTACGCAGTTATGCTTGTGGTTCGGGTACACCTGACCAACCTCTTCACGATGCCCTGTAAGTCAAAGGTGCCCACATATTTCAGTCAGACATTCTCAAATTCTCAGAAGCCCGCATTCAGGACCTGGACTCGAGTCTTCGCTGACTCGCCAGCCATGTGACCTTGGGCACGTCAGTACTCAAGCCTCAGTTTCCTTCTCTGTACGATGTCGGTAGTAGCTCTCCTCTCCCAGGCTTTGGTGGAGGATTGGCCCAGATGATCTCTGCTTACATGGTCCAGGCCCCAATGATAAATGCACAGAGGTAAGCTCTCTGGGAGATGGCTGGCATGGAGGAGGCCACCAAGGATGTGGGTCTCTTCCCCTCCTCCCCAGTACAGGGCTGCTGTCCATTGGGTTGTGAGGGTGCAGCCGAGGAAATGCAAACACCTTGTTCTGCCTTCCTGTGGGTGACAAGGCCTTTCTCAGAGCACCTGAGGCTTTGGTCACCGCATGTGCTGCACGCCTGGGTGTCAGGAGACAAAGCAGAGGCTGGCTGGCCAAGCCCTGGACCTCCTGGGCTCTCTCCCAAAAACACCACGGAGGACCCTCAGGCAGCATCAGACTCCCATCTGCCCGAGTCACTCTTACGGCTCCAGCCAGATTAGAGCCAACAACTCCGTTAAGAAAACAATCAAAACATGACTTTAACATGTGTCATTTATAGTCTGAAGATACATGGCTGCTTTTATTGAACAGATGTCTGTGAAAGAAGGAGCGGGGTGAGGAGGACAATGGGGGCTTCACAGGCCCAGCTGCGATGCTTTCCCGGGGGAACCAGAGTGACACTTTACAGCCGCACGTTCGGCTCCAGCTCAGTATTTCTCCATCTACGACTTGAGAATTATGAGTTCTCATATACGTTCCCCTGAAAAGTAATATTATTCACATATTTGTTTTTTAAAGGAGGAAATGAAAACCTGAAGGGCATAATGAGGAACGAATATGCTAGTCTGTGAATGTGAGCTTTTCTGGGTTTGAGGATATTAGTCCAGCCCCGAGAACTAAGATGGGTGATTGGCCGGGGTCCGAGAACTTTCCATATTTTCCTTAAGGGGTCTTTGAATCACTGTGGGTAGTTCTTATTTGCTGGGGAAAGGAAGGCAAAGAAAGGAAGAGTTGGTGGATGGAAGGAAGGGAGGGAGGGAGAAAAGAAGGACAGACTTCCACACTAGCTAAAATATAGTTTAAGGGAAAATGTTTTAAAAATGTTTCTCAGAGGGGCGCCTGGGTGGCTCAGTCGGTTGAGCGTCCGACTTTGGCTCAGGTCATGATCTCACGGTTTATGGGTTCCATCCCCACATCAGGCTCTGTGCTGATAGCTCAGAGCCTGGAGCCTGCTTTGGATTCTGTGTCTCCCTCTCTTTCTGCCCCTCCCCCACTCATGCTCTGTCTCTCTCTGTCTCAAAAATAAATAAACATTAAAAAAAAAGGTTCTCAGAGCCTGGATGGCTCAGTTGTTTAAGCGTCTAATTTTGGCTCAGGTCATGATCACACGGTTTAAGAGTTCAAACCTCGCATCTGGCTCTCTGCTGTCAGTGCAGAGCCTGCTTCAGATCCTGTACCCCTCTCTCTCTGCCCCTCCTCTGTTTGTGCTCTCTCTCTCAAAAATAAATCAACTTAAAAATAAAGGTCTCTCAAGGGGAGGTAGAGGCATGGACAAAATAGGTGATGGGGATTAAAGAGTATACTGATCACGATGAGTGCCAAGTAATGTATAGAACTGTTGAATCAGTATATTGTACACCTGAAACTAATATAACACTATGCTAACTACATTGGAATTAAAATAAAAAACTTAATGAAAAAATGGTTTCTCTAGATATTATACCAGCTAATCCTTTTTGAGGGCTTCCTTTGTGCCAGGCAACATTCTCAGAACCTGACATGATTCAACTTATTTGATCTTTACAATGGTCCTATATAAAGCCATCCTACAGGTGGGGAAATTGAGGTACAGAGAGGTTAAGTGTCTTGCCCAAGGTCACACATTAGTAAGTGGAAGAATCATTTTAATAGTTCCACTGAGATATAATTCACATACCATATAATTCATCCATGTAAGGAGGACAATTTGATATATTCACAGAGTTGTGAAACCACCACCAAAATCGATTTTAGAATACTTTAGTTACGCCCAAAAGAAATCCTACATCTTAGCCATCATCTTCCATATCCCCTACTTCCATCCCTCCCAGCCCTACGCAATCACTAAGTTACTTTCTCTCTTTATAGATTTGCCTCTCCTGGACGTTTCATATACATGGAACCCTATCACATGTGGTTCTTTGTGACTGGTTTCTTTTTTTTAGCATAATGTTTACAAAAGTCATGTATGTTGTAGAATGCAGCAGTATTTAATTCTCTTTTATTGATGAATAATATTTGATTGCATGGATATACCACGTTTCATTTATTGGCTCATCGTTTGATGGGCACTTGGGCTGTTTGCCATGTTTTGGCTATTATGAATCATACTGCGATGAACATCTGTGTATAATTTTGTATGGATGGCTGTTCTCATTTTATTCCAAGGAGTGGAATTGCTGGATGATATGTTAACTCTATGTTTAACAATTTAAGGAATGCCAGACTTTTCTAAAGCAGCTGCACCATTCTGCATTCCTGCGGTAGTTAATGAAGGTTCTAAGTGCTCCACATGCTTATACATTTTTGCTATTGTCTGTCTTTTTGATTATAGTCATCCTAGTGGGTGTAAAGTAGTTTGGTTTAATGGTGGCAAAAGACATGTAACATAAAATTTAACATCTTAACCACTTTTAAGTGGCATTCACTACATTCACACTGCCGTACAGCCATCACCATTATCTTCCAAACTTAATTTCTTCCCAAACTGAAACTCTGGACTCATTAAACAATAACTACCTATGCCCATTTCCCCTGCCCCTGGCAGCCATCATCCTTTTGTCTCTATGACAACTTATATGATACCACTCATATTAGTGGAATCATACAATATTTGCCCTTCCGTGAGTGGATTATTTAGCATAATTAGCATAATTTTCTTCAAGTTTCATCCCTATGGTAGAAGGTGTCAGAATTTCTTCCCTTCTTAAGGCTCAATAATATTCCAGGGTATGTATGTAATACATTTCATTTATCCATTTGTCCATTGATGGACACTTTGGGTTGCTTCCACATTTTAGCTATTGTGAGTAATGCTGCTATGAACATGGATGTATAGTATTTTTTTAGTCCTTATTTTCAATTCTTTTGGACATATACCCAGAAGTGGAATTGTTAGATGATATGGTTATTCTGTATTTAAAGTTTTTGAGGAATCATCATGCTGTTTCCCACAATGACCGCACCATTTGACATTCCAATCAGAAATGTACAGGGTTCTAGTTTTGCCACATCTTCACCAACACTTGTTGTTTTTGATAGTAACTATTCTAACAGATGTGAAGTGATTATCTCATGATTTTGAATGGCATTTCCCTAATGATTAGTGATGTTAAGCATGTTTTTATGTATTTAGTGACCATTTATATCTTTTAAAAAAATGTTTATTTTTGAGAGAGGCAGGCAGAGTGTGAGCAGGGAAGGGGCAGAGAGAGAGGAAGACACAGAATCTGAAGCAGGCTCCAGGCCCTGAGTTGCCAGCACAGAGCCTGACACAGGGCTTGAACTCATGAACAGCGAGATCATGACCTGAGCTAAAGTTGGATGCTTAACTGACGGAACCACCTAGTGCCCCTCCCCCACATTTATAGAAATATGTAGCTAAGTCCTTAGCCTATTTTTAAATTGGGTTGATTTGTAGGAGTTTTAAAAAATATATTCTGTCTATTGGCCATCTGAATGTCCTCTTTGGAGAAGTGTCTATTCATATCTTCCGCCCATTTCTTCACTGGGTTGTTTGTTTTTCGGGTGTGGAGTTTGGTAAGTTCTTTATAGATTTTAGATATTAGTCCTTTATCTGATATGTCATTTGCGATGATCTTTTCCCATTCCGTTGGTTGCCTATTCGTTTTGTTGGTTGTTTCTTTTGCTGTGCAGAAGCTTTTTATCTTGATGAAGTCCCAATAGTTCATCTTTGCTTTTAATTCCCTTGCCTTTGGAGACGTGTCAAGTAAGAAATTGGTGCGTCTTAGGTCAAAGAGGCTTTTTCCTGCTTTTTCCTCTAGGATTTTGACGGTTTCCTGTCTCACATTCAGATCTTTTATCCATTTAGAATTTATTTTTGTGAGTGGTGTAAGAAAGTGGTCTAGTTTCATTCTTTTGCACGTTGCTGTCCAATTCTCCCAGCACCATTTATTAAAGAGGCTGTCTTTTTTCCATTGGATACATTTTCCTGCTTTGTCAAAGATTAGTTGGCCATATACTTGCGGGTCCATTTCTGAGTTTTCTATTCTATTCCATTGGTCTATGTGTCTGTTTTTGTGCCAATACCATACAGTCTTGATGACTACCGCTTTGTAGTAGAGGTTAAAGTCTGGGATTGTGATGCCTCCCGCCTTGGTGTCACTCATCATCAGGGAAATACAAATCAAAACCACACTGCGATACCACCTCACACCAGTCAGAGTGGCTAAAATAAACAAATCAGGAAACTATAGATGCTGGCGAGGATGTGGAGAAGTAGGCACCCTCCTACACTGTTGGTGGGAATAAACTGGTGCAGCCACTCTGGAAAACGGTGTGGAGGTTCCTCAAAAAAATGAAAATAGAGCTACTCTATGATCCAGCAATAGCCCTGCTAGGAATCTACCCAAGAGACACAGGAATGCTGATGCATAGGAGCACATGTACCCCAATGTTCACAGCAGCACTTTCGACAATAGCCAAATCATGGAAAGAAACCAAGTGCCCATCAACTGACGAGTGGATAAAGAAGATGTGGTACATATATACAATGGACTACTATGTGGCAATGAGAAAAAATGAAATCTGGCCATGTGTAGCAACATGGATGGAACTGGAGGGTATTATGTTAAGTGAAATAAGTCAATCAGAAAAAGACAGATACCATATGTTTCCACAAATTGGTGGACTTTGTGAGACTAAGCAAAAACCAGGGGGAGGGGAAGAGGGGAAAGAAAAAAAATGACACAGAGAGGGAGGGAGATAAAACATAAGAGACTCTCAAAGACTAAGAACTAACTGAGGGTGAGGGGGATGAGGGGGGAGAGGGGGTGATGGGCATTAAAAAAGGGCACATGTTGGGATGAACACTGGGTGTTCTATGTAAACCAATTTGAAAATAAACTATTATAAATGAAAAAAATATATTCTGGAAATTACTACATTAACAAATATATGATTTGCAAATATTTTCTTCCATTATTTGGACTGCGTTTCACTCTGTGGATATTGTCTTCGATGCATAAAAGGTTTTCATTTTGATCAAGTCCAATTTATCTAGTATTACTTTGTTGCCTGTGCTTTTCTAGTTATATCTAAGAAATCATCACCAAAACCAATATCATGACCCTTTTTTTCCCATGTTTTCTTTAAATAGTTTTATAGTTTTATCTCCTACATTTAGGTCTTTGATCCACTTTGAGCCAATTTTTGTATATGGTGTAAAGTAAGCGTCCAACTTCATTCTTTAATATGTATTTACCACTTGTTGGATTTCATTGTGGTTTTGATTTGTTACTTCCCTGGTAGCTGATGATATTGAGTATTTACTCAACGTGCTTATTGACCATTTTGCATACCTTTGGAGAAATGTCGATTCATATGGTTTGTCCATTTTTAATTGGATTGTCTTTTTTATTTCTGAGTTGTATTATTTATATATTCTAGACACAACTACTTTATTGGATATATGATTTGCAGAATTTTTTTTCAATTCTTTGAATTATCTTTTCAGTTTCTTCATGACTTTGTAGCACAAAAGTTTAAAATTTGGATAATGTCTAGTCATCTATTTTTTTCTTTTGTTGCTGGTGATTTTGCTCTCATATCTAAGAAACCATTGCCTAATCTGGAATTGGGAAGATTTATGCATATGTTTTCTTATAAGTTTTAAAGCTTTAACTCTTATATTTAGGTCTTTGATTCACTTTTTATATACTTTTGTTCTATGGTATAAGCTTAGGGATCCAATTTCATTCTTTCGCATTTAAACATCCAGTGTCTCAGCACAATTTGCAGAAAACGTTAGTCTTTACCCATTGAATTGTCCTGGAATCATTGTCAAAAATCAACCAACAGTAAATGTAAGGGTTTATTTCTAGTCACTCAATTATATTCTATTGTTCTTTATGTCTCTCTTTATGTCAGTACCATACTGTTCTGATTACTCTTCATAGTTTTTAAAAATCAAGTAATTTTTCAGTCCTCAACCTTTATGTTATAGCAATCTCTGTCTCTTTTATAGATATAATAGTGAAATTTTAATAGAGATCATGTTATAGCAGTAGATCGATTTTTAGAGTATTGCCATCTTAACAATATTAAGTCTTCCAATCCATGAACATGGGATGTATTTAGATATTCATTACTTCTTCAATAATGTTTTGTTTGGTCACCTGGATGGCTCAGTTGGTTAAGCCTCCAACTCTTGATTTTGGCCCAAGTCATGATCTCACAGTTTGAGCCCCACACTGGGGCTCTTGGGATTCTCTCTCTCTCTCTTCCCCTCTCCACTCATGCGTGCACTCTCTCTCTCTCGAAAGAAATATATAAACTTAAAAAATGTTTTTTGTTTTCAGTGCAGAAATCTTGTACTTTTTTTGTAAAATTATTTCTAAGCATTTTATTGTTTTTGATGCTACAGTAAATGGAACTGCTTTCTTAATTTCCTTTTCAGATAATTCATTGCAAGGGTATAGCAATGTAATAGATTTTTGAATATTGATTTCATATCTAATAGCCTTGCTTACTCAATGCATATATTAGTTCTAGTAGCTTTTGAGTGTATTCTTTAGAAATTTCCTATATATAAGATCATGTCATCTGAAAATAGATATAGTTTCACTTCTCCAATTCAGATGCCTTTTCATTCTCACTTTATTTTCTTTCCTAATTTCTCTGTCTAGAACCACCAGAACAAAGTTGAAGATTAGTGGTGACAATAGACATTCTTGTCTTGTTCCTCTCTTAGGGAGAAAACATTCAGTTTTTCTCCCTTAAGTATGATGATAGCTGTGGGTTTTTTACAGATGTTCTTTATGAGGTTGAGGAAATTTCCTTCTATTCCTAGTTGGTTGAATTCTTTGATTGTGATAAATATTGCATTCTGTCAACTGTTTTCTTTTGTCAATTGCAATGATAATGTGATCTTGTCTGTTACTGTTGATGTGGTATGCTACCTTAATTGATTTTCAGATGATAAACTGACCTTGCATTCCTGGCATGAGTTCCACTCATGGTTATGAGTGGTTATGATGTATAATCCCTTTTATATTGCTGGATTCAATTAACCAATATTTTGTTGAGGATTTTTGTCTCTTTATTGATGAGAGATATTAGTCTGTAGTTTTCTTGTAATGTCTTTGTCTAGTTTTGTAATCAGGGTAACACTGGCCTTATAGAATGAGTTGTAAAGTGCTTCCTCCTCTTCCACTTTTTAGATGACTGATACTAATTCTTTTTTGTATGTTTGATAAAATTCACCAGTAAAGGCACCTGATCCTGGGCCTTTCTTTGTGGGAAGTTTTGATTACTAACTCAATCTCTTATTGTTCAGGTTATCCATTTTTTTCTTCAGTCAGTTTCCATAGTTTGTACTTCTGAGAATTTGTCCATTTCATCTAATTTTTATGCCAGAACCACTTTTATTTTTTCAAAATAGTAGCACCAAATCTCCACATAATAATGAGAATTGGGGGCTATTTAAGGGGTCACATGTGCCAAAGTCACTGTGTTGTTTGGGAAGAGGGTAGTGATTCTGAGTAATTCTAGACTTTACTAAAACTCTGGTAGTTAAGATATGTAGGAAACATTTAAGGGTAACCATCAGAAGAACAGAAAAACTAATAGAAAGAAAAGAAGGAAATAAATGATTACTAGTTTGAAATATTTTGTAATGATCACTACCATTTCCTTTTTTTTTTTTTTTTAGAGAGAGTACGTGCAAGTGGGGGACAGGGGCAGAGGAGGAAAGAGAGAGAATCTTACACAGCTTTCTGAGTTCCTGTAGAATGGTAGATAGTTCTCCATCCTCTCACTTTCAATCTGAAGGTGTCCTCAGGTCTAAAATGGGTCTCCTGAAAAGAGCAGATAGATGGGTCTTGCTTTTTAATCCATTCTGTTACCCTGTGTCTTTTAATTGGAGCGTTTAGTCCATTTTTAATCAACGTTAATATTGAAAAATATGGGTTTAGAGTCACGGTGTTATCTGTAGGTTTCATGCTTGTAAGGATGTCTCTGGTGCTCTGTGTTCCTTGTGACCTTTCCTTCATAGAGTCCCCCTCAGGATCTCTTGTAAGATTGGTTTATTTGTGATATATTCCTTCAGTTTTTGTTTGTTTGGGAAGACATTTATCTCTCCATTCATTTTGAATGACAGGCTGGCCAGGTAAAGAATTCTTGGCTGCATATCCTTCCTGTTCATCACATTGAAGATTTCCTGCTATTCCTTTCTGGCTTGCCGAGTTTCTGTAGATAAGTCCACTACTACCCTAATGTGTCTGCCTTTGTAAGTCAAGGCCCGTTTATCCCTAGCTGCTTTCAGAATTCTGTCTTTGTCTTTGTATTTTCCTAGCTTCACTATGACGTGTCGTGCTGAGGGTCCATTTGGGTTGTGTCTGAGGGGAGTTCTCTGTGCCTCTTGGACTTCAATGCCCATTTCCTTCTTCATGTTGGGGAAGTTCTCTTCGATGATTTGTTCAAGTACCCCTTCGATTCCTTTCTCTCTCTCTTCTTCCTCTGGAATTCCTATAATATGGATATTATTCCATTTGATTGCATCGCTCAGCTCTCAAATTCTCCTTTCCCGTTCCTGAATCAGTTTCTCTCTCTTTTTCTCTGCTTCCTCCTTTTCCGTAATTTTATCTTCTAATTCCCCTATTCTCTCTTCTGCCTCTTCAATCTGCACTGTGGCCACCTCCAATTTGTTTTGCACCTCATTTAAAGCTTTTTTAAAATTCCTCTTGACCATTTTTTAGGACCTTGATCTCTGCCTCTAGGGTGCCCCTGCTTTCTTCTATGCTTTTTTTTAAGCCCACTGAGTATTTTTATGTTTATCATTCTATATTTTTGTCCTGTTAAGTTGCTTATGTCTGCTTTCATCATTTCTTGTGCTGTCACTATTTCCTGTATAGTCTTTTGAGGGGAGTTCTTCCATTTCATCATTTTGGCTAGGTGTGTATTAGTTTATTTCCTAATTCTCCCTGGAAAGGAAAAGGGTCAGACCGACAAACAGGAAACACAAACTTACAACCTTACTGACCAATAATACAGACAAACAAATCACAACATAAAAAAGATTAACGAACGACACTCTGGAGGCATGCAACCTGACGTACCAGCTACACGTTAATGATAGGGTGTGTGGTCTGCTGGTGGTAGAGCATACATTGAGTAGTGACAGGTATGGGGAGAAGAAGAAATTGAACTTTGACCAGGTAGAGAGATTAGAAGACTTGATCCAGCAAGAGAGAAATCAAAATAAGGAAGGATCTGAGGAGAGAGAAATGAAGTTAGATGTTTCCCAGATGCACTATGTGGTCTGACTGTTCCATAGAGAGGGACAGGAAATTAAAGAGGGAGGTGTAGAACATGCATTGAGAGAGTGAGTTAAATGTCTATTTAAGCAAGCCAAAACCCCCAGGTGACTGGTTTAGAGGTGGGGAAAGATAGGAAGGAGAAGAGGGAGAATATATCTAAAACTGAAGAATTGACCTAGAATTAATCCAGGCAATGCTGCAGTATTTGTGTCTCCATGGCTACAACTCCTGCAGAAGGGTGTCGCCCATATGAGGAGGGGCATGGCCTGGTGTAGGCAAGTCCCACCTCCACCGCTGGGGGGTGGAGTCCTAGGGTTTGGCTTTGTGGGAATGTGGGACCATAGTGGCGCCCTCCCAGCCCAGACAGTCTCAGCTCACTTCTCACGGATCCACAATCTCAGATCACTCCTTAGTTTCCGTCCTCAACTCTATCCAAGTTACCAGCACAGTTCAATTTGCTGGGTGGTCGCAAGCCCCACGCTCATCTGAGTTCCTTTAACTCCCTCAGACCGCCACGCCTTATGTAAATTAAGTCTCTGACTCAGCACAGGTGCGACCACAATGGCATCCCCCTAGCCTCTCTTCACGGACCTGGGGTCTCAGAACACTCCTCTTTGTCTGTCCTCGACTTGGTCAGGGTTGAAGGGGCAGTGGTCCTGCTGGGTGGTCGCGAGCCCCTTGCACGCCCAGTTTTCCCTATTTAAATTTTGTCCCTGACTCAGCACCGATCCAGTAATGGTGCAGTACCTCTCCGTGTCACGGGCTGGGACAGCGTTGCTGGCTCCGGAGTGAAGAAACCTCCGCCAGCTCCCCCGTGAGCAATGGACCTTCTCTCCAAAAAGCCTCACGGATAGAGACTGGATGATAAGCTCCCTCTCTGCCCTGGTTGGAGGTACTTTCCCCACTGCTCTTTCTCTTCCCCTTATCTTTCAGAGGAAGGGGCTCAGGGCCCAGGGCCCACTTCCTGCAGTCTGCACCTCTGTGACTCTCTTTCTTTCTCCCAGATTGCACTCACTCAGTCTCCCAGGATTTTTTGGATTTTGCATTCTCTTCCCTGTAGCCTCCAACTCCTCTTCCTGCAGATCTCTGCGACTGAGAGTCCCTCAGTTTCAGTCCTTCTTAGTTTAAAAGTCGCCGGAGAGCAGCGGGTCCTCCTACTCCTCTGCCATGTTGGCCCCTCCTCCTTACACAGCTTTCACACTCAGTGTGGAGCCCAATGTGGGGCTCGATCCCATAACTTTGGGATCATTACCTGAACCAAAGTCAAGAGTCAGATGCTCAACTGACTTGGTCACCTAGGAGCCCCAGTACCATTTCCTTTATAATCCATGAGTTATATATGTTTTTAGTTTCTGAAAATATAGAGTTAGATGGATCACTACTTTTTACTGCTTATTTTCAACGTAATTTTCTTGTGCTTAAAAAACACAATGTGTTTTGTTACTTTGGTCACCATAAATACAGCCTTGTCAATCAATGGAAAAGGAGTGACCTACCCATTACAAAATGCAGAAGCAACAGGTTATCATATGGAAGAAATAAATTCATGGCCTTAACTCATATGGAGAAAGACATTCTGGATAGGTTAAAGCGTTATATATAAGAAAAGCCAAACCTTAAAAGTTCTGGAAGAACATGTAAAGAAATGTACTTATGACTGGCAAAGTAGGGAAGGAATTGTCAAATAAGAGAAAGGAAGCACAATTCTCAAATTCAAAGTTAATCAATGCTACCAAATTAAAGGTAACAGCTTTTACTTAAACATACCATAGATGAAAACATAGGCCTCAAAGGAAGATATTTATAATCCAGGATGTATAAAGAACTCTCATAAAACCATTAGGAGCAGATAAATAGCCCGACAAATTAAGGGGCAAAGAACAAGAGAATACATCACAGAGGTAGAAATATCAGTATCTTCCTAACATGTGAAAATACTCACTACTGAGCAGAGGAATTAAAAAAAATTAAATGGTGATGCACCATTTTCTGCCTACCAGATTGGCAACACTACAAAGCTGAAACCAAATTTGGCCATAACTGGAGTGATGACAGCTCTTCTAGTATTGGTGCCATGGTATCTATAGGTAAGCCCTTGAGAAAGCTCAAAGTGTACATATTTTGTGGTTTTGTATTTCACTTTCCTTGGGTACAGTGTCTTGCACATGTGCCCAAGAAACCTGGACAATTCACTGCATAATTGTTAATATAAACCTCACCTGGCAGATAATCCAAATGGCCACCAATGGCAGAACGATCAAAATACATAAGATGAAATAATACAAAGTCAAGAAAATAGATGCACCAGAGCCACAGTGGCAACATGAACAGATCCCAAATGCAAAATGAATGTACATATATTACGACATTGTTTAAACACACCAGGTAATACTTTTTCTGCTTTGTGGATATATACAAATACGGAAAAAGTTTGAAAATTTAGGTGGAAGCATACACACCAATGGGAGGGAAGAAGAATAGGACTAGAGGGGTTGAGAAGGATTCTAAATATGTCTGTAATGTATTATTACTTAAAATATGGGAAGTGATGGGGCGTCAGCATCACTCAGTCGGTTGGGCGTCCCACTTCGGCTCAGGTCATGATCTTGCAGTTCATGAGTTCGAGCCCCATGTTGGGCTTTGTGCTGACAGCTCAGAGCCTGGAGCCTGCTTCGGATTCTGTGTCTCCCTCTCTCTCTCTGTCCCTCCCCCTCTGGTGCTCTGTCTCTCTCTCAAAAAAATAGACTCTAATTAAATTAATTTAATTAAATTAAAGAAAAAACGTGCGAAGTGAATATGGCAGTTGTGAAGATGTTAAAATTGGGAGGTGCAGACATAATGTCAGTACTTTTCTGTATATATGAAAATGCTTTCAAGAAAAATACATACAAATGCCAGAGCCAGATCAGTATGTACTAATTGCCCTTGATGGCAGATAGTGGCCATAGCTGTGGTCAACCAAGAACACAGCACTCAGGCCCAGGGGCAGACATCTGTTACTGTGTGGTCATGTGCTGCTCTATCCTTTCTTTTTAAGAGCTAAGCTGCAAATTCAGTCTTTTTGCAATCTCCTTATGTAAAAATGTTGGAAGTGGATTCTAAAACCTTAAGATGCCCGTGTGGGCCAAGCCATGTCTGCTGTGGAATTTGGCCCCGCGGTCTCCAGTCTGGGACTTCACACTTGAATATTCCGGGGAGGTGGCTGTGGCGATTCAGATCCTACACTCAAGTGGCCAGATGTGTATTTTACTTCAGCTCTTACCTGAGGTGGCCACTCTGCACCATTTGCCGGCCACACGGGTCCTCCATCATTGCTTTGGTCCCCACATTCCTGTTCCGCACACGTACTAGTTTATCTTTGATTGGCTCAATAGTTTAGCCCCAAGAAGCCTGTCCTAAGAAGATTAGGAAAAAAGACTCCCCCAGATTAATGATGTGACATGGTTTTCCCAAGACAACAGTCTGAGTAGTACCAGTCCGAAATGAACACCAAAGTCCTGAACCAAGTGGGCAGCAGAAAACACCCAGTGGCCCGATTAACACCAGCCGGAGTCCTGCCTGGCTGTCGCAGCCACACAAAATTATTCAACATGAAAACATGCGAGCAGACCTCCCCAACATTCCACCGTCGCTGCTGCTCCACTTTGGCTATGAAAATGCTCAGAATTTCACAAGACTCCCTGAAAATGTTCCTAGGGGGAGTTCTCGAGAGTTGCAGTGAGCCAGCTCTGCGTCTTCTGGAAGGGGTACAGAGGGGAAAGGCCGTTGTGTTTGGAGGGACAGAGGCAGGGCTCCAGCATGACCAGCCTGAAGAGCTGGCTGACTCTGGCTCTGAGCTCGCCCTGGGAGAGTTCTGGAAACCAGATTTATGAGCAAGAGAATTTATAGCTCTGCCCGCTTCCCCACCCACGACTACCTTTAATTGCAAGGCTCACATTTGCTCCCTGCACCCCTCCCACCAAAAGTGCTCCCTGACTCCCCCAGAGTAGACAGGAGCCGGCCAGACCCTTCAACAACAACCTCCAAGGTGACTCTCTGTTGGTCTATTTCAACTCCCTAGTGCCTCATACTACGCTGCTATGTTAGAAGTGGTGGCCCTGCTGGTTATAACTTGTAAAATATTGTGCCCACTGTGAACCTGAGAAGAAATTCTTTGGAGGTGACAGACATCCAGGCCAGGGCTAGGGGGAGAAGGCTGGTTGACGTGGGATCCAAATACTGTTCAGTGACTGGTGTCCTGCAATGTCTACCCTCCTGCACTAAATGAGATGACTAAGGGCCTTTGGTGAGCATAACTTATCCTAAAGATCCTTAACGCAGTGGATGGCTTTGACACGTTTGACACTGGCCACCATTCTGCCTGATTTTTGCTGGCTTTCCCCTTGACTCCTTAGACGCTGGGAGCTCTTGCCACCCTGTCTTCTGTTCTCTGTGGCCTTCTCCTCCCCAATTCTCTGGATTTTGGCCCTCCCCTTGGTTCAGTCTTTGGCTCTTTTGCTCCCACGGCTCACTTTTCTTTTTCCAGACCTTACTTATGCCACAGTTTCCATAGGTACTTTGATACAGAGGACCCCTGATTCCCCACCTTGGGAATTCTGTCTCTCAGTGACAGCTGAGAGAACAGCAGGGAAACCCACCACACCCCTGGTTCTGGGTGGGCGTGGTCACAAACCATTTCTGTTTTCCCCACTGTCAAAGTCCCGTGGCCCCTTCTTTCCCAGAGACCAGCCATGAAGGGTGAGGATACAGGGGGCAGCTCAGAATGCTTCCTAAGCTATGTCCGAGCATTGCTCAATACTGCCAAGCTAACCTCCACAAGGAATCTCCAATCTGCCTCACTTTCCCATTTCCATGGCCTGAGGTATTGTAACACTCTCCTAACTGGCCTCCTCTCCTCTTCCCTTCCAAGTAATCTTCTGCCATGGC
Organism: Paguma larvata; assembly: GCA_030068075.1. Classification (NCBI taxonomy): domain Eukaryota; kingdom Metazoa; phylum Chordata; class Mammalia; order Carnivora; family Viverridae; genus Paguma; species Paguma larvata. The sequence continues at coordinate 124,137,749 of CM057827.1, read as the reverse complement.
TTCAGTCATGTGATTTCCTCAGTCTGAAATTTTTAGTGGCTCCCTAGGACCTATTGTCTTTCACCTCCTGGGCCAGGCAATCAAGGCTCAGTCTGATAATTGAGTCATTCCTTTAGCCCCTGCTCCTCCATCATTTCACTGAAGATTGCAGATGTTTTCAGGAATATACGCCAGCCAACAAAAATAAGACTCTGGGCTAAGGAAAATAAGAATTAGGATAGATCGAGGTAAGGGGAACCCAGTCTTGTATGGGTTGTACTTGGTTGGCCCCACGTACTTCTTCCCTCCCCAGACTGTCTCATATTACTTGACCCAGAGATGTGGATGGACACTGTTCCTTCTGCTTGGCACACCTTTCTCATTTCTTTCAGTTGGCCAAACTCAAGTGCCTGCCCCTCCATGAACTCTTCTGTGGGTTCTAGATGTGCCCTTTTCTACTTATGGTGCTTCTACAGTTCCTAAATGGCCCGAAAAATATGTTTTCCCCTGAGAATATCTTCACCTTGCCATAGCTGAGAGCCTCCTAGGAGGCAGCAGGCTCTGTTCTAGTTTGGGCTCCCTGGCTGAGTCTTTTTTTTTTTAAGTTTATTTATTCATTTTGTGTGTGAGAGAGAGAGAAAGGCAGAGAGAGAAAGGCAGAGAGAGAATCCCAAGCAGGCTCTGTGCTGTCAGTGCAGAGTCCAACGTGGGGTTTGAACTTACAAACTGCGAGACCATGACCTGAGCTGAAATCAAGAACCACTCCCTGGCTAAGTCTTTGATGACCTTGGCTAATAAACTTTCTCCAGGTTCAGTTCTCCCATCTGTGAAATGGGGTGAATAGCTCCCACTCATTTATTTCTCACATGGATGTGCCAGCAATCAATCATATATGGTCAAACTGTTATTGTCTTACATCCCCTTCTGGGTTGGCTTAGGTCTTCAGCTGGCACATTAAAGAACAACCCAGGATCTGTGCTCCCCTCCACTGCAAATCAAGTAGAGCGACTTAGCCACACTGCTGACAGACCTGCCCACCTCCTTCTCAGGGGCGGATCTCACAAAGCAGTATGTTCTGAGTACACCCTAAACTTTGGCTCTAGCACGTTGGAGAGACACTGTGTATTAACGCTGCTGGCTAATAAAACAACCAGCAGTTTCCTATAAAAAGTTACAGTGGGATAAATCCATAATAAAATATTCATGCCCTTTATTTCACTTCACAGAAAGATTCAGACATCCCAACGAAATAGAGTCACAGCAGATGCTGGGCAGATGTTCTTCAGGCAAGCGAATGAGAGACAATAATTAGTCTCAATTAAGTTCTCAATAAATTATGTAACAGAGACCTTTAGCCACTCAGCCTGGAGTGCCTTGCTGGGCCAAAGTCAGTGAAACTCGTCCAAAATGATTTAGAAACTTTGGATTGCTTTGGATAATTCATGTTCTGAGTAAATTGCATAGAGTCTTGGCATGAGAGGAAATAATGAATACCATAACCACTTTCAATTGAAAATAATAATTTGTTAATAATTTTAATAGTTAATGAGCTACAGAGAATGTGTGTCTGAGCCCTCCAAACAGAAAGGAAAGAGATTCATTTTATTCCTGGCTTTTTTAAGTCTATGGCATTAAATCACCTACATACTTTTGAGGTTTTTATTCAGCAAGTATTTCAGAATGATCTGTTTCACCAGAACACTTCTTCTTCTCCTTGATTTTAAAAAACAGTTTCCTAAGTATTTGTTCAGTGAAGGTGTCTCTAATTGGGCTTTAAGAATATCTCATTAAGAGGGGCACATGGGACTGGCTGTCCCCATTACACCTTCCAGAACCTGAGAGGAGAGACTTCTAGGCAAGTCTTGTCAAACTGAGTTTTGTGACATCTCCCTTCTCCTCTAAGTGTTGCATGTTGTCAATTTTTACATGAACAAGATGAAATTTTATTTAGAAAACATTCATCTCTCTGGTGAAATACCTGGGGTCACCAGATCCCTCTCCCTTCATTCTCCAAGGCCTTGGTCACATTCTGCTGTGTGGATGACCCTTGCTCAAGCAATTGCCTTGTCCCTGGCACTTCTGATGGGAAGTTTCTAGCATAGAGCTTTGTGCTCGTTGAAGACTCAACAAATATTTTTTGAGTGTAATTGAACTCATGGTTGTCAATGAAGACAACTGAGAAGTGATCTGGAGCTTTCCTGAAAGGATCTTTGTGCCGGTCTCCAGAGGAATCTCTGTCTACACTTTTACTCATTTTAAGAATCTCTCCTATAGACATATTGTTTACTTCATAGAAATTATAAATATAATCCATGCACACTGTAGACAATTTGGAAGGTACATGGCAATATAAAACAAGAGGACCAAAGAACACATATGATCCTAGTCTCTACCTAAACATATTTTCTTCAAAGTTGATGTCATACTCTAAACAAGTCATTTTGTATTTTGCTTATTTCACTCTTGATAGCAGGAGCAATTCCTATGTGATCAAAAATCTTTTCTCAAGAGTGATTGTTTAATGCTTGCATAACACGCTGTCACACAGATAGAGCCAAATTACTGAACTAGTGCATACTTGTTGGACATTTGGGTAGCTGCCAATTTTGTCCACTTTTTGGATGATTTCCAAAGGGTAGAAACTGAAGTCCTGGATCCAAGGCGATGAGTGATGTATCCAGACAACCAGCAGGGACTGCCAGGATCTGTGTATGATGGCAGCACATTGCACTGTGACTGCTGATGTCTGTCCCACTAGGCTGCTGAAGCACCAGCATAAGCATACTTGTTCTCTAGTTGATGATGCTTAAAGTGTGTGCCCAAAGGCACTTGGGCAAGGTCTCTGAAATCCTTATACGTCTCTTTAGTGTTGTGTGTGTGTTTGTGTGTGTTTTTAACTGACATACACAATCCTTCAGTTGTTCTTAATGAGGCAGCAGTATCCAGGACACTTGCCCTTGACTCCCATCTCTCACTTTGGACACACCCAGCTGGTCAACATTTCCTTAGCATGAGCCTTAACAAATACATGCTCCAGTTATAACCTGACCAGCTTCCAGTCAATAACAACACCTACCGAACATTTCTGCATGCTGGATGTCACGTGCTTTAGTTCTCACCTGATCCCTAGTCAGATGAGGAAAGAGAGGCTCCCGTGAAGTACTCTGTTCAGGGTCCTGTAGCCAGTGAGCGAAGTGGGCTCTCCCCTCATACCTAGCTCTGGTGTGATGTGGCCCAGTCATTGGTTCCTGGGACCTTGACACACCTCTACACAAACCCTGGTAGGGTGTTTTTCATGGTCCCCTGTCATGGGCTCTTCCCATAGGGGCTGGAGCTGCCTTGCTTCTCTGTCACGCTCTTCCACCCAGAGGAAGCTCTGAAGGGCAGAGGGGAGCCTTTTTATCTTAGGTTAGCCTCAACTGGATGCAACATCTGCACATAGAAGGTATTCAGTTAAATCTATTAAATGAGTGAATGAAAGAACAGCTTTAAATGCTTAGGATGAGTTTAATGTTAATGGACATCCAGGTCTTCCCACTTTTGAATTACTCCCATTTGTGGGTGTTGTATCTTGTATATTTTTATTTCTGGGTAGAGAGGACTTTTGCATTAAAAACCTTTTTTGTTATTAACTTCTGACTTTATTGCTCTGTGATCAGAGGGTCTTGTTTGTACTAGTTCTAATTCATGGAGCCTTTGATGCTTTCTTTGTGACCAAATACAAGATCAGATTTCGTGAATGTTCTCTGTGTCCTTGAGAAAAAGGTGATTCTCTACTATCTGGGTGTAGTATTTGAGATATATGACTTGCCTTATCAACTGTGTTGTTTAGATATTCTATATCCTTCAGTATTTTTTAATATTTCTTTTTTTTAAACTTTATTTATTTGAGAGAGATAGAGACAGTGCAAATTGGGGAGGAGAAGAGAGAGAATCCCAACCAGGCTCCACACTTCCAGTTTGGAGCCGATGCAGGGCTTGAACCCACAAAACTGTAAGATCATGACCTGAACTGAAATCAAGAGGCAGACGCTTAACCAACTGAGTCATCCAGGTACCTCTCCTTCCTTATTTTATATCTACTTGCCACTTTATGTATCCCACATTGCTAATGATGTGTTAATATCTCTCATACCTAATAAATTTCTTCCCTAATCCCTTTGCATATCCCATGATTTAGGCTTGAAGTTGGTGTGTTATTTGAGGCATAACTATTCATAACTGTTGTATCTTCATTGTTAATATTCCTATCTCCACATCTGCTTTAGTCTTAGTTCTACAAATATTAAAATGTTTCAATCAGTCCTTTGACCAAACTGTCCCCAGGTATCTCCCGGTTAGAGGAAGAGCATCCTATCACACAGAGGCTGGCCAACTATGTCCTGAGGGCCAAATCCCTTTTGACTGTTGTTTTTGTAAAGTTTTACTGAAACACAGTCCTACCTATTGGTTTATATACTATTTATGGTTGCTTTTGTGCTACAAAGATAGAGTGGAATAGTTATGACAGAGATCATATGGCTTGCAGAGCTAAAATATTTAACATCTTCCCTTTTTAGAAAAAGTTTGCTGAGATCTGATCTAGTAGATTCCTCAAGAAGGGTTCATGGTATAGTATCCTAAGTTCTTACATATTTAAGGCTGTTTCTCTAAAGCTTGATATTTGAAGGGCAGTTTTGCTGGATATAAAATCTTCAGTTCATGTTCTTCTTCCTGGTCTGCTGTCCTGTCCTGACACCATTCACATTCTTATGACCACTGAGAAACTGGGGTCTATGTGCCACTCACTGGAGTCACAAGGAGCGGGTGGGGGATGGAAGCAAGGGAGAGCAGAGTGGGTGCCCTGGTTCTCGCAGAAGCCCCGTGACTCAACAGCCACAGGTTTCTGTGGTGGATGCTGGTCCTGTGGAAGTCCTCACCATGGAGTCTTGCCCAGAACAGTCACATGCTCCTCCCTGGACACAGACAAAGGAGATCTGGATCTAGCTGTAGCTCCATGGCGATGGGCCATCAGCCTGCCTCTGTTTTCCTGCTTCATCCATAGGAACATCATGGAGACTTGCTAAGGGCTCTGCTGATCTGAACTACCACCCCAATAACACTGTCCTACAGGCACTGGTGTTCTCATTAAACCCTGCCTCATTTGGGGCATGCATGCGGCCTTCTCCCTAAAACGCACATAAACCAGCTTCCTAAGTCATTAATTTGTCCTCTAGTTGTGCCAGGGGTTGACAGCAGGCTGAGCTGCATTCCTTGGACCTGCCCATTTATCCATTTGGGAAACTGAAACCCACCCTCAGAATCTGGCCCCTCTCTCATCAGCTGTGATTTCATAGAACCAATCAGCAGAGGTTTGGAGGTAACATTTGTAGAGTTCGTAGCATCTTGGATTGGATTTACTTCTGGAATGGGGTTTTGGACACTTTTGAAAAATCATGATGATAACAACAGTGATCATAAAAATGACTTATTTAGCACTTACTGTGTGCCAGGAACTGTCCTAAGCAATTTATTTCTACTAACTCATATAATTCTCCTGATAGCCATATTGCAGTAGGTGCTGTGTCTTCCGTTTTACAGAGGCTGAGTGGTCTGGTCGAGATCCCCCAGTGGCAACTGTGGAGTTGGGATGGGATAGGAACCCAGCAACTGAGCTCTCATCCTTGAACTTGGACACACTCTGCTTCCTGGGGCCCATGCTTTACATTCCCCATATCATCCTTTGCTGTCATGCACACACATGTTGGTGTGCTATTTTTTCTGCTCTGTTCCAGTTTTAATCTCATTTTCCTTGTTAAAAAGCAATATTTTGACCTTATCCTTTCTAGTTTTTCTTTCTTTTTTTTTCTTTTTTTAAATTTTATAATAGTTTATTTTCAAATTGGTTTACATATAACACCCAGTGTTCATCCCAACATGTGCCCTTTTTAATGCCCATCACCCCCTCTCCCCCCTCCCTCATCCCCCTCACCCTCAGTTTTTTCTTAGTCTTTGAGAGTCTCTTATGTTTTATCTCCCTCCCTCTCTTCTTACTTTGAAGGTTAATTTAACCAACAACAGAAAGCTTCTTTTGATGAACCCTTCTAAACAGGGCTTAGCTGGCAGGCCTCTTCTTGACTGTCCTGTTTTCTTGGCCATATGTAACTTTACCCTGGTGTTCTGCTCCAGGATAGCTCCCTGGGCCTTCATCTGTCTCTCCTTGTAGGTCTTGTTAGGTCATTCCATAATTATGGAGTCAGAATCAAATCCTCCAGAATTTGCCCTACTTTTTGAGCTACATTGACCTTCTTTAGCTAGCAGATCAGAACTAGCTCACTTTGACCTTTATTTCTTCTATTTTTCCAAAAGCAGGGAGGTCTATACTTAACCTTGTTGAATTCCCTTTCCTGACTGTGACAAACTGAAAAAACAATATGGTCAGTCATTGCTTCCCAGATTTCTGTCACTCTCATACAACAATGACTATTTTCTTGTTTGTAAGGATTAACGTGAGGGTGCTGGACCCTTTCACGGCATCTTTCATCTTCTGAGAGAAAATCAAGTGGGCAGTGCTTTGTCTATAAGCTTCGGTGGCCAGCTGCCTGCACCCCTTATTGTCATTACCAGTCACTACAGCTTCTGCCGTGCAAGGCCTGGAGCCTCCTTGAGGGTCCTGCTTGCCTTCCTGACTTGGTTAGGATCTCCGGCCCCAGTTGCTCTTTCCCCCTCAATGGTCTGGGGTCTGGGCCCCCTAGCCCTCCAGCCCTCAGAAGATGCGATAAGACTACTTTTCCTTCCTAGATTGTCCACACCCTCTTTCTACTGGAGGATTTTTGTATCTGCTGCTAAATTCAAGTCATGGGATCCAAACCACCAAACTTGGTTATTCTCATGATACTTCTTGAGTTAAATTTTCAAGTAACCTTTGTTATTATATGTTGGTGGCTTTCAGTGTGGTGTCTGGACCAGCATCATTGGAAAGCATCAGTGGAATGCAGATTCTCGGGTCCCTCTCTAGATCTCCTGAATCAGAAACTCTGGGAGTGGGCCTGGTTATCTGTCAGTTAACAAGCCCCCAGGAGATCCTACTGCACTAGAGCCCCTGCATACGCTATAAAAACAATCACCTGAGGAGGGCTTGTGTGGCTCAATCAGTTAAGCATCTGATTCTTGACTTCAGCTCAGATCATGATCTCACGGTTCATGGAACTGAACCCCATGTCTCGCTCTGCACTGACAGCACGGATCTTGCTTTGGGTTTTTTTTTCTCTCCCTTTCTCTCTGCCTCTCTCCTGCTCTCTCTCTCTCTAAAAAATAAATAAATAAATAAACTTAAAAAATAATCACCTGATTTCTGACTTATTTCTGACGAGCTCTGTGAAAATAGCTGGTCCTCAGATCACCTTTTGTTCTCCTTGACAACTCACTGGGCAGGTGCAGTTGAAATTTTTTTCCCTCCCTGCTCTCAAGATTTAGTGTAAAGTCTCTCCAAGTGGCCAGTTTGCATTTGCTTCCCAGGAAGCGGATTAGGAGTCATGGAAGGGAAAACACGCCTCAGCCGTGTGCTGGGTGTGGGCCAGGGCACATTCATTACATCCACGGTGCTAATTTCTGCCCTTAATGCCGTCAGGAATTCCTCTTGGAAATTATGTACTTATATTTCACCAGGCTCCTTCCTTCAGTGGTGTTTAATTCCAAATACAGGTTAGCAGGCAGAGGTGCTGGCAGGATCCAGCATTTTACATCCATCCCCGTCAAGCGTAACCTTATTACTTACTCCCCACAACCTCTCCAGCCTGGTTTGTAATGAGCCACCTGGGCATGACACATCTGTGAAGCTTCTAGTCACGCACCATGCCAGTAACCCAATCTTGGGGTCTGGATGATTCTGAAACCCTTTCATATAATCCCTTTTCCTCCCCAAGTGCTACCTCCATCCTGCTGATAATATTATCTGGAGTTCACAAACACAGTGCTCAGAAACATTCATAATGTCAGAAATGAACCACTAGAGATTTTTCTGCTATTTCAATTTACCCCAAAATACATATAAATTATATAAACTTGTTCTGACAAGAAGGGGGAACATTAGCATATACTAAGACCTTCCCCCAATCTTTTATTACCTGGAAAATACTAGCACAGGTTATTTAAGTTATGTAGTTATACATTATTAAATGTGGTGTGCGTGCATGCATGTGTGTGTGTGCGTGTGTGTGTCTAGTGTCTTAAGAAATGACGGATAATCCATAAAATGCTGGGGTCCAACAGCTGGCTGATGTTTATCATTAATACGGTTTTGTAGCTGAGCAGTGATGATGGTTTTGGCCAGCATTCATCTAGTGCTTACTTGGGACAGAGGAATTTATAGGCATTACTTCATCTAATCTTCTCAAGACTTCTACGAGAGAGGTTCTAACTTCCCAATTTATAGATGGCAAGATCATGTAACCTACCCACGTGTTTGCCTGTAGCTAGTGGTGGTGCTGGAACCTGACCCATGTGGCAATTGACCAACCAGTCCGTGATCTCAATAATCCCCATGAGAGGCTGCCCCTGGGTAATAAGGAGAGAGCAGTTCACTCTTTTTCTCAGCTACGAAGCCTAACAAATTGTGTACCTTAGTACCTCTACACAATAAGGAAGTAATCATCTTTTCTTCCCAACCTTAAAACTATTCTATTTAAATGAAGGCCAGAGTAAAGCATGCCTGGGCGAAGAACAGATCTAAGAAATGTCTGCAGGAACTGATACTGACAGAATGGATAAAAAGGGCTCCTGGGATCCGGTCAAGGTCAAGTCAAGGTGGGCCTGGATAAAGTCCACCGTGGGCTACACTGAGGATGGGTGAATGATTTAACCAGGGGATAGTTGAGCACGCACCAGGGTCCCAAAGCAGCCTCTGACTTCCACCCTCTTGTCAATGGAGCACCTATCCAGGTTAGACATGCGTTCCACAGTGGTTAAATGCATATGGCACTGAATGAAACCTCATTTTCAACACAGTGCTGCTTTACTAGGAGATGAGGAATCCTGTCTCTCTGCATACTAAATGATCCATTCATCCATTCAAGCAACTTACTAACCTCTTAAGCTCTGGGCACTGCTGGGTACTGGACAGAGATCAGCATACCCAAGTTTTCCCTGCCCATGTGGCACATTGTAGGTGCTCTACAAATATTTGCTGAATGAATGGTCCTTGTCCTTGTGGGGAAGAGAACAAGATAAAGAAGGGGAACAATAGGAGTGCCTGAGTGGCTCAGTCAGTTAGGGGTCTGACTTCGGCTCAGGTCATGATCTCACAGCTCGTGGGATCCAGCCCCATGTCGGGCTCTGCGCCGACAGCTCTGAATTCTGACAGCTCTTCTCTCTGCCCCTCGCCTGCTCGACTTTGTCTCTCTATCTTTCAAAAATGAATAAATGTTAAAAAATTTAAAAAAGAAGAGGAACAATAAACAAAGGAATAAACAGAGCCATACAGACTACTTTGAAGAAGTGACAGACGTGACTTGCCCACACCTCATACTTGGCTCAGGCAAATTCACCATTTAGCCACATTGGACATACTTGGAGGTGTTAGAGGCTACAAGTTTATCTCTAAATGAGTTGGCTTAGCTTTTTGCCCAGAAAAATCTTATACCTGGACCACAGACCACCTCTTACCTGTCTAGTCCCTATAAATTGTGCCTTTGCTCATTCAGGTCTGAGTAAGAGACTGTGAGGGTCTCCCCCCGCCTCCCTGAGCCTGTCATTGGCTAGTTGGGGGTCAAGAGGGACTTGTCTTGGTATTCACAGGAAAGCATCACTGCAAGGGCCACTTCCTGTCCCCCAACACTTGGCACATACACAGGCCTCCTCAGAAGCCACCTTTATATTTGAACCTCTTGTCTTAGCTGCCCAAGTCCTGAATCTTAATTTCTTTTCCAGCATGAGTCCAGATAACATGAAGAACAAACCAGAAAACTGAACAACTACAGGTCTTTTTCAGTGTATGATAGAGTTACGTCCTGACAGACTGTCATCAGTTAAAAATACCCTAAGTTGAAAATGCATTGAATACACAGAACCTACCAAATGTCATGGCCTAGCCCACATTAAATGTGCTCAAAACACCTATATTAGCCCACACTTGGGCAAACTCTAACGCAAAGCCTATTTTATAATAAAGTGTTGAACGTCTCATATAATTTATTGGTTACTGTATTGAAACTGAAGAACAGAACGGTTGTATGGGTGCAGAATGGTTATACGTGTATCGGTTCTTTACCCTCAAGATTGCATGGCTGATGGGGAGCTGGGGCTTGTTCCTGCTGCCCAGCATCATGAGAGAGAATCATATCATGTGTCACTAACCTCGGAAAATATCAGAAGTCAAAATTTGTGGAGTGCCTGGGGGGCTCAGCTGGTTAAGCGTCCGACTCTTGATTTCAACTCAGATCATGATCTCACAGTTCAAGGAATCAAGCCCCACGTTGGGCTCTGCGCTGACAGCATGGAGCCTGCTTGGGATTCTCTCTCTCTCTTTTTCTCTTTCTCTCTATGCTCCCTCCCCTGCTCACACACTCTGTCTCAAAATAAATAAACATTTTTCTAAAAAGTCAAAATTCAAAGTATGGTTTCTACAGAACGCGTGTTGCTTTCATAGCACTGCGAAGGTGAAAAATCTCATGTCAAACCATGGTAAGTTGGGGACCATGTGTACGGCATTTAGCAAAACTGCTCTAGTGTTTAACCGCAAAACTTCAAACCTCTGGCTGTGTGTTTTACTTCCAGAGAAGGGAGCTACCACGGCTTCCTCTTAATCCCCCCACTCTGAGCTCAAGTTCACTCCAATGCCATCCACTGCCTTCTATTGTCCCACTTGTGAATATCTATTTTATCTACTTCTGACCTGGTCAGAAAGGGTCCTTTTTCATGCTATGGTAGAAGCAGGTTGTACTATGTTTTAAATGGGAATGGTATATATAGCAGGAAGCACGTCAGATTTGAAGTCAGAAAACTTAGTTTGAGTTCTGCTTGCTACTGGCATGACTTTGGGTTAAGTTACTTCTCAAAGTCTTCATCTGTGAAGTGAGATGAACACACCTGCTTTCCAGCCCTTCTTTCCCTTCTTGCCTCACCGCTGACAGGCAGGAATGGACTGGACCCCTCCTACCCTGCTTTGGATTTTTGCCACCTCCATAATTTCCGTCTTATAAGAAGAACACAATTTCTCAGTTTTTTTTTAATGTCTATTTATTTATTTTGGGGTAGAGAGAGAGAGAGGCAGAAAGACAGGGAGAGAGAGAATCCCAAGCAGGCTTCACACGGATAGTACAGAGCCTGATGGGCGGCTCGATCCCACAAACCATGAGCCCAAATCTAGAGTCAGATGCTTAACTGACTGAGCCACCCGGGTGTCCTACAACTTCTCAGTTTTAAGATTCTTCTTAACTGACTGAGCCACCCAGGCGCCCTACAACTTCTCAGTTTTAAGATTCTTTGCTTTCATGTGTAAGACATAGTGATTCAACAATCCTATATGTTATACTCAGTGCTCACCACGGTGAGTGTAACACCATCTGCTTACATACATTATTGCAATATTATCGACTATATTCTTATGCTATACTTTTCATCTCCATGACTTGGCTTCTTTTAAAACTGGAAGTTTGTACCTTTTTACTCTTTTACTGATTTTACCCATCCCCATCACCCTCCACCTCTCTGGCAGAGATCAGTTTGCTTTCTGTATTTATGAGTCTGTTTTTGTTTTATTTGTTTGTTTTTGTCCGTTTGTTAATAAGTATGGAGTTTCTTTTTTTTTTTTCTTTCCTTGCAGTGATGAAAATGTTCTTCAATTGGAGTGCTGGTTGCACAACTCTGTGAGTCTAAGTACAACTTTAAATGGGCGAATTGTAATGGTATGTGAATTATATCTCAATAAAGGTATTAAGAAAAGATTCTCTGCTTTTACAATAAATTCATTTTCAAACATTCTTTTGGGAGGGAAAGAAGTTTCTCAGAGATTTATGGGAACAGACTGAATCGTCAGTAGGGAAGCAGAAAGGACAAGTGACTAGAGTTTAACCAGCGGCTGATGAGATCACTGGACCCAGAGACATTTTTTTTCAGCTAACACACCTGATCCGGTTACACTCCAGGAACTGGCACTTGTGTTGGTACAGTTTGGGGGTTAAAATAACCAGGAGAAGCCTGGGTTTGGTAACACATTGTACCACACCCATCACTAAAAGTCTGGAAAAAAAACTCTCATGCTTCGAGAATCGTACAATTGCTGATGCTGAAAGTTCACATCCAAGAGTAACATTCTCATCAGGCTGCCTTTCTTACCGGGACACAGGAATTTTCCAGTACAGTAGCCCTCCTGTTAATACACTTGCCGGCTCTCACACTAGCTGGACAGTGTCTACTGGATGGTTTTCCTTAGTCTCGCTTTGGTCATGACATCAGCATGCCCCTACGTGTTTGGGTGGAGGACAGTCCACTGTTTCCAGCAGCTTGCTGTTGTGTTCCTTCTTTGGTTTTCCTTTGGGTGTCTACACCACGCCCCTGCGAAGCATGTGAGCCAAACCAATAAGTCGTTATCTGGGAACCTGGATTCAAGTGCAGCAGTTCCTGAAGGGGAGGTAGTGAGTTCACAGTGCTGTGTGGAGCCTGCTGCCTGCAGCTGGCTCCGAGATCCCTCCTCCAAGACATGCCGTTCGGCATCTCTTCAATGTGGGGAGCTACTCCATATCCTTTCCATGTACTCTTATCTTTCTGGTACATTTGTAGATTCAGTTGCCATTGCCTGAGACCACGTTGATGCACACATTTCCTGAATCCAGCTTCACTAAAGACAGAGCCCAGGGTGTTTGAGAAGCTGGTGGTCTGAGGTCACCTCTGTTGCATTTCTATACTGTTGCCAGGGCTTCGGAGAAGGTGGGAGTCTCGTGAGGCCAGAATACCATTTGTAGACATGTCATTAGCTAAATGGGTGGTCTGCTGCCTCCCACCATACTTGATCTTCTCTTCAAGGGAAGAAAGAAGTCTAAGTATTGAGTGTACTTTCCTGGTAGAGGCATAGGGTCACCTTGCAGGGTGGTGGTCCCTTGAACCTTCTGCCAGGAGCTCCTGTCTCTAGAAACTCTAGGAAGAAGGACTTCCAAGATCGAAATCTTCCTGAGGAAATAGCCCGATCATGCAGTTCTCATAGCAATTCACAGGGTACAGTAGTACATCAAAAGTGTACTGGTTAGGGACGTTGCAGTGATAAGCCCCATGTGGCTCTGTGTGACATCCAATTTCCCTTACTGATGTGACCATGAAGTTCTTCCTCCCTCTAAATTTGCCATGGGCCCTGCTTTGGGAAATGCTGCTGTGACCAGCACCAATGTGTACACATGGCGGAGGCCTGGCCAGCCGGCTGGTAGGAGGGTCACAGGACCTGCCATCTATAAGTCTGAGAAGTAAGGACACTCAGAGGCAAGACACACACTCTTAAGAGAATCATGAACCCCTGTGGAAGGGAATACCACAGCTGGTCTTGGAACAAAGGACACTATGTCATGTACCTCTGCTAGTGTCTGAACTGGCATTTATGGCAGCCTTATATATTTCAACTTGTGAATCCTTTCCTTTGACATTTGAAGCTGTTCTCTAAGACTCTCTCGGGGAAGGTTCTAAGCAGAACGGGGGAAGGGGCCAGGGATGGTTTCACACTGTACTGACTCCCTCCACTCTGCCCCCTTGTGTGCCCAATGCCTACTATTATCCTTACTCCACCAGGATTAAAACCTTTCTCAGACAGGTGCCTAGGTGGCTCAGTCGATTGAGCGTCTGACTTTGGCTCAGGTCATGATCTCGCAGTTTGTGAGTTCGAGCCCTGCGTCAGGCTCTGTGCTGACAGCTCGGAGCCTGGAGCCTGCTTCATATTCAGTGTCTCCCTCTCTCTCTGCCTCTCCCCACTTCCCCACCCGTCCCTTCTCTCTCTCTCTCTCTCTCTCTCTTAAAAATAAACAAACATTGAAAAATAAATAAAAATAAAACCTCTTTCAGCAATGGACCCTATAAATTCATTCCAACATAGGAAGAAGGTTAAAAAAAAAAAAGATAAAATTTCTTCCCTCCCTGGGCAACATCTGGGCTTACCAAACAAATCCTTCATTCTATTTCTTTCTTGACACAATGGCCCCTTAGCCTAACTGTGCAGGCACATAGAGGTGGAAGGCTAGCTTCCTTGGAGTAGGAGAAGCTGGCATATCTTCCAGCTCACCATCCTTGCTCTCAGGAAGCACAAGAATAATGCTGTGTACCATAGGGAAACCCCAAACACTTGAGATATTTGTCAAAAGATCCTCAAGGTACTGAGGGAGCTTAGTTTTTAACAGTGTGATAAGGCTGAGCAAAGGCCCGGCATGCAGGCACACAGCATTGCTTTAGATAGTCAGAAAGAACCTAAGTTCCATGGGCCTCTCACAAGTACTCCTTGGAAGGCTTATGGATCCAGCCAATGTGGGGTCTTTCTAGAAAGGCTCAAGCGGTTTCGTAGGATGTAATGGATGCAAAATGCCACCATAAGGCATTAGTTATTTAAACAATTTAATACAAATGCTGGGATATTTCCAGAGCATGTGTGTTGCTCCAATCCAGCAAGAATGATCCTGTCTTTGTATAAAGGAGTCCTAACCAAAGCTTCTGTCAAGTTTTTTTTTTTAATTTTTACATCTTTGTGTACAGTGTAATGATTCGAAATTTGCTTATATTGCAAAACGTTCATGGCAGTAAGTCTAGCTAACATCTGTTACCATATGTGGCCACAGAACTGTTTTTCTTGTGATGAGAAGTTTTAAGATTTACTCTCTTAGCAACTTTCAAACATGTGATAGAGTACTATTAACTCTAATAGCTATAATAATGAACCATGCTGTACATTGTATCCCCGAGACTTAGTTTTATAACTGGCTGTAGGTACCTTTTGACTTCCTTCACCCATTTCACCCACCCCTCTGGCCCCTGCCTCTAGCAACCACCAATCTGTCGTATCTGTGAGCATTTAAAAAAATTTTTGTATTTGTTTTAGAGCCTACATATAAGTGAGATCATACAGTATTCATCTTTCTCTGACTTATTTCACTTTACATAAAGCCCTCAAGGTCCATCCATGTTGTTGCAAAGGCCAAGATTTCATTCTTTTTCTTAATGGTTGAATAATATTCCACTACCTATTAATTTTCTTTATCTATTCATCTGTCAATGGAAACTGAGGTTGTTTCCATATCTCAGCTATTATAAATAATGCTGCAATGAACAATGAAGTGCATATACCTTTTTTGAGTTAGTGTTTTCATTTTCTTTGGAAAAATACCTAGAAGTGAAATTGCTGGATCCTATGGGACTTCTATTTTTAATTTCTTAGGAACCTCCATACTCTTTTCCATAGTGGCTGCACCAATATACATTCCCATCGACACGAGGGTCTCCTTTTCTCCACATCCTCATCAACACCTCTTATTTCTTGTCTTTCTGATAACAGCCATTCTAACAAGTGTAAGGTGATATCTCATTGTGGTTTTAATTTGCATCTCCCTGATGATTAGTGGCACTGAACATTTTTTAATGTCACTGTTGGTCATCTGTTTGTTTTTGGAAAAATGTCTACTCATATCCTCTGACCAATTTTTAGGTTGAATTGTTTTTTTTTTCTTGGTATTGAGTTGAAGCAATTCTCTGTATGTTTCGCATGTTAAACCCTTATCAGAGATATGATTTGCAAATGTCTTCTCTCATTCAGTAGGTGGTCTTTTCATTTTTTTATGGTTTCTTTTGCAGAAGCTTTTTAGTTTGATGTAGCTCCACTTGTTTGTTTTTGCTTTGGTTGCCTTTGCTTTTGGTATCAAATCAAAAAAAATCATCACCAAGACTGATTGCAAAGAGTTTATTGGCTATGCTTTTTTTTTTAAAGGAATTTTATGGTTTCAGGTGCTACAGTCAAGTCTTTACACCATTTTGAGTTCTTTTTTTGTGTATGATGTAAGATTGTGGTCCAGTTTCACTCTTGTATGTGTTGCTGTCCAGTTTTCCCAACACCATCTATTGAAGACACTGTCCTTTCTCCATTGTATATTCTTGGATCCTTTGTTATAAATTAATTGACCATATATGTGTGGTTTTATTTTTGGACTGTCTATTCTGTTCCATTGATCTGTGTGTCTGTTTTTATACCAATACCACACAGTTTTGATTACTATCGCTTTGTAAAATAGTTTGAAAACAGGGTATATGATGTTTCATTCTTCCTTCTCAAGATTGCTTTGGCTATTTGGGGTCTTTTGTAGTTACCGACAAATTTTAGGATTGTTTGTTCTAGTTTTATGAAAAAATACCATTGGAATTTCGATGCATTGAAACTGTAGATAGCTTTGGATGGCATGAACATTTTAACAGTATTAATTCTTCCAATCCATAGGGATGGCATATCTTTCCATTTATTTGTGTCTTCTTTCCTGTCTTATAGTTCTCAATGTAGAGGTTTCATCTCCTTGGTTAAATTTATCCTAGGTATTTTATCATTTTGATGCAATTATAAATGGGATTATTTTCTGAATTTCTCTGATAATTATTAGTATATAGAAATACAACAGACTTCTGTACAATAATTTTGTATTCTGCAACTTCACTGAATTCATTTGTTCAAACAGATTTATTTTGGTGGAGTCTTTAGGGTTTTCTATACATAGTACCAGGTCATCTGCAAACAGTGACAGTTTTACTTCTTACTTTATAATTTGGATGCCTTTTATTTCTTTTTCTTGACTAATTTCTCTGGCTAGGATTTTTTGAATTATGTTAATAAAAGTGGTGGGAGTGGGCATCATTTTGTCGTTCCTGATCTTAGAGGAAAAGCTCCCAATTTTTCACCAAAGAGTATGTCGAGTTCTTATTTTAATTGTCTCAACCATGTGCAAGGTTTGTTCATTCTTATTGTAATGTTTCTGCTTTAGAGTTTGGGGAAGAGGTGCCATGGGCAAGAAGAAAGGGAGAGACAGGGCTTTCCTCAGGGTGGTTATTTGACTGTCCTGGGTGGGCTGGGGGCCACCAAGACAATGGGCAGGTCTGCATGCTCTAGAAGAATCCTTGAAGTAGGGATCCCTAGTTTCAGAGACTGGCTTCCCTTTTCTGTTACTGCGTCCTTTCTTATCTTGTCCAGTACTAAACTGTGTAATGAAGGTAGGATAGGGGGCTTTTAAGCCAATATCAAACCTTTTGGCTACTTAGACTACTTGGAACATGGTAGTATGTTGTATAGATACTAAAAAGAAATGACCAAATAAAAAAAGTGATGGAGTACCAACTGGTAGTTAGTTATTCCCTTCATGTTATGGACGCACAAGCCACTGCTCAGAGACACAGGTGGTCACCCCCAAATTCCCCACCCCCTATTGAGGGGAATGGAAAGCACTAGTTTGTGGGTGGGGTTCATTGTCTCCTGCTTGAAAATGCTGCCTGCTTACTTGTGTGGCTTCACTAATTTGATGCTAGCGGGTGGATTTTTGCGAGGCTACAAGAATGAAGACTGCCACGGGGAAAAGGACTTTCAGCCTCATTTGCCAGTGTGTTTGCGGAATGGCAGCTATGTTAGGGTCATATCTTACTAAAAAACTCTCCGGAGGAAAGGCATGGAGGACACAGGGAGGCTTGGGAGATAGCCAAGGGGAAAGGTCAATTCAAACAGGACCAATGGGAAGGCGACTGAATGCACCCATCAAATTATCTGACCTGGGGCGCCTGGGTGGCTCAGTCAGTTAAGCGGCCGACTTCGGCTCAGGTCATGATCTCATGGTCTGTGAGTTCGAGCCCCGCGTCAGGCTCTGTGCTGACGGCTCAGAGCCTGGAGCCTGCTTTAGTTTCTGTGTCTCTCTCTCTCTCTCTGCCCTTCCCTGCTCATACTCTGTCTCTGTGTCTCTCAAAAATAAACGTTAAAAAAATTAAAAAATAATTATCTGACCTAAGAATCCCAACCAGAGGCTCAGGAAGACATCTGGCATTTCGTAGTGGAAGAGAATGGAGGAGATCAGCAGCCAATGTGTGATAATGGTGGCCATTAAATTAAGATCTGGTGAGGCTTGTTTAGGAGGTGACACCTAAGACATTTCAGGCAAGGCTCCTGACTATCTTGAGTTCCCCATATTCTGAGATACCTGGGTTCTGGGTTGGGGATGGCCTTCCATCCTCTGTATTCATGGGAACCAGCTGGAGGCCTCCGCTTAGAGCTGAAAGAGCCTGAACTTTTAAAAATGTGCACTTCTTTGTGTGTTTATTTTTTAACAGCCTTACTGAGATATAACTATACCAAAGAATCCAGCAATTCAGTGGCCTTTACCACAATCTAGAATATTCTTATTATGCCAAAAAGAAAGTCTATACCTTTTAGCTATTAACCCCCAATTCCTTGTCTCTCCCTTCTCTTCAGGAGAAGTAGTTTTTCAGATCCCTTAAAATTGGGTTCTGTGTCATTTTCTTATTGAGTTGTAATAGTTCTTTATATATTCTAGATAGAAATCTCTTATCTGATAGATGATTTGAAAATATATTCTCCCATTCTGTGGGTTGTCTTTTCATTTTCTTAATTTTATTTTCATTTTCCTTGATATTTCAGGGTATCTCAGGACACAGTTGGAACCTATTAGCACATAAGTTTATAATTTTGATGAAACCCAATTTATCTATTTTTCTCTTTTGTTGCTTGTACTTTTGCTGTCATATCTAAGAAATCATACACATAAAAAAAGATTTTTTTTCCTGCTTTCTTCCAAGAATTTTATACATTTAGCTCTTCAGGTCTTTGATCATTGGGTTAATTTTCATATATGTGTAAGCCAGGTGTCCATCTTTATTCTTCTATGTGTCAACATAAAGTTGTCACAATACCACTTGTTGAAAAGACTGTTCTTTACTCATTGAATCCTCTTGGCCACCTTGTCAACAGTCAATTGACAGTAAATAGAGTCTATTTCTGGACTTTCAAATATATACCATGTTCTATATGTCTGTCCTTATTGTAATACCATACTATCTTGATTACTGTAGTTTTGTAGTAAGTTTTAAAGTTGGAAGTATGAGTCTTCCAATTTTGTTCCTCTTTTCAAAGATTTTTTTGACTATGCAGGGCCCTTTGCAATTCCATTTGAACTTCAGGATTGACTTATCTATTCGTGTAATAAAGACAGCTGGGATTTTGATAGAAATTGCATTGAATTTGTAGATCAATTTGTTGAATATTTCTACCTTAACAATATTAAGTCTTCCAATCCATGAACATGGTACTTCTTTCCATTTATTGAGATATTCTTTAATTTCTTTTAACAATGTTTTGTAGTTTTCAGAGTACGAGTTTTGCACTTCTTTTGTTAAATTTATTATCAAGTATTTTATTCTTTTTGATGCTATTGTAA
Organism: Paguma larvata; assembly: GCA_030068075.1. Lineage (NCBI taxonomy): Eukaryota > Metazoa > Chordata > Mammalia > Carnivora > Viverridae > Paguma > Paguma larvata. The sequence continues at coordinate 124,118,355 of CM057827.1, read as the reverse complement.
ACAGCATTGCTTTTTTTAAACTTCATTTTTGGTTTGTTCATCATTACTGTATAGCAATACAATTGATTTTAGTTTATTGATCTTATATATTGCAACCTTACTGAATTTATTGGTTCTAATACTTTTTTTTAGTGGATTCCTTTGAATATTCTATATTCAAGATCGTGAAGCTGTAAATAGAGGTAATTTTACTTCCTCACTCCAATCTGGATGCCTTTTATTTCATTTTCTTGTCTAAATGTCTGCTAGAATCTCTAGCAAAATGTAGACTAGAAGTGGCAAGAATATATATTGTGCATATTCTTGTTCTTTAGGGAAAAACACCCACTCTTTCACCATAAGTATGATGTTAGTTGTGGATTTCTTATAGATGCCCTTTATCAGGTTGAGGAAATTCTCTTCCAATTCTAGTTTGTTGAGTTTTTTTTCTTTTTCTTTTTTTTAAATCATGAAAAGGTCTTGGGTTTTGTCAATGGTTTTCTCTGCATCTATTGAGATAATAATGTTGTATAAAAATTATTTCATTGATATAATGTATTACATTAATTCATTTTCAAATGACCAACCAACCCTGCATTCCTGGGAAAAGACCCACTTGGTCATGGTGTGTAATCCTTTTTATATGTTTCTGGATATGGTTTGCTTGTATTTTGTTGAAGATTTTTCATCAATATCTTTTTAATGTTTAATTATTTATTTTGAGAGAGCATGCATGCAAATGGTTGATGGGCAGAGAGAGGGATAGAGAGAAAATCCCAAGCAGGCTCCATGCTGTCAGCGCAGAGCTGGATGCAGGGCTTGACCTCACAAAAGATCATGATCTGAGCTGAAATCAAGTCAGATGCTTAACCAACTGAGCCATCCAGGTGCCGCTTATCAAAATTTACAAGAGATATTGGTTTGTAGTATTCTTTTCTAGTGATGTCTTTGTTTGTTTGTTTGTTTGTTTTTTCTATCTGGATAATACTGGCTTCACAGAATAAACTGGGAAGTATTCCCTCCTCTTCTATTTTTTGGAAGAGTTTGTGCAGGATTGGTGTTAATTCTGCTTTAAACATTTGGTAGAATTTGCAAGTGAAGGCTTCTGGTCCTGGGTTTTTCTTTATGGGAAGCTTTTTGATTATTAATTTAATCTATTTACTTGCTATGAGTCTATTCAGATTTTCTATTTCTTCTTTATTCAATTTCGGTACCTTATATCTTTCTAGGTACCTATCTTACCTATCTATCTTCTATCTTTGTCCATTTTATGTTAGTTATCAAATTTATTGGCATACAACTGTTCGTAGTATTCCTTTATTACCTCTTTCATTTCTAATTTTAGTAATTTGAGTCTTCTCTCATTTTTTTTCTTGGTTGACCTAGCTAAATGTCATTTTTTTTCTTTTTGGTTCTCTTCATATAATCAGCTTTTGGTCTCACTGATTTTTCTTTATTGTTTTTCTACTCTCTATTTCAAACATTGCCACCATTCCCTACCCCCAGGTATAAAATTTGCCCTAAGGACTACTTGAGCTGCATTGTCTAACTTTGATATGTTTTATATTCATTTTCATTCATCTTAAAGTATTTTATAAATTCTCTTATGATTTCTCTTTGATGCAATTGCTATTTAGAAAGTTTATTTTTAATGTTTATGTATTTGCAAGTTTCCAAAATGTCTTTCTGTTCTTGATTTCTAATTTTATTTCATTGAGGTAAGAGAATATACTTTGCATTATTTCAGTCTTTTACATTTGTTGAGGTTTATTAAATGGCCTAGATAATGGTCTATCCTGGGGAATGTTTCACATGCACAAAGAAGTATGTATATTCTGCTCTCATTGAGTAGAGTGCTCTATAGATATCTCTTAGGTCTAGTAGGTTTATAGTGTTGTTCAAGTCTTATACTTCCTTGTTGATCTTTTCTAGTTTTAAAAATCCACTACTGAAAGACTGGCACTAAAGTCTCTATGATGGCTGAACTATTTTTCTCTTTATATTGTATATTTTAGGGTTCTGTTACTAGGTACAGACACATTTATAATTGTTGTATCTTTGATGGGCTGCCCTATACCATTATAAAATACTCCTTTTAATTTCTAGAAAGTTGTTTTGTTTTAAAATCTATTTTGTCTGGTATTTGTATAGGTACTCCTGATTTTGTATGGTTTCTTTTTGTATGATACATCTTTTTCCATCCTTTTACTTCTGAATGTCTTTGTATACAAATATGCACCTGTAAGGAGGAAAGAATAATACTTTTCTAGGAAAAATCAGTCTATCTATGGACTATTCATTTCTATAAGAGAGCTAGCCAGTACAGAACCGTCATCAGTGGCTTTTATGAGAAGGGGCTAATAATCTGGGAAGCTGCCACCAAGCATACCCCAAGCTCAGTTCTGAAATATCCCCAGAGATTCCACAAGTCAGAAATACTTCATTGTCCTCTCCCACTGTAGAGCCATTCTTTCTTGGTCTGATGATTTTTTCCCCCAGAACCTGGAGAATACATATTCCTCCCTCATTTGTTCACTATGATCTTGGTTATATTTGTTTTTATTCCTCAGACTGAGTTTAAACTTTGCAATTTACTTCTCCTTTTTTGTAATTGCGGCACAGAAAATCAGTGAAAATATTGAGTGCTCAATGTTCTTTATATTTTATTACTCAGAAAGTCAGAAAGAGAGAAGGACCTTTTAACGGACCCCAGGGTCTACATGTAAAGGATTTCTTGACAGGAGAATTCTGTTACCTGTGGAACTTTATATCTGGGAATTCTCTTATCCCCCATAATAATCAAAGGAGGGGGATGTTAAAATGCTCGAAGGGTTAAGTATTGTGGAAAAGAAGAAAATAGAATTTTCAAATTCAAAATAGCACTCTGAAATGCTTCCTCTTTCTCCACCTGGAATGTTTCCTAATTTAAACAAATAACCAAAGGCTTCAAAGCTTTACTATTTAATTTAAATATGAGTGAAGTTCTAGAATTTGATTAGTGTTGGAAAAAAGATCAGGAATCCAACTAAACTTCTCACCATTCCCATACCAATAGACCAATAATGCTATTCGCCATCTTTCCTTCTCAGGCACTGTTGTTTATTTCATATGGTTTGTGGGGTGTCCCTCATCCAAGACCCATGGACATATGCTGAGGTGTCTGAAGAGTGGGCCAAGCCTGAAAGAGGGGAGTCCCACTCTGGAGATCTCCAGGCTATCACTGTTGACTTGTAGTAACACACAACTGTAGGCCTTGCCCTCCAGCCCATGAGTAGTCCTGCATCATGTGCCAAAGGTGGCCTCCTCCAGCCACCCACATCCAGGGCATGGTAGATAGAGACGTGACAATTAGATTTACCTATTTTATTTTCCAGGAAAGCAGGAAACTTAGAAGCTTAAAATTTTAGACTGGCTAGAAATGGATTAAACAATGCTTCTTTTCAGTTTTTGGCTATATCTAAAGATCCACATGTTCTAGGTTTCATTCTTAAGTCATGATCTCACACATACACACACACACACACACACACACACACACACACACACGAACATGATTTCATCAAAACATGAGGGGTTCCATTCCATTTTAACTAAAACAAGGCACACCTGGTTAAGATAATGAGCAAAGAGGACAAATTTAAAATCCAAATACACTTCCTTGCAGATGACTATTCAATTCAACTGGCAGTACAATATTAAATATTCTTTTCTGAATCACCGTAATTCAATGTACAGTACAGTATGTACTGTCTGGGATGAAGTTCAAATCATAAATACTATGGGAAACATCTAATAGCTTGGAATGGCCTTTTCAAGTGGCCAATAAGCTCTAAGAGACTGCAAGCACATTAAATCTGGTGAAGCATGAGCTATGTGTTCCAAAATGAGCCCATCTCCCTATCGTACCCCACCTCCTTGCTCTGGCATTATCTGGGACTGGGTCTTAAGGAGCTGGCACATAGTGTTACTCTTTGGATGCCAAATGATGGTGGGGCCTCTTCCCTGCAGACTGTGGTCAGCAAGGTGAAGGCTTCTGGCCACAGTCATAACAGCTGAGCTGATCTGTGATTTCTGCCTCTCCTGCCAATGTCGGGGCCAGATTTGCCGATGTGTTTGTGTTGGTGTGCAAGATGCTGGAGAGAGGCCATCTGCCCTGTGTGTCAGATTCCAGATTCCGTATGGTTATGGCAGGGTTTGGGAGAAGTATCCACAGAGCTAGGGGCAGGATTAGAATAAAGAGGTGCTAATGGTGTGCAGTTGGGAAGGTAAAGGAAACTGTCGGGAACTTGATGGAAAAAGAGGGTTGAAGAAAATTAAAGAAAGATCAGGGGAAATAAAGAAAAATATAAGGGAGAAGACAAACATCGCTGTTGTTTTAAAGGTCAAGGAGTAACAATAATATAGAAAGGCTCTTTCGCCTTGCCAGATTCAACAGTGGGTTGCATTTTGGCTTCTTCAATAAAATTTACACTTTTGAGATTTGGGCTCTCCTTCCAGGTTACAGGCTCTGTCTTCCAGTCATGCCTGTCTGACCTGAAGCAGCCATTTATTCTCCAGACCCTACACATCTCCACCCTCACCCCCTTTACCAAGGTCCCGTTTTTACTTATAGATTAAACCTCTTTCTGATTATTTAGCACTAGTTTCCTGAGGCCAATCTCTTTACTTTTCTTGACTTACTAGCTTATGTCCATATTGCTATATGTTCTGAAGACAGACTGAGGTCAACTATATCATTCTATACAATAATTCAAGTTTTATTGTTCAAATATATGTGTGTGTATACATATATGCATACATATAATATATTTATATAACATTTACATATATAGTATATGCATGTGTGTATGTATATACACACATGTGTACATCTGTGTGCTTAAATATAAATAATATAACTAAGATTTTAGGAATTTAAAATCTATCAGATCACACATTTCGTCAAACAATACTCTTTGATAAGCCAAGACACTTCATTTTCATGAGTCCACACTTTAAGAAACAGTACAAAGTCGGATGGTTTAAAATATAAACAACTAACCAACCAACAAAACCAGACTAAAGGAGGCATCCAGGCTTTCTTTTCTAGGCTCTGAGACAAATTTCAGGTGCTGTCTTCTATCAATTTCATTTTATCCTCTGCTTTTGGAAACTCCACTCATTCTTTAAGTCTGATTCCTATGATTTTACAGAGTCAGAAAGGGGGTCAGAGAGGAAAAAATGATGACCCAACAAGGTAGATCAGAAAGGGGGAAGAAGAAACCTAATATTTAACAAATCACATAAGAGCAAGGAACTTGTGTGTCTTTCTTACTTCTAAATATCTTGGTACCTAGAACAGAGCCTGGTTAATGGGAAGGTGTTCAACAAATACCTGCCAGATGAAGGAAATGACTGATGTTGTACTGTGCACTTAGGGTCAGGCTGGGTACTTTTAAAAAGAGTACTGAACAACCGGGCAACACAAAGTAACTGGGTATAACAACATGCTCTTCTTAGTATAATAAGAACACATATTTCCTGAGGCAGTACCTTTAGAGCTTGGGCTCCTGCTGAGGCTGTGGTCCCAATGTCTCATAGGGCAAAGCAAGGGTAAGCAATAATCTAAGGCAGGGCCAGCAAATTATTGCTCATGGGCCAAGTCTGGTCTGCAGACTGTTTTTGTACAACCCAGGAGTTAAAAATGGTTTTTACATTATTAAGAGGGTTATAAACAAAACAAAGAAAAACAGACATCAGAAACTATATGTGGCCTGTAAAACCAAAACTACTTATTATCTAGACCTTAACAGAAAAAGTTTGCTAACCTTCATTCTAAGGCGATACTAAAAATGTGCTTCTGAGCTTACTTTTAGTCTAAAGCGCGTTTGGCTTGAACTTGTGTTCAACCATGATGAGACTGCAAGCCTGTGGTCTGTCAGAATGTTCTGTGAGCATTCTGGAGCCACACCTACTTACACATACTCGCATGCACGTGTGTGCGCGCGCGCGCACACACACACACACACATACTCGATGTTCTCCATCCAAGCTTAGACCAGCTCTGTAGCACTGATTTATGGAGTTTATACATTTGTTAACTCATGCTTGGTGATGTGACTTTTATAGGTGATTTCCTACATGATTTTCTGGTTAGAGTTTTGCAGTGCAACGAAGTCCCCTCCTAGAATATCTGTGTGTGGCGAAATCATAAAGGTGCCACATGTAATATAGTGTAACGATCACAGAGCTTTGTTACGGAGCTTTGGATTCATCTGGAATCTAGTCAAAATGCTCAAGATGTGACCTAATTACCTCTCTTCTGTCTTTCACTAAAGCTGGGAAATTTTTGGTCATTGTTTCTGATTATTTTCCGCTCTATTTTTCCCCTTCTCCTCTTCTCTGACTCTAATTACACTTATGTTAGAATGCCTGATATTATGCCACAGATCACAGAGTCTCTGTCATTGTCAACAATCTTTTCTTTTCATTTTTCAGAACGGATAATTTCTAGTGTTCTATCTTCAAGTTTGTTGATCTTTTTTTTTTTAATCATCTGCTGTTAGGTCCAAAAAGTGATTAAAAAAAATTCAGATTCTGTATTTCTCAGTGCTAAAATTTGGTTCACTTTTAGTGCTCTTTTTTGTGCGTAGGTTTCCTATATGTTCATTGATTGTGCCTATATTTTTTCTTATGTCTTTGAGCATAATTTTAATAGCTACTTAGAAATTCTTACCTGTTAATCTCAATATATGTGTCATCTTGGAGTCAGTTTCCATTAATGTATGGGTCACATGTTTCTGGGTTTTTTTTGTATGTCTAGTAATTTTGGACTGTATCTTGAATATTGTGACTGCTATGTTAATCTATAGCAGTGCAGTTCAATAGAATTAACACATGAGCCATATATGTAATTTTAATTTTCTATTATCCATATTAAAAATTTTAAAAGAAATTGGTGAATTGTAATAATGTATTGCAATTAACCCAATGTATTCAAAATATAACTATTTCAACATGTAATCAGTATTAAAAATTACTAAGATATTCTACGATCTCTTTCCATAATAAACCTTTGAAATTAGGTGGAAACTTTTACTTTTAGAGCACATTTCAATTTGGAAAACACTGCTATAAAATATGGTCAGGTGCTCAGCACAGTTAAGAGTATCATTAGTGAAGAATATTGAGGGTTGCTCCACTAAAAGCAACCCCATCATTTAAATTCTATTCCTTGGCATTCTGCAGAGATACTGTGTGCCTACTGTGATATGAAGGAGGGCAGAGTACACTGGGCTTCTCTTCCCCATCACATATGTGTCTCAATTCAATTACAGCAACTCCGATTTCATGTTTTATGTTATGTGGCTTATGTGCATAATTTTTTTAATATTTGGACACTAAATAGTTTGAAAACATACGTGATTTTAAAACATGATTCTTGAGGCACCTGGGTAGCTCACTCAGTTAAGCATTCGACTTGATTTCAGCTCAGGTCATGATCTAACAGTTGTGAGATTGAGCCCTGCATTGGGCTCTGCATTGGTCATGGATCCTGCTTGGGATTCTCTCTCTCCCTCTCCCTTTGTCCCTTCTCTGCTGCGTGCATGTTAAACAAATAAAATAAAATAAAATAAAATAAAATAAAATAAAATAAAATAAAATAATTCTTGAATAGATTCCTAAGATTGTTCTTGCTTAGTCATGCCCTTGAGCCCATGCTGACCTCTCTTCTCCTAGATTCACTTATTCTACCTTCTAATATGTCACAGAGCTGGACTGTCTCTGTGGCCTGTCTGATCTCTGAGTCTTCACATGGTGAGACCTTCCTTCTTTGACCCTGGGTGTGTGTGGTTGATTCACTCATCAACTGATGCATTTGTGGGACAGCTGCTCATACTCAAGATGCTCAGAGAAACTTCTGAGAGTGAGTTGATCTTCATGGCCTTCAGTGTTAGGGTAGAATTTTATTCTTTTGTTTAAACAGAAGTATAATCAACATACAGCATTATATTGGTTTCACGTGTACAACATAACAATTCAATAATTCTATACATTGCACACCACAATAAGTGTAGTCACCATCTGTCACCAAACAACACCACTACCATCTTATTGACTATATTCTCTATGCTGCGACTTTTATCTCCGTGTCTTATTTATTTTGTAACTGGAAGCTTGTACCTCTTAATCCCCTTCACCTATTTCCTTTTCTCAGCTACCTTCATTCTTAATTTGCCATGGACCACACACAACCAATAGAATAAGTCTCACCTCTTGCTTTGCCTCCTATCTTCCCTCTCTCACTCGCACATTTTACCAATTTGACAAAGCAAAGGGGGTTGGCATGAAAACCAAAATGCTTGGTGAAACTTGCACCAGGCGAGGTTACAAGTTGATCTTAAAAATCTGCCATGTCAAAAGTCCAGCCTCTTTATAAAAGAAAAACATGCACAGAGCCACGAAACAAAACCATGCACCAGCACTGTGCAAAACCTCACTGAGATGCCTGAGAAATAAGGAGGCTTAACTGACAAACACATTTCACACAATTCATCTCAGTTGACAGCCCAAGACAATTCACTCCAGAGCATGTGAGAAACATGGTCACGAAAGCTGGGGTTGGCAACAGACGTTCTGATGGGTTCTAAACAATGTCCACCAAGATCCACACTCACTGTGTTAGTTTCAGCCACTGAAACAGATCAACCACAAACACTAACCTGGGTTACTTACTCATGAGTGCTCACATTCTGACTTCGATTTCCTTTTTCTCCAAGACAAAATAACATGGGGGGAGCTGACATGTATCGGTTGAATGCATGTGATGATTTTTTCTCCACGAGATGTTCTTAATGTCCTGCTAAAAAATACTTTCTAGCTAGGATTGTACATTTTTATCAGACTTCTCTCCAGAAAGTCAGTATTTCAAGCAAGCAGAAATCACTTGCCAACAACAACAGAACATGGCAGAGAGAGGTACTGTGGTATTAACTGTATTTCACTTCCCCCAACTCATAGGTGCTTCTTTGCCGACCCTGGAGGGTCCAAGTTTGAGAACACAGTGACTTACCGTGATTGGCATGGGTGTGAGTTGCACCTGCGGACCTGGGGCTCTGGACGGCTTGCTTGAGGACAGTCACTGTCATTCACCAGAGTTGTGGTCTTATTAACAATCCGTGTGCAGGACACGATGGTTCTGCGTTCCCCTGGAAACCAAACACGGGGAACTGAGAGACTATGGCTACACACACCTGGAAAGGCCATTCATAGATGCAGATGGAGGAACATTAGGCACAATCTAATCTGATTTTGATCAGTTTGCCATTTAAAGTGACTGTTATAATGCTTTATTGGTTATCAGAGAGAAAGAACCATAAGGTTAGAGATGAGGGTGTGTAAGACACGGCAGGGGCACCATGGGGCACGAGGAAGATTCTAGAACAAGATCAGAGAGAGGTAATCACTCAGATTAGCTACGTGCTTGGACAGCTTGAGATTCATTGAGGCCAAAGTTCTGATTTGGGTCTTTAATTTCCAACAAAGACTGCCAATCTCTTTATCTGTTCCTTTGGTATTTTTAAGTCTGTGCAGGTCTGGTCTTGATTAATTACCTGTATATCAGCCCACACCAGAAGGTCACGGCTCCCTATTACAGAATTCCTACTTGCTAGAGAGAAGTGAGAAGCAGAGTGGCTGGTCTGCAGGACATACAGACCTGCATCCTCCAGGTGGGCAATCTTGAGCCAATCTGAGAATCTGTTTTGCCAACTACTACTTGTCCTGACTATCACTTGCATTTGGGAACTTCACTAACCGATTGCCCCAGATGGGTATAGACATTCTCTGGGTGTTCCCAAAGCACACTACACACTACTTGGTCATGACTTTGCCAGGGAGACAGATGTCTGGAGTCAGGAAGTCTGGGTTCAAACTTGGCTCGATCAATAGCATAATGATCACCGTATCAGCAGCTAGCCACCAGCCTTCTGTGCCTCGATCTTCTCAACCAGACTGGTTCATTTAACTCCTCTGTGCCTTAGGGTGCTTCAGGGATAGTTAAAAGTAATCGATACATATAAAGTATTTAGAACAGAGCCTAGTAAGGGTAAACACTCCATGTTAGCTATATTCTGTTATCATTATTTGGGAAGTATGGCAATAAAAGATTAAGAGGATGTCAAGCACAACTATTTGGACCCCACATTTCTTGCTTGGTCTCCTGGAGAATTTGTCCTTTACGGATGCCTCAAAAATGTGGAGTCCTGAATTATACCATTGGCTCTTACTGCTCTCAACTGCAGCCTTGGGTGAGTATAGAAAGCATGGGGCCGTCTCAAGCCACATTTTCATTTTGGCTGCAGATTTGACAATGGTGAGTCATCAGTTGTCATCTGACAACCTGGGAGTTACTGGTGTCATGAAATAATGCCAGTGGGCCCACAGTGACAGCAGAAAAGTACTCCCTTGTCCCCTAACTGAGGGGAGCCTGATAACTGCTCCATTTGGGCCATGCTTAGTTTGCAACAAGTTGCCCAGGAGGAAAAGTCTGGCACTCAGGGATATGGGAGTCGCTGGATTTGGAGGTTGGTGGGACACTGGCACAGGGGACAGCTGAGGAACGGGGGAGGGGGGCTCCTAGGGAAAAGTACCAAGTAGGACAATGACAGGGCTGATGGGTGGGTCCTGAAGCTAGGCCAACTGCTAGGGCTGTCTGAGGAACAGGCTAAGAACAAACAGCAAGGGGAGTTAGCCAAGATGTGCAGGAGAAGGAAGGAATTCACAGCTGGCCCTGGCAGTGGCTGATGGCCCAATGATGTTACAGCTATAATTCCTACCCATTAGAAATGGGAAAAGGCACTAAATGGTAAGCAATTCTCTATGAATTGGATACCTAACAAATACCATCTTAGCGGTCAACAGCCATGCAGGATTGGGTACTGGTGGGGCTATCCCACTCTCTGGGCTGGCATGCCAGAGTCCAGCTGAACCCCCCATCCTAACTCTGTACCCATAAAAACCCACCCATTCTGTGTCCCACAGCACATGACCGGGCTGTGTGTCCTATCAGGGTGACAAAGGACACTGTCCCAAGAGGCTGCTGGCTAAGAGTTCAGAATGGCTTCCTACTGCTCCCCCCAAATCTCCCCATAATGAATATCATGCCTTTTGCCCATACTAATTTTTTCAGTATGCCAGTCTCTTTTCTGCAGTGGGCATAGGGACCAATCATTCTATTCTAGAGGCGAGGAAATTTGAGTAAGACATTTGAGTAGACAGAGTAAGTCATTTGCTAAAATATGTTGGCAAATTATGAAGCGAGGACTCATGCTCAGAATGTTTCATTGGACTTGTGGGGCTTTTACTTTCTGCTGTATCCTGTTATGGGATACCTGTGACAAAAAGGAATGAGTATTTTGGGGCAAAACATCTGGTTGCCTCCACCAAACAGTAACAAGTGAAGGTCTATCCTGTTCATTCCCAGGGTCACTCACCTGTCGTACCTGTGATGTATCTGCACAGTGGCCAAACCTCCACTCGGGTCAGAGTCCGAGGGCACTGTGCCATAGGCAAAGCAGCCATGGGGGCACAGCTCCAACAGGAAGGAGTTTGGAAGACTACAACAAGTGTTTTGCAGAGACTTGCAGTGGGGTGTGGTTAAGTTCCCCAGGAAATACAGGTGCCATGGCTGGCCCTTCCCATGCCCTGTGCACTGGCTGCAGAGTGCACTGAGTTCACAACCTTCCTGGAGCAAAACCCCACACCCCATGGGCCCGCGATCCCGGCTGCTCACCTCCTCCGCACTGCACGCTGCACCCTTCCCAGCCGCTGTGGGTCCAGATGAACAAAGAATCCTGGGGTTTTTCTGGCTCACTTTGATTTTCGGCAGTGTAGTTTACAGGAACCGTGTACTCGTAATGGATTCCATAATTTTGGTCATGAAATAACAACACCTGGATTGGCAGCAAAATAAAAGGCCATTCTGAAATCAAGCGGAAGCCTTCAGGCTTGCTGAATTTGCAAACCAAGCTGCCCTTGGGGCTGTCTCCCCACCAGGGTAACCAGTTCGTTTCTGGGTTTCAAAACATATTCAGTCTAGAGGCACTCCCTTATTTTGGTCATGGGTTCCTCAGACACTCAGCTCAGGGGCAGGAGTGTACATGGACCATCAGCAGGGAGCTCTGCCCCCTTCCCACTGGAGAGAGGCCCAGTTTGGACAAGGAATTGGGGACAGGCAAACTTGCAGGTTCTCGCTGCACTTCTCATGCAGAGAAAAGTGCTCAGCGCAGAGAAAAGAACCTGTTCCCGCATACTCACCCATGAAGCTGTTCTTGCAGCCAAGAAAGACACAAATATACTGTTTGCCCCTAAAAAGGCACGTGAACAAGTAGGGTTACTCTACTCCTTCGAAAATGAACATCACTCTTCAGCGCCCTAGCACCTGTCATTGCTACATGTAAGGCAGGCTCAAGAGCAAACACAGTCCACCGCAGAGGAGCCTTGGTGACTTCTGTTTAGGAGTCCAAGGAGGCACGAGCCTTCTTGCTGCCACAGGAGCTAGAATGTCAATGCCCACAGGGTGACAGAGGCCTGACTCGAGGCTGAAAGCTAAGAGTGAGAGGTGGGGAGCCATTCTGCAGCTTGGGGACCTTTGGGTCTGAAATCCTAGTGGGTGAGCTGATGGATGAGTCTGCTCTTTGTACGACATGGCATCACAAGCCCTGTAAAGACAGAGGTGCTCAACCAGCTTTGTTCTTGGCACGCTGTGGTGCAGAATAAGCCTTCTTGTGGGAGCCTGGCTGGAGGTGACGTGTCTTCCAAGTTAGACTTGGATTCAGTGGGCGCTCTGGGGTCAAGGCAGCTATCAAGTTCATTTTCAGGCCCGGAGGAGCAGCAGGCAGCTACAGAGTGTGATCCACCTGCCTTGACCTGGGGAGGGGACCACGCAGCTCCCGAGCCTCTCCCAGCCCTCCCAGAGCTGGACTGGCGGGGTGGGGGCGAGGTGCTAAGTGCAGCCTGAACCGCATAAACACCCACTTCTCCAAGAAACAGGCTTGCAGCAATGCATTTGGAAAAATGCCTCCAGTTGGAGAAAAAAAAAAAACTCTTTAAAAGATCTTTATTATCTCAGTATGGGAATAAGACTGGTGAATCAAGAATCCATATGAAACCAATTTCATGCAATTTTGCAGCCACGTACAATTTGTGTGTGTGAGTGTGTAATTGGTTTCAAATGCAGGTCCCCGAGGCTCTTACGTGTGCTCCCGACCCTGCAGGCAATGTATGCACCCCAGTTTGGGGACAGTGGACTTCTGTTTAGAGGCAGAGGGGCACCTCTCCTTTCCGGACTTAAAACTTGAGGTAATCATATTTCGAGAGAGAAAAGTGATTAATAACTATGAAAAAGGGTTGGAACTTCAGCTGAGTCTTCTTTATCAGGCACGGTCTGCATGAGTCCAGGCTGTGCATTTGCTTTAAGGGGTTGACGATTCACTCACCGTTTACAGAAGTGTTGGGCACAGAAGGAAAATACACCCGTCTTAGGGTTTGATAAGAAAGCAAATTCACGTGCTCACAGGTGACAGTTCTGCATGGCTCTTATCTTGTCTTCTGCTTCCTCTTACATCGAGACAGGAAAATTTGTTCTAATTCAATAATCTAATTGCAAGGCAGTGGCTTCGGTATAGGTTCTTGGGCCCCAGAAATCAAAGTTGCAGGGCTATGTCTACAGTGGACTTCGTAGGCTAAGTGCTGGTTCCATTGGCAGGTTGCTGGACAGTTGAATTCATGCATGGAAACCAGTTCACTTTGCTCTCGTCAGGAGATGTAGTGGGGGTAGGGCTATCATGGGTGATGTTCTACTGGGTGCCTGTGCTCACAAGCAGGGCTGGCCTCCTCAGGGGATTCCCTGAGAGGTGGCCAGGGAATCTTCTGGCTGTCACCTAACCTTGAACGGCCGCAGATTGCCAGAGACTGCAAATTAATGGAGAAAAAAAAATTTCCAAGCAGAGACTTTGGCAAGCACGGAGGACAAAATGTGCTTTGATTACAGACGCACAAGCTGCCACAAAATCTGTTCTTTGGAACGAGACATGGAATCAATAATTATGAGCTATCAGAAGTTAGCCATGAGAACTTCTGGACCCTGAGAAGGAAATGGTGGTATTCCCTTGTCTGGAGATCTTTAATGCTATTACGAGGGTGTACGACCGATGTGAAAGAGGTTTACGCAGGGCCCCCACTTGAGACAATAGGTAAGACAAGGTTCCCCAACCTGGGCTGACTACCCAGGGAGTAAATCTTCCTGTAGAACCTGGTTCTCCTTCCTGATTCCCGAACGCGTGTTGCAAGCTGAGTCTGGAAAATCTGAGCGACGCTGGTTTGGAAAGAGAGTCAACGGTTCATTTCCAAAAGGTAGTTTCCAATGTGGATATACAAACTGTGGGGCGGATCTGTGCCATCTGATATAAAAACACAGACTCTGAGCGGGGCTGTCTGCTTGATGAGGCCAATTCTCTCTGGCTGCCACATGGCTAAGTATTTCCTTCCTGGAGGTGGTGCCTTTTGAAAAAGATGGTTGTTCTGCCAGTGAGGAGCCAGGGCGAAGTTTTGAGAGGGGGCAATTCTCAGGCATGTGGCAAAAGGGATGAGATAAGAGAAGACCGAGGGAGGCGGGGCTTGAGCAGCAGGTGACCAGGTAACCCACCAGGAACCAGACGCAGCTCCTCTCCCCATGGTCCCAGGGAAGAAGAGAACTGGCAGACCCCTTGGAGCCTCAGGCTCAAGACAAACGCAAAAGCACAGCAAGTTACCATCAGATGCAGGGGTATTTTGGTTGGTCCCTTGGCAGAAATTTTCTCCCACAGGCCCCTTCTAACGTAGCGCACGGTGGTGCCTGCGATCTGGTACTCCCCGGGGAGCTCTATCTTCCAGTCACTGTTGATGGATCTCTTACTGGTATCTTTCAGAGCTAGGAAGAAAAAGGGAACACCATGGGAATCGGGGGGAGTCAGTCTGGGTATCCTGAGTGGTGGGGTCAGAGGTGTCACCCTCTGCCTCTATAGGGGAAGGGAGGGGGGCATGCAGTGATAGAAGGTGAGTTTTCTGTGTGCCGAGAACAGAAGCCTCGCTCACAGCGGGGCAAGTGTGGGCTTGCCTCAGAATCAACTCACCTGGTGGGGGCACGGGGAGAAGCGCCAAAGGATGGGACAAGCACAGCACAGTCACGCTTTCCTAAACTTTCAGGGGAGAGGGTCTCCTGCCTGATGGATTGAATTCTATCTTAACATGTCCAAGGCTATGAAGAGGTGTTTTGCTGCTTTCGCAAAACTCATCAACTCATTTTACTGTTACCTATCCAGGGTTTTTTAAAGGTACAGCTTAGTCTGGCTTCTCTTAAGGATCTGAAAGCCCTGCATTCGTAAATTGGATGCTCCCTTGAGAAACCATCATTATTCTCTTAAACGATAGAGTCTGGGAACCTCGGCTGCCCACAGACAGGACGGCAACGCTCCACCAATGCTGTGAGAGTAGGGCTCCATGGGCTTCGGGTTCACGCTTTGCTGGCTCACACCTCCACTCAGTACCAAATGTGTTGGAAGAGACAAAACCAACAGGTTGCTGATCGGCCAGAGCAAAAATGTGGTTTTTCCATACACGCCGTATATTGATGGTCTGAAGGCTGACAGTGACTTTTTTGTGTCTCCTTGCTTAGGTTTGGAGTTCTGTCATTCTCAAGAGGAGAGCACTCTGCAGTGAAAGCCTGTTTTTTTGTTTTGTTATTTAGGAAAGCAAAGAACTACTCTGGCATTTAGGAGAAGGTGGCAAATGACAGTAAGTGACATCAAGTCTTATGCCACCCAAAAAATGAAACTTCAGGGCACCCACAGTGCAATGCCTCAGTCTCTGTAAATACAGCTGGAGCCCCCGATGCCCCCAATGGCTTTGGGACACTGCTCAGTCCACAATCAGTGAAGTCAGGTTCTACCCCGCTCCCTCTTCTCTGCTTACTGAGGCCAGAAATAAAACACCTGCATTTAATACTGATTTTGCATAATGAGAGTTGAAGCCAAAAAGGGGTTCCTGTTAACCCCGAATTCATGAGCTCCAGGCTGGGTTAGGGTCTGGTTGGACCTGGTCCTGGTCCAGCCACAAGCACCTGGGAGACTCTGGTCCTCTCCTTCCTCGTCTCCAAAACATTATGGTCCCAGCCCTCGCTCCCGCCTAGCAAGGCTCTCCTGGAACACACAGAGGAGATGCATGCTCAGGACTCCTTGTTTATAGGAACTGCCAAGAGAAACTAAGAAAGAAACAGGAAGGGTCACTTTCCAGTAGAGTGACTTCCAGTTGGGGTTTTATTTCCAGGGTGGTTGTGCAGAGTGAGTGGTTGAGGGTTCCAGGACTCTAGGGAAGACTTAGAAAAGAGAAGGCTCTGCTTCTTGGAATCAATTGTTTCCCTTCAAGAAATTCTACCTGCTACTGACACTTCCTGGCTAAAAGGAAGTAAGAGTGTCAGGATACTCGCAATTTCTGCTCCCTCGGCCACTGCCTACAAGCCCTCCATTTAAGGAGCACATTCTCTGATTTAGCGCCTACATGTACTTTTACCCATTTAACCTTCCCAACAACTCTCCAAGGCAAAGGATCATTTTTGTCTTTTCACAGATGAGGAAATGGGGGCCCAGAGAGGTTACGTTTTACCTGTCTAAAGTCCCACAGCTATTACGAGTGGACACCTGAACCTAACACCATGCTCAGCACCCTTACCATTCTCACTATATAAATCCCTATGTTCCTTAGATCACAGCCTCAGTCTAGAGTTTTAGGACAAACGCCGAAATGTGCAAACGTCATCCTTGTTTCTAAAGAGAACAAATTCCAAGCCCGAATGGCTACAGGGTCTCACGTCCCGTATACGCTCATAAAAATCACTAACCTTGCAGATTTTCAAAGCTTCCAGTGAACGAACAGCCTCAAGTGTGCCCGGTTATGTTAATTATTGGGGAATCTAGGCAAAGCCTATATGGGTGTTCGTTGTTCTATTTCTCTGTAGGCTTGGAAAACTGGTTCTTGCACACGCATACATAAATTTGGTTTCAGAAATCAGTGCAGGCTGGTGGGACGTGGCAGACGGGCCAAAGGAGGGGCCAGAGTCCTCGAAGAGCAGGCTCAGAAAGAGCAAGCACAGGGAGCAACCCACACATGCCCCACCCCCATCCCAGTCAGCCCCTCACGTTTTTCTGAGGGCCTCCTAGCTGGGTGCTGAGCGCACAGCTCCTGCCCTCAGCCAGCTCCATATGTGGAAGGGTGAGAGAATAGAAAAACACAACACAGTTTCATAGGCTCTGTGGCAGAGGCGAGTTCGAGGCCCCCATACATTTGTAAGGGGGACAGGGACGGGGCAGATGGGGAAGACTTTCTGAAAGCAAAGTGGAGGCAGGGAGAAGAGACAGCCTGGGAGTGCATGGCTGGCATGGCCTGTGGATCCTGACCTGGGCGGCCATGACCGATGTTCCTGTGGCGGGGTGGCGAAGAGAGGAAGGCTCTGTGTGGAGAAGCAAGAGGGAGGCCAAGGAATTTTTTTTCCCCTAGAAGTTTGGCTGGGGAAAGAAGGTGAGGTGTCTTAAGAGTGACTCTAGAAGGTGGGGAAGGGGAGAGAAGTTTCAGTGTTCCTATCATCGGGGTGGGTGACTCGGGCATGTGGAGCACCTCTGTAACTTGGGGTTAGAGGGATGAGCAGAAGAGTTTCTTCAGAGCTGCACACTGACCACGGGCATGCTTGGGACCACCCCAGAGAACTCACTGCCCACACGGAGACCAGAGGCACTCTGGGGTGGCTGCGCTCCATGTTCCGGCCCACCCACATGCACCTGCTGACTCCCCCACTCAGTGCCTGGGGCTGGGGCCTTGGGTTTAAGAGTTGGAGCCCTGACCTTCTTCTCCGGTTATGGCTGCTGTGAATCGCGTGTTGCTGTCTGGCATCTATATCTTCAAGTAACAATGACCTGGAGTTGCCTTTGGGGGTATGTTCTTCCTGTAGCCATGCTGGGCAGACCCCAAACTCAACCCAGCTCTAGGCATGGACCCATCCCCCAACCCTGGACAGTGAGAGTCAGTTCCAAGACTTTGTTCGCCTTGGGAAGCAGCAGCTTTCTTACCACAGGATTGTCCAGAGACTCGATGTAAGTCTGGGTTACCAGTACCTGGGAAGAGGCCCCCAGAATAAGGTCAACTGAGAGAGGACAGCAGTGCCAGGGTAGAGAGGTGATATTTTCCTGTGGTCTCATTTAAAGCTCCTGGACCCAGCCGTGTCTGAAGCTGATGCTCAGCAACCGAGAACTGGGTTTTGCTTTCACTTTGCTTTTTGGAGGTTGGTTTAAAATAAAAGAAATACTAACCATGAGGAGGCAGGGCAGGTTGGGAAAGATTACTAGTGTGGACTCCTAGAAACCACCCTAGGATTACTAGCATAAGCTTAGTACCCAGGTATTTGGAAGGCCCGACATACTCTATCCACGCCTTAAACTATCTCCCAGGCCTCTGTTCCTGTACGACACTAATGTTCAGGATGAGGTGACTCTTTCTCACTCAGCCTTGTTTGTGCATTTCCCCTCACCCTTTGTGGAAGGTGCTTTAAAGTGACTTTGTGAATTATAAACTGAAAGCTTGAAAGCTACCCCGCCTCCATGCCAAAAGTCAAACATCTGGGGGGGTCAAGAGTGGGAAGGACTGGGAAAAGTGCAGGAGGGCACACCTGGAGATGATTATAAAGCCATCTACAGAAACAGTGCGCAGAGGTGTGGGGGCCAGCCTGGGGAGCCCTGCTTCTGCTGGCAGAAGCACCCGTTGTGGGTGAGATGCAGGGGACAGATGTCCAGCCAGCAGGGGCTTGGGGCGCATCTGCCTCGCTAGTACCAAGTGACTTCGTGAATTATAAACTGAAAGCTGAAATCAAACCGTCCTGAGGAGAGGGTGTGGTCAAAGAAGAGGGGGAAAGGAGATGAGAGGGGCAGGCTGTGGCTGGCAGGTTATTCCAGAACAAGGTCAGCAGCCGACTGGGGGAGAATACATCAGACAGTGGAGCATTGGTAACCAGCCCCCTAAGGAAAGAAGCCTAGATTTATAGTGCGTGTGGCTACCCACAGGGCCAATGACCCCACGGTGGCAGATTTTAAATAATCCGTGTGTCCTCGGTGAATGCGGAGGTCGTCCAAGCCACACACCGCTGCTGGGGCACTCCCGTGAGTTCTGGAAGTACCTGTCTTTGTTCTGGAGGGCCTGTTGTGGAGCTGCTGACTTGGTAAAGTCTCCCGCTATCAGAGCTTTGGGGGCGGGTGGGTGGGGCTCTCATGTCCCCAGAAAGAATAAACTTTACGTGCCCAAGCTCTGCTCGTGGCCACCTCCACAGGCAGCTAGAAGCTTCCAGGCATTGCAAACGTGGCTTCGTGACTGCCACTTGGCACCCACTCCTCAGGACGGTTTGATCATAATGACGCTCCTTTCTGAGTTTTGCAGTGGGAGGAAAAACACAGAGTTAAAAGCAGGAGCTCAGCAATCCCAAGCAGCGCAGAGATTGCCTCAAACCTACTGACTTCAGGTGAGTCATTTAGTCAGCAAGATTCAAAATTTGCGTGTTTTTTTCTGGGGTCCAGTGGTGACAGTGGAACTTCCTGCTGAAGTCGGAATTTAGCACTTGAGGTTCCTTCAAAAGGGCAGGACAGTGGCCTCAGAGAATCTGTTAGAACATCAAGACCATTATCAGCAGTGAATAAATAGGTTCCTCGTGGAGTCCAATGAGAAAACCATGTTGTGGGGTCACGTCGGCTCCAGAAGTGAGAACGCAGACTACCCCTGACCCACCTACGGCAGCCTCTATCCTGAGCAAACTTCACTCAGCAGGGTTTGCCAAAACCCACCAAGAGGAAGTGCCAGGGCCCCCCTTCGCCCCGAGTTGCAGGAATACTTTCCAAGGCCTTGTACATAATGTGGTGTTCTTTTTCTTAAGGAAGGCCCCAGAGCTAAGTAAGTTTTGTCTCCCACAAATTCCTGTCCCTCTCAATCCTGTGGCATCAATGGGTATGCGCAAGACACCTCTGTGTCGTAGGCAGTTCAGGATTTGAAATTAGGATGTTTAGGCCTAGAAACTCAACAGGGGCTACTGAAATGATCACAGATGCTTCGATTTGACAGGCAGATGATGAAGTTCAGAGCACAGGGAAACCCTGAGCAACTTGATGGGCTCTGTGCGGTCTCAAGTTCAGATGCGCTGGGGAGCGACGTTTCGTTTGCTCGTTCTGCAGGGGTCAGAGGCTGGATGTTTTAAGCCACTGTCCGAAATAGAACAGCACCTGCTTTTTGCGCACTTGGCTCAGGAGCCATTACAAGCCTTTCGGCAGTTTAGAGAGACTTTTGCAGGGATGAAGATGGGCACACGCTCTTCCTCGCTACCTGTGGCAGAACTAACTCTCCTTAACGGCCTGGGATGTGAGATCCATTTGCAACCTCGGGCGCTTCTTTTGCCCTGTGGACATCTATACATCGTGCCTGGACTTCTGGGCACCGTGGGGAAAGATCATGAGCCGGTCTGGGGAGCAAGGGTGCAGGGGAGACATTCCTGATGGGAGGGCACAGCTTTTTACGGCTGGCCAGAGGCAGACCCGAGAGGTGGGACCCCGTCCCCATGCCCTACTCCTGCATGGTGCCGTGCAGAAGCTGGGCTGCCTCTTTGTCCTTCTCCCTCTTGGATTCCACTGAAAGACTTGACCCACAGTCAACCTACTTCTAATCCTGGCATCCAGTCAGTTCTTTTTATTTCCACTCGCCGTTCTGCCAACTCGGTTCTTAGCTGTGGATGCAAACTGCAGAGGCATTTCCTGTTCCAGGTGGTTTTGAGCAGAAAGCCAGGCAGCGTGGGCTGAAGGTAGGTGGGGCGAAATTCTTCAGGAACTGCTCCCAGCAAATGTGAGAGTAATTCAAAGTTACGCTGGGTTGACTTCCAAAGCACCCGGCCCTGAGTGGAAACAAGGCTTGTTTGAACTAACTTTAGAAACATAACGGAGCAAGGACCACCTTCAGATTTGCCCTTGCTCACACGCCAGGCCCCGGAATCCTGGGATTAAAATTTATGAATAAGATAAGACAAAAGCTGGCTCCCCCCCTCTGCTGGAGGTCCGGTGCTTCTGGAGAAGCTGTCCTGAGACACTGAACCAATGGCCTTGGGATGGAGGTTTGCTTCTTTGAAGTCCACATAAATAAGTCATAGCAATGGGCAGGTTTAATGCGTGTTAGCCAGTGAAAAATCATCTCGCTCTATTGATCTCTGGTTGTAATTAAGCACATCAGAGCAATTTCGGGAGGCTCTGTGGATTGCCACAGGACCAGGTGAAATGAGGACTTTTGGACAAGCTGCTGAGCCCCTGGAGCCTCAGTTCTTCCTCAGAGAAATGGGCAAAGCAATACTTTGCAGTAGTTTTGGGGGTAGTTAGGGGTCAGGTCTGCAAAGCTGAGCAGGGCTCAATGACTGGGAGCCATGAACGTCGATGTTACTGTTACTACATGTGTGGCACCCAACCTCCGGGAGCTGAGAGGAGCCGAAAAGGAGAGCTCACCCCTCCCCCACACCCATGAGCAGCATCACTATTTACTTGACTCTAAAGTGGGTTCCAGCAAAACGTCCATGTTTACTACAGAAATTAGAAGTTGAGCAATCTAAAGGATTCTGACATCCTTAATGTCATTCTTAGGTTGCCATGGAAAAGCACGGACAATGTTCCTATTGTGGACAGAAACTGGGGCTGGGAAGTCTCAGAAGCCAGGACTGGAAGCCAAAGGACTTGCTTGCAGGGGCACCTGTTGTTCAACTAAAACGTTGACCTTGGAACTGTGCCAGCTCTGGGGATACTGGGAGATTATGATTTTTGAGTAAGATAAAGGTCAAAGGCAATGTCTGCCTCCCTCGCACACCTGGTGACCCCAGGGAGTGGAAATGTCCTTTCCAGGTAGAGGAGGGCTGATGTACCGGTCAGAAAGGGTAACTTCTGGGAGTGAACCAAGGTGACAGATGCCGGTGAGGTTGACCCAATTTCCTTAGGTGGGCAGAAAGGGGCAGGGGTAGGCTCTTTGAGAATTTAGCAAAAGCCCATCGCTCCAAAGAAGTTGCCAGAAGCAATGCAAGGCTGTTTTAGAAAGCATGTATATCTATCTGCAGTGACAGCTCGGACAGCTGCAGTGAAGGGGGCCAGGCTAGACGGGGACAGCGTCCACACCGGGAAGGTGGAAAAAACCATGGGGCTGATGGAAACGGATGTGAGTGTTAACCCGTAAGGCTCTACTCTGGCTTTAGAAGCAGTGGTGGCCTCATGGAGGCAGAGTGGACGGCAGAATAGAAATCTGCAGAGGTTACAGGGTTGCCTGGGACGCAGTAGGGACCCCAGGTGGCTGCTTGCTGGTGAGCTCTGGTGTGTGCACTCAGGAATAAGAGCTCCTGTCCCTACTCCTACATTTCCCCAAGGCACACGTGTGAGGATTATCTGAGTGTATGCAAAGTATTTTCTTAAATGACAGGACGGGGGTCTTCATTGGAAACTTGCCTAAGAGAGGGCTGTTTTACGTCTGTCTTATGAGGCTTGGAGTTTCTCAAGTAGAGACCATTTCAAAGAAAGACCTAGATCCTTCTGAAGCTGCAAAGGCAGGAATGTGGACAATGATATAATTTTAAAAAATCAGTGATAAAAGCTAAACTAAAAGCATTTCATGAGGAACTTCATTTAAGCCAAAACAACTTAATTCTTAAGTTTGAAGCCAGAGAGAGAGAGAGAGAGAGAGAGAGAGAGAGGATCATGTCTTATAAATTCTTTTCAATCTCAAATAGCACCTTGCAACACAGATGGAGGAAATTATACTATGAGGACTAGGTGAAGGGGACCTGGGTAGGAGATCAGTCACCTCCAGTCTGAAATTCAACCCAAGATAGAACATAGGAAGGAGCAGGGCTGGCAGGAGAGTGCGGGTCACAGCACATCCCACCCCAGGGAACTAGCAGTAGAGGCAGCCGCTGAGCACCTGCTGGTCCCCACTGCAGCATAAAGAACACTTAGGTATCAGCCCATCACTGTATCCTGGTGCTCAAGTACCAGGCAGACCTTTGAGAGACTGGCAGCTAAGCTTACGATACACTCAGGGCGACTTCTGTGCTAAGGAGGTGTTAGCTGAACAATTCTTATGCTTTTTAAAACAGTTTTTAAAAAAATGTTTATTTTTGAGAGAGAGAGAGAGACAGAGTGTGATCAGGGAAGGGGCAGAGAGAGAGAGGGTGACACAGAATCCGAAGCAGGATCTGGGCTCCCAGCTGTCAGCACAGAGCCAGCCCGACATGGGGCTTAAACTCACGAGCTGTGAGATCATGACCTGAGCCAAAGTTGGCCGCCCAACTGATTGAGCTGCCCAGGAGCCCCTCTTCTTAGGCTTTAAGTATGGTTCTGTTGGAATGAAGACAAATCTGGAATGGAACCTAATCCTTCTACAGACAGACACAAGCATTTCTGCCTGGAGTCAACAGAGGTGGGTGCTAGGAATTTGGGGTACACAGCACTTAGTGAAAACCAGAGTTCTTTTGTACTTCCATCGGATTCAGGGCTATTATTCTTTTTTTCCAGCTAAGAAATCAACCCCAGAGCCATCAACAGCCTTCAGGGACTTCCTCCAAGCTCGGCAATGGGTCTATGCTGCGCAGGCTAAGGCTGCTCTGGGTTCTCTTGGGGTTACTTTGGGGGACTTTCGCTACCCCAATTCCATCTTTCCTTCCTCTGTCATCTTCCACGATATGTCCAAAGCTGGTAGTTCCTCCTAATCTCCCCCACCCCATCCACTTTGGGGGTGACCATACTTTAGCCAAATATGACAGCATTGCATGGAGAACTCTAATTATCTCTATCATTATGCCTCAAATCCAAATGTAAAACCCGTGGCCTGGGAGAGTGATGCCAGACCAAATAATCGGCCTGATCACACAAATATTAGAACATAAATCATGGATCAGATCATTTTTGTTTTACCCAGAAAACTGTGGGCAGGTTTATCCTCCACCACGCGAATCCTCCGGGCTCCAGCTGGAATGACAGCAGCTTCAATATAACCTGTAGTGACAGAGAACAGGTGAAGCATACCTACACCCTCCATCAGAGACCCATGTAGAACCCCCAGAAAGATCCACCCTACCGCCGCCCCCCCCCACCTCCCACCCTTATGGTAATTTCAGAGCCTGCGGGATGGGATGGTCCAACTCAGAGAAATCAAGTCAACCAACAAAGAGTTGTTCTTCGATGGCCAGAACCACCTGGCTGCCCAGATTTCAGAGAGCACCATTTGTATGTGTTAAGACTTGAGATGGCTCTCCCCCACTCCCATTTTTATGTTCAAGTCCTCACTCCCGATACCTCCCAATGTGACTTGGTTTGGAAACTGAGCCTTTGCAGATGTAATTCGTTAAGATGAGCTCAAACCGGAGTAGGGCAGGCACCTAATCTCATAAAAAGGGGAAATCCGGAGGCAGACACGCACACACAACTCCATGTAAACATGAAGCAGAGATCAGGCTGATGCATCTACAAGCCAAGGGACACCAGAGATTGCCAGCAAACCACCAGAAGCTAGGAGAGAGACACGAAGCAGATTCTTCCTTACGGCATTCCGAAGGAAGTAACCTTGCCCACAATTTGATCTTGGACTTCTAGCTTCCGGAGCTGTGAGACAGTCAGTGAGAGTCTGTGGTTTATGCCACTCAGTTTGTGGTACTTGGTTCCAGCAGCCCCTGCAGACTAAGACAGCCTGGGATCCTAGCAGACTAAGAGAGCCCCTCCCTGGAGCACGGACGCACAGAGCCCCTGATCACTTCATCTGTTGGAGGTTCCTTTGGTCTTCACTGTACTTTGAGCCTTCCCTGAATCTGTGGAATGATAGCAGAAGTTAAGCTACTCCCCCAGTGACAAAACCACTCCTTAACACACTGTGTGCCATTTCCTACTTCCATTGACCTCGGGAATTTCTGCAACTCTCCCAGTGCATGATTTTGTCTATTTCTTTTAGTATTTCCAGCTATAACAGGAGCCCCACAGAGGCCAGAGGGCTTCCTCTGCCCATACTCTGACCCGACATGTACCCAGACAGTGGGTGGATAATGATGATTCAGGGAGGTAATGGCTGAGGCTGCCAGGGTGGAAGTTCTCTCCATGTCGATTAGGCAAGAAAGATTTTTAAAAGGCATCTAAATTAGAAAAGAAGTAAAAACAACTCTATTTGCAAATGTCAAGATTTTATATATAAGAAAATCCTAAAGAATACACTAAAATATATAAAACAGTTTCAGCAAGGTTGCAAGATATGAGATCAGTATACAAGAATCAACTGGATTGCCAGGTATTAGGGTTGAACAATTAAAAAATGAAATTAACCATCTGAATTAAATATTATCAAAGAGAATAAATAAAATACTTCGGAATAAACTTCACAAAAGACATGCAAGATTTCTACACCAAAAACTACAAAACACTGTTGAAAAGATATTCAAAAAGATCTAAGTAAATGGGAAGACATCCCATGTTCATGGATCAGAAGACTAAATAATGTTAAAATGGAATACTTTACAAATTGATTTACCGATCAACAGTGTGTGTAAAAATCCCAGTTCTTTGGTTTTGATTTTTTGCTAAAAATGACAAACTACTCCTAAAATTCATATGGAAATGCAAGGGACCTAGAATAGACAAAACAATAAAAAGAACAAAGTTGGAGAACTGACACCTACTGATTTTAATGTTTTCTAGCCAGTGACAGTAATGAGGATAATGTGACACTAGCATAAAGACAGACAATTTTATTAATGGGATATAATTGAGAATCTAGACTTTTATTGACTTTTTAAAAGCAAAAGTGCCAAGAATATTAAATGGGGAAAGAATAGTCTTTTCAACAGTGTTGGGATAACCGGATATCCACATACAAAGGAATGCAGCTGGACTCCTATATCAGGCAATACTGAAAGCCTAACCTAAAATGAATCAAAGACCTAAATCTAAGAGCTGAGACTATAAAAGTCTTAGAAGGAAACTTAGGAGTAAAATTTTTTGACCTTGGGTTAGGCAATGGATTCTTACATATGACTGCAAAACGGATTCTTAATATAACTGTAAAACATACAAGCAACTAAAGGAAAAACACAAAGTAGATTATAACAAAATTTAAAACTTTGTGCTTCCAAGGACACCATCAACAACGTGAAAGCAAATTCATACACTGGAAGAAACTATTTGCAAATCATTTTGATAAAGAAACTGTATCTAGAACACACAAAGAAAGTGTATAACTCAATAATAAAGTGACAAATATTCAATTTAAAAATAGGCAGAGGATTTTAATAGACATTTTCTCCAAAGAAGATATATGGTATGAATGGCCAAGAGGCACATGAAAAGACTCTCAAAATCATTAGTCATTAGGGAAATGCAAATCGAAACCACTGGTGATATACTACTTCATACCCACGAAGATGCCTATAACCAAAACAATAGACAAGAAGAGCTGGAGAGAATGTGGAGAAAATGGAGCTCTCATTCATTACCAGCAGGAATGTAAAGTGGTACAGACATTTTGAAGAGGAGTTTGGCAGTTTCCTGAAAAATTAAACAGAATTACCATATGGCCTACCAATTCCATTCCTAGGTATATAGCCAAAAAAAATGAAAACACATGTCCACGCAAAAACTTATATACAGATGTTCACATCAGTATTATTTATAATACTAAAAAAAAGTGGAAACACCTCAAATACCCATCAACTGATGAATGTATTTTAAAAATGTGATATAACCATACAATGGAATATTATTCAGCAATAAAAAGAATGAAGCCACTGATACATGCCACAATATGAATGAACCTTGAAAATCTTGTGCTAAGTTAAAGAAGCCAGTCACAAAGGACCACATATCGTATGTGCCATTTATACGAAATGTTCAGAATAGACAAATAGACATGGAAAGTAGTTGCTGAGGGCTGGGGTAGGAGGGAGATCGGAAATGAGTGCTAATGAGTGTTAAGACTTCTTTTTAGAATGATTGTGTGATGGCTTTGTAACTTTGTGCTTGTACTAAACACCCACTGAACTGGGCGTTTTAAATGGGTGAATTTTATGGTGTATGGATTATATTTCAACAAAGATGCTTAAAAAACAACAATACTGGAGTGAGCAGCTTTGCACATGTCTCACTGTGCATATATACCACGTCCTACCCAATCAGCTGTGAGAATTGCTGAGTCAAATAAACATGAGTTTAGTCAAATAAACATGAGTTTAGTCAAATAAACATGAGTTTATGTGTTATGTATATAGCTAAATTACCCTCCATAACAGCTTAACTAATAGACAAGTCAACCAACACTATATACGGTTTTCCTTTTATTCATAGACTTCTAAATACTTGAAATTATCAATCTTAATATTTGCTAATCTAATAGGTGAAAAAAAACATTATGTTGGAGGTTTCACTTGTGTTTCCCTCATTATTGATGTGGTTTGACCTCTTATTATATATTGGTTGGCTATTTGCACATCCTTTTTAGTTAACTGCCTTGTTGATAAACATTGCCCATGTTTTCTACTGGCTTTTTGTTTTTATTTAATTGATCAACAGAAGTTTTTAAAGTATATCTTAGGGGCACCTGGGTGGCTCAGTCAGTTGAGTGTCCAACTCTTGATTTCGGCTCAGGTTATGATCACAGGGTTGGGGGATTGAGCCTTCCACCGGGCCTCACAATGAGCATGGACCCTGCTTAAGATTCTCCCCCCCTCCCCTCTCTCTCTCTCTCTCTCTCCCCCTCTGCCCCTCTCCCCCACTCGTAGGAGGTCTCTCTCTAAAGTAAAAAAAAAATTATACCTTAGTACCTATCTATATATATATAACGTTTTGAACCCAAACTCTTTACACTAGACTTACTGCAAACATTATTGTCCTGTCATTTGTTGTTTGTTTATGGGGCCCTTTATCACATATTTTTAATTTGAGAGTCATACTTTTGAGATCTTTTTGTTTTCTGATGTATTGTTCTCAGGACGTTCCATACTAGTTGTATGAATACAGTCACATCTTGAATCTTTTTAAGAACAGGTGGCAGAGAATTTGTACTTCTATTATTTGAGTGATCTTTTCCCATGAGCCATCTTTTCAGGTTACCTTGGTCTCTTTCCTTTGTGTTGCAGGCTCTTTCAAGAAGGAGGCCACAGATGGGTTGTCTTTGCAAATGCGGGTGGGGTTTGCTGACCACCAGGGCTGGCTTTCACCTGGGGGGCAGGGAGCTGTTATTGGGTGTTGACAACCAAAACAGTGAAGTGTTGGCTATAGGTGCTGTGCCGTGGTGCTGGCCAAGTCTCGCTCTGGAAATGGTAAGGATGCATTTCCCTGCATCCTTAAAATTGTGGGACCATGTGACATACTTTGACCTTCAAAACATGAGTAAAATATTTCCAAGTCTCTCTCTGGAAACGGTAAGGATGCTTTTCCCTGCATTCTTAAAATTGTGGGACCATGTGACATACTTTGACCCTCAAAACATGAGTAAAAATTATGTGCACATAGGAGCTTTAAGAGCATCAGGACCTGATTTGCCGTGTTCCCTTTTTCCTGCCAAGGTGACTGTGGCAGCATCTGAACAATAAAATCTGTCAGCCCAGGTTCATGAGTGGCCCAAATATGCACACCCTCCTACCGCCCATGCTGGACATGTAACATGAGCAAAAAATAAACTTTTGCATTAAGCCACTGAGATGTGGGGGGCTTTTGCGTTGTGTCCTGTTTATTGCGGCAAATCCAAGTCTATTAATTCAGATTCATAGGTGTATGAATGTCCACCTGAGATGTCCTTGTTCTCCTCAGACCTTTTAATAGGCAGCTCTTCATTCATTTTAAGCTGAGTCGGGAAGACAGGAAGTACTTGTTGTTCAACCAGCCATCTTGGATGGATGGAAAGTTTGGTAGTGTCTGCCATGCCTGACAGCAAATGTCTGGGCATTGTTACTACAGATTCAGCCCCAGAACTTTCTGAAATACATGTTATACTTGACTCCACAGATGTAAACACAGTTCAGCCTGAGGGCAGCGGTTGTCTTACTTCTAGTGCCCGGATCCATCCCGATTCCAAGGCAGGATGACTTGAATAGCTGGGGTGTGGTCCTCCAGTGTGATTCCTTCCAGACACTTCCCACAGCCACAGGCAAGGGTAGCACTGGCTCGTCCAAACAGCCTTCTGCACGCGGCCCCTGCACTGTCCAGTCCTCAGAGCGTGAGGCAGGGGTTTTTGATTAAAAACAGTTTTTGCTCTAGCATTCCTTCTCTACTTAAAAAGTCTGGCCACCAAAAACACAACAAAACAAACATAACCAAGCCAAACAACAACAAAACACATCTTTTAGGATTACGGCGTTGCCACAGATTTCTCTTAGCGAAATCCTTTCCTTCTGGGGGAGTTTGAAGACTTATTGGATTCTAGGCATACAAGACAGTAAAATGTCAAAAGGGGAGACAAAAACTGTTTGGGGTCAATGTGATTCAAACTCTTTTGGAGAGGAGTCTCCATTTAAACCACAAAACTAACCCAGGAATAAGGATCTACTTGGGGAGCTGAATTATTCTCGGAGAAAAGCCACTGTTACATGGAATTTTTCCATTTTGTGACTAACAAAACTTAGTGTGAGCATTACTAGGCTGCTAGACTCTGAGGCAATTGATACACCCATCAAGATTATTAGTTAATTTTCCACATTCCCCAGCAAGGTAGTGTGTTTGCAACCAATGCATTGTCACCATGCCTATGTTTAAACTTAACTTCGGCACAAATTATAATACTGAAAAGGCACCCATTTTCTCTCCTCTCTCGAGTACCCTGGGGGCAGAGCAGATGAGCAGTGAAAAGCTCAGGGTAGATGAGGCTTATCCTCAGGGGACCTCTGAGTGATAGGGCAGAGGAGTCATTACCATTTGTGGGTTCTGCTAACCTTTCTTTCTAAGAAAGAAAGCTCCTCTGCTCACAACATGTGGGGAGCCAATGAAAGAGAAAATCCCTGAAATGGAAGGCAAGTGTTTTGTCCACAAACCAAGGAAACCACCTCTACCTCACTGTCCTCTTTCTGGTGGCCCCTACTTTGATCCACAGCTCAAAGCCCATACTGAGGTTGGTGTAAAGAGTCACCAGCAAGGGTAAGAGTCCCACCACCGAGTCCCAGACCACTTTGTCATCCCTCATACCAGATGGCCCTCTATGCAGATGCCAGATACCACGTGTTGACTTGGCATGAAATATAATTAAAAGAGGGGGGTGATTTACTCTAAGAATTCATAAGATAAAGTCCCATTTTAGGTAGAGTAGCAGGACTTTATCTTTGGAATAATTTTTCATTCTAGTCTCTGCCATCCAGTAGGAGAAATCCAGTTAGAGGGACATGATTTGGATTCATGAGGAAGCCATGGATAAAATTCAAGGCCTTTTCCACCCTTCTGGGAGAACAGGTAATTTTTGCTGTAAGAAGGAGTAGTCAGAAGGAACATCAATGTGATGTTGACTTGAAACCGATCTTAAATCTTCTGAGGAGTTAGTATCACCAGGCTATGAACACATTCCCCTGCAAAATAATTGTTGTCTGAATTCCCCAAGGAGACTTGGTTTTAGGTGATCACTTTTTGTGTTTTTCTAGCATTAACTTTCTTTTAAAGAAAACCATTGAGCTGGCAAGGTACCATGATGGAATGCAGGTAAAACTCTGGCTACACGGTCTGGAGCTCTTTTGCAAGGTTGTGTCAAACATGTAAAAGAAACCAAAGTTCTGTATTTTTTTTTTTTTGTAATTTCCTTATAAAATACTTAGAAAGGCTTTTGTGTAAGTTTATAGTTTTCCCTTTTTACGAAAGTTGTTTATGAGAATACTACCATCTTTATGTTTATCCCTAAAGGTCTAATTGGAAAGACCTCATTGTTTGAGAAGCCCAGAGGGGCCAGACTAATACCCTTGTTCAGTTCCCAGAATGTGAGGTCAGTGTAGGTGGGCCAAAGCAAGGCCATGACCTTATCTCTCGTACGAAGACCAGGAGGATGTTATCCCCTGCCCTTTGGGAAATCCAACCCTGTGGTATGGAAACTTCGCTACAGAAGAAAAGTGCTATCTATGACAAATTCTCTGGCATGGCTTAGCATTTTCTGCCAAAGTGTCAAGTGTGAGGAGAATGAAGACGTATCCATGATACAAAAACACATGTTTGTGCTCTCCTATCTTTACCTTTTATAGCTTTAAGATTGGTTTGATTCTACAGTTTTTCTTTTTGGCAATCAGTCCTACACATCAATTATATGTAAGTGGTTAATGGCCCTCGTGTTTATCCATGGCTTCATGCATGACTCATTCCCATCGACTCTGCTCAGAAAACATGCAGGCATGTAAGCGAGGAAAGAATCCCACACCGCACATGTCCCCGCTGGCATGGCACATAATATACAAACATCTTACATGAGAAACACCTGGGAACAGCTTTTGTCATCACACATGTGGACACCTTCGTACAAAGATTATTCTCGACTGAGGAAAAGAAATTGTACTTGGTTTATATGCACATTTCAGGAACTGATACTGCCGTTCTTGATCACAGTGAAGAGAAGAGTCATTATTTGTTATTATATAGGGTAAATTTCTCCACAGAACCTCCATACCCCGTACCCAGAGACTTGGCACATGACAGAGGTTCTAAAGGTAATCACTGAATAAACATGTGACTTGTGGATCTATTCACACTCAAAAGGGATGAATCACATCACCTTTCCTTTCAAAAACTCATTGTTCAAGAAGGTTCTCTTTGAGAGCAAGTGCAATGTGATTCAGAACCTATGGAGCACCGATGGTGGTTCTTGGTGGGGACTTCGGTGGGCACCAGTCACCTTCCTAGCATTGCAGAGGAGCACGGGAGAAAGATACAAATGTTACAATGATAATTTAGTGAATAAGGTGAAGACATTACCAAGAACTTCCAAATTTCTAAATTAGAAAAATCCACTGTTTCAACTCAACCAAAGGCTTGAGCATGTATGTGCAAGCCCATCCATTCATCAGGAAGTAACACAATAGCCAATTCGAGTAAGATCCCTTCTATACTGAGTTGCTGAGGGCCTGGGTTGTTCAAAGTCATGAGTCAATAGGCCAGGGGGATAATAAACAGCCGACACTCAGAATGCCATATCCCTTCTCACTCTTTATGACTTCTCAAGGACCTAAGAGGGAGACACTCTGGGGGTGTAGACACTGTCCCTGTGTGGGTCTGCTCTGGATTCTCAGCTCAAGCACTTAGGTGAAAAAAACCCAGAAGGGTTCAGGCAAGGGTCAGGACTTCAGATAATTGGGCAAAAATCCTGCATTTGATTAC
Organism: Paguma larvata; assembly: GCA_030068075.1. Taxonomy (NCBI): domain Eukaryota; kingdom Metazoa; phylum Chordata; class Mammalia; order Carnivora; family Viverridae; genus Paguma; species Paguma larvata. Next base: position 124,085,944 of record CM057827.1, on the reverse strand, counting down.
TTGTTATCTTTCTGGTATGGTATTTCTTTTTGATATTCACCCTTAAGGGTGATAAGACATTCCTCCTTTTCCCAATCTGTTGGAGCTGGGCTGAGATGAAAGTTACCTTCCTATCTAAACTGACAGGCTTACTGAATCCACCCAGCTGCACTTGGAGTCACCCAGATGTTATACGACCTGGGGGCTTTATACCATTTCTAACTTTGGTTTTTCCTTCAGCCTGAAATGCCCTTCCTCCATTCCCACTGTCAGTTAATTTCTACTGGTCTTTTAAGGCTCAGGGACCACCCTCATCTTTCAGCAGGCCTGGGCCAGATGCCCCACGAGAATTTGAGGCCTCGTGGCACCCCCCGCTGAGAAGCCTCTGCCTCACACATGGACTCAAGCTGCTTGCCTGGGGGTTCCCTCCCTCGGCTGTGATCCACTTGGGGAACTGTTAACTTTTATTTCTATACACCTCATGCTTAAAATGTAGTAGCACTGGGGCGCCTGGGTGGCTCAGTCAGTTAAGCATTGAGCCTGCTTATAAATTCTGAGCCTCATAAAGTTGAGCCTGCTTTAGATTCTGTCTCCCCCCCAGCCCCGTCTCTCGGACCCTCCCCTGCTCATGCACTGTCTCTCTTTCTCTCTCTCTCAAAAATAACTAAACATTAAAAAAGTTTAAAATGTAGTAGTGTTGAATAAATGTTTGCTGGGTGAATGGACTGTTGGGTGATCCTTTGTCAGTATCTCTGTATATGTGCATTCCGGAATGTCAGACCACGATTACAGGGTTGTGTTTGACGAAACTATATTAAATAGCAATTCATTCATGTGTGAGTGAGCATTTCATGCACATCTTCAGTAAGCAGAATCCACAATGATATAAGCTTCTGCTCATAGTGAAAACTTGGGAAAGACAGCTTTAGACTTTAAAACAAAGGTGTGACATTTGGCAATTGCTCAGAAGGACAGAACTTTTCCAGGTGGGTGAAGCTATGGGTGCTTATCTTTCTCTGAAGGCTTGCTAAAGCCTTCGTGCACCAGAAGCTGGAAGGAAGCATATTAACCACAGGCCTGGGTGGGGGCAGCTACCCCCAGAAGGCTTCTAATGGTTCTCTGTCCCTTCACAAAGGACTGGCTGCCGGAGCCCCAGAATACTGAGCTCCCTGGGAGGAAGCCTACACATTCCTGCCCATATTCCTCCTGAGAACAGATGGGACCCAGGCATGAGGTAGGATGGAGAAAGGGGAGACAAGAAAAAAAACGTTACTGTGATTGGAAGAATGGATCTACTCACGCCGAGATCAAAGGTCAACAAGCAGACTAGACTCTAGGGAAAAAAGAGAACATTTTTTGTCTCCGTTGGGCTTCTCTTGGAAATGAGCTGCAATGTTGCCTCCAGTGGAGGTTTTCTGTGTGACAGAACCATCCTCAGTGTTGCATTGCCCCGGGGGCGGGAGCAGGCACAGCTGTGCTCAACCTGCCTTCCATATAACGGAGCAACTAGAGTTAGTTTGGTTTACTGGAGCTCAGCACAACATTTCATTTAAATAAAGATTCTTTTTTTGTTTAATTTTTTTTTAATTTAAAATAGTTTATTTTCAAATTGGTTTACATAAAACACCCAGTGTTCATCCCAACATGTGCCCTTTTTTAATGCCCATCACCCCCTCTCCCCACCCCCCATCTCCCTCACCCTCAGTTTGTTCTTAGTCTTTGAGAGTCTCTTATGTTTTATCTCCCTCCCTCTCTGTGTCTTTTTTTCTTTTCCCTCTTCCCCTCCCCCTGGTTTTTGCTTAGTCTCACCAAGTCCACCTATCAATGTTTAATTTTTTTAAATGTTTATTTATTTTTGAGAGAGAGAGAGAGAGAGAGAGAGAGAGAGAGAGAGAGAATGCCCATGGAGCAGGGCAGGAGCAGAAAGAGAGGGAGACAGAGAATCTGAAGCAGGCTCCAGGCTCTGAGCTGTCAGCACAGAGCCCAACGTGGGGCGCAAACTCACAAACTGTGAGATTATGACCTGAGCTAAAGTCGGACGCTCAACCAACTGAGCCACCCTGGTGCCCCAATTTAAACAAAAGGTTCTAATCTCTCCCCTACATTTTAAAAAGTCAGTACTAAAACTTGTAGAGGTTTTGTTCCTAGTAGGTGAGGTCGAAGTCTCATGGCAGACTGGAGCTGGGGATCCAAAGAGAGAAAGCGCCATCAGACATGTCAAAACAAATAGAAACCGCCAACGTTCCAGAGCAGCATTGTTTGAGAATGATGGAAATGTTCTGTCTCCGTGCTGTTAGGCACAGGAGCCACTAGCCACACGTGGCAATGGAACACTTGAAATGCGACTAGTGGGACCAACGGCTGAACTTTTAAGTTTAATTTTAACTGTAATTTAAGTGTTTTAATGTTAATTTAAGAGAGAGTGTGCATGTGTGTGCACTCTTGAGTGGGGCAGGGACAAAGAGGGAGACAGAGAACCCCAAGCAGGCTCCTTGCTGTCAGTGCAGAGTCCCATGTGGGCCTCGAATTCATGAACCATGAGATCATAACCCGAGCTGAAAGCCAGAGTCAGATGCTTAACCGACTAAGCCACCCAGGCATTCCTCTAACTAAAATCTGAATAGCCTAAAGCGGCCTGTGACTAATGTCCTGGACGGTTCAGCTCCGGAGGGCATTTACCCCCCACATTGATTTGCTCTGGCACTACCTTCCTCAGTTTACCTCAGGAGTCACGCAGCAGGCACAGATTCTCACACAAGTGTCCTATTTTGTAGACGGGGCACCTGTCTTTGAAATCCAGAAACCTGGCCTGAAATGTACTTTCTAAGCATAATTTTAAAATTAAACTGTATGCTCACATTTGCCTCTGGTTTTGCTTTCAAAGATCCTGCAAAATCCTCATGCAATAGGTTGCCGTTTCTGCAAGGCGTGAGAAGGAATGTTTCAGCTAGGCCAGGTCTTCTAACCCGAGAGAGAAGAGGGGAGCATGCACAGACGCCTCCTCTCTGCCTCATTCCAGGAGGCCTGTTCTGTGGGGCAGAGAGGACCACCTGTGATTTTGTTCCCCTGTGGGGTAAAACTGAACTGAAAAGCTTCCATGGAAAGTAATCATTTAAATTCGAATTGAGACTTTTCAGCCCAGCTCCACCCACCAAGCTACCTTGGTGATGTTGCACTTGGGCGAGTGGACACTCACTAAGGCTTTGAGAAGAGCTCTCTTCCCAGGGGACTTGCTTGCTTCCCGCTCCCCTCATTACGTGGCAACCCAGACACATCCCCGGACATCATGAGCTAGTGTCCTCCAGGACAGGAGATCAGAAACCATCTCCCGCCTCTGGGCAAAGCAGCTGTCAAGAGAGTTCTAGCAGAAAGACTCCGAAGACCCATCGGCGGAACTTGGATGGAGCTCTGTAAGCACAGAGGTGGGAGAGGTCTACACCTGGGACGCCGGAGACTCCCCTCCTCTGCATTCATAGTTGGCAGAGACGCAGCTCAGACTACCCGGAACATCCGGCTTCATGTGCGTTTTAGGGATGTGTGTCAATGCAGTCCTACTTTAGCTGACAGAAAACTCAGAGAATCTTCTGCCTGACACGACAAAGTGTCACATCGGAAGACAGGCTGATGCGAAGCACAGGGGAGCCGGCTAGGCAAGGCGGCACCACTGAGCACCACAGGCCAACCATCCGCTTCTAGGAACCTAAAGATATTCTGGCTAAAATTTTCTCTTTGCCTTCAGAAATCATAAAACTGAAGGACCAGGTCGCCTATCTATTATCAACTAGAAGGTGTGTGATCGTTGGCTTCGGGCAAAGGAAATGACATCTATGAACACCTGCAGGCTGCCTCATAGCGGCAGTAACCCCTCGGGGCTCTCCCTCACCCGCCCCCCCAGGTGTGGCCAGGGTCCCTTTCCCCTTGGGCTTTGCACTCACCTGTGCCCCGAGAGTGGCTGAAGTCGCCCTTCACCACGCGGCAGGTCTTGCCGTCACCGCTGCAGAGCCCGCACCGGTCTTCCTTGGCCGCGGACCCGATGATGCCATCACAGCCGATTTTCTGAACAACCAAAGGGCCAGGTTATTCTGTGTCTACGACCCAGAGGAGTTTTCCAGGAGAATCTCTACAGGGCTGACTCCTCCAACAGGCCCGGCAGGCGTGGTGCCTGGGGCCTGCCGTACTCTCAGAGCCCAAGAAAATCTTTTATTTCAAAATCAGAAGAGAAAGGGCACCCGGGTGGCTCAGCTGGTTAAGCGTCCGACTTCAGCTCAGGTCATGATGTCATAGTTTGTGAGTGCGAGCCCCGTATCGGGCTTTGTGCTGACAGCTCAGAGCCTGGAGCCTGCTTCCGATTCTGTGTCTCCCTCTCTCTCTGCCCCTCCCCAACTTGTGCTGTCTCTGTCTCTCGAAAATAAATAAATGTAAAAAAAAATCACAATCAGAAGAGAAAAAAATGAGTAGAATCCAGCTTGTATTAGATCTGTTTTTATACCCACGGAGTTGTCCGACATATTTTTTATTGTTTGTTACAGAGGAGGGGGCCCAGGAAGGTAGACATTTAGGGCTCAAAAGTCACACTGAGGCAGAGGCCCATGCCTCTGACTCCCACAGAGTAGTCAGTTGTGGCTAGCGCGGCCACAACTTCACAGAATTCATGTTTCCCCTGGGGCTGTGCCGGGCACCTGTACCTTGGTTTTAACAGCCAATAGGAACAGTGTGTACAAACCGCACCGACGTTTCTGTTGAGGCCGGGAAGCCCAGAGCTCCTTCAGACATGGCTGAAGACATGAGCTCCCCTACCCATTTTCCTGTGGAGACCGAGCCCAAGAAGACCCCTGTCTCCCAAAACTTTCAAAAAGACATGTGTGAGGGCAGAGAAGACTAACACGACCCAGAGTGGTTCTGGGCGGCACAGCCCAAGTCAGTCCATGAAAAGTGAGAAAAGGTTGTGAATTCTTGTTCTTCCTTAAAAAACAAATGCATGAGAATTTTATATTCTGCAAAATAACATATCTAACTTTATATTCTGTTGAACGTGGAGTGTGTGTTGGCTAAATTGCTGAAACTCTGCTTTTCCCCTGAAGTGAGTACTTCCAGAACAAGAACGGAGTTTCCCCACTTCCCTGTGCCCTGCATTAGGGACCAGTGGTTCAGGCCATAAAGAAGTCAACAGCCAGATAACTCAGGCCAAGGTGATTTCGCTCCTTGAGGCTTGGATGGCTGCTGGCCAGTTGCTTCTCGTGGGGTGGAGCTGCCTGGAAAGCAACGTCCTCTTGACCTCCCAGCTCCCCAGATGCATCAGGACCCCCTGCCTCATGATGGGAGCGTTTTTTCAACGGGAATGTGCATCCGCTGCTCCAGGAGGGCTGTCAAACTGCAGACTGCGAGATCCCATGCCCAGCAGGTCCGGGTGGGCCTGAGGATCATGGAGACCCCCATGGTAACTGGAACCATCTGCAATGCCTTGCTGGGGCACGACACCCAAGAAGAGCCTGGAGGAAGACGAGCTGCCATAGGGGACCCGTAGCCTGAAGAACATTGCAGGAGCTGCCTAGAATCACGATCTCGATGGCCAGCTGATTGTTGTAAAGTTACTTGATATAAAATTACATGGGCTAAGAATCCAAGGCGGCCAAGATCCAAATTTTGCTCAGCCAGCATTGTCCGTAAAGGCCCTGGCTGCATACATGTGCTGCCAATCTGCGTTGCCCCTTTGTGTTCTAAAGCTCCCGCTTGTTTCAGGCCCCCAAACTCTGGCTTTTTTCATGTCATCCTGACCTGTTGCCACACGTGGCTTCCCTATCTCTCAGGTGCTCTGAGCTCTAGACTCTAACTACGTGGACTTCCTGTTATCTTTTAACCACACTCCCCCTGGCTTGGCCACCTGCTGTCTATCTGGTACCTCTGTTAGGGTTTCCTGATTAAATCGTTTCTAGATGTTCTAAGTTAACATCCCACTTTGTCCAGACACCTTTCCCCCAGCCACAATGATGGCATCTGACAAATCGGAGTCCACAAAGCAAGCTGTCTGACAGGACCAGGAGGAGTTACCTCACCTGTTGCCGTCCAGCCCCGGCTGGCTGGGTATCTCTCCTGATTGTCTTCAGTCAAAGACCAGGGTCACTAGGAGGTATTCTGGAAAGGTGAGGCCCCTTCCCAAAGCCTGCTGGGTTTGCAAGAATGTAGAATAAAGAAACTAAAAGAACGCGGGAAAAAGGAAATGTGAGGGGAGCATCTGCACCAGAATTTCAAAAGGCCACCTGCTCTCTGGCTAGGAGATCAGGACAAGGAGGCAAAGTGTACAGTTTGCACTCTTACAGAGCAGAAGTTCTCTGGGAAGCAGGAAGGACAGGCATGGGAGGTGCTTCAGGGAGGAACAGGACAGGGACCCCACTAGGAGGAAGGGCCCTTAGGAGAGCACATGCCTTCCTAGATAAGCAAACCACTTCTCTTAAAAGAAAGACCTTGGGAGGAAAGAGACAAATGAGAAGAGAAAGGCTGTGGCTTAAGGGAGCACTTGCAAAGCGCCTGCCAGCCATACCAGCATTAGGTGCCCTCGTGGCCAATTCTGGCAGGAGATGCTGTTGGCCCCAAACAAGCAGAAGCAAGTCAGGGACGAATTTTCTACCCCTCCTGAGATTCTTGCCATGGCTCCTAAAACATGGCAAAAAGAACATGTACACACTTAATGCAGCAGCAAAAATCTGACCAGTACTGATTTAGACCTCACGGGATCCAAAGTTTAAGTTGGATTTCATTTTTTTCAGGGACGAAGTCCAAGTCAGTTGGGAGCCCAGCAAGGCCTGATGTATGTGCGGCTGCTGGGACATACTTGGCCTGCATGGAACTAGCGCTTGCCTCTTTTCTGAGAGTCCGGGATGTTTCCAGGCAAGCCCGGTATGGCTCATCCTCATCAGCTGCTGTTCCTCTCAAGGGACCAAATAAAACATCTAAAGACCATGGGCTTAGATCTGGAGGATCCTTTCTGAAATATATACACCTGCTTATTTTTTTGGTTGGGAGGACTGTTCTTGAGAATTAAAATTAGTCTATGAAGATGGTATGCCCTTTCAGACAAAGTCTTGCTCTGCATGCTCTGGATAGCCTAAAGGGAACAAATCCCTCCAGTCTGACCAGAAGTGGTCAATTTCTAGGGTGGACCGAAGATCTGCCAGGCCCAGGGCCATAAGATCATATGGAGTAGCTGTTCTCCAACTCCAGCATACCAAAATCACTTGGAGGGCTGGGCGGGTCACCCACTATTGGGATGGGGCCCAAGAATCTGCCATTTCCAGGGAGTTCTCAGGTGATGCTGTGGGCCCAGGTCATATTGGGAGACCACTGGGCTAGGTTTGGAGCTCAGAGATAGAGGCTTTCATAGAGATGGCCACTGCTGCCAGATGCTGAGCCTTCTGTGTCCTGAGGAGGCAGTACCTACTTAACTGACACCCTCCCTGCCACTGAAAGGCCCTCCAGCATGAATTCTCTCTAGGAAGTAACTACTGTTGCCCCCATCCTCTGTCACCCCTGAGCTGAAGTAGTTCTGGGCTGAGGTATCCTGGAGGCATGTAGGGGAGGCCAGCAGAGCTGCAAGGACAATAGAGGCTGGTCCCCCTATACTCTCAGGAAGTAGAGCCCCCTTCCAATGGTGCCCAGGGCAGGTAAATGATCCATGGGAGTCTCCACCATGACACACTGTCTAGTTACAAAACCCCAAATGCCTCAACTGAGGGCCTCATGGATCACTTGGATGCTGTTTGGTCCTTCCACTCACAGGGTGGTTATGCTTCTACACCTCTCCACCAGGGAAACAGAAATTCAGATCTAGAGCCTTCAATAGCCTTGCTTGTAGGATTCACATTATCTTATGTGTAAAATTGTCAATGGCTGGATACAGGGGGAAAATGCTCTTCTCTTTTTTCCTCTTTCCCCACCCAGCATCTTGTTTTAATTTTAAAAACCACCTTCTTTTGCTAAAACTTCACCTCTAAGAGCAAACATATCCTCAGACATGACTTCAAATTGTAGGCTAACTGTCTTGTGGATTAGGGCTAAATTACCCAGGCGGGCAGGCCATCAGCTTCTCTTTCATAAATGTTATGCTCAAGGCTGTGGTCACTATGCATATCCTGAGGATAATTACAGATTTGGATAGGAGCCTCAGCTGCGGCGCCTGGGTGGCTCAGTTGGTGAAGTGGATAGGAGCCTCAGTTTCCTCATTCTATAAACCAGAATATTAACCTCAACCTCAGAGGTAAAAAAATGACCTCTCCTCTGGCTCACTTCTTGGGACCCTGGTGACAGGTGGGTACTATCAGGACAGATGGAGACAGCACGCAGGCCATCTTCCCCCTAAGGGATTAGGGGACAGCTACCACCTTGTCTGAGCAGAGTGGGGCTCAATAGGTAATTGTCCTCCATCCCTTTCTCTTCCAGAGAACTCCTCTCCAAAAAGGGAAGGGAGGAAAGGAGTAAGTAGGCAGGACCACATCCTTCCCCTGGTCCCTCTTAGTAAAAGATGCAGAGAGCCAGTGTCCAGAGGGTCATCCACAGGTGGGCTCTCCCATAATATCAAGCAGCGCCCCCATGCAGCGGGTCACTGCCCCAGTGGGCTTCTCAGAACATGTGCAAAAAAGGACACATGCAAAGTCACCCTTTAAGTTAATTCTTTGAGATACCCAAGGGGCTGGGACAGGTTTGTGCACTCTGCCCACTCTTTTTGGTATTATTTTAGGCACGTAGTATGTTTGAAGGCAGGGCACACAAGGGATATCAGTGTCTGAAGAGCAGCAAATCAGAGAAGCAAAGGAGAGAAGTCAAACTAATCTGCCAATAATGGCATTTTCTCCCTTTGCCCCAGTTAGTGCAAGGGACATTGAATATTTTTGTAAGGGGCTGGGATTTTTTTTTTTCAAAATGGAAATTCCCAAAGCATACAATTCATTAATTTTGAGTGTTAAAGGAGTTTTAACAATTGTATTTATGAGGACTGGTGTTCTAAGAGGGCAAGATGACCAAACCAAAGCAAACTCCAAACAATGAACTCTAGAACCTTCCTATGTTTTCCTACCGATCCCTAGTAGTTATGTTTCTACACACACTAGGTATTCCTGCTACCCACTTCTGAGCTTTCAGAGCAGGTCTTAAAGTTCCTGGTCAGGACCTGCAGGTCTGAGCCCTGTTCTGCTGACAAACTGGGGTACGTACGACGCCAGGGGAGGACACTGCCGGAGGCATAATTAATCAAAAGCTCAAGATGGTAGCAAACTGGTGGGGAAAGTGCAAGTTCTTTTTTGGTAGAGACAGTCCCTATGAAACATGGAAAAAGCCTAGAAAGGCTTTAGTGCTCAGCATGGTGTGCTGGAGGGGACAGGGTGAGCCACGGACAGTGCAGCCATTTTTCCCGGACATGAGAAATATCCATCCTTAGTGATCTGAAACCTGGATTCTGCCTGCAGAATCCTGTCCCTGCTCAATACAAGATCACCAGCGACAACCTCCTGGTGACCACATGTAGTGGCCATTTCTCCATCCTCATCTTCTTTGACATGGTGGTTTTGTCTCCTAATAGCCTCTAGTGTCTACTTTTTCTCTATGCTCATGGTCACAGCCCAGTTTAGACCCTCATTATTTGGGACATGACCTATTGTACCTGTTTCCTCCCCTCTGCTGCCAGATTAGTCTTCACCTAAGAGATGAGAAGACCCATGGTGGAGTACGTCCACACTGATGAATTTAAGATGCTCCATGACGCCATGACACCTGCTCATCAGCTCAGCTTTTCTCGCTTGTCCTCTGAACGCACACTGAACCCAATCTCCTCCCAGCCCCCTGCTGCAAGGCCCATTGCCTCTCAGCTACATGACTCACCCTAACAGCCTCCTACCTGGTTTCCTGGGTTCCACTCAGGCCCCACACAGCTGATTCTCCATAACCAAAATGGGTTCACTCTTATGCTTCAATCCCTCCACTCCCATCAGAATGAAATTTAGATTCTGATCATGACCTGAGGCCCTGTAGGGTGTGGGCCCTGACACCTCTGCCCTCACACCCACTTCTCCAGGACCTACCACCCAGCTCTTTTCGCTTCTGGAACCTACCAGCCTCGGAGCCACCTTCTGCCTGGATCATTCTGCTCTGTCTTCGTGAGGCTGGTTCTTCTACAAATGCCATCTCCTTGGAGAGACCTGCTGTGCCATTCAGTCTTCCTCAGCTACAAGCCCCCTCTCAATCTAATCTATGACACCAATTTCTTCTTCACATGGACCAGTCCTTGGAAAGACCAGGTTTGTGAGTTTGTGTTTTTCATCTGCATATTGTAGGGGGACAGGGACCCTCTCAGCCCTGCTCACCACTGAATGTCTAGCACAGATTAGTGCTTTGCACATGAAATGTGCTCAATAAATATTTAATGAATGATTGAATCAGGTTCTACCCTGTGTACTTTCTGCCATGACTAAACCAAATCTCACTAGCTCTCAATCATGACTTCACCTTTGGTTGTTAGGGTTTTGCATGAGTAAGACTCATCTTCTGGACAGAATGTAAGCGTATGAAGGGTGGTGTCTTACAATTCTTTGTATTCTCGTCCCCCATGCCCAATCACAGCAGCCAGCATAGTGTTAAGCACATCATAGTTGTTCAATAAATGCACAAGAATGATGGCCTCCTACCAAGCTGGGCCGTAGGCAAGCTGGGAGCAGGAGAATTTGATTTTCAGAATGGGACCTCTGTCTCTCTCTTCTGCACCCTGAGCCTGCCACCAACCCTTCCCCAATGGTGAAGTTTATTGTCTCCTATTTGAACTGGGACTTTCTCATACAGGTTTGGATGGTCTTTGTTTTTTTGTTTTGTTTTTTTCTTTTGGCTAGGAGTAGGAGCACTTGCTCTCTTTAACTTCATAGCTATGTTCCAACTATGCTTCATTCTATCTCCTCTGCTGGACGGGTGCCGCTGACTTCTTGTTTTAATTTTAACTGAATGCTTTTAGGCCAGCGGCACAGCCCCTGGCCCAGCATTTCCTGGGCTTCTGTGTTAGCTGCACCAACTCTTACTGTGCTCGTCTTTTCTTTTACTTTACCTTTGTTTTATTAAACTACCCATAATTTCTTCAGAATGGATGCATGGAAAATAAAATTTGTGAGTTCTGTGTCTCGAAATTATTTTACTTTGTCCACATGCTTGATTGATAATTTGGCTGTGGAGAATTCTACGATTATCCCAATTTTCTGCCAGAGTCAGTTTCTCTGTTTGTTTTTCTTGGTCTTTCTTGTCCCTGCTGTTGGTTTTCTTCAAATAGCTGATGATCTCTGGTTGACCACTCGTATTTGAGACTGAGGTACAGAAAGGTAGACCGAAGGGGCTCTATATTTGCAGGTGGGAGGTGTCGTATGGGAGGCTTCTATTTGGGACTGGTGGGAGGAAAGCTGGAGTTCACCCCTAAACTCAGGAGGGTGAGTGCCATGCTCAAGTACCGAGGTCACACATCTGCTCCAGTTGTCCTTGTGTTTATCACACAACTTTGGAATGTAGCCCTCTGATACTTTCCATTAAGGTCATTACCTAACAGCCCATCAAGCTCCAAGTGCAGGGCCAGTCAAGGTCAGCAATCTTGTATGACGCTTTGCCTTCAATTTTCAGCCCACACCTCACTCTCACTCTCTGTTCTCAAGACCTAGACTCCCTTGAGAATTCTGCTTTCTTTTCCATTGTGACTCTCCTCTTGTTTCATTTCTGGCCTCTGCTGCTTTGTTCCTTCAATGAAACTTCCATCTACTTCCACCCTCCAGAAAGAGGTGGTGTCTTTCTTTTGTCAAAGGGTCTCTGCTTCTCTTCACCATCATGGTTTATGCTTTACTGTCAGTTTAGTGGAGTCCCACGTGAGGCTCCATCTGCCAGCTTAATCCAGAAATTGTGATGGGAAGTTAATCAGACAATGGGGGTGCAGGGAATGACTCCAGACTTTTAGGCACTGCTGTCAGTAAAGGTTCGGCACCAGAAGTCACACACTTCAGAGATGTCAGCTGCAGGGTCATTATGTGGGGAGAAGCAGCAACCAGGAGGGTGTTGTTGAAATATAGGCCTAAGCACAAATACCTGTTACATTTTCCTACATGCTTGTTACCTCCTTCTTTACACAGGGGGACTCTGAGGCCAGAGTCTCAGAATTCTCCTAAATTCCACCAGTAATTCTATTTGCCTAATGGACCACTGTACACATAATGGGAGGCCAATAAATCCTGGACAGTAGAAACGGTCCACTGAAATGGCTCCAGATTCCAGAATCACTGAAGTCCTGAGAGCAGGTGAGCCATCCACACATGCATCACTCACTGCTTTTCTCTTTTCAGTACATAATCAAAGCCTCTCCTCCAAGCCAGCAGTTGGGGGAACACAGATAATTGGATACAGTCCCTCCACCCAGGAAGCTTATGGGACCTGAAAGTCTTTGAGTGTTTATCAAGCCCAGGATATGCATTCAAGTTAGGATCTCAAGGAAGTGGGACCCTAATTGGATGCCTATGAGTGTACGTGAGCTGGTGGGGCCTTAAAGAAGAGCCAAGTGTACCTGGTCTCAGGTTATCTTCAGATCTGCCCTTCACTTTGACTCATCCCACTGAAGGTCAGTAGCTCTGAGGCAAGTTGTATATTAGAAATGTATTAACTTGATCTTTGCCTCTGCAGGTCAACGGTAGGAATCGCGAATGATGGAACTCCTGATTTATACAGACTTGCTGAAAAATAGACAATGTTTGTGTTTCTTTCCCCAACTTGCTCCCTCTTTTATGAGTGCTGTTAAGTTTCATTTCAGCATGTTAAATAATTTGTGACTCACTGAAATGAGACTCCACTCAGTCCTCATAAAAGCAGAATAAAATGGTATTTCCATGTTTCGTGTTCTGGTTTGAATCAGCCTGCTCTGTGGAGCTTAGTGGAATCTGCTCGAAATGCCATTTGGGAGCCTCTCATCCCCTCCATTCCCTACCAGCTCGTCACTGTGCTTCTCAAAATTTCCCAGAACTCCTTCTGCCACCCTAAAATAGCAAAATTTATAGCTGAAGGGAAGAGAGGAAAAAGCTAGTAAGCGAGCCAGGGCAGTAGTTCTGTAACTGCTGTCTTACATAAGATGTGGATGATTCCTATCTTTTATCCAATATAATTAGATAACAGTATTGGTGAATAGGTAGCAGATCATCTGTTCACTAAACTCTTGAGATGTTTTTTATTACTATTCTTCTCTTTAACCAATTTTCTTTGCCTTACTCATTCGCAAGTACCACAGGAATCCAGAATATTCTACTTTGGCAATTACTGTAACTAGGCATCGATACTGTACTTGTATTTAATTTCTTGTAGTTATTTAAGTATGCTCAACTTTAATATAAAACTTCATTAACTCTGACTTTACTCATTTGGATTCTTATGAGAAATGATTTCCCAGGGGGCTAAATATAACTTTTATAGTTTCTCTCAGAGGAATAAGTGCTGTTAGAAAAATCACAGCTGGTATTTTTAACTTCCGTCAAAAAGTGAGTTGTTTCTCAGGGATCTGACCTCATGAGGTGCTTATGGGTGCATGCTCCCACCACCTACCAGGATGGTGGTCTTTCTGCTAGGACCGGCGGGCTGCCTGGAGGCAGCTGGTACCTGGGAACCTCCACGCAGAGGAGATAGCAGTTCTGAGAACTGACAGGTGGGGCAAGGTTCCAATGATCATGAGCCTGCCCACCTGCCACAGAGCAAGGCGAGAGGGGCCACTGTCTGCACCTGTGTGCCCTAAGGCTCCTGCGTTGAGTGGTGGTGCTTAGTTAGTGCTAGTCTCAGTTCAGCTGTCAGTAAATTCAATAATCATGATGGTGGTGGAGGCATCTGAGAGAGACTGGGGTGGGTAGTAGGGAAGGGGTTGCATCTGGGAATGGCAAGGCATGTATACCCATGTTACTGCCATCACACCCAAGGGCAGGGCAGACTCTGGCTTGAAGGTTGCCCGTGTTGTTCTGACTGAAAAACTGAATATTTTGCTGTCATGGCGCAGGGAAGATTCCATAACTGAAGAGAGTGCAGTAAGAACCAAGGTCACACAGGGCACCTAGGTGGCTGAGTAGGTCTGGTGTCCGACTTGGCTCAGGTCATGATCTCCCAATCCGAGAGTTTGAGTCCCGAGTTGGGCTCTGTGCTGATGGCTCGGAGCCTGGAGCCTGCTTCGGATTCTGTGTCTCCCTCTCTCTCTGTCCCTCCTCTGCTTGTGCTCTGTTTCTCTCTATCTCTCTCAAAAATAAATAAACATTAAAAAAAAAGAACCAAGGTCACAGAAGGGACCCGTTGGCACTGATCACTTAGAGCTGAAATCATGTCTGGCCACTTAATACCGACCCTACTGGCCAGAAAATTTCAGGATTCTTAGAAATGTCTGAATGTTGGCAAGAACATTGCAAACGATGCTGGCAAGATCCCAGAGGTGGCTCAGATGGTGACGCTCTAAAGGGTACAAGTGCTTTTTACTTTGAAAATTGTTCCTAGGGGCGCCTGGGTGGCTCAGTCGGTTAAGCGTCCAACTTCGGCTCAGGTCATGATCTCACGGTCTGTGAGTTTGAGCCTCACATCAGGCTCTATGCTGACAGCTTGGAACCTGCTTTGGATTCTGTGTCTCCTTCTCTCTCTGACCCTCCCCCGCTCATGCTTTCTCACTCTCTCTCTCAAAAATAAACATTAAAAAAAATTAAAAAAAAAATTGTTCCTAAAGAAATGTTCATCGTTGTGCTGCAGGATGGCCCCTCTAAGTGTGCAAGTTAGGAAAGAAAAAAATCCTCCACCTGACTCACTAGCAAATTTACAGAGAAATGCCAGCAATTCCTGATTTTGGTGACAGCGATGAGATCTGTGTTCACACCCCCCAAGCCCTGCACATTCTCCATGACAATGCTGTCACCCTGAGCGTCCAGGTTCACCATCACCTCGGACTCCTTCCCCAGGAGGACGCCTTGCAGATACTCTCGGGCACCTAGTGCCTGTCACCCACACATATCTGGATTTGATAACAAAGCTAGGCCGTGCCACAAGGGTCTGGATATTGTCAAGCTTTGTTTCTGAAAAATCCCATTTTGGGACTAGTCTGGACTTTGCAGGAAAAAAACATCCACTAAGGTTGAAGTGGCTGCAGGAATCACTCTAGAATTTGCATTTGTGTGTCTCCCTACCTTGCTCCCTTTTACTCTGTCTTCACTGATTCACCAGAACCTTGCCCTTGGTCATGCTTGGGAAGCAGAGAGAATGAACAAAACGTGCTACCTTATGGGGTCAGTGGGTCCCAGGCCTGGGATCAGGTTTCTGGTACAAGTATAGTTAGAGGGAATAGTAGTTTTTCTCCCCTGTGACCCCTGGAATTTACAATTTCTCAAATTCTTTTAATATTTCCATGAAACTGGGCATCAGAGATGGGTGTTGACTTTGGGAGGTGTGGGCACCCTGAAGCATGAGTAGCCACATGGCTCTTGGGATACAGTTTCTCTCTTCCTAGCAAAATTAGAAGGCCCCTCAGGAGCCCTTGGTCAGTGGACTCCTTGCTTATTAACCTCATCTGGGGCTGCTGGTCAATGGAGGCCAAACAAGGAAGAGTGAAAAATCAGAGGAAAGACCTGGTTTTCCTTTCTGTGCCAAATGTGCAGCAATCCTTCTATCCATCTGCCTGCTGAGGGCTCTGGGAGCCATCGCCTCCTCTGGCTCTCAGTGGGCTCGATGGCTCCCAGAGGGCTCACCTACTGAGGACACGGCTGAGGCAGCCTGGCCTCAACCAGGAGGAGGGCACGTGTCTGTAACTGAGGGCAAGGACTCTCTCATGACAGGTGCAGATCCCAAAGGAGTCAGCAGGAAATATGGCATGTGTAGCATAATGGAGGGTGCATCATCTGAGTTCGTGGCCCTCTGGGCACCAGAAATACACAGCCTCTTGACCCCCTACCCCAATTCTGGCTGCTGTACACATCAGGAGGATGGCCATTCTGATGGACAAAGAGGACCATTATTCCGGGCTAGGGAGTGTTGCCTTGGGAGGGTCCAGCTTCAGGTGAGTCCCCAGCTCAGGCAAATTTAACGCAGGTGGAAGGTGAGCTTCCATCTATCCCGTCTCCCTCCCTCCTTTCCTTTTGTCTTTTTGTTTTTAATTTTTTTAATGTTTATTTATTTTTTTGAGAGAGACAGAGTGCAAGTGCGAGCAGGGGAGGGACAGAGAGAGAGGGAGACACAGAATCTGAATCAGGCTCCAGGCTCTGAGCCATTAGCACAGAGCCTGATATGGGGCTCGAACCCACCAACAGTGAAATCATGATCTGAGCTGAAGCCGGATGCTTAACCGATTGAGCCACCCAGGTGCCCCTTCCTTTTGTCTTCTTAAATGTTACTTATCATCATTCCAATGAGTTGCAGACATCCAACACCAGGATGACTTTGGGGACTAAATTGCAGTGGGTGGAATGGTCCCAGCACATTCAATTTAGCATACTGAACTTCCTGTGAAGGAATCTGCTTAGCTCGATGAGATCTTTTGTAGCTGCAGAGAGCAGAGCTTGTTCAAAAACATATGCACATACATCTTTCAGTCTTACCTTAGCATGCTACCTGTTCTTCCCTTTGTCAGAATGAAAGTTATTTTAAGATTTTTGAGATTATGATTTTGCCACTACTCTTCCAGCCATCTCAACTCCCAGCTGGCCTGCAGGTAGGTTTCATGCTTAGTCACTGCTGAGGGAGGGAGGAGTGCCATGCTGCAGGAGACAGCACCATGGGTGCCTTCTGGAGAAGACCTGTTCCCCCAAGCCTCCCAGGGCCTCTACCCCTTCCTGAAACCTTCAGGGTGAGGGAGCCTCCCCAACAAAGAAAGCCCCACCAAAGACACAAGGAAACCACGTCACCTGGCACTTGCCGTGCACACAGAGGTCGGTCTCATAGGGCCCACAAGGTGTGCCATCCAGGACCCTGTCGGCCACCAGCAGCGGGGACTCCTTCCCGAGAGGTGAGCAGTAGAGTTCACATGGTTTATCTGAGGAGGGAAAGGGGAAAGTGGACATTGATGTGGGAAGAGGTTTGTGGGCCATGCAAGGTGCAGGTGCATATGGGTGGTGGCCCAAACAATGAGAGGTCAGCACGGAATAAAGTTCACAGGAACCTGGCACATGCTCAGAGACATGGACCTGCCCCTTGGAACACTCTACACAACAAATGGAGAAAGACTCTCAGACACAGGTGAACAATACATGGGTGAGGGCTCTGTGGGCTTTTATTCACCTTAATCTTCCTTTTTTTTTAAGGCATTAAAAATACTGGGTTAAGAAAACATTTTGTTGTGTCCTAACATCTAAGTGAGTTGAATATATATGAAGGGTGAAACTAGGAGCGTCTCGGTGTGGGGGCTAGAAGTGGGGAGAAGGTGAATGAGAATGTCTTTGTGTAGGAGGGGGTGTGAGCCCCATGGGTGTCTCTATGGCAGTGGCTTTTGCTAAAAGCTTTAGCACTCCACTGGCTATTGGATAAAAGCTGCAGGGCTGGGATATGTAGCAAGGAGGTCCTAGAAGAAACAGAGTAGGAGTAAAATATGGGAACATAGCGGCCTCTAGGACCACTTGGAAGGGTCATGTCAGAACCAAGTGAGCTCCTAGAACATGCCAAGCTCTCATGCCCTTGCCCAAACTGTTCATTTTGCTTGGAAATCCCTCTCTGCATGTAGCTTTTCTGGGAAATTGCAATACTACCCAAAGCAATCTACACATTCAACGCAATCCCAATCAAAATTACACCAGCATTCTTCTCAAAGCTAGAGCAAATAATCCTAAAATTTGTATGGAACCACAAAAGACCCCGAATAGCCAACGTAATACTGAAGAGTAAAACCAAAGCAGGAGGCATCACAATCCCAGACTCTAACCTCTACTACAAAGAGGTAGTCATCAAGACAGTATGGTATTGGAAGATTCCTATCACCCTAGAAGCTTCCACTCCAGAGCTCTCTCCTCTAATGCCATCTCGGACATGGAATCTCCCTCTGCACTTCGCGTATGCCTCCATTAAAGCCCTTAACTATTATCCTATTGTCTTATAATTGTTTGAGTAACTTCCATATACAAGGGGATTTCTTATAAGGTGAGTTCCATTTGTTAAAAGAGTTTGGAAGGGATGGATTTTAATTATTATCTTTGGATTTGAAGAACTGACAGTACTGGGAGCCCCTGGAGAAGAAGGGACTGAGATTTTCTCTCTTGTCCCCAGGCCAGGCCCAGGACCTGGCTCACAGAAGGACTTGGTAAATATTTTAATCTTTCCATATAAACTTTAGAATCAGTTTTTCAATATCTGCAAAATAACTTCCTGGAGTTTGATTGGTATTGCACTGAATCTTTAGATCAAGTTGATAAGATCAACTGACATCATGACAATATTGATTCTTCCTATCTATGAACATGGAATCTCTTCCCATTTAATTTTTTAAATTCATTCCTCAGTTTTTCTCATATAGATCTTACACATATTTTGTTAGATTTATACCTAAATATTTCATTTCTTGGGTGCTCGTGTAAATGTATTGTGTTTTTAATTTCAAACTCTATTTGCTTATGGCTGGTATAAAGGAAAGAGGCTGATTTTTGTACATTTACCTTATATCTTGCAATCTCGCTATAATCATTTACTAGTTCCAGGTGGTTTTTTTTCTTCTGTTTTTTTGTTTTTTGTTGTTGTTGATTCTTTTGGATTTTCTACATAGACGATCATGTCATCTGCAAACAAAGGTAGTTTTATTTTTCCCTTCCTGATTTGTGTATTTTTCATTTCCTTTTCTTGTTTTTTTTTGCATTAGCTAGGACTACCGGTATGATGTTGAAAAGGAGTGGTGAAAGAAAAAATCCTTGCCTTGTTCTTGATCTTAACAGAAAAACATCAAGCTTATTTTTAAATAAATGAATGGGTTTTGTTCTTCCACATGTAACTGAGAAAGAGGAATGCACCCTTTTCTCTCTGTATCACCTAATTCTAATGATGTTTATGTGATGATTTTGCAAAGAAACCTCCAGAGACAGAAACACCAACACGATCCTTCTCCATTGGGTCCTTCCACTGGTCTCAGGTTAGCAAGGGCAGGAGTAGAGAAAGGGTTCTGGAGTTGACTTGGCCTCAGAAGACCTTGACATTCCAGCTGGATAGCTCCCATCAGAGCAGATGTCCTGTCTCACCCAGGCTATGCGGCTTTCATGACTGAATGACATTCACTAAACCACCAACATTTTCAGCGGCTTTCCATAGCTCATCTCCCATGGAACTCGGCCGACCAACATGCCCAGTGGGATGTCTTGTCTTATAACGCTAGAAAGAAGCTAAAGTTGTGATGTTCGGCTTGTTTGTTCCAGTTAGTTGTAGAGATGGGGGGAAACTGCTGTGAAGAGTAGCTTCCCAGGTAAGTAAAGTAATGAGGTTTCAATGTTTATTCACTCAAAAAACAGGAATGGAGCCCTTCCACCACACAAGGCACTCTTTTGGCACTGTGGAAAAAGAAAGGTGAGTAGCGTATGCTTTTCAAGGCCCTGGTGGTTTAATGGACAAGTACCCAGCAAATCCCAGAAGAGGCAGACTGTGAAAAGCCCCACGAAATGGACCTGAGCTGTCAGAGGACAGGGCATTAAGTGGAACGAATGGCCCATTTCCCAGCTAGCAGGCTAGAGGCAGTTGTCTCTCCCTTTAGATGGAATGACCCAGGAAGGCAGCCAGTGGAAGAGATGTGGGAGACTAAAATATAAACGGAGATAAGGTTCTGGGAGGTTTATCTGACAAAAGTTTTGAGATGCACCTTGGGACCCTGAGGTTTCCTGTGAACACCTTGGGGAACAACTGGGAAAATGCAGCACCACAGCCCCCAGTCTGAGTTGATGGAGGTATCTTTTTCACACACTAGGTAGGCTTCCTCTAATGTTTCATTGTAAGGAAGGAAGGGTCCCCTGGTCCAAGCAGTCTGAAACTATGTATTTTAATTACCTTTAAACTACCTCAATACTTGGAATAACTGAGCTTTGAAGTGATTTGTACAAGAGCAGTAATAATGGTGATGTTGATAAAATCATAAATAACTATATTCTGTGTACAAGCCAGCCTGCTAAGTAGCACCTGTGCATTTCAGGTGGGTACTATCATCACTCCATCTTATGGATGAGCATATGAAACTCAGAAAAGGTATGTGGCTACCCAGAGTCCCTTGATTGGCAGGGCCAGACCCTAGCCTCTTTGTGCCTCGTTTTCTTTCTGACACTGGGGGCCAAAAGTACCAAGAGACAAAATGGTGTTACTGAAAACAAACCACTAGTTTCATGAATGTTTCTGGCTTCTGAATGTACTCTGATATGAGCAGAAATGGAAATGGGATTTGGGTGAAAAGGAAGAGGGTCTTTTGAGGCAAGTTAGAAAGACCAGACTTGGTGCAGGGGGGGGAGATTTTTTGGGGCTCTTTGGTGTAAACATCAGGAAAGTAGAGATTCTCCAAAGCAGGAGGGGCTCAACCTCAAATGGAGGGATTTTAGCCATGACCCCAGGCAAGAAAGTATACTCAACTCCATCTGCACTTGACTCTCCCCCCTGCAGACACTGTTCTCCTTGGCTTGGGAAGTCTGGGGGCACCATACAGACTTCCATACATACTTCTCCATACATAGAACATAGAGTCCAGATGTAATACTTCTTTCCTTTGCTCAGCCTGAAACTCCATTTGTCCATCTTCTTTTCTGAGGTCTGTGCTCAGAATTTAGGGTACTCTAGGAAGTAGAGTGGAATCTCATTTAAGTAGAAACCTTCTAGGAAGGTGTAGTACCACCTCCCAAAGGGACTCAGGATAACCTTTATAAAACTTGAGGAGTAGCCCCTCACAATTCTCTGAATATTCCCCTTGGATGGGCAATTAATCTCCAGATAAATGAAGTGCTGTGATTCTGCTCTGGGCACAGTATCTTACATTCTTAGTAGTATAGAAAGAGGTCAAATCTTAAAAGTTATACAACCACACACACCAAGGAAAGAAGCTTGGAGTGTCCCTTCTGACGTGTGCCAAGATGAAATTCTGATTGAGGCTGGACTGTCTGGTGTAGGTTCGGGTCTCTTACTGGCCCACTTGTCTCCAGGACTTAAGTTTAGATGTGGAAACCACAGACAGGGTGGGGGAGATGAGCTCAGGGGCTTGAGAGCCACATGATCGTATCTGCTTAGTGGATGCCTAGAAGATTCCGTCTACTGCTCCATCGTAAAAAGGACACTTGTGGCTCCTGGCACTCTTGCTGTTCTCTCTCTCCCAGTGGTTACAAGATCTTACTAAGGTGGAGACACCACTGAATTTTGAGGCCACCACAAGTGCTCATTCCAGCTCTGGCTGGCTATCTTAGGGGGATACATGCTGAGGAAGCTGCTTTGTCCCCTATCCCCAAAACTGCCCACCATGACTCCAAAGCCAAGCCTTAGTTGACTGGACCAGAAGCAGCCACTTGACTGTAGCTGTACAATCAGTTCTTTCTCTCCACCACAACCTCATAGCCACACCTCAACTGATTGGACTAGGTGTAGCCACCTGACCACAGGTGGACCAATCAGAGTCCCTTCAAAAATCAGCACTAAAATTCAGATACAGCTGTGTCTGTTTATGATTGATGGATCTGAAAGAAGTCTGTACTCCCTTATCCATAATTCAGAAATCCAAAAGTTCTGGAAACTGCAAGCATTTTCTTATATTTGTGGCAAACACATTTGGCAGCAAAACCAGGCCTGACTGACATGAGGCTGTTGGTAGTGTTCAGTATCCTCATTAGAGATTGTTCATGGGTTACTTGATGGAGATATCACGTGCCTCCCTGGACTGTGGGGTGTTTTTCTACACCCCACTGGGAGTATTAAGTAATATATGGTTGATGCATGTTGTTACTTGTCTAACACCAAAAATGCTTTGCCCATATCTGACTCCAAAGGGTTCAGATAAAGGATGAAGATGTAATGAAAGGTGCTGTGGGTGACCCATTAGACTACATGTGGATAAATCATGAGAAAGCCATTCTGCAGGTGGGGGCAAGAAGAAATGACTCACAAACATAAGTTGTGGTGGGCATAGAGAGAGGGTTCTGATATTTTCAGAGGCCCTGGCCTTGGACCTTCATCCGGGCCTTTGGAACCTGAGACATCCTTCATCTTTGGAACAACTTTCTCTTTTTCATTAAGCGAGTCCAGTCAGCTTGGCCAAACTGGAGTCAGAGAGTCCTTAACCATCATACCCTCCAGCCCTTGGAAGGCTCAGACCCAGAGGGGGTTCTGCCATGCTGAGGAGGCTCTGGGAATGCACCTCCGTGTCCAGACATGGCCTTTGCCAAGCCCTCTGACACTTCAGTGGGCATGTGGCCTGCTGGCTTGGGCAGGAAGGACTACTCCTGAAGGTTTCTACTTAAATGAGATTCCACGGTGAAAGCAGAAATGGGGTGAGTCTGGCAACAGGGCACCTCAATGGGTTTTTGTCTAAAGGCTTTCCCACTCAGGACTATTTTCTAAGGAGAGCCTTTGTCTTCTTTTGGAGGTGGTATGGATTTGTGGTCCTGAGCCCTCTCTTGGAAAAATCTACCTCTGCAAGAATTCTTTTTTTTTCAACGGGAGAAAGAAGAAAAAATATAGCTTCCCCTTTCTTGAACCATGCGTCACTCGCCAAAGAATTCCGCAGTGATAGCAATGCTATGAATAGGGCAGTCATAATGGGCTTCGAGAGAGCCCAGAGCCCGACCACAGGAATCGTTCCCATCACGGCTGAGCTAGAATTAGGCTTTTTATAAGCTGGTTTTTGAGAGGAACGCACTTATAATCTGTATTCTCCCCCTTGCCCTCTGAATTGGCCATTTATTATTTTGTTTTCATCCTCGTGAAATGCTCCTTTCAAAAATGCTGGCTTCTGTTTATATTTGAGAGGGAAATGAAACCAAATATGCAAGAAGTCATGACAATTCCACCCTGGAGGAGGAGGTGTCAAGCTACCCTTGCAAAGTCCTGAACTTGGGGTCTCTCCTTCAAAGATAAAATGCATGCTGCCCGCTAGCTGTCCTTATCAAATAGGGTGGCACTTTTCAGATCAAAGGCTGTAGCATTCTGGCTGTAATTATTGATTGTTTTGGTAGAGAGACATGAAAAGTGAGTGGGCAAGAACACGTTCTGAACGCGGTGAGCTTCCCCAAATCGCTGCCTTGAGAAGCTTCTTTGGAGGGAGGTATCTGGGGCAGACATCAGTTTCAGCCACTGTGATGATAAGGGAACCAAGGAGCTCAGCGATCCAAAAGTGGTTACAAGTAAAATAGAAGCTTAATCTGGACTTGGAGAAATCTGTGGAAAACCAGCCATTTAAGTGGGATTTCTGCATCGACTAAAGGAGCAGGAGAACTGAAAGCTGAAACAGATCAAGGAAAGAATGACAACTCCGTGTACACAGCTGAGTGGAACTGGGTTCGTCTCTTAGATCTGACCTCTTCTTGCTCCTGACAAGCAGGAGAGGACACGACAGAGGGCCTCAAGGACATGGGATGGCTGATGGTCTGAAAACAAGGCTGCTCCACATCAGAACTGACCACGGCGCTGGAAACAGCTTCTGCTTGGGGCTCGCTCCCTCCCGATGAGGGGCCTGAATGTGCTTGTGACATGTGGAAGACCCCTGTGTCTTCCTGCAGCAGAGGAATGGCCAGGCAGAGAGAAGTGAGGATCCTGGGTGAGCCCCTGTCTCCGGCTGTATGTGTTCCTTTTGGAAGGGTGAGCACCTCTCTCCTCAGTCTGCAGAAAAAGCTGAGGGGCTGGAGGCCCTCTTCTCTTGAAGTCTTGGTTAGACAACAGTACACTGACAATCACACAGCTCCAAACAGTGGTGTTCTTTTTTAAAAAGGAAAAGGTCTGGGGAGCTTCCCGATGCTTTTAAATGAGCCCCACAGCCGAGCAGGTCAGTATTATCTGCTATGATTTAGAGCATCTCATGTTATTTTTCAACTCAGTTCAAAGCTGGTGGGTCAGGTTGCTGGGTTAAAAGCGGGAGGTCTGAGGCCATCACTCCCTGTGATGCCTGGGTCTACCCCTGCACAGCTAGGTACACTTGACCCTGTAAGATCAGACTGCAGCATGTAGATTTCAGAGGTTCTTTAAACCACAAAGAAGAAACCTAAGACCTGGTACAGGCACTTCATTCTCCTGCAGAAGACTTAAGAGACTCCGTTCCTGCAGTTCTTATTAAAGCCTCTTCACTCGACACTTCTGAAGTCATGCTCTCTGTCTTACTCGAGTACGGGAAGCCAGATGATAGCTGGTTATTTTCTGAGTCAGCTCCTCCGGAACTGGGGTCCCTCTCTGCTTCTTCTCAGCTGCAGGGACTCAGGTAGGTCCCGTGACCTGTAAGGTCTCATCTCTGCACGGCTCGTTTTGCATATTAATTGAGATGACGTATGCAGAGCTAACCTGTACCTGGCATATGGTATGCTCAACAAACAGGACTGTATTGTCGTCTTTACAATACAGTCTTATCTCCAGGAGACAAAAGTGTAAAAAACCCTGAACTAGGCCATGGCTACAGGAGGGTGTGGGGAGGAGGTGGTCTTTATCAATGATAAATAGACATCACAAATCCTGCAGACAAGATATGCCACCTAGAATTTTATCAGCCACTGGGAATGCCTGCAGCTGCCCCTGGGGCAGCCTCCCTTGGTAGGGAGAAAGCTCTTGGAGGTGCCTACCATTGTCTTCAGCGAGTTGTAAACTGGCCTCCAAACTTTTTTTTTCCTTCAAACACTCTAGTGAACGAGTAAAAGCCAACCCCAAAACGAACTGAGAAAAGCAATGCAAGAAAGCATCAACACCGGAAAGAGAAACAGCAGACGCAGAGACCCCCCGTCCTGTCCCTTGCAGAGCCTCGCTCTCCTCAAAGCTGGCCCTGGGCCCCTCGGCACATGGCACTGCGCGGCAGGCTGCCAGCACACCCGCCTTGCTGCAAATGCGGGTGCAGGATGATTCTGGGCTGCTGCCCGCCTCACAGCTGCTTTTAAGAAATCTCTCAGGGCTGGGTCATCCAAGTTCAACCCCACTGCTCAAGAAGCAGGCCCACTGCTGCCTGGGGTAGCAGAACTGGAGCGTCCTGTTGGATGGATTGCTGGGAAGGGGGGGGACCTGTGGGTTTTCCTAGGAGGTGTTTACATTCTTGGAGGAGAAAGGGGGGGGGCACTGTGAAAGGACGTGCCATATGCCTTTACCATCAACCACTACTGCTGTCAGCAGGCCCTTCTTCTTGCTGCTGAGCCGGTCATGCGTCTGGCACTGCTGGTCCCGGAAGCTGGGCAGGCCCTTTGGGCACGGCAGGTTCTCGCAGACGGCATGCTCCACACTGGCGCCCAGGCAGTGCGTGCCCCCAGGTCCAGGGCTAGAAGGAAGAGGACAATCTGTGTAAACCAGTCAGTGCTATGGAAACAGCAGGGGCGTTCGGAATTTGCCTCTCTTGACAAGAGGGGGAGGGTCTGGGCAAAGTTTCCAAAGCAACCTCCCTCTGCTCTTACACACCGGATCTCGGCCATCCCAACCCCACGCTGATGGCACGTTTAAGTGAGCCGTTGGAATAATGCATCCAAGAACTGTAAATCAGGGTCACCTGGAAATAGAATACGGTGAGTATCAGCTCAGCAAGATCCACAAATTGTGTCTTTTGTCTGAACTTAAAACTTGGCCATCTGTAACACTGAAAACCCCAAAGGGAATTTTTAGTGTGTGGGTTTTTTTGTTTTTCTGTTTGTTTTGTTTTTCTATAAAACAAAGACTTTTAAATGGCTCCTATGTATACTCTGGAGGGCGCTAAGTTTCAGGATGAGTAAATAGCTGTCGTTAATGATTAACTAACTTGTTCATGGGCTTTGGGTGGAGACTGGTCAGATCCAGGCTCTGCAAGCTTTACTTGGGCAAGCGTGAGACCAAATGTGGTCAACGACACTGTGGGTCCCAGCGCTGTGCTTAGACTGGCGTTCTAAGCAGTTCTGGAGAGTCGGCTGTGTTCTCTGGCCAAGCCTACGTGTGTGAGGGGCACAGAGGAGGGGCGACAGGATACTGGCCTAGCAGGCTGAAACGTGGCTCTGCCCAACTCTTCCATGAGGCCCCGGGGTGTCCCCATCAGACTCCGAACCGAGCAACCTCAGTGGTTCCCTTCATTTCCATGATGCCCAAATCACCATAATGGAGTACAATCATTTTCTCCCTGTACTTTTAATTGAAATTCAGCATTCAAGAGGAAAGAACAAATATCACAACTGTTTTTGCTCAATGGCTTTTCACAAATTGCCTATACCTGTTGGCAAGACATTTTTGACACATTAACCATTTCATATTATTTCTTTTCCTCTCTTTCCCATTCCTTGTATTCAGACAATTGGAGGCTACCCTGTGATCACATTAGGGGAGATATATCACAGCAGAAGTCCTTAGGCTTTTGTGTCACAAAAGTCTACACCAGGGGTCCACAAACATTTTCGGCAAAAGGCCAAATGGTGAATATTTCCGGCCATGGAGTCTCTGTTGGAACGACTCAACTCTACCATGGTAGCAAAAAAAGCAGCCAGAGATGATGCATAAACCAAAGGGCATAACTGTGTGCCAATAAAACTTTATTTAAAAAACCAGGTGATGAACTAGATTTGGTCCATGGGCCATTGTTTTCCAGTTCTCTGTCTACATAAATGTGTTGGAGAAAATGTCTGGAGTGGGAAGAAAGGCTTCCTTCATACCTCTACGACCATCTCATTTACACCAGACAACCTCTCTCTCACCTGGGCATGGTGGCAGCCTTGTGAGCTTACACACACTGGTGGACCTAGAGAGGGCCACTATTAGGAAATAGCAAAACCTCTCTGAGGTTATGGGCTCTGAGAACAGAGGGACCTTTTGTTCTTTTTCCTTCCCAGGGCACCAGGAAGGCAGCTCAGAGAAACGATTGCAAGGCATAGACAGAGTCTCAGACAGCCTCCCCAAGAACCTAGGGCCTGAATGCCAAGTGTGGACAGATGAATGGATTCCTGTGCCACAAAGCACAGAATGGAAGAAACAGTGAGGGCGAAAGCCATGTAGGCCAGCAGGAGGGACATCTCTGCAATAGGGAAGTTCCCATGGCTGGGACCAGAGAAGGGATGGGTAAGGCAGCAGATGCTGTATGGTGAGAAGTTCTGGGTTGAACTGTGTCCATCCTAAAATCATATGCTGAAGTCCTAACCCCAGTGCCTCAGAATGTGGCCTTATTTAAAAATAGGACCACTGCAGATGTAGTTAATTAAGATGAAATCATACCAGAGCAGGGTGAGCTCCTAATCCCATATGACTAGTATTGTTACAAAAAGGGGAAACATGGAGATGGAAGCACGGAGGGAGAGCACAATGCAGAGACGAAGACAGAAATCAGGGTGATGCTTCTATACCCTAAGGAATGACAAAGATCACCAGCAAGCCACTAAAAGTTATGAGAGGAACAAGGAACAGATTCTCCTGCACAGCCTTCTGAAGGAACCAATCCTTCTAAGACCTTGATCTTGGACTTCAAAAAATGTGTTATTTGTGCCACCCAGTTAGTAGCACTTTGTCGTGGCAGCCCTAGAGGACAAATACGCCAGATGACAGACACAAGGATCAGACGCATCTTCACTGAACTTATTGCAGACTCAGGAAAATGGGGCGAAAACTCATAAAGTGATTAGGAATCCAATATGGACTGGAATGGAGTTCAAAAATACAAATTAGGGGCACTTGGGTGGCTCAGTCGGTTAGGCGGCCGACTTTGGCTCAGGTCTGATCTCATGGTGTGTGAGTTCAAGCCCCACGTCGGGCTCTGTGCTGCCGGCTCGGAGCCTGGAGCCTGCTTCGGATTCTGTGTCTCCCTCTCTCTCTCTGCCCTTCTCCTGCTCACGTTCTGTCTCTATGTCTCTCAAAAATAAATAAACGTTAAAAAAATTTAAAAAAAAAAAAAATACAAATTAAAAAATCAAAAATACAAATGCAAATGAAAAATTGGTTTCTAGAAAAATAAAGCTATGTTTTCCTACACACTTTAGGGTGTGAACTGAGATCTGTGCACATCATGTAATTACCTTCCTGAGTGGTCACTGAGCTTTCTTTTAGCTTCCACTGTACCCACCTCTGTCAATTGTTTTTTCCAGATTTGGATCTGACAGACCCTCCTAAACCAACTACCTTTATGGCTCATAGCATGTGGGTGGAGAGATTAGATAAAACAAGAAAACTCCGGGATCCAGCAGAATGGGATACCTCATGTGCTTCAGGGTGCTTTCTTTCTGAACTCTGTTTATCTTCTTTCTTCTCTCTGTCCCTTCTCCCAAGGGCAAGGCCCCTCACAGCCCCCCCCCCCATCTAGCTCACTGTCTCACCCTTTCTGTCCCCCACCTCCAACTCTCTGTCCATTCTTGGAGGCCACCTCCACTCTACAGCCTCTTTTTATTTTCTACCTGGAGCCTCTCCTGACCCTGCTTGGTTCTCTGCTATGCTGCTTACCATCAACTTTGTGAAATGGTAGGCTAGATGACTATCTTCCTCCTATTTTTCTGTAGCTTCTAGCAGAGAAACTTGCATAAGCTAGTCTTTAACAAATAGTAGTTAGACTGAGTTGAACTATATTATCAAAATTTATCTTAAAATGCCAAAAGAGAGGGGCACCTGAGTGGCTCAGTTGGTTAAACGTCCAGTTTGGGCCCAGGTCATGATCTTGTGGTTTGTGAGTTCGAGCCCCTTGTCGGGCTCTGTGCTGACAGCTCAGAGCCTGGAAACTGCTTCTGATTCTGTGTCTTTCTCTCTCTCTCTGCCCCTGCTCCACTCATGCTCTGTCTTTCTCTGTCTCTCTCTCTCAAAAATAAACATTAAAAAAAAGAAAATTAAAAAAAATGACCAAAAGAGAGAGCAAAGTCAGGAAGACAGTGGAGTAGGAAGCACCAGGGATCCATCTCTCCACTTAGATGATTACTGTATTGGCAAGAACTGTTTGAAATGACTATTTTGAAATTCTGGAGTCTATTTGAAAGTGTGCAGCCTCCTGGAAAAATGTGGCTGGTAAGCTGTGCTGAATTTAGATAAATTTCAGCCTTTATTGTGGTAGTGGCTATCTGTCCTCCACCCTCGAGCCCCATGGCAGGTAGCTGTGCCTGTATCTCTGGTGTGGCCGGCAAGAGCCACGGTGGACAAGGAAAACCTTATTCTCCAAATACTGGGGTTCTGTGTTCTGACTGTTCGATGCTACTTTTGATTTCTGAGGTGTGGGGACACAGAGTGGCCACCATTGTTGCAACTCCTCTGAGCAGAAGTGACTTCCAGGGAATTGCAATGAGCAAAACATTTTCCCCTTCTTCTTCCCCTTTTGGGAGTCAATATTTAAAGATTAAGTCATTCAAAAGCAACTGCACATATGGGAAAATTTAGAAAGCCACCGAGTATGCTCAGAGAAAGATGAAGTCTCATTAAAGGCTTGAGAAGATCTTATATTTTCACTTAAGGCTGATCCCCAGCTCAGAGAAACTTTTCAACAACAAAGAAAAATATCAAATCCTGGGAAGGGGAGAAGCTGATTATCAAAGCTACATTGTAAGATTTGAATGTCCAGTTTTCAACAACAACAAAAAAATCACAAGGGATACAAAATAAAAGGAAAGTATTTCTCAATCAAAGGAACAAAATACATAAGCAGAAACTGCACCTGGGGAAACTCAGATGTTGGGCTTATTAGACAAAGACTTAAAACAACTGTCTTAAAAATACTCAAAGTATGAAGAAAGACATAAATAAAGACAGGAAAATGATGTATGTGAAAAATGAGAGTTATCAGTAGAGACAGAAATGATAAAAAGTTAAATTCTGGAGTTGAAAAATATAATAATTGAAATGAAAAATTCACCAGGTGGTTTGAAAACGGATTTAAGCAGGCAAAAGATAGAATCAGCAAATTTAAATGTAGGGAAATTGAAATTATTGCATCTGGAGAGTGAAAAGAAAAAGAATGAAGAAAAATAAAAAGAGGGGATCCATACTCATTATGGGAGTTTCAGAAGGCAAAGAGAGAGGAACAGAGATTACTTGAAGAAATAATGGCTGAAAACCTCCCAGATTTGAAGAAAGGCACGAATGTACAAATCCAAGAAGTTCAACAAAGTCCTAGTAGGATAAATTCACTGATATACTTTTCAATTAAATTCTCAAAAAATAAAGAAAAAATCTTGAAAGTAGCAAGAGAGAGTCAACACAACACCACATATAAGACAATCCCAATAAATTATGAGCCTATTTCTCATCAGAAACTTTGGAGACCAGAAGGAAGTAGGTTGATACATTCAAAATTCTCAATGAAAAAAAAAATCTATCAACTAAGAATTCTATATCCAGCAAAACTATTGTTCAAAAAAATAAGGGAGACATTCAGACATTTCCAGATAAGTAAAAATTGAAGAAGTTTTTTTTTGTTTTTACTACTGGACCCGCTGTACAAGAAAAACTAAAGAGAGTTCTTCACGGTTCAAATCAGAAAATTCTAGATGGGGACTTGAAGCCATATAAAGAATTAAAGATCTCCAGTAAAGCAGGCATAACACTAAGCTTTGTAAGAATTAGAGTGACGCTAGAGAAAGAACAGACATTTCTCACTGGTTCTGGTATTTAATTTCTCTCAGCAAACTCCTGCGGTAGCCTGTGATGCAGGCTACCTCCCTAGGGCATCATTCATCCCAGAAGGCAGCTTCCAAGCACACCGATGCTTTGGAAAATTCCCAGTCTGGTTTCAGATGCAGTTTCTCCCCTTGGATAGCTTTCCCTAACACCCCTTAGTGTGACTTTCCAGAGGGTTCCACCACTGAAACAGTGCAAGCACTTCTGCAAACTTGTCCCTCATTCAATGAGACCTGGTTTCATCCTCTCCAAAAAAGTCCAAGGAATTTCATCTGTGTGTGTGTGTATGTGTGTGTGTGTGTGTGTGAGTGTGACAGAGAGAGAGACAGACAGACAGAGAGAAAGAGAGAGAGAGAGAGAGAGAGGGAGAGGGAGATAGGCACCTTCATCCATATTTGTTCCTTCCTTGGGTGCTTTGCTTAGACTCTAAGATAGTGGCCACTTCCTATGTCTGCTCTTTCAGTGCTCTTCCTGTGTTCTCTTTATATCTTAGCAGCTAATTCCCATTTGTCCAATCACCTGTTATAGCTAATGTTCTTAAAAAAATTTTTTTTATTCTTTTAAAATTTTTTTTAGCATTTTTATTTTATTTTTGAGAGACATAGAGACAGAGAGTGAGCAAGGGAAGGGCAGAAAGAGAGGGAGACACTGGATCTGAAGCAGGCTCCAGGCTCTGAGCTGTCAGCACAGAGCCCGACACAGGGCTCGAACTCACAGACCATGAGATCATGACCTGAGCTGAAGTCGGCCGCTTAACCGACTGAGCCACCCAGGCGCCCCTTAAAAAAATTTTTAAAGTTTATTCATTTTTCAGGGACAGACAGAGCATGAAGGGTAGGGGCAGAGAAAGAGGGAGAGAGAGAGAATCACAAGCAGGTTCCGCGCTGTCAGTGCAGAGTGCAATGCAGGGCTCAAACCCAAGAAACTATGAGATCATAACCTGAGCTGAAACTAACAGTTGGATGCTTAACCAACTGAGTCACCCAGGCACCCCTCTGTTGGGACTTCCTAAACATGAATAAAGTAGAATATCAGATATAAAACGAAATGACTTGAGTGGGCACCTCACAAGAAAAGATAACCAAATGGCAAATACAGATGCAAACAATGCTCAGCCTCATTACTTGGAAAGGAAATGCAAATGAAAACCTTAGGGAGATACTACTCTACACTCACCAGAAAGGCCAACATGGAAAAGACTGGCAATATGGAGCACTGGTGGGGCTGAGAGTAAACGGAAGCTCACTGTGGCCCACGGCAGTTGATATGGTAGGGCTACTCTGCAAACCACACCCTCATTCGGTCACACACACACACACTATGAGGCAATGGCTCCTTCCCGCTGCGTCAACATATACCTGGACGTGTGCTCAACATGCACACTTGACTATGATGGGCACTACTGCAGCAGGAAGCATGCTGCAGAATTGGTGCTCTGCTCTGTATGTTAAACCTTGAAAAAGATGTTTAAAAATAAGAAAAAAAAATAAGGCAGAGAGGCTCTAGCGAGAGACTGAAAGTGTGGAAAGAAAGGCGGCCTCCTGCAGGGCAGGACTGTGGCTTGTCAGGATGGGGTCTGAAGTGCCTTGGGCAGACCCCAGGGCAGAGTAGGGACAAAGCAAAGGGTCATTGAGATGAACAGGATCACAAGGTACTTTTCCTTGGGAGTGGATCAACACACAAAATCGGGTTAAGAGGAAGAGAGACACTCCAACTGAGTGACACGTTTTAGTTTTATTTTTTGCTCTGTTCTACTCCATGAAGATAGATTGTAAGATAAAGTCACAACAGGGGTTCAGACCCACTCATCATCTGGAGACACGGGTTGCTTAACGGACACCTGGCAGCTCCAGATGTCAGGGGCAGGGCAGGACTGCTAATGCCCTTTCAGGGCAGCAGACATCACAGGTTTAAGGCCTCCTCTGCAAGGTATCCAAGTAACATGTATAACTTAGGCTCAAGTGGAAAAGACAGATTTTAAAAAATCTATCCATGGGAATACCAGGTCACTGTCATGTTGAAAGCAGACACACAGGGGTTTCACTTTGGAAGCAAAAACCAATTATAGGGATATAGCTTCACTTCCCACCCCAAGGCTTCCTGCTGGGTCTTAGGAGGCTGACTGCTTTCCTTCTGGATGCTCACAGGGCGATGCTGCATGGTGACCCCAGTGCATTCTGTATCTACGCTCCACTCACCTTCTGGTCCTTCTCGTGCTCCGACAGAGTGGGCTTTTCATACAACTATCGCACGAGACCATCTGAGCCTTTTCTCCTGACCCTACTCTCCAGCTCTCCCCCTGAAACACATGCCTTCTGGTGGGGTACCAGAATTCAAACTGGAGATGAACTTTCTGCCTTATAGTCTTTTGGCAGAAACTGCCACCAACAGCGACACAAAATTATGGCAGGAAGGGATGAGCCCAGGAAGCTGGATTAAAAACACGGATGGTCTCCAAGGCCTTGATATCAGCTGGCAAGAAATAGAAATTCCAAAGGCTGTAAAGACCGGGGTTAGGGAAAGAAAAAGGTGGGGTGGGGGAGCAGACTCCCTTGCCAGTATTTTTGGACAGTGAATAAACCAGCTGCAGAAGACGGGGAAGGAGCCAGGAATATAAAGTGAAGGGGGGGCTAGGTGGGGAGAGGGTGGTGGGAGCATTCCAAGTCCAAGATGTACATAGCAGTGAGATTCGGACATCCTTGGGAAATCTCAAGGCAGTGAGCCTGATGATTTAAGGAGTGAGCCAGGCAGAGGATATTGCTTTGGTCAGAGATTGGCTCTGGGGCCTCGATCAGCTGTGCTTTGTAACAATCACCACGTCAGGCCTCTCTGCCAAAGCAGGTTAACAACTGTTGCCTGGACTTTGTAAAATGGTGCATCTGCATCCTGCATCTCCCCCAGAAACACCTGAGGCTGCTGCTAAACCACCCACCCAAGTCTAGGCCCTTCTCTTCCTGTTCACCTGGGGTGGTTCCCTGAAAGGGGAGGAACCTTGTAGAAAATTATCTGGGAGAAAGAGCCTGTTATTGCTATCCAGAATGGGAAACAAACCTATGCTGTGATTACGAAAGGTTGGACACGCTACCAAGGCATAAATATTACGGATGCAAAGACATATTGTTTCTGTCACCTGGGGTAAACAAGGCTGGGCCACGTTTTGGAGTTTGTTCTTAAGAGGACCCTGAGCCTCCCTAGCTGTGGCCTACAACCTCGCCGGGGCTGGGCAGGTGTCTATGAGGGTGACCCTCATGTGTACGGGAACCTGAACCCCGCTCACGACTGTTCACAACATCTCGGCCTCAGTGAGGTGAGACAGGACAAGAAAGGGAGGGCTAGCTGGTGATCTACCTTCTTGGCATAATAATTTACAATAACCTTTGTGTTTCAGGGGGAAAACAATATTGTGTGTTCTAGGGCAGTGGAAAAGCAGAGACTGCTTTTTCTCAGCAAGCATGCATCCAAGTGATGAGGTGGAGGATGCATGTCATAGAGGACTGTTCTGCCGTAATCATGGAAAGGAGAATGGTGCCCAGACAGGTGTGGCCTTCATGGAGCTCAGAGGCCAAGTGGGGAGGACAAAGTGAAAACAAACAAGTAAGTACAGAAGAGTAATTACAAATTATTATAATACCTGTGAAGTAGAAAAAGGGTGCTGAGAGAGAGGGTAAAACAGGCACCCTGTCTTGTGCAAGGTGGTCAGGAAGGAGGCCTGAGAAGACATTTAGTTAGAGACCCAAGGAGAGACATGGGCAATTTGGGGAGAGGGAAACGAATACTGACAAGTGTTTGGAGCCTTGTTGTATCTGAGGACAGAAAGGAAGCTGCAGTGAGTTGAATGGTGGCCCCTTCCCCTCCAAGATAATCCTACCCAGAACCTTCGAATGTGATCTTAATTGGGGAAAGAAAGGTTTTTGGTTGACATCACTAAGGATTTCTAGGGGCTCCTGAGTAGCTCAGTCAGTTGGGCATCTTACTTTGGCTCAGGTCATAATCTCCTGGTTCATGAGTTTGAGCCCCACGCTGGGCTCTATGCTGACAGCTTGGAGCCTGGAGCCTGTTTTGGATTTTGTGTCTCCCTCTCAAAATAAATAAACATTAAAAAAAAAAGGCTATTGTCGAAAGTGCTGCTATGAACACTGGGGTACACGTGCTCCTATGCATCAGCAATCCTGTGTCTCTTGGGTAGATTCCTAGCAGGGCTATTGCTGGATCATAGGGTAGCTCTATTTTCATTTTTTTGAGGAACCTCCACACCGTTTTCCAGAGTGGCTGCACCAACTAAGTGCCCATCAACTGACGAGTGGATAAAGAAGATGTGGTACATATATACAATGGACTACTATGTGGCAATGAGAAAAAATGAAATCTGGCCATGCGTAGCAACATGGATGGAACTGGAGGGTATTATGTTAAGTGAAATAAGTCAGTCAGAAAAAGACAGATACCATATGTTTCCACGAATAGGTGGACTTGGTGAGACTAAGCAATAACCAGGGGGAGGGGAAGAGGGGAAAGAAAAAAAAAAAAGACACAGAGAGGGAGGGAGATAAAACATAAGAGACTCTCAAAGACTAAGAACAAACTGAGGGTGAGGGAGATGGGGGGGGAGAGGGGGTGATGGGCATTAAAAAAGGGCACATGTTGGGATGAACACTGGGTGTTTTATGTAAACCAATTTGAAAATAAACTATTTTAAATTAAAAAAAAAAAAAGGATCTCTTAATCATGGGATGAGATCGTCCTGAATTAGGGTAGGCCATAAATCCAACTACAGGTGTCCTTAGGAGAGGAGAAGACACACCGAGAAGACTGTGTGAAGACAGAGATAGAGACTACAGGCAAGTCTACAAAGGCAAAGAATGCCAAAGGGCACCAGAAGCCATCAGAAAGTAGGGGAGAGACATGAGTGGCATGAATTCTTCAATTTCAAAAAGGAATCAATCCTGCCAATACCCTGATTTCAGAATTCTGGTTTCTAGAATGGGGAACAGATAAGTTTCTATTATTTTAAGACACCAAGTTGTGGTCAGTTATTGCAGTAGCCCCAGGAAACAAATACAGAGGTCATGGTCAAGAGTACGGATTTTATTCTAAGTGTAGCGGGAAATGATTGAAAAGGCTGAAGCAGGAAGAGATATAATTGAACTTATGCTTAAGGGGATCTCTCTGGCTCTGTGTGGAAAATAAATATGGGGGACAGAGGGCATGCGGGAAGCAGGGAGGCCAGTGCAAAAGGTGTGAAAGAACAATGGAGCCTTGCTGCTGGGTTCTAAACCAGTTGTGTGAATACGGGCAAGTTACTTAACCTCTCCACCACTCAGTTTCTAATTGGTGGAGCTGAAAAGAATACCTCTCTTCGTAAGGCAGCATTACATGATTTACTACATGTAAATGCATAAGAGGGAACATGGCACATGGTGTAGGCTTGCTGCATTTGCCATTCTCATGAGAGGACATGGAGGAGGAAGAGAAGGGACAAGAGATCACTCACAGACTCAGGGGTTTTGGAATGGGGCAGTGTCACAGAGGGTAGTGCTATGAACTGAGTGAGGAAGTGGGATGGGAGGAGAGATCACAGTTTAGGAAGGGTTGGGTCTAGAATAAGACCAAGGGAAGTTGGCAGACTATGTCCATTAAGACCAAGGGAAGTTGGTGGACTATGTCCATTAAGACCAAGAGAAGTTGGTGAGGACTTTTTAATCTGTTTCTGCTTGTCACTATAAGCCTATAACTAGCAGAGTCCTTGACCCAGAGTCAGAGTCTTGTCAAGGCACGTGAAGGCCTCATGTTGCAAAGGTGTCATTGAAAAGGGGCATAGGAGCCAGGAGGCATACGAATACCAGTATTCTCTTTCTCCTCCTTCTACCATTGCCTGCCCCATGGGTTGTTGTTGGATGACAGAGATCAGACATAAAGACTTCCCTCTCAGGGATGTGTTGGAGTCCATTACCATCAATGTGCTGAGACCCACATACCCCTCAGCAGCCTGTTTGTGGTAGCCTAACAAATCCCCCTATTCCTCAATGATAAGACACAGGAGGAGGGGCAAGGAGAGATAAAGCCCATGACCACCACTGGGTGGGGTGAGAGGGCACTTGATAAAGAAGAGAAATGGAAGATTTTTACAACGTTGGGATTTCTGTAACAGTCTCTCTCTCTTGAGGCCATTGGGTCTGGAGGGATGGGGTGAGGACCCAGCCCATGAAATCCCACAGCAGGCCAGGCCAGGGAGGCATGTTAACTTGGCTTTCTGAACTAGGGGTTCTTTAGGAGTGGCCGGGCAGAAAGCACCTGGGATGGGAACAGCGCATAGAGCCAAGGCATGGAGGGTGCCGTAGCCAACATCATGCCAAGAAAACAAGGTCAGGGCCCTTAAGAGTTGTGCCTAATGCATCTACTCAGCATTGATGACATCTTATTCTTGTAAGGGTTGTCCTTACCTGAATACAATCCAACTGTCAACTGTCTCAGGGCACAGGGTCTTTCCGGGCATTTAAAGGTTCTGATATGCCCCTACTATGACATTCCTGGGTGACACCTGGTGTGGAATGCTGTGCCAAAGGAGACCAATCCTTGGCTAGGGTACAAGAGCTCCAGATGCAAACATGAAGCATCCGTGACAGCTATAACCCTTACAAATTGTGCCTTGCTCTTCACAAAGCCATCTGTGTAAATCACCTTCCTGTGAGCCTCAAACAGTCCTGTGAGTTAGGGGCAGGGCACGCAGTCTACATCCCATTTCTATTCTTCCGTTCGTGCTAATATGGAGAGGGGCCGTGTACTAAAGATAGACCATGTACTTTATATGTCTGCTCATGAATTATTCTAATTTCAGATAGAGACACAGGTAATAGCCATCTGCTGCTATAGGGGGTGGCCCTGGGACTTGAAGCCTTCCCGTTTTTACTTTGAAGTCCAGCTCTTCCCACCACACTGTGCCAGCTCCCTCTGATGGCGGAACTCATGTGCAGAGGGAAGGAGGGTCTTCCTTGAGGTCACATGACCAAAAACTAAGGCAGGCCCAAATCTCCAGATCCTGATTCCAAATCCAGAGCTCTCTTCTCAGGGCCAGAGGTGGAACTATTTTAACTCCCTCACAGAGCCATGAATAACTGGAAACCTCTATTAATTTCTCACCATTTAGCTAAACAGGCTTTGTAACCATCTACTCATCTGTGATGGTTACTTTTATATGTTGACATGACTGGCCACAGGGTGTGTAGATGAAAGGTTATTGTGTCTGTGAGGGTGTTTCTGGATGAGGCTGGCATGCGGATCTGTGGATGCAGTAATCAAGATGGCCCTCCCTAATGGGCATCATCCGATCCCTAAAGGCCCAAATAGAACAAAAGGCAAAAAAAGGAGGAATTCACATACACACCCTGTGCCCTCTACCCCCACTAGGACCTCTCTCCTTATCTTCTCTTGCCCTCCTGCTGGGATTTATACTATTAGTTCTTCTGGTTCTCAGGCCTTCAGACCTGATTGGATGACACCACCAGCTTTCCTGGGCCTCCACTTGCAGATGGCAGATCGTGGGACCCTCCCAGCCTCCATAATTATATGGGCCAAGGTCTCATTGAGAATGATATATATATTCATTGATTCTGTTTCTCTGGAGGATCCCCGAATAGCCTCTATGCTTTTAATTAAGAAGTCATTCCTAAAAGATTAAAGACCCACCTATTATTTTTCAGTCACTCTGCTAAATACTGGAAGGAAAAGTTTTAACAAGACACAGTATGTGATGCCAATTCTTATAGCACTACTGGGGGAAAAATAGTGTTCTTGACATTGACTCAACTGTGAGCATGTTTTCCTTTAATCGGGAAGTTCTTGACCTTGGCTGGCCATTGGGTTCACCTGGAGAGATTTAAAACATCCAGTTCCTGGGTCCCATCCCCACAATTTGTGAATTAATTGGTCTGGGATACAGCCTGGGCTTCAGGATTTTGAAACACAGGAGGAATTTGCTAATTATTCATCAACATGACTTGATTGTGCATGTGAAGCATTTCTTTTCAGTCATAATTTATAACTTGCTCATTCTCAAAGTGAATGTGATGAAGCTGATGGCACATGAGCGAGACATGAAACAGACTCTTTTAAGATATACTAAAAATGGGAAATTTCAGAGGAGAAGAGAGATACCTGTGGGCGAGGAATTATTATAATTAAGCACAAAATCTACCCCTGAGTTTTCTGGAGCAAATGTGCCAAGAACAAGAGGAGTCATGGTGTCATCTAGGTCAGTAAGAGGAAGCCTATAAGATTAAAAAAGAAAACCCGAAAAACTATTTTCTCTCAAATAGTTCTAAGAGGACCCGTGTAAAGTATCTGGATGAACAGGACAGCTGAACCCCCAGGTGCTTTGTGACTCATCAACAGCCAGGTGGCTCCCAGATCAGCTAAGAGCAAGTCTAAAGGTGGGCCTCTCTTTCCAAGGGCCACAGGCTTCCCCGGAATGCCCCTTGTCTAAGGAAGCCTGCAGGCTAGAGGAGAGTGTCACCCAGCTGTCTCAGGAAAGCTTTCTAGCAAGGCCCACATGAGGAATAAGGAGTCACGGGACTCACGGTATCCGCGTCCACAGAAAGAGCTCAGTGGAAGTTGAGGTGGCCTATGACACACACACTCAACACCCCTGCACCCTGGGAGGGACTTTGTCTTCCTCCAGCTCACATTCTCGGCAGGAGACAGACCCTCCTTTGCCTAAGGCAGGAAGAGCTGCAGCTGGGGAGCCCCATTCAAGGCACCCCGGGGAATGCCTGCTCAAGGGGAACTTACGGGGGGTTGTCACATTTCCTCTGCCGGAAGCGGGCTCCCGTCCCACACGTCCGGCTGCACATGCTCCACGCGCCCCAGGGGCTCCAGTCTCCGTCCACGTGCTCCGGGATGGGCGTCTTGCTCACGCACTCCCCTGCGCGGCACCACTGAAACACAGCAGGGGGGCCCCAGGCCCCAGCGGCCCTCAGCGCCCAAGGATCAAACCTGCTCACTCACCCAGCAACTTGCGATTCCCGCCACGTGAAAAAACACCGTACCGCCCCAAACTGCCTTTTGTAACTTACGTAGGAGCAGACCGTTTGGGGGCGTGCGCACCTGTTAGCTCTAGCAGCCTTCCTTCCTCACCCAACCTGACACCTATACACCCGTGGCCTTTGTAGTTTGCCCTAAAATTCCACATGGAGTGTGCTCCGTTGGAGTTTTCTAAGTTCTCAGCAAAAGGATTAGTTCACGTGGCTTATGGAGAGACCTGAGTTCCTGTCGAGCTCCTGCTGACTTTCTTGAACGGGAGTGCATCTCTCTGGAAGGTTGAGTCTCCTGGCTCTGTGGTTTTGAACTTCAAAGTTGGGTTTGGTGCTTCAGGGAGGACACTGTAAATTCCACATGGGTGAATCATGGCTCCCAGGATAAGGGAAAGCCAATCCTCTAAAATGGAAATTTCCCAACATGTGTGGTACATCTGGGGCACAAGAGGTGATTTAGGGTTCCCAATCATGGCATCTCATTCACTCCTTGCCGAAGACTAAGGAGAGATCTGCGTCTGTTGGCCCTGAACACTTCTCTCCAACACCAGTCTCTCTGGTTAGTGATGATCAGGCCTACAGGCTCGCTCTCTTAACCTCGAGCTAGAACTGGATAACACGGTTCTCATAGCATTTATTTTATGATAGCCTTTCATGTATGGCAAGCGATCCTGTTTTTCTACATATGGGTTACTGACATGAAGTTTTAAGTAAATTGACTTGTATGACAAAAAGAGTTGACTGAACAAAAATAGTAAGTGGTTCTTGTATCTTATCAGCAAAAAAGGAGAGAGGTGACATGGGTGCCCCTCTTTTCCCAGAGTGGGCTCCACAGGCATTTCTAGGGCAGCCCAGGGGGTGCTTCAGGTACTCTTGAGTATAGCACAGACCACGGCCTTTCAGGAGAGACACCCAATGCCCAGGAGATGGGGGCTGGGGGAGGGCAGTGGGAGGCGGGGGTTACCTTGTCTGCCCCACACTCAGTGCCGTCCAGGGGAGGGTCCAGCTTGGTCTTGCAGGACGTATCTCCTTCCACCAGGCACCACAGTCCAGCGCACATCAGATGCTGCTGACAAGGGAAGGAAGATAACTGCCTAGAGCACTGCACACAGGTCACTACTGGGGGCGGAAGATAGGGCCCGATGACTGGTTTGGATTGGGAATTTAAAATATGAAGGGAAGGAGGGTCATGAATCTGGATGTAAAAAAGTATATATACGGGTGTCATTCAACTGGTTCATTTTAAGTCCACGAAATTCTGTGCCTTTATTCCCCACACTTATCTCATGGGGATTCAGCTCAGCAATTCCTGCATTAGCTATTGAGGGCCTTGGAGTTGTCTGATGCAGGGCGCAGGCTGGGAGCCATTAACAAACACATAACTTCCATTTAATGTAGGAAGGTATGAGGCAGACACCCATGGGTCAGACCAAGCACATAGGAAAGGGATCTCCCCATCCTAGCCTCATCAAGGAGGGCATGCCGGGAGAGGCAGAGTTAGAGCTGAGGCTGGAGGGGCCATTGTATAGGCCCAGAATTGAGACCCCCAAGGGGTTAAAGAAGGTTTTCCATTCTCTCTATGGTCACCTACTTTCTAGGTCAGCTGAGTTAGTACATGCCTAATTTCTTACAGTGTTTCACCTAAAGATTTGCTTAACATGTGCAAATATACAATTAAAATGATTCTACTTAAGAATAGGCATTTAAAAACAGACTCCCATTTGTATTAATAGGAAACTTGCATGTAGACAGAGTGCTCAGGATGGAACTGTTTATGAAAATAACTGGAGACATGGCCAGTGTCCTCCCTGGCTGCCTCAGTCTCCCCTGCAGGACTTGGAGCAGACTGTGCACACACCGGCTGCTGCTTCCCCAGTCTCTCTGCTGGAGGCCATCCCCTGACCATGGAGTAACCCTTGGTCACGGGGATGGGAGCTGGACACTCCATCTCCCTGGGTGGGATGGCTCTGAGGCAAGCGCCACACTTCTCTCTGAGGGTCCCAGTGAGATGGTCCCATTGTCCATGCAGTCGACTGCCCATCAGTGCACTTTGGACTCTCCACCCTCCCCTCTCCCTTCCCTGCCCCCTCACAATGCTTCCTGGGATCACTTCCCAGATAAACTACTTGCACCCAAATCCTCGCCTCGTGGTCTGAAAATTGAGAACAGATGTACCGAAGGCTCTTTTAAAGACACAGCACTTCCAGGATGCCAAACCCAATCACAGGGAAAAGGCCTAAGCCCTAAGCCGTAGCAGGGAGATGTCACCCTTCCGGGCGTGGCCAAGGCACCTGCGGGTACATTTTGGGCAGAGTGAGGGTCAAGGGTCCCTGCTCAGGAGAGTCACAGTGGGGCTCACAAAGGGTGTGCTGTAATTTGTGTAGAGCTGTGCTGTTCCAAGTAATCTCAAACATCTGCATAGAATAGCGTGCACTGTGCTGTCTCAAGTCAAAAAATATTTAGAAGCTGAAGAGACAAGTGGAGAAAAAAGGGAAGGAAAACAGGGCTGGAGGGGTTTTGACAAAGCGCTCAGAAAGCCCACAGCTCTTGCTCATTTTTCAAGTGTGTCGAAGCTGCTCCATGCCCTTAAAGAAGTTGATGATTCAAGGGGAATAGTGCGCCTGTGGGTTCAGGAAAGCCCCTGTGTTCCCATTATTGTTCACCTCTCAATGGAACGGTAAAAAGATGAGAACTCTGAGCACAACCCCAGCGGGTCCCATAAAGACGGACTGCACCTCATTAAATGTTTGATTCCATGCACTTTGACCCCGGAGCTCTTCCAGAGTGTGGTGTCAGTGCGTGGACACGTGCTCATGAGACAAGGCTGACCCGGGAGGCAATTTATGGTGTAGGAGTGCTTGGGATTAGGAGACGCACCTGCCCTGTCAGGAGGGAGAAGAGGAAGGCGGTGTGAACGGTTTGTTATGCACTTTATAGACCGTGCATTCTAATAAAATTTTCTTAGCCATCAAAGAAAAGGAGATGAGGTCTGGCAAAGACTTCTCAAGTAGAACACACAATGTACTAACCATAAAGGCCAAAAGAAATGAATTATACTCTGTTAAAATGAGGAACTTCTGTGTATCAAGAGACAACCATAAGAAAGTGAGAGAGGATATTTGCAATAAATGGGAGAGATACTTGTAATGTATGGAACCAACAAAGGGTTTGTATCTAGAATACATGTAAAAAACACAAAAGCTCCCACAGACAATTTAAAAAAATGACCCAGTAGAAAAATGAGCAAAAAACTTGAAGAGACACTTCACAAACAAGGGCATTTAAACTTAAGGATGGGGGCGCCCAGCTGGCTCTGTTGGTGGAGTGTGTGGTTCTTAATCTTGGGGCTGTGAATTTGAGCCACATGTTGGATGTAGAGATTACTGAAAAAAATGAAAACTTAAAAAAAAATAAGGATTGTCAATAAACATATGAGCAGGTGCTTAGTTTCATCAGCCACTACTACTCAGTACCTCTGCACATGCACCAGAATGGCTAGAATGACAGGGACAGAGAATACAAAGTGTTGGCAAGGATGTGGTATGATAAGAACACTCTAAAACTGATGAATGAGCTTCTAAATTAGCTCAGCAACTCTGGAAAACTCTTTGACAGTACTTCCTAATGCTGAAGACATGCATGTTCTAGCCCTCAACAGTTCTCCATTTTATGCATCGGACAGAAATGTGTGTGTATGTTGACCAAAAACACTTTGTCAAGGATATGCATAGCAACAGTATTTGTACTGGTCCCCAAGTTGGAAACCACCCAAATGGCCATTAAGAGAAATTATGGTCTATGAAAACAATGGAATATTGCACAATCTTGTTTATATGAGGTTTAAAAACAAGTAAGAGAAAACTATAGTTTTCTGGGAGTCAGGATAGTGGTTACCTTTATGTTTAGTTGAAAATAAAGACAAGGGAGTTGAGTGGAAATGCAACTTTAGAGCTGCAGCCTCTGACCCCAGTTCAGCCACCAGCACTGCTGTGTGTGCCCAAGCTAAGCAATCACCCTTCTGTGATTCCTTGCGAGTACCAGACAAATGGCATGGACTGCATTAATGCTTGTCACTGTGATGCCTTTCAGAGAGCTGGCATTCAGCTCTGCTTTCCAAATGATGAAGTGCTCTGTCTTCTGTCATCCTGAGGACAGCTGTGGGAGGCAGGTAGGACAGGGCTTTCTCTATTTTTCCTCTCTTTCCAAAGAACAGGCACATGTTTGTAGAGGTCCAGGGCCTGGGCTGGGTCAGAAGCACTGGACTAGGAGTTCATTTATTGAGGTTCATATCTTGGTTCTTGACCTGTGTAGTGTCTCCACAGGTGTGTTTACTCTCTAAAAATGAATCAAGCTCTAAATGTATGCTCTGTGCATTTTTATGCATGCATAGTATACTATTTATGATAAAACTTTTTACTGAGAGAGAGAAGACAAGAGAGAAATGCATGCGCTGGTAATGCAAGATTCTCTGGACCCAACCTACCACAAGGTAGAAGCAGGAAAATCAGGGCTTTGCAAGGAAATTACAACGATAGACCATGTGTGGGGGGAGCCATTCCTCAGAGCAGGAGAAAGACTGCATGGTGGTAATCTTACAACTGCTGGTGTCTTTAGGTCAGGACACATGTACTCTTC
The DNA here is from genome assembly GCA_030068075.1 of Paguma larvata. Lineage (NCBI taxonomy): Eukaryota > Metazoa > Chordata > Mammalia > Carnivora > Viverridae > Paguma > Paguma larvata. The sequence goes on along the minus strand of CM057827.1, from coordinate 124,041,599 downwards.
TCATAGCAGGAGAATTCCTGCTAGCCTCGAAATAGCCCTGACATTCTCCAAAATGAACATCCTATTTACAGCTAGTCCAGGAATAATCCAGAGGTGACCAATATGCAAAAAGAATCAGCACAGGATCTGTATTAATTTGTACAAAAAGGGAGAAGGTACAGGAGGGAGAAAGCATGTGAAGAATATTCACTCACTGGACAATATGATCATAAAATGGCTAAAAATAATGTGCAAGCACATGTGCATTATTTTTTTTAAATACAGTAATTGCATTGTGTGGTTTTATTTCTTTTTTTAAAGTTTATTTATTTATTTTAAGAGAGAGACAGAGAGAGAGAGAGAGCGAGCAGGGGAGGGGCAGAGGGAGAAGGAGAGAGAATTCCAGTAAAGGCTCCATCAGTACTGTCAGCACAGAGCCTGATGTAGGGCTTGAATCCATTAACAGTGAGATCAAGACCTGAGCCAAAATCCAGAGTCTGATGCTCAACTGACCGAGCCACCCACGAGCCCCTGTTATTTTACTTTTTGTACTTCCAAAAAACAAATACATAAAAACTCAGAGAAAAGATGGTCAGGTCAAATGAGATAAAATATCAACCATCAGAGATGGGCCAAGAAATGTCAGAAAAAACGAAATCAGATGACCAATGAAGACAACACCGAAAGCAGCACGATGAAGACAGATACCACTGAAGATACAAGGAGCATACACAGAGTTGATGACTGAGAAAAAGTGAATGTAATAAAGTAGAAATGAGTGAACAGTTTAAACAGATCAGGCAGAAATTATAGATATGGAAGATACATAAAAGAGACTGACATAACCATAAGTGGGAGGCAGGTAGGATGAGCCTTCTCTATTTTTTCCAATGAGGGGGCAGATGTTTATGGAGGCCAAGGACCCCCAGTTGTGCAGAAGCTCAGGACTCCTAAAGAAGAGAACTGAAGTAATGTAACAGAAAGGGTATTTGAATATAAATTCAAGGGGTGCCTGAGTGGCTCAGTTGGTTCAGTCCAACTTTGGCTCAGGTCATGATCTCATGGTTCATGAGTTCAAGCCCCATGTAGGGCTCTGTGTTAACAATGCGGAGCCTGCTTGGGATTCTGTCTCCCTGTCTCTCTGCCCCTTCCTCCTTCACGCTCTGTCTTTCTCTCTCAAAAAATAAACATTAAAAAAAAAAAGAATATAAATTCAAGACCCAATCCTGAAATGAAAGATGATCCCGGTCTCAGATTGAAAAGCGAAGCCTTGTTCCAGGAAAAATGGCAAAGAATCATGAACACGGAGGCATGTCCTGATAAAAGTTACTGGATTTCAGAGATAAAGCAAAAGATATTTTAGGCATCCAGGAAGAAGATCAAGTCACCCATAATGGGAAAAGGTATCAGGTTACATGTACATTTCTCCACGGCAGCCCTCAATGCCAGAAGGCAATGGAGCAATGCTCGGAAAGACACAAGAAAAGAAAATGTAACCCAAGCAATTTCAAGCAACTGAAGTGTGGCTCAAATATTTAGGTAACAAAAAATTATTTTCAAGCTATGAGGATCTGGATCCTTTTTTGGAGAAAATACTAGTGGATAAACTTCAGTGAGCAGGGAAATGAATGGAAAACCCAAGGATTAGAAGTGACCACAATCAAATACATTGACTGAAACCTTAGAGAAGAGAATGCATAGGCTATGAGCTCAGATGAGGCCGAAATAATATAGACATAAGAAAAGAAGGTGTGGTAGGGGCAGTAGGAGATTGTCCATATAAATTAATTTCTTTATCGTTTTAACCTGGGGGAGTAACAAAACCTAACAGATAAATATAGTAACTGAGATATAAGAGCTTTTAAAGGTAAAATGTTAACCACTAAGTAAAATAATTAAATTGAGGGGTAGAAGGAATGGAAAGAAGGGGTTTGAAGGTGGAAATTCATCTATTTTATCATGCTCAAGGAATTAGGATACGTAAAATAAACAGAAATTGGCCTAAGGCACCTTTTGCTTCCAGCAAATGTCAGAACAAATAGTCTGTGGGAGGCAGGGCTGCTCATCCATTACAAAAGTAATTAGGTATTGTAATAAAATATCGTCCTTATTGCTGAGTTCACCAGAAATAAAGGCACTATTCAAGAAAGCAAATACAAAATACACACACAGCTATATCTGTACATACATACAACATAGTTCGATCTGGGGGTAGGCACATGGACGGAATGCATTCCCCTGAGGGCCATCAATGATCTTGACACTACAGTTGGGAGACTAAGTGTGGAATCTGGAAGGGTGTTTACCGTTCTAGAAGAATTGGTGGCATCCCTGGCTTTGGTTGAGATGAAAATAAATTATCTCCGAAAGGAAAGCAAGTCACCATTCAGGCTCTCAGAATTCCGTGTTGATATTCAATAAAAGTAAACTCACAATGAAACCCGGAAACATGAATGACAGCTGGCATAAGAAGAAACAAACACAAAATTTAACCTCCCAAAGTGTTCAGATAATAGAATGATCAGATATAGAATATAGGAAACCTATAAAATGCTTAAAGAACTTGAAGATGAGATCACGTACACAAGCTGGCAGCAAGATACTATTGAGTATGACCAGGCTAATCTGAAAAAGAAAGTAGAAAGAACTTTTTAAAAATTAAATGCATAATTGTTAAAGAAAAGCAGTAGCTTCTGACATCATTGAAAGAGAGAATAACTGACTGGAAAATAGATTTGAAGAAATTATACAGAATGCAGCATGGAGAGAAAAGGAATAAGGAAATACTAAAAAAAAATGGGTTAAGAGATAAGAAAAATACTGATGTATGTGTCTAATCATAGTTTTAAAAGAATAGGATAGAAAGAATGGGAGAGAGGCACTATTTGAGAAGAAAACTGCTAACATTGAACATGTACCATACAGAATAATGAGTTCTCCTACTTAATGGGGGGCAGTCTTCTATTACAGCCCAACAAATCCTATCTCCTAGTACTCATACTCTAAATGTAACACCCTCCTCTTGTACATTTGATGAAACTACCAGCTTGATTTGCAACCATATAATACAGCAAAACTCATAGGATGTAATTTTAAGCAAGTCTTGGGCCAATGGGAAAGTCATCATGAAAGTTGCAAATGAGGAAGAAAATAATGAAGGTGAAAGTGCTAGATATTAAGACATATGAAGGAAGAGTCTCAAATACTCATAGACAAGGAAGAAAATAAATTGTCCATTTTGAAAAAGTTTGAAAGGGGAACAATATAAATCTATAAGAAAATAGAAGAAATTAATGCTGAGAAAATTATTATTTAGGAAGAAGAGAAGCAATAGGCAAATAGGAGTTGGCTCTTTGGAGGAAAAATAAACGGGATAAACCACTAGCTAATCTATTTAAGGAAAAGGGGAGAAAGCAGGAATAACAAAAAGAAAGGAGAAAGAAAGAAAAGAAAAGAAAAGAAAAGGAGGGAGGAAGAGAGGGAGGAAAAAAGAAAGGAAAGGAGGAAAGAAAGAAAGAAAGAAAGAAAATAATCAAAACGTAAAGGAAATTAAAAAAAAAATCAGTGATCACTGAGCTCAATTCTAGGTATACGAGCTTAAGATGAGATGATTTCCTAAGAGTATATAAATTAATAGATCTATTGTTCATAATAGACTAAAAATGTATATAGACTAGTTAATATAGAAGACCTAGGGAAGCTTGTCAACGAGGTACCCTTTGTGAGAAACTCTGGCCCAGATGATTTCTTAGCAGTATTCTTCATAGGGGGATTTTATTTAATCTTAAGAAACAGACATAACACCAATGCATTCAAACTGTTTAATGGCATACAGAAGGAGGAGAAGTTTTCCTTATTCTCTATATTAATTAATATGACATTGAAACCAAACTGAGCAAGGGCAGGGAAAGAAAAAAGGTTCATACCAAACTCATTTATGAACACTGTTGTGAAAATCCTAAATAAGATTTACTAATATAGTAAATCACACACCATGACCAAGAAAGCTATACTCTGGGAATCTGAAGATGGTTCAATATTAGAAAATCTGCTAGTATAATTTGCTGCATTAATAATTCAAAGACAAAACTCATCCATTCCTCTGCATGGATGCAGAGAAGACACTTAATAAAATTTAATCATAACCTCTTATTAAAGTTCTTAACAATATAAATAAATGGATACTTTCTTCACTTAATAAATACCTATCTCATGGGGAAACATCAGAAGCATTGTCATTAAAATAGAGAAAAATAAAAGAATGTATATCATGTTGTTTTTATTTTAGAGGAGAGAGAGAATTAGGGGTTAATATAGAATTATATAACTAAAAACCCAAATGACTCAACCAAAGAACTATAATAATCTCTGGAAGAATTCAGTCAGATGGTTGTGTATAAAATGAAAATACAGTAATCAAAGTTTTTTACAAATATCAAATACAACCAATTTTAAAGATATAATGGAATAAAAGACACCATTAAAATAGGAAAAATATTCTATAGAAATAAATGTATTAAGAAACTTGTAAAATGTACATAAAGAAAACTTTAAAGTTTCCCTGAGTGAGGGAGGGAAGACATCTTGAATGAAGGAAGACTCAAAAGTATAGAGGCATTATTTTTCTCTGAGTTAGTCTCTAAAATAATATAACTTAATTTAAAATACCAATGTAATTTGGAACTAATACCAGAATCTAAAGACCATATGAAAAAACAAACAAGAAATAATAGCCAGGAAAACCGTGAAAAGCATGTGGTTAGTGTATTAAAATATAAAACCATGGTCATGTAAATATTAAGAGGTACATGATTATAACAGACTGGAAAACCCAGAAATATATTTTTAAAATAAGAAATAAAGAAGTATAATGTGTTATAAAGATGGCATTTCAAATTTATGGGGAGAAATGAATTAATCAACAAATGGTATTGAGCCACTTGAGGGGTCATCTGGAGACCAAGGTTGGATCCCTACCTTGCACCTTACACTAAAATAAATGATTGCTGTATTAAGGATTTAAGTATAAAAATGAAATCATGAAAGTACTAGAAGATATCACACGAATTAAGTTTATTTACAATTTAGGAATGGGAAAGACCTTTCTAACCATGACATAAAACCCAGAAGACTAAAGATATTGATATATTTGACTTTACACACACACACACACACACACACACACACACACACACACTTTTGCTTGACATAAAATGATTTAAAAAAGTCTGTAACTCATATTTCAGCTAAACGGCCAGTTTCCAACAAATCACTAAAAAAATCAATAATCTAAAAGATTTAAAAAGATAGTTCACAGAAAAGAGAACACAACTGGCTTTTAACATATGGAAAAAATCCTCAAACTCATCGATAAGACAAGTGTCATTTAACCTGCAACAGACTCATATCCTAAGCGCTCAGATTGGCAACGACCAGAGAGGCCAAGGCAAAGATACGGGAAAAACAGGCCCTTCCATACATTGTTTATGAAAGTGTAAGTAGAGAAGCCTCTTTGGAGATCAATCTGACAATATCTATCAAGGACTGAGGCATTTACTTAATTTCATCTAGAGTTCAAAGACAGGCAAAATTAATCTGGGTCAGAAAGAAAGACTGATTATTGCTGGGGGGTGACAGAGTAGAAGGGAGCTTTTGGGAAGCTTCTGGAATTGAAGAAATGCTCTATTTTTTAAATGTTTATTTAAAAGAAAGAGAGAGAGAGAGAGAGAGAGAGAGAGAGAGAGAGAGAGAGAGGGAGAGAGAGCGCATACCCGAGCATGAGTTAGGGAGGGGTAGAGAGAGAGAGTCCCAAGCAGGCTCCACACTGTCAGCACAGAGCCCAAGGCACAGCTTAATTCATGAGCTCAAGACCTGAGCCAAAATCAAGAGTCAGATGCTTAACCAACTGAGCAACCCAGGTGCCCCAGAAATGCTGTGTTTCTTGATGTGCAGGTTATACTGGTGTGTTCAGGTTATAAAAAAATGAATGTAACTGTACACTTAGGATTTGACCTTTTCTGTGTTTCATGTTGTGTTATATATAGGTGAATAAAACTCCAGAAATTACATACATGCAAAAATGGCCTTTTATCCACTTCTAGGCATTTATCTTATAGATTAATGGTTCTCAATTAGGGGTGATTTTGTCCCCCTGCAAGATATCTGACAATGTGTGAAGACATTTTTTGGTTGCCTCAACTAGGGGATGCCCCTGACTCATAGTGGCTAGAGGCTCATGAGGTTACTAAATATCCTACGGCGCATTAGCCCTGCCGCAAAGAATGATCTGGCCCCAGATGTCAAGAGTGCTGAGGTCAGGAAACTGTACAGATAAACTCACTGGCAATGCAAAAAAAAATTAAATAAAAGAAAGGTACAGTGTAGAATCCTTCAAGACACCTTAGGCAGGTGACCAAGGTTAACATCACCAGTATGGCAGTCTCCCTTTATCCACCAGCGATATATTCCAAGACCCCCAGTGGATGCCTAAAACTATGGGTAATACTGAACCGTACTGGCCCCTATATATACTGCTATTTCCTATATGTAGATCCCTATGAAAAAGTTTAATTTATAAACTAGGCACAGTAAGAGACAGAGAATAGCAAAACAGAACAATTGTAGCAATATACTGTAATAAAAGTGACATGGATGTGGTCTCTCTCTCAAAATATCTTCTTGTACTCACCCTTCTTCATGTGATGGATGTGAGAGGTTAAAATGCCCACTTGAAACAAAGGGACATCATCACTTCATGACATAGGCATTGTGACAATTGCCCTTCTGACCACACGTAAAAAGGAGGATTATCTGCTTCTGACAGCGCTAGACCATGGGTAACTGAAACCTTGGAAAGCCAAACTGCGGATAAGGAGGCACCACTGCAATAAAATGTATGGTGGGCTCCTTCCCAATAGTGCATTACCTCAATGTAATCATGAGGAAACATCAGATAAACCCAAATTGAAAACACAATTGACTAGTGCTGTTCAAAGGATGAGGTCATGAAAGGCAAAGACCAAGGAACTACCGCGGACCGGAGGAGATCCAGGAGACAGGACAACTAAATGCAAAACAGGATCCTGGTACAGAAAGAATGACATTGGTGGGAAAACTGGTGAAATCTGCATGTACTTTAGTGAAGAGCATTGTCCTGGGATTCACAGCCTGGTTTTGATAGTGGTTCTATGACCCTGTAAGGTGTTGACATGGAAGGAAGTTGGGGGACAGCCGCATGTTTTCTGTACTAGTTTTGTAACTCCTCTTCCAGTCTAAAGCTACCTCACAATAAAAGGTTAAAAAAAAAACACAATCTGTAGTAAAGAAAAAAAAAAAAGGATGAGGCCACTCTATTTACATTGGTACAAAACAACTCTAAAGCACAGTTCAGAGGAAAAACGATATGCAACAGTACGGTAGCATGCTAATATTTGCACGAAAAAGGGAAAAACAAATATGCAAACATACAAATTTCGAATTTCACACCTTGTGCATAGATTCCTTACTCAGAAAACAAGTTAATTCCAAAGTCACACTGAAAACCAAGCATCTGTGGTAGAGACGGCCTTTGCTATGATTATTCAGTGCCCACAATGCCTATTTACAAGGCACTGAGGAAATAAATTCAAAGATTGGCAAAGAGTGGCTTCTCCAGTGTGAATTCTTTCTTTTCATCTTCAACGCCACTGCCTCATTCAAGTCCTCATCCTCTCTCATCAGGACAAACGCAGTCATTTCCTGCAGGTCTTCTTGAATGCAGTCTTCCTGAGGCTCAGTATGTCTGAAATCTTTTTGAAAACATAGATCTAGACTGAAGCCATCCAGCACTCCTTTTGGGACTCACTTAAAACCTGTACGACACAGCCTCACTCTTCACTTAGAGTTTCTGCCCCTCTCCTCTGCCCCTCTCCTCTGCCTGCTGCCTCCATGCACCCCTGTACCAACTGCACCTAACTACCCACATCCCACAGCTCCTCTGTGCCCCTGCCCAGACTGCTGCTTGTGCTGGGAGAGCCCTCCTGGCCCCTCGTCCAGGCCCGCCTCCCTGTAGGCTGCACCACACTGAAGAGGCGGATGGTAAGCATCGCCTACTGCCTGCCCTCACACAGCTCAGTCCAGTGAAGGAACCAGAAGTGAAGTGAATAATAGACAGCCACGAAATCATCCTCTGTGTTCTTCAAGGCCAAATCCAGGAGCCCCATCTTTGCGAAGTCTTCCTTCCTCTCCTCTATTCCAACCAGGAAGAACCATCAGGGTTCAATGCGCATTCCACCCTAAACTGCTGAGTGACTGCCCCACCTGTCTCCTCTCCAACCCCTTTGGAGGCTTCCCTCCATCATGAACTCCCGGGGGGGCACCGGCTGTGTTTCAGTGCCTCCTCATCGCGTTAGCTGGCACATGTCTGGAAGCACACTGAACATACCCAAAAAAGATTTGCTGAATAAGCAAATGAATGAATGAATGAAGGAACAAATACATTCGCTAGTGATGCAACGCACAGCTTTGATAGCGTGAGGGAAAAGCCGATGTAGTCTAAGCATTTACCGAGCTCAGGCATTAAGCTAAGTACTTCATTACTCCTCATACCAACCTTGGGAGACAGAAACTATCACTAATCACACTTCGCAGTGAGCTGCTCCAGCTGCAGAGCTGGGACCTTTCCTGGCCCTACGACACACACTCGTACCCACTGGTTATGATACTGTCTTTTGATGGCTCCCAATTTCCTCTTCCGCTTCCTCCCCCTACAATTTCACATCCTGTGCACCAACCAGGCAGGAATGCCCATCATTGTCTCGTGTTTGCAGTGGAATGGAATGCTCTGGGCCCTCTGCCTGCAATGTTCCATTTGCAAGCATCGCTGGGCAGCATCATCTTGGCTCAAATGAAGTGTACAGCCACTGAAGCCACATCAGGGGTTGGGGTGCACAGGCTTCCCTCCTTCCCACTCCTACCCCAGGATGAGAAGCGAGAAAACTCTTCTCAAGCCCAACTCCCGAATAAGAGGGATAAAGGAGAATCATGTTTGTAATATACAGGATTTTATCCTGTCTTGGATCTTAAACTTTGTGGTCAATTGAGAAAGAATAAAGTTTTATAGAAAAAAAAAAAAGAGGAACTAAAGTCAGATGGGAAAGCAAAACAGAACAAACAAAAAAACCCCTGAAATAAAACCAAACCAAACCAAATCAAACAGCAGTGGAAAGCCACTGTCCGGGACAAAGAACAAGGAAAATGAAACAGCTGTCTGGTTCTAGCATCTGTTACCTCACTGGCTACGTTTAAGTATCAACTACATTTTGCAGCAGAATTACTCAAGCGTCTGCAGGACAAATAAGCCAATGCCAAGCTTCCTTCCCCTGGAAGGAAAACACAGGCAAGGTCTGAGTCCCTGGGAAGACAGTGCTGTTTCTGCGCTCAAGGCTTTGCCATTTTTCTTCAACTGGCGGTGGTCTGTTTTAAGTGCTGGGAAGGGTGTTTTGATCCTCTTCCTCACTGGGCACCCACTGAGTGTTTGGAGAACAACTCGGTCTCAAAGCAATACTGAAGGCAACGGTTATGTAAAAACCCTCAGAAATGTGTTGCTGATAACACAAGCCAAAAGGGAGATAAAATAAGCGCTGGATGAAAAAAAGTTACTAATCCAAATTTTCCACAAGTACTACTGCAGTTTGAAGTCTTCCCCCAGGCTGGCATGCCAGCCCCACTTCTGGAAGGCTCCCCAAGTCCTGAGGTTGGTCACTCCTTCCACGTACTGTAGGCTGCAGAGACGGTCACCTGGCTGGGGCCACCCTGTGTGTAGAGTGGGTAGGGGGGGAATGCTGCCGGGTGAAGGCAGGGTCAGGGTCCCCGGTCACTCTACTGGCAAAGGGTGGGGATGGGGGGGCAAGAAATGGCAGATAACACACAACTTGCAAAGTCTGGAGAACTCTCTGAGGAGGCAGTCTACTGTAAACTTCCAAACACTTCTGGAAAATTGGGGCCATCTGCTGCCAAAGCCCAACAGTTTTGAGAGAGGCTGCAGATGCCGGGCAAGAGGCTGAGACGGAGGCAGGCAGGACAGCTTTCAACCTGGCACCCAACCCAACGTCCTACCGCGCGGCCCTGTCTGTCTGAGAGCGGCAGGGCGAGGCTCTGGTTCCGGCCAGCTGCCCACTGCGGCCAGGTATGCAGCATTAAAGGGGCAGGTTTCCTTTAGATCAGCAGTACTCAAGCCCAGTTGAGTGTGAGATCCACCAGGAAAGCGGTCTTCTGGAGATTCAAAGGCCCAAGTTCTGGAGTGGAACATTACAACTTCTGACATTCTTGGGAGGAGCTTCTAATGCCCCACCAAGTTTAGAAGTGACCAACATCAGAGAAAAAACACTAGTTCCAGGTGGAATTCTGACACCCTGAGCTTCCTGGACCCCACAGGGGTCTCTAGCCATCAAGATGCCTGTGAGAATCTCTATAGGATCTGGGAAAGTCTGCAAAGAGCTCTTCCATCCTGGGCCTGGGGGTGTGCCAAGAGAGAGATACTAGCTGCTGGAGAGCAATTCCTGGGGCGCCCAGGGTAGCAGGAGGAACAAAAAGGACAACACAAGGAAAGATGCAGAAAAGAAGGACCGGCCAATAAGGCCGCCAGCTACATAGCCTCTCCTCTACCACTGGCTCCAAGATGGAAAAAATGGTACTAGCTAACCTTTCCTGAGTGCACACTACATTCTAAGTACTCTAACTCATTTGTTCCTTAGCCCTTGTAATAACCCTGTGATGTGTAAGTAGAACTATTTCCCCCGTTTTGCAGATTAGAAAACTGAGGCAGAAGAGACTGTGTAACTTGCTGAAGAGGCAGAGGCAAGATAAGACCCTGGGTGCCTGACTTGGGAGGCTACCTTCTTAACCACTGTGCAATATGAACAGCACCTCCACGGTGTACTGAAAGGCTGAGAGAACTAAATGGGAAGAGCAAAGGAGCAAACATTAGGTAGAAAAGAACACATAATGCCCTCAAACATCTATTACCATTCTAGACACTCTTGCCTTCCTGAAACAACTGGCCTACGGCTTCTGTGCTCAATACTTAAAAACATAGCATGACGTGCACATCTGAGTCCAGCGCAAATGCCATGACATGTAGGCACACTCTTGGTTGAGTCCGTTATAAGGCTGGTGTTCATCGTTTCCCAGAACTACCTTCCTTTCCAGGTGGGGCAGTCAGGCATGGCTTCGGGGCAATGATGGTGGAATGTGCTGCCGCGAAGCTTGTAGAGTAGAGGGATGAGTGGTCATTACATAGCATCTTTCAGCTTGGAATCTCCAGGAACCGGGGTGATGAGAGGGGACAGATACATATATTTCATGCTGGAAAGGGGTGACAGCTCTCTGAGGCTGTGATCATTGTCAGAACATTCCCCTCGCTCCCTACTTCGTGCCCTGTCTCTGGGAGCAGTGTCATACTCTTTCATTCAGTTGATGACACCTACCTTTGCCTTCCCCACCCCCTGCACCACCTACCAGGATATCTGAGCCTCCATAGCTTTAAAGTCTTGTTAAATAGTGACTCTGCTTTCCAGTGACTTTTCTGACAGAGACAGGAGGAACTTGTAATCATAAAAAAGATGGATTGGGCTAATTGCATAAAGTTCATTTCCCCTTTGTCATAAATATTTACCATCCAAATGTTTATAACTTTTATGTTTGGACTTTCTTGAAATGCTTTATTGAATTAAAAACATCACATTACCATTGGCTAAAAGAGGAGACAGCTATATTTGCCAATAATTACTGCAACAAATGCCAGCGATTGATGCCAACTTTTTTTTTGGTAGTTCATATTTCCATAGACAGCTTTGAGTCTTACAATACCAGCATTTTGCAGATGTAATGGTGATGGTGTGGGGATCTCCAGGGCTCTAGACATGAAAATGGACTGTATTTTAATTTTTCTTGGTTCTCTGGTATGCAAATGTTTAAGAAGTCCAGAGATCTGGTTAATATTTGAAGCTAGGCTACTCCCAAAGCAACCGTTTTTCCCAAATTATTTACCCTATGCCTTTGAGTGAAGAAATGGCTTTTAAGTTTGACCTTAAAATGGCTATGAATTGTGTTGAAGAACATACACAAAGACCCAGTCAGAAGGAGGCTGTGTATTTGAAATTCCAGCTGAAGAAGAGTAATAGCTCATGGCAAGCCAGCACTTCCTGTTGGGGACAGATGGTGGCCTGCGGCTGCCTAGCACTGGGCTCCTGGCCTTGTGCTGTGAGGCACCTTTGGAGCCTATAAACACCTTTTCAGAATAAGATTTGTCAGTGCATTATTATAAAATTCACAAGATTGCCAAAGAAACAATTAGATTTAATTATAATTCAAAATACAAAAATAAATACCAGTTTGTAATAGAGTAACATGTATTTCTTTGTCAACACATTACCTAAGAAGATCTGGCTGTGGGTGTAATATCCACCATAGTTTAAAATATTTTTCTTTCTTTCTTTTTATTTGAGAGAGAGAGGGAGGAGGGGAGAGAAAACACACAAGCAAGCAAGGGAGAGGGGCATGGAGAGGGGCATGGAGGGGGAGAGAGGGGGAGAGACAGAGAGAGAGAGAAAGAGAATTTTAAACAGGCCCCATGCTCAGTGCATAGCACAACAGGGGGCTTGATCTCATGATCAAGCCTGGGATCATGACCCTGGGATCATGACCTGAGCCAAAATCAAGAGTTGGATGCTCGACTGACTGAGCCACCCAGGTGCCCTTGTAATTTTAATTTTTTTAATATTTATTTTTGAGACACAGAGAGAGAGAGAGAGAGAGAGAGAGAGAGAGAGGGAGAGAGAAAAAGTGAACAGAGGAGTGGCAAAGAGAGGGAGACACAGAATCCAAAGCAGGTTACAGACTCTGAGCTGTCAGCATAGAGTCTGACACAGGGTTCGAACCCATGAACTCTGAGATCATGACCTGAGCCAAAGTCGGATGCTTACCGGACTGAACCACCCAGATGCCCCCATAGTTTTAAAGTAGTCGTGACAAAAACCACAATGACAAATTCCACCACACGCCTGTCAGAATGGCTAAAATGAACAACTCAGGAAACAACAGATGTTAACAAGGATGCAGAGAAAGGGGAACCCTTTTGCACTGCTGGTGGGAATGCAAACTGGTGAAGCCACTCTGGAAAATAGTATGGAGGTTTCTCAAAAATTTAAAAATAGTACTACCCTACAACCCAACAGTTGCACTACTAGGTATTTATCCAAAGAATACAAAAATGCTGATTCGAAGAGGCACTTGCCACCCCAATGTTTATAGCAGCACTATCGACAATAGCTGAAGTATGCAAAGAACCCCAATGTCCATTGACGGATGAATGGATAAAGAAGACGTGGTGTATATATACAATAGAACATTACTTGGTGATCAAAATGAATGAAATCTTGCCATTTTCAACAACATAGCATGTGTATTATGCTAAGTGAAATAAGTCCATCAGAGAAGGACAAATATCATATGATTTCACTCATATGTGGAATTTAAGAAACAAAACAGATGAACATAGAGGAAGAGAAGCAAATATAAGATAAAAACGGAGAGGGAGACAAACCTTAAGAGACTCTTAAATACAGGGAACAAACTGAGGGGTGCTGGTGGGGTGTTGGGTGGGAGGGATGGGTTAAACTGATTGGCATTAAGGAGGACACTTGTTGGGATGAGAACTGGGTGTTATGTGTAAGTGATGAATCACTAAATTCTATTCCTGAAATCATTATTACACTGTATATTAACTTGGATTTAAATAAAAAATTAATAATAAAATAAAAATATAAATTGGTGTAATAAAAAAATAAAGTAGTGGTGAGTGTAAATGATAATTTGAGATAGCAGCTACAACACAGATGAAAATATCTATGAATCCTAATCACGAGACAGTCATAGGTACTGCTAACACTGCTGTGGCTTGCTGCCAACATCCGCGGTCGAAGGAAATACAGTTGATCACTGAACAACACAGGCGTAAGGATGCTGATCCCAACACCATCAAAAATCCATATATAACTTTTGAACTACTAATAGCTTACAGTTGGAAGCCTTACCAATAACATAAATAGTGGATTACTACATATTTTGTACATTACATATATTAAATATTGTATTCTTACAGTAAATTTAGCGTACGTAAAAGAACACGTTAAGAAAACTGTAAGAGAAAATACATTCATAGTGCTGTACTGGATTTATAGATATAAAAAAAATCCATGCATAAGTGGATTCACAGAGTTCACATCTGTGTTGTCCAAAGTTTAACTGTAGTCATTTCAGGCACAGATTGAAGATAACAAAAAGATGTAAAGTTTCATCATCTTTGTTCACAAACCCTCTGAAATCTATCCGCAGACCCTGGTTCAGAACCCCTGCCTCCACACGATAATAAAGATGTGTTCATGAGAAACACAGCCCTCTTGAGACGACGGCCCTCTACCTTCTGCCAGGGATAAGCTTTTGTTCCTCATAAAAGGCAGAAGCAAAATGAAAATGCTTCCCACCAGGAGTCATGGGTTAGTATTTGCCTCAAAATACAATCTCTCCAGTTCTTCTCTTCTTATTTTTATGGGTCCATATTCCAGAAAGCGAAAAAGAAAACGGTCAACTCCTCGGCACTGGTGGGTTTCATGGGTTCATTCCCTTGGCAGTGTCCAGCTTCTGTTACATTTCATTATTATTCTCTTTTGTGTGATAGGCTTAAAGTTCTAAAAATTTCTAAGATAAAAGATACACATACCCTATTTGTCTCATTGATGTGTAGGTACTTTTCCAACCTTCCCCCCTCCTGCTCTGCACAGGAATGCCAGCTGAGGGGCTTGCCAATGAATTTCTCGCCATCAAAAGTCTTTGAGGGAGCCCAGATCTGAGAACCTGGACAATGTTTCCAACTACCATGCATGAATGTGGTTTGTAAAGGGAGAGATTCCTTTAGATTTCTGGAAGTTTTTAATTTTTTTAAATGTTTGTTTATTTTTGAGAGAGAGACAGAGCATAAGCAGGGGAGGGGTATAGAGAGGAGAGAGAGGGAGACACAGAATCTGAAGCAGGTTCCAGGCTCCAACTGTTGGCACAGAGCCTGACGTGCGGCTTGAACTCACAAACCATGAGATCATGACCTGAGCTGAAGTCAGACGTTTAACTGACTGAGCCACCCAGGCGCACCCAGATTTCTGGAGTTTTAATGGCTTTATGATATTCATTCTCCTAAAGTTCCTGGCTAGGAGTTTTTTTGTTTCTTTCTCATGGTGTTTAGTAAGTAGTAATTTCTTTTTCCTATTAAAGGAAAAAAAGGGGGCCTCATGTGATATACAGAATTTTGTTGAGAATTGCCTCTGAAATAACCAGAGAAACCTTGATATGTCATGACATCATGGGTGTGATTATCGTGAAGGAGTCAACAGCTGGATGCACGGGACGAGAACAGGGGCCACAGGAGACCCACATCTAAACAGAAGTGGTCCTGGGCCCTAATGTCAACTGCAACAGTTTTTTAGCATAATGAAATATAAATGACTAATATGCACTTATAATTCACCTTTACATAATCTGTTCTAATATACTTAAGGGGTCACAGGGATAAGTGATATATGCTCACACTGTTTTCTTTGTTGGATTAGCTATATACTTTTGTTGTGTTATTTATTGGTTGATTTACAGGTGATATATCTTTAATTTATCACAGTCTGTCTTGACATGCAATTATTCCACCTCGTACGTAGCATAAAGACCTTACAATAGTATATGACTATTTTCTCCTATTTGGTCTTTGTGCATGTGTCACACATTTTATGTTTACATATGTTATAAACTCTGCAATATTGGTTTCCTGTGGCAAAGCTGTTAGTGTTTCCAACTGCTTCTCTAAAAAACATTACCATAAATGTGGTGGCTTGAAATAACACCAGTTTCTCATTGTACAGTTCTGGAGGTTAGAGGTCCAAAATCAGTCTAACTGGGCTTAAGTTCGGTTTTAACAGGGCTGGTTCCCATCTGGAGGCTCCAAGCGGAAAATGTGTCTCCTTGAAGTTTCCAGCTCCTAGAGGCTACTTGCTCTCCTTGGCTTCTGGCCTCTCCTTGCATGACCCCCACCTCTCCTACTACTTATTCTGATTCCTGCTTCCCTCTTAGTAAGGACCCTTCTTATTACATCAGGCCACCGGATAATCCAGGAGATGTCTCCATCTCAAGATCCTTAACTTAGCCACACCTGAGAAGTCTCTTTTGCCATATATGATAAAGCTCACAGGTTCTGGGGATTGGGACATGGGTATGTACCATGACTAGATTCTTACATTTTTTACAAGACAGTTGTTTAAATGGCTAATGATCCTTTTTAAAGATATTTGAACATATTTAAATATATATTCACCCATATAGTCACTCCTTTCAGGGTTCTTCATTCCTTTGTGTAGATCCATAGTTTCATTAGTAGATGAAATGATAGTAGTCATTTTCTTTCTGCCTGAAAGACTTCCTTTAATATTTCTTATAGCATGGGTTGGCCAGAGATGAATATTTTCAGCTTTTGCAACATAAAAATACTCCATTTCACCTTAATTTTGGAAAGAGATTTTTGCTAGGTGTACATTTCTAAGGTGACAGCCCTTTTTTTTTCCCTCAGTACTTTATTTTTTTTATGATTTTATTTTTTTAAGTTTATTTATTTTGAGACAGAGAGAGCATGAGTGGGGGAGGGGCACAGAGAGGGAAAGAGAGAATCCCAAGCAGGCTCCGCATGCCAGTGCAGAGCCCATTATGAGGCTTGAATCCACGAAACTGTGAGATTGTGACCTGAGCCGAAACCAAGAGTCGGTTGCTTAACTGACTGAACGACTTGGGCGTCCTTCTCTCAGCACTTTAAAGATGCAGTTCCACATCTTTCTGCTTGCGTTGTTTTGGATGAGAAATACACTTTTTCACCTTTGTTTATGTGTTCCTAACTTTTTTCCTCTGGCCCTTTTAAGACATTCTCTTTATCATTACTTTTAGGCAGTTGGATTATGATGAGTGCTGGTCTGGATTTCTTCGTGTTTCTTGTGCTTGGGGTTTGCTGAGTTTCTTGGATCTGTGGGCTTAACATTTTCATCAAGTTTGGAATTTTTTTAGCCTTTATTTCTTCAAATATTATTTCTGTTCTTGTTCTCTCTTATCTCCTTTTGGGGGTGTCGACTGCATATGTCTTAGGTCACCTCAAGTCCCACAGCTCACTGATGCGGTCTTCTTTTTCTTGTCCATATTTTTTCTCCTTGTGTTTCATTTTGGATAGTTTCAATCTCTTTGTCTTCAAGTTTACCAATATCTCTTCTGCAATCTCTCATTTCCCAGCAACCTCATGCAGGGTCCCGTTCATCTCCAACAGTGAAGTTTTCATTTCTAGAAGTTTCCTTGGGATCTGTTTTATATCTTCCATATCTCTACCTAACGTGCTAAATCTTTCTGCTACCTTCTTGAACTTGGAATTTGATGATAATTACTGTTTTAATGCCTTTGTCTGTTAATTCTGTCATCTGTGTCTTTCTTGGTCAGTTCTGATTTATTTTTCTCCTCATTATGGATGTATTTTTCTGCTCCTTTGAAGGCCTAGTAATTTTTTATTTGATGCTAGATATTGTGAATTTTATTTTATTGAGTGCTGGATGGTTTTGTATTTCTACAAATATTTTTGAGCTTTGTTCTAGGACTTGGTTAGGTCACCTGGAAACTATTTAATTCTTTCAGATTTCGCTTGTAAACTTTATTAGGTGGCACTGATTAGCATGTCGTATTGGGCTAATTTTGCCATGCTACTGATGCAACACCCTTCTGTGGATTTAAGTGAGCTTCTGAGGTTGTTCTTCTAACATTTTCAGATGGATCTTTTCCTGACCTTGGGTAGTTCTCTCACACATACATTGCTGAGTACTAAGCTGAAGATTCACGGAGACCTTGTACAGATTTCTGAGGTTCTGTCTTTATAAAGCTCTCTCTTCTATGGCACTCTGCTCTGTGAACTCCCTGTACTCCCAGCTCCATTTCTTCAACTCAAGAGGACTTGCTTCTTCTCAGTTCTCCCTCCCTGTGTCACAGCCTGGAGACCGTCCAGGCAGCAAGCCAGGACAATTAGGGGGCTCAGCTTATGTGCTACACATCTCTCAAGGATCACAATTCTTCCTTGCCTGATATCCAAGGTCATGAAAAATCACTGTTACATACAGTTCATCTGATTTCTTAGTTGCTTCAGGTGGGAGGGTAAATCTGGTTCCTGTTACTTTGTCTTGGCCAAAGGCAGAAGGCAAGATAAGAAACCTAAAGGCAACATGCAACCATGACCATTTTATAACATGACATCCATTTCAATCCACAAGGGCATTAAAGAATAATAATGGTTATAAAGACCAATTTGGCACTGGATTAAAAGACCTTTCCGATTGGTTCTAGATGTCTCTTGCTGCCAGAAGAGTACAGGTTTTACATAATGCTTAATTTTTCATGGCCCTGAGAAGCTCAATACAGAGAAATGCTGATCCTAGAGATGTCCACAGACAGATTAGTTCTGTGCTCCAACGGGTGGGAATCAGTGTTATCCAGAAAGGTAATAATTATGCACACATATCAGCTCAAATCTTTGGGTGCTGACATTGTGACAAACTCAGTTCTCAGCACCTTATGTGTATTAACTCACCAGGAGCCTTGGATTTTACCAACGAGGGCGCTAATGCACAAATAGACAAACAGAGACGGTCACTAGGAACCAGCGTGTAGTCAATCACTATTAGATGTACTGTGCTGCTTTGAAGAGTTTCTTGCCCTGGGAGGAAACCATAGGTCAGATCTGTATTGACCCCTGCAAGATATCTGACAGAGTCTTACATGTATGCTGGTGAACTAGACGGTGAAATCAGGCTTAGAGAATCAACATATTATAATTATACAGAGAGGTCTCTATGAGTTTCTTCCTCAACTCGGCTTGCCCACAGGGTCATCAGTGGTGGGGTGAAGTCACATAAGAACTTAAATTTTCTGTTAGGGTTATGGATGGATCCCAGATCAAAATATACTTACTGAGCACCTACTATGTGCCAGACACTGACCAAGGTACTTGGAAAACACTGGGGAGCAAAAGTAAAATCCCTGCCCTTGAAGGATTTATACTCTAGAAGAGGGAGATTATCAATAATCATGACAAACCAATGAATTATACAGCACATTTAAAAATGTTACGTTTATGGGGGTGCCTGGATGCCTCAGTCAGTTAAGCATCTGACTTCGGCTCAGGTCATAGTCTCATGGTTTGTGAGTTCGAGTCCCATATGAGACTCTCTGCTGTCCGTGCAGAGCCTGCTTCTGTTCCTCTGTCCATCCCCACCCCCGCTCTCTCTGCATATCCCCTGATCTCTCTCTTTCTCTCAAAAACAAATAAGCTTACAAAATGTTAAGTTTATGAACACAGGACTTTCCCTTAGGGAATCAGGAGATGTGGGTGCTGTTGGAGTGGGTGGGGGAGGGTTACCAAGTTGAAATGTTAGGATATGTGCTGCCGAAGCGAGCACGCAAGTTGAAACTTTAAATAGCATGGTCAGGGTAGGTCTCCTTGAGAAGCTTACCTCTGAAAAAAAAACAAAAAACAAAAAACAAAAAAAAGAAAGAAAAAAGAGTTGAGAGACTTAGTCACAGGGACAGATGGGAGAAGAGCGTCCAGGCAGAGGAAACAGCCAGCATGAAACAGAGTGTCCTTGCCAGGACCATGTCTTGCAGGTTCAAGAAAGAGTGGAAAGGCAATTAAACTGGAACAGAATAGGTGAAGGGGAGTGCAGAAGGAAATGAAGACCAGAAGAAGAAGGGAAAGGGGCTCCTACTAGCACTACATAGTGTTATAGGGGAACAAGAAAGGAATAATATGACATATGTATGCTCTCCTGTTATACTGAACACCAACTGAAACATGGATCCATAAAGGTAAAACACGAGTAACCTCAGGATAAGACAAGCCTTAGAATCCCGCAGCGGGGTGCTGCCTTGGTTTGGCTTTGAGTCATGTGGTGTGTCCCAGGCCTAGGGCCAGGATTCCCCAAGTTCTTGGTTCTCAGCTGGCCTCTGTCTTTCTCCTCTGACACTGCCTCCTGTGCCTTAGTATGACACTTCCTCCTGTGTGAAGTTACCACCATCTGGGAGATTCATGGTGAAGGAAGCACCCTAGCCTCGCAAGCAGCGAGCTTCCCCAAGGCTGCTGGCCATCTAAGTCAGCTATGCTAACAGGTGCTCTTTCTCTCCCCTAAGGAATCGTTCCCACTAGGCACCAGGAAGGAAAATGCCCATTTTATTTTAGTACTGATGAAACTCTCAGGGAAAAGGCAAGGAGGAGAACATATTCTGTGGTTCCTGGTGAGCTGAAGGAAGAAATGTTCAGCTTCCTTAGAACTTACTAAACGAGAAGATTTCACTTTATATAATTGTATCTTGAGCTTCTAGGGAGAATAAAAAGTGACATAGCTGAGTTGATCATGACTTGTTGACATTTCACTGTCTTCTAACAAAACGATGCTAGCAGAGGAAAATAAAATACCAGGTCACCTTCCTCCCCTATGGGGTCTGTCTTTGAATGACTGTATGTAGCCTTCCATTTCTCCTTCAGTAACAGACACCCGGGCTCAGTCTGCAGCCCATTCCTTCCTGGCTGGGTGATCTCAGCCCATTGCCTAACCTCTCTGAGCCTCTGTCTTCTCACCTGTTAAATGGGGTTCAAAGCCTCTGCCTTAAGGGTTGCAGTTGGGGTTTCATGTTACAATGCATGGAAAGCTGACCCTTCTTACGCACTCTCTCCATACACTCTCTCTGCCTGGGAAACCATGAGCACCCAGTATAGGTACCTTCCTCCTCCTACCCTTCCTGGCCCAACTGGTATGCAATTGTCTGGCTCCTAAAAGGCAAGTGTGGCTGCAGCTCTCAGCAAGGAGGCAGTCTCTGCCCAGCTCCCCCCGACTCCCCATCCATCCTGCCCCTGGTAGGGCCAGCACAGCCTGGCCTGCAACATCCCACCAGTCCTGAGAAGACTCCACGGTGGGCAGAGTGGCTGCTCTGTGTCCCATGACTCAGCTGGGCACTTTCCTCTTCTCCACCCCAGGAGCCTGGGGCATTTCTACTCCTCCTGAGGGCTCAGGCTCCTCCCCTGGGGTTTAATGGCATGGATTTTGTGTTCTCACTGCATCATCAAAGGACTCTCTGAAACCTGCCTTTCTTATGGTTCTGTATCAGCAGGTACTGGAAAGGACTGGATGGTATATGAAGGAGGGTCTCATATGCCTCCTGGTTGGCGTATGGTATATGAAGGAGAATCTTAATGGTCAAGGCCGATGGTGAGCACCAGGAACCGGAGCAGACAGCTGGGGATGATCAAGTCCTGGGGCCCACTGCATCTCTCCAGAGAGGCGTCCTTCAATGCTGCTGCTGGGCAGAAGGTACAAGGCACAGGGGTGTAAAGTAGGACTCAGTTCTCTGTTACCAAGGCCTGGATGGGACCCTTGCTGGCCCCTCTGCAGGGGAATGGGAGAGGACAACGCTGTGCACAAATGCCCTTTGGGGAAACAGCTAGCAGGAGGTGCTAGGCTAGCGTGGGGGTTTCCGCACCCCAAACAATGACAGGTAGTGCTCCACCTGAAGACTTCACCCTGATTTCCCGAACTGACTCCCACATAGCCAGGAAGCTCTCAAGAGGCCGCCTCCCACCTCCCGGAGTTCAGGCTGACTTGTTCTGCTGGCTGTGACCCCGGGGTCACATGTTGGAGGCACAGTCCCTGGTGTGTCTATCTTGGAGATGGTCCCACCCTGGGTTGGGGTCTCTCTCTGGGAATGTGGTCAGCCCTCCAGGCTCCCTCTCTGGGCCTAGATGCCTATTTTGAGCTCCAGCACTGGACTGCCCTCGCTCAGGCCAGTTGCCACTCGGCGGCTCCTGAGTCCCACACATCCCCAGCTAGTTCTGCTTCTGTCCTTCTGCTCTACAATGGCACAGGCTCTGCTCCCCTACCTGAGCCAACTGCCAACTGCCAGCGAGAACACAGGCCGCTCTGGCCTCCATCTGGGCCACGACATGGAGACCGTGCTGCCCCAGGTCCTGGTGCATCTACACTGGCACCGGCACCCACAAGGTGGCCAAGCTATGGCTTGCTGTCAACAACCTGATGGGGAAAACATATGCTCTGGGGGTGAATAGACCCGAGTCAAATTCTTGCTCTACTACCTGCTAACCAAGCCATTTCGAATGACTGCCTCATCTCTAAGGCTTGGTGTTACCATCTGTACACTGGGGAGAACAACCCAGGGAGCCTGCGGTGACGGCTAATCGGGCTTAGATTAGAAACTTTAGGACAGGGGTGCCTGGGTGACTCAGTTGGTTAAGCGTCTGACTTTAGCTCAGGTCATGATCTCACAGTTTGTGAGTTCGATTCTTGCGTCAGGCTCCACACTGACAGCTCAGAGCCTCGAGCCTGCTGCGGATTCTGTGTTTCCCTCTCTCTCTGCCCCTCCCCAACTTGTGTTCTGTCTTGAAAAATGAATAAACATTAAAAAATTTGTTTAAAAAAAGAAGATATAGGACAAAACATGCAGGCATTGCTCACTGAAAGGTAACCTTTTAATGGAATTAATGATGCTACTATCAAATAACCAATTTATTGTTTATTAAATGTTCTTGATCTGACACTCTCCAATGCTTAAAAGTTTTTAGCTGTCTTCCATAGCTATCCAGGGCTTGATATCAGGTACCATTACATCAAGAAGTGTGGGTCAATTTTCTTTTCCCTAATGTCCTAAAGTTTTCACATTAAGACATTAGGCTATTAAGAAAGGAAAAAAGAAATGCCTTTGGATTAAAACAAAACAAAACATTAAGTCATTGGTGTTGGTAGTGACTCTGAAGCATGCCCTTACCAAACGGCCTATGTGTGGGGCACCTGGGTGGCTCAGTTGGTTAAGTGTCTGACTCTTGGTTTTGGCTCAGGTCATGATCTCACCATCCGTGAGTTCGAGTCCCACATGGAGCTCTGCACTGAGAGCGTGGAGCCCGTTTGGGATTCTCTCTTTGCCACTTCCCTGCTCGCTCTTTCTCTCTCTCAGAATCAATAAGCTTAAAAAAAATTAAAAAAAAAAAAGCTGCCTGGGTGCCGAAGTGTGCATATGTACACATGTAACTGCATGTGTATGTGTGTGCATGTGTGGCTCTCTACAGGTGCACCTATGCAAATGCCCATGAGGCTGTATGTATATGCACGCCAGGGCAAGAGAATGGGTGTGTGCAGGTACGTGTGTGTGTGTGTGTGCTGCTGCAGATACCTGTGGATACCTGTGTATGGATACCTGTGTCCTCCAACAGAAGGCAGATGCTCCATCCTGAGCCAGTCCTCCCGTGGCTGCTTACCTCCATGTTTTTGCAGAAGGTGGCATTGGTGCCAAACAGGATCTGGCACTGCTCGTTGGCGCTGTAGTGCATGCCTGGCAGCTTGTGAGGGAGGCGCACTGAGTGCTTGCTCCTGGGGTCTGTGACCAGCAAACAGGTGCTAACTTTCGACCTGAAACAGCCAAGGGGCAAGTTGACTTATAAGGCTACTTCCCGGGATTTTGTTTTGATTTGTCACTCAAGAAAAAGGGAGAAGGATGTGTCTCCAAATTACATGTGGGAAGATGACCCAGGCACTGCACTCTTTCTACCTGGCGAAATGCAGATCGTTACTAAGAAGACGATGAGGGCTTAGCAACTAGGAAGGGGCCTGAGAACAACACCTATGAGGCTAATGTACTTTTCTCAAGTTTGAGCTTTCTTGGATGAAAAACTATTTCTGAAATAGATTCCAGCAGTATTTTCTTAAAATACGTCTTTGAGGGGTGCCTGGGTGGCTCAATCGGTTAAGTGTCCGACTCATGGTTTTGGCCTCTAGGTTTTGGCTCAGGTCATGATTTCACGGTTCATGGGTTCAAACCCCAGGTAAAGCTCTGTGCTGACAGCTGTGGTGCCTCCTTGGGATTCTCTCTCTCTGCTCCTCTGCTGCTTGCTCTCTCTCTTTCCAAATAAATAAATAAACATTAAAAAAAGAATACATTTTTAAGCAAAACTATCATGAATAAAGAAAAAATAGAAGTTAGGTCATTTTTTCTTTATTTCGAATAAAAATAAAGTGCTTTTTTCCAACTCTGCAGATTCTCTTGGAAGGCCTGTATTAGGCCGTGGCAGCTGACTGGTCTAGGTGTCCCATCTGAGCACACCTTCTGCCCTCGGTAAAAACTGGCTGGTGGCATCATCTGCAAAGGATGTCGGGATTTCAAACAGGATGGAAATGTTCACAGATGTTGAGAAGAACTCTGAAAAACTGAATTGGGGGCGAGGAGCCTGTGGCTCCCTTAGGAGGTTAAATACTTGAATGCTTTTATTTTTCAATTCCCAGAAAGCAAGGCAGATGGTAGTAGAAAGCAAACCCAGCCTTGCCCCAACATTCCTGAAGAAGACAGTTGGACGCAAGTATACACAGACCAACACTGGCCACCTCCCCCGGGCTCAGATACACACAACACTTTAACAAAGGCGGTAGGACCAGCAATGTGTATATGAGCAAATGAAAATATCCTGCCTTGTTCACTGATCCTTCTGGGGCAAATGAAACAATGTCAAGTGGCTTACAACAACATTTTATGAAGATTCTGTGATAACAAGTACTCAGGAAGAAATAGACGTTATTAAAACTAATGAGTCCATTTTTAAGCCTTGTGTAGCACATAATATCCCCACCCACAGGAAATATCATGAAAGAAGACCCAGGATGAGGACAGAGGCAGAGTGATGCCTGGCTGCTCCGTCCCAGATCCACCGGGTGCTTTACTGTGTCATTGAACCGCAAAGCTCTGTATGCAGGTAAGACTGACTGAGTCCCTTCCAGCTCCATGCGGTGGACAGATGAATCCAACTAAGTAATGAAGTGATCTGGGTCTACCCATAAAACTGTAAGTTTATCCCTGAGGTCTTGACACTAAGGGATCCTCATAGGACATGAGCAAAGACTTTGTCTGACAAAGGTCTGAAATCAGACGGGCAGCTCTTCTGTAGAAATCTACAAGTGGAATGGTGCAGGTGTATTCTGGAAAGAAGGTGGCAGTTGAGATAAACATGGCCCATCCCTGCACGTAAGGGGGGAGGTGAGCAAGCCCTGCTCCTCAGCACTTGTGCCCCCTGTCAAGGGAAGCATTGAGGAAGTGACTTTTTCTGTAGCTGCCAGGCAACACTGCTATGGTAGTGTCCACTCAGAGTCAAACTACTGCAGAGAAATGAAATGGGATTCTTTTCAAGTCCTGGTCACTGTGTTGATATTCAGTCGATCAACAGTGCATTTATGAGTAGCAGCTGGGTGCCAGCATCCTACCAGACACACACTTGGGAGGAAGTTTTGGCCAGCTGTAGGAGACTCTGCGCTGACTGCCTCTTTAGGTCAGATCAGAGTTCTAGGTGATTCATTTCTCATTCCCACCCTTGCTAAGACTCCAATTATTGTGTCTTCTGGAGGTACTTAAAAAAAAACTTTTTTAAAAAATATTTTTTATTATCTTTTTTTTTTTTTGAGAGAGGGAGCAGAGCCCAATGTGGGGCTCCATCTCACAACCATGAAAATCATGATCTGAGCTGAAATCAAGAGTCAGACGCTTAACCGACTGAGCCAACCAGGCACTCCAGAAAAACTTTCTATTGTAAGTTCTTGTACAGAATCATTCAAAGACTTACTTGAGGAAGTTTTCCAGGTCATCTCGGCTGCAGGATGACCAAGAGAGGTCACTGGGGTTCCGGCCTTTCACCCACTCTCCTGACATGATGTGGGATCTTCCGGCACAGGACGAGTGGTCATCATCATGGTTCATCCCCAAGCTGCCGGAGGGAAAGGAAAAGAAGAGAGGGACACTTATGCTGTAGGCTTTCATCGGCAGTTCCAGGTTCCAGCACACTGTGCTAACTTAAATCAGGTTGGAAATACAAAGAGTGGCACAGGCTGATACCCAGTAGTCTGCTGTTCTCAACAAAGCAGAACAACAACCACAAGCTTATAGAGATATAGAGTGATGACTTCTTTACTTAATGAATGAAGATGATAGAGCAGGCACCCATAGCATTTGCTAAATAAATGAGTAAATGAAAAAATTACATTAATGTTGTGATATTATAGTTCTTACTCTGTAAACTTCTGATGATGACACTTATTTTTGATGCTAAAACAGCCCAATGTTAATAATCTAAGTGTATTGTTGCCCTAAGGAGCAGTCATGATGTGAAGGTCTAGTGGGAACTACCCATGGCTTTGACTTATATAATAATGTCATGAGTGTAAATCTTCAAATCAATGAGAAATGTGGCTTTTCTGTCTTTATACCTGGGTCCACCAACATCATACCTGTTGCCTTCCGTGTCCAGTTGTACCTAATAGACACCAAGGATGCTGGTCTAGATGTGTGTGGCTGACCACGAACTAGAAGCTGAACAAGGATCTTAGTTTGCTCACATGCTGTCACTGGGGTAACCTGAGGCACAGACCATACAAGCTCAGATGGCCCACACTTTGCCAACCTGGGATACCCAGGGCAGAAACTCACTGTGTAGAAGTACACCCATCCTTTGCCAACACACCCGATGGAGAAAACATGCACTTCCTTTCATTCAAAAATATTTATCAGAGGTTTCCCGAGTGCCAGCTAATGGACTGCAAACAGAACATACAGTGGGGTACAAAATGTCATCCCTGACTTCAGATCACTGTCTGCCTGAGCAAGGAGACAACACAGAGATAATTATAAAAGGTTCGAAAGGCTTCTCCAGAGCTACGTTTTCTGGTTTTCCTCATATGTTCCTGACCGTCTTCCATCAATTCTCCCTGCTTTCTGCTTAATCCTTGGGTCTCTCGATAGAAGCCCGCCTGTGTTCTTACTCTACACACTCTCCAAGTCACTCCATACTCTTGCCAAGGGAGACACTCCTTCACCACCACAATGTGGAGCTGGATTAGCCACAGCTATCCTAGTCCTTGGAAAATATACTACCTGGCACTCATGCCCCTGAATCTCCAGGCTGGCAGGGCAGTCTCTGGTCACCCACATATCTCTGCTTCTGTGAGTTAAGGGTGCGTTTACAAGACTTAACCGTATTTATTCTTATGATATGTCAGTAATATACTTGCTAATTCAATTAATATGTGTGGTTACATGTTGTGTTAACCAATGAAACACGAGAACAAAAGTAGTTTTCATGAAAACTAACTTAGCTCACTAAAAATAGACTGCTGCCAAATTGGATGTGGGCAAGACAAGTGTAAAGAGATGAGGGGGAAAAAATATAAAATTCTGGTCCAGACTGCTTCACAAGGATCTTTTATGTTCTACCCAATCTAAAACTGAAAAAAAGAAAAAGAAACTGGAATTCTAACTCATTTCATTATACTCGTGGTTTGTGTGAAGAAGGTGACATGCAAGTGCCATCAGCAGACACGTACCCTCAAAGAAAAAGCTTTCATCCCCACCGCAATATTAGTGAAAAAATTAACATTTTCATGGGTTAAATTTAAACCAAAAGCTTAAGGCACCTAAGTATAATTTCTTTATGTTTCTCCACTTGGATTTTTTTTTTTTTTTGGTCAGTTGGTTAATTGACCAACTACTATCCTGTCAGAAGAAAGCTTCTCTGTGGTGCCACGGACCCATGTGTTGGTGGCCATGTTTTCCCATGGTCCAGCCCACTCTACTGGACCCTACCCTGAAGAGCGCTCTCCCTCTGTGTTTCCCGAAAGGCTTTTCCAACCCCCCAGGGCAGCTTTCTATCTCAGATTCGCCACCAGTGACTGGTGCGGAGTGGGCAATCTGTGAATATTTATTGAATAAACTACTATTTAATACTGGGGAAAGCACTGAAAAAACCAGAGTATCTATATCCACTACGAGGGTGCTAAGTCTGGTGCCGTGGGGGCTTGCTCAACAGAATGATGGAAGCCTTCTCTGGTTAGACTCAGCCTTGCCCTCCTGCCAAGAAACCAGGTATCCATCCAATTCAAGTGAAATGAAGAGCCAAGAGACTGTCAGATAAATCTGACCGATAGGAGTAATTTAGATATATTTCTATTGGTTACTTTGCTGAAGAGTCCTAGTTTTCAGTGCCATTACTCAGGTTTTAAGTCCCTCCCCCTCCCCTTGTCATCTATCTATACCAACAGGTATCTACAGCTATCTATCTGCCTACCATCTTTCTTTGTTTTGTGTTAACTTTTGAAGGAACTAGCTGGTTTTCCAAGTGCCCTTAGCAAAGGATGTTAAAAGGCACTTCAAATTTGACTTAGGGTTTTATCTGATATCTTTAAATAAAACTAGTGATAGAGTTTTCAAAATAATCAGATCGTCTGAAAATTTTGATGGATTTCAGTGAACTCTGCTAAATGTGTACAGGTTCCAGAAATAAAATGACTCATGAAAACAGTGGCTCTATTCCATCTTCAAGGACAAGGTGTAAGCACAGCGCACAGACCAGGTGAAACTGCTTTGTTGTCACCCTTGGAGGATCCAATCCTACAGAGAACCAACCTGTGAGCCAGTTTTTCTTCTAGCTTTGCACTTTTATGAGCCGGTTCCCATCATCCTGGGCTGGGATCTCCTGAGCGGTCACCAGACGGGTTTTTTCAAACAACAGGGATGTTGTTTGGGAAACCACAACTGGAGGATATTCAAGCCATGGCAGAATGGCCTCGCCACATATGGAGGAATGTTTCATCTGTGACCACTTCTAAGTTTTCTCTTGTGGTTGAGTTGGTTGTAAAATGAAAGAGGTTCCTTTGCTCGTACTGCCAGGATCTGCTGGCCAGAGGGCCTGGTCTCTCAGGAGACAAAACTATGTTTAAAACAGTGCTCAGAAAAGCTGACTATGCCGTCGATAACCATATGCCTACACAGTGTGCTATGTTAGCATTTCACTACGCCGGCCCCAGAGAAGGACTTCCCCAAGGAATGTTCCAGTCAGCAAGATCAGCCAAGAGTGGGATTCTTGGATTTCGGGAGCTGTTTCTAACACAGATCATGCTTGATCTGGTTTAAAATGTTCGAATGCTAACTAAGTGCCTCATAAATTTACAGTTTGATGAACTAGCATTGGGCTGGGAGTCTTGATACTTGAGGTTTACATAAACTACTGTTTAGGCTATTTTTAGATTAAATTCAGGATCGCTTGACTGAGAAATGTATGTTGTTTTAGGTTTATGTCCCAGGCCATCTATTACTTCTGGCAACATTATATTTAACGAAAACGAGTAGCATTAAGCGCACACAGTAATTCTAACTCTAAGTAACAGAGGGGTTAAGGACACGGACAGGCCTCACATCATATGTGATCGAGATTTATCAGACACAATCACAACTAAATATATCTGCCATTTTGAAAGCATTGGTTTTACCTGGCTCTGAGCCTGTCTGTTTCTCAGAAGTTTTGGGATTCTGACAGCAGGTATACAATCAGGTCCCACCTCCCCTCAAAGAAGTCTTGGCTAGGAACCTGGGGAAATGGCTCCCGTGATATAGCCTCTCCACTGAAGGGGTTGCCGGCCAGCCCAGGCCTACCCTATCAGCCCTGTGGGCATACTGACAGTCCATTTTCAGTAAGTGCTCACGGATGCTGCGGTAATAGGGATGGCTCACAGCAGTTTCTAGGAAATGATAGGTAGACTTGTATTAATTCATATCACTTAACATGACAATAACTAACACACCAGCTTTATACCGAAAGGAAAATTCTTGACCGTCAATACTTCTTCGACAAGAACCACACTGTGCCCTCAATCTTCGGCTACTCAGAAACGTCACTTACAAGTACTAAAAGTCACTAGGGGTAACAGGCTGCACTAATTTATCCGGCTTAAATTGTCATGATCATCAATAACCCCATTTAGAGGGAAAAGAACAAGTGGGCAATAATAATATCAAAATTCTCTCACCCCGAAGGAGGTTTTCTTTGCTTCTGTTTTTTTCCAAGGAAATGAGTCTATCAGCCTTCAGGGATTCGGTAGCAAGGCAACCAGCAGAGTGGTTCTGGGGTCTCTACAGACTTGGCTTTGCCTCCTACACACACAGGATCATCACTGTAAGAGTGATCCTAAGTCACCATGAAGTTCGGATCACCAATGGGTAAATAATGATCCACAGAGCATTGGTGTTAAGTGCGCTTGGCTGTAGTGGATTATATCGCAGTAGGTGACAATGGATAAGACACATACAGTAGAAACTGTCTCTCTTCACTCGCCAGGGTACAAAAGTAATGAAAACACTCAAGTTCTTGAATTTATATATAAGGGATTTTGATGTCAGGTATATGAGTCAGGTCTGTCTTCTCCTTCTACCTGGGCTTGTGTATTGTGTGTTTATCCATACAAAATATTCACATCAAACGGGCTCTAACTTTTCATTTAACAAAAAATGCAATTAATTGTGTGTAGACAGAGTTAAAGAGAGAAAAAGAAAAGAGAGAAGGCACATAATTCTGGCCCTCACTCGGGTCCCTGAGTGTGTATGTTTTCATGTGCAAGAGTGTGCATGTGCAACAGTGTGACCACGCTGTGTATCTGCCCTTCTCTCAGGGGGTCTCCGGACCGCACTCTGTGAGCACAGCATCACGCTGAGGGTGATTTTGGTGTTTCATGACACACATTACTCATGCAACATGGGCGCAAGTTATGAAGTCTTGACAGGTGAAGTTCAAATTGTATCTGATGCTTGAAGAAATGGCTGGTTCCAACAGGGGCAGGAAGATGGGGTGTGACGGACTTGGTGTCGGGTGCCTGAGGTGGCACCTCTGAAAAGTGGTTTTTAAAGGTAATGTCGATAACTATTTTCACCTTTTATTCCTGTTTAAGAATCTCCCTCTGTACAAACAGTTGCAGTATCACTGGGCCATCATTTGGCCTGAGAATCTTCACTTCTATTTCCACTTGTATCTTTATAGCCTCCAGATAAAGCAAACAGTTCCTTCATTCTTGATGAGCCCCTTTGGGGCTGTAAAATGAGGTGATTTGGTTCAGGTCATACACCAGACCAGCCTCTTTTTTCTAAGACTATCTTTCCAGGTCAGGTAGACCCCAGCAGGCACTATGGCTCTTGAATTTATATATAAGGGATTTTGACATAAAAATCCCTTATATATAAATTCTTCAGCCACAGACTCCCTTCTGCTTGGACATGTTGCACACAGAGCAGCTGTCTTCATGTCCCAGCTGACTTCCCATTTTCTGATAGGTTTAATGAACATATGTAAACAAAGAGATGATATTGATTCAAAGGGATACATGCACCTCTATGTTTATAGCAGCATTATCTACAATAGCCAAATTATGGAAGCAGTGCAAGTATCTATCAACGGATGAGTGGATAAAGAAGATGTAGTGTATACATACAGAACAGAATATTATTCAGCCATTAAAAGAATGAGAGCTAGCCATTTGCAGCAACATGGATGGAGCTAGGGAGTATAATGCTACATGAAATAAGTCAGAGAAAGACAAATACCATATGATTTCACTCATATGTGGAATTTCAGAAACAAAACAAATGAACAAAGGAAGAGAGAGACAGAGAGAGAAACTAAGAAACAGACTCAATCCTTGAGAACAAACTGTTACCAGAGGGGAGGCGGGTGCAAGGATGAATGAAATAGGTGAAGGGGATTAAAGGACATTGATTATGATCAATGCTGAGTAACGGACAGAACTGCTAAATCACTACATTGTACACCTGAATCTAAGATAACACTGCATGTTAACCACTTTAATTAAACTAAACTAATTTAATCAAAAACTTAATTTAAAAAAGCTATGTGGAGAAAATTTTCTGTTGCAAGTAGATAGTTTATAAGTAGACTCGATTCAACCCTAGTAGATTATGTAAGCGTAGACATGGCAAAAAACATACACATTCAGTAAAGAGTATCAAGATCTGAATTTTTCCCAAGAATTGTCAAAATGAAAGTCTGACTGTGAGTATGTGTGTTCAAGGATAGCTGTCATCTCGTAATTCCTTTGAAAGATTTTTGAAATAAAATGAATTCTGAAAGAATCTGCTAATAAAGTGGTTTTCAATGATAACATACCTTAAAGAATAAAGGGGGAAAAAAGAGATGATATGAAATCCCCCTTCTCATGCAGAAGCAAGTGCTATATTTGAGGGTCCTGGCTTTGGAGTCACACAGACCTGGATGAAGATTCCAGCAACTCTGTTCCATTTCCTCATCTATGACTCGACGGGGATGAAATCTTAATGCCACTCGTTCATTTGTTCCTTCATTCAACAAGTATTTGTCAAATGCCTTCTATGAATAGAAGTCTGGCAAAGGCTAGACCCTGCCTTCGTGGAGTCTGTATTCTAAAGGACTGGAAGTGAGGCGACGTGGAAAACACACATGCTTGGGTGAAAGAAGGCTGCAGCCCCCTAACTGCAAACCGGGTGGCGTCAGAGAGCCAAAAAGTTAATGAGGGAGATAGGGAGATACCACGTCAAAGGGAAGGTAGGCTCATGAAGAATGGAAAAGGTGCTACTCTATCAAATGCCTTTAAATTCCATTTTTCAGATGGAGCCCAGCATTGGCTACACTGACAGTGCAGAGCCTGCTTGGGATTCTCTTTCCCTCTCTCTCTCTGCCTCTCCCCTGCTCGAGCTCTCTCTTTCTTAAAATAAATAAATAAACATTTAAAAGAAAAAAAAGTATCTCTTATGGTTTGCCTCCCTCCCTCATAAGAGACTCTTAAATACAGAGAATAAACTGAGCGTTGATTGGGGGTGGGGAAGAGGCGAAAATGGGGACAGGCATTGAAGAAGGCACTTGTTGGGATGAGCAATGGATGTTGTATGTAAGCCAATTTGACAAATTATATTAAAAAATAATAAATATAAAAATATAAATAAATGATTAAAAAACAAAAAATATATAAAAGAAAAAAGAAACTCTACTTCTGACAAGGTAAGCAGACTAATAAGCCAATTCTTCTTTTCTCTTTGTGTGTGTGTGTGTGTGTGTGTGTGTGTGTGTGTGTGTGTTTATGGGTGTGTCGGAATTCCTTCAGATATTTTAAGACCTTTACTCTCATTATGCCTTCGATTTGTCAAGTTCCACAAAAAGCCTTTTAGTTTGGGACTGCACTCAATGAACTGATTAATTTCGGGAGAACTAGAATCACTGAAGTTTCGAATCTTGCCATCCTGGGACACTGGCATCTCTTTATCTTTTCAGGCTTTCTTAAATGACCTCTGGCCAAGTTTTATTTTGTAAATGTATTACATTTCTTATTAGCCTCATTCCTGGGTATTTCATATCTTTGGCAGATGTGGTGAAGGAGGTCTGCTTATTATTCTTCTGTAACTGATCTGTCTATGTATAGGAAAGCCATAGATTATTCTGGATTGGTCTTGTGATTTGCACCATGATGAGCACTTACTGGTTGCAATAGTCTGTGAGATGATTCTTTTTTAAAATATTTTTAAATGTTTATTTATTTATTTATTTATTTTTTAATAGTTTATTTTCAAAT
Organism: Paguma larvata; assembly: GCA_030068075.1. Classification (NCBI taxonomy): domain Eukaryota; kingdom Metazoa; phylum Chordata; class Mammalia; order Carnivora; family Viverridae; genus Paguma; species Paguma larvata. Next base: position 124,008,054 of record CM057827.1, on the reverse strand, counting down.
TGGTTTACATAAAACACCCAGTGTTCATCCCAGCACATGCCCTCTTTAATGCTCGTACCCCCTCTCCCCCCTCCCTCACCCCCTCACTCGCAGTTTGTTCTTAGTCTTTGAGAGTCTCTTTTGTTTTATCTCCCTCCCTCTCTGTGTCTTTTTTTCCTTTCCCCTCTTCCCCTCCCCCTGGATTTTGCTTAGTCTCTCAAAATCCACCTATGCGTAGAAACATATGGAATCTATCTTTTTCTGACTGACTTATTTCACTCAGTATAATACCCTCCAGTTCCATCCATCTGGCTACACATGGCCAGATTTCATTTTTTCTCATTGCCACGTAGTGGTCACTTGTATATATGTACCACATCTTCTTTATCCATTCGTCAGTTGATGGGCACTTGGTCTCTCTCCATGATTTGGCTATTGTCGAAAGTGCTGCTATGAACATTGGGGTACACGTGGCCCTATGCATCAGCATTCCTGTCTCTTGGGTAGATTCCTAGCAGTGCTATTGCTGGGTCATAGGGTAGCTCTATTTTCATTTTTTTGAGGAACCTCCACACCATTTTCCAGAGTGGCTGCACTAGTTTGCATTCCCACCAACGGTGTAGGAGGGTGCCTGCTTCTCCCCATCCCCACCAGCATGTATAGTTTCCTGATTTATTCATTTTAGCCACTCTGACCGGCGTTAAGGTGGTATCTCAGTATGGTTTTGATTTGTGTTTCCCTGATGATGAGTGACTTTGAGCATCGTTTCATGTGTCTGTTGGCCATCTGAATGTCTTCTTTGTTTATTTATTTTTGAGAGAGAGAGAGACAAAGTGTGAGCGGGGTAGGGCAGAGAGAGAGAAAGACACAGAATCCGAAGCAAGCTCCAGGCTCTGAGCTGTCAGCACAGAACCTGACACAGGGCTCAAACCCACAAACCGTGAGATCATGACCTGAGATGATGGAGGACGCTTAACCAACTGAGCCACCCAGGCGCCCATCTGATGATTCTTTGACAACATGCAGACACCACCCTGATTCTTCCCTTTCAATATGTATACCTCATTTCCTGCCTTATGAAATTTGGCAGACTTCCAAAACAATGTAAAATATTGTTAGTTACTACATGGGCACCTTTACCCTGGTCCCAAGTCCAATGGAAATGCTATTAATACATGCACACTGAATACATCTGCTCTAGAGTGCTTCTAGGTAGGTAAATTGGATCAACTTAAGGACATTTGCTTCTAAACGATCACTTGGGGAGGACTTCTTCACTGCCATTTCGAGGTAAACACTAAGACAGTTTAACATAGTAGACAGAGTGATGGTCCAAGGAGAAAAAGAGGTCATGGCTAAAGATGTGCTAATGTTAAAGATGTGCCCAAATTACTTTGGGGACCTAAGACAAGGCCCCAACCATATCGGGCCTATTTTCCTAGCTAGGAAGTGAGGGGCCTGAATCAGATGACTATTAAAAGATTTTCCAGTTCAACTGGAAGGTATTATGCTAAGTGAAATAAGTCAGTCAGAGAAGGACATATATCATATGGTTTCACTCATATGTGGATCTTGAGAAACTTAACAGAAGATCATGGGGGAAGGGAAGGAGAAAAAATAGATACACACAGAGAGGGAGGGAGGCAATCTGTAAGAGACTCTTAAATACAGAGAACAAACTGAAGGTGGATAGGAGGGTGGGGGAGAGGGGAAAATGGGTGATGGGCACTGAGGAGGGCACTTGTTGGGCTGAGTACTGGGTGTTGTATATAAGCCAATTTGACAATAAATTATATTATAAATAACCATTTAAAAATAATAGTAATTAAAAAAAAGGTTTTCCAGTTCAAGATGTAACCATTTCATGATTCTTAATCTATAAGACTGAATGCAATTTAATAGAGTTGCTATTCGGTATTTCAATAAGAGCTGACTGAACATGATCTTGTACCAGGCATTTTCGGGGCACCAGCTTTATAGCAAGGACTGGCACACACAGGCCTGCCTGCAGAAATCCCACAGTCTGGCAGGGATCACAGATAAATCAATATGTTCCGACCCATGCTGTCCAATGAAACTTTCTGTGACGAAGGAAAAACCTCCATGTGTGCTGTCCAATATGGCGGCCATGGACCACATGTGGCTACTGAGTGTTTAAAATGTGCTAGTGTGACTGAGGAATGGAAGTTCTGATCACATTAAATTTTATTTAAGATAAATTTAAAGATCCACCTGTGGCTAAGTGCAAGCTCGTTGGACCATACAGGTGTTGCCGATAATGTGATTGAACTAATTTGAATACCACCATTGTGCTAGGGGCTGTGGATAGCATACATTGGTGTAAGAGTATATCCCTGCTGCAAATTACTTACTGACTTACATATTCTGGGAGAAAGAAGACAATGACACACCTGGAGAAGAATTAATTAGTGGCAGGTGTAGATATCAGGCGCTAAAAGCCATTTTAGAGAAAGGAAACCCCACACATTATCTCATAGTGACTTTTTGTTATGACCTAATTTATGCCTAGTTTTTCTGCCTGCTGATGGTTATGCTGCTGGTATCACCTGTGGAAAGTCCTCCAGATCTCTGGGCTGGAGTGTGATGTATGAGAAGAGTCTGGATATCCTCTGAAAGCTTTTCGCGGCATCCAAGAAAATCAAAGAACATCAGCCTAAATTGATTTAGACAATAAGGTGCCTGAAGAGCAAATAAAATCTCCAACAGAAAGAGGGAGGGCAGTGAAATCTGGGACATTCTCGGTATCAAATCCACTTAGTCAAAGAATGAAGTAAGAGAACCTGCCTTTACGGAGTGGCAAGGTGAATGGTGAGATGGAAAGTCCTGTGAGGCTCTCCTTAGCTTTTTAAAAGGAGAAAATGTATTGAAAAAAAAAAAAAAGCCATGATTTTTATTTCAAAGGAAGACTATACAAAAGCACTGAGCTCTTGCAAAAATAACCACAGACACAACGAATGCCATCCTCACCTCAGAGCTGTTGTCCCTTCTGTGGCCTGCTCTGGGCCTAGTATGCTGAGATGCTCCCAGCCAAGGGCCTGGTGTGGCCTGCTGAAGTCCAGAATGCTGTAAATCCCACACCATCAGCTCCAGATGCCAATAGCATTAATGAGGCTGAGCTCCCTGTGATGTGCCCCCTGCCCACCTCCCAAATTGCACGATGGTTCACTGGTCTTCCTGTTCTCCTTCAAGTCTATGGTGGGTCCTCCTTTGGCTCAGCTCTGTTTGATGGAGGCAGGCATAGGGCATGGGAATGAGGGAAACTGAAAGACTCCATAAGAATCTGCATTTTGCCCCTTTTACTGCTTCTATTCTTGCCAGGACTTGAACCCTTACCCCACTTGCCACATAGTGCAAATAATGCAAATAGTGTATGTCCTCCTTGTAAGGGACAGAGTTAATGATTTCTCTGGAACAGGTAACATCTAAGGAGGGACCAGGTGAGAATGACTGGAAAAGGCTACCATGTGGGTATTTCAGATGACTGGCACTAAATAGCTTGAGGAAGTCAAGAGCCCTGGCTCCAAGGAATAAGACCTGGGCCTTTGTGTTTGTTCTAACTGGTTCCTGGATGCCTGGGGGACTTTACACTAGACCATAACCCTCAGTAAAAACCCCAGGCCCCAAACAAAGACAAGACTTGTGCTCTGTTCCTTTCTGAGTCTCCCAGATGTTCTGTATCTGTTCTAAATCTTCAATAAACTCTGTGCTGAGTTCCATCCTGCATAAAGCCAAGGACCCTCTGGCTGGTCCTGTGGGACCCCCTCAGCGTCCGAGGACCTGCCGGCATCAGGAAGGGTTCTGAGAATGCAGGCTGATGCAGCACAAGTGGCTCTCAGCTCCACTTCCTTTCCTGGTGTGCCAAAGGTGCTGGGCAATGATGGGGGAAGCAACCCGAACTTTCATTCCCGGGTGGTTCTACAAGGAGACCGTGTGCCCAGCTTAGCAAACAAGAACATAACAGAAAAGTTGAAGAGCACAAAGTGTTTCTCTTTCGATAAATGTGCTCCCAAGGTCTTGCCAAGGAAAGACTGCACTGTCCTTATCACGGCACTTGTTTTGTGAAAGGAAACTGGGAGGTTGGGTGAGAATGAGAAACACATGCTTTCTGCTTCTTGGTCTAAAGAGTAATTAGCCTAATGGGGCTGCAGACACCGGACTGGAAAAGGGCAGGAAATGGAAGGACGGCTAAAACCTTCCAAAGATGTAAATTCCGGGGTAATCCATCCTACCCTCCAGACATCAAGAAGGAACTTGCAGTTAACAATGGATGGCAAAACGGACGTGCAAATGGAGAGCACTATCCCAGTTTTAGGGAAATATACAGCCACCCCCAGTCCTACATAGTTGGGCTCTGCGCAGTGACACAGAGGCAAGCACTTCAGGAGGCCAAGGTCAAATCTCCTGGTCCCTCTGCAGTGGGTCAAATCTCCACTGCCCAGCTCCACAGTGAGGTAGAGATGGAAGAAGAATGTGAATCTTTCTCTTCCCACCTCCAGTTTTGGGCGCCCAGGGTTACCTGTCTGCTCCTGTCCTCCTTGAGTCTCTGATTCACAGGAACCTTCCCTTCCCCTCAAAGCAGTTTGCATTTTAACACAGTCAGCCTCAGCACGTCCATCCAGAGGAGTGGCTGTAATGGCAGGTGTGTTGGGCACTGGGGTGGTGGATGAGGCATAGAGGGTCGAAAATGATGGGATCCAAGGACAGGCTTTGTTCACCACACTCATCAGAGGTGGAGATTCATACCCTCCTGTGTCAGCTGAAGGCTGCCATTCACTCAGGTCTGAGCCAGGCAAGCCCAGAGGATTTGGAGGGCCTGAGCTGACACCCTAATCATGCCCTCACTCATCCACCAACACCGACTCCATGCCTATCACATACCAGGCACAGCTCTAAGCACCCACGTGCCGATGGGACATGCATCGAAGGTGCAGCAAAGGTGGGTGTCTCCCTGAACACAGATGCTCAATGGAACGCTGACAGTGGGAACTGAGAAAGGAGATCCAATCCAATGGGGGCCTCCTGCCCAAAAAGCAGGGAGCACCTAGAAAAGCAGAGAATCAGTGTTTTCAGTGTGCCAGTACCTGTTAACATATATTGCCTCACTCACAGGTTATCTTACTATCCCCACTTCACAGAGGAGGGAAATAAGGCCAACGGAGAGGGGACTAAGAAGTTGAGAAGCTGGCCCAGGGTCAAATAGCTGGTAAACAGTCAAGCACAATTTGAGCTTATGCAGTCTATACTCTGAACCTGCATATATGGCCCAGCCCTTTAAAGATGAAATTTGCCTCCACGCCCAAAGGAGAGCAGATGACAGAACCTGAAGGTCGAGGGGCCGGCAGGGAGCCCTCAGAATACTATGGACTGCATAGGAAAAATCCCTTTTAGGATTAGCCGTGGAAAGTCAAGAGGCACTGGAGGGCTCAAAGTCTATTGTCAGGCAATGCCAGCCAGATAGTATATAGAGAGGAGAGGGGCCTACAGGATGTGGACATGGCCTTGGGGAGAACAGGTGCTAGGCAGTAGCTAAGAACTTTCCTGGGAGTTCTTGGAGGAATCACACCTCTGTTCTCTGGGGACTGAGACATTCAGGAGGGGCTTCAGACTTGGTCCCCTTCTTCTTGGACACCTCCCAGTTCTCTTACCTGAAGCATGCATCTGAGACATTGCTAGCATCTGCCCTACCCTCTGGCCTTCCCATAAATACCTGAAGCTGGCATGAAGCAAGCTCAGAGGGCAAGAGCAGGAGAGGGAGACAGACATATCCAGGGTCATGAAATGCTGGGTGGGCACAATAAGGCTGGAGAATGACTCAAGGAGTGTGGGGTCAGGGTGGGGCACCTTGAAGTGCTCTCTACCCATCCTCTCCTTTTTGGTACTTGAAGATTTTGCACATTAAAAACCTATTACTAAGAGATTACCATTCAGGATATTGACTCCTTTTCTCGTTGAGACCTAGGCCACAGGATTTAAAGAGCCACAGGATTTGAGGCATTAAGCGTTCCTGAAGCTCCTCTGTCTGAGTCAGGGTGGAAACCAGAGCCCAAAGAGAGATGCCCACCCAATACCTCTCCGCCACCAGCAACAAACACTTCCAGGAACCAAGGGTTTCCTGTGGACTGGTCTCATTTCAGATTTCTGGTCTACCTCCCAGGTTCTGCCTTAATCCAACCCAGCCACCTTATGAATGGGGATGGGAAACAGTGTCTAGAAGCTTGAGAAGACATTGCACTGGGATTCCTTCAAAGGTCCTCTATGGACTTGAAGATGAAACTTGGTGTGGTATTGGAAAACCACATAGTCAGGTCTCAAATGACCATCTTTTAGATTTACCTAGAAAAAATGCCCCACGTTCATTGGTTTTACATTGGTGTCCCCCACCCCCACCAAGGAACAGAAGGACAGTATTTTTTCTCTTTTTTTTTAACTACTGGCATCCCTTACCCAAACAAGAGTATTTTCAATTCTACCTAGACTTAGCAACTTCGATTGCTTAGAAGCTTGGATTTAATAAGATTTCCATTCACAAACGGTAGCAACTGCCTGATTTCTCAAGTGAGGGTTTTTCTCAGCCAATAGGAAAGGCCTGGCTTGGAGTAGCTCAAATAAGTATATGGTAGAAATTAAAAAGCAACAAAGGAGTAGGAGATGAAAACAGAGTCTCTCCTCCCCCAAGGTAGTCTCCTAGCCCCCTGCTGCCCATCCCCAAACTCAGTGGCAATCTCAGTCACTAATTCTTCTGGGGGTCTGTTTTAATGGGCACTGGAAACTAGCCTCCAGCACTTCCTATCCCCTTCAAAGGCAGTGCAGAGGAGGGGATTAGCTGACCTGCAGGAGGGACCTGCTGCCCAGAGAAAACCTGCAGCTTCTCCAAGTTCAAAGACCCCTTGGGGACATCAAAGGGCACAGGATGCTCCAGGCAGCAGAAACCCTAAGGACAGGCTGCTTCCTGCTCCTAATGACCATCGACCCCTTCCTTTCCTTAAAACCCACACATCAGGAGGGGCTTTATGGACTAATTATTTTGACTATGCCTTTTCCACCTTGTCCTGGGTGGGGGTAGAGGAGTTGGATTGAGAGTGTGGGAGAGGCCTATGTATTCCCCCACCCTTCCTCACAGAACTGTGAAATGCTTGCCAGGGTCAGCAGGCCCAAGAGGGGGATAGCCCAAAACAACTGCAGCCTCACAGCAGGCACTGTATGACTCCCATAAGACCCCAGGGCCTTTGCTCATGCTCTTCACGTCCCTGTGGACACTCCTTCCCACTCTCTCTGCCAGCTGAAATCCTCTGCTTCCCGTAAGGCCCAGATGGCAGGTAACTGCCTCTCTGTAGCAGCCCTTGACCCTGCCCAAGGATCCTTCCAGCCTAAACTCCCAAGCACCACGGTTTTATCTCTCAAGACTTCTCTGAAGGCAAAACTTGCCATTTTTGTTTACTCCTCAAATCAGTCCAGAACCTCCCCATAGTCTGGCCCAGTGCTAACCACACAGAAGGTGCTGATAAATGTTAGTTCACAGATAGAATAGAGCGTATCTAAGAGTTTCTCCTAAAAGCTCTCACCCTCGTGGGTCTAGGGTCTCTTTGCTATATTCAGGTGGCAGGGTCAGTCTAAGAACATCACCTCGCCACAGAATTCTTGGGGGCCCTTTCTCCTGCAAATATAACAAATTGGAAGCAAGCCACCACACCTTCCATCCAGAAGGAACAACAGGGTCTCTGTCATCCCTCTCCAGCCGTAAAGCAGGTTATGGCCTGCCTAATGAAATTGAGCACTAGAGACAGAATTTCAGAGACAAATTCTACAGTGAAATGACCAAGAGGGACCTAGTTCAATTTCTGCAGAGCACTGGTTCTCAAACCCAGCCACACAGTGGAATCTCCTGGCGATCCCTAGAAAACGCTGCCCCACCAGCAGCCTCACTCAGGGTGAGGCGCAACCTGAGTATCAAATTTTTTAAAGTTCCCAGTGATTGTCAGGTCCATTAGGACCACTGCCACGGAGGTGATCTAGTGGCTTTTGATGAGGGAGCATAAGGCAAGCTGACAGGGCGCAGCCCCCCACCCCCACCATTAGGTGCAGTATGTGTAATATTCCTCAGGCACTCCTGGCTACCCAAGAACAAAGCAAAGGGGAAAAACAAATGGTTAAATGATAGAGACCATAGCCCTGCAGGACCTAAGGTTCCATCACCCCTCCATAGTGATGTGGGAAACAGAGAAGGAAATGGCAGATAGAACTAAATTTCTTATAACCTGCAGCCCATTGATAAATACTTGAGACTAGCAGAGTAAGATGTTTCTCTGGGAACTCCTTACTGTCTTAATGTTAATGCTTTTCTAGAGGAAAAACCACCTTAGCTTGACAATAGCTGGGCCTATAGTATCCTACAAGTCTTCTTTAGCATATGAAAATCACTGGAAATTTCCCCTGGACTTTGCCTCCCCCAAACCCATAGTATATAACCCGTCTTTCCTCATGGTCCTGGGGCAGCTCTTCCTGCCCACGGGTCCTGTCCTGTACTTCAACAAATCACCTTTTGGCACCAAAGACATCTTTAAGAAGTCGTTCTTGGTTGTCGTCGGCTCTGGACCCCACGAACTCCACTATCACCCCAAAAACCTCATCAGCTCTCAGACTTCAGTGCACACCAGAATCCCCTAGCAAGGCCTGTGAACTCAGATGGCTGGGCCCCACCCCAGAGTTTCTGATTCAATGTCTAAGATGGCTGGGGTTGGGTGACAGGGAGGGGGATAAGGTTTGTTTTTCTAGTAAGGTCCTCAGGGATGCACAGCTGATGATGGTTTTACCAAGTGTCCCACATTGGCCAACGGTGAGAATCACCTGGGAAACTTTGTTAGCGAATTTATTTTTTATTTTTTATTTTATAATAGTTTATTTTCAAATTGGTTTACATATGACTCTCACCTGGGAAACTTTGAACAAACCAATACCTGGGGCCCACCTCAGACCAAGTAAATCAGGATTTCTGAGCCTGTGGCCGACAACTGTATTTTTTTTCTAATAGTTTATTGTCAAATTGGTTTCTATACAACACCCAGTGCTCAATCCAACGAGCACCCTCCTCTGTGCCCACCACCCACTCTCCCCCCTCCCACACCCATCTCTCCCCTCAGTTCTTTCCTATTCTTTGAGAGTCTCTCATGTCATGTCTTCCTTCCTCTCTGTGGCTTTCCCCCCCCTTCCCTCCTTCCCCTCCCCCCTGGTTCTCTGCTAGGTCTTCCAAAGCCTACCTATGCGTGGGAACATATGGCATCTGTCTTTCTCTGCCTGACTTATTTCACTCAGCATAATATCCTCCAGTTCCATCCATGGACAACTGTATTTTTGAGAGGTTCCCAAGGGAGTCTGGTGTACCTTCGGGGCTAAGAACATTGCCTCTAGAAACAGGCTGTCCATGAACATGGCAGCAGGGGACCACACAAGAGTTTCTTTCTATTCTGAGCAGAGATGGGCCTTCACACAGCTTCCATGCACAAACCCCACACCTGCCTTCTTGGTGAGCACTGTCCAGAACCCTCCCTCTTCGTACTGTGACAGAGTTCAAATATTTGAGAGCACACTCTTTTCCTCCTTTGCTCTTGTCCACACATTCGAGAGAGAAGCCCACTTTGATAACAAAGAGCAGGACTTCTCATTAAGCTTTTGGCCAAGCAACAAAAAGTGGAGAGACAAACCCTTCTTGGTTAGTCAAAGTCAAAATTCTAATGGTACTCTATTTCTGCCTGGATTCCCAGATTGGAGGTAAGACCAAGGGAGGATATTAGTGTGTCAGATTCTGGACACACACATGGTACAAGGCCCAAACATTTCACCTGCAAATTCAGCCCCGATGGTGAAGATTCTAAGGAACAGACCAGTTTCAGGAACGGGACTCCCCCGATTGCTAAATTATTAAATGCTAGTTTGTGTGACTTTCCATGAAGTATTCTGGATACTGTATATATAGACTCATTGTTTCTCTAACACCAAGGGTTTGTCTGAGAAATTTCGACACAATTGAGACCTTGGGGGCTTTGTTACTGCTATTTCTTTTTCCTTTCCTTTTCTTTTTTTTTTTTTTTTTGAGGCTCTTCTTAAGCAATACTTTTTATCTTAAAAAAGAAATCTTCGCTTCCCCTAGTATAAATTATAGCTTCTTACAGTAATCACTACTGCTTAACTGGCATTCAATTTACAGGATAAAAATATATCCTTTTGGCCATCTTAACGACTGTGTACACAGCTTGTCCTCAAACCCTCTCTGAGTTTTGGCTCAGAGCAGCTATCATGTTAAGAGGATGGAATGCAGTTTCAAGCAATGCCAGGAGTATTGCATAAGCGATAATTGATATTTTTACTAGCGGCAACTTTGTAGTTGATAATGGGTTATTAAAACAGGAAAAGAGGCCCTCCCCCCACAGAATCCCATCTGAGATGTAAAAGGAAAGGTGTTCCAGACAAAAAGCCCCTAGGTGTCAATAAAGGGTGGTTCTGGCAGGTCCCATATCTTCCAGAATGTGCAGCCCCAGGCAGAAAGCAGCAGAGAAGAGTAAGCCCCTTGTTTCTGGGACTCCACGGCTGAGGCCAGGGCAGAGACTGCCCGTTCGCCCTCCCCCCCAGCCACACGTGACCCGGCTCTTGGTAGGACTCGGTCACGCTTTTGGAGTGAAGCGGGGAGACAGAAATAGCAAGGGTACCAAGCGTCCTGCCATCCCTGTTCCTTTTTAAAAAATAATTTTGATACTGGCTTTTATTTAAATGTCTGCTTTCAACTTTTCTGTAATCATAAGGGATCAGCGTCAAATCCGGCAACCCCGACGGGGCAGAGGCTGACTGGTCTGAAAGGAGCTGTCAAGGGCCAGCCACCTCTCCTCATCTTTGGCCACTTCCACCACCCAGGCCGTATCCTCCAGGTAAGATGTCAGGGAGGCTTCACCTAATTGAAGGCAGCAGAGGCCTCACCCATTACAAATACCATTGGTTCCCCTGCCCCTTGCTCTGAGGTTTTTAAATGAATCCCAATTCAAGCAAGCTGTTCCTTCTTCATACATCAAAGGAGGCTGAGGCACAGAGCAGCAGATGACCTGCAGGGGGTGGTGAGGGAAAGTGTGCCAGGGCAGGATGGAAACACTAGACCTTAGGGGTCACCTTTCCTCTCAGCTCACCTTTTGTCACTTCATTCTCACTCTCATGAAACCACCAGCTCACGCTCAGCCTTCCTTCTTCACCGATTCCAGCTCCTTCCAGCTCCGGGGGCTACACCGCTGCCTATGTAAATGGCCCCCCAGGAGTCAATGCAGGGCCCTGGTTGCTGCTTTGCAAGATTTCATACCCTTTCTTTCCCTTCCTCACCCTCTAGCTTCAACACAGACTCGGTCTTGTCAGTGTCACAGGCATAGAAATAGTTTTTTAAGTTTCCTTATTTATTTTGAGAGAGAGCAAGCATGAGCAGGGGAGGGGCAGAAAGAGGAGAGAGAAGATTTCAAGCAGGCTCTGTACCGTCAGTGCAGAAAGTCGAAATCAAGAGTCAGATGCTTAGCAAACCAAGCCACTCAGGCATCCCCCCTAAATATTTTTTTGTGGCCAAGGCTTTTCTTTTCAGAGCGCTGGATGGAAGACAGCTGGAGGTGCAGGGCAGAGAGAGACAGAGAAAGACAGAGAGGTGCCCAAGGTAGCGGGCACAGTGATAGACTGACCTGCCGTTGTAAGCATTCCCTGGAACAAGGTAAAGGCCCCGCACCTGGGCCCTGAGGCCAAACAAAGTGAGAATGACCCGCGTAGGTATAGATTTTCTCTGCTTCCATAGCTTTCTTTCTGAGTCAGCCTAAGTGTCCACAAGAATTGCCTACAAGCTGTATCTGCAGCTGGTCAAGTCCTGGAGGCCTCGGGACCACCTTATTGCCCCCCATCTTCCCTGCTCCATTAGGGTTCTGGAAGCACCATAACAGCAGCACAGACATGTCTAAACCATACAGGATCATCTCCAGGTAGAAGGAAGAGATGTGAGCAATCCTGAAGACCGCAATGAGTGAAGGCTTTCCAAAGCCAACTCATCCCGACCTCCCTCTGAAAACGTAGAGAGCTCTTTGGAAGCAGGGAACACACTCAGCGACAAGTCCAAGTGCCTTTTCTCTGTCATTACAGGGGAGCGTCAAACGGACAGCACCACACCAGAACCCCTGACAACCGAGGCTCTTCCTCAAAAGCAACATCCTCGCGTACGAATGAGGGAGCTCCACGTCTTCTATGTTTCCAGGGTCATCAGACTGTCACCTGTCCACATGGGGAAGGCCACAGAAAGATGGCGGGGAATGCAGAAGAGCTGTTATTATTGGCAGTGAACCGATGTGATGAATGGATGCGGGGAGCTTCGAACAGTGCACAGCACAGCGCAAGTGCTCTGTTCCTGCAGCCGCCATCGTGATGACCAGGAGGATGAAGACAATAATGACAAGTGCTCATATTAATGAGTACCAGCTCTCAAACTTGGCTGTTTGTTGGAACCACCTAAGGAAGTTCAGAAAAATCCCCCATGCAGGAATCCTGATTTAATTGGCATGAGGTGTGGCCTGGATACCTGCATTTTAAAAAGATGCTTAAGACATTCTCTCTCTCTCTCTTATTCTGAACTTTAAAATTTTGAATTAAAGGTACCCAAAAAGTAAAATACAGGGAGGTTCTGTGCACCCCTCACCCCGCCTCCTGCTATGGCAACATCTTGTATAATAATTGTAGTGCGACGTCAAAACTGTGAAGTTGACATTGGGACAATCCATAGTGCTTCTCCAGATCTCACCATTTATACACATGCTCTCTGTGTGTGGGGGTGGGTCTGTGCAATTTTGTCACACATGCAGCTTCCTGTAACTACTGCCTCAACCGAGAAATCAGAGCATTAGCACAAGACTACCCTTTTATGGCCATACTCACCCTTCCCCCCATCCCTTTAAACCTGAGCCACCAGTCTGTTCCCCATGTCTGTAACTACGTTATTTCACAAATGTTATGTAAATAGGATCATGTGATATTCATCCCTTTGAGACTGGCTTTTCTTCACTCAGTATAATTTCTTGGGTGTTCATCCAAATGGTTGTGTGTATCCATAATCCATTCATTTTTCACTACTGAGTATTCTGCAACATGGAGGCTCTACCATTTGTGTCATCATTAACCCATGGAAAGACATCTGGGTAGTTTCAAGTTTGGGGCTACTATGATGAAAAGCTGCTATAGACATTCATGTGTAAGTTTCTAGGTAACAGTAATGTTTTAGTTTTTATTTATTTTATTTTAGAAAGAGAGGCAGATGGAAAGAGAAAGAGAGAATCTCAAGCAGGTTCCACGCTCAGCACAGAGTTCGATGTGGGGGGCTTGATCCCACAACCCTGGGATCATAATCTGACCCAAAATCAAGAGTCAGACCCTCAAACCAACTGAATCACCCAAGTGCCCCAAAGATAAGCTTTTATTTCTCTGGGATAAATGACCCAGAGTGCAATCACTGGGTTGTAAAGTAAGTTTTAGGGTGTTTAATGTTTATTCAGCTATTTTTGAGGGTGAGAGAGAGCGAGAGCAGGGCAGGGGCAAAGAGAGAGTGAGACGGAGAATCCCAAGCAGTCTCCCTGCTGTCAGTGTAGAGCCCGATACGGGGCTCGAACCCATGAACCACAAGAACATGATCCAAGGTGAAATCAAGAGTCGGACACTCAACCTACTGAGCCATGCGGGTACCCCAGTAAATTTTAGTTTTAAAAAGAACTGCCAAACTATGTTCCAGAGTGGCCATAGCATTTTACATTCTCACCTGGTTTCTCCATCCCCGCCAGTATTTGGTGCTATTGCCGTCTATCTTGGTGAATGTCCCATGGGCAATGGAAAAGGATGTGTATTTGGCTGTTGTTGGGTGGATGTTCTATAAACGTCAGATCCTATTGCTTGATGGTGGTGTTCAGTTCTTATACATTAACTTATAAATGACTGTTGGAACATTTTTATGCTTTAAAATTGTTGTCAGAGGGGCTCTTGGGTGGCTCAGTCGGTTAAGCATCTTACTTCAGCTCAGGTCATAATCTCACGGTTCATGAGTTTGAGTTCTCCATTGGGCTCTGTGCTGTTAGTGCAGAGCCTGCTTCAGATCCTTTGTCTCCCTCTCTCTCTGCACCTCCCTGTCTCTCTCTCTCTCAAAATAAACAAATGTTAAAAAAAAATAAAATTGTTGTCAGATAATTCCAACATGTGTCACTGGTGTCAGTTGACTTCTTGTTCAAGTTGTGGACTTCCTGGTCTTGATAGGATGGCTGTTTTCATCAACTGTGTCCTGGACATTTTGGCTCTGATGTCAGGTAAGTCTTATCAATATATTTAAATCTTCTATTTTAGCAAGCAGTCACCTGCTTGGGTTTACCAGATGGGTCCTGGCCTACTTTTGTGAGCTTCAGTTCCAAAGACACTTCAGTGTTTAGGACCCTGCAATGTTCTTCTGGTCTGCCTGATTTCCTGGGCACCTAGTGTCACCAGGGCACCTTCTGGGGGAGAGGGGTGTGGAAAGGAGGAGCTGCTGGGCCTGGGTCTCCTTATGCCACTGTGGGGGGGGGCAGGGTGACATAGGGCTTGGCTGCTGCCACCAGCAGATCAGGCTGCCCACCCACGTCCTGGTTGAGAGACAGAAGCTGGGGTGACCTTAGGGGTAGATCAGCCAGCCTACTGCATTCTGTTTACAGAGCAGGTGTGAGGGGCCCCCATGAGCTCTCTGTTGGGCTTTGCCTTTCCCAGCCCACTGGTCAGAGAGAGCAGGCTGTTCTTGAGTTTTGTGTGGTTCCAGGTATTCAGTCCAGGCTATGTGTGTGGGAGGCAAAAAGAAAACCCAGGAACTCACTCTGTGTAGGCTCCTTAAGTGCTAAGATTCGGTTTTCACAGCCTTTTACTTGCGTGTCTGTGGACTAATTTCCAAGGTATTTGGTTGTATTCAAAGGACAGGAGTATGGAAAAATGAGTCTGGACCATTCTTTCCAGCACCAGAAGTCACCACTGTCTCTTTTAATCCTCCTGACCATGCTATGAGGAAGGAAAAAAAACTCAGTATGCCCATTATACAGATGGGGAAACTAGGGGGGCACGTGGGGGTTGGTGACTTGCTTCACCTGTGACAAAGCTGCCTCCAGGATTTATGCCATGAAAGCCTGAATTAAAGCTGCAGGCTGGGACTCACATCTGGGCAGAACCTCTGAGGAGACTTTTATCATCACACACTGACCTCTCTGCACTCGATATTCCATACTCCACAAAAAATAGCCTATTACAAACTACCTTACTTCCAAAAGCACCCTAACATTATGATAATTTTCTCAAGTGAAGCCAGTCCTGTGACAGTGCTGAGGGTGCAAAGGCCCTGTGCCAGAGGCTGAGGACCCAGGGCTAGTAGCATGGGCTCCAAGGTCTGGCCTTCCTGTTCAAATTTGGATTCCGCCACCTATAAGCTTCAGGAGAGTGGTGAGTTGCTTAACCTCTCTGTGCCTCAGTTTCCTTACCTATAAAATGGGGAGAATGACAGTACTTAACCCATGGGATGGTTGGGAGGATCAAATGAATGAAGAGATGTAAAAACACTGAAAACATGCTTGTTCAGCAAATCTCATGGTAACAGAGGTATAGATGCACTGTAAGCTTGGCCCTGAGTCTGTGCACCACCCCACCCTGGTTCTTTTTGTCTCCTATGTCGTCTGAGGGTCACAGAATCAACTACAGGAGAGTCTCATGTCAGACCAGAGATCAGTTCAACCATCCTCATATTCCCGGAATCGCTCCTTCAATCCCTGGGCTGGAGGGCCAGCTCTGTGCAAATAGCGTGAGGAAATCAGCACTGCCTCTTGAGTTTTAAGAAGCTTCTTCCTTCCACTGAGTTGAAGCCTCTTTCCCTGTGTCTTGAGTACACCAGCTTGGCTCTGCTCCTGGGGGCCATGCAGAGCTCTCTGTGTCCTGGCAGTCTCTCGTGTGGCCCCCTCAGTGCTGCTGTCCCTCTGCACACCTCTTCATCACAAACACACTCCATTCTTCCAGCTGTTTCCTTCATCATCCCCTTCCCTTACATGTGGACATGGTCCTGGCTCCTGATGTCCTTCTTAAAACAGATCTCCTAAAACCGAATGCAAGTCTCTTACTGCTATTTCCAACTGTGGAGTTCCAACTGCTTCCTTCATTTCTGGAGATGAGGTTCATGTTAATCTGGTCTAAGAATGCCCTGGTTTTGTAAGCATGTAGCTAACCATAACCCCTTACATCCAGGAGATCTGTTTTATCTCTTGTGCCAAGCTTAATCTATGGGCAGTGGCTGCCTATAGAATTAGGAAGTATTATGAGCTGGAACTCAGTGGAAAAGGGTCCTGGGATCAATTAGTAATGTCTGTCAGTGGAGTCCAACAAGGAAGCAAAGACAGACGTGTTTGTTGGCAGTTACTAGAACCTTTTCAAACACGCTGCCATTAGGCCATGTTTCTACCATCCTGTGCATTATGTCTGGTTCATCTGGGGCTTAACTCAAATGAAATACCATCTGGAAAGCTGTAAGGCATATGGTTAGTGCACAGGCTTGAACACCGACAAAGGGCTTGAAGCTGGATTCTGCCACTTACCATTGGAAGGTCCCTAGGCCTCATTTTCCTCTCTATAAAATGTAAATAATCACAGTAGTAGAGAAACGGGCGCAAATGAGACGCCATCATGTACTGCTATGTTGGCCGCTTTTCCGAGGTGGTCATGGACTTCGTATACTCTGAATTTTTACATACTGTTCTCCCTCCCATCTTTGTGCCATCTCAGTGACTGATGAGCATGCTACCCCCTCTCTGCACGAAGGTCACAACCGAAATGTTAAATCGGGGAGCGCCACGGCAGAAAGAAGCTTCTCTCCAGACACACACCTCTCTACTAACCATGCCTCGAGTAAGGCTGTCCAGCAGTTACAAGCTCATTTGCAGGAGTATCCAGCCTGCAGTTCCCCATATTTCTCATTTGGAATGTTAAGAGTTTTGCAGAAACCTGGGTAAAATTTACATTCCCCATCTCTGCAGAATCTGTTTGGGGTATGGCTTGTTCTCCACAGATTCTTGCCTGACTTCTAGGACTGCCTCTTTTAATTCTGAATGCTCACAAATTATGTCTGATGAGTCATTCGGGAATCTTTCCTGCAAATATTAATAACATAAGTCTAAAATGGATACCATTTGTCTCATTTCCCTTTTGCAAGATGACATTTGCCTATTTCAGTCTGTGGCACACCTTGCTTCTCCTTCATTGCTTCTGCACAATTATCAAAGCGGGCTGGCACTCTCATCTGCAAACTAGTTCTATCAGTCTGGGCCAAGGGAGCCCAAATCATGCGAAGCAGCTGGATGATCTCTTATCACCTCCTCCATTATCTGGGTCTTCAGCTCCTTACAGAACAAGGTGTATGACAATCTCAAGATGTATGAGGTGGGACGCACTAGGGGGTCAGGTCATGAGTATGTCCAACAACAGAGGCAAATGAGTTACGAAAGGCAGTATCCTGCAAGGTCTGGCTCTTCAAAACAGAAAGTGCCCTAGGTTTTCAAAAGGGGCGTCTTTATAACCCACTGCAAATCCACAAGTTTGGAATTATGACTGCTTTTGTGAGTGTCAGGGATGCGGGGGAAGGGGGCTCTTTAACTTTCTTCCCACTTTGGTAACCAACTGTCGTAGTAAGTCATCTTTCATGAAGGAATGGATTCTATAATCACTTTGTAGGAGTTATTGTATGTACAACAAGGACCAGAGAGCGGTGAGTACTGAAGACTGATGCCAGGCAGTCTCCAGGCTCATCTCCCAGGGGCGGATCAGCTTTTCAGGACACATGATTCAGCACGTGTTGCAGCAAGAAGGGACCAGGGTCCTGGGCTTTAGGGCTCACTCTAAACCTTTGGATTCTAGCATTCCACATAGTCCTGGCATCTAGAGGTCTTCTAGGACTGAGTAGTCGCATGGAAAACTTGGAGAGAGAAAATGATGCCTTATACTTAAGGCACCTGACACCTGTGTAATTCCACCAACAGGGCAGCTGAGAGATGGACTCTTCACACGTGCGTCACTGGTGGCAAGCATGAGAAGAAGCCATCCTTAGGACAAGCCAGTCACTCCGGCATCTGCTTCTGCCTCCGAAACCCAAAGAAAATCTCAATAGGAGGGGGCAAGACAGGAATGCCAGCATTTCCGAGTCTAGGGACCTTTGTCTATACTTTGAACATGTCAAAGACCACTCACTGTTTTGGGGATTTTAGGGAGAGTCTGACATTCCTGTTCAGTGTTTCAGTCCTGTCTCTTCCTTCCATCTTTATGAGGTAAACCCCCCATTTCATGGGCAGACCAAACTCAGGTCGACCAGCACATTCCCCAAGAGGTCTGTCACTACCCAACAGTTGGACATTCTGGAGGCTAGCCAAAAATTTACCAGATTTTATGATGCATCAAGTTAAATGTTTAGACTGGAGTGGGGTCTCTTTCAACAGACAGGATGGGTGGTGGCCGTTCCAACCATGCCTTCAAAGAAAGCTGGGGTCCAAGCTCCAGAGGAAGCTAAGTGGGAAGGTGGAATCCAGCTCTGGAAGTCAGCAGAAGAGCCCTCGGCGCCTGCTGGCACAGCACGGGTGGTAAACAAAGCATGGGTGGAAAGGAAGAATCATAGAAGAAATTCCAAAACCAGGGCAAGAAGGCTATTTGAAAAACCGCCTCATGGGAACACTTACAAATGAAACAAATATTCATTTTCCCTTCATGACCAGCTGGCAGGTACAGCATCCAGCTAGAAGTGGCACCCGCTGAGATGGGGTCAGCAGATGGGGCTACCACTCTGATGTGCTTTAACTGCCCTGTTCAAATGTCTCATGTGCAGGAATACCCAGGTGCGCTGGCTCCCAGGTGACGCAATGCTGCTGGTGCTCAGACCACACTCTGAAGAGCAAGGCGCTGGCTAGATGCAGTTCTGGGTGTTTCTCCAGCCTGTTCCTGGTGCAGTATCACAGTGGGGCTGCCTCATGCTTCTCTGCCAGATTCCAGACTGGGTATGGGATGGGGGGTTTTAGGTGACAACTGTCAAGTCAGGATGGACAGTTCTGGTTGGGATTGTGGGCGGGGAGGAAAGGAGTGGGGTTTCTGGGAGGTTGCTCTGCTGATGAAACCAAGCTCTACGTGGACCAGACAGCTGACAGCAAGCTGGCCTCTTTATCCCTCCTGCTGATGGAGCAGTTTCTGCCTCCCCTTGGCGATCACAAAACATGTGCAGCAAAGATGAATAAGTAACGCATGCGCCCTCCCCATCGCGGAGCTGCTCACACAGCCAACTGTCGGTTCATTAGGTGTCGCTTACCCAACGAGCACATGTGCTACTGTGAGGAAGTTTCCTCTGACGAGAAACCACCCTGCATGTGCCTCTCGGAAATGTGCAGGGTTCCTGTCTGGTCCTCAGTGTGTTTAAAGCTGCCTCATGGTAGGTGCCCTTCTGACCTGCTACATCCTCATTGTAGGGACACTGTTACCAAGTTCGACTTGCAAAGACCATGACTTTCTTGCCCTCCTTCCTCCTCTTTAACAGTCTACCCAGTTGGTAGCTGGGCAGGGGGCGGGGAGAGTTGTGGCCATGGTGCAGGCGCAGGCTTGCCCCTCAAGTGACACATCCCAGGGTCCTAGGGTCCGGCATCTCCCAGTGGCTATGTGTCTACCCTGCCCTGCAGCATCAGCATCTCAGGGGCCCTGCCAACCCTGAGATGGTTCCTGGCTCAGTTCAAAACTGACCAAGCCACCTCCTTTCTATCCTCTCTCCTGATAAT
Source organism: Paguma larvata (assembly GCA_030068075.1). NCBI lineage: Eukaryota > Metazoa > Chordata > Mammalia > Carnivora > Viverridae > Paguma > Paguma larvata. The sequence continues at coordinate 123,988,216 of CM057827.1, read as the reverse complement.
AATCGTAAGTGAGCGTCAGCGAATGACAGGGCTTACTTAACACCTGCCCCCTCTCAACACCACAGAAGTGTGGCGACGATTAAGAAGACAATATCTTTGTAATGTTTCCAGTGACTGGCTATGAAAATTATAACCGCCCTCCTTCCATATCCATCTATTTATGTTGGTTTTTTTTTCCTCAAGAGAGGCCATTCCCAAATCGTCACATGGACCCTTGGCAACTTCTGTGCTCTGCTCAGACGTCAGGAACAAGATGCATGATTTCATGGCTCCCCGTGACCCTTTCTGCTGGTCCTTTCTGACACCACCATCTGGCAAAACCACTACTTCCACACCCTCTGTGCCTGCAAATGGACAAGAATGAGAAGGGCTCTTTCCTAGAACATGCTGTTGACAATGCTAGTGGCAAAATTCCCAGGGTCTGAGAGAATGTGCAGTTGCCCTCAGGTCTTTAGTTTGGAACTTTCCATCAGCAGTGGGCAGTAGATAAACAAGGATTTCAGGCACAAATCCAAACACCTTGGGAGAATGAGGGCATCTCTTAGCTAGCTTGGGCTGCTATAACGAAATACCATAAGCTGGATGGCTTATCAGTGATGGAAATTTCTCACAGTTGTAGAGGCTGGAAGTCCAAGATTAGTGAGGGCCCTTTTTTAGGCTGCAAATGGCTGCGTTCTCTTTGCATCTTCACATGGCAGAAAGAGGTGGCTAGCTCTCAGGTCCCTTCTTGTAAGGACACTTATCTCATTCATGGGGACTCCATCCTCATGACCTAAGCAAGCACCTGCTAATACCATCAGAATGGAGGTTAGCTCCAACTTATGAATTTTCAGGGATCACAAATAATCAGCCCCTAACAGAACACTCTGTCTGTAGAGAAATTTCTATCATATACTCCTGTCACCTCCATGGTCCTTACAAAACCCTATCCACGTGAGCAGAGGCTGTCTTTCCAGGGAAAGGTGGGTAAATCCAGTTACCAGGAGACTCTCGTAGGGAGGGTTGGGCCTCAGCACACATTCCTTCACCTATGCAAAGGGCCTTTCTTGACATCTGATTGACCTCTTGGAGACATGGGAAGCGAGGTAACTCTCCATCAGCAAAATGAGGCTAAGGGGACTGTGGGTGTCCCTTCTTGCTCTGAGAACCGGGAGAAAAGCCACTTTGGTGAAGCTGCCAGAAGCTCTGGCAATCTAACAAGAAAACTGGATCTCATCTCATTCCTGGAATAGTCTGTAACATAAGGAAGTTCTGAGGGGACTTCGGAATTTGGTTCTTCGGCCAGAGTCAGATTTCCTCCCATCTCCTCCAACACCATCCCAGACCACAGCCTCTTAGGTAAGGAAACCTACCCGACAATTAAATGCAAAGAATTCCTGGGGCAGAGACAGACACTCGCAACAGCTTCTGTAGCCTTCTCTGTTACGGTAATGATGCTCTAGGGGCAGCGGACGCCCCACGTCCAGCTGGATTCTCCATCATAGCGATGACGTCCGGCCAATGGCTGAGCGGACTGGCTGCTCTGGACGCAGGTGGGACCACATCTGTCTGCCTGCAGAAGAGCTTTTAATTCTTTTCCCTTTGTGTTCCCCTCCCAGGCCTGGCCTGGGCAGATCTGGGTAGGCTGTGGCCAAGGTCCTCTTAAGGACAGTGGCTCTGGGCTCGCCAAGCAACTAGAACAAGTGTTCTGTCCCCACGTTCGACTCTGCGTCAAGGGTAAGACTGCAGAGGACATGCTGGCAACTTCTGTGCAATTCCTGTGAAGGCTGCGCAGTGAGAAATCCTAGCTCAGGGTGGAAAAGCCACATGAACACGGCCATCGGTTACAACAAGCCTTTGCTGCTGTGGACCACTGCACCTCCCGTTCAAAATCGCACGCCTGGAAGCAGCCAGAAGGAAATTCTGCTTTTATGAAAGATATGCCCAGGGCCACGCTGAGCGGCCCCCAAGAGGCTGTGCAGGACGCAGGCCTGCCTTGCAGATCCTCCAGCACTGTGTCCTCTGAAGTCACGGGTCACTCCAGCTCAGTGAAGACACGAGGAGGAGGGCGGCTTGTAAATTAACGCCAAAGATCCCGCAGCTTCCGGCGGCAAATTTAAGAAATAATGATAAAATAAAAGGCAACGAGGTCTGAAAGCTTTGTACAACTCTGGAATTTGGATAAGACAGCCGCTCCCTGCGGATGCTCACACACTGACTTTGATCCAGGGGCCAAATGCCGAGGAAATTGTACTCAGAATCCCTCCAAGCTCCTCTGTGTGAAACCTGAGAGCCCTGAACACTGCTAGCACTGCCGATTACCCTTCAGTCTGGAGCGGGAGGCCGCAGGAGCTGAGTGGAAACGGAGGGTAAGACCCAGAGAACCAGCGAGGAACCCGTCTGAAAAGTGTGGGACGTGCCTGCTCTAGAACCAGACCAGAGGCGTGTGGGCATCCTGCAGACCTCCTGGGGGCACATTACCACCCCCCCACACCATCACTTTCTGCTCAGTGAGAAAGACTGACCACTCTATGTGAACACAACCACCCTAACTCTAACTAGAACAAAACCATACTCCCCTCCTCCCGGGATTTCTAAGCAGTTATGACATTTCCAGAATTCCTCTTCCTGCTGCGCCTTCTTTATAAGGCTGGCCCATCTGATGTCTATACCGCGCCTACCAGACTGAGCCCCCTCTCCCCCAGCAAAGGGTTTGGGCAAGAGCAATGGCTGCCAGTGTCGTCCTCGGGCAGGTGACCTGCCTGATCACATCTGGCCTCCATTCACTCTGCGTCTCCCCCACGCTGCACCGGGCAGCTCTTTCCTAATACAGATCACAGACCAACATCTCCCCTCTTCACACATCTGGATAATGGCTTTCCTTACTTCCTGTTCTGGGATCGAGACTATTCTTTTCAGATTCTTTTCAGTAAGAAGAACATTTCCCCCCGAGAACAGCTCTCTCCTCCCCTTTCCCTCTGCTCCCCAGCCCTCCCTGGACACTCATCCACTCTCTGCTCCTAAGCCACGATTCTCAGGGATGGGATTCAGTTGACATTTTGTGCTGCACACCAGGCGAGCAAGTCTCCAGGCGTGTGTAAATGAGACATCCTTCCAACATCCGCTGCCTTGAACTCATTTGCACACTGTCACATTCTGGCTGGAAACATCCAGAGTGCCTGGATCTAGCTTTGTAATGAATGCCTTTATTGGAGGATACGAAGCTTCACATGAGACCTGCCTGGGGCCGAGGATCCCACTTGTTACTTCAGGACACGCGGTGGCATCCCGCCTGCCCTGTCCTCATATGACTGAGCAGGGGAACAAAGTCCCTGCTCTGTTCATGCTTCAACACTCCTTCCAAGTTTTGCCAGTCAGGACAGTGCTACCAAAATGAGGGACGGGCATGTTTGTAAGAGGCCACAGGTGTGTGAGTACATCTGAGAACTCAGCCGTGCCCCCACATTGTTGCAATCAAGACCATTTATAACTCTTCTCATGTCTGCAGGTGCGCACGTGGCTGATAGATCACCAAACATTGCTCTTTATCAGGACACTTGTATCTCTACGCCTCAGCCCTGCATTTCTCTTCATTTCTGAGTACTCATATACTCAGTACCTCGGTCTTTGATGGGGCACAAGACTCCTGTGGGCCCCGCCTGTGTGTCTACCTCTGTTCCTCCATTTCCAGGCTTCTGCCCATCACATTTTTTCCATCACCAAAGCACCTGACGCTTTGTTCCAGGCCCTCACTGAGGTCTCCCAGCAGGTGTTGGATGATGGGTAACAGAACGAACCCTGCCTACATACGGCCACTGTCAGGATGGCTGGGTTTTCCTTCACCTGCCTTGCCAGCCGTGAGTGCACATGGCTGCTGTGGTGTGAGGGAAGCAGCGAAGGGCGTGGACTTCAGGATGACTAGAGGCCAGCCAGGGCCAGGAGAGCAGGACCATATACAGCACCAGGTGGCTCATCTAAGGGTGGCACAGAGGGACTAGAGAAGGGGGCAGAGAAGATGGATGAGGCCAAAAAGCAGTGATGAAGCTCCCTGAGTACTATTATGAGCCATGAATGCACCGGGAATCTCCTGAAGGCCTTCCTGAGCTCTTTCGCCCCCAGAGGCTGTGTTCTAATTGATCTCAGGTGAAGGCCAGGCTCCTGGCACTTATAAATGCTCTAGGAGCCCCCCTGGGGCAGCAACACCCAGCTGTCACCTGTACCACCTCCCCATGTTTCCCTGCAGAGAACATTTTGCAGAGACCACAACCTGAGCCGGCCAGAGGCGAGGTAAATTCCAGAATGGAAAGAGCTGAGAAAGGGAATATGGAAGTCAGAAAAAAATCCCAGGAAGAGCAGGTGGGGAGAGTGCCCACCTGGAGAACAGGCAGCAAGCACCCAAACGTGCGGCGTGGCTCGTGGGTCTGTCTGGAGGGCTTTCTGTAGATGTACTTGGGTTAGAGAGGTCTCGTAGTTTGGAATGACTCAAGGCAGGAACTGATATGGGTCAGGCTTATCTAACAGAGCCTCCTAAATCCAACAGAAGCTGAGATTTATTTTCTGCAAGAAAAAGCTCTTTGTTTCTACATATAAAGATATTCCTGTTTGTTTTTTTCCCCTGTGTGTGGGTGGCCAAGTGTGCACTATGCAGTTCCCCGCCCCTCTCTCCGCTCCCCACCTATAAGGGCCTGTGTTTAGATATTTGCCAAGAGCGCTCAGTCTTACCTGATTGTGAAGCTGCATGCATGGCATTCTGGGTCTTCCCAGGCCCCACATGTCAGGTTGAGACTCAGCTCTGTGCCCTCCTGGCCTCCAACAGTGCTAGGGAGGGCTCTTGCCTGGTTAAGTGCCTCCCCTGGACCTAATCATGCCACTTTCCCCTGAACAAAAGGCATTCTAACCAGCTGTCATAGAAATGCTTACTTTCTACACTGAAACTTTCAAATCATAACAAACAATATATTCTAAAATTCCAGTAGATATATTATACCCAGGTCTATACCACCCTGAGCGTGCCCAATATCATCTGATGTATTATACCCCAGTTATCATAATATTATACTAAAGCCACTATCAACTTCCTCCTTGATTTGTGTGTGGGGGGGGTGCATCTTGATTTTGTTTTTGCTTTACTCATGGGCCATCAGCATGGACCTGAACTTCTAATCCTCAGCAGGGGTGAGTCCTTCCCATGGCTGATCAGGGTTGAGCCTCACAAGCATGAGCTTGCCCAAGGGAGACACATGTTTGCTTCTAGCTGTCCCTCTTTCACTTGAAAACTGTTAAACATCTTGGACACTGAGGTCTACCATAAGATACCCTGTCCTGGTTTCTCGAGGGAAAACACCTGGGCAGGGCTGGCCCAGCTGGGCTGTGTCTCTCAAGGCACACCCCCACCCCCACTTCATCAATTCCAGTTGTAACCAATACCAGGTGTCAGCTGCAGCTCTCTGAAGTAAGAGAGGCCCATCACGACCATCTTCTAGCATTCAGGAGCTACTCCCCTCTCCTGGCCACTGCAGATGAAGTAGTCCCTCATTTTCAGCTAGGTTCTCAAACAATCATGGCAAGACAGGGAGACAGATGCCTTCCCAAATGCACGCTACCTTATTTCCATTCACTAGGTAAACATACAGCTACCTACCAGGAAGTCTTTCATTGGCAAGAAGGCAACTAAGGTCATGAAGGCTAGAAAACTGCAAAGTCACTGTCCATCATGGCTTCTGCGGGGAGCCAACTCGGTCTCCTGCCAGAAGTGCAGAACAGCCCCTCCCAGGTTCTCATTCTTGAACCCTCACCAGAAACTGCAAATCCTTCAGTCCTCACCTAAACCCAGGCCTGGAGTCTTCTCACCCCACTTTGTTACCAGGTAAGCAGAAAGCTGTCAGTCGCAGCTACGGAACTTGAGTTTTGTAGGAAAGTCCCTCTTGCTGACACTTTGTCTTTCTTCTGCCATTGGCTGTCCCTTCTGTCTTGGTCAGCAGCAATCTGAAGATGCCTTGGTTTTGTGGAGATGTAACAAGTTGTCTCCTTATTACCCTTCTCTGAGAGTGTGGATCCTTACTTTAATAGCCCTGATGCATGTACTATCATAAAGGGGATCCCAGACCATTTCAAGTAGAGACTAGAAATTTTTAAAAGTAATACTAGTTTCCTAATATATAAAAGCTAAATAATACCTACCCCATAGAACTGATCAGTGGCATAATGAATGCACAGTATCCAACACAGTAGGAGTTCAATAAATGAGACTGGACTTGACTTAACTATCACTAGTTCATTATTCCTGTTCTAAGCAGAATTATTACCATGGCAATATTTTTTCATTTAATTCATAATTTAGAACCTATCTGATTACAGATTGGATTAGAGCCAGTTTACAGTACCAAAGAAATTATTTTTGAACTACAATATATAAAATATAACCGTTCGTACAAAGAGATACAAAAAGGGGGAGAAAACTGCACTTTTGGGACTCAGATGAAAATGAGTCTGGAAATGAGCCTGATATTTGCTCTGCGTTTTCTGACAGCCAAAGCAGAAAGAAAATCAGGTTCACGTATGGGACTCTTATTGTCTGATAAATGCAACGTGTAGGTCATGTGGAAAGTACGTCTTTCTCCTAACCTGCTCGCACAGATCCTCATATGAGGTGTACTGGGTAAATGACAGAAGGGTCATGCTTATGTGCGCCCATGTGCAAGGGCACACACCCCTCCTTCAGAGGACCAGTTTTACTTTATCAGTATTAAAAGGTTACAGACCAGTGGGTGAGGCCCCTGGGGACTTTCTAGGGGTACACAGAAGGGTACCCTCATTTTCTAAAGCTTTCACTGAGAAATTTTCTTGAAGAACATGGACCGGTTGGCTCAGGTCCACTAAGAATACCATCCTGTTCTTAGTTCACACATACTTAAGGAACACAGAGTTAAATTACTCGACTCTATTCCAAAATATGCAATAGCTTCCAGGTTTCATATCTGTGAGGTAGCCTGGCCAGTGGCTTCACGGAGAGTGCAGGCTGAGCTCTCTTATTAAGCCTCCACACAGCCTTGTCTGCAGCTCTGAGCACGCTGACCAGAAGGGTCTGCAGATGGAGACAATGTGGCTTCATTCCCCAGGGGACCTGCTTCACATTGCTCATGAATAATCAGAGACAACAGACTTTCTCTGGGAAAACCATAATCACCCGACTAGGGGCAGGGCCAAATGCTAGCAGAATTTATTGGCTTTGATTAACAATAAGGTGTTTGTTTTTGTAGGTAATTAGAGTTCAATAGCAAGCTATAAAGAGTCCTCCAAGAAATTTAAGCAGACTGTACCTAAAGGCTACTGGAGTATGACTAAATCTAACCATTCATTTCTGCAGACCTGTACTAAGACGCCAGTGACCCAGCACGATCGCACAGGTCATCAGGGAGAAAATGGCCCTCTGTGTTCTCACTGTCCATGGAGAAAGGTCTCTGTGCAGCACGTGTGTGCTCATACGTGGGTGCAAAAAGCACTCCGGCATGTGCCCTGGCTCCGAATGCTGCATGGACTATTGCAGTTCATAGGAATCTATTCAAAAGTCCATGACAACCCACATGTTGGAAAACGTTTTGACAACTGCGTTCTCATAACCATTAGGTAGTTGGTTCCGAGGAACTATGACAGTCTGGGTGGATCACTGGATAGTGAGAAGGTGTTTGCCAAAGTTTTACTGATTTACGTTTTTCTCTCAGCGACCACTCTTGGGTACATTTTTTTCTTCACAAGTCAGAAATATGAATACATATTTGATTACCATTAGTTTTAAATATTATTTCCTGGTAGTGTAGGTAAAAAGGTATGGGCAACGTGCTGTCACTAGTGTTTGAAAAATACCGTTGAAATGAAATAAGTGTGTACTTAGTGGGAAGTGCTCATTTTGCATCTTTTGGCCAATGACATGTGATTTCTGCCTTAATCCCAGGAAGTACACACAGGATTATTATCACTCATTGTACTCATGTCACAATACTCAACAGGTATAGAAAAGTCAATTACCAACCAAACCCATCTATGGGAGTGAGAAACAGGAATATGGGAGCAGATAAACAAAACAAAGCAAAAAAAAAAAAAAAAAGAAGGAGAAGGAGAGGAAGAAGAAGAAATATACATCTATATCTAGCTATAGATATGGCTAATCCTAGAGGAAATTGCTTTTTTCCTCCTCCTTATAGACTGTCTCTACTCAAGCAGAAGCTTGAGTTCACATTTAGAATTTTAGGCATCTAGATCAGTCCATAGATCACTAGAAAACATTTACAGTACATTTTCCCCCTCAAGAACTAGATTTCCATTTAACTTTGTTCAAGTCAACCCAATATAAATTTTCCAATTGTTCTTCATGCTCTGACCTCATTGATTTACTTATTCACTTTTTAAGTTTTCATGCAGTCATACCACAATTTTTCCTTCAGAGAAAAACAAAACAGACACCTATTGCCAGAGAAATAGTCAACCCTCAGGCCACAGTTTGAGAGTCGGCTGGCTTTCTGCCACCTGAGACTTCCTGCAGGTGATCTTAGTCATAGACCAGTCATTCAACCCCTCTGACCTTCTGTTTCCTCCTCTGAAAAGGTCCTTTCTACAACATCTTTGAGCTCTGGAGTCCAATGGCTATCCCCTCCTCATGGGAAGAATTTCCATGTACAAAGGCAGTAGCTCATAGTTCTTTAAACCTAAGACACTGACATTCTACCTTCAGATAGCTGGACTTTATCTACAAAGATAAATCCCATTATTTGAATGATATACATAGACTGAATCAAAGATCATCCTGGTCCAAGAAAGGAAATACAACCAAAGACCACACTCTGGGAAAAACTCCTCCCCTCTACAGAATAGACTTGAACATGAAATTAACATTTCAACTCTCAGACACCATCTGTTCAGTAATCTCTGGGGCTCCCTGAAGGGCTGGGACCTAGGCTTGCTGACCTAGGTCTGTGTTACGAAAGAAGCAAAGACTTAGAGCAGTACTGTTTTAGAACTTACAGAATTCAAGTGAAAAAATATATTCAGAAAGGAATTGGAACAGGCAGAACAATACAGAGTCTGATACTTACTTGTGGCCCAGCTCATGAGCGATGGTAAAGGCCAAATTGAGACCATTGTCTTCGGCAAGCACACATTTCCTCTTAGCACTGCACACACCTCCTAAGTAAGCAATTCCTGCAGCAGAGACACAAAACACATCCTCTTCAGAACATGGGAGGCCCTGACCTCCTGGGGCAAGTCCATACGGTCAACAGCACACATGATCGAGAGAGGAGGGGCAAACTGGGACGATGAGGTGGCCCCGGGGCTGGAGCTGTCATTCCAGAGTTCACGTGGGGGATGGGCTTGTGTATACCGCTTTTGGAGTCACCTAAAAATAATTAATAATAATAATAGCCACCATGCAGATCTCTTAAGCATTTAAGAGGTGTCAGGCAATGTGATGAGTATACACACATCATTGAAATTAATCCTAATTACCCAGGATGGCAGTAACAGAGGGAAACCAAGGTTCAGATGGGAAAGGTAAGTTGGACTGGCACCTGGTTATGGGATGCTGTTGAACTTCAACATCCAGAGCTGGGATAAGGTGACACTGGCAAGGCACCCAGCATGCAGAGCTGAAGGAAGGTCCCCCTATCCAGAGCTGACCCTGCACCTGCACGCCCAGAGAGGGAGGGAGGAAGAGAGGGAATGTCTCCTGAAGTTCTGCACCCTGGGCACCTTCATCCCCGCATCCAAGCCCTAGCCCTTGGAGTGCCAATGCTCTCGGGGTGTGAGGAGGAAGCAGAGGAGCAGCCGGGCTCACAGAAAGCAGGCCAGGGATAGCTGGGCAGAATACTCAGAAAGATGTTTCAGGAACCCTTGGAAGAAAATGAAACAGGGACCCAGAAGAAGGGAGAGGACCGGGGAAGAGTGAGGGCCTGGAAATCATCACTGAGGATGCACCCTAAGGACCAACTCACTCATCTGCACACGCACCTGACTGGGGTCCTTAGGCTCCCCCCTGAGACAAGAACCGAACCCAGCCAACTGGGAGGAAGACAGATGCAGGGGAACAGGGTGAGTGAGGGACAGGACGCTGCCAGCCTATGGAGGGCAGGTGGGAGTCTTCTAGGGAAGAAAGGTTATTCTGGCAGAAAGGTGTGTGTGGACAACAGAAGGGCATTTGGCCAGGCTGGGCACATCTGAGGCATGTACTGGCCACCTATCTGCAGGCTGCCCCTGCCTCACTCTAGCTCTCCACACTTCCTGTTAGCTTCTGCTATCTCTGCACCCAGGACAGGCATCCCTTACTGACCCAGGTGGCCCCAGGGTTTATCTCCACAAAAGAGGAGTCTGTGGTCCCCCATCCCCTCTCAGGGCTTGGGACAGAACTTGAGTGAGGGCTGGAAACATTGCAGCATCTGACTCCACGATATGCCGTGAAATGGATGAGTGGGTGGTGGCACGGAGTGGCTGGGGGGGTCACACGCCCCATAAGACTCAGTGTTGCTCCTGCTGTGAACTCATAAAGGTTGTGGGGTGGCCAGGCATGTGCTGCCCAGTGATGCCTGCTGACTGGGTGGATGGAGGCTCCCCCAGCCAGACTCTGCCCAAGAGCCCTGTGCCCTGGGAGCGATTGTGGCCACCAGAGCAAGAGGTGCTTGTTTTCCACCCATGACACCATCAACTGCCAACCTACACACTATCCCATTCAGAGGGCCCTTTCACTAATGTGCACAAAGTATCCGGGGAGCTGACACTGGCCTTGAAGGCATAAAAGTTGCGGAGGGAAGGAGTTGGCAGCAAGTGGAGAAGAATGGACGGGGGGGGGGGATTAATTAAAAATGAGCCTCTTTCCCTGCTCCCCCAAAGCTAAACCAATCCTCTTTGTTGACATCAATCTCTAAGTGAGGTGGACCTCAGCCACACACCGGGCACCCCCTCCTTCCTCCTGATTGCCCTCCAGGAACCCCTTAGAGGTACAGCGCCCACGCCCCTGCTCTGGAGGGAGATGCTTCTCCCAGGCTCAGCTCACATTCGGCATACCAAGCCGGCACCATGGCGTATGTCTGTTTTTCTTTGGAAACATGCAATGTACTTGGCCAAGGTTGCAGGATTTAAAAAAAAAAAAAAAGAAAAACAAAGGGGAAAAAAATGAAATGTTATTTGACCTGAAGATGCTTGTTTTGCACGTGGACATCATAATCCGGCAATGCAGACTATTGGAAGGAGAAAAATGACAACCAGAAAGGATGTGCTCTGGCTTCTTGGTGCCTTCAAGGTCATTATTCTGGTTTTGTTTAAAAATGCTTTGTGGGTTACCGCACCAAGTCCAGCAGTGAGTAGGTGGAATGCTTCTACATAGCGCTGATGGTATGTGCGTGCAACAACACACGCACACACTCCAGTGCACACCCAGCAGTGCTCTTCCAGCCCGGGCTGTGGCCTCCTGGGTCAATGAATCAATTGGAACAATCAGATGTGCACGCCCCCGGGGGGAAGTCATCTGGTGAATGGGGAAAGGAGGCATCTAAAGACAGCTGTGCTGAGCTTGCTGTCCCAAGAGTGTCTGCTGAACCAGCAGACTTCATTGCCCCACAAACGTGTCCCCTGGCCTCTGCCGCGCTCAGCACCCAGAGCCGGCAGTCCTGAGTTTCCACTGTAATTAGGTAACACACGACATGAGGGAAACAGAGAGCAAGGAGCTTTCCAATAATTGCATTTTAATTTTTCCAAGGCACAGATGATTTTTTTTTAAACTAGAAAACAAAGGATCGGTTTATTTACAAGAAATGTTCTCACACAAAGGTGGATTAAGGTCTCGTGTTTTTAATGATGTAGTCCAATCATGAACAGCCCGGTCATAAAAACAAGCAACGCAAAGCACATAAAAGAAGATGGCCCCTGATCCAGAGCGCAGGAGCCCTGAGTGTTTATGAGCCATGGGGTGGAAATGCTTAGAAGTCACAAAACAAAGCCTGGAGAAAACCCCAGGTTGTTGTAAAGGTAAGAGCTTCGGGGCATAAATGGTCATTAAGCCATGAGCTCCCATAGAAAACAAAGCCACCGCTATTCCACGCTCCTTGCAAAGAACAGCGGTGTGCAGCGGAGGGTGTGCAGAAGCCCCGGAGAGAGCCCCCGTCACCTCAGGACGCAAAAGCATCAACCTGGAAAACTGGCCCCGGCCCCACATTGGCACTTGTTAAGAAGTGACAAAATACCACTTTTCCCTACACTGATTTCCTGTTGAAAAAAATGAGGTCTGTAAGCACAAGTTCTGGTAACATCCATGCTGAAGGTCTGGGACCAGAGGGACCTTCCCAGGTCACTGGATTTCCCTACACAGACAGCAAGACCCTAGAGTAGTGCTTTTCCATGACTTAAAATTCTCCACACACACAAAATCACAGAACTTATTTTTGAAATTTTAAAAACATCAAATAACACATGTTTGCAGAGCTCCCTGGAATAAAAGGGAAGCAGAAAGAGAAATGGCATTTCATAGGGTCCTCTCTACGGGCAAGCACTGCTCTGCACATGTCACCCTCCCTCATTTGGCAGGTATGGTTACTGGCCCAATTTACAGAGAGGAAAATGGAGGCCCAGTCATTGGTTGTATGGCTGACCAAGCCCAGATCCAGATACAAGTGCAGGACTCTCTTTTCTCCAACACCAGGGCTCCTCCAGGCAAACCCTGGGCCTCCCTCACCAAAGCTTCGGTGACCAACAACGATGAATAATCTTCAGGGGTTTCAACAATTTTCATACATCTTAATGTGTGCTTCTGCAGAGATGTGGGCAGGATAAAATAAAGGTTTCAGTTGTTCAAGTCCAAATGTTTTTGAAACGAAAGATTAAAAGACTCAAGGGATATGTGCAGTAATATTAAGAGGTACCTCCAGGACATGGTGAAGTCATTATAAATCTTAAATTGTCTTCCTTTTTCTCTTGGTTTAAACCTAATACAATGAGTATGTACTTGAAAATGACATGAAAATCAAAGTTCTTAGTTATATTCCATTTATCCAAGGTGACTTACAGCAGAGGCAGAGGTGGGAGAGACCCCCCAACCACTACCCCCCTCAAAAAATACCCTCCAAATTTTGACTCTGAGTATACAGCCCTTCAAGCAGCAGATATGAAGCGAGGTCACGGTCAAGGCATCACTGAGTGTGTGACTGCATCCTAATGGTGGCTTGCTCTATCTCTGCTACAACTCTGGCAGATTAGGGAAGTAAAACATGCCCCATGAAATGCTGGGGCGCCTGGGTGGCTCAGTCAGTTAAGCATCTGACTCTTGATCTCAGTTCAGGTCATGATCTCATGGTCCATGGGATCGAGCCCCACATTGGGATCTGTGCTGACGGCGCAGAGCCTGTTATTCTCTCCCTCCCTCTCTGCCACTCTCTGGCTCAAGCTCTCTCTCTCTCTCAAAACAAATAAATAAACTTAAAAAAATAAAATAAAAATATGAAATGTTAATGGGCTGTAAAGAGTTTTTCTGATGCCTGGAGAAGTCTATCTGACTCATCCAGAAATGCCTGTCTCCTAACCTACCCTCCCTGCCATGTCAACACAGTATGGACATTCTTTCTCCTCCTTTCCTTGGTAGGATTGCAATTCCGGATAGGAAATTGGCTGAGGAGATCTAATTATTTTCTTTTTCAGTAGAAAACTGCATAGTGTAAGCACATAATTCTTAAACTCAAGATTGACCATATTCTTTCTAGGTTTAAGGAGTAAACAACACATAACTGTATGAAGTCTGATTTATCCATCAAATTGTCACATGTAAACAGTTTGCAGCTGTTGGCCTTGTTGCCCATTACTCAGACCTTCTTGGACTCTGCCTCTGAAAGAAACGGTCGAATTTCTTCTACCAACTGCTCAAAGTACTAACACCATCATGGTTATCACTGAGACGCGATGCTGCCAATTACAAGAAAGCAACTTGTATCTATTCACTTGACAATCACAGTGGTTGGGACAGAGTTGCACATTCAGGCTCATGGACACACCCTTGTGCTCTTATAAATATCACTAAGTGGCTGGAGGTATGAGCTGAATGTGTGAACAGCATTAAAGAACAAAAGTCTTGGGGAGTCCAGGGGCTCAGTTAGTTAAGCATCCAACTCTTGGGATTTCAGCTTAGGTCATGATCTCATGGTTTGTGAGTTCAAGCCCCGTGTCGGGCTCCATGCTGACAGTGCAGAGCCTGCTTGGGATTCTTTCTCTCCCTCTCTCCTGCCTCTCCCCGATTCTCTCTCTCTCAAAATAAATAAATAAACTTAAAAAAATTTTTTAAGAGATAAAGTCTTATAATCTAGTATGTGACAAAAAAGAAAAAAGAACTACAGTTGATTCTTATTATCAGTGGTAGGTAGATTCTAAAATGTCAGTGTAAACACCAGATTCTCAAATACACAGTCATTGCTCCCAGAGGACATACAGGGTTAGGTTCCTATGAGCTTCTGGTCACAACATCTTTGTCAACTGTTTCATATGTAACCTTGTGTTATGTGTTTCCGTTCAAAGACACCTTACTTCATACAAGGTTGATTCCTTCACACTGAATTCATGGCCATCAGTCCTATTAGGGTTAGGGCTCTTCATGCCTGAATGAAGTTTATCTTGTATTTTCTTTGTAAGGCACATGGCAGCTTTCTGTGCTTTAGAATGCTTGACAGCACTTAAGCACTATTCTTGGAAGTCACTGTAAATGGTAAAATCACCAAATAAAAAAGGCACAAAAATGTAAAAAAAAAAAAAAAAGTGGCACCAGACAGGCCATGAGAAGGGCATTTGTGTACAGTATGAGAGCTGGAATGAGATGGCAAAGGGTCACCTTGTTCAACTCATCTGAGAACGCGCCTCCTCAGTGACTCAAATATTCTGCTTCTCTGCACATGTCTGCAAAATGAACACATAAGCACTACAAAGACCGATTTGGAGTTACAACAAATTTTAGCAAGTAGGCAAATTCACCAATGGAGAACCCTCGAATGATGACAATGAACTGTATTCTAAAACAGAATGTCCTATTATCGGACACAGTGGAGTCCTCTTCAGTCGCAATCAAGAAATTAAGTCTAGATTTAACTGTCACATACATTTCTAAACTCTGAACGATCTAAACTGTTCGATTAACCCAGGTCTGTCCTCCTCTGCACTTCTGCTTCTGCATCCTTTCCAAGGCGAGTGGTCCACACGGCCATCGCCCCCACTGTAAGTCACTGCCTCCTAAATGGTTCTGCCCACAGTGGATAGAGCCTTGGATGTGCTGAAGGACGGCCATACCTTAAAAAAACGGGACAGAACATTAATGGTAAGGCTCCAGAGGGCTGGCAGGAGAAGTGGCCTGAGCGGCATGGCCCCGCTTCTTAGGACTGAGGAGCACTGCCTTCCAGATCTGGCCCTGTCAATGCCTCTCTGCCCCAGCTCAGTGCCCCTATCTCCCAAGAACACATCTGGATAAGCCCTCCCAGACCTAGCCTTGTCTTGGTGATTCCACTACCAGTACGTATGCCAGTTTCCCTATTTCTTGTTTTCTGGATCCCTTGGCATCAGCTACTATGGAAGGAAGATGAGTTAGCCAAGGTCTTTATTCCTACACCATGAACAGAGGGTGGGGCCATGGCTCATAGAGGGGCGTTAGCTCCTTCCTTAAACATGAGCATTGCAGAGGCTGCCACTGCAAGTCAAAAGTGCCAGTAGCTAACACCTATTTACTGAGCAGGGCTGATAAACTGAAAAATTCAGCAACTTACTCAAGGCTAAAGGAAGCAGTAAATGCACTAAGTAAAGGGAATAGCCTCCAAGTCTGATCACTGAAAGGTTCAACATTCCCGGTTTCGAAACTAATATAAAATTAGAGTAGCCAAAACAATGTAGTATTTGAATAAACACAGACATTTAGATCAATGGAACATAACTAGGAGTCCAGAATTAAACCTTCATGTTTCTAGTCAATTGATTTTCAGCAAGGGTGCCAAGATTATCCAGCGCAGAGAAAGAAGAGCCTTTTCCACAAAAGGTGCAGGGACAACTGGACAGTCACATGCAAAGACTGATGTCACGCCGTGTTCTTTATGTGGTACACAAATACTAACTCCAAGTGGATCGCAGAGCTAGATGTAAAATCTGAAACTATAAAACTCTTAGAAGAAAACATTGAAGTAAGTCTTTTTGACCTTGGGGTAGGCAAAGCCTTCTTAGAACATCGAAGGTGCAATGGAGGAAAAGAAAAGCCCATGCCAGAGTGTTCATTAATGCAGACACCTTCCCTGGAACAGAAGAATATCTTTGTAGGGCTGGGAGTGACGTGGGGAGGAGAAGAGTCACCGAGACAGGCGATGGATGTGTGGACACATCCCAAGGAAGCTTCCCAGCCTTTCCCCATGCAATATGGCTTTCTGCTAATTGGAAGTCACTGCCCAGCAGCCTTTGGGTCACAGGCTAACTTGCTTAGCCAGTCCAAATGTCACGTGAACTGCCCCCTTTGAGAAAGGGAGTTCTTGATTATGATCAGAATCAAGGAGAACCACACAGTCTTACTCCAGGTTTTCCAAGTGCCTCCAGGTTCCAGGACTTTGGGAAGAGATGCCACCCCTGGTGAGGGAATCACCCAGCCAAGTCCCCAGAGTGGACTGGAGGGTCCCAGGGCTACAGCCATGGCTCCAACAACATTTTGATGAGTCAAGTGAGTAAGTGTAGGGGTCAACTCTCCCTGGAGATTTACAAGTTCAAAGCTAAAAAGTTATCCCAACACTTCACTGCATTCTTAGAAAAGTCAAACGTGTTGAGACAAGGGAGGGAAGAGAAGTAACTGTTGATACTCAACAGACCACGACCAACATGAGCCAAGTGCACAGAGACATCCTGCAGATTTCCCACCCTACAGGCAGGATGGCACTTGTGTCTTGGGGGGAGGGGGTGCCCATCACATGGGAGAGGATCTCTAGGGTGTAGACTTAACATTCCTCAAATAAGCAAGGTGCCTCTCCTCAGAGGACCCCACAGAGGCCCCCAGGGCTTCTGGAACAGGCCTGGATACCCACCAGAAAGGACCCCTCGCAGGCCCTCCTCAGGACATTGGAGGACAGGGGTCTGTCCAGACATCTCTGAAGGTTTCTTACTTTGACAAATACTTCATCAAGTGTTTCCTGGCTGCCTATACATGACAGCATCATGCCAGGTGTGGGACTCTAAGTTGAACAAAAGCAGCATAGGCCTAGAGGAAAAAAACAGTCTTAAGAATGATATCCCTGCAAAAACACAGGGAGGTGGGTGGAACAGTGAGCAGAGATGCTCTAAGTCAAACTCAGGGCCCGCAGGGTGGGTGCTAGGGTCGCTAAAACACACCTGCCCCGGTGACCTGAGTCCACATCTAGTTTCTCAGCAGAGTGGACGATGGAGACCGAAGCTTGCACCGAATCCCACGCTGCCTCCTGTGCACCCTGGGTTCCTCCCTGTGGGTCCCCTGTCATTTCAGAGCACCCCCTCACACAGCCATGCCCTCATTCTCACTTCCATTCACTCAGCAAACATTTCTGGGCACCCTGCACCATGGTTAGCTCCTTCCATGGGAGTGTTTGCTGGCGGCACCTCTGAGCGCACTGTGTGACATAGGCCTTCGAGTTCCCCTTCTAAATACCTCTGCACGCTTGCGTGTGCTCTCTGAGCGTGACATAGATGCCAATCCTTCTTCGAGCATTTGGATTCTGGAAGCACAACCACCTAATTCTTTTATTTTTTTAATTTTATAATAGTTTATTTTCAAATTGGTTTACATATAACACCCAGTGTTCATCCCAACATGTGCCCTTTATTTTTTTTAATTTTATAATAGTTTATTTTCAAATTGGTTTACATATAACACCCAGTGTTCATCCCAACATGTGCCCTTTTTAATGCCCATCACCCCTCTCCCCCCTCCCTCATACCCCTCACCCTCAGTTTTTTCTTAGTCTTTGAGAGTCTCTTATGTTTTATCTCCCTCCCTCTCTGTGTCTTTTTTTTCCTTTCCTCTCTTCCCCTCCCCCTGGTTTTTGCTTAGTCTCACAAAGTCCACCTATTCGTGGAAACATATGGTATCTGTCTTTTTCTGACTGACTTATTTCACTTAACATAATACCCTCCAGTTCCATCCATCTGGCTACACATGGCCAGATTTCATTTTTTCTCATTGCCATGTAGTAGTCCATTGTATATAAGTACCATAACTTCTTTATCCATTCGTCAGTTGATGGGCACTTGGTCTCTTTCCATGATTTGGCTATTGTCGAAAGTGCTGCTATGAACATTGGGGTACACGTGCTCCTATGCATCAGCATTCCTGTGTCTCTTGGGTAGATTCCTAGCAGTGCTATTGCTGGGTCATAGGGTAGCTCTATTTTCATTTTTTTGAGGAACCTCCACACCGTTTTCCAGAGTGGCTGCACCAGTTTGCATTCCCACCAACAGTGTAGGAGGGTGCCTACTTCTCCACATCCTCGCCAGCATCTATAGTTTCCTGATTTGTTTATTTTAGCCACTCTGACTGGTGTGAGGTGGTATCGCAGTGTGGTTTTGATTTGTATTTCCCTGATGATGAGTGACATTGAGCATCGTTTCATGTGTCTGTTGGCCATCTGAATGTCCTCTTTGGAGAAGTGTCTATTCATATCTTCTGCCCATTTCTTCACTGGGTTGTTTGTTTTTTCGGGTGTGGAGTTTGGTAAGTTCTTTATAAATTTTAGATATTAGTCCTTTATCCGATATGGCATTTGCGATGATCTTTTCCCATTCCGTTGGTTGCCTATTCATTTTGTTGGTTGTTTCTTTTGCTGTGCAGAAGTTTTTTTATCTTGATGAGGTCCCAATAGTTCATCTTTGCTTTTAATTCCCTTGCCTTTGGAGACGTGTTGAGTAAAATTGGTGCGTCTTAGGTCAAAGAGGCTTTTTCCTGCTTTCTCCTCTAGGATTTTGACGGTTTCCTGTCTCATATTCAGATCTTTTATCCATTTAGAATTTATTTTTGTGAGTGGTGTAAGAAAGTACGACCACCTAATTCTAAGCCTGCTCGAGGTCCACAGCTCTGTAGCACAGCAACCTCACCTGTGTGTGTGCATGCATGCATGTGGGGTCGTGTGTGTGCACACGTGAGTGTGCATGTGCGAACGTGGTCCTGGGCAGATGACAAAGGACAGTCTTCCTGTAAGCTGATGCCACGAGGTTGATGCCTACACTCCCATAGCAACAGACGCAAACGAATTTTGAAAGCTTTCATGCATTCTTATCGACTAGATTGCTTGGCACCTATTTTTGCCAATAATGTAAGAAGGAACTTTGACAGTCCTACTTGAACAGCTTTAAGACTCTTCCATCTTCTTCTCTCCCCATTAATATTTTCTCTTTACTGGTAGGTTAGAATGCTCTCCCTCAAAAGGTGGGGTTTAGGTGCGAGTGGGGCTGAAGGGACATGTGAGGGGGTTTGACTAAAAATATCTCCTCCATGAGGGGAAAGAGACAGCTAAGGCTTCCAAG
This sequence comes from Paguma larvata, assembly GCA_030068075.1. Classification (NCBI taxonomy): domain Eukaryota; kingdom Metazoa; phylum Chordata; class Mammalia; order Carnivora; family Viverridae; genus Paguma; species Paguma larvata. The sequence goes on along the minus strand of CM057827.1, from coordinate 123,968,707 downwards.
GACCAGATGTCTCCAAAGGGGGGTCTGAGAGTTTATTGAAGTGCTCCCTGTGGGAACCAAGTGCTCCCTGGAAAGAAGAGCACATTCCCGAGCCTTCTCGTGGCCAAAGGATATGCCATGAGTCATAGTCTCTCTCCACCATTCTGTTTGAGCTTGTTCGAGGGCTCAAAGGTGACACCACGCGGGAAGGCGGCACCATGTGGGAGGCTAACTGGGGCCGGCAGCCAGGGCCATGAAGAAGGCAAAATGACTGGTGGCTGATAAGAGGGATCTCATGTACGTTCATCATGCCCAGCGTGGAGGACTGCATTGCGTCCCCCCAAATTCACACGCTGAAGCCTTAAACCCCAGTGTGACTCTACCCAAAGACAGATCCCTTAAAGATGTAATTAAGTTTGGGGTGCCTGGGTGGCTCAGTCAATTGAGCGTCCAACTCTTGATTTCGGCTCAGGTTATGATCCCAGGGTTGTGGCATGAAGCCTGCTCTCTTTCTCTCCCTTTGCCACTCTCCCCCGCCTGTATGTTCTCTAATTTTAAAAAAATGATGTAATTAAGTTTAAGTGAGGTCATAAGGATGGGATTGAATCCAATATGACTAGTGCCCTTATAAGAAGAGGAAGAGACTCCCCACGCAAGCACAGAGAGCACATGAGGACACAGTGAGAAGATGGCTGTGGACAAGTCAGAAAGAGTGGCTTCACCAGAAATCGATCCTGACAGCACCTTGATCTTGGACTTCCAGCCTAAAAACCTGAGAAAATAAATGTCTGCTATTTAAGCGACCCAGGATGGGGTATTTCGTTATGGCAGCCTGAGCAGACGAATACACCCAGAGTGTGACCTGGGTACAGATGGAAGTGCCCCGTGTCCCCTTTGCTCACATGAGTAACTGACAAAGACACTGGTCACAGGAACTCACCATCCTCAGATGCCAGGTGACACCAGAGCTGCCCGACATGCTGAGGGACCAGACTCCTTGTTTAGGACACGGTTTGGTAATGATCTAGAACAGTTTGGAACTGATCTAGAATGTTGTATGGGCCATCTGGTTGAAAAAGCAAAGATGCTTGGTAGAGAAGTCCCAGAGTGGCATGCTGGGAGTCAAGTTAGAATTGATGGCTCTCTGTATTTAAAGTCATAAAACCCCTCAACCAGTGGCACTTGGATGCACAGTGATGACATCTCAGTCATTCAGCAGTGGGGTGCCCACACGAGTTGGAGCTGGGCTCCCTGTCTGAAGAAACTCAGATACCTGGAGAAAAGGGAGAAGATGAGATATTGCCAAATGCAGAGCCACGCCGTTCATAGCATTGGCACCTCGAGTTTGCCAATCCCTCTGAAATACTCTCAAAAAAGCTCACCAGCACAGCCTCTGAGGGAAGAGCCAGTTTCCAATGATGCTTGTAAAAGTTACACAGCGCCAGGTCTGAAGGGTGGGAGGCTCAAAGCTTCCCTTCAAATACCCAGGGGATTGCAAAGAACGCCAGGGACAGGGGACAGGGAGATGACTCAGGGGGCAGGGAGCTAGAGAACCGACGCGCTGGGTCTGTGTGGGAACCCGGGAGCCTCATCAGGCGCACAGCATGCCCGCAATTTCTGCCAAGCAAGGGAAAGGGAGCCTTGCTGCTGTTTCTGCTTAGTGACTCTCAATAAAAGCGGAACGGGCTGCAGTAGGCACTCCATGTGCACACAGCCAAGCTCAGCAAGCCGGGAAACACAAACGTGGTTGTTCTTTTCACCTTGACTCATTCAAAAACTACGAGCGCACGAGCCAGGAGACACACAGGAGCTGTCGATGCAGACGTCCAGACAGCGGTTACGTGTGGGAGGAGAGGAGCCATGACTCGAGATGGGGCCCGGGGAGGGGCGTCTGCTTGGCTGACGAACTCCAGGGACTGACCCAGGGGTGGTCCCAAAGACTGTCTCATTATCATAATTCACCGAAGCGATTTAAAAAGTCAGGTCTGGTTACGCTGGAGGGAACAGACACCAAGGGGCATGAGTGAGTCTTCCCACGGGGCTGGTACTGTCAGATTTCCTGATCTGGGTTCTGGTTATACGAGGCGCTCAGTTTGCAAATACTCGCTGAGCAGTACACTTAGACAGACCTGTCTCTATGTAAATTAGACTCCAACTGAATTTTTAAAAATATAAAGAGATGCACACACAAGTGAAATAGGAAAGTATGGACCTGATTTAACAATGCGGGGATGACCAAGATTATAACACGGTGACGGCCATTGATGTTACTGTATTGTTTAGTTGAAATTTGCTAATCAGAGCGGTGCTTAAATGTTCTCAAAAAAAAAAAAAAGGTAAATATGTGAGGTCATGGGTATGTGAATTAACTTGAGGGGAATTCCTTTACAATGCATACATATATCAAATATCACACTGTACACTTTAAAAAACATCTTACAATTTTGTCTGTCAATGATATGTTAATAAAGCTAGGGGGAAAAATAGAGTTTGTATTACAGCATTCAAGGGTCATAAGTTGATGATGTCATAGTGTTAATAATTAGTTAACTAATCACAGAGGTATTAACTAGTCAAGGTCAGATTTATCAGTGTCACCAGACCTCACCTGTATTACCTGCATTTCTCAGAGCATATGTGCTGCTTCTAGAATTCACCTTTATTGTCTTGCAAGGACTCTTGCAATGGTATGTTCTTGAAACTTGCCTGAGACAGTCCTGATAAACAGCTTCACTCCCTCTCATACTAATAGCTGGATTTCCACAGGAAGAATAAAATATGAGGTCACGCATAGAAATATTTGCCAAGTTAGCAAAACACACACACACACACACACACACACACACACACACACACACACAAACCCACAAGAAAAAAAGAAACGCTTTCTCAGAATAATTAAGAAACCACATTTCCTGCTAAATGCTATGCCCAGCAAAGTCACCCTCTTGGGGATACACTGTGAAATCTAAGTGGGACCCCAGGATGAGGGTCAACAGCAGTGCCAAGGGCACTTCCATGCTGTGCTTTGTTCTAGGCCCCTGTAGGGTGGGCCTGGCTCATCAGCTGTGCAGGGGCTGGGAGGGTGGGGGATGGGAAAAGGTGAGGCCAAGCCCCCGGGCGCTCTGTGCACCAGTTCCTGAGCCCAAGTCTGCAAATCTCCTGCTGGCAGGACACTACAGCCCCCTCAACTAAGGAGGTAACCTAACGTGGAAGTTGACTGTCATTTGGGTGTTGACTCAATATTCATGAGCTCATCAACCTACTATGACAAGCCCTCCCTTCTGATGACCTAGGGAGGCTTGGGTGGGGCTGTGTCTGCTGACGTCATTCCATCTGACATAAAAACAAAATGAAATCTGGTCTCTTAAAAAGGAACGTTGACAAGAGCAATGCCATGAAGTCAGAAGGGCGCCAAGCACGTGGAGAGGAGACAAGCAGGTCTATGGTGGAAGTGGCAGATGAGGAAGATGCCCAGCCTCTGGTGTGGCCGAAAGTGGATGGTATAACTCCCCAGTCCCCGCCTTTGGGTTGAAAGTCACTTTGCTGCTCTGAGCTTATGGACACAACTCATAACCAACAGGCTACTATCTTGGTCCATTCAGGCTGCTCCAACAAAATATCGCAGACTGGGTGGCTCGTACACAACAGAAATTTATTTCTCACAGTTCCGGACCCTGGAGGTGTGCCAGTATGGTCAGGTGAGGGCCCTCTTCCAGGGCACAGACCTCAGGCTTTCTGTTTTATCCTCATACGGCAGAAGGGCTGAGGGAGCTCTGTGGGCCTTGTTGTAAGGGCACTAATCTCACGTGTGAGGGCTCTACCATCATGATCTCATCACCTCCTAACACCACTGAGGTGTTACCTCAAGGTAACCTTGAGGATGAGGATTTCAACATATGGATTTGGGAGGCATGCGGAGGGACACAAATATTCGGAGGGACACAAATATTCAGACCATAGCAGGTATGGTGAGTTTCAGGATTACCCCAGACAGCAAAAATAGTGAGAATGTCAGTGTCTCTGTCTAAAATGTCCAAGGCAGAGAATAAGCAAGTGTTCTTTATCTTTTAAGCAATTCCACACATTTCCAGGTCACTTTTGTGCTGACAATGGTCCCCACGCTCCATCTCAAGGACCAGACTTGGGAATTCAAGCCTTGCTGTGGTATTCTACCGAGGGTAGCCACACTTACCCCAGACTCAGCCCATAACAAACAGGACTTGCTTCTCCAAACTGAGCCTTCTTGAGCTCCCCCACCCCCCACTTCCAAGTTCAAAAGCGCACAGATGCAGGGAACCTCTCGTTTTCTCCTTCCCCCACCCCATCTCAGAAATCATCAAGTACTGTCATTTCCTGCTGCTCATAGACTTGGAGACTTATTCCTTTCTCTCTGGGTCCAAGCCCAGACCTTAGCCACCACTTTAAGCATGGACTATTGTCATATCTCCTCAGGGGTCACCTCCTTTGTGTCTCCCCACTCAAGTTCTTAAAACACCAGACTGGAGTGTGTCCTCCTCCATTGATTCTTCTCCAATCCTTCCAGGGCACACTCCTCTAGATGCCCAGAGCCCATCATGGTACCTGCAGCAGAAGCCCTGTCTTCATGGTAGCCCAGGCATCTGAACAAACCTTACATTTGTAAAGACACTAAATAGCGTCTCTGGCCAATTTAACCTGCATGGCACAGTGTAGGTTCGCACATCCTCAAAAAGTTCACAAGTGGGGGCGCCTGCGTGGCTCAGGCGGCTAAGCCTCCGATTCTTGGTTTTGGCTCAGGTCATGATCTCACAATTTTATGGGTTCCAGCCCACATAGGGCTCTGTGCTGACAGTGCAGAGCCTGCTTGGAACTCAATCTTTCTCCCTTTCTCTCTGCCCCTACCCTGCTCCTGCTGTCTCTGTCTCTCAAAAAATAAAGAAAGAAATAAAGAAACTTAAAAATTAAAAAAAAAAAGTTCATGAATGAGTGAACACATGCCAGCCCTGCCCTTTAGTCTTCATATAACACCAGCCTCTGCTGCTTAAGAGAGGTCAGCTGGAACAGGGAAGAGTAAATTGAGGAGGGGGGGATGCTGATGAATGCTAACATTTCTTGAACACTTACCATGTGTGCACCAGGCCCTGTGCTGAAGACTTCTGTGCCTCATCTCACTGTAAGCTTATAGTCACCTGGTGAGCTCCATACTGTTATTATCCCCATGGGACTGAGGAGGAAACTCAGACCCTAAGAAGTCGACAGTCTGCCCAGTTCTGGATGCCAAGCACCAGTAAAGGTGCTGAGATTCATTCTCGGGCTTTTATACACAGACCTCCCTGAAACTTGCATCAGAGGCTCCCAACTGGCGCCCGCAAGCACTATCTGGACCGCAGAAATGATGGACCACTTAATAAACCACAAGGGCAATAGGTGGTCCGCAGGAAAACCAACGAATTAAGTTCTCCGCCTTGTTGTGCCGTACACAAAAACTCTACACAGACTAAACACACGAGTGTGAAAACTGACCTTGTGCATTCAGAAGGAAGGAATGCACAAGCCATTCCTTGTCAGAAGGAAATGCAGGGCAATGTCATTATGATCTTAGAATAGTAAAAAAATTAAATAAATAAATAAAAGCAAGACCTAAGAGTAGCAATCATAAGGGAAAAGACTGAGAAATCTAGCTAAATCCACACTGAACAGGTCTATGTGACAAAAGGCATCACAAAATTAAAGACAAAGGGCAGCCAGGACAAAGTGACTCGAAGCTCACGTGGCCAAGCAAAAATTTAAAAGATGTTCCACCTCACTGGCAGTCAGAAGTGCAAAATAGCCAAGATGTTCCACTTCACTGGCAGTCAGAAGTGCAAAATAGCCATTCACACTCAGCATGTTGATAAAACCTAGCAAGGTCGTCAGGATTAAAGACTCTCGGGTGCTGGGGGCGCCTGGGTGGCTCAGTTGGTTCAGAGCCTGACTCTTGATTTTGGCTCAGGTCATGATCTCATGGTGAGATGGAGCCCCGTGTATCTGTCAGCGAGAAAAGCCTGCTTGGGATTCTCTCTCTCCCTCTCTCTGCCCCTCTTGCCCGCTTGCGCGTGCTCTCTCTCAAAATAAATAAATAAACATTAAAAAAAAAAAGGACTCTCGGATGTTGTTAATGGAGTAAAAATTGGGAGAAAGGCCATTTCCGAGAGAGCAATTTGGCCTGTCCAGGAAAGCTGAAAAGACATGCAGGCCTTGAAAAGTGGCTATACCCCAGGAAGTACCATGCTGCATTTCTGTACTGGCATGCCCTACCCGCAGGCCCTGGTGACAGGAATCTCTGCAAACCCCTCACACACACACACACATATACACACACACCTGGGCATGTCTGCACACACGTACACATATGCACACATGCACATCCGCACACACCAACCACCACTCTACAAAGAGATGCTACTACCATCCTCACTGAGTGAGAAAACTAAGGCACCCACAGGATGAGCCACTGCCCCAGGCTCGTGCTACAAGAAGAAGAAGAACCCACTGAACCAGGTAGTGTGGAGGTAGGTGCCCCCTGTCAGTGCCCAGAGGACACCTCTGCTCAGGACCTGGAGGCAGGCAGGGGAGACAGACCTACAGCCAGGTCTGCGCAGAAAGCATTCCAGGGGCTGCAGGAGAAGCCTGCCAACCACTGTTCAAAGCCCAGGGAGTTTTCTATTAAAACATAAACTCAACAGACTCTAACACAGATGTCTTTAACCCTTAAAACTGTGCAAAATTTGGTATGCGTGTGTGTATTTCTTGCAAGAAGGTTTATAGCGTTCCTTAAATTTCCAAAGGGGTCCATAACCTCAAAAAAGTTAAAAGCACTAAACACAGGAATCCCATAATGTAATCAAGGACATTCCCTAGGAAAAAATCCTCTTTGGACAGCCAACTCAGACCAAAAGATCCCAAGAAAATTATCCGTCAGCCCTCAGGGACTACCCGAGCATTCCTCAGAAGGTGATAACCACCACCGATTCACAGAATGTGCTTTTCTTTGCCAGATCTCAACTGACTGCCTCATGGAGTAAACGCGTAAGGGTCGAACTGTCATTATTCCCCAACAATGTTACTTTTAAAAGAGCAGCCAAAGCAGTGCAAAGGTTGGAAGGTGGATTTTGGTCAATTAGGTGCATGTGCTTTATTGAGAAAACACTTTAAGTATTCAAGTTATAATGGACATTGTGGTTGTAAAGAATTTAACAATGAAAGAAAAAAAAACAGCTATGGGACATGCATGCACATGTCTGTGATTTACAAATACATAACCCAGAGTGTTGAAATATATATATGAACTTTTCAAAGAAACCACTGTTCTGTTTTGACAAGGCCCCTATCTGTTCCCCGGGGCTGCATTTAACTATAGGACCTTTACTGTATCTTAGAGTTTTTATTGGATCAGGGAATTGCATGTATGTGGAAGTGGACTTCACACAGCAGAGTACAAGTGACATTTGTTACAAATTGTCTTTGTTTTCTGCAAATGAGTATTTCTAAAAATTGAATTTGTTTTGGGTAAGAGTAGAAACACAACATAAAAGCTATTTGTTGATTTCGCTCTCTACTTGAAAGATACTGACAAATTACCATTCTCATTCATAAAACTTATGTCAGCATCTGCTGTATCAGCTTCAAGGCTAAGGTCAAAGGAGCATTTATCCTGCTGCATCCTGTCCACAGCACACATACCCTGACGACACCCTGCACCAGTGCCCGCCAGCACACGAATAGACTAGAGCTTTGATTTTCCTTAAGTCTTCCTCAAACTTGGTCTAACATAAACGACCAACCAGAGCTTGGAGACAAGGCAGGGAGAATCCCTCTTATAAAAGGATAAGCCCTTCAAGACCATCTTCTGAGAAAGTATGAAATCGCACATAAATTTTTAAGGCATTTCTTAACCATGCTGCTGGCCTGGCCACCATCCACTCCTCTTGGTACTGTAAACCACAGAATGTTCTGGGTTCATCTGCCCAGCCCGCCACCCACATAGGATGCTGAAACCATTTAATGCCTCTTGTATTACCTCTCTTAACTGGTCACTCCAATTCCAAATATGCCACAGACTTCCTCTGAGATGGGCTTAGATTATCACTATGGGAACAACGACATCATGGAGACGTGGAGGTTTGCTGTGAAACTGTCCCATCAAAAATGTATCACACTCCTGCAACTGTCTCTTAAGGGGACAGAACTGTCCCATTCCATTCTGTTGTCCCACTGATCTTTTCAACTTCAGTTTGGTATCATGAAATAAACACTAATCTCAACCCTCTCGGTAGAAGATCTTCCATTCAAAAACATAATAACTCAAGAATGCAAACTTAAAATTCCTGACCCTGTACTGTGCTGGACAGGCTCTGGCTATAGCCAAAGCCAGCCCCCCATGACTGGTTTGAAATGCAGAGGCCATAATAAATCAGATGGACTGGTGAACACAGGAACTGAACCAGAGGTGCCAGGGCAAATTTCCCAAAGCAAAGCAAGAGGTTGACAGAGGATCAGCTGTGCATGAGATGAGATGACAATCCTCCTGGACCCCTTTTTAGATTTCGCGTCTGGTTCTTGTCTGGAACATCTACCAAACTGATTCAGGCCCCAAATATCTGGCATTCCTTTTACAGCTCCAGCCCTGTGACTGTCCCTTGGCCATGGCAGTGGGACACTTCTAGCCTTGATTTCAGGCTATGACAGACTCTCCTCCTTGATCACCTGAGCTTTTCCAGGACAGACCATGCCACTCGGAGTCTTTACACAACCATCAGAGACTTTGAAGACCTCTGGGACGCCCACACTGGTCATCATTGCCCTTGGTGGGCCAGTTGTCCCTCCAGCTGATGGTGAAATCTTTGACTGACCTGGTATGAGTGACCAAGGTGGCAGAGGTCCCTCTCTGGGTATGAAGGATGGTCCACAAGGCCCCTGGACCTCCCTGAAAAAAGCTCTAGTGCATTTCCATTCTCCTGCTCGAAGACATGGAAGAATGGCCAATGAACTCCACAAGAGAGCCAATTCCTCTGAAGAGTCAGAGGAATAACTCGGAGTTATGAATTTATGATCAAGGATATTACCTGACTCTCTATAAGAGAACCAGGATTGTGCTTATTCAAGCGGGGCTGACTTGGAAGCCACTGTATCCAACATACCCTTGGCCATTCAGGGGGATATAAACCATGAGTAGACTTCTCTCTGGGCCTGCTGATTCTGGTGGGCTGAGGCAGGCAGTTCTGGACTCAGGTCTGGGTCTGAATTCCACTCCCGCATTTACCACCTGGGTGATTATGGCAATTACTTAATCTCTCCAAGCATTTTTCCCCATTCTAAGATGAGTCTAATACCTACCTAATGGTTTGAGGATTAAATGAATAATGCAGGTAAAGCACTTCTCACATAGTAAACACTGAACATGTATTATCTATTACTGCAATTATTTTTGACCAAGTCCAAATAAAAAAAAGTTTAACAAAAAGTATTTATCAAGCTAAAGTTCTGTGCCAAGAAGCATATAACAATTTCTCAATTATAAGCTTTAGTTGCCAGTGTAAAGATGTGCTAAGCCTCTAAATGCTTTTATCAACATGACAGGGGCTTGGAAAGCACCGTCCTCAGTGGTCTTGGGAGGCACTTCTCTAAATGCTCTGGGGGCAAGGATGAAACCTGGTAGCAAGAGCTATCATGTGCCCTTCCAGTGTTTGGAACCATGTTGTATTTCCTCATTCTTGCTCTGGGCTTCCTCAGCTGACCCAATTTCAACCTGGATTTTGGACTGCCTTCTTCGTTTTTTTTTTTTTTTTTTAAGTTTATTTTTGAGATGGGGGAGAGAGAGAGAGAGAGAGCGAGCACGAGTGGGGGAGGAGCAGAAAGGGAGGAGACAGAAAATACCAAGCAACACAGAGCCCAATGTGGGGCTTGAATCCACAAACCATGAGATCATGACCTGAGCCACAAAAGTAGGATGCTTAACCAACTGAGCCAACCAGGAACCCCTGGATTGACTCCTTTCAAATACAGGGCTCAAAGAACTCCTTCCAGGGATGCTTCTATCTGCCCAGACGCTGTCTGTGTCTGCCAATCTACCAGGATGCTTCATGCAGATGACTCCACAAGCCGGTTATCTATGTCCTGGCACACCAGGCATGCCTGATAACTTCCCTAAGCTTCACAGGGGAAGAGAACCCTATGAACAACCTTCTCAGGTTTGGAAATAGGTGAATTTCTAAAACTTGAATAAAGATATTTACTAAGATTAAATCTACAATGCATACTGAATGCACTCCTTGCAAACATCATGTTCTGTCCTCTCTCTGAAGTCACCTTACCTCCTTGCTGTAAGCCTCATAGGTATTTGATCAAACACAATTATAAAAATTGATAAAATTAGTTTTCTGAGGCAGAAATGGTATTTTCAAGAGGAAGAGTTGGCTTTAAACTTTAAACAATCGTGACTTGTCCTGGAGTGTGTATTATAGATCAGAAGCATGTTTCGGAAAGGAAAAAAGAAATAGGATGGCTCATATTCCACTGGGGAAAATACCTGTCTGGGTTTCCCCACGAAATTATCATCCAGGCTAAGACAATTCAGTGGAGGAAAGAATAGTCTTTTCAGGAAATGATGGCGTTTCCAACCAGAGAAGCAAGAAAATGAATGTTGACCTGCACCTTGTATCATATTACAAATATTAACTCCAAATGGATCGTAGACCTAAATATAAGAGATAAAATGATAAAACTCTCAGAAGGAAACTTAGAAGTAAATCTGGGTGACATGAGATTAGGCAATGATTTCTTAAGTGTGACACCAGAAAGTACAAGTGATAAGAGAAGACTCATAAGCTGACTTTCATCTAAGTTGAAAAGCTTCCATGTTACACTCTTACTAAGTGAAAAGGGCAGTGTCTGCCTTGGGAGAAAATATTTGCAAAGCACCTCATAAGGGAGCTGTACCTAAAATATATAAAGAGTTCTTACAACTCAATAATGAAGAGGAAAAACCAATTTAAAAATGGGCAAAGATGCTGAACAGACACTTTTCCCAAAGAAGATCTACAAATGGACAACGAGCATGTGAAACGATGCTCATCATTCGCTGTCGGGGAATTGCAATTCAAAACCACAAGGAGATGCTACCTCACCTCCGCTGGAATGATGGTAATTCAAAAGACAGGGGTTGGCAAGGAGGCAGAGAGATCAGAGCCTTCGCGCATTACTGGTAGGAACGTAAAATGGGCAGACACCTGGGAAAATAGTTTGACATAGAGTTATCTCACCACTTAGCAATGCCCGGGAGACCTAAGAAGCTATCTGCGTAAAAACTTTTACATAAATGTTCACAGAAGTATTATTCGTAACAGTCAAAAAGGAGAAATAACCCAAATACCCATCTCCTGAGGGTGGATAAGCACGATGTAGTACATACAAGCAATGGAATATTATTTGGCAATAGAAATAATGAAGTTTTGATACATGCTAAAACGTGAATGGACCCTGAAAACATTATGCTATGTGAAAGAAGCCACACACAAAAGGTCACAAAGTATACGATTCCATTTAGATGAAATGTCCAGAATAGGTAAATCCACAGAGACAGAAAGTAAATTCGTGCCTGGCTAGGGCTTGGTGGGGGTATGGGGTGAGGAGGGAATATGGCCTTCACCCAATGGGTCCAGAGATTTTCTCTAGGGTTGATGGAAACATTCTAAAATTAAGTTATGGTCATGGTTGCACAACTCTATAAATACACTAAGAAACACCGACATTTATACATTGTAAACAGGTGAACTTTATGGCATGCAAATCACATCTCGATAAAGCTGTTTTAAAAATGTTATCTTGCGAAGGTTTTTTACCTTTTTTCCTAATTAAAAAAAGGTTTATAACAGAGTAGACATTCTAAAAAACACTGAAGAACTTGGAACAGGAAAATAAAAACCACTCACAACCCTGCCCCTACATAAGGAGGTAATGTTTCTGTCCTTAGAGAGGGCTTTTCCCATTTCAAACCCGGTTGTGAGGGCAAATAAAAGTAAACTGGCACCCAGCATGCCTGAAAGCCCTGCAACTATGTCTTTTAGGTGAACTCAGTCTTTGTCCTAATGTAGGTCACGGGAGGCAGGTAAGAAGAGAAGCCATGGAGAAGTGAAGGCAGCTTTATGCTCAGGAGATGGCCAAGGGAAGAATAATTCTGACTTCCCTTGGAAGTCACCCTTCCAGGTAGAAGTGAATCTATCATCTGATTTTGGGGTGCTAGCGATCCAGATCCGAGTATTCTGAAGCAAGATGGAAACCATTCGGCTAATTCTCCTAGCTCCCCATCTCCCTTCAACCCTTTCTACCTTCCACTGAACATTGGTACATGACAATTTCTTAAATACTGTGTGCCAGAAATTGTGATAAGCACTCTCCACGTGCTGCCTCATGATTTTATGTGGTAGGTGCAATTATTATTTCCATTTTGCAGAGGAGGAAACTGAGACCTACATGCATGTCCTTAGGCTCTAGGTACATAACCTATTCCTGAGGCACTTGCCATGATAATTTCTGATGTGTCCAGTTTTCCCACCAATCTATCCACTCATTCATGTATTAAACCAGGAGTGCTAACCCGACGAACTGAAAGTATGGCTTTGAACACTCTTCACAATGGACAACAGATATGTGTCAAGGTCAGACGTCTCTACCAGGAGACTCCTCAACCAGGGTCAGACTAACCCCAAAATAGCATTCAGTAGCTTGAGGGTCAAACAGTTTCTCCTGTGTCTTTTTTTTTTTCACTCGAATAAATCCATCTCAAATGTGGGTACCTTGGTGGCTACAGCAAAAACATAGTTTTCCTGTCTTTGCTTTCCCTGCCCTGAACCCGCTCATTGTGAAAATCTTCAAACATCGAAAAGTTGAAAGAACAGTAATATAATCAGCCTTGTTCCTTCCACTAGAATCAATAATGGGTGACATTTTCTCCTTTTTGCTTTATCTAGCCTTTTAAGATAGAATTCACATACCATAAAATTCAGCTTTTAAAGTGCATAATTCTGTGGGTGTTGGTATATTCAGAAAGTTGTATGACCATGGCCAGGATCTAATTTTAGAACATTTTCATCACCCCGAAAAGAAACTGTACTCATTAGAAGTCACTGCCCTCTCCCTGTTCCCCAAGTCCGAGGCAACCACTAATCCACTTACCATCTCTGATTTCCCTATTCTAGACATTTCCTCTAAATGGACTCATACAGCGTATGACCTTTTATGCCCGGCTTCTTTCACTCTGCTTGACATTTTCAAGATTCATCTCTGCTGTGGCCTGTATTCATACTCCGTCTTTGCCAAATAATAAGATCCATTGTGTGGATATACCTCAACTCATGTAACATTTGGGTAGTTTCCACTCTTGGGGAATGTATGAATTTATGAATTCAAACTACCTCCATATTTAGTTTTTTGAGGAATGGAGGATATGCTTCTTGATTTCCAGTTTAATCCTGCCAATTGAGTGAGCAGATGCTTGCGCCATTCTTCAAACAGTAGCCTCAAGACCTATACAAATCTTCTCAATTAAAATAACGCAAATAACACACTGTAAAAATTTTATTCTCCTTTTGTTGTCCTTTTGAGGAAACAGTAGCATTTCCCTGAGATAACAGATATCTCAAGGTCCTTATAGGTTCCCCCTTTAAATATATTCTCGCTTGTTCTAAAACCTGTCAGGTCCCAGGTCAATCATCACTATCTGCGCAAGACTCCGTACATGCTCCAACCTCCAAGTCATTCTCAGGGGATGGCAAATCCTTACAGAATGTTGCTTCCCAAAGAGATGGGGAAATGGTGTCTCTGCGGAGGAGTCTGTGGGATGGTCTGAGGGCTGGTGTAAAACTGTCTGGAATTCCATCTACTTCCAAGGACTCTAGGTTTGTGCTCAGGGCTAGCAGGGCCTAGACACTTCTTCTGCCCTTGAGCTGGTGCCTCTGCTGATAGTGCCTTGGGGTCTCCAAGAAGCACCAGGCGGGCACCATCTGAGGGCCTTGAAGATGCTCTCAGCCCCACCACATAGGGCCCAGTTGACACCCTTACAGTCTGGGACCTAGTCAGCCACATGGTTAGCACATGCCCAAACTGTTCTAGTAAACTAAACCGTGCCTTAGCCTTAAGACTGCTTGGAGGGTAGTCTGACCTACCAGTGCAATCACCCCATCAACTTCTACTGTGACCGTTATCTTATAGCCCCTACAGACTAATCCACACAGACAACGTACTGTGGCAGGGGTCTACACACTAAAACAGATCCTGGGAAGAAGCAAAGCAACAGGTAACTGCTGAGGAGGTGCTATTTTGTGCAGACAGTTCTCTGCCTTAAGTCTGGGCATCCGTCTGGCTTTGGATTGCTCCTAATACCACACTGGCAGACAAGCCCAACGTTCCTGCCAGCTCACTTGGATCAAAGGGATCATGGCACGTTTGAACAGAAAGGTGTGATAAGAACAATGTGGCTTTGTTGTGCTGGATCTTCTGAGAGGCCTGGGTAGCCGTGCTGCAGGAGGCGGCAGCTCAGAGGGCCTTGGCCCTGAGCCGGAGGAGCACAGCACGTGGGTGACTCATGCACCTGGGCAGCCTGTGAGCGCTCCCCACACCAAACTCCTGGACTTGGGTCCGTCTGTTCTTGTCCACAGCTATCCCTAGGCACAACATTCCATGTTTTGCCCCTTCCAGGGGTCAGACCCTAGAGGTCAGTGTTCCTCCACCTGGGGAATATTCAGAAATACTGGGTTACCATTGCTGAGGGGTCACTCATGGGCAGAGGCTGGGGATGCCGAATGCTCTCGAGCACACCAGACAGACCTTCACAGTGAGGAAACAACTCTGCCCATTGTGTCAATATGGCTGCAGTTGAGAGGTGGCCCTTTTAGGACAAGAGTCCCAAACTCAGGGGATACCTGGGTGGCTCAGTCGGGGAAGTATCCAACTCTTGATTTTGGCTCAGGTCATGATCTTGCAGATCATGGGATTGAGCCTTGCATTGGGCTCTGTGATGACAGCGCAGAGCCTGCTGGGGATTCTCTTCTCCCCCTCTCACGCACATGTGCGTGTGCTCGCTCTCTCTAATGATAAATAAAATATAAATATATAAAAATTATAAATATAAATAAATAAACTTAAAAAAAAAAAACAGTCACCAACTCAAACACCAGTGAAGACCAGTTGGGTTTCCCACGGGTGAAACAGGCTCCCTTATAATGGTCCTGTGAATTGTTTTCATTGATACCAACACACTGTGCTGGCCTTTTAATCACAAAGAGCATTTTCTGTGATTTAATTCTACCAAAAAATATAATCTGTCACATTTTTTTCCTTGGAATGCTCAGCCTTACTGACCCTTTATTTCATTTTCCCACCTTTTATAAACATGAAGGTAAAGGAACATTTTAGTTTCCACTTAACTGTACCACGAGGTAAGCAACCACCCAAATTTGCAAATGAATGGTATTTGCCATTTACCCATGAACGCCAGAGAGCGGAGGTCAAGGTGGGCACTGTGGCAAACTGGAAGCTATCGTAAAGGGGCAGCCACTGCCCAGCTCGAACAGATTGCTGTCATCCAGTATGTGGGCTTGGAGTTGCCAAACCTATCCAGAAAAACCGGAGAGTCAGGGAAGAGAAAAGCACGGTGTGGTTTCCCTTTTTGGTAAATATTGGAAAACTAATAAGAAAAGCTAAACAAAACATGTTTCAAGCCAGAGGCGGCCCCTCGGTACCTAGTTTGCTATTTCTGCATAGAGTGTATGATCGCATTTCATGTGCTATCCACCTGCTCTGGCCCCGAGCTGCTCTCACAGGGTCAACAGCTGGACCCTGCCTCCCTGGGAGGTCAGGAGCAGGGCAAAGCACTCGGCCCCCAAACAAGGAGACCCACGAAAATCACAATGACTTCTGTCCCAGGGACCTACATGTGCAGGGATGTCTACACTGGCCACAGCCCTCTGGTCTTGCTCAACAATTACACAGCAGACACATGTCCGGCACAAGGTTCCAAGTACGGGGAGTGCAGTGGGGGAAGTGTATGCACCTGAGGGGGGCTGCCACAGACAAGGAGGTTTTCACGGGTAGCGATTTCTACCTCTGCAGCCACATTTTGATACCCTAGGGCAGAAGAACTGGCTGAGATGCAGACACGGTTACCCTGTCATATGTTACTCAGTCACCACACATTCAAGGAGGGAACTCAAAAGGATTTGACTGGAGACAGAAAATGTGTGCGATTGTAAAGAGGCAAAAAGTTACCCTTTCTTAGGACGTCTCAGTTCTTTACCCCAAGTGCAAAGGCCAAGAATGCCATTGTTTTCCCAGCATCCCCTCTGATCTGCCTTAACGTTCCCCGAGGCTTAGGTTTCCAGAAGCAGCCACAGAGGGACACAGAAAGCTCTTTGTCCCACACTGGCTGCCTCAGGCACTGACATTCCAGGGAGGGGGCCTCCCTTCAGTTCTAGAGAGAGCCCCATGGTGCAACCCCAGGCTCTGGATAGTTCTGCTCTTTGTCTGTGAGGGGGCCACCCACAGGTTTGGGGGGGAAGGAACAGCAAAGGAAGCTATAGAACCAGGCAGGCAACCTCAAGAATCCCACAGACGTCACCACCAAAGATCTGCTTGGACCTAGGAGCACCCAGAATTACCGGGTCCCCAGGTGCAGGTCTACACAGTGGCCTTGCTGGAACCCTGTCATCCCTCTTACATCCCTGCAGGGAAAATCCATCACCAACTTCAAGGCCCTGGGGAACAGGTCCTTTGCGGCCTGAGTTCCACAAGCAACCAATTTCCTTCCATTTGCAGCAAAGCTGGCAGCCACTAATTACTCCATTGTTGAAAACGTATCTAACCATCTTGGCAAAAGCCTTCCAAAGGACAAAAATTTCACACAGGGACCTAAAAAATATCCATTTTTTTTAAAGGTTGGGGAGGCACGTAAATAATTATTTCTCTCTTGTGGCAGGAAGTGCATGTGGTTTCATTAAAACAATCAAGTGCCAAGGCACAGACCAAACCAGGACCTAAGAGGGTACAGAGGGGACCCAGAAGGGTCCCCCCCAACCTGATGGCTGCTGCACCAGAGGGGCAGAGAGGAGGGCCGTGTCAGCGTGTCAGCCCATGAGAGGTGATTAAAGACAGAGGAAGATGGGTGTCCTGTGTCTCCAAAGACAAGCAGGGAATCAGCCAAGGGTGGAAGGGTACAGGGCCTTTCCAGCCTGAATCCCAGAATCATGAAACATGGAAACAGGTGGAGTCTGAGGGACCATATCACCACTGGGAAGCAAAAATTGGTATTGTCCAGCTAGACTGTCAAGTGAAGAGAAGACTTCTGTCGCAGCTGAATTTGCAGTATGAAGAAATGCACAAGAAAGACAAGATACTCGAAGGAAATATGACCCTGAAGAAATCCTATAACCCTACCACCATGTTTGCAAATCAGAGGCATGATCTGGAGAGCAAAGTGCAGGAGGCTTCTGCCAAAAGAGGGGTCTCTGGAGAGGCAGGTGAGGGGTGGACAATAAAAGGCCTTGGAAGATTCATCTCAGTTGGGATTTCACGCTGTGGGCATGAAGGAAACCAGGGGCGAGTTTTATGCAGGAGAGTGACAGGAATACATTTAAATAGAAAATAAGCCACAGTATACTGGTCGGTTTGACCTAGAAGACAGTATCTGGGAAAGACTTGGTACCAAGAAATATTAGGTTGAATCATCTCGAACTGTGGATAGTCAATGGTGTCGACATATAAAAATGACAATGTTACTTGGTTCAATCTAATATATGATATTGGTGTGATTAAGTGACAAATAGGGGATGTTTATAATTTAATGACTAACAGTATAAGGAGGGCTGATCAGTGCTGTCAACAATAGCCAAATTATGGAAAGAGGCCAACTGTCCATCTACTGATGAATAGACAAGGAGTATGTGGTATATATATATACAACTGAATACTACTCAGTGATAAAAAAAAGAATGAAATCTTGCCATTTGCAACAATGGAGATGGAACTAGAGGGTATTATCCTAATTGAAATAAGTCAGTCAGAGAAAGACAAATATCATATGATTTCACTCATATGTGGAGTTGAGAAAAACAACAGATGAACAAAGGAGAAGGGAAGGAAAAATAAAAACTAAGAGGGAGGTGAACCATAAAAGACTCTTAAATACAGAGAACAAACAGGGGAGGTTGCTGGAGGGGAGGCTGGTGAGGGGATGGGTTAAATGGGTGACGGGTATTAAAGAGGGCACTTTTTGGGATGAGCACTGGGTGTTACATGTAAGAGATGAATCACTGGGTTCTGCTCCTGAAATCAAGACTACACTGTATGTTAACTAACTTGAATTTAAGTAAAAAAAAAAAAGGGGGGGTAAGGCTGATCAGAAGGTGGGGAGAGGTGTCTGCATGTGGCCATCCCTCACCTCCCTGGATCCCCCAGGCGACCTCACCCCTTCCCACATCTCCAGTCCTGTCACAGTGTTAATGAGTCCCAACTGCCATCTCAGCCAGGTTCCTGCAGCAAGCCTCTTGGCCACTTCCACCTGGATTTCTCATGGTATAAAGCCTAACCTCAGCCTCAGATCCAGCTCCAAATCAAAAGCGTTTCAACTTGACCCAAGTGACATCTGTCTACCATGCTGGATGCTGAACTGGGTGCTGGTTGGTGAACAAGACAGTCAATCTTCATCTCCCACCTGCCATCTACCTACCTTCTGTCATGCCAGAAACCCTTCCTAACCCCTCTCCATCCCTCCCCCATTCACCTCCAATTCATTATGAAATCATTTCTATTTGGCTATCTCAGATACCCCCTTTCCTTCATCTCCTCTGACATACAAATTGGGATGCATTTGGCTGCGAGTAACAAACAAGCTAGCTAACTGTGGCTCATGTATAGAGACAACAACCACTGCTCAAAACAGAGGTCTGGAGGTGGGTAGTTCCAGTTGATCAGACAGAGGGGGTGGCATAGCTTTAAGATGGCCTCTCCCTCATGGCTCCAAGGTAGCTGCTGCGGCTCCAGGCACAATCCTTACAGGGTGGCTTCCCAGGGAACAAAATCTTCCTCTAAAGCTCTCAGCAGGACTTCCCGTAGGTTTCCCTAAATGTGGTCACAGGACCGCTGCTGCAAGGGAGGCTGTACAAGGGATTATCTGGCAAAAGCAAATGGCCTGCCATGACTGGATCATCCCCTGAGGGTGGGCACACGGGCAGGTGAGGTATGAGAGCGTGCCTGTTAGGCACCGAGCTAGTGGTATCTTCCACGCTGGCCATCATCTTACCACTGCTTCCTCCTGGTCACCACTCGACCCCCGACCCCTTAAAAGTAAATCAGGTCACATCATTCTGCTCCTGCCACTGCAGGAGACACAATCTACAACCTCCGACGGCACATACGAGGCCTCATGTGGTATGGCCTCTCACCTCCCTCCTGGCTTACCTGTCACCATTTGACTCCTTTTTGTCCTTCGAATGCAACAAGCATTTTCTTGCCTCAGAGCCTTCAGAAGGAGCCGTCTCCTCATCTAGAACATTCTTTTCCCAAACCTCTACATGGTGGACTCCTCACATTTCAGATCTCGACCCTCATGCAACTCTCTCGGAGAGTTTCTGTAAGTACACTCTCTAACACCATGAGCTTTGCCTGCATAAACCTTAGCATGGTTTATAGCATATACCTACCTGTATGACTATTTCTTTTATGTAAGTCTCCTCAACTAGAATGTAAGTGTTCTGACATCAGGAATCTTCCCTGGTTTGCACATCACTGTAACCACGGCAGTGCACTCAGAGACTGACAGGTAGCATGTGCTAATGAACACTATTGAATTTGCGGTCCATTAATTAGAGAATGAACAAAATAGCCCTTGACAGATGGACTGGCCCAAGGGGAAGAGGAAGGCTCAAGGGTGATAGTGGATAGGATACTTTGTGCAGGAAGGCAAGGTCCAGGACCCTGGGTCAGCCAAAGCGGTGGTCTTGGTGTGAGATACAAAAAACCACTGAACATATTAAGTTGGGCAGAAGCTTGGACCTTTGACTGCCATGCTCAATGTGTTCTTTTAGGACCCTGATGCTCCATCCACCATGTCTCCATGTCGACAGACCTCAGCCGCAGTAAGGTTCTACCCAGTAACCGGGGGGCTGGCCTGCCCGAGGGTCTGGGGGAAGGAGCTCGCATGCTCACTAGCCTTCCTGGCTTGTCTTCCTGCCTAAGGACAATGAGGCCCTGAGGTGGGCTCGTCACTCACAGCACGCTCTCTCCTCTGCATGACGGCTGCATGGGATGGAGCTTGGTCATTCTTGGGTGAAACACTCAGTGACATTCAGGGCTCTTTCCCCGGTCATCTTTATCATTTAGAGCTGTGACTGTAACTGGCTCCAAGCTTGGGAGGGGAAGATGGCTACTGTGTGTTAGTCCTGAAGACCCCAACTCAGCAGTTCACCATTTTTTAAAAAAATTTTTTGAGAGAAAGAGGGAACGTGAGTGTGCATACACGAGGGAAGAGCAGAGGGAGAGAATCCTAAGCAAGGTCCACGCCCAGTGCAGAGCCCAACATTGGGCTCGAGCTCATGACCCTGAGATTGTGACCTGAGCCAAAATCCAGAGTTGGAAGCTTAAGTGACTAAGTCACCCAGGCGGTCCAGCACACAGTCCCACCTGTTTGCCCGGGCACTGACTTCATGTGCACAAGGACACTCCATGGATTGAGACCCACAGCAAGGCTGGCCACACTAAATTGAAGAGGCCCCACTGTCCTGGACTACAGTCCAGAGTCCACTCCATGCTGACTGCACAGAACTGCACGACGTCCCAGAGGCAGCCACTCATAGGTCACACATGCCATTGAAGCTGCTAACCTGCAACCACACCAGCAGTCTCGAGAACTCAGCACAAAGCTCTGTCCACCTGAGCAAAGGCAAAGGCTTTCTGCTGAATGTGAGGAAAATTGTCTCAAGGTGGTGGTGTACTGAGCTGCAGAGGGCAGGTGCACACAGGGCTAAGACAGAAGGCTCACACTGCTGCCTAGAGTCAGCAGAAGCAACCAACCCAAGGAAACCATGACTGCTCCGACCTCCCTCACTGGAGGAAGGCAGACAACAGGCTGGAAGGCCCATCAACTGACTTCAAGGGCTTCAAATCACTCTGCTCTGACCTCCAACCACCCATCCCATAATGCGGTTTTAGAAGCTTCCTGGTCAAGCCTGCATGAGCATAACCAAAATTAGCATTTAAGGAGAACCATTGAATATTAATGAAGAAACCCCTCAGAAACATTAGCGAGGACACTCATGGTGCAGAAACATTAGCAACATGGTGGGCCGAGGCTGCCTGCCCTTGCTGGCCACTGCCTTCAGACATCCTTAGAGTGATCTCCACAGTGTACGGAGCCTGCCCGATGAGAACTCAGAGCTGAAGGTAGGCTAACTGGTAGCAGATCCTGGTGTGTAAGATAACTCATTCCAGATATGGATAGAGTTGGAGGAGAAGTAGTCTATTCCAGGGAAGCATGTGAGTGAATTCCAAAGCCATGGATGGTTGGGGATGAGGTGGGGGAGCCAGCACTGGCTCAAGAGCAGATAGAGGTGTAGAGGAAACCGGTCTGGATTAGAGTGGTCTGAAGATAGCAACAGCATGCTCGTTAAAAAGCTCCTGAAAGATAAGGATCCGACGGTCCAGAGGCATCTTCGTAATGTCCATCTCAGACCTGGCCACTAGGTTAGCCCACGAGAGACTGACACTGAACACTTCCATCAGGTTTAGCAATTCAGCAAAAGGTTAGAAAGTACTGGCTTTACTATTTGAATGAACAGTACCTCATGGATAACAATAAGGAACAAAGATAATTACAAGTGTAGATTTAAAAATACACACACACACACATACACACACACAGAAACATATCTGAGTGGGAGAATCGAAGCCCATTGTTTACACTGAACACCACCACGCAGGTGTTTTGACTCTGCCTGGCGACCCAATTAGGAGGCTATCACTCTGTCTCCCAGCAGCTAGGGGACAAGAACCATCTGCAGGGAGGAGGAAGGTGGGGTGGGAATTGTCTCGGCAAGGTAAGTCACGGAAGGCAGCCACTCTGTCTCTCTGCCCGACACCGAGAACTCTGTTGGCACCAAAAGGAATTTCGAAGTTGGAAACCCATCCCATAAGAGCACAGATGGAGAGCCTGCACGTCCTGGAGGGGGACGGGGAATAATCCAAAGCAGTCTTTAAGATAAATACTTCCATCGGGGTAATTTAAGTGCTTCGTATCTAGTGACGGCCTGCCTCATTATTTCCAGCGCTGTGTTATGTTATGGCTCATGTCACGTTCAATTCTGAACTCGTGCCATTTATCAAAGACAAGAAAATCCCAAAGGCACAACTACTTATCATCAGATAATCCAATGGAAAGTTTAATTGAGGCTTCAATGGCAATGCCTCTTGGCAATGACCCCTACACGTCTAACTCTCCGGCTAATTCTCATTTTATTAAAGACATTTCCCAGTGTGCCTAAGCTTCTTACTTCCTAAACCGGCCACTGGATCTGCACAGATGAAGATCGCATTCTTACAGGAATGAGCGGCACCTCTCCACTGCTGGCCTGGCCAGGATGGAGGCGATCAGATCATTGGTCCAGTTACTGACAGGAGACCTTGCTCCCTTCTCCAAGGACCTCGTGTAATCAAACCAAATTTTTCTGAGTGTTTCACCAGCTGGTCTCTTAGTTGGGATTAAAAGCCCTTCTCCAGAGCTGACGTCACACCATGAGTAATTTCCCGGCATGCCCCCCGGCTTCTTAGGGCAGGAGGTGTTTGGAATTGCTTGCTTGGCCGGTCAGGTGCAGGCTTTCCCTGAACTCACTAAATCTCGTCCAAAAGGGTCGATTGTCTGCTGCTTTCTTGTGAGCTTTGAGTATGCATTTTCTGGCCTTTGATTCAGCCAAATATTGTATTATGTAATCTTGTAGTAATCCCCCAGAGATTCAATGATGTATAGGAATTCCTTGTCAGTTTTCTTCTTTTTAGCCCAAATTTGGACTGAGCACAGAGACTAAATCCTTGGCACCATTCTCCTTCATTAGTCTCTACGTCTAATTCCTGAACCTTCATTCTACTTATAAATTACAGTTACTCTAGAACTCAGCAAGTCAGCAAAAATGAATCAAGGAGACCTTAGCCCCATTTCAATTGCCTTCAGTGTCAACACTTGTTTTCCCTCTGCTGAAGTAATAAAGGGTTTATGCTCAGAATAAGATAAGCAGAAAAGCTGGGTTGGGCTGGGGATACCTGGCCAGAAGGCAGTTCCAGATTTCAGTACAAATTTCAGAAGGCAAAACATTCCCCCAGTAGGGCCAAAATAGACCCAAACTAGCATGGGAAGCCAATCCCTCCAGGTGGGACCCCTGCCTGTGGTGTGGAGTCAGGATAGCGATGGGGGACTTGGTTTCTCCCCTGCAGCCACCTCCCCACCCCCAATCTGCATCATCTCCTCAAAGGCAGAGGTGACATTCAAGTCCTGGGTGTGGATGCCTCCATGGGCTTTGGAAACTTGAGGGAGATGAAAACAGTGCCAGGTCCAGAATGAATTCTCTGGTATTCCCAGACTAACGTCAAGTCACACGGAGAGATTATATGCGCTCCCAGTAAGCCTGTTCTCTTCCTAATCAAAAACACGCTGGTGGACACAGAGGCTACTTTGGCTGTGCCCCTCCCTGCTTGCGCTGGGAAACCTTATATGGCCATGGAAGGCCATGTGGACAAGTGTGAGGCCCAGAGTCACCAGAACCGCATCCTTCCTCTTGCTGCATACTGCCCCCAGCCCACTTCCTGACCACCTGCTGCCATGGAGCGGTAAGGGTGATGCAGGCCACTGCGGATTGAGCAGGCCTGACCAGCAGACCACACAGCCCAGCTTCATCTCATTTCATACTCACAACACGTCTGTGCACAGACACCATTTCCCTTGCACTTAAGATCTGAGGCAGCACATACTCAGGCAATCGCCCACGGTTTCACAGGTAGAAGGGCCACCTGAGGTACACTCCACTGGAGGTACACCTGTTTAACCTCCAAGGCCCACTGCGTAGTTTTCGTTCTTAATCGTGGAGCTACCTAAATATTTAACAAATAGCAGTTGTATCTAAAGCTCCTTTATGGAAGATTAATGCACTGGAAAGTTACAGAAGGTTACATTGGGTATCCGTTTTTAAGATGGTAAGTTGGAGTCATAAATGGGGCTGAAAACTCCCTCATCATGGGTCCTGAGCCCGTATTCGCTATGAACACCACTACCAATGTATCTGTTCAACAAATTTACTTTAATTCATTCATTCAGTTATGCAATAAACATTCATGGGGCCATCACATGCTGGGGCTGGGAATATAATGGGGACACGAAGACAAAGAAGGGTCTTCTCAGGGTTTGCACTCCTGCTGCAGAGGCTGACAGCACACAGATACACAGGTAAGCTGGGGTACTGATTAACTGAGCAGGAAATGGAGAGGCTGTTTCTCCTTCTCTTAGATGCTATTTGAACAGGGACCTGAAGGAAGGGAGAGAGTGAGCCATCAAGGCATCAGGAGGAGAGTATGTGGGGCCCAGTGACAGCAAGTGAGAAGCCCTGAGATGGTGGAAAGCTTAGCAAGGGAGGAAGGGATGGGAGGCACGGGTGAGCAAGGCCATGAGCGCAGGGAGGTGAGGTAAGGGACCAATGGACTATGTGTTCTGAGGCCTGCAGGCCTAGGGATTTTATCCAAAGCCATTGAAGGAGTTTAAGCAAGGAACTCCCATGATCTATGTCTTAAAAGGAAACCGCTGGTTACCCTGGGAGGCCACCATGAAGGTCTGGAGACCCGGCAGGTGGGGTTAAGAAGCCTGGACCACAAGGGGGGCAGCAGGTGTGGTTAAAGGAGGTCTGATTCAGAATATATTTTGAAGGCACAGCAGGCAGGAATTACTGGTGGACTGGAAGTAGCAGGCACCTTCTGAAACAGACCATAGGATGGCCAGTTGACTTCCAGAAAAGGCTGATAAAGATCATAGCCACCATTTTCCACAAGGCAGGCAGGCCTAATGCTTTACATCTGTTCCTATCCTGAATCCTGACAGCACTGGCAGGCCGGCAGCCACCCCGTCACGATTCCACGATTCCACCGCTGAGGAGGGTGAAGGGAACAGCCCGAGGTCGCACACTGGCGAGGAGCGGAGCCAGCGTGCCGCGCTCGGGCCCCTTCTTCTGCTCTGCAACCTGCCTCCTCGGCCTTAGATCACAATCCCAAGTTCACAGCTCTCTCTGACTTTTACACTCAGGCTGTGCAAATCTGGGCGTAGAGGAAGAAGGCTGCTTGGCTCAACACTGAGACTGTCTTATTGATTTCCTTTTCCAAGATAAAGACCTCTTGGGGTTTCCACTTTATCTCAAAACTTATGTTTACCTTGGCAACCAGAGCTCTGTGGCAAAGGAAATGCTGTAAGCAGCCGGTAAAGGCCGGCCCCTGAGGCTCCTGCCGCTCCCCTGGCCCTGCCTCTCTGGGAACCCCTCCATTTAATCAGCAGCCCGGCCACGGTGGAGGGCAGCGGGCCATCCCGGCGGCTCCTGAGGCAGCCCCTCCACGACCCAGGCACAGCTGTTTGGTCCTGTTTGATTCTGTAACCATGGGGTACAGGGGACAATAAGAAATATCTGGAATAGTATGAGACCAACCAAGAGGAAAGCAGTGAGAACTCGATAAAGAAGCATGAAGTTGAATTGGCTTTTCCAAAAAAACAAAAACAAAAACCACAAATCATTTTCATAGGATAGAAAAAAAAACCACACACACATACCCTGGAATGCGTGGGAAAACGAAAAAAGGAGCTGCGTGTGATATAAGCAGCACCTTTCGGCAATTTGAGAGGAAGGCCCAAATGGCCCCACAGTGAGGCAGGAAGCCAGAAGATTCTCAGCAGGGGGCAGGGGGAAGGGGGCTGGAGAAGGAGAAATGGTATAATCGTGTTTAGAGAAAGTGTCTTCTTAGCAGTGATAAGACTAGAATTCTATTTGCCAGAATATTCGGAGCCTGCTCCGGGAAGGAAGCCAGCGGTGCTGACATCGGGGAGGGGGTCCACGGTGCTGCTTAATGTAGCTACACTAAGGGTCTCTATCTAGCTTCCCTGAGCTCAGATCCCCTTGTTCCCTCCCACACTACACACACACACACACACACACACACACACACACACACACACACACACACACACACACACGCAGCCAGTGGAATTAAGTCCTCCTGTTTCTCCAGTACTGCCAAGGCTTAATCAGTGGTTCTCAAAATGAGCGCACACCAGAATCCCCTGAGAGCTTGTGAAAACACAGACTGCACAGAAATTCCAACGCAGAAAAGCTTGGATGGCGCCAAGACTGTGCATTTCTACCACCTTCCTGGTTCCCAGGTGCTGCTAATGCTGGGATCACCCTTTAAGAACCATTAGCTTTGAGCATCTCTTTTTCTGAACGGCAGCAGCAACGACTTCTGGGTCCTCTTCTGACACTTGTTGGGCAGGGGGCACTGAAACAAGACCCACAGAGTCACCGCAGATGGTGCATTTATTGTGAGTGCTGGGCCCTCTACCTGCACTGTCTCATTTCCTTTCCACGATCACCACGTGAGGAGGAATTACGATCGTGCCCATTTTACAGACTAGGAAAGTAAAACATGAGGACAAGAGATGTGCCTGAGTCTCTACTGTTAGCAGAGTTAGGATTCGAAATAGGTATGGGGAAACCAGAGGCTGTGCTGGAAACTTCTACTCCCTCCCGGCTTGGACTCAAATCCAAACTTGCAAGTCAGGGCCCCCTAGATCCCGGAGGCCCTGCTCCGAGTCAGCTCCCCACTTTGCCAGAAGCACAAGTTCGGTGTCAGGCTGGCCTACATTCACCGCTGTGCAACTCAGGGTAACTCAGCCTCGGTTTCCCATCTGTCTGTTGGAACCTTAGCTTGGACACGAGATACCAGCACAGCACCCAGCAGGTGGGAGAACCTCAATAAACATCAGCCCCTGCTCCCCTCTGTCTCAGCTGTCCTTGCTCACACAGTGACTCCTGCCTGAGGAGTCATCAGCCTGACTTGCTCTGAAACCCTGCCCCAGCGCCCTTCCCGCAGGCAGGATGAAAGTCTGCAGCCAACTGCAGGGAAGCAGACGAGAGTTTTTCAGAGCAGTCACCATTATTAGGGTTCCCCACAGGCACTTTCTCATGTGATGCTTAGAGCAGGCCTGCAGGACGATGTTGAGATCTCCGACAAACAAGGAAAGTGAGGATCGCTGAGTTTATTAAGTGACATGCCCAATGTCAAGTAAACAGCAGCGTGAGGATCCATGCCCAGGTCTGACTGTGGCCGAGAAGCAGAGCCAGGAGTCCTACATAAGGGAAGCAAAGGTGGAGTGGGCCAGGGGACACCCTGCTTGTCTTCACTGGGATATGGCTGCTCACCCTGGGGACCCTTCCTTTGCTCTTAGGGATTAATACTGGTGGCATAATTAACATCAACTCCTCTAGAAGCCCTGGTCTGCCAAACCGATTACAGGTGATGAGTGTGATTTCTGAATGTCACCCTCTCTCCACGTCTTCAGCCACTCCCGCTAAAATCTGAAGGCCCATCTCCTCAAAGCTCAATCTCCTTTCTCTATTTTTCCTCTTTATTGATTACCTCTACTCCTACTGCCAAGATGACTTCTAGATCACACATATCCATCTCCTCTGCTAAAATGTCCATGCCACAAAGACAGGGACCTTTGTTTTGTACATCCGGGCTCCCCAGGGCTGGAGCAGTGCCAGGCGCACAACAGGTACCCAATGGATATGTGCAAATGCAAAGTCCGGAGAAGCCAAGTGTCTGCAAGGACAAACGTCTATCCCCAAAACACTGCATAATAAAGATGGGAGAAAAAGTGGCACCTGGATGACTCCATTGGTTAAGCGTCCGACTTTGGCTCTGGTCATGATCTCACGGTTTGTGGGTTCGAGCCCCGAATCGGGCTCTGTGCTGACAGCTCGGAGCCTGGAGCCTGCTTCAGATTCTGTGTCTCTCTCTCTGCCCCTCCCCCTCCTCCTGCTCTGTCTCTCTCTCTCAAAAATAAATATACATTTAAAAAAAAGGGGGGGGAGGCCATACTGGGTAA
Organism: Paguma larvata; assembly: GCA_030068075.1. NCBI lineage: Eukaryota > Metazoa > Chordata > Mammalia > Carnivora > Viverridae > Paguma > Paguma larvata. Next base: position 123,940,536 of record CM057827.1, on the reverse strand, counting down.
AAATAATGAGGACAATCGATACTTGCATAAAGAGAAAACTGAATGGGCACAGATTTGGCAAGAGAGATAGGAGTTAAACCCGCAGGCTTTCCAGTGAGTTCTTTCAATGCCAGCTGTCACTCATTAATGGTATAATTTCAGACAAGAAATGTATCCTTTTGGGGGCTCAGTGTCCCCGTCTGCTCATAGGAATAATGATACTTCACTTCAAAGGTTATTGCAAGGCAAGATATAGTTAAAAGACTGGAGCTGAACTGTCTGGGGTCGAGGGTTGACTCCACCTCTTATTTGCAATGTGTGGCTCTGGGCAAGTGAGTTATCTTCTTGTACCTCAGTTTCCCCATATGTAAACTTAGCAGCACCTCCTCAGAGAATCAGGAGGACTAAATGAATTAAAAGCATGAAGGAACTGGGAGCTTCTGGGTGACTCAGTTGGTTAAGCATCTGACTTCTGCTCAGGTCATGATCTCACAGTTTGTGGGTTCCAGCCCCATGTCAGGTCTGAACTGATAGTTCAGAGCCTGGAGCCTGCTTCCAATTCTGTGTCTCCCTCTCTCTCTCTGCTCCTCCCCTGCTTGTGTACACGCATGCTCTCTCTCTTTCTCTCTCTCTCAAAAGTAAATAAATATCTTTAAAAAATAAAAAATAAAAGCATAAAGTATCTGATGCCCAAGTTCTCAACAAACGGTAGCTGCTCCTAGTTGCAGCTCCATCACCATCAGACAACAGGATGAGCAGCGGCATGGACGCCATCTGGCCACTAGGGACTGGTATGAGGATGCAGCAGAAGGTTCTGTTGAAAGCAAAGCTCCTCCACATTCCAAGAGGAAGTTCAAAGAAGGCTAGGATCTTGGCACCACTCCCAGGCTCGTGAGGTGCTAAACTGTAGCCTGCTGCTGCCTGCTAGGCACTACATGTTTGCATCCCCCCCTTCCCCATTTACTGAGGCCCTAACTCCCAGCTGGATGGCTTTAGGAGGTGGGGGTGTTTGGGAGGTGATCAGATTTAGATGAGTCATGGGGGTGGAGCCCGCATGATGGGATGAGTGTCTTTGTAAGAAGAGGAAGAGAGACCAGGCTCATTGGCTCGCTCTCCACTAGCGAGGACACAGCGGTCATGTGCAAGCTGGGAAGCTGGACCCCACCAGACATGGAGTTGGCTAGCACCTTGATCTGGGACTTTACAGCCTCCAGAACTGTGAAAAACAAGGGTCTGTATTTAAGTCTCCCAGTCTATGGTATTTTGCTATAGCAGCCCAAGCTGGTGAAGAAATGCCCTTTACCAACAGGAGATGTAAGAAGAGGCTAGAGGAGGCTACTTTTTGTGGACATGAGCAAAGAAGAGGGTCCCTCTCCAGCCTTGGGAGAAGGGAGCCCCAGAGAAGGGCTCTAGGACCACAGAGGCTGCCATCTTTTCCACATGTGGATGTCTACTGAGATGCTAGGTTTCTTGACCTGCCTGGTGCTATTGGACTCAGGGCCAGGGCACTGCAGACAGAAGGCCAATGTGGCCAGGAGGAGGATGGACAAGGACATATCACCATTATTTACTCAACTTGACAAAGAAACCTGATGTGAATCTCACCCATCAGGACCTTCCTACCCTCAGACCAAGAGACAGTAAACCCTCTGGGGAACTATGCCCTACCCTCAGGATTAGCCCCCAGCCCCTCGCCAGTGAAGGAGGAGGTGGTCTCCAGGTTAAAACCATCACTGGACATCTCACTTCATCCTTAGTCACAGCATGCCCTAACCCTAAAGCCCTAGGTCATGCCAGCTTATCAGTGAACCTGGATAAGAACTCACATTGGATGGTCCAGTTGTTACAGTACTCCTCTTGACGCCCACTGCTGCATGCCAGACATAAAAGGGGCTCTGGGCTCCACCGCCAGCTCAAGACTGGTTCTAGACTCTCAATCAAAGCTGGGAAGCCACTGACCCACACTTAGAACACCTCAAGAGACAGGAGCTATTTGGCACCTGTGGGTTTCCCGGCCCTCAGTACTGTTCTCAAGGAACAGCAATCTTTGCACTTCTCTTGTGTCCTCAGCCCTCAATACCTTCAACAAAGGAAGGAATTTCCCCAAAGATCATGGTGAAGTCTAAAGGGTCGCAGAATCTGCCACCCCAAAATGTGCCATTTGGGCATAAGGATTATTTTAAGGCAATTAAGAAGCTTCAGTAGTACAAGAAAATCTCTGTCCTTCCTCCATTTGCCTAAAAGCAGAACATACAGTTGTAAAGGTGCTTCCTTCTCTTCTCCATAAAAGTTAATCACCAGAGATAACCTTAGATCCTTATCAGTCCAGAGATGGCACCAGAGGAATCTGTGTATCAACACAGGCTTAAACCAGCCCTTATTGACCATAGGTCTTCCTACAACTTATCACTACAGAAACCCAAAGTCCTTTGTTTCTGTCTGGTCACTTCCCTAAAACTACTTTTCTTTTTTTTTTTTAAAGATGCTAGATAAGCCTGAGTTCTAACCACCCTTGGAGTTACCCATTACTGCACAATGCTCCCATGTGCATGTGCATTGCATGTGTTAATAAACTTGTCTGCTTTTCTCTTGTTAGTTTGTCCTTTGTCAGTCAAATTTACAGGCACCTAGCAATGAACCTAAGACTGGCAGAAGAAAAATAGTTAGGGTTTTCCTCCCCTCCAACTCCAAGACTGCTTTTTTAATTCTTCATGGGAAGTATGCTCAAGGTTCTGGGCTCTGTCCATTGTCCTCACCACACCTCATGGGACACCTGCCAGACTTGGTCCTTCCAGCCTGAATGTAGAGATGGTGCTGCTGTCCTGTCAGTGCCTGAGAGATGGAAGTCCTCACTGTACCGGACTGCCAAGTACCTCAAGAACAGAATCTTACACACACTCAGACTCTGGCATTTCTGGTTATCATAGGTAAGTGCAGTAGCAGACAAAACTTCAAATTTCAGAATTTCCACACATTTTACTTCTCACTCACACAGCATTCAATATTTTAGAGCCCATGGCTGCAGCTCCCCAGGGAACCTTTGCCAGTCATCCAATGGAGAAAGATCCTCTAGTACTGTTCACAGAGGTTTGTAAGGGCCATACTTGGAAATCACTTCTACTCTCCTTCCCACTAGACAAGGCAGTTATTTAACCACACTTATTGTTAGGAAGGTAGGGAAATTTAATCACTTGGAGAGAAAAATATTTGTGGATATCAGCTAGCAGTCTTTCCATAACACCCTGGACTCTGTTGGCAACATGTTCTAACCAAATTTCAGCTGCTTCCTAGCCAGGGCTTAGCTCCCCCTAACCATGACTCAGCTCATCCTAACCAGGACTCGAGGCCCCTCCTAAACAGGATTCAGTCCCTCCTAACCTGGACTCAGTCCCTTCCTAACCATGACGCAGTCCCTCTTAACTAGGACTCCACCCCTTCCTAATCCTGCTCAGCCCCTCTCAACCAACCTCAGCTCCTTCCTAAACATGACTTGGTCCCTCCTAACGAGAACTCAGTCCCTCCTAACCAGCACTCAGTTTCTTCTAACTAGGACTCGGCCCTTCCTAATGAGGACTCAGTCCCTTCCCAACCAGGACTTGACCCCTTCCCAACTAAGACTCAGTCCCTCCTAACTGGGACTCAGCCCTTCCTAATAAGAACTCAGCGCTCCCTAACCATGGCTCAGCTCCTTCCCAACCATGGCTCAGTCCCTTCCTAACCAAGACTTAGCCCCTTCCTAGCCAGGACTTAGCCTTTCCAATGTATCAGTGGAGCTCCCCTCCCTGTCCCCCCACCCAACAGCACTTGTCAGGAACTTCTGATCTGAGTTGTCCATGCCAGTAATTCCAAAGGTTGTTTGAATCCAAACCCTAAATAACAGCCAGGCCCAGATCTGGTGTCTGTGTAACAGAACAGACCAACAGGATGGCCTGACATAATCTCCTCTCCCTGTCCTAAAGCGCTCCTAAGTCTTAAGATGCATATTTATAGAAAGTGAGCTAGAAAACTCAGAGCCAACTTTCAACTTCATACAAGAGAATTGGGGGTCCTTCAATTTAAGTAGCCCACAGAGACCACAAGATTCTGGTAAATTACCTGAAATATAAAAGCAACAAACAAACATTCTTCCCCAAATTATAGTTCTGCCTCTGAAAGGTCACACACATCCTACCCTGTGGTTAATTCTGAGCATGGCTCAGACCTCATGGCTTGAGTGTGACCAACCCCAGCACTGCATACCATGAGTCCAACAGTTGAGCAGTCACTGAGAAAGTGAATTCTTGACTCAACTATAAAGTGAGGACCTTAATGCCAGACGCAGACAACAATGGCCCCATGGTCCAAAAGTATCAGCAGTAACTTCACTAAGTCTCAGAGCCTGCATGGTCCAATCTGATCCTGGAATCTAAACCAAAGAAGCATACCTAGAAACCAAAGAAACTTGCAAAGGGCCTCCTAATTCCTACTTGCTTCTCTCTAAGAATGTTAAAGAAGGCACTACAATTCAACCCCCTGGCAATGCTGCTCAGAATTCGCTCTCCTCTCTTCCCTCTTCCCCCCACCTATAGCCTCATTCTCTTCTATCTCATCACCTCCCACCCAGCCTCCCAGGGAGGAAAGCACACAAACCCCCTTCTCTGGGAATTGTCCTTATCCCATCCTGATCGATTTTTCTTGGAAGAAATCTTTGAGAAGGGATAGTGAATAAAATTCATAACTTTGCTCTTTTGGTCATCTCATCTAAAAAAAATTGTGGTAAAATATATATAATACAAAATTTACCATTTTAACCATTTTTAAGTGTACAGTTTAATAGCTTTAACACAGTCACATTGTTGTGTAACACTGTCTTGCAACCATCACCACCATCCATCTTGAGAGCTTTTCTATCTTTCCAAATTGAACCTCTACGCTCATCAAACACTAACTCTTCACCCTTCCTCCTCTTGAATGCCTGGCAACTACCATTCTATGTTGTCTCTGAGATTTTGATGACTCTAGGAAGCTCACATAAGTGGAACATACATTATTTGTCTTTTTGTGACAAGTTTATTTCATTTAGTCTATGTCTTCAGTCTTATCCCTGTTATAGCATATTTCAGAAAACCCTTCATTTTTAAGGCTAATATCCGTGTGTATACACACACACACATACACACAGTATTTTGTTTATCTGTTCATTTTTCAAAGGATACCCTGAGTTGCTTCTTTGTGAATAACGCTGCTATGAATGTGGACGTACAAATAACTGTTCATGTCCCATTTCTTTCGGGTATATACCTAGAAAAGGAATTCCTAGATGATATTTTCATTTTTTGAGGAACTGCCATCCTGTTATCCATAGCAGAGAAACCATACATCCCTTCTAGCAGCACACAAGGGCTCCTGTTTTGCCACATCTTCACCATATTTTCTGGGGTTCTTTTGGGCAAAGCCATTCTAATGGGTGTGATCAATCACCTTGTTTAACCTTCAGAATAACCCTGGCTATTATTATTCCCATTTTACAGATGAGAAAACAGAGCTAGAGATTTTAAGTGACTCATGCAAGGACAGTGGTGGAGGCAGGACTCGAACCCAGGTCTAGCTGCAGGATCAATGCTTAGACCACCACACTAAGCCAACCACGGTCCCTGAGGATGGTTCGGTGTTCACTGTGGAGATGATGGGACTTTTTGGGTGATAAAATGGACCACCGCAAGGGTCACACTGTATAGAAAGCAGCAGTGGGAACACTTCTCCAATTCTTTGTTCTCACAAGACCCACTGCAGATGTAAAGCTGGCCTCCTCACCTCCTGCTCACTCCTGAGGCTTTCAAGGAGCAGGAGGCATGCAGGCTTCAAGAGTGCTTAAGGATTCACAATCATACAAGAGGCATCTCACAAAGACCTCGTTTCCTGTTTATGATTCTACTCCCTGTCCTTCCCTCACCCTGCCCCCATTCAGAGAGGGGTTTTGTTGTTATTGTTTCTCACAAAGTTAATAAATGGTTGGGACTGAGAATGGCATGACTGGAGGAAGAGCAGAACCGTAATGAGATGAAGCATCCCACTTCATGCGAAGCTAATCATAAAGCACTACTCTGGCCATGAGAAATGGAAACATAGAGCAATGGAGACAGCCAGCCTCTGCCCATATCATGCCAAGGCCCATAATAAATGACAGGGTGGCAGACTGTGGCCTGACACCAATGTTTCCAACATCACATGCAGGTGAAAGGCCACCTAACTGGAAGGGCATCTGTTTCAGAATCCCCTTCAAGCTACCTGAGCACGGGATGTGGGAAGGGGTTAATTAGCAGTCTTGGGGAAGGACACTTTCCACAAGTGGGAAAGGTACCCACTTTCTGAGCTGAACAAAAAAGAGAATTCCAAAGCCTACATTTGAAGGGCCACAGCTGTAAACCCTGCAGGGGCCAGGCTTTTTCCTGTTCAGCCCTCTTGCTTTCCAGCCCTAAAGGCAATCAAGCATGGCTATGTGTTTTGTTGGTCTCTGTGTAGTTCCAAAATAAATAGAGTTGCGATCTCCAAAGGGCTGGCAGAAGCCTACCCCACTCAAAACAGACCCATGTATTTTCACCATTTTAAAATGTATTTCGGCCATTATGTAACCTTGAACATGACCCTGGCACAGGGAAGAAGAAAAGTTGAATTTGGTCCCCTGGGGCAACTGGTTTCCGTGTGGACTTCCCGCCAAGTCCCAAACAGAAAACTCCCGCCCTGGGTTCTTGTGTTATCGCCAGAGCAGGCAGGCCTTCTTAGGGCAACTCCCTTCTGGGGAACTCACAGAATTTTGTGGGCACAAAGGAAGCCCCTCCAGACTTCAATGTACAGGAAGTAGGTACACACACTACACACTTGCACCGCACATACATGCAGTTAAGCATGTGTTTGAAGGCATGTGTGTGTCCACACACACACACACACACACACACACACACACACATTCATTCACCTTTTTATTCTCCCAGTCACTATTTTCAAGTCATACCTCAGGATAGCTGTGCAGAGGTAAACAGGCAGGAAACTCCCCAGGGCTACCCCGTTCTCGTCCACTTCTGTTCTCTTTAGGCATGGCAGGTCCTAAGAAAGTCTTTTAGAAGATCCTCTCCAACATCCAGACACAATTTAGTTGTCATTTTTGAGAAAATACTCTATGCCTACATTTAAAGCTGAATGGGAAAGAGAAGAAGCCAGCTTACTGAAGTATATACTATTTAACTTTCCCAGAAACTCTATTAGCTGAGAAATCCAAGCCGAATTTGTGGGAGGCAAAGCTCTAACATTAACAGAATGCAACTCTCCTAACCCTCTTAAGGGGATGGCCTTTTTTCTTTTTCTTCTTCTTCTTCTTTTTTTTTTTTTAATTGTACGATGAGGAAGGCAGCACTTGCCCAAACAGTCTGAATCCCTGATTGCTAGATGCGTGCATATTTGATTTCCAAAATTGAAACCTTTCATAAAACCTCTAAAAAATCACATATCATGGTCAAAAGCCTAACTATAAATACCAATATAACTTCTAAAAAACAGATGAATTTGTTGAAGACCTAAGGTCATCTGATTTGGGACAACTAACATGTCATTGAATGATATGCCTTCTCCTCTGTAAGCATCTCAGAGTAGACACAAAGGACACAGTGTGGATAAGCCTGACACTGAAGCAGCATGTGCCCAGCATGGGGTGGGGTCATAAGGAAAACACATAAGAACTTATTCATTCAATGGGGTAATCAAAGGCAACCATCTGAGACTACTTCTGACAAACAATTTTGTGGCAAAATGGAAGCCTAACTTCTGTAAGGTCATAGGGAATAACAAAATAAAGCAAACAAACCCATAGGAAAGCTCTCAGAAACATAGAAACCCAAAGCTTAAGTCTTATGAGTAAAACTTTTGTATTTTTATCTCAAACAGTACTTTCCAGCCTCATTTGGCAAACAGAACCTTGACATCTCTACAATTCAAAAACACCCTCACAGAATAAAGACTTAACACTACCACAAAAACACACAAAAATGAATGTGCAGTCTGAAGAAAATTCCACAAAGTAGGGGGTGGGGATGGGGGGGGCGGAATCTACACACTTTTTTCAGCCACAGCACCAGGACTAGAATAACCAAAGGTCTTCCAGGGTGATGAATGTGGAGGGGATAAACTACAACCAGAGAAATAAGTTTTGATGTTTGTTTTTATACATACAAAGTGGAATGACTTTCTTGCCTAAGCCCTAATAGGACATGACATACTTCAGAACTTCCCCTCCTTGATGCACTTAATAAAAATGCAACAGGTGCAGTGTTAGGACACTAACCTCACCCTCCCTCGTCTCTCACTGGTTCCCCAGCACATCTTCCTTCCATGGCCTCATGTAGGCTGGACTGAAACAGACTTCCAAAGCAGAACGTCATTCCCAAAAACCTTCATCCTGGTGGATGATGCTCCTTTCTGCCCTTCCTCCTTCACTGGCAGACCCAATATGTGGAGCTCAGTGGCCATATCCATGAAGCCCCTACTGGGCTTCCCAAACCTATCAGGGAGTTCAGCACCAGTGCTGTGGGCCATACAGGGAAATGCTCCTTCCTCCCAAGTTCAGGGACAGCCATGGGACCCTCAGTGCAGAGCAGCAGGGCCCCAGAGCATGAACCAGTCTTGGAGGTCCTCAGCAACAACTCCCTGGCCTTGTGTGTGAAACATTTCATGAGGCCGCTGAACACTTCCATCATTCTTTATGCGGGATTATCACGTCCCTCGACTTGGCAGTGGCATGGAGAAAGGAGCCTTTTCCATTAATTAAAAAAATGAAAGCAAACAAAGGAAAAATATAAATCGCAGTAATTAAATTAGTGAAGCTTGAATAAGGTGGTTATCCAAGAAAAAAATCACCACAGTTCAGTTAACGGCAAAGTGTGGGAGCAGAACAAATGCCATGGAACCGAAATGTGTCTGGTCATCCAGGCCGCTGAGGTATGTGTCAGGAAGAGGACTGTGGGAATGTGAACGGCCAACAATGGCTTCCAGAGGTCTTGCCTATCCACACTTCTGAGCTCTCCTCATCCCTTCTCACCTAGGACAGCATTTTCCTCAGAATGTTGGCAGCTAAGCCAATGGCTCACGGTGAAGCAATTCAACAGGAAAAGCCCATTCCCCACCCCCACAAAGGCAAAGTCTATAATGTGTAAAGTGAGGAAACACCCCCCCCCAGGGAGGGGCACAGCTACTTCTCTTAGGGATGAAGCTGTTTTTCCAGATCCTCCTGCCTTGAGTTGTCTCTTCTCCTTGTGTGTATGCTCCTCCAAGGTAGAGATCAGCAGAACCTCTATGGTGCCATCCCCTCTCCTTCCAGAGCTGGGAGGGAGAGTCCATCAGGTATGATGGTCTTAAAAGCCTGTTCACTCAGTCTGTGTAGGCAAATCCCTACCCAGTGTGGTGGAGCTTGGTGAGCCCCCTCTGGGGTCAGGACCACCTTGGTTAGGGCCAGGGAAGCCCCCCTTGCCTATGTTAGTAGGACCCTTGTGATGTGCACAGACAGTAAGTTGCAGACATGCTGTTCAATCTTTTTTTTTTAATGTTTATTTATTTTTGGGAGAGGGAGAGACACAGTGTGAGTGAGGGAGAGGCTGAGAGATAGGGAGACAGAATCCGAAACAGGATCCAGGCTCTGAGCTGGCAGCACAGAGCCCGATGCAGGGCTTGAACTCCCAGCTGGGAGATCATGACCTGAACCAAAGTCAGGCACTTAACTGACTGAGCCACCCAGGTGCCCCATGTTCAATCTTTACTAAATGGAAGTAGCAGACATTGGTGGTTCTGGAATGTCCAGAATCCATCCTTCCCCCTGGCTAAAACATGCTGACCACCTCCCCCTGCCCCCTCCCATGGAGAACTCCTTCCCATGCATTGTTGTCAGAAGCACTATTGCCTCCCCTGTGGAAGCCCAAAGAACCAGAGCCCCCCCCACCCCCGCCCCTGCCATGTAGGTGATCTAGGGCAGGCCTGGGAGCTGGTGACAAGCAGCTGACTGTGGGGACAGATGGAGGCCACTCCCCACAGGCCCCGCCATTGACCTCTGCATAGTGTCTATGACCTCATCTTCCGGGGCTGTCTGGGGTGCTGTGTTCCCACCAGATCTGCCACCGTCAAGGGCAGCCCCTTTCTGATAATGCCTTTCTGCTTGTTCCTCACATTCAAGTCCTGGTCTGCTGAAATGGGCTAATGCAGACGGAGCAATGTAGGTGGGAAGTACTTTTAAATTTTCTTTTTATGTTTATTTATTTTTGAGACAGAGAAGGACACAGAGTGTGAGCGGGGGAGGGGAAAAGAGAGGGGGAGACACAGAATCCAAAGCAGGCTCCAGGCTCTGAGCCGTCAGCACAGAACCTGACACAGGGCTTGAACTCTCAAACTGTGAGATCATGACCTGAGCTGAAGTCACATGCTTAACCAATTGAGCCACCCAGGCACCTCTTTTTTTTTTTTTTTTGAGGGGAAGTATTTTCACCAGAACCCCAAATTCCACTAACTACCTCAGAGATTCTCCAAATGGATCGTTCAAATTTAACTCTGAAATGTATTTTAAGCTACCTTATAGGACAATAATTAAAACATTTACAACAGTAAGTCACCTTTCAGGGGATAGTGGCTGGGAGGGGACAGGAGGGAACCTTTGAAGGGGTCAGATGACATTCCATACCTTAATCTGAATGGTGGTTTTGAGAGTACAGACATATGATCGCACAACAGTGTGGATGTATGTAATGTTACTGAAACACACACTTAAAAATAGTTAGGATTTTATGTATAAATTTTATGTTATATACATTTTACCACCACTTAAATATAGGCTAAAATAGAATTCAAAATGCAGCTTTAAAACTATTTCAATAAATACCCAAAAAAAGCACAGGAATAAGTTAAAATTTCACCAAGATTTGCACCCTTTCCTGTATGTAAGTTATACCCTAATCAAAACAAGAAAGCACACACACACACAAAACACTATAATATGCCAGTTATAAAACACTGGCGATCTCCAAGCTTTCCTAGTTTCTCAAGGTACCACATTATCTCATTTTCTGCAGAACGCATGGCACGGCCCCTCCCGCTAGAGCTGGATCCTGAGATTTGAAGGCAGCTGCTCAAAATCTCTTAGCACTGGCAACCACATATCTATGTGATTCAGATTATTTTTTCCATTCCGTGGAATCAAAACAAAATACAAAAATAAATTGGATGCTGGAATGACAAAATTACAGAGATGGAATACAGATACATGGTAGCCAGGGGTTAGAGAAAGGGAGGGAGGAAGATTCTACAGGAGCAGCCCAAGGGAGTTGCTGGGAGGTGATGGGCCGGTTCTGCTCCTGACTCTCCTGGGGGTTGGATGAATATCTACACATGTGATAAAATGTCAAAGAACCATATGTAAAAACATACCCCAAAATGGGTTCATGCAAAAACCCTGTGAAATCTGAGTAGAATCTGTAGTCGAGCTCATTGCATTGTGCCAGTCGCTTTCCTGGTTTTGGAAATAACACTACGGTTACATAAGATGCAACCATGGGAGGAAGTGGGGTGATAGGTACAAGAGACTTCTCTGAATTACTCTGGCAACCTTCAGCTATTCGATAATTATTTCAAAATAAAAAGTTAAAAAAAGCACAGAAACAGATCAAATGAGACTGCTAGAAGCCTGTCATAACCCCAGGTTTCATATATTTCTCTTCATGGACTCACCGTTGTTCTTACAAACTGACTTAATAGGACAAACAAATTATGACACATTAAAACAAAAGCACCATGTAACTATTTTTTCTTTAAAGGAAGGGATTCATTTCCTTTGTAAAAGCTGAAAATCACTGAGGTATTGGAAAGAGCATGCAGTAAGGAAGTAAGAGACAGGGCTAGCTCAGCCCTGAGCTAACCGGCTGTCACATGAAGAATTATTACAGCTGGTCCGTGCAATTAAAAGACTTTGTGGAGGAAATGAGACACACACATCTGGGAGGTCACACAAGGACGTAAGATTTGCCCAGCAGCATGCAAAGTGTCAAATGAGTAGTGTTATGGACTGTATTATGCCCCCCTCCCCTAAATTTCTGTGTTGGAGTGCCAACTCCCAATGTAAAGGTATTGGGAAACGGGCTTTTCAAAGGTAATGAAGGTTAAATGAGGTCATGAGAGCAGAGCACTAATGGAACATGACTGGTATCTGCGAAAGAAGAGGTGATCAGGGGGCACCTGGTGGCTCAGTCGGTTAAGTGTCTGACTCTTAGTTTCGGCTCAGGTCATGGTCTCACGGTTCGTGAGCTCGAGCCCCACATTGGGCTCTGTGCTAACAGGGCGGAGCCTGCTTGGGATTCTCTCTCTCTCCCTTTCTCTCAAAATAAATAATTAACTTAAAAAAAAAGAGGTGATCAGGACACAGACACACACACACAGGAAAGACCAGGTAAGGACTTGGGAGAGAAGGCAGCCATCTGCACACCAAGGGGAAAGGCTTCAAGGAGAAACCAACAGGGTCAACACATTGATCTTGGACTTCCAGCCTCTAAAAGCACAAGACAATAAATTTCTGTTGCTTAAGCTGCCCAATCTATGGTACTTCATTAAAATAGCCTTAGCAGATGAATGTAAGTAGCAAGGTGATGTGGTTTAGAAGAAGAAGGAAGACAGAACTAGTTGTCCGCTCTTTAACAGGGGGTCTGAAATAGAGTACATCATCACAGTTGATGGTTGGTATGAAAATTATATATTCCAAAGAAAAAGAAAGCCGGCTGTAAATCAGATGAAAGAAAACCATGCAATAAAATGCATGTTATTTGGAAATGCTGGAATTCCTTCATCTGCATGCATGCATGCATTCGTTCATTCATTCAATCCATCAATCAGTTAACAGTGGTGACTGAGCCTTGAAAGCCCTGTGTCAGGCGCTGAAGGTCACACGGGTGAAGGGCAGAGCTTGGCTCTGCCTGGTGCAGAGTCTTCTGGGAAAGAACATACAGGCAAGAGCAATGTGATGGGTCAGTATCTCATTAGAGGCTAGCACAGGGAGTGGGAGGGGCCTGGAGCAGACCCCAACCCCTACCCCAACCCTGCTGGGCAGAAGTGCAGAAGCTGATATGTGAACAAACGCTGGGAAGGAATAGCCTCTCCTTGAGATAACACATGCTTTTGCGGCTCAGCCAAAGGATGCTGTCTTCCTGAAGCCCCAACCGGACTACGGCGGGTGTCAGTTAACCCTTTGTGGGAGCTAATTTCACAGTGCATTTGCATAGTGATTCCTTTATGGAGACAGCCCTTGACAAAGAAGCATGGGTTGGTGGGTCAGTTTCTGACATCTGTCTCCCAGATTTGTTTAGGGGACTGATGGAATATAAGATAAAAAAAATCATTTTGGAAACTCTAAACTGTGACATGAATGCTAGACTGTGAATCATCATACTAGATTTTTTTAATGTTTATTTATTTATTTTTGAGAGAGAAAGAGAGAGAGAGAGAGAGAGAGAGCGAGCACACACACAAGCGGGGGAGGGGCAGAGAGAGAGAGGGAGACACAGAATCTGAAGCCGGCTCCAGGTTCTGAGCTGTTAGCCAGAGACCGACGCAGGGCTCAAACCCACAGACCATGAGATCATGACCTGAACTGAAGTCAGATGCTTAACTGACTGAACCACCCAGGTACCCCTCATCATACTAGATTTTGAAGGGCCTTTTAAGCCACCTAGTTTAAAATGATCAAGGACACTCAGCTCGTAGGTGGCTGAGCCAGAGCAAAGGCTCAGGATTACCCAGTGCCAGGACTCCCTAGGAAACTCAGGTTTTTAAACATTTGAATTCCACAATAATATATATTTGTCAATCCCATAGTGTTTTCCTACAATTCAAAGTACATCACATTTAGAATCTTGCTCTTGGTGTTATAATATTTCGGCCTCCTGGTGGATAAAGGTTAGTGCTATAGCAGTCAAAATTGGAAACCAATTGTCTTGGTGTTTCCTTTGTTAACCAAGCACCCTATTGCTATGCTCAAAGACTGGTTCCACTTCGAAACCTATGACATGTCAACAACAAGGCAACAACTGAGGATAGGAGAGAAAGGAAAATGGCAAATGAAGATAAAGCTGGGGGAGGAAGCAAAAGTGGAGGAAGGAGAGAAGGGGAAGAAGAAAAATGTGCCTTGCTGACGCCACGTGTTGGTCTCAGTATCATTTGACCAGAAAGCAACGAGTCTGGTGTCCAGACTGGCAGAGGAGACCAGTCTCACCCCCATACAGTCACCTCTTAGGACACTTGGTAAAGATCACCCACATGCATGAGAGTAGACCAGTAAGATTTTGTCTCGTGACAACTGTGTAACTCAGTTGGGGGGGTCGGGGGATTCCCTTGCTGCATGAGTGACCAAGAGGCTCAGAGCCAAATGTGCCCCAAACCATAGTCCCCTTTAAGCAGCCTGGAAGCACCTCCTATGGTTTAATTTTTCATATCTTTCTTATTAAGCATCTGTTTGGATGTCATGAGCCACCTCATAAGCCACCTCAGGTTTATCAGGAAAAAAAAAACATGAAATAAAGTCAAAGAACCAATTTATAAAAAAAGAGTCAACAGAAAAGGCAAAGTGTGTCTGAGGACAGCTCCTCCAGACTGGAAGTATTACCAAGTCTCCAGATTATCACAGATGTCAGCTGCCCCTTAAGGTATTATTATTCTGCCTCTAGACTTACCAACGGTGTCACATGGCTCGTCTTTGTGTACGCAGAAATCTGTCCTGAAAAAAAAACAAAGACAGACCTGGTCAGGGGTATCCAGTGGCCCACAAGAATGGGAGAAGAAAACACGGTCAATGAAGCCTTATTGGTTGTCCTGCTCTGTTACTGGTTCAGGTGTCCCAGGGTCTAGTGAGAAACACCAATTAGCCATTTGTCAGGAGTAACCTATCCACGGTTCCCACCTCATAGGCCCAGTTACCCCACATAAAGCCCCCCTTTTACAGCTAAACAACTCCACCTAACACTCAGTTCCTGGGAGGGCTCCCTCCAACAACTGAGAAAGTTCTAGAAGAAGACATTTCCAAGTCATGCATCAGAGACAATTAATATTCACTATCATCAAACTATAGTGACTTCCCCAAGCTACTCTATGTGGGCAACAACAGGCTTTAGATGCTAAAGTGACCAAGTGGCACTTATAGGAGAAGACACCAAAAAGTAATGTCTTAGAGTTATGTCCTTTAAAGCTTCCCAGGATCCCCCCGAGTGTGTGGCTGTGTGCAAAGACCAAATACAGTCAACAGCTGGTCCAGGCCCAGTTCTACAGGTACAAGATGGTTGCTGTGGCCTCATGTGTAAAACAACAGGTCTGGGACCTTCTTTTCCAAACTGAGAGCATTCCCATGATACTTTCCCACAGTTCCCACAGTTAGGGGTTAGCCAGATCAGTGGTTGGGGCAGTGCCCTGCCCAGGGCTTCATGCTCGTCTTCTCATGGAGGCCCATGGAGGTTCTGACAGAAAGCACCCACTCCCTTAAACTCCTTCAGGTTTACAAGATGTGTTCTGAAGCCACGTCTCATTTTACTTTCAAAGTTCTTCCGGACAAGCCAGCCGGACAACGTTGGTGCTAAGCCAAGTTACAAAAAAAGGTGGCAGGTCTGGGTTGGGCCATCTTTCCCCTTTCTGACACTCTATCCCCTGGCATCAGTGTCCTCAATTCCTCTCCTGCCCTCTGTCACAATCTATTCTCAGGGAAGGATCTGACCCGTTGTTCACAGACGACAAGGACAGAGAAGGCCATGTGGTACTCTCCTAACCTAACTTTGTATGGTCATCTCTCCTTCTCCCTCCACGTCAATCTCAATCCAATGTGCAGTGTGTTCTGTTGTATACGTCTCCAAAGTGTAACCCACACCTGCTGCCTCTCAGTGCCTTGTGGGATCCCCTGGAAATGGAGCAAAGCCTGTGTGTTCCTGACTCTGGCTTTGCTTCAGGCTTACCTGAAGCTTGTCACAGACTCCACCTGCCTACTTAGACCCACAGATTCCACTTGGAGTCCTGGTGTGCAGAACCAGATGCACCGGACAGCCTGCAAGCCCGGGGGACAGGCTGGGGCAGCTCGGAAGGTGTGGCCCCTGAAACTGGCCAACGGGTTCTGCTTACTACAAGTTTCCAATTTTTTCCTAACAAGCCCTTCTGTTTTTATCATCAATTTTAAAACAATTCTAACAAAGGGAAAAAGGAAGTTTTCAAGCACCTCACATTTGTCATAACTTCACTCCAAAATGAAAGGAATTTTCATGGAAATGGAGACAGGATAACCAGAGGAGCCATAAAAGGAAGCCTTGACGTTTTTGTTTGTTTGTTTGTTTGTTTTTGTCAAAGATGACCTTTGAGTGTTTCTGTATTCTTTGAGTAAATGCCCAGTAGTGAGAATAAAAACACTAATTCAAAGAGATACATGCACCCCCATGTTTATAGCAGCATTATGTACAATAACCAAGCTATGGAAGCAGCCCAAGTGTCCATCGACTGATGAACAGATACAGAAGATGTGGTATATACATGCAATGGATTATTATTCAGCCACATAAAGAATGAAATCTTGCCAGTTGCAACAACATGGATGGAGCTAGAGAGTATAATGCTAAGTGAAATAAGCCAGTCAGAGAAAGACAAATTCCATATGATTTCACTCACATGTGGAATTTAAGAAACAAAATAAACACGCAAAGGGAAAAAGAG
Source organism: Paguma larvata (assembly GCA_030068075.1). Lineage (NCBI taxonomy): Eukaryota > Metazoa > Chordata > Mammalia > Carnivora > Viverridae > Paguma > Paguma larvata. The sequence continues at coordinate 123,923,823 of CM057827.1, read as the reverse complement.
AGAGACAAACCAAGAAACAGACTCTCAACTATAGAGAACAAACTGATGGTTACCAGAAGGGAGGGAGGTGGGTGATGGGGGAAATAGGTGATGGGGATTAAAGAGTACACTTGTTGTGATGAGCACAGGGTGACTTGATCTTGCAGTTCGTGAATTTGTGCCCCACATCAGGCTCTGTCCTGACAGCTAAGAGCCTGCTTCATATTCTGTGTCTCCCTCTCTCTCTCTGCCCCTCCCCTGCCCACACTGTGTCTCTTGCCCTCAAAGTGATAAACATTAAAAACAAATTAAAAAAAAAAAAAAAACCAAAGAATCCTGGCTTAAAAGAGTCAGCTAAAATTTGAAGCTTCTCTCTCGTCCTGTTCAAGGTTGTTTCTCAGAAAAGAAAACACAAGCCATTTTGCTGCAGGGGCAGCTTCATTTCCAGGTAATCCTGCTCCCACTACAAGTACATGCCAAACCCACTTTCAGGGTCTGTAGGATCCAGGGGAGGTCACAACGCAACTCCACAGTCTCTAGTTCATTCCCTTTCCAACGCTTGTTCCTCAAGAGAAGGAAGGCTGTGTGGACCTCCGTGACTTGGCGTGCTTCATGGCTGTGTGAGCTGTGTCCTCAGAAGCTTCCTGTCCTCCAAGGTGGTTTTCACTGCTCTGCTATTGCCATCTTGAAAGTCTTTGTAACATGGGGTCCCGCATTTTCATTCTACGCTGGACCCCACAATTTATGTAGCTAATCCTATGTATAACTGATTGCCTTGGCATACAGTTGGGCTTAATAAATAGTGGCTCCCTTATTATTGGCAGACATACATTTCCAGACCACTTTCAACATGCCCTACAAGCTTCCTGGTGGCCTGGTCTCCCCAGTGTTGGGAAACCTGGGAAAATATAATGTGACGGTCCACAGATACTCAGTGAGCCGTCGCCATGAGCAAGGTCTGCAAGAGACCCTCTTGGTCAAAGGCTGGAGGGAAGACCATTCCTGGGGAGCAGGATGGAGTTACGTGGAGGGGAAGGTCCAAGGACAGCAGGAGTGTACCTGTGGTTGAGCTCCAAGCTGGCCCTGCCTGTTTGCTCCAGGTGTTTCCCAGGAGCACAGAGCTGGGTTTGGGGGAAAATCCTATTTTTGTGGCTTCCTGCGGGAGATGCAGGGCCAAAGGTAAAGCTGTGCCAGGTGCTGAAGCCTCCTGGACCCCAGTCCTCTGTGTGGGTCCCACGTGGTCCCAGACTCAGTTCACTCAGAGGTGTTTTCTAGCCCCAGACATGACTGCAGCTGCCAGAAAGCCAGCTTCTGTGGCTTCTGGCTCAGCAGCTTTTGCTGGACATGATGTCATGCTGACATCTCTGCGGCTGGCCATCTGTAGGGCTGGTGGCTGTCCAGGAGAATGCACTCTCCGGCTCAGCCATAGCCTATGCGGGGGGGAGGTGGGGGTGGAGGGAGGAAAGAAATCCTTGCGTTGGCTAGTCTCAGCCCCAGGACTGGGGGACCCTGGCCCTGAAACACCACCTGGCCTGTGCACGCTGTGATTAGACCCTCAGCTCAGATTACTCCAAGAAGAAGGGGCTGTGTCTCAAGAGCAGCAGCTGCCTCGCACCCAATTTCCACGTGAAAACATCAGCCCATTATTATCCCAACCTAGGGGACTGCAGCTCTCGGCCTCTGATTATTAAACAACGCCTCTCGGCCAACTCGGCTCCCAGCCCAACTCTGGCGCTGCCTCCCCTGTCCTTCTGGGAGGTCTTCCATTTAACGGCTTTGAGGACCCAGAAACTGGGCTGGGCACTGGCCGATTCGGTCCAGCAGCTCCGCAGAAGCAGGTGAGAGGAAGCGTGACTGCTCAGGTAGTTCATTAGATGTCAGTGCGAAATGGGGACAGAAAATCCCAGCTCCTGGGCTGGCCTCAAGGAACCGAGACACAGGACGCTTTTGCACCGGCGCTGCCTGCAGAGGAAGGAACCTTGCTTTTCAAGCTCCCTCCTGCCCAGCACCTGTACTCAGAACCACCCCCAGGCATTCAAGACCACCACCGACCTGGCCCCCCTAAGTGCTTAAATAGAAAAAAAATTGTAAATTGTTTTATTGTGATTAAATACACAGAGATAAAATTTACTATCTTAAAACATTTTTAAGTGTACAGTTTGGTGATGTTGAGTGCATTTATAACGTTGTATGACTAATCTCCAGAACTCTTTGTCTTGCAAAAAAAGTGAAACTATCTCCATTAAACACTAGCTTCCTATTCACTCTTCTCTCCAGCTCTACATCCTGTGTCTATGACTTTAACTGTTCTAGGTCCCTATTTTAAGTAAAATCGTACAATATTGGTCTCTTTGTGGCTGGTGTATTTCATTTAGCGTAATGTTCTCCAGGTCCATCCATGCTGTCGCATGTGACAAGACATCCTCCCTTTCTAGGGCTGAACAATATTCCATTGTATGGATGGACCGTATTTTGTTTATCCATTCATCCATCAAAGGACACCTTGGCTGCTTCCACTTTTTAGCTATTATGAGTCACGCTGCCAGGAACATACGTCACAAATAACTCTTTGAAACCCTCCTTTCAATGCTTTTGGGTATATACTCAGAAGTAGGATTGCTGGATCATAGGGTAATTCTGTGTTTAATATTTTGAGGAGCCTCCATACTGTTTTCCACAGCAACCGTACCATTTTATGGCCTCACCAGGAGTGCACAAGGAAGGGTTCCCATGTCTCAGCCTCCTTGTCATCGTGTTTGTTTTTGGTAGTAGCCATCCTAATGGGTGTGAGATGTATAAATTTTTATGAGATTTTTTATGTGAGATTTTTATGCAAAGTATTTCCAATACAGTAAATAAGCATGTTGGAAGCAGGAAAAAAGAAAAGAAAGCCGGAAAGCCTAACTGGCGGCCTTCTCAGGCTGAGGGTGCGTTCACGTCTGCAGATGGCATTTTGTGAAAGAACTGTTCCAAAAGCTTTGTCAACCTCGATTTCAGTGACCTTTATTGCCTCTAGAAAAAAAACAGGGGGGGGACACTGGCTACTCTTCCCAAACCAAGACCACTTGCACGTGCTTTCTTGACCCAGACAAGGAATGAAACTGCAGGGAAGACACTACATGGGGAAAGTTCTCACAAACATCAGAATCTGTACATTTTATAGTTTTGACACAAGCTACTTTCCAAGTAGTGACCTGGGAAGTTTAGCATTCCAAAGGCGAGGTTGGAATGATGTGTCTACAAGGCAAGAATGCCAAAGACTGAGGCAACCACTGAAGTTAGGAAGAAGGAAGCAAGAATCCTCGCCTAGGGCCTTCCGAGAGAGTACACTTGATCTTGGACTACTGACCCCTGAAATGGTGTAAGAGTGAATTTCTGTTGTTTTGAGCCACCCAGTTGGTGGTGATTTGTTACTAAGATTAAGATAATATTGCTGCCGCTTGTGTGGAAGGCTGTTCTTGGTTTCTGTTGTCCACTGCTGGGCCCCTGGTCTCCCTCTCAGTCTAGAAAAGTCAGCACTGTAGTCTAGAAAGAGGCTCAGCTCCCCACTTCAAGCAGAAGCACCGTGTGAATCCCCTGGGCGTCTCTGCCCATTGCCATTGTCCTGAGAGTGTCCCGTGGATGGGGCCACGCACAGCACACGTGTACTGACGTGGACTCCTCCTACGGGAACTCGGGGTACCCACGGTCCCCCTACTAGCATGCTTAATCCAGTTTGGAGGCAGCCTCAAACATGGGTTAGCTCTTTCCCAGTGAGCATTATATTTGGTGCAGGGGAGAGGTAGTAGATGAATCTGCCTGGGACTCTTGGATAACCAGGATTTCGTCTTTTTATATTAATAACAGCAATAGCAGCAATTATGGCTAACATTTATCGTGTCCTTACTTTGGGCCAGGCACTGTGAAACACCCTTCCCGGGGACATCTAGGTGGCTCAGTCGATTGAGTGTCCGGCTTTGGCTTAGGCCATGATCTAGTGGTTCGTGAGTTCAAGCCCCACATCAGGCTTTGCACTGATATTGCAGAGCCTGCTTTGAATTCTCTGTTTCCTTCTCTCTCTCTCTGCTCTACCCCTGCGACCATTCTCTCTCTCTCTCTCTCTCTCACTCTCTCAAAATTAAATGAACATTATAACTCAGAGGTGAGTACTATCATTTTACTGATGAGGAAACTGAGGCTCAGAGAAGCTGCCCCAGGTCTGATTTCCAAGCCTGAATCCCTAGAAAGTTGCCCTCTGTTCCTCTCTAAAGAGGGCAATGTCTTTTTCCTGTCATGTTTCCAGCCACAGACCAAATCCAGCTATACCTGGTCACAAACACAGCAGCATCCACGGGGGGCGTGTCATCCTTCCCTCCTGGAACCTGATTGTTGCCGAGGTATCGGGCTCCTCCATATTCCTCATTCTGCCAGTGACAGAAGCTCTCCAGGGACCGCTCACCATGGTGCCCGATGGACAGTTTGGCCTAAAAGAAATCAAGGGTGGGGGAGGGGAGTTAAAGAAGCAAACACCCAGGGAAGTTGGAGTTTATGTTCAGAATATAGTGTGGAGACAGCTGCTTGCTGGGATGTCATTCGATGACATGCTTCCCCCAAATACAAACCTAATGCTGGTAGGAAGATGCAGAGACCCAGAGAAAGGCCACCAGAGCCTTATTTGTAAGCTCAAATGAAGATTATGTTATTAATGAAAAGTATTCTATTTTTTTTTTTTTTTTGGCACACTGAATGGTGTACCCAACCAACCACTGGTCTCCCATTATCAAGTTCATTGCCTACCTCTGCAAGGTGACATTATCACGTGGGAATGCACTCACTGAAAGACCAGGAAACAATGCTACGGGGAATCCAAATTTGGCCCAAGAGTGGAATATAGCTCCAGAAGGGTAGCCATGGGCTTCCAAAGACCTCCCCCTCCAGATGTGCTGTGCGGAGGGAGGATGCACACAGGCCACCGCTCAGGGCTCCCTCAGGATTCCAAGCAGATTATGTGTACACCAAGCTTCGTTCAAGTCATAGTACCTGCCCTCTTAGACACCCCCAGGCCCTGGTCCAGGGCACGCTGCTGCATTCTGCAAAGCTGGGGGCTACAGTCGAGACTGACAACCTCCTGAGTGCTCAACAGCAAGCAGGAAACTTCGAGACCAGTAGCACCATCTGCGTACTCTAAAGGGCGCCCCTGAGGACTTACAGGCCGTTGTCGTAGCAGAACGAGCTTGGTAACTTGAATGTTCACTTTACTTCCAAGGCTCTGGTGCTGAAACATATTGTACACCTGTCAAGAGAGAAAAAAGAAATAGTGGTGTAAATATATAAATCCAAACTATAGCAGTATCCTGGATGGGATCCTGAAACAGAGAAAAGATGTTAGGTAAAATTTAACGATGTCTGAAAAAACTGTGGACTTGGGTTAATCATAATCAGTCAGAATGCCAAAAAACACAAATAATCCAAGGGGCATGTGATGTGAACAGATATTTTTTCAAAGAAGACATACAGATGGCCAACAGACACATGAATAGACGCTCTATCACGGGAAATATGTATCAAAACCACAATGAGGTATGCCTTTACACCTATCAGAATGACGAATATCAAAAAGACAAGAAATAACAAGAGTTGGTGAGGATGTGAACTAAAAGGCATGCTATTGATTGGAAATCAGTTGTTAAAAAAAAAAGATATAGGACAGTGGATTCTGAAAGGAGGGATAGATATTAGGTGATTCTGATAGAAAACTCGAAACCCTCATTCTTGGCTTTTACGCAGGAGGTTGAAAGGGACCTTCATGTAGGGGAGGGGGGAGGTCAATGCCTGTGGCCCTCTGCCATGTGCCAGCCTGCGTCATCTCTAACCCTCATCACAACCCGTCAAGGTCAGTATCTCCACCACCCTCAGCTCATCGAGATAACACCACCTGCTCAAGACTCCCAGCTGGTCGACAATGACCCCAATGCACATCCGGGCTTGTCCAGCCAATAAGACCCTATTCCTTCTTTATTCCCTGAAGTCCTCATTCCAATCATGGCATGTCATGGAGATAGAGGCATAGCAACGAAAGAGGATTTGTCCCTCAGTTTTGCACCTCTTGTTAGTAAAACATAATTATAAGAACCTCAAAAAAAATCAAAGGAAAGCATTTCAAAGGGAAGAGAGATAGGAAATCTCAAACAAAGCGGAGGAATCAACGTTGACATGGATGGGAAAAGCCCACTGGATGGGAGAATCCCTGAGTCCCTTTACTGTAATATGGACAAAGCAGGATGTAGGGGGTACCAGGGGTAGGTCATGTAGGGGGGTAGTTTAAGATATAGAGAGAAAAAAAATAAAGATAGAGAACAGGGAGGAGAGCCTTTTAAACATCTGAGGAAATACTTCTGCTTCATTATATCCTGGTTTTTTGTTTTTTCCAGTTTTACTGAAATACGATAGATACATACATTGTATTATTTTTAGGTGGACAACATGATCAGACATCTGTATATACTGCTGAGATAATCACCACAATAAGTTAACACCCATCACCTCACAAAGTTACAATTTGTTTTCTTGGGATGAGAACTTTTTAAGATCTGCTCTCTCAGGAACATTCAAGCATATGAAACAGTATTATTAACTACAGCCACCCTATTGTACATTACATTCCCAGGACTTATTATAACCAGAAATTTGTACCTTTTGATCCCCTCTGCCCAGCACCCACCCCCTTCTCTGGCAACCAGCAATCTCTTCCTCTGTGTCTAGTTCAGTCTTTTTTAGATCTCCCATATAAGTGAGATCATACGGTATTTCTTTTTCTCTGACTTATTTCCCATGGTTTTGAATATTCTACTTTGTTTTCCTTCTGATAGGCACAATCTAGGAGGGAGAGTTTTGCAGCAGGGGCATTAACACTTTCTCCAGCTGGTACTGTGTTCCTTGGTCCATCGGTGGCAATACAAGGCAAGGACCAGAGCAGACAGGGCAGCCACCATTAATTTAGGCCACGTGAAGCTGGACACAGCGTCTGGCGTACAAACGTCAGAAGCCAGGCACGCACAATGTTTGAGCATCTATGTGACAAAGGAATTAGCTGTCTCATAGCTTGGATCTCACTCTTTGAAAACTATTATTAAAGCAAAATAAAATCTTTGTGTAATTTAATATTCTTTCCCACAAGGAAAAATAGAACACATTGAGTTGTTCCATTCTTACTTCCCCCTCAGTTTTTTTCCCTCAAGAACAAAATAGCAGTCTTTTTTTTTTTTTCACACTGGACCATCTGTAGGCCAATTCTGAAGTCATGTCTTAATTACCTATCCCCAAACCTGGGTGAAGAAGGGGAAAACACATAACTTTTTCCTTGTTTTGATAGTTTGAGAACCACCCAATGGCTGCAATTCAAATTTTTCCAGAAATATTCAGCAGTAGGACTGGGCCCAAACTGGAAAACCTCAATTCAAAACATGAAAAAAAAAAAAATAGGAAGAATGAAACCCTGAAGCTCTGAGGAAGAAAATGCAACTTGCACAGGGTTTCAAGGTACAATCTACTCATCGCCTGAAAGGTCAGCACCAGCCAAAGATGTTAAAGGATATTGTTTAAAGAAGGTTTAAAGGAATGATATGGTAAAGCACTTCTCAACAGTACTGAGACACAGCACTTAAAGGAGGCATAAAGAATCTGCATGAAACAGTGCAAATTCAGGACATAAAACTATAGGAACAACCTGCTTCGCCAGAACCTTCCATTTCCTCCTCGCATCCTACACAACCATGACCCCCAAAGGCTCATTTGCTTCCCGTGGGGCAAAAAGGATGTAAGACAGAGGGGAAGAAAAATCTTCGTGCTTCAGGGGCTGAGAGGAAGAGCTGAGACATGGGAACTTCTTCACGGGTACAGAGTTTCAGTTTTGCAAGATGACAACGTTCTACAGATTTGGTTGTACAACATGGATGTACTTAATAATCCTGAACTGTATATTTAAAAATGGCTAAGATGGGGGGCGCCTGGGTGGCTCGGTCGGCTAAGCATCCCACTTCGGCTCAGGTCATGAACTCCCGGTTCGTGGGTTCCAGCTCTCTTTGCACCTCCCCCGCTCACATTCTCTCTCAAAAATAAATATTTTTAAAACATTTAAAAATGGCTAAGATGGTAAATTTAGTATGTATTTTACCACAACTGGAATTTGATTAATTTTTTTTGGAAGAAGCTTCGTGCTCTAGTGACATTCTCTAGCAAGGCCAAAGGCAGGCATTTGCCCTTGATGTGTGCCTAGAGCGCTCACGCCCATGAAAGCAGATCTGGGAGCCTGACCGCAGCCAGAGGGCCTCGTCACCTGGGGGGTGCCTTACCACGTTCCCACCAAGCTCGGCGGAGCACAGAACTCCCCGGAGGCCCAGAGCCAAGCCAGGAGAGCCAGACGAAAATCTGACGACAGCCACAAACACAAAGTAGCAAGCCCCAAAGACATGTAATGAAGTCTCCGGGTCTTTTTTTTTCCCCGTGGAAATTCAAGCTCAGGAGAAGTCCTGGAGGTGGCAGCCATACAATGTTTAGGGAGACACCTGGTTGGGCAGAGGAAGAGCACGGCCAATCGTCTGGAAATTCTGTCTCCGGCGTCCAGCTCTGGCTGCATCCTGGCCAGTGTTCAGAGTCCTGGCTGCGTTTGTCACATTTCCTTGGCAGCCTGGGGGCCGAGCCAGTGTACCCGCTGCCAGCGGCACAATGCAGCTCTCCTGCCTGGGCGACTTGGGGACACGAGCAGGGAGGAGCAGACAGGGCCAGAGAAGAAGCAGGTGATGGGGACACATGGAGAGGAGCTGTTCAGGGGCCAATGCATGGGTTTCATAAGAGCGTCACCTACCTGTGCTACCCGAGGCCTCCCCAAGGACAGACAGGGACTGCAGGTGACACCCTCAAATCACATCGGGTGCGCATTCAGGCCCCCATCTAGTAAAGGACTCTTTCTCTAGCACAGTGCCTCTGAGTGGGGTCCCTGAAGCAGTAGCACCTGGGCATTTGTTGGAACTACATTCTGGAGCCCACCCCAGAGCCACTGAGCCAGAGACCTTGGGGGGTGGGCCCGCCACCTGCAGTTTACAATCCCCCCCAGTGGCTTCCCGGGGATGGCTGCCGGCGTGTGAGGACCAGGGAGTGCTCTAACACTGTGACAGTTTCTCTGGGCACCAGAGCGAGGTTTGTTGTCTGTTTCGCATGGTAATGGAGTGAAATTGATGTCATTTTTCCTCCAAACAGAGCTTGCCTGGAACATCTCAGGTTTTCATTTCACTGCACGGTTGTTAAGGAAGCTAAAAACAACCAAAGCTCTGTAGAGAGGCCCCATTTTCCAAGCTGGCTGCCCAAACCCAGGGTTTCTGCTGTCAGCGCCACCTGCTTCCGCCTGTAATTTGTTCTTGAAAATGTGCTGCTGTGTCACTACCACCCCAAACTGCAGGAAACCCAAGGTATATACATAAGGCGGCACTACAGCACTTTTGAAAAACTGACAAACGCCAAGTCCAGAGGACCACTCTGCAGCCTGCTGACGGTGCAAAGACCCAGCCTGACAGAGGCCTCTCCTTCCACGTGCACCTGTGCGTGTGAGCGGTTTGCTGGGGACACAGAGCCTGGGGCAGGACTCCAGTTCCCCAGATACGAGTCAAGCAGAGGGTTTTTTTTTTTTTAATGTTTATTTTATTTATTTTGAGAAAGCGGAAGTGAGCAAGGGAGGGGTAGAGAGAAAGAGAGTGAGAATCCCAGCAGGCTCTATGCTGTCAGCACATGAAGCCTGATGGGGGGGCTCAATCTCACAGAGTCAGAGGCTTAAGTGACTGAGCCAGCCGGGAGCCCCCAGAAGGATTTTTTTAAAAAGACAAATTAGGGGGGCGCCTGGGTGGCTCAGTTGGTTAAGGTGTGCTGACAGCTTAGAGCCTGGAGCCTGCTTCGGATTCTGTGTCTCCCTCTCTCTCTGCCCCTCCCCCACTCATGCTCTGTTTCTGTCTCAAAAATAAATAAACATTAAAAAAAGAAAAAAATAAAAAATAAAAAAGACAAATCAGTGCATGCCACTCTACTGCTTAAACCCCTACACATAGCTTCCAGGCATGCCTGCGGCAAAGCCCACTCTCCACGCCTGGATGTACCAGTCTACAAGGTCGGTCGGCTCCCACACACCTCTCACTGTGCCCCCTTCCCCGTCACCCACCACAAACCTCCTCTTTCTGGGCCTCCCAAATGCCGGACCAACTTCCACTGGCTGGCTCCCGCGCGCCTCCTCACTTCTAAGTGGAACACTGCTCGCTGCTCACAGAGGTGTCCCTGACTGCCTCACCCGCTTGCTATCGCCTGGATCTTCGTATAGCAGTTTATAAAATCTGCACAAGTTTTACTGATTGTCATGTTGAGCACTGTCTGTTGGTCCCACTGCATGAGCTCCATGGGAGTGGGACCTGTCGCGGTCCCAACTCTAGCCCCAGACCCTAGAAGAGTCACTAGCACCTATGAAGCACCCAGTAAATAGAGCCTAATTAGTGAGCGAACTTTTTAAATTACAGTCAATACATATGACATAAACTTTACCACTATTAAGTATAGTGTTCAGTAGTGTTAAATGCATTCACATTATTGTGCTCTGATCATCACCATTCATCCAAGGAACCCTTTCATCTTGCAAAACTAAATCTCAGTCTCCATTAGACACTAACTCTCCATTCCCCCTCCCCCAGACCCTGGCAGCCCCCATTTGACTTTCTATCTCTATGAATCTGACCTACTCTGGGGACCTCATATAAGTGGAATCATACAGTATTTGGGTATTCATGACTGGCTTATTTCACTTAACAGAATATCCTTAAGATTCATCCACTTGTAGCCTGTGTCTGAATTTCCTGCCTTTTTAAGGCTGACTAATATTCCATAGTACCTATAAGCCACACTTTATCCATTTATCCACCCACGGACACTTGGGCGGTTTCCTCCTTTGGCTACTGTGAACAATTCTGCTATGAACATGGGCGTACAAATATCTGTCTATGGCCCTAATTTCCCTTCTTTTGGGTATATACTCAGAAGCAGAACTGCTGGATGACATGGGAATCCCATTTTTTCTTTTTTTCTGGAAGAACCACTGGTCTATTTCCCCTAAGCACTGCACCATTTTACAGTGACACCAACACATATGAGGGTTCCATTTCTCCACATCCACTTGGCTTGCTATTATACAGATTTTGAAATAATAGCGTCTGGATCAAAATGGTAGAAAGGCAACAAGAGATACAGGCTTCCAGTTATGGGAATGAACAAGTCATGGGGATGAAAGGTACAGTATAGGGAATATAGCCATTGGTATTGCAACAGTGTTGCACTAATAGGAGCTACACTAATGGTGAGCACAGCATAACTCACACAGTTGTCAGATTACCATGTTGTATGCCTGAACCTAGTATCATGTTATGTGTCAACTCCACTCGAAATAAACAGATAAATAAATAAAAACATCCCAACGGTAATGAAGTGGTGTCTCATTGTGGTTTGACGTGCATTTCCCTAATGATCAGTGACATCGAACATCTATTCTGGTGCTTACTGGCCACTTCCAGAGCTTCTTTGGAGAAATGTCCATTCAAGTCCTTTTGCTGATTTTTCAATCAGGTTATTTTTTTGGTGACTTTTAGAAGTTTTCTTCTGTTTTCTGGATATTATCAAATAGGTATTTGCAAGTATTTTCTCTCATTCTGGGAGTTGCTTTTTTACTCTGTTGTGGCCTTTGATGCACAAAAGTTTTTAAATTTGGTGAAGTCAGCTCTATCTATTTCTTCTTTTGTTGCCTGTGCCTTTGGTGTCATGGCCAAGAAGTCATTGCCAAATCCAAGGTCATGAAGTGTTTCCCTATGTTTTCTTCTAGGAGTTTTACAGTTTTAGCTCTTATATGTTCAGGTCTTTAATCCATTTCAAGTTAATTTTTTGTATATTGTATCAGGTAAAGGTCTAGACATGCCTGTCATCTTTGACAGGTGCCCATATGATTGACAGCCTTTTTTTTGTCCTTCATTTCCTGCATTACTGACTTTTTTGTGTTTAGTTGATTTTTTTAATAGTGAAGCTTTTTAATTCCTTTCTCATTTTTTTTTTTGGTGTATATTCTGTAGCTATCTTCTTTGTGTTTACTATGGGGATTATACTTAACATCCTAAAGTTATATAGTCTAAATTAATTTTATACCAGCTTAAATTCAATAGCATAACAAATCTCCATAGCAAAATGGTTTTTAAAAAGCAAATAAATATGAAATTATAACTCAAGATAAGGACCAAGTACAAAAGGATCCTGCTATGATAAAGAAAACAGGTTGGCCTTGGGGTGCCTGAGTGGCTCAGTTACTTAAGTGTCCAACTCTTGATTTTGGGTCAGGTCATGATCTTGAGGTTCATGGGATTGAGTCCTGCATCAGGCTCTTCCCTGGAATTGCAGAGCCTGCTTTGGATTCTCTCTCTCCCTCTCTCTCCGATCCACTCATGCTCTCTCTCTCTCTCAAAATAAAATAAATAAACCTTTAAAAAAATGAAAGAGAAAATAGGTCGGCCTTTCCAGAGTGGTCTACTAGGAGAACCCCTCTGAGGGGACATCTACCCAGAGACCTTAAAGATAGAGAAGCTAGCTCAATAAGGAGTGGGGAAAAGAGCATTCCTGACAAAGAGAGGCCAGCGAGAATCAGGGAAGAGCTTGGGGCAGCTGAGAAACAGTGGCCCACACAACAGTGTGGAGGTGGAGAACAGAATAAAGTCCAGGAGAAGCAGGCAGGTCTCCATCACACAGCCTGGGAGGGCCATGCAAGACAGGGGGCATTCCGCGTCAATGGCATGGGAAGCTGCAGAAGGGCTTTGAGCTGCTTGGTGACAAAGTCCTAGCTCTGCTGGATGGAGCTCCTGCCGGCCATTCTGGGACAAGGATTAAAGAGGGAAGAAAATGAAAGTGAGGAGCCCAGCAAGGCAGCTCCTGCTATTGTCAAGGCCAGAGATGACAATGGACAGACCAGGGTAGAGAGGGAGAGAAACAACAGGCCCCAGACATGCTTGTCACCTTGAACAGATGAGACAGGGGTCCCTCAGCCCTGGCTCTGAGTGCTCACCCTGCTATGTACTCACTCCCTGGCTGTGCACCTTGACTATGTCACTCCCCACAAGTCTCCACTTCCTTCTCTGTAAGATGGGCATATAATAAATCCACCAGGTACGAGGACGAGGAGAAATAACCCAGCTACTCATCACGGACATGGACATCCACTCCCTTCTCTCCCACGTGCCATCGGGCCACTGATTAATGCCGATCTAATTCACACATCACAACCAGGAAATGCTATGAAAACTGTGAGCAAACACATGACATCAAATTCTCCCAGCTTTGAAAGTGTTATCATACACCAAGTCCCCACAAGTACCCTGGCCGGCCTTAGGGACAGAAGCAAGCCTGTCTAGATTTAGCCTCAAGGGTCAGAGCGGCAAGCGTGGTCTCCACCCAGAGACCCAAGTGGGACCCAATGATGCTACTTCCCTCAGCCTGGAGAGAAACGTGTTGCAGGGAAGGTGGGAAGCACTCCAGCAGATTCCCTTCCAAATCCATGGAAGCTAGAGAAACAGAGCCATTTCCATCCGGCAGCCCCACAGTGAACACTCTGGCGGGAGAGAGACGGGCTGCTTGGCCTCGCCTTCCTGCTCGCCGCACCTGGAGGCTTGGCTAATGACAGGGTTCCTCATCCCGACCACAATCCTTTCCCACCCTCCCGGCTTAAAGAAGATCTCACTTCCTAACAGAAATCCCTCGGCTAAGACAGCCACAGGAAGAACAGAATTCTTCGGATTTTCAAAACTAGGGTTTTGAGGGGCTGAAGTGGTGGAGGGTGGTCTCATTCAAAACAAGGGGCAGCTTCTGAATGCAACTTGTCATTAAACTTGCCGAAGAGCTAAGCACCACTAGAGCAATGGAAACCAGTTGCTGAGAGTCTGAGTGAACGGGTCAGGAGACTCTGCCTTCATTTGCTCTCTGGCTTCGCCACACTGGCCAAGATCTCCCATGGGAGGTGACTGGAGGGTTCAGTATTAGCATACAGATGCCGTAGGCCTTTCAACACAGCGGCACTGCTCTTATTAGGCAGGCCTCGTCAGGAAACATCTAAATCCCAATTTAATGTGGCTGGCCCCAGATCTGCCCTCAGCGATGGGATCTGGAGCCTCCGACGTCTTAGTACAAGCAGTGGAAGGGGAGCAAAGGGTGTGGAATTAAAGCCAGGCAAGGGGACCACTCAGTCCCTGTCCTTCAGCCTTACAGCTTTGGGGGGACGGGAAGGGGGGGCGGGGGGGGGGGCAACGCTGCCACGTACCACGTACCACCCCCTCCCTGCCTAACAGGCTGCTGCTATGCTGATGGTAAAATTATGAACGCAAATATCAAAGTAGAAGCTTCGCCTCATTACTACTTTAGTTGCCATAATGAGTGTTTACTCCTGGCGCTCGTGCTCTGGACAATTAAAAACAATAAACGAGATGAAATTAACTACAGATGAAAGGGTCTGGTGTGGAGCCAGCCCCACCAGCCGTCCTCCTGGGTTTCCTCAGGGCAGACCAAAGCACAGCAACCCATCATTAACCAGCCACCAGGAGGACTTGAGTTTGTGCAAATGAAGAACTCAGACATATTTCTCAGAAACCCAGGCCAGCACCTCCCTCCTCCCTGCATGACTGCAGCCTCCACCCTCACTCCTGCCCCCCTAGCTCGGACCCTCTCCCTGACATGCTCTCCATCTCCAATGCCCCCTTTCCCCTCTTCCCACTCCAATACCCCCTGAGCACAACTCTGGGGCTGTTCTTCCCTCCTCCCTTCAGCAACTGCACTTCTCAGGATGTCTACCGGCTCTCCCCAGCTGCTCCGCTAAGGCTCTCCTACTCCTTGCTACAGTCACGTCACACCACCCCCCTGCCCACGAATGTAGCCCTTTGCGAGACCCATCACCCCTACCCCAATCTTGCAAACTCTCACTCTCACTCAGCTCAAAGGCCAGCTCTTTTCCGAAGTGCCCAGCAGCCCTCCACCTGGGCCCCAGTGGCCCCTGCAGATATTTCTATGTAACATGGGTATTTTATCTGTCTGCTGATACCACCGCCTTCTGAGGGAAGGACCGAGTCTGTTGTGTACCTGTATCCCCAATACCTAATGCAGTGCCAGTGGTCTTCAAAAATGCTGGTTAGGAGAGTGGATGGATGGTAGAGTTGGGATGCGAAAGTCATTCTGGGTCTCCACTGTGCCCCCGCCCAGCCATCATGTGAAGGTTTCCCTCTATCCACATTCATCAAGTCAGCTGTAGACATAGGCTTCAGGGCTCCTTCCCTCGTACCCTCAAACAGATAACCTCCCCCCTTCACACTTTCCTCCAGCCCTCGAGGCACACGGCAAGAGGTGGTTCACATCAAAGTTTGATGCTGATTCCTTCTACTAGACCACTGACTTCTTAAAACAGGGACTGACTCACTCAACTTCAGATCCCCCTGGGAGGGGATCTAGCACTCAAGAACGGTTTTGACACATCTCTGATAAAGAGTGGCAGGCAGGGCACAACCACTGAGCAGACCCGGGCACTGAAACTACACACTAGGGCCGAGTCGGCGGGTGGGCCCTCTCCCTTGGGAAGCCCTTCGGTTCCCTGCTGAGGGGTCACGGGGCTGTGTGTGTCTCCATCCCTCAACCCAGCTTCTTCCTTAGCTGGGGAAGACAAGAACAGAGCACTCATCCAGGAGGAAACGGAGCCCCCCTGGGTCAGGATGCTAACTGGAGACTCACCATGTTCATGACCGTAAGGATGAACCTCTGGGCAGCCTCTGCCCCGTGGTACTGCACCATGTCGGCATCAGCCACCACCAGGGTCTCCACCGTGTGCTCGTTGGTGAGCTGGATAGCGTTCCTCCGCTCCCGCCAGTCCTGGGATGGCCCGCCACTCCTTGGCTTCTTCTTTTCTAGAAGACAACGGAGACATTCATGCAGTCCTTGGCATTTTGATTTCCAAAGTCATACGGTAAATTGGCCTTCTTTTGAGCCTCCCACAGAGAGTGGTCAGTCTCCAGTGGCCAGGAGATGGACCTCCACCATCACGGGGTGGGGTTGGGGGTGGGGGACCTGGGCTACAGGTGGAGCCGATGGGCAGAAGATGGCTCACACCTGGCCACGTCACTGCCAAGGAGGCAAAAGGGACTGACTATCAAGGAAGAGAAAAATCTATCCCATCAGAGGAAGGTGGACAGCGGCACACAGTCAGCAGAGGAAAAGGAAACCTAGGCCCAGTGGGGAGAGATCAGAAAGCACCTCGGGTTAATGGCACAGAAAGGGCTATACCCACTGCTCACTGCTGGGACCCAGGGAGGTGGCGTTCAGGCTGTTTTTCTGAGAGTCATGAGTAAGGAGCCATAAACATTAGCAACCGCAAGGCATTATTTCAAAGAAAAACAAAATATAATCAGAAAAAAAATACTGCATGACACACACATCCAGGTCAAGATGCGAGTGTGTCCTTTCCTCAACACAGGGAAGGGTTATCCATAATCCTGTTGACTCTTGGAGTTTTTTAGTCTATTTATTTTTGAGAGAGGGAGGCGGGGGAGAGAGAGAGAGAGAGGGAGTGTGTATGTGTGTGTGTGTGTGTGTGTGTGAGCACAGGAGAGGGCATAGAGAGAGGGAGAGAGAATCTCCAGCAGGCTCTGTGTTGTCTGATGTGGGGCTTGATCTCAAGAACTGTGAAATCATGACCTGAGACGAAACCAAGAGTTGGACGCTTCATTGACTGAGCCACCCAGGCACCCCCTCTGCTCACTCTTTAGATAAACCTATTCCGTATAAGATTCACTCTGATGAGCAGGTGTTGTTATTAATTAGAGCCCGATATCAGAGAGTCTCGGCATTCATGCCATGTGAGGGTGACCTAGACTTTGTTGGTGAAAAACCCCTCTGACCAATACCAAAGTTTGTAAGAATAGCGCATATTTTCAGGATCCAAAAGTAAACAGAAAGGTAGTTCTTAAATTTGTTAGCGATCAATCCCATTTTTCGCACTAGACCATACAGGGAAGTCAGTTCTGCTACAATTTCCACGCGGTGAACCAAGGCCCATATGTACAAACTGGCTTCATAAAGTGACCTGATCATTCCAGGGTCCAAAAGGTACATTATGAAATGGCCTGAGATATGGGTCATAATGAACAAGAATATATATATATATATATATATATATATATATATATACACATATGTGTGTGTATATATATATATATGTGTATATATATATATATACGCACATACCCACATACATATTATGTATATATATAACTTACAAACAAGAATATATATGTATGTATATGTATATATACATAATTTACAATTGTGAAAACTGAAAAGCAATCTAAATATCCAACCACAGAGAAAGTCAACAATGGAAAAACAGTATGTAGCTGTGAAAGCCGCATTTGTGAAGGTGATTTAGTGATGTAGAGAGAAGCAGAAATAAATTTGCATATACAGTTAAATTCCAATTTTGCAAAGATTCAGCACACAAGTATCTTCAGGTGAAGGAGAGGGAGGAAATAAATTTAAAAATAAATAGATAAACAAACAAACAAATAGATGAACAGTCAGACAGATAACCAACCAACCTAGGTAGAACATAACTAAAATGTGATTGGCACGGGATATGTGATTTTCATTTCCCTTTTTGCTTTGTATTTTCCAAATGTATAATAAAATAGAATTACTTTATTCACTTAAATTAATAATATTAAGTTTGAGAAAAACACAGATATCACTTTTAAACTCTCAACAACAATACAGAAAGCATGGGGAAGCAAAGAATGTCATCTGATTAGTCACAGAAATTCAAGATGAAAAGCATGAATGCCTTGACCTCGCAGGATGGTCTTTCCTTCCCCAGAGCCAGGTGCACCTCCCATCGAGACTTCCGGGCCTCAGCATGGAATGAGGGAAGGGAGAGTCCCTTCCAAGACGACAGGCAAGGTCTCAGATGGCACTGCCTTGCACATGGGCAGAACGAAAGAGGCCACTTATTAAAAATCTCTTTCTAAAACCTATACCCACATTCACCAACCAGATTGTCTCTGAATGCGAGGAAGGTGGGCCACGGTGATCTCCAAATACTGGGCTCAGGGTGTGCACTGCCTGGATCAGGCCGATCTGTACAACTTGGAATTCGGCAACAAACCCCTCACTCCTATTTCAACACAGTGGAAGCAATAGGCTACCAAGCAAGAGCTCTGTGGTAATGAGCACACCCACATGCTCCCAGGCGACCGGCCAGGAGCCACAAGGTGCTCCATCTCTCCTCAAGGTCATTATTGCTAACTCCCCTTTAGGAGTCACCAACTCCTGTTCTCACCTGCAGATTTCTCCCCAAGTGGGCTGCTCAGTACTTCTCTTTGCAAAGTGTCATACATTTTCAGGTTCTCACCTGGAAAGAGCTATGTTTTCAGCAAAGCCCAGAAGACACATTAGTAATATCTCTCTGGAAGATGGCGAGCGTGAACATGTAAGAGCTGAGAGTCTCGAAGAAAAGTGGCTCATCACTCCCAGACCAGAGCAGCAGGTTGTTCCCAGACTTTCAACATATTGAAATACTACACTGGGGCGTCAGTCTTTCAAGCACAAAGTAGGACTCCCAAGACCTGCCCCTCCCTCCCTGATGGGCCACAGAGAGCTAATAAACAGGCTGTCACAAAGGGTGCCATGCTGGGATTTGACATATGCCCAGAATACTAAGTAACAGGTAAAACACAATGGTCAGGTGCTCTGTGGTTTTTAAAAGATTCTCACTACAACTGCCTCGTTTGTTCCATTCATTCCCCTGCCCTCAGCCCCTGGCATAGCACCTGGTGTGAAATAAATATTCATTGAATGAAAGCACACATGAGTAAATGCATGAACGAAAGAGTGAGTGGAATCTCTGCTTCCCACATAACAAAGCTGAAGTCGAGCAGTGGTGAACTCGGCCCTAGAACCCAAAGCTTCCCCCTTGGCTCTGACTCTCCCCAGCTGCCCTGTCTACGTGTGCCAACATGGTCCTCACTGCCATCTGAACTTAAAACATAATAGTAGGAAGGTCGAAGAAACCTCGGCGGGGAAGGATTCTGTGTTGAGCATGATGAAACTGACTTTGCTGCTGCGTGCTGCAGACCTCACCCAGAAGACAGGGCACAGCGACTCTGAGCAGCCTTCAGTTATAGTGCTCCTTCCCTTGGATGCTCTCTAGCTTGCTCCAGGCCCCACAGTAGCTATAGCACAATTATCCCTCCTGGCTGCCTGCACTCCCCTCACGGAGCATTGTTAATTGAGTCTGTCATCCCAGAACCATGCCAGGCTAGCTGGGGACTCAGAGACACGCCCCAGTGCTCTGTCCTGTCCCCACATTCAAAGGAAGGGGCCTGATGCCTTGATCCAAACCCCTGCAGCTAGATGGGTTTCAGGAATTCAGAAGTTTTCAGATTTTGCAAGGCCATGCAGTGCGTGTACCACATACCGACTACTGCTTTCCCTACGGTCTAGGGCAGCGAGTGGGTATCAAAGGCACTGACTACTACTTCTGCAGAGAAATGAATAAAAGGGGGTCAAGAAAGATGCTCATGTCAGGGCAGGGCAGGCCTTCCACACAACGAGTGTCAAAAAACCTGGATTTTGGAGTTGCAGATAAGAGACCGAGGACCTGTATTCCCTCTCCATGTCCGTGTCCTTCCTGGGGTTAGTGGCAGAGGGAACAGGGGGGTGGAGGGAAGCTTGCTCCCTCTGTTCTCCTTCCCTCTCATCAACCACTCTACCAGTAGCTCCGTGGCCATCACTTTTGATGGTTATTCCTTCCCTACAGCAAGAACAGAACCATAATACATTTTGGTTGTAACACAATACATTACTGCCACAAACTACATACATATACCCTAACAGACAGGCTTCATCAACACCAATATTCACAAGTTGTAAGTATCATGAAAAGAAAGAACACCACCACCAATTACAGAATACCAAGGGTGCTGGCTCCAGGCCTCAAGTTCAAGCTGGGCAGGTGTGCAGCCATCTGGGGGGGCCCTCCACGCTGAGCTCGGTAATCCGCTGTCTCCCACCACTGTGGGAACAAGGGAGGTGGCCCTCACTCCCCTGATGAGGACAGACCACAGCCTGTGGGACCCCAGGCCCCCTCTGGCTGCTATGGACACCTGCGATCATTCCAAGTTCACCCCGTGGTCTTGTTTGCCAGCACACTGCTGGAGTTGATGCTGACTTGGTAGATTTTCAGTCTCTGGCTTCATATTATTTTTCTTACATTTATTTTCCCTTTGCCCCAATTATCTATTAAAAAAAGAAAATTCTACGTGTTTATGGAAGATACTCCAAGGCTTTATATTTTAAAAAAATGTTTTTAATGTTTATTTTTGAGAGAGATAGAGCATGAGCGGGGCAGGGGCAGAGAGAAAAGAAGACACAGAATCTGAAGCAGGCTCCAGGCTCTGAGCTGTCAGCACAGATGTGGGGCTTGAACCCATGAACCATGAGCCAAAGTCAGAAGCTTAACCAAGTGAGTCACCCAGGTACCACCCCTCACCCCAAGTCTTTCTTAGAACAAGAGAAGGAAGAGAAAAACACAAAAACAAAAGTCCTGCATTCTATATGTGGGACTTTTAGAATATTCACGCTACTATTTATTGTAAGAATTTGGGGCTACTGAAAATGTTGAGTAAATACATGAACTGTCATTTTAGTTATGAATTTTGCTCTTGGCAAACTAAAAAAAAATCTCAGTTATAAATTATCAAGCTCTATACAAAATAGGTATTTCTTTAGTTTAAAAAAAAAAGAGTATTTAGGTATTTCCCAGGGAGAAACAACACATGGATCACAAAATATTCGGTGTGAGAGTTTAATAGCCAGAAGCCATCCCTGAATTGCTCTGTGATTCTACCAATGTCATTTCTAGGGAAGAAGACCTCAGGTCACCTTTGTGCCAAGAGAGAGGGAGAACCAGCCTGTGCCAGCAGAAAAAAGCAAGTTAGAGAGAAAACAGACATGGCAGAGGAAATGTGGGCAGCTGCCCAAGGCCACTGGGCCCTTTGAGGCCAAGGACAGAGGGTGCTTTAGGCCGAGAAGTCCGAGACTGGTGTCAGTGCTAGGAATTAGTCCAACATGCTTACAGAGTTACAGGAAAGATTCAGACTTAACCTTGTTATCATTCAGGCCAGAAACGTAAACTTTTCCCACACACAGCACTCAAGGTCCAGATACAAGAACTGCACCTGGGCACATGGGCACAGCAGACAGGGAAGACTCCAGAACCAGCACTCACCTAGCCTCACTGACCACGGGTTTTCTCTAGCTTTCTTGAGGACAGGGTAAAGACAATCCCATCAGCAGCCCTTGGTGCCATTGTGATATGTTGCAAAGTATTTACCTGTGGTCAGAGAAAGGCTACCCACCTCTCATTCTCACCTTGGGACAAGGACACAATGATTTGCAACCAATTCCAAGACCTTTACAAGCCCTGGGGCGAGGAATCCCTTCAGTGCTGGCAGAGGGGTCCACACTGGCGGGACCGAGACAGTGTAGGCACCAGTGCCCAGAGTGAGCACAGAGGGCAGGGAGATCTCTGCCCTGAGGGCTACAGAGTTGATGACGAGAATTCAAAACAGGACTGTGGTCTGGGGCAGACCAGAGGGTGTGCTTAGCTTAACCAGGAGTCAGGGGGTGGGATGCTGAGCAAGCTGCCGACTTTCCCCAAGCCTGATGCAACTGTCTTCCAAATCAGAATCATTACACCCACCACCCAGGTGTGCAGCGATTAAGTGAAATGTGTATTGAACTCCTACTAAATTCTCTGGAATGTTATGATTCCTCAATAAATGGCATCTTCATTATGATGAGGATCATGTTGACGGTGGCAATGGGCAGTCGCTTAGTGATTAAGATGTGGTTTTGAAGACCAAACACCTGGATTCAAATCCTGACTCCCCGATTGTTTTGTCTGACCTGGGATAAATCTCTTACCCTCTTTGAGTCTGATGACTCATCAGTGAAGCAGGAAGAAACAAAGCTCCTTCCCCAAAGGTGCTGCCAGGGGGCTTAAAGGAGACCCAGATGGGAGACCTTGGCAGAACGCCTGGCTCAGAGTAAGCGCTCAATAAAGCTTAGCTTGACAACTGTTGTTCAAGGAGACAGAACATGAGAAGGGCCTGCAAAGGTTGCAGCTAGGGTATCCCCACTGGCTGTGTGACCCAGGCAGGCCACCTAAGTCTTCATCTCAGTGCTGGTGAGGAGGAAATGAGGGAGCCATGGGAAGTTCAGAAGAGGGAGCACACAGTCCATGTTGCAATTAGGAGGAGGATGGTGAGCCCAGGCTCACCATCATAGGAACACAACTGCCCACAGAGAAACCTTCTGAGACAGTAAGAGATTCCTCCCAACCCATAATTTGGGCACAGAGGATTTTGATTTTTAAGATAAGATTCCCCCAGGGAATCACTTTGGTTAGGACCTTCTTGTTTGCACACCTGGTTCCCATGGGAACAAACACCCCTGGGCTATCGGTGGACACCCTTTGGAGAATGGCTTCTAGAGACCCGTTATCCTATCTGAAGACTTTCTGGATGAAATGCGCCAGCCACATGCGAGCACTGGGGATGGATAAGGTCACACCTGCCATCTCTGTATTGGGTCTCTGTGTGGTCCCCTAGTCGACAGCTAAGGTCCCAACCACAGCCTCCAAGAACTAGGCTATCACTCCCCGTGAGGAACTGATGTATGTGGGAGGGTGCGTCCACCGCAAGGGGCCTCTGGGGTCTTCTGGCAGAGCCACCAGCCCACAAGGTGACATCCTCTAGAGCAGGACAGTGACAGATCTGCATATCCCAGCTCGGTGCAAAACACACTCCTTGCATGATTCCTTGAGGGCTGACAGGTGAGTTTCCTCGCTCTGAGTGGCATGCAAAATAATTCAAAGGTGAAATTTATAAAAACGACCACTCCCTCAATTTCCACTGAAATAAGACCCAGCTCTAGCTGATGGAACACCATGTGGAAGCCATGAGGACAGAGAGCAAGAGAGACTCTACACACCCTCATGATTTACCTCTGAGCATAAAAGATTTAAGGCGACATACTCCCAAAATAGATTGAAATTAAGTTAGAGACATAGATAACCAAAAAAAGAAAGAAAATACAAATATGCTAACAAAGAAGGCCACTATGGCAGCTTTGGTGATAAAAATCACTGTGGCAGAGGTGGGGGTGGGGGCACCTGAGTGGCTCAGTCAGTTGAGCGTCCAACTCCCGGTTTCAGCTCAAGTCACAATCTCACAGTTTGTGAGTTTGAGCCCCGCATCGGGCTCTGAGCTGACAGCACAGAGCCTGCTTGGGATTCTCTCTGTCTCCCTCTCTCTCAAAATAAATAAACTTAAAAAAAAGAAAAGAAAAACACATCACTGGGGGTTGTTAACCCAAGATGCATAGACCAAGGGTGCTGCTACCCACAACTGTGCTGGTTCCCTCTCCCAAAGCCAGAGTCACAGACAAGCCAGCTGAGGCACAGAGACATTTGTTAAATACATAACTCTGGCCTCCAACCCACCTGACAGAGATACCAGTGCCAACGGTCGAGCCTGTCATTCTGCCTCAGAATTTGGTTCTGAGTTTCCCCGAAATGAGGAAAAACATTTTTTTAAAGGTAAAAATGCTTGCTTGTGAATTTTCTCATTCTCCTCTGACAGGGGGAAAAATACCATTCCTCAGGGAAAAGCAGTGTTGACCTAACACCAACCTCTAAAATAAAGATAGAGATAGATACCAATAAGACTT
The DNA here is from genome assembly GCA_030068075.1 of Paguma larvata. Lineage (NCBI taxonomy): Eukaryota > Metazoa > Chordata > Mammalia > Carnivora > Viverridae > Paguma > Paguma larvata. The sequence goes on along the minus strand of CM057827.1, from coordinate 123,899,988 downwards.
CACATGGGTAGCTTCCTAGCAGTGCTATTGCTGGGTCATAGGGTAGCTCTAGTTTCATTTTTTTGAGGAACCTCCACACCGTTTTCCAGAGTGGCTGCACCAGTTTGCATTCCCACCAACAGTGTAGGAGGGTGCCTGCTTCTCCACATCCCCGCCAGCATCTATAGTTTCCTGATTTATTCATTTTAGCCACTCAAAAAAACAGGGGGAGGGGAAAGGAAAAAAAGACACAGAGAGGGAGGGAGAAAAAACATAAGAGACTCTCAAAGACTAAGAACAAACTGAGGGTGAGGGGGGTAAAGGAGGGGGGAGAGGGGTGACGGGCATTAAAAGGGTACGTGTTGGGATGAACACTGGGTATTATGTAAACCAATTTGAAAATAAACTATTATAATGAAATAAAATAAAATAAAAAAATAAAAAGACTTCACATAGGGTCCTCTTGGTGATGTACAAGGCAGTGTTTTCTTTACTTTTTTTTTTTAACGTTTATTCATTTTTGAGAGACAGAGCACAAGCAGGGGTGGGGCAGAGAGAGAGGGAGACGTAGAATCTGAGGCAGGCTCCAGGCTCTGAGCTGTCAGCACAGAGCCTATGACCTGAGCCGAAGTCGAACACTTAACCGGCTGAGCCACCCAGGCACCCCACAAGGCACTGTTTTCAAAAACATTTTATGGCAAGTGTGATCATGAATTCTGTTCACTTCTATCTGCTAGGAACCTTCTGTAACACCGAAGAGCCTAAAATTAAACATGCATCAAAAAGAATTCCAGAAAAATCCCACTCTGTGTCTCAAGCGAGCAGCCTTGGATGGTGTTTCTGTCCAGGGAGGGCCAGGCAGCCAGCATAATGTGGGGAGGGCAAAAGTAGGGCAGAATCAGAAAAGGAGGATGGGAAGTGGCCTGGGTTAGGAAGGATGTGTGAGGCCAAAGATGGTGACTGTAACTTATGGAATAAGAGGGGTGCTATTTGGCAGGTAGGACCCATTCACTTGCCTGATGGCACAAGCCCCAGAAAGGTCTCCCTAGCGATCCTTCCAAAGCACCAAGGGTGTGTGGCTTCCCCCGGTGTAGGCTGGCTGGGCTACCATTCAGGACATGTGAATGGGTTTTTTTGTTTTTTATTTTTGTTATTTATTCATTCAAATCTAGAATACACACTTAACTTTGGGAATAACAGAACCTCTCAGACCAGATCAAGCAGGAGAAGGGGGCTCCAGGGTCCAAGGAGAGTGCCTGAGATCACCCCACCCCGTTGCTGGTGGGAGATCCGGTCAGCCAATCTCAAGGGTTGATGCCTGCCTGTTGGAGTTGACTGTGAGTTCAGGGACCCAAACATCACCCTCTGGACCCGGCACAGTGCCTACCTGGCACTGTCTGGTGCACAGTAGAATTCCAGAATTATACTTAGTTGAATGAATTTTGTTAAACTCTTTGAACTTCCTAATTAACATCAAGATTAATTTTTAGGGAACTTAACATAAATGTTCTGGAATTACATTCTCAAGAGGTGCTTCCTCCACCTAAGAAGGAGGTGGCAAAGCTGGCCCACAGAGCTGATATCCAACAGAGCTTGTTAGAATCTGCCCATGGACTTGCAGGGTGACTGTGGGCAAGTTCCCTCATCGATAACCCAAGGTGATAATTACTCCTCTCTCTTAGGGTGGATGTGGGTAATAACTAAGAGATCCATGCTCAGTCTCCAACATGGGATTGGATATAGAATACCATATCCAAATCATGCCGCTACTCTGATTTCTATCTTTAGCATTATATTACTATTATTGTGGTAGTTAACTGCACGTTAGGGTCTAAATACTAATTTTTAAGCTTTGCCTAATCCTGGAAACAAACAGGGAACCTGGATGCTTATACGTGCTCTATGGGGTCTAGCTGCTCATATTCTCCATCTACCAGCACCTCTAGTCTGGACACTCATCAATCAGTTTGTTGCCTTTGATATTTCTTCCTGGGCACAGGGGCCTATCCTCAACCATGCAACAATAAATTAAAATAATACAGAAACAACAGCTTCAAGAAGAGTGAGGGAGTGGCCTGTAATTCCTGTTCAACATCCCAATGTAACCTTCCAACATTCCAGAGGGGGGAATATTTTAATCATCCCAAACGTGATAGAACATAAAACATGACTGTACGTGAAGTTGTCTACTTAAACCATGAAATGTTCATAACGTTTCACACTGGATAGAAGAATGAAAACCAAATGCTTCTCATTAGAGCCTGGAAAACAGTGTGAGTCCATCTCCTTGGGGGGAGACACCCAGTGCTGCTGTGAACGGGCTCTCTGCACACAGACCCTCACCAATGTACCAACCCTTTTGCAGGGCACCAATGCCACCACTGCTACGGCATGAGAAACAGTAAGATGTGTCATTTCAACTGTATGTCCAATAGCCCCACTTTCCAAAACTAAGCAACCATGAGGTGTAATGAAAATATAGTTTCAAACAGGGAGGAAAACCATAAGAGACTCCTAAATACAGAGAACAAGCTGAGGGTTGATGGCAGGGCAGGGGAGAGGGGAAAATGGGTGTCGGGCACTGAGGAGAGCACTTGTTTGGATGAGCACTGGGTGTTGTATGTAAGCAATGAGTCACAGGAATCTACCCCCAAAACCAAGAGCACATTGTATACACTATACATTAGCTAACCTGACAATATATTAAAAAAAAAAATAAGCAAAATCCAGGGGGAGGGGAAGAGGGGAAAGAAAAAAAATGACACAGAGAGGGAGGGAGATAAAACATAAGAGACTCTCAAAGACTAAGAACTAACTGAGGGTGAGGGGGATGGGGGGGAAGAGGGGGTGATGGGCATTAAAAAAGGGCACATGTTGGGATGAACACTGGGTGTTTTATGTAAACCAATTTGAAAATAAACTATTATAAATGAAAAAAAAAATAAAAAATAAAAAAAATAAAAAATAAAAAAAATAAAAAATAAAAAAAAATAAAGATGGGAGTATACTATAAAAAAAAAGAAAGAAAGAAAGAAAGAAAAAGAAAAAAGAAAAAAAGATAACACCCTCGGGTTTGGAATTAAGAACTCTAGATATTCACCTGGGCCTGACCCTGATGCCCTCAAAGGTGCCACTTAACAGAAAGGTCTCTGTTTCCCATGCATGGGTAATTTGCCTTTTGTCTCTCAGCTCCCCTCCTGCACTGTGCTCTGGGGCTGAAAGCCTGCAAACTACATTTCCCAGGCTCCTTTACCAGTTGGCTTTCTGTCCAGCTCACCAACAGGGGGCACTAGACGGAGACCAGAAGGGGGGACAAGATGGGGAGAAGAAGCTCCTTGTGTTTGCAGCTCAGGGTGGTACTGTTCCAACAGTACTACTGGACAATATGGCTCCAGCCTCCAGCTCCTGGGACCTTCCCAGCCCAGCTCCCCTACCCCCTCAGAAGTACATCTGCAGTGACACCAGCTTGGCTACACTCCTTGGTGATCTGATGCCCCCTCACACCCTTACTTCAAGCTCTTTGGTCCCAGAAAAACACCTCTTCTGTTTCTTACCCCATCCCTTGGACGAGAGCTGTTTCCTGGGTTACCCCAGCTCCCCTTTCTGCTCATTCCGACTTGGGCACTGCCATAACCAATTCCGTGTGAAATCCCTCTAGCTAGAAACACCTAGCATTGTCTCCATTTTCTTGACTAGACACAAATAGATGGAGCCTACAATGAGAGGGTCAGTCCTTAAACTGCTTTCTAGATTTCGTTCGCACTTTGAGGATTCTTCCCCGTTTGGGAACTAAGGATTTATTTTTTCACCATGGGAGTATGAAGGGATTGGATGTGCACTTCCACACCGTAGAACACTGCCATAAATGGGAATGCCAGCCTACATTCTGAGTCGCCATTTCACAAAAACCAATCACTAGGGGGCTCCGGGAAGGCAATACAAACATGGATGCATGCCGCAGATCTCTCAGCCTGTTACTGTCACATCCATGGACCTGGGACAGTGCTGCACAGCCTCAGAGTCAACGTAGGGAAAGCAGTGAAGGAGGAAACATGGATGACCAGTGAGCCAGCAGTGGGTTTTAAGGCATAGCTTCAGAAGTCTGCACACACAGACTTCCACACACTGTGCTTTGCAATAAAATCATCAGGTTCCCATCACTTTTTTTCCTCGACCAAAGCAAAGGGTCTGTTTCTACAAGAGCCATCTTTGCCAACTGGAAACGATGGTTCCACGTGTGCAGAAGAGCTCCCAGCCAGGTGAACTTTTCGGCAGCTGCAGAAATCCAACATCCTTGAAAAATAATGGCCTTCTCTTTCTCGCTCTCTCTTCTTTTTTTTTTTTTTTCAAATAGGAAAAAAATAACTTTTGCTCTCCAAGTATGAATTCTTTAAATAACTTCCCCCAAGGCCAAGTCATTTTTATAAAAGGCTTTTTTTTCATGTAAATTCCTCACAAAGAAAGGTAGAAAATAAGAGTTGCATTTTTTTTGGTTTTAGGTTTGTGTGTGTGTGTGTGCGTGTGTGTGTGTGCGTGTGTGTGTGTGTGTGTGTGTTGTGTGTGTGGCTAAGATCCCAAATGAAGAACTGATCAATCTTGGAATCTAAAATCAGTCCCTACACTAAGCGGGAGGTATGATCCACACTTCTGCCCTGGGACACAGCAGGGCCAAGGGTAGCAAATATACATTGACCCCCCACTGGACCTTTGACCCATAGTCACAGTCCTGTAGGCACCAAGTAGCCAAACACCACTGCCTACAGGTGAGGTTGAAAGGTATTCAGCCAATAAATGCTGATTGGGAATCTACTGTGTGCTGGCACTGCCACATGTAGGTGACCATGTAGAAGGAACAGATGTTAACCAAATGCACAAATGTATGAAACCTTATAAGTGTAACACATGCTTGTAAGAAAGAATAGATAGAACCATGAGAGAATATAAAGGAGAGTGTTCCAATTTAGCCTCGGCTCCAGGGGTAAGTGCCACATGGGCCAAGATCAGAAGGGCAGAGTTAATGTGGGGGTGAAGAGAGAGAAGTTGGGAGCAGTCTTGGCAGTGGGAACAGCATGTGCATAGGCCCTTGGAGCAGAAGGAAGCATGGCATGTTCTAGAAAATGCAGAGGGCCAAATGAAAGAGAGAGTGTGACTGGCAAAGAGGCTTGAGCCACAGCAGGGGTAAGTGTGCAGGGTCACATGGCAAGCGTTCGTGGTTTTCTTCTTCAGCCCAAGAGCAGTGGGAAGCCTTTGAATGTGTTACCCACTGTGGGTAGAACAGATTCAAGGAACCACCATGGAAAGTGGGGACACTGGTTGCGGGACTACTGTAGGAACTCAGGGAAATGGACCCCACAGGGACAAGACGGGGGCAATTGAAGGTGAAAACTCAGGAGGTGACCCCAACAGTACTGGGGATATTTGCATGAGTAAGAAAAGAGGGCCACCAAGGATGATTCCCACTTCGAATGGTTGTGCTAATCACAGAATCAGGAACCACTGGTTCAGAGTCAGGTGTTAAAAAAACAAAAACAAAAACAAAAACACTATAGGTTTGAGGCTAATTACATTTCAGGTGTTCTTGAAGTACCGGAGTGGAGAGGTCAAGGTGGCTGTTGGATGTGCAGACTTGGAGCTTAACAGCAAGGTGAGATCAGAGACCAGCACTTTAGAATCAGTGGTCCCAGATCAATCCCTCAGAGACCTCAAAACTGCATGGCCAGATGGAAGAGCTCAAACCAACATGGCAGGGGGCAAAAGTTGGGGTCGGAGGGGGAAACATATGAGTGCAAGAAGTGCATAGCATGGAGTCACAGGAGCCAAGAAAATAAAGTCTCAGGAGGGAGGGCTGCCAACCATCCTCAACACAGGAGACAGCCAGGTCAAGAGGGATTGGATGGAACAAAACGGGGGCTCATGAGGGTCTCAGTGAGCAATCTACCTACCAGAGGAAGATAGGGGAAGAGTTAATATACGCTGAAAGCAGACCAGGGAGGGGTGAAGACAAGGTGAGGAAATGGTGCAGACACTGGAGAGGTCGGGGAGCCGAGAAACAGGAATGCACTTGAAGTACGCATGAATAGAGGGACCATTTCCCTGAGATGGCAAAAACCTGCACAGCCAATGGGAAAATCCAGGCCCATGGAGGGCTGCCATCTTCGCTCAGTTTCTACCAGGCTTTCCCTCTCATCACGTTCATGAACAAGAGTCCACAGACTCCCAACTAGAAAGAATAAGGCTTCTAATAGGCCCACCTGAGAAAAGACGACCTCCCATTCAACAGGCGTCAGCCAAGCCCCAGATCTGCAGCTGATCCTATGCTAGGTGCCCCCCTCTTTCTCTACAGGAAGAGAGAAAAGCATGTAAAACTTAAGAGTTCTATAAACACCCCAAGAATGAAAGAACCATCAAGGAAATAGCATAGAACTCTTAGGGAAAGCTAGTTCTGGATTGGAAGATGGGGAGGAGAAGTGTATTCTTTATATCAGGAAAGAACAGAGCTGGACCACCATGGGAAAAGCAGCAGGGTAGATGGAAAATACAAGTTAGCACCGTCTAGGAAGAGATGCTGGGTCTGTGCCAAAAAGAATGCTTTAGGGGCGCCTGGGTGGCTCAGTCGGCTGAGTGTCTGACTTCAAATCAGGTCATGATCTCATGGTCTGTGAGCTCAAGCCCCACATGGGCTCACTGCTGTCAGCGTGGAGTCCACTTCGGATCCTCTGCCCCCCTCTCTCTGCTCCTCCTCCCCAAATATAAATAGAACATTTAAAAAATACATTTAAAAGAATGCTTTAGACTGGCTGAGACAGGGTACCCTGAGGGTAAGGCAGAATGCTGCCGTTTCTCATCCATTTCATGTGCATCTGAAACTTTGTCTCAATCTCAATTAAATATTAGATGTACTTGTAAAAGACACTGTATTAGTCTGCTAGGGTTGTCATTACAGAGTGCCACAAACTTGGGTGGCTCAAATAACAGACATATTTCTTCACAGTTCTGGAGGCTTGGGGGTCTCAGAGGTGTTGAGGTTTCTCTTCATACCTCCCTCCTTGGCTTGTAGATGGCTCTCCTGTCCTTGTGATTTCGTGGGTCTTTACCCTGTACGCATTTATGGCCAATGTCCTCTTTTTTTAAATTTTTTAAATGTTTATTCATTTTTGAGAGAGAGAAACAGAGAGACAGAGCATAAGTGGAGAAGGTGCAGAGAGAAGAAGACAAAGAATCTGAAGCAGGCTCCAGGCTCTGATATGTCAGCATAGAGTCTGACACGGGGTTCGTACCAATGAACCATGAGATCATGACCTGAGCCGAAGTGGGACACTTAACCAACTGAGCCACCCAGGTGCCCCAAATGTCCTCTTGTTATAAGGACACTAATCATAATGGATTAGAACCCACACTCACGACCTCATTCTAACTTAATCACTTCTTTAAAGACCCTCCTTCCGAATACAGTCCTGTTCTGAGGTGCTGGAGATGAGGACTTTACCACATGCATGGCAGGGAGAGAATTCAGCCGGTAACAGATATTCATTGTCTTTCCTGCCTTAAGAAGTGTGGACTGGGCAGGTCACTTTTGCAGGAGTTGGTACGTGTATAACCATATGGTCAGCACAGTGTGGCGATTCTTGGAAAGGATGATCCTTTCAGGGGTCCACGGAGATTCATTCGACAAATGCGAAACAAACCATTGCAAGTCCCCAGAATGATCGCGTGCTGTAAGTCTTGCTGAAAGTGTATACACAAGCCTACTGGTGTTTGACAGTTTTATCTTCTAGAGTGATGGAAGAGAAAAGAAAAAAAGAAGAAGAAGAAGAACATTCCCCAAATGCACAGCTTGGGGGAAGAAATTAATGAACGAACATGCTCATGTTTCAACCAGAGCAAGACAGGGCAAACAAAAGCCTGACAAGAAATCCACTTCTCTTCTACACCTGACTCCCCCGTCGGAATCCTGGGCATTGTTCCTTTTGACAGATGGTCTTTCATCTTTGACAAGGAAATACAAGAAACTTTAGATTGCTCAGAAATTCCTCCACCTCTGGCAAGAAGGACAGACCACACTATGGATTAGGAACTCACACGTAAAACTATAATAGAGCGAAAGGCTCTGTCTTTCTACCCCTCCCCCCAACACCCCTATAGCACTCAGCACACCCTAGCATGGTAAGTAGGACATCTCCCCCAAGCTTCGGGGCTCTGAGGATGGAGACTGCCCCTTTCACTTCTTTTTTTTTTTAATAATAGTTTATTTTCAAATTGGTTTACATATAACACCCAGTGTTAATCCCAACATGTGCTCTCTTTAATGCCCGTCACTCCCTCTCCCCCCTCACCCTCAGTTTGTTCTTAGTCTTTGAGAGTCTCTTATGTTTTATCTCCCTCCCTCTCTGTGTCTTTTTTTCCTTTCCCCTCTTCCCCTCCCCCTGGTTTTGGCTTAGTCTCACAAAGTCCACCTATTCGTGGAAACATATGGTATCTGTCTTTTTCTGACTGACTTATTTCACTTAACATAATACCCTCCAGTTCCATCCATGTTGCTACACATGGCCAGATTTCATTTTTTCTCATTGCCACGCAGTAGTCCATTGTATATATGTACCACCCCCTTTCACTTCTGTATCTCCATCCCAAGGATGGCACCTGATACACTGTGGGGCTTCAGTCACTGTTCTGGAACATATATGTGAATGAGAGAATGAAGTGAGTGAATGTTGAACGAAGGATCAAATGATCCTTTTGCCCTCTTTTTAGAGCCTTAGAAGAAAAAAACAATTTCCTTAGCCTTTGTAGAGCTCTTGGGTGTCAGGGGTTCTTCCAAATGTATTAAATTCCCACATATTTCCAAAGCAGTCAGCAGTGAGACATCATTCACTCCTCTAAAGGCTTCTTGAGTTTCACAGAAGCTCCAGATGTCCCCTAAACACAGAAAAAGAGCTCAAAACACCCAATGTACAGGTGGAAAAATGAGCCCAAGTGCTCCTCTTTTGGCCCAGAACCAATCGCCAGACTGTGCTTCTTTCCCAGTAAAGAGCCTCCGTTCCAAATGCCCAGATGCTCCAGGGCAAACCTGAACATAGTCGCAGTTCTCCTGGCACCAGGGTGACTCTTACTAATCGGGCTCCTTCTCTCACCCTTCCAAAGCCCCTGCCACATCACCCAGAGGGGACTTGTTCTCTCACGGCCAGGCCAGCCATTTCTTGGATGTCTACATGCAAAGTAGCCTTGGGCCCCACCAGGCTGAGCAAATCAGTGAAGTCATGGAGGCGATGGAAACCTCCTGTTAAATTCACTAGAACAGCCTCTGCCCATTGTCCTGTGGCTTCCTCTAAAATCCAACGAGGTCCCCACATTATCTCACTGGCCTTTTGAATTCAAGCACCTCATCTCTTTCCCACATCTTGGCCTTTGAACAGGTTATAGCTCCAGCTAACAAACAGTCATGTGACGTAACTAGCACTTAAAACTCAAATTCTGCTTCCTCAAAGAGGCTTTCCTTGGATTCCTTCATCTAAGTCTCTACAGCACATTTTCCTTTTTCCTGGGACCACCTCCCTAAGCTGGTAATCATTTAATGGTTCTACGTATAGTATTAGTCTCCTCCCCTGGACAGGAAGCTCAATGAGAATAGGACCTAGGTCATTTTATTCATCACGGATACCTAGTGCTTAGCACGTAGTAGCTATTCAAAAAGTAGCTTTAAAATAAGCAAATGAAAGATCAAATGAAAGAATTTTATACATGTGTACCACTACAGTGAATATATTCTCAATTTTATCATCTTTTGTGTTCGATATTTAAGTTTTTACCCATATTTTTAAAGCAATTTCTTGGGTATCATTTCTGATATATATTTCTTAAACTTAAGGTATAGACTATTATGAAAGGATTGTACCTTATATTTTATATCTTCTCTTTTCATAACAGCTTTGTTGAGATATAATCCACATACCATAAAATTCACCCATTTTAAGTATTAATTCAATGGTTTTTTAGTATATTCAGAGTTATATGATCATCACTACAATAGAACATTTTCATCACCCAAAATGAAACCGCATATTCTTAGCAATCTCTCCCCATTTCTGTCTTCCCTAACCGCAGCCTTAGAAACCACTGATCTATTTTCTGTCCTCCTAGATTTGTCTATTCTAAACATTCCATATAACAGAATCATATGACATGTGGTCCTTTGGTTTCTTTCACTTACAGTAAGGTTTTCAAGGCTCATCCATATTGGAGCATGTATCAGTACTTCATTCCTTTTTACTGCCAAATAAGATTCCATTGTATGAATGTACCACATTTTATTCATCCATTCATTAGTTGACAGACATTTCTGTTGTTTCCACTTTTTGGCTATTGTTAATAAGGCTGCTACGAACATTCATGCACAAGTTTTTATGTGGACAAATGTTTTCGTTTCCTTTGGGTCTATACCTAGGAGTGGAATTGCTAGACCACATGGTAACTGTATACTTAAACTTTTGAGGAATTGCCAGGCTGTTTTGCAAAGTGGCTGCACCATTTTACATCCCCAGCAGTAGTGTATGAAGGTTCCAATTTTTTGGAAATTTTTCTATGTCCCCACCAACACTTACTATTAGCTAATTACAGTTATCCACATGAGTGTGAAATGGTATCTCGCTGTGGTTTTAATTTGCTGATGCCCTGATGCCCAATGAAGCTGACCATCTTTTCATGTGCTTATTGGACATTTGTATAGCTTCTTTGGAGAACTGTATATTCCAGTACTTTGTCCATTTTTAAATTCGGTTTTCTTTTTTCATAATCGAGCTACAGAATATATTCCAGATACAAGTCCCTCATCGGATCTATGATTTGGAGAAATCTTCTTCTCTCATGTGAGTTGTCTTTGCACTTTCTTGATGATGTCCTTTGAAGCACAAAAATTTTTAATTGTGAGGAAGTCCAATTTATCCATATTCTCTTTGGTTACTTGCGGGGTTTTTTGATGGCATGTCTCAGAAATCGTTGCCTGATCCAAGGTCACAAAAATTTATACCTATATTTTATTCTAAAAGCTTGATAGTTTTAGCTCTTGCATTTAGGTCTTTGACCGTCCCTTGATTTTTCAATTATTGCATTTCATGTGCAACTAGATTTGAATCAGTTAGTTAGGCCTAATGCTATGCTTAGCGAGTTCTGATCATCAACATCAACTTTTTATATCATGACTTCCCGATTTCCAGTCTCTTAATTTTGCTTCAGCTCAGAACCACCTGTAATTACATCTCAAGGAAATTCTTCCTAGAAGAAGGACATGTGAGGTGTAGAGTTTCGAAACTCTTACCCTCAGTGGCCCTCGCACCTGATCAACAACTTGGCGCACGACCATCTCTCACCCCAGCACCACCATCTTGGCTCCACTGTCTTCTGGGACTTAGTATCCTAGACGAGGCTGAGGCCTGCCAGATTCTCATCTCTTTTGGGTCACCAATTTTGTCTGCTTAAGGATAGTATGACTTTTATTGTGACTCTTACAATTCACAAATTTCTCCAGGAGAAATAACTGTGGGTGTATGTATACGAATTTCAACTAGAACACATAAAGTCTTTTATCCTGTAAACTAAGTTGTTGTTGTTTTTCTTGTTCTTGTTTTTAAACATTCCAGAAAGTCTTCATTCATTACAAATCTTTGTTCTGTGCTCCAGTCTAACCTGGGGGAATAGGATTTCTTCTCCAGATATACTTAAATTGGGTTTCCATTTTCTACAATGCAATTTTTTCTCACTGCATTCTTTGCTTTGTGTCCCAAGGAAGCGTCTCACACTTATTCTCTGCATCACTATTTCAAATGGGTAATGTCATTCCTGCCCTGCACTGCCTCCTTCTTGGGGTTTTAATTTTGTTATAGCAAACTTAAGCTTTATAAGCTTTCGTTACCTCACCAAGCCCCTTTTATTTTAAGGCTATTGTTTTTACATCTCATTCTGTAGTCCTTAGGATTTTTGCTTCTTAAAAGCCCTATCTTTTTGCTTCCCACTTGGGATACTAATTTTCTAAGATTTACTCTGGTCCTTGAAATAAATTCTTTCAGCACAGTCACCTCTGCCAGGCTGTGGTAGGATCTTAATCCCCCCAAACACTGGTATTATACATTCCGAACTGATAGGAAACTTAAATATGGACTGACAGGCCTCCTTCTGTCCACAGGGCAATGCTAGATGTGAAGTACCAGCATGACGCCTCCTGCTGCAGGGCTGTCCTGGAGTTGGCTTCAGAATGGCTATAAAACAACAACTAATGTCAAACCAAGGAGAGCTGACCAGTTTCCTAAGTATCCCAAATACCCTGAATGTCAAAGCCAAGGAAAAAATAAACGGTGGTGGAAAAATATTTTCTCTTGCCCTCTTTTAGACAAGCAAGGTTTGGCCACTCTGAAGAGGCCACTGACTGCCCTTGTCGATCTAGGCCCACCACCCTTTATCGTCAATAGAAGGTGCTCCCTGATTTTAATGGTGAAATTTAACAACTTCTTAAGGAATTAAGAAAAATCCCTTATTTTTTCTAAATATGTTTTTGTTCTTTTCGATCTTCATGTGGGTTTGAGTGGGAAGGACTGCTTGTTAGATTCGGTGTTAAACCCGAGGTCATGCTGCAAGCAGACTTTGCAATACCCTAGTCATCCAGAGATTAATAAAAGAGCACTTCTATGGCTTCCTAGTCTGAATGTGTCATCATATCCGAGGGGATTTATTTTAATCTGCTGCCACTGCAGATTATAACAAGCGCATTGGGATTGTCCTAAACTCTACAGTCTTTATAAGAGGCTCAACAAGTCCTAAGCCCAATAGCCTTAACATTCAATTCCTGGGAGATAACACTGCATAACACTGTTGCATGACAATTCCAGATGCTGGCAATGTGTTGGACACTGAGATGCCCCAGTACTTCCTCAGACTCAGGACATGCCCTTTTGTTTTATTTTGTTTCTGTAAGGTACCATTCTCCCCTATCTCTTAGAAACAGGGGAGGACATCAATGGGCTTCTTTGCCTCTGTGTCCTTTTCACCCATATTTATTGCACATCCCTTTTGAGTCAGGTTTATATCACTGCTGCTCTGATCTGGCACACCTAAGCCAACCATCCACTGCACAAGATTGGCTTGTAACCAAGCTGGCCCTAGGGCTGTTCTGTTGCAGAAGAATGCCTCTCTCTATGAAGTACACGGTGAGTTTCTGTTTAATGTGATTCTAGTTACTTGCATCCCTGGAAACCACACTGATTTTCTGTTCCAGAAGCCTATAGGAGTAGACTGACATAAAGTCACCAGTCCAGTGAGCAATCTTCCAGGATGAAATTCTGCCACCATGTAACCCAGACCACTTCCAGCAGGATCTGGCCTATGGTGACCACCCTATGCCACCAACCAGCACAGTGGTCTGGGATCAGCTCTGGATATGCCTTCAGTCTGCAATCATGCCTGCCTACATGTCCCCAGCAGAAGCCTCGGACAGTGCACAGAAGCCACATGAGCTCACCACTTGTGGCCCTAGTCCCACTGCAGGTAACCTGCTCCCTGGCCAGGCAGTGCCCGAGAGAAGATGAAAGTTCAGCCAGGGAAACCCACAGGTCACCGGCTACTGCCATGACCAAACTGCTTCCCAGCTCTGGGAATGGCATCAATGAGTATTCTTTCTGGAATGCCCTCTTCTCAGAGCCAGTTGTCCTGGTCAGTGGGAGAAAAAGCCCACACTCCCTGTCACATCCAACAGGGGGCCTCTCTTGCTCTGAGAAAGTCTTAAGGAATATTAGATCATAGACTGTACTTCCAGAAGATCCACTTCAATGCTGCCTAAATTAAGTCATCACCTTCACTAACACACTGCCACGGGCAAGCTAACCTCAGATTTATGACACGTAGAGTTCCTGCGTAGAAGAGCCAATTTTATGACAACATTGGTTCCCAACCTGGCCATTTTCCTCCTTCAGTCCATGAGCTGCTAGAAATAGCTACTTGTGTCCCACTTCTGGGAAGAGAGTGTGAGGAGCTCACTGGGGAAAACTACTAAAAAAAAGTTCGAAGATCTCTGGAAGTTTTCCTAAGGATATACAGGAAACGAAGGAACATGTACTCAAGAGCATCTACTATACCACAGTAGGAAGAACAAGAGTCTGTGACATTTGAGCCGCCACTCACTCCTCCCATCTTAGCTCTGCTTGATGGAAGCTCCATTCCAGATGAGTGAGACCAAGAAGACTGGCTCCTCTTCCCCTCAGTTGCCAATCAAGGGGTATGGTACTTCACCAGGAGTAGGCAGGCCACTGGCATTTCTCTCCCCATCAAGTCCAAACAGAAGAGTCTAAGTACTTAATGAGTGCATCCAAAAGGTCAAGGCTCCCTTCCTTCACCTAGCCCCACCACTCAGAAGAACGTGGCTCTATCCCAGGAAAACACTAGAGGCACCCTCACATCAGCTCTCTCATAAAGCATATATTTCATGTCAGGACAGACAAGCTGAGAAGATCACTGATTACCATCCCTGCCTACTGCCCAAAGTAATGGCTCTGAGAATTTCCCCAGGGATAAAGGCAGTATGCTTTCCCTAGAAGAACTGGTGTTATTTAAAACAGAGTGTGGGAAAGTTCAACTCTAAGAGCACTCTCCAGAAACAATGGAGATTTTAGTAGTAAGCAAATATGAGGCTGGAAGCTCCCTTTATCTAACAGAAACTAAGTGATAGGCCAGCTCGCTCATCAGAGAGAGTCAAGGAGAAAAGGACAGCCCTCCTAGAGTTAGAATACATCTTAAAGGCTCGTCACAAAAATGACCTTACCTGAATTCGATTTGATGAAACTTGAAGCAATGTGTGTCCCAGGGCACTGTTGAAAATAATAGAACGATCAGCCAGCAATGAGGGAAGCCTACAAGCTGGGTGTGATATCAAATGAGGACGACAGCTTAACGGAAAGATCATGGAAAGAGAAAGTCAAAGACGGCCCTAATGAACCCACTGTCATCTCAGAGCAACTGTACACACGCCAAAGCCTGCTCCTTCTGAGGAACAAAACTACAGGCTCTACTCTGTAGTTTTCCACAGAAAGAAAGATGTTACCAAAAAATAGTCTGAGTCACTGACAAATAAATAAGCAAGTGACATCAAAAGCAAGACCTGAAAAGGGAATAAGAGAATCCAGTTTCTATATTTATTACCTAAAATGTACAGTTTTCAACAAAAACATATGAGACATACAAAGAACAGGGAAGTGTCACCCATACATAAGAAAAAAGGCAAGCAACAGAAACAGTCTGTGAGATAGCCCAGATGAAAGAAATAAAAGAAAAAGACTTCGAAGCAGACACAATAAAAATGTTCAAAGAACTAAATGAAACCATGCTTAAAGAAGTAAAGAAAATTATGAGGACAACGTTTCATCAAATAGAGAATATCAAGAAAGAGATATCAAATATTTTTGCTAAGGAACTAAACTGAAATTCTGGATTTGAAAAATATAATAACCAGAATGAAAATTTCACAACAGGGGCTAAAAAAGAGATTTAAACTGGAAGAATAATCAGCAAATTTAAGGACCTATTGATAGAAATTGTATAATCTGAAAAGTGAACAGAACCTTAAAAGCACATAGGACATACCAATCTACATGTAATGGGAATACCAGAAGGAGAGGAGAGAGGAGAAGGAATAGAAAAACATCTTGGAAGATTTAAAGACTGAAAAATTCCCAAGTATGATGGAAACCATGAATCTACATACGTGAAGCCCAACAAACTCCAAGTAGAATAAAAAGAGAAAACCACCCCCAGACATTCAGTGAAAATGATGAAAGCCTATATAGATATAGATATATAGATATAGATACAGATACAGATATAGATATATGGATATATAGATATAGGTGATATAGATATAGATATAGATACAGATATAGATATATGGATATATAGATATAGGTGATATAGATATAGATATAGATATAGATATATAGGTAAAATCTGGAAAGCAGCAACAGGAAACAACTGGTCATGTATAAGGGAATCTCAATAAAACTAACAGCTGACTTCTCACCAGAATCAATAAAGGCCAGCGGCAGTGGGATGACACATTCAAAACTATCCTTCATAAATAAAGGCAAAATAAAAACATTCTCTAATAAACAACAGAGAGGTTGCTCCTAGCAGACTTGCCTTGCAACATATACTAAAGAAAGTTCTTCAGACTGAGAATAAGTGACGCCAGATGCTAATTCAAATTGAGACACTCAAAAAAGAATAAAGATGAATATGTAATTATAAGAAACATTTAACTGCATATTTCTTCCCTTTCTTCTCTTATCCAATTTGAAAAGAAACTGAATAAAACATTATTTATACACTTGTACTACAAGGCTTTCACATACAGAAATATAACATGTTTGACAATCACAGCACGAAAGAGTTGAGTGAGAGCAAAGTTGTCTTGGGGACCAGATGGTAACTCAGATCCGCAGAAACCAATGAAGAGAATCAGGAATGGTGAATAAGAAAGTTGATATAACAAACTCTCTCATATATATTACATATATAATGGCACAAAAAAGGTAACATTGTGATATATGTGACATATATACATACATATATGTATATATCAGCACAAAAAAGGTAGAAGAAAATAGGGTTATAAAGAAGTAACATTTCTATATCTCACTAGAATTAAGTTAGTAAATCTGAAGTTGATTCTGGTAAAATGTATATAATATTTCTATTGTAACCATTAGGAAAATAACTCAAAAATACACAGTGAAATAATTAATGGAATTAAATGCTTTGCCAGAAAATATTCACTTAATAAAAATAAAGTAAAAAAGAGAAGCAAAGGAACAAAAAGACAACATGTAGAAAACAAAAATTTTAATTGCAGACCTAAGTCTAACTATATCAACTACATTAGATGTGAGTGGATTAATCCAGTTAAAAGGCAGAGACTGGCAGAACAGATTTCAAAAATCCAACTAAATGCAGTTATTGAAAGACATACTTTACATTAAATGATACAAATAGGTTAATGGTAAAAGAATGGAAAAAATATAACATGCAAACAGCAACCATAAGAAAGCAAAAATGGCTATAGCATATCAGGCAAATTGAAACAAACTGTTACTAGAGATAAATAGGGACATTTTATAATGATAAATCATCAATTTACCCAGAAGACAAAACAATTAAAAACATATGTTTTTATGATATGCTTAATATACAAAGCATATATATTAATATACAAAGCATTTGTATAATATACAAAGTTTAATATACAAAGCTTAATATACAAAGCTTAATATAACAAAGCTTAATAAAGCTTAATATACAAAGCATTATAAGCATATAAAATATACAAAATATTTTAAGAGATGCTTAATATACAAAGCAAAAACAAAAAGAATTAAAGGGAGAAATAGACAATTCAACAATAATAACCAAGAGATTTCAAATCAATAACTTAACCTTCACCTTAAGACACTAGAAAAACAAATGAAATCCAAAGGAAACAGAAGGAGAAAATAATAATAAAAATTAGAGGAAAAAAAGAATGAAATAAAGAATAGAAAAACAATAGAAAAAAATCAACTAAACCAAAAGTTGGCTCCTTGAAAAACTCAAAAAAATTGTCAGACTTTAGCTACATTGGCAGGGTGAGGGGGAAGAGTGGAGACCCAAATCATTACATCAGTTACAAAAGAGGGAACATTACTACTTATCTTATAAAAATACAGAAGATTATAAAGGAACACTATGAACAACTTTATGCCAACAAATATAACATAGAGGAAATGGACAAATTCCTAGAAAGACAAAAACTACAAAAACTGACTCATGAAGAAATAAACAATCTGAACAGATCTATTATAAGAGAGTGAATTTGTAATTTAAAAGCTACCCAGAAAGAAAAGCCAGGCAAAGATGAATTACTGGTGAAGTCTGCCAAACACTGACACAGAATTGATACTAATTCTTCACAAACTCTACCAAAAAATAGAAAAGAAGGGAACACTTCCTAACTCATTATATGAGGCAGTATTACCCTGATACCCAAACCAGATACAGCCATGACAAGAAAAGCCCACTATAGACCAATATCTCTTATGAAAACAAATGCAAATATTCCCAACAAAATACTAGTAAACTGAATCCAGCAAGAAAAAAAAAGAAAAAAAAAAGAATATATACCCTGACAAATTCAGATTTTCCTCAAGAATACAAAATTTTTTTAACATCCAAAAATAAAAAGTAACACAATGTAATATCTATAAAACGGAGGGCAAAAACCACAAAGCCACTTCAATAGAAGCAGGGGAAAAAAATTGACAAAATCGAGAAACTCTAAACAACAACATCAACCACAATAAAAACACTCAACAAACTAGGAATAAAGGAAACATCTTCAATCTGAAAAAGAGTATCTACAAAAATCACACAACTGACATCATCCTCAATGGTGAAAGACTGAATGCTTTCCCCTCTAAGATCAGGATCAAGAAAAGGATATCATTTCTTGCCATTTCTATTTGGGACTGTGTTGAAGGGTCTAGCCAGGGCAATCAGACAAGAAAATGAAATAAAAGACATCCAAATTGAAAAAGGAGAAAGTAAAACTATATTCACAGAGGGCATAACCTAATACACCACAACAAACTATCTGAACTAATAAAAGAGTTGAATTAATATTGAATTAATAAAAGGTTAAGGATGCAATATCAGTAAAAAAAAAACTGTTTTCTATAAAGTAGCAATGAAGAAACTGGAAATGAAATGAAGAAACGATTCCATTTACAACAGATTCAAAACTAACGAAATGTTTAGGGGCAGAAATGAAAATCTTACACTCTGAAAATGATAAAACATTGCTGAAAGAAATTAAAGACGACCTATATAAATGGAAACATATCCCATGTTCATGGATCAGAAGACTTCATGTTCTTAAGATGGCAATGTTCCCCAAACTGATCTACAGATTCAAAACAATCCCTATCAAAATGCCACCAGGCTTCCTTAAAGAAATTGAAGAAACTGATCCTGAAATTCATACGGAAATTCAAGGAACCCAGAATAGTAATTAAAATAAAGAAAGAAAAGGAAAGTAAAAGAAAGGAAAGAAAGAGAAACACCCTTTGTAATACAGTTTGGTACTTTCTTAAAAAGGTACTTTTTTTAAATGTTTATTCATTTTTTGAGAGACAGAGACAGAGTGGGAGTGGAGGAGGGGCAGAGAGAGAGGGAGACACAGAATCCGAAGTAGGCTCCAGGCTCCAAGCTATCAGCACAGAGCCCCACAGGGCTCGAACCCAAGAACCAGGAGATTATGACCTGAACCAAAGTCGGACTTTTAACTGACTGATCCACCCAGGTGCCCCTTAAAAAGGTACCATCTAAAAAGGGGCACCTAGGTGGCTCAGTCAGTTGAACGTCCAACTCTTGATTTTGGCTCGGGTCATGATCCCAGGGTTGTGGGATCAAGCCCTGCATTGGGCTCTGTGCTGAGCATGGATCCTGCTTAAGATTCCCTCCCTCCCTCTCTCTCCCCCCACCTGTCCTTTGTGCTTTCTCTCTCTCTCCACATACATACATATATATATATATATATATATATATATATATATACACACACATATATATACACATATATATATATACACACACACACAAAATAAATTAAAATGTTTATAAAAAGGTAAACACATATTTACTTTATGAGCCAGCTACTCCTCAGCTATATGTTTATCCAAGAATTAAAAGAAAATAGTCCATAAAAACACCTGTAAACAAATATTCATAGCCGCTTGATAATATAGCTCAAAACTGGAAACAACCCAAATGTCAACCCATAGGTGAACAGATACATTAGATTATCCATGCAATGGTATACTGCTCAGCATAAGAAGGAATAACCTACAGATACACACAAGAACATGGATGAATATCTCAAAATAACTCTGATAAGTAAAAGAAGACAAATGAGGACATACGTTGTATGCTGTACACTTCCATATATGCAAGACTCTACACAATGGACACCAATCTGGTGGCAGAAAGCCGATCAGCAGTCCCTGAGGAGTGGAAATGCTGGGAGGGACAGGGGAGAGGCTACAGGGGGCACAAGGGCGGTTGAGGGGTGATGGAAATGTTCATTATCTTGATTGTGGTGGTGGCTTCACTGGTGTATTCATGCATCAAAACTTCTTAAATTGTATACTTCGAACATGTCCAGTTTGGCATACGTTAATTTGATTTCCTCGAAGCTATAATCAATTGACTAATTAAGTATACTCAGTGAGGCAGTACCGCACTTCGGATACAAAGCCCTGCTTCAGTACTGCCACCCACAGGCAATGGCCTGACAGTTTCTAAAGATGTCAGGGCTGAAGAAACACCTCACATGTTCCCTCCTCCCTTTAAGAAGGAAGGTGGTACGTCTCTCCTCATGTTGTCTGTGACCCCCGCACAATGGAACGGGACTCTCATCATTAGCAGTGTCATGAACCTCACGTGTGTCGCAGTGACTTTGAGTACAGCTTCTAAATGCTTCAACAATGATAGGTGCGGTCTGTCTCCACCCCCCTTAAATCTGGGTGCACTGTGACTGCTTCAACCAACAGGGAACGGTGGAATCAACACTCTGTGGTTTCACAGGCTGAGACAAAAGAGCCGGGCAGCATCAGCCGGGTTTGCTGGAATTCACGCACTTGCGGCCCCAAGTAGCCACGGACCAAGCAGAACACCACCATAATGTGAGGTGGCCAAGTCGCAGGCAGAGGCCACTTGTAGTTGCTCTGGTTGATAGTTCTTCCTTGAAGTGATTCACTCTCAGGGCCAGATGTGAGTGAAAGGGCTTCCTGATCACTCCAGCCCACCCCCAACCCCGCCTCCCCCCCACCTTTGAATCTTCCCCAAGCTAAAGACAGGCACCATGGAGTAGAAACAAGCTATCTTTTCTATGTCCTGTCTGAACTCCTGACTCAAAGAATCTGTAAGTATATTAAAAAGGCAGTTTTAAGCCACTAAGCTTCAGGATAACTTGTTACACAGCAATAGTGACTGATACAGAGGTAGAGTAATTTCTTGGATTTCTCCCATGCCAACCTAGGTAGAAACTCCTATGTCCTGCTATGCTTCCACTGAACTGACTGAGCCACCCAGACATCCCTTATGCTTCCAAACCCAAAGCACCTACCTATATTACCTGCACCAACCTGGACTTAGGGGCCTGTGTACTCTACAAGAACACAGTTCCAAAGCACGGCTCTTAGAATGGTCTTTCACGCAGGCCTCAGCATGAACACAACTTCTTTCCTCCACTGCCCTTGGGAGAATGGGGAGGAAGGCTAACAAGGGCACAGTGCTTTACAGACCCCTTGGCAAAGGTCACCCCTGGAGTCTGACCCAGGAAGAAAAAGGCAGAGATTGGCAAAATGATTTGTGCCACCTAAGAGGCTATCTGCAGCTATGCCCTGTTCTGACAACAGAATGTCTCTTTGCCTTTTGGGACCATATGACACATGGGGTGCTTCTATCACAATCTCCCCCCACCGCTGCTTCTGCTGCTGCCATGTTAGGTGGGCAGAATGGAGGACTCTACTCTGCAGAGTGACTGGTCCAGGGAGAGGCATGCGACCCAAGCAGGATCGTATGAATCATTTTATGAAATCTGAGGTGACTCAGTCCCTGGAAGGACCACATATGGTAGGCTGCCGGGGTTTCCTTTGCTACTATCAGGAAAGACTGGCAGAGAATGGAGCCCCCATAGAGGCAAACAGAGACAAGAGACGGCCCGAGAAAGCAGCAAAGTCCCACCACACACATCACTGAAAACCCAGCTTCTATTCATGAGTGAAGCCTGAAAGGCTTTTCACGTAAGCCACTAAATTCTTTTTTCTTTTTTTGCTTAGTTTGAGATAGAAAGAGACCCGATCAGTGCTGCACACCCTCCTGCCTCTAATTCCGAAAGGCTGCTCCATGTTTATTTGGCTGTAATGGGAACCACGTGGTTTGGCAGTGACAGAAGGAACTGAGCATTTGAAGAAGGATAAAATGCCTCCAGAGACATGTCAAGTAAGAAGTTGCTGTGGCCCAGGTCAAAGAGGTTGCTGCCCACACCCCAGTGTTTATAGCAGCGCTATCAACAATAGCCAAATTATGGAAAGAGCCCAAACGTCCACTGACTGATGAACGGATTAAGAAGATGTGGTTTATATATGCAATGGAATATTACTTGGCCATAAAAAAGAATGCAATCTTGCCATTTGCAACAACATAGATGGAACTAGAAGGTATTATGCAGAGTGAAATGTCGGTCAGAAAAAAGATGGATATCATATAATTTTACTCCTATGTGGAATTTGAGAAACACAACCTAGGGGAGGGGAAGGAAAAATAAGATAAAAACAGAGAGGGAGGCAAACCAGAGAACAAATACAGAGTTCAAACTTAAATTCGGAGAACAAACTGAGAATTGCTGGAGGGGAGGTGGGTGGGAGATGAGCTACATGGGTGATGGGCACTAAGGAGGGCACTTGCTGGGATGACATATACCATATAACTTGGTGTTATATGTAAGGGATGAATCGCTGGCTTCCACTCCTGAAGCCAAGACTACACTGTAGGTTAACTAAATCGAATTTAAATTTAAAATAATAATAATAATAAAATATCTTAGTTATATTTTTAAAAAAAGGAAAAGATGAGATAACGGATGTAATGTGACTGACATGACGCCAGGCGTGTGGCTGATGTCCTCTGTGTCCCCACGGGCCAAAACACACTGTGAGCTCCCACAGACCCTCTGGGCTGCCTCCTGGGCCAGCTCCCACAGACGTGGGCTGCCTCCTGGGCCAGGAGTTAAACGTGGCACCCAGCCATGCACACCTGATGAGGCCACACCTGGGAAACCGTCTTGCCCACACGTAAGAGTCTCCACGAAGACAGCCCTATTATCACAGATCTGATCCAGACAAACGATTATGCCATTTCATGAAAAATACAGAGGCAACCACCAAGTATATTCTGAGAATCTGGTATATCTTCGGCCAAAAACTTCTCTCTACAGAAGGATTCGCTCCAGACTTCCTTAAAATGGTAAGCTCACGTACTTAATTTAAAATTCGCTTCCCTTTGCCAAAATCTCACTTTTTAAACAACTTTCAGTGACACCTATTATCGAAAACATCACACCCCCGGAGGAGAACAACCTCTGCTTTCTTTCCCCCCCAACATGCACAGACAAGTCACACCCACACACATACACACCACAAAATGTTTTATAGTAGAGCCTTGTCAAAAAGTTATTATAAAACATTTTATTTTATCTGGCAGCCAGAAATGATGTTCAGCTGTCTGGAACATAGGCTGCTAGTGGTTGCTTGTCACAGACAACTGGAAAGGCAGGGAGGAACCCAGAGAGAAGACCACTGTAAATTTCAGGATCTCCGAAGAGAAAGCAAGTGGCCAAACGCCACTGTTCACACGGTCAGAGTCTCAGGGCTCCTGAAGAGAGTGCCCTGTCACTCATGCTGCCTGTAATTAAATCAGAATTATATTCGTCCTGCAATTTGCAAGTTTCCTTTTTTTTTTTTTTTTGCTATTGCTAAATGCTTTCGCTTTTTAGGTAGTTACTGGTGCATTAGAACTCCAAGTGACTATTCTTCAATACGGTTGAAACTGGAGTACCTTCAAGAAGTCTGTATTGTCAGCATCAGAATCATGAAAAAAAAAAAAGTCATGGGAAATAAAAACAGAATCCTGGCTTAGCTATCCAACTTTGCTCTGGCTTCCCCTCCCAGTCTGCTCTCTCCACTGGATGATCCGGTACGGGATCCCTGCGGGAGCCTGACTGGGCGGCAGGAAAAACCACCCCCAGGACCCAGGGGCAAGTCTCATTTACCTGGACACACACCTGGGGTGCTGGTCAGAAGAGGCGAGGAAGCCACACTGGGTTCAGGGCCATCGGTCCCTGCTTTTGTTTCTTCCCAGGTCAGCATGTCCCCAAATCTAGCAATTATCTGGTCCCTACCACCAGCAGGACGTTTAGTGGAAGAATGCTAATTTTTTTTTTTTTTTTTTGCAATGCAGGTGTCCCAAAGGAAGTACATTTTTAACCACACGATGCCCATTTTCTACCATGGCTAAAAGCCACATGCCAATACATCTTCCCTTCTGACACTGCAGCCCCACGGCCCAGGGATCATGCCAGCGGTCAGCCAGGGACGGTACCTTCACAACAATCCCATGAGGAGACACACCTGCTCAAGGTCACATAGTACATATGCATTTTGAGCCAGGCCTCACCTTCAGGGCTGCCTGACCTCAGGCTCTGCACTTACTCTCCTGGCTGCCATGGAGCCCCTCTCCATATTCCCAGACCAATTCCTGCAGGCCGAGTGAGATTTCCAGGCCCTACATGCTCCCAGGCATGTTGGCAGTGTACAAAGAGACAGATGATAGGAATGATTCTCCTTCTCTGGAATCATCTCTTCAGCATACCCACTGAAGTCCTGTCATGTTCAGGGTCCAGCTCAAGCCTCACACCCCCCACACTCCTGTGAGCATTCCCAAATCTCCCTTCCCATCCTGTCGGTGCCCACCTTGGGTCAGGTAGCCTAGCCCGCTTCCGTGTAGTAGTAGCCCAGATTCTGTGTAGCCTAGCCCGCTTCTTTAAGCTCTTTCTCCATGTTTCCCTGCCATCTACCACGGCATCCCACGAGGGCTTGGTACTCACGGGATGACGTGAACATAGGGGAAGAGGAAATGTGTTTGGGGCGTCCTCAGAGGGGCCCTCAGATGGAATTCCTAAACCCTTCAAGAGGTGTGGGTCATATGACACTGGAGAAAAGAGTTCCTGTACTATTCCTCGGTCTTCAGACATCAAGTGAAAAATCTCAGCCTTGATACGGGATGGAAAGAGACCGGAAAACCCTACCAGAGCCAAGCCTGAAGGGTGACAGGGTGGGGAAACAGTGGCATCTGGGACAGATAACCTGCTGGCAAGGGACATCATTTCCCCTAAGAGCCTGAAACACAGATGCTCACATCCCTAGAACAGCCAAGACATCACTCGCCGCTGGAAAATGCATATTTATACTGAAGGAGACAGTTTTTCAAACTCAGAGACAAGCCAACGAGGCCCCTGACAGAAATTAATTGAGGGCCTAAGCCTCAGTGCTGCTCTGAATACTCCACACCAACAAAATGATTAACTGCTTCACAGAAAGGGGACCATCAGTCCAAATATGACTCAGACGATACCCTCTGGGACAGAGAAGGCATGAAACACAAATGCTCAGCTATCCCCGCTGTCGACTGTCAGCTCCACACAAGGAAAAGGCACTGTGTCAAGGTCAGGAGGTTGGAGACAGTCGAGGGAAATCAAAACTCACCCAAAAGCAGAATCAGAAAAGTAGCAGCCGGCCTTGGCGGTGATGGGTAACAGTTTATTTTCTGGGAGAGAACTGTAGTTCTTTAAATGTTGACATAAAGAAGGCTCGTTCCCTTTGCGAGGGGCCAGAAGGCCAAGTATGGACTCCCTAAGGGGCCCATGGGGACGTGGCCTAGAAGCTCCACCTCTAAACAATGGCTGTCTCCTTGCAGAGAAGAAAAGCCCCTTTTCCCCTTACCCAGGCCCTAAGCATCCCTGGGCCTGGGGAACGGCATCGACACACCGACAGATGTGGGCGAGGTCTCTCTGTGTCCCCTGCTGGGGGCTCTGGCCCTTCGCAGCTGGTCCCAGGTTCCATCCACGCCACCATCACAGCTGATCACCGGTGACGCCTGGTATTTTCTGCTCAACTGGGCAGGAACACTCTCAGCTTTATTGGGCTTTTCCCCTAGGGCTCACTGTCCAGCTCTGTCCAAAGGCAGAGACAGGGAGCTTGATCTACGACTTGCTAATGGATTGAGAAAGGTACACGAGCTCCTTCGGCCTGAAGGCATTTCGTGCAACCCCATACCCGTTCCAGCAAGCAAATACTCTGTCTGTTCGTGCACAAGAAATTGCCCGTCGCTTTGAAAGAAGGCTGTGCGGAATGAACCCGCTGCATTCGTGGCTGGAAAGCACCCAACAAAACTGGGCAGCAGATGTCCTGAAGAGACTTTTTCCTTTTTTTTTTTTTTTTGCTGGGCCTTTCCATGAGAAATTAGTATACTGAAAAGGCTAGACCTTTCTGCGGCATGGGGAATGCAACCATAAAATCCTTTCTGAAAAACACCAAACAGTCGCTCCAAACACAGTGTCTGTTCCCCCTTCCCTTTCCCTGTGTCGGACTTCCTGGCCCGAGAGTCTGCCTGCCGGGAGGGAAGCCCGGGCGTGCTCCTTCACTCAGTCACACATTCTCTCCCGCTCTCTCCCTTGGAGGGAACATGAACCATGAACGCTGCTGATTCAAAAATCAGACACTTCTGCAGGAGTTGGCAGGCCTGGATCTCCACCCCTGCTGCCCCTGGAACATCAAGTCAGCGCCTCCTCGGGGCCCTGCGCTCGCTCACTCGGCTGCGCCTTCTGGGGCCACGGTCCCTCCTCCAGCCTCAGGGCTGGACCGGCTGCCAGGAGCTTCCTTGAGCCACCTGGACAGCCCCAGCCAGCGTGCACTTTAAATAATAAACTATGCATTCTTGATCCGTCTGCAGCTTGAAGCGGATTTTCCTATTTAAGCTGGAGGCCTTCTCTGCTTTGAGTTACCCAGGAGGGGCGGGTGTCTGTGTTGCATAAGAGCCCAGGAGACAACTGGGGAAAGACAACACTTCTCTTCCGATTCCTCTGCTTGGTGGAGCCGCATGTGGGAAAAAGGATTCAGACACACATGCGCAAAAAAAAAATCCTGGTTTTTTTTTTTTTCTCAGTGCTGGAATTTCAGATTTTCTTTCTCACTCAATCAAGTACTGGGAATGTTCAAGAAGAGGCCTGACGTGCCTGCCCTAGAGTGGTTTTCCTGTGTTCTCTCAGAGAACATGCTCAAAAGACAACTAACAGAGGAAAACAAAGAATTACTAAATAGGGATTGCAATGCTCAGCCTTCTGGGAGAAACATATTTATGAAATGTTTCATAGAAACATTGAAAATATATTTATGATTGTGGTAGGGTGAAGAATGTCTGCTCCCCTCAAAGATGTCCACAGCCTGATCCCTGAAACATATGAATGTTAACTTACGTGATAAAAGGGGCTTTGCAGATGAGGATTAAGTTAAGGACCCAAGCGAGCCTGATGTAATCACACATGTTATTATATAAGGGAAACAGAGAGGTTTGACAAAGAAGAGAACCATCAGAGGGATGCAGCATGAGAAAAACTCCACTGCCCATTGCTGGCTTCGCAGATGAAGGAAGGGGCTGGGAGCCAAGGAATACAGGCAGCCTCTAGAAGCTGGAAGAGGCAAGGAAATGGATTCTCCCCTAGAGCCTCCAGAAGGAATGAAGGTCTGCTAACATCCTGACATTAGCCCAGTGAAACGGATTTCAGACTTCTGACATCCAGAACTGTAAGAGAATATATTTGTGTTGTTTTAAGCCACTAAATTCGTGGTAATTTGTTACAGCAGCAATGGGAAAGTAATACGTGCATCTTCCAGCCAGAGAGCCTTAGACACAACTAAGACAACAAAAGCGGACAGAGATGAGGGTGTTATTCAGGATGCAGACAAAGCACCTCAGCATTCCAGAAAACTAAGTGAGGCAATTAGGGTGGATTTCCTGGAATAGGTACCCTCTAAGGTGGGCCTTCAAAAACAAGATGGGTTTTCAAGAGTAGTAAAAAGACAAACACGAATGGGTCATTTCATATAGTTCCATAAGCCAAAGTAGACCTTTAATACACCATAGGCCCTGTGACCAAAGAATTCATAATCCAGTTTGAACCACATGAAATAATAACTATTTAATACATGAAATAAGGGGGGAACCTTGATGCACTGAAATTTGAAAATCGAGACAAAATATACTAGGAAAACAAAATTTACCAAAATTGACCCCATTAACAATACAAAACTTGCACCATTTTTTTTTTTAATAGAAGAAACAGGGAAAGTTATAAAGGAACTCCGGTCACAGAAAAGCACCGGGCTGAGACAGTTCCAGAGGGTATTCTACCAAACCTTCCCAGACCAGATAGCCTCAATAATCCATAAATCATCCAGAGGGCTGAAAACAAAGGAAAGCTTCCACACTTTTTTAAAAGTTAGTATATCTTTGATGCCTAAACTGAGGAATAGCATGCATGCATGCATGCGTGCGCGTGCACACACACACACACACACACACATACACAAATGACAGAGCAACATCGCATACAAATATGGATGCAAAAAGCCGAAACAGAGCATTAGCAAATAACAATATCACTTTAAGGAAATAATACACTATAATCAAGTGAGACTTATACCAAGAATTCAAGGTTGGTATAATTTACATAATACACCATATTAATACGTTTAAGGAGAACAATCATACATATGCCTATCTCCCCAATGCTGTAAAAGCCTTTAGGAAATCAAACATCCATGTCTGATTTTAAAAAGTACACTCACAGGGGTGCCTGGGTGGTTCAGTTGGTTAAGCATCCAACTTTGGCTCAGGTCATGATCTCACGGTTTGTGAGTTCAAGCTCTGCGTAGGACTCTGTGCTGACAGCTCAGAGTTTGGAGTCTGCTTCGGATTCTGTGTCTCTCTGCCCCTCCCCTACTTACTTGCTCGCTCTCTCTCTCTCTCTCTCTCAAGAATAAGCATTAAAAAAATTAATTAAAAAAAGTACACGCACAGTAGACAAATCTGAGACCATTTGTTCATTAAATAAAATTAAGTAAATAAATGAGTAGCCGTAGACTAAAATAAGAATTTACAAGCCCACATAGATTTAAATGTATGGGGAAAAAGAGGATTAAAAATGTGGAGGAAATAACGGAGTCAGAAAAGCACCATTTTGAAGCCCCCACAATCATAATTGAGTCTGTGGAGAATCAAGAGATTCTAAAACTAGTGAGTGAAAGTCTGATGAAGAACAAGATATTCACGGGGTGCCTGGGTGGCTCAGTCGGTTAAGCGTCTGACTTCAGCTCAGGTCATGATCTTGCAGTTCACGGGTTTGAGCCCTGTGGCGGGCTCTGTGCTGACAGCTTGGAACCTGGAGCCTGCTTCGGATTCTGTGTCTCCCATTCTCTGCCCTCCTCCCCCGCTCACGCTCGGTCTCTCTCTCGAAAATAAGCATTAAAAAAAAAGTTTAAAAAAATCCAGAATATTCACATAGTCTCAAAAATATCCCATGAACTTTTGCTAATCACATATGGAAAGATCAAAACTCTGTATCAGGTTCACCTAGAAACACAACCTGAACCAAATAGTAAAAGCCGACACTCCAATAATGGGATAACCTGTCAGCATGTGCCTCCTGATAAGATGCACTGAGAAGAACACAACATCACGTTGGTGGTATTCCTGCTGAAAATGCACAACCTGTGCCCAATCATGAAGAAACGACAGATAAAACCAAATTTAGAGATCTCCTACAAAAATAAAATAAAATAAAATCTAGACTGTACTTGTGTTTTTTTAAGAAACGTGAAGATCAGAAGAGACAAATACTAAGTAACTGACCCAGACTGGAGGAGACCAAGGACACAACAAATAAATGCAACACATATGACTCTAGATTGGACTCTGGAGCAAGAACAGAATACCATAGCTTAAAGACCTCATTGGGACTACCAACAAAATTGCAATACAAATCATACATTAGATAATGGCATTATGTCAGAGGTTCATATCCCAAGTTTGCTAAATATATGATGGTAAGAGTTGTTTGAAAATATAATTGGAAGTATTAATAGGTAAAAAGGATACAATGTCTGCAAATTACCCTCAGGTAGTTCAGGGGAAAAAAGTATGTGTGGGGAGAGAGAGCATTGAGGAGGGTGGCAGGAAGGATGGGAGGGATATAGGGAGAAGAGAAAGGGGGGGTAAGAGAGAGAAAGAGAGAAAGCAAACTACAGAGCAAGTAGAGAAAGTGTTAACAATCGGTGAATGTAATGAGTACACCAATGCACTTTGCAACTATATCGAAAGAAGGAGCTAACAAAAATATGGCAGAATAAAAGAAGGCAGGGATAGCAGAGCAAATAGTTAATTTTGAGTCTAGATGACTGGAGAAAAGGGAGTCAGAACACTGGGAATTAGGCCGGTGCAAGTGGGCACCGTCAGACAGGGACTTGGCTGGGAAACACTAACTTTTGGGGAGTAGGTGATGACGGTGGCCAGCCAGCAGCGATGTGTAGATGGATCACGGGAAAGATGAAGGGCTCAAGCCATGGTCTGGGAAGAGAGCAGTGTGGACTGCTCCAGGGTGGAACAGATCAGAACCCCAAGGCAGTGAGAAAAAGGAAGGGCAGCAGTGAGCACAGGGGCACGCTGGCAAGTGTTGGCATGCGGAGGCCAGGAGAGTGGATGAGGGGCGAACAGTCCTTGCCGGCAACGTGTCCCTGACACCAGGAAAATACGGCTGAGAAAATGAACCAGGCTTGGGTTCTGAGTGGGACACTTCAGCCTCACTGAGCCCTTCTGATCCCAGAGGTAAAAGGAAACCGGTGAACAGTAAAAGGCGGCTGGGAAGGCCATGCTGAAGGTCAGCAGGTGGGCAGGCAGTGCAGGAGGCATGACATCCCCCCATGCACCAGGTTCCAATCCCAGGAGCGATGTGTCACTCAGCACACCCCCAGCCTGGGTTCAGACACCTCCTGCTTCATGTTTGTGAAGTCAGAACATCGGTCTGGTGCCTTGGTTCTCCATTCTTTTCTCCTCCCATCCCGCCCAGCAAGCACCACTGGGAATGAGAACATCCTTCCAGCCTGAACCCCCTAGGTTAGTACCGGAGGAAGGGGTGACATGAGGATGGAGGGCCCACTTCCCTAGAGCACATCCAGAATGAGACCGGTCATCAGGCTGCCATTCGAGTATCAGCAATCGCCTGCTGGAATGTTGGCTCCACGTAGGCAGGGACCAGATAAGTTCTCTTGTTTACTCCAGGACGCCCAGTGCCCAGAACCGGGCCAGACACACACAGCCTCAAATAAACATCGGTCAAGTGAATAAACTCCTGTCTTGGATAACAGGGACTGAAAGCTTAAAAGCAAAAGAATATTTCCATAGAGACTCATTCAGACACTGCCCCCAGGCCTGCTTTACCCATTTTTCCTGATTCTCCATCGGCCAGCCCAGAATCAGAGCCTCCAGAGAGGACCACGAGAGCATGGGTGAGTCTCCCAGGCAAGACGGCCTTCACCAAGCCTCCAGGAGGCCCTTGTGTGCCATGCTCTGTCCACTCCTTTGGAGGTCTCAGGGCTTCTTTGGCTGAATGAATTTTATTTTTTTATATTTTTTTAAAGTTTATTTATTTTTGAGAGACAGAGAGACAGAGCATGAGCAGAGGAAGGGCAGAGAGAGAGGCAGACACAGAATCCGAAGCAGGCTCCAGGCTCTGAGCCATCAGCACAGAGTCCGATGCGGGGCTCGAACTCACAGACCGTAAGATCATGACCTGAGCTGAAGTCAGCCGCTTAACCGACTGAGCCACCCAGGCGCCCCATCTATCAACATTTTTAAATGTTTAGGGGTCCCTCCCATTGCATGCTGCCTCCCAGCCAGGACACCTGCAGAGTCACTTCTGGTATCCTCCCTGCAGCACCCCATGTCACCCTAATTTCTGCCACCACTGTGATGGTCAGCTTGTGCCAACAGCGTTCCTCCTCAAGTATGTGGCCCTGGCCTCTCTTTTTTGCAGGCTCTGATACCTAAGAAGCCTGCCTGGCCTATGCAGGAGCAGTTGGAAATTTGGGAGACAAGAGACGCTGGATAACATCCCAGCTCTGCCCCATATGCATCTTTGAGACCATTCTGGAAACTTCCATGCAGTTTTCAGAGTTGCTGCTGTGGGAACCAAGCACCTGCAGCCCACAGCAATCACCTTGGCACTCTCAAGAGCAGTTGGAAATCTGGGAGACAAGAGGCGCTGGATAACATCCCAGCTCTGCCTCAGATGCATCTTTGAGATCATTCTGGAAGCTTCCATGCAGTTTTCAGAGTTGCTGCTGTGGGAACCAAGCACCTGCAGCCCCCAGCAATCACCTTGGCACTCTCACCTTCCACTGTATTTTCCATTGGATTCCAGTGGAATTTTTGCTCCTCCCCATTGTCTCTCTCCTCCCCATCGTCTCTCTCCTCCTTCCTGGGACTCCTCCCTCTCTCAAACTAACCACCTGTACTCAAGCCCTCATCTGAGGCCTGGGTTTTAGAGAACCCACTCTACGGACCTTTTCCATAAAGAGATGATGCCTTGTGTTTTAATAATATGTTCTACTCAATGAAAGTCCATTGGCATTAGCTCATTTAACTCCTAGCACCCTGGTGAAATGAAAATATTGAGAAAAATATTACCTCTCTTTTACAGATGAGAAAGCACAGGAGGAAGAGCAATTAGCAGACCGGGAAGCAGTGTCACACCCTGCCCAAAGCTGCCAGGCCCCGTCCCCCTGGCTGCGTTCACTCCCAGGCCACATGGACGGCCAGTGTCCACTTTACAGCATCTCACGGGTTCCAAATCCACAGAGTTATACAGCCTCGGGGAATAATAATGGTAATAATTATAATAATAGTATAATGATGATGATGATTTTATAGAGCAATATTACTGGGTTTTCATGTTATTCTTTCCAAACAGTGATTACCAAGCATCCTCCTGCTGCCCAAACAGCCCAGACAAAAATCCAAAAGATTTCTTCGGTCATTTGTCTTAAAAAGAAATAAAAATGAGATCAAAGGCGCTTAGATGAACACATGGTTCACATAAAGCAAACGGCAGAATTGGAGACTGCCCCTCGAGCTTGTGAGAATTAAGTCAGAACACAATAGCAAACGCAAAACCAATTATTACTAAACACTCAAGATGCCAAAGGGGCCCCATGGGCTTTTCCAAGAAGACTCTGAAGTCCAAGAAGCACTTATCTGGTGATCTCCAAAGTGACCCCTGGGAGCGCCAGGCAGCCAGGAGACGTGGATGTGGGTCCCCAGCCTCAAAGGCGGCAGGGGGTCTGTCTGGCCCCCTGGCCTTCCAGGGCGGATCCTTGCTCAGCCGCAGACTAACGTGGACGCCAGATCCCTCCAGAGCAGGTGGTGGGCACACATCGGAAATGCCGCAGGTGGCCCAGGAAACACTCTGCCAGGTCATTACAGGAGCCCCCTTTGGCCCAAGGGAATAAACTCAAGTTGCATAGAATATGAAAATCATAGAGGATCTTCTTCGAACAACACTGACCAAGGAGAGGGAGCTTATATTAGGTCGATGAAAAGCAGCGAGTGACTCTGGTGTGCTGATTTACTAGGCAGTAACATGGTTTTTTCCTAAAGCTACTGTCTTAAGGTAGCCTTTGTGTTCCTTTGCCACGGGCATTTTGTTGGGCCCAAAGCAGAAGCTCTCTGGGCACGGCTGCCATTCCGGGCTGCAGTTTCTGAAAACTGAGCTCCCTAAAAGACTAACAGTAGGGGAAGGCGTGCCCTGGAGACCAGGGGCAGGGCCTGAAGCAGCAAGAGCAGAGGGGGAGGTTTCTCTGAGCAGCAGGGAGGCACCTCACGCTTGCAGCCCCTAGAGGGTGGGCCCCGGCCACCACAGCCCCTCTGAAAGGTCCCTGTCATCAAGGATGGCACAAAGATGCTGAGAAATGTCATACCTGGAATAGCTAACAAGTGAGCTGAGGCCTCAGTAACCTACCAGACATTAGGCCCGAATATTGGTCTAAGGGTGAGGGGCCAGCGTTACACTTACTACCGTGAGACAAGGATGTGGCCGGGGCCCTGGAGTGGCAGGGCACCTGCGCCCATAGGCACAGGGAAGTTCAGGAGAATCTGTCCCTGTTTACAGCCCTGAATGCCAGTGGAATGGCGGGCAGAGTCTCGGATGCAAACTGCCCCCACCTGTGCTACACATGAATACATGCCACTTTCAAGGTTTTCCTAAGGCAAAACTGTTGGGAGCCGTTTTGGGCTCACAGGTTGAGACCCCTCCCCATGTGGAAAAGGTTGAAGCAAAAGCTCACCAGCCAAACTGGCACCTAATCTTACCTTCTTCTAAATAATCTTTCAGGCCTGGATTTCTTGAACTGCTCTCGTTGGCCTAAGGGACATAATGCTCTTTGGGTTTATGGCATATGGGAAAGGGGACCTGGTCTTGATGCGTAAAATCTGAATGAGAGTAACCTGGTCAGAAGTAACCTCAAAGTTGCCTCCTGGGGATAGGTTACACAAATTGATCATATAGAATAGCGGTTATGAGTTGGCTAGAAATTAGCAGACGTTAGGCCCCAAGACTCGAACCAAACTAGATTTTCGCTGCAGGTATCTCATTGTGTTAATCATCCCCTCAGCCCCACCATAAAACCTCAAGGCACATCTCTGTAAAGCTTCTCTCAGTATTTGATTAACAGACTGATAGGAGAGACTGAAAAGAGACTTAGGACCTTCCCCAGAGGTTAGCCTAACCCAGAAGTTAGGAGCACTGTTTACAGATAAGGTAGAAACGATAGCCAAATAAAAGTAGCTACACATATCTTCACTGATCAACAACAAATATTGAGTACCTTCCTGAGGTTAATATTTCACAAATCCTTTTGCTATTCCTATCCCCATGCTCCTTTATAATAAAAAGGCAATAACAAAATACTTTTACAGAAACTGCTGTTTGTCTAAAGAACAGATAAACATGAGCCCTTACGATATAGGCTCACTCACTCATAAAGGAAAAGAACTTAGACAAGTATTAGAGATCATGTTTATACCAAACAAATAATACCTCCTCCATTATGGTTAAAGATTATGGATAGAATGATCTATAGATGGTCAACATAGGCAACAATGTATGCGCCCTCTGTTTACTGAGGGCTACAACAACCCTGCTCTCTTCTTAAACATCTTGTTATTTCTCTGCTATAAGCCTACCTAACTCTGCCCCAAAAATTGTGTGTGATCTATTGTTTGGAACAGAGTCATAAAAATGGTTACTGCCTAATCTAAGACTGTCTCTTTCTAGGTCTGGGGATTCACAAATATGCCAACCTAAGAAATATTGTTAAAAATACCTTGTCACTGATGTAATGTCACTTGCTACCTTTAAAAATAAAGACACTGAGACTAGCAGGTCGGAGATGCCAGAATTGCCAGGGCTGCCTGCTTGGTCATCAGACTCCATCTCTCATGGCTTTCTCACTTCATTTCGCTTGACCATCCGTCCTTCGTGGACCCCTAGATTCGCCGGAACAAGGACCCCGGGAAAAAACATGAAAGTAGAAATCGCATCGGGACTTGTGAAAATGTCCTGGGGCAGCCAACAGAAGCGCATGTGAAATTACTCAGTAGAGATTTTTCCATAACTCAGCATGTAGAGCACCCCTGCAGAGGATGGGGCAGTGGGGTACGCAAATGTCTACACTGAGCTCACAGTAGAAAATTACAATCCACATAAGAAAACGGTCTAGTGTAAGTGAGACTGGGCTGATATGACAAACAGCAAGATCAGCACCCCCAAGAAATTCAGAAGGTGGAATAATTCAAAAGAGACTTCAAATAATTAGAGTAAGGGACTCCTGAGTGGCTTAGTCAAATTAAGCATCTGACTTCAGTTCAGGTCATGATCTCAGGGCTTGTGGGTTCGAGCTCCGCGTCGGGCTCTGTGCTGACAGCTCGAAATCTGGAGCCTGCTTTGGATTCTGTGTCTCCCTCTCTCTCTCCTCACCCCCCGACACTCCCCCCACTCACACTCACTCTCTCTCAAAAATAAACATTAAAAAAAAATAATAATTAAGGCAAAATAACCAATCTGATAAAGGGAAGAGCAAAATCATAATGAAAGAACAGGGCACTATGAAAAACACAAGGCGGAGCTGGAAAAGAGTCAAATGTAACTTCCAGAAGTGTAGATTCTAATCACTAAAAGTGAAAACTCGGCGGTTCAATTAAATGGAGATTAGATTCAACTTAACCGAAATCTGGTGAACTGGGAGACCAATGAGAAGAAATTATCCAGAATACAGAAGAGACCTAATACATTAAAAAAAAAATGGGGCACCTGGGTGACTCAGTCGGTTAAGTGTCTGACTTCAACTCAGGTCATGATCTCACAGTTCACGAGTTTGAACCCCGTGTTGGGCTCTGTGCTGACAGCTCAGAGCCTAGAGCCTGCTTCAGATTCTGTGTCTCCCTCTCTCTCTCTGTCCCTCCCCTGCTCATACTTGTCTGTCTTTCTCTCTCTCAAAAATAAACATTAGGGGTGCCTGGGTGGCTCAGTCGGTTAAGTGGCCGACTTCAGCTCAGGTCATGATCTCACAATCTGTGGGTTCGAGCCCCGCGTCGGGCTCTGTGCTGATGGCTCAGAGCCTGGAGTCTGCTTCAGATTCTGTGTCTGCCTCTCTCTCTCTATGCCCTTCCCCTGCTTGTGCTCTGTCTCTCAAAAGTAAATAAATGTTAAAAAAAAAATTTTTTTTTAAATAAATAAACATTAAAACAAAATTAAAAAAGCAAAAACCAAAAACAAAACCAGAGGAAAGAACAGGAAGGTGCACATCTACAGAGTAGGAGTTCCAGGAGGGGAGTAAGTGATCACAGGGAAGAGACCCTCCTCACTGAGATGGAGGCTGGGCCTCTCTCAGAACTGACAGAAACCATGATTTCTCACATCCAGCAATCACAGTGGGTCCCAAATGGGATAAATATGGGAAAAAACCTGCCATAAATATACTATAGAACACAAAGGTAACATGATTTAACTTGCAGAGTGAAAAGACAGATTATTTACACAGCATCTAAAGTTGAAAGGATAGAAAACTTTCTGCAGCAAAAAGAGAATTCAGAAGATAGTGGGATAATATCTGCAACGTGTTGACAAGAGTTAAGACTGAACTCAGAGTTCTATACTCAGCTAAATCATCACCAAGAGTGTAGGTGAAATCAGGAAAGTTTTAGAAAAGCAAAGATAATAATTTAACCACTCACAAAGATTAAAAAACAATAGACAAACAAAAAGCAGGAATAGACCCATAAAAACTGATGGTTGCCAGAGAGGAGGGAGTGGGAAGTTAGGCAAAGTCGGTGAAGGGGAGAGGGAGATACAGGCCTCCAGTTCTGGAATGAGTAAGTCACAGAAATCAAGGGCACGGCATAAGGAATGTGGTCAGTGATATTGTAATAGCGACATTAACGGAACAGAACGTGGCATAATGTATCAACTTGTCAAATCACTAAGGTGCACACCTGAAACTAAGGTAACATCGCATGTCAACTATACTCAAAGAAACTAAAATTAAAAAATAATTTTTAAAAAAAAGATTCTTTCTAGAAGGGTATTAAACACAGAAAAGTGGGTTGCAAGAAATAATACTGAGTAAGTTGGCAAATATATAAATAAATCTAAGTAACTCTCACTGTAAAAATACATAATGTGAAAGTTTATAATCTACTCGACATCAATGGAAGAAAGAAGGGGGAATTGAGAATATCTGGTGAAATCAAAAGAAAGAAAAACAACAAAAAGAAACAGAAGCAAAGAAAAAGCATAGTATTGTCCATGGAAAACAAAATAGAAGACGGTGGATATAAACAGAATTATATCAGTAACACCATAAATGTAAAAACACTAACATTGCCAATGAAAAGACAGATATTTTCAAACTGGACATTTTTTTAAAAATTAGGATACATAATACTTTTAAGAAACATATATAAGCCACCAGTATAGAGAAAGCCTGAAAATAAAACTAAGCAAAAGGAAACATCAGGCAGACATCGATCAAAATAGAAACTCTGACAGTATTAATATTATGTAAAAACAGGTAGGAGGCCAAAAGCTTTACTAGGGATTAAAAAAAAATGGCCCATTACATGATAGTAAAGGGAATAACTCACCAGGAATATGGCTCCTACACCTGAATACATCAAACACGACTGCCTCGTAACATAAAGTAAAAAACTGATAGACTTGAAAGGTGAAATTGGCCAAACCACAAAAGTTATGAGATTTTTAACATACCTCTAGTTAAAACGAATACATCAAGCCAGCCAAAAATAATGAGGACGGGAATGATTTTTGACATCACAACAGTTGGAGCTAATGAACAGATATACAGAACACTGTTCACAAAAATTAAAGAATACACACTTTTAATTTACACATAAAACATTTATTAAACCAAAAAAAATGCCTCTACTCTAAACCATAATGCAAATCTCGACCATTGCTAAAGAATCAGTATCATATGGAATACAATATGGCCAACGAGCTTCTGCTAGACCTAACCCTCCTGTAGAGCATAATCATAAATTCGAACAAAATACAAAAAAAACCAACGACCCGAGGACTAGAAAGTGAGCCAATGCAGGAAGACTCTGGGGTAGGGGTGGGCAAGGCTAGGAAGAAAAGAATAGCACAGGGGGCTGAAGGCAGGCCCAGTCATGCTTTAAAGGGTGGCTTATAGGGACCTAGGTAGCTCAGTCAGGTAAGCATCCAACGTTAGCTCAGGTCATGATCTCGCAGTTTGTGAGTTCGAGCCCCATGTCAGGCTCTGTGCTCACAGCTCATAGCCTAGAGTCAGCATCAGATCTGTGTTTCCCCTCTCTCTCTACCCCTCCCCTGCTCATGCTCTGTGTCTCTCTCTCAAAAATAAATAAACATTAAAAAAAATTTTTTAAATAAATAAAGGGTGGCTTACAATCCAGTAGGAGACCTGTGGTCCTCAGGCCTAAAGACACAAAGGACAGAGTTCAGGGCAACAAAGTGATGGGAACCTAACTGCGGACATGCTAGAAAGACATTCCCATTACTTAATTACAGTATATTGTTATAATCGCTTTTTGTTTTTTTTTAATATATATTTTTGAGAGAGAGAAACAGAGCACTGTCAGAGAAGGGGCAGAGAGAGGGAGACACAGAATCTGAAGCAGGCTCTAGACTCTAGGTTGTCAGCACAGCACAGTGCCTGAACTCACAAACCATGAGATCATGACCTGAGCCGAAGTCTGATGCTTAACTAACTGAGCCACCCAGGTGCCCCATGTAATAGTTTTTTGGGTTTTTTTTAAGTTCATTTATTTATTTTTGAGAGAGAGAGAGAGAGTGCATGAGCAGGGGTGTGGCAGAAAGAAAGGCAGACAGAATCCCAAGCAGGCTCCACACTGTCAGCACAGAGCCTGATATGGGGCTCAAACTCACAAACCCGTGAGATCATGACCTAGGCCAAAATCATGAGTTGGACACTTACCTGACTGAGCCACCCAGGCACTCCTGTTGTCATAATCCTTCTATTTTATTATGGTTGCTGTTAATCCCTTTCTATGCCTAATTTATAAATTAAACTTTATCGTAAGTATGTACATATAGGAAAAATCATAGTAGGTACAGGGTTTGGTACAATCGTGGTTTCAGGCATCCACTGGGGGTGTTGAATGTATTCCTTGGGATGGTGGTTTCTTCTGAGGAGTAAGTTAGAGGGACGATATGGGACAGGGCTAGGAGGAGACACTGAGTCATATCCATAAATGTTAATTTCTCTCAAAAAGAAAAAAGTTCTGAAGTAGATAGGGCAGATCTTAACATTGATCAAGTCTGAATACTGGGTTCATGGACTTCTGGTTGTGTGCGTGTGTGATGTTTTGCCTGTCTTAAGTATTTTAGAACTAAAAATAATTTAAACCCACTACATTGGTTTACTTCTATCCCATCTCCTCCGCCAAACCATAGGCTCCCTGGAGGCAGGGACCACGCTGTGTCAAGCTCACCACACTGTGCCCAGTGTCTAGAGGGTCAACAAATACTTAATGGCCAAATAAATGAAAAACGCGAGGGAAAATGTAAGCATGTGACCTCAAAGGGTCACTTCTGGTCTAGAAACACTGAGATTCCTTGATTTCATTGTGGATTTGTTCCGGAGGCCCGAACGACAGATTCAAGAAGAAGAATGGAAGCTTTCAGCTCCTAGCTTAGTGCCCTACAGGGTTTCTCTTTCTCTCCCACTTAACAGTGAACAAGGGCATTGACATGGTCCTCTGACAATGAAGACTGGGGGTATAAGTAATAATAATTACAAGCATGGTGGCTGCAACAATAGTGAAAATTTGTTAGTGGCTAAGTGACAAGTGCATTATCTCCTGTAACACTCACAGAATGACTAAGAGGTGCATGACATTATTTA
Source organism: Paguma larvata (assembly GCA_030068075.1). Classification (NCBI taxonomy): domain Eukaryota; kingdom Metazoa; phylum Chordata; class Mammalia; order Carnivora; family Viverridae; genus Paguma; species Paguma larvata. Next base: position 123,859,795 of record CM057827.1, on the reverse strand, counting down.
GCTACAGATGATGGGACCGAAGGTCAGAGCGGCTCAATCTTTTCTCCCTTGTCTGCGGCTCTGCTGCTCCTTCAACATTCATTTATCAGGAAAAATACGTGAGCAGATAACCAGACAACTATGACATCTATTCTTAAGAAATAGTCCCTTCATACAGCCTGTTTCTAATTGCTTCTTAGTTTGTTTTTTACCCTTTAGGCATTTGTGAGTGTTTTCAAGAATATGCCCCCCGACCAGCGCAGCTGGAAATATAACATCACCTTCATCTGCATGTTTCCCCTTGGCAATAACCCTGAGAAGCAGGCAAGACTGGTATCATCATCTCAATGTTACAGGTGAGAACACAGACGTGGTTATGGACTGAATTGTATCTTATAACCCTCAGCAACTTAGAGTACAGTGTTTGAAGAGAAGGTCTTTAACAAGGTAATTAAGTGAAGATGATGTCATCAATAGGCTCTAATCCAATATAATCAGTGTCCTTATAAGAACAGAAGATTAGGACACAGACATGTACAGAGGGAAGACCATGTCAGGACACAGCACAAAGGTGGCCATCTACAAGCCAAGGAAAGAGGCCTCTGAAGAAACCAAGTCTATGAATACCTTGATCTTGGATTTCTAGCCTCCAGAATTGTTAAGGAAATAAATGCCTATTGTTTTTTTTTTTGTTCGTTTGTTGTTTTTTGTTTTTTTTTAATTTATTTTTAACGTTTATTTATTTTTGAGAGACAGAGATAGAGCACAAGCGGGGGAGGGTTAGAGAGAGAGGGAGACACAGAATCTGAAGCAGGCTCCAGGCTCCACGCTGTCAGCACAGAGCCTGACACGGGGCTCGAACTCATGAACTGCGAGATCATGACCTGAGCCGAAGTAGGACGCTTAACCGATTGAGCCACCCAGGCGCCCCCCAAACGTCTATTGTTTAAGCCACCCCGGCTGTGGTACTTTGTTCTGGCAGCCCTAACAAATGACAACAGAGGCACAGAGATATCAAGGGACTCTTCTGGGGTCACATCCAAGAAAGACAGAATCAGGCTTCTAGCATGCTCTTCTTTCATTCTGTTGGAATAATAAATCTTAAACTATCAGTGTCTGCTTTTGGAGTTAATGTTTTTATATGTAAATAAACACTTAAAATATTAACATGGAGAAACTCAAAGTAGCATTTTAATTCCATTTATTTTGGGTTCTTCTTCCAGTTAAGATGTAGAAGAACATGAAACAACAAAACACTGTACAAACTATGAGTTTATGAGTGGGGAGGGACAGAAAGTGAGAGTGAGAGAGAGAGAGAGAGAGAGAGAGAATCCCAAGCAGGCTCTGTGCTATTAGCACATAGACCAACGCAGGGCTCGATCTCACGAACTGTGAGATCATGACCTGAGCTGAAATCAAGAGTCAGATGCTTACCTGACTGAGCCACCCAGGCACCCCTCATTTTTATCCACTGGACAGCTGAGGTTTCAATGAGGTTTAGAGTAGAACCAAATTCCAGAGGGATTGAGCCCTTCTTAAGTAAGTAAAGATCAGTCGCCACGTTTATCCCCAGAGCACCAGTGAGACAGGAGCTAAGCAGCATCAGACAGAGGACCTTGCAAAAGTGAGGGAAAAAACAGCCAAATTCTGATCAACCATGTGAGCTGAAAAGCTGGGTCAGACCTGGAGCACAGGTGCCCCGAATCTACGCCACCAGACTTCTACAATATGGCGGCTCGTAAGAAGCCAGATGAGAACAAAAGCAGAACGATACCTCCATGATGTGGGGGCTGGAACCGAAGCTCTTTTTGGTCCTGCCTCCAGACATGTGAACCACCGGCGAGCTGAAAGTAGTCCATGTTGCAATCCAAATCATCCCACCCACCTCATCTCCAGACTAAACAGTAGAGTTTACCTCCTGAGCTCTGCTGCCTCTGTCACTATTAGAGAAGCCAGCTGAGGACAGGCTGTCAGAGAGAGAAGCAACTGCTGAGAAGCCCCACCTGGCCAAGCCTACCTGAGGTCCAACCTCCCACTCTACTCCTCAGTTCCAAGAGCCCGGGGCAATGATGTTGTTAGTGTTTAAGCCAGTTTGCTTTCTGTCATTTCCAACCAAATGAATCTTAATGAATGCAAAGCACAAGTCCAGACCAATTATTTACTACAGATTATAAACACAGTTGTTATGCAAATTACTGCATAAATTGGCAATACACAATTGCTAAAGAGTGTGGCATCCTCTAAATACCCACTAAAATTAACTTTATAATGCTATAAATGAACCAAACAATACAACAAAATAACTGCAATGATTTTCTAAAATAGTCATAACAGAACTTGAACCAAAAAGCACACATCAAGGGCACCTGGGTGGTTCAGTCAGTTAAGCGTCTTGATTTTGGCCCAGGTCATGATCTCACAGTTCTAGCCCCACATCAGGTTCTGCACAGACAGTGTGGAGTCTGCTTGGAATTCTCTCTCTCCCTCTCTCTCTCTTCCCACCCCCACTCCCCTGTTCTCTCCCTCACTCTCCCTCAAAATAAATAAACATTAAAAAAAAGAAAGACATCAATGTCTTTGCAGGTACCATTGTCAGATGGCATGTTTGTGTTATAAAGAACCCAGCACAACACTGTAGGATTCCTGTTTTGACAGTGCCTTACAGCGAAGGAGTTTTAATATTCTGCCATCTACCTCAACCATCCACATGTTACATCTGCCATGATGGAGGAGGAAATAGAGATTGAAACTGTTACTACAGTCCATGAAAATGCTAAGTGGGGAAAGTCTACACAGAATCCAATGGAGTAATTAAAATAAGCATAGAAGACAGACAAAAAGTTTTGAAGTCAAAATTGAGAAACATTCCAAAATATCCGAAATACCATTTTAGTTGTTTGGAATAGCCCCCTAAACCTTCAAAAACTCTTGTTGTGACAAAAAAAATAGAAGGAAGGAAGGAAGGAAGGAAGGAAGGAAGGAAGGAAGGAAGGAAAGAAAGAAAGAAAGAAAGAAAGAAAGAAAGAAAGAAAGAAAGAAAGAAAAAGAAAGGAAGAAAGAGAAAGAAAGGGAAAAAGAAAAAGAAAAGAAAAAAAGAAAGGCTCACAGACTCCATATTTTTCATGCTAAGTTCCAACCTGGAGCAAAGCTTTATGATCAGTTTATAAGGTCCTAAAAATAAGGAGCAATAAAGGTAATAGGATCAGACCGTCCTCTCTCTGGGAGCCCCAAAGACTGTTAGAAATGCAACCTCGGTAGTACCTACGAGGACGCAGTGGGTCCTTCTAGGCACCCTCCATTGTGCTAGTCCCTCTGTGCCCGGCGAGAACAGGGTGGCTTACTACAGTTCAACTCTCAGGTAAATTGAGTGCTTCATGGAGGAGGCAGAATTATCACACTCCTCCTCACCTCCAAGAGCCAGCTGGTTACTCCCAGGCTGGGTCCGAAGTTGGGGTAACATAAGATCCGAGACAAGGCACAAAATGACGCATCTGACAGCCACGTTCGGCCATAGAGAATATGTTCCCATCGGAAATCTTGGATGATTAATCAGATTGGAAACCAAAAATGTATCTTGCTGGTTTCCCAGTAAACTGATTTTCTCAATTTCTAAATTTCTGAATTAAATTTCTGAACTCCCAGAAAGTTAATCCACACTAGATAGGGCCTAAATGACTGCTAATTAGCTAAGCTCATTAGAAGACCCAGTGTCTGTCTCAATACAGCAACAAAATTTACAGGTTATTTCACACAAAGCAAGAAGGACCAGAAGGGAAATATATACCTTTCTCCCATGTCATGTTCCTACCCAGGGCAGAGCCTGGCCTGGCAGAGCACACTGATGGGACATGTGGAGGCAGCGAAGGAGAAAGGGTTTTTTTAAGCAAATTCAGAAATTTCTCCCATGGCTGCTTGTAGTTTAATTTCGTTTCTATCCCATCCTCCCCACCCTGGTTTTGTTCATTTCCTTCATTACAGGATAAACTCTCTATCAAACGGGTGCCTTGAAGCCAGCCTCAGGGATGAAAATGCAAACCCGAGCACCATGTATCATTTGGTCAGCAATCCTTGGTATCACACATGCCCCTAAAGAGCGTGTCAGCAGGGAATGGGACAAATATTCCATAATATCATCCGTGAGCACCCTGGGTTTCTGTTCCTGGCTCTCACTTGGATGAGCGCTGGCTTGAATAGAGGCCAAAGCGAGACTGATATGGACTTGACGTTGGACTTCATTGGGGGGCCCTGCCTGGTGGTTCTCACCTGCAAAACCCCACTTCCGATGGCCCACTGGTGCTATTACTCGTTTCATACTCCTTAGCGCAGTGATTCTCAGCGCCAGCTGAACATTCGAACCGCCTAGGGAGGTTTTAAATTGCCAGATGCCCAGGCTGTGCCCGACGCCAATTAAAGCAGCTCTCTGGGGGCAGGACCTGGGCTTGAGTGACTGTTAGAGCTCCCTGGGTGATGCCCGTGGATAGCCAGCGCTGAGTCCCACTGCCTTTGTGTATTCCCCCTGCCTCTAAAACAATGTATTCACTTTAACAGCAGAAAACACACCCAGATGTGGAATGACCAACAGTCATCTGCTTTGAAAGCAGATTTTTAAAAAAATGCTCCACTGAGACCATCAGGTGGCTTAAAATAACACACCAACATCAAGCCGAGACATACAACTGACTAACTTACCCAAACCCCACCTCCCTCTTAAAGAGTGTTTTTTAGGGGTGCCTGGGTGGCTCAGTTGGTTAAGCATCCGACTTCGGCTCAGGCCAAGATCTTGTGTTCGTGAGTATGAGCACCACATTGGGCCCTGTGCTGACAGCTCAGAGTGTGGAGCCTGCTTCGGATTCTGTGTCTCCCTCTCTTTTTGCACCTTTCCCCGCTTGAGCTGTCTCTCTCAAAAATAAACAAACATTAAAAACATTTTTTAAAGAGTACTTTTTTAGTCATTTTATGCCGAGGTCTACCTTCCCTACTCTTGTGAGGGTACAGGAAGGAGCAGAGCGAAACCTAATGTACGTGGCATTCTCTACCACTCAGAGCTCTCCTGGGGTTTCAGAGATGGCCTTAATTCAGCAAAACCACCTCCGATATCTCCCTGCCAAATGCAGATTAGGCTAACAGAGGGCAACTATCTGGGTAAGATCAGGTCTACACCCAACAACAAAGCTGAGCTGCAAAGCTCGTTCATATGCACCAAAGTTGTTCTAAAGGAGAGTCGAATCACCGATGTATGTCCACAGTCACTGGAATACTAAACCAAGACACTATATTTTTTTTATCCAGGTAAGTCTTTAAACTCCAAAAGCACAAATCCCAAAGGTCAACCATGGGGTTCCATTCCCTCCAGGGAGGAAATGCCACCTGTGAGTGGCAGTTTATCCGTCTTCATCAGGGGACATTCACAGGAAGACTGCTAGTGACACAGCAGTGTCAATTTCACAGTGATTGTGACATATTCTTAAACACCTGATAATCCACAGGAGGCTCCAATAGAAGCACAGAATGCAAGAACCCTGGGCTCTCACCCCAAGCTCCTTACGAGAATCATGCATGAAATGCTAACAATGCTAACACCAACCCATATAGAGAGGAAAAGGAAGTGACCATGGGGGCAACAAACAAAACAGCTTCAAAATACAGAGACAGGTGAGTTCTTGCTCGCATGACTGCAGTGCACTTGGGGACGTGCGACAGTGCCGAACAGTGCATGCTTATCAGTCATCGGTTTCCCAGACTCACCTGTTAGAACCTTGCAGAGCTGCCCAGGTATCTGGGCCTCGGTGGAGGGGCTGGGTGTCGAGGGCCATTTGCGCCTGACCAGGTGCTCTCGTCCACTGAGCGGGCCCTGGGAACTGTTGAGTGGCTGGATTAGCACCTGCTCCTGCCCCAGCTGGATGAGGCCAACCTGCCCAGAAAGAGGAAAATGGGACATGAGTCATCCTCTTTCACACACACCCACGACGCCAACAACCCCAGGGCAGCAAGACCACCTGGCTGTGGTCTGGTCCCCACGTCTGGGCTTTGGCTTTGCAGGTAGCTGATTTACTGAGCCCAAGAAAGAGCTTTTGTGTGACTTGAAACATCCCACCTAGGGGCTGTGTTTGGGGAGGGAGGGTTCAGGGGTGAAGAGATATATACCACAGCACCCGCTTTCCAGGTTCACATTCAAAAGAAATGTATAAGTTTATTATTAATAAAAAGAAACTTCCTTTTAAAAATTATTTCTTCAATCATCCTCCAAAAGCCCCCTTGAGGAAGCAATGCCAAAACTGTTGGGAATGAATGACGGTTACATCCTTAATGGGAAAAACTGTAGCATATCCCTGGGGATATTTAGAATTAAAGAGGATGGCTGGGGCACCTGCGTGGCTCAGTTGGTTAAGCATCCAACTCTTGATTTCACCTCAGGTCCTGGCCTCACAGTTCATGAGTCCCAGCCCTGCATCAGGCTCTGCGCTGACACTGCTATGTCTGCTGGGATTCTCTCTCTGCCCTTTACTCCACTTACACACTCTCTCTCTCACTCAAATAAGAAGAAAGAAAGAAAGAAAGAAAGAAAGAAAGAAAGAAAGAAAGAAAGAAAGAAAGAAAGAAAGAAAGAAAGAAAGAAAGAGAGAAAACGGAATCAGTCCTGTAAGAGCAATAGCTTTGTGATAGGAGATTCATACATTTTTTTTTTCAGAACTTGCAGTATTTAGGGCGCCTGGGTGGCTCAGTCGGTTAAGCATCTGACTTTGGTTCAGGTCATGATCTCAAAGTTCATGATTTTGAGCCCTGCATCGGGCTCTGTGCTGACAGCTCAGAGCCTACAGCCTGCTTCGGATTCTGTGTCTCCCTCTCTCTGTCCCTCCCCTGCTAGTGCTCTCTCTCTCACTCTCAAAAATAAATAATAAAACACTAAAAAAAAAAAAAAAAAAAGAACTTCAGTGTTTAAGAGAACTCGACAGAGTGTCCAATGGATTAGATTTGTGATTCTAGTTTAAAATGCATCGCTGGAGTTAGATGTGTGATTTTAAAGTCTTATTAGGTTTATAAACAATATTAGAATGTGTAAGAGAACTTAAGACCTCCCATGTTTATAGGACTAGCTTATTAGGTTTGGAGGAATCGCTTTAGTATTTACAAAGGGCTCCTCAGCCAACCAAAAAAACTTGACAAGGAAACTGAATATGTTCAATTTCTCAACGCAAGTTTAAAGGTTTAAAAGTTGTTAATCACCAAATTTACAAGTGGGGCCAAATCTCATTTAAAGCTTCCTTGAAAAGGATTGCAAAAACCTTGCTAGATAAAAGGGGTTAAGAGTACACTTATGTAGACCAGTGCAGAGAAATGTACAGAATTGTTGAATCATATTGTATGCCCGAAACGAGTAACTGTATCTTAATAATACTTCAAAAATCATTGAAAAAAACTTGCTAGATTATAAATAGGACATGATTTGTTTTTGCTGGTTTTTTTAATGTTTATTTTGACAGAGAGAGAGAGAGGAAAAAAACATGGGCTCCAGGGGAGGGGCAGAGAGAGAAAGACAGAGAGAGAGAATTCCCAAGGAGGCTCCACGCTGTCAGTGTAGAGCCCAATGCTGGGCTCAATCTCACTAACTGTGAGATCATGACCTGACCCGAAATCAAGAATTGTATTATTTAACCAACTGAGCCACCTAGGCACCCCTAAATAGGACGTGATGTGTCAACTGTAAGAAAAATTTAAGAACTAGGATTTTTAATTTGCTGCTTTAATAGAGTGAATGTTAATTCTAAAATAAATGTATATAGCACAGAGAACTTTTCCCATCCCTTGGAACCAGTGCTGATGGCATGAAACCAGTTTGCGCTCCTTCCCTGGGATACCAGCTGCTAGCTTCCCTGCTGAGGTGTCAGTAAAGCAAGGTAAGCCCCCCCACAAGGAACTCGACTGGGCCAGGGCTGGAGGAGGACCCGTGTTTGCACACCGGTCTGTACAGTGCACAGTGCCTCTCCTGGGTGGATGCCCAAGGCTGTCTTTGCTAAAACAGATTCAGTAGATGAAGCAGATCATTCTTAGGCTGAAACGAGCATCACCTCTTCTCTCTCCCCCACGGCATTCTCCAAAGGCCATGTCATACTGAAACAGGGGCTCCCAAACTCCAATGCACACGAAAATCACCTGGACGTCTTGGGTAGGCCCTACGTGACACGAAAGCCACCGGTCCGCGGACCACACTTTGAGAAGCACTTGCTCTCACTCCCAGCAAGTCCTCTCATCTCAAGGACAGATCTCCCTCAAGCCAAATGCTAGACCTCCTCTACATTCCTGGATACCAAGACTCTCTGCAAGTACACGGGATCAACGAATAAGATCGCCTACAACCTTGAGCACCCGAAACACAGGGGGGGACCGTACTTACGTCTCTACACAGATCTCAAGGTTTGCATTTCATTAGAACTTCTGCCAAGAACAACTCAGAGATTTTACTGCCCAAATAAAACTGTCTTAAAGTGGCACCGCATGACCTGCAGGGAAGCACGGCTTTCTTCTCTCTCCTTTGAAGTTAACACTTGAATTTGTTCACAAAGATACTTTGGGGAGACTGAAGCAGACGCAGGAGGGTCTGTGTGGGTACGCAGGGCTCCACTGCAGCTACACCTAAACAAAGCCCAGCATGGAACACACACCTCCGTGACTGTGGCGAACACTTCCATGTATCGAAATTAAGTTGGCAGGGATGGCCCGGCACATGGGATGAGCCCCACATGGAAGGTGCCCCGTGCTCTCTGGAGGATGTGCTCAACCTGGACTCTTCCTGAAAATGCTCTGGCTTTGGGAGGCCACAGGCTCCCTTGGGTCTAGCACTTTCAAAGCCAGTTACTAGCCCAGTCTAGTGTTTGCATTCACAAGCTACAGTGTAAAAGGCCAGTTAGCAGGGGTGCCTGGGTGGCTCAGTCAGTTAAGCATCCAACTCTTGATTTTGGCTCAGGTCATGATCTCACAGTCCGTGAGTTCGAGCCCCACAATGGGTTCTGTGCTGACAGCATGGAGCCTGCTTGGGATTCTCTTTCTCCCTCTCTCTCTGACCCTCCCCTGCTTGCTCCCTATCTCCCTCTCAAAATAAATTTTAAAAAAAGCAGGGGAGGCCAGTTGGCAGGTAGTTCTAATGCAATACAAGACAAGGGCACGGCCCCTTGGCGAGGAATCCTGCAGATATGTACAGGCAAGTATAATCTAGCCCCTTGCAGTTCTGCTTCAGCAGGTATCATTTGGAGGGGCCTGCGTGGTGGTCCCTACCCTCTCAGGGGAGAAAATGGGAATACTACTAAAACAATTACGAGGACTGACAGACTGCATTCTCCCTGGCGGCTACTTACCCTCCTGGGACCTGACTTGCAAGCAGAGCCGTGGCCAGGACCAGCACCCAGGAGGGAAGGGGCCAGGCACAAGGAAGGACATTGCCCTGCCCCTCCCCCAGTCTCACAGTCCGTCACTAGGCTCCCTGAAGTGTCTTCTAATGCTCATCCTGCCATCACATTATCAATGACAAAATATTCTGTTGAAAAGTTCCATTTGTGCCTCTTAGGTACACGCGATCTAGCCCCGGGGCAAATCCTTGTCAGCCCTCCTTGTCTTCCCCTGACCTTCCCACTTTCTCTTTTCTTCTTCCCAAAGCCCTCCCCCTTCCCTGGCACTCTGTGTCGCAGCCCACTGCCCACTGTGTTATGGGACATTTGTCACACCCTATTTTTTCCTCCGAGACAGGATCATAGTTATTCCTCCCTTATTTTTCCACTGAATAGTTCCTCAATAAAGTGTGAGTGGAGTGGAACAGAATCGAATGGGCTGGACCAGCATGAACTTTCTGTGGTCTGCTGAACTCAGTGGTTCTCATTCCTGGCTACACACTGGAGCTGTTCGGCAAACTTTGGAAACTCCTGATACCCAGGACCTGCTCCGAGCCGACTGAATCCAAGTCCCTGGGGATGGAACTCCAACACTGGTATTAGGAGCTCGCCACGAGACTTCAAAGTACAGCCAGGGCTGAAAACCACTGTGCTAGCTTTTTAAAAAAAAATTTTTTTTTAATATTTTTCTTTTATTTTTGAGAGAGAGAGACAGAATGTGAGTGGTGGAGGGGCAGAAGAGAGGGGGAGACAGAATCTGAGCTGTCAGCACACAGCCCTACACAGGACTCAAACCCACGAACTGTGAGATCATGACTTGAGCCAAAGTTGGATGCCTAACCAACTGAGCCACTGCGTGCCCCCACTGTGCTAGCTTTTAAGTGGGTGCCAGAGATGCATTTGATTTAGATGTTGGAGGCAGCCTGGATTTGAACTGACTGCATGAACCTGGACCTTCTTCTGACCATGGTGCTCTGTCCCCTGCCCTGGCTTCTGGCCCACTGCTGCCCTGTGGCCCCAGACAATGGGCACCGCCGCAGGGATTTGCCTTAATCCTCTGGTCACTATCTATGCTAAGAAGTGAGACACAGGGATGTTCTTCCAAGGCCAAGGAAGCAGCCGTTATGAGCCTGATGAAAGAGGCCTGCAGACTTCATCCAAAGAGGCACATGGGTAAAGGAATGTCTGTTGCAGACAGAACTGGAAGCCCAGAGGCCGCCTGGTGCTAAAGGATACAATGATCCTCCATGAAACGGCGCTCTTAAAAGAGAAATCTCAAGTTTTCTAAGATGTGGTATCCTACCAAAGAAATGTGTGTCAAATAAAATGCCATCAGGTATAGCCTGATATTATAACAGTTTCTGGTGGCTGCTTCTCAATTCTCTTTGTTCTGGGTGCTTGCTTTGAAGGGTTTCTGCACTGCGTTAGGACAGTGTTATAAATCAGGTGTCGTGAACTAACTCCATCCCACCCTCCGAAGCAGAACTGGCTCTCCCTGCGGCATGGAAAATGCACAAAGGACACACGGGTTTTTATCATCTCCTAACATCAGCATAACTTCTCAGCATCACGTAGAAAATTAAGATCATGTAAAAAAAAATCTGTTATATGGATGGTCTAGAACCGAAGCACACACCTGTCTGAGGGGAGGATGCCTGCCCCATGCCTGCAGAGCTTGCTGTCCCATAAAGATCCCACTGGAATTTCAGTACCTGAGGAGCCCTCCGAGCCCTTCTGTCAGGAGGCTGTGGCTCTCTGGTTAGCTGGTGCAGGTCTTAGGTTGCCACCTCCCCATCGATGGGCTAGCGTGGGTGGTTCGAGAGGATGGAGCAAATGGGGTTGTTGGTTTGCCTCTTGCGAAAGCAAGTCTGCTTCCAAGAAGGGAAAACAATCCTGTGACCACAAGCCCGCCTGCACCTGCCTCCAACTTTCTAGGGGGCCTCAGAGGAGCTCCTGCGGTAGAGGGACTCCCCAACTCCCGCATCGAGTCCCACTGCCCCTCTCCTGGAGTGCCACCCAAAGCCGCCTTTCAAAGTCCAGCCGCTGCCTCTGCCAACGCCAGGTGCCTAAACAGATTCTTGGTCTTCCTTCCAAAGCCAGCTTCCCCCCCCTTAACATGGGCCAGTCACTGCCAGGCTCTCCCTCTTTCTAATCCCTGGAGTCCGTCACAAAGACTTGGCTCTTCCTCCAGAATCTCTCCTGCATACGCTTCTTCCTTCCCATCTCCACCACTCAAGGCTTAAGCTTGTCACCTTCGTGCCTCCGAATGCGCTCCTCCTCCAGTGCCCCCCATGTTGTCACCAGGGACACCAGTCAAGAGCCAGAAATGCTCCCCATTGCTTCTAGGACGGTGATCCTCAAAGTGTGGTCCGAAACCAACAACAGCACTTGGGAATATGTTAGGATTTCAAGCTCTCGGGCCCACCCAGACAGGCTGGATCAGGAGTGCTGGAGGTGGGGTCCAGCCAGCAGAGTAACAAACGCTCCAGGGAAAACTGATGCCAGCTCAAAGTTGAGAACCACTGCTCTAGGAGACATTTCAAATGCCTTCGGGCGGCAGCCAGGGCCCCGCCTTGTCTAATCCGCACACCTGTCCATTCATCTCATCTCTTACCATCTCCTTAAATTACCATCCCCACCCCCACCCCACAGCCACCTCATGGGCCCCTGATCTGGGGAAGAACCTGGCCTTGGAGGCTTTACCGTCTCTCCTCCCTCTTAGAACCTGAGCCCACCCCCTTCCGCTCCAATCCACCTTCTCCCTGAAGACCCCACTCCACCCCTCCGCCACCCTGCAGGCTCTGGTACACCTTCCTTCCTGGGCGTCCCTGGACTGCCTTCTGAGACAGGGCCCACATTGTATTCCTCTTCGAGCCCCCCAAAGTGTCCTACACAGGGCAGGTGTGTGATAATGATCTGTTCATTTAGGCAACAGTGTTGACTGATTGGTTGATTTATAACTGGAAAAGTCTGGGCCCCGTAGGGCAACAGAAGAAACCTGTTTTTAATGCCTTAATGTGCCAGGCCCTCTCCCTAAATGATTTCACAGACTTGATCTTACTTCATTCTATCAACAGCCACACAAGGCTGATGTTATTTACCCATCATCTGGCTGCAGATGGGAACGGTCAGAGGAGGCGGCTCACTGAGGATCATAGCTCCAAACGGCCGTGCAGCCTCATTTCCTAAAGAACCAGAACGTGACCGTGCATCTGTGTGCAGAGGCTTGCCCGGGGAAGGGATAGCCAGTGACTCTGCACGGTTCCCTCTGACGTACTGGCTGCAAAAACATCCCCCGTTGCACACGTCCCACACCAGGCAGCTGCAGCATTTCAAAGCTCAGGAAATAAGCCCCAAGAATGCAATCAGTCTAAGACGTCTTTGGTTTATCACCCCATCTCACACTTCTTTCTCTTAAGATGTTGCCAACTAAAAAAAAGTGCAGATGGGGAAATCTAGTTATATGCCATAGGCAGGACACTGGGGAGGGTTACGTGGCCGAGGTGACACCCATGAGCGGTGGGCGTACAGAGTCACCACGAGGCCACATGTCATCCTTCAGAGGAAGAGGTGGAATGCCTCGGAATTCTCCAATCCAACTTCTTCCCTTCGAAGCCTCCGTGTCTCCAAATTTCACACTGTCTTTTCCCTTACTGTCCTTACCTTCCTTAATATCCACTCAACTAGTTTCTTTTTACAAAGCATTAAAAATGTGTGCATTTTCCAAACACATTTATGCTGTACACAATACAGTAATCTTAACTGACGAATCACTTAGGACGCTGTGCTTTCCCCACACCTGTGCCAACAGGATGACGTAGGACACTATAGTTTGGGCCATTTGCTCCCTTCTGAATGGTCTCCATACCACACAATTTTCGCCACACGGATTCCTATTCAGATGTATGCAATCAAGTGATGCTGTATCAAAAAGCTGGGCAATTTTATAATCAATCGAAATAGAGTTTGATAACTCTAAATGGAGAAGCAGCCACCTCTCAAGATTGACCCTTCGTCAGAGGGGTCTTGCAAATGCAGGCTGCTTTCTTGAGAATATAGTCCCCCACCTCTTCCGAGCCACTCACTCACTCACTGGCTGACCTCAGTTCCCCTCTGTTCTTATCTGCCTAGCCCACAGAACTGAGAAGAACATTCTTACAAAGTTCCCACATAGACCACAAACGATATGCTACCAAAATGGCCCCATGCGCTGCAATCGAGCTGACCGGCCAGAGCCAGGTTGGGCTGGGCCATCAGGTCAACCCCAGTGACCAACCGAGATGAGAGAGACTCCAAGCAAGGGTCCCGTGAAGTGTGGCTGTGACTCCAGAGAAAGCAGGAACATTCCCTGGCCTCTCTGTCCCTCTGGGGTGGCCTGGAAAATGGGCCTGGCTTCTTAAAGTTCCACAGCCCAGAGCTCCTGGGTGCCCTGTCTGATCTCAACATTTCTCTCACAGCACGCCACTGGCAGGCCACGGCCTCAGCCCAGCAGCGATGGACAGAGTCAGGTGGCTGGACTCCCTTGAGCTTACATTCATTAAGGAAGAACGGCCACCGCTCGGCAGAGCAAAACTGCCGGCCGGCGCCTCTCCTGCTCTCTGTCCTCGTGTGTCCTCCACTTCATTCACTCATTTCAGACAAGGAACACAGCCCTTCCAAAGACTGACATTCATTCTATCCCTTAAATTTCCATCTCGGCTCCCCACTCGGGTGAAGTTTAACTGGATTCCGATTCCGCTGGCCTTCCATGAGCTGGTCTGATTCACAGGAGGCAGCTGATCCAAACTTACGTAAACTCTCTGGGGGTGGAAATACCTTCCTCACATGCCCAAAGTTCATTGCTTTGAAATTATATGGTTATAGAAACCCTTCCAAAAACTTACGTGATGTCTAAGGACTCCCTGAAACGTAAATAAAATGAAGAAGCATAAACAGAAAACAATTAATACTTGCACCTACAGTCTTTGAAGAGCCAAGAAGTGCAGCCTGCATGGCTTTTCAAGATAAGACAGAGACAGGGAGAACATCACGGGGCCTGCACCTCTGCCCACAGTCAGAAGCAGGAGGGGCAAAATGGAGCATGAGATTTTTGCTTCATGCCCCATAAACGAGTAATTATCTACTCTAATCATGCACCTCCTTCTTTTAAACAGATACCAAACATCTTGAAAGACAGCACGCATGCCCTGCAACAGGGAACAGAACATTCCCCCACCTGTGCACTAAACACTCCATGCTAAGCCATTTGGGAGATGTTTGCCGTGTCACAATTTAATTGCTACTCAACGTCGGAATAAAGTTTTATTGAATATAGCCACATCCATATGTTTATTTACTGTCTACGGCTACTTTTGTGCTAAAAGGACGCTGTGGACTTAACCGTGAAAGAGACCATATGGCCCACAAGGCTTAAAACATTGACAATTTGGTCCTTTACAGAAAAAGTTTGCCGGCCCTGGGGCTCTACACAATCTTTAGATACAAGGAGGCTTTGGAATGTTCCCATCAGTGGACATCAAAAGCCTCCTACTTGAGGGGCGTCTGGGTGGCTCAGTCAGTTAAGCGTCCGACTTCAGCTCGTCATGATCTCATGGTTTGTGAGTTTGAGCCCCATGGGAGCTCTGTGTTGAAAGTCCAGAGCTTGGAGCCTGCTTCGGATTCTCTGTCCCCCTCTCTCTCCGCTCCTCCCCAGCTCATACTCTGTCTCTCTCTCTCAAAATAATAAACATTAAAAAAATTTTTTCTTTAAATCTTCTACTTGATATGGCTCCTCTCCCACACCTTGTGGTTGCAGCCGGTCCTGACAAACACACCACACACCACAATCTCCACACCTCAGTCGACAGTGACTAACACATTACCACCCACCTGAATTGTCTCGAGTGCATGTGAGCACCAAAATCAAAGCGGGGCAATGCAAACGTGGTTAGCCTGACATCCTGTTGCTTTCTTTTCCTGACACGTCTCCAGGACAAACTTGCAACCAAGGGGTCCACTCCAAGTCACCGCGTTGTCTCTTCCTTCCTGCCTCCAGCAACTTCCTCCATAGAGGGTACTTGGGAAGAAGTGTCTGACATCCAGCTCACACGAACAGGATGAACACAGCAGACTAAACAACAGAAGTGTCTGCTCATGCAGGAATTTTAGAATCTAAAGTCTTAGAGGTGCACAGGCGGCTGGCACAAGCTGAACTCAGCCTCTTGGCGGGGTTCCTTTATCTAAAGCACAGCGCCCTCACATGGTGCTGAAGGGAAGGACAGCCTTTCCGAACACCGGAGGACTGAAGTGAACCCTCTGGCAGCTCAGATGCCACCTGTGAGAGGGCCCAGCCTTCCACTCTGTGAGGATTTGGAATCCGTGGTATCCAGATTTCCACCCTCAGCTCCTTCACAGATAGCTCCTCGCTGGAAACTTTACACCAAGAAGTATAAACTCTGACCTCTAGAGAAACTCACTAAACCACAGCAAATGGGATTCAGATGTTTCCATGTACAGTACAGTGATGTGACCTAGACTTTAAACACTTTGGCAAAAACAGGAAAAATGATGTGGGCCTTCCAGTCCCTCCCAGAACATGATACAGCCTTGACCCGACTGCTCCGGTGATCTGAGCCTTTCTCACTCCTCCTTAAGCCTCCTCGCCCACAGTCCGCATTCCCTGCCCCTGTTCCACATTAGCCCCTAACGGGCTCCCTCCACGGTCCGTTTTCCTTGTTTAACCAAAGACGTCAATTTCTCCCAGGCCAGCAAAAAGTAGATCATGCTGATCAGGACGCAGAACTAAGTCCTGCAAGGAGAACCAGTGAAAGTCAATCCTAGGGAATTACCGCCCCCCCCCCAAGTTCCTCTACATAGCTGGGAAGAAAGCAGAAGTCTCACACAAAGACTTGGACCCCCAGGCTCTCTGGCTCTGCTGCAAATTCTCGAGGACTTGTTGCATACTATGCGGGTAAGGGCTAGAGAATTCTAGACGGTGAAGCAAGATAAGGCAGAGGTGGGGGAAAGCACGTCAGGGAAGAACAGACGCAAAAGAGTACCAGGCACTGCATACCCAGAGGCCGATCATGACAGAAGACAGAGAAACAACTTGTGCGCTTCATGCTCTGAGCCGATACCAAGCTTTGTTGCCGGGCAGCCCATCTGCCAGCCATGTGCGCTCCTAGGGGGCACCATGGAGGAGCTGAGAAGCATTTGGCTGGGCACCAGCACGCAGTGAGCAAGTCGGAGCACGAGCGGGGCAGAGGTGCACAAGAACGACCCTGGCCCCTCCAAGCACTGTCACAGAGCCTCAAATGTAGCAGGGTAGAGTCCCCAGGGTAGGGTAGCTACCGCCATAGCAAGGGTGCTTCCGGGGACTGGAAGGGGGTCTTATCACCAATGGTAAGCCCTCCTCAGGCCTGGCTGAGGGTGGCAGCCAGACAAATACCTGCTTACAGTATAAGGGAACAAGGGTATGAATACTCCCTGTCTTCGTTCTCAAGGTTTCAACTAAGAAGAGAAGGTTAGTGGCCCGTCAGGGGCGCCCTCCAAACTTTCCTTCTCGCGATAAAGACTCAAAAGGACAGAAGGGAGGTGAATGCTCACTACCCTACCCCCAAATCCAAGAAGAGATGCTATATACACCTATAAGTGTTCCCCAGGATGTGCGCACGGACACACCTGAGCAGATGGACATAAACAGTGTTCTCTCTAAACTTGGGTGAAGTGCGCCTCTCAGTCCAGGGGCCTGACAGGTTTCATCTCCGCTAGACCCGTGCTCTCCTGGGCGAGCTGCTGTGCATCCCCCAATGCAACCCCAGAACAGCGCAGTCCCTGTGCACTTCAGAGGTTCAACAGAGCCAATAGAAGACACTAGATAATTAGACGCTTCCCTTCTCAACCCTTTTGCTCAGACATCCTCCAGAAGGTCAGGGCGGGAAGAGGGAAGGTTCCCTCCAGACAGCAGGAGAGCACCCCTGGAGACTGAACTTCCCGCCAAGGCGCCCTCACCCCCATCACAACCTTCCCCAGGGACCACCCCTGGCGCCGAGACAGAAAGACAGGCAGACCCGGAGGGGGCGCGGGCAGTACCAGGCCGCCGCCGGCACCGCAGGCACTGAGCGAGACGAGGGAACTGGGGTGGCCCAGCACGCGGCCCGAGTAGAAGCACAGCTCGGTGGGGCGTCCGCGGCGCCCCGCCGCGCCGGCCTCCTCCACCTCGAAGCCCCGGGACAGGAAACGCAGATCGTGGCGAAGCTGCAGGTATAGGTCGCGCCCGAAGGCCGGCAGGTGCAGCAGCAGGGCGCGCTCTCCGGGCCGGACTCGCGGGGCGGCTGGGGGCGCGCGGGGGCGCCGGCGCTTTCGGGGCCCGGGGGCGCCGGGCAGCGACGGCAGGTGTACGTCGTCAGGGCGCACCCGCCGCGGCAGCACCACCTCCACGTCGGCCGCCGCGTCGCCGACAGCTGCGGGGAAAGAGGAGACGCGTCAGCGCGGCGGGGCCCGCCCGGCCGCCCGCCCGCCCTCCCTCCGGCCGCCCGCGGCGCACGGGGTCCAGCGCTGGGCACGCCGCGCCAGCGCAGGGACAACGCGGCCCCGGGCTGGCGCTCCCTTCCCTTCCCTGGCTCCGGTACCTCCGTGCCGGCCGGCGCCTCCGCCCGGGCCCCGCGCCACCCGGGGAAGGTCTCCAGCGCGGCCGCCCGGAGCACCTCCGGGGCCGGCGGCGCGGCACAGGCATCCGGAGACCCGGCGGCTGCGCGGCCGCCCTGGAGGCGCCTGGAGCCGGGTCCTTCGGCCGCGGCCCGCATCCCCTCGGCCCCGAGCGCTGTCAGCGGTCCGCCGCGGGACCCCGGCCGCGAAGGCAGGCGGGGGCCGCCAGGATACCTCGGGAGGGTAAATGGAAGGTGGCCGCGAGAGGCACAGGAGAGGAAGAGGCGGTGGGCGAGGGAGCGCTACCTGTGCCCGGGTCCAGTCCCCAAACCAGCAGCAGCAGCAAGGGCAGGACGAGAGGAGGCAGCAGGGCGCCGTCACACATGGTACTTGGGAGGTGCAGCCCCCCAGAAGGTCGCGGCGGAGCAGGAGCGCGCGAGGCGGCGGCGCCAGCCGGAGTGAAGCCCTCCAGCCTTTGGAAAAAGTAATTAGCGCTGCGGACAAACCCAACGTGGTAAATCCCAAGCCCCGCCTTCTCCTCGAAAAACAGGAGGCGATTGGACTCTCGCTTTCCCCTGCCCCGCCTCCCGCTTCCCCATTGGCTAGAACAAGTCTAAACCAGGGTGCGTAGTTAGGTTGTAAGCACTTTCTTACACGTGGTTTCTGGGCAGTGGCGAGGATGGGACACCAGGTGGCGCCAGGGAGCCTCCGGGAACTGCGCTAGCCTGAAGGACTTGGGAGGGCACCTGACTGGGTCTTCAGAGTTTGTTCTCCTTGTCAAAGTGCTCTCTGACCCTGCTGCCCCGCGTCCCAAGACGACAGGCCAGAAATCTTCCTGGACAACCGGTTTCATCCATAAAACCACATTCTTTCCGCATCTGGAGTAAAACTAGTTTGGGTTGTTTGTGGATATATATTTCTTGCACCACCTGATGGTTACATACATCACACTGGTGTTTATCCAAATCCCTCACACCTCCTGTCCTCTTTATCCTCACAGAAGCCAGTAGTACAGGCATGATCGCACCTTCTTACAGATTGAGAAACTGAAGGAGAGAGAGCTTAAGGAGCTTGCTAAGTTATCCAGTGAGTTTAACAAGAGCTAGAGCGTGGTCCTGACTTCCAGCCGGGTGCTGCTTACAACAAACAGCAAGCAAGAGGCTTCAAAGGCAGGTAGGAGACCATATTAGCCCGATTTGAGGAGTTAGGAAACTCGCACAAAGTGGCAAAGCCTGGACTTCAATCTTCCAGCAACAGAATGAGTTCATTCTTTTCCCACCAGAGTATAACTGCGGTTTGCTAGAGAGATGATTCCTTTAGCTTCCTGAGGAGCATCGTGTAGAAAACAAAACAAAACAGAATTAACTAAGACATTCCCCTTTCTCAGGTCTCCCTTCTCCCCTCATTGTCCTGCCCCTTACTGTTTTCTCAAAGCAGAGAGGTTACAGCACCCTTAGTGGATTCTGCTTGGGGCCTTTCAAAATCTAAAATTTATCAGAAGGAATCCAGAGGTGGGGTGCCTGGGTGGCTCCATCCTTAAGCGTCTGATTGTTGATTTCGGCTCAGGTCATGATCTCATGATTTGTGATATTGAGCCCCACATCAGGCTCTGGGCACTGATCTCGGAGCCTGCTTGGACTCTGCCCCTCCCCTGCTCTCTCTCCCTCTCTCAAAAAATAAACTAATATAATTTTTTTTTAAGAAGAAGGAATCCAGAGGTGAAAATTGTCCAACTTCCATGACATTTAATTAACCCCTGGAGTCCACTGTGTTCCTAGTTCTCAACCGCTTTGACTGTAGCAAACTTGCTGCTCTGCCTGTCCTCCAGGGTATGGCCATGGAACCTTTTCCTGCTCTGTCGACCCCTGCCCTCCCCAGGGGCTGACTGCTGCTAGGCACTTAGCTCCATGGGCTGCCACTCACTGCTAGGTACCACATGTCCACACTCGTCCAAAAGAGGCTGGGGCTTTTTCCTTCCCCCTTGACAGCAGCCTTGGCCCATTACTGATGGCACAAGAAGTCATGGTGAGCATTTTGGTGCAGCTTTGTTAGCAAAAGAGCCACCTCGCAGACCTGCCCCGGAAAGCCAGGGAGCATCAGCCACTCCGCTTCGTGAGAACAATTACTTCTGCCATTTGAGGTAGTCATCATCGACCTATCACATGATTCTCTAACGCATCGGTCCATAGGAGCATCTAAATTAAAACACCAGCAAGATACTCTTCCATCCCCCAGACTGTCCAAAACCAAAGAGCTTGGAAATATCAAGACTTGGAGACGTTCTCCTGCCAGTGGGTGGGAGGGTAAACTGGCACAGCCACTTTGAAGAACAGTCAGGCAAACCGTAGTAAAATCGGAACACTACACACCCTACAACTTCGCAATTCCTCTTCTGGCTCACTACCACAGAGAAACACTGGCACATGTATATGAACGTTCACCACGGTGCATTGCGAAGAGCAAAAATATTGAAAACCTGAATATCCGTCATTAGGTAAATGGCTAATAAAACACAAGGCACCAATTAAATGCAATAATCTCCTATTTATAACAACATGGACAGAACTCTAAGACTGGCTGTCAAATTTTTAAAAATCAAGTTGAAGAATCATGCACATGAAAATGACAATATTTCCATCAATACGCACAGTATTAAATCGTTTGTATGGTAAAATCATAGGAAAAGTCTGGAGGGATACACACCAAACTTTTTTAAAGGTTTGGTGTTCTTTTTATATTAAGTTGCATGAAAGGATGTATGTCAGGGTCCAGGCGGGATAACTGCTACATTGTGGATATTTCAAGCAGGGGGAGTTTAACATGGAGAATTGATTACAAAGGTTAGGAAGAGCTGAAAGCATGAGTTCAGTGATTATATGCTGCCCTGGCCCCTGTGGTGCATTCCAGCCCCAGAGGCCTCTGCCTCCTGCTGCACTATTGAAGATACAGTCACACCTGGTTCTGGATCTACCAGATGCCTGGAGTAGACCACCCTTATGCACATTGCTACACCAGCAACTTCGAACACCAGATCCTTATCTCTGTTCCTTGCCATCTGATCTCCTGCCAGGGCCTCTTTTTTGGCAGAATCCAACAGGAAGCCTAAGAAAATGTAAGGGGGCCACAACATTTAGTAGAAGACTTTCAGTCTCAACAATGAAAAGCAGAACTTAGAAGCAAGCCTGTGGAGCTGAGAGACAGACCTTCTAATGGTCTTGATCTGGCCTCGATGAGTCTGAATTCCCTTTGCCCCTCACTGCTGTGTTCATCGGTCATCATTGGAAGTTTAAGCCTCACTTCCAAAATGATCTGTTGATCCAATGCAATCCCTATCCAAATTCCATTGGCATTTTTTCACAGAAATAGCAAAAACCCAAAATTAATATGGAACCATAAAAGACCCCAAATGGCCAAAGCAACCTTGAGAAAGAAGAACAAAGATGGGGAGGTATCCCACTTCCTGGCTTCAAACTATATTACAAAGCTATAGTATTATAGCTAGAACAGTCGGGTTCCAGCATAAAAATAGACACATAGACCAATGGAAACAGAAGAAAGAGCCCAGAAATAAGCCCAGGTACTTCCAGTCAACTAATCTTCGACAAGGCACCCAAGAATACTTGAAGGGAAAGAACAATCTCTTCAATAAATGGTGATTGGAAAACTGAATATTCATATGCAAAAGAATGAAATTAGACCCCTATCTTACACCACTCACAAAAATCTACTTGAACTAAATTAAAGACATAAATGTTAAACTTGAAACCATAAAACTCATAGAAAACAAGGGAACATAGCACAGGGAATAAGCTCCTTGGCACTATTTTTGGCAATGATGTCTCTGGATGACACCAAAAGCACAAGCAACCAAGCAAAAATCGACAAGTGGATTTTACATCAAATCTAAAAGCTTCTGCATCAACAAAATGAAATGGGAGAAAATGTCTGCAAACCATATATGGGGTAAGGAGTTGATAGCCAAAATATAGAGGGAAATCACACAACCTAATAAAAAATAATAATCTGATTTGAAAATGAGCAAAGGACCCAAACAGACATTCTTCCAAAGAAGACCTACAAATGGCCAACAGGTACATGAAAGGATGCTCAGCGTTGCTCAGCATCAGGGAAAAGCAAATCAGAACCACAATGAGATATCACCTCACACCTGTTAGGATAGCTGTTACCACAAGGACAAGAGATAAAAAGTGTTGACGAGGACGTGGAGGAAAGGGAACCCTCATGCACTGTTGGAGGGAATGTAAACTGGTTCAGCCATTAAGGAAAACAGTATGGAGGCTCCTCAAAAATTTTTAAATAGAACTACCCTGTAATCCAGCAATTTCACTTTGGTACACATATCTGAAGGAAGACATATATACTAGGTGAAATAGTTCAGTCTCTAAAAGACAAATACTATACAATTCCATGTATATGAGGTACCTAGAATGGTCAAATTCATAGAGATGCAAGGTAGGAGGGTGGTTACCACCTGCAGGGGTAAGCGGGGTGGGGGGGGGGAGGTAAGGGGTTATTTAATGCATACAAAGTGTCCATTTGGAAAGATGAAAAAGTTCCGGAGAAGGAGGGTGGTGATGGTCGCACAATAGTGTGAATGTACTTAATGAACTGTATACTTAAAATGGCTAAAATGGTCAATTTTATGTTATGCATATTTCCCCACAATAAAAGAATGCTTTAAGAAAGAAACTGTTATCATTGGCTATGATCTCATTTCATCTTAACACACACAAACCGCCTTGTCTTAATTTTGTGTAAGGGCAGAGTTTAATCCCATTTCGTGCGTGGAGCAGAGGGCTCAGGGTGAGATGAATATAAGACGAATAAGCAAACAAAATGCCTACAGGTGGCAGTGGAGACCTGAATCTGACATAAGGAAAGCCATCTTCCTGGTCTGGTGTTCAAAAGAATTGCTTGTGCCCATAGTTGACAAAACTGTTGACAAAATGACTGTTCAGCACGTCCACCTGCTTTTAGTGAGCAGCTCTATTCTGCTGCTCACTGTGGTCTTTTCCCATCATGAGGTCCAGCAATGGACCCCCAGCAGGTCAGGTATATTGCATCTCTTGGCCTCTCTGGATGCTTCACAGTGGACACTCAGGTTTGATGCTGGTAGGCATCAGAGACCATCACTGTTGTTGTTAGTGAAAGCAAGGCCCTGCCAAGACCCACCATTTCAAAGCCCATACTTAGAAATAGAGGGCCTGAGCCACAGACTGGGCAGAGTATAAACAGAACTGTAGGCGCTTAGGCCAAATAAGATCCTCTTGAATCCCTAACTCAGGGCTTTCTTGAGCTGGTCATTGGTGAGTCCGGGGGACAAGACACATGTGTCAACTTGATCTATCTGTAGATGGAAGAAGGGCCCTGGGGCCTAAAGATCAGTAGGCATTGTCAGGGTGTTGAGGAGAGAGGGTAAGTGAGGGAACTCCACATCACAGCCTCGTCTCTCAGACTCAGTTCACTTGGTTTTTGAGACAAGGAGCCCTCCTTTGGCAACCAACGAGATGGCACATCCTCGCCAGCAGGGGGCGTCCAGCATCAGTCTTGTCTTCTAAACCAGAATTAGTATGAAATGCAGCTGTCTCTGCTTCAAAGGCAAGGTTTTTCTGATTTATGTTTCACCCTTTCCCTACTGAGCCTGGATTCCAGCCTGAAATGCACTACTTAGCCAGCATCCTAATACCCTGAGTGAATCTAACCTCTCCCAGTGGGGTCTGCACACTCCTCCCTGGTACCAGGGTGCTGGCTGCATCTGCTATACCAGGAATGGGTGCCCTTGCCACATGGGACCATTCCCTCCTGACCCCGCGAACAGCCCCGTCTGGAAATTCCTGCTGATCTCCATTCTGCGATACTGCAGAACAGGCCCAAGTTACTACTCCTTTGAGAAGTGATTTTTTAGGGGGAGTGCCTGGGTGGTTCAGTAGGTTAGGCATCCCACTCTTGATTTCAGCTCAGGTCATGATCTTGTAGTTGGTGGAATACAGCCCTGCATAGGGTTTTGCACTGACAATGTGGAGCCTGCTTGGGATCCTCTCTCTCCCTCTCTTTGCCCCTCCCCCACTCACATTTTTCCTTTCTCTCACTCTCTCTAAAATAAACATCTTTTTAAAAATACAAGTTATTTTTTTTAGTCTAGCTATTATTTGTTCAATGAGGGTTTGCTACTAGCCCTAACTATTCCCAATATCTTGGCTCTACCTACCCTCAGGCTGCCTTTTGGAGCAGAGTGTCCACCAAAGTCTTTCAGTGTCCCCATTGTTGAAAAGACAACTCTATCCTCATGTCCTTCTGAGCATCGCCAGAGGCACCGTCTGACTAGGAGGCAGCACTCTGCAGCTCCAAGTGTCTGAATTAGGAGGATGAGGGGCTTTCATGCAAGACATGAGGACAGTGATTTCTCTCCCCAGGGAACAACTGAGAGACGAAGTATATTTTCCGTTCTCCGCAACACGCCTTTCTCCTCTCTCATGTCTTTCTTCTCCTTCAGCATTGCCCCTTAAGGTTCCAGAGACCTCCTTCTGTCCCAGCTCTCCCGTTGCACAAGAAAGCAGCTTGTCTGATATATTAGGTTCAAATGTGATGCAACACAGGCTGAAAAACAGAATTGACGCAAATATATATTTGATTTCAATGTAAATGCAAATGATGATGGCTCAAATTATGTCATAATCATAGAGTGTACAATCTATGGCATTGGGCAACTTTATAGAAACTCAGACAAAACCTAAGTTAGATTCTGTGATGGCTGTAAAATACACTTGACCCTTGAACAACATAGCTTTGAACTGTGCGGGTCCACTAACATGCAGATTTTTTTTTTAATATAAATACAACACAGTACTATATACATATTTTTCTTTCTTATGACTTTCTTAATAACATTTTCCTTTCTCTAGCTTACTTTGTTGTGAGAATACAGTGTACACTACATAGCACATGCAAACTATGTGTTAACTGCCTGTTTATGTGATCAGTAAGGCTCTGGTCAACAGGAAGGGGAGTCAAAAGTTACATGTGGATTTTCAACTGTACAGGGGTCAGCACCTCTAACCCTCCTATTGCTCAAGGGTCAACTGCATATCTTCTAATTATGACCCCCTCCGTTCAACAGGCAGAACCTAGTTCCTCCACTTGGAAAGTATGCTACACTCGCTGACCTGCTTCTAACCAACAAAGTATTGAGAATGATGGAGTGAGGCTTGGTGATTTCTGGGACTCTGTCATAAAAAGAATACACCCTCTACCTGTTGTTTCCTCTCTCTCTTGTTCTTCCTATTTCTCTCTTTCATCAATTACTTTGGTGGAAACCAGTGGCTATATCATGAGGATACTCACGCAACCCTGTGGAAAAGACCAATGAAAAGAAAACCAACTCGCCAGAACCAACTAATTAGCCTTGGGAGTGAGTGACTTTGAAAGCAGATTTTCCATCCTTAGTCAAGCCTTCATATGATTTTTAAGCCCCAGCCTTAGGGTCAGCCCCAAACATAAAAACAAGAGAAAATAAACTATAATTAGTTTTTTAAGCCACTAAGTTTTTTGGGGCGGAGTGGATAATTTGTTACACAGCAATAGCTAACTAACACAGATCATAACACATACTCAAATTAAATCCAAGATAGATTAAAGATTTGTATGAAAACATTCATTCAATGGTGGCATGTGGGAGGTGGCCATTAGGAGTTCAGTCTACCCAGAAGCAACCTAAATTCACAAGAGGCACCAGACATCTGGTTGGTCACCATCCATGGCTCCTGCACTAAGCCTCGGCCCAGGTCCAGGGATGAGACTGACTGGCTTCCCTGGAAAGCAATAACTGTGGGTGCTTGAATCCGTGCCTACATGTGTTTGGCACCATCAAAGAGAAACTGGGAGTCTCAGCACCCAGAACATAAGCAGATACGCTAGAAAGAAAAAAAAAAGTTATGCACAAAGAAAATGTAATCATAATATGTGCTTGGCTCTGCAGACAACAACTTTTACACAGTCATCATAATGTAAACAATGTAGATGATTTTCAACTGTACAAGTCAACCAGAAAGAAATTCCAGAATAAATCATTCTGGCTATAGAACCAACTGTCAAAGTTATCACCCTGGAAAATGTACAAAGAATAAAAACAGAAGGAAGAGAGGTAGAAGGTTAAAAGGAAAAAAAAAAAAAGAAGAAGAAAAGTATAGAGGGTAAGTATGCTCTCCTTCCAAAGTGGAGAATCGAAAGATATTGCCTGTGGTTGACAAAATAAGAAGTAAAGGTATACATATATATATTTTTATTTACCAGGGCAACCAATAAAAGAAATAAAACTCTCTTATACTGGGGCAAGAATGTGATAAAAGTGAGATAAATCCTCATTCATTATAGCAGTAAATCAACTGATATGTCTAATCTTGATATCTAAAACACATTGATATAAAAATAGTTTTTTAGGGGCAACTAGGTGGCTCAGCTAAGTGTCCAACTCTTGGTTTCAGCTCAGGTGATGATCTCATGGTTCATGGGTTCAAGCCCTGCATCGGCATCTGTGCTGACAGTGCAGAGTCTGCTTGGGATTCTCTCTCCCGCCCTTTCTCTCGGCCCTTTCCCCACTCATGTTGTCTCTGTCTCTCTCCAAATAAATAAACCTAAAAAAATAGTTTTTATTTTTATTTTTAAAAATGTTTTAACATTTATTCATTTTTGAGAGACAGAGAAAGACAGACTGTGAGTGGAGAAGAGACAGAAACAGAGAGAGAGAAAGAGAGAGAGAGAAACACAGAATCTGAAGAAGGTTCCAGGCTCTAAGCTGTCAGCGCAGAGCCCAATGCGGGTCTCAAACTCACAAACTGTGAGATCATGACCTGAGCCGAAGTTGGATGCTCAACCGACTGAGCCACCTAGGCACCCCAAGAATAGTTTTTTAATGACGTGAAGGATGCCATCAGAAAAACTAAGAGAAATAGTTAAAAGGGAGTGAGTATGGAAATGTGCCATTGTTTCAGACTTTAAGAATTTTCTTCTCATTTGCTTTCTTTGTCGAATACAGTATTTTGAAAAAAGTAAATCTTTAAAAAAATTCCAATGTGTTCCCACCTTTAATATATTCAGCATATTGCCTTGTGTCTCCAAGTGGGGTACACTTGTATGGCATAATATACCCAAACAAACTACTTAATCTTACAATAATTCTGTCAGGGAAAAAAACATGATCCCTCATCATAATCAGATAGGGAAAGTGAATTGAGAAATGTTAATGACTTGCCGGAGAGGACTTAGTAAATTATTTCCTTAAGAGTTAAAACTTCTGGGGTGCCTGGGTGGCTCAGTCAGTTGAGCAACTGACTCTTTATTTTGGTTCAAGTTCGTGATCCTAGGGTTGTGGTATCAAGCCCCATGTCAGGCTCCACACTGAATGTAGAGCCTGCTTAGGATTCTTCGCCATATTTCTCTCTCTCTCTCTCTCTCTCTCTCTCTCTCTCTCTCTCTCTCCCTCCCTCCCTCCCTCGCTTTGCCTCTCTCCCCAGCTTGTACTCTTTCTAAAATAAAAAATATAAAATTTAAAAATTAAAGAAAAAGAGTTATAACTTCTTAAAACATTGACCATTTCTTACAAGCGTCCCTTGAGGTATAAAGAGTCCCACTTCATGGATAAAGGTATAATGGCAACAAAGATATGTAATTTCCCCCCTGGATTCCAAGGAGTTGGTAGATGAATATGGTTCCCACTTCCTTCCTGCTTTATTGCTTCCTCTGTGGGAAGTGGTGACCGTCAGCACAGCGTCTAACAGCTGAAAACAAAAGGAAGCAAGTGAGGTGCAAAGGCCTCATCATAACCCTTTCTGTGGGCATTATTAACCACATTCTACAGATGGAGCCATATCACTAGGGAAAATAAGCTTTGTGCTCATTGAGGCCACATAGCAGGTCAGTGGTAGCACTGAGATTTGAATCAGTGTTGGGGCACCAGAGTCATGCCTGTCATTATGTGGGGGGAACCTGGAAGAAAAAGGGGAAGTTCACGCCTATGAATGGATCATATGGCTGGGTAGTAAACCTGTCTCTCACTGTCTGTATAGTTTAAGGCAACATTTTTCTCTCCTCGGATCCTCCATTTTCTCATCTGTAAAAGGAGAAGGTGAGCTAGGTTACCTTTTGACTTGAGCTTGATTGTAGCCTAGCTGATGAAATCAGGCAAGAAAAATAAATAAAAAGATTTTATTGGGAAGGAAGAAATAAAACTGCCTTTATTCACAGAGAATATCATCATCTTTGCAGTTATAAATTATAAAGACTACTACAGTTTTTTTAAGTTATAAGGACTAATAAGTACATTCAGCAAGGATCCAAGATACAAGATCAGTATAAAAAGTTCAATTTTAGAGGTGCCTGGATGGCTCAGTCAGTTAAGTGATAGACTTTGGCTTAAGTCATTATCTCACAGTTTGTGCGTTTGAGCCCCACATCGGGCTCTGTGCTGACAGCTCAGAGGCTAGGGCCTGCTTCGGATTCTGGGTCTCCCCAACATGCACTCTGTATCTCTCTCTCCCTCTCTCTCTCTCTCTCTCTCTGTAAAAAATAAATAAAACATTAAGAATTTTTTAATTAAAAAATTGTTTAAATCTCAATTTTTAAAATTTCTCAATTCATTAGCAATGAACAATCAGAAATTAAAATCTAAAAATACCATTTACAATAGCACAAAAAATATGAAATACTTAGGGATATGTTGAAAAAACATGCCAAAGACCTGTATGCACAAACTACAGAACATCACAGAGCAAAATTAAAGAAGGCCTAAATAACTGGGGAGATGTACAATACTCATAAGACTCGGTATTGCTAAAATGTTAATCCTCTCCAAATTGATATACATATTTGATACGTCCTTAAACAAAATCCCAGCAGACTTTTAGAAAACCTGATAACCTGAGTCTAAAATTCATAGGGAAATACAAAAGTCCTAGAAAACAACTCTGAAAAAGAACAGTTGGTGGGCTCTCTGATTTCAAGATTTTTTGTAAATCTACACTAATCAGGACAGCATGGTGTTTGCATCAAGTTAGACAAAAAAGATCAATAGGACAGAAAATAGAATCCAGACATAGACCCACACATATGCAGACAACCAACTTTTGGAAAAGGTGCAAAGGTGGAGAAAACATAGTCCTTTTTTAAACGTGGCTAGAAAATTCAGATATCCATAGGAAAAAAAAAATTAACATGCATACCTTGCATCATGTATAAAATTAATTCAAAGCGGAATATAAACCCAAATGGAAAACTTTAAACTTTCAGGAGAAAATCATTATGACTACAGGAAAAAATAATTATTAAGATAGGGCACCAAAAGAATGATCCATTAAAAGGCATATTGATAGACTGGACTTCACCAAAATTAAAAACATTTGCTCTACACAAAACACTGTTATGGAATGAAAAGACAAGGCACAGGCCAGGAGAACATATTTTGCAGAGCATATATCTGATAGGTTACTTCTATCCAAAATATATACAGAACTCTCAAAACTCAATAACCTCATTCAAAACTGGTTAAAAGATTTGTATTTTTACATCCTCCAATGTTTCACAAATTTCTCCAGAGAAGTTTCAAAAATGGCCAGTAAGCACATAAAAAGATACTCAACATCATTAATCACTAGGGAAATGCAAACCCAAACCATGATGGAATACCAGCTCATACCCATTAGGATGACTGCTCTCAAAAACAATGGAAAATATGAAGTGTTGATGAGGATATGGAGAAATTGACTGGTGGGAAAATACATTGCTGGTGGGAAAATAAAATGTTGCAGCCTCGTATAAAAATACGGTAGTTCTCAAAATGTCAAACATAGGGGCACCTGGGTAGCTCAGTTGGTTAAGTGTCCAACTTCAGCTCAAGTCATGATCTCAAAGTTCGTGACTTCAAGCTCCGTGTTGACCTCTGTGCTGACAGCTCAGAGCCTGGAGCCTGCTTCAGATTCTGTGTCTCCCTCTCTCTGGCCCTCTCCCACTCATTCTCTCTCTCTCTTTCTCTCTCAAAAATAATAAATATTAAAAACATTTTAATGTCAAACATAGAATTACCATATAGCTCAGCATATAGAATAAAAGCTATGGGGTTGGAGAGTCATTGTATAATGGGTATAGAGTATAATGGGCGTAGGATGGACAATAAAAAAACATTTTGGAAATAGATAGTGGTAATGGTAATTGTGAATGTACTTAAGGCTACTGAATTGTACATTAAAAATGGCTAAGATGATAAGTTTTACGTTACATATATTTTAAAATAATAAAAAACTCAATAATAAGATAACACATACCCAATTTTTCAAAAAATGGGAAACATTTTCTTCAACATAGTATTGGAAGTTCTAGCCACAGCACTCAGACAAGAAAAAAAAAAAGAGGTATCCAAATTGGTAAAGAAGTTAAACTGTCACTATTTGCAGATGACATGATACTATACATAAAAAACCCAGAAGACTCCACCAAAAAACTACTGGAAGTAATAAACAAATTTAGTAAAGTTTACAAAAGGATACAAAATAGATACTCAGAATTTGGTAGCATTTCTATATACGAATAATAAAGTAGCTGAAAGAGAAATTAAGAAAACAATTCCGTTTACAATTGAACCAAAAAGAATAAGCTACCTAGAATTAAACTTAAGCAAGGAAGTAAAAGACATGCACTCTGATACCTATAAAACATTGATGAAAGAAATTTAAGATGACACAAACAAATGGAAAAATATTCCATGCCCATGAATTGGATTGGAAGAACTAATATTGTTAAAATGTCCATACTACCTAAAGCGATCTATAGCTTCAATGTAACTTTTATCAAAATACCAACAGCCTTTTGCACAGAACTAGAACAAAAATACTAAAATCTCTAAGGAACGACAAAAGACCTTGAATAGCCAAAGCACTCCTGAGAAAGAACAAAGCTGGAGATATCACTGTCATAGACTCTGGGTCTGGAGTTCTCTCTTGTCTAGCAAGAGGGTGAACGCAAGATTAAAATGCAAGAGAGGCTAATGTCTGGGAGGAGACAAGATCCCCAAGTAAGGGTCTTTGCTCCATTTTTATCAGGATCGGAAGGCTTACAAGCATGATAGACTTACCCAAACAGACAACGAAATCATGAACATTAACTCATGGGCATGGGGGAGAGGGGGTTTTGAAGATATGCGGTGTTAAGGGTTTGGGTCAATACAAAACAAAATCCTGGTGCTGGGCGGAAGATTGTTTAGAGCACATATGACGCACCACCTCTGTTTACCTGAACTGGCCTGGGGAACAAGAAAGACAGAGCATGCTACCTCAGTATCAACAAGGCACCTTTCTTTTGCTAATTAGCTCCCAGTCTGGGCAACTTTACCCTGCTGCCATCCATCGCCCTGTTTACCTATTTTGGTCCTTCCTTCCTGTGAAAGCAGCTTTCTGCAATTATACTAAGTTGGGGGGTGCTTCCACCCTGAATACCTAATTTTGTTTACCTCATTTTTGATGCTTTCATCCTGAGGCTTTTCTATTCCTCTATCTTTGTCATATATTGGGGGCTTTGCCCTGTTTACCTAATCTTGTTTACATAATCTTGGATGTGTGCATGCTGTGGTTTTCTATTTCTTTATGCCTTGTTAACCTACCGGTGCAGGCTCAGGGAATTCCTAAACTTATTCCCCACACATCACAATTCCAGATTTCAAGATACACTACAAAGCTGTAGTAATTAAAGCAGTATGGCACTGGCATAAAAATGGACACATAGATCAACTAAATAGAATAGAGAGCCCAGAAATGGACCTATGCTTATATGGTCAATCAATCTATGACAAATGAGGCAAGATATATAATGGGGAAAAACAGTGTCTTCGATAAATGGTGCTGGGAAAACTGGACAGTTAAATACATAAGAATCAAACTGGACCGCTTTCTTATACCATATAAAAAAATAAACACAAAATGCACTGAAGACCTAAATGTGAGCCCTAAAACCATAAACATCCTAGAAGAGAAAACAGGCAGTAATTTCTCTGACATTGGCCATAGCAACATTTTTCTAGATATGTCTCCTAAGACAAGGGAAACGAAAGCAAAAATAGGGGCGCCTGGGTGGCTCAGTCATCGGACTCGATTGTGGGTAAGGTTATGATCTTGGCTGTTAGTGAGATTGAGCGACGCATGGAGCCAGGTTCCATGCTGACCTCGTGAAGCCTGCTTGGATTCTTTCCTCTCCCTTTCTGCTCCTCCCCCCACCACACCACCACTCTTGCAAATGTGCTCGCTCTCTCTCTCCCAGATAAACATTTTTTTTTAAAGCAAAAATAAATTATTGGGACTACATCAAAATACAAAGCTTTTGCACAGCAAAGAAAACCACCAACAAAACAAAAAAAAAACAACCTACTGAATGGAAAGATATGTGAAAATCATATCTCTAGTAAGCGGTTAATGGAAAATATATAAAGAACTTATACAACTCAACTCCAAAATAAAAACAATCTGATTAAAAAGTGGGCAGAGTATTTGAATAGACATTTTCCAAAGAAGACATACAGATAGATGGCCAAGAGACACATGAAAAGATGCTTAACATCACTCATCATCAGGGAACTGCAAATAAAGACCACAATGAGAATGACTAAAATAAAAAAGATAAGAAATAACAAGTATTGGTGAAGATATGGAGAAAAAGGGACCCTCATGCACAAAATGGTACAGCCACCGTGGAAAACAGGACAGAGATTCCCCCCAAAATTAAAAATAAAAATACCATATGATCCAAGAATTCTACCACTATTTACCCCCTACAAATGAAAACACTAATTTGAAAACATATGTACATCCCTATGTATGTTGCAGCGTTATTAACAGTACCCAAGATATGGAAGCGACCCAAGTGTCCACTGATAGATGAATGGATAAAGAGCAATGGAATAGTACACAGCCATAAAAAGGATGAGATCGTACTACTTGCGACGACATGGATGGACCTAGAAAGTATTATACTAAGTGAAGTAACTCAGACTGAGAAAGATAAATACCATATTAATTCACTTATATGTGGAATCTTAAAAAAACGAATGAATAAATAAACAAAAAGCAGAATCAGACCTATAAATACAAAGGACAAACTGATGGCTGCCAGAAGGTTAAGAAGGTGATGGTGTGGACAAAATGAGTAAAGGGGAGAGGGAAATACAGACATCCAGTTATGGAATGATTAAATCACAGAACTTTAAGGCACAATATAGGAAATAAAGTCAGTGATATTGTAAGCACATTATAAGGTGACAGATAATGGCTACACCTGTAGGCAGAGTATAACTTGAAGAGAAGTTGAATCACTATGTTGTATACCTTAAACTAATACATTCAAAACTTTTTTAAATGAGCAAAAGATTTGAGAAGACATATTGCCAAGGAAGAAACACAGATGAATAGTATTTGAAATATGCCCTATTTCATCAGTCTTGGGGAAATGCAAATTAAAAACCACAATGAAATAACAATTCTGTATCTATTAGAATGCCTTAAACAAAAAAAGAAAAAAAAAAAAGATACCAAGCATTGGTGGGGATGTGGAGGAACTGGAATTTTCATGCACTATGAGAATGTAAAATGGTACGACCACTTTGGAAGACATTTTGGCAATTCTTTTAGAAGTTAAACATATGCCTATCCAGTCATTCCACTCTTAGGTATGAAAATAAACTAAAATGAATGATCATGAGTTTTATTTGTAACAGTCAAAAACTAGGAAAAAACCCATATGCCCATCAACAGGTGAATGGATAAATTGTAGAATACACAGTATACAGTGGTGTGTACACACAATATACAATGAAATACTACTTGACAATAAAGAAGAATGAACTATTGATACTTGTGGACAATAGGAAGGAATCTCTAAATAACTGAATGGAGGAAGCCACATATACAAAACTAATACATAGTGTAAGCATCCAGGACCCTATTTATATACAATTCTAGAAAATGCAGACTCATCTGTGGTGACAGATCAATTGCTGTCTGGGGAAGGGGTCAGCATGGGGAGGTAACCGGAAGAAAATACAAAGGTTTAGGAGGAAACTGGCGAGTGACAACTCTACTCACTATATTGATTGCAGTGCTGGTTCTGGGGATGTACACCTACGGCAAAGCTATCAAAGGGCACGCCTCAAATATGTGCAGTCTGTTGTATGGACTATAGCCCACTAAAGTCCTTTCAAAAGCGATGTTGAATTTAAAATACAAGTAATGGGGAGCACCTGGGTGGCTCAGTTGGTTGCGTGTCTCACTTTGGCTGAGGTCATGATCTCGAGATCAGTGAGTTCAAGCCCCGCATCCCACAGAGCCTGGACCCTGCTTCAGATTCTGTCTCCCTCTCTCCCTCTGCCCCTCCCCTGCCCATGCTCTGTCTCTCTGTCAAAAATAAATAAACATTAAAAAAAATTTAATACAGATAATGAGATGAAATGTTGGCGACATTTTTATGTAGTTAAAGCTCAAATCACTGTGTTGAAGACAGAGAGTGGACTGGAAAGACATATATTAAATATGCAGATTGAATTCCTCTATCAAGAGTGGGAGGTGAAGGATTAAGAAGAAAATAAGAGGGGCTTTGGGTGGCCAAATAATGATACCAGTGCAGAGAGTATGATTAAGTCGAATCTGTCCACTAGTGTCCTGGAAGAGGGGAGGGGTGGTGCAAGAGAAAACTGGAGAGAGGAAAGGAGAGAAAGAGAATTGAAGGCAGGGAGGAAGAAAAGTAGAGGAAGAGGTGGGGGCGGGGGGGGGGGCAGTCAGACACACAGAGCTGAAAGATACATGGAGTTTGCAGAAACGCCTCTTGCAAGCTGAGCTTGGCAAACACGCCCCTGGCTAAGAGCCAGACAAGGCCTGGGCTACATCTAAGGGTGAACTTACATGGTTATCAAATTCCCCTTCCCTGGAGCCTCTGGAAGTTGTTGCCAAGAACAGAAGGGGGGAAATCCTTCCCTTTGTCTTTTTTTTTTTCCTTTGGACCTGATTTCGTGTTTTCCTCCGTCTTATTTCTCCCCAGGGACCCTCCAGCCCCAGCTGCGGAGGGGGTGAGACGTGGGAGTTGGGCAAAGGGTGGGACCAAGGCAGGCGCGCTGCATGGGGCCCCCAAAGCCGCAGAAGAGCCCCGAAGGCGGGGATGCAACCCCAGCCTCTGCCCAAAGCCGCTTCCTTAGAGCCAGGAGCGGGGGCCAGGTGCGCCACCGCTCCCCGGCGTGGGGAGGAGAGGCCGAGGCGCTGGTCCCGGGATCTCCCGGAGCCGCCCCTCGGCGTTCCCCCGCGTGGCAGCTGCGTCTCCACCCGCGGGAGCACGTCTCCACCCGCGCGCGCCCGCCCGCTCCACCCTCTTAGCCTGGCCCGGGCAGCAGAGCAGGAAGTTCACACACGCGAGGAGCAGCCTATCCAGAAGCATTTGCACAGCTTTCCACCGTCTGGCCAAGGGCGCGGCCGCTGGGGTCGCCTGGCAGGGGTGTGTGTGCGCGCGGGGGCGGGCGGGGGGAAGCCCTTGAACTTGGCGGGCGCTGCGGCTTGCTCTCGAGGAGGCCTGGGCCTCTCCCAGCCTTTTCCGTCTGAAAATACTTTAATTGTGATAATACGCAGTCCCCAAAGCGAAAGTCAAACAGGCGCCCAAAGGCACCCGGGGATCTTCCAGGTGGACAGACGGACAGAGCCACCCGTGCACGGAGGTGCTGACGGAATGTAGCGCCAAAGAGAAGGAATGGGGGGGGAGGGGCGAGGGTTGGAAGGAAGGAGAAGTGGAGAGGGAAGCCAGGAGGGAGGCTGGGAAAGAGCGGGACGTTGGGAGGCGGGGCGGAGGGGGCGATGGAGCCAGGGCTGAGTTGGGAGGAGCCAGGAGAGGGAAAAGGAAGAGGGAGACCTCTCGCCCACTCGGTTCGAGACCTGTGGGATCTCCCTTTGTGCCCGCTCTTTCTCCCCATTGCTCCATACCACCTCTTTCTCTTTCTGGCCCTCTGGCTCTTCCTCCTTTGCTCTCTCTTCAACCCGCCGTCCCCTGTGCCTATCTCCCACCCCATACCTCTCTTGCTCACCCTTTCTCTCTCTCATTTACTCTTTTTTTTAAACTTTTTTTTTTAATGTTTATTTTTGAGAGAGAGAGAGAAAGAGAGAGAGACAGCACGAGTGGAGGAACGGCAGAGAGAGAGGGAGCACAGCACTCAAAGTAGGCTCCAGGCTCTGAGCTGTCAGCACAGAGCCAGACGCGGGGCTTGAACTGCAAGATCATGACCTGAGCCGAAACAGGATGCTTAACAGACTGAGACACCCAGGCGCCCCTCTCGTTACTCTTTTTGGTTTGCTCTGTTCTCTCTCCCTCTAGGTGACCTAGAGGTGCATGCTTGCACCCCCCTCCCCCACGCTCTCTCCAGTGAGAGCAGCACGGGTGAGGTGCCAGTCATGGGGGCTTGAGGAGGCTGAGCTGGCCTCTGCAGGAGATCACAGACTTTCCCCAAGGTGGACCTCGACCAGGCCTTACCTCTAAGACTTCTAATCGGAGTGACCACACTGACCTCTGTGTTCTTGGATGTCCATCCTGGACTAAAGCTCATAATTTGATTTGGCTTTATAATTGCACCAGATCTTTTTTTTTCCTTTTAGGAATAGGGTCATTGTCATGGCCCATTTAATAGAATGTGTGTGGGGGGGGGTCAAAAACACCTGTCATTCACCCCCCCTATTTTGTCACCCTAAGCTCAACTCCATTATTGGGAGGGGGAAGGAGCCAACCTTCTGCGTCATTATTTACCCTGCCCAAATCCCGTCCTCCGTTCAGAGTCCACATCTCTGCTGCATTTGCCGTTGTTCCCAATTCATTACAAAAAAGCTGAGCTCCCAAAGATTAAGAGGAGTTCTCCAAGGCCCAAGATAGTAGAGAGCAGGACTTGGAGTTTCTGACTCCAAACCTCTACCGGCTGGCACCTACTTTATTTTTATTTTTAATGTTTATTTTTAATAGAGACAGACAAAACACGAGCAGGGGAAAGACAACGAGAGAGGGAGACATAGAATGGGAAGCAGGCTCCAGGCTCTGAGACACCAGTACAGAGCCCGACGCGGGGCTCGAACTCACAGACCGTGAGATCATGACCTGAGCTGATGTCGAATGCTTACCCACTGATCACCCAGGCACCCTGTCATGCTCACTTTATTTTTAAACTGTAGAATGCATCCCATATACGGAAGTGTACATAAAAGGTATGCGTACAGTTAACAAATGATAAAATGAGTACCCATGAACCTATCAGGAAGCTCCTGCCCCTGTGCTCCCTAGATTCCTACACCTCTTTCTCCACCAATAGACAACTGCTCTCTGGACTTCTACATTCATTTCGTACCTATGTATCCCCACATAATATGTTGAATTTTAGAAAACCAAATAGCAGAATAGCCCCTGTTAGGGAGAGGCTCTCAGGAGAAAAGTTGCTAGACAGAATCCCCAGGTTATAGTTTGGTTTGGGCTCCCCTGAGAGTTTCCCAAGAAACTTTCTCAGAAAGTATCATGGCAGGCACCTGGGTGGCTCAATTTTAAGCGTCCAACTTTGGCTCAGGTCATGATCTCACAGTCTGTGAGTTCAAGCCCCATGTTGGGCTCTGTGCTGACAGCTCAGAGCCTGAAGCCTGATTCGGATTCTGTGTCTCTGTCTCTCTCTACCTTTTCCTCCTGCTCACGCTCTCTTTCTCTCAAAAATAAATACACATTAAGAAAAAAAAAAAAAAGAAAACATCATGGCAAGACCAGGAGCAAGCGCTAGAAACACGTCTTACCTCACTCACCTTACAGAGAATGACCAGGTATTGGTCTTCCCTCAGTCGTATGTAGAGGAAGGAATGAGATGCTTAATAAGTTTGGTTTCTAGTTTAGCCATGGCTGCTGGAAGACAATTCTCACAGGCCTCTTGCATTTCTGCAAATCTTAAAACATTGATCACTTTTGTTCCAGACTGTCCTTTCAAGGATCTTTATACAAAAACAAACAAATAAAAAACAACGTTTTGGAAACGGAGATAGTATCTCTGTATCAAACAGATTTGTTGACTGTCCTGTGTAATATAAATAATATCTCCCTCTGGGGCCAAGATCAAATAGGTTTGCTAGCAGCCCCTTTGGAATGGTTAATTTTATGAGTCAACTTGACTGGCCATGGGGTCACCGGATTAAACATTATTTCTGGGTGTGTCTGTGAGGATGTTTCCGGATGGATTTGCACTTAAATTGGCATACTCAGTTGGGTGCCCTCCTTGATATGGATGGGCATGATGCAATCCACTGAAGGCCTGAATGGAATATTCTGAGAATAAATAAATTTGAAAGTTCATTTTCAAATTAAAACATATAGTGATACAGGTTATTTTGACACTACAAGTTTTACAAGATAAAATGAACATCCTGTTTGGTTTTCAAGCCCAGCTCTGCCATTCTCAACTAGGTCACTTTTTCACCAATGACTCTTATCTCCAGATTTTGGCTGCTGCTTCTTAAAAACAAGAGAGTTATGCAGTCAAAGTAATGGAATGGCAGCCATTTAAATTCAAATCACCAAACACATCCTTGGAAAAGTAGTACAGAACAACATCAAGAACAACCATAACTTCAGAAAACCTTCCTCCTCTAAAAAACCTAGAAGACAGAAAATGTCCAAGTTCAAGTATCATGTTACTAGAAAAATTAACACTAAATCCCAATGAGCAATCAGGCTCTCACCAGAAGCCTCCAAGGAGAGCAAGTCTAGTACATTAAAAATAAAAGGGAGGGGGTGCCTGGGTGGCTTATGACTCAGGTCATGATCTCATGGTTTGTGAGTTTAAGCCCCGCATCAGGCTCTGTGCTGACAGCTCAGAGCCTACAGCCTGCTTCGGATTCTGTGTCTCGCTGTTTCTCTGCTCCTCCCCCACTCACATTATGTCTGTCTCTCTCTCTCTCTCAAAAATAAATAAATAAATAAAATTACAAAACATAATAGAAAAGAAGGGAGCTATCAACTGGCCCAAGATTGATAAAATTATTTCCAGAAAGAGAATGTCCACAAAGTTCGAAAATCCTGAAACAAGGCTGGCAGACCAGAGCACCTACTGTAGTGTGACTGTCTTGGAAGGACATCACTTCTAGAGACACATTTTTTTATGTTTATTTATTTTTGAGAGAAAGAGAGCAAGTGAGCAGGATAGGGGTGAGAGAGGGGGACAGAGGATCTGAAGTGGGCTCTGTGCTCACAGTAGCAAGCCTGATGTGGGGCTCGACATCACAGACGACGAGATTATGACCTGAGCCCAAGTCAGATGCTCAACCAGCTGGGCCACCCAGATGTCCCTTTGCACACATTTTAATGGGAACTTCCTTGGTTCCAGTCCCCTGGTGTAGTTCCTCATAGTGGGCTCCAGGTGTTCCTGGTTTCTGACTGGCCATACCACTGGGAGCAAAATGGAAGAAGTAACATTCCTGGGAAGAAACTGACCTTGGGACCCACAATATCTCAAGTTTCTCAATTAAATTTCTCCTCAAGTTAAAACGAAGAGGGGGTTTAGCGAAATGCAAGTGGAATCTAGCCAAGAGTCTCTGGTCTAAGATAGAATTCAGGGTGTTTGCCAACTCGAAAACATCTGGGCTTATCATAGCATTTACTTTCTCAAAAAGCCCTCAAGGCTGTCTATAGGTGAGAACTTACATTGTCCAGCTACGCTTGGTGGAAAACCTCAGTAGCAGAGAGAACTTTCAGTTGTGGCCCAGCCTAGGACAAGCAGGCAGGCTGGAGTCTATTTCACCAGGGTGACCAGTTAGCTGTGTCTGACG
The DNA here is from genome assembly GCA_030068075.1 of Paguma larvata. Classification (NCBI taxonomy): domain Eukaryota; kingdom Metazoa; phylum Chordata; class Mammalia; order Carnivora; family Viverridae; genus Paguma; species Paguma larvata. The sequence goes on along the minus strand of CM057827.1, from coordinate 123,819,948 downwards.
GACAGATGATCGGGTGAAGGGCTGCCCATCCCAGAGAGAGGATGGCTGCTTGGAAGATAGGACTCTGGAATCAGGACACATCGGTTGCTTTGTCAGGAATAAAAACTGGTCATTTTCTCAAGAACACTTGCTTATCACATTCTTTTAAAAATATGTGCTAAAGTAGGGGCACGTGGGAGGCTCAGTCAGTTAAGTGTCCGACTCTTGGTTTCAGCTCAGGTCATGATCTCAGAGTTTGTGAGTTGGAGCCCTGAGTCGGGCTCTGCATTGGTAGTATAGTGCGGAGCCTGCTTGGGATTCTCTCTCTCCATTTCTCTCTGCCTGTACCCTGTTCATATACTCTGTCTCTCTTTCTCAAAATAAACTTAAAAAAGAATAAAAATAATAAAATAAAAATCTTTCCTGAAGTATAACCCACATATGAAAAATGGGCAAAATGTAAATGGAAGACTCAGTGAAACACTACCAAGTAAAAACCCATATAATCTACCTACAGAATAACAAGAGCTTGGTCATCAGATCAGAAGCCCCGCTGGCACCTGCCATCACTGCTGTCTTAACTTTAATGCTATGGTTTAATTTTGCTGATTCTTGGATTTTAATTTTTTTTAACGTTTATTTATTTTTGAGAAACAGAGAGATAGAGCACGAGGAGGGGAAGGGCAGAGAGAGAGGGAGACACAGAATCTGAAGCAGGCTCCAGGCTCTGAGCTGTCAGCACAGAGCCCGATGCGGGGCTCGAACCAACAGACCATGAGATCATGACCTGAACTGAAGTCGGCCGCTTAACCAACTGAGCCACCCAGGCGCCCCTGATTCTTGGATTTTATATGGATGGAATCACACACTATTTGTATCCAGCTTCTTTGACGTGAGTCGTATGTTTGTTAAATTCGTCCACACACACACATCATACTACATACAGCAGCAGTTCATGTTCATTGCTATTTATTCTTTTATTGTCTAAAATCACCACGATTTGTTTTTAACAGCTTTATTGAGATATAATTCACATGCTAGAAAACTGACTTTTTGAAGATATACTGTTCAGTTTTTTTCGTACATTCACAGGGCTGTGTATTCATCACCACAATCTAATGTTAGAATAATTAATCTTTGGGGTCCCTCAGTGGCTCAGTCAGCTGAGCATCCGACCCTTGATTTCGGCTCAGGTCATGATCCCAAGGTCGTGGGATCGAGCTCCTGGTTGGCCTCTGTGATAATCATGGAGCCTCCTTAGATGTTCTCTCTTTCCCTCTGTCTCTCTCCCCCACTTGCATACTCTGTCTCTCTAAAATAATAATAATAATAATAATAATAATAATAATAATAATAATAATAATAATAAAAGAATAAGTAATCTTTATCCAGTTTCCACTAGCCATCACTTCCTATTTTCCCCATGACACCCCTACCCTGAGGATACATTTTTTTGTCACCATGGATTTACCTATCCTGGACGTTTTGTATATATGGAATGAGTCTCTTGTGACAAGCTTCTTTAACATAGCATGATGTTTTCAAAATTATCCATGCTGTAGAATATAGCAATACTTTTATTTCTTTTTATTGCAAAATAATACTTTAATGCGTGGCTGTACACATTGTGTTTCACTTTTTGGGTATGATGCATGATGCTGCTTTGAACATTTGTATACAAGTTTTTGTAGGCCCTGGACTGAAAGACAGTATTTTTAACATGTCAGTTGTACAGAGGAGCTGATCTACATATTCAGCACAATATCTAGGAAAATGCTAGTTGACTTTTTTACAGAAATCAGCAAGGTGACCCTAAGAGTGATATGGAGATACAAGGGATCCAAATAGCAAAACAATTTTGAAAAGGAACAAGGTTGGAAGAATCACACTCCTGATTTCAAAACCTACTGCAAATCTATTGTAATCAAGACTATGAAGTTCTGGTGTAAGGAGAGACATATAGATCAAGTGAATAGAATTGAGAGTCCAGAAATAAATTCAAAAATAACTCTAATTTTAGCCAGTATAGTGCACGTATAATTGTACACCAGTAGCGGTTTTAATGTCCACTTCCCTAATGACTAAAAAACTCACATTTTAGATTTTCTTGTCCATTAAGATATTTTCTTTTGTAAAGTGCCAATTCAAGTCTTTTGCCCATTTTCTATTGACTTGTCTTTTCCTTCTCTGCTTGAGTTTTAGACTTTCCTCACATATTCTGGATGCGAATTTTTGGCCAGATATAGTGCAGATATGTTTTCCCACTCTGTTGGTTTTATTTTCACTTGTTTAATGGTGGTTTTTGAATAACAGATAGTTCAAATCTTAATAACACCCAATTTACCAATTTTTGCCTTTATTGTTAGTGCTTTTGTGTCCTACTTAAGAAACAATTGCCTATTGCCAAATATTGAAGATATTCACCTATGTTTTTTTCCAAAAATCTAGAATACATTTTAAAAAGCTAGAAACCATTCTAAAATCTAGAAATGTTCCCAGAATCTGTTTCCTTCTGAAGTTATTTTATCTTTGACATTTAGATTCATTATCTGTAGAGTTAATTTTGCACACAGTGCAGAAATGGGGGAAAAGATATTTTCTATTTACGTTTCCAATTGAACCAGTATTATTTATTGAAAACCATTGTGCCAGTGATCAACTTACTGCCTCTCAGCTCTGATTTCATATTTCAGTGCCTTCTCTGCAATAGGGCACAGAGCTCCTTAAGCAGTTCTCCATTATGTGAGCACCCCGCTACCCTATCTCAGTAGAAAGTGCTGGAGGGACACTGCAAGTGGAGGGGCCTCTACTGCTGTTTCATGTGGCTGCACTCAGTCAGCAGCATGAGTGTAAGGACATCAGTGATGTTTGCCTAAGCCACAAACCCGGTATGTACGCTCTCACGGCAACTTGGCAATACCAGCCTAGCCTGGTGTTCACCTTTCCATGGCTCCCGTGGACACAGGCACTGCATACTCCTAACCTCTCCCTTCTGCCAGTGCCCCCTTCTGCACACATATGCTTGGCCTCCAGCTTTGGCTCACCTGCAACCCAGGAGATGCCAACAACTGTGGTCCAGCTCTGATTGGGGCAAACCAGAGAATTCTGACATCCAGGGGTTCAAACCATACCTTCTCTGAAGAAATCTGAACCCCAGCCTGAGAATGGAACCCTTATCCCAAATTGTTCCTCCCTAAGTATTCTTGCTCAGTCCCAGCGTCTCCTTGTATCTTATATCTCATGTATCATAGCTTAATCAGTTATAAAGAATTAAACTTCCCTTCTTCAAGTCACTGGGTTGTGTCTGTGTCCTGATTGAACACAAACTGATACAATAACCATCATTTCCCCATTGTGCTTGAAGGAAGCTTCCTAGACTTGTGTGGGTCTGAGACTGGGCTCTATTCTGGTTTGTGTGTCTTTGTCTGACCTGGAGCCAATAACCACGATAATGTCATGAGGGTTTCAGCACTGAGGTCTCGGAATTTTCTGTTATATTTTTATTCTCAGATATTTGCATCGCTATCTCATAATAAATGGTTTAAATCTTTAAATTTTGATTTCCTATCTTTTTGTTACTGGTATATTAAATACAGTCTTCAACTTACAGTGGTTCAACTTAACATTTTGTACACGTTCAGTAGAAACAGTACTTCAAATTTTGAATTTTGATCTCCTCCTGAGCCAGTGATAAGGTGGTCTAATACTCTCTTTTGATCTGGGCAGTGGCAGTGAGACCCAGCTCCCAGCCAGCCACGCCATCATGAGAGTAAACAGTCCATATACTTGCCACCATTCTGTCCCCATACAGCCATTCTATTTTCCAATTTCAGGATGGCATTCAATAAATTCCATGAGCTGTTTGACACATTATTATCGAATAGGCTTATGCTAGATGATTTTGCACAACTGTAGGCTACCGTAAGTGTTCTGAGCACATTCAAGATGAACCAGGCTAACCTATAATGTTCAGTACGTTACGTGTACCAAATACATTTTTGACTTAATGATGTGTTTATTGGGATGTAACCCCAATGCAAGTTGAGGCAGATCTGTACGATTGACTTCTGTAGGCTGACTTTACGTTTAGAAAGCTTAGTAAATTCACTGACTTAATTCCACTAGTTTGTAAGTAGACCCTTTGAACGTTCTATGTATATAATAATGTCATTTGAGAATGATGGTTATTTTATTTATTCCCATTTCTTCTGCCTTTCCATTCTTCATTGTAACTTACTCATTAGCTAGGACCTCCAGGACGATGCTGAATAGGAATAATAATAGAGGGCATTTTTGTCTCACTCTGGACCTCAAAGAGAACATCTTCAACACTTCACCAATACACACCAATACACTTCACAATACGTACATACCAGTACAGATATAGGGCGTATCTGTTGTATTTTCACCCCTTTTGGAGTAATACCATCTCTATTGAGAATGCATATAGTAACATCATCATATTATTTGTTTCTCATTTTTTCCTGTTAATGGGATAAGTTGCATTAATTGAATTTTGAGTGTTAAACCATGATTGCATTCCTGGAATAAGCCCCACTTAGTCATGGTGTATTATCTTCTTTATATATCATTGGATTCGATTCGCTACTATTTTAGTAAGGATTTTTCATCTATGTTCATCAAAGAGATGGGCCGTAGTTCTCCTTTCTCATAACATCCATGTCAGGGTTTGAAATCAAGATCATGCTGGTCTCATGAAAGCGCTGCAATGTTTCCTCTTTTTCTGTTATCTGGAAACAGTTACGTGGATTTGGCGTTATTTTTTAAATATTTAGGAAAAGTCATCAGGAAAGCCATCTGGGCTTGGGATTTTCTTTGTAGGAAAGTTTATAATAACAAATTAGTTTGCGAGGAGGATTTTAATTTTATTATTCTTTTCAAAGGACCCACTCGTGTCTGTTGATTTTTTTAATGCCCATCTATTTGCTGCTTCATTAATACTTGGTTCGTATTTATTATTTCTTTCTTTTCTCTCACTTAAGTTTGAATTCTTTGCTTACAGTTCTTTTGATGGCATCTAATATCACCGGGGTTTTGTTTTTGTTCGTTTTTGGTTTTGTTTTTGTTTTTGTTTTTGTTTTTTTTGGGCCTTTCATGTATGTGCATGTGAAGTCAAAATCCCTCCTGGCACTGTTACAGCTACTGCCCACATGTTTTGATCTCTTCTTTATCATTCATCTAAAATATTTTCAAACTTTTGTTTGGAACTATAGACTATTTATAAGCAGAGTCTTTAATTTCCAAGCAGTTGAGGATTTCCTAATGATCCCATGGTTCTGTTTTCTGGCTTTACTACCCTGCGGACAGGAACATACTCTGTTCTGTTGAAAAGAAATGTATTGAGGCTTTCTTTCTGGTCCACATATAGTCCAGTTTAATATGTGCTCTCTCAGTGTTTGACAAATGTGTGAATTCTGTCATGGTTTGGTCAAGAGTTCTCTGTGTATTAATTAGGTCAGGTTTGTGGATTGTCTTCTTCAGATCTTCTGTATCTGTATTGGTTTCTTTCCTCTCTCTCTCTCTTTTAATGCTCTGCTTCTATTAGAGAAGTAGGTTAGAGTCTTCCACTTTAGTGAATTTGTCTATTGTCATTTTAGTTCTGTAAGTACCTGTTTTATTGCTTTTGGATAGTTTTTTTTTTGTTTTTTTTTTTACAGTCCAGACAGTTTATAATCCAGTTGACCTTTAAACAACATGGGTTTGAATGGCACCAGTCCACTTATATGTGGATTTTTTATAACTACAGTACAGTATTGCAAACGTATTTCTTTTCCTTATGATTTTCTTAATAACATTTTCTTTTCTCTAGCTTACTTTATTGTAAGAATACAAGATATAGTACATATAAGGTACAGAATATGTGTTAATCAGCTGTTTATATTCCCTGTAAGTCCTCTGGTTAACAGCAGGCTAATAGTAGTTAAGTTTGGGGGGAGTCAAAGTTATATGTGGACTTTCAGCTACCGAAGGGGCAACACTCCTAACCCCTGCATCATTCAAGGGTCAACTATAAATGATTTCCCGTGCTTTTAGTACCATCTTTCTATATGGTTGTATTCAAAGTGTATGCCTGTAGGGATGCCTGGGTGGCTCAGTTCGTTTAGGCATGATTTCAGCTCAGGTCATGATCTCACAGTTCGTGAGATCAAGCCCTGCATTGTCCTAATGGTGCAGAACCTGCTTGGGATTCTATCTCTGCCTCTCTCTCTGTCCCTCCCCTCACGCATGTACACTCTCTCTCTCTCTCCCTCTCTCTCTCTCTCTCAAAATAAATGAATAAACTTAAAAAAAATGAAGTGCATCACTGTAAACAGCTTATGACTGATAAGAAATAGTGTACATTTGGGTTCCCCCCACCGTGGGTTCCCCCCCACAGTGGGTCCCCCTGCATCCCCACCGCCCAGCCTCTCCTTTGGGACAAGGAGGAATGTCCTTAGCATTTTCTCCTGCTGTGCAGTTTCAGAAGTCGACAAATGTCTCAGAGGTCCATCTGGGCGTCTGTCTGCAATTTTCAAGTCCCCAGTATTATCACTCCAGCCCCAACTCACCAACAAGTTGTGTTGAGTTCTTCGTCCCACAGAAACAGCACTCTTCCGGCATCTACTCCTGGATTCTGGGACTCTCATTCACCCTAAATTGAGAAGTATCCCCAGGAAAAGATTAATCTCAGCAAGCCAGCGTCAACTCACTTCTTCCCTTGAGGACATTCTGTTCTTACTGTCTCCCAAGGCTTCTCTCCCTCCTCGGTCTTTTCTCTCCCAAGCACTGGTCCATTCCTCTGCTTTTCTAAAGTTTTGACTTCACTCATTAACTTCTTGCCTGCATGCCTTCAGCATTCAGCAAATGTCTCCAGGAAACACCAGCCAGGGGCTTGAGGCTCTCAGCTTTATATTTCATCACTCAAGGCTGCTGCCTAAAGCCTGGTTGGCTTCTCTGGCTCCAGGCAGCAAGCCCAGGCAGCACACCAGCAAAAGCCAGTAAATTCCCCCCAGGGCAAGGCAAAGGATTATCCCAGCTGAGGTTCTGTCTTTCCCTGAACTTTCACTCTCTTCAGCCCTCATTGTTTGCCTAGCTCCCAGTACTTTTGCACACAGGATTTAAAAATGTGTTCACTTTGGGGAGCCTGAGTGGCTTAGTCGGTTAAGCGTCTCACTCTTGATTTCGGCTCAGGTCATGATCTCACAGTTCGTGGGTTCAAGCCCCACGCAGACTCTTCATTGACAATGTGGAACTGCTTGAGAGTCTCTCTCTCCCTCTTTCTCTGCCCCTCCTTTGCTTGCATTCTGTCTCTCTCTCAAAATAAATACACTTAAAAAAATTGTTTTAAAAATGTGTTCACTTTTTCTAGTTGGTTCTCAGCAGAAGTATTATCCAGTTGAGGCCTACTCCATCCTACCCAGAGGTGGAGGGAAAGCTATATTGATTTTTTTTTTTTTACTTGCAGTGTTCATAAAATTTAAAAAATTTTATCGAGGTAACATTGATACATAATAAATTTCACATGTTAAGGTGTGTACAATTTTATAAATAAATATATGTATATGTGTGTATATATCTGTGTACATATATAAGTATATGTATCTATATGTATGTATGTATGTATATATTTTAGATATATAGACACCTGAAAACAAAACCATAATCAAAATAATAAATACATTCATCACCCACAAAATTTCCTCAGACCCCTGTGTGACCTCATTTACCCCATTTCAACTCTCCCCTAGCCTCAGGCAACCATTAATCTGCTCTCTGTCACTATAGATTAGAGTTTTCTATAAATGGAATATCATAGAGTTTGTGCTCTTTCTTGTCTGGCTCTTTTCGCTTGAGATTCATTCTTCCATGTTGTGGTGTGTATCAACAGTTTATTCTTTTCTGTTGCTCAGTAGTATTTTTTTAGGTATGGATAATCCAAGTTTATTTATCCATTCATTTGCTCATTAACATTTGGGTTGTGTCTAGTTTTTTCCTGTTACAAATACTGCCTCTATGAACATTCCTATAAAAATAGTTATATGGACATATGCTTTTATTTCTTTGGGGTATGTACCTAGGAGTAGAATGACTGGTCCATATGGTAGATGAATCTTTAACTTTTTAAGAAATGCCGAATGACACCTAGGTGGCTCAATTGGTTAAGCGTCAACTTTGGCTCAGGTCATAATCTCATGGTTTGTGAGTTCGAGCCCCACATCAGGCTCTGTGCTGATAGCTCAGAGCCTGGAGCCTGCTTTGGATTCTGTGTCTCCCTCACTTTCTGCCCCTCCCCCGCTCACTCTGCCTCTCTCTCCTTCAAAAATAAGTAAACATTAAAAAAATAAAAAGAAATGCTAAGTGATTTCCCAAAGCGACTGTACCATTTTGCAATCCCATCAGCAGATGAGATTTCCACTTGCTTCACATCCTTGCCAACACTTACAATGGTCAGTCTTTTCATTTTGAGAAATTCTAACCCGTGTCATGGTGTGGTTTTAGTTTGCATACTGATAATGTTGAGTATTTTTTCAATGTGTTTATTTTCCATTCATCTGTCTTATTTGGTTGAGAATCTACTCAAATCTCTTGCCCATTTATAAATTTAGTTGTTTGTTTTCTTAATATTTAGGCTTGAGAGCTCTTTATGTATTCTGGATACAAGCCCTTTATTAAATATGTGATCTGAAAATATCGTTTCTCCCTCTCTGTAGCTTGTCTTTTTGTTTTCTTAGCAATGTCTTTTGAAAAGTAAACATTCTTAATTGTAATGAAACCCAGCTGATCATTTCTTTTCTTTTATGGATCTGGCTTTTAGGGTTATACCGAAGAAATATTTGTCTCTTGCCTAGGTCACAAAGATATTCTCCTATGTATTCTTCTAGAAATTTGTGTTTTAGACTTTATGTTTAGATTTATGATTTAAGTGTTTTGAGTTAGATTTTTGTATATGGTAAGAGATGTGGAGCCAAGTTCTTGTCGTGTTTGTTTTTTGCATGTGCCTCGCCAACTGTCTCGTCACCCTTTGTTGGACAGTAATTTTTTAAAGTTAAATTACTCTTGCTTTTCTAGAATAAACTTAACTTGGTATGATGTATTTTAAAATGTCTTTAAATTCTTGAATTCTGTTTGTTCATAATTTGTTTAGGATTTTTGAATTCATGTTCATGAGTGAGCTTGGCCTGCAATTTTCATTTCTCACAATGTTTTTGTTCGATAATCAAGATTATTATAGTCTTGTAAAGGAAACTGGAAGTGATTCCTCTTTTCTTAATCTCTATAAAAGTATATATTGACTGGCATTATTATTGTTTAAATATTTGCTAGAATTTACCAATGAAACCATTGGAACCACAGTGTTCTTTATTGGGATGGTTGAATTTAATGTTTACACAGTCGTAGGATTATTTCACACAGACCCCCAATGCCGACTCTGACTAATAGAGTATAATCCCTGATCAGTGCAATTCAGCTAGAAAATGGCAATAAAAATACCACTAGAAAATGTATATGTGTTTAGAAATTAAGAGATATACTTCCGAATAACCTATGGGTCAAAATGGAGTCATAATGGAAATTTTAAAATATTTTAAATTAAATAACAATGAAACTACTATGTATTAAAATTTCTCTGATTTATCTAAAGCCATCCTTAAAGGGAGAATTTATAACCTTTATAGTAAAACAGAAGAAGGGCTGAAAAATCTATAACTACTCACATCAAAAAGGTAGTAAAAACGGGGCGCATGGGTCACTCAGTCGGTTATGTGTCCAACTCTTGATTTCATTTCAGGTTATGATCTCACCATTGTGAGATGAAGCCCACATTGGACTCTGTTCTAGGTGTGGAGTATGCTTAAGATCCTCTCTCTCCCTCTCCCTCTGCCTCTCCCCTGGGCTTGCTCTCTCACTCTTTCTCTCTCTCTCAAAAAAAAAAAAAAGAAGAAAAAAGAAAGAAAAAAGAAAGAAAGAAAGAAAGAAAGAAAGAAAGAAAGAAGAAAGAAAGAAAGAAAGAAAAGAAAGAAAGGGAAGAAAGGAAGGTCAAATGCCAATCTTCCACACATCCTTCTGGAATAGAAAGAGAAATAATATCCTAACTTGTTAAGGAAATTTGTAAATTATGGATACTGGTCCTGGGACTGTAATGAGAATTATAGCACCGTGTATATGTCTTTGTTGCTTGCTCTGTGTGTGGTGTGTGTGTGTGTGTGTGTGTGTGTGTGTGTGTGTGTGTATTTGTACTAATCTTTATCTCTTCTTTTCCAGTTGCATCTTGTTAGGCATAAGCATGACATTACCATTGTTGTATGGAATTCTAAATATGTGGGTGCTGAGTTGTCAGACAGATAAGCTGTGCTAATTATTTACCTGTTACCTCTCAGCTCCAAATGCCCCTTTTAAACTCTGCTTGGTCATGCTGAGGCCGGTTTTCTCCAAACTACACATCCCAGACATTTGCCAGTTGGCTTCTTGTTAGATTTGCTGATTGGAATAATTAGGAAGCCACTGACTGGAACTAGGTAACTAATTAGTTAACTGGAATGCAGGAGAAAGTAAGAAGGGAGTTCCTTCCTAATTTTCAGCTTCTTTCTTTTAATGTTTATTTATTTATTTGAGAGTGAGAGAGAAAGAGAGAGAGAAAGCAAGAATACAAACAGAAGAAAGGCAGAGATAGAAAGAGAAACAATTCCAAGTAGGGATGTCCTAAATAGAGCTAGAAAGAGAGACAGAGAACCCCCGCCATAAGGGGCTGGAACCCATGAATGGAGAGATCATTATCTGAGCTGAAATCAAGAGTCAGACAACTAAGCCACCAAGGTGCCCCCCTATTTTCCAGCTTCTATTGGCAGCAGCTGACAGCCTGGCCCAAGTGCTCAGAACCAGCTTCAACTGAGCACCTCAGAAATGCCAGCAAGAGCCAGGTGGTGCCTCTTTGAGAAACAAAGTGCCAGCCCTCTGCCTCTTTCTTTCTTTTTTAAAAAGTATTTATTTATTTACTTATTTATTTGGCGGGGCAGAGAGAGAGGGAGAGAGAGAATCCCAAGCAGGCTCTGTAGGGCCAGCACAGAGCCCAATGTGGGGCTGGAACTCATGAACTGTGAGATCATGATCTGAGCTAAAATCAAGAGTCAGATGCTCAACCAACAGAGCCACCCAGGCACCACAGTCCTCTGCCTCTTTCACCTGCCAGCGTGGGCTTCCTCTATGGAGGTCCCAGCACTGTGTCCCCTTCTCAGAGGTCTAAGAACCAGCTATAGGGCCTCCTCTCCTCAGTGGTCCAAGCAGCAGCTGCCAGGCCTTGTCACCTACCCAGAGTGTGGGGGCCAACAGTGCAAAGCCAATTCTAAGGAATTTATGCAATGGTCCCATGGGGCCTCTCCTTCAGGCACTTATATTTTGGAAAAAGCCTTCATATCTGCTTCCTGTATTTATTATCTCTGAGTAACTTGGTGTCCGTTTAGCCTTTCTCAGCTTTCAGTCCCTTTAGAGCCCTTTCCCTGCCTTAAATCTCTTCTGTTTGAAATACCTTGAGTGATTTCAGTGCTCCTCTGACCCATACACCTGTTTCCTGTGTCCCTTGCCCACTAGATTCAGCAGGAGCAAGGTTGGGGTGTGTTTTGTGATACTATGTGTCTTGGAATGACACATAGTAGGCCTCAATAAATATCTTTTAATCACATCAATACAAAGAGCATCGTTTTTAGAGATCAGTCGAAAGTGCAGATTTAAATCTAAGCTCTGCCATATACAAGATGAGTGATTTCTGCCTATATTTTGGAAACAAAGCTAGTACTATTTTTGTATCAAGTGTTTCAAAATGGATCTCATTTAATCCTTACAACATACCTCAGGGGATGGCATTGTTCTTAGAACCAAGGAAATAGTGGCTCACAAATATGAAGACGCTTCCCCAGGCTGCGTATTTCATAAGCAGTGTGCTGTCTCCAACATGGGGCCACCAGACTCCAGAAACCATCCTCTGTTGTGTGGAGTTCAGCCTTATAGCTCCCTAAGAACTCTTGTCTCTTCATCTGCACACTTATGACCTGGAATTCATCATTTGGGTAAAATTATATGAATTATCACAGATGAAATTATATAAATAATTTTGAATTCACTTTCTTTTCTTTAAAAAAATTTTTTTTAATGTTTATTTATTTTTGAGACAGAGAGACAGAGCATGAGTGGGGGAGGGGCAGAGAGAGAGGGAGACACAGAATCCAAAGCAGGCTCCAGGCTCTGAGCTGTCAGCACAGAGCCCGACGCGGGGCTCGAACTCACGGACCGTGAGATCATGACCTGAGCTGAAGTCGAACGCTCAACCGACTGAGCCACCCAGGCGCCCCTCTTTAAAAAATTTTTTAATGTTTATTTATTTTTGAGAGACAGAGAGACAGAGCAAGGTTGCGGCAGAGAGAGAGGGAGACCCAGAATCTGAAGCAAGATCCAGGCTCTGAGGTGTCAGCAGAGAGCCCGATATGGGGATTGAACTCACCAGCCATGAGACTATGACCTGGGCTTAAGTTGGATGCTTAACTGACCAAGCCATCCAGGTGCCCCATTTTCTTTTTCTTTTTTTAAATAAATAACCTGTGGCTTCATTCTTTAACCTTAATAATAGATCCCAAGAAATGCCCTACCCATGGGTTTGGCCTTCCCATGCCTTTTCTCATTGGCCACCATGCATATTCTGTTGAGTTACCCACCTGATGTGACATCTGACCTGTTGCCCTCTTATCTCCAACCTGACCCCAGTGTGGCTGTCTTTGGACTCCTAAGGGGAAAGATTATTCTGCCTCTGCAGAGGACAGCTTGGTTGGGTTCAGGTTAAGGGCTCCCACTCTAAAGCATGTTGGATAAAAAGCCAACAGCGTGCAGACTCTTCAGTGGTATTTACAGCCTGCAGTGAGAAGCACTGAGTTCTGTACTCTAAGAACAAGTTCATATCCTATCATCTCAAGGTAAATGTTACAAAGACCTTCCCTTACCCCTTCACCTCCCTCAAAGCAGCAGCATCCGAAAGTCTGGGGCAAAGAGACTTTGAGCCCCAACCCAGCAGCCTCTGTCATGGGCAGGGTGTGCATGCAGTCTGCTCCACATCTGCCCCACCAAGGTCTCCACCATGTCTGCTTCAACCCATGAGGCTGGTGCAGAAGAGGCCCAGGTATGTGGCCCAGGGGCTCCTGTCTATCACTGGGTTTGTTCTTTGATGTCATTGTTATAAAAAGGAAGGGTACCCATGGAAGACCAGTTCTTTCACATGGTAAAGCAGTGAGTTTCAGGGGACATTTCCACCACCTACAGAGACCAGCGGGTGTAGCACATGTGAGGTGATGCCCAGTGTGGAAGAATGGCTGGCCAAAGATTCAAGCACTATAGTCTCAAATTCCAGACAAACTGCTTAGGCACCCACGGCACCAGCCCAGGGACAGATGTCTTCTCAGAGCAGCCCTGGTTGAGGCTTCCTCATTTATCCCTTTCTCTTTGTGGTCTACACTGTCTCTTGAAAAGCCTGTGAATTTTGTCTATACTCACCTTCACCCTTCTCCTTAACAGGAGCTGGAGGGCCACCTGGTGGAAGGTTTTATATACAAAGGCAAAGGACAGTGACAACTGTGGGGTTGTGGGGTGCCTGGGTGGCTCAGTCAGTTAAGCGTCTGTCTCTTGATATGGGCTCAGGTCATGATCTCACGGTTTGTGAGATAGAGCCCTGTGTTGGGTTTTGTGCTGACAGTGCAGAGCCTGCTTGGAATTCTCTCTCTTTCTCTGCCCCTCCCCATGCTGACTCTCTTTCTCTCAAAATAAATAAATATTTAAAAAAATAATAAAGCAATGAATTGTGTGTAGGGAAGCAGCCAGATGGCAATCCCCAGGTCTAGGCAGGTCTAGGCTTCACTGGGACGTAGGACAGATTTACTTAGCAGCTGCTTAACATTCTCTGTACCAGCCTGCATGAGACAAGCTGAGTTACTTACTTGCTCACAGGTACTGGGGCTGAAGGGGGCTTAGCTGGTAAGTCTCTGGAGCTATAGGCTATCACTAGGGGGACGGGGTGAAGAGCCAAGAAAACTGCCAGAGTAAGTAGCCTGCTTGCAGTGTGGGGGTTCAGAGCCAAGTCTTGAGGGGGAGGTGTGGGGTTTCCTGTTCAGATTTCAAGTGGGAAAGCTTCAGCCATTTTGTATGGATCTTGTGTTCTGCCAGGCCTCTGTGGCTATCACAAGAGGGTCTGAGTTCTTTACCAAAAGGTGCCCAAATGGGACCGAGTATGACTTAGTCACACTGCACAAGTCCCTTCTCCTAAGTAGACTTATGTTTTCTTATTTAAAAACTGACCCATCCATGTAGTGCCTGGGTGGCTCAGTTGATTGATTGGCTGACTTTAGCTCAGGTAATGATCATGCAGTTCTTGAGTTCAAGCCCCTTGCTGGGTTTGCTGCTGTCAGTTAGAGCCCGCTTTGGACCCTCTGTCCCCCTTTCTCTCTGCATCTCCCCCACTCATGCTCTCCCTCTCAAAAATAAATAAACATTTAAAAAATAAATAAAAATAAAAATCAACTCATCCAGGGATCCTCAGTAATAGCCTGTTTTTTTTTTAACAGCTGGGACAGAAAGTAAAGCTCAATAAAATCATCTTACTGATGGGACTAGTGGAAGATGGAAGACAAAGCATTGCCTTCTCCAAGGTCATCCGGCAGTGGGTTGAACCAGCTCCCCATAGAGTTGGTGGGAATCCCCAGACCTCCTCAAGGAATTGGTTTCCCCCTTTTGCAATTCTAGAATGCATGGGGGTTTCCAACAGAAAATCAAACCTAGTTGCACAAAATATTCCTAAGTAGTCATGGGCTGAGAAAAATGTAAGGAAAATACCCATGTTATACTATTTAAAATATAATATATATTGGTTGACCCCAATTATCCCTTCCTTTTCCAAAGGAGCACATCCACAATTAGGTAGACACCAAGGGTTCCATGTTAGAAATTTGAGCCAGATTTCACTTCCCTTTCAAGCCATTTCACATGGGGAAAGGAGGAACTAACCTTCTTCAGGGTCCTGCCAGAAGAAGGGCCCTTAGTCTGGGTCACCCTGAGCAGGAAGGCTCTCCCCAGTTTCCTGGTGTGAGCCAGAGCTCTAATAAGGCTGGAATCTAGGAAACTCTAGTTAATATCTTAAATTATAACCTCACACATGGTATTATAAAATTGACCATTCAGAAATCTAACATGACTGTAAAGCTTCCAGATTAGCAGAAGGGAAACACATACCCACATGTACTGCAAAATATTCCCTACGGAAAATATAGAAAAGAGGAAAGAACTAAAATCTGAAAATAAGAGAGAACTTAGAACAAGTATAAGTGTTATACCAATAAATATGAATGGAATAAACTTACTTATTATAAGAGAAGACTTCTAGACAAGCTGGAGTAAATCCACTTCTCCCTATTCTGCTCACTAAGTACAGTTAAAAACCCTGGATATTAATCAAGCAAGCATGAGAAGACACTGAACGGTGGAGAAAAGAAGGCAGACTGGTAAAGACTGCAAGGACAACACAGTGGTGACTTCCATGGGTTTTCCTTCTACCTCATAAATCCAGGACTGAGTGCTGGAGAAGCTAGCAAATCATAAATGTCAATGGGCACAGACAGCTCTCCCAAAACCCCATTCCCTCTGGCCAAGAGACTAGAAAAAAGAGCTTAGCAAGACACCAAACAGTGACAATAACTTCTCTACCCTAACACTATGGGAAAAACTATGCTTTACCCCTACTTCTCTCAGCAAAGATCAGTGGAGAAGTTTAGACTTTCAGCAGCTGTAACAAGGCATTCTGCTTCCCTTCCTTACACTGGCCTGGTGTCAGAGAAGGCAGAGTGAGCTGGGACTTTCACTACCCTCCATCGATAATGAGAACTCACCCTGCTCTGCCGTGTCAGTGGAAGCCACGCGGGGAAGCAATGACATGTCCCTACCAACCAGGGTGGCATCAGCGTATCAGCCTATGTCTGGTAGGGAGCCTGAGAAAATAGAGCTAACAAACAAACAAACAAAAATATGGGGCACCTGGGTGGGTCAGTCGGTTGAGCACCCGATTTTGGCTCAGGTCATGATCTCATGGTTCGTGAGTTTGAGCCCTGCGTTGGGCTTGCTGCTGTCAGCACAGAGCCCACTTCAGATCCTCTGTCTCTATCTCTGCCCCTCCTCTGATTACCCTCTCTCTCAAAAATAAAATAAACATTAAAAACAAACAGACAAAAACATGGTAGCCTCAGGGACCTGTGGAAGTGTAATGGAAGAGCTAATATGTGTGTCATTGGACTCCCAGATGGGAAAGGAAACAAAAAAGAGACAGGCTGGAAAAGTCTTCAAATAAATAATGACTGAAAATTCTCTTAATTCAGTTAAAAACATAAGTCTATAGATTTAAGAAGCTGAGCAAACACAATATGGGATAAACCCAAAGAAATTCATATCAACATGTGCCATAATCAAACTTTGAAAAACTAAAGACAAAACTTAAAGCAGCAAGAGACATATGACATCTATTAATAGGGGATAAACAATTCAAATAACAGCATATTTCTCATCAGAGACCATAAAACCTGGAAGGAAGTGACAATATTTTTCAAATGCTGAAAGAAAATAACTATAATTACATAGCTATTTATTCTATAATTATATACCTAGCAAAAATATCCTTCAGGAATGAAGAGAAAATCAGAACATCTTTAGCTAAAGGAAGCAAGAAATTATTAGCACCTACTCTAAAATAAATGTCTAAAGAGAATTTTCAAGATAGAAAGACATGATAAAAGAAGAAACTTAGTATACTGGGAAGGAAGAGAACACGATGGAATGAGTAACAATATGGGGGAATATAACAGATCCCTTCTCTGTTCAAGTTGTCTTTTTTTTTAACTAATTTTTTTAAGTTTATTTATTTATTTTGAGAAATAGAGAAAAAAGGGTGAGCAGGGGAGGGACAGAGAGAGAGGGAGAGAGAGAGAGTCCCAAGGCATGTACATGAACATTATGTGTATCATGTGCACTTATTATTTTACATTATGATTATGATTATTATCTTATTTATTTGATAGAGACAGAGACAGCATGAGTGGAGAAGGAGAAGAGAGAGAGGGAGAGAGAATCCCAAGCAGCCCCTATGCAGGGCTAGAACTCAGGAAACAGTGAGATCATGACCTGAGCCAAAACCTAGAGTCAGATGCTTAATCAACTGAGCCAGCCAGGTGCCCCTATGTTAAGTTATTATTATCCCAAACTGCCAGCGCAGAGCCCAACGCAGGGCTCAATCTCATGAACCAAACCCTGAGATCATGACCTAAGCCAAAACCAGGAGTCAGATGCTTAATCGACTAAGCCACCCAGGACCCCCTCATTTTAACAACTTAAAAAAAAATTGTAACATACCTACAGAAAAGCATACATACCATAAGTGTACGATTTGATGATTTATCACAAACTGAACACACTCATGTAAGCCCTATCCAGGTCAAGAAACAGAAAGCCATTGACATCCTAAAGCCCACTCTGACCTACTCCAAGCACAGGGTCTCTCTTCTCCCTGAAGGTAAATACCATCCTAACTTTTTCTTTTTTTAAGTTTATTTATTTATTTTGAGAGAGACAGAGACAGCATGAGTGAGGGAGGGGCAGAGAGAGAGCGAGAGAGAGAGAGCAAAAGAGAGGATCCCAAGCAGACAGTGCACTGCTAGCATAGAACCCAATGCAGGGCTTGAACTCACAAAACCATGGATCATGACCTGAGCTGAAACCAAGAGCTGGACGCTTAACCAACTGAGCCACCTATTCGCCCTCTGACTTTTTCGATCATAGATTGGTTTTGTCTGTTTTTGAACTTTGTGCAAAAAAGGAAACATAAATTGTATATTCATTTTCCATTAGATTCTCTTGAAAAACAGGAAGATGAAGTTACATTGTTGTAAATACCAGTTCATTTCTATTGCTACATCGTATCCCATAATATAAATACAGTAAAACCTTGGATTGCCAGTAACTTGTTCTGCAAGTGTTCCACAAGACTACCAAATATTTCTAATAAATTTTAACTTGATAAATGAGCAATGTCTTGCAATACGAGTAGTATGGATGCTGAATGTCACATGATCACAACTGAGCCAATGGTTCTCTCTCTCTCTCTCTCTCTCTCTCTCTCTCTCTCTCTCTCTCTCTCCACGGGATTGTGGGTGATAGTCTCCTATGCTCGGATGCTCGGTCTCAGGCTGAGGTGCTTGGCAGAAATCAGTGACTTTTCAGAACATTGGAAGGTGCCTACGACTGGCACTGGTGTATTTTTTGTCACTGTGAAGCACCTATAGACAGTCCTTTGCTTTTCCATACAAGAGTAAACTTAGGAATGCTTTGCTTTATTCTAGGTCAGGCTGTCTGCAAATATATACTCCTCTGCTGCTTTATTGCCTGTTACAGTAAATACAGCATATGACAAGAGTTTGTTAATACTGTACTGTAGTCAACATCCGTGCGAGCATGTACAATGGCCCCCAGGCAGAAAAAGGTTGAAAAGAAAGGCAATAAGAAGAAGAAGAAGATTCCAGTGGAAGTTAAGAAGAAATCATTAAGAAGTATGAATGAGGTATGAGGTATATAAAATTGCAAGATTTTATAAGAAGTCCACATCTGCATCTCATCTGCAGAGAAGAAGAAAAAGGCAGAGGAATCTCTCACTTCAAATGAGATAAGGGAAACATCTAAAATGTGGGAAACAGGGCAAAATTTCGTAGAGGAGCACCACCAAACAAGGCTGTAGCAGTGTGGGCGATGAATCTGTTTAGCAACAATGCAATGTCACACTTCTGCCAAACCCTCAAAAGATGGCAAAAGCAAGTGTCATTGGAGAGGTTCCTTGTTAAATTTGCACGAAAAGAAAAAGATTCCATTGAGCCAATAGATACCAGTGATTCCTTAGTGACAGTGAAAGCCATCATAACCCTCCTCTCTCTTGTCTCCCTCACACCAGCCTTGAAGGTTTTCAAAAGTAAATGCAGGTTAATTTATTTTTCTTTATATTTTGTATTTTCTTTAATATTTTGTATTATATTACAGTATTGTAATAATTTGGATATGAATATTTTTGGGTTGTGGAATGAATCTTCTGAGTTTCCATTACTTCATATGAGGAAATTCGCTTTGATATACAAGTGCTTTGGAATACAAGCATGCTCGTAAACCAAGGTTTTACTGTGTACCACAATTTACTTACCCATTCTAATCTTGACGCATATTTGGAAATGCCTTATTTAGTCTATCGTGAACATTGCTGATAAGAACACACATGTGCATCCTTTTGAGGTTCAGGTGCCTTTTACATATGCACCTAGTAGTAAAGCTGCTGGATTGCAATATGTGCACACGTCCAATTTTAGGAAATTATGACAAACGTTTTTTGAAGTGGCTGTAATGACACTCCTGCAGCAGTGTGTGAGTTCTGATTGTTCCACGTGATCGCCACTTAGTACTAGCAGCCTTCCTAACGATTCATGAAATTGAGCACTTTTTCACATGTTTACTGAACCTTTATGGTATTCTGTAAAGCATCTGGTTAAGTGCCTTGCTAATTTTTTTTTATTGGGTTGTCAGATTTTATTTTTAGGAGATCTTTATATATGTTGGAGATGCACCCTTCATCAGTTGTAAGTATTGCAGATATTTTCTCCCACTCTATGCCTTGCCTTTTCACTCTTTTCATGGTGTCTATTGAGAAATAGAACTTCTTTATTATCATTTAGTCTGATTTGTTAATGTTTCCTTTATGCATAATGCTTTGTTTTTGTAAGTTTTATTTATTTTGGGATAGAGAGAGAGTGCAAGTGGGGGATGTGTGGAGAGAGAGGGAGAGAGAGATCCCAAGTAGGCTCTGCAGTGTCAGCACAGAGCCTGATTAGGGACTTGAACTCACAAACCGTGAGATCATGACTTGAGCCAAAGTCAGATGCTTAACCAGACTGAGCCACCCAGGTGCCCCATAATGCTTTATGTTTTAAGAACCTTTTGCTTATCTTTTTAAAAAACTTTTTTTTAATGTTTATTTTTGAGACAAAGCACGAGTGGGGAAGCAGCAGAGGGAGAAGGAGACACAGAATCTGAAACAAGGTCCAGGCTCTGAGCTATCTGCACAGAACCCAATGTGGGGCTTGAACCCACAAACTGCAAGATCATGACCTGAGCCGAAGTCAGACACTTAACTGACTGAACCACCCAGGAACCCCAAGAACACTTTGCTTATCTTAAAGTCATGAAGATGAATGTTCTCTTATATTTCCCTCTGGAAGCTTTTTCACGTTAAGATCTACAGAAACACCTGGAATTTATTTTCTATATGGTGTGAGGTACGGATCAAGTTTAATTTTTATCTTTAAAGACAGCCAACTGTGCATACATGCATGAGTTTGTTCCTGATCTTTATACAATTTTATTATTCTATTTGTCTATCCTCATACCAATTTCACACACTACTATCTTTTTGTAATAAGTCCTGGTATTTAGTAAAATGAGTTCTCCTGCTTTATTCTTTTAACTACTGTCTTGGCCAATCTCATTCTTTGATATTTCTATTTAAATTTACACACACACACACACACACACACACACACACACACACACCCCACACACACGCATGCACTACATTTGGGGTGTTTTGCATTTACATTTGTAATATGAGTTTTTATTTCTTTTTTTCAAGGCTTATAATTTTCATTTCTTCAAATATTACATTAGGCAGGATGAAAAATACAATGTTGAATATATTCAGGATGATGGGCATCATTAATGGACATCCCTGTCTCAGTGACCATCCCTTTGGGGAAAGCTTTCAGTATTTGGCCATTATAGCAGTATATGATACTGGTTTTATGCTTTTTGAAGGTGCTATTACATCAGATTAAGGAAGTTCCTCCCTACTTTTCTGGAGTTTTTTTTTTTTACTATTATTATTGAACAGATGTTAAGTTTTATCTGAAGTTTTGAAGATGTGGCTTTTTCCTTTACTCTTTTAAAATGGTGAGTAACGCTGATTTTCAAATAATAAATCAACTGCAAGTTCCTGAAATAAACCTAACTTGTCTGTCATGCACTCTCTTCTTTACATATTGTTGAATTCAGTTTGCTTTGTATTGAGAAATTTTGTACTTATGTTCACAACTGATTTAGCTAATAGTTGTTGGGTTTTTGCCTCCTAATATTCTTGTCAGATTTTAGTATTGAGATTAGGCAGGCCTTATAAAAACAAGTGTGGAAGTGTTCCTTTACTCTCTACAGAAGTTTGTGTAGTACCTGTGTTAATGCCTCCTTATATACTGGAAGAATTCACTGGATGAACCATCTGGGCCTAAAGATTTTGTGTGTGTAGGGGGTATAGGAGTAGATTTTAAAATTTCAGATTGAATTTTGTTTTACATAGATGACTATTTAAATATCTACTTCTTTCTGTGCCCATTTTGACAAGTTACATTTTTCTAGGAACTTACACATTTTGTTCACACCCTCAAATTTATTGACATAAAGTTGCTCATAACATTGTCTTATCTGTTGAATGTCTACTTGCTCTACAGTCACGGTGAAAATGTGGTCAAGAAAGTTCCTTTAGGATCAGTTCCCTTTCTTAGCACTTCAACATTATCTTGTGCCACAGGACCCAGATGTCATGACCCAGGTCAGAATCCAGTCCACAGCAGTCTGTCTGTCCACACTGTACAGCCAAGAGGCTCACCCCCATCAGGCCTGACACGTTTTCTCTTATCTGGCATCTGTTACCCCTAAGCTGGCAGCCCTAATGTCCTAACTTGGTTCTACCCTTCTCCCTCTTCCTTCTGATTCCTGGCAGGGCATTTCTAGAGGCAAATCTTTCTTTCTACATCTCGGTGAGAGCAGTAATGATCTCTCAGAAGCCAAGCAATATGTGTGCTGAATCTACTCCTCCACCAGGCACTCTGGATTCTGTCTTTGTTTTATTTTAAGTCATCACCATTATAATAACATTGGTGGCACAGTGGACTGCATTTTTATAAAGTCATCTGGCATAGTGTGAGCCCTTGTTTCTGGTAGGAAGAGAGGTGATCTTTAAAATTGACCACAAAAGCCATAAAGGATGTTACAAAAATGCATATCTACCTTTTCGGAGGTAGTTCAGGGCTTCCAGCTGTATCAGTGATAGCTGAATTTGGCATATCAAGTTTACCTTCCACATTTAAATAAGAAAAAAAAAAAACTGGAGGCTAGAGCAGCCAATAAACATGTGTTTACCTTAAGCGAGAAGATAATTTGGTAGAGACAAGACCAAAATAGATCAAGGAAAAAAACAGTCTGTTAACTAGAAACATAAAACATAATGTCTCAAAGGGGTTTTTCTTCCACCAATAATAATAATAGTAATAATAATATAATATTAATAATAATTCAACAGCTACATCCTAAAGTGAGTGGAGGCATTTTAGATTTATAATATAATATTGTACATATGATGCCTATGTCATTGTACTCATAAAAGCAAATAACAGGCAGAGAAAACATGACGTCGGTCTTTCCTTTCTTCTAATAATTCCTCAAGAAGAGATCTTGATGGGGAAATAATTCTGAAGAGTTTTGGATTTTGTTTTTGTTTACCCTGAAGGTTTTAAAAACATCTTTTTATTAAAAAACAAAAAACGTGGACCCCTTGCTGTGCCATGCCCCTTCCGCTCCAGCAGCAGCAGCCCACATCAGGGGGGGCCCGGTGGATGCTTTATCAGCCCCCACAGCCCTAGCTCCCACTTGGCTTTATAATACGGGTCCCAAGCAAACTGGATAAAAGTGTAAAATGTGGCCCCAAAAACATGAGAGATTGGTGTGTGTGTGGGGGGGGGGGTTTGCATGTTCTGCTCAGGCTCTTCCTCTACAAGGTGCTGCCTCTCCTCAGCCAGTTGAACCCCAAGTCTCAGGTCTGCCCTTCACTCGGAACTCAGATATGCCCCCTGAGGGGGCCGCCAGCAGGTTCCTGACCCGACAGCCCCTTACTGGTATCTGTATTCCCTGAGTGGTCTGTAGCCCGAGGAGCTGCCACTGACGCTAACCCTTGTCCTTGGACATTTCTCAGGGGGTATTTTCCAGCCTTTTGTTTCGTTCTGTCTTACTCTTGAGCAGTCTGAGTGGTTGGATAGCAGAGATGAAAACGTGTGGCATCCTCTCGTTTCTAAGATTTCACTGGGGTCAACAGCTCGCATGCATGTCATGCTCCAAAGGCTCAGATTTTCTGGGAAATAATGGCTCCGGGAGCAGCCTGCCCTGGGTCTGACTCCCCTGGACAGGCCCTCAGAGAGATCCTACTGCTGGCTGGGCGGCTCTGCCAGCCTGAAGCAGGGGCTCAGCGTGGAGGCAGGAAAGCCTCCCTCTTAGAGAGGAAGCAAGTGAGAGGCCAGCAAAAGATAAGAAGGAATTGGGACCCAGGCTCCCTCCCCTTGGCCCGGGGACCTGGGTTAGAGAATTTGGGGGGATTTGAGAATCACCCCTCAGTAGCTAACAGTTACCAAATATAATGGAAACAGACTTCTGGATATTTGCATTTCTGGGTATCTCCAGACACATTTAAAATAAAGTTTCTAAGACTGCGCCTTTTGTTCAGGCCCATTCAGTGCCAAGTTTAGCCAGGTTTCTGTCTCTCAAACAGAGTTGGAATCATGGTGAAAACAGGGTCAGGTAACAGTCACATCACAGTTGACAGTTACAGGCTTTCACTTCTGTCGTTATCTCATTTGATTCTTACTCCAACTCTGTGAGGTAGGCAAGACAAATATTATCATTCTCATCGGGCCCAAGGCTTGGAAGGTTTATAAACTGCCCACAGCAGAAAGTGGCCAGTGAGCCCATTTGGTCCTTCTGCCACTGCTGCATTGTGTCCTCCAAATCAGTTTTTTGGGGGGGGGATGAGCTGCTGTCTGTGCTGAACACACCTGAAAAAGTGGGCTACCCTAGTACCTCTCAAGTCATCCTCTTAAGGTGCAAAGGTAAAAAGTCCTACAGGAACTAAGTGAGCTCCTGGGAAAACCACATGTCTCATATATATGAATAAACACAACTGAACTGAAACAGTTCTCTGGAGAAATCCTTGAAATCTTTGACCAGTCTGAGTCCTAACTGCAATAAAATCCATAGGGATGCTATATTTAGCATTTTAACACAAGTTAACAACATTTTGTTAAATACATCTTGCGGGGGGTAAGGTAGTAGTTGAAAAGAGGGAAGGGCAGAATCTGGGGTCCCTGTGGCTCCTGTAGGTCACAGCTGTGGAGGGGGAAGTAAATCTGGCTTCCAACAGCCATTATAGGACACTGTGCCCCAGGAGCCGTGTGGGCTTCAAGCTAACGGCCATGTTGACCGTTGGGAATGAGGTGCCTGTTGGCCCCGAGGCCATTCTTCAAACAGTCTCTCTCTTTGTCTTTGGTGGCTTCTTCTTCCTCCTCCTCCTCCTCTTCCTCCTCCTCTTCGTACCCATCCTCATCATCACTCCGCACATCCTGGGTGTCCTAGAGAAAGATAGGAATGGGATGTGAGTTACAACCTTCCAGAAAGAGACTTGCATGAATAAGAAAACCCAAATCACAAACCCAGAAAGAAAATGCAAAGTTCAAAAACTAAATGTTCACCAAGATAGGACATATCATGGGTCACAAAATAAATCTCAACGAACTTAAAGAACTGAAATTATGCAAAGTATATTTCAAATTATAATGGAATTAATCTAGAAATCAATACAAAAAAATAGGAAAATCTCCAAAGAGTTGGAAATTAAGCAACACACACTTGACAATGGATCAAAAAGTAAGTCACGATGGATATTAGAAAATATTTTGTATTAAACTGAAACTACAGCATTTCAAAATTTGTCAAATGTAGCTAAAATAGTGCTTATAAGGAAAATTTATATAATTAAATGTTTAGATTAGAAAAGAAGACAAGTCTCAAATAATTTGAGCTTCTGTCTTAAGAAATTAGAAAAATGAGGCCCAAAATAAGCCCAAAGCAAGAAAAAGGAAGGAAATAATAAAGAAATCAATGAAACTGAAAACAGAAAACACAATAGAGAAAAGTGAATAAGCCAAAAGCTGGTTCTTTGAAAAGATCCATAAAATTGATAAATCACTAGCAAAATTGACAAAGGAAAAGAGAGAGAAGGCACAACTTATCCGAAAATAAAAAGAGGATTCAACTATGGGTACTACAGATTGTAAAAATGACAGAATACAATGAGCAATAGTATGCATATATATTTGACAACTTGGATGAAACAGACTAATTCCTCAAAAACTACAAACTACCAAAATTCACCCAAGATGGCATAGGTAACCTAAATGTCATATAACTATAAAATAAATTAAATTAGTTATAGATTTTCTGGAAAAGAATATCATCAAGCCAAGAATTTTTCACTGGAAAATTCTATGAAACATATAAAGAAAAAATTAAAGAAAAGTTCCACAATCTCTTCCATTACATAGGGGATACTTCCCAATTAATTTTATGAGGCTAGAATAACCCACATGCCAAGGCCAAAAAAAGACAGTATAAGAAAAAACAACTAAAGACCAATATCTCTAATGAATGTACACACAAAAAACCTCAACACAATAGTCCAAATCAAAACCAGCAATGTACAAAAATACTAATACACCACAATGAAGTGGGATTAGTCCCAGTAATGCAAGGCTGTTTCAATATTTAGAAATCAATGAATGTAAAGAAAAAAAAAAGAAATCAATGAATGTAATCCAACCTATCAATAATCTAAAGAAGAAAAAATATATAATTATATCAGTTGATGAAGAAAAGTCATATGACAAAATTCCACATCCATTCATGATCAAAAATAAAAATTCAGCAAAGAAGAAATAGAAGCTAACATCATGCTAAATGATGAATGACTGAATGTTTTCCTCCTAAGATTAAGAACAAAGCAAGAATATCTACTTTCACCATTCCTATACAACACTGTATTGGAAGTAAGTCCTAGTCAATGTAATAAGGTAAGAAAAAGAAACAGAAGTCAAACAGATTGTAAAGAAAGAAGTAAAAGGTCCCTATTTGAAGATGGCATGATTATCTATGTAGAAAATCCCAAAAAAGTCTACTAAAAGCTCCTGAAATTCATAAGCGAGTTTAGCACAAAGTTGCATGATACACACAAAATTACTCACATACACACACATGCAGACACACAGGCACACAGACATAATCTTGATTTCTATATATTTTTAATGTTTATTTTATTGCGTGTGTGTGTGTGTGTGTGTGTGTGTGTGTGTGTGTGTGTGTGAGAGAGAGAGAGAGAGAGAGAGAGAGAGAGAGAGAGAGAGAGAGAAAGTGAGAGCAGGGGAGGGAGAGAGAGAGAGAGACACAGAATCTGAAGCAGGCTCCAGGCTCTGAGCTGTCAACACAGAGCCTGATGCAGCACTCAATTCCATGGCTGCAAGATCACAACCTGAGCAGAAGTCGGATGCTAAATCAACTGAGCCACCTAGGTGCCCCTCATTTCTAAACACTAACGTAGTAGGCTGAAAAATGTCCTCAAAGATATCAGGTCCTAATCCCTAAAAACCTGTGACTGTTACCTGATACGGTAAACCTTTTGCAGATATGATTAAGTTAAGGCTCTTGAGAAGATTATCCTGGATAATCCAGGTATGCCCAAAGGCCATCCCAAGTGTATAAGAGAGTCAAAGGGAGATCCAACAGGGAGAAGAGGCAATGTGAGGATGGAGGTAGAGACTGGAATGATGTGGTTACAAGAAAGGAATACTGGAAGCCACCAGAATTTGGAAGAGACAAAGAACAGATTCTCCTACAGCCTCTGGAGGGAACACAGCACGGCCACACCTTGATTTCAGCTCAAAACTGATTATAGACTTCTGGCCTCCAGAACTGTGAGAGAATAAATTTGCTGTTTTAAGCCATCAAGTTTGTGGTATTTTGTTACAGCAGCCACAAGAAACTAACATGACTAGCAATGTCTGACTGAAAACTGAAATTTAATGATCTGTAACATTTATAAAGTTTCTGAAAAATAAAATACTTAGGTATAAATATAACAAAACACATATAGGATCTGTATATAAAAATCTACAAAACTCTGATGAAAGAAATCAAAGATCTAAATAATTGGGGAGACATACTGTGTACATGGATTGGAAGATTAAACATAGTAAAAATGCTAATTATCCCCAAATTGATCTAAAGATTCCACACAGTGCCATTTAAAATCTCAGCAAGATTTCTTGTACATATAGACAAGCTGATTCTAAAATTTATACGGAAAGGCAAAGAAACTAGAATAGCTAAAGTAATTCTGAAAAAGAATAATAAAATTGGAGGACTCAAACTACCCAAATTTAAAAATTACTATAAAGTTATAATAATCAAAGCTGGGTGGTATTAACAAAAGAATAAGCACATAGATCATCCGAACAGAATGGAGAATCTAGAAATAGACATACACATATATGGCCAATTGAGTTATTACAAAGGTGCAAAAGCAATTCAATGAAGAAAGAATAGTGTTTCCAACAAACGGTGTTGGAACAGTTAGAAATTCATAGGCAAAAAACCTAAACTTTGACCTAAGCGTCATATCTTACACAAAAGCCAACCCAAAATGAATCATAGATCTAAGTATAGAATATAAGACTATAAAACTTTTAGAAGAAAACCCATGGCCTTGAGTTGGGAGAGGAGTTCCAAGATGTGGGACAACAACAACATCAACAACAATAAATTCCATTGAGAAAAACCTGATAATCTGGACTTCATCAAAATGTAACTTTTGCACTATAAAAGACCTATTCAGAGAATAAAAAGACAAGTTGCAAACTAGGAGATAATATTTGCCAACCTCATAGCTGACTTACATACATAATAAAGAATTCTCAAAACTCAGCAATAAGAAAAAAGCAAACCAACTAAAAACGGGCAAAATATGCACAAAGAACCATTTCCTTAGAGAGGATACGGGATGTCAAATAAACGTAGGAGAGGATGTTAACATCATTAACCCTTAGGAAAATACAAATTAAAACCAGGATGAGATACAACTATGAACCCATTAGAATAGCTAAAATTAAAAACACTGACAATACTAAGTGCTGACAAAGATGCTGAGTGACTGGAAGGAACTCTTACATATTGTTCATGGAAATGCAAAATGGTACTGGCACTTTGGAAAATAGTTTGATAGTTACTTATAAAATAAAACATACATTTACTATATATGGCAGCAATCTGACTTTCGAGTATCCACCCTAGAGAAATGAACATTATGTTCACATAAAAACAAATGTTTATAACTATTCATAACTGCCAAAACTGGAAGCAGCCCAAATGTTCTTCAATCAGTAAATGGGTCAACGGTGGTGCATCTGTATGATGAGATACTACTTACCAATGAAAAGGAACCAAGTGTTGACATTTATAAGAGGGGGGGAATCTCAGAGGCATTATGCTGAGTGAAAATAAATTAATTTCAAAAGGATACCTACCATATGACATACTAATGTTATTTACATTCTGTTCTTTTTTTAAAAATGATACATTTTTCTTAAAGTTTATTTATTTATTTTGAGAGTGAGAGAGAGCGAGAGAGAGAGCAAAGGAAAGGGAGAGAGAGGTAGAGAGAGAGAGAGAGAGAGAGAGAGAGAGAAAATTCCAAAGAGGCTCCAAAGTGACAGTGAGAGTACATGCTGACACTGACACAGGGCTCGAACTCAGGAACAACGAGATTATATGTACATGCTTTTCTTGGAAAGATCACCTATCTGGATAGAGAAGGGATGCCAGGAACGAATGGTCTGGGGTGATGGAATGATCCCATATCCTGATTATGGGGATGGCTACACAAATCTATACCTGTGTTAAACTTCAAAGAATTTTATACAGATGGGAAAAAGTCAATTTTCCTGATAATGCTTAAAAATTAAATGTATTTCTTTTCAGATAGAAAACAAATACTATGGTTTCCCAATAAGCATTTGCTAGGTAAAGTATTACTCATGTAGGTGTTTTCGTTGTCGAGGCTCTTATCGTTGGGAATTAGGCTGTGTTTTATTTTCTTTACTCGGAGACTCTTTCAAAGGCAGTTCTTAATGAAGGGGTATAGCTCCTCCACCTGCCTCAGGTAGTCTCAGAGAAATTCTGGGAGGAAGACTCTCAGAAGAATGACATTGCTACAGATCAGGCTTCATTGCAAAAGAACGAAGATGGTATGGATTATTAGAACAGTGAGAACTCAGGCTCTGGGCAAGGCCCATGTTGGACATGACCTCGCTCTGCTCTAAACCAGTTCACAAACATCTCTATTAAACCTTGACTCGGAAAGAAAAAAAAAAACATGGGGGCACCTGGGTGGCTCAGTTGGTTGAGCTTCCGACTTTGGCTCAGGTCATGACCTCCTGGCTCGTGAATTTGAGGCCCTTATCAGGTTCTCTGCTGTCAGCACAGAGCCTACTTCAGATCCTCTGTCCCCCTATTTCTCTGCCCTTACCCCTCCTCTCGAAAATGAATAAACATTTTAAAAAAGAAAAAAAACATAGAAGATGGAGGCTGGTTCCTGACACCCCATTTTTAAAGATGCCATCCACAGCCATGAGTTACTCTTTCCTTTTGTGACTACAGACTACAGCTGACCACTTCTTGGTATATGTAACTGAATACCTCCTCTGTGTACAATCTTCCTGCAAACACGGCTTTTGAAAAACCCAACGTACCCACATTATGCTGCCTTAATCACAGAAATGTCACATCATGGCCTCTTCTCAGTACGATCTGTTCTTTTTCACAACAACACAGAAGGGGTCTCAAAATAAACAAGACTCATTGTAAACATGGAAGCATAAAGCTGGTGTCTCATCTGTTAAGATGCAATGGAGAAAGGCAACCTATTTTTTGATATGCTGGGAGCAGGGATCAGAAGTGCTGTTCCCCCCTGCAGATGGGGTCTTTCAGGGAAGGGTCATACTTGGCTGATGATTGCTTTCATAGATCATGCCCCTTGGGTCTCTTTCTTCAAAAGATTTTCATAGGTAACAACAGGAAATTTGAGTCAGAATAAAGAAATGAATTTCTCTCCAGGAAAGCAGACTAGCATCTACTGTCCCATTTCTCCAGGACTTAAGGAGCTGCTTCAGCTGAGATGGGAACTGGTCCTAGAAGATGCTTCCCATTGTCCCAAGCCACATCTTCAGCACTCTCACCTCTAGGAAGGGTCCTGGACCAGGTGGAGCCTTCTGGAAATTAATGGCATCTAATGTCACAAAGATTGGGGAGCATTACTGACTTTCAGTAGGCAGTGGTTAAGGATGCCTGATATCCTATAATGAGCATGACATCCTGGCGTCCTGCCAGACCTCTGTGTAAGTGAAACCATGTTTATGACCAGCCAAGCCTAGAACCTAGTCCCATTTTACATTCAAGCATAGTAATTCTTGCGCGGTTTTAATATACTTTCAATTCTCCATGAACACAATTATGTACACAATTCAAAGGAAGTCAATACTTTGATTGGTTCAGGGCTTCATAATTTCAGGAAACCATGTCACAGATGACACAACACTACCAGTGGCAGTTGAGTCCCAGCAAAACATGCCTGTGTCAGTCTGTGCTTACAGCTATCCCATTCGTGGTGAGCCTCCACATGAGCACAGCGTCTGTCGACCCCAGGATGCTCTTGAGTGTAGCCTTGCACATATGTTACACATGAAATGCATATTTTATCAGAAATGCCTTTCATTATACATTTTTTCTATTACAGTTGTGGCATTATATTACTTTTTGAAATTATGATTATAGGTGAGTTATATTACCTGGGTGTTGTTTTTTTTTTTTTTTAATTTTGAGAGAGAGAGAAAGAGAGAGAATCTGAGCTGAGCATGGAGCCTGATGTGGGGCTCAATCCCATGACACCGGGACCATGACCTGAGTTGAAATCAAGAGTTGGATGCTCAACTGACTGAGCCACCCAGGTGCCCCATTAACCTGGGCATTTAGTTACTAAATCTTTCTAAGCCTCGGTTTCCTCTCTTCTAAAGTAAAGAGACTGGCTCTTGTGTCCTAGGGTTACTGTGAGGGGGGAATGTTATTGTTCATACTAGTTACTCGGTCCAGTGCTCAGCACATGGGCATTTAGAGCATGAGTGTCTATAGCAGCCTTATCCACAACTGACAAAACTCGGAAGCAACCAAGACGTCCTCCAGTAGGTGAATGTGTACATAAACTGTGGTACCTCCAGACAATGATTCTTCAGCAAAAAAAGAAATGAGCAATTAAGCCATGAAAAGGCATGGAGGAACCTTAATGCACATAACTAAGTGAAAGAAGTCAATCTTAAAAGACTATATACTCTATGATTCCAACTATATGACATTCTGTAAAAGACAAAACTATGAGACAGTAGAAAGGTCAGTGGTCCCTAGGGAGGGATGAATAGGTGGTACACAGAGGACTTTTAGAGCAGAGGGAAAAAAACCTTTGAGGTTTTCACTGCTGTTACAGTTTTGTTATAAATGGCATATACAAGATAAAATTGACTATAACATGAGCTTTTAGCAATACTGTAATACCCATCATTTCCAATTTATATTATTTAAGCTTGCATAATGTGAAACCACCTGTACATCCATCTAACAAACTCTTACTATCCAAAAATCCTTTCTGAGCTTGATGTATCATCTAGGGCTGTGGTTCTCAATCCTACTGGACCCATATCCCCTTCACTATTTTTGCTGAAGAATATTCCATTGTCTGGAGGTACCACAGTTTATGTACACATTCACCTACTGGAGGACATCTTGGTTGCTTCCGAGTTTTGTCAGTTGTGGATAAGGCTTGCTATAGACACTCATACTCTAAATGCCCACGCGCTGAGCACTGGACCGAGTAACTAGTATGAACAATAACATTCCATCCTCACAGTAACCCTAGGACACAAGAGCCAGTCTCTTTACTTTAGAAGAGAGGAAACCGAGGCTCAGAGGGATTGGGTAACTTTTATAAGGCCACACAGCTAACAAAGGCAGATGGGATTGAAAACCCTACTCTAAGCTTTGAAACTGTGAACTACAGTGCTCTACAGACCCCTGATGGAGTTGTCTGCACACACACTTGAGACAGGGCACTCAGTTCTCTGAAAAGAAAGCTCCCTCTCCTCTCCTATGGAGCAGAGCACCAGCTGTCTCGTTATACCTCCTCACCCTGTTCTGACTCTGCTCTTGATACCAGCAGGACTGACTTCAAAGCATAAAATGGGAATAATGAAAATCACCCCTAATTAATTATTTTTACCCTGTGAGACAAACACTGACATGTTTTGTTCTGTTCTGTTTCATTGCAAAAATTATAGGAAACTGGTGACCTATTACTGATCTGCCACCCGCAGCTTGAAAAAGGCTGACTTTGGGTATGCCAGAATAAAGAGGCTTCTCTAAATAGCCCAAATCAGAGAAGATTAAAATACAAACCATAATGCATATTCTGCAAAGCACCTTTTCACAACTGCAAATCTCTCCCAGTAATTACAACACTTAACAGAAATCAAAAACAAATCAAGCTTGCTCTAGTGGAACAAGGAATTAAATACTTGCTAAAGGTCAAACCACAGTGTTTTCTGGAACGTTACCTGTCTGCTCTGACTGAGTGCCAAGACTCTGCTTACACAGCAGCAGTGAGTCTGTCTCTTGGAATCAGCCCGTTTCTTTTCCTGCCATTGCCTTTCCCTACACTGTTCTCTGCACACTTTTAGTTGTCACTGGGCTAGTAGAATTTGTCTTATCCAAATGTTGGCCTAAAATCCTCCCATAAATCATTAAAGGCCCAAGAAAATGCATGCATAAGGAAGGACGTAGAATCCTTTTGAAGACTGAACTGGACCTTGGCTTCAGCAGCCAAAGGGGCATAGCCACGTGGTTCGGTTCTTGCCCAAGCATATGGTAGCTGACAAGGACACCATGAGCTGCCCACCTGAGCTTCCCCTTGGTGAAGGTCTAGCGGCTGCCATTACAGAGAGCACATTACTATTTGATCACTTTAGATGATGTTCTTTTGAATTAGCAAAGATATCTATATGCAACTGAACTTTTTCCAGAAATGACCTGGGCCCTCTAGAACACATTATTAACAACATTTTCCAATCCACAATTGAAGTGGATGAGTATAATTTTTGCAAATTCTTTTAAGAATCCCCTTCTCATCTGGAAACAACCTTTGGCTGCACAAAATGGTGGTGGAAAGAATGAGGGACGAGTTATGTATGCAGGGGAGACTGTGTTACTAGCTGTAACCGGGGTTCTGGAGGCCCCACATCACTAAAAGTCATCAATATTGGCAAATGTCATCTGTCCGGCACTCCAAGAGGGCAGAGAAGATGTGTGTTCAGAGAACGAGTTGAAATCACAGTCCCTGTGAAGGGAGACTGGCAGTCAGTCTGGAAGCATCCCATACACTAGAAGAAATAGAAACCTCTGAAATTGGGGGGCACCTGAGTGACTCAGTTGGCTAAGTGTCCGACTTCAGCTCAGGTCATGATCTCACAGTCTATGAGTTTGAGCTCCGCATTGGGCTCTGTGCTGACAGCTCAGAGCCTGAAGCTTGCTTTGGATTCTGTGTCTCCCTCTCTCTGCCCTTCCCCACCTCCAAAGATGAGTAAACATTAAGAGAAGACAGACGGACAGAAAGAAAGAAAGAAAGAAAGAAAGAAAGAAAGAAAGAAAGAAAGAAAGAAAGAAAGAAAGAAAGAAAGAAGGAAGGAAGGAAGGAAGGAAGGAAGGAAGGAAGGAAGGAAGAAAGAAAGAAAGCTTTGAAATTGGGATATAAATGGTCTTCCTCAATTAAAGTCATGCTGAAGTCAAAATACCCCTTTGAAGAGTGGGTTCTAGGAATGGGGGCACAGAGCTGAACTGACTCAAGTCCAAAGACTCAAGGGTCTGATCCCGAAAGCAAGGAACACACTTCCAGCTTCTAGTATTCTCCTTTTGGGGAGCTCATGAAAAAATAGCTGACCTTGTAGTAGTACATGGTAATTACCTTTGGTTGGTGTCAAATCTCTTGGACACAGAATACCAAGATGGAGATCACAGCCCCACCTCCCTATAATCCTGAGTGCAAGTCAAAGTAGTACCTAGTCTTTAACATCCTGTGGAGTTTGGATCCAAGTCCCTGAAAATATGCCCCGAGATTGGCTTGTCTGTGTACACAGAATGTTTCCTCTTGAATTTCAGAGTCAGACTCAAAAGTTGTTTTTTAAACTGCCCCAACTCACCAGTGTAAACTAGAATATAACCCTTGAACAACACGGGGTTTAGGGGCATTGATCTGTGCATAGTTGAAAATCCACATATAGAGGAAGGAGGCAACATGGCGGAGGAGTAGGGGGCTCCAGTATTTCGCTTGCCCTTTAAAGGGGGACGACTGAAACCATTGTCTCTCTCTCAACTCCAAAAATCGGGGGGAAAAGGTGCTAGAGCTGACAAGAAACTAAGGCGAACACAGACACGGCCCAACTGAACTCCCTTTTTCTGGAATAACCAGGCCGTATAAGTTCATCTAGACGACATCGATCTTTATTCCTTTTCCCTCGCACCTGTCCTTATTCTGATTTCTATCAGTCTGGATTAAACCCTTTAGTCGCTCTACCTGGGCAAAGTCCATTTCCTTCTTCTCCCTGCACCAGTCATTATTCTGTCTATATATGCTCTGCCACCAGCACACTACATACCCTGTCCTTAACGTGTAGCTGTTACTTCAGGACATTGCCCTCAGAGAGTCACTTGTTATTTTTTTCTGTTGTGAACTGCTTGTCTGGACCATTTGTCGGTACGTTTGAGTATTTCTGTGTTCTGTGTGTCTGTCAGTTTTCCTTTCCAGGGCAACTTCAAGAAACAACCCATAACACATCCAGCCAAAATGACGAGACGGAAGAATTCTCCTCAAAAGAGTCTACAAGAAGCAGTGACAGCTCAAGAATTAATGAAAAGAGATATAAGCAACATAACAGAACTTGAATATAGAATGTTAATCATAAAACTAATTGCTGGCCTTGAAAAAAGCTTAGATGAATGCAAGGGGTCCTACGAGGCAAAGTTCAAAGACCTTAAAAACGGTCAGGAAGAATTAAAGAAGACATTGGAAGAAATACAGGGGAAACTGGAAGCAACCACAGCACGGATTGAAGAGGTAGAGGAAAGAGTTAGTGCATTAGAAGACAAAATCATTGAAAAAGAGGAAGCAGATAAAAAGAGAGAGAAGCTGATCCAGGAACAGGAAAGGAGAATTCGAGAGCTGAGCGATGCAGTCAAAAGAAACAATATCCGTATCATAGGAGTTCCAGAGGAAGAAGAGAGAGAGAAAGGAGTCGAAGGGGTTCTGGAACAAATCATTGCTGAGAACTTCCTCAACATGAGAAAGGAAACGGGCATGGAAATCCAAGAGGCACAGAGAACTCCCCTCAGACGTAACTTGAATAGACCTTCTGCACGGCACATCATAGTGAAGCTGGCAAAATACAAAGATAGGGAGAGAATCCTGAAAGCAGCTAGGGACAAAAGAACCCTAACATACAAAGGGAGACCTATAAGGGTAGTAGCAGACTTATCTACGGAAACTTGGCAAGCCAGAAAGGAATGGCAGGACATCTTCAATGTGATGAGCAAGAAGGACATGCAACCAAGAATTCTGTATCCGGCTAGCCTGTCATTCAGAATAGAAGGAGAGATCAAGGTTTTTCCCAACAAACAAAAACTGAAAGAATTTATCACAAATAAGCCAGCACTGCAAGAGATCCTGAGGGGCATTCTATGAAAACAAGGAGGCAAAGAATACAAACTACCAGACACAGCCTTACAAACATGAAACTTACAGATAATACAGTGACTGTAAGCCCATATTTTTCAATATTAACACTGAATGTAAATGGACTAAATGCGCCAATCAAAAGACACAGGATAACAGAATGGATTAAAAAACAAGACCCATCTATTTGCTGTCTTCAAGAAACTCATCTTAAACCTGAAGACACCTTCAGATTGAAAGTGAGGGGATGGAGAACTATCTACCATGCTACTGGAAGTCAGAAGAAAGCCGGAGTAGCCACACTTATATCAGACAAATTAGACTTTAAAATGAACGATGTAATAAGAGATGAGGAAGGACATTATATAATAGTCTCAGGGACCATCCAGCAGGAAGAGCTAACAATTGTAAATATCTACGCACCGAATTCAGGGGCACCCAAATTTGTAAAACAACTAATTACAAACATTAGCAACCTCATCGATAAAAATGTCCTAATAGTAGGGGATCTCAACACTCCACTCTCAGCATTGGATAGATCCACAAATCAGAAAATCTCCGCAGAAACAATAGCCCTGAATGACACATTAGGACAGATGGGCCTCACAGACATCTTTAGGGTCCTTCATCCAGAAGCAAAGGAATTTACATTCTTCTCATCTGCATACGGTACATTTTCCAAGATAGACCACATTCTGGGGCACAGGGAAGCTCTGAATAAATATAAAAGAATTGAGATCATACCGTGTACAGTGTCAGACCACAATGCTTTGAAACTTGAAATCAACCACAGGAGAAAGCCTGGAAAATATCCAAGAACATGGCGGCTAAGAAATAACCTACTAAAAGATGACTGGGTCAACCAAGCCATCAGAGAAGAAATTAAAAAATACATGGAAACAAATGAAAATGAAAATACAACAATCCAAACGCTCTGGGATGCAGCAAAGGCAGTCCTGAGAGGGAAATATATTGCAATCCAGGCCCATCTCAAGAAACAAGAAAAATCAATAACACAAATTCTAACAGCACGCCTAAAGGAACTAGAAGCAGATCAACTAAAACAACCCAAGCCCAGCAGAAAGAGAGAAATAACAAAGATCAGAGCTCAAATTAACCATATGGAGACAGAAAAGGTAGTGGAACAGATCAATGAAACCAAAAGCTGGTTCTTTGAAAAAATAAACAAAATAGACAGACCTCTAGCCAGGCTTCTCAAAAAGAAAAGAGAGAGAACTCAAATAAATAAAATCGTGAATGAAAAGGGAGAAATTACAACCAATCCCTCAGAGATACAAGCAATCATCAGAGAATACTATGAAAAATTATATGCCACCAAACTTGGCAATCTGGAAGAAATGGACAGCTTCCTAAATAGCCACACGCTACCAAAACTCAAACGGGAAGAAATAGAAAATTTGAACAGACCCATAACTAGTGAAGAAATAGAATCCGTTATTAAAAACCTCCCAGCAAATAAAAGCCCTGGACCAGATGGCTTTCCTGCGGAATTTTACCAGACATTTAAAACAGAGTTAATTCCTATCCTCCTCAAGCTGTTCCAAAAAATTGAAACGGAAGGAAAACTCCCGGACTCATTCTATGAAGCCAGCATCACTTTGATTCCCAAACCAGATAGAGACCCAGCAAAGAAAGAAAATTACAGGCCAATATCCCTGATGAATATGGATGCAAAAATTCTCAACAAGATACTAGCAAATCGAATCCAACAGCATATAAAGAGAATTATCCACCATGATCAAGTAGGATTCATCCCTGGGTTGCAGGGCTGGTTCAATATTCGCAAATCAATCAACGTGATACATCACATCAACAAAAGAAAAGATAAGAACCATATGATCCTGTCAATAGATGCAGAAAAAGCATTTGACAAAATACAGCATCCTTTCTTAATAAAAACTCTCGAGAAAGTCGGGATAGAAGGAACATACTTAAACATCATAAAAGCCATATATGAAAAACCCACAGCTAATATCATCCTCAATGGGGAAAAATTGAAAGCCTTCCCCCTGAGATCAGGAACACGACAGGGATGTCCACTCTCGCCACTGCTATTTAACATAGTTCTGGAAGTCTTAGCATCAGCAATCAGACAACAAAACAAAATAAAAGGCATCAAGATTGGCAAGGAGGAAGTCAAACTTTCACTTTTTGCAGATGACATGATACTTTACATGGAAAACCCGACGGAATCCACCAAAAGCCTACTAGAACTGATTCATGATTTCAGCAAAGTTGCAGGATACAAAATCAATGTACAGAAATCGGTGGCATTTCTATACACCAACAATGAAGCAGCAGAAAGAGAAATAAAGAAGCTAATCCCTTTCACAATTGCACCAAAAACCATAAAATACTTAGGAATAAACCTAACCAAAGATGTGAAAGACCTCTACACTGAAAACTATAAAAAACTTATGAAGGAAATTGAGGAAGACACAAGGAAATGGAAAAACATCCCATGCTCATGGATTGGAAGAATAAATATCGTCAAAATGGCAATACTACCCAAAGCAATCTACACATTCAATGCAATCCCAATCAAAATTGCACCAGCATTCTTCTCAAAGCTAGAGCAAACAATCCTAAAATTTGTATGGAACCACAAAAGACCTCGAATAGCCAAAATAATACTGAAGAATAAAACCAAGGCGGGAGGCATCACAATCCCAGACTTTAACCTCTACTACAAAGCGGTGGTCATCAAGACTGTATGGTATTGGCACAAAAACAGACGCATAGACCAATGGAATAGAATAGAAAACTCAGAAATGGACCCGCAAGTATATGGCCAACTAATCTTTGACAAAGCGGGAAAATGTATCCAATGGAAAAAAGACAGCCTTTTTAACAAATGGTGCTGGGAGAATTGGACAGCAACATGCAAAAGAATGAAACTAGACCACTTTCTTACACCACTCACAAAAATAAATTCTAAATGGATAAAAGATCTGAATGTGAGGCAGGAAACCGTCAAAATCCTAGAGGAGAAAACAGGAAAAAGCCTCTTTGACCTAAGACGCACCAATTTCTTACTCGACACGTCTCCAAAGGCAAGAGAATTAAAAGCAAAGATGAACTATTGGGACCTCATCAAGATAAAAAGCTTCTGCACGGCAAAAGAAACAACCAACAAAACGAATAGGCAACCAACGGAATGGGAAAAGATCATCGCAAATGACATATCGGATAAAGGACTAATATCTAAAATTTATAAAGAACTTACCAAACTCCAAACCCGAAAAACAAACAACCCAGTGAAGAAATGGGCGGAAGATATGAATAGACACTTCTCCAAAGGGGACATTCAGATGGCCAACAGACACATGAAACGATGCTCAATGTCACTCAGCATCAGGGAAATACAAATCAAAACTACACTGAGATACCACCTCACACCAGTCAGAGTGGCTAAAATGAACAAATCAGGAAACTATAGATGCTGGCGAGGATGTGGAGAAGTAGGCACCCTCCTACACTGTTGGTGGGAATGCAAACTGGTGCAGCCACTCTGGAAAACGGTGTGGAGGTTCCTCAAAAAAATGAAAATAGAGCTACCCTATGACCCAGCAATAGCCCTGCTAGGAATCTACCCAAGAGACACAGGAATGCTGATGCATAGGAGCACGTGTACCCCAATGTTCATAGCAGCACTTTCGACAATAGCCAAATCATGGAAAGAGACCAAGTGCCCATCAACTGACGAATGGATAAAGAAGTTATGGTACTTATATACAATGGACTACTACGTGGCAATGAGAAAAAATGAAATCTGGCCATGTGTAGCAAGATGGATGGAACTGGAGGGTATTATGTTAAGTGAAATAAGTCAGTCAGAAAAAGACAGATACCATATGTTTCCACGAATAGGTGGACTTTGTGAAACTAAGCAAAAACCAGGGGGAGGGGAAGAGGGGAAAGAAAAAAAAGACACAGAGAGGGAGGGAGATAAAACATAAGAGACTCTCAAAGACTAAGGAAAAACTGAGGGTAAGGGGGATGAGGGAGGGGGGAGAGGGGGTGATGGGCATTAAAAAGGGCACATGTTGGGATGAACACTGGGTGTTATATGTAAACCAATTTGAAAATAAACTATTATAATAAAAGGAAAAAAAAAAAAAATCCACATATAACTTTTGACTCACCAAAAACCCAACTACTAATAGTCTACAGTCAACTGGAAACCTTATCAATAACATGAATAGTTGACTAACACATATTTTGTGTGTTACATGTATTATATACTGTATACTTACAATAATGTGAGCTAGGGAAAAGAAAATATTATTAAGAAAATCATAAGGAAGAGAAAATACATTCACAATACTGCACTGTTCAAGCCCATGTTGTACAAAGGTCAGTGTATATTCTATTTTCCACTGATGGCATTTTTTCATTTCATTTGCTGCATCAACGTCTCTAATGTCCTTAAGAAATGAATTCATTTTTCTAAGGCTTATGGGCTTTTAAAAATGAGCTTCTAAGAAAAGAAGCCAGCTTTAGGGCTGGATTCTAGAGAGAGTCTTGTCAAGCGTGTTCATTTTCCAGGTCAAATAAGAGCTACGAGACTCCATTGCACCTAGCGGAGTGACATGACTTTGTGGCAGCAGAGCCTAGATCACTCTGTATTACCTAAAATTAATTTAAAATGTACCAGACTCTGTGGTAATCATCCAATTGTGATGGATGTGGAAAATGATTTGGTTTCATAAATGTAATTTGCTTTGGGAATTAGAACTATTAAAATTAATGCATTCTCTAAACTGCCACATTTTATGTCCTTGAGAGACAGGTTTAGATTCTATGGCCTGGAAATTCAACAACTCTAACAAGGCAAAGATGCAAAGCAATTAAAAAAAATACTTAGGATTTAGTCAAGCAATGCTTAAGAAATAACCATAGCAAGGTGGAGGATTAAGTACATAGCCCAGAAAATGAGTATTAAAATTGAAATGTTCAAGTTTGTTTCAAATATTAGCATCCAACAAAGAACTTCCACACTCCATTAAGAAGGGGGGAAAAAACACCATGACAGAAAAGCAAGCAAAGGTTCTGAACAGGCAAGTCACAGAAGAGGCAACATTTTTGACAAATAAACTATACAAAACGCTCACTCTTACTAATCAGGAAGATGTAAATTAAAATGAGATAAAAAAAAATCTCACATTCATCAAACTGGTAAATATTAAAAAGTCTGCTAAAAGCAAGTGTTGGTGAGGATGTGGGGAAAGGGAGACTCTCACACACTTGGTTTGATATATAGTTTGACAGGATCCAGTAAAGTTGATGTGGGAATCCTCCCTATAGAGAAACCCTCATTATATGTTTTCAAGGAGACAGATATAAGGTTGTTCATGGTAGAATTGACTATAACCAGGAGGCTAAACAGAGTGTGGAGTATCTGATTGGTGGAATGCTAAACAGTAGTTAAATAAATTGATCTACAGAGTAATATGTATCAGAGTGAATGTTGTGGATGAAGAAAACAAGTTGTATGATTATATATACTAGATGTGAGGTTCCAAAATAAGAAAGAAATACTCCATATTTGTGACTATACCCAAGTCTATCAGGCATATAGAAGCATGGGTGGAAGGGCGCAGTGGTTCTCTTTGCAGAGGGAGAGAGGGGAATGGGGTGGGGTGAGGTATACCAGGATATATACAAT
The DNA here is from genome assembly GCA_030068075.1 of Paguma larvata. Taxonomy (NCBI): domain Eukaryota; kingdom Metazoa; phylum Chordata; class Mammalia; order Carnivora; family Viverridae; genus Paguma; species Paguma larvata. The sequence continues at coordinate 123,778,432 of CM057827.1, read as the reverse complement.
CTTTCTTCCTACTTTCTTTTAGGTGATTTCATCTAGCATACAGTAGGCACTCAGTATCTGTTTGATGAGTTTGTGAATGAAAGAATCTAATAGCACAGCATAAAACCCCACCTTGACTCCCAAATTTATACTCCAATGTGGACTTTTCTCCCTGGCTTCAAAATCCCAAATGATCACAGCTAGACAATGTCTCCTCAGATGCCTAATGGGCTTATCAAATGCTAGTCAACTCATATACCACCTTTTCTCCGGTTTTCCATATTTCAGCAAATCGCACTCCCATTCAGTCAGCTGTTTCAGGCAAAAACCTCCAGATCATCCTCAGTCCTGCCCTGTATGGGAGACCCTGTTTCCTGGCCCATCAGACTTGGTGGGGCTCTTTGATACAGACCTCTGCTCTTGTCTTCAGCAATTTCCAACTGCATCAAATCTCTGTGGCCAGGATCTAGATCCTGCTTTGCCTTGGCCCATGGGCTCGGCAAGCTGGAGCACAGCAGTCAGCGGAGCTGTGCCGCACCGGTTTGGGTCCCCACAGCCCCCTCCTGACCTAGAGCACTCTGCAGCAGACTCGTGACGGTCACTTCAGAGAGTTCTTGCGGGACAGGGCTGTTTCCTTGGCTCAGAGGAGCCATGCTGCCATTGTTGAGATTTCTGAGTAAGGAAAATTCACAGAGTATCTCACCACTGTTCTCCAGTGGTAGACAATGTATGATTTGTTCTTAGACAACCCCACTCCACCAGCCCACTTTCAAAATGGAGTACATAACGTTACCATGGCCTATAGCTGTGCGACTAGAGCATAGTGTGGTTATTCTACACCAGGGTGTCCCAACCAGTGTGCCAGGGAAAGGTTAAAATATGCTGAAACATTGATTCCTTTAGCTCTTGCAGCAGCTACCAGAGTCCCAGTCTCCTCATTCTTTGGACAGTAGCATCAATCTTCCCTAGGATGCTGTGCAGTCTCTCAGTGCCTGAGGGAAGGAAGATTGGGAAGCACTGTATAGAGCTGAAAGGTTTCCGTAAGTAGCAACCTTAGAAGACTTCCTCCAAAGTGTGGTTACTTGAACTAGAGATGGAAAGTTGGGTAGCTCAATCTTGGATTCTGTGATTCCAGGGGAGGGGAAGATATGTGCGAAGGGCAGGAGGTAAGAATTAGCTGCCTCCAGGACATGAGTGGTTCTGCTGCTTAGGCCCAACATTCCACAAGGTTAAGAGGTGAAGAAATGACAAGAGAGAAATGGTCACTAAGTGAACGAAAAGGAACCAAGAATGACTGCTTGCCCACTATGCCCTTCCTGACCCAAACTGTACATGACCACGAAAGAATGGAAAGTTGGTAGTGTTATAAATGTATTCATTTTCTCCTAGTTCCAACTGAACAATAAGCTACAATCTCATTCTCTCCATTCATCAGGACTTTACAAATGCAGTTGCCTTATTTCAAAAGGAAATGGCTGGCACCATTTGGAATTATCATTTGAGTAATTTTAAGCTGTCAATATTTACATCCAAAGAAATGCTACCCAGCTAATTTCACGGAGCTTGATTTCTCAAGAACTAGTGAGTTTGGCTGTTCTAGAATAACCTACCTTCTCTCTGCATAGAGTGACACCAGCAGGTGGGAAAGCAAGGAATACTTGAGAACACCTCCAATCACAAAGTGGAATCGACCAAAAGAGAAAGAAGTTCATTCATTCATTTCATGGGCACTCTTGACATTCTGAGCCAGGCAATTCTTGATGTGGGGACTGTTTTACTCATTTAGGATGATTAGCAGTAAGTATCTTTAGTCTCTGTCCACTAGATACACTGTGACAATTAGAAATGTCTCCAGACATTGTCAAATGTCCCTGGAGGGCAAAATCCCCACTGAGAACAACTGATTCAAAAAATATTTCTTGAGGCCCTGCACATTGTGCAAGGCATCAGGGATGTAATAGTCTCTGTCTTCAGATAACTTACAGTCTACTGGAAGAGCCAAATGCTAAGAGCTCAAACACGTAACAATAAATATATAACTACACATTTATAAATGTTGTGAGGTAAAGAATACCACCATGTGTAAATTAGAGATCTCACTTAGATGGGGTGACATCAGGAAGCCATGCTAAGGAAATGGAACTCAAAGGTTGTAACCTGAAGGGTAAGTAAGAGTGGTCAGGAAAGAGTGGGGTAAAGAACATTTTAAGAAGAAACAGTATGTGCAAAGGACCTGAGATGGGGTAAAATCTTGGCATGTTGAGGGATCAGAAAGGCCAGTGCAGCTGAAGCATACTGAGAAAGATGGAGCATGTCCTAAGATGAAGACAGGGAGTGAGTGTGGGCCAGATTATCGATTTCGAAGGTCACGGTCAGAGGTCTATTTTACTTCTAAGTCCAACCAGAAGCCATTGTGCAGCACCACTTGAGATATCAGTGACCAAAACAGACAAGGGATCTATACTCAGAAAACTCCTACTCTACTGGGGGAGCTGGTTGCTATATACCAGCATTCCCTATTGCTGTGTGAAAGTGGCCGGAAGGACTTCAGAGAAGCCATAGGTGGAGGCTGTGCAGGCTGTGACCATAGTCCAGGGGAGCAGTGCCAGTGACACGGATTGGAGGGTTAGCGCTGGAGATGCAGAGGGGGTGTTACTTAAGAAAGAGCAGTGCCCAAAGGCCCCCAGGTTTGGAAGGGACATTTAGACTCATCTAATCTAGTTTCTATTGATGCTGATATGCCCTTTTTAACAACCCGAGTGAAAGACATACACACTCCTGCCTGTACATCTCCAGTAATTATGGTAATTGTCCAAGAGGAGTCTGGGTACTTCCTTCAAACATTGGTCAGTTTTGCAAACATTTAAAGACAGTTAAATCCTCTTCGAGCTAAATAATTCCCATTTCTTCCCACTGCTCCTCATATGACACAACACCAGAACCCCTCCCCGTGCTGTGTATCTTAGAGAATATACTCCCACCCATAGCCATCAATCTGTATTGTATTGTGTGTGTAACACAACCAGCACTGCTCAAGTCATACATGACTTACCACTTCCATCTCCACCAAAAAAAAAAAAAAAAAAAAAAGTGGGGAGGGGGTGTACAATAAATTTAAATCAAACCCTGATAGCTACACTTCTGGCTTTACCATCTTGTGTAATTTTCTTATATTTTAAGATTCTAGAATACAAGATCTTTATCAATTAATCACGATTTGCCTGCTAATGAAGGTAACATCTGGCCCTGGTCTGTCTTCCTAAAAACTGATTGCAAGGATTACCAAGCAAAATAAACATTGACAATGAGGAAAAAACATACTAATGCTAATAAGATAAAATGCTCATTTCAAGTAAATGAATGATCTCTGCCATAGCACTTCCGTATACCTCTGGGAAAGACATCTGCAGCTATGGTTTCAATAAAATTGTAGAGCTGTGTTTTTGAAATGCCTTAAGGAAACTCTGTGCTTGGGAATCTGTGGTTCTACATTAATGTCAAAAGCCCAGGAGGTCATGAATGACTCATAATGTCCCACTGCTTTTTGAATGGCTCCACATCTAAATCCACAGTTGGCAATGAAACAAAGGACAATATAATAAGCATTTTATGCTGTTTTGAAAGCAAACTTTTCGCTTTAACTGTATGAAAAGAAAAAAAAAGGTGCATTCAAAGAGTTCAATTTTCTGAACTACTATCCAAATACATTCCTTTTTGTTATATTAGTTCTTATGATCCAAAATGACAAGGTCGCAGAAAAAAATGATTGTTTTTTTCCTTTTTTTTTTCCTCAAAGAAGCTGCATTAAATTTAAATTGGATTCTATCAAACCTGGCTACACAGGGACGTTTACTGTTAGTTACCTGGATCTGAATTTTCTAGACCAGTGCTTCTCAAATTTTAATAGGCATACAAATCACCTAACGTTCTTAATGAGAGAGAGACTCCCAAGCAGGCTCCACAATGTTAGCACTGACCCCCGATATGCAGTTCAGTCCCACGAACTGTAAGATGATGACCTGAGCCAAAATCCAGAGTCAGATGTTTAACCAGCTGAACCACCCAGGCGCCCCTTGAGATGATGCATTTCTAACCAGCTCTAGGTGATGCCTAGGCAGACAGTCACCACTGTGGTTAGCAGGCTGTTTCTTAGGCCACAGACTCTCCCTAGATGTCTGCTCTCTGTAAAAAGAAGTTGGTGTGGAAGGTCACCTAAGGATCTTTCTGGTTTGAAAATTCGATGATTTCAAATAACTTTTATTTCTTTAGTATCTACATATCATGAGTTTTTTTTAATTTTTTAAAGTTTATTTATTTATTTTGAGAGAGACAGAGACAGCATAAGCAGGGGAGGGGCAGAAATAGAGGGAGCACTGTCAGCACAGAGCCTAACCTGGGACTTGAACTTCCAAAACCATGAGACCACGACTTGAACCAAAACCGAGAGTCGGATGTTTAACCGACTGAGCCACCCAGGCGCCCCTATCATGAGTCTTTTTAATCCAGAAAAGCAAAATAAAATTAACAATATGTCTCACTTCCTATAATGGATGGCTGTCTAAAAATAATAATCAAGCCTTCTTAAAAAATGAGTCACACTTTAATTTTCTAGATAAATGTACTACTTAAAGAATTCTGGGTTTCCACAAAGGAAATAATCTCCAAGCATTTATTTCAACAGTCTGAGTTTTCTTTTGTAAGGATATTTTTTAGCATTGAACACCTATGTGACATGAAAGTCTGCTGCTCTTGTGACAATTTGCAAGATGGGAGTATTTGTTGAGGTCATGTCCACAAATTCCACACATGTGGGGAGAAATGCAGCTATCTCTGCTTTATAGAAAGCAGACACAATAAATGGAGAGCCGCCCATGGACGCTTGTCCAGCAGTGGAGAAGCAACACAGACACACACACACGTGGTCTTCTCTACTTTCTAGTGGCTCTCAACCTCTCACCTGAGAGGCAGATCAAAATCACTTACATCAGGGGAAGAAGTCTGTCAAACATTCCAACATCGAGGGCCGCCTGAGTGGCTCAGTTCGTTAAGTGTCTGACTCTTGGTTTCAGCTCAGGTCATAATATCACAGTTTGTGAGTTCAAGCCCCCCACTGGGCTCTGTGCCAACAGCATGGAGCCTGCTTGGGATTCTTAGTCTCCTTCTCTCTCTCTCTCTCTCTCTCTGCCCCTCCCCCACTTGCTCTCTATCTCTTTCAAAAATAAATAAATAAACATTAAAAGAAATTACTAAAAAATTCCAATGTCTGGGCCCTGTCTCCATAAACCCTGGTTTCAATGGTCTCAGTTAGGACCTGGCCATGAGTGTCTTTCTTTAAAGGCTCCACAGGCCATTCTAGTCACATATAGTCAACATAGCTAAGGTGCAAAAAGTTGATTTGAAATAAAAAGTGGGAATCTTAGGAGATCTTGTTGGTGTGAGCAGTATTTGCCTTAAATGTGATCACAATCCTCACCTGATGAAAATATTTATCAGTCAAAATAATAATGACTCTTTTCATGAGCTGGCTTATGTAGAATACTCCTGAATTCCTATAATAGTTGTCTTAGACAAAAAACAAAAGAACATTTAAGTGCCCATCACCTAATGTCATGTTTTCCCATTCTTAAGCAAAAGGTTCAAATGATAAGCTTATTAAGCAAAGTGAGGTTTAATAAGAAGGAATATAACTTTCATTACAAATCACCACCATCTCCAGACAATTCCCAAATGGAGAAAATGTGACTTGGCCCATGTGAAAAAGACTTAGAGGTTTTAATCAATTTCAAGGTCAGTAGAAATTAACAACGTAATGTGAATATCAGCAACTCAAAACGAAGATAGGCTGCATCAACAAGTTTTCACAAAAAGAGACATCAGACTTGCTTTTGTATTAGACCACAGCTAGAAACTGATGCTCATTTAAATGAGAATCTGTATAAAATGAAACGAGAGAGGTAGGTGAAAAGGCTCAAAGCATACCTTAGGATGAGGTATGGTTGAAAGAATTGGAGATGTGCAAATTTGTTTTAAGTTTATTTATTTATTTTGAGAGAGAGAAGAGAGTGAGAGAGAGAGAGAGTGGAGGAGGGGCAGAGAGAGAAGAGAAAGAGAATCCGATGCAGGCTCCACACTGTCAGCACAGAGCCTGACACAGGGCTTGATCTCACGAACTGTGAGATCATGACCTGAGCCAAAATCAAGAGTTGAATGCTTACCGACTGAGCCACCCAGGCGCCCTAAAAGAGTTGGAGATGTTTAATGCACAGAAGCAGAGCCATACAGGCGGTGGTAGGGCACATGGTTGGTATCTACAGGTTACCATGCAGTTCTGTTCTGCCAAATGCAGCTTCCGTACCGAGACAGCAGCAAGATTACTTGTGAGAATGGAGGAAGAAGTCTATAATTAAAACCATTTTAAGCACCTAAGTGTGCAAATGATTTACTTGAGGACTTCTGGGCTTGAAGAACAATAGTAGCCTGGTTTCACATTTCTCCCTCACTTTCTGAAAGAAAATACAGAATCAAATGCCTTCAATTTTCCTGGGGAAGAGAGAACACTGTTCGGGTTATCTATAAGAAAAAGAAAAAATATATACAAATTCAAATGAGCTCCCACAGCCCTCTAGCTTGTGACTGGGAAAGTGGGGAGGGAGAGGTTGGAAGAACGAGCAGGGTGGGTGTATTGACCTAGAAGAAGTGCAGACAAAATCACCCCCAGAAAGAGAAAGGGAAAGCATAAATGCACAGGGACCTAGTAGTTCACAGCCTTATTAATGAGAAGGAGTCCCAAAGTGCACCTGACAGGAAGTGTCACTCTCAGAGAAGCAGAGTTTGTTGGGCAGAATCAGGGATATAAAGAAGACGTGGTACTTGGAGATAAGCAATGAAGGGAAAAAACAAAAAAATAAGGATCTTGCAGAAGAAAAGAGAAATAAGACAACAGGTTGGGGGCGGGGGAACACCTGGGTGGCTCAGTCAGTTAACTGTCCATCTTTGGCTCAGGTGGTTTGTGAGTTTGAGCCCTGCATCACCTCAGATCCCTGGCCCCCACTCTCTAGAGCTCTCCCCAGTCATTTTCTCTCTCCCTCTCTCTCTCTCAAAAATAAATAAATATTTTAAAAATTATTTAAAAAAAAGACAATAGATTGGCTTTTATCCTCTCTTGCTCACAAACTGAAAACTTTTCTCGAGAGGAAAAGGAAGGGTAGTGGGTAGTGCCAGCATGTTATAATTGAGCCTAACACCAGGGGCCCCACGAGAACAGATCACACATGAGAATGTATCCCGTCATTTGTCTCAGATGCAGGGAAAGAGAATACAATTGCTATTCTAGAGCTGGGAGCTACGACATCCAATGTGGTAGCCATTCGCCACATGTGGCTTCTGAGCAACTGAGTAGTGGTCAGTCCAAACTGAGACGTGTGCCGGAAGTGTAAAATCCACACTGGGTTTCAAAGACTTAACATGAAAAAAAAAATGAAAAAGATCTCATTACTAATATTTTGTATTGACTGCTGAATCACTGCACTAGCCATCAAGAGGATTATAATCCTCCCCTGATTAAAGTACATACCAGGCAAGATATACCCCAGGCAAAACTGAAATGATAATATTTCGCTTATGTTGTGTTAAATATATTACTAAAACTAATTTCACCTGTTTCTTATGAGTTTTTAAATGACACTGCTAGATAACTTAAAATTATATATGTGGCTCACATATATTTTTTAAAAATTAGAAAAAAAGAGTTCTTTCACTCTGGCTGCTGAGAAGACAACAAACTGCCACCCCCGTATAAGCTCCAGGTGTTTGCCAACTTTTTTCTCGTGATTCTCTGCCTGGCCTTTGGTAGTTTCCTGACACACACCCATGGGGTCAGTACTCATTCGAAGACTGAAGGGGATTCCCCTGAAGCTCTCTGGAGCTTTCTCTCTGTGTATCTCCCTTCTCGCCAGCATTCTGTCCCACAAACACTAGCCTGGCTTTGGCGAACTCCAATTTCTGTTTCCTCAACTCTCTGGTACCACAGGGCTCTGTTCGGTTTCCTCACTGTGCTTCAGCTTAGCAATGGTAAAATGGTATGCTGGAGAGTCGCCTGGAGCAACACTGAGGCTGCGGTCTGACTGAAATGAAACTCTCAGGGCCTGCAGGCAAAATGGGCTGTGGAGCCACAGGAAGAGCGTGTGTCCAGCGCTCTTGTCTTTAGGACTTCTGGAGTCCACCGCATGTGGCAAGGAGACACAATTTGCAGAAAAGAGCCCCCCCCACCCGCCCTGAGAGTCCAGGGTCCCACGGATGGCACACCTGCTATTCCCCAAACGGAACACGGATAAAGCCATCATGATGCTAAGGCCACAGGATACATCAAAATGAAAATGTTGTACAAATTAATTTATTTTACCCATTATCTACAAACTGAGTGAGTCTTCAGGAAGAAGGTTTCTTTTGGGTTACAGAAAGCTCCCTTCTGACACTTAAGTGGTGGGGGAGGGGTGGGGCCACAGGGAGGGTGTGGCCATAGAAATTTGAGGGTATTAATAGAGATGTGCACCTCTCGCCCTACACCTGCCTTTACCAGGCTCTTTGGCCCAAGAGCCCATTTAATAGCACTTTCTCATCCTGGTGTGAATGTGTAGGTTTATTAACAAGCCATAAATTGTGTTGTCCCTTTGTCTAGCCTGATACAGAAATAGAAACTCAAGTTCCAGGGGCACCTGGGTGATGCAGTCGGTTAAGTGTCCGACTCCTGGTCTCTGCTCAGGTCATGATCTCAGGGTTTGTGAGTTTGAGCCCCGCATCAGGCTCTGCGCTGACAGCCTGGAGCCCACTTGGGATTCTGTCTCCCCTTCTCTCTGCCCCTCCTCCACTTGTTTTCTCTCTCTCTCTCTCAAAATAAACATATAAACTCAAAATAAAAAAGAAGAAACTCAAGTTCATATAAGACATCCATGTGTGTACATGTGCTAACCTGCATGTGTGCATGGCTATTTCTGTACTAACAAAATGGAGTATCTATTCCTTTCAGAGATATATAAAATTCAATTCCATTTTTGTGAAATGGTTTTTAGAATCAAGTACCAGAGCTGTCAGAGTTTCTTTTATCTCTTTTTACTTGGATCTTTCCCCACCCCTCACCTCCTTTTCAACCTCAGCAAGATACGACCAGTGGCTCAAGGAAACATCTGGGCCCACATTTAGGACTGGGAAAGAAAGGCGGGATTTGAGTGTCCACCGCCATCCTCAGAGATGCGTTTGCCCGACTGCTCTTGTTTGAAAAAGTACCTTCATTTTACAATGGCTTCAGCTGACTTCCTGCCCATCGAATGACCTGACTAGTCTGGTACCTCCAAAGAACTAGTATCTTCAAAACCACTGTTAGGGAATACATAAAACAAGAAATTTAGGAGCACACACAGAGGCAGCTAAGATGTGATAAAGGAAGGACACAAAATCATTTGTATAATTAAAAATTCACGGGCAGTTGCGGGAAAGCGAGATTTGCCATTTTTGATTTTTTAAAATAATTTATTGTCAATTTGCTTTCCATAAACAGACGCCTGGCGGCTAAAATCTCGAGATAACAGTCCTCAAGCGGCCGCCGGCATCCAGCCACTTCCTGTGTCTGTTTCCAAAGGAACAGAGGATGGATTGAAGAAAAAACCTAAATAAAATCTTGTTTTACGTATTTATAAAGATTACTAATATAATATTTTTCCATCAGAGGCTTATTTGCCTGGAATTAAGAACCGAAAAGACATGCTGTTTTTGTCAGCAACGGAAAGAGGTGCCAAGGCACCTCAGCATGCCACCACGGCGACTAGATCCCAATGGAAAGAAGAAACAATTTGGAATAAAATAATAGAAGAATTTCCGAATAGCTTGGGAAAGGCTATCAAACAATCCAGTATGTATATAAAAAAAAAATTCCTAGATAATGTTATCCCGCTGTAGAAAAACAAATATTTACTGAAAAGTTCACTGTGTGGGTTCCGGGCCTGCTTCACACAGCCTGAGGAAGCCCCTCGGTCCCGCTGAGCCTCCACTTCCCCATTTGGCATGTGAACCCCTCTTTCCCGTTCTCAGTTGTGAGGTGAGGTGGGGGTCTTTTCCTGCGCATTTATCTAGGGGCCCTGGCGGTGCCCTAGGGTCTGTTACAAGACCTCCAAGTCCAGGGCATGGCCTCAGGGATTCAGGCGGGGAGCTGGCAAGAGGTGGGTTTGCTCACGGGCCTCTCCAGATACGTTCTCCTTCTGTGATTATGTAAGAGCCGTGCAGATGGTCGCCTACTCTACTCTGCTTCTTTAAATAACTCCACACTTTCGAGTTTCTAAAAACTCAGATTTATGGTTGTTTCAAGCCACAGAATCCCCTAATGGGGATAGCCCTAGGGAGATTTTCTGAAGAGCACCCTCTGTGAAGAGTGGGACTTCATGGATTACTGGCAACCACAAGTGAGCAAAGTCGTGGTAAGATTATGCAGTATGTAGTAAAAGAATGTAGAGAAGAGCATGCTGTGTAACTTCAATTATAGAAGGTTTAAGAAAGTTAAAACTAATCTATGGGGACAGAAATAAGAAGTGGCTTCCGGGGAACCTGGGTGGCTCAATCAGTTGGGTGTCCAACTCTTGATTTCAGCTCAGGTCATGATCCCAGAGTCCTGGGATCAAGCTCCGTGTTGGCCTCTGAGCTGAGCACAGAGCCTGCTTGGGATACTCTCTCTCTCTCCCTCTCTCTCTCTCTCTCATTCTCTCTCCTCTCTCTCACTTTCCCTCTGCCCCTCTCCCTTTCTCTCTCTGTCTCAAAAGCCAAACGGTGTCTGCCAATGTGGGAATGGGTGAGGACCAGAAGTAGGCACTAAGAACTGTATAGGGCCAAGGAAATGTTCTACATCTTAACAGAGTATTGGCTGCATTGTCTATACATTCACTAAAACTCACTGAATGGTAAACAAAAAGATAATGAAATCTGTGAGGACTGAGCATACATCACACTGAACGCACGTGCAGAGAAACACACATAAACACACACACATTAAATAAGTTATCACTCATGCTGGAAGGATGTACGTTCACAAACACAGAGCTGCTGCAGAGGCAGGAGGGCACAGCATATGAGCAGCATGGGCTGTGAAGTCTCGAGCTTTGCGGGCATGAACCCCACGCCCGACTGACATCGGGTAGGTCATGTAACTTCTTCACTCACCCCTCTCCCTTCCTTGAGGAAACACAGAGCACAGTTTGATGCACGGGGAAGCGGTACACTGCAGTACAGTGGGAAGGACCTGAGGAGGGGGTCGTGGTGTCCTGGTGGGTGTGTAGTGGTCTCTCCCAGTTCTGCAAGTCTATTTCACAGCTCGACTGAATGTAGTGTGTGGAAGAAGATTCCAATTTGAAGTTTCTTAAGCCAAGCAACTTTGCACAGTTACTTTTACAAGTTTATAAACTCTACTGTTGCTTCTTTAACAGATTGTTGTGGGTTTAAACAAAATTTTTTTTAATGTTTATTTATTTTGGAAAGAGAGAGAAAGCACCCGTGTGCATGTGTGCATGCAAGCAGGGGAGGGGCAGGGAGAGAAGGAGAGAGAGAGAATCCCAGGCAGGCTTCATGCTGTCAGTGCAGAGCCTGATGTGGGGCTGGAACTGGAGAACCGTGAGATCGTGGCCTGGGCCAAAGTCGTATACTTAACCAACGGAGCCACCCAGGTGCCCCCAATAGATTGTTAAAGTGGTTAATCTATATAAATATTCAGAAATATGGAAATATAAACTGATAGCACTTTTATAATACGCTACTTTAAACGCCAGCCTTTATGATATTTTTACCTCTTGTTCAGTAAAGGGCAGTTTTTACATCCACCAACTACCACCAAAAGAGATCTAGAGGTTTCCTAGATGTTACAGATTTTGTATGTCTTCCCCAACATGCTGATATCTGAGTGTGTCAAAAAGGATCATCAGAATGTGAGTCCTGAAAGTCATCTGGCAGAAGACAGCTTAGCAAACCGCCAGGGAGCCCTTGGACTGATGCCTGACTCAGCTGCTGCATTATCCAAGCGAAAGGGAGGGAGGCTTGACTGACAGCCAAGTACCAGGCTACCTGGAAGTCGCAGGCTCCCCGTGACTTGGCACAAAGGCACAAAGAACCTGAGTTAATAGTAATAATGGTAATGGTCATGGTAGCTGACATTATCATGTGCTTGCTACGTGCCAGATGCTGTTCCTATAAGGCAGGTATTCATATCACCACCCTCATTTTACAGGTGGAGAAACTGAGGCAATCAGCGGAAGTAATATCCCTAAGATCACACAGCCAGCAAAAGGGAAAGCAGAGATTCGAATCTACACAGAGCCTGCTTTCCTAGGAAGGGATTTGAAACTAAAAAAATAAATACAAAACATGTTCTTATGTTTTCAGAAAGTTCAAGCACAAGTTAAAGGATTCGTGCTGGGTTTTATTCTATTATCTTGATGACTCAAGTTGTTTTATGTACTATTTTTTTACCCCCTACAAGTATTTTAAATTAATTTTCTGGTTATTTCAAAGCAACAATAATTAGAAAAGGCAAAGTAGCACAAGTGAAGAGACCCACGTTCTAGTCTCGCCTTTGCCATAAACGTACTGGGTGATTTTGGTGGAGGCCCCAGTTTCCCCTGTTTCTGAGAGGGCTCCTTTCTTTAACTAAAAGAGTTCAGCGTGTGTCAAGTGTCATCTGTGAACTGAAGAGACGCTGCCTGTCGGGAGCAGATGGCTGGGGCGGGTGGCCAGGGGCTAGCTGCTCTGCCCCGGCTGTGACGCCTGCGTGCAGTGCTCCTCTCTCCCTCTGCATTTTGGCTGGGCACCAGCCTAAGATGCCAGAGGGACACGGTTGAGTTGGCCAGCACCCAGTGTGATATTTAGAAAGAAGAAAATCAAAGCATAGGGATGATCAAATTCTCTGAAGTAATATTAGATGAAAGACTGGCACCCTCCTTCCAATTTCCTCTGAAAGCACTTCTCGTGTTTGCAAAGAGAGTGACAGGACGGATGCATCAGCCCGTTGTACTTTCCGATGTGATGTGTGGGCTGGAGTTCCTCACAAAACCTCCCAGTTGAGAGGAACCAGTTCGGTTTCAGTGCCAGGTCTTGTTCTCAAGGAGCAAGATGCCTGCTAGCCACGGTCTGTAGCTGTTAGGGCCCTGAAATTATACTGATGCTGTTACTTTAAGGTATTCGACGACAGGAGCAAACGGTAGAAGGTTTTCATTCATCATATATGTGCAGTGACCCTACTTTTTAGGGAAAATAAGATATGGATATTTCCAAAATTGCTATTTTTAGGATATAAAATCACTTTTGTCTCACCAGCCTACCAGGCAAATCCATGGAGGCCATCGAAAGATTAATAAACAATTTTGTAACTTTCCACACCCGTGTGGTTTGTTCCCTTGAATGCTGTATTCATTTGCATATTCAAAACTACTCACTAAGGGCCTACCAGGCATAAGGAGCTTAAAAAGACAAATCCTCAAGCTCTAAGATTTAAAAGACATTTTAAGAGGCCTAAGAACTTCTGCAATTCCATTTTTTTAAATACCCAAGAATTAGTCCCCTTAGTAACAACTGAGGTGTACATTAAATGCCAACTACATATTAGAGTTAAAAACCGACTTGGTAGTTGTTCCTCTAAGAATGTCAACTCCCGCCTTTATCTGTCTCCTCCCCCTTTGCATTGCAACTGTGCCTTCAAATAGCATTCTTTAAAAGGCACTTTACGGCTTTGGAGGAATAAGCTGATTTCACAGCCAGTTTTGCCACTGCTATGGAAAACACAGTGCGCATGCAAGCCAGCTGAAGTCATAAGAACTTCAGGGATTAGGGCTGTGGGGGCCTCCACTGCTGCTGTCAAATTGCAATTGGAAACAGCTTTTCCAAAGTACAGCATGAGAAATCGGGAATTCCTGTCCACGGCTCCCCAACCCACTGGGTTTTTAATCAGGCCTGGTACAACCCATTAGAGATCAGAAATATGAAAAATTATGCTGAAACCAAACAAGAGTATCTTCTGGTCTCCAAGTTTTGTTCTGCCTGGATCCCTTCCAGGCCTGTAATTATTGTCACTCACCAGCCATTAGGGGAACTGTTTCTGCCTAGGGACAGGCGCTCTGGGAAGGCTTGACTCAGTGGTGGGACAGGCTCAGCTCAGTGGCCTGTCTGCCTTCCAGCCCCTGGATGTGCAAATTGTCTAACTGCTCAACTTCTTAACCTTATCTCAGTCCCTTTAACTTTATCAGTCACTCAGAGGTAAAAATAACTTTTGCAGAGGTCAGGAGAAAGCTATTTCGAATATTAATAAACTAGAACCTTTGGATGAAAGTTTTTTTTTTTTCCTTTGGCGTTCCTACTTAAGGGAAAGAGTCCACTCTCAAGAAAACAAGTTCAAGTCAGTAATTTAGTAAAACAAACAGAAACTACTTTCAGAATCTGGTTTGAGATTAATCCAGATGCAGCCCAGTTTCCTATACCTCTGTCTAGATCTAGAAGCTAAGAGAAGGTAGAAAACCCAGAGGTCGATTATTGCAATGTCATTTCATTTGTCAACTCTTCAATAATCTTTGAGGTGCATTTACTAAAATAGGAAAATAAATGAATTGAACAGTTGATCAAAACATGAGCTTATCAGATAAATTGCCAGGACACCTGTTACATACAAGTCACTCACTCTAATGATACAGTGTCATGTTATACATGGGTGGTGACACCCGAAAATGGGCCCACTGCAACTTCCACCTTGAAAGATCCTTAATTAAAACTCCATAAAAGTATGATTTCCAGCAGCTTTTGGGTGGCTCAATCTTTTTTTTTTTTTAATTTTATAATAGTTTATTTTCAAATTGGTTTACATATAACACCCAGTGTTCATCCCAACATGTGCCCTTTTTAATGCCCTTCACCCCCTCTCCCCCCTCCCTCATCCCCCTTGCCCTCAGTTTTTTTCTTAGTCTTTGAGAGTCTCTTATGTTTTATCTCCCTCCCTCTCTGTGTCTTTTTTTCCTTTCCCCTCTTCCCCTCCCCCTGGTTTTTGCTTAGTCTCACCAAGTCCACCTATTCGTGGAAACATATGGTATCTGTCTTTTTCTGACTGACTTATTTCACTTAACATAATACCCTCCAGTTCCATCCATCTGGCTACACATGGCCAGATTTCATTTTTTCTCACTTGATTTCGGTTCAGGTCATGCTCCCGTGGTTCATGAGTTCAAGCCCCACATCCGGCTCCGCACGGACAGCACAGAGCCTCCGTGAGATTTTCTCTCTGCCCCTCCCCTGCTTGTGAGCTCTCTCTCCCTCAAAATAAATAAATAAAAATTAAAAAAAAAAAGAGAAGTATGATATCCAGACCAAGAAGGAACTATGATTTTATTTTATTATTTTTTACTTGCCTTAAAGGCTCAAGTCAAATTCTGTCTATGCGATAAAACTTTCCCTAGTTCCACCTTGAGTCAACTAGTCAACAGTCTGTCTTCCACAATATAGGTAGTTGCTAGTAGGTAAACATTCTCCCTGCCCCAGATGGGTTGTTTCCCCAAAGGCAGTAATCATGTCTTACTTAACTTTTGAAGACTTCTCCACCCCTGTTCTAGGATTAAATCTCAGAACTGAACTCAAAACAAACAAACAAAAACTTGTATTGTCTAAAATGTATTATCAACTCGTTATTATTTAGAGACGAAGCTGTTTTCAAAGAAAAAAACAGCCAAACGAGGGACAATATTTCAGATAGTAGGAGAAAGCTCAGAGGGAGAGCATTGTGTGCAAATTGGGTGCTCAGTGAAGGGAACCAGAAGGCTCAGAAACATCACTCAACTTTCACAATAAAGCTTACCCCAAACTAGAGCAAATTTAGACTCATTCGGACATTCTTTAAAAAGCAACAATCTAGGGGCACCTGGGTCACTTGGTTGGTTGAGAGTCCGACTCTTGATTTCTGCTCAGGTCATAGTCCCAGGATCATGGGATCGAGCCCCACATAGGGCTCTACTCTGACTGTAGAGCCTGCTTGGGATTCTTTCTCCCTCTCTCTCCGTCTGCCCTTCTCCCCTGTTCATGCTTGTACTCTCTCAAATAAATAAAAATAAAAATAAAATTTAAGAAGCAACAATCAACATTAGAATAAAGTTTTATAAAAATTATTTGTCCTCTAATAAAAGCAATTTTTAAAAGCACCTTAGAGACCTACTTAATGAAAAATATAGTTACCTTTTAAATACATTTTAATCAATAATAATCAAATCAAAGAAATATAAAGAATTCTAGTTAACTATAAATTAACTAGAATGTTCCACCACCTGGGCCTCACCTTCAATCTGGCAATGAAATCTACTCCTTAAGAACAGTAAGCCTCGGACTGCCCTTACCTTCATGAATATACATCTTTTGAGCATCTTCAGGATGAAGTAACACCAGTAGAGGTGAAGGGCTTGCAGGACCATGAGCTGGAGGTTGAGGAAGATGTATGAAAAGAAAGGCTCAAGGTAGTGCAGAGGAAGGATCAGCGTGCAATATAAAATCCTAAAAAAAAACCAAACAGAGGAGAGTATTTCATTACAAAGCACTTGTGAATTTTCAGGGAGAAAACAAATACTTTTTCTCCCAAGGCATACAACGTTTAATTCATTTCTAACCATGTCCAGGAAATTCTCAAGAGAAAACAATACGATAACATTACCTTTTATATCACTGGTGAGCCACACACAAAAATACAGTCTGCCTCTTGGGAGAAAAGTTAAAGCAAATGGAATTTTTATTGTCACACTGCCTCCACTCCAAAGTTTCTGTACCTGGGTTTCCTCTTTGCAAACAGAAGAGCATACAGAACCCTATTAGGCTTCCCAGGATTTGTAGAACAAACAGGATAATGCATGTTTACCTGGGGTTATAATTGCCTTATGACACAACCTCATTTATTTGACAGCAAAGGTGAATGGGGAATTTTATTAAAGTAAATTTTCCAATAAAAGAGGCTTTTAAAGAAGCAGTGATTCTATTACTTCCACTTTCTGAAGTGAACTGCATACTTTATTGATTTCATAAGCAGACTTTTGGACTCATTGGAACTGCCCTTGATGACCCAGAAGGCACAGTGCCTTCAGATACTACTACAGTGTGAAGGGCTACCTGTTCCCTTCCCAGACTTCATACACTACCATGATCTTAGAGCTCCTGGATAGGTTGGTTTGTAAGTATATTATTCTAATTATAAAAATAATCTAGGGGTACCTGGGTGGCTCAGTTGGTTAAGCATCTGGCTTTGGCTCACATCACGATCTTATGGTTCGTGAGTTCAATCCCTGCATCAGGCTCTTTGCTATCAGCACAGAGCCGGCTTCAGATCCTCTGTCCCACTCTCTCTCTGCCCCTCCCGGGCTCATTCTCTCTCTCTCTCTCTCTCAAAACAAAGAAATAAATTTTTAAAAATCTATTCACAGGGCATCTGGTTTGCTTAGTCAATTAGGTGTCTGACTCTTGATTTCATGGTTTGTCGACTCTTGATTTTATGATCTCATGTTTTGTGACTTCGAGCCCCAGTTTGGGTTCCGGGATGACAGCTCAGAGCCTGGAGCCTGCTTTGGATTCTGTGTCTCCTTTTCTCTTCCTGTCCCTCCCCCTGTTTGTCCTCTGTCTGTCTCTCTCTCAAAAATAAATAAACAAAAAACCAAATTAAAAAAAAAGTAATTAAATGAACTCTAAACTCTATATAACAAAGATAATACCCATTTATTCATTTTATGTATGCCAATCATTTTTAGACATTTGGGAATTATAGAAAAATATTAGGACGTTAAATAAAAACCATATAAAATCTCACAACTCACAGGTAACCCAGTACATTTCGGTAAACATAACCGAAGTCATTACTCCTAAAAATACATTCTTTAAGTCTTTAAGGTCCTCTCCCTGTTTTTGCCCCTTCCTCATCATCACATGTTTATACAACAGAAACACACTATGCGTGTGATTTCGTATCCTGCTTTTCTGACTCAATATGTGATACAAGGAGATTTCCATGCCAACGACTATTCTGTGTATCGGGGATCAACAAACATTTTTGTAAAGGGACAGATAATAAATAATTTAGGCCTCTGGGCCATTTGGTTTCTGTTGCAACTACTCAACTCTGCCACTGTAGTGTGAAAGCAGCCACAGAGATACATCAACTAGTATTGGCTGTGTACCAATAAAACTTTATTAACAAAAATAGTCAGTGGGCTGGATTTGGCCTGTGAGCCAGAGTTTGCCAACCTCCACTATATGCCATCCTATATAACAGCTACACAGATCTATTTATAGATATCATAATTTATTTATCTAATCCCTTATCGATAGCTATTTGTTGCCAAAGTTTCATTACATTACAGAGAATACTGTAAGAATTACTTGTAAAGACATTTGATAGAACCATTTGATTATTTTCTTAGAATGGCTAAAATCCTTAATCGGAAGGTATACCCATTTTACATTTTAGAATATATTACAGGACTGCTTTCCAGCAAGACCACACCAGTTTCTAGTCTTGCATCTAACACATGAGAGTACCTGCTTCCTTCGATCTTGAGCAACACTGCACTCTGTCAGCCTCTATCTAAAAGAACATCACACTGTTTATAGTTGCATTTGTATTTCTTGTGAAGTGGATATATGTGTATATGTATATATATTTTATTTGGTTATTTTGATTTATACATTCGTGAACTGCTTCTTCATAGTGTCTGTCCATTTTTCTATTGAGGTGTTTACTTTTCCTATTGACTCATAAGTGCTCTTTACATATCAAGCACAACATTATTTTTAAAATCATATTAAATAACATTGCACAGTCTGATTCTTTCAATATTTTTTATGTTTTAAATAAACATAAAAGGGGGAGCAAATCAACTTCTAAAATATTTTTGTAACCAAATTTATCAATTTTTGCCTTTATAGGTAGCCTCCATGTTATACTTTAAAAGGTCTTTCTCACCCCCATCATTATAAATTATATTTTCCATATATTCTTAATGCATTGGCTCTACCACTTAAAATCCTGGTTCTATGTAAGCTTGATCCACTTCTCTGGACATTTTCTCAATTGTAAAATGGAAGCAATGATTCTCTGCCTTATTCATTCAATAAATATTTATTGAGCACCTACAGAAGTGCTATCTGGCACTTTTTATAGGAGCCAGGAATGCAGCAATGAATAAAACAGACCCAAGCCCCTAAAGTGGTAAGACTCACATTCTGGGGCCTGCATTCACAGAGATTTCAGGAAAGAACTTAGAGAAAGCCTCTCTGTCATTCTGTTTTGCTGGATCTTTAGGCAGTTGTGTGCCTTTTTCTGTACTCTCTCAGCCTAGAATGTCCTCCCTACCGGTTCCTTTTTAAAAAATGTTTAATGTTTTATTTATTTTTGAGACAGAGACAGAGACAGAGCGTGAGTGGGGCAGGGGCAGAGAGCGAGGGAGACACAGAATTTGAAGCAAGCTCCAGGCTCCAAGCTGTCAGCATGGAGCTTGATGCAGGGCTCGAACCATGAGATCATGACCTGAGCCGAAGTCAGACACTTAACTGACTGAGCCACCCAGGCGCCCTGCCCTTCCCATTTTCAGCTGAAACTCTTTTCACTCATCAAAGCATGGGAGTCTCTTTAACCACAGTCTCCATGCTATTCTGATCACCTCTGAATGTATAGCATTCCTCTTGCTCCCCCACTACCCACCTCTTTAGAGCATTTGGCCTGATTTAACCTGCCTTGTACTAATAGTCGCTTGTACATCTTCATCTGTGCCCTCCCTTCACCTGTTCCCGGGCCTTGCTCCTTACTAGGTCCCCTATTAGAGATTTGTCAATGTCAAGAATAGTAAAGGCAACTACTCAAAAGCATCTACTTTGCATATTCTACCAAGGAATGTGAATAATGTAATTGCCCCTCGTGATCCATGCAAAGGAAAGAAAAAGGGTTCTGACTGATCTGCTATTTCCCTGTTTCTCTATTGTTAAAGGGAAGACACAGAAAAGAGGGCTCTGGTTAGAAGTAACCACATGTACAAGGTCCCTCAGGTGGGAGGCATCATGGAAAAGCCAAGGGCTAAAACAAGACCAGTGCAGCTTAAGGGAGAGGACTGGCAGAGGGGCGGTGTGAGATGCAGGTGGAGAGGTGAATGGGGCCTGGCATGTCACGGCATCAGGAGCTTTGCTGGATTTACAGAGGGGAGTGATACGCTAGGACTAAACTCATCGGAGCAGGATTCCGGGGCTGAGGCCACTGTTTTCTTGCCTTGTAACCTGAACATGTATACTGAGCTTCCTGGTCTTGGGACAGGGGGGAAGTCACCCCCTACTCCTGTGATGGGGAAGCTCCAGGGGGACACACAGCCAGCTTTGCAAACTGTAGCATCCTAGAAATGGAAGAGACTACCATTAGCATGCAAATGCCTTCGAAGAGAGCTGGGGGAGAGAAAAGGCGTGGGTTCTGGAGTCTGCTAGATTAGAATCATGTCTTCCCTACGGTCAGCAAGTTACAGAACCTGCTCTGGGCATGTTTTCTTCTGTAAAATCAGAACAACACCACTCCCCTCGTCAGACTGTCGTGAGGGTTAGAGGAGTTGACAAATGGGAAGAACTTAGCATACAGGAAGCACTTGGGAAATGGTGGCTGTGACTATTACTGTTACTACCGCTGTGATGAGGACTGCTTTTCCACCCACCCCTTACCCCAGAGGAGAGTGCAGCTGACCGGGCTGGAGTTCTGTTTAGGGAGAGGAGGGGGAAGCCACTCAGGAGAAAGAGAGGAGCTCCAGAGGAGTAGGGACCCTGTGCTGCCAGAACATTCTGCGCGGGAGGACAGAGGGGACAGAAGTAGAGAGGAGCTCCGAAGGGGGTGGCCGTTGTGGTCCCAGGGGACAGCAGGTTTGGGGGCTGTGGTTACATTTTCAGAACTTCTTTCTGTCGGTCTCAGTGTCCTCACTAAAGGATGGTCCTGTCTCTCAATCCCAATTTCTTCTCCTCCTTTGCTAAGAGAAGAATGGGAAGAAGGGAAAAATAAACACCTCTGTCCTCCTCAGTTTTGTCCCAAACGCATATGCATCACGTGTGCAGGCACACAACTGAGCACGCAAACACCCAGTTTACCTTCCAGGCTACATGGAATTTCTCTTTTCACAGGGGATGCCCAGAGGCTGCTGTGCTCCTGGATTCCTGGAGCCACTCTGCTCCGTCCACTGGCCTTTCATCTGGCCAAACGGATGCACCAGTACCGTGCCCTGGGAATGTGAACCTTGGCTTTTCCCCGCTTTGGTTCTATTTCCCATCTTCACTCTGTAGCAATCAGTACAGCTTTGCTGGTATAAACAGTAGCTGGTTTTTCTGGGTTAGATAGGGCAGCCACCACAAGTTGTATTTTCCTAATGCACCCCAAAAGGCCTCCTCTTGTTAACTGCGGGGGTGAGTGCTAAGCCTTTTCTGGATAACAAATACTGGTTCTACCGGCGAGTAATTGTCTACCTTATATTTTAGGGATGTCTTGTATTTCAAAGTGACTGTGTAGTTGAAGAAAACTTAATGAATACTTGGGGAAGGCAAATTATGCCTGCTTTTAGCTGTCCGGTTTAGTCATTTAATTTGAAACATCTCTGTTCTCTGTTTCAAACGTCCTGTTTCTTCTCTTGGTTCTTTCATAACTAGCTGTGTGAGCCCGGAAGTATATTAGCTCCTCACCTGGAAAATAAACTGGAGCTCTAAAAGCTACAGTAATGTTGATGACATGAGACACAGGAAGGGTGAGGCACTGTGCCAGGGGAAAGACAACTGAAGGCAAAATGTGATCGTGGGCCAGATCCAGAAGGAGGGAACAAAGCGATAAAGGCATTATTGGATCGATGGACAAAATTGAAACACGGGTGGTAGATTTCCTGAAAATTGACAAGTATTTCTGTGATTCTGTAAAAGGATCTCCTTGTTCATAGGAAATATGCACTGAAGAACTGAAAACTAAAGGGACATGATGCTTGCAACTTTCAAATGATTTAGAAAGAATACATATACGTATGCACCCACACGCATGTGTGTGTGCGTGCATTTGTGCGCCGAGAGTTGACGGGGCAGTGGGGAGAGAGAAGGGAGGAGAAAACAAACGGGACTCAAGACTAACTAGTAACTCTGGGTAAAGGGAATGCAGTGAAGTTCTTTGTAATATACTTGAAATTACCCTATAAGCTTGGAATTACTTCCATAAATGACCAATTTCTGTATAAGGTCCCTTTCCTAAAATATTATGATTTGAGGAAGGGTGATTGCTATAGACGTCCTTTGTAAACCTAGAAACAGCAGAAGTGCCAGGCATGTGGGGTGAGAGAGAGGGGGTTCCAGTGCTGTCGAACGAGACGTGGAACAAACACAGGTGGTGAAATTCATGGTCTCCCTCATAAGGTGTGTAACTGGAAAGTCTAGTTCCGAGATACTCATCTCCAGTGGTGGCTCAAGGGAGTGGCCCCAGCTTCACGGAGCCGCTCTCACATTGCACAAGTCCCTCCTTTCCCCTGGTGACTGTGCAAAGGGCACTGCACCATCCTGTGAGGGCATGGCGTCCTGGCACAACTGGACCCCTGCTATGCCCTTGACTTATCATTCAGAACAGAGGCTCCAGGCCTTGTGAGGATGGGAAAGGTCCACTGTGTCTTTATTCTTCTTTCCCTCTGATGAGTGTCTGCTAAG
Source organism: Paguma larvata (assembly GCA_030068075.1). Classification (NCBI taxonomy): domain Eukaryota; kingdom Metazoa; phylum Chordata; class Mammalia; order Carnivora; family Viverridae; genus Paguma; species Paguma larvata. The sequence goes on along the minus strand of CM057827.1, from coordinate 123,755,725 downwards.
AGCACTGCTGTGTGCTTTCAGCTTTGTCTTGTCTTTCTTAAAACTGTCCTCTTTCTGATAGCCATTCTGAGTGTTTATATGGTCACATCACCCGCAGAGTTCCCTTTCTCATGAGGCTTCCCAGGGTACCATTAGATCACCAAAAGCGGAAGGCTGAAGTCCAGCGAGCCAGTGGTGGGGAATATAAAGTTACCACAGTATGTGGACCCTTGGAGGTCAGGAAGTTACTTATTTGAATGTTATCCACAGTTGGAAATTTTTTAAGACAGATCACATAATATAATGATCTTCACATATATGGATGAGGTAGTTGATGCAAAGATCTATTCTGGTGCCATCACGACCTTCTCCTGCACGAGGACTATGGAACTATGTCTCACTCATCCATGTATTCCTCACGACATCTAGCTGTGATGAGTTCCAGAAATGGAGAAGTGCAGTGAGCCAGCACCACCACCTGTAAACTTCAGTTGAGACAGAGAGCTCCTTCCCTACAGCTGGAACAGCCTGGACTAAATTGTTCTCTGTTCTTGTTGTTTATGGAGGAAATTGTCAAGAGTCAGGGGAGTTGTTTACTTGAATTTAGGAAGGTCTTTCTAGACTAATGATTCCCTGGAAGTGCTTGTATATTGTTCAAATAGAGAGATATATCCAATAATTCAAAAGTTTAGAAGTCATTATTTTAAAGCAACAATTGGGAATAAAGTGTAAAAAACAGAAGCCTGACAAGGGAATTTAAAGCAAAAATGAACTATTGGGACCTCATCAAGGTAAAAAGCTTCTGCACGGCAAAGAAACAACCAACAAAACTAATAGACAACTGATGGAATGGGAAAGGATAATCGCAAATGACATACCAGATAAAGGACTAGTATCTAAAATCTATAAAGAACTTACCAAACTCCACACCCGAAAAACAAATAATGCAGTGAAGAAATGGGCAGAAAATATGAATAGACACTTCCAAAGAAGACATACAGACGGCCAACAGACACATGAAATGATGCTCAGTGTCACTCATCATCAGGGAAATACAAATCAAAACCACACTGAGATACCACCTCACACCAGTCACAGTGGCTAAAATGAATAAATCAGGAAACTATAGATGCTGGCAGGGATGTGGAGGAGCAGGCACCCTCCTACGCTGTTGGTGGGAATGCAAACTAGTGCAGCCGCTCTGGCAAACGGTGTGGAGGTTCCTCAAAAAAATGAAAATAGAGCTACCCTATGACCCAGCAATAGCACTGCTAGGAATCTACCCAAGAGACACAGGAGTGCTGATGCACAGGGGCACGTGTACCCCAATGTTCATAGCAGCACTTTCGACAATAGCCAAATCATGGAAAGAGACCAAGTGTCCATCAACTGACGAATGGATAAAGATGTGGTACATATATACAATGGACTACTACGTGGCAATGAGAAAAAATGAAATCTGGTCATGCGTAGCAACATGGACGGAACTGGAGGGTATTATGTTAAGTGAAATAAGTCAGTCAGAAAAAAAGACAGATACCATATGTTTCCACGAATAGGTAGACTTTTTGAGACTAAGCAAAAACCAGGGGGAGGGGAAGAAGGGAAAGGAATAAAGGACACAGAGAGGGAGGGAGATAAAACATAAGAGACTCTCAAAGACTAAGAACAAACTGTGGGTGAGGGGGGTGAGGGAGAGGGGAGAGGGGGTGACGGGCATTAAAGAGGGCACGTGTTGGGATGAACGCTGGGTGTTATATGTAAACCAATTTGAAAATAAACTATTATAAAAAAAAACAGAAGCCTGAGATTAAAATGCCTTTGAATAAAAATGCTAACAAATGAGGTAAGTAGGCAGTTAGATTAAAGCAATTTGACCAAGGCCAATTGGAATTCCTGCCTAATGTTGAGAGGAACAGTATTTTAAAAAAACAATGTAATTACCACTTACTGACACTGATTGAGTGACAATTGGTTAAATAAGATTCCTGAAAACAGGAGAGAAGAGAAGGCACATTTGTACTAACACAAAGAGAAAGTCATCAGACAAAAGCAAATATACTTGAGGCTGGGGAAAATGAAGTGAAGTAAAAGAAAGAGAAAGGCATGTGTAATGTACAAGCTCTAGTTCTTTCTCTCAACGTTTCCGGATAATTTTCAGAGGGGTCAGCTTTCTCCCCATGCAGCCCTTCATCTTACCACAAAAGTGCAACGAAAGCAGTTGGGAGGAACAGAGCAACTGGATGGCCAGCTGCCTCCCATGGCTCCTCAAAGATGCCTGAATCTTGAAAGAGGTCTGTCATCTGCACAGTGTTTGGTCCGTAGGAACCTCCCCCCCCCCCCGCAAACTGAACTAATAAAATATCCTTGAAAAACGAGTCTACAGTTACACATTTTAGACAGATGGTTGGAGTCAGGCTAACAACAAGGAACTGACTTTTCCTCTTTGGCACCACAAGATGACTGTGTAACACGTTCAAGCTGATGGGAAGACTAGTTACGCTAGAGTAACACACTGCAACTGATTCTTTCAAAACCCATCGAGAACTAATCTCCCGAACTTCCAATAGCTTGGTGAAGTTTCCCTCAACCTTCCAATGAGGACCAGTCAACGTCAGTGCAGAAAAATTTTTACCAGCAAAACGATTTTTACAGTCAAGTCTATTAATACCAGTTTATTTGCAATCCAACTCCCTGAAGACAGCAAACTGTGGTATTGGCTGCCCTCTGCAGTGGGCTGGTGAAGTCAGCAAAGTATCAAGATCAAGAAAATGCCAAATGCACGCAACTAATTCTCCTTGAAATGCAGAAATGCTGGCAAGAGAATGACTTCTTAAATCTAGGACTTTTAAAGACAAGGGTATGTGGGAAAGTAACACACCACCTCCACAATCCCTCATCTCTGACACAATGTTTGGTTGTTTTCTGGGCAAGAGTAAGCTTGCTTGTTGATTTAAGACATCACGGGAATGTCTGAGGTTAATGTCCTTCATTGCTAAATCAAAAGCCAACCACAGAAGCAATACTTAGAAGCTTCTCAGAGAGTTCCCTGGACTGAGAGCTTCCATGGTGTATGCTTTTAAAATATGCCCATGAATTCTTTGAAACTGCTCCTGTGGATAAGTGGAGTCTAATTTTCCTTCCCTCAAATATGAGCTGTCCTTAGTCACCTGGATCCAATGAAGAACAAGAGGTTGGATGCAGCATGATGTGACTTCTGCAGGTAGGTTATAAAAGGAGACATGGCATCTGCCTAGCTCTCTAATGAGCTGTTCACCCTTGAAATCCAGCCACCATGCTATGGGGAGGTCAGGCCAATGGAAGGTACTCCAATTGATGGGCCCAGTTGAGGGCCCAACTAATAATCAGTATCAACCAGTTGATCTTATGTGTGTTACTACAATTGTGTGGAGTGAGGAAGTCCTCAAGAAAAGTCTGAATCCGGCCAGTTCTGACTATAACCACATGAAGAGACTCTAAATGCAAACCACCTAGTGGAGGCGGGACAACTCCCAAAACCAGAAGTCATAATAATAATCAATGAGTGTTGTTGTTTTAAGAGAGAGGTCTGCAAACTGAGGCCTGGTGGTAAAATCTTGCCTGCAACCTGTTTTTCTACAGCCGGTGAGCTCATCTGGGTTTGGTACACTTTTAAAGGGGTGTAAAAGAAACAAAGCAAAGCAAAGAATAATATGTGACAGAGACCATATATAGCCCTTAAAGCCTAAAATAGTTATTCTATGGCCCTTTACAAAAAAATCTTGTTCAACACGGTCTTCAGCCACGAAGTTTTCAGATGGTTTATTGTGTAGTAACAGGTAACTGGAATGCATGGTGTCTTTGGAACATAATAAGAGGAATCGATGGACAAATGTTGGATTTATAGCATCATAAAAGTCACACTGAAAAGCCATAAGTCAACAGTTACCTGAAAGTTAATACTTATCCTATCAATAATTGCTATCATACAATATTATAATTTCATAAACACACTTGCTCGACCAAAGCAAAAGTGAGGATAATGTGATTCTTCAACCAAGGAGAGTATTTTTAAATATGTATCTCAGATTGAGTCTAGATGAGACTTCAAATTCTTGGAGACTTATTAATAACTTTGGCAAACATAGCTGGCATTTGCTGAGTCCTTACTATGTTTCAGACATTATTCTGAACTATTTTATATGTATTATTTCAGTTAAGCCTTGCAACAACACTTACATTTTACAGATGAGAAAACTGAGGCACAAGGAAATATCTAACATGTCCAAGATTACACAGGTAGTAAGTATGGAGCCAGAATTTGAATCCATGCCCAACTTGCATCCATGAACTTAACCACCACACTCTGCTGCTCCTCTCCAGAAAATGTCTAAGTAAGTTATTGGTCGAGGTTTAAAGGTGTAGCTGGTTTCCATCCCTTGACCTCTCTGACCAGACTTCCCTGCGGTCTAGTCAAGGATGCTGTCCACCCTCTAGGAACCAGGCCTGGAACCTAGGTCTCCATCTCTTACCCCCGAAACCCAGGACCTTCGAGGACACTACTTTGCTGTTGAGAGGATATGAAACTCCGAAACCAGTCCCAAACCATGGTTGGTTATAAGTTCTTTATTCCAAACCATCAAAGACTTCCTCACATTTCTCCTCTGGTTCCTGTCAGTCAACACATGGAAACTTATGCTTGTCAAAGGGATGACTATCAGGGGAGACACAAACAAATTCTTTAATCCCTGCCCTTGACTAAATAAAATCAATAGGCTGGTCAAGAACCAATCAGTATTAAAAAGATATTCAGACCATTGTTAGGACCAGTGATCATGGAGGATGAAATCAGTATCACTTTGCTCATCTGTGAAGTAGGACTGGCAACGCCTATCTTTATGATTTGTGGTATAGACTAGAGCCAAATTATACAAAGGGCTTAATCCAGTGTCTGGCATTCAATTAATGATGACCATAATTACTGTTATTTTTTTAACATAGAATATGCCTCTCTTTCAAAGAGCTGATGATAGGCCAATGACATTTCACTGAGTAACTAGAAAAGCTATTAATCATAAAGATCCATATTCCCAAAACAAGACATAGAGTTAAGAGCTGCTGCTTACCCATTGGGTGACACATTTCCCACCTCCCTTCGTAATAAGCCTTTTCCACATTGGAAGGTGGTGTTTTAATTATTTATAAAATGGTCCCTTCACATTATTTTCTCCAACTGAGCTTGGCACAAACAACTGGACGTCAATGTAAGAAACAGAGGGCAATGCTCCAACTTCAACAAGGTGCCAAGGCCACCTCAGCTCCGTGACAAAAGGCATGGTACAGCACCTTGTCTACTCACCAGAAGGGAAAGATAATGAGGCGGCTGATGAAAAATATGGCAGAGAAGATGAAAAACAGGGTGTTACAGGTTTGCTTCCATCCGGCATAAGAAAACATCTTGGCAGACTGAAAACAAAGAAAGCAACTGGATTCAGATAAAGTGATTTAGTATAAAATTCTTAAATTAAATATTCATAAACAAAATGATATGATGTCTGGGCTTTGCATGTGAGGTGGGAGAGGGGTGTGTGTGTGTGGGGAAAATAGATGAAACAAGACTGGCCATGCTGAAAACTCTTAAAGCTGGATGCTGGTGGGTCCATTGGGTCTATTATGCTCTTCTTTTCATAATAGGTTTGAGATTTTCCATAATAGAGTGTTTGAAAAAAATAACATGCTACAATGACTGTAACATTATTTCTGTCTTTTACAAGAAGACAAGGTAGGACAATTAATTTTAGCATGCATTTTATTTGGGTATTTATTTAATTTCTCCACTGAACTGATTGGAGAGCTGGACTGAAGCGAGGCTGAGATCTGAGTGAAGTCCTGGGCCAGGCAGGGCATGTTGCAATCAAGACAGCCGCTTTAAGGCAGATGGTGGAAGGGACAGAGTTAGGGGATCACTCTCGGGGCTCTGTCTTGGTTGAAAAAATTTCAAGCACTTGATTTTCCCCATTTACTCTATGCTAGCCTAGACTTCTCGCATTATCTGTGTTGAATAAAAGGAATTACGGTAAGTGTTGTGGATGGGGGTATTAGAAGGTTTATTGATGAAGATTCCCTTTTGCATCATCCAGTGGAGCCCAAGGTGAAGGGGAAAGTGTCTGGACTTGGGGGTGGCAGGTGGGTAGGAGCTGCTGAGTGGAGTCAGCCCTCTAGAAGTGTGGCTCAGGCCTGGGTGGTTTCAGAACTGAAATTGTCCTTTCTAGGGCAAGCTCAAGGCCACTCTATAACCAGAGAGGCAGCATACTTACACTTCAGGAAGCGTTTACATTGCACTTTCCATACTTTGCCATATTTACTGTGGGATGGGGATAGGATCATACCGCGGAGTGGCAGGAGCCCAGAAGGGAGCATTCCTAAATGCTGAGACAGAAGGCTGGTCTGACAAGTGGGTGGGAGATGGGTATGGGGAGACAGGCCACAAGGTCAGCATGCTGAGAATAGAGTGCCAGGTGTTTGAAGAGTCAGAGACCAGGCTAGGTATGTGTAGATAGGAAAAGAGTGCAATTGTGAGAGCAAAGTAGTATTTCTTTGGGTAAATACACACAGAGCATATTTGGGCTGCTGCAGGGATGGATATCAGATAGTCACCCCACTCCTTTGCCAAGCATCAGTCAGATACTGTTAAAGTGTTAGCTACTGGATCCAAACTTGAACATGTAGAAAATTAGAGGGTCAGGAAGATGCATGAAGAAGGCAAAGGCGCCTTCTGAATAAGAGTGATCATAGATATTGGGGCTGTTTTTCCTTACAAAGAAAGAGCTAAGAAAATGACCCACCAACTGTCTTGAGAAATACGAGAGATTAATAGGTACCATCTTTAGGAGGGTCTAAACAGGGGCAAAAGTTGTACCACGTCTGGGTTCACTTAGAACTTGCCCAAGAAGACAAACACTAAAACCAATGACTCGGGGAAGCTGTGGAATGGGCACCCCTGGAGAATATAAAAAATGGGCCCCATTCCACTCCTTCATGCTGCCTCTTCCCAGCTGGTGGAAGGTACCGGCCTTGCTCATTGAATCTCAAGTTAGATCATGGCTTGTGAATCAGAAATGATTCATGATCACTAACAACATGAAGCTGTTCTCATAGTTTATTCAAGAAGGGACCTCTGAGTTTGACATTTCATTTTTCTTCTTTTTTTTTTTTCACCTAAGAATCCCAGAACATTTTCAAACAGTAATGAGCTAAACTTCACAGTATACCATAAGGGGGTAGACATGACTTCTCATGTTACAGCTGAGGATAAAAAACAAAGCATTAAGTGATTTGCCCAAATCACCCAGGGAATTCTATCATGTCAGTGACGAGGTGGGGGAGGGTGGACAGGGACACCCCAGTGTTAATTCCCAGTCCCAACAGCTAACTCCCTTTTAACAACACAGTGAAGCTGTTTTATAGTGGGCACACACCAAAGGCTAGGGGGCTTAGAAGCAACAGAGTAGCATAAAATTCTTAAGTCATAGCCAATATGGTTTTAATTTACAGGCAGGTTACTGAGATATGGTCAGAGAAGGAGGTAATTATAACAGAGATGGCTACATTCAGACAGCGACACATGGGAAAACTGGTATAATCCTTTTGCTAAGCCATTTGCTGCCCTGAATAATCTTGATCTTTAGAATGAGATTTACATGTCTAACTGCAATTGCATAGAAGAAACAAAATTCCATACATATCTGATATTTTAACAGTAGCCAGTTGCTTTGAAATGGCTTTAAATGACTTCTGGTCACATCTAGAAAGGGGTTTAGCAAACCACAGTCCAGCCTATGGGCTAAAGCTCATTACCCCTTAAGGATGGGTTTCATTTTTTAAAGGGATATGAGAAAATAAAAAACAAACAAAGAAGAATATATGGCAAGAGATCCTACATTGCCCACAAAGCTAGATTTACTATCTGGCCCTTCACCGAAGAGTTTGGTGAACGCTGATCTAGAAGAACAAGATCCTATCAAATTTAATTTCTTCCATATCAACCTATACTCAGACGATCCGGAACGTGAAATGGGTTAGCATCATTTTCCTCCGCTTTATTATAAGTGAAGCTATTTAAAGAACACACTAAGTGGCTCTGGGAAATGTGACCCTAAGCACAGCAGGAGAGCTGGCCGGGAGAGGACCTTCGGATCACTGCCTCAGGGCAAACAGGAACCAATACACAACAGAAACATGTAGAGAAAACAATCATGATTTTGTTTTGTTTCTCATATTTTGTGTTGTTTGCGATTAGGAAGACTCTTGTTTTAATGCCCCCTGCTCCAAAACATTCCTTCCTTAGAAAAGAAATGTCATTTAACTAAACATCAGCTCCCTTCCTTAAAGCTGGAGGAGGATCCGTGTGGGGAAGCGCAGCATCCAGTGGTTATTCAGCTTCGGCTTCAGGAAATTATGTGGCACCATCTAACATGAAGAATCCGGAATTCCACAAATCCAAGGTTTTCTTTTCAGGGAGACATCACGTGCTTCCTGAGCTAGTATCTATGCGTAACTTTCGCAAGTGGGCTCCCATGAGTTAACCTCTCTTAGGTACTGTGGAGAAGGACAGAAACTAAAAACTAAAAGATTTCCTTTCTTTAAGCCCAGAGACATCCTCAGACTTTGGGTGTTTTCAGGACAGAAAGCCCTGCTAAATCACTCACAGACAATTCTTCCTGACAGGAGGCACAGAAACCTAGGACGTGGTATTGTTATTACTTTTTTTAATGGCAAAAGTTTACCTCCAGCCAAATGTCAGCCACGTCATGCACGATCATCACAAGGGTCCCACTGCGGATATAATTAGCACACCAAGAGAAGCTCATCAGACTAATAGCAGCCAGGTGGTGGATGACATGAGCTAGAAAATCCTATGTAACAAGAGGAAAATAGCGGCTATTAAGCAAATGCAGTTATTTTCTAATCACGGGAAGAGCTAACAACAACAACCACAATAATAATATTTTTTTTAAAAAACAGTAACTTACATCTGAATGTTTCGAAATTTGTAAAATGTTTCACTTTAATTCTGAAACACACTCCTTGCAAGGGAACTAGCACATATTATCCTCATGGTTGAAGTCACTGAACTCTGAGACAGCATTGAATAGTTGTCGTCTAAATCCTAACATCTCCTAACATCTTTCCACTGCCTACACTGAATATACATAGACACCACATCCCAAATACATATACACATGAGTATATTCCTGCATATATTTTCATTTATTATTTATTCCCTATCTAATTCCAACAAGGGAAAAAGATACACAATATAGTGAAAGTATACAACCATTAAAATAAGAGTTACTGCATAGGAAACAAGTAACGAGTCAAAGTGGAATAAACATATTAGCAAATCTAGGCTAATGAAAGCTACTACAATTGAACACAAAAACTTGAAAGGTTTTCTGCAAACAAAATATACAAATGGCCAAGAAGTACACAAAAAGACACTCAACTTCATGGGTTGTCAGGAAAATGTAAATCAAAACCACTTCATCCCCACTAGGATGGCTATAATAAAAATGATGAACAGTAATAACCAGTGTTGGCAGCGGGGTGGAAAAATTGGCATGCTTACATGTTGTTGGTAGGAATGGAAAATGGTATGGCTACCTGGGCAGTTGCTCAAAAGGTTAAATATAAAATTATCGTATAGCCCAGCAATCCCACTCTTAGGTATATACCCAAGAGAAATAAAAATATGTCCATACAAAAAAGGGTATATGAACGTTCATAACAGCATTATTCCTAATAGCCAAAAAAACAAACAAACCACACCCCAATAACCATCAAGTGATAAATAGATAAAGAAAATGCAGTATATCCATACAATGAACTATTATTTAGCAATAAAAAGGAATGAAGTATGAATATATGCTTCAACATGAATGAACCTTGAAAACATTATGTTGAGTGAAAGTGCCTGACACAAAAAACAATTTATTGTATGACTCAACTTATATGAAATATACAGAAGAGGAAAATCCATAGAAACAGAAAGTAGACTAGTGGTTGCCAAAGGCTGGGGAAGTTAGCAGAAATGGGGAGTGACCGCATAAAGGTACAGAATTTCTTTTTGGGGGTGACCAAAAATGTTGTGATATTGACTGTGTTGATGACTGCACAGCTCTGTGGATATATTCAAAACCACTGAACTACGTACTTTAGATGAATGGATTATACTATGTGCAGATACCTCAATGAAGATGTTAAAAAAATACTTAAAGATTTTGGTTTCCTTGTAGCCAAAGTAAAAGAGTAAATATGATACTACTAATAATAGCCTAACTTACTGAGCACTTACTGTATACCAAGAAGTGCTTCGAATGGGTGAATCTGCTTAATCCTCATAACAACCATAGGAGACAGGAACTACTTTGAGCTCCATGTTACAGATGAGGAAATGAAGGCGAGTGAGTTTAGCCAGCTAGCTTGAGATGTTAGTGAGTGGTGAAGCCAAGGATTCAAATCCAGGCATACTGATTCCAGAGTCTGTGCTTTACCCCGCTCCTGATAGTTGTATGTCCCTTATGTCTCTGAAGATATGTTTACAAAATATATGACATATATTTACATTAATTTTTGAAAAGGTACCCAATGCCCTTGTATGTAATAAAGAGAAACCAACAACTGAAAAATCAAAGATAGGAGAAAGACAGGATCATATAGGATCAACCCACCTTAGTATATCTATGAAGACCTTCTAAAAAGTGATTATTTCCAATTCCCTCCCTTGAGAAAAGGACTCAAACAATTTCATTTCAATGTATTCTTAGCCCAAATTAAAGTTAATGACAGTTAATCCACAGCTATTATTGAGTGTATGGAGAGGGAGATTGTTTCTTTCAGATTTTTTCATAATATGTTCTTATACTTACATTCCAGAAGTTTTCTTTTAGATCTCCTGTTAACTGCAGTCAATTGAGCCCCTTAATGATGGACAGTATACACCATCACACACCCAAATGTCATTTATTCAAGCCAATTGGTCTTATCTCCTTAAAATTTAGTTCAACTTAACTTTATTTATCACACAAATTTTGTTACAAACTTACTTTTTAAATAGAGTATACCACACAAGGTATATGCCAACAGTATTTATCATTTGATAGGTGTTGCTAACATAGAGGATGAAATCTTGTGATTTCATTTGAGATTTGAACATAGTTTTCTGTACCAGCAAATAGTTCCTAAAATGCCTCACTTTGTTACATGGGAGGATACATTTAGCATACCTATAACTCAATTTCCCTGCACAGAAAGCAAAGCTAATCATGCTTGAAGCAAAGTTTCCTCATAAAGATCTTGGATGAATTAAGGACAGCATGTTTTTAAAACTTTTGAGTACATCAAAGAATTACATAAGGTGGGTTGTAATCAACTAAAAGATGTGGTTGCAGAATTAAAAATACTAGGACCTAAAAAACATCAAATTCCCAAACCAAAAGAAAGAAACAGATTACATAATAGATCACATAACTTGTTTTTCTCACTGAACAAAAGTGGGGGGCTTCCACATTAAAGTTTCTCTAACATTTCACTACAAATACCTGCCAAGGCACCAAAGCACGAGCAAGATTTGCATCATCCTATGTGCTATATAAAGTGCAAAAAGGCTATGAACTGAAACCAAACACATGGAAGAATACATTTTAAAGATTGGGATTTGGGGTGGGGGAGGGTAAAAATGTTTGAAAAAGTAGAATAAATAGCTTTGTAAATAAGAGACTTACCTTCCTCTTGACATCAGAGCCAAAGCTAAATATCAGGGACCAATAAAAACTCATCTCCAAAATGTAGTACCAGTACTGAGATGGCAGCAAGGGCTGAGGAAAACGAGAGTATTCACCTCTTTAGTATCATCAATAATTCATTGTAAGGCATTAAACTATCATTTATACCTATTTAGTTCCACAAATTTATGATGCTTTAAGATTTCAACTTCTGAGAAGGAATCAACGATAATATTTCAAGGCATTTTATTTCTGAAAGTGTAGACAAGAATTCCAATATCAAGTTAAATGTTTTGTTTAAAAGTTAATAAAACTGTGGAGTTCCTGGATGGCTCAGTAGGTTAAGCACTGAACTCTTGATTTTGGCTCAGGTCACAGTCTCGTGACCCATGAGATCGAGCCCTGAGTTGGGCTCTGTGCTGACAGATTGGAGCCTGCTTGGGATTCTCTGTCCCTCTCTCTCTGCCCCTCCCCCAATGACGCATGCACCTGCATGTTCTCTCTCTCTCACTCTCTCAAAATAAATAAACATTTTTTTAAAAATTTAATAAAACTACAAGAGGTGTGATTGCCTTATTGTAGTTGATTGAAAATTAAATTAGGAAAAAATTTCAAAAATCTTTACTTAAGAATATTGGCAAGTCTGTTCTGCTATTCCCATAGTTTACCTTGTTTTATGTTTCTTGAGTACTATTCAAAATTTGATGTCCTAACCTCTCCACTGATGACAGACAGGTAATCGGAATTGGCCTATCCTCAAAAAGGGCAGTAATAAAATATATACAATTATTTAAATACTCCAAAAATGTTTTCTGAAAAAAAGAATAAAATTTCTACATACATAATTTTTCTTAATAATGTTATAGTGTGTGTATGTGTGTGTGGTGCTTATTTTAGGTAGGTTGATATATTACTTGGTGTGATAAATTGTTACATTAATGCCTCCAGCAAATTTCACCTTCTGATATCCATGCACTGGTATAGTCTTCACCTACATGACCATGAACTTGATCTTGAGCTTTGGTCAAGGGATCATAAGCAAATATGATGGAAGCAGAGACTTCATAAGCACCAGGTAAGAAACCTGAGCTATCCTGCTGATAAGAAGAAAGTAGAGAATCAAGGTGTCCACTGCCAAAAATAGGAATGAGGACACCAGGGACATGAACCATCCCCTAATCAGCCTACCAACTGATTGAAAATGCATGCATGAACTCATTTAACACAACATGGAACAGAAAGAACTGCTCAGCTGAGCCCAGCTCAAATCGTTAACCCAAATCGTGAGCAAATAAATGGTTATTGTTCTAAGACACTGTATTGAGGATGGTTTGTTAGGTACCAATAGATAACTGATATATGAGAAGTTTGGAGTAAGTTGGAAGTAGAAGAATAATGCCTAAGTACCTTATGGTCTAACCTTTGATTCTTTAATACTGAAGCTAACATATTAAAATGAATAATTTTCTGGTCAACTAATCATCCTCAATAAGGCCATAAAAGAATGAGGCAGCTTCTGCTCTCTTCTATGTCAGACAAGTACATATGAGACTAACTATACTAGTGAGAATAACTGAAAAACAGTCTGGGTAAAATGCATAATAATATCTGAGTGAAGGCATCAAACAGCAAACAAGGCATCCCAAACCTGGAAGGCTAAGATTTCTAAGAGAAAAATGCATTAAAAGTGAATCCTTTATTTCAAATGAATCCTTAATTCAAGAAGTATCACAGACCCTAAGCAGGATAAATTCAAAGAAAACTACATCTGTTTGTAGCATTAGTGAGTATTTGTCAATTTATAAGCAGTATCAAGTCCAGAGACTAAGAAGTAGAAGAAGTTAAACAGGACTTTTGGCAATCTCATAGTGCTAGGATGCAAATTGGTACTCGGCCAGCCAAGCAAAAGAGTCCTGGCAAACACTGTAATCTTTTATTAAAACCACTAGGAAAACATCCTAGGAATATGGGTAAGTTGTAAATACACCTTCCCTCAAAAAGACTGGAATCCACATTGAATCAACTCAATCACATATAAAATGAAGGTGATCTGTCTCTATTCTAACTAATAGAAGTGAAAGTAAATCTTCTCAAGAGGAAGATAATATTATCCTGAGCATCTATACTTTTTCATATACAGTATCTATTATTCAATAAAAAGTTATCAAGCACAAGGAGACAAGAATAAGAAAATAGAACAGACCCACATGCATTGAAGACATTGGATTCATCAGACCAGGACTTTAAAATAACTTTGAAAACTTAGTTTATTTGTGGAAAATTTCAATAGAGAACTGAAATCCATTAAAAAAATAATTAAATGAAAAATTGAGAACTGAAAAACATAGTAACTATAATTTAAAACTCAAAAGATATATTTAACAGTAGTGTAGACACTGTTGGAAAAGGCACTAACAAACTAGAGGACACGGAATAGAATATATCCAGATCTGTGGAGAGTCTGAGATTTTATCCTACTTGCAGGATAGTTTTCCACAGTTTCATGGATAATGATTGACGATATGAAACTCCTGGGTCAGAGATAAAGGATAGCTTATTATTCACAGTAATAGTAGTTGTCAGAATATCAATATTTGGGCCAGTTCTCCCATCTTAATTCATGTAGAGCTTTAAAAAAAGGGTCAGATGACATCTGCACATGTAATGGGTTGTATTACAAGAGAAAAACACTGAGTTAGGAAACCTGAATCTTTCATAATAGATGGTAACATGCCTAACCTTTGCTCCAGAAGAAGACATTTCTATGTTCCCAGGTTGTCTGTTATATAAACGTCCTTGAAAAGATAGTACAGAACAAAAAGCAGGCAAGTGCTTCACTTCACTCAACATGCAAAAATACAAGAAATCTGTGAGGATTAACAGGATTAACTTCCAACAGACTAAAGTTCAGAGAAGCAAGAGGATGGAAAATATTGGAAAAAGCAAAAGAGACATATGGGACTTAGTGTAAAGGTCTAGCATTTAGTGCACCTGTACTTGGAATTCCAGAAAGAGAAAAGAAAGAGAAAGGAACTAAAGCAAAGGCTAAGAAATTTCTTTTCTTTTTGTTAAATGTTTTATTTATTTTTGAGAGAGAGAGAGAGAGAGGGAGAGGGAGAGAGCAGGGGAAGGGCAAAGAGAGGGAGACAAAGGATCTGAAACAGGCTTCATGCTGACAGCACAGAGCCTGATGTGGGGCTCGAACTCACGAACTGTGAGATCATGACCTGAGCTGAAGTCAGATGCTTAACTGACTGAGCCACTCAGATGCCCCCAATGGGCATCTAGAAAATTTAGAATTTTCTAAAACTGACTGAAGATATCACACCACAGATTCAAGAAGTACTATGGACATTAAAGAGGATAAATTCAAAGAAAACCACATTTATGCGTATCATAATAAAACTTGAAAGACAAAGAGAAGATATAGAACTCGGTCAGAGAAAAAAGGCATTCTGTTCAAAGAAGCAAAAATAAAAAACTGACAACTGAATTCTTAAAGAAAATGATGGGATCCAGAAGGCAATGGAATGACACTTTCAAAGCACTAAAGGAAAATCATTGCTAACCTAGAATTCTATATCCAGCAAAAATATCTTTAAAAAATGAAGGCAAAGTGATAACATTTCAGAAAAGCAAACCAGAGGGACTTCTTCAGCCAGAAGGATAATCATCCCAGATGGAAGCATGGAAAAGCAGGATACAAGGCATAGCAAGGAGAGGGCCATTTAACTGATTTACAAAACAATAATAGCAATGACTTGTCAGGTTTTAAATATTTGAAGGAGGAAAAAGGAGAGGGATGTATAGGAAGCATTCTAAGAGGTAAGAGCACTAATTTTTATTAGACTCCAATAATTTAGAAATGCACATGGTGATCTCTAGGATAATTACTAAAAGAATAAAAGATGCATAACTGAAAAGCTACTACAAAGAAAAAGTGGAATAATAATTCTTAAAAAAAAATCTTGACTGGCCCACAAAAAAGTAAGAGAAGAGTACAATAAAAGGAAATGTACTAGGTGGTACAAACAGAAATAAATAGTAAGATAGTAGATTTAAACTCAAATATGTAATTGCATTAACCATAATCAGACTAAAGGAAAGACACATGTGACAGGTACATAAGGAATAAGGAGGAGTAAACTCCGGTAGAGAAGGAGCCTAAGAATTGCACAGACATGGACAAAGAGTAGGTAGGGGCTCGGACCTAACTCATGGACAATATAAGGGATCCAAAGCTGATGTAATGAGGGACTGTATCACAGGGGACTTACCTGCCTGGGATAGCCATTCCACACCTCCCACAGGTCATATACCCAAGGTTTCTGGGAGAAAAAAAAAAAAAGCAACCAAGAGAGAGAAAATAAGTCTGTTGGAGTAAAAGACAGATTTCACCAGAAAACATAAGCTCTTCCTGGTATCATTGATGGGGGCACACATGCACAGTAAACTGTTGCTCCTACTGAAACTGTCTCTCTCTCTAGGTATTTATACATCTTCCCATCCAACATGCCCATGATGCTCACAACTTCTAGTGAATCTGGAACCACACACTGAACTGTCTCGTGCAGGGAATTATTCAAACAAGCGAAACCTCTAATGATATTACTTCTGAACCAGACTTCCATTTCTGCAGCAATAAAAATATCTTGAGAGAAGTCTCTAAAGGCTGGTTATCTTTTATGTGTGAACTATCCTTCACTTAATGAGGTAATCATTTAATAACTATTTAAGCAGACAATGCAAAGGTAATATGGGAAGGGAAGATTTCTGATGAGTGAGTACCGAGTCTTGATAGAACAAGTGGGATTTAATAGGGCAGGGATGGATTTGGCAGGTAGAGATAAAGGTGGGAAGGGCAAGACGTTTCTGGCATAGGGGATAAAATGTGCTAAAATCCGAAAGTGATACACCAGGTGTGTTCTGTGGATTGTTAGTACTCCAGGGGTAGCTGGTGCATGGGTTGTGTCAGCGGAAATAGGGAGAAATTAGGTTTAAGACTTATGTTTGCAAAAAAATATGTTTGCGAATTCGAAGCTTAACAAAGGCTCTGAAAGACAAACGGAGGGTTTATGACTTCTCTAGACCTCAGGATGAGTTTAAAGGCATAAAATCTGGTTATCTTACTGAGAATATTATTTTCCAAGGAATTCACAGGCAAGAATTTTTAAAGACAAATTCCAGTCAAAGAATATCAAAGAGACAACTTACATCATAAAGAAATACAATTCCAGCAACAGTCATTATTAAGTAAAATGTAAATCTCCAGCTGTCAAAAGAAAAAAAATCTTGTGAAGGTGATTGACATCTGAGGAGAAACACATTTGGTATGACAGTTTGGAAAGAATGCACAGACAAGTCTAACATGACTTCCTGACTCTGCCACTTGTTAGATGGCTGTAACTGTAGGCAAACCTTAATTTCTTCACCTATAAAATGGGAATGACAAAACTTACCTCAAACTATAAAAAGAATTGAACCTAATTTGTGAAAAGTAAGTGCCTGGTATGAAGTAAGCAATAACAAGTGTCTACTATTAACACCGTTAATATCATGCCTGACACACAACTGACCCAGTTCCTGACACACAATAGACAATGGGTTGACATTAGTATTAACCTAATCATTTATTTGTACCCCAGGTAACCCCCAGTGAAAAGGTTTCCATGTGGCCAGATTTTCATCTTGTCTCTGAAAAGCAGATTTTGAAAGAAAATCTTCTTCTCATGTATGAACAGAGACTTAAAAAGACATAACAATCAACTGTATTGTGTGGGTTTTATTCAGATCCAAGTTCAAACAGACTGTAAAGAAAATTATGAGTCAATCAAGGAAATCTGTACACTGATTAAATATTTACTGTTATTAAAGTTTTTCTGATGTATGATACTGGTATTTCAGTTTTGTTTAAAAAAATAGAGTCCTTACCTCTTCAAGGTACATACTGAAATATTAACAGTGAAGTCATACAATGTCTGATATTTGTGTCAAAAGTAATTTTCAAGGGGCGCCTGGGTGGCTCAGTTGGTTAGGTATCTGAGGTTCGGGTCAGGTCATGATCTCAAGTTCCATGAGTTTGAGCTCTGCATTGGGCTCTGTGCTGACAGTTCAGAGCTTGGAGCTGTTTCAGATTCTGTGTCTCCCCCTCTCTCTGCCCCTCTCCCACTTACACACACACACACTCTCTCTCTCTCTCTCTCTCTCTCTCTCTCTCTCAAAAATAAACATTAAAAACAAATTTTTAAAGTAATCTTCAATAATAATTGGATGAAAGTGGTCAAAAGGAACAGGGGCCCCTGGGTGGCTCAGTCGGTTGAGCATCTGACTTCAACTCAGGTCATGATCTCATGGTTTATGGGTTCGAGCCCCGCGTCAGGCTCTGTGCTGATGGCTCAGAGCCCGAAGCCTGCTTCAGATTCTGTGTCTCCCTCTCGCTCTGCCCCTCCCATGCTGTGTCTCTCTCTCAAAAATAAATAAACATTAAAAAAAATTTAAAAGGAACAAAGCTGTAAGATAAATAAATGGGGCTGTGATGTAGAACATGACGATGATAGTTGATGCTGCCGTCTGGCATACTGAAAAGGTGCTAAGTGAGTGATGTGCTAAGATGTGTGCCCTCATCACAAGGAAGACAAATTTTTTTTCTTTTTTGTACCTGAATGAGATGACAGACATTAACTAAACTTATTGTGGTAATCATTTCATAATACATTGAAGTCAAACCACCATACTGTATGCTTTAAACTTATACAGTAATATGTGTCAACTATATCTCAATAAAACTGAAAGAAAAAAATGTATCCATAAAAAACAATCTGTGCCAGGGGAGAAAAGTAGGCCGGTGACACAGATGACACATGATTGCCTTCAGTTGGTAATAATTAATGTCCATGATGGATACATGGCACACATAGTTCATTATACCAACATCTACTGATCTCTTGACTCTGTGCCAAGCACTATGCTAAGCACATGTGTGTTAATCACATTTCTATCTTCACGTTTGTGGACTAGGAACTGTATTTAGCCCCTCATTATGGATAAAAGGCAGATAAGGTGGCTACCACTAAAGGACCACTAAAGGACACAGAGGGTGGGAGAGATCACGTAACTAACTCCCCTGAGGCTGTGCAGTGACCATCAAACACAAGCATAAAACCCAAGTGTCAACATTTTCGTGGACCAGTCTTGTCAGGTTTCATTACACCATCCCCAGGGGTTTCAAGGTGTGTGCAAGGGATTCCTGGCATCAAAATATTTTCATAACACAACCACCGTGTTATTGCCATTTTCACTCATCCCCTCACAAGTGTACAGTGCTTTCTGAAGGCTACGTTATATGGGGCGCCATCTTTGCTCTGAGAGCTGACACATTGTGTGCTTGTGTACTCCCATGTTTTATAAATGTCTCAGCTTTCACTTCCAATACAGTAAATATCAGTAGGCATGACACACAGAAGCTAATGATCTTTGTGGTCTTTCATAGTTTCAAACCAAGAAGTTTCACTAATTGTAAGACAAATGATAAGGTACCAGTCAATGTTGTCTTATTTGTTTCAGATGAAAAAGTTGGTAGAACTTCCTTTTTTCCCAGGAAAAGCAGAGACAAATATAATTGTAATGGAAAAAAATCTCTTGAGGGGAAAAAAATCCAGAAACTGATGGGTCAGGCGCAGACAGTAAGTTCAGTCAGGGGGATTAGACAGAGTTAACTCAGGCAATGGCAACAGAGGCTGAGAAGGCCAGCGATAGGGCTCAGGGATGGGCAAGGCCCAGTGGAGCAGGCAGGGATGGCCTGGGGTCAGCTAAGGCAAAATGGCAGCCCACCCAGCCAGAGGAATGCTTCAGAGCTAGGGGAGCTCCCTGCCTGTCTACATCAGGTACTGGAAATGACCTAGTATTTTTTATAATAAACTTCCCACTGATAGATGGAAATGCTTATTTTAAAAAGTGGTCAGCTAATATGGAGTTTGCTTTAAAAATAAAGGATACATTGTGGATTAAAATCCTGAATTCTGAGGAATAGGACTAAGGGGTCATCATTTTAAAAAGTAACCAAGTACAATAGCCAAGATATGGAAGCAACCTAGTGCCCATCAAAAGATGACTGGATAAAGGAGATAGGATATATATGTATATATATATATGGACACAATGGGATGTGTCCACAGACACAAGGAATACACACACACACACACACACACGCACACACGCGCGCGCGCGCGCGCACACACACACACAGTGAAATATGTATGAAAATGAAATCTTCCCTTTTGTGACAACGTGGATGGACCTAGAAGGTATTATGTTAAGTGAAATAAGTCAAACAGAGAAAGACAAATAACATATGATTTCACTTGTATGTAGGATCAAAAAAACACAGCAAATGAACAAATAAAACAAAACAGAAACAGACTCACAGATACAGACAACAATCTGGTGGCTGCCAGAGGGAAGGGTATAGGGGAATGGGTGAAACAAAGGAAGGAGATTAAAAGGTACAAACTACCAGTTATTAAGGGTATAAAACTTGGGGATGTAATGTACAGCATAGGGAATGTAGTTAATAATACTATAACAACTTTATATGGTGGCAGATGGTTGCAAGATTTATTGTTGTGATCACTTCGGAATGTATATAAATGTCAAATTGCCATGTTGTACAGCTGAAACTAATCTAATATTGTATGTCAACTATACCTCAATAAAAAAAGAAAGTAACCAAGGAAACAATATAGTAAACTTAAGGTGTTCATCTTGATATTATAGAGGAGTTTCTGCCTGTTGGGGAGTAATTTGTAAAAGCTTGGTGTTGGGAAATAAGTTTCCTAAGGTTTCCAAAATGCCTGGGGCTAAGTATCTCTTCCTATGATTCCCATAGTACATCCCACAGGTGATGCAATAAAGTGCAATTAAAATAGGTTGGCATTTTGCCTTAGTCTATTTATTTAGTCTGTAATAGGGGTGTTCTGACTTAGGGGAAATTTGTGACATTTCTAAAGAAGAAGGTAAAGCTTAAGTTTTATTTGTTGGCCCTCTTCTACTTCCTGAATACAATGTGTAATTCTCTGCTTTGTGTCTTTACCTTACTTGAAATATGCTACTCTCAAACCCTGATTTCTTTTCTCATGGAAATCCCAACTCATTCCTCTAGATCTGACCTCTAGGTCTGACCTCCCTTTCTCTAATGTATCCAGGCCTGCTGACACCAACTCCTCTGAATGCCCACAATGCATCTAAACATGACTGTGGACTACAGGTATACAAGCTCATGCACTATTGGGGTGGAATAACTGGATGCATGTTGTGGTTTCCTAAGTGACAGTCTTGTCTCCCTGATTAGCTGTGTAAGGCTAGTGACCAGGCCTTCCACTTTTATTTCCCTTCTAACATCTAGAACTCCACCCAATGTGGGATAGTGCCACATACAGAGAAGACAGTCAACATAACCCTCTCCTTTGCCTGACTGATGAATAGTTGACAATGTGAAATTCCCTTCCGTGGCCTGAATTCTGAGGTTGACTTTCAGCAGGCTCATTGACAGCCAGATTCCCAAATGTTAGTTGGGACTCGAACAGTTAGTTGATATAGTAGGTTTTTGCTTGCTAAGAGCTAAGCATTAGGTGTCAAGAGGCAGTCCCATGGAGCAGAAAGAGTACCAGCAAAGGAGTCAGAAGATATGAGTGCAATAGCCCCATCAACAGCTAGGTGATCTCGAGCAAGTTCCTTTGAGAAGATGGACCTATAGTTTCTCATTTCTTTTTTCCCCTCCATTTTTATTGAGATTTCATTGACATACAGCACTGTGTAAGTTGAAAAAATTTTCATTTCTTACACAGGACTAGCTCCACCTTCCCTGATTGTTTCACACCATTGGTGGGAGGATCAAACATTATCTGTAAACCATAGGCAATGTAATGTATACGAAATTACCAGAGACTTCATGGGAGCATGATCCAGCTCAGGAGTAGACAATTAGTTCCTGCCTGGGGACTTTATTTAAGATAAGAACCATTTGCTAGAAAAAAAATTAATGAATGACAGTAGGAGAACAGGAAGATGTAATGTGAGACCAGTGCTACTTTTTAGTGTTTTGAAGTAATGGATTAAAGAGATTCTGTCATGCCAAGCTGACATCAGTGTCAACAGTGTTAATAATTTCTCAAGAGCTAAAAACCAAAGAACTAGTTAGAAAACAAACCAAACTATTCACGTTGAGTTTCCATTGGAAGCCAGTGATGAGAAATTAGTGTTTCGAGACACTCTGAAGACTTGGTCTGTACCCCTAAATATCACCAGCATCACAGCCGGATCATATTACTCAGGAATATCCAGGTAAACTGAAGGAAGCCATTAAAGCTTAGCCTCAGACTGTATTTATTTGAGACTCTTACATGAGCTCTCTATTCACTTTGCCATTAAAACAAAAACATATATCTGGTGAAAATCACCAGGCAACGGGAGGACTGTAAGAAAGAGGCAGAAGGAAGGGATGCTATTGGTGTAAACAATATGGAATCAAACACAACCCAGTAAATGGACATTTGTTTGGATGTAAAGAAGAGGGAAAAGGGGTGCCTAGGTGGCTCAGTCAGTTGAGCATCTGATTCTTTTTTTTTAAGTTTACTTATTTATTTTGAGAGAGTCAGAGACAAAGTGAGCAGGGGATGGGAAGAGAGAGGGAGAGAGAATCCCGAGCAGGCTGCACACTGTCAGCCCAGAGCCCGATGTGGAGCGTGAACTCATGAGCCATGAGATCATGACCTGAGCTGAAACCAAGAGCTGGACACTTAACTGACTGAACCGCCCAGGCGCCCCAAGCATCTGACTCTTCATATTCCACTCAGGTCATGACCCCAGGGTTGTGGGATCAGGCCCCTGCATTGGGCTTTGGGGTGGTCATGGGGCTTGCTTGAAATTCTCTCTCTCTCTCTCTCTCTCCCTCCCCTGACCCTCTCCCCCACTCATGCACTCTCTGTCTGTCTCTCTCTCTCTCTCAAGAAAAAGAAAAAAGAAAAAAAAAAGAGGAGGAAAAAAGTAAGAGTGATGACCTAGCGTTCCTTTTTCACACAGGTGTCAATTTCTGCCACCAAGGGAGTGACCCAAAGTACAACAAAATTCTACAGGAGGGGGAAAAAAACCACAGAGCCCAAATGAAATAAAAAAAAATAAGCACAATGCAGCCTCACTGCCTGCAGAGCATATTCAAAGTAGCAAGCTCTGACAAAAATCTTACTTGATACCACAGCCCACCCTGGCGCCCCTGCTAAAACCAACTGGGAAACCCAGAGGAATTGGCCATCCAGTCCACAGGCAAGGGGTGGAGGCATTGGGGGAGGGGTGACGAGCCAAGTGACACACAGGAACAGACACCTTCTCATTCTCTGCTCTTATAATGTGATACAATAACTGGAATGTGCTTGGAAACAGGTGATAAAGTCTTGTGAAGTAGGGCCAACCTCTACCCTAGAAAAAATAAACACCAGTTAACATTTTTACTATTTTGCTGGACTTCAAGGTAAGTATATACTATGTCCTATTCATTTAAGAGAGTTCATAGCTTGCCCCATTTCACAGAGAAGGAACCTGAAGCAGAGAAGGTCAATGTGTGACTAGACTAAAACACCCAACTGGTCAGTGACAGAGCTGGAGTCAAACCCTTCTTTTGCTCCAACTTCAGTGTTCTTTCTGAAATGACCATCCAACTCCATATAAAATCGTGACATTTCAAAAGCCTGAACAGTCCTACTTACCAAGCTTCCTGGAATCTCTTCATCCTGCAAGGCCTCTCTTGATTCCGCCGACTCCTAAACCATCTTTCAACCTGGCGTTCTGTCAAGTTACACTTCTTTGCCAGTCCATAAATATCAGCCTGAAAGGTGATAAAATGAATGAACGAGTGATAAAGAGCAGTCAGATTGGCAGGCAGTCAAGAGACAGTGCAATTGGGTTACAAGAGCTTGTGCACTGGAGAGGAGAGAGATTCTGTGTTAGATCTCAGGCCAGTGAATTTACCTCTTTTGCTTATGGAATCACGCACACACATAACACAGCAAAAAACAGGCCGTTAGTATCCCAGCACTCTGAGTTACTAAGAACGATCAATTCTCTGCAAGTTGGCAGCAACCCATACATTCAAGTTGCAGATGTGAGCTCACTAAATCAGTTAAGTTTTATCGGGAGCTTCTCAGGTACCAGGTAGCGTAGTATAGCTTAGATGTTGATTAGATCCAACCTCCTCATGTTTACCTATGAGAAGCTAGAACGCCAAGGGTTTAGTAAGTTGTCCAAGACCTAAAATTAATAGTAAAGCAAGGACAAGAACTTAGGCTAGTGCACTTTCTGTTCTTCCACACAATCTTTCTGATGGCTCCAAAAGATAATACAGGAGAAACACAAACAGGTGTTGTCCATCACTTTCACATTTAATCAGAGCCTATTTCAAATGAATCCAAAATAATACCAATCATAAAAAAAAAAAAGATTACAGAATGTAATAGTGATGATGGCTTGTCTTCTGGGAAGCAGAGCTTATTATTTAAATCTGGAAATAATATGGATGATCAATTAGCTCAAAGGTCATAAACTTGAAATCCTCCTCGAGTCAGAAAAGAAACAAACATGGTTGAGTGAACCAGGTCTGTGTCATGGTGGGATTGGAAGTTGTATTCTTTTCACACAGGAAGGTTTTATACACTAAACCCATAGTGTTTCAGCTAGCACAAAGAAATTAGCTCTGTAGTTTTCTGAAACACCTGCTGTCTTGTTCCTTTTGCAACACAAGTACAAGAAATATTTCCATTTGATCTTAATTAGAAAAAATAAAATTTCATAAAAATGGTCTTCAGCTTTGAGGAAATTAGCAGGAGCTACAGTTTCGGAGAACAGAAAAGCACACGAGTGCTTTCAGGAGTGCAGCCGTGAGCAAGCTCTGGCTGATGGCTCCCAGAGTCAAAGTGCACACCCAGAACTTTTATGTGAAATCACCAAGGTTTTTTAATGTTGATGACTAATACCTCAAAGTAAATTTATTTTTATTTATTTATTTTGACAGAGAGAGAGAGAGAGAGAGAGCAGGGGAGGGGCAGAGAGAGAGGGAGAGAGAGAAGGAATCTCAAGTAGACTCCACACTGTCAGTGCAGAGTCCAATGTGGGGCTTAAATTCACGAACCATGAGATCACAACCTGAGCCCAAACCAAGAGTCAGATGCTTAACCGACTGAGCCACCAGGCACTCATCAAAGTAAATTTAAAACAAATTTTGGGAGTGCCTGGGTGGCTCACTCAGTTAAGCATCTGACTTCAGCTCAGGTCATGATCTCACAGTTCATGGGTTTGAGCCCTGCGTTGGGCTCTGTGCTGACAGCTCAGAGCTTGGATCCTGCTTTGGATTCTGTATCTCATTCTCTCT
Source organism: Paguma larvata (assembly GCA_030068075.1). Taxonomy (NCBI): domain Eukaryota; kingdom Metazoa; phylum Chordata; class Mammalia; order Carnivora; family Viverridae; genus Paguma; species Paguma larvata. The sequence goes on along the minus strand of CM057827.1, from coordinate 123,730,570 downwards.
ATGTTCCTCTCCTACTTGGTTTGGGCTCTCTGTCTATCAAAAAATGAATAAATGTTTAAAAAAAACCAAACAAACAAAAACAAAAAACAACTGTGGATCAATATTACAAGGGCCAAACAAAGCCTCCCCAATGGCAGGACACTCAACAGTCTGTGGCCTGTCATACAGTTTCTGCTATGTTGTGCCTAATTCACATAATTGTTCAGGCACACAAGGTAACAGTAGATAAATTCATAAAGAAGCTCTCATGCTAAAGACAAGCAAAAGACTAATTGCAGCTTCTACGTCCCTACTAAATTGCTACCTATGATTTAATCTGCAAGAAGGAAAGCAAGACAAGACAAAAACAGGATATAGCTCATGTTATACTCTGGTAAACTGCCCTCTCTAATACCCATTCTTTTTATAGGCCAAGGATTTGCCTATTGTTGTGTTCTGTTGTTGTTTTGTTTTTGTGCTCTTGAGGAGACTGAGTTGGCAAACCATTGACTGGTGTCTACTTCTTGCAGGCTTTGTGCTTGTCATTGCAGGTCTAAATGAGTAACACTGATGTGGGCCTCCCCTTCACAGACTGTACAGACTGTCTGGTGAGGAAGTAAGAAAATAAAACAAAAGAATTCTAATCAGATACCATGAGTGCTAAGATAGGGGAAGATTAGGATACCATGGGACCTAACTCTATGTAGGCAGTTCCTGGAAGTTAGACATGTGCTGGACCCTGAAAAATGCCCCGGGAAGGAGAGGATAAAGAAGGGAAGTGTCCCGGGGGAGGGTGCAGCACATAAAGTCATCTGGAGATGAGAGTGGAGAAAAGCAGGGAACGCCTGAGGAACAGAAAGAAGTCTGGCAGGGTAGAAATGTAGGAAGAGGAAGGGAGGGAAAGTGTGGCTAGGCTCACATCAAGGGGGGCTTTGCTGGGGATTTATCTTGGGGGTGACTGGACGTTTACACTGTTAACTCCCCCTCTTGCAGTGCGTACAGAATGGAGGGGCAGGAACACATCTGGAGATGGACGCCTTGTTCACTTTGCCCTTTTTGTCCAAGGACTTTGCTCTCACAGTGAGGACCTTGTGCTGGACAACTCTGGAGGTCTGGATTCCCTAACCCACAAGTCCCCCGCATATCACATTCCCTTGCAGGAAGCAAGAACCCGGTATTTCCACAACAAAACATGGCAGGCAACTCAAAGCAGAAGACCCAGCTCTGCTACTTCATTGCTGAGTAGCCCGGAGCACTGCCCTCTAACCCCCTGTGGAAAATGGGGTCTAACAGCGTAAATGCTTGCTTCATATGGATGGTTACAGGATCTGGGGGCTCCTCAGGGAAAATGTGCTATGCAAGTTATCACGTGCTACATCAGTGCCAGAGATTATGGTTAAACCCAGAAAGGAGACCACGGGCTGAAATCATTTAAGAAAAAGCATTCCTTTACTTCTGAAATACTTTGCAAGCAAGAATAGATCCCTCGAAACAGAGGACAAGCTTCAAATGCTGTTGGCTGGTCCACAGTAGGACATCTACTGCTATGCTGCAGTACTACATTCTATTTGCTTATAGACTGAAGGAGTTCTGGGTCTAGTTTAACTGTTATAAAAGTTTTATATACTCGGTCATTCAAAAAATATTTAGCGAGCCTCTGTTCACAAGTGCCAGGCACCATTCTAGATGCTGGAGATTCGGCAGTGAGCAAAAGAAAGTCCCTGCTCTCATACTGGAGTCTTTTCAGATCTGGGAACAACTCCATTTTATTATACCATCCATTCTACAGGTATCTGCTTGATAAACTGCATCTAGAAATAGCACTTGGGCATGATTTGAAGCAATTTATTTTCTGTTTTAGAGTACAGATGTATCTGGTTGAATGTCAGTCTTGATAATACTGGCTTCATACATTCTAATATTATTGGAGTCTAATATAGACTCTTGTAAACAAAAGTCTATGGAAGTATTTTCTTTTAACATTTTTTAAAATGTTTATTCTTGAGAGAGAGAGAGAGAGAGAGAGAGAATCTGAAGCAGGCTTCAGGCTCTGAGCTGTCAGCACAGAGTCCAACATAGGGCTCAAACTCACGAGCTGTGAGATTGTGACTTGAGCCAAAGTCAGCTCAGTACCTACAGTGCACAGAAAATTGTGCAAGATGTTATGTTAGTATTTCTTTAACTGTTGCATGGCTCTTTCCTCTCCAGAGCAGGGAGACTTGATAAAGCTCAAATTTGCTATAGAATTTTAAATTTCCTAAACCTGGCCTGAAGGTTTTGCTATAGCAAACATAGCAAGTGATGGGTGGCATAGCACTGTTCCTTATGTGTTATACCAGGTATTACCCAAGTTAGTTATTCTCAAACAGAAAGAAAAATAATAGGGACTCCCTGAAAGAGTCCCAATTTTTCATAAACACAGATAAATAATTTCCCTTTTGAGAAATGTGAAATGATGCGCGGGCATTATTATCCCCAGTGGTACCAAGAGTGCTGAAATAAACAACAGCAGTCATTTAGAGCAGGTGGAAATAACATGTATAAATGGCTTGTCAGACTCTTCTTATTTTAGAAACAAACAAACAAAAAAAGAATTCCAGGACAGAAGCTGAGGGCAGAATAAGTTACAGACAGTTCTGGCTAGCTGTGGACAAATCTGGACATGATGCCTCATGCTATGTTGTCAGACTTCCACATGCCTTCTTTGGGCAGGGAACCCACCAGACCAATGATGGAAACGGTTATCATGAAGCAACTGAATTCAGCGAATCAAGTTCAGAACCCTTAAAAATCTATCTATCTTATGGGCGCCTGGGTGGCTCATTTGGTTAAGTGACCGACTCTTGACTTCAGCTCAGGTCATGATCTCATGGTCCGTGGGTTCAAGCCCTGCATCAGTCTCCATACTGCAGAGCTGGCTTGGGATTCACTCTCTGCCCCTCACCTGTGCGCGCTCTTTCTTTCTCTGTCTCTCTCTGTCTCTGTCTCTGTCTCTCTCTCACACACACACACAAAATAAATAAACTTAAAAACGAAACTATCTATCCTAAACTATGTTAGCGTACACTCTTGACTTTGAAAATTACCAGTGATTGCTGTCTGTATTTGTCACAGACAGTGTTCCACTTTTGAAACCATTTTTATTTTGTCTCTGATTTTAACTATGGTGGAAAAATGAAACTAGACTTGCCTAGACACTATCTGTTTTACAACCATTACGTCAAAACTTTTGTTTTTAAATGTTATGCACATAAGCAGTGCACTCTGACATTTCATTAAGTGCATCATGTATTGTGAAGAGAATTCTGACTTTCCTAAAAATTCTATCTCTGGAACGTGACTAGGAGCACAGCACATTTCTGAATCTGTTGAGGTCTTGGATAAAATAAAGTGCCCCCTGTTCACAAAAACCACCCCAGTGAAGACTTTCACAATGTGTGTAATGTATATCAACGGTGCCACAATCATCAGAAGTGTCAGATAGGAGCTACTCTGCCTTAACAATGGTCTTTTGTGATTAGTATACTTTTATATAAGTATACTTTGTACTTTGTGTTTATATATTAGTATACTTGGCATATCTACCCTCCAAAATTCAAAATTTTGATCTTTATACCCAAATTATGCCATTGATTGTTTGTTAAACACTGTAGTTGAACACAATAGTTCAGTTATGAACATTGGTTATTTTATATTATAATATTTATTTGTCATTTTATGTTATGTTTAGAATGCATTCTAAGCATATAACCAGTCAACAGAGGGAAAAAAAATCCAAATGAATCAAATCATTTGATGGTCAACTGGAACAGATATCTTGTACAGATGAGGTAAACCACAGGTGACTGAAACATTAAGAAAGGAGAATTTTTTAAATCCCAAAACAAAGAATTTATACTTACTTGAGATGGTTGCCTTGTGGAACATTTGAAAAAATTCTCTAAGACAGTATTTGGTGTAATCTTCTTTCTAACTTCCTCTTTAATGCCAAATGCTTTTGCTAGAGGCATAGCAATAAACCTACAAAATATGAAAGAAAGTAAGTCCAAAATCTGAGAATGAACCCACGATGACACCAGAAAACTCAAGCTGTAACTTTACGTTGCAAATGAAGACTCGGCCATTGGGTCATGTTTGTTGTTCTTGGGCTATCTACAACTAACCTCTGCCTGGCAAAGAAGTTCAAGGAGAGCCAATTTTGAGACTCCTTATACAAGCAATAATTAAAAAAAAAATAAAATACTTGCACGGTTCTCAAATCCACTTTATGTAAACCCAAATATATTTATATATAAGATCCAGGAATTGGAATAAGCCATTCCACTTCGAGTTTCATTTTAAAACTCTTAGGGATTAAAATGAATAATAATTTTGTTATTTTTTTAAGTTTATTTATTTATTTTGAGAGAGAGCACATGAGCAGGGGAAGGACAGAGAGAGAGGGAGAGGGAGATTCCCAGCAGTCTACGCACCATCAGCTCTGAGCCCAATGTGGGGCTTGAACTCATGAGCTATGAGATCATGACCTGAGCTGAAACCAAGAGTAGGATGCTTAACCAACTGAGCCACCCAGGCACAGTTCTGGAAAGTTTTATTTGGTGATATTATCTTAAAGAATTAATTTATTCTTATCTGAAATTCCAATTTATGAGAAAAATAGTCTGATTCTTGGGTAAATATCTCAGAGTGGAATTGATGAATGGTATGACAAGTACACGGTTAACTTTATAAGAAACTGGCAAACTGTTTTCCAAGATGGCTGTACCACTCTGCATTCCCTCCAGTAATGTGCCAGAGTACCAGTTTCTCCATCTCCCTGCCAATACTTGGTATTGCCAGTCTTTTTAATCTCGTCAATTCTACTGGGTGTGTACTGGCTTTCACTGATTTTCCACTCTAATCCTTATTATTTCTTAACTTCTGCTTGCTGTAAGTTGGCTCTTTTTTTCAAGTTTCTTCTTTTTTTATAAATGTTTATTTTATTTATTTTGAGAGAGGAAGAGAGAGAGAGAGAGAGCATGCATGTAAGCAGGGGAGGGGAAAGAGAGAGGGAGAGAAAGAATCCCCAAAACAGCAAGGAGCCTAACATGAGGCTCAGTCTCATGATCTGTGAGGCCATGACTTGAGCCACCCAGGGGCCGTTTTTCTAGTTTATTAAGGTAGAAGTTTAGATTACTGATTTGAGATCTTTCTTATTTCTTAATATAGGTGTTTACAGCTATAAATTTCCTTCTGATCACTGTTTTTGCTGCATCTCATAAGTTTTGACATTATGCTCTCTTTGTCATTCATCTCAAAGTATTTTCTAATTTACCATGATTCCTCCTCTAACTCATTGGTTATTTAGAAGTATGCTGTTAAATTGCCACATGTTTGCTAATTTCCCAATTTCCTTCTGTTACTGACTTCTAATTTCATTTCATTGTGATTGGAAAACATACTTGGTATGATTTCCATTTTTTTTTTTTACATTATTAAGACTTGTTTTATGGCCTAACATGTGGTCTATCCTAGAGAATGTTCCTTGTGCACATGAGAAAAATGTGTCTTCTATTGTTATTGAGTGCTGTGTTCTACAGATGTCTGTTAAGTCTATTTGGTTTATAGTGCTGACCAAGTCTTCTATTTCCTTTTTAATCTCCCCCCTAATTCTACATTATTAAAAGTGAGATATAGTGGCGCCTGGGTGGCTTAGTCAGTTAAGGGTTGGACTTCTGTTCAGGTCATGATCTCATGATTTGTGGTTCGAGTTCCACATCAGGCTCTGTGCTGTCAGTGTGGAACCCACTTCAGACCCTCTGTTCCCCTTTCTTTCTGCCCCTCTCCCACTTGCACTCTCTGTCTCTCTAAAAAAATAAATAAATAGATACTTTAAAAATGTGAGATACAGACATCTACAGCTATTTGTTAAGTTGTCTATTTCTCCCTTCCATTCTGTCAGTTTTTGCTTCATGTATTTCAGAGCTTTGTTGTTAGGTGCATATATATTTATAATTATTTTATCTCTTGATAGATTTACCCTTTTATATTATAAAATGTCCTTTTCTCCAGTAACAATTTAAAAGTCTATGAAAGCCTAAATTGTCCGATATTAATATAGCCACTCCAGCTCTCTTTTGGTTACTGTTTGCAGGGTGTATCTTTTTCCATACTTTTACTTTCAACCTATTTATGTCCTTGAACCTCAAGTGTGTTTCTTCTAGAAAGCATACAGCTGGATCATGTATTTCAATCCATGTCTCCTACCTATGCTTTTTAGTTGGAGTACTTAATTACATTAAGTACTTAAGTATTTACATTAATGCAAATTACATTTAATTACTGATAAAACAGGATTTAGGTCTGTTATTTTGTTATTTGTTTTCTACATATCTTATGTCTGTTATTTCTCTATTCTTCCATAAGTTATCTCCTTTTGTGTTAGATATTCAAGTGTACCTTTTTAATTCTCTCTCTTCCTTAAAATATTCTTTTTTAAAAATATTTTTCCATAGAGCTGCCCTCTGACCCAGCAATAGCACTGCTAGGAATCTACCCAAGAGACACAGGAATGCTGATGCATAGGGCACGTGTACCCCAATGTTCATAGCAGCATTTTCAACAATAGCCAAATCATGGAAAGAGACCAAGTGCCCATCAACTGATGAATGGATAAAGAAGTTGTGGCACATATATACAATGGACTACTACGTGGCAATGAGAAAAAATGAAATCTGGCCATGCGTAGCAACATGGATGGAACTGGAGGATATTATGTTAAGTGAAATAAGTCAGTCAGAAAAAGACAGATACCATATGTTTCCACGCATAGGTGGACTTTGTGAGACTAAGCAAAAACTAGGGGGAGGGGAAGAAGGGAAAGGAAAAAAAGACACACAGAGGGAGGGAGATAAAACATAAGAGACTCTCAAAGACTAAGAACAAACTGAGGGTGAGGGGGGTGAGGGAGGGGTGAGAGGGGGTGACGGGCATTAAAGAGGGCACATGTTGGGATGAACACTGGGTGTTATATGTAAACCAATTTGAAAATAAACTATTATAATAAAAAAAAAGAAAGGGAAATAAATGCAGAACATTGAAACAAAAAAAAATTTTTTTCCTAGTGGTTAACTTAGGGATTACAATTAACATCTTCATTTATAACATCCTAGTTCAGATTAATGCCAAAATAATTTCAGCAATATACAAAGCTTCATTACCTCCCCTCTCTGTGCTGTTATCACATAAATCATACATTTATAAATTATATTCTAGTCAGCACAGATTTATGGTTACTGTTTTATGCAGTTGTCTTTTAAATCAGATAGGAGAAAAACATGTTAGAAATAAAAATTCTGTGTATACTTTCTTTTTATTTAAGTTTATTTATTTTGAGGACAGGGTGGGACAGAGGGAGGAGAGAGAATCCCAAGCAGGCTCTGCAGTGTCAGCGCAGAGTCCAATGAGGGACTCAAACTCACAGAACAGTGAGATCATGACCTGAACTGAAATCAAGAATTTGTACACTTAACCAACTGGGCCACCCTTTTGCCTCCTTTTTATTTCTTATGTAGGTGACTTTACTGGAAGTGCTTTTTATTTCTTCATATGGATTCAAGTTACTGTCTTCTGTCCTCTAATTTCAGTCTGAAAGATTTCCTTTAATATATCTGGTACGATGGTTGTGGAAGCAACAAATTCTTCCAGTTTTTGTTCATCAGAGAATGTCTTACTTTCTCTTTCATTTTGAAAGATAGCTTTGATCAGTTGACAGTTTTTTGTTTCTTTCGGCACTTTTTATGCATCTTCCAACTGCCTTTGGCTTCTATGGTTGCTGATAAGAAATCAACTCTTATTGAAGATCTCTTGTATACCACAGGTGCTCCTCTTGAGCTTTCAAGATTCATTGCCTTTGTCTTTTGACTGTGATGTATCTAGCTGTGGATCTCTTTAAATTTACCTTGGAATTTGTTTAGCCTTTTGGATGTGTATATTAAAGTTTGTCATCAAATGTGGGGAAATTGTGGGCTATGTATTTCTTCAAAATTTTTCTATCCTATTCATTTTCTCCCCTTTTTCTGGAACTCCCATTATGCATATGTTGTTATACTTCCTGGTATCCCACATCTCTCTGAGGTTCTTTGTTTTCTTTCATTCTTTTATTTCTTTTCTCTTCCTGAGACTGATGACTCTTCTACCTGATCAAATATGCCATTGGACTCCTCTAGTGAGTTTTTCATGAGTTAGTGTACTTTTCAACTTCAAAATTTCTATTTGATTTCTTTTATAATTTCTAATTATAATCTTTGTATTGATATTCTTGATTTGGTGAGACATTGTTCTCATTCTCTCCTTTAGTTCTCAAGCACGGTTTTCTCTAGTTCTTTGAACATATTTAAAATGGCTAACTTACAGCTTTTGTCTAGTAAGTCCAACATCTAGGTTTTGTAAGGGACACTTTCTGTTGATTACTTTTTTTTCCTTGTGTATGAACCATTCTTTCTTGTTTATTTACATGCCTTATAAGTTTTATTGAAAATCAGACATGTTAAATAATATAATGTGTCAACTCTAGAAACCAAATTGTTCCTCTCCTCAGAGTTTGTCTTGCTGTTTTTTATCATTGTCCATTTGTTTATTTAGTTCCTTTTTTGAACTGATCTGTGAAGTATGTATTCTTTGTCATGTTTGGGCAGTGGAGTCTCTATTAGATTAGCTTAGATATCGTTTCATGATTAGACATAGATTTCCTTAAATGCCTGGAACCAATAAGTCTCTCAGTCTTTGCCAAGGAGCTCTGCATACATTTTTGGGACACACCTTCAAGACTCAGCTGGGCAGTTGCCAACTTTGCCTTAGCCTTCACTTTCTCTTTGCACAGATCCTCAAGATCATCCAGAGGTGAGAGCTAAGGGCTTTCTCAGATCTTTCCTGGGCATGTGGATAACCCTGGGCATACTCAAAGCTTTACAACTTCAAGTGGCCTTCTGATTTCCAAGAATATGTCAGAGCTTTTCAAAGCCCTCTCTGGACATCTCATTTTTCCATATTATTTATTTTATTTTATTTTATATTTTATTTTATTTCATTTTTATTTTTGACAGAGAGAGAGAGAGAAAGCAGGGAAAGGGCAGAGGGAGAGGGAGAGAGAGAATCTTAAGTACCTCCACACCCAGTGGGAGCCCTGATGTGGGGTTCAGTCTCACAACTGGGATATCCTGACCTGAGCCGAAATCAAGAGTTGGATGCTTAACCAACTAAACCACCCAAAAACCTTTCCAGTTTTTCTTTTTAAGTTTTTTGGTTACTTTATTGTTTGTCCCAATTGTTATCTACTACCTCAGGCAGCTCCAAAATTAAACAATTGCCTCTACTTGTTTTAGGCAAGCACCCTCAGGGAAAAGACTTTTCTGAGTCAGATCCAGTAGAATGGCCTTATAAGTACTGTATTCCAGGGAACCACAGGACAGGTCAGGTAAGGATAATTCTCTGGTAATGATGCTTTGAAGGAGCTCTAACTCTGTTCTGCTCCCTTCGGTGGCTGCCAGGGTGTTGGTTTCCACTGAAATTACAGGTGGTTTGTTTTTCAAGGCTATCACAGAGGTGGAAAGGCAGGATAGGAATAGAGAAGTTAATATGCCACAAAGCTTGCTATTCTTTCCAAGAGTCAGTTGTTTTTCTTAAATAACAATCCCTGGATTACTGCTAACCTTTGGTGAATTCTGAATTCTGAAAAGTTTATTTTGACCATTTTTTTAATGTTCATTTATTTTTGAGAGAGAGAGGAGACAGAGCATGAGTGGGGGAGGGCCAGAGAGAGAGGGAGACACAGAATCCAAAGCAGGCTCCAGGATCCCCAAGCTGTCAGCACAGAGCCTGATGTGGGGCTCGAACTCAAGAACCGTGAGATCATGACCTGAGCTGAAGTCAGATGCTTAACTGACTGAGACACCCAGGTGCCCCTATTTTGAAAATTTTTGCTAGTTTTCTGATTGCTTTTAGGGAAGACAGAATTTTTAGAGGAACTAACTCTGACATTTTTGTTAATTTCCAAGGTGTAATGGTTTTAATTTGCATTTTTCTAAAGACTAATGATATTGGACACCTTTTCATGTGTTTACTTGCCATTTGTATATGTTTGGTGAATTATCTATTCAAGCCATCTGCCATTTTAAAAATCAAGTAATTTTTTTTGTTTATTATTTAGTTATAAGAGTTCTTTATATATTCTGAATTTAAGTCCCTCATTAGATACGTGTTTTGCATATATTTTCTCCTAGTCTGTGGCTTGTCTTTTCATTTCATTTACACTTTTAAAAATAACCACAAAGGCAGGGTACCTGGGTATCTCAGTCAGTTGAGTGGCCAACTTTGGCTTAGGTCATGATCTCATGGTTCATGAGTTTGAGCCCCATGTTAGGCTCTGTGCTGACAGCCCACAGCCTGGAGCCTGCTTCAGATTCTGTGTCTCCCTCTCTCTCTGCCCCTTCCCCACTCACACTCTTTCTCTCAAAAATAAATAAACATTAAAAATATAATAACCACTGAAGCATTTTTGCATATCATATAGGTCACCTTTTCCAAATATACTATTCAGTGTTTTTTTAAAGTAAATTCAGCAAGTTGTAGAATCATCACCACAAATCGGCTTTAGAAGATTTTCATCATCCCGATCTAATCCCTTATGCATATTTAATGTTAATCCTGTTCCCTCTCATCCCTGTCCCAGGCAATCACTAATCTATTTTCTGTCTTTACAGCTTTGTCTGTTTTGGATATTTAATGTAATGGAATTATAAAATAATATGTGGTTGCTTGTATCTGGCTCCTTTCACTGAGCTTAATGTTTCTGAGATCCATTCGTATTTTGGGAGATACTTGGAGTTTATTCATTTTTATTAATGAATAATAATCCATTGTATGTATGTAGATACATACATTAACAATGTCCTTTGAAGGGCAAACACGTTAGCAGTTTACCAAGGGAAATAAAAACATGTGCCCTTACAAATTTTTGTACTCAAATATTCATAGCACCTTTATTTGTAATAGCTAAAAACTGTAAACGATCCTAACTTCCAATAACTAGTTAAAGGGTCAATAAATTGTGATGTATCAGTATGTTGAAAGACTAACCAGCAATGACAAGGAATCACCGATACATACAACAACAAGAAAACGATCTCCAGTGCATTATGTTAAATGAAAGAAGTCAGACACAAAGACCATGCTCTGAATGATTACATTTACAGTAATTGGAAAGGCAAATGATGCTGACAGAAAGCATATCAGTGATTGCCAGGAGTTGGTAGGAAAGGAGAAGATAAACCAGACAGGGTACAGGAAAGTCTCTAAGCTGATGGAAATCTTCTATCTCATAATTGTGATGATGATTACATGATTGCATAGTTGTCAAAATGCATCAAATTTTGGATGAATTTTATTATATGTAAATCATACCTCAACAAGGCTGATTTTAAGAAATAACAATATGTCCCTATTCTTTCTTCAGTTCTAACAAAGGCTCTATCTTCTGCCAGGTCAGTCTATTTTAGTACTTACTTAGAGGTTTCTGTGTTTAATTAAATGCCAGAAATTTTGGTTATGAATGGTCATTAGGCTCTTCAATTCACTTTTTTATGACCATGGGAGTTGAATAAATTTTTTTCTAAAATAATTTGATAAAATATGCAAGCCAATCCAATTTCCAAATGGACTGAATTCTCCTGGAAATGGCCCATACATTTCAAAGACATACAAAAACAAACTAAGTATGTACCAGATGTACATAGAGCAATGTGCACAGATCATAAAACATAGGGCTGCATTTTAAAAAAGAAGAAACAGAAAGAGGTCTTATCACCATAGCATTTATGTCAACCAACGATAACATGCACTTTATGTTTATGCACATGTTTTACTGGGTCATACAAACAAAAAGCCACCAAATACATTAGAACCCAAAAAGCAGGAATGGGACTAGGAATGAAAGTAATTAATGAAAAAAGTTAATTCAAATCAATCAGTCAAAAGAGGTCTTACACAGACCAAAGAGACCATGCTATGATTTGAGGACTATGATTAATTTTCCCTTCGCTTAAAATGTCCAAATCAAACAAAAACTAAGATGTCCTTGAAACTAACAAAGTCTCAAAATATGTATTTGACAAGGTTTTGGATAAATAATGGAATTGTTTCATTTGTCCAACCTACTGGTTGAAAATTTTTATTGGGAGGGAAATACTCATAGTTTTTACTAATAGAATAACACAAATATACAATGTTTTAATATGGTAATGTTCTCTGTCAGAGTCACTCAATGCTTTCTTAAATGTTAGAAATGAAGAAATTAGGAAAAAATTTAAAAGCAAAGCAGAATTGAGCCAAAAAAGTTTTATGCAGTAAGGGAATACAACCAACCTCAAAGCCAAATAAAGTAAAACATTCCCCTCTAGAGGGTCATGTGGGAGATAAATTTATGGATAAATATAAACAATGAGTAAATATACATAGCCATAGCATACTTGCTGATCTGAAGAACACATCTATATTAAAATTATTAATTTCGCCAAAAAAGAGAAATATGATCTTGTTTTTTTAAGATGCCCAGGCTTTAAGGACAGAAATAGCATTTTTGATGAAACACAGGAAGTATATAAATATAGTTTTCTATTTTAGCATTATCCTTCCTTTTGAAATAAATCTGGAAAAACAATCTCTTCATCTGATGTAAGTGTAAATAGTTATGAAGAGGTACTTAATTTAAAACTCCGTTTTGAAAAAGGAGAAAGGAATGGAGTATAAAAAATATTTGATAAACTGTAAAGAGAAGGGAGACAGGTCTTAACTCTAGAAATACTTTAGGGATTAACATGCCTGAACTTTCATTTTATGTATATGGAATAAAAAAAAAAAAAAACAACATCTGAGAGGAAGAAAAAAGAATGCGAACTTCTGCTCCTATGTAAACGGTTCAAAGCTAGGTTAATTACCAAGGAATGAGTCTCTCAGGTTTGCTACTATTGCAAAACTGAGCCTTCAGATGGCCCCATTCAGACACCCAGACAGCTCCCTCTTCATCTAGCACTTCATCAGTTGCCTGTGAGCCAAAAGCCTAGCAATTTGAGGTCCCCCTCCCCTTTCTTCAATATTCTTTTGTAGAATAAAAGGAAGGCAACCCTAGGTAGATATTAAGCATGTGAAGTTTGAATACTGTTCCTTAACAGCAGGGCGCCTGGGTGGCTCAGTAAGTGTCCAACTATGGCTTAGGTCATGATCTCACAGTTTGTAGGTTCGAGCCCCAGGTCCAGCTCTGACTGCTCAGAGCCTGGAGCCTGCTTTGGATTCTGTGTCTCCCTCTCTTTCTGCCCCTCCCCTGCTCTCTTGCTCTCTGTCTCTCTCTCTCTCTCTCTCTCTCTCTCTCTCTCTCAAATATAAGTAAACATTAAAAACAAGTTTTAAATACTTCTCCTAAACAGAAACAATAGCCCACTGGCATAAGGTTGATTCCCAGTTCCTAAGAATTCAAAAGCTCTTTAAACAGAGTTTAAGCCAGGGGTTTTATATGAGAGAATAAACTATCTGGAGCAATGTAAGTCTCAGATAATATTTGAGTCTAATGTACAAATTGAGACTATTTTAATTTAGGACAGTTAATAACAGTCCTTTTTCAACTCTTGAAAATTGCTACAGATGGGTCATTCCACCTTTCCTTCTTTGAAGAATGAGGACATATTATCCCATCAAGAGCTTATGTTGCTCACTAAAAATGGTAGAAATGGGATGTGTATTCATTGCACAATTAAATGAAAGAAAAAAGGTTACCTTTTGACTTTACCACTTCCATCCTTGCCTTGACCCTTCTGGAACCACAATTTACTCTGAGATAATGTGTTTATTCCACAAGTATTTAAATGTGAGTGGCTCAGATTCCCTTTAAATCACATTTCAGACACATAAAGGAATGCATAGAAGAGTCTGGATAAACTAGTTAGAAAGTGCTGTGCTAGACTCCCCCCCTACCCACACAGCAACAATAACATGCATATACATATATGCCACAAACTAAAACTTATAAGGAAAAGGAGTCCTAAATACAAAGTCACTGTCAGTCCCTTTTAAATGATCTACTTCTTTGTTCTTTACCAATTCTGCAATTCTCTCCACTCTTGCTTTTCTAGGAAGGGACATCACTTCCTGATCTTAAATGGCTCCTGGCTAGCACGAAGGGATAAAAATGAACCAGCCAAATCACAGTTACGGGTCATTTCATGGAATGAATAGATATAATATAAACACAGTCTAGGACAAAAGAAGAAAGCTTTTGTGTTATAAATATACCATAGGAGATGCTGAAACACAGTATCAAATGTACATGAATTTTTTAGATAGTTCAGAAAATTTCATATTTGCTAGCTTATATTTATTGTATTTTCAAGAGATATTAACTAACTCTTGTTAGTTACCTGCCATTGGGAGTATTTCACTGTTAAAGTCCAAGAAGCACTGGTATAATGGGAAAATAAAAACCCAACAGCCCTGAACTTGGTGTCATAACATGTCAGTTCAAGTCTCAAATCTACCACTTAAACACTAACTGTGAGATCTTGGCCAGGTTACTCACTTCTTATTTTCTTGACTGAGATCACATCACTTGTGATTTTATGTACTTGTTAAACTATAAGTTTCTTCTCAAATACAAGATGTAAGTAATTTACGGCATTTGTGGTTTAATCTAATGCAAATGATATGGTAGCCTTGAAAAAGATATAAACACATGCTTCAAAAGGCATAATCTCACTTCCGTGTTAAATTTTCTTTACATCTATTGCATTTGAACAGAGATGTGAGGCTAGTGGCCCAACACATCATTTTCTGTAGTGAATGAAAAAAGCTAAGGGTGAGTTATTGGGAGTTAAAGCTTTATGAGGAGATTGGAAAAATGACATAGACTATACTTAATCCCTTGAGAAGAAGCAAGCATGGTCCTAGGAATTACAAGAAGATTGGATTCCTTCCTGATTGTTGTTGGAGCAGCCTAGGCTAAGACAGAACAAGTTGGTCCTCCACAGCTGTGCTGCTTTGGCAGCCAGAAGAGTTTTCTAGTTCACTGTCCTGATCAAAACATAAAAAATGGACTGTCCACCAAGAAGTGGGAAATCTGCGGTGCAAATAAGAAGAAGACCTGGATGCCAAATTCAAAGATCACCACACACTATGCAAGGCAAGCAAGGATTTCAGGATAGTAGAAAGTAATTTGCTAAACTGAATGTGCAGTGGCAAATTCTACTTTATTTATGTATTCCTTGACAAATCCAAACATGGGAGTAAAAAGTGGAATTAATGGTCAAAAAGGAAGAACATTTGTAAATGTTCCCAGCTCGAGTTTAGTGGTATCCAGGGGCTTCCTTTTCCTCTCCATAGCAATAGCACACTGTTGGCCCAAGGAAAGTTGTTATTTGCACAAAAACCTTTTGGAGAGTCTATGAAATGGAGTCGGTCAAACTAACTCTTGAGATAAGGACCCTGCAAACAGTTATAAACATATGATCTGCATTACAGTTAGTCTTGGACTAAATGATCTTTATCAAGTTTTGTCTTAAGTTTTTCCAACTTTGACATTCAAATATTCTTTTTGCTCCAAAAAAGTTAATGTGCTAATAACAGGTTTTTGAAATAGAGACAACCACAGAGATTACAGATGAACATTTATCTCCTGTTATCATAACACGAGTACAGTTTTAATAAAAAGTTTGAAAGTCGTATCTATTTAAATTAAATTAAGAAAAAGAAAAGTTTACTTTTTCTGAGAAAGCAAATTTATATTCTTTCTTTGATTTCCTTATACTTTGGAATGAAGGGCTGCTATTAAAACTTTCAATAAACCTTTAAAATTATGCTATAAAGCAAATATTAAGTTTGGTCTTTAATGAGCCATTTTTGCTGTTTTATAGGCATTCTAAAATGACACAGACTCTTCTAGCACTGCCTTTGTGGGAACGTTTATCCTTTATCAGACATCTTGGGATGTGGAAGATGAAGTGGGTCCCCACACTGTCACTGACACTAATAAGTCCTGTGATCCTTAACCTCTCTTGATCTCAATTTTCTTCACTGTGAAAATAACACACTTGAGGAGATTGTGTTCCTAATTTTCATTTGTTCACCTTCTAGATAATGTTTGGTGCATATACGATTTGACGAACTCCCCCAGGAATCTGTAGCCCATTAATGGCCACCTCTGAACAACAGATTATTTAAAGCTCTTAAAAAGATTCTAGTATTTGAGAGTTGGGGCAAAGAAGAGGAATGGAAAGGAAAGACACACAAATACTACTTACTTTTCAAAGAAATGTCTGATAATCAGCAAGCCAAAAGCATATGGAATTGTCATGTACAAATGAGAGGGTTTTACAAAGACGAGTCCGTCGTGATCTTCAAGATCTGACCACTTTATCGTTGGAGGAAGCCAAAACCGTTCCAACCAAAACCATTCTTTAAATGTCTGAAACATTCTAGAGAGATGGATAAAGAATATGTTAGACTTGTAAAACAAATACTTAAAATTGAAATGACATCGAACACCATTACTCAAAATACCTACGCCAGAGAGTTTTGAAAACAAGGCAAAATGGAATCCCATTAGTCAATGGGTTTCATGACCATTCATTGCATTAAACAAGAATTATTCTGCTGATACTCTCACAACAGTTGTGGCTGTGGCATGGCAAACTAGAGTTTAACATATCGCTGTTCATGCTTTTAGCACAACATAAACATTAATATTATGGGTTTGTTTCTTCCTCTTCTATGAGTCTATGGCATGAAAAATTATTTAACACTAATCTACCTCTACAACTTCAATATGCCCAAGGTCAATCTCATGAAAGCTCCAAGTGTATAAATCTACATAAGTATCCTGAGAACTTCTTTAGGAAATAAAGAACTAGCATATTTAATTTCATAATTCATTCATATCAACAATTATTTATTGAGATTCTATTATTCGTCAACCACTATGCTAGGCACTGAAAATATAAAAATTAAAAAGATAGCATGCTTGCCTTGAGGACCTTACAGTCTTGTGGGCAAGGCAGGCCTGAATATTTAGATGACTTTGACATATCTTTTTTAGGTACAATAAAAAAGCCACAGGGTGTTGTAGGAACAAGATGATGGGCACTGAGCCCAGCCAGGAAGTGTCAGAGAAAGATCACTGGAACAGATGATCCTTGAGATGTCCTGAACAATAAGTGGAGATAAACCAGGGAAAGGCAGGAAAAGGGGAGAAGGAAATAGAAGTTTTAAGGAGGGAAAGTGCTATGATCAAATAACCAGAAACACAGAAGAAAACAGAATTAGATGGCCTAATCTCATTGTTTAAGCTATGAACAATATTTAGTCTTGACATTTTGACCTTGAGGTTGTTTTGATTTCATCTTTTAACAATTAATCAGAGAAAGGAATCAAAATGTCCTCAGATTGATAACAGGGTGATCACAATAACTCTGTCAAAACATCTTGATTTGTAAATATCACAGTGCCCATTGAACACGACCAGCAGTTTGGTACTACAACAGTGTAAGAATCCAAGGTGTGGGATGGTTAAACAGACAGTCTAAGTTTATTGTCCTGGCATGCTTCTTAATAGTGCCCCCTTACTTTCAGAAGTGCTCCAGTTTGACCAATAAATCATATGGTCATTCTCATCAAAAGGCTGGTGAGTCAAGTTGGACTTTGTCATGGAAGGTGTGCAACCCATGCTAAGAAGCTTGGACTTTAGTTAATGACACCCACTGAAGAGTATTATGCAGAGGAGGTCCCAATAGTTCATCTTTGCTTTTAAAATGGTCAGATATTTTCCAAAGGCTACTTTGGCAGCCAGGTGCTCTGTGAGCCCATATGGTGTCTTTGTGCAGATGGGAGGGTGGCGTCCTCTCTGGGCAGATGCAGCCCTTCTACCCAGTGGGATGAGGGCTGGGTTTCAAACCCCGAGAGCCCCCTTGTCAGGCACATATGTGGCTACTTGGTTGGCAGTGGTGTGGAGTCCATTTCAGGAGACAAGAAGACTGGAGAGCAATTAGGAGTTTCAAGCACTGGATACAGTCAGAAATGGGAAGTCTTGCACTACAGTGGTGGCATCAGGCACTGAATATGCTGATAATAACATCATACCTGAGACTATGCATGAGATCCAGACCAGGTAGAGAACAAACAATTAAGAGAGAAGTGAGATTGAAGGGGGAAATAGAAAACTCCAAGAAGCAGAGGTCAAAAAGCAAGCATGATGGGAGGGACTAAGCAGAGAGCAGGAAGTCTCAATCAGAGGTGAGGACCAGAGGGTGGAGTCCTGATGTTACAGATTTCCAACTTCAGGTGAGGAAGAATTCCAGAGTGTGGACCCCGATATCCTTAAGAAAAATCCACACCCCAAGCAACAGCTGAAGCCTGCTGAGATAATTCTGGCTTCATTTCATCTCTCATCCGATGTTGAGAGATGTGCTCATCGGAAGTAGCGCTAACTCCGTCACACCCACAGCTGCAAGGCTTGTATGCAGAAAAAGCACTGCCTTCTTTTTCATGTGTTAATCGTTTTGCTCTAATTTCTACTCTGGTGGGGGATGAGTCCTTATGAATACAGCTGCTATTGTGCAAATATGGAAAGAAGATAATCAAGAAAGACTTGTTGATATTTCCTTCCTATCAGGCTGTCGGGCTACAGAAAGAAAACGGGTGATCCTGGACTCAGGGAGCTTATGACTGAGTCAGGACTTGTGTGGATCTGGCCTCAGAGGGAGGCAGTGAGAACCGGGGAAAGAGTAGTCAGGAAGGTGAAGTGGAACTTGGGGATTCAAGCTCGGTTCCCCGGGGCCCTCTGACATAACTGACCAAAAAGAAGGCATGAAGAAAGGTAATCTGTTTTGAATGCACAGCCAGATACAGCTCGGTAAAAAAACTGGCCCAAGCCTTGAGTCAAACTCCAGCTGAAATTCAAACATCTTACAGATCTCAGAAACCAACTCCAGCCACGGGAGGCTCTGTGTAACAGGCAAATCTTGCGCCAAACCTTGGCCTTCACCACATCAGAATGAGCTACACCTGCAAGGGCAGAGAGATTTGTTTTTTTTTCTTCCTAAAAGTTTGCCTCAGTATGTTCACTAGTTGGTTGGCTTTAAATTTAATAGTCTAGGGGCACCTGGGTGGCTCAGTCGGTTAAGCTTCCAACCTCAGCTCAAGTCATGATCTCACAGTTTGTGGGTTTGAGCCCCGTGTCGGGCTGTGTGCTAACAACTCAGAGCCAGGAGCTTGCTTTGGATTCTGTCTCCCTCTCCCTCTGCCCCTCCCCCACTTGTGCTCTATCAAAAAAATAAATAAATGTTAAAAATTTTTTTTTAATTTAATAGTCTAGGGCTCAAGGAACAAACATCAATGGTGATGAGTTAGTTTTTCTTTTGCTACTATTATAGTAATTGTTATACAAAATAGTTTGCTCACTCCTAGAATGCAACCCCGCGCAGCACAGATTATTTTGTCCATAGAGAATACAACTAAATAAATAGTTTACAACTGCTATTTAGGAGTTGCCACTCCAAATAATGTCCCTATGCATCATATGCAAGCAATGAACCAAGATGTTGAAAGCCATAGTAATGCTAATATCCCACAGCTTAAAACATTTAAAGGGAAATAGAAAGAATACAAAAGTTGAGGGTGGCCCCCTGGAAAATGTGGCTCAGACTGTGAAAAAAACAAATCTAATTATTTTATTCATTCTTTTTTATGTGCTGCCACCAAACATCAATTATTGCTGCTTCAAACAGTTAAGGATCCCTTCTTCACACTATACACAAAGTTTAGCTCTACAGGAAACACAAACCTAAATTATAAGAGCTAAATTCTAACACCCTTAGAAGACTAGATAGGATTATGCAGTCATAACCTTGGGTTAGGCAAAGCCTCCTTACATATCACACCAAAAGCACAAATGCCAAAATTTTAAAAATTGATAAGTTGGACTTCATCAAAATTAAAACCTTTCGTACGTCAAGGAACACCATCAGGAAGTGAAAAAGACAACCCACAGGATGGGAGAAAAAACCTGAAAATCATATGTCGGATCAGGAATTTGTACTTAGAATATATCAAGAACTCTGGCAACTCAATAATAAAAGGAGAAATAATCCAACTTAAAAACGGGCAAAGAATCTGAACTTGAATATTTCATCAAAGAAGATACACAAATGGCTCATGAGAAAAGTGCTCAAGTCATTAGCCATGAAGGAAATGCAAATCAAAACCACCTCAGGGGTACTGTTTACACCCAGTAGGATGGTTATCATCATAAAGATAACAGGCTTTGGCTAGGATATGGAGGACATGGCTGATGGGAAGTAAAATGGTGCAGCTGCTATGGAAGACTCTAGTCTGGCAGTTCCTTGAAATGTTACCTGTGGAGTTACCATATGACACAGCGGTTCTATCTACGTGGAGGCATTCAAGAGAGTATTCAAGAGAATTAGAAGGATTCATGCTACAACATGGATGGCTCTTGCAAACGTGCTAAGTAAAAGGAGCCAGACACGAAAGGCCACGTATTGTGTGATTCCATTTATGTGAAATGTCTGTAAGAGGTAAATCCATAGGAACAGAATGTAGGTTACTAGTTCCTTAGAGTATATGAAGGGAGTGGGGGGAAATGGGGAGTAACTGATAATGGGTACAGGGTTTCTTTTTGGGATGATGAAAATGTTCAAAGATTGAGTGTGGTATTGGCTGCACAACTGTGAAGATACTGAAAAACGTTGAATTGAACACTTTAGATGGGTGAATTGTGTGGTCTGTGAATTATATCACAAAAAGAAAAAGAACCAAACAGTAATGAAGCTTCCTCCACAGGGCACCTGGATGGCTCAGCGGGTCAGGCGTCTGACTCTTGGTTTAGGCTCAGATCATGACCTCACCGTTTGTACGTTCGAGCCTCGAATTGGGATTCTCTCTCTTCCTCTCTCTCTCTGCCCCTCCCCTGCTTGCTCTCTCTGTCTCTCTCTCAAAATAAGTAAATAAACTTAAAAAAAGAAGCCTCCTCTGCTTCAACCCTTTTAACCCAGAGCTCATCCTGAACTTCATGCTAAAGCTTCCCATTATTTCATTCATGGGGTTTAAGTTTTACCTCCCAAATTCACCTGTGTCAAGCTTGTGTTCACAAACCAAGAAAAATAATTAAGTGAAGGAAAGACTATATCCAGATTCAGATTTCAGCATGATTTCAAGTTCATGACTTTCTGGGGGAAAGAAATAGCATGCTTTAAAAAGCAAAAACAGACTAATGGCCTGAAGGAGAAGTGGTTGTCCTAGACGGCCATCCCCCTGGGTATAAGGGTGTTCCGTGGACATCCACAAGCCCACGTTTTTGCTCTAGCAGTGGGCTTTAAAAATTTGGGCGATGCCTCTAGCCAGCCTCTCTACTATCCTGTTATTTCTCTCAGGATGAGATCAGAGGCTAAACACAGAGAAATGAGCTGAAGAAAACTGGGGCCAGCAGTCTCCAATCCTCTGAAACTGGTCACGGTCCCTCAGTCTCCCACGAGCTGCTTCTAGGGCCACAAGCCTGTGCCAGTACCTCTGGCCTCCTTCATAGCCACCTCTCCCTGACCCTAGTGTAGCGGACATGCCACTTCGGAGGTAGCCCAGCATCGGGCTCTCAGAGCAGCAGGGGAATCACCACCGTGGGGGGAGTTGGTGCACTGCCTTTCCCACCGAAAGAGGTTACATGCACCGTTCTCCATTTTGCTGACAGCTGGCTGGGATGCCTAGGCCTGGCCAGTTGGATGCTTTTCTCAGGACTTTGAGTCTGGAGCAGATAGCGATATCCAGTGGCAGCAGACGGCATCCTGCCTGGGCCACTGCTGTTGAAAAGATAGTTGTCATCTCTCAGCTTTATAGCCTTCCTGACCGCCCCGGGGTTTTGGTTTCCACTGGAAACTGGTCCACCAGCCTTCTTTCAGGGCTGCGGCCTGACTTCCAGCGAAGTCGTTTGTTTAAGATAGTAAGGGAGAGGTGGATTTTGTTGCCTCTAACCAAGAGGGCTTACAGGGAGAACCAGGAACTGAGGGGCAGGCAGCCGGTAGCATTTGTCAGACCCTCCCTCTGATCTCCTCTTGCTGACAAGGGGGCACTCATTTATCCCCTTTCCGTGTGCCCTCCTCCATTTTGGCTTCTGCACTGTGTAAGTTTCAAATCTGACAGTGACATTATTAATAGACACTGTGTAAAGTATTTTTTTTTTTTTTGGTTCAGTGTAAAAGAGGCTCCTGGCCTCCCTGATACAGCTTTAAAACGATGTGTGGTAGATGACAAGCTATATCGCCTGGACAGCGAGTGGAGCAATACCTTTATGCTGTGTTAACTGTCTAAGGATATCAGTATTTCAATAATTTCTCTTGGAAAGAGAATTAGAAGATACCAACATGGGGAAATACTTGCATTTTTTTTTTAATTTGAGAGAGAGAGAGCTAGCAATCGAGGAGGGGAGAGGGGCAGAGGGAAAGAGAGAGAGAGAGAGAGAGAGAGGGAGAGAGGGAGAGAGAACCTTAAGCAGCTTCCACATTCAGCATGGAGCCCGATGTGGCACAACGTTGGGACCATGACCCGGGATCACGACCTGAGCCAAAATCAAGAATCCAGACGCTCAACCGACTGAACGCTCAACCGACTGAATCACGGGAGAACCCTGGGAAACACCTGCATTTTTAAAAGCCCACAGGTTGCTGCTCTCAGTACAATCCTGAGCATTTGCAACAATGAATCTGTCATTCAAGGCCTCTATGTGGGCGGCTCCTTCACTTCATAAACAGTCTGGGAAGCCCCCTGACTCCCATGGCAAATTCGCAGCCCACCTCTCAACTTCATTCATTTAACTCAACTTTAGGCTTTTCCAGCAACTGAAATATTGTCAGCTCTGTTGACGAGTCTCCCATCTCTGCTTGGTATGCTCTTTAAGCAAATGTATTTTACTCGTTGGCCACTCCCAGTGCCTTTTTTTTTTTTTTTTTCTCATCAGCGGCTCAAAAGTCCTCCTTTCCCATCCCTTGTTGGTTCTCTGAGTACTGCAACTCCTACTTATATAAAAATATCTGAAGGAACTGTAATATTTACATTAAAAATATCTGAAGCTCTTTTTTAAAGTGAGAAATATTTGCAAGAAAAATACCTACAGTTATTTCTTTTTACTTTGAGGAAGTATCAGTATTGGAGGTAGCATCACAGCCCAGCTGTGTTTTCCCACCTGCCAATACTGTGGAAGTTTCAAACCCTATTTTCAGCTCCAGCTGCCAGTAGTTTGCAGGAAGACAGTCTAACTAATGTAGGTTTTTATGACTCATGATTTTCTGACCTCATGGATACAGAACCCCAACAGGGTGAAAGCAGCCTGTTGAGCCACTTTCTCAGATGAACACCATTAAATTTGACCTTAGGACTGAAGAAATAAAACCATCTGGACCACAAGTTCATCACTATTTGAAGCAACATTTTTTGCCAAGTACTAAAAAATGTGGCACTCGAACCCTTGCTGAGGTGAGAACTCTAAGTTAGGCTGAAGTTTTGGGCAAATTAACAAATTCTGGTAATTATCCATGCAATCCCTACTGCTAGTTATCCATGCAGTACCTACTATAAATAACCACATCACCATAGAAGATAACGCTTCTCTTGGATAGAGAGAGTGACAAGAGAGGGCCTCTACAGAACAGAACACATCTCTCAGAAGCCAGTGATAAGAAATGGAAAACTAGGCAGACAACCCTAATTGAAGTTAAAGTTGTATTTCTGAGCAATAAAGTGAAGGAAAGACACGTCTGAAACAATGTTCACTACTCAGAGTATTATTAGTGTTGGAGGATGAGAGAGTTGGTGAGAGCTTTGCGGACTGGGTGAACGGCTAGATTACCGTGGGACCAGGGTCCTCTGATAACAAGAAAGGTAACTCCAGAAGAGCAAAGACCTTGCCTGGATTGTGTACCCGAAGCTTGCCACACAGTACACATTAAGTTAGGACGTGTTGAATGAATGGACAGAAGGCTTACTGAGGCTGGAATGGACTTTGGAACAATCAAGGAGTGATGTGAGAGCCAAAAATGATATCTAATTTAATATCTACAAATGATCGCATTTTTATTAGTTGCAAAACAATTTTTAACATTTGGTGCAAGAGATCAGGTAAATATGTTTATCTACATTTCATCTGTTTGTGTTTTCTTTGGAATGAATTCTACTAACTCAGCCAAAAAAACTGGTTAAACCTTCAAGATAAAACACAAAGAAAACCATTAGCAGCTACTTGCTTCCTGTCAAGAGTGTAAGGACTGAGCCAACTGTAAATTCCAATTCTAAAAGCATTTTAAGGGGCTCCTCAGTGACTCAGTTATAAGTGTTTGACTCTTGATTTCAGCTCAGGTCATGATCTCACAGTTCGTGAGATCCAGCCCCCTGTCAGGCTCTGCACTGACAGCACGGAACCTGCTCAGGATTCTCTCTCTGCCCCTCCACCACTCTCTTGTGAGTGCCCTCGTGAGCACTCTCTCAAAATGAGCAAATAAAAACTTAAAAATAAATAAATAAAAGCATTTTAAATTGTGCCACTTCAAATGTATAAGATGTGCAAATGATAGACTAACTCACCTCTGAGGAATATTTACTGTGACTAAATTAGTGCACTAAAAGTCTATAAATATTTGGGTTTATAGTGAGAAAACTGAAGAGAATAACAAAGAAAGAAATAAATAGACTCAATAATTTGTGTACAAATGTAATTATGATAAGATAAATAAATGTCTCATATTAAATTATACCAGAATATCAATTTAAAGCCTCGAAGAAATTCAAGACAGACCTATAGATTAAAAAAAGAAAAATACAGAATATTTGCAAACACAACCAGGGTATCACCTCAAAGATGCCATTGAGGGGTATCAGGATGTCCTGGGTATTCAGTCATTCATCCTTTTAGTTACAGTCCCCACACACCCCTGCCCCCAGGTTTTCCCTGGGCATTGGCTGCCCTGCCATGTGAGACACTGCCCAACCTTCTCTGTGGCGAGGTGTGGCCATGCGTGATTGGGTCTGGGTCAATGACACAGCAGTGGAATTGATTGGAGTAATCTCCCTAAATACCAGTCTGTGTGAGTGTCTTTGTTTCTCTCTTTCTTCCTTCCTAATAACTGAAAATAGGGATGACAGGATAGAAGCAATCTCTGAGGCCAGTTAGCCCATTATGCTGGGCCACCACATGTCTGGACAGTTACATATACAGGAAAGAAACTCTTGTCATCTAGAAGTCATTGAATATTGAGTCCTTTTTGTTTTAACAGCTCAGACTGTAACTCTAATACATATGGAAAAACATGAAGGAGAAGTAAATAAGAACTACATTGCCATATTGAGCTATATTGTTTCCAGGTAGATTATAAAATCTGGAGATGTCTGCTCAACAACAAGAAGAAAATATCACTTTGAGAATAAAAAGGAAGCCCATAGACTGGGAGAAAATATTTGCGATATTTGCAATAGGAAAACATTGTATCTAGAATACATAAAGAGCTCCTGCAATTCAATAATTTAAAAGATCGGGAGCGCCTGAGTGGCTCAGTCAGTTAAACGGCCTGACTTCAGCTCAGGTCATGATCTCACGATCTGTGAGTTCGAGCCCCGCATCGGGCTCTGTGCTGATGGCTCGAAGCCTGGAGCCTGCTTCAGATCCTGTATCTCTCTCTCTCTCTGCCCTTCCCTTGCTCAAGCTCTGTCTCTATGTCTCTCAAAAATAAAAAAATACATAAAAAATAAAAAATAAAAAAATGCTAAAAAATCTGGGGACCTGCATTTCCATTAGTATTCTGCCTACTGAGGAGCATCCTCAGGATTCGCTCTGTCTACAGGGCTTCTTGTATGGAGCCTGAGCCAATTATCAATTTATTGCCTCTCAACTGCAAATCTACCCTTTTTGCCTGTTCTGTGAAAAGGTCTGCTTCCTTTCCTATTTTCCCTTTGCCAGCTGGCCCTGGAGCTCTATCAGTAGTGGATGGTGGAGGGATGTTGCAGAATGAAAGGGTTTTGCTTCCTGACTCTGATGCACTCCCAGTGAAAGGCTCCAGGAGCCCCCAGCGGCCAGCTGATTCTACAGGCACCTCCCCGGGGAGCTTTGTACCTGAGTGCTGCCAGTGAGACACTTGCCAGTGACTAGCTCTCCCCAGTATTCTAGAGGGCAGATTCCTGGCAATTTCCAGAGGGCTGCTTTCCAGCCTATTCTGCTGGTACCACGGGTAACTCCTCTGTGCCCTCCCCAACAGCTCTGCCCCTGGTGGGGGGAGGGGGCAGGGCGACATTCCCTTGCATGGTCTAGGCTCAGCTCCAGGGGTCATGAGGGTTTCCTACAGCAATGACCCCTGCATTCTAATAGAGTTCTTCCCACCGGCCAATCCTTCGTTTTCTCCAATCTTGATTGGGCCCAGACTGCCTTGAGGGAAAAGTCCAACTTTATGTGCTTAATCTAATATGAATTAACAGAGCTAAAGTTATTCTGAACAAAAAAAATCAGAAAGTCAGAAAAGCCTCCGAAGTTCTAGGTAGAAGGGAGAGCCTTCTCATTTTTCCCTTCTAATACGGTGTAGAGTTTGCTTAGAGATTAAATGATGCCTGGAGATTTCAGACAGATGTGCTCCACCCCGCTCTGCTCCTTTCTCCAATCTAAAGCTTAGGTTAACGTCCCCATGACCAGCCATCACTTTCCACTAGGGCAATAATTCCTCCCTGTTAGTAAACATAATTGGGATATTTACCCAGCAAAACTAATAAACTCCTAAAATGCCAACTAGGCACTTGGCATGGGTATGGGGTCAAGCTCTCTTTGAAGCCGGGGCTATCCCCTAGTGCTGTTCTCTTCAGGCCATGTTTCTCTTGGCTCCGTAATAAAATTTCACAATACGCCTTGATCTAGGTTCCTAACTTAAATAGCTCCTTCCTTACTTAAATATTGAGCCAATGAAGCTTAATTCATAGAAAATCACCAGTTACTGTTTGCTGTTGTGTGTAGAAAAAGCTCACTTGGGGATAGCTCTGCCAGAGGCTTAGGGTCCTAGTGGCTCCCGCTTTGTTTGGAGGAAGAGCCTCATGGCCCACCCCCACCTCTGCACAGTCTCCTGGAAATGACCCTGGGCCACTGGGTCCCTGTCTGCTTTCCCAGGCCGACTTGTGCCTCCCTTGTTCCTCACTTTGAGATCCCGCAAGTCAGGTCTGCTTTCTGACTCTTGAGAACAAAAGACAAAGCTCTTTTATGCCTCCCAGCATGTGCATGGACTATTTCTTCTGCCAGGACTTCTTTTGCCCGCCTTCACCCAACTCTCTCCTCCTAATCCTTCAAGCCTCAACTCAAGCCTCCCTAAGATTTCCAGCAAGGATTTCCATGATCCCTGACCCCTCACCCTCCTACCATTGCTCCAAATCTAAGCCAAATATTGCCATCCTACCCTGTTCTTTTCCTTCATAACTTGTATTAAATTTGTAATTACATGTGTATATGTTGATTGGATTCTGGCTCCCTCCTCAGACTTCAAGATGCAGGAGGGTAGGCAGGACACCTGTTTTTGCTCACAACAGCATCCCTAAGTTGGCATGCGGTAAGTGTACAAGCAGTAGGGGAGCCAGGATACAGCACGGCGGTCAAGCACATGGAGTGTGAAGCCAGACTGCCTGAGTTTAAGATCTGGTCCTAACGCTTGACTAACTATGTGCCCTCAGTCAGCTAACTTAATGTCAGTTTCTCCAGCTACAAAACAGAGGTGGTAACTGTACTCCCTGAGTGAGGAAATGTTTGTAAATCATGTTATCACATGTCAGTTAAATAATAAATTGGAGTCAAGCTGTTCAATCATTTGCCCTTCTAAAGAGGAGGAGCTATAATGAACTTTCAGATCCTCAAATTCTTTAACTGACACGTACCTCTTAAATTAAGTTATTAAAAAATAATATATGGTGCTGTGATCTAGTTAAAACTATTACATTAAAAAAACATAAATGATACCACCCTTTAGAATAATAAATTTTAGGAGTCAGTAAAATGTTCAAGCCTACCTAGAAATATATGTGAAACTGGACAAAAAATACGTTTAAGCTATAGTTAATAAATACTACTTCAGTGTTCATAATAATGATTTTTTAAAATCTGGAAGGTTTAAGTACACTTTGAAGTGTTAGTGCTATGTAATAACATCCAGCTGAGACTAAAACTCATGATACTTACCAACATGATCAGTGTTTAGATTTGTAAAAAAAAAAAAAAAAACCCAAAATTCAAAATTGTATCTAGACTGTAATTATATTATGGTATATCATCTCATTATTATACTACTTTATACATATACATCTCAGTGTGTGTGTGTGTGTGTGTGTGTGTGTGTGTGTGTGTAAAGGCAAACTAGAAGGAAATAGGAAAAAATGGTAAAATTCTTGGTGTTGAAAATCTTAAATTATTGTTACTGTTGACAATTTGTTACTGTTGATCCCCTATTAGGAAAATTTATAACTGATTTCTGATTAATGACTCAAATCAACAAAGGTAAATTTTGTTCTAAAAATCACACACTCACCATCCAGTCTAGCCCTATACATATGAAGAAACTGAGTCCCAGGGAAATACAGTTGCACTGTCCAAGCAAACCCAGGAAAACCAGTTTTTTCCCAATACACATAGTCTCCCTTACTAAAAGGTGTTATTAAGGTGATTTATTTCACATTAACATTTTAAGACAATCATTTTTTCATGTAAATGTTTCACTTACAAAAGTTAATACCTAATTTGAAGTAAGGCAAGTTTGTTATCTACATAAAACTTCTCACAGTCTTCTTATACATGCAAAAGCTAACTATGAGATTATCTTTTTTACTCTAATAATTTCAGAGAAAATAAAGTGCTTTCATAGTCAGTAGAAAGATCTATTAAACTTGAGATGCCAAAGGTAATAAAGATAAGGTGGAAAATGCAGTTTAAGGAGGCAGTATTCACCAAAATGTGATTCTTCCAGATGTCTCTTCACCTCTATCACATTTCTGCTTTATCTCTGCTCCAGTCACTAATTGACAGAGATTGCCAAAGTCCAGCTCAAGGCCGAGAAAGAGGCCCTGATCAAGGATGTTTGCTGAGCCCAGTAACATGGTTAGGAACTTGCAGAAAAACAGGTATGACTGAAATCAGAAGAATGTGAAGCAAAGTTACAGAATAGATAAGTCTTAGAATAATGTAAATCCTAGGGTTCAAAGAAAATGGGCCCAGACATGATTGGGAGGGAATCTATGAGAAAGTTACATAGGATGGATTGTTCATAATTCTGACTTCAAAGGTAGAATTCCTTCCCATACCCGCCCCCCAATTTTTTTCAGTTAACTTTAGAAGTGTAAAATGAAAATTAATAGCTGGGTAACTAGGCAATGCTTTTGCGATGTAAAGAAATTTTAACCCAATTAGCATCACATCACAATTTCCTTTCCAATTGCTATTAAATATTTTGCTTCTCTCCACCAAGTCCTTCCTTGCAAGCTCTCTGCCCTGGCCTGGTGAGTCACCCATCTTGCTCCACAAATTACCCTGCTATTAGTCGTAGGCACGAGTGATGTAGGCAAGAGGAAGGGGGCTGGGAAGCTCGCTGATGGTGACTCACAGAAGAGCCTGAGGAGAGGCCCTGATTCTGTCTTAATTCTCCCATTTGAGAGATTGGCCTCATGGGGGGCACAGAAGGAGTTTCCCCACTATGTAGTCAGAAGAGTCAATAAGACCACTCTACAAACTGCAGTCCCATAACTGATGAATATAATCAAAAATGAAAAAAAAAAAAAGAATGCAGTGCTTCACACACCAGCTCAAGTAGCTCATTGTCTTTCAAACAGTCAAAAAACTTGAGAAAGAACTATGGCTTTAGCGTCAGAAAGCCCAGGTTCGAGTGCCAGTCCTGCCTCCTAAAACTAAGTGAACTTGGGCAACTCAGTCTCTCTGAATCTTTGTTTACTCACCTGCTCAGTGGTGCCAGTTCTGCCTTCCACAAAGACCTATTGTAGATTAAGAGCGATTCGGTATGTAGAAATACCTGAACACAGAAAAATGCTGGGTCTATGTTACAGAGTCATATTATCTTATTATCTTAACCCTTACTGGGTCTGGCCAAGAATCCAACATCAGGCTGGTTTAAACAGTAGGATTAAATGCTAAGTTTAAAAATATTCCCCAAAGGAGAGTAATGGGACACCCCTGCCCCTTCACAACTATGTTTTTCCCATAACCGCCACATCGCTCACTGCTGGGAAAAGAGAACTGGTTCCATTTCCTTCTTTCAGTAAGGGAAGCCTACATAATGGACACAAACTTCGGCAAACAGAAAACCTGGGGACAGTCCTGGAGAGGAAGTACTACATGGTGTCATCTAGTTCAGACCTTTCCGATGATCAGACTTCCCTAGTGTGATACCTAGACCACCCCCCACAACACACCATAGTAGAATTTCTGGGACAGGACATGTGGGAACCTGAGGCCTATTGGCTTACCAAGGAACAGGGTTTTGGGACTCTGAATGCCAGTCTTCGCCCTTTCCCAATACCTGAGCTAGCAGAGTGCATGACTTCTTCTAAGCTTTGAATTCCTCATCTGCAAAATAGGCACAGTATTTTTTTCTTCCCTACAGTCTAGGTAGGGATTAAATAAGGTCATGGGTCTAAATCACTTTGCGTAACTTAGGGCGTCCAGGAAGTGTTCAATAAGCTGTAGGTGTTCGGTACTGTCACTATTTACATTTCCTCATCAATGGCGCCATGGACTTCCAGGTGGCCCAGTAGTTAGCCATCATTCACTGATTTCCTGCAATACCCTCACTGGTATTAAGGCTGCCTGGACCAAGTGTTGGCAAGGCAGCAGCTTTTCTGAGGGATGAGTGTCACTTGACACAGTCACTCATTTCCTCAGTGACAGAGGGATTTTTTACCTGACTAGAACCTGTCTTGGGCAGTGTCACCAAAGGAATCATTTTACGAAAGAGAATAAAACCTAAGGGAGGGTGTGGGGCCCCATCTTGATCAAGAAAGAATCTGGAACATTCCTCTCACAGATGAGGAGGATGCCAAGTTACTTTTAGGGAAGGACATGGGGTTACTAAGGCACACTGATGAAGCAAGCCCAAGTTTTAATGGTTTTAAAATATATGCTTATGTAATAGTTAAAGGCAGGGTTTCCTGTCACACAGCCTGCTGCCCCCGCAGAATGAAGCACTCTTTGGAAAAGAACAAGATGACAAAGATTCTAGAAATCTTCAGAGGAGGGTGAGGTGTGGTGGGTGTGGAAGTTTACAGCATAGGGCCAGGAGGTAGTGGAGTGCAGGAAAAAAATCTCAACTGCACGTTCTCAATGGCTTTCTTCTTTGACTCCAAAATCAAAAATAAAGTTAGAACGATAAGGGGCACCTGGCTGGCTCAGTTGGTTAAGCGTCTAACTCTTGATTTCAGCTCAGGTCATGATCTCACAGTTGTGAGCTCGAGCCCTCAGTCACACTCTGCACTGTATCAGCGCATGGAGCCTGCTTGGGATCCTCTCTCTCTCTCTCTCTCTCTCTCTCTCTCCCCATCCTCCATGTTCTCTCTCAAGCTCTCAAAATAAATAAATAAACATAAAAAAAAGAACAACAAAAAGCAAGATTTCCCTACGGCAAGACCTGCTGGCTGGCGTGGGGCTGGGAGATCGGCACCTTCTGGAATAGTCGTTTGTTTTCTCCCTTGAGTAAATAGGATCATCTCCCTTCCTTGGCCAGGACGGCTGCTTCCTCTGCCGATGGCTGCCAGCCCTTGCTGTTTATTAACCCTAAGCAAATAATTCATAAGATCTCAAAACTGAACAGAACTAGTCATTCCTCTCCAGCCTCGAATCTACTGCAAGAAGCCCTTTGAAGAAAAAGCATGTGTAACACTCAGTTTTAAGTAGAGAGGGGGAGAGACAGAAACAGGGAGACAACAGAGATCAAGAGAGACAGAGACAGAGACTTAAGCAGGGCATGTGCAAAGTCTAGAACGTAGGGAAAATATTTCATTTATTCATTTTACAGTGTTTGATTAATGATTAAATTTATGGCTTAAAATTTAGAGCAATTTTGACTGCAAAAGTGTCTGGTAGGAAAAACATCCTGCATATATTGTATGAAAATGTAACTTATCATTTAAAAATAAAAATTTCCCTAGGTTTCCAGGCTTTAAAAAATATTTTTAATTTACTTTTATTTTTTAGAGAGAGACTGAGAGCGTGAGTGTGGGAGAGGGGAAGAGGGAAAGAGAGAGAGAATTCCAAGCTGGCTCCATGCCCAGTGCAAAGCCCAACACAGGGCTCGATCCCATGACCCTGGAGGTCAAGACCCAAGCTGAAATCAGCTGAACTGAAATCAGCTGAAACGACTGAGCCACCAAGGTACCCCAAGACTTTTCAAACATACATTCTTTCCAAAAAGGTATCCTTAACTTTCTCTCCAAAACATCTGTATATAAATTTCGTTTCAGTCTTTGATTTCTGTCTATTAATGCAAATCTATGCTACAAACGAGAGAACACACTTTACTCCCCGCGACAAGGCTACATCGTGCACCCAGTCACTTCCCTTTTCCCTGGGGGACATAGGTTCGACATGTGCCAATGTGATTTTCCAGCTATTCTTCTATTCATCCTGATTTGGGGTCTACAGCTTCCTAAGCCTTCCTTTTTAAAGATCTTTTTCTTTTGAAGCTAAGACTTTTTTTCTGCCAAGAAATATAGGTGGCCAAAGTGCTACTGGAGATGACTAATCTGAATTTGGTGAAGCAGGGTGACGTGTGAACCTAGGGGAAGAGGCAGTGGTGGAACTGGAGTAGAGATGACCCATGGGGAGGGTGCCAGCTCCACGTGCTGGATGGTGGGATTTGGAGTGAAATTTAAATACGGATGTCCTTAAAGTCAATGTGAAAGACAGCAATGCCCTGAAGGAGGGCGAACGAAAGGATTGCATGATATTCAACAGCAAGTACCCCAAGTGCCAGTAGTGTCTGAAATAGAAGTAAGAGACACTACTCTAGGGGCACCTGGGTGGCTCAGTCAATTAGGTGTCGAACTTTGGCTCAGGTCGTGATCTCCTGGTTCACAAGTTCCAGCCCTGAATTGGGCTCTCTGCTGTCAGCACAGAACTCACTTCAGATCCTCTGTCCCCCTACCTCCTCTCTGCCCCTCCCCTGCTTGTTCTCTCTCAAAAGTGTGTAAATGTTAAAAAAAAAAAAAGAGAGAGAGATGCTAAACTCGTGTGGAGTCTCTTAAAATATACCATGAGATCCCTATTGGAGCCTCAGAGATGTCCTTTCGTTCAAGGGCGGGGAGAGCCCTGGATGCTTCTCTTCCCTGCCAAGTAAAGCTGTTTCTCAGTACATTTTTCTTCCTGCTAGCTCATGAGTCTGGGATTGTTACTCAGCCGCCACCTTATG
Source organism: Paguma larvata (assembly GCA_030068075.1). Taxonomy (NCBI): domain Eukaryota; kingdom Metazoa; phylum Chordata; class Mammalia; order Carnivora; family Viverridae; genus Paguma; species Paguma larvata. The sequence goes on along the minus strand of CM057827.1, from coordinate 123,697,094 downwards.
AAATCTAAGCAATTTCAACCTTTGCCATGCTGTTCGGTGGATGTTTATAGGGCGTGCTGGTAGGAGTGGAGTTGTATTTGCATAGTCCATGGTGATTCTGAAATCGCTCAGCCTTTGTCACCCTGTCATGCATCAGTCAGTGATATCATTAAGCACCAACTGTGTACCAAGGGCCCTAAGCTTCATGCCCAGGAGCAGCCCCACCCTTACACCCTCGCCTTGTTTTACTTTACTTTATTTATTTATTTTTATTATAAGAGTTTATTTTCAAATTGGTTTACATATAACACCCAGTGTTCATCCCAACATGTGCCCTTTTTAATGCCCATCACCCCACTCACCCCTCCCTCATCCCCCTTACCCTCAGTTTTTTTCTTAGTCTTTGAGAGTCTCTTATGTTTTATCTCCCTCCCTCTCTGTGTCTTTTTTTTTCTTTCCCCTCTTCCCCTCCCCCTGGTTTTTGCTTAGTCTCACAAAGTCCACCTATTCGTGGAAACATATGGTATCTGTCTTTTTCTGACTGACTTATTTCACTTAACATAATACCCTCCAGTTCCATCCATGTTGCTACACACGGCCAGATTTCATTTTTTCTCATTGCCATGTAGTAGCCTCGCCTTATTTTAAAAGACCCATTCTGGCATTGCTCTGGCCACATCTCTCTCCCACTGGGTGAGGAGTCCATAGACCCAAGGCTACATGCCCACCCACACACCACAGCCCTTTTCTAGACTTGATAGGCTGCCTAGGACTCTAAAAGACTATGCCTAAACACCGGTAAGTCCACTTCCAAGGCCTTCATGGATACTCCTACAGGGGTATCCTTCACAAAGTAAGGATATACCCCTAGGCCTAGGGATGGCCAAAAGGAGACTGTTGTGGAGGAGACGAGGAGCTCACACTTGGATGCATACACTGGGGCGTCTGCACACATGTGCCCTGGGCTTCTAGCCCAGCAGGACAATTCTGGGACTGGGAAGGGAGATAGGGCCAGGCTGAGGGCCACATAATTCTACACGCACTCTTGCCCTGGGCCCCTCCAATGTTAGGGGTGGGCCTGTCTACAGAGCCTCAGGGTATGTCTGCAACTCTAAAAAGTCCCAGGAGTTCTGGAAGCCAAAGATCTACCCAGACTGTGCAGCCACCAGAGGAGACAGAGATCCCCATGTAATTTCTGACTTTCCAGATGAACCACTCCTCCCCGGGGAAAGCCCCTTCTTTGTTAGCAGAAAGTAGTTTATTCACTCTGGCTTCCCCACCAGCAGGCTACCGCTTCACTATTGACTCTCCCCTCACTAGAAGGTAGGCAGGGGAAATACATTTGTGATCAATGGGGTTTGTGTTTAGCAAAACTTTTGGTAAGAAGGTGTAGAAAAGTACAGGCTAAAAGGCAGGGTTGGAGGGTGTGTCTTAGCCATGAATCTCTTCTGCATTCTCTACTGACCCACTAGGAATTGGTTAGGTGGGATGTGGAGCGAAGGCCCCTGCAAGCGAGGACTGTGGGCTCAGGGGACAGGTGAGAGACGTGATTTAGATGCCCAGCGGCTCTGATATCTGCTTTCGCACCTGTAAACTGGGAATTGCAGGACTATCTTTTCACAGACTGTTACAGAAGTTCAATGAGGGGCACCTGGGGGGCTCAGTCGGTTAGGCGTCCGACTTCGGCTCAGGTCATGATCTCACAGTTTGTGAGTTCGAGCCCCAAGTTGGGCTCTGTGCTGACAGCTCAGAGCCTGGAGCATCTTTCAGATTCTGTGTCTCCCTGTCTCTCTGCCCCTCCGCTGCTCATGCTCTGCCTCTCTCTGTCTCTCAATAATAAATTAAAATGTTAAAAAAAAAAAAGAAGTTCTATGAGGGGCACCTGGGGGGCTCAGTCGGTTGAGCTCAGGTCATGATCTCACCACTTGTGAGTTTGAGCCCCGCACCAGGCTCCATGCTGTCATCTCAGAGCCTGCTTGAGATTCCCTGTCTCCCTCTCTCTCTGCCCCTCCTCCACTCTCACTCTCATTTCTCTCTCTCTCTCTCTCTAAAATGAATAAACATTAAAAAAAAGTTTAATGAGATGATCACAATTATAACGACCATAACACACATCACAATTTACAAAAGTTCCTTCCTCAGCATTCCACTCATTGTATCCTCAGAAAGCAACAGTTACTAATGCCCTCGATTTACAGATACAAAGCGAAGGTTATAGGGATAAAGTGACTTGCTCAAGGTGACCCAGAGTCAGACTCAAAGTTAAACTGGGAGGGTGAAAAGACTATTTCTCTTTACAGTACTCGGTTTTGCCTTTCTTCAAGTCAACATCTGGGAACCTGCCCTGTGAATAACTCTTCCCCATACAAATTGTCAGTTCTGACTGTCACTTGAGATGACTTTGAAGAAATGTGCTTTTGAAAGTCCTTCTTTCACAAGGAAGAGACTGGAAGCTCAAAAGAGCAGGACAGACAGAGATAACCCTTCCTTCCTTCTGATTAGAAAGGGGGTTTGGGGAAATGGGAAGCAGAGGTTGGGGGCCAGACCAGAGCACAGACCAGACGGCACATACCTTCTAAGCTTGTGGAGCTCTTCGCCACCTGGTGCTGTCAAAGGAAACTTTCACTCAACCTCTCTCCTCTCAGAGAGAACAGAATATGGATCTATGGTATTTCATAGAGAAGAATACGGCACTTGCCTCTCCCAGACACCTCTCCTCCCCAGAACACATAAAACAGTATCATATGATAATAAAGCTTTGGGTCACAGATGTAGTTTTCCAAGATCACAGCTAAGAAAACACAGTAGAGATAAAATAAAACAAAATTTAAAATAAATTAAACAGCAAATGGAAAAATAAAATGAACAGTAATTACCTTGAGTCTATAGGAGAGCTTTCTGCGAAGGAATTCAGGTACTATATGTGTACGTGAGTGTTTTCTGTGTGTGTGTGTATATATATATAAGTTTCGCCTTCACTTTCACAGCATCCCTGCAGAATCAGAAAAGGGAAACATAGTTAACAGTCTATACAATTATACCCATAAGTTTCCTTCTAGCTCTAAAACTTTAAGTCAGAGTTACAAACCGGTGGCAGATCTTGGTACAGGCCGAGTTGGACCTCCCAATCAGTTTTGTTTGACGTACAGCTTGAAAACACTTTGAGCCAACATTTCAAATTTAGGAGTTTTCACATAAAAATCTACATCTACAACTTCATTTGAAAAGACCAGAAGATCTGGAAATAATCACAGGACTTGAGGCCTTAAGGGAGGCACAAGCTTAATCACCAGGCCCACTGCTAATTTCAATTACCTGCCGGGCTTTCTGTGGCATTTAACTTTGTGATTCCTTATGTCTCTAAGATTTGTCAACGTGAATTATGACTTTAAAAATCAGTGTGAGTTAAGTAAAGATAATAGGAGCTTAGCACAGCCTCGTTTAATGGTTGTAGTCGTATGGGCACATGGGTTTTGAAAGAGCCAGTTGTGACCCATTAGCGCACTGGCTCTAACTCTGGCTATCTATGGGAATTACCTGGAAAATATTTTTAAGCCATGCTCTCCCCTTAGTCAGATCACATAAATCAGGATCTCTGAAGGTGTCGTCCTGTCATCAGTATTGTTATTGTTGCTTAACAAATATATTTATTAAAGCACGGTGAACCGATATTACAATAACAAATCGCAAAAGTAAACACGCCTGTGTGAGAACCAGCAGCCAGACCAAGAAACAGGATATTACCAGCATCCCAGACCCTCCAGCCTGTATCCCTTCCCAGTCACTACCCCACTTTTTCCAACTATCCTCGCCTAACTTCTAACACCACGGATTAATGTTGCGTCTTCTTGAACTTACATGAACAGGATCCCACTGAATGCATTCTTTTGCATCTAGAGTCTTTCCCTCAACATTTACCACTGAGATACATACAGGCTGATGCATGTAACAGTGGCTGACTCATTTTCACTGGTGTTTAGTTTTCCATCACAATCTATTTTTTTTTTATTCTCCTGTTGAAGGAAATGAGGGTTGTTTTGAATTTGGGACTGTAACAAATAAAGCTACTATTTGTGAACATTCTTGAACATACCTTTGGTAAACATACATATGCATTTCTGTAGGGCATACATAGTTTTCTAAAGTTATTGTGCCAGTTTATACTCCCATGTGTGTGTATGAGAGTTCTAGCTGCTTCATATTCTCACCAACACCTCTGTTGTTTGTCTTTTAAATTTTAACCTCTCTGGTGGGTATGTAATGGTACTTTACTGTGGTTTTAATTTGCATTCCCTTAATGGTTAATAGAGTGAAGTACCTTGTTTCATACTTTTGAGCATGTTTCATGTTTCTTGGCCATTCGGATATGCTTTATTTGTGAAGTACCTGTTCAAATCTCTTGTCCAGGGGCGCCTGGATGACTCAGTTGATGAAACATCTGACTCTTGATTTTGGCTCAGGTCATGATCTCACGGTTCGTGAGTTTGAGCCCGCGTTGGGCTCTGCACTGACTGCGCAGAGCCTGTTTAGGATTCTCTCTCTCTCTCTCTCTCTTTCTCTTTCTCTCTTTCTGTCCCTCTCCTGCTCTCTCTATCAAAAATAAATGAACATTAAAAAAATGTTTCTTGCCCTATTTTCTACTGTGTTGGTCTACCTTTTTTAATAGGCTCATCTATTGATTCTGTATATGACTCTTCATTGTTTATATGTATGGTGAATGTCTCTTCCCCTCTGCAACTTGTCTTTTACTCTTTCAAAGTTAAGCTTTGAGGGAAAGAAGTTATTAGTTTTAGGATAGTCCAATTTATAGATCTTTTTTGTTATGCTAGTATTTTTTGTGCCTTGTTTAAAAAAAATCACTGCCTACCCTGAGATCATTAATATATTCTATTTTGTCATTGAGAATGATGCTGTCCAATAGAAAAATAGTGGGAGCCAAATATGTAATCTAAAGTTTTCTCCTAGTCACATTTAAGAAAGTAAGAAAAAGTGAAATTAATTGTAATAATGTATTTTATGTAACCCAATATATCCCAAATACTATCATTTCAACATATAACCCATATAAAAATTATTAATGAGATATTACGACTTTTTTCTCTACAGAAAGTTCTTGAAATCTAGTGTGCGTTTTGCACTTAGAACCTATCTCTGTTGGACCAGCCATGTTTCAGGGCCGCAATAGCAACAAGTGGCTAGCAGCTACCATACCGAACAAGGCAGATCTAGAAATTATAGTTTTACCTGCCACATCTAAATTAACATTCAGATGTGTATAAATTTTGAGGTTAGAATCAGGATTCTAGGTTTTTTCCCCCATCTGTATATTCAAATGACTATCCCTTCTGTATAGTATCAACATTATCATAAATCAAGGGTCCAAATAGAGGGAGGCTTATTTCTAGAATCTCTAGTTCATTTCATTGGTCTACTGTACCTTTGGGTTTAGATTTTGTTGTTGTTGTTTTTTGGTTTTTGGTTGTTTTAAGTTCCCTAGTTGATTCTTATATTCAGCCAGTATTGAGAACCACTACCAGTAGGTCACGACATTTATTAGTAGCTATGACAAGAAATTTTATAGCGTGGATGAAATGGAATAGAAGAGAAAACATCAATATGTACCAAGAATTGTTTTGTGAAATTTTTATTTCAGGTAGTGTGTGCGTGCGTGTGTGTGTGTGTGTGTGTGTGTAAACTGAGATTTAAAAAGTATTTCTTAGCATCAGTGATGGGTGGTCCAAAAAAAAAAAGTTTTGAAATACACTACAATAGTGTAATCTGTGAAGTAAATTACTTGGAAAATCCAGCTTGCATGTTATCTTATAGTTACCATCTAGAAATGCTCTGAAGTTTTACACTTACACCATTGGTTATAGACCAGAATTCTACACAAAGCAGATCTCCATTTGAAACAAGTCAGGGAAAGTCACTTACAGCTAAGAGGACAGGAGGAGCTCATTATAAAACCCTGCAACTTTGACCCAAAGTGGAATATGATAATGAGTCCATGATGTGAACATTACAAATGAAAATTGCTAATCTGCACAATTTGAGATTTGTTCAGCATCAGCAGATTTTATGGTTTTCAAGTTTTAATTGGATGTCAAACAAGAAAACAAAATTTGAGGGGAAGAAATTGAGCTATTTAGCTATTAAATGATGTTAAGTAACCTTTATAGAAAAAATGCTCTCAGAAATTTTGCTTGAATCTTGAAAGGATTATTTTATTGTTCAGCTATGTCAAGATCAATCTAATCAACAACCTTTTACTGACTATCCACTAAAATATGTCTGGCAAAGGAATCAATATAAGAGAATAAGACTTTGTTCTTGCATACAAGTACTCTGTAGAGAACAAACGGATTGTGGTATATGATTTTCCCATTTTAGAACATGGATATAGTAAATAAAAGTGATTTCAAGCCCCTTAATGTAATATTTTGTCTCTTCGAATAACCGAAATACGTGCCTTAGCTGTGAATTTCACCGTTTTCCCATTAAGAGAAGAAGGAGGGATATATTTGGTGGTCATTTCACAAGAGATACAAATGCTAAATTATTATGTCATACACCTGAAACTAATACCAAGTTCTATGTCAATTATAACTCAAAAAAATTAAAAAGCTGGAGACCTGTTTTTATTTCTCCCTTCTCCAGTCCTAGTGACCACATGTGACATGTATCAGAAGGCCCAGCTACAAAGATGGAAGAAGAGCCATCTATGACAGGAGGAGAAATAAACCTTGGTTGCACACACACAATATATATATGTATCTTTTGGTTTTATTTTTATATTATGCACCTACGTGTGAATGTATGTGTGCAAGAGAAAGACTGTGGTGTGTGTGTGCGTGCCAACCTTAGAGAGATTCGGAGATTTTCATTAAATATCTCCATATCTTGCTCTTTCCTGGAGATATAATTTGGAGATCAATGAAAAGGAAGCTTCCCATTTAACTGAAACCTCCATAAACCAAACACCAGCTATGCGTTAGGCCTCTGGTCTGTTCAGTTTACTCCCCCTAAGCATGCAGTGTGAACCCTCTCCACAGACTTTCCAGTGAACAGGTGGGCAAAAAAAAAAAAAAAAAAAAGGATGAAGAAATGGTTATTAAAATGAAACAAACCCCTTTGACTTTACATTTGAGAGGAATGTAGACACTCACAGCTTGAGAAATTCTAAATTCTCACACTTAGGAAAGGTGAAGTTTGTGTCAAGGTCACCTGAGTTAAATCCCCTTCTCACTAGAGCCACCATCCATTTGTCAGTGGGCTTTCTCAGACTTTAAGGTATGATAATAATGAAATTTGAAAATAACTTTCTTTAAAACACAGTGATTGCTAATGTTTATTTATAAACAAACATCTGTCTTCCATCAACAGAAAGCCCTGTGAAGAATTTTGGCTGTTATAGTGTTGTACAAGGTCAAAGATTCTTAACATCTCCATTCACTTGCTGTTTTAGGGTTTAATGCCTAAGTCCTAATTTATTGTAATTTAACTTGGTTTCTGTTTTCATCATTTAAAAAACCCACTGCAAGATGCAATCTTAAGACAATATATATATAGTTTGACCCATAAAATGATGAGATTGATGGTTGCAGAGGCGTGAGTAAATAAATCTTGCTACTTTAGAATGTCTTCTTTCATAGTGACAACTGTCTGCACTACCTGGGGCTGTTGGCAAAGATTTCTTCAATCATTCTGGGTCCACCAAATAAACAAAACAACAAATTTGGGCTGTGTAGGACCAATAAAGTTGATGTATTGGGTGGGCAGGTGTTTCTAAGAGAAGGGAGATCTGCATTTGATTCCAAAGGGAGCTCCCCTGTGTTCCTCTATCTCTCTGTAGGGAGAGATTGCCAAAACACCATTCTTGATGCCAACTAGCCCATTTGGTGTACGTGACTATAGGCTTTTAGCCAGTAAATAAGTCAAATACTCTTGTTCAAATTCATCTTTATAAAGGTGTTTTATCTTCAGTTCAATCTTTGGACTACATCCCTGAATTCACATTGAGGAGGCCTTTGAAAGCCCAAGGCTATTTGTACAGATGGCCTAGAGCCCAAGGTAAATGAATGACTGCCACACTACACTCTGTGTTTTGTGAGACCTTGGAGCCAGACCCTCCTCCCATGCATAGCCTGCGGGCAATGTCTTGCGGGCCTAAGAAAACTCCAATGAACTGTGTGTGTGTGTGTGTGTGTGTGTGTGTGTGTGTGTGTATGAAGGCATGCATAAAAACATATCTTTCCTTTAACTCTGCAATGATTAGCCCAACAAACTGATACTTGCAAAAGAGGTCTCTGATGTTCTTGCATTTTGCCTGACTTTCCTATGCTTTGGGGGACTCTTAGCATAGGAGGTTTACTACTCTGCCTCACAGGCTGTGTCAAAGCCAGATCAGCTCCACCATGGAAGATCTCAATAACCACCACCTGATTTTCAGAGAAAGTCAGTGACGCTATGATAGAATAAACAACACTAGTCAATTCTTTCCATGAGAGCAAAGTCTTGTCTCTACTGGGAGACCACTGCTGATACCCCTGAGCCCAGAACAGGATCCAGCACACTGTAAACATCAGCAAATAGCTGGAGAAATGAATACTATTTATCGAAAGCCTATCATTGGTCAGTCATGCAAAAGGCACTTTGCATACCTTGTCTTTCTACCCCATATAACAAATAACCCTGTGTGACAGACCTTATAATAATTAGCTTATAAATAAGGAAACTGAGGTTTGAAGAATTTCCCTGGCTTGCCTAGGTCACATAAATAGTAAGCAGAAAGCAGGGATTCAAATCTAGATCTCTCTGCCTTTTTAGCCCATGTCCTGTTCACCACCCCATGCCTTCACTCCAACAGAAGCAAATTATAGACTTACTTTTGGTCTTTTGCTATCGGATACCAGGTTAGCATATTTACATATTATCACAGGTTCGGTAACCCCTCCATAGGACAAGGTCTCTGAAGGGTTGAAGGAACAGGATTTCTGTGTGCGACAGAGTTTTGGGCTTTCTCACTTCCCTGCTAGGCTACTATATCTCTCACTAAGCTGAAACGTCCTCATTGGAAAGCTGCAGAACCATGAGTTCTATCTAACTGAATTAAATGAGCAATGCATTACGCACATCAAGGACTCAGTGAATGTAGATTATTACTAACCCAGAAATAAGTGGGTTATTACTGACCCAGAATTACCTCCAAAGTATGTCAATAAATTTGATTGCTTTTGGAAAAGGCGGAAGTATTTTTAAAGGGAAGATTATGCATTTATTATCTATTATCCCCCCTTAAAGAATTTGCCCCTTTGTCCAGCAAATTCTACGATGAAAATTTTAAGTAGCAACCCCTTAAAAAAAAGCTTATAGGGGAAAAGGCGTGAAAGGGTGCTGTTTAAAGTCAGAACCCTCACTTGTGATTGAGAAGACACTTGAATATTGTGGATTAATGCATAAATTAATATTCATCATCTGGTGAGTCCCAAAGGTTTCTTTCCCTTGCTCTGCGTAAGGTTTTTCAGGAAACAAAACTGTTTAAAAGAATATCCTCATTAAATGTGTACATGAGTTAGAAAAAAGAAAAATTTTATTATGTTTCTCTAACCAAGGCTGGCAGTTTTAGAACTAATCAGCTAATGCCCTCTGGGCACACACAGCATGGAGACTGTCTCATCCAAGATAGAGCCAGCTTAGAGAAGTTTGCCGCTGTGAGGTGAGCAAGTCCTGCCTTGTTCCAAACTTAAGACGTGCCGAAATGGTCTGAGATGGCCTTGGCCATGCCGCCTGGAGATCCACGGTCACCCTTTCTGTTTCTCCTTCTGAATATACCAAGCTGTGCTGACTGAGGGCTCAGCCTCAATAGATTCCACTCCCTGAGTGATTCTTCCTGTCCCTACAATGAATCTGTTTACACTTGCCAGAGAGCAAGTGATACAGGTCATGAGAAGTCTGGACTCAACATTTGCTTTCCACTACTGAATATTTCTAAAGTAAAACTCCTCAAGCAATGGGCTTCAAATCATTAGGCCAAAAATGAGCATTTTGATCATATCTCTCTCTCTCTCTCTCTCTCTCTCTCTCTCATACACACACACACACACACACACACACACACAGAGTCAAGGCCAGCATGGTTTGAAAATTCTCAAATGGCCACAACATCAGCAAAATGGTGCCTACCTTTTCTGAAACCTCAGCCCACAAAAGATGCCCCTTGCCTGAGAGGAACAGTCAGAGGCAGATTTCCAGCGCTCCAGTCAGCTTCGTTCTCATCAGAGAGCAACACACCTCATCTCTGTGTAAGCTCTGAAATTCTTTTGGAGATCCACCCTCTAAAGTTGCAAGTCAAGATTTCTGACTGAGGGCGATCAGTGACGTGAGGCAAAGCTACTGGATGGCACCTTCGGCTTCTTCCTGACGGGAGGATGCTTCCTGTTTCACCACTTAGGAGAGGAGAGGACTGGAACTTAGTTAGACACGGGATGACAAATGCACGATTGCCTCATCGTTGTTGGTTTTGGTGCTCACCGTCATTGGCCAACTACCGAACGAGATGGTCTTGTTGTTTGCGAGAAAAGGAGGGGTTTATGCAGCGAAGAGAAACCTGAAACACTGTTGACAACTCTACACTACTCCCCAAGCGCATCCTACAAAGCACTTTCTAGAAGCCTGGGAATGTTGGCGGAGCTTCGGGCTAACTCACACCACAACCACCACTGGCACGCCATCCATCCATGGAAAGGCAACTACTTCTCTGCCTGTTTCCTAGCAATTGGGAGGGAATAATATCACTTTTTGAACCATGCGACAACCAAAAATTAAAAGTCTTGCCACCTTTTCCTCTCAGAATAGTCAGAGGTAATTCACTTTGTTTTTATTTGTGTCAGCCTCAAAGAACAGCGGTCGGAGACAATGAAAGACGAGTCTGTTAGTAGCAGGATACAAACGTCTGTGTGCTTGAGGCGCTCCAATTTCAAAGGCAAGTGTTTATTTGAGATGTTAGACCTTTTGGGGCCGTTTTCACTTTCTCTTGCCTGAAGATGAAACAACTCTGGGCGTGGATTATTTAAAGGTGCTTTGACGAGTAAGAAAGCTTTCACAAGTTGGTACTTGCACCCCCTTGTAGCCAAACCTCACCTCCCAGGGAGGCTGGGGCAGCACCGCCTACTCTGAGGGCCTGATTCAAAGCCCTTCCCATCGGCTGACTTCAGCTGCTGAGAGACACCTTTCTTCTCCTGTCAGCTAATCAATGACAGCAAATTAAAAATTAACAAGAGGCCAGTTTCAGACTCCACAGTTTCTCGAGTTTCACTAAGGAAATTCAGTTCAGAGATGGAGGATTGGTAAAGGCCCTTTCACTGGCCCCTCATTCAGTGAATTCTTCCCACCCTGTTTTTCTCTTCCCAGACTTTCTTTTTTTTTTTTTTTAAAAATTAATGTTTAATTATTTTTGAGAGAGAGAGAGAGAAAGTCCACATACACTAGTGGGGGAGGGGCAGAGAGAGAGGGAAACAGAACTGGAAGCAGGCTCCAGGCTCTGAGCTGTCAGCACAGAGCCCAATGCGGGGCTCAAACTCACGAACTGTGAGATTATGACCTGAGCTGAAGTCGGTCAACCGACTGAGCCACCCAGGCGCCCCTCTTCCCAGACTTTCTTTGGGCTATGACAGGTTTGGGAATTTTAAAGGTCATCTGGCAGGAGGGCTGAGCTCCCAGCAGAGTGGTCGCTAAGTGAGGCAGGTTGTGATTCAGATGCTGGTCACGTCTTCCCAGGTGACTCCGTAGAATTGCCTGGTCTTCCTGACCCCAGACTATTATCCCTTTCTAGTCCATCATTCTCCAACTGCCACCGAGTTTATCTTCCTAATTAAATTGTTTTTCTTTATCCTGTCTCTCTTCCCCGCTGATAAGGTTCTATTGGCTCCCTTTTCCCTCTAAACGTCCTTAGCATGGGTGACAGCCTGGCTCCTGGTTGCAAGTGGCATAGCTCAGTATCTCCTCCATAATCTGAAGAATCCCATTATCCTATGCTGTACTGAGCTACTGTCAAGGTGTAGTCCCTTCTTCCTTCAGGGACAAAGGAAAAACTTAATCCGTTGCACAATCTATGCAACGGGGGACCTCCAGAGGGATAGAAGTGGGGAATTCTGATGGTTTGTGACTTGTGACATGGGAGGAGCTGAGTGTGTATACATAAGCCCAGTGTGTCTTTGCACAACTCCTCTGAGGAAGACAAATAAATACAAATATGGTTCTTTCAAAGACTCCTAAGGTAATGCCTTTCCTTTTCCCTTTCTCCCTTGCGCCTCATGATAAATGTGTGTCAGTTCATTGCTAACAGAAGAGAGAGACCCCCAGGAAGCATGATGGAGCAAAAGATGCGTGTGTGGGTGTCACTTCCCCGGGGTGACACTTAACTGTCTCATTTTATGAGAAAAGTTGAGAAGCCAGTTAAAACATTAAATCTGTTGTACATTTTAAATCCTCATAAACAGATGTTGTTTATTAAATCCTAATGATTCACGCTTTAAAGGTGAACATCACACCTCTGACAATTAAATGTGGGCAGTTAAGCCTGATATTAAGTGGACAAGGTTTCATGGGGAGCAGCCAGGGGCTGCATTACAACACGGATGGGTTTTTTTACATGCAGAGCAAGCTTGTTACTAATTGTTACTGAAGCCAGTAAGTGTGTGAAACACCTACTGGGTATATTTCAGAGAGTAAAATAGGAGAGGGGGATAAGACAAGAGCAGTGAGGACCCAAGGCAAACCCAGTGAAGATTCTGGAGAGCCATCCAGGAACTCACAAGAGAAACACAGCATAAGCAGGACGCAGAAAAGCACAGACCTAGAAATTGTATCCAAAGCTCTGCTAGCTAGGAGCAGAGGGTACACGGGGTATAGACATAAGAGGAAAGAGACGGGGAGATACTTCTGATATTCAAATTGCATGTTATATTGCAAACCAGTTCTGGGCCTAATTTTCTAGAGAAGGAAATATAACTTTGATAGAAGTGACCTGCTTTTACCTCAAAGGAGAGAAACCCTTCCAAGAAACTTAATGAGTACGGTTTGGGCCTTATTGATCTTAACCTAACGAGTCCAATTTCCTGGGCTCTTAGGAACAAAAACACTCTTTCCTTATAATGTTTCATCTTATCGTTTTCACAGACTTTCCAAATGCAAAGCTTTGTCTGATAGACGGATGTGTTAAGTCAAAATGCTACCAAACTGTGTATTCTTTAAATAGGTACATGGAAAACTCCTATGGGACAAGGCGATATCTTCACAAATGCCTAAAGCAATACCTACACTGACTCAATCTGAACATTGCGTCCTCTTGACATAAAAAGCTCCCTGGATGGGGTGCCTAAATCCCCACCATGGACTACAGATTACAGACACACCTCAGAAGCATCGCAAGTTTGGTTTCCAGACCACTGCAATAAAGTGAGCATCTCAATAAAGCTAGTCGAGGAAGTTTTTTAGCTTCCCAGTGTGTATAAAAGTTACCTTTACACTATACTGTAGTATATTAAATGTACGATAGCATTATATCTAAAAGAAATGCATATATCTTAATTCCAAAATACTTTCTTGCTAAAAAATACACTATCATCTGAGCTTTCAACTAGTCCTAATCTTTTTGCCGGTGGAGGGTCTCGCCTCGATGTTGATGGCTGCTGGCTGATCAGGGTGGTGGTTGCTGAAGGGCGGGTGGCTGGGACAATTTCTTAAAATGAGACGACAGTGAAGCTTGTTGCATTGATTGACTCTTCCTTTCCTGAACATTTCTCTGTAGCTTGCGATGCTGTTTGATAGCATTTCACTCACAGTAAAACTTCTTTCAAAATTGGAGGCAATCCTCAAACCCTGCCATCGCCTGACCAACTAAGTTGATGTGATATTCTAAATCCTATGTTGTTATTTCAACAACCTCCACAGCATCTTTACCAGGAGTAGTTTCCATCTCAAGAAGCCACTTTCTTTGCTTATCTTTAAGAAGCAACTCTTTATCCATTTACGTTTGATCACGAAATGGCAGGGGCACCTGGGTGGCTCAGTCAGTGAAGCATCCGACTCTTGGTTTCAGCTCAGGGCATGATCTCATGGTTTGTGGGTTCACGCCCCACATTGGGCTCTGTGATGACAGTACAGAGGCTGCGTGGGATTCTTTCCCTCCCTCTCTGCCTGCCCTTCCCCCACTTGCTCTCAACCTCTCTTTCTCTCTCTCAAAATAAATAAATAAACTTTAAAAAAAAAAAAAGAAGAAGAGATGTCAACAGTTCAGTCCCATCTTCAGGCTCCACTTCTAATCCTACTTCTCCTGCTGGCTCCACCACATCCACAGTCCCTTCCTCCTCTGAGTCTTGAACCCTCAAAGTCACCCATGAGGGTTGGAATCAACTTGTTCCAAACTCTTGTTTGTGTTGACATGTTGACCTCTTCCCATGAATCACAAACGGATCATCATATGGAATGATGAATCCTTTCTGGAAGGTCTGCAGGTGACTTTGCTCAGATCCAGCAGAGGACTCACTGTCTATACCAGCTGTAGCCTTATGAAACATATTTCTTGAACAATAAGACTTGCAACTTGAAATGACGGCTTAACCTATTGCCTACAGAATGGATATTGTGATAGCAGGCATGAAAACAACATTAATCTCACCGCAAGTGTCCATCAGAACTCTTGGGTAACCAGATCCATTGTCAATAAGCAGTCGTATTTTGAAAGGAAACTTTTTAGTAAGCTGTAAGTGTCAACAGGAGGCTTAAAAATAGTCATGAAATCATGTGTAAACAATCTTTGTTGTTCCCTTTATCAAGGGCAGGATGAGTAGATTCAGCTTAATTCTTAAGGGTCCTAGTATTTTTGAAATGGCAAGTGAGCACTGACTTCAAGTTAAAGTCACCAATTGCATTAGCCTCTAACAAGAGTTGGCCTGTTTTTTGAAGCTTTGAAGCCAGGCATTGACTTCTCTCGAGCTGTGAAAATCTTGGTTGGCATCTTCTTCCAAGAGCACGCTGGTTCATCTACACTGAAAATCTGTTGTTTAGTGTATTCACCTTCATTACCTCAGCTGGATCTCCTGGAGAACTTGCTGCAGCTTCTACATCAGCCTTGCTGCTTCACCTTGCACTTTTATGTTGTGTGGACATCTTCTTTCCTAAACTTCATGAACCAACCTGCTAGCTTCAAATTCTTCCTCTGCAGCTTCCTCCTCTCTCTGAGCCTTCACAGAATTGAAGAGAGTGAGGGCCTGGCTCTGGATGAGGCTTTGGCTTCAGGGAATGTGTGGCCGGTTTGATCTTCTGTCCAGACCACTAAAGATTTCTCTGTATCAGCAATAAGGTTGTTTCACTTTCTGATCATTTGTGTGTTCACTGGAGTAGCACATTTCATTTCCTTCAATTTTCCATTTCCACAATTCCTTCCTTTGCATTCACGGCTTGGCTAACTGTTGGGCACCAGAGGCCTAGCTTTCAGCCCATCTTGGCTTTCGACACACTTTCTTCAATAAGCTTAATCATCTCTGGCTTCGATTTAAAGTGAGCGACTCATGGCTCTTCTTGTTACTTGAACACTTAGAGGCCACTGTCAAATTTTTAATTGGCCTGATTTCAATATTGTTGTATCCTAGGGAACAGGAAGCCCTGACGAGAGGGAGAGAGATGGGGGAACATCTGGTTGGGGGAGCAGTCAGAACACACACACTTACTGGTCAAGTTCACTGTCTCATGATTACAAGGGTAACATCAAAGATCTCCGATCGCAGATCACCATAACAAACGCAATTATAACGAAAAAGTTTGAACTGTTGCGAGAATTACCAAAATGTGACAGAGACACCAAGCCAGCAAATCGCTGTTGGAAAATGGCGCCCGCCGATAGACTTGTTCGACGCAAAGTTTGCCACGAGCTCCCAGTTTGTAAAAAATGCATGATCCGTGAACCACAGTAAAGTACAGCACAATAAGGCAGGCATGTCCGCATAGGACCTGAACTGAGTCTCCCTTACCCCCACTCACCAGCTTCCACACTCCCCCCGGCCCAGTGTTAGAAGATTCCCTGGCAGATAATTCGAGAGAAAGTGAGAAAATGAAAGAGCAAATCATCAAAACTGATAGTTCTCATACATTCATACTTGAGGGCCCCCCCACAAAGCTCCTTCCCCTCTCCTGTTTTATGTCTGCTCATATCACACTCATCACCATCTGACACACGTGACCTCTTACTTGTTGGCTTCTTTATGACCCATCTCCCCCATTAGAATGTTAGCTCCACGAGGACTGAGATTTTTGTCTGCCTTGCTCACTGCTGAGTCCTTAGGAGACAGAACAGTTCTTGGCTCAGAGTCCATACTCAGCGTTCAGTGGGTACATTTAGTTTGGTTATTTATGGTTGAGTCTCTTTCTACCTACCACAACAGATAGTTATTTTTTTCAAAGGTAGTTGATTGGGCTTTCTCAAAACTTACAAGTGGGTACTGGGTGTCATGAAGATGGCCAGTTCTACTTTGAGTTTGTTGGGAGAGAGGGAGATTTTTCCCTCAAAGACTTAGGTCTGTCACATTCTGAGTACTTACAGCAAAGGGTTTTTAGAATCCATCTGCTGCATACTCTGGAAAGGCATGGAGCTATCTGCCAGCCAGATCATACATTGTTGTGTGAGCTGCCTACCTCTCAGTCCACAACCCTCACCGAGAGATAGCCAAAAGGTCTGTGCATGTGGCTCCTGGCCACAAGTGTGACTGCAGGTGACCAGGCAGCCCTCATCTCAACTTGCCTCTTCCAGAAAGTTTTTGTTGCTATACCCGGTCCCACTTTGTGCTAACTCTGTGATCTTCTGCTTATTAGCTGTGTGACTCCAGGCAAGTCACCTAACCTCTCAGCCCCTTGGATTTCTCACACTCAAAATGAGGAAAATAACAGCAAAACCTCAGTGTTGTAAAAACAGTAAATGAGGTGATGTACATAGGAGAGTGCCTGGCCTATAGTAAGACCTCTGTTAACATTAGCTATGATGATAATTATAATTGCTGTTACTGATCTGTTTCATCTGTAAGCTTTATTCCCATGTTACTTTGTAATAGACTTTATTTCATGCATATAGACATAGCTTCTCCAATTAAATCTTGAGTAAAAGACTCCAAGTAGCACCCATTACCATTCCATGAACATCCGTATTTATTCATTAACTCATTGATCAAGTATTTCATTGGGTTCATACTATGTGCTGGGTACATCATATCTTTTGTAGGAGTTAAGATCTCAGAAATAAAAACGAAGCATGATTTCTCAAACTGATACAGACACACACTTATATGGATGAGCATAAGTGTTCACAAACCTATTGCACAGAGTACAGAGGGAAATCCACATATGTGTATGTGGTGTGGGTATATTTATATGCTCTGCATTGGTACATACTGCAACCACAGAGGAGATGGACCTTCAAACATTTACTATTTTATATCCTACATGCAGGCAAGCAGAAGCTGTGGACTTTAAATGAGGAGCTAAGACATCGGGCATGGCATCAGGAAGCAGACAGAAGAGTAAATAATGTTTTCATCCCCAAAATGACCAAACCCCTGACTGTCTCAGTCTGTGAAGGTACAGCTTGGTAGCTTCGATATCTGAGCTTCCTTTATCCAGCATTGTGTCGGGCATCAATGTAAATAGTCCATTTGCTTTGAATAGACTTAGGTGAGTTGCATCAACAATAGGTAGGAAGCAACAGGAGGTAAGAAGGAGATGAGTATCTCAATAAGCACCTGGGCTGTCAATATCATGTTATGCATGATAAGATAGAGGGGAAAAAATGCCCCTGACCCATCCAGCCATCACTCATTCAACACATATACTACACAAGGTGCTTGACACACAAAGATGGAGACAATGTCCCTGACCTCAAGGAGACTACTGTATATCTTTCCCCCCTTACTCTGTTCTCCCTCCTTACCCCATACCCTACATGCTATCTGCCAACAAGGAACCAGAAGATCTTCTTGGCTAGCCTGAGACACCCAAAAATGGGCACATCTCTTCAGCTTGTGAATTCTTGGGTATGATTTTTTTTTAAAGCCGGAATAAGTTTCATGAAGTCATCCAACAAGACACTCGTCCATCTGTCTGCTTATGAACAAAAGACTGGTTATTCCACAGGGCCCTAGAAACAAAGCCCGGACTTGAGGTTAAGAGTGTTGACCACCTGTGGGATAGTGGCTATCAGACCACGTTGGTCACTCTTTGGTCATTTCCAGACTCCCTATGGTGGAGTTCTAAACCAAATATGTTTCCCCCCATCAAACCACCCACAGTGACCAGAACATTCTGATGCAACCAAGAATGGTACTGAGATCCCAGTCCTGGGGGGTGTTTCCCTTTTCCTTTCTGGTTCCTGAGGTAGAGCCATCCTGCTGCCTGTTGCTACCAAGTAATCTTAAAACATAGCCTTTATCAACGTACTTCTTTGCTCCAGAATCTATGGCTTCTTTATGCTGGTTACATTCAATCTAAATTTCTATGATGGCTGATTTCCTAAACTCCCCTCCAAAACGGGATCCCCACATAACCTATCCTCCTGTCCTCCCCACTGTATGCCAGTACAGTGAGTCCCTGGGATGAGCCCGTGGCTATGCTTACTCTGACCTTTACTTGTGCCCCACCTGTGATCAATCTCTCCTCATCCAAGACCTCCATTTCCATTTCCTCTGGGAAATTCTGCCTCTCCAATCAACCTGAATCACCCTTTCTCTTCCTTGAGCCTTTACACTTATGCAAATCACACCATGAGCCCCATTTTATATGCAGTCCCATTTTGTTTTTACCAGTATAGAACAAAATCCTTCCATCAGACAACTTGGTGAGCGTGTGCGTGTATGGAATGTGTCTTGTCTCCACTAGGTTGTAAACACCCTATGAGCCCAGATCGCCGAGACACACTACCAGGTTCATAGGAGGCCCTCAAAAAATATTAATCAAGGATCTGGTAACACTCTTTCCCCCTATGTTTTAAGCTATATATACCTTCTGCTGCTGCTCTTCCTCCTTCCACGGTATTTTCATTCCTTCAACATTTATTTATTGAGCACTTCCTATGTGCCTGGAAATGAACAAGGGAACAAGGCAGCTATGGGCTCTGCTCTCTCTCTAGCTACTTAGTCTCGAGCTCTGGCTAAGGCTGGAAAGGCAAGCACATTCCCTGAATGTCAGGACCCACTTGTTCTCCCTCTTTGGGAGACTATCCACAGGTCAATGGCACTACCCAGCCAGTGCTGGGGTCTAACACTTTGGAAGACACTAAAAGGATATGAGCAAATAACTATATACACTAAGTTGATTACAAAGGGTCCTTCACTGCCTTCTACTGAGAACTCACATCAGGAAAAAGAGCCTCTTTTGACCTCTTTTACATTAGACTGGTTTTGAATTAGAAATTCAGATGTCACATAACTTGTTTCACTACCGGGTGCTGACATAGTGTTCAATAAGATAGGACAATTTCTGTTCGCTTACACAGCAGATGTCTCGTATCTTTCCTGAAATAAACCCACCAAATATCGGTTCTTCTTTATTTATTTTTAAATGTTTATTTACTTATTTTGCAAGAGAGAGAGAGAGAGAGAGAGAGAGAGAATCCCAAGCAGGCTCCATGTTGTCAGCACAGAGCCCAATGCGGAGCTCGATCTCACGAACTGTGAGATCATGACCTGAGCCGAGATCAAGAGTTGGATGCTTAACTGACTGAGTCACCCGGGTGCCCCTAGTTCCTCTTTAAAGAAACCAGGTATAAAAATTAAGTTTTACTAAAAACTAATAATATGTATCACTGAATGTTTACGTGAATAATTTATAATGTTCATCCATTCATACATCTATGGAGTTATACATACTACATCATATTATATACTATATATACTACATTATAGCAGTTGTAACAACTGTAAGTATGGTTACAATAAAAATAGTTTGCCTGATCATATGTTAAGCTGTCTGCAAGGCCTATTTGCAAAAGAGAATTCTAGCCATTTATAAGTAAATGTCTGGCCTAAACTTTTTGTTTTTAATTTTTTTTAATGTTTATTATTTTGAAAGAGAGAGACAGAGACAGAGAGAGAGAGAGACAGAGTGCAAGAAAGGGAGGAGCAGAGAGAGAGGGAGACACAGAATCCGAAGTAGGCTCCAGGCTCTGGGCTGTTAACACAGAGCCTGACGCGGAGCTTGAACCCACTAACTGTGAGATCATGACCTGAGCTGAAGTCGGAAGCTCAATCAACTGAACCACCTAGGAGCCCCTGGCCTAAACTTTTTAAAAAACCAGACTAAGTTTCATGAAGTCAGCCAACTAAAACTTATTCCCATGAACAAGACACTCACCCATCTGCCTGCTTATGAACAAAAGACTAGTTATTTCACGGGGCCCTAGAAACAAAGCCCAGACTTGAGGTTAAAAGCATTGACCACCTGTGGGATAGTGGCTATCGGACCACCTCAGTCACCCTTTGGTCATTTCCAGACTCCCTATGGTGGAGTTCTAAACCAAATACATTTCCCCCCATCAGCCGCTTTTGTGGATAAATTGTACACAGGGAAGTTATCCCCAACAACTCTAGTCCAAACTTTTCATTATTTAGATCCTTAAAATAAAAATCAACCAACCAGTCATTCAACAAACAAATGTAAAAACAAAATATGAAAATAATTATTATAATGAGCACCAAGGGCTTCAGGTTTTGGTTAAATTTTTAAGAAATCTTTTTTTCAAAGCTGAGAAGAAGACCACCTGACTGTCAGTAGCAAAACTTTGGCCTCAGATATGCTCTGTATCAAGGTCCTAAGTTTTCCAAGACAGTAACATAATAACCAGAACAGATGAGAAAACTCTTGGAGTGTTACTACAGGTCATCACTGGGTTTCAGCAGGGACAATGTAAAGCAAAGATCCTCATATAGAACAGAAGTATGTGTAAATCATGCATAGTTTCACAGTAACAATGATGGCTTGTGGCTCCCATAATTGCTAGCCACCAGTGGCTGATCTCATAGAGTGAAGCAATTCTGCCATTCCATTCCTTATATGTCAGTAATGTTCTATACTGAATGTGAGGGCTCAGATACCAGATACATGCCATGCTAATACATGGAAAGTAAACATAAAACACGGAGCTAATGAGGACAGAGATACCATATGATTCTTCCCCAGTTCCAAATCATGTAGATAATTGTTATTAAGATAGGTTATTACTACTGTAAGTGTACTTTCTGTATAGGTAACACATTTATCCTGGTCTACACCAGTAACTTAATTTCTTAAATGTAATCCACAATACATACCTTTCACATCACGACCTAGTACAAATACACCTACAAAGATATATAACTGAAACCAAAGTTTCACAAAACAATACTTATCCATACTATATGTGATGTATTCTATTGTCTATTCTAGTCTAATATAGATTCTTTAAAAACTGCTGGTCTGGACCTACTACACTGGTTTAATGACCCATTATGGGATGATGGGGCACAATTTATAGGGCCCCTAACTACCTACTTGGATTGCTTTACCCTTTCTGTAATTCCACATACTACTTAGATTTTTTTCTCGTTTCATTTTTTTTCTCATTTCTAATTTAAAGACACTTTTCTGATGAGCTAAAAGAAAAATTTGGATAAGCCTCAAATTTCAGAGGGTAATTTTGGTCTCCAAATTATGACTATGGAGGAAGAGAATCCTACTACCAAGTCTAAGCACATGTTGAACACTTGATAGATTTTCCTGAATTTTAGAGTAAATAAAGGTGTATTTTTTGAAAGTAGGGAGAATAACTTTTACCTGACAAAAACAAAGCCCACTCAAAGAGGCTTGCCGGCCAGAGGTACAAAGGACATAGGCTTGTGGATCAGTCTAGGCTCTCAAGTTCATTTCTGGCAGTGCCGGGGCTCCCGGCTGAGCCCCCTACCACAGAAAACAGCAGTGACCTGGACCAGGTCTCTATTCACCTGGGTGGGGTTAATATCCAGAAACGATGGAGCCAACCCAATGATTCACAAAAACCCAGGAAGCCAAAGGCAAAGATGAGAAAAAGCTTGGCACTCCAGCCCTGGAATAGCCTAACCGACTTTGCAAAGCCCAGTACCAGTGGGCTGCAGGAAGATGGGGAGGCAACTCAGTCCCGGACACAGCCTGGGCCTGCGCGGGGACCGGGACAGGGTCTCCGTCTGCGCAGGGATGGGGACAGGGCCTGGGCCCGTGAGGGGACAGGGACACGGCCTCGGCCCGTGTGGGGACAGGGACAGGGTCTCGGCCTGCTCGGGGTCAGGGACAGGCATCGGCCTTCTGGGGGTCAGGGACAGGGCCTCGGCCCGCGAGGGGACAGGGACAGGGTCTCGGCCTGCTCAGGGTCAGGGACATGGCCTCGGCCTGCGCGGGGACAGGGTCAGGCCTCGGCCTTCTGGGGGTCAGGGACAGGGCCTCGGCCCGCCAGGGGACAGGGACATGGCCTCGGCCTGCGCGGGGACAAGGACAGGGCTTCGACCTGCACGGGGGCAGGAACAGGGTCTCGGCCTGCGCGGGGATAGGGACACTGCCTCGGCCTGCGGGGGGACAGGGACAGGCCTCGGCCTTCTCGGGGTCAGGGACACGGCCTCGACCTGTGCGGGGTCAGGGGCCCAGCTCACCCTGCGTAGCATCAGATCCGGCAGGGAGATCAGCCAGCCCCGCTACGCCCCGGAGACACATCCTTCCCCCCAATCCCCTCGCACCCCCTCGCCGCTCCCCCGCACCTTTCTCCTCTGCTCAGAGGCTGGGACTCCTGGGAGCTGAGCCAGGGCCAGAGGTCAGCACAGAGGTGCATTCTGGGACGAGGGCCCCGTCAGGCCCGCGGGCGCCGTGGAGGGGTGGGGAGTGGCGCGCAGGAGCAGGGTGGGGGTGGGGAGTCCCAACAGACCTTCCGAATACTGCAAAGGGAGTGACAACAGCTTCATGCGTGGGTGCCGGGTTTACAGCAGGTACTGTACTTGGGCTGGACTTCTGTTAATGGGCACACTGACCTTGTAACACAGACCTGTACTGCGGGCTGGCACATAGCTCAGCTAGGGTTCTAATCTGGGTTTCTAGTAATTCCAAACCCGGCGCCCTTGTTACTCCACTACACAACCTCTCCATAGGGTAAGTAGCACTGCAACTGGTCTACAGACTGTTCACAACTTCCGGGTACAGGGAGAGGAAGCCGGAAACAGTTCTAGAATAATTCTGTAAGCCCAGGTAGGCAGTGATCTCTCATTACAAGGTTGAATTAACAGAGATCAACAAATAGCTTACAGATAAAATGGAGCAATGAAAATCTCCAGCGAAAGAGAAGGAACATTATTTCTTTGAATATTTGATTAAAATATAAACCTGTGAAAATCATTTATACAAGAGATAGTATAGTATAGTAGTTAGGAAAAAAGGCTTTGGAGCCAGACAGCTCTGGGTTCAAATTCTGACTTTTCAATTTACTAACTTTGGGATATGTGACCTGGGGCTTTTAAATGTTTTTTTTTTTTAATAACCTTTTAAAATGCTAATTTCCTCATGAGTAAAATGAGAGTAAGAATTCCTCCTTGCAGGGTGTCCTAAGAATCACAGGATATAAAGTCTATGAAGTATTTAGCCTAATATCTGGTAAAAATTAAGTGCTCAAAAGATGATAGCTGTTTTTGCTATTTAAGTACACAAAAACTTTTAGAAAATGTATGTTCTTAATAATAAGTAACTTAATTATTAAGTTTTGTTAGGTCTTACTACGTTTTCCATGAAATAAAAATGAAAAGGCATCAAAGAGAGTTTGAGATGAGATAAAATGGCAAGCAAAGAGTTGGGATACAGGCAATATATGTATAGAGATGAATGAAAGCTTTCAAGGAAGTGTTAAAATAATCACAGATTTAACACCTGCTTTGCAGGTGATGATGACTTGAATTGACATTGGAGAAAATCAAATCAGGTACAAAGAAGTAAAAAGTTCAGATGTTCTCTCAGAATACACAGAAGAACAAATATCAAGGTGCTAAGAGAGGAAGATAAGCATGGAGATAAGAAAGCAGAAACTCAATCTACAAATGATGACATAAAGAATATCTAGGATGTTATATAACCTTGTTTTAGGCAAGAGTACTCAAAAGAGAAACAGATCTAGACAGAATTTCAGGAAATTTTTTATATTTTGAGGACCAGAAATTATTTGGGATGTACCCACCCGAAAATCACAGTTAGCCCTAAAAATAATCAGTTGAGGATGGTCTCACCTTTCTCCTCTAAAACAACTAAGGATAGAAGACAATGGAGCAGAATGGCAACAGTTGAAGAAAAGTTACAACACAAAAAACTATTCCCAACTGTCATTTAGGTCAACAAAAGAAATGGCAACCCAGAGACAAGGTCTGATATGCAAGGTCTCAGAAAATATACCCATCTTCCTAGGAAAATTGCTGAGAGTCATACACCAGTCATCCTTCCTGGAAACTTTACCTGGAGAGGAATAAAAATTAAGATTAGCTCATTGGGCACACTGTGATGGAACAGGAAAGGAGAATGAAGACTAAGTGATAAGTATAATAATAGTAATAAATATAATAATAATAAAATAGAATGTAAAAAGCAAACATAAAATTTGGAGGATATATGTAGGGTACAAATTTATTGGGAATAGCCATATGGTTTATGAGTTCAGATGACATTAGCAATGGCCAGAGAGCTGGAGGGGCAGTAAAGTGAAAGTGATGGAAATGTCGCCCAGAATGGAGTCTATGCTTATGGCTTTGTTTTTGGCTTTGGTGACTAGAAAAAGGAATTTTCAAACATGCTTTTTGGAAGCATAAAAAGATAATGATTTGTATAGTTAAAAAAAAAAGTAGGCATGTTTTCTAAGTAACTACAAGACATAAATACAAATTATTTGTGTGAATAAATACAAATTACTAACAGCCCATATGCGACCCAGGAGAAAACAAAGGAAAATGTCAAGGAAGAATAAAATGAAATGGCAAAGATGTAATTTATGACAAGAAAAATCATCTGTAAGGTTAAAACTATGTATGTTATACTTCAATGAAAAGGAAGAACTTTTTAATTATTAAAAAGTAAAAACTTTTTGATTGTTTATACTGTAAAATTGATTTATTTATCTGCGGCTTATATGGTTGACTCTTGAAAAATGTGGGGTTGGAGGTGCTGACTCTTGTGCAGTAGAAAAATCCATGTATAACTTTTGACTCCCCAAAAACTTTATTAGTAGCCTACTCTTGATTGGAAGCCTTATTGATACCATAAATAGCCAATTAACACATATTTTGTATGTCCTATGTATTTATATACTGTATTCTTATAATAAAGTGGACTAGGGAAAGGAAAATGTTATTAAGGAAATTGTAAGGATGAGAAAATACATTCACAGTACTGTACTATATTTTTTAAAAAAAAAATTCCAAATAGAAGTGGACCTGTAGAGTTCAAACTTGTGTTGTTCGAGAGCCAACTGTACATGGTCAGACCAAAGAAATCATTCCAAACGGTTTAGTTGTCAAGGTCACATCATAGAGGTGGGGAGCCTCAACCCCTGGTCTTGGATGATCACAATGCACTCTTCTTTAGATACTACAATGGTTTTTCTCACTGGCTGGTTCCCAGCTCAATTTGCAAGGTTAAGG
Organism: Paguma larvata; assembly: GCA_030068075.1. Classification (NCBI taxonomy): domain Eukaryota; kingdom Metazoa; phylum Chordata; class Mammalia; order Carnivora; family Viverridae; genus Paguma; species Paguma larvata. Next base: position 123,671,409 of record CM057827.1, on the reverse strand, counting down.
TAGACAAGGTACACTATTCAAGGATTCAGACGTCATGTGTTCTACATATCACACTATTCCAAATGCCATGTCACTGTATTTGTAAGTCCAGCCTCCCACTGGGGATATGTCATCACTGCCCTGTAACAATTGCAATGACACATCGTCCCTGGAGATGGGCCTTTGCCACCCCCCACAACAGACCATTAAAGAACAAAATAAGCAGTGCTGTGCATTTACTTTTTGCAACGCTATTAAAAGAAATGCTTCTGATGGAATCCCAGTGGCTTCTTCTTTCTCCACGCCAATGTAGGATGTGCAGAGCACTGTTCAAGATCCATTTCCAAATCTCCATCTGAAGGTGTGCTGACGTTCTTTTTTTGCCCATGCGGACTGGAGAGAATTGGGCTATTTGTGATTACTTTCAAATGTTACTTTGATTCTACTATTAGTTTGTAATGAGACTTATCCATATGGTAGAAAAGCTGTTGCCAATTAATCTTATTTTCCAGTTACCACTTATCTTCCCTTCCATGTAATCATCAAATCATTCCTTATACAAATCAAAAGTGACACACAATTAAGAGGGCATATGCCATATCAAGCAAAAGATGCCACATGACATCAAAAATGATTTACTTGTCAACGATCTAGAGAGTAAGGGAAATATCTTTATTGTAGAAATACAGCAAAATCATAAAGAATTTTGTAATTTACAAGAGATTTGACAGTCAAAATTCCAATCCTATTTTATACAAGAAACCTTTCTACTATTTCGTTTTGTTTTCAGAAATTAACAAACAACACCTAGCAATTTACAGATATAAAATAGACTTTTCTTTAGCTTCTGGGAAATCCACCAGTCCTTACAATTTATTGAATACCTTAAAAAAACAAAGTCATAAGCAATCATAAATGTGCTGCTGGTGTGTACATCTTATGCGTCTCAAGGGAGAAATATGCCTGACACAAGATGTAGAGCACGTAAAAAAACACAAATGCTGTCGTGAAGCCACAGACAATCTCAAGCACCAGTCCTAGAAGATACCTTTAATGTAGATACATGTTTTAAACTCTATGGCTTTCAATGACTAGGTGGACTCTTGTCCGAAACCAGACTAAAAATACCTGAACTTTTCTCACCAGGAAGGAAATCATATCCTGATCACATCCCATTTCTCAGTTCTTCTAAATATAAAAAAACTGCATTTTCTTTGCAAACAAAGCTAAAGTTCCAAACAGAAAAGTGCAAGCAATATTGCCTGCATACAAACATGTATTTTACCCAGTGCAGGAAGTAACTGTACTACAGTTTGGTTCAAACTACTTGGTATAGCTGAATATCAATGGGAAATTTAGAGAGGGATCACTGTTTTTCCCAGATGTTAAAAAAAGCATTCTAGTGGGTTTTGTAATGACAACGGGATACATGGCATTAACTGTAAGGGCTTTGATCTGTGTTGTTGAGCTCCCTAATCAAGAAAAACTTAGACTTGGTTTGTTAGTCTGGGCTATGATAATATAGTCAGAAAAGGCATTTTATCAACCCCAGTTTTAAAATAGACATTTTAGTAGAGTAAGACAGCTTTATACACTGTCATAAATGATGATACCCTTTAAGGTATTTAGGTCAAGTTTCCCAACATGTGGGCAGTCCGAGTCGGCTGAAATCAGTCGAGACGAGGTGGGAGGAGCAGCAGGTCAGACCAGAGCCTGAGGAGATGCTTGGTCACAAGAACATTGCCTCTGGGGACAGTGTTCAAATTGTTGTTAACTTAGTTTGGTTTTCAGCCTTTGTACCACTTCAAAGATGCCACCTAAAATTCCAACTATTGAGATGGTACAAATGTGTTGAAAACCACTGTCCTTGAGGTTTCTCCTTTGTCCTCTCCTGTGCATATGTGATCCAACCAAATGCCTCTCTCCGATTTCAACAACAGCCTCCTAATGGTCAAAGTGCCCACTGGCTTCTTCTCAGAGATACTCAGCATCATATGCATTTTTTTCCCTCAAAGCTTTGTCTAACACCTCAGAGTTTCCTCAGGGTATTTCTCGCTCTCCTGTCCTTGGCCTTTCAACTTTCCTCTTCTATCAGGCCTTTTCTCCAGCCTCACTGGAGCCTCAGGGGAAATCACGCTTTGCCCCCTGATTTTCATCAGACCTGTATGCACCTGCCCTCCATGTTTGCCTGAGCACCATTCTAATGTTCAACATGGGACTTCTGTCTACTGGACATCAACATGTGTGGGTGACAGTGCCTGAAGTCGCTCAGGGGAAACTGAATTTGTTTCCTTCCTCACAAGACTTCCTACTTCCTTACTTCCATGAACAGCAGCATCTCCAGCCACACAAGTGAAAAAATGGCACTTGTCTCTGGTTTATTCTGTCTCCCATTTTAAAAATTTAGACTTTTTTCTTTTCAGTTATATATGCAAATATTGTTCCAAGACACAAGTCTTTTAGTTCTGGAAAATTTTCTTGAATTTTTTCAGTACGGTCTCCTTTTTTTTCTTCTCTTTCTAAAACTTCCATCACTCAGTTGTTGAAATTATGGACTGGTCCTCGAGTTTTCTTAATTTCCTCTCTCCTCTTTTCCATTTTCTTTGTCATGTTGCTGTACTTTCTAGATTTCCTCAAATTAATTTGACCACATTTTTTGTTGAGTTTTTCATTTCTGCTATCATATTTAAAAAAATTTTTAAGCTTATTTATTCTGAGAGAGAAAAAGAAAGAGAGCAAGTGGGGGAGTGGCATAGAGAGAGGGAGAGAATCCCAAGCAGGCTCCACAGCACAGAGGCTGATGCAGGGCTTGAACCCATGAACTGAGCTGAAATCAAGAGTTGGGTGCCTAACCAACTGGGCCACCCAGGCACCCCTCATTTGGATCCTATTTTTCATTTATATGAAGGAAAATTTTAATGTGATATCCTTTATAAGCATTTATCTCTGAGGATATTCAGAGATTAACTTCCTCCCAGCTTAATCTGACTATAGTTTGTTTTAGCCTCTCTTCCATGTTAGAGACTTTCCCCAAATGCCTGATGATCCTTGGCTATTCACTCATACTTAAGAGTTGGACATTTAAATGCCCATCAGAAGGTCTATACATATGGGTGAGGTTTGTGACTGTGGGCTTCAGGGTGGGGTGACTTTGTGAGAAATTTCTTTGGGGAACCTTCCAATATAGCTTTAGGTCTTTTTTCTTGGCTTGGTCAGATTTCTCAGAAAAGTGGGATCTGGTCTCCTGGGGGAGAAGGCTGGGGACAACAGTGGGTCTCAACATTCAGTATGTGTCTACTTAAATCCCATTTTCAGTGTGATGTGCCTATCCTCAGCTGTACCTGGTATTCCCTAGTCCAAAGACCCTGTTTTACTCTCTATGGGAAATAAGCCTCTTACACACATGAGTCAGAGAGAGCACAATGGCTTAGCTGCACGAAATTGGGCAGAGAATCTAGAGGTTAATTCTCAAATAAGTTTTCAATCAACCATCCCTTGGTGCATAGTGCAGTGCTCAGTACTCCTGTCTTTGGGGGGAAGCACCTGGTAATCAGGATGCTCAATTTTCATCATTGCAGCCAAGAATGGTTTTCTTAGGTTTGCTCCATCAGTCCTTGTGTCTCTTTGCCCCTTGACTCTTGTTGTAGTGGGTCTCTGGAGGGAGACATCTGGATGCAGACAGTCGGCCAGGACTTGCTGCCTCATTTCCATTTCCACTGCCCTTGACTCCAGTGAGACTCCTGCCGGACTCTTTCTACTCTTGCTGCTTATCCACCTAGCTACTATATTGCTTTGGAAGTCACTTTTTTTTTTTTTTTTTCAAACACAAAACCAGTCATTTACTCAAAAACCTCATGAGCTCTCCATTGCCTATAAAACAGTCAAAACTCCTTAGCATAGCCCCGAAGGTCCTGGATGATGTGACTCCAACATCCCTTTCTAGGATGAGATCGTGGAGAACAGTATGAAAGGACGTTGGAACCAAACTGCCTCAATCCATTCTCTGGGCTCTGCCACTTTACCGGTTGGGTAATCTTCCCAAGTTACTTAATCTCATCAGCAACACAGGGATTCTAATAGTACCTGCCCTCCAACATAATGGCGAGGATTATTAGAGCCCTTAAAACAGTGACTGGCATACAGGAAGTGCCATGTGAGTGTTAAAGATAAGCCTGTGCAAACTAGTCTCCTCCACATTATCAAGTCCTTGGAGAGGGCTCTATCCCATTTAGTCAGCATTTGTGGGGCATTATAATGGCACAGACATGATGCTATCCACAAGGGGCTATCTATGTAAAAGGAGCCTGGCAAATGAACACTGACTAATGATTAAAATATAATGGGACAAACCCTACAATACAGGAGGGAGCACAGTGAAGAGAATATGAACCATTTTAAGATCTAATGGTTCAGAACAGTAGGGGAAGGCTTCACAGACTCGACATTTAACATGGGGCTTGATGAGCGAATATGTACAACAAAAGGTTGTGCTGCTAAGACAGTGGGTGGGGGAGACCCAACAGGTGAGGCTGGAGAAGCAGGTTGGGGCCAATTGCTCAAGGCCCTGCATAACCTGTTTGAGTCTGTATTTTGTGTCAACCAGTTTGTCAATTTCACATCCTAGCATGCTGGGAATGCCAAGACAATTTTGCAGGTGTTAAAAGTATTTTGTTACTAATAATAGCTGAAAGGCGATTCACTGGCAATTATTTAAAAAACAAATTTGAACACATTCCCATATAATGTTCAAGAGGCCAGACATAAAAGAACACATACTTTATGATTCCATTTATACAAAAGAGAAAACCAGGCAAAATTAGTCTATGTTGTCCCAATTCGGGATGGTTACAAGTGGATAGGGACCAGAAGGGGCTCCAAGCAGGACTTCTGGGGTGCCAGTAGTTTCTTGATGTGGTTATTGGTTCCACAGGTATGCTGTTTATGAAAATATCAAGCTGTACACTTATATGTGGACTTAGCTATATCTGTTAATATTTTTAGTTAAAAAATAAATGAGACTTATGATACTCTATGCTTATTGGATACACATGTGTTCACTTGAAGAAGTGGAGCTACAGGCTAGGAACTCATCATGCACTTATCACTAGTTTGGTGTTCTTTTATGGACTAAAAGCTCCTGGATACTCTGAGCGGCCAAGGATGGCCAATGTCAGTCACCTTTACCACTAACAGGACTTCATGGCTGTGTGGCAAATTGACTTACACCCAAAGGTCAGAGACTGAAATACCAACACTCAGCATACATAGAAGGTGGCCTTTTCCCTCATTTTAGATCTAACAAGAGGCTGATGGTTTCTTATTAACTTTACACAGAAACACAGGTCAAAACCACAAAGCAGAAGCATGACTTTTAAGGTATGTACCCTTAGGAGCATAAAGAATCCGTTTTTTCGCTTTTCTTAAAAAAAGTTACTTTCACAAAAAAACAAAAACAAAAACTATGTGCCAGTTAAAAAACAAATAAAAGAGTAAAAAAAGATATACAATGAGAAGTCAAATCTCATTTAGATCGGTTTCCCAAGGCAACCAGTTAGACTCTCTTATTATTTTTATATAAATATTTCATAAACACACAAAACTGTATATAAATGTCTAAGTGTATTACTCTTGTCTCCTTCTTTTGTTAAACAGACGGGAGCCCCAAATACTCGTTTTTTTTTTCCTGCAGGTACTTCATTTCTGTAAACACGGATACAGCCCATTCTTTCCACAAGTATATTCTATACAGTATATATATTAACCAGGTATTTCTGCTTTTTTCTTTTACAAATGTGCATTGAACATCTTTGAATATACATTCTTTAATGTGCTTTGTAAATTATGTAGAACCTGCCCCAATGTATACCAACTGTTAGCAAACTTTTCGACCTATGCATTTCTTTCTTCTTCTTTTTTATTTATTTATTTTGAGAGAGAAAGAGAGTGTGGGCAGGGGAGAGGCGAACAGAGAGGGAGAGAGAGAATCCTAAGCAGGCTCCCACAGACAGCGTGGGTCCTGAAGTGGGGCTCAAACCCATGAACTATGAGATCATGACCTGGGGTGAAACCAAGTCAGATGCTTAACCAGCTGAGCCACGTAGGCACCCCTTAACCTCTGCATTTGTATTTGGCTAACATTAGCATCTCATTGCTCTCTCAGTTAGCAATTCTCTATTTAGTTCCACTGATCTTTCCATTTCCACCTGAATGAGTACTAAGTCTGACACGGGGCTCGATCTCATGACTGTGAGATCATGATCTGAGCTGAAATCGAGTTGGACGCTTAGCCGACTGAGGCACCCAGGGGCACCTCACAACAATTTTAAGCAGGAAAATTATCTAGTGATTGAAAAATCTGTTTTAAAGAATAGACTCGTTTTCACAGAACAGACCATACACCTACATATACAGAGAGATAATCACTGATATTTTAAGATTTTTATAGATCACATTACATGTAAATACCTCAGAGGGAAATAATAAATCATACTGGATTAAGTAGTGTCATTTCCAAAATCCATATCTACCCAGAACCTGTGATTGTGACCTTATTCGGAAATAGGGTCTTTCCTGATGTAGTAAGTTGAGCTCATACTAGAGAACAGTGGATCCTAATCCAATGATCGGTGTCCTTAGAAGAGGGAAACTAGATACAGACACACACAGGGAAAACCTCACATGACAACCGGGAAGAGACTGGAGGGACACAGCGCCAGGCGGAGAACACCATGGACTGCCAGCAATCACCATAAAACAGGAAGGGGTGGGGAAGGATTCTTCCCTAGGGCCTTGAGAGAAAGCATGGCCCTCTTGACTCCTTGCTTATGGACTTCTAGTCTCCAGAACCATGAGAGAATAGATTTCTGTTGTTCGGACCACCACATTTTGTCGTAATTTGTTACAGCAAATTACCCTAGCAAACTAACAGGAAAACCATCCCGAATTTGAACCCTGTAAGTTTCAATTGATGTGCAACTGTATATCAGGTGACTTGTCACTGATGTATATTTGTCCATCACTAGCTAACTTTGAAAGGCAAAAAAGAACAGAATTGATTTAGACAATACTTGCGAGGGTGTTTTGTTTGTTGTCTTTTTTTTTTTTTTTTTTTTTTTTACTATTATCTCATTAAGGCACAATTTACATTAGGGAAAAACAGCTGCCGGAAATAAAATGCTACCATTTTACAAAGCATTCATACTCTCGTTATATATTGCCTTGATCTGTTTTAACAACTTTAAAAGTGCTGTGGGATTATATGGGAAAAGATTTTTCTTCTGCAAGCGGTAAATGGCACCTTGTAGCTCTTCGAAGCACTTCAGTGTTCTGTAAGACATTCCCACCTCGGAGACGTTATCTGGGGCTGTATCACAATCAGCGGAGAAGGGAGTGTTAGACTGTTTGGGAACCAAAGGACTTGATCGAGGCTCCGGGCTCAGTTCTTTTTTATCCCCACTTGTTCCAACCGTGTCCTGAAATTTCTTCATTGCTTCTTGGTGTAGAGATACTTGTTTACTGTTTGCTGGACGCTGGTCTGTGCCTTCTACCTCAGAATCATCAGAGCTGTCATAATCTACCAGACTTTGAGGAGCTCGCGGGGGAGACGGGCTATCAGCCTGGAGCGTGGTGGAGGTGTCCTTGGATATCACAAGCTGGTTCGGAGGTTTGCAAGAGGCGTCGGAAGCCCAGGAGATGGAAGCGGGAGCATTTCTGTGACTACCAAGAGCAGCCGAAGGGCTCAGTTCTGTTTGGTTGCTGTTTCTGTCTTGGACAAGTGAGGGGCTACAAGCACAAATATTTATGTTATCTTCAGATTCGGTTACATCAAAATACTTGCAGATCATGAAAAAGTGAGTCCGGTCTTTTTGTAGTAATTTTAAATATCTAACAAAATATTCGAGGAAACAGGTTTCCGATGAAATCAAAAAGTCGAGAAGAACTGAAGGATCAAATCCTATATTTTTCAGTAAGAACAAGAAAACGCAGTGTGGATTATAGCCATATTCATGGGTGTGATGGTCCCATGTTTCTTTTTCTTGGGTTGAGCTTTCGGTAGGTTTACATTCTCTGAAAATAAAGGTAACGGAGACCTCGGATCAATGACTTTTTCCAAAAATAAGTTTTAACGGATATAATTCACATACCACAAATTCACCTATCAGATTACTTTTTAGTCTATGCATAATCTTAAAAGAAAAAAATTCAGAGCAGTCTCTTCCTCTACAAACTCTATAAAATAATCTAACTCAATAAAATGAGTAAAATCCAGGGACTTTGGCAGTAGTAGTTATTGTCTGCCAAACAAAAGTCCTCCGTCTTCCTGTCTCTTGACATCAGAGTTCCTCAGGCCTACAGGTAACTACTTGCATGGAGTAAGGCAGGGGCTGGAGACTGACCTCCTTCCTTTCCTTCCAGGCTCTCCTCAGTAGGGGTGGGTATGTGACCCAGACCACCGGTCAGAGAGTCTTATGCTCCTGGCTACAATGACTGCTTCCTTACATGAATCTGAGACCCAGGCAGGCTAATCAGATCTCCCCCTGGGACTTTTGCTAGAGCTATTAAAGGTTGTAACTGTGAGGCTGGTATAAGCTGGCACTGCTGGCAGCCCTAGAAGGAATGCAGAAAAAAAGGGCCCATGATCAATGGCATGATTGAATCCCTATATGTACAGTGATGACTGATGCCAACACGACCTCTTGGAATCTCCAATTTTGAGCTAATAAATTTTTTTTTTTTTTTTGCTTAGACCAGTTTGTGTTGGTCCTTTTACAACCAAACAATCTTAACTAATACAAATACATTAGGAAAAACACGTAGGGCATGAGCACATGCCTCTCTGGACATAACTGAAGTTAAGAAAGTTAGAAATTTAATTCAGAGGTTTCCGCTTTCTTGCTGAGGAGGAAGAAGTCAGCTTCGAGTGCAACTAAGATCTATTCTAATAGCCATGTGCATTTCAGACTGAATTTGTGTCTCACCGTTTTGGAGCCAAACTCAAATCACATGCAGGAATTTTGTGTTCTTGATTAGAACCTTTTGAAAATTGGCCCCAAACACTTACAGTCTGAAGGCAGCCACTGCCGGCAGTGCCATAATACAAGTCAGAACTGGCAGCGTAACGCTGCACCGCTGGTCATTAGTAAGAAATCCCTTTCTCTGAAGCCAAGAAAGAAATGGAAATAAAGCAAATACTTTAGGGCTTTAATAAAGCAGAGCAGAAATAGTGGAAAAGGTCATCAGTTATTAACTATGTAACCAATTACAGATCTTTGCCACAGGATGGTATGACCCCATGTAGAGCCGCTTTAATAAAGCAGAAACAGCATCGGCGTACCATGTCACCAGTCACAAAACTTCACGACCAACTTCAGACACCGGCGTCGAGTTGGTGTCAGCCCCAGTTCAACTGTGTACTAAAATAGAAATTTTGAGCTGCTGCTTTGGTTACTTACAAGTTTGTACTGACCTTGAAAAAGGCGGAAGTCATAGAAGCTCATTATGGGAAAGTTAGTCTTTGGGGTGAAAAGCATTTTTAAACACTGATTAGGTTAAGGTTCGGACGATGGCACCAACGTACTCCTGATCGCACAGGTGAAACTGAGGAAGCTTAACCAGAACTCTTGTTTCCCGGCCCCCTAGTCTGGTTCTACTACCCTACATCTGCCTGCCCAGCCAATTTTGCATAATGAGAACTCAAGTGTAATCTCATTTTCATGTAGGGCAGGGTTAAAGAAAGGAACTGGAACTTATAAGGAAACCACAAGATTGTTAGGGATTTTTTTTCCCCCTTAATGATGGAAAGTAAATAGTATGTCCAGCACACTATTAAAAATGTTTTCTGCTTTCCTGGAATATAGTTACTACAATTACTTTAAAATATACTAACCTCATCAACTTTAGGTAGATATCCAACGACGCTCGGGCGGCCTCCAGCATGTCATCGTCTTGTTCTATGAAGACCCTGGAGATCCACTCGCATGGATTGTGTGACTGAAGGGAAGGCGGAAGGTGAGGCTTTAAGAAGGTCAGTAACTCGGCCATGAAATTCTGTAAATCAACTGCAAAAAATGCAAATTTCAAAGAGTAGGCAACAGCTTAGGAATGCATTTATATCTTGCCTATATACAAAATTATAGCATTTCCAGCAGTCCGGCATGCATTATCATCATAATTCACACTTTTCAAAAATTCTGTGAGGGATGATCGCTCTCTTGCACATCAGGAAACCGAACGTCAGAGGACGAAAGTGATTCGTTCGAGAGGATACAATTAAAATGTACATCCAGATCATCTACTTGCGGCAAGTGCCAGATAATGGATTCTCTCTAAGATGCAAAAGGTACATGAATTCTTGCTAAAAACATATAAATGAAAGAGTAGTGGACAAAATAAATGACTTCACTGGAGGCCGCAGCTGTCTGTTACTACAGGCAACAATGCAACCAAGCAAAGATCATTTTGCCTTCAAAAATAACAGGAAAAAATTTTGTTTAAGTGTTTAAAGTATTAAAGAAAGACTACTATTATGCACGAAAACCAAAAAAGTTTTGGGGAGTTGTAACTGCAATTTAAAACTCTGAATTGCAGAACATATGCCACCTAGTGTTGTAAGTTATAACTGCACAGAATGATACCTAGTATGTAGTAACTACAAGGTAAATAGTATCTATTCAAAGCAATGCAGGGAAGTCACTGCTTACAATTCAAACCTTTCACTAAAACTATACGCTGCTTGTTTAGAGATGTCTACTACTCCTTTTTATCACGTGAAATGGAGGACATGTCTTCCCCAACACCTAAATTAAATACTATACATTAAACAGAAGTCTTTGGATGAGTTAAGATCCTGAATATTATATGCAACAATTTCTTAATCGATGTAACTTCTCATATATTTGTTTTGTTTCCTAGTTATCAATAACCGACACTAGTAGTTACCCCAATTTTATGAAGGAAAATATGAAATAGTACAAATGTCTGAATTGAACAGACCTATCACTTGCCTTGAGGTGACTCAATAACAACATTTTTGTTTTTAACCTTTGTCATTAATTATGGTATACGAATTCAGTTCAGCCCACAAAAAGTTGACGTTTCTTCTTTTTTTTAAAGTTTATTTAAAGCAAGACAGAGAGGCAGAGAGAGAGAGAGAGAGAGAGAGAGAGAGAGAGAGAGAAAGAGAGAGAGAATCCCAAGCAGGCTCCACACTGTCAATGGGGCGGCTTGAACTCATGAACTGTGAGATCATGACCTGAGTGGAGGTTGGACGCTTAACCTACTGAGTCACCCAGGTGCCCCAAAGTCGACATGTTTCTTAAGGGAATTCTAATTCTTTTTTTTAAAAAATAAACTTTAATAAATTATAACTATGATAACATGTACATTAGATTAGTGGAGTTATGGTCCTGAGATTTGAGAATTATGTATTATTTTATATCACTAAATAATTACTCATTACTTTGCACATAAAAGGAGTTCAGACAATTACCTTTCATTTCATTCGCTGAAGCGCAGGTTTGAAACTTGATTTCTAAAGATTTAATGATAAGTAGGCTTGCTGCCCTGAGGATTACATGATCTGGACCTGGGACACGCTCACATGCAGGCTGAACTTCATCTCCACCGAAGCATGGAGGTTTTCCATGGACAGACAATGTCCTCAATAAGCCCAAATCCACAGCCTGCAAAACAGCATCAGCTAAAGCCAACATGTCGGCATCTAAATGCTGATCTGGAGGCATCAGGACAGGGCCAGACCCCCGGCACAGATCTTCACCCACTTTCCAGAGAAGGTACTTTTTGATGAATATGATGAACTTCCTTTTGACAAACGCCTGAACAGGCCAGGTAATAACATCTAGTACACAAGAAGGTTTCAAAAATAAAATCCTCTGGCAAGTGAAATGTAGCTTCAGGTGGATTCTGGAAGCTATAAGAAGTTCAAGCAATTCCAGGGACGCTATCAAGCTGTTTATTATTTTAGAGGTATCTTGGCAGCTTTCAAAATGCTGAGAAAATAAGGAATTGTAAAAAACTTCAAAAGTAGTGTCAAAAGGAGTCAGGAACTGCTTTAAAATTTCTGCAATGATAAAAATAGTAATATAAACAACAAGAAAAACAAAAGCTTCTTAACACACTATGTACAATTCAATTTTTATAAATATTATCACTTTGGATTATTTCACTCATGTGAACATGAAGATAAACAGGATAACAGCTAATAAGAAGAGGAGGTTTTTATAGACAATGGAATACTACCTAGCCATCAAAAAGAATCATTGCCATTTGCAATGATGTGGACGGAGCTAGAGTGAATTATACTAAGCGAAATAAGTCGGTCAGAGAAAGACAGATACCTCAGGATTGCACTCATATGTGGACTTAAAGAAACAGAACAGATGAACACAGGGGAAAGAAAGAAAAGAGAGGCAAACCAAAAAACAGACTCTTAACTACAGAGAACAAACAGGGTTACTGGGAGGGAGGTGGCCAGGGATGGGCTAAATGGGTGATGGGCACTGAGGAGGGCACTTGCTGGGAAGAGGACTGGGTGTTGTGTGTAAGTGATGAATCACTGAATTCTACTCCTGAAGCCAAGACTACACTATTTGTTAACTAACTAGAATTTAAACAAAAACTGGAAACAAATGAACGAACAAAATAATAACAGCTAATAACCATGGTCAATTATCCTTTTTACAAATATCAATAACATCGGACTATGAAAGGGATAAATAATAAGAGGTTTAATTTTTGCCTTTTGTTTTATTTTAAAAAAGTATCTTTAGTCAAGAAATTTGGAGGGAGAGTCTTTAGTTTTTCATACATGAGGACAGATCGGATGCTGTAAACTAAGTTTTAATCTTCGTTATAAACATCGCACCCCTTGGGAGCAAAAGAATGATGTTTATGGGGGACCATAATTTGTACCTGTTTTTTGTGAACATGTGTCTTTAAAGATTTCTTTTATCATAAAAGTGAGGGTCCAGAGGCAGTACACTGCTTTCTCGTTTTCAAGGTATTCGGAAAGATTTGTTTGGCAAAAAGCAATCCAGGAATTACTTAATGCTATCTACAAGTGAGAAAACAGAAAGTAGTTAAGTTATAATACAAAAGTTTCTTTACAATTACAAATTACCAATTATATACAATACAACTCCATGTAACATTTATTACTCCCTTGCCAAAAAAAAAAAAGCATAGTATTTGGAAAACAAGGACACAGATATCCTAATATTCTTTAAGTAAAAAATTCAACATGCCATAGAAATAAAAGCTCAACAGAAAACATGAAGATATTAGCAGGGATTACTTCTAGGTGGTGGAGTCATGTGTGGTTAATGTGTGGTTTTTATTTCATTCTTTGTACTTTCTCTCATTTTCCAGATTTTCTACTATAAATACCACCTTTTTGTATTTAAGGAAAAAAATGTTACTTTGAGAAACGAACAAATCCGTAGGTGCTTACATTTATTAATGAATCCAGAGATAAGAGAAAAATCTGATGCTTGGTTTGTTTGTTCGTTTTTTAATATTATGCTGAGGACAATTCTTAGAATTTATTTATATTAAACCTGTGAAAATGGTCTTGGTCTTCAGCAGGGGTTCCTAAATCTTTTGTTGGAGAAAAGGAAGCAAGCCTGCCTGCTCCTCTGAGAAGCTGAAGAAACTTCTGGACTGACCTGAAACCCAAACCTTGAGGTGAAGAATCTGATTTTTAATGATTTCTAACATATTTAAGACTCTAGGGGCACCTGGGTGGCTCAGTCAGTTGAGCGTCTGACTTTGGCTCAGGTCATGATCTCACAGTTTGTGAGTTCCAGCCCCGCCCGCATCCAGCTCTGTGGTGACAGTTCGGAGCCTGGAGCCTGCTTCAGATTCTGTCTCCCTCTCCCTCTGTCCTCCCCACTCGTGCTCGGTCTCTCTCTCTCTCAAAAATAAATATTAAAAAAAAAGACTCTAATCTGATACAAGTCACTATTATATTACTCAATTTTTACACTTTTGTGGATTTATATGAGCAAACATTCTACTGGTACAAACCTCTGAAGGGGAAACTCAAGTGCCAAAGATAATTTTAAAGAAACTATAAAAGAAATAACCTAATTTGATTACTTATCTTACCTCTTCTCTCATTTGGAAATACAGAAGCAGTGCAAGGCATTTTGCAGCCATGTGACATAACAGTTTATCCGAGTTTTGGAACATACGAGTCTATAGGAAAACAAATAAGTTTATCCGCGATTATCAAATGTTGTTAAAACTTTTGTCCTAAAAATCTGCATCTAAAGAAAAAAAAATCCCCAGAACACAAATGGCTTACTAATGTAGAATCGATGTCAGATGATTTTAAAAGAATTTTAATTATATCTCTGTATTTTTCCTTTGTGGGGAAGTCGGTTTCAACCGACAATATTCTGGTTATCATCACTTTGATTACTGTTAACTGAAGGAGCACGATTTCTCGGGCGCTGCACATTGGAAAGTGTCTCTTCGAACACGCAGACGCTACGGAAATGGTAGCCACCTTGGCATTGGGTGGCTGGTGCCTGCCTTGGACACCATGGCGGTGTGAGCATTCTGAAGAAGTGGTTGTAGAGCAATCTTGATCTAAAAATGCTGGGTTGAGATAAAAGATGTAATCACAGCTCTCGTTTTCAAGTGTGGCTCCCAGAAGTACCTTCTTGTATAATTGTTCTAACACCTCAAAGAAAGCTTTCATCTTGACTGCCAAAATAGGTCTCATGAGAAAGTGGACAACTCCAAAGTGTAAATATTAATCTTAGAAACGTGATGAATCTCTAAGAGGTTTCTTCAGTAAAACCTAAAACAGGAAAAATAATTTTAAAATTACAAGTGTTATATATATCGTAGTACAAGGGAAAGGCATCTGTTTCCACTTAATCATTAGTCTCTCAAGTTAAAGGTAAAGCCGACTGCTTAATTTCTAAAATGGAAAACTGGTAATAAGAACATTATTTTAAGATCATAAAAACGAAACACATGCTTTCCGTAAGATTTAAGGCCATAAAATTACTTTTAATTTTATCAGAGCAGAAACTTCACCTTCCCTGTAACATTTTTCAGTGGGCCATGAGGACTTCTCAACCTTGGCACTGACACTGGGGACTGGATAATTTTGTTATGGGGAAGCTGGCCTGTTCCTGGCAGGCTGCATAGCAGCATTCTTGGCCTCTACCCACTAGATGCCTACAGCACCTCTCTTGGGGGGCAAACCCACTCAGGATGAGACCCATGGGGCCACCTCCAATTCATTAACCTTCATCTCAGGGGCGCCTGGGGGGCTCAGTTGGTTATGCATCCAATTCTTGATCTTGGCTCGGATCGTGATCCCACAGTTCGTGGGATCGCGCCCCGCATCGGGCTCTGTGCTAACGGTGTGAAGCTTGCTTGGGACTTCCTCTCTCTCTCTCTCTCAAAAATAAATAAACTAAGAAAAAAAAAACCCTTCACCTTCAATGTATAGATGAAAACCTAGTTAGATAGTTACATGGCCAAACGATTGTGGTTATGATGATTAATTCCCAACTTCAAATTAAGTGACAATATAAAGATCCTTAGTCACCACTTTCAACATTAAATAAAAAATTTAAAAACATCATCCCAAGGAAAAGACAGATGTTAATAAGCAAAAGTAATCCAAACAGGAGCACACTGTACTTATAGCTGGATACAGCTTTAGATGTGTGGGTGTCTAAGCACTCACTGTTTAAACCAGCAATGGAGACCAGTAAGAGTGGGGACAAGGGGTCAGGCATGGCTTATAAAGCAGGGAATACGGACAATCACTGATAGATGAATACGAGAGAAAATATTATGAGTGTGAGTACAGGAAGTATTAATATAGTTACTAGCAAGCAAGGTGAGGAAAAATTTAAGATCTTGGCAGAACCTAGAGATTACTGAACATCCTTCCAATGGAATGCTGAGCCTCCAGGGAATTATCTGACCCTCTGGGATTCAGTTCTTTCATAGCCTTTGAGCTATTTCACACCTTTGTAAATTGCAGATTACTGATAACAATGCAAATAATTGTTGTCTCTCAACATGCAAATACAAGACTACACTGTATGTTAACTAACTTAAGAATAATGGGGAAAAAATGTAAAAAAAAAACAAAAAACAAAAAAAACCCCACAAAAACTAAAACTAAAACCAGAGGGAAAAAACACCAAAACATGCAAATAATTATCTGGTGGAGGGGCAACCCTCCCCTCAGTGGGAAAAGCCAATTTTGATTTCTATTTGTACATTGATTTCTACAGTCCTTAATCCATATAAACTCATGTGGCTCTTTAACTCTTCCTCTTTAAACTGGTTGTGACATTTCCCTAGTCCTTTCATTACTTAATGAGTTAAATACAATTGCTGATAAAGTCCATTGTGTACTGTGATGATTTTGTTGTCTGACAATCTATCCTTTAATAAACTCCCGTGGACTTGCCTCTTCTACTGGCGGCCCGTTTGTCTTTAACCTTGGTCCTCCCAGGAGGAAACCTAGGAGGCATGTCACTTAACAGTGGATGGTCTCACTGCTACAGTGTGGCCCACTGACCTGTCCCTGCCTGGTCTTTAAACCTCCCTTCACTACTGGTTTCTTCCCCATGCTTAGCTTCTAAGGCATTTAAATTGCTGATTCCTACCCCCTCCTCCACCAAGATGAAACTGCCTTGTTTTTGGCCTACGAGTATTAAGAAACCTATAAATTTTAACGAATGGTTATGAGTGAAACTTCGGTTAAGTTTCTCTGAATCTTCTTTTCAAACTGTGGCATACACCCGGCATCATTTGGAAACATAAGTAATTTTAATTATCGGTAACTTTGTTCTATCTGACAAAGTTCAATGTTATCTATTACCCTGAATACTGTGCTCCCAGAAAGCAAAAATGGTTAATGTTCCCAGAAAGCAAAAATAGTTAATGTTCCAAGAAAGTGCTCACCATGTTCCCAGATAGGATTCACCTCTATGCTTCTTTATTGACTCCCTCGTCTCATAAAAACTCACATTTTCTCCTTGGAGAAATTGAGAGGTATTCCATTATTGAACATTCTCCCTTTTGCAATAGCCTGAATAAAATTATCTTCTTAATTCTCTGGTGAGTTCTGTCTGCCACAAATCAGAAACTAGTTTTCATATTCTAGTTCAAAGTCCATTTCCATTGTACTTACTATCATAACTAAAATATAAAGTTTTAGTTATGATAGTAACACTTCTTCCCAATAAAACCAAAGACATCTTTTACTGAAGTTAACATAAACGACTGGCGTTTTTGTATGTCAAATATTCTATGACAACAGACTATTTTAGGTTTTAACTAATGGCACATGTGAGAGTGTATTGTAATTTTTAGCCACAAAAGAAATTATTTTTATTTCAATGCTACAGCAGTAAAAACACTTCCAGTAGTATTCCTATAAATCATAAGTCCTTAAATTTTTACCATGAATAAGAATAAGATTGCTGCTATTCAACCATTTTTGATCTATGAAAAGGGCCATTTCAGCATTCAAAACTGAACTGAATACCAATAAGTGAATAAATAGATAAATAAACAAATAAGCAAGTGAGCATTTTGGGGAGGGAGATATGGGCTGTTTTCTCTCATAGTGGGACCCAGGTTCTCTGATCAGCGTGGTTGCGAAAATCAGATTGAAAAGTTGTAAACTTTCAAACGAGAAGAGACAGATTCAAAATGACTCTTTATAGATAGAGGAAAAAAACCAAAGCATCAACTGGGCCCACAGATGCCAGGCAGGTGTAGGGGGACTAAGGACACACTGATGATTTCAAATAAGTTACTTAAGAGATGGCCTGTGAAGAACACTCAGACCCTCCTCCGCTGTCCCCCTGAAAGCAGGAAACTAACCTCCCCTCTGAGAGGTGTCCTTATCACCAGAGATAGGGAATTTAGAGCCAAGAAGGCTGTATGAACAACCCTTGTGACTTTTTACTAATTTACTACCCCAACCCAAATTCTTTTTAGAATCCCTTACTAATAAAACCTCCTGAAGTTAAGTTTTCTCTGCCCTGCCGAATTCCTCCAGATTTATTGTCTCTTTGTCTAAAAACTATAAGAACTGCCTATCTTGGTCATTTCTTTAGGTGTCCAGGTCATTATTGGGCCTCTGTGCCCTCGTAATAAAACCTTTTTTTTTTTTTTTTTTTTGGTAAATCCATCTTATGTAAATTTAATTCTTAGTTCCGCTGGAAGGCCTTGAAGAGTGGAGGAGGAATTTTTCTTTCCCTTCACAGGCACCAAATGAATTAAGAGGATAGATGCTAGACTAGTCCTTCTGTGACTAAGCATCAATTTTTCCTCATTACAAGGTCTTTTAAAATATTGATGTTGTCCAACGAAACCTGCACTGAAACAAATGTCTGTGAGTAGCCCATCAAGAGTTGTAGCTTTTTTTGTTAAATGAATTATAGTATGAAAGGAAAGGACAAATCCTGGAAAAACGAACGAGGGGATTTGACTAACCACACTTAGTGCTGTTCCAAGGCTGGTGCATCTCAAGCTCATTACCATGTTGGTCTGGAGGAAGGCGAACACCTCAGACAAGCTTTTGAGCCAGCGATACTAGATATAAGTGAGAGATCTAACCTGAAAAGGAAACAAATATCAGGAAAGGTCTGATTAGGACCGTAAATAGATAGTGTCTTTCAGAAAGTTTTTTTAGAAAAGGTCTCTTGGCAGAGGAGAAGGAACTCCGCACCAGATGGCCTAAGGGGATACCCGGCACAAGCCTAAAATCTGCCTCGAGTCTCTCTTTTACTGTTGAAGTGCTATAAATGATTTGAATTGTGTATTCTATTCCTAATAAGCCATTCACATCTTAATATAAAAGTAATATATTCCCACTCATCTTCACATAAAGTTGATGCTTCAGGAATAATAATTGTTAAAGTTTACTGAGTGCCTACTATGTGCCAGACACTGTTCTAAGTGGGTGATAGCTTCATAACAGCTTTATGAGGTTGATAATTATCATACCCATTTTACAAATAAGTAAATGAAGGCAAGGAGCGATAAAGTTAAAGAGTTAAGTGGCAGAGTCAGGATTTGAACTGACAAAGTCTGATTTCAAACCCTGGGGTCCTCCTCAAATTTTGTCTAATGCTCCAAGTCTCAGGACAATGGATGAGTAGAGAAGCTCTAATAAGCTTCCAAAGCGAAAATTTTCTGAGTGAAAACTCATCACACAGACTAATCTTCAACACTTTCTAGATTTTCTCCCATAATGCTGTAAAGCAGAATACCCATCCTTAGAATCATTTTTACATTCTGCACAAAATCTAAACTCAAGGTAAATTACCAAACAACTTCCCAATGCAAACCAAGATTACCTTTTTCAAAAGACACTCAGCAACCAAAGGTTAAAACACTAATCAAGACATCCATTTGATTGAACTTTTATATTAAATTACTTTCAGAAGATACATTAAACCCAGGATGAAAAGCCAAACTATCCACACATCATACATCAGTATCAGCCCATCAACAGTTTAAAGGCAGTATAAATATGAGTGACTAAGACCCTGATTTTACTTCACTTAAGATAATTTCAACCTTTTCATAAAAACTAACTCAAAATGGATCATGGGTTCAAGACTTAAAATAAGATTTTAGGAAAAAAGAAAAACGCAGGAGAAAAATCTTTGGGATACAAGGCTGGGCAGAGTTCTTAAACTTAGTTCCAAAAGCATGATCTATAAAGATAAGAATTGATAAACTGGACCTCAACAAAATTAAAAACTTTTGCTCTGTGAAAGACCCTACTAAGAGTGTGAAAAGACAAGCAATGGACCGAGAGAAAGGATTTGCTACTCACATTCCCAACACAGGGCTAATATCTAAAATCTATGAAGAACTGTCAAAACTCAGTATCTTAAAAGATAATAATAATTAGAAAATGGGCAAGAGACATGAACACACCTTTCCCTGAAGAGAATATACGGATGGCAAGTAAGTGCGCAAAAAGATGTTCAACCACATCAGCCACTAGGGAAATGTAAATTAAAATCACAGTAAATACACTATCACTATAACTGAAATAAAAATTAGCGATACCAAATTCTGGAGAGGATATGGAGAACCAGCCTACTCTTATGGTGCTGGTGAGATTATGAAATGGTACAGTCACTCTGGAAAGCAGTCTGGTAGTTTCTTTAAAAAACTAAACTACTCTTAACCATATGTTCCACCAATTGTGCTCCTTGGTATTTACTTGAAGGAGTTGAAAATTCACGTAAACACAAACACCCACCTGCACACAGGTGTCCACAGCAGCTTTATTCATAATTTCCAAAACTTGGAAGCAATCAAGAGATCTTTCAGTGGAGTGAAATAAAGTAAAGGTGAAGGAGTAAATAAACTGCGTTACATTCAGACAATGGAATGTTATTCAGTGCTAAAAACAAAGAGTTACTGAGCCATGAAAAAACACAAAGGAACCTTAAATGCATAGTATTAAGTTAAAAAAGCCAATGTGAAGGGCTATACTGTATGATTCCAACTATATGACATTCTGGAAAAAGTAAAGCTATGGAGACTGTAAAAAGATCAATGGTTGCCAGGGGTTAGGGTGGAGGGAAGGGATGAAGAGGGGAGTATTCCTATTTACGGCAGTGAAAATACGCTGTATGATCCTATAAAGGTAGATACATATTATATCTTTGCCCAAACCCAGAGAATGTACGCCACCAGGAGTGAACTCTACTGTGAACTATGGACTTGGGACATTAATGATGTGTCAGCGTAGGTTCGTCAATTCAACCACTCTGGTGGGGGCTGTTGATAATGCAGGGAAGGGCTGTGCATGTGCGAGGGGCAGGAGGTTTGTGTACAGGAAATCTCTGTACTTTCTGATCAATTTTGCTGTGAACCTAAAACTGCTCTAAAAAAAAAAAATCTTCAAAACAAAATAAGAAACTAAACATGCAACTACCCTATGACCTAGTAATTACACACCTGGTCATTTATTCCAACAAAATGAAGAATTACATTCACACAAAAACCTGTACACGAAAGTTCACAGCAGGTTCATTTAAAGTAGCCCCAAACTGGAGATAATCCAGATGTCTTTCAATGGATGAATGGTTGTACTGTGGTACATCCATACCACTCTGGAATACAATTCCACAGTAAGGAAAGAACTAATGATACATACAATAATTTGGATAGCTCTTAGGTAATTACGCTAAGAGAAGAAAGCCAATCTCGGAAGGTTGCACATTGTATGGCTCCGCTCTTGAAATGACAACATTAGAGGGATGGAGAAGAGATTAGTGGTTGCCAGCGGTTAGGGAGGGCTCCTCCCACTTGGTGGGTAGGGTTATAAAGACCAACATGAGGGATCCTTGTGACTATGGAACTGGTGAGAGCAACGCTAACCTACATGTGTGATAAAAATTGCATAGAACTAAATATACGTACAGATAAATGAACAGAGGTAAAACAGGAAATCCGAGTAAGATCAGTGATTATACTAAAGTCAATATCCAGGTTCTGATATTGTACGATAGTTGTGAAAGATGCTACCGTTGGAGAAAACTAGGCAAAGGGTATACGAGATCTCTGTATTATTTCTTACAATTGCATGTGAGTCTATGATTTCTCGAAATTAACAATTCAATTAAAAATATCATAATTTCAGGGGCACCTGGGTGACTCAGTCAGCTAAGCGTCTGACTTTTGGTCTTAGCTCAGGTCTTGACCAGGGTTGTGAGTTCATGCCCCACACTGGAATCCATGCTGAGCATGAAGCCTACTTAAAAAAAAGAAAAAAATATAATTATTTCTGATATAGACATCAGCCTTCTGATCCCGATGCGTAGAATTTCATTAATACCAACTATACCTAAATGCAAACATATTAGAACTTTGATTCTGAAAATTCCTAGACTGAAAACTGAGCAGAATGGCATTTTAAAACACTAAAACGTATTTTCTTAAAAAATATTCCTAAGTAAGGGGCACCTGGGTGGCTCAGTCAGTCAAGCATCTGACTTGGGCTCGGGTCATGATCTTGCTGTTCATGGATTCTAGCCCCGCGTTGGGCTCTGTGCTGACAGCTCAGAACCTGGAGCCTGCCTCCGATTCTGTGTCTGCCTATCCCTCTGCACCTCCCCTGCTGGCACTCTGTCTCTCTCTCAAAAATAAACATTAAAAAAATTTTTTTTAATATTCCTAAGTAAAAAATAGGTAGAAATTTTAAGGGCACAGTCTATTCATTAGAAAACATTCTGCCATCACCCAATTTCAAAATTATCGAAAAACAAACAGCTAGTATTTTAAGCTTTTTTTGTATACAGAAAAGAACATCAGCAACAAAAAAAGATACCACTATCTCTTTTAGGAGATTTTCTTTAGATAACCTATATATTTAAATTCAGAATGCAGAAAAATCATTACTTTCATGGTCAATGTTCTAATGAAAAAAGTGTTTTTCTTTATAGGAAAAGCTACTATAGTTTGCAGGCAACTGGGAAACTCAAAATTGGGCTTTGGTCTAATGCAACAGTAAGTTCAAGTCTGATCACGGCTCGACAGATCCACGCGGCTCCATTACTGAAGACGCTCTGATTCTAGAGGCAGAAGTTGAGGCACTCTAAACAAAGGCTATCCTTCCATGATTCCGGTTTCTGTCCCAACTAAGACACATTATGTCTAAACAAACAAACAAACAAATGAATGATGAATAAACAAACAAGTGAGTCTAGTTAGAGTCTACAGAAAGTTCAAGGGTGGCACCAAAATTAGGGGAGGCTGATGAGGGTGGCTAAGGCATTGACAAGGCCTGGAAGACAAAAGGAACATAGCTGGTGAACTGTGATTTCAAGAGGACCTTCCCCCCCTATGGATGTGGAAGGGATATCTTCCAACAGCATGTCATATGCTGGGCATCTTCCCTTTGCCTTCCAAATTCTACTCTTCATCTTTCTCCATGCCCCAGTATTCACTAATATTTGAAGTTTTAGGTAGAGCAATCAGGCAAGAAAATGAAATAAAGGTATCAGAATTAGAAAGGAAGAAGTAAAACTGTCTCTGTTTGCAGATGACATGACTTTACATAAAGGAAATCCTAAAGACTCAACCAAACAAATGTTGGATCTAATCAAAGAATTCAGTGAAGCTGCAAGATACAAAATTAAATATGAGAATGAGTAGCATTTTAGTATACTAACAACAAATTTTCTGAAAAAGAAATTGATCCCATATATAATAGCATCAAAAACAAAAAAACACTTAGGGATAAATGCAACTAAGGAGGTGAAAGATCTCTGAAAACTATAATGCAATGATAAAAGAATTCAAAGACAAAATAAATGGTAAATTTTCCCATGTTTACATATTAGAAGAATTAATATTGTTAAAATGTCACTACCAAAAGCCATCTATACATTCAATGCCATCCCTATTACGATTCCAATGGTGTTTTTTATAGAAGTAGAAAAAACACTCCTAATATTTATGTGGAACCACAAAAGACCCTAAAAAGCCAGAAAAAAGTCCTGAGAGAGAACAAAGCAAGAGACATCACAGTTCCTGATTTCAGTCTATACTATATAAAACTACAGTCATCAAAACTGGCATAAAAACAATCAGACCAATGGAACAGAATTGAGAGCCCAGAAATAAATCCCCACATATACAGCCACATCTAACAGGGGATTCAAGAATATTCAATGGAGAAAAGACAGTTTTTTTTCAATAAATAGTGCTGAGATGATTGGATATTTACATGTAAAAGAATGGAATTGGATCCATATCTTACAATCACAAATATTATCTTGAAATTAATTAAAGACTTAGATAGAAGATTAGAAGACCTGAAACCATGAAACTCCTAGAAGAAAACACGAGAATAAAGCTCCTTGATATGGCTAAGCAGAAGACACAAAATAAACAAGTGTAACTATGTCCAACTAACAAGCTTCGGCACAGCTGTATAAAGCATCAGCAAAGTGAAAAGAAAAAGGTTTGGAGGTTCCAAACCTATGGGATGGAAAAAAGTATTTGCCAAGCATACATCTGATATCCAAAATACATAAAGAACTCGTACAACTCAACCAAAAAACCCACAAATAATCCAATTTAAAAATAGGCAAAAGAAGAGAAACAAAAGCAAAAATGAACTATTGGGATCTCACCAAGATAAAAAGCTTCCTCACAGCGAAGGAAACAATCAGCAAAAGTAAAAGGCAACCAATGGAATGGGAAAATATATTTGCAAATGACATATCAGATAAAGAGTTAGCATCCAAAATCTATAAAGAATTTCTCAAACCTCAAAAACAAATACTCCAATGAAGAAACGGGCAAAAGACATGAGAATAGACATTTTTCAAAAGAAGACATCCAGATGGTTAACAAACACATGAAAAAATGCTCAACATCCCTCATCATCAGGGGAATATAAATCAAACCCACAATGAGATAGATCTCACACCAGTCAGAATGGCTAACATTAACAACTCAGGCAACAACAGCTGTTAGCGAGATACGGAGCAAAGGCAACTCTTTTGCACTGTTAGTGGGAACGCAAACTGGTGCGGCCACTCTGGAAAACAGCGTGGAGGTTCCTCAAAAAGTTAAAAATAGAACTACCCTACGACCCAGCAATTGAACTACTAGGTATTTATCCAAAGGATATAGGTGTGCTGTTTTGAAGGGAACATGCGCCCCAATGTTCATAGCAGTGCTATTAACAATAGCCAAAATATGTTAAGAGCCCAAATGTCCATCGACAGATGAATAGACAAAGAAGATGTGGCATATATATACAATGGAGTATTATTTGACAATCAAAAAGAACGAAATCTTGCCATTTGCAACAATGTGGATAGAACTAGAGGGTATTATGCTAAGCAAAATTAGAGAAAGACAAATATCATATGACTTCCCTCATATGTGGAATTAAAGATACAAAACAGATGAACACAGGGGAAAGGAAGCAAAAAGAATATGAAGACAGGGAGGGGGACAAAACATAAGAGACTCTTAAGTATAGAGAACAAACTGAGGGTTGCTAGAGGGGTTGTGGGTGGGGGGATGGCTAAATGGGTAAGGAGTATTAAGGAAGACACTTGTTGGATGAGCACTGGGTGTTATACGTAGGGAATGAATCACTGGAATCTACTCCTGAAATCATTATTGCACTATATGCTAACGAACTTGGATGTAAATTAAAAAATAAAAATTAAAAAATAAAAATGGGCAAAGGAGCTAAATAGACATTTTTCCAAAGAAGACATACAAAAGGCCAACAGGTACATGGAAAGATGCTCAACCCCATCACTCGTTTGAGAAATGCAAATTAAAACTACAATGAGATATTACCTCACACCTGTTAAGAATGGCCATCATGAAAAAGAGTTAACAAATGCTGGCAAGAGGTGGACAAAAGGGAACCTTTGTGCACTGCAGGTGGGAATGTAAATTGGTGCAACCACTATGGAAAGCAGTACGGAGAATCCTTAAAAAATTAATAACAGAACTACCATATGATGCAACAATTCCACTTCTGGGGATATATCCGAAAGCATAAAAAAAAAAAACAAAAAAATCCCTGAAAACACATCTGCACCCCCGTGTTCCTAACAACAATATTTACAGTAGCCAAGACATGGAAGTGACCTAAGTGTCCACGAGTGGATGAAAAAGTTGTGTAATATATATATGATGGAAACACTCTGCCATAAACAATGAGGAAATCCATTTGCAACAACATCCATGGACCTTGGAGGCATTATGCTAAGAAAAATACTGTATAATCTCACTCATATGTGGAATCAAAACAAAAAACAACCCCAAACTCATAGAAAAAGAGATCAGACTTGTGGTTATAAAGGCAGATGATGGGGTGGAGGGGAATTCGAGGAAGGTGGCCAAAAGGTACAAACTTCCAGTTATAAGTTTAATAAGTACTAGGGATGTAGGTACACCGTGACGACTATGGCTAACACTGGTGTATGACATAGGAAAGTTGCTAAGAGAGTAAGTCCTAAGAGTTTTCATCACAAGAAAAAAATTTTTTTTTCCTTTTTTTTTTTCTTTCTTTTTTTTTTTTTTTCATTTTATCTATATGAGAAGATGGGTGTTGGCTGAACCTTCTATGGCAATCATTCTCAATTCATAAAAATCACACCATCATGCCATATGCCTTAAACAGATACAATGATGTATGCCAATTATTTCCCAATAAAATAGAGGAAAACAGTTGGGATCTTTAAATTTCAGTCCTTTATAGCCTTTCTCTTCTTAGAGCAATTTCATAAATTCTCAATGTCTTTAATTATTATCTTCATGCTAACAATTCCAGAATCCAGAGTTAGGATTTAGCTGTCTTCTGGGCGCCATACTCAAGTATGCCCAGAGAGTTCTGGGCTTCAGGCTCAAAATGCCATCCGACAGTTGTGCTTGGAGGTCCCACAGGCACCTTCGGCACAAATTCAACTCGACTTCTACGGTTCCTCAAACTTGTTTTCTCCTACATCTCAGTTTATGGTGTCTGTATCTCCGAGTCACTCAAGCTAGAGACCTGGACATCTCCCTGGAACCCTTCCTCATCCTGCTTCTCTCCATTCTCACGGCCATCACTGTAGTACAACACTTCTCCCCCAACAAACTGCAACAGATATTTTGCTACGTGGTCTTTCTTAGCCCACCTTACACCCACTTTCCTCTTAAAAACCTCTCCACCCTCCTTAGGAAAAAGTCCAAACCCCTGGACTGGGCTTAGCAGGTCCTTCAAGATCTGCCTCTTGGAATCCCCTCACCTTTCTGCCCCACAAACTAAGCTACAGATTTTCTCTAAAGTCCTCAAAAACCATGCACTTTAAGGGTTCCCAAGCTTTGCTGGCACCTTCTGACTAAATCACATTCATCCTTCTCCCTCCCACTCTCAATCTTTAATGTAGAAACCTTCCAGGGGAAGCCTTTCACATATCCAACTCAGGATTAGGGGGCCCTGCCAAGTGCTCCCTCAGCCTGTACCACAGTATTTATCTCACTGCATGGTCTGTAAATATTTTCTAGTTTGGTTTACCCACGCTTTGACTATGGGCTTCCCTGGGCAGGACTAAGCTATTTGCTTACATACGCCAATAGGTAGCTCATGAGGAAAGCACCAAAACATGAACTCCTGAATGAAGAATAGTGTGAAAGACAACATCAGGGGCGGGGTAGGTGGGGGGGAGCAAATTCAAAGTGTTTGCAGCGACCCCCATCTGCTACCCAACATCTTAATTTATCTTATTAGTTAAAAGTAACTGACATATTAAATTGTTTCCTTTATTTAATCAGATATGCCTTTCTATGTGGACATTGGTGGTAGCCAAATGTTTGGTATATCGAATAGGTTAGTTTAAAATAATGTCAACGCTTGCTTAGATTACCAGAAAAGCCTTCCACATTTGCAGTAAACCCCCTTCCAGCTACAGTCTTTTCCACAGAGCAGCCAAGGACCTTTCCAAAACATAAGTAAGATAATGTGACTTCTCTACATGGCTTACAAGGTCCTGCAAAGATCCGCAGTTTGTCCCACACCCCCAACCTTACTACCAATCATTCTCCCTCTTACTCTGCTTGATTACGGGGGTCTTCTTTCTTGTGGTTGCCGTTAAACAGCAAAGGATAGTCCAGCATCAGAGACTTTGCACTGTTGATTCCATCTGCCTGCAAAATTATTGCCGCCCCCCTCCCCGCCCCAGATCTTGCCACGGTTGGCCCTTCCTCATTCAGATCTTAGCTCAAATGTCACCTCCCCAGAGACCTTTCCTGACTACTTATCTAAATTAGTCATCATATCCTAGTCAAATTCGATCCCATTATTTGCTTCACTTTCTTTATATAACCTATCACTACGTGGTAATTTTGTGTTCACGTCTCCCACGTTAAAGCGAAATCTCCAGGAGTACAAGTGATCGCACCTATCTTGTTCACTGTGGTCTCCCTATCGGCTAGAACAGTGCCTGGCCAGTAAACACTTAAATGAATGCATGCACTCAATAAACCCGTACATCTCGCGTTATTTTCCATTCTCCTTTCCCCTCCATTGTCAGAAATCCGTGAGGGTCGCTATCCTTGAAGGAAAGCTCTTGAAGCGTTACCGCCGTTCCAAAGAGAGTCCTCTTCTCCTCTCCGGGCGAGGCAAGCCCAGCCAGGTAGATAACGGGGCCTTGGGGGACCGAAAAATAAGCCACAGACCCGACACCCACCTCTGAAAAGCGCCGAGGAGGGGCGGCGGCACAGGGGGCCCCTCTCCTTCCTTCCTGCGGCCTGCTGCCTCCCCAACCTTAGACCCTCTAACCTGCCTCTCAGTCGGCGGCACACACTCCTCCCCCGCCGCCGAGCTCCACGGCCGCTCCCAGTTACCTGCCGGGGATCTGGCTTGGGAGACTCAGCCTTGCCACCGCCATCCTAACCAACAGCAGCGCCCACCGAGCCACCGTAGTTCGCGGAAAGTATAAACTGGTTTCTCCTTCCGCATGCGCAGAGGTCCCGTTCGGCGTACAGTGTCTCTTAGCAACGGCTTCGAGTCCCTCCGCCAGGGGCGGAACATCGGAAGCCACAGGGGGGACGCCGAGGGGGAAGTGAGTGAGGCCAATCCGAGACGAGTCCCAGCCTCGATCGGCACGCCTCCTCTAACTGTCGCGAATGCGCAGACGGCTTTACGGCAGGCAAGGGGTGGGGGCAGCTGGGGGTAAGGAGGAGAGAAGGAAGCAACCAACCAACCAAGTCGCCCCCACCCCCCACCCCCACCCACCCCGGACCTGGTTTACGGCTCCAGGCTCAGGCTCCAGTGCGGCCGCTGATTGGCTGCTGAAGGCTTGGTCCCATCCCAGTGACCCCAAAGTGCTGGAGGGAGGGGGCGGGGGTGGCCCAGTGCAAAGTGCATCCCGAAAGCCCCCTGCCTGGAGCCCCCGCGGCTGGCACTTCAGACCCTGTATGACCCGGGACCTCGCTGCCCCGAGACCTCCCGTGTGCCCCCGTAGCTGGGAGCCTCCGGCCCGGAGCGCGGCAGCCCCCTGCTCCGAGCCCTCAGACCGGGACTGCCCCCCCCACCTAGCCGGGACTTCCTCCCTGCACCCCTGCCCCGAGGCTGCCCGGCGGTCAGGATCGTCGCCCCCATTCTGTTCGGCTGTCTGGATGCTCGGCAGGCTGGGGCCGTGAGGCACCGAGAAGGATCAGGAACACCCGTGTCCGGCCCTGCCTGGGGTGTTTGTTCAATGGAGAAGTTGGTGAGTGTGGAGAAGGCTGAAAGGAGGAAGAGAAGCAGCAGCTGAGGAGACAGGTAAAGTCAGTTACCTCCCCCAAGGGGAAGGGGGTCGGCTGGGAGGAAGAATCACTGCTTCTTCCTGCCTGCTCTTATCACTCTTCCTTTTGCTACCCCCTCTCAGAGCCCCCTCCTCCTCGCCCCTGGGTCACTGCACCACTCACTGGTTTTTGCTTTCCAGGTTTGAGCTTGCTAGAGGAGACGAGAAGGTAGGAAGGGGTCAAGGCACCCACCAGAGAAGCAGCAGAGAGCCTGTGACCAGCATTCTCTATAAAGGTAATAAGCCAGACCTCCCCTCCCCCATTGTTTATTTCTAGCCCCTACCTCATTAAGCATTGCTTTATTTTCAGCGTGGTTACCTGGAAATGCAACTCTATCCTGGCACCCAATTTCCCAGCAAAAACTAAAGACTGCTGGTGGCTGATCCTTAAGATTTTAATTAATAATAACTTCTCTATCCCAGAAACATATTTTTCCCTTCTCTGTACATCGTGTTTTCTTTTTTATTTATTTTTTTTGCATTATCTTTCGGTACCCTGTACCATTTACCCTGCTCTGAGACTTTGGGACCTTTTTGTAGCTTCCCCCAACCTTACTCTCAGAGGAATTCCTCAATTCCTTGTTAATTGCTTGTTAATTCTGAATGACTCTGCTTTTTAATTAAACCACAATTTTCTGTTTTCCCCTTATGTCTTCCTATCATCTTTCCTCAAACTCTGTCAGAAAATCTTTTGAGTTAACTGACAAGGGTTTGGTAGAGGAAGATACAGTAACGGCTTGAAATTTATGAATTTCAGAAAATAACTTGACTTTTTTCTAGTGAAAAGTGAATCTGTGTACCTTAATAGCATGGATAGTATGAAAGCAATATTTGCTCCTGAAGCACTTGCCTATAACTAACTCTTTCTGCTTTTATGTGTTTCTGTGTGACATGTGGATGGGTTCTGAAACTGTTATAAAACAATAAGTAGTATATGTGACACCTTAGATTTTCTAGAAGACTTTACAAAACTTCATACAATATTTTGTTAATCATTTGACACTCAAGAATTTGAAAACAAAGGGATGTTTTTGTGTGTTTAGAATCTAGGGCTTTATCCATGCATTCTTCATAGGTAAGGTTTCTTATTTCAAAATCCTTACAGATAATTTGTTAGATTGAAATTTAAGCATCTAATTCATGTGATCACATTTCCGTTGCCGTATTTTGTTACCGCCTCTGAAAAATGCACCAAAGGTAAGTTTAGGACATTCATGTAATTCCTAAAGAGGGAATATGGTCAGGGAAATTATAGAAGAGTTAATTCACAAATTAGTCAAGTGAATGACTTCTCTAACATCCAATAACAGGAGTATAAAGTGACTTGTTAATCTCAGAGTTATTTTAATATCTCAGATTGTTTAGGGAATTTCAGGTACAAAGAAGTACTTAAAATAGCAGAAGTTGGTAGGAAATCATTGATTTACTTTGTTCCACTGGACTTTCTGCCTTCCCCAAAAAGAAATTAATGCCTTTCCTAATTCTTTTAATTGTAAAGACACACTTTTAAGTGTTCTGAGGGCTTGCATATTTTTGAGACGTGGAACTGGACTCCAAAGGGAGAGTGTATGCTACTGAATGGAACTGAAAATCAGTATCTTCCAGTGACTGTTCCATGGTGAACATTTAGGGCAGCCTTTATGTGCATATAGGGTCCACTTCACTTCAGTAAAAGCTAGGCAGTTTTCATTATGCAGATACGCACATCACCAGAGAAATGCCCAGTGATGACTTTAGGAATTTTTGTTTTTATTTAAAAACATATTTGAAGCATATTTTTAGGGTAAAGATAATGATGTGTTTTCCACTCAGGCCTTCTCACTTGCATATTTTTTCTGCTTTAGATATGACTCTAGCATGTTTTCATTTGCAAGGGGCGTTATCACCTGAGATGGTAAAGGGAGCAGGTCTGTGGCATGTAAGGTGACAGGGAGAACACTGCTTTCCTCTGGTTGCCAGCCAGATCATTCTCACTGCTTAAATAATATTTCACGGCTCCTCTCAGCTTTTAATGGTTTTTCTACGATTAGGGAATATGTATATAAATCGTTGGCCTCTATTCCTCATATTAACATGATTGAGAGGGTTTGGTCTAGACTACGCTGAACATTTAAAACGTTTAATATGGGTAATTATTTACCAGCATGGACAGTTAGGTAGTTTATATTTTTCAGACTGGTAGTTAACTTTGTGTTAATTTGATTTCCAGGTATACAGGTTTTTAGAGAAAAAAAATGGACAGAGCCTGATTTGATAACCAAATATAGACTTATAGTCACATAGGGAGAATAACTGATTTTAACTGAAGATGTACACTGATGCATTTAGAGTATGCTCTGGCTCCATACTTATATTCTTTATACCTGAAGTAATAACCATGCAAGATTATTTCATGTTATATATATATATGTATATGTCTATTTTCTTCACGTTTAACTTTGGTAACACAGAAGTTCATACTATTCCTAAAAAGTCTAAAGTCAGATAAGGTTTATATATTACCTAATATCTGACTTACAGCCTTTTCTTTCATTCTCAACTGAAGACACTCCCTAAGGAGAGCGATTGCCTGTTTTCTTACACACCTTCTAGGTTCTGATGTAAGCCTGCTACAATGATAAAGCCAGACAGGGGTTAATAAGATAATATTGACAAGACCGCCTCATTTACAACACTTGTGATTGAAGCCTTGCGTTGAGTCTGGATAAATGAATTATACAACTTCCTGTCTTGCCTCCTTCACATTCTGTGAAAATGGTTGGTTTTTCTGCTGGAACATTTGAGAATTATAGATAAGTTGTGCATGATAACACATCCTTGTGTTACATGGCGGCCCAGTAATTTGGAGGAAATGTGAATACCTTTACTTGTTTTAGAACATAAACACCATGCTAACCATGTGGAGTGATAATAAAAAATACTTATACTTTATTTCGGGTTCCAGGCTCTTGGTCATACAAATAGTGCTGGTCAGCATAGACCTCAGCCATGTTGCGTACTTGGGCCTTGTAGTGTTTCTGTAGCCATCTTCTTTCTTAGAAGTTGTGACCCAAATGGTGGTTGGTTTTTCACAGAGCCAGTATGTTTGGAGTTGCTGATTTTATTTTCTTACCAGCCTGTATCTCTGCTCTACAAAGAAATGCTTATTTCCTTTTTTGAGTAGCAAGCTGTTATCTTGTTTCTAGTTGGTGTGAAATCTGAAAGCACAGATCTAATTTGTATCACTTAATCCAAAAATGTGTGGACTTTTAGTGAAAATAATATGCAAAGAGCCATTAGTGGCTAATCATTTATGCCAGAGGAAACCAGGGACATGTGGCAAATCTGGTGAAAGTTTTATACAATTTTAGACAGGTCTTCAATATATTTTATTTTATAGTTATTTTACTCTTTACTCTGTTCTGTGAATATAAACTTCTTTTAATTACATGAAGCAAGAAGTTTAGTTTTAACTTAATGGAGTTCTTTTGGCATCTTTAATGGAATTTAGTGTTAACGTTTTTATCTTTTATTTTTTTTTTAATGTTTGTTTATTTTTGAAGGAGAGAGAAAGAGAGCACAAGTGGGGGAGGGGCAGAGAGAGAGGGAGACACAGAATCTGAAGCAGGCTCCAGGCTCAGAGCTGTCAGCACAGACCCCGACGCAGGGCTCGAAACCACAAACTGCGAGATCATGACCCAAGCTGAAGTCGGATGCCCAACCAACCGAGCCACCCAGGCGCCCCAGTATTAACATTTTAATTCCTAAATGTGTAGTGTCTGGTATGGTCAACAGTGTAAAAGCTCAGAAGCCTGCATGGTTTCCTTTTGACCTGACGTAGATTAGAAAAGATGGATTCGTAAAATTTAAACAACACTATTCACCACACTATCATGCAGTAAAACCTCCTATAAAAATGATAGACATTGGGGAAGTGGCTCATTTTGATACATAATTCTCAAGTCTTCTTGTCTGTATGTTTTGTTTTTTTTTTTTCTCTTTTCTGACTAAAACCTGGAATGGAATTTCTAAGATTGTACCCTCAGAATTTTAGTCATTCTGAGTCATTAATTTAAAACAGCTTACATTGAGAAAATCGCCTCCTTGGCCATATTCTGTTATTTTATAGGTGACTTCTTCATGAACTATGAGATTCAAACCTGCATTCCTTGAGTTCTGAGAAATAGACTTTTTTACATTCTCATGTGTGGATGTCTCTGTGAATTTTGTTGTTGTTGTTAAGTATTTATTTTTGAGAGAGAGTAAGAACATGTGCAGAGGAGCAGGAGAGGGGCAGAGAGAGAGGGGGACAGAGGATCTGAAGGGGACTCCACACTGACTGTAGAGAGCCTGATGCAGGGCTTGAACTTACGAACTGTGAGATCATAACCTGAGCCAAAGTCAGATGCTTAACTGACTGAGCCACCCAGGCGCCCCAACTTCTCTCTGATTTTTTTAATAGTACGTTTAGCACTAGATATTGTATTTACTTTTTAAGTTGGATAGTCTTTTTTTTTTTTTAATGTATTCGTATGTGGATTGCTATACTCGATTAAGTGCAAACTCTCCTAAAATAACACCAAGATAAAATTAATTACTTGTCTGGTGCTTTGGCTTGTTAGGATATTTTGGTATCGGTAATAAGTCATTGCCTTTCATAATTTAAGGGATGCGGCTGACAAGGTACTATGTGTGCAAGATATGTGTGTCTTATGTTTTTTTCCAGTAAGAACTATTGCACGCAAAGAGTGCTTTTTTGGTTTAAACCTGTAGTTATTGTTTATAGCACTTGGTATTATCAGAAAAGGGAAAAATGATCTTAACGGTTTTAGGTGTATCTGATTTATTTTAAGTATGCAGAACTCTCTAGTAAAGTTCTACCGGGGGCAGCACCAGTGGCCATGGCCTAGCAGTGTGCCAAACACACGTTAGGGGCTCCGTGGACTTTCATTTGTCTGATTGAAGTAGCCCATATGGCATTATTGCAAGTTACTGTGGTTTGTGCATCTTTCTTGTTCAGAGAAATAGTCACTTCGTCCTTTAACACAAAGTCTTTTCTCGATATTATTAATAAATCAGTACCATTTCATATTCCCCTCAACCCCCACCTTGCACACCCTCCTCCCCGCTTACCCCCTCTGCCTCCATGGAAGTGGCAATGGGTAGATGGAAGGCATAAGAACAAGATTCCTAAAGACTTGAAACCATGGAGGGCCATCTCTGCTCCTCTCGGGAGGTAGGGGACGAGGACACCCTTAGATGTAAGGGACCCAGTGGCATTGATTTTTTTGAAGTGTAGAGGTAACTCATGTGGAAAATAATCGCCTGTTCATTTATGGAAAATGCTGGGGGCTCATTGTTGGAGACCTCGGTTTGCATTTTTTAAACACATTTTTTATTTTAGTATAGTTTTAGATTTACAGAAAAATTGCACAGATAGTACAGAATTCCTGTATACTCCACACCCAGTTTCCACCAACAGCTTATATTAATAGATGCATTTGTCACAATTAATGAACCAACAATGAACATTATTATTAATTAAAATCCATATCATGTTCAGACTTCTTTAGCTTTTACCTAATGCCCTTCTTCTGTTCCAGGATCTCATCTAGGATACCACATTACATTTAGTCATCTTGTTTCCTTAGGCTCTTCTTGGCCATGACAGTTCCTCAGACTTCTTTGTTTTTGATGGCCTTGACATTGTGAGGAGTACTGGTCATGTATTTTGTAGAATGTTCCTCAACTGGAATTTGTGTGGTATTTTCCTCATGATTAGATGGGGGGGTTGGGCTTTGGAGAGAAAGATCACCAAGGTAAATTGCCATTCTCATATCATACTAGTAACATGACTTGGCACAGCTGGCTGGTAACCGTGATCACCAGGCCGAGGCAGTGTTTTTCGGGTTTCTCGCTGTAAATTTGCTCTTTCCCTCCTTTTCCATGCTGTTCTCATGGGAAGGAAGTCTTTACATGGCCCACACTAAAGGAGAAGGGAGTTATGCCCTAGCTCCCTGAGCAGGGGGGGATCCATACAATTATATGGAATTCTGCACAGGGAGATTCATTTCTCTTCCGCCCTTTATTTGTTCAATCAGAGCATTATGGACCTATTGGTATTTATCCCAGACTTTGGGTTAGAATCCATAGTGCTTACATTATCTTGTTCAAATTGTTCCATCTTGGCCACTGAGAGCTCTTGTGATTGGCTCCTGTGTTCCTGCGACATTCCCCCATCGCTGCATTTCTCTTTGAGCACTTCCTTTTTGGCACAGTGAGGCGCTCCAGGCTCATATTGTATATTTCCTGCCCCACTCTCAGAATTGGGCATTTGTGTAAGGATAGTTCTGCATTTTTTGCAGCTTGCCTTGTAGGAGTTGTTCTGATCATGTCTAATTCTCTGATTCATTTTTTAAGAAATGATAGGCAGTTTTAAGTTAAATATTATTTCCAAGTGCACGCTGGCCAAGTCCTTGGCCTTTCTTGAAGGAGTTTGACAAGGGAGAAAAAAGGTGTGGAAAAAGGAAAGGGTCAAAGTGGACTACATACTGACGTGGATCGGTTGAAAATTCTGGTGTGCAACCAGCGGCATCTATGACTGCCGCTCTTCCCTATAGTATGTCAAGTTGTCAGGTGACCCACCCTTTCCTGTTTAAGCGATGGAGGGCTTAGCATACCCACCCCACTGGGATGGGGTAATAGTTCTCCCAGTGAGTAATTTCTAGAATGATTCAAGCATAAAGTGTGGAAGTCACTTAGTGTGTGCTCTTAACCTTACTGGAGTTCACAGACCTAGGATTTAATCTATATGAAGAAAGGGCCTTTTTTTCTTTCAGTTGCGGAGAGGATTTTTCCAGAATTCATATAGGGAAGCTGGCAAGAGTGTTGTTCATCTTTTACGCAGTTTGATGTATATATATAAAGGAATAACCATTTCAAAATGATTAACATAATGCTTTTTGGGGCATGTGAAGAACCAGCATTTAAAGACATACTCTCCTTTCGGTTGTCATAGATTCCATTTTGGCCCTGGCCACCTACTGTATTGAATGAACACATACTTTCATTTTTGTTCTGTTTAGAAATTGCAAGCGCCTCACAGTGTCAGTTAAAAAGTAATTCAGATGAAGCAAGTCTGAAAATATATTCTGAATACAGCAAAAGATAAGATAAAAGGAACCTGTGCTTGCATCTGAATTTCAAATGTGTGATTTTTTTTAATTTACTCTTTTTCAAAAAACTGTCCTTTTAAGAAAAAAAAATTCCTGAAATTACACCATATCCTGTACCAGTTTAGAGATTAATGTAAGTCTCAAGATCATTTTCTGTAAGAACTGACCTGAGTTCTTACATCTCTGCTCTGAAAGTTTTGTTATAAAGCACTAAACTTTAAGGTCATCGAAAGGTAGAGTGTGTAGGCAGCTCTGATTCCTTATTATTTTTAGGTAACTTCCCATAATTGGTATTTGTTTTTAGGTTAAGAAACCTCATTCACGCCGCAATCTGGACACACTCTGAGCCTCCTCCTCACAATGCTGTATGTGCACAATGGTTATTAGGCAATCTACGTATCAGGAGAAGGGACATTCTTCCATAAGGTAAGTGACTGAGGGTCGTTGGTCATCTGTGCAGCTCTGGGGAAGAAAATCCATATAACTTTTGCTTTTCCTTTCAAAGCAGCTAACATACACTAAACACAACACTTGCTAAAAGAAAATCCAGGTTTGTTTTGTTTTTGTTTTTTTTTTTGATACTGTTTGAATCTTACGTGGTAGACCTTATTTAAGAGCCAAGATAATTGTCTCATTTAAAAAAAAAAATCTGTTAAAGCTGATTTTGAGCATATAGTGGTAGTTTTCATTAATTTCTTCCACTTGGCTTCAACATCTTCTCTTATAACTCTAAAAATACACAAAAACCTATTCTAAAAGGGTTCTTGGTTTTGACATTTTTGAGATGAGAGACTTAGATTTATAGTGTTGATTGAAAAAGTAATTAAGTGAAGAGATAAGGGGGAAATCATGTTTATTAAGGAAACAAATTGTCAGGAAATTTCTCATTTCCAAATTTTCTCTGAGGAAATAGCTTTTGTAGCAGTAACCTGATATTTTTAAATTATATTACTTACTAGTAATACTTTTGAGTTTGAAATAACCATTTTCAGTTTATAAAACAACACAGGATATTTTATTGTACTCTTAAGCTGTGATGATTTGACCTAGGTCAGGCTTAAGTTTACCTTTGCACAATCTGTAGCGAGAGATTTTACAAGATAAATTATTATTGGTAACAAGATTATCCCAAGATATCTAACCTACATAGGAGACCAAAATGTCTTTAAAGGACTTTATCACATAATTTTTTATTTTTAGAAATGGAAGCCGCCTAATTAGGAGATGAGTCTAATCTATTCCTTAAAATTAGCCCAGATGGAATGGCTTCTTAGAAGCATGTTAGTTTAAGCTTCTGTAAGCTTCTATAAATACGCTTAAAAACACACTGAAAAAGTTTTTGTACACACACACATGTAAGATGCCACTTTTCACAATTCAATTTGGCCTTTTTCCTCTTTGCATGAAGGCGATCTCATTTTATGTTGAGGCTGAGTGCACTCCTCTTTTGGGACCTATGAGAGAGTGCGGAGTCCAGGATGCTACTTGTTCTTTAAAATGATTGTTTTCATGTGGTGAATCAACAGGTTGTTTCGATTCTTACAGGTGTTTTGTTTTGTTTTTTTTTAATGTCACTTCGATTTTTTTACATTTTCTTTTTTTTTTTAATTTAATTATTTTTGAGAAGGGAGGGGGCAGACAGAGGATCCGAAGCGGGCTCTGTGCTGACAGCAAAGAGCCCGCCAAGGGGCTCAAACTCGTCAACCGCGAGATCATGACCTGAGCCAAAGTCAGATGGTTAAGAGGACTAAGCCACCCAGGTGCCCCCATTCTTACAGGTTTTAAATATTTTTTGTGATCTTGGTACTTGGCTAATTAGAGTAAAACTTTTAGAAAACTCAAATCAGAAAAGTGGAAAAGGTAACGTGACAGAAAAAGCGGGGTGGTACATCATGCAGTAGATAACAAAGTGGGAGGATAGAAAGGAACACATGAAAGGAAAATGCATACTCTCTATACATTTTTCTGTACCCTACCCACTTCTTTTCCCCAAACCTTTCCCCCTTTGGGGCTAAAAATAAAATATTATTGAAGTACTTTAGGGGACTCATCTAAAAGTTTTTCATTTTTCTTTTAAACTGCTTTTCATAGTCTTTAATCTTCTTAGGGTATGAATTGGCCGTTTCATACCCTGTATTCACTCATTGATCTGTGATCAAATCTTTGAATGGTTTATAACTGGATGCAGTAGGGATATCAAATTCTTTTTTAAAAAATTTTTTTAATGTTTATTTTTGAGAGAGAGAGAGAGGCAGAACATGAGTGGGAGGGGGGCAGAGAGAGAGGCAGACATCGAATCCGAAGCAGGCTCCAGACTCTGAGCTGAGCCCAACGCGGGGCTCAAACTGACCTGAGCTGAAGTCGGAAGCTTAACCGACTGAGCCCCTGAGACGCCCCAGGGAAATCAAACTGTTAAGACAAGCACTCACCTGACTCCTCTGTTGTCTCCCATTTTCTAGCTGCCCAGCATCACCTTACCTTATACCTAAAATAATGCTGTTGTGTTCATAGGATGTTTGCTTTGAGTTTTCAAAAGACTACAGAAGAAATTTCCCATAACCGCAATTTAGGACTTTATGGCTGACTTGTTTGAAATCTTTTACAATCTTCGGGAACCTACCAAAGTTTTGGTTATAAGAGGTGCATGTTATGTTAATTAGTTGTAGTAGGATGAACTGTCAAGACTAAGATTTACATGATAAAACAATGGAAAATTCTGTGCTATTTAACGGACACCCTGTGAGGAGCCAAGTATTTTAAATTTCATGTATTGTACTTCCCCTTGAAGGCTGTTCCCTGTGACCTAATGAATCCTTGGTAAAAAGTGGACTCAGCTAGGATGTTACACCACCATTGTCGAAGGAACCCTGAACTCCAGGAAGAATTGCAGATCCAGGCTGCAGTGGCCGCCGGGGATGTTCACACAGTCCGAAAGATGTTAGAACAGGGCTATTCTCCGAATGGCCGGGATGCTAATGGCTGGACCCTGCTTCATTTCTCTGCAGCAAGAGGGAAGGAGAGATGTGTTCGAGTATTTCTAGAACATGGAGGTGAGTTTTTTGGAAACCAACCTTTTTTTGTCAAAGAGAAACTTAAATTATATTTAGTTTTAAATATACATGTACATGTGTATAATGTTGAATGCTTCTCTTTGGTTGATACCCACCTTATTCTCTCCTTTGTGTAGATTTGTTGCAACTGTGCTGCGTTCTGTTTAAAACCGGATTATTTAAAGAGTAGTATCATGAATGTGATGTGCTTTTTTTCCTCCCTGTGACTGTCGGTTATATGCAGCCAGATTTTCCCAGGTCATTCGAAGTAAGAGCAACCCTCCATGTTGTTCGGTTGCTTCTGTTTCGGAAGCAGAAGTGGTTGTGGGACCCACAAATTAGAGAGTTGCACAAGTTTCCCGTTTGATAATTGCTCGTGTAAACAGACCTCGCACGGGTCCCTTTAAGCGTCATGCCCTAAATGAAGTCCTATCTTTTGAAGTTACGTCTTTTAAAAAAATCTTTTGGATGGTGTCTTTTATTACTGTCTTAAAGCTCCTGCCTTTTCCAGAACTACAGTTTGTAGGTTAGAAGGTAGATTATCTGAGGTCTTGTTGTGTATAAGTGTACACAGTTGGAAACGACATCTGATGTTTTATGCTTTTGCTTTGAAAAACTGTCCATTCCCATAGTTAACAATTTCCATAATTAATAAGAACGAATAATTGTCCCAGACTAGCTTACTTTTTTTTCCCAGTTCA
The DNA here is from genome assembly GCA_030068075.1 of Paguma larvata. Lineage (NCBI taxonomy): Eukaryota > Metazoa > Chordata > Mammalia > Carnivora > Viverridae > Paguma > Paguma larvata. The sequence goes on along the minus strand of CM057827.1, from coordinate 123,631,183 downwards.
ATTTTCACTCAATTTTCCAAAGATGGGCTATATGTATTTTGCATTCATACCCACATTACCTTTGTAAATTATGGTGTAAAGCAGCTTAGTTGGGACTCAGAGTCCACACGTGCACCTTCCAGGGCCTGAATTGCTCTCTGACAACCATTTGGTTTCATTTTTAAGGTGTACTGTGTTATGAGACTCGAGACTAGTGGAACTTGTAAACCTACCTGAAGTACAGAAAACTTTAGAAGTCCCAGGGCTCCCTTGAAGGTTGTGCGAATTACGTGAAACTAGGGGCACAAAGGCTATGAGCAGGAACCAAACGCAGGGCGATTGAGACTCCTGAGTCTTTACACACCCCCGGGGCCCCATAATGGGGACTAAATCCCTGAAACAGTGGACCGTTGACAGGGCCCAGCCATTCACTGTCCCGTACCTCCCTCTGTCCTGCCACCCCGGCTCCTCCCTCATTGCACCTTACACTTTGGAAACCTCAGTCCTGAAGTTAACGAAGGGGAAATATGGATGAGGAACAGGAGAAAGATCGGGGAAATTGAAAGTCATAGGATCAGAACACTTAAACATTCTGGCAGTGCTTATCAAGATCAGAGTTGACTTTTTTTTAATGTTTCTTTATTTTTGAGAGGGAGACCGACAGAGTGCGATAGGGGAGAGGCAGAGAGAGGGGGAGACACAGAATCTGAAACAGGCTCCAAGCTCCGAGCTGTCAGCACAGAGCTTGACATGAGACTTGAACTCACAAACTGTGAGATCATACCTGAGCCAAAGTCGGACACTCAGTCAGCTGAGCCACCCCCAGGGTTGACAACCTAGTCCTGTTAATTTCTGCTTCTGCCAGCCTTGCTTTTAAACAATTAACAAACAAACAAACAAAAAAGTCAATTACTCAGGTAATAATATTACTATATTTCCTTAAATAAAACAGTTTCGAAATAAATCACAAACAAAGCCAAAGACCCCTTTGCCCAACTCCCAATCCTTTCTGCCTGCCCCCTCTCAGAAGTAACCATCGATATGAGTTTGGGATAACTTCCTCATACTGTTACTTAACACTTACAGAAAATATGTCATATTGTGTCATGTGTAGCTTTAGAACATAAATGATACGATACTGACCATGTTATCCTGAAGTTGTTTTATGCTGAACTATACAACTTAAGATTTTTTTTTTTAATAAGAGGTTGGCAAACTGCTTCTGTAAAAGACCAGATAGGAGATATTTTAGGCTTTGCAAACCCTACTGTCTCTGTCATAAGTACTCCACTCTGCGTTTGTAGCTAGCATGAAAGCGGCCATAGACCATTTGAAGCGAATAAGTATGCCTGTGTGCCAATAAAACTTTATAAAAACCAATGGTGGGCTAAAGTTAGCCTGTGAGCCACAGTTAGCTGAACCCTATTTCCTCACTTGCCCTCTCCTCTGTGTAGCCATGGGTGTTTGTGTGTCTGTGCGCGCGCACGCGCGTGTGTATGTGTAGATATTTTTTAACAGCTTTTATTGAGGTAGAATCCACATGCCTTATAATTCACCCATTTAAAGTGTGCGTACAGTTCAGTGGCTTTTAGTATGTTTATAGAGTTGGACATCCATCACCACAAGTAATTTTAGAACATTTTCATTACCACTGAAAATACTTGTGTGTGTTTTATAACACACATAGATTTACTCTGTTCTTTTTAGCTGCTAGTCATAATGTTTATTAGTATAGACATACTGTCATTTGTCTAAACCATTCTTTATTTTTTATTATTTGAGAATGGCTGAAATTTTCTCAGATTTTATTTGTCGAGAACGTAACATATGTGGTTAAGAACCAAACGATAGGCATTCTGGACTGTTCGGTGAGGGGGAAATGCCTGCTCGGTAGCACCTGGCCCTGACATCCCTTCCAAGAGGCAGTCACTCTTACTGGCTTCCTTTGTGCCCCTGTAGAGATAATCTGTGCATCTAGGGGCATCTTCTCCATCCTCCGCCTTCTAGCCTGTTCCTTTCTTTGTTAATAGTTTAGTCCACATCTTGCTTTTTCCACCTGATAGTTTACCTAAGCAATAGTTCCTTATCATTGTGGATACTATCTCAGAAACTGTTGCACAGATGTAATTTATTTAAACTTATCCCCCATTTTTGGACATTTTGATTTTTTTTCCTTTTTCTACTACTAGAAACAGTATTACAGAGAATGTCCTTAACCGATTAGTTTTTTTAAACATATGTGAGAGTTAGCTCTTGGATAATACCTAAAAGTGCAATTGCCAAATCAAAAGGATATTAAACCTTTTTTATATATGTAGATTTTTGACAAATTGGCCTTCATAGAAGGTTAGGATGCCTCTGTCTTTACTGACCAGGTGGGATAGTGCCTGTTCCCCTGTCTCTGCCAGGCATCCATCACAAGAGGGTTTGCTCTTCCTCTGTGTGATTTGCTTACCTCCCCCTCTTTCTCTCTCTTTTCTTCCCCACCCCCAGAAATGACATTTGAGTAATAAAACATTGCAAGAGTGGGCTGCTTTGCTTGTTCTTTTTCTTATTGACTTATAGGAATTGTTCGTATATTCTTCTTTGTTAGATATATATTGTACCAATCTGCTCTCCAGTTTTAGCTTTATTACATTCTCCATGTCGTGTTTGTTTTCATTGGGCAGAAGTTTGCATTTGATTGTAGTTGAATTTTATTTTTCGTTTGCCTTAGGATGTGTGCTTCTTGTGTCTTGTATACCATACTGATGGGTCATTTACTTGCCTGTATTTTCTTCTAAAAAGTTTTATGGCATTTAGGTCTTTAATCTCTCCATTACGTTTTGGTGTATTGTATGAGATGGTTAGGTACAATTTCACATTTTTTCCCCATAAGGGTAGCCTAAATCATCATTTCTGTCCTCATTGCTATGTCCTTCTGGCTCCGATATAAAGTTTTCATATGTGCATGGTTCCACTGAGTGTAGTGTCTGTTGGTATAACCCTGAGTCAGTATAATACTGTTGTAATTAATATCACTCCATAATTAAAGTTTTGATTTGCAGGAGGAGACGGGTACAGCAAATCTCCTTGTTCTTTAAGGGTGCCTTGGCTACTCTTAGCTCTTTATGTTTTCTTACAAAATTTTAAAACAACAGAACTAAATATTTTGGAGAAGTCCCTCAATTGTTTTCATATAGCACCTTTTACTCGTTCCTGTTACCCTAGCAGAATTAGGAGCTTTGGGAAACATTTTTTTCCTAGCACATCATATATCAATTTGGAAATGTTAACAGGAGAAGAACTTTCCTCCTCCCCTGTGCCCTTGGCCACAGGTAATGCTTCACAGCGCTCTGTGTTTGGTCTAAGCCTGCCTTCCGACCTCTAGACCAGTGTGTCCAGGTGCGTGTTAGGCTCTGCCGGTCTGTGGCTCACACATAGCACTGGCTGCTGCTCGGACATGTTCTTCTGCCGTAGATGGCACCACACCTGCTATGCCAACAATCTAGAAACACCCTTGATGTTCTTTCATCTAAATAGTTGCCAGATTTTCATGTTTCATGCCCCACCGCTGGGCAAGGAAGCCTCGTTCCTCATCAGGACTGTGATGACGTTCTCCTTCCCTGCTTCCAGTCTTACCCCCTCCCAGCCAAACAGAATGATCTGCGATAAAAACGAAAATTAAAATATTTCCTTTTTTAAAATCACTGAAAGTTTTCCTTCTCTTAGGGTACTAGTCAAAGTCCTTAACGGACCCTGCAAAGTCTGGCTCCTCTGCAGTATCTTTCCAGCTTCATCTCTGAGCCGCAGCCCCTCTGTGTTCACTCACATCCCCTGAGCCCAGAGGCCTTTGCGCAGGACCTGCTGAGTCCCCCTGCTCACCCTGCTGCTGCCACCTTCACTTCATTCATGCCCGCTTCTCCGTCAGCTCTCATGTACCACTTTCTCAAGGAAATCTCTTACCATCCAGACTTGGGCAGATCTTTCTGTCATATGATGTTACTGTCTGTATTGTCCTATCACAAGCGTAATGGTTTATCTGTATACTAGTTTGTTTAATGCCTATATCTCCTGTTAGTCTGAAGCTTCCTGAGGGTAGCATCCATATCGGCTTTGTTCTAACTGAGAAAGAGAGGAAACACATTCCAGCTAGCTAACAGCATTGCTCCCCAGCCATACGGAGACAAGACTAATCCTTTTTTAAAAGATAGTGATTAAAAAAGGGCCAGCCTTGTGGTGGGATTAGAAAGGTATTTGAATTTGTCATACCTCCTCTTTTCCTAAAACCATAGTTTCTTTAAGAGCTTGAAAATTGCTAGATTGGCCCCCTGCTGTTAATAAGCTTCTTTTGTGATGGGTATTAAGGTGAACTGAAGTCCAATTCAAATGTGAGTAAGTGAGCAGAATAACCCACAAGGAACAAAGGTTTTTGTTTCTCTCCCCTTCCTCCTGCCCCTCAACCCCTATCCCCATGAGAGTGGGGAGAGGTTCATAAGGATAATTAGATGAGGTAGCCAGTTGGTCCTCCATAAATCACTCATTCATGTGTGTATTCAGCAAATATTCATTGGGCACCTAACATATGCCAGGCTCTGGGCCAGGCACTGAGATACAGAATGAGCATCGTGCTAGCCGTCTGGTCCTTCATAGTCAAGTGGGTGGATAGATTTATAGCCAACATTTATTGAGCACTTAGTACTAGCCTAATGCTTCACAGCAGTTCTGTGAGGGTGAGTAGTAGTTTTTCCATTGAGAAGACTGAACCACAGAATGGGAAGTAATTTGCCCAAGGCGATTCACCCCATAAATGGTGGAGCTAGGGTTCAAGCAACTGTCTTAACTATGATTCTGTATGGCCTGCCTAAAAGGATACAGTTGCAGTTCCAACAGAGTGAGCTAAACGCGGTATAAAAGGTCCCCACTGTTGCAGGGATGGGTGTGGGGGCCGCAGCAAAGGAGGTTTACTAGAGAAAACATGGTTGGACTTGAGATCTCGAAAGGCAGGGCAGGGATGGGACAGTGGAAGGACGGAGATGTGGGATTATTTGAAACACATAGCACACTGAGTGTGAAGGGTAGAACAAGGTAGGGAACATGTTTGGTTTTAGGAACTGAGAAAAGCTCAGTATGAGAGCATATCCAATAATTTGTTCTCTGAGCATTTGACACAGAGAGGAGTGGCAGAAACGGACTTGTGTTTTAGCAAATTCACTGGCGATAGTATGTGAGCTTGGTGAAAGGGCCTGAAACCTCAGCAAGAGCAGTTGGGTGCCTGCTTCCCGATCAGAACTGGGTGTCATTTCCCTGCACCCCGCCCTACACTCGTGGCGGGCTCTGCTCTGAACATAGTGGGAATACAGCAACCAAATAAAGTCCCTGCTGTCACGGCGCTTACATTTCTTTTTTTTAAAGTTTATTTATTTAGAGAGAGGGCACACTCAAGTGGGGAAGGGGCACAGAGAGGGAACTCAAGCAGGCTCTGCACTAGCAGCGTGGAGCTTGATGAGGGGCTCAAACTTATGAGCAGTGAGATCATGACCTGAGACGAAATCAAGAGTCGGTTGCTTAACCGACTGAGCCCCCCAGGCGCCCCAGCACTTAAACATTTCTGAGTGAGGGAAATTGACAGTCAAATGTACAGTGTCAGGTGGTGATCAGCACTGTGAAGAAAGATGAAGCAGAGGAGGGATAGAGGTACAGGATTTTGCCTTAAGTTAGGAATTTAGAGAAGTCCTCCAGCGTGCCATTTGAATTGAGTCCTGGAAGAAACGAAGACCACACCATCTAGGCGAAGAACATCGAAGGTACAGGGAACAGTGGGGCGCCTGGGTGGCTCAGTCGGTTAGGTGTCCGACTTCAGCTTAGGTCGTCATCTCGCAGTTCATGAGTTGAAGCCCTGCATCGGGCTCTGTGCTGACCTCTCAGAGCCTGGAGCCCACTTCAGATTCTGTCTCTGTCTCTGCCCCTTCCCTGCTCACTCTCTTTCAAATATAAATAAACATTTAAAAAATTAAAAAAGAAAAGGTGAAGGGAACAAGCAAGTGCTGCACAAATTCTGAGAAGAGAACATACTTAGCACTTTGAAGATAAAGCCCGGAAGACGACAGCAAGAGCAGAACGATGGGAGAGAGGGGGCCGACCAGGCTAACAAGATGATGAGCTGCCGTGTCCCGTAGGTCCTTGAAGGTTCAAAAGGCTTTGGACTTTGTTCCAGCTGAGAATGCAAAACCATCGAAGGCTTTTCAGCTGAAGAATGAGAAGACCTTACTGAAGGAACGGCTTACTCTGGCTTGAGGAAGGTTGTAGAGGAGCAAAAGATAAAGGGGAAGGCCTGTTAGGAAGCTTTGGAATAGTTGAGGCAGGAGACGTTAGTGGCTCAGCCTAGACAAGAGCAGTCATACGTTGAGAAGTGGTCAGATTCTGGAGAGGTTTTGAAAGTGGCGCCAACAGACTTTGCTGATAGATTGGTTGGCTGTGTGGTGGCAGTGGAAAGAAATCAAGATAATAACTGAGGTCTGGGGCTTGGGCGAGAAAAGGGTTGCCATTTGTTGAATGAGCAGGGGAAAGTTAACCAAATGCAGTAAAGAAAAATGGGACGTGGGGCGCCTGGGCGACTTAGTCGGTTAAGTGTCCGACTTCAGACTCATGGTTCATGAGTTCGAGTTCCGCGTCGGGCTCTGTGCTGACAGCTCAGCCTGGACCCTGCTTCCGACTTTATGTCTCCCTCTCTCTCTGCTCCTCCCCTGCTCGTGCTCTCTCTCTCTCTCTCTCTCTCTCTCTCTCTCTTAAAATGGAATAAACATTAAAAAATTTAAAAAAAGAAAAACGGGACATAGATGCTTCATACTAACCACTCACTACTGTAAAATCTGTTCATCTGCACAGTAAAACCACCAGTGAATGATCACAGCTCTAACCAAACGAAGAGATAACAGGCTGCCCGGGACCATCCTGGGATGCCAGCGATGCGGCCACCGGTTAGGGCGCAGCTGTGTGAAGCCATACTGTTGGTGCTGTGCGGGGGATCCAGTTTTATTGAGAAAATGAGTGAGTTCGACTGAGTTAGCTGATGCTGTCTGTCTGTCAGAAGGTAGAAAAAAAAAAAGTGAAGTTCTCTTCTTATTTAAACCTAGGCAGTCCCTAGCAGGCCTGGCTGTTTACATTTAAATGAACTTTTAAATGAAATTAAAAAATAAAATAACTTTTAAATGAAATACTCAGAATTCAGTTCTTCAGTCAGAGCAGCCATGGTTCAGGTGCTCAGTAGCTACATGTAACTAGTAGCTAGCGTGTTAGACCTCACAGATATAAAACATTAGCTTGGGCAGGTAAATTCCATTTTGCTGCTTTGCAGGCATTCCTTGGAGTTACAGCAGGCTGGGTTCCAGACAACAGCAATAAAGTGACTATCACAGTAAAGCAAGTCGATGAATCTTTGTTTTTCCAGTGCACATAAGGATTACGTTGACACTACAGTCTGTTGCATTATGTTTAAAAATATATATACACACCTTAATTAAAAATACTTAATTGCTACATACTAACCATCATCTGAGCTTTCAACCAGTCCTAATCCTTTTGCTGGTGGAGGATCTCGCCTCCACGTTGACGGCTGCTGGCTGATCAGGGTGATGGTTGCTGAAGGGCGTGGTGGTTGTGGCAGTTCTTCAAATGACAGTGAGTTTGCCACAGCGATTGCCTCTTCCTTTCGTGAACATTGATAGCGTGTTGCCCACAACTTCTTTCGAAAATTGGAGTCACTCCTCAAACCCCACCACAGATAAACTTATCAACTAAGTTTATGTACCATTCTAACTCCTTTGTTACTTCAACAACCTTCACAGCATCTTCATCTGGAGTAGATTCCATCTCAAACCACTTGATTTGCTTACCTGTAAGAAGCAGTTTCTCACTGTTAAGTTTGATCGTGAGATGGTAGCAGTTCAGTTCCTTCTTTAGGCTCCACTGCTTTTATTTTTTATTTATTTATTTTTTTTTGTGATGTTTATTTACTTTTGAGAGGGAGAGAGAGAGAGAGAGAGAGAGAGAGAGGGAGGGAGGGAGGGTGAATGGAGGAGGGGGAGAAAAGAGAGAGAGACAGTGAGTGGAGGAGGGGGAGAGAAGAGGGAGAGAGGTAGGGAGACACAGAATCCGAAGCAGGCTCCAGGCTCCCGAGCTGTCAGCACAGAACCTGACTCGGGGCTCAGACTCAACAGACCACGACATCATGACCTGAGTTGAAGTCGGACGCTCAACCAACTGAGCCACCCAAACGCCCCTTTCAGGCTCCACTTCTAATCCTAGTTCTCCTGCTGTTTCCACTTCCTCCTCTGAGGTCTTGAACCCTGGAAATCATCCAAGAGGGTTGAAATCAACTTGTTCCAAACTCTCGTTCATGTTGATATGTTATCTCTACCCACAAATGACAAATGTCCTTAGTGACAATTAGAATGGTGAATTGTTTCCAGAAGGTTTTTAATTTTCTTTGCCTGGATCCATCAGAGGAATCACTGTGTATGGCAGCTGTAGCCTTAGAAAATATATTTCTTAAGTAATAAGATTTAAAAGTAGAAATTAGTGCTTGATCCATTGGCCACTGAATGGATGTTGTGATAGCAGGCATGAAAACAACATTAATCTCATTGTACATCTCCATCAGAGCTCTTGGGTGGCCAGGTGCATTGTCAACAAGCAGTCACATTTTGAAAGGAATCTTTTTTTCTGAGCAGTAAGTCTCAACAGTAGGCTTAGAATGGTCTGTAAACCATGCTATAAACAGATGTGCTGTCATCCACGCTTTGTTTATTCCCTTTATAGAGCACAGGCAGAGTAGATTTAGCATGATTTTTAAGGGCCCTAGGATTTTCGAAACGGTAAATGAGCACTGGCTTCACTCAAAGTCAGCAGCCGCATTAGCCCCTAACAAGAGAGTCAGCTTGTCCTGTGAAGCTTTGAAACCAGGCATTGACTTCTCCTCTCGAGCTATGAAAGTTCCACATGGCATTTATCTTCTTCCAATAGAAGGCCGTTTTGTGTACATTGAAAATCTGTTGTTTAGTGTATTCAGCTTTGTTAACGATCTCAGCTAGATCTTCTGGATAACTTGCTGCAGCTTCTACGTCAGCACCGACGTCAGCACCTGCATCAGCTCACCTTGCACTTTTATGTTATACGGACAGCTTCTTTCCTTCAACTTCATGAACCAACCTGCCAGCTTCAAATTCTTCCTCTGCAGCTTCCTCCTCTCTCTGAGCCTTCACAGAATTGAAGAGAGTGAGGGCCTGGCTCTGTGGACTAGGCTTTGACTTCAGGGAAAGCTGTGGCTGGTTTGATCTTCTGTCCAGACCACTAAAACTTTCTCTGTATCAGCAATGAGGCTGTTTTGCTTTCTGATCATTTGTGTGTTCACTGGAGTAGCACTTTTCATTTCCTTCAAGAACTTTCTCGTTGCATTCACAGCTTGGCTAACTGGCACCAGAGGCCTAGCTTTCAGCCCATCTCGGCTTTCGACACACCTTCCTCTCTAAGCTTAATCATTTCTACGTTTTGATTTAAAGTGGGAGACACATGGCTTTCCCTTTCACTTGAATGCTTAAAGGCCATCATAAAGATACAAATTAGCCTAATTTCAGTATTGTTATGTCTCGGGGAACAGGGAGAAGAGGGAGAGCGGGGGGGCGGGGGGGGTAATGGCCGATTGCCGTTGCTTACGTTTCCCATCTTACGTGTGTGTGTGGTTCACGGTGCCCCCAAACCACTACAACAGTAACATCAAATACCAAACACAAATGTGATGCCTATAGTGGTAATATATTAGTGATACGATAATAACATAATAATTAGTCATAGTACATCACAAATCCTTAATCTGTTCAGATTAGTGTGCTGTTGAGGTTATGCAGAGGAGTCTGCATTACAATAGTGGGAAGTATAGGAAACCCGTTGATTATTATCATCTTCATTTTCCCATTTAGAATCTCTCTAAAAACTCTACAATCATGTTGGACGTTTTATGAAGGTAACATCAAGAGACCCTCTGTTAGGTGTGTTTATCTTTAGGTCGGGTTCCTGTAGCTGACCTGGAGGGCAGTCCACTGAAGCTCTAGAAGTTAAGTCCGTAAAGCAAATCCCCACAGGAACCTGAGGACAGAATCTCAGAGTTCGTCTTGATACAGTAGGTGAAATCCTCATGGTGAAACACGTGAAAATAAGTTATGGAGGCAAGGGATGAATCAAAGAAATCCATTGCAGTGTGGTGAGAAATTATTTTTTAGCTTTCCAAAAAAGAAAGATTTTACAAATTATTGTCTGAAATGTGGCAAAGCAGAGACATTAATGGTAGAATTTATGAAAACCCTTGTAGAACTAGGAGATCTTTTTGTCCAGTAAATTTACTTTCTAATTAATTTATTCCAAGAAATCCATCTTAAATGAAGGATTTTTTTTGTGTCTGAAAATTTCATCTTTCATTTCATGTAATTTTTAAAATTCTTATGCCCAAATATAGAGAAAAGATTAAATTGGTAGACTACGATCACAAGTATGTGTAATTTTTTAAAAGGTATAGAAGAAAAGCTGCAAGTGTACAGTTGATGTTGAGAGTAATTATCAGGGAATGTTGTTTTTTTTGTGCAGCTGCTTTTCTGAATTTTCAGTTTTTCATTAATGAAAAAAAATTGTTTCTGGGAGAAATTGTGTTTGGAGACATTATACCATCTGACTTTCCAAGTTTATATTTTTTGGTGTATTATTAGCAAAGTTTTAGGAGTTCGTTTAGATTGCTTTGAGTGGTGCTTAGAGTGAAATTTATAAATGAAGGTTTTACTACTGTACATCTTTGTTTTTTTAGTGGCTGGTCTAAAGGCTGGCGTAAACACACTAACCTGGCCAATGTCATAACCAGGATTTGTATAGATGTATTATTATATGCATCTCATTTGTATTTAAAAGCAAAATCCTAAATCCTAAACTGCGGGATTGTGGGTGATCATCAATGCAGTGTTACATTTCTGCAAAATCTTAAAAAGGAGGCAAAGCAAGTGTCATTGGATAGGTTCCTTGTTAAAGTTACACGAAAAGAAAAACATTCCATTGAGTCCATAGGTAGCTGTGATTCCGTTAATGATAGCAAAAGTTGTCCTACCCAATAACCCTCCTCTCTGTTGTCTCCCTACACCAGCCACGATGGTTTTCAAAGGTAAGTGCAGGTTAATTTGTTTATTTTTCTTTATATTTTGTATTTCCTTTATTATTTTGTATTATATTACAGTATCATAATCATTTTTATATGAATATTTTTGGGTTGTGGGATGAATCATCTGAGTTAACATTATTTCTTATGGGGAAATTCGCTTTGATCTACAAGTGCTTTGGTTTACAAGCATGTTTCTGGAATGAATTATGCTCGCAAACCAAGGTTTTATTGTATAGCTAAAAAGTCAATAGAGAAGTTAAAATAGAATGCTAAAAAATGGTCTCATAGTACAAAAAAAGACAGTAAAGGGAAAAAGGGAAGCAATAGAGGAGACAAATGGAAAACAAATAAAATCGTAGGTCTAAATTCAACTCTGTCAGTAATTATATTAAACATTAATAGCCTAAACACTCCCAGTTAGAAGCTAGAAATTACCAAAAAGGAGTAGTAGACAAGACTCAGTGAAATGCTGCCTATAAGAGATGCACTTTAAGTATAGAGATACAGATAGGTTGAAAGTAGATAAGTGGATAAAGATACACCATGCAAATGGTAATTAAGTGAGGGCCAGAGTGGCTATGGCTAACATATAAAATCTATTTTAAGACAGAAACTATTACCAGAACAGAAGAAATGGGACAGTTTATCAGGAGGAATAAGGATCTATGTGTTCACAATAAGAGAGCCCAAAATACATGAGGCTAAAAATGATAATTAAAGGGAAAAATGGACAGTTTCACAATCATAGTTGAAAATTGTAACATCTTGCAGCAGTTGATGTAACAACTAAAGAAATCAATAACTAGAGAAAATCTGAAAAGCGTCAAACACATTGACTTAAATAATATTTTTGAAAACTGCACCCAGTGCTTTCAGAATTTACGTTTTTTTTTTTCCTGTGTATGTGATTTTATTCATGTATGTGATAGGATACCAGGATCAAGTCCCAGTAAACTTTATGAAATTGTAAGAATGTGTTCTCTGACTATGGTGGAATTTTATTAGAAATCAACAATAGGATATCTAGGACAGCCTGAGATGTTTGGAAATTAAACAGTGTTCTGAACTGAATGCTAATGAAAATACAGTGTATCAAAGTTTGTGGAATGTATTTGAGTGGTGCTTAGAGTGAAATTTATAACTTTCAATGCTTAGAGTAAAAAAGAAGGATCTTAGATCAGTTATATAAGTTTTTTCCTTAAGAAACCAAACCCAAAGTAGCTGCCCCATCTGCCCTCTCTGTCCCCCAACAGTCTCTGTGGCACATTATCGTGAGGGCTGGCAGTCTCCTTGCTGCCAGTGGGCTAACCTGCTTTTGGAGCTCAGAGGAAATGCCCCCTGCCTGGAGCATCGTTGAAAATAACAGTGGTCTCAAGTTAGGTGGCAAACAATTTGAAAAGTACAACAGCATAGCTGCCTCAGGCTGTGGTATTGGTTGGGAGTAAGCGACACAGTACCCTCACATTTTTAACAGGAGACTGGAAAATGAGACAGCCGTTTGAGCTTTGTTCAGCTTCTGTATATTCCTGGGAATTTGGAAGGCTACGTGCATGCTGAAAACAGACCACACAGGACCCCAGTTACCTACTCAGCCCTGGCTGAACATGAGGCCAGAAGGGCATACTTGTAACTTCACTGAATATGAATGTGTGCCTCAGCCTGTGTACATACCACCTTGGCAGAAAGTGTGAGAGCCTTGCTCATTCGAGATGTTTAGTACAATCTCTGATCAGTCATTGGTCAAGGATAGTTATTTTTGCCCAACATAAATTATTCTTGGGGGTGGCCCCTAGAAGCCAGAATTTAATAATAACAACAACTAAGCAGAGATGTGAGTGACGCATACTGCAGAGGAGACAGATTTCGTGTAATTAGCCTGGCTGTTTCGCTAAAACAAACAGCAACAGCATCCCACCTGGAGTGGGTGAGGATCACAGTTGAGGGTTGCTACAGTGTAGCCTAAAATCTTCAGCTTTCAGAAAAATTGTGAGACATGGTTAAGAAACAGGAATGTATAGTTCATATACAGCAAATAAAGCCGGAAAATAGTGTCTCTGAAGGGGCCCAGATGCTATACTTAGTTAACAGAATTTCAGAGCAGCTATTATAAATGTGTTCAAAGAACTAAGGGCAGATACCACATTCAAAGAATTAAAGGACAGTGTGATGACAGTGACACATCAGATCGACCATACAGAGACAAATATATATGAATATATGTGTGTGTTCCCAAATAGAAATTCTTGACCTGAAAGTACAGTAACTGAAATGAAGAATTCATTAGAGTAATTAACAGCAGACTTGAACTGACAGAAGAAGGAATCAGTAACCTTGAAAATTGATCAACAGACATTATTTCATTTTGAGGAACATAGAAAAAAAGACCAACAACAAAAATAGAGCCCCTCACACCTGTGGGACATTATCAAGAATACCGACTTATGTATGAGGCATAATGGAAAGCCAGAAAAGAGAGGAGAGAGAAAGAAAGAGCCAGAAAAAAAATATTTAAAGAAATATAGCCACAGCTTCCCCTATTTGATGAAAAATATTAAACTATATATCTGAGAAGTTCGGCAAACTCCAAGTAGGATAAACTCATCTATACACAGAGTAGTCACACTGTGGAAAGCCAGAACCAAAGAGAAAACCTTAAAAGCACCTAGAGAAGTAACTCATTATGTACAAGAATTCCTTGATAAGATTAACAGCTAATTTCTCATAAGGAACAGCAGTGGCCAGAAGGCAGTGGGATGACATATTCTAATTGCTGAAAATAAGCCGTCAATCAAGAATTTTATGTCTAGCAAAACTGTCCTTTGTTTTTCATATTAAAAAAAATAAAGGTCACTGTTTGTAAAGGTAATCACTCAGGTACATCTAACGAACAGTATATTCATTTTTTTTTAACGTTTATTTACTTTTGAGAGACATAGAGACAGAGTATGAGTAGGGGAAGGGCAGAGAGAGAGAGAGACACAGAATCTGAAGCAGGCTCCAGGCTCTGAGCTGTCAGCACAGAGCCCGACGCGGGGCTCGAACTCACAGACCGTGAGATCATGACCTGAGCCAACGTCGGCCGCTTAACCAACTGAGCCACCCAGGCGCCCCAGTGTATTCATTTCTGTTGGTGCATAACAAACTACACAGACATACACTTAGTACAGCACACACTTATTACCCTACAGGTTTAAAGTGTTGGCCAGAATGTTCTTATCTGTAGCCTTGACTAGGGAAGAATTTGCTTCCAAGCTCACTCAGGTTGTTCCCTGGTTAATTTCCTTGGGCTTTTAGGACTGAGGGCTTCAGCTTCTTGCTGGCTGTTGGCCTGAGGTTTCTGTGGTTGCTGCAGATTCTTGTCCTGTGGGCTTTCCCACGGCACTCCTTATCTCATCAAGTCAGCAAGGAGAGTCGCTATAGTGAGTCTGCCAGCAAGATGGAACCTCAGATAACATAATCAGAATAGTGACAGTCCATCACCTTTGCCAAATTCTTGGGTTAGAAGGAAGTCCTAGCTTCTGCTTATAACTCGAGAGGAGAGGATTACAGAAAGGCACGGGACATGTTGAGGCAGGGATTATGGGAGGGGCCACCTTAGAATCATTCTGCCATAAACAGTCTGAATATATTTTCCCCATTTTCCTCTCTTACAGACAGCAACATAGAAACAAGTATAAAACTGCTATTAGGCTTATGTAGAGATGTAATATATATGACAGTGGTAGCCAAAGGAGGGGGAGAGGAAAAGGGGCTGAATTGGAACAGTTTCTGTGTACTGCTGGAATTAGACCCAGCGTAAGAATAGGAATGAATGATAAAAGAGAAGAGAAAATCAGTGGAATTGAAAATGGGCAAATTGATGAAACAAAACTTTAGGTCAATAAAATTGATAAATCTCTAGCCAAACTGATGAAGAAAATAAAAGACATATAACCAGTATTAGGTATGGACAGATCCTACAGACATAAAAAGGGTAATAAGGAATATAATGGACCAATTCTTAAAAAGACATAAATTGTCAAAACTGACCCAAGGAGAAAAAGAACAATTTAATAGCCCTATACTGGAGAAATTTAGTTTATAATTAAAACTTTTCACTAAGGAAACTTCAGGCCCAGCTGCCTTCTCTGTTGATTATTTCAGATATTAAAAAAATAAACAATAACAGCACCACCCAAACTCTCTGAAGGAACACTTCCAGACTTACTGTACAAGGCTTGCAATGCCCTGATATAAAGCCAAATGGACACTGAAAGAAATGAAAACTATATACCAATATCCTTTGTGACAATAGATTAAAAAAAAAAAAAGAAATCCTGGACAAAATACTAGCAAATCTTATCAGTATACAAAATAAAGAATATTATATCATGGCCAAATACTGTTTACCACAGGAATGCAAGGTTCAATATCTGAAAAACATTATAGTAATTTCCACTATCAATAGAATTAAAGTAGGGGTGCCTGGATGGCTCAGTCGGTTAAGCACCTGACTTCAGCTCAGGTCATGATCTCACAGTTTGTGAGTTCAAGGTCCGCATCAGGCTCTGTACTGATGGCTCAGAGCACGGAGCCTGCTTTGGATTTTCCCCGAATCCTCTGCCCCTCTCCCTCTCTTTCTGCCTTTCCCCTGCTCATACTCTGTATCTCTCTCTCAAAAATAAATATTTAAAAAAAAATTTAAATAAAAAAGAATTAAATACCAAGTGATCATTTCAGTAGATGCAGAAAATGCATGTGACAATATGAAATACCCATTCATCATAAAGACTCAGCAAACCAGAAGCAGAAGATAACTTCTAAAACCTAAGGAAGGGTACCTAGGAAAAACTATAATATGCATCATAGTAAATAGTGAACTGCTGATTGCTTTCCCTCTGAGATCAGGAACAAGGCAAGAGTATATGCTTTTACCACTTTTATTCAACACTTGTTTAAGTAAGAGTCCTGTGGATTGGAAAGGAAGAAGTAAAACTGTCTTCCTTTGCACAGAATGTAATTGTGTACATAGAATAGCATAAGAAATAAACAAGAATGTGCTTGAACTAAAACGTTAATTTAGCTAGGTGACAATATACAGGTCAGTATGTAACAAACCTTATTTCTCTGTATCAGCAGTTAATATTTGGAAAATAAAGTTTTAAAACAATGCATTATTTTAGAAACAAAACTTACAATATTTAGCAACAAATGTAATGACAGATGTGCAACACTTATACACTGAAAAGTACAAAACATTCCTGAGGGAAATCAAAGAAGACCTAAATAAATATTTCATGTTCATGTTTGGAAGAATCGGTATTATTTAAAGTATTTGGGGATGGTTTCCACTTTTAGAGGCGATGAAGTTCCAGTCAAAATCCTGCAGGTTTGTTTGAAGAAAATTGTCAAGTTGATTCCAAAATTTATTAGCTAAAACAGTTTTTAAAAGGTTCGAGGTTATATACTATCTGCTATCAAAATGTACAGTAAATTGCTTTGGCTAGTATTGCCATTTTGACGATATTTATTCTTCCAATCCATGAGCATGGGATGTTTTTCCATTTCCTTGTGTCTTCCTCAATTTCCTTCAAAAGCAAAGATGAACTATTGGGACCTCATCAAGATAAAAAGCTTCTGCACAGCAAAAGAAACAACCAACAAAACGAATAGGCAACCAACGGAATGGGAAAAGATCATCGCAAATGACATATCGGATAAAGGACTAATATCTAAAATCTATAAAGAACTTACCAAACTCCACACGCGAAAAACAAACAACCCAGTGAAGAAATGGGCGGAAGATATGAATAGACACTTCTCCAAAGAGGACATTCAGATGGCCAACAGACACATGAAACAATGCTCAATGTCACTCAGCATCAGGGAAATACAAATCCAAACCACACTGCGATACCACCTCACACCAGTCAGAGTGGTTAAAATGAACAAATCAGGAAACTATAGATGCTGGCGAGGATGTGGAGAAGTAGGCACCCTCCTACAGCTGTTGGTGGGAATGCAAACTGGTGCAGCCACTCTGGAAAACGGTGTGGAGGTTCCTCAAAAAAATGAAAATAGAGCTACCCTATGATCCAGCAATAGCCCTGCTAGGAATCTACCCAAGAGACACAGGAATGCTGATGCATAGGAGCACGTGTACCCCAATGTTCATAGCAGCACTTTCGACAATAGCCAAATCATGGAAAGAGACCAAGTGCCCATCAACTGACGAATGGATAAAGAAGTTATGGTACTTATATACAATGGACTACTACGTGGCAATGAGAAAAATGAAATCTGGCCATGTGTAGCCAGATGGATGGAACTGGAGGGTATTATGTTAAGTGAAATAAGTCAGTCAGAAAAAGACAGATACCATATGTTTCCACAAATAGGTGGACTTTGTGAGACTAAGCAAAAACCAGGGGGAGGGGAAGAGGGGAAAGAAAAAAAAGACACAGAGAGGGAGGGAGATAAAACATAAGAGACTCTCAAAGACTAAGAACAAACTGAGGGCAAGGGGGATGAGGGAGGGGGGAGAGGGGGTGATGGGCATTAAAAAGGGCATATGTTGGGATGAACACTGGGTGTTATATGTAAACCAATTTGAAAATAAACTATTATAAAATTTAAAAAAATGTACAGTAAAGCTACAGTAATCAAAATGGATATTAATATGGATAGACTTTTAGGTCAATAGGACAGGATAGAGTTTGGAAATAAACCCACACTTGTGTATAGTACATTGGTTTTCAGCAGTAGGACAAGGATAAATCACTGGGAAAAAGATAGTTTTTACAACAAATTGTGCTGGACAACTAGATACCTTATATGGAAAATAATAAACCTTGATCTGATCTCACTGTACACAGAAATCAACTAGCATTAAGTCACTCTCTTAAATATGAGTCGAAAGTATAACAGTTCTAGGAGCGCCTGCCTGGCTCAGTCAGTTAATGTCTGACTCTTGATTTCACCTTAGGTTATGATCTCACGGTTTGTGTGAGTTCAAGCCCCACGTGAGGTTCTGTGCTGACAACACAGAGTGCTTGGGATTCTGTCTCTCCCTCTCTCTCTGCCCGTCTCCCGCTCACACACACGCACTTTCTCTCTCTCTCTCAAAAAAAAAAAAAGTATTACACATCTCAAAGAAAACATAGAAATTCTAGGTGTCACTGTGTTGGGCACAGAGTTCTTAAATGGGACACACAAAGCACAAGCAATAAAAAAAAAAAAAGTTGACTTCATGAAAATTTAAAACTTCCCCTCTTCAAAAAAAAAAAAAGAAAAAACAAAAACCATATAGTACAAGAAAAGGTAATCAAGAGACTAGGAGAAAATATTTATAAAACAAACCTGACAAAGGCTTGTATCCAGAATATATACACAACTGAATTATAAACTCAGCAATGAGAAACTATAGCCACTTAATAGAACAATGTGGCAATTTCTTAGGAAGGTAAATATACACTTAACATGTGACCTAGCAATTCTTTCCTGGGTTATTTACCCAAGTGAAATGAAATGATATGCACTTACAGACTCAGGTGTGAATGTTCACAGCAGCCTTATTCATAGTAGCCTCAAACTGGAAATAACACCATTGTCCACCTGCTGGTGAATCATAAATAAATGTATATCCATAAAATGGAATACTATTCAGCAGTACAAAGAAACAAACCTTTGATACACACCGACAACATAGGTGAATTTCAGAAACATCTTGCTGAGTGAAATAAGTCAAACACAAAAGTCTACACACTATGTGATTTCACTTATATGAAATTCTGAAAGGGCAAAACTTTAGTGGTTGCCTGGGACCCAGAGTCTGGGCAGGGAATTAACTGTAAAGAGACAGGAAGAAACTTCTTGAGATGACGGAAATATTTTGATTGTGGTGGTGGTTACATGGCTGTATACAATTCATCAAAGTTCATCAACCCATCCACCTCTACGCTTAAAATGGGTGAATTTTGTTGTATCTCAGTCAAGCTGTTGGAAAAAAAATCCTAATGGTAGGAAACATTTATTTATACATACTTTAAATTTTTTTTCTGTAGATTTAAATGGATTTCTTGAGACTATAAGTTGTTTAAAATAAATTGCACCTGAAAAAAATAAAAATAAAAAATAAAATAAGTTGCACCTGGGAGGGAGGGAAGCTTGCTATAAGCAGACAAAGTAATGAAGTGCGTGAGGCTTCTCTTTTCGTGTTCAGGGAAAGTTTTTCTCGGAAGAGACATTTGAGCAGATACAGATGAAGTGAATTGAGTTGAAAGAAATGTCTTCACCTGTGCCTTGTACATCTCTTAATTTGTATCTAGGTACTATGTAGTTTCTGTTACTATTACAAATGAGATCTTTTTCTTATCTATTGCGTTGGCTAATAATAATCCTTATATTAATCTTTGTTTGCATCTTCAATGGTCTTGTGTCTCCCATTTGTTAATTCCTTGAGGACTGTAAGTATATATACAGTTTTATGCATTGTTAATGTACATCTCTTTCTTCTGTGCTGTGTTTCCAGCGTGTGCTTACTTAATGCATTTTCATGGTTTTTACTGAGATTAAGCAGATCCTTGTCGCATTTGTTAATCTTTGTTTTTCCTAGCTCAGTATAGCACAAAATGTAAGTAGCACCTAAAAAAAGATGTAGTAAAGTGGAAAACCAAAGATGGTAGTGCAGTTTCACATAACGTAACTTCAATATAACTGTCAAATAGAGCGAGCGTAGGATGTGCCTAAGACTGTGTGCTGGCACCGGTAAAGCCACCCGTGGTGGATGAAAGGTGGGAGAAATGAAAGAAGATATTCTTAAATCTGACGAGTTAAGAAAGAATGTTAGAAGCAGCTCATTAGGTATAGTTCAGAAATGGAAGTCTTGGAAAGATTCATTGTTTCATTTGAATAAAAGGGATTCTTTTAGATTTCATGGCTGTCTTCACTTGGTCTCCATACGTAAGCGAGGTAGGTATCAGGTGTGAAGGCTCAGTGTCAGCAGTCAAAATGAAAACATTCGTAGCTCAAGTTCATTCCTTACCAGCAGATGGCAGCAAAATGCTTTGTTTAAATGTTCTTGGGGTTTTTGTTTTTGTTGTTGTTGTTGTTGAGTCATACAGTAAATAGGTACTGCATTTTTTTCTTTTAGCGAAGGCCAAGGCAGACAGAACACTCTTTAAATGGTAATACGACCTTTGGATACTGTCAGTTTATACTAAATGGTTTTAGAAATTCAACTGATACAGCTTACATAAAAATGTTAATTTTTGTAGATTTTGTTAGCAACTACTTCTTAATTGTCATTTTTATTTTACATATTATTATTAACATTTTATATACAGTTTTCTGCCTCACAGATTTTCCTGAGAGACACAGTTGTCCTAATATAGTTTGGAACTAAATAACATTTTAGTAAACAATATTTGAATGTTTAATCATATGACGTTGGAGGTTTTTTCGTTTGTTTGAAAAACACTCATGAATTTCTCTGTTTCATGAACAAACCAGAAATTAAGGGTGACATTTATAAGAAGAAAGTATTTTAATCCTGGGTAGTTAGGTCTGACCAGTTTATTTTCACGTGAAATTGCTAGCCCCCAGGAAGTGACCTACATAGTAGGAAGGAGCAGTTTTTGCCCCTTTTCTACCCACAGCCCCAGAAGGCCAGCGGGAGAAGAGCTATACAGAACTGACCCTTGGCTTCATGGCAGATCAGGGGCAGGTGCCAAGTCTGTGACTTCAAGAGTCACATAGCAGATAGGTTGTCGCTTTTCTGTCTTTCTCTTCTTTGGTTCTTTCTCCCTCCCTTTCTGTTTTCACCTTCCCCCCACCCCCTTTCTCTTTCTTTCCAGAAATCAGTCCATTTAGGGGAGAGAGTTTTGGAACTGTTTTAGAAAATAATATTTATACAGTCCTGAGGTTTCTCCAAATTTTTCACACAATATGGCGCTTAATTCTTATAAACTCCAAAATTCTTGTAAAACTAAGAATCCAGAATAGTTTTTTATCTTATGAAAACATGATTTATCAAGATCACTTAACGTATATCTTACATGCTTTGGAATTTTTACAGACCACAGAAAATCTTTTTTTTTTTTTTTTTTTTTTTACCTAATACACCCTAAAACAACACAGCCTGCCAGACCACAGTACATCCGTAATTTAGAGCAGCAGATGTTGCCACACATGCTTCTCTTTAAGACCAAGAAACACAAGAGAAAATAAAACAAAAAGTTCAAAACAGAAGAGAAACATGAAACAATACAGAGATGAGAGAGTCGAGTAGCCAAAAGCAATTGGTTAAATTAGCCGAGAGAGGGATGTGGCGATCTGAACTCTCTGTTTTTGCCCATCTATGTTTTAAATACTTTGTAAGTCGTTTTCCTTCTGTTAACCCAGGTTTGATAACTTTTACCGAAATTTATTTTCCATGAAAACGATGCTTCAGTTAAATTGAGGAAAGAAGTACTTGGTGTTCATTATAATGTTCAGTCATTTGGCATTTTTTATGGAAATGGTCTTAAATGCCCTGTGCCATAGTAGAGTCCACTGTTTTGTCTTCAAGTCTGCTAATGTTTTCGTTTTGGTTTTAACCCTAGCCGATCCTACAGTTAAGGACTTGATCGGAGGCTTCACTGCTCTTCATTACGCAGCTATGCACGGCCGGGCCCGGATTGCACGCCTGATGTTAGAGTCTGAATACAGGAGCGACATTATTAATGCCAAAAGCAATGATGGCTGGACTCCCCTCCATGTGGCTGCTCACTATGGGAGGGACTCTTTTGTCCGACTCCTCCTGGAGTTCAAGGCTGAGGTCGACCCGCTCAGTGATAAAGGCACAACACCACTTCAGCTCGCCATCATCCGAGAGAGGTCAAGCTGCGTGAAGATCCTCCTGGACCACAATGCCAACATCGACATCCAGAACGGTTTCCTGCTGCGATACGCTGTGATCAAAAGCAATCACTCTTATTGCCGAATGTTCCTTCAGAGAGGAGCAGACACAAACTTGGGTCGCTTAGAAGACGGACAGACTCCTTTACATCTGTCTGCCCTTCGGGATGATGTGCTTTGTGCACGGATGTTATATAATTATGGAGCGGACACAAACACAAGGAACTATGAAGGACAGACCCCACTGGCTGTTTCAATAAGTATTTCTGGAAGTAGTCGACCGTGTTTGGATTTCTTACAAGAAGTCACAAGTATGTAATTTCATTATTACTGTTACTGCATTTAAAAAAAAAATTCATCTTCTGAGGGACTTTAGATGTTTTCACAACTTAAAATGACCAGACCCTAGTGATTCCTATTAGCCCTGCTTGTTAATAAGTTATTATTAATATTCTACCTCCTTCATCTGAAGTAAAAAGAAACTTCTAGATCACAAGATTTCATACAAATTCGGTTGTGTTACTGAAAGTACTGGGGTAGATAGGTTGAGAGAGGAAATGGAGAAAAGGACAGAGAGAGGAGAAATTCACTAAAATCTGTGTCAGAACAAGGTAGTTCTTGCCGGCCACACACATAGTCGTTCAAGCCTTCATGGACTTCAGATTGAGGAATGGGCAGGAAAGTTTTGGAATTTAGGTTTCGTGTCTGTGGAAATATCCTAGAATTTGTACTTTATTGCTTAGCTGTTGTTCACCATTTTATCGTTGCTTTCCTGGCTTCCTGTGACGTGACCCCACACGAGATGAACAGCAGTGTTCCTGGTTTAGGGATCCTAATAGCAGAGGTTAAGGATGCTAGAAGTTGTTGTAAGAAAATATTTTTTTGTCAGTGGGAAATTTGGTGCCGCCGTCCCTGGCCCACATGGCTTCCACTTCTGCCCTGGTTTTGTGTGGGCACTTCTTCTTAAAGCCTGGAGGTGTGTGACCTACCTTGTAGAGCAGTGCACGTGTTTGCATCGTTTTTCCAGCAGGGGTATTGGTCGGTTTGGACACGGCCTCCTTCTCTTGCTGGGCATGCTGTGTGACTAGTTGAGTGTGTGTTTCAGAGTTCAGCATCTAACAGGAAGCTAAAGTCTATCAACAAAGTGTTTGATTTTCCCAACTGCTGCACTTTTTAATGCATTCCCCTTTCCTCTCCTGATTTTCACCTTTCAGTCATTAATAAGGAAGAAGAAGTAGGGTACTGAGGGATAAGGAGTTTACTTGACCTTGTAGATAATCTACTCCCCTGTTTGGAACTGAACTTGGGAGTGAAATCTTACGAACAAATGAAGTATAATTTGAATTTTGTATGTTTATAAAAAGGAAAAGAAGACAATATTGCCGCCGGGTATATGAAGACTAAAGCATAAAAAGATATCATACTCAGGATCTAACTTGTGCTGTCCAATAGGTCTTTCTGTGGGGATGGGCATGGTCTGTCTGTGCTGTCCAGTATGGAGGCTGTTGTATACTTGTTACATGGCTGATGCCACTGCGGAACTGAATTTTTTTTAATGTTTACTCATTTTTTGAGAGAGACAGAGCGTGACCAGGGGTGGGAGGCAGAGAGGGACACACAGAATCTGAAGCAGCTCCAGGCTCTGAGCTGTCAGCACAGAGCCCGATGCGGGACTCAAATCCATGAACTGCGAGATCATGACCTGAGCCGAAGTTAAACACTTAACTGACTGAGCCACCCAAGCGCCTCGAGGACCTGAATTTTTAATTTAACTGTATTAACTGAAATTACATGTGCCCTCTGGTTCCCGTGCTCCACAGCACAGATCTTTCTGCCTTGGGAGAGGTGTTTTGGGCCAACTGGTAGGTGGTCCCTTGTAGAGAGCTTTTGAGGCATGTGACCGACCGAGAGATGGGAGATGTCATATATATGTTGGTTCCTCACCAGTTTACTCTGACTCTTCAGATCCAGGCCGCATTTTCTGAAAAGTTTGCTGTGAAATTTCAAGTGTTGATTTTCTCGGCAAATTTTCTAGCAGTCTTCATGCATAGACTAGGAGGGATGTTGGTATTATGAGAGAGATTACTCTTGAACTTGAGCTTAGGATTCTGTCATGGTAAATAGCCTGTGAAGTATCTTTCATTCTTTATACAATCTGAGTATCTTTATGTTGTTGCTATCATTTTTGTCTTAACTTCTCACTAGAGACTCCTGGTTATGTTAGTGTGACTGCCTTCGGGAAGTCCTGAATATTTTGTTAAATATTTTGCCCAGCAGTTAACAGCATCAACTAGAGCTAGGCTGCCCAAGCTTAAGCCCTAACTCTGCCACAGGTGAGCTTGGGCAGGCTACCTAACTGCTCTGTGCCCCAGTGTCCTCTTGTTACTATTAGGATAATTATATCTGCTTTACAGGCTTGTCGTTGTGGATTAAATGAGTTAATATTTATAATGTGCTTAAAACAGTGCCTGGCACACTTTAATGGCTATGTGTGTTTTTTAAAATAAAATAATTAAACGGGAGTGGATGAACAGCAAAGGCCGGCTTGCTTCCAATAGAGCGAATTCCCTAGATTCTTATTCTCCCCTTGCCTCCTAATTTCAGCTTGCTGGACTCTTACATAGTCTGCATACGGAGACACAAGAAGGGATGGGGGCCCTGAGCTTTCCCATCAGCCTCAGAGCTGCTGAGTTACAGCACAGAGTGCTTCTGGGGAACAAGACTGTTGAGTTACACAGAAAACTCACAGGTACCTTTAAAATTGGGGGCAGGTGGAAAGAGTGACAGGGCTGCCTCTTCGTATTTGAGATCTCCTGCTACAGGTAGAGCAGAGCTGCGTACCTGGTAGGCCTTCAGGAAACGCGGGTCAGCTGGTTGGCTGGTGGTTGGTGGCTGAGTCAACTTGGTACGCTCTTCAGGAGCGAAGGGCCATCAACCTTTTGAAGGCTGCAGTATCCGTTATGTTCAGGTGCCTCACCACAGTCCATTCCTTGTTGACTCTCCAGTGATGTTTCCTGCCAAAAGCAAAGTTAACGTTTATGCTTGACATGTGCATCATTTATTAGATTTTTTTTCCTAGTGAGTGATTATCTGCTACGAAGACCAACTGTAACCAGTGCTTTTTGGAGCTCTCTACTGAGCTCTCTTGAAAGCCAGAGTGAAGGAAGTTCGGGTGGTTCAGGGAGCACAGAGTCAAATCTACACGCTCCCTCTGGCCTCCGCGACGCCACTGAGCTCCAGGCATCGAGCTGTTGGCTTCTAATCTGAGACTCCTGAGGTGTAAGGATGGCAGAAGTGCCACTTGGTGGTCTTTATGCAGGTCTCGTCTACTGTTCATTGCACCATTGTGAGTAGAGCAGTTTATTTAAGTTAGAAGAGCTCAAGACCGTTATAATCCTAGAATCTAAAAGCTGCTGTGGCTTTTTAGAAACATTGCCATGACAACTCTGATACAAACTGCACAGACACTGAGCAGATTGAGTGGCTTAGGTGTAAGGAGTATCTGCTGGCACCTTGTTGACTGTGGGTAGAGGCAGAAACCACGAAGAGCTACTGGTACTGTTCGCCTCCAACCAGACTTCCAGAAACCTCTGTTTCCTAGAATGACTGGACCTTGACATGGTCTCCTCCAGAAAGCCAGTCAAGTGAAGGAGCAGCTTCTTTGTGCCCTGGACCAGTACGCACAGCTAAGAAGAGCCAAAGATCACACCTGAAGAATGCGGATCACCTCGCAGGAGGAAAGATGTTTCCAGCATAGAGAAGCCGGTTTCTGTTCTTTTAGTTCTTTTACTTGAAAGAAAAAAATGAGAAAGTGAACAACAGAACAATGAAGGTGAGACTGGTCACAGGTAGAAATGGTAGTGGGGACAGTTTGCAGCAGACACTTATTTGTTGGTACAGAGAGGTCCATTTAGGGCTGAGGCCCTGGATAAGGAGGTAAACAGCCCCTTGAACCACGGCCAAGGCTCAGGTGAGGCAAGTGGGGTCCCTAGGGCACAAAATTTAAGGAAAAACTCATTCTCAGGGGCATGCAAATGCACACAGGTAATTCAAGGGGAACAGTTTGTACATAGTGTTAAACACCATTTCGGAGCCGGGAGGACCTTGGAAGCTCTCATCTATGGGAATGGGCTAACATTCTCCGGCCAGAGGTAAAGAGCAGAACTTTGCAGGAATGTCTGCCCATTTCAAAAAAGAAAGTAAACATTTAGGCGCAAGAAAAGGGCAAGCAGAAGAAAATGTTAAAACAGGTACAGTATTAAAACATCAATGAAGACTATTTCATCAGTAAAGCTCGCCTGAGTATATGGTTAAATAATAACCGAACTCAGCCTGAGCAATTCGATTATAATCGAGTGCTCTTTTTCCCCTTATCATCTTCCCGTGCCGTAATGTAAACTCCCCTACTCAACATACAGACAGGTTACACAGAATGTAAAATCTTGTAAGAGAGGGATTCCAGAAGAAAATCTGAACCTCAGGCTTGACCAGCAAGAACTTTTAAACTTATGGGGGGGACAAAAAGAGATTTTAATTACCTGCGTGCCTTGAATTTTGTTCAGAGAGAAGTAGTGAAGAACTTAGTTTCGGGGTAAAGCCCACTTCATGCTCAAGCACAAATCATACATGTGGTCGCTATGGACTTTCTTCAGCCAGCCAACTCTGCAGGAGAAGGCCTCAGGACTGAACAGATCTGGTGCCTGCAGCTCCTTGTGCACAAGAGTGTGGAAATCGGAGAAAGGTTTTAGAGAACACAGTTATG
Source organism: Paguma larvata (assembly GCA_030068075.1). Lineage (NCBI taxonomy): Eukaryota > Metazoa > Chordata > Mammalia > Carnivora > Viverridae > Paguma > Paguma larvata. Next base: position 123,604,391 of record CM057827.1, on the reverse strand, counting down.
TCAGAGTAGAGAGGGCAGGAAACAAGATGGCTCCCCGCTGGAGAGCGCCACATGAGAGGAGGCTGCCTCTACATCTGATTGGCTGGAGTGTTTGAAGAACAGGTGCCGTGTTGTGCTGCCTGGGGAGGAAACCCTTCGACTGCAAGGCTTACCCTTTCTGCACAGAAAGAAATGTTCTGAAGGCAAAGTGGAATCAAAGACTTGGGCAAGCAGCAAGGTCAAGGTCAAGGTCAAGCTCCTCATCACCCATGCCTCCCTTTGCCAGTGACATCCACGTCTGTACTTACTGTGTGGAATCTACCTCTGCAGAGCTGCTATTTCGTTAAGACATTTAGAGAGGCAAGATTTTACCACCACCACCAAATATTTTCATTAGTTTTAACTGAGCAATCATAGTTAAATTGCCTGTGTGATAATTCCAGCATCTGTGTCAGAGCTGAGTCTGCTCTGATGCTTGGCTTTGTCTCTTCCGACTGTTGTTTTTTCTTGCCTTTCAGCCTGTCTTGTAATTTTTTTATTGAAGCCAGGCATGATGGATCAGGTAATAGGAACTGAGGTAAACAGGCCTTTAAATGTCCAGTTCTGTGTTCACCTGGCTTGGAGCTGGGCTGTGTGCTATGTCTGCTGTACTGTAGGTGCCGGAGGCTTCAAACCATCCTGCATCCTTGGTTTTGTCTCCCCTCTTGGCTTTGGGCTACTTAGTCTTCCTCAGAAGTGTCGGCATCTTGTGGCTCTTTCAGATGCACCTGTAGTCCACTGTCCTCACACTGGAGCCCTGTTGCTGTGGGGGTAGGGTATCGCGGGGCCAGCAGTCTATAATCCACAGGTGAAAATCTCAGTGTTTCAGGGGGCCTTCACAAGTGTTTCTTAGTTTGCCCCCTCATGCCCCCACATCTTTCTCCCACTCACCACGCACACCCCTCAGCTACCGAAGCCTGTGGGGGGCTGAAGTCAGAGAAACGTTCTTTCTCTAGGTAGGAAGAGACTCTGGTAATGTCTTCCGCCATAGAGAACAAGACTTTGTTATGGAAAAGGTTCTGGGTATAGGTCACATGGTTATTCTTACCCTCCCTTGCCAGAGTCACGATGGGGTTTTTAATCAGCTGTTCCCTGGAAAACAGAGAACGTGTAGGGGCTCTCACTGTCAGGCCAGTCCACACACAGCCTCAGGTAATTCGTCAAAATTGCCATTTAAGGATTTCTGCCTGTTCGTGGCTCCAGCATCTTCTGCACCAGGTACACACATCTCTGCAGTGACTCTCTGGATTTGTTCCTCTCTCCCAGTTTGTGATGGAGGTGTACCCTGGGAGGTCTGTTCACTGATGGCCGGGTCCAAGGGAAGTCACTGATTTTGAGCTTGTCCAGCTTTTCCTTCTTACGAGGATGGGAATGATGACTTCCAAGTTCTTGACATGTTCGGGAGCTGAAACTGGAAGTCTGTTCATTAGTTTTATTGTTTTCACTTGAAATGTGAAAAATATCTAATCTGTGGTCATTTGGGCTGAGTAGTGCTTTGCCCACTGGAATTCAGAGGCACATCTCTCCCATACACCATCCTGAAGACCTCTCAGCTCTGCCTGTGTCAGAGGTGCTATTCAGTTAGGTGTATCTAGTGGTGGAGAGGGGGACTATTGGGCTCTTAACCCCGTGTCTGACTTGCCTAAAGACCTCAGGCAAGCCTCTGGGCCTCCCCGCTCTCAGGGCCCCACCTCTGAACCATGCAGGGATTAGACCATAGTTTCTGGGGTCTCTCCCTTTTTAAAATTCTTGCCAGTACCACTCTTAAAGGGGATGGTTTCCTGCTACTTGAGATATTATTATACAATTTATGTAGAACAGTGCAGACTTCTGGAGGGGGTTCCTCAAGACAGTTTTAGGTGCCCACACAGGCAAAACTGATTTCATAGCAAGGCCACGTGATTTGCCTCTTTCATTGCACGGACATTTGACTGGGTGTGAGAGCAACGGTGGGTAAACGTACTGGCTCCTCAGTATTGCTAACTGAGGCCGTGGCCCCAAAGAGTACAAGTAGTCCTTGTGTTCTTCACCACCAGGCAATCTCACTAAAGAAGATTCCAGTTCCATTTAGGGATGTCTTTGACAAAGCAGTAAAATTAATCCCATTAAATCTCATCCTCTGAGTGTGTGCCTTTTTAATATTCTGTGGGATGGAGATCGAAAGTATTCTCCCTGCTTTCCAGAGTGCTGTGATTGAGCTGAGGAAAAGCACTCCTTTGAGTTGTTTGAGCTGCACCAGTAGCGTTTCCATTTTTACCTGGAAGATCAACTCATAGCCAAACTGGGGCTGTCTTGCCTTGGATATTTGGCTGACATTTCCTTGTCACTCTAAGGGAAACAACTGACCGTATATATGGTGAGTCAAAATTTGAGCTTTCAGGTTAAAATTAGAATTTTTAAAAGCTTGCGTTTGCTACTGTGACTTTGGTAGTTTTCCAATACATAAAGACTCTTTTGGGATCAGTGGTGATACTAACGAAAGTGATTTGTTGATACTGTATAGTGAAATGGGTCAGCATTTGAAAGATCTCATGACCTAGTGAACCATTCAAAGGGCAAGATAGACCATTCCAGGATTTTAATGTGAAAGTTCAAAAGTTCATCGATTTGGTTTCAGATTTCCTATCACAACTAGCTTTTAAAAAAACACTTGTCGAGTTTTGGTGAAGTATCAAAGATGAGGATTATCTCAGAAGGCTATGAAAATATGCCTTCCCTTTCCAATTATGTGAGGCTGGGTTTTCTTCAGTTCCTTCGATTAAGACAGCATATCACAGCAGAATGCAGGAGCAGATCTCTGAACCCAGCCGTCTTCCATAAAGCAGGACTTTAAGAACATGTAAAACAGTGCCACTCTTCTTGTGAAACCTTTTTTATTTTAGAAAGTAGCTTCCCCCCCCCCACAAAAATTACTTCCAGTGATAATGAATTTATATTACTGTTATTTTTATTTTATTTTATTTTTTTAAGATTTGTTATTTAAGTAATCTCTACACCCAACATGGGGCTCGAAGTCAAAACCCCGAGATCAAGAGTCACAAGTTCCACTTCCTGAGCCAGCCAGGCATGCCCCCTCCCCCTATATTACTGTTATTTTTAAATGAATCAATCAGCATGTTTTAAATTTCTCAATCTTCATTTCTTTTTTTTTTTTATAATAGTTTATTTTCAAATTGGTTTACATATAACACCCAGTGTTCATCCCAACATGTGCCCTTTTTAATGCCCATCACCCCCTCTCCCCCCCTCCCTCATCCCCCTTACCCTCAGTTTTTTTCTTAGTCTTTGAGAGTCTTTATGTTTTATCTCCTTCCCTCTCTGTGTCTTTTTTTCCTTTCCCCTCTTCCCCTCCCCCTGGTTTTTGCTTAGTCTCACAAAGTCCACCTATTTGTGGAAACATAGGTATCTGTCTTTTTCTGACTGACTTATTTCACTTAACATAATACCCTCCAGTTCCTAAGTATGGCAAATACTGATAGATATAATCCACAAAAACAAAAGTTTTTTGAGGTGCTCCAATTTTAAAAGTGCAAAAATACCATAAAACTTAAAAACTTTGAGACCTAGTGATGTACAACCTTACTATTCAAATTTCTAAGGACACCTCGTTAGCCTAGTGTTTTTGAATTTGGTGAGTCTCTGTTTCTCTTTGGAGTTACAGCCTGGATAAAATGAAATGCTTTAAGTTACGATTGGCCCTATGCCAGCATATTTACAACTTAGGCTCTCTAGAGATCAGTGTTTGCTGAAGTGTGTCTGAAAAATTGTGGTTCTTTCAGATGCACGAGGGTAAATAGATTCATTATTCAGACTAACTTGGAGGACTAGTAAGTACCGTGGATCCTAAATCCCACTTCTAGAGAGCAACATATTCAAGGTGCTAGAATTCCAGTAAATTAACCATTTAATTTTGTTCACTATTTAGCTGAACAAAATTACACGGCATCTTTATTCCTGTGGCAGGCTCTGGTATAGATTTTTTCTTATGGCAGAGAATATGCTCTTTGGGTTTGTCTTTACTATCCTAAGGAGTCCAAGTTGATGCAGTGATCTATGTTTCTTTTTTTTTTTTTTAATTTTTTTATTTTTGAGAGACATAGAGACAGAGCATAAGCAGGGGAAGGGCAGAGAGAGGGGGAGATACAGAATCCGAAGCAGGCTCCAGGCTCTGAGCCGTCAGCACAGAGCCCGACTCAGGGCTCGAACTCACAGACTGTGAGATCATGACCTGAACTGAAGTTGGCCACCCAACCAACTGAGCCACCCAGGCGCCCCAGTGATCTGTGTTTCTGGTCGATGCTGTTCATAGACCTGAAGCAACCACTCAGTATGCTTCAGTGGTGTGTAAAAGGTAGGACTGGGCTATATTTCAAATTGTATATTTTAAGAAATTAAATGGCTTATATTTCTGAGAAAAAGAGATTAGGTAGGAGGGAAATGAATTGGGTAAACTGGGGGACACTTAATCTGTCAAGTAATTAAACTTGTTACTTTTTAGAACAGCATCACAGGTGTTTAAAAACACTGTTTTAGGGATGCCTGGGTGGCTCAGTCGGTTGAGTGTCCAACTTCGGCTCAGGTCATGATCTCGCAGTTTGTGAGTTCAAGCCCTGCATCCGGCTCTGTGCTCACAGCTCAGAGCCTGGATCTTGCCTTGGATTCTGTGTCCCTCTCTTTCTGCCTGCCTCTCCCAATTCACACTCTGTCAATCTGTCTCTCAAAAATAAATAAACATTAAAAAAAATTAAGAACACTGTTTTATAAACACTGCAGTAATCTGAAGTGTGTTTTGTTTAAATAGTCAAACACTATGTTTTAGCTGAAAGTTAAGCTTCCAAAACAGTTTCAAACTATAAAAGATAAGAATACAAGTCATGACTTTTTTTTTTTTTAATTTTAAGAGAGTGAAATTTAGGCTATGGCGTTCTCTGCTAAATCTAATACAACGGCAGGCATGTGAGCAGAAGATCACATAAAACACCACCTCTCTCTCAGGTGTCCTTTATTCCTGTGTTTCTTTCCAATGCTTCTTTAATCAGTTTCTTTTTTTTTTTCTTTTTTTTTTGTAGGATGATATCAAAACAGTGTTACGTAGAATAACACTTTGGAGAAATCATTTGTGTAATACATTTTACCTAAGGTGATTTTTGATTATCGATTTTTTTTTCCCTAAGAAATTGGGAATTTATCAGACATCTACATGGTAGTCTTGATAGATTTTTCAATACCAAATACTAAAATCACTTTTAGAAATAAATGAATAGTACACAGTTCTAAATCAACTTATACTATATTCTAAGGTTCTTTGATATAGAAAGTATTGCCTTGTTCTGACCTGTTTTCATGATATTTATATTGCTTTCTGGGTTTTTAAAAAATATTTATTTATTTTGAAAGACAGTTTGTGCACATGTGTGGCTGAGCTGGGGGAGGGAGAGAGAGAATCCCAAGCAGGATGCACGCTGTCAGCACGGAGCCCAGTGCAGGACTTGAACTCATGAACCGTAAGATCATGACCTATGCCCAACTCAAGAGTCTCTTAACCGACTGAGCCACCCAGGTGCCCCTATGTTGCATTTTGTTTTTAACGTAGGCTTCTAGAGATTTCTCACTTGTTTGGAAGCAATATTTTGTTTAGTCCAAATGAAGAATACAGGTCAAGGCTCATTTAACCTCTGGAAAAAAATGTAACCAAGAATGATACTGTACATATTTGGATTCTAAGAGTTAAATTATTTTATAATGCCATGATTTTTATTTTAAGGTGAGCTAGAAACTGCCATCGTCCTATAAAGTAAGATTTGTTGAACACATTTCATACTGAGTCCCTGCGCAAAAAGTTCAGAGACAAGAGCAAAGGAATAAAAGGTGTTTATAGTAGGATTTTAAAATGGGAAGCTGAAGTAGAACAAAGCTGTATGGGAGACCCTTCCAGATGCTGATCTCAAGTGGAGAGGTGCTTGAAGGGCGAGCCGGATTGTATGCAGCAGTCCAGAGGAGGCCCAGTCTTTCTTTGTGTTTCGTTACACCCTCCCCTCTGAAACATCCAGCCTCTTCCCATCTCTCTCGAAGAAGACTGGGACCTTGTCGTGCTTTCATTTTCTTTACTTAGCTTATACAAAAACAGTTGGCCTCTCTGTCTACCTAAATAAATAAGTTGGTCCTATCATAAGTGTGGTAATGGCAATATCAAAAGGAGGTGGCTTAGGACATTTAATTTTCTAAATTATGCTGCCGCCCTGGTTTTGTAATTTATCCTAGACAGGACCCTTCAAAAGCTGATTTCCTATTTTAGACCAGCCCAATTATTACTAATGATGGGCTTCTTTACCAAATGGAAAGACTAATAGCCCTTTGAACTATTATGCAATTCCATTGTAGTTTGTTAGTGTGAACACCTTACAGTGTTTCTGCATCTCCCCATGTGTTTACGATTCCTTAAATTATACTCTTTTGTGAGATAGCAGGGTAGGAATAATTTTCTGAGACACCTAGTAAACACTGTGCACGTGTGTGTTGAGGTTTTTATTTTTTGGTTGTTTCAGTCTCTTTATTCTCTTTCTCTGCCTTCTTCTCCTTTGCCACTGTTGCCTCCTCTCCCCTCACCCCTTTAATCCTTGAGGCAGTGCATTTTTGAGTACATAGTAGGTGCTCCATAAGTACTTTTGAGTGATGTATTGATAACAAAATAAGTGCTTCTTTTTCCATCATGACCTTCCATTCCTAAATGATATTCCTGAAAAGATCGCTCCTTAGTCTTGGAAATAGCAGTAATTACAAAGAGGAGTCCTTACCACACCTTACTACTTAGTCTGCTTTTCACCCAGCGTTTCAACACGGCAAGATGTGTTCAGATCTGTGTATTTGTGGCTCTGTCGTAGAACGACATCCCTCCTTTCATCACAGCACAGCTGTTTACATAGTTAAAGTTCTTACGTCACTGTTGACTCGAGTCGTGCGGTGATTTCCAGAGCGTCATTTCCATCATTTTGCCTGGAATCATTTCCCCATAATGGACTATCAGTTGCTCCCATGGTGTCAGCTAGGTGTCTTACTATCTTAACACGGGGAAGATGGAGACCTCAGCGTTTAAGAAGAGCCCTCTTCTTTTCTGGGAAGGAGAGGCAAACATTATCCTTACAAGTATTTAAAAATTACTACTTTAACATTTATTTACCAAATACTTAAATAGCTCTTACTATGCCATAAGCACATTAGCAAAATTTACTTTTTATGCCAGTATAAAGCCTCTGATGTAGGTGTTGCTATCCTTGGTTCGTGGATGAGGAACCGGAAACAGGTGGCTAAGTAGCTTGCCTAGGATCGCACAGATTGGAAGTGGTGGGGCAGGAGTCAGACCTGGGCCATCTTGCTCCAGAGTCGATGCTTTTAACCAGTAAGACAAGCCTCTCCCATTAAAGGCCATTCTGCAGACAGCGATTATACATGGTCAAGAAATCACTAAAAAAATCAGATTCTCCCAAGACAGGCAAAGATCGCCACAGCACAACACATTGCACTGCTTAAGGAAAAGAAAAATCAGTAGCAAACTGAGTAAAACTGTTTGATATTTAGACATAGAAAGTACCTCTCTCCTTGGGAAAGGCCCACATGGAGGTACCTTCTGAGGATGATAGTATTTCTGTAGCTGCGTCCCTTGGATTGAAGTTGCCAGCTTATCTTTGCCTTCTTGCATTTTATAGTAGACTATGAGGAGAGCCAGTTTTCTGTCTGCAGAATCTTCTTAACCAGATCATTAGGGCATTTACTACTTCCCATGTTACAGCAGGGGACAGTGTTGCCAAACTTTCTGCCACTAATAAAAGGCTCCCCTTTCCTTCAGCTTCTAGTAACATTTTAAAACGTTCTTTTAAGCCCTAACAGCCTCCTCAGAGCCCTTCCCCACCACCCAGTCCCAGTGATAAAGCCACATATTTTAGATTTTTTTTTTTTTTAATGCCAACATCCTACTTCCAGGTCCCAGGATCTCAGTTATCTAATGCTACAAATTACAGCACACAGTAATGGTGGATTATTTTGCTTCTCTACTCCACCTGGAGTCACTTGACTGGGTCCTCTCCTTTCAAAATGGTTTACTCCAACGGCTGGGAATTTGGCGCTGGCAGTTGGGACCTCAGCCAGGGCTATTGGGCAGTGAGTGACCTCAGTTCCTTCTTATAGACTGCTCAGACTTCTTCCTGGCATGGGGATAGCTTTGTTCACAGAGTGAATGTCCCAAGGGCCAGGTGAAAGCATGTCCCTTTCTGTGACTTAGCAATAGCAGTCATATAGCATCACTTCTGCCATAGTTTCAAGGAAAGGGAACCTTAATGGCGGTAGTTCTCAGTCCGCACAAAAAGCGCACAAGGCATAGGCGAAGTTGTAGTTACTTTTGGAGAGCAGGATCTGCTACAAAACAGGACAATCAGAAGATCCCCCCTACATAATCCTTTGTTTCAATCCTTTCTTTTTTCCTTAGCTAAGCAAATTCCACTAATGTGCGTTTTCTATTTTGTTGGATGATATGTTTTCATTTAAGTACGTGTGTATGCTCATACATGTCAACTTTATCCTCACCTGTTTTTTTTTTCTTTCGCCTGAATACACTGAGCTTATTCTTTTTATTAATGTTCTATTTAAAAAGAGCCTGCCATCTATTAGGAAAGTCAGATTCTTTATTTTGAAAAAAAGAAGGTTCATATCTAACTCCTATTCTGGTTTGCATTTGCAGATCAAATACTGTAAGCATTTGTTGAAAAATGACAATGATATAGTCTCTTCCTAATGGTAGCCCATGAAGGGTGGTGAAAAATAATTCAAAACAGGTTAGAAAATGATTTGCTGTTGACATGGGTGGGTTTTGCAATGAGGTGGCTGGTCTGTCCCTTATGGACAAGCCTGTTAAGTATTCATTCATTCAACTAGTATTTATTGAGTATCGTGTCGGGCACTGGGCTTCATTGGCAGCCAGAAGTCGTCTTGCCTTCATGGAACATGTCACATAGTGAAGAAAGTAGCATTAATAGACAGTCACCAAATAAATGTAAAATCATAAGCTTATTAAGTGCTGTAGTGGAAGGGAACTCTAGAGTATCTGATGGGGAACCTGACTTTGTTATTCCTAATGCAGTGCTTTTTTAGCACAGATCTGGACGGTGGAGAGGACAGTTCTTGGCAAGAGACACGTGAATGGGTATCTATCACAACCTCACGTAGATCGCAGGGCAGATAGCCGTAGATACTCATGCACCTGTTATACAGGCATTTCCAGGAAAGCAGCAGCTTCTGCAGTTCTGTCAGGAGACCATGTGTTAAGTAACTCTTGGAAAGCACATGTTCATACAGGCTTTACAGAGCAGTGTAAGGAGCCTTTTTCCTTTATGAAACATTACTTAATTTTGAATAATGGTGATTGCTACCAACAATGGCAGTTCAGGTAAGGGGTATAAAGTACTAGGGATAGCAGTGGTTTCCCATGTATGGCCTGGGGACTCCTGGAGCTCCACAAGACCCCTTCCCCATCTGAGGTCAGAACGATCTTCAGGAAAAGGCAGACGTTATCTGCCTTTCATGAGTGTGAGTGGACTTTTCCAGAGACGAGACGATGTGATTTTAGCACAGCGGAATGAATGTAGAAGCATATGTGAGAACTCCACTATCATCTCTTAAGCCAGCCCTTTAAGACCTTTGCAAAAATGTGAAAGAATGTCATTCTTCTTGTTATTTTTTTGAACATTGTTAGTTTTGTGCCAGTGCTACTTATGGCAATGTGTAATGAGCTTATTTTTATCTTTTTTTGATGAAGAAGTATTTCTAAAATTTGCTTTACCTCCATCATTGATAGATACAGCCCACATAAATGGAAGTTCTTTTGGGTCCTTGATAAATTTTTAAAATACCAAGAGGTTTTGAGACCAAGAAGTTGTGAGAACCACTGAAGTATGGCATTCTACCTGACTTTGAGCATATTACTTAATCTCTCTGAGACGCAAGGAGTCTGTAAAATGGGGATGATGATCAAAGTACTTCCCTCATAAAAGGATGAAATGAGTTAGGGCATGTCGAGAGCTTATAAGAGTACGTGGCACGGAGTAAGCGTTCGGCATGTTAGCTTTTGTTATTTTTACCATTTAATATGGAAGCAGAATTTATGTGAATCCAAACACGACCGAGGCACTGCCGCTTTGAATTCTTGCCTGTGTTTGTGGTCATCTGAGTGGTTTTGGTAAAATACAGTATTCCAAAGTGAAAGACACTGGATTTTGTAATTTCTCTTTTGAGGGGCAGCCGCAGTTTTTATTGGCACGTGGTTAGGGTATGAGGTTGGAAGACACGCAGATTCAGAATAGCGTAGGGGTGCTTTTTCCACCTGCCTGCCTGCCCTCACAGTCCAGGGCCTCACGCCCACAGCCAAGGTTTGCCGCGTCCAGAATCATGGTGAGCAGGTGCGCAGATGTCCTTTGGGAAAGCTTCCCTGAGATTGTGCTGTATGTCTAGGCTCCAGTGTCCTAGATGGTGAGCTGAAAGGAGGGGCTGTGCCAGACAGCATTTAGTTCAGCCCCCTCACTTTTCAGATGGAGAAACTTTGCCCTAGAGGGATGATATGTTCACACAGGCTCCCTCTGTATTAGAGGCATCCCAGGATGAAAACCGGCATTCCGATTTGTAATGGAAAGAATACCAGCCTTAGCATCAAAAGAACTGGTTTTAGTCTCTGCTAAAAAGCCTTCATTGGTCATCTGACATTGAGCAGTTTACTCCCATCCTTAAGACTTTGAGTGCTTGTGTTTGTAACAAAGAGGTGAAAATATCCATCCTCCCAAGGTTGTGAAAAGCATCAAATAAGACATCCCACAAAGGTTCCCGGGATGTGTCCTCTCAGTAAGAGTCTGTCTGATCCTTTGGATGTGAAGTCTACAGAGGGGCACGTTCCTCTGAAATAAACAGTTCTTTTCAGAACCGAAAAGCCTGCCTTAAATACTGTACTTTGTAGCTTTGTAACAGTTTCTTTTTTTCTGTCTTTTTAGGACAGCCCAGAAACTTACAGGACCTGTGCCGAATTAAAATTCGACAATGTATAGGCCTTCAAAACCTAAAGCTACTTGATGAACTACCAATTGCCAAGGTCATGAAAGACTACTTAAAACACAAATTTGATGATATCTGATGTACACAGAACTGTGAGCAAGATTAGGAGTTATATATTCCAGATACTTAAAGGCTTTTTGCCTTGCACAAAGTATATCCTATGCAATTTCTGATTTGCTGTGAAGTCAGAAAGCAGGTATACACTTTTAGGTTTTTTTGTTTGTTTGGTTGGTTGGTTTTCATGGTAGGGGAGGGATTTTTTTTATATATAAACACACACACACACACACACACACACACACACACACACACACCACATACCACATGCTTGAAGGTCTTATTTTGGTTTCTTGGTCCAAGTTTAAGAGGTCCAAGCTTTCTATACAATATTGCATTTACAAAACTTGTTTTTCCAAACTGACACAAGCAGGGCTGAAGTGGAGAATTTACCCTTTCCAAATTTATGGTTTCATGGGCGCACACAACAGTATGAACCGGCAGAGCACTTGTTAAGGTTTAGAGGCACAGTTCCACCCAGGGGGAGTCCTGGGTTCTACTGGAAAATGCCGGAAGAAATTTTTAAAGTAACGCTGTCACCTTATTCATTTTAATGAGTACAAATTGGCGGTTTCAAACTGTTCCTTTCCTAATTAATGTAGCTTTTGGATGACATAAATCCAGTACCTCTGCTTTCCTGTTGGTGTGCTCTTGTTTTTTAACTTATTTTTTTAACAACTGTAGTACACTACCCAGAGACATTGGGTCTCAACTTCTGTCTCTAGTTGAATCGTGCTTTTAAAAAAAAAAATTAATGGAAAAAGAAGATAACTTTATAAAGCCAGTGTGTTCTGTTTTTAAAACAGTGCCTCCGTGCAATACTCTTTCTGGTGTATTTTATCCATTATTTCACTCGATGTTTCTCATTCCACAGCCGGCTCCGATATGCCCACAAGGACAGGAGCCACTACTTTTAATTTTAATTGCAGAACCATGGTGTGTCGGTTACAATTTCCATTGTAAGCTTTGTCATTCACTTTAAGCAGAAAGTTTCATATCCTGGTGGTAGAGTCTTCCTTAAAAATAGCCCAAAATATTGTCAAACCATTTGGCTTTAACGGTTCAATAATTCGGGGTGGTTTCATGGTATTTTATTTTTATTTTTCTTTATTTTTTTTTTTTTTTTGGTAACTTCTTCTCAGTTTAAAAAAAGATTTCTAAAGGGTACAGTTTCAAATCGGTGCGCAGTTGTAAGTCTGGTTAATTCCTGTTATGCTAATTAAACATTTCCTATTCGTTTTAAGGTTATGCACAATGAAACTCCCCTGGACAGTCGTTTTATTTTCTGGGTTGATTGGGCATATGTTTGCAGTGTAAACACAGTTATGATAAAGTGTAACCATGGGAAAGGTTCCAGAAACATTAGGGATGTATTACGATGCCCTTGGAGATGTCTTCTGTGCTTGATCTGTCATCATATTGGTTTCAGAAGAACCTTTTCAAATATCCCAGTATTGTTCTTAGTACTTTGGGAAATTTCAAAATATTTACACACTAGTAATAAATTTGTTATCAGAAGTTTACAAGATGAAGGGCTTCTCTCGTCTGAATTTCTAGTTTTAAGTCATTCAGTATAAAACGCTTTCACCTGGAAAGTATAAGCAGCATTAAGAGTCTACTCTGGCTTTACATTTTCTAGAGAGCCAGCAGCGCCATTTTCTCAAGCACAAAGTCTCTTCTCTTGGATGTGGAGTAGCTTCGGTTTTGGGAGTATCTGATCTGCCATAGGCATCGCACAGGTTTCTGAAGGACAGGAATGGGCAGCTTTGGAAACAATGATTTGGGGGATCGCTGATGGGAGGGGAACATAGACTCTTTTGCGGGGAGCTAGTGAGAGTGTGGCCAGTTTTACAACCATTCCAAAACTAACTGGAACCTGATGGATAGAAATGGGCGGTCTCCATCTCCAGAAAATTCTCTTCCAAGAGAGAGTTCCTTGTGGAACTGAACTGTGTTCTCATCTTTCAACCAGTGCTCCAAGTCAGAACTGAGACATCCTTGCAGCGTCAGGGGCATGGCATGGCCAGAAATGAACTGAGTGTTACTTCCCCCTCAAACCCAGGCCCAGGGAGACGAGGAGCTGGGGGGGGCACCCAGTACCCTGCACTCTAAGCAGTAATATTAATGTTACCTTCACATGGGGCTTCTTTCCTCAAACGTGTGTATTCATTTATTCAGGTAGGTTAAAACGATTTTCTTTCCCCAGCCATTCAGAGGTTTCCAAACTAAGTTAGCCACTGAGTTCGAGGCAGGGAATTCCAAGGAAAAAGATAAGACTAAGGTAAATTCTTTGTTCTGTATTGCTGCCTCGACTTTGGGAAAAAATTATGAGAGCTCTTCCTGGAATTGAAATTCCTATTTAACGAAGAAGTGGATAATTCCATTATTTATTGTTTGAGGTTTGACTTATCTGGAAGCTTAAACAGAATGTTTTAGTTTTGTTGGTAAAATCCCAATCACATATCCTATTCAACCATAACTAAAACTTCAATCTCGAAGGTGGTAACTGGTAGAACATAGGGACAAACGTGCAGGTCCGCATTTGAATTTAATTGGCAGGGATGCATTCCGTGGTCACGTCATGAGTAGAGAGAACAAGTATTTTCAGAAGATCAACTGATTGGTTTTTCCCAAATCTTCACCACAACGTTCTGTATATTATCAAATTTGTCACTGAGCCTTCTGTGTTCCTTTCGAAATTTATTGTTTAAGCCTATTCCTAAACTTTTATAAAAATATATTTGGCAAGTACACCAAAGAAACCAGCTCATAAAAGATTATGATGATTAATGAACTGCCAACCTCATCTTTTGAAAACAGAAGATTTTTTTTTGTGTGTGTAAATATTTGTGTTTATAAATGTACAGCAGAGTTAAGAGTGTTTTTTAGATTATTTAATTCCCATATTTCTAAACTATTTACTACAAAATAATCCACGCTTGTTAGTTTGGAGGACTTGACTGTTTTGTTTTTTTAATCCATTATCAGTCATGCTTGGAACAGCATTTCCGCTAGAGAATTCAGTGTTCTGGCAGGAGAAAGAGTCCACATCTGGAGCCCGAGGAGTCTAGAGCGATTTGTCAGACGCACACCCTAAGAGACAAGAATGTATAGTTTCATTACCAGAGTGGACCTAGGCAAACAGAGGTTCTCACTTTCCTGCAGAATTGCTCAGTAGCCCAGAATGTGATTGGGATGAGGCCCTTTGCCCACAAATTTAGCTTTCATGTAACTCTTAGTGTTATATCATAATGTATTTTGTTCTTCCTTTGTAATGTAAGTTTTGCTTTGGGTCAATTTGAATTAAAAAAAAAAAGAACTTAAATCTGGTTTAAAACCTATCGGAATTGTGTTTTATTTCTAGTCTGCCTTAGCTTTTTGATATTCCCGGCTGTTTTGTGAAAAGAAACGAAGGTCTGTCTTTTGTTCATCAGCATTTTACATCACTGGGAAATATGTTGAGAGCGTGATCCAGAAAACAGCACCATTTTGGATCAGAAAAGGTAGTTCTTGCCCCCTCCCCCAGTCACTTATTTTGCCACGTTCTGCATATACTACCACAAAAGACTGACATCCTTGAGTGTGTTGATTGAGCACTTGAGCCCTTTTGGGCCAAATTCGCCTCTGCCTCATGCCTGCCTCACCTCGACTGAGCACAGAGTTTGGACCACACTGTTTCTAAGCACAGAACAGTAGAACGATGAATTGGAGGTAGTTTATTAGCCTGCAGGAGATAGAAGCAAGACAACTCTGATTTCACACTTCCTTTCTGTAATATAAACACAGCTTGATTCAGGAGAGACTTCACACTACTGTGAGTGATGGTGTGCTAAGGAAAAGGGAGGGCAGACAATTGAGATGGAACACCCCATGCAGGAATAACCGATATTTTGCAACTAACTTTGTTGAGGACTTGTCCAGGGTTTGGCACAACTGAAGGCCAAGAATGGGACATTTGAAACCACTCCTAATGATCAGCAGGGGAGTTCAGATGTGAAAAATAGCTGTGTTGCTTGGAAATCTTGAGGTCATTCCTTTTCCAATATGATGTAAGTAGTGTTTTGTTTTTTCAGCTGACAGTTTACAAAAATGGCTTACTAGCTATTGATAAAACAGATTATCTACTTGATAAAAAAAAATATTTCCACATCCCATGTAGCTGAGTTTCAGAGAAGAAAGAAAATGGATTTGCATCTGCTGCCTGTATTTATGTAACATAATGTAACTGTGTTCTCTTAACACATCTTCCAAATTTTGATGTTAGAATTTATATGAGCTTAAATACCAATAAAGATTTTAAATTTCCACTGCCAGATTTTTAGGCCCGAGTTGCTGTAGACTCCTAAGATACGAAGGTAACTGGTCTTTATTCTATCATTAGTTATTGGGTCATTACCATTGAGATGTCTTAAGCCTTAGCTCACCAAGGCGTCAGGCCGGCATATGGTGCTGCTGGATCTCAGAGCTTTTCTCGTACGCTGCTGGTGAATAGTATTCAAACTTTTGTGATCTGTTTCTCTAAGGGATCATGATCCATTTTATAGGTATTTTTCTTCCAGAAGAACTCTGATTCCTGCGTGACAGTAAACATTCTGAATCCCATTTGGAAAGACTGAGGTGATCTGTGGGAAGATCCTGTAAGAGATGGTCGGTGTGGAAATGAAACCCTGAGCTAGTGCTGCTGCCCCAGTGCTCGGTCTCGTCCTGAAGGAGTGTCCCACTCAGTACTGAGATGTGCTCTTTTGTTTCATTCATTCACTGATGTCCAGAGTGCCTTGTGCTGCGTTTCCGTTGTGCATCCACAGACGAAGCGATTTATCAGTTCTGAAGACTTATTACGGGTAAAGGATCAGAATCAAGGGAATTACTCCCTTCTGTTGCAGATAGGACCTTAAAAAAATTCATATAATTGTTTGTGATATGTTTATTCCGGCATCTTAAAAATCACACTTAGAACATTTCTTATGTTTCTTTTTCATCAGGAAATTGTTTCACATTAGTTAAGCATGACCTCTTTTACGTTACACTAAGTAGTAATGAAGTGATTCACGTTTCTATGAAATGGTATTTTATGAATCAGAAAAGAAGTGGCTTAATTTGGACAACAGGACTTAGTTGAAGTTGAGAGACTTGGTCTGTGATGAGTAGACTGCGCCTTTGTGACTGACACGGAGGTAATCCAGCTGCAAGGAGTTCCTATTTTATCTGGCAAATGGAGTCCTATTTTTCTTGCTGCTCGGGCTTGAAGCTAATGTGCTTTTCTTCCTCTGATAGTGTTGGGTCAGGTCACTGCTCAGTTTTCTTTTTCTTTACTAAAAAAAAAAAAAAAGAAAAAAAAAACCCGAAAACCATTTATAGGGGTAGGGCATGGGCTTACAGTACATGACCATTTTGTATTTCTCCAGGGCTTTCTGGGTTTTCTCTCTCTTAGTCTGGCCTCTTAACCCTTCAGTGAAGTATGTACACGTGCACAAGGGATGGCCTTGGCCACACCAGGTTGCTTTGTTTTTCCTGCCTTACCCGGATGGAATTCTAGCTTACTACCATTTAGGAAGAATGCCTAGCAAACTAGTCAGGGCTACATCCATCCACCATCTTGGGTAGTGCCGGAGAGGAGCAGATTGCATTTCTTCTTGGTTTATTACCGATGTTCTTAAGAAACCATCTGCTGTGAGTTTGCTGCACAGTGAGCTCCTGGGGGACAGACCGCTGGTCTTATTTGCCTGAATCTCAAACAGTTCCTTGAAGCCTCCAAGGAAACCAGGGCCAAGAGGATGACAGCATCAGCTTTTCTCAGCTCCAAATCTCAGGTAAGTGGAGTCCTCATTCCTGCCAGTATTGCTTTTTGCTCTTCCTTGCTCCTCCCCTCTGTCCCCATCCCTCCGGCCTCCCCTCCACCATCGTCACTGGGCAGTGGACTCACATGATCAACCATGCGTGGCCCTGTGATGGCAAGCTTCCAGAGAGAGACCGCTGGACTCTGGCTGCAGGGAATTCTGTCTTCCTGGAGCCTGCCTCCTGAGCTGGCGCTGCGCACTGAGCCTCTCGAAGGACTACTGTTCCCGTTGAGACAGTGGACCCTCCATGTATGTCCAGTTCACCACGTCGAGACAGGGAACCCATTGTGTGTCTCCATGGGCTACAGCCATACTTAGAGCTCTCCTCAGTTCTCAGAGCAGCTAGATGGGGACCGAGGCAGAACCCCTGGCCCATCGCTACCCACCATGCTCAGCATGTAGAGCACAAATCCTATCACTTTCTATGTAGTAGGAAAGTAGCAGCATAGGTGGCCCTTTATGTTCTTTAACCTTCTTTTCTGAATGCCTACTTGGCACAGCGCCTTATAAACTATTACACAATCAGTACTTTTCAAATGACTTAATCTCATCCAAACCCTTCCATTTACAGGTGGGAAAGCCAGGAAGTTGATAATGGAAATGATTCGGTAGCTGTGGCCATGCATGTAGTGACTGGCAGTAAGGCATAGAAGCCAGGCTTCCCCATCCCCTGCGTTCTCCGGCTCTCCCGGGACTAGCCGGCACGAGTTGCTTCCCATGAACAGCAGTTGACCCATTGTTCACAGAGCAATGATGGGATGAGACACACTTTGGCAAGAGTTGGCAGGGCTCAGGATTTTCTATATCTACTTCCTAGATTTAAAGCTGACATGTCCATACACTGCCTGTAATTTTCTACAGAATGTTTTCTGAAAATTCCATATTACCCTCTACCACAACTTTTTGAACTGAAGAGAAACAGCTAAGATTCTGGAGATGCCCATAGGGAGTACACTGCCAGCCTTGTGAGAGTGGCAACAGGAATTCTCAGCATGATGTGTTTCTGTTTTGCACTGCGTGTTTACGAGATGGGTTCCCAGAACTGGGTGTATGAGGCTGCAAGGAGAACCCCTTAGCATTCCAACTCAGCTTTTTTTTTTCCCCTTTCATCTTTCATGCAGGCAACTAAGAGATTGATATACTCCCATCCTTCCATCACATTTTATCATACATTCATAATATACATTTCCATTGAACGTTGGGGGAACCTGCCAAGGAGTAGAGGGAGGAACTTGAATATTTCGTCTTATCGATAAGGTTGAGTTGAAATAAATATCCTTGTATCAGATAGTAACTAGTTATTATGTACACCTTAAAATAGATGCTTCTTTAAAAAATAACATAATAAATAGCTATTTCTTATCTGGAGGCTTCTAAAGTTTTTATGTAAGATTCTGATCAATTTTCTTAGGGCTTATGTCATTACCTTCAGCAATTAAAAAGTAAAACTTGTGGATTTAGATGTGGAAGGGGACCAAGTGTCACTGCTGACATGGAAGCTGTCCTGTTAGTTTAACCCACAACTGTATGGTCAACTAATCTTTGAGAAAGCAAGAAAAAATATCCAATGGTAAAATGTCTCTTCAACAAATGGAGTTGGGAAAACTGGACAGCAACATGCAGAAGAATGAAACTGGACCACTTTCTTTGACCACACACAAAAATAAATCCAAAATCAACAAAAGACCTAAGCGTGAGACAGGAAACCATCAAAATTCAAGAGGAGAACACAGGCAGCAGCCTGTTTGACCTAGACAATAGCAACTTCTTACTAGACATGTTGCCAGAGGTAAGGGAAACAAAAGCAAAAATGAACTATTGGGACTTCATCAAAATAAAAAAGCTTCTGTACTGCAAAGGAAACAACTAAAAGGCAGGTGATGGAATGGGAAAAGATATTTGCAACAGACATATCTGATAAAGGGTTAGTATCAAAAATCTATAAAGAACTTATCAAAAACAACCCAGTTAAGAAATGGGCAGAAGACATGAATAGACATTTTTCCAAAGACTTCCAGATAGCAAACAGGCACATGAAAAGGTCCTCAACATCACTCATTATCAGGGAAATACAAATCAAAACCACGATGAGATTCCACAGCGCACCTGTCAGAATGGCTAAAATTAACAACACAAGAAACAACAGGTATTGACAAGAATGCTAGAAAGGGGAACCCTCTTGCACTGTTGGAGGGAATGCAAACTGGTGCAGCCAGTACTCTGGAAAACAGTATGGAGTTTCCTCAACAAGTTAAAAATAGAACTCCCTTACAATCCAGCAACTGCACTACTAGGTATTTACTCAAAGGATACTAAAATACAGATTTTAGGGGGTAGATGCACTCAGATGTTTACAGCAGTATTCTCTACAATAGGCAGACTATGGAAAGAGCCCAAGTGTCCCCGACCAATGAATGGATAAAGAAGATGTGGTGTGTATATATATATAATGAGATATTACTCAACCATCAAAAAGAATTAAATCTTGGGGCATCTGGGTGGCTCAGTCAGTTGAGCATCCAACTCTTGATTTGGGTTCAGGTCATGATCTGATGGTCATGTGATCAAGCCCCCGTGTCAGGCTCTATGCTGGCAGCGTGGAGCGTGCTTGGGATTCTCTCTCTCTCTCTTTCTGTCCCTCCCCATCACTCTCTCACACTCTCAAAATAAATAAATCAACATTTAAAATAAAAAGAATGAAATCTTGCCATTTACAACAATGTGTATTATGCTAAGTGAAATAAGTCAGAGAAAGGTACCATATGATTTCACACGTGGAATTTAAGAAACAAAACAGATGAACATATGGGAAGTGAGGGAAAGAGGGAAACAAACTATAGGAGACTCTTAACAATAGGGAACGAATAGGGTTGATGGAGGGAAATGGGTGGGGGATGGGCTAGATGGGTATTAAGAAGGGCACTTGTGATGAGCACTGGATGTTGTATGTAAGTGATGAATCACGGAATTGTCCTGAAACCAATATTGCACTGTATGTTAACTAACTAGAATTGAAATAATTTTTTTTTAAAAAAAGGGTGTCCTATTATTTTACCCTAGTTCAACAGCCCTTAAGAGTATGATGCTTTATTCCAGAAAGTACTGATGACTCCAGTACTATCCATGGAACATTTGGGGGTCCCATGGTTAAAATTGCAGCAGACATGTTAATAAGGTGATCATTTCTCTTCCAACTTCCTGTCAATCCCAATTCAGGGTAGATTTGAAAGTCACCACCACCACCTCTCCATCCCTGGCAGGTGTTTCTAAGGCATGAGTTGTAGGGCCATAAGGGCCTCCACCATCTAGGTAATACCAGTAGTGGAGAGATGAAATCTCTCGCCTCATACCTCTCCTCATGGGGAGAGCTGGTCCTGGGAGGAAATGGACTCAACACATGGCCACTGTTCCATAACAAACTCCAAGGTACACCCACCAGGAGCCTAGAACTGAGACAGGCAGAGCTGGTAGCATTCACTTCCTTACCTTGGAGCCCCTTAAAAAATAAGGGATGTCCTCCCCTGTAGGCCTGGGATGCAGCAACTTTGCTACAGCCTGTTGAGCACACTTGCCTGGACTCCTGATTCCTGTTCAATCTGTCTGCCAGTGTTTATGTCCTGTAACATATAAGTGACAAATGTGTTGTGTGTGTGTGTGTGTGTGTGTGTGTGTGTGGTTATTAAAGTAAAGGCTGAGATGAACAGGGATGAGCTTTTGATCAGAGAAAAGTGTTGGACAGAAAACTGGCTCTCCTTTCATGGAGGTAGGGCGGGCCCATGTGCCTCTGCAGAGGTCAGCTCTGATTGTGTGTCGTGAGTAGGGCTTCTGTGTTAGGGGCTTGGGGATTTATGGTAATCAGGTTAATCAGGTCTAGAAGAGGATGGGGAAACTAAGGCAAGGAGGCAGTGGAGGGGCTGGTGCTCCACTGAGTAAGTGAGTAAGTGTTAGCTGGGAGATCTGTGGCAAGGGGAACAGGGCAGGGGTGTCCCATCCTACTGGGCATCTGGCCCGAAGGCAGAACAGTAGTTGGGATTGCCTCTTTGGATGGCTTCTCCAAGGCATTCCTGTTTCAGCGGTGAGGATGCTCTACCCCTCTGCTCCCTTCCCTTGGCCAGGTCCATGTTCTTTGGGAAGTCATGATTGGAGGGATTGTCCTGCAGTTCCTCTTTCCAAGGGGGAAACCAGTTTGTAAGTTTCTCTCCACCTGACATGTTGGAAGCCCCTGGAAGACAGGGATCTGGCCTTAGGCTTTGTGGCCCCACAAACAGAACAATGTCTGGCTGTAGTCAAGGGCCTTCGTAGATGGTAAGGGAGGGAGTGGGTATAACAACCCCTCAGCTCTGGTAC
Source organism: Paguma larvata (assembly GCA_030068075.1). Lineage (NCBI taxonomy): Eukaryota > Metazoa > Chordata > Mammalia > Carnivora > Viverridae > Paguma > Paguma larvata. The sequence continues at coordinate 123,583,044 of CM057827.1, read as the reverse complement.
CAGGTAAGAAAATTAGAGGGAAACCAATGTTCGATTTGCTCATGTAGATTTGGTTAAGCTACCATTTATTTTCTGTCAATTCTCACCAGCACCCTGTAAGGTAGGTACTTGGATTGTTTTCACAGATGAAGAGGCTGAGGTTGGGTCTTCCCCACTCCAGTTTGCCTCTCAAGCTCTGCCCAGTCCTGGCCCACCCACCTCACCAGGGTGACTCCTCCCCAGGGATGCTTCCCAAGCCTCCAAACGGGCCTCACCCACCCTTTCCCAGGCTCCTCCAGACACCTTTATTGCCCCTGTTATCACAGGTGTCACTCGCTGCCTTGTTCCTGGTGTGTACTTGTGCTCCTGAGGGTTCTTAATGTAGAACCTATGAAATCCCTCTAAGTGTGCAAACATGTGAGTTTTCCAGGGAGAGGGTCTGGGCTGCTGTCAAATTATCAAAGGGCTCTGTCATTCCCTAGTGTTGTCAAGAAGCAGCACATTAACCCTGTGGTAGTTCCTGAACATGTCTCCCTGCCAGCCCAGTACCAAGGGCAGCTCCTCGACCCACCTCTGGGGCTCTGCCCATGTACTTGACCTGAGTCCTGAGTGCTCCTCGCTGAGCTGGGTGATGATGGCACACACTTCATCCTGCCTCCTGGGACCCAAAGTCCCCACCTGGCTCTGACTGGGCTGGGATCTGAATCGGCTGCCTTGGTCTCCCTTCCTCCCCCACCTTTCTTCTCATCTCACTTAACTATTTCCACATGGGTCCTAAACCTCTGTCTTCAGTGAGAAGGTCTTTGGGAGCAGAGAGTTTTTGAGCAAGAAGGGACCTGGGGGACCCTGCACTGTAATTTGGGGAGAGAAGAGGACACCCTGGCTAGAAAAGGCTGGAGGGCTTGCCTGCAGCCTCGCAGAAGATGATGGTGCCAGGCTGGCTCTGGGCCCTTCTTGCTGGCCGTCCACTGTGCTTCCCTCCACCTGACATCCGCAGGCTCCCCAGTTACCTCAGAGAGAAACTTGGAGCTTCGAGGGGAACAACAGCAGCACTGACTGTTCTGGATGATAAGCCATGACATTATTGCCCTGAGAGACCCCTGGAGGGTCACTGTGGCCAGAGCAGGCCCTGCTGTGGCCCAGGGCGAGCAGGGCAGGGGTGCTGGCACCTTGCTTCACAGCATTCAATTGCTTGCCTCATCCTTGAGCTAGGCTGGCTCCCCACGACGTATAACCCCATGTTGGATTCTCTCCTGGGCACCTTTGTGAGTTAAGATAAAAGGGCTAGTATATAGGCTCCAGTGTGGAACATCTAAACCCTATATTATACAAGGATCCTGGCAATCCCTTTGAGAATTCTGTAGAAGCACTTACTCACCAAGCCTATAATTAAGTAAGTAGCTAGCTTCATGGAAATGCTTGATGTTTAGGAACTTATTACAGGGTTTCAAGAAAAGAAAAAAAAAAAAAACCTGACCTGAGATTAACTGATACTATTACTTCCTTCCCCATTTAATAATTTTTAAAATTAAAAAGTGCTTTAATCACCTTGTTTTAATGGATAATAATAAAATGCCTCTTAGTAGAAACTCATCATCTCAATGATTTAGAAGTTGAGATATTCCTTCAGTCAGACTGTGCCCCTGGAAAACCGTATGAGAAAGCTCCTTTCCAAGAAGAGTCCCTTGGTCTTCCTAACACAGTGGAACCCCAGTTGAGTTCTGCATGGGAGATCCCTTATGTAACATCCACAGACCCACCCCTGTTGTCTTTACTGAGCATGTTTACAAAGTCCTGGGAAAGTTGAGATCCAGTTGAGAACTGCTGGCTCATTCAATCGATACATACATATTTATATTTTAGCACCTATGCTGAGGGGCCAGCATAGTGCCAGCATCCAAGGAGCCAGCCGGTGACAGCACCAGGTGATAATAAGAGGTAATGTGGTGGGAGTTGCGGGAGAGGAAGAAGCAGGACTGGTGTGGGGAGGCCGGGCTGTGTGGAAATCAGGTAGGGCTGTTCCTGCCCAAGGACTTCTATGTTTTCAATTCAAACTGTACACCATTCCTGGTGTGTGGAATTATGGTACTCCACTGTGTACCCTGAGTGAGAATCAGAATCCCCTGGAGGGGTTATTGAAATATCGCTGAGCCCCACTCCCAGAGTTTCTGATGCAGCAATCTGGGGGAGGGGGAAACCCAAGAATCTGCATTTCCAAAGAGTGCCCAGGTGATGCTGATGCCGCTGGTTGGCAGACCACACTTAGAACCGCCGCAGACAGGTATTCAGGCTTTTGCGTGGCAAAAGGAAGAAAAGACAACAATCCAACAATTACTATGAGATGTTACAGAAAGCACCTACCAACGTGTTCATGAGTTGTGAGTAAAGTAGATCTAGTGATTCTCAGAAACCACAGGTAAAATGAGTCCCCTTTATGGGCCAGCCTGAATGGTTCAGTGTGCGTTGTGTTAACAAAGAATACAAATCTCCCCCACCGCATTACAAGCTGACTCTATGTCTGGTCCTTTATGTCTCCAATTATCTTTTGCAACTACTTAATTTAAGTTGGGCACAGACAAAACCAGTAGCCCATAGTTCTGCTATCCTGCTGTTTTTATTCTTCAGCCTAGTTCAGCAGCCCGTAAATAATATGGCTGCCAAACATTGATAATGACAGTCCTAGCCTGCTCTGGGGTAGAGGAGACAATGACTCTAGTTGCTTCAATCAGCATGTGCTTTGGCCCTACCCATGAGGCGGGCTGCCAATGGCATGACCCAAAGATGGAAAGAAGCATCAGCAGGGGATACCCCAAGCCAGGTCAGGCTGGGTGAAGCCTGAGTTCCCCAGAGTAGCCTGAGGAAACAATTGCACCCACAAATCCTGTCCTAGCCCCAGGATGCAGTGTGAGTTTCTTGGGGACTAAGCTGGTATTACCCACTTTAAGACATATAAGCACACACAAAATCATTAGGAAATGAGTATAGCTTTGCACAGGCTGCTGCTACTGCTGGTCCAGGAGCCACTCTGAGAGCCACCAAAATGGAGTCATTTCTCTATTGAATCCACCTGCTAAAATGAAGAATTCATGTTATTCCCTCCTCCCTACCATGCTTTTTCTTTTTTAACAGTTTAGTTGAATTTGTAATTGTTATACAAAAAGCTTCACTTTTTTAATGTGTACAATCTGATGGGTTTGATTGTTCCCATTGGAAAGTTGGAAAAGCAGACAACTTGAAGGAAAGGCAGTGTCCAGAGTTTGTCCTCATGGCACAAGAAGCTGCTACACACAACTTGGGACTTGGGACAAGTAACAAGTGTCACTCTCAAGGTTCCAGTCTCAAGGGGCAGGTGGCTTGTGGGGGTTGGGGAGCAGGTTGGGACACATGTGGCAAGGACAAGAGTGGTGTTCCCAAAGGTTCTGAGGGAACTTCCTGAGGGAGGCTCTGCATATCCCTTTCCCTAAAGCCTGGCCCCAGTGGCTCTTAGGACAGTGGCTGCAGGTGACTTGTCCTGCCCAGGCAGAGGTGCTTAATAAAATATTCAGGGTCTCTGATGCCTTGGAAGGATTTCAGCAGTACTATTCTCCAAACCCTGTATCTCCAATTTGCCTAACTATTTTTCTAAAGGAAAAGTGCAGCTGAATATCTGGCCTGCTGGTCCAGGAACACAGACAATCCTGTCCTGATATTATATTGGTTTTATTTGTCTGGTTTTGGTTGGGAGAGCAAGTGAATGTGACAAAATTTAGATGTGCAAAATTAAAATTTTTTTTCGCGTTTATTTTTAAGAGCGGGAGAGAAAGAACATGAGCAGGGGAAGGCAGAGAGAGAGGGAGACACAGAATCCGAAGCAGGCTCCAGGCTCTGAGCTGTCAGCACAGAGCTTGATAACGGGGCCTGAACCCACGAACCACGAGATCATGACCTGAGCCGAAATTGGACGCTTAACCAACTGAGCCACCCAAGGCGCCCCTAGATGTGCAAAATTTAGAGTCATGAGTGCAAGGGTGTTTGTGCTATTATTCTCTGAGTCTTCGTGTTAATATTTTCCCCAAAAACACAAAGGAAATTGTCTTCTTGCCAGCTTGATTGTAAGTTTTGTGTGTGCTGGCCCTGGTTTTTCCTCAGTTCTTGGATTTCGACACAGAGCTTGACACATCACAGGCATCCATTCATGTTTTAGCCTATTGAGTTGAGGAAACACTCTTAGCGTTCATTGGTTAGCATGGTTATTAACATGGAGAGGTTTCTTTCTTTTACACGCTTCTATCCAGTGCCTCCTATGTACAGTGCACTGCAGTCAGCCCTCCAGTAATGCAAGAGGAATGGGATCAGGAACCTACCTTCCAAATGTTTGAGTCCTTGGAGAGAAGAGACAGTGAATGAAAATTAGTAACGCAATGGAAAACAGGAAGGAGCCAGAAGAACAAGAGATAAAGGGCTGCCACAAAACACCCTGAATTGTAGCTCCCAAGATCCAGCCCCCCATTCTTTCTGATAGCTTGCTAAAGACAGAAAGATCCATGACTTGGGATTCACGTGGCCTGGGCTTATCTGGCTTTGCTGGTAACTGGCAGTGTGACTCCGGGCAAGTCATTTGCCAAGGATTAGAGTAGATGCACTAAAGGGCTCCCTGAGCTGCCATAGTGTATGATTCTAAAGTTACAGAGAAGACAGGAGGGGAAAGAACGGGCACCTAGAGCAGAAAATCAAGCTGTGAGCCCCAGCAGGGTTGTTTGTTTAATATACTCCCTTCCCCACCCACCCATCCTATTACCGCAGCTTATTAGAGGTGGTTTATGAAAAGACTGGAATCCATGCTCCGGGGTCTGCACTGCTCTGGTGGAGGGTTTAGCACCATAAAACTCACTTTGTAAAAGTGCAGCAGCTGTGATAAATAAGCTTAAGCCTCGATAATCACTTTTTCACTTTTACCAATTACGCTAGGCTGCTTTGTGACAGAAGTTAATGCCAAGTAAGAATTTTAAAGAAGCCTCATTTTCCTTGTCTAATTAAATTAAGTACTTGAAAGGTGATTCACATGTTGATTTTCCCCCCATTAGTCAACTGAAAATTACAGGGTCTTTTAGGAGATGGAGCCACGTGATTCGCCTGCTCAGCCTCTAGGGTCAGGGAGCCCTCACCCTTGGACGCTCTCCTGCCGGCATCCCACCTACCCATGTTTTGTGTGCAGCTGTCCATGGTGGGGCTCTCAAGAGAGCACTGCTCAGGAGAATTTAGAAAAGACATGCCTATTTGTCTAATCCTTCCACAAAAATCTGCAGAGGGTGCCTCTGTTTCCAAGGTTTTGATATTCCCAACATGCAACAGGTCTTTCAGGGTGAGGAACAAGGGATGCCTTCTCTTTTTTGTTCTCCTTTTTGTTGTAAACCAGCAATAGAATTCACCTGGATTGAGAGATCATTGTGTCAGCATTGGTCTACTTCCTCCAACGTAAAGGTCTGGAGTGTTTAAACGCCAGTAGCTCCTGACAGCCATTTCAACAATGCCGCCAGGATGCTGCATTTTAAAACTTGCAATACTTTTTCTTCTTTATTTTCTGCTTTTACTCATTCTGCCTCTTGTCTCTGAGGTAGCACACAGGTGCCTTAGAAGCTGTAACATATTCTATGCATGTATTTCCTTGGACACAGAGAAGCCCTGGGGAGCATCAGGAGCCTGGCTGATGGCGTTGAGTGTGAGCGAATGTGCTTTGTCCACATGTAAGAAAGATCATCACCTGTAAAGTGACTATGTCTATGTAGGTGTCATAATTCGATCAAATTGTTCACCAGTGTTCATGGCTCATTCCAGGTCATCCCTCTGATACACAGAATCATTGTGTGCATACTTTGAAGACTCCTTGTTATTTCAAAATGAGTATATACTCTTAAAATGCTAACAATAAACCAACATGTTATGTAAAATATGAAAGCCCCTTATTTTTCTCTCTCAATGTTAATCATGTAGTGTGGATTCTTCCAAGACTTTGTGCATTTAGTTTTACAAAATAATCTCTCTGCAGCTTCCTTATCTCTACTCATAGAGACTCTTTGATGTTGTCATGTGTAACTATGCCTAATTCTTGTTAATGGGTTAATAAATTCCACATTCATTTTTTTATACTAACCAATGTATACCAAGCAACTTCCATGTACCAGGTACTTTTTTAGGAGTTGGGGAGAGAGCAGGAACTAGATCTTTTATGTGTCCATTTCTTACGCATTTCTTTCTTGAATCTAAAGTATCCACCCTGCTTCCTAACCACTATTATCAAGGGCTTTTATTTTCCCAGGAGGTAAATTTGCTTGACATGTATTTATTTATTGTCTGTCTACATTAAAGTTTAAACTTCATGAGATTGATGACATTGCCTGTCTTGTTCACCGATAGATCCCAGCACTAAAACAGTATCTGACATACACCAGTAGTTCAAAAACTGCAGATGCTGTGCCTAGCTGAATGGACCAGTGGATGGATGGATGATTCTTATATTTACCATAGATATAGGGAAATAGATCTGCTTATTGATGACCTTGACTGGGTTTCCTTAAACTTCCTACTCAATCCTAGCTCTTCATTAGATCTTTATGCAAGTGTGTATTTACCGCACTTGTTAAAATGTTGACTACTTCCATACAGATGGACAAATAGCCGTTCTCTGAGACCTCCAGTGTCCCTGGCACCCCACTGGTCCAGGCCCCCTCAACCTTAGAGACCTCACCCAGATCTAGCAGCTCTAGAACTGGCCACCTGGCCAGCAGGGCCTCTCCAGCACCTGGCTCTTGCACCAGGACAAGCATCAGTTCTGATTGGTCAGCACATTGGTCCTGCAAGTTGCTCAGTGTTTTGAATATCACCCCTGCCTTCATGGACATAACACTGTTCTGGTTCACCTGTTCAAGATAATCACTCCACTTTAACGTCTATTTTACCTATTTTTTAATTTTTAATGTTTTAATTTATTTTTGAGAGAGAGAGAGCGAGCACAAGTGGGGGAGGGGCAGAGACAGAGACACAGAGTCAGAAACAGGCTCCAGGCTCTGAGCTGTGCTCACAGAGCCCCACGCGGGGCTTGAACTCGTGAACTTCGAGATCATGACCTGAGCCAAAGTCGGATGCTTAACCGACTGAGCCACTCAGGTTCTCCTGCTTTAACTTTTGAAAACACAAATCAGAGAGATCACTTACCTGCTCAAGACCCACTAATTGTTTCCAACACAACAACTCTGAAATGTTTATCATGGCTTTCAAACCTTCTCTGACCCATATCACTTCACTGGAGATGCTCTGACCTCTTGTTTTCTTTGACACGTGAAGCACACTCCTGCCCTAGAAACTTCCTTTCCACTTACTGTTCCTCTGCCAGGAATTTCCTGCTCTGAGAACACAAGCAGCTTGTTTGATCATTCCAGGCCTCCTCAAAGGACACCTCAGAGAGCTCGTCCCCAGCCGTTTGGCTAAAACGTTAGGCTCCCTCCCCTCAAGTCTCTTTATATGCCTTATGTTTTTCTTTATAGCATTTGACCTATGTATATATGCCTAGAGCATAACAGCTTAGTAAATATATATTTGCATATATCATATCTGTACATACTGTGTACCTGGAATATAGCAGATCCCCAATAAATTATATATAAATTTATAATATGTAATATACTATATTTATATGTTATATAAAATAAATATATACACACTTATATAGATTTACAAATATTTATATATATTTATGTATTCATATATTGATTAAATATTATTACTTAACATACAGCAGACCATGGGTAATATTTGTGGAATGAAAAAACAAATGAATAAATTAAGTGATGGAAGCATCACTTAATGAGTACAATTATTTTGCTTCAGTGTCCAGAGGACCAGAGACTCCGCCATGAGAGCATATTCTTATCACTCACATACACTGGGCAGTACTTTATTTTACTTGATATTTGAGCTGGCATCATCAGTCTGTGCATGACCTGCTTCCATTTCATTTATTCATTTATTAGTATGTTGTAGTCAACAAGCCTCCATATAACACAAAAACTGGAATACTGACATGAACTTTTCACTGGCATCTGTGCTCCTCTGTCCTCCTCCTGCGAAGTTGCCACAAGCCTGCCCTGGGGTTTTATAATGCTCTTATTTTCTTGCTTGGTTGGTGGGACATTTTCTGTGCATATGTTTTCCACTCTGCTTTTCAGAAAACAAAGGAGTGGAATGCCTGGCTTCAATTACAACGACCTTCCCCCCATTCCCAGACTTAAAAAAAAATCGTATTTTGTTTAAAAATATTTCTCTTTTTATTTACATTTTCTAGTTTTCTCTTACTCTTTCTTTTGTTTTTTTTTTCTTTCTCCAGCCTTTAAATATGACATTTGCAAACAAAAAGTTTGAGAAATTACACAATGAATGTAGATACAACACTTGTGAAGATTTGAACATTATTGCTTTGTCTCTATGTGGGTATACATTAGTAGCTTTTTAAGTCATTTAAGAGTAAGTTGTGGACATAATGACACTTCACCCCTAAGTGCTTCACCCTGCATGCAAGAATAAAGACATTCCTCAATAGAAACATGCTGCCAATATCATTCCTAAGAAAATGATGGTAATTCCATAATCTAATGTAATATCCAGTCCATATTCAAATTTCCCCCAGTTGCCATAAGAATGTCCGTTATAGCTATTTCGGTATTATTTTTAATCAGGATCGAATCTAGGTTTACATTTGGTCATGATCCTGTAGTCTCTTTGTGTCTAGAAGAATACCCCCTACCTTATGATTTATTTATTCATTTTTAATCTCATGACATTGAAGAATCTAGAAGAGTTGCCTGGGAGAATGTCCCATAATCTGGATTTGTATTACTGTTTATTCCTGGTGCCATTTAGCTTGTTCATCTACCTCTGATATTTCCTGCAAGCTGGAAGACAGCCTGGCAGGGAGGCTGGATTCAGGGTAGCAATTCTCAGTGAAGGTGTTGCATAGACAATGCTGTGTACTAGCATGCATTTAAAGAGTTTCAATCCAAAGGCAGTTGAAAGTAGACAGTTCCCAGGCCTTGCAGAAAGACTGCTCATCTACTTGAGCATTAAACAGGCAAGAATCATTTCTATCCGAGGAAAGCCTTAATGAGGAAAACATCTGGCTATTAGCAGAGGCTGGGAAATGCTGGCGTCCCTTCCAGGAACCAACCAGTATTTGGTGATGCACGGCAGCACTCTAACCAACTTGCATTTCCTTCCCTGTGTGTTTACTTCAGCTGAAGTGAGGTGAGGCCACCAGCCGCTGGAGGGTAAGGCCTGGCCAGCCCTGTTTGTTTTCATTTGCATGGGGGATTTTGTTCTTTATTTCATTACAACATGGTGGTTTTTTCTTTTTTTTTTTCCCTCTCTGTCTCTAATCCCATATTTCATCTTTCAGACCAACAGCTGAATAACAAAATAAATAGATGGCCCAAGTTGGTTGGTCCCACAGAGTTGGAGGGAAGGAGACTTTCATGAAAATTCCTTGCCTCAGGTTTTAAACTCTGTGACTCAGACTTGTTTGCATTTGTACACACATATGCACACAAACCCACTCAGAAGTGTGTGTGGGAAAGTGGAGGATGGAGGACCATTTTGTGTCTATGCTCCCACCTAACCTAAGTGGCCATTTCTAGATGCACTTTTTAATTTTTTTTCATGTTTTATTTATTTTGAGAAAAAGAGAGAGCATGAGTAGGTGAGGTACAGAGAGAGAGGGAGACACAGAATCTGCAGCAGGCTCCAGGCTCTGAGCTGTCAGCACAGAGCCTGATGCGGGACTCAAACTCACAAACCACGAGATCATGACCTGAGTCGAAGTCGGACGCCTAACCAACTGAGTCACCCAGGTGCCCCAGATGCCATTTTTAAATCATTTCCTTCATGTAAAATAAGAGGCTTCTATATTAAAGAAAATCATGTCTCCCGACATGGAGAATTATTGGGCTTTAAGGAGAAAGCATGAGGATGTATAGTGTTCCCAGCTCCTTACCAGGGCAGAGCTCCATGAGTGCGGGATGGAGGCCTGAGTGCTGGTATCTGCTTTGTCCTGAGCTCGCAGTGTGAATTTCCCCTCAGACCATCATTCCTGGCACTAGATGATTCCACGGGGCTGCCAACACGATTATTGAAAACTATTTGCAATGCTAGTGCATCTGTGCATGCATGTGTGTTTCTGTGTACCTTCATTTCATTTAACCTTTCAGAATGACTCTATCAAGTGGTTACTCTATTACCACAGAGTAAATATGAGGAAGCTGAGGCAGAGAGGGCCAAAGTCATATGGTGAGGAAGTGGTGGAGGTGGGATAGTGGCCTATGTCTGTCTGTCTGTTTGAGACACTCTCAGAGTTTCCTCTGTGGGCCAAATGGTGCAGTGTTAGGTTTAACCGAGCCCTTGGACAACATTACTGTGGTGTTTCAAACCTTCACCCAGAGCCTAGGTGATGTTCCTCCAAGGACAAACCACTATGGGTTTGGTTTTTATGGAAGCCATCTTGGCACATTTCGCTATGAATCATTTTCTCCACTTCAGACCAGGGTTGACTCTTTGGCAATGTTCACATTGCAGAGGTGTTGGGTTCCTTGTCAGCTAGTCCAGCCGAGGATGGGCAACGGTCAAAGAGCCCAGCTTCCACACCTAAACCAAGCAGCACCACCCAAACACCCATGGCCTTCTGGCTTGAGAAACTTCACGGTGCATAAAAGCAGCATTTTAGTTTTCTGGAATGTCTTCCCACAGCTCCAAACAAAATGAGCTGTTTGTTTTATTAGAACCATTCTAATTGTGTCACTGTGATGGGTCGAATCACAACCAGCCACTCTGAGACATATTTAAGCACCGACAGACAGTGTCATATAATAAGGAGCCCCTACAGAGGTCGCAAGGCGCCCGATGACCTGTGTGTGTGCTTCATACAGGTCTGGCCACCTGTGGGCACTTAGGCACTGATGTGGATGATAGGGCTTGAGAGGAGGAATTGGCCCCCCAAATTGGGAGCATCATGTGTGCATGTAGGGTCACTCCTGCAGAGCTTCAAGTCTTCTGTCTGAAAGGAGGTGGCTAAGTCTCGGGGTGCCACAGAGATTCTCTAAGCCTTTCCACAGAGTCAACCCAGCCCTGATGCTGTCACGTGTGTTTGGAAAGCAAAGGGAAGCATGGTCGCTCCCCTGCTGGGTAGAGTGAGTCCTGATGAGCCAGGCTTTTGTGGATGGAACTACACACATGGTGAAATATTTTCTAAACCCAACATTAAGACTTACTGTCCCTCAGTAGGTTTTTATGCTGTTTGGGAGTCTGGGAAGCAGCCCGAGAAAGAATATTTTCTAGCTGAAATTTGAATTTCTGGAACATTTTGATAGCTTTTGAGGAACGAGATTTAAAACATTTGGGATTGTGACTTTTCTGGAGAATACAGGATGTTAGTGACTGTATGAGTTTGCTAGAGCCACTATAACAAAGTACCACAATCCAGAGGGCATAAACAACAGAAGTGTATTGTCTCGATGTTCTGGCGCTGGAAGTCTGGGCCTAAAGTGTCAGCAGTGTAGCTTCCTCCTGGGAGCTGCGAGGAAGAATCCGTTCTAGGCCTTTCTCTCAGTTTCTGGTGATTTGCTGGCAATATTTGGCATTCCTTATGTTGAAGGATGAAGAATCACCATCATCTCTACCTTCCTCTTCACATGGTGTTCTCCCCTGTGTGTGTGTCTTTCTGTATTCAAATTTCCCTGTCATATAAGGACACCAATCATATTAGATTAAGGCTTATCCTAATGACCTTTGGTTAAATCTGCAAAGACCCTATTTCTTTCTTTCTTTTTTTTTGAATTAAGTAATTAATTTTTAAGAGAGAGAGAGAATGAGCAGAGGAGGGGAGGAAAAGAGGGAGACAGAGAATCCCAAGCAGGCTTCGCACTGTCAGCACAGAGCCTGACGTGGGGCTCAAATTCAATAACTGTGAGATCATGACCTGAGCCAAAACCAAGAGTTAAGAGAGTTAAGAGTTAAGACACTTAACCAACTGAGCCACCCAGGCTCCCCAACCCTATTTCTTAATAAGGTTACACTCTGGGGTACTGGGGATTAGGACTTTGACCTAGGAATTTGGGGGAGGGCACAGTTCAGACCATTGTAGTGACCATATTGAATCTCATCTGTCTGTGGCCTCCTTGGTCTAGTCAAGCTCCAAAATGTCTTTGGACAGTGGATTTAAATGGAAAGGTAAGGTTCACCTTCAAAATTTGCTCATCAAAGTAGGAGGCCATGAGAAAGTTGGGACCCATTACTAGCAGTGGGCCTTACCTATGGCTTCGGGAGATAAAGAAGATGGAAGAACGAGTAAGCCAGTGCACAAGGAGCACGAGCTCTGCTCCCTGGCTACTTAACCCTCTCCTTTTTAACAACAGCCTGATGGTGGCTTTCCCCATAGGCCCTGCCTGGGCTCTGGCACAAGGGCACGTCTACAAATGGAAGGTCTGAGTTTTCTATATTGGAAAGGGAGCCTCTGAAGGCTTTCTAAGAGCTTGCAGAACTCCAGAGCCACCATTAGCATCCTGGCACTGTGACCACCCGTCTTGCATTGGCAGCCTTCTGGGGAGGGGCAACCTTTGTGCGTTTCCTCACTCCAGCCAAGTGAGGGAGATGGGTAGTGGGTATTCCTCCTGGAGTCTAGGGTGCCCAAGAGAGGGGACCTGGACCTGTCTGCTCAGGTGACTGCTTGCTGAGTCATAGGACCGCCAGCCCACAAGGCATGTGATACAGAGTTCAGGGAGCACCTGATCCAGATATTGGAAACTGTTCCTGCCTGAGATTTGCATGAGGACTTACAGGCACCCTGGGCTGAGGAAATGGTGAACACCAGGTCTCTTCCATTCCAGGTCCGTGCTTGGGACAGAACCAGAGCAAGCCAGAGGGTGGTCCTGACACACCCCAATCATCTCCCCTGCCCCAGCTTCAGGGGCTAGAGAAGGTGGACAGATGGAGGGGTGAAAGAAAGACAGCTTCTGGTCTCTCTACTTCCTGGGGAAGAAGAGCATTGGTTGAACTGGACTGAAGTGAGCTAGGCAGGCGGCTGATGTTTCAGCCTGGACTTCACTGCTTTAATATCTGGAAGGTACCAGAAAGTATTGAGCTCTGCCAAGGGGCTATTCCCAGCACAGAGTCAGAGGCAGAGGTGGAAAGGAAGAAAAGTCTCATGATCTGACCTCCACTCAGAGACCCTTCTTGAATACAGAAGCGCTGTGGGAGGGAAGTGGAAGGGGCCCAGAGCAGGCTGTCCCCAAATGTGCCACAATGGCACACTGATTATTTTGAATTGAAGATACTTGGAAAACAGCTGGTATGAGGACACTCAGACCCTCCTCTATCCCCCTGAAAGCAGGAAAGAAATCTCCCTATAAAAAGTACGCTTCTTGGGGCACCTGGGTGCCTCAGTCTGTTGAGTGTCTGGCTCTTGACTTCGGTTCAGGTCATGATCTCATGGTTTGTGAGTTGAAGCCCTGCATCAGGCTCCTCGCTGACATCTTGGAGTCTGCTTGGGATTCTCTCTCTCCCCCTCTCTCTGCCCATCCCCTCCTTGCTTGTTCTCTCTCTCTCAAAATAAACAAATAAACTTAAAAAAATAAAAAATAAATAAAAATAATAAAAAGTACTCTTGTACCAAGAAGTAAAAAGACATTCTTATCACCAGAGATAGGGACTTTAAAACCGAGAAAGCTGTAGAAACCTTATTTTTTTCTAATTTACTACCTCAGCCCAAATTCTGCTTAGAATTCCTTACTAATTAAAGCTCCCAAACATCTTTTTTCTTTATGCTGTCGATTCCTCACAAGCATATTGTCTAAAATGTATAAACACTGCCTGCACTGGTTATTTCTTTGAGTCTCACTTTTATTATTGTGCCTCTGTGAGGACATAATAAAACTTTGGATTTTCCTCCTGTTAATCTGGCTCATGTCAATTTAATTCCTAAACCAGCTGTAAGAACCTTGCAGGGGAGAAGGAAGTTTTTTCATCCCCTACACAGGCATGCAATCTTCTCCCAGGGATGGGGGTTGAGGAAAGCTGATTTGCATCTGAGTTAAAGCCCTGAGGGTGCTGTGCCCCTGGGGAGTCTCTGTGGCTCCTCAGAATTAGATGCATCTGTGTTCCAGTCCCACAGCACACCTCCTCCATGCCGTGTGCCCCCAGGTAGCCCCCTCCATCCCCAAGACTCAGTTTCCACATCTGGACGGTGGTTACAGGGCTACCGTGAAGACGACTAAGATATTTTGTGTCAACAGTCATTGTCAAATGACAGCCAGCCTAATGCCCAACCTTGCTTTGCTGTGGTCGTTCCTCGCTCTGCAAAAACTACCATTTAGTGTGGGTGCAAAGGCACTCCTTAAAATATCTGTGACTCTAATTCCTGTAACCATCCAGATACTCCTCAATTTTTTTTTCTTTTTAAGTGGAATTACCCAATCGAGGTTGGAATTTGTTTATTAGTGGTTCTTTGTGCACATCAGCAAAAAGGGGAGACAGTTGGAGACAGCAGTATTTAAAAACAAAAAAAGCCAAGTGTCTTTTTTTTTTTTTAATAAACCACACAGTTGCTATGGCATGATCTGCTGGGCCTGTGGATTCTGGAATATTCTAGAGTCCAAGCCTCTAGATTGAAAATAATTATGAGATGTGCCATCAATTTAATGACTTTTCAGTGGGAAAATAAAACACCATCACTTTCAACGTACACATCCATTGTAAGAGGCATCGTGATTTCAGAAATATTAAAATCTGGGTAAAATGCCAACAGGGAAATATGGTATGTGAATGCCAAGTGTCCAGGGGAGGGCAGGACACCTGCTGCCTCATGTGGGAGTGGGGAGAGACAGAGCAAGGGATGGTTTGAGGGTTCAGGGATGCTGTTGGGTTGGGAGTTAGAAAGACAGCTCTGTGGCGGGAGTGTGGTAAGCTTCCCTTTGTTTCCACACCCGATTCGGAGAGCCTTTTTCTGGACTTTTTATTTTTATTTTATTTATTTATTTATTTATTTATTTATTTATTTATTTATTTACTTACTTACTTACTTTAGGTCAGCTCTTGAGGCTTACTTTTTTTTTAAATTTTTTTCCTAACATTTATTTATTTTTGAGGGGGGGGGGACAGAGCACGAGCGTGGAAGGGGCAGAGAGAGAGGGAGACACAGAATCTGAAGCAACTTTCATGCTCTGAGCTGTCAGCACAGAGTCCGATGTGGGATTCAAACCCATAAGCCGTGATATCATGACCTGAGCCGAAGTCCAATGCCTAATCGACTGAGCCACCCAGGTGCCCCTCTTGAGGCTTACTTTTATCTGGTTTGGTCTGAACAAAAGTGTTAAGGGAAGGGAATGAAGGGGCCAAGATCGCCTGCCCCAAGTGGTGCTGTATGTGGGCCTTGTCTTCCCAACCCCTGCTCTGTGCCCCCTGTTTGGGGCTGTCTACCCCTCAGATGTTTGGGTGGCTTTCAACTGATTATGATTTTCACTTCATGCAATGGACTGAACTTCCACCTCCCATATTCTAATATGTACATTTTTCCATATTTTGACATTACTTTTTTTGTTTATTTACTTTTGAGAGAGAGAGAGAATGAGTGAAGGAAGGGCAGAGAGCGAGCAAGACACAGAATCCGAAGCAGGCTCTAGGCTCTGAGCTGACAGCACAGAGCCCAAAATGGGGCTCAAACCCATAGACCTCGATATCATGACCTGAGCCAAAGTTGAATGCTTAACCAGCTGAGCCACCCAGACACCCCCATATTTTAACATTTCTGAAATGGGTTGTGGTTTAAATTGATGGTATCTCAGGGGCCCCTGGGTGGTTCAGTCCATTTAAACATCTGACTTTGGCTCATGTCATGATCTCACTGCTCATGAGTTTGAACCCCGAGTCGGGCTCTGTGTTGATGGCTCAGAGCCTGGAGCCTGCTTCTGATTCTGTGTCTCCCTCTCTCTCTGCCCCTCCCCTATGCATGCTCTGTCTCTCTCTGTCTCTCAAAAATAAACATTAAAAAAAGTTAAAAAAATAAAATAAAATAAAATTGATGGTATCTCAGAATCCATGACCCCCATAGCTGACCCACCTGGCACTTACATACCAAGTCTGGGTCTTGATGTTGCCCCTGAGGTGAAGGTTAAACTCTGCTGGCCTGTGCTCAGCCCCCTGTTGGTGTGACTGTGGCATGGTAAGTCCTGGGTGCCCACCCTACTTCAGATTCTCTGCCCTCATCCCATGTTGGACATTCTGCAGGCCTCAGCGGAGACCTCCCATTCAGCCAGAACCCTCCTCTGATGCCCAGACGTGGTGGGGGCTCTTTATTCCCTGCTTACGGGACTCTACTGCCCTCAGACGGTGCACTTCATGGTCATGGGCCCTATGTGTCTTGTTCATTCAGCACCTGGTGCTCAACACAAAGTTTTGTGAAAAACAAAAACAAAAACAAAAATGAAATTCAACCAGATAAATGTGAAGATGTAATTGGCTTTATTAAGGGACTCGTGGGAATCTGGCCACATCCCATCTAGCAAACAGAGAGATGCTTCCAGGAGTGGTACAAAATGGAAGGCAAGGAGTTATCAGCCAAAGAAAAGAAAGGATTGTTCCAGGCCAGATCACCTTCTTTTGGGGAGAAGGGAACACCAGGACTCTTTTTTTTTTTTTTTTTTTAATCATGCGTTTGACTTCACTAGTGCTGATCAGGAGACTTTAACAGATTGGCTGTTATAAGGTCACATTCCTGGGACCGGTTGAAACTGTAATTAAGTCTCCTTTGCTGTTGTGAAGTGGCAAACGACTTCGTTTGGGGTTTGCGGTTTCTTTTTTTTTTTTTAGCAGTTTTTAAGAGAATGGATGAATAAGGACCATTGTGATGATTAAAATGTTGTGAAGGCAGCTGGCTACAACGCAGTCCATTCCCTGAAAGCCCTCACACACCATCACCAGATTACGGGAGGACAGAGATGAAGAGACTGTCCAGGAAGTGGGGGTGAGGATGGGATTACAAGCACCAAAGATTGCACCAACGTTCCTTCCGGCAGCCCTACCTCACACAACGTGGATCCTCTTAGGATCCTGTCCCAAACTCTCTCACAAACCACATGAATATCCTTTCTGTATCACTTGCAAAGAAACTTGAAGCACAAGGCCAGACCTTGCACACAGGGACACCGAGAGCTGCCTAGGGTGTAAATTCCTCCCCCAGCCACCTGACTGGAGGCATTTTCCACCCAAGTGTCGTGCCTGCAGGGTGGATGTTTACCTCCTGGGGACAGGAGTAGCCAGGATCCACGGGGAATCCCCAGCAGTGGGTCTGCTCCCTCAAGTTCAGCCCTTTCTCTTTCACTGCTGTTTGATAATGAAGCAATTGGTGTCACTGATTTACCCAGGTACCACCTGAAAATTTCACCTTTGTCAAAAAACTCTGAAGTCTGATGGTTTTGCAGTACCAACAAATCAAAACTGCTTTATTTTTTTTCTCTCTTTTTTTTATAATAGTTTATTTTCAAATTGGTTTACATATAACACCCAGTGTTAATCCCAACACGTGCCCTCTTTAATGCCCGTCACCCCCTCTCACCCCTCCCTCACCCCCCTCACCCTCAGTTTGTTCTTAGTCTTTGAGAGTCTCTTATGTTTTATCTCCCTCCCTCTCTGTGTCTTTTTTTCCTGTCCCCTCTTCCCCTCCCCCTGGTTTTGGCTTAGTCTCACAAAGTCCACCTATTCGTGGAAACATATGATATCTGTCTTTTTCTGACTGACTTATTTCACTTAACACAACACCCTCCAGTTCCATCCATGTTGTTACACATGGCCAGATTTCATTTTTTTCTCATTGCCATGTAGTAGTCCATTGTATATATGTGCCACAACTTCTTTATCCTTTCGTCAGTTGATGGGCACTTGGTCTCTTTCCATGATTTGGCTATTGTCGAAAGTGCTGCTATGAACATTGGGGTACATGTGCCCCTATGCATCAGCATTCCTGTGTCTCTTGGGTAGATTCCTAGCAGTGCTATTGCTGGGTCATAGGGTAGTTCTATTTCCATTTTTTTGAGGAACCTCCACACCGTTTTCAAAACTGCTTTAAACCTCGGGTGCTTGGGTGGGTCAGTCAGTTAAGTGTCTGACTGCAGCTCGGGTCATGACTTTGCGGCTCTGTGAGTTCAAGCTCCGTGTCGGGCTCTGTGCTGACAGCTCAGAGCCTGGTGCCTGCTTCAGATTCTGTGTCTCCCTCTCTCTCTCTGCCCCTCTCCCACTTACACTCTGTCTCTCAAAATTGAATAAATATTTTTAAAAAATTGTTTTAAAGAGTGCTTTAAACCCTTGATAGTATTTTATTGTCAGGCAGGACAGAATATTTTAAGGAAGGGTTGGATCTGTCATTCAAGAAGCAGCTGACGTTTCCACAACAAGTATCACACTAGCTTCAAACTCCAAATGTTATTTATTTGGAGAATCTTTTACTGTGGATTCTGACAGAGTCTTTTCTAAATGTGTAAGTCACCTGTAGGCCAGCTGGGTGGCCTACTTAAAATACCACCTACCCCTTTTACTTTGGGGGACCTGCCTGGAGTGCGGGCCACTTTGAAGGTCTTGGGGCCCAAGTGCGGAGAACTTCTTCTATATGGACAGAAGAAAGGACAGGAAGGGTTTCCTCTATCCATACATAGCAAATGGCCATGCGGATCTGGGAAAGAATCTAGGTTCATCGTTCCAGAAGGAGGGCAGTCAACTCTTCCAACAGAAGTTAGCTTCTCCCTTTTGCTTCTAGAAGCTGGCCTCAGGAGGTTCTCAGGCCCCGGTTGGTTTTTTGGGGAAGAGTGCCTCTGTGAAGCATCCCTATAGTAAGAATGAAGCTCTTTACATCTCCCCTCACTCCTCGCTCCCCCCCTTCCCACCAGGAAGGCGGGGGGATGATGGCCATCCTGAGCTCCCCAAGTGCCCCTGAATATAAGGAAATGGTGACTCCACTTGTGAGCAAAACGTTGCCCCCAAACTGAGCTTCCCTTTGCTGACACTCTGAGGCTTTCAGCGCTTGGTGGGAGAAAGAGGTCCAACCTCATCGCATAGTATTTGACCCCATTTTCAATGAGAGGTCCTGAATCACTCTTCAGCATCACCGGGAACATCCAGTGAACTTTGGTTCCTTGGCTGCGTCTCCCTGACACTGACCTTTCTGGAGGAGTGGGCAGACTTACGGGAAGCAGTGTTCAGGTGGAAGGATTTCCATGCGAGGTCACAGGCTCGAACAGATGACAAATGACGAGCAGGCAGCTCTGTCTGGGCTCTGGAGGACACTCTTCTTGAGTTCAGGGCATGAGGTGTCCTTCCTAAGACATCCTCGTTGGGCTGCCCAGGTGCTCAAAGAGACTTGGGGGGTGAGATGGGGAAAGGGGGGGGGTTGAGCCTACAGGATGGGTGAGCTGGAACCCATCCAGGAAAAGAGCCCGTATGTTCCCTCCTTGTCAGACAGCTAGTGGGAAAGTAGCTGTGGGGTTCTCAGAGCCAAGACGAGGACTGTGCCCACATAAACAGAAGACCAGTGCTGATTCTGCACCCAAGATAGAAGATAGCTGCCAGCCCTGAAGAGGCTGTTTTTTTTTCCATTAAATGTTTTATTTTAATTCCAGTATAGTTAACTTACAGCGTTATATTAGTTTCAAGTGTATAATATAGTGACTCAACACTTCCATACATCACCCGGGGCTCATCACAACAACTGCACTCCTTAATCCCCATCACCTATTTCCATCATCCTCTGCCCCCACCTCTCCTCTGGTAACAATCAGTTTGTTCTCTATAGTTCTCTGTTTCTTGGTTTGTCTTTCTCTCTCTCTGTTTATTTTTTTCATTGCCCATTTTGTTTCTTAAATCCCAACTATGAAATCATATGGTATTTGTCCTTCTCTGACTTATTTCTTTTAGCATAATACTCTTTAGCTCCATCCATGTCATTGCAAATGGCAAGATTTCATTCTTTTTGATGGCTGAGTAATATATATATATATATATATATATATATATATATATATAATAGCTATATATGTATAATAGTATGTATATTATATTATATACAGTATACAGTATATATACTATTATATTATAATAGTATATGTATATTATATTATATACATATACAGTATATATACTATTATACATATATAATACTATACTATAGTATCCCACATCTTCTTCACCCATTTGAAACAGGTTGCTGTTAGAAAGACCACCAGACGTCAAGTAGCAGTGAGGCAGGATTTTATTTTACGGCCGGGCCAAACCTGGTCTCCTGATCTTAAGGAGACAGTGCAGGAAATGGCCCCGAACAAAGGCAGCAGTGGGCTTATATGGATTTTAGCAAGTTAGGGTACATCATCAATTAGTTAACCAATTATAATTTACAACATTTCTTCGTAGCCAATTACATAGATGTTACCTTTAGCGGGGGCCTATTGCTTCAAGGTTCTTTGTCTTAAGTGAGCCTTGAAATGACCAATTATAGTTAGACACCTCAGACACGGCGGGACAGTAGTTACGTGACTTCTTGCACGTTGACCTTGCTTTAATCAGCTCCAAACAGCTAGGGTGAGAGCTCACTGCAATCTAAGTTAACTTTTTTTAGCAAGCAGGCGAAGTTACAGGGGTGAGACGGGCAGTTTAACCCCTTCTGGGAACTCTAACAGGGAACTGCATAGGCTTCTATCTCAAAGTTTTAGTGGTTACCAGACAGTTAGTTAGAACAGTGAATGGGGAGATGCATTTGCAAAGCAATTTACAGAAGCCAAAACAGCTGGTTAATGGTTTCCATTATTGACTCAGGTTTGTTAACCTACAACATTCCCCACTCCTGTTTGTTAGTAATTCAAATCTTTGAAGTCTTCAGTCTGGTATTTGAGATAGTGGGACATATTGGCCACGTAATACCATGAGTTTTATAGACCCAATTTTTTGATTTATGAACTGAATTAGTAATTTTATTAGGCATGGTCCTATGGTGATAGCCAGGATGAGAATGACAAGGGGGCCAGCTAAAGCACTTAGGAGAGTTGTTAGCCAAGGGGACCATCAGAAGGACAGGCATATAGTCGTGCCCCCTTGAGGGCCGTACAATCCTTATTGTTTTTTCTTAAGTAGTAATAAGGATCCCCGTATGCGCCACCCCCAGATGGGTTACCCGCTCGCTCAGGAAATATATTACAGAGATCAAAAGTTAGAGTAGGGGAAGCATATGAAGTAGAATTTGCTAAAATTTGTCCCGTAGTGGTTTTGCTAACTACCCATTGGTACTGGACAGGGGCGTGGTCAGAAAATGTTCCTCCGATTAAGAAAATTGTTAATAACAAAATTACCCAGTAGATTCTTTTACCAGTCGGACTTTCAAAGGATTTTCGGTCCGTTTGACAGTCCATTGTAGAGGAATGTGATCGGGGTGTGCTGCTTTAATTTGAGAGCGATGGATCCAACAGCTCCGACCAGCAACTTTTACAGCGGATGGGGTTGACAAGATGATTGGATAAGGCCCAGTCCATCGAGCCTCCAAGTTCGGAGTACTGTGTCGCTGCACCCAGATCCAGTCTCCAGGTCCGAGTCCTTGGTCTGCTGGCTCGACCGTAGGAGGCGGTTTCTTTTGACTCTCCTTTACCAGGTTATGGATGACCGGAAGTGTACTTTGGAGAGCCTGTGAAGACTTAAGGAGATGCTGATTTGAGATTTCTGCCCATTTTTTTTATCCCCCAATTTTGGAAGTAGGGGAGGCGGTCTTCCAAAAAGGATTTCAAAGGGGGTAATACCTTTTGCATATGGTGTACAGCGTGCTCTGAGGAGGGCAAAGGGAAGGAGGTGTACCCAGTTTTCGCCAGTTTCTGTAATTAACTTCGTCAAAGTCTCTTTTAAAGTTCTATTCATCCTTTCCACCTGTCCTGAACTTTGAGGGTGGTAAGCACAATGTAACCTCCAATCTATTTGTAAGCTCTTAGCTAGTATTTTAGATGTCTGGGCTATGAAAGCCGGGCCATTATCAGACCCCAGACCAATAGGGATGCCAAATCGGGGAATTACTTCATTAAGAAGTTTTTTAACTACTATCTGAGCCGATTCTGTTTTGGTAGGGAAAGCTTCGACCCATCCAGAAAAAGTATCCACCAGTACGAGAAGATAATGATAACCGTATTGTCCATTTCTCATTTCAGTAAAGTCAAGTTCCCATATTTCTCCAGGCATCAGTCCACATAGTCTCCGTCCTGAAAAATTAAACTTAGAAGAAGGATTAGTTTGAGCACAGGCCTTGCATCTGTCTACTAGATCTTTGGTAATCTTATTAAGATTTGGAATGAAATAGTCTCTTTGGGCTAGTTCAGACAATTTAGTTTTTCCTAGGTGTGTGGCGCTGTGGACCTGTTGCAGCCAGGTTCGGCCTATTGCTTCTGGCATAAAGATGCGTCCATCATCGAGGTGATACCAATGTTGGTCACCTTTTTTAGCCCTCAGAGTTGTTACTAGGCATAGCTCTTCTTTGGTATAAGACGGTTCCGTGGGGAGAAAACGCGGAGGCAGCAGGGGCAAAATTTCTATTGGGAGAACTTCTCCTTCTGCTGTGGCCTTGGCTGTTGCGTCAGCAAAGGCATTTCCCCTTGCCTGGGGTGAGTTTGTCTTTTGGTGGCTCTTGCAGTGTATGATAGCCACTTTTTTAGGGAGCCATAAGGCTTCCAATAGGGCCAGGATTTCTCTCTTATTTTTAATTTCTTTTCCTTCCGATGTTAATAGTCCTCTTTCCTTATACAGTGCTCCGTGAACGTGGGCAGTGGCAAATGCATATCTGCTGTCAGTAAAGATATTCACTGTTTTTCCTTTTGCCCACGTAAGGGCTTGGGCTAGGGCTAGGGCTATCAGCTCTGCCTTTTGGACCGAAGTGTTACGCTCAAGAGCCTGGGCCCAGATAACTTGGTCCTGAGTTACTACAGCTGCACTTGCATACCTGATTCCATTTTTGATAAAACTACTCCCGTCGGTGAACAGCTCAATGTCCACTTTCGGAAGGGGTTGATCCCTTAGGTCTTCCCTTAGCCCCGTGAGATTACTTATAGTTTCCAAGCAGTTGTGGAGAGGAGCCTCTGAATTATCATCGGGCAGCAAGGTGGCTGGGTTTAAGGCCTCGGTCCTCAAGAAGGTGATGTGAGGAGGATCTAATAGCAGCACCTGATACTGGATAATTCGTGCGTTGGAGATCCATCGGTCAGGTGGGGAGTGCAGCAGGGACGCTACTGCATGGGGTCCTATAACCTGAAGGTCCTGTCCAAGTGTTAGTTTGGAAGCTTCTTTAACCAATATGGCAGTGGCGGCAACAGCTCTTAGGCAACCGGGCCACCCAGCAGCAATAGAGTCCAGCCGTTTGGACAAGTAGGCTACAGGTCGTTTCCAGGGGCCCAAAGTTTGGGTAAGGACCCCTTTTGCAATTCCCCGGACCTCATGTACAAATAGTTGGAAAGGCTTGGTGATATCAGGTAAAGCCAGGGCTGGGGCTTGGGTGAGGGCACGCTTGATCTGCTCAAAGGCCCTGTTTTCTTGTTCTCCCCAGACCATCTTAGTTTCTTCTCCCCTAGTTGCAGTGTGCAGGGGTTTTGCCATCTCAGCAAAACCAGGTATCCAGAGGCGACAGTACCCAGCGGATCCTAGGAACTCTCTGATCTGTCGTTTAGTTGTGGGTTTGGGAATATTTAGGATAGCCTGGATCCTTTCTGGCCCCAGCGATCGCTTACCTTCATGAAATCGATAACCTAAGTATGTTACAGAGTCCAAACAAATCTGCGCCTTTTTTGCAGACACTTTATATCCCAGGGCATTTAATTCTCTTAGCAGGTCCTCAGTAGCCTTGGCGCAGCTTTCAAAGGAGTCAGCGGCTAGGAGCAAGTCATCTACATATTGTAACAGAGTAACATCTGGATGACTCTCCCGGTAAGGGATTAAATCCCTCCGGAGGGCATCATCAAAAAGAGTGGGGGAGTTTTTGAACCCCTGCGGCAGTCGGGTCCAGGTTAATTGCCCATTGTAGGTTCCGCCTGGGTCTGTCCATTCAAAGGCGAAGATAGGCTGACTGACTTTTGCAATTGGCAAAGCAAAAAATGCATCCTTTAAGTCCAGGACAGAGTAAAGATGGTGTTCTGGTGAGAGTTTACTTAGGAGAGTATAAGGATTGGGGACTGTAGGGTGAATTGTTTCGACCCTTTTGTTGACTTCCCTGAGGTCTTGTACCAGCCTATATTCTAGAGTCCCGGGTTTTGGGACCGGGAGCAAGGGAGTATTCCAGGGGGAATGGCATGGTACGAGAATTCCCGCTTCTCTCAGTCGATTGAGGTGTTTGGCAATTCCCTCTCTCGCATGTTGACTAATAGGATACTGCCTAACTCGGATCGGAGTGGCCGTGGCAGTCAACTGGATCACAAGCGGTGCTTGTTGAATGGCCAGTCCAGGGGGGTTGGTTTCAGCCCAAACAGTAGGAATTGTTTTCTTCCATTTTTCTATCAAGGGAGAAGCTTTTTGTTCTGGCTTTTCTAGGAGTAGATATTCCTCTGATATAGGACAGGTGACAAGAATAGCAGGTGGCAGTAAGTTCAAGTCTATGGACCTTTCAGTGAAGGAAATCTGGGCCTTTAGTTTATGTAATAGATCTCTCCCCAAAAGTGAATATGGACAGTCAGGTATGAGTACAAAGGAGTGAGTAATAGTCCCTTGGGACAGGTCAGTAATCCGGGCATGAGTCCGTGGGTAGCCTTGCGTTCGTCCTGTGGCTCCCTGTATATATACCTTTTCTTTGGTCACAGGTCCTAATGGTTCTTTGAGAACAGAGTACATAGCCCCAGTGTCAACCAGGAATCTGGTTTTTTTCCCTTCTACGTTGAGGGTAACCACAGGCTCCAGGGGATTCAGGGAAAAAGGGGAGCCGTGGCGGCGTCATTGTTCTTTGGTTATTAAGATGGGAGGCTTTTTCCTGGGATTCCTAGGACATTTATCCTTCCAATGTCCTTTTTTTTTACAATAAGCACATTGGTTCTTCCCTAACGGTGTTTGGGGTCCCTTCTGGCGAGGTTGGAATTTTTCCAACTTTTTACTGTTCCCTGGGGGTTGTCCCCAGGCTGCTATGACTTTCCCTATCTCCCTTCCTTATATGGTGGCAGGGCTGTCTCTGCTCTGAAAAACTCTCTGAGCTATTTCTACCAGCTCTGAAATTACCTTCCCTTCAAATCCTTCTAGTCTCTGAAGCTTTTTACGAATGTTTGGGGCCGATTGAGAAACGAAAGCCATATTAATGGTCTTTCGGTTCTCTGTTGCCTCCGGGTCATTTGGAGAATATAGACGATAAGCCTGATAAAGCCTTTCTAGGAAGGCTGTAGGCGACTCATTCGGTCCTTGAACCGTATCATGAATTTTTGTCAGATTGGTGGGTTTACGCGCTGCCGCGCGAAGTCCCTGCAACAGAATCTGGCGATACTGGAGTAGACGCTCCCTACCGTTATCTGTATTGGGGTCCCACTGGGGCGGCGCGGAAGGGAAAACATGCTCAATTCTGTGAAGGTCTGTGGTAGGCATTCCATCTGGGCCAAGGACTGCTCTTATTGCTTCTCGGAGCACTCGGGCTTTCTCCTCAGAGGTTAGCAGGACCTGCAAGAGTTGGTGACAATCTTCCCAAGTAGGTAAATGAGTGGTGAAAATAGAGCTCAATAGGTCAATTAGGACCTGGGGGTTCTCAGAGAAAGGTGGGTTCTGGGTTTTCCAGTTGTAGAGGTCCATGGTGGAAAAGGGAGTGTAGACAAGTGTTGGGCGTATTGGCTGTCCATTTGGACTGGGAGTTGGAGCCATTTGTCTAAGGGGAAGGATAGAAACTGAGGCATCAGACGATTGGAACTCTCCCCCATCCTGGGTTCCTGATCTAGTATGTGGGGGGCTAGTCAAAGAGCTTTCAATGGCTTCTGATACATGGGGAGCTGGTGGGTCCTGAGGATAGGGGGGTGGTCTCTGGGGATCAGATAATAAGTCTCCCCCTTTAGATGACTCCTGAAGCACTGGGTAAAGCCTCTTTGTGGACTGAGAGACAGGAAGTAAGGGTTTAAGGTCTGGAGGAGGACAGGAAGAGGAGTTAGAAGGAGTGGCGCCAGATGATGACATTTTGACCTGTTTTTGATGTTCTCTCAGCCATGGAGGTGGGTCCTCCAGCAGGTCGACCCAAGTCACAGCATACGGTTCCTGGTTGGGGTGAACATCATAACAAATTCTGCGGACGGCATAAGCAAGGTTAAGATTATAGGAGCCCTCTGCAGGCCAGTTTACCCCAGAGAACGTTGGCCAGTCCAGCTGGCAGTGTGTCCGCAGCCGGGATGGCTTTAGGTTGTTAAAGCCATAGCTTTTTCCTCTTTTCCTGAAACTGGAGAAGTTATTTAACATACATTCAAGAGGTGAACAAGGCTTAGACGGAGACTGACCCATAACAGAGGTTAAACAGTGGGTCACACCTAAGATAAAGATAGGCCAACAAGAAACGTTTAACAGGACACACAGAGCAGAACAAACAGTTGGGGTGATCAAGCCCAACCCAAATGGTCCAGAGTCCCAATTGGTCCGGAGACCCAAATGGTCCGAAGACCTAAATGACCCAAGGACCCAAATGGTGAGTGGGGACGTCTCCTCCAAACACCGGCGCTAGGGGGAAGTAAGCTGCGTCCAGCCTTCCCTCCAAGCTACAAAACAAATCTGGCCAGCAAAGCAGAAAACAGAAAACAGAAAATTGGCGCCGCCTCACATACCTTACTTAAGTTGAGTCTGAAGACGGAAGGCTGGGGCCGAGGAACATCATCTCGGGAGCTCCCCCCTAGCTGTTCCGCCTCAGACTTTGAACTTCGGGTGGTCTTGAAAAAGATCTCGGTGGAACCTCCAAATGAAACAGGTTGCTGTTAGAAAGACCACCAGACGTCAAGTAGCAGTGAGGCAGGATTTTATTTTACGGCCGGGCCAAACCTGGTCTCCTGATCTTAAGGAGACAGTGCAGGAAATGGCCCCGAACAAAGGCAGCAGTGGGCTTATATGGATTTTAGCAAGTTAGGGTACATCATCAATTAGTTAACCAATTATAATTTACAACATTTCTTCGTAGCCAATTACATAGATGTTACCTTTAGCGGGGGCCTATTGCTTCAAGGTTCTTTGTCTTAAGTGAGCCTTGAAATGACCAATTATAGTTAGACACCTCAGACACGGCGGGACAGTAGTTACGTGACTTCTTGCACGTTGACCTTGCTTTAATCAGCTCCAAACAGCTAGGGTGAGAGCTCACTGCAATCTAAGTTAACTTTTTTTAGCAAGCAGGCGAAGTTACAGGGGTGAGACGGGCAGTTTAACCCCTTCTGGGAACTCTAACAGGGAACTGCATAGGCTTCTATCTCAAAGTTTTAGTGGTTACCAGACAGTTAGTTAGAACAGTGAATGGGGAGATGCATTTGCAAAGCAATTTACAGAAGCCAAAACAGCTGGTTAATGGTTTCCATTATTGACTCAGGTTTGTTAACCTACAACACCATTCATCTGTCCATGGACACTTGGGCTGCTTCCATAATCGGCTGTTGTAAATAAAGCTGCTATAAACATAACGGAGCATGTATCCCTTCGAATAAGTGTTTTTGTATATTTCGGGTAAATGCCCTGTAGTGCTGAAACCCCTATAGAAATGTAAAAATGAATGGAAATTAAGACGGACAAACTAATGCTTCAGCAAGTCTTGACTTCAAACTGAACAAATTTCTTCCTTATTCTTGAAGCCTCCCCCTCCCCCTCACTTGCTTTTCTGCACAGTCCTCTGTTGCGAGAACTAGGTATCATATTGATACTTAGTAATGAGACTCTGATGGCAGTGCCGGCTAGTCATGAGACCACCTCAGAGACCTAAGAACGTGGCTGGCAGCACGTAGCAGATTCCTCTTGAAACCGCCCAGATCCTGTACTTTCCTATTAACACTCCCAGCCTTTTACCCCCAGAGGACTTGCAGTCTTGGAGGCATTAGCTACTGCAGCCTCCTATTGCCTGGCAAAGTAATACATTCCCTTCTTTCTTTATCACGAAACTCTGCCTTCCAGCTACATATTTCGGCTCAGGAGTACAGAGGTCGGTTTTCGACAACAGTGCGAATTGTAACTTGTAACAGTTATATTTTTAACGTTTTTGGGCAATCTCCCTGCTGTTTTCCAGAGTGGCTGCACCAGTTTGCATTCCCGCCAATAGCACAGGGGGCTTCCTTCTTCGTGGCGGCGTTGTTCTAAAGAGCTGTCCAGCTTCCTTCTTGTCAGAGGCGGGTGCTGTGAAGGGGCCCCTTGGGCTCCCGTCCAGCACCTGCAGCCCCTTCCGAGGCTCCTGGCGTGGAGTGGGAGTTTGCTGAGCAGTCGTGATGGGCCCGGGCTGGCCTTCCTGACAAGGCGCAGGACGCTTGGACAACTGGCCTTGACAGCTCACTTCCCTGGAATGTTGCAAGGCTTGCTGAGCTCACCCCCAAGCAGGAAGGGCGCAGCCAGAAGTGACCTGCCCTGTCTGGCTTGGCCATCTTGGATTCTTAGGGGGTTTTCCCCTCTTTGTTTCTCTAGGCGATTTGCAGCCATACGGTTAAGATTTTGTATCTGGATTTCCTCCTTGGGAAAGAGGAGGGTGGACGTGGAAGGGAGCTAACATTTTCTGAGCCCTCACTCTCCTACCAGGAACTTTGGGGAGTTCGTCCTCTGAAAGTCTCACACTTTCCCTGTGGGACAGGCATCATTATACCACTTAGCAGGTAGAAGAACGGAGATAGAGACAGGCCAGGCAGCTGTGGAGTCAGGGTGCAGATGTGCACCTGGGAAATTGACCCCAAGATAGCCTCACCTTGCCCCCAGTGGGGAATGAGCCCCAGCCTCCTCATGGCACCCGGGGCAATATCTACTAGACATCCCTTTGGGGAGAGAGACACTGGAGATAACCCCAAAGGCACAGGGGAAGTCACCTCATCCAAAGGTGTAAAGGCTCCAAACTGGCTCTACGGTCTGCCCTCAGGGTGTGATCTGAGCTGTTGTGGGGAAATTAGCCCCTTGGGAAAGTGGGTGGCAGCTCCAGAGGTGAGGGGAGCCACAGATGACTGCTGGAGAAGGGGAAGTAATACCAGTGGCTGTAACAAACGATCCCCCACTTCTCAGTGGTTTAGCACAATAGGCCTTCATGTCTCTCATGTGGTGGTCCAAGGCAGACATTCTTGGTCAAGGGTGACTTTCTACCACATATTATGTCAGGGGTGGAGCCCTTCCATTTTGTATCTCTGCGGTCCGCCAGTCCCTTGACTTGCTATTTCTGTAGCTGGCAAATGGAGAGCGGGCAAATGGAAAAAGTCACTTCTGCTTCGGGAGGATACCAACCTAGAAGTGACGCTCTGCATGTCTGCTTACATACCATTGGCCAGGACTAGTCACATGGCCTCTCCTGGACGCCAGGGAGGTGAAAATGTAGTGCAGGTGAGGCTGGACCATCCCATACTTGGGAGGGGAAGCGCGCAGTTTTGGTGTGCAGGTAGCCATCTCTGCTGCAGCAGGAACAAGGTCCAGATGGAAGTGGGCAATGTTAAGAGATGGCTTGTCTCTGAGGGCCATTTACTGGAGGAGAAAGAGAAGGGAAAGACTCTCAGGATCCCAGTCATGGGGAGGCTTCCCTGCGTGGCCCAGACTCAGTAAGAGCAGGGTTTCCTGAGAACTGTGGGCTAGCTCTGGCTCCAGCCTTCTGCACTGGTCCTAGGAAGCAGGCTTAGAGAAGGGAACCTTAGTGGGGTATGTTGGTGAGCAAAAGAAACAACTAGTTGTTAGGAAATGGGAGTCAGAGCAGAGCCAAATGTGGGGTCCTTTCAGGCGGAGGCACCCCAAGATGTCAGAGAGTCCCTCCCATAGCACCATGCCCTGGAGACAGGTGGGTTCAAGGGCGAAGGAGCCATGGATCTGGGTGGGAAAGCAGGCAGGCCTGGGGCTCCCACAGAGGGGTCATCCGTAGCTCCTCTATTGTCTCCCCCGGGCAGGGGTTTGGAAACGGTCACCTACAAATATGCCAAGGAAAGGGAAGCATACGTAACAGGTGAAGTATGAATTATGGTAATTACTGGGAGAGCGAAACTTTGGAAGTCTGAATGAATGCCTTGGATTTGAATCCTTCAATGTGTTTCATGAGTGAGTAAAGTAGATGACTAAAATTTTCTCTCCCAGAGCCTAGAATCAATCGTCCTCCTGTCTGACTGGCTTCTGAAATATTCAAAAGACATCTTTTGAGACCAGTGGTGAGACAAAACCATCTCTAAATCAAATAGGAAGTGACTGAGGCATGAGTAAGACTGGCGAGGGCAGAAACAATGGAAGGGAAACTAAGGAAAGAAAAGGAAATCAGATTAAAGAAAGGCATATTTTCTTAGTGCCATGGATATCTCTTAATTATTTATCCTTGGGAGAAAATGAAGGTCTCAGTATACAGCATGATAGTCAGTAAGAGTAATTGTATCTTTTTACCCTTCCATAGACCCCCTCCCCCGAGTCATGGACACTCAGCCAAAAATGATATAATATGTAAAGCCAAAAATTTGAGTGGGAGAGAAACTTAATAATGATAATTAAATGGATAAACATACGTTCTGCCAAAAGTTCAGCAATGTTGTAATCAACTGAGTAAGAGTTTCTCAGAGATACTCAACATGAAGCCTCTCAGTTTGTAGGGAAACACAGTGAGCTTTCAACTGGAGAAAAGTGTGAGCCAAAAACAAGAATGTGCTGTTCTAGCTTTATTCAGAAAGTCTCAGGATGGATTGCAAGGGTGATGGTAAAGGGAGAAATGGAAGGAACAAAATGGAAACGTCTGGTGGGCCTCCGGCTTCAACGGGGCCTGTAAAAGAAATCATTACAGGAAGTGGGGGACAGAGAGGCATTAATTACATCACTCTGCCCAGGATTACAAGAGCAGATGAGCAAATTACAGGAAAAGTGGGTTGTGTGGCCTCTTTAAGCTGATGCAAGGGAAGAAGGTAGACTATTACCGACAAAAACTTCCAGCTCCTCCCCCATGCCAGCCAGGGTTGGCGGGAATCTCTTCTGCCATCCAGGTTCCCAGGGACCAGTGTCACAGCATCAGTGGGGAGGGGCATAGGGAGAGGGGATCAGGGAAATAGACGAGAGCCGCTGGACGGGTGAGGAACGAGGACCCTCTGACTGTAAACATGTCCTGAGAATAAATCAAGCAAAGCCCTGAGCCAGATGTAAGGGAGAGGCAACCAGCCCCATAAGCCTGGGCTGAGGTTCAATTCTGAACCCTTCTTAGCTGATGGTGCAGGGCTGCTAGCCAGAGTGCTAGCTCAGGCATTGCCATAGGCCTCAGATGCTGCCGAGTTATGTGTTCCTACAGAGAAAGAAGTGCTGGCCCAGGAGCAGCCCCTGCTCTTCTCTTTGGTCCAGAAGAGTGCAAGCCTCTGGAAGGTCTGAGTACAGGCTTGCATCCCCAGATGTTGGGACAGAAGCTCATGATCTATGTCTAAAACTACCAAATCCCCAAATTAAGGCTAGCCTCCCTTTGCCACCCCCTCACTGCCTCCTTACCCTTCTGACTCTGCCTAGGAAACCATAGGAAAAGGGGGCTACTGCATACGGAGGGATCCTGTGGCCAGAGCAGGTTTGGGGCAGCAGGAAGACATGTTCTACATGCCCCAGTGACACCAATAACACAGAACTTGAATGTTTTCTATGATCTGAACATTTGTGACCCCCTCCCCACAAAATTCAGATATTGAAGCCCTAATCCCCCAGTGTGATGGTATTAGGAGGTGGAACTTTGGGAGGTAATTGGATTTAGATGAGACCCTCTGAGTGAGGTCCTCAAGATGGGATTAGAGTCCCTATGAGAAGAGGAAGACACACCAGAGACATGCTCTTTCTCTACTGTGTGATTTCTGTTTCTGTTACAGGAAGATCTTACAAAAATGAACTGAGGAATTTAAAATGTTGATTGTGTTCTAGTTCATTAAGGTTTTTGTCCTCTAGTAAAACCTCTGAGTTGAAGAGGCTGAAGTACGAAGGCCGGCAGGAGGCATCTGGCTGGCCCCTAACACGTGTTTGCATTGCTGGAGGCGGATTTGAGAAGGACTTACGCTTCTCCAAGTTGAAACTGAATCTTCTCCAACACCTAGAAAGGGAAGCTGTGTTTGTCCTTGTCCAGGGAAGACTCCTCAACCTGGCTCTTTTGGATAGCTTCCCCAAGAATGAGAATGATCATGGCTCTCCGTTTATAACTTCTGATGGGACCCTGCATGGAAAGGGGCGTCTACATGCACAACAAATGATTGTTGTACAATCATTATATCTTCCAGCTCTTCTCAGGGTGCCCATTGCACCTTCCCTCTAAGAATAAGAACCCCAGTTGGTGCTTGTCATTTCTCACCTGAGTGTTCTGGCTAAACACCATCCACTGCTGGTGGTTTGTGGGCAGTGGAAGTCACTGCATCTTCTTGAATCTGGCCTTTGGGTCACAAGTGCCATCTGATTCCTCCCCCCAGCCCAGATCCCTGATGTAGCTTGCCT
Source organism: Paguma larvata (assembly GCA_030068075.1). NCBI lineage: Eukaryota > Metazoa > Chordata > Mammalia > Carnivora > Viverridae > Paguma > Paguma larvata. The sequence continues at coordinate 123,550,419 of CM057827.1, read as the reverse complement.
TGCCCCAAGCCTGGCGGCAGAATCAGTGGACACACAAAGAAAGGGCAGTCCAGGGGAGTAAGTGATAGATGACAGACAAGGAACTTATAACCTGGCCATATGGAGGCTCCCCAGGTGGATCTGGGTGATGTCCTCAAGGTACCTTTATGGATGGTGGGTGGGAAGTCTTTTGTGGGAAGAGCCAACAGTCAAATGAAAAACATAATCATTCCAACTACTTACCAATCCTTCGGGTAAAAAAGTCAGTCAGGTATTTAACTAAATCATCATCATCATAGAAGTAGTCTTTATAGGACAATGTTCTGATGGAATAAATATGGAGACAGACACACAGAGAAGCTGTGTGAGGTGTCCAGAACCTTCTGGCCACTTGGTGGCAGAGCCAGGCCTCAGTTCCAGTCCTCCTCCCTTCTTCCCCCACACAGGAAGGTATACTATGCTCCATCAGTCCATTGACCTGGGCATGCTTGGGACCATTTCCTTGTCTTCAAATTGCAACAAATTCAGTGCCTCATGCCTGAACTCTTTCTCTGGGAGGGGGATGGGGTGGGCTAGAATACTCTTGATGGGTCTTTGTAGACTTTGGGGGTGTTGCTAACTTTAAAAGCAGGAAATTGAAACAAGGAATTAAATAAGGGTCCTTGATTTACAAGATCCTTCTTAGTCATCTCTTATCAGGAATTCCATCAACTTTCACTTCATAAGGGTTACTGAGTGAGTCATATTCTCAGCCTTTGTCAGTTATAGCCCCTGAGTGCTTGCTAAGAGCCAGTGCACAGCTTGTGGGAACTCAGGCTTCCAATCAGGCCAGAGAGCCTGGGCCTGCTTGGCATCTACCCTTGCACACTTCCCCGAATATCTGTGATGCCCTACATCATTGGATAAATGCAGTGAAGCTGTTCTCTGACACCATATCTACTATTACTTGACTAGGAGAAAATGATGTTTTTCAGGCCATGAGCAAAGCCAAGCTGGAAAGACTCGAAGGTAATTGAGGGTTTTCATAGTACATAGAGCAAGAAGAAAGTGGCCAAGATAAGCTAGGGAGGTGGCTTGGCTGTGGCATACTGTGTTAGAGATATAGCACCTTGTTCCCATTCTGTGATGTCCATGACTTGAGTCATGACACTGCTTTCAAAGAGATGTATGGGCCCCTGTTTCTGCTCTTAGGTCTCCTTTGGGCTGTGCACACACTTCTGAGAGTGGACGTCTTTAAGCCTGTGCTTCGGCTCTATACTCAGCCTTAGTGTAAAGTCAAAATTCAGGGGGTGCTGCCTCCTAGGGGTCTCTCTTCCTTTGTCATTTCTCAGTGGCTCATGTTCTAAATCATTTTACATGGCTGATTAAAAATGAGTCTCTGCCTACACAGCCCTGTCTAGAATGATGGGACTTAGTGCTTCAACCTCGCAGACAATGTTAGGGGTAAATATTAACTCCATACATGTTTATTGAGTGCATAGATTGTGCTGAAAAAATTAAAACTTGTATAGCATTAGTGGAGTTGCTACTGCATGCCAGGTGATGCTGGGCACTTTACCCTGTCGTGTAGCATCTCATCCTCATAAAACCTTTTAAAGTAGATGCTGTTGTCACCTCTACTTTAGACATGAGGAAATTAGACTTGGCCAGGGGCAGTGATTCTCCCCAGGTCACATTGATAAAGTGGCAGAATGAGACCAAACTCAGGTCTGTGTTACTCCAGAGTCTGCATCCTTCACATGACCCTGTTAGCCTCTCAATGGTAGATGACAGTTGCTTCAAGGGTTCAGAAGGTGTGATGTCTTCAGGAGGGTATCCAAGCAAGCCAGGCCTTACAAGTAGTAGAACTCAGATAAGCCGAAAGGAAAGGAGGGAAATTCCAGGTGGGATGAAACAGTAGGGACAAACACACATAACTGGTTTGATTGATGAAGAGTGAACAAGTTTGGCCAGAATCAAGCAGCATTTCTCAACAGGGGCACTGCTGGCATCAGGTTGGGATAATTGTTCACTGTGTGGGACTGTTGGGAGTCCCATTAAAAGGGCAATTTGCATGCATGGACCCTGCCTACTATAGGCCAGTCACCACCCCATCCTTGTGGCAACCAAAATGCTTTCATGCATTTCCAAACATCCTGTAGGGCACCTCTTGTTGAGAACCACTAGAGCAAACAAGTTGGACATCAGGATGGGATTTGGGGTCAGACTGAAGAAGTCCTTAAAAACCAAAGAAACAAATTTGTTCTTGATCTCTAAGACAATGGGAAATCACTGAAGGTTTATGAGCAAAGAAGAGTATTTGGGAGAACTAAAGGGTGCCGGAGTAAAGAAGAAGCTTGGGAAGGGAAGATCCCAGACTGAAATGAGAGAAGACTGTCAAGGTAGCTAAGAAAACCTGTGAGTCACCCACTGCCTATCCCACTGTGGTCACTCTTGTGTACCTGTGACCACACCAGCAGAGGTGATAACAAGACAAAAGTGTAGGATGCTCCCTTATCCATCTCCGGAGGAATCAGAAAGCTCTGTGTTCAGAGCATGTAGAGATCAAAGCTACATAATAAAGAGATGCACTACCCTGATATTAACAGAGGGAAACTAGAAAAAAAAGATGACTGAGAGGCTTGCTAATGATAATTTCTTTTCCGTTTTGGCCTGATTTATTTAAACTATCTCTGAGCCTACATCCCTTTATCCAAGAGGTCATCAAACTTTATCTTGTAAACTTTATCCCAGAGTTAATTTATAAACAAAGGACATGCTGTACCAACCATGGGTACTTGATCCAGAGGTCTTAAAGAACTCATGTCCACACTAATATGTCCTCAGAGACCTTATCATTGATCTCCAGGTGGAGATGAGGCTCTGTAGGGTAAAGGAGGAAGGACCTCTGAGGCCCAGGTGTGAGATGCCTGGGGCCAGATTGAAGATATCTGGGGATGCCTCTCTCCATGTGTATCCTGAATGAAGTCAGCTCCACTAGGAAATGAAGAATGAAGCATAAACTCCTGGTTTATGGGAGCCACCGGGTATCATTCTTTGGCTTGAAGAAGATGCTGCAATTGCTTGCATTCCAGTTATCAGACAGTTTCAAGAGTGATATGTAGTTTTGTTTATAAGGAAAAATGCCAAGCCCTGAGAAAATTCCCAGAACAATGATTGTAACTCATGACAAGACAGCATGTGAAATTTTTCTGGCGCCTTGGCCTAGGTTGTTGATGTAGAACCTTGTGGGATTTTCTTTTTCATCCTCTGAGGAAGTTATGCTTTTTCACCAATCATACTTATTTTTAAAAATGAATTGTCATGGCTCTTTTGGGAGATTTCAAAGGAATCCTAACCTGAGATCAGTGTTCTAAAGAACTTCCTCTGCTCCATTTCAGCTGGGCTGGAAATCATCATTCCAATAGGAGTGAAGGCTGGTTTTGCAGTGCATTATCACACTGAAACTGGATTTTAGCTCAGGGGGTGATGTGATCCTGGTTTAATAAAATTAAAAAATTTCCCAAGTCCTTCTAACACCCACAACAATATAACAGAAGATAAAATTTTGTTATGTATTTGTTAAGGAACACCACCCAGAAACACATTCCAAACTTTCATCAGTTCTGAAAGTGTTTGGCCATTATCTCTACGAATATTGACTTTGCCTTATTATTTCTGTGCTTTCTTCTTATTAATTAAATACATATTTATCTCCTAACTCCATGTTTCATGTTTCTTAACCTTTCTTTCATATTTTCCAATTTTTATGTGCCTCAATGCTTCATTCTGAATAATTTCTATGAACTTAACTTCCAGTTCCCAAATTCTTTCTTTAGCTTTTCTCCAACCTTTTATTAAAAGATCTGAGTTTAGGGCACCTGGGTGGCTCAGTTGGTTAAGTGTCCATCTTGGCCTCAGATCATGATCTTGTGGTTTGTGGTCCAAGCTCCACATCAGGCTCTATGCTGACAGCTCAGAGCCTGGAGCCTGCTTTGAATTCTCTGTCTCCCTCTCTTGCCGTCCAATCCTGCTCGCATTCTGTCTCTCTCTCAAAAAATAAAATAAACATTTAAAAAATATATCTGAGTTTAGAGGAGGATCCTGGAAAGATGGCAGAGGAAAACGCACCAAAAATGTGTCTCCCTATCTAAACAACCATTGTGCTGGTAGGATATGTTTGATATACCTAATTTGGAGATCTGGAGTCTATTACAGGCTTATAACATCCAGGAAAAGACTTGGATGGTAAAATTGGTTAATTTTGGTCAATTTCAGCTCTTAGCACAGTAGCAGCTACCCATCTTCTATCCCCAGTCATGTGGCAGGCAGCTGTGCATGTGTTCCTAGAACAGCTTGCACACAGCTTACAGGAGCCATGATGGGCAAAAAAGACTTTCTGTCCTCCAAATACCAAGGATATGCACTCCATATGTGATCGCTGACTGCTACTTCTGATCACAGATATATAGTCAAAGAAGCATGTAGTCATTGTTATACCTCCCTCCATTATTGGAAGCTTCTCTCCATTTGGCTAAAGTGACATCCAGGGACTTAAAGGGCTACTGTCTTTTTTCGCTCTGTTCAGTTTTTGCTTTTTCCCCTTTTGGGAGCCAGGCATCAGAGACTAGGACATTCAAAAACAATTGCATATATAAGAAAAATTAGAAAATGATCACACATGCCCATGGAGAGGTTCAGAAAAGACCGGAAAAGATCTTAAGTTTATAACTCATTCTGATCTTCCTCACAGAGACAGCCTATAGCAATAAAACAAAAATACAAAAACAGTAATAAAAAACAGCAAACCCTGTGGAAGGAGGAGAATCTGCTTTAAAAAGTTACCATATTATTAGATTCAAATGTCCAGTGTTCAACAAAAAATTACAAGACATACAAAGAAATAAGAACATTAAACATTAAACATAAATTTTAAGAAAAAACATAAATCAACAGAATCTGTCCCTGAAAAAAGTCCTAATGGCAGACCTATTAGACAAAGACTTTATTAACTTATTTATTTATTTATTTATTTATTTATTTATTTATTTATTTATTTATTTATTATTTATTTATTTATTTATTTATTTTAAGGATTTTTTTCTATATATTTTTTAAAAAATTTATTTTTAAGTAATCTCTACAGCCTCTACGGGGCTCAAACATACAACCCTAAGATCAAGAGTTGCATCCTCAACTGACTATGCCAGCCAAGCGCCCCTAGACAGAGACTTTAAAATAAATATATCTTAATGATGCTCAGAGAGCTAAATAAAGATGTGGAGAAAATCAAGAAAATGCTGTGTGAACAAAATGTAAATATTGATAAAGAGAAATGATCAAGAAATAGATCAAAATAAAAAAAGAAATTCTGGAGTTGAAAGGTACAATAACTGAAATGAAAAGTTCACTAGAGATTCACAGGCCAATTTGAGTAGGCAGAAGAAAGAACCTGTAAACTTGACCACAGGACAATGGAAATGATTGAATCTGAGAAACTGGAAGAAAAAGTACTGAAGAAAAGTGAACAGAGCTTATGGAACCTGTGGGACACCATAAAGTCCACTAACATATGTTTTGTAGGAGCCCCAGAAGAAGAGAGAATATTTTTTAAAATAATGACTGAAACCTTCCCAAATTTGATCAAAGGCATGAATATAAACATTAAAAAAGCTTAACAAACTCCAAGTAAGATCAACTCAAAGGGAACTGCAGTGAGACTTATAATCAAACATTCAAAAGTCAAAGACAAAGAACCTTAAAAGCAGCAAGAAAGAAATGAATTGTCATATAGAGCGATCCTCAATAAGATTGTCAGCAGATTTCTCATCAGAAATGCTGGAGGACAGAACACAGTGGACCAATATATTCAAAGTGCTAAAAGAAGAAAAATATTTCAACCAAGAATACTATTCCAAAAAAACTATCCTTTAAAAGTGAGGGAGAAATTAAGACAGTCTCAGATAAACAAAAGCCAAGGGAATTTGTGAATCCTAGATCTGTGCTGCAAGAAATGCTCAAGGAATTCCTTGCAAGGTGAAATGGAAGGGTTCTAGATAGCAACTCGAGCAGAATGGGGAAATTAAGATCTCGATAAAGGAAATTCTAAATCAGAAATTCTAAAATCAAATATTATGTAATAATAGTTTGCAACTACACTTTTTGTTTTCTACATGATTGAAGAGACTATTATATTTAAGGAAAAATTATATGTGTAAAAGCAAGTGCTATTGTAACTTTTGTTTGTAATTTCAAATCTTATTTCCTACATAATTTAAAACACTAATTCATTTAAAATTATTAGTTTATAACTTGGGACACACATGTATAAAGATGTAGTTTTGTGACATCAACAACCAAAAGATGTGGGGACAGAGTCGTAAAGAACAGAGATTTATTTTTATGTTATTGAAGTTAAGCTGATATAAATTCAAACTGGAGTATTATAACTTTAATGTTAAATGTAATCTTCATGGTAATCACAAAGAAAATAGCTATGGAATACACACAAAAGGAAATGAGAAAATAATCTATACATTTCATTACTAAAAAAAAGAAAAAAACAAAAACGAAACAAACAAACAAAAAACTAAACACAAAAGAAGATAGTAATACAGGAAATGAGAGACAAAAATCTGTAAGCCATACAGGAAACAAATAGCACAATGACAGAAGTAAGTTCCTCCTTATCTGAAATTACTTTAAATGTAGGTGGGTTAAACTTTCCAATCGAAAGACAAAAATTGTATAAAAATAAATAGCCTTTCTCTGTATTAACAAATTTAGTTAGAAATTAAAATGGAAAGATCCTACTCATGTTAATGACAAAAATTCAATAATGTTAACTGGAGTAAGGATATTATACCAATTGAACCACCCAGGTGTCCCTAACTAATGGGAATTTAAATAAATAAAAACTTAAAAAAAATACACAAATGGCAAATAGGCACGTGAAAAGTACTCAATATCCCCAGTCATTAAGGACGTGTGAATCAAAACTATAATGAGATATCACCTTACATCCGTTAGGATGGCTACTATTAAAAGAACAGAAAATAACAAGTGTTGGTGATGTGAAATTGGAACCCCTCGTTCACTGTTAGTAAGAGTGTGAAGTGGTACAGTTGCTGTGCAAAGAGTGTAACAGTTCCTCAAAAATTTAAAAATGGAATTAGTGTATGATTCAGCAATTCATCTTCTGGGTATATACCTAAAAGAGTTGAAAGCAGGGCCTCAAAGACCGAATTGTACATCCATATTCATAGCAGCATTATTCACAACAGCTAAAATATTGAAGCAACCCAAGTGTCCGTAATTAGATGAATAAGCAAAATGTGGTGTACGCACACAGTAAAATATTATCCAGCCTGAGAAAAGAAGGATATTTTGCATTGTGTGACAACATGGATGAATCTTGAGGATAATATACTTAGTGAAATAAATCAATCACAAAAGACAAATACTGTATGATTCCACTTATATGAGGTACTACAGTAGCTAGATTGATGGAGGCGGAAGGCAGAATGGTGGTTACTGCGATTGGGGGTCAGGAGAATGGGGAAGTGTTTAGTAGGTACAGAGCTTCAGTTTTATAAGATGGAAAGAGACTGCTATCGATGGTGGTGATGGTTCCACAATGATGTGAGTGTATTTAATACCACTGAACTGTACATGTAAAATGGGTAAGATGCTGATATACACTATAATATGGATGAAACTTAAAAGCATTATGCTAAGTGAAATAAGCCATACACAAAATGGAGAATACTGTATGATATCGCCCATACAAGATACATAGAGTGATCAAATTCATAGAGACACAAAGTAGAATGATGGCTGTCAGGGGCTGAGGGAAGAGGGAATGGGGAGATAGTGTTTAAAGTGTACAGAATTTTAATTCAGGAAGATGGAAAAGTTCTGGAGACGGATGGTGGTGATGGCTACACAACAATATGAATATACCTAATGCCACTGAATTATACACTTAAAATTTGTTAAAATGATAAACATTATGCATGTATATTTTATCACAATAAAAAATGGAAGTGAAAGAAATCTGAGGTTTGAATTTTCATTATTCCTTTTAAATTCGTCCTAGAAGTTCTATTTGGTTCTATTTCAAATCTTCTTTATTACTTTATACTTTTTACTTTTTATAATAGTTTTCTATTTTCTGCAGAAATGCTTAAGCTTTTAATATCTTTAGACACCCCAAGTGTCATTATTTTGTACTCTGTGTCTTACCATCTAATAGCTGACTCTTTTTGAGGGCTATTTATGCTATCCATCGTTCCTATTGGCTCTCCCTCCTGCTATCTTTTCCTTATATACTTGGTTATTTTTTTTTATTGTATGTTGCTCATTGTTCTTGAAAAAGTATTTGTGGGATGGAGTGCTTTTCTTCAGGATTTGCATTTGTTTCTGCTTGTTGCCTGGGGCGACTACCAGCTAAAGACCACTTTAAACTAAACTCACAATTTAGATTACTTCCAGACTACCCTAAAAATGTGAATTTGGGATGCAAATCGCCATAATGGCCTACTTAAGATTACAAATTCTGGAGGGGGTTAGTCCCCCCACACTCTGCTTAGTGACTCAGCAACTCTCATTTAGTTCACTGCCTTATCTCTACTACTAGGGTATAGCTTTTCAGGTTCTTAGCTTAATGTGGGAAGATTATCTTATTATACACTTTTGACATTCACCCTCTCACCATCAGGAGAATAAATCAGAGTTCAAGTTTGGCTAGATCAATAAATGCAAAAGTAACTCCAGTATTTCTCTTACCTCTCTGGAGTTTCCTCTTTCTCTTGTATTTTTGTCCTGTTAATTCTTTACTATTAGGGTTCAAACGTGTGAAATTATTACTGGTTGACCTCTTTTGACTGTCAAAAAGCAAGTATAACAAATCTAATATTTATCCAGCCTTTGGATGCTTAAAAAATGCTTCTTCTATTCTATCCAGCGTTTTTAATTTTTCTCAGCAGGAGGGTTTGCTCAAATAATCTAGTCTGCCAAATTCCCAGAACAGAGTCTATCTTTCAATTCTTCCTGTGATGGTTGTGGGAACACTTCCCTCTCCAAACTCATGTGTATTCTCCATGTGTAATCTCTGGGAACCTTCTCCTACATATTATCTCCTTCTCTCAGGTGACACATTTTTTTTTTCTCTCTTTCGGCTTACTCCTTCTCTTCTGCGTTTTTTCTTTCCTTTTTTTTTTTTTTTTTTTTTTTTTGTTAATGGTTCATAATGGTTTATGTTTCTCTCTTCACTGGAAAATTTCTCTGGCATGTGGAAATGACTTCTTTCTCAAATATCTATCTTCTATCTGGCTTACAGTAGGGAGTAAAACAGGAAAGAGAAAGACAATGAAAAACCTGAAATAAATGAAACACAGGAAGCACACTTGAGAAGCAAAGGACTGTTGTGAAAGGCTAATGTGAATTTAGGTCCAGAATTATAGTTACGTTGTTGGCTATCAGAGCAGCTGATCCCATTCAAAGCAGGAAGGTAGAGGGTCACAGATAAAAGATCTCCAAAAAAGAAACAAAATCAATTGATGATTGGATCTGTTCAAATGTATTGGGACGATGTATCCAGAACAATGCTAATGAATAACTAAGCAAAACAAGACAATAAGAATACATGTGCACACACATGCAAAACAAACAAATAAAAAACAAAATCCATTAACAACTTCAGGGAAAAGAAAAGTTGTACAGTAAGGGAAAGACGGTCCTTGCCATTATGTGTGTGGCTCTGCTATAGATAATATCTACTATTAGATAATATTTACTATAGATAATATTACTATGTGAATATGAAAAAATGATTTGTTGTGACAAAACTGTATTCAGAGAATGGGGAATACACTTGTGAGTGAGGAGTGGTGTAAGACAATAAGTATTTATTTTCCATTATGGGAAGTCAATAGTTTCTAAACTGAAAAATAAAAGTAAAAAGATACCAATATAAGCATGACATCTTAGAAGTATAAATACTATAAAAATGTCAGAAGAAATAGCTAAAATAAATAAAAGCAGTTGCATCTGAAGATTCAGAATCAAAAGGGAGTGTGGCAAGGAACTGCTATTTTTAATTATAAGTCTTCTAGTATATTATTTGACTTTTTAAACCATGTGCTTTTGTTATAAATAAAAATTGATTTAAAATATAAACATCAGTGTACCCCAATGTTCATAGCAGCACTTTCAAAAATAGCCAAATCATGGAAGGAGACCAAGTGCCCATCAACTGACGAATGGGTAAAGAAGTTGTGGCACATATATACAATGGACTACTACGTGGCAATGAGAAAAAATGAAATCTGGCCATGTGTAGCAACATGGATGGAACTGGAGGGTATTATTATAAGTGAAATAAGTCAGTCAGAAAAAGACAGATACCATATGTTTCCACGCATAGGTGGACTTTGTGAGACCAAGCAAAAACCAGGGGGAAGGGAAGAGGGGAAAGGAAAAAAAGACACAGAGGGGGAGGGAGATAAAACATAAGAGACTCTCAAAGACTAGAAACAAACTGAGGGTGAGGGAGGTGAGAGAGGGGAGAGAGGGGGGTGACGGGCATTAAAGAGGGCACATGTTGGGATGAACACTGGGTGTTATATGTAAACCAATTTGAAAATAAACTATCATAATAAAAAAATAAAATAAAATAAAATATAAACATCAGAAATAAAAATAAAATTATCTTTATATGCGTTTGTAATGGATTGGATATCCTGAAAACCTAAGAAACTAAAAAACTAGTATTGATAAGAACATCTAATGCTGGATACAAAGTAAATGTATAAAAATAAATAGCCTTTCTCCGTATTAACAAATTTAGTTAGAAATTAAAATGGAAAGATCCTACTCATGTTAATGACAAAAATTCAATAATGTTAACTGGAGTAAGGATATTATACCTATTGAAGAAAATTTTCTAACTTTGTTAAAGGAATTAAAACAACATTGGAGAGACACACCATGTTTCGAGATATAAACACAAAGTTGTATAAGAACAAAAACAAAATGCAGTTCTAAATGGAATTTCAGGGGTAATATTAGAATGGAACAAATATGTTTTATAGGTAATATGACAAAATAAAGTCTGGGAGTAGCCCAGAACATTTTATTTGAAAAAAAAATGGTGTAGGGAGAGCGTTTTGCTTCACCAGATTATTACAATTTACTTCAAACTGCTTTAACAGTTGGCATAGAAATGACATAAATCAGAAACAAATGAAACAAAATAAAGTCCAGAAATATTAACATTTTCCTTATTGTCTTTGGCTTGTTTCACTTATTAAAGACATGTATTACTTCATAATTTAAAAAAATCTAATAAAGACAATTTAAAAACAATCTAATGGAATATTTCTATTTATACGCACTTTCCATATCTTTTTAGAAAAACAATGGTATTTTTGTCAGATGGCTTTTTATTTTTCTGCATGTTTTCTTCTTTTTAACATTCCAAGGATCATTGTCAAGTATTCAATAACCCTCTTTAAGACCCGGGAAAGTTTAGAGTGTATCTTCTCCAATTGATTCTTAAGGTTGCTTTGCATAGCTTCAGATCACACGTTTTTATGGTCCCACACTATCATTCAAAATGAGGAATCCTGTATATGTGTTTAGGTATTTGCCTTTTAAAACCTAAAATGTCATAATTCTGGATTTGCTGTTCTTCGAAAATTTTTAAATTTATTTTATTTTAGTGTGTATGTGCAAGCACGTGAGCGGGGGAGGGCAGAGAGACAGGGAGAGATTCCTAAACAGGCTCCATGCTGAGCTCAATCTCACCACCCTGATATCGTGACCTGAGCCAAAATCAGGAGTGCGATGTTCAACTGACTAAGCCTTCCATGCATTCCTTGTTCTTCAATTAAAAAAAAATTATTTACTTTTATGTATTTTGCGAGAGACAGAGACAGCATGCTCAAGGGAGGGGCAGAGAGAGGGCAAGAGATAGACCCCCAAGCAAGCTCCACACTGTCAACACATGTCCCCATACGGAGCTTGAACTCACGAAATTGTAAGATCATGGCCTGAGCTGAAATGAGAGTTGAATGCTTAACCAACTGAGCCACCCAGGTGCCCCTTCAATTTTTTAAATATAATCTTTTAAAAATGTCAAGTCCTTAGGGAGCCTGGGTGGCTCAGTAGGTTGAGCGTCCAACTTCGTCTCAGGTCATGATCTCACGGTGTGTGGGTTCGTGCCCCACATTTGGTTCTGTGCTGACAGCTCAGAGCCTGGAGCCTGCTTCAGATTGTGTGTCTCCCTCTTTCTGCCCCTCCCTTGCTCATACCTCTGTCTCTGTCTGTCTCTCTCTCTCTCAGTAAATAAACATTAAAAATTAATAAAAATAAATAAATAAAAATGTCAAATCCAACAGAAATATAAACTATTAAAAGTTTTTTATTGTAGAGCCTATCTTCCTATCTCACCCTCAATCTCATTTCTCTGGCGAGAGTAAGATTGGTGAGGATCATTCTAGTTCTTTGTTTTATCATAGGTATATATTTTTTGCACTTACATAAGTGGGCCCTAGTGAATATATTGTTTTGAGGCTCTATTGTTTGCATTTAAGAATAAGTCTTTGGTCTCTTTCTCCTTCTGTACATGTCGAACTGCCTCGTTATGGTAAAGGGCTGCATGCCACTTCATAGTAGAAACACACCATTATTTATTTTTACAGTGTCACCCCAACAGACATTGAAATGTATCCAATTTTAGCTATTGCCAGCACTGCTGCAGGAAATGTTTCCAGCATGTGGTGTTATGCATGGTGTAAGGATTTGTGTCAGCTCTGTTTTTAACTGTGAAATTGTTGACTCAGACGTCGACCCATTGATGGACACCACTCAATGCCCTGTACAAACATGGTCCCTGTTCCATACTTTCTGTCCGCAGTGTGTGATGGATCCCTTTCTCCCATACTCTAACCCAAACGGGATATTATCAGTGTTTTAAAAATTTTGCCAATCTGATAGATCCTAAAATGTCATCTCATTGTTTGAATTTGCATTTCCATGCACAATACTTCATGATTTACCAGCCATTTATATTTCTTCTGTGAATTGCTTTTAAATACCATTTGTCTATTTATTCTATTAGGCTATTTTTTAAATCAATTTTTACAAATTTGCTGCAATTTGTAACTCGCATGTCTTTTATACATATTATAAATATTTTTTCTCTAAGTTTCCCTCATGATTAAATCTTACAAATGATGTCATTAATTTATAGAAGTTTTAAAAATTATAGATATTTAAATCCATTAGTGTTTTTATTATGGCCAGTAGATTTGGCATTCTGCTTAGAAAGACTTATTGCATATCAGATATGAAGATATAACCCTATATATTTTTTCTAATACTATTTTAATTTTATTTTTCTGCACTTGATTCTTTAATGCGCTGGATTTTATTTTTGTATATAGTGGTGTTTTAGGAATCTAAGTATATTATTTTTTAATAGTAGTACCTTGATTTATTGAACATTCTAGTCAATCTGCTGGTTTGTCCTATCTGCTGGTGATTGTCCTCTATTATGTGATAAATTCTCAAATAATCGTGAGTCTGTTCCAAGACTTGTCCTTTTCCATCCATCTATTTGTACATCCTGGTATCAATACCACAATATTTTAATTACTGTAGCTTTATAGAATATTTTGTATCTAAGACATCAAGCCTGTAATTTCTCTTATTTTTCCAGCACTTCTGGATATTCTCTATTTTAAATAGAATCCATTTTGTATATTCTATAGGTACCCTTTAGGATTTTGGTTCGGATTTTGTTCAATTTGTGCATCACTTGGGACATACTCTACCTCTTTATAAACCTGAACATTTCCAATGAGGCTCATGGAGTTATTTAGACTTTTTTTTTAAATTTTTTTTAACATTTATTTATTCTTAAGAGAAATAGAGTGAACAAGAGAAGGGCAGAGAGAGAGAGAGAGGGAGCTACAGAATCTGAAGCAGGCTCTAGGCTCTGATGAGCCGTCAGCACAGAGCCCGATGTGGGGCTCGAACTCACAGACCGTAAGATCATGACCTGAGCTGAAGTCGGCCGCTTAACCAACTGAGCCACCCAGGCGCCCCTATTTAGACTTTTTAAATGTTGTTCAGTAAATTGGTATATATTTTTCATGTAGGATTTTACTCTTTTTCCTATAGTAGCTTTAAAATATTTCATTTGATGTTGTTTTGAATGGCATTTTCCCCCATTACAGTTATAAATGGTAATTGGGAAGTCTATGGCTTTGTGTGTGGCAGTGAGGTGCTGGAGGAAGAAAGGAATGACTAACAAGTACTTCCTCATTTGCTTTCATGGAAGTACTTTACCCCAACTTCATCATATTTTATTTCAAACTCTGTGTCATGGATACTGCTGATAATTCTTCAAGTTCTTCAATTTTTAAAAAAATTTTTAATGTTTATTTATTTTTGAAGGAGAGACAGAACGTGAGAAAGGGAGGGGCAGAGACAGGGAGACTGAAGTGGGCTCCAGGCACTGAGCTGTCAGTACAGAGCCAGACGTGGTGCTCAAACTCACGAGCCCTGAGATCATGACCTGAGCCGAAGTCAGACACTTAACCGTCTGAGCCACCCAAGCGTCCCAAGTTCTTCTATTGTTTTATCATCATTTATTAATCCAGTGATTCATAACTGAAGACAGGGTGGATGCACCTTCCCAGGAAACACATCTAATATACCTCAGTATTAGGAAATACTTCACACATACAAAGAATATGTATAATGTCCATATGGGGGGCTAAAAAATAATATAGTGAATCCTCCTCTATCCACCACTCCACTTAAAAAGTATCACCAAGTCTTTGAAGGCCTTTTGAAGGTCTTTCTAATCTCATTCTCTTTCTTCTCTTGAGGAAATAAGAAATATCTTGAGCTATTTATCTTCTTCCTGCTTTTCATCGTTACTTTACTACACATATATGCATTGGGGCAATTTTTCAAATTCACACACACAGGTATTTTAACATGATTTTCCTTCCATCTCAAGCTCTCTCAGTGAGAATCTTTGCCATACAGAAACACTATAGCTCTCGGAGTATGTGGACTACTCCAGAGACTGGGAGTTTGAAAATCATTAAACCCTTGTCATTAATCCTTTTGAATTTTATCTTATATTACTAAAGCACTTAGGTTTCTTGGTAAGATTTTTTTATCTCATTTCAATGGTATATTTACTTCTCCACCAGTACCACATTTTCTTAATGATTGTAGCTTTAAGATAGGCTTTTTAAAATTGCCATGGAAAATTTACTTTTAATATTTTATTAAAACAGGAAATATGTATCAATACAGAAAACATTAATGAATAATAATCTAATATTTACAAAGTGAAAATTCCTGCCATCAAATTGAGAAATAGAACATTTCTACCTCTCTTAGAATGTTCCCCATATATCCCCTCTTGATTACAAATACTGAATTACATGTCCAAACAAATTAGGCTTTGTTTTAATATCTGGCAATACATTATGCTTTTTTGTTTAAAATTTTTCTTCATTATTAGCTTTTCATTCCTCAAGGAGAATTTTATATTAATGCTCTTAGGTCACTCAAAAGGTCATCTTGAGCTTTGATGGAAAATACATTACACTTGTAAATTAATTTGGGAAGAAATTTCATCTTTACAATATTCACTCTTTCCAATCAAGAACTCAGTATCTTTCTCAATTTGTTGAAATTTTATTTTATTTTCCTTATTAGAGTTCAAAGCTTTTGTGCTCGCTTTGGCAGCACATATACTAGAGTTCATATACCAGCTTTCTCAACAGGTCCTGCTTTTTTCTGGTAAGTTCATTCTTATGTGTTTGTTAATTTTTTTTCAGTAACTAAAAATATTGCTTCTCTGGGAGTCTGTAAAAAAAAATCTTTGTACATTGAAATTAAAATCTTCTGCACAGTGAAGGAAACAATCAACAAAACTAAAAGGCAATCTACTGAATGGGAGAAGATATTTGCAAATGACATATGCAGTGAAGGGTTAGTATCCAAAATAGATTAAGAATTTAGACAAATCAACACCCAAAAAACAAGTAATCCAATTAAAAAATGGGCAGAGGACATGAACAGACATTTCTCTGAAGACATCTAGATAGCCAACACCCACATGAAAAGATGCTCAACATCACTCACCATCAGGAGAATGCAAATCGCAATGAGATATCACCTCACACCTATCAGAATGGTTAAAATAAAAAACACGAAAAACAATTAGTGTTGGTGAGGATGTGCAAGGGTTCCTCTTGCAGTGTTGGTGGGAATGCAAACTGGTGCAGCCACCGTGGAAGACAGTATGGCGGTTCCTCAAAAAGTTAAATATTGATCTGCCCTTTGCTCCAGTAATCCAGCCGCTGGGTATTTACCCAAAAAATACAAAAACACTAATCCAAAGGGGTATATGCACGTCTAAGTTTATAGCAGCATTATTTATAAAAGCCAAATTATAGAAGCGACACAAGTGTCCATTGATAGATGAATGGATGAAGAAGATGAAGAAGATGTAATATATATAAAAAAGAATGAAATTTTGCCATTTGCAAAGACATGGATAGAGCTAGAGTTCGATGCTAAGTGAAATAAGTTAGGAAGAGAAAGACAAATACCGTATGATTTCACTCATATGTGGAATTTAAGAAACAAAAATTGATAAAGAAAAAAGAGAGAGGGAGAGAGAGAAACTAAGAAACAAACTCATAACTATAGAGAACAAACTGGAGGGGACATGGGGGTTGGGTTAAATAGGTGGTGGGGCTTAAGGAGTGCACTTGCTGAGATGAGCATCGGGTGATGTATGGAAATGTTGAATTGCTATATGATATACCTGAAACTAATATTATACTGTATGTTAACTATACCGAAATTTAAAATTAAATTTTGAAAAAGGAATCTTTGTTAGGATACAGTTGTTTATGATTTTGGTCTAGTACTCACCCTAAGTAGGTGCTACATGTTTCTTCTTTTTCCTTGTTTTTAATTTTTTAAATTTTTTTAATTGAGGTACAATTGACATACAACTTTATATTCGTTTCATGGCTACAACATGATTCTATATTTGTATAGATTGCAAAATTATCACCACAATAAGTTAACATCCACCAACATATGATTCAATATTTGTATATGTTGTGAAATGATCACCACAATAAGTCTAGGTAACATCCGTCAGTATACATAGGTAATTTTTGACAGTGTGGTAAAGCAGTCTTCCAGAAAGAAAAGCTACTGATTTCTCTGTGATTATTTTTCTCAGCTGGTTAGAAGGTGTCTTTTTGAAAATGTTCAAACAGAATTACCTAGTTCATAGAATAGATCAAGAATAAATGAGAGTAAGCAAAAGCAAATAGTATGTGAATATTACTTGTTATTGTTTAAATTGGTCTTAAAGTCTTTGGCCAATATTCATCAGAGAAAGCTATGCCATGCTGTGGCAATAAATTAACCTTGTAATAAACAAAAGTTTATTTCTTGCTCATATAAGGTCTACCAAGAGCTGGTTCTTGCCACGTGGTGACTCAGCGGTCCAAGCTCTGTTCATTTGCCTCAGGTCACTGAAGGAGGGTAAGAGAGGAATGGAGGACACATGCTGCCTCTTATTGCTTATCCTGGAAGGAAAGCACCTCACTTATGCTCACAACCCATTGGCCAGAGTTAGTCATGTCACCTACCTAATAACAAGGGAGGCTGGGAAATGTTGGGAAGCTCAAGGGAGGTAGGTAGGTGAGCATCAACTGTTTCCATGGACACCAGCAAAGTCATGGTAAATAAACTCATGTGTGTGGTCTCGTGCCTTCACTGAGGAGTTTCAGCCACAAAGGACTGGCCTTGCAGCTGCTGACAGTGTGTGGGAAAGTGTGCTGAGCCCAAACAAGCTCCAGGGCCCATGGTCTATTTCCTGCATTTCTCATTCATACCCTTTGTTCTTTCTGACTCTAGCTTCTGTGTGTAAATATGCCTAGCTCACTCAACCCCTTGGCTTAGTCATCATCTCTGATTCCTCATGGGGTAATGGGTGGTTTCTAAAGCAGTGTCTTCAATGCCTTGGGACCAGGGCAGGTCAAAGTCAGGGAGCCACCTGGAAGTCCCTGCGAGACCAAAGGAGACCAGTTTTAGGATTCCACTCTTGCGGCTGCAAGCAACAGAAACACATTCAAATTCAGACTCTTCTCTTTCTCTCACTTCCCACATCCAATGTCAGGAAGCCCTGTTGGTCCTCCTGTGGGATAGATCCAGAACTGCTGCTGATTTGAACATCAGAAGTTCACACCTGAATATGGCAACCATAATTCATACAGCCTAGCCAGTCTCCTCTTTCTCTCCCATCTAGTCTCAGAAAGTGACCAGGATGAATGTTTTAGAGCCTAAGTCAGCTGGTGACATTCTTTTGCTCATGCCCCCCAGCGGCTGCCCGGGGGCCCCTGTCCCCTTACCTCTCCTGCCTCCTTCTCCACAACTCGGCCCTTTGCTCACTTGGCTCTAGCTCTCTGGTCTCTGCTGTTGATCAAACACTCCAGAAGTGGTCCTATGTGGGTTTTTGCACTTGCTGTTCCTCTGCCATAAGGAGTCTTCCCTCAGATAGTGTCACCTTCGATAAAATCACAAATGAAAAGGGAGTGAATACAACCAATCCCTCATAAATACAAGCAATTATCAGGGAATACTATGAAAAATTATATGCCATCAAATTGGACAACCTGGAAGAAATGGACAAATTCCTAAATACCCACACACCACAAAAACTCAAACAAGAAGAAATAGAAAATTTGAATAGACCCATAACTAGTGAAGAAATTGAATCACTAATCAAAAATCTCCCAACAAATAAGAGTCCTAGACCAGATGGCTTTCCTGTGGAATTTTACCAGACAATTAAAACAAAGTTAATACCTATCCTCTTTAGGCTGTTCCAAAAAATTGAGACGGGAAGAAAACTCCCAGACTCTATGAAGCCAACATCACTTTGATTCCCAAACCAGATAGAGACCCAGCAAAAAAATAGAACTACAAGCCCATATTCCTGATGAATATGGATGCAAAAATTCTCAACAAGATACTCAAATCGAGTTCAACAGCATATCAAAAGAATTGTTCACCATGATCAAGTAGGATTTACCCCTGGGTTGCAGGGCTGGTTCAATATTCGCAAATCAATCAATGTAATACATCATATTAACAAAAGAAAAGATAACAACCATATTTTCCTGTCAATAGATGCAGAAAAAGCATTTGACAAAATACAGCATCCTTTCTTAATAAAAACCCTCGAGAAAGCCGGGATAGGAGGAACATACTTAAACATCATAAAAGCCATTTATGAAAAGCCCACAGCTAATATTATCCTCTATGGGGAAAAACTGAGAGCCTTCCTCCTGAGATCAGGAACACGACAGGGATGTCCACTCTTGCCACATAGTGTTGGAGGTCCTAGCATCAGCAATCAGACAACAAAAGGAAATAAAAGGCATCAGCATTGGCAAGGACGAAGTCAAACATTCACTTTTCACAGATGACATGATACTTTACATGGAAAACCCAACAGAATCCACCAACAGACTGCTAAAGCTGATCCATGAATTCAGCAAAGTTGCAGGGCACAAAATCAATGTACAGAAATCGGTGGCATTTCTATACACAAACAATGAATCAACAGAAAGAGAAATAAAGAAGCTAATCCCGTTCACAATTGCACCAAAAACCATAAAATACCTAGGAATAAACCTAACTAAAGATGTAAAAGATATATACGCTGCAAACTATAAAAAAACTTATGGAGGAAATTGAGGAAGACACAAGGAAATGGAAAAACATCCCATGCTCATGGATTGGAAGAATTAATATTGTTAAAATATCAATACTACCCAAAGCAATCTACACATTCAATGCAATCCCAATCAAAATTGCACTAGCTTTCTTCTCAAAGCTAGAACAAACAATCCTAAAATTTGTATGAAACCACAAAGGACCCCGAATAGCAAAAGTAATATTGAAGAAGAAAACCAAAGTGGGAGGCATCATAATCCCAGACTTTAACCTCTACTACAAAGCGGTAATCATCAAGACAGTATGGTATTGGCACAAAAACAGACACATAGACCAATGGAATAGAATAGAGAACCCAGAAATGGACCCACAAGCATATGGCCAACTAATCTTTGACAAAGCAGGAAAGAGTATCCAATGTAAAAAAAGACAGCCTCTTTAACAAATGGTGCTGGGAGAACTGGACAGCAACATGTAGAAGAATTAAACTAGACCACTTTCTTACACCACTCACAAAAATAAACTCAAAATGGATGAAGGACCTGAATGTGAGACAGGAAACCATCAAAATCCTAGAGGATAAATCAGGAAGAAACAGTTTTGACCTGAGCCGCACCAATTTGTTACTCGACACATCTCCAAAGGTGAGGGAATTAAAAGCAAAAATGAACTATTGGGACATCATCAAGATAAAAAGCTTCTGCACGGCAAAGGAAACAACCAACAAAACTAATAGGCAACCGACAGAATGGGAAAAGATAGTTGCAAATGACATATCAGATAAATGACTCGTATCTAAAATCTACAAAGAACTTACCAACTCCACACCCGAAAAACAAATAATCCAATGAAGAAATGGGCAGAAGATATGAATAGACACTTCTCCAAAGAAGCATCCAGATGGCAGATAGACACATGAAACGATGCTCAATGTCACTCATCATCAGGGAAATACAAATCAAAACCACACTGAGATACAACCTCACACCGGTTAGAGTGGCTAAAATGAATAAATCAGGAAACTATAGATGCTGGCGAGGATGTGGAGAAACAGGCATCCTCTTGCACCGTTGGTGGGAATGCAAACTGGTGCAGCTGCTCTGGAAAACGGTGTGGAGGTTCCTCAAAAAAATGAAAATAGAACTACCCTCTGACCCAGCAATAGCACTGCTAAGAATCTACCCAAGAGACACAGGAATGCTGATGCATAGGGTCACGTGTACCCCAATGTTCATAGTAGCACTTTCAAAAATAGCCAAATCATGGAAAGAGACCAAGTGCCCATCAACTGACGAATGGATAAAGAAGTTGTGGCACATATATACAATGGACTACTAGAGAAAAAATGAAATCTGGCCATGTGTAGCAACATGATGGAACTGGAGGGTATTATGTTAAGTGAAATAAGTCAGTCAGAAAAAGACAGATACCATATGTTTCCATGCATAGGTGGATTTTTAGAGACTTAACAGAAAACCATGGGGAAGGGGAAGAGGGGTGGAAAAGCCACAGGCAGGGAGGGAGACAAAATATGGGAGACTCTTAAATGCTAAGAACAAACTGAGGGTTGAGGGGGATGTGGGAGGGGGGAGAGTGGGTGATGGCCACTGAGGAGGGCACTTCTTGGGATGAGCACTGGGTGTTGTATGGGTACCAATTTGACAATAAATTGATAAAAAAATATAGTATCACCTTTATCTCCTTAACCCAACAAGGACTCAGCTGACCACCCTATTTAATATTGCAACTTACTTCCCTACTCCCCAAGCCCCCAATCCCGTCACTCTATTCTACTTTTAGCCTTCTAGTACCTATAACTCTCTACATACTATATAATTGACCTATTTATTATGCTTACTGCTTATTGTCTGTTTCCTCCTCCTAGAATGAATGCTCCGTGAAAACAGGGTCTTTGTTAAAGTTGTTCTTTGATATAGCCCTAGCACATAGAATTATGCCTGGTACCTGGTTGATGCCTGATAAGTACTTTTTTTTTTTTAGAGAGAGATAATGTGAGTGGGAGAGAGGGACAGAGGGGGAGAGAGAGAGAGAGGAACTCTTAAGCAGTATCCACATTCAGAATGGAGCCCAATGTCAGCCTCAATCCCACAACCCTCAGGTCAGAAACTATGACTTGAGCCGAAAGCAAGTGTCAGACGCTCAACTGATTGAGCCACCCAGGTGCCCTTGATAAATAACTTTTTGAATAGATGAATGAACAAATTTGGCTCAAATGAAATATTTTCTTAACATAAGACTACAAAGGCTTGTGGGAATCCAAGAAGAGGTACCCTCAACTAGTTGGGCGCTCCAAGAACTAGTCCAGGAGATCAGTTACAGACCAGGGTAGCTACCCTGAGTCAGGGCTAGCAGGGTCCCCATCATAGATTCTCTACACGTTGGCTCCTCTGCGCTCCTTCTGCCCTCTCTGCCCAGTCTTTCTGGTCAGTCCCTCCACCTGTAAGCCCTTGAACCAAGAGACTGGTGGATGAGGATGCAGCAAGAGAGGTGGGAAAACATGTGGCACTCAGAGGGCCTTGATTCTGAGATAAGGGCTTCTCGTGGCATTGGCCTTTTCTATCCCAATTCATAGGCAAAGACAAGACTCTACCTTGGTAATCTTTCTCTCAAGTGTTTTCAGAACTTTCCATTTACTTTCATCCCAGCAATTACCATCTTGCTTTGCTCCTGCTTGCTTATCTGTCCCCCTAAAACATTGTAAACCCTGTAGTGTAGAGGCATCTCTTGTCATCCATGTATCCATAAGGCTGGTACAGTAACTGCAGGTAGCAGGCACTCAATAAATATTTGCGCATCAATGAACGAATGAATGAAATAGTGTGTGGGTGAGACAGAGCTCACAGGTGGATGCAAGACTAAATCTAACTACAGTCGAGTTAAACAGAAACAAGAGT
Organism: Paguma larvata; assembly: GCA_030068075.1. Taxonomy (NCBI): domain Eukaryota; kingdom Metazoa; phylum Chordata; class Mammalia; order Carnivora; family Viverridae; genus Paguma; species Paguma larvata. The sequence goes on along the minus strand of CM057827.1, from coordinate 123,527,746 downwards.
GCCAGGCCCTGGCCCTTGGCTACCTGCATTTCTGCTGGCCAGCATGTCGGAGACCCAAGGTTATTCTGTTCCCTATCACTTTTGCCGTCCCCATCACAGAGGCATGCAGTGTGCTAGCAACACCTCCTACCTTTTGTCTTCTCAGGAAATGTTGGTGCCTTCATCTCTATGCATTAACACCCACCCTCCTAAAACTTGGCAGGAGACCTAGGGGAACTCAAGACAGGTTTTAAACTCTTGATTCCAAAGAAGGGAAGGGATTTTTCCTCTGAGGACTGTTTGTGAATAGATAGCTCATTAATGGGTTGGAGAGAGAGGACTCCGCACTTCTGGAAAAATCATAAGAAGCGTGGGTTGCAACAGGTTCAGCAGTGTCCATTGATAGACTATCAGGAGTTTTTATGTTCTGTGATTCTTCCCACAGCCAGGCCAGGGTGGTGGAAGACCTCTCTTCTTCAGATGAAGCTAGGACTGGCCTAAGGGGTGCTGAGGGACTTGTCATAGTCCCTTGGCTGGTGAAAGGGGATAGCCACCACAAGGTCCCCACTATAGCTCTCCTGTTATTCCATGTGATGGGGGATGAGCTGGACCTGGGGACGCATAGCCCTGAATAAGACAAGATCTCCCAGCCTGAAACCCACAGGAGCAGCGGTTCTCAATGAAGGGTCGAAGACCACCTGCCACAAGACCATCTGGTGTGCTTGTTAAAATGCACATGCTTGGGCCCTCAAATCAGAATTTTGGGCATGGAACCAGGCAACCCACCTTTTTATGACGCTGCTGGGTAATTTTGTGCATACTGGAGTTTGGGAAACTCTGGGATGCTTTTGGGAGAGAGTGACTTATGGGCAGACAATCATAATGTGGAGTGACAAACGCAACAGTGGATGTGTGTCCAAACAGTGGATGTGTGTCCCATGAGGTGGTGTTGGCATTGGGTTTCACAGTGTGAATAGGCATGTTGCCACCTGGAAAACTGGGGAAAGAGGACCCTGTAGAAAGGGAATAGCACGAGGAAGGGCATGGTAGGAACAGCACAGTGTGGTCTGAGACTAGAGAGTGGGTCAGTGTGGCTGAGGTAGAGGGTGAGGGGCATGGGGAAAGCTGCAGGGGAAGACGACCAGACAGGTGGAGGCCAGACAGTGTCCATCTAAACAGTGCATGATCAGACATGGAGTCCTAGGCTGCCCTGGGGCTCTGGAGACAGAGAGCAGATGGGTAGGAGGGAGAGATACCATTGGGGTAGAGATGGACATGAAGATATTCCTCAAGATGGAGGTAAGACAAGCACAGGCCTGACTGGAGGTTGTGTGGATGGAATGGCAAAGAAGGCTTGAGGGAAATGGGGAGACAGATGCCAGAAGCTTCCAGCGGACAGGCCAGGAGAGGGGCTAGGGATCCCAGCTGAGGTGACTGGACAATCTAGAACTCTGGCAGGGGACACCGAGGGGTAGTTTGAGAAAGAGAGGCCAGTAGAAGATAATTCCACTTTGAAACTGGAAATGCCAGTCTGGAGCATGTTTATCAAGCACCTACTACGTTCCTGGCATGTCACTAATCAGCTGAAGGCACTAATCAGATTTAGTTTAAATCTGAGGAACCTGGACATGTGTGGGAGGCAAAAGGGGAGGAAATCATGACTGTGATAAGCTAACCTCAAGGACTGGCCTCAACGGGAATCTCTGTCACCTTCACTGTAGACAAAATGCCTTATGTGAAGGGCCTACCTTGTCTGCCTGCTGCTGAGGCTCATGCAGTCTGTGGGGTCTAGACAAGCTGGTGTGGTTCTCATAGGTGTACTCTTGGGCACTCCTCAGAGTCAGGAGGAGCCCTTCCTGAGTGAAGACCCCAGACCCTGAACCCTGAACCACATAGCCACAGGAACTGAACCAAGCCACAGAAATAGTTGCTCACTCCCATTTGTCTTGCAAGGCTCTGTCTCACCTCTGGTCTCAATAATGGGGTGAAAGAGAAAAGTGAGGTGGGTGCCTTTCTCAGCAACAGATAAGGTGAGCTGGAAAGGCTCTGGCTCACCTCAGTTCTCAGTAACAGGGTGAAAGGAGAAGGCGGGGTAGGTGGCTTTCTCAGCAGCAGATAAGGTGAGCTGTGAGAGCTGCTGTGACCTTCCCCTTGGGTGAGTAGCTGGCTAGGTCACCCAGGAGCCCACTGGTGAGTGGGGTGTCTTCAGTGGAGCTGGCTTGTGGAGCAGTGGGCAAGGGGTCTCAGGAGAGCCCTGGAGAGACCTCTTCTCAACCCCCTCAACAGAGATCTAGTGGGGCTCCCTGCCTGCTCTAGAGGTAAGTGGAATTCTCTAGGCCAGGCAGAATCTGAGAGCCTCATCACACTGGACACTTAGCCGGTCCACATGCCACCAAACGTAGAGGGACCCCTACCCAATCCCCATCAGCTTATCCAGGAGTCCTCTTCAGACCTATGGACAGGCTCCATTATGAGTTGAATTGTATTCCTCCGAAACAGAAGTTGATGTCCTAATCCTCGGTCTCTTAGAATGTGACTTCATTTGGAGATAGGATTGTTGCAGTTGTAAGTGCTTAAGATCATACTGAAGTAGAGTGGGCCCTTAATCCTATATGACAGGTATCTTTTTAGAGGGGGAAGTTTGGACACATGCACACACACACACACACACACACACACGGAGTCCTGAAGATGAGGACAGAGATAGTGGTAATGATTCTACAAACCAAGGAATGCCTGAGACCACCAGCAGCCAGGATAGACGCTGAGAGCAGGTGCTCCTTCATGGCACTCAGAAGGAAGCAGCACTGCCAGCACCTTGATCTCAGACTTCCGACCTCCAGAGCCCTGAGACAAGACATTTCTGTAGCTCAAGCCCCACCCTCCAAAGTCTGAGGTACTTTCTTACAGCTGCCCTAAGAAAGTACTTTTTTTTAATATTTACTATTTATTTTTGAGAGAGAGAGACAGAGTGCTAGCAGGGGAGCAGTGGGGTGGGGGGGGGGGACAGAGAATCGGAAGTGGGCTCCAGGCTCTGAGCTGGCAGCACAGCTCCCAACGTGGGGCGTGAACTCATGAGCGGTGATATCATGACCTGAGCCGAAGTTGGGGATTTAACCAACTGAGCCATCCAGATGCCCTGGAAACTACTTAATACAGTCTTCATTCTGTGCGACATAAGTGAGTGAAAGGTCTAAGGGCACAGAACCTTCAGAAAGCAAGAACAGGGATCTTCGTTCCTCTGCTGAGAGGGGTGAGGCTGCTGCCTCACGTGGTAGGAAAAGTTGCTAACGTTCCCTGAGCTCATTCTCCATGCCAACCCCCATGAACAGTTATCCCTCTTTTACCAATGAGGAAACTGAGTCACTAAGTCTCAAAGCTAGTGAAAGGTGGAGTCATATTTGACTCCAAAACCTTTGCTTTTACCATAGAGAAGCTGCCTCTGAATAAGCAAGGCTCATCACACATTAAAGTCAAGAAGCATGGGCTGAACACACCTTTGTGCCAAGCTCTCGCTAGGCCCTGGGGACACAGTGAGAATGAGAAACTTGTGTTCCCTGCCATCTTGCAGATTGCATTCTGGCTGCAGAAACAGAGTCTAAATACAGTTTCACATTAGTTACAATTGCAGTAAGTTTATGAAGAAGTACTGGTATCCCAGGAAAGTGTATATGGAAAGGTCAGAGGAAGGGGTCTGTCATGAGGTGGTATTTGAACGGAACTCCAAAGGACTTACAGAGTTAGATGGAGGAATTTGGGTAATTGATGCGGAGAGGGGGAGGGTGGGAAGGGTGATCCGCAAAAGCTGGCGTGGCTGACCTGTGGAAAGCCAGAGATACAGCTGGAAACACACTTATGAGGTGGAGGGTCTACAGTAGGGATGTTCGCTTTATCCCAAGAGTAATGGAGGAAATTCATTGGAAGGTTTTACCAAGGGACTGGTCTATCTTTGGAAAAACTTTCTGCTTGTGCAGAGCATAGGTCAAGTGCAGATGGGTAAGGGGAGGCCTGTTTGGAGGCTCCTGTAAGAATCCGAGAAAGAGAGGGTAGGGTAGTGTTTAGGTTGGGTGGCAGCATTGGGGACCAGGAGAAAAGGGGGTAACTAAAAGATGCTTAGTGTCACTAATCATCAGAGAAATGCAAAGCCAAAGCACCGTGAGATATCACCTCGCACCTGTCAGGATGACTATTATCAAGAAAGAAAGGAAGAAAGGAAGAAAGAAAGGAAGAAAGAAAGAAAGAAAGAAAGGAAGGAAGGAAGGAAGGAAGGAAGGAAGGAAGGAAGGAAGGAAGGAAAGAAGGAAGAAGGAAGGAAGGAAGGAAGGAAGGAAGGAAGGAAGGAAGGAAGGAAGGAAGGAAAGAAAGAAAGAAAGAAAGAAAGAAAGAAAGAAAGAAAGGAAGGAAGGAAGGAAGGAAGGAAGGAAGGAAGGAAGGAAAGAAAGAGAGAGAGAGAGAGAGAGAAAGAAAGAAAGAAAGAAAGAAAGAAAGAAAGAAAGAAAGAAAAGAAGGAAGGAAGGAAGGAAGGAAGGAAGGAAGGAAGGAAGAAAGGAAAGAAAGAAAGAAAGAAAGAAAGAAAGAAAGAAAGAGAGAGAGAGAAAAAGGGGGAGAGGGGAGAAAGAAAGGGGGAGAGAGAGAGAGAGAGAGAGGGAAGGAGGGAGGAAAGAAGGAAGGAAGGAAGGAAGGAAGGAAGAAGGAAGGAAGGAAGGAAAAGAGAGAGAGAGTAAGAAAGAAAGAAAGAGAAAGAGAGAAAGAGAGAAGAGGGAGGATGGAGGGAGGGAGGAAGGAGGGAGGAAGAAAGAAGGAAGGAAAGAAAAAACAAGTAACGGCCAGGATGTGGAGAGATTGGCAATGTTGTGCCCTGCTGGTGGGGATCCAAACTGATGCAACTACGGTAGAAAAGAGTATGGCAGTTTCTTGCAAAGTTAAAACTAGAAACACCATATGATCCAACAGCCCCACTTCTGGTTATGAACCCAAAATGATTGATATCAGGATCTTGAAGAGATAGTAGAACTCCAGCGTTTATTACAGCATTATTGACAATGGCCAAGTAGTGGAAACAATCTCAATATCCATCAGTGGATGAATGGATAAAAGAAGATATGATCTATGCATACCATGGAATATTATTGAGCCTTAAAAAGGAAGGAAACCCTGTAATATGAGACAACATGGATGAACCTTGAGGACATTATGCTAACTAAAATAAGCCAGTCACAGAAGGGCAAATACTGTATGATTCTGCTTAGATGAGGTAATTGAAATTGTCAAACTCATAGAAGCAGAGAGTAAAAGGGTGGTTTCCAGAGGCTGGAGGGAAGGGGAAATGGGGAATGAAATCAAAGGGAAAAAATTCTCAATTATGCAAGATAAGAAGTTCTGGAGGTCTTCTCTACAACATTGTGCCTGTAGTTAACACTACTGAGTTGTGCACTTAAAAAATTGCTAAGGAGGTAAACCTCGCGTTAAATATTATCACAGTATAATTTTAAAAAAATGTTAAAGATTTCAAAAAGAGACATATTTATGGGGAATAACTGTTGGCAAAGCTAGGGAGGTGAGGGAGTGGATGGCCATGATGGTGGTGCCATCTGGGGATGTGGGAAAACAAACACTGGAAGCAGATTAGGTTTGAGCCTGCAGATCAAGAGTTAATATTTTGGCTTTCCAGAATTTGAGGCCCCCAGTGAGATATCAGAGTGTATTTGTCAAGTAGGCAGTTAGTGGAATCAGACTGGGATCTCAGAGAAAAAGACTGAGGCAGGCACACCGTGAGCAAATTATCAGAGGATGCAGTGTGGACAAAGCCATGAAAGGAGCTCCAAACGGAACCCACTGAGAAAGAACCCAGGGCAGGCAAGGAGAACCAGGCCAAACTTGAAAGGGGAGGAGTGGCAGAACTGACTGGAAGGGTGGAGAAGGCTAGGCAAGAGAGGAGACCAGGACAGAGTGGCCAGTGGGAAGAGAACCATATGGGGTTGTGGGTGAGAGACTCTGGGAAAGACAGAGGGGCAGCTGTGTAGACTTCTCTCAGAAATTTAGTCCATTGAAAACTGCAATACACCAGGGAAAGTTAGTGATTTGGGTCATTGGCAAATGAGTAAGAGCTCTGTAGGTGGGGGTGCTAAGGCAGATTCTAGGGGGTGGTGGGTTGTGGAGCAAGAGAGGGGAGAGAGAAGGAGATGAAGAGTGTGAGCAATTGCACAAGACAATGCTTGGTCTGCTTCAACTTTTCCTGCCCAGATCAGTAAGCATCGGACAGTTTTACACAAAAACTGGGCACAACCATTTCTCAGGCACTGTGTTGTCTGAGGGGATCCCCAATACACCTTGTCCTTAGGGAGCTCCTAGAACAGTGGGGAAATCAGAAATTGAGACAATTATAATATTAGAAAGTGATTAAAGTACGAGTATGTGGGGGGTGGTGATTACGTTGACCTTGGAGATTGTAAAGGAGAGAAAGGACCTTTGTGCAGACTGAACAGCAGGGAGGAATTTATGAGAAGGGGAAGCCAGAGCCAAAACAGGTGTCTTGGTTTTGCTTCTTCCACCCTGAGAAACTTCAGCAAGTTATGCCATCTTCTAGTAATTTGCCAAAATGAACAACACAAAGGGAAAGTGGAGAGGCACCTGCTATATGTTCTGTAGGCCTTTTAGAAAACATGGAGTTGTTCCTTTGGCCACATATGTGCATATCTCTAAGAAAGGTGATATTGGAGACATCAAGGGAATGGTCACTGTTCTAAAAGGAAACACCCCACAAATGTTACCATGGCAGGACTGGCACAGTCTACAATGTTACCCAGCATGCTGTTGGCATTGTTGTAAACAAACAAGTTACAGGCAAGATTCTTGCCAAGAGAATTAATATACGGATTGAGCATATTAAGCACTCACAGAGATGAGATAGCTTCCTGAAGCATGTGAAGGAAAATGATGAGAAAAAGAAGGAAGTCAAAGAGAAAGGTACTTGGGTTCAGTTGAAGCGCCAGCCTACTCCACCCAGAGAAGCTCACTTTGTGAGAACCAACAGAAAGGAGCCTGAGCTTCTGGAACCCATTCTCTATTAATTCATGGCATGATAAGTATAAACTATACTTTATATAAAGTATAAAGAAACCCAAAGCCTCAAGACCATAAGAAAAAAGAAATTCAGAAAACTACACCTTACATCTGCATTCTTCCCAGTGAAGTGTCTCCATGCTTCATGCTCCAGGCTCTGACAAACCTCACAAAAAAGAAAAACTGTTAAATTCCTAATCCAGCATTTCCCATATTTTATCAAAACTTTCTTTTTAGGGCACATTTGGGGAGGTCTAGGAACAGGTGGTAGGGAGCCATTGCAGGGCTTTGAGCACGCTAGAAAGGTTCCCATAGGCAGATGGGAGGAAGAGGAGATGAAGAACAGAGAGGTCATTATAGGAAGGTTAACGTGCACTAGTCCTAGCTCAGGCAGCATTTGGGTAGATGCATGGAAGGGGACAGATCCTAAGAAATTTAGAAGAAAGAACAACTAAAACTGGATGACCCATTAGGGGTGTGTGTGTGTGTGTGTGTGTGTGTGTGTGTGCGCGCGCGCACGCATGGAGATGTAGGTGTTGGTACAGGTAAGTCTGGAGGTGGTGGAGGTATGGTTATGGTAGCAGTGGTGGAGATGGAGGTGGTGGTGGCAGAGGTGATGGTGATGATGGCAGAGGTTAAAGCATAGACAGAGGCAAATATGGAGGTAGTGGTAGGGGTGGAGGTATTAGTGATGGTTGTGGTGGAAGTAGGGGTGACAATGGTAGGGAGTAGCAGAAATTCCTGACCTTGTGTCTGGATGAATTTTATCAAGAGAGAGAATGTAGGTAGAGGGTAGGTTTGGGGCCAGGACAGAATGTGGGAAAATAAAGTCAGCTCGTCTTGAACATAGTTTGAGACATCTGCAGAGTAGAGTCGGGGTGTCCCAAAGAGCTGCTGCTGGAACTCACAAGAGGAATCTGGGCTACAAGTTTGGGTGTGGGTCAACAGCCACACAAGTGGATGGAACCATAGGAAAAGCAAGCAGAAAGGAAGACAAGGGGACCGGTTGGTGACTGGCTTGGGTCAGTGTCTCCTAGATAAGTTCCAGTGGAAAAGGGGAGTGATGTCTCTTGAGTGCTACATGTACCAGAAAATTTCTAAGCATAACACCCAGGGTCCAGTGCAGGTCCTGCTCTTACAGGAAAAAGTGCCAAGCCCAGCTCCATCTGGACCAGGATGGGCCTGCCTTGCCCTGCCCTGTTTGTCATGGACCTAAGGGACTATGTTTATGTTTTTGGTCCAGTTACTCATAGGCAGCCAATTGATGGGGGAGGATTTGTGTGCCATTTGGAAGCAACAGCCCTACATCTCCATTCCTTGGCTGGACTCCGGCTGGCAGATTAAGGGAGCCTGGCTTGGCACAGGAGCGAACAGTGGCTCTGCAGATGGGTGTCTTGCTTGCACGCCAACTGGGCGTGTGCTCAGATCACACAGATTCCTTTCCTCCAAGCCCTTCGGGCTGTACTGATCTCAGCATGGTGTCAGTGGCCTCTGCCATCTTGGATTATTGGACAACTGTCTTGGCAAATCTAGGGGAACTGAAGGCCAGAGGCCCCAGCAGGGTGCCTAGTGCCTATTGAACCTCTTCAAATTTAGAACCACGATACCCACCGTAACCCTGGGTGTCAATGTCAAGAGGGAAAGCTGGGGCTGGGTAGAGGGTATGCTTGTTGTGTGTTTGCATTTGGCTTGTGAGTCTGGACTCCTGTACTCACACAGTTTGTTTCATAGGAAACAAACCCCTAGGTACATCGACAGATGCATAGACAATATCTATTACACAGATATTTCATTGAAATATTGATTGAAATATCTGTTGAAGGGATCCCTGGGTGGCTCAGTTGGTTAAGCGTCCAGCTTCGGCTCAGGTCATCATCTCACAGCTTGTGAGTTCGAGCCCCATGTCGGGCTTTGTGCTAACAGCTCAGAGCCTGGAGCCTGCTTTGAATTCTGTGTCTCCCTCTCTCTCTGCCCCTCCCCTGCTTGTGCTCTGTCTGTCTCTCTCAAAAATAAACAAACATTAAAAAAATTAAAATGATGAAAAAAGAAATATGCATTGAAATCAAGCCATTTCACTGAGGTTTTACCTGTCTATTTTAACCTAAAACAGTTATACTTGATTCTAATTTGTGTGTGTAAGATGCCCAGGGTTCAAGGAAGCCATAGGACTTGATGATCAATGGTAAGAAGAAGCCCTGTGGCCTCACTTAGGGACTATGTCATCCTTTGGTATTGGGGAAAATACCCAAGGCCTTCAAGTGGTGTCTATGGAGAGATCCTGTGTGTCAAGCTGCCAGCTCCATCCGGGATCTCATGTAGGAAAGATCTTCCCAGACAGCCTATTTAGATATCCCTTTTCCAGACCTACAGACACCCAGGCAGACTTCATCTGTTGCCTGAAATGGCTCCCCTACTGAAACGTAGCTGCTGGTTTGGGGAAGGGAAAGAAAGATGATGGCTTGGTGTTTATGAAAAAAAGCAAAAAACAAAAATAAACAAACCAACTTCACTCCTAGCTTGTATTAGTAGTGCTAAAATGTGCCCTTCTAACCTTGCCAGTGTAGACAGGGTAGACAGTGTAGACAGTCCAGTTGTGCCTGAGAGAGCAGGCATAACCTTTCCCAGATTCTGTCCCCAGAAGACCCAGGGGAGTCCGTGGCCAGCTGGGAGGAAGCTCTTTCAGGCTCTGATGACCTTTGCCCCCAACGTGCAGGTCCCAGGCAGCTTGGCAATGTTCATTGTGTTGCATGTTGATTTTGAGGCCCAGGGAACTGGGTGGAGTCTCAGTCCAACCTGATCTTGGTTTCCCGGGGACTCTGATGGCCACCCAGCCATGCCCAGGCTTGTTCCATCCTGGGATGCATGGGACAAGCAGGTGTTGGGGTGGTGGTGTGGGCCAGGAATTGCTAGAATGGTCTTCAGAACTCTTGCAAGGAAAGAGACCAGACCCTCATTGGCAAAGGGAAGCTGGATGACCTTGTAGCTGAGAATAGAGTATTTTTTTTGCTTGGTCCCTTTCAGAAGATTTTCCTGGCTCTGGCCTCTGTGTAACGTTTTTAAGGGAAATAAGGATGAAAAAGTTTAATAGATTCATTTGTGCTTGACAGGATTTCCAACCACTTCTCCCCTTGAGTGGCATTTCCCACAGCCAGCCTTATATTAGCCTCAGTGAATTCTTTGGTTGGCGGGGCTGCGTTAGTTAGCCCTGGATGTCAGAGCACATGATCTGGTCATTTCGGGGCTCCTGTACCCTCCTGTCCCATGTCAGGCTGGAGAGAAGTCTGACTGAAGGAGTAGAGGCCCCTCTGCAGACAGACTTGGGTTCTAACAGTGACTCAGCCATGGGCCTGGACAGGAAACCCCTCTAACCTGTTGGTCCATCTCTAAATCAGGATAAGCATGCTTACCTCGCAGATTGGTATGCTGATTCATTAAATACCGTGGTATAGGCATGTATTCACAGCCCCAGCATGCTCCTGGGCACCAAGTGCCCTTGCAATGCTGGAGTCTGGCACGGAAGGGGCTTGGGAACTCTCTGTAGAATCTGAGTCCTCAAAGGGATTATTCACGGTTTAGTAACAGCCTATCAGGAAGGACAATGGTCCCCTTATTGTTCTCCTTCCCATCATTGCCAGCCAGGCCTATTTATAACCTAGAGGATTCCTCAGGAGTGACTCACCTGCCGCACGGCTATCCCAAGGAGACCTTAACACACATTACCTGCCATGCCTGCTGGCCTCTACCCTGGACTCTTCTGGTCTCACCTTGGCAAGCTCAGCGCAGAGGTGTTTGTTGGTGCCCTCAGCTCAGGCATGACATGACTTTACCAACTAGAGAGGCAGACAGAGGCCAAGGGTTCAGAGACAGAGGGTGAGGGGAAACCAAATCCTGTTGTGAGGGGCTGGGTGACCATTAAGATGGAGACATCAGCCCAAGTTATGGCAGGGCATGTGGGGGAGTGCTGGCATGAACCATTTGGATAGAGAATCCAGTCAGCACAAGGGGGCACCAGTCTGGGTTCAGGAACATGGGCTTAAAGCCAGGTCCATCCCGGCCCTCCTGGGAGCCCATATGGGGGTGACTCCAAGGTCTCAGAGGCTGTGTGAAGAAAGGCCCTCAGTGGGGCTTTCCTCTCCCTAGTAATGGACAGTAAGGGACTGGGCACCACGAAGGCCACAGAGACGAGGGCTCTAGAGACACCTCATGCAGAGCCAACCTCCTCACCACGTCCCTTAGTCAGACTGTGGGGCAGCAATTTACGGTGGAAGATGGTGGCTGGGGGCCACCCCCTTCCCTTTTCAACTCCTCATAGTCACCTCTACCCTCGAGATTCAGCTCTAGGGCACTTGACTCTGTTCCTCCTTCCTCCACAAAAATGGCTGGGAAAAGGCAGCAAGAAAACTCACATTCTGGGAGTACAACACATTTCTAAAGCCTTGTCTTTTCTGGGCAGCACTTGGCTTCCTTCCCTGCAAAAGGTGAAGTTTCTGTTCCAAGGAGACGGACCTTTGGCATCCACCCCAGAGTCAAGGACAGGGGTGTTCTGGGTTTATGGCAGGCTGGATTCTGCCATCAGCTTCTTCCACTTCTCTGCCTACATTTGGGGGTGCTTGGGTGGCTCAATCAGTTAAGATCTGACTCTTGACTTCAGCTCAGGTCATCAGTTGGTGAGTTCAAGTCCGCCATTGGCTCCACACTGTCAGTGTAGACCTTGCTTGGGATTCTCTCTTTCTCCCTCTCTCTCTGCCCCTCTCTTGATCACTTTCTCTCTCAAAATAAATAAACTTAAAAAAAAAACAATTAAAAAAGGCTGCCTTTAAAATATCATCTGTAAATATTGAGATGAACTTAAATGGATATTTTCTCAAGAATCTCACAACCCCTTTAGAGGAGTTCGAAAGTGTTCATCCGAGGGGCAGCAGAAACAGCCCCTGGGACAGTCCCCTTTGCAGCAGGACAAATATCAAGAAAGGACACTAGTATTTGTCAGGCACCTACTCAACATTTTTCAGTGATTAGTACACTTAATTCCTTAAGCATCTCCGTGCGTAAGTATAACCGTAGCTAGTAATAACAAACGTCTAACTAAGTAGTAATAACTAAGTGCTCACTGTTAGTTCTGTTTTAAGCACTGCTAAGCTCTGTTTATATGAATTCACTCGCTCAGTCCTCCTGACAATCCTGCAGCAGTGATCCCCACTTTATGAGCGAGGAAATCGAGGTACAGATATGTTAAGTGACACAACATGACACAGCTAGTACCTGGCACCACTGGTATTTGGCCTCAGGTAGTCTGGCTCAGAGTCTAAGCTCTCAACCACTTTATGTCATCTTTCTGAAGTGGACAGGCCAGGATTTGAACCCAGACCACCTTCTCTACCCTGTCGTGCTGCCTCTCGGGATCGGGAACGGACTTGGTCTCCAAATGGCCCACTGACATCTGCGGGGAAAGGGACAGATTCCAGCTCAGAGTGCCAGATTCCTGCTACAAGAAAGAATGGTGGGTGGAAAGGGGACCAGAGAGAGGAGGGTTTAGTGGGGAGGAGTCTCCTGTGCTGGTGCTGCACTTTGGTTCAGTTCCAATTCCTTAGGTACAAGACATTGTGCTGACCCCCAGGTTTTCCTTTGCTTGTTTAGCAAGGGGCACCTGGGAGGATCTGTTGTCCTGGTGCCAAGAAAAGGGCTGGGCCAGGAAGAGACAAAGACAGCTTTCCCACAGGATGGAAGAGAGACCACCAGGCTCTCAGTCTCCCCTTTGCTTCCCTGTCCACCCACCTTCTCCTCTCACTGTGAGCTCTTGTTCAGGCATCTGTCTCCAGCCAGCAGGAGACATGGCCTGGTTCTATCTCAAGTGCTGGCGCAGGGCCTGGCAATCAATAAACATTTGTTGAAAGAATTAATCAAACTTGGAGCATTTACTGGACAGAGGCCATTAACCCCTGGTTCGAGTCCATTGGCCTGACCTCTGTCTTCAAATGGTCATATTAGTCCTTCTGAAGAGACCTAATGGCCCTTGGCACTGAATCTACGTTTCCTTGCTGGTCAGTGACAGAACTGGCCTGGCCAATGGCCACTGGCTCCAGGAGAAGGAGGCTGAGCAGCAGGGTGTTGCTTTCCCACCGCGCCTCAGCAGTGCCCCTGCCAGGCTTCTGGTCAGTCTGGTGTCTCCTCTGGGCTGATCTCTGCTTCCTAGCTCATTTCTCCAAGCAAGTGGACTCCAGCATCAGATAGGAAGGGTGGAGAAAGACAGGTCGGAGAGACAAGTCCCACTCCCTGGGAAAATAGTTGGTTAGATTTACTACTCAATGCCTGGACCGCTGTTTATTAGTGTTTGCAAGGCTACAAGTCCAGATGTTGAGAGCGAGACATTTTTAGAGCAGTTTGACATTGCTGCAAGGGCTAATGTGGACTCATTTTCTGGAAACACTAGCATGGGTTCAAGCTGTCTCTTTACCACAGATGGTGGGAGAGGTGCTGGGTGGGAACAGGAAGCTCCAGAAATAAGTGTTCCTTGCAAGCCTTCTCTGCCTCTCCTCACTGAAGAGGTGTCAGTCTCGTGCCCATGAAATCCAGTGTGGGTTGGGATAGTTCTAGGTTTTAATTCTGGCTCCATCGCCTGTCAGCTGTGTGATGCTGGGTAAACTCCAGGGTGCCTCAGTTTCTCGCCTGTCGACTATTGTGAGCATTAGCAGAATTAGCATAGAACTGGGTCTGATAAATACCAGACACTATATAAGTTTCAGTTCTTGTCACTGATGAGCATGTCCAGCTCTGTTTCAGGCTCTCAAGAACCTGAAAGAAGTATGAAACCCAGACCCAGCCTTTACGTTGCTCTTTAGGAGATAAGACATAAGCATTGAGACCAGGGAGGCCAGGCTTCAGCAAGGGGTGTGGCCCAGGAGCTGCTGCAGAAGGATCCAGGTGCTCGAGCCATCATATGGGCAACTTTTCACAGGGTCCATGACTGGGAGATGGGTCTTAAAGATGGATCACATGAGGAGAGCGCCAAGGAAGCAGAATTGAAATGGAATAAACACAGTTTTTTAAGGAGACTATAATTGACCTCTTTGGTGTTGGGGGGCTTAAAAAGACAGTCTTGAAAAATGAGATCAGATGGTAGCCAGTTATGGATTATAAATACTAAATATTGATCCCATAGACAATGGACAGGACAGGGCAGCATTCGTGGTTTCAGTGACATGACTTAGACAGGTCACTAGTAGATAGATTAATGCCTGGTACCTGGTATGTAGGTGAGTAAATAAATGAATGAGTTGACACATTAATTAGAGCTACTTGGGTTGTGAGTAAAATCATCCCAACCCAAAATGGCTTAAGTAAAAATAAAACTGGGGAATTTATTGGCTCCCAGATATGGAAATAACTTGGGGCCTAGCTGAATCCAGGGGCTCAAATGTTATCAGCTGTAATTACTTTTCCAGTAACTCCGAAGTTCTGGAATTTGGTCTTTCTGCCCAAGCATGTTTCCAAGGAAATGGAATAGATTGGTTAGTTATCCTTGGGTCACCTGCCTATTGTCAGGGTGCTGGGGAGTAGAGTCACCCTAAGCACAGAGCTCCCATGGGGAAATAAGAGTGCTGCTCACAGAGAATGGTACACAGTTGCAGGGCAGGTAAGAGATCAATTCGTCATGAGAGCAAATGGTAGCTGGAGCCCAGAAGACTGAAGAGATGTTGAAGTCTTGGATGAAAGTAAAGCTGAGCATGTCATCTTAGTGGATCACAGTGCTTTTCTTCTCAACCTCTCCCACAAAAGGGCATAATGGCTTGAGATCAACGTGACTCAGGATGCTGTGCCGAGCATCCAGAGGAGTCCTCTTGGCCACAGGCACCTGCGAACCCTCAGGCATAAGAGAGGAATTGTAGAAGGCAAGGAAATAAGTGTGAGAAAGAGGGGGAAAGAGGGGATTGGCAGCTCCATATTGGTCATATTCCATTTGAGATGCCTCCCAGGCACCCAAATGAGAATTCCAAAGAAGCACCTAATTATAAGAATTGAGGATCAGGGACAAAGGCTAGAGTGGTCTTCTTGGAGTCCTCAGTGTATAGAAAGTACATAAAGCCATGAGACCAGATGTGATCACTAGGAAGAGAGTGCAGATGGGGAAGAAGAGGTCCCATGGATAACCCTGGGGTGCTGTCAAATTGAGTATTAGTCAGTAAAAGAAGGTCCGGAGAATATGGGCGGGAAATGCAGCAGGAGGAAACCATGTTGGGGAGAGGCCCAGGAAGTTGAAAGAGGAGGGTGTTTCGATTAGCAGGGAATAGACAAATATGAGCAATGTTAATGGGGGAAGAAAGTGTCTATTAGATTTGATTAGAAAGAGATATTGGTGATCCTGCTAAAGGCAGTCTCAGTGGGACTAGGAGACAACTGTCAGATTGGAAAGACACTGAAGAGGTGTAGATTGCAAGGATGTGAATATGGAGACAGAGAGTAGGGACAGCATTTGGAAATGTTCTGCTGTGAAAAAAAGCAGAGAGATGAGGCAGAAGGTCTTGGAATCCTGGGTGTTTTTTTTTTGTTGTTTGTTTTATTTTGTTTTGTTTTGTTTTTAGATTGGAGGGTGCCACAGTATGTTTGTACACTGCAGGGAACAATCTAGTGGTGAGGTGGAAGGCAATAGTAAGGAAGAGGATGAAGATGCAGGATGCCATACAAGGGTGAGCAGGGGAGTAGGATATACTGCCCACTGCACAAGGGGGAGCACGGGGAGATGGGGACCATGCAGGTACACATCTTTGTGGGGTGGTGGGAAGTTGAGGGATGGCCTCTTTATTGGCTTCAGGTTTTCCATGCAGGAAATATGAGGCAAATTCATTCCCTGAAAATAGGATGTGGGTGGGAAAGGGCATGAAATTCTCTCAGATAGCCCAAAATCAACTCCAAGGGAATGATTCTGGGGGTTGAGCAGCATTGAGCGTCTCTGAGGCTTGTCCTAATGGACTGAGGTGGAACCTGTCCACTTAGTTGGAAGTCTTTCTGTGGCAATGACAAATATGTGGAGAAGGCAAACTGCTGAGTCCATTTAAGGTTGGGGATGCAGCCAAATGGGTTGATGGATGACAGCAGCAAGAATAGGGTGCCAGGAGAGCAGGAGGAGAAAGACGGTGGTGTGGGAGCTCCTTGTGTTCTGACCCAACCCATCTTTCTTTTATACCAGTTCCCCTTCCGCTCTCCTAGAGGTAGCAGGGCAAGTAGAGTTCTCCAGGGAGGGGCAGCTCCATTCCAGGTAAGGCAAAGAGTTAAGGAAAAGTTTAGAGAAGAAGTTGAGGAGATGAAAAGTTCCAGAGAGCCCAGTGAGGGGTTTAGGATGGGGAGGGAATGGGGAGTCAGGTCAGATTAAGGAATGAATGAATGAGTCTCAAATGAATGACCCGTGAGTGGTGCCATGCTAGTTAGCTGGAAAGAAGGCATGTCGATGACACCTTGTTGGTGGCACCACATTGTGCACACTATTCACCATTGTTCATTGTTGATATTGCTGGTGGGGGCAGGGTGGTAGGCGGATGCAATGACAGATGGTGTGTGCCATGTGTGGTGTGATGTGCCTCAGTGATATACATTTCATTGCTCAGTGATCTCGTTTTGAGTCTCACAGAATCTATTTCCTCAAGCTGTTTCTATCCTTATTTATACAAATGACTAATCTTTTCATGGGTAGAGCCAAGTCTTCTGTTTCAGTTACATAGAGATACCAAGACGAATTACTCATGAACGTTCCAGAAGAGATGAGTATCTGTAAATTATTGAGAGTGTTTCAATATGTAAATAGTATTATGGAAAGCCTCACAACTATCCAGATTAGATTAGACATGAGAAGTGGGTAATTCCAGACTAGTTATCTCCTTCACATATGGCATGGTGCCCCACTACTTTGCACCTCATCCGCCCATCCATCGCATGTCTATGTGGTAAGGATGCTTCCAGAGGCAGCTGGGAAAAAGAAGGAGGGCTGCAGGCTATGTCCTAAAGACTTAAAATTTAACATCACTCCTCTGGATGTGTTACAGCTTGTTGTTAGAACATTGTCCATTTAAAGGGAGGTGTCTCCTGAATTTACTTTGTGGGTATTTTTGCAATACCCCTCTGAAGAGCTAATTGGCCCTAATAAATCTTGCAGAAGAAGGGCCCTACCCTAATGGGGAGAGCCATTTGTAGTCAAGAGTCAAGCCAGCTGCAGCATTGACCCATGCAGAAAATAAGAGCAGTGCTAATGTCAAGGGTCATCCCTCTCTTCATATTGACAGTAAACAAAACCATGAACACAGCCTAGAATGAGCTTACATTCATTTCCAAGTTGCCTGATAACTCTGAATTCTAAAAGGAAAATAAAGTAAATTTTTTGTGAGTAGAGAGATCCATGTTCTAGTTCAGAATATGTGAATGTGTTGAGTGACTCATCACTTCCAACTACTGGGTTTTGGTGTTTGATTCCTCACTGCAGACAAGACCTTACTATAAAATCCGAAAGTACTTCTGAAAGTTAAGAAGATTTTTAATTTATCCTGACTAGTTAAATTCAGGTAAGTCATCCTAATAATTCTTGTCCACACATGTAGCTATCCCTGCCAAAAGAAATGCAAACAGAAGTCTAGTGAGTTTCCATCCTCCCCCACCTCCCTGCCCCCATTGGAGACATCTGCTAAGGGTTCACTAAGGGCTGCGATGAGACAGCCGGCAGGACTTAGACTCTCAATGGCAGTCATCCCCTTCAAAGTCACCACCCTGTCCCTGGATGTGGTGACTATATCCAGATTTTTGCTTCTAAAGTTGGCTTCCTTGAGATGTTAGGCATATCTCCAGGGACAACACCAAAGCATTCTCAAAACGCATTCTTGGCATTGGCTTCTAGGACTATACATGAAGAATTAGTCATACAGAAAACCTTTAATGATAGCAAATTGGGTCCACTGAGGGTGTATTTGATTTGTGAAAATCAAGTCAAAACAAGTTGTAATTCTAACTCATAGATTCTGAATTTTTTAGTTAGCTTATAGAACTGACCCTATAAAGACTATAAAACAGGTAATTCCATTTCTTTTTTTAATGTTTATTTATTTATTTTTGAGAGAGAGAGAGATAGAGAGTGAACAGGGGAGAGGCAGAGAGAGGGAGACAGAAACCCAAGCTCCAGCTGTCAGTGCGGAGCCCAATGCAGGGCTTGAACCTTGAGATCATGACCTGAGCTGAAAACAAGAGTTGGACACTTAACCTATTGAGCCATCCAGGCACCCCAGTAATTTCATTTTAACCATTCAATAATCTATTTTTGGTGGAATGGAAAAACAAAAATACCCTCACAGTCAGAAACACTTGATTTCAGATTCCAGCCCTAGCACTTATTAGCTCTGTGACTGTTGGCAAATTACTTAACCATTGAGCTTTATCTGAAAAATCTCCCTGAAGGAAAAATATCTACCTCCTAAGATAATTTCTCCTCCTCTGAGTGGAGGATCTCTTCCTGCTGGGACATTGTCTTCATTCCAGATTCTTCATTCCTCTACTCCCTATATCCAGTGGTATGTTGGTAAGTTAGATCTCTGAAAAATAATCACACAGTTTTGATCTGTGGCTTCTGCCAATTTCCGTGGTGTAAATACTTCCATCATGGCTGAATTTAAGTTATGAACAGTTTATTGATAGGCTCACAAAGTTCCTAAGTATTTAATAATTGCCCATGATGGATAGTAGGAGCCCACTACAGCAATCTCTTTCCTCTTCTCTCTCCTTTCTTCTTTGAACTTGCTTGATAGACCTGTGGATGTTGCCAGATAGAAATTCCATCTGTGCGTCTGACTTTTACATTTAACCAGCTCATGTGCTAGAATTTAGGTGGTCTAAAAATTGCCTCCCATCTTCTTAAATACTCCTTGGCTATCTCATCAGTAGGAATTTTCAAAGGAGACAGAGGGCTTTTGGTGTTCTGTCTGGATCTGCCAGTTTACAGTTGGGTGTCCAAATTCTATCAGTGTTGAGGACTGATCTATTACCAGTAGAGTTCTCCATTGTAGAAGTGCTCAGGCTTCTCCGCCCACCCCCTCCCCCAATGAGGGAATCCAATTCTAATTTGAGTGTGTGTTGGAGAATGGGGAGTCCAAAATTATCAAATAAATCTGACATCAGCTGGGTATCTTATAATTAACACAATTCTGACACTATCTACCTAGAGGGGACATCAGATCCACAGGTTAAGGGTTTAGTCCTACAAGACTGCCCTTACCACACACATACACTTCAGATGTCAGTCATAAGCCCAAATTATCACCTGTGCTTAGGATCAACTTTCAGAGGTTCCCATGATCCCATCCTTGGATTCGATTAATTCGCTAGAGTGGCTTACAAAACTTCAAGAACTGTTTTACTTACTAGATCACAGGTTGATTATAAAAGGGTATATATAACTCAGGAACAGCCAAATGGAAGAGATGCTTAGGGCAAGGTATAGGGAAAGAATGTGAGCTTCCATGTCCTCTCTAGGTCCACCAGTATCCTCAAATCTCCATATGTTCACCAACTTAGAAGCTCTCTGAAATCTGTCCTTTTAGGTTTTTATGGAAGCTTCATTTCTTAGCCATGATTAAACTGTTGGTCATTGACAATTGATTCAACCTCCAGTTCCTTTTCCTCTTGAGAGGTTGGGGGATGGTACTGAAAGTTCCAACCCTCCAATCACGTGGTTGGTTCTTCAGGCAACCAGCCTCCACCCATAGATGAGGGTTTAAAAGTCACCTCATTGACATAGCAAATGACAACTTTCCTGCTTTCATTTCAGGAAATTCCAAAGGTTTTAGGAGCTCTGTGTCAGAAACAGGGTGGAAGACCAAATCTATATTTCTTATTGGAAGCTGAAGTCATAGTATCGTACCATCTGACTGCATTCTACTTCCACTGGAGTCTGGAGGAGCTTTGAAAACCTATCGAATGGAGAAAAAGTACAGGTGGTCTGGCTGTGTGACAACATGCATGTCAGAAAAAGAAAGAGCACCATCCACAGACATTCTCAAAGCAATGTAAGTTGACTTAGTAAGGAGCTCTTTCTCCCAGGGTGGGCCTTAGGTACTAAAAATGTGTGTTGTAACAGTCTTGAGAAAGACACCCAGGCATCCAAAGGTAGATACAAACTCCATCAAGCACAGGCTATGTCCATAGATTATTTCACATCAGTTCTATCACAACTCTGTGAAGGTGGAATTCTTACCCTGATTTTACAGGTAAGGGTGGATCACATACCTAGGGTTGGCAAGGGAGCAGGAAATGGTTCAGCTCATAAGCCTTACCAGAAATGTAAATTAGCATAATCCTCCAAAAGGCAATGCTGCCTTTTATCTCAGTTTTGAAACTCTTCATCCTGTCTCTTTAGAAAAGTCCTTTGGTTATGTCAGTCCAGGTAAGCTAACTTTCATAACAAACAGCTCCCAAATCCTAGGTAGAGGAAGGCGGGGTTGGCAAACCATCTATACAGGCTGGATAGTAACTGTTCTAAGTTTTGTAGGCCATATAATCTCTGTTGGAACTCCTCATCTCTGTCTTTGCAAAAGAAGCTACAGACAACAAGTGAATGAATGGTGTGACTGTGCTCCAGTCAAACTTTATTTATGGACACTGAAATTTGAATTTCACGTCATTTTCATGTGTTACAAAATTCTATTCTTTAAACCATTTTTACAAATGTAAAAACTATGTGGAGCTCACAGGCCATAGAAAAGGAGGCAGCAGGCTGGATTTGGCTTTCGTTCCACAGTTGGCTGGGCCAGGCCTGAAGCTCTGGAAGTTTCCTCTCACTGAGGCAGTGATCCAACATGGAGGTTCCTGGCTGGAAGGCTCTCCTGCGTGGCTCTTTGCCACTGGCTTCTCAGGGATCCAGGATCCTTCTATCCTGTGCTCCACCCTTTCCAGATCTTCAAGTTTTCTCTACTCCCTCACTGATGGATAGAGAGGACAGAGAGGACTTTGTAGGCATTTTCCCTAGGCAGCCTGGAGGTGTTCACATTACTTCCGCCCACATTCCACTGACCATGAGTCAGCATCCTCTAAATGGCAGGAGAGACAGGGAAGTTGTCTAGCTGTGTTCTCAGGGGGAAAATGGACAGGAGTTCGGTGACCATGGAGCAGCGTGTTCACAAATCAAATAACACACCACGTTCACATGTGTCCATATTACAGCAGTACTTTAAAGGTGAAAGACTGGAAGGGTGCCTGAGTGCTTCAGTCAGTTGAGCATCTGATTCTTGATTTCAGCTCGGGTCATGATTTCACAGTTTGTGAGTTCAAGCCCTGCATCAGGCCCTGCACTGACAATGCAGAACGTGCAAGACTGGAAACCAGCCTGGTTGGAGGAGGACTTTGGAATAACAGTTGAGCTTGTGAGTATATCCCATGCCCTAGGCAACATGCACATTGTGGTCCTGCAGCCTGTTCTTGGTCATTGCTGAAGCGAATACCTCTGCACAATGCTGTCCTCTTCCGTCATATGGCAGAGTCACAGCCACAGAGGCCAGGCTAAGGGGGTGGACCTGGGGGAAGTAACTCTGTGCCCAACTGACTTGAGTAACCCCCACAACAACCGATGGGGAACGTGCTATGAACTGTTCCCATTTTAAAGACGAGAAAACCAAAGGCCCTGAGAATGCCTCATTTGACAGCTGAGGAAACTGATTCTAGAGAGATGAAATGGTTTTCTCAAAATCATGTTATATGAACTATAACAATAGTATTTTCTCTGGGTGCCTGGGTGTTTCACTGGGTTGAGTGTCCAGCTCTTGATTTTCAGCTCAGGTCATGATCCCATGGTCGTGGGATGGAGCCCCACACTGGGCTCCACTCTGAGCATGAAACCTGCTTAAGATTCTCTCTCTCCCCACCTCTGCCACTCTACCCTACTTGTGCTCTCTCTCCCTAAAATAATTTTTTTAATTAAAAAAAAACCAATAATATTCTCCCATTTAATTAGTGTCTATTAAGTGTTAGGGGCTATGCTGAAATTAGATCTAATTTTCATAACAACCATGCAAGAGAGGGCTTTATTTTTATTTTTCAAGAGTCCCAACAAAGGCTTCTGGTCAAGGTCACACAGCTGGCAGGTGAGTAAGCATGATAATGCTGTCCCCACTCTTTCTGAAGCCACCATGCCCAGCTGCTTCTTGGCACTGCGTCAAGGCCCTGAACATCCCCCACCCCTTCCTTGTCCTCAAGGGTGCCTTGGGGCCTAGGGCTTTCCTTAGCTTCCATGGACCTGCCCCAGCATTTCTCCCCTCTGAAAGAGGGTGAAGAAACATTTCACAATGAAGATACCAAGCGCTTGCCTTGCCAGCAGCCCACGCTCCTGGGGGCAGGAGGAAGAGGCCTCGGCTCCTGCTGCTCTGGGGGGATGGGTAGACCAGGTCCCCCTTCCAGAGTTTCCCAACGTCCAGGAGGGGGAGATGTGGGAGTGACAGAGGGTGGAGAGGGGGGAGGAGGGAGTGCTGTGGGGTTTTATCTACAAATTACACTTAAATTCAGATGCCTGCAGGTATAGTATGCTGAAGGATTCTGGATGCGGACATTATCCCTGGGCCTCAGTTTCCCCATTCATTCATAAAGGGAGAATAACAGGGTATGTGCCTAGCAGGGGAGATCAAGTGGGACAGGGAAGGCAATTACATGTTGAAATGCATTGTGTGACCTTGAGGTGTCCAAGACTCCCCATTCTGGCCCCCTCTCAGCAGGCCCTTCCAAGATGCGCCTCCAAGGCTGGGCTCACTGATTAGAAGTCTATACCAGGTTAGATACCAAAAGTTTGAGGCGAATGTTCTGGGGGCTTTGCATGGTGGTTTCCAGGCCCTCCCACCAAGAGTTCTCCCTCAGCGGAGGTCACTGCCACTAAGCCTCCCTTGGTGTCTGCCCAGTGATAGGCAGGTTTGGAAACTGCGATGCATGTCCCTGTGTGCCCAGAAAATCTCTCCCAGTGGGGCTTGGAACTTAGAAAGGAAACATGCTCTGACAAGTCTGTTCTCATCCACCGAGGTCAGCCTTGCAGGAGCCTGGCAACAACTGGCTGTCCACGTCCTACATCTGGAAACGTCCCGACCCTGTTGTGCTTTCAACCTCCACCAGGTGACATTCTCATTCACCAAGTCCCAAGGGCTCCAGCACACACTTGCAACAGGTGCGAGCTAAGAAACACAGAGGTGCGGCTCGGGGACACTGGGTCTGATTGGCTGGAGGGAGGCCAGGGCAGGTCTGATGGGACAAGAGTCCCCCTCCTGTCCCAAAAAGCACCCCTGAGGTTTGAGGATACCTAAAGAAGCTTGATTGTTCCTCCTGCTACTTGCATAGTATGACATTATTTTATGTATTTGTTGGCTTGTTGGTGTTTTCCTGCTTCTCCCAAAGAGAAAGTAGGAGTCTATAAGGCCAGGGACTTTTGTTTTCTTTTTTACCACCCGTGGCAGGCTGAACAATTTTGTCCCCTAACTATATCAAGTCTTAATCCCTGAACCCTGTAAATGTTACCTTATAAGATAAGAGGGTCTTTGCAGATGTGATTAAAGATCTTGAGATGGGGAGATTACCCTGGATTATCCAGGGGGGTCCTGAACCAAATCGCAAGTATCCTTCTAAGAGAGAGGCAGAAGGATAGGAGGGCTATGTGACCATGGAGGCCCAGAGGGGAGCGACATGGCCACCAGGACCTGGAAGAGGCAAGGAACAGATTCTCTCTCCGGAGTCTCTGGAGGGAGAACAGCCCTGCCACACCTTGATTCCAGCCCAGCGATACTGGTCTCTGACTTTTGGTCTCCAGAGCTGTGACAATCCATTTCATTGTGGTTTTAAGCCGCCAAGTCTGGTGATTTGTTAAAACAGCAACAGAAATTAAATACACTACCCTATCCCATTGCTGGCCCATGGCCAATGGTCAGTTGATAGACATTTGTTGGAAGCATAAATGAATGCTCCTAGTCAAGCATGCTCTCCAGGCCAGCTTAGGTCTACCCATGGCTAAGACCCTGGGTTCAAGACTCCAGCCTGTGTCCTGAGTGGTCCTGCCTACAACAGCTTCAGCCTGGGCCTGTGAGACTGTCCACCAGAGGGCCCATGTCTGGCCAAACTCTGCTCACCTCTTGCAGAGTCATTGCCTCCTAGACAAAGCTGAATGCAAGCCAGAGGGCCACCTCCAGTCAGCAGACATATCTGGCTGGTATAGAATCTTGTTTGTAAACTACGTTAGTTGCTAACATTTTATTGAAAATTGGGAGACTTCACATAAAATGGAAAAATCAGATGCTCTTTTCAGCTCCAGGTTGCATTCCCACATGGCTCAAGGGGTTAGACCTGAGTGGTGGGTCAGTCCCTAAACACCAGGGACCCTCTCAGTCTCCATCTGCACAACTGTCCCCCGCATTTGAGATGGAGGATTCAAATTTTCTCAAACTTGCATGAAGTATCAGACCATCCCAACCTCTCAGCTCCTCTGTCCAGTCCACCTTCACTGCTTCCCAGATGCTCCTTTGTAAAGATTCTAAAGGGACCCCTCCCTGTCCTGCTCAGGGGCTCTCTGCAGGGAGTTCCTCTTCCCTGGTCCCTTTCAGGCACCAGGCCTCTGTAGCCCCTGGAAATCACCCAGTTGTTCTTGGGGGTCTTCACTCTCTCTGTCAGCAGGACGGCAAACTTCCCAGAGCCACCCAGGGCGACCTCCCGCATTCCTGGAAGATGGTGGGACGGCAGAAATGCATCTGCTCTCCCAAGCACTCCCTGGCCGAGTCAGACAGTGGCTCCAGCGGAAACCAAAATCACTAATGAAGGAAAGGAATGTAAGCGAAACACTTGGGAAGGTCCCACGAGGAGAGCTCTTGGCTCACTTGGAGGACACAGGGTCCTCAACGTCTCCAAAACGGTGCCCAAGTCTGAAGCTCAAGTGTGCTCAAGACTCTGCATCTGCCTTTAAACGTGCAGATCCCAGGATTGACATTAGCAGGCGCTGATTCAATGCAACCCAGGGGAGAGGGGGGACCCAGAGAACTGAATTTATGGCTAATGGCCCTAGTGGTTCTGACTTAGGGGTCTGGGACCGTACTTGGCCTGGGGGTGCAGAGCAGGGGGGCTCTCAGAAACACAATGGTCTCCTCCTCTCCAGGAAACAGCCACAGCAGCACAGAGGACCCATCTGATGAGAAGAGTCACCGAGTGGGGCCCCTAGGAAGTGATCTGTGTCTGCAGCTGCCGTCTACTCGGCTGCTTTAGCAAGTCTTCCCCAGGGCTTGAGAAAATGAAATTTAAAACATGTGTCAGAGCCTTAATAAGACCAGTAAACTCCTCAGAGTCTCGCTCTGGCTAATGTTTTTAATTCTGTGAGCACTTCTGGCTAGGGGTCTCTAGCCCTGGGGAATGGAATGAGAGAGATGAGGAATAAATATACAGAATCAGCTGGCTCTGTGTGACTGCAGGCAAGTTCCTTAGCCTCTCTGAGCCCCAATGCTTTTACTTATAAACCAGGAACAATAACTGCTTCAAAGGGATATTTTAAAAAATTAATCGAGATGAGGAATATGTATATCTGACTATTCCTAGGCACTCATGCGAGTTCCATGTCTGGACACCAGATTTGAATGCTAACGTTTGGGGAATTATGTCTGATATTGCGGCTTCCACATCTTTCTCTCCTGCACCACTTGCGGTGAGGAGTGGGGTGCCAAGTCTGCAGCTCTGGTAGTCACAGCTTTCAGTGACCATTAGCAGAAACTCACTCAAATAGGCAAAAAAAAAAAAGGTGTGCAAATGAGGTGCATTTATTTTAGAGCAGAGGGAACCCCTCAAAATATCTGGGCCCAGGAAGATCTGGACCCAGGAATTCGAAAGCCACGGAGAACCCTCTCTTTCCTTCTGGGTCCCCTTCTCTCATTGTCTCCCTCTGCACACGGCCTTTTGAGCAGGCTTGTGGCCAGGCCCACAGGAGAAGGCAGCTGACCTTGAACTTCCTTGCTGATAAGTCTTCAATTCAGGTGATCAGCAGAGAGCATTGGCATCTCCAAATCCCACCCACAATTCCCCAGGCCCAGCGTGGGGGTCTTCACCACTAGACCAATCAGCTACAAGGAGAGTCCCAGCTCAGCCCTGGCACACTGTGTCAGCCACCCCTCCCAATGGAGTTGTCCTCAGTGCAGTAGGCCAGGGCCTCCAGAACACTCCTAACGTTGTCCTCCAGGAGGCGAACCCTGATGCATAACTTATTTAGCAGCTTGCATCCCCAAACCTGCTTGGAAGCATCTGGGGATGGGGAACAAGTCTAGCATCTATACAACTTCTCCGCAGGGCTCTGATGAGCGCTGTCATGCAAAAAACGGCAGTAAACTGCCATTGTGAGAGCTTTGGCTTCTGTCAGCCAGGTCTTGGCTAATCCTGGGTGATGTATGGAAGAGTCTCCATCAAGGGGACACCCTGTGGAAAGGCACAAGTGTCTGACTTCACTTCCTTGCTCTGCTCACAAAGTCTTTCTGCAGACATCTGCTTGACCCCTCACAAAACTATGAGAGAGGGTTAGGTGATCACAGAGCTAACAAGAACCACTACACTGCACTACTTGGGGCAACATTCACACTGTAATCTAAGTGAATGGCACCTCCTGGAGTTGTACAGTGCACTACGTGGGCAACTATACGTAGTGATCCTGTAGCTAATCATTAACAGAGCTAGGTGAAACTCAGGACCATGGCCTCGAATTCTATTTTCTTTCCATTGCTGTCTCTCCTTCGATGAGGTACCTTCTGAAGTACCTC
Organism: Paguma larvata; assembly: GCA_030068075.1. Classification (NCBI taxonomy): domain Eukaryota; kingdom Metazoa; phylum Chordata; class Mammalia; order Carnivora; family Viverridae; genus Paguma; species Paguma larvata. The sequence goes on along the minus strand of CM057827.1, from coordinate 123,500,930 downwards.
ACTGAGTTTGAAAAAATGCCTGACACCTACACTGTTGGGTTCCTCATCTGTAAATTCGGGCTAAAATATCAACTTCCATGGCAGGGATGAGTAAATGCTATAAAGTAGAAAATAGGACTCTGACCCAGGGTCTAGGTCTTAGTGAGAATGTGAGAAAAGGAAGTGGCTATTGTTACCGCTGCTATTGTCATAATAATATTCATTATGAGTATCTGTGCCCACTATTATTAGGATCCTCTTTCCTATGCAGACACACCTCCCTCTCAGGGTGGTGAGGGTCTAAGGCTCCTAGCACCACACCTGCACAGATTAGGTAGCCCTATGTCTTCCTCTTGCTCTCCTAAAGTGGGGGTGGTCCACATCATACTCCAGGGAGTTGGTGAGGAAGGAACCCCTATCTGCTGAGACAGAAGCACCTGGTAGGTCCATGAGTGAAATGGTTGAGAGCTCCCAGCACCACCCCCGCCTCCCCCCTTCATTCTCCCTGCTGTGTCATGCAGGTGTTGATGGGCGTGCCTCACTCTCTCTAGTAGACAGAGCAGCCACCGAAGAATGCCTGCCTCACCTGTGCCTGGAGCAGGACTTGGTTCCTGTGTACCACACACAGTAAATGAATGGATGAAGGGCTGTGGAACTCCCCCGTACAACCTCCATTCAGCACAGTTTCATTTCCTTTTCCCCAGCAAACCCTAGGGTGTATCTGCTCTGTGAAATGCACAGTGCCAGATTGGGACACTAAGACAAATCCCACATGCCCTTGATCTTGGCAGCTCCCATGTAGGCAGGAAGAGTTCTGGACCTGCTCCACTCCCTTCTCCAAGCCCCTGGGAAGATTCTTTGCCCAGATTCCCTAAAACAGCCATGAGTCCAGGCAGCTGGAGGGGGGTGGGGAGTAGGCAGGGGACACGATAGCCATTGGCCATCCTTCCTGGTCTTTGTCCACTTTTCCTTCTGTGCTTCATCCCCTCTTTGTGATGACTCTGAGTGTGCCCAGGCTCCCCTAGGCTTGGAGGAGCCAAGGGGCCCTTGTTGCCCTGGGTGGGTAGGGAGGGAAGCTGTGTTCTGAAGCTCACAGGGTGAGCACACAGAAAAATGCACGCACCAGAACAAATGCCAGAAACATATAAACTACATGTAACCTTCTCCCTGCTGTGTCAAGGTGACGAGATCCAGGTGATATTGGTCCAGGGTCCTCTCTTCTTATCTCCCCTCACATGTGTTTCTTTAGCTCCTCTTGGGTCTTCCTTCTCAGAGTCTTAGGTGCCTCTGTGACTCTTGGCTTTATGACTTGACCCAGAGGCCCTCATTCCCCACTCCACTTCCCATCCCCCAGGCATGCAGAGAAGAGAACACCTTGCCTTGCTGCCCACCCTTCCTGCAGAAGTGTGCTGACAGTTTGCCAGGGAATGCACAAAAAAGCCACACATGTAATCAATGTGAAGTCAGAGGTCACAGACACAGAGGCCAATATAATCAGTATTTATTTATTTTTTAGTTTTTTTTTTTTAATTTTTAGATTTCTTTGAAGTTTATTTATTTTGAGAGAGAGAGAGAGCATGAGCGGGGGAGGGACAGAGAGAGAGAATCCCAAGCAGGCTCCATGCTGTCAACAAAGAGCTCATCATAGGGCTTGAACCCACCAACTGTGAGATCATGACCTGAGCTGAAATGAAGAGTTGGACACTTAACTTACTGAGCCACCCAGGCCCCCCCTAGAATCAGCATTTAATATAACTGAGTGAGGTGGGCTGGGAACAGGCATCAGGGCATGGTGGAGACTGTGGAAAATGGAGAGCCCAGTGGCTCTACCTCAGAGGTCCTCACTCTAGCAGGTGGCAGAACCGCCTGGAGTGTTGTCAGGATGCACACTGCTGGGCCACCCTCCTGCATTTCTGCTTCAGCGGGTCTAGGTTTGAAAACGGGTATTTTTCCCAAGTTCCCAGAGGAACTGTTACTGCTGGTTAGGGACCATGCCTTGAGGACCACCACCCTTCCTGAAGGGGGCGCTGGTTCTTCAGCGCCAGCCTGGGGTTGATTGTCTCAGGGATTACACCCTAATGCTGCCAGGTCTCCCGATTTTTCAGAGGAAGCCAGAAGTGCAGATTTTCATGTAAGCTTTCCTGGTTAAAATAAAATGTGTAACGAAGTTTTTAAAAAGTGAAACTCTGTTGGGGGTTAAATAAAATATATCCATAGGTTGGATTGGATTCACAGTTTTCCACTTTCTGAGCTGTGTGTACGCATGCGTGGTCTGAGACACCTCACCCTCTGCCCTTAATGCCTGATGACGTTTGTACCCGTTGGCTCCTGACTGTTGCCACGTGTTCCCTAGGAGCTGAGAGCCTTGTTGGAACCTTTGTGTTGCCCTTGTCCTTGCAGCCTACGGAAAAATGAAGACTGAAGACCTGTTGGTTTGTCTTACAAATCTCTGCCAATGGGAAGGAACAAAAAGCCGGCCCATCCTAAGAGGATTATCACAGACTTCTCAGACCACAAATAATTAATGGTGGAGCACACCACCGTGGGGAACCCTGGGCTGGGCTTAGCAAGAAGCTGGCAGCGCTCTGCCAAGTGGGAAACTGAGAGACGCCTCCAGTTACAATAGCCCAATGAAATGACAGGCAGCTCAGCTTTCAGGCTCAAAGGACCGAAGATGATCTGAGCGCGGGTCAGGATAAAAGTGTCTCCCTCCCCAGGCACAGGATGGCAGAGCAGCGCATGCCTCCAACATCACCTCTGGCTTCCAAAGGCAGGTCCCCGGCCAGCCCGTGCAGGCTCATTCTTGAGCCTGGGCACTGCCTCTTGCAACCATTCCCTTACCTACTTCTCTTATCCTACAATAGAATAGCAACAGCCACAAAGCAATTAATAGTTCTGAGCACATCCAGCACATCAAGACTTTTCTGTACTTTCTGTTGAGTGATGATTACATAAGGAAGAAAATACACAAAATATGGAAATTTTAGGCAATTTTAGTTTACCTCCCCATCCCCATTTGTTTTTTAGCCTTGGTTCGTTTGATTTTCAGAATGAAGTGTTTTCTCTACGCATTTTGAAAGGTCATAGTGGCTCAATGTAGAATGTTTCTAGGCCTGGGGATTAAGGTTTACTATTGTTCGCGTCAGTGTGAAGAAACAGGGAAACTTCCATGCTTCGAGATGCCTGTAGTTGGGGTACAGTGTGCCTGTACCACTGTCACTCTTTGCCCAGAAGATTAGCTCCTCCCTGGATGAGGACCATCAAAAGGGATGCAAGAAATTGACAAGGGGTTTATTCTAGACATTTCTCACCCTCATCCTGGAAAATATGTCCTTAAAACATGGAAAAGCTGGGTGAACATTTGAGATTTCAGCCAGAGCTCCTTTCTGATGCCTGTGTCTCAGGTGGTCTTGGAGACTCGGAGAGTCTGAGGCTTGGTGAAAACAGCACGCTAACCTGATGGAGGGCAGTCACCACGACACTTTCAAAGGACACATTTTAGCAGGTACTATAGGATGTTATTGTATTTAGTCAGGGTTCTCCAGAGAAACAGAACAAATAGGATGTGCATATATATGTCTGTGTGTCTCTGTCTCTCTAGCTTAATCTCCTCTATCTGTAGAGAGATTGATTTATTAGCTGACATGATTGCAGAAGCTGGCAAGGCCAAGATCTGCAGGGTGGGCCAGCAGCCTGGAGACCCAGGAAAGAGATATTTCAGCTTGAGTCCCAAGGTCATCTGAAGGCAAAATTGCTCTTCCTTGGGAGAGACCAGTCATTTTTCTCCCAAGGCCTTCGACTGGTTGCACGGGGCTCACCCACTTTATAGAGGGTAATCTATTTTACACAAAGTCTACTGATTTACTCCTAAAGCCAATACTATACTGTATGTTATCAAACTTGAATTTAAATAAATAAATAAATAAAAGGGGGAAAAATCTACTGATTAAAATGCTAACATCGTCTAAACAATACCTTCACAGAAATATCTAGAATATTTGACCAAATACCTGGGTACCATGGCCTAGTTGAGTTGACATGTGGAATTGACCATCACAGGCAGAAACTAGCTAATTTGGGGGAAGTGGGCCTCTCGGGAGACTGATAAGTAAAGACGGTGCATGCTGGGCCAGGCAAAATTCTTTCCAGACCCTGGGAGGTCCTGAAAGGAGGGCTCTCACCCATCTCCCTTGAAATTCCAGCCTCTCAAGTTGTAAGGCCAGATCTCACACATGGGTTTTGGTGTCATGTTTTGCCGCATGACCAGAACCAGCTTGCTGATATTGTGACAATGTCCCGGCAGCTCACAGGCAGGCATAGCATGCCCTTCCAGGAAAACCAGGCTGTGGACCTTATTTTGGTTTTCTGTCCATGCTTTTTCTATCCAATGATCCCCGTTACACTGTCTGGGCCTCTATCACCTCAGGGAAGGTACCGAGGATCAAGGAGAACAACAGAAACAAAGTCTAGCCTTCAAGCATCCCAGCTGATGCCTGGCGTGAAGGACACGAATGGGTCAGGGCCAGTTTTTCCCACCAAACTAGACAAAACTCTTGTGGGCTGGAGGGAGAATAGTTGGTGGGGAGAGAAACAACCTCACATCTGGACATGGGTCTCTGAGAATGAGGATAAGAGGTGAAGAGCAGGACAGTTTTGGGAGAACTGAGCACAATGGGAAACAGGGCTTCCCATCACTGGTGAAGGTTGGAGGGGCATTTACCTTGAAGAGAGCTCCTATATGCCAGGATGGAGAGGGAACAAGAAGATAAAAACAGTAGCTTGGCTTCCGGGTCTCCACCACCTCCCTGCCCTTCCAGAGGGCATCTGAAATCACACACCTTGTCTTGTTCATTCTCACTTAGCAATGTTGCACACACTCTAGGCCCTGGTAACCAGTTGTTAATGAGAAATTTTGGGTAAATGAAAACTCATTTGCTCAATGGGCCTGGTCCCATGGAGAATCCATTTTGGGCTGGGTGGTGGAAGCCGTGGAGTTCCGGAGGCAGCTCCTCTTTGTTACCTGGTAGGCATAATGGGAGTACAGTGAAGGTTACAGTCTTTGCTCACAAAGGGGTAAGCTACCTTCTGTCTGGTTCAGACACCCTTGGCCAGCCTCTTGCAAACCAAATACCCCTGGACCTCAGTGAAATTTGACTGGCCCATTCCTATGGTTGGATCTTTCAGTCTGCAGTGGGTGGGTGAGTAGGGCACAGGGAAGATTACTCTTGGTGCCTCCTTGCCCCAATCGAGCAAGGGCTTTGATTGTGTCTCGTGGGAAGGTGTCCTTGTAGCCTGACTTAGTACCACATGTAGATCTCACAAAGGCCCAGGGCACAGGTGCCATGTCTGAGAGATGGTAGTAGCTGGATGAGTCTTTTCTTTACAGAATGGGCAATTCTAAGTCCTTCCCTAGAATGAGCTATCTATTAACTCAGAGGCAAGAGCCTGACTTTTCCAGCCTTTTCACCAGAAAGTTCCACCCATCACAGGACTCTGTGGGAGAAAGAATCAGAGTCACAGTTTTTACAGTCTCTTGTTCTGCCCCATGGCCAACTAGAAGGGAGGGAGAAATTGTAGCCAATAATGGTAGGAAAATCGAGGAACTTGAGACAAAAGTCCTGGTTCCTTCTCTTGCCAGCTGTGGCCTTGGGCAGGTTTCTGGACCAGGCTGGGCCTCAGCTCTCTGGTCTTGGAATTGGGAGCTCTGTGCAAGGCACTGTCCATGCCACTATGGAATGCATAAGAACATAAGGAAGATCTCAGCCTCAGGGAGCCTACACGCCACCCATTAAACCCCAGGTATTGAAGGAACACATGGAGTTCTAGTCAATTCAGATCTCACTTTCTTTAGCTGGTCTGTTCGTTCAGATCAATAAGATGTTTATTTAGCACCTATTATGTCTTAGGCCCCTTATCAGAGGCTGGCAAGAGCAAGGTTAAAAGGTGGGATCCTGCTCCGGAGCAGTGATTTTCAAACTTTCTGATTTCAGAACACCTTTGCTCTCCCACTTTATTCTCCAAAACAGGGGGGAAGAAAGTTAATGAGAAGAGCAACATGGTTTTACATGTTTACTAATGTAAAATAAATTCCAAAAGGCTTTTTCAATGTTGGATTTAATGGAAGGCAGCTGGATTCATATATCTGCTTCTGCATTCACTGTACTATGATAAATCACATTCTGGAGCCTTTAGAGGAAATAAGAAAAAGAGAAATAACATCTTAGTGTTAATTATGAAAATAGTTTTGACCTAGTAGGGGCCACTGGGCTTCAACAGACATTTTGAGAGCAACTTAAAATGAGCCATAGGCATTAATGTCAGGAAAATGTACTGCTCTTTGGAGATGTTTTTGGTTGTCATAGTAGTTGGAGGGCACTGTTAACTGAGCCAGGAATCTAGCTCCATTTTACATATAAACACAAAGTAATGTTTGCATAGTTTTAATATACTCAATATTTTCCGAGAATTCAACTGCCATGGCAAATGAGAGGAGATTACATGTTGCTTTGTTCAGAACTTTACTAAGAGCTATTAATCCCTTCGGAAAACACATTATTAATGGCAATGCTGTTTGTGGTATTTGGGTTACCAGCACAAACTCCTGAATCAGCCTGCATATGAGCCTGTTGCTGTCCTTCTGACTATCTCATAGATACAAGCACCTCATTTGCTACTGCATCTGTGGCTTCTGTATTTATTTTTGTAATTAATTCCGTTGGTTGCCTATTCGTTTTGTTGGTTGTTTCTTTTGCTGTGCAGAAGCTTTTTATGATTTTTATTTTGAGAAAATTATAGATTCACATGCAATGGTAAAAAAAATAATAATACAATGAGAGGCGCCTGGGTGACTCAGTTGGTTAGGTGTCCAATTTTTTATTTCAGCTCAGATCATGATCTCGAGGTTCATGAGATTGAGCCCCGCATTGAGCTCCGCACTGACAACTTGGAGCCTGCTTGGGATTTTCTCTCTCTCTCTGCCCCTCTGCCCCCTCTCTCAAAATAAATAAATAAATATCTTAAAAAAATAATAACACGAAGAAATCCCGAGAACCATTTACCCACTTTCCTCTAACGGTAACCTTTTCCAAAGCTATAGCACAGTATCACAACCAGGAAATTGGCACTGGCAAAGTCAAGAGGCAGAACATTTCCATCACCAGATGGATCGCTGACACTGCTCTTTTGTATCCACGCCCACGTCCCTCCAGCTCCCCACCCCTTCCTGAACTTCAGACAAACACTAATATGTTTTTCATATTTATACTTTTGTCATTGAAAGAGTGGTATATAAATGGATTCATGCAGTATGTAGGCTTTGGATATTGGTTTTTCTCACTCAGCATAATTCTTTGGAGATTCATCTGGGATGCTGTGTAAACCAATAGTTTGTTCCTTTTTATTGCTCAGTAGTATTCCATGGCATTGATGTGCCACAGCTTGTTCCATTATTCACTCACTAAAGGACATCTGCCTTGCTTCCAGTTGTATGGTTGTTGCAAATGAAGTCACTACAAACATCCGTGTACATTTTTTTTTTGTCTGAACATAAATTATTTCTCGGGATAAATGTCCAGGAGTGCAATGCTAGTTGCATGTTTAGGTTTTAATACAAATGCTTTCCAGTGTGACAGTACCATTTTACACTCCCATCAGTAATATAGGAGTAATTCAATTTGTCTGTATCTTTTAAATATCTTTTCATATGCTTGTTTGCCATCCATATATCTAATTTGGTGAAATGTTTGTTCATGGCTTTGCCCAACTTTGAAGAATTGTTTGCTTTTTTTCTTGTTTAGTTTTGAGAGTTCCAAAAAACTCTAAAGATTAGCCTTTTATCATATACATGGTTTACAAATATTTTCTCCTACTCCATAATTTCTCTTTTCATCCTCTTAACTGGGCCTTATGCAGAACGAAAGTTTTAATTTTGATGAGATTTAATTTATCAATTTTTTTCTTTTACATATCATGTTGTTAGTATTAAGTCTAAGAACTTTTTTTTGTTTATTTCTTTCTTTTGGCTGGGGAGAGGCAGAGAGAGAGAGGGAGAAAGAGGATCCCAAGAAGACTCCACACTGTCAGCACAGAGTCCAATGCAAGACTCGATCCCATGAACTGTGAGTTCATTACCTGAGCCGAAATCAGGAGTCGGATGCTAAACCGACTAAGCCACTCAGGCACCCCAAGTCTAAGAACTTTTTGCCTAGTTCTAGACCCAAAGACTTTCCCCTATTTTTTTCTAGAAGTTTTATAATTTTAAATGTCACATTTATGCCTATGATTCATTTTGAGTTAGTTTTTGTATACTGTAGGGCAAAGTTCATTTTTTTTTGCCTATGGATGTCAAGTTGCTCTGGTACTGTTTGTTATAAGGGCTATCTTTACCCCAACTGAATTGCTTTTGTTCCAGTGTGAAAAATCATATTTGTATGAGTTTATTTCTGGGTTTTCTATTCTGCTCTACTGATCTATGCTTACCCTTCTACAAATAGTGCAAAGTCTTAATTACTGTATTCATATGGGAAGTCTTGAAATTGCAGAGACCGATTCCTTCCACGAAAGTTTCAAAACTTTATTTTATGGGAATGCAAACTGGTGCAGCCACTCTGGAAAATGGTGTGGAGGTTCCTCAAAAAAATGAAAATAGAGCTACCCTATGACCCAGCAATAGCACTGCTAGGAATCTACCCAAGAGACACAGGATTGCTGATGCATAGGAGCACGTGTACCCCGATGCTCATAGCAGCACTTTCGACAATAGCCAAAACATGGAAAGAAACTAAGTGCCCATCAACTGACGAGTGGATAAAGAAGATGTGATACATATATACAATGGACTACTATGTGGCAATGAGAAAAAATGAAATCTGGCCATGCGTAGCAACATGGATGGAACTGGAGGGTATTATGTTAAGTGGAATAAGTCAGTCAGAAAAAGACAGATACCATATGTTTCCACGAATAGGTGGACTTGGTGAGACTAAGCAAAAACCAGGGGGAGGGGAAGAGGGGAAAGAAAAAAAAGACACAGAGAGGGAGGGAGATAAAACATAAGAGACTCTCAAAGACTAAGAACAAACTGAGGGTGAGGGAGATGTGGGGGAGAGAGGGGGTGATGGGCATTAAAAAAGGGCACATGTTGGGATGAACACTGGGTGTTTTATGTAAACCAATTTGAAAATAAACTATTTTAAATTAAAAAAAAAAACTTTAGTTATTTTAGTTCCTTTTGTTTCCCATATAAATTTTAGAATAATTTTGTTCATATCTATAAAATATCTTGGCTGGGATTTTGATAGGAATTGCATTAACCCTATATATCAATTTGGAAGAATTGACATCTTTACTATGTTGAGAATTCCAGTCCACAAATGCGATATGCCTCTCCATTTATTTATATCTTCTTTGATTTCATTCATCAGCATGTGTAGTTTCAGCTTACAAAATCCTGTATATGATTTGTTAGATTTATACCTAACTATTTTATTTTTTGAGAGATTTTAAGTGGTATTTTATTTGAAAAGTTTATTAAATATTTATTTATTTTTGAGAGAGAGACAGAATGTGAGTGGGGGAGGGGTAGAGAGAGAGGGAGACACAAAATCTGAAGTCTACTCTGAGCTGTCAGCACAGAGCCTGATGTAGGGTTCGAACTCATGAACCATAAGATCGTGACCTGAGCTGAAGTTGGACACTCAACTGACCAATTGGTGTATTTTTTATTTCAATGCCTGTGTGTTCATTGCTAGTCTATACTTACATAGAGCTACAATTAACTTTTGTATGTTTATTATGTATCCTGCAACCTTGCTGAACTCACTTGTAAGTTTTAGCAGTTATTTTTAATATTCCTTGAATTTTCTTTGTGGATAATCATGTCATCTGAAAACAGAGTTTTATTTTTGTCTTTTATTACTTTTCTTGCATTGTTGCACTGGTTGAAACTTCCAGCCTATGTTGAATAAGAATGGTGACAGAAGACATCCTAGTCTTGCTCTTAATATTAGTGGCAAAGCATTCAATTTTAAAATCAATCACCATTAAGTATAACGTTCAATGTACACTTTTTGAAGATATTGTTTATCAAGTTGAACACCTTCCCCTATATCTCTTCCTTTATATTTTTTCCGTGAATTCTTAGTGTGAATGGGTGTTGGATTTTGTCAAATGATTTTTCTGCACTGATCAAGAAGGGCATGTGATTTTTCTTCTTTAGGCTATTAATATGATGGATTACAGATTAGTTTTCTTACACTGAACCAGCCTTGCATGTATGGGGAGAATAAAGCCGTGTGGCATCTTCAACTAGGTTTGGTATCAGGATAATATTAGGCTCATAAAATGGTTTTGGGAGTGTTGTCACCACTTCTATTTTCTGAAAGAGTTTGTGTATAATTACTGTTAATTCTTCCTTAAAAAAAATGATCTTGATGGAATTCTCCAGTGAAATCATCTGGGCCTGGAAATTGCTTTTGGGACAACTTTCAAATCACTAATTATATTTCCTTAAGAGTTAAATTATCCATTTTATACTGGATGAGTTATGATAGCTGACATATTTTAAGATAGTGATCAGCTTCATCTCAGTTGTAAAATTTATTGCATGTGAGTTCTTCCTAGTATTCCCTTATCATCCTTTGATGTAGGATCTGTAGTGATATTTTTGTTTCATTCCTGGTATAGGTAATTTGAATGCTCTCTAATTTTTTTTCAGCCTTCCTAGAAATTTTTCAATTTTGTTAATCTTTAAAGAGAATTAGTTCCTTGTTTTGTTGATTTTTCTTTTCCATTTTCAATTCCAATGAAGTCTGCTTTTATCTATATTACTTCCTTCCTTCCACTAGCTTTGGACTTATTTTGCTCTTTTTCTAGGTTCTTGAGGTAAGAGCTTAGGTTAATGATTTGATACTTTTCTTCTTTCTTAATGTATGCATTTAGTGTTATAACTTCCCCTCTCACTGCTACCTGCCATGTCCCCCTAATTTTGAAATGTTTGTTTTAAGTTTTATTCATTTCAATATATTTTCAAACTTTTCCTTGAGACTTTATCTATGACCCATAGATTAATTAGTGTATTGTTTAGTTTCCAGAGAATTTCCTGTTATTTTTATGCTATTGCTCTCTAGTTGAATTTCATTGTGATCAGAGAACATATTGTATGACTCCAATTCTTTTAAATTTCTTGATTTTTCCTTTTTAAAGCATAGGCTGTGGTCTATCTTGGTATATGCTTCAGAGATACTTGAAAAGAATTTAAGTTCTGCTGCTGGGTGCAGTGTTTTATGAATGTCATTTGGATACTGTTATTTGATGGTGTTGTTGAGTTCTTCTCTATCCTTGCTAAATTTCTGTCTAGTTTTTCTATCAGCTGCTGAGAGAAAGATATTGAAATCTCCAATTATAACTGTGTATTTATCTATTTTTCCTTTCACTTTTATCAGTTTTTGATTCACACATTTTGTGGTTGTATTTTGGTGCATACATATTTAGGATTACTGTCTTCTTGGTGGACTGACCCCTTTATTATAATATGATGTCTCTCTGTCTCTGACAGTTTTCTTTGCTTTGATCTTACATTTTTATAGCTTCTTGCTTTCTTTTATTTAATGTTTGTACGATATATCTTTTTCTATTCATCTCCTTTTACCCTGCCTATGTTGTTACGTTTAAAGTGAATTTATTTTAGGCAACATATAGTTGGATTGTGTTTTTTAATAGACTCCACCAATCTCTATCTAAAAATTGGTGTATTTAGATTATCTTCAGGGGTGTCTGGGTGGCTTAGTCCATGGCATCAGCTCAGGGAACATGAGTTCAAGTCCCGCATCAGGCTTCATGCCGACAGTGAGGAGCCTGCTTGGGATTCTCTCTCTCTTTCCCTCTCTCTCTGTCCCTCCCCCATTTGCACTGTCTCTGTCTCTCTCAAAAATAAATAAATAAACTTAAAAAATAGGTTATTTTAATTTAATTAAATTATTGTTACGTAAGGGCTTGAGTCTGCCATTTTGTTGTATGCTTTCCGTTTGCTACCTCTGTTTTTGTTTCTCTGTTTTCTTTTCCTGCCTTGCTGTGGATTTTGTGAACATTTTTTAGAATTCCAGTATGATTTATCTATAGTGCTTTTGCGTCTGTCTTTTTGTATAGCTTTTACATGGTTGCTTTAAGTATTATATTAAATATAATAACACATCACAGTCTACTGGTACTGTCCTTTTACCAGTTTATTGAAGCATAGAAACCTTGCCTTCCTTTGCAATAAGGGTAAAGGGATTTACCCTCTCCAGTTAGAGTCGTATTAAAATTTTCTCTGCATATATTTAGAACCACATCAGACAGTGTCATAATTTTTGCTTCCACCATTAAGCATAAATTAGAAAACTCAAGAGAAGAAGAAAAATCTCTTTTATTTGCTCATATTTTTGTTCTTCCTTCCTTCCAGGTGTTCCAAGATTCCTTCTTTTATTATTTTATTTCTATATGGAGATTTCTGTCCCACTATTGTTTTGGGGTAGATCTGCAGGTGATAATTCTTAGTTTTCTTTTATATGAAAACGTCTTAATTTCCCCTTCAATCCTGGTGAATGTCTTTATGGGGTACAGGTTTCTAGTCTGACAGTTCTGTGCATTCAGCACTTGAAAATATTATGCCCCTTCTTGTGGCCTCCGTGGTTTCTGATGAGAAATCTGCTGTCACTCAAATTGTTTTTCTTCTCTAAGTAATGTGTTGTTTTCACTGGCTCCTTTCGAGATTTATTTTTTTCCTTAGGTTCCAGAAGTTCTGTATTGATATGTTTCAGCATGCATTTCTTTGGTTTTATCCACTTTGGCATTTGCTCCACTTCTTAAATCTGCAGGCCAAATCTATTGCCACATTTGGAAAGTTTTCAGCCATTATTTCTTCAAGTACTTTTTTATCTCTGTCCTCTTCCTTGTGGGATTCTGATGACACAAATTTTAGACCTTTTCTTATAATCCCCTAGATCCCTGAGGCTCTATTCATTTTATATTCAGTCTATTTTCTCTCTTTGTTCAGATTGAATTATTTCTAGTTTTCTGTTTTCAAGGTCGGTTGATTCCTTCTTCTGTATCCTCTATTCTGCCATTGAACCCATCCACCAAGCTGTTTGTTTCAGTTATTGTATTTTTTATTTTTTAAAATTTTTAAAATTTCCACTCGGTTTTTCTTTACATCTTACATTTCTTTGCCGAAGCTTTCTACTTTTTCCACATTCATTTCAATTGTGACCATGATTGCTTCCTCAAGCGTTTTGATCATGGGTTCTTTAAAATCTTTTTCAGGTAATTTTAACTTCTCTTTCATCTTCATGTTGGCATCTGATTTTTTTAAAATTTTTTGTTGAAGTACAATTAATGTATAGTACTTTGTTACTTTCAGGTATACGATATAATGATTCAACAATTTTATATATTATTCTGCTAATCATAAGTGTACTCTTAATCCCCTTTGTCTATTCAATACTTATCCCCACTCAGTCCCCTCTGGCAACCACCAGTTTGTTCTCCATACTTAAGAGTCTGTTTTTTGTTTTTCTATTTTTTACATTTGTTTGTTTGTTTGTTTTGTTTATTAAATTCTGGATGAATGAAATCATATGGTATTGTCTTTTTCCATTCGATTTGAAATCTTCCCAGTTCTTGATATGATGAGCAATTTCAATTTTATACTGGGCATTTTTATATTATGTTATGAAACTCTAGATCTTATTTAAATTTTCTATTTTGGCTGGCTTTCTCTGACACGACTCTGCAGGGAAAGGACAGAGGTGCTCCCTCATTATTGTCAGATGGAAGTAGAAGTCCAGTACCCCCACTAAGTCTCTATAGACACTGGAGGTATGAGGCTTTTCATTGTTGCCTCATGTAGGTAGGAGATTTAGCTTCCTATGTGGTCACCACTCTACACTGGTTAAAGTGGAGTGTTTCAGGTGTCATTGCCAGTCACTAGGGATAAAAACCCAGGTTTCTGCTTGGTCTTCTCTGACACCACCTTTGTGGGATGTTGGGACACGTCATTACAGCTTCACAAATATAGAAGTCTAGGCTCCCCACTTGGTCTTTGCTGGCATGGGTAATATTTTCTGTTTCTTTTGTTTTGTTTTGTTTTGTTTTTTAGAATAGAGCAATTATTGTGCAAAAGTCTTTGGTCTTTCTAGGCTGTCCTTTTCTGGTCCTTTGGTTGGATAGAGAAGGCTTTTGTTATTTTTGTTTGTTTGTTTGTTTGTCCCCATTGGTATTTCAAGGGTTCCAGGTTCTTCAGCTCCAAGATTGGTATGTATGAGGTAGGAAGAAACCCCAGGGGAGTCATCACCATGTTGTCATTCCTTGTTCTCAAGGCACTTAGCCAGCCACTTTCTTCTTTTCATTTTTCAGAGTCTTCTTTTGTTTTATATGTAATATCTTGTTTTTAGTTGCACTTACTGTGAAGAATAAGGAAAAGTGTGTCTATTCCATCTTCCCAGAAGTAGAAGTCTCCCAAATTTGTTATTAAAATGTGTTAGTCAAGGTTCTCCAGAGAAATAGAACTAATAAGATGAGTGTGTGTGTGTGTGTGTGTGTGTGTGTGTGTGTGTGTGTGTGTGTGTTTGATGGGGAGGGAGAGGGAGAGAAAGGGAGGGGGAGAGAGAAATTTTTATGAAATTGGTTTACATGACTGTGATTATCACAGCTGTGGATGTTGGCAGGTCTAAAATCTGTAGGGCAAGCCAGCAGCCTGGAGACCCAGTTAATGTTGCAACTCAAGTCGAAAGCAGTCTAGAGGCAGGATTCCTTCTTCCTTGGGGGACTTCAGTTTTTGTCTCTTAAGGTCTTCAATTGATTAGTTGAGACTCGCCTACATTATGAAAGGTTAATCTTCTTTACACAAAATCTATTGATTTAAATGAAAATCCATCAAAAAATATCTTTACAGTCAAATCTAGACTGGTATTTTACCAAATATCCGATACCATGGTCTTCGCCAAGTTGACACATAGAATTAACCATCACGATATTACCTTATTGTAAGGCAATTTCATCTAATTTCTCTCTTATCGTAAAGTTGAAGAATATTGTTGATTTTCTAAAAATACATATGTTCTGATGACACTACCCGATTCTCAGGAAAATGAAGGAGACTTTGCAAAGCTTTAGTTATAAAAAAGGTGCTTATCTGGGAGTGTTAAGTACTACCACCTTTGAGAAACTTCACTCTGACCTACTTCCCCAACCTTCTGCATGTTGAAGTTACAGAGGTATTTTAAAATCCTATGATATTGCTGTTTTTCACAGTCAAAATGGTTAAATATCAGCAGTTTTATTATGTTTATTATTTTCAATCTAATATCAACATATCCACCAAAAGGAGCAGGACAGATCAGACACCACTTTGTAAGAATACTGCTCATCCAAGTTGCCACTCTATGCACTAGAATATTGATATCCAGGGTCCATTGGTTTTCCAGTTCAAATCCTTCTCTGGAATGATTCCTGATGTGCTTTCTTGCTTAGGATTTAGTAAAGACAATGATCACACTCTATGGAATGAACCAAATGATTCAATATACATACACAACAGTCAACATTTAAGTGGCATGTCCAGCTCCCGCTCTTCTTCATTAAGACTTCTGTGAGACTGTTATTCAAGAGCCTTTTCAGTTCTCTTTAAGCTAGTGGTTCTTGGCCATGAGTCTCTCTTTTGTCCCACTGCTAGTCTTTCTCTTATGGATACCATTTATTGAGTGCTTACTTTTGTGACTTGCATCTAATTTACATTGTCTCTATTTCTAAGTGTAACAGAGTAAGGTAGATATCAGTGTTGCTCTTCTAACATGCAAAAATATCTTTTGGGGTCACTCTATGCACCAGGGTCTTTTATCCTCTTCCTTCTTCAAAGATCATACTTTAAGTTGGGTCAATCTTAGTTCTGTAGCTCCAACTTTCTAGTATATAAAACACTACACAGATATATTCAATGTCAGTCGTAACCTAAAGTGCTAGTCTGAAAAGATGATTGATATAGCAACTTGTGGATGATTTTGGATTCACCTTTGGGTATAGCATGACACTTTATGGATAAGGGTAATGAATTTAGGTCTGTGCGGGTACTATGACTTTTGGTGGAAAAATAATGACTTTCAGACTGAAAGCTACATAATTTTCCTCCTATTATTCAAAATAAGTTTTATTATGGTTACTTTCCTTTATACTATTAAGCTTTACTGACATATTACCTAAGACTTTAGCTACTTGAGTCCCTCTTGCCAACTATACCATCCCCACTCGTTTGTGAACCATACAGATTCTTCTTCTATTTTTGGTAGTTCCCACCGTGAGGGTCTGGCGTAGAGGATAGAAGACAGGTGACCAGATTCCTGAATGCTTTCTGAGGCCATAACCAGCGCTACAAGCAGATGGGGACTCTGCAGTTTCCCACCAGACAACTGGGGGCTGCTAAGATATCAAGAACAACTTTATTTTGTTAGGAAAAATTTGAACATACTCAAATATACATACAAAGTATAATGAACACCCATCATTGAGTCTCAGTAATCATTAGCTTATCGCCAATCTTGTTTCATCTCTCCTTCCTTCCCTTAAGTGGATTTGTTTTTTTATTTTTTTTATTTTTTTTAATTTAAAATAGTTTATTTTCAAATTGGTTTACATAAAACACCCAGTGTTCATCCCAACATGTGCCCTTTTTTAATGCCCATCACCCCTTCTCCCCCCCCATCTCCCTCACCCTCAGTTTGTTCTTAGTCTTTGAGAGTCTCTTATGTTTTATCTCCCTCCCTCTCTGTGTCTTTTTTTTCTTTCCCCTCTCCACTCTGGAAAACGGTGTGGAGGTTCCTCAAAAAAATGAAAATAGAGCTACCCTATGATCCAGCAATAGCCCTGCTAGGAATCTACCCAAGAGACACAGGATTGCTGATGCATAGGAGCACGTGTACCCCAATGTTCATAGCAGCACTTTCGACAATAGCCAAAACATGGAAAGAAACTAAGTGCCCATCAACTGACGAGTGGATAAAGAAGATGTGGTACATATATACAATGGACTACTATGTGGCAATGAGAAAAAATGAAATCTGGCCATGCGTAGCAACATGGATGGAACTGGAGGGTATTATGTTAAGTGAAATAAGTCAGTCAGAAAAAGACAGATACCATATGTTTCCACGAATAGGTGGACTTGGTGAGACTAAGCAAAAACCAGGGGGAGGGGAAGAGGGGAAAGTGGATTTGTTTGAAGCAAATCCCAGACATCAAGCCTTTTAATCTGTAAATACTTCAGTGTGTATATGTAAAAGATAAGACTTAAAAAAACATACTATTATTATCAAGCCTAAAAATGTTAACTATAATGTCTTAATATTATCAGCCTTTTTATTTTCTCCAATATCTCATAACTCTGTTTACATTTTGTTTGTTTGAATCAGGATCCTAATAAAGTCCATACATTGTATTGGTTGATGATTCTCCTAAACCTCTTTTAATCTATAAACTTCCTCTCTCCCTCAGTGTATCTGTTGAAGATCTATATTATTCACCCTATAGAGTTTGTGATATTTTAGATTTTGCTGATTGCATCCCCATGATGTCATTTATCATGCTTTTTCATCTGCAGTCTTCTTTATGTAACATGGTAGATCTCATTGTAAACATATTGGCTTTTGGAGGCAAGAATAGTTCATGAGTTATGCTGTGTACATAATGTCTGGCCCTCTCTATGCTAATGGAATTGATCAATAGGGTTTAAGATATTGTTAGCATCATCCGTCCATTATAAAGTTCCCATAAATTTTTCACCTAATGCTTTTATCAGACATCAATGATCATCAGAGGTTACAAAATGGTGATCTCCTACTTCTATCATTCCTTCTTCATTTATTAGTTGGAATACATCTACAACAAGAAGTTTCCTTCTCTATACTCTGAGGTATAGTTCATATAAGACACAGAGGATAAATGTTTGACTCTTTCCCTTTGTTTATCAGTTTCAGAGTAGCAGATTGGCATTCTATCAGGCTATAAAGGTAAAATAAGTTTGGATTTTATCTTGTTTTCTGTGTCTGCTTATCATTATGATCTCATGGATTAAACATGTTTCATGTGCTTCAATCTGTTGTAACCACTATTCTTTTTGATGCTCAATTCGTACTATCTTTGGCCAGTAGAGACCTTCTAAGCTACCTCCTGCGTCCTTTTAGCCCATTCCTAGTAGTCCTCGATGGCTTCCAACTTGACAAGGTGCTCTAGGTTCCTCTTGTAGATTTCTGGTAAATTTCTTCAAGGAGCCTGTTTCTTCTGGTGGAAAATGGATTTAGAGACCAAAATCTAGACGTTCCTGGTGTTCATTGATTCTTGGTTGGCCATTGTTTTTAGGCCTTTGTTACGGAACAGAACTAGGAAATACTTTTTATTTTGTAATACATCATGAGTTTGTGCTATTTTCAAATTCAAGTTTAGGATTACAGAAATTTTACATTAAACTTGATTCCTAACAAGATTAGCATACTTACTTATTTACTTTGCCAAAATATATATATTGGTTTCAGAATATCACTTCCAAAATTGTTTATAATATCATTATTAGTAACAGTTAAGAGTTCCTTGTAGTTACTTTTTGTCTTTGGAGTATATCCCAAAATAAATATGCAATCAAATTACTGTATTTTAAAACCATTTGCAGTTATACTGCTTTGTATGAATAGGCCACCGGCCGAATACAAAGGTTCATTTGTTCCAATTTGCTTTTCTATTTTTAGAAATTATTTTATAAATGTTCCTTTTATTTAATTTTATGCATATGTAAAACATTTACATGGTTGCAAAGTCAAATATTGGAAACAGGTACATTCAGAGAAGTCTAGTTATATATTAGTTTAAAATTTTTATTTTTCAATTTTTTTCTTCACGTCTTAATATATTCTAGAGATTATCTGTAGCAATTATAGAGATATTCTTAATTTCTCTTAAAACCTACATAGCATTCTATTGTGTGGGAGTACTATAGTTTATATACTTCATTTATACAATCCCAATGGTGGACATTTGGGTTGTTTCCTATTTTTGGCTATGAATAGCCTTGCATGCATAATTTGTTTCATTTTTTTGGCACTATATTTTCAGTACTGATTTACATAGAAAAGGTTTCTGTATTAAATGCTTATGTAATGTCACTAATCTTTCCAAATTTCTTCTCATAGAGTTGTAGCACTTTTTTTATTCCCACCAGCAATAAGTTTGTCATCAAACATTTGAATTTTTGTCCCATAACAGGTAAGAAGGGTTATTAGGTATGGGTTTCATTTACATTTCTCTTATTATAAAGAAGGTTGAGCATTGTATATATTTGTAAGGGCCATTTGCATTTCTTTTCTGACCTACCTGTTTATAGTTCTTACCCGTTTTTTAAATGAGATTATTGGATTATTTTTTCCATCTCTATTTTTAGAATCTGTTTTTCATACTTAGTCATTTGGCCTTTTCCTTTATTTATGGTGTTTTTGCTTGGTTTGTTTTGTCACGCATAAATTTTATGTATTTTCTGTCAGATTTGTTAGACTTTTTCTTTCAAATCATAGTTTAAGAAGTTTTCCCTAGTCTCTAAATTTTTAGGAATTAATCTTTTTTTTCTATATTTTATAGGAGTTATATATTATTAAATATTCTATTTAATTCTGACTTATTTATGTTTATTTATTTTTCAGAGAAAGAAACAGAGAGAGAGAGACAGCATGAGCAGGGGAGAGGCAGAGAGAGGGAGACACAGAATCTGAAGCAGGCTCCAGGCTCTGAGCTGTCAGCAAAGAGCCCAATGCGGGGCTTGAACTTACAAACATGAGATCATGACTTGAGCCAAAGTCGGATGCTTAACCAACTCAGCCACCCAGGCACCCCTAATTCTGACCTATTTAGAATGTATCTTGGTATACAGAATGAGAGACAGATTCGGTTTTCTCTTTTTCTCTACAGCTGTGCAGCTATCCCAACACTACTTATTTAAAAAGGTCATCTTTTGAGATGCCTCCTTTAATATATACTAAATTTCTATAAGCAATGGAGGCTAGTTTTAGATTTTTGATTAAGTTCTATCAGTCTGCCTACTAATTCTACACCGTTTTTTTAAGTGATAAAGACTTTGTAATATATTTTAATATTTGGTAAAGCTAGTTTCCCTACATTGCTTTTTTCAAGATTATTCTGACTATTTCTGCTTGAACTTTTGAGTCAACTTATCTAGCTCCAGGAAAAAAAAAATGGTATTATGTCAAATTCATAAATTATTTTAGGGTGAATTGAACTGATATCTTTTGATGTTCAGTCTTTCTATGAACATAGTATATCTCCCAATTTCTTTTGCTTCTTTCACAAAAGGTTCATATTTTTCTTGCATAGATTTGAACACTTCTCATTAAGTTAATACCTACGGTCTTCTTTTTCTCTCATGAATGAAATCTCCTCTTTCACTATTTCTTTTAAATGGCCTTTCTTTATAGATACGTAGGCCGTTGCTCTTACTTATTGATTTTACAGCCTGCTACTTTTGAGTTTTGTTATTGTTTATGTTTTTCCATAGATTCTCTTGAGTTTTCCCAATATATTATCATATCATCTACAAAGAGATATCATTTTGTTATTGTTTCTTTCCAAATTCTTCTTCTAAATATTTCCTTGTTTCATTGTTTTGCCTAATGTTTCCAACACAAACTGATACAGTACCAGTGACTGTGGACATCTTTGTCTTGGCTCTGACTTCAGTGAGAAAGTATTTTTAGTATGAATGAGTGCTGCATTTCTCAAATGTCTTTTGTATCTTTGGAGACTATCACATTATTTTTATCCTTACTTCTACGAATATGGTGAATTATATTTCTGGATTTCCTATATTGAACCACATAGGCATTCCTGGAACAAACACTATTTGCCCATAATGTACTTTCTTAAATGTGCTATTAGATCCTATTTGTCTAGATTTTTCTTTGACATTTTCATATCAATATTAGTAAGTGAAATTGGTTTGTAGTTTAAATTTTACAGATTTTCAAATGATGATATTCTTAGCAATAGTCAGAACTTTCCCCTCTCTTTCTATGTTATAGAATAGTTTACATAGCTCTGGAATTACCTGATTTTTAAAGATTTGCTACAATTCCCTTGAGAAACTATTTGGGCTTAATGCTCTTCTAGGTGCTGGGGGACAGCTCTAACTACTTTCTCTATTACTTCTATGATAATTGGTCTGTTCAGACTTTTTGAAGAAAAGAGGTAATTTCTAGTGGATTTTGACCTGCAGGAATCAAAAAAATAAATGCAAATATTCTTTGCAGCTCAGGGACCATGGTACTGGTTTTATGGGTATATTACTTTGTTTTTATGCTTTAAACACAACAGGAAGAAGAAATAGTTCTTCCTCACAACTTACATTAATAAATCTTTTTGGAAGTTGAGTGTCCTTGATAATATGTTGTGAAACAGATAGTATTCTTTAAAACCTTTCTTTTCTTGAAACAAAACTTTGTATGAATACATTGGTGTGTACATATCACAAGTAGAGTTGGGGGTCCCCAAACCGCCGAGTACATATTTCAATGTCATGTCAATTCAGGAGTTGGATTAATATGTAAAGTTTCGATTTTGGTTAAAATCTCCAATAGAATTAATAATTCTTTAAAAATGATTTGTTTTGGACTCTGGTTGGCATTTGCCAAATTATGATGGTTTAATTTGGTCTGGAGTTTGTAATTTTGTGCTTAGAGGAACTTCATGAGATTGCGTCATTTCTCTGTTTCACTCTTAAGAAATCACAATCTCCACTCTTATTCCTCACTTACTTTTTCTCTAGATAATATTTTCCACTAGAACTTTGGGGAATGAAGCAGATGCATTTGGATTCCTTTGTCCAAACTAATGATTTGTTTCTGGACAGAAAAATGTTACCATCAACAGGATTTTTTTAAAAATATTATACAGTGTTTGGTTCAGGCCAGCAGTGTGGGATGGGGATTTAGTCTCTGGGTTTGCCAAGATGTTTATGCAGTGGGAATGTTACTTATGTAAGCCTGGAAGTGCTCCTCATGTACTCGCCTCCCTCTCCCTTTTCAGCTTTTTTTCATTAAAAAGTTGATCTTCCTTTCATGACACCACATTAAATGGCTAAAAAGAAAAGAAAAGAAATTGTTTACTGTACAAAATAACCTAACTGTCCACAAAACATCCATTTAGTTAAAGGAACCACAAGGAGATCTGGAAAACTGGGCTGCAAATTGTTTTTATCCTCTTGGTTTGGCCCCTAACTCACTTCCTATTGCTCCCCAGAAGAGATCAAACTCAGATTTGGGGGAAAAATAAAGTATTTTTAAAATAAAGGAACAAAAAAAAAACAAACAAAATACATTCTTTTACATTTTTCTGGGGACTGCAGATAAATTTCCATGTAGCAGAGAAGTGTAAAAGTGAGGGGAAATCATGAATGTTAGACATTAATAAAACATACTGTAAATAAAATCTATACTTAATAGTTGTGAAAAACTAACACAGTGTAGGATTAAACTAACCTCAACACAGGTAAATAAATATCTACGTGCTTACATAATCAACCAACAAAACTTATTGAGAGCAAATAGGGCATTTGGAGTTGAAAACAGAGATGACCGTGAAAAGTCATGAGGCAATACTCCCAACCCTCCCTACTTACCTCATCCTCCCGCTTTTCTGTGTATGCTGCCCTATGAGTCAGTTGAGATGATAAATTTAAATGATTTTAAGCAGATGTGTGTCAACAGTCCTTGATAAAAGCATGCCAGAACCTTATACCAGTCTGTACCAGCACCCATCTCTCAACAAAGCAATGGTTCCCAGCCAAGATGGTAACAACTCCAGGTTACACCACCTGGGGAACCTCTGTGACTTCAACAGCTTGGAGGGGGATATTCTTCACAGAGGAGTCCCTGAGCCTGGGTCTTGAAGCACTGGTTAGAGTTTACCTTCTGTCTGTGGCTCTGTGAACTTCCTGGATAAATGTTGGAGCGACATATTTTTCATATGGACAGCAATGAGGCTGAGACCAAATTTCTGAGATGCAATAAGTCTCTTAGTTTCAATTGTTGAAGAAAAGATGGAGCCTCAGCCTGGAAATACCAAGGTAGCGGAGGTGGGGATGATTGCTACTCTGTCTTCATAAATCCATCCAACTAATATGTATGGAGCAGACAGATATTGGCAGGTCTGCCACATACAGCTGAGAAGCTTTCACACTGCACAAACATGATCTATTAAAGGGACGCCATTCCTGCGGTAGATAGATATCATATATTTTCACATTTCTTGTGCCAGTTTTCTTTACTTTAAGTTTTTTTATTTTTATTTTTGAGGAGAGACAAAGACATTGCAAGCAGGGAAGGGAGAAAGAGAGAGAGAGAGGGGGGGAGAGAGAGAGAGAGAGACATGGAGAATCTGAAGCAGGCTTCGTGCTTCCAGCACGGAGCCTGGTGTAGGGCTCAAACTCACTAAACCATGAGATCATGACCTGAGCTGAAACCAAGAGTCAGATGGTTAACTGACTGAGCCTCTCTTGTGCCAGAGTTATTTTTTAGAGAATAACAATAAAGTATCTTAAGTAAAGGATGGGTCACACAAAAATGTTATCTATGCTTGAGGAACTGAGAAGATGGTTCTGGGTGGTAGGAATCCAAAGCTGCATGGGACAAAGAAGGCTTCTCATGATTCTGGGTTTTTCTGTATGTGTTTCCAAGGTTGAAGGGGGCTAAAATGACAAAGACCAAGGAAATAAGAGGGCTCTGGCACCTAGGAGCATGCCCCTAAAGCAAGCCATGTCATATTGGTCATATAGTCTAGAAAGATGCTATCCAATACAAACACAATATGAGCCACAAATGCAAGCCACATATCTCATTTCAAATTTTCTAGTAGCCACATTTTAAAAAGTAAAAAGAAATAAGTAGAATTAATTGTAATAATATAATCCCTTGATCTATCTAAAATATTGTCATTCAACATATATCATCAGTATAAACATGATTAATGAGATATTTTGCACTCTTTTTTTTGTACTAAGTCTTTGAAAGTCAGTGTGGATTTTACACTTTCAGCACATCTCAAAGGCTCAGTAGCCTTCTGTGGCTAGTGGGTCCCCTGTTGTACAGGAGAGCTCTAGAATCTTGCTGGTTATCATCTGGATTCTTTCTCTGAGCTGAGGGTGAGGCCTCTCTCTGGAGCAGTCAAACCTGGGCTTGGGTGTCTGAAGGAGCAAAAGTGCAGATGGGCATTGAGAGTCCCAGGGCAGCAGCACAGGAAGGCTGGAGCCCCTGACTGCCCCAGAGTCACCCTCCCCACCACTCTGCCCTCAGCCAGAGACCTGTGTATATTGGACTGAGAGAGTCAGCACTTTGGTGAGACAGAAGGCAAATAGACCCGGTGCTGTTCCCATTCGAGGAAGGAACCACTACAGACCATTCTTTAGGGAGCCACACAAGTGATCAAGTTCAGAGAGGCGGGAAGCCACAGAGCTGGGTGGCCTCCCTCCAAAACACTTATGACGACTGTGGTCACAGCCACCACCACCATGTCCCAGGCGTGGTGCTTGGTGCTGGATCTGATCTCCACAGTGTGCACCCGCTCTGTGGGAGGTAGGGATTAGCACCCTGTTTTGTGCGGAGAAAACGGAGACTCAGAGACGCAAGTGTCTTGCCTGGAGGCCTCATGGGCAGAGCAGTAAAGCCATCAATGCTTCTACAACCCCTGCTGCTTCTTCCAGGTTATCAGCTACTAGTCACAGATGGTGTTGCCATCTATAGGGTCCAAGACTTTCACCGAATCAAATCCACTGGTCATGGTAGCTTCAGTGACCTATCATCCCACAGAGCCCAGCCTCATCACCATAGCCTGCAGAGATAGGCAAAGACCTAGGTTAGATTGCTAGATGTGGCAATTTCCCTCCTCATCCGTACCTATATCATGATATCCTGGAAGAGAAGAGCAACTGGAGTATGTTTCCATTCATGCAAGGTGCTTTGTACCCCACCAGGTGTGGGTCAGATGAAGGAAGAAGAAAGGAAAGTATGGGGGTTGTATGTGTGTGTGTGTTTGTATGCGCGTGCGTGCATGCGTGTGTGTGTGTGTGTGTGTGTGTGTGTGTGTGAGAGAGAGAGAGAGAGAGAGAGAGAGAGAGATGGTGGCTGGGTCTGATGAAGGAGATGAGGGCACAGGGCAGGGCAGGGAATACCTAGCAGAGTCCTCTGAGTTGAGACTTAGGAAAGAGAGGAAAGGTTTGCAAAGCAGAGAAGTAATTAGGGATTAGAACTGTGGTAGGTGCTTCTCTCTGGGGATATAACCACGACCACTGAGGGCGAAAACCTGGTATATATAAGAACTTTCCAGAAGGCACAACCAGAGGATGAGCTGCCTCTGCAGGATGTGTTTCCTGTCCCCAGAGGTATTTAAGCTTGTGCACAGTGACAACTTGGCCACGATCACATGGACTGGGGGTTCAATGAGATGTCCTTGGGGGAATGGGGTGCTGACTTCAGCAAGAGATCAAGAAAAGAGACAAAGAAGGAAAGCCACAGCTACCCTGGAAAGTTCCGGTGTGTCCTTTTATTGGATTTAAAAAATAATAAAAGAAAGATCTGTATGATGAAAACTACAAAGTGCTGACCAGAGAAATCAAAGAAGACCTAAATAGACTGAGAAACATCTGTGTTCATGGACTGGAAGGCTCTGCTTTGTAAAGATGTCAATTTCTACCCAAATTGATAACGGTTTCAATGGAATGACAATCGAAATCTCCACAAGGTTTTGCAGACCCAGAAAAGCTGATTTTTAAATTCCTATGGACAGGGAGACTCAAGAATAAAAAATCTTGACAAAGAAGAATGAAGGGAGTGGCATCACTTGCCTGATATCAAGGTTTACCATAGAGCAGCAAAAATCAAGACAGTGTGGTGTTGGCCAAGGGGCTGAGTCCTGGATCACCGGAACAGAAGGGAGGCCCCAGGGCTTGGGACTCCCTGATTTCCAAATGCTGACTCATCTCAGGAGTTCTGTAGTGTCTCCTCTCTCTCCTGGACAGATGCTTCCGTCCTAACCTCCTCCACCACTACATCCCTCTAGATGGCCACCAGAGGGGTCTCTTTACACCAGCTAGGTCAATGAAGGAAGCTGTCACCCTCAGAGTCCCAGGTGGAAGACAAGGCACAGTGCCCTTGACCTGGAACCCCTCAACCCATGGGAGGTATCTTTCCCTGAACCTTGGAGAGTGGAGTGAGTCGTCCCATAGTCTGGGGATGTTCCTAAGGCCTTTCAGCCAGTGGCTACAAGCCTTGAAGACCCAGAGGCGCCCACAATTCCTCCTTTTCTGGGGTAAACCTTATACACCAAGTCTTTCTTGAGCAGCACTGAGCACGTGTGCTTTCTTAAAGCTACTGGCCTGCATGTGCCTCTGAGATCAGAGTTTATACTCTGCTGCCTCCTCTCCTGGGTCTCAGTCTGTGCCTCCACATCCTCCTTCCCTGGCACAGTCAGCCTCAGCCTCGAGGTCAGGCTCGAAGGGGCAAAGAAGAATGGCAGAGAAAGAGAACCACATGCCATGTCTGCTTATTCTCCTCTGCTTTGGTGGGCAACCCTCCCTCCTTTCCGGCTTGGCTCCAGAAATCGGACAGAATGGGAACAAGTGATCTCACTCAGGGTTGCAGCTAACAGGCTGAATCCCCAGGCCTGAAGGAGCACAGAGCACTCTGAGAGTGCATGGCCATGTCTGCCGCTGGCCTGGAGTGCTGCGGAGGGCACCCTGAGAAAGCACTCTTGGGTTGAGGTCTAAAGGATTTGGCCAAGTGCCCAGAGTAAAGAGGAGCCTCCAAGCAGAGGGACCAGCCTGACTGAAGGCCCAGAGCAAGAAGGAAGAGCTGACGGCCGGCAGGTGGAGCTGAGGCAGCAAGATCGAGGTGTGGGAAGAGCCTGGGAGACACGCAAAGCCCCCTGTAGCCTGTGACATGACCTTGGTCCTTAATTTGGCTTGTTTTATATCTTGTTCACTGAACTTGAGGTGAAGGGTAAGGGGACTGGAGCACTTGGCTCAAAGTCCAACTTCCCCATGACTCACACCTGGCCCAGGGTAGGTGCCCAGCGCATGCTGAGACCATGGAACGTGGAGGCTTGGATGCAGAGCCCCATTCGTCCTGCTGATGAGGAAGTGGAGGCACTGGGTGGGGGTTCAAAGTGGACCTAGCCCTGTTCTTATTACCTTTCCTGATAACAGCGCCCCACTTTTCCTTGGGGTGCCAACCCCACCACTACTATATTCCGTGTGGTTTTGTGGTCTGGCATAGCCACCTCCAGTCCAGAGGAAGGATGTGACTCAGGCCAAAGCAATCAGCACAGTGCACCTCCTCGCCATCGTGATAGGTTCAGGGACGAACACATGAACCAGTTCAGGCCAATGAGAAGCAGCCTCAAGACTTGTTTGCAGACCAAGATGTAGCCCTGGAGCTGTTGGAAGGCTCCTTCTTGGAATAATCTGCCTGAAAGTGAAGCCAAGCCAAAGAAAGCTAAGCAAGAGAGCGATAGCTTTTTGATGGCATCATTAGAGCACCTGGAACCAGCTGTGCCTGAAGCTGTACTTTGAACTTTTTAATTACATTCATCAATGAGTTTCCTTTTTTTTACTTAAGATAGTTTGACTTGTGTTTCTGCTATTTGAACTTCACAAATTCTGGCTAATTTAGCACTCCTGGTCAGGCCTCCTTTTCCTCATCCTCCCCTTGGCCAGTGCAAAGAATGGAGCTTTCCTGAGGCTGTTCAATAGTGTGGAGACTTGACACTTGCGCGCAATCTGCAATTGGGGTTGTCAGCTGAGGGAATCTCTTTGTTGTTTGCACAACTTTGGCCCCGCTGCTGTGTATTTCTACCAACCTTTGTCAGCCCCACACTGGGGATAGTACACGTTGCCAGTTCTCAGGACCCTGTGCTTACCCAGCCTCAGACCCCTGAGTCCCCTGGACCCTGCATTGCAAGGGGCTTGAACCGAGAAAGGATGGACTGAGCAAGTTCACCGCCTCCCCACCGCCTCCCGGGAGGCTCTAGGGCCTGCCAGGACTGACAAGCTGTGAACACATGTTGCTGGGGGGTGGGAGAGAGTTGTTTTTTCCAAGGGCCTTTTCCAAGCCAGAAAGAACTGAAATGTGAGCTCTCCCGACTTTAACCACGAGCAGAACTGCCAGGGCATCCTGGCTCCCTACTCCAGTGTGTGCTGGGAGGCCGTGTGGGCACTCATCCACAGTAGTGGAAAATATCAGGAAGGGCAACTGGAGGCGGACCACATCGGGGGCTTCCTGTGTATGGAATGACACTGCCGGGGGAGGGGGGTCCGTCTCCACCCACCCTGGGGCCCAAGGAAATAATTTGACTTCTCTAAACTTCAGCCTCTCCACACATAAAATGGGCACACAAACGCTTGCCCCCATGGTCGTGGAGAGAGAGGAGATAACCCACGCAGGGGGTTTAACACTGTGCCTGGCACATGCGCAGTGCCCGGTGGATTATTCTAGCTGTAGCAGTGATCCTGGGAGGCAGGCACCTTTGGCACCCCAACTGTGCAGGGGAGAAGGCAGAGGCTCAGAACGGGTGGGCGGCTGCCCAAGGTGACAGTGGCAGCTCAGATCTTAGTGCTGGCAGCAGCCAGGGAGGGAGCTTACCGTGGGAAAGCAGGGTAGGAATTGTGGGGGAAGAACGAGGGTCATCTGTGGCCTCCACACTAACAGCTGGAGCCTCGTCCGTCCGGTGCTGGAGGATTGTGTCTGAGCTTTCCAACTAGCCCTTCATCTGGGGGTCTGGTCGATGTGGGGCGAGGGAGCTCGGGGGGCCAAGCGGCCCCAGGGACAGAGCGGGGAGACACATGGAGGGGCAGAGGCCGGTCCCCGACTGGAGGCTAGCTTCGCTGCGCTGAAGCTCTCTGGAAGGCGGGGGGCCTGGCTGGGCCCGACTCAGAGGGCCCGGAGCTGTTCTAAAAATAAAAACAAACTGTCCGACTCAGGTGAGAGTCAAGACTTTGAAAGGAAAAAAAGCCCCCAAGAGCCCCAGGACATGTGCTATTGGGTGAAATAATTAAGAAAACCTGCCTGATCTCCCACGGAGACATAAATCATCCTGTGCCCCTCGGGACTGATGCTCACTGTCGAGTTCCTAATTTTTCACAGCTGTCCCCTCGAGATGCAACTGGGTGGGGGAAGGGAATGAGAGTATGAGGCAGGAAGGTGAGGGGGGGTTTGCCGAGAGACAGGCCCAGAGAGAGATGGGGGAGGGAAAGAGGGAGAGGGGGAGGGAGGCAGGGAGCCAGAGAGACAGAGTCAGAGATGGAGGGGGGTGGATGGTGACACAGGAGCACAGAAGGAAACAGATTGGAAAAGGGAGACAGAGACAGTGAGAGACACACAGGAGGAGACAGCCAAGAGGGAACCTAACTGATTTAAGGGACACGTGATATAGGTGAACTAAGACCAGAGTATCATGCAAAGTCTGGGAGTTTCTGGTGCAGGAGACCTTGGCCTGGCACCGGCTGTAGCCCCTCTGTGAGCCTGGGAAGCACAGGGGCTGGCCCCGTCCGCCCCCCTTCCCCCACCTAGAAACAACCCTGGGGCGTGTTCTCTGAGTCGGGCTCCCTGCAGGGCCCGACCAGCTAACCTCCATCACAGCTGCCTCTGCAGATGAGGAGCACAGGGTCACAGAGGGAGCAAGGGCCTCTGCAACCCCCCACTCCCCACCCCAGACAGGAGGCCAGCCTGGGGAGAGCACTGCAGGTGGGAGGGCAGGTCCTGCTACTCTCCCAGGGCCTTGGCCGGGGCTGTCCTCCCTGGAGACCTCAGAAATGCCTGTTCAGCGGGTGCCCACTGAGGCCAAAACCTCACCCTGCCCCTGCCCTGCAGAGAGCCTGATCTTACCCTGCCGTAAGGGTCAGGGATGAAGTGAGATGCCTGGATCTCCGGATGTTCCTCAGAAGATCCCTAAGGGGAGGACTGTTCCCCTGTCTTAAGGATGAGGATACTGAGGTGCAGAGGGGCTGAGCATCTTGGCCAAAGTCTCTCAGAAGAGGGATCAGGAAACAGAAACCAGATGGGCTTGCTCCCACCCCATCCTTTCCTACCCCCCATCCCCCTCCCTCCCACTCCTTTCCCCTCCTTCTTGGGTCTTCTCTCTTTCACTCATCTGTGTTTCTCCCATTCATCTGTTGACTGAAGAGGGAAGGCTGTACACACAGAGGAAGCACCTCTAGGAGAAAATGGCGGCTCCTCTGGCTCCAACTCCAGGCATAGGCATTAGCCGCTGAGGGCACTTGAGCCCCCTTTTGCAAGGTGGCCTGAGTGTATCCCTACTCCTCTACACTGGAGCCACCTGAACTGCTTAGGGACCAGGGCAGCCTGGAAGGAAATTAATCACCCTTCAGAGCAATGAAAACTTTCAATGCACCAAGGGCCACAAGCCTTGGAGCCCAAAAGGTGCCCACACTTCCTCCTTGGCCACCACCCCTTCCAACCGCACACCCCAGGGCACACCAACCCACCAAGCTGACCCAGTCAGATGGCCAACCTCAGTCTCTCACACTTCCTCTCCCTCTCATCTGAGACTGGGGTGCAGAAAGAGCTTGGCCCCATCATGATCAGGTCCCTGGAATTCTGATGGAGGCCTATGACTCCCATTGACCTGCCCTTGAAGCGTGGTGCATGCGGAGAGTTCATTGGGATTCTCTGATCATTGGTTTTCTATAAAACAAGGAGAATTAGAGCTACCTTGAAGGCGAGTGACAGTGAAGGGGCAGTCTGTGTGCATGATGCCCTTCCTAAGAGCCTTCCTCCCAATGGTGCTGGAATCAAGGGCACCCGGCTTAGATTTCCTTACAGGGAGCAGACAAAGGGCTTTGGGAACCTGAGGGCTAGGGGAGAAGGGGAGGACATGCTCAAAGTCCTCACGGACATGCAGAGACAGATGTATCCATAGGACAGGGACCAGACTGCTCCCCTCCTGCCCTAAGGACCTTTGTGAGACTTTCTATAATTCCAAGTGTGGACATTTCACTTCCCCCAAGGGTCCTCTCCTCACTCTGGGGAAGACCTTCCTCCTAGGAAGCCTGCAGAGAGGGCCTCTGTGATCTCATCTTACTGGGCACCCCTCCCTCACGCTCCCCCAGTGTGACCAGTCTTCTCCTACCTAGAAGCTTGGCCCATGGGTTGTAAGGGGATTCAACACCTTTCTAATTCTCTTCTGCTTTATTGTTGCTATTGGTTGTTATGGCCCAGACAAGTCCAGCATGGAGACATTAGATCAGCATTTCAGCCTGGGCTGCCTGGCCAAGTCCATTACAGCACTGCCCTCCCGGGATGGCCGGCGGCTGCCCTGCCCGGTGGCCGCCTCCACAAGTCCTGCCTTCCCAGGGGCTGCCAGAATGACCCGCCCAGTCCATCGGAGTCCAGCCTAGGGCGAGGAGGCCTCCCCTATTGCAGGCAGGAGGCCTCCTTGGAGGAACCCAGAGTCCCCGAGGATCAGATCCTTGTCCTGTGCATTATCCAGACCCCAAGATGGAGCGATGGATGGCAGTCCTGTGAATGGGGAGGGTCAATCCATGCTCCCAAGAGCTGGCAACAATCAAATGCTTATGTGTCACTTTCCCTTGGGGGCAGGAACTTGCTCTAAGGGCTTTTGTTAATTCTCACAGGATTTCACAGAAGAGAAAAACCAAAGCACAGAGCAGATAAGAAATACGCACTGGCAGGGTGCTGAGACCTAGCAGTAGCTCAGAGGAGAGAAGCCACATTACTGCCCCTGATGCAATCCACCAAGAGCCAGGACAGGGGCGCCCATAAGAGCCGGTGGTGTCCCGCATGTATGGTATGCAATGAGAAAATCAGTGGGCCAAACATCAGGAGAGAGTCTTCCTGACTCCATCACCTCCTTTTGCCACAGCTTTTGACCCGGGAAGGTGCCAGACCACTCACAGCTGTGGCTGCACCCATCCAGCCCTGCAGAATGGAGGGCCCAGGATCACCTGATTCCTGGCTGGCCCATCTGGCCACAGAGTGCGAGCTCTTCTCTGATGCCACTGTGCCTCTTCATCCCTCTGGGCTGTCACCAAGCTGACCTACACATGTCTATGCAGGGTTTGAGCTTTACAGAGGTCACTGTAATTGAACTGCAGTGATGCGGAGTTTGTAAAAAAAAAAAATGTAACTGAGCCTGGTTGGCTCAGTTGGTTAAACATCCAACTCTTGATTTCGGCTCAGGTCATGATCTCGCAGTTCATGGGGTTGAGCACCGAGTCAGGCTCTGCGCTGACAGTGTTGAGCTTGCTTGGGATTCTCTTTCTCCCTGTGTCTGCCCCTCCCCACTCGATAAATAAATAAACATTAAAAAAAAAACTAACCGAGGCACTCCTTGGACAACTGTTTTTCATCCGCCCATAACACCAGCCCCATTCTAAACATTTTGGGGCTCAAACAGTATTTCGATCTACTGATTTTGCCCCAGCTCCGTGATTGATGGGGAAGCCATTGTACCCATCCCTATTGGCCAAGGGCGATCCAGCCAGGAATGGATGTGGAACACTGGCTGGATCAAAGTTTTCCCCACGACTTTTTTTTTTGTTAGATTGTTTTTTGTTTTTCTTATTATTTTTTTTTAAATTTTCATTAGTTCTTTATTTGAAAGTTCTTTGTTTAGGTGTATAAGCCTTCATTTATGTTAAAATTTTGCGCATGCATCTGATTCTCTTTATTATATATACATTATCATCCACTGTGGACAACATGCTATCTTTTTTTTTTAATTTTATAATAGTTTATTTTCAAATTGGTTTACATATAACACTCAGTGTTCATCCCAACATGTGCCCTTTTTAATGCCCATCAACCCCTCTCCCCCCTCCATCATCCCCCTCACCCTCAGTTTGTTCTTAGTCTTTGAGAGTCTCTTATGTTTTATCTCCCTCCCTCTCTGTGTCTTTTTTTCCTTTCCCCTCTTCCCCTCCCCCTGGTTTTTGCTTAGTCTCACAAAGTCCACCTATTCGTGGAAACATATGGTATCTGTCTTTTTCTGACTGACTTATTTCACTTAACATAATACCCTCCAGTTCCATCCATGTTGCTACACATGGCCAGATTTCATTTTTTCTCATTGCCACGTAGTAGTCCATTGTATATATGTACCACATCTTCTTTATCCACTCGTCAGTTGATGGGCACTTGGTCTCTTTCCATGATTTGGCTATTGTCGAAAGTGCTGCTATGAACATTGGGGTACACGTGCTCCCATGCATCAGCATTCCTGTGTCTCTTGGGTAGATTCCTAGCAGGGCTATTGCTGGGTCATAGGGTAGCTCTATTTTCATTTTTTTGAGGAACCTCCACAGCGTTTTCCAGAGTGGTTGCACCAGTTTGCATTCCAACCAACAGTGTAGGAGGGTGCCTGCTTCTCCACATCCTCGGCAGCATCTATAGTTTCCTGATTTGTTCATTTTAGCCACTCTGACTGGTGTGAGGTGGTATCGCAGTGTGGTTTTGATTTGTATTTCCCTGATGATGAGTGACATTGAGCATCGTTTCATGTGTCTGTTGGCCATCTGAATGTCCTCTTTGGAGAAGTGTCTATTCATATCTTCCGCCCATTTCTTCACTGGGTTGTTTGTTTTTCGGGTGTGGGGTTTGGTAAGTTCTTTATAGATTTTAGATATTAGTCCTTTATCTGATGTCATTTGCGATGATCTTTTCCCATTCCGTTGGTTGCCTATTCGTTTCGTTGGTTGTTTCTTTTGCTGTGCAGAAGCTTTTTCTCTTGATGAGGTCCCAATAGTTCATCTTTGCTTTTAATTCCCTTGCCTTTGGAGACGTGTCGAGTAAGAAATTGGTGCGTCTTAGGTCAAAGAGGATTTTTCCTGCTTTCTCCTCTAGGATTTTGACGGTTTCCTGTCTCACATTCAGATCTTTTATCCATTTAGAATTTATTTTTGTGAGTGGTGTAAGAAAGTGGTCTAGTTTCATTCTTTTGCATGTTGCTGTCCAATTCTCCCAGCACCATTTGTTAAAGAGGTTGTCTTTTTTCCATTGGATACATTTTCCCGCTTTGTCAAAGATTAGTTGGCCATATACTTGCAGCTCCATTTCTGAGTTTTCTATTCTATTCCATTGGTCTATGTGTCTGTTTTTGTGCCAATACCATACAGTCTTGATGACTACTGCTTTGTAGTAGAGGTTAAAGTCTGGGATTGTGATGCCTCCTGCCTTGGTTTTATTCTTCAGTATTATTTTGGCTATTCGAGGTCTTTTGTGGTTCCATACAAATTTTAGGTTTGTTTGCTCTAGCTTTGAGAAGAATGCTGGTGCAATTTTGATTGGGATTGCATTGAATGTGTAGATTGCTTTGGGTAGTATTGCCATTTTAACGATATTTATTCTTCCAATCCATGAGCATGGGATGTTTTTCCATTTCCTTGTGTCTTCCTCAATTTCCTTCATAAGTTTTTTGTAGTTTTCAGTGTAGAGGTCTTTCACATCTTTGGTTAGGTTTATTCCTAAGTATTTTATGGTTTTTGGTGCAATTGTGAAAGGGATTAGCTTCTTTATTTCTCTTTCTGCTGCTTCATTGTTGGTGTATAGAAATGCCACCGATTTCTGTACATTGATTTTGTACCCTGCTGTCAGCACAGAGCCCTGTGCGGGGCTCGAACTCACTGACTGCGAGATCATGACCTGAGCTGAAGTCAGATACTCAACCAACTGAGCCACCCAGGTGCCCCTCCCCACGACTTATAACTTGGGGTCTCGGTCTGTTTCCTGGAGGGGAGTTGGGAGATGTGCAGGGTGAAGCTGCCCAGGCCCAAGTGCTTGAGATAGAGACAGAGCATCAGTGGGGGAGGGGCAGAGAGAGAGGGAGACACAGAATCCGAAGCAGGCTCCAGGCTCCGAGCTGTCAGCACAGAGCCCGACGCAGGGCTTGAACTCACAAACCGCAAGATCATGACCTGAGCCGAAGTCGGACGCTCAACCGACTGAGCCACCCCGGTGCCCCAATATTTTAGGTTTCTGACCCCTCCACTCCTTTGTTTTGCCTTCCATTATTTGGCCAGCTTCCCCAGATTTTGTCCTATAAAATTCAGTTAATAGCATCTTCATTAGCATCACTTCTTGTGTCTCTGAAGATGAGTGTGTCTCCTGAAAACCTAGTGTTTGTCAGGCCTTTCCTTCCCACATTGAACACTGCCCCTCCCATGGGAGTGCACTGCCAGGTGAAGGGACTGACTCTGTGTGGTAGGCACCTTGTCCTGAAGGCAGGTGACATTGACTCCTCTGCCCACTCTGGCCCAGAGGACTAGGGTAGGTCAAGGTCAAAGGTGGCATGAGTCAAGGTGAGTTTGTCTGAAGCAGCATCCAGGCAAGGAGAGACGTGGGATAATAACTCACCTAAAGGATGGCCTTTCTCCAGGCAACAAGGACCCCATTTCTCTCCCACTGGCAGTTCTAGGAACAGAGTACTCCTTGGCCACCTACCCCTTTCCTCAGTGTAAGACGACTCCCCAGCAGTTAGGCCAGGGAAACATGGAGACCCTGTTTTCTATCTTTACCGTCTTTTTCAAGAGTTCATGAGATTTTCCAATGTCCCCACCTGACTCTCCCCACAGATGATTTTTTTTATATAATTGACATATAACATTATGTTAGTTTCAGGTGTACAACACAATGATTCAATATTTGTATATATTGCAAAACGATCACTACAGTAAGTCTAGTTAACATCCTTAATGCTACGTAGTTATAAAATTTCTTTTTCTTGTGATGAAAACTTTTAAGATTTACTCTCTTAGCAACTTATAAATATACAATACAGTATTATTAACTCTAGTCCCCATGTTGTATACCACGTCCCCATGACTTATCTAACTTATAGCTAGAAGTTTATACTTTTTAACCCCTTCACCCAACAAATGATTTTTAATAAGGGGACACAGTGGACTAACTTAGCTTGCTGTGTTGGGCTGAGGGAGAGAGACAAAGACAGAGACAGGGAGGGAAAGAGGGAGATGGAGGTGGAGGAAATGGGGGAGGGTGGAGAGAGGGAGAAATAGTAAGAGGAGGGAGGGAGAGAGAAGGGAGAGAAGCACATTCACAGAGAGCAAAGCAAGAGTGCAGCTCTGCCCTTACTAGCCAGGCTTTTACACTGAAAATGCCCAGCACCATCTGAAGACAGATGATCTCAGAATTGGGAGAAGTCAGGCAGGTCAGAGGCTCAGAGATAGGCTCCAAATATAGCAGCCCTGAGAACCAGGAAGGGGCTCTGGTCACCTTCAGATGATCAGTAGGGTGCTCGAGCCACTGTGCTAGCCAGGGCAGAGAGGCTGCATTCTCCGGGCACGCTGGGCGAGGACAGCAGGAGGCAGCAGGCTGTCCTGAATAGCAGGGATCAGATCTTCCTAGACATGATCGGCCAACCATCAAGGTTTGATGTTCAGTTACCCCCTATCTGTCCCCTTACACGGCAGTGCCCTGGAATGGGCTCATTCCTGATCATGAGAGAATGCCGTGACATCTTCAGAAATTTTGTGAGCCGGCTGTTAAAACACAGCTCTTATGGAAAATGAAATTATAGGAGGGTGCCTACTTCTCCACATCCTCGCCGGCATCTATAGTTTCCTGATTTGTTTATTTTAGCCACTCTGACTGGTGTGAGGTGGTATCGCAGTGTGGTTTTGATTTGTATTTCCCTGATGATGAGTGGTGAGACTAAGCAAAAACCAGGGGGAGGGGAAGAGGGGAAAGAAAAAAAAAGACACAGAGAGGGAGGGAGATAAAACATAAGAGACTCTCAAAGACTAAGAACAAACTGAGGGTGAGGGAGATGGGGGGGGGAGAGCGGGTGATGGGCATTAAAAAAGGGCACATGTTGGGATGAACACTGGGTGTTTTATGTAAACCAATTTGAAAATAAACTATTAAAAAAAAAGTCAAATAAAAGAAATTATAAACTTACAATTAAATACATTGCATCAAAAACAAAGGTAATACACAGATCACACCTACCTCATCACTTCTTAATTAATTTACTCTATTTTACAATTGAGTTTATTTATATATATTTATGATCTATACGGTGGAAATACCATATAATAGGTGCTATAATATGTAAAAATGTGTGTGATATGTACATCTCTCCCCAGCTCCAAGTTCAATGATGTCTCGCTGGCAGGAGTATTTATACCATTAGACATTGCAAACGCTACTAATCAGGGTCTCGCCCCTCCTTATCCCCAGAGTGCTAACTATTCTTAACATATCAAATTCCAAGAGTTTGAGTCATCACTCTGCCTCCCATAGGGAAGGTGCTCAGCACACAGCTCAGATCAGTCAATGTGTATTTAAATAGTATTTTTTTGTTTTACTCTTAGAGAGAGAGAGAGAGCAAGCTGGGGAGAGACGGAGAGAGAGAGAGAGAGAGAGAGAGAGAGAATTTCAAGCAGCCTCCACCTTCAGTGCGGAGCCCGACTCGGGACTAGATCTCATGACTCTGGGATCATAACCCAAGCTGGAAATCAAGAGCTGGACACTTAACTGACCTAGTCACCCAGGCGGCCCCAATCAATGTGTATTTAATAAACAAGGAAAAGCACTGTCAGTATTTATGGCTGTAGTGCTCCTCAAACTTCCCAGGACAGTTTCGATGCAAATGTTTTTCCCTGTGGTCAGACTACAGGACCCAGTTAAGTTTCAGAACCAGTGCTGGATGCATGGGGCCACTTTGAGATAAATGGCTGATTTACAGTCCTCTCTTTCCATCCCCATAGCACCAATGACTCTTTTCTTTGTACGTTAATTGCATTTTTAATCCCCCGAATTTAGGTCATAGGTACCTCAAATTACCTTCTTATTTACAGACTCCAAGATCAAATGCTGAAAGCTTGAGGGGAAAGAACCAGTCTTTTCCAGGGCCAGATTTGAAAATTAATAAATAATAATAATCATGATGATAATGACAACTCTCAAACTTAAACATCTATTGCCTAAAATAAGCAGTTTAGAGCTTGAAATCCAAGTAATTCACAAACCATGCAGCTGGTGACCGCCCCCCTCCAAAGCTAATTGAAGATAGCTGGTCTCTCCAAGAAGCAAACCCTGTGCACTTCCTCTCTCCCAGGCCCTAGGCTCGCTTGGCCACACAAGGCATATAAAAACCCCATTTGGAGAATCACTTGTTTCCCACGTGGTTCTTCCGTCCGTGTAATTTAAGAAACATACAATTCCCGCACCCAGATTTGGAAGTCACAAGTGGTGCACACCTGATAGGGAAGCCAGAGGCTGGAGGAGTGGTTTTTCTCTCTGCTTACACCCATGAGCTGGCTTCTAGAGATTCAAGCCACTTTCTACGGAGTTAAGGCTGATATACACAGAGGGGAAAAAGTGGGTCGTAAATTCCAAAGGAGGGTCCCCAGCCAACCATGCCATCAGGAGCTGGAGGAAGAGATGAGGAGGAAGTATGTCAGCATGTTAACTGTGCTCATCTCTGAGTGGTGGGGTTGCGGAGATTTTCATTGTCTTATTTATAGCTCTCTGAATTTTCCAAATTCCAATGCTCGATGATGAACAGATACAGCATTTTGCTTATAGTTGGGGTTGGGGACATTATTTGTTTGCTTGATTTGTAAAAGGGAACAGGGTTGTGTCTTTGCTCCCCTCTGAGTGCCCTGGGCTGGGGTCATTTGGCGTTTCCGAAAGTGGGCCCATCCAGCCCCATGTAAATCATCCCAATGCATGGTTTGTTACTTAATTAGCTGCTGAGGGCCTTCATTTTTTAAACATGGTGATTTAGGGGTGCCTGGGTGGCTCAGTCGGTTGAACATCAGACTTCGGCTCAAGTCATGATCTCTTGGTTTATGGGTTCGAGTCCCACATTGGGCTAACTGCTCTCAGCGTGGAGCCTGCTTCAGGTCCTCTGTCCCTTTCTCTCTCATCCCCTCCCCCGCACTTGTGCAGGCATGTGCCCACCCACGCACTTTCTCTCTCAAAAATAAACATTAAAAAAAAAACCTTTAAAAAGTAAAAAACAAAAAATGGTGATTTAGACAAGGGGGCTACTCAGCAGAGTGATTTTTTTTGTAAACATGGCACTAGTAATGGTGCTGAAGTTTTTATACGACTTGACAGTTCCCATCTTTCACCAG
This sequence comes from Paguma larvata, assembly GCA_030068075.1. Taxonomy (NCBI): domain Eukaryota; kingdom Metazoa; phylum Chordata; class Mammalia; order Carnivora; family Viverridae; genus Paguma; species Paguma larvata. Next base: position 123,461,743 of record CM057827.1, on the reverse strand, counting down.
TGGTGAAAGGCACCTGGCTCTTCTATAGACTCCATGGCAAGTACTGCTGGTTACCGATCCAACAGCTAGTTTTTTCCACTGCTAATAGCTATTCTAGATCTCTTCATTCCATTCTAATTTTGATGAAGGCATCCATATGCCCAGCAAAAATATATCCACTTTCTGGCTCGGCCACAGCTCAGCAGCCATGTGATCCAGATTTGGGGGAGAGATGGGGTGACCAGCTCAGCTAGACCGGCCCTTGGCCTGTGGTCCCTCCTCCTCTTTCCTGCCTGCAAAGTAACAACAGCTTGAAGGTGCTCAGCTCTGCCTTTGTCAGCTGCTCCACCCAGAATAAGACCTATCTTCGCCTGACTTAGCCACTGAAGGTTATGTTTCCCAAAGTGGAAGGTGTTCTCCCTTAAAGTGAATTCGGCTTCTGTCTCTGGCCAGATTCATTGTGTTTTTGTGGCTTCCAGTTCTGGCCACTCCATTTCCAGGGCTTCTGGAACTAAGAGATGCCCGGATACACACAATGATGCAGGATCATCTAGCTCCTCAGCGTGGGCCTAAGTTTTCCGAAGTGGGAACATAGGTCTCTGGGATCTCTTCCATGCCCAGCGAAGAGCCATGCACGGACTCATTTATTCCTTCAGCGAATGCCTCTGATCCAGGCAAGGTTCAGTGTGAACAAGTCGGGGTACATTCCTGCGGAGCAGCTAGAAATCTAATCTAACAAATACAGATACAACGATTTCAGGTAGTAAAAGTAGTGTGAATAAAAATAAAACGGAGTGGTGGGATGGGAGAGGCCATCCAGCTAGGGTGGTCAGGCAAGGGGCTATGTCCTCTGCCTTGTGATAGTAGTGACCTGATAAGAGTAAGGGGGCGAGCCGTATGAAAATTTAAAGGAAAGACATTAGACAGTGGAAATAAAGTCCTAAGGCCATGACGCAAATCAAATAATAGTGGGGCATCTGGGTGTCTCAGTCAGTTAAGCATCAGGCTTTTGATCTTGGCTCGGGTCACGATCTCATGGTTTGTGGGAAAGAGCCCCATGTTGAGCTCTGTGCTGATAGTGAGGAGCGTTCTTGGAATTCTCTCTCCCTCTCTCTGCCCCTCCCCCACTCACAAACAAGCACACCCGCGTGCTCTCTCAAAATAAATAACTAAACTTAAAAAAAAAAGAAATCCAGTATGATAGCACATACGTTCTATAATACTCTGGGCTCTTTTCAGGGCTTTAAATATTTTACATGTTTAACCCTCACAGCAACTCTAGAAGATAGTTGCTATTATTACCCCCACTTTATAGATGAAGAAACTGCAAACCAGAGAGGTCATTTGCCTAAGGTCACACAGCAATTCAACAATGTATTTTTTTTTATTTCCAGGGCCCAAATACTGGATTCACGGGTAATAAACATCCAGTCTTTCCTGTATAAAATTGTAAGCCTATATCCAGGCCTTTAATGTCTGAGGATGTGGTATTGTACTATTGTCGCCTTTGGGATAGGTGATGGGATATGACCTGTTTTGCCATAATTCCGAATAGCTGGAAACAATCAACTATTTTTAAGTCAATCATTTAACCCTACTACAACCCTTTTTATAAATTATTAACAGTTTTAGTGAGTTATAATTCACATCCTATATAATTTACCCACGAAAGTGTACAAGTCAGTGGCTTTTAGTATGTCCACAGGGCTGTGCCTCCATCACCATAACCCATTTTTAGAACATATCCATCACCACAAAAAGAAACCCTGTACGTTTTAGCAGGTCCCACCCATTTCCTCCCCAATCCCAGCTTGGCCCTAGGACAGCACCCATCTATTCTCTACCTCTATGGATTTGCCTATGCTAGAGATTTCATATAAATGGAAATATACAATATTGGTCCTTTTTGTCTGGCTTCTTCTTCTTTCACTTACCTCAATGTTCTCCAGGTTCATCCATGTTGTAACATGTGAGAGGTTCACCCATGTCATAACATGTAACGTGTACGAATGCATACAATATGCATTCATTCCTTTTTATGGCCAAATAACATTCCATGATATACCCCATTTTATTTATCCATTCACCAACTGATGGATGTTTGGGTTGTCTCCACTTTTGGGGTTGCCATGAACAGCGTTACCAGGAGCATTCACGTACAACTTTCTGAGTGGACTGGGGTCTCCATTCTCCTGGGGAGATCCCTGGGAGTAGAAGTGGTGGGTCACACTCCACAGTCATGCTCCACGGTTTTGACAAGCTTTACTGAGGGGTGCAGCTTTACTCTTCTTGGGCCATTTCCCTCCAGCAGCTGCGCTTACCCCTGATGGGTGTACTTGAAACCAGCCCAGAGGAGGGAGGGGCTTTGGCTTTCACAAAAGTTGGTTGGCTTCCCTGGTCATCTCCCTTAGACAATCAGAAACATCTTTCCCAGCAAATTGTTGGGGGTGAGGGGTTCTAATTAATGACATTTTATTACTGAAACTTATTTTGGGAGTGACAAAATATCGGCATTGTCTTACTGATGCTTGAAGTGGTAACTTCCTGTATACACTCCACCTCTGGGGAGCAGATCCCAAAAGTTAGCCATTTGGTGTCCTCTTGGCAGGAGGAGAGGGTCAGAATGGAAATAAGTGAATTTCTCCCTTCATAAGCAAAGGATAACTAGCTTTGCTGCCCCTTCCCAGGGTTGAGGTGAACCCACCAGTTACCTTGTCACTGTCCACTGCTAATGACTCATGAGACCGGCAAGGACTCTCTGCCCCCGTTGTGGGCACAGGGCTGCCCTACAGCCTAGAAAGGCCCAGAACAGGCCGGACGGGCTCTGCTTCCCCCTCCCACCCCCCACGTGTGTCCAGTCCGCAGGGAGACAGGCTGAGGCCTCTCTGAGGAAGTGGGCTGGGCCCCGCCTGGTGTTCCTCTCTCCCCCGTCAGCGCAGCACTTAGATGACAGCAGGCTTCCAGGTGGGAAGTGCAACATCCGGGCGTCTTCGAGGCCTGTCCAAAGATCCAGATGTTTGGCATCGACGGCCCCCAAACCTGAGTGATTGAATCTGACACTTTTTTATAGAGTGTAGGCACAGCTGTCCAAAGGAAGCTCGTCTATATTCACTCCTTCTCTCCCGGCTCCAGTGTGCTTTACATTCTGATTGCAGCAAACTTTTGGCAGCTTCCCTCCATTCTGATGCTGGGGAAAAACCCAAGAGACCCCACCCCCCAGCCTCCGTAAGAAGGAGGGAGACCAGGAGGCTGGCCTATTTGATGGAAGGGTGAGAAGGGGGTCCAGATGAAATAGTGCTGTGGGAGAGGGTGTCCTGCACTGGATGGGGGTTCGACAAGACAGTCTTTGAGGTCACTCTCTGCTCTAAAGCAAGTTCAACAGACGCCCCTCTTCTTAGAACCCGGAAAGAGGTTCTTCCTTAGGAGTCCTTGGAGGGGCAAGACAGAGAAGGAATGGGGACTTCCAGAGGTCCCAGAGGGGACCCTACTGAGTGTCTTTTCTTCTCCCACCTCACGCTTCTCCCAACTGCCCAGCATCCCTGGGGTCCCCATCTGGCCCACTGGATAGACCACTTTCCTTTCCCAGAACACACCATGTCCTCTTCTGCCTTCCTTCCTTTCCTTGGCTACCTGTCAATCTTCATCATCTTTCTTGGCTCAGCTCCAATGCCCCTTCCCTGTGGCCATCGGTGAGCACCCAGCAGAGCTACTGACATCTCTTTCCTAAGCCTGAGAGATAAGGATGCACTTCCTTGAGAGCTTTCCTTGCCTAGCACGTCCCCAAGGACAGGGATGGGAATCGTCCCTTCTACAAGCTTCCTAGCCATCTCAGAGCCCAAAACAGGACAGCATCATGCGAGCTCAGTGGAAGTTTGTGAACATGAAATAAAGGGAAAGCCTGTCGGAGGGCAAAGAGACAGTGTCATAGTCAGCATGAAGGAACACAGAGGAGGAAGGAGAGAGTTTATCTGATGGTGCTGAGACCACGAGCTGGGTGCTTGCAATTAGGGGACCCTTAGACTTGCATCCCCTCAGGTGATTTAAATACCGTGACAGGGTCAACCTTAAGAATTAGGTGATCATACTTCGGGGCACCTGGGTGGCTCACTCAGACTCAGTTAATCGTCTGACTCTTGATTTCAGCTCAGGTCATGATCTCACAGTCCATAGGTAGGAGCCCCACATCGGACTCTGCACTGATAGCACAGAGCCTGCTTGAGATTTTCTCTCTCTCCCTCTCTCCCTGCCCCCCCCTCTCAAAAATAAATAAGCTAAAAAAAATAATTAGGAGATCGTACTTAAAAATCCAGATTTTTGGCATCTGGTAAAAAAAACTCAGATGGTCCCAAACAAGAGAGGCCTGAGCTGGGTGGGGGCTACCCACTTGGCCAGGCAGGGTCCAGCCTCCTTTTCCCTTGGTAGTTTCTGCCCTGGGTTCAGTGGGCATCTATTTGCCACTCCCCATGCTGGGAGGTGCTAAGTGGAAGGTGCTTGCCTTGGGAAGGGCAGCAAAGAAAGTAATTTCCCCAAGATTTTGTTTAGGGACTTACTGGGGTTTTAAATCACACCCAGAGCTCCCTTTTCCCTTCCCCAAAGTAAAAGATCTCGGAGCCTCATTTAGAGCACTCTCCAAAGCCACGAGGTGTCTGAATCTCAGGTTCTCTCTGGACACACCTGCTGCCACAGGTGTATGTAGGAGTCGTGATGGTCCTCCAACATTCCATCCACATACTATGGACACTTATTTTCCCATCTTTACTTCCCGTTCATAGAACGAAATTTTTTTTTTTGTTAAAAAACATCGTTAAAAGCAAGAAGCACAGACTGGGGATTGGGGGTGAGGAGGAGGGAGGGGGGATTCCTGAGGGGCTGCAGGAAACTTGTGGGGGCTGGTGATGTGCCCACTATCCTGACTGTGGTGATGGTTTCACAGTGGAGGGGAGGGCCATACCTGAATCTAAGTTAGCAAACTGTCCACTGAAACAGGCCCCACTTGTTACATGTCAGTTATACCTCAGTGAAGCTGGAAGGTGCATTTTTGAAAGAAGCAAGTTTATCACTAAAAGGTAAATGGCTTCACAGTGCCTGAGTGGCTCAGTCCATTGAGCATCGGACTCCTGTTTTCGGCTCGGGTCATGATCTCACAGCTCCTGTGTTCCAGTCCCGAGTCAGGTCTGTACTGACAACGCAGAGCCTGCTCAAGATTCTCTCTTTCCTTCTCTCTCTGCCTCTCCCCAGCTTGTGCTCTCTCTTTTGCGCTCTCTCTTTCTATCTCTCAAAATAAATAAATAAACTTAAAAAGAAAAAAGGTAAAAAGCTTCAGCATGGAAACATAAACCTCACTGAGCCCAGAGACTCCAATGTGAACAGCGTGTTGGGCATTTGGGAGAGCAGGTCAGTAGCGAGGGGCCCAGGGCTCAGAGGTCCAGGGGCCAGGGTGTGCCCTGGTGCCCTCAGACAACCCCACCTTTCTCCCACCTGTTCCATCATCCTCTCCCCAGTTGCCCCTCCTGGGGCTTCCTTCTCCCTGTCCCCCACAGAAGAAGTGCTTTGCCGATCCTTGGTGGGTGGGTGCTAACAGCTCTCAGTTGAGGAGGATCTCACCCTGCCACAGCAGGTTCTGAGCCCCAGAGACCTCTCTCTGAGAGTGAAAGGTATGGGGGGCCATACCTTCTTCCCCACCCTCTTCCTCGACACCTGTCACCCGTGTCCTCTGGGAGAGGCCTGCCATCCGTGGCCTGCTCATCCCTGCAGCCACTCCCAAGGGGGACTCTCAAGGCTCTGTTTTTGCCTTTGCTGAAGCCCACGACGTGCATACCAAACAGTTCATCGACAGAAATAAAAACGAGCAGCCTTATATTAGCAACAAAGGTTAACCTCACTGAGCACTCCTTTCTCCCTCCTCCTGCCTGGCCAGCCCCTCTGAAGGCCGGGAGGGCAGGCAGTGGACCAGCTTGGGTGGTCGGCCTGCCAGGGAGGCCTCTCCATTCCGGTGACTGTGGGCCGCCTGGCGAGCGCTGCTCTCCGTCTCCTTAATGAAGTCTGACTCCGCTGGGAAGCATGTGTTTGGACAAAATGTAACTAGGGGAGGAGTGGGTGAGCAAGAAAGGAGGGGGCAAAGCCCCACTGACCCAGTCCAAGTATCCCCACACACACGGGAAGGCAGGGACAGTGTTTTCCGGGCATGTTTGCCCCTTCTGGACTGGGCTCGGGCTGCAAGGCATGCTGGGACCTCTGTGGCGGGAGGCTACGTACGACCTGAGGGAGTTGATCTTGATGCATGACATGTCTTTAGGGAGAGGGGGCATCAGTCCTGTACCCTGTTTCCAAAGGACTTGGATGTCTTTGGCCTTGTTCTGGCCACTCCAGTGGTACTCAGAGGGTCTGGGCTCCTGGGGGCAGAAGTGAGGGTGAGGGAGGATCAAGGGTCAGATGGCTCTTAGCTCCAACAGGACAATATCCTAATCCAATGGTGAGAATACAGGAAATGGACGCTGCCCTTGAGGTCTTGGGGAAAAGAGGATGACCAAGGGTCTGGCGGAGCCAATGCTCAGCACGGGAGATCTGGGTACAGATGCAGATCCTTTGGTCCTGCCCTTGCTCTCAGGCCATCTGGACCATTCTTTCACCCAGCACTCATCCTACAGGCAGGCACGTCACCCTCAGCCTGCTCTGTCCCTCTTTCCCAGCCCATTTTCTACTTCCCCATCTTTGGACTCATTTTTTCCTCTTGAACTTGACTCTGAGAACCATCTCTCAGCTTTGAACAGTTACTGCCCTCGTAGGCCACAATGTGGCCAGTCCCAGTGGTTCCTCAGAGGTCCACCCCCATCAGCCCAGCTCAGCTCTGGACCCAGTCCCATAGCACAAGGACAGTGCAAGTGATGCCCACAGCTGCACTCAGGCCTATGAGTGAGAGAGAGGGGAGTGCCTGGTGAGACAGACTGGCCTGGTACCACAGCACAAAGCTGGCACCTCATTGGCAGCTCAGGACCCTGCTGGTCACCAGGCCAGGGTCTACCAGGCAGTGCTAGGGGTCCCCAGTGGGCTTCTGCCCTGCTCTGTATTAAGTACAGCATTGGCAGTGGTAGTCAAGAGGGGTGTTGGATAGAGCCTGTGGGAACTGGCTTCAGTGACTATTTGTTTATCTATTGCTTCGTAACAAACCACCTAAAAACTTAGTGGCTGAAACCACCCCTCCTTTACCACTATTACCTCTTGAGCTTCTGGAAGTTGACCTGGTAGCTCTGGCTACACTGTTCTCACTCAGGAGTTTTGCGGGGTTGCTGTGAGTAGCTGGGGTCAGAGCCATTTGAAAGGGTTTCTGCACTTATAGGTCAGACAGTCAATGCTATCAGTGGGGGTCTCACCTGGGACACCTCCTGTAGCTCCTCAATGTATTGTGTGGGTTTCCTCACAATATGGCGGCTGGCTTCCAGGGCTAAGCATCCCAAAAGAGAGACTGGAAGAAACTGTCCTGTCTTTTATTACCTTTCTTCCCAGGTCATGTTGTCCCATTTATTTCTGCCCTCTTCTAATCCTCAGAAGGGCAGAATTCAGCTTGGGCCAGACTGAAGGAGAGGGCAATTAGGTTCTACCTCTTGATAGGAGGTATCTCAAAGAGTTGATGAATAGGTTTGAAAACCTCCTGAGTGACTCCTGCTGAGCTGGGCCTGGAAAAACAGAGCATGGAAATTAAAGATAATTTCTAGGATTTTATCCTCTCTCATTGTCATCAGAATCTTTGGCTCCAAGCTGGCCTTCGTATTGAGGATACCTTTATCACGACAAGCGTGAGGAGCTCAAAATGCCTGCTCATGGGGTTCAGACACTGGGGACTCTTAAATGTATATGACTAGTCTTTTCAATGGGCACCTGCTCACCTGAGTTGGGGGTCATACCCTCAGGACACAGCGCAATGCTCACGCAACATAGGGAAGGGCCTGTGCTCTCTGAAGGAAAGTGTGCTATAGGAAGGCCCGTGAGGACCTCCTCTGGGTTCTTGCCTTTGTAGAGAGAAAAACCTTTTTTCCTCCACCCTCTTGAGTTCTTTACCAAGAGGCCTGCAAATTAAACCTATAAAAGTCATACTAACAAGAGAAAAGAACAGATATAATTATGTATGTGTGCCCAAGACTTCTCAAAGAAATGTCACTCAGGGAGGCACTTGGAATTTGGAACTTGTATACCATATTAACAAAAAACTAGTAAAAGACAAGACACATCCCAAGGGTTTGGGGCTTCTGGAGGTGGTGAGTTGTGGGAAGGTCAGCATATGGAGGGAAACTCACAGAAGGGAAGGGATATTTCAGTAAGGTTTGTTTATGCAGATTCAAGTTGGTGCAGTCTCAGTAATGGATGGTTTCCTTTTCCTGGTGTGGGAGAAGGGAGGGAAACACCTTCACAAGGGGAAATGTATGCCCTGCCTTGAGGAAGATAGGGGGAGGGTAGAGTTTTTTCTGGGTCTGCTGTTTTTCTGTTGTCTTCAGGTCAAAATAATCCTTATGCCAAAGGGGTATGTTTTGGGGGCAGCACATTCTGATCCCCTTTACCTTCATTCTGTGGTTGTGAATCTGTCCACCCACCATGCTGTCCTTCGTTCCAGGGGCGCATGCACAATGGTCTTTGGAGTCAGATGACAGGTAAGATTCCTGGCTCTGACCCTGACCAGCGGTTCAATCTCAAGCATCACCAGCCAGCTTCCTGAGCCTCAGTTTCCTCTTCGGTAAAGCAGAGGGAACCACAGTGCCTACCCCCTAAGGGGAGGTTCCATGCGAAGGGATGAGAAAACAGTCAGCATATAGCAGATACTGCATATTTGTCAGGTGGATGTTACCTTAGAAGGGGCAGTGATGATAATGGTGATTTCTGAGCCATGTAGCACATCGCCCCAAACATCCTAACGGATATGATCTCATCGAATCCTTACAGTTCTTTCGCTGTGTGGATGAGAACGTGAAAGCTCAGGCCAGCACCTGGCCCAGGTCACAGAGCCCATGGCTGTAACTCAGGCTCCTGGTCCCACACAACTCCTGTCCCAGTCAGGGCTTCCCTGGGTGGCTCACTAAGACAATGAATCCGGATGTCCCAAAGGTCCCAGGAAGGTGTGGATGTGAGGGGGAGGGTTGTGAAGGACTCCACGTGGCGGGAGGGTGGTCCTGAAAATTTGGGGTTACCCTGAAGGCAAGCTGAAAAGGAGAGACAACAGCAAGGTCAGGAGGAAGGCCAAGGGGACGAGAACAGGAAGAACCAGAAAGAGGCAGGTAGATAGAAAGAACGAGATGCAGGGAAAGAGCAGGCTCGGTGAGGTGAAGCATCTAGGGGACACAGAGTAGGGGTCAAACCTGGACAAGTCAGCACATAAAGCCCATATGTGCTACAGCATGTGGGAGGCCACATCTGTTGTGTCTTCACAACTGGAGACAACTGGAAACTGGCAACTCTGGAAAGGTGTGAGTGAGCATCAAGAGGGCAGGAAGAGTAGGCTCGGCTGGGCTGTGAGGGATAAGGTGAGCCTGCAGGAAGTCTGGAGGAGCCAGAGTGGGAGGAAAAAAAAGGAGGTGAGCCTGAGTGTGGGGAACGGGGTTCCAGTTTGGTCACTGCACAGAAGGGGCAGTGCCCTGGGCTCTCTGCTATAGACTCAATGTTTGTGTCCCCCCAGAAATGTTAAATCCTAACCCCCAGGGGCACCTGGGTGTCTTGGTCAGTTAAACATCCAACTCTTGATTTCACCTCAGATCATGATCTCACGGTTCATGAGTTCCAGCCCCAGGCTCTGCTGACGCTGTGGAACCTGCTTGGGATTCTCTCTCTCCCTCCCTCTCTGTCTCCCTGCCCTGCTCTCTCTCTCTCTCTCTCTCTCTCTCTCTCTCTTTCTCTCTCTCTCCCTCTCTCTCTCTCTCAAAAATAAATAAACATTAAAAACAAAATCCTAACCCCCAATGTGATGCCATTAGGAGGTGGGGCCTTTGGGAGATGATTGGGTCAGTAGGGGAGAGTCCTCAAGAATGGGATTAGTACCCTTATATATGGGACCCCAGAGAACTCCCTCGCTCCTTCCACCATGGAGAACATGGCAAGGCTTCGCAGCTTGCACAACTGTGAGAAATAACTATTGGTTGTTTAAGCCACTTATCTAAGGAATTTGTGTCATAGCAGTCCAAAGAGACCAACGCATCCTCTGATCCCAAGAAATTCAAGGCCCTCAGCGGGGTGTGTGGGGCCCAGGGCATACTGTTGGCAGGTCTGACCATCCTGAGTATTGTTGAGAGGTGTAGCAAAGGGGGCTGTCCCACTGGGGGCATTCTGGAAATGTGCCTGCAGCACCTACGAATGTGAAGACATGCACTCCTGTTGCTACAGTTCCATTCCCAGGCACATGTCCAACAGACACTGTGCACAGGTGTGCCCAGCGACAAGTACAAGGGTGTTCATGGAGGACGATGTTCCTGAGGGCCAGACCAGAACCATTCCCAGTCCACCAGTTAAAGGAGAGGTGAAGAAATGGTTCCATTTACATAAAGAGGTAATTATGTTAAAATGAGGTCATTAGGGTGGCCCTAATTCAGTCTGACTGGTGTCCTTATAAGAAGAGGAGATTAGGACACAGGCTCACACAGAGGAAAGCCCAGGTGAGGACACAGAGAGCAGGCAGCCATCTGCACGCCAGAGAGGCCTCGGGAGAAACCAGACCTGCTGACTCTTTGACCTTGGACTTCTAGCCTCGAGAACTGTGAGGTCAGTCTCATCCTTGTCACCCCCTTGCCCCCCACTTCATGATGGTGTCATACTGGGGCAGAACCTCATGGTTCACCTGGGCCAGACCACTGCTCTCTAGACCAGGAGGTTAGTGGCTTGCCTGAGGTCACACAGCTCCTGGGTGATCTGCTGGAACCACTGAGGCAGACGGTCCCATAGGGAAAGGGGCTATAACAGGACTGGGGCAAGTGGTGTGACCCTACAGGCATGACCCTCGATCCAATCAGAATCATGAAATTAAAAACCATATCCTGCTTGGATCCACCCAGACTAATTAAAGTAAGATATTAGAAAGGGAGACCCCAACTTAGATGCATGTATTTTCTTTTACAATCCCCCCCCAGAGGTTTCTGATGGGCAGCCAGAGCTGAGAACCCCACCACAGGGACATCACAGGTATTCAGTGGCTGCCACCCTGCTCCCCTGGTGCCACTTTTTATGTTATTTGAATGTGCTGCTTGATGCCAGCTGTGTGGGCTTCCCTCCATCCTGTTGCTAAATCCATGTTTGGCAATCAATTCGGTCAACATGACTTTTCCACAGAAACATCTTTGTGGTCTGATTCTTCATGTAGAAATCGTGTGCCCTTTCTGTTGTCATAACCGATTTCTCCAGGCAGACCGAACATAGGCCTGGGTCCCTCCCAGCACCACACCTGCTTCCTTCCCCACACACCCAGGTGGCATGAGGTCAGCCACTTGCTCTGGGAAGGCGAGAGCCAAGACCGAAAGAGGAACCTGCCCGGGCTGCCACTTCCCCCACACAACTAAGCAGAATGCCAGGCTGGGCTGGGTGGGGCCCACGCAAAGGGAGGGGTGGTGTTGGGGAGTCGGGCAGAGCAGGGTTTATAGCTAAAGTTGTGCTTTGGGTCATGTGGCTTACATCGTTGAGCCTTGGTTTACTCCAATGTAGAGCGGGACCAGAAGCACCCAGCTCCAAGGATAAATGAGATATGGCGTGTGCCTGGGGTGGGGCGGAGGGATGCAGCAGGAAGCCCTCCTGGCTTGCACCCTTTCAGCATCTCCATCCTTATATTCATCAGAGGAGATTCCTGCGTTGCTAAGGAGGGTGTCCTCTAGGGCTTTCCTCTGGCAATTCCCCACCAATCTCTGGGAACTCCCTCTCCTGCTTTTCCTTCTGAGAGCCTCCAGAGTCGGTATCTGCCAATCTCACGGCATACGCATATGCCAGGGCTGGAATGCGGAGGTGGTGGAGAGGGAGCCCTGTGGTTGGTGAGCAGGACATGGTGGGGGGTGGGGTGGCAAGAGGCGGCTATGGCAGCCATCTCTTAACCTGCTGGAGCACCACCTGCAGCAGTTCTTGGGATCCCTTGCCTCTTTGTTCCCTGGCTGTCAGGATGCACAGGGGAAAAGCAAGCTCATCACCTTTGGTGATCTGGACAGCACTTTTGTGTGGATTACAAAAGGTTCTCCCTCTGGACAGCAACAACCATGGGCATGACTTGGCAAGTGGGGTAGGGGCTGGATTTCAGGTCCAGTTTGCTCTCCAGTTGGGCACCTTGGGCACAACACGACTACACTGCTGAACAGAATGACTCTGAAGGTAATCGACATTTAATCTTCACGTGTGGAAACTATTTATAGCAAAGGAAACTCGAGTTCACACCACAGCCTGACTTGGGGTCTGTCTCCTTCCTCCCACTTTCTCTCCCGGCACCATGTCCAGTGTAAAACTCCTTGAGGGAGGCAATGGCCCTATGATTCACCTCTGGGTTCCCTCTCTGCTGTACAGAGGATGGAGTCCTGTAGTATCTGTGCCAGCTACTGCTCTGATAGTATGGACAGATGGGAGTCAGGATCTCTCAGCAGTTGCATAGGACCTGGCAGAACATGGGGACGGGCATAGTCCTGTCAAGGCAGAGGTGCGCAGAATGGACTCCTGGCTGGCACAGAGACAGTTCTAGAATGAGATGCCTGTGAATGTGTCCAATACACAGGATGTCACAGGGTTTTACCCTCAGCACCCCCTTGAAATGTGAACACTTTTCCCATCCCATTGAGATGACCGTTGACCATCACCCTCTTGGCTGTGCTGCCCCATCCATTCATTGATTCTGTCAGCAACTATGGAGCACCTTCTGTATGTGCTTGGAGGAGCACACCATAGGGGTTGGGGAGGTTAGAGCGGGAGCCATTATCCCAGCTGACAAATGCAGAAGGAAATTTAGTCAAAGGGAGAGCTCTGGCAGAAATACAACCTTCACTTTGTGAATGACTGCTGTGTGCCAGGCATTGCAACAGGAGAGTCACAGAGCCAGCCAAGGGAATCTTGTGATGGCCTGCGCTTCACACCTAGCCCTTTCCAGAAGGGCTGGTGACCAGTCCAACAGAATGGAATCAAATAGATTGACTCTAGAACTCCTGCTTCTCCCATTGCTCTCTACACCCCATGTAATGGTGCTGCCTACCCATGGCTCTCACTACCACAATAGGCTTTCGTTTCTCCAGGAAAGCCTGCCCTCGGCAGGTGACTGCCCCCACCTCCCACTCCCCTGGCAGGTGCCTGGGCTTTTGGTCTCCCCCTCTGCCTGCCTTCCAGAACTTACAAGACTTGGTTGTACCAAGGAGGGAATGACCCCTCACAGCTTAGCATACCCCCATGCCTTGAGAAGATGGGAAATTCCAGAAAAAGGGAAAGAGATGAGCTCTCATCTCCACATCTTAGATTCCAACTGGAGGAGGGCACAGGAATGTTGTGGGGTCTGCTGCCAGGCCTTGAAATCCCAGAATGGTTATCCCTACCCACCCAATGTGGGCTAGATGCCTTCCCACACTGTATGCACTGTGACACCCTTCACAGCTCCCTGAGGTAAGGATGCAATCTGCATTTGACAGACCAGGAAACAGAGGCAAGAGCAGGGAAGGGTCATCCTTGCCCCAAATCATCAAGGGGGTCACATCACAAAGGATCTGTGCCCCTTTCTCCAGCCCTCCTCCCTGTGCCCGGCCACGTGGATGGAGCCCAGCGTTCTAAGTGGCCAAGGTGTTTTCTAGTAGAGGCACCTGATAATGTCCTGACCATCCTCCCAAGCCTTCAAAGGCAGCTTTTGAAGCCATTTTGCAAATGGCAACCTGAGAGGGCCCCTTAAAATCTCTCATCTGCAAAGTACAGGTGGCCATAAGAATATCCAAGCACTGTGAGAACTAGAGAGAAAGGCCCCAAAAAGCACACACACGTTCCCAGAAGCAGCAGGGATGGAGACAGATGAAGTGTAGCGTCTATTCTCAGGCAGGCATTTTTCACAGCATGGGATCCCTGTAATACTCCTCTATACAAGGCTTCCTTCTTAAATCTTCTCTCCCCCTTAATGTGGCCCAAGCCCCAGGCGTCGAGTGACTTCCTTTGCCTCTTAATCAAATATGCTACCTCTCCTATAATCTACTGTTTAAGACCTTCATGGGTCACCTTTTAGAATGAACTAGTGTAGGGGCGCCCGGATGGCTTAGTAGGTTAAGCCTGAGACTTTGGCTCAGGTCATGATCTTGCAGTTTGTGAGTTTGAGCCCCGCGTCGGGCTCTATGCTGACAGGTTGGAGCCTGGAACCTGCTTTAGATTCTATGTCTCTCTCTCTCTTTCTCTTTGCCTTTCCCCTGCTCACACTCTGTCTCTCTCTCTCTTCCTCCCTCTCAAAAATAAATAAACATTAAAAAAATAAAACAAACCAGTATATGGATGGATAAATAAAATGTGGTCTATCTATACAATGGGATGTTACTCAGCTTTAAAAAGTAAGGACATTCTGACACACACTTCAACACAGATGAACCTTGAGGACAGTAGGTTAAGTGAAATAAACCATTCACAAAAAAGACATATACTGTATGAATCCACTTGTATGAGGTTCCTAGTGTAGTCAAAATCATAGAAATAGAAAGTACAGTGGTGGTTTCCAGGGACTGAGGGGAGGGAAATGGGGAATTAATAGTTTAATGGGTAAAGAGTTTTAGTTTGGGATGATGTAGAAAGTTTATGTACTTATTGCTACTACATAGTACACTTAAAATGTGTAATTGGTAAAGTTTATGTTATGTGTATTTACCAATTCTTTTCTTTAATGGGTCATGCTTTTGGTGTCAAGTCTAGGAATCTATATCTAACCTTAGATCCCAAAGATTTTTCTCCTAGGATTTTTCTAAAACTTGTGGTTTTATGTTTAAGTCTATGATACGTATCTTGAGTTAAGTTTTCTAAAAGATGTGAGGTTTAGGTCAAGGTTCTTCTCTTTCTCTATTCTCTATCCTCGTCCTCGTCCTCGTCCTCGTCCTCTTCCTCCTCCTCCTCAGCCCCCTCCTCTCCCTCCCCTTCTCCCTTGCTCCCCTCTCTCTCTCCCTCTCCCTCTCCTTCTCCTTCTTTTTCTTCTCCTTTTCTTTCTTGACTATCCAATTGCTCTAGGACCATTTCCTGAAAAGGCTATCCTTCCTCCAATAAATTGATTTTGCATCACTGTCAAAAATCAGTTGAGTATATCTGTAAATGTCCTTACCTCAGTTCTGGGTTCTGTAGTCTTCCACTGATCTATGCATTCATGCCTCTGCCATTAGCACACTGCCTTAATTACTATAGCTCTATAGTAAGCCTTAACATCAGGAAGAGCAAGTCAAGCCACTTCATTCTACTATGTCAGGATTCTTTTCTTGTCACTTCTCCTTTTCATACGATTTTATTTTATTTTTATTATTTTTTAAAATGTTTATTTATTTTTGAGAGAGAGAGAGAGACAGAGCGTGAGGTGGGGAAGAGCAGAGAGAGAGGGAGACACAGAATCCAAAGCAGGCTTCAGGCTCCGAGCAGTCAGCACAGAGCCCGACGCGGGGCTCAAACTCACAAACCGTGAGATCATGACCTGAGCTGAAGTTGGACTCTTAACCGACTGAGCCACCCAGGTGCCCCTCATATGATTTTAGAGTGAGTTGGTCTATAGGTACAAAAAAACTTGCTTGGATTTTGGTAGGAATTGCAGTAAACATATATCAATCTGGGGAGAATTGCCATGTTCGCTATGTTGGGGATTATAATCCATGAACACGCTCTATCTCTCCAACTTTTTATGTCTTACTCGATTCTTTTCATCCGCATTGGTAATTTTCATCATACATATCCTCCACAGGTTTTCTTTCTTCTTTTTGTTTTGAATTTTAAAATAATTTTTTGTCAAATTGGTTTCCATACAACATCCAGTGCTCATCCCAACAAGTGCCCTCCTCTGTGCCTGTCACCCACTCTCCCCCCTCTCATACCCCCCTTCACCCCTCAGTTTGTTCTTAGTAGTCTTTGAGAGTCTTTTATGTTTTGTCTTCCTCCCTCTCTGTGGCTTTTTTCCTTTCCCCTCTTCCCCTCCCCCAAGGTTTTCGACAATAGCCAAATCATGGAAAGAGACTAAGTGTCCATCAACTGATGAATGGATAAAGAAGATGTGGTGTATATATATACACAATGGAATACTACGCAGCAATGAGTAGAATGAAATCTGGCCATGCGTAGCAACATGGATGGAACTGGAGGGTATTATGCTAAGTGAAATAAGTCAGTCAGAGAAAGACAGATACCATATGTTTCCACATATAGGTGGATTTTGAGAGACTCCACAGGTTTTTTTAAGTATATATCTAAACATTTGTCCTCTTTTTTTTGTTGTTACTGACTATAAATGATATGCTGTTTTTAATACTGATTTCTCTATGTTAATTTTTAGTACATAAAAAAGTGATCGATTTTTGCATTCTAATCTTGTATTCTACAACCTTGCTAAGCTCACTAATTAGTTATGGGATGGGTGGGCTTATGGGGTTTTTTTGTAAATTCCTTGGGGTTTTCTATGTAGACAATCAAGTCATCTTCAAATAGAAGGAGCTTTATTTCTTCTTTTACAATCTGTATATCTTTTTCTTGCCTAGGACTTTTGCCACTATGTTGAATATGTGTAGTGGAAATGGATATCCTTGCCTTTTTTCCAGCCTTAGGGGCAAGCACTCAGTCTTTCTATATTAAGTGTGATGTCAGCTATAGTTTTTTGGTAGATGCTCTTAATTGAGTTATGATAATTTCCTTCTATTCCTACCATTTTTTTTTTGTTTTACAATATACTTTCTTTGGCCTCTCTCTCTCTCTATATATATATAATATATATAAACAATGGTATCTTGTACCCAGTAAATACTAAGTAAATGGTATTTATTATCCTGACTATGATTGTGTAGGAAACACAGGGTTTCAGGCTCCATAACTTACTTGCTGTGTGAATATAGTCAATTATTTAATAGAATATTATCATTTGTTATTTAAATAAGCATACACTTTTATCATATTATTATTTACTATCAGTTAGGTGTCATCTTGAGTCTATACACTCTTATAGGGAAATGAGGTTGAAAATTACTATTTTGTATCCCTCATAGGGGTCAAATGAGATATAAATGAGTTGTACAGTGCAAAGTGGTTGCCTGGGCAAATGCAAGGTAGCAATGCTACCAAGTAGCTTCACACATCCAGGCATGTGATGAACTTCTGGCTCTGCAGATACGGCCCTTTCCCATCTCCAGGCCTCCTGTTCATCCTTGCACCCTTCCAACTTCATACTGTGCTCCAGGCAGTGGCACTCTTTCAGTACCCATCAAGGATAGCAATCTACGAATACCAGTAAACTACTGCATCCATACTAGTACTTCCCTACAAGAACTGAGAAGAGACACTTGCATCAACAGTTTTTAACTAGCTGTGTCACTCTCAGTAAGTCATCTTACTGCCTTGTAATTGGTGGGGGTGAGCCACATGACATGTGAGTTTCAACTTTTGAGAACTTGATCGGAAACCAAGTTTTAGATTTTGTAAAATGCTTTTGTGCATCAATCGATATGATCCCATGATTTCTCTTTCCTAGCTCTGATTGGTTTTGAAATGTTGAGCCAGCCTTGTGTTGCCAGAATAAATCCTGCTTGGTCACCATGTATGATTAGTTTTATACATTGTTAGATTTGGTTTGCTGATATTTTTTGTGAATTGTTCCTTCTAAGTTCCTGGAAGATACTGGTCTCTTATGTCTCTTTTTGCATGGTCTTTCTAGTTTTAGTATAAGGTAGTACTGGTTTCATTAAAATGAGTTGGGAAGTATTTCTTTCTCTTTCATTTTCTGATAAAGAGTGTGCAAAGTTGATGTTAATTTTTCTTTAAATGTTTGGTAAACTTCTCCAGTGAAATCATCGAGGCTTGGAAATTTCTTTTTCAGGAAGCTTTAAATAAAAAATTCACTTTCTTCAGTACTTACAAGGTTATTCAGATTGTCTTCTTGTCTTGTTTTTTGGTAGGTTTTGGTTTTTGAGGAAGTGGTCCATTTCTTTTATGTTGTCAAATTTATGATAAAATAATAGTTCATAGTATTTTCATATAATCTAATTAATGGCTGCAGTGTATAGTAATATTCCTTATTTAATTCCTGAGACTTGGGATTTATGTCTTATCTCTCTTGTATTTTCAAGAGATTTATCAATTTTATTTTCAAAGAATCAACTTTTTATTTCATTGATCTTCTTTCTTGTTTTTCTTTTTTTTAATGTTTATTTATTTATATGAGAGAGAGAGAGAGAGAGTGTGCATGCAAGCACAAGCCAGGAAGAGGCAGAGAGAGACACACAGAATCTGAAGCAGGCTCCAGGCCCTAAGCTGTCAGCACAGAGCCCGCTGTGGGGGTCAAACTCACGAACCATGAGATCTTGACTTGAGCCGAAATCGGACACTTAACTGACTAAGCCACCCAGGTGCCCCATCATTCTTGTTTTTCTGTTTTTAAATGTCATTGATTTCTTCTCTATGTTTGTGATGTCCTTTCTTCTTACTTTGGGTTAATTTTGCTACTCTTTTTCTAGCATTTTGAAGTAGGGACTTAGGTTATTGGTTTGGGACCTTGCCTCACTAATCATTTAGTGATATAAATTTTCCTCTCAGCTTTAGCTGCATCTCACAAATTTTGATACATTGTCTTTTTGATTTCAATCAATTATATGTATTTTTTTAGCGTTTTTATTTTATTTTTGAGAGACATAGAGACAGAGGGTGAGCAAGAGAAGGGCAGAGAGAGAAGGAGATACAGAATCTGAAGCAGGTTCCAGGCTCTGAGTTGTCAGCACAGAGCCCGACGCGGGGCTCGAACTCACAGACCGTGAGATCATGACCTGAGCCGAAGTCGGCCGCTTAACCGACTGAGCCACCCAGGAGCCCCCAATTATATGTATTTTTACCTCCTTTTTGACCCATGAGTTATTTAGATGTATGTTGTTTACTTTCCACATTTAGAGATTTTTCTGATTTATTATAGTCAGAGAATGTACTCAGTATGATTTCAATTCTTTTAAATTTGTTGAGGTTTTTTGGTTTTTTGTTTTTTGTGGGTTTTTTTTGCCCAGGAAAAATATAATTAATTTTCAATTATTTATCAAATAATATAATTTTGATCTATATTGATGACTGCTTCATGGATACTTGAAAATGCTTTAGAAAAAACATATAGGAGGGAAGGCTTTCTTCCAGCAGGTCATCATATGCTCTTTTAGGCTATGAGAAACCTAAAAGAATTAGGCAATTATTTTAATCCAGAAGGAATTATTTAGATATATTTTTATCAAATTGTCAAAGAACGAAAAATACTCTATTTTTACCAGTTATTCTACATAACAGGAAATAAGTAAAGCTACCTTTTAAAAATGTTTATTTATTTTTGAGAGACAGAGAGAGAGAGAGAGAGAGAGAGACAGAGCATGAGCTGGGGAGGGGCAGAGAGAGAGGGAGACACAGAATCCGAAACAGGCTCCAGGCTCTGGGCTGTCAGCACAGAGCCCAACACACGGCTCGAACTCACGAACTGTGAGATCATGACCTGAGCCGAAGTCAGGTGCTTAACTAGCTGAGTCACCCAGGCACCCCAAGTAAAGCTGTTTTTGAGGCAAATATAATCTGGGTAAAATAAAAACTGCATAGACTCTGTAAGAAAAGAAAATTACAGGCCAATGTCACTTAGGAATATAATGGTAAAAATCCTACAGGAAATATTAGCAATTCTAATCCAGTAGTGTATTAAAATAATAATTTATGATGCCCAAGTCAGCCTTTATGCCAGGAATGCAAAGATGGTTCTGCCATTAGAATAAATGTAGATATAATTCATCTCATTAATATGCTCAAGGAGAAACATCATAAGGACCTCTCAAAAGAGAGAGAAATCACTCAATAAAATGTAAAACTTAGGGTGCCTGTGTGACTCAGTGGGTCTGACTCTTGATTTGGGGTCAGGTCATGATGCCAGCGTCATGGGATCAAGCTCCTTAGGGCTCTGCGTGGAGTGTGGAGTCTGCATAAGTTTCTCTCTCTCCCTCTTTGCCTCACACCCCTAGTGGTCTCTCTCTCTTAAAAATTTTTTAAAAAATGTAAAACTCATTCATACGAAAACATATAGCACCTAAATACAGAAAAAAATGTCTAAAAATAAGCCGGTAGTTATCAAAAACCTACCGCAAACAGCGTATAAATATAAACATATTTAATAATGAAAAAAGGCCTATTATTACCACTACTATTTAGGATTGTACTGGAGTTCCTAAATAATGCAATCACCCAAAAATAAGAACTATAAAGGTAGAATTGTATATGACATGGTCATCTACATTAAAAAAAAAGCAATAAAATAAATGGATAAAATAATAGAATTAGTAAGGCAGTGAAGAAAGTATACAGATAGAAAATTAAGTTACAAAAATCAGTAATGCTGTTTTATATGTGCAATGAGTAACTAGAAATGGAATATTTATGGGGGCACCTGGCGCCCGGGTGGCTCAATCGGTTAAGCATCCTCATCCAACTCTTGATTTAGGCTCAGGTCATGATCTCACCATCTGTGGGTTCGAGTTCTCCACTGACAGTGCCGAGCCTGCTTGGGATTCTCCCTCTTGCTCTCTCTCTCCCCCTACCCTGTTTGCTCTCTCCCTCAAAGTAAGTAAATAAACAAAAATAATTTTTTTTTAATTTCACAATTGTAAAACATAGGCATCCAGAAATAAACTTAACAAAAACGTGCCAACTTTATGGAGATCATTACGAAACACGAAAGACATAAAAGAGAAAAACAAAGAATTAGATATTCTCTGTTCATACATAGGACTCAATACTGTAGCGGTGTAGCCAATGTCCCTCCAAATAAACGAGCACATTGAGCACTATTCCAATTAAAATTCTTTGGCTCTGTGATTCACCTCGGAAAACTGTTTCTAAAATTCGTATGGAACAATAAAGGAGTTTGAATGGCTGAATCAACTCTGAACACTGTCATCACGGAAAACCTCACCCTACAGACATTAAGCCATTTTACAAAGCCAGAGTAATTAAAATAGTGAGGGACTGGTGCCGAGACTGGCAGCCAGCACCATGGGATACAATGGCGCACTCAGAAGCAGGCATGGACATTTATCAGAACGCAGTGTTTATGATGAAGGCAGCATCGTGTTGCCCCAGGAATAGCTGCTTAGAGACAAAAAAAAAATCCAAATTCGGATGAATGCTGTGAAGAAAATGAAAAAGGGGCAGTAGCTGGAAGATAGAAACAAGGCAGTTTTCCTTTCATGTTTTTCTTTTCTTGTTTCATGGAGACAGAGACCTGAGTGCAAAGAAGCCAATGGGGAGGACCCAGGTGAAAGGCAGAGAGTGAGTTTACTACAGGGAGAGGGCGGTCTGTGTGGTCAGTTTCTGGAGACCTCGGTGGGGGGATGGGAGATGTGTGCAAGTTGCACATCTGGCCCAGGAAGAGGAGGGAGTGTCTGTATTTCTATTGGCCACCGTTCTATGTAAATTTCCCCGGAGCACCAAGCCTCTCTACGTTTTGACACTGATCGGCAGTAACCAGAGACTCAATGGTGTCTCTGTGAAGGCTTCGTGTCTGTGAAGGTCAAACTCAGAAACCAGCTGCTGCCTCTCAAGGACAAGGATCAGAGGGAGATCATCAGCTCCAAACTAAGGGAGGAATGCTATACGCAGGAATCACGATGTGGTTCCTCTAATGTCTCCCCAGGTAAGAGTAAGTCAGCATGTCCCATGCAACTCTGCCCTCATGTAGTAAAACGAAAATGCCTTCAGCAAGCGGTGAGGTGCATTTAGTAGGTTTGATTTAACAAGGGTGGGACCTGTAAAAGTATGACTCTGCCGAAGGGGGAAGGTCTTAAAACAGCCTTGCTTATCTCTTTATTATTCGTCTCATGCTCTAAAACCAACCAACCAAATGAACAGTGTAAATAGGAATGAGAAGTTACCAGGGCTTCATCCTTAAGGGGGAACCACCACATTGGGTGGGAGTTCCAGGGCTGGACCAAGCAGGGTAGGGACAGGTGGGGGGATTAGAGAGATGGGGTGTGTGGGTAGGTATGTGACCCAGGCAGCCAAGGAGAATAGAGTTAGGGAGTGACTGACAGCAAACTAAGCCCTGGAATAAGCCCCTGGGGTCAAAAGGCAGCCTGATCCTTTTCAGGGATCATATCCGAAGGGTGAGCAGAGGGTAGGGAGTCAGGTGAGCCTGACAGGAACATGGCAGGAAGCAAGGAAGAGGTTCTGGGCTCTTGTGCGAGCAGGGAGCATGAGCCTGGGGCTCCCTTCCATCCGTCTGGCCAGCCAAACAGGACTGAGTGGCCAAGGAGGGAGTCACCAAGTGAACTGAAAATTAGAGATACGAATCAGTTCTGTGAACAAAAATCTGGGGCTTCTGGAGCAAAATAAAAAGGAGCCCAGTGGCTGTCCTCAGTCCAGGAACAATAGCTATCAATCCAAGTATCTGTTAGAAGTCAGCATTAATTTGGCAACATCAGTGGTGGCCCCACGGAAGTGGGCTTGGGAGTGGGGTTTGAGTGTTACTGGAATCCCCCGATGATGCTCCCAAGCCCCACCCCTATCCATGGAAGATCTAATTGCCGTCCACAGGATTGAGGATCTTTTGCTGTGTTCATGCATTTCAGCCATTGTATGTGGGCTCTAATGACACTGAAATGTTCCAAAATAGTCTCACATGCAAAAGATCCCCGGTCTTTGAAGCTGGATTTCTTCAGACCTACAGAAGAGATGTTAGTGCCCTAGAATGAGCTTCATTTTCTTTGACAAGAAACCCAGCCACCTGTGGATTGTCTATCATTTCTTTATAATTTTCACTACTGGCAGGTGTGAAAAATTTCCTCCAGGCAAGTGGCTTTGTAGCTGTGAGGAACATGACCCAGGAGAGCGTGTGTATGTGTGTGTGTGTGTGTGTGTGTGTGTGTGTGTAGGCCCCACCTCCCCCACCACGCTGTGTGGTGTTGGGTGTCTGTGGGTGCATACCCACCCATAGCCTGCCTGGGACAAGTTGGGCCCCGCAGCCTGGGGTCTAATAACATGGCCTGAGCCTCTCTGCTTTCAGGTATCTAGGCCTCTCTAGCACCCGCCCCCTGGACACAGGGGATGTAAGTGTTGTTGGGCCATTCAGCCAGAAACCTGGGAGCAGTGGCTCTGACAGGGCTCCAGGTGCCCCGGTCACTGTGGACGGAGATTAGACGCCAATCTCCTTTCCTAGGACACACTATCCGGCAGGGTTGTTTTCAGTCAGACAATCGACCACTGTCCCTGCCTAGGGGGCTGCTCGGCCGCCTGCCTGGGCCAATGCCAGGCACAGAGCAGAAGCCCTTCCCAGCATCGCTGTCCCCCGGGCCCAATTAGGGTGGGTGGCGTGGGCCTCCAGAGACATCCTAGAGTGACTGGTCCTGCTACTGCCCGGGGCCCCTTTCTACAACACATCAAAGGCAGCCAGGTTAGAACCCACTTCCCCTTAGTCACAGGGACAAGTTAAACAGTCTCAGGTGTCCCTGGATGTCCCCTTCTGCCTGTTTGTTTTTGTGTTTATCCCCGCAAATAGCTCACAGCATTTCCTATGATGCTGAAAAAGGCAGAATAAGCAATGGCATGTATTCAACAACCAAGTAGAAAGCAAAACAAAGTAAAAAAAAAAAAATCTTGTCTTCGAAGCCAATAGCATGTAGCTAGCTAGCCTACAGGGAACACAAGGCCACTTCCTGGTCAGTCTGCTTTGAGCCGGAAGTGCAAGGCGTCAGTCACAGCTCGTGCAGCAAGGTGGCACTGTCATGGTGGAACAGCCAGCGGCCATCTTGTCTGGGGTTGCAACAGTAGATCAAATGCATTTCCGTGGGCCAGGAGGTTCTCTGATCCCTGCTTGTCTCTGAAAACAGATGACAGAGCACAGGACAGGATAATGTAACGGAATTTGGACCGTGGGGTTAGAGTATGCCAACGCAGCCAGGCTGTTCTCTGATTGGGCCTGCAGACGCCTTGTTGGTAAGTATGGCTCCGGCACTGATACAGTGACTCTAGCAGTGAATCCTGGGCACAGTCCGGGGGGAGGGGTGGGGCAGGGGGGGTTCCTGTCAAGAGTGGCTCTGTATCCACAATGGGGTGAGAAGCTCCCTGCTGTGCCCAGCAAGCACTGAGCCTCTTGAAGCCCTAACCACTCTCTTTTCCTATCACACAAAAGACCTATTGATTTCATTAGGCAGTTCCTGTTCTTGGGCCTAATTGAGCTCTCCAGGGACATTTCTCCCAAGCAATTCCTTAAGCAAAGCTCAAGAATATGTGCTGTGTCCTTCGCCTGGCTATTTACATGTACCCAAGAATCTGTGAGCTTGAAGCTTCCTGGGACCCTGATGGTGGGGCCAGGGACTTGTTTGCCCACCCCGGCTTACCCGTGGCTGAAGGAACCCAGAGGTCACCAAGAGCCTCCAGGGCCAAGAAGTCTGCCTCTGCAGCGCTGAGTGTTTATTAAGGAGAGCAATTTGAGCTCCAGCTATTTGGAGGCCGTGGATACTTTATGAATAAAGACATTATACTTATTTATAGGGACGGTAAACCAACTTGGGAAGTATAGTCCGAGTTTCCACCCTCAGGCTCTGGATGAACTTGGGCTATCAGGCCGGAAGGCATTATTTCCTGTCAACGATTTAAAGTCAAATCCAGCCAACCAGGAACACTGTGGATAAACACACAGGGGCCTGTTAAACACGTAACCGTGGGCGAAAGTGAGTTTATCCCTCCCCAGGCCAGGTATCAGATGTTCACTTTCCAGTCCATGGGGAACTGGTAAACAGCCGCCGGGGAGTTTCCTGCCCTTTTAATTGGAGTGGTTCTTGAAGCAGATGTCCATTGTGAGGAAGACGTGGATGACAGCTCTGAGGCCTCTGGCCATTGAGGCTGAAAACACCGGAGAAGACCCAGTAGGCCAGAGCAGGAAAGTATCACTCAAAGGTCAACTCAGTGAGCCTTAAATCTCCTACCCAAAGCAGCACCTTCCGTAGTTTACAACCTTTTGGCATACTATGTAGAAATTTAAAATGTTATTAAGTGTGTTGTATTCAAGCCAGATTCCAACAATGCTTCGAAAGCCTCTTCCGGAAAAAAAGCTCTTCTCAATCTGTTTTCTGAACTTCACTTTTTAGAACCTGACCTCGGGGCACAAAGCTCCTTTCTTTCCCCTGCATTCCCGCTGGTCCCCATCAAGGCTGACATATAAACACACGTGACACTCGCTCACTTTGGAGAACACATCCTTAAACCTCTTTCCAAATTACTGGCAGTGAGAATGTGCTTACAAGCAGAGCTTGTACAGACGAATTTGAGATTTGACTGTGTTTAGCCTTGCCAGGGGAGCTGGAGCAGGACAGAAATAATAAATGAGAGCAGGTATCAATGCAACAGGAAAGCAATAGATAAAATCAACGAAAGTAAATATGGTTCTTTGAAAGTCAATAAAATTAATTAACCTTTAACCAGACTGATCAAGAAAAAAATGACAGAAGAAGAAAAATACCAACATGGGGAAGGAAAGGGGAGAATACAGCAGGATAATAAGAGGATACCATGAACAACTCTATGTATATAAATTCAACAACTTAGATGAAATGGACTGATTTCTTAAAAGCTATAAGTTACCAAAAATAAAAATGAAATAGACTATATAAATTGAATTTGTAATTTAAAAACCTTCCAAAAAAGGCAAACTCCAGGACTAGATGGTTTCATTGGTGAATCAGGCCAAACGTTTAAAGGAGAAATTACAGTGGGGTGCCTAGGTGGCTCAGTCGATTGAGCATCTGACTCTTGGCTTCTGCTGAGGTCATGATCTCAGGGTCATGGGATCGAGCTCCTCGTGGGGTGTCTGTGCTGAGCATGAAGCCTGCCTAGGATTCTCTCTTTCTCTCTATATTCACCCCTGTCCCCCACTTGTACTCTCCCTGTCTCAAATAAAATTTAAAAAATAGGGGCACCTGGGTGGCTCAGTTGGTTGAGCGCCTGACTTCGGCTCAGGTCATGATCTCGCGGTTTGTGAGTTCAAGTCCCATGTCAGGCTCTCTGCTGTCACTGCAGAGCCTGCTTCATACCCTCTGTCTCCCTCACTCTACTCCTCCTCCAGCCTTTCTCTGTCTCTCAAAAAGAAATATACATTAAAAAAATTTTTAAAAATTAAAAAAATAAAAGAGAAATTATAGCAATTCTCTCAGATAATAAAAAAGGAGGCAATCCTTCATAACTCATTTTAGGTGGAGGCCAATGTTACTCTGATAATAAAACCAGATAAAGACAAGTGAAGGAAAAAAACCATAACCAATATCCCCATGAATATAGACCCAAAAATCCTCAATAAAATATTAGCAAATTAAACATAAGACTATTAAAAAGAATAATATATCATGAGTAAGCAGAGTTTAACCCTGAGATAAAGATGGGTAAGCACTTGAGAAGTAATAAATGTAATTCACCACATGAATAGCCCACATTAGTCAGGATTTTTCAGAGCAACAGAAATAATAGGATACACACACAGAGAGACTCACATGGATAAACAAACAAACAAACAAATAAATAAAGGGAAAATATTCATGAGAATTATTGTCCTCATTTCCGTAACTGGTCATGTGACTATAGCTGGTAGCCATAATTCCCTTTGCCTTCAGCCAGTCATGATCTCTGCTGGTTGTGTGTTTTTTTACCTGGTAGAGTAACCCAAACCTTAATTCATGAGGAATCTGGCCATCAGTAGCCCTGCTTGGATTGCATTGCTGTAATTTTCCATTGAACTTAATCACAAGGCATCAGGACACTAAGAGACACTGTAGGGGATGTCTTGTATTCCAGACATCCTCTTCCTTACCTCCATTGTAGTGTAGCAACCCAATTTCCCCTTGGCATTCAGTATCCCTCACCTCAGCCAGCAGAGTAACTTCTTTCTTTGTCTATTGACTCAGAGAAATGAGGAGTCCAAAATGGTTGGGTGGCAGTCTTAACTTCCAGTTCAGTGAAATCAGTGCTGGGTCTCCTGGTGAAAGCATTTCTTCTTCTGGAACTAAGACCTCCAGGCCAGCAGAGTATAAAGTTGTGGGAACAGGAATCAAAAATGTCACTACTGGATCACTAGGGGTAGTAGTAAGTGGTGTCACTTCTATATCTACCCTTTGATTCCTGGATTCATAAATCCTGGCTATGGAGGAAACAGTAACATATATTGGGTGCTGATTCAGAGAATATGCAGCTTTCTGAAGAACCTTGCCCCAGCCCTGCAAGATATTGCCACCTAGTAGGCACTCTGGCTGAGTCTTCCAAAGGCTGTTCTACCATTTTATAAAGCCAGCCATTTCAGTATGATGGGAACATAGTAAGAGGAGTGAATTTCATGAACATGGGCCCATTGTGGCCTTTCATTTGTAGTGACGTGAGTTCTTTGACCAGAAGTAATGCTGTGTTGGAATACCATGAGGATGAATAAAACATTCTGTAAGTCCACAATTGGATGACAGTTGTAGCAGAAGCGTTGTGTTCAGGAAAAGCAAATCTGTATCTAAAGTATCTATTCTAGTAAGAACAAAATGCTACCCCTTTCATAGAAGTGGCTCATTGAAATCAACCAGCCATCAGGTAGTTGGCTGATTAGCCCATAGAATGGCACCATAAGGGGAACTCAGTGTTGGTATCTGCTGCTAGAAGATTGTGCCCTTGGTCTGAGTAAATGGAGTCCATGTTGCTGAGTCCATGTATAACCTGCATCCCCACAGTGGCCACTGTTCATGAGCCCACTGAGCAATGACAGATTGGGGAAAGAGGTTGACTGGTATCCACACGACAGGCAGGTCATCTGATCCACTTGATTATTAAAACCCTCCTCTGCTTAGGTCACCCTTTGGTGGGCATTGACACGAGACACAAACATCTTCACATTTTTTACCTATTCAGAGAGATCCATCCACATATCTCTTACCCAGAATTCCTCACCACTGATTTTCCAGTTGTGTTCCTTCCAAATCCCTGACCATCCAGCCGAACCATTGGCTGTAGTCCATGAGTTGGTATATAATCACACATCTAGCCATTGCTATTTTCAAGCAAAATGATCAGCCAGGTGCACTGTTTGAATTTCTGCCCACTGGGAGGATTTCCTTTCACTACTGTCCTTCAGGATATTCCAGGAGGGGGCTGTAGTGCTGTAGATGTCCACTTGTGAGTGATGCCTGCATATCATGCAAAACCATCTGCAAACCAGGCCCAACTTTTCTCTTCCTCTGTTAGCTCATCGTGGAGAACTCCCCGTTAGGCCATAGGTGAAGACTGGGAAAGAGGTTAGTAGAGCAGGAATAGGGAAGATGGGCATTTGTGCCACTTCTTCATGTAATTTACTTGCTCCTTCAGGGCCTGCTCTGACTGAATCACATACATGCCACTCCATTTGATGATAAAGTGCTGCTGCACACAACCAACCTTATGGCTAAGTGTGACTAACAACACTCTGTTCATCTTGGGTGGCTCAGGTCATAACTTGGTGGCCCATGATTAAATCTCCAGTCTCTAATAAGGCCTAGTTTCAGATCAAGAGCTGTTTCTCAAAAGGAAAGTTGTTATCTACAGAAGTGGAAGGGCTTTGCTCCAAACTTGACTGTTATGGTGCTAGAAGCAAAGAGGAGTGTGTGTGTGTGTGTGTGTGTGTGTGTGTGTGTGTGTGTGTGTGTTGGTGTGTGCGTGTTGGGAGTTGGGGATTAGGGATGGGGGAAGTGAAGTTCAAAAAGAATCAGCATTGTCCTTGCATGGCAATTTCCTCAGGGAGACTATGACCGTTTCCTCTGGCAATGTATGGTTAATCCACACAGATGGGGATAAAGAGGTTCTTTCTACTGGGAATGGACAGGCTGCTTCCACTGGCAAAGAAGACTCATCAGAATATGGGAGCTTGATGTCCCCAGTTTCATCAGGGTCTTCCCCTATATCTCCATTCCAACTTTCAGGAACACATTCCTTCTCAGTGAAAATTACTTTAACAGTAGATACTTCGCAATATTGTGAATTAAATTTGTATTGTAAGTCAGCCACTCACATGATGAGATACACTCTTTGGTTTTCAGCAATCCCAGTCCTTGAGCTACTGGAGATTTGGGTCTCTTTAAGGGTAGACATAGAAGATTTCAGGTCACTCATTCAACAACTGAGCTAGAAATTTGAGCTCATCTTTTTATTTGCCCACTTTGCCCAGCAATGTTAGGAGCAATCAGCCAATTTCATTATACTCATTAGTTTGATAAAAATGTTTTGAAGTATCATATATATGATACTCCAGACTCTTGCTTTTTATAAATTGATTAGGAATATCCCGTGGTGATATTTTGCATATTTGCCAGATCCTGCCACAGACTGTCAGCACTCTGTTTACTACCAGAAATAAAGTCGTTGTGTCTTTAAACCTAATCAAATTAGAGAACCAATTCTAGGAGCCCTAGCACCAATTCAGAAAATTTATCCTTAAGATTTTGTTCCTCTAGAACCACTCTTGTTACCAAAATCTATATTAGATTTCTCCAGAAAAACAGAACTATAAGAGACATATACTGTATTGTAACTTATAATTATTAATAAGGTTCACATATATATATTATATTTCCTAGAGCAAATGGCCAATTTTTTAGAATAAATCTCTCCATCTCTAGCTACCTAACTATATACTATAACTATATACTTATTCAGAAGACTGACCTACCTCCCTGGCCAATATGTGTACATATATTCAAACTTCAGATGAAGTCCAAAGGGAATCTTCGGAAAGTTTACTCTTGCACAGAGAGGCCAGTCTTTTTGTTCTATTTAGGTCTTCACCTGATTGGAGATAGCCACCTACATTATAAAGGGCAATCTGCTTCACCCTCACTCATTTAAATGTTCACTGATTTAAATGTTAATCTCATCCCTAAACACTATTCAAGCTGATACATAAAATTAGCCACTATAAGAATTAACAAGAAAAACCACATCATTATATCAATAGATATATCAATAGATGAAAAAAATGATTTTTAAAACAATTTTTAATGTTTATTTTATTTATTTATTTTTTTAAATTTTATAATAGTTTATTTTCAAATTTGTTTACATATAACACCCAGTGTTCATCCCAACATGTGCCCTTTTTAATGCCCATCACCCCTTCTCCCCCCTCCCTCATCCCCCTTACCCTCAGTTTTTTTCTTAGTCTTTGAGAGTCTCTTATGTTTTATCTCCCTCCCTCTCTGTGTCTTTTTTTCCTTTCCCCTCTTCCCCTCCCCCTGGTTTTTGCTTAGTCTCACAAAGTCCACCTATGCGTGGAAACATATGGTATCTGTCTTTTTCTGACTGACTTATTTCACTTAACATAATACCCTCCGGTTCCATCCATCTGGCTATTTTATTTATTTTTGAGAGAGAGGCAGAGAGAGAGACAGAGCATGAGTGGCAGAGAGAGGGGGAAACAGAGTCCAAAGCAGGCTCCAGGCTCTGAGCTGTCAGCACAGAGCCCAATGTGGAGCTTGAACCCACGGACAGTGAAATCATGACCTGAGCTGAAGTCAGATGCTCAACTGACTGAGCCATGCAAGCACACCAAAAAATCATGATTTTTGAGAAATTTTTTGGCAAACTAAGAAGTGAATTTCTTCAGTCTGATAATGCGTATATACAAAACAACTACACTAGCATAATTCTTAATAGTCGAACACTGAAGGGACACCTGGGTGGCTCAGTTGGTTAAGCAACCAGTTCTTGATTTTAGCTCAGGTCATGGTCTCACACTTCATGGAATCAAGCCCCATATGTCAGCTGTCAACACAGAGCCTGCTTAGGATTCTCTCTCTCTCTCCCTTTCTCTCTCTCTTTCTCTCTCTCCCTCCCCTACCCTCTCTCTGTCTCAAAATAAATAAATAAACTTAAAAAAATAGTAAAAGGCTGATGTCTTCACTTTAAGCCTGGGAACTAGGCAGTGTTGTCTACTTTTACTACTTAGTACCATACTGGAATGCTAACAAATGTAATAAGGCAAGAAAAAGAGTTAAGAGACATTCAGATATGAAAGAAAAAATAAAATTATTCCTATTCAGAGATTACATTATTATCTTTGTAGAAAATCTCAAACAACCTACTTTAAAAATAAGCTCCTTGAACTAATAATTGGGATTATCAGGGTCATAGCACATAAGAGCAATATACAAAATCAATTGCATTTCCATATAATAATAATGGACAATTAGAAACTGATATTTTTACAAAGTAGTAATATTTACAGTAGTTTTCAAAAATGAAATAAATATAAATGTAATAAAATGTTTGCAGGATCTGTATTCTAAAAAATACAAAATCCAATAACAAAATCAAAGAAGACCTAAATAAACAGAGTGATGTACTGTGTTCACAGATTGGAAGAATTACTTAAAATGTTAATCTCCCTAAATTGATTTATAGATTTAATCTTAAATCTATATGTACAAAGATTATTTGTACATATAGACATTGATTCTAAAGTGTATGCACAAAAGTTAATGAACTAGAATAGTCAAAACAATTTTGAAAAAGAAGAACAAAGTTCAAGAACTCATATTATCTGATTTTAAAACATATAATGAAACTTCAGTAATCAATACAGTATAGTATTGACAAAAGACTAAACATACACATCAATGGAATGGGATAGAAAATCTGGAAATAAGTAACACAAATATGGCCAACTGAATTTGGACAAAGTTGCAAAGGAAGTCAGTAGAGAAGGGACAGATTTTTCATTAAATGGTTCTGGAACATCATGTCCCCCCCCCCAAAAAAAAAAGAACCTTGATTTTCACCTCACACCATATTAAAAGCTCTTATTTTCAACTCTTATTTGAGTTGAAAAGTTAACTCAAATAAGATTATAGACCTAAATGTAAAACATAAAACTCTTAGGAGAAAAATCTTCATGACTTTAAGTTAGTGAAAGAATTCTTAGATATGACACTAAAAATAAATTTTTCCATGAAAGAAAAAAATTGATAAATTAAACCTAATCAAAATTTCAATCTTGAGCTCTGGAAAGGTACTCTTTAAAGAATTAAAAGACAAACCAGATGGGTGGCTCAGTCGAATCGGTTAAGTGTCCAACTTTGGCTCAGGTCATGATCTCATGGTTCAAGAGTTTGAGCTCTGCATTGGGCTTTATGCTGACATGTCAGAGCCCTGAAGTCTCCTTCAGATTCTGTGTCTCCCTGTCTCTCTTTCTGCCCCTCCCCCACTCACACTCCATCTCTCTCTCAAAAATAGATATTAAAAAAATTCTTTTAAAAAGACAAACCGTAGATTGGGATAAAATATTTGCAAATCATGAATCAAAGACTTGTATCCAGAATATACAAAGAACTCTCAACAAAGAGAAAATAATAATAAGACGAGCAAAATATTTGAATAGATACTTTATAAAGAGGGTATATGGATAGCAAATGAACACATGAGCAAATGCTCAATATCATTAACTATTAAGGAAATGCTTATTAAAACCACAGTGATACACCATTACATACTTATTAGCATGGCAAAAGATAAACATAAAAACACAAAAAAATGTGAACAATACCAAGTGTTGGCAAGGTTGAAGAGCAATTGGAACTCTCATACATACACTGTTGGTAGGAATGCAGAATGTACAGCCAGCCTGGAAAAGAGTTCAGCAGTTCGTTTTAACAAGCTATTGATATGCACTGCAACTTGGATCATTCTCAAGGGCATTATGGTAGTGGACGAAGACATTTTCAAAAAGCATTCACCATGTGATTCCATTTATATGATATTCTGGGAAAAGCAAAACTGAATTGATGGGGAACAGGTAACTGGTTGCCATGGGTTAAGGGCAAAAGGAGAACTAGACTACAAATAGCAACACAAGGAATTTCTCTGGAGTATTGAAAATGCTTGGTATCCTATATGTAATGGTAGTTATGTAAATGTAAAAACTCTCAGAACTGTTCACAAAGAAAAGTAAATTTTATAGTGTATAAATCAGAGCATTAAGAATTCATATAAGTTTCATATTATATATATTATAACATACATATTTAATATATATACACACATATATCATATATACACACGTACATATATACATAAGAGTCTCAAATCTCTAAAAGTTATTATGTAATATGAAACTTTTACCAATGGGCTAGAAATCTTTTAAATGAGGAGAAAAGAAAAAAATCATTTTAGAATGCTTAATTATACCTAATTTATTGATGAATAGAGTCTGTAGGTTTTACAAAATGTTTTGTGGGCATTGGATTCCTAAAATTACAGTTGTCACATTTCTTGGGTATAATTAGATGGGGAATAGCTTTTTACATTGTTTAAAAAGAGGGAGTGGGGGAGAAATGTCAAAGCTTTTCTGTCTGGCTTAAATGATAGGTCAAACTGCACAGAAATCTCTCTGGTTTTGGAAACTGGCATTTGGGTCTAGATTGTCCAATTATCTGAGCCATCAGCCTCAAATCTGAGCTGTCCACAATGATGCTTTCTAGGCCCAAGGCCAAGGCCGCGAGGCCAGAAAAACCTTCACTGACGTCAGGAGGCAAAATGGGAGAGGAAGGGAGGGAGGGACCCTACAGTGATCTGTGTCTGCCTTGAAGGAGATATTTGACCGGTACTGTTCAGGATAAGAATTTTTACCTTTTCAAATTAGCTCATTATGATACGGTATGTGGGCGCTCACTCAAAAATCCCAGTTCATACTTTGGAAGGAGCCCAAGATTATGTAGCTGGAAGAATTCTGTCCTGTTCTCCTTCTGACAGTATATCTGCTTCTCAACAAAGCCCACAGTGAAATCCCTCCCAAACCATAGAGCCCTGAGGTGAAAGGCCCTCATCCATGCCAGCCCTTCAGAGGCAAATCCAAGTTGTATCCGGAGACGGTGTTCAGCTTGAGACTCCAGTATTTCAGGAAGGTTCCCATATTCCTTATGATTTGGCTGTGAATCTTATCTTCACAAAGCCATCACCACCTAGGTGAAGATGACTTGCCAATGGTTTGCTTTGTTGCAACTTATTGGGTGATTTATAACTTGAACATTGTGCCAGCTTCTTACAGCAGCCTGCATGGATTGATATGAAGGATTCTGGAAATCACCTACTCTCTGAAATATTTCCTCCATTGGCCTCCAAAGGTGCCCCAAATGCCTATAATATTTACTCTTTGGACTGAGTTATTAACATGCAAATGTTAATCAGGATGGAGTAATCCATTAGGTCATCGCCACACAGACGGTTGACTATTCCACCAAGAAGGAAAGCCCTGAAGAAATGGGACTGAGAAGTTTTGACATCAGGAAGAAAGCATTTAGAAGGTAGGATATTAGGGTGGTTCTATGTACTGGGAGCTGAGAAAAGGGGAGGAGCAAGGGGCAGGTAAGTGTACACACCACACCTTACCATGTTTGTCATTCCTTTTACCAAGATGACCCTCCTCTCCTAGAGCATCTGTCAGGTGCCTGAGTGTGTACCTTTCCTTGAGTTTCTTGCACTGAGTTAAGAAAACCAGTATGATTCCTACATCCTGGCAGCTAACACATCAGCACAGACCATACTGCCAGATCAAAATATTAGAAACAGATATCAATTAATAAATTGAGGGTTTATATTTCTATATTAATGAAAAACAAATGGGTCTATGTGTTTGCTGAAAGAATGCATGAGGAAGGAATTGTAGTAGAAATCAGCACCCCTTATCTAAATATTGGAGGAATTTCTTAGTGGGCATATATATCAGAAATGTTTTAAGAACTGAGAAGCAGAGTACTTTAGTGAGCTGGCAGAGAAAGGGCATTCCAGCACAGACATGACTTTAGTGAAAGAGTCGAAAAGGAATGGAATGTTAAAAGATAGGTGGGTATGGGCAAAATGTGGTGGGGGAGATGGAGGACAAACCTTGAGAACAATGCAGCCCAGTGCAGAACAGGCTTCTGTCTTGTGTCCTTGATGTCCACTAGATTTGGGGTCCCCACGTAGATCAGTAGCTCTTCGAAAGTGACAATCTCTTGGAGGAACCCTCTGGCAGACGCAGCCCACCTTGGGCCTGAGATTCCAGTTGTCCTGGATTGAGAAGTGGACAAGCTAGGCAACAGAGATTGAGGAAACTCTGCTGGTTCATGGCCAAGAACATTCAGAATTCATTTATGCCTTGCCCATCAAGAGCATCCCTCCCAACTGCTCCCAGCCCAGCCCTATGGGAACTTGGCCTGGCCTCCCTTCCTCCCAGGGCACATGACTACTCTCTCTTTTCCAGCTTATCTTTGGGGACCACTTAAAAAAAACACTTTATTATAGAAATTTTCAAATATCCTCAAAAGCAGAGAAACTAGACAAATGTACCTACATGTACTAATCATCAGCTTCAACAAGTATTAAGTCATGGATAAGGTTGTTAAACCTACACACTAACTCCCTCTCCCCTCCTCCTTACTGCATTATTTCAAAGCAACTTTGAGAATGATGCAGCCCAATGTAGGACAGACTTCTGTCTGGTGTCCTTGATGTCCATTAAATTTGGGGTCCCCATGTCAGATCATTAGCTCTTCAAAGGTGATGATCTCTTGGAGGGACCCTCTGGCAGACGCAGCTCACCTTGGGCCTGAGATTCCAGTTGTCCTGGACTGAGAAGTGGACAAGCTAGGCATACCATTTTGTCAGTACATAAAGAAATATGCTTACCCAAAAAGTTAAAGACTTATTATGAAAATAAAATAATAAGCACAATATCATTACCACATTTGATATTTTAACAAAAAAAATTAGTGTCATCAGATATATGGGATTTTTCCTGAGGGTGAACACTGGAGTTGGGTGAGATGAGAGATATGGGTTCCATGGCAGGGCAATCCTAGAAATCTGAAAACCTTGGCATAACCCACTGTTTTAACCTTCAGGCCCTTTAAATTGGTCCACTCTCCTTGCCTTCCTGCTCTGTTTCAAGTGTAGAATAGGAAACAAACAAACAAACAAACAAAAACAAAATCTACCTGTGCTTGATGAATGACCCTGGTCTCTCTTACTTATTAGCTGTCTGGTCTTGGGCCAAGACTTAAGGACAGTTTCCTCATCAATAAAATGGGATAATAGCACAACATCATATGACAGTGGTGATCATTGAGGACAACGATTCATTAAATATTTGTTAAACACCTGCTTCACTGTGGGAACTCAGAATTATGCCTCCAACTTGATTCTGAACCTGATGACATCACTGATTTGTTGACTTAGCATCAGACATCAGCTTGTCTCCTGCCCACCCATGCAAAGTCCATCCCACTTTATCATTTTGCTTTGAACCCATCTATATTATTACATCTGAAGTAAGTTTCTTATAGACAGCATGTAGTTGGGTCATAATTGTTCATCTAGTCTGCCAATCTCTGGTGTATTTAGATCATTTACATTTAATGGAATCACTGATGTATTAGGGCCAAAGTCTGACACCTATTGTTTTCTCTTTGTTCTCTCTGTTTCTCATTCCTAGGTTTTCTTTTTCTGGGTTTCTTGTTAGTTACTTAAACACTATTTAGAATCCTGTTTTTATTTATCTGAAGTATTTGTTTAATGTTTATTTCTTTTTGAGGCAGAAAGAGACAGAGCATGAGTGGGGGAGGGGCAGAGAGAGAGGGAGACACAGAATCCTTACCAGGCTCCAGGCTCTGAGCTGTCAGAACAAAGCCTGACGCAGGACTTGAACATATGAACAGGGAGATCATGACCTGAGCAAAAGTCAGATGCTTAACTGACTGAGCCACCCACGTGCCCCTTACCTGAAGTATTTTAAGTATATCTCTTGTGTCGTTGTCTCAGTGGTTGCTCTAGGTATTAAAGTATGCATACATAACTTATCATAGTCTGCTGGTGTCAACTTCAAGTGAAATGTAGAAATCTTACCATTTAGCTTAGGTCACTTTATAATAGAATTCCCTTCAATATTTCCTTCACATTCATAGAGCACCATATCAAATGATGTTATAATTTTTGCTTCAACCATCAAACTTAAATTTAAAAACTCAAGAGGAGAATAGTTTATTTTGTTTCATTCTGTTTTTACCTCTTTCATTAGTTCTTACTTTCTGATGTTCCAAGTTTTCTTCTGTTATCATTTCCTTTCTGTTTGAAGAACTGCCTTTCTTTGGTCATTCTTCCAGGGTAGGTCTTCTAGTGACAAATTCTGGTTTTCCTTTATCTTGGAATAGCTTTATTTTATCTTCATTCCTGAAGGGTATTTTTTGCTGGATGAAGAATTCTGAGTTTACAGTTCTTTTCTTTCAGCACTTGAAAAATGTGCCATTTCCTTCTAGACTTGGTAATTTCTGATGAGAAATGCACTATCATTCAAATTTTGTTCCCCTATAGGAAATATATCATTTCCCTCTGGATGCTTTTCCTATGTTCTTAGGTTTCAAAAGTTTGATTATGATGTGTCCTGGCATTGACTTTTTGGATTTATCCTATCTGGGGTTCACTAAGCCTCTTAAATCGAGGTTTATGTCTCTTTCCAAATTTGGGGAAATTTGGGGCATTATTTCTTCGAATATTTTTCCAGCCCCATTCTCTTTTCCCTTTACTCTTGGAACTCTGATAACATGAATATTAATTCTTTCAGAATCTGTTCATTTTTTCCCTAGTCTATTTTCTGTCTGTTTTTTCAAAGTGGGTAATTTCTATTAATCTGTCTCCAAGTTCACAAATTCTTTCCTCTATTACCTCTTATAATCTACATCAATGACATCCAGAATTTTAAAACTTTGGCTATTTATATTTTTCAGTTCTACGTTTCCCACCTACTTCTTTTTATATTTTTTATTTTTTCCTGAGCTTTTCTATTTTTAAATTTGTTTCAAGACTGTTTCTAATTGCTTATTAGAGCCTTTTTCTATGATGGTGCTTTAAAATCCTTGTCAGAAAATTGCAACATTTGAATCATCTCAGTGTTAGTATCTGTTGATTGTTTTTTCTTAAGTTGTGGTTTTTTTCCCAGTTCTTGATAGAACAAATTATTTTTGAAATTATATATTGGACATTTGGGAATTATGAGACTCTGGATTCTATTAAAATCCTCCATTTTACCAGGCAATCATCTGTTTAGACTTAGCACACAGGTCTAGTCTGCTTATTTGTGTTACCTTGAGGCTAGTCTGAAAACCTAGATGATAGTCCCTACTGTAGTGCTCGACCTTTAGTCATGTTAATTACGGAGTTTTATATGTGAGTCACTTGGGATCATTTCATACACAGGTTTAAAAAGTTCCCTTCTCCAGCTCCTTTCACTCTGAAATTCTCCCAACTCTCTGATTGGAAAAGGAGGAATACAATCTGCCACTTCTGAGTGTAGGTGGAATTCCACTCTCTACTTGGCCTCTTGAACACCACCCTGGCTTGGGAATGGAAGGGTTCCCTGTGACTGCTGGATAGGGAGTGGAAGTCAAGGCTCACCTCTCAGCCTCCACTGGCACTTGAAGGCTGGGGGAAGCTGGAATTGGGTGGGCATTAACAAAATGGTTTCTGTTCTGCTAGGCAGCCCTTTTCCTTGTCCTTTGGCTAGAGAGACCAGGCTTTTCTTGTGACTTTAAAAAATCTGGACCTTTTGGGGTTTCTCAGTTAAAAACTTTTCCAGCACCCAATTCAGGACATATGGGAAATAAAAAGAAAATCCAAGAACACACTACCATATCATTCTTCAAGGCCCAAGATCCCTAGCCAGCCTGCTCTATTTTTTCCATTATTCAGAGGCTTCCTACGTTTGTCTGCTGTTTTATAGCTAGGGTTGTTACTTGTCCACATGAGAGGAATAGGAAGAAACAAGCCTACACCATCTTGTCTGACTTACCACCTTCGGAAGACTCTGGGGCCAGGCAGAGCTGGCACCATTCAGTGAGAGGAACCGCACACTGCTTTGCCTCCACCTTGGACTTAGGCAGTTTCCCCCTGCTTTCTCCAGGACAGGGAGCTGCTTCTCAACTTGAGATAGCTTGTCTTGAAGGTTCAAGACCCCTGGGAGTCTTGGAGACATCATGGAATTCTTTCTGGATTCCACAATCATGGCTAAAAACGACTCCGTTGTCCAGAAGCATCCTGGTTTGCCTGTGTGCACACTACCTGCCCCTCACTGTGCTGGGGAGGTAGTAGTCAACGATCAACCACAGTGTCCTCACCACAGGACTTCTGTCCCCTGAACTTCACAGCTGTGTCATAGAATTGTCCTGCCTTCAGTATCTGGAGACTGCAAAAGCCAACAATTAGGAAAAGAAATCAGCGCCAGAACTGCCATTTCAACCCTGTGAGCAGTTGCTGACTTCAAACCAACTCCCCAAATCATTATAAATGCAGGTGACTGCAGTGTTTCTTTATCTCTGCTTTTGTCCCAGAGCAGAAAAATCACTTATGTAGTGAAGTATTTCTTTTCAAAAGGAAAGTCTCATTTGAGACTCCAATAATCATATTTTCTCAGAGGAAACTATTGCCAAACAGAAATCCTATTGCTGTAGGCAATCTTTTATCATGTCAACTTTTTTTTTTGGGGGGGGGGCGGTTTGTGGGATTTAGAAGTTATTTCCCCAAACATTCCATATCAGATATCAAAAAATCTGCAGAATTTAAGTCCTCTAATTTACAGATCTCAGATGTGCTTATCTCCAGGCCACCCTATCAGGAAACTGCAGTTTTCACTGAGGAAATGCCTGAAGCATCCCAGCGACACACTACTTGGTGGATGCGACTTCAGGAATGGGCTCCCTGGGCTTGCCTCCTCAGCAGCAGGCCTCTTTCACTTCTGGCTTTTATGAAAATACATTTTCTTTTACTTTGTCAATTTCCCAGGAATTCCCCAAAGTAACTATTACTTGAGTAATAGTGGTTACTCGGCGGCTTCTGCTTGTGGTTTAGATTATATGGGACTGCACAGGATCTCCTATATTTTACACTCTCTTTTTAGAAAAATTAGGTCAGTACCATTAGGTGGAAGTAGATAATGTGTCCTTCTTTGGGACAGAATACAATCAAGATCAAAATCCTTTCTAAAATTACTGTTAATGTCCAGGACAACTTAACCACCCATTGGTCTTCCCTTCATCCTGGGAATTTTCCTCTTGAACGTGGCTATAAAGGGGAAGGGCCTTTCAAAGGAAAATCCCTTCATTTTGGTGGAAATGTTCCCATTGTGTCTTGATTCTACTCATTAGTTTGGCCCACCCACTTGCTCCTCTTTAGATAAGGATGAAATTCAAAAGAGATGAAGAAAATAGATTAATAGTGAATCAAGTCAAATCTCTGATGGCTAAGAACCCACCCCCTTTATCCCTCATTTTGGGAGCATAAATAGTTCTCTAACTTTTCTTTGTGGGAAATGCCTCTCACACACAACTTTGAATTTCTTTTATAATTAATATAAAACTGAACAGAATAGTTTCCATCAACCGAATAGTGAATTCCAGTGCCAGGATGGTGATATGGATAATTTGCCTTTGTAATGACATAGAATGTTTAATCAGATGGCCATGGGTAAGTCTGGGCATCCAGATCCTGGGAAATGTTTTGATTTTTGATGGTGGTCTTTGAGGATTGTCTCCTGGGGCCACTGAGGCAAGACACAGCTCCACCCATGGGGATCTGGTTTTAGACCTGGGCTACTTTAGAACAGGGCATGGAGCCGGGATGCTGGGTGCAGAGCCAGGAGAGCCCTAGAGGCCAGGAAAAACACAATCCAGGTGCCGTCATCCTGGAGAAGATGGAGAAACCCTAAGCACCCATGGGAATAGGCAGTAGGAGGGAGGCAGGCCGTCAGTTGGACAGCCCCAGAGCACACACAGATGTGTGATGATTGGATGCCAGATTACTGGCTCCATGGGAAGGGAATGTGGTGAGTAGGGCTAGCTCCACTAGCCTCACAGGGTACAGAGACAAATGGCCTCATGCAATTCGTCCATTCATAGCTGGCTTCCTTCCCAGGGGTGGCACCAATCCCTATAATCCCAGGAAACTGGTACAGAGTTTCAGTCTAAACACTATTTGGCTTTCCTGAAGTATGATCTCCAATGATGCTGGCATTTTTAATGCTTCTCATTAACCCCCAAACCTCAGAATGTAACTCAGTCCATGAACAGATCACAGACCCAGACTGGACTTTCTGAAATGTAAGGCGGTGCCCAGGTGGCTTAGTCAGTTGAGAGTCTGAGTTCAGCTCAGGTCATGATCTCGAGGTTCATGGGTTCAAACCCCAGGTTGGGCTCTGTGCTGACAACTCAGAGCCTGGAGCCTGCTTGGGATTCTATGCCTCCCTCTCTCTCTGCCTCTCCCCTGCTCACGCTGTTTTTCTCTCTCTCTCTAAAAATAAATAAACATAAAAAATTTTTATAATGAAATGTAGAGGATTTTATTACACAATTTTTGGAAATCCATAAGGATTTTAGTTTCTGAAAGACTTTTTTAATTGCAGATTCTACATCAAGCAATTGGCTTCCAAAGACCTTTCCTTCACCTTTAATCTCCCTTCCTTCTTCTCCCCCGTTTTATTTCGTCCACCACTCCATACCTCCCGCTCTCTCTCACATTTTCACAGATTCCCCCGGATAAAGTCATCCAAAGATTATTCATAAAACAGAACTCCAGGGCCGCCTGGGTGGCTCAGTCGGTTAAGCGGCCAACTTCAGCTCAGGAACTCACAGCCTGTGAGTTCGAGCCCCGCATTGGGCTCTGTGCTGACAGCTCGGAGTCTGGAGCCTGCTTTGGATTCCATGTCTCCCTCTCTCTCTCTCTGCCCTTCCCCTGCTCATGCTCTGTCTCTCTGTCTCTCAAAAATAAATAAAATGTTAAAAAATTAAAAAAAAAACAGGACTCCAGAATTTTCTAAACTATCATTAGGTCACATGCCTTCATTTTAAAGGAAGAAATTAGCGTACAAATCATGACACAGAGAAAATAAATAATGTTCTCTCAGCCAAAGACATTTTAAAAACCAGTACACAAGCCAAATGCAAAGTCAAATACGAACACTGTCTTCAAAGATGTTATCACACTGGTGACAGATGATGGTGAGTGAATCGTGGTGTTAGCATTTGAGACAGGGACAGGGAAGAACATGAGGTCAATAACTTCAATGACTCAAATGACTCAATAACTTGTTTTGATGATGGAATTTGCAAGGTAAAAATATCGAACTTGAAAAATATTAAAGACATTAAGTAGCAAAAGAATATTCATTACTATAATAAAGAGGGCAGAAAAAATACAACATAGTAGGTTCTCAATGTTCAGAAATGCAAGCTAGAGTGTGAGATGGTTTCTAACTAATGATTACAGAGCATATCTCAATCAAATTGGTAACACTTGAGACAAAGGACATTTCATGCAACATGTTCACAGGTGATCTCACGAGAAAAATCCTGTTTCCCTTTTCTCAGGGAGCCACTGGAGAATGTATTCCACAAAAATGAGAGAATAAGCCAAGAAAGGGAAAGACGTGGGTTCTAGGAAATGAAATTCAATGAAGAAGAAGGTAAAGGGAATTTATAAGACAGTGACAAAGAACAATCAGAGGTCAATGGCTGTGCAGCAGGCTTTATACAAATCAAAACCACATTGAGATACAACCTTACACCGGTTCGAGTGGCTAAAATGAATAAATCAGGAAACTATAGATGCTGGCGAGGATGTGGAGAAGCAGGCACCCTCCTACACTGTTGGTGGGAAT
Organism: Paguma larvata; assembly: GCA_030068075.1. Lineage (NCBI taxonomy): Eukaryota > Metazoa > Chordata > Mammalia > Carnivora > Viverridae > Paguma > Paguma larvata. Next base: position 123,418,908 of record CM057827.1, on the reverse strand, counting down.
GCAAACTGGTGCAGCCACTCTGGAAAACGGTGTGGAGGTTCCTCAAAAAAATGAAAATAGAGCTACCCTATGACCCAGCAATAGCACTGCTAGGAATCTACCCAAGAGACACAGGAATGCTGATGCATAGGAGCACGTGCACCCCAATGTTCATAGCAGCACTTCGACAATAGCCAAATCATGGAAAGAGACCAAGTGCCCATCAACTGACGAGTGGATAAAGAAGATGTGGTACATATATACAATGGACTACTATGTGGCAATGAGAAAAAATGAAATCTGGCCATGTGTAGCAACATGGATGGAACTGGAGGGTATTATGTTAAGTGAAATAAGTCAGTCAGAAAAAGACAGATACCATATGTTTCCACGCATAGGTGGACTTTGTGAGACTAAGCAAAAACCAGGGGAGGGGAAGAGGGGAAAGGAAAAAAAGACACAGAGAGGGAGGGGGATAAAACATAAGAGACTCTCAAAGACTAAGAACAAACTCAGGGTGAGGGGGGTGAGGGAGGGAGGAGAGGGGGTGACGGGCATTAAAGAGGGCACATGTTGGGATGAACACTGGGTGTTATATGTAAACCAATTTGAAAATAAACTATTATAAAAAAAAAAGAAGTGTCTATGGAAATTGGTGCAGGGCAGGGAGTGGAGGCGGGAGGGCTCTCTCATGCCGTGGTCCGAGGGAGCTGGCTGGCATCTGCACATGGGAGCCAACTGTTAATATTCAGGGATTTTGCATGCCAATTGTTAAACATAGCCATTATTAAAAATTAAGTTACACAAACTAATAACTGAATAAATCATACTAAAGATGAAGGTAATATTCAAAATTCAATTCTTTCTAATTATTTTTCTTTACTAATACTTATGTTCTTGAGGTTATTTGGTTTTCTGCCCTTGGATGGTAGCAGTATATAGTGGATGCAATTACACACGTTTCCCCAGCTCCGTGTTCAGTAATGTCACGTTAGTAGCTTGAAATTGGCCAGGGTGGGAATATTTGCACTATGAAAATTGGCAAAAGCTGCAAATCAGGCCTTGATTTACTGTTTTGAATGTCTATACTTAATGAAAATAATGAAGAAATGGTTAATCATGCAGAGTAAACTTTAAAGTGTACTATGTTTGAAGCATCTTTCAAATGTAAGAAAGCAAGGAAAAAAGCAAGGAAATACTTATTCTTCCAGCATTTGAAAACTAATCTTTTTTGCAGCAAAGAAGTTGCTGAAATCATTTCAATAAAATAAATGAAGTTCCAAAAAAATAGTTCTTTGCTGTTCCACTTTTGTCTTCCTTGTTAACATAAACGAAAATATCAATCGACCATCATGTGAGAACTATATGCATTTATTATGGGTATATAAGAGTTCAACAAAAGCAGTGAAAGCACTCTAGGAAAACAGATGTTATGATAAAGAGTATTGCATATTACTCTTTATCTGGGTAATGTTAGCTGAAATAACAGGATTTCAGTACTATTAGCTGAAAATTGCAAGTTCGGCGTTACATGTTCTGTATGTCAGCTTCCATGCGCTTTGGACCATGACAAGCTAGCTACCTTGCAGAGCTGCTGAGAGAGGTAACCTGGAGCAGGTGGCCCCAGTCTGCTGGTCCCCCTTCTTTGCATTGCACTTACATGTGTAAATATGCATAGATTGTTAGTATTCACCTAGACTGTTGCATGTACACAGACTGTTAGCAAGTACATAGACCGTTAGCATGTATGTAGACCATTAGCATGCACATAGACAGTGTGTACACAGACTGTTAGCATGGACATAGACAATTAGCATGTACATAGACCATTAGCATGCCCATAGACCTCAGGATGCACACAGACAGTGTGTACATAGACTATTAGTATGTACATACCACTAGCGTGTACATAAACTATTAGCTTGCATGCAGACTGTGACCATGTTTATAGAATTTTTACAACAAGGCAGGCACTATTCTTATAATCTCCCATGTACAGATGTGGGAACTGAGACTCCAAGTAGTTCATATGCCCCACAAAGTCATACAGCATAAGCTTGTTTTCCCGTGCAGCCCTGCCCTTATGCCCCGCAGACTTATCTGCCTCCCCAGGGTTGGGATTGGGGGTACTGGAAGCTCTGGAGGTGACCAGGAGCATGAATGAGCACCCCCTGCCCACCCAAAAGGCTCTCTGTTCACCTAATGACATCATCTTCTGCTCTGTGATGGCAGTAGTCCTACCCACTGCAAGCTTTCCCTGAGAAAATGAATTAAAGCATAAAGGCTGCCTTCGCAGCCTTTGTATGAGAAGTCCCTGCATCTTTAAGACCCTTTAAAACATGTATCTGTCTTTGGGTGGTTACTTCTAGAATTTAGGCCTTTGAAATTCCACTCAATTTACCAAACTCGTTTCATGTTTCATGCATCTCACTCATTCGTCCTACACATGGTAGTCTTTCCACCCAGAGAAGAAGCTTGCAGCCAGTCTCGAAACACAGGCCTTTCCCACACACCTCACCAGGGCCCCACAACCTTCGTGACAGACCGGGGGGACTCATGGAACCCCAAGGAGAGCTTGGGGTTACACCCAGCTAGGCCAGGGAACAAACGGCAGAGGGGATGCACAGATGGACAGACTCACAGACATCTGCCCACCTTCAGGATTGGATGAGCCAGGCGGCCTCATCTGGCCATGTTCCAGCAAGTCTGGGCAGAGTCACCTGCAGTCACAGATCAACTCCAGAACCTTCCCTGAATTCCATTAAAGCTCTGAAATCAACATCTGACTCTGGTCAGATGAAGCCCCCTTCCTGCACTGTTTGCAGGAAGACTTACAGACTTTGCACCCAATGCTTTTCATTTTTATCTGTGTCAGGGAAATGCCTGTCTTACTGACCCCTAACTAGTGCCAGGGCATCCTGGACAGCCCTGGTGAGGAGCACCCTCCCATGAGCCACGGTGGCTCTTTTCCATACTACAAAGATATCGAGAATCAGATTGTACTGCTTTTCCGTATGCTGAGAGAAGTGACTCGTGGGGATGGCCACCACCAGTTCAGACTCCTGGCATACAACTGTGTCCACCTCACTGCTATTTGCCGATCTCAACTAGCACCTAGCTCCAATCCAAACAGGGAAAGCCAGGCCATATGATAGGAGACCAAAAACCATACACCTGTTCATGAAACTAAAGAAGAAAGCAGAAAAGCAAGTGGAAAAGTCATTGTAAGAACAATCACTGGTGATAACACTAAGTTGTTCTGGGATTTGGGATTTATGCCAGTTTGAGCATTTATGCCAGATGAAAAAGGCAGGTAGCTGAGTTGTGGTGGAGAGCTGGAATCTGAAGAGAGACCAAGACTAAGATGAGTGAATTACATGACCTGGAACTAACCACACTTAGTATAGGGCTAAACACATAGTTAGTGCTCAATAAATGTTAGCCAATATTTTTGTTTATTTGCTTTTATTATTTAAATTTATATATAAATTACCATTAACTTGATATGTCCTATGAGTTTTCATCCGTGTGTACATGTGCGTAACCACCACCAGTAGATTATGGAAAATTCCATCACCCCAAACAATTCCTTCGTGCTGTCCCACTACAGTCAAACTCTTCCTCCGCCCCAGCCCCAGGAAACCAGTGACCTGTTTTCCATCTCTAGTTTTATGTCTATGTCACGTATATGGATTTGGTATCCATGTTGCCATATGTATCAATAGTTCAATCCTTCTGACCGCTGAGTAAGTAGTATTCCATGGTATACATGTCCATAGTTTGTCAATTCATCCATCCAAAAACACTGGGGTACTTTCACTTTGGGGCAGTTGTGAAGATTGTTTCTAGAAGGATTCATGAACAGGTTTTTGTGTGAGTGTGTTTTCGTATTTCTAGAACAAATACCTAGGAGTGAGATGATTGGGTCACATGGTCAGCAGATGATTGCATTTGTAAGAGACTGACAAATCGTTAACCAGAATACCCAGATTCTCATCAGCAATGTGTGAGAGTGCCTGTTGCCACATTCTTGCTAAGTACTTGGTATTGTCACTACTTTTCATTAAAACCATTCTAGTAGGTGTGGAGCTGTACCTTAGGGTGGTTTGAATCTGTGTGTCTGCTCAAGATATTGAGCATCTTTTGATGTGCCTTTTTACTATCCTTATAGCTTCTTGGGGGAAATGTGTATTCAAATATTTTGCCCATCTTTAAAATTGAGTCCTTTATTTTCTTACAGTAGAATTTCAGAGTTCTTTATGTATTCTGGATATGTCCTTTATCTAAAAAATGATTCACAACATTTTCTCCCAGTGTGTGGCTTGTTTTTTTTATTTTCTTTAAATAGTGCCTTTTGTAAAGCAAAATATTTTAAATTTGATTAAATTCAATTTATGAAGTTTTTCTTTTATCCATCAATCTTCTTGGTGATGTCATATATGAGAACTTTTTGCCTGACTCAAAGCCATAAAGATGTTCTCCCGTTTTCCCTAAGAGTTTTATAGTTTTACTTGACCTATTTTGAGTTAATTTTTTATAAGGCATAAGGTCAATTTTTTAGTTGTTAAGGTTTTTAGTTGTTAAGGTTTTTTTGTTTTTGTATTGTTATTGCTTATGGATGTCCAATTGTTTTAACTGTTAGCCAATATTAATACAAATTTTTACCCCCTCTTTTTTTACCCCCTTTAGTATCAGTTTTTTTTTTCTCTGTATATTGAAGATCATTTTTCTTACCTCAAATAAGAAGATATACATGTGAAAGGGCCTGGCCCAGTGCCTGGTATGTGGTTCATGTAAACTTAAATAAATAAATATTGGTTTAAAAATACACACCCATTCCTAGAAGAAAATAAATTGGAAACAAGGCCAAATGTTAAGATCCATCACCTGATATTAAATTCTAGAAGCACAAGGTAACATTTGCAGGTCTAACTCAGCCACGAAAGAGCAGTCATCACTGTCTCCAGGGGGAGGCCCTCTATGGAGACCCTCCCAGAGAATCTCCTTGCCTTTCTATAGAAATGAGACTGGTCCCTTGTCCACTCCAGTTAGTGGTCAGACAGCCTCACCGTTAAAATGCATTGACCTCGGCTGAAGTTGAAAACTGTCCTCATAAGTTGCGGCAGGGAACGTGCGTGCAGGTGCGCATACACGCGCGCGTGCGCACGGGACGTGTACAAACCCCACGCCTTCTGTGCGGACTGCAGACCCGCGGACTCTGCCGATGCAGACCAGACACCTCATGGGAGCTGTCTTCCTGTGAACGATTTACCCCTGTGACTTCAAGACCACAGAACTCATCCAACAAAGGAGCTCATTTACTTTCTGACATGGTTAATGTCCTGATTTAATGACCCTCTTATATCACACTCAGCACCCTAAATTATAGGGCAGCCCGGGCAATTACGCTGCGGGATCGCAGACTGCACCTCTGCCGAGAGCTGCAGCGTGGTTATCTCAAGCTGCCTTCCAGGGCTCCAGTGCTCCGGGAGGGGCTTCCAGCCTGCCGTGGGCTGCAGGCCTCCGTTCCCATTAAAGTAATTGTTTGCACCTCCTTGTTACTCCAGATCGTGGTCTCCCGGGATTTTCAGCCACAGGAAATAGTACTCTGAACATAAAACTGCACGTGCGAAAGACTAAAAAATGTCTTTCTTGTTACGACTAAAGAAGCAGAGTCCATGTTTCTTGATTGTGTATTCAAGGGGAAAAAATCCAGTCTTCCTGGCATGCTCTGAAATGTCTGTGTTATGAAAGATCATTTTCCATAATGACCTTTGGGGATGAAAGCACTTTCGGCAAGGATTTCACAAACACGAGTCCCTGGACTTGCTGCTGAGCACTACTGGGCTCAGAGCGTAGCCAATTAATTAGGCAGGTTTAGCACCCAGCAAAAATTCTCTCAGATGGGTTTAAGAGATTTTTGTATCCCTGGCATTCGCTGTAAAGATAATGTAAGCTACAAAGGTAAAAACCCGATGCCCAGGCCCCACATTCAAGGGCTTATATCCAAGAAAACTTAGGTGACTTACAGGTCAACACATTCTAAGGAGCATTTTTTTTTGCCTTGATCTACCGCGTATTCAGTAAATAATGACTTTCGAGGAAATGGAACACTTGAAAACATAAATTGTCCCTGAAAAGAAAATTCACTTTAAAAACTAACGTCACGCTCTAAAACTTAGCATCCGCTTTATAAATATGAGAAATAAAATAATCTGTGTTTTGGTGAGACAAAATCAGGACTGACAGGTTATAGAAATTATCATTCAGAACAAGAAGAAATAGCTTAAAATCCTGTAATTATATCAATTTGGCTCACTAAAAATAGATCAGGTGGAAAGGAGAGCCCTCTTGAGAGAGGGAAATTGCAGGCAGGGAACAAGGGGCTTGGATTTTCTGTTCCAAACACTGCTTCGCTCTGTCCGAATCCTCAAACTCCTGACCTGACTGGAGAAAGCGATGTATCGCCACTTTGGGGGAAAAGACTCCTAGGAAGTCACAGAAAGGGAACTAACGATGGCTATTGTCTTCCTTAGGCATGGCAACCACTCTGGGCTTTATCTCATTCCCACCTGAGATGAATTAATCACTGACAGGCCTCAGTTTCCTCATGCATAAGATGGGAATAAAAATTCCTGTCATTATTAAAAGAGTTGTAGGGACTAACTGAGACATAAAATCTGTGACGTGCTTAGCAAGGGCTGCTTTGACATAGGGTGAAGATTCAACGAAATTCAGCTAGTATCATTGTCATGGTTATTTGGCGATACTTGAAGATGGTCAAATTGGGAGATTTTGTATTGTTTCATGAACTGATGGCAGACCCAATTAGTGGCAAACCTCCCCTCCTTCTCCTTCTCTCCTCCTCCCCTCCTCCTTCTCCCTCTCCTTGCCTCCCTCTCCCTCTCCCTCTCTTTCTCTCTCTTTCACACACACACCACACAGAACTGAATTTAATTACAAGTTATTAAGTATTAGAATGCCTGGTTTCTTTTGGGCTCGTAATTATAAAACAATAGTAATTACTTTAAAATAATAATAATTATTACTGTATGGCACTGAAGTCAAGTACTGGAGGAATTTATAAGGAACAAGAGTGAGCTACCCTGAGATTCATATACAGCTGTGTTTGCTCTAAAAGAAAAAGGAGCTTTGGAAGGAAAGAAAGAAAAAAAAAAGACATTCAAGGCAAAGTATAAGGGGAGAAATAGTAGGTAATGTAGTCTCTCTTCTATTCTGAGCTGACGGACTAGAGGGACCCAGGCCATTCCCTCCAGCTGGCAGTGGAAGGAAAGCCTGGCTCACAAGGGCAATGTAGAAACCTTAATAGAAAACACCCCTCGGCCCCTGTGGAACTAAGGCCTGCTATAGTCGATAGCATGTAATACAAAACACATTTGTCATTTTCCCTTATATCTAAATAAATAAATACCCAGGGGGCAGAGGAAGCTCACTACAGTAATCAGATTTGGTGATGTGTCTCGAGAAAGAATGCACACCCAAGGACTGGCACGGAAGATGTGGACAGCAATCGGCCAAGTGAAACAACCAGAAAAGACCCACCACATTGGGACAGGGTGGAAAATGGCAGATGGTGTGGGCAATGGAACCAAATGAATCCCTTGAGAATTATATCATTTTCATCAGATTGAGTCATTGTGGGAAGTTTTGGGGGAACAAATCAAAATCCATTACTTAAGGGAGCATTCAGGGCTAAAGTCACAGTTTTATAGGTTGGATGTGAATATTCATAAAACCAAGGTTGGGTTTTAGACGCCACGTTTCTGAATGATTTGGGAGCAACGCCTTCCCTTGGAGGCACATGGCAGAGGAGGGAGGCGTCTGTTGGAGAGGCTCCTGATGTCCATAGTGACACACAGAAAAGATAAGGGATGGAGTGAGGATCACTGCCCATCTAGGAAGGTAGCCAAGCTTATCTGTTCTGAGGTCATTGGCTAGATTCTCAGTTTCGCTTCTTTCGCAGGGCACCAAAGGGCCTGGGTTATTTCTAACAGGGACTCCAAGAACATACTAGCTTAGTGCTGGGGACTGGAGTCACTTCCCTTGATATGAAATTCACAGATTTAGGAGTATATTTCAACACTCTTCTCTCCCCTTTTATGTCCTGTATGTCTCTATCCTCACAGAAGCTAAACTTCTAAGCCCATGCAACCTCTCAAACTGGCATCTTTTTTTTAATTTTTTTAATGTTTTATTTATTTTTGAGAGCAGGAGAGACAAAGCATGAGCAGGTGAGGAGTAGAGAGAGAGGGAGGCACAGAAACTGAAGCAGGCTCCAGGCTCCGAGCTGTCAGCACAGAGCCCGATGCGGGGCCTGAACTCACAGACTGTGAGATCATGACCTGAGCCTAAGTCGAACACTTAACCAACTGAGCCACCCAGGTGTCCCTCAAAAATGGCATCTTTTAACTCTGTAGGTCTTTTCATTTAAACGAAAGCTCTATCCCACCCCTGGTAAATTGGGAAAGTAAAGTTAAATAAGCGAGGAAAAAAAAGTTTTGAATTTCTCAAAGTGTGGGGGAGCATGGAAGAGATGAAGATGAGTTTTGCTTTTATCTGCTTTTGATTTATCATGAATATTCAGGATCAAATAGCATTCATAGAGAAAAACATTAACAGCAGTTACTCGCCTATAAGGACTTTTTCACAAATAAATATAATCAGCATAGCAAGTGTTGTTTTTATTTCTTTTTTATTTAAATTCAAGTTAGTTAGCATACAGTGTAGTCTTGGCTTCAGGAGTAGAATGCATTAATTCATCTCTACATATGACACCCAGTGCTCATCTGAACAAGAGTCCTTCTTAATGCCCATAAGCCATTTAACCCATCCCCCTACCCACTTCCCCTTAAACAACCCTCAGCTTGTTCTCTGTATTTAAGTGTCTCTTATGTTTTGCCTCCCTCTGTATTTTTATCTTATTTTTCCTTCCCTTCCCTTCCCTTATGTTCATCTGTTGTGCAAGTGTTGCTTTTAAAAGCAACTGATTCCCACAAATTTTAATAACTTTCTCTTTCACAAATCTCAGGCCCCAAATTAAATAGAAAATAGAACTGTAGAATATTAGAAAATAGGGGTGCTTGGCTGGCTCCCTATTGGAAAAGCATGATCTTGGGGTTGGAAGTTCAAGCTCCATGTGGGGTATAGAGATTACTTAGGTAATAAATAAATAAAACATTAAAAAGTATATTAGAAAATAAAAATAATAAATATATATCAGAAACTATATAGTACAGCTAAACCATAACTCTGAGGAAATTTCATAGCCTCAAGTACTTAAATTAATAATGTATACTCTCAAAAAAATTAGGGAGAAAGCAATAAAATAAATCTGAAGGCATTTCAGGGACATAAATAGTAAAAATAAAAGGAAATAAGAGGAAAAGGTGGTACGGCCACCAAATAAGTCTAAGAGATGCCCCACACTCCAAGGAAAAGGGAGTAAACTAAATATTATTAAGTAACAAAATTTAAATTATAAATAAAATAATTTACCAAATGGAGGGAAAAGGGAGAAAACCTCTGAAAAAAAGAACGATGTGAAAACAAGAAAATTTTCGGCTACAAGGGAAAATTTTGAAATAATAAATGATTACCCTGCTCAGTTCTACAAAAGTAAATGTGAAAACCTCAATGATTTTCCAACAAAACATAAATTACTAAAAATAAAAACCGGAAGAGATAGAAATAGAAACAAAATTATTTGCATAGTAGATATTTTACAAGTTATCAAAAAGTTACTTTCCAGAAAACAGTCCAGTTGGTGTTGTAAATGGATTCTTTCAAACATGCAAAGTATGGATACTTACATTGCCCTTTAAACTGCCATGGATCAGGAAGAAAGAAGGAAAGCTTCCAAACTACCTTTTATTTCAGAAATTTTTACTTGACATACGTTTAGATTTATGGAAGAGTTGCCAAGGTAGTAGAAAAATTTCCCATATAGCCTTCTCCTAGCATCCCCTAATGTTAATGTTTTATATAATCAGAGTACGTTTGTCAAAACTAATTAATTAACATGGGTATAAAACTATGAACTACAGACTTTATTTGGATTTCACCAGTTTTTCTCACTAATGGCCATTTTTTAAATTCCAGAATCCAATCTAAGATACTGTGTGAGCATTTAACTATTTATTTTTACGAGGCAAAAAATTACATATTGACAACAACATTTGAAAACATCTCCCAAAAGAAAGATACAGATTTATCTCACTCACAAACTTAGCTCCAAAATGTATACCATAGCCAGATGGAGTTCAACCCAAGATGTGAGAAGGTTCCGATTTAAATAATCTATTAACATAACACAGAGTAGGTCAAAGGACTAAAATCAAATTAATTTACCTATAGTTTTGGGAAAGGCATTTATTAATTTCAACAGAATTCATAGTTTAGTATCTTTATAAAATAGAAACAGGTACTCACCATTTTTACACACACACACACACACACACACACACACACACACACACTCGGCAGCATTTTGCTTAAAGACAAAGCATTGGCAGTATTTCTGTTGAAGTCAGGAAAGAGATACAATTACTACAGTTATGAAAAATTGCACTGGAATTACTAGCTAATTTAATAATGTAATTAGACAAACAAAATGCCAAAAAAATTGAGAAGGAAGTAAATTTTTCATTATTTGCAGATGACAGAATAGTATGTCTCAAACAATACATACACATTCACACACATACACAAGAGAAGAAACTATTATAAACAAAGGAATTGAGTAAAATGGCTGGTGACATAATTATAAAAAACATCAATAGCTTTCTCATGTGCAACCAATTACTCGTTAGAAAATAAAATGAAAGTAAAGGGTAGAAAAAAGGATGGAGATGGAATGTCTGGAATCATACCTCACAATGAGTGTGTAGGTCCTATATAAAGAAATTTTAAATGATTTCATGGTCATAAGAGAAGATTTTAAAGTAAGAGAAATTACCTTATTGAGTAGGAAAAAAATGTAAAGATTTGTAAAGATGATAATTTCCTTCAATTAATGTAATCTCAATAAAAATAACAACTAGATGTCCATAGCTTTCTTTTTTTTTCATTCTTAGATTTTATTTTTAAGTTATCCCTACGCCCAGTGTGGGGCTCGAGTTTACAACCCTGAGATCAAGAGTTGCACGTTTCGCTTGACTGAGCCAGCCAGGCTCTCCGCCTTTTTTTTTCAACTTCACAACCTAATGCTGAATTCACATAGAAAAATAAGAAAGAATTTTATTATTTCCAGAAAAAACTGTTAAAACTCAAGAGCAATGAGAGGGAATCTGCCCCACCACATGTTAAAATATTCTAAAGCTGTAGTTTGGTTTCTGCACACAAATGGGCAAAACGCAATGGAACTGTGTAGTGAGTACAGAACCAGGCTAAATGCATATGGAAACTTGGCATATGATCAAGCCTGCATTTCAAATCAGTGAGTAAAAGGGTAGATGATTCAAAAGTAGAGTTGGGGCATGGCATAGCTATCTGCAAAATACAATATGGAAGTCCTCATCTCATTCCACTGAACCAAAAACTTCTAGATGGACGAAAGATTTAAACACATACAAGTTGAAACTGCTGACATTTTAGAATAAAACTCAGGAACATTTGAAAGAAATACCCTTGGGTGAATGGACAAAGATAATGTAGTCTATACAAACAATGGAATATTATCCAACTCTAAAGAAGAAAGAAATCCTGCCATATGCAACGACCTGGATGAACCCGGAGGATATTATACTTAAGTGAAATAAACCAGGCACAGAGAAACAAATGTAGTATGATTTCATTTACATGAGGTATCTAAAATCGTCAAATTCATAGAAACCAAAAGTAAAACAGTGGTTTCCAGGGACTGCGGGGGCGGGGGAGGCGTAGGGGGATATGGGAAATTGCTAATGAATGAGTATGAAATTTCTGTTATGCAACATGAACAAGTTCTGGAGATCTGTTCGACAGCATTGTGCCTATAGATAACAATAGTGTACTGTACACTTAATCTCTTAAGAGGGGAGATCTCATGTTAAGTGTTCTTACCACAGTAAAGAAAAAGAACTAAACCCCCAAAATTATAGCATAGCATAGCATAAAAAGACAGAAAGTAATTATTATATATACTAAGTGAGTAGACAAACAAATAAATATCCTTGAGTGCTTTTAGAAGGTCTTCCAACACATGATATAATATCATGACATGATAAGGGCAATGAATCTGACCACACGATTTTGGTTAGGAAAACTTATTATAAACAGAGTCAATAAAGAAATGACAATCAGGGGAACATATTTGTTACAGATAAGATAGCAAAGGGGGCTGATTTCTATAAAATGGAATGATCTATTGAGATTCAAAAAAAAAAGAAAGCTAATTAACAAAGAAATAATTAAGGTGATTTTCATGTAAAAAGGACTAAAAATGGCTGCCTGACCTTAGTGATGATTAAATAAATTTGGTTTAATTTAGAGGAGTAAAACTTCTACCTTTCACAATGGCAATGATGAAAAGGTTTAACTTTCACATGACTGTAATGAAGCACTGGAGGCCACAACAAAGGTAGCTTCTCCAGAGGCAAATTTGGCACCATCTACCCTTTGACTCAGTTGACACAGGACTGTATCCTTCATTACACTCACAGAGGAGTGCAAAGTCTCACTTAGAAGGAGGTGCACAGCAACAAAATTTGATCCCAACCACCTAAATGGCCAGTGGTTAGAAGGCAGGTGAAGTCAACTGTGGTACGCCCAGACAAAGGAACACAACACAGTTGTGTAAATGAATGAGGAAAAACCAAAACTAAATGAGATCTTGTTTAGAGATTATTATATAGTAAAGTAAAATGGTATTTATTTATTTATTTACATTCGACTTATAGTAAAATGGTTTTTGTAGAGCAAGATAGTGTGCATGAACCCATGTAGTTTTGGACAACATCTGGTTCTAAGTTGCGTTGGTAGGCTCAAGGATCCGGGTTTTATTACTATGCTTAATACTATAAGCTCCTAACAGGTTCTATCATACCTACCAAGTATTATGCAATAAAAGCTGTCTTTTGAAGTGAGGTGGCTCTGGGGTTTAAATGTCAGTAGTAGTCACACAGGTTCTGAGTTCAGAATCCTGAGCTGGCCCCCCAGACTGGTCGCCTTGTATGAGTAACATCCCCCTGCATGCCTTTGTTTCCACATCTGTAAAGTGGTCTTCATAATTGTACCTACCTCACAAGAGCGTTGAGAGGATGAACTGAACTCAACACAATGTCCTTCCTGCACAGAGAAAGAACATGGAAAAGTCAGCCATACTGGCAGCGAAGGAATGACCTACAAAAAGCAGGAGGCAGAAGTGGGTGAGGGGCCACTCCCTTTGGTGTTGTAGGTGGGGGAGAAGTACATTTTGTGAACTCCTGGAATACTTACACCCACATATGTTGGGCAATAATGACTCCTCTGGAGAGAAGAACTCAACTGAGTATTTAGGACAGGATGGATTCTTGCCTTGCATTGTACGGTCTGACTTTTTTCCCCCCTTGTGTATGAATTCCTTTTTTAATTAAAAAATAAATCTTGCATTAAGCTAGTACTAAGCTGAAAGTTTTTCTGCTCTGGCTAGGAGGAATTCCACATGCCCACAGCCTTTCTCTCTGCCCACTGATGCTTAAGCTATCAATAATCATGGAGCTTGATGTCATGCCAGTTCCCAGTGGTGTTGACAGACTCCGGCTCAAAAGTCCCTTTATTAGACCTTGTCCCTCAGTAAAGCTTGCAAATTGCTCTGATCTTAGCAGACAAAACCATCGCTCATTCTCTGAATCTCTGAGCATCCTACACAATAATGTAAGAATTGGTGAAAATTACCCGAGATAAAGCGTCCTTTAGAACATCAAAGTCCCTTGATTTCCAGGTTGTAGGCTGCAGGTATGCGACAGGACTGACAGGCCAGGTGGAGGGCAGAGATAAAGCAAAAAGTGAAATTCTCCAGCCAGAGTGCCCGTGTTGGATTTGGTGCTAGGTTCTCTGCAAGGGGATTAATGTTATCCTCGGAGGCGTGAGCACATTCTGCTTTTACCTTCGAACCCAGGTAATCAGTGGTGGATAACAATCAGCGAATGAAGCCTTTAAACTCAGCACAAGCTGCAAAGCCTTCCTCCTGCCGGGTTTAATTTTGGACTGGGTCATTTTGAATTGTGTGCACATATTTCATTTCCCACGTTTTGACTAAATTCTTTGTTTCTAACTTTATTTATGATGAGAGTATCCTTCTCTTACTGCTTTTAGGAGTAATGGCAGGCTTTGCCTGTGTTTTTTTTTTTTTCATGTTTATTTATTTTTGAGAGAGAGAGAGAGAGACAGAGCACAAGCTGGGGAAGGGGCAGAGAGAGGCAGACACAGAATCTGAAGCAGGCTCCGGGCTCTGTGTTGCCGGCACAGCCTGACATGACTCAGACCCACAAACTGTGAGATCATGACCTGAGCCAAAGTCGGATGCTTAACCGACTGAGCCACCCAGGCGTCCCTGCCTGTGTTTTGGAAGATGGGTCCTGGCAAACTTACCACTTCACTTAGTTGACATAAATATTGTATGTAAATACAGCCAAAGTGGAAGCTTACATATTCCCCCAAATACATTCACATCCGATCTAGAACCAGCAACATGAGTTAGAAGTTTAAATATCCTCTTAGAGGAAAACGATGGTGTCTTACAACTCACAGAGAAGTTGCTCAACTTGACCACTGAGCTCTAGCTGTCTCTCTGGAAAGGAAAGATTTTTACCAAGTAACAGAAAGAAATGTGAAACTTTTTATAGTTAACAGCTGGACTATTGGTTTTACCTTGACTATTTAAGCATCAAGAGTTCTGTTCGTAAAAGTAAACTCGAGTCACAGAATCGAACATGCCCTTGTTCCTTTAAGATAGATTATGGGAAACTAAAAAGAAAGAGGCCAGTAATATGGACATAATAACTGAAGGTTCTGGTAGGAAGTCAGATGTGAAAAAAAATTTGTTGCTGAGTTCAAAGTAAGGTGGATGTAAGTAGAGTTTGTAAATGTTACTGATCCACTGTAACCCCGGAATAACGTTTTTAAGGAAAGCAGAATATAATTCAAATAATTCAAGTGCTATGATCTCTGGCTCAGGAAATTTAATAATATATAGAATTTATCATTCAGAGAAATGTTTCTTGAATCTGGGAGCAACTAAAATTCACGTGGATCAGTCTGTGCGGAAACGTTGTGAAGTGGAACAGACGGCAAGCTGATTCGCGTCTCTCTGAGAGCACAGTTAGAAAAGCGTAAGGCCCGACGAATGAAATAGACAGATTCCCAGAGAGTCGAGTCCCAGCCTGCACATTTAGTGGAGCATAACCTTTCCAAGCCACCACTTTGAGAGGCTGGACACCCGCTCTCACAATGAAGCTTTGGAATATTCTTGGAAGTACTGATTAATACACCCCATCAAAAAAGTGGTTTCGTTCCTTTTCTTAAGATCACAAGATTTTCTTTTTTTAAAAAATTTCTGGGGCGCCTGCGTGGCTCAGTTGGTTGAGCAGCCGACTTCAGCTCAGGTCTTGATCTCATGGTCTGTGAGTTTGAGCCCCACATCGGGCTCTGTGCTGATGGTTCATCAGAGTCTGGAGCCTGCTTCAGATTCTGTGTCTCCCTCTCTCTCTGCCCTTCCCCTGTTCACGCTCTGTCTCTGTGTCTCTCAAAAATAAATAAACGCTAAAAAATTAAAAAAAAAATTCTTTCTTTAATGGGGGTGGGGGGAGGAAAGGGCAGAGAAAGAGGGAGAGAGAGAGAGAAAGAATACCAAGCAAGATTCGCACTGTCAGTGCAGAGCGACTCAGGGCTTGATCTCATGAAGCATGAGATCATGACCTGAGCCCAAATCAAGAGTCGGATGCTTAAGCAACTGAACCACCCAGGCATCCCTAGATCACAAGATTTTCTTAAAGAAAAATATGGCATTAGCCACTATACTTATTTTTTTCACCAGATGCAAATGATTTTATACCAGTTTTCAAACATTAAAGTCACTCTCAAAGAATAGTTGTCACCCTTGAGGGAAATCAAAATCACCCAGTGCCAGCCCTTGGTCTTCCCGTCATATGTTAGACAGAGCTGGATGGCTGGAATGAAGCATTGGTCCTCTGAAGAGCCCCCTCCTCTCAAGACGGCATTGGTTGTTTGTGTGAGGGCAATATGCTTTCCACACATCGGTTTCATGGCCTCTATTGACACCTGTGTGCTAAGGTCCCACACCCTGAACAGCACGTTACCCCCATGTCGAGTGTCTGGAATCTGATCTAGTGAAGGGCTGAAGGCCTTCAAATCTGGTCAAGATGCATTGGTATCTTGCCTCACCCAAACCATACTTAGCCATTGTCCAAAGGTCATTTGGAACTACTGTCCCAAGGTCACTTAAGAGGGTTCCATCTACTGACCAAGTCTTGCTCCTGTAGGAGCTCAGGTCACAGTTGCCTGATTCTGACAGCTTAGGAAGGTCCTTTGGTATCACCAAGGTAAGCAGGGGAGAGAGGTGAGAAGGGCGAGCGACAGCTGAGCATGACCTTGTGCTTCACAACCTTCTCAAGGAGCGGAAGCTCAGACACACCCAAACCCTCCAATTGTGTATATCAGAAAGACAGCAGGGCACCAGGAATTGTAAGGCTGCTCTGGTTTTTGGTTCATGGTTAGGTTCAGTTCAAGACCCTAATGAGAATAACTTCTTATTTGCCTAAAATACCTCAACCCAGGGACGCCTGGGTGGCTCGGTCGGTTGAATGTCCGACTTTGGCTCAGGTCATGATCTCATGGCTGGTGGATTTGAGCACCGCATCAGGCTCTGTGCTGAAAACTCAGAGCCTGGAGCCTGCTTCCGATTCTGTGTCTCCTTCTTTCTCTGCACCTTCCCTGCTCGCACTCTCTCTCTCTCTCTCTCTCTCAAAAATAAACATTAAAAAAATTTTTTGAAATAAGATCTTTATAAAACAGATATATCAATCCAATGCATAAACAACAAAATGACATATTTTTCAGCTTAGAAGCCATTCACTTTTCATGAAGTAGCCTCACTTAGAAATAGCTTCTCTGTCCTCACCTCTGGGAACCAACGTTTAAGAATGCCTTGCAACATGTTCCGATATGGTTAAGGCATATGCACATTTGGGATTTTACACTTATTTTTAAAAAGAGAAGAGAGGAAGTCCCTTCGGACAGGTGAGCGGGGTCAGGGGAGCACTGGACAGGACAGAAGCACATCAAGTGATTAGTCACACCTCATGAGCGGTCATCATTACGATGAAGCGTCACCCACACTTTATACCGCCTGTTGCCCATTACTATCATTTTCAAAGGTAATAAAGAGAAAAAAGTTGCTCAAAAAGAAAACTTAGATACACACACACACTGAAAATTACTCAGTCACAAAAAAGAAGGTGTTCTTGCCATTTGCAACAACATGGATGGAATTTAAGGTCATTATCTTAAGGGAACTAAGCCAGACAGAGAAATACAAATACCATATTATCTCACTGATATGTGGGATTTAAAAATAACAAAACCCTCTGAGCTTATAGATACAGAGAATAAATGGGAGCTTGCCAGAGAGAAGGCTGGAAGGGAGATGGGTCATATATTTTCTGAAAGGTGATCAAAAGTTACATACTTCTAGGGAAAAAAACAAATGAGTCCTGGGGATGGGATGTACAGCATGGTACTATAGCTAGTAATACTGTATTGCATATTTGAAAGTGGCCAAGAGGGTCGATCTTAGAAGTTCTTACCCCAAGAAAAAAATTTGTAACCGTGTATGTTGATGGATGTTATAAAAATTGTTTTTTTTAACTTTTAGTGCTTCAATTTATGAAAGAAGCGTTTTTTAAAATGTTTTTTTAAATATTTATTTTTGAGGGAGAACATAAGCAGGGGAGGGGCAGAGAGAGAGAGAGAGAGAGGGAGACACAGAATCCAAAGCAGGCTCCCGGCTCTAAGCTGTGAACAGTGAGCCAAAGTCAGACACTTAACCAACTGAGTCACCCAGGCACCCCAAAAGTTAAAAAATCAGTTAGAGTAAAGTTAATTACTACAAGCCCATACTCACCAGGCACGTGATCGTCAAACTCACTTCTGACAGGTGCTGTGTTACTGTTGTACAGCTGTAGCATCTGCGACTTGGAACAGAGCACCCAGCCGATAAAGGTCCAGAAACGTCCAAGCCAGGACTGAGGCTCGGCAGCGTCTAACCCAAAACTGGCATACAGGCCACACCCTGTGCCCGCTTTGAGTTGGACCGTGTGTCGGAAAAACAGGCTGTCGGTGACATGGTCCTGACTTCCTTTGTTTTTATTTGTATGCAACTTGTTGCTGGGGATTTTAAAAAGTAAATAACTCTCCTAACATATGCCTTAAGCTGAACAGAATTATGAACCAAACCTGGGACAAAGCTACTAATTAAAAACATTTTTTTTGTTTTGTTTTAAAATCAAAAAGGGGAAAGAATATATGAATAAAGACAGCTGCACCCATAATTTCACTGTCTTACCCTAACTATGGTACTTGTTGTTTTTGCATACTCCCTTACGTATACTTACACGATTGTTGGTTATCATATGTATATATGATTTCATTGTCTTCTCTTTCAAAGAAAAGTTGTATCATAAATACTTCCCTATTTCTTGCACTTACATAATTTTTAATTGCTAAATATCATACTATAAATTTGGCCTATTGATATATATATTATTTTCAGCTTTTCTGCTATTATATAATATACTATAAGGAACACCTTAACATATACAGTATTTTGTTGTTGTCAGCTTAGGATAAGTTCCTTAGGAGGATATTAGTCAGCAGCATGGAATATTTTATAGCTCCTGATATGGAGCACCGAGTTATTTTTTCAAAATTCTAGGGCCAGTCCGCTGCCACCAGAACAGCCACCGTTGACAGTACCACTATTTTTTAACGATTTTTTAAATGTTTATTTATTTTTGAGAGAGCGCAAGTGGGGGAGGGGCAGGGAGAAGGGGACAGAGGATCCAAAGCAGCCTCTGTGCTGACAGCAGAGACCCGACGTTGGGCTCGAACTTAAAAACTGTGAGATGATGACCTGATCCGAAGTGGGATGCTCAATCGACTGAGCCACCCAGGTGCCCCCAAGCTGTACCATTCTTATTATGACCTTGCTAACCCAAGTGAGCAAACCTAGATAATAGCAACAGAACTGCGTGATCATTAGCTGTTCAAGATGTCATATATTTTCTGAAATGATTACAGTGGGAAACAATAAAATGTCAAAAGAAATATAAAACAGAATTTAGGTATGATTCTAATTACCAAATTTTAGAGCTCGCAAAAACCTCAGGAGGAGGGGAAAACTGGAGACATTTCACCCTCATCCTTTATTTAGCACATGAAAAATCTGAAACTCATTTGCTTGAAGTCACAAATCAGGTCAGTAACAAAACAGGATGGACAAACTGACAGAGACCTACTGAGGCTTTTGGTGAGAAGTCCAGAGAGAAGAGGAGACTCCACCCCTCCTCCCTCTGGGGCAAAAGCCCCAGAATGAATCCACTCCTGCCTCTGGAAGGGCCATCTGAACATGTCCCTGTGATTTCTGATGACCCAAATCAGTGTGTTAGAACACCTCCAAAGTCACTTGCAGATGGTCTCTGAGTTGCAAGAGCAATGTGTCCCAGGCGACTACTCACTTGGATCTCACCGTCTCTCCTTCCTCCACCCTCCTGCCTTCTGTTTTTAATTAGGACCTTGGAACTCGCTAGGTCAGATCCAAGCAATTTAAAGAATGACTTTCAAGTCGTATCTTTTAAGGAAAATGACTCTTGGTCTGCAGCCTCTATCAGTCATTACGCCCTCAGGGAAATTAGCAACCTGATTCTTCCCCCGGCTGTCATTTAAAATAAAAAGCTTTCTTATTTGCCATTCAAGAAAAAGTACAGTAAACCTAGCAGCAGGCGGATAGGGGTAATGAAACATAATTAACCGTATTCAACAGGTTCCCAGTATCGTATGGACCTGCATGTTTCTCGTGATGGAACTTGGGGAGGATGAGTATTGGCGATTTGCAACCATGCTGCCTGTGAGTGTGGAGTTTGTCTGTGATGGTGAGAGCAGTGCGTCCCACAAAATGACCTCAGTGCTCCCAGGGCTGTCCACACTGCCCCTAAGAGGGGTATACAGAACCAGCATCTGAGTTCGACACAGAGCCCTCGATGAACCCCACTGTGTAGTACTGGGGTCTCTGCACAGAGGCCACTGGAATGGCACTTACATCATCTGATGATTGATCTTCTCCAGCTAAACACATGTTTTTTCAAACCTCGCATTAACCTGTGCTTACCGCGTGCCACACTGTCCTAAGCACTCTCCCGGTATTAGTGTAGTAAGACCTCTTGACGAAGCTACAGAAAGATACTGCTACTCCCCTCAGATAAGGAAACTGAGGCACAGAGAGGCAGGTACACACCCAAGTCACCCCAGTTTGAAGCCAGGCAGCTGGGCTTCTGAGGCCACCTCTCCCGGTAGATAGGATTCTGCCTCAGCCTCTCGGGCAGCTGTGAGTGCCCTACGGAGAGCTGGACATCACAGCCTCACCCGGGAGAGATTCCTTTCGGTAACATACAGCCTGCATCTAAGCTAGCCTTTACTTATTAAAAAATTTTTTTTAATGTTTATTTATTCTTGAGGGTGGGAGGGGCAGAGAGAGAAGGAGACACAGAATCCAAAGCAGGGTCCAGGCTCCAAGCTGTTAGCACAGAGCCCAACGTGGGGCTCGAACGCACAAACTGTGAGATCGTGACCTGAACCTAAGTCAGATGCTTAACCAACGGAGTCACCCTGGTGCCTCTAAGCCAGTCTTTAGATTGAACTTCAGAAGCAGAAGTTAAAGAATGCCATGAGGAAACAGGACGTTCAGTTTAGCAAAGCATTAAGCCAATCTTTTAAACACACACACACACACACACACACACACGCGCGCGCACACACCCAGTGCCATGGAGGAAAGAGCAAGCAGGGGGAGGATGGCTATTTTAGATGAAAAGAAACTAAAGAGACATTGTGTAGTATCAAATGATATTACAGTATCACAGGTACCATAGTTATATGATACCTTAGGAGTGATTTCTGTGTCGTGTCATGCAGAAAAATGCACTTATTTCTAGGAAATGGTGAGGTCTTTAGGTTTAAAGCATGATAATGTCTTCAACTCAATTTCCAGTGGTTTACAAGGACACACATACACAAAAGACAAGGCAGATGTGCCAAAGGTTAATAACTGCATACACGGTATTTAAAGCTTTTCATAGTTGAAGTTGGAAAAAAAAATAGACTTGGCTAGACTTATTTTGGAGTGTGCTAACTGAAAAGAGACCCATAACACAAATCTTAGAACATAAAATTGTAGTTAAGAGGAACATGAGAGATCACTCAGCCTCTCATCATTTTAAAAATCGGAAAAGTGGGGTGCCTGAGTGTCTCGGTTGGTTGAGCATCTGACTCTTGATTTCAGCTCAGGTCATGATCCCAGGATCATGGGATCAAGCCCCACTTCAGGCTCCATGCTGAGTGTGCAGCCTGCTTAAGATTCTCTCTCTCTGCCACCCTCCCTCTCATGTGCTCTCTCTCTCTCTAAAATAAAAATATTAAAAATAATCAAAATAAAGATGAGAAAAATGAACATATTTTTTACCGTTTTTATTTATTGTTGAGAGACAGAGAGAGACAGAGTATGAGCATGGGAGGGACAGAGAGAGGGGGAGACACGAAATCTGAAGGAGGCTCCAGGCTCTTAGCTGTCAGCACAGAGCCCAATGTGGGGCTCGAACTCACAAACTGCGAGATCATGACCTGAGCTGAAGTTGGACGTTTAACCAACTGAGCCCTCCAGGCACCCAAAAAATGAACATATTTAATAGTTAAAAGCTATTTAAAATACAGTGTTATAAATATTTCTATTAAGTGTTTATGTTTTCAATGGCTTTCACAATTTTGAAGTTAGAAAAAATGAAAATGTAAAGCATCTAAATATTTTACTAATTATTTTTAAGATGTTTTAAAATTTTAACAAGTTAATAATATTGCTGGATAATCAGGCTGAATAAATATAACTGACAAGAGTATTTGGCTCATGTTGTAAATGAAAGTAAAGAACAGGAAAGATCCGGGACTTTACCAGAAGAGTGAGTGGGGCAGGCAGACCCGGGTTTAGTTCCAAATGACTAGAGTGGATGAAAGGTGAACCTATTAAAACCTAGGAAAAAGGATGGAGAGAGGGTGTAATGTGATGATTTTACCAAGTGCTTCTCCTTTATTTATACCAACCAGGCAACACCAGGTGCAGTAAATAACTCTGGGAAGCCGGGTCCAACGTGAAGGGACTGAAGCACATATCACCAGTCATTAGCCAGGTATTTCCAGCTGACAACTCTGTGATGTGACTGAGGTTGGTTGGATCAGTTGCAATCTACATTTGTCGCCAACATGGAGTGTGCCCAACTGGAGGTCCAGGACAGAGGCGGAAGGCCAGGAGCATGGATATGGAAGTTACCAGTGACTCAAAGTGCCCACATTCATGGTTTTCAACCTCTTCCTAAGCCACCCCAACCTGTGAACGCCACCCTCAACCACAATTGTCCTCTCCCACTCCCCAAATTGGTGACCACAGGTCACCAGAAAGCCCCACCATGCATCAGCTTGGCTCTCCAACAAATGATCTCAAAAGAATGAGAAACAAGGGTGCCCGGGTGACTCAGTTGCTTAAGCATCCAACTCTTGATTTCGGCTCACATCATGACCATGGGTACCTGTTGGAATTGGGAGCAAAAGTGAATCTGAGGGCTTGGAGAACTTCTCCAGAAAAGTTTTCCACTCTTTCAGCATTTTGCTGCCTGGCCCTGGACAGCAAGAGCCAGCTTTTTAAGAGTGCTCGAATAAATACATCTCCAGATCTGGGAATGGATAAAAACCTTCATCGAATTACCCTCACATTATATGCGAGTGTTTCTTAATGTTCTTGATCTTGGATAAAACATGTTCCAATAAATTAGATTTTAAGTCATTCATACATATCATAAATCGAATATGCAATTATTTCCATTTCACTCTTGTTAATTGATATGAATCTTTATTTATATTTAATTGATATAGTAGTTCTAAAAATAAAAATTCCTGGAAACATATGCATTAATACAATGGGTTTAGAAAAATCTGTAGGTATTGTTCCAAGTTACTGTAGGTACTTTATAAAATTATATTCTGCAGGTACCAGATACTATGGCCATCCAACAATTTTTGTAGCAGTTGACTTTCGACACTTTTATAGGTTGGATCTAGTTCTGTTGCGTAATGCTATGTGTTCGGGCTGTAGAGTTACACATTAACAATCACTAGAAAGATGAAGTCAGATGGAATAATGCAGGTCATGGAAACTGTTTGGGATGTTATACTTAGAGCGATGCCAGCAAAAGTTCCCTCATGACCCTGACCTCAGAAGGTGGCTAGGGATCTGGCAGCCTATTGTAGGAAGTTCTGCTCAGAGGCCTCAACACTGACCCCACTGAACGCTGCATTAATGAGCTGGGATCTCCACTCCCCCCAGCTCCCCGCCTGGAGTTTTCCCAGTTACTACATGAATCAAATTACGGGCACCTCTGCTGGGTTTCCTGTGAAATAACAGATCTTACTGTAACCAAATATTACCATCTCGGAAAAACTTTATGCAACTAGCGAGGACTCTTCATTCTCAGGCAACAGAGAAAAGCTTCTTTGTTTTGAGATTGAACACCTGGAACAAGTTATCCAGGGGGGCCTCCCCAGGCCCACAGTGGAGAGGGGGCTCCCAGGACCCAATCACATCCCTGCCTGTGGACGGCCAGCTGCCCAAGTCTTCCTCCAGGCTCCGTCTGAGCCAGTTTCATTGGAACTTGCAGTTGGCTACAGCCCCATGGCAGAGGGAGCCCTGCATCTATATGGAAGGGTGACAGTGATAAGGACCCCAGAACTCCAAGGCAAGTTCCACAAGACAGAGGAGAAAGAGCTAAGGATTCAGAGATGGGAATCGGGGAGCCTATCCTGCCCCCAGACCGCTCCAACCCCCCTAAAGCAATTACAGATAAGAATGCTGGCTGTGTCTCTGAGACAGCAGGCAGACACCTGGCATGGGATCAGTGTGCGCATCTGTCCATGGCCTCCCTTGGAAACCAATGAAACCCTGCGTTTCCACCTTTGCCTCAAAACATTTACTTTCCAGAAGAAAACCTTGTGTTGCTTCTTTTATCTCTACACCATGGCTGAGCCCGCAGTCCCAGGGAGGAATCTATCTCGGGCCAGTGTGGAGGCAGGAGTCAGGGCTGGTGCGGTAGGAGTCAGGATGCAGACCCCGGTGACCTCACCTGCGGAGAGGAAGACGAGACCACTCCTCAGTGTGGAGAACCCGGCATACTGCAAGGCAAACACCCATCCACCCACGAAGGCACCTTTTTGAAGATAGTAACCCATCTTTGCTCACATCTTAATAAAATATAGGGTCCTTGATGGAAAGGACCAGCTCTCACCCATCTTTGGACTCCTCACTTACGGTGTCTGGATAAAGGTGTTGTGGTCATCAACACACATACGACTAGAATTAGTCTTTCGAACCCTCCTGTGCACAGCAGTGTCCTAGGGACTGGGGAGATGCAAAATCTGAGTCTGTGATAGGGTCCGGTCTGACCTAGCTCTTTTCTAGCAAGCTCCCGCCAGGTGCTGGAGTGGCTGGTTCAGATCACACTGCATTAAGGGATGTCCTAGTGACAATTGTTTGCCTATAGAACAGGCAATTTCCCATATCCAGTGAAATTCCCATCTTTGACTGAGTATCTAAGGAAGTTGTATGAACACAGCTTCCCCCTGCCACCACCAAATAACAATGAAGTATAATTGTGTCTCTTGTGAATTCTTGTGTCATTAATTCATCCATTTACATATGAATGGCAAAAAATAAATCTAAGCAATTCCCTAGGAATGTCTCACAGCACTTTAGATGAGGACTTGAGAAAACAAAACTGAAAAATGCATACTTTTTTGCCGAATGGCGGGAACTGTATATTACCATTGAGCTATTGGTACGTTTAATACTTTTAAATACATTTTAATAAAAACCATTAATTCTTGCTAAATACACAGATGTGAGGGTTTTTTTTAATTTTTTTAACATTTATTTATTTTTGAGAGAGAGAGACAGAGCATGAGCAGGGGAGGGGCAGAGAGAGAGAAAGAGAGAGAGAGACACACACAGAATCCGAAGCAGGCTCCAGGCTCTGAGCTGACAGCAGAGCCCAAAGTGGGGCTCAAACTCACGAACTGTAAGATCATGACCCGAGCCAAAGTCAGAATCTTATGCATCACTGACTGAGCCACCCAGGCACCCCTACACAGATGTGTTTTGAGAGGGACAGAAAACCAGTTAAAGCCACTCTGGAGGCTCTATCCTTTGCACGGAAGTGATCGGAAATCTCTACCTGGTTGATGCTTTAAAAATATATTCTTTGGGGCACTTGGGTGGCTCAGTCATGAAGCATCCGACTTCAGCTCAGGTCATGATCTCACAGTTCATGGGTTTGAGTCCCGCATCAGGTTCTGAGCTGTTAGCTCAGAGCCTGGAGCCTGCTTCCGATTCGGTCTCCCTCTCTCTCACTCTGCTCCTCCCTACTTGCAGTCTGCCTCTCTCTCTCTCTCAAAAATAAATAAACATTTAAAAAAATGTAATCCTTTACTTCTAAACTGTCGATAAAGGGAAGATTATGCCCTGCTAGCAGTTAGCAGAATGTTTCCTTAAAATGGGGAGGGGGGCGCTATTAATTCTTTCCTTCCCAGTGGTCCGTTTCAAGGGACCCAGTGTGATTTTACTCATCGAAGCTGGTCTCTCTAGCAAGATGCAATTTGGCTGCTTCTTCTTGCTTTAAAGCAAGTTTAATTTACTTGATTAAAAATACGCCTATGTTCATCATGTCTCCACAGGGCCAGGGAGAGACATTCATGAAGACTTTCCCTTTGAAATAAAATATACAGATTTTGTTTCCCGGTGTTTCCATGTCGATCTTCCTTGCTTTGTTAGTTTTTATGTAGTATCCAATATCACAGAGGTTGGCAGCAGCAGGACACGGAGATGCTTCTGATGAGGGCCCATTCTCTGGGCTTGTAGGCGGAACATATATTTTACGGGAACAATAAGAAATCAGTGAGGGGTCCACTTTTCATGTCCCCATAGAAGAAATGCTTTCTGCAGCAGAGGTGGGGGGAGTGGGTAAGTAGCTCTGATATAAAGCCCTTATTGGAAAGGCAAGCACCCCCTATTCCTTGGGATTTTCTGTCACTACAATCTCTTCTACAAAGTTCCTCTCCCTAGACTGTTCACACAAACCAGAAACATTCATGAAGAAAAAGGAGCCCTACTGACCAGAACTCATGACCCAATTTTTTAAAAAAAAATTTGAGTGCTTTTTATTTATTTGTATATTTATATCTTTCAGAGGAAAATAGGTGACATATCTTATTTTTACCGTGATGTGCAGAAATTCCTTAAGCAAATATGTGATCTGGCATTTTGAAATGTAAGACGTATTTATTTATAGCTCACTCCCACACATTAATTTTTACTTATCCAAAAGATTGAAACTACACTTCCCTGGCCCTTTCTTTGGTTTCCTGTTAAAATATATAATTAGGCAGATTTTTTAATGTACCTAATAGCCCTGAGGAGACTAAGCAGTGATCTTTTTGAAACTTTAAAAATATTGGTAGGAAGCGGTTCTCTTTTCTTTTTTCCCCAAGTTCAATAGCTCAGCTATTCGTTTCCTGTTTCCAATAGCCGAGGTAATTAGACCATAATGAGAACTCTTTGCTTGGAAGATGACATCTGAAAATTGAAACTATTTGCTGCACCAACCTCAACACAGAGGGGAGGGGGCAGGGATCACCTCCTTAGGGAGAGAAAATTCTACAACTAGAATGTCATTCCTCCAAAATTATTTCTTCCTGGAAGGACTCTAAAGTCTGGGAGGTAAAGTGACATTGGTACTGGGTTGTTTTTTGCTTTTTGTTTTTTTTTTTTTTCCTTTTCGTTTTTTTGTTTTATGGAGTGATCAATTCTTCATTGTTACAGAAATATCTCTTAAAGCTCCAGAAAGAGCCAGAACGTACAGGAAACCTGTTCGCCACAGTAACTGTTTTTCTTTCAAGGCACAGCACCCATACAATGAAGTGCACATCTATCTCGATGGCACGGCACGGGGACTATAGTCAGCAGTACTGTACCAGTGTTGCATGATGGTGTATGGTCACAGATGGTAGCTACACGTGTGAGCACAGCATAACAGCATAGACTTGTCAATGTACCCTGTTTTGTATACCTGAAACTAACGTAATATAGTGTGTCAGCTATAGTTCAATAAAAAAGTATCTCTTGATGAATTCTTCAGCTATAATGTACCTGTGAGACTTCCACCAAGGTAAAAATCTTAGTACATTTCCAGCTCCTAAAGACTCTCAATCCGTTCCTGTCAATACCCATTCCCCAAGGGAGCCCCATTCATTCCCCAGAAGGGTTTGGGCCATCCCTTGATTTCACATAAATGGAGCCATGAAGCATATACCCTTTCTGTCTGGCTTCTTTCTTTCGGTTCTATATCAGATTCAGCCTCATGGTTCTGTATACGTTGGGCTCTCACATTTTCATTGCAGTGTGGTTGTTTTCTTCATGGGGATGTGTCCACTTAATTCATTCTACCTTTCTGTCTATACATGTAGGTATGTACTGGTTCTTAGGAAGAAAGTTGCTTTGAAAATTCTGTGTCTTTGAGCAGAAGTGCTTGTGTCCCTTGGGTAGGAGTGGAATTCCTGGGGCATCAAGGATGTACAGCATTGACAGATTCTGACAAAGTTCTTTCCAAAGAAATTTTATCAATCATCCCTCCCACTGGGCATCCATTGAGCACTTGTGAATGGCAACAGGGATACAGTCTCACCACTGAAAGCAAAGTCTCAAGTGTTCCCAAAAGGGAATACACTGAGAATGAGTGACAGGAGAGGCAGGAAAAAAACAATTTAGAAAATGAAAACTATTCCCCCGGGAGGAAGCTGGCCCTGGCTAAATGGGCTCTGGCCAGGGTCCTAGGCCCTCTCTGGGCGAATTGTTTCCCATCCACGCTGGTTGGGCAGTCACGGCCAGTGGCACTGGCTAGGCAGCTCACATCTACAGGGCTTTTGGCCACACACACGTGGCCAAGGCTCTTCCCAGACAAGCAAGACTTTCTCAGGGTCAGGCTGCCTCTAGCCTCGGACAGCCTGGTTCACAGCCCTGAAGAGAGACACTCACATGAGATGTCTACTCAACCCATTAAGTTACCTGAGCCTTTCTCATTTGGATCAAATTCCATATGTTCTCTTTTTCCAACAATCTTTCCAATTATTGACCAAAGAGTGAATAGTGGAACTATTTAAGGAATAGTCCTTGTGGCCAGTAATCCCCCAACCCACAGTGGCCCTGCCTCCCTCTATAGGTCCTGTCTGCCTTCTGGGGACCACACCTCAGCCTCTCCATTTATATCCAAACCCTTAGAGGTTTCTAAAATGGAGACTTTGGGCTCTGGGCTCTAAGTAGGCCTGAATCCCAGGGGAGATGAGAATCCTAAACATCACCCCAAGCAATTCTAGAAGCAAAGGAGATGGCGATTCATAAGAAACCATTGTCCCTCCTGGAAATTTTTCTGAACAACCAGCATGATGTCGTTTTTAAAGTTTTAGTATTTCTGCTGCTCCATCTCCAAATTGAGACTCCTCCATGGACGGTAGCTGTGTGGGTTGTCAAAGGGTAACCTGGGAGACCCTCCTACCCACTGGAGGACAGAGCCTCTAGGTCAAGGTTGGTGGTTGGGCAAAGCTTTCCACCTCACTCCTTGCCTCCATCACTCCATTTGCCAACTTCACACTGGGTTTCTTCTAGAGCTTCTGCTCTTTCCGCTTGTCTGGAGCCCTGATTGGTTGAAATCTCTGATGAGAATTTCACATGGGCCAGGATGCTCAGTAGGCCCTTGGCCTTGAGGTTTCGCTCATAACTCAAAAGGTTACATGCATAGTGGTTTGTCATTTCTCAGTAGCATGGACTTGAACCCAGGCCCTGGCAAGCTTATGTGCTTCATATCTATTTAGCTAGTGAGGGAGCCCAATTGTCTGTTCACCTCTGCACAAAGGGGCTTCTCAATCTGCCAAAGCAAAGACCTCTGACTCCAACAGGCCATACCCACCAGTGGCAGAGCAGAACTGACTTAAGCCAGAGAACTTTGAGAACTTAAGTATTTCCTTTCTTTCTCTCTCTTTGTCTTTCTTCACCAGGATTCTCTTTTAAAAGGTTTGCACTCCTGTCCTCCCACCATCCTCCAAGTTGGAGAGGGACAGGGGAAAATGCAGAGGCCCTGGCTACAACTGAAGAGGGTTGAACTGGGGCCATATAAACTTATGGCTCTGCATAGTAGTCCGAGGCTCCTGACAGTTAGCTGGGGAACACATGTAGATATGAAGGTATTAAGACACAACCCCAGGTTCTTGGACACTCCTCCCTTCAAGAGACAGAGCCTAGGAGCACCTGGGTGGCTCAGTGGGTTGAGCAACCAATTCTTGATTTTGGCTCAGGTCATGATCCCAGGGTCGTGGGATCCGGCCCCACATCGGGTTCCATGCTGAGCATGGAGCCTGCTTAAGATCGTCTCTTCTCTCTCTCTTCCCTTTCCCCACTCATGTGCTTTCTTGCTTTAAAAATATTTAATTTTTTTTTTAAAAAGAGAGAGAGACAGAGCTTAATTCGCCTCAACTTAAGCGTGGGCTGGACTTAATGCCTCCATTCTCCTAAATCGAAGAAAAAAGGAGTGATGGCGTACAACTCCTTTGTTTTTAAAAGTGAACTTTTTAAAAATTTTTATTTATTTATTTTAAGTAATCTCTGCACCCAATGTGGGGCTCAAACTCACAACCCCAAAATCAAGAGTCACATGCTCCTCTGACTGAGTCAGCCAGGTGCCCCAATAGTGTACAACTCATAAGACTAGGTCCTAAAAGGTACTGCAGCTTGCTACTTGTTCTCTCTCTCTCTCTCTCTCTCTCTCATATCACCAGCTTTGGGGAAAGCCAGCCTCCATGTCATGAGTACTCTTGGGCAGCCCAAGGAATGACCCATGTGGTAAGGAACGGAGGCCACCTGCCAACATTCATGTGAAAGTGCTGTCTCCCTACAGCCCCAATCAAGCCTTCAGGTGACCACGGCCCCAGACAACATCTTGACTGAAATCTCAACAGAGACCCTGAGCCCAAATAACCCAGCTAAGCTGCTCCCAGATTCCTGAGTAATAAAATAAATATTTGTTGGTTAAAGCCACAAAGTTTTGGAGTAATTTGTTACACAGCAATACATAACTAAATTAGGAAATTACTGCTACTACCAACCAAATACTTCTGCTCTACCTCCTAGAAACATAACAAGAGGACATGTCTCCCCTCCTTGGAAGTTAGATATGTACCTGTCACTTTCTTTGGGTAATGAAATGTAAGCACATTCACAGAGGTGCACTGTCATCGTCTCTTTCTCCCTCTACCAAACCAATGGTAAATTTTGCTGATAGTAGGACAATGATCCATCAGCATAGGGCCCAGAGTGGGGATTATGTGGTGCAGATCTCTGAGCCAACCCACCATGGACATGTGGCAGAAGAACAAAAAAAAAACTTTTGTAGATTCTAAGCAACTACATTTTGGGTGTTTGTTATGGGAGCAGGACCAGAACTATACTGACTAACACAGGCAAGGATACAGAGGGATCCTCCATCCTTCCACCTCCATTTCTTCCTGCCACCATCTCCATCACCAGTAGGATTATACCGTTAATGTGGGATTCCTACCATCTGCACAAAGAACAGCTTTCTCTCCTGTGGGAGTGGGATCGGAGGTCGGACACCGTCACTGTGGCTCCTGTAGGTAAGTCCCCAGTGATGGGAAAAGCTTGTGTGTGAGTTAGAGGAGCTTAAGGTGTTAACGGCCCCTGTGATCCAGTTCTGAAAGTCACAAAGTCAACACTGATTGATCCTTTGCTTTCTTTTCCGGAACCATAGAGAATTTGGGGGAAGTTACTGTCTGGCCACCCAGAAAACAAAGGCCAGTTAGGATTTGTTTTATTTTCTTTTCTTCCTAGATCAATCCCCAGTTCCCCAAGGATCCGGTGTGGTTTTGAGCTTCCTCTGTGCCTGTTCTGCTCTTCTCCACACACCCCCTGCTCGCCCCTCCCAGCCCCCTCAACCGTCTTCTCCTTCCTCACAGCCTCCTCTCCTTCCCCCTGTCCTCAGGCTGTGGCCTCCTCGTTAGGAAGTGTTAGAAAGTTGCTGGAGTGAGAAATGAGCCTGTGAAAGCTCCTCGTCCTAATTAAACTTCAACGAGGAGAGTGACAAGAGGCGACGGGGAGGAAACGGGTGCCACGGGGGTCTCAGACTGGGTCTGGGCTGGGGAGGCCATTGTCCTGAAGAACAAAAGCTGGTGTTTGCATGTGTTAAACCCCATCAAACTTCATCAGACCCAGGTGCAAAAACCCACCTCCCAAATGCCATCCCGGCTTATGCCACCTTCCAGAGCACTGCTGGGGCCCCAGCCGTCAGCCCTAATCAGGACAGGGCCCCACATCAAAGCTGCACTCCCTCCACAGACAGCTTCTGCTCCAAGATGCATTGTTGTTACGACTTCCTATGCTCAGCCCTTGCCCCACGAATTAGGGCACAGAGCCCCCCATGGCATGGCTGGTCCCTGCTGGCGTTGTTGTTAATGAGGTAGGAAGGGCGGGTTCGTCCTAGCCTGGGACTAACATAATCACATAAAGCTGTTGCTTTGGAACAGACCGAACTGCCCCAGAGTCAATTTCCCTGAAAGCAACGCAGAGCAGAGCTTCCTGGGAGAAGACACAATGCTGTCTATTGTCTCTGTCACTTCCTCTGCACCCTCCCAGCGTTGAAGCATATAGTTGGGAGCCACAGCCCTTTGCAAAAGCTGTTTGCTGAGGCCCAGCCGCGGTTTTCTGAAAACCCCCATGAGAAGCAGTTTCTCTCCGCAGTCATTGTTTCCAGACTGGCCAAGCCAGCTGGGGAGGAGAAGCCAGACCTAGGGAAACTGTCTTCCGGGCCCTGGGAAGAGGCCGGGCTTGCGACACAAGACCCTGTTTGCTCATGGCCTCTCAGCGTCTCTAGACACAGCCCCGCATTTGGACAGAGGTCAGGCTTGTGCCAGGCCCAGGAAGAGCCTCCCGTGGGGCCAGGCCCTGGGTAAGGGCAGAGTGGGGATTATCTAGGAGGTCTTCAGAATGTTTCTGGGCCCCTGAAAACGAGCCTCCCGCCAGGATTCTGGGCCTCTCTGCTCACCCACTCTTCCTTCCTAATTACAACCAGTTTCCAGGGGCGCCAGCCTTCTCCCAGAAGAGGCCAAGACTGGGTGGAAGTTGCCTTCACACCCACCCAATGTGCCCACGTTTCTCTCTCTTCCTCCTGCTACCTGTTCCAAAGAACCCAGGCGGGAAAAGGGTGGACTGGGGGATCCCCACTGTGAGCTGAGGAAGGCCCAAGGCAAAACTGGGGTTGGGCCAAAGTGCAAAATGGGGCGAACCTGGATGGGGTGTGGGTGTTTGGTCTGTACTGGTACCAGATAGGGGGCTGGACGTTGCAATGGAAGCTGTGACTCCCTATCTTCCTGGGTGTGTGTTTGGGGGTTCTGCTGCATTCCCCGCGTCACCGAGGACTCTGGAAGGCCACCAAGCTTCTAGGGTGATCAAGACATGGCTCTTCTCTTACCAGCCGGGAGATTGACATGTGAACAACCAAACCTAACCCAAGGCAGAATTTTCTGAGGGCTGTTTGGAAGGTGGCCTGAATCAGGAGCAAAGAGGAAGGTTTGATGCGGGAGGAAGGATGCCTTCCCGGGAAGGCTACCGTCACTCAGGCCTCAGTGACCAAGCGAATTTTGCAGGGAGAGAGCATAGGTTAGGTGGAGACTTTGCTAAAGCATTGCTCATAAAAGGGGCGCAATCATTTACTTCACTCCCAGCCCTGAGTTAGCCTGTTTCTCCAACCAAGTCTTTGGTGTCCCTAGAATACTGTGCCTTTTCTAACCTATGGCCAACTGACCACGTCTTCCCACATCTCATTTTGCAGTCTGGTGTGTGTGGTGGGCACTCTGAGAATTCTTGCTGATGCTGAAGATGAAGCCATACTGTGGGGCCCCTGGAAACCAAAAGGGCCTACTTAAGCAGATCACTCTTGGATGCTGGCAAGAGTGAAATCACTCGATAGGTATTTTGTCGTGTGTTTCTTTTTAACTATATAAAAAAAGGGTGGATGTGCAAACCCAACCCAAGAATACCTTGGCTCAGACTCAACTAGATGAAACTTTAAAAAATGATTTAATGTTATGTTAGACTGTTGCATATTAAAGCAATGTAATGCCTTCTAAGAGACAAGAATCAGATCCTAAAAGCGATGACTTGGACACATTTAAAGAGTTATAGCTCACTTATCAAAAAAGCAACAATAAACATTTTGCCCAATGTGTACATCAGCCTGGACCTTGGAGGAATGTATGGAAATATCCTTTTGTTCTCAGATTACGATGCCACCACCCTCTACTTCTCTTCCTGAGCTGTACTTTTCCAAACAGCAACTGTGTGAGGGACAGGAAGCTTATGGGAGAAGGGGAATATTTGGGACTGCATCAGCCCATGGAGCAGGGCTGCATGATAACTGGTTTGCAAAGTCAGAACTCTTTCCCAAAAACACAAGTTTCTGATGGCTCTCTGACCAGGGTTGGTGGGGGGCAGGTGGTGAGTGTATGTGTTGGGTATGTTGCACCTCAAGTTGTGCAGCTGCATAGCCTCTTGGTACAGAGGCGTTCATGGAAAATTATTGGGCACTTTGCCCATAGCAGATGTGATGGGAAATCAAGCCAGAAGGATTCAGGATGCATCAGGAGACGAGACATGGAAGGACAGAAGAGCCTTGTGAGTTGACCACAGGCAGAAACCTGAAAAATGAAGACATTTCCACCAGTTCCAGAAAATGCGACTAACTCGAAATGCAGTTTCTTTCCTTGAAGTGAGCTTGACAAGCCCGGTTGTTAAAAGGTTAAAATAATAATAATAATAATAATTAATAATAATAATAATAATAAAAACAACAACAACAATATTCTTTAAAATAAAGGAAAGAAAAAAATCAATGTATTTGACATTTGTCCATCCTACTCATCTAGCTGAGTTCCCTCCAGGCCTCCTTCACATGCTGAAATGATCTGTGAGATGAGAACAAAAGGCATTCAGAGAAGTCCCTGCCATGGGGTCCAGAGCTAGGGAGACTGTAATGTGAAAATATTGTTTCACACGTTCATGATGTGAAATCAGCAAACAAGAAGCAGCATGCTGGGTCCTCTTGGATGTTACCAGAGTCTCACAATTGTAGCCTCCCAAGCCATTGCTTCGGAGGGTCACCTGTGCCCCTTGCCGTCAGTCCAGAAAGCAAAGGAAAGGATACATCCCTTGCATTCAGAGTTCTTCCAGGACCTTAGATCCTTACCTCCTTCTATCCTCCAAGTCTGTTCTTTTGTAGAGTGTGGAGACCTCTTTACATCCTAACGCAAATGCCAATCCCAACTTTTTCTTAGGATGGATAGGAAGGCTCATGTTTCCATTGGGCCTAAGCTAAAGTATGCTGTTAAGCAGTTGAAGGAATTAGATTTGGGGGCGGGGAGGGGGAGCAAAAGGTCTGCAATGGACTCGTATGAGTTCCCTGAAGGCTTCATGAAATGTTTTACCTCTAGGCTTTATGCAGAGGTTGGTTCTCTCCATCTGCAATGCTTTCCACCTAATTGGCTCATGTTTTCTTTCTACTTGAAGGCGACACTTCTCCAGAATGGTCTTCTGCGATTAGGAGTGGTCTCTGGCAGAAGCTGCTAGTTGCCTACCAACACCTATTCCCCTTTCTTCTTGACTAACTGACCCCTATGTTGTTGGGAGCAGCAGTGGTGCCAGCTGTAACAAACGAAACTGCATTTCCCAGGTTTATAGATGTCTGTGGCCAAGGAGAAGTAAGCAGAAGACATTGGGGGAGCGGGGGTGGGGCTTCAGAGAAAGTTCTTCAAAAGGGGAATAATTAAACCAGGAAGCAGTTTTTCTTCTTTCCCTTTCTCCTTGAGATGTGGCCATGATGGTTGAACTCCAGTGGCCATCTTGGGACCAACTTGAGGATGGAATTTACAAGCTAAGATGGCTGAATTGAAAGAAAGGTAGAGATGTCAGGTTTTCTGATGACTGAGTGTGGAGCTGTCTAATTAGCCCTTGACTTTCCACCTCTGTATTTCTTTTGTGTGAAAATGAACTTCAGTCTTCTTTAAGTCACCATGGTTTCCAGTTTCTGCCACTAGCTGAACTAAACCAAGTCCTCCTCTTTCTGCACTTCTCCAGATGGCTGTTTACACTTCCAGCTTTTCCTTCTGCATGTGTCTTCTCCCCAGTCTGTAAGAGCTATGAGGTCAGCAGTATTTATTCTTTTCATCTTTGGAGCTTCAGTGCCAGCCTTGGAGTCTGGCTCATAATGGCAGCCCTATTCATGTTTGTTGAATGAGAGGCACTTGACATACAGCTCTGCCTTTGGGTGGACATACTTGGAGCCCTTTTTCATGGAGTTATCCCAGATTCCAGGATATCAGGAGCCAGAGCCCATGAGAAGTCAGTGTTTAGACTAATTTGGACTCAGAAGAGAGAAAAACACCTAATTCTATTTATTCACTTATAACAACAAAATGGCTGTTTTTGAGCACCTGCCATGTGCTCCAAACATTGGCTCCCTCTGTTCCACTTCATCCCATTCTTTTAAGATTTCTGCCTCTGCATCATTATTGCAGATGAAAACATATCCCCACATGCACCTTGCCTACCTCACCCTCTCCCTCTCCCTCCTCAGCCAGGAATTTCCCCCATTGAATCTCTGCAGGTGCAACAGGAACTAGGGGCCTCCCTGGGTGGGGTGATCAGGAGGTGGGAGACGGAAACATGACTCCAGGGCCCGGAAGAAGGCCCTAAAATAAGGTCCCCACAGAGCTTGAGAGTTTCCTTTGTCCATCCTGCATCTATTTTGCCCAAATGTGTTTTTGGGCGAACAGTAACCACGGAAGAGCAGGCCAGGGCCCCTGGCCTCAGAGCTCAGCCTTCAGGGTAGGGCAGAAGAAAGAATGTAATCAGAATTATGGCTTAATGAAGTGAACCGTGATGACCATAAACAGACAGTTTGGGATTTGGTTTGTTATTTTGTACAAGGCAGTACCTTTCAACAGTGACTGGTGTTAGGGTCAGGCTTACACATTTTCGTGTCACCAACAAAAAAACAGTAATGCCATTGTTACACTGTACTTTTCCACCTTAAAATGGGATTGGTTTTGTGGGTTGGGAAAGTTACCAAAACTAAGTTTCTTCAATCACAAAGGTTAGCACAAAGGAAGTTGCTAGGTCATTTGAAAGATGAGAGAAGACTGTAGGTAAGACAGAGCTGTTACAGACAACAGAATGCCAGACCACCTATACTTTTTTTTTATACTCGATGTATGTAATAGACTTTAAATTCAGCACAACTGGAGGAGAAAATCATATTTGTCTACTAGTCCTTATATATGGAGTAGAGCCCAAGTAGCTATCTATACGTGATAGCTCATACCTGTGTGCTATGTTCTAAGAAATAGCAATAACTAAAAAATGTTCTCCCTCTTGAGAACCAGCATCCCAAATGCAGTAAGTCCAAGATGGCCACACCAAGCATCCCAACAGTGGAGGAAGAGAGATTGGGAGGGTACCTGTCCTTTGGAAAAGGGCTAGGCTATAAATTGGTGACCTTTATTTCATGTCCAAACAGGTAAGCACTACCTAGTGACAGCCCAACTCAGGCTATTTTTGGCAATTTCAGAATTGACAGACACTTGGGGATGCCCTGTGTGGTTGTTCATATTTAAAGCATATCCTAGAAATGCTTCACATGGGAGATGCTGGGAGCCAGACAGAAATGGCAGGTCTGAAGGATGATAGGGTGCCAAAGCCATACATTGGGCCAAGGCTTGCCAGGCCCATGGCCCCAGTGTGATCCTGACACCTTACCCAGAGATGAAGCTGGGACTCTGGCACCTTTGACACAGCTGAGCCAATGCTTCCAGCTCTTATTTTGTCAAAGTGAGGTGACAAAACAAAGGTCCAAGTGTATGAGCTTGAATATTTCTCTTCTTAAAAACCTTTCCTATACCCAAGAGTACAATCTCTTACCTCTATCTCTCCAGGAGGACATATGATACATTATTATACCAGGACATACTTTCCCAACTAACTTAGAAACTCCTTGAAAGTAAAAACCATGTCCCATTTTTCTGTAGCCATCATGCCCAACTCCTAAAATGCTTTAACAAAGTATAAAATCTTTTGGCTTCCCAGAAAGTCACTTCACTCAGGATTGACCTTTTTACTTCTTATAAGATAAAAACCAAGAGGGTGCTTTGGCGTATGCAGGGGATCATGGATTTCTGCCTCCATATGGCTGGGAGCCAGGGGCTGGGTGTCCTACCCCTGGCTCAGTCACAACTAACCCCATGACCCTGGACAACATTGGCCCTCTGTGTCCAGAGTGGATTTGCCTGTGAGATAAAGAACTAGGTTTTTGAAATCTCTGTGGTCTCCACCAGGTCTACAACATAGGCTAACCAACGAGAATGTCATTTCATCTATTAACATCCCAGGAATGGGTGGGAAAACAAACAGAACTTGTTTGTATTACTCCAACTCAAGACCTTTGATTTGTTCTAGAAAGCGAATTGATTGCGATGCATTCACTGCAGATCTACAAATAAGCTATCCAACTCACAGTTGATGAATGTGCCAAATATGTAAATGACCGTTTGCATTTTGAGTATTTGGGACCACTTTCCATTGTCTAGTACCAAGCTGCCCTGGGTCAATGACGCCCCCTGGTGGCTAGTGTGTGTGTGTGTGTGTGTGTGTGTGTGTGTGTGTGTGTGTGTGTGTGTGCAGTTTTGCATTTGGATTCTAGAAGCAGGAGTCCAGACAGTAAGCCAGTTTGACAGTAGAACAGAATACTGCGAGGGAAGGATGTTGTGTGGGGTAGGCAGGGAAGCCTTTCTGATGAGGCAGCATTTGGGCTGAGACTCTCATGACCAAAGAGGTCCCCAAAGAGCATTCCAGGCAGAAGCAATTTGCAATTGCAAAGGCCCTGGGGTAGAAATGAGATGAATGTGTTTTCAGAACACTTGGTGAGCACACAGTGGGGCATGGTTGAAAGACAGATCAAGAGAAGCCTTGCAAGGTGTGAGGAGTTGATTCTGAGCAGAAAGGGTTAGGAACCAGAAAGGAGAGTGATGTGGTACTACTACTATGCTGTATGCCTTCTTTTCTTTCTTTTTTTTTTTTAATAAATTTTCTTAATGTTCATTTATTTTTGAGACAGAGAGACAGACAGTGTGAGCAGCGGAGGGGCAGAGAGAGAGGGAGGCACAGAATCTGAAGCAGGCTCCAGGCTCTGAGCTGTCAGTACAGAGCCAGACATGGGGCTAGAACTCACAAACCGTGAGATCATGACCCGAGCCGAAATCGGACGCTTAACTGACCAAACCACCTAGGTATCTCTATGCCTTCTTTTCTTGCATGTTCCTCATACTTCAGTTAATTTCACTCCAGAAAATATTTCTTTCTCTTCCAGGCTTTCATCAAGTTTCTCAGAAAAAAATTTCTCTTCCTTTAATCAGCCTTTCATTCCATCCCATCAGGAGCCAAATGACCCTGACCTTCACCAATGTATGCACTGTAGCATTGGAGAACCCTCTTTAAGAAGACGGAGAGTGACCACCCACCCAGCCTGAGCAGCCCCCTTCACCTGGAGAGGCCCACTTCCAGAACAACCTGGCACCTTGACACCAGCCATCCATATAGCCGTGTGCTACTAAACTGTGCTTTTACAGGAGGCCAAAGATTAGAGGCCTGCTCCAGTCACACAGCCAACAACTGCTGGAGCCAGGATGCTGGATACCACTACCTTGACCTGTCTAAGTCCATAACGTAAGATGCAAGCAGTGTATTGACTCAACTTTTAGTGATTTTTTTTTTGCATATCCACTCTGATGGCCACTTGGCTAGGCAATGGGGGGAGAAATTAGACAGTGTTCCTGCCCTCAGACTTCAGTCTCTTAAAGAAGACCAACGTTGAATCAATGAACACAAATAGGTGTATAATTATTATTTTGCACATACAGAATTATATGTATATTATAAGGTTGCTACCCCATGAGTTGGAGTATATACAATGGCTACCGTTGACATTCCTACAAAGAAACCTGTGGCTTGGTGCCATCTTCTTGCTCTGGATGCCCATTTCCTCCATTGACCGTCCACTGTCCACACTTTATGCTTTTGATGTCACCACTTCATCAAAGGTCAAGGTAGGGGGGACCTTCCCTGCCTTCCCCAAGTCTGTATCCCATTCCCTTAAACCTGACTTCCTCAAGCTCCAGAATTCAACATCAGTATAAAGAACAATTTTTATTCCATGTAATGAAATTATAACCTCTTCTTCATAGTATTGCCCTGGTGTTTCTGGTCCTTGATCTTGTAAATCTTGTATTGATTATAATTCTGCAAAGCCATTCCTTTGGGAGATGCTATAAAGAGCCTCTGAAGAATGGGGGAAGTTTGCTCTTGTCTAGGAATGTGTATTGGACTCTCCTTAGACTCATGGTGAAATATGAACCTGAGGTGAATCTAAACTCTGAAAAGAAACAGAGACTCACAAGACACAAAAGACTTATTTAAGCCATCCTGACAAAGTGGACTTCAGGCTGTGGGTGGGGGCGGGGTGCCTTTTATAAGATGCCAGGTATTGGGCAACCAGAGCCTGGTAGCCCTTCTCAAGCCATGATGTGCATACAGAACTCCTGGGGCTCTGGTTAAAATGTAGATTCTGTGTCCATAGGTCTAGAGCAGGCCAGAGAGTCTGCATTTCTAAAAGGCGCCCAGGAGATGCTGATGCTGCCAATCTAGAGAGGATGCTTCTTACATACTTGTTAGTGGCTTGTATGTAGTGCAGAATCCTGATCCCACCTCAGACCCAGCAATCGAGTCCGCACATTCACAAAATCCCAGTTGGCTCTGTGCATGGTACAGTGTGAGAAGGTTGGTTTCCAGAGTTTCCCTGTATGGTATGCCCACAGTAGACATTACCTATCAATCACCACACTGATGAGGAGTTGAGATCCTTCTCTGCAGTGCTGCAAGTGCCCTACTAATGCCTGAGAGTCATCTTCGGAAGGAAATCTTGTGGCCAGTATGCACTAGAAAATTGGGAAGAATCAGCCCTAACATACACCTGATAAACAGGGGAGACAGAAACAAGTTAGGGCAAGTTGGACTTTCAGAAGACCCCAAACCAAAAAGATTTCTATAAGGAGCCCAGGAAATGTCTGCAATGTCAGGATGAAACATAAATATATGTGGAGGGGATGTGTTCCAGGGGGAGTAGGCCAGGAGTCAGCCAGCGAAAGGTGTCTGTCTACTGGCATCTGGGGCCACTGAAAGCCACCTATGACATCCATCAGAGAGAAACCAGGAAGAAGGTTCTAGAAGGTCTGAGAAGGTGCCTACCCAGCTGGGAGTTTCTTGACCAGGGCTGACGGAAGGGACTGGGTCTGTCTCACTAGCATGAGTGTCACAGGTGGCATACATGGAACATTCACCATACGCCAGGCAGAGACTGGCTCTGTCACATCCGTGATCTCATTTACATTTCTCAAGCTGTGAGGGAGGTCCCACTATCCCCTTCTGACAGATGAGGAAAGTGACGCCCAGGAAGTTCCAACAATGAGACTAATAATTGCCTTAATGGGAATCCTACCCAGTCTGTCTGTCTGCAAGGCTGACCTCCTAGCCTTATACATATTTATCCTCTGGCATTAAAAAAAATCTGTTTCCTCCCGTCTCTTGGCAAATTTCCATTAGAGGGTCCTTGGCTGTCTTGCCTGTGTGAGGGGCAGGAAAGGATGACACCCAGAAGGAAGTGATGCCTGGGAGGGTGATCTGAACAGGGCTCTGGTGTGATGCTGTCAGATCAATTATGATTTGGGCAGCAGTGGTGTCTTCCTGTCTGTTTTACTGCAAGTGTGCTTGGCATGTCACACCTGCTCTCTTTTTCATTCCCATGACCTTGCTGATAAGGAATTTTTACTCTCATTTTCAGAAGAGGAAGTGGAGGAAGAGGTGGAAAGCGCTTAGCTCAAGTGTCAGGTCTGGACAGAGAGTCACACACACCCACATGTGTCTGATCTCAAAGCTAGGACCCCTTTTCAAGCTCATAAAGAAGTGAGTGGGATTCTGTGGGCTAGCCTAGGCACTAATCTCCAGCTCTAGCATTGTGTCTATGATACAGTTGAAGCTTTGGGCACTATCAATAAGCTTTTGCAACATCATTTATCTGTAAGTTGGGGAATTCTTGTTTCTCACAGTGGGAAAAACTTTAGTGGCAACTTCCTACTGAACTTAGTCCCATGACATCTAGTGGCCACCCAGAGGAGTGCAGTGGAGCCACCAGATTGGCTAGCAGGTGCAAACACTGGTACTTCCTGGGATAAGAGATGGGCTGAAATTCACACTAACTGAAGTATCCGTGGAATTTATAAGATGCACATTTAAGCCATGTGAAATTTGTAACTTATTTTTGTTCCTTATATTTATGCTTATTTACCATCACTAGTGGAAAATACACCTTATCCAATCCATTGTCTTTTAATTGATAAACTGTTTAATGATCATAATATAATATAGTAAAATTTATAATATAATATAATATAATATAATATAATATAATATAATATAATACAAACTCAATTATTGCATTATGCTCAATAAAGAAAAGCATTAGAAATTTTAAAATGCTACAGTTCGCTCATTAGTCTATTCCCCTGGGAGTGGGGTGGCTGTTTTAGGATCACCATAAAACCATATCAAAAAAACCCAAATGACAATATACCTAACTAGACTTCCAATCTGTTATGCCTAAACATATGATAAGACATGAATGTGCTTTATAGAGACTTTCTGATTACCGAGGAACTGCCAGAGCACTATTGAGCAGTTTTCATATCACAAAGGCACAACGACAACAGGATCCTCCCAGACTATTTTGTGAGAACATAGATTTTTAACATCTTTTCTGCTCTCCATCCCTGACTTTACCCCAGGATTCAAATAATGGCAAAAATCCAAAGGAAGACTCTTCTATAACTGATGCTCTTTACAGGGAATCTCGGCTGAAAGGCAAAAGGAAAGTCTTGTCACTGTGGGGCTAGGATAGATGAGTCCAAGAGTGATTCGCCAAACTAACACACTCAAATTAGTTTTCAAACATTTCGGGTTTGGCAAACTGCATCTTGCTAAGCCCCCTTTCCCAACATTTTTATACCCATGTGGATTTCAAGGGAAATTTAATATGTATGTTTCTGATTCACTTAGGCTTAACTCAGCACAATTGTTTAGTGAAAACCACTTTTTGTCCAAGAATCTTCCAAGAACCCTTTTATAAGCCCCTTAAATAACTTTCCTTCTAACCAGGAAGTGCATTTTGCCAGAATAAATTGAGCTCACCCCCCCAAAATAATTCAAATTTGGTTCAAAACTCAGAATCCCTGAATTTCGAAGAGTGTTACAAATTTTGCAAACAATTCTTCACGTCACTGAGAAAGTCCAGCGGCAATATTGAGAAGAGGGGAGTGTTCCAAAGGAGATGCAATGATTATATGTAGTGACATTTTGTATACTTTAAAACAAGAAGTCTGGCCTGAGTGCTGGCCAAGCAGCTTCCAGATCTGGGTCGCCCAGGGAATGGTGCAGTCATACCAGCAAT
Source organism: Paguma larvata (assembly GCA_030068075.1). Lineage (NCBI taxonomy): Eukaryota > Metazoa > Chordata > Mammalia > Carnivora > Viverridae > Paguma > Paguma larvata. The sequence continues at coordinate 123,375,904 of CM057827.1, read as the reverse complement.
CTGAGCATTGGAACCTTCCTCAGTAGGCTGGAGGGTGAGGCCCCAGCAGCTAATACCCATGGGGACCACGGGATGGTGGGGCTACCTGCCCGGCCCCGTGAGGACCTTTGTATCAAAAAGATTCTCCCTAGGAAGGACATCACCATCCAATTCAGGTAATCAAAGCTGTGGATGAATGAATGAACTAACTTCATTTATTCCATCTCAGCATTAGGTTCATCTTTGTTTTTTAATTTACTATAAACCTGAGCACAGACATTCAGAGCATTTGATTAAATCCAAAGAAAGTAGAGATGGCAGTAAGATTTCAAATATCTTGCTCATTCTATGTAAAAATAAAGAAAACAAAATTACTTCACTGGAGTTTAGAAGAGTTTATAGTTGTTTTTCCAGTCATGGTGATATAGCATGAGTTAAGTAGCCAGTGGTATCACTTAGGATTAGGTTCAACCACATAGAACAGAAAGCCCAAACAGCAGGCTATGCTCACATGAAAGAAATCCAAGGGAGGAAATCCAGGGCAGAAAGCCTGGTTCTAGGGTCATCAGGGACAAAGCCTCCTCTTGTGCATCTGCTCCAACTTCCTTATCACATAACTTCCATTCTCAGCATTGCTTTATGGTCATAAGGGAGCTGCTGAAGCTCCAGCCCTTATATCTATGTTCCAGGCAGCAGGAAGGAAGAAGAGCCTCTCAGATGACTCAGCCCCATGTAAAGAGCTTCTTCGGAAGCCGAAACCAAAGACTTTGGCTTATATCTCATTAACCACTCCTGTCTGCAAGAGAGGCACGCTGCTCTCATCAAAGCACACTGCTGCCCTCAGTAATATGACGTTTTACTGGTAGGAAGAAACCAACAATTGGGCGGTCGACCAGCTGTCTCTACTTTACCTGCCATGATCTTTCCTGGACTGGTCACAACTCTTCATCACTGGCAGTTACTGGTGGAAGGTGGACTGGGGGGAAAGTTCCAGCAGCCGTAAATTGTCAGGCTGGGTGTGTGTGAGGCCTAACCAAGGCCTGACCCACAAATATTTTGTGTATCTTCTTTGCTTTAATATAGTTGGTTCTGCGTGGTCTGATTTACCTCCGACCAATCTTGTGTGTGAAGATTTTCCCTCAGGTCTCCAGAAGACCTGAAAAGGAAGCAGCTGGAAAGAATGGTGCTGTGGTCCTTTTCACTTTGATGTGGTCGGGTGTCAGTGGGCTTACCTTCCTCAGGCCTGGATGCTCCTGTCTCTGGTGTAACCATGGATGAAAACTCACAGGAAAAACATCTCGGTTTGGATGTTCCCTGAGGACAGAATGATGGGGAAGTGTAGAGCGGGCTTGACAGATCTTGAGTTACAGTGAATACGAAACCCAAGTAGTTCTCTACTCAAGTCAAGTTTAGGCAACATTGAATAATTCCCATGAACGGTGGAAGCCACTTCATGGACACCAGTGGGGAGGTGCTGGCAGTAAAAGTAATCTTTCCTCATTTCAAGGGCACCTATCAGCCCATTTTATAGTCAAGGAAACTGAGGTTAGGTCACCTGTCCTGAGGCAAAGAGCCACACTGATTCCCAACCGCAGAAAACCGTCTTCAACCGAGAAGTCTGGCTTTCCATGAAAGTGTTCCAAACACCCACGGGTCCCAGAGCCTGGCCTTGACTTCCAGAAGCTGGATGAAGCCTTCAGGAGACAGCTCTGCAGCCAGCCACCAACTATGAGGATGCTGAGAACCCTGGGCACCTCCCATTGAGGCTTAGGTAGCAGACTGGAAATAAAGTATGACAAAGTGGTATCCATTACTGCCGTCATCATTATTAATTACATTTGCTGCAGACCTCAGCATCTCCAACAATGTTTTATAAATTTAAAAATGGAATTATGTTGAACTTTCAATGCCAGGGAAGGGGTGGAGATGTAAATCTAACTTTGATTTTATCTTGGTTTTTGTCTTCGTCATTACTTTTAGTGAACATCTCTGCAAGCAGCACAGGGAAGCTAGGAGTGCAAAATGGTAGCAAAGAAGCAAACAAGCCTCAGCATGAAATGTCTTGAGCTCATAACGTGACACGCCAAAAAGCAGATAATAGCGGCACCACAGAGCTGAATACAAAACAAAAAAAGATACTTTTTACAATGAAATTAGTAGAGATCGGAGAAGTTCCCACGCAAGACAGAGAAGCTAGCAAAACTTGCTAACTCGCTAGAAGAACAGCCAGTTCAGAGGACTCGGTCTCCAAGAAGAATAGGAAAATGAAGAGCAGGTATGTATACAGCACTTTACAGTTTAGAAAGCATTCCTTCACACCATGTTCTTGCTTGGGCTTCTCCAAACACTATAAAGTGGGAAGGAGATTATTTTGTAGAAAAAGAAACTGAAGGGGTACCTGGGTGGCTCAGTCGGTTAAGGGTCTGACTTCGGCTCAAGTCATGATCTCACGGTCAGTCTGTGGGTTTGAGTCCCATGTCAGGCTCTATGCTGACAGTTCAGAGCCTGGAGCCTGCTTTGAAGACCCCCTCTCTCTCTGCCCCTCTCCTGCTCACACTCTATGTCTCTTTCTCTCTCTCAAAAATAAACATTAAAAAACATTTTAAAAAAAGAAAAAGAAACTGAGGTTCAGCATGATGAAGTGTCTAACCCAAGAACACACAGCTGGAATCTAGATCAGGGATGTGGTCAGAAGAGGCTGGACCTCTGGTGCCTTGGCATTCAGGCAATCTCTCTGGCATCCAGACACCCAGTGGTGGACTGTGGGAGAAATGGGTCCTTCCTCCTCCCTAGGCAGCTGCAGTCACCACCTCTGAGGTCAGGACCTCGGGGGGCTGATCCCTAAAAGACATATCCTAGAGGGCCACTGCTACACTTTGCACCCCTAACTTTCCTGTGCTCCACGCTGCTCCAGAGGCGTGGGGCCACAGGACACAGGTGCTCACTTTGGTAAAAGAAGAACAGACAGAAGAAGGTAAGAGAAATCCCTCCTCCAGTCTGCACCACCCACCCCCACACAGTCTGGCCTTGGTTTCTCCATGGCTGCTGATGTCTGGGGCAAGTATCTGCATGCCTCTGTTTACTCACCTGTAAAATGGGGGAGAAGAGCATCTTGCCTTCATCCCTCCCACCGGGTGGCAAGACAGGGGAGCAGTGGCAGCCTGCTGGTCTAGACAAGTCTGGAACCAGGCCCATTCTCCTGATCTGCTCTCCAGGAGCTCCCTATGTCTGGGTGCCCTGCTCCGATCCCAGCCTCCCAGGGTTGTGTGAGTGGTTGTCAACAAGAGGAGCTGCAGGTGAGGTGGTCGGCATCACTGCAACTGGCCCCCGAGGCCAGATGCTGCAGGTCACAGGGGCGTCTTTGGGTGTGAGTTGAGGTGGCCTCTGTGTCTGACTTCATAATGAGCAAGATGGCAGCTGTCTACCTCCGAGCAAACAGGCTTTCTCTCTGTGGGAGCAGAGTTCTAAGCCCCACCCTGTTTGCCTCCACCCATCCAGCCAGCAGTTATTTAAAACAAAATTTTTTAGTTTATTTATTTCAGAGAGAGAGAGAGAGAGAGAGAGCGCTCATGAGTGAGGAAGGGGCAGAGAGAGAGAGGGAGATACAGAATCCAAAGTAGACTCCAGGTTCTGAGCTGTCAGTACAGAGCCCGATGTGGGGCTCCAGCTCTGACCTCAGCTGAAGTCAGATGGTTAATGGACTGAGCCACCCAGGTGCCCACCAGCAGTTAATTTAATTAACACAGTTGCATCTACAAATCTTCAGACTTTTTCTTTTTAAAGCCTAGAACAAGTGATATAAGTTCAACCCAGGGTCCCACAAAAACTTCTGGAATGAGAGTTTTGTTTAGAAAGTTTTCCAAGCTTGCAGCCTTGTTGCACTTGGTGCACCCATCAGCCTTGGGGCCCAGGCCCCAGTGCAGAGAGAATGTGCTGCCTGGACCCTGTAGACCTTCCTGGGCTCAGCATTCAGCCAGGGGCCCTGACAGGTTTCCAGGAGAGCTGCATGCGGGACACAGGGGCAGTCAGGCAGGGCAGGGAGCCCGGGCACTGGGAGGACCATTGCTCCTGGACGCCTCAGTGCTGGTGAGCCTGGCACTGAAGACAGACACACTGATGTAGGTCAGCCCTAACCCCCCCCCCCCCAGCCAGGGGACCCATTATCCCCTCCCCCTGCCTCACCTGTGCATTCTAACCCATAACAGCATAGGACCCTTTCACCCCCAGAGGGCAGGTGATCTGACCAACAGTTTGCAAAAGCTTAAAAGCCTGTTTACTCCACCATCCAGAAGGACACACAGTAACACTGCAGTGAGGAAAGAGAGAGGGACGCTCAGACCCGCCAAACCAACAGAAAGAGCATCAGGACACTAAGGAGTGCCGCCATTTCCGGTCTCCGCATTGAGATTACTCACAGAAGGAAATGGACTGAGGGGCAGAGCCTAACTGGGGATTAAACCACTGCTTTTGTTGCCTAGTTCATGCCCCACATCATTGTTCCAGAAACCTGAGGTATGACAAGCATGAGAAGTCACTTCCATGTCTCAGATGGGACCCAGGGCAAGTCCCTGGGGTTGGTGGAGTGTTTCCCAACAGGCAAGAGGAGCTGAACATGCCTCTGCGTTCCTGGGAAATTAGGGGCAACCAAGAGACAACAGCCCACCTCTTAACACAAAACTGCAAAGATTGGATGTGCTTTCTCTCTTTGTTATTTCATTCTTTTAAATTGAGGCATAATTTATGCCCCCGAAAAGTTCAGGGGCCCGGCTGCAAGGCGATCCGCGCCTATTAAGGCCAGAGGCCCAGCTCCGCACAGGAACAGCCAACGCTTTTCCTTGCCTTCTGGTCCTCGGCGTGTGAAGCCCCAGGGCCGCGGGGAAAGTCCTGGCCATCTGGGCCAGCAGGGCCCAGGAGTCTGTCCCGGCAAGCGGCCGAGTGGGGCGCGGCGGGCGTCTGTCCTGGGAGCCGGGACCTGGCGGCCGGACTCTAGGCCCAGGCACGTGGGCAGCGAAGCGGGGCCGCCCCGCGGGGCGCCCCGACCCCGGACGCGGCTCGGGGCCCGGGGCGGGGGGGGGGGGGGCGCATTCCCGGAGTGCGGCGCGCCGACCGAAGTCAGCCGGGTGCGCGGAGCGGCGGCGGGCAGGGGGCGGCAGGTGCGGCGGGGAGAGCTCGCCCGACCTCGGGGAAAGAGCCGGGCGCTGTGGCCCCGGCGCCCCCGCTCCGTACCCTGGCCGGCTGCCGGAGCTCTGGCACTTCCGGGGCCCGGTGGCTCTTCGGGGGAGCTCCTCCAAGGGCAGCCTCCGGGGCGGGGGAGCGCGCGGCGCGGTGGCCGGGCGGGGGGTGGCCGGGCTCCCGCAGGGGCGGCGGGCGGGATGGGGTGAGGCAGGCCGGCCCCCTCCCCTCCCGCCCGCCCTCCCTTCCTCCGGTCCTGCAGCCAATTAGACGGCCCCCTTGGGCGGGAGGCGTGGGTCGCTCCATAAAGCGGCGCGGAGCTGTCACCCCGCGAGCAGGCTGCGCACCATCCAGGCCGGAGACAGCGCCGCAGACTCGGGCGCCTCGGGCCGGGCCGCGCAGAAGAGCCATGGCCACCACCAACGGGGCCGTGGAGAACGGGCAGCCGGACAGGAAGCCGCCCGCCCTGCCGCGCCCCGTCCGCAGCCTGGAGGTCAAGTTCACCAAGGTAAGGTGGGCGTCCGTCCCACCCGACGGTCGCCTGGCTCCGCGCTAGGCTGTCCCGCCCAGGTGGCAGGGACGCGGAGCCAGCAGGCCGAGAGCCCCGCCGCTCCGCTCCGAGGGTGCCGGGCGCTGCGGGTGGCGCGCCCTCAGTCGAGGTCTCCCGGCGTTCCTGCGACCGGAGCGTCTCCGCCTGGGTCGGGCGGTCTCGAAGCCGCGTCCGGCGCAGCATATCCCGAGCGGGAGCGCGTCCACCGCGCATCCCGAAGGGGACTCCGCGATCTGCCTTCCCAGACGGGCCCTCGGGCGGCGGGGCTCAGCGCTTTCAGACACCGAGCCTGGGGAGCGAGGCTGCGCAGCGCCCGCGCGGCTCCCGGCTGCCACCGGCGCGGCCCCGACGTGCTCTTGCGGGGCCCGCTTTGAAGGCGAGCGGAGGTGCGGGCCGCGCTGCCTCGGGCGCGCGGGTCTCCCGGAGACCCTGCGGCAAGGTTTCCGGGGCCGAACGGGTCAGGCTTTGGGAGGGACAGAGGGCGCCTGAGAACCCCGAGAGTCGACCCCAGAGCTCGCGCTACACAGGGTAGCTGCCACTTGGAGACTCCAGAACCATGTCATGGGGAGCAACTGGAGAGACATCGTACCTTCCGAGCTTAGCCTACCCGGCTTCCCAGTAGAGCGAGGGGAATTAGGAAGGTGAGCCCTGGTGAAACTGCCCTGGAGCCCAGAAGCCCTGGTGCCCGACAGAGGAAGAATGTGTGCCCTAAAGTCTCCGAACTGGGCCTGGGAAGCCGCGCTGGTGGCAAGGCCCCACCGCGCCGGGTGGAGTCTCTGCTGTTTTGAGCTGGGCTGGGAGGCCGGGGTGTCTGCAGAGCCGTGAGCTCACCTGCCTAGGGCGGAAAGGAAGATGGCGAGGCCTGGGGGCCCGGCCGCGGAGGGCTGCCGGAGCGCGTCCCGTGGGAGGACACGGAGAGGCTGTGTGGAGGCCGTGGCCCCCACAGCGCTACAGGGTCGCAGGCCGAGAGCCTCGGGTGGCTTCTCTTTCCCCCACTTTCCCTCCTTTTTATTTTTTTTAATTCGCATCTTATCCCTAGCCCCCAACTCCAGCTGACGCAGCACTTAGAAAATTCCCCCACCAATTTTACTTTCAAAAGTAGCAATTATGCCTCTCAAATAGTTTTAATCAAGCGGAGAAAGTTGTAGGCCACTATGTGTGGCCTTCAGATGCGGGTCTCTTGGCACTTAATGTCGGCTCTGCCTCTGATCACATGACACTTAAATTAACTGTTTTCAGAGGGCTCTGTAATCAGCGGAGACACTTCACCATAAACGCTGGAGATTATTTTTAATGTAGTTTCCTTAAGTAGTATCAGCTTCAGAGCGAAAATTCCACCACACACTCTGGGAACATAAGAATAGTACCTACGTCTTTGCACACCGTTATACTGCTGGTGCTTGCCCGTTGGTGGTGGTGATGTTTGGTTTTATTTTTGTTTCCTAAGTTTTGAGTTTTTTAAACGATACAGAACCCAGAAATCGCATACCTTATTGTCCTTTTCCTTTCTGCTTTTTTGAGTCCTATCAGAACCAGGAAGCCACGTATGGAACTTTCTTTCTCTGCAATCCTTTATGGCCCTTTACAAGTGTATATAGAGGAAGGTCTTAGCAGATTCTCAGAGCGACCAGTGTCTGTCCTTTTGCCAGCACCCCCTTTTTCTTAGTGGATCAGACCAGGGCATGTGATTAGGGCTGAGGAGAGGCCAGGAGGTGGAGGTGCCAGAGAACCTGGAGCCTTAGGGGCTCCCAGGTGACGATGGCTGCTATGGCCTGACATCAGGCCACTGTACCCTCCTTCCCTGTGGAGAGCGAGGCCTCCACCTGCTTTGTCCTTGGAGGACCACCACTGCTAGGCTTACTGCCTGCAGCTGCAGGGCCCAGGCAGCCTGTGCCTAGGGACAGCAACCCTGGCCAGCAATGCTGAGAGAGCCTCTGGCCAGAGAGGCAGCAGAAGAGGCCTAGGAAAGAAACAGGAGACACAGAATTGCAGAATTAATTGAGGCCCGGGGCAGGCGGTGGGGAGGGGTGCAGCCTGTGAGCCAGTAAAGGCCTGTTATTTTTCAAACCTGACTCAGGGTACCTCTTGCTAATGGAAGAAACAGCGGGTCTGAGCCCCAGCCTTGGGGGTGCCATTTCCTAGGGTAAGTCCAGTTTCCAGAAGGACGACCTTGTCGGAACTTCTTCATTTGTTCTCACATGTTAACACTGGGCTCTGCTCTGTGACTCTGGTGTGGGAGGAGGGTGTCGTTGGGCATCCCCTCCCAGATTCAGAGGATCCCAACCTCTTTCACTTCAGGGGGGCCCTTTTCGTTCCTTATACAATTTCTTCTGGTAACAGACAATTTCTTCTTTATAACTCTTACAACTCTCCTTAAGAGTTTCTGGTTCACTACAATATCCGTTTTTATTATCTCTTTTATGAAAAATAAAATTCCCTCAAATCTCCTTTTCTGAAAACATACTCCTCTGAGTTTAGCCGATGTCTGATGGAAGTTACTGTAAATGGCGTCAGCCATTGCGTGACCACTGTCTTCTCCACCCGGGACCCGGGTCTCCTCAGAGCAGCTGTGGTTTTCCAGCTCAGCCCGGATAACACGCCTTTCTTCTCCTTCAGGAAAATTCTCAGTTCATGTACAGCTCGGTATAACTTAATTTCATACCTCTGTGAGGTTTATTTGATACCAATTCACACGTGGAAGAGAAATTTTTTTTTTCCCGGAGACCTCCTTATTTGGGGCCCAAGACAATACAGGCAGCATAATTGGTAGGCCACGCTTACTGACCCCTTCTTTATTTGTGTTTTTATTTTGTTCTCGTGGAGAGAAAATCAACAGTTAGAAACCACTTCCAAGATTACTTTAGTAGTGTAGTAGGAAGAAAAAAAAATCTTGCTAAATTGGCAACATCGTGGTGGGAAAATATGGTCAGAGTTGAGGATTCTGAATTTATTTTCTTTTTTTTTTTTTTAAGTTGTTGGTTAGGAGGGACTACAGATCAATGTCATGACCGACCAAGTAATTTTTTTTTTTGGAGGAACATGCTTGGAGATGAAGTATAACAGACATCTGATCGTTGCAATCTGTCTCCATCTTCCTTATTTATATTCTCTTCTACCGTCTTCTCATTTCCCTCTCCCTTGGAATTGATACCAGGAAGGACCCAGAATCAGCAGTTTTCACTAACAGTCTCTATTTGCTAACCCACGAAATTTCATCTTCCGACAAATGGGCCTCTCTCTCTCTGTCTCTCTCTGGCTGCGCTTTCCTCCCCACGCTAACTGAACCCCTCTTCCCCACTTATTAATTTCTCGTTGTTACCGAGTGATTGCTTGCTGGATGGCAAAAGTGAACGCTTGGATTTGGTTTCAGCTGGAAGAATAAACCTGTAATTGTAGCCTGGCCTATTCCACGTGCTTCCCTGGGGGCCTGGCCTCATGTTGAAGGCACTGAGCTTCCAGAAGTCAGATGGGCACGTCCTTCAGGCAAGGGATGCTCTCAGCTCTGGATTCTGCATGGGGGACAGGGTGCCTCTGCCCACCTGCACCGGCAAGAGCTGGCCTTCTGTGCTTTCTCCCCACCAGGATGTGACTTTCCTGCTTTCCGGGGAGAGTTATCAAAATGGTCTCCTTCCAGCAGCTTCACAGAGTGCGTTTCCTTCTCAGTGAGCTTTGGAATTTTTACAGCAGGGTCTGGGACAGAGACAGTAACCAAGCCACGGGCAAGCTGGGTGAGATGTCCCTCCGCTCGCCTATCATCACTGGAGAGTCAAATGTTCCAAGTGAATAAAATTCACAGTAATTGAAAATTGCCCTTGGAGTGACATAATTCGTTGAAAATGACTGGAAGGGGAGCAAAAGACATGCACATAGATATAGAAACGGAATTTGATGAGCTAGTTCTGTATTTAGAAATTATTGACGGAAATGCTTCTAAAGCATCTTACCCACGTCTGTGACTGGGGTCTCTGTGACACCATGATGGCTGTGATGACGAGGCTGTCCCAAGCTGGTACAGCAGCAGGTCATCTCTCCTCTCTGGGTAAGGGGGCCTCCACGCTGTCAGAACATGTTTTGTATATTATCTGTCACCTCAATTCCTCATTCTTTTCCAAAAGCCCTCTCTTTTAATGTGGTGCTTTTTTAAGGTAGTTAGCAGTTAGAGTAAACTAAGAGTAAATAATACACACATTTGAGTGTGGGAACTTTGTGAATTCCTTTCAGTGTGCTCATGATGTCTTTTTATTTTTAATATCCTTATTCTCAGTTGTGTTCTAGATAATTGAGGCTCCAAGCTAAGTGATTTCTGTGGGTTAATTCCTTGGTTCTAGATATAAATGGCTATTTGCTACATCTGTTCATAGAACCAGACCGTTTCCTAGCCCAGATATTTATCTTTGTATTCCAACACTGGCTTTTATGAAGCCCAACACGAACATAGACTTTTTAAAGAGAATGGGGGAGGAGTACCGATGTACATTTAACGAAGGTTAAGAATTATAGTAAGATCCTTGTAGAAAGCCAGTTCCTTGGCAGTTTGGCTGGGGAGTTCCACAAGACAGAGGCAGAAATGAGTGCTCACTGGTGACTGACCCTTCAGGGGCAGGTGATTCCTTGGCACTTTATAGGTCCAAATCTATTTAATCTTCCTCCAAACTCGATGAGGGTGTTGGATTTAACTTATACCTGTTAGCCATGCCTCCATGAATCCATGTTAATGCTTTTTAGAAAGAGAGAGAGACAACATTTTAGAAAAATTCTAAATGACTTTAGTTTCATTATGACAAAAAGTAATTCTCTGAAAACGCAATAGAAGTCAGGAGACTTGGATCCTATTTCTGAGGGCGCTCCGGGTTGGGCATGTTACTCCATCTCCAGGTCCCATCTGTAAAGGGGCGGGAGGGTGGGTAGGCAGGGGAGAAGAACAAGACGTTACCTAAGGTCCTCAGCACGTTGGAATGATATGATTTTGATTTAACCTTAATGCATTACAACTTCCTTTCCTGGTTAGATATTCATCAACAATGAATGGCATGAATCCAAGAGTGGAAAGAAGTTTGCCACATATAATCCTTCAACTCTAGAAAAAATATGTGAAGTAGAAGAAGGAGATAAGGTGAGTGTTTCACCGCTCCCCCACCCCCCACGTAATTAAATTACCTATAATTAAAGGATAAGGAGGCAGTTTGGCTCAGCTGTAAGACAAAACTGCCCTGTCCTCCGGGTAGGGCCTACATTAGCTGCTTCTCAGACACATGGCCCAGGATGGGATCAATTAGGGACGATCCACTGCAAAGAGTCACTCTCCTTTGATAGATGTTTCCCCATCTATAAGGATGACCTCAGCTATCCTCATCATAGGGCTAAAGGAAAGGTTTTTATCAATTATTTGAACCTGGAGGCATTAAAGAATCTTTCCAGAAAGCATTTCCGGCTGGTGTGTTTCACCCAAACGCAGCATTCTGGCAGGAGACACTTAAAAAAAAAAAAAAAGACTTGAAGGGAAAAAGACTTGCTAACCAAGTCATGCAGGGGTAATAACATCATGCAGTGGCCAGATTTCTTTTCTGCCAGAACCTGAAATGATCTTGTAAAGCTACAGTCTTTATAACTCTTATAACAACCGTCTAACTATAAAATGATATAACTATGTATCTATGTCTTCTGGATGTGTCCGTGATACATTTCAAAGCAGAAAAGTATCTTGTAAATATACGTGCCATTAGAAGAAATGTTGAAGGTAAAACTTTTCTAAGGAGGGAAGGGAAATCAAAACCCGTCCTCCCCCACTAGAGTACCCATAAGCATATGGGTAATGTCAAGTGTGGACAGGGTAAAAGACATGTGTAAAGTAGGCTTGAATTTGATCCCACCAGTAATAGTTCCGTGACAGGCAGGAAACATAGTGGTTCTACTTGTACAGACCCTTTCGTGTGTAGTGCTTCAAGCTAAGCTCTGTTTACAAAGATAATAGCATTGGGGAGCTCATCTTTATATGATGTCAGTGCATGGGGCGGCTGAGATGTGGGGGGGCAGGGTGTGAAGCAAGATTCCCAGTGGGTGATTCCCAGGTGCATTACACAGGTATCAAGGAGGGGAATGAGATCCCTGCCCCAGGCTCTGGTTTTTCTCTTGGTTTGGGTTACTGTTCTGAGTTCGCGTCCTGTTCCCTGCAGCTGGAGAAGCTCTGGCCCCCAGAGCTGGAACGAGGAATTCAAAGTCCTAATATCTCCCTTGCTCAAGCTTTCAGTGGCTCCCGAGCATGCTTTGGAGACAGAGAATCTTGGTGGAGTGTCCCTGTTAACTGCATCCGGCATCATTTTCATAGGGCAATGAGGTTCTGAGGGGCCTGAAGGATGAGCCGTTGCCCATCAGCAACCAGAGCCTCGAACTCATTTTCCTGAACTAAGAATGGGTGACCTTAAATGACTCTAAATAGCTCTCACCTCTTTCCTTTTACGAAGAAGTTTTTATTGTAATTCTATGGGTGCACAGAAAATCCAGTTCCTTGTCTATAAAATGGTGCAATACTTCTGCCCCCAGGGCGGTAGGTGAGGCTGAAGGGAGAGAAAAGTTCCAGATCCTCCCTGTCTGTGGACTTTTCCGATGTGGTCAGCTCCCAAGAAGCACTCGTGTCCCATTCTCGCTATGGGACCGGAGTCCTCAGCTTGAATACAATGCCAAAATAAAATAAAAAGACAGACATTTCCCCACCTAACTGAATAACTGCAGGAGTCTGTGTCCAAACTGAGCTAGCAAGTGGAAAAATCGTTTCCTACTTGGGTCACCAAGAAAAATAATTAAGGCCAGTAGTTTTAGAAACTATTTTAAAACGCTTTTATAATCAGAAGGATGGTTCATACTTGGCCATTGTGGGGATCTTGAAAAAGACCTAGGACGTAAAGAAGCCCCCAACAGGTCCAGTGATTTGAAACCTAGCTGTCATTTTCCTGTTGCCACCAACCCCCTTCCTCTGCTTGTGTGATGGAGATAGGTCTCTGCTGTTCTCCGTAAGGGACGGCTGAGTTCTCCTAAAATGCAGTCACAGCAAAAGATGATACACTCACTCTGGTTTTCAGCCCGACGTGGACAAGGCGGTGGAGGCCGCACAAGCTGCCTTCCAGAGGGGATCCCCGTGGCGCCGCCTGGACGCGCTGGGCCGTGGCCGGCTGCTGAATCAGTTGGCCGACCTTGTAGAGAGGGACCGCGCCATCCTGGCTGTGAGTACACGCGCCTCGGCGGGCAGGTGTGGGACAACTGGCTGTCCTCACAGAGTGGGCCTGTCCCCCGCAGAGTGCGGCGGAGACCCAGGGTGCTGGTTTTGTGTGGAGGTGGATGTGTGAGGCCCTTTGAGGTATAGCTCTCTGGCAGTCGGCACATGTCCACGCCCTCTGCCTCCATCCGTTTGGTTTTGAAGTCAGACTTTTGCCCCCTGCAGTTCACATTCTGGACCAAGAATTTGCCTGGAGGATGTTTAGCTCTGTTGGTGGTTCCCAGACTCATAGTCACGATGGCCAGCCAGATGAGCTAGGCCATATACTGGCCCTACACCTGTATATTTATGACATTACCTTTATATATATATACATACATATATATATATATATACATGTATATACATGTACATGAAATCTCTTTCAAAGTTAAGTTTAACTTCATCCAAAATGACCATATCCATGAAATTACAGATTTAATGTGCTGGCAAGTTTATATTTTGAATACTCATTAAGATAAATGCCACCACTCTACACAGAAAAAAATTGTTCCCATAAAACATAAAAATCACCCGTGAACTGGGCAGTGGTGAGCATGCTGAATGACGGTGAGGGCAGGGCGACCCGCTTGGGGGAAACCTCACAGTTGTGAAAGACCTCCGTTCAAATACCAGCTCCACCGCTTGCTAGCCGGGTGGCTTTGACAAGTTGCTTTACTTCTTTGAGCATATGTTTCTTTGTGGAAGGTATCGGTAAGAATGATATTTAAATGTTGTGAGAGTGATCCATTTAAAATCCTTAGCAGAGGACCTGGTGTGCAGAAAGCACTAACTAGATGATAGCTATTGTTAGTAACAGCATTCCTCATAAATCATGCTGCATGTCCAGCTATATACCCTCCCGGCCAGTAATTTCTAGTAATCTTAGTTCTGCTGCTGCAAAATGGGCATGTGACTTCAGCCCGTCCCACGAGGTAGGGCTGCTCCAATCAGACGGGCTGTGAAGACAATTATAGGCTGTAAATGCATGATTCACAGGGATCCTAAGACCTTCCTTTGGTCTTGCAGTGAGTGAGCAGAGGAAGTCTCAGGGCCACCACCTGCCTCGAGCTCCTTTGAACCCTCCACACGCAGCCCCCCTGTGGCTTCGACTCCTGTTTAAAACTTGCTCCAAACCTTGAGGCTCAGTTGGTAGGGGAGAAAAAAATCTCCCTCTCAGCCTCTGATTTGGAAAAATGGTTCTTTCCTTTCTTGACCGGGTGTCTGGAACGAGCCGTAAAATATCCACCGTCATGGAGAACAGCGTCATCCAAGACACTGAGATTGTTTTTGCCCCTGAACATGTGTTTTGGGGGTGGCGTGCCGAAGAACCCTGCATCTCGGGTCCTGCTCTTAGGTGCGATGCCCGGAGGGTGCGTCTGCACAGAGACCTGAGCTCTCCTTCCTCCCCGGGGCAGCCAGTCCCAGCATGAGCACATCTGCCCCAAATCTGGGCAAGGGGCGACTCCGTCTCCGGGTCAGCATTTCTGTCCGAGGAGCCTCTGGTTTCTTCCTGCAACGAAAGCCAGCCTCAACTCTCAAGCTGCCAGACTGGCTTTTTCAAAAACATTTCTGTTTTCACCCTGCATGAGCTCATCAGTCTGCAATGTCCATGGGGACTAATAGCAGGCGGGAGAGGATGTGCCCTGGGCACCCCTCCCCACCCTGTCCTCAAGTGTCAGTATCGTCTTAGGGAGCAGTGGCTACAGAACCACCTTTGCCTGCAGCCTGCCCCATGGGCCCGGCAGGACTCGGTTGCGATAGCAGATGGCGAGAGTTGCCTCTGTCGTGGGGACCTGGCTGTGCACGAGAAATAAGATCCGGCTCTTCGCCGCATCGTGAAAGGAACAGGAGAATTAGTGGGAAATATGGTTTTTCAAACCAGGACCACATCATAGGAAAACACCCTCACCCTCCACCTTGATATGGTTTTCTTGCATTTTCATGCAGCGAGTGCTCCTTTCCATCACGTTCCCTCGCCGGCTCAGTGGTTTTGACAGAGCTACGTATTTACTTCTGTGTTCAATGTTTAGAAACAGATGTGGGCGATCCGGCAGCCCCAACTTTCTCTCTCTTCCTGAGGCACCTGGGGCCCAGACTCTGACTCTGTGGGTGCTCTTTCTGGAAGCCCCCCAAATAGGGGGCCCTCCCTGTTTAAACCTCTTTTCAAGCCAAGCTCCATTTCTGGGCCTCCTCATTTAAAGCCTGGGCATACTGACTGAGGATAGGGACAGGTTCTCTCGAACTTTTCTTCATTCTTTAGTATCTGAAGGTTCCGACGCGTTCGTTTTTCAGAAGGCAAATTTTTCTCTTAAAATGGTAGAGGAAATAAACTCGGGACCGGCTGCGGTTCCCTCCTGGTCCTGCCACAATCACTGTTTACACATCCCAATCAGTAGCTAACACTTGATATCTCAGGTTCAACCCGTACACTCATCTGCGGATCTTTTTTTTTTTTCTAACATTTAAAAAGAATTTCCTGTCTAAACCTATTACAACCCCAGTTTTGCTTGGACAGATTCCATAAAACCAAGCTGGCAAATTCATGTTGTCATTCGGGGAAACAAACTTGCCCAAGTTAACAGTGAAAGCTAGCTGATGCTTGCTGCATCCTCCCCATGTCCCAGGCTCGTGGTGGGCACTTGGCCTGCCCCTTCATTATCCCGTTTCAGAGATGAAGACGCCGGGGCCCAGAGAGGTTAGGTAACCTGTGCAAGGTTATCCAGCCAAAAGAGGGAAGCCAAGACTGGAGGCAGGAATTCCCTACAATGCTACACCAAAGTCCTCTGCCTTTCTCCTCCTCATCCCATCCCAGAAAAGGGCCGAGGATGAACCCCTCATTCTGCTGACAGATGTGCAGATGCTGTCTGGAGTAGGCCCATCCTGGACTTTGGGGCATTATTTGCAATGGCTGGGTTTCCTGTGGGAAAATAAAAGTTTCAACGTGGAATCAACAGAAGCATAAGGTACAGCATACCGGACCTTACATTGGCCTCACCTGGTCCCTGAGAAGCATCCGCTGGGACACACCCCAGACCCAGACCAGCCCTGTCATCTTCAGCAACTCACAATCCTCTCTCCTCAGTGTCCCCGCGTAAGGATTGGCAAAATAAGAAACCTCCCAAAAGCAAGTCGATCATAATCCTACAGCTGTGACCGTCACCAGTTAACATGGCACATCCTGTGGGCGGGCCCTGCTCTAGCCCTCACATTAGCCCCATGAGACAAGTACTACTATTATTAGTAGTATTATATGATTATTTTCATTTTACAGATGAGGAAACTGAGGCAAGGAGGAATTCAGGGGCTTGTGGTTCAGCGAGGGAAGTAGTTGCTCCTGTTTAGGAATGCTTGGAAACCCAGTTCTGACAGACCTTCCCTGAGCACCCTGTATGGCCATTCCCCAGCCTTCCCAGATGCAAATATCCAGGGGCAGCAACCTCAGGAGTGGTCACTATGCTGGCTGGAAGTTTGATGTCCTGAATTCAGTGCCACTGACACACTAGGTGACGTTGGGTGTCACCTGACTCCATTAGCTGTGGTGTGGGCACCTTGACGTGGGAACACAGGTGTCAAGCTCAGAGATGAGGCACAGACAGGTGCATGTGGAGGGGCCTCTCTTCCCCAGTAAGTCACCATCTCACTGCATCGACTCTAAAATGAGAATCCAGCCCCAGGCTACGTGTCAGGGTGGCCACTTCCTGCAGAGATGGATGACAAGCAGTTTTAGCGCTGGGCTCAACTGGGGCCGCTTGTCCAAGGGACAAAGGCGTTCTCTTAAACCCGGGCTGGAAATAGAAAAGAATCCGGACCATTGAGTGGCTGCGTACTCGCCCTGGGTAATCACCTCCCTCACGGCCAAGGGCAAGCCTGCTCCCTTCCGACCCACCACGCATCCGGCTTCGGCAGCCCAGTTGGGGAGGACTGCGCCTTTGTGCTGATGGCACTACCCTTCGGGCTCTGTCACTCTTTCCACAGCCACACGGGTCAGCCTAGCCAAAAAGGAAGAACCCTTCCCCCCTTTTGTCAGAGGAAGTCAGCCTTCTCTCCAACCTCCCCAAAGCCTAACCTCCTAGGAGCTTCCCGGGAAATGCGCAACGTGTGGTCAGGTCACACAGCTGAGACAACCGTGCTCCAGACAAAAGACCAAATGCTACCATGTCCTCCTTCCCATTGAGGCTCCAGATCAAACTTCTATGTGCTGTCCTTCACAGGGACGCCTGCCCATGCTCCGGCCAGCCCCCCAGTCGAGGTGTTTTGAAAGGAAAGAAATCCTGACAGCCCGAGACAGGTCTTTTGGAAAATGTAGTGTCGTGCTCTCTGAAGGGACACGCAGAACATCGCACACACAGTGTTCTAGGGCTGTGCTCTCCTCCCCTGTCCCCTGTTGTTAACAACCTGACAGCCAAAAGGGAAACTACATCTAAGACAGATGTTGTCTTTATGTTGCAGACCCTGGAAACGATGGACACAGGGAAGCCATTCCTTCATGCCTTTTTCATCGACTTGGAGGGCTGTATTAAAACCCTCAGATACTTTGCAGGGTGGGCTGACAAAATACAGGGCAGGACCATTCCCACAGGTGAGCCAACGCAGACTCCTAGCCTCATCTGGGGACTTCTGGGGGCTCTGTCTTCTTGTCGCTCCAAGAAGCCTCTCCAGAGCCCACCTGGTTTTCCCTTCAGGGCCTCCTTCCCTGTCCCAAAAGGAGATGGCACCGTGCTGATTTCTTCTCTTAAGGAGTTTTACTTTTTTTTTAATCCTTTTTTTAATGTTTATTTATTTTTGAGAGAGAGAGACAGAGCACAAGCAGGGGAGGGACAGAGAGAGAGGGAGACACAGAATCTGAAGCAGGCTCCTGGCTCTGAGCTGTCAGCACAGAGCCAGACGTGGGGCTCAAACTCATGGACTGCGAGATCACGACCTGAGCCGAAGTCAGACGCTTAACTGACTGAGCCACCCCGGCGGCCCAAGGAATTTTACTTTAAAATAAAAGTGTTTATTTCTGTTTTAGAGAAAGAGAGAATAAGTGGGGGAGGGGTGGGAGAGGGGAGCCAGTGGATCTGAAGCAGGCTCCGAGCTGTCAGCACAGAGCTGGATGCAGGGCTTGAACTCATGAGCTGTGAGATCATGACATGAGCCAAAGTTGGACACTTAACCAACTGAGCCACCCAGGTGCCGCCCCAGGAATGTACTTCTAAAATTGAGTTAAAAATCACTTCTTTGTAGACTAGACAAGATTTGGAGCTGACACCTTTGTGGGCTTCTGGGTTTCATTCTTGTATTTTTGCTACGTAAAGTCCTTCACCTAGATTAATCTCTGTATGTTCTCCTCCATGTAACCTCTCTTCTAGATGACAACGTTGTGTGTTTCACCAGGCATGAACCTATAGGTGTGTGTGGGGCCATCACTCCGGTAAGTATGATGACTTTTCTAGATAGATCCATGTAGAACCTGCCCCACTCCCCTGTAGCCTTTGGAACCTGTTTCTGATGTGTTTTGATTCGATCACACCAGCATTAACTGAACATTTACTCAGAACATGGAGTTCAGTGCTTGGGAGTTATCAGGATAGATTAGATCCCATTCCTGTTCCCAAGAGACTGACCCCAGGAGCACAACAGAAGGCACCAGAGATTCCAACCAAAGGGCTCAGGAATTAACCAGTTTCCCTAAAGCACTGGTCTCACAGTGGGCCTTGAAGGATGAGAAAGAGTTGTTCAATAGGAAAATGGGTTTTCTAAACAGCAGGAATGGCCTGAGCGATGGAGCAAGAGTGCCTGGGCTACCTGGAAGGCAAGGATAGCTGGTGAGGCCACACTTAGATGGGGACAAAGCGAGGAGGAGGAAGTGCACGCGTCAGATGGTGTAGACCCAGTGGACTGTGACTGCCGAGGGCCTAGGACTTTTTCACCGGGCAATGGGGAGCCTGGCAGGTGCCGGGGAATGTGGTGATGCTGCCGGTCAGCTGGAGGAAGCCCCAGGCCACTGCAACGCCAGGGCGGGAGGCTGGGCAGACAGGCGGCAGCGTGGAGAGAGAATTGGACATGTGCTCCCGGAGACAAAGATGTGTGCACTCGGCAAGTGGTTGAGAGCCCACTGTGTGCCAGGCATGGCACAGGGTACCAGTACTGAAGACCTGAAGGAAAGGGGTCCAGCCTTTGCCCCTGAGGAGGTTGCAGGTCAGTTAAAAGGCTAAGGAAGGCATCCTCACCAAGAAAAATGATAAGACAGAAACTATTTGAGGCCTTAGCAGAAGCATGGATTTGAAAGCTTCTAAGGATGTAGAGTTGGTGGAGATTAGTGGCTAATCAGATCTTGGGGGTGAGTCCTGGCTGGACTTGGGGGGATGGCGTTGCTGGTTGATTTGAGGAAAATGGAGGGAGAAGTAGGTTGGGGCGGAGTGAAGCGAAAGATGAAGGTAAGTCTGTGCAGATGACACAGAGGGGCCAGTGGAATAGCTAAGCAAGGGGTCCCATCAGGCATTTGCATATTTGAGTCTAGAGCTCAAGAGACAGGTTAGGGCTGGAGCTACCCCAGGCGATGGTCAGGACAAAGGTGTTGGTCAGGACGTCAGTTTGGGAGGAGGAGGTCATCCAATGAGGGGTGTAGAATAAGAGAAGAGGACCCGGGGCCAAATCCCATTGACTATCAGGGGTCCCACTGAGAAGTCTGAGCAGCAAGGGCCAAGGGCATCCCAGGAATGGAATACAGTGCCAGACAAAGACAGTGATCAATGGGGTCACTCCCTTCCTAGAAATTAATAAAGACAGAAACACAGCTGTTAGATTTGCTCACCAACAGTGATGTTGGGAGATCTGGGGGCAGCGGAAGTCCCATTGCTGGGGCTTACAGGAGGGGACCTGGGCACGTGGACACAGCTCTGCCAAGAAGCTTCGAGGAGAGAGAAGGGAGCTGGTGGAAGAGGTAGAGGCCAGGGAAGGTGCGGGTTTGCTTGTCAGAAGGGAGGGATGACGGTAGTTGTGTGCTAAGGTCTGGGGATCCAGGAAAAACAGGAGACCCCAATCTTTAGTGGGGGGACCCCAAAACAATGCCTGCCATCATTTAGCTGAGAATATTAGCCCTTGGGAACTGGGATCGTGTATTTGTTGTCTATGGTAGGAATTCCAGACAGAGCTGGGGAAGAAGTATATACATATAGCCAAATTATAAACATATAGCAGAATCCTCTTTGCAAAGACTACCTATTAACATCTTCCTGAATGCAGTTTAGTAAGCGCTAGGCAGGAATGAGTTTCTTTTGTTTTTTTTAATGTTTATTTATTTATTTTTGAGAGAGAGAGAGAGTATGAGCTGGGGAGGGAGAGAGAGAGAGAGAGAAAGAGAGAATCCCAAGCAGGCTCCGTGCTGTCAGCACAGAGTCCCACATGGGGCTCCATCTCATGAACCGTGAGATCATGACCTGAGCCAAAATTAAGAGTCAGACGCTTAACCGACCAACCCACTCAGGAGCCCCAGGAATGAATTTCTGATCATTGCACAGTCCTGTGTTACCTCTTATGCCCCAAATCTAGACCATGCGAAGCAAATACCCTCCATGGAGGCATCGCGGGGCCTCCAGGACAGGGGAGCGGGTGGATCCAGCCCCCTCCCCCGCAAGTTCCTCTGTGTTCTGTCGTAGTGGAACTTCCCTCTGCTGATGCTGGTGTGGAAGCTGGCTCCGGCTCTCTGCTGTGGGAACACCATAGTTGTGAAGCCGGCGGAGCAGACCCCCCTCACGGCCCTTTATCTGGGCTCTCTGATCAAGGAGGTAAGGCGTCCAAAAAAGAAAGACAATATTGTGCATTGTTGATAACATTCCCACTCCTAGGCACCAGGCCACGGTCACCAGATAACGCTGCCCCATCGAGCTGGGCTGTGGGTGACAGTGCCAGCCTGCTCACAGCTGAGTGGGAAGGGACTGGCTTCTGTGTTTCACTTGGCAACCGTACATTCTTTCTCCTGCTTGTGGTCACTGAGCTAGAAGAAACTCCGTTCCTCCCACTGATCCTAATGAGAATACTTAACTCTTATTATGGGTTCAAACCTATGGTTGAGGAGCAAATGTTGTGTCTAGAGAATTTGTAGGGGGGGCACTTGAGAGGGAGCCAAATATTTGGGGGTTCCTCAGGCCTTGCATTTGTGGTGTATGAAATGAGCCGGTTTTCTCCCGGAGGGGCGATCTTGCCAGCTCCCACGGAAGTGGCCGCCCCGAGCCGGGCCCACTCCCCGGTGCTCTTGCTCTCTGACGATTGTCCTCTCCCCTGGGGCAGTCACCGTTCCGGGAAACAAGCCACCCAAAGACACACCTGGCAACAAGCTTCAGTCCTTCTGTGCCCCGCTTGTATGCTGCAGAGAGGCTAAAAAAGAAACAGGAAGGGAAGTGGGATGGGAGAAAAGATCCTTTCATTTCACTTCTCGGCTGGGCCAATGTGATTGGGAAGAACGACCTTTACTGCTTAGAAGTAAGGCTGCAGCAGCAGCAAGGAACTGACCGGTTTCCCACTTTCCTTTGGTGATGTGGGGCCTGATTACATCATATTCATGAGACTGGCAGGACGGTTAAAACACAGCCCCTGGGACAACTAAGACTCGAGCACCATGTCCTAAGCTCTTCCCTTTCTAAAATAGTGTGTTTTAATAGCATTAAATATTAAATTAATTAAATATGTGTTAAATAGCATCCCCTCTCCCCACCTCATCCATTTGCGGTGTTCTTGGTTAATACAGAGGAGATTGTAAAAACAGGAGGCATGAATGTGGAAGAAATGGCAGTCCCCACCTTGAGGACATGCCAGCTCGGGGTGTGGCCCAGGTTCAACAAGCAAGAGCTCTGGGGGAGTGATTATACTGTTGCTGTTTGGACCATTGATGAGGCAGGTTTGAAAAAGGAAGGCTAAGGCTCATAGAGGATATTTTGCAAGTGCCTCTGAGCCTTGGGGCTTGTGAGCAAGGTGTCTCTCTTCTCCCAACACACACATAGACAGATACACACAGACACACTCATGCACGCGCACAGAATGGTGCTCGA
This sequence comes from Paguma larvata, assembly GCA_030068075.1. Lineage (NCBI taxonomy): Eukaryota > Metazoa > Chordata > Mammalia > Carnivora > Viverridae > Paguma > Paguma larvata. The sequence continues at coordinate 123,353,922 of CM057827.1, read as the reverse complement.
CCGAGAAGGCTCACCGCCATGTTGGTCAGAGGCTCTTTGGGTTTTTTTTTTTAACGTTTATTTATTTTTGAGAGACATAGAGACAGAGTATGAGCAGGGGAGGGGCAGAGAGAGAGGGAGACACAGAATCCGAAGCAGGATCCAGGCTCTGAGCTGTCAGCACAGAGCCCGACGCGGGCCTTGAACTCACAGACCGTGAGATCATGACCTGAGTTGAAGTCGGCCGCTTAACCGACTAAGCCACCCAGGCGCCTCCCTTTTGGGTTATTAAGTGCTGCCTGGAAGGAAGCGTGTACGCCTCACCGTGGCCCAGCCCGCACACTGACCGTCTGGGTCTGGCCCTGGGGTGGACGTATGACCTGGGCCCAGGCTTCCCAGTGAGGGTGCCACTGGGCTTATGGATCCTACAACTGTCAGCCTGTTGGCCTAAGCATCGTCTGTGGTAGACACTGGTCCATTATCCTCCTCTGAGTGCCACCTCAATTTCCATCCAGGTCGGATTCCCTCCAGGAGTGGTCAACATCGTGCCAGGATTTGGGCCCACGGTGGGAGCGGCCATTTCTTCTCACCCTCAGATCAGCAAGCTAGCCTTCACGGGGTCCACAGAGGTAACCTTCGTCACCGACTATGGGCAAGAGTGGCAGTCACTGCGTGATCTGAGACCTGGGAACTTTTCCTTTGAGGAGCTAAACTCTGGCTTATTATCCTTCTAAATATGACCGTGTTATTTAATACAGAACAATCAGTAAAAATAATAATAACATCATAATAAGTAAATAAAGTCATGGGTCCAGTTTCCAAACTAAATAAAAACCTAATAGAACTCAGAAGCCTTAGAAGAAAAGATTGGTAGATAAGATAAAATAAAAATGTAAAACATCCGTAGGACAAACAACATCACAATTGAAGGGAAACGATAGATAACTAGCAAGCTGGGAGAAAACCAGTCGTAATTCATGCAGCTCTCCAAGGCTTAAAATCCATAATATCCCTAAAATTCAAGGGAGGAAAAAAGCACACTGAATGGTGAGACAACTGGTAATTCAGAGAAGAGAAACACCGAATGTCCAATAAGCTTGACCTAAGTTCCCAGTACAGGGACGTGCAAAATCTAATGAAAGTCAGATTCTTCTTTTGCCTGTCGGATTGGTAAAAATTGGAATCCAGTATCATTGACGTTATCGGAAAACACGCGCTCATCCACCCCAGTACCAGGGTGCAGGGCCATGTTGTAGCACCGACCACAAACTGGAAAGCTTCAAACTTCTGCTCCAGAAATGCCATGTCAAAGCAACTACTCAGAGAAACATTCCCCATTCAAGGACATACTTTCAAGTATACTGTATCCATTCCGCATGCTGTGTTGCAGCCCTTACAATAAGGAAAATTGTCCAGCATCTGTGGTTGAAGCACAAAAAAGTTAACCGTGGGAAAGCATCTTCAAGGCGATCCCACTAGTAAAAGCGTGGGTGTGGAGAAATAGAAATTGTCCGTAAGGATACCCAAGAAATTCTTAACCGTGCGTGGCCACCTCTGGGCAGGTCCTGGGGCACAGGGTGAGGGGAGATGAGAACTTCCCCCCTTTTTAACAGACACACGTGCATGTGGAATTATCTTTTAATATTCTGTCCTTGAGAAAGAAATGAAAAAACCCTGCCCATGCAGTGAGTGTCCTTATCTTCCCCCTAAAATTCGTCCAGCCGGGAGCCCGAGAGGGCAGTACCGTATCCACCCTCCTCTCCTGGCTGGGGTGAGAGAAGCCTAATCAGAACTGAACTGGGGCCCCGCCTGGTGTCACAACAGTTGGGGGCGCTCAGCACGCTTTCCCACCCTAAGTGCCCCCATTCCGTCCAGCTGTAAGAACACCCCTCAACCCCACGAGGAATCGCAACTGCCCGGGGCAGACTGGTATTGCTTCTGTTGCTCTCTGGGGACAATCACTGTGACTCTGGAACTATTCCAAGCATTATTCCAGTCCATCAACCATGAGCTGGCCAATTTTTAAAATGCACTCACACCTAAGTTTTGGGGAAACGGCCTCAGCCCTAGAAGAGCCCAGCCCTGCCTCTTGCTAGCTTAGCTGCCTGGCTCTAAGCCTCCCCCGTGCACATTGGTCTCTGAGAGTCTTCCCAGCTCTGAGTGTGTGGCGCCAGCTGTGTGATGGGCCCAGCCTAGCTTATAGCAGTACCATGGAATGACAGGAGAGACCTGTCAGGGACATGAAGGAGGTTGGTGAGTGGTCCCTCTGTTATGGCACAGGGTACCAATCCTCTCCCGTCCCCCTGGGGAAGCCTCAGTCTTGAGTCTATTTCCAGAGAATTGGCTCTTTCTCCTCCTGGAGACCAACTTCCCTATTACCCTAACATGTGGAGGTTCCCTGAGATTATACCACAGAGCCACACAGAACCACCTCCCCTACTACTAGTGGGGGCTGGTCCCCTTGAGCCCCTTACCAGACTAGCTGGACCCGCCTGCTGCCCGGATGGACAGGCACCAGGACAAGCGGGTAGCCAGCTGTGCCCCTCGCCAGCTGCGTGGCTGTGGGTGAACCGCTGGGCCTTCCAAACGCTCCCGCTCCACCCCTGTAAGTGGGACAGTCTGGACCAAGGATTCCAGTGATGTCAAGGTCTGATGCATGAAGAGACACAGGGAAAGGGAAGACAGCATCATGGCCCGGGGCACCTGAGCAGAGTGGCAGGGGAGCCCTGGGCATGTGGTACTGGCTGGCTGCCTCTGAGGCTCATCCAGAATGTTCAGGCCCCATTCGGCCCCATCCGAGGTTTCATCTGGTCTGTTTTTCATGCTGAAGGTTGGAAAGCTGGTTAAAGAAGCTGCGTCCCGGAGCAATCTGAAGAGGGTGACACTGGAGCTTGGGGGCAAAAACCCCTGTATCGTGTGTGCCGACGCCGACCGTGAGTCTGTCCCCTTCTAGGCATTGCTGGGGCTTTAAGGGATCCATACACCTCTCCCTGCTTCCTTGCCCAAATTCAGGACCAATTGAGACACACACACACACAATGGGGCTATTTTTCCACCTTGAGCTGTCCTGCCCTAAGTAAGCAGATGGAGATCAAAATACCAGCTTTATTGCTGATAGAAAGCTGCACTGGAGAAGAATATGTCCCGTGTGGTGGCAGAGAGGCTGCCTGTTTCTGCCTTTGAAGATTAGGTTTACGTCGCCTGTCTCTGCAGAGCTGGGGCCCATGGGGAGCAAGTCCAGATTCTTCTCCAGAGTCCTGTGTGCAGGGAGGGGGCCAGAGGAGGAGGAGCAGGGCAGGTGCTCCCCACTCACAGACATTAATCATTCTACCCTCGCAGTCAGTATTTCCTACAGTGCTTCGCGGCTCTCCAAAGACTTGAGACGCTTCTTCCTTCTCTGTCTCAAGCCTGACAAATCAGAGGACGGTGACAGCTGACCCTTAAAATTATCTCCCTGGTCTGGGTGTTGTCTCTCTCTCCCTCCACCTCTGCCCTGAGAAAGCAACCCTGCCCGGCTGCTTGAGGGCAGTTCGTGTCTTGCTAGAGCTTCATGGATGCCATAGTATGAAAATAGATGCTATTCTTGGCGGCCATGTCCAGAAGAAGGAAGAAAGGGCCACATCGGCCATTCATTCACCAGCTGATAGGGTCAGCCGCCGAAAGGGGTGATTTCCCAAGTACCCTGAAGCACCTTAAAGAGTAGCCTCCCCCACCTGCCGACTGGTGTCAGAAATTCCTCTCATGGAGAACAAAGCTTTCCATTCCATGCTCAGATAAGGTTCGAACTGGAAACATCGCTGAGAAAAATGACCTTAGCTGAATTTCTTGCTAAGGTGTAAATGACTGATATCACTTCCTCTCCTTGAAATTGGCTTTCAATGGGAGAGTGGCCTGGGGGAGGAAACAAGCTTCAAGGAAGGAGAGGGAAGCTGGGCATGAAGACAAGCTGCTTGTTTTTTGCCGGGGGTTGGTGGCCGTTAGTGTCGCTGATGGTTTCTGGAGCCACATCGAACAGTCTGGGTATTGCCGCATTTGGGCTCTCTAACTCCAATCCTAAAGAGCCAGGACCCCTGTTTTGCATTCTTGTGCCACCATATCTGGGTGTCCTATCTGCACCTCAGCTCATCTTCTTACCCCCTCAGTGAGAAAAAAAAAAAAAAACTGCAGCTAAAACCCAAAACCCCTCCATGTTGGAGGCTTGGTTTTACAAGGGTCATAACACCTTACGTAGCCATCTCCTGCTGCTCACGGGCAGCACCAGTGCACAAAAGTAAATTCTCACGTCCCTGGCAGCCAGTCATAGTATCAATGGGGACATGCTCCCGTTCCCCAACACTGCAGCCATTACCCCTGGCTCCCAGCAGGATGCAGGAGGGGCGATTGGCACAGAGAAGGTGTGGGTCAGGGAAAGCCAGAACCTTATGGTGCTACTTGCTGCTCCAGAGACTTCTACAGACCGTCCTCTGGATAGCAGTGGCTCGGTTCTCAAAGTGGAGGCCCGCAGTTCTCAGAGCTGCCCGGAGCGCAGTGCTGGGTGTCTGTGGATCACCTGCTCATGGCAAAGCTGTATTTCTTTAGCAGCAGTGTGTGTATCGGAGAGGGGGATATATGGAAAAACCAGCTAACAGTAGAGCACGAGAGGCCATCCCATGAGCCCTGAAGGGAAGCCCACCAAGCATTTCTTCTTCACGAAGCATGTCCCCAAAGGTTTTACTTACTAAGCACCCTTCTAGTTTGAACTCGGTGCCTGCTCTCCAGTTCAGATTCAGCCCTGCTGAGGCAGGATCCCGTATAAGTTCTATATGGAGTTCATGTGACTTAATTAGACTTCATAAGCAAGTGAAGCTTGCTTAATAGGACTTGATAAATGAAGGAAGCTCAAGGTGGAAAATGTAGCCTCCTTTAAAAACTGTCACCAACTCGGGAGTGACTGGGTGGCTCAGTCTGTTAAGCAGCAACTTCGGCTCAGGTCAGGATCTCAGAGTTCCTGGGTTCCAGCCTCGCCTCCGCTTTGTGCTGACAGCTCAGAGCCTGAAGTCTGCTTCAGATTCTGTGTCTTCGTCTCTGTCTGCCCCTCCCCTGCTTCTCCTCTGTCTCTCTCTCCCTCTCAAAAATGAATAAACATTAAAAAAAATTTTTAAGCTCTCACCAATTGGCCTACATCTGTACTTACCAAAGGTTAATCTATAGAATGTGGGTCCTCCAGAAAGGGGGGGCGGAGGGACCCAGGAGCAGGTGAACGGAGGGTGGGGGGAGGGGGTTACGACAACTGTCCGTTCTCATTAGCATAGTAAAGAAGTCCAGCAGTCTGAGGACTCACTTAACTCCCCACTCCCGGTGCACTAGAAAAATCTCTTTTCCCATCCTTTCTGTTGGGAAATGCCGAGAATAAAATTAATTTCTGAAACGCAGCCATTCCGGGGCCTGTTTTCTTGCGCCGGCAATTAGAGTTGCAGCTGTCACCAGTCCGGCCCTAACGACTTAATCGCTTCCTCTTGCCCCCGCCGCCCCCCTCCCTCCAGTGGACTTGGCGGTGGAGTGTGCCCATCAGGGAGTGTTCTTCAACCAAGGTCAGTGCTGCACGGCCGCCTCCAGGGTGTTCGTGGAGGAGCAGGTCTACGCCGAGTTCGTCAGGCGGAGCGTGGAATACGCCAAGAACCGTCCGGTTGGAGACCCTTTCGACGTCAAAACAGAACAGGGACCCCAGGTAACCTACTGATGTGTCAGAACCCTGCATTGCGCGTCTGGAGGCTGAACCAGGCAGCCCCTTTAGCCCTGGCCCCTTACAGCTCTGGTGCTTTTTGATTCCCTCTCAAAGCAGAAGGGAGGCTGCTTGCCACCTGAGGCTTTTGTTTAGACGCCATCATCAAACGGTAGAGTCTCATCAGGTCTCCGTGGGGTTCTAAAGTGGGAGTGGACACACACCTGCGTATGTTGGTCTTTACAGCAAATAATGCCAAACTCAGGGCCTTGGCAGGAGGGAGGCATTCCCAGTTCAGAAGGCCTTACGTTTGCACCCTGTAGCCAAGAGAACAATCCAATTTCTGAGCCACTGGAATCCCCAGAGCTGAGACTCAGGCAGAGGCTGTCTTACTTGGCTTGCTTCCCTGACAAAGAGGGGTTGTAACCCTGGGTGAAAGGCAGCAAAGTACAGGCAGAGGCAAAGTACCCAGAGCCAACAGTCTCAGCCTCCAGGCCCTCAAGCTCACATGTGCTACAGGACAAGGTGACAGTCAGAAACCAAAGAGTCCCAGTGGAGAGGGCTCTGGGAACCGGCATGCATCTCTGGGCAGGCGGAACATGTCTCTGGAGGCCTGATTTTCGAAACTAACGACAGGATGAAAATGATCATAACCACGAGGTTTAATAACCTCTTTAAAAGGGCACATCCTGTATCACTTTCTTACTAATTATGCAGTGCAGCAGATGGATAAATATTTAAAAGAGGCAGCCTGACCATCCCATGCATTATTGAAATGGAGCTCGACAGCAACCCACTTTTCTTGTAGCCAAAGTCCTGCCCCAGCCACGAAGTTTCAAATCACGTGTCAAGACTCACCTACTTATGTCTGTATCCTGCGAGCTCGCTGCTTATCCACTGCAGTGGCACCATGTGCTTACGTGAGAAGCCACGGATCTGAGGACAAATTTGGCTCTATGACTTTGTGAAAGTCCCAAGCTCCTTCCAAACCTCAATTTCCTCATCTGGAAAATGGGAGTAATGGATGAATATTATGAATGTTTCAAGGCACCTAATATGTTATTAAATGACTGACTCCCAGATCTAGGCGGCAGTGAATGTCTGTGCATGACTTCAGGTCATGTCGATCAGGTCTTGCTTGACCATCCTGTGGGGACGACCTGGCTGGGAAAGGGGGAGAACCACGTGGAAAAGGTGCATTTCTGGCCACAATGCCCATCCTTGCCTTTTCCCAGCCCACATGCTCTGTGGCTCCAATGCCACGTGACCCTGGTAGAGAGAAGCATCTCAGCTTGTGGCCAAAACTCCCCACCCTGCCAGACCTCAGCTCCAAACCCAGCGGCCAGTGACACAAAGTTGTCCAGTGGCCTTGGTTGGATTTCAGGTCTGAATGCAAACATGGCCACAAGTCATTATCAAACCCACCGTGATTGTAAAGCTAATCCAGACTCCGTGGGAAATATGTGAGCTGATCCCATACTAAGGAAACCCTTTCACCCCATCATTATTCATAAGTCTCTTTCCAAGGCTCCAGGCTTGACTTTTGAAGCCAGATACAGAAATCTCTTCCAAGAGAGCAGATCCAAGCAGAATGGGTGTCGATTTCGTCGGTGCTTTTGATGCCGCTGCTAAAAGTCCTTTTGAAAGCTCACTTAAGCCGCCCAACCTCAGCATATTATTTTAGGACGCTGTTGGATTTTTTTCTCCCAAAGTGCTTTTTCATCTATGGTAATAAGATTTTTACTCAGAGAGGATTTACAGCTGTCTAAATAGTCCGTCCTGTCTGTCTCATGCCTGTAAAACAGCAAGCCGAACTAGATCGGTGTCCACTAAAGGCAGTTGCTTTGCCAAATGCCCCAAAATCTATCAAGTTTTTTTGGCAACGAACTGCATAAATATTGCACAGGCCACCTGGTGGGAGCAGGATCCGGTGCCCTCTCCAGCAGAGCCCAGTGCAGCTTTCGACCCATCCTTCAGGGTCCATCTGACTCCATCTCTGGTGTTGTGCCCTGCCGTGCCTTTCACTTCTGGCAGGTTCTTCTTCCAGCACTAGAAGGCACCAGCTGCCATTTCTTGGAGGACTATTAGATTTAAACAATATGTTTGCATGGACTCATCAGGAAGAGTTGAGTCTGAGTATTCAGGCTTTCCACGGGGACCCCCGCACTGCCTATAGGACAGACAGGCGAGAAGTCTGGTCTTACAGACAGAGAATGGTCACAGCCACTCAGGACCCATAGTTTGATAAAGTCCTACAAGCCATCTTGGCCTCTGGGGAGGAGGAAAGAGCAGTCCTGGAACTTTTAACCCAAGACCAGACACAGAATCTCATCCAGAGAGAAGTTGAGAGAACCTTGAGCTATTACTGGATCCATTACACTTGCTTAAATCACTTCTCTAGGTGGGAATACATACATCGGAGTTAAAACCTAAAACACATCTAAACATCAATGGAGAAAAGGCTTTCTTCCATCCTCCTCCCTCCTTTCATAAACTTGGTTCTTAACCTTCCTTCCATGGGTACCCAACAGTCTTAGTTTCTCATGTAGCCCTCCAGAGTTTCTTTATGTATGTATAAGCAAATAGGAATATGTATTCTGATTCCCCTGTTTTCACCCACAAGATAACTGTGACATCTATACTGTCTGCACCTTGGTTTTTGTGTTCCAATAAGAAATTTGAAGAACTTTCTATACCAGGCTGCAAGAATCTGCCTCATTCTTTTTCACAGAATTCTGCTATATGAATTCACCAGAATTCAAATAACATGTTCTTTTTTTTAATGTCTTATTTATTTTTGAGAGGGAGACAGAGCATGAGTGTGGGAGGAGCAGAGAGAGAGACACACACACAGAATCCAAAGCAGGCTTCAGGCTCCACGCTGTCAGCACAGAACCTGACATGAGACTTGAACTCATAAATCGCAAGATCATGACCTGAGCCGAAGTTGGATGCTTAATCAATTGAGCCACCCAGGCGCCCCTAACATGTTCTTTTTTTAATTAAAGTTTATTTGTTTTTGAGAGAGAGGGACAGAGCATGTGTATGCATGTGTGCACTAGTGGGGGAGGAGCAGAGAGCAAGGGAGAAAGAGAATCCGAAGCAGAATCCCAATCTGAGCTGTCAGCACAGAGCCTGACTCAGGGCTTGATCCCACAAAATGTGAGATCACGACCTGGCCAAAACAAGAGTCGGGTGCTCGATGAACTGAGCCATCGGGGAGCCCCTCAAATAACGTGTTCTGATGAACATGTTGGTGTGTGCAGTTACGCACAATGTTGCAGAGTATGTCATTTCACAAACGTACAAGGGCATCAGTGGGACAGAGTCCCCAAGTGGGATTACTAAGTGGGAGCACATTTATCATTTCTATAAGCATTGCCAAATCACCTTCCAAGAGGATGAACCAACTTAGGTCATACGAATCTTGTATGAGCTTGTCTGTTTCTCCAGCCTTACTAACAGGATATGGGTTTTGCCCACCCGATAGTTAAAACAGTATCTCACTTAGTTTTAATATGCATGTATGTCTTAAAATGAGTAAAGCAGAACATCTTATCATGTTTAAAAGCCATTTGCAGTCCCTTTTCCATCAACCGTGCAGGTGCTTTGCATATTTTTTTCTTATATTTCTGGTCATTTTTCTTATCATTTCCAAGAACTCATTATTTTACTTATTTATTTATTTTTTTAATGTTTATTTTTGAGACAGAGAGAGACAGAGCATGAGTGGGGGAGGGGCAGAGAGAGAGGGAGACACAGAATCCGAAGCAGGCTCCAGGCTCTGAGCTGTCAGCACAGAGCCTGACGCGGGGCTCGAACTCACAGACCGCAAGATCATGACCTGAGCCGAAGTCGGACGCTCAACCGACTGAGCCACTCAGGCACCCCTACTTATTTATTTTTAAATATTTATTTATTTTTAGATAGAGAGAGAGCAGAGGAAAGGCAGAGAGAGAGGGGGAGACAGAGAACCATAAGCAGGCTCTGCACTGTTAGCTCAGAGCCATAAGCCAGACTGGATCTCACAAGCCCTGAGATCATGACCTGAGCCAAAATGAAGAGTTGGATGCTTAACAGACTGATCCACCCACATGCCCCTCCAAGAACTCTTTAAATGCTAGAGAAATTAGCTCCAGTTCTATGATATGACTTGGTCAATTTTTTTCCAGTTTGTTTTTTGCCCTTTGACTTTGCTTATGATGTTTTGCCTTTTTTTTTTTAAGTAATATACTCAAATTTATCATCTTTTCTTTTTGGCTTCTGGGTTTCACATCATAGAAAGACCATCATCACCCAATAGTAATAGAAGCGTTCTCCCACATGAGAGAATTTGAAAACTTTCCTGCATTCATTTTTCATGGTTTAATTTTTGATCTGTTTGGAATTTATCCTGGTACAAGGATCCAACTTGGAACTTTAACACCAGATCCACACTTCAGGGGATGACTGGTCCAGGGACATGCATGATTTGTGTCCCCTGGTTCTGGAAAAGCCAGGCTGTTCCTCACGAACAGCCATCCAAATACATCATTAGGTTTGCTTATTTTTTTATTTAAAGTTGTTTTAACAAAACCAGTTTTTCTGTCTAAAAATCTCACAGTCAAAACCCTGTCTCTCTTAACCAAAAGAGGAGAGGACTAGCAACCAAAGAGTCATGGTCAAGAACAGGGCATCCGTGGATTTGGGAAGAAGGACCACTGGGAATGGGGACAGCACTTCTTCCCTTGAGCACAGTCTTCCAAAGAGTGTGACCTTTGACAACTAGCTGAGTGCCATGTCCAAAAGCAGAGTGTTAGGTGAGTGGTGCACTCTAGTCCAGGAGATCCCTAGGCAAGGTGGCAGAAGGTGAAGCCTTTCTGATGATCTGATTCCTCACAAACAAGCAGCCCATCCATCTCACCTTCAGGCTTACTCCACTCTGTTTCCAGGGGTGCTGGGTACAGTGGTCAACTTTCCTTCTTATTTCTCCACATCATGATGGAGAATTCCAATCATTGTTATGCTGATCCATGGTGCCCTGTGAGAAGGGCACAGGGGTGCTGGATAACATACATGGCATTTAGCTAGATTCAACATTCAAATAAACCATGGATGACATTTTCAGCGTAAGTATATACCAAACATTATTTGATATACTTACGCTGAAAACGTCATTCATTGCTTTTCAAAAATTCAAATTTCATTGTGCCTCCTGTAGTTTTATTTGCTAAATCTGGCAACCTTCCCAGGGTTGCAAAGGGTTGGGAGAGCAAAGAACGTGACCACTTCAGATCTTGTTTCATTCACAGATTTGCTTAACAGCATGGAAGAGGTCAGTTATATGAATAAACCCTACACCTGGAGAAGATGAGAAGAGCCTATCTCCCCATCTCTCCCCTGCTCTAAAGAGCCTAGATGTATGCATCAGAGGAATATTTGTATACAAGGCACATCTGTTCCATGATTTATGACTTGGCAAGAATATTTAGGGGTAGGACAGCTGATCATGTGAAAGGCCATTGGACCAATAAGATGACAGCCACTGCCCAGAAGGAATCCAGGCTGTATTCTCGTTGTGTTTTGCAGATTGACCAAAAGCAATTTGACAAAATCCTTGATCTGATCGAAAGTGGGAAGAACGAAGGAGCCAAACTGGAATGTGGGGGTTCAGCTATGGAAGACAGGGGGCTCTTCATTAAACCCACAGTCTTCTCAGAAGTTACTGACACCATGAGGATTGCCAAAGAGGAGGTACTGGGCACTGCAGGAAAAGCTTCATCCCATGGGGACTCATATGGGTCTTGAGGGGGGAGAAGGCTGGGCCTTTCAAACAGAAGACTTCTCTAGCGCTCACGGATCCCAGAAGTCTTTGTGAGGGGAGCGTTTTCTTTTCTCCTGTGGCCTTCTTCCTCTCCTTTGGGATCCTGAGAGAAGCCATCTTGCCTACCTGCCTTTGGGAACCCCAAGCACTGTATGGCGGGTATAGAGTTTGTCCTACACCCCCATTTTCATACATCTCTGGGGATCAACAGTCCCTCTTCTGTCTTCTGACACATCCTCAAGTTAGCACTTGCTGGAAGGCTCTTGCTGCCTGTAAGTTCACAGTCCAAAGCTGCCTTCAGTTCCCCTAGACTGAACTGAAATGACAATTGTGTTCATGCAAAGAACACATCACGGCTGGAATTCTTTATGAAGTTTTCCACCATGAGCATCTTTGCAAATGGCGGACCTCCATATAACTTCCTTATGTCCTCCATAAGAGTGTGATTCTAACTTTGTCTTTCAATCTTACCATTAATCTAGGCGGAAACTGGTTCCCACCTAGGGTTGTGGGTGGTTCAATCCTGGGCTGTGGTCTTTCGGGACATGTGAGAATCACTGCTGAGGGCTTCCTGTGTGGGTATTTTATAGACTTTCTCCTAGAGATTTTTATGGAATTTTCATTTTTATTTTGCATAGCAAGGAACAATGTCTCCTCCCCTCCCCTGGGAGTTATTAGGGAAACATTTTATGGCATCTTCATTGATGGAAAATGTACCCCCAAGAGGTCAGGGCACACAATTCTACAGCTATGCCCTGCAAACATCCTTGGCAATAACTTTCTCCAAGAAAAACTTGGCAAGTTTTGTCTTCTCTGCATGTCAACATGCAGGGTCTATGCCAAAGCTCAAGGGCTGGGGCTTCTCAGAAGCCCTGATGACAATAAGAGATGGTAAGCCTGAAATATACTTTCAGTTGATATTTTAATTTTTTGTTGTAATCCTTCCCTTCAGATGTCAACCATCACAGAGATAAAAACATCTCTGGACATTCTTTTTCCTCTGGTCATCATTTTTCCTGCATGTGAGCACCCTGGGTACATGGAGAAGGCATAAAATGAAGTCAGTGCTTGCTCAGAGTGCTTGTGCTTCATTAGAACATGACTCTCACGGCCATGCTTGCAATTAATCCTAGATTTTTGGACCAGTACAGCCAATACTGAAGTTCAAAAATATTGAAGAAGTGATCAAAAGGGCAAATAGCCTTGAATATGGACTCACAGCAGCTGTCTTCACAAAAAACCTTGACAAGGCACTGAAGCTGGCTTCCGCATTAGAGTCTGGAACAGTCTGGTGAGTAAAGGGTGTGCGTGTTTCGGCTCCCCTGAGTTGCTAACTTTCTCACTTCATTACTTTTCTATTGACAGAGAGCTGCTGGTTGTATGTTATGTGCCAAGCACCGTCTTAGTGCTTTGTTTGATACTCATGACTGCCTCTGAGATAGGGAGCGTTATCGTCTCCATGTTACAGATGAGAAAATCAAGACACAGAGAGACTAGGTGGCTTGCCTAGGGTCACACAGCTAGTACGTGGCAGAACAGAGCCCACAGCCAGCCGGCCAGCTCTGGCATCCACGTAGCTCTGGTGCCCATGCTCTTGACCCCCATGTCCTGCTGCCTCTTGAACTTCACTCTCTCTCACTTTAATTTTCTATTCTGATTCTAAAATCAGTGCATGGTCATGTTCAAAGTGTCGATGAAAGTCCCTGATTTACTGGTAATCCTGCAGATGACATTATTCTCATTTTATTTTTTTAATGTTTTTTAATGTTTATTTATTTTTGAGAGAGAGAGACAGAGACGGAGTGTGAGTGGGGAAGGGGCAGAGAGAGATGGAGACACAGAACCTGAAGTAGGCTCCAGGCTCTGAGCTATTATGTCAGCACAGAGCCCGATGTGGGTCTCAAACTCACTAACTGCAAGATCATGACATGAGCCGAAGTCAGACGGAGCCACCCAGGCACCCATCCTCATTTTAAGGATGATAAATATGAATGCGGGCTCAGAGAGGCTGAGTAACAAGCCCGGAATCCTATGGCCAAGAAGCAGGAGAACTTTGAGGTCAGGTCTGCCTCAATTCAAAGCTAAATCTTACTCTCTTATGCCTTCATTTCCCTCTCCTTTCTTCTCTCCCTTGAATATTCCATTATCATCCCAGGGAAAAGCTTTAGTCTTAAAAATATTCAAATTTTAGCTTTTGGTGGGAAGAACGAGAAGATATAAGTTGAAAACATCTGTTCTCATTATTAAAACTTAGAAAAAAAGTCACTCTTGAGGCAACGGTCTGCTTCAAGCGTCTGATAGTCGAGACACACGCACCCTAGGTGGGTCTTCTCCAGGTAGTCATGAGCATCTTCTGTTCTTCCTCCAGGATCAACTGCTATAATGCCATCTACGCACAGGCTCCATTTGGTGGCTTTAAAATGTCAGGAAATGGCAGAGAACTGTAAGTATTTCTGTCACTGCATGCCCACCGGCAGGTGGATAAAAAATACACTACATTCACAGGGTGGTGTGGACATCTATTCCAGTCCAGTGACCTTGCCCCATGCTCCAGGGTGGCAGGCGGGGTCAGTCATGTCAGGAAGGCTGGTGGCCCTTTCCCTCTGGGGCTTCGATGGATCCCTTCCATCCTCCATGTCCTTCCTGCCTTCCCACCCTGCCCTTCCCTGCCCTCATCCTCATGCCTTGCTCCTTCTGGATCCAGGACCAACCTCTAGCCTCAGCTCCTGTGTCCTCCATAGCACCCACCACATGTGGAGATGTTCCGTAGAGACTCCGCCTAGGCTCCTGGCGTGAGGGTGGAGGCAGAGCTGGAAAAGTGCACTTTTTGCCAGACTCCCACAAACCCCAGTCCTCAGCAGGGGAGATGGGCTCCCAGGTCAGGCTCTGGCACTGTCTGCCCCACCAGCAGAGGCTCTGGGGACAGACTCTGGGCTACTCTGGCCCCCTCTTGTTGCCTCTTTGGGAGACATACTTCCCTGTCCTCTGTGGTTCCATCGAACCCACTCATATTCCTCCAGGACTCCTTTCTGTCTTGTTCTCCTGCTGGGCAGATGAACTCCATGCATAGACTAACGGACAGGCCTTCTTGTGTCTGGCCCAAGATAAAAGGTCCAGACACAGGGCTGGATGGAGCATTCCGGGAACGGACACACTGCAGTTTCCAGCTGGACGATGCCTTCTCCCCCACATCCTTCTTGGTGGTGCTTGGGGTTTTATTAGTCTTTGTGGACAAACAGCTTGTAGGATCAATCTTCCCAGGGGGACCATCTGTGACAACATACAGGGCCGCTCCTGGAACATCTCAAAGGGCTCCAAGCTCTTCCTCTTAGTTAAACAGTTTGTATTATTTATATACAAATGCATTACCTCGTCCTTGTTTGTGCATCTTCCAGTGGGAGCACTCAGATGCTCCCCCTCAGCTCGGACTAGTGGGGCCTTTGGGCAACTCCCATTCCAGATTCTTAATAAAGATGTTATGAAACAGTGGGGCTGGCTTCCCTCCCCGAACAAATGCTTTTGACCAGTCTCTGCAGCATTGGGGTCCCTTCCCCCATCTTGGTCTTCCTCTCTAATCCATCCCTGAGTTATGGCAAATGCGCCAGAACCATGCGAACATCTGAGTAGAGTGTGTCCGTTGGTGTCGTCCTAATTCCTATGGCTGATTTCCCCTTCAGGGAACTACAGTAAATGTTGGCGGTGGAAACCCTTTGCAGAAATCGTATTTTGTCCCCTGAGTGGCTTGTTTGCATTGTGTTCTGTGAGCCTCTGCCTCATTTTCTTTTCACATCCTCCTGCCCAAGAGAAACATGAGACCTGGACCAGGGTCCCTGTCAAGGCCCCCCACCAGCCATAGTATGGGTGAAACTGGCAATTGCTGAGCACAGGGTCTGCCTCGCTCTGTAAGAGCACTTTTACATGTGTTAATTGATTCCACGCTCAGATAGATGGTGTCTTAGTGTGTTCTGGTGGCTATAACTTGAACAAGAGATATTAATCTCTCACAATTCTGGAGGCTGGAAGCCTGAGATCAAGGTGCCAGCAGATTTGGGGTCTGGTGAGGGTTGCCTTCCTAGTTTGTAGATGGCTGTCTTCTCGCTGTGTCCTCACATGGTGGGGGAGCAAGGGAGCTGTCTGGAGTCTCCTTCATAAAGACACTTATCCTATTCGTGAGGGCCTCCAACCCTCCTCACCTAACCACCTCCCAAATGCCTTCACCTTGGGAGTTAGGGCTTCAGTATATGAATCGTAGGCATACACAAACATTGTCCATTGTAGATGGCTACTACTGCTACCCTTACTTTTGGATGAGGAAACCCAAGGATGCCAGGAAGGGTCCATACCTTTTCCAGGTCACACTACCAGTAAGTGAAAGAGGTTAGGTTGAACCCTTGGACCCACCATACCACAAGGCCTTCCTCAATAGGGATGTTACCCCTGTGAGCCACCTGGAATGAAGTCAACCAGGGCATACATGGTCATTGGTGTTCTCTAATCAGCTGCCTTCAACCAGTAACAGCTGAGGGCCCTAGAACCCTACACAGTCCTCCTGCTGCAGCAGGAACTTTGGCCCCCAAGCAGATGGCCTTGGAAGCCGTGGGAAGGGTGTGTGAGGCCCATCTGACTTCTCGCATTCATTCACTCACACCGACTATTGCTTATTACTCTCCTCACCTGTGTCACTTCTGTCCCCCTTCCCCCTGCTCTGACAGTGCCTCTGGGTCCTCCGAACCCCCGCCTGGCACAGAGCACAGCCCGTGTTTCATCCTGCCACTGTCGGGACTTTTTTCAATGTGTTTTTTTGACCCTTGGCATATATTTTCCCAAGGCTTTAGATAAAGTACTTTTAACATAATTCCCAGGGAGCCTGGAAACTGACTTGCAAACCAATTTCCATTTTCAGTTGTTTCTGATTAATGTCTTCATGATGCATCTAGTTCTCCTTTTTTCTATGCTGGAGCACTCCACGGTGGATTCCATGGTTTTCCCCGTCTCCGGCCGCCTGGACTGGACTGGCTATCTGCCGCCCACCCACAGGCCCCTCCGAGGGCTATTCCTGTGCAGATCTTGGGCTGAAGCCTACAAGTCCTCTTCCTCCTGGGCAGTTTTCTTGGTTGTTTTGCAGTAACAACAACAAAAATCCACAGGGTAGAGGCATTTGGGAATTCTAGGCCTTCCACCAGTGATCTTCAATCCCATTTGTTAGAGGTAACCACTGTTAAGTCATTCATTTGGTTCATTTGTTCCTTTATTCACTTAGCAGCTATTTGATAAGCACCTTTAGTGTGCTAGGCGTGTGCTGCTGGGTTCTGAGCACATAGCAGTGAACGTATTATCATGAGTCTCTCCCTTTTCCAACATTATGATGAGGTCTACTAGGAGAATGGCTGGGCTCATGGATGGCTTTGCACGCCAAGACAGTCATGACTGGTCAAGAAACCCATTAGGAGACGCCACAGTGAGTTGAATAAGAGCAGCAAGAACTTGAACTGTGGCAGCGATTGCAGAAATAGGAAGAATGAGGTGATTCATGTACTTAATCTTATAGGAATGGTTTAATACTGGACTTATTCGTTCACAAGCTAATTCAACGTGCTTTCATCATTTGGCGTACTGTTTACTAAGTTGATGAATCCTTAATCACTTTGAGTTTTAAACAATGCAACACAATATGCTCACTGTTAAGATTTATTGTGTGTTTTCTTTGCATACGGTGGATGTACATCTGCTCATTCTGTTCTGTTTTCAAGTGAAATGGGAGCAAGCTACTCTTTGCTTTTGAGAATGGACTTTGGATACCCTTCCGTTCTTTTCATTATGGGTCTCCCATGATGGACTTTTGTGTTGTTTCCAAGGGCTTTTGCTATTCCATACCATGCTGGTGCCCTTCCTTGTACAGAAATCTTTATGCACTCGTGGGAGATGGTTTTCAGAATAAATTCCTAAAATTGGGTAATCTACCACATGGAACATGAGCTTCCCACTCGTTTGGTTTGCCTGTCTTTAATTGGGAGGATAGGGAGCACATTTTTAACACTTACTAAGTAATCATATTTGTTTTTCTGTGAACTGACTGTTCATGCCCTTTGTTGATTTTTCCATTTGGGTGCATGTGGGTTTTTTTTTTTAAAAGGGTTTTAAGAGCTCTTTGTATGTTAAGGAAAACAGCACCATTTCTGACATAGAATTGTGAGTGTAATTTTTTTCAAGTTTGTCATTTGTTTGTGTTGGGGGATTAGAGAGATTTTCTGCTTCTACAGAAGTTGAATTCAGCATTCTGCATAAGGCTTTTATATTTTGTGTTACGTTTAGAAAAGATTGCAAAGGAATTCACTCATTCTTATGGGTTCTTGAACTATTTGCTTTAGGGAGCTACCAAAAAAATCTCAAAGACATATCAATTAAAAATAATGATATTACTTTCTGCCATTCATTTTTTACCTAGTACATAGGAGGCAGGTGCTCTATACTAAATTATCTCCCATCGTTATAACTCCAAGGAGGTGATGGTATGCCCATTTTAAAGATAATGAAATGGAGGCTTAGGGAAGGCAAAGAACTTGCTTAAGCTACATTGGTCTCAACCAGTAGTTCTCCAGCTTGAGCTGCATCGGAATCCCCTGGCTTGTTAAAACACAGATTTCTGGGGGTCCCTTCATGGCTCAGTCAGTTAAGCATCTGACTATTGATTTCAGCTCAGGTCATGATCTCATGGTTTGTGAGATCAAGCCTGGAGTTGAGCTCTGCCTTGGGCACAGAGCTTGCTTTGGATTCTCTCTCTCTCTCTCTCTCTCTCTCTCTCTCTCCCTCTCTCTCTCTGCCCCTCCTCCAATTGTGTGCATGCACTCTCTTTCAAAATAAATAAATAAATAAACTTTTTAAAAATGTTAAAAAAACACAGATTTCTGGGCCCCACTTTAGTAGGGTGTATTATTTTTTATTGCTGCTACAATAAATGTCACAAAACTCGTGGTTTAAACAACATAAATTTATTATTTGTTACAGTTCTCTAGGCTCAAAATCTGATAGTCTACAGGGCTACCTTCCTTTCTAGGGACTCCAGAGAAAGACTATGTTTTATTGCCTTTCCTGGGCTTCTAGAGGCTTCCCACATTCCTTGGCTGGCAGCCCCTTCCTCTGTATTCAAAGCCAACAATGTTGCATGTCTCTGAACCTGCTTCTGTAGTCTCATTTCCCTCTGGCTCTCTTCTCCTGCCTCTTTTTTACATTTTTAAGGATCCTAGTGATTACATTGGGCCCACGCAGATAATCCAGAATAACCTCCCTATTTTAATTCGCAAATTTAATTCCATCTGCAACCTTATTCTCCTTTGCCACACAGGTGCAGAGGGTTGAGATGTGGTCACCTTGAAGGGGGCATCATCTCAGGGGCAGGGTAGGGGACCTGAGAATCTGCATTTCGAACAAGCTCTGAGGTGCTGCTGAGGCTGCTGGTCTGGGGACCACACTTTGAGAACCACTGATCTAAGGGATGGAATGAGATAATGTCTCAAGTCTTCCTAGTGACAGAACCTCCAGTGACCACCTCTGCTTCTGCCTCTTTTCCTCAACAAGTACGTGTGTTTATGTACTTAACAGCAGAGCAAGTGTTGGAGAGGCGGTTAAATCTGTCCAAAGCTGCATCTCAGTTCTGGGAAGAGGGGCTGCCCAGAGGATGGCCCATGACGCCCAAGAAGGGTCACCTGGGCTCTGCGAGACTTAAAGAAGGGACACATAGCAAAGATGCTAACTCAAAGGCTGTGGTCTGTCTGGTGTCCAGGCTGTGCTAATGTCTGCTCCTCTCACCACTCTGAGCTGGCCTTATTCTTCTTACAGCTGGTCCCCAGCTGCAGAGTCTGAGGTCAACTCCAGGCCCTCCGTGTCCCTGCCCCTTGCGGATCCTCAGGCTACATCTCTAGCTCCCCACTTGTCCACCCATGCAGGCCCTCTTCTCACTCTCTGCACCCTCCTCCCCCAGGGAATCCACCTCTTTACTTCTGTCCCTTTTTGTTCTTTAAAGACAAACCCTTAGTCCTTCTGAATATTTCAAAGCATTGCATACCAAAAATCTTGATATTTATTTATTTTATTTATTTATTTTGAGAAAGAGAGGGAGGGAGAGAATCCCAAGCAGACTCCACGCTGTCAACCCAGAGCCTGATGTGGGACTTGAACTCACAAACCGTGAGATCATGACCTGAGCCGAAAGCATGAGTCGGGACTGAGCCACCCAGACGCCCCCCCCCAAGAAACATGATATTTAAACTTAAGTTATAGATCCATTATTTAAACATACCAATGATGTTACAGTCCTGGCTACTCCTCTGTAAAGTCTTCACATTCTGACTTTTTGCATAGACTCCAAACTGCCCTCCAGAGTAGTGACCAATCAAGAGTTGGAACACGGTTCCCACAGAACAGCTAAGTGACATGCTGGTTTTATATTCTCCTCTTTTCTGTGATCGCAGTGGGGAATATGCACTGACTGAATACACAGAAGTGAAAACGGTCACCATCAAACTCGATGACAAGAACCCCTGAGGGAAAGACGGGCTCCTGCCTCACACGTTGGACGGCTGAATGTGGCAGCTCAAACATGCCGAAGAAAACCTGCATTGCCCGCCTTCCTGGGTCACTTTGTTGTGGAGACTTTACATCTACTGGATTTGAATGATTTTTCCTTTCCTCTCACGCTCCTGTGTTATTGACCATTATGTTGTGTGTGAAATTGCAGTCCTGCCTGGGGGTGGAGCTTTTGGTCATTTCTGTGTTTCCCTTTCAACCAGGTCCCGGGGGACAGTGAAGAGGCTCAGGGTGTGGCCAACGGGAAGTGGCATTTCAAGCATCCCGAGGTCACTTATAAATGTTTTGCCGGCTCTGACTCCAGTAAGAACTTGGAAAACCTCCCGGGTTGTTCTGCAAACAGAGCCCTGCACCTGTGGGTTCCTCAGCGTCAACCTGCCCACAGCACAAGCCCCTTCTACCATTCGGCGGGAAAGAAACAGCGCTAAGTTAAAAACAAAAACAAAACGAGGACTGTGAGGAGCCAATGTGGGGATCAATCAAATGCTGTGGAAGGGTACTGAGGGTCTTGGGTGTGAACGGGCGTAGGTCTTCAAGGACTGAATCGTGACATTGACCATGGGACTCAGCTCAAAAGCCAATATTCCTTTTGGAATATGATTGAATCGACACCCAAAATGATTACCTAAAACTACATCACGGTGTACCTTCACCAAGGCACTTTCTTAGGCAGAGAACATCCCTAGTGTCACCATAGCTGCTAAGGACCCTGTGCTCTGATACTACAAGGGCATAGACAATGCTAGGATAATTAACTCTCGCGTTTGACAAATCAGAGCCACATTCTGCTTTTTCAAATTATCAATTTCTACCACTTGCATTAATGGTTTATGATCAGCCTATGTAGTTTTATTTTTCTCCAGTTTGGCTATTTGTTTTAGATTAGCAAAACACACGCAACTGGAAGGGCCGTTGTTTTAATACAAGCCTGGCTTTCTTAAAGTCCTATTTTGATATTAATTAAGGATTAATTAACAAATAACACCCAGACTCTGTGGAAGAACTGGGTCTTCTACTACAGTGGCCTGAATACTGCACTAACATGTTGTGAGATTTTCTTTTCCTCTCTATGCAATTCCAAGTTTTAAAGTGTTCCCAGAGAGCTTTAAAAAAAAAACATAATTGGCGTTATTTGGATACTTTTACCGTTACAAACTAGTACTTTTCTAATGGTGCTTATGTTTGGGAATTAAATTATATTTGAGAATTCAATTGGGGGGAGAGGGCAATAATAAAATGAAAATCGACATTGAAAGCAGTGTATGGATGAAGAAAGTCCTACGTGAAATGGGCTCATCGTTCCTGTCAGAAATAGGCAATATGCTACTCACCTTCTCTGCATCAGTTAACACTTGTCACCTAAACTGTCAGCAACATGCTAAGTCAGGATTTGACTTCATACACTGAATTTTCAGGATTTTATCTCAAGCGACTATAGACACTAACCTTGGTAGTAATACATTAGAGGGTTCTTAATCTTTCATTGTACAATAATGCCTTTAATATGAAATGCTACATTATTTATAATTGGTATAGTTAATGTATCTTTTTATAGTTGTAAGTAAACAGAGGTGGTATATTTAACCTTCTGTAATATACTGTATTTAGAAATGGAAATCTATGCAGTATTAGATTTCACTTCTTTTAAGGTTTACTCCTGTGGTATGGTTTTTAAAAATCTATTGGCCTGGGAATCCTGACCCTCACTGCAGATTGTGTTCAACAATGCAACGATGATAAAATAAAATTGGATATTCAACAAATGTGTTTTTTCCTTTAAGGACCAAACTCATTTTAATTCTGTGGCCGACCTTCTTTTCTCAGGCCTTCGGTACAAAAATCACTTGGAATAAAGCAGTATCAGTAGCTTAAGATGAAAGTTCCATTGGCTCAATCGATCAGGCCAAGCATTTAGCCTGCGTGGGAAACCCACTTGCATGGTTTTGTGGGTGGAGCAGGGAACGAGCTATGTTTCAGAGGCTCTGCATCTTAGTCGGCGAAGTTGAAGCTGTCACCTAAGCTGCCCGAGGCTCTTTTTGTCAGTGAGTGTGTGATTGTGAAAAATGGTGGAGAGGACAACACAGTGATTGAGGGAAAATAGAATTTAGGGAAAATACTGCATCCTGCTTCTGTGTGCACAGGTTTGCGTTTTCATCATGAGGATCTAGGTGTTTGGGTCACCCACCTTAAATTTCTAAGACTTTGAATGAAGAAGCTTCAATCACCAAGTTGTGAGCTGACACAGGTTGGACCAAGAGCATCCTTTGTTCACTTTGGCCATGAGGTGGCAGGGTGCCACCTTTGAAGGGAAAACTTAAGGGAGGCTTGGATCAGATCTCTCTTCATGTATACACTTAGTGTATGTATGAATTTCTTTGAAGACCTTCCATTTCTCAATCTACATATAGCAGAAAATTCTAGAAAGATAATCTTTTCCTTCATTTGGTTTACTCTCTGACGGGAACCATTCCGGGGACACAGACTGGCTGTCATGTGTATGGATATACATGCCTACACTTGTATGTTTGTTGTTGGGGGGGGGGCACCGGAGGTGGGCACATGATCTAAAAGCAGACTCTTTGGAATAGCCTAGCTTTTCCTGAGAGTGAATAAAGAATTTTATTTTGTTTTTTATTTTTGAGAGAAAGAGTGTGAGTGGGGGAGGGGCAGAGAGAGGAGACACAGAATCTGAAGCAGGCTCCAGGCTCTGAGCTGTCAGCACAGAGCCTGACACGGGGCTCGTACCCACAAACTGTGAGATCATGACCTGAGCTGAAGTCGGCTGCTTAACTGACTGAGCCATCAGGTGCCCTAATGGATTTTTTTTTAAGTGTCCAGGAAGGAAGGTCTGACAAAAGTGAGTTCTCAACTGAAGAAATGACTAGAAGTCAGTGGGGGTGGGGAGGGAGGCAGCAGTCAGCCACTAGGCCCTCAGAAGGCAGAAATGTTAAGTCCAGGGAGGTAGCTTCCACCTGGCTCCACCTTAGGAAGGGTCATTCCAACATGAGATGCTGAGAATTCAGTTAGGCAGAGCAAAAGCTGGAGGACCAAGGGTCAGCGAGGGTCAAGAAGCAGCAGGAATAAATCCTAACTGACCTGTATAATAACCTTCCATGCAAACTTGAGACTAACGCAAGCCTAAGAATAGACTTAAATGCTGGGATGCAATCAGCTCAAAACAGTCCACTCGGTCGTTTCTTACATTGAAGACATTCTCTAGACTATTCCCAAACTCATGTAAAAGGGAAGTTCAGTTGCACCCGCCACACTGGGCACACTGGCCACATGAGCCTGAGTCCGCCCCGGTTACTGGACGTGCTCTTCCTCCTGGCGCCGCTAGATGGCGGGGCCGCGCTCCCTGGAGGCGCCGCACCGCGGTTGCCGCGCTCACTCAGCAAGGCGACGCCACGCCCTGCAAATTATTAGGGACTTTTCCGTAGGAATCAAACTGCTGCCTTTTGAGTGCTGGAATTGGGACCCAAGTATGGAGGACACGATTGCAAAATTGCACCCACCCTTTTGCAAGGGCGTTCCATGTTAAAAGAGCTGGAGGCGCGGCTCCTTGGGAGCAGAGCAAAGCTGCCCCGTGGTGCCCTTGCCAAGGGGCCACTACTGAGATTGTCCGCGAGGTCGTGCGGGGACCCTGCGGCTGCCTGGCGTTTGTGAAACGGCAGTGAGGGTGGTGGCGATTTGTCTGTCTTGCGCTAAATACTGGGAATGTTCCAGTCATAACATTACATGAGTCTAGGGTGCGGGACCTGCCAGGATGCAGAACCATATACTTTTTTCCGAGCAGACTTCTCTTGCTGAGGTTGGCACGCGGGGCCAAATCTGATGCCTGCCCGCAACATGGACGTGTGTCTTTACGATCTGCGTTTGTTTAATGGCCACAGGAGTGTGATGAACATACTTACATCAGGTTGAAACCTAAGAAATTGCCAACATTCCACCATGTTTTATCTCCCCCGCCAAAACACCCCACCCAATTTAAAATGATTCACCAAATAGTGACAT
This sequence comes from Paguma larvata, assembly GCA_030068075.1. Lineage (NCBI taxonomy): Eukaryota > Metazoa > Chordata > Mammalia > Carnivora > Viverridae > Paguma > Paguma larvata. The sequence continues at coordinate 123,329,842 of CM057827.1, read as the reverse complement.
CTTTATACATACATCCATAATTAAAGTAGTAAACTCATGTGATGGAAGGGGCACAGTTTGCAAAATATGAAAGCTTTAAAAATATGTATTTCTATACCGCCATATAGTTGTACATAAATGAATATTCCCGGTCTTTTAAATATTTACTGCGAGTCTACGCCTAACAGCTACAAGTCAGACATTAATTGGCGGATTTTGCTCCCCAGCAGAGCAGAGGGAAAGCTGGGTGAGCTGAGAACCTACCAATCTTGTCGCCGCTCCTGCCCCGCTGGGAGAGAGCAGGGTACCCAAACCTGGAGAAGACCTCGCGCCACAAGGAAGGGCTCACGGGCCTTGTCCTCTCCTGGGCGGGAGCGGTGGATCTGGGCACCTCCGGCTTTCGGCTGGGGAAACTGAGGCAGGCCACCATAGGGACCCCTCGCGCCCCTCGTGGGCAGAAGCAGCAGCGGCCGCCCTTCACCGCGCGCACTCTTCCCGCCGCGCGCTCACCCGCCCGCCCGCGGGCCGCAGGATTGAGGAAGTGCGTCTGGGCCCGGCCCGGCCCCGGCGCGCGCGGCCGGAGGCGCAGGGGGCGGAGGGCAGGGGGACGGCCAGGCCCCGGCCCGCCGGAGTCCGCCCCGCCCGGCCCGCGCGCCCAGCCCCTGGTCCCAAGCGTCTGCGGTCCTGCCCCGCCGCCGCCGCCGCCGCAGCCGCAGGTAAGCGCCCGGTCCGCGCCCCGCCGTGGGGGGAGGGGAGCTGGCTGCCTTCCGCGGCGGGTCGCGGGGAGCCCGGCTCCGCACCCAGGCCTGCGCTCCAGGCGGCCTCATGCGCCGCCGAAGTGGCCCTTGCCCGGGGGCCACCGAGGGCGCGGGCGATCCTCGGCCCGCGGCCCCACGGCCTCCCCTTCCCGCGGGGTGGGGGAGGGTGCGCGGCCCCGGGGGCAACCCCGAAACCCCGCGCCGGACAGGGCCGGGGGAGCGAAGGCAAGAAACAAAAGTCGGAGGATACACCAGGACGTCTACAGGTTTCCTCCGCCTTTGGAGAGAACCTCTTCCTTCAGCCCCGCACTAGCCGAGTGTGCGCGCGCCTGTGTACGGGCGAGTGTGAACGCTTGTGCCCAGGATCTCTGGCCGCCCGGGGTTTGGGGGGAACGGGGGGAAGGTGGTTCTGCTGAAGCGGGGCGGCCGAGCGCGAATGCACCCCCCGAAAAGTCCACGGGACGCGCGACTCTGCCCAGGTCCGGATAAAACCCGCCATCTCTGTGGCGGCCTCTGAGTGCCACCTCTTCCCTGGCAGGGGTTCGGAGACGGAGTGAGGTTAGGGACGGGGCAAGGAGCGGAGCCTGGGAAGGCTGGAGGCCAGAGGGAGATGGTGAGGGAGGATTTGGGGACCTCAGGCCAGCTCCACCTGGCCCTGCACGTTTGGAGGCCAGGAAGTTTTCTCCCCAAACACATCCGCAGAGGTCAGAGAGGTAGAGAATCAGGCGCCCGCCCGTAGTTAAGTGTTTAGCAAGGTTCTCAAAGAATATGCTCTTTTTAGAGTTTGCCAGATCGTAACAAAATACGCAGACATTAAAGGGACAAGTGAACTAGGCATGATTTTGGAAAACATTAACATTAAATGCCTTTTGTGATTTGACTTTAATTACCTTTGCTTATGTCCCTGAAGAATGAAGAAATTAACTTAAAAACATATAAACTTCACACCTGATTTGTCCCTACAGAAGGTTTTGGGATCGCCAGACTTTCCCTCCCCCAAGCTTCCACCTCTCAGGGAATAGCTCGCTAGTCAACTCAGTTGCTCAGTTGCAGGGAATTAGCCTCTGTCCTACGTCCCCATCCCTTGAATTTGGTCTGTTAGGTTCTGTTGGGTTTACTCAGGTGTCTGGGTCCAACTCTCCCTTCTCACAGTCTCGGCCCTAGTCCAAGATACCAGTATCTCTTTCCGGTATGATGACAATGCTCTCCTCTCCAATTCTTTATTTGATAGCCAGAGTGATTTTGTTTTTTTCAATAAGTGAATCAGAATGTGTCAGTCCTCTGCTTAGAACCCTGCCTTAGCTTTTCTCCTTGTGACTGGCATGAAGTCCAGGACACCTCCTTCCCCTCAGTCGATCAACCCCGCCTGCCCCCCACCAGCCACCCTGGCCCAGCTCACTCTCCAGCCTGTGGCCTCTGCAGTGCTGACCCCTGACTCTTCACATGGCCAGCCATATTAAGCTCAGTCTCTCTCACATCCCTCTCTCTCACTGTCCTTCTGGAGCCTCCACTGGTGTTGTGTTCCTTTTTCATCTATTTCGTTTCTCCTTTAATTACCTGGCAGTGTCTACTGGAGCTCCAGGAATCAGAGACCATTCCTAGGCACCAGTATTGCTGACTGTTGCATCTTCACTCCCAGAGCTGTCTAAGAGGTGCCCAGTACACACTGGTATAGTGATCGAATGGTGAATGGACAGTCTTAACTTGTTTATAGTTTCAGACTCATGAAGGGCTTCTGTTCCCAAACCCTTGGGTGTTCATCTGGGATTAAGAACCACATACTTCTCTGGTCTACAGCTCCATGATATTTTGATGTGCATAAATCCATCAAACACATTTTGTAGCAAGCCAGTAACTAGTCAGGGAGGCTAGCAGTGCCAAAGGGATGTCAAGGACCATGGGCCAACCATCTCTACCAGGCTTTTCATTCAAAAAATATTACTGGATAATATGAGCATTGCTCACATGCTTTTTGCAAGTGTCTGCCAGCTCTTTGGTACTTGGAAATCCTTTCCAAGCCCTCTGAAAAGACAGGTGAGGTGGTACAGGGTCTCCTATGTTTCTCTACTTTCTCCTGTGCCTGAAATTTTATAGCAAGCATGTACTTAACTGTCCCTTCCCCACCAGCTGTAAGTTTCATGAATACATGGCTGTTCACTCCTCATGGAAAGGGCCCAATGAAAATATCTGTAGAATGAGTGTCAAGTTCCTCTTTTTCTTTTTCATAAAGTATTTAGGTTTTTTTTGTTAATGGAGGTATAAAGAACTAGCAAATGAAAATTGGTGAGGTTTTAAAAACTATTAAAATAATTATTACAAAAAAGCCTCTTGAAGCTCTCTTAAGGATGTATATACACCATAATGAAAAGAAGTCTTGTACCTTACAACGATGATTTGTTGCATTGGTGTAAACCCCCCAAAAAAGCAGGAAGAAGCAAAGATCCTTTTGAGGGCGAAGATTAAGCAAAAACTGAGTTACCTCATTTTAAAACTTCTACCTTAAAGTCTAAATCTACATACAAATTACAATTGAAAAACTACTCCAGTGTTAAAAATCCTTCATTGGTAAAGCAATTTTTCAAAAGGAAACTGAAAATGAAAAGGGGAACAAAATGTGCTGGGCAAGGGTTGGCCTAAAATATTTTAACGATTTTTTTGAACTTAAGAGCATTCTATGGTAAAACACTTCTGTTTTCAGAAGGAACATCTACTAGCATTTGGATTTTTGAAGTGTTGTTAGGTATATGTGGTAGCTGATTTTTAAGAGGTGTTTGAAAGCAGATAGGAGCTGTACCTCTTGGTTTCTGAATGTTACTGTAGGATTTGGAGCCTTTATTTATTTATTTATTTATTTATTTATTTATTTATTTAATGTTTATTTTTGAGAGACGAGAGAGACAGAACATGAGTGGGGTAAGGGCAGACAGAGAGGGAGACACAGAATCTGAAGCAGGCTCCAGGCTCTGAGCTGTTAGCACAGAGCCCAACGTGGGGCTCGAACTCCCCAAACTGTAAGATCATGACCTGAGCTGAAGTCGGACGCTTAACCAACTGAGCCACCCAGGCGTCCCTGGAGCCTTTATTTTAAGACAGATTATTTTCCTTCTTCAACTTGATTTTCCTAATCGAGTTTTGCAATTTACAACGCTGTGATGGTCTCCTAAATTTTGTCCAGATTGATCATTCCTCCTTGGATTTTTTTAGGCTCCCAAATTTCAAACAGGCTTTTTCTATGTATGGCTTCCTCAAACCTTTCACTCTTCAGTTCAGAAAGGTGGGGGTGCATCATGGACACGTCCTCTGAGGCAGGGCTTCCCAAGCTCTCCCTTCCCCTGCCTTTAGGAATACAGCCCACCTGGGCCAAGAGCCTGATTTCCAGGTTGTAAGATGAGAAAGTCCCAGTACTCTCCCTGCCTTATTCTGTAGCTTGCTCAGTGCCCACACTGTTCAGGGCACCTTCTAGAACCTGCTCATTAGGGAGACAGTGTGTCTGCCCTCTAGCCTTGATGTTCCGAGCTTGTTAATCAGAGGGCAGGTAGGAGACCCTGCTGGTTTCCCAGGCCTCTCGCTGGTGTTGTAGATAAGAACCACAACTCTGGCCCTGTTGTAGAAAGTGATCGCCGAGAATTTACCTTACTTGAAATCACACAGCAACCCTGAAAGGTTGCCTGGGTGAGAGGGTGCATGTCTATTTTTAACAGATGGGAAAACTGAGACACACATAAGTTTCGGCTTGAGGTCACACTGCTGACACGTGACAGAGAAGGTCCAAGCCTTTGACATCCAGACTGCTTTTTTCCTTTCCATGTTGTCTTGGGCATGATTTATGTGACCTTGATTTTTTTTTAACTACACATTATCATTCTCCTTTTCAGAGGTATCTGTCTCAGAGAATAGTTGCTAATTGCCATTACTTATGTAATGGTTCTAGAAGGTTCTGAACAGTTCTAGAAAGTGCCCTGAACAGTGTGGGCCCTGAGCAAGCTACCGAATAAGGCTGGGAGAGCACTGGGGCTTTCTCATCATAGAGCCTGGAAATAGGGCACCTGGCCCATGTGGGCTGTACTCCAAAGGCAGGGAGAGGGGGAGCTTGGAAAGTCCTGCCCAAGTGGACTTGTCCATGACTTGTCTATAGACTCTACACAAACACTAATAGAAACACACACATTTCATATAGTAGTCCCCTTCCCACTGTCGAATTTATCCCATGCCAGGCCTGAGCTGGACCTCGGTCTTTCCCTCAAGGCAATTCTGGAACTTTAATCATCATAGCAGGATGGGCCCTTGTGTTGGGGACCCCCGCCCCAGGCTCAGTGGGAGCCCAGCATGAGAGCCATACCTTGCCTCAACATTTATCACAGTCTTCTTAAGTTCAGGGAGATAAATCTTAATCTGACTTAGAGTTCGGGGGCCAGATAATTCTGTTGTGGGTGGATGCCTTGTGCATGGTAGGATGTTCAGTAATATCCCTGACCTCTACCCACTAGATGCCTATAGCACCCAGACCCCGAATTGTGACAGCCAAAACTGCCTACAGACATTGACAAATGTATCCAGGCAGGCAAAATATGTGGAACTCCTTTCTGTTATCCCCCAGGGCTCACATTGACTTGGCTTCATAATCAGTACCAATGCCTTCCGGACCCCTTCTCTTCAGGATTGTTGCCTGATTGCCTCTTTGGGATTACATTCTCGCCTCTGGGCTTCTGGAAGAGCTTGTCCTAGGCAGAGGGAAAACCGTATATTATAACTAGATTTAAGTGCGTCTGCCCCACCCCAACTGGAGTGTGAGCCTCTGAAAGCAGAAGCCTCATGTAGTTGTATTGATGTCACTGTGCAATTGACAAGGAGTATGTGTGGCTTGAACAATGGCTGAGCCCCTTACCAGTAGGTGTCTGGCTTTGTTGGGGTTTCTTAGAACTGTTTTTAAGTAGACATGATCAGTTGGGTGCAAGTTGGGGTGGAGGGAGCTCGTCCTTTCACTTCCCCCCACCTGACTGAGCATGGCTGGACAGATGGAATGTCAGGAATGTTGCAAAGAAGAGAAATACTGGTGCAGTGTATAAATAGTAAATGTATTGAGGTGCCTGCGGTGGCTCAGTCGGTTAAGCATCTGACTTTGGCTCAGATCATGATCTCAAAGTTCATAGGTTCAAGTCCTGCATCAGGCTCTATGCTGATAGGTCAGGGCCTGGAGCCTGCTTTGGATTCTGTGTCTCCCTCTCTCTCTGCCCCTCCCCACTCATGCTCTATCTCTCTCTCAGAAATAAACATTTAAAAAATTAAAAAAATAAAATAGTTAATGTACGCAAGGGTACAGGAAGGAACTTGACAATTAAGAAAAGCTTTCTGATTTTATGATTTTTTTCATCACCAGAACGAGACCACTTTGTGCTCAGCCATGACGGCGTATCTGTGCTTCAGTCTCCCCTCCGCGCAGCGGTGGCGGCGGTGACCCTGGCCGGAACTGACTTGGAGAACAGCCACCTGAGGGTTGATGGCTGGCATGTCTCAGCGACCACCCAGCATGTACTGGTGTGTGGGTCCAGAGGGCTCAGCTGTGTGTCCGGAACGTGCCATGGAGACCCGTAATGGTAAGAGCAGGGCCAGTCTCGCATGCTGGGCACAACCTGCCATTCGTGTCCTGTGGGGAGTCTAGAACCAGGGGTTTTCAACCACAGGTTAAAGTGAAAACCTCATTATAAAACATATGTTGGGATTCTCCACTTAAATTCTAAACATTCAGGAGCTGTGGACCAAAATTTATTATGAAGTCAAGGGTACTAAGAATCAGGGCATTACTTCCTGTTGGTTAAAAGTTTTTTAATGGGGATTTGGCTTTGTTTTCTCATTATAAAAATAATGCATGTTTATTAAAAAAAAAAGAGAGAGAGAAGTAGGAAAAAAATATCGCCCAGAGTCCCACTGCCCTAAACACAAGCACTGCTACTGTCTGGAGATGTTCTCTTCCAGTCTGCTTCTCTCTGGGTTGCAAGGATTTTGTTTTAATTTTATAGTGTATATAGTTTACTATCCTACTTTTTTCTCCTAACTTTGTCAATCACCTAACTCGTGTGATCTAGTGAAACATCATCTTATATGGGAACACTGTGTAAAATGATCGACCCAGTCCTTCCTCTCCTGTTGGGTGTGTGGGGATACATGGGCTGCTTCTAGCTGCCGAATCTTACCAAAAGCATCCTTTCCCCTTTTTTACACATGGTTTTAAGACTTCTTCCATAAGCTAGATTTGTAGTGGGATTATTAGGTTTGAACACTTTTAAGCCTCTTTATACGTATGGCCAGATTTCTATTAGAGTTAGTTACACCACTTTTTAAACATTTTTAATGTTTATTTATTTATTTAGTTTTAGAGAGAGAAAGAGAATGTGAGTGGGGGAAGGGCAGAGAGAGAGAGAGAGAGAGAGAGAGAGCATCCCAAGCTGGCATCACGCTGTCAGCACAGAGGCCGACGCAAGGCTCAATCCCATGAATTGTGAGATAGTGACCTGAGCTAAAATCAAGAGCTGGACACTCCACTGACAGAGCTACCCAGGCGTCCCTAACTTTTTTTTTTTTTTTTTTTGGTTTCCAAAGGCTAAGCAGATTTATTGATCTGTTCATCTTTTTTTTTAATTATTGTCAAATTGGTTTCCACATAACACCAGTGCTCATCCCAACAAGTGCCCTCCTCTGTGCCTGTCACCCACTCTCCTCCCTCCCACACCCCCCTCACCCCTCAGTTTGTTCTTAGTCTTTGAGAGTCTCTTATGTTTTGTCTCCCTCTCTCTCTGTGTCTTTTTTCTTTTCCCCTCTTCCCCTCCCCCATGATTTTCTGTTAAGTCTCTCAAAATCCACTTATGCGTGGAAACATATGGTATCTGTCTTTATGTGACTGACTTATTTCATTTAGCATAATACCCTTCAGTTCCATCCATGTTGCCACACATGGCCAGATTTCATTCTTTCTCATTGCCGCATAGTATTCCATTGTATATATATACCACATCTTCTTTATCCATTCGTCACCTGATGGACACTTAGTGTCTTTCAGTGATTTGGCTGTTGTCGAAAATGCTGCTATGAACATTGGGTTACATGTGCCCCTATGCATCAGGACTCCTCTGTCTCTTGGGTAGATTCCCAGCAGTGCAATTGCTGGGTCATAGGGTAGCTCTATTTTCATTTTTTTGAGGTACCTCCACACCGTTTTCCAGAGCGGCTATACTAGTTTGCATTCCCACCAACAGTTCAGGAGGGTGCCTGCTTCTCCACATCCTCGTCCTGATTTATTCATTTTAGCCACTCTAACCGGTGTGAGGTGGTATCTCAATGTGGTTTTGATTTGTATTTCCCTGATGATGAGTGACTTTGAGCATTGTTTCATGTGTCCGTTGGCCATCTGGATGTCATCTTTGGAGAAGTGTCTATTCATATCTTCCACCCGTTTATTTCTTCGCTGGATTATTTGTTTTTCGGGTGTGGAGTTTGGTAAGTTCTTTATAGATTTTAGATACTAGTCCTTTATCTGATATGTCATTTGCAATTATCCTTTCCCATTCCATCAGTTGTCTATTAGTTTTGTTGGTTGTTTCCTTTGCCTTGCAGAAGCTTTTTATCTTGATGAGATCCCAGTAGTTCATTTTTACTTTTAATTCCCTTGCCTTTGGAGATGTGTCGCGTAGGAAATTGCTGTGGTTTATGTCAAAGAGGTTTTTTCCTGCTTTATCCTCTACGATTTTGATGGTTTCCTGTCTCACATTCAGGTCCTTCATCCATTTTGAGTTTATTTCTGTGAGTGGTGAAAGAAAGCAGTCTAGTTTCATTCTTCTGCATGTTGCTGTCCAGTTCTCCCAGCACCATTTGTTAAAGAGGCTGTCTTTTTTCCATTGGATACTCTTTCCTGCTTTGTCAAAGATTAGTTGACCATATGCTTGTGGGTCCATTTCTGGGTTTTCTATTCTATTCCATTGGTCTATGTGTCTGTTCTTATACCAGTACCATGCTGTCTTGATTATTACCATTTTGTAGTAGAGGTTAAAGTCTGGGATTGTGATGCCTCCCGCTTTGGTCTTCTTCAATATTACTTTGGCTATTCGGGGTCTTTTGTGGTTCCATATAAATTTTAGGATTATTTGCTCTAGCTTCGAGAAGAATGCTGGTGCAATTTTGATTGGGATTGCATTGAATGTGTAGATTGCTTTGGGTAGTATTGCCATTTTAACAATATTTATTCTTCCAATCTGTGAGCATGGGATGTTTTTCCATTTCTTTGTATCTTCCTCAATTTCCTTCATAAGTTGTTTATAGTTTTTAGCGTAGAGATCTCTTACATCTTTGGTTAGGTTTATTCCTAGGTATTTTGTGTTTTTTGGTGCAATTGTGAATGGGGTTTGATTCTTTATTTCTCTTTATATTGCTTCATTGTTGGTGTAAAGGAATGCAACCGATTTCTGTACATTGATTTTGTATCCTGCAACTTTGCCAAATTCATGGATCAGTTCTAGTAGGCTGTTGGTGGATTCTGTTGGGTTTTCTATGTAAAGTATCATGTCGTCTGCAAAAACTGAAAGTTTGACTTCATCCTTGCCTATCCTGATGCCTTTTATTTTGCTTTGTTTTCTGATTGCTGATGCTAGGACCTCCAACACTATGTTAAATAGCAGTGGTGAGAGTGGACATCCCTGTCGTCTTCCTGATCTCAGGGCAAGGCTCTCAGTTTTTCCCCATTGAGGATGATATTAGCTGTGGGCTTTTCATAAATGGCTTTTATGATGTTTAAGTATGTTCCTTCTATCCCGACTTTCTTGAGAGTTTTTATTAAGAAGGATGCTATATTTTGTCAAATGCTTTCTCTGCATCAATTGACAGGATCATATGGTTCTTATCTTTTCTTTTGTTATTGTGACGTATCATGTTGACTAATTTGTGAATATTGAACCAGTCCTGCAACCCAGGGATGAATCCTACTTGATCATAGTGAATAATTCTTTTTATATGCTGTTGGATTCTATTTGCTAATATCTTGTTAAGAATTTTTGCATCCATATTCATCAAGGATATTGGCCTGTAGTTCTCTTTTTTTGCTGGGTCTCTATCTGGTTTGGGAATCAAAGTGATGCTGGCTTCATAGAATGAGTCTGGGAGTTTTCCTTCCGTTTCAATTTTTTGGAACAGCTTGAGGAGGATATGTATTAACTCTGTTTTAAATGTCTGGTAAAATTCTGCAGGGAAGCCATCTGGCCCTGGACTTTTATTTGCTGGGAGATTTTTGATAACTGATTCAATGTCTTCACTAGTTATGGGTCTGTTCAAGTTTTCTATTTCTTCCCGTTTGAGTTTTGGTGGTGTGTGGCTGTTTAGGAATTTGTCTATTTCTTCCAGGTTGTTCAATTTGACGGCATGTAGTTTTTCATAATATTCTCTGATGATCGCTTGTATTTCTGAGGGATTGGTTGTAATCACTCCATTTTCGTTCGCGATTTTATTGATTCGGGTTCTCTCTCTTTTCCTTTTGAGGAGCCTGGCTAGAGGTTTATCAATTTTGTTTACCTTTTCAAAGAACCAGCTCTTGGTTTCATCGATCTGTTCCACTACTTTTTCTGTTTCCATATGATTAATTTGTGTCCTGATCTTTGTTATTTCTCTCCTTCTGCTGGGTTTGGGTTGTCTTAGCTATTCTTCTTCTAGTTCCTTTAGGCATGCTATTAGAATTTGTGTTAGTAATTTTTCTTCTTTCTTGAGATGGGCCTGGATTGTAATATATTTCCCTCTCAGGACTGCCTTTGCCGCTTTCCAAAGCGTTTGGATTGTTGTATTTTCATTTTCATTTGTTTCCATGTATTTTAAAATTTCTTCTCTGATGGCTTGGTTGACCCATTCATCTTTTAGTAGGTTGTTCTTTAGCCTCCATGTTTTTGGACATTTTCCAGACTTTTTCCTGTGGTTGATTTCAAGTTTCAAAGCATTGTGGTCTGAAAGTGTGTATGGTATGATCTCAATTCTTTTATATTTATTCAGTGCTTCCTTGTGTCCCCAAATATGGTCTATCTTGGAAAATATACCATGTGCATTTGAGAAGAATGTAAATTCCTTTGCTTCTGGATGAAGGGCCCTGAAGATATTTGTCAGGCCCATCTGTTCCAATGCATCGTTCAGGTCCATTGTTTCTATGGTGATTCTCTGTTTAGTGAATCTATTCAGTGCTGTGAGTGGGGTATTAAGGTCCCCTGCAATTAGTACATTTTTATCGATAAAATTGCTTACATTTGTAATTAGTTGCTTTACAAATTTGGGTGCCCCAGAATTCGGTGCATAGATATTTATAATGTTAGCTCTTCCTGATGGATAGTCCCTGTGATTATTATATAATGCCCTTCTTCATCTCTTATTACATCTTTTACATTAAAGTCTAGTTTGTCCAATATAAGTGTGGCTACTCCAGCTTTCTTCTGACTTCTCATAGCATGGTAGATAGTTCTCCATCCCTTCACTTTCAATCTGAAGGTGTCCTCATGTCTAAAATGGGTCTCTTGAAGACAGCAGATAGATGGGTTTGTTTTTTAATCCATTATGTTACCCTGTGTCTTTTAATTGGAGCTTTTAGTCTGTTTACATTTAGCCTTAATATTGAAAAATATGGGTTTCGAATCATGGTATTATCTGTAGGTTTCATGCTTGTAAGGATGTCTCTGGTGCTCTGTGTTCCTTGCAACCTTTCCTTCATAGAGTCCCCCTCAGGATCTCTTGTAAGATTGGTTTATTTGTGATGAATTCCTTCAGTTTTTGTTTGTTTGGGAGGACTTTTATCTCTTCTTACCTTCTGAATGACAGGCTGGCCGGGTAAAGGATTCTTGGCTGCATATCCTTCCTGTTCATCACATTGAAGATTTCCTGCCATTCCTTTCTGGCTTGCCAAGTTTCTGTAGATGAGTCTGCTACTACCCTAATGTGTCTGCCTTTGTAAGTCAAGGCCCGTTTATCCCTAGCTTCTTTCAGAATTCTCTCTTTGTCTTTGTATTTTCCCAGCTTCACTATGATGTGTCTTGCTGAGGGTCTATTCGGGTTACGTCTGAGGGGAGTTCTCTGTGCCTCTTAGACTTCAATGCCCATTTCCTTCTTTATGTTAAGGAAGTTCTCAGCGATGATTTATTCAAGTGCCCCTTCGACTCCTTTCTCTCTCTCTCTCTTCTTCCTCTGGAATTCCTATAATACGGATATTACTCCGTTTGATTGCGTCGCTCAACTCTCGAATTCTCCTTTCCTATTCCTGAATCAGTTTCTCTCTCTTTTTCTCTGCTTCCTCCTTTTCCATAATTTTATCTTCTAATTCACCTGTTCTCTCTTCTGCTTCTTCAATCCGCGCTGTGGCTGCCTCCAATTTGTTTTGCCCCTCATTTAAAGCATTTTTTAATTCCTGTAGATCGTTTTTTAGGACCTTGATCTCTGCCTCTAGGGTCCCCCTGCTTTCTTCTATGCTTTTTTCAAGCCCTGTGAGTATTTTTATGTTTATCATTCTATATTCTTGTCCTGTTAAGTTGCTTATGTCTGCTTTCATCATTTCTTGCACTGTCACTATTTCCTGTACATTCTTTTGAGGGGGGTTCTTCCGTTTCGTCATTTTGGCTAGGTGTGTATTGTTTTATTCCTTAGTTCTCCCTGGAAAGGAAAAAGGTCAGACCGACAAACAGGAAACACAAACTCACAACCATACTCACCAATAATACAGACAAACAAATCACAGCATAAAAAAGAATAACAAACAACACTCTGGAGGCATGCGACCTGACGTACCAGCTACACGTTAATGATAGGATGTGCACTCTGCTGATGGCAGAGCATACACAGAGGAGTGACAGGTGTGAGGAGAAGAAGAAATTGAACTTTGACCAGGTAGAGAGATTAGAAAACTTGATCCAGTTAGAGAGAAATAAAAATAAGGAAGGATGTGAGGAAAGAGAAATGAAGTTAGATGTTGCCCAGATGCACTATGTGGCCTAATTGTTCCATAGAGAGAGATAGGAAATTAAAGAGGGAGGTGTAGAACATGCATTGAGAGAGTAGTTTAAATGTCTGTTCAAGCAAGCCAAAACCCCAGGTGACTGGTTTAGAGGTGGGGAGAGATAGGAAGGAGAAGAGGGAGAATATATCTAAAACCGAAGAATTGACCTGGGATTAATCCAGGCAATGTTGCAGTATTCGTGTCTCCGAGACTATCACTCCTGCAGAAGGACGTCTCCTGTATGAGGAAGGGCATGGCCTGGTGTAGGCGGGTCCCACCTCCACCGCTGGGATGTGGAGTCCTAGGGTTTGGCTTTGTGGGAATGCGCGACCACAGTGGCGCCCTCCCAGTCCCCTCTTCACAGACCCAGAGTCTGAGATCACTCCTCAGTCTCCGTCCTCAACTCTCTCCAGGTTGCACGCTGCTCAGTGCAATTTGCTGGGCGGTCGCATGCCCCGCGCTCATCTGAGTTCCTGTAACTCGCTCAGACCGCTGCGCCTTATGTACATTGAGTCTCTGACTCAGCACCAGTGTGACCACAATGGCGTCCCCCCAGCCTGTTCTTTACAGACCCGGAGTCTCAGAATACTCCTCTGTTTCCATCCCCGACTCGGTCTAGGTTGCAGGCACCGTACGATCTGCTGGGTGGTCATGCACCCATTGGTGTTTTCCCTATATAAATTGTGTCTCCGACTCAGCACCAATCCAGTGATGGCACGGGACCTCTCCGTGTCACAGGCTGGGACAGCGTCGCTGGCTCCAGAGTGAGAAAGCTCCGCCAGCTCCACTGTGAGCAATGGACCTTCTCTCCAAAAGCCTTTCGGTCAGGGACTAGATGATAATCTCCCTCTCCATCCCGGTCTGAGGTACTTTCCCCGCTGCTCTTTCTCTTCCCCTCACCTTATCGTGGAAGGGGCCCAGGGCCTGGGGCCCGCTCCCCACAGTCCACCCCTCTGCGGTTCTCTTTCTTTCTCCCAAATTGCATTCACTCAGTCTCCCAGGATTTTCTGGATTTCGCATTCTCTTCCATGTAGCCTCCAACTTGTCTTCCTGCAGATCTCTGCGATTGAGAGTCCCTCAGTTTTAGTCCTTCTTAGTTTGAAAGACACCAGAGAGCAGCAGGTCCTCCGTCCCTAACTATTAACAAGTTAAGAACATGGCAGTGACACCCTTGTGTTTTTTTTTATTCTTTTTTTTTATTTAATTTTTTTTCATTTTATAATCAGTATTTTTTTTTAATTCAAGTTAGTGAACATGTGGTATAATAATGGTTTCAGCACTAGAACCCAGTGATTCATCACTTACATATAACACCCAGTGCTCATGCCATCACTCATTTAGCCCATCCCCCCACCCAACACCCCACCAGCAACCCTCAGTTTGTTCTCTGTACTTAAGAGTCTCTTATGGTTTGTCCCCCTTCTGTTTTTATATTATTTTTGCTTTCCTTATGTTCACTTGTTTTGTATCTTAAATTCCACATATGAGTGAAGTCATATGATATTTGTCTTTCTTTGACTGACTTATTTTGCTTAGCATAATACACTCTAGTTCCATCCACGTTGTTGCAAATCGCAAGATTTCATTCTTTTTGATTGCTGAGAAATATTCCATCGTGTGTATATATCACATCTTCTTTATCCCTTCATCAGTCAATGGACATTTGGACTCTTTCCATACTTTGGCTATTGTCAATAGTGCTGCTATAAACATTGGGGTACATGTGCCTCTTTGAAACAGCACACCTGTATCCCTTGGACAAATACCTACTAGTGCAATTGCTGGGTTGTAGGGTAGTTCTATTTTTAATTCTCAAGCTAGCGATCCAACGTTGTACCTGGCTCAGCAGATATTGTTCAGTTACTCGAGTGTTTTTCTCCGTTGAAAATGCCCAAAAGCTAACCAGAGTGATGTTCCTGGAAGATTTCTTTGCGCATAAATCAAATTATGAAATGGGAAAAGAATTTGTTTTTTGACATTGCCCAGCACTAAATGTTCCCAGAATGTTCGACTTGCATCTTTTGAAGTTATTTCTCTCTTAAGAGAGAGAGTTTCTTCTCTCTCTTCTTATGTCTTAACGACATATGTCTTTTAATTTTTTTATTTTGACTGCTGGTTAGAAAGGCCTTACCTTATTAGCATGAGATCAAGGTGACCTGTGGCAGAAGACAATACCCAAGTTTTGGGTAGCACCTCTACTTTCCAGCTCCATTATTCCACCTGTTTCTCCTCTGGCAATTCTGAAGACTGAGGGTGGGGGCAAGGACGTTGGAGTTCCCTGGGTAGGTGACTGTGTCATCTGAAAATCCCCTAGGGGGATCTGCCTGGTCCCCTTCCTGGTCAAGGGTTGATGATCTAATGAGCAACTCTCTACCCTTGCCCTCAGAAACACTGGGATGTCTAAAATACCATTGGTTCAGCACCCCCTAGGCATGAGCATTTGAAAAAAGTGTTCCACCTCCTTCCCATGATTCTAATGCACGGCTGGAACTGAGAATCAGTGGCTCTAAATGGTTCGGGTCCCATAGAGCAGCACTTCCCAAATTGTAGTATATACTTGAGTCCCCTGGCGATCTTGGTGACATGCAGATTCTCATTGGGTAGGTCTGGGGGCACCCAGAGTCTGTGTTTCTAATAGACTCACAGGTCATGATGATGTTCTGATCTACCCACAGAGTTGCAAGGCTGAGATGATACTTTCTGAGGTGCCCAGGGATCCCCACTGATTCTTACAGATCCTAGGGATCGGGGCCAATGGACCCTTAACAGATGTGGATCCAGCCCTGCCTCCAGGCCTGA
Source organism: Paguma larvata (assembly GCA_030068075.1). Classification (NCBI taxonomy): domain Eukaryota; kingdom Metazoa; phylum Chordata; class Mammalia; order Carnivora; family Viverridae; genus Paguma; species Paguma larvata. The sequence goes on along the minus strand of CM057827.1, from coordinate 123,314,305 downwards.
GATAAGACAGATAACCTGAACACGTTCATGTGCACTGAGAGGCCAAGTGCTGAAATTTCCCAGCCCGTATTTTTTCTTCCCTTCAAGGTTTGTCGGACTTTACCCTTGTCCCATAGAAGGGTTCCCCACTAGCTTGGAAGAAGCAGACTCAGAAAAGTCTTTTCTGCTGCAGGGGCCTCTTTCCTCAATGGAATTTCAGGACTCGCCGCCACCCTGCTCTGAATGAATCAGAGGACACACAAGGGTACAGGAGCCTGTAGGAATCATGCAGCCCCCACTGAGGACTGTTCCAGGTGCCCTATAGGGGAGGTGATGTCTCGTGAATTCCTTGTGAGGACAAAACACGTAAACCACAGAGTTGAAGAAGATAAGAGGAAGATGGCCTGAAATGCATGGGACAATTCTGTCCTGTGGCTCAGCATTACAGCAATTATATTCTCTGTTAAGGAATTATTATAGTAATTGAATTCTCCTAAGGACTCCACAAAGAAGTGCAAATTTATGCCTGCACTCTCAGGGTGGAAAGGTACCGCAGGTGGCTGCAGGGGAGCTGAGGGTGGGAGTCCTGCCCTGGGACCCTCAGGGTGACTTTCAACACTCCCTTCCTGCCGGCAATCGGCTGCTTACTTGGTGGCCAGATGTCAGGTCTCTTCTGGCCTCCTGCAGCCACCATTGAGCCCCCGTGACAGCAGTGGAAGAATGAGGGCAGAGGAGGAAACCCCCCACTCCTTGTCTGTCCCGTCTACGGAACAGCATCACCATGGGGCCTCCACAGGACCCCACATGCACTGGGAATGTTAAGTCTATTACCTGTGGCTCTGATGTTGAATCTATTACTGAAGGCTCTGCTAACTGCGTGTTCTCTAGAGTGATAGTACTTCTGTGACTGTCTTGTTTAGAATCCCACAGGTTGCTTATGACTGTGTTTCTTTTTTTTTAAGTTTATATATTTATTTATTTTGAGAGAGACAGAGAGAGAGAGCACACACAAGCAGGGGAGGGGCAGAGAGAGGGAGAGAGAGAATCTCAATCAGGCTCTGCACTGTCAGCACAGAGCCTGACGCGGGGCTCGATCTCACGGACTGTGAGATCATGACCTAAGCCGAGATCAAGAGTCGGACACTTAAGCAACCAACACTTAACCAACCAGCTTAAGCCATCACGAGCCCCATGACCGTGTTCCTTTTCTTTTCACTGAGTGGGAAGGAGTGGGCAGACAATTCTGGGATTCACACAATGTAGGGTTGGAGGCTCAAGAGCCTGCCTGTGGGGTTAATCAGGACTGCATTCAATTCTTAGTGCTGGTTGACCGCCACTGAGTGGCTCAACTTCTCTGTACCCTGATTCAGACAGACACAGGATCTCAGTAGGATGCAATAATAACGGTTTATTTCTAGCCTCCACACCAGCAGGTGGGCGGGGGGCTCTGTTGCATGCTGCTGTCTGAAGCCCTGCTTCACATGACTCCTATTCTTCTGAGACCAGGGGACATTCTTCCCCTGCCAATGGCAGAGATGCAAGTGGAGAGAGCAGAAGCTTGCCAGGTCTCTTAAGGCCTAGGCTCAGAACGGCATGCCATTGCCCTTGGCCAAAGCAAGTCACACGGGAGAGCCCAAATCAAGATCTCAGTCTGTGAGGAGGCCATGACCAGGCTGCAGACACAGACAGACATGAAGAATTGGTGTCCACCATTCCATCTACCGCAATAGGAGTTGGTGGGCTTCAATCCTTTGAAAAATCAAATGTATCTTATGTATATATTCTTATTTATTTATTTAAGCAGCCACCAGAGTGCTTTCCTCCCCTAAACTCCTACCTAGAGCCTATGTAACCGTTAACAGTGGAGTTGCTTTGATGGGCAGTAGTGAGGGGTGGGCTTGGTGAATCGCACCTACCGGTCTTCACCTTGACCCCAAAGCTCAGCAGGCCCAATTTAAAAACATCGCATGTTGGATTTTATTTTCACAAAATGTAAATACACACACCAAGACCACAGCCTGAGGGCAGGTGACGCTCGATGGGTAGCACAGTCACGTGGAGATTGCAGCCACTGCTCTGTGCTCATCTGCAGGGTTTATGTTTTCTACACTGAGCAAATGTTCCTTTTTCTGTTTGTTTGCATTAAGTTTGCAACCAGAATAATACTGCAATTTATTTTTTTTAATTTTTTTAATCTTTATTTTTGAGAGAGAGAGAGAAAAGGGGAGAGAGAGAGAGAGAGGAGGGGAGGGGCAGAGAGAGAGGGAGACACAAAATCTGAAGCAGGCTCCAGGCTCTGAGCTGTCAACACAGAGCCCGACGTGGGGCTTGAACTCATGGACCACGAGATCATGACCTGAGCTGAAGTCAGACACTTAACTGACTGAGCCACCCAGGCGCCCCTGCAATTTATTTTTTAAAGTGTTGACTTTTTAAAGACTGATGTGTTGTGATTAGGAGCTCACTGGCACACCTCCGGGCTCACTTTTAAGGTCAAATCTGCTTCAGCTGGCCTCATTCCTCTTAATTTCTTTTGAAATAAATGGAATATTTGTCTCCATGAGCCTGAAGCTGTACCCACTGTCTGGGTTGTTTCTCCAGCAGATGAGCTGGCTCCGTCCTGCCCACCTTCTCCCCAGACCTCGGGGGATCACAGGGAGCCCTGCTTCCCCACCCACCACTCCAATCCACCTAAGAAAAATTGCCAGAAAGCAAACCAACGAGACTCAGATTATAGTCAATGTAGGAGCAGCTCGCTCTCACTCCAGAAGCTCTCTCTTTTACAGATGCTTGGAAGAGGGGCACCTGGGTGGCTCAGTCAGTTCAATGTCTGATTCTTGATTTTGGCTCAGGGCATGATCTCACGCCTCGTGAGTTTGAACCCTGCTTCAGGTTCCGTGCTGACAGTGCAGAGCCTGCTTGGGATTCTCTCCCTCTGCCTCTCCCCTGCTCGTGCTCTCTCCTCACTCTCTCTAAAATAAATAAACTTTAAAAAAAAGCGCTTGGAAGACAACATACTTTGGAATGATAAAGTTATTCTGATGCCTCCAAACATAGTTTAATGAAAATGAGGAAAGAACTTGTGTTTTACTTTCGGGTTTAGTGTGATAAGGCATTGTGTGTGTTTACGGATGTGTACGAGGTGTGTTTTTCACGCCCTTACCTGTTTGGGTTGTATACCTCACCTTGTGCCTGTTTAGAATGGCTAGCCCTTCCAAAGCCCAGGAAGGTGTGAGTACTTCTCTAGTTGCCGAGTGGTCCCAGCGGGTTCTGTGTGTGCCTGTGCTGTGTTTGCACAGCACAGCCGCGTCCCAGGAAGGCATGTTGCAACCTTATTAGCGCTGTCAGCAGTCAGCTCACTTGGGGTACAAGAGGAACATTTAGAAAGTGCAGAGGACTATAGATAGAGTGTGTATTGATAGATCGAGGGTCAGTGAGATACTGGGCCGGGGCTGTGGAGCGATCTGTGTGAACAAACACATCATTACACATTCTTCCGCGTCTGACACCAGTCAGAGTGGAAAAACCTGTCCTGCCAGCTGAGGTGAGGCTCCTTGGAAAGTTGAGAGGTGAAAAAACTTCTACATAACTCAGGCTAAAAACTCTTGGCAAGCCTCTTCTGGACCATGGAGGGTGAGGGGGACTTGGGCAGACGTCGCCGGCGGTGGCTCACATACCCCACCGCTCTGTGAGCAGTCCTGACTTCAGCTGCCTGCCTCTCAGAGCACTGTCCTCCACTGCACCAGCATGGACCAAAGGAGGAGAAGGAACATTCCAGAAGCTCTTCAAATCCCAGGTTTTTACATAGCTACTTTCTCTTTTTCTTTTGCCTTTTTCAAATCTGTATTAAAAACAGCGTCCTAAGAGCCAAAGGGGTTTGCTCAAGTAGGGTCTCTCTTCTTGCCTTCCAGAAATAGAACAAGGAAACAGGCTGAAATAGGAAGTGCCATACCGGTGGTAGTGTGCTTTCTTGACAGGCTGCTGGAAGAGATCCTACAGGGGACAACAGGTCTACACTGACGTGTGCCTTCGGGAGGGGAACTGCCAGCCCATGTCCCTGGAGGCAGTATCCTGCTCCTGTCTGCCAGGCTGTGTGCACACTGTAGAAGCGAGGAGGGTGGGCAGGGCTTTGCTTGGAAGGAGACTGAGGTCCAGGGGGATGTCCCAACCTCGGTCTGGCCTCAGAGGCAGCACTGCACCTTCCAGGGACCGTAGCCAGTATCCAGTAAGGAATCCCTTACTGAGTGAGGTGAAGGGAAGGGAGGCCAAGCCGTGGCCCCGGGGGTGGGAGAAAGCGCTGTGGGCATCCATCCATGGGGGTAGCAGTTAACAGAGCTTCATGCCCACAAAGCCATGCCCAACTGCAGAAGCTCTGGGTTTGATGGGGTTTTTAGCATCAACCTCAGTCTGTGGCTTACACCTTCTGATTATTTGTCCAGAATACACTTGCTTACCTCTAGCAATGGGAGACTGACTGCCTCTCAAATAATGCCAGCCTATCTGTGAGCAACTCTGTATGGAAGTTTATGCGGTGGACCCAGTCCTGCCTTCATTGCATCCAGCCTCACCCACCTTGGCTGATAAGAATCCCTTAACCCCTTATTTCTAGAAATAATGAAAAGCTCTTGCCCTTCCTCCCCGCAGATTCCTTTTTAAGCTGAGTAAACCACCTCACAGCCTTCAACTTGGTTATCACTGGGATGTTGCTTCTTAGTCTGTGCACCAATATTAGGCCATGGCCACCTGGGCCCAAGGAAAGACCTGCTTCCCACCCACTCCCTCCATCTTGACATGGGAAGCTCTTGGGAGCACCCATTCTAGGTGGCAAGAACCTGAAGATCACCCAGGGTCTCAGCCTCTACCCACTGCCCACCTTCCCCTACCTGACATTGGCTTTACTCAGCTCCCTTTATGCATGATGGGCAGGGCAGTCCCACCTGATAGCCTCTGTGCTCACTGGGGACCAGCCAAGACCCACCTGGCATCAATTGCATGAATTCAGTGGCCAAGAGAGGGTTTTTCCCCAGCCCTGCACCAGGGCCCCCATGGAGCCATCAGTGGCCTGTGAGCAGGGAAGTGTCTGTGTAGACATTGCCAGGTCCCAGTACAGAGGAACAAGGATTTTTCTTCCACCTGTCTGGTTTCCTGGTCCACATGAGTCCGACTTTGAAGCAGCCATAATTAGGGATTTTTATGAAATTCTTTAATTCTCTGGGAATGGACCCCTTCCCCTGCAATAACATATAAGTCCAAACTTTAACGTATGGATTTCACACACATTTTCAGGAACCCTGATGAATGAAAAGTAGGGGGCTTCCAATATTCTTTAAAAGTCCTTTACCATCCTGGCCTCCCTTGTGTTCAGTTTGTTCAGATTACACTTAAATATCTTGTTATTTATTGGCATTCATCATTAAGAGAGAAGAAAAAAACCAGAAACACGAATCTCAAGCTTCCTGAGCCCATAACCCTGACGTTATAGAAGAAATCATACATTAGTCGGGCACCTGGGTAATTCAGTCGGTTAAGCATCTGATTTTTGGTTTCGGCTCAGGTCATGATCTCACGATTCGTGAGTTCGAACCTCATATCAGGCTCCAGGCTAACAGCATGGAACCTGCTTGGGATTCTCTCTCTCTCTCTCTCTCTCTCTCTCTCTCTCTCTCTCTCTGCCCCTTCCCCACTCGCTTTCTCTGTCTCTCTCTCAAAATAAATAAATAATACTTAAAAAAAGTATTTATATAAAAAAGAAATCGCATTATAAGAAAGTATATTTTCCACTGTAAATAACTTTTTATGATTATACTTCACTTTGCTTGTTCTTACTGGGGTTGTGCTTAGCAGTTTTTATCTCATCTGCCATCCAGCATCCAGTGGCCAGGATGGGTCACTAGGTGTTGGTTTCAAATTGTCTACCTGGTTGTTTCAAGAGAACCAAGGACAAAAATAATTTAAACTTGGCACCTTGATTTATCATAGACTTAGAGATATTTAAAAGTGTTGAAAAACTATAGTGCATTATTTTGAATACAGAACTATGTGATAGGGTGCCTGGGTGATTCAGTCCATTAAGCGTCTGACTCTGGATTTCAGCTCAGGTCTTGATCTCATAGTTTGTGAGTTCGAGCCCCACATCAGGCTCTGCACTGACAGCGTGGAGCCTGCTTGGGGTTCTCTGTCTTTCCCTCTTTCTCTGCCTCTCCCCTGTTCACTCTCTCTCACACACACAAAACAAATAAATTAAAAAAATATATGATGATGTAAATTTGAGATTGGAATTTGAAAACAAAAGGACAAGAATTGACACTGGAAATTTCCTTTTAGTAGCTTATTTTGGACTCTGGATGAGTGCTTAGACACTGGCAGGTGATCACAGGTGGCTTCCTGGGGAGGAAGGCTAGGACAGGGCCCTCAGGCCATTCCACCTCAGGCTGGTGGTCAAGATCAAAACACTTCGGTGGGCAGTTGCCTATGTCTTCATGCAGACATCACCAGCACTTCTGGGTTCAAAAGCAAAAACCAAGCAGAGAGCCCTTGACCCACAGTGAGCAGGAAGCACCCCAAACTTAAGGAACAGGTTTTTGTGTATAATTACACACATTTCTCATAGAACATTCATACAATACAGATAAGGCCACTCTACTTTTTGGCTCCTTTTCCGTCTTTTCCAACTGATCACTGTTAGCTGAGTGTGTTTCCTTCCCAACCTCTCCTACACTTGTGCACACACACACACACAAACACACACACACAGTTCTTTTGTATGTGTTTCTGGTTTTACATGGATGATATTCAATTGTACATATGTTGTGTGACGTTTTTTCCTTGAGTTGTCTTGGAGTCTTTTTCATATGTGCTGAATTCGGTAGCATGACTAGAATAACATTGATGTCATCAGTCTTCCATTAAAGTGTCCTTAGATGATTTCTACATTTTGCTTGTTATTGTAAGAGTTGATTATCACTGCCTGTGACCCAGCAGAATTGCAGGATCAAAGAATAAGCACATTAAAAATTATCAAAGTAATACACACCCCTGGGTAAAGAAGCAAGTGACACAGAACAGACGTTACGGCAAAGCGCCAGTGTCAGCTCCCAGAAGGGTCTCTATTTCCTGTTTCTAATTCCAGTTCTTGAGGTCATCACCCTTTCTCTACATAGGGAATACATGCCTGCACAGCTGCCGCATCGACTGAGCCCGTGGCCGTGGCCTGCCTGCCGTGATAAATGATTTCCTTCACTTTTGTGCCACACCTCCCAGCTGCTCCTCCATACTGAATTCTGTCAGTGTTAACTCATCTTTGGGTTGCATCTCTGGTGTTCAGTGATATGTTCCCATCACTGTGACTTGGTCTGGGGACTCAGTGTCATCCTGGTCCCGTGGGGCCCAAGGGGTGAGCATCTGTTCCCTTCTTTTTACCTCCATGCCCCATTTCTGACTCTTACTCAGAAGTGTTTGGGCCCTTAGTTATTTGAAGCACATTATCCAGAAGGTTCCTAGCACAGGCTTTTGCAGGTGCAGGTAAGAGACTGGGCATTCCTGGAAGCAAGTTCGCTTTGCCCTCCCTGGGTCCCAGCTGCAAATCTTTTGTCTTCAGAACTTGGAAGAGCCCGCTCTGTTTTCTTGCTTTGTGGATGTCCTTTGGTTTTCCCCCTTTTTTGTGGAAGGTTTTAGAATCTTCCCTGTATGCTTGGTCTTCTGAAATCTTGTCAACCCAAGACATGGGTGAGGGTCTTTTTTTCATTCATGCTGCTTGGCACTGGGTAGGCCAACTGTTTAGGCCTGGAAACTTCCTTGTATTCTCTTTGATAATATCTCCCTCCTTTGCTTTTTCTCTTTTGGGTTTGGTTTTGTTTTTCTGGAACTCCTTTTACTTATGATACATGTTGCTCATCTTTTCTCTCACATTTTCTCATTTTTCTTCTTCTTCTGAAAATTGTAGAGATGTTCTTTTTCAAAATTTTTTAATGTTTATTTTTAAGGGAGAGAGAAAGAGAGAGAGAGAGAGTGCACATGAGCAGGGGAAGGGCAAAAAGAGGGAGACACAGAATCCAAAGCAAGCTCCAGGCTCTGAGCCGTCAGCACAGAGCCCGATGTGGGGCTTGAACTCAGACTGTGAGATCATGACCTGAGCCAAAGTCAGACACTCAACCGAGTCACCCAGGCGCCCCAGAAAATTGTAGAGATGTTCTTGACTTCATCTCCTATCTCCTCTACGGAATGCTTCATTTCGGCATCTGATTGTGATTTCCAAAAAGCTCTTTCCTATTCTTGGCAGTTTCTTTCATAGCATTCTGTTCCTATCTTTTGTCTGAGGTGTCTTCTTGAATTCTCCTGAGGATCCTAACTGGCATTTATTTTATTTTATTTCAATGTCAATCATATTACCTTCTCAACTAATTTTTAAATTGATCTCTTATATCAAATTTATTCAAACCAACATTTTTACAGTGAATTCCAATAATTATAGCCAATAATTATATGGCTCAAAGCATTATTAAGGAAATTTGCAGTCAGCCGACTTAATAGGCAGAGCACAAGTATAAATTACATGGGAAGCAACTTCCTGTGATGTTAAGAGAAGCCAGCAAAAATGCTGCCGGAAAAGCATTTTGTGATTGTCACTTATTTGGGGATCTCTTTTTAATGTCCTTTGTTACACGTGTGTCTTCTAAAGCCTGGCTTCCTGTTTGAATAATTCAGCATTATTTTGTGAACAGGTATCAAGCATCTCTCTGTGGTGGACACTGTTCTAGATTCTTAGGACATAGCAGGGGTGTGGCCTCTGCACTCCTGGGGCTTGTAATTCTAACAGGAAAAACAGACAACAAAGAAAAGGAAAAATCAGAGAGTGATCCTTGATGAAGATAGCATTACAGCAACAGGAGGTGCTCAAGACACTGTGTGGCCATTTCTCATTGTTACTGGGGAAGACCGCTCTGAGGAGGTGACTTTGAATGTCAGGTGCCTGGTTGACCAGGAAGGAAGGAGTCATGGGAAGACTGGGAAGAAGAGAGATTTTGAAATATACTGAAAAGAATATAGCATGAGGTGCCCAGCTCTCCTTCCCATGCTCCTTCATTCACTCCACATTATATCAGAACCCTCTACAGACTGAGCACTGGGAAGGCAGGAAAATGTCCTCCTAATACTTCTGTTTGGGGGGTGGGCACGATAAATAAACTGTATGCACCACTGTCAGGAGTGCAAATCAACCAGTGCGCCGGGGATGGGGGAGGATGGGCAGAGGACACATTTTTAGATCAGATGTCAGGGAAGACATCTAGGGAGATATGTCACCTACGCAGAGTCTGGTGCATGGAGACAGGAAGTCTGGGGAAAAAGCCCTCCTGGCAAGGATACGCGCCAGTGCACAATTTGTGAAGCGGCTGCTGACTGGGCAAGTTGGCGCAGCCGCAAGACGGCTGGTGTGCCTGGAGCAGAGAGCTAGAAGTATCAGGTGGGACTGGAGGGGTGGGCCTTCCTGGCAGGCCAGGGCAGGGGCTCAGATTTTATTTGAGAGTCATTAAAGCAGCCTAGGAGCAGCGAAGTTGGACTTAAGAACTAGGGGCCTGGGGGCGTGGCCCAGGTGGGCGGGGCAGGAGCAGGAGCTGGAAGAAGAGGCCGGACCTGGGATCTATCTGTTCTGAAAGCGAAACTACCACGACCTGTTTATTTACTGTTACGCAGCAACCCACTCATAATTCGCTGGCTTTAAACAACAACAGTTTACGGCTTCCCAGGATTCTGTGGGTCAGGAACCCGCAGGGCACAGCTGGGTGGCTCTTCTGGCACCCCTCCCAGTCTGACGCCTCAGTGCTCCTCCCGTGACTTCTCCCTCTCCACGTGCTTTCTCATGATCCAACCACTGGGCGCGAGCTTCCTTCCAGCATAGCAGGTGGATTGAGGGAGTTCAGAAGCGCAAGCTCTCAGGCCTCCTGGAAGGTTAAGGTTAGGCTCCAGGGCTGTGTCTTCATCACTTCTGCTGCCCGTTGTTGGTCTAAACAGGTGAAAAGGCCAGTCCGGATTCCGGGCAGGACAGGAGACATTCCATTGCCTAAAGGGAGGAAAAGCAAAACGTTTGTGGCCAACTTTATTTTTTTTTAACGTTTATTTATTTTTGAGAGACATAGAGACATAGAGTGAGCAAGGGGAGGTCAGAGAGAGAGAAGGAGATACAGAATCTGAAGCAGGCTCCAGGCTCCAGGCTCTGAGCTGTCAGCACAGAGCCTGATGCGGGGCTCAAGCTCACAGACCCTGAGATCATGACCTGAGCTGAAGTTGGCCGCTTAACCAACTGAGCCACCCAGGTGCCCCATGTGGCTAACTTTAATACACCACAGAACCTGATAGTGGATTACAGGTGAGGAGTAAAAGAAAGAGGAATCAGATGTAAAACATGACAGGTGTAGTTAGAACCCGCCTTTGGACCTCTCCCTGATTACTGCCCTTCATCGGCCCCCGAAGTAGCCATTATTTTGAAGAATTCAAACCCTTTGCCATGTTTTATAATGTTGTGATGTAGATATAGGTATATCCATAAATATGTAATGTTATTTCTATCCTGCCAGATGAGTCACCTCTGGGCTGCCACCTGGGTCACCATAAATTCCACAACATCATCTACCTGGGTTAAGGGAGAGGCTTCACGGAGGGAGAGGACATCACAGAACCTGGGTTTGCAAAATGGATTGCATGTGGTCCCCAGCCTCTCATCCTCTCCTAGGGATGCATGCCAGGCTTTCAAAGAGTTGGGTTCCAGTCCAGCAAAGGGTCTAGCATGGACCTCACTTCCTAGAAGGCTAGCCTGTCAGTGGTATGCTAAGGTGTGCATGCTGGCTGTGAAGCTTGGAGCTATGGGATGGCATAATCCCTCAGCCCCCAGACCCACGGGAAACTGAGCGTGGGTGCCAACCCAAATTGAGAAAAGGGGACACCCCTCAACTGGCCCATTGTCTGTGTTTGTGGCATGGCTGTAGGGAGGGGGTGCTAACCAGAGTCACGTTTTGGCAATGCTATGCCTCTCAGAATGGGTTCTGTCTTGAAAAGTTTAAAATAAGTATTTTCATAGTGTGCCAGTCTTTTCCTAGCTTGCTCTTTCAACCAGCATTAAGTTTGTACAGTATAAGAGCTGTATTTTCCAAGAAGCTGGATAAAACCTTTTGCCTATAAAACTGTCGCAGCCTGGTACTTTTTTATGGGGAGAATTTTACCATTGATTCTATTATAGGTTATAGGTTGGGGCGCCTGGGTGGCTCAGTTGGTTAAGCCTTCGGACCTTGATATCAGCTCAGGTCGTGATCTTGCAGTTGTGATCTCGTGGTCATGGGATTGAGTCCCACGTCACACTCCATGCTGGCTGTGGAGCCTGCTTGGGATTCTCTCTCTCCTTGCGTCTCTGCCCCTACCCCACTCACACGCATTCATGCCCCTCTGCCTCAAAAATAACTAAGACAACATTAAAAAAAATAAAGGTTATAACGGGGCGCCTGGGTGGCTCAGTCGGTTAGGCGGCCGACTTCAGCTCAGGTCATGATCTCACGGTCTGTGAGTTCAAGCCCCCCGTCGGGCTCTGTACTGACGGCTCAGAGCCTGGAGCCTGCTTCGGATTCTGCATCTCCCTCTCTCTCTCTCTGCCCTTCCCCTGCTCACGCTCTGTCTCTATGTCTCTCAAAAATAAATAAATGCTAAAAAATTTAAAAAATATAAAGGTTATAAGTTTATTTAAATTTTCCATTTCATCTTGAATTAATAATTTTGGCAGTATGTTTTTCTAGATAGCCATCCATTTAATCTAGATTTTCAAGTGTGTTAGCATAAAGTTCATAGTGGCTTTGAGATTTAAAACATGTTTTTAAATGATTTTACTCATTTGTCACAGATAAATCATATATTTGATGTAAAATTCAAAAGTGCAAAAATGGGGGACACTTGGGTGCCTCAGTCGGTTGAACGTCTGACTCTTGATTTCGGCTCAGGTCACGATCCCAGGGTCGTGGGATAGAGCCCTGCATCAGGCTGTATGCTCAGTGTGGAGTTTGCATAAGATTCTCTCTCTCTCTCTCTCTCTCTCTCTCTCTCTCATTCTTTCTCTCTTTGTCTCTGTCTCTTTCTCCCTCTGCCCAGCTCCCCCACTCGTGCGTGTGCTCTCTCCCTCAAAAAAAAATACAAAAGGGAATATAATGAAAAGTATTCCCTCCCTCCCTGGCCCTCAATCTTTCAGTTCCTTTCTCTTTCAAAAAAATCGGGGGAAAAAAAGCACCCCCACTTGATTTTTTTTGTTCCCCTCAGAAACCACAGTTTTTTGGCCTCGATTTAAAACAGCTGTTCTTCTTTTCATAAATCTTTAGCTTAGGCAGAATTTTGAGATGTGATGTTTTCATCTTAGTTATTTTTCATTTTCTATATTATGAACAATTTTGGACACATTACAAAAGTATCTTTGTATCCATAGCTCCAACTTCCAGAACTGTCACACATAGCCAAATCTCTATCTCTTTATATCCCTTTCCCTCTCTCTCTAGATTATTTTAGAACCCAATTCGAGGCTTCCCATGTTAAGAAAACTTAAAAAAAATCACAGTACATTTTACATACATTTTTAAAAAATAAAAACATGTTTCACTAATAACATCAGATATCAACGTTCACAAACCCTTGATTGTCTCCTAATGTGTTTTTAGCATGGTTTTGTCTGAATCTGGTATTTTGAATCAAGGCCTCTGCATTTTGTTGGGTGATATGGTTCTTAATTTCTGCCTTTCTCTCTCACTTACTTTTTCCTTGCAATTTAATTGTTGATAAAAACCACAGCTACAGGTTCCCACAGTCTGGATTTTGGTGATTATATCTGGTGGGTGTGGCTTGACACATTCCTGTCTCTGTGTTTCTGTAGATCCGAAGGCTTGCTTAGATCCAGTAAGATGTTTTGGCAAGAATACGAGGGAGTTGTTTTACACTTTCTGTTGCATCGCTGTGGGAGTCAAATGATATCTAATTGTCTCTCCTCAGTGTTTAGATTTTTCAGTGATTTTGGGTGTTGTCACTCTGATAATCCATTGCAAAGGTCCTAATGGTTTTTCAGCTCTTCACCTAATGGTTTTATTCATCATGGATCACTGCTTAGATCAGTTACTTCATTCGAGATTGCAAAGTGGTGATATTTCGAGTCTATCATTCCTCCTCTGTCTGTTGGCTGAAATCCATCTCTAAAAGGAATGTCTCCCATCGCCTCTGTGATGTCAGAATAAACATGTGATTCTTTGCCTTGATTTATTTATCCCTTTTCCCAAAAATGAGTCAGTTCCTTAGGAGTATCTTTCAAAGGCGACCAGCAAGGGATCTTTTTCTGAGTATCATCATTAGCTCATGGATTTCAACTTACTTGATTTTTGATACTAAAATTATTCATCTTTGGTCAGTAGAACCTCCTTTGGGTTGGTTCCTCTGTCTTTTCACATGACCCCAAGAGTCATTGAACACCATCTTTCTTTCCAATGTGAAGAGGTATCCCAGGCTTGGAATTTGTGGCCTGATTCCCACCATCTGCCATTTCCCTAGAGAGCCCCATTTCCTCTGGTGATCTCATGATTTAATTCTCTACTGTATAGTTTTGTCTCCTTTCTCACTGCAGACACTATTATTCTCTCTCTCCCTCCCCCTCCCCACCGCGTACCTCTCTTATTTTTTTGTTGGATCAATCTTCTAATAAGATTGTTTCATGAGTCTTTTGGAAGCATCAGTTCGGGTCTTGTTCTTTTTTATTTCTCAGCTTTCTATTTTCTATTTCTTTTGTTTTGTTTTCTAAATTCCCTTTTCCCTTTTCCGACTTGTTGAGGTGTATCCTCTCACTTCTTTTCAATGCGAGCATTCTTCTCATGTATTTGAGTGCATGGTTCTGGAATTCTTACTAGACACGTTTTGGAAAGCTTCGAGCATCATCTTCCAGGTCTCTTAATTTTTTGTCTGTACCCTTTGTGTCTGGGTGCTGCACCTTCTGGTTGATCTCACAGATGACCCACATGTCCTCCAGCCCCGTCCGTTCTTTTCCTGTTGTCCATTTCATGTGTTTTACAGTGCAACTCTTCTAGTGTTCATTTCTCAGCTTTTTAGTCAAGGCTTGTTTATAGATGCCGTATCCTCCTATAATCTCTCGAAGACGTCAATCTTGTTCATTCTGAGGTCTTGTTCTTATTTTATGAACGCTGGTTCTGGGTAGGGATAGATCCATGAAGTGCTGGAAAGCCAGAGCCCAAGATTTCGCCTAGAGACGCTCTTGCATTGACTTATCTTTCTTCCTGGATAAGGATGGTGGTCATTTTCTCAGGGGCCTGGAGAGACCAAAGTATGCCCATAACTGGATTATTTGTATAACTTCCCCCACCCAACCCCAAGCAGTAATGTAAGGGTGCAGCAAGCCATGCAGTCTTTTCAATCTAGCAAGACCCTGCCTTGTATAGGCATTGCCGCTGCCAGCTGCTCCCTTCCCTTGGGGACACTGAGGCCCGAGGAGGGCTGCGATGGGATATGCCCCACCTCCTGTCTGGGTGGTCAGTGTGCCTCCAGCGGCACTGGGTCCTTGGCTATAAGCAGGGAGGTTCATTTAGCTTTACTTTCTGCGTGTGGGGGTGGGAGGTGGGGAGGTCTCCTCCTCCTTATCTGTAGTCTGCTTGTTGGCTCGGTTGGTGAAACTAGGTGCTTCTCCTTATGGTGTTCATCTTCCTCAAATGTTTGTGGGCGCATTGTCGGATGTTGATCTTTGTGGCTGGGATTCCCCGTAACTGTCTGTGGAGACAGCATCAGGCACTGCAGCCCAGGGAGAGAAGGGCAGAGAGCCTGCAGTGGGCTGCCCTGGGGGTGGACGTGGACCATGTCTTCGGGGGTGGGGGACCTCCATGTGTCTCCTGGGTGCCACCTGGAGTTCCACACTCCCTGCCTGGCATATAAGAGGTAGCTTTAGAAAGGAAAAGAAGGAGGGGTGCCTGCGCGGCTCGGTCGGTTAAGTGTCCAACTCTTGATCTTGGCTCAGGTCATGGTCTCCTGATCTTGCAGTTTGGGAGTCCAAGCCCCGCTTCGGGCTCTACACTGACAGTGCAGAGCCTGCTTGGGATTCCGTTTCTTCCTTTCTCTCTCTGCTCCTCCCCTGCTCTTCCTCTCTCTCAAAATAAATAAATAAACTTTAAGAGCCAGAACTCTGCGCCCCCCCAACCCCTCCACCTGGCACAGGCTGGCTTGGGCTGACTGTGGTTCCCCCTCCCTGCAGTCCCCTGCTGGTGACCTTGGTGGCCCTCTTACTTCCTCTGTGCACCCTAGGCAGCCTGGAGCACTCCCCAAACCACCTCCACCTTGTACTCCATGATTTCCTGTCCTCTTAGGTATCCTTTTTATTTTCCTAATTTGCTAATATGCTAATATGGTTTGGTGGTAATTTTTTTTTATATAAAATCTTCAAGGATTTGGGGCAGGAGGTGATGACTACATCAGGGTTCAGTCTGCTGTCTTTAATTCCATCTTCTAGTGTCTTCTCGATATCTTCTTAATATCTCTTTTACATCTTCTTGATAGCTCTGACAGGTGCAATTTATAGGAAAAGGTGGAGTAACAGCGTCAAGAATGTGGGCTTTGCAGTCAGAAGGAGCTGGGATTCAAGTCCTGGTCCCTCCACACGCTAGTCCTTGTCTGTAACACAGGCATTTGAGAACGTGTTTGCAGAGTGCTTAGCAACATACCAAATGTGATCCACTACTTGTGTGATCCGTAGCCCCTCAATTAGTGTTCATTTCTTTCTCCTTTCCTGTTGGGCACATATTCTAGCCTCACCTGGACTGTATTCCTGCTAGTGAAAATTGATAATAATATTGATGATAAAAAAAATGGGAGTTCGTAAAAATGGGGAGGGGGGAGTCTGATTTTATTTGAAGGCACAGGTTTTAAAATGTGGCCAGTCCTCATTTTCAAATATGTGGAGAACTACAAAGAGATGAGCCTCAAAATAGAATCATTTTACTTAAAACTGAATTGAATCAAAAGTTGTTTAATTAAAATTTTACATCCAAGACATTTTCATTAAAGTCAACATCTTTCCTTGCCTCATGTTCACAATGCTTTTTTTTTTCTTTGGCCCAATTAACAAAATCTGTCTGTCTCATGAAGAACACTCCTAGTAACGCTGAAAGTTCTAGTATTCTTGAGTATCTTAAATGTTCAGCTGCAAGCTGTCCATAGGGAGTGCCTGGAACGTGGGTCATAGAGGCATCGAGAACGGAGGCGGGAGTCAGGTTTCGGTGGCCCAGGGGCCATGGTGGCGGAGCCCAGGCATTCTTGGGATGTTTGCGGTTACAAAGAGTCATGGAGCTCCTCGCTTTAATAATCAGGATATCGCTCATAAAAACAAACAGCCTTATTGTCGTCCAGCCAGGGTTTGCACTGCACTGAAGAAGCTTGTACCGCACGCGTGGACGTTTCCATACAGGAAAAGAGTCTGTGAAGGTGACAACCACAGAGCAGCAGGGTGCAGACTGAGCCACACACTAAAACCCCGGCCGCAGAGGAGCCCGGCTCCTGGGAATGTCAGCTCTTGCTCAGACTGAAGATCTCAGCGTTTTTGTTGTAGGGCAAGGGGGAGAGGCTGCAGGCATTCGATTCTGTTAAGCATTATCTCGTACACGGTGTGTTTGTGGCTTTTGCTTTTAACTGTTCAGAGTCCACGTTGTAATCATGCATTGGGCTCCCTTCAAATCCCCACTCATGAAGTACACCAACTCCCAACTCTGCGAGCCACAGAGGAGCCCCACTCCTGGGTTTTGCCTCTTTGGTGTATGCTTGCTTTTGGATTTGGAAGGCAGATGGCAGCCCCAGGATAGAGGCAAATCAGCTGGAGTCAATTTCTGTTGTTTGAACTTGAGGGTGTGTGTCTCTGCCTGAAGACATGCAGAGGAAAAGGAAGAGCAAATGACCTCATTTTTTCCCCTTGCCAAGATTTAAAAAGCATTAGTTGTTTGAATACGGATCACACGGTTCCAAAAACCTAAGTATCAGTCTGCAATTCTTAGATTCTTACATCATTCCAGAATTGCTTTATGTGTATACAAGCAAAACAGATTAGTTCTCCTTCTTTCACACGGAATGTAGCTGATCACACCCACTGTTCTGTACCTTGCCTGTTTCTTTTGCACGTTTGTACAGAAAAGCTATCATCACAATCATCATTGTTCTTTTTGACAACCACCTAGTATTCTATTGTACAGATGTCCCTCAGCTTATTTAAATGCTTCCTTCCAAAAGGCATTTGGGGGGACACCTGGGTGACTCTGTCAGTTGAGCCTCCAACTTCAGCTCAGGTCATCTCACAGTTTGTGGGTTTGAGCCTCGCGTCGGGCTTTATGCTGACAGCTCAGAGCCGGGAGCCTGCTTCAGATTCTATGTCTCCCTCTCTCCCTCTGCCCCTCCCCTGCTCATGCTTTCTCTCTCTCTCTTTGTTTCTCTCTGTCTCAAAAATAAAATAAACATTAATTTTTTTTTTAAATAATGAGAGGCATTTGGGCTATTCCTAATATTTTGCTATAACAAATAATGTCTTTGTTTGTTTGTCTTTGGAAGTCTTTACATGTATAGAAGCACAGCCATATAATAAATTCCTAAAGTGATGGATCAAAGGGTAGATGTTTCCAGAAATCTGCCAGATATTGTCATTCACCTCCACGGGACTTGTTCCTCTTTACCCCCTTCCCCCACAGTGTATGTGCTTGCCTGCTTCCTACAGACCTGACAACAGTATTTGTTCTCACACTTTTGGTTTTTCCTAATCTGATCTGTGAAAAATGGTGTGTTGGTATAGTGTTATATGCATTTCTCTTATGATCAGGGAGGCTCAGCATGCATTAGCATGTGTAAAAGTTGGTTATATTTGCTTTTATTGAACTCCCTCTTCATGCCTTTTGCTTCTCAATTTCTAGGAGCTCTTTGTGTTAGATTGTATCTAGTGGGTGCTGACACATAAATAGATGCCGTCTAGAGATCCACTTAAGAACCAAACAACTGAGGGACAGCTGGGTGGCTCAGTCGGCTGAATGTCCGACTTTGGCTCAGGTCATAATCTCATGGTTCATGGGTTCAAGCCCCGTGTTGGGCTCTATGCTAACAGCTCAGAGCCTGGAGCCTGCTTCAGATTCTGTGTCTCCTTCTCTCTCTGCTCCTCCCTCACTTGAGCTCTCTCTCAAAATTAAATAAATAAATACACTTAAAAGAAAAAAAGAACCAAAAAACCAAAATGAAAATGTTGAATGTTCAAGGAGCTATAATGCTTTACTTTTGTTCTTATTTAATCATAAAACTAATATTAAATATGAAATATTCAGGGAAATAATGATAAATATACAGGGCTTCTCTGAAGAAAACTTCAAGCCTTGGACAGAAAGCATATTTGAGTAAGTAAAATGACACACCCTCCTCTTGTAAAGGAAGACTACACTATAAATATGCCAATTCTCCATAAGCTGGTTCTATAATTCAAAGCAATAACAATTAGAATAAAATAGGATTGGGAGGAGAACATGAACACAATTTATAAAAAAAATTTTAATGTTTATTTTTGAAAGAGAGAGAGAGACAGAATGTGAGCAGGAGAGGGGCAGAGAGAGAAGAGATACAGAATCTGAAGCAAGCTCTAGACTCTGAGCTGTCATCACAGAGCCCAACGTGGGGCTCGGACTTACAAACTGTGAGATCATGACCTGAGCTGAAGTCAGACACTTAACTGACTCAGCCACCCAAGTGCCTCAAGCATAAACAAAATTTGAGATATTTTACTTGGAAAAATAAATGTGAGAGTAGCCAGGAAAATTCAAGTGGGGGGAGGTGGGCCGAGAGAAGGAGGGGAGATTCATTCCACTACGTGTTAGAATTTATTACAACGTCATAGTAGTTAAAGGGGTTGGAGATTGTAGAGAGACAGTGATGGAAGGGAGTAGCAACTCGAAAACAGACCAAAATGCACACTGATTTTGCTTTACCATTTGAGATTTCACATCGGTCTAGAAAAGAAAGTGAATTGGGTAATAAGATAGAAATAACATCACTTTCTCACTTCTGCACCAAAATCAATTTCAGATGAATCAAATATTTAAACATAAGAATTAACACTATTAAAAGTCTAGGAAAATGATAACTTAAAATAATTTTGGAGTGAAGAAGTCCTTTTTTCTCCCTCGAACACCAAGCCTAGTTAACATAGAGGAGATTAACAAACATGGTTATGTAAGAGTTGGAACTATTTTGCAGAAAAACCTCCTCGAATGACAAACAACGAACAGGTAAAAACTGTTTTCAACAAATACCACAAAGAGCACTGGCAGATCATTGGTAAAAAGGACATTCCAGTTTCCAGATGAATCAAGAAATAGAAGTAGAGTGTTTTGTTTGCTGAAAAAAGATAGAAGTGGTGGGTTGATGTATGAAAATATGCTGAATGCCATTCATATGGAAAAAAATGCAAACCAATGCCAATGATGAGATATTATTTTGCTTTTCAGATCGGGAAAAATCAGAAAGTTTGATATTATTTAATATAGCAAGGATATAATTTTTGCTCCATTCTTCATATTTTTAAAATTTTTTAACGTTTATTTTTTGAGAGAGAGATATAGAGTTCAAGCAGGAGAGGGGCAGAGAGAAGAGAGAAAGAGAGAGAGAGAGAGAGAGAAAGGGAGACACAGAATCCAAAGCAGGCTCCAGGCTCCACACTGTCAGCACAGAGCCCGACACGGGGCTCGAACTCACGAACTGTGAGATCACGACCTGAGCTGAAGTCAGATGCTTAATCAACTGAGCCACCCAGGCGCCCTGCCATTCTTCATATTTTTAACTGATGTCGAGTTGATAACTAAGTAGGGATATATTGGTCCAACTTTTGGAAAAGCAAATTGGCAATCCGGATAAAAATTAAGGCTCAGTCTATCCTCTGCTTCTCCCACTGCTCTGAATTAACCTGAAGATATAGTTCACAGGTGAGCAGAAACATGCAATGCGATGTTCAGCACAGCATGAAAGGGGATTACAAAAACACTAGAAATACCCTAGAAGTCCATCAGTGAGGACAAAGAACCACCATGAAATAAAATGTCTGGATTTCCATGTGCAGATACAGAAGAACTTTTTCTTTTTTAACAATTTATTGTCAAATTGGTTTCCATACAACACCCAGTATTCATCCCAACAAGTACCCTCCTCAGTGCCCATCACCCACTCTCCCCCCTCCAATACCCCCCTCAATCCTCAGTTTGTTCTTAGTATTTAAGGGTCTCTTATGTTTTGTCTCCCTCCCTCTCTGTGGCTTTCCCCCCACTTCCCCTCCCTCATGGTTTCCTGCTGAGTCTCTCAAAATCCACCTATGTGTGGAAACATATGGTATCTGTCTTTGACTGACTTATGGAACTGGAGGGTATTATGCTAAGTGAAATAAGTCAGAAGAACTTTTAAGTGGGAAAAAGCAAGTTGCAGAACATAATCCTGTTGTCATCTAATTTGAAGAAGAAGAAGAAGTAAAAGAAAAGAAGAAGGAGGAGGAGGAGGAGGAGGGCAGGAGGAAGAGGGGGAGGAGGAGGAGGAGAAAGAGAAGGAGAAGGAGAAGAGGAAATGAATATTTATGTGGGATCCAGGGAAATCTGAGCCAGCTTCTGTCATCACAATACAATGATATATTCTAAGGAAGCTCCAGCCTAAAATCAAAAAGCACCTTAAATCTCTACTTAAGTTTCTTGACAGGGCATCTGTGGGGAATTCCATTTAAAACAGACAGCCAAATCTCTGAACTCCTCTGCCCAGATCTTCCTTAGAAATTCACAAAATATAGTCTCTGTCCTCAATCTCTAAGCTCATTCTCTCAAGAGATCCCCAGGTGTTTCCCCTGGTGTGTGGATGTGTCTGCAAAGAAAGTGCACTCAGACTCCACGGGGGTGGGGGGAAAAGGGGGACTCCTCCTTGGAGGTTCTGTCCCACCATCAGGACTTATGGATGCATGGAGTTTATGTAAAGACATCAAGAGAAGCCTTGACAGACTGACCTGTGGCACAGTAGCAGAGAGGAAGAGAGCGGGCCTCTCCTTCCAAGAACAAGGGTCACTTTATGGTCTGAGCAAACCAAGCCTGAGTGTTGCAGCTCCTTCACTGCATGGGGCCAGAGCTTCCGCTTGGAGGCGCAGTTCAGGGTCTTCATTCACCCTCTGCTGAGCCTCCTTCTTCCCAGCTCCAGGATGGGGTGAGCAGACCCAGCACCCCGTGTTATGGGGGCTGGAATGTTGTTTGCCCATGCCCGGAAAGAGGGTGCACTGAGAATCACAGAACGATAGAAGACGACTCCAGAGTGTATAGAACTTCACTTCCTTCTTACCACTGCATGGGACTCTCTTCTGTGCACATTCCAGTGCTTATTTAGCCATTTCTCTATGACATATAGATTGCTTCCTCTGCAGTAATGCTGCAATGAAGAGTCTTGTGTAGATATCATTTTGCATTTTTGACATTGAATCTTTGGTGCAGATTTCTAAAAGCCAAAGTGTTGGCTAAGAGGGAAAATGCGGGTATAATTTTGCTAGGTATAGTTAAATTCCCTTCTATAAGTGCTGCACTATTTTGCATTCCCTCCAACAATGTAAGAACATGCCTCTTTCATCATATTAACCCTTTGTCTATGATATCAGTTGGAATTGTTTTTCTTATTTGACACAGATTTTTGTGGGAGGGGGATTTCCTTACAAGTTTAAAATTTATGTTAGGCTATAAAATAAGCCTCAAGAAATTTAAAAAGACTGCAATTATACAACCTGTGTTCTCTGATCACAATGGAATGAAATTAGAACTCAATAACAGAAGGAAATTTGGGAAATTCACCAATATGTGGAAATGAAACAACATCTTCTTTAAGTAATCGGGTTAAAGAAGAAATCACAAGAGTATTAGAGCATACTTTGAGGTGAAAAAACACAAAAACACACATACTAAAACTTAAGGGATGCACGTTAAGCGGTGCTAAGAAGAAAATTTCTAGCTATGATTATCTGTATTTAAAAAGAATAAAGATCCGAAATCAATAAACTAAACTTTCATCTTAAGAAACTAGAGGAGGAGGAACAGACTATATCCAAAGTAAGCAGAAAGAAGAACAAAGATTAGAGCAGAAATAAATGAAATAGAGGCTAGAAAAACAAAAGAGATAATCAGTGAAACCAAACTTTGGTTTTAAAAAAAGATCAACAGCATTGGCAAATTTTCACTTAGAATGACCAAGAAAAATAAGAGAAAGGGCTGAAATTACTAAGATTGGGAATGAAAAGAAGACATCACCACCAACTGTACAAAAATAAAAGGAATTATAAAATACTATGAACAATTGTACACCAACAAATTCAGTCACCTAAAGTGGATAAATTCCTAGAAAGACACAAGCTACCTAAACAGGCTCAAGAGGGATAGAAAATCTAAACAGAATTATGAGTAGAGACATTGAATTAATAATACAAAAACTCCCCACAAAGCAAAGCCAGACCTAGATGGCTTTTTAAACCATTTAAATCATTTAAACATTTAAAGAAAGAACATCAACCTCACAAACTCTTCCAAAAAATGGGAGAGGGGTGAACACTCCCAAGTTCAATCTGTGAGCCCAATGGTTACCCCAAAACCAAAACCAAAGACATCACAGGAAAAGAAGACTATAAACCAATATCTCTTATGAATACAGATGCAAAAATCCTCAACAAAATATTAGCAAACCAAATCCAGTAATATATAAAAAGGATTATATGACATCGCCAAACCAAGGATTACAAGCTTGGTTTAACATCAATCAATATAATACATCATAGTAACAGGAAAAAAACGGAGAAAAAAAATACACATGATCATCTCAACAGACACAGAAAAAGCATTTGACAATATCCAACACCCTTTGATGATAAAAAATTCAGTAAACCAGGAATGGAAGGGAACTTGCTCAACCTGAAAAAAGACATCTGTTAAAAGTCCACAACTAGCATCGTATGTAATTATGAAAGACTGAATGCTTTCTCTCTCGCATCAGGAACAAAACTATGATGTCCACTCTCACAACGTCTATGCAACATTATACTGGAGTGTCTAGCTAGGGTAATGAAACAAGGAAAAGAAATAGAAGGCATCCAGATTGTAAAGGAAATAGCGAAACTATCTCTATTTGCAGATGACGTGATATTTTATATAGAATATCCTAAAGAATCTACAAAAAATTAGAACTAATCAGTCCAGCAAGTTTTCAAGATGGAACTGGAGGGTATTATGTTAAGTGAAATAAGTCAGTCAGAAAAAGACAGATACCATATGTTTCCACGAATAGGGGTGGACTTTGTGAGACTAAGCAAAAACCAGGGGGAGGGAAAGAGGGGAAAGGAAAAAAAGACACAGAGAGGGAGGGAGATAAAACATAAGAGACTCTCAAAGACTAAGAACAATCTGAGGGTGAGGGAGGTGAGGGAGGTGAGGGAGGGGGGAGAGGGGGTGACGGACATTAAAGAGGGCACGTGTTGGGATGAACACTGGGTGTTATATGTAAACCAATTTGAAAATAAACTATTAAAAAAAAAGAAAAAAAGTCAATTGCAGTTACATATACTTTCAATGAACAGTCTGAAAATGAAATAAAAAAAAAAAACCACATTTACAATAGCACCAAAAAGAATAAAACAATTGAAAATAAATGTAACAGGGGCACCTGGGTGGCTCAGTCGGTTGAGCGTCTGACTTCAGCTCAGGTCACGATCTCACGGTCCGTGAGTTCGAGCCCCACGTCAGGCTCTGTGCTAACAGCTCAGAGCCTGGAGCCTGCTTCGGATTCTGTGTTTCCCTCTCTCTCTGCCCCTCCCCCACTCATTCTCTGTCTCAAAAAGGAATAAACGTTAAAAAATTAAAAAAAAATAAATGTAACAAAAGAAATGCAAAATTTATACTCTGAAAACTACAAAACACAGTTGAAAGAAGTTTAACCATCCTGTGTTCATGGGTTGGAAAACTTAGTAATGTTAACCTAACAATACTCCCAAAATTGATCTACATATGCGGTCCCTATCAGAATTCCAGCTGAAATAGTCACAGAAATTGAAAAGCCAATCCTAAAATTCACGTGGAAATGCAAGAAACTCAGAATAACCATAACAATCATAAAAAGAAGAACAAACTTGGAGGACTCACGCTGTCTGATTTCAAAATGTACTACAAAGTTATAGTAATCCAGACAGTGTGGTATTGGTGTAAGACTAGACATGTAGATGAGTGGAATAGAATTAAGAGTCCAGAAATAAACCCATACATTTATGGTCAGGTGATTTTTGATAAAGGCACTAAAACAATTTAAAAATATTTTATGTTTATTTATTTTTGAGAGAGAGACAGAGCACAAGAGGGGGAGGGGCAGAGAGAGGGGAGACACAGAATCTGAAGCAGGCTCAGGCTCTGAGCTGTCAGCACAGAACCTGACGCAGGCCTGAACCCACAAACTGTGAGATCATGACATGAGCTGAAGTCTGACACTTAACCAACTGAGCCACCCAGGTGCTCAGGGCACTAATACAATTTAGAGGGGAAAAACCCATCTTTGCAACAAATGGTTCTGAGACAACTGGTATCCATGTGAAAAAAAATTGGATCCCTACCTACACAACATACAAAAAATAATTCAAAATAGATCATAGACCTAAATGTAAGAGCTAAAATTATCAAACTCTTAGAAGAAAACAAGGGATTAAATCTTCCGACCTTGGATTAGGGAATGGTTTCTTGGATATGACACCAAAACACCAGTGACAAAAGGAAAAAAAGGATAAATTGAATCTAATAAAGATTTAAAAATGTTCATACTTGATGGACATCATCAAGAAAGTGAAGAGATAACTGGGTTGAAATAATTTCAAATCGTATATCCTGTAAAGGACTTGTATCCAGATTATGTGAAGACTGCTTACGAGTCAACAATAAAAACAAATAAGTGAGGAAAGGATCCTAATAAACATAAATCAAAGAAGATATAAAAATGGTCAATAAGCAAGATGCTCAACATCAGCAACCATCAGGGAAATGCCTATCCAAACCACAGTGGGATGCCACTTCCTACCCACTAAATAGACAACACTATAAAAATGGACAATCCTAGGGTGCCTGGGTGGCTCAGTAGGTTAAGCGGCCAACTTTGGCTCAGGTCATGATCTTGCGGTCTGTGAGTTTGAGCCCCGCATCGGGCTCTGTGCTGATAGCCCAGAGCCTGGAGCCTACTTCCAATTCTGTGTCTCCCTCTCTCTCTCTGCCCTCCTCCTGCTCACACTCTGTCTCTATGTCTCAAAAATAAATAAACGTTAAAAAAATTTTAAATTAAAAAGAAAAAGGACAATCCTTACCAAGTGATGGTCAGGATGGGGGAGAATTAGAACCTATGTTTCCGGTGGGGGTGTAAAATGGTACGGCCTCTTTGGAATGTGGTTTGGCAGTTTCTTAAAATTTTAAGCATAGAGTTACTATATGGCCCAGCAATTCCACTCCTACATGTATACCCAAGAGAATTGAAAACATGTTCACAGAAGAACTTGTGCACAAATAATTATACCAGTATTATTCACAATAGTCAAATAGTAGAAAAATCCAAACGTGCTTGGGCGCCTCGGTGGCTCAGTCAGTTAAGCGTTCAACTTCAGCTCAGGTCATTATCTCACAGTCTGTGAGTTGGATCCCCACGTCACGCTTTGTGCTACAGCTCAGAGCCTGGAACCTGCTTTGGATTCTGTGTCTCCCTCTCTCTCTGCTCCTACCCACTTGGCACTCTGTCTCTCTTGAAAATAAATAAACATTAAAAAAAGTTTTTTTTAATCACAGTAATCATTTCCTATCAAGGATTTTACAGTGATTAACCAAGTGGTTAACTCTGAATGCTGCCTTTGGGATAAAAAACTATATGGACTATAAGGTTACCTCTTACATGGGAGTATTATTGGGCATTTCTGGGGCTTTTAAGCAAGATGATTGCCATGGTCTGAATGTTTGTGTCCCACTAACATATGTTGAAACCTAACCCCAAGGTAATGGTATTAGGAGGTGAGGCTTTTGGGTGGCAATTGGTCACAAGGATGAATAGGATCAGTGTTCTCACAGAAGAGACCCCACAGACCTCCCTGGCCCTTTCGGCCATGTGACCATGTAATGAGAGGTCAGTCACCCAGAAGAGAGTTCTCATCAACCATACTAGCACCCCGATCTCAGACTTCTAGCCTCCAGAACTGTGAGAAGTAAGATTCTGATGTTGCTAAGCCATCCAGTCTGTGCTATTTTGTTAGAGCAGCCCTAATGGGCTAAGCCAAGTTTTAAAGAAGAGTTATTAACCAAAATGAACTCTAAAGCCACTTACTTGAACTTGGCTGATCTCATTCAGCAGCATTTTTAGATAAGGGTGCTGTCAGAATAAATAATCGGAGCTCCTTATTTTGGCCATTAGCATTTATACCCATATTTACTGAGCTTCAGCTGTGTGCTAGGCAGCGTGCAGGGGCCTGGCTGTGCCCACTGGCGTGTACTACCCTGTCTGGAGTTGATGCCCAGGCATTTGGGGTGCCTCTGTACCTCTGCTCCCCCACAAGCTCTGTGAGGGTGCTGGAGGCAAGCCCTTTGTCTCCCACTGCCTGCCCCCCACTCACATCTGACCCAGAGCTCAGTAAACGAGGTACAGAAAACCACCAATTTGTCTATTTGAATTCACATGATTTATCTCAGATGCCTGTGGAATAAGATAGAATCTGGGACTTCACAATTTTTAGACACAGGCCACATTTAACTTCATTTCGAAGAACCATACGTAAGAGCTAGCATTGATCTAGAGCCTGCTAAGGGTCAGGTGGTGTTCTAAGGAATTCC
The DNA here is from genome assembly GCA_030068075.1 of Paguma larvata. Taxonomy (NCBI): domain Eukaryota; kingdom Metazoa; phylum Chordata; class Mammalia; order Carnivora; family Viverridae; genus Paguma; species Paguma larvata. The sequence continues at coordinate 123,287,408 of CM057827.1, read as the reverse complement.
CATATTTCCATACTTCCATTCCTCTGACCTTACAACTGCCCTTCTAAGGTAGGTGTGCATACCCAGCTGGGTGCAAAAGGGAGGTGACGTGGCCATTCCACTCTTCCACTCATCTATGTGGCTCTCCATGTTTTGGGGCCTCCTTCTCCTGCTGCGTAGGACTAAGTCCTGGGCTACTCTCATGAGTTGGAAAGCCCCAGAGTATTATCTTGAAACAGTCTACATTTTGACCTGACATGAACCCTATAGCTGCAACGCTGAGGTGGCCACACTGGAGCAGGTGGTGTGGAGGCGAGGCTGTGCGGCCAGAATGAAGTCGTTCACAGAAAGTAGATCCAGAAGTGGCTGAAGATATCTCTTTCCTCTTTCACCAGGAGAATTCTGTGCCTCAGTGTCCATGCTGAATGATTCTGCAGATGAGCCAGGTTATAGGTGAAGCCCTTTCCTGAAATGCAGTGAGCTCTTTAGGGTGGACAAATGGACTCCAAGAAGCTCTTAATGAGCACCTACAGTGTGCATGGCTCATGCTAGGCACCCATGACTCTGAGGAAGTGGGGCCCGGCCAGCGCCACTTCCGGGCAGAAAGGCAGACAGACCCCTCACAAGATGATGGGCCTGATCAGGCAGAAGAAGGAGAAGGGGGCCCGTGGAGAGCCCCTCCCCCAAGTCCTCTCTGGGGGAGTAGCATCTGTGAGGAGCCTAGCAGCAGAAGAAGAATTTTGACAAATGGGGAAGGGTCGGGAGCTCCTTTCGAGTAGGAGAGACACCAGAGTAAAGGTTGAGGGAGCCTGGGGCCCATAGAGAAATGAAAGTGCAGTGGGGGAGGGGGGGGCAGGCCCCCTGAAAATAACCCCCATTTGTGTGCTGGTCCTATTTTTTTTTGTCTTGAATTCTGCATTATTTTTTTAATTTTTTAAGTTTGTTTATTTATTTTGAGAGAGAGTGCTAGTGGAGAGGGGCAGACAGAGAGGGAGAGAGAACCCCAAGCAGGCTCTGCGTGGTCAGTGCAGAGCCCCATGTGGGGCTCGAACTCACAAACCACGAGATCATGACCTGAGCTCAAGTTGGACGCTTAACCAACTGAGCCACTCAGGTGCCCCGCAGTATTTTTTTTATGTGCCTTTTTGCCGTTGTTTTTACAAGAGATGACAAGATTCAGACATAAATACTTGTCAAGACCACGCAGCCATTAAGCAGTGAAGGTAGGACTTAAACCCAAGTCCTCTCATCTGAGCTGAGTGGCATTTCTGTCGCCACATTTTAGCACAGTTCATGGTTCTTGGGGAAAAGACACCCCTGGAAAAAACCTGGGTGCCTCATCCTTAGTTTCCTTCTAGACTGTGATATTTTCTTCCTTCCCTTGTGCCCATCTTTGCCAAGAGGAAGTTGGAGTTGGCTACAAGTTTTACAATGCTAACCTGAAAAGTATATTTTTATTTATTTTATATTAGTTTGTATTTTTTTAATTTTATTTAAATCAAAATTAGTTAACATATAGTGTAATAATGATTTCAGGAGTAGTATTTAGGGATTCCTCACTTACGTATAACACCAATGCTCAGCCCTGAAGAGTATATTTTGAAACACTACTTTTCCATTATAGCACTAACAGAAGTAACTGGAAAACCAAGCAAAGGGAAGGGATCACCTCAAATGCCACCACATAAGGAAAACCAGTATTATCATCTTGGAGCCTTTTCCTTTCTGTCAGTTTTCCTGTGTGGTGTTGCATTGTCCCTCCATGTGTACAACATGATAAGCATTTATAATGCATCAGGTCCTTGGCATAACCTCCATTCTTTGCTCTACAAAACAATACCGCAATCAGCATCTTCATGCATACTGCTTTTTTTTTCCCCCCTCTGCACACTCTTTTTAAATGTGTAGAATGATTCCCTTGGAGTCAGTTCCCTAGAAGCAGGGTTGCTGTGACAAGGGATGGCCTGACCCTCAGCGTGTACAGCCTCGATCGCCTCCTCACAGTGTGACTGATTTCTTTTTCTGTCTTCAGATTGTGGCATTTTATATTATGAGAGTATTAAATAAAGGAACCGTCTTACTTCTGTGATTTTTACTTCCCCAGAAGGATGGTTCCTCTTTCTTTACCAGGGCGGTGTTTGTCTCTGGAGCGTGGTTTCTGTCGTAGATGTTGAAAATCTGGGAAGAAGATAGCCTCACACACTAGCTCTTCCCTCCGTCCGTCTCAGCTGTGTCCCCAGGGTCTAGCTCAGCATAGGCTGATGTTAAACATTTCTAGAATGAATGAGTAATAAATAAATGAATATTTGAAAGAGGAACTAAGTATAGGAAAGAATTCATCTTTGTAGCTCTGTATTTCTGGGTTTTCTCTTCCGCAGCTGCAGAAAATTCATGGAGAATTTGACTTCCATTGTTTCCTCTCTGACTTTTCCATCTAATGAGACAGGATCATCTCACCTTTTGGGTTCTGCGTGTTTGCCAAGCACATTATGTTCCAAATAAGTATCCCATGTTTGGTTGGGAGCACACAACCTGGGGGGGTAAGTGGTTAGACTTGGTGGCAGGTGTTGAAGGGTCCAAGTCCCAGCTCTGCTCTCTGACCCCTCAGAGAACTGGTCACCTAGTGGAGGAACCCCTGCCTTGCATGAGTTGGCAGGAAGGTGGAAGTATGGAGGACATTTCTTACAACACCGGAACTCAATAAATGGCACCAATTACTGGCATACTAAATTTATTATTATTGTTTGACCATTTTTTTTTATCTTTTAAAATCTGTGATGTGCTTACACACTATTGTCCTAAGAGACTTTCTTGCTCTCTGGCTCTACCCAGAACCATACTAATTAGTACACCCAAGACGAAGAGTTGTTTCAGTTTAGATAATGCCATCAAAGAACTGGTTTGTGAAGCCAGGTTGAAAGTAGTAAACCTTCAGCTGAATATACTTCACCTTATAACTTTGTCTTCTGAGTTTCAAAGTCAATGCAAGCTTGGTGATAAAAAAAAAATATTGGAAAACACAGAAAAACACAAAATTTTGGGGCGCCTGGGTGGCTCAGTTGGTTAAGCTTCCAGCTTCGGCTCAGTCATGATCTCACGGTTGGTGAGTTTGAGCCCTGCATCAGGCTTTGTGCTGACAGCTCAGAGCCTGGAGCCTCCTTCAGATTCTGTGTCTCCCTCTCTCCCTCTGCCCCTTCCCCACTTGCATTCTGTCTATCTCTCTCAAAAATAAATAAACATTAAGAAAAAAGTTTTTAAAAAAAAGTTAAGAAAAAAGATAAACACAAAATTAAAAAAAAACTCCATTCATTGCACTTTGCTGAAGGCAATTGCTACTGTCATATATAGAGACAGACTAAATTTTTATAAGCAAAAATTATAGACTGTACACATTAGAAATCTTTTTTTCTCCAAAGCACTTTAATTCTATATAATCTACCAACCTGGAGTAAATTCTGTTACTTAGCATATTTTCAAATGATGCCAACCAATGATACTTCAACCTGTGCCCCATGTTCTACACTTTTAGCTTAACATTGTGTATGTGTCTTTTATTATTAGTCTTCATTATTATGTTTTAATGGCTCGTAGTAGTTACTCATTTTGAACTACCCTGAGGCACTATTTTAAAAGTCAGCTCAGGCTGCTGTAACGAATTGCCACATGCTGGGTGACTTAAACAACAGACATTCATTTCTCACAGTTCTGGAGGCTGGAAGTCCAAAATCAAGGCACCAGCAGATTCTGTGTGGAAAGAGCCCACTTCCTGGTTTGCAGATAGCCATCTTGTTAACAGAGATGACAGGCAGAGAGTGGCGAAATAAGCTCTTCTGTGACCTGTGCCACTAATCTCATTGTGAGGGCTCCATCTTCATGACCTAGTCACCTCCCAAAGACCCCGCATCCTAAACCATCACCCTGGGGTTTCGGGGTTAAAGCATGGATTTTGAGGGTGTACAAACATGCAGTCCACAACAGGCATTAAGTAGGAAAGCAGAGTAGCAGGAATCCTGTGAGCCCTGGGATCAGAAAGACCTGCTTCCACTCTTGCCCAGCTACCTGCCAACTCTACCACTGTGAATAATGTCTGTATCCTGGCCTCCCTCATCTGTAAAATGGCAGCCGTGACACCTACTCACAGTGCTTCTGTGAGCATTTGATTGAATGACAAAAATAAAGCAGCAGTCAGTGCTGGGCACCTAGACATTGCCTTTCTATAAGCCATTCCCTAATTCCCTGATATTGGCCACTTACCTGGTTAGCAGGTTCTTCCCTCTGCTGTTGCAGGTAGTTCTGCAAGGTAGTGTCATAGCTTAAGAGTGTATCTTTTTGTGCATGCTAAGTTATTTCTTCAGATAAACTCCTAGGAGAATAGGGTGTTGTTACACAATATTGCCATATATATATATATATATACATATAATATTGCAATATATATGACTATATAGAGCAATATGTATAGTGCTATATATATGGCATAATGTATGCTATAATATATGCTACATATGTTATATATATATATGTGGCATAATACATGAACATCCTATTCTATATATAGCTATATATACTATATACATAGTATTGCTGTTGCTTTTGGAAACAGTCATACAATTTGCCAGGCCTCCAACCATGACAAATGTCACCACACTCTGGCCAACCAATGAATCTTAGAACTCATTAAATTTTTCGCTAGGTCAGGTGGGCATAACATGGCATCTTAAGATGAATTGTATTTTTTATTTCTGAAGAAAATAGCACTTTTTCCTGTGATTTTTCCTTCTGCGAGCTGTTTGTTTATATAACTGCTCATCCCCCTCTTATTAGCAAAAATCCGCTTGGTGAGAATATCCACAGAGAAGCCGCGCGTCTGTGCTGTGAGGCTCTGAGGTACAGACACACTCAGCGACCGTTGCCGGAGCGCTGTTCTGTGTGAGCCATGAGCCAGGATGCCACCTGCTGCCTGGGCTTTCTTTTCTGATGCTGGTCGACCCAAGTGGCCCGGTGTGATGGGACTGAGCACCGACCATCTGGAGGTGGTGAGGAATTACCACCGAGGGTCACCCTGGGGGTCACGTCACCCTCCACATCCCCCAACCTCTGCATCTTCCCTGGAGAAATAAAGGGTTGGATTTCACCGTAATACGATCCAGAGATGAAAACTGCTACTGAGGCTAAAATCCTAGAGCGATAGCTGCCAAGAAAGAAGTGTCCTTCCAGCTGAAGGTTGGTAAACCCAGGGCTACAGCAGGTGAGCCCCTGCAGGGCCAGGAGGGTGTCCCCTCTGGAGAGGGACAGCCCCTGCCCCCCGTGCTCTGGCCACCCAGGCACTCGGTGGAGGATGCACGGCAAGGTCCTTAAGCAATTATGACCAGGTCAGTAGCATCCTAAAGTTTACTTTTGTGTGCTTTGCTGGGAACTGTGCATTGAGAGATACGTTTTTACTTTCTGCTTCTCTGTTGATAGAGATGAACGGAATAAAAAAAAATCCAGAGAAGTGCAAGGAAAATGTTAGTGTCTTTTCCAGGATACACAGAGGATGCAATAGATTTTGAATGGACAGACAGCATTCTCTTTCCATCATACATGTTTTCTTTGGTGGGGAAGAGAGAATTAAAAATAATATATGTATATATATATATATATAACTGTAATATAATATATATAATTGTATAATAATATTATATTATTATATATAATTAAGTATATATATGGAGGTCAACATTTAGAACTTACAGAATTAAAGTCACTTTCATATTACCTCTCCATTGTCCTAGATTTGTAGAAGAAAAACAGCAGAGAGAGAATTTTATTCCGATTTTTGGGTGGGGAGTGATGACTTAACAAATATTGTTCTAGAAGAGAAGGTAATACTCTCCTTGATATAAGGACAGAACAGACTCAGAACCAATAAACAAAGGAGGACTCTCCTTAAGAGGGGAGGTCCGTGAAAATCTTCCTGTAAGTGACATGGCTTTTACAGTTGACATCGCTCAATCATATTCATGAAATTCTATTTTACTATGTCCCCAAAATAGAAGAGAAGAAAAATTTCCATTCATTTTCCTACAGTGAGAATACTCTGCGTTTCCAAAACCTGAATTACAGAAATGATATTTAGAGCCTGAGTTATTGGCAACCGAAACCATGTCTCCTCGCAGTGGCTGAATTGTAGAGCATGCAGTGTTGCTAAAAGTATTTCTTTTATAAATAGAGTACTACATTGAACGTGATTCTCGAGGACAAAACAATGTCTCGTGCCACAGGCTTTTAAATACTGTTTTAACCAAACTCTTCTTCATGTTCTGAACTTTAATTAGCGTTTATGTCCAGCATATTTAAATACCAGGCTGTGCTGACGTTAACGTTTGTCACCAACCAGGAATATGTCCACTATCGTTTCACAGCTTACTGTAGATGTTTCCTGTGTTCTTGAATTGTTCTATGTGGGCTGAATCCATAACCCTTGCCATCCACTCTATTTGGAGCCTCTCCACACAAGCTCCTCCTTCTAATTATCGATTCCTAAAATCAAACCAGAAAACAAAATTGTGCTTTGATTTTCCCTTCTCTTTCTTTATTTGGTTATGTACTTCATTAAGCAGATTAATCATATTAATTTTGCATTAAAAGCAAGCGCGATGCCTATTCGTAGTGTATGTGAGTATGTATATATGCATGTATATAGGGAATTTTCATTGCTGTCCGGGAGAATAGTGACATTGCAATAGAGAACAAAAAGGATTTTTTTTTAATTTGAAACTGAATCATTCTAATGTTCTACAATTATTTTCCTACTGGTTCTGGTTACTTATTTGGCATTTTATTGAAATAGGATACATTTTGGGTGTTTATATTTTTAATACAAATTTTACATCTGTGTGAACAAAATACTCAGAGCTGTCATATTGTACTGCAGAGAAGAATAGAATTATAGACAATGACTGGTTAGCAGGCACAAATCACTGAATAATCTTGAGTGGCGTAAATACAGTCCTCGGCTTTAAGTTTAAATCAGAAGTCACCAGTTGTCAAATACAAAACTGTAGTATTTGGGGGGGGGGGGGAAATTACTATGAAAGTAAATATTTCTCTCAAGGAAAGGTGTCTGATGGTGGGGAGGAAAGGGTTCTGCTTTATTACATGATGTAGTTCTGTGTTATTTTTTTTTCAATGAAAATGTGTTCTTTTATTACTTGTGTAATTTCTCTAAGGTTTAAAATAAAATAGTCATCTAATTCCACCATGGAGAAAATAAAGAAGAAAAATCTTTTCTAATTCCATTATTAATACCACCCCAGTCCATCCCTAATACTAATTATTACCATTGTGGTCTTTTTTCTTTCAATTTAAATATATGCTAACCATTCTCTTTATAATTTCAGGAAATTAAGAGAAATTGGCAGATTAAATTAAATGCATGCGCACTAGTGGATGTTTTCCTGTAATGTCCTTCCAACAATTGGATTGCACCAGAACCCCCAGCCCTCAGCATCAGTGACAGTAGACGTGCGTTATCCATGCAACCTAAGAAAATCAGATGCAGAACTGAAAACACCACCACATTAAAAAATATATAAATAGAATTGAGCAGAGTTTTGGTTCCGATTACATCATTAACTGCACATATGGTACATTATTTAAAAATCAAGTTAAAGTAAAATCACCCTTGTAATTTGACATGCACCTTATGCCCTAGGTTCTGCCTTCTCAGTGTCGCTTAATTGGGACTGAAAGGTGAACTGTTTTTATTTATGTTCCTAATGTGAACAGAAGAGATTACTTTATACTTGCTTGTGTACACACAGACACACACACACGCACACGCACACACACTCAAGCTTGTAATTTACAGAGATAAGGAAATATTTATTTAATTTAGAAAGATAGACAATGACATAATTAAGTGCCCCTCCTGATGGATGATGCTGCTGTTGCTTCTACCTCCTTCTCGCAACTTGCCAGTGCCTTTCTCCTTGCAGCCAACTCTCCGATGGCCCAGGGTCTCTGATGGTAAATAATTAATGGGACTGTTAGCCTTGTGATGGGGAGCGAAGCTGTCTTTCTCACAAGTGCAACCACTATACACGGAGCCGTTTCCTGATACCTCTTTATGAAAATACGCAACCAAAGATCCCCAGTTAGCCCCACTCAGATACAGCAATCTCGCCTTGGTGTTTTGGAAGTGATGTAGATGGTGTGTGATGCTTATCCACTTACGTGGATTTTTGGAATGGTTGTCTTCGAAATAGTGAAAGTCATGGCTTAGAATGAGCTGTAAAGGCCTTGAACAGTATCAAGGGGCCTTTACCGGAAGCAGATTGTCTTTGCCTTTCTACAAAGCAGGATCGTTCTGCCCTGATGGTGGCACTTCTTCAGTATGCCATATGGTGGCCCTGCATTGAGGGTATGATATTTTGATTCACTTCTGTACATTTCATTATGAAAATAAATGTAAATGTGAAGTTGAAAGAATTGAACCGTGTACATCCATTACCCACTATCTAAATCTATCTTTAACATTTTCTGAAGTTTTGCTCTCACATTCTATCTATATGTGTCTCCGTCTATCCATCAATCCAATATTTTCAATGCATTTCAAAGAAAGTTGTAAGCATCACGGGGCCTGGGTGGCTCAGTCGGTTAAGCATCCAACTTAGGCTCAGGTCATGATCTTGAGGTCCGCGAGTTCAGGCCCTGCATTGGATTCTGTGCTGACAGTTCAGAGCCTGGAGCCTGCTTCAGATTCTGTGTCTCCCTCTCTCTGTGCCCCTCCCTGGATTGCACTCTCTCTGTCTCTCAGAAATGAATAAATGTTAAAAAAAAATTTTTAAAGAAAGTTGCAAGCATCTGTACACATCACCCTCAAAATCCTTGACATTTGTATTATTAACTACAGTTCAATATTGTTTGTATTGCCAATGGGTAAAATCCATATAGAGCAAAATGCACAAATCTTCATTAGACTGTATGATAAGTTTTGACAAATTACAAACAGCAATTTTCTCATGCCCCCATCCTGGTAAACTCCATGCCTGTCCCTGCCCCCAAGAACCACTCTTCTGATTTTTTTTCACCCATCGATTACAGCAGCATATAAATGGAATCATTTTGTGCAACCATTCTTTGACTCAGCAATATGTTTTGAGACTGCCTGTCACTCATTTCATGAATCAATAGTTCATTCCTTTTTATTGCTGAGTACTTACTAAACCACAATAGTTGTTTATCCGTTCTTCTGTTGATAGACACTTGTACTATTTACAGTCTGGAAATAGTATGAATGAAGCTGCTATGAACATTCTTGGATAAGCTTTTTGGACTTATTTCTCCTGGGTAAATATCTGAAAATAGAATTGCTGGATCATAGGGTAGCTGTATGTTAGTTTTATAAGAAACCACCAGACTTGTTTCCAAATGGTTGTGCCATTTTACACTCCAGCCAATAAGGTTTAAGGGTTCTGGTTGCTCCGTAAACTCACCACGTATTGTAAGTCTTTTTAAATGTTAGTGATTCTGGTGGGAATAAAATTGTGTCTCCTTCTGGTTTTCATTAGCATCCCCCGGGTGACTAGCAATACTAAGCTTTTTTGAATATTTTTAATATCCTCTGCTGTTCAAATCTTTGCCCATTTTTAATTGGACTGTTCTTTATTACTGAGTTTTAGAGTCCTTTTTGTATTCTGGATACCATTCTTTTTTTTTTTTTTTTTTTTTGGATTTTTGTGCTGTAAATATTTTCTTCCTGTAGAGAAGTTGCCTATTCATTTTTAAATGGTACCTCAATCTTCCGATGAGCAGAAGTTCTAAAATTTGGTAAAGTCTAATTTAGTAATTTTTCCTTTCATGGTTATTGCTTTCTGTGCCCCATCTAAGAACTCTTTGCTTACTCTCAAGCCATAAATATATTCTCTTATGTTGTTTTTTCTAGAAGTTCCATACTTTTAACCTGTATGTTAGGTCCCTGGTCATTTCAAATTAATGTGTGTGTGTGTGTGTGTGTGTGTGTGTGTGTGTGTGTGTGGTGAGAAACAGGAGTCCAGATTTCTTTTTATTCATTGTGGGTGTCCATTTCCAGCATCGTTTGTTGAAACAACTGCTTTTCTCATTGTATTATGTTGGCACGCTTGCAAAAATCAATTGAATGTACAAGTATGGGTGCATTTCTCAACTCTCTATGCCGTTCCATGGGTTTATTTGTCTATACTAGTACCATAATGCCTTGATTACTGTAGCTTTATAGTAAGTCTTTTTTTTCATTTCTTGAATAATTTATTGTCAATTTGGTTTCCATACAACACCCAGTGCTCATCCCAACAAGTGCCCTCCTCTGTGCCCATCACCCACTCTCCCTCCTGCCATACCCCCCTCTCCCCTCAGTTTGTTCTTAGTCTTTGAGAGTCTCTTATGTTATGTCTTCCTTCCTCTCTGTGGCTTTTTTTTCCCCTTCCTTCCCCATTTCCCCTCCCCCCTGGTTTTCTGTTAGGTCTCCCAAACCTACCTATGCATGGGAACATATGGCATCTGTCTTTATCTGCCTGACTTATTTCACTCAGCATAATATCCTCCAGTTCCATCCATGTTGCCACATATGGCCAGATTCCATTATTTCTCATTGCTGCATAGTATTCCATTGTATATATATACCACTTCTTCTTTATCCAATCATAAGTTGATGGACACTTTGTCTCTTTCCATGATTTGGCTATTGTCGAAAGTGCTGCTATGAACATCAGGGTACACGTGCCTCTATACATCAGCAGTCCTGTATCTCTTGGGTAGATTCCTAACAGTGCTATTGCTGGGTCATAGGGTAAATCTATTTTCATTTTTTTGAAGAACCTTCACAGAGTTCTCCAGAGTGGCTGCACCAGTTTGCATTCCCACCAACAGTGCAAGAGGGTGCCTGTTTCTCCACATCCTCGCCAGCATCTATAGTTTCCTGATTTGTTCATTTTAGCCACTCTGACTTGTGTGAGGTGGTATCTCAGTGTGGTTTTGATTTGTATTTCCCTGATGATGAGTGACATTGAGCATCGTTTCATGTGTCTGTTTGCCATTTGGATGTCTTCTTCGGAGAAGTGTCTATTCATATCTTCTGCCCATTTCTTCACTGGGTTATTCATTTTTCGGGTGTGGAGTTTGGTAAGTTCTTTATAGATTTTAAATACTAGTCCTTTATCCGATATGTCATTTGCGATGATCTTTTCCCATTCCGTTGGTTGCCTATCAGTTTTGTTGGTTGTTTCTTTTGCTGTGCAGAAGCTTTTTATCTTTTTTTAGAAGCTTTTTATCTTGATGAGGTCCCAGTAGTTCATCTTTGCTTTTAATTCCCTTGCCTTTGGAGACATGTCGAGTAAGAAATTGGTGCGTCTTAGGTCAAAGAGGCTTTTTCCTGCTTTCTCCTCTAGGATTTTGATGGTTTCCTGTCTCACATTCAGATCTTTTATCCATTTAGAGTTTATTTTTGTGAGTGGTGTAAGAAAGTGGTCTAGTTTCATTCTTTTGCATGTAGCTCTCCAGTTCTCCCAGCACCATTTATTAAAGAGGCTGTCTTTTTTCCATTGGATACTTTATCCCGCTTTGTCGAAGATTAGTTGGCCATACACTTGCAGCTCCATTTCTGAGTTTTCTATTCTATTCCATTGGTCTATGTGTCTGTTTTTGTGCCAATAACATATAGTCTTGATGACTACCGCTTTGTAGTAGAGGTTAAAGTCTGGGATTGTGATGCCTCCCGCCTTGGTTTTATTCTTCAGTATTATTTTGGCTATTCGAGATCTTTTGTGGTTCCATACAAATTTTAGGATTATTTGCTCTAGCTTTGAGAAGAATGCTGGTGCAATTTTGATTAGGATTGCATTGAATGTGTAGATTGCTTCGGTAGGATTGCCATTTTAACGATATTTATTCTTCCAATCCATGAGCATGGGATGTTTTTCCATTTCCTTGTGTCTTCTTCAATTTCCTTCATAAGTTTTTTGTAGTTTTCAGTGTAGAGGTCTTTCACATCTTTGGTTAGGTTTATTGCTAAGTATTTTATGGGTTTTGGTGCAATTGTGACAGGGATATCCTTCTTTATTTCTCTTTCTGCTGCTTCATTGTTGGTGTATAGAAATGCCACCGATTTCTGTATATTGATTTTGTACCCTGCAACTTTGCTGAATTAATGGATCAGTTCTAGTAGGCTGTTGGTGGATTCTGTCGGGTTTTCCATGTAAGGTATCATGTCATCTGCAAAAAGTGAAAGTTTGGGTACACGTGCCCCTGTGCATCAGCAGGATATTATGCTGAGTAAAATAAGTCAGGTAGAGAAAGACAGATGCCATATGTTCCCACGCATAGGTAGGCTTTGGAAGACCTAGCAGAGAACCAGGGGGGAGGGGAAGAGGGGAAGGGGGAAAAAAAAGCCACAGAGAGGAAGGAAGACATGACATGAGAGACTATCAAAGAATAAGAAAGAACTGAGGGGAGAGATGGGTGTGGGAGGGGGGAGAGTGGGTGGTGGGCACAGAGGGGGGCACTCGTTGGATTGAGCACTGGGTGTTGTATAGAAACCAATTTGACAATAAACTATATTTAAAAAAAAGTGAAAGTTTGACTCCTCCTTGCCAATCTTGATGCCTTTTATTTTGTTTTGTTGTCTGATTGCTGATGCTAGGACCTCCAACACTATGTTAAATAGGAGTGGTGAGAGTGGACACCCCTGTTGTGTTCCTGATCTTAGAGGGAAGGCTCTCAACTTTTTCCCATTAAGGATGATATTAGCTGTGGACTTTTCATATATGTCTTTTATGATGTTTAAGTATGTTCCTTCCATCCTGACTTTCTTGAGGGTTTTTATTAGGAAAGGGTGCTGTATTTTGTCAAGTGCTTTTTCTGCATCTATTGACAGGATCATATGGTTCTTATCTTTTCTTTTGTTAATGTGATTTATCACATTGATTGATTTGTGAATATTGAACCAGCCCTGCAACCCAGGGATGAATCCTACTTAATCATGGTGAAAAATTCTTTTTATATGCTGTTGGATTCTATTTGCTATTATCTTTTTAAGAGTTTTTGCATCCATATTCATCAGGGATATTGGCCTGTAATTCTCTTCCTTTGCTGGGTCTCTATCTGGTTTGGGAATCAAAGTGATGCTGGCTTCAAAGAATGAGTCTGGGAGTTTTCCTCCCGTTTCAATTTTTTGGAACAGCTTGAGGAGGATATGTATTAACTCTGTTTTAAATGTCTGGTAAAATTCCCCAGGGAAGCCATCTGGTCCAGGCTTTTATTTGCTAGGAGATTTTTGATAACTGATTCAATTTCTTCACTAGTTATGGGTCTGTTCAAATTTTCTATTTCTTCCTGTTTGAGTTTTGGTAGCGTGTGGCTATTTAGGAATTTGTCCATTTCTTCCAGGTTGCTGAGTTTGGTGGCATATAATTTTTCATAGTATTCTCTGACGATTGCTTGTATTTCTGAGGGATTGGTTGTAATTTCTCCCTTTTCATTCACGATTTTATCTATTTGAGTTCTCTCTCTTTTATTTTTGAGAAGCCTGGGTAGAGGTTTGTCTATTTTGTTTATTTTTTCAAAGAACCAGCTCTTGGTTTCATTGATCTGTTCCACTACTTTTTCTGTTTCCATGATTAATTTGTGCCCTGATCTTTGTTATTTTTCTCTGTCTGCTGGGTTTGGGTTGTTTTAGTTGTTCTGCTTCTAGTTCTTTCAGACTTGCTGTTAGAATTTGCATTATTGATTTTTCTTGTTTCTTGAGGTGGGCCTGGATTGCAATGTATTTCCCTCTCAGGACTGCCTTTGCCACATCCCAGAGTGTTTGGATTGTTGTATTTTCATTTTCATTTGTTTCCATATATTTTTTAATTTCTTCTCTGATTGCTTATTTGACCCACTCGTCTTTTAGTAGGTTATTCCTTAGTCTCCATGTTTTTGGATATTTTCCAGGCCCCAGAATGTGGTCTTTCTTGGACAATGTGCCGTGTGCAGTTGAGAAGAATGTAAATTCCTTTGCTTATGGGTGAAGGACCCTGAAGATGTCTGTTAGACCCATCTGTTCTAATGTGTCGTTCAGGGCCATTGTTTCTGTGGTGAATTTCTGTTTTGTGGATATATCCAATGCTGAGAGTGGAGTGTTAAGGTCCCCTACTATTAGGACATTTTAATCAATTTATGTTGTAATTAGTTGTTTTACAAATTTGGGTACCCCCTAATTCGGCGCGTAGATATTTATAATTGTTAGCTCTTCCTGCTGGATGGTCCCTGTGACTATTATATAATGTCCTTCTTCATCTCTTATTACATCGTTCATTTTAGAGTCTAGTTTGTCCACTATAAGTGTGGCTACTCCAGCTTTCTTCTGACTTCCAGTAGCATGGTAGATAGTTCTCCATCCCCTCACTTTCTATCTAAAAGTGTCCTCTGGTTTAAGATGAGTTTCTTGAAGACAGCAAATAGATGGGTCTTGTTTTTTTAAACCATTCTGTTACCCTGTGTCTTTTGACTGGTGCATTTAGTCCATTTACATCCAGTGTTAATATTGAAAAATATGGGCTTATAGTCACTGTATTATCTGTAGGTTTCATGTTTGTAAGGCTGTCTCTGGTAGTTTGTGTTCTTTGCAACCTTTCCTTCATAGAGTGCCCCTCAGGATCTCTTGTATTGCTGGCTTATTTCTGATGAATTCCTTCAGTTTTTGTTTGTTGGGGAAAACCTTGCTCTCTCCTTCTATTCTGAATGACAGGCTAGCCGGATACAGAATTCTTGGTTGCATATCCTTCCTGCTCATCACATTGAAGATATCCTGCCACTCCTTTCTGGTTTGCCAAGTTTCTGTAGATAAGTCTGCTACAACCCTTATGTGTCTGCCTTTGTATGTTAAGGTCCTTTTGTCCCTAGCTGCTTTCAGGATTCTCTCCCTTCTTTATATTTTGCCAGTTTCGCTATGATGTGTCGTGCAGAAGGTCTATTCAAGTTATGTCTGAGGGGAGTTCTCTGTGCCTCTTGGATTTCCATGCCCGTTTCCTTCCTCATGTTGGGGAAGTTCTCAGCAATGTGTGTTCAAGTACCCCTTCGACTCCTTTCTCTCTCTCTTCTTCCTCTGGAATTCCTATGATATGGATATTGTTTCGTTTGAGTGCATCGCTCAGCTCTCGAATTCTCCTTTCCTGTTCCTGGATCAGCTTCTCTCTCTTTTTATCTGCTTCCTCTTTTTCTATAATTTTATCTTCTAATGCACTTACTCTCTCTTCTGCCTCTTCAATCCATGCTGTGGCTGCTTCCAATTTGCTTTGTATTTCATCCAAAGCCTTTTTTTTTTTAACGTTTATTTATTTTTGAGAGACATAGAGACAGAACGTGAGAAGGGGAAGGGCAGAGAGAGAGAGGGAGACACAGAATCCGGAGCAGGCTCCAGGCTCTCAGCATAGAGCCCGACACGGGGCTCGAACCCACAGACCGTGAGATCATGACCTGAGCTGAAGTCAGCTGCTCAACCGACTGAGCCACCCGGGCGCCCCCCAAAGCCTTTTTAAATTCTTCCTTACTGTTTTTAAGGTCCTTGAACTCTGCCGCGCGGGAACCCTTGCATTCATCTATGCTTTTTTCAAGCCCAGCGATTAGTTTTATGATTATCATTCTATATTCATGTCTGTTATGTTGCTTATATCTGTTTTCATCAATTCTTGAGCTGTCACTACTTCCTGTAGATTCTTTTGAGGAGAATTCTTCCATTTCATCATTTTGGCTAGGTGTGTTTTGGATTGTTTCTTAAAGTTGCCCTGGAAAGGAAAACAGACTGACAGACAAACAGAAAACAGAAATACTCAAACGTACCGACAAATAATACAGACAAGCAGTTCACAACAGAAAAAAGAATCACAGAAGATGTGGTACATATATACAATGGACTACTATGTGGCAATGAGAAAAAATGAAATCTGGCCATGTGTAGCAAGGATGGAACTGGAGGGTATTATGTTAAGTGAAATAAGTCAATCAGAAAAAGACAGATACCATATGTTTCCACGAATAGGTGGACTTTGTGAGACTAAGCAAAAACCAGGGGGAGGGGAAGAGGGGAAAGAAAAAAAAGACACAGAGAGGGAGGGAGATAAAACATAAGAGACTCTCAAAGACTAAGAACTAACTGAGGGTGAGGGGGATGGGGAGGGGAGAGGGGGTGATGGGCATTAAAAAAGGGCACATGTTGGGATGAACACTGGGTGTTTTATGTAAACCAATTTGAAAATAAACTATTATAAATGAAAAAAAAAAAGAAAAAAAGAAAAAAGAATCAAATGACTCTCTGAGGGCAATGTCCTGAAGTACCAGCTACACGTTAAGGACAGGGTATGTAGTGTGCTGGTGGCAGAGCATACACAGAAAGAATAATGACAGGTGCGGGGAGAAGAAGGAAATGGACTTTGCCCAGGTAGAGCGACTAAAGGGCTTAATCCAGACTGAGAGAAATCAGAATAAGGACGGGTGCAAGGAAAAAGGAATGAAGATAGATGTTGCCCAGATGAACTTATGTGGCCTGGTTGTTCCAGAGAGAGAGAGATAGGGAAGTACAGAAGGAGGTGTAGAACATGCCTTGAGAGAGTGGGTTAAAAGAATGTTTAAGCCAGCCAGTACCCTGGATAGCCAGCTCAGGGGTGGGGATCGGTAAGAAGAAGAAAGGAAGGGATATATTTAAAAAAGAATAAATGACCTGGAGTTACTCCAGGCAGCAGTCTGCACTTGGCATCAGTCGCTCCCACTGAAAGGTGTCACTCCTGTGGGGAGGGGCGTGGTTTGGTGTAGGTGGATCCTGCCTCCACTGCAGCAAGGATGGCTTTTGGGGTGACTTCCAAGCTTGTGAGACACAATGGCGTCCCTCCAGTCCCTTGCCACCAGTCCTGGAGTCTCTATTCGTCCCTTTATTTCTGTCCTCATTCCACCACGGGCACCAGCGCAGTGCGGTTTACTGGGCAGTGGCACAGCCGCCTGCTACACCTGATTTCGCTGTAGTTGTGCCGGGGTTAGAGGTGCTCCACAGGCGGTGTCGCCTCAGGCTGACTGGGTCCCCACTGCCAGTCCCAGCAGCACAGTCTCGGAAGTGCGGTCCCTGCTATAGTAAGTCTTGACATCACGTGGTGTTCATCTTCCAATTTTCTTCTTTTTCAGGATTACTTTGGATATTTAAAATCCTTTGAATTTCCATACAGATTTAAAGATCAGATTGTTAATTTCTACACCCCCTCCAAAACCTATAAGAATTATGGTTGGGATTTTATTGAATCTATAGATAAAATTGAGAAGGATTGACATGTTAATAATATTGATGTTTCTAATCCATGAACATGAGATGTCTTTCCATTTATATAGGTCTTCCCATCTTTTGTTAAATTTTTTCCTAAACACATAATTTATGCTGTTATAAATAATTTTTTTTATTTTCCAAATGTTAGCTGGTATAGTGTAATTCACTTGTGTGATATGAGTGTTTGGAAGCCAACCTTGCCCAGCATTATTTTCACATGAGAAGAAGCTTCTTTTATTCATTCCTTCAAAGAGGCAGCAGAGAGATGGTGGAGGTACACTCTAGTCTGATAGCAGAGGTCCAAACTTCAGTTCGGATTTGCCTTTTACGGACTGTGTGAACTTGGCCGAGAATATTAGGATTCTCTCCCTATTTCACTTAACACAGTCAGAACATAACTCCTCATTCACTGCAGTCTTTTCAGTAATATTTATAGAGGTAAAACTTTTAACTCTGGTTCACTTACACATTTGGAAATCTGGTAGAAGTCTTGAATTTTCTCCTCAGAAAAATGTACACACACATGCACGTGCGCGTGCGCACACACACACACACACACACACAGTTTTGTGTCCAATTTAGGATGTTCAGGCAACCTTGGAAGGCTGTTCATCAGCCTTTGGGGTCCACAAATCCCTTTTCTAAAGGGAGAGCTCAATGAGGGTAGGAGCTGACTTCCTTTACTTATACATCTTCAGCACCCAGTATGGTGCTCAGTCAATCACGACTGCCCAGTGAATGCCCCAGCATTGCTGCAACATGCCTTCTGCAAAGCCGGCCATTTTTCCCAAGTAGCACAGCCAGTGTCCACTATTAGACAACAGCAAGATATTGCCTGGTGGCCGAACCACATTCAGATAACCAGACAGGCAGAGTCAAGAGATATCTTAGAGACACCCTGGGCCAGTCACACCAGTGGTCCAAGGGACTCCCAAGGCCTAGAGTTTCAGGGGATCGCCAAGATCATAATGCGGCATATTTGTGCAGGGGCAGGTATGGATGAGGGCTGCTGATTCTAAACCCCACACCCTTAGTGGGGTTTTCTAGGCAGAGAGGGTATAGATTTCCAAATCCTGAGTATTAGACCTGTCTTTCTTCCACCACTAGATACTATACCCCTATGAGGGAAACAGAAGGGAACAGTTTGGTGGGACTATCAGCTCTCCCAGCAAAGCCCCTACTTTTCTGTTGCTGTCAGTGAGATCAGCCTGGCAGTTCCCAGCCAGGCAGCTGCCTTCGGTGCCCTGGACCCACTCCATGGCAGGACAGCGATGCTGCACAGACAGCCCAACTCAGCACGAGCCCCACACAGGAAGTTCCTCCCACAGGGCTGCAGATCCTGGGGTCTGCTGCCCTTGGTGACATTGGCAAGGTTTCAGGGCAACTCTTTTCTCTTCCTAAAGCCCCAGATTGAGGTCACGGAGCGCTCATCCTGCTGTCCTTTCCAGTGATTCCCATGAGCAGCACTGGCAAGTGATGATGACATTGTGTGTGTGCTTCTCTTCACCCAGGCGCTGGGGACATGGGAAGCAAACCATCCACACCTGGCAGTGACCCCACAGCACGGTGCCCAGGGACAGAGGGCATTCATGCAGCATACAAGCAAGGAGACTCCAACAGGGCCCGGCACCTGCTCCTGGAGGCTTGTGATGAGAGCACGTCCCAGCTGGAGAAGGTAGAGTCAATGCTGGCTCCTTCAGTCAGACTGGGGACCTGGCTTGGATGAAGGTTGTCACTCAGATTATTTCCTTGATATCATCATAATCATAATGGGGATGTTTTTTAACCTCATTTCACATGTAAACTTATGGCTGCCAGTTTTTTCAAGCCAGTTTCTCAGTCTGCCTCTATCTATGCACATGCACACCCTTTCGCCTTCCCAGTGACTGAAATGTGAACAACAAAAGGCCAACCTAAAGGTTTAACTTACTGTATTCTTCTACATTTCTCTTCCATTACAAAAATAGAACATGCTAAAAAGAAAATTTAGAAATATGTAAAAGTAGAGAGGAAAAGAACAAGGAAGTAACCATATTCCTAATGCATCCAAACAGCCCCACTTAACAGTTTCATTATATTTTCTCTACATTTGCTGATCTGTGCATATGTTGTTGTTTCTAATATAGATACACTCATTTTGTGTATATAGATTTACATGCTGCTTTTTCTCACCAAATATTATATCAAGCATTTTCCATATGATTATAAATTCATATGTGCTTTAAAGCAAGAAAGGTTTTTACACTTCACTTTAAGTGGTAAAATGTTGAAACCAGTAGACTTGGGCAGTGACTTTAAAGTCCTAGAGCAACCACTTTAAAAACTATACAAAGTGGTATACTTACCTGGCCGGGGAGATACCATGATCACAAAGGTGGTTTTCCCAGGGCGAGCCTCATCCATTGCACTTTGGATATGCTTGTCCCCTGCGATTTCCCCAAATGTGGGAAACTCGACTGCATAATTTATGGTAGTGAGGGACTGCATTTGCACTTTACCCTGAAAAGAAAAAAAACTATACAAAGAGATATACTCAAAAACACTATTGACCAATCAAAAGTTTGGAAACTCACAGGAAGTCAGGGAAATAATCAGGAAAAAATGGAAGACAGAGTAAACAGATTAAAAAAAAAAAAACAAAATTACACATGGCAGACTTTAGCTTTAATATCTAAGTAACTATATTAACATAAGTGGTCCAAATACATAAACTTAAAGAGATTGCAGAGTAGATTTTAAAAAAAGAAAAAAAAAACCATGGCAGCTATATGCTGCCTATGGGAAACTCACTTCTAATAGGATATATGTGGGTTGAAAGTAACTGGATAGAAAAAGATATACCATGAAAATATTAATTAAAAGAAAGGAGTGGCTAAATATCAGATAAAGTAGACTTAAGTAGAGTAAGGGAAATTGCCATGGACAGGGAGGGATATTTTGTAACATTAGACAGGTCAGTCCGTCAAGAAGACATAGCAATCCTAAATATGCCTGCACCAAACAACAAAGTGTGCAAAATATGTGAAACAAAAACTGATGTAACTGAAAGGAAAACTAGATAAATCCGCAATAATAACTGGAGACTTATAATTTGACACCCTCTCTCAACAAGTGATAGAACAACTAGGCAGAAAATCAGTAAAGACACAGAAGTCAACACCATCAAGCAACAGAATCAAACTGACATTTATAAAACATTCCATGCAACAACAGAATGCACATTCTTCTTAAGTGTTCACAGAGCATATCTTTAGATAGACTGAATATCCCAGGCCATAAGATAAATCTCAACACATGTAAAAGAATTAAAATCAGACTGAATATATTCTCCAATCAAACTGGAAATTAATAGCGAAAAGATAATAGGAAAATCTCCAAGCACCTGGAAACTAACCACAAACTTTTAAATTACCCATTGATCAAAGAGAAAGTATCAAGGGCAATTTAAAAAACACATTAAACTGAACAAAAATGAAAATACAACATGTCAAAATTTGTGGGGTGCAGCTAAAGCAGTGCCAAGAGGGACATTTATAGCACTAAATACTTACATTAACAAAGAGGAAAAGTCTCAAATAAATAATCCAAAACTTCTACCTAAAGGAGCTACAAGAAGAGCTAAATAAATCCAAAATAGGTGGGAGAAAGGAAATACTAAAAATAAGAATAGAAAAAATGATGAAATTTAAACAGAAAAACAATAGAAAAAGTCAGTGAAGCAAAAGGTAATTTTTTGAAAAGATCAACAAAATTGACAAACCTCTAGGAAAACTAACAAAGAGAAAAGAGAAAAATAACTAATATCAGGAAGGAAGCAGGGAATATCACTACATAACCTGCAAATATCAAAAGGATTATAAAGGAACAACTTTACACACATAAATCTGACAACTTAGATGAAATGGATCAAACTATAACTCACCAATATAAAATATGTAATAATTTTAGTAGCCCTTTAACTATTAAGGAAATTCAATTCGGAAGTTAAAACCTCCTAAAAAGAAATCTATAGGGGGGCCTGGGTGGCTCAGTTGGTTAAACATCTGACTTTGGCTCAGGTCATGATCTCATGGTTTATGGGCTCTAGCCCCATGTCAGGCTTTGTGCTGACATGACAGCTCAGAGCCTGAAGCCTGCTTCAGATTCTGTGTGTGTGTCTCTCTCTGCCCCTCCCCCACTCTTGCTCTCAAAAACTAACATTTAAAATAATTAAGAAAGAAAGAGAGAGAGAGAGAAAGAAATCTACAGACCCAGGGACTTTCATGGGAGGATTCTACCAAACATTTAAAGAAGAATTAACACCAACTCTGTGAACACTTTCCAACACTTCTGTGGGTCCAATATGCCCGACGCCCAAACCAGATAAAGACAGTCCAAAAAACAAAAGTACAGACCAATGTCCATCATTAATATAGATGCAAAAATATGTAACACATTACAAATAGATTCCAGCAATATATAAAAAGGGTTATACCCCATGACCAAGTGGGATTTATTCGAGAGATAAAAGACTGGTTCAGTACTCAATAAATAGCCAGTATAATCCTCCATATTAATAGACTGCTACAGACTGAATGTGTCCCCCCAAAATGCACGTGTGGAATAAAGTGACGGCGTTTGGAGTTGAGGCCTTTGGAAGGTGATTAGTTCAGAAGGCTGGAGCTCTCATGAGTGGGGTCAGTGCTCTTATAAACGAGATCCCACAGACCTCTTAGGATTGTAAGACCTGGACTTATTCTGCCACGTAAGGCAGAAAGAGATCATCCCCTAGGAGGAAGGCCCTCATCTGACCACGTCGGCACCCTAATCTCAGACTCCCAGCCTCCAAACCTGCAAGAAATAAATTTTTGTTATTTTTATGCCACTCTGTCTATGGTATTTTGTTATATCAGTTTGAACGGATTAAGGCTTAAAGTGAAGAAAAAAATCATGCTATCATATCACTTGATGCAGAGAAAACATTTGACTAAATTTAATAACCTCATGATAGAAACTCTTAGAAAATTAAGAATAGAGGGGAACTTCCTCCGCCCGATGAATATCTACAGAAACCTACAACAAACTTCAAATTTGCTGGTGAAAGATTGATTTACCCCTAAATCAGGAATAAGACAAGGATACCTACTCTCAACATAATACTAGAAGTTTTATCTGAGAATAATTATACATAATTATATTCAATATATTATTGGAAGTCCTGGCCAATGCAAGAAAATGAAATGAAAGGCATACGCGTCTGAAAGAAAGAAATAAAATGATCTCTTTTTGTAGGTGACATGACGGTCTACGCAGAAAATCCAAAGAAGAAATTATCCATAAGAGAAAAAATTGACAAATTAAAAACTTTTGCTTTGAGAAAGACCCTGTTAGGGAGACAAAACATAAGAGACTCTCAAAGACTAAGAACAAACTGAGGGTAAGGGGGGTGAGGGAGGGGGGAGAGTGGGTGACGGGCATTAAAGAGGGCACTTGTTGGGATGAACATTGGGTGTTATATGGAAACCAATTTGAAAATAAATTATTTAAATAAAAAAAAGAGAAAGACCCTGTTAACAGAGCAAAAAGACAAGCTATAGGGTTGAAGAAGATACCTGAAAATTACATATCTGACAAAGGGCTCATCTCTGATTCATACATAAAAAAATCTCCCAACATTTAACATTAAAAAGCAAATAATCCAGGGGTGCCTGGGTGGCTCAGATGGTTAAGTGTCTGACTTTGGCTCAGGTCATGATCTCGCAGTTCATGAGTTCGAGCCCCGCATCGGGCTCTGTGCTGACAGCTCAGAGCCTGGAGACGGCTTCAAATTCTGTCTCCCTCTCTCTCTGCCCTTCCCCTTCTCACATTCTATCTCTCTCTAAAATAAATGTTAAAAAAAATTTTTTAAGCAAACAATCCAGTTAAATAATGTATGAAATAGGCGAAGAAACATTTTGTTGAAGAGTACATATAAATGGCCAATAAGTCCATGAGAAGATGTTCAACATCATTAGCCATTAGGGAGATGCAAATTAAGACATGATGAATATCACTGCACATCTATTAGAATGGCTAAAATTAAAAAAAAAAATAGTGAGAATACCAAATTCTGAAGAGGATGTAGAGAAACTATCTCTCATTTATTATGGTGAGAATATTTCCTTTTGGGAAAATAGTTTGGCAGTTTCTTTAAAAATGAAAGATACTTACATTATGACCTAACAAGTGCACTCCTGAACATTTATCCTAGAGAAATCTGTACAGGATTGTTCTCAGTAGTTCTGCTTGTAATAGGAACTGGATATGGCATAAAACTCTTAGCAGATGAGTGGTTATACATACAATGGCATATAGTATAAATATATACTACACATATGTAAAATGTAATATATAGTATGAACATATTAAAATATAATACTGAGCAATGCAAAGAAACTCTGAAATATGCAGCCACCCAGGTGGATCTCAAGGAGATTATGCTGAGCAGGAAATAAAAAAATATATATCTTAAAAGGTCACATTCTATATGATTCCATTTGTATAACGTTCTCAGAATGACAAAATTATAGAGACGGAAGAGAGAATCGTGGTTGCTGGAGTTAGCAATGGTGGAGGACACTAAGGTGAGTGTGACTGTAAAGCAGGGGCTAGAGATACTGACCTCACAATGGAGTAGCTCTGTATCTTTCTTTTTTAAGTTTTTTAATATTTATTTATTTTTAAATTTTTAATGTTTTAATCTATTTTTGAGGGAGAGAGAGGCAGAGCACAAGTGGGGGAGGAGGAGAGAGAGAGAGAAGGAGACACGGAGTCAGAAGCAGGCTCCAGGCTCTGAGCTGTGAGCACAGAGCCTGACGCGGGGCTTGAACTCATGAACTGCGAGATCATGACCTGAGCTGAAGTCAGACACTTAACCGACTGAGCCACCCAGGCGCCCCTTAATGTTCATTTTTGAGAGAGAGAGAGAGTGGGAGAGGGGCAGAGAGAGAGGGAGACACAGAACCCGAAGCAGTCTCCAGGCTCCAAGAGGTGAGCATAGATCTTGACCTGGGGCTCAAACCCACAAACCGCGAGATCATGAGCAGAGCCGAAGTCAGACGCTTAACTGACTGAGCGACCCAGGCAGAACTACCTGGAGTAGTTCTGTATCTTGATCACAGTGGTGTTTGCACAAATGCAGAAGGATATACCCACGTTGTACTAAGATCAAATCACTGGTTTTGATCTTGAACTACAGTTGTGGAAGGTGTCGTGAGTTAAGGAAACATGGATGCTCCTTAAGACTGTCTTTGCAACTTCCTATGAATCTGTATTTCAGAGAAAAAAGAAAAAAATAATAAATGAAGCATAATTCCACTTCTATAACATTTAAAAACTGGCAAGAACGAATCTGCGGTGTTAAAAGTCAGGATAGTGGTTATTCCAGGTAGGACAGTGACCAGAAGGGGCACTTTGGGGCACAGATAATGTTAGATTCGGTGGTCTGGGTGTCTATTACATGAACGTGTTCATTCGTAACAGTTCATGGAACTGAACACACAATTTGTGTACTTTTCTGTAGGTGTGTATGCCAATAAAAAGTTACAATGACTGGGGGCGCCTGGGAAGCTCAGTAGGCTGACTTCAGCTCAGATCACGATCTCGAGGTTCGTGAGTTCAAGCCCTGCATCGGGCTCTGCGCTGACAGCTCAGAGCCTGGAGCCTGCTTCGAATTCTGTGTCTCCCTCTCTCTCTGCCCCTTTCCCGCTCATGTTCTCTATTTCTCTTTCAAAAATAAACATGAAAAAGAAAGGTTTTTTTTTAATGTTACAATGAGTGAAGTGAAAAAAGAGTTTGGTTTCACATGGATTTACCCGTGTGTTCATATGGATGAACATGTTCTGGAAGGCTGTATAAGAGCGTTTTCCTTTGCAAAAGGAAATTGAGAAGCAGAGATATGGAGGAGGCCTCCTATTTTATTTTATGCTTTTCTCTGCTATTGAATTAAAATAAATGCACACTCTCAGCCTCTGGGCTGTCTCCGTGCAGAGTACCGGCCCTGACCTTTGCTGCCCTCTAGTTCCTCTTGGCTTCAGGCTGGCTCCTATGAAATCACCACTTCACGAGAATAAGGCTTTTAAGCCTCCAACCCACTAGAGTCTAGACAGCTGTTGGTTGTGTGTGGTGAATCATTTAATCAATCCCCGTGGTTTTTCTCCCTAATGCAAGTGCTTTCCTGGAATGGCAGGCCTCCTGGACCCCACCCTGGGCAGACTGGCAGGCCAGTGGGTTTTTCTTTTCCGGCCGGATTGAATGAGGATGTCACATCACCAGCAAATTCACTCCCCTTCAGAACCCAGGCCTCCCTCTACATTTCCCGGGAAGTCTTGGATGGAATGGAGAGAATGTAGGCTTTGGGGCTAGACAGACCCCACCCAGTTCAAATCCTGGATAGTTCTGAAGACTGTAAATCCCCTCCCCATGGGCAAGCCTTCATTTCATTACCCACAAGATGAAAATACAGTGTGAAGATAAATAAAAGAAACCTCATTGAAATGGGAGTCTGGAAACCCTGAAGGGGGGAGTTCTCATGTACTACCAGTCACCTTAAGTAGCAAGCCCTGAATTCCCCAAGGAGAAGCAGCTTACTTCCCACACCCCAACTGGAGGAAGGAAGACTCTCTCCTTACCCAGCAATGGCCCAGCCAATGGGAACTCAGAGAAACACCCTCCCAGCTTCTTCCGTTTTCCCTTATAAAAGTAACCCCCTTTCTTCTGTTCTCCAGACTTGCCTATGGTTCACTGTAGTTTGCTTGTCCTGAACTGCAATTCCTCTGCAATTCCAAAATAAACCCATTTTGCAAGTAAAATAACTGGCTCTCTTTTTTTAAGTTTATTTATTTATTTTTGAGGGGGTGAGGGACAGCGAGAGAGAGAGAATCCCAGCAGGCCCCATGCTGTGAGCGCAGAGTCCAATGTGGGGCTCAATCCCACAAACCATGAGTTCACGACATGAGCCTAAATCCAGACACTTAACCGACTGAGCCACCCAGCCACCCCAGGCTCTCTTCTTTTTTTAAGATCAACAACAGATACAGTTCTCACAAGACTATATCAGGATGAAGTGCGACCATGTAAATAAAATGTTCAGTGCAGCATTGGGTGCGTGATAACGGCTTAATATATCAGCTCCCATCCCTGGGATTCTGTAGACCCATCCTGTCCATCTCACCCTCGAGTGGCTCCTAAAGCACTTGTTTCCTAACCAATTATTCAGCAAGCAAAATATGCTGTTTTCTGCCACAGATTGGTTCTGGCGTCCTCAGTGCTCATCCCAGCTTCTCACGCACAGTCCGTCCTCAGCAAATGTCAGTGATGACACAGCCGGCCTCGCTCCAGTGCGGGTTCTGCGTGCATCTCCTTGAATACTGCTGATGCCCAAGTCCATGGGGGGGAATAGCCAAGTTCCAGGAGGACTTCACGTGTCAGTAATGCAGGCACACTCTGTATATGCCAAACCAGCATTCTTTCTGCAGACCTAGTGAGTCCGCAAAAAGTCAGACAGTCTCTGAAGGCCATTTTCTAGCTGTGTGATCTCGGGCAAGTTACAAAACCTCTCTTAACCTCCACGTCCTTGTCCATGTATTAGTATTCTGCCTCAGATGGGGGTACTCATGTGGTCCCCATCCTCATGAAGCTTGCGGCGAAGAGCAGTGCTGTCCCAAAGAAACAGGACGGGAGCCACGTTTGTATCAGGTTGTCTGGCAGTCGCATTCAAACAGGAAACAGAAACAGATGAAATATTAGTCGTATATTTTATCTTATCTGAATGTATTAAAGATCATTTATTTCAACATGTGATCTGTATGAAAATTATCGACAAGGTTGTTGACATTTTTGCAATTTGAAAATTTGTAATTTGAAAATTTGAAATTGTGTGTGATTTTACACTCCCGGCACCTCTCACTTTGCACGAGCCCTCATTGCAAGTCCCCAACACCCACACGTGACACATGTGGGATGCCAGACAGCACAGCCCAGTCTCGTCCGTGGACTTGGTTTTGAGTTGATTCTCCTGATACTTCCTAACAGCACCCAGCTCACCGAAGTCCTGTTGTTCCTGCTCTGTTTTGACCAGGGCCGGCTTCTGAGCATCTCGGCGGCATATGGGGATCTGGAGACCGTCCGATACCTTCTCACCGAGAGGCGGGTGGAGCTGCCCACTGAACCCACCGATGACAACCCAGCTGTGGTGGCAGCACACTTTGGGCACACTGACGTCGTGCAGGAATTGCTCGAGTCTTTACCAGGTAAATGCCAGGGCATGAGCTTCTTGGCCACCTCTTGGGACACCCTCTTCTTAGAAATCAGAGAGGCATGTGGGGGGCTTCCGCTCCAAATGCTTCTTTCTTCTCGCTTTCCCCAAGCAGGAGATACAGAAATCTGGGCACCAAACTGGCAATCCAAAGTCAAAACTGCCTGCCAATGGCAACACCACATCCCACATCCCACTCCCTTTAGCCCAGGAGGTGAGTGTTCTCATGCCATATTCGATAAAGAATATGGGTCTATGTCCCTTTTTAAAAAAAAATTAATAGATTACATTCTTTAAAGCAGTTTTAGATTTTCAGAAACACTGGTGTGAACGGACAGGGAATTCCCATACACCTCCCTGCAAAAAGTTCCCCTATTATTTACATTTTGTATCAATGTCATACATTTGTTACAGCTGAGGCACTTGAGAGACATGGAGACTTTTTCAAAAGATGGTCCCAGAGCTTTTAGAGCTCCTGGTCGAGCAGAGGAAATGGAAGCCGGAAGGAGTACTCTGTACAGTGTAACCATGCTGAGTTGAAGTATTGACACAGTGGTCTGGTAGCACACAAAGGGAAGGTCTTGTCTGGGTGCAGGACAGCGTCTTCATAAGGAGATGACATCTGAGCTGGGTTTTGCAGGGTGAGTAGGAGTTTCCTTGGCAGACAAGAGAAGGAAGGGCTGAGGTTGCCTACTTTTGCAGAGAAGGGGCCCGAGCATGGCTGGACCTGAGCATTGTTTTCAGCTGCTCTTGGGGCATCCTATCTTCAACTCAACGAGGGACAGAGTTGCTGAGGACTGAAGGAGTCTAGAGCAGGAAGCACAGAGATGGGCAAAACAGTGTGTGTCCCTGTGAAGTCCCAAACGGCCATTGTTAAGAGTAATGTAAGACCTGAAGACGCACGAGACACAACTAGAGAACAAGGGAGGGTTCGAGAAGAGGAGATGAGAGGCTCACAGTGGGTGGGTACATTGTTATGTAATTTCTGGTCTCTAGCTGAGCAGAGATAGAGCAGAGGAAGAGGATGGATGGAGACCAAAATGGGGCTCTCTCTGAATATCACTGGATTAGGGCCTCAGAAAATACATGTAAGGGTTTCATATGGTTCAGAAAGAACCCTTTGGTTTCAGGTGTTTAAATCTATTAGTTTTGCAGGACTTAATTCTTGACTTTTCCATTTACTGTGCGACATTTGGCAAGTTCCCAGACCCCTCTGAGCTTCGAGTTCCTCATTTGAAAATCATAGCTTTGAAATATAGCCCAATACAGCCTCCTAAGACTGGTGTACATCCATCCTCCAGAGAAGTTAGCAGCATGGTGACTGTATCTCTCTTCCCTAGACATCCTTGCAGTAAATGAGTTAGGGATCACTTGTTAATATCTGTTTGAGTACCACCTCCTTTGACTTGTTAATTCTAGTTGCCAGAGAGAGAAGAAGGGGCATTTATTTACCATCTGCTGTAGCCCAAGCACACTATGCTGAATGCCGTTTGTGCTGGATTTTCATTTCTTCCATATACCCCTTACTCTAAGTCCTGGGCAATTTCTTACCATGGAGGGGAGGGTCCCTGTCTCAGTGCTTGGGAGCACCTTGGTTCCTAAGGACTTTCAATTGTCTGCAAGTGAGACAATGTTATAATGCACTTGGCAAGTGTCAGTGTGGAAGATGAGATCATTTTCCATGGCAGCTACATCTAAAAGACGTTGTATTCCTTTGCACTTGAAGATATTGTAACACTTTAGCCCACACTGTCCCTGTTCATTCAGTGTGCTGAATGTTATTTCATTCTGGAATTAAGTAGGTGGTTTTTGCAGGGAGTAATTCTCAAAATTTTAAGCTGGATAGTTAGATCTATTTCTTTCATCAGAGCCTTTTGTTTTAATTTATAAAACAAATATATATATTTTACAGATATTTTAGAAATGTAGCAAAGTGTTAATACTCTAAAAACATAACGACATATAATGAATTAGAATGTATTGAGCCAGGCACTTGACATACATTATGTCATGCAACCCTCACATTAAACTTGGGAGGTTGAGGGGCACCTGGGTGACTCAGTCGATTAAGTGCCGGACTTTGGCTCAGGTCATGATCTTGCAGTTTGTGAGTTTGAGCCCCACATCAGGCTCTCTGACCTCAATGCAGAGCCTGCTTCAGATCCTCTGTCTCCCTCACTCTATTCCTCTTCCACCTCTCTCCGTCTCTCAAAAAGAAATAAACCTAAAAAAAAATAATAGAAGAAAAAAAAACTTGGGAGGATGAGTTTTATTATTCCCATTTTACCAATAGGTAAACTGAGTCAGGGAAAGGTGAAGAAATTTATTTAAGATTACACCGCTGAAATGTTTTAACCCTAAGATGCCTGTCTCCAAAACCCATGTCCCTGTATGTAATGCTACTTGGGGATGAGGTCAGGGCTGGGGATGGGGAAAGGGTGAGGGGAATGATGTTTCGAATGCTGCTTTTCCTCACTTGGCATTATATGTTGGGTGTATAATGATGTGGGAAAGTGTCCCATGCAATTCAGACGGACTATTGCAGAAAACACTATCAACTTGGCAGACGGGACTTTCAACTAGAGACAGGCCAGCACGATTTTATCAGTGGTCCAAGGGGGACGTCGGAGTGGGAACTACCAGAACCCTTCAGTGACACTTCCCCTTTGTCCTATCATCTCCTGCCAGGTCCCTGCGGCCCCCAGCGGCTACTGAACTGGATGCTGGCCTTGGCTTGCCAGCGAGGGCACCTGGGGGTGGTGAAGCTCCTGGTGCTGACACATGGGGCTGACCCGGAAAGCTACGCGGTCAGGAAGAACGAGTTCCCTGTCATTGTGCGCTTGCCTCTCTACGCCGCCATCAAGTCAGGTGGGTCCCCCAGCAGTCCTGCCCGTCGGAAGCCTCGAAGTTTACAGATGTGGGATGGTGGCTTCACCCTCACTTCTAGCTCTTAAAGAAGGCTCAGTGTGGAGATGTTTGCAAACTCCGTTATTTGCCTCTTTTTCAAGATGTCTGCACCTCCCCTCATTTGCTCCACTCACCCCTGCAAGGGGATTTCAGTGACAGGGGCCAACTGTGGTAAATGGGACTGTAGTAGGAGACACTCCACAGGGCAGAGTCTCACAAAAAAATCTCTCACTAACAGGAATTTGGTGCCTCAAGGGAAGTCCTAGAGAAGCTCCACCAACACAACTACCCATTCCATTCCCATTTCACATATTAGTGTCCACCATTTTGGACATCTGTGCCACACTCTACATCTGAACGCCCTTAGCTTCCCATTTTCCGTCCTTTAGGAAATGAAGACATCGCCATATTCCTGCTTCGGCATGGGGCCTTCTTCTGTTCCTATATCTTATTGGACAGTCCTGACCCCAGCAAGCATCTCCTCAGGAAGTATTTCATTGAAGCTAGTGCCTTGTCCAGCAGCTGTCCAGGAAAAATGGTGAGTAGTCCCTGCCTATGGATGAATGGATAAAGAAGAGGTGGTACATATATATATGATGGAATACTTTTCAGTCACAAGAAGGACATCCTGCCATTTTTAACAAAATGTGTAGACTTTGAGGACATTGTGCTAAATGAAATGAGTCAGACACAGAAAGACACATACTGTATGATCTCACTTATATGAGGAATCAGAAAAAGCCAAACTCCTAGAAACACAGACTAGATTATTTGCCAGGAGCTGGAGAGTGCAGAAATTGGGGAGATGTTGGTCATACTGTGTAAACTTCACTTATAAGATGAAGAGGTTCTGCAGATCTGACATACAGCTTTGTGAATATAGTTAATAATACTGTGTTATACACTTGAAAGTTGCTGAAAGAGTAAATCTGAAATGTTCTCACCACAGGAAAGAAATGGTAACTAGGTGACCTGATACATGTGTCAGCTAACACTATAGTGGTAGTCATTTTGCAATATATAAGTGTATTAAATTAACAAGTTGTATACCTTCAACTTACCCAATATTATATGTCGATTGTATCTGAATTTAACTGGAAAATCATGCATGATGTAGTTTTAGTAAGTTTTCCATTTTAATAACAAAAAATCATTTTGTGTTACTTCCATTACCATCAATTTGGCTTTTTATTTTATTTTTTTTAATATTTATTTATTTATTTTGAGAGAGAGAACAAGCAGGGGAGGGGCAGAGAGAATCCCAAGCAGGCTCAGCACTGTCAGTACAGAGCACCAACCATGAGATCATGACCTCAGCTGAAATCAAGAGTTGGATGCTTAATTGACTGAGCCAGTGTCCTCAGTTTGGCTTTTTAAATACAGCACTCTATCATGGACTCCCTCTAGATCAGTCAGTGTGGCTAAAAGTCATTCTTTTAAATACATGCCTGGGGCACCTAGATGGCTCAGTCAGTTAAGCATCTGACTCTTGATATCGCCACAGGTCATGATCTCACGATTTGGGAGATCAAGTACCACAGGCGCTGACAGTACAAGCCTGCTTGGAATTCTCTCTCTTCCTCTCTCTCTACACCTCCCCTGCTCACTCTCTTTGTCTCTTCTCAAAATAAGTAAATAAATAAACATACATAGGTAAGCATAAATAAATTAAAAAAAAAAACAAATACATGTCTTAAATCTATAGAGTGAATGTAGCTTAGTTGTCTCAGCCCTTTTCCTGTTGGTGGACATTTGGTTTATTTCTGGGTTTTGCCCCTTGTACAGCCTGGATTTCTAGGATATTTGCTTCTGTAGATCTAAGTCCCAAAAGTGGATTGTTTGGGAATCACTTCCCCAAAAACCTGTGGGGATTCACACTTTCACCAACATCATGTGGAGAATCTCTGTTGCCTTGGCTCTAGATATCCAGGGGGAATTTAATTTTCATCAGTCCGTTGGATGAAAATGAGAGCTCCTTGGTTTTTTGTTTTGTTTTTATTTTTTTTAATGTTTATTTATTTTTGAGAGAGACAGAGACAGAGCATGAGCAGGGCAGGGGCAGAGAGAGAAGGGACACAGAATCTGAAGCAGGCTCCAGGCTCTGAGCTGTCAGCACAGAGCCTGACACGGGCTCAAACTCACGGACCCTGAGATCATGATCTGAGCCGAAGTCAGGCGCTTTACTGACTGAGCCACCCCAGCCCCTGAGATCTCTGTGTTCTAATGGTCACACTATTATTATTAGCAGTATCAAGTATCTCGTCATATCTTTTCAAACCATTTGCATTTCCCTTCATTCACATTAGTTGCCTATTACTATTTGTTTATTATTTTCCTAAAAGGTTGGTCATCTCTTCCTTCTCATCTCGGAGGACTTTTATATATCATATTTTAAACCTTTTTTTATCATACATGCTGCCAATATTTTCCCCAACTCCTTATTTTTCTTTTGTCTGTTATCTTTTGTGATAACAAAGATATAAGAACATGTAATCAAGTATGTCTTTTTATTTTTTATGCCATCTGGGTTATATAAGAAGGTCATTTCTACCTCAATTTTATATAAACATTCTCCTCCTGAAGTATCTTGTAATATTTTTATTCTTTTAGTTTTTACATTTTAAGCTTTAATTTTTCTGATATTCATTTGTGTGTGTGGTATGAGGGAAGGAATCTAGCTTTCATCTTTGCTAGACGGATGTTAAGTTATTCCAGCACAATTTTTTAAATAGAACTTCCTTTTCCTTCTGAATTGAAATGTCACCATGGATATTTCCCCCAGTATCTATCTATATGCATTTTAGGATTCTCTGTACTGGTCCACTGGCCTATTAATCTGTTTCTTTGTAAATGCCATACTGTTTTGATAACAGACATTTTATTTAAGTCTTACAGCCTATTAATGCTTGTTTTCTACTTCTTATTTGGGTGTTTTTCTCTGAAAATATATTGACTGTTATTACACATTTGTTATTCCATTTTGTGCATTTCCAGCAATGACTCTGTGTAGGTTTTATGTCCTTTAATGAGATTTTGCATTTTATTTTTATTTTTATTTTTCATACTTTAATGAGATCTTATAGTTTTATTCATAAAGAACCTGGACCTGCCTTGTTTATTGTTTTTGCCACCATTTGAATGGAATGTAATTCTTTTCCATTTCTATTTCCAGCCTGATGTTACTGGTATGGAGAAAAGCTCTTTTGTTTATTCATGTTTTATCCAGTCCCTTTAGCAACTTCTCTTATTAATTCTAATAGTTTTTAGAAGAGTTCCTTGAAACTTTCAGATATACGATCAAATCGTCTGAAAATTCCAAATAGGTTTGTCCCTCCTTCTCTAATATTTATATAACTTATTTTATTTCATGTCCCATGGTATCACTAGAAATGTCAAAAGTTGAATCATCAGGATAGAGATGCAGCTCTCTTGTTCTTGATTTTAAAGGTCTTGACCTCAGCAATCTATAGGCATTTGCTTTAGACTTTTGGTAAATATATTGTTGTTATATTTGGGTAGTTTCCATGTATTCCATTTTGCTTAAGAGTTTTTATTATAAGGAAAGGTTGCTGGATTTTGTCAGATCCCTTTTCGGCAGCTATTGATGCATTCATGTAACTTTTCTACTCTAATTTATTGGTGTAATGGATGTGATGGTAAGTTTCCCTTTCCATTTATGGTGTTGGAGAGTTTTACCTTTTCTCTTTTGAACTTAATCAGACGAGCCAGGGATTTATATGTTCTAGTGGTCTTGTCAAAGGACTTGCTAGATTGATTGATTTATTGATTGATTGGTTTGTTCTGTTTCTTAGTCATTAATTTTAGCTTTTATCTTGGGGTATTGCTGTATGTGTTTTCCTGGGCTAATCTGAGCTCCAGACTTCACTGCTCTAGGACCTTCAAATGGTAACTTTACTTCTCTGTTTTAGTTTCCTCATCTGAGAGATAAGAAAGATAAAGAGAGATAAAGTATTGTCTCAAATGCTTGACAGTTAAATGCGGTAATATTTGTAACATTCTAAAAACAATGCCTAGCATATGATAAGTACCTAATAGAAGATAGCATTATTACTGGAGTTCTTTTTTTTAGATTTACTGAGTTAAATACTTCAGTCTTTTTCCCCCCTAATTTTAGCTTGTCAGTTGCATCATTCAATCTTTCATGTGCTGTCAATTTGTGCTGGCTTTCTTTATCAGAATCTGAAATAAACACATATATGTACACATATACATATTTATAAAATACATGTTTATATATATGTGTGTACATATGTATTTCCTACTTTGGATTTTTTTTTCTAGTTTGTCATATAGTTCTACAAGTTTTTTGCTTCATATGCCTGGTTTATGGCTTTAGGACCCATTTCTACTTATTTCATTATGTCAAATAACGGCTTTAATCCTGTTCATGCTTCTGTCATTAAAGTTGGGATTGTCTACTCTTCACATGATATTCTTTTTTTTTTTTTTTGCATCAACCTTGGATAAGTTTCCTCAGACGTTTATCTTCAGTGTTTTTCATTGTCTTGGGTGTATTTCTTATAAACAGCATTTAGGCATTTAGTTGGTTTTTGTTTTTTTTTTTTGAGGATGCAGTAAAGTTATTTTTTTTAATTTTGCATAATAATTCTTCAAGTACATTTATAGGCATAGATAAAGTAAATAAATATGTTAGAAGGAATGCTTTTTTTAAAGGGCAAAACTTAAAACCTGTAATCCAAATATGGAGACCATAGGACACATCAAACCTTGCCAATGATGAATGAAAATGTCCTTTATAGATCTCCCTAACATTTAAACAGAGAGGCACCAAAGTCTTGGAAGACTTTTCTTCACCTGCCATGCTCCTCATTTCTTCCCCTCCTGTTCTGAGTCGGTAGCCCTGGTCATCCTGGCAACCCGAAAGTCCAATGGTAGACAGGTGCGAGCAATGGAGCCACTCCTGTTTCCATCATACCTGGCTCAGGAATTCACCAGCAGCAGCTCCCCCTTCCTCAGCCAACACCAGGATCTGTGGGTCATTTATACTGCTAATAGGTTCACTTCGACAGAATGTGCATTTACTCAGAATATCAACATAGTGCATAATGACTTTTTTTGACCCTGGAACAAAGTCAAATTCCCAAATAATAATCAGATGATGATTAAAGTACTCCAAGGAAAATAAAAACATACTTAAAAGACCAGCAGGCATCGGGGCACCTGGGTGGCTCTGTCGGTTGAGTGTCTGACTTCAGCTCAGGTCATGATCTCACAGCTCGAGAGTTCGAGCCCTGCGTTGGGCTCTGTGCTGACAGCTTAGAGCCTGGAACCTGCCTCCAATTCTGTGTGTGTTTCTCTCTGCCCCTCCCTCGCTCTGTCTCTCTCCCTCTCAAAAATAAATAAATATTTAAAAAAAATTAAAAAATAAATATATAAAATAAAGACCAGGAGGCACTTCTGTGGGCTCTTTGAGAACAAGGTGTTCCGGTGATATCTTTGCAGATCACTTAGAAAAAAAATGGCACTCTTTAAGTGTTTTCAAGTTAAAGCAAGTAACGCAAGAAAAATGAAGCCTAGGAAGCTTAAAAAAAGATGTTTTAAGCAAGTAGTGTTTAAACTAAACACCATTTTTTTCTAACTAATGAATGTAAAGAAAAATAGGCAAGTCCTTAATCTAAAGCTCAATAAACATAATGTCAGCCAAGTGTTTAATATTTGATTAAAAGCAAATCTGAAAGAGGGCACATTTTAAATAAATTCCCTGTTTTAAATATAATCCTGTACATATACATCAGATTAATATTATTACCAAAGCTCTTGAGGCAAATTACCAGGGACAGATCACAGAATTAGATATCATTTCTAACTTGAAGAAATAATAAAAAGAGGAATTTAAAAGCAAGAGACATTATTAAAAAAAGTAAAGTGAATAATGTAGTAGATTATAAAAACTCAGATAACCAAAGGTTTTTTTTTATTTTTAAAGAAGTTATTTATACAGCATTTAGTTTTTAATCTCATCTAAGAGTGTGTCTTTGAGAAATCCACTCAATTCACATTTATGTGGTACCTGTTATATTGATTTATTGCTTCCATCTTTTTGTATTCTACTTATCACTGTTGCCTTTTAACTTTTCCCTTATTTGTTGGTTTCCTAGTTTTTAAAGAATACCAGGCAGGCCTCACTGGCTCAGTCAATAAGGCATACAACTCTTGATCTTGGGGTTGTGAGCTCCACCCCCACACTAGGTATAGAGATTACGTAAAAATAAAATCTTTAAAAATAATAAAATAAAGAATACCAATATTCTTATCAATAGTAAATGTACAATAAATGTTAAATATTATTAACCTCACGTTGTAAAAGGAAATGGGTGACCATTCAGCCTCTACCTTTATATTGTGCTTGCTGTTTTTTCCAACACCTTCTTACCCTATTTGATCCCTACGACACCTCGGTATGAACTTCAGGGATATAATCTGTTTTCCAGATGAAAATATTATGGTTTAGAAACATTGTGTTACTTGGACAAGGACAGCAAATACTACGCATAATACTCAGACCAGAACTGAGTCTCCTGAACTCGGGGCTCTTCCCATTTCATGATTCCCCAACTGTACCCCCCAAGTTCATCAGTGGTCGTCACACTTTTCTGTAAATGGCCTCCCTGGGAACTTTTAAGAATCCCAGTGCTCCTGTCAAACTCTACACTGATTGAATCTGAATCTCGGGTGGGACCTCCATCAGTTTGGTTTTAAAAAATTCCCCAGGTGATTCCAGGGTGCCCCCAAGCTTGAGAGCAGTGACTTTGATTTTCTTGGCTAAAGGTGAAAAGCAGAAATGGTTGGCATCTATATCTGCCATCTTTTCTACAGGGTAAATCCTGCTACGTATGCCAAGATAGGCATAGAGCATAAAAGTGATTATTGCCTGTTAGAAGGAGGAGACAAAGAAAAGACAATGTTACTTTTTTTCTCCTTGGCCCAGAAGAGAAAAAGAAAATGAAATTTATGGTGCAGCCTGAGTTGTAAGGATTTTTTTGGACTTCCCCAGAGCAGGTGGTATTTTGATTATTCACGTGAAGTTCAAAGGCAAGTTCCTTGGTGTCTGGCAGTGGGTGTGTCTGGCTGCCTGTGATCTCTAACCTGTGATAGCACATTCCTTCTGTGCCGCTGGGAGAAGAAAGGGAGGCAGGCACAGCCCAGAGGGAGCCAGCAGTCAGGAAGGATGACTCAGGAGCCAGAGGTAAGTGCTGCTAC
The DNA here is from genome assembly GCA_030068075.1 of Paguma larvata. Lineage (NCBI taxonomy): Eukaryota > Metazoa > Chordata > Mammalia > Carnivora > Viverridae > Paguma > Paguma larvata. The sequence continues at coordinate 123,249,702 of CM057827.1, read as the reverse complement.
CTTTCCAGGTGAGCAGTGGGTCCGAAGTGGCATTTTGGGCTCAGAATATTAGACGAGGGCAGTCTTTAAAACATGGCTTTGTTGCCATGGATGTGCAGCCTGAAAACTCCCTTGACTTTGCTGGCATTCAAGGCAGTGACCTTGCAGAAGTAGTTTTCTTGTTTTTTGTGCGTTTATGCTCTGCCTCCTCCACCAGCTGGCGGGCACTTTTTGTGTAATCGCCTCCTCCGTGGAAGCCAGAGCAGGCGAAGGTTCAGAGCCCTCCTGCGTGCCTCTGGGCCAGGCTGCCAGAACCTGCCTCTGCCCACAAATGGGGAACTGCAGAAAAGTCCACATTGATTTTCCACTGACAACAGCAGGTTGCTTAGGTTTTGTTGGTGTTTGGCAAGGAAGGTCCCAGAGCCCACACCACGTGGTCTGGACATACTTTTAGAAGAGCAAAAACAAAGCCAAGTCGGACCTGGCCGGAGCTGTTTCCTGGCTCTGGTTTGCTGGCGCCCCTCTCGAAAGCTGCCAAACCCTTGCTTGAACGTTTAATGAGACGGCCTGCGTTCATGGCAAAGGTCCTGTCAATGTTTGCTTTGTTGCCATGAGAAATAGCAACATTTTGATGTTGGCATGCCCAGAAAGGAGCAGGGAAACTCAGAAATGCCAGGAAAGGCCTAAGCAGGTCCTGGAATAACTATGATGTTTGTCTCCATTCAAGCAGTTAGCGGGCCCAGCGATAGGGCTTTCTGGGGCTGTTCTGAGGACTGCAAGCAGACAAGACCTGGAATTAATTTTGAGACAACCCAATGGAGAAATTATTAACTTCCTTCTGAAAGTCCCTAATGGTTTTAAATTGGGCAGCTCACCTAGAGAGGAACGTTTGTTATCATTACCATCATCATCGTCGTCGTCGTCATCACTTTTTGGATCAGCTCTGGCTTATGTGCCTTAAAAATTCCTGGCAACCCACCATTCAGGTGCCTGTGTCTGTGCCCAAGAGCAAACATCCTGGCTCCACATTTTCCGAGCTGAAGCAGCTCTTCTCCGAACTGTGTTTGCAGGATGCTCAGAAAGGACAGGAAGCAGCAAATAGGGCCTCTTGGCTGTTGCTGGGGCCGAGTGGCTCACGGATCGGGTGAGTGGAGGCTGCATGCTCCGAGAGCACCTAAGGCACTATGGGCAAGCAGCCTTTTCTTTCTTCTTCTTTTTTAATGTTTATAGAATTTTGAGAGAGAGAGACAGAGACAGAGTGCGAGCAGGGGAGGGGCAGAGAGAGAAGGAGACATAGAATCCAAAGCAGGCTGCACGCTCTGAGCTGTCAGCACAGAGCCTGATGCGGGGCTTGAATCCATGAACCATGAGATCCTGACCCGAGCTGAAGTCAGAAGTTTAACCAGCTGAGCCACCCAGGTGCTTCATGCAAGCTGCCTTTTCTGAGGGACACTGAGTCCTCTGGGGAACACCCTTGTCTTGGGTTAGGCCAAATGCCTGTTGCAAAAAGTTTTCATTCAAGAGTTTTATGCTTTCCAAGGGCACCTGGGTGGCTCAGTCGGTTAAGTGTCTGACTTCGGCTCCGGTCACATCTCCCAGTTTGTGAGTTGGAGCCCCTCATTGGGCTCTGTGCTGACACCTCAGAGCCTGGAGCCTGCTTCCAATTCTGTGTCTCCCTCTCTCTCCGCTCCTCTCCTACTCCTGCTTTCTCTCTTTCTCGCAAAAATAAATAAACATTAAAAAAAAAGAGCTTTATGCTTTCCAGAGATTCCCACCTTCTTGGGCCCTCACACCCTCCTCACAGGTGGCAGTGTAACAAGTATAGGAACTGATGTCCCCAGAATTCCGTCTTTGGAGCTGCAGCACCCCAGTGGGTAAGAGGCAGACTCACGGCCTGGGGCCTGGCCTTCTCACCACTTGCTCCTGTGAGAGGAAGAGAAAGCCTTTCACCAGCCCCTCGAAAAGTCGTGAAATCAGACTCAGGACTGTTGCAGCCTCTGTCCCTCAATCCATCTTTTTTGCGCCCTGGTGAGGAAGTTAGATCATCAGATTCTACACGTGTCTGTTTCCTCTAGTTTCCAAATACTGAATCTTTCCCTGCCCTTGTGCCTTCCTTGCTGGGATGCTTTCCTGGGGATACCATCCATGCCATTAGTTCTTCTTAGAACTTGAAAGAGGGTAGTGAGGTTATATAGGAAGTGAGCAAGGACACAGGACAACCGTTGAAGGAGGTGTTTGTGATGGACTTCCTTCCAGACCGTAAACCCTAATACAAAGCAGCAGTGAGAGAAACCACTTGTATTCGGTTAAAAATGGAAAAAATGATGCATAAAACAGAGATGCAGAAATAGTAAAACTATGATTTGAGCTGAAATGACAAACTGGAAAACACAGACAGGAAAGAGTGAGAAGAAACCGCCTCCGATGTCATCGCTACGGTATATGTCAGTATAGACAATTACATTTGTAGCGATGCAAATACACTTTGAACAGGTAAGGGTTAAACCCTGGAAACTCGTCAGAATGTATTTTTAATTTTTTTTTAACGTTTATTTATTTCTGAGAGACATAGAGACAGAGTACAGGGGAAGGGCAGAGAGAGAGGGAGATATAGAATCCGAAGCAGGCTCCAGGCTCTGAGCCGCCAGCACAGAGCCCGACGCGGGGCTCGAACTCACAGATCATGAGATCATGACCTGAGCCAAAGTCGGCCGCTTAACCAACTGAGCCACCCAGGCGCCCCCAGAATATATTTTTAAAAGGACATTTATCCCAGTTGTGAAAGAGAGATGATTACATGACCAATTTTTTTACCAATAGACAGATATAAAGGTACATCATTAGAAATAGGACGAGTGACTTATATATTAAAGCCAAACACTTATAGGAAAATATAATTTTGAAAAGAGATAGAAAAAAGAGCAATAGAAGATTAATGAAAAAAAAGAAATGATCAAAACTTAAATTCAAAAGAGATCACTGAGGGACACCTGGGTGGCTTAGTCAGTTGAGCGGCCGACTTCAGCTCAGGTCATGATCTCACGGTCTGTGAGTTGGAGCCCCGCATCAGGCTCTGTGCTGATGGCTCAGAGCCTGGAGCCTGCTTCCGATTCTGTGTCTCCCTGTCTCTCTGCCCTTCCCCTGCTCATGCTCTGTCTCTATGTCTCTCAAAAATAAACGTTAAAAAAAATGTTCAAAATAGATCATTGATAGAATGTACATGGCAGGCCATAACTGAATTGAATTCAGCCAGTGTTTATAGATCATCTGCTAGATGCTTGGGACTCAGCAGTGACCAAGCCAGAACCACGGCCCTTGCCACCACATCGCTCATAAATTCTATTGGGTAAGAAATTAAGAGAAATTAAGGGTTAATTTACATATAAGAAAACACGGGCAGTGAACCCCGGCATGATTCTATATATAACTTCGATAATTACAGAATTATCTACAGATAATTCTAATTACAGAAATTCAGATTAAAGCAACTTGCAAATATTGACAGAAACCTATTAAACTAGCAAAAATAAATATAAATGCTGAGTGAGACACTTTGCGGGGTCATAGAGAAATGGGCACACCAAGGCCTTACTGATGGCACTGTAAATCTGTTCCATGTGTGTGCAAAGTAACTAGCATCATGTGACAAAAGCCATAAAACTCTTTTATCCCAGCGAACTGTTCTGAATTTGGCATTTCCTTTCTGAGAGATACCTCTGGGACATATTTCAAGAGGAAAAAAAGCAATTCCCACAAATGTGGTCAAAACCACGCTATTTATAGTAAGAAGAAATTAGGGGAAGGAAACAAAAATGTCCAGCAGCAGGAGGAAACTGTACCATTAGTGCGGGGTGGATAGTATATAGCCAGGAAGACACATGTCTATCCTCCAGCACTTAGCACACACTGTTCCTTGACCCTAGGACACTCTTCAAGTCTTAACCCCACACAACATCCTCAGGAAGGCTTCCTCAGTCCACAGCCTGGTCAGATCCCCTTATATCTCTCAGAGCTTCTTGTCCAGTTTATTCATAGCACTTAACAGAGTATGAGGTTATCTACATGACACTGTTGTATAGTGTCGACTCTCCCATTTGACTGGAAACTTCTCAGAAGCAGGGGAATTAGCCAATGCTTTGTGTTTGACCCCCAGTGTAGGGCCTGGGAAAGATGAACAAATGGTTCCATGGATGGATGGATGGATGGATGGATGGATGGATGGATGGATGAAATTTTGTAGATACAGTAAACCTCCTGTTTTCACATGACTTCATAGCTGACAAAGAACTTTGCCAAACATTCTGCCTTAACCCCCAATACAATCCTGTAAGGTAGAAATTTTTGTCTTTATTTTAAAAGTTGAGGAAGGGGTACCTGGGTGGCTCAGTCAGTTAAGTATCCAACTTTGGCTCAGGTCATGATCTCGCGATTCGTGAGTTTGAGCCCCACATCGAGCTCTGTGCTGACAGCTCACAGCCTGGAGCCTGTTTCACATTCTGTGTCTCCCTCTCTCTCTGCCCATTTCCTGCTTGTGCTCTGACTCCCTCTGTCTCTCAAAAATAAATAAATGTTAAAAAAAATTTTTTTAAGTTGAGGAAGCAAATGTTCTCTCAATAATAAGCTAAGTAATTTAGTTAACTACAGACATTTTATTTCTTGCTTTTCCCCCCCTCTTTCTCAAATAGATGTTGGCAAAGTTAACTTGGAACTAGTGACGGAATATTTCTTGTAAGCTTCCTATTTTTAAAAGGAATGACTGAAATACTACAGGGGAAAAAAAGCACAATGAATTTTTAAAGGAAAAAAAAAACCCTCTCTTTATCTATTTTAAAAAACTTTAGTGAAGAAAAAGTGATAAATTTTATTAAACACTCTTTGGCATTTAGATACTCTTAACTATGGAGAAGAAACTGGGGGTTATGGAGGGGGGAGAGTGGGGGATGGGTAAAATAGGTGATGGGGACTGAGGAGTACACTTGTCGTAATAAGCCCTAAGTAATGTACAGAATTGCTGAATCACCGTATTGTGCACCTGAACTAATATAACACTGTATGTTAGCTACATTGGAATTTTAAAAAATTAATACAAATAAAAACTTTGGGATAAAATACTGAAAAAGACACATTGAATTAGGAGCCTTTGGGCAGTGAGCTTCTAGTTATTTTCCTTATTTGTTTGTCTTATGTACCTGATTTTATTTTTTCTCTTTTTATGTCACTTTGAGAATTTCTGTCTTTATAAGTAAATCTTGCATTTCAGCATCTTCATCTGGTTTGTTAGCTGTGGCCAAGGACACCACCTCCCATAACTTAAACATTGTTTTTACATGGTTGTCAGATTGTCATTTTCATTCTTAGATTATTGAAGGTATATTTAAACCTTTTTTAATTTAGTCAGTTGATTATTGACTTTATTATTTTTTTTCAAAGACCCATGAACTGGCTTTATTTATCTTGGCTTTATTATCTTCCTTGTCTTTACTTCATTCTGGCTCTTCTGTGCTTTATCTATTTGTTCTAATTTTCCTGTTTTCTCTTAGCTTTCTATTCTAACTAGGGCGGGGCTGGGTTATGCTGTTTCACTTTTTCTTTTTGCAATTCTGTTCAGAGTTATGCATTTTCTTTTCCATTACTTGTAATGCTTTTGTTGTTCTAAAAATACATTCTGTTGTGACTTGGATTCTCTCTGCCTCACAAGCATGACTTAAAAGGGCATGTTTTCATGTTCAAAGAACTGACCACCTTCTAATCCTGCCTCCATCATTGGTCCTACCTCACTTTGCCTCTGTTTTGAGGTAAAATATTATCTTCTATCTCAAGAGGTGTGTGCCTCTCCCTGCTCCCTTTTTTCCTTTTCCTTTTTCCTTTTCCTTTTTCCTATTTACTTTTCCTTCACACTCAGAATTTAATCAGTAAATGCACACATTCCTATCTATTTGAACACAGAATTCGTTCTCCTGCCTCCTACATTGGTGATCTCCCATTTTTATTGCACCATGTAGCTCTATAATTCCACTCTTCATTTTTTGCATAATTCATCTGTCATAGTCTGCTAGTATTTTTCTTTAATTTTCATTAGTTTTTCTTTTCTATTTTGCCCTAGATTAGAGCACAAAGACTTAACATGGCTGTGTTTTGGGGTTTTGGTTGTTTGAGTAACTTTATTACTATCAGGGAGCCTTGGTTATTTCTTCTCATTGCCTTTGAAACGGTGTCAGCTTTTCACAGCCATGGGAACACGGTGGTATGGTGGGAGGGGACCAGACAGGACACCAGGCACTTGTATCGTCATCCTGGTTCTATTACCTTTGAGAAAAATGTCTCCCTGAGGTTCTTTATGTGCAAACTGTGCCTGACCTTACAAGGTTACTGTGAGGGTCAGCTGAAAAAGTGGGCACGAAAGTCGGTGCGTGCATTGCAAAGAGTCACCGAGAATGTGTCATCCTGTGATCCCAGCTCAACTTCCAGACGGTTTCCCTACAGTCTGACCTTGAGTGTGCCCTTGGAGGCAACAGATTGTTCTGTGTTGACTGTTTAACATACCATCATAGGTTTGCTTGTAAGTTATTTTCTTACTTCTGTTTCCCATTGATCTGGTTTCTATGGTAATATTTCCTTGTGTTTGTTTGTCTTGAGTGACATTGGCGGCAAACCATTACAGTAATTCTGATATTGCAACATTTTGAGTAGACATGCTTTTTCAGAGGGGATTATATTGTTTTTCCTCAGTCATTTCATTAACTGCCTCATTGAATTAATCTTCCTCCTGTGAGTTTGAAAAGAAGGCTCTCTTTCTCTCTCTCTCTCTTTTTTTAACAATTTATTGTCAAATTGGTTTCCATACAACACCCAGTGCTCATCCCAACAAGTGCCCTCCTCAGTGCCCATCACCCAATCTCCCTCCTCCCCTGCCCCCCATCAACCCTCAGTTTGTTCTTAGTATTTAAGAGTCTCTTATGTTTTGTCTTCCTCCCTCTCTGTGGCTTTTTTTTCCTTTCCCCTCTTTCCCTCCCCCATGGTTTTCTGCTAAGTCTCTCAAAATCCACCCATGCGTGGAAACATATGGTATCTGTCTTTCTGACTGATTTATTTCACTTAGTATAATACCCTCCAGTTCCATTCACGTTGCTACAAATGGCCAGATTTCATTCTTTCTCATTGCCACCTAGTAGTCCATAGTATATATACACCACATCTTCTTTATCCATTCGTCAGTTGACAGACACTTAGTCTCTTTCCATGATATGGCTGTTGTTGAAAGGGCTGCTATGAACATCGGGGTACATGTGCCCCTATGCATCAGCACTTCTTGATCTTTTGGGTAGATTCCTAACAGTGCTATTGCTGGGTCATAGGGTAGTTCTATTTCCATTTTTTTGAGGAACCTCCACACCATTCTCCAGAGCAGTGTGGAGGTTCATTTTTCTTTATCTGTCCCTTCCTTTACTCCCTGAAGTGATTTTCAGGTCTCTTTTGAAACTCTCCTTTACACTACAGAGCCCTCCCAGGCTTTTTGCTAATTTACTTACTGTCCTTTCCCTTACCTTTTTATCATGTTTCTAATTTACTTATCTCAACAGGCATCCGTTTGGATTTCAAGAATCTCTGTTTCTTTGTTTTCCTTTTTTAATGTGTGGGTCTCTGTTGATGGAATGTTCCGAGATCTCAGGTCTTGACTTCTCTAGTCTTCATTTGACTTGTTATCATCTGTGTCACTGCTACCATAACAAAGTACCAAAGCTTGGTTGGCTTAAAATAACAGAAATGTATTGTCTCAAGTTCTGGAGGCCAGAAGTCTGACATCAAGACGTCAGGTCTATGTTCCCTCTCAGCTCTAGGGGAGGGTCCCTCCTCACCTCTTTCTAACTTCTGGTGGTAGCTAGCAGTCCGTGGCTTTCCTTGGCTTGTAAATGCATCACCTCAGACACCTGCCATTTTTCCCTGCATGTCTTCACATCATCCTCTCTCTGCCTTTGTGACTAAATGTCCCCTTTGTCCTAAGGACACCAGTCAGTCATATTAGATGAGGACCTACCCTAATGACCTCATTTTAACTTAATTATCTCTATAAAGACCCTGTTTCCAATGAAGCTCACACTCGGATGTACTGGGGGTTAGGGCTTCATCATACCTTTTATGGGGAACCCAGTTCAGCCCGTAACACCATCCTTGTGGCCGCCGCTCCATTGCCCTTGACCTGGGTCCGCCACTCACAGCCACTTCACGTGCACTGGCAGACATCCAGTGTCCTGCTCACATTTGCATGCTAAATGTTCCCTCTCTTCTTGAGAACTTTGCCCTGCCAGAGTGCAGGGACTTGAGCGGCAGGTGTTACGTGGAGGTGTTCCTCTCAGAGATGAGGGGGCAGGCATGGTTGGTTCTTGTGTTTCGTAGCCCTCACGGGCACAAGGAGGCTGGGACAGAGCCGTGGCCCCAGTGTGCCCATCCTCTGTCCAGCCGAACCCCGTCATCCATGGCCTCCTCTCACAGCCTGGTTCCCAGAGAACATTTGCAGGCATCTGTGCTGTTAGTGTTTCCTTTGGGCTTGTTCCTCAGGCTTCCTGGCGAGTCAGTTCGGTTGAGATTAGACCATTGCGGCCTCTACAGCGGTCTGCTTGCCCTGACTGCTCCTCTCCATATCAAAAGGTTGTTCCTGTCTTTCTGGCTGGCTCAACAAGGAGAAGGCCCCGCTGCCATCATCCCAGGAATTTTTGCTTAATCCTAGGAAGAAGGGGTTGTGTTTTACGTTGGTCAAGGATTCACACATAACATTTTACAAGATTCTATGTATCCCCATCCCGTTTTATTTATTTTTAAGTTTATTTATTTTCAGGTGGGGGCGGGGAGCATGTGAGAGCAGGGGAGGGGCAGAGAGAAATAGAGGAAGAGAATCCCAAGCAGGCTTTGCACTGTCAGTGCAGAGTCTGACATGGGGCTCGAACTCACAGACCATGAGATCATGACCTGAGCTGAAATCAAGACTCGGATGCTTAACCGATGGAGCCACCCAGGCGCCCCTCCCCCATCCCCTTTTAACATGGGTGTCTTGATTGTATAGACTAATTCTATAAGCTGCCTTTTTGTGTCTTTCCTAATGTCATGGAGTTCTAGTCAGTTACCTCAAGGGATTTATAGTCTCTAGGAGGGAAGATTCTTACACAGTTAACCGTAGGTCACAGGTCAAACGCTGACCAACTGGGAACGATGAATTGGCAACACAGGAAGAAGAGGTACGAATTCTGCTCTGGGGGCCCCGCGGAGACCAGTAAGGTCCTAACATTGAACCTCTACTCTAATGAGACTGTTCTCCACCTAACCAATAGGAGAGGCACTCAGCACCCACCCCACCCCCACCGCCTGTCACCAACCTGCAACTGTCACGGTTAAAAGCCAGGCTGAAAGCATTGTAGACCACAGCCCTCCACTTACCAGTTATCTTTCTTCCACTAATAAAGGTTGCACTGACATAAAAGCAACCATAAGTGATATCATTGTGGTCCACCAGCTCTCTCACTGTGACATTTTATGTCCGGTGGCTTCAAGAAGGATTGTGCAAAGGCAGGTAATTGCCCTCCTGGACCACAGCCTCCACTACAGGACAAGAAGATCTTCCATACACACAGAAGCACCCCAAACATCACTGCCCATGCATCTAGCCCTTCTTGATTCAATCCTAATCACTAACACTGTTTCAGGAAACAAGTTTCTAAGTCCTCACACCGTGCCTTCTAGAAGAGCAGCACTTCCTTCTCTTTGGCCCAAAATTTAAAGGGGTCATGCTTGAGGACAAACGTGAGCACATGTCTGTTTGCTCTAGAATGGAGGTGCCTGAACCACGGTGCTGGTGAACTGGGGGGATCTCTGCATCCAGCTGTCTTTGATTTTGCAATTCAGCATGCATTGGATTTCATTATGCAATTGCTGGCTTCTGTCCCCCGGAACCTTGTTTATTGTGATCCTGCCCGGACTAAACACAAATAAGTATTGAAGACTTTGGGGCTTACCCGGCTCAATTTCCATGTGAAGTGTACTGACATCTTCTTAACTCTTCATGGGTTAAATTCCTTTCACTGTTCTGTAACAGTTTGGGCACGCTACAATGTTTGTGCACCCTAATAACCTTTGTAAATGAAAGTTTTCAAACCAACTCAAGACCAGATAGAAATCTCACCCATTTATTTTTAGCTCCCAAGCCCAGAAATCTTTTCACAAGGATGTTTATATTCTGAGGGCATTTTCCTATTTTCAGACTTCTGCTTTTTCTGACTTCTCTGGGAGCTTGACTTTAACAGATTTCAACTCTGCAGAAGCTCTGGTGGGTGTAAGACCCAGAAGGAACTCGATTTTAGGAACTGGCAGCATCTGCTCCCCCCCTTCTTCTTCATGTCTGGGGAATTCAATGGACCGCAGCCACTCACTTGTTACTGATGATTTTCTTCTGCTAGAACAGTGCCCACACTCCAAAAGAAGCACATGTGGTTTCCCTACAAATGTTCTTTCTTGGCTTTGTGGTCAACATCACCTGCTCATTGTCCATGAAGATCAAGAAACCCATGAGTTAGGGTGACCAGATGCACATTTAACACACACACACACACACGCACACACACACACACACACACACACACACACAGGTCTTCCCTTCAAACCATGACCTCCCTGCACCTTGGTTCCATCTGACAAGTCCACTCTGTAATCTGCCCCAGTGCTCACAGAATGGCTTACACATGGAGGTTCTCAAGCAAACATTGCTAAATGTACAAATGCAAGTGAAGCAAGGTGGCGTCCCTGTCATGTAACTGGAGGCGACGCAGACCCTAGTTGGGGATGAGGACCAAACTTGCACCAAAGCTTGCACAACTACTAGGATTTAGACAGGAGGTAAGAGGACTGTGAATTCCAGGGGAGAGAAATCGGAGTGGGGCACAGAGCCGGGAGGAGGTTTCTTGCCCGCTTCGTCATGGTGGCAGCAGAGTGTGAAGGCAGAGGCCGGCCAGCCAGGCCTGCAGAAACTTGGTCCTTGAGTGACCTCATGACCCCCACCGTCAAAAGGAGGCCAGTTTTCAGGAATAAGCTTTTCCAAAAACTGTCTTACCTCCAGCTCCACACTGTGTTTGCCACAGTATCCAAGCATCACCAAACCACACACATTCCAGGGGCACTATCAGCACCCCAGCAGTCCTTTGGAAGATGGGACAGTCCGTTACTGACAGCGAGGTCACAGCCTACCCTTGATCCCCACAGCCTACCTAGGAATTTCAGCATTGGGTCCACTTTCTGAGCCCTGTGGTTCATTCATGAACAGGCCGTTTCTGTGCTTTAATTGGCACTTTTTCCTTGGCCTTGAATCCTCTGCTCTTGGGAGCATGCCCATCCCCCCAATTTCTTCTGGCTACAACAAATTATTAACTCCACCAGCCCTCTGCCAACAGGAAGGCAGAGGGTGGGGAGGAAACAGTGAGGCGTAAAGCTGGAGACTGACTGGGGAGACTGGCAGTGGGGCTCCCCAGGGAAGGAGTTCGGGTGTCCTCTTGCATTCCGGAGTGGGGGTGGGGGGGGCTGAAAGATTTTGAGCGGACCTTGATGTTTTAGGATGATCGATCTAGTTAGAGGTGTAAAAATGGACTGGATTTGCAGTTCTCGCTCGTTTGATTCTTGTCAGTGCACAAACATTTATTTAGTGTCTGCTAGGTATGCTGCTAGGTATGATGCTGACCTTCAGACTATCAGTCAAGGCTCTACACGGGGGTGCACACCAGCCAGGTTCTGGACAAGACAAGCCCCACCTGCTGGGGCACAGGAGATGACCCTTGGTCTGAGTTAGGACAGAACAAAATCAGCAGGCAAGTTCATATAAGGGGCGTTGAGCCAGACAGAGCCCAAGACTGTATCTACATCCACCACCACTTGCCCGAGGCCCCCACATGGAGTTAGGCAGACACAGGGCTCGGAGTCTCCTGGGGTCAAGTGTCTGCTCTTCATGCAATTACAAGCTGCAGCTCTGGACTCCTGGAACGTGTAGGAGATGCAGGAGGGAGATGGCCATTGTCAGAAAGAACACCTAAGCTCATCCACCAAGGATGTCTAAAGCATTTGTAGCACAAGTGGTGCATACGTGGTTCATGTCACAGTAATAATCCAATTCATTTCTCTTTTTCATTTACTTTTGATAGTCCTATAGTTTTATGTATAAAGATTTTAATAGACACCCAAGATTTAGTTTCAAAAATCAAACCTAAAACCAGCCTCCTCGTCAACTTACATTTGTTTGGCTGCTGTTTCCATTCAAGTCCAATCCACTTGATATTAATTGACCAGAATGGCCACACACAGTGAGTGGAGAGTGAGCCTGCAATCTGGGCCCCCTTGGCTTTGTGTCAAGCTGTCTGGGCCTGGGCCTGAGACCTGTGTGTGTCTCCAAGAACCCAGGAAGAGGAGGCAACCAGTCCCCTTGGAGGGCCTTCTTTGACTTGGCATTGCAAAACCTGACACAGTGACCTTCCTCCCAGCCTGCTCCTGGGTTGGCTGTCTGGCTTATCCCAAGGCTCCTGGTAGGAGAGCACTGTCCTTCTAAGCACACAAGCCAGACAGAACCCTGGCTCCAGAAGTGACTTAGACATCATCTGGTCCAAACCACTTATTTAACAGATGAAAGCCAATAATAACCAGATGAAGGGTGATACAGTTATGAATTATGGAAAGATTAGGGAGAAGCACACATTACTGTATTTGAAATGAAGGCATCAGGATGCACTCATGTGTAATACAGAGCTGTGTTGGATCGATGGGCTGAGAAGCAGCGACACCCCACCAGCAGTGGGTACACCTAACACCAGTTCATGGTTTCTAAATACCATTTTCTGCTAAAGGAAATCGGGGCTGATTCCAGGGCTGGGGCTTGGAAAGCACCAGAGGAGACTGGAGCATCTTATTTTGCCTGGAAGTAAGGAAGTGCCCAAAACACGTAGGGACATGCCAAAGGATCACAAGAGCCACTTTGATGGGACTCTCACTGGCCAAATTGGGGATGATCTGAGCAGCAAAGGAAATAATGATAATAGTAATTGCAATACTTCGAGTAACAAAAAGAATCCATGAGTCCGTATTGATACTTAAAAGGGGCAGGGAGACACTCTTCTGCACAGAAGAATGCCAGGTAACAAGTGTAGAAGGAATGATTGTTTTAGAAAAATCACCGCTTTGCAACCATCGGCGTACTAACCGAGTCAGGCCAGGATCAACAGTGGACACTGAAATCACTGGATGAAATGGTGTAAGAAGACAAGATATTCACTAGTCTCGGGGTATCCCCCACACATTGCTCATTAGTCACAGAGAGTAAAATGCACCTTTACCAAGGAGGGATCTGACGGGCACTGCCTTCAACAAGAGGTCAGGCCCGGCATCACCAACGGAGGAATAACCAGACATCGGGTGCCCTCGGGTGAGGCCCAATTGACAGGACTCATTGTTGTCTGGGATTTTTGCCCAAAATGCTTAACTTCAATCTCAACATTGGGAAACAATTGAGTAAATTCAGATTATGGGGTATTCTATGAGACAACTGGAATGACTTGAAAAATTGCAATGCCCATGTTGGAAAAGACATAAAAAGCCACGAGAACCCTTCTAGCTTAAAGTATAGGGACATGACCAATAAAAGCAATGAGTGATTCTTGGTGGGATCCTGGATCAGGACATAAAATAGTTACAAAAGACATTTCTGGGACGGCTGGGACGATTTGAATGTAGAGTATGGATTTGATAATATTGTTTTGAGTTCGTTCCTTGAAAATGAAAAATATATGATGGTCATATAGTAAATTATGCTTGTTCTGCAGAGATACATGCTGAAGTATTTAGGGGTGAAGTGCCGTGGTGGCGATAATTTACTTGGAAATGATTCAGCAAAAAATGAAAAGTGTCTGTGGAGAGAAAGGAGAGAAAGCAGATGTGGCAACAGATTAACAGCGGAATCTAGGGGCAGGGCATTTCAGGGGTACTCACTGCGTCCAAGTTCAGCTTTTCTGCAGTTCTGAAATTTTTCAAAATAAAAAATTGTGGGGGGAACAGTAATGACAATAGAAACAGCAGTGGAGTGACTTATCTTTTTTAAAAAATCAGCTGAAGTTAAAACTCCATTCTTTTGGCCCCCAAATCCAGTATGCCATCACCTGTCCCTCTTCATCCACGTGAATGGAGAGAGAGATAAGACAGACAGAGATAGAGTCCTTCATCCCCTGGTTCAAAGACCAGAGCTTTGAGAGGGTATAAAAGACCAACACATTTCAATCCTGGCAGCTCAGCTGAGGTAAAGACAACACACATCGCCATCTAGTGGCCGCATAAGGAAATCTGTCTGCTGCTGCCAACGTTGAAAGCAAACTTACCCTGGTTATGGGCTTTGGTCTCTCCCGCCATGGGCTTGGTGATTACATTTTCCCATTTGCCAAGCACTGGTTTTTGTTTCTCTAATTTTCTCACACGCCCTTCCAGCTGCTTTGGAGAAACAAGCCCAAAAGCTGATTTCCTCCTCCCCCGCCCCCCAGAAACCTAACTGAGCCCCAAATTCTTTGATAATCCAGAAAAAAGAAAAAAAAACCTTATTCATGCGCATTTAACCAGATCTCTTTTTACCACCACACGCCAGCAAGCTGCTGGCCTTTCTGACTCTCTCTTGTGGAAATAAACAAAGACCAACCAAACGAGGAAAACAAAGGCGATTTATTCAGAGCTCACTATAGGAAAGGAATCAACTACGTTCGCTTGTGTTTTGGCAGGAGAATGAGAAAGCTTTATAGCAGAGGAAAGGAAAAGCCTTGGGTGTGCCCCAACTGGAGGCTGTCAATGGGAAAGCTGGAGGCAGCTAAATAGAAGGGGGGCGATATTCTACGTGTTTGATTGGGGGAGCATTTTGGCTTTCTCTGGTTGATTAAAGTTGGACGTAGGGCCAAAGACTAGTGAAGCTGTCCACTATGAAACAAGCCCTGACCATTTGGGTCCAACTGTTCCAGAAGCTATTGTGTTGCTTTCTGGATTGATGTTAGCTATGGAGGCTTGGCTTCCTATGAGTCTGGCTTAGAGCAGGCTGGCTTCCTGGGCTGCTTACTACAGATAAGGGGGTTAGTTTCCTGGGCAGATTGCCACTTATTGTGTGTCAAAGTTCCATGTTTTATATATGGCCTGGCCATTGTGTATTCAGTCTCTCTCTCTCTCTCTCTCTCACTGGAAGCAGCCCATCCACAAAGCACCCAACGTGGAGCCTGCTGTGTTGCAGGCAGCAGCATCCCTAATCCCAGAGAAGAGGCCCCTGGAGGGAGGTCAGAAGAGCGTCAGCCTTCTTCTCCAGGCTGGGGAGGTTCCTCTAAGTGTAGGTGGCCTCCCCTCTGTACACAGCAGGTGCCATCCCTGCTGATTCCTGCCCTGTAAGAGGGAACGCGTGCTCCCTCTAGAGGCCAGAGAGTGAGGTGAAGTCTTGCAGAGATGACTGTGAGACGCAGGTGCAAATGGGAACAGGGACGTCCCCAATGCCAGCGGCCAAGATCCTGACACCCAGGGACTCCAGCAGACTCATGCGTGAATAAATCATTGCTTTATCCCAAGCCTACGTTGGCCGTGGGCTCACCATCCAAGGGTGCTTTTCTCCTTTCTCCAAATCCAGGCGCTTCGTGTGAAGTGGTCCAACCTCAAGTTACCCTGGGTGGATCTCGACTGGCTCATAGACATCTCCTGCCAGATCACGGAGCTGGATCTTTCTGCTAACTGCCTGTCTTCCCTCCCCTCCGTCATCCCCTGGGGACTCATCAACCTCCGGAAGCTGAACCTCTCCAACAACCACCTGGGGGAGCTGCCTGGCGTGCAGTCATCGGATGAAATCATCTGTTCCAGGTGGGCGCTCGGCCCGCGCAGGCCTCCTGGAGTGGGGACGGGGACCTCCGCACCCAGCCACCACCCCTGCCCTCCTCCTGCACGCGCTCCCTGAGTGGCCTTTGTGGTGTTGAAAACAAACTCTCAGGAATGGGAGAGAAGTTCTGCCTGCCCTTATACAAGCTCTGAGGAATAAGCCCTCCCCTCCTTCCAAGGTCAACGCAGAGAAGTTTAGAGGGGTGGTTTGTCTGGTATACATTTACACTCCCACTGGTGGCCGTGTGGCCCTGCCTGCCCGAGATGTCCTGTCTTGGTCTCCCACACAGGAATCAGAGGATGCTGACATACTCCCAACTGATGGAAAGTTTTATTCCACCTCCCAGGAAAAGTTAAGTGGGAAGGGCCTCATACAGAGAGTTAAGGGCAGGTAGACTGTGTGGACAGTTCCTGGCCTCCTTTCTTTTAGGGGGAGAGCTTGAGAAGAGGCCTGCACCTTCCCCCTGCAGCACAATGGGCAGGGGAAGGATTTTTACCTTCATGGATGCATTGATGGTACCTACCTGCAAAGCCTCATCTTCTTTTTTTAATTTTTTTAATGTTTATTTTTGAGGATAGAGACAGAGCATGAGTGGGGGAGAGGCAGAGAGAGGGAGACACAGAATCGGAAGCAGGCTCCAGGCTCCAAGCTGTCAGCACCGAGCCTGACCCAGGTCTTGAACCCACAAACCTCGAGATCATGATCCAAGGTCGGACGCTTAACTGACTGAGCCACTCAGGTGCCCCACAAAGCCTCATTTTCTAAAAGACTTGAGCCTTAGAGCTAAGGCTCTAAGCGAAGTTAAGGGAGAATATTGCAAAGAGCATGGGGTCAGACATAACCCATGAGGAAGAAGGCCGCACACAAACATTTAAGATCAAGTGCCATCTGAGTGGGGTCCCTAATGAGGGTGCCTGAAAGCAGCGCCCTGTGGCCTTCCAGGAACTTTCGGGACACCAGCTTCTCTTGCTATCATATGTCGAGAAAGGTTTGCGTCCCTATCGGTCAGTGAGCCCAGGGCGCACCAAAGAGACAGTTGATTTTCTTTGTCTACACGTGACATGGTAACGGTTAGTGCGATGGATACAATTGTACTACTGCATTTTCAGTGCACACACCTTAGCTTGGTGCGAGGGGAAAAGAGAAATACGTGTACAGACACACACGGAATAGTGACGCTTAACCTCTTTGTTCTGATGCCTTGACTCCCTTCCTCCCCAACCACAGGCTCCTGGAAATTGACATTTCCAGCAATAAATTGCCCCATCTCCCACCGGGATTCTTGCACCTGTTAAAACTTCAAAAACTGACAGCTTCAAAAAACTACTTGGAAAAATTGTTTGAAGAAGAAAACGGTATGTTGTATCATCAGTAACCTGACTTACTTTGTCACGGTGTTCTTCTTGAGAGGACCTTTTTTTTTTTTTTTTTTTAATTTACCGATGTATTTATTTATTTTTTCCCCTAGCCACTAACTGGATCGGTTTGAGGAAGCTGCAGGAACTCGATATTTCTAACAATAAATTGACGGAACTCCCTGCCCTCTTCCTTCATTCTTTCAAGTCACTCAGTTATCTGAATGTCTCCAAAAATAACCTGAAGGTGTTTCCAGATGCCTGGGCCTGCCCTTTGGTTAGTATTGTACCAGCAATCCGGCTACAGATTGATCGTTACCCAGGACTCTCTCAGTGCACTCACTTCCGCCCCCCAGTGGCCACACTGGGTAGCAGCACTGCTGTTCCCCTTTTAAAGCCGGAAGAGTGTCCCTCAGGAGCATCCAGCCTCTGAGTGTCTCAGGCAGGTGACTCACCTGAGAGCCGCGCGCCTGGCTCCAGGCTTGAGGTTCACACCATGACGCCCATAGAACGTTCCACAGTCACAGCTTGCATGTCTGACGTAGGAAGACTTCTGCTCCAGAAGGGGGACACAGTGCCTTTCAGATAGCGGTAAAATCAGAATAAGGAAGGGAAGCAGAAATCACCTTCCTCCACAGCACTGCCAGTTACATGGTGTTTCTGCTTCTTGGGAAGTTTGCTTGTTAAAACAGATGGAAGAGCATAAAGAATATTTATGTTTTATTGCCGTAGGTTTTAAACCAAGAAATCCTCCGTCACTAGCATTAACATTCCGGTGGAAACATATGTGTGTGGGAAACGGACTCCTCTCTAGAGGATGGCCCTGAACGATGCCTTTATTTCCAAGGACAATAGGCCAGATGTTCTGGAATGAAAGGAAAGGACTATGAGCCACCTTTGTCTCTCTCAGGAAACCATTCCCGACCCTTCCTTGGAGCAAAAGGACAGGAAAACGGGACAATGACACTTTGTAGCGTCTTAACTCTGTTACCCTTATGACAGAGGCTTATTGTAGTATTCTGCTTTTTAACCTCAGATTTGGGAACAGGGCCCCACGGCGCTTGAAACGCTAACTAATGTCTCGTTCTCTTTCTTGTCAAACTCTCAGAAATGTTGTAGAGCATCCAAAAACAGCCTGGAATCTCTACCAGACAAAATGGCTGTCTTCTGGAAAAACCACCTCAGGGATGTGGATTTCTCAGAAAACGCTCTCAAAGAAGTCCCCCTGGGGCTTTTCCAGCTCGATGTGAGTCGAACAGGCCCTCTAGTTCTCATTTTCAGCTTTTGTGAGGAAATCGCTCCACATTGCCGTGCAATCCATATGCTTCTCCAGAGCTTCTGAGACCAAAGGAAAAAAAAAAAAAGTTGAGCTGTCAAAAATGTGCATGTTTATGAGCAAAGATTGGGAGGAAGTGAGCAAAATGAAAACATCTATATGAAGGGGAAGGGAGAGCGTGGGGTTTTATCCTTCAGGACTCTTCAGGGTTGGAAATTGTAAGCACAGCCCAGCAGCCCTCTTTCTGACCTGCTCTGGCTCTGTCCTTCCCACCCCCCACCCCCCTCCACCACCCCCCACCCCCCTCCACCACCCCCAGTGGGCCCACTGAGGCCCGTGTGCAGAGCAGAGGGAGCACTGCAGGACAGAGCCTTCTTGGCCTCCCACCCCCACCCCATCTCCCTCCACAGAGCGGGCAGAGCTGGAATTTCTGGGGGTTAGAAGCTTCTTTGGATGCAAATTCAGGAAAGTACCGTTTGCCACAGTCCCGTGTCCCCCCCCCCACCCCATCCTGACCTACCAGCACAGGGCTGCTTTCTTGTCTTGGGGTGTTTGCAGATCTCTTTCCCCCACTGGAATGGGAACCCCTAAAGGCCTAGAGCACAGATCATATTCATCTCTTGGCTCTGGGCGCCAACCCCAGATCAGGGGCCTGACAAGTGTTGCCAGAAGATATCAGGGCAGCCTCGGGGAGAGGGCACAGGCCTCGGCCCCCAGTCCTGCCAAACTAGCCACCTGGGCCCCCATAAGTTCTCCTGCCAGGAAAAGTGAAGGGACCCCGAAAGGGCCAAGAAGGCACCTTGCATCTGTGTGTTCTCAGGGAGGGCGGCTATCAAGCCTCAAGCCCCGAGGTGTGCACGTTTCAATGGGGGCCCTGGTAGGTGAAGACAGAGGTCACTGCTACCCTCAGGGATGCTCCTGGCCATACGCTCAGTCCAGTACCCCAGCTCCTGCCCTGGGGGAGAGCCCCCAAGTCAGCCCCCAGCTCTGGGTCCATTTCTTCCCACCAGCAGCTTGCCAAGTTGGTTTTCTGGTTCCCAACGGGGGCCAGAAGCGCAAATCAGGAGGGAAAGAACTCTGTCTGGGACCTTACTACTCGGCTCTGGGGGAATTCGTGTTTGCTCACGGTCTTCCCCTCCCGATGGAGATACTGGGAGGCCCTGCACGACTTCCGGTGACAAGCTGGTTGTGATGGTGGGGGCAGCGTGGATCCCTTTTGACAAGGGAAGAGACAAGTGCATGGAGTAAGGAGTTTCAAGCAGGCAGCCTGTTGACACTCCTGAGCCACCACCATAGAGGACAGGATAGTCGGTGTCCCTAGTGGTCACAATATGGGGCGCCTGGGTGGCTCAGTCAATTAAGCGTCTGACTTCAGGTCAGTTCATGATTCCGCAGTTCATGAGTTCAAGTCCTGCATTGGATTCTGCGTCTCCCTCTCTCTCTGCCCCTCCCCCACTTACATTTTGTGTGTGCCTCTCTGTCTCTCAAACATAAATAAACATTAAAAAAAAAAAAACTTAAAAAAAAAAAAAAGAAAGGTCACAATCTTCCCCCTGTACTCCCAAGTAAAACACGTTACAAGTTCAAGGGTAGAGTTTGTGTCCCTCAGTGACTGGTGGGCAGACAGAGGGCCAAGAGCCAGGGAGCCAGCAGGGGGCACTGCAGGCACCCGGGTGGTGCCAGGTGCCAGGCCCCTGGCCAGGAGAGGGTGCCCGGCTGGGGCGGATGACCCTCTGTGTCCCTGTCACCCTGCCCCTGCCAGGGGCATCACCTGAGGAGGTCATGGGAGGCAATGGCGCCCAGCACTGTGCTGTAGCCCCTCCCCCGTGGTGTGATGCCTCGTCCTCCAGGCCCCTCAGCATCAGCTGCTGTTCCCAGGACAGGTCCATGAATCGCTCTTAAGTCACTCTTAAGAAGGCCCAACTCTGAGAAGTACTTGGACTCCGTTCATTCTGAAATTAACTGCCTCCCATTGATCTGGAGGAAAAAACTGTGTATGAACTGTCCTGTTTGCTGTGTTTGGAATAATTTCAAGTGCTTTTTCTTCCTTCCTTCCTTCCTTCCTTCCTTCCTTCCTTCCTTCCTTCCTTCCTTCCTTCCTTCCTTCCTTCTTTCCTCTTTCTTCCTTCTTTCCTCTTTCTTCCTTCTTTCCTTCCTTCCTTCCTTCCTTCCTTCCTTCCTTCCTTCCTTCTTTCCCCTTCCTTCCTTCCTTCCTTCCTTCCTTCCTTCCTTCCTTCCTTCCTTCTTTCCTTCCTCCCTCCCTCCCTCCCTCCCTCCCTCCCTCCCTCCCTCCCTCTCTCTCTCTCTCTCTCTCTCTCTCTCTCTCTCTTTCTTTCTTTCTTTCTTTCTTTCTTTCTTTCTTTCTTTCTTTCTTTCCTTCTTTCTTTTCTTTCTTTCTTCATGGGGCTCCATCCCACAACTGTGAGATCATGACCTGTACCGAAATCAAGAGTCAGACACTCAGGGTGCCTGGATGGCTCAGTCAGTTAAGCGTCTGATTCTTGATTTTGGTGCAGGTCATGATCTCACGGTTCGTGAGTTCCAGCCTGGCATCAGGGTCTGTGCTGGCAGCAGTGAGCCTGCTTGGGATTCTCTCTTTCTCTGCCCTTCCCTCACTCTCTCTCTCAAAATAAATAAATTAAGTAAAAAATAATAAAAAAAAAAAAGAGTTAGACACTGAACTGACTGAGCCACCCAGGTGCCCCAATATAATTTCATGAGTTCTAAGAGACTACTGAGCCCCACACTATTGGAATCTTTATGAAAATGAATCCATTATCATTAGGTTACATTTTATCAGGGAACCGGCCTTTCTTTTCTGTTTTTCCTCCCTTTCGTGTTTGATGGTACCTTTGCCTCTCTCACTGTCTCTCTCTCCCTCCCTCCCTCCCAGGCCCTCATGTTTCTGAGGTTACAGGGCAACCAGCTCGTGGCACTGCCTCCTCAAGAGAAGTGGACCTGCAGACAACTTAAAACCCTGGATCTCTCCAGAAACCAATTTGGCAAGTAAGCATGGGGTTTCTTCACCCTGGCGAGTTCTCAAATGTGTGTGTAACCGCAGTCAAGCCGACCCTTGGCTTGGGGCCTCTGGTGGTGTGTCAGGGTCGCCATAACAAAGTACCTCAGGCTGGGGGGCTTAAACAATGAACATTTATTTCCTCGCCATTTTGGAGGCTGGGGTCTGAGATTAAGGTGCCAGCAAGGTTGATTTCTCCTGTGGCCTCTCCCCTTGGCTTGAATGTAACTACCTTTTCCCTGGGTCTCACATGGTCTCCGTGTGTCCTGATCTCTTTTTTCCTAGAAGGACACCAGTCAGACTGCATTAGAGTCCATTTGTATGACCTCATTTTAACTCGTGCACCTCTTTAAAGACCCAGCCTCCAAATACAGTCACATTCTGAGGTCCTGGGGGTTAGGACTTCATTTTAATTTTTTTTGAACGTTTGTTTATTTTTGAGAGACATAGAAACATAGCGTGAGCAGGGGAAGGGCAGAGAGAGAGGGAGATACAGAATCCGAAGCAGCTCCAGGCTCCGAGCCGTCAGCACAGAGCCCTGACACAGGGCTCGAACTCACAGACCGTGAGATCATGACCTGAGCTGAAGTTGGCCGCTTAACCAACTGAGCCACCCAGGCGCCCCAGGACTTCCAAACATAATTTGGAAGAAGGGGGCACAACTCACCCAAAACAATGTCCCGCCATTTCTAAGTTTTAAAGGCTCCTAGAGACTCTTATGTCAGCCTAACCTGTCATTCCACTCCAAAGTTTAGGCTAATCACTAGCCCAAATGCACATCCAATGAATAAGAATCACTCCCAAAGCTGTCTAATAAGATAGGAAAATCTGAGGAGGAACCCAGCTGGTCCTTGGGGCCCTGGAGACCAGCCTCCTGATTTCACTTGCTGAAGCCCAACCCCCAAGGAGAGCCCCCACCCCCATGAGAATGTGTAATATGAAACAACTACTGGGAAAAGCCTTCCTGACAGGCACAGAAATGCTTACACCTGCCTGAAATGGAGAAGCTCAAGAATGGAAATCGCCATTGATCATTCCAGTGTTTGACCACCTCCTCTAGAGGTTTTTTACCCCCCAAAGATTTATGAACATCACTAGCACAGTTAGCAGGCAGAGGCTGTGGGTGCTTACATAGCAGCTGCAGGGGGCCCAAGCACCCTGCTGATCGAATTTTCTCCATTATGTCTGCATGGCTTGGCTTTATATAATCACAGCAAAATAGTAATGTCTCTGCCATGCTTTCCTCAAAATCCGACCTTTTTTTTTCTTTCTTTCTTTTTTGGCCCCTACAGAAATGAAGACGGACTTAAAACAAAGCGTATTTCCTTTTTCACCACCAGAGGGCGCCAGCGTTCTGGGACGGAGACAGGTGAGTGTGGCCGGTGCCGCAGAGCAGACAGCTGGGCGGGTGTTCCCTGCTCCACCACAGGGGGTCGCTCTTGAATGGGGCTTTTCCTGGAAAATCTGGGCATGCACCGTCCCCATTATTCAACTCTCCCCATTTGGCCTGCAAGTACCCTGAAACCCTCTCTCCTGCTTGCAGTCCGATGAGACTGGTAGCTGCTGTGTGGATGGCTCTGCCGTGAGCAAGCACTGCCCTAGATACTGTGCACGTGTTAGAGCCTTTCTTGAAAGCCCACAGCGTGGGGTATGGATTGGGGTTCTCCGTCTTGCAGGTGAAGAACCTGAGGCTCCCACCGTTGTGCCTTCAGCTCAAGCTTCCATCACAAAGCGTCCAATCACAGATTGGGCAGCTTAGACAATGGAAATTTATGTTCTCACAGTTCTGGAGGCTGGCAGTCTGAGATCAGAGTGCTAGCACGGTCACCTCTGGTGAGAGCCTTCTTGCTGTGTTCTCGCAAAGACAGACAGACAGACAGACCAAGCCCACCGGTGTCTCTTCTTATAAGGGCCCTAATCGCATCCTGGGGACCTTCCCTTCATGACCTCATCTAAACCTAATGACCTCCCAAAGGCTCCAGCTCCAAGTATCATCACTTTGGGGGTTAGGCTTCAACATATGAAGGGAGGAACACAGTTCAGTCCGTAGCACCTGGCTGATGTGCCCTGGTCACTTGGCTGCTCAGTCACAACCAGCTTTCAGCCCAGCACTGTGGGACTGCAGCCCCGAGGCTGAGAAGGCAACACTGTGAAGTCCTTACTGCCACACTGCAGCATCCACATGAAGTCCACGTGGCCACACGGTCACGCCACCCCCACCCCGGCATGCTGTCCTGGCCAGCCTGAGGTTCTAGAGGGACCCAGGGTCTTCCCCCAGACTCATCTGAAACAGAACTTTTCCTAGAGTATTTTTACTGGTCTTACAACCAGCCAGTTCAGCAGATAGTATTCCAGGAAAACCAATTTTTCTCGTTTCACCGTCTTCTGTGAGGTATGGGGGAAGGTGTGAACCTGTCTCTGGAGCTACTGAGCCAGCCCTCTTTTTTAACCTGAAAGCTAAGACTTCTAAACCCAGCGGTGGTCACAGAAATGTCCCTCAGGATGCTGTCCCGTACAACAGGAACCAATATTTAGGTCATTTGAAATGTAACATAATGTTCTTCTTCAGCTTGATTTACATTGGCAAGTGCTCCTACAGTACAGATGGCGTAAGGTGGGGACAAGAAGTGCCAGAGGCCAAGACACATTTGCAGGAGTGACCCAAATAGTCTGTCCACCTGCTACGCCTTTTGTTGAACTGATATGTGTGTATATATACATATATGCATATACAGCAGTTGTGTATGAGTATGTGTATTTGCATATGATTGAAAAAGTAACATGTCATCTGTGGAACAAACCTAAGTAAATATAGGAATTTAGTATATGGCGATGGTCGCATTTCAATTTAGTGGGGAGAAAACATTTTACTGTGTTAATAAATACTGCGGTGTAACTGCCTGTCCAGTTGGAAGGGAAAAAATTCACATGCTGGAGTCCCTTCTGTATATCAACTGTGCAAATTTCCAAGTGGATTTCAGATTTATGTATAAAAGGAAAAGAAAACAATAAACATTTAAGAGAATGTATGTATAATCTGGGGGTGAAGAAGACCTTTAAAAACTAGGTGGGAAATCTGGAAGTCTTTAGAAAAGGACCAAAACCTTGGGCTTTGTAAAAATATAAAAGTTTTGTTCAGCAAAAGGCATCATAAACCAAGTCATAATGCAAACAGACAAGAAATATTTGTAACGCAAATTGTTGCAACATAAATTGGCTTAAGTCCCTAATATACAAAGACTGCTTAGAAATTGTTTTTTCTTTTAAAGACAACCCAATAGGAAAAAAATAAAAATAAAAATAAAAAACAGGGGCAGGCAATGGATATAAACGGTTTGCAGAAAAGAAAGTTTGTTTGTCATTTGTTATAACAAATGACAAGGCCCGGAACCAAGTACTAATGACACACAATTAGGAATTTCATAACTGGTCCTTTTTCTCCTAAATTTTTTAAACATTTTTATTCATTTTTGAGAGACAGAGAGAGACAGAGTGTGAGCAGGGGAGCGGCAGAGAGAGAGGGAGACACAGAAACTGAAGCAGGCTCCAGGCTCTGAGCTGTCGGCACAGAGCCCAACACGGGGCTTGAACCCACAAACTGTGAGATCATGACCAGAAGCACGGTTAGATGCTCACCAACTGAGCCACCCAGGCACCCCTCATAACTGGTCCTTTTTAAAATGAAGGGCCTCGGGACTTTGGAAATTGAGTCCAGACATGGGAATTTCACTCGGAAGGAAGGAGAAACAAATCCTTCTCATCGATGCCCAAACGGGATGAAAACTCACAAGAAGTGTAGACAGGGGTGGATCTCAGTCAATGCTTCCACTGCTGTGGGGTGAGCCTCGTGCATTATGAGTGGGTTAGAAAGGTGTCTTCAGGTTAGAAAGCAGACCCTGCGGAAGGAGGCGGGCCCAACACACTCTCTTGTGAGGCTATCAGAGCGCAAGGCCAAAGGCACACCTGGAGCGTGCACCAGCATTCTGGAAAATGACCTCACCGTGGCCCCACAGGAGCCTGTCTGGGGAGCTAGGTGAGGAGGGCCGCACGGCCTGGCAGTTTCCCCGGCAGAGGTGGGTCGTGGCATCGGCACATGACAAAGACTTCTTGAGTTTCTAAGTTTTGTCTCGAGAGTTGAGGCCCACACCTGGGATTCCAAATTCTCCCTCAGTGGGGTGATTCTCTCGGGGATGTTGATCCTTGGGTGAGGAGTTATCTATAAAAGATAACTTGTTTGCAGATGGATAGTAGAATCCTGAGGAGATTTATGTACATTCAAGTAGTCATGTTTGTGCGGCGGCCTCGTCCAAAAATAATTTGGACAGCGTTTTTACGGTAAAATTCAGACCGGCAGAGTCATAAATTACTTATGAATAAATAATTACAGTTCATAAATACCTCTACCTGTGCTCACGCAGCCCCTGTTTCCATAGTGTCTGCACCGGGCCGGGCACACTGTGACAGGTGCTGTCTCTGTTTGCAGTGGCAATTGCTTATTCCATCCGTCCGTTACTTAGAGAGGCTTCATAAACACGGAGGTCAGACTGGAGAATCGGAAAGCACAGAGGCCAGGTGTTCGGAATGCGTTCTCTGGGAAGAAAGGGAGCCTTTCTTATTGTGCGTGTTCTTTCAGTGTGTGCTGGGGCAGGCTGAAGTTGATCGTTCTTTTTCACTGGGGAAAAAAGAAAGTCCTTTTGAGCATTTTCCTATGTCCAAAGCTGTCTTTTTAAAAAGCGTGTTGCACCTTTATTTCTAAAGGAGCCACTGCACCGAGTCCCCTCTCCGTGGCTGCTGGCTGGGTCGGTTTTCCGGGCGCCACTTTCGGTATTCTGTTATCGTCTCTCCCGGAACATTCTGTGATGCCAGGTTACCCCCATTAGCATTGATACCGCCACTACATGTGTGGAGGAGAGCCAGAGCGCAGGGAGGAAGTTGTGATCAAGGGCAGCGGAAAGTCGCCTCGGCCCAACAAAGGAATCCCGGCTTCTCTATCTCGCTTGGCTGGCAGAGGGCCGGAGGAGAGGGCTTTGGGCTAGTCTTTTATCTTGAGTTCTCAGAGCTGGAGCTGAAAGGGACCTTGGGGGGGGCCTGCAGTCCTGTCCCCCTCCCTGCCTGACCAGGGAGGATAAGGCACTTCAGAGATTCTGCTAGAAACCTAAGCCTCTCCTCCCCATCTGCGTGCAAGTCCCAGCTCCCTGCCACAGTCTTTCTCCACTCTTCCCCACTCCAGTGCCCCTGGAAAGAGCACATATGACATGATTTTAATGGGAATCTCCTAATTAGCCTAATTAATGAAGTCGCTTATATACCAGAGAGCTGGCTAGTTTTTCAGAGAATGCCACCTGAGGAAGCCTAAAAACTGAGCCCATCCTATTATTTTCTAGTTGCCTGGCTCTTTCTTAGTTGAAGAGGTAATACATGTCCACAGTAAACAGGAATTTTGAACAGTGCAAAGGGTATGGAATGAATATCCAGCCTCCTAATCATCCCCTTCCCCAGAGACAACCACGGAATATGCTGTGTCTCTACTAACGGTTACATTCGTGTCTAACATGCTTGTAGAGCACATATGTGCATACGTGCCTGTGTGTACCACATGTCTACAGCAGCAGGTAACATGCACATACATGGGTGGTGTGCGTGTGGATGCTCGTAATATATAGCACACTGACACACCTGCGTGCCTGTGCGGTGTGCACGCAAACAGCATTGGATGGCATATGCACGTGTATAAGGGACACACACATGTGACATATGCACATCAGTGCATGGGTGTGTGTTGGCTCACATGCCTGCACACGATTTTGAGGTTCACAAGTTAAGCCTTCTAGAAGCCTGATGCCACTCCTTGCTCTTGAGTATCCCTTCAAATCCGCACATGTAGACCTGCTCCCCGCTTTGTGATAGTTGAATACTATCCCATTATTCGTTAACCAACCACCCCCCTTTGGGGGGACATGTAAACCACCTTCTGTCTTTGCTGTAAGGAACAATGTGCCATTGAGTGTCCTGTCACTGCATCTTTGCCACATGGGCAAGGGCGTCTGTAGGACCAATCCCTCGAATTGGAATCTCCGGGTCAGTCAGATGAGCACCTCATTCAGATCGCCTTGCCCAAAATGCCCTCCAGAGGACGCACCATTTTGTACAGCTGCCTGGCCTCCGGGCTGTGACGGTCTAGAATTATCTGCAAATATCCAGTCTGCTTTGCCATTTCTTTGCAGCCGGCACACTGGAATTTCCAGCCTTCCTAAGTGAGTCTTTGGAAGTCCTTTGTCTGAACGACAATCATCTGGACGCAGTCCCTCCCTCGGTTTGCCTGCTGAAGAGCTTATCAGAACTCTACTTGGGAAAGTGAGTACCCAGCCAGAGCAGCCGCACTGGCCCTGCTGGCCCGGGGAGGCTGAGTGTCCTGTACCCATCTGAGGACACAGACACAGGGAGAAAGAAGCCATCTAGGTACTAGGAAGCCGCAGGAGAACTTTGAGAACAGGGCTTAGTCAAAGAATTGGGGGGCGGGGAGGAGCGGGGAAGGCTGGGCAGTGATGCCATGGTGCGTCCTTTGCTACTTGACTCAGTCAATTACTGGACAGCTGCTGCCAGGCGCTGCGGGGGGTTCAGACAGTGTGCAAAACAATGAAAATATTAAAAAGTTCAGGCTATGTTGCCTTTTTTGAGAAGAGATGCTAGCAATCGTTTGGATCATCATAATACATAGAAGAGAGGCGGACCTTGGGGGAGGGAATCCGGTTCTAAGCCACAGGGACGTGCAGAAGACAGGGCTCCCATTTGTACCACTGGCTTCTCAAGGAGAAAGGCTTTGGAATTACTGTTTAAATGGAACGCGAGAAAGTGGGGGCCCAAGATGTCGGGCTTGGGGTGCAGGCCCCAGAGGCTGACAGGCTGCTCTGTGTGTGTGTGTATGTGTGTGCGCGCGCGCCTGCATGGGTGTGTTCCTCCCACGGTGTGTGTATGCACCTTCAGCAATCCTGGCCTCCGCGAGCTCCCTCCTGAGCTAGGGCAGCTGGGCAACCTTTGGCAGTTGGACATTGAAGACCTGAACATCACCAACGTGCCCACGGAGATCAAAAAGGAAGGTAGGGCTTCCTCGGCACCGCACCCTGGGAGAGATGACTCAAGTCCACTTGTTAAGGACCTTCGGGTGGAGGCAGCTGGGTGTCCCGTGGAGCCCAACTGTGGGCTCCTATGGTTGGGAAAGTGATAGTTGCTGGGCACCGTGGTATTGCGATTGACCACATGATAAAAGTATCTCTGGTTCTGTGGGCAGGAAGGATATTGTCTTTATGCCCTTGACTTTTGGACCCCACTTTTGGGGTAATTAGTATCATACCTTCCCCGTATCAAACCCGATACTGCTCTCGACTTGCCCATTGGAACACAGCAAAGACAGGATTTTGCCATGAGCATGTTCTCATCTGTATGCCCGCAGCGTCTCCTTTCCCCGCTCTGTGATTTTGCGCAGGCCCCAAAGCGATGTTGTCTTACCTGCGCGCGCAGCTGCGGAAAGCAGAGAAGTGCAAACTGATGAAAATGATCATCGTGGGTCCTCCGCGCCAGGGCAAGTCCACCCTCCTGGAGATCTTACAGACGGGGAGGGCCCCCCAGGTGGTGCACAGCGAAGCCACCATCAGGACCACCAAGTGGGAGCTCCAGAGGCCAGCTGGCTCGAGAGCCAAGGTCAAGGATGGTCGGCGTGCAGAGTCCCTGTGGGTGGGAGGGAGTTTTCCCGGGTGCCTTCTATCTCTTGTCCAGAGAGCCCGGGATTGTCACAGCCTGGTGTCTGGGGCCCTGGATATTTACAGGGGCTGACGTGTGCTATTTCAAAGTTCCTGCCAAGGGCAGTGAATAATTTCTTAATAATTTCTTAATAACTTCCTAACATGACTTTGTAATTGTTCTGTTACAGTTAAGTTCTGGTCACCTTGGCCGTCCATTAGATTTCTTAGATGAGCTTTTGAAGACCGTAGTGGCCAGGCTTTGCCACTCCTGGCTCTAAGGAGTGCAGTTCAAATAGTCTGGGGCAGCTCATCCCCAGAGCTGAGAGCGAACTCCTGCCGTAGACAGTGAGACATAGCAACGCCTGCCCCTCATAGAGAGGCTGAGAAAGCACGCCCTGGAATGAATGCACTGTCCTGCCTGACACCTGCTTTCGCCCCAACGTCTGAAAAGTCTAGTTTTCAAGCCCCTATATGGTGAACCTATTAATTACCTTGTTTTGCATTCAGCATGAAACAAAGGAAAATTAAAATTGCCTTGCACTTGAATCAGAGAAGAGAGCCTGTAAATGAAGGCAGCAGTAGAATGTCCCAGAATATAATAGATGCTGGGAGCCACAGTTCAGGGGAGGAACACATAACGGGAATGCCTCCCTCACCTGCCGCAGTATTTTCAGTCTCACGGAGCCACACAGGGACCCAGGTGCAAGGAGGCTGTTTGGGAAAAACGGAGGGGTGCTGGGGCCAGAGGCTGCGTGACTTACCCGCCCGCTGCCCCAGCCCCAGCCCCAGCTTCCAGCACAGTGCCAACCAGAAGCACTTTCCGTTGCAGGGCCTTTTATACAAAATCACTTTCCAAGTCGGAAATTCCAGTTCAGGTCGTTAGGCATTTAGGCTGTACATTTTAACAGACTCAGAAACTGGTCCTCTAAAGAGCAGAGTCCCGCCTTTGAGTGCCAGAACAGTCAAATAATTAATATCAGCCCCACCACCCCCACCCGCACCCCCACCCCCGAAGGCCCCAGGAGTGAATCTAACTACCTTGTGTTCAAAGGTTCGCTGAAAATACCAGGATCTCTGGATTCTCTCCTGGTTTTTTAAGCAGAACTACTTTGTATCCCTTTCTCCCAGCCATTCTTTAGCAAATGATTGTCTGTAGTCTGAGGGGTAAATTGCAGTTTCCATTTTTCCTGTCCTTTGGCCCCTACTTCCTTTCTGCCATTATTATCATTTCCCCTCCTTTCGTGGAAGGACAACCACCTGATCTTGCAGACGCCGAGCCCCGTAACGCCCTGCGTGTCTGGGCCTTCCGCCAGTTTAGAACAGCTGGCCGTTTTCGTTTCTTTGCAAAAGCAGGTCAGCACGCCTTGTCTTGGAGGCCAAAATGCAGCATCTTGGAATCGATTCTTTGCTATGGAAAACTGCAGCCTTAGCTGGTGGGGCCAGACTCTTAGCTCATAGAACGATAGAGAAACCACCGTTTACACAGCCTTTCCCGGCAGCACTACAGCTAATCTTTTGTTTGATTCCCACGTCGGGGAAGCTTCCCATCATCCTTGGTGGGCGCCGCCCTCTGGCCTACTCAAGTCCGGAGGCCGGAGGCCCGTCTCCTCGGCCCTGCCCTTGCACAGATGGAGGCTAAGCCTTGGCCTGGGCGCTGACGTCAGCACGGGGTTCCCTCCAGCAGGATGTCTCCTGACTGTCTGCAGCAGAGACAGAGGCAGGACAGTGCCCCCAGTGTTCTGCAGATACAGGTGGACGCAAATGGGAGCCAGCCGTCCAGGGAGGGCCTGGCGCCCCCTGCTCTGTCAGGGGTGTAGATAGAAGCTTCCAGAAGTCCACCTCCGCACTGCTGGGCCCCTTTCCCTCCCTTGGGACACTTCCTTCCTGAGACAAACAGCAGGACAGGCAAAGTCCTTCCACTGCTGTGCCTTTCTTAGGCCCCAAGCCCAGCATCCGCAGTGATCAGTTATCTCGATGTGACTGACTCAACAGTCTTGGTTCCTAAATGCCTCCTGTCGCTGCCCTTGTTGCTCAAGCAGGTTGAGTCCGTGGAATTCACCGTCTGGGACATCGGTGGCCCTGCCAGCATGGCCACCGTCAATCAGTGCTTCTTCACAGACAAGGCCCTGTATGTGGTGGTCTGGAACCTGGCACTGGGGGAGGAGGCCGTGGCCAACCTCCAGTTCTGGCTGCTGAATATCGAGGTGAGGAGACGCCAGCCAGCTCTGCGGCTCCCAGTCCTCAGAGCATCACCGGGGTCTGCCCCTTCTCTGACACATGCCCCTTCACTGAGGAAAAAAAAAAAAAGAAGAGGAAAAAAAATGGTCAGGGAGAAATACTTTGCATTTTGACAGGTTGTCAGAGGACCCAAGAGCCTAGGTCACAGCAAAACACTTAAAACCCTCCTCAGGCCAGGGGCACCTGGATGGCTCAGTCGGCTAAGCCCCCGACTCTTGATTTCAGCTCAGATCATGACCTTATGGTTGTGAGATTGAGCCTCGCATCAGGCTGTGTGCCAAGCATGGAGCCTGCTTGGGATTCTCTCTCTCCCTCTCTCTCTCTCTCTGCCCTTCCCCTGCTCATGCTCTCTCTCTGTCTCTAAAAAGAAAAAAAAAAAGCAAAAAACCTCCTCAACCAGATGGTTGGTGGTATTCTTGTAATTTTCTTCTACCTTAAATTTAAGAGCCCCCACTCTTGGACCCAAAAGGAGAACAGAGCTCCCACTCACGAGTCAAAAGTGATGAGAGCCTGAATTCAGGCCACTGTTCCAGGGAGCTGACGTGCTGGCTTGCAGGGATCAGAAATCCAGGCTCTCCGGGGTGCCTCATGGAACCCCTCAGTGCCAAACAAGTTTTGCAGAGAGGAGTGTGGGGAACAGCCCTGGGTGGCATCCAGCAATCAGCTCACTCGTGCACCTAGGAGCTGTTTCCCAGTCCCTTCGTGGAGCAAGGGCCCTGATGCTCAGCCGTAGGTTTCTCTCTGGCAGGCCAAGGCCCCAAACGCTGTGGTGCTGGTGGTCGGAACACACCTGGACTTAATCGAAACCAAATTCCGAGTGGAGAGGATCGCAACCCTGCGTGCCTACGTGCTGGCACTGTGCCGCTCGCCATCCGGGTCCAGGGCCACGGGCTTCCCAGACATCACCTTCAAACACTTACAGTGAGTGTCCTGCTCGCTCCTACCTTGTGCCTGAGGCTGTGGCTGAGGCTGCTGCTCCTTCGAGCATCCGTCTTCCTGGGGCCATTGGGGTCTGCATGAAGAGGGCTCCTGAGTGGGGGGCTGGACTCCTCTGGGGCCCCTTCCAGGCTCAGCCCCCAGACCCAACTCGGCCCTGGAGAGAGCAAGGAGCCGCCAGAGGACTGGCAGGGCAGAGCCTGGGCACGCCCTCTCCATGCTTCCTTCCTGGTCCCCTCCTCCCCCTCGGTCATTGCTGAGCGTGCACGGCCCCCATGAGACCAGGAGATATGAGCTCATGCACCACGCATCACATTTGCTGATCTCTGACCAAGAACAGACCCCATGAGCGGTTCTGGTCCTCGCGTCGGGGCTAAGTGGTCAAGGCCAGCGCCAGTGGGACCGGTGCCCCGGGCTTGTCGCTTCTCTCACCTTCTGACCTTGGACTCATAGCAGCCGTGTAGGTTACAGGGACCATTGTGCCCACTTCACAGGTGATAGAATAAGCTCAGCGAGTGAAGTAAGCATTCTCTCATAAGAATCAAGTGTGTGTTACTACAGCTGTGCAGGTGGCTCTGGGATTCCCTCGCTCTGGGTGCAGTGTCATGGACCTTGCTGCAGGGGGCAGCCTGGGGCCACTTCTGCCCCGCTCAGAATGCAGGGTCTGGCTGATCCCACTGCAGAATTTCAGAAATTGTTTGTGTGTCCCTGAGAATACCCCTGAATCCTGTGACAATAGGAGCTCTGGCTCTGGGCCAGACACCTGGTCCACCCCAAGTCGGCTTTCTTTCCAGCTCATGTCCTTGGAGGTCATCTTACACCCTTAGGCCTCACTTTCCTCCTCTGTAAAATGGGCGCACTCAGAACATCTGTCACATTGCTCCCAGCGAGACCCGGATACATTTCTCCGTGCCCACCTCTCACGAGCTCCCTTGACTTGCTAGCATTAGGGACAAAACCTGGAGAAACAGAGATGCCGCAGGGCTTGTCAGAGGGTCAAGAGGTGTGATGAGTGATGGCCGTCTGTGTTACCCTCGCAGCGAGCTCTCCTGCAAGAGTCTGGAAGGCCAGGAAGGGCTTCGGCAGCTGATCTTCCACGTCACGTGCAACATGAAGGATGTGGGCAGCACCATAGGCTGCCAGAGACTCGCGGGGAGGCTGGTGGGTACCCGGCGCTTCCGACCGAAAGCAGAGGGGCCCGCTCCTTCTCATCAGGGGTCCAAACTTCCCTCCCTCCCTGATGTAAAACAAGTTTACTGGGTCCTCAGGCATGGTGGTCCCAACGCAAGAACGGTTTCCAGGGGGAGGCAAGGGAATCGGGCAGTGAGAGGAGAAGTTCACCTGCTGGGGGGGGCGGGGGGCCCGGGTGGCTCAGTCTTGATATTGGCTCAGGTCATGATCTCGTGGTAAGTGAGTTCGAGCCCCACATCCGGCTCTACGCTGGCAGTGTGGAGGCTGCTTGGGATTCTCTCTCTCTCTCTCTCTCTCTCTCTCTCTCTCTGCCCCTCCCCCGCTTGTGCACATGCTCTTTCTCTCTCTCTCAAAGTAAATTAATAAACATTAAAAAAATAAAAAGAATTTCACCTACTGGGACCTCAGGGGCTGGCAGATAGGGCCAGGCAGGCCTCGGGACCTGAGGGGCCCAGCCACCCACCTGTCCCCCAGATCCCCAGGAGCTACCTGAGCCTCCAGGAGGCCGTGCTGGCCGAGCAGCAGCGCCGCAGCCTGAGCGATGACGTGCAGTACCTGACGGACAGGCAACTGGAGCAGCTGGTGGAGCAGACGCCGGACAACGACATCAAAGACTACGAGGACCTGCAGTCCGGTGAGTGGGCGGGCCGGGAAGGTAGGAGGGGGTGGAGGGGGCGCCAGCGGCATGGGTGGGCTCTCTCAGGCACAGGTGCCAGGGCCTCCCTGGAAAGAGGACTTCAAGTTGTTCCCCAGCTCTATGCATGTCTGCAAATGACTGTCAAAGCACTTCGGGTGGTTGCGATTTGGGGGCCACAAAAAAATTTGTCACGAGCGGGCAAATTTGCAAAGATGGAATCCATGGGTGATGGAGATGGATGGACTAGGGATCCCAGCTGGCTGTGTCAGATCGGCAGGGTGGCAAGAGTTACGAGACAGGGTGGCCGACCCATCTAAAGGGCCACGCGTGTTGGGACCATTGGCTGCTTTCCTAGGAAGAATGTGTGACCTGGGCCCCTCATCCCTAGAGATGAGGTCACCTCAGAGTCTCTTCTTTCACCCCTTGTCTGATGCCACTTCTTCCCCCACCCCCTTCCCTGGGCAGCCATCAGCTTCCTCATTGAGACCGGCACCCTGCTCCACTTCCGGACACCAGCCATGGCCTGAGGAACCTCTACTTCCTCGACCCCATCTGGTTGTCCGAATGTCTGCAGAGGATCTTCAACATCAAGGGCTCCCGCTCGGTGGCCAAGAACGGGGTGATCCGGGCCGAGGACCTCAGGATGCTGCTGGTGGGGACCGGCTTCACACAGCAGACAGAGGAGCAGTACTTCCAGTTCCTGGCCAAGTTCGAGATCGCCCTGCCTGTGGCCAACGACAGGTGAGCCCTTGGCCGGGCTGCTGGCACTGCTCCCTGGAGGAAGGAGTTGGGACTGGGGACACCGGTGACTTGAACAAGATTTCCAGGGATGGGTCATAGCGAGGACCCGCCTGCCTGGGCTGGCTGCTCCTTCCTGTGCCATGGGTGTCCCTCCTCAGGGGATTCAAAGAAAATGTATTTATTGAAAAAGTGCAAGAAAACATGCAAGGATGGCATTAAAAATATTCTGGGGGGCAGGGGGAGGGGTTCACATTTTAGAGGGTCCACTGCTTGGGTGTTTGGTGAATATAAACCAGGTAAGTGTCGAGGGTGCATACGCTAATTACACAGCCTGGCTTCAAACTGCAGAGAGGGCAGGGGCTGGGGGGCAGGGGTACTCACGGTCCAAGCTCGTAATGCTGTCCAGCTGGGTACTCAGGGCCTCCTTGCCCTAATTTCAGTTTCAGCCACTTCCTCCTGGGTCTCATACCAGTGCTGCCCAGGAGGCAGTAGCCAGGACTCCAAATCGAGAGACCTTTTCCACACGCCTACTGTACACTGTGTTACCACCCACCCCCCAACCCTAGAGCTTCTGGGGGCTGCCCACTGGAGACTCTTGGGAAGTTGGCCTGGACCCTGTGTAGCCAGCCCAGAAACCCTGCCTGCATACACTGGGGCATCTGGGGAGCCAGACCTCGGCCACTGTTGCTGAGGCACGACCCAGATTTCACTCGACCTTATAACTGCAGGAGAGGGCCTCAGTCCTTATTGTCACTCCAGCCCCCTGGAGGCCATGAGTGAGTCCTAAAAAGAGAAACCCCAAAGAGGAACTGAAAGTCCCCAAGATACCTCATACCATGGCCCAGGTGGTGTCCTGGACTTTGGTCCATGCAACGTGAGGCAGCCTCTGACTTGACAGCATTGCCAAACTTTGACGATCTTCTGGTTATTTTACCGACAGGACAGAGAAAGGAGGGAATGCCTGCACTCAGAAAAAGCAAGTCAGTTGTACACATATGTATGTCCGGTGAGCCATAAAATCAGCCAGGTCATGGCCAAGTCTCCAAAGAGGCTTATAGCATAGCAGATCAGACCACAGAGCCAGAATGCCTGAGGACAAACCCCAACTGTCTTTCCTGACTCTTCTGTAAATGGGAATAATGCTATTATCAACTAGTATAGTTGTTGTGGGGATTAAATTAAATAATACGCATTGGGGTGCTTGGGTGGCTCAGTCCGGTTAAGCATCCAACTTTTGATTTCGGCTCCGATCATGATCTCATGGTTCATGAGATGGAACCCTGTGCTGTGAGCACAGAGCCTGCTTGGGATTCTCTCCCTCCCTCCCTCCCTCTCTCTCTCTCTCTCTCTCTCTCTCTCTCTCTGCCCCTCACCCCCTCCCTCTCAAAATAAATAAATAATAGACATTTTAAAAAGAATAATGGTAAGATTAGATAGCACATGTGAAATATTCAAGGCATCTCTCACACTTGAAGGCTCCAAAGACATCAGGTGTTATCAGTGCTACTTACTGTCACTCTTCCTTTGCATTAAGTACTCATAGCCAGTGGCATCTGGTTCCATATAAAGTCATGAATGTCTGAGCAGTTTCCATTTGAGCACAGGTGTCATGGTTCCCATGTGCCCTAGGCTAAGTTCCATCTTCTTGCATATAAGCCTTTATTTGGTCAATGACACTGCTGACCGTCCCTGAGAGCTCCTGTCCCACTAAGGCGGTCATGGTAGCACAGCGTGAGCGAGCGGGCTCCTGGGTCCAGACCTGGTGCCCCGCCCAGGTTTTCATGGCTTTCCGTTCACCAGGCACATGAAGAATTCACCTCTTTAACCCCTATCTTGCTGACGCTGTGGCCATCCCCTGGTTCAGCCCTTCCCAACTAGTAACTGCTGTCAAGCAGGTTAGCAGGTGTCCGTGGTCTTGCTCCACGAACCTTGCGAAGAGCTTCCATTGCCAGTTTGAATCTCTTCGTTTGCCATGCTGGCCTCTTGAGTCATCACTGCCTTTGGAAACATCGAGCCCCTGCTCTGTGTGTGCCGTGCTGCCTGCGGGGGCTTCTACGTCCAGAGCAAGCTCTCTCCACTCACTGTCACACCGACAAGGATGTGGGCACTGTAGGATCCAAGCTGAATGTAATGTGGGCGGAAGAAGTGGAATAAATCATGCAAGGCACTGACAAAGGCCTCCTGCTTGGGGAGGGACACGGAACAGATAGATAACAAGGACTTTTCAGAATATGAAGGAATAAATCAGGATGTCCTGCTGGCGAAGGCTGGGGGTGGAGGGAGAGGTGATTGAGAAGGTCCTTTTACTCAAGATCTGAAGTCGATAAAAAGAATCTAACACTTCACTGCCTGCCCCCTCTGGGCCTCATCTGCACAGCCCCTGTCCATCCTCCGCCAACCCTGTGGGCTAGGCGTCCTTTTCATCCCGTGTCAGGGAGGTGCAATCTCAACACGGTCACACCATGTGCTGAAAACACAGAGCCGGGATTAAGTCTTCTACAGTAGTTTCGAGGGTCTCTTCCAGAAAGTTCTAAAGACGTTTTATTGCACCTAAACTGATGTATTTTAAAAGCTTCAGGGGAGCTGAAGGCAAGGCCTTTGTTAAGAACAAGGCACACCCAAGAGCAGCCCTGGGCCTGCCCCCACAGCTCCGCACACACAGAAGATGCTGGTTTTCAGGCTTGCTCTCAGCGGGACCTCCCCAGGCTTCAGCTGTTTCCAACTGACCACAGTCATGAACAGCCCACTGGCTCGGTGACTCAGCACTTTTACGATGAGCAAGAGTGCTCTCATAAACCATCCCTCTGTGCAAAAACAGCCTCGTTCTGACTTTGAAGGCGATCGTGTTGTCTCAACTGTCCAAGAACAATAAATAGCTTGGAAGGCCAAAAACGTTACTCTGACCCCAATATCTGCATTGTCCTTGGAACTGTGCAGCTGTATTTGCTTTTCCTCCACCATCCAAAGTTAATTTTAAGTGATTTCCCTGATCTCAACCCACTTTACCAAGAGCGGAAGATGATTTGCTATGTCTGACGGGTTTATGACTACAGATGTTTTCATGTCTTCCTCAGCATATTCTAGTCGCCACCTTAGAGACCTTCCTTGATACATCTATTTGCTGTACCTATCTTCATTTTCTCTTGGAGCATTTATTCTCAACACATAAACTACTGTCTCTTTCTAAAAGTAAACTCCCAAAGGCCCCAGGGTAGGGGGCGTGGGTGGGAGAAGGGATGTGGGCAGCATGTCCGGGCCAGGCTGTGGGCCGGGGCCCCGGCCACACAGCGGAGCTCAAACGCACCGTTCACCTGTCCCCTTTGTTGTGTTTCAGCTATCTTCTGCCACACCTCCTTCCATCCAAACCCGGTCTGGACACTCACGGCATGCGGCACCCCAAGGCCAATACCATCAGAGAGTGTTTAAGATGAGCTTCGTTCCCGTTGGCTTCTGGCAACGGTTTATAGCACGGATGCTGATCAGCCTGGCAGAGATGGACCTCCAGGTAGCTGCTGTTTCTGCACGGAGGGGCGGGGAATGCATAGGGGGGTGGAATGCACGGGGGGGTACAGCTGTAGCTGTACCCTCTCGGGAAGGAGATGGCCCTTCGAGGGAGGGGCTTGATCAAAACCCCTTTTCCTACAGCAAAGCTACCCACTCGGGGCCAGGAGGACAGTGTGGCACTGCTGCCTTCCTTTCTGTAGGCTGGCAGACCCATTTGGACCATTCTGCAAATCCCAAATCAGCACCTCGCTGGCTCAGAATACTCATTTTAGGAGCAGTGGTTGTAAATCAATTCGCGTCAAAATCCCCTGGAGGGGGCGCCCGGGTGGCTCAGTCAGTTAAACATCTGACTTGAATTCACTCAGGTCATGATCTCATGGTTCGTTAGATGGAACCCCACGCTGGCTCCATGATGGGAGTGGAGACTGCCTGGGATTCTCTCTCTCCCCCTCTCTCTGTTCCTCCCCTGCTCGTGTGCACACGTGTGTACACTCTCTCACTCTCTCGCTAAAAAAAAAAAAAATCCCCTAGCTTGTTAGAACATAGATGGCTGGGCCCCCTCAGAGGTTTCGATTAGGTGGGATGGACTGGGACCCAGCATTTTGCATTCCTAACCGTTGTCCCCAATGATGCCACCAGGTGGTTTGGGGACCACACTGGGAGAACCATGGTTTTGCCCACTCAGGCTGTGTGCTAGAAGCCAGCGGGAACCTGGGGAGCGTCTCACAGACATGGACAGAGCCCAGACTGCTTAAGTTAGAATCTCTCAGGGCAGTACGCAGGCATCGGTAGTTTTTAGAGTTTGTCAGGTTATTACACCGTCCAGTCAAGCCTGAGAACCAAGAGTGTAGAGTTCTAACTTGATCTGGAAGCAATGAAGACCTAACCCAAGAAGTTATTTCCAGTGGGTTCACCTGGGGTGGTTGAGAGGCGTCCTGGCTGTCCATCAGGGTGAATTTCATGCAAAACAATAACATGAAAGTAGCATTTATGTGGAGTGGTGTTTCTCAAAGTAGGGTTCCTGGACCAGCAGAGGTAGCCTCACCTGGGAACTTGCTAGAAATGCAAATTCTTGGGCCCACCCTGGACCCACTACATCAGAACCTCCAGAATGGAGGCCAGCACTGTTTTTTACAAGCCTTCCAGGGGATTCTGACCCACTCTACAATATGAGCACCCCTGGCATAAACGTGGACTATTGAATAATTGGCATTAAATTCAGTATGAATCTATTTTTACCACATTCTAATTAAAAGGTTCTTATGGAATTAACAACTCCTTGGCTAAATAAAGATATTCTTTGATCTCTCCATTTTGCTGAAATGTTAAAAAACAAATACAAAAGCCTGAAAATCCTAACTGCTGTGGCCCATGTTGGGGCGGGAGGGGGGGGCTTGTTTGCACGGCCTGGAGGGCACGCTGATGGGAAGAGTGGGTGCATGAGCTGGCTCTACAGTCCTGATTCGGTCACTCTGCCCTCCCTTTGAACTCGTTTTCCTGCCATGTTCTAAGTGGGAGGTCACAACACAGAGTCCTCGTCCTCCTCATCGTGTGAGGCCCGAGTTCCCAAGGGGGCTCAGTGTTGGGGGCAGGGGGCCCCGCTGGGCATGAGTGGGGGCAGGCGCCCTTCCAGGCAGCATCCCTCACTCAAAATGAGGGGAAAAGTCCCATTGAAATTCAGATGAGAGGGAGTTCAGTTTCAGGAGCAATCAAAGGCATACAAATTCAAGCGAGGATAAGATGCTGGCTACTTTTCACCTCTCAAATCAGCAAAGAGTAAAGCCATAGTAGCCCCCGGAACCATGATGCAGTTCACACACCATGGTCAGAGTATATACGAAAGTGATTGCTCAGTACGTTTCCAGGGCCAACAGTGTTCAGACCCTCTGCCGCAAGAATCCCACTGCTAAAACTGTGAACTAAGGAAATCACTTGAAATCAGAGAAAGTTTTGTGACTTTTCACATTCCACTGGCTTACAGTCTTCATTATTAAATAAGGCTTTCTCTTTTTTTAAGTTTATTTATTTTGAGAGAGGCAGAGACAGTAGGAGCAGGGGAGGGGCAGAAAGAGTGAGACAGAGAATCTCAAGCAGGCTCTGCACAGACTCAAGGCTCAAACTCACAAACGAACCACGAGATCATGACCTGAGCAGAAATGAAGAGTTGGCTGCTAAACCGACTAAGCCACCCAGGTGCCCCGGGAAGTTACTACGCTTCATAATATATTGAGCTTTAGAAAAATGAATTTTATATGAGTTATGAATGGCAAAGGAAAAGTGAAGTTTTTAAAAGCATACAAATTTATAAATTTAGAAAATTAGAAATGAAAAGTTAGAAAATATAAAATATGGCCTTAGTGATTTTCTAAACATACATGTAGATAGAAAAAAAAATCCTGGATTAAAATATACCAAAATCTCTCTGCTTAGGTTAAGCTGTTGTTTTCTTTTTGCACATTTCTCTGTATTTTCTACATTTTCTAACATAAATTTTTGCTCATAAAGTCAGGGAGGAAAATATTTAAACAGGAGAAGCCTATGATCAATCCTTTGGGGAAAATGTGCTCCTAGAGTATCCTGGAGACCCGTTCCAAGATAATTCAGTGTTTAATTTGGCAGCGGGATGCCTGGTGGGGGAGGAGGAGCCGGGAAAGACGGGCGGGGGAGCGGGGGAGGATGTCATTTATCATGATGGGGCCATGCTGGCCTCTCCAGAGCTCTGTCCGGGGCCAGCGAGGAGGCCGGAATACTTAAACAGCATCTTTTCTCTGTCTTTCAGCTTTTTGAAAACAGGAAGAATACCAAAAGCAGACACAGGAAAGTCACCATTTACAGTTTCACGGGAAACCAGAGAAATCGCTGCAGTACGTTCAGAGTGAAAAGAAATCAGACCATCTATTGGCAGGAAGGGCTCCTGGTCACTTTTGACGGGGGCTACCTCAGGTAGGAACACTTGAGAACCCACGCGACTGGGCCAACGCGGTGCCGTGGAAATAGCTGGGGGCGGCCTCTTCCGGGAGGACTGTCCACTTGGTGTCCAGAGTTCCGTTCCCAAGAGCAGCTCTTCATGGCAGCTTGCTAGAAATACGAGACCCTCCCCCTGGAAATATCCAGAGGCTCCCCATCTCCTCACCTCCTTCCTCTCCCCTCGCAGGACAGAAAAGATGAGAGCATGGTGACCGCAGCCCAGGACTTGAGGGAAATGGGCAACCACTGAGCTCTGGCACCCCCACTGTCACTTAGGTGACACCTGCAGGGGCCTTGCAGCCATCTAGCCCTATCCCCTTGTCCTAAGTGATGATGGCTCAGGTGACACAAGTAGTTCCCCAGCCCAAATCCTACATGCAACATAATAAGATACCTAGTTTAACTCCCTTTTCCTGTTTACTTTTTTGAGAGACAGAAAGACATGAAGTCAACTCAAGAGGTTTAATAAATGACCTTTATTCAGTTTTAATAAACACAGACAATTATTTCAGATTTACAATGAGTTTTTCAAAACATTCTTCAGTTCCTTGAGAAGAGAAGGAGAAGAGTAATGTATCTTCTTTTGAGGGCCTGACTGGAGCCCCTTTCTGGGCCTAGTGTTTTCATATATATGTTCTCACTGAAAGCTCACAGCTCCTGCCTGGCAGATGAGAATCCTGTGGTTCAGAGAAGGCGAGAACCTTCCCCAAGGTCACACCTCAGGATCTGATTCCAACCTGAACCTCCCTTACTGCCAAGTCCTCATTCCGTCTGCCCCCTTGTGTTGGGAAGTACTGGGGGTACAAGGCACGTCAGGCATTCAAGGGGGTCCCCTTGACAGTCCTGCCTGGGCACAGGGTCCTTGGGTGGGGTGGTGGGATCCCTGGGGTTTGAGTCTTGCCCTGGAGGCAAGGAGATCATCCCAGGGCCCTCCATGGCCAGATCACAATGGACTCTTTCTTTCTGGGCTGCAGTGTGGAATCCTCGGACGTGAACTGGAAAAAGAAAAAAAGCGGAGGAATAAAAATCATATGCCAGTCAGAAGTGAGGGACTTCTCTGCAATGGCTTTTATCACAGACCATGTCAATTCCTTGATCGATCAGTGGTTTCCTGGTAAGAGAATGTTCTTGAGCCAAGTCTTTGCTCATGTTAGTATTTCTTTATGAATCAGGCTGGGGAACTGAAGTCTTACTGGGATTCAGCTCAAGGAAACCAGAGAGGTCCTAATGGCCCTTTGGCAGAATCCTGATCCTGGGGGAGCCTGACTGTGTCATGGGGGTGGGTGCTGTTGGGAAGACGTGGGCCCAGGCCCCACAGGGTGTGTGCAGGACTTGGCCCTGCAGGCCTGGCTGCCCACAGTGTGTGGGAAGAACGACTCCCCTGGGTACCACACATGGTCCAAGAAGACCGTGCATGTGAACTTCACACAAGTCTTTTCTGCACCGTGAGGCTAGTGCCGAAACCTGGCGGGGGGACCCCGTGGATGGAGATTTAACCCTTACACAGGGCTGAGGGGCAAGAGAGCCACACCTGTCAAGGACCCCCACTTTTCTTTCCTGCCTGCCCTTACCCTCAAATCCCAGAGGTGATCAACCACCCACATGGCCCTTTGATCAGTTTCTTCATTGACAGTCCACCCAAAGAAAACACCTTTTGAAGTGAAGCTTTTGAGGCCCTCTGTTTGTTTTGCTACCAGAGTGGAGACAAACCCGCAGGGTGTCTTGCAGAGAGGAGGCTGTCTGGGGCCAAACAGGCAGCCTCTTCCCCATGAGCCATCAATCCCTGAAGGCCGGTGACTGAGAGAGCAGTCTTGGGTTTGGACACCAAGACCCTCTGGGCCAGGCTTCTAACCTCCCCCAGCTGGTTTCTCGCTTGCAGCCGTCCCTGCGTCCCGGGGCAGAGTCAGAGGACATGGCAGGATGTGCTCTGGTCACCAGGGCCTGGGAGCCTTCCAGGGTTGACCTACAAGGCAAAAAGCTTAGAAAGGCAGTTTGGGTGTGCTTGACCATCCAAGGGAGACTCTAGGTCCATATGAGCCCCCCTGGGCTTCTGTGACTCCCCATCAACTAGTGAGTCCCACAGCAGGTGCTTCTGGAGATGTGAGCGGGGTGATGGGGGGCGCATTAGATAATCACCTGAGACAGGAGGGGCTGGGCTGAGCACCTGAGACAGGGCTGCCCAAGAGATAGCACCACCCGCCAGCTGGCAGGATGTATGCAGATAGCAGATGTGCCTAGAAGCTTCTAGGAGTCCCCCTCCTACCCTGCACAAGACAAGCCATCAGCTTACCCTGAGAGTTCCTTTACAGCAGGGCCTTGGAGGCTGTTTCTTTGCACCTCCTTTCAGAGGCGGGCAGCAATGCAGTGTGTCTCCTGCCTGGGGGGAACGCAGGTAAAATGACTAGGTTCTGTCTATTTTAATTTGTACTCATTTCTCCGCCTGCATTGCTCTCCTAGGAAGGATCGGAGTAATTGCAAGCCTTATGTTTCTAATTTTAAGAACGGCTCCTTATTGGTTGTGGTTCGGTCGCTGGAGCATGGCATAGCTCCGACCCAGCCCGCAGCATCCTGTCAGGGCCCAGCTGTGCAGGAGGGATCCCCAACCTCTCAGCCCCACCTCCACCAGCCGGCTCAGGGTGGGTGGTCTAGACCCTGACCTAGTGCATCCCTGACCTTTCCCCGTGCACATCTTTCGGGATGAAGGATCTCGCTCTCCAAAAAATAACCCAACTCATGGTTCGGCCACTCCCTGGGGTCCAGGCAGGGGCACAGGACCCCCTCCCATGAAAAGCCCACCCAGCCCGGAGTTGCAGTGTGCTACCTACCTGCAGCCACCTGCATGCCAGCTGTCTCCTGCTCTGTCCCCATTTAGCCCTGACAGCCACAGAAAGCGACGGGACCCCACTCATGGAGCAGTACGTGCCCTGCCCGGTCTGCGAGACCTCCTGGGCCCAGCACACTGACCCGAGTGAGAAGTCAGAGGGTGTGCAGTACTTCGACATGGAAGACTGCGTGCTGACAGCCATCGAGCAGGACTTCATCTCCTGCCCCAGACACCCTGACCTCCCCGTGCCTCTCCAGGAGCTGGTTCCCGAGCTATTCATGACCGACTTCCCCGCCAGGTAGGCCACAGCGCCACACTGCACAGCTGGCCCCCACCTTGGGGCTGCGATAGCCGCTGCTTCCCACACAATCTCCTGTGACCTTCGGGTTCCTATCCTAGGCTGCCCGAAGGGATCCAGGCTGTCAGCTTGCCATTTTTTGAGGCCACAGCAGGCTCAGC
The DNA here is from genome assembly GCA_030068075.1 of Paguma larvata. Lineage (NCBI taxonomy): Eukaryota > Metazoa > Chordata > Mammalia > Carnivora > Viverridae > Paguma > Paguma larvata. The sequence goes on along the minus strand of CM057827.1, from coordinate 123,204,936 downwards.
TGAGCAGATCACCTGGAGGGGGAAGCCATTCTGGGTGCCCGCACTGGGTTTCCCTCACATCGGCTGAGCTCCTCTCTGCTAAGCTTGCCATTCCCTCGGGTTCCTCCTTTTCCTGCCAGCTCAAGGAATAGAAGGCAAATTCTCCTTGGTGGTGTCCAAGAAGGGGGCACTCCCAGCAAATTTAGGATCCCCTAAATCAGTTCTTTTTTCTTTTTTAATTTTTTTTAATGTTTATTTTTGAGCGACAGAGCGCGAGTGGGGGAGGGGCAGAGAGAGTGGGAGACACAGAATATGAAACAGGCTCCAGGCTCTGAGCTGTCAGCACAGAGCCCAATGCGGAACTGCAACTCAAGAACAGCGAGATCATGACCTAGGCCGACGTCAGACGCTTAACTGACGGAGTCACCCAGGTGCCCCAATCTGTTCTTTTTTTTTTTTTAAGTTTATTTATTTATTTTGTGAAAAAAGAACAAGTAGGGGAGGAAGAGAGAGAGAGAGAGAGGGGAGGAGAGAGAGAGAATCCCAAGCAGGCTCCAGACTGTAAGCACAGAGCCCAATGTGGGGCTTGAACTCACAAACCATGAGATCATGACCTGAGCTGAAGTCACACACTCAACTGACTGAGCCACCCAGGCAGCCCCTCTAAATCTGTTCTTAAAGGTGAGTCTAGTCTATAACCTAAGATATTGCCTAAGTGGCTGGGCAAAGAGTGCCAGAGAAATAGAGAATGTTTTGAGGTTCCATCCAACAGGAAATAGTCACAAACTCCAAGTGCTTGGTAGAAGATGGAATCTTCTGTAATCGTGGAAACCAGAACTATTACATGGTCTCCCTGGAGATGATTTGATATTGGCGTTTACTAACTATTTTGGAGTTATGGAGTCCTGTTGTTGCCTTACTCAAAGGGTTGCTAGATCTGGCTTCTTTAAAGAAAAGTAAACTTTTTAGGGTGGGGGTAAGAATATTTATATTCTCATTTTTCCAAATCGCCCCCATCCCAAAAACTAGATGCGGAGTACTCTGAGTTATTGCAGAATCGGGGTTCCAAAGCCTGCTTCTGGATGAGTCTATCAGATTAAGAACTTGCTTCCTACATTGGACGATGTCCCCCCTCCCCATAGCCCTTTTCAATATCCCCAGCTCCCTCACTGGTAGAAATAGCAATAAAACATCACTCTTCTGCAAAATGAGCTCCCTTCATTCCTAGAACTCTAACATGAGGGCTATCACTTCTCGGAGACCACATGCGGAGTTTTGTGTATGTGTGAATCAGATTTCTTGGGAGGGGGGTGCCCAATTAGGCAGCCTCAAATGTTAAGATTTTCATGTATTTGCTGAACCTGGTTAGGTTTTATGCCCTAACTGCATCCAGGCTGTGGCATCTACTGTATGAAATCTGGAAACCCAGATTGGGTGTCCCCATTGGTGTGGATCTAATTACAGGCTATGGCATGGTTCTTAAATGACAGTACTTGGTTGGGAGTTGAAAAGCCCAGCAATGTGAACAAGATTCCCAGCCCGGCAGAGGCTCACTGAAAACTTGGGCTATGGCCCCGACCGTGCCCCTGAAGCATCACACTCCCCATGCTGCAAGCTTGGGCAGGTGGGGGTTGGGAGAGTGGCTACATGGCATCCAGGGAGCCCTGTCCTGTGGCCCCGAGTTCATAGGAGTCCTAATTGAATGCCCTTCAGGAATCCCTGTGGTCCTGCTGCTTCCCATGCCCGTGCTAAGGGGTTCCCACGTGTCCATGCTGCCCAAGCAGGTGGTTTTGGGGTGGGCACTTGGAGAGCAGCCCAGCTTGTCTTCCGCTGTACCACGGAGGGCTGCCGTGGGTGCAGCTACACCTGCCTGGAGTGTAATGCATGCGGTTGAGCTGCGCAAAGTCTGAGCAGCTGCAGCATCTGTTCCTGGAAAGCGTGGGAAACAACAGCCTGGCAGGGTTGGCTTGTGGGGCCAGAAGGGCTCCAGAGGTGTACCTGGCATACACAGCTGATAAGGAACCCAGACAGACCTCAGCAGAGGGGGAGGCCCTGAAGTGGGAGGGCATCTCCCCCTCCCTCCCTGCCTCCCATCATCCCTCTCCCTCTCCCTCCCTTCCAGGAATGACTTGCAGTCTTTCTGAAGCCCCACAGAAATCTCCCCTTTACCCGAATTAGAACACACAGACCAGTGAGTTCTAAACTGCCTTCCCTTGGGTGAAACCCTAGCCATTGATTGTGTAGACACTGCTCATGCCAGTGAGAAGCCCTCTTGGCTGCTTGGGGCGACTGAGTGGCTCAGTCCATTGAGCATCTGACTCTTGATTTCGGCTCAGGTCATGATCTCATGATTCGTGAGATGGAGCCCCACATGGGACTCTGTGCTGACAGCGCAGAACCTGCTTGGGATTCTTTCTCTCTCTCTCTCCCTCCGTCTCTCTCTCTCTCTCTCTCTCTCTCTCTCTCTCTCTCTCTCAAATAAATAAATAAGCATTTATAAAAGAAAAGAAGCTCTCCATGGCTGATTATGTAATTCTTTGCTTAATAAAAATGAATAGGGAAACAACTAACCTAGCAGTAGATAAATGTAGTTTGATGGATACTGGTTCTCAAAGCACAGAACCTTTAGGAGGAAAACATGCAAAAGAATTTTTTGTCTACGTAGGCCACTTTCCAAGCCTTCCCCCAGTGCCAACCACCATCCACACACAGGAGGCAGTTTCTATTATGAGCCCACTTTACAGAGAAGGTTTGTGGAGGCTGTACGACCTGCCCAGGGTGAGGTACTCAGTAAGTAAGGAACTGAACCAGACAAGGTTTATCCCGGATCCATCTGACCCCACAGGCGGCTTTGAACCATGACTCCCTGCAGTGGGGAGAAAGGACCATAGGTGTCCTCACACCCATCCATCCGGGGACTGTCCCCTCAACTTCAGCAGGCCTCTCAAGGGGGGTGGGTAAGAGAACGGTTAGGGAGGTCCGATCTGACCCGCGTGCTGCGTTTCTGGCAGGCTCTTCCTGGAGAACAGCAAGCTGGAGCACAGCGAGGATGAGAGCAGCGTCCTGGGTCAAGGTGGGAGCGGCACCGTCATCTACCGGGCCCGGTACCAAGGCCAGCCCGTGGCAGTGAAGCGATTCCAGATCAAGAAATTCAAGAACTTTGCCAATGCTCCAGCAGGTGAACAGGCTGGTCCTTCCATCATTTTTTTTTTTCAGACATGTGCTCCCATGGTCCAAACTCCCTGCCACCTTAAGGCGATCTGAGGTGGAGGGTCAGCGACGCCACTGGAGCCCCCTGGGTGGCCGGCCTGTTTTGTTCCTGGCAGGATGTGGGACAGGCCGAAAGGTCAGACTGAGCAAGGCCCAGAAATTGTTTTGGGAGATTACTTTCTTGTCTAGAGATGAGCCCCCAAGAGCATGGGCCCCCAAGAGCATGGGCCATCCTTACAATTTGCATCTGCTTGCTCCACGGCCAGCACAGGCCTGGCATATGGTGGGCACACACTTAGCCCTCAGGTGGACCCCTTCCCTTGCAGGGCCCCTCTCGGCCATCTCCACTAGAGGAAGGGAGGTGATACTCCGGATGAATGGATGGGGAAGCCAGCATGGGGTGACTTCTCCCCCACTCACATGAAAGAGGGAATACCATCTTACCTTGGCACATCCAGGGCCACGCACCTTGTGCAGACAGCTCAGAGATGCTCTCTACCTAGAGCAACCCATCACCTCTTAACACCCAGCCAGCACGGGTGCTGGGCGGCCGCTTCGCTTCCAGCCAACTGAGTTTCACATTGTCACTGCCCCTGGCTTAGCACGTTCATCTTTATGATCATTAAGGTAATTTACACTCTTGGTAGAAAAAGCAGAATCTTAGAACAATGCAGAGAAAACAGATCAGAAAGGAAGAGACAAGTTGTTGCTATGGGAAGAGAATGACTTCCTGCACAGAAAATCTAAGCAAATCCACTGGCATAAATGAGAGCCAGGAAGAGTTTCACAAAGTTGCCAGACGTGAGCTCAACCTCAGAATTCAGCAGCGTTCCCACGCACGGCAGTGACCCATTGCTAGAAAATGTCCCCATGGCAGCGATGAAACCACAAAGTATTGAGAGATAATTAGTATATACCATTCAGTTTAGTTCCCATTAAATCCTAGCAAGGGGTGTGTGTGTGTGTGTGTGTGTATGTGTGTGTGTGTGTGTGTGTGTGTGTGTGAGAGAGAGAGAGAGAGAGAGAGAGAGAGAGATCTTACTGATTCTAAAATATGCGTATGAAATGACAAAATCCCAAGGACAGCTGACAGCTGAGACAGCCCTACAGTAGGGCACAAAGAGCCTGCCCAGCAGATGTCATGACTTAGAACTCTACAGACACGAAGGCAGTGTTCTCCAGGGCTCAGCCAGGCCCGCCGAGGGAACGGACACAGCCGCGCATGTGTGTGTGGGAAGCTGGAACTTAGCAGAGGTAACATCGTGAGTCAGAGGGGAAAGGCTGACTGTTCCCTAATTGAGGCAGAGACTTGGGTCAGACTTGACACCGTAGTCAAAAATAAATCTGTAATGGGTTAAAGACCCCATGTGGGAAACAAAAGTTTTATACTTAAATAAATTTGGCTGGCCTGCGCATAGATCTGGCACAACCGATGCATTTTAACTGCCAACGGTTTTTTTCATGCTGTTTAAATTTCCACGTCTAAACATCCCTGATTTTCAATTCTGAACGTAGGGGAGGAATAGAGAGGGACACAAGAGGACAAGAAGGGCCTGGTGACCCTGCTTGGTGACCTTAGGGCCAGCCACAGACCAGCGGGCCTGACCTCCACTTGGCAGGAAAGACCCCACAGCAGGTGGGAGCGTAGGGGAACCTTAACAGCCATGGGTTCAACAGGTTACAGCGCAGACCGGAGATCGCCTGCCACTGCCCATAGACCTCGCCCCTCTAGTCTGAGATGACATGTCACAGGCCTGTGACGTCCCCGGTTTTGTCTGTGGCTGAGGAGAGGGTGCTGGTTCTTTCTGCCTTCGGCAGTCCTGGCTGCTGGCATGGAGCCAGGTGCACAGTGGCAACCAAGCCCTCAGCATCCTTCTGGTCATGCTGGTCAAACCGGGCTCTGGGCGACACTCAGGGATGCAGAACTGGAATAAGCCACAGCTATGACCCTCAAGTAGCCAGCAGCGGGGTGGGGCAAGGTCTACGAGAGTGACACCTGTGTGACAAGGGCAGAGACAGGTGCATTTCTCCATGAAGAGGGCAGGAACTCCCACCGTGTAGGGCCAGGTTTAGTACCTGGAGGAGGAAAGGTTTGGTATCAGCCCGGAATGCCTCAGAAATGCCACAATGTGGGGCCAAATTCTGGGTGACGATGTAATCCCTGATGTGTTAAATGCCTAAGAATGTATATCTTGCCCACCAGCCCCTCGAGTCCCCATGAGGCAGCTCTGAGTGTGGCTGGACCCCCACCCCGAGTGGCCCTAGATGGGTTACCAGCCAGGCACCCAGCACCCTGTGTCCCTCACCACTCCCGGCAGCGCTGATACCTGTGCCCTCCCTGGCAGACACCATGCTGAGGCACCTGCGGGCCACGGACGCCATGAAGAACTTCTCAGAGTTCCGGCAAGAGGCTAGCATGCTGCACGCCCTGCAGCACCCCTGCATCGTGTCCCTCATCGGCATCAGCATCCACCCGCTCTGCTTTGCCCTGGAGCTCGCCCCGCTGGGCAGCCTCAACACTGTGCTGTCCGAGAATGCCAAAGGTACTAGCCACACCCAGAACATTCCAAAGGGATTGCCTGGGGCCCCGCCCAACCAGATACAGCCCCTCAGGCACCAAGGAGCCCATAGAGGGTAGCACAGGGCCCAGGGAAGTAGTATCTCTGGAGGTTCCCTCCTCCTGCTGGGTGGGCCTGGCTGCCTGGGGCAGAGCACATGTGCCCCAAAGCTCACATGGCCAACTCCCTGCAGGTGAAGACAGGTGCTTCACCAGGTCTACACCCTGTGTGGTACTGTTGGCAAGGCTGGAGAAGCTTAGGGTTGGGAGTCAGATGGAACCACATTCCTAGTCCTGGTTCTTGGTCATAAACTAGTGAATTAGTGCCTAGTTTGCTGACCTATAAAAGGGGGATGATAACAGTCCCATTGAGGGGGGTAGTTGAGGGCCTCAAGCGAGACAGGCCAGGGAGGGCCCAAGGAGCAGTCTGGCCCATAAGCCCACCAGCCATGTGTCCATCATTGTTAAAACTCTGAGACCTTGGGGTCAGTTTTATCTTATTTTTTAAAGAAATTTTAAAATAATTTTCCTTGGGAAATGAATTGGTAACTAAATTCCAAAGAGCTAACAGAAGGAGAGAGGTAGCTGTCTCTTGATTCAAGAAGAAGAAATGCAATTAAACTCAAATCATTTCTTCCTCGATGGAAGAAAACTTTTTAAATTCATTTTATTTACTTTTAAATGCTTATTTATTTTTGAAAGAGTACAAGTGGGGGAGGGGCAGAGAGAGGGAGACAGAGGATCCACAGTGGGCTCTGTGCTGACAGCAGCCAGCCCAATGTGGGGCTCAAACTCATGAACTGTGAAATCGTGTCCTGAGCTGAAGTCAGACGCTCAACCGACTGAGCCACCCAGGTGCCCCGAGAGCTTTTTTACTTTTATTTTTTAATGTTTATTTATTTTTGAGAGAGAGAAAGAGAGGGAGAGAGACAGTGCAAGCAGGGGAGGGACAGAGAGAGAGAGGGAGACACAGAATATGAAGCAGGCTCCAGGCTCTGAGATGTCAACACAGAGCCTGACACCGGGCTCGAACTCACAAACCACAAGAACATACTTGAGCTGAAGTCAGAAGCTTAACCAACTGAGTCACCCAGGTGCCCTGAGAGCTTTTTTAAAATGAAACTCTTACTCCTGCAACCTACCCCTTGACGGTATAGCAAGCTTGGCCCTGCAGTGAACTCTAGGAATTTTGAATTCCTTGCTGTTTTGGTAAAAACACCAACAATTCCAGGCATGAGATACTGGGAATCAGGCCTATCTATCCTAAATGCTATTTCACTTCAGAAGGTCATTCTCCATCTCCTCCGGCATCCAGCATGGATAATGATGAGAAGCGTCCCTAGAAGTTAAGCATCTGGGAAGAGAGAAGGTTAGAAAAGACAGTTGTTGTAATGATAGTTTGCTTATTGTTTTTCTTTGCAAAGATTCTTCCTTTATGCCCCTGGGGCACATGCTCACCCAAAAAATAGCCTACCAGATTGCCTCTGGCCTGGCCTACCTGCACAAGAAAAACATCATCTTCTGTGACCTGAAGTCGGACAACATTCTGGTCTGGTCTCTGGACGTCAAGGAGCACATCAACATCAAGCTGTCGGACTACGGGATCTCACGGCAGTCATTTCATGAGGGTGCCCTCGGTGTGGAGGGCACCCCTGGCTACCAGGCCCCCGAGATCCGGCCTCGCATCGTGTATGACGAGAAGGTACCCACCCCGGCCCACTGCCAGCCCCTGGCCCACCCAGCCCAGCTCCACAGCCAAGCCCAGGCCCTGATGAGGCCAGACACCTGCAGCCTCTGAGCTCTGTGTTTCCCCAGGCATATGTCTCTCCCTCTCCTGTGCTCAACCAGGAGGGTATGGCTTGAGCCAGAAATGCATAGAGGCCTGTGTCCACCTAGCAGTGTCAAGGTTGACTCCTCCTTCACTTCAGGAACAGTGCTTTAGCCTCTGAATTCTCTAACCTTGATTCAGAGACATACCGAAGGTGGTACACAGTGGACAATGAGCCCAAGACCGAAATTGGTCTGGATTTGGGTCCCAACTCTGCCATTTAGATGTGTAAACTGGAGACAGTGGACCAGCCTCATGAGGGCTCATGAGGGGCAGACAGGAAGCAAAGGCTCCCCGCCTATATGTGCTGTCCACAAGGTGTTGTCCAAACTGAATGGCAGAGACAGCCGAGACAGCATCACCAAAGCCAGGAGAAGAGAGTAAGTTCTAGCAGTACAGGCCTGGACTCCCTGAGCAGCCGCCTGGACAGCCTCACCCAACATGATGGCTACATGTTTGCCTTCTTCCCTAAAACAGAGGCAGGCACACAGGCAACTAAAAACCATGTTACAGCTCGTGCCAGCCCTGCTTCACTAATCGCCCAGCACTGAAACTCCCCTGGTCTATGATTTTTCATTACTTGGTAATTGCTTCAGGACTGGTCTAAATGTCCATGCTGGACATTACATCCCCATGTAATTTTATAACTGGAAGTTTATACCATCTTCAAATAAAATAGGAAGAAGCGTGACCTTAGCATGTGTGGGTTAAATCATTGCCTGTGGCTATTAACCAAAATAGAAAAGGCAAATCAGAGTGATAAAAATAAAAGCTTCTTAAGTAGCAGGTGACACAGACAAGGCACTTCGAAACTAAGATTATAACAGAACATTCACGTTGAAAATTCTCAGCCCTTTTCCAGCTAAAACGTTATTTCTTGGCCTTCATGGAGGCCTATCCTAACTTCTCCCTGTTGCACCTTTTGATAACATTAAAATTAAATTAAAGGAGTCAACATGTTGTGATTTAGGAGACGTTCCCCCTTTATGACTTGCATACACTGCTCTTCTAGTGCCAAACACACTAAGCTGAGGGTCCGTGTTCTCCTGCCTTGTCTTGATTCTCAAGGATAAAGGAGCATGGCGTCCTTGGAGCTCTTAACCAGTGCCTCGCAGTTAGCAAGTGCTCAGCGTGTGTTTATTGAATGGATGGTTGGGTGGGTGGGTGGGTGAATGGATGGATGGAAGAAAGGTTGGATGGATGGATGGATGGAAGGAAGGAAGGAAGGAAGGAAGGAAGGAAGGAAGGAAGGAAGGAAGGAAGGAGGGAGGGAGGAAGGGAGGATGGATAGGTAAATGGGACAGAAGGACAGATAGTCGAATAGATAAATGGGTAGACAGAACTATAGAAAGATAAATACACAGAAGGACAGGCAACTGGGTGCATGAATGGATAGATGGGTGAAGGAAGGAAGGAAAGAAGCAAGGAAGGGGGAAAGGAAGGAAGGGAGGGAAATAAAGGTAGGAAGGAAGGAAGTATGGGAGGATGGATAGGTAAATGGGACAGAAGGACAGATAGTCAGATGGATAAATGAGTAGACAGGATGATAGATAGATAAATACGCAGAAGGACAGACAACTGGGTGCATGAATGGATAGATGGAAAGAAGGAAGGAAGGAAGGAAGGAAGGAAGGAAGGAAGGAAGGAAGGAAGGAAGGGAAGGAGGGACGGAGGGAGGGAGGGAGGGAGGGAGGGAGGGAGGGAGGAAGGAAGGTTGGTTTAAAAGATGGATGGCTAAAGGGACAGAATGATGCATGGTCAGATGGTTGGCCAGATGTTTTGACAGGTAGCGAGTAATGGTTGCATTCATTAGTGGATGGATTGATGATTGTCTCCCTTTGGGCAGGATCCCTTGTCTAATTGTGTCTTCTGCTCCCTCCATCTCAGGGCCAGCTTCTGAAAGGTGCTGGGCCCAGGCAGGGGACCTGACTTGGCTTGCCTCTTTGCCCAGGTAGACATGTTCTCCTATGGAATGGTGCTCTACGAGTTGCTGTCAGGCCAGCGGCCAGCGCTGGGCCACCACCAGCTTCAGATCGCCAAGAAGCTGTCCAAGGGCATCCGCCCTGTGCTGGGGCAGCCTGAGGAGGTGCAGTTCCATCGCCTGCAGGCACTCATGATGGAGTGCTGGGACACAAAGCCCGAGAAGGTACCGGGGGCCCAGGGCCTGGGGGCCAGGTACCACCTGCCACAGTGGCGGAGGGTCTGCGTCTCCAGAGTGCACATGTACGGCAACTGCCCATCCTTCACTAAGGGTCTAGAACAAAAGGGGCAACCTCCTCTGCTCACCCCTTCTAGAAAGAGATACTTACTGTCCTAATACATCCAGCACATCTTTGTGTGCGTGTCACTCTCAGGAAAAATGAGCTTTATTTCCCTCCCCAACTCTTCTGTCACACCATTGTGCAAGCAAAACATACCAGCCCCTTTATAACAGTGCAGTCCCTGTGCAAGAGCAGAGAGAATGTATATATCTCTTTTTGAACTAATGGGGAGCAAGTTTGCTCATAAGAGCAAGAGTCATATTATCATTTTTTAAGTGTTTATTTTTGAGGTGCAAGAGGGGAGGAGCAGAGAGAGACAGAGGAACAGACTATCTGAAGTGAGCGCCACACTGACAGGAGAGAGCCTGATGCAGGGCTTGAACCCATAGACCGTGAGATCATGACCTGAGCTGAAGTCAGATGCTTAACTAACTGAGCCACCCAGGTGCCTAGTCATATTATCATTTTAAAGCTTAGCCATTTGGGGAAGAGGCCAGTGGTTTCAAGGTTAAAATGGATTTATCAAACTAGATGGTACTAATTCTTTACAGGATTATATGTCCATAGGCGTGGAGGTTGGAATATTAGAGTTTAAGCCAACCGGATGACTAGAGTTCAAGGTGCCATTGACAGTGATGACCCAGACACTCTGGCATCTGAAGTTGTTTCAGCCTCGAAGTTTCTAGACCTTCCTCCCTTGTTCAAGACTATTGGTCTCATGGGCAGGATAGACATCAATCTGGTTTAAGTGACCCTTGCTCACGGCTCTGGTGGCCTCTCTCTCTCAGCGCCCGCTGGCCCTGTCGGTGGTGAGCCAGATGAAGGACCCAACCTTTGCAACGTTCATGTACCAGCTGCCCTGTGGGAAGCAGACAGCCTTCTTCTCATCCCAGGGCCAGGAGTACATGGTGGTGTTCTGGGACGGGAAAGAGGAGTCCAGGTAATGTCCCAAGGCTTACTTTGCCCTGCTGGGGGACCATGGAATTGGGGAGCAGTCAGGGCTGACCACAGTGAGAGATGTTTTATGGACAGTGGGTTGAAAGCCTGATGGATTTCGCTCCAGAGAGAAAACTGAGTCTACACAAATAGATATGCATGTATGCATTTGTGCTTAAGAGAAGCAAAGAAAAGGTGGTGTCTGCCAGGGGGTGGGGTCAACACAGGGCTTTGCTTTTTGCTGTTTTTTTGCTTTTGTTGTTTTTTGTTGTTGTTATTTGTTGTTTCTTAATCCCCATCACCTATTTCATCCATTCTCTCACCCCAACTCCCCTCTGGCAACCACCAGTTTGTTCTCTGTGTTTATGAGTCTGTTTCTGCTTTATTTTTTCTTTTGTTTTTTAGATTCCACATATAATTGAAATCACATGGTGTTTGTCTTTCTCTGACTTATTTTGCTTAGCAGAATACATCTAGGTCCCTCCATGCTGTTGCAAATGCCAAGATTTTGTTCCTTTTTGAGGCTGAGTAATATTCTACGTGTGTGTGTGTGTGTGTGTAAAGCATCTTATCCATTCATCTATGGATGGACATTTGGGTTGCTTCCATATCTTGGCTATTGTTAATAATGCTGCAGTAAACATAGGGGTCCATATATCTTTTCAAATCAGTGTTTTCATTTTTTTCAGGTATATACCCAGAAATGGAATTACTGGATCGTATGCTATTTCCATTTTTAATTTTTTTTTAGGAACCTCCATACTGTTCTCCTTTTTTTTAATATTTTTATTTTTGAGAGAGAGAGAGAAAGTGTGAGTGGGGGAGGGGCAGGAGGTGGGGGGACAGAGGACCCGAAGTGGGCTCTTTGCCAACAGCAGAGAGCCCAATGTGGAGCCCGAACTCACGAACCATGAGATCATGTCCTGAGCCAAAGTTGGAAACTGTTTAACCGACTGAGTCCCCCAGGCGTCCCCATACTGTTTTCCAGAGTGACTGCACCAATTTATATTCCCATCAGTGGTGCATGAGGTTTTCCTTTTCTGCACATCGTCACCAACACTTATTTCTTGTCTTTTGGTACTCGCCCTTCTGACAAGTGTGAGGTGATATCTATCGTGGGTTATGTTGTATTTCCCTGATGATGAGTGATGTTGAACATCTTTTCACGTGTCTGTTGGCCATCTGGATGTCTTCTTTGAAAAAATGCCAATTTAGGTCCTTTGCTCATTTATTAGATTGTTTGTTTTCTTAGTGTTGGGTTGTATGAGTTCTTCATATATTTTGGATGACCCCTTATCAGATATATCATTTGCTAATATCATCTCCCATTCAGTAGGCTACCTTTTCATTTTGCTGATAGTTTCCTTTGCTGCACCAAAGCTTTTTAGTTCGATGCAGTCCTGTTGTTTATGTTTGCTTTTGTTGCCTCTGCCTGTGGAGACAGATTTAAAAAAAAATATTGCTAAGCCTGATGTCCAAGAGCTTACTGCATAGGTGTTCTTTTATAAGTTTTATGGCTTCAGGTCTCACATTTAGGTCTTTAATCCATTTTGCATTTATTTTGTGCATGGTGTGAGAAGGTGGTCTAGTTTCATTCTCTTTCACGTTGCTGTGAAGTTTTTCCAACACTGCTTGTCAAAGAGACTGTCTTCTTCTCATTGGACACTCTTTCCTACTTTTCAAAGATTCATTGGGTCACCTGGGTGGCTCAGTCAGTTAAGCGTCTGACTTCGGCTCAGGTCATGATCTCATAGCTCATGAGTTCAAGCCCTGTGTCGGGCTCTATGCTGACAGCCCAGAGCCTGGAGCCTGCTTCGGATTCTGTGTCTCCCTATCTCTCTGCCCCCCCACTCCCCCACTCCCCTACTCGTGTTCTCTCTCTCTCAAAAATAAATAAATATTTTTTAAAAATTCAAAGATTCATTGACCATATAGTTGTGAGTTCATTTCTGGGTTTTCTATTTTGTTCAACTAATCTATGTGTCTATTTTTGTGCCAGTGTCACACTGCTTGGGTTACCACAGCTTATAGTATAGTTTGAAATCAGGGGTTGTGATGCCTCCAGCTTTATTCTTCTGTCTCAAGCTTGCTTTGGCTGTTTGGGGTCTTTTGTGGCACCATACAAATTTTGAGATTATTTGTTCTGTTTCTGTGAAATCTGCTTTTCCTATTTTGATAGGTATTGCATTGAATCTATAGACCACTTTGGGTAGCTTAGACATTTTAACAATATTAATTCTCAGTCCATAAACACTCCGTCCATTTATTTGTGTCATCTTCAGTTTCTTTTATCGATATCATAAGTGTTCAGAGTACCAGTTTTTCACCTCCTTGATTAGATTTATTCCTAGGTATTTTATTCTTTTTGGTGTAGGTGTAAATGGGAGCATTTCTGAATTTGTCCTTCTGCTAGTTTGTTAATAGTGTATAAAAACACAACAGATTCCTATATCTTAATTTTGTATCCTGCAACACTCCTGGGGTCGTTATTAGTTGTAGTAATACAACTAATTGTTGTATTACTACACCTCACAGGTCACTGAGGTGAAGTCGCTGAGTAGCGAGAGGAGCAGGGGATCCAGATCCAAGCACGATCGGTGCCCTTAAATAAGCGTTTCTTGGCCTTCACTTCTGGTCGCATCTTTTTCTCAGTGAAGTGGCAGGAGAGCCAAAACATGGGGAGAGGTTTTGAATACTCGAGGAGAAAAAGATGACATGTGACATGAGCGGGGACTCATGAGACCAGGGTGATTACAGACAGGATGGCACTGAGGCCCACTGGAGGTTAGAGGTCATATGTTGGAAATGAGACTCATCAGCGGGGTTATGTTCTCCCAGCATGCTTTGCTGCCCCACATTGCAAGATAGGCAACAGTTGGTTTTAAGCAGAGTTGGGTTTTTGCCAGAAGGGAGAGAGGGTCATGGGAGGTGCGGGTATTTGCAGGAGGGTCATGATAGAGATGGATCATAGAACCTAAGGGAGGCCATAAAATGAATGGGGAACAATGGAAGGTACCAGAAAATCCTAGGTCTTGGCAGAGTGTAACCCCCCCCCCACACACACACACACGCACACCTGTAATGAGTTATGGTAGTAGGCGGAGTGATCTGGAAAACCAGGAGGTAGTGGTCAGAAAATAGATGCTTGACACCAAGTGGGTGGGAGGGTGAAAATATTAGGAAAGGCAAGATCTGATACTCTGGGAGAGGCTGGCTGGGGTAACGTGGAGATAAGATCAATGGGAAATAAGAAAGAGGTCACATGACTGAGATGCCAGGATATTGGAAAGACAGCATCACTTTGTAGGCTCCCCAAAACCTCCATCTGTTATGAGACCCGTCAGTCTTGGCCAAGGTGTGTGGTCTCTCCCACCTACCTAGTGTGACATCTTCAGAGCCACGAGAGCATTTTATGGCATGAGCAGTCTTCTGGTAAGCCTCCTGGCAAGTATTTGCAGGTGTTAAAATCTGATAAGGCTTAGATGAAGTGAAGCGTGAGACACGGTGAGATAAAGGGAAGGAACTTCACCATTTTCCTTAGGTGAGTCTAGGCAAGCTTCACATCAGGTTTTATGCCACTGGGACTGAGTGCTCTGACCTAAGACATGGTCAAAGGAACCATGACCTAAGAAGATACGCATATGTGTGTGTGTTTATTTATTTATATTTATGTATGTAAATATATATGTTTTAAGTTTACATAGTTGGTAGCAGTGTTGTTATTGCTGTTTTAAGGCTTTGCTTGTAACTGCAGGGCAGAGTGAATGTGTAATTACGTGTCATGCATTGCACATCAGGCTATTCGGCATGCAAAGTATAAAAGAGAGGTTAAATAAAAAAGCTGTAGTTCTGAATTAAAATTTTTGGGCTCATGAATATCGCATCTTTAAGAAAAATGAACTCATCTTCCCTAGTCCTGCCCATTGAAAAGGCCTAGAAGCAATGACCAAATACCAGTGATGAACTCTGGGACCCACATGATGGTCTCTGAGTACCATGGGATGTGGAAGCAAGGCTTATTCAAGAAGTGGTGACTCCAGTCTGGGACAGGAAGACGGCCAGGAGCATCTGCCACACCAGAATCGAGGATGCCATCAGACAACTGTCTGGATTTAATCCTGGTGGATTAAAGGGATTTCGGGACCAATCCAAAGAGGTTCCCACTGGCCAAAGACAGGGCAGTCGGCCATTAGTAAGAGGAACTGCAGTGGACTGAGATTCATCAAACTGTTTACATTCATGAGTTTACAATGCTGTTTAGGAGAAACAAAAAAAATAAACAAAAACCCCTCATTGATTGGCATTGGAAGCTCCTAGGAGCCAACGCATTATTTTGAAAATTAGCATGTACAGAAGGAATCAAGGTTTTATACTGTCTTTCCTAGGTGTAGCCCAGAGTAACAAAGGAGAGAAAAGGAGGAAGTTTCTCATTTGAGAAAAAATGAAATTAATAAATGAGGAAGGAATGCCAGAAGCAGAATGTCTGCCTTTTGCAATCTCTATTGAAATAATGGATGTAGGCAATGATCATTAATGATCACAAAGGAGTGAGAACCAGACATTCCCAAGAGAAATCCATGGTCCCAATGAGGAAGTGTTCTTACCTGGAAAAATCAAACAGAATCTCTCCAAGACTCGAGATTGGGGAAAGGGGGCTGAGGCAGATGGCACCCCAGGATGTGGGAACTGCGTAGGGCACACCCCCAAATCTCTGGGAAGCCAGATTTAGCAGGGGAAGGAAGTCAGGCAACAGACGAGAGACATAAAGACCAGTGGAAGTGTGGGTGAAAGATGTGTGTGAACTTCAGTCTCTGCCTCAGACAGTGAGGACACTGGGATGCCACTGAGGACAGTGGGAAGGCAGAACTGCTAGCAGGTAGCTGGGCCCCGTGAGCACACAGCTCTCCTCATAAAAGACAGCTTATTAGTTCTCAGAGCACTTATATTGGAGGGTGTGTTTTGAGGCCCCTCAGCCTACTCTGAAATTCACCCATCTATCTTTAGTCTTGACTTTATCTACTATGATATTGAGGGGCTTCCCTGCTACTGGGCTATGGCAGATAAGGCCAGTAGGAAGGCAATGAGTGGCTTTGATGGAGGTACAGCCTCCCATGCCACTTCTTCATGCTGAGAGCAACTCATTGAACCCTCCAACGTCATGGAAGAGAGTCTCTCTTCGCATCGGGAAGGCCCTTCATTGCCCGGATGTTCAAGCACTACCAGTGGGGTCAGAACCCCCCTGCACCCAATGCCATGAACAGTTCTTAATTCTCTCAGAATGTAGCAAAAGTCAACCCTGGGTTCGAGGCCCACAGCTGACGTCCTCTCCAAAGCTGCTTCAGGCCAAGAGCCGAGTTAAGGGAGGTGGCCCCTGGCCACCGTGAGCTGACCACACAGTTGTTGCCCATTGCAGGAACTACACGGTGGTGAACACCGAGAAGGGCCTTATGGAGGTGCAGCGGATGAGCTGTGCAGGAATGACACTAAGCTGCCAGCTCAAGGTCCAGAACTCTCTGTGGACGGCCACTGAGGTAACTGCCACTACGCGGGGTGGGCCATCGAGGTGGGCAGCACAGGGTGCAGTCCGTGGGAAGCCAGATTTGGCAGATAAAAATACAGGATGCCCAGGTACGTCTGAACATCAGATTAACCCCACCCATATGTGTGAGGACCCCAGAGCAGCCCTGTGAAGCAGCAGCATCTCACCAAGGCCACCAGCCTGCCTTGTCCCTGTCTGGTGACTGGGACTCAGCCGAGATAAGTATCAGGGGCAGGATCGCAGCAGGACAACCCCATTAGGTTAGTGAAGTGACCGGGTTTCTTATAACACAGCTGGGTCTACACGGTGAATCCACTCAGCTCTGAAGGCATTTTTGTCTTTACGTCAGAGAAGTCAGCAGAAAGTCCAAAATCTGTCTTCTGAGAAATGCAGGGAGGGATGCCCCCAAACAAATGCTCTGAGGCTCCTGGTGTCGTGGGACCGGGCAGGGTAGGGGGGATGGGTACAGCCATCTCAGATGTGCAGAGAAGGGCAGGCAGACATGTATGTACGATTGAACGCTCACCCCAGTGAAACACCTAGTCACGAAAACTTGGAAACAGCCTGAGCTCCTGACAGCAGGTTAGCCAGGCTACGGCGCAGAGGCACTCGGACATGGTTCCCTCATGGGCCAGGCAGGGCAGGGCCTCTGCCTGCCGGGTATCGTCATGAGAACAGTGAGGAAACCAGCACAATCGTGTGGCCCCACGTTTGCCGGGAACGCGGGCACACACACAGATATCCGTAGGAAATGGAGTCTGGGCCCCAAGTCTCCATGGCGATTTTCTCTAAGTAGTGGATTTTGGGCAATTTTACGTTTCTTCTTTAAACTCTTCTGTAGTTTTCAACATTTCTGCCAAGAATAGGAATATGAAAACAGCCAACCAGAAAGCCTCAATACATGTTACTTTCTAAGGCACAAATGGCTTCTCAAGACAGAATGTACTGGGTAGGAAATGTTAGCCATGTTCCAGCCGGGGTCTCATATTGGCTCTTCTGCTTCTGCAGGACCAGAAGATCTACATCTATAACCTCAAGGGCATGTGCCCCTTAAACACACCCCAGCGGGCTTTGGACACCCCTGCTGTCGTCACCTGCTTGTTGGCAGTGCCAGTTATTAAAAAGGTGAGGTAAGGGGGAAGGTGGTTGCCCAGGTGTCTGATTCTCCCTTCTTCTTCTGTTGCTGTGGGTCTTCCCCCACACCACCCAGCTTGGCGGGAGTGGTATGAGGACTGGGAGCAAAGCCAGGCCCTCTTGGACCACCAGGCCCAGGTCAGGTCACAGTCAGCCTTAGAAAGACAGACCATCACTAGTGCCTTTTTAAGAACCTGTGTAACCAGCAAAGCAAAGCTGAGGGCTGAGTGGAAGCTTGCATTCGGCCTGTGAATGCCACGGTCCCAGAGTGAAACGCTTTTTTGGTACAAATGATGTAAAGAACAGTTGGTCGTGTGCCCTTCTCCTTCTGATAGTGGAGGAGGGGGGGGTTACTTCCCCACCTGTCAGGGCCAGCGCCTCCCCAGAGCCACTCAACAGGTGCCAACCCCCTGCCCCCACCTCTGGGGAGCAGTCAGCCTCCCCTACTTGTAGTGCCCGCTGTCAGCCTGAGACCTGAGTCCCTCTTTGTCCATGTCCTTGACCTTCTAGCCCCCACCTCTCTGAAATGGAAGCCCGTGTGGTAATCTCCACAGCCCGGGGCTCGGGTTCTGCCATTCCTCTGGTAGGACTGGGCCCCTCTGCAGGGCCGGCGAGCCTTCCCCAGCTGGCCTCCCACTCTCCACCCCATCCAGCCCTGCACTCTGAGGGGACCCTGCCTACTAGGAACAGCCCCACCCCACACACCTCTGCCAGACTACCTCCTGTTCAGTTCTCGAGATCAAAGACCACCGACCCTGCTCTTGGCAGCTGGCCCGCCCCAGCTCCAGCCCCCCAGTGGTGCTCTCAGGCTGCTCTGGCCTCTGAACCCTGGCATGGCTCTTGTGCCTTTGCTGGTTGTCCTCCATGCTCATGGTAGATGCTCAACGAGTCATTATTGGTGTCATTATTGGTGGTGTTTGTTCAAAACATGCTGGCTGTCATCATCCAATTTCAGTCTTCCCATCCGCAAATCAAGGATAAGAGGGTTCTCTGGGCATAACGTGCCCCAAGCTCTGGGCGTGTGCACTCGGGTAAATGCGAGCATTATTATTACTTTCTGGCAGCGGTGAAATATATACGTTCTTCATCCTACTACAGTTTATTTCTTTTAAAAAAAAGTCTGAAATCCACCCTCGAGTCATTTACGACGGTGGCCCCAAGGGCGAGGCTGGGCAGTGCGGGACCCGGTCTGCCCCAGAGCACAGGAGAACATGACACAAAGCGCTATTTAAGGCCACTGCTGGCCAGAGCCCCCGAGTCAGGGCACCACCGCCCGCACGACCGGAGGGAATAAAGCCGGCTCTGTGCGGAGCCTCCCTGTCAGGGGCCTGCCCCTCGGAGGCCGTGCCGCCCTGTGGCCGCGACGGCGGGCCCCTGCATTCTTGCACGCATATGTTCACACCCAGCCGGGCCGGTGGGGCTCGCCTCCCCGACTGGGGCCCAGAGCCGGGATTAGGATAGAGACATTGCTCTTGTTTGCTGTGGCTGCGTTCTTCCTGAAATTCTGAAGATGGATTTTGATAGACATTCCTAGGGCTTATTGACCTCGCTGTTGAGCTAGAGGCTGGTTCCCTTGTTACTTTGGACAGCCCTGCCTCCCAGGTTCCCAAGGTGCTTCAGGTCCCAGAAAGGGGGCTTTCTGCCACTCACCCTCGCTGACACAAGGCCTGGATTCCCGCTCTGTTGTGACCTCGGCCTCTGTTCTCCTGAACCCCTCTTGTCCCACCCCAGCCCCAGGTGGGCATCCAGGCATCAAAGCTGCCCTCTGTCCCCACTCTGCAGAGATTCTCCTGGGATGCCTGGGGTGGGTCCCAGCGTTGAGCACTGTCCTTGCAACTGCACCCAGTGATCTCTGGTGCCATAGAAGATCACATGCTTCACTGTAGGGACAGACAGCAACCCAAGGGCCCTAGCACCGCCAGCTAGGCATTTCAGGGTAGGTGTGGTGAGTGGGGAGTGTAGGCACAGTGTCCAAGAAGTGCTTCCACAAGAGGGTTGAGTCGGAAGCAATTTCTTCCAGAATAAATAAGGTCAGCAGGCACATATTGTCTACTGGGGCAGAAGACCGGGGGGAGCCAGAGAGATGGACAAGACTCGGCCCTCCCTGTGGCAGGCCAGCACCCAGGGCTCAGGGGTGGGCGCACAGAGCCTGCGGACACGGAGCACCCACCTCGTGGCGGCTCCGGGCAGGAGGCATCAAGCGGCCCCACATACTGCCCACAACTGCTGTTCCGTCGTTAACAAGCAGAGTTCACGGGCAGCGGGGAGCCACATCCTGCCTCTGAAGGAGGCCCCTGTGACCTGAAGGAGAAGGCAGGCTCCTCCTGCTACACTGCAAGAACCCAGCCTGAACCAAGGCGGGCCGTGTGGTTCAGGCCACACACGCTCCTCCCCTGGGTGCCACGGGCCTCGTTCTCCCTAGACATGTTCTTCTCCTGCTCACTGCCAGACGGGCGGGTGTGGCTCTGCTGGGCCCGGGTTACCTCCTTTGGGAGCATGCCCAGAAGGGCTCGCTGGCAGCCCCTGCCTCTTCAGGAGCCTTGCTCCTCCAGGGTGCTCTGGGGCGTGTGTGGAGATGAGTCTTGTGCCCGCACTGTTTCTCTCCTGGAATACGTGAGACCAACGGACATGCCGTCTTCTCCTTGCAGAATTCCTACCTGGTGCTGGCAGGCCTGGCTGACGGGCTTGTGGCAGTGTTTCCCGTGGTGCGGGGTGCCCCAGATGACAGCTGCTCCTACCTGTGCTCACACACAGCCAATAGGTCCAAGTTCAACATCCCAGATGAAGATACACGGCAGAACCCCTACCCTGTGAAGGCCATGGAGGTGGTCAATAGCGGCTTGGAGGTCTGGTACAGCAATGGGCCGGGCCTGCTGGTCATCGACTGCATGGCCCTGGAGATCAGCAGAAGGCTGGAGCCCTACTCGGCCCCTTCGGTGGTCACCTCGGTCGTGGGCAGCTCTGAGTGCAGGGGGGAGGAGGTCGTCTGGTGCCTGGACGACAGGGCCAACTCCTTGGTGATGTACCACGCAGCTACCTACAAGCTATGCGCCCGGTACTTCTGCGGGGACCCCAGCCCGCTCAGAGACATGTTTCCTGTGTGCCCGTTGAGTCCAGAGCCCCGTGGCAGCCACACAGCCAGCCCAAAAGAGCCCGAGGGGGACTCCATTGCAGATGTGAGCATTATGTACAGCGAGGAGCTGGGCACGCAGATCCTGACCCACCAGGACTCGCTGACCGACTACTGCTCTATGTCTTCTTACTCCTCATCCTCTCCTCACCGGGCCCCCATGTCGTCCTCAAGCCTGCCCTGCTCCCCGGCAAGCTCTTCCAGCGTGCCTTTCTCCACTGACTATGAGGACTCCGACAGGCTGCACGAGCCCACCGCAGGCTCCGACAGGTCTGAGCATGACCTGACCCCCGTGGATGGGGAGGCCTTCAGCCAGCACCTACAGGCTGTGAGGATCCTAGCCGTGAAAGATGTCATCTGGGTCCCCAGGTACGTTTCCCAGGAGTGGGGCACATTCCTGTGCTGCCTGCGGGAGCTTTCAGATGCGGTCTCAGTCCATCAGGGGCCGCCCCCTCTGTGCTGGAGCCTGGAGGGATCTCTTTAGCAAACCTGAGAAGGGCCACGCCGATGCTCACCTGCTTGCCGGGGAGCTGCCGGCAGCACAAGGCAGAGCCACAGTCAGCTGCGATTGGGTTTCCCGCTGGGAAAGGCCTGCTGGGGCCGGCCTCGCTGCCCTCCTGGTAACTCAATCCGTTTGCAGAGACTGCGCGTTTGTGGCCCTGCCTCTGTGCACGCCGGCTCCATTTCCCCTGGAGAGCACAGCCCTGGACAAAACGCTTCCCCTTCTCGGTTTTGGTTTCGCAGGCGCGGCGGCGATGTTATCGTCATTGGCCTGGAGAAGGACGCCGGGGGCCAGCGGGGCCGCGTCATCGCGGTCTTAAAAGCCCGCGAGCTGACTCCGCATGGGTAAGACTGAGGGCACCCCCTTTAGGACCCGAGGTATGATGTGGGGAATCTGGGCCCCTCCGCCACATCCCCGCACAACGGCCTCTCGCCCTTCCGTCCTCTGCAAAAAAATGCCACATCTACCGACGTGGCCATTAGGCAGAGAAGGAACGAAATGGGGTCCTCCAGGCAGCACCTAGGGGCTCAGCAAATACCAACTGAACTGGGCATCAGCCACTGGTCATGGCTGTCTGTTTCTGGCATCCTCCATGCACCTATGGACCAGGTGTCTTGCCTGGGGTATGTCTCCAGGGCCAGAGTTCAGCTGAAATTGAAACAGGGAGCCAGGTGATTCATTGTCCTTCCCACCAAGTGAGAGGGCCTTTCCTGGCTCCTCCACCTGCCTATATGGCACCTACCAGCGACACAGTCCTAGCACCCACTACCCCTCACCATGCCCAAGCCCGGGGTTGGCCATGGCCCCATACCTGTCTGTTGGGGGGATCCTACCAGGAAGCAGGTCATACCCCACTGTGAGGGTCATACCGGGGCAGGAAAGTATGGCTGTGGACATGGGAGGCTGGGACCAGCTGGTATTCTCAGAGTCCCCTGGCAGCCAGCAGTGTCCGTACCTCACTTTGTCTAGTGAGCCCCGTGCCATAAATCTCCCTCATGGATAGATACCATTTGGCCCATTTTCCCCAGAGCAGGACGACAATGAGTGGGGAAACATTTGTGGCAGGTCCCCTCCCTTGCCTTAAAGCATTGAACATTCTCAGGGAGTCACCAGATCTACTGATCCCTGCTCTGCCACTGACTCCAGAAACAAGATCTGGGTGTTTCGGCTGAGCCCTGGCTGAGTTTGTGGGCCAGTGTAGTTACCAGATCGCAAGCAGGGCTTCTGGGGGAGCAGGTGGCTAGGCACGTTCACTGTAGGGAGAAAGCAGCCCAGGCAGACTGCCGACAGGGGAGCCATAGCCTGATCCCACCAGCTTTCTGTAATGCATTGAGACATTGATCCTCTCGGCAAATAGCTAGCAAGTGCCTGCAGTGTGCGAGGCCCTGCACAGACTGGTTTGTGTGCTGGCCACGGGGCAAGGCAGTGAGGGCTCAGATGAGGGCTGCACGGTTCGGCAGAGGCCCAGAAGGAAAACTGAAGCGTGCATAGGTCAGCAAAACAATCCACAGCCTCAAAACCCAAGTGCATGTAGTTAGGACATGTTGGCACAGGTCTTCTGCCCGGTGTACCGCCCGTTTCCTAAGCACCGTGCATGTTGTGTGGAGAAGAGCCATGGCTGAGCAGACGGCAAGGGAACGGAGTCAGTGCTTCAAATCCATTATGGGCCGTTAACAAGCAGGAGGCAAAGTTGACACTTGGGGGTCTGGGTCTAGTTATAGAGGCTACCTGCTCTGGTTGTATCTGTGGCCTTCCTGAGTCCCTTACAGACAGTCCCCGTCAACGTGCATCGACAGGCTAGGCTCTTCCTAGATGTTAGGAAGCCTCTGCCTGCAGGTTGGGCCACCTGGGAAAGCAGGGCATCCAAGCACTTCGCTGCTACCAGGCCGGGATGGATGGATGCACCCCCTTAGACAGGCCCCCAAGAAGGTGCAGGCTGGGGGTCCTGGCTCTGACCAGGTGGGACCCCTGCAGGTTTTCTCATACCCCCCCTCTCTCTGTAGGGTGCTTGTGGATGCGGCCGTGGTGGCAAAGGATACCGTTGTGTGCGGCTTTGAGAACGAAAACATGGAGTGGTGCCTGGCTGTCTGGAGGGGCTGGGGCACCAGGGAGTTTGATGTTTTCTACCACTCCTACGAGGAGCTGGGCCGGCTGGAGGCTTGCATGCGGAAGAGAAGGTAATTCCTGTGGAATGACAGTCGCGCAGAGTGGCCGTCCCCGGCCCACAGCCTGACACCTCTGCCCGCAGCCCGCAGCCTCCTGAGGACCCAAAAGATGGACTGGGTTCTCCCATGAATCACTTGCTGCTAGAAACGCTGAGAAGTTACCACCCTGGTGGTGGTTTGAGGGTTCTCCATTCTCCAGGGCAGAGTTAGCTGCCTACCTCCATTCTCCCACTGCTGAGAGAAGACAGTTGGGAGAAACTCCCCCTGCCTTCTCCATCCACTTCCAAGAGCAGGGGAGGGGGATCCTGCTCTGCACTGGGTCACACAAAGGGGCGGTGGTGTGGGCTGGGCCTTCACAGAGCAGGCCTGCCCATTTTCCTCCCCACGTCTGGGATGTAATTACACTAGAGGCTCTCAGTTGGGGAGCAGTTCGGGGCAGGGCAGGAGGAGGGCAATGACCCTTGCCCCTTCCCCCCAGTGGCCTCCAGGCTCTCAGGACATTTCACAAGCCTCTGGGTCCCCGGGGCCTGGGGCCCCACTTGGGTAAGCGGAGATCAGATGTCCCCCGCTCAGGAAAGTCTCTGTGTGAGAAACCCTCGGGAAGGACCCTCAGCAAGGAGCACTGCCCGATCGGGGGAATGAATAAGTTCCTTTAAGTGACACAGCCAGAAAGCCCGGAGCTAGCACAGCGCCCAGAGCGCGCGGCCTCCGCCTTTACATTCTTCTTCTGCCGACAAAAGGCAGGGGAAATTCAATCAGCAGGACTTGAGAAAGGGCTGTGTGTTTATAGCTTTGTAAAGTAAACTTGGACGCAGCTGGAACACAAGCCCTGTTTGTTTGCACATAATAATCTTGTTTATCACTTTAACAAATTAAGTAATAGCTCAGTGGTTGGGCCTCGGTTGTGAAATCACATTGTATGGGGTTCCTACCAAATTATGTATTTGCTAAACATTTACTACACACATGTACAGCAGAATTGAAAAGGTGAAATTGTTAATGAGGGATGTAGGGGTGTGACGGCAAGAACTTTTACAAATGATGCGCACACATATGGACACGTACCACGTCGTTACCGAGAGTAACCATTTGAGGCTGCTTCACCCGGGATGGCAGGATGACCGGGAGGTCGTACTCCAGTTCAAGTTGTTGACCTTTTTCTAAAATTAAGTTATGAAAAATCAGACTTAAGATTTGTTGGGGTATCCGGGCAAACGCGGTTCCTTTTATCTGAAAATAAACAAGACTCTCTTGCAAATGATGTCACAGCCTCTGTCTGTAGGGCATGTGTCATAATGGCACGGGCTCTGTCGCACCCAGCTCCGCTCCTGGCAAGGGTGGAAGGGAAAGCCGCCCCCTTGCCCATGGCTGTCCCCATGCAAAGAGCCCCACAGCAGATTCCATGGGCAGAGACAGCCACTCACGTCACCACCATTGTCCTGCCCTGGTCCGTCGGCTGGACCATGGTGGTCACTGTTCTCCTCTCCTCTCCTTCTCATCCCAGCACCCCACAGCTGCCCAGTTGCCCCCCAAATGCAAACCGGGTCCTGTCCTTCCCCTGCCCCAATCCTGTGCTCTACAACCTGCAGCCAGACTGCTAGAGGTCAAAAGTCAGGGCCCCTACGATCCAGTCCTAACCCACTTTTCTGATTTGGCCTCCTCCCAGCCCAAGGCCCAAGCTGCTGTGAGGAGAGGCCAGGCAATCAGCCAACGGTCTCACGGAACCAGCTCAGGGCATCTCTTTACAAAAGTTAGACACCGTGCAGGAAATGCGTAATGAAGTTTACTACATAAAAAATAGAAACCTTAAGTGGAAAAACTACCAAAAAGTCAAAAGACAGTCAACTGGGGAAAAAAACATTGGTGGCAAATGAGAGACAGATAGTTATCTTAGAAACGAAGAGATGTGTTATCTTGATAACAAAGAGAAAACACAAAAGGAAGACAGGTAGAGGACATAAATAGCACTCAACGTCACCCAACAGTCAGGAAATGGGAGGAGAGCAACAAAATGTCATTTACTACCCTCATGCTGGCATTCCTGCGGAGACCTGAGGGCACCAGGTCGGAAGATCCACACGTGCAAAGGCCCTATGGCCAGAATGAGCTGCTGTGCTGGAAGGAGAGATGAAGAGCTGGTGTGGCATTTGGAAGAAGGCGGAACAAAGGGGGTGCCACTAGGCCTGGCTTTCTAGGCATGGATCTCCATCAGAGTCACTGGCAATTTTAAGCAGGGATGTTAGATGACCTACTTGTCCTTAAAATTACTTTGCTAAGTGGAAGATGGCTTAAAGGGGAGTGTATGTACAGGGAGGCCACCCCTAAGGGGGCATTTTGGCCATATCCATCAAAATTTCAAGTACATGTACCCTTTGACCCAGCAGTCCGCCTTAAGCATTTGATCCTGAAATTTCTGTGCAAGTGCCCAAAGATACAGAACAAGGGTGTCATTGCAGCATCGCCTATAATGGCCCTGAATGGGAGACAGCCTGAACCTCCAACAATGCCATGCTCTGCAGCCTGTTGGAGAAGGAGGCGGTGCTAACGGTGCTGGTCCGCCATGTTCTCCAGGGTATAATAAATGCATTGTGTTTCTAAAAAGCAACTCACAGTGCAGTGTGTCTAGAGTTACTATTTGAGTAGAAAATGTTGTACAGCTACATGGGCACGCATAGGGAAAACATCCCCCAGGATGCCTAAGAATCTGGTAGACCTTGGTCGCATCTGGGGAGGAGAATTGAAGGGGTGTAGAGTTGTAGGTTGTTAATTGTCACTCTATAGTTTCCTCACCACACTGTTTGAATTGTATGGAAGTCTCTTCATGATGGTAAGCCAGGCTGGGAGGGACTTCTCCCCAGGAAGGACACACCTCAGCCTTGGTATCCACAAGTAATCAGAAGTCTCGGTCTGCCTGCTCTCCTCCATGAGGGCACTTGACCCCCATGGAGGGTATCAGGTCCCACGGGGCAGGGCCAATAATCTGTCACATCCATCTAACCTCATGGCATGGCTCAAGCAGAGCCCACCCTGGCCATCTTTGGGACGTAGGCAGAGGTGGATGTCCACAGCAGGAAGACAGGTGGGAGGGGCTGGGGACGATTGGCAAAGGTCAGTGGGCTCTGACTCTGGTCTGCCCTTGCCCTGGTATCATGAACACGGACAGCTCAGCTGCAGGGTCAAGGCCCCTCCTGCTGCGGGTAGCACCCAGTTCCACCCACCACCCTGCACTAGCGAAGGCAGCAGCCCTTTTTTTTTTTTAAATATTTTTTAACATTTATTCATTTTTGAGAGGCAGAGCACAAGCGGAGGAGAGTTAGAGAGGGAGGGAAATACAGAACCTGTGCTGACACCTCAGAGCCCTGACACGGGGCTCAAACCCACAAACACGAGATCATGACCTGAGCCGAACTCAGACACTTAACCAACTGAGCCACCCAGGCACCCTGAGAAGGCAGCAACCTTGCTGACGATCACCAGCTAGTCACCGTCTTCCAGGGCCACCGATTACTTAGAGTCTCTGCAGTGACCCTACCTCGGGGTGCACAAGACCCCACCTCCCTGCACAGCACCTCAGGCAATGGGAGTGGGTCCTGCTTTCCCTGCTGCTCCTCTTGCAGAAAGCATCGGCTGAACCCCAGAGCAAGCACAACAACACGGAACACCCCCCCCCCCACCAAGGCTACAGAAAAACAGCAATGTGAAACCCCTTCAGATGCCAGCAGGCTGCTGTCCTGGAAGAAGCCACATCTTCTGGTGTGTCAGGGCCTGGGGCCTCAAACCCTATGCCTCCCTAAGTGCCTAATGGTATTTCCCACCCTGGGCAGAATGGAGCAGTCCTGAAGGAAATAGGGGAGGGGTGGGCAGTTCATTAAAATAGCACTTGAAGAAGCACTGGTAGAAACTGCTCAGTAACAGACCCTGCTTTTGTCGATACATCAGTTCCCAGCCTCTTACAGGGAGGGCTGGGCCCGGGACTGAGCTTAGCCAGGGGTGGTGTGGAGATGGTTGAGCAGGGCTTCAGGGAAGCACCTTGAAAGGCCAACTCAGTAGGAGCCCCTTCGGCCCTGCCTCTGCCTCCCTGGTCCTCAACAGACCATGAGGTCAGGGCCCTCTGGGGATGCCAGGAAGACCTTGGGACACTGATGGGGAGGCAGCCCTCCATGCCAGCCTTGGAAGCTGACCTCCAGTCTCCTCATTACCTCATGGACCGGGAATCACTTCCTTCTTTAAACCAGTACAACTTTCCACTACTAGCAGCCCAGTGCCATTCCTGACTGTTCAGGTACATTTTCCACTAGTAGAACCAGAGCCCTGAGGGCAAACAAGTGATGCTTTCAAGTTGGCCCTAACAAGTTTCTGTTCAAGTTCAGGCAGAGGCACCTGAGCAATGATGGATTGGAACGTTCTGTGGCCAGACCTGCCCGAGAGCTTCTTTCTGCACCATGAGAGCTGGACATGGTTTATAGTTCTTAACCACAATTACAGACAGGTCCGAGGTTGTATCCTACTTACCCAAAAGCCAGCTCTGACATCCTACAAGTTTAAGCCCTTGACTCAGGGCACACTACCCCACCCCTGTGACCCTGATTTCTTCTTTGTGAGATGCCCATGACAATTCTCACCCCGTCAGGATCAGGAAATACAGTGTATGTGATAGCCCCAGCCCAGCCCCAGCCCAGGGCCAGGACTCCTTCCCTGCCCCCCAGTCATGACCACCCTCTCCCCTGTCATTACAACCTAGCAAGGCTCACAAACACTTGGAAGAACTACAGCTATAAATAAGAAGGAGGCTCATGTGAAACAAGGAAGATGTGAAGCTAAGGCAGTAGAATTTGGACCAGTTTTAGAGTGAGTAAAGTACTCAGTTATGTAACAGATGTAGCATTTTATGGTATTTAAAGCACTAAAGGTAATCTAATACTTCAGATTTTGATTTTTAGTTAAATGTTTAGAGTGGGATTCAATAAAAATTTAAATCAATATTTAATTGGAGAAATTGGTCAAAACTCAGGCGTTATGCATTAGGAATACAAGGAGTATAACATTTAGACACCAGTTGATTGTTTTGTATTTGAGAGATCCACAAGTCTCATTAATCAGACATCAACAGTGTATAGGCAATAACACATAAGCCTGGTAGGATGCCCACAGCCCAGCCTCCAGCCTTGCACCCAGGAAATGCTCACAGGTCTGAGTTAACTGCAAGCAGAGGGAGACAGAAATGAAAATACTTTAAGTTTGGAGGCTTAAAATTCTGGAATATTCCCCCATCTCTCTGATCTAGGCACCAGAAAGGTCCAGAAGACGGCATCGTATTCCTGCCTTTCCCCAAAGTCACACCTACCCCACTCCAAGACAGACTCCCCTTCCCCTCTACCTACGGAGGATGCAGGGGAGGTCCGAGTGATGAAAAGAAAGATCAGTACAGGGGATCTTTTGTGCACATCTGTGTGATTCTGCAGAGGTGAACCTTCAAGGTGGGGGACTTAGCTGCATTTGGGGAAGCCAGGGATGGCCTGGCACCATCCCACTGGCCATGCAGCCCTAGGACCTCCCTCTCCCACCCTGAGGACTGCAGAACAGAGACCCCCACCAGAAGCCACAGTCTGCATCATGGCCCACTGAAGGTAGAATTTTTATATGTGATCCAAGTTAAGTTTTTACCAGCTTGAAACACATTTTTAAAAGATGGTTTATGTAAGCCTCATGGTAACCACAAAGCAAAATGTATAGTAGATATACAAAGAATAAAGAGAGAGGAATGTAAGTACACTACTATAGTAAATCATCAAATAACAACAGAAGTAAGTAAGAGAGGAAGAGAAGAACAAAGAAACTACAAAATAGGCAGCAAACAGTTAAGGGAATGGCAATAGTAAGTTCTTTTCAATAATTACTTCAAATATAAATAGATTAATTTTTCCAACCAAAAGACAATGAATGGCTGAATGGATAAAAAACAAGACCCAACTACATGCTGTCTACAAGAGACTTACTTCAACTTTAAGGACACACATAGGGGGCGCCTGGGTGGCTCAATCAGTTAAGCGTCTGACTTTGGCTCAGATCACGATCTCAGTTTGTGAGTTTGAGCCCCGCGTCAGGCTCTGTGCTGACAGCTCAGAGCCTGGAGCCTGCTTTGGATTCTGTGTCTCCCTCTCTCCCCGCTCCTCCCCCACTCACACTCTGTCTCTGTCAAAAATAAATGTAAAAAAAATTAAAAAAAAAAAAGGACACACATAGGCTGAAAGTGAAGGGATGGAAAGTGATATTCCATGCAACTGGAAACCCAAAGAGAATAGAGGTAGGTAAACTTCTATCACACAAAATAGACATTAAGTGAAAACTTGTAACAAAAAAGTCACTATATATGGGGTCAAATCATTAAGAGGATATAGTAATTGTAAAAATATATGCATCCAATATCAGACCACAAATTGAAAGGAGAAATGGATAACTATACAATAATAGTAGGAGATTTCATTATCCCATTTTCAACAACGGATAGATCACCCAGACAGAAAGACATTAAGGAAACATTGGACTTGAACTACACTTGAGACTAAATGGACCTAACAGACATATGCAGAGCATTTCATCCAACAGCAACAAAGTTCACATTCTTCTCTAGCACATAACAGAACATTCTCCAAGAGAGATCATACGTTAGGTCACAAAACAAGTCATAACAAATTTTAAAAGATTGAAATCATATCAGTATCTTTTCTGACCACAATAGTAAGAAACTAACATTAATAAGAGGAAGAAAACTAGAAAAATCACAAATATGTGGAAATTAAGCAACACACACTTGAAACAACCATTGGATCAAAAAAGAAATTGAAAGAGAAATTAAAGAGTATCTTGAAACAAACAAAAATGGAAACACTACATACCAAAACTTATGAGATACAGCGAAAGCAAATCTAAGGGGGATGTTTACAAAGCTAATGCCTGCAATGAGAAGGAAAGAAAAGAGTTTAAGTAAACAATGTAACTTTACACCTTAAGGAACTAGAAAGAGAATAAACTAAAAAATAAAGTTTGCATAAAGAAGGAAATAGCAAAGATCAGAACAGAAATAAATGAAACAGAGACTAGAAAAACAGTAGAAAACATCAATGAATGTGAGCTTGCTTTTTGAAAAAATAAAACAAAATTGGCAAGTGATTAGCTAGACTAAGAAACAAAATACTCAAACACATAAAATTAGAAACAAAAGGAATACAGATTACAACTGATACCACAGAAATACAAAGGACCATGATAGCCTACTATGAACAATTATGTCCCAACAAATAGGATAACCTAGAAGAAATGAATAAATTCCTAGAAACATACAATCTACCCAGATTGAATCATGAAGAAAGAAAATCTAAACAGACCAATAAGGGCAGAGAGTCAATCAGTAATCAAAAATCTCCCAACAAAGAAAAGGCCATGACAAGATGGCCTCATTAGTGAATTCTACCAAACACTTAAAGAAGAATTAATACCAATTCTTCTCAAATTCCTCCAAAACATTCAGGAGAAGAGAGCACTTCCAAACTCATTTTATGAAGACAGCATGACCCTGATACCAAAGTCAGATGAGGACACTACAAGCAAATAAAATTACAGATCATTATCTCTGGCAAACATAGATGCAAAAATCCCCAACAAAATACAACAACCCAAATTTAAAAACGCATAAAAGTGATCAAACACCACAAACATATACAATGTTGATACATCACATTTGACAAAAGGAAGGACAAATTCATATGATCATCTCAATAGATGCATTTCACAAAATTGAGTGTTCTTTCATGATAAAAAATATTCTCAACAAATTAGATATGTAAAGAATGTACCTCGACATAATAAAGATCATAAATGTCAAACCCACAGCTAACATCAAATTCAGTAAAATTTTAGGATACAAAATCAGCATGCAAATGTCAGTTGTGTTCCTATACACTAAAAATGAACTCTCCAAAAAAGGAATTAAGAAAACAATCTTATTACAATAGCATTTCAAAAAATAAAATACTTAGGAGTAAGTTTAAGCAAAGAAGTGAAATATCTGTACACTGAAAACTATAAACATAGGTGAAAGGAATTGAAGACATGAATAAATGGAAAGATACTCTGTGTTCATAGATAGATGAATTAATATTGGAAATAGTATACAAAGTGATCTATATAATCAATGTAATCTTTATCAAAATTCAAATGGAATTTTTCAAAGAAATAGAAAAAACAATCCTAAATTTGTATGAAACCACAAAAGATCCCAAATAGCCAAGGCAATCTTGAACAAGAAGAGCAAAACTGGACACATTTTCCTGATATCAAACTATATTACCAAGCTATAATAACTGAAACAGCATGGTACTGGCATGAAAACAGACAGATGGACTAATGGGATGCAATCAAATCCCAGAAATAAACCCATCTATTTATGGTCAACTGGTCTTCAAAAAAGGCACCAAGAATAAAACACAATGGGGATAGTATCATCTCTCTTCAATAAATGCTGTTGAGAAAATTGAATATCCACACCCAAAGAATGAAATTTGACCTTTGTCTTACACCATACACAAAAATCAATTCAAAATGGATTTAGCCTTAAATGTTAGACCTGAAACAATAAAACTCCTAGAAGAAAACATAAGAGTAATTTTCCTTGACATTGGTCTTGGCAATGGTTTCTTGGATTTGACATCAAAGGCACAGGCAACAAAAGCAAACACAAACAAGTGAGACTACATCAAAGTAAAAATTTCTTTTTTACTTTGGAAGCAATAACAAAGAGAAAAGGCAATCTACGGAATGGAAGAAAATATTTGCAGGCCATATATCCAACAACAGGTTAATATCCAAAATATTTCTAAAGAAATTGTACAGCTCAGTAGCAAAAAGAAAAAACCAAAAACCAAACAACTTGATTGAAAAATGGGCAAAAAATCTGAATAGACATTTTTGTAAAGAAGACCTACAAATGGCCAACAAGTATATGAAAAGATGCTCAATGTCATTAATCACGAGGAACTACAAATCAAAATAATAATGAGATATCACCTCACATCTGTTAGGCTGGTCATTATAAAAAACTCAAAGGATAAAAAATATTGGTGAGAATGTGAGAAGAGGAAACCTTCATTCACTTCTGGAAATTTCTATTGTTACAGCTGTAATGGAAAACAGTATGGAGATCCCTCAAAAGATTAAAAGTAAAATTACTATCTTATCCAGCAACCTCACTTCTAGGTATGTATCCAAAAGGAAATAAAATCACCATCTCAAAGGGATATCTGCATTGCTTGTTGACTGCAGCATTATTCACAGTAGCCTACATGGAAATGACCTAAGTATCTATCAACAAGTGAATGGATAAAGAAAATGTGGTGTGTTGCACATATACAACGGAATATTAATCAGCTTTTAAGAAGAAGGAAATCCTGGAATTTGCAACACTACGGGTGA
Organism: Paguma larvata; assembly: GCA_030068075.1. NCBI lineage: Eukaryota > Metazoa > Chordata > Mammalia > Carnivora > Viverridae > Paguma > Paguma larvata. The sequence goes on along the minus strand of CM057827.1, from coordinate 123,172,227 downwards.
AATGAGGACATTAGGCAAAGTGAAATAAGCCAGAAGCTGAAAGACAAATACTGCATGGTATCGCATGTGAATCTAAAAAAGTCAAAGTCAGTAGCAGAGTAGAATGGTAATTACTAGGAGCTGGGGCACAAGGGCAAAGGGGAGATGTTGGTCACGAGGTACAAACTTTTAGTACTAAGTCCTGGAGACCTAGTGTACAACACTGTAACAGTAGTTAATAGCAATACAGTAAAACCTTGGTTTGCGAGCACAATGCAACATGCTTGTAATCCAAAGAGCTTGTATATCCAAGTGAATTTCTCCAGGAGAAATCATGGAAACTAAGATGTTTTGTTCCACGCCCCAAAAATATTCATATAAAAATGATTACAATACTGCAATATAATAAAAAATAATAAAGAAAATACAAAATATAAAGAAAAATAAATTAATCTGCACCTACCTTTGAAAACCTCCTGGCTGGTATGAGGGAGATAGGAGGAGGGTTATTACATAGGGTCATTTTCACTATCACTAATGGAATCACCGCTATCTATTGGCTCAATGGAATCTTTTTCTCTTCATGTAACCCTAACAAGGAACTATCCAATGACCTAGAATGAAGCAAAGCATTCCTAAGCTTACTCTTGTGTGGAAAAGCAAAGGACTGTCCGTAGGGGCTTTGAAGTTACAAAAAAGACACCAGTGCGAGTTGTGGGCACCTTCCAATGTTCTGAAAGATCACTGATTTCTGCCAAACACCACCACCTGAGACTGAGCATCCAGGAATAGGAGATAATTACCCACAATTCCACAAAGAGAGTGAGTGAGAGAGAGAGAGAGAAGAACAATTAGCTCAGCTGTGATCATATGACATTCGGCATCACGTACTACTCGTATTGCAAGACATTGCTCGCTCATCAAGTTAAAGTTGATTAGAAATGTTTCCTTATCTTGCAGAACACTCGCAGAACAAGTTATTCGCAATCTGAAGTTTTACTGTATATTGTATGCTTGCAATTTGCTAAAAGAGTGAATCTTAAGTGTTTTCACCACACAAAAAAAGTGGTAACCCTGAGGAGATAGATATGTCGATTAGCTTGATTATGGTATTCCTTTCACAATGCACATGTGTATCAAAACGCCATGTTGTACGCCTTAAATATACACAATTTTTATTTGTCGATAACACTTTAGTAGAGTTGGAAAGAAAGTAACATGGGTGTGGAGAGCAGGGCACACTTTGAACCTGCAGGAGATGGTTCTCGGTGGGCCCTGGACAGCTGTGTCCTGCCCTCTCCTCCCCTCCAGGGACTCACCAGTCCCTCAGGAAGATTCTAAACAGCTCTGGCTGGTGGCCTGGCTTCCACTGCACAGGGACCGGGAGCCAGCTTCTTCACTTCCTCCTCAGGTGGCCTCCCAGACATACTGTGTGCGGCACAGGGCAAGGTGACAGCTTTCCCACCAGCCAGGAACGGATCCCCTGTCTTCAAGTCCAGCCAAGGCCAGTCTGTGTCAACCTTGCCCTCGGAGCAGTGGTGGAGGGAGGGAGGGAGGAGGGGGGTGCAGGGAGGTAGAATTTTTAGCAGAGGAGACACTCAGCACCTGAGAACCAGAAGCCACCTCCACCTCTCAAGTAGCTGGGCCAGGTCACTGAGGCCTCCAACCAAGTGCAGCTTAACAAGTAATACTGAGTCACATTTTATCTGGATTTTATTTCTCAAAATGGTCTGAACTGGATCTAAAGGACACTGGGTGGCTGTTGTCTTCAGTGGGGCAGAGAACAGGCTGGAGCTCAGCCCCACTCGTCAGTGAGGGAGACATCCCTCCACAGAGGCCTGCCAGGTGGGAACCCAGGGCCTCTGGCGATCTCCGGACCCCTTCCAGCCCCTGGGCCTCCCATCCCCCAAACTCCTGTCCTTGAAGCTGCCCACTAGCAGTTTCCTTTTCATTCGCTGCTGTGTCCAGCGGTGGGAGCTGAGAGAGCAGAGTCACACTGAATTGTGCAATGTGTTGAAGCAACGGCTGGGGTGGGAGTCCGGAAACTAGGCCTCGCCTCTACCTACTGCCTCCTGGCAGCCCCGCGGCAGCCCCTGTCTCCTGGGACCTCCACTCCTCTGTCCCACCCACCTCCTGGGTGACACAGTAACAAAGAACTCATGGTGAGTGCTCAGCAAACCACTCAGCCCCAACACGAGGAGGAGGGGGAGTGTCCTCAAGACAGAAAAGCCCAAGACCCTGAGCACAGGGACGGGGCGGCTGGAGGTCTCTGCCCAGTCCTGTGGTCAGCCTCTCTGAACCCCCAAAGGCCAAATGCCCCAGAACTTTCATCCCAAACTTCCCTCATAGGGCTGCTGAGGACTAAGGAGTAGCTCTTCCCCAATGTGGCGGCAAGTGAGGGGTTTGGAGACACAGAGAAACCCAGGTTCAAATCCTGCCTCTGCCGACTGCCAGGAAGGGCCCAGGAGAGCTTCTCAGCTTTGTGGCGCCTGTGTCCTCAGTCACAGAATGCAAGGGTGACTTAGTGACAGCTCCAGGCACACAATAGAGTTAGTTAAAGTGAAAGTCCCTAACCCAGCAGTGTGCCCAGCAGCGCGTGTGCGCGTGCGTGTGTATATGTGTGTGTGTGTGCGTGCATGTGTGTCCAGACAGCGGCCAGGTTTTGCGGACCCACACAGGCCTGGAACAACAGGTTGTGAGGATATGTTCATAGGTCGACCTTCCATTGTGGAGAGGATGACATGAGCATCAAACACCGAAGGGCACACTGCTGGAGGGCCAGGGGTCCCCACTCTGGTTCCTAATGCCTGTGTCAGGTGCCTGCAGGAGGCCTCTGACCCTTTTCTGTTGACTCTTCTTGGGTGACATCCACAGACAAGAGCTGAAGACACATGTCACCCACACACACACACACATGGGAGTACATTGGCATAATCAGGGCTCAGGGCTGTGTCAACCCTGCTAGGAGAGCTGTCTCCTCCTGCCCACTTCTGCTCAAACCAGAGAGGAGAGCTGACCTAGATGCAAGTTAAGAGTTGCAGGCTAAGAGCTAAAAAGCACAAGACCCAAAGCCACATGGGCACGCCCCTGCTCACGGCTGTCCCTGTCACAGGGACCAGGGCTGTGCACAAAACCATGCCTGAACATTCCCATCACATTGTCCCCTCCTGGTCCCCAGGGATAGCATGGAGCTCAGGTACCAGGCCCTGAGGACCTGTGAGTTACAGGGAGACAGATGGGCAGGTGGACCCTGGTCCAGGGCAATGTAGAGGTTGGGGTGCAGAGGCATCCTCCACAGCAAGCACGCGTGACACTTTCAGATGCAGCCCCTCCCTGAAAGCCAGTTAGCCCCAGTTCTCAGTAGCCCCCAGATGGTGCCCGTAACACCTGGGGTAAGGCCAGGGGCTAGGTCCCGCCTCCTCCACAGCAGAGAAAGAACTAGGCAGACCATGGTGGCCAGCTGCTGGGTGCCCAGCCAGAGGATACCACGTTTTCCAAAACATAAGAGCTCTTCTCCCTCCCTGGAGCCCAGGGGAGGAAGGGAGTTGACGTGGCCTCTACACCCTCCCCCATTCCCCCAGCCACCACCTCCCCCTGCCAAGTTCACCAGACTCACCGCCAGCAGTACCCTCACCCGCGGCCAGGGGGCGCCCTGCTCCAGGAGGCGTCCTGCTCCAGGAGGCCCAGCCCCTGCCCTCTCCGCCTCGACAGCGCCTGCTGAGAAATGGATGCCTCTGGGCTCCTGGCCCTCTGAGGAGAGTTTGTGGGCTTGATGAGTTTACTTTAGCAAGTATTCCCAAGTAGGAGCCCATCTGGGGAAGAAGGAACCCTGCGGCTGTGTGTGGACGTCTGTAAATACAGACACTCGAGCAAGCTGCTGGGGTGGGCAGAGGCCCAGAGGAGCCCCTGCGTGCCTGGGGGACCAGCTGGAGGAGAGGCGGGGCCCGTTTTCTCCACTTCTTGGAACTTTCTAATCGGCATCTTGCATTCTCTGTGTATTAGAAAGTTTTAAGAATGTGACTTGGCTTTCCTGCATATGCCACAGGCTTGCAAACAGTCTCTTCTCTGTGTGTCTGTGTGTATATGTGTATGTGTGCCTGTGTATATGGAGGCCGTGGGTGTGTGTGAGGTGTGCAGTGTGAGTTCCTACATGTGGGAGTGTATGGTGTACAGGTGTGTGGTATGTGTGTGTGCATGTGCGGTGTCTGTGCACGTGAATGTGTGGTGTATGTACATGTATGAGTATGGTGTGTGCATGTGCGAGTGTGTGCATGTGTGTGTGGTATGGTGTGTGCGCAAGTGTGTTGTATGTAGGGGTATGGCGTGAACGTGAGTGTGGAGGGTGTGGATGTGGTGTATGTGTGTGTGGTGTGTGTCCTTATGTATGTGGGGTGTATAGTGTACATGTGTGGTGTGTGTGCATGCATGTGTGGTGGGTGTGTTGTATGTGGTGTCTGTGTGTGCATGTACGGGTGTGGTATGTGGGTTTATGGGTGTGTGTGTGTGTTGTATGGGTATATATGTGGTGTGGGGATGTGTGTGTGAAGTGAGTGTGAAGGTGTTGGTGTGTATGTGGCATGTGGTGTGTGGTGTGGATATGTGTGGTATTTCGGTGCGTGTGCGTATGTGTGCATATGTGTATGTGGTGTATGGAGTGTGAGTGGTGTGTTGTGTGGATGTGTGTGGTATATGGTGTGTGCATGTGTGGGACTGTGTGTGACATGCATGTGGTGTGGGTGTGTGTAGTGTGTGGCATGAGGTATGCAGGCATGTGCACATAGTGTGTGGTGTAATATGTGGTGGATATGCACATTTGTGCATGTATGTGCGGTGTGTGTGTGTGTGTGTGTGTGTGTGTGTGCATGTGCATGTTGCCGCACAACCAGATGCAGGCCTGAGTGGGGCCCTGTGTCCATTCTGGTATCACTCAGTTCTGAGGGTCAGCAGCCTAGTGGGAACAGGCAAAAGAGTGGAAGGGGTTCTGGAAAATCCAGAGAAAACATTTCCTGTGAAAGTGTCTGGAAAAAGTAGCTTCTGGAACTACAAAGATCCCTCAATCCTCCCAGCTGGGACCCACTAATCCCTTCAGGGTCCTCTGCTCCTGAGCCACCAAAGGCAGCAAGAGGCACCTCTGGAGTTCAATCGATCTCAGCCCCACAGACACTGTTATCCACAAAAAACAACTTTTACATGAATAGAAAAGAGCACATCGAGGATTCTGTCCCAAGACCCCCGAACCACAGAGGGGTGGCCATCCACAGAGGAACCTCTGGACCACTGCCGGGGCTCGTGGGGACCCAGGTCGCTAGCCTCCAGAGTGAGGCTCTGCCTGGCTCCCCTCATTCCAGAGTTGCAGGTTAAGAGCCAAGAAACACAAGATCCAAAGCCATACGGACGGCCACAGATGCTGAGGGAGGCGGGTGAGCCAGGCAGTCAGGGATCCTCCGCTAAACCAAGTGGTGCTCTAAGCTCCAATCAACCCTGAACGTGCCCAGCCACAGGGAGAAAGGCAGAGGTGTGGGGACCTCCCCCACACTGTGTGGCCCAGCTCACTAATGGGCCTATTGAGGACCTGCCCCACCGCCGGTCAAGAAGGGAAGAAAACATGGGAGAGGCCTGGTCAAGGCCAGCTGTGCAGGCTGAGGAAAACCGATGAGGGGCGCATTCCACCGTGTTTTCCAAAGATGGCCTCGACAGCATCCCCCGCCCATGTGCTTTACTACAACTGGCCTTGATGCTCCTCCCATCAAAGGGGGAGGAGGGGCATCTATGCCCCCTCCCTTGAATCTGGAGGACTTGCGACTTGTTCGTGACCAAAGGAATGCCATGGAAGTGATGCCATGTGACTTTGAAAGCTCAGTCAAAAAAGGCAATGAAGCTGGATGCTCGCCCCTGGAACCCTGAGCCCCCAGGTAAGAAGCATGACTGTGATGAGGCCGCCATGATGTGAGGAAGCCCAAACCACATGGAGGTGCCACATGGAGGTGCCCTGACCTACAGCCCCAGCTGCAGTCCCAGCCAGCAGCAAGCACCATGTGGGGGAAACATGAGGGAAGGAGCCTTCAGATGATTGCAGCCATTTGGTCACCCTTTTGCTGTTGCCAGAGGCCTCAGACACCATGGGGCAGAGGCAAGCCAACCTCCTTGCCCTGACCAAACTCCAGACCCACAGAACGATGAACACTGGAAGAGAGTTGTAATTGCTTCTCAGCCTTTTGGCTAAGATCAAGTGTGGAAGATAGTTGTACACTACGAAGTTTGGGGATGGCTGGTTATTTCTCAAGGAAACTGGACCAAGTGGCATTCTGAAAAGCTGTGCCAATCCACCCTCCTGTCCTTTTCCCTTTCACAAGCGCTGCAAGGACCTAAGAGGCCACAGGTCCCTTGGAGAGCTGCCCCTCCTCGTCTCGAGCCGCTAATGACCCCGGGCTCTGGGCTGGGAGCTGTCTCCTGTGGGGCAGCTTAACCATGAGGCCCCATGGCCCCAGGCCCAGGGAACCAGAGTCAATGGGTCCTGCCAGGCAGAGCTGGCCTACATGCTCCCAGGCCTGAGGAGGGTGCTAGTGGCCGAGAACCAGCCGTTCACACTGTGAGCTCCAGGGCTCCATTTGCAGGCTGTGCTCAGTGCTTCTGAGACTAATGGATGGACGGAGGCTCAAGTCATGGGTTACCGCAGCAACAAAGTCCTCATGAGTGGCAAGCAAACCCCCTACCACTATGGATGGGTCAACCAAGAGAGGGAACAGGCCTTTGCCCCTTGCTGTTGGCCTGGACTCCTCCCTCCTCTCCATCAGCCGCTATCGCTGCTTGGGAGTAGACAGATGAGTGGAAGTTTTCCGGAAGCAGAAGAAGGGTGTCAGGTCCCTGTGGCTGCAGAGATGGAGTTGGGCAGAGGGCTGGGCAGCCTGGATGAGTGCTCCGGGGACCCGAGTTTGTCCACATGTCAGGACCCATGGTTGTCCACAGTCAGGGCCCCATGGTGGCCAACAGCCGCCTTGGGTAGCCATCAGAAGTCTGCTCCCAGGCAAGTGGCCTTGGGAAACCAGCACCACAGAGGCCTATTCCCCCTGCTGTGATGCCCACCAGCAGGCTCCGGGGCAGGAGAGAGGCCCCAAGGTTTGGGTTTGGCTTCCCAGAATGTGCAGCCGGAAAACGACCTTGACCTTCTCCCACCCCGGTTGTTGTGCACGAGGGAAACAAAGACCCAGCAGAGTGGTTAACCCAAAATGTGTCGTCACCAGGGGCAACCTGGCCGAGGGGCTTGCTCGCTCCCTGGGAAAAGTTGCGGTTCACCCCAGTCGGGTGTTTGTTTTGTTTTGATTTTTTAAAAGCCTGAACCAAATCAGCTTTTTAAAATTCTGCTCCAGAACACAGCATGGCTTGCAGACGGCCCGAAGGGGCAGATCCAGGCAGAGAGTGGACACATTCCAGCGGAAACCCTTGCAGATTCCCAGACACCCGTGCACGGCTCCCATCCGGGAACAACGCTTCCTGCGGGTATCTCTCCCCTCCGCTCAATCAGCCACGTTGATGCCTGAATGAAGGTAAAAGATTGAGTTCCTTGCCCATGATCTGATGCGGTTGCCATGTTTTCCCTTCTCTGAAAACTTAGAAATCTCAAGGTGGAGGGGTCATTGTCATGATCTCATATTGTCACACACATTCAACTAATTGTCACATCAGACCAAAAAACAGCACAACTCTAGCTACGTGGGACAGGACTCAGACTTCTTGGTGAGTAAGGGAGATAATTATGGCAGAATTCCAGCTTCTCTGGTTTCAAAAGAAATCAAGTCAGCATAGCCCAGCTGGAGGTTCCTTCCACTCATTACATCCTGAGCATTTTTGCTGAGACAAACCTGGAAGCCAGCCAGACTGACTGAGGCCAAGGACCTCTTAACTCCCGGCCATGGTCCCAGGCTCCTTATCCCCCATCACAGGGCTGCCCTGCCCTCCTCACCGTGCCTTCTCCATATGCCACTGTGCTTGCCTTTCCACTGAGGCGGTCTGAAGGAGGATCTTGGGACAGCTCCTGGGCACCCACCTGCAGGGCTGAGTGAGACCGAGAGACAGGGCAGCCGAGCAGAGGAGAGGGGAGCTGGTGCAACAGGACATGGCAGCATCCTGCTCTTGCCAAGGGCAGACCGCAGGGATCCAAGAGACATCAAATAAAGAGATCTCAGAAATCTAGCCCCTCAGGCACCTCTTTGTGCCCAGTTGATTGTCAAGTCTTTAAAAGATTAATAATATCAAATGTTAGTGAGGATGTGAGGAAACCTTACCCTTCATACAGTGTTAACAGAAAGGTAAGTAAGAGCAGACACCTTGGAGAGCAGTTTGAAGTAACCATGAAACATTCAAATCCACGTACCCTTGGACCCAACTGGTCCATTTCTTCATATATTTTTTCTAAAGAATATGTTAAGGCACTGCCTGTGTACTAAAAAAATAATAATGATGAGTAAGGTAAAATAGAACAAATAGAATTTTTATTTATTTTTTTAATGTTTATTTTTGAGAGAGAGAGAGCAGGGAGGAGGAGGGGCAGAGAGAGAGGGGGACAGTCTCTGAAGTGGACTCTGTGATGATAGCAGAGAGCCCGACGCAGGTCTCAGACTCACAAACCACGAGATCATGACCTGAGCCGAAGTCGGACACTTAACTAACTGAGCTACCCAGGCTCCCCTAGAATTTTTAATTGGATATGAGGGTTCCAAAAATTTAAGAGGCACAAAACCACACCACTAAGGTAGCTCTTACAAAAATACACAAACAGGGGCACACGGGTGGCTCAGTCAGTTAAGGGTCTGACTCTTGATTTCGGCTCAGGTCATAATCTCACAGTTTGTGAGTTCGAACCCTACCTCGGGCTCTGCGCTGACAGTGTGGAGGCTGCTTGGAATTCTCTCTCTCTCTCTCTCTCTCTCTTTCTCTTTCTCTCTCTGCCCCTCCCCCACTCTTGCTCTCAAAATAAAGTAAGTTTTAAGAATAAATAAATAAAAATACACAAACAAACAAAATTCTTGTTGGTAAGAATGTGAAGAAAGGGGAACCCCCATGCACTGTTGGTGGGATTGTAAAATTACGCGGCTGCTATGGAAAACAGGATAGTGGTTCCTCAAAAAATTAAACATAGAATTACCATGAGATACAGCAATTCCACTCCTAGGTATAAGCCCAAAGATCTGAAAGCAGAAACTCAAACAGATATTTGTACAACCCTGTTCCTCACAGCGTTATTCACTATAGTTAAAAGGTGAGAACAACCCAAGTGTCCATCAATAGATGAATAGATACACAAAATGTGATACAAACACATTGAGCCCTGGGTGACTCAGTTGGTTAAACATCCAACTTGGGCTCAGGTCATGATCTCATGGTCCATGAGTTCCAGCCCCGCATCAGGCTCTGTGCTGACAGCTCAGAACCTGGAACCTGCTTCAGATTCTGTGTCTCCCTTTCTCTCTGCCCCTCTCCCACTGGCACTCTGTCTCTTACTCTCTCTCAAAAAATAAACACTAAAAAAGTGTTCTTAAATAAGCATATAGTGGAATATTATTCAGCTTAAAAAAGAAAAATTCTGACACATGCTGGAATATGGGTGAATCTATAGGACCTCATGCTGAGTGAAATAGGCCAATCAGGAAAGGACAAATACTATATGATTCCACCTCTATGCCATGGAATTGTACACTTTTTTAAGTTAAGTGGTTAAAAAGGTAAGTTTTATGTTATTGTATTTGACCATATTAATAAAAAAAAGTTATGAGGCAATCTCACTTCTGTAAATAAACTTTCTGGGAACCCAAGAGGAAGTCAAAACAAAATAATGTGGTTTTTGCTATGCAGTATCTATAGGGTCTAGGGGTTAAGAGGTAGCAGACCCAGCCTCCCCTCACTGCTGCCCGGGATGGCCTGTGGTTGGGGCCAAGACAGTCAGTGTGGAAGGGTCTCCGGGCACTCCCTGGGAAGGTCTCGATCCCGGTCCTTTATCCCCACAGCCTGTGGGAGGCATAGACTTTCTGCTGGCTCCTCCTTCAGACCCAGGTCTGGAGTTCATTATTTCCCTGCTAGACCATGATTCTACTGTGACAACCATGATCTACCAGATGTCTATCTGTTGGCAGCCTCACGGAATGCACAGGGCACAGTCTGAGGGGTCAGTCTCCGTACAAATCCTGCCCCTCCCTCTTATGTATTGACTAATCTTGACCAAGCCTGACCTTTCTCAATTTCTTCACCCGGAAAACAGGAAACAGTACCTCACAGGACTCCTGTGAAGATCAGATAAGAAAATGCATATAAATCACCGGGCAGAGTAGGTGTTCAGTCAAATGCTACGTATTTTCTCTTGTTGATTCATGAGTTCGTGAAAACTTAATGTTCTGTGTGAAAGCTCCCTCCCAGTTAACACCCATCGGTGTTAGGAACCTTCCGTTGAGAGGCTGGGGACCTTGCATCAGAAGAAAAACAGTAAGTCACCCATGGAGCAGGCCGGAGGCCCCCAGTACAGTCACTACCCATGAAGCAACCATGTTGCTCATGATGAGCCAGAGGTGAGAGGGCCCCTGATATGGTGCCTGGAGCCTAGAAACCGCTCATCATCTGTGCACTTCCTGTGGCCTGTTGTGCAAACAAGAAAACCGAAGCTGACAGGTTGGGTGGCTTGCCTGTGCTCACGCAACAAGGGGCAGCCTCCAAGTCCAGGGCTCTCTCCAAATTCCACTGGAAGAGAATCCCCATGAGAACGGGAATTCTACATTCAGAGCTGGAAGCAAAGGGTCTTTCTCTTGGGATTCCGCGAAGTGCTTCAACAAGCCTCATTTGGCTGGAACTTCCAAAAAAGAAAACTGGGCTCTTTCTCCCCATCACGCCGGCCCCTGGCTGTGCCAAGACCCTTTCTAAGTGGATGGCATTGGGAACTGGATGCATGTTACATGCAGCTGGGCCTTGGCACGGCTTCCCCTGCAGAGTGGAGAGGAAGCCTTCTGAGCCACTGTTGGGGGTTGGGACGCCACTGTCCTCTCAAACTAAATGGTCACACTTTTCAGGAGGACAGCGGGATCCACTCAACTCGCACAGGGGGTGACACAGGCTCTGAGCGTATTGGCGGCTGTCACAGCCTGTTGTCGTGAGGGGAAGTGGTCTGGTACCTCGGCTCCTCTGTCAGCCGGGTCCCACCACCAACACTGGCTCTGGCGCTCCACTCCATCCTGATGGCCACAGGCCTTGGGACCAAGGGATATGGGACAGATGCAAACATCCCGGTCTCTGGGAGAACAGCCAGTATGAGCAGCTGGATGAGGGCACTCATTCATTCCAGGGCAGGGTGCCTCTGAGGGGCGGGGGCAGAAAGTGGAGACAGTGGGTCAATCTGAATATTATAGACATTTCCTCAGAAACACCAGGACCATCGATTTCACATTCTGGAGAAAACCGTAAAGGTGTCTAGACTCCTCATCCACACTGAGGGTCAAAAGCACCAGGGATAACAGGGGATGAGAAGCCAAGTTCTAGAAAGAGCCATTGCTGTCCTGCCCCTCCAAAGGGGAAGAAGAGTTGAGGGTGTTTCCCCCACCTTCCGCTCAAATCTCACAAGCAGGGCCCAGAAACAACCTCTTGTAACCGTCATATTGTCCCCTGCAGCATAGGGCACAATATACAGACACCCCCCGGATGATCAGAGACATGCGGTGGGCTGGCACACTGCTCTGCTGGTAGAGAGAGGGTGAGAGACGACCGCACCCCCAAAGTCAGTCCAAAGTTTAAGTGCCGTGGACCATATGTGATGGATAGCTGCCCATCAAGAGAGAGGCTGGGCATGCCGGGCCTTACAGAAATGCACTCACTGAGGCCAAGGGCACTCAGCAGAGCCTACCCCAGGGAGCGTAAGGGTAAGGTTCTCTGGAGAGCTCAGATAGTGCTCAGGAAAGACAGTTCTTTTAAAAAAGCCCAAGGGTCTAAGGGGGAGCCCACGTGAGATGACAATGACAGTACCAGCCAAGTAATAGCTTCCTGACTTCTCTTCCCCCTCCTCCCTTCTGAGGGCACCAGAACCTGAGCAAGATGAGGAGGGGGAGGAAGAGATGACGTAGACATCACCCTTTCCCCAATTCCCAGGCTTCCTGGGAATACCTCCAGAAACAGGTGAGTACCTCGCTGAAGCAGGGAGATAGGCCGGACACCTGGGATGACCGAGGGCCACATGGGCAGGGGGTGTCAGAAAGGGCAGAGAGCTTGGCTTGCATGGTGACTTTGGGACTGGTCCAAGGAAGCAGGACTTTGCTCTGGATTGGTTGTCGTCGGGAAGCAGGCGCAGTTCAGGGATTGCGTGTCCCAATGATAAATGTCTGCAGGGAGGGAAGTCCAGAGCAAGGTGAGGAAGCAGTGCTCACTGATTTTAATCGAGAGAGGACATTTATTTTTGCGGTTTGCACCCCGATCTTGCCGGTGTCTGTGCTTAGACACGGTTATGAAGTGGCCTTGTTCTGCGATGCTTCATCACAGCCTATGGGTTGTCTTGCCTGGTGTTGGCACTCCATGGTGCCCATGGGACATCTGGCCTGAGCTGGGAGTCCCACCAGTCCCACCGAAACCAAGGCCCAGCTCTAGAGGCCAAGGCCAGCTCCTAGGCACCAGGGGCTGCTTTTCTCTTCCTCCGTGAAGACAGCGATTCTCAACAAGGCCTGCAGGACCATGCGGTCTGGTCGTTCCGGCTCTCCAAAGTCATAGCCTATCTCTGCTATAGCTACACTGGCCTTTCTTTTATTTTCTTTTCTTGTTTTAAGTTTATTTATTTATTTTGAGAGAGAAAGAGAGTATACAAGCAGGGGAAAGGCAGACAGAGAGGGTGAGAGAGAATTCCAAGCAGGACCTGCACCATCAGTGCAAAGCCTGATGTGGGTTTCAAACTCATAAACCATGAGATCATGACCTGAGCCTAAATCGAGAGTCGGATGCTTAACCGACTGAGCCACTCAGGACCACTACACTGGCCTTTCTGTGCCCTGGACATGCCTTTCCTCCTAGCTACTACCTATCTATCTTCCAGAACTCAACTGTCACTCCTTAGCATCCCCAGGACAAGCTATCCTAGTCTCACCCTTCTCTCCTACCACCGGTGTAATTGTGTGTGTTTTCCTGGGAGCCTCTCACCATGTCAGTCCCTTCTTAGACTGTAAACTCCACCAGAGCCAGGACTTTTTCCTCTTCTGGAAGTGTTGCTGAGGTACTGCGTTGGGAAGGGTATGTGAGCCAGACAGAGACGCTACCATCTCTGCCACAGGCGTGGAACTGAAAGGGCATGGCACAAGTGGCTGCACCTGGAGTCCCACTGGAGACATCCTCTTCAAACCATGAAGTACGGGACATTCTCCCCACTAGGACACAGAGGAGCTGGACTCCAGAGGGATATTCCCCATCCCCACCAATTACATTTGAATGTTTAAAAGGTGCTCTAAAGCATGCAATGTTATTACTCTCCCAAAGAGGTTTGAAATAGAAAATGCACACCAAATATGCTGGCATAGGAGGTCTTTTCTTGGAAATGGCTGTCTGCTCTAACTGCTAATTAAAACATTGATTTCTTGCCTTACTGGTAGATTTTATTAAGCTCTTTTAAAAAAATTATTTACTTATTTTGAGAGAGTATGCATGTGCATGAATGGGGTAAGGGTGGAGAGAGAGGGAGAGAGAGAATCCCAAGCAGGCTCCACGCTGCAGGGCTGGGTCTCGTGAACCGCGAGATCATGACCCAAGCCAAAATCAAGAGTCAGATGCCTAACCGACTGAGCCACCCAGGTGCTCCTATTAAGCTCTTTTTAAAGGCCCACATGCTAATACGAACTGAGGAGGCATGCTCAATCAATTCCAAATTAAAGGCAACTTCCCTTTCAGATCCACTTCAGAGTTGCCAACCAACGTCAAAGCCAAATGCACAAGCGGCACCACCTCAACCTTCAGAGCTCCGAGTGCACTCACAGGGGCTGCTCCCTTTCCTAGTGTTAGGCAGCAAACGTTGTAGTTGCCGTAAAGGTAGAAGAGAACATACAGATAGCCCGAGCACTTTAAAGCACTTGGGGTGTTTTGATCATAATCCAGAAGCCGGGCAGCCCAGTCTGACTTCATTTACAGAGTCTGTGCCACACGGGAGCCTCAGGGACAAGCACAGGATTCCCTCCCCTGACATCCAGAATGACACAGCCCTGGAAGGAGGGGAGGGCAACTCCCTAACAGAGCCCGTGTGGGATGAGACTAGCTCAGGTCCACACTTCAACCAGAAACGTTTTCTATGGGTTTCAACCACCTGTTCTCAGACCCCTGGACACAGAAACCCTTCCAAGGTTCCAGACACACTAGAGGGCCTCCCTCAAGACCCACACCACAGATCAGACAGGTGTGTAGATGGTTGGTCACATTGAATGTGTGTGTGTATGAGAGAAGGTGAGAGAGAGAGAGAGGTCAGGGAAGGGAGAGAAGGAGGAAGGGAGGCAGAGAGAAAGAGAGGGAGAGATTTTCAGGACAATTTGCAAATATGGTTGAATTAGGGGTACCAACTCTTTTGCCCCATAGTCAAAAATCCACATATAACTTTTGAATCCCCCCAAATTAAATCACTAATAGCCTTCTGCTGACTGGAAGTCTTACCAATAACATAAGCAATAGATCAACATGTTATATGTATTAAATACTGTATTCTTACAATAAAGTAAGCTGGAGTTAAAAAAAAAAAACATTATTAAGAAAATCATATAGGGGGGCGCTTGGGTGGCTCAGTTGGTTGAACGTCTGATTCTTGATTTTAGCTCAGGTCATGATCTCATGGTTCATGAGATGGAGCCCCACGTCAATCCTGTTTGGGATTCTCTCTCTCTCTCTCTCTCTCAAAAATAAATAAACTTAAAAAAAGAAAATCATAAGGAAGAGAAAATACATTTACAGGACTATACTGCAAAAAATCCACATATAAGTGGACCCACACTGTTAAAACTCATGTTGTTCTAGGGTCATGTGTAGTTAGAAATCTGATAAAAGAAATTGGAATCTAACATGTGGAGAGTCTCCCACAGAATCCCAGGACTGCAACGCACCTCGTGCAGGCTGCTCCCACTCCGTTCAGCAAACCTCCTCCTCTTACTAACCCTTCATCCCTCTGTCCCGCCTCACCCAGGCGAGGTGCTGGCTGATCGCAAACCAACTGACAATCCCAGAATTCACTTCAATTTAATCACTCATCCGTCGTTGGCAGATTTTAATGACTTAATTTTCAAGGGCTTTTTTAATATCCTGGGGCTGCCATGATAATTACTGCAAACTTGATGGCTTAAAACAACGGACATTTCTTCTCTAACCATTCTGGAGTCCGAAGTCCCAAGTCAAGGGGCCACAGGGCCATGCTCACCTCCAGAGGCTCTAGAATGATCTGGTGACTCAGTCGCCCACGTGATCACACAACCTTCTTCTTTATGCGCCAGTCTCCCCTCCTCTGTCTCTTATAAGGACACTTGTCTGTGGGTTAGGACCCATCTGGGTAATCAAGAATGATCTCATCTTAAGATCATTAATTTAATTACATCTGCAAAGACCTTTTTTCCAAATAAGGCAACATTCACAGATTTCTACGGATTTGGCCATGGATGTAAGTTTTGGGGAGTCACCATTCAACCCACTGCTGGGGCCGACTTTTCTCCCCTTTGTTACCTTGTGTCTAAGAAGCAACCCACATGCTTCCTGGCACTCGGTGGGTGCTTGCTCAAAGGTGGCTGATCTTATGTCCCCCATCCGCCATGTTCTCAGGATTGTGTCACTCTTATTCTTTCATCCCTTCCACGTGGACCAAAATGTCTTTGGGAAGTTGATCATTCTCTGTTTGGCTGACTGCGCTTTCACAGATGGTTATTTTTCAAAACGTTCTCATTGTTTAATGTCAGTTGCCAACTGGTTCATTTGCATATTAGCCAAGTGATACTGTCATTATCCATTTGTAGACACTCGGTCTAATGTCAACACTCAGAACTCCCGTCCCCTCAACCCACATCAGACTCATACCAAGCCCATACTCTGGAGCCATGAGCTCATCACTCTGTCTTTTCCAACCCTGTGCCCTTTTGGAAATGCCGTCTCTGCTGAGGCGGCATCACACGAGGAGCCACCTTGGAGGAAAGACAATGGAACCCCTCCTTGGCCTTCTTCTCGAGGCATCTCTTCTGTTTCCTGATGCCCGCTGTAGCCAGACACCAGCAACGAAAATGTTCATGACATAAATTTTTTTAAAACAAGCAGCACATCAGTGTTCACAGTAGCATTATTCACAATGGCCAAGAAGTGGAAATAACTCAAGTGTCCACTGACAGATGAAAAGATAAACAAAATGTGGCCTAGCCATCCAATGGAGTATTACTGAGTCTTAAAAGGAAAGAAATTCTGGTACATGCTACAACGTGAATGAACCCCATCCCCTCCCTCCTCCTTCCCAGACAGGCTCGCCCCCACCCAGGAGGCCCTGCCCACCCCCAGTCATTCTGGGAGGCTTGGAACACTGAGGAAGCCCCTCATATCTAACCAGATGGGAGAAAGGAACAGACATGACTGGGGTCTGCCGGAATGGTCTCACACTCCAGTCCCAAACCAGAGACCTGTGCTAGGTCTGATTCGCCTTCGCTTCCCAGCTTCCTTCACCCCTCCTGCCAGCTGACCCTGACGCCCTGGCCCAAACACTGCTGCTGTCCTTCCTCTTGCCCTCACACGTATAGGATCTGCATACCCTGCACCTGAGCACTGACTTCCCCAGCTAGAAGCTGAAAGAATCTTCTTTACTTCCCTCAGAGCAATGAGACCTGCGAGGAGGCACCAGATACCCCTGGAGGGATGAGGGTGACTTGAATCTGTGGGTTCCAGGGGACAGGGGCAATTCTGAAGAGGCCTTGGGGGTGTTTATGTATCCAGGCAGCAAGCAGTGAGCAATTGCAGAGGGACCAAAGCAGTGTGAGGACAGTAGGACCCACCTTGAAAGGGCACTGTTGATCAGGCCTGCCCAGGCCCTCTTCCAGCTGGGCCAGCGGTGTACAGGTGCAGGGGATGGGCCCACCCGAAGCCCATGCCCCAGAGCCCAGAACCACCCCCCTACCATCACAAGCCTGCATGGGCCTCTTGCCAGACCTGTCCTCTCTAAGGGGGCAACATCACTGATGGTGTGCACTTAGGGTGAACACAAGGGGGTTGGATAAAGCTCTCATGTCTGGGCTCATGGCCACTCACAGACAGAGCCTGGCGTGGGAGGAAAAGGGAGCAGACTGTGGCTGGGGTTCCAGACCTCTCTTCTCTATCACATTCTCAGGCAGATTTGTAATGCATTAAAATCCCTTATTTGAGGCAGGCCTTTCATGTCATTACAAAAATGTATCTACCGAGGTAAGAGGGGAGAAAATATTTTATTAAAAATATAGCTTAAGTTATAACTTAGTATATATTTTTGCATATCGTATGTGCGGGTCACTTTGTGCCCTTGCCTCAGGGCCTGAAGATATTAAGGGCAGGCCCAGTGGAGCGCAGGCCCCCAGGGGAGGAATGTAGGGTTCCCCTCACACCGGGCACTCAGGTTCCCTGCTCAGCAGCTGCTGTGAACCCCCTGGATGGAGAAATCCCACCTCCGGTGACCTGCTTGGGACATGTTTCCCTGCTAAGCAATGAATCCCGCCAGGGCAGCCATGGGTGCATGGCCTGGTGCAGTCTCAGAAGGATGGGTGCAGATACAGAGGAAAAGAGTCTGCACCCGGCCCCCAGCCCGGGAGCCTGCCCCTCGCCAAGCCCATCCTCTGGCTGCGTTATGGCATCCATCAGCGGCCCTGCGCCCCCCAGGCTAGTCTGAAGAAAGGCGAACTTCAGCCTGTCCAGACTGGGAGGGCTGGGGGTAAAGTCTGCACTTCAAACTTTCAAATATCCCCATTCACGGACACATTCTCTGCAGTATTTCCAATCTTCACTCATGTCATGTCATTCTTCGTGTGGCTTTGCTGACTGAATAACAAAACATACTTAAATTTTATTTATATATTTTTTTGTAGATAAGAAATACATTCATAAAAATGATTTTGTACTATTTATAACAAATTTATAAACCTGAAAAACCCTTCTTCCTATATATATATTTATGATGTATCTGCTTGAGATCACAAAGGAGGAAAGGCACAAAACAGAGGCTGGTGTGATGGCTGCAGTTTTGGGGGAGGGTGACATTTGCTGCACAGAGGACATTATGACAACAGTGACAGAAATATTTAAGAGTCACTTACTGTCTTCAGGACATACTGTGACATTGTTGATGCAATTTAAAAAAATGTTTTAATGTTTATTTATTTTTGAAAGAGAGAGAGAAGGAGAGCATGTGCACAAGAGGGGGAGGGTCAGAGAGAGAGGGAGACACAGAATCCGAAGCAGGCTGCAGGCTCTGAGCTGTCAGCGCAGAGCCCGACGTGGGGCTGGAGCTCACATGTGAGATCATGACCTGAGCCGAGGTCAGATGCTTAATGACTGGGCCTCCCAGGCGCTCCTGTTGATGCAATTTTTAAACACTGCTGTGCTGCTTCCAGTCCAGAGAAATCAGGAGTCAAGATACTAGCTGCTGTAGTTCAAGAAAATAGTACTGGTGGTAGCAAGGGGCCTGCCTGCTTCATAAAATAGCACAAGAGCCCAACCATGTGTTGAAAAGCGTATTGGAAATCACAGTAATAACTCACCAGTGCTGCAGAGACTTGGAGACAGTTTTCAACTTCCTTCTTTCCTTCCTTCTTCCCTTCCCTCCTCCCTCCCTCCCTCCCTTCTTTTCTCTGTTCCTTCCTTCCTCCCTCCCTTCCTTCCTCCCTCCCTTTCTCCCTCCCTCCCTCCCTTCCTTCCTTCCTTTTTTCTTTCCTCCCTCCCTTCCTTCCTTCCTCTCTTCCACCCTTCCTTCCTCCCTTCCTTCTTTCTTTCCTTCCTTCCTCCCTTCCTTCCTTCCTTCCTTCCTTCCTTCTTTCCTTCCTTCCCCCCCTTCCCTCCCTCTTTTCTACCATCCTCCCTCCCCCCTCCCTCCCTCCCTCCTTCCTTCCTTCTTTCTTTCTAACCAGAACTTTTCAAAACTCCCCTCACAAATGTAATCCACCACATTACAAATATCTTAAAAAGATAAGCTAAGCCCTGGTACTCAAGGACCTTATCTCTACCAACTGGCACTTAGGGAACCCCTCACTTGAAATTGCCTGTGCAAAATCCATGAAGGAATTTTCAGCACTGCCTGGGGCAGGAGCAACTTTGAGAAGCCGGCTTCCCCTAAGGTGCAGGGACCATGTCCTGTGTTCCAGGCTGGCCAAATGCTGTAGCTCCAGGGACACGTACTTGGTGGCTGGTTGTCTTTGGTTGGTCCCAAATGAGATCTCTGAACCATGGCTTGGGAATGTCCAGAGCTGTGGGAGGGGCTCCAGGCTCAGCAGCAGCTTCTCTGAGGCTCCAAGCAGTCCCATGGGTGCTGCAGAGGGGGCTAGCCCCATGGTACGCTGAAAGAGATGACCCCTTCACAAAAAACAACCTATTCTAGCATTTGGAGCGCATCCAGGTCATTAGCTGGGTCCTAACCACAGGGAGTGGATGCTTTTCTCCTTTACCTGCAAACTAGAATTCCAGCCCCCTACTGTGTCCTGCCTCCCCTGGGGGTTCTTCTGGAACACGCCCTGCCTCTCGCTTCTACACTTTTAGTAGCCCTTTGCACCTGCCCAGAGTGCAGTCTGCTCCCTTCCAGAAACTACATACCTTCCATCCCAGCTCAATTCCCATCCCTCCCACCATGGCTTCTCCAAGCCCACCTCAGCCATCCTTGGGGTCCCTCCCTCCTCCCTTCCTGTCACTCATGATATTTACTTTTATCAGGGGACCACCAGACACCCGAACTTTCCTGAGACATCCTGATATCAAAAACTCTGCCCAGGAGTCCCCATGTGCCATCCAAATGCCCTAGAAATTACAGGGAATGAATCACACCCATAAGGTTAGAAGGAAAACACGCCAACTGCAGAAATAAGAGCATCTCAGTTACTTGGAGAAAAGTCCGTTCCCTGTGAAGCCGCTGAAGCCAGGTCCCACCTGCAGTGACAGACTGCCCCGGGGGGAGACGTGGGCACTGGGCTTTGGAAGAGCTCACAGCAGCTCCAATGCAGGGGTTCAGGGCTCATCAGGAGCTGAGGGCCAGAAACTGAGCCTCTTCCCCAGCCAGCCCTGCACCTGCTGGGGAAAGTGATGGGAGGAAGGGGCATTAGCTCAGCCCTTGGCAAGCCCCCTTGACCAAGGCCACGGTCAAGAGAGCTCTGGTTACCGACTGCTGGCATGTAGCCCCCTGTCTGGGGCCCTGAGCTGCCCACTTTGAATGGAGGTGTGCGCAGCCCCACCCTGGTGCCAAGATCTAGAAGAGGACATCTGGGATGCCCTTCTGCATAGCTGCAGAGGCACAATTTAAAGAGCAAAGTATTCAATGCTCAGGTTGCGCTGTTTTAACTTCAGCCGGGCCTCTCAGGAAACCCTCCTAGGGGCAGTTTAGGGTGTGAGGCTGAGCAAGACATCCCAGATCCCTGAGACCCGACGCAGGCTGACCTGATGCTTAGTCTGGGATCTGCCAGCCACTCTTTGTCCTGGGCAAGACCCCAGGCTCTCAGAGGGCCTGGCCCTTCGGTGGGGCTGGCTCCAAGGTCATCAGAGACAGGGAGAGAGGCCCTAGGGCAGAAGCAGCCAGCACCACCCTCCTGCAGGGGGCTTGTCCTCTGGTGCTTTCCTGCTCAGCCCACTGGGCCAAGAGTTCCCCAGGACTGGCTTAGTCACCAGGGGTCTTGGTATTTCAGCCTCAAACCAGACAGGACATCTGAACCCTGATGAGTGGATCCCACTCTTCTCATTGATTCATTTGTCTACACACTCGGATCATGAGCCATGAAAGGCAGTGGCTGTGCACGACCCAGGGCTCCTGAGATGGGTGCGACTGCCAAGTTCCCTCCTGTCGCAGCGATGCTTTCCAACAGGAGACTGACATTAATGAGCACACAAATAAATGAGCAAGTCCCTACAGTTCACGATATGCGGCCGGAAGGGGATAGGGCAGGTGGGACACAGAGGTTCCTGGAATGAGGTGTGCAGGTCAGGCTGGGAGGTCAGAAGGCCAGAGGAGGTCGAAGAAACTCAGCGTATTTACCAAAAAAGTTGGGATTTCACTGGAGCAATCACCTCAGAACCAAGGGGAAATATCCAAAGAGACCAAGACTTAGCCAGGCCAGACTCAACATCTTTCAGAGTGTGCAGGTCAGGGACTTAAGCCCAGCTCCAGCCCTGCTTTGCTGGACAGGCCAGGGCTGCCTGCGTGCAGAAGGCCCTGACATCCAGGCCACACCCCGGCCAGTAGATTAGAATCTCTGGAGATGGAGTCCGGACATAACCCTCTGTAAGCTCCCTCGGGGATAATTAGGGAAAGCTTTAGGGGAAGCTTCACAGGAAGGCAGCAAAGCCCTGCAGGGGAGGAGTGGGTGAGACCTTAGGGGTCAAATAGGCCTGAGTTTCTGTCCTAGCTCACTTAGCACAAGTTACTTAACTTCTCTGAGCCTCAGTTTCTTATCTGTAAAATGGGTCAATACCCACAGTCCTGATGTGGTGTGAGTATTGAATGAGGAGACCCAGGTAAAGTTCCCAGCATAGAGCCTACTCCCTACAAGGCAGTGTGTCCTGTGAGCACCCCAGGATTGGAGCAAGCAGACCCCAACAGAACCCAAGCCCCAATCCTAACCCCTCCCAGCTTTGTGAACCTTAGTTTCCTCGGCTGTAGAATGGGGAGAATGACAATCCCTCCTCTGGTTGATGACGGCACCTCCCAGGGCGAGCCTGCCCGAGCACGCGGCCTCCCACCATGAGTTGTGTCTAAGGTGGACAGCGGCCCGCGATTGCAGAGAATATACCTGTGACCCCGCTGGTGGCCTTTCTGTGGATGTGGAAGCCGTTACTGTAAAACAGTTGCTTTCCTGCGCAAACGGTGTGAGTGGAGAGGCCACCCCCGGGATGTGGTTTTAGCGGAGTGCCTCCAGCCTGCACAGAATTTCACATGGGCCCTGATGTCTCAACTGCCAGAGCCAGTGTTTATCAGTGAGCTCAACGGCCGGCCGGCAGCAGTGGTGACAGTGAGGCCACCTAGGGAGGCAGTTTGGGAGCCACAGGAAGTGCCATTTCTGAAAAGCCCCGGCCTGGGAGGGGCCTCTGTATCAGTCTCCATCCGGGTCCGGCTTCTGCTCTGAAATGCCCTGAGATGAGTGCTCTGGAAAGATCTGGAATCCTGGAGCCAGGTGGGGAGGACCTCAGAGGGACCCTCCGTCTCCTTCTAGCTTCCGTGAAGCTCACTCAGGAGCCTCGCTCCCCCCAAGAGAAGCTCAGCATCTCTTCCGAGGGGCTGGCGGGAGGAGGGATTGGTTTTCCTAAAGTCTTTCCTACTCCCACCCTCAGTTCCCTGCTCAGTCCCAGCAAGGCCCTGGAGCTGCAGGAACATATCAGTGACCTCCTCAAGGAAGCACTGGCCTCACCAAAGGGGACAGCAGGTGACCCTCACCGTCACTCCCGCAACCCCCACACTGGGATGGAAAAGAGCCCTAAGGCTAGAGCAGGCAGATGGTACATGCCACTTCCTCGACCAAACCCCCAAACATCAAGGCTATTGTTGCTGGAATGAAAGCTGGGGTGTTGTAAGCCCCCAGTCTATGGCCAGGCCGGCAGGGAGGGGAGGCTCACTGGGGGAGGAAGAAGAGGCCAGGCACTAGGGAGTGGGTCCAAGGGGGTAGCCTAGGCCACAGCCGCTGCCTTGAAGAATCCCAGCCACATGTGGGTCCTGGGCCAGCTTCATCCTCCCTGAGAGTCCCTGTGGGCCTGCTGTGTCCTGAGCCCCCGACAATGGAGGGCCCTGTGGGCTGGTCTCCCTCCTGGGACCACCACCGTGAGAAGAGACCCTGCTTAGCTGAGGTCGTGGAGGTACACCTACTCAGTTTCCTCCGGAACACTGGGAATGATTCCCCCTGCTGCAGGATGGTCTGAGCTGGGATGTCCCCTTTGGGTTGAAGCCAGAGTCTCGGCCCAGGGCCCCCAGGCCTGAGCCGCTGGCGGTCCTGCTCTCCGTGAGGGGCACGCTTTGGGAATGGGCCTACGCTAGATGGTGCAGGGGCCACAGCACACTCTCCACCCTGTGAAAGGCTGGTTCTACCTCGAAGTAGGTGCCCAGGTGGGGGTGGTCGTTAACCTCTGCACCTCTATGCCTGCGGTCCCCAGCCCTGTGCTCAGCTCCCATCAGGCAGCTGTGACTCCACTTTCCAGAGGAACCGATGGGGCCCAGAAAGGCGGCCACCCTGCTCAAGGTTGCACAAGATCCCCCGGGCTCTGAGTCTCCCACCCCCACAACCTCCTGGGGCCCAGCATCTCCTAGGCCTTCAAAGTCACCCAGCTCAGCCCTTTACAAACTTTCTTTGAAAAAGCTTCTTCCTTAAAGTCTGACCTGGACGTTCATTCAATCAGTCAAAACTGCAGAAGCATAGAAGTGGCTGCCCACCCTGGTATGAGACCCCCCTCCGAAAAACCCCTGAGAAACCAAGGAAACCCTCTGATTTACTTCCAGTCCAGGGGATGAGGACCCCACACTACGGGTGGGGGAAGCAAGACCGAGTGTGTGCCGAGGCCGCAGGGAGAGAGGCAGATGTGGGCTGCCCCCCACAGCCTGCCTTCGACTCACACTGGAAATCCATTCACACTGGCTTCTGTGGCCTGCAAACCACACTCGCCCTGGCTCCTGCCGGAACCCTGATGCGTCCCATATTTCTGGTCGGACAGCCAGGAAAACTCAGTCTCCTCCTTGTGATCGCCAATCCGTTTCCCGTTGGAGAAGCTGACTTTGAACTCACAGAGAACAAAGACCCCTTTGTGAGCGGCTTTGGGGCAGGGAGATGAGGGAACATTGCATAAACGATATGCGAAGCAGCAACCCCAATTATATTTTGTAACCTCCCTGGCGAACATGAAATAAAAACCACTTCTTCTGAGAGGAGCGAGTGGAGCCAAGTTTCTCCGGCCTGGACGTGGGGGCCTCCAGGCCAGGGGCATAGCCGCTGTGCTATCGAGGGCAGCAGGGCCAACCGTGAGCACGCCAGCCGGCTCTGGCCCTGCCCCACCAGGCCAGGCCTCGTAAGACATGGCATTAGTACCTTTTTTCCCAGCTGCAGGAAGTCCAGCTTGTGCAGGACGAAAGTCATTTCTTTACCATTAGGAGCTGGAAAGAAAATGGCCCTATCCCTCCTTTCTCCCTGCTGTTCTCAACCATGCATGTCCTCCCAAGCTTCCTTTCAGTCTCCTCCTGCCGACACCGCAGGCAGGGACAGAGTCAGAGGGCTGGCCCGGGGCCCCGGCAGGAGTCGGGCCGGGGCTGCCCCTGTCTTCCCGCCCTCCCCGGCTCCGGGGACGCTGGCTGCCAGCTCCTTGCCTGTGTTTCTTCACACACTCCGTATTCTGTCAGTTGCTTGGCCGGTGCCTCCATGTCCCCTTCTCTCTCTTGCTAAACCTCATCTTTTCCCTCAAGTTCAAGGCACATGTCACCTCCTCATGGAAGCCCTCTCCGATTTGGTACCCCTCGCCTACCACCGTTCTTTTCTAACACTCGGCATGGGAGAGCGTGGATCTGTCTCAAATCGGCCCCTCAGCCCAGCAAGGTCCTCACTGAGGATGTCATCTGAGTTTGTGCCCCTGGCATGTATCCCAGGGCCTGGCACAATGGTAGCCAGTGAGTGATGGGATGAGCAGGTCCTCATACTTCTTACTCCGTAATGGTACTCGCTGGCCCAGATGCTTTCTGCTAAAAACCGCCTTCTATAAGGGTAAGGGGGCGGCTGGTAGGCAGGGAGGTTCATAGGACAGAAATCTGAGTAGGGGCGTCCGGGTGGCTCAGTCAGTTGAGCGTCCGACTTCAGCTCAGATTATGATCTCACAGTTCATGGGTTCAAGCCCCAAGTCAGGCTTTGTGCTGACAGCTCAGAGCCTGGAGCCTGCTTTGGATTCTCTGTCTCCCTCTCTCTCTGCCTCTCCCCCACTCATGCTCTCTCTCTCTCTCTCAAGAATAAATATTAAAAAAAATTTTTTTTAACCCATATATCTGAGTAGATAGCTTCAGGCATGGCTCAACCCAGTGTTTCCCTCTTCATCTTTCCATCGTGGCCTCTTCATAGACAGGCCTCTCCATTATGAGGGGAGCTATGAATGCACATCCCGCCCGCTTAGCAACCCCATGGAAGGACAGCCCTTCTGGTCCTCAGGGTTGGGCAAAGTAAATGCTCTGTCCCCATCCAGTCTAGGGCATCTGAAAGCAGGATCTTTCCTGGGAAAGTAAAAGCTCCGGCAACTCTAGCACAGCAGAGACCTGAAGGCACAGGCTCAGGAGACATGGAAGACTGTACTCTGCAGCTCCCTGTGCTACCCACGACAGCTCTGGGCACGAAAACTCTTAATATAGTATTTTACATCTCCTTTAGTACTAGTTTACACATCATCTACTTCCAAAAGAGATCCAAGGCCAGCATGTAACTTTGGCTTTCTTGTAATCCCTGCAGGGGTCTTCCATGGATGCCCGTGGTGAGGAACGGAGGCCAAGAAAAGTGGAACTAGCTGAGAGCCACCAGTAAGCAAGACCTCCTCACTGAGGTGCACTGTGACCAGTTTGCACTAAAGTTGAGTTGCCTCTCTTTCCATGCTCCCAGATGAAACCAGGAACAAATGAAATGAACGTATTGCTCTTTCGCTGTGTTGCTGCTGACTGCGTCTCTGCCTAAGTCTGCCATTTTCCTCCAACTCATTCCTCCGTGGGTCACATGGCTTCGGGTCCTCTAGTGAGGCAAATCCAGGTGCCCCAGCACCTGGAGAGAAGCTCCTAGTTATTGTTGTTGCTGCTGTTTTTAACTTGCTTATAAAATAATATCTGTATCTATACATATACGTATATGTGCATACGCATTTATTACAGGTGTGTGAAGGTGAGCCAGAATCCAGTGCAGAGCATCCATATTACCTCATGGAATTCACACACAGGTCTATCAACTGCTGCCCAGAAAGAGCAGTTGACAAACCCAAGGACAATCAGCTAGTAAGTGGAGAGGCTCTAAAGAGAGGCCCCGAGAGACAGGGGCTGAGGAGAGTCGTAACCAACAACAGAGACAGAAAAAACTCTGTGACTCCGTGTAGGGTTCAGATCTGTCAGTTAGCCACTGGAGGGGGTGTTATCGCTCCTGACCTGATAGTCATTCTCCGGTCTGGGTGGGGATCCCTACCCTGTCCTTTCTTGGAGCCTGGCTCCATGCTGTCTTGACCCTTCATCCTCAGAGGCACGCAGGGGCTGGTCAGGGGCAGTGAGGGCCCAACGGGACCTTCAGGACCAGTAGCAGTCAGTGGCCCAATTGGCCCATCCCCAGGGGCCCAGGGCAGGCAGCAGCTGCAGGAGGACCTGCTTAGAAGGGATCTCGAATTTTCCAGGGACAAAGAACAGGAATGTCATTCTGATTTCACCCATTCATGTGTGCCTGAAGGTTGGAGGCCTTGAGATTTTCCTACCCACCTTGGCTCTGGCCAAAAGATTTCCCCGCCTCTCCTTTGCTTCAAGCCCAGGACTTCCCAGTCCACACTGGGCCTCAGGTGCCTTGTTCCAATCCCGCCCCAGCACTTCCTTGGCCAGCACCGCAGGTCTTTGGGGCTTTGCTCAGCGACCGGGGTACAGACTCTAACCTCACCCCCCAGGCAGGTGGGTGAGTAAGCTCGTGTCATGAACATGCAGGGGACCAAGTGACACCACTGTGTGATGTGCACCGACCGACAGGCCCCACAGCTCACGTGCAGGCACTGGGCAGAGACACCACAGGCCGGGCGGGGCTCTGAAGCAGTCACCCTGTCACAGCGAGTGGGGCCTCACTTCTGCAAAATGGCGTCACCCACCTCATCAGGTGGATGCCAGTCTTTGGAGTCTCTTCTTTTCGTTTTGTTTGTAACTTTTGAACGGTCTTGGGGGGAAGGGTCCATAACAGCTACAGATGTGGAGGGTCATGCCTGCTTTCATGTATTTAAGTCACATTATAATGAAAATAATTTAGATCAGTACTAGGCATCCAAGGTAATTTTTTCTTCTAAAAGGGGAGGGAGGAGGGTCCTGAATTATTTGGGTTTAAGAAACTCTGTGATCAAGGGGTGCCTAGGTGGCTCAGTCAGTTAAATGTCCAACTCTTGGTTTCGGCTCAGGTCCTGATCTCATGGTGAGTTTGAGCCCCATGTCAGGCCCTGTGCTGTCAGGCTCTCTGTCTGCCTCTCTCTCTGTGCCTCCTCTGCTTGTGTGCTCTCTCTCCCTCTCTCTCAAAATAAATGAATAAACTTTAAAAACCCCACTATGATAAAATTACCAATCCCGTCTGAGATATCAATAACCAATAAGGGACACTAACCAAAAACCCAAAGACAGCTTTGGGTTTGAACTCACATTCTTTTATGAGCTCTGACCTGG
This sequence comes from Paguma larvata, assembly GCA_030068075.1. Taxonomy (NCBI): domain Eukaryota; kingdom Metazoa; phylum Chordata; class Mammalia; order Carnivora; family Viverridae; genus Paguma; species Paguma larvata. Next base: position 123,144,686 of record CM057827.1, on the reverse strand, counting down.
GATAAGGAACTTGGTGTTTTCACAACTGAAAGGTGTCTTGAGGCAAGAAAAGCCCTTCTCCGGTGGGGATGCCAGGCCCCTGAGGTACAGGATAGGAGAGGGTTTGGCCAGGGCCTCTGGGGCAGTGGCCCCCAAGACTCATGAGGAGCCAGCTTCCCTTCGGGCTGTGAGGCAAGGACTCTGTCACCTGATGCTCCTCAAATCCAAGCCAAAGGGTGGCTTGGGCCTCCCCCACGCCCTCCAGTGCTAGCGCAGGAAAAGCTGTCGCCCTTGACCTCCAAAGCAGAAGGGCTCCAGCAGGTGTAACCCCAAGAGCTGGTGCTATCAGGTCACACAGATGAATTTCCAGAGGGTTTAAGCCAACAGACTCTTGTGTGCCTCTCCGAGCAGGCAGGACCTCCTGACCTGAGCTGAGGTCAGAGAGGCCAGGCTGGTGTCCATGTGAGACTCGTGGCCCATGGTCTTGGTCTACAGCCTGCCAGCCTCTGACGGAGCCAGGAAGCTGGGGATGGAAGGGCTGCGGTCTTCCCAGTGAGGGGCTGTGATCGTCACCAGCCTGGCTCGTGAGGGATCAGCCTCACTAGCGTTGATGGTTGCCCTGGACATTTGGGGACTGGGCTCTGGGTCCACCCAGCAGGGACCGGTAGGATTTCCTGACAAGGCAAAGATCTGATTTATTTTTACTTTTCAGGGTTGCCCCCATCAAACTGAAGGCTCTGTTTAACCAGTGGCCACTAAAAATAAATATTTAAACACCACATTTGTGTGGCTGGGCCAGGCCGCACCGGGCCTCAGAGGCAAGCCGGCTCCCCCTCAGCCAGGCTGGGACAATGACACCCTGGTGCCTCCAGCACCGGACGGGCCAGGCCTGGCCTAGAAAGAGGACAAACCCCAGGATGTCCACGCACATCCCCACTTCTCAGCATCTGGGGAAAACAGTGACTGATTGGGAAAGAAGGTCGGAAGGAGACCAAGAGAGAAACGCCTCTCCACTGAGAAACGCCCTCTGCCATCCCCCGTATCCTTGGTTTGCTCCAGGCATGCAGGCCCCACTGAGACATCAGACACCACCACCCTGGCCGTGGCCCAGGACAGACACCACGCACGGCAGGGGGTCCCGGGGCAGGGCTGGCCCCAGGCCCTCCAGCCGGGAGAAAGCCAGCCCAGAGAAGAAAGTCCCCACGTGGCCGCCGGCAACCTTCTGCTGTTTCCCAACCCTGAGATGTCTGAATCAGCTTTATTGCTGGGAGGCCTGGCGGTCGGGGCGAGAAGGCCCCGTGTCAGCTTCTGAAACAAGCAAGAAAGAAACAGAGACAGGGAAAAGAAAGACACAAAGAAGAGAGAAGACAGAAAGAGGTAAGAGACAGATGGAGAGAGAGAGAAAGACACCTTCTAACTCTCAGACAGGGTAAGGGCAGCCGGAGAGCAGAGTGAGGCGGTCAGTTCCCTCCTGAACCCCAGGGTGCCCCTGAGCTGCCCCCCTGCGGAACTGACTCCCCAGCCCGTGTGTGAGCAGAGCTCCCTGTTACCGAGGTCCGGCTCCCCCCGCTGACAGTGCCCTGGGGGGCGTCCAGGGCGACCATCTCTCCAAATGAAGCTGGACGTGGAGTCACACAGGGGATGGAAAGAGCTAATGTGCACCAGGTACCTAGAACCTTGGGCTGCACCATGAAATAAGGGTTTCAGTATGTGGTGACGGTATTGTGACTCGTGCACTGTGTTGTTTTTTTCAGCTGTATTTTGTGGATTAAAACACCTGAGTTTGTTCATACACTGAGAGCACACCTCATGCTTGCTGTCTTGTGTTTTTCTGAATCCTATTTCTTCTTCCTCCCTCCCTCTGCCTTTTCTTTCTTCCTTCTCTCGTTCCTTCGCTCCTTCCTTCCCTCCCTCCTTCCTTCTTTCCTTCCCTCCTTTCTTCCTCCCTCCCTCCCTTCTCCCTCTCTCCTTTCTTCCTCCCTCCCTCCCTTCTCCCTCTCTCCTTTCTTTCTTCCTTCCCCCCTTCCATCCTCCCTTCTTTCCTTCCCTTTCTCCCTCCCTTCCTCCTTCCTTCCTTCCTTCCTTCTTCCCTTCCCCTCCATTCTTTCTTTCCTTCTTTTTTCTCTTTTCTTTTCTCTCTCTCTCTCTCTCTCTCTCTCTCTCTCTCTCTCTCTCTCTCTTTCTCTCTCTCTTTTTCTTTCATTTATATATTGAAATGCTCCAAAAGCACAAGTGGCCAGGACCCACCTCCACCTGAGGTCACCTAGAAGGCTGCTGTGACTCTGTAAGTCCCCTTGCTGAGAACATGACAGGTTTCCCGTGGACCCCATCACAGGCCACAGGACCTAGAACACCCCCAGGAAAAGCCCTATACTCTGAAATGCTAAGACCTTTGAACCCTCTTGCCCCTTGAAAGTCACTGGAATCAGGGACCCTGAAAACCAGGGTAGCCTGGGCAGCCACCTGGCTGTAGCACGAGAGAGAGCCCCCTAGCTGGGGCTGAGCAGCCAGGAAGAAAGGAGATGCAGAGCAGGTACTCGGCCCACCTGGGAGGATTGGCCCAGGTGCCCACTTTGGATAGCAGGCATTGGACACTAAGGGGAATGTGGCATTCCTGATGCTTGTCCCTGGCCCTGATCTAGCTGGATGTTATTACCAAAGGTATTTTCTTTAGTCTTCTCTCACCCTCTGGAAATATCTTGGGAGAATCACAGTGACAGGAAATACTACACCTCTCTCATCACATAATATAACTTGCTTACATATTTTATCCCATTTGCCGTTCACAACAGTCCCACCTCTCTCCTGTCACACTGATCTCTATGCTGTTCCTTGAACAGCTTTCCTGCCCCAGGATCTTCGCACATGCTCTTCCTCCTGGCTTAAATACTCTTGCCCATGCTGCATTCCCTTCACTCAGGTCTCTATCAAATGGCCCCTCCCCTGTAAAGGAGGACACCCCCTGTACAACCATGTATAATCCATGTATAATCCAGAATTTCCTTGTTCCTGGAAGATACACACTGGTGTGTTTAGAGATTTGTCGTGAATTCAAAATGGCCACAGATACTTTGAAGATTCTTTGCAGCTTCTTCCATCAAAAGGCAGTCTATTTCCACACGCTTCTAATATGTGCCAACCTGTACACTTGCTTTGAGCAGCAGAGTGCGGCACAGATAATGTCATGTCACCCCAAACAAAAACTCAAGAGACCCGCAGCTTCCATTCTCATTCCTTAGGAGCTTCCTGAGAGGAGGCCTGAGCCAGCCTGCTGGAGAGGGCATGTGCAGAACCTGGAGGACAAGCCAACAGCCCAACCAACTACCAGGGCTGTGAGTAGGGGCACTGGTTGACCCGTTTGGAAAGAATATCTAACTGAAACAAGACAGAAGAGTCAAGGTCAAGTCAACTTACATTTTTCTTCTTTTTAAAAGATAATTTTTTTAATGTTAATTAATTTATTTTGAGAGAGAGAAAGTGCAGGCAGGGGAGAGGCAGAGAGAGAGGGAGACACAGAATCTGAAGTAGGCTCCAGGCTCTGAGCTGTCAGCACAGAGCCCGATGTGGGGCTCAAACCAATGAACCGTGAGATCATGACCTCAGCCGAAGTCAGACACTCAACCAACTGAGCTACCCAGGGGTCCCAAGGTCAACTTACATTTCTCAAAATAACATGGGGGTGACAAACAGAAATAAAACTTCAAACAGCTACGTCTATGGTCTAAAGATTTTCACTAAGAGTGCCAAGACAAGTCGATGGGTGAAAGAAAAGCCTTTTCAAAAAACGATTTGGGGACATTTGGATATGCATCTCCAAAGAAGTGAAATTGGACCCCCAACTCACACCCTATAAAAAATTAACTCAAAATAGTTTTTAATAAACCCAAATGTGAGACCTAAAACTGAAATACTCTTGGAAGCAAACATAGACATAAATCTTGATCTTGTATTAAGCAACAGTTTCTTAGACATGATACCATAAGCAAGAAAAGAAAAAAATAAATCAATTAGACATCATCAAAATTGAACACTTTTGTGTTTTAAAGCACACCATCAAAAAAGTGAAAAGACAACCCAAAAAATGGAGAAAATATTTGTGAATCATACATCTGATAATTGAAATATATAATGAATTCTAGAAACTCAGAATAAGACAAATAATTTGACTTTAAAATTGCAAAGGATTTGAGTAGACAGTTCTCCAAAGAAGATATACAAGGAGTATTTGTACAAAAACACATACAGTAAGATATTCAACATGATTAGTTATTAGGGAAATGCAAATCAAAACCACAATGAGATTCTACTTCAAATACATTAGGATTACCCTAATTTTAAAAAGGCAGATAAGTCTTTGCAAGAATGTAGAGAAATTGGGACATTTAAACACTGCTAATGGGATTGCAACATCAGGCAGCCGCCTTGGAAAACATTGTAGCGGGTCCTCAAAAATGTAACCTTAGAGTACTATATGACCCAGAAATTCCACTCTTAGGCATAGACCCAAGAGAAATGAAAACATATGTCTTAGCAAAATCTTATACGTGAATCATCACAGCAGCATTACTCATAATAGTCAAAAAGTAGAAACAACTCAAATATCCATCAGCTAATGAATGGATACACAAAATACGGTATATCTATAAATTTAAAGGCTTGCTTGGGATTCTGTGTACCCCCCTCTCTCTGCCCCTCCCAGCTCTCTCTCTCTTTCTCTCAAAATTAAATAAACATTTTGGGGGCACCTGGGTGGCTCAATCAGTTAAACATCTGACTTCAGCTCAGGTTGTGATCTCACGGTTCGTGAGTTCAAGCCCTATGTCGGGCTCCGTGCTGACAGCTCAGAGCTTGGAACCTGCTTTAGATTCTGTGTCTCCCTCTCTCTCTGCCCCACCCCTGCTTGCACTCTGTTTCTCTTTGTCTCTCAAAAATAAATAAACATTAAAAATTTTTTTAATTAAATAAACATTTTTCAAAAATAAAAAAATAATTGGGGCACCTGGGTGGCTCATCTGTTGGGCATCTGACTTTGACTCAGGTCATGATCTTGCAGTTAGTGAGTTTGAGCCCCGCATCAGGCTCAGTGCTGATTGCCCAGAGCCTGGAGCCTGCTTCAAATTCTGTGTCTCCCTCTCTCTCTCTGCCCATCTCCCGCTCGTGCTCTGTCTTTCTCTCTTTCTCTCTCTCAAAAATAAATAAACATTTAAAAATATTTTTTTTTAAAAAAGACAGCAGTCTGACTTGGTGTCAGTGTCATTACTGTCCAGTTTTCTACAGATGGCCCCCTCTTTATTGCCTAAACCCAAGCCAATGGATCCCATCAACACTGCTCTTGCTTCACCATCTATACTTTCTGTTCCCCAATGCCTTGTAGTTCTTATTTTAGCCAACCCTCAGGAGAAAGTTATGAGGTTAGATATTATATTCCCCATTTTACAAATGAGGAAAGACAGGCCCAGAGAGGTGAGTGGTTTCTGCATGGGCTAGGAGGAGGGATTGGAGCCTGCAGTCAGTTCTGCCAGATCCCAGTTCTCTGCCATTTTGGTTCAGGGCCTAGCTTCCCACCCGTGGGACCCCGCCCAGACTGGCCTCTCTCATTGCTGCCACTGAGCAGTCTACTCACTACATTTCTGCTGTCAGACTCACCCCAGGTGGGTCATGCTCCCAGAAAACTGTCCTCAGTTCAGTGTCCGCTATAAGCCTGGATAGACCTGGAAATTCCTTCACACTAAGGTGCCCAGAGCTGATAATAGCCTCTTTTCATAGGAGGTATTTGTCTTTAACAAAGGGAGTACTTCCTAAGTAGCCAAAAGAATGCCTCTGCTAGGCTGCCAGAATCATCTGTATACACATTCTTCCTCCTCCGTATCACCTCAGGAGTAGTTTGCTCCCAGACATGAGTTCTGCCTGAGGATAAATCAGGAGAGAGACCCCAAAGACAACTCAGCCTCGAAGTGCATTTAGAGTAACAACTGCATGACACATTCTCATGTGTCTGGTTATGTGGGGCCAAGAAAATCTAGCTTCTTCCCCAACTGGCGCTAGCATCCAACAGCTTAGCCTCTGCCCTGTGAATGCAGGCAGCCTGAGCAGAGCCTGGGAGAAGAGGCTGTGAGAGAACACAGAGCTCTCTGGAAGGGGGGTGTCCTTTCCTTCTGTGCGCACTCAGATCTTCCCTCCCAAGTTGCCAGATTTGCCGAGCTTAGCAAGTGCCGATGTCTTTATTACTGTCTTCCAAGGCCTCATGACTCATTAACATCCTTCTGCACAGATTAGGGAGCAAGCTTGAGAAAAATGTCTATCTGTTTCAAGGGGGAAAAAATGATTTCAGATTCCACTTTATATCATCCAGGGTTTACTTGCAGGAAATAGAAACCACTCAAACAATTTTAAGCAAAAGGGGGTTTAGGCAGGAAATTATGGGCTTACAATTTTATTGAAAGGGCTGGAGGAGCAGGCGTGGGCCAGGCCTATTGGAGAGATGCCCAGAACAATGCCTGGGGACCAGGTGGCCGGGTGCTGCTGCCTCAGCCCCGGCAGCCAGGTGGGGGTTAGGAGGTCACCACTGCTGCCTCCACACCTGCCTCTTGGCCCCACAAATGGACTCAATGGACCCTGGATTCCACTGGAGCAGAAACAACTACCACAACCCTCCTTGGCAGCAGGAACAGCCAAAAGCAGCAGGGGGGATGCTCTTGGCCTTGAACTGTACAATCGCATGCAACTAATTGGCAGGGCTGGGTGTGTGCTGGAGCCGGCTCACCCCAGCAAGGGTCGATGGTACACAGCAATCCAGCTTCACAGTCAGTGACATCATATGAATAGCTTGACTGAAACCAACCACGGTCGGAGTATTTACACCACAAAAATCAGCAACCACTACAAGCATACTTAAAAGTATACTTTTTAATTTTTTTTTTTTGATTGCTGGTTGAACAGAGCCCAATTCACAACTAGAACTCTAGCTGCAAGGGAAGCAGGAAATGCAGCTGTTCCCTTACCAGCCTTTGAAGAAAGAGAAGGTGGAAAAGATGCTCGCTGCCAAGACACCACCATTCCCCGCAGTTCTGGGAATGCATCCTACGGTAAACTCACATGGGTGCGGAATGACACTGATCATGTTGCAGGGCTCTTAGTAATTGTGCTGAAGCTACACGTCTCAGCACAAATTGCTCTTGAGCATATGTCGAAATTTATTAACCCCCCCAAGGTTAACTGGGAAGGGAAGCAAGGGAACTGGCAAGGAGACAAAATAGTGTGTTGGTTCAAAAGAGGGTTTGGAAATTGTTGATGTGTGTCCACAGCAGGGAAAGGAGGCTTGCATAAGCAGCTCATTAGCAAAAGATGCAGCGATTAGGGTCAAGATGATGGTTTCATTTACCATGATCATTGACATGTTACTTTTGTATCAGCTGCAGCCAATGAAATTCCAGACACAATAATCCTAGAGACAATTTCTAGAGAGGCCACTGTTTGTCAGAAAAAACAAGAAACAACAACTGACAATTAAAAAAAACAGAAACAAAAAAACAAAAAAAGAAACAACAAGAAGTAAATCCAAGACACGGTACATCTCAGCTGTTAATTAGACAAAGTTACACAGTTTCATGGCCCAGCAGAGCCAGATGGGGGCCTGTCAGCCCCTTGGAGGAGGCAAGCATGTTGAGCAGAGGTTAGACCACAGAACCAAACAACCAGGAACCGCTTTGTCTCCTTGGCCAGCAGGACCTTCTGGTTGCCTAATATTTGGATTTGGTTTTTATTTAATAATAGGCAAATATGGGGGCACCTAGGTGGCTCAGTCGGTTAAGAATCCAACTTTGGCTCAGGTCATGATCTCACGGTTTGTGAGTTCAAGCCCTGCACAGGGCTCTGCACTAACAGTGCAGAGCCTGCTTCGGATCCTCTGTCTCCCTCTCTCTCTGTCCCTTCCCTGCACAAGCGCACGTGTACATTCTCTCTCTGTCTCTCTCTCTCAAAAATAAACATTTAAATAATAATAATAATACTAATATAATAGCCAAATACAGAAACAAGCTATATGGACTGAATTGCATTCCCCTCAAATTCATATATTAAAGTCTTAACCCCCAGTGTGATTATATTTGGAAATGGGACCTTTAAAGAGGTAAATAGAGTTAAATGAGATCATAAGGGTGAGGTCCCCATTCAGTAGGACAGGAAGGGACTCAGAGCTCACTCCTTCTCTCTGCCGTGCGACGACACAGTGAAGAGGTGGCCGCCTGCAAGCCAGGAAAAGAACACTCACCAGGAGCCCCCAGGACGGCACTTGGTCTTGGACTCCTAGGCTCCAGAACTGTAATGAATCAAGCCTCCCAGTCACAGCAGCCCAAGCAGATGAATACCCAAGAAAAATGTCCATTAATAGGGAACTGGTCAAACAAATTATAGTGCCTCTATCCGAGGCCACATTGAATACCACGAGAAAGGCACCTCCCCAGAGTTGCGTAAACAGCAATACTGACTCCAATGCTGAAATACTATGCAACCATGAAGAGGGAAGAGGCAATAAGCATAAGGAAGACTCTCCATCATATGTTAAATGGAAAAATGGAAGGTAGAAATCGTCATGTATACAGTGTGCTGCCACTCAGGTGAAAAGTGGTCAAGGGAATCTATAAATGCATTTACTTAACTAAGCAGAGCAGTCTCTAGAAAGATACCCAAGAAAATGAGTCCAAGCAAAAGGTTCTCTCCAAGGGAGAGCAGCGGGAAGCAGGGATGGGAAAGATTGTTACCATATGCCTTTTGATACATTTTGAATTTTGTACCAATGTACGATTGACAATTCAAAAATATTTTTTTAATGGTTGCAGAAATATAATACATGGGAATGTGGTGTTTGGCCAGGGAAGAGCAGAGCTCGGGCTGGAGGAATCGGAGCCCTACATGCCTACTTTTCTGCAGGAATTAACGCTGGACTTCAGGGCACATAGAGGCCTGGGGCCTGTTCTGACCTTGAGAGAGTCATTCATCCCCACGGCTTCAGTGTCTTCATGGGTGACCAACCGACCTGGCGGCAACCATAACCTGTGCATATCTGCACAAACCTAGGTGTGAGGGGGCGCTCTCATCCCAAGCGAGGTAGGGGTTCAGGCTCAGAAAGGACCCCAAACCAGACACTTCTATAAAACCCCCACCCCAGGCGTCCACAGGAAGCCACTGGTCTCGGTGGAGGACAAGCAGGCCAGTAGTGGTCAGTAAGAGTAGTAGCAAGTGTGGGCTCCAGAGCCCCTGCTTGGCTCGTGTCCTGGCCCGTCCCTCACTACCCTTGCCCATGTCTCACCTTGGCCCGAGGGACAAGCCTGGTCCATTCTAAACAGTGCTGTGGGGACTGGAGGGGACATGGCCCATGGAGTGGATGAGGGCATGGGGCCACACAGCTCATAAATGCTGACCACTGCTATTTCCTCGGCCTCGGCTTTGGCCAGGAGAGGTCACCACAGCTGCTTTGTGGCATTCTGGTGACTAAAACATCATACAAACTTAAAGGCTCGCTCGAAGGAACAGGTGGCTTAGCCATCAGGAGTGGGCAGGTCTCACTGACATGCCCGTGTAGATGCCATTGGCTGGCCTTGCTGGCTGGGTTAGGGTAGCCCGACTTGGCTGCAGTGGCCCCCATGACCCCTCTCCTCTTCCTTCCGTGCAGTCTTCTCTCCACACCGAGGCAGAAGCTCCCGGTGGCCCTGACCTCCGGTAGCCGCCTGGAGAGTGAAGGGAAGTGAGTGCCAGGAGCAGGCAGGGAGGGGGTAGGTGGACTGTCCTCCCCTGGCCTGTTCGAGGTGGTGCGCCAGCTCCGACCTTTCCCCCTCATCAGGCCATGTCATTTCTCAAGAGCCCCTCATGGAGGGTGGGTGTTGTGACTGTCCTCGTCCATCAAGGAAACGCCTGCGTGGCTCAGCCAAGGCCACCGGCATGGGATGGAGCTGAGGCCCCCAAGCCTCTCTTGTCTGAGCATCGCCTCCCCTCACCCATCGCTGAGACAGGAGCAAAGTGACAGGTCACAGTTTCTGGGGTCTGTGCTGACCCCACACCCCTGCTGTCACCATCCTCCACCTCCCACCACCTTGACATGCTCCGTCCTCATGGCAGCCCTGAGGTCAAGGATAAGGGCCATGGGTCCGAGTGGCATGGGGGCTATGGACCCCCACACCTGGGGCTGACTTGGGGGTGACTCTCCACAGCCCAGCAGCCCAAACCTGGTCACAATGTGCTAGAAAAAGGCTCTGGCCAGCCCCACAAGAGACCAGCCAGCCTGACTGGGCCCGACAGCCCCCAGCACCACAGAGGCCCTGTGTCACCCGTAGCAACCCTTCACTGACTTATGCGGTATTCTCCACTTGCTCTTTTCAAAGTCCCTGTGCTCACTGACCTTTCCCCTCTGACCCTCCTCTACCCCAGCCTCATGCTCCTGCTTGACATGACCCCAGTGTCCCAGGGTCTGGGTCTGGCAGGGGCCACAGCTGCCAGGCACCTCTTGACACCTCCCCCATCTGCCAGGCCCTTCAGTCACATGTTTCTAATTCCCTGACACTGGACCTGAGGTGGGAGGGGGCAGCTCATGGCAGGAAACAGCAGGCTCCCATGCCGTTGGGGGGGATGGGGAACAAGGAGGGGGAGGGGCAAGGAAGGGCTGCTCACTCAGGCCTGGCCTGCCTCCAGGGAGCTCTTGCTCCCTGCCCAGAGCCGCCAGAGGAGCGAGGAGAAGCCAGCAGGGCTGGGGCTGAAACGGGCCTTTCCCAGGCCGGATGTTTCTAGAATCTAGCCTGGAAAGCTCCCAAAAGAATCCCTCCCCAGAAACGGGCCTGCCCAGTGTTCCTGTAAGAGAAGCAGATGGCAAAGCCATTTCCCCAGAGCCTGGGAGGTAGAACCTGGGCTCCTCTGTGAGTGTGATTCTCTCCTTCCCAGCTCCCCTCTGTGGCCTCCTCCACCCCAGGTATCTATAAGGGAGATGGTCACTGACTGGCGTAGCCTGACAGCTGATCATACGGTGAGTTTGGCCCTTCAGGTTGAACTGGGTTTTTTTTTAATGATTAATGTCCTAATGTTTAATGAGCAGGGGAGAAGCAAGGGGCGGGGGGTGGGCAGAGGATCCGAAGCAAGCTCTGTGCTGACAGCAGAGAGCTTGATGCAGGGCTCAAACTCACAAACCATGAGATCATGACCTATACCGAAGTCCAATGCTTAACCGACTGAGTCCCTGGAACCCCCCAGGTGGAACTATTTTTAAACCAAATTCATTGACATGTCCTTTATAGATAGTAAAATTCAGCCTTTTTAGGTGAACAACTTGATGCTTTTGGACAAGTGTATCATCACGTAACCACCACGAGAATCTAGGTAAGCAATATCCCCATCGCCTCAAAAAGTTTCCTGAGTCTTTATGGTCAGTATCCTTCCTGGCTCTCCACACCCAGAAACTGCTGATCCCTTTTCCATCCCTAGAGTTTTATCTTTGCCAGATTGTCACATAACTGGAATCATAAAACGAGTGGACCTAGCTTCTTTCACATATTGTTTTTGAGCTTCCTGCATCTCGGAGCCTGCTTGGGAACTTCCTTCTCTTCCTGCTGGGCAGTGTTCCCCTGTGTGGCTACACTACGCTTCGTCTCTCCATTCATCGGTTGATGGACATTGGGTTGTTTCCACTTCTTAGCTATGGTGAATAACGCCACTGGGAACAATCATGTACACATTTTTTTGAGGACGTACGTTTTCAACTCCTGGGTGAACCTAGGGGTAGGATTACTGGTCCTATGGTAGCTATATGTTTCCCTTTGGAGGAAGCAGCCACGACTGTTTCTAGAGTGTTTTTACTGCTTTGTGCTCCCAGCAACAGTGTAAGGGAGTTCCGGTTGCTCCACATCCTCAGCAGCACTCAGTGTTTTCAGTGTTTCTCATTTCAGCTGTTCGAACAAGTCTATGATGGTATCCTATCATGAATGTATTTTGCATTTCCCCTAACAACTGCTGACATTCCATCTTTTCATGTGTAGATTGGCCAGCTGTGTATCTTCTTTGATGAAGTATCTATTCAAATCTTCTCCCCCAACCCCTGTACCCCACTTTTTTAAAAGGCTTATAAAACTGGGGCGCCTGGGTGGCTCAGTCGGTTAAGCCGCTGACTTCGGCTCAGGTCACGATCTCGCGGTCTGTGGGTTCGAGCCCCGCGTCGGGCTCTGTGCTGGAGGCTCAGAGCCTGGAGCCTGCTTCCGATTCTGTGTTTCCCTCTCTCTCTGCCCTTCCCCTGTTCACACTGTGCCTCTATGTCTCTCAAAAATAAATAAACTTTAAAAAAAAAAAAAGGCTTATAAAACTGTCAAAAGGGCTCCCTAGCATTTGGGGAAGTTATAAACTCTTATCAGGAACGCAGGTTGGAGAAGGGCCATTTATTCAGCTCAGGGATGTGAGTGTCCACATGTCATGCTCTCTCTCGACCGCCAGACTCACTTCACAGGCTGCACTGAAGTGAGATCAGCCACAGGCCAGCCAAGGGGAGGTATTGCCTTGGGCTACAGCCAGGACATGGCCCTGCCCTACTCTGCCCTGCCCTGTCCTTCTGGTGGGCAACACACCCGGGGACTCAGAGGGGTAGAAATGCAGAGTTCCTTGAAAAAGTAAAAAATAGTACCTACAAAGATGAATTACATATAGGTAAAGCATTTAGTCAGTGCCATGCAAACCACAAGTGCTAAGTATCAACTTTCATCATTATCATAATCTAGTAATTTAGAATTTCACTGAGCCTGAAATCCAGGCCCCCGAGTTAGAGACGAAGGCTGGGAGGAGGTCTTCCAGGCCCTGCTAGACCTATCCATCTCTGCAAAGCCGGGTTCAGCTCCCATGCATTACCTGCAGGGTACTATTGCCACCCACGCAGCAGGAGTCCGAGGGCCTCTGTTAGTGTCACTTGGTGTCACCTGACCTCTTCCAGTGGCCTCAGGCAGTCTTCCATCACGCACACACACACACACACAGACTGGTCTCATGCCTCTGTCCCTCCGGTAGGAACACCTCATCCCAGATGCACCAGATGCATCTTCCAGGAAGAAGTCACTGTCATTCCTCTGAACTCCTAGGTCCAGCATTTCCTGAGTAGTGCCCGTGGCAGAGAATGTGGGGCTGAGACCAAGGCCTGGGCACTTGGCCAGGAGGGAACAGCCTCCTTGGCTGGCACCAGGCAGCGTGGATGCCAATGTACTCGGGAGAAAGGACACAGAGAGGCCAGGGCTGAACCGCTAAGCAGAGGACTTGATGTGAGCAGGAAGTTGGGCAGCCATGCAGGAGCTGAGCGGAGGGCCCGCTGGGGCCTGGCGTGGGGTGTGGAAGGCACATGGGTTCAGGAGAAGCTGCTCCCAGCTGTGGGACCTTGAACATGTCCCCAGGACTCTCTGAGCCATGCTGTGTAAGCCAGGGGAAACGCAACACCGAAAGTCACCACATTTGCGCTAGCGAAGGTGAAAGGCAACATGGTGGCACTGAGCCTGCATGGCTTCCTTACTGGGGATGTGACAGGGACTGACCTGGACAGAGACATCGAACATGCTGGCACATACAACGCCTTCTTCTTACGATTCCCTGCTCCACACACAGGCCAGATTTCCAGGCCTCCCTTTTTAGTTTTCTGATTCCACGGATAACATACAAGGACAGACCAAGCCAGGGACATGCAGGTGCACGCACACATGCACACGCACACACCAAATCCTTGATCCCTCTCCATCATCAGTAGCAGAGTGGTCTTCTATACTTAGTACACACACTCAGCACCCCAAGCGAAGAGTGTGTGTGTGTGTGTGTGTGTGTGTGTGTGTGTGTGATTGGCTCTTAGCATATGTGTTGATTCAACTTGCTTTTGTCACTTCACACCAGGACTTAGGGACGACCTTGCTCCTCCTGGCCATCGGAACGTCCTCTGTGGGCAGTGACAAACTTCACAGAGCCACTCACTGCTGAGCAGTGTTGGGGTTATCTCAGACCTCACTCAAGACAAAGAAAGACTGAGAAACTCTGTCCAGAGTTGCAGCGATGTTTTTCCAAGTTAGGAGGCCAAGAGGCCCAGAGGCTGCACCGAGACCACCCTTCAGGAGAGCAGTCAGACTCCCAGTGTCCAGCCCGCCACCCTCAAAGGAAGCCTCTCTGCTCAAAGGAAGGCATCTCTGAGAAACCCAGTCCCCGACACCATGGATTGTCCCTGTAGCTGGAGCCATTCCTGAGGACTGACAGAGGGGTCTGGAAAGCTGGGGTGGGGACCCCTGCCCAGGGCAGTCCTTTGTCAGTTCAGAGATGGCTAGATCTCTTTTGCCAAAGGCTTTTTTCTTTCTTCCTTTTTTTTTTTTTTTTGCTTTTGTGATTGCCAAGTTATCCATGGGGTGATACCTGCATGTCCCGTGAGTACCCCAATCCCCAGGAACATCTCACGAAATGGTTTTAGCCTCCACCGATGTTCCTGGCCTGAATCAGTTACACACTGAGGGTGGCAGATCAGTGACTTTCTGATTCTTTCATTTCTACATTATCTGACATTCTTCCCTGAAGAAGAGCTTCCCTCACCCCCTGGAACGAACAAGTGTTTCTCTTATAACAGTATTATGCTCACCTCCAACGGTGGTGAAAGGTCCCAGACCAATTAATCAGGTTCCACCCCTCACCAGACCAGCTTGAACCAATCCATAGAGCACCCGTACTCCTCAAATAGAGACACTTGTTTCCCGCCTTGGAAACTAGAGACACCTGTTTCCCGCCTTGGAAATGTGCTTAAAAGGAGGCTGCGCACTCCTCTTGGGGTCGCCATTTTATGGAGTGGCTGACCCCAGCATGCTGGAATCTCCATAAACGCTCTTGCCTTTGCATACGTGTCTCATGCTCTTTGGGGGACGATCCGAGGACCCAACATTTGGTGCATGGGCCAGGAATCTCGCCCTCAAAGACCCAGACTGCGTTGAGCATTGGACAGGCCGGCTGGTAAGCGAGCGCTCTCTGCGTTTTGTTGTGTTCTTTTGTAGTGTCTGTGTGTAGTGTCCGTGTGGCTCGAGCTTAACGGGAAGCCGGGAGCTAGGCGGAAGCGCTAGTGGCTCCCATGCCAGGGTGAGGCAAGGGACGTCTTGAACTCACTTCAGGTTCAGGGAGATCGGCGATTTTCTCGATCTCAATTGTTCGGTAACTCTGGCGGGACAGAGCAGATCAGATCGCTCCTGCCTGACGAAGCCTGTGGAAAACGGGATAGGCCGTCATCCCATTTTCAGGTTTTGTGCTTTGTTTTGTTTCAGTACCGGTACATTGTATTGTTGCTTTTGTTGTCTGTGTTGTCTTTGTAATCAGTGTGTGGATTACCATGGGCCAGGCAGAGTCAATGCCTCTAACCATTGTTTTAAAGCTACAAAACCCCAAATTCTCTGAGAAACCTAGTAAACTGATTGATTTGTTAGATTCTGTCTTGTTTACCCAACAGCCCACTTGGAACGATTGTCACCAGCTGTTACAAATCCTCTTTACTACAGAAGAACGAGAGAGGATTCTGGCCGAGGCCCAGAAATTGGTTCCGGGCCCAGATGGGAGACCCACGGCCAACCCAGACCTCATCAGCTTAGGATTTCCCCTGACAGAGCCGGAGTGGGACTTTAACACCGAGGAAGGTAGGGAGAGACTAAAGGTCTACCGTCAGACTCTAATAGGGCTCCGAGCGGCTGCTAGGTGGCCCACAAATTTGTCTAAGGTGAGTCAGGTAAAGCAGGGACCAGCAGAGTCTCTGGGGGCCTTCCTGGAGAGATTAATGGAGGTATATTGGACCTACACTCCCCTGGACCCAGAGGCTCTGGAAAATCGGTCCACTATAAGTCTGGCCTTCGTCAATCAGTCGACCCCTGATATATGCTGGAAGCTGCAGCGGCTGGAAGGATTAGAAGTTAAGAGGCTGGCTGAGCTCTTGGCCATGGCTGAGAAGGTTTACAACAACCGGGCAGACACGGCCACAAAGGAAGTGGCCCTTCAACGACCAGCCATTCTGTTGGCTACCAGCCCAAAGATGGTAACTCCACTATTGCCAGAAGTGGCCCAGTATTCGGCTGAAGATTTAAGACAGATTTAAGGCCGCCGGCCCCTACTGTGCCTTACAAGATAGAGATTGGTACCGAGGGCCCGCAGGAGAGCGTGTCCTCCCCTCTGACCTAGCTACACAACTCATTCATCGGCTCCACCAAAGCACACACCTTGGGGAACGAAAGATTAAAGAACTATTTAAAAATTCTCATCTCAGAATCCTCAACCTCAGCCCAGCAGTAAAGGCAGTGGTATCCAAGTGCCCGATGTGTCGACTGGTCAACGCCAAGAGTGGGGACCTTGAGACAGGAACCAGAGAGAGGGGTACCTGGCCAGGCATCTACTGGGAAGTAGACTTTACTGAGGTTAAACTAGGCATGTATGAGTATAAGTATCTGCTTGTGCTGGTAGATGCTTTTTCAGGATGAACTGAAGCATTCCCCCACTAAGCGGGAGACAGCAGCGGTGGTGGCCAAGAAGTTCCTGGAAGACATCATCCCTCGGTACGGTCTCCCAGTGCCAATAGGTTCGGATAATGGACCTGCCTTCATCTCTCGGGTAATGCAGAAACTGGTAAAGATGTTGGGGACAGACACGGCATATATCTTCCCCAGAGTTCAGGACAGGCAGAAAGAACGAATCGGACTCTTAAGGAGACCTTAACTAAATTAACACATGAGACTGGTATGACTGGGTATCTCTCCTCCCCTAACTCCTTATGAAATTATGTATGCTCGGCCTCCACCTCTGTTGCCTAACCTGAAGGCTGAGTTACTAGCTGAGCTTGATGATCAAAAATTTGTTTCCTCTCTACAAGCCCTATTCCAGGTACAAAAAGCTCTCTGGCAGGATCTATGGAACCTGTATGGGAAGGCACTCTCCTAAACCACACAAGCTCCAACCTGGGGACCTGGTGCTCATCAAAAGACACCAGAAGGAGTCTCTGGAGCCAAACTGGAAAGGACCTTACACAGTCATCCTAGTGACTCCCACCGCGGTTAAGGTAGACAGCATCCCCACGTGGAAATATCACTTCCACATAAAGCTGACAGATACTCATCTGCCTACAGGGACCACACGAGATAAAGGCCCAGAAGCTCCGACCGGCAAGACCTGGAAAGTGACCATCCATCCTCAAGACCCACTCAAGCTACGAATCAACAGACACTCCGAGCCTGTAAAGCTATAGCGCTTCTCATTTCCAGGACTTTCGGGCTTTACTGGTAGGACAGTCTAGCTGGGGACTTAGAAGTAGTTGTTTCTATGTCTGCCCTGGGCATAAACAAAACAAAAAGCACTGGAGGACTAAATGCGGTGGGGCCTCAGACTACTTCTATAGTTCATGGGATTGTGTGAGTACCAAACCAATCCAGAGAGAGGGCCGCACTTACAGGACCTGTCCCAGGCAAGGCGGTTGTAACCCCCTGAAAGTTTCTTTCACTCCGGCTGGCAAGGCAGTAAAAGATATGGGGACTATGCCTATACAAGGGACCCGTGATTGGGCCCCATTAGGTACAAGTGAAGAGGGAATGAAAGGTCCCAGACCAACTAATCAGGTTCCACCCCTCACCAGACCAGCTTGAACCAATCCATAGAGCACCCGTACCCCTCAAATAGAGACATCCTGTTTCCCGCCTTGGAAATGTGCTTAAAAGGAGCCTGCACGCTCCTCTCGGGGTCGCAATTTTATGGAGTGGCTGACCCCAGCATGCTGGAATTTCAATAAACGCTCTTGCCTTTGCATACGTGTCTCATGCTCTTTGGGGGATGATCCTAGGACCCAACAGTGGGAATTGGGTTTTTCTCCCTCTTTACCTTCCTTCCTTCTCTCCTTCCTTCCTTCCTTCTCTCCTTCCTTCCTTCCTTCTCTCCTTCCTTCCTTCCTTCTCTCCTTCCTTCCTGCCTTCTTCCCTGCCTCCTACCTTCCTTCCTTCCTTGTCTCTTTCTCTCTTTCTCTCTTTTTTTGATGATCACAGTGGGCCCATGATTTGTAAGTATGGTTCTTTGTGCTCAGTTATGGTCATTATGTTTTTCAGTGCCCCAGTTGCCCAGAAATCTTTGAGCACTTGCTTGCTTTCTGGCACAAGATGTCTCAGACCTGCCTCAGGCTGCTCCTGCCCCAGACCTGGGACCAGCTGGTCTCCCAAAGAGCTGTGGGTCTCCAGCATGGAACCGGGATTTAGACCTAGAATCTGGCTCTTGGTGTGCTCACTGCTACAGAGGTGACCCACTTCCCTTTACAGAAGAAAGATCTGATGGCAGAGAGAGTCTGGGGGCCCCCAGTTTCCACAGGCAGGTAGGAAAGACTGAGGACAAGGCTTCCAGCCTCTTGACTCTCCCCAGACTCTCTGAGGTGGGGAGGGGTTGCTAAGTTGGTCATTTCCAGGCATACAACCTGCAGCTCATGGTCCTCCCAAGGGAGGCCTTGTGAGAGTCCTTTTCATATACTTGGTCTCACCCCTGCAAGTCAGGGCCTTAAACCCAGACGATGAGTAATTTCAGGGGTACTGGAAAAGGCCAGTCACAGAAATAGAGCTACCCACCCACTAGCTGACGCCTGAAATTCCACCATTCATTCCTAAATGCAAAGTAGATCCTTGTTCGAGTACAACCTCCCTGAGGCATTCACTTTAAGAGTTCAGGTGTTCCCAAGAGCAGATGTCACCAATGGGACATATGACCCTGAGGTGCCTGGGGGCCCCAAGGTTGGCAAGAGGGCCACACTGCATTAGGGAGGAGCCTGAGGACTTACACAGACCTTGGGGACCGTCTACACCTGGCAGCACCACTTCATAGACATGTGTCACAATCTGGCAGCCTCAATCTCCTGCCCACCCATTGCTCTAGGAAAAAAATACCTCACCCCTCGTAACCTCTGAGACCCCCGTAGGGCTCCTGGGGCTGGATGCAGAACTCCTAGCTTCTGCTGGGGCACAGATGCCCTTTATGGCTACAATGCATTGAACTCTTGATGGTCAATGAAGAAATCCATGTGTTTCCTTTTCTGCAGCAACCCCTTAGTCTCCAGGGCCTACCAAAGTACCAAAAAATGGAAATGTTATTCTTTGACAGAATTGAGAGGCAGTAGTGAAAACATCAAGCCAGCCAAGAGCAGTGGTAGGTGGAGCGTGTGTGTATGTGTCCGTGCGTCCGCGCGTGTGTGTGTTGGGGGGAGGGGTGTTGGGCGGCCTGACTCTGGCTGCATCTGCTTTAAAGAGTGGGCCCCAGAAGACCTCAGAGGGGTTACAACCTTTGAGATGAGCTCACCCCACCCCTCCACTCTGCCCTTCCCACCTATTCTCCAGAGGATCCAAATACCTTTCAGGCCAAAATGTTCTTCCTCATTAACAGAATGAGTGAAATGGTTGTTTTCCATTCACAGGAGCTATTGCTGTTTGTGACAGGATAGTACTTTGAGATATTAACCAAAGGGCTTTGTTTTCTGTTTGGGGGTTTTCTGTACACTGTCTTACTCCATCAATTAGCCCATTCAGACAGGGGGTAATTTTAGAATGGTGGTCTTCAGAGTGAGGGCCACAGAGCATGTATGGTCCACTGCCCGCTGCTGAGACTCGGGGAAGAGGAAAGACAGTAGGAGCCAAAGCTTCATGTTGCAAAAGCCCAGCATTTTTGAGAAAGTTTTGGTTTTGTGATTTAGCTTTGGTCTTCAAAGGCCCAGAGGACAAGGGTTAGACCATAAAAAAGAAAGGATGTGTGCAAAGCCACCTGTTAGAAGTTTGTCCAGGATGGCAGGAGGAGGGGGGGCGGGGCAGCAGGAGCAGTGGCCACTCTGAGCCCCTCAGCCCAGGTCACGATGGTGCACATGCTGGAGATGAATGGCTGGGGCCTCATGGAGTCCAGAGACGGCAGAAGAGAGTCGGGCCTGGTAAGCCTCATCCCGCCAGGATCCCACCACGGTAGGTGACTAGTTGTGCTTAAACATGGGGCCCAGGCCACCTTGGCTTTCCCCTCCATCACCCCTGGGGGTGGGGGGGTTGCTGGTTCTCGTGACAGGAGATGGAGCCCGGCACATGCGCGCCCGGCACATGGCACTGCCTCACAGACACATCTTCAAAATGTTCAGTGTTCACTACCTGACAGCACTTCTGCTCTCATCCTTTCCACCAGAACAAAGACACCCACCCAAGCACCAAGGAGACTGAGCACACACATGGTCTTATCTCAGGAGGCCATGAGCCAGCCCAGGCAGGAGTTCCGGGAGGTGGTGAAAGGATGGATGTGGAGGAGGTGACCTACAGGGCCCTCATGTCGAGGTAGGAGATGCTCTAAGCTGGCCCTGCAAGGCCCCAGCCTCTGCGAAACAGGGAAAGGCACCTGAGCCCCCTCCCCCACCCCGCTATGGCTGCGCCTGCCCGTGTCTCTGCTACAGTGACATCTCTACACTGGCTCGATTCTGGGTGCTCAGGCTCAGAAATTAGGGGCGTCCCTATCCTGGGACTCTTCCTTGAATGAGGCTGTTTTACAAATAAGAGCTGACACAGCCCACCAGACCTGTGCCTCCTCAAATGGTTAGCCACCACTACTCCTCTGTAGCTGTTGAAATTAATTAAAATGAAATAGATTTTGGTGCCCAACATTGCTAATCATCAGGAAAATGCAAACCAAAACCACGATGAGACATTAGCCCTCAAGTATTAGGATGGCTAGCATCAAAATGACAGGAGATAACCAGTGTTGAGGAGGCTGTGGAGAAAAAGAAATCCTTGTGCACTCTTGGTGGGAATGTGAATGTGGAAAGCAGTGTGGAGGTTCCTTGAAAAATTAAACACACCTACCATATGATTCCAGGAATTCCATTTCTGGGTATTCATCCAAAGGAAAAAAAACACTAACTCGAAAATACATCTGTACCACCATGTTTATTTCAGCGTTATTTACAATAGCGAAGACATGGAAGCAACTTAAGTGTCCATCAAGAGACGAATGGATAAAGAAAATGTGGCACACGTGTGCACGCATGCACACACACACACACACACACACTGGAATATTACTCAACCATAAAAAGAAGGAGATCTTGTCATTTTTGATGACATGAATAGACTTTGAGAGCATTCTTCAAAGTGAAATGAGTCAGACAGAGAAAGACAAATACCATATGATCTTACTTATACGTGAAGTCAAAACCATACCAAACTGATAGATACAGAGTTGGTGGTTGCCAGGGGTAAGGGATGGGGGTGGGTGAAAGGAGAGAAGGTGGTCAAAAGATAGACACTTCCAGTTATAAAATAAGTCCTGAGATTTTAAGGTAGAGCATGGTGACTCTAACTAATAATTCTATATTGCAAATTTAAAAGTTGCTATGACAGCCAGTATTAAAACTTTTCTTCATGAGAAAACAATATAAGTACATGTGGTTTGGTGTTAATTAGATGTATATTAATATAATGTTATATGTAATTATATCTCAATAAACAATAAATAAACAGGAAAATTAAATAAATTTAAAACATCAGCTCCTCTATCACACTAACGTTTCAACATTTTAAGTGTTCAGTAGCCACATGGGCTAGTGGCTACCATATTGGACAGCACAAACATAGAGCAGTCCATTACTGAAGGAAGTTCTATTGGCAGTTCTGCTCCAGAGGGTGAGGGTCCAGAATCCGCAAGTTTCCATTTGGGGAACTACAGCAGTGGGCCCCATTCAGCACTCCTGCTTCCTCCCTCACCACAATCCCCACTTCTGGTGACCAGAGCCACACCCTGGCCCTGTCACACCCACCAATGGGACGGACAGTCAGCCTGATGTTTGGGCCCAAAGGGAGCAGAGATCAAAAGGGACAGGAGGAAGGTAGTTGAGGAGGATTGGGGTGCTGTCAGCCTCAGTGATGGCTGGCTGGGCAAGTGGAAGCAAATCCCCTCCCTGATCTCAACTTCCTCATCTACCCACTCACCCACCCACTCATCCATCCACTGAAACATCCAGCCACCCAGCCCTCCATCTCTCCACGCATCCATCCACCCATGTAACCATCTACTAACCCATCCACCCACCCACTCATTCACCCATCCATTCATCCACCTATCTACCCATACACCGATCCACCTACTCATCCACCTATCCCTCCATCCATCCATCTATCCATCTGTTCCATACTCTTACCTTCCAAGAATTGTGAGTACAAAAACAAATGAGCAACGAGTGTCAGAGTAGTGTAATAAGTGCTCTGATAGATGTGGAATGAATGCCCCATGGAGACGCAGCACATGATAAATACTGATGAGTGCTAAGGAGCCTGCCCAGGTCCCTCCTCCTCTGCAAGAGGGTGCTTCTCAAGCGAGGCTGTCCATCCACATGCTGGGACTGGCCCAGACATCCTAAGGGTGTTGTGGGAGACTGAGTGACGTCCCGGGACATGGTCAGGCCAGAGCACTCAGCCAAGGTGGGACCAGGCCAGCCCCCCACCTGCCTGCCTGTGGTCCCTTTCCCAGGCTGCCAAGTCTCTGCCCCCACAAGGGGAACAAACCCAGGAACCCCCAAGGGGTGACCTCACCTGCTGAGGAGCCTGGCTTAGGCTGCCTTTTCGGCTTCAGCTTCCCTTAATGGGGTTTGGAAAAGGTGGACCTGGCCACAGTCCCAGTTCTTCCAGTCTTGAGCTGCTGGGGGGCAGGGGTATGCTCAGAGCTTCGGAGACTCCTTCTATAAAACATAGACCCATTCACCTCTCAGAATCATGTGAAGATCACAGGTGGTATGAATAAACGCCTAAAAGCCTATCTGGGGCCTGGCATACAGCTGGCGCCTAGCAAGTGCTCCTCCTGGTTACCATCTGTGAAGGGCTCCCTCTCCACTCTCACATAATTCTAATGTTATAAACTGGAGATTTGAGGCACGCGGGATGTATCCTGTAACTTTGCAAGCCCGAACAAAACCACGTTGTGCGTGGTCTCTGGCCTGGACTCAACAGGAAAGGGCAACACGTCATAAATCAAAACACCTTTGACCTGCCTGGGAGATCTGCTCCCCCACACACTTCACCTGAGTCTTTGGAGAATTTTCATCACACATGTCAGCGTGCCAAACAACCAGGAGGTCCAAGGCGTCCAGGGAGCTGCGTTTTATAAGCGCGTGAACAGCCACGGAGCCTGGATTCCTGGTGGGTGGTAGACTGGGCCTGCGCACACCCGAGGGCAAGCTGGTTGGCTGCATTTCACTGGAGCAGGTTATTGAAAGATTCAAGATCAGATCCCTTCATTGTAAATACAGTTGGAGAGCTGAGTGGGCCACAGGGTTTGCTAAACCATTTCTCCTCCACAAGAACGTATCTTACAGGCAACGTTTGCCCCAGTGTTCGAGGCAGAGGAGTCGATAAAGATTTCTGGAGTGCCAGCCAGGCGCTGGGTTATGTTTGAGGGACAGACAGATAATCTTCAAGCAATATGAATTTATGGAGCGCTTACTCTTTCCAGTATTCTGCTAGTCAGTGAGTAAGACAGGGTTGGTTTCACCCTCATGGGTCTGTGATTCAAGTTGAAGAGCAGATAAGGAGGTGGTCAAATAAATAAAGGGACTATGAATCCATAAGTGTTCAAGTATCGCAAAGAAAATAAACAGACTGAGACGATTATAACACTAGGCGATGGGAGTCCTCTTTGACAGCAGGATATTTAAACTGAGATGAGAAGGATGGAGAATGAGTCAGTAGTGGGAAGAATGCAAGAAAAAAACATTGCAGACTAGGACTAGCATGTGCAAATGCCCTGAGGCAAGGAAAAAGTTGCCACACTCAATCTCCTGAGAGACTAAGGCAGCTGGAGCAGGAAAAGAGACACAGGAACAGATGACCGGGGCCACACAAGCCATAAAGAGTGTCGATTTCATTCTTAGTTAGATGGAAAGCTGTTGGAAGGTTTGCGGCAGAGGAACCACATGCTCCCACTCATGCTTGAGTAATGCCAGTCTTCTGTTGCCGTGCGGAGAATGGACTGGAAGAGACCCAAGTGGAGCGGAGAGGCCTTTGGAGCACTCCAGGGCAAAACTGAGGCTTACCTGGATGGCAGTGAAATGGGGAGAAGTTGGGATAGTTTTGGATATAGAGCCCAATGCAACTTGCTGCCGGGGGTGGATCTGAGGCTGGAAGGAAAGAAGGAGAACCCCTTTTGCTGCCAGCTTTAACATGGCGGCGCCAGTGACCGGATGGGGTACACTGACTGAGAAAGTAAAGAGGGAAATTGGGACCCATGTGGTAGACAGAAGTTAGAGGTACCTGTGGATCAAGCACACACAAGGGAGTGTTAGGGTCTCCGGGGAGAGGTCTGGCCTAGAGCTGGGAATGTAAGGCCATGACTCACGAGTGGAATCATCTAGGTGGTGCAGGACCCCTCAGACATAGAAGTCAGGAAGAGGAGGAAGAGGAGGGAGGGAGGGAGGGAGGCAGCTAAGGAGCCAGAGAAGTGGCCAGAGGAGGAAGGGGAAACCAGGAGATAGGGTGCTGAGGAAGGCAGGAGACAAGTGTTCTAAGGAGGAGGTCAGCATGTCCCCTTCTGCTGAGAAGTTAGATGAGCACAGAGACCTGCATGGGAATGGTCATGGGGCCACTGGTGACTGGCCAGAGCAGCTCCATCGTGGCTGTGGGTCAGGAGGCAAATGGAGATAAAGAGAAAAGTGACAGAGGTGAGAAACAGGAAACGGTGCATGGGGTGACACCTGTCATGCTTTCTGGCTGCCCTATACTTTGAAAACACTCAGGCTGTGTTAGCAAGACTTACCCATCTTGAGAGTCCTGTGTCCCTGAGGCAGAGTGAAGAAAATTCTCTTCCTGGTCTCCTTTGCACCCAGGGCTCAAACTAACCGGATGCAACCTCATGAGATTTCTAACTCTCTCTTTAGCTTCCTTTGCAGTCAGGCACAGGCACGTGACCTGACTCTACCAATCAGATTCGAGTTCATATGGCATCAGTCCAGAAGGAAGCTCCACTGGGCAGCTATGGTTGAGCTCCAAGCACCAAAGGGACACTGGTGGTGACAGCAATGCCAATTGCAGTAGGTCAAGTTCCAGGCAGTGGACCCACTGTAGCATCTGGTGGTCCGTGGAGCAACGGCAGTGGTTTCCTCTCGAGCTATTCCATGACGTTCGAGTGTGGGCAGCTGATCTTGGGGTTTCGTTTCCAGCCTGCTACTCCAGCCTTCCCCAAAATTCCTCTTAATAAACTCATGTTTTGGTCAATTTTCTTAACTCGGCTTCTGTTGCACAAACTAAGAATTATGCCTGATTTTGAAGGCTAGAAAGAACAGAAACGGCAGAACAGAAAGCAAGAAAGAGCCTGAGTGCCTGTCTCCCCTGGACTGCCCCAGACTTCCTGTTGTTTGAGACCAATAAATCTCTCTCCCCACGTTTCAGGTTTTCTTACAGCCAAGCGCACTACTAACTAAGCCAGACTCTGGTAGCTGGCAGGGGAGGGCTGCAGAAATGGGCTGAGGGGGGAGGAAGGGAGAGGCATTGAGAACCCCACCCCAAGGATGGAAAGCTGCGACGTCTACTATGCAGGGGCAAGATGTTTGGCCAACTGGTCGCCTGCTGCATGGGGGAACACAGACCATATGCGAACCAAGTCTGTAGAATTGGGGAAATGTGAGTAAAAATCCAGAATTGCTACTTTGGGCAATGTCCTACAAGAGAGGAAGGATTGAGACCAGTGACAGATGTGGAGCAGTGACAGAAGGGAAGGTGACAGCATTGACAGAGGCACCCCATTCCCAGTGGCCTGCCATCTGAATGGATGGAATGTTCTGGAGTTTAGAGTCTTGCAGGATTACACACACACACACACACACACACACACACAGAGTTTCTTTACCCCAGACTAAAGCAAGTTCTTGCCTGTAAATGACAACCATAGGGGTGCCTGGGTGGCTCAGTTGGTTGAGTGTCTGACTTTGGCTCAGGTCATGGTCTCACGGTTCATGGGTTCAAGCCCCGCATCAGGCTCTGTGCTGACACCTCGGAGCCTGGAGCTTGTTTTGGATTCTGTGTCTCCCTCTCTCTCTGCCTCTCCCCTGCTCTCTCTGTCTCTGTCTCTGTCTCTCTCTCTCTCTCTCTCTCTGAAATGAATAAGCATTAAAAATTTTTTTAAATGACAGCCATAGTGGAAGAGATAATTGAGACACAAGGTTTTTTTTTCCCAGAACCCTCTCTTAAGAATTCCAGCTAACAGAAAGGCCCCTGGAAAAGAGCATATAAAGGGACCGTCTCCCTCTGAGGTCACTGTTTTGAATTGCCTCAAAACAGTAACTTTTCAGTTAGGGTGAGGGCACCGCAGGGGCCAGTGGGCAAATAATCGGAGTTGTCATGTGTAAGGCTTAAGCTAGAGCAGCTCTTTGTCTGTGGTTACTCTCAAGTGGAACTGACCCCCCTTCCCCTGCCACCAAAAGACTAGAAGCCAACCAAGTTTTTGAGTGAAATGTATTACCCCATATAACCTAAGGCTGACGGGTAACAGCCGATCCCTGAAGCAACCCCCAGAACCCAAACTCACACCGACAGGAAGCTGCATGGCCCCCAGAGATGGCATGCCTCTCATGTGGCCATGGAGAATAACGGACAGGGAGGACACCGCTGGAGGGCAGAACCAAGTCCACAGGGGCTGTGGCAGTGGTAAAAGTCTCCGGGGAGCAGAGCAGGTGCCTTGTGGCTGCCCGGTGAGCTGGGCGTGCTCGCAGAGGAGGGTTTCACTGCTGCCCACCCTCCCTTTTCCTGCATGCAAGCTGTTCCTGCATTCTGCCATTTCCAACCAACGCTAACTGGAGAACGTTGGAGCAGATAATTTATCTCGTAGTTGAAAGGTCGCAGAACCACCGGGAACCTTATGGAGAAGCCTTCCCTGGGTGGGAGCAGGCTGAAGCCTTGGCTGTCTGCCCTGGGAGATGTGTTTTCTGTGTGCGAGGGAAGGGAGTGACAGGTGTCGGCTAGCGAAGGAGCAGACTGTGTGGCGGCCACTGCTACTGCCTATCCAGCACCTCCCCCGCCCCCCCGACTTCCACCCTGCTTTCTTTCTTACAACAGAGTCCTGGTTTGAAAGGGAGTATAAAAGTTCCCTGGGCACCTGGGTGGCTCAGAGGGTTAAGTATCCAATTCTTGATTTCAGCTCAGGTCATGATCTTGCAGTTCATGGGTTTGAGCCCCATGTCGGGCTCTGCACTGATGGTGTGGAGCCTTCTTAGAATTCTCTCTCTCCCTCTCTCTCTCCTCCCCTGCTCTCTCTCTTTCTCTCTCTCAAAATAAATAAATAAATACACTTAAAAAAATAAGTGTAGAGGTGGCCACTGGCCCAGGTCCGGTCAACGAAATGGAGGTAAAAGTTTCTGGGGAGAAGAGCCCTTTTTAGATAAAATGTTGAAGACTTGCTAGAAGAAAGACTGTGTTCCTTTGACTCTCCCTCCTTCCTCCTCTCCCTTTGTAGAAAGGAGATGTGACACCTGGTGATGCAGCAGCTGTCTTGTGAGGATACGGTGTGAAGGGACGTCATCAACCAGTGGGAGGGAGTCAGAGAGAGGTGGGAGGCTAGGAGAGAGAGGAGAGACATGAAATGGTGGTGAATGGGAGAGCAAGTCAGCCAATGAAGTCAGATACGACACTACTGTCAAGGAACCGAAGCCGGAAGCGCTCAGAGAGGAGCACGCAGCACTGTGGGAACACATAAGGAAGAAGGACACACGGAGGGAAAGCGAGAGAGAGCGCAGCCCAGGCAAGTAAGTGACCCGGCCAAGCATCTTCTAATACCATCCATTATCCGAAACAGGAACAATGCCATCAGCGATATTCACGGCGCAGCCAGCTATACACTTGCAATTCTCCAATCTATTTAACTGGGATCGAAAAATCAAACTGAAATCTAAATCGGCATTAAATTTTTATGGTGTTAATAAATATTTCACTCTCGCCTTGGCCAGACGGGCTGACTTTCCTGTAGAATAGGGAGGGCAGGAAGACTAGCGAGGCTCCCCAGTGGCCCTTTTTGGAATTCAAGAGGTGAATCTGGAAGGAGAAACTCATTACCGAACGGAATCATGTGCCCTGGGCTTGCAGGCTGGCTAGTCCCCCGGGGCTGTCTGATGAAACTATAGAGCCGAGAGCAGGACATCAGGCATCTGAACCACAGAGCCCCATGCAGGCAGGGAAGCATCGGGGTTATCCGAACTCCACAGTTCACCGCTTCATAGAGAATTCCAGAGGGCACCAACCTCCTGCATGGAGTCTTACGGTGCTGAGTGCATTTGCCCCTTCTAACAGCCTCGTGTGGCAGGACATGTAGAACTGTCACCATTTTGCACCCAGGACAGTTAGGGGACCCTCAGGGGACACACGAGAAAGAATAGGACTGGGGCCTGGAGCCCATGCCTCGTACATGTCCACCGGGGCCAGGGGCTCTAGTGCTGTTCGTGGTCACGGATGCAATCTCCTTTAATCCTCCCAGCCTCCTGTGACATGGGGATTATATCGCAGTCCACCTCAAGGAACAGGCTGCCAGAGACAGTTATTAGGCCAAGCCGCCTGGCTGGTGAGCAGCCATGCTGGGTCAGGACTGGGAGCCACCACTGTGCCCCTAGATCCAGTTGCGGGAACCTACGGGTTTCTTTAGAGAAGAACAGGTGTGGGCATTTGTTGCCTTACAATCCTGAAGGTGAGGTAACTCCCAGGCTCGGGACACAGACAGCCTCATTTTGGTTCCCAGCTCTGCTACTCCCTGGCTGAGTGACCTGGGGCAAGTTTCTTAACCTCTCTGTGCTTCGCTTTCCTCATCTGTGGAATGGAGACAATGAGAGCAGCTCTAGCACACAGCTAGGCCACGTAGGGCACTTAGTGCTATGGCTGGCAAGTGTGGGGAGAAGCAGTTATTGCTGTTTTATTATTATTATTGCGGCTGATAATGCCACAGTGGGCAGAGAAGTTTGTGAAACCGTGCGGTGCAGGCAGTAACGGGGGAGGGCATCTCATCCAGCGATAAAAGCCCCAAAAGCCCACTTTGGCAGTGGCAAGGGTGGAGGGCAGCACGCGGGGCCCGGACCCCCAGGCGCTGCACGTCCTCCCTCCCTCCCTCGCCCAGGAAGCGGTTTGGTTTTGTACGACATTTGTTCTGAGTGTTCAGATCTCTCGGGGTTCCTGTCCCCACATGGCTTCCTACCCCACTCCCCAAGGGGAGATGAACTGAGGCCATAGTCATGTCCTGGGCAGGCCTCTGCTGAGGTTTTGGCTTCCCTCTGGGGGTGGCCAAAGAGCGGGCCTGGGTTCACGCCAAGCACCTGCAGAAAGATCAGCCGCCTCTGATGGAGGATGCGTGTGGGTCTGTGGCCCAGCCGGTGTGGGGACACCTGCCCTTCAGCCCTGAGCCGTGGCTCTCTGTCTGTCCTGGGAAGGCCCAGCCACTGAAGGGAAACGTTCTGGCTGGTATGCCTGGACTTTCCTATGGTTTCCCTGAGGGCCCAGCTCATCTCTAACTCCCAGGGCCCAGCCACCCCAGCCGGGCCACTGGCCTGAGGGCTGAGACCCTCTCAGGGTACCCTTGGGCCTCACCATAACCACCAGGCCTGCACCTCTGAGAAGACCACACAAGAGCACTGAGTAAGCAAGACTCCCTGACCCCAGTTGGCAATCCCCTTGGTTGTTTCATCTCCCACCTAAAATGGAAGATACGGGAGACAGGGCTCTGTCACCCCTTACTGGGCCTCCAGACCGGAGCCCTGCAGAGCCGGCACTTCAGCTGACCAGAAACAGCCCTCAAATAATCTTATCAGTCCAGATAGCCACAAAGCCTTCCCGTCTGCTGTAGCCTGGCCACACAAAAATAGCACCACTGATTAGAACCTTCTAAAAGCGCTAAGGCCACAGCCCCTCCAGGGGGGTACTAGAAAGACATTCCAGTGAGCTTTTCCTGCCTCACTCCAGCTTTAAAAAAGTGGTAAGAAACTTACTTCGGGTTTTGCAAATTAGCACAGAATCTTTGAAAATAAATTCACCACTCTCTTTAAAAGGCTATTTAAAAAAAAAAAATCCATCCCCTTTTACCCAGAAACCTCATTTTCTGAGAATGTAGGTTAAGGAAATAATTAAAAAGGAGAAAAAAAAGAGTAATAGTTAAAGCCACTCGCTGCAGGTTTTGACCAAAACATCTAAGTCGACTCTGGAAATGGCCTCATGTCTGTCCAAACACCAGAAAGATGGCTATTGTGAGTGCATGGCTATCAGTTCAATGGCGTCCTGTATGGCTGTTAAAAATGATGTGTTTCACAAGGACAGAGGAACACAAAATGGCGTGTGCGGTTAACCTACATGAAATGTGTTTGCTTGTGACCTGGAAGGAGGTTGTGTGTTGGGATTTGGGAATGGCAGGGGACCATCCCTCTCTCCTTGCTTCCCGCTTTTCTTCTTTTCTTTCACTCTCTCTTCCTGCCTGTAAAGGAGGTCATTGGGTTTTCTGCCTGTCTTCAACAGGCAGAGACCAGAGCCCCCATGATGGTTCCTCCCGGCCGGTAGAGAGAGGGGGAAATGCCCTCAAACTGTTTCCCAGCTTTCTTCTCTGGGTCATGATCCTTTGTCTACCACCTCTCAGCCCATGTGCAATCCAAACAACAAAAAGCATCATCATCACCACTGCTGTTGTCATCGAAGCCAGAACCATGCTAAACCCCATTTCCCCTGATAAATCCACATTTTCAGAGACTCCAGCCTCAGAGCGACCACCCTAGGAAGGCATCATGGGGCAGTCACCTATATGCATCTTGGACTGTATCCTGCATTGTATCCCAAGGAATACAGGCCAGTCCCACCCAGGGGAAGCGTGTTAGACAGAAAAATAAAATTCTAGGCCTGAAGGAGGAGCCGATGATGGTGTGTGAAGGAAGGGAGACTGGCCTAGGGTGGTCAGCAGAGTGGGCCAGAGGGTTCTGGTACAGCAGGAGAGTCCAACATGCCCCTGGCAGGTCTGGGAGGGGGCAGGCCTCTCCCAGCCGCACTCTGGACGTGCAGTGGCCAGGCTGGTGCTGGCAACTCCTCAGGAGGAGCAGAGTATGTCGGAACCTGGGCACCAAATCTTGGCTTTGAGCACATTACCCAAACCTCTGAACCACTGTCTGCTCCGATGTAAAGTGGGGATTGAGACCTCAGCCTAGGAAGGCTTCTCAAACAGGAAATAAAAGAGCACCAACCTTAAGGGAAAGATTTGTTTGACCACATTGCATTAGGAACTTCTGTTATCAGAAGACATAATGAAGAGGGTAAACACAAGTCACAAACTGAGAGTATCTGCAGCAATTACAACCAACGAAGAGTTAGTATTCACTAAGTATAGAAAGAGCTCCTCCAGTCCAACAGGGAGATGATATTAGTCCAAGGGAAAAATGGGCCAAAGCCACAGAGGCATTCGCAAATGCAGGAACTCAAATCACAAAGAAAGGTAAATTTGCTTAACTCGAAATGCAAAAGAAAGCTAAGATAGGAATGTGGAGTGGCAAGGGTCTGTTAAATGCCAGTGCAATTCAGCACATCCAGACTGAAGGACACTCTGAAAGCATCTAATGGGGGGTATACATTCCTGCCCTATGATGGGATAAGCCCTACAGAAAATACATGCACAGTGCACTTGAGGCCAGGGAGTTCACTCCCCATCATCCAAAGCTCGGAACACCAGCAATGATATGAACCACCCTCAAACCAGACTAAATTATTTTTTAAATGAGTATATTTACTTATTCATTACATGGATAAATCTCAAAAACATTCTGAGGGGAGCCTGGGTAGTTCAGTCGATTGACCATCTGAATCTTGATTTTTGCTCAGGTCATGGTCTCACAGTCATGGGATAGAGCTCTGAGAGGGGCTCTGTGATGGGCATAGAGCCTGCTTAAGATTCTCTCTCTCTCTCTCTCTCTCTCTCTCTCTCTCTTTCTCCCTTTGTCCCTCCCCTACTCTCATACATGTGCACTCTCTCTCTCTCTATCTTTCTTTCTCTCTCTCTCTCAAAAGCAAAACAAACAAAACATTTTGTGCAAAAATGGGGAGAGAGTCACAAAATTTAAAAGAACATACTTAATCTGATCTTATTTCTATAAAGTACAAAACTAGGCGAGGGAATTAAAAGCAAAAATGAACTATTGGGATCTCATCAAGATAAAAAGCTTCTGCACGGCAAAGGAAACAACCAACAAAACTGATAGACAACCAACGGAATGGAAAAGGATAATTGCGAATGACATATCAGATAAAGAACTAGTATCTAAAATCTATAAAGAACTTACCAAACTCCACACCCAAAAAACAAACAATCCAGTGAAGAAATGGGTGGAAGATATATACAGACACTTCTCCAAAGATGACATCCAGATGACCAACAGACACATGAAACGATGCTCAATGTCACTCATCACCAGGGAAATACAAATCAAAACCACAGAGATAGCACCTCACACTGGTTAGAGTGGCTAAAATGAACAAATCAGGAAACTATAGATGCTGGCGAGGATGTGGAGAAGCAGGCACCCTCCTACACTGTTGGTGGGAATGCAAACTGGTGCAGTCACTCTGGAAAACGATGTGGAGGTTCCTCAAAAAATGAAAATAGAGCTACCCTATGACCCAGCAATAGCATTGCTAGAAATTTACCCAAGAGGCATAGGAGTGCTGATACATAGGGGCACATGTACCCCAATGTTCATAGCAGCACATTTGACAATAGTCAAATCATGGAAAGAGACTAAGTGTCCATCAACGGATGAATGGATAAAGAAGATGTGGTATATATATACACAATGTAATACTATCCAGCAAGGAGGAAGAATGAAATCTGACCATGCGTAGGAACATGGATGGAACTGGAGGGTATTATGCGAAGTGAAATAAGTCAGTCAGAGAAAGACAGATATCATGTTTCCACACATAGGTGGATTTTGAGAGACTTAGCAGAAAACCATGGGGGAGAGGAAGAGGGGAAAAGAAAAAAGACACAGAGAGGGAGGGAAACAAAACATAAGAGACTCTCAAAGACTAAGAACAAACTGAGGGGTTAGGGAGGTGTGGGAGGGGGGAGAGTGGGTGATGGGCACAGAGGAAGGCACTTGTTGGGATGAGCACTGGGTGTTATATGGAAACCAATTTGGCAATAAATTATTTAAAAAATAATAATAAAGTACAAAACTAAAGAAGATGCACACATACCAGGATGCTAACAGCTCGTATGTTCATTTTACTACTACTATTTAAGATGTACCTAAAATGATGTTTCTACAGCATGGCTTGTTGCACCATTGTTTGCGATAGCGAAAGACTGAAACAACTCTGGTCCCTCGGTAGGGACTGGTTCAGTGTATCAGGACTCACCAAGTTTCACTGTACCAAAGCTAGAGAGCAACCACCTAATGCAGGATCTCTGTGTGAAAGACCTCTGGGATGTACTGCAAAGTACGAGAAATTAAACCAAGGTGTAGAAGAGGCTATGTGCCATGTCTTTCCTTTTTGTAGAAAATAAGAAAAATACGAAAATATATTTTTGTTTGCTTTTCTTTGCCTGCCCTTGCTTCCCCAAATCAGAATGACAGTCTGTCCGCATTCTGGTTTGGGCTTGCTCTCCTGGCATAATTTAATCACACCCTTCCCTGTTGGCAGTAGGGGCCCTAGTTTGAATGATAAATTACATGGGTCGCCCTATTCCAAATCCCAACCCATTTCTCCTTTGTCCTGAGCACACAGCTGGACTGTGTTTCTCAGTCTCTCATGCAGTTAGGTTTGGCCATGAGAGTGGGTTCCAGCCAGTAAAATGCAAGTGGAAGCTACGTCATGACTCTCAGGGCTGGTTGTAAAACTCTGCCCTGTGAGTTCCTTTCCAACCGGCTGGCTGTCCGTGTCAAAGACAGCCTCAGACACCCTGAGCTGGAAATAGCAGAGCCCCGGCAGGCTGGATCCCTGAGTGACATTGTGGACACAATCGCCCATCCCTCTTCTCCCTGCCTCTGCTGCCCTTGACTGCTTTGGCCTGCTTCGGTGAGTAGAAATCAAAGGTCTTTGTGTTTTAGCCATGAGACATATGTCGGTCTATTTGTTACAGCAGTCACCCTGGTGAATGTAATTAACTTCTTATTAAACCCCAAAATAAATGTACGAATATATTGCACCTGCATCTGTATCTGTAGCATGTATTTTACAGGGAAAATTATTTAAAATAAAAATCCTGGGACGCCCGGGTGGCTCAGTTGTTTAAGTGTCTGACTTCGGCTCAGGTCATGATCTCACGGTCCATGGGTTCAAGCCTGGCATCGGGCTCTGTGCTGACAGCTCAGAGCCTGGAGACTGCTTCAGATTCTGTGTCTCCTTCTCTCTCTGCTCCTCTCCTGCTGGTGCTTTGTCTCTCTCTGCTCCTCTCCCATTTGTGCTTTGTCTCTCAAAAACGAATAAACGTTAAAAAAAATTTTAATAAAGATCCTTCACCACAGGATTTCTGTGAGAATTTAAAAACTAATGCCAGGGACCCCTGGGTGGCTCAGTCGGTTAGGTTCCGACTTCAGCTCAGGTCATGATCTCACAGTCTGTGGGTTCGGGCCCCACGTTGGGCTCTGTGCTGACAGCTCAGAGCCTGGAACCTGCTTTGGATTCTGTTTCTCCCTCTCTCTCTGCCCTTCCCCTGCTCACACTCTGTCTCTCTCTCTCTCTCTCAAAAATAAACACTAAAAAAATAAATAAATAAATAAAATAAAAACTAATGCCTATAAAGCCCTCCTCGGTGACTGGACCAGCATTGGTGTCCTAAAATGTGTAGCACCTGTTTATCTAATTGTTAGATCAAGGGCCAGCATCAGGGCTAATAGCTAGACTGTCCTTCCATCCTTCCTGGATGAAGAGGCCCCGTCCTCTGGAAGCATTTCCAGCAGGCCCCGGTGCTCGGCTCTGCAGGAAGCCTTGGCTACCTCTCACTGGGCGGGTGCCCGAAGAGCAGTGCGGGCCTTCCTGGTCTTCTTTGGGCTGAAATGGCCCTTCACCCTGGCCCCCCAGCTCCCTTGACATTCCAGTCCATCCTTGGGGCATATCCAGCCACCTTGCCCATGGGGACAAGACCCAGGCCCTGGGCTAGGGGGGATGAGATCCAGACAATTCACTCACCACTGCCTCACTCCTTATTGCCTCTTAAAATTCCTAACGTGCCCTTTGCTCTCTCCTCTCCAATTATTAAATAAGTTCTGTTTGCAGGGAATTGGGGAAATGTATTATTAAGGCTCAAGGGAAAATATTAAGAGGTCAGAATCCCAACCACCAGGGGCACCTGGATGGCTCAGTCGGTTAAAGCATCTGACTCTTGATTTCAGTTCAGGTCATGATCTCGAGGTTCGTGGGTTCAAGCCCAGCATTGGGCTCTGCGTTGACAGCACAGAGCCTGCTTGGAATCCTCTGTCCCTCTCTCTCGGCCCCTTCCATGCTCTCTAAATAAATAAATAAATAAACAATCCCATCCACCAGAAACAACCTCGGGCTTCCCGCTGAGGTGAGGCACTGAAGGGCAGGGCATTGCTCGTGTGTGTGTGTGTGTGTGTGTGTGAAACTATACACAACACAAAATTTACCATATTGCCCATTTTTAAGCACATGGTTCGGTGGAATTAAATACATTCACACTGTTGTGCAGCCATTACCACTGTCCAAAACATTTTTCATCTTCCCAAACTGAAACTCTGCACCATGAGACACCAACTCCTCGTTCCTTCATCCCCACAAGTCCAGACTCTGGCAACCACCATTCCACCCTCTGTCTCTGTGAATGTGCCTACTCTGGGTACCACATATGAATGGGATTGTACAGGATTTGTGCTTTGTGACTGGCTTACGTCACTCAGCATAATGTCCTCAGGGCTCCCTCATGTTGTAGCAGGCGTTAGGATTCTTTTCCTTCTTAAGGCAAGAATAATAGTCCGCTATATGGAGAGACCATATTTTGTTCATCTATTCATCCAAACGCTGAGGGTTTTTTGTGGACTTTTCTTCCCTCTGACTTACTGGTGTCCTCAGGGCAGCTCATGACAAAGTTTCAAAGGAAGTGCAAGCATGAGCAAGAAACAGAGAGATCTGGATACGTGTTCATAGGGCCAGGTGAGGGCTGTCTCCTGGAGACTGGGGAGAAGGGAGGGATGAAGGTTAGCTGGAGTCATCACAGGGACAGGTGGAGGTAGACAGGGACTCTCCCGTGACCCGGGCCTGCAGGTGACCTACTGCCCATCAGTCCTGAATACCTGGGGTGGTGGGGGGGAAGATCCTGCACCAACAAGGGGACAGGAAGCAAATCAGGGAATGTCTCAGGAACATTCCTAAGAAAGCCAGAGGTAGGCACATGACCTCTCTTCCACACCTGTGCATACCTGTGGCCAAACCCTACCCTGGGCAGTAGGTGGGCTAATTTAAAGAGACCGTTAAAGTGGAGAATCATAAAATAAAACAGCTCTTACAATTTAAAGTTTCTAACTGAAAACACACTTAGTAATTACACTTTGATGCAGTTTCAAGTCCACGACAATGAGCTACTTGGTGGAATTCCATGTCAGCTTTTTTTTTTTTAACATTGTTTTTAATGACTTTAAAAAAAATTTTTTTTTAATGTTTATTTATTTCTGAGAGAGACAGAGCATGAGCAGGAGAGGAGCAGAAAGAGAGGGAGACACAGAATCCGAAGCAGGCTCCAGGCTCTGAGCTGTCAGCACAGAGTCCGACACAGGGCTGGAACCCACAGACCATGAGATCATGACCTGAGCTGAAGTCGGACGCTTAACCGACTGAGCCACCCAGGCACCCCTCCACGTCAGCTTTTAACTTTTTGCATCAATCATATCTATAATGTGCATCTATGATTTTCAACTTGGTTTCCTTCAAGGCGGAGCCAGAACTTGCAAACTCGTATGAAGCAAGTGGCTTGAGGGCAGGGTCACTGAGGTGGGGTTTTCCTGATCTTTCAACGCTGTCTTGCCCACATCTAGTTTGACGGGCGATTTTTGTAAGGTGACTCACCTTTATCAAGTGTTTCCAAAGCATTTAATCTACATATCATAAAGACAACAATTCACTGTTATTACCCTTGTATCTCGTTAGTTTGCACCATATTTAATTAGATTGCTTCCTTATTACGACAAGTGCAACTGGCATGAACAACATTGGGCATAAACCCCCCAGATTCTCAGCGTGCTTTCCAGAAGGAATGGGGAGTCCTGGCACCTTAGGGTGGGCGGGAGGGTTCAGTAACAGCCCGTGCACATCTATGTAGATTACAAAATTAGCATCTCTCTCAGTATCAACTCTAAATGAAATGATACTTGTAAAGTACTTAAACTGGTCCCTGACTCATACGAAGCCCACCATAGATGTTATTAGCGATTATTATTATTGCCAACTTCATGCCCTTTTGAGCATTTCTCCCAGGCTGGGCTCTCAATGCCACAGGCAATTCACAGCAGCAGAAGCAGGAATCTACAACAGAACTGGGGAAATTGGGACAGGAACATCCCTAATTAATGGCCCAAGTACACAGCAAGTGGTCAAAACAGCACTGACCAAAAAAAACCAAACAAACAGTGAAGGGTACCACGTGATCCCTAAGAACTTGCTCCGTAATACCTGAGTGCAAGAAACATCTCTTTGTTTTCTAAATAAAAAGTTTTACACTTAAAAAAAAAAAGTCTTTGAGCAAGTCATACCGGAACACATTCACACAGTACAAGCCCCAAACTACGTAAGTGTGGGGAGGAGGTCTCCTCGCACCCCTACAGTCCAGAGGAAATGCTGTCGGGGGTGGGGTTCAGGGTGCTGCGCTCACCACTGAGCAAGACTCTAACACCCATCTCCTTCCTCTCGCTCAGGGTGGTCAGGCTGTCCCCCAAAACCTCTGACCAGAGGCACCACCCTCCATCCTGTTCCGAGGATGCACAGCCTCTTCCAAGGGACTGAACCATAAGCCCAGTGTCCCCCATGGGAGTGGCCCAGCCCCTTCCGACACCCGGGGGTGGCTTCCCCTTCCTGGGCTGGGGGTGGGAAACCCTCTGGGGAGAGCGCAGCTGTAAAAAGAAAAGCCACACACTCGAAACCCACAACAAGGAGACACCAGCTCATGTTTTCCACACTTACTCACCTTTTCACACCCTCCCTCGTAAGTCCCTGCAGTGGATGAGTTCCTCCTCGTCCTCATTCCTTGTTCCTAGATCCTCCTCTGGGGCTGGGCCTCTGCCCCAGGGCTGCCCCAAGGTGTGTGTGGGTGGGGAATGTGGAGATGCTGGATGTCTCCCTCCTAAGTTCACACCAGCACCACAAGGATCATTTTTCTCACACTTACCCTGTTTACACAAGGTACAGACAGCAAGCGTAGGATACAGAAGTTCTCAAGGGACAGGGCAGGCAGAGAGGTGAAAACTCAAAACACCTAGAAAGCCATCTTCTTACCTCTTGACTACTGGAGATCGCTAGAGGCCACAGCCCTTCGCCCAGACAGGGTCTAAGCTGGGTAGGGATGCTGGTAGGCGGCCACACTGTAACAGATGAAAGAACTGGAACTCTGTAGTCATCAGAACTTTTTGTTGCCAGTGACAGAAACTGCACTCAGAGCAGCTTAGGCTGGGATTCAACTGGCTTATGTACTTGAAATATCCCAGGAGTGCTAGTTTCAGGTATGGCTGGATCCAAGGACTCAAACAGTATCATTCTCTCTCTTACTCGCATTCTCTCTTCACTCTCCTTGTCTTAACTCATCTTACATCACGCGTCCTCCTTTTCTTTCTTCTTGCAGAGAAGCCACAAGCTTCCCAGGCTTAGATCATCCCGGTTTGGTATGCCAAGGAGAAAGAGACACTTCTCTAATAGCCACATAGTGGCATGACTGGCATGGATTGAATGCCCACTCCTTGGGCCAGCCCTTAAACCAAGGTGTTGGCAGCACTAGGATCAGGCAAGCCTGGGTCATATGCTATTAATGGAGCCAGGAGAGGGAGGGAAGCTCTGACCCACAGTCCCACCAGAACTGTCTCAATAGGAGATGAAAGAGGGTGGATTTTGTGCAGATAAGAAAAAGTCTGCTTCAGAAGTCCATGTTGTTGGAATGGTATAAATGAAGGCCAGACGATAGAAATGCCCAGCTAAAGCAAAGCGTTCTTGCTGGGAACAGCAGGAAATCAGACAGAAAGCAGGGCTGAGGGCCCTGGACACCATACAAAGGGCTCATTTTCTCATCCAATGATTCTCTCACCTTACCTCCCATCAAAATCACAAATAGACACAACTCGACAACAACCACAAAATCCAATTTAAAAAATGGGCTAAGAACTTGAACAGATATTTCTCCAAATAAAATATACAAATGAACAATAAGTCCATGGAAAGGTTCTCAGCATCACTGGGCATCAGGGAAATGTAAATCAGAATTACAATGAGATATCACCTCATAGCCACTAGGATGGCTACTACCAAAAAACAAAACAAAACCCAAAAAACCAACAAAATGAACAAAACAGAAAATACCAAGTGTCAGTGAGGATGTGGAGAAATTGGAACACTTGAACCCTGTTGGTAGGAATGAAAGTGGTGCAGCCACTGTAGTATGATGGTTCCTCAGAAACATTAAAAATAGGATCGCCGGGGTGCCTGGGTGACTCAGTTGGTTAAGCATTCGACTTTTGATATCGGCTCAGGTCATGATCTCAAGGTTCATGAGATCGAGTCCTGCTTCCAGATGTGTACTGACAGCTCGGAGCCTGCTTGGGATTCTCTCTCTCCCTCTCTCTCTCTCTCTCAAAATAAGTAAAATAAAAAAACTTAAAAAAAACAGAATTACCGTATGATCTAACAATTCCATTTCTAGATATATACCCCCAAAAATTGAAGGCAGGGTCTGCAAGAGCTGTTTCTACACCCATGTTTACAGCCACATTATTTGGAAGAGCCAAAACATGTAAGCAACCCAAGTGTCATCAACTGATGACCGGATAAACAAAAATGTAGTTTCTGCAAATAACGGAAGGTTATTCGGCTTTAAAAAGAAAAGTAATTAAAAAAAAAAAGATAATTTGGACGCATGTTACAAAATGGCGAACATTATGATAAGTGAAATCAGCCAGTCCCAGAGACAAATACTGTATGGTTCCACTCACATTCATCAAATTGATAAAGACAGAAAGTAGAAGGGGCAGAGGGAGGGACAGGGAGTTAGTGATAATAGGCAGATTTCAGACGGGGGAGGAGAAAACTTCCAGGGGTGTCTGGTAGTGATGGCCACACAACAGTGTGAATGGACTTGTCTCAGTCACTCAGGTTGCTCTTCCAGAATAATAGGCTGGGTCCCTTAAACGTCAGACACTTACTTTCTCAGTTCTGGAGGCCATATTCACATGGCCTTTCTTCCGGTGGGTGCTCACAGGGAAAGAGAGATCTCTCTTCCTCTACCTAGAAAGACACTAATCTCATCATAGGACCCCCACCCTCCTGATCTCATCTAAACCTAAGCCCCTCCCAAGGGCACCACCTCCAAATACCATCACAACAGCGGTTGGGTCTTCCACATATGGACAAACGTTCAGTCCCTGCTAGTACTTAATTCCACTGAAGTGTATATGTAAAAATGGATAAAATGGTAAATTTCATATTATGTGTATTTTACAACAATATTTTGAAAATACATATACAAGTGAAAAAAAAAAAAAACCACGTCACCCAAGAAGTGAGTTAAAGTCCTCGGGCTTCACCACTGGAGGTCTGATTGCTGGGTCTGGGATGGGAGTTGGAAGGGGCTGATCTTTTATGACCTACAAACAAGTCTGCAAGTCTGAGGCACACGGTCTGAGAAAAACCACTTTAGCAATAGGGAGCCATAAAAGATTTTGGAGCAGGGTAGTGCAGGAGGCCAGTGGAAGGCTAGCGGGCTTGCAGGATGGCTGTAGAGCCGTCCTGTCCATAGAGCTAAGAGGAGGAAGGGAGAGGAAGAAAGAGAAGCAAAGAATGGAGGGGCAGGGTGACTGATCCCCAGAGAAGTGCTGAACAGAACCCCACCGATCCCAAGGCCATTTCCGCCCCAGCCAGCGGCACCCTCTCAAAGGAAGGGGAACGTTTGGCTCATTTTAGCTTGCTCTTCCAGAACGACCCGGACCGAGGCACTTGCAACAGGACCATCTGCAGACACAAAAAGAACAGCTTCTTCCGCTAGAGAAAACCAGCCGGCATCTCTGGGGCCTGGCCAGGGATGGAATCCAAGCTTCGGAGTGACCCTCGGGGACAAAGGCATCCGTGCAGTCCCGGCCAACACCCGCTGGAAAGGAAACGCGAAACTCTCCCTGGGAGCCTCAGGGCTCCGCTCCGACCCTCTGGCCGCAGATGACCGCTTATCATTCAAGGGGATGATCCCAGCAGCGAGGAGGGGAGCCCAGGCCTCTCTGGCCTCTCGGGAGCTACTCCCATGGCCACTGGAGAAGCGATACCGTTTTTGTGCAGAGACACTGGGGCAGCGTGGTGAGGAAGGCAGGGCATGTGTCCCCGCTCTGATGCTGGGTCTCTGCCGATCAGATCAAGACAGGGGCTTCTTACAGAGCCTCTGTCTGTTCTCCCAAAGCTTTCCTGGGCCCAGAGCCAGACCCAGAATAATAAAGAGGTGTGGGAGCCCCAAGTCCCAGGGACTGGCTCCCTCCTCCCCTTCCAAGGTGAGTCCAGCCAGATGGCAGCTGAGAGGTTCAGGCAGAGCATCCTCCCACAAAAAATAACTCCCCAGGTGGTGCAGAAGGCAGATGGGTTTTTATGTTAGTTCTTGGACTCTGCTGCCAACAAAGTGGTCACCTGGAAGAATATTCTCGGAAGGTTGACATCTGTGTCCTTGGTGCTGACCTTTGGCCTTGAACATTTCCCCAGGGTTCCAGCCTCCACAGGGCCCTTCCCGGCACAGCACATTGTCAAAGTCTCCATGATTAATCTAAAGAGAATCTTAGGTTTCCTTTTTCCTCCTTTATGCATGCTTTTTGTAAGAAGCTTGAATGTATTCTTATGGGTTGAATTGTGTCCCCTTCCCAGATTCATATGCCTTAACGCCCAGTTGCTCAGAAAGTGACCTTATTTGGAAACAGGGTCACTGTAGGTGTAATTAGTTAAGATGAGGTCGCACTGGAGTGGGGTGGCCCCTGATCCAATATGACTGATGTCCTTATAAAAGAGACAATTTGGGGGCACCTGGGTGGCTCAGTTGGTTACATGTCTGACTTCAGTTTAGGTCATGATCTCGCTGTTCAGGGGTTCGAGCCCCATGTCGGGTTCCACATGGACAGTGCTGACCCTGCCTGGAATTCTCTCTCTCTGCCCCCTCCCTGCTTGTGTGTGCACGCATACTTTCTCTCTCGTTTTCTCAAAATAAATAAATAAAATTAAAAAAAAAACAGAAAGAGAACATTTGCATACAAAGATATGGATAGAGATATGTGAAGACACAGCCATCTATAATTCAACAAGAAAAGTCTGGAACGGACTCTCCCTGCAGCTCCCAGAAAGAACCAGTACTGTCAGTGCCTTGATTTTGGACTTCTGGCCTCCAGGACAGGGAAAAAACACATTTCTGTTGTTTTTGCTGCCCAGTCTACAGTATTTTTTTTTAATGGTAGCCCTAGCATTAAACCCAAAAGGGCATAAAGGGCACCTGAGTGGTTCAGTTGGTTAAGCATCCAACTCTCTATTTCGGCTCAGGTCATGATCCCAGGGTTATGGGATCCATGCTGGGTGTGGAGCCTGCTGAAGATTCTCTCTCTCTCTCTCTCTCTCTCTCTCTCTGTTTGTCTGTCTCACACACACAAACACCTTCTGCCCCTCTCCCCTGCTCATGCTCTCTTTTTTCCTCTCTCTCTCAAAATAAAAATAAATCAAGTATAGGGGCACCTTGGTGGCTCAGTCGCTTAAGCGTCCTATTCTTGATTTCAGCTCAGGTCACGACATCACAGTTCATGAGTTCTAGCCTGGGTCAGGCTTCACCCTGAGAGCGTGGAGCCTAATTGGGATTTCTCTCCCCCGCCCCGCTCCTCCCTTGCTCGCATTCTCTCTCTCTCAAAATAAATAAACTTTAAAAATACACATATATACACATATATACATAACACAAGGAAGGATGTCTCCCTCAGCCACCTCCTCTCTAACCCCCCTTGAGGATAATCCCCATGGATATGCAGGGGCCACAATGCTTTAACCTCCATTCACTAGACTCATCCACCTGGGTTCTGCCTATGCATTAGGTTCACTGACGAGAGACATTCATGTGATCTACAAGGTGAGACTGAGGAGGAAGCCAGCTTGTGTCTGTAGCTGTCTGTGACCCACTACAACCAACTGTTGGATCTGGAGATGTTTCCTGTGTGTGAGACATGTCTGTGGCAGTGGTGGCCTAGACAGTGATGACTTTTGAATCAAAGCCACAGTGGTGTGCCCTCTCCCAGATCAGTCCAGGTATGGTGTCTGGCTTCTCTAGCTTTCAGTACAGCAGGCACCCAACCCCCTCTATTCAATACCTTTCCTGGAAATACTTTGAGAGGCTTCCGTTTCCCACATTAGATCCTGATTGATGGAAATAATTTGGTAAGTCTTATTTCAGACCTCTCTGCAGAGAATTTATATAACATGTGTTGGTTTCCTATTAAAACAAGAAAATTAACACCTGTTCATTATGCAAATTTGGGCTATCACTTTAGAGTATACAAAAGAAAAGAATCGCTTAACATTTTTGAGGTTTTTCCCATTAGATCTTTTCTCTGTGAATATATAATCCCCTTCTAAACTGCACTCATGTGCATATGGTTTTGTAACTTGCTTCCTATTCTTATTAATACTTGAACAATGTCCCATGTTGTAGAATTGTCTTCAGTAAGATGATCTTTAGCGAATACAGTATATAATGCCATAATTCATTTCTTCTCTTAATTCATTTATTTTGTGAAATGGATAATAAATATAAAGGAGGCCATTGCACATGTACAGTTTAAATAGTAATTATAACAGGAATGTTCAGGTAAAGAAACAATATTTACTGCACCTCAGAAACCCTTTTCTTGACAGATTCAACCACTATACTGTCTTTATGATAATTCTCTCCTTTTTTTTCTTAGTAGTTTTACCATCTCTGGATTCAACTCTAGACAACTAAGTGCTGTTTAATTTGGCTGTTTTTTGAATTTGATGTGAATAGAAACATAATGTCTTTCTGCTGACTTTTTTCATTCACTTGTGGATTCATCTAGTGTCACATGTAACAAAAGATTATTAGTTTTCATTTCTACATATAGTATTCTTTATATCGGTATATGCTTACTATATTTATTTATCCACTTTTACTGTCTGGGAACCTTTGAGTTGTTTCCAATATATGGCTATCATGAGCAATGCTATTTATGAACATTCTTGTATATGAATCCTAGCACACATTCATTTCTGCTGGGTACATACTTATGAGTAGAATTGTTCCTAAGACAATAGATACGTCATCAACTTGATTAGATAATCCCAAACTTGTTTCCAATGTGTCTATCCCAATATACATTCCCGTCAACAGTAGACCCTCATTCCTCCCTGTGTTCACCAACAAGAGTGATCATTCATTAGACTTGAAAATGTTCTACTCCTCTACTGGTGTGTAGAGTTCCTCATTGTGGTTTTAGTTCTCGTGCTCCTGATTACTAATAAAATTGAGTATATTTTCATGTTTATTGGCCATTTAAATGTCCTTCATTGTGGAATTCTTGTTAAGATCTTTTGCCCATTTGTAGTGAATCATCTGTTTTCTTATTGGCTTGTAGGAGTGCTTCACATATTCCAAATATAAGTATTTTGTCAGTTATATGTGTTCCAAATATCTTCTCCTAGACTATGGCTTGTCTTTTTGTTCCTTTTATGATGCCTTTTGATGTGCATGAATTTATTAGTCTTTGCCTTTTTGGTTAATACACTTTTGG
Source organism: Paguma larvata (assembly GCA_030068075.1). Classification (NCBI taxonomy): domain Eukaryota; kingdom Metazoa; phylum Chordata; class Mammalia; order Carnivora; family Viverridae; genus Paguma; species Paguma larvata. The sequence goes on along the minus strand of CM057827.1, from coordinate 123,099,712 downwards.
GATCTTGTTTAAGAAACCCTCCCTAACCCCCAGATCAAAAAGATATTCTCCCATGTTAATTTCTAAAAGGATTATGGCCTTGCTTTTCACATTCAGGTTTTTAAGCCACCTGTAAGTTTTCTGCACACAGCATAAGGTTGGGGTCATATTCTACTCAACTTTGAGTCCCAGCACCATTTATTGAGAAGTCAATCCTCTCCCACAAATCCGCAGGTTACCTGGTAACATTTCATGTCTACATATGCACAGACCTGCTTCTGAGCTCTTTAGTCTCTCCCATTGATACCTCTCTCGCTGCTCTTGCTCTCTCTCTTTCTCTCCCTCTCTCTCTCTGGCCAGGCTTTTTTTACACAGTCCCTATTATAGAAAACTGTGAACAGAATTGTGTTCTGAAGACAAGTGTTTCTCCTACACCACTATTTCCTGTCATCCCATGTTTTTCCCTCACTCAAACAGCTGGCCCATGAGACACCGATTTCCTCAAGGGATGGTTGTTGCAGCAGAAACATTGATGATAAAGTCAAGGTTCTTGACTTTTGAATTTCAAAAAAATTTTTTGTTTATTTATTTTTGAGAGAGAGAGAAAGCAGGGGAGAGGCAGAGAGACAGGGAGACCCAGGATCTGAAGCAGGCTCCAGGCTCCAAGCTGTCAGCACAGAGCCCAAGGTGGGGCTCGAATTTAAGAACCGTGAGATCATGACCTGAGCAGAAGTCAGATGCTTAACCGCTTAACCGCTTAACCAAAGAGCCACCCAGGTGTCTCTTGACTTTTGAATTTCAAAAGGATACAGATAAGTCAGAGATGAGATACCCATGAGATGACATAAAGATCCCTTAGGTGAGGAAAAGGAGAAACAAGAGGCAGAGCACAGGTTGGGGTGGGCTTCCTGTCTCTGAACCATCTCTCTTGAATCCTTAGTTTCTGGGGAATTTAAGAGCAGTAGGAACTGATGCTCCCATCCTGAGGAGGACCAGGGATATTGGCAAGATCCCAGATTTATCCTTGTGTCTGACAGTGTTGGGACAGTGAAGCAGAAGAGGCCCAGAAGGTAACAAATATTCCCTGAATATGGCAAGTGGCACTATTGGAAGTGAGGAAGGATGTCCATGGAGAGAGGCCTTGCAGTGTAGGACATGATGGGAGGCCCATAGCCAGAGTCCAGTGGCCAGGACACCTCAGCAGACACTCCACTCTACAAGGCCTCCAGTATCTTTGTCAGGTTTTGGTATTGGGTTTATGCTGGTCTGAAAAATGAAATGGGGACATGTCCCCTCCTCTTCCACCTGCTAACAATATCTGTGGGATTGGTTACCATTTCATCATAAAATATTGATATTATTCACCCCTGAAGCCATCTGTCCTGTTGCTTTTTCTCTGGCCAGGTTTTTAATTACGAGTTAAATTTTTTATTGTATGAAAGGCTACTCAGATTATCTATTTCATCTTGTGTCAATTTTTGGTAAGTTGTGTTTTTAAATGCTTCCATTTCATCTTTGTTATTGAATTTATTAACATAAAGTTAATATTCTCTTATTACTATTTTAATAGAGTAATTAATTACTCTAGTAAGTAATTATCACTGCAGGATCTGTAGTGATATCTTCTGTTCCATTTCTGATTTTGAGAAATTGTGTTTTGTTCTATTTTTCCTTGATCAGTTTTGTAGTCATTTGCTAATTTAATCTTTAAAAAAAATTTTTTTTTTATTTTGAGAGGGAGAGAGAGAGAGAGCAAATGGAGAAGAGGCAGAGAGAAGGAGAGGGAATCCCAAGCAGGCTCTGCACTGTCAGCACAGAGCCCGATGCAGGGCTCAAACTTGCAAACCATGAGATCATGACCTGAGCTGAAATCAAGAGTCAGATGCCTAACCGACTGAACCACCCAGGCACCCTGCTAATTTCTTTAATCTTAAAAACAAAACCAAACAAAACAAAAAACAAAAGCAAAAAAAAAAAAACTTTTTGCAATTTTCAATATGTGATTAAGTCCATCCAGTGAATTCTTCATTTCAGATATTGTATTTTTCAGAATACCTATGAAATTCTTTTTTCTATTTTCTATGTCTCGATTAAGATTCCCCATATAGTCACCACTTGAATATTTTATAATTGCTGTATTAAAAACTTGTCCGATCATTTGGGGTGCCTGGGTGGCTCAGCCAGTCTTAAGCATCCAACTTTTGCTCAGGTCATGATCTCGCGGTTCATGAGTTTGAGTCCCACATGAGGCTCTGTGCTGACAGCTCAGAGGTTGGAGCCTGCTTCAGATTCTGTGTCCCCCTCTCTCTCTGCCCCTCTCCCACTCATGCTCTCTCTCTCTCTCTCAAATATAAATATTAAAAAAAATTTAAACACTTGTCTGATCATTTGAATACCTGGCTTATTTCAGGTCTGTTTCTATAGCCTGAATTTTCTCTTGACTGCAGGTCACATTTCTCTGTTTTTTTTGTTTTGTTTTGTTTTTTGTTTTTTGCATTTATTTATTTTGAGAGAGAGAGAGACAGAGCATGAGCAAGGGAAGGGCAGAGAGAGAGGGAGACACAAAATCCGAAGCAGGCTCCAGTCTCTGAGCTGTCAGCGCAGAGACCGACATGGGGCCCGAACCCATGAGCGAGATCATGACCTGAGCCGAAGTCGGATGCTCAACCGACTGAGCCACCCAGGTGCCCCTCTCTGTTTTTTTTTCACACATCTACTAATCAAAAGTTGCCAGTCTGGAGTGGCAGCCAGCCAAACAGCAGATTTGACAAGAAGTCCCCATGTAAGTATTAGAACTTAACCTCAAAGGGGGTCCAGGATGGGAGTCGGGAGCAATGACTGAAACTCTGCCAAAGACACTAAGAAAGATTTGACTGAGAGGGAAATCCTAGACCTCATCAATGAGGTTGTACAAACTCTGGATTCTGTTATCTTCCTCTGAAGAGTGTTGATTTTTGTGAATACCTGTTAAATTCCTAGTTGATTATCTTGATTTTGTGGAGGCTTGTTTTTCACCCTTAGTAGGGGAAGTCTGTTTTGATTTTGCTATTGGTCTTAGGATAAATCTGAGACATAGTCTTTACTCCTAATATGCAGCCCCTTTGGGGTTTTAATGGAAATCTCCTTTAACTTAGTGGGATTCTAACTCCAAACTCTGACTCCACTGCAGTGGGAAGCAGCTGAAATTTTTGATTAGCTTTTCCTGTTTATTGCTTTCCACTGTGTTCCTTAGAGTCTCCCCATTGCAAGCACAGCTCGGGAGAAACTGGGAACAGAGTTGATGTGCAGATTTGGGGTTTCCCTCCTTCATGTCTCTCACCTTCCTGGGTTTCTTACTTCTACTTCCAGCTGCTCGGTCAACTCTAAACTCTAAGTAGTAGAACTTTCTGAGTCTCTATCCCCCCGTGTTCTGTAGCCAGGAGAGCGCCCTCCAGGAAAGAGCGAGATAAATAATATGTATAATTATAACAATATGTGGTTTCTATCTTTTGAAGATCATATCTTCTCTGGTACCTGCCTGATTTCTGTCACTCTTCAGTGCCTTCAATTCTTCAAGTATTTTTTTTTTCTGTGTGTATGAGTTTGCTACTTTGTCCATAGTTTATCATCACTATCAATGGAAAAGTGAGTCTGATACAAGGTACTCCACCATTACTGGAACTTTAATTCTTCTGAATACTGTATATATTGAAGAGAAAATGTTTGGGGCACCTGGATGGCTCAGTTGGTTAAGCGGCCAACTTTGGCTCCGGTCATGATCTCACAGTCTGTGAGTTCAAGCCTCGCGTCAGGCTCTGTGCTGACAGCTCAGAGCCTGGAGCCTGTTTCAGATTCTGTATCTCCCTCTCTCTCTCTCTGCTCCTGCTCATATTCTGTTTCTATGTCTCTCAAAAATAAATAAACGTTAAAAAAAAAAGAAAGAAAAGAAAATGTTTTCACTGTACCTGTATTGAACTATAGGCTTTGAGAATCTTAAAGAAATTCAGCATTCAAAAAGGTAGAGAAAAATTAAAAGATAAAGTATTTGTGCACTCTGTCTTTTTTTATGGTTCTGAAAACACCCCATTCAGTGGGTTCCCACATCCTGGTACTCTGTGAGTGCTCTAAACCGAGGACCTTAAATTTCCCTGACAAGTAGATACACTGACTTTTCCACCCTGCAAGACATGGATTTCGGGGGGGAAAAAAAAAGTCTGATCTGGTGTGAATTTTGGATCTGCCATTTACTAGCTCTGTGACCTTGAACATGTCGTCGAAACTCTCTGAGCTTCCATTCCTCCCCTGTAAATTAAGGTCAGAATACTGATCTCACAGGGAGTAAGAGAACAGTAAATGAAGTAACATATAAAATGCCTGGCACTTAGTAACAGTTCCATAAATGTTAGTTTCATGACTCAAGAGGGAGAGCATTCCACATCTCTGAAGTAAGTAAGGTTCTTGTTCCTACAGTTCGTACTGAAAGCCATTTACCAAAAATACTGGATGTCCCAGGCTGTCCGTATAGAAATATTTCATCTTAGTTGTTATTTCCCCTTGGCAAATAACCCAGCCAAGGGCCTAGAATAGAAGGGAAACTAACACTGGCCCCGGGTGAGTCACAAAGGTGAATGAGCCTTAGTCTGGGCCAGTCTGGTGTGCTGGTTGGGCAACCAGCAGATGGAGACAAGAAGCCCCCCACTAGGAGCTGGACCTGCAAGGGTGAGTGGAAAGGGGGCTAGGATGGGGTGAAGTAGCATGATGAAGCCCCACCTCAGGTACCCAGATGGGCCTGAGTGATGAAAGGGTAACATTGCCAAAGAAGCAGCAAATCTGCCCCAGACAGAGGAGGCAGGCATTCCAAGCACAGGATGCCATCTGGGCCAAAGCTTGCAGTGTTAAGAGGGATTTCCTGTCTCATCTTGGGTAGGAAGGTGTGGTGACGGGGGCAGGGGTTGCTGGGCTCAGATGAGGCCCTCCGGAGGCCAAGCAGAGCTTCTGGCCAGTCAGGGCTTATGTCTGGACTTGAACCAGTCATGTCTAAGCAGGGGAATATGGATTAAGTTTTATCTTTTTAAAGAAGAGTCCAGTAGCCAGAAGCAACTAGACTGGGGGAGCAGGAAATGGACAGGACCTGCCCGATACGGGCTGCTTTGTGGGGAGATGATGGGGTAGGAGGAGGGGCCACCTTGGTGACTTTACATCCAGGAAGGATTATGGGATTTGATGAGTCACCGGATACGGGTCTGGAAGGAGTTTTGAGCAACTGCAATTTCTAGGTGGGGACATGGTGTGGAGGTGACACGTTCACAGAAACCAAGTGAGAGGAGCTGAACCAGCCTCTGTGAATTCTTTCATCGATAGCTGCCCGTTTTAGAGGAGGAAGCAGAGCTCTGTGCAGGTTACATGTCTGAGGTCCCCCAGTGGCTGGCACACTCGAATAGAGCCCGGGCCACTGTCTGTGCACCTGATCCCAACCAGGGCACGCCAGTGCTGTGCTGCTAAGCCCAACTCTACAGACAATGAAAGAAGCGAAATCCTGACCTGAAGCATTCACCATACTCCCACCTCGGCCCATTGCAGGCTACCTGGTGTGAGGTCACCGAATGTGGACTGGGGGAGCTGCCCACGGTTGACCGTCGTGAGCCAGCCTCTGGTACCAGCCTGCGCTAGCCAGGACCAGCCTGCTCCAGCCCATCATGGACCCAAACCCAGGTCTGCCTGCTTTTGGGCCGCTTCGTCCGCCACAATGCCAAACCAAACACCTCACTAGTAACCCAATTCTTTGTATTTTTATTCCCCGCCCTTCACCCCAAACTCCCCCGGGTTTTATATAACCACAGATTGGTGCGTCAAATGGGCCACAGGGAACAGCAGGGTGGAATCTGTCCCCACTCCCAGGCCCTGCTATTTCAGGATGCGCAGTTTGGTGAATTCTGTGGGAGCCATATTCAAGCAAAGAATCTCCCACAGAGAGACTTCTTGCTGAGAGGACTCGGGAAATGGCTGCAGCCGACCCGCGAATCTGGTTTTCACACTTGCCTGGCAGCGCTCCCCCATCAGCAGGGCCGAGAGCTGCTCATCCCCCATCAGCAGGGCTGAGAGCTGCACACCGTTCAGAGCCCCATCGCAGCGATTTCTCACCCCGAGTGTGTTCCTGGTGTCACAGTCTGCAGACGGGCTCGGTTGGCACAGCATCTGTCTTCACAGCTGGCAACTCTACGTTCTCCCAGATGATTCCTTTTAAGACGATTTGTAGCATTTTTTTTAAATGTGGTTTTTATTTTTAAATTTAGGGGGCACCTGGGTGTTCACTTTCTGCTCAGGTCACGATCTCATGGTTTGAGTTCCAGCCCCACGTTGGGCTCTGTGCTGACAGCTCGGAGCCTGGAGCCACTTAGGATTCTGTCTCTCTTTCTTCTCTCTCTCTCTCTCTCTCTCTGCCCCTCCGCCACGTGCTCTCTGCCTCTCTCTCAAAAATAAACATTAAAAAAATGTTTATTTATTTTTGAGAGAGACAGAGAGACGATGAGTAGGGGCAGGCAGAGAGAGAGAGACAGAATTCCCAAGCAGTCTCTGCACTGTCAGCTCAGAGCCGGATGTGGGGCTCAAACTCACAAACCGTGAGATCGTGACCTGAGCTGAAATCGAGTCAGACACTTGACCGCCTGAACCACCCAGGCACCCCTCTCTGCAGCATATTACTGCCAAACTTATGCCATTCCGTACATGTCATATTTTCTCCCCAATCTTGCAGTTTGTGGACATTCTCCTCTTAATTTGGGACTGTGTGGAGGCAAACACATGGTGTCAGAAATAGGGCAAGCAGATCCCTTCCAACCATGCACTTTTATGGGTAAAGAGGGAACGGGCTTTGGGGTGAAATGGAGTGACTCTGTGAGAAACTCCCAGGGCAACACAGGGGCAGCTGTTGGCTACGGCAATGACTGTGAGGGAAAGGGCAGTGTCAGGCCCTTGGCCAGGAGGTGAGAGTGGTGACACAGCACTGTGGGCCATGAGCTAACTGGAGGGTCCCCAGTGGGGTGGGAAATGGAAGCCAAGCCTCCTCCTAGCTCAGGGAAGACCTGGCAGCCAAGATTAGCTCCTGAGCAGACACAGTGGCCAAGACTGCCCGGCAACTCCCCACAGACCCACGGGACACCGTCTGGGGCTGGACAGGGTTTTCCTATCCCGCCAAGCTGGCGGGACATAAAGGTCACATCCTCAGAGGACATGGCCCAGCCAGGGACTGCGCCGAGAGCCCGCCTCTCAAAGAAACTGGGCCTGGCGAGTTTTGCTGGAAGGCACATCCTTTTGGGAGAAGGAAAGGCCCTTTCCCAAATCTAATTTTAAGGAAATTCCGTGAATCATAACCTGAACCGCTGGTTACCAATGAATGCATGGTGATCCACCTCAGCCCTCTGCCTGCTCCATGGTGGAAAAGCCGTGAAGGTCCCTGTCATGAGCACTGGCCTTCCCTTAGCCCAAGACCCTCTCTCAGAGATCTCCAGCTCGCTGGGGCTCAACAGTGAGCTTCCATGAGACACCCCACATCTTCCTTCATCGCTTGCTCCTACAAGTGACCACTGAGTCCCCAAGACGAGCCCACACCCAATACCACCTTCAAACCCAGTCACGTGCTTTGGCATCCAAGCAACACAGATGCCAAATGACAATACACTATCATTATGATATAATATAAATATATAATGAATCCTCAAAACTTGCCTGAAACATAGGGAAGTGGTCAACAGTTTCATCTTTGAATATTGAAATTAATTCCCATCTGTGTTAAAGGAATGCATCGCCCACCCCAAAATGCAGACTCCCTTCCGAAGCCTGCACAGAGGGATGGGCAGCACTTCCGGTCACGTCCACACTTCGCCTGGCACCCCTGCTGCCTTGCGAAGTCTGGGAAGAGCCACTCTTGATCTCAAGCTGGCCACGTCCATTCCTGACCCCTGCCCTTTAGTCTCCTGGGATGACTGCCTATGCCCCGGGGTGGAGAAATGTACCTTATCCCCAAACAGGCCATCTGTCTGGGACTTGACTCTCTTCACTCCCTGACTCATCAATGAATCTGTCTGCCTCTCTTCTCACTTCATAGTGACTCAAGTGGTGCACTCACAGAGTTGGGTTTGTGGAGCCGCTATTCCCGCGGGATGCTGTAACCAAGATACCATGTGCAATATTCCCGTAGTATTTCTTGAGGGCCAGTTGGCTGAGTTTAAGTTTATTTTTAAAAGGTTTTATTAGAAGTGCTGGTAGGGACAAAATGTCAGCGTTGACCAAGTAAAATACCAAATGGCTTAGTGTTGTGTCACTAAGCCAAACACCAAGTCCCCCAGCCCTCGAAGTGATGGCCCACTTCTGGGAATCTGACGGTCCAAGTACAAAACAGGCTGTGTGCAAAAGACACTCCTCGCAGTGTTACTTGGGATACAATATGGGGCACTCGAGATGGTCAATGCTGGGAAAATCCTCAACTTTAACAGAGGAGGCAGCCCTTAATGATGAGTTCAAAGGACCAAAAAAGGGGTTTTAAGGGTATGTGGTGGGGGAGCAGGGAGAAAGTTGCCGCACTGAATGTACACCATTGCACCAAACTATAAGTGCGTTATAAATACTCCAGAGGAATTTGCCAAAGTAGAAACGGGGTGGTAGAAGAGGAAGGTCTTTCCTTCTTGACTCAATTTCCCTGTATCCATATTTTCATATATTGTAATTATTGTTATTCACAAGGGGAGACAGATGTAAAAATTCAAAATGCTCCCTTCACAACTTTGAATGTGTATTCTAGAACATTTCTAGCTTTGGGAGGGCATTTTGAACCTGTGACTGAGGTTTCCCTTTCAGTTTTGTAACAGGAAGTAAACCTTTGCCTAAAGAAAGGCCCAAACTTAATTCAGAATTAAACTCAAAGGTCAGTCTGAGATTTGACTACAAGTGTGCTCCTTCCTTCGGGGGTGATGTGTATGTAGCATCAAGCTGGGTATGCAGGGGCTGTGCCCAACACAGATGCTGAGTTAAAGCAAATCAGCAAGAGGAAAGAGAAGGCAGTAGCTAGAGGCATCGCCAGCTTGTGATGAACTGCTAGATAGAGGGAAATTCATTACGGATGCATCAGCTCCATTTAAGTAGATTCCACAGCTTACCTACTTGGTGTTATTAAATGGTTTGATCAATTTATTACATTTTATTAGAAATCAAGTCAGGCATAGGGGTGTCTGGGTGGCTCAGTCGGTTGAGCGTCTGACTTCGGCTCAGGTCATGATATCACAGTTCACAAGTTCAAGCCCTGCACTGGGCTCTGTGCTGACAGCTCGGAACCTGGAGGCTGTTTCAGATTCTGTGTCTCCCTCCTTTTCTGCCCCACCCCCACTCACACTCTGTCTCTCAAAAATAAATATTCTTCAAAAATCAAAAAGAAAAAAAAATCAGGGAGAGACGCCTGGGTGGCTCAGTCGGTTAAGTGGCCAACGCTTGATTTCGACTTAGGTCGTGATGTCACAGCTCATGAGATCCAGCCCTGAGTCCTGCTCTGTGCTCGCGCTATGTGCTGATGGCATGTAGCCTGCTTGAGATTCTCTCTCTCTCTGCTCTTCCCCTGCTCATGCTCTCTCTCAAAATAAACTAAAAAAAAAAAAAAAAAAAAAATCAGACAGGCATAACTGACAACTTGTTTTAAAGAAAATGCAACTAGAATGTTCTTCAAAGGACAAAATTGTTTTTTTTAAGATTTTTTTTTTTTTTGAGAGAGATAGGAGAAAGTATGAGTGGGGGAAGGGCAGAAAGAAAGGGAGAATCTCAAACAGCCTCCACATTGCCAGCACAGAGCCCAACACTGGGCTCAAACCCACGAAACCGTGAGATCATGACCTGAGCTGAAATCAAGTCAGATGCTTAACCAACTGAGCCACCCAGGCACCCCCAAAATTTTGGTATTGATTGTTGTGGTAAGACACGAAAACCTTCAAAAGTGGAATATAATTAATAGTAAATAAATGCATTAAAAAATATCTGACAACAGGCATGTAAGTGTTTAACTGCACTGGTGACAAACCTGCCCCTAATCTGGCTTGCTGTATGGTTTCTGGTTGAAGATTTTTCTTTCTCCCCCCTCTGCCTATTCCCCCCACCCTCCATCTCTGCAAAAAAAAAAAACCCCAAAACCCCTGAAGCATAGCAAAACTAACTCAAGAAGTTGTTGGGTTTTTTTTTTTTCCTACTGGAAGTCACACAAAATGAGTTGCTGTAATTTGATCCAAAGCACTGCAACCCTTACACTTCCACTGCATTTAAACCAAGTCTGGCCAAGCAGATTTGGTATGAGCAGCCTTTTCCTTCAAGTGGAACAGAAGCCCATCCTTCGAGGGCTTGAAGAGCACAGTGGGACCCACTGAGGTAGGTACAGGCCTGTGCAGCCACCGAAGCGGACAGGTCCCCTCCCCGCTGGCCCCCAGTCATGGCGGCACATAAGCTCCTTTGCAGCATAGATTACAGCAATTTATACGCAGTAACACAGCCTAATCCCCCAGGGTGGGCGCCAGCACAGGTGTAGGAGGGCTGGCACTTGCTCCCCTCCATGACAGGAAAGCACAAGGGGAGACCTTGAAGTCCGGGGCCGGGGCAGAGCCCCTCAGCAGCCGACAGTACCAGTGGGCAGGCAGCTCCGCAGCTGAAAGTTCGCCTTCCTGGAGGACGGACCTTTTGTTAAAAGGCAAGAGACCCAGCATCAGAATGCCTCTGAAAACCTACCATTGCCCTTAACTGTTGTCCTCCTTCAGGTGACCCTTCAAGGGCAAAGGATTGAGGCTAAATGTGACGGTCATTTTGCTCAATCGCACATGACAAATGCTAAGCATCCCTAGCCTGCTGGGAGTGAAGATGTGCATTAGTCGCGTCCCTGCGCCTGCTGTCTGAGCAGCAGAGGAAGCACAAGCCCACTGAATTGGGGGTGAGGCTGGGCGAGCTTCGTGAATAGGATGTGTCAAAAGGCTGGGCAGGAAGGGGGCACAGGGTCTTGAGCCACAGAGATCAAGAGCTTGATCTGCTGGGCTGTTGGAATTTGGAGAGACTAGGGAAAGGCATTTCAGGTCAGGGCTACTTCTGTGTCCCGAACTTGGGGAGGGCCCCAGCTGCGGGTGCACCAGCAGCACCTGCCCCTTCTGCCCTCAGCACCCCATGAAAGGGAACGCACTCTTTCTACTCCCAGCTGTACTTTGCAGCCAAGAGGGATGGTCGCGTGACCTATAGTAACATGTGGCCCTGTCCCCAAACATCAAAGCCCTGGAATGCTATGGTCCATGCACATACTATGGCCTCATGTTGGCCCAGAATGCAGTGCTGGGAAAGCAATCCCACCTCCCAGAGGTGAGATGCCATGACCATCTGCCCCACGAGACAGGACTCTCCCACTCCCACCGGGGACAGGGCTCCCACACTCGTATCCACAACGCCCGAAAGCCCACTCGGCCCCGTCCTGCCCTCCAGAAATACGTCCACCAAGTCATCAGAGGTCCAGGTCCACCTGTGTTGTGCGGCAAGAGGCCCACACAGGGCTACGTGCCAGAGCAAGCATGTGGTTCTCATCTGTGTAAATGAATTGTTTAAAATGCTACCAATCTGGTTCATACATGATTCACATCACCCCTTCCCCACCAGGACACACAAACCCTGTGGTTCTTCACGGGAGTGACCTCAGGGCTGGACGGTTAGAGGGAGGAGGAAGGCTCCATTCCCCGTCCCTCCCCCCTCCCCCCCTCCCCCGCTTTGTGCAGCATTGTGGTCTCCTCCCCTTTCCAACCATCTCCAAATATTAGTCTTCATTTCAACATATTGTTAACAAGGGTTGTCTGGTTTGTGCGGTTATGGGCCATTTTAATACCTTTCTGTATTTAAAATAAAGCAACTCATACTAAGCATAAATAAAGTAACAATGAAACAAAGAGGATCTCAACTAGAAGCCTTCAGAGTTTTAAGGGAAGAAGGAATTACTTGCAGGTCACAGGGTCACAGCCAATGCAGTGACAGGCAGGCGGGCCAGCTGGACATTCCAGTGGGAGGAACGCACACGGATGGGGGACCGTGTGCTAACAGCAAGGCTGGGGACAGCACAGGACACAAGAGGGCTCAGAGTGCCAGGGTACCGCTGGGAAGAGATCCAGATGCACTCAAGGGGGCTGGAGTGAGACGTTATCACATGACCATAGAATGACGTCCAGCTTTGTCACATCTACGCTGGGAGGGTCCAGGATGAACCTGGAGTGGTCAGTTGGCTCCTGGAGGATGAGTCCAGGTGGCCAGTGGAGTAGTGTGCAGAGAGAGCTCCAGAGGCCCAGGCAGGAAAGAGACTGATGTCCCCACAAACTTACAGCCCAGTTTGGTTGCAGGCTCCTGAGGAGAGGGCTCACAAAGTCTGCTCTCTGGGCAGGAAGGCCCTAAAGCTGCTGATTTGGAAGAGGGATCCTGGCAGGATAGACGAGGAGAGGCCAGGAGGAGAATGAACCAGGAGGCCAGTGGGCACAGAGTCTGGGCATGGCACTACCGGAGAGGGGACCAGAAGGAAGGGGTCCAGCAGCATTCCCAAAGACTGAATCTTGAGGAAGGGAGGGCAGCGCCTCTGTAAACATCCACACAGACGTCAGGAAGCGGAACAGTCTTGAGCAGGAGTAGGAGTAGGAAGGAAATAGTGAACTTGAACCATCACCAAGATGCTGGACAGACATTCAGGCTCGATAAGGAAATGGCTCATACCCTGTGCTAAATCCCTCTAGTTAGCTAGTATGATGGAGAACTTACTTTGTCATCAGGATGCATGTTGTGCTCTTCCTTACTGAAGAATAAAAAACGTCTGTGCTTTTTTTCCAAAGGAAAACTAAACATCCCCACAAAGTAAATGACAATTAGGCTGAATGGCAGCAATTCCTCCTGAGAGCACAATGTTATTATACCGGGTCTTAACTGTCATTACACGGTAAATACCTGTCCCGGAGTGGAACTGGCATCCACAAAGCTTGCTCCCTTGGCATCAAAGATCTAAACCTTTTTTGATTCTTGGATTACAGAGCAACCACACACAATTTATCCTGTAGTTAGATCTACCCTAAAACCCGGAGGACGTTCGTGCACACAGCAACACGTGGGCACTGGTTAAAATGCAGATTCCAATGGGCCCAGTGCGTCCAAAATGGGGCCAGGAAGGTGTATCTGGACCAAGATGGTCCAGATGGGGCTTGGAGTGGGTTCGAAGACTCCTGTTCTAGAGAACACAGAATGGACAAGCTCAAGAGGAACAAAGGACAGGTCCACTGGGGGGGGGGGGGGGGGGAAGAGGCACTTGAAAGTTTCGTTTCATTCCCAAACTGCAGTCTACACAAATAAATATTCCCCTCCAATAACTTGAAAACCTTTATAAATCAGTGTTTCAGATTTTTACTCTCCAAATGTAATACAATTCTTTAGCTAAAACAGGAGTAATGAGACAACATGGTCCTGAAAAGTACAATAGAAAAATACTGTTGACTGGTTTATTTTCCCGAATGAGCAACAGACTATTTACAAATAAGCAGATCTCCAACGATGTGTATTAAAATGGCAAGTCTATTACTGTTTGAAATCTAAATGAAAAAGAAAATTTATTAAGGCACATTTGATCTGTGAGTTTTTGTAACAAACAAACTTTCTGGTGTAATGACAAATTTCACTTTTGTCTCCAAAACATGTGAGCACCAAAATTGTCAAAGAACACTTAATATTTAGTAAAACGGTAAGGAATGTAAAAATTGAGGAGGGAAAAGTGTTTTCAAAAGGAAATCTTTGGAGATCAGTTTACTGCAAATAAAATAACACTAAACACACTCCTGATACATATAAATACTAATAACTAAACAGGTACTTGAGAAATGGCAGCGCTCTAAACAATGGATATTAAATAAATTAAAGGTATTTCAGATACAAAGAATAAAACAAAACAGTAATTAAAGAATGAAACAACCATCTCCACCGATGTAACACAGACAGGATGAACAAAACCAAAATACATTTCCCCCCAATGCTTTCATCAGGGTGGGTTTGTTTCTGTTTTAGCTTGTGTACATTAGATTTATTACGATAATTCTTCTTTGCCATTCCAAATATTAATAGTTAACCCTTTAAAGAGAAGGGTCAGGAAGAGAAAAAAAAAATACCAAATCCTTCTTGGAATTTAATGTCAGGTCCATTAAGCCACACGTGTGAATTACAACAACGACAGCCATTCATCTTACTGTGCCTTTCCTTCTCTCCCTTGCTTTTAAAAAGACTACATGACCACAATGAGCACAAGTTTGGGGGAAAGAATCAACTTTGGAAGGCTCTCCCGATGATGATGATACAGCTATTATCACATTTCCTTATTTTACAACTAGAACACAAAATGGCTTTTAAAAAAATCGCTGTTAAAAAAAAAAGACAAAAGGTTGAATCTGTGCAATGTTACCGTTACAACAAAACATTTACCAGAGTTACAGTGTTTTTTACAATAATACTTTGCAGGAACGTTCATGTCTTCTACCATAGGACCACAGCAAAGGGGTCTGAAAAGAAACATAAAACAAAACAAAACAAAGTTCTGTTCATCAGGTACATTTCAAGTCATCATCAAGCAGGCCTGCTACATAACGTTCAGCAAGAAAATGTGTTCAAAGGCAAACATGATCACATTTTTTGTTCAAAAAGCTCAATCATCAAGGAGTCCTTTGTAAGAAAATCATGTGTAAAATATATCCTTGTATGGACTTCGAAAACTGATCATACAAAAAATTTTTGAAAAATAAATTAGATAATTAAAAACGTCTCTTCCAGCAAAGCTGGACCTTAGGCTGTCCTCACTGAGCCATTGTTATTGCTGTTTTTACTGTAACTTGGGTCGTTTTTCTCCAGCCACATTTCAGCCAGCTGCTGTGTGGACCCATATGTGGATGCTTTGGACCCCAAGCACATTTTGTACTGTTTGGGATCGAGGTTGGGATCACAAAAGACAGGATGGTGGACGTGCACCACTCCCACTTCTTGGCTCCTAAACGTCTTCAAACCTGCCTGGACCACCTTGTTGAAAAGGTCCACGTCCTCGAGCCCCCAGCCCTGGATGGAGACATCAAAGCCGCCTGCTCGGACAAGATCTCCCTTGTAAATGCACGTAATGCCGAACCCATAGTTTCTCCAGAAGCCAGTTTTCTGAGTGAAGGCAAAATGGTTATCACTGGGAACTTTCCCACTATAAACAATCTTTGGATCGTACTGGCTAAAGATGATTGGAAAATAGATCTGCTGGCCCAGAACTGTATTTGCTCGACATCGCTGAAGGAATTCTGTGGTAAATACGAGGTCAACGTCACAGAAAAAGAGCAGAGACTCGTTACTGAACTGGGAAGATCCTACTTCGAGGGCCAGAGCTCTTGAGAACTCTCCGGACACTGGCAAAATCTGCATGTCAGCTTTAGGGTACTTAATGCGATAATCTCTCATGAGTTCAACTTGTTTGGCCTTGTCGGGGTTGGAGTCAGAATTGAAAAGCAGAACCACGAGCTTGACATTCTGATTGGGAATGAGACACGTCTTCTCGAAGTTTCCCATGAATCTCACAAACATGTCGAAACGCCCAGACAATGGAATCAATATATTTATCTTTTTCTCTTTGGGTTCTTTGTGCTCGTTCTTTGACCCAGGGAGCTGAAAGGGAACAAGCTTCTTCAGGGAATTTGAGAGAAAGGACAAGGATCCGGATTCCTGATTGATTTTGTTGGCCAATTCCTTTGCATCCAGTTCCTCGTGCTCCACAAACTGGATCTTGCTGAAGGTCTGCTGTAAGTACGCGTGTCGCCGCACAGGAACGGTCATTTTTTTCCCTTTGTGCTTTTTGTACAGAAGGAGCAGGTCCAGGATGTATTCGGCCCCGTACATGGGGTTCACCCGGCGGTAGCCATACTGTATCTCCTTGAAGTCAATAATGCGCCCTCTGGTCTTGGCGTTGGCATTGATCATCTCCATGACCTGCATGACAATGTCATCCAGGGCCTCCCTCTGGGCGGAGTCCATCCCTCTCCGAGGTGGCTGGCCCTCACTGGCAGAATACAAGTACTTCCCAGTCAGAAACTCCCATTCCAAGATCTCCTCCCGCTGGCGGGGCTGAAACCTCATGAAGGAAGGCGGGATTCCCAGCTGGAGGTCTTCTTTGTGAATCTCGGTGTTGCTGTACCTGCCCATCAGGACGATCTCTCGGTGGAGCTGGATGGTGCGGTGGCGAAGCTCGGCTATCTTGCGACTGAGCATGTAGCTGTGAAGCCGGTACTGGTAGGGGGGGTTTTTGTTGGGGTGCAGGGTGATGGCTCGGTGAATTTTACTGTTATGGAGATCTCTAATGTACCCCTTTTTGTTCTGTTCGTAATTCTCATAAAAAAGTTGCTGCATCTGTTAAAAAAAAAAAAAAGATGACGGCTAGGTTAGTGTCACGTGATTTTGTCCCTCTCGTCTTGCATTTCCTTACACACCTGCAAAGTCTTCAAAAACAATCTAAATATTAGAAGTCTTTCCAAATGAGACACCACAGCATACCAGAAGCCTTAGGTAAAGCCCAATCTCCAGCAGTCCGATGAGATGAAATGAGTAAGAAATATAAATTGCTTCAAGAAACAAGACTTCATCAATACCCCAGTTGGCCAATATAATTCTGAAGGCAAACAGAATTATAAGAAAGTTTTCCTATAGAAAAGGTGTAATCTTGAGATCACAGTCAGTATATCTGGAAGAGAATGCCACTCCGGGTCCCTACCAAGCCCGTGGAAGGGACTCAAGAGCTAAGGTCCCCCTCCTGAAGACTGGCCCCCAGTCGGCCCCCAGTGGGAGCTGCTGTTCAGCTAGGATCAGCAGACCCCGCAGCTGTGCCTACACAGGAATAACCCGCCATCAATGGCGTAAAGAGGAAAACTCCAGGAGCAGGACTTGACACAGGACTCACACTGCTTCCAGGGAGCTGAAGACAAGGAGAGGGGAGGAGGCCTGCCGTCTGGAAGGGCATGCTGTCGGCGAAGCCAAGGTTCTGCGAGGTCACCGGAAGTGAGCACTTTGAAAATCCTTTAAATGACTGCTTGTTCCTTGTGTCAAGTGCACCTCCCCACAGCCTCTGTGCAGGCAGGAGATGGTCTGCTCGCTCAGCACTGGGGCTCCAGTACCTGCACGGAGCCGGCACACGCGGCCTCAGCTAAACGGCAGGCAATGCAAACAGGCCCACTGTTCCACCAACTCATCCCCTGTTCTGGGTCACAGGCTTGGGGTGTGCGGCGGGGGGGTGGGGATGGGACAAAGGTTTGAGGTCCATCAGCCCAAATGGGGCATGTCCCTCAAGTCAGGGAATATACTTAACTCCCCCATACATCTGAGTGACAAGATGATGAGGGTCTACAAAGCCTTCTGGGAAGGAGAATAAAAATCTGCAAAAACTGTTCAATAATATTTAAGTTGGTATGTGATAAATTAGTCCTGTTTCACTTGCGGGTCATTTTTGGGTTTTGTTCATATTGCTAAATACGAACGACTGATAGGGTGACATGTATTTGAACCGAGCAGTTTATGTGCCTTTGGAAATTTTTTTTTTTTTTCCTGAGACACGGCAATCAGCAGAAAAATATGAGTTAGCATTTTTACATTCCGTTTTCTTCTTCGATATGATACTACAAACTACCAATAAATAAAGCCAGTAAGATAGAAAAAAAAAAAAAAAGGAAATACTTCCAAAGAATGGTGAGATAGAAAGAGAGAGAGAAAGAGAGAGGGAGGAAGAGGGGGCAAGGAACACAAGCCAGGTTCTGAGCAAGGCCTCCACCCATATTCACTCCCTCAAGCAATTCTCAGGGAGCCACGAGTCTGGCAAACGCTGACTGTCTCAAACTCGGCCCTTTCCTCTCCTGGAGGCCTGTGAGGTCCGTTCACAGAGCTGGACTTAGCCTGGAATGACAACATCTCAGAAGTCCCCTGTTTCCAACTTTGTTCCCACAAGGTCTGTGACCACCACGTGACACGGTGCATGGGATCAGCCGCTGAGATCGCTCCCAAATTAGGAAAAGCGGTCAGGTGTAAAAGAAGCCAGAAGGGAAGGCAGAGCGTATCTAACCTGGGAGAACATCCCTGCCTTTCTCGTGTGACAGGAGGTGCTGGGCACACGTGGGGTGTCCCTGACCGACCTGCAGGGGCTGCTCGTGGTTTCTGCTCCCAGGGGACGGCACACAACACAGGCGGCACTCGCTGACCTGCGACTTTACACACATCTTCCGTCATCTACCGTAAACTGCAGGACAGCAAACCTCCAACGCTGGACTGGAATGGCCGGCAGCACGGCTGCAGTCCGGGGTTTGCTTAGGGAAATCAGGGAGCAGCCGATGCCTGGACCCCCCTCACCCCTGCCTGCCCCAACGGGAGCCCGGAGGCCCTTCCTCCAGTTTTCTGACCCCTGCCCCTGCCTGCAGACGCCACCTGGGTGCCGGGGAGCTCGGCAAAGGCCACAGTGGTGCCCCCACCACCATAGCACAGGAATCAGCAACAGCCCAGGGCTCCGCGCCTGCTGACTAGTAAAATAACTCCTGGATGAGAGACGATGGAAGGCTACATAATAATTTATATGTATTTGTTAAGATTACATATTATTTTCATTTTATCCATTTAAAATTTTTAACAGTGAGCTTGTTTTAAAGGTCTCTCCATTTCCAAGAATGTAAATGCACTGAACTTTACAAGCTGCTTTCCAAAATTAGGTCAGAACAGCCTAACGTAGGTGGTGCCCCTTCCCCACCCTCCCCTGACCTTGCCCCCCCAGACAGCTAGTGCTGCCCTGCCCAGCCCAGCTCCCTGGGGTTGCTAGGCTGGGCTATGCCCCGCCCCGGGGCTTCCCAATGGGGCTCCCTGCAGAATTCTGTTCTTCTTTCCTCAGGGCCATTTGACACAGTAGCAAAAACGGTCTTCTTAAAATACAAATCAGAGGCTTAAGGCTAAACATGAAGTACTAGAACCCACATGATTTTCTCTTTCCAAATTATCTCTTCAAAGAGAAGAAATAAGAAAGGAATAAACCCACAAGGACCAAGAGAATAGGAGAGGAAACACAGCAGGTAAGAGTGGCCCCCAGACTCTGAGGAAATGAAAGGGAGTGAAGGAAGACGGCATCTAACGGCCTGCTCTGGACAGTAAGCCGGTTTGCCCTTCAGAACCCCAGGAGAGGTGCTGTGAGAGGCGGGGGTGAGGCCAGTGCTGGACCCTAAGCATGTGGAGCAGTGACACCCCTCCCCCTCCCCCCCATGGGGCTGGAGGAAGGAGAGCGCTGGCAGATGTCCAACATCTTCAAGACATGCTCCAGGTTACTCTGCCATCTAGACGATGGGGACGTTGCCCAAATTCACGCAGGCCTGGCCACCAACTGTAACTGAGTCAGGATGCACAAGGAGCAAGTATTGGAGGTTTCTTAACACAGTCATCATCTACAGCAGTTGTTCCGGAATAGACATGTCTACGGGCGCCTTCCCCTCACTCCTCTAGGGCTCAGTTCACTGAACAGCTGGGCAGAGATGAGAGCGAGGCTGACAACTGGAGGGAAATGGACGTCTAAAGAGCAAGGCTCCCAGCCCTTTCCTCAACTGGGTCTCAGAGTACTCACCCTCCACTCTCCATTCCCAGTAGGAGACCAGAAGCGTCTTTCCTGCATCAATTAAACAGTCCCATAGATCATCTAGAGTCCTCCGAAAAGGGATCACCCAAGGCTGGATCACTACAGTAATGACACTAGTTTAAGGAATCTTGCCTACACAGCTTCTAGGTAGCTTCTTCAATGCCTTTGTCATCCGTGACCATCAACAGCCAGGGACCATCAGGCAGCTGAAGGAGGGTCCCAATAGGAAAGAGGGAGACAAAACACAGAAACAAAAGCTTGCTAGCTCTTGAAAATAAACATAAAATAGCCAAACAAAAAAAAAAAAGAAGAGTTTGAAGATAAAGCCGAAGGATATCCCAGAAAAGAGAAATGAAAACAAAACCAGGAAACAGAACAGAAAAGTATTCATTCCAAAAAGAGTAAGCACATGAGAAAGTAACAATATAGAAAATGGGCTCAGAATTAGTTGCCTGAATTAAACCCCAACTACCTAGTACTAAGAGTACAAGCTCAGAACACCACAGATAAAACAATCTGAAAACTTCCAAAGGGCCATCATATAAATAACCAGAAACTGAGTGCACTCTCCCGACTGGAAGAAAAAGAGCAATGCCTTGTTCAAAACAGGGGAGGAGTGAAAGTTATTCTCAATGGAGAATTCTCTTCCCAACCAAATGGCCCATCAAGTAGGAGGGCAGAAGAGATATTTTCAGACATTCAAGGACGGTTTTACTTCGTACCCATTCTTTCCCAGCTATGAAAGGATGTGCCCTTCTAGAATGAGGGAATACATCTAGAAAGATAATCATATAGGATCCTGGAAACAAGAGGTACGACAGAGAAGAAAGTAAAGAGAGCCCCAGAATGACAGTGCAAGTAAGCCCCATAAGAAGAGTGCAGTGGATTGGATGTCTGTGTGCCCCCAGTTCACCTCAATTCACACACTGAGGTGCTCTCAATGTGATGCTATCTGGATGTGGGGCCTCTGGGAGGTGAGTGAGTTTAGATGAAGTCACAGGGTGCGGCCCCCACAGTGGGATGGGGGCCTGTAGAAGGGGGTGAAGGAACCAGAGCACTCTCTCCCCACCAAGACAGTATATAAAGAAAGCAGGTCTGTCAACCAGGCAGAGGGTCTTCCCCAGAACCTGACCATGCAGATACCTTCATCTCAGACCTCCAGCCTCCAGAACTGTGAGAAATACATTTCTGCTGTGTAAGCCATCTAGTCGTCAGGAGATTTGCTCTGGCAGCCAGGACAGACTCAGACAAAGAGTTCTGGGGCAGGCTGAGGGAACTAGTGTGCAAACATTCACTACTCTTATCTCCAGAGTTGGCTCATGCCTGACACAAGACGCCCAGCAGGTGTTTGGTGAACTTATGATAAACAGGGAAGTCTTTAAGCACAGCGGGTTATCAAGATATTGCAGCATGATTTCAATGCATAAGAACACAGTTGATGAGGCCTGACAGACAGGAGATCCTTGGTAACTAACATTGACGGACAAGCCCGGGGTCCTCTGGCTAGAATATATTTTAAAAAGTAAAACTCAGCAGTATATTTTGAGGAAAAAGAAGTACCCTTCCAGACAAAGGATGTAGTTGTTATTTGTCCTTTACTCCCTAGAAAACCGAATCCGTAACTGCACATTTCATTCTTGGCTATCAAAACCCTACACATGGAGCGCGCTCTCCAAAGGGAGTCCTCTGTGAGTGCATGG
The DNA here is from genome assembly GCA_030068075.1 of Paguma larvata. Lineage (NCBI taxonomy): Eukaryota > Metazoa > Chordata > Mammalia > Carnivora > Viverridae > Paguma > Paguma larvata. The sequence continues at coordinate 123,078,364 of CM057827.1, read as the reverse complement.
TCTTTCACGCATGACTGCCGCTTCTCACAGGCTCCCCACGACATCGCATCCCCGAACATTTGCAGGACTGCATTTCTCAACATCTTTTAGAGGCTGGCTGTGGCTGTGACTTTCTTTTTAAATTTTTTTTTTAATGTTTATTTATTTTTTTAGAGAGAGAGGGAGAGAGACGGAGTATGAGCACTGGCGGGTCAGAGAGAGAGAGGGAGACACAGAATCCGAAGCTGGCTCCAGGCTCCGAGCTGTCAGTACAGAGCCTGATGCAGGGCTCGAACTCACAAACCGTGAGATCATGACCTGAGCCGAAGTCGGAGGCTTAACCGACTGAGCCACCCAGGCAACCCCTGGCTATGACTTTCATAGTGTCGACTGTCTTGATAGGCTTCACCCAAAACACAGAGTATATCTAAAGGCATAAATGCGAAGAAAAGAAAATGCTTGACATCTGACTAATGCGCTTATGGAAGCCTTAAAATCCCCTGGAACCATTATAGACTGAGAACGCGAACTGAGAGAAAAGTTCTTGTAGGCACCTTCCGGCTAACCTCTAAAAGTCTGAATGAAAGGAATGTCGTGTTACATCCTCCTTCTTCTTTTTTTTTTTAGTGAAGAGATCTTCTGCAAGAGATGGCACAAGCACGTGTGTTCGGGGGACAGCACTTATTTTGTTAAAAATAAGGCCAAGTCTATGCCCAGACTAGCAGCCGTCCTCCCTTCCTGCATCACCCCAAAGGACTTATTTAGTTCACTAGTATAACTACAAAATAAACACTTTAGACAAAGAAGCCACCCACCTGACAGACTGGATGGAACAGACACCTGCTATGATCCTAAGAAGAATCCAAAATAAATGCCAGTTCAACAGCTCCTTTTCTAAAAGGGCAAATGTGGACATAAATACTTCACAGGTGAGGCCGTGCACCTCCACAGAAGGGTACTGATGCTGATACTAAGATCGTGGCCAAATTGGCTTCTAGTGGCACCTTTTAGTCATTCAGCACATTTAACAATTGCCATCAACTTCTATACAAAGCCCTATTATAAAATGGCTTCCGTGGAGAGGTAAGGAGACTTTCTTCTCATCCTCAATGTGGTAGGACAGGAGAGGAAGGGGGAAATGCAGATTTCAGGGAAAACTTTTTTTTTTTGGATATAAAATTTATTATAGGTTACAAATCACCTTCAGAATTAAGAACAGGGAATATAAAGTATAATCCAAAGCAAAAATTTCACTGAGACAGACATTAAGGCCAAGTCTGTGATGAATGATGCAGAAATCATCTGTGATTCCTGAAACGGAGGCGGGAGGGCTACAACAGAGCAGCAGAGGCTGGGTGGAGGCTGGGCGTCTGGTCCCGGTGATCAGGCTGTCCTGTCCCCATCCCACCCTCTAGGGCCAGCCCCTGGCTATGAGTGCACACCACCCCACCCCTCTATCTATTCCCTTCCACTTTTGCTCCGTCACCCTTCCCACCTGTTCACATCAAGTGATCTTAGTGCTTCTGGATCTCATTTCTGCCTTTGTAGTATTTTAGGCATTTGCTTTTGCTTTGGGGATTCCTTGCAAAGTTCTCCTCAAATTATCTTTGTTTTTATCTTGACTAGTTCCCAGTTTTATTGCTTTTATTTGGATTTCGCCTACTTTTTTTTTTTCTTTAAAGATGCCTGGTTGCACTGAAGAAAGCCTCAGGTGAGATGAAACCAAGCCATTTTGCTCCTGGGCACTTGAATGAGGAACGGCTGGATCACTAAGCTGAACATCTGTATCTTCTGTGCATTGTCCCTCTTTTCCTCAAATTGTGGCTAACGTGCTGTTCACCACAATGTTCTCTACTAAGCAGGTAAGAGGCAGGGACGATTTAATTTCCGGACCCCAGGCAATTGCCTGGATCCAATAGGAATGAAGTCTTCTACTTTTAAGAGATATAATCACATGACTAAAGTAAGTGTTAAGCAACTTAGTGGTAATAGAAATAAAACTACTATTTCAGAATACTATTTCAGAAACACTATTTCAGAACTACTAAGTTCAGAATGTAACAATTTAAAATAAACGTTAAGAAATAAGACCATAGGGAGAACTTTATTGCTTTTATGCTACTAGTGAGTTGTAAGACCTTGGAGGAGTCACTTGAATTTGTTGGGTATCAGAGTTTTCTCGTTTATAGAATGACTATATTGTTTTAGGGGTTCTTTCAATGTGAAGAATCCTAAGATCTTATGGGATCTACGTGCTAGTTTCATAATCAATCACATAGGATTCTAAAGTCATACTTTGATGTTCTACCCATCCATCCTGATATGGTTGAAGATATAGCTTAGAATGCTACAAGATTCTACCTTCACCTGAGTCAAACTATATTTGGAGCATTAAAAGATACCACCATATCCCGGTTAACCGCTTCCGTCTTAGAAAAGCAAACCTCCAATTCTTTTTTTTTTTTCATGGTTATTTATTTATTTGTTTGCTTATTTATTTATTTTAGGGGGGGGTGGGAAGGGGCAGATTTAAAGAGACAGAATCCTAAGCAGGCTCCATGCACAGTGCAAAGCCCAACAGGGGACTCAATCTCACAACCATAAGATCATGACCTGAGCCGAAATCAAAAGTAAGACAGATGCTTAACTGACTGAGCCACCCAGGGGACCTGCAAACCTCCAATTCTGCTATAAAAATAGTTAAGAATAGAAGATTCAAAACAGTTCATGGTAGTAATGCCATGGGGCAACAAATACATAGGCTTTTTTGTTACAAAGGCTGTTTTGAACACTATGAAAGTTACTTTTAAGAAGACTTCATTATTATGCAGTATAGTTCAATAATCTGTCATTTGGCACAGTTTTCCCAAGAATATTATAGAATGGAAAGTTAAAAAGTACTACAGGAGAAAACACAGATCTGTTTATACAGGTTTCTTCTATAATCACAAGGTCATTCCTTGCTTAAAAAACATGGAGGAGGCTTTTTAGAATACATACAGCACCACTGACAGTTTCATTTAATTCCCAGTGTCCATAGTACAGCCCTTAAGCTTTGTTCTAAAAAGTGCCCCCGTAACCTTGGATTCCGGAAAAGCTATCTCCTGTACTGTGAGATGTTTCAGGACTGTGACTCATTCTACGGTAAATCTGAGAGGGGCTAACAAATATCAAGGTCACGCTATTCCCAGGAACTTCTAGCCCAGCTGGGAGCACCCATCAACTACCCACATCTAATCTTCAGTTAAGGAACACCGACTGCTACAGTCTTCATTAGCAAATGTCCTTGGCATCCTCTGCGAGGAAGGCCAACATTCTCATTAAGTCACGGTTTTTCCTGCTAACTGTTTACATTAGTGTCCATCGTAAAATATGCATTTCAGCTGCATCAACAGACTATCACTGCTCCAGATCGATGGATACTTCTTCGTTCTGATTTATGCAGCATTTCAATTCTTTGCAGAGAATTTTTCTTATCCTTTTGTGCTGAAAAACGTTCCAAAGAAAAACATGGGTTGCCTAAATGTCAGGAGATCATAACTGGTAATAGTTTCAAAATAATCTCACTCACGAATTTTAAATATTTAAATTAACATTCTCATATATCTACAGGTAGGGTTTTTCCAGAGAATTTACCAGCTGGAACAGGACCTTTTGAGATGAAAGAGAAAATATGTTAATAAATTAGGCCAAGATCACTGGCGAAAACTGGCCTGTCCCCGGCTCTTGGGACATATGGTCACACCACATGCCCCCATTAGGTCTCTCTCCTAATTCGTTTGTATAGGCTTTGCCAATTTTCATCCAATTATTAAGTTCAAGGATTAGGTGCTTTGTATTTTAAAGAGTCCATTTAAAAAAGCAGATTTTTCATGGGAATTATGCTGGGCTTCTAAGTGGTAAAAAAATAAGAGCTGTATGTTTGTGTCTTGAACTGTTAGTGCCAAATTCTGAAATCTAATTCTCTTTTTGAGAAGTCTGATGCATTTCAAAAGAACTGAGAATTCAGCATGGCAACATATTATGAGAACTGTTTGTAGTAATGTGATGCTTCTACATAAGACAATAAGCAAAGTGACCAAACTGAAATCAACAGAGTTTGCGAGTTAACATTTTGTGGTTTGAACAGTCAACATCGACAGTGGAAACAGAATGCCCTTATCTGCAGTCAGAAAACTATCTAAACTTCTATCTCTGCTCTTTAATAACGTTTGACCTTGTAGGAGTCAATTAAGCTTTCCGGGCATTGCCTCCTCCCGGCCCCCTACAGATAAAGAAGCAAATGTGGCAGCATTACGAAGAATGAATGTATGCACAACTATCTCTAAAAGAACAAAGTCTTACGCAAACGTAGCACCAAATACTTACTGAACACATTAAAGGCACTCTCCCAGGCACGAGAATCTAAAAGGTCAAGTACAAAGAAAGATAAGCTTGCACACAGAGATAAAGCAGAGTGGGCAGCATTACAACCTCAGCCCGCGCCTGCTCTCAAGGGCTCTCCTCTATATAAGTGACTCCCTCTAAACCTGACTCACGGCAGGGGCTCGGGGCCAGTCACCGCTGGCCACCACATACCCCCTCACAGGGCTCCTTCCTAACGCTGGCTAGTCAATAAGTGGCCACATACAGCTCTAGCCCTGGGGTGAAAATCCATAGGAAAAGCCAACTTAAGCTGCAGCCTAAAAGATCACCAAAAAACAAACCAAAACAAAAATAAAACTAAAAACAAACTTACTGGGCAATATTGGGGAAGTGCACCGGGCTGGGGAAGCTGAACAGGGACACATATGAACACAGGCCCAGTGGGGTCAGATCTGATTTTTTACAGAAAAGCCTAGAAATATGGCTATTTTTGTGTAAAGTTTCCTAATTTTTAAAAGTTAGCCACCAATTCAAATTTTAGAATGAGAGAGAAATATGAGCCAAAATAAACCTATGGACCAATTATGGCCTACAAGTTCATTTCCTTCCAGGATTTTTTTAAGTCAAGATCCCTGATTTGCTGTGGTATCTCATTCTAAATAAAGACATTTTAAACCATTTTAACTTACCACATTTATCAAGTAATATCTTACACACACACACACAACACCGAAAGATTCAAGCAGGCTTTAAATGATGAAAGCCTAGGGGCGCAGGGGTGGCGTAGTCGGTTGAGCATCCGACTTTGGCTCAGGCCATGAACTCTCTCTCTCTCTCTCTCAAAAATAAATAAAGATTAAAAAAATTTTTTTTAAATGACGAAGGTCTAATGAGTTAGGACAACCCAGTGGAGTTGTGATCACAAGATAAGGCCACCAGAGGAGGGCAGCAAGGCCAGTGAGTGAGGGGAACAAGAGCACAGCCCAATTCCTGTCTGCTCCAGCCTTCCAAAGTACAGCTTCTATTTGAGAACCCAGTGGTAGGTGTCAGAGCTTTGTTTCAGGCATTTAAGTCAGTATTTCTGCCACACGGTGGTGAGGGAGCCTGCATGGGGACTCCCTGGCTTAATAATCCTGCAGCTAACCCCATGTAAATCTGAGAAGAGGCTCTCACTCTGCAATTACCCAACAAAGGCTTGAGTTCTTACAGTTTTAAGAAAAGGGGAAAGGGGAAGGAAAGGGAGTGTTTCCGGGGGAAGGGGAAGCTCTTAAATTCTACAGTATCAGATTTCTAGAGAAGCGATACAAATAAACATTTTCTAAACACAGGCAACCAACAGAGGAGCAAAGGCAGTAAGATGAAGCGGACAGTCTTTTCAGCAAATGTTGCCAGAGCAACTGAAGAGTCACAAGAAAAAAACAAACAAAAATCAACCTGGACATCGACTTTAAACCCTTCACAAAAATTAACTCAAGATGGACCACAGACCTAAACGTAAAACGCAAAACTATAAAAGTCCTTGGAGATAACAGGAGGCAACACAGAGGACCCTGGGTATGGAGGTGACGCTTTAGATACAGCATCAAAGGTGTGATCCATGAGAGAAATATAATTGAGGAGCCGGACTTCATTAAAATTAAAAAACTTCTGCTCTGCAAAAGGCAATGTCGTAAGAATGAGAAGAAAATCCAGAGATTGGGATAAAATGTTTGCAAAAAACATATCTAATAAAGGACAACTGTCCAAAATATACAAAGAACTTTTAAAACTCCCCCAAAGAAGATATGCAGATGATCAATAAGCATGTGAAAAGATGTTTAACATCATATAACATTAGAGAAATGCAAATTAAAATGAGATAGACCACCACCACAGACCTATGAAAATGGACAAAATCCAAAATACTGATAACACCAACTGCTGGTGAGGATATGGATCAATAGGACTTCTCACGGGGCGTCTGGGTGGCTCAGCAGGTTAAGCGTCTGACTCTTGGTTTTGGCTCAGGTCATGATCTCATGGTTTCGTGAGTTCAAGCCCCACATTAGACTCTGTGCTGACAATGTGGAGCCTCTTGGAATTCTCTCTCTCCCTCGCTCTCTACCCCTCCCCCACTCATGCTGTCCTTGTCTCTCTCAAAATAAATAAATAAAACTTAAAAAAAAATAAAAAAAAAATAGGACCTCTCGTTCATGGGTAGTAGAAATGCAAAATGGCACAGCCTCTAAACACATTTGGCAGTTTCTTACAAAATTAAATGTACTCTTAACTATAAGATCTAGCAATTATATCCTTGGTATTTAACCAACTGAATCGGGAACTTATGCCCACACAAAAACCTGCACACAGGTGTAGCAGCTTTATTCATAAATTCCCAAACTTGCAATCGACCAGTGTGTCCTTCAAGCAGGTATTGAGGGGATAAACTATGGTACATCCAGACAACAGAAAATTATTCAGCAGTAAGAAATGAGCTCTCATGCCACGAAAAGACACAGAGGAACCTCTAATGTGTATTATTAAGTGAAACAAGCCAATCTGAAAAGGCTACATACTGTATGATTCCAACTATAGGACATTCTGGAAAAGGCAAAACCATGGAGACAATAGAAGGATCAGTGGTTGCCAAGAGTTAGGGGAGAGGGGGATGGAGAGTGGAGCACGGAGGGTTTTGAAGGCAGTGACGTACTCTGTATGAGACCACAATGGTGAACCCACCAGAGAATGTGCAACACCGAGAGGGAACTCTAAGGTAAACTAGGGACTCCGGGTGATTAGGACGTGTCAGTGCAGGTCCACCGACTGTAACAAGCGTACCACTCTGTGGGGATGGTGACAACATGATTGCGGGGTGGGGGGAAGGAGAGGTATACGGGAACACTACGTTCTGCTCAATTTACCTTTAAACCTACACTGCTCTAAAAAACAGCAAATTAATTTTTTAAAAGCCCACAGGCAACCTATTAGGGAAAAAAAAATCGTCAAATTATTTATGTTAATTAAAGCAGATTCTAGGGGAAAACAGTCAATCCTTTTTCTCTGACTTGTTATTTATAATCAATTCTTTTGTTCTTCCCTTCACTCATCAGTCTACTCCCTGCTCTAAGCAAAACAAAACCTTTAGAGGAATATATAAAATCTCTAGGCTTCAGGTCCTTTGTGGAAAGAGATGCGTAGAAACAAAATCAAGTGATTAACAATTCATAATGAGTTAAAATTTTTTGGTCTTTTAAGACAGTAAACTAGAAAGCAAGGAAGAGATTTGTTTTCTTTGAGTATCTGAACATCTCAGTAGAGCTCCTCCTTCCTTCCCCCACACCTCACAGACTCATTTAATCCTTACAATTTTAAACCCCTTAAGGGCAAAACCTGCTTTTGTTCTAGGTGCCTAGCATAAGTAGTTGCGCAATGAGTACTGGCTGAATAAATGAATGGGTGGATGTTATTTCTCCCATTTTACAAATGAGGACAAAAAAGATTAATCACTTAATACTCTAAGTGGCTCCAGACGATATTAAACATCACAATGAAAGAGAAGCAGCATAGTCAGCAGAAGAGGGACACGTTAGGAAAGAGAACATGCATCGTACCACATGCGCCTGCCAAGCAAAGCTACCCTGTCCCCAAGCCAACCCTGCCCCTCATATTCCCAGGCAGACTTTCCGGGGCCTGGTGGGCAGACCAGCCAAAGGTAAGACACACACTCCCCCCCTCCCAACCCCCACCGCCTGTTTCCCTAACTCCCAACAGATACAGCAACAGGAGCTCAGAAGACAGGCCTTGAACATGCGGATTCTATCCTCAGTGACACGAAAGAGGAAAAGCATCCTTAAAAGAGGATCACCTAGGGCCACCCGGATGCCTCAGTCGGTTAAGTGTCTGACTCTGGCTCAGGTCATGATCTCACGGTTCGTGAGTTCAAGCCCTGCATCAGGCTCTGTGCTGACACTAGCCGCTCCACTGGACCAAAGCTCCTTGACGGCAGACCCCACCCACCATTTCTGCAGCTCCAGCACAGAGCAGAGCCCAGCATGTGACAGAATCCCTTAATAAACGTTGACCCAACAGAGAAAATGTAAACAGTGGAGAATTTACATGTACCGAGTACACAATCATCCTACACTTCCAAAATAACCTCCCGACTTCCACAACCATCAGCAGAACCTGTTAGTTACATGTTAGAAAACACGTCTGAACTGAAAGCGTGTCTTTTGACCCTTCAAAGGTACTTGATTTTTTTTAATCCTCATCACCTAACAGAAGTTGAACAGTTTATGATTTTCGAACACGCACAAGCAACATCTCTTGGAAGCTCCGCCGGCACTTTCCCATGCATTCAAGCCTACGAGGTGGCGCAATTCCTATCCACGTTTTCAAACCGGGAGACTCGAGCTGACTCGTTTAGCAACTTGCCCCGTGTCCCACTGTCACAGCTGTCCTCCTGCAGGCACTGCTCTGGGCACAGGGTACACGCAGAGGCCAGGCAGGTCCTGTCGTGCAGCTCACACTCCAGGGCTGGGGCAGGCAGGTAACACCAGAGAGGAGACTGGAGCCCTGAGGAAACACGGAGGGCGGGAGGGGGGAGGCGGGGGACAGGAGAGTGGTGAGTAGGGACAGGCCTCTGTGGCAGGGGGAAATGGAGCAGAGACCTGACAGAAGCGAGGGGGAGGGAGGGAGGAGTTCCAAAGGCACCGTCAAAGACTAGACAAAACGTGGTACTCTCTCTAGAACATTCATTTCTTCAGCAAGTGTGACTCACATAATCTGTGAGAGGGCCACACCTGGGGGCAAATAGCAGGAACCTCGGCTGGGACACTGGTCTGAACGTCCACCCTGGAGCTCTCTGAACATGGCGCCAAGTCCCCTCCCAACCCGCTGCTCATTCTGTGCCAGCCTTTCCATGGTCGTGGCAAGGCTCGTGCATGTGTGCAGCAGGGCCAAGTACAAGTCTGAGGTTTCGGTAATGGAGTGAGTGTTGGGGTACTGTAATGGTATAATCAGTAAGAAAGACTTAAAAGCTACCCCAAACTTTCTGAACACATATGTAAACTCCATGGAACCAAATGGTGGTCAGATGAAGCAGAAGAGCAAGCAAGAGTGGAAAAGCCCCTTATTTAATGTGCACACAACACAAGCAATCCTGGGGGAAGGAAGACCTGGTGACAGTACCACTCTCTGTCTACACCAAGATGACGGGGACCTTCGCTTTCTAAGAAAATCCGCTCCCTAGGCAAAAGAGAGCATGGCAGGATCATTTTCATGCTGTGAGTAGACAGTCTCCACAATGGGGGGGGCGGCGGGGGAGCAGAGGAGGAAGAACCATTCAGCCCGGATTTCCACACCTCTCTCTCCACCCACTTCCTCCCTCACTTACGGGCAGCTGCCCACTGCCCTGCCCTGGCCGAGCACCAGAACAAAGTGGGATCCAAATGCCAGCCCAGCTGTCTTTTAGAGTGGAAGTGACTCAAAAGGACTAAGCAGCTTCCCCGCCCCCATGCCCTCTGGATGTAGCTACTGCGTCTTCGGCAGTAAAGCCATTACTGGTAATAGTAGTGAAGTGATCTTTACGATAGAAAAAAGAAAAGAAAGTCATTCCTAAAGGTTAAGAATGGGTAACTGGTTTTATTACTGACATTTATTTACACCGGGGCCTCCAGCACCCTAGGCTGAAGGCAAACAGAATGAAAAAGTTCATTCATGGTAATGCTATCTCAACTAATTAAATGATTTACTCCCCTGCTTCTTCCTTGCCCTGTACATATGGACACATTTTACAGGGATACCTAAGAAAGAAACAGTTAAGCAGGGTAACACTTTATCTAGTATTCTATTTTGAAATGATACATTTCACTACTGCACTTCAAATGATAACGTCTTAAGTTAACTGAGCTTTGAATTCTGTGGCCAATACAATTATCTAGCCATCATTCTTGCCCTTAGAGTCCTTGTTTCCTATCTAATATTTGGCACCATTAAATAACTAACAATCCAGTGCTCCAAAGAGAAGGGGAGGTTTGACTCTACACACCAAAGATGTTTGACTGATGTTTTCATTAGTCACACCCAGAACTTTCTACTCCTGCTATAACCACTGCACATGCTCCGTCTCCAAGTCCCTGCACACCCGGACTTTCAAATCTTGTCTCTATTTCCAAATTGAATAGCAACCTCTGACTCTGTGTGCACACGTGTCTGGTTGGGGGAAAGGCAAGGCAGTGAGGGCTGTGATGGGTGAGGGATGGGGGATAACCACTGGTCGCTCTGAAAGGTCAAAATTCTGTTTTCTTGAATTTTTTAAATGTTTATTTATTTTTGAGAAAGAGAAAGAGTGTGAGAGGGAGAGGGGAATAGAGAGAGGGAGACACAGAATCCAAAGCAAGCTCCAGGCCCCAAGCTGTCAGCATAGAGCCCGATGCAGGGCTCGAACCCACAAACCATGAGATCATGACCTGAGACGAAGTTGGACGCTTAACTGACCGAGCCACCCAGGAGCCCCTCAAAATTCTATTTTCAAAAGTACACTTCTGAAAAGGATGACAAAAAGATAAGATCTCATCTACTTCTTTTCTCAAGGTTTCAATCAGATTCCAAAATATGTATCTTGTAATAAAGATCAAGTACAATGAAATAAAGGGGGATTTCATGAATAGTCTTACAAAGAGCACTTACTATCTGCACTGTAAGCAGTGTGAGGTTTAAAGTGCCATCTTGTAGAAATACTCAAACCAGACATGATTAAGATTTTTAAACCTTTTTATTATTATAAACAATATGCATTCATTATAAAATGCTGAAAAGAGGGAGAATCACTTATAAACCTACTCTGGGGACATTTGACAAATACTCATTCTAATGCACATACTCACATATAGGGTAACGAAACCAAATACATTTTGCAAACTATCCAGTATGTATATACTTCTAAGTACATCCTGTCTGAGTAATTATTCTACTTTTGAGTATCTTATTTTCCTGTTATAGTTAACAACACTAACTCCTAACTAAAACTGAGTCATTCTCCTATTTGTCAATCAGGACTTTCTAACCAAAGAAAAAGAAACACTAAAATTACAAGCCACAAGCAAAGCAAATGTTTCACAGATGTGAGCAAGCTTAAAGGATAATGTAAATGAATAAATCATATGTCAATCGAAGGGCGAAGGGCAGAAGTACAAATTTTTTTCGCAAAAGAGCTAAGGGACAGTAACCAGAGAATTTCACATAGATTTAAATTCAAGTTGCCTTTTTTTTTTTTTTTAAAGTAGGCTCCGTGTCTAGTGTGGAGCCCAGTGAGGGGCTTGAACTTAGGACCCTAAGATCAAGACCTGAGGTGAGATCACGAGTGGAACACAACCAACTGAGCCACCCAGGCACCTCTAGTTGCATATTATCTTGACCCAAGTTAGTCAACATAAAGTATCTATAAATATACAAAGTAGACATGTATATGAAATAAGCATACTCTAACTAAACAATCACTCATCAAACCCTGTAAGTATGAATTGTGCTGGAAGAAATGAAAACCTCTTTCTTCCCAAGCCTCCTGGTCAGGCATGTTCTGGTGTCCCATACCGATGTGGAGTCCAGGTGTCAGACATTACTGTGCCATTGCAAAGAGAGGGGAGAGCTTTAATATACAAGCCCTGTTCACTGGTTGAAACCAGAAAAACTCAAGAGAGGTAAAATAAAACAAGAATTTTATTCTTAGTACCCAGCCATAACCCGTTACTATCTTAGGGTCCAAGTGATGTCAAAATAAATTTGAATGTGAATGCCCTGGTTTCTTTTCGGATGCACTGGTCTAACACACTAAAATGTTACATTGGGTGTATGAAAGCTTAGCAGTTCACAATGAACTACAGGCATATTCTAGAATACAAAGGAGCAATTCATGTTTACTTTTAATTATTCTTTGTTTCACCTTTCTCACAAGTATGTAACTAAGCAAATACTTAAGAATCATGAACTTTGCTTTATTTTCTTCTTAGGGTGGTGTTAATCCAATTAGAGATTTTCCTTAAATTATTGATAAATTTGACTGCAAGTCCATTAATTACATTCCTTCTTTAAACATCGGGTTAAGCTTTGATAACTAACACTAAGGCATTTCCACATTCCCCAGACGCATCCCCAGTCTCCAAGTTATGGAAAGGATAAAGCTAAAAGCAACATAATATAAATTTAAAAGAAAACACCCTAAAGGAAACTTTCCCATTTGGACTGGTTTGATGGTTTCATTCTATATTTTGAGAATATTCCCAGGTTCTTATAACCTCACTATTACAGCCAGAATAATTTTCTAGAAGAGAAAAATTTAGGCGAAATACCTACGGACAGCCCAAATGGTGGCATTTACACAGAGTTAAATTATAAGAGCATCATATAAAACAAACACCAAATCTAAACTACAAATAAAATATATAATGATGACCAGTTCCTAACAGGCAATGATTCTTGCCAATGGAAATCCTTGGGAGAAGCCTATTTCCTATTTAGACCTCATAATTAGGTGCTTTTTAACCTAAAAGTTAAAAATTAAACTGCATTGCACAATTGTATTTCTTCAATGTCTGTCCTGGGTACACTGCCATGATTTCTAAAAGTGATACTCAGATGCCTTGCACTTGCAACCTGAGAAACTCAATCTACAAATCCACCACAGAGGAAAGGCTACTCTGGATGTAAAGATTCAACTACAGGATGTAAAGGTTGCTTTCAGTCATTGGCACAGACTGTGGGGACAGACAGTGGCCCGGCTCCAGCTGCCTACCCTCATCTAGTTAGGTGTGACCACACACCCGAGTTCTCTCCCAAACAGTGAATGGAAGCCATGCGCTCCCCTGCCAGCTGGTACCTCCTCAAGGCCTGGCTCTGTGTCCTCAGGCTCTTGTCCCTCCTGTGGCTCTTGTCCCCGCAGCCCTGTAACCACGGTTGAGTAGGATGCTGCAGGCGATGGCAGGGAAGCAAAAGGAGAAGCTGGGTCCCTAACTGACCATAAGGAACAGAGTCCCTGCTATCCTGGAAGGCCTACCCCCCCAGCTCCACTGCATTCCTCAGGCGTCCATCACAGCGGTTAGCCATTTGGTAAGTCATAGAAGTTATACATTTGCCTACATATTAAACATGTGAGCCGATGAACAAACAATTTAAATCCAACTATGCAAAATGACATCTCACAAAAAAAGCAGGATAACTATTATTTTCTGAGTAGTATTTTACATATTATGTCATGTAATCTCATGCCAGCCCTCAGTACAAATGGCCTATGAGCAGCATGGGTCCACTTACACACTGATTGTTTTCAATAAATATGGAACAGTCCTGCAAATGTATTTTCTCTTCCTTACGATTTTCCTAACATTTTCTGTCCTCTAGCTTACTTTACTGTAAGAATACAGTACCTAATACATATACAAAATGTTTTAATCGACTACTTGTTACTGGCAAAGCTTCTGATCAAGAACATGGCATTAACAGTTAAGTTCTAGGGGAGTTAAAAGTTATACACAGGTTTTGGACTGCAGGTGGATTTCTGACTGTTAGGGCACCCCTAACCCCCAGCACTGTTCAAGCGTCAATTGGATTCTTCCCATTTTACAGAGGAGAAAAGGACCTTTGAGAAACAGACCAAACTGACAAGGAAACAGAGTAACAGCACAGTCAAAAACCCAAACACTCATGTCTGCGACTAGAGCAAAGGTCGGCAAATGTGGCCCCGGGGCCACAATCTCCAAGTGGCCTGCTGCTTGTTAAAAGTTTTACTGGAACACAGCTATGTGCATTTGCTTAGCTGCTGCCTCTGGCTGCTTTCTTGAGCCGAGACCTTATGTCACACCAACACCAAAAATATTTACTGTCTGGCCCTTGACAGAAAAAGCCCACTGACCCCTGATCTAAGGCCATTCACCATCACCGTGCCTCCTTTAATAGAAGTAGGAACGGGCACGTGTAGACTTGGCCTAAACAACACGCCTGTTCCCAGATGTGGTGTTCTCCCCACGTGGTTTACCCTCTCGTCTCCTTGCTCTCTGCTCCCTGACCCCACACCCACCTCTCTTGACCAGTGTCAGGTTGTATCTTGCCAACACACCACGTCACGTCTGTGCAAGTCAACACCTCTGTTTTCCTATTTTCTCAGTGCTAACAACCCATTCCAAAAAAGTAATTTCAAAGTCAAAATTTTAAGAGAGTTGTTCAAAAACAAACATATTTGATTCAAGCTTAAATTAAAAACCTGAAAGCAAGAACACCAGAAGCAGAAAACACAATGAATCAAATTCTGCATGCCTTATACTTTGTGGTATATATTCATTCTACTTCGGTTTTGTGCATAAAAGGCAGTTTCAAGAAACTAAAAACAGACACAGCACTCCTCAAAATAGAACCCTCAAAGACCACGAACCAGCAGAGTATGTTCATTTTATGCCTGCTTCTAACCAGCTTTCCAGCTGCATCAGCAACTGGATATGAATGAGTCACAAAAGCTCTCGGAAGCATCGCTGTGAATAAGGAACAAGAAAAAGTGACTTCATACATACAGTTCATTTCATACGACGAATATTTTGTGTATACCCACCACTGTACACCAGGCAAAGCTGTACGGTTATCCAATCCTCTATAGCATAAATATTTTTAATTCCAAATACTCATCATCACCACTCAGGTGACAACCTAGGATGAATAAGACAACATATTTTCACCACTTGAAGTCACTTCATGAGCTAGCTTACTTCTAAAATTCTTTTTTGATTTTCATTTTTATGAGTTTCAAGGTAAAAAAAAAGAGAGAGAGAGAGAGAGAGATTTCGACAAAAGAAAGAATACTAGCTGAAACAAAATCAGGGTCTACGTGCTAGAACACTGAACGTGACTGGTTCAGGGTGATGCATGCAAGGCGCTGAGAAGTGAGAGCCTGCTCTGTGTCACAGGCTGTTTGACCTTAGGCAAATCTCAGTTTAACTGTGAAATGAGGGGGCTAAACATGAAAGTCCCTTTCAAGGTTCTAATTTAGGGCAAATTAATAGTATGGACAAGCTTAAGAAGGATCATGCAAAGCCTGCTCTCTAGTACGATAAAAATGGACAAGCTTCAGGTGACCAAACTCTGGGTCTTTCCGTTGCATCCACCCTCCTGCAGCCCATCAGCAAGGCTCTGACTCTCCTCTTTTCTCATCTGGCTGCAGTAGAAACCTCCTGTCTTCCCTGCCCCTGCCTTACCTTCCTCCGAGCCTGCTGGGTGGTCTTTCAAATACAGAACTCTGGTCATGTTGCCTGCTTGCTGGGAACAATTAAATCCACCAAAAGAACTTCTCTGCAGAATCCCTAGGTTCCCTCACATTCCAGCTACTTCCACCGGGCCCACTTCCGTGGCAGCCTGTGGTTGGGCCAGCAGTTTCCTGCTCTCTATACACGCCAACCTCCAGCCCTGGTCAGCCTCCCCAGGACTCAATCCTTCCCTGAGCCCAGGGCTGCGGGCCTCAAAGGGCCTGTGTACTTTCTGTCACAATATCCCATTGCTCTCCCAGGATCTCCCAGATGTGCCTGCAAGGGGGTGTGTGTGTGTCGGAGGAGCCAATGAGGAGAGACAGGAGACCAATCTCCGTTACTCTCCTTACATAGCAGTGATACTCCAACAGGGGCACACGGCAGAATCATGTGGGATTCTAATGCACATCCCTGGCAAAACCCACCACATCAAGAATGTAAGGAGGCTGGTGTTTGCACAAAGGGACCTCAGGAAGAGTTGCCTATTCTTCCCCCAAACCCTTCTATCAATATCAACGTGGAGGCACTCTCACAGGAAGGACCATCTCGCAAATCCCATGGAACAAGCGGGGGACAAATGGATATACCAGGAAGTACTGCATAAGAAAGATGCCTAAGAATGGGTTCGAAGTTGGTTACCAATCCCAGCCTCCATTCTTAATGGCCTTTGGGGGCTAACCTGCTGTACTCAGTGAGTGGTGAAGGGGCCTCCTTTCCAGTAGAACGCTGGGAAAGCGGGAGGACAGGCAGGAAGGCACCAAGTCACAGGAGCTAAATCTCAGCTGAAGGCTACAGCTGTGAGTCACGGGATGGAGAGATTACAAGAGGTTACAAGGACTAGCGGCAGGGAAGAAATGCAGACAGGCGTTCCCTGGCAGCTCCGGTGGCCCTGGGCTGGTAGGGACTGGCCTTTTCTTTTGATTTGAGAGATGCATTCTCAGGGAGACCAGGCTAACCAGATAAAAAGGAAGGAAAGGAAGACTGTCACCTTCCACCTTTCCTGAAATGGGCCCAAGAGAGAACTGCGGCTGCCGTCATGCCTGCCAAGCTGTGACAGGAGGGGTTAGAAGTGATCTCAGATCCGCAGCAAGCCAGCCAGGGCCCAACACCACAGCCCTCCGCCTGTGCTCTAGCTTTCAATCTGAACTAATGTGATGGGTCAAACTGCATTCTGTGAGCTTTAGCAACTTCAGACACTGCTTACGACAAGCTCTCTTCCTACCTGGCCCCAGAGAGGAAGGATGCACAGACCTGGAAGGGGCAGCAGGGTCTGAAGCTCAGGGGTACAGTCTGCAGTGAAGGGCCAGGGTATCTGCGACCACTGGCAGCACTTACTGGTACAGATGGCACAAGGTGACCCCAATAATTTAGGGTGTTAGCTTTTTTTTTAACTTTACAAAGGTTGATTAATAAACGTCAGTTTGCTTGTTTAGGAATTCTGGAGAGGTAGTTAAGACCAAAGGTTAAAAATTATAAAATAAGGACCAATAATTAAAGGTTACAAGAAAGCAAGCACAGGTCAACTGTATTAAGAATTGAACACCTAAAAGCAGGCTTTCATGTGGAGTGCACTGGCTTCCAGAACCATAAACCCCCCTAAAAGAGGGAAATGAGGGGGTGCAGAATATAGAACGGCAGAGCAGGTACCCAGAGGGCACTCAGCAGATCCTGTCCACAGCCCCCCGCCCCCGCCATGCACTGTCTCTACCCATTTCATAGCTGGAGATACACCCAAGGGAACAGGACAACAGGGGACAACAGAGGCACTACTCAATCCAATACAAAGCCTTCCCAATTTTATAGTCACTCAATCTACTTCTAAAAAAGCAAATAATTTCCAAAAGCCCCCATGAGAAAGCTGCTGGGGCTAAGAAAATACCATCTCGAAGAGTTAAGACCATTTCACAAATAGAGTAATCAATTCAGGTAAGAATCATCAATGGGGGGCGCCTGGGTGGCTCAGTCGGTTGAGCGTCCGACTTCAGCTCAGGTCATGATCTCGCGGTCTGTGAGTTTGAGCCCCGCGTCGGGCTCTGTGCTGACGGCTCAGAGCCTGGAGCCTGCTTCACATTCTGTGTCTCCCTCTCTCTCTGCCCCTCCCCCACTCATGCTCTGTCGCTCTCTCTCTCTCAAAAATAAATAAACATTAAAAAAAATTAAAAAAAAAAAAAAGAATCATCAATGGATGCTAAAATTAGTGGATGGCAGCTAGAGGAGGAATCGGATAGGAATAGGTCTCAAAATATCTCCCTAAAAATACATATTAATTAAAAAAGGAAAACGGTAATTTTACAGCGGAGACTTAATAAGAAACAGTTAATCGTGCCCATTGGAGTCACAATGACATCATGTGTCTCCTGATATGATGCACTGAGGAGGACACACGTCACTTAGCCAGGGATCCAGCAGATAATCCCAAACTGAGGAATACTGCAAGATAACTGGCCAGTACTTTTTGACAATGTCAAGGTCAAAATTAAAGCATACTTAAGAGCCATGTTGAGTAAATGCTGCCTGTGACCCTGAACTGCAGTCTAGAAGGTTTTTTCAGTTTTGCTTTTAGTTTATTTTTTATTTTTGCTATCAAGGATGTTATTAGGACACTGGTGATATATAAATAAAGTCTGTGGATTAGATAACAGTGTTATGTCAATATTAATTTCCTGATTTGATTATTGCATTGTGTTTACATAAGTGAATGTCTTAGGAAATACACACTGAAGTACTTATGGGCAAAAAAGAGTATTCTGTCTATAAATTACCCTCAAATGGCTCTTGAGAAAAATCATACATATAGAAAAATAACAATATAAAGCAGATGTGGAAAAGGTTAACAATCAGGGAATCCAGGTGAAGGACATATGGGAGTTCTTTGTAATATTCTCGACACTGTTCTAAAATTATTTCAAAATCTAAAAGTTACCAAAAAGAGAGGTTAAAAATGACAGTGATGGCTTTCTGCAATACTGCATACTTCACCCACCCACAAATTAATCATGAACTTCTGGTAAGAGATTTCTTAAACGTTCTTTAGCTGCTCAAAGATATTTTCGGAAGTGTAAAGCAAGAAACCTTTGATCTATAATCTGTTTTATTAAACCTTAGGTTTCACCATTTTATCTTTCGGATCTTTCCTTCCCTTTTTCTTTTTTTTAAAATAACCAGCATGGTAATGCTTCATTATATTCTTTGAGGTTTCCTGGACAAAAACCTGTTACTATTT
Organism: Paguma larvata; assembly: GCA_030068075.1. Lineage (NCBI taxonomy): Eukaryota > Metazoa > Chordata > Mammalia > Carnivora > Viverridae > Paguma > Paguma larvata. Next base: position 123,059,533 of record CM057827.1, on the reverse strand, counting down.
CTGTCTCTAATTCATCCTTTTTTGCCTGCTGTGTTGTGAGCATGACATCAATTTATTATAACCAATAATTTACAGTGCCTCCTAGTCAGTCACTAAATTACCACCATACACACTGATGATTCAGAGGGGAAAAAGTCGGTATGTACTACTGGAACCGGCACACTCATCAGCTGTTCGAGAAAAAGACTGGTTCTTGTATTTCCCCTTAATATAAAGCAGCCATCAACCAACATGGTTCCTACAAAGCTTCCTAATAAGTAGGAAAAAAAAAAAGCTCTACCAGACACTATCTGAGCTACTCGCTGAAAGATCCATATTCACACCTAAAGAGTATTGTGAAAACATGTTAGGAATCCGACATTTCTATGGATGACTGTTAGTATCAGCCACTCTGATATTTAGATACACAAACCCACATACACTTATTCTGCTCAAAGAGAACTTTAATTGTGAAGATGGTTTTGTAATGGTATGGTATAGTTTCCTATTTCGAGTACCTATAGCTAGTAACATGTTGCATTATTAAAACAATAGTATTTGAGGGCATTTGATTTTTGATGAATGTTACGCAGTATTTGTGTGACTAAGTGAGAAGTTTAGTTTCAAACCCAAACCTAAGTCGACTCTCCTTTCTCACAGGTAGTCTCTGAGCAAAGAGGTAAAATCCAAGAAAAGACCGAGGCCACATGGGCCTGCTCAGGCCCACGCGCCAGGCATGAGATTACACACACGATGGAAAACTTAACAGGTCTCAAAGCTGCAGGACAACCAACTCCCAGATGTTTGTTTTTAAAGAGTCACAGGGTCTCTGGAAGAAAGCAACTAAGCCACGGGGAAAGGGTGGGGGATGGGAGGGGGTACAGGACACCTCACAATATCCTGGACAGGGAGTAAGCCACTCCTCAGCTGGTTTAATTCCCTGGGCTCCAAAGATGGAGCTGTGCTAAGTGCTACAGTCACAACTGAGATTTGTTTCCTCTGAAAACGAGAGAAGCATTTATGTGAGCTAACTACATATAAGTAACGCTTCAGAAAATAAACAGTTATCACATTATTCATTGAAAGAACGTGGTGTCCTATATAAGGTAGTGTACTATGGAAGCTAGAAAGAAGAGAGGCGTTAGACCACATCAATCAACTGGCTACAGAAAAGAAGAAAAGACTACAATATAACCTATGAGAAAAGAAACGTAGCTTTTTCACTTTCTGCACATAGAAGTATCCTAAGGGCAGGGAAGAATGAAAGCACATTCCAGAGTTTGGAGGTACATAGCCTAAAGCAGTCCTCCAATAAACATTAAATTCCTTTTTTTTTTTTTTCATTTTTACTCTTAAAACTTCATACGAATTTGCATTACGCTCTATGATGCCCATGTCTGTCTCACTGTAAAATGCCTCTCTTGCTTCCAGACTTGCCACAACATTAGTGTTCTAGGGATGTAAGCCATGTTTGTCCTCTGGCTACTCACTTCCGCCCTGGCATATCAGCACACACCTGGATGCCCTTTCAGAGAAACCTGGTTCTAAAAGAAAAATTTTATGTAAAACCAACAAGCCCAGACAAAACAAACAAAACAAAATCAAAAGCAAAGGAACAAAATTGGAAGGGAAGAAAATCTTAGTAGACATTCTGAAACAAATCTTGTCTAGTCCACTTCTCGGAAAAAGTCCACTCCCGAAAAATGTTTTTTATATTAACATAGCATTTACAGTCAAAAAGAAAAAGAAACCACTCACTACCTAAAATGGGAATAAAAGGCTTTTCTTCTATACCTCATTTTTTGGAAACAAAAAATATCTTTGGCTAAAAGAAGAGGAAAGAGTTACACCCATATAAAACTTCAGAATGGGAAGAATTAGTATCACCAAGTGCTTCTCAAGTTTGCCAACTAGCAACAGTATTTTAAAAATTATCCATTCCAATTTTGAGAGTACAAGTCATGATGCTGGCTGGTTGTCACGGCTATACACTATATATTTTATTTCACTGTTAACAGAATACTTTTTTCTTAAGCCTCAAGATACCTTTATGGTATTCCCTATATATGCTAATTATCAAACATTTAGTGCCTGATACGTTAGCCTTTAGGAGGAATATAGAAATGGTTAAGACAAGACCCAATCTACTAAGAAAAAGACCAAGTCAAACATCTGGTACAAAGAAACACTCAACGAAAATTGATCTTCAAAGAACATACTATTAAAACAGAAATACTGTTTTGCTAAATTTACCAATAGGTTGTAAAAATTCTCTTAAAAGGGGGACTACTTTGCTATGTACCATGGCCAGGTACCATCAAGAATTTAGTAACTAAAATTATAAAAGCCTATTTCAAGATGGATTTCAGCTTCCTGCCCCCCCCCACCTTTTTCTTGAAGTAAAAGCCATTAATTAGTGGGGTCGAGCAAGGTAGGGTCCATGGTGGGGGGAGGGCACAGTAGCCCTGCATGGGATGCTGGAGCCTGAAAGTAAAGCACCTGTACACAGGTGTTGCAGCAACTGGTTACATACAATGGAAATTTATCTGATAAGTAAATATATCCGAGAATTGGGAGTTGAGACTCCTCAACTATCAAAGAAAGGAGATAAAAATATGAAAAGGGAGATAACAAGAATAAATTCTTTAGTGCTGAAATGGGATTTGGGCTACATACAACACACACACACACACACACTTTCCCTGGTCTGGTTCACTTAACAGGGCTGAAAGCAGCAACACCCCAACGGCAATGAGCACACCTAGAGCCTAGATCTTGGCTTCTACATATTTTTCACTAAAAGGAACCAGGGTCTCTTAAGAGAAATAGCAGACTGCAGAGCTGTGCCAAAAAAATAAAAATAGAAGCCTGAAATATTCTGTTGTGCAAGAAAGCAAGAAAACTGCTCAAAGAATGACAGAGACACGACAAAAAGACACATTAACCAGCAAGAAAGGGCTGCCACTGGACGAATCTGGGATGATTTAAACACAAAAAAATATAATAGTAAAACATTAGAACCCAAAAGCCAAGACACGGAAGCAGCCCAAGTGTCCATTGATTAGAAGAGATAAAGATGATGTGGTCTGTGTATGTATGCATGCATGTGCGCAGGCATGTGCACACACACACACATACACAATGGGATATTACTCAGCCATAAAAAAGTATGAGATTTGCCATTTGTGACAACACAGATGGACCTAAAGGGTATTACGCTAAGTGAAATAAGTCAGCCAGAGTAATACAAATACCATGACTCATATGTGTGTGTGTGTGTGTGTGTGTGTGTATGAGTGTGTGTAATTCAAGAAAGAAAACAAAGAAAAGAAACACACAAAAGAAGAGACTCTTAAATACTAAGAACAAACTGGTGATTGCCAGAGAGAGGAGGCATAAAATACAGGGCGGGGGGTGGGGGCAGGATAACCCATCGAATAAACCAAGAATACAGAGCCTACACTCAGACAAACATACATATGAATAGATAAATGGGAAGAACAAACTTTCCTTACTTTTAACTAAAAAAAGCAAAAAGAAAGAATGGAATTAGAAAAGTGCCATTTGATAGCGGCACGTGTACCCCAATGTTCACAGCAGCACTTTCGACAATAACCAAATCATGGAAAGAGACCAAGTGTCCATCAACTGATGAGTAGATAAAGAAGATGTGGTATATATATACAATGGACTACTACGTGGCAATGAGAAAAAATGAAATCTGGCCATGTGTAGCAACATGGAAGGAACTGGAGGGTATTATGTTAAGTGAAATAAGTCAGTCAGAAAAAGACAGATACCATGTTTCCACACATAGGTGGATTTTGAGAGACTAAGCAAAAACCATGGGGGAGGGGAGAGGGGAAAGGAAAAAAAGACACAGAGAGGAAGGGAGATAAAACATAAGAGACTCTCAAAGACTAAGAACAAACTGAGGGTGAGGGGGGGTGATGGAGGGCAGAGAGGGGGTGACGGGCATCAAAGAGGGCACTAAAGAGGGCACGTATTGGGATGAACACTGGGTGTTATATGTAAACCAATTTGAAAATAAACTATTTAAAAAAAAAAGAAAATAAACTATTTAAATTAAAAAAAGAAACAAAAAAAAGGAAAAGTGCCATTTGACAATCATTACAGCAATACTTTATTCAGCTGAGAAACACCAATGGTTGTTAAAACCAGCAGCTGTGGGTCTGATGGGGAACAGGATATTTACACCAGCTTAAAGCATCTCTCCACAATGACGCTTCTTTTTTTTTTTTTTTATCCTTTTTAATGTTTATTTATTTTGAGGGAAGGAGAGAGAGAGAGCATGAATGAGCGAGGGAGAGCAGAGACAGAGAGAGGGAGACACAGAATCCGAAGCAGGCTCCAAGCTCTGAGCTGTCAGCACAGAGCCTGACGTGGAGCTCGAACCCACGAACCACGACCCGAGCCAAAGTTGGACGCTCAACCAACTGAGCCACCCAGGCACCCCAACGACGCTTCTTAAGTAGAAAAAGAAAGTTACTTCGCCATGCAGAAAGCGGGCAGATACCACCTTTATCAAGTGATCAGTGTTAATACCACCAATGAGAGAACAAATCAAAATCACGATTTGTTGTTAAAAAAGAACACAGCATTATTTCTGTAACCTTCCTGCCCAAAATATAGAACTTGTATCTAATCATGAGGAAACAATAAACAAATCCAAATGGCTAACCATTCCACCAGCTTGTAATTCCCCCGAAGTGTCAAGGTCTAAAAATCAAGGAAAGAAAGACAGCCACTATTTCAGATTGAAGGTGACTAAAGAGACCACCCACAGTACTGAAAATGTCAAACACTTAAACATAATCTCAATTTATACAGATTTTAGAAAAATGACAAAAGGATACATATCTGGAATGCCATGTAACTTTTTCTGTTTTAAGGAAAAAGAGTTAAGTTAAAAATCTTCATCACTGATGCTTCAGAGACTGGAAATTGTTATACAAATTCAATGTTCCATAGGAAAAAAACTGCTAAACAAAAAAATCACAAACACAAAGTCAGTTGCTATGCAACAATAATGAGATATGTTTGCATGAAGTCAACATGAAGGAGAAAAGGCAGTAAAAATAAATCTTTCTATATTTTCTATGCTAAATTTCCAGGATAGGCTGTAAACAAATAAGAAACTGCTCCAACAGACAGACGGTATTTGTTTAGAACATACACTAGCACACTTCAGCTTACTGGAAGGTGAGGGCGGATACAGGGTTATGTTAAAGACAAGTCTATTGGCATGTCATTGATCTGTCTTAAAAGACAATTTAAATGGCCAAGTTCAACATATAAAATATAAAAAGTGCCTTCAACTTTGTAGTATCGACTCTAAGATTCCTACAAGGTAGTTAAAATTCTGATCAAGCTTCTCCAAGTACTTGTCTTTGACTTTTGATCTAGTTATGTCTCTTCCCAGGAGTGCCTGGGTGGCTCAGTTAGTTAGGCATCCGACTTCTGCTCAGGTCATGATCTCGCTGTCCATGGGTTCGAGCCCTGCATTGAACTCTGTGCTGCCAGTTCAGAGCCTGGAGCCTGCTTCAGATTCTGTGTCTCCCTCTCTCTCTGCCCCTCCCCCACTCCTACTCTACTGCTCTCCATCTCTCAAATATGAATAAATGTTAAAAAAGCAAAAAAAACAAAAAAAACCGTTAGTATTTCTCTTCCCATCTACCCACTAGCCCTGGCAAAGCTTTCTGAATGCTTCTAGTAAAAAGCATGGAAAAGTAAAAAAAAAAAAAACAAAAAAACAAAAGAAAGCTCCCAAAACAAGACCTCTGTTTTTTTACATTGGTTTAAGATTTGACTGTATTCACTCATTAAACAGTCTGTGATTAGGCAGTACTTTCGCTGGTCAGGTTTGTTAGGCCCGTGGCCGCGGGCAGCTGTCAGCATGACCGACAATTACTACAGCCGTAATTCTGCACAGCACACACGGCAGACCTGCTCAGGAGGAAGACAGGCTGAAGGCTCTACCACACCTGGAACATCAGCCTCCTGAAACCATATTCTTGTCACCACAAAAACACTGCGTTTGACAGAAAAATAACAATCTAGAGTGAAACCTAAAGGGTGTTGGAAAGGTATTGCACTGAATCTCAAGTTTTTCTTAAGTGTTCTTAAATTTTCAAATTAGAAATAGTTTCTGTGAGTCAAGAGAAACTGGGATCTAAGTTGTAATAAAAAATATCAGGAGCAACTGGGTGGCTCGGTCGGTTAAGCATCTGACTCTTGGTTTTGGCTCAGGTCATGATCTCACTGTTCATGAGATCAAGCCCCAAGTCGGGCTCTGCACAGACAGCATGGAGCCTGCTTGGGATGTTCTCTCCCTCTCTCTGCCCCTCCCCTGCTCGCACGCGCACACTTGCTCTCTTTCTCTTAAAATAAATAAACTTAAAAAAATCATAACAATTAAGCAGACTGCAGAACAGAAGCAAGTAGAGGGATTAGGGAGAATTGCACTCAAGCGTTGGGGTGTGGGGGAGAGCAGCAACTTCATGTCACTGTGTACCTCGTACTTCCCCCACCCCCACATGCATTCAACACAGACTTATCAGGGTCTGTTTAGATCATAAAAGCAACATAATTTTTATGTCCCTTTTTTAGGGAGACACTAGCTATATACCAAGGTCTGCATCAACCTCACCCTACAAGTTGTGTCTCTATCCGCCATCTTAAAAAAAAAGTAACAATTTCAATCGGGTACATCTTCTGTAATTTTAACAAATTTTATATACTTTATTAAATGATGTATATTGGGGCGCCTGGGTGGCTCAGTCGGTTGAGCGTCCGACTTCGGCTCAGGTCATGATCTCACAGTCTGTGAGTTCGAGCCCTGCGTCGGGCTCTGTGCTGACAGCTCAGAGCCTGGAGCCTGCTTCAGATTCTGTGTCTCCTTCTCTCTCTGTCCCTCCCCCACTCATGCTCTGTCTCTCTCTGTCTCAAAAATAATAAACATTAAAAAAAATTAAATGATGTATATTAAATGATGTACAAAGAGCTACAAATACTTGGTGAAGACTATAACTCATGGAGCCAATAATTAATACTATCAATAAAAGCCTACAATGTCAGACAGAGCAAGCAAACTTCAGTTTGAAAGGGCATTAAAAAATCGAAGGGGTAAGTATATAATGTTTAGTAGCTACTGGGTAAGCCCTTAAAGGAGCAACCATGGCAGGGACTGGCATAATTTTAAAATATAGAGAAACATAAATTCTTTCAAAATGACTTTCTGAAATCAAAATAATTTCCAACTGTAAACAGATTTACAGTATTCCTATGCCAGCATTCTTATTATATGCTTCTAAGTCAATGCGCTAGGACCGTGGGCCTCAGTGTTCTTCTCTGTATAATGGGGGATAATAGCACCTATATCCTTGAATTGTTATGACGGTAAAATGAATTAGTAAATATAAAGTTCTAAGGGCCAAGCACTTATTTAAGTATTCAAACTTTCTGTCAAATTTGCCAGTTTAGTAATTTGTCTAAGAATTCAAACTGCTTGGAATACCTTTCCCCATATACCTTCTCTATCTATCCACCTTCAACCCTTACCTCACATGTCTGTCCATCTGTCCATCCATCCATCTACCCATCTATCCCTCCTGTTTATGTACTTACTCAGTTATTGGACACCTACTATGTGCCAGGGACTGTACTAAGAATTGAGGGCACGGAGAACAAAACGTGGTGTTCACAGACTACAGTTAATCACTCTGATAATCCATCAGGCTGGTGTGCATAGGAAATACAGACCTGCCCCCATTTCAAGTTTCTCACACCTCAGCATCTCTGAAGTTAGGAGGGGACTTATTACCAGTAAGAAAGCACTGAGAACAGCTACTGTGTGGTGGTGTCTTCTTTCTCACTGGTACACAGAACAGTGTGGTGTCCTATAATGAATGGCATTTCAGAATCAATGAAACACTGGTTTCAATGAAACAGTGGTTAAGTTCCACTCTTGGGTGCCAACTGCTCGATTCATTTGCTCTCTGAGTTTGAATTCTTGTACTTTGCTGAACAAATCATAAGTCTACTTACTTTTCCACAGCTTCTTCAAATTTTGTGTTCTGATGAAAAAATAATTTTGTGATCCACTCACTTGGGGGGGATGGTTAAGATGTTGATTTTAGGGTCCTCCTGTCTTTGAGCAGAAGTAGCTCAGTGAACATATTCGGCAAGACTACAGCATAACTTTTCAATTCTACTAACATATACTTTATTCTGCACTGGCTTTTCCCACATAGTTTTGTAACTGTCGAACGACGCGTACAGTCCTTATCTCCTCTATCACACCATGGAATGGCTTTTATTACAAGCTCACTTGGATGGATCAGGCAATGTAAGCCATACACCTCCCTTAGCAAATAAATTATGGAAATCTTTAATCTCTTCACTGTAATGACCTTATTGCAGGTTACAGAAGGCTCAGTTTTTTCCATACAAAGGCCTGTTGGTTTATGTGTTATAAGAATCAGATAAATTTTGTTAAAACATCAAGGCAGTCCGCATTCAGCGGGCTCCATGGTGGGTGCCCTCAGCCCCTAAAATAAAAACCAACTACTTTCGTCCACCCATCTCTCTAGCCTAACTTCTCACCACTCTAGTCATACTAAGCCACATGTAGTTTTCACAGCAGGCTGGACTGTCCCAGATCCCTGTGACTTCATACTCACTGTTCCTTTGACAGAATGCCCCATCCTTGTAAGGTTGGGACCACCCCTGGGGTCAGCCAACAAGGCTCTGGGTTAGAGTCCCCCCATGTGGACTTCTCCCTGCCACCCACTCCTCCACCGAGAGCAATCTGCTGCTGGTTTCCAGCTCTGTCTGTACTACTTTTCTCTGACACGTGTGATTATACACAATCTCTCCCATGCAGGAGGACGGACGGGCTACTTGAAAGTAAGGTTCTTGTCTCATTCGTCTTTGATCCTCTGTCTGGCTAAAAGGAGGGAAATGCTTTTTACTCTTAATAATTAGTCTGTACTGTTTCTATGAGATGGTAAAAATGTCTAAAAAAAAAAATTCCAGTCTCTGCAAGAAGTATGTTCAATTATGACACTGGTAGTCTATTTCCCTATAAGGGGAAAGGGTTGGGATCTGAAGCACTAAAACAGCCTTTAATGGGGGAAAACATCAAACTGAAAGCAAGTTGAGTATAGAACATCACCAGGTGCTACTATCTGACTAACTTGAACTTGGCTCCTTCTACTCCTTACATTCCTCATCTCCCCCCCTCCCTACCTGAACTCACTGAACTCATGATTCCTCCTTTAGATGCTTCCTCACAGACGCTGTCCTGCCCCACCACCCCAGGTCAGGCCTGTCTGCCTACATGCTAACAGCTCTCTGTGCTCTGCCTTCGCAGTACAGAGTAGCAATGCTGTAAAGAATGAAACGGTGCCTTTGCACAGATGTACGGATGCTCCAGAGTGCAGAGACTTCCCCGTTGCTCACCCCTGACTCCTCGGTACCAGGCTCACGGCAAGCACGCAACTTTTCGCTAAGTATTGATTTTGCTGAGTGTTGAATGAATCACATAAGTTTATACATCCCGTCTCTCCTTTTAGAAAATTTCCACAATGGCAAGGATGAGTACAAGTTTACCACCTCAGTACCCCTGCCATACAACCCCACTATTTCACAGTACACATTTATTTAATTGCTTGTTGAATAAGCAATTCATGTTCATCTCTTCAAAATCACTCTCAGCTTTTGTTAATATTCACCTAGGTACGGAACACACAATGTGATCATCTTCTGTTAAGATGTTCAGACTTGTTCTAAAAACTTTTGCCATTACCATTAAGGTAAAGTGCTCTGCATTAATATCCCAGATGCCTAAGGCACATGGATACCCAAAAAAAAAAAAAAAAAAAAAGAGCAGGAAGGGGGGGGGAAATCAAACCCAACCTCAGGGAAGATCAATTCAACAATTTTCCATATCCTCATTATAGTCAAGCACAAACCTGTCCAAGCTTAATATTATTAAAATACAAAAATGGAAAGAGCCACTGCCCAAATTATAAACAGTTAGAAGAGTACCAAATAAAAGTATGTCTGCCTAGACTAAACCATAAGTAGGGTACTAAAAACCTCTCCCTAAAACAACAATGAAACACCACTACACATCTATTAAAAAGGCTAAAATCCAGAACAGTGACAACACCAAGTGCTTGAGAGGATAAAAGCAGCTCTCAACTGAGCAACTCAGGATAAGAGGAACTCTCATTCACTGCTGGTAGGAAGGCAAAGTGGTACAGCCACTCTGGAGATGGTTTGGCCCTTTCTCACAAAGCTAAACACACTATGACCATACCTCCGGCAATCACACTTCTACATAATTACCCTATTAATAACGTACGTCCACACAAACTCCTACACGCAAATGTTTTATAGCAGCTTTATGCATAATCGCCAAAACCTAGAAGCAATCAAAATGTCCTGCAATAGATGAGCCCAATCTGGTTCATCCAGACAACGGAGTATTAGTCAGTATAAAAAGAAATGAGCTGTCAAACCACAAAAGATGTGGATGAACCTTAAATGCACATTCCTAACTAAAGACAGTCTGAAAAAACTGTATGATTCCAACTTCATGACATTCTGGAAAAGGTAAAACTATAGAAACAATAAGATCAGTGGCTGCCAAGGACTCAGCAGGGGGAGGAACACTGGACAGGGGAAGCACATGGATTTTCTAGGGCAGTGAAGCTCTTCTGTATGATACTGTAATGACGGACACATGACACTACGTATTCATCAAAACCCATGAGACTTTATAGCACAAAGAGTGAACCCAACGTACACAAATATTTTAAGAAAGTCTTTTAAAGAGGTCAGGGGATCCCAGGACAGAATGCAGCCAATGACAAAAAATTTTACAAACACCTGGAACAATCACACTAAAGGGAGTGGGGAAAAGGTTGCTGACTTAAGTATAACGAAACAGAAATGAAGATTAAAGGCAAATGAAACTGGACAAAAGTGCTGTATAATTGACAAAGTTTCTCACAGGAATACATGGTAAAGATTCGGAAACCATGTATGTGTACACAGGGATTGAATTATTAACTAAAGGGGTGGTGGATGGTGACAGACAGCTCTCTCAGTGCTGAGGTGGGAAGTAACAGTTAAGCAAAGGGAGGAGGCTAGAATGACCCGTGTGCTGACGATCTGACCGGGAGACGTCAGTATCAAGACATGTCTAGTTTCGTATAGACACAGGTGGTCACGTACAGAAATATTTAAACATTGTATACATGCATGGGGCAACATACACACATATTCCCTATTGTCATATGAGGGGGGCCTAGAAGCAGCGGACACCCCAATAGCAACAAGCACACTGAGCACCCAGGTCTTGGTTTCTAATGCCATTTTCCAATAGAAAGAGCGTGGGCTCCTTGAAGAAACAGCTGATTCTAGGACTCTGGCAAAAAATTTACAAGATGAGCCCACAGTGTCTTCTAGTGCCAGAGAGTAAAAGAAGTGCTTAAGAGAGAGGAGAGGTAGAGGTGGGTGGAGGAAGAAGTGCAGGGGGGAGGGGAGGGGAGTAATCCAACTGAAAGAATTCCCAATGATCAGAGCTGGAACGATTTTAGCAGCTAAATAAAGTAGTATATAACCCAAAATATATAATAAATATCCATGAGTCCATACTGACACAAATTCACAACTGAATACATAAAGGGAAGAGAAGAGACAAATCTCCTGTGCAGAATTCTAAATAATATTTGCAGAGAGCCCAACCTCAAGTTGGGGAAGCATAACCCCTCATTCCTTAAGTGTGGGCTGTGCTTAGTGCCTTCCTTCCAAAAAGCACACTCTGGAAAGGGGAGGAAAGAGTTTTTACAGAGGAGAAACCTAATGCACCCTCAGCCGGGAGTCAACATCAACTGTGATAAGTCATGCTGACAGTATTACTCCTGACACGATGCGAAAAGAAAGGCACTTCACCTCTGTGGTCTTCCTCTCAAATCCCATAGCCCCAGTCTAATCATGAGAAAAGAAAAACATCAGATAAATCCTAAAGAGGGACATTTTACAGGATACCCAACCAATGCTCTTCAAAACCGTCAGGGTCATCAAAAACAAGGAAAGCTTAAGAAACTGTCACAGGCCAGAGAAGCCTCAGGAGATATAATGATAAAAAGAACAGCAGGTAAAAACTAAAAACATCTGAATACTAAATCAGTCAGAGAAAGACAGATACCATATGTTTTCACACATGGGTGGATTTTGAGAGACTTAGCAGAAAACCATGCGGGGGGGGCGGGGGGAAGAGGGGAAAGGAAAGAAAAAAAAAAAAGCCACAGAGAGGGAGGAAGACAAAACATAAGAGACTCTTGAATACTAAGAACAAACTGAGGGTTGATGGGGGTATGGGAGAGGGGAGAGTGGGTGACAGGCATTGAGGATGGCACCTGTTGGGATAAGCACTGGGTGTTGTATGGAAACCAATTTGACAATAAATTGTTAAAACAAAACAAAAAATAAATAAATAAAAAATTCTGAATAAAGTCTAGACCTTATCTTCATCATTTTTCTATAAATCCAAAACTCTCCTAAAGTCAAAAGTTTATTTTAAAACAAAATAAACAAACCAAAATCTCTCTCACTCGTATTCACTATTCTGTAAACCACCAAACTAGTGATTCTCAGAGTGTGGTCCCTGGACCAGCAGCATCAGAACCACCTGGCAACTTGTCAGAAATGCCAGTTTTCAGGCCATCCCAGACCGGCTGAATCAGGTCCAGGGATAGGTCTCATCAATCTATGTTTTAAAAAAGCCCCTCCCATGACTCTGATACACGATAGCGTTTGCACGTGCAGAGGCTCTGATTTCTGATACAGGACGTGGGTGGGACTTCAGAACCAGGTGATGCTCTCGGGGTGCTGGTCTGGGGACCACATTCGGAGAATCACTGCGTTAGACCAGCCAAGCGATAAGAAACGCCATTAGTGAATGCTTACTGTGTGTCAGGTACTTACCACAACGTACCCATAAGAAACACCCCTATATTGGAGAAAGAGAGTGGTTTTCCTCAGGCTGCAGCTACATGATGGGACTGTGGAGCCTCTGTCTTGCCCTCTTGTCCTACCCGTCACTTCTGGCTAATGTATTCATCTCCTTAGGCTGCTCTAACAAATTACCACGAACTAGGTGGCTTAGAACAACAAGAATTTACTCTCTCAACGTTCTGGAGGCTAGAAGTCTGAAATCCAACAGGGTCAAGCTCCCTCCAGGGAAGATTCCACCCCTCACGTCTTCCAGCTTCTGGTGGCTGCTGGCATTCCGGGCTTCTGGCCACATTGCTCCAGCCTCTGCCTGGCTTCTCCTCTGTGTCCGTGTTATTTCTTTTTGCTTCTCTCTTATAAGGACCCTCATGATGGCATTTAGGACCCAACTGGATAATCCAGGGTAATCTCACCTCCTTAAATACATCTGCAAAGACCCTTTTTCCAAGTAAGATATTTATCAACTGAAGGGATTAGGATTTGGTATCTGTGGTGGTCATTACTCAACCTACTACATATACTACAGTATGTCAAGAAGACACCAATGGATTTCCCCCAGAAAATTATAGCAGAGAATGAAGATTTCTGACCAAGGAGCTGGCAGTTGTTTCCTTCCCACACGGATGCCACGGAATACTACATAAAATCAACTGTGAATGCAGAGTAGGACCATCTTCTAAACTACCTCAAATTCAATTACACAGTTAATAAACACCTTCTTCAAGGGCAGAGTATTCAGAGGACTTGTTTCAGATGACTGTGACCAACCAGGATCTTTAAAGTGACTTTTGGGAAACTTTAAGACTAAAATGAAAGATTTTTTGTTTAAAGATTTCTCGAGAATTAAAGATTTAGCTTAAAGATTTCTTGAAAAACTGATCCAGGAATGTTTGCTTTGCTGCTCTCTCTTACATTAAAAACTTCCTAAGAGTAAATCTAAGGATTGGAGATCAAATACCTCTTTTGTTTGTTCTTGGGTTGAGGCCCACCACTTTAAACCCATTTAAACCACTGCACTGCAGCTAGACATTTACACTAGCTTGGCAAGGGTCTAACAAATAAAACTGACAGAGTACTATGAGGTCTAATTGCTCTCAGCTGAATACTATCTTAAATATTATGAGTGTGCTGAAAATACACCATCAAAGAAATGTAAAGAGCATGAAAATTTTCCTTTTGTCTAAAATTCTCAACAACTGAATTTTAAATTGTTTTTTTTTTTTTCCCCAAATACCGGCAATAGTTACAATAAAAAGGTAGAGTACAGGGCAATATGATACAGAAAAAGGAAATTTATTTCATTAGTTAGAACTGCAGGCTCGGCAGCCAGATTGCCTGGGTTCAAATTCTGAATTGGGCGCTTCACCATCTGTCCAATCCAGGGTGCATTAATCAATCTCCCATTTCAGAGAAAAGGAAACTGAGGCTCGAGAGAGCATAGTTTAGCCACACTTTCTCACCACACCAAAAGTGTAAGATGTCCTTTAAATCCTTATACCCCCCAAAAAAACATATTCTTTACTACAAAGGCTTAACTGAATCAATCTTCAATTAAACTTTCTCCTGAAATTAACAGGGATTTCTGCCTTCCATGGTATCTGCCCACTTGGAAACCTCATTGATCTACTACAACTATTACAAAGTGACTTAGATCACTTGATAATAAGCAAGCTATTAGTAATAGTATTATAGGCCAAAGATTATAACAGAAAGGCTAAGCCCCTGTTACAATTCTATTATTAATTAGTTAAGGATGTGAAGCAACTTTGTGATGACATATGCAATTCTATGGAGTGGCTTATTTTTTTTTAATAGGCAAAACCATGTAATTTTAAATGAATATACATGAAGTCAAATCCCATGACAAATAAGACCTCTGCATCACAGGGACAGAAGCCCCACTGCTTCGTACGCCAAATATTCCAGCTTCTGCCTGGGTACTAACCACCAGCCGTGTGTGGTCCACCAGTCCTCGGCTGTCCCCTAAGCTTTATCAGTTTTAGGAACTATTCACCTCATCAGCCATCAGTAGATTAAAAAGTCTAAATGGCGAGTGTTCCAACACTTCAAGTTCAAACTAAGCAAACGCAAGTCAAAGGTGAGGGCTTCCTCCTGTTTCACTGGCCTCCCTGGTTCAGTCTCCTCTGCGGGATCCTCCTCATCTCAGACTTCTAGCCCCTGGAAGCCCATGGGCTCGGTCCTAGACTTTTCCTCTATCTTCACTGACTCCCTCGGTGATGTCATTCATCCTCTGGCTTTAAATACTGTCAGGAGGCAGATGACTCACACTGGTATCTCTAGCCTGACCTTCCACCTACCAAGGCTTCCCCATCCCTCGGCTGCTGAGACAACTCTCCTTTCTCCCATATCTCATTCCTCAACAAGTCCTATCAGCTCTACCTTCGAAATTCATCACAAGCTACTACTTCTTCCCACTCCCACTGCTGCCACCTGCACCAAGTGCTAACCTTCCCTGTTCTCTGAGTTACCAGCAGTGCCTGCTCACAGATCTCCCTGCTCCCACTCTTGCTCCCCTGCAGTTTCTTCTTCAAACAACAACTGGAGGGGTCCTTTTGAAACGGCTCTCTGTACTCCTCTGCCCCAAACCCCCAGTGCCTGCCCAGCTTACTGGGCATAGAACCCAGAGCCCTTATCAGGGACAGGCCTTCCAGAATCCAGACGCTCCCACTCATGTGCTCCAGCCACACAGATTCCTTGCTGTCCTAATCATGCGCACACTCCCTGCCTCCGGGCCTTTGCATGCCCCATTTCCTCTGCTGGAGATGGTCCTCCCTGGATATAAAGCACTTTCACTCTCTCATCTGGGCGGGCACTCCCCGGCCTCTCCATCACTCTGTCCCCTTACCATGATTGTACTTCTTCATGCATGTCTTGGTACCACCAGCCAGTATATATTTGTCTCCTCTGACGTCCCCATAAAGAAGTAAATGCTTCAAGAGAGCAGGCTTTGCGTGCTCACCGCTGCAGCCCCCGTTTTCTAGAGCAGGGCCTGTCAGAGAGCAGGCACGAAGATAGTTTATTTAATGAGTTAACCATTAAAAAAAATTTGAGTGTGTTTATATCATCTGGGATATTTCCATTTCCATGCCCATCTTCCCCTCACAAAACTACCAGAATTCTAAATTATTGCAGAATCCATTCATAACAATATAAAAAGCAAACAGGCATTCCTTGGGTGGTAAAAAAAATAAGAATGTACTCCTCTTTCTGCCTTAAATGGACCACATCATTATAAATAAAAATAAGGCTTCTTTCTTTAATGAATATTCCTGTTGAAGGGGAATGCACAGGTGTGAACATGAATGAAAGGAAAAGAAGTGCAGTATTTTTCAGAAGAAAAAACCTTCAAAAAATAAGTGCCAGACAGCAAAAAACCCCAACTCTGCACTGATTTCTTTATCCTCACAAGGGCTCACTGGGAGAAAACCCAGAAAGGAAACACTATAGGGTTAACCAGGATGACGCTGATAGGAGCCCTAGCATAAGATTGCTGAGTGAACGCTGAAGGACTCTTTTTAGCCAGGGAGAAGTTTTGCTGTAATGGTACCGTTACAAATTTCTTACAGTAATAACACGGTACATTATAAGCTAGCTCAAATGATAAGCTCTTTATGAGGGTTAGAAGTCTGCAGCTCTCTCAAACAAAGGCCTTTCTGTCTTAGATTTCCTAGAAGTCAATAAGCTAAAAATCACGTCCTGCACAATATCCACTCAGACGCACAGAAGATCTAGTCTTCTGTGTCTTCACCCCAGCTTCCCAGGGCACTGAGCAGTCAACACCATACACTCCACTTTTGTGTGTCCAATCAGATCATCTCTGGGGTCTAACTACTTTTTATTCTGAAATAACTTCAGGTTTATAGCAGAGCTGTAAAGACGGTAGAGAGAGATCTCATCTCTTGACTCCGCTTCCTCTACTGTCAACATCTTATGTAACTATATACTAGGCATATTAAAACTAAGAAATTGACACTCATGCAACACTATTAACTAAACCACAGGCTCTACTGAGATTTCATCAGTTTTCCCACTAATGTCTCTTTTCTTCCAATCCAAGACTCCACAAGCATTCAGCTGTCATGTCTCTTTGGTCACTGCCAATCTGGAACAATCCCTCAGTCTTTCCTTGCTTTTCATGACCTTGGCATTTGGAAGAAGAATGGTCAGCTATTTTGTAGAATGTCCCTCAACTTGGGTTTGTCTAATATTTTCTCATGACCAGACTGGAGTTATGGCTTTGGGAGGACTAAGGCACAGGTGAAGAGCCGTCTCATCCCATCACACCTGGGAGCACGTGATATAAATATGACTTTATATTGCTCATGTTAAGGTGGTATCTGCCAGGTTTCTACAGTGAAATTACTATTTTTCCCTTTTCCCTACTCATTCCCTATTCATTAAAAATGAATCCAACCCACAGTCAAGGGGAGGCAAACCAAATGCCCTACCACCAGGAGGGAAGATTATTCAACAATCTGTGAATATTAAAACCACCATGGTAATTAATAAATATTTGTAAGTCCCTTTTTTTTCCCCTCACTGAAATTTATTTGATTAAATAAATCTCAACTTATGGTTCATGGCAACAAACAAAAGCTGAGGCAAAAAAACAAAAACAAAAACAAAAAAGGCTAAGCCTCAAAGATTTATAACTAGACCACATGGGCAGACATTTGTGAAATCATCAACTGCAGAGACAAAGAGATTTTTAAAAATATCATTTGGTTTCAGCTTTAAAGTGCCTGTGAGTTTAATCTCCAGCCAAAAGTTCTTTGTTTTCGTCATCACATCAAATAGAGCTTCTACCCTTGTCATTACTCAAGATTTACTGCTGCCCAGCACTCATCCTCAATGACTTTTATCCGACTATGCAATTCACTGCAATTAACACAGCTTAGAAGGGAGAAGAAAGGAGAAAAAATGATAAAGCAGTAGCCTGTCAAACATGTATGATGAGGGGACACTGTGTGCCAAGTATGGCTTCCCTGCCAACTGGACTGTAAGTCACTTACTGAAAAGACCAAAGTCCAAACTCCTTTTTTGTCTTCTCCACCACCAGGAAAATGCTCTAATGCTCTGCATTGAACAGGGGCTAAATGAGACAATGCCAATTAACCAAAACATAACTTCAGCCTCTACCTAGTTCCAAAACATCACTAGGTTATAAGAAATGTTGTAAGAGTATTAACGGCATCTAGGTTCTTACACATAAGTAGAATTATCAGAGAAGCCTATAAACACTGTAGATCATTGGACTCCCCCTACCAAGAGTCTGGTTCTGGGTTGGGCCTAGAAATCTGCTCTGTAACAAACATCTCAAGTGATTCTGTAAGACCTATGGACAAGGCTAATACTTGGAGCACGCGCGCACACACACACACACACATACACACACACACACACACACATTTTCCCACTGAAAAAGGTTCGGAAAACTGATTTACAACACACCCTTACACCTTACAGAGCGTTTACCTCCAAAGGTCTCTTCCTGACCCAGATAACACTGCTATTGTCAAGTTCATTCCTGCCTTTGTCCCCTCGCTTGCTATTTTTCAGGTGCCAGATAGTCTTACCAGTTAAGTTCAAAAAGGATGATTAAATATTGGAATCACAAACTTTACAAACCTTTGCTGTTGCCATCTCTAGACCTTTTACGACTATGAATGGATACCATCCTGACAGCGGAAAAATAGCCCAGAAATTGATTAGAGAAAGGGGTGACCCAGACAATGCAAGCCTCCTTGTGCTATCCTCCCAAACCATCCTATGCCACTCCAGTAGTCCCACAGCCCTCCACACTTCACTGTGTAGCTCACGCTACTTTTCCCTGGTTTGTTGTTGGTTTACTATAATTAGGCAGTGAGGCATTTTTTTTTTCATAAAGATTAGTCCATTTTCATGTAGTGAAAGTAAGTTCTCAAGAGCTCATTGTACTCATATTACCTCAAAATGGCCCGTCTAAACACTTGGAATGCTAACACTAATGTGATTTAAAAAGTAGACTGTCAGTTTATTACAGGAATTGAGTCAATGGCATATGTGATCTCAATGTCTTCATCTAAATGGAAAATACTCTTCGGCTATTAGCTTAAGATAAGACAAATGATATCCTGATCCCACTTCCTGATAATATTGCTAAGGAGCCCTTTTCTGTCAACTCAACCTAAATTAGGTGTGTCTAGTATGACCTCATAATAAGAAAGATGATGAACATGTAAAGCCTAGAACATCTTTAACACACTCCTACCGAACAAACTTGAACATGAAGACAAAGCATTTTTGCCTTGAGACCACACGCCCTCCCTCACAAGCACAAGACTGATATACCAAACAGGGACACCATTGCAGAGATGTTTATATACTTATGGAAGGCTTTGCTCTGCCAGTAAAATAATTACAGGTCCAAAGCAACTAACTTCTCCATTTTAGGTCAACTCTGATGTGTTCTGTCAGAATAGTCTTCTCTAAATTTTAAAAGCAAACACCAAAGATTCTAACACCGCGATGTTCCTACAAGTCATATCCAAGTACCTGTTTATGCAGGTCAAAACCTATGCGAAGTCCTCAGGGAATGAGTTCTCAATAGCTTAGTTCTTCAGATACTTGAGGTATTTCATAAGCACTCACTCTGTGCCAAGCACTAGCTACAATAACATGCAGCATTTCATTGCTGGAGACAATCCTACAAGGTAGGCAATTTCTTATGCCATCTTTTAGGCAGATAAAGGTCCAGAGAAGTTAGGCAACTCGCCGCCCAGGATCACACCACTAGTGAAGAATTCTGAATGAATGGGGAGATTCAAGCCCAGGCCTATTGTGTCCTAAAGCATGTCCTCGCCACTCACTCCCCTGCTTCCCTCAGCATTTGTGCCATCTGGCCTCATCTTACACCTCTCTCCCCTTGCTCTCCCCACACCAAAAACATCCGTCCCCTTGCAATGTGTTAAACATCTCACACATTACTCTTTACTGTATCTTTGCACCCCAGCTCAGCCCCACGAGAACAGGAGAGAGCAGGACCTCTGCTCTCTGCACTGCTGTGTCCCCAACTAGAACAGTGTCTTTTTTTCTTAATTTTTTAATAACGTTTATTCATTTTTGAGAGATGGAGACAGACAGAGCATGAGCAAGAGAGGGGTAAAGAGAGAGGAGACACAGAATCTGAAGCAGGCTCCAGGCTCTGAGCTGTCAGCACAGAGCTCAATGCAGGGCTCGAACTCATGAACTGGAAGATCATGACCTGAGCTAAAGTCTGACTGAGCCACCGTGGCACCTCAACAGTGTCTTAATCGTGTCAGACATTCACAATTTATTTGAAAAGTAAGCATGTGTAAATATTGTAACTGATTTGCTGAAAATCTTTCTAAATTTTATGGCACAATTCTCTGATCTCTTAAGCAGAGGGTAAGAGGATTATTGAGAGTGACTTATCTAATTGGAAAAAGCAACATTTAAGCTATGAAGCTAAGGTTCCATAATTGATAGTCTTAGGCGATATCAATGAAAATGGTGTAGTAAAGACCTCCAAAAATCCTCTCCTCCATAAAAGCAAAGAGAACACAGGCAATAAAAGCTTCTGGCAACCTATTCAGAACTCTGGATATTAGCCAAAGGCTTAGGAGTAACCCAGGAAGCATTTATGCAAGAAAAGCAAACTTTTGGTAAAAATAGTGAATTTTGTGGCATGTTAACTGTCCATTCCCATTCCCTGTTCCCCAGCACTGTGGTGGTAACCTTGAAAACCAACAGTCCACAATCATGCCGAAAACCAGCAGCCTGGCAGCCACTAGAAGGGGACAGAGCAGGACTGGAGCTCCTTCAAAGCCCCACTCCCAGAGAACTGTCATTATCTGACCTGCCTGGTGGTTTCCTAGAAGACCCTACTTGTAAGACTGTCTTTATTTGACTTGACTCAGAACCCTCCTATTGCGAAAAGTCTCTTGGTGGGGAGGGAAGAAAATATTTGTTAAAAACAATCACAGGTAATTATTGAGTATCATGCTGCCTGAGGAGGTGGCTAACAGTATGGGCAAAACACAGGCTAACCAAAAAGCTTAAAAAGAAAAGTAGGGGTATGACACATCCATACGTGGCTTTGAAAAGCTTTTATATATATCCGGGAACCTAGAAGGCCATGAACATGCGTGGGGCTGTGCGAATGCCCAGGGAAGACCTGAGAAGGCCCTAAGCTCTCATCTCTGGTTGACCTGAAGGCTGTGACCAGGCAGGAGGTGAGGCTAAAAAGAGCTGAACACTGCATGGTGAGTATTGAAGGCAAGCACCAACGAGTAAACAGAGCCCCTAAGCAAAGACTGGTAGATTTCTTAGTTCCAGGCATCTAAGGAAATCTTTGTCCAATCATTAGCTAACCACTAAGCAAACCAAGCAGAGACTTAAGTGGCTACACACACACACAAAATACAGACTTTTCAAAATTTTCCAAACAGTCACTAAAAACAATAGTAACATCACCAAGGTGCAGAATCTGATTTCCAGGGGTGCTGTATTATTTTAAATGTCCTGTTACCAATGAGAAATTATGAGACATGCAAAGAAACTAGAAGATACAGCCCACTAATGGGAAAGAAGGGGGCAGGGGAGGAGAGAAGCAGCCAATAAAGGTGGAAATCACATGAAAGAGCCAAACAGAAACTCTGGAGTTGAAAAGCATACTAACTGAAACAAAAAATCCACAACAGATCTGAACAGGTAAAAGAAAGGATCAGTAAACTTGAAGATAGGTCAATGGAGATTTTCCAGTTCAAGGAACTGAAAGAAAAAAAGAATGAAGAAAAGAAAAAGGCCCAAGCATATGCATACGGCCGCTGCAGAAGGAAAAGAGCAAGAAAGAGAAAAGGGCAAAAATATTTGAAGAAATAATGACTGAAAACTTACCAAATGTGATGAAAAACAATCCACACACCCAAGAAGCTCAAAGAACTCCAAGTACAATAAACTCAGACAGCCACACCTAGACTTGTCATAATCAACCTACTGAAAGCCAGAGCCTCAAAAGCAGCAAGAGAAGAGACTCATCGCATATGAGAGATCTTCAGTAAGATTAACAACTGATTTCTAATCGGAAGAAACCGTAGATACCAGAAAGCCTCCATTCAAACTGCTGAAAGAAAAAGACAACCAAGAATTCTCTACCAACAAAACTTCAAAAGTGAGGAAGAAATTAGGGCATTCCCACCAGATAAACAAAAACTGGAGGAATCTGTCACTAACAAACCTACTCTATCAGAAATATTAAAGGAAGCCTTTCAGACTGAAATGAAAGCACACTAAACATTAACTCAAATGCATGTGAATAAAGAGCCCAATAAAGGTAACTACATAGGTAAATATAAAAGACAGTATAAATAGGTTGTAACACTTTTTTCTCTAACCTGATTTAAAAGACAACTGCATAAAGCAGTAATTATAAATCTGTGTTGATGGGGATATATCATGTATAAAGATGTTAACTTGCGTGACAATAACAGCAGGAAGAAACAGGGAGAAATAGAGTTTTATCAAAGATTTTATATACCATAATTACAAAGTTCGTGTTATCCCAAACCATACTATTACCAGTTAAGATGTTAACTGTTAATACTTAGGGTAGCTTCTAAAAAAAATAACTCAGAAAAAATAAAGTAAAAGAAATGACAAGAGAGTGAAAATGTATAAAAACTATCTATTTAACACAAAATAAGGCAGCACTGTAGGAACAGAGAAACAAAATAGATGTGACCTAGGAAACTAAGAGCAAAAAGACAGACATAAATCCTACCCAATCAGTAATGACATTAAATGTAAATGGATTAAACACACCAATTAAAAATTGACCCAACTACATGCTATCTACAAGAGAAAGGGGTTCCTGGGTGGCTCAGTCAGTTGAATGTCTGACTTCTACTCAGGTCATGATCTCACAGCTTGGAAGTTCGAG
The DNA here is from genome assembly GCA_030068075.1 of Paguma larvata. NCBI lineage: Eukaryota > Metazoa > Chordata > Mammalia > Carnivora > Viverridae > Paguma > Paguma larvata. The sequence continues at coordinate 123,036,546 of CM057827.1, read as the reverse complement.
CCCTGTATCAGGCTCGCTGCTATTAGCCCAGAGCCCATTTCTGATTCTCTGTCCCCCTTTCTCTCTGCCCCTCCCCTACTCATGCTTTTTCTCTCTCTCTTTCCAAAAATAAACAAACACTGAAAAAGAAAAGAAGAAAAGAGCTAAAAGTGAAAGTCTGGAGAAAGATAGAGCATGTACTGGTAACCAAAGGAGTGCTGGAATGATTATACTATCAGACAAAACAGACTTTAAGACAAAATTTGTCACTAAAGACAAAGAAGGAATTTTATAATGATAAAAGGGCTCATCCATCCATAATTGCATATATGCACCTAACAACAGAGCCCCAAAACACATGAAGCGAAACCGACACAACATGAGAGAGAAATACACAATTCAACAATATTAGAGACTTCAATATCCCACTTTCAATAATGCATTGAACTAAACAGACAAGGAAAAAGAAGACTTAATCAACATACAAATCAACTAGACCTAAGAGATACCCACAAAACACTTAACAGCAGAATACACATTCTTCTCAAGCACACACAAAACATTCTCCAGGGAAACCATATGTCAGGCCATTAAAAACTCTCAATAAATTTAGAAGAACTGAAATCATACAAAGTATGTTCTCCAGCCATATGGAATGAAATTAAAAATCAATAACACAATGGTGGGTCTTAGACTGCTGTGCTGTTCAGTCTCATTTCCTCTTGAGTTTCACTTCTTCATGTCCTTCCCACTCACTGCTGAAACAGTCTTTGTATAGTCGCCCCCCTGTTTTGGATGCTAATTTGCCCTTATAATCCATTAGAAGCTTGGAGGTTGAACCATCAAACTTGCAGAATAAACAAATAAGGCTCAGTATAAAGCCATGAGGGGCTCTGCCTTGATCAGTGATCAGTATTTGGAGCATCTTACTTTAGCCACTCAGGGGCCTGCCTAGTTCTTAGCCAGGCAAGGTTAATGGGCAGCCTAAAGGCATAGGAAGACACCACTATAAAACAAATCAGTTCCATGACAACCAGCAGTTAAGAAACATTATTTCTTCCATTATTAACGAAAAAATTTCCCAGGCTTCTGATATAAAGATGTTCAATACAGCAAGTCAGACTAACGAAACGAAGACCTTCTCTTTTTACATATTTTGCTCTAAATTCCAATTTCCCTTGATGACATGCCTTCCCATAAAAAGAACACCATCAACCTTACTCTTCCCTGTACTGTTTTATATTTAAAATCACTATCACAGGGTTTTACACTTTTGCATTTTTCTCAACTACTTCATGAACCTGTTTTTGTTTCCTCGACTAGACTTAAAGCCCTTGAGGGGGAAAACGGCATTCATGTTTCATTCTCCTTTTGGTAGCACCAGCTCAGAGAGCAGTGCTGGACTCATTAATGCTCCCTTAACAAAGACTGGTTAACTCAGAGGGTCACACCAGTGTGTCCTAATATACTGGTGTATCCTGAACAACTTCTAGGTGTGCCAAAAGAACAATCCCTTTGGATCCGGGGCGGGAGGTTCAGTGGTTAGAGGCTAGGGTAGCAGGAGCATGTCGATGTGTACATCACGATGGGAAACCCTGGGTTAAGAGACTAATTAGAAACACTGCTGAGAGGTGCCTGGGTGGCTCAGTCAGTTGAGCATCCAACCTGACTTCGGCTCAGGTCATGATCCCAGGGTCGTGAGATCAAGCCCCACGTCGATGCTCAAAATTCTCTCTCTCCTTCTCTCTCTGCCCCTCTCCCCCACTTGCACGCGTGTGTGCACGCTCTCTCTCTCAAAAGCAAACAAGCAAGCAATGACAAAAAACACTGGGTTAAAGGACTGATTAGAAATACTGCTGAAAAGAACTGGAAAGAGCCTGAATGTCCATAAAAAAGATGAAGATCCTTATGTACCAACTGGAAAATCTTCCAAGACACGTTAAGTGAAAACCAGCCAAGATCCAGGCAGTACATACATGCTACCACCAGCATAAAAGAGGGGAGGACACACAAATGTCTTTGGTTATATGTGCATAGGTACGCCTGTACGGATGCACCACACTGGCTGACCCTGAAGGTAACCCTGGGGTATAGAGATGGGAAAATTTATCCCGATGAACACTTTGAACTTCTGAATTTTAAACCATGTGACAGCATTAAACTTTTTTAAATTTCATTTTAGAGGGAGAGAAAGTCGGCAAGGGAAGGGGACAAAAGGGGGTGGGGAGAGGGAAAGGCGGGGGGGGGGGGGGGGGGGGGGCAGAGGGAAAGGCGGGGTGGGGAGAGGGAGAGGGAGAGGGAGAGGGACAATCTTAAGCAGGTCCCACACTCAGCACCGGGCTCAATCCTACAACCCTGGGATCATGACCTGAGCTGAAATCAAGAGTCAACACTCAACCAACTAAGCCACTCAGGCCCCCCAACAGTTTTTTTTTTAATATTTATTTATTTTCCAGAGAAAGAGGGACAGAGTGTGAGCAAGGAAGAGACAAAGAGAGAAGGAGGCACAGAATCTGAAAGCAGGCTCCAAGCTCTGAGATATCAGCACAGAGCCCTACATGGGACCTGACCCAGGCCAAAGTAGGATGCTTAACCATTGACTGAGCCACCCAGGAGCCCCAGTAAATTTTTTTTAAAGTTGCCAAATCCACCAATGCCTAGTAATGACTATTTTCTACGCGAAAACACCTTCATTACTAAGTCAAATGTTGAGTTAAAATAAGAAAAGCAAGACCTGGTTGCTGGTTACCCAGCTGTGTTCTCTTTGTGGAAACTGAGCTCTACACTTATTCATGGTCTATTTTTCCACAGGTTTAATATACTTCAATAAAAAGTCAAAAATAAAATGAAAAGGTTACTTAGGTCAACTGTCTTTTTGTTCCATTATTAAAAGGGTAGTATATTTCATTTATTTGCCTAAGTAAATTGTTTCAAATTGTTCAATAATGTTTCTAAAAAACAACCTCCTGTAACTGGAGGTGTAATGTCGAGCCCCATGTGACAAGGGGGCAGGGGGTCAGGTCTGCGTGGTCTGCTTCCCCAGCAGGCCCACATTCTCACTCTGGGCTGGGAGGTTTCGGGAAGCACTGAGAAGCATTACTAAAAACCACCTTATGGTTTACTGTATTGCAATCACATTTTTAAATTATGAAAATGAAAGTATTTAAAACCACTTATCAAAAATGCCAAAGTCACAAAAGACGCTGAAAGAGGCTGTGCAAATGGTCCAGCCTGAAGGAGGCTATCGAGGCATGACCGCCAAATGCAACACCTGACCCGAGCCTGCTTCGGTGATGGAGAAGGGAGAACTGTTACCCGGGACTCTGCAGCAGCAACAGATAAAAATCAGAATATAAACGGGAGGCTGAAGTCTCCGTGTTGAATTTAACTTAGGCTGTACTATGGTCATATGAGAGAATTTCCCCACTCTTAGTCAAAATACAGTTGATGTTAGTTACAGTGAAGGGCCACAATGTTAAATTACAAATGAGGGACAAGTCTATGTCCCTGTATGCAGGGGACAGGGGAGACTCAGGAGCAGTGGCAAATGATAATGCAAACAGGATAAAATGTTAACAGGTTAATTTGAGTATAGGTATATGGATGTGCTTTGTGTTGGGTTTTTTCCTGTCAAATTAAAATTACTTCCGAATAAAGCCATATATTAATAAATAACCGCCAACAAGAATCAAAACAAGCTTAGAAATGAATCTGGATTTTGATTATGACGGTTGTCTCTCACGAGCCATTTTAATTATAATCCCAAGGCACTATTTCGACTTGCAAAAAAAAAAAAGTAAAAATCACACCTTCTGGCTAGATTTATAAGAGCTAAATAAGCACCTTCCAAGACCTAAAGCTTAACATAATTGTCTTTAACATAAGTCTCCACGTCAATAATTTCTCATAATGTGAGCCTTAATGGAGAAACTAGATTTACGGGAAGTTTAATAAAAGTTCTCATCCACATGAGGGATTAATCTCGCTTGAGTGGCAAACACAATGATAAATCCTAGTTAACGACTTAGGTTAAGAGCACTTAAAGGCCTACCAAAAAAGAAAAAAGAAATCAAAGGTCTAATAAAATGGTACATGTCCCAATAGATCTAATTCTTAAAAATGATTATGATGAACTACATACAAAAGACAAAACTTTAAACTGACGGAAAAATATATGGGAGACAATTCCTGTCCCTCCAGGAAGGGAAAATTTCTTACACACAAAAAAACACAAGCCACACACAAGAATGAGAAATTAAACTACGCTTAAAATTCACGATCCGCATGTGAAGAAACACCACACTTAAAGAGAAAGGACAAGCCACATTCGGGGAGAGGAGAGCCTCCCACAAAAGCAGCTCGCAAACAGGCAGCACCTAGGGAAAGCTCCGTCGTGTCGTCAGGACTGTAAACACACGGAGGGCAGCAGTGACACCACCCAGAGCTGACTGTCCCCTGGCTGCCCACAAGTCCTCCGCACTCCCCTTCCTCCCCCCCCCCCCCCCCCCCCGCCCCAGGACAGATTCTAGGGACAGGGAAGCAGCCAGGGAGGGAGCTTCCTCTCCACCAGGTCCCTTTAGCTAATAAGATCATTCACCAGGTGCCTCCAGGCAGAGGTGGCCTCAGTGTCCAGAAAGGAAGATTCTCAGCACCCCAGCTTCAGGCCTCAGAAAATTTCTGGGATTTCAAGTTAACAGGGGGGAAAACAGCCCTAAAACTATCTAGCAGCCTCTGCACCCAGGACAGTACTTTCTAACAATGTCCTGGCACTAATGCTAGCTGAGAGCTCTGGATAAACAAGATCCTGGCCCCGCCAGTACCTACCCAGCCGTATGTAAGATATAACAGCACCACTACACTAAGACACAGTTTTTAAAAAATTCTCTCTCAAAGGTGGGCCTATCGTGTACAATTCAGCAGGACGGCTAGCTGCTCAGAGACCAGGGAGAGGGTAAAACATTCCAAAATACACAAGGCACTGCATGTTTTAACCATAATGAAGCATGTTAAGGTTATACCTACTAAATTAAGGATGGGGAGAATGCAGAAACACTGCCAGCTGTATTCTGCTTAAAACTGCATGACATCCCCAAACCGTTTCCTTGCTGCGAAAATCCAATGCACCAGAAATCCCCGCGAGATCCAGTGAGCAGAAGGCAGGGGGAGTGGGGGAGACACACACAGAGATCAGTGGTTTCGCTAAATGACATCTGAATGTATCTTTTATAATTAGAAACAACATGAAAACTACTTCCTGTATTCTTGAAAATGTCCACTTCCCTAAGAGTTCAAATGAAAGAAACAGTTATTAGGAAACCTTTAAAGGCGAGTCTTGTGGGGGAAGGCAAGTACTGGCAGGAGGACTATTTCTTCACAAAGCACTTGAGAAAATTAACTCCTAACAAAAGCTAACAGTTCATATCAGAAAGTGTGTTTCTTTTTCTTGGGCAGAGGTCTAGAAATTCCCTCTGTTCGTCCCAACTATCGGTAGTGTATCAATCTAAACACAACACAACCTAAATAAGTTTTTCCGTTCTGACTAATATCAGATCCTGTAACTGCAGGCAAGAGGTGCGTGTCTGCCAATAAAAACAGAGAAAAGTCAAAAGCTAACTCATGTTCTTGAGAGCATTTAAAGAGAAAACATCTACAAGTAGACTTCCTACAGAAAACTGCATTTGTATGTCCAGATAACTTAGAGGTTGCCTTCCAACTATTCTCAAAAGAACAACCTTACTGCCCACTTACAGATTACAAATAAAGGTCTAAAAAGTCAAGGTTTAAAATAAATGCAAAGCCAAATGTGACTGGCTTTTTTGTTTTGTTTTTTTTTACATCATTACTCATTTTATCAATTCTAAACACGGTGAGTTTCAAAACTGTGTGGGTCAACAGACTACATGAGGAAAGTCAGGCTTTTGGGAGAACAGGGACAAGGCAAGTTGATAAAATTGCAACCACATCTGCAGATTCAGTGACAGTCAGATTAGATGAATTTTCCTGATAACCATGAAAATATCACTGTGACTTACAGTGAACCATATCACTTCTCTGGGCTCCAAATGCCATGATTTATTAACTAAGGTATGAAGACAAAAGTATAGAAGGTATGCCCTAAAAATGAAGGCTGAAGAATACTAAGAGGGAACTCAAATTAAAAAAAAACTAAGGTAAAAATGTGTAATAACTTAATGCCAACCTCAAACCTTAGAGAAGATAGATAGCATCACTAGTTTCCTACAATGGGTTCAAAACTGATGACAAAATTAACAGACTTTTTTTCTTCTGTTCTTACCTCATAAGACCAGACACACTGCACCCCCGCAAACCTCCGGACGCATCTTCCCACCTCCACGTCCTCGTGAGTCGTGTACATTTCCCGGAGACACTTTCCAATGTGCGGTACCATTCTCCGGAGAACCTCCCGGCTCATGATCACACCGGGCCCCCCCATGCAGAAGTTCTCACCGGGTTCCAGGGCCAGTTTCCCCATCTCTTCCGTGGTGCCCAGTCCTGTCTGCCCGAGAAAGAGGGGCTCACTGCTATTCAAACTCCTCAGAAAATTCTCCAGACGGTCTCCTTTGATATATACGTCATCATCTGCTCTCATAAACCATTCATACTTGTCCAGGTAGTGGTCATGCATGTACTTGAGCATCATGAAAGACTTCTTCTGGGGTGGGTAGGAGTCGTCCACGCCCCGTAGTGGCACTATCGGAATTGGTATCGATGTGTCTGAACCCTCACTAGAGAAGAATTCGACTTTCCCGGGAATTGTCTTGGACCATGTTCTGGAATTAAAATAAGTATCAGTGAGAGAACAGTTTATTTCAAGCTTCTCATTTCCCGAAATCCACATATCTACTCATGCTGAATCACCGTGTTCAGGAGGAATGATAAAAAGCTACTTGATCTGCTTGCTTCCCCTTCAGAAGCCCAGGCTATGGGGTATTGCAAGGCCCAAGTTCGTTTTCAAAAGAATCCCACCAAAAAAAGATGAATGAAGTGTTAAAATATTTCCAGGGTAACTAAGTTTTAAGCTGTGGCTGAAAACCAAATTGCCAGGGCACCAAAGTCTAGACATCCAGGTTACTTTTCTGATGCCATCAGCCCCCCTACCTATAAACTCCTCCACTCCAGCAGACAATTAAAAATCAAATTCTTCATTCGATGAAGTGTCTTCGGATGCATATCAAGTGCCAAGTACGTGCTAAGCCAAGGGGTGCAGGGTGAGCAAAACACAGACGCCGACTCACAGAGTGGTCATGAGGAAAGACAGACGTTTATCGAAGGAGTCACACGCAAGTGTACATATTATTACGAACTAAAACGAGCGCTCTGAAAGAAAGGCGCACAGCCTTTAAGAGCATACACATAGAAAGAGCACAAACTAGACATACAGTGCCGAGAATGCTTCCTGGAGACGGGGTGAATGTCAAGGATGAACTACAGACTCAGGCAGCAGCAAAGGAAAGGGATGAGCGGAAGCAGATGAACGCTGTGTATTCCGCAGTCCTCAGGGGTGGAGGAGAGGGCTGCGGCCGCCAGGTGGAACTGCTGCAGCAGCCTGGACGGGGGTGTCAAGGGTGACTGCATGTCCCACTGTCAGAGGAGAGTCTACTAATGAACAAGAAGGAAACAGAATCCTGCTGCTGCACAACGGATTTAAGGCCATCATGTTCCATCTTTCCTTATGCCTTCTTCATTATGGGTAGTAAGAGCCGACCGTGGCAGGCCAGTTACAAATACGTGTTTATACAGACCACTTCTAGGAAAAACATCACAGGATATAAATGAAGCAGTCAATTTAGCCTTAATAAGATCAAAAAAGGACCGTTCCCAGGTGATATTCTCCCCCAATATATTTTTATTTTACTTATCCATTACAATCATATGTATTACAGTGAAAAGTGAACTTGAAGCGTCAATGAAAACCACATATCTTACATGGAAGGTCTCAGGGAGAGAAATACTTGAAAAAGACATACACCAACCCCCAGAGAAGAGGTACAAAAGTAGGGGAATGGGGAGGGGTTGGGGAAGGGATCCAGAGCTTTCTCTTTTTAGTCCGTGTATCTCCAAATGGAGGAAAGTTTGTATAAGCATGATATTATTTGGGGGGGGGCGGATTTTAACTGTGTTAAAATATACACAACTTGAGATTTACCATTTTCGCCATTTTTTAACCATCACTGTTCAGTGGTATTGAACACATTCACGTTGTTCTTCAGCATCACCACCATCTGTCTCCAGAACTTTTTCATCTGCAAGACTAAATTTCTAAAGCACAGTACTATTTTTGTAATTTTATAAACAATCTACAATGAATTACTTGCAGCAATTACTGGCTTTTAATTCTCCTCCTCACCCAAAGACAAGGAATACAAAATGATTTCAAACTTCTCTCATTCAAGCAGAAGAGGAATTCGATGAACTTGTCAAACAAGCTTCTCAAAAAATCCAAGGATTAAATACATATCGTTTTTCATCAAAGCTAGGAAGTCAACTGTAAGATACACCAGTTTTTTGTACCAATAACAAAGAAAAAACAGTGCCCATCAGAATCGTATGATGCCAGCAACTGTAAACGCATCCTGATTTCAGAGCTGTTAAAATGTGGGGAGAAATGTGCATCTTAGTATCACGTAAGACAGTAGCAGTGGTGTTTTTCCCTAAATGCCTGTGGATTTAAAATGGACCTATGGAGTCTTATGCCATTTACAAAACTCAGCATATATGGTACCTGATGGGACTACAGATGCTGTACTCCATTTTCACTAAGGATAAGCTCCCAAAAGAAAGGATGAAAAGTAAACATGGCAGGAATGGAGCAACTAATTTAAGGAGGTTTCTCCTTTCACAGAGACAAATCTATTTAAAAATGAGAAAGAACCACAGCCTACACAGAATGTATAACAACTGAAAGACGCCCTTCTGACATGGTAATCTAGAGGGGAGATGGCTTCCCAACCCCAGGAAGTGGGGGACAATGAAGATGTACTAAGAGGACCCCCCACTACAATCCAGGTCAAGGCGCCTCAGATTCCTTCCTCTAGTAGAAATGATTTTCGTTTGAGAGTCACATCAATTCTTTGAAAAAGTAATTAATTTCAGTGGTTGGCACAGAACAAGTCAATAAATCCTATTCACTTGCATTAGAAAAAGTGACTTAAAGTGCTGTGTGTGTGTGTGTGTGTACACACGTGCGCACGAAAAAGGGCAGAAATCATTTCTGTCTCTGAGACATCTCCTAGTAAGCTTCTCATCACTTTCCATAAGACTCTACCATTGCCTGCCATTCTTAAATGCAGAAGAACTCAACTTAATCAAACCACAACCAGAACACAATTACTAGGAGGTAAAATTCACAGGCCTGCTGGAGTTCAAATATACTGCCATTGCTTGTACTTCTGAAATGCAGTTTAAAGAGTCTGCATTATCTCATAGCTGATTACACATGGACAGTGAATAAAATCAACTTAACTTCAGCTTCTACTCAATTGCTTCTGAACTAAAATGTGATTAATAAAACAGACCAAGTTCAAAACAGTAAGTACTAAAGTACTGGGGTTGAGTGAGCCCAGAAGCCATTAAGATATTAAAGCACCATGACATTATTTGAGACATGGGGTGAATAGGAAAACAATATCCGCGTTCAAAGGAACAACCTACTCAAGACACAACACACTGTGTCATGGTTAAGAGTACGAGCTCTGGAATCAGGCTTGCAGGGTAACAATCCCGGCCCCACTCTGTGCCTCCCTTTCCTTGTTTGTAAGCTGGGAGATAATAATGGTACCTGCCACATACAGGTTGTTGTGGGGGTCAGATGGATCCTTCTATCTGAAGTGCTTAGACGTCAGCCCGGCATACAGTAAGCATTATAGAAGTGTGACTTACTGGGGAGGACGGGAGTTTGCAAACAAGACCGTTAGAGAGAAAATGAAGGACACAACAGAGTGTGGGCTGAACCTGGAACAGGTCCATCAGAGGATCATACACCAGCACGAAGGCATTATGAAAAATGCCACTTCTCACGTTGCTGGCTAAAAACCTGACACACTCCAGCCAGCTATTAGAATTCCATTTAACTGTCAATCTCAGACAACAGGAGGTAGAAGTCTAAGGAGACTTTAACTTCTGAAGGTGTTTTCACTTCTGAACACCAGAATCCTTCATAGGAGACTGAGGATTGAAACTCCTTTTCGTCCAGCCCCGCAGCCCCCATGCCTCCTGCGGACAGAACATGCAGAAGACGCACAGACAGTACAACCGGCACTGAGGCAATTAATGCCTGACTGTGACTTGAAATCGTGTAATTTGTCTAAGAAGAGAAACCAATTAATTTTAAAAACAGACAATCTAACCTCAAACCATCCTTAAAAGCCTCTCTGAAGTTTTATGGTAACTCCACCCAATTATTATCTTTTCCTTTTTAGGTAACCCAGGGAAAAACCTCAAGCTGCCCTTTTCTGTTCTAAATAACTGGTGGTTTGAGGGAAATCTCTCAGAATGAATTTCTGTAAATCCTCCGATCTTAAGAAATGATGATCATTTTCATTTACAGGTACCTTTGGCTACAAGAGCTCCATCCAGTTGAAGAGTTCTGGAACAGAGATCATGATTCACCATCCTAGGGGAACGGGGGAGGGGGGGGAGGAGGAGGGAGGGAGGTGCCTTTAATGGCTAAGAAGTGAAGGAAATGCACTGCTCAAGCAGCAAGCTGGCCCTCCTTCCGTGAGAGAACCAGGTTGAGTTCCTTAATTTTCATAGGCAAATGTCAACTTTGCCATCGACGCGTTTGTTACCAGGAGCAAAGAGCTCTCACTTGATTGAAACCACAGAACGTTTGCAGAGGCCCTTGCCAACAAGCTCAAGTTCCAGTGGACCGATAACCAACTCTTGCTAAAGCACAGATAAGACAACTGAAATCTGAGAGTGCCGAGCAAGCTATCAGCTTTTCCTCCAGGCTTCTAAACGCTATCCTTCTACCACGTTAAATCACAGTTAAGTAATGCAGCTAGACAACAATCAGCTCCGCTAAGGGATGCCTGTGCTAACTTAAGACTTCATATAGTCCCCCTTTCTATTCAGTTATCCTTTTAAGAAAAACTACATAAAATACATTTCTGTATAAAACTGCACCTCTAGCATGACTCCTGTCTAAGTACACATTCATAATCCATGGGTAAAAAGCAGGCAAGAGTATACACTTATGATGTGGATTCTTAAGGGAACAAAAGTACATATAGGAAAATAAAATATTTTACAACTTTACCCCAAAGTGCTTACTAAAGTTATTTGTGACTGGAGGATCAGAAGGCATTTAATTTTCTTCATGTTTTCTACATTTGTAATTTTTCTCCCAACAGAAAGGTATATTTACAACTAGGAAAAAATTTTGTTTTTAATCTGGAGAAAAGCTTTAAGCTTAAAAAGCATCCGAAGAAATGAAAAGATGTGACAACAGAAAAGTCTACTTTTATAATAAACATTTTTCTGTTCTATCCAGTGGACAAAAACGAAAAGAAAAATGGAATAAGACTGAGTATTTTCTTTCACATTTTCTGAATTTGAATAGCTCTTGTAATTCTCATAAAAAGAGGAGCTCTTCTGTGATTTCCCCAAAATCACAATTAAATACACTGTCAGACAGTTGCAGTGATCCATTTGAAAGGACTCATCATCAAATCATCTCAGAACTCGAGAGTCATGGAAGGAAGAGAGAATATAGTTTTATCCCCTCATAGAACTGATAAATAATAGGAATTGAATGTATGTATTTCTATTCTTCCATGGCAGAAAAGGTTTCAGTTAACTTAACCAAAAGGCATGCAGTACAAAAACATAAGCAAGAAAATGAGGCTGAAGAAAAATGAAAGTAGGGAAGTGAGAGCAAGGCAGGAAAGTGGTACCTGTACCAGGGAAGGCAAAACCCTGGGCAGGGCTGCCTGCTCAGCACTGTGCCCACAGGAAACACTGAACCAAGGGGACTCCTCTGAAAAGATGCCAGCTAGAACAAGGGAGTCCACGTGGTGAGACCAACTGCCATCATGTGGTCTCTACATCTGCTAATGGTGGGCCCAAATCAGCTTTACGCCTTCCAGCAGGTGACCAAAAGAAGTCACAGGACTGTGTCCCACTGATCAGGGTTAAGTGAAGTAACTATTCCAGATACTGAGACCTGATGAAACTTCTCCCCCCAGGGCCCATGGTAGACAGAGCAGGGCAAATGCAGTAAGCATGCTCACAGGACACACGAGTCTGATGGAGTGGCAAGCAGTCTCAGCTCATCCTCCCAAAAACGTACATGGAGGACAGTTTTATGCCACTAGTCAGAGCAGCCATGCACTTGAACTTGATCAGGCCTACTGAAAACTCAGAGGCCTTCCAAAGCTACCAAGTGATGGCTCAAGGCCTCTCTTGGCCCTCAAGGAATGCCCTCTGGTAGGAGGTTGCAAGCATTATTCAGTCCATTATCTCTACCCTGTCCTGGTATGAGGAGCCAGCTCTGCAGTCAGCATTCTCAGCCACAGGTTTCCCTTCCTCTATGTGCTTTCCGGATACATGGCTTCCTCTTTTAAAGTCTTTAACCATCTTACTGCGCAACCTTATGACGTGAGCAATCTCGATTCGTTTTGGAATTACATGGGGAAATAGAAAAAGAATGACAAATGGTGGGGAAAAATATTTTTTAAAAGAAATCAAATTATACTCTTTACCATTAATCCTTAAAAAGTAGACTAAAGGTGAAAGCAAGCATTAAGGAGACTTTTTTTTTTTCCTTCAATAAAGCTGTTGCGGGTGGATTACAGCTTCCCACCTCCACAATGGCCTGGGCACTAGCCCAGGAGGCAGCTCCAAGGTATTAAGAGCTAACAGCAACCTGCCCTTTGAGCCCAGGCTCACAGCAAACAATAAGAATACTCATCAGTACAAACCACAAAAAACGCCCTCTTTGGAACCTAAGAATCAAAATGTGGAGTGTTAATAACAGAAGACAAATTCTGATCTAATGATACATTTCCAAAGTTTCAAATGCTGGAGAGCTACCTTATACAGGTTCTATTTTGCTGTTGTGCACTTAAAAGTATAAACATGCAACTAATTCTTAATCGTGCATGAACAAAATTCATTTTCAAACTGAATTCTAAGCAAAAACAAACAAACAAACAACAACAGCAGCAAAAAGTGTTGCTTAATTCAAACAATAAAACCACCCTGAGCCTATTTTGGCCCATCCCTTTGCAAGTCAGTCTTCCTGTTATCAAGCACTGCCTGGTATCGAACCCGCTTAACAGCAGCCTATCGCCACCCTAGAACCAAGCAGTTACCTAGTGCGGTATACTATGCTAAGGCATTTGACACTCAGCCTATGGGAGTGCCTGGGTGACTCAATCGGTTAGGGTTAGGCTTCAGCTCTGGTCATGGTCTCATGGTTCTTGGGTTCAAGCCCTGCCTCACGCTCCACACTGTCAGCACAGAGCCTGCTTAGGATTCACTCTCTCTTTGCCCCTCCCCCGCTTGCACATGCACTCTCTCAAAATAAACTTAAAAAAAAAAGAAAGAAACTCAATCTATGATAGTTCAATGAGGTGTGTGCGAGGTATTGCCACCCACATATTACAGATGAGGAGACTGAGGTTCAGGGCCAGGTAAGTTAATTTGCCCAAGATCACGAGGCTAATAAATGCGGAAGCCAGAATGCAAATGGAGTCTGACTCTAAAGCCTCCACTGGCCAGCTACTGGCTTTTCCATCCCACACACTTATTTCCAGGTTAGCACCCACATTCCCTTTGCAGACCCTACTCCGCTGATAAGGCTGAGAAAACAGTCATCACAGACACGGGGAGCAGACTTACAAGCCACTTCCACTGTGTCTGCCTGGCAGAAACCTGCCTGTTGAGGACACCTCTTCACAGTCTAAGCTGGATTTAATTGAAGGTCAGACGACTATACTCAAATGGCAGCTTCTGAAACCCTCCTTCCGTGTGGGTCCCTTCCCTACTGTAAATCCTGCCCAATCATATTCCCACATCAGGTTGGAAACACACAGGAAACCCCAACACAAAAGCCGCCTTCTAACCTCGGTTCTACTTACAAAGCAATCATTTTAATGGCATTAATAACTCCATTTTCAGGATTCCTCAGGTTTGGGGTTGGCAAGCCTAGTACTGACTGACATCAAATCAGAGCAGTCTATACCTTATATGTTTTTCATCATCCACAAACCAAGGTCCTCGGCTACGGAACAAATACCATGGATACTTCAGAGAGAACCCTGAATTAAGGTAAGTAGATGGACACTTGCAGGACTTGTAAATGGTAACTAAATTTCTTACTCCTCCTAATTCCACCCACATCCACAACAGACTGGGGCGTATGGAGACACTGATATTGACATCCAGATACAGGAAGCCGGAGGCCCTCACATTAAAGATGCTGTCACCCAGTTCTCCCGGGTACCACAGAGAACTGGGAAGTTAGAGCAGCTGAGGAAAATACAGTAACCAAATAAATACTTTGTCAAGGCAAGGTTAACTGTTACTTCTGGAAACAAGAATGACCTCTGACCCCAGCCCCAGGGAGCCCAGGTTACAGGTACCTACAACCTAACTCCCTGTAAACTGCACTCCCATTTCCTTCCAAGGGCTCTCTCTTCCTCCCTCTCCTCCCCCTCCTCCTTTTTTTTTTTTTTAAACTGTAGCTCTGTAGCTTTATTACAAAATAATTGCTCATTGTAGAAAAACTCAAAAGTACAGAAGAGGGCCAAGAAGAGTATGAAAACTCATCGTCATTGTACGGAGACGCTTTCACACTTTCTTTTCTATGCTACACAAACATAAGATTATTTTGTTGGATTTTAAGCAAAAATGGGTCTCATACCAGGCATACAATTTTATAACCTACTCTTGCTTAATTTAAATATATTGTGAATCTCTCTTCGTCTCAGTCAACATATTTCAGCCACATCATTTTTTTGTGGCTAGAGAGACAGATCACAGTATGGATAAACCAGGGAAATCAATTACAGTCCACAGTTCCTCATGCAAGAAACCGAAGATACTTGAAATTTCCACTTCCTACATACATCTTCAAGCACGTCTTTAAATCCCTTTGAAACGTTCTAGAGGAAATGCTAGATTTCAGATCCCAGCCCCAAAATGAACAATCTCATCGTTCCTTCACTACTTACTTCCTGGTATTCCACGTTCCTCGAATATGTTGTCTCTGCCTCAAAAACTCCTATTCATCCTTCAAGACGAAGTGAGGGAAAGAGGGCAGGAGTGTGGGTGAGGCCTTTCCTGATCCCCTTCGATCAGCACAGGGCTCCTTCTCCAGGCACCCAGAGAGCCCTTGTCATGCAGAATTACCCTTTCTTTCCTTCCTTGGATGACAAACCCTCAAGGACAGAATTATGAATCCGTCTGCAATAAAGGCCAGCCTAATGAATGGACAGAGGAAGTGAAAATACAACCCTGTGTCATCTTCTGTCCACAGCTACGACTATCCTTCCTTGGAACATTCTATCTGAGGGCATCGAGCTCTGAAACCATGGCAGAGAACACTAAACTCTTTTTCAGGACTACATATTCCACCGGTCATCTTACACAGGCAATTCACGATGTGAAACGGATTGTGCTCCGAAAGTTCATCCACGGGTTGATTATTCGGATTATAGAAGGCAGTCAGTCAATTTTTGCCAAAATGCATTCTATCTGAGAAAGAAAGTATTGCTCTAAACTGTCTCGAGATAAGCACAGTTTACTGGGTTCAAGAGTAAGGAAAGGAACCCTGAGGTTTGCTCATTAAGGTTGGTAAAAGGACAGTGTGCCTTCACGGAAAGCATTAGGAAGAGGCCATTAACTGGTATAACAACATCTTGCAACAAGATTCCTATGTCTACAGCTAGTGTTTCTCAAACTTTCTTCCCACAGTTCCCTACAGACTGATGGTAATCTTTAATGCTGCCCTTTATCACTCCTGGGGCAAAGAAGGGAAACCATCCACCTCCTTCCTCTGAGAAAGTAAAGAAAGAACAAAACGGTTCCCCATCTTCAGCCCAGGGGAGGTAAGAATCAAGACAAATAAAAGGTGTTGGATTAGCTTAGCGTTCTGGGCATAAGAAAGGACTAAAAAGCAAAGTATGTATGGTGTTTTTTTTTTCTTTTTTATCAAAGCGTTAATTAAAAAGAAAACCCAAACGGTACCAAAAACTCCCAGCAAGAACAGGTAAGTGTAGCCAAGAAATGCTTGAAACAGAAGAGGAACAAAGAGGAACTTGTCTACCGGATATTAAAAAATTATTCAACTTCCAATAATTTCAATGGGTGGTACTGGCACAAGAACACAGAGAAAGATCAGTGGAACAGAATAAGATGTCCAAAAACATACCCAGGAATTCTGAGTATGATGAAGATGGCATTTCATATTGGTAGGGAAATGGGAGATTATTCAACAGATGGTACAGAGACGATGTGTTGTTTGAAAAAATGATGTTGAGATGATTTCTACCCCTTCTAGAATCAGAAAAAAAAAATTGTTGCTTTTAAAAATCTCTCCAGGGCAACAGCTTTCTGAGCTTGAGCTTGGTGTGAGGGAGAGACCCTAAAATCAGAAAGGTAAAGACTAAACTACATGAACTTCTGTGTATCGACACCACAACTAAGAACGAAGAACAAAATATGGAAATAATATAAACTTAGCTAGTAACAAAAAAACCCAAGGAACGCACAGTTCTGATGATCAGTCACTAACTGACCTAACAAATCACTCTGGAGGAATCAAGGTACCATTCTGAAGTGAAATTGCCGAGAAGACAAATAATACTCCGTAGAATATGAGTCAAAATGAATTTCTTTATATATCTGTAAAGCCCCAGCTACCCAGACCCTTAGGCAATTTTAGTTTAAGAGAGCTTCAGAGCTCCAGCACTGTAACCACCTCAGATGTAATCTTTCATTAATTTCTTATTGTTTTTATTTTTTTAGATTTTTTTAATTCTAATTTTAAGTTTAGAAAGAAAGAGAGAGAGAGTGGGCAAGTGAATGAGAGAGGGGTAGAGACAGAGAATCCCAAGCAGGCTCTGCACTGTCAGCAAAGAGCCCAATATGGGGCTTGAACTCACGAACCCTGAGATCATGACCGGAGCTGAAGTTGGACACTTAACTGACTGAGCCACTCAGGTGTCCCTTTTCTTAATTTCTTTGTAAGTTAATTACATTTATGAAGCTAAGGATACCTCTACCTGTGTGTCTAAAAGCTTTCTTCAAACTTCTCTTATGCAAAACCAGACGTGTGGACTCACTTTCCCCATCTCAATGATACAACCACTCACTGTTTCAAGGCAAGACCGGAGAATGCTCACTAGCATTCCATCAGCACATCTTGACCTCGGCTCCAGCATACATCCTGAACCATCCAGTTCCACCTCCACTGCTGCCACACAGGTAGGACTACCACAGTCCCTGCCACCCACAGGTCCACCCCAACCACCTTCTAACATCTCCTTGCTTCTCTCCAGTCCATTCTCCACATCATAGGCAGAACTAATGTTTTAGGACATAATACAATCACCTCCCTTTCCTGTCTAAACCCTCCAAAGGCTTTCTAATTCACTCAGAATAAGAGACCAGACACTATTAGGCCTTGTCTGCTTTTCTGTATTGGCCTTCTTTGATTCCCTTCCAAGTTGGTTCTTGCCTTGTAACTTACCAGCTCTTCCCTCTCCTCCCTTGCTCATCGGTGATATTCACACAACCATGATAAGACTGCACCCAAAATACCAAGTTCTCCAGAGGCCACCCCACCCTTTTTCTACCTTGTTTTATTTTCTCCATAGTACCCATCATTAACCCTCTTTTCAGTGTCTTCCCTTCACCAGAACAGAAGCAAAGCACCAGGAGAACAAACATCTTCACTATTGTGTCCTTAACACTCAGAGTCTGGACCCAGAGGGGCCATGCATGTATTTGTTGAACAAAGGAAAGAGTCGTAAGTGCAACTCAATATTTTTTTAAATGTTTATTTATTTTGAGAAAAGGAGAGAGAGAGAGAAAAGCGAAAAGGGGAGGGAAAGAGAGAGGAGAGAGAATTCCAAACAGGCCCTGCACCACCCAGCACAGAGCCCGACATGGGGCTCAATCCCAAAAACTGCAGGATTAGGACCTGAGCCGAAATCGTGAGTCAGACACTTAACCAACTGGGCTCCAGGCACCCCGTAACTGAATATTAAAAAAAAAAAAAAAATTATTTTAATGTTTATTTTTTGAGAGAGCGAGCAAGCACTGGAGCGTAAGAGTGGGGGAGGGGCACAGAGACAGTGAGACACAGAATCTGAGACAGACTCCAGGCTCTGAGCTGTCAGCACTGAGCCAGATGCGGAGCTTGAACTCATAAACCATGAGACCATGACCTCAGCTGAAGTCAAACGCTTAACTGACTGAGCCACCCAGGCACCCCTGTAACTGAGTATTTTTACTAACCAGGATCACTCTTTGACTTAACAGCTATGGTATCTGCTCAGGGCCTACCGAAGAAGTTGGCCCTGGTCAGTCTCTGATTGATTACAATTTGAGTTTGGTTCTGCCTCGTTTCAAAATCTGTTCCTTGCCTGCTATCAGCTGTCACTGCACGGCTAACATCCCTTGATGGCCCCTCTCCCCACTTGGAGCATTTAGCAGGTCAGGAAAGTAAAGTCTATAATGACACGGCGTTCCAGCATTCAAGTGCACTAACGTTAGTGCAGAAAGGCAGATCTCGCTGAATTTCCAAAAGGCTTTTTAAGCTTCTTTCTGGATCTCAATTACTAGCCCCTAGACCTAAATTCTGACATCTTCAATATCCTAGCATAAAAGTACATCATACTGGCATCTTACTAAAAATGTTGGCATCTCCTTCAAACCATAAACCAAACAATAACTTTACTTAAAAAAAAAAAAGAAACCTAAAAACATTAGAGTATTACTTAAGATAAAGAATGAGTGTGCCTTTTCGGGGAGATGTAAAACTTAGCACGCCCAGCACCAAACTAGAGTTCTACCCAGTGCTGTAAGATTCGAGCCGACTTTTATGCCAAACTGTGTGTGAAATTTCCATTTTAAGAGTTGAGTGTAGAGTTTCGGCCTGGGCTGCAAAGCACAGCAAAGCCATAATCATAAGTTACACACTGTAACCTCGGTCCCAATTCAGGCCTCCCCCAAAAGTTCTTTAAGACTAAAATCGTCCTGTGCCATCTCCTGCAGCCAGTCTAAACAGAGGGTTGACCGGCTGAGAAGCAGAGGGCCGGACCCGGAAAGGTAAGTCCACCCGCAAGCCTCAAGTAATGGGACTTCTTAGGATCAGAGAGAGAAAGGAGAAGAGCTGCAGGAAAGTTGACAGAATGTCTGAGTAGGGGACACGGTTTCCCCCTAAGGCTTTCCCTGATCAGAAAGGCAGAGTGGTCACAAAAAAGGAAGAACTATGGCCAGAGGGCAAATTGGGTTTCTACTTTCTCTTAACTGTCCGGAAGTTAACAAACGGTGAGATACAAATCCTACATCCAAAAAAGATGAAGTAGGAGATGTGTTAAAAGAGACCAAAAGTAAGAGGGTCAAGCATGAGCCTAGGGAAAAGATCCTATCCAAGTGTAAAAGCAAGTCAAGTTTGCACTACATTTGCTGGCGTACCAGGACCCCTACTGGTTTGTATATGTTGATTCTGAATCCACGAAAATGTATTTGTTTGGTGGGCAATCTAGCACTTGAACAAACTACTTTGGTAGCCATCTCCAAACTGGTGATTTCATAGGGCTTGTCACCCAATGGCAGTCATGTGGACTTACTTTCAAAACCATTCTCTAGACAATTTATACAGCTCATCCTCAATTTCAGATGTGGACATTTCTCTTGTCAAAAGCACAATTTGCATAAAATTCCGGGTAATTCATGGGACATCTGGGACAAAACTTTTATCTGTGGGTTCCTAAATCACTACCATAGTTTAAATTATGCTAAGTGGCTATACTCTATGCTTTTCAGGCACTCAGGACACTTGGGGGCAGAAGCTGGGCTCTGGACTTCAACAAGATCCCAACGGAAACACATGGGAACAGAGAATCAATGCACTGAAAGCGCGGACATTCTCTACTGCTCTTTTATCTCCTTTCCCAATCCTGTACTTCCTCCCTTAGAGGAACAAGGATCCATATATATTTTCCCCTCGCATCTAATGCCTGAATATTTAGTCCAGAACTAAATTTAAAAGCCGAACTTTCAAAGGTATTGGTTATAAATTAAGAACCAACAGTCACCAGATTGGCCTTGCTTAGTCAGCACTGACTCCTCTAAAAGTTCATTCTCAGAGGACCTCCCTCCATTAGTTTTTCTGTGGCTAGATGAATCGCAAATCTTACCCACACATACGACGTTCCATCAAACCCCTTTATTGAATCCACACTCCTCTTCTACCTCAAATCCACTCCACTACAAATCGGCCATTCCAAAATCATTGGATTACTTTGGTTAATCCCTTTGTTAATCCTGAACATGATTCCAGCCACTTTTATGACTCATATGGCCAACGAGGACCCAGATACTAAATAACACACACACACACACACACACACATCCCTAAACTGAGCTAGTTAACCCCGAATCTACCATGGGCCAAAAACTACTTTTCCCAAGGTTCTCTTTCCATTAACTCAACAGACTGGTATGGTCGAGCGTACAGTGGGCAGTCCTTTTCATTTACAGCAGTGCCTCCACCAGGGAAATCTGTAAGTATGCTATGGAAGGGCTCTAACCAGATTAACTGACCTTGGCTCTAGCGCTGCAAGAGCAAAGGTGCATATTTCAGAGAATCAAACGATAAACGTTACTGTCACTACTATCGCAGATATTGTGCAAACGACCTTATGAGAGAGATATGTTCAATCAGATCCATTTAACAAAGAGGGCTTGGACGTGGAAAGCTAAAGTGCCTTGCACAAAGTCGGGCTGAGGACTACACCTACGGGGGCCACCCCGGTCTGCCTGACCCCAAAGCCCACGCTCTTGTGCGTTGCCTTCGCCATCCCGCCTCTGACCTCTGCTTCCAACGCCCGACATAGCCCGGGAGCTTCGGGTCTGCGAAGCAGGCAAATGCTCAAGCCAACGGAATACCAGCAGGGCCGCCCGTGGGGATGCTAGATACAGGATGAGGCTCCCTGGGAGCAGGGACTCACCTGTAGGCGGCCACGGCGCGGGTCTGCAGGTATTTCTGGGCGGTCATGACTCCCACGA
The DNA here is from genome assembly GCA_030068075.1 of Paguma larvata. Lineage (NCBI taxonomy): Eukaryota > Metazoa > Chordata > Mammalia > Carnivora > Viverridae > Paguma > Paguma larvata. The sequence continues at coordinate 123,015,303 of CM057827.1, read as the reverse complement.
AGAGAAAGTTCCTGTCGCGCGGACCTCCATCCGAGGCCGGGCCGTGCGGCCAGAGCTGCGCCCCGCGCGCATCGCCGCGCGCCCCGCCGGCCTGGGAAGCAGCCGCCGCCTGCCCTGGCCGGCAGCCCTCGGGGCTGGCGCGGCGCCGCGGGCCCGCTCGCTTCAGCTCAGAGGCGCGGGGCAGGACGAGCCGCGAGGCCAGCACGAAGCCCAGCACGAGCCCGAGCAGCACGCTGAGCCAGGCGCGCCGGCCGCGCGCGGCCATGCCCGCGCCGCTCCGCCCGCCGGGCCGCCGCCGCCGCCGCCGCCGCCGCAGGCTCCGCGCGCCCTCAGCCCGCCGCCCCCGCCCGCGGAGGCCAGCCCGCCCTAGCGCCGCAAGGCCCGGCCCGGGCAGCGCCGCGGCCGCCGCGGGCCCGCCGCGCCCATCGCGGCCCCCGAGCCGCCCGCAGGCCCCACGCCGCCGCTTTGTTCCGCACACCCACCCCCACCGCCGCGGCCTGCGCCTTTAAGAGAGGACCATGCCCGGCGCGCGCCGGCAGCGGCTCGAGCGCGAGGCGGCGGCGGCTCCTCCCGCTGGCGCACGGGGGCGCGGGGCCAGCGCGACAGCGACGGCTGTGGCAGCTGAGTCCGCACCCCAGTCCCGCCCTGCCCGCGTCTCTCGGCTGACTCGGCTCGGCTTGCGCTGCACCCGCCCCCGTCCTCTTCGTGGCCGGCGCCGCCGCTGCAGCTGCACATCCTCCGGCTTAGCTCGCCATTGCAACAGGAGCCCCTCACGTCACGCACGGCGCGTTATGAAGCGGCCCCGGCGGCGGCGGAGCCTGGCCCCTCTCGGGATCCGTCCGCGCCGCCGGATTGGCGCAAAAGTGAATGGGGGGCGGTTCACGTGGCCAAAGTTTGACCAAAAAAAAAAAAAAAAAAACCCTCCCGGCGCGCGCTAGGCGCCCGCCCCGCCCGCGCGGTCTGCGGCTGGGCCGCTGGGGTGGAGGGGGCGTGGGGCCCGGCTCGGCGCCGGCGGGGGCCCGGGCCGCTGCGCCCTGCGGCCCGTTATCCGCTCGGCGACCACGCCCCCGCCGGTCCTTGTTCAGACTCTTGCCGGCGGCGCTCAGCCCCGGTCCCAGGGCGTCCCCTCCCCGGGACCGTGCCCTCCAGGCGGTCCTATTCCTGCAAGATGCACTGCTAGCATGAAGCTGAGGAGGGATTTTTAAAGAAGGAGCTTCTTAGTCCCCAAACTCTGCACGAACCGCTCGTTCCTTCGGTGAAACTGTCCTCGCATAAACCCCACTGTCCACGCCCTGCCCTCCAGCCAGGCGGACCTGACCATCTACCTTCCCCGCGTCTTCCCGATTCACACTGTACCTTTGTTCCCGCCGTTATGTAGTCAGGAGTGAGCACGTATAGAATAAACAGTGCAGGAGCCGTTTGGGACGTGCAAGCTTGAGGAGTGAACCGTGAATTCACTTACCTTGTTCCCTGCCCCTAGGTTTTAAGATTAAAAAAAAAGAAAAAGTCGTATTTAATGCCCAAGCTCTTAACACTGCTAGCCTTTAAGGGATGTTGAAGAAATGGTAGGTGATGTTAATACTCTGGATGGTAAACACATCTTTTATTTACGTTCTTTGTGGGCAGATAGTCGACTAGTACCTCCAACCTACCTGAATCTTTGTCAGTATTTTTACATAGTTCATCCATTAAAGTGCTGTGGATTTCTAGAGACAGGTTTTGAAGAACGGTTTCTCTAGGATGGATTTTAAATTTTATATATTTCCTCTTTTTAAAAAGAAACTTAGCTAAGGCTACAAAAGCCAAGAAAGTATCCATACAACTAATGTTTGCATAGAGTAAATATTAGTCTTGTTACTTAATCGCCAATATATTGGGGTTTTCTAATGAAACTCCTGGAGGGCAAAGTGTTTTCCTGGGCTTGACAGGTTCCCTTCATTTCATCAAATGAATTAGGGACAGAAAGTAAGCATGCTTGGGATAATCCTTTGGCTCTCTCTTCATTGTTAATATGAACAAATGTTTGAAATATTACACAATTTAAAGTGGCAAGCTGTGAGAGATACAGACACAGTCTCTGCGATTGAATGGTGGTCACTATTGTTTATTCTTCGGATATTACCACTTTCTTTGGCACTTGTGATTTATGTCGAAAATAGTTCATTACCCACCTTCCCCACAGACTCCCTCCCTAAGAGGTGATCCACATCTAAAAATAAAATACTCATTATGCAGTGAACACAGGATTCCAGCAGTGGTCTTGGGAAAAATACAGAACATATAACCATGAATTACAGGCTTGAAAACCATCCAAAGGGGTTTCCAGTAAGACCATAAGCCACAAATGCCAAGTAGTCACCAGATGCCCCAAATTCAACAACAGCCCCATAATTCACAATGACTTCCATAAAGCACAAATCTGGCAAGACACAGATGTTCAATCTGGTGACGTACTTAATGAGTTTAGTATTTCTAACCTGTCTAAAACCCTGTATATTTCCTCTTTTATACTGAAATCCTAAGGAAGGTATATAAACATGTGATGGGACTTAACATTTTGAGGCTGGCAAATGTTTTGTCCTCCTCGATTCCCTTGGTTCCTAGATGCATAGCCTCAACTACCTCATGTGCAAACTCAATGGAAGTGTTTCCTTCATGACGTAAAGAGGATTCCCTATTCTCGGTAAAGCCTGAGCCTGACGGTTTAGAACACCTAAGACAAGGAGAATGACATAGGTGAAGTTCTCCTAGGAAAAGCAGGGGATGCCAGTCCAGGAGATGATGGGAAGGGAGGAGAGCCAAGGTCCTAGGAAGTCAGACAGGGGCTCGAGGAGCCTCTACACTGGGGAAAGGGCCGATTCTTGAGTGCAGCCTGGGGATAGCAAGGGGAAGCTTCAGCACAGCTGGAAGCAGCAGCTCGATGGTCAAGCCGAGGTAGTTCTCCCTGGGTAGGATCTAAAGATGTCCCATCTAGGGCCCTTGCAGAGGCCTGAATCGGGAGGCAGAGCTGTCTAGGTGGGAATTTCATAGCTGAAGGCAAATGCCTGGAACCAAGGATTTCAGTGACAGCCCAAAGGGCCAAAATGGGGTTGGGAAGTCCAGTGTGGTGTCTAGACACCACCCCACCAGTTCCTGCACAGCCATATCAGCAAGGATCTTGGGAGGCTGACGTGCATCTGAGACCCCAGCCTCCCAATGCACACACAGCACCCACCTCAAAACCTCCTCCAGGCCAGGCAGCTCTTCACACCCTATGTCTCCCTGTCCCTAATTTATTTTTAAAGGTGAGGAGGGGTCAGGTTGATCAGATTTCATAGGCATTCCACCTCAGTAAACAGAGGAAAGAATTATTTCTCGATTTCACTATACTAGGAGCCCTCTCACTTAAGTTGAGGGACTCGTCGACCATTTTTCACATCTTAAAAAAGGAGTGGTGTTTGGGGAACCCGGGTGACTCAGGGGATTAAACATCAGACTCTTGATTTTGGCTCATGTCATGATCTCATAGGTCATGAGTTGGAGCTCTGTGTTGAGCTCTGTGCTGACAGTGCAGAGGCTGCTTGGGATTCTCTCTCTCCTTCTCTTTCTGCCCCACCCCAACTCATGCAATATATATGTGTCTCTGTCTCTCTCGAAATAAAAAAAAAAAAAAAAAAGAAGTGGTATTAGCCGCAATCAGAAAAACTTGTAAGGGAAACCCCAAACTAGAGAGTTATTTAAGAATGAAGACTCCTAATGGCATACATGCCACCTGAGGTGGGGGGACCCTAGCTGGCTCAGGTGCAGAATGGGGGTTCTGGTTGTCCCTCTACACAAAGAAGTCCCACCAGGAACAAGCCGCACACCCCCGCTCAGGGTCTCAGTTTCCTCATCTCCAAATGGATCTTTCCACACATCATGTTAAAGTCTCTTCTCCGTGATTCTACACTATTATTTAGAAATCTGTTCAAAAATGCCATGCTATCTAAATTTGTTTCTGTCTTCATGCAGGGTGATTCTCCATGTCATGTAACTAAAATTCATCTCTACCTATGTTACTGAACCTTTTCTCACAAATTGCAACTCTGTTCCCACCCACGTTACATTTATTTTTTTTCTGTTGCTAATACATTGGATGCCTGTAACAGGTATAACATTTCATATAATTTGCAGCAATTTCTTGGAAACCCTTGGTAAATACCTCAATTGTTTGTTGGCAGCAAGCCTTGAGCAACGGACAGAGTTCCCTGTAAGGGCTGCTTTAAAGACGCAGCTCTTGGACTCCAGCCTCAGACAGGAGGCCCCCGCAAAAAGTGGTAATCATTTTTTAAAACCTTTAGAAACACCTCTTTTGAGAAACAGCAAATGCAGAGGAGAGAGTTACAACAATCGGTCTTTTCAGAAGGTTCTTCTGTTCATTGCCTGCAAAGAAGAAAATCTATAATGACCATTTTACTAAGATTGCCACTTAACCTCTATTAACCCAATAAAACTTTGCTTTATTATTAATGCTGCTATTAAACTGGCATTTAAGGTCCTCATTAGCTAATTACTTTTGCTCAATATTTCCTTCTATTTGCAGCTTTTCCAGGCAGATGTAGGAAAGGGCAAGGTACTCTGCTTATGTTCTGGCTTCCAGACATCAGTGGATCCAACAGTGGTTGTGTTAGAATGTTCTTCATGCTTCCTTGGTCTCTGTGTATCAGCTATGTCCATTCTTTCTGTCAGATAATGAGTCATTATGGGTGCGCTTCTCACACAAGTGTGTGCGTTTGAGAGACAGAAGAAACTCAGCACCACTCTGCACGCTGGCCGGATGGGATGTAATCTTACTAACTAGGAAACATTGGCTGACGCCGGCACAGGCACTATTGAGTAACAGCCTTAATGTTCTCTGCGAGATAACCTCACTGCAGAGGCCGGGGACAGTTTGCTTCTAGGCTCAGACCTAATCCTTGTATAGCAGAGAAGTTTGCTTTTCCCATCCTTTGCCAAGAAATGCCATTAATCTTTAGAGCAGTGCCAGAGTTTCCACAGCTGGAAAGTTTGCACAAAGACAAAGCTTCCATTCCACAGGAGGGGGAGGGGAGGGAGTACCCCCCATCAGAACGCAAGCACTGGTCATGGCCACCTTGAGGGCTATATACGGTGGTCAGACCTGATCACCTCGTGGAAACACTCCAGACAGATATGCAACTCAGACTCTCTCTGTTTTACTCACAGCCTAATGAAGCATAAAATTGCTCGGGGGAAAAAAATATGCGAGTTTCAGAAGAAAGTTTAAGCTACAAATTGAGGCAGCAGAAATTCATATCCACAAACACATAGAGTGCAAAGCAAGAATAAGAAAACACCAACAAAAGGAGCACCCGGAAGCCTCAATTGGTTAAGCGTCTGACTTCGGCTCAGGTCATTATCTCACAGTTAGTGAGTTCGAGCCCCATGTCAAGCTCTGTGCTGACAGCTTGGAGCCTGCTTCAAATTCTGTCTGTCTCTGCCCCTCCCCTGCTCGTGTTCTCTCTCTCTCTCTCTCTCTCTCTCTCTCTCTCTCTCTCTCTCAAAGAATAAATAAACATTAAAGAAAATTTTAAAGAAAACATCAATGACATAAAGTCTGCTCAAATGACCCCATGTCACTGATCTTTCATGTGCCCTGTTGTGTTATCATGCCCGTGCTAGGGTTGTAACTACATCATCAGCCATCTGATGGGTTATAAAGATGATTATCCAGACCTGGTATTAAGGCCCCTACAGGAGTTTAAAATAAAAATGGTCTGATGATGCACTGTGTTGGAGTCTGGAAAAAGAGATTTTCGAACAGTCTGGGAGCAAAATCGCATAACCCACTTAGAGGGCAATTTGTTCAAAATTGCAAAATACAAGTGCATTTACTTTTAACCCAGCAATGCCACTTCTGAGAATTTGTCCTCCAGTCATACCAGTATAAAATGACACTTGTGCATGGTTATTCTCTGCCACATGGTTTGTGACACTAATAGATTAGATCCAAGTGTCCATTTCATGGGGAATAGAAAAATAAACAATGGTGCATCCATCAGAGAACGAAATAGTCTGCAGATGGAAAACAGAGCAAGGAAGCATTCACCCCCTACGGTGATGGAAAGAGTACGATGTGGTACAGAACAAAGAGCAGAGAGAATAAGAATTTTGCTAGTGTTTTTATAACAAAACACTAGAAAGAGGCACAAGAAATAGGAGAAGAAAAGCTCCAGGTGTGGGGCTTGGCAGTTGAGAGAAAATGTGAGTAAAATATGCCAGTAGAGATTTAAATATTCACCTGATTTTTTGTTATGTGATTGTATTATCTATCTTACCCTCCAAAAAATGGTACCAGTTTCTGCCAGGGTCCAGCTCTGGCGAGTCCAGGGGTCCCCAAAGGATGGACGGTTAGGCGAAAGGAAACGAGAGAGCCACGAGAGAGATGTAGTCTGATCACCAAGCAGGCAGTTCTGGCAATTCTGGTATCTCCACCCTGCTGGTCTCAGTGTCTTTATTTTTAAAGGTAGTAAGTGACATTAATCAATGAGTGACATTCCATAGTTTGATATCTTTAACAATAATGCATTTTTACCAGTAAGGTGGCAACTTCCTCAATCTTATATGTTGGTTTCAGGTTAATTAACATATAAATTTAGGGCAGCAGGGAGAGAACAGGGTTTTTTCTTGAGGACTTATGTTAATTATCTGTAAACGGAGAAAACAGGGTGTTGCCTTGAAGCCTATTCTTCCAACTACAATGGGGGAGGTGCGACCCATCTGGCAAGGGTGGAATTCCCAATGCTTGTCCTTTATACTTACATAGTCTCCTTCAGATGTTATCCATCAATGCATCACATTCCAAGTTCCTTTTTTACTTGAGAGCATTACCTCCCTGAGGTCAACGAGGACTGCTCAAGAAATCCAGGCCTGAAAAGTTATTTGAAGGAGGTGGTATTGGGGCGGCTTTTGGCCGGCAGGAGCTTTGCTTTGACTGCCTTTCCACACAGGGAGGTGTCTCAACCTGTGAGCCCAAGATGGCTCCCAACGAATTTCCTACAAGTGGAAGCCCAAAGATGATATTAAAACAGAGTACTAAGACCATAGATTCTTCCAGACAATTTCTTTGGGGGCAAATGCTCCTGTTTGATGCAAGTGGAGACCGGGGCCCAGAGAGATGAAACCAGTTAGCCACATGGGTACTACCACCAACCAATTAGCCAATACCCCGGCCCAGAATGCCTCAGATTCTAAGCAAGAATCCCCCAAATATTTTCTTTCAAGTTTTGGCTCTCACCCCTTAGCAATCAGCTAAAATAAAAATTTCAGAGCTCTAATCAAGCTTTTACTATCTAGTTTCCCTAATACATCATTGTAAGTGTTCTACCAGCATGGAAATGCCATTAAGAGTCTTCTCAAACCATCAAAAAGTACTACTTTAAGAATTTGTTTCTCCACTTGTTTTATCCTGTTTCCTCCTTGTATTTTATTTTTGGTCCTTCCGTAATCTCAGAGCCTTATGCCATGCCTTTTATTTTTTTTTTTTGCACCTTTAAAAATATTAAAGAAAGAATCAATCTTTCAAAATTTTCTTAGGCTACCAGTATTAAATACAACAAAGCAAGCAAGGGCAGTGCCAGAACATTGTGACAATGGTGCCCTCTTGTGGTATATAACTATTCCTGTTAAGGGAAAATCTATAATCTTGGACTCAAAGAGAATGATGGCTAGATTTTTTTAAATTTTATTTTATGGTTAATAATAACCTGTTTCTAGAGGCATCTAGGTGACACAGTCAGTTGAGCATCAGACTCTTGATTTTGGCTCAGGTCATCATCTTGCAGTCGTGGGATCAAGCCCCGCATCAGGCTCTGTGTGCAGTGAGCATGGAGCCTCTTTGGGATTCTCTCTCTCCCCCTCCGCCCTTCCCTGTTTGTGTACTATCTCGCTCTCGCTTTGTCTCTCAGATAAAAGAAGAAGAAGAAGGAGAAGAAGCTGCTTCTAATTACTGCCTTTACCAGAATTTTCCAAGGAGATACCCTGGTCTTGGATTTGTGGCTAACCAGTTTGTAAAACTGTACAATGAGAGCAGTTCAGCTTAAAAAGCACCAGTTAGAATCTACCCCTTGCTTCATGAAGTCGAATGAGTAATTCAGGAAGTGTGATAAGTGTCTGTAGTTTTAATAAGCGCCAGCGAGATTCTGATTCCCAGATAGTTGTCAGAGCCATGAATCTCTGCTTTCACGTGGGAAATGGGTCATTTCCCCCATCAATGAAAACTACCAGCCAGTGTAAACAGATTGCGTGTGGTAGTAGACACTAAGGGAGAATCTTTAGCCCCCTGTATCTTCCCGGGATCGCAGCTGCAGAGAAGTTCATGCTGGAGAGGGTGTCTGCAGGCCCTTGAAGCAGCTGTTGGAAGTACAAATGTTTTCTTTGCAATTCTCCTCAAAATGCCACCTTTAACACATTTGCACTCATATGAGCTGTCAGTGACGTGGTCATCTAGTGTTTGCCTTTGTTGTGCCCCCCAAGAACAGCCCCAGTCCTTGCCCACACCTAAACTCAGAGGGCGCTCTGAAAGTGTGCCCTCTTGCCTGGCAAATGGAAAAGACTCAAGGATAACGCGCTTCAACATCACAAACTGGAAGTGGTCTTTTTAACAATCATTTTATTTTTTTCATCATGACAAGTATACTCTTTAATCCCCATCCATTTCCCCCATTCCCCCACCCACCTCCCCTCTGGTAACCATCAATTTGTTCTCTAGAGTTAAGAGTCTGTTTCTTGGTTTTCCTCTCTCTCTCTCTCTCTCTCTCTCTTCCTCTATGCTTGGTTGTTTTGTTTCTTAAATTCCACAGATGAGTGAAATCATATGGTATTTGTCCTTCTCTGACTGACTGGTTTTGGCTAGCAAAATACTCTCTAGTTTCATCCATGTCATTGCAAATGGACATTCGGCTGAGTAATATTCCATTTTATATACATATAAAGTATTATATATAATATATAATATTCCATTATATATATTATGTATTTATCGCTTCTTTATATTCATCCTTCTTTATCCATTCATCTATCAATGGACATTTGGGCTGTTTCCATAATTTGGCTACTGTAGGCAATGCTTCCATAAACATAAGGGTGCATATATCCCTTTAAATTAGTGTTTTTGTATTCTTTGGGTAAATACATACTCGTACTATGATTGCTAGATCATAGGTTAGTCCTATTTTTAATTTTTTGAGGAACCCCCATACTGTTTTCCACAATGGCCGCACCAATTTGCATTCCCACCAACAGGGAAAGAGGGTGCCTATCTCTCCACATCCTCGCCAATATTCGTTGTTTCGTGTGTTTTGTAATTTAGGCATTCTGACAAGTGTGAGGTGATCTCATTTGAGCTTTGATTTGCATTTCCCTGATGATTTTGAGCATCTTTTCATGTGTCTGTTGGCCATCCATATGACTTCTTTGGAGAAATGTCTGTTCATGACTTCTGCCCATTTTTTAATTCAATTGTTTTTTAGGTATTGACTTGTATCAGTTCTTTATATATTTTGGATACTAACCCTTTATAGGACATGTCATTTGCAAATATTTTCTCCCATTCTGTAGTTTGATTTTTAGTTTTGTTATTTTTTTGGTTTAGTAATTGTTTCCCTTTCTGTGCAGAAGCTTTTTATTTTGATGTAGTCCCAATAGTTCATTTTTGCTTTCATTTCCCTTGCCTCAGGAGACATATCTAGAAAAATGTTGCTACAGTCAATGTCGGAGAGATTACTGCCTGTGTTCTTTTCAAGGATTTTTATGGTTTCAGGTCTCATATTTAAGTCTTTAATCCATTTCGAGTTTATTTTTTGTCTGGTGAAAAAAAATGGTCCCGTTTCATTCTTTTCCATGTGCCTGTCTAGTTCTCCTAACACAATTTGCTGAAGGGACTTTTTCCTATTGTATGGTCATTCCCTTTATCAAAGGTTAACTGACTATATAATCATGGGTTTATTTCTGGGCTTTCTGTTCTAGTCTATTGATCTATGTATCTATTTTTATGCCAGTACCATACTGGCTCACTTACTACCGTTTTGTTAACATAATTTGAAATCTGAAATTGTGTTTGCTTTTCTTTTTCAAGATCGTTTTGGCTACTCAAGGTCTTTTGTGGCTCCATACAGATTTTAGGATTGGTCATTTTAGTTCTGTGAAAAATGCTGGTGGTATTTTGACTGCAATTGCATTAAATCTATAGATTGCTTTGGGTAGTATAGACATTTTAAAAATATTTGTTCTTCTAACCCATGAGCATGGAATGTCTTTCCATTTCTTTATGTCTTCTTGAGCTTCTCTAATCACTGTTATAGTTTTCAGAGTACAGGTCTTTTACCTCTTTGGTTGTTTATTCCTAGGTATTTTATTGTTTTGGTACAATTGTAAATGGGATTGTTTTCTTAATTTCACCTTCTGCCTGCTTCATTATTAGTGTATTGGAATTGTGTATAGTGTATAGGAATGCAACAGATTTCTGCACATTGACTTTGTATCCTGTGACTTTAGTGAATTCATTTATCAGTTCTAGTAGTATTTTGGTGGAGTCTTCAGGGCTTTCTGTGTATAGAGTATCATGTCATCTGCAAATAGTGAGAATTTGACTTCTTCCTCACCAACTTGGATACCTTTTCTTTATTTTTCTTATCCGAATGCCGCAGCTAGGACTTGCAGTACTATGCTGAATAAAATTGGTGAGAGCGGACATCCTTGTCTTGGTCCTGACTGTAAGGGAAAGGATCTGAGATTTTCATCTTTGAGTATGATGTTAGCTGTGGGTTTGTCATAGATGGCCTTTATTATGTTGAGACATGTTTTCTCTAACCCTATTGAGGGTTTTTATCATGAATAGATGTACTTTGTCAAATGCCTTTTCTGCATGTATGGAGATGATCATACAGTTTTTATCCTTTCTCTCACTGATGTAATGCATCACGTTGATTGTTTTGCAACCACTAAACCACCCTTGCATCTCAGGAATAACTCCTACTTGATGGTGTATGATTTTTTAAAGTATATTGTTGGATTTGGTTTGCTAATACTTTGTTGAGGATTTTTGAATCTATATTCATGAGATATTGGCTTATAATTTTCTTTTTGTGTGTGTCTTTATCTGTTTTTGGTGTTAGGGTGATACTGGCCTCACAAAATGAATTCGGAAGTTTTCCTTCCTTTTGTGTTTTTTGGAATAGCTTGAGAAGAATGGATATTAACTCTTCTTTAAGTGTTTAGTAGAATTCACCTGTGAAGCTGTCTGTTCCTGGACTTTTGTTTTTTGGGAGATTTTTGATTACTATTTCAATTTCATTGCTGGTTATCGATCTGCTCAAATTTTCTATTTCTTCTTGCTTTAGTTTTGGTGAGTTATATGTCTCTAGGAATGTATTCATTTCTTCTAAGCTGTCCAATTTGTTGGTATATAGGTTTCATAATATTCTGTTACAATTGTTTGTAATTCTGTGGTGTTGGTTTTTATTTTTCCTCTTTCATTACTAATCTTGTTTATTTGAGTCATCTCTCATTTTTTTTAATGAATCTTGCTAGAGGTTTATTGATTTTGTTGATCTTTTCAAAGAACTAGCTCCTGGTTTTTTGACATATTCTGTTGTGGGGTTTTTGTTGTTGTTGTTTTGTTTTGTGTTAGTTTCTATATAATTTGTTTCTGCTCTCATTTTTATTATTTCTTTCCTTTGGCTGTGTTTGGGTTTTGTTTGTTCTTTTTCTATCTCCTTCAGATGTTAGGTTAGGTTGTTTATTTTAGATTTTTCTTACTTTTTGAGGTAATTCTGTGTTGCTATAAACTTTCTTCTTAAAACCATTTTTGCTGTATCTAAGATTTTTTGGAGCACTGTGTTTCCATTTTCATTTGTTTCCATGTAATTTTTTATTTCTTCTTTGATTTCTTGGTTGACCCATTCATTGTTTAATAGCATGTTATTTAACTTCAATGTATTTGTGGTCTTTCCAGATTTTTTTCTTAAGATTTATTTCTAGTTTCATAGTGCTGTGTTCTGAAAAGACACATGGTATGACTTCAATGTTTTTGAATTTGTTGAGACTTGGTTTGTGGCCTAATATGTTATCTATTCTAGAAAATGTTCCAGGTGCACTTGAGAAGAATATGTATTCTGCTGTTTTAGGATGGAATGTTCTGAATATGTCTGTTAAATCCATCTGGTCCAGTGTGTCATTCAAAGTCACTGTTTCCTTTTTTTCAAATTGGATGACCTCTCCATCAATGTAAATGGGGCATTTAAGTCCCCTATTATTATTGTATTGCTATCAATTATTTCTTTTATGTTTGTTATTAACTGTTCTATGTATTTGGGTGCTTTCATGTTGAGTGCATAAATATTTATGATTGTTATAGCCTCTTGTTGAGTTGTCTCCTTTATTATTATATAGTGTCCTTCTTTGTCTCTTGTTACAGTCTTTGTTTTAAAGTCTATTTTGTCCAATATAAGTATTGCTACCCTAGCTTTCTTTTGGTGTCCATTTGTGTAATAAACGTTTCTCCATTCCCTTACTTTTATTAATTTTTTAAAATTTTATTTATTTATTTTGAGGGGGGAGGGGCAGAGAGAGAGGGAGGGAGAGAGAGAGAATCCCAAGCAAGTTCCAAGCTGTTAGCTCAGCCCTATGTGGGACTTGAACTCATGAACCGTGAGATCATGACCTGAGCCAAAGTCAGACACTTAACCATCTGAGCCACCCAGGTGCCCCTCCATCCTATCACTTCCAATCTGCAGGTGTCTTTTGGTTTGAAATGTGTCTCTTGTAAGCTAGAAGTGGTCTTAAGTTTTATCTGGCCCTGCTGCAAGACAGAATAATTCAATCATCTCAATGAAGTTGCAAATAATGGGGAAATTCTACTGAACTATTATAACTTGTTTTATTTTTTGGGTTTTCTGACATTTTCCAATAAATATTTTATTTGATTAAATGAGAAAAATATCTATGCCATCACTAAATCCATTTTAGTTCTAAATATTTCATAGTAATAGAGCCAAGTGCTTTGGTTACAAGAAGATAGATATCAGAAGTGAGGGTGAGAAGCTGTGTAACTTAGGCTCAGACAGGAGCTGCCCATGACACTTGTCTGGAACATGTGCCAGACCCAAACCACCTCTGTTTTACTCCTTTGTGAAATTTTGTGATGTCAAGAGAACAAAGCTGATAGAAACTCAAAGCTCCCTTAGAGAGCTCTGATCCTGCACAGAACAACCTGTGCCATCAGCATACAGTCAGGGGACAGAAATCTTGCCAGTTATTTGAAAAAAACGAATTCTTATTTTTTTTTAAGTAGGTTCCATGTCCAATGTGGGGATCAAACTCACAACCCTGAAATCAAGAGTCACATGCTTTACCAACTGAGCCAGCCAGGAGCCCCTGAACCAAAAAAAAATTTTTTTTAAGTTTTATTGAGGTCTAATTGATATATGATAAATTGCACATGTTCTAAATATACAACGTGATAAGTTTTGATATATGTATTAAATATATCACTGCCCTGGTCTGAATGATTGTGTCTGTGCCACCACCAAATTCATATGTTGAAATCCTAATCTCCACGATGATGACATTAGGAGGTGGGGCCTTTGGGAGCTGATTAGGTCATGAGAGTGGGGCTCTACTGAATGAAATCAGTGCCTTTATAATAGGGACACCACAAATCTCCCTAGCATCCAAGTGAGGGCATGTGAGAACACACCGAGAAGTCTGGAAGTAGACCCTCGTCCAGTCATTCTAGCACCTTGATCTCAGACTTCCAGCCTCCAGAACTATGACAGACAAACTTCTGTTGTTTCTAAGCCACCCATTCTGTGGTATTTATTTTGTTATAGCAGCCCAAATGGACCGAGATAACTACAATCAAGATACAGACCTATCGGGGTGCCTGGATGGCTCAGTCAGTTGAGTGTCCAACTTCGGCTCAGGTCATGATCTCACAGTTTGGGAGTTCGAGCCCCACATGGGGCTCTGTGCTGACAGCTCGGAGCCTGTAGCCTGCTTTGGATTCTGCGTCTCCCTCTCTCACTGCCCCACCCCTGCTCACTCTCTGTCTCTCTGTCTCTCTCTCAAAAATAAACATTAAAAAAATATTTAAAAAGTTAAAAAAAGATGTAGACCTATCTAACACCCTCGAAGTTACTCTTTCCCTGTCTCCAACTTCCATCTCAGGCAACCACCGATGTGCCTCAGGTTAATGTGCATTTTCTAGAGTTTTGTACGAATGGAATCATACAGTATGTACTTTTTTCATCTGGCTTCTTCACACCACTAGTTATTGTAAACCATCCATTTGTTGTGCGTTCAATAGTTCATTCCATTTTGTTGCTGAGTAGCATTCCATTTCATGGACATACTTCAATTTATCCATCCAACAATTGATGGATATTTGCATTGATTGTGATTTGGACTATTACATGTAAAGCAGTTAAGAACATTCACATGCAAGTCTTTGTATGGACATATGCTTTCATTTTCCTTGGGCAAATACATATGAGTGGAAAGGCTGGATCATACCAAAGGTGTGTTTTAACCTTTTAAGGAAATTTCAAACCATTTTCCATTTTATATTCCTACCAGCAGTGTGTGACAATTCCAGTTCTTCTATATCTGTGCCAACACTTGGAATAGTGAATCATTTTAGCCTTTCTACTAAGTGCGTAGTAGAATCTCATGGTCTTTTTAATTTACATTTTCTTCATGACTAATGATGGTGAGCATCTTTTCATGTGCTTGTTGGCCATCCATATGTCTTCTGGGTGAAATGTTTATAGCTTGTGCCTATTTAAAATATTGGATTGTTTGTTCTTTTTCTTTCTTGCTTTCTTGCTTTCTTTCTTCCCCTTGTCCTCCTCCTCCTCCTCCTTCCCTCCCTGTCTTCTTCCCCTTTCTTCTCTCCTCTCCTCCTACTTTTTCTTCTTCTTCCTCTTCTCCTCCTTCCCCTTCTCCTTCTCCTTCTTCTTTTTCTTCATCTTCTTCATTTGTCTTTCGCTTCTGTGATTAAGTTTATTCTTAGGTATCTTATTTGTGTTGATGCAGCTGTAAATGGGATCATTAATTTCTCTTTTTGCAACTTCATTATTAGTGTTAGAAATATAACCGATTTCTACGTATTGATTTTGAATCCTGTGACTTTACTGAATGAATTTATCAGCTCTAGTAGTGTTTTGGTGGAGTCTAGGGTTTTCTGTATATAGTATCATGTCATCTACAAATAGGTAGAATTTGCCTTCTTCCTTACCAATTTGGATGCCTTTTCTTTCTTTTTCTTGTCTGTTTTGCTGCAGTGAGGACTTCCAGCACTATGTTGAATAAAAGTGGTGAGAGTGGACATCCTTGTCTTGTTCCTGATTTTAGAGGAAAAGCTCTCAGTTTTTCCCCATTAAGGATGATATTAGCTGTGAGTTTTTCATAGATGGGCTTTATTATGTTGAGGTATGTTCCTTTAAACCTATTTTGAAATCATGAATGGATTTGTCCTTTGTCAAATGCTTTTTCTGCGTTCATTGAGATGATCATATGGTTTTTATCCCTTGTCTTACTAATGTGATGCATCATGTTGATTGATTTGTGAATACTGAACAACCCAGACGAGTGCTGACAGCACTGACTCCATCTTTAACCTCCACCTTGTTCATTCCCACACAATGGCCTCCCTTGGGGCTGTGTCCTCCAGGTCCCTTAAAGGTTAATGTATGCCCTGACCAGAATGCAGGAAGATTTGTTCTGATCTTCCCTAGAGTGGCACACTGAAAGCACCACTTTAGATAACTACCCTTTGAGCTCCCCACCATGCTCCCCTCACTATAAAAGCAGTGGGTAAAGGTCCAGATGGGAGTGGAAAATAGCTGGGTAGTATACGAATCATCATCACCTGATCACCTCCTGTCAGTAAGTTACCTGACTAAAATTCTGTGTAAACAGTATGAAATGATTTCCTTCATTTTTCAGTCTCAAAGTGCCTTCCCAGTCTGGAGGATCCTTTACTGTCCCTACTCTGCTCTCTAATAATTGGCAAGCTGGCAGGAGACCAGAAATGAAACAAGCGTGAGTAAGGAGACTGGATGGGTGGGAAAGCCCTGTGTCAAGGGGAAAATTCCAGGTTGGCTTAACCACCTCCATGCAGAGAGATTCAGCCAGGGTTTTTGAGCATTTTGGACTAGTGCGTGAGTATGGGAATGCCTCAAAAACTCCCAAGGGATTGTTAGATATCCTATCCAACGAGATGGGGAAAGGAAACAGAAGGGAAAGTGAACAAGCTATTGCAGCTGTAGCTTGGCCGTTGATCTATGCGATAGAAGATACTACAAAACGGAATTACCAGTAAGGAGAGAACAGAACAGACCAGAGAAGCTTGGCTTTAGAAAAGGATGTGAATTACATGTTCCTCTAATACAGACACTATGTCCAAAACAATCCAGCAGTGGGAGGAACACTTAGAAATTACAGCATGTAAGATGGCAAATGCGTGTGTAATGGGTATGGAGCGCTGTGTACTAAAGCGAGAACTACTATGTCTCAAAAGAATGGGACCTTAAAGCATGGGAACCCCAGCATAAGGAATCCTCGATTCCTTTGATTCAAAGACCCAGTCCATTTGTAAGCCTGGGGATGAAAGAGAAAAAATTCCCATTAGTCAGAAAATGACTATAAGGGAATATTTTGCTGCTGAATTAGTGACTAACCAGCCTCTTTAAGCAAAAAGGTCAAGAAGGTTGGTAGCTTGGGTGTTAAAACTGTGGTATACTGTTAAAAGGGTTTGAGACATCAAAAATGGCCGCAGGGGACCTGGGTGGCTCATCAGTTAAGCTTTTGATTCTTTTTTTTTTTTAATGTTTATTTATTTCTTTTGAGCACAAGCAGGGGAGGGGCAGAAAGGAAGGAGAGAATCCCAAGCTGGCTCTGTGATGATGGCACAGACAGCACAGTAGACATTTAACCGACTGAGCCACCCAAACATCTGACTCTTGATTTCGGCTCAGGTCACGATCTCATGGTTTCTGGGATCGAGCCCCCTGTGGGGGCTCTGTGCTGACAGTTTGCAGCCTGCTTAGGATCCTCTCACTCTCTCTGCCCCTCACCTGTGCGCGCTCTCTCTCTCTCTCTTCTCAAAATAAATAAATAAACATTTTTGTTAATGGCCTCAATCAATGCTCAACCTTCCTGCAGCAAAGGTAACATGCTGTAGGCATGGGTGAGAATCGTAGGCAGTTACCTAATTTGATTGATTGGATAAATGCTAGCATTAAGCTAACCTGGAGAAACAAATGGGATGTTCTCTTTCCCTTTCCTCCTCCCCCACACCCGCCCCCACTGAACCTCTAGGAAAGAACTACAAGAATTTTATGTGAAGTGGGAAGAAAACACACCATTTACACCCAGTGTTTTAGAAGCCCAGATGAAGAATTGTTTTCCTCTGGTATAAAAGACTGTGGTTTACAGTCACCATGTCAGTGTTTTATATAGTATGAAAGCATGTACTTTAGTATCTGTCCTTGCCTCTATCGTTAAATCCACCCATTGCTATAGTAGCCACTATGATGGCTGATTCAAGTGAAATGGAAAAAAAATCGTCATAAGGGAAATAGATGAGTTGAAAAACAGAGAGAAACAAAGGATCCTGCCAATAATAGAATGGTGGAAAGTTGTGGCAAGATCTAGTATTATCTGGGACACCAAGAGAAAATAGAGACAAACAACCCAACTGGGTCTTGCTAAGCCTGTAGAAGGTTTTGCCCCAAGGGCATCTCCATAGTCTCACAGTTTGTCACTAGATGGTAAACTGGGAAAATGCCAGAGAAGACGGTGCTTTATCACTATGTAGATGCTGATATGTTAACGGTGATGATTTATCCTCCCTGTTCAAGCAACTGTGTCATTACCTCACCAGGGTAGAAGATAAGAACTGACAAGATCTGAGGCTAGGTCAGTCAGTAAAGTTCTCTTGTCATCCATGTGAGCAAGACAAAAGTGACGCCAGAGGTGGTCATTGATAAAAGACAGGCCTTCCCAATCCCAAAACAGTACAGGAATTACAAGCTTTTGTTGGTTTATTGGGTTACTGAAAACCATTTATTCCCCATTTGCACAGATATTAAGACCTTTATATGTCTTGGTTAAAAAGAGAAGCCCATGGGATTGGAGTGCTAACCAAAAAGATTTCTCGGGAGCAAAAATGGTAGTTGAACAAGTAGAGGCCCTGGGGGTAGGAGTTGTGAATTGTGAATTAGATGTGAGTTGTGAATTAGACCTAGATTCATATCCACAAGTGTTTGGCTGGGGCCTGTGGCAATGACAAAACTGGAAACAAATCCCATTAGGATTCTGGTCTCACCTATGGAAGGGAACAGAAACCAGGTGTGGTCCTGATGAGGGAGCATAAGACAAGCTGAGGGCAAAGCACAAACTAGCACGCCCTTCCCCCCAGGCGGGATATGTGTGACATTCTTCAGGCACTCCTGGCTGCCCAAGAACAAAGGAAAGGAAAGAAAACAAATGGCTAACTGACAGAGTCTCCATCAGTTTACAAGTATTTTATCAATAGCCTAATCTCCAGGAGCTTTTCTCTTAATGATAATGCTTCGCTAGAGGGAAAAACGACCTTATTTTGACAACAGCCAGGCCTTCAGTAATCTGTGAGTCTTCTTTAGCATATGGAAATCCTTTTAAGAAACTTTCTCTGGACTTTACCTCCCCCAACCCCATAGCATATAAGCAGTCACTCTTCACAATCCTAGTGCAGCTCTTTCTGCCCATGGGTCCTGTGCCTGTGCTTTTGTAATCACCTTTTTGTGCCAAAGAAATTCTTTCTTGGTCCTCGGGTCCAAACCCCCACCACCACTCCAAAACCCCATCAGTCCTGTCGAGAAACAGCTATGAGCTGTCTCGCACATCAACAGACAGAAAGCCTGACTGCCAACTTGCTTGTCAGGATACAAACTTCCCTGCCGGTAGGAGAATGGAATTAGGACATGTTCAGCAAACCTCAGAGTGCCTGTGCCCAGGTAAGCACCTTACAGAAAAGGCACACTTACCTACAGTAGAGGAGCGCTTGTAATACCAGCCTGCTCTCTCATGAATTGCACTCATTACTCATTACTAAAGCCAGTCTTTTCACCTTGACCTAGCCCAACTTCTGGAAGTCGCTGGCCTGCTGACATGCTGACTCCTCCCCAAGTAAAGGAAGGAGTTGGCTTTTTAATTTGGGTAAGTGCTTTCTCCGCCTGCTGAAATGGTCACAAGATTTTTCTTTCTTAGTTTCTTAATATAGTGAATTACACTGACTGATTTTTAAATGTTAAAGCAACCCCACTTGGTCATGACATCATGAATACTCTACTTTTTTTAATTACATGATTTTTAATAAAATTCAACTTCATAAAATTTTGTTTAGAATTTCTGCATCTATGTCCATAGGAAGTGTCTTTAGGGATATTGATCAGTAGTTTCTCTTTTTGTGTCTTTGTGATTTTCATATCAGGGTAATGCTATCCTCATAGAATGAGTTAAAATATATACCCTTCTCTTCAGTTTTCTGGAAGAGTGTGTATAGAATTTATATTATTTCTTCTATAAATTTTTGGTAGAATTCACCAGTTAAATCATCAGAGCCCGGGGCTTTCTTTGTGGGAAAGTTTTAAACTACAGATTCAATTTCTTTAATAGACATAGAACTAGTTCAGATTATCTATTTCTTCTTGAGTTTGTGTCTTTCAAGAAATTTGTCCATTCTTTAAATTGTCAAATTTATTGGCATAAAGTTCATACTATTTTATTTGTATCCTTTTTAATATCTATAGAATTTGTAGTGTTATTTTCTTCCTCACTCCTGACATTGGTAATTCATGTCTTCTCTTTTTCCTTCCTGATTAGTCTGGTTGGATATTTTTTAATTTTATTGATTTTTTTAAAGAACCAGTTTTTTGTTCTATTGGGTTTTTTTTTCTATTTTTGTTTTAGTTTTTGTTGATTTCTGCTTTAATCTATTATTATTTCCTTTGTTCTATTTGAGTTTAATCTTAATCTAGTTTTTTAAGCTAGGAGAAGTAACCAATTTAAGACCTTTTTCTTTCCTAATATAGGTGCTTAATGCTATAAATTTTACCATAAATTTTAGCAGCATCCTACAAATTTTCAATGATGTGTTTTCATTTTTGTAGTTAAAAATACTAATTTCTCCTTTGATTTCTTTTTTGACCATTAATTATTTAGATGTACTACTTAGTTTTCAAATATTTGGGGGTGGATTCCAAGTATCTTTCTGTTATCAATTTCTAATTTAATTCTATTGCAGTCAGAGAAGATACATTATATGACTAGAATCTTTAAACATTTTTTGAAATTTATTTTACAGCCAGAATAGTGTCTATCCGGTAAATGTTCTCTGTGCAGGAGACAGTGTTTGTCCTCCTAATTTTGGCAGAATGTTCTATAAATGTCAATTAGATCAAATGGGTCGATAATGTTGTCTAAAATATCCTTTACTGATTTTACTTGTTCAATCAATTGTTGAGAAAGAGTATTGACAGATCTGACTGCAATTATGGATCTGTCCATTCATTTTTGCAATTCTTCAATTTTTTCTGCAAGACTTTGTTATGAGATGCATAAATATTTAAGATTGTTGTGTCCTTTTAACAAATTGATCCCTTTACACTTGCATTGTTTCTGACAATAAATAAATCTGCTGTCTTCCTTATCTCTGTTCCTCTGCATGTACTGTGTCTTCTTTTTGTCTCCAGCTGCTTTTAAGATTTTCTCATTTTTATTTTTCATTTTATGTTTATCAATTTATTTATGCTGTGTGATGGTATAGCTTTCTTCATGCTTTTGTTGGACCCATGGCTTTATAGTTTTCATAAAATTTAGAAATTTTTGGCCATTATTTCCTCAACTATTTTTTTCTGTCCTCCCCCAACCCCAGCACTCCCAATTATGCATATTAATGGGGCTGCTTGAAATTGCTCCAAAGCTCTATGCCCTTTTCATTTTTCTGAAATGTTTTTTGTCTCTGGGTTTTATTTTGGATTGTTTCTATGGCCCTGCCTTCAAGTCCACTATCTTGTCTTCTGAAATGTCTAATCCCACCCATGGTTCATCCCATCCAGTGTTTGTTTCTTTTTAGACATTATAGTTTTCATCTCTAGAAGTTCTCTTTGAGTCATATGTATATGATTCATATATACAAAATCTTCCATGTCTCTACTTTTTTGGATATGTAAAATATAGTTATAATAACTGTTTTAATGTTCTTCCCTGTTAATTGTAACATCTCTGTCCATTATAGGTCAGTTTCAACTGTTTTTTTCCTCATTATGGGTCATGTTTCCTTGCCTCTGCATGCCTGGTAATCTTTGGATGCCAGAGATTATGAAATTTGCCTCATTGGATTCTGAATGTGTTTGTATTCCTGTAAATCTTAAGTTTTGGTCTGGGAAGCAGTTAAGTGCCTTGGAAGTAATTTGATCCTTTTGAGGCATGCTTTTATGGTTTGTTAGGCAGGTCTAGGGCAATGCTTAGTCCAGACTAATTATTTTCGGCTACTGAGGCAAGACTTTCCTGAGTACTTTACCCAATGTTCTATTAATTACTACATTTTCCACTCTGGCTAGTGGGAACAGGCACTTTTTCTGGCCTTCTGTTAACATTTTTTTTTAATGTTTTATTTTTGAGAGAGAGAGACAGAGAGCAAGTAGGGGAGGAGCAGATAGAGAGAGAGGGAGACACAGAATCCGAATGCAGGGCTCAAAGTCACAAAACATGAGTTCGTGACCTGAGCAGAAGTTGGATGCTTAACTGAGTGAGCCACCCAGGTGCCCCATAGCACCTGTTAATACTTGAGGAGTAACCTCTGCAGGTTTCCTGAGTTCTGTCTACAGTTCTCCTGTTTTCTGGCACTCTGTCTTGCAAACTGCAGCCACCCGTGTCTCCCCCAACTTTCAGTTCAGCCTCTTTAATGCTGCGAGTCAGTGAGGTCTCACTCTTCTATATTATATCTCGGAAACTCTCTGGAAGCAGTAACTGGGGCAACCATATGACCATCTTGCATGGAAAGGATCACTGTCTTCCAAGATCTGATGACCAGTATGTTGAAACCATTATCTATTTGATTTGGTTGTCTCAGATGGGTGGGTAAAAGCAGACAACTGCTCTCCCATCTTGGCTGGAAGGGGAAATCCAAAAGGAGACAAGTTAATACAAAAATTGTTAACTAGTTAACCAAAGGGTAAGGGAAAACACTAAGATATCATGGAAGTGGCAGCTACAGAAGCAGCTACTATTCCTAGGACTGAGGGAACAGTAGGAGGTGATTGGAATTCTTAAAACTTAGAATCTTAAGAGGAAGGACCCCACAGAGCTGAAACTCAGATATCTAAGGAGGGGCCACTGGGCAGTAAGTCCTGGTCTCTCTGGCATCAGGGAAAACTGAATTACACAAGCTGCTGCTATAGGAAGGAATTCCTTCTATTGCGGTGAAGAAGCATGGCTGGGGTAATGCTTCTAGGAAAAAGAGGCAGACAGGAGAGAAAGTCCCTTCACTCTCCTTCAGCCATATTATCAGCCTCTCTCTAGCGCCCCCACCATTGGCAGTGAATGACAAGGAGCTGCTGGCTAAGCAGAAATGTGGTTTGCCAAGTCCCAATCCACACATCACAACCACCACCCACAAGACAGTGAGACTAAAGCTAAGATAAAATGAATAACTGGTATGCCAATCAAGGGAATGGTGAGTAGGCCTCTCGACTTGATGGAGAATGCCAACTCTTCCACATACTTGGTTAGTTCCTAGAGTATGAATCAACCCTTGATGTCAACATATTATACTGCACTGCAGGCATTATTCGAATATGTAATCAAATTATCCACAAGGCATGGCTAGCAAAAGCTTGGCTAGATTTACTGCAAACATGTATCATGGCCTGATTATAACTGCAAGAAGTTGGAAACAACCTAGATATCCAATAATAGGGGAATGGTCAAATTGTTGTCTGGACAATGAGATCCAATTATATAAAATATTATATATATTATGTTGTGATACATTATTTTTACAGTCATAAATTTTTTCACATTTTAACCACTTTTGTTGACCTTCTTCCATCCTGCTTCTCCAACTTCCTAACCAGGATCATTTTCCTTTGTATTAAAGAACACATCTCAGAATTTCTCTTGATATATGTCTGCAGATCGTAAACTTCCTCAGTTTTTGTCTAAAAATGTCTTTATTTTACCTTATATTTTCATTGAAAAATAGTTTCCTTGTGGAGAGAATTCTAGGATGGCAGTTATTTTCCTTTGAGTCACTATAGGTATCATTCTAGCACCTGGTTTCCAGTAGCTGTTCTGATAGAAACCAGCTATCAGTCTAACTGCTCCATAAAGGATAAGTTCCTATAAAGATATCTTTTTTCCTATGGCTGATTTTTAAGTTCTTTCTTTGTCTTTGGTTTTCAGTAGTTTTACCATAGTATGCTGACACATATTCTTTGTATTGATTCTGATTTGGATATTTTGGGTTTTTGAATCTGTGGATTGATGTCTTTTATCAGGTCTGGAAAAAATGTCTACCGTTATTTCCTCAAACAACACTTATGTCTTATTTTCTCTCTCCTCTTCTACTGTGACTACAATTCGAAATATGTTAGATCTTCTCTCTATATCTACTATGTACCTACTACGATCTTTACCTTGTCTTCTGTATTATTCGGCATTCTATTTCTCTTTGTTTCATTCAAGATTGTTTATTTTCACCTCTTTCTTTCTTCTGTTTTGACTAATCAGCTATTAAACCTGTCCATGAACTATCGTTTTCAGTTACCAATTTGTTTTCAACCTTAAATTTTATTTAAAAAAAAAATCCTATGTCATTTTTAAATGTTTCAATCTTGCTTTTTATCTCCTTGTACAAGATAAAATTCCTGTTTACAGCATATTTTATGGTTGTTACATTGGAAGTTTTAAAGTCTTGGATTCCTGAGAGTCTGTTGCCTGTTGTTTTTTCAGTTCTCCCTTATGAGGTCTTGTCCCCTGATGTGTCTAATTATCTTTGATTATGTGCTGGAAAGTGCTTACAAGATTATGAGTGGAAATAATTTGAAGTCTAGGGTGGGCATACCTTCCTTCAGAGTAGATTGTGATTGCTTCTGTCGGGCATCTGGGAACAGTTAATCCATGACTATCTTAATGCTGGTGCCAGGCTGAGATTCTTCTGAGCCACCAAAATGACTGGAAACCAGGCTGCAAACTCTGCTCAGGCCTTCAATGTCAGGGTGAGGGATTTACCAAGGTTCCTCAGCCTTGCCAGCCCCCAGATTCAATGTTCTCTTGTCTTGAGAGGCCAGAAAAGAATGCAGCTCAGCCTGTCAGATATCTCTTATGGACTGACAAATGTCCCAGGTGTTACTGTCCCTTATTCCCAGATCTTGGCCTTATAATTGCATGATTAAAAAAAAATATGTTAAAGCTACCTTGTACAGTTTTTTAAGTTATTTTAAGAAGGAAAGCTGGCCTGAACCACCGAGTCTACCATTATAGGAATACCTTTAAGAAAAGGGAAAGGGGGGCTCAGTCGGTTAAGCGTCCAACTACGCTCAGGTCACCATCTCACAATTTGTGAGTTTGAGTCCCATGTCGGGCTCTGTGCTGACAGCTCAGAGCCTGGAGCCTGCTTCGGATTCAGTGTCTCCCTCTCTCTCTGCCCCTTCCCCTCATGCTGTCTCTCTCTGTCTCAAAAATAAACAAACACAAAAAAAATTAAAAAAAAAAAAGAAAAGGGAAAGGGTGCTATTGTAAGAGTATAGTCTAAGGCACCTATTCTCCACTTGAGAGTCACAGTAGCCAATGCTAATAGTGAGGCATGTACAACATAATTTTTTTTTTTTATTCAAGGGACTCTGCCACTTATTAGCAAGTCACTTTACTTTTCTGAGTCTCAGTTTCCTCATGGATCAAATGGCAGGAATAATCTATTTCACAAGGTTAGAGAAGATGATGGATGTGAAATTGCTTTGTGATGAAGGCAAAAAATTAAATGCTATTATTTTGGCACTTTCCAAATGTAATTTTGCTTTTTACTAGTAAGAACTAAGCTCTAGAAGTTTGTAAGTGGTTGAGATACATTTTTCAAATAAATAAAATGTTTACTAGTAATAGTCAAGTTCTTGAAGCTTGTGAATAAATTAAATCCATATTTGAAATAGTTTTGGTTCTTGGTTACTCGGATGTGATCAGCTTCTAAAAATTTATTGAGCTGTATACTCACAGTGTGTGCATTTTTGTCTGTGATTTTATGTTTCAAGAAAATGTTTAAAAACCAAAACTTTGGGGGTGCCTGGGTGGCTCAGGTGGTTAGGCATCCAACTTCAATTCAGGTCATGATGCGGCTCATGATTTCGAGCCCCGCATCAGGCTCTGTGCTGATGGCTCAGAGCCTGCTTGGTATTCTTTCTCTCCCCCCACCCTCCCCCACTCACTCCCATGCACATGCACTCTCTCTCTCAAAAATAAATAAACATCTAAAAAAACGTAAAAAATAAAAACAAAAAAAATTATATTTTATTCGAATGGGTATTATATTCACTTGGGATAAAATTTAAAAAGTAGAAAGGGGTGGAAGTATGGTTTTTCTTTTCATCTTGCTCTTCAACCTTTCCCTTTCCTTCCTCCGCAATCACCGTTGTTGGTTTCTTTTGCATTGCTCCAGAGATTATTCTATGTCTATTGAAGCATATGTGTGTATGTGGGTTTCTGTATACACGGTCCCACCCCCTTTTAAACTCAACGTCAGCATCCTATACATGTTGTTCTGCAACCCACTCTTTTCACTAAATATAAATCATTCTGTAGCCATACTTAAGGACTCATTTACAGTTACAGCTACTTAGTATTCTGTTGTATGGTATTCCATAATTTGTATACTAATATTAGATATGCCACTCTTGTATTATGTATCCAAGAATATACATTGAGTGAATATACATTGAATATACAAATGAACGCATTTTAGGATAAATTTCTACAAGAGAAAATGTTGAGTTAAAGAGTGTGTGTGTATTTAAAATTCTCATGTATCCAGATTGCTTTCTGTAAAGGTTATACTAAAATACATTTCTGTCAACAATATATGAGATTTGAGAGTGTCTGGTTCCCCACACTCTTACAAATATATTAAGTGTATTTACATTTGCCAGTTTGATAAGAGGAAAGAAAGGAAAACATAGATATTTCATCGTATTCCTTTTACATGAGTGGGGTTGAGCATCTTTTCATATGTTTAGAAAAAATTTTAATTTTCTTTTCAATGAAGATTATCATTTGTGTTCCTAGTACATTTTGTTTGGTTTTTTAAAGTAGGCTTCATGCTCAGTGTGGAACCCAATGCAGGGCTTAAACTCACAACCATGAGATCAAGATCTGAGCTGAGATCAAGAGTCGGACCCTTAACCAACTGAGTCACCTAGGTATCCCCTTGTACATTTTCTATTGATATGTTAGTTTTCTTTTTATTGGTTTGTGGTTTGCAAATTTTCTTTGCTAATTTGTCCTTTAAATTTGTGGTTGTTTTAGCCAGGAAGAAATATTTTATTCTTATGTGGTCATATTTATTAATCTTGCCCTTAGACATAAAGATTCCATAGTATAAATATGTTGATTCTCACAAAATTACTCTAAAAAGATGAATGTAAATCCAATAAAAAATACCAATGGGTCTTCCTTCTTCCTTCCTTCCTTCCTTCTTTCCTTCCTTCCTTCCTTTCCTTCCCTCACTCCCTCTCTGTTTCTTTTTTTGGAAATAAGACAAGCTGTTTCTAAAGGTTGCATAGAAAAATTAAAAATTCACAGAAAAATTCCATAGAAGAATGATGGGTGACTGTACCCCTTACACATTTAAAAATATTACAAAGCTACATCAGTTAAAACAGTGTGGTACTGATGTATTGTGTTAGTCTCCTAGGGCTGTTATAATTATATATAATTATATATATATATATATAATAATATATTATATATTATATAATTATATAATTATATAATAATTATAAGTACCCCAAAGTGGGTGGCTCAAAACAAGAGAAATTCATTCATTCCCAGTTCTAAGACTAGAAGTCTGAAATCAAGGTGTGAACAAGGTGTGAATAGGCTGTGCTCCCTCTGAGACTCTGGAGAGAATCCTTTCTTGCCTCCTCCTAGCTTCTGGTGGTGGCCGTCAATTGTTGATGTTCCTTGGCTTTGCAGCTATCTTGCTCCAATCTCCACCCCTGTTATCACATGGCACTTTCCCGGTGTGTCTTGTGTGTGTATCCAAATTTCCCTCTTTTCTTTTTTTAGTTTATTTATTTTTGAGAGAGTACACAGGAGGGGCAGAGAGAGTGGGAGGTAGAGAGAGGGAGAGAGAGAGAATCCTAAGCAGGCTCTGCACTGTGACAGCATAGAGCCTGAACCAAAATCAAGAGTTGGTCACCTAACTGACTGAGCCACCCAGGTGCCCCTAGGCTTTCCTCTTCTTATAAGGACACCTGTGATATTGAATTAGGGGCCCACCCTACTCCAGTATCATCTCATCTTAACCAATTACGTCTGCAATAACCCTCTGTAAAAAATAAGGTCATATTCTGAGGTACTGGGGTTACAACTCTAACATATCTTTTGGCAGGGTGGAAGGGAATGGACACAATTCAACCCATAATTTGAATGTATAGACAGATGTTGACAGAATAGAATGGAGACCAAAATAAACCTAAATATATTTGGGAATTTGGTTTATTACTAAAATGAAGATGGAACTGTATAGCCATTTGGAAAAAAAAAAAGGAAGTTAGACACATTATTCTTCTTAATACCAAAGTAAATTCCAAATAACAAACCTTTGATCAAAGGTTTAAATGAAGAAAGTACTGGTAGAATCTCAGAGTAGAAAAAGCCTTTCTAAACAAGACCTAACACCCAGAATCTGCAAATCTACTTGTAAAAATAGAAATTAAAATAGATATGACACTATCCCTACTGTGACATTGCTTCCACTCCCTTATGGTTTCTGGGCTGAGTGAAGAAGGTGTGCAATTACAGCTGCTCTTTGGGGGACTGTGGGTAACCCTGGGTGTGCTCATGGGTGCTGGCAAGCAATGCTGAGGTGAGGGGCTTAGAAGATTGAAAATCTCTGATATCAAAGATAAGGTATCTGGGGTGCATGGGTGGTTTAGTTGGTTAAGCATCTGACCCTGATCTTGGCTCAGGTTGTGATCTCGTGGTTCATGAGATCCAGCTCCAAGCTGGGCCCTGAACCAACAATGCAGAGTCTGTTTGGGATTCTCTCCCCCCCGGCTCAAAATAAATAAATAAACTTAATAAAAAAGAGAAGCTATCCATCACTCTGCTGGGTACTGTAGATTCTAAGATTGCATTTGACCTATATCAACTTAGGTCAAGGTTGACATATTTCCTCTACCCATACCTCCATTCCCCACTCCCTGCCTGCAGCAGCATCTAATCCATCCTAGCCTTCTGAGTCAGACGATTCTCAATACAAAAAAGTTCAGGCAGCTATGACCTACCAGTAACAGATGAAGCCTACTGGCCATTCTGGGCTTGACCCATTACAAGTATTGTCTCCACTGATTTGTGCATTAAAGAGATATGCTTGACTTTTACTGTTTGTCTTTACAAGAAAGATCAGCATCTCTGGTTTGTTTTTCAAAACTACATTTGAATTTACTATAAACTTGTTTGGGGGCACATTCATTATGCCTTCTAGCATGTTTCTCCTCTGTTAAAGTCCTGTGTCTGAACTTTGCCTTAAACTTTAGTGCCAGGATAAAATCTCTCCTATCTGAGAGGAGATATTTCTTTTTTTTAAGAAATTTTATTACATCTTTCTTTTTTTTAGTAATGAGAAACAAACAACTTGTGGTTCCTCCTGTTTGCCTTGGCTACTACGAAACTCAGAACAAAATTAAATATCAATAATAAGAACTATATGAGGTCCTTTCCCTCCTTTCTTTGTCCTCATTTTATATTGCTCTTTTATTAACCTCACTGTACACATATCCTTTCCTGTAAGCCACCTCAAAGCCAGAACATTTGCAGCAAAGGTACAGGTCTCACTATCTGGGTCCCCTGCCAGGGTACCGTGGGGTGCCCCCTACCTCTATGGAAGGCTTCAGCTTTATACTCTCCCTTGCTGCCTCAGGCCTGGTGGTGGCAATGACCTTGGTGTTGCCAGCCCTGGGCTGCTGTACCCGCTCCCCTTCCTCTACCTAAATCTTGCCTTCGTATGGCTTTATTAGGCTCTTCTTGATTACCCAGTTCATGCAGACCATCTATTTCTAGCCGGGACCCCGTCTACTACATATAGTGAATGTCCTGGGAGTGGGTCTGGAAAACAGACCCTCAAAATGGGATTGGGGACTGTGTTGCTCGATATTTAAGGAGCAAGCAATGGGACACTGGTCCACACATGGCATGCAGTGGCATCTCAGGCATTCAAAGTATCATTGGTGACATTGTAGGAGAGCAAACAACGGGAGATCAAAGGTCTGAGAAACAGTCTTTGTGGCAACAAAAGGGACTGGAAAGACAGTGAGGTCACCTAGACACTTCTGATGGGCTCCCAAGTATATAGGGAGGAAAGGAGAAGGACAAACTGAAGGTAGTTGTTTATGGTCAATGTAGAACCTAAGTGGAAAACCAGAAAACCCTGATGGAATTCCTGTATTCGCTATGGTTGCAGGAGAGAAATGGCTGTCCAGGGTTGGACTATAAGGTTGCAGAGTTGCATTGCCAATGAAATGCTCAGCCCTGTCTGGTCTTGCACACTAAGGGCACTGATGGGAAAGAGTGGGACCCTGAGTTATAGGGAGGCTGAAAACTTTGACCTCTAAATCCCTTTGCCTCAGCCCCAGCCAGCCTCCCCCTGCCGGAACACCTTTCCATGAACACACCTGGGGCAGCTGCCTCTCCCACTGACCCTAATCACAACCTTAAGGACTCACCCCTTCTCCTCCTTACTGCCTCCAGCCCACAGGAAGAGATTGATCTTAACATACCCCAGATGGAAAAGTACCATGCCTGCAGTGGGAGGGCAGAGCTGAAGAGTATAGCAGGGCCTCATCCATATGTGCTGGCAGGAGTCTGGGAAGAATCATAGCAATGGACTCCAAGGGTCTCAGGACAATGAATTATAAACGGCTTACTGGAGCTGAACTTCTCAAAATGGAATTCAGCATTTAATGTGTTGGCTGGAGCACCGGGGAATGGTGTTCAGATCCGCTAGATTCCTCATCTGAAACCTGTGGTCAAAGTGATCTAGAGTCAGCTCCCCGAGATGCTGGCTTGAATGGACTGCCATATATGGCTCCCTGCAGCTCATACAGGTCAGCCTCTTGAGGCAAGAATGGAGTGGAGAGTGGATGTGGAGGGGTAAACAGAAATGACCTAGCACTGTCACGGTCACTATCCTTTATAGTGATAATGAACACTGATGCCTCCTCACCAGCATCATTTTTAATGCATTGATAAAGGGACGTCCTCAGGGCCACTTCCAGAGGGTACCATTAAGGGGTACACTGTAGGCTACTGCATTAGCTTCCTCTGGCTGCTGTAACAAATTACCACAAACTGGGTCACTTACACCAACAGAAATTTATTCTCGTGCAGTTCTAAAGGGTAGAGTCCAAAATTAAAGTGTTAGCATGGCCATGCTCTCTTCTGTCTCTAGGGGAGGATCATTCCTTGTCTTTTTCAGTCCTACTAGACCCAGGCATTCCTCGGCTTGTGGCCGCATCCCTCCAATCTCTGCCTCCGTCTTTACATGGTTGTTTTCAGTCTGTGTGTCTCCTCTTCTTATAAGGACGCCAATTGTAATGGGCTGAATTGTTTCCCCAGAAGTCACGTGTTGAAGCCTTAGCCTCCAGTACCTGAGAATGTGACTGTATTTGGAGATAGGATCTTAAAGACGTAATTATGTTAAAAGGAAACCTTCAGAGTGGGCCCGAATCCAACCTGAGGGGTCTCTTTAAAAGAAGAGATTGGGACATGCAGAGAAAGGATGCACACCCACAGAGAAAAGACCACATGAAGAGGCACCAGGAGGGTGGCCA
This sequence comes from Paguma larvata, assembly GCA_030068075.1. Taxonomy (NCBI): domain Eukaryota; kingdom Metazoa; phylum Chordata; class Mammalia; order Carnivora; family Viverridae; genus Paguma; species Paguma larvata. The sequence goes on along the minus strand of CM057827.1, from coordinate 122,984,179 downwards.
TCTGCGAGAGACAGTGAGGGGCCTCAGAGGAAAGCAAGCCTGCAGACTTCCAGCCTCCAGAACGATGAGATAAGAAATTTCTATTGTTTAAGCTACCTGGTCTATGGTGCCTTGTTACAGCAGCCCCAGCAGACAAATACACTAATCACATTGGATTAAGGCCTACCCTCATTCAGTATGGCCTCGAATGACCCCATTTTAACTTGATAACATCTAAAAGACCGTATTTCCAAATGAGGTCACGTTCACAGGTACCAGGGGTTAGATCTTCCAACGTCTTTTGGGGGAATAGATTTCAACCCATAATAGTCCCCAGGGCATCAGTTGATATACCAGTTTAGCTGGTATTATGTTGACCCCACGAGCTCTGGCTTTCAGCTGAGTTCAGCCAGTGAGGCACTGGCAGAGACTGATGGGTGGGAAAGTGGGGTCAGAGTACTTATTCTGGTTCCTTCTCATTGGGAAGCATGGGTTGGCTCTCTCTACTGCAGGCCCATCTTTTTCAGGTGGATTTCTCCCACACAGGCCCTCTCTACAGGTTCTAGCGACTGGTCTTTGTGCAGATCTTTAGGCTTGTGGGCTGGGGAGGAAGGCATCAGTGGCTCCCCAGTGTTGCTGGCTGCCCCTGGTATTGGACCCTCCCTCATTGGTTTCCCTAAACCCCATCCACACCTATGCAGTTAGCTTCTTTACTGAGTACTTACTCCTCAACTGGTTTGAGTAAGCCATGTTTCCTGCTGGGCCCTAGCCAATTAACAGGACATTTTCTAGGCTCCTTTTTGGATTAAGATGTGATATATTTATCACAGTAGCATTCTTCCTATTTGTTAGGCAATTCTCTTGATTAGAAATCTTGGGAATGGTCCTCAAGGATCAAGTGGGGGCAAACTTGATCCAGATTGGGGATTTCATAGGCTGAAAGACGGGTATTAGAAGATCCATGAGGATTTACCATACTTCCACTGCAAATGGCCAGTTTCTTTCCCTTCTCTGCTTGTACACCCTTGTACGTGGTTTTTGCTTCTTCCATTGAGAGATCTTCCTCCACCTTTGAATCGGGCCTGGACTTAGGAATCGTTTCAGCTGATGGGATGGGAGCAAAAGTGAAGCAAACAGATTTAGAAAGGTTTGGCACACTTTTCCTGGAACGGAACCACCATGTGAACAAGTCCAGCCAGGCTGCTGGAAATTGAGAAACACAAGACTCCCTCACTTGCCACCCAGCTGAGAGCCAGCCAACCAGTGCATAAGGTGTTTGTACCTGTGTGCTTTCCACAATGTCCCCAACATTGGTTACCTTCTTGACTTTTGCAACTTCCTCCTTCCAGCATTTAGTGGTCAGGAAGGTGAGAAAAAAAGCACATAGCAACAGCCAGAAAGGTAGGAGCAAACCAGTCATGTGTGGAGTCCTAGAAGTCAAGAGAACAGTGTTTTTCCAAGGAGTCCTCAATTATCGCCAATGAAGCTTGGTTAAGGTGAGTACTGAGAATGATCTGTCAGACAACCACGGGTGATCTAGAGCTTTGGTGAGGAAGAACTACACAGAGAATATAGAAAACTGGTTTGGGGAGGGAACTGGCAAGGGGAGAGATGTAGGCCATCGTGGGAATAAAACCCACCATGAGGTGCTGTGGCAGACAGGACAGGAAGGGCTGCAAGGAGGGTCAGGTGTTACCAGGCCAAACAAGATGGGACCCAGAGTCCCACCAGTCTGAAACCTGATGGCCCAGTGAGAGCCCAGTCAGTGTTAAGCAGGTCAGGTAAGGAGCAGACAAGCAGAGATAACTTGAGTTTGAGCTATAGGGAAGGGCACCAGAGGGAGCCAGGGCTTTGTTTCATATAGGCTCATTCTATTTGAATGCAAAGCCTGCTTAAATATTTGGTGAGGAAGAGCCAGTAGAGAGTGCAGAAGGGAAAGAGAGGTAAGAGTGGAGTCTGTGAGGAGGGTAGGGGATCAGAATGACTGTTCGAATCTTTCTCATGTACAGAGGCAGGTACACAGGCCAAGGACAGAACCCCACCTACCAGAGTTTCAACTGAAGATTCATCTGTATCTTGCCCAAGAGTCTACTAACATTGCCCCATGATCATGATGGATGCCCCATTTTCAGGATCATTCATCCTTGAAAACTTACAGCTCCCAAGTCTCTGTCACGTCAGTTCCAAGCTGCCATCCCAGCCGCAGCCCCTCTGCTGTGGTATGAGGCAGTGCCCTGCCCGGTTCGATATGGCTCTCCTGGCCCTGGCCCACTATCTTCTCCCCATGGGCCTCAGGTTCTGGCTCCACCCCTTCCTCCTTTCAAGAGGAGAGCAAGACCCACCTTCCCTAGCTACCTCAGTCCACACTTCTGAAATGCTTTCTGCCCTAGGCCTATAGCACACAATTCCCCACTCCCCCACCATTATTCGCTCTCCCACAGAACTGCTTCATTAGCCAGAGCAAGGTCCCCACCCTGGTTATCTATGACCCTTGGCTGCTAGGAGTGCAAGGACGAAGTCGACCGTGGTGATCAGGGCTCAGAATTCAAGCATCATTTCTTCCCATGTGCTCATGACTTGCTAATTTCTAAATTTATGGAAAAAATGAGGCTTGAGGGAAATGAGTCACAGCTGATTTATACTAAAAACATGCCCTTCTATTTCTAAAATGAGTCACTGAGAGCAACTTAACATGTTTTCAGGCTACAGAAAACATGTTAAAGAATTATTAAAAAGTTCCTTTAGAGCCCACAAGGGAATCTCTCTAAATGTAAACAAATCTAGATAAAATACTTTAACCCAAGTGTGAGACTTCCCAGGCTGTAAGGCTTCTATGCTGGTAAAATCTGGTTACAAACTGGAAACTCGGATCTCCTAAACATCACGACCCCCACACTTGTTGTCACTGACTCTCTTCTGTCTGGCACCCCTGGTGACCCCCACCCAAAATGTAACTCAAATGTCTCCACACTCAAATTTTTAGTCTCAACTATCTAACCTACCTGTTTGTAAGTAAGTGTTCTTCAAGTGTCTTGTTTTTGTTCTCCCCAACCTTCCCCAAGAGGCTGTAAGCCCCATAAAAAAGAATGTATTTCCTCCTTTATTTATATCAGGGAAGATGACCACAGAATACTTCACACATAGCAGATACTCAATAAACATTGGCTAATTTATATATGAGACCATTCTAGAACACTTTTCTGAACCTCATTTTGTAGGTTCATTTTGTTCCTTCTTAGGATCTCCATTTGACAGCAGGATCTGTAAACTACAGCACAAGGCCAAATCCAGCCCACGAGCTAAGAATGAGTCATGGTGCAAGGGGAATGACCAACAGGGCCCTTAGACACCCGGATGGGCCTTGAGAAACCTCTAGCCAAGATGTTTGTTTACCCTATTAATTTAGCAACTCTGTGCTGAGCACCCAATTTTGTGGACAAACCCCAGTAGGTCTGCCAACTCTGGGAATCATTGTAGCTGTCACTCTCCATGCTCCCCACAGGTGAAAAATAGTGAGCAGAGAAAATGAGTAATAGGAGGTTGTGGAATGCTGAAAAGCTGTTTAATGTTTGACAGACAAATTCAAGTTCATAAAGAAATCTCCTAGAATTTAATAAAGATGCTAAAAATGTTCTTTGCATTTTTTTTAATATTTACAGATTCTTTTTTTTTTTTTTTTTTACAAAGTTCTGTACATAAAAATAAATATACAGAAACAACCCCATCAACTGTCTGCATCAGTAATCCTCGCTGGTGGGCTCACCATTTACAAGGAAGACATCATTCAACGCAACCTGTCACAGAGACTGTCCTACCAGCAAGGACTTGTAACTAGAAGAACCATGACTGGGTCTCTTTTATCTCAAGATCATTAGTCACCTGGAGGGCTTTATCTACCAACTAGCAATTTTCATGAAATCAATGAACAAAGTCAGTGAAGTGTGACCAACTGTCAATACTGCTAGTGGTGATGCCTATATCCTACACGGACTTCAACCATTAAAGATGCAGGTACAGTTAAGATCAGAAATAAACCCCACTCCCCTTGGCTAGTCACTGTGAAAAGTGTGCGTAAGGCAATTGAACTGAGGGTTACGGACTCATCTTGCTAATGTCAAAAGCGACACTAACAAGATTCTTAGCCTCATCCACCAGATGACGGGCCTCTGCGTCCAGGTCTCCAGGAGCAGGCTCCCCCTCCTTCACCAGACAAAGGGTTGTAACCTGGATGAGAGAAAGAATGCAAAACAGTACCGGGAACATTCTGTATCAAACATAAAATCCGTGATCCTCACACGGAAAGCGCTACAAAGATATGGATTCTATTCTCACAGATGTTTCCGAACTTTTACCTGCCATATGAAAAAAATACTTTATTCTGTGACTGCATTTTGAATTGACTTTCTGCTTGGGAGTAAAAGCCGCCATCTTGATCTTAACTCCTCTAACATGTAAAAACTTCCCAAAACACACAAGAAATCTGCTCAAAAAACCTCTCAAGATGGCTGGATTTTAACATATGAAGGCCTCTATTATAGTGCTTAATAAAATGTATACATTCAACGGTGCCTGGGTGGCTTGGTCGGTTCAGTGTCTGACTCTTAGTCTTGGCTCAGGTCATGATCTCATGGTTCATGGGACTGAGCCCTGAGTCAGGCTCTGTACTGACAGCACAGAGCTTGCTTGGGATTCTCTCTCCCTCTCTCTCTGCCCCACCCTGTTTGCACTCTCACTTTCTCACTCTAAAAAAAAATAATAAAATGTATTCATTCAAATAAGGACTGTCTAAGCTACAGAAAATAAAATTCAAAAAATCAAAACAGAATGGAATTTGCCATTCTTAGTCAGAAATGTGTAATCTATGTACTCAGCCTTCACTTTTAACCCTGCCCATTCATTAGCTTCCCAAAGTTAACAGACATGTGGTGACCGGGTTGAGTGCTCAGGCTTTAGGCCACTGAGACCTTAACTGAGGTGGTTTTGCTCTTTACTTGCTGTGGGATCTTTGGGCAATAACTCCTATGCCTCGGTTTCCTTATTCGTAACACCAGGCTAGTCAGAGAGCATCTAGCTCAGAATCAATGGAAACACTAAAAGATAACAAGTACATAGGATGTCATGCATTACATTTTCTAGGATTTCCACTCCTCTCCTAGATATCACCACTGTTTGCTCTGAAAAATATCCTTCTAGCAAGAGTAAATTAAAAAAATTTTTTTAATGTTTAGTTTTGAGAGAGAGAGAGAGTGAGCACAAACATGAGCAGGGGAGGGGTGGAGGGGGAGGGAGACACAGAATCGAAAGCAGGCTCCTGGCTCCATGCTTTCAGCACAGAGCTTGACGTAGGGCTGGAACCCACGAACTGTCAGATGATGACCTGAGCTGAAGTCAGACACTTAACCGACTGAGCCACCCAGATGCCCCAAGAGTTAAGTTTTAAAGTAGCATTTCTTTTTAGACACATCACTTCCTTCGAGCAAGCCAGCTCTTGGTTCTTAACACAAAGGGGATGGGGGCCAGCTCATGCCCATGCTGCCCTAGAGCCCACGCTCCCATCTCCCCATGGCCCTCCCAGGATGCCACCCAGGCTTCCACACCTCGGACAGAAGCCCTCTCCCCCAGTGGAGAAGAAAAGTATTCAGTCGAGAACCTGTTCCTACGCGAAGTGCTCTAGCACCTTTGCCCTCTCCTCCCTCAACACCAATCTGGAACTCCCAGCAGATCACAAAGGATTACTTATTTTCATTTGAGTGGTGATGTCTTCCCAAAGGGATGTGAAAGTCCTCAAGAACGGGATGGAGACAGACAGCTGCTCTGTCACGTGGAGTGCGGGGTGGGGGTGGGGGGGTAGGGACTGCACACAGATAAAAACTCTGAATGAATAGCCGTTGTGTCTCCTTGAGAAAGTAATTTGGGAGAAACAAGGTGGCCCTGGCAGGAAAGACAGAAACCACGGTGTTCTGGTCGCTTGACACTTTTCTGCAAGACGGGGAACCCACTGCTCGTCCTACTTACCTCTCCCCTTCCAGGGCCGTGTGGGGCCCAGGTGAGAGGCTCACATACAAGTGCTATCACTCTGATTACTCACTGGGGTCTTGACTGATCTTCCCTTTCAACTTCTTATAGAAGGTTTACTTTTTTTTACTGATTGGACGCTGAGGCCAAGGAGGTTACAGGCCTCCAGGAAGCAGATCTGCACCCACATCCTTGCCATGGAACGCTGGGTAAGAGGGCTCACTAGGTTGGATGACAGCTGGGCACTACGGGGACTTGGCATGTGTTTCTTTTGTTTAATCTCCATAAACTTAGGAGTTAGCCTCAGTTTATAGACAACAAAAAGATGAAACAGGATATTGTTTTTAAAAGGTAAATGTATCCCATAATTGCTCAAAATGCTTTAATGTTAGGTACTTACCACCCCCCCGCAGAGGCTTTCTGTCAGACTTGCGTTTCGGCAGGACGGATGAAGTCGAAGGCCCAGGACTGTCTTCTTCCGGAAGTTTTCTTGCATTTCCTTTGTAACTTTTTCCTTCTTGCATGCTGTCCCACATTTCAATCTTCTGTCTCCTTTTTTGTTCTTCAAGCTGGGAAAGAATCGCACGTTACAGAATGAATTCATAAGCTGCCTTCTTCCTCAAATAAAATGCTAACTTTGACAGTTTCCTATTTTTTTTTTTTTAAATTTTAGAGAGCACGCATGAGCAGGAAAGAGGGACAGAAAGAGGAAGGGAGAGAGTGGGGGGGGGGAGAGGAGAGGAGGAGAAGGGGAGAGGGGGGAAAGAGGGTGAGTGAGGAGGAAGAGAGAGAAGGGAAGTGAGGGGGAGAATCTTAAGCAGGCTACACGCTCAAAGTGGAGTCCAACTCGAAGCTCCATCTCATGAATGGGAGATCATGACCTGAACTGAAATCAAGAGTCAGACACTCAATCAAGTGATCCGGGCATCCCAACAATTTTCTATCTTAAATGTTCTTTGAACCAAACCTTCACCTGCATTTTCTTTAGTTAATAACAATGCTGTCATCTAGTGGTAGGAATTTAACTCACAAACAGAAACTACTGAAGAAAGCAAAAGGCGTCATGGAAAAAAGAATACCAATTCAGTTCTCCTGCAACTTGCCCATAGGAGGACGTTTCTGGTAACGTGAAAGAACTGTGACTTGGAACGGGTGAGCGTGGCTGGCAGGACTGCTTTGCGGCCATGTGGCCGTGTTAACTAAGTCACTTAATCCTTCTGCTTTGTATACTGTGAGGATCTAATGAGAGCAAATTTGAAAGTCCTTTGAAAGTCAAGTACTACTGGAAACATAAGGGAAAACTAATCTCAGAGGAAAATTATGCACAACAATGGGCCCTTGAGAAAGTTTGTAATCCTACAGTGAGCAGGCTCCCAGGGAGGGAGGAATACGGTGCCACGGGCATTTGCCTCTGCTTCCTACTGCCCAGAAGAGCAACATTCCTGCCAGAACCGGATACAACTTCTATGCGCACAAACTTACAGGCGCTACGTTTCTCACTCCCAATGGGAATCCAGACCCAAACTGCTGTTCATTCTGGTTCCAGTTACACTGTGACGTCACAAGATATGTGAGAAGATGCCTTAGAAGTCACATATCCAGAAAACTTCTCCATGGCTGTCAGCGTCCCTTGCTGCTAAACCCAAACACCTGTCATCCCATGCTTCCGCTGTCTGCCGACACGAGAGGGCGAGGAGGAAATCACCTATTCTACACTCCTGGCTGAATGGAGAACACCTGGACGGGGCTCGGCTGACAAATCCTGAGACCGCAAACAAGAGAGCGGAGTTAGCCGTGGGATAGGCAGACCCAATCAGTTGATTATTACTAACATGTTCGTTAAGTACATGAGCCAGAACCACACGTGCTACAACACTGAACACTGAACACGAGCTTTTGTCCCTTTCCCAGTTTTTGGGGGCTCACACTGCAATTTAAAAAGTGACCTTTTAAAAAGACTGTTTTCCACTGCCATCAGCAAACTGCATAAATGATCAAGCTATTCCATGCACACACGCAAAACTCAGACCCTGAAGTCATCCATTCTGACATGCAGAAGGAATTCAACTTATTCTATGGCTCAAGGAACAAAACAGTAATAATTACATGGTTGGAGATCAGCAGAGAAAAAAACTAAAACATGTTCAAAAAAAAAAAGACTAAAGAAACCAAAACATGCCCAAAAATGGCATTTACATATACTACGCTGCCACTTCACTGAAAAATTCCTACGTGTGTTTATATATGGATAAATACTTCTGGAAAAAACACCTAAAAATCCTAATATGGAATGCTTGGGCAGCAGCAGGTAGAACAAGGAGATGAGAAACTTAATTTTCACGATATTGATTTTTATATCTCGAATTTTTTTATTTCGCAGGATTTAAAAAGGTAAGTAATAGCAATGTGCTAGTACATTCTAGGTTCGTGGAAACGTGCAAACGTGCAATTGCACACGGAAGAAGGCTGCTGAGACAGGGCGACCACGCAGGAGGAGTGTGTGGAGCAAGTGTGGGCCTGCTCTGTCCTTCCCGTCTGGGCTCTGGCCAAGCTGGGGAGACTGGCCGCGTCCTGGGTGATCACGCAGAAACCATAAGAGCCACTAGAGGAGGCAGAAAGGCAAGTGACCCTGGAAACACCAGAGACACAGGCAAAGCCAATGGAAGGCCTTAGAGCCAGTAGAGGCTTCCTTCTGAGAAGAAGAAGGGGGGGCCCAGAAACATCTGGACCGACAGTTCTCAGGAAGCAGAGTCCACACCTGGTCGTTTCTGTTCTAGACAGCGTCAAATCTGGTGGGTGGTTGTGCACCTGTGAAAGGCAGCACAATCCACTGACGGCTCAGGTCACTTCCAACCATTGTCCTTGGTTCTTCCTCCCTCCCCCTCTTTCCCTCCCCAACCAAACCTGTGAAAAAAAGCTTTCAAAACTCCATCTCCTGTTCCACCTCTCACCCCTGGGTTGAGCCCACCGCCACCCTCCCCTGGCTCTCCTTCCACCCACTGAAGGTGGCCCCACCAAGCTAGATCGTGTGAGATACGTGGCTTGAAACAGACAAGGGAGCAAGAAGCTGAATGTGTACCCTGTGTGTCCAGTGCTGTGGCACCTCGACACACCATTCTGGTGAAAATACTGTGAGAGGAAACCACTGAAAAGCAAAAAGGTAAATCAAAGACACGTTTTTTAAAAGAGTATCTTCCCCATAAACAGTAAGATATTGCACAAGGAAAGCATGCTGACCGATGCTAGGTGGAAACGATCTGTCGCAACCAGTTGTTCCCAGTACCTGACCTAATGGGGGAGGCCAGGCAAGTGTGCATGTACACAACCATACACCCACACACCACACACACTCTTTTACCCACTAAGACTCAAACTATTTCTCAAGACCATGTATTCAAACTCAAACTGGTTCATACCTGTCTTAGTTTTTCCTTATGCTTTTCAACTTGTGCATTTAATTCTTCTTGCATTTTCAAACGGGCAGCTGCTAAAGCCTCCTGTCGCTTAACAACAACATCGGGTTCTAAAATGTCAGAAACAAGTTGAGAAACAAACTCTTGAGGGTCCATATTATTAGAAGGATACAGAAGTAGATATCAGACAATGCAAAAAACACATACTTTACATGCAAATTCAACTGCTCTGCCTATATTTTACTGCTGATGGGGGCAGAGGACTGTCCTGCTGCCACAGTTCTTAGCCTTGATTAAATATCCAGGGCACCAGAAACCCTTCAGAAACGCATTATTCCTGGGCTGCCTCAGTAATTCCAAGTTAGAGAGCCTGGCACAGCCCAGTGACGGAAATAGAAGTGGTTTGAGGGGCACCCCGAAATTCCATCTCACAACCTGGTCACCTCCTGACACCCAGTCTCCACGCTGACCAGACTGCTAGAAGACAACCAAGAGAAGATAAAGTTTTCTGATCATTAGCCATCACTAATTGGCCCAGATCTATACCACAAAGTGGTAATGATCCTCAGGTATTTTATCCTTGTTTCTACAGAAAAGAAACATCCTTCCAGTTAGCACTAATGGAAATGAGCTCCCCAGCTTTATGTTTTATTTGGTTTATAAGACAAAGCAGAATTACATAAATATACAGTTAAGTTCTCTATCTGCTCGTCTACTCAGCCCACCACGTCTAGGATCACCAAAGGGCAAGGACACAGTGGTGTGGCTAATTTGTAAGAAAACAGGGGCGCCTGGGTGGCTCAGTGAGTTAAGCATCCAGCTCAATTTCAGCTCAGGTTATTCTCTCACGGTTTCATGATTAAAGCCCCACATTGGGCTCTGTGTAGACTGTACAGAGCCTGCTTGGGATTCCCTCTCCCTGCCTCTCTCCCTCATGCTCTGTCTCAAAATAAATAAATCAACTTGAAAAAAAATAAAGAAACAAAGAACTATATGTTCAAATCAATACTAAAGAAAAGTATAGGCAATCATCACTACCTAGACAGTAGTGGGAAAAGACCACTTAACTGAATCCACATAAAATGGGCCATAATGTTGTGGTCAGTCAAGGGAGCATGGGTATTAGGGTATGGGTATGTGCAGTAGTAAGAATAGCTGGAACTTTATCTTAATGTAAATTTTTTATGTTTATTTTTGAGAGAAAGAGAGAGAGAGAGGGAGGGGGAAGGGAGAGAGAGGGGGAGGGAGAGAGAGGGGGAGGGAGAGAGAAGGGGAGGGGGAGAGAAGGGGAGGGGGAGAGAAGGGGAGGGGGAGAGAGAAGGGGAGAGGGAGAGAGAAGGGGAGAGGGAGAGAGAAGGGGAGAGGGAGAGAGAAGGGGAGAGGGAGAGAGAAGGGGAGGGGGAGAGAGAAGGGGAGGGGGAGAGAGAAGGGGAGGGGGAGAGAGAAGGGGAGGGGGAGAGAGAAGGGGAGGGGGAGAGAGAGGGCGGAGGGACAGAGAGGGGAGGAGGGACAGAGAGGGGAGGAGGAAGGGAGAGGGAGGAAGGGAGGGGGGAGGGAGAGAGGGGGGAGGGAGAGAGGGGGGAGGGAGAGAGGGGGGAGGGAGAGAGAGGGGGGAGGGAGGGAGAGGAGGGAGGGAGGGAGAGGAGGGAGGGAGAGGGGGGGAGGGAGAGAGGGGGGGAGGGAGAGAGGGGGGGAGGGAGAGAGAGGGGGGAGGGAGAGAGAGAGAGAGAGAATGTGAGTGGGGGAGGGGCAGAGAGAGGAGTCACAGAATCCAAAGCAGGCTCCAGGCTCTGAGCTGTCAGCACAAGAGGCCGACGCGGGACCATGACCTGAGGTGAAGCTGGACACTTAACTGAGCACCCAGGCGCCCCTGGAACTTTATCTTAAAAAACTAAGCAAAATGACAATTCCACCTTATAGAAATGTGAATTTTGGTAACATTTGACTATCAGGTCATTCTTAGTGTAAAATCAAGCAAGTGTGGGGGTTTTAAACCTGGTTTTCCTAACAAAACTGTACAACGGCACAACGCTTTTGACTGCACATTTACTTTTTGCAGTGCTTCGTGAAAACAATGAGGCCTCTTTAAAAATGCCCAACCTGTCATCATCTCATAATCCACTCTCCCAGCGTAAGGCACATTTCACACTGCCAGCACCTCGCCCATGAAGAGGGCTGTACCAGGTGACTGAAGTGGTTTCCCTCTTGATGAAATCCTGCATCTTATGCAAGACGTACAACTGTAATTTGTAGTTTGTTGTTGGATGTACAGCCAACAATCAAAAAGACAGAATGGCAGGACCACAGGGCTCTGGGGGAGGAGAGGCATGTTTGAGTAAAGGACATTTCTAAGTCTTTCCACTAATGACTACTTTTGTGTCACGATACGTGCTTTTCTCTCCAAACCCAAAAACCGCAGGGAGTACGAAGAATGATTTTTATCTGCTTAATTATGCTGCTATTCTCAAAACACTTAACATTTCTTTTTCTTTTCTTTCTTTCTTTTTTTTTACTGTTTATTTTTGAGAGACAGAGCGTGAGCAGGGGAGGAGCAGAGAGAAAGAGACACAGAATCTGAAGCAGGCTCCAGGCTTTCTGAGCTGTCAGCAGAGAGCCCGATGCAGGGCTCGAACCCACAAACCGTGAGATCATCACCTGGGCTGAAGTTCGACGCTTAACCGACTGAGCCACCCAGGAGCCCCTTAACATTTCTTTTAGATATGTTCTCAGAAACTAGCTTCCATCTAGCAAAAAGGCTACTGTTTCAGAGGGAATAAATTTTTGCCACAGCCAAACGTAACTTGAAATCAGATCTGACAAGGAAGTTGAATCATCATTATCTCATGAATCTACTCTCCCAGGAGAGAGGAAGTTGAATCACAAAATCAAAATGTGGTGGATATGAAGAACTAAGGCGGAGTTTCTTGTTGCTCACAATAGTTCTAGAAATTCAGTAGGAAGACCCCCGAGTATGGAGAAGCTGTGAAGTTTTCATTTCAATCCATCCTAAATGAAACACCATTCAAGGAGACATGCAGGGGGTGCTCTAGGCACATCAAGCAGGCTTTCCATCTGACAACAATCTGCGAAATTAAAGACCAGTTGCCCGGTTCCGCAAGATCAACTGCAGAAGCACAAAATGGTTTTCCTCTCCTGCAGATCAGAAGCAAGACCTTCTTACTCTTAGTAACAGACTAGCTTTTAAATGCTAAAAGAAAGTGGTGTAAAGCCACCGCCTTCCTTTCTGTTATCAGGCACTAACCCACTGTGGCCGCAGCTTGGTCCAGCTGTCTCTGCCTCAAGGCCCTGAGTCGCGTGGAGAGCTTCTGAAATACCACGTAGAGAAGGATGCAGCTGAAGACGATGTACCAGCCGTAGGTGGCTAGCAGGGAGCCCACTGAAAACAAACAGTTTTCAAGAAAAAAAAAAAATCATATACTGCTACTGGACTTTTCCATAAAATTCACCAAAGGACAAAGGAAGCGTAGCTCCTTGCTCTCGAATCCCTCCGGGTCTAGCTGAGGAAATGGCCTCCTTAAATGCCTTTAATGGCAGTTAAAATAGAAGCGAGTACAATTCGAGGGTCACGGAGAAGGGGCTCCTCAACCATCTGGAGACTCGGGGGTGGGGGGCGAGGACGGAGGACACGGGAAAGCGGGTTTTGCTGCGTGGAGGGAAGTTGATCCGACTCAGGAGGGCAAAGGCCTTTTGGACCGCAGCAACTTCTAGAAAAGGTGGCCGTGGGGGCCGATACAGCGCCGGGTGTGGGGGGAAAAGCGAGGCCTGGAGAAAAACGCCAAGGGCCCAGTGGCCCCAGTAACGCAAGCCACAAAGGCTTGCTTCGCATAAAGGACTGTCGCAAAGAAAGGGCCCGACAGCGCAGCTGGGAGAAGTGCAGCTCCAAGAGAGTCTCGGCGCGCGTTCCAGGCCAGCCGCCCGGACCTGCGTGGGCACCCCCGGCTGCGGGCCAGGCCTCCCTAGGCCTCTCCAGGCCTCCCCGGGCCTGCCCAGGCCCGGCCGGGCGCGCAGCGGAGGACGACCCACCAAACATGGCGGCGCCCGGGGGAGCTGGTGGCAGAGGACGGCAAACCGGGGCGACTCACCCGTGACGTGCAGGAAGCGCAATCCCTCTGTCTCCAGAGCCGGCCGCGCGGACAGCTGCTGCCCGTCCCGCTCCATGGCCGCCGCCACCCTGCGCAGGCTCGGCCGCGTCAGCTCAAGTCTTCGCCTTCCGGCCCGCCCCTCCGTATACGTAGCGCGCCCGAGACCAGCTTCCCGGAGCCCCGGCCAATCGCGGTGCGACCCGGTCCAGAGACTCGGCCTATCACAGCGAGGGTGTGTCCAGCCGGGAGGGGCGTGGCCGGCCGAGCGGAGCGGGGCGGCCGCAGACTGTCCCAGCCAAACGCGCGTCGGGTGGTTGGGCGGCCTCACTGCTCGCCTGAGTGAGGCTGCGTGACTGACCTCCGGGCTGACTCCCTCAGACATGTTTCCTTTTGTACCGATTGCACGCCGAGGTCAGGGGAGGTTAGGGGCCGCCTGGAAACAGGATTTGAGCCCACATCCTTGACCCGGGCCCACTGGGCAGCAGAACTCGGCAGGAGAGGAAACGCTGGCAGCCTTCTCCCGTGTTACAGTTCAGGCTAAGAAAAGCCCGCCGACCCTCACGGTTCTCCTCCCCTCCAGAAAATTAAAGCGGTGGCTCCAGCACGTAGCGAATCCTACGAGGTGTCACACAGCAGTATCAGTTGGTCATAGTTTTCCTGGTTGTTTCCTCTGCCTGCCAAGCCCTCCCTCACCGCCTTCTGCTCCTCTGGCGTCTCTGCCACTCAGAGGCCTCCTGCCTTAACCACCATACTTGAATGTTGGGCTTGAGTGTGGTGTTGGAGGGCTTTGAGGTGAACACCCACAGCTGTGTCGCAGGAGGATTGAGAATCAAAAATGCAACTGTGAAAAAAAACAGCGACCAGGCGATGACGTCAGAGCACGCCGCCACCCCCGTGAACAGGTGGGGAAGGCCTGCACCACTGGGACCCAGGCGCTATCACAGTGGGCGCGCCCAGCACTGGGTCACCCAAGAGTTCTTGGGGGAGGAGGGCGATCTGGGGGCTGAGCAGTAAGAGGGATAGGTTCCCACTGGGGGACTGCAGTTTGTGCTCCGTGACAAAGAAAAGCCTGAAAGCTGTTCTTCACTTTGAAAATGGGCTCTTGAAATAGGTAAAGTGAGGACAGTGGATTTTGTCAAATAAGGCCCTGAAGACAGCCACTGATTAGATGACGTTAGCACGGAGGAATTTTATTCTCAGTTGTAAAGGATGATAAACTATTACTCTCTGAAGTGGTTTCTCACTTGCTTTGGCATCATGCAGGAACTCGATGTGCTAATACTGGCTATTTTTTTTAATTAATTAAAAAAATTTACATCCAAGTTAGCATACAGTGCAACAATGATTTCAAGAGTAGATTCGTTAATAAACCGGCGATTTCTCAGGATTATGACTGCAGTACTTAGTTTGGGACCAGCTTTAAATATACCTTGTGTGGAGGTACCCTGGGTTCATTAAGCGTCTGGTCATGACCTCACCGCTCCTGAGTTCGAGCCTGGCGTCAGGCTCTGTGCTGACAGCTCAGAGCCTGGAGCCTGCTTTGAGTTGTGTCTCCCTCTCCTTCCCCACTCATGTATACACACACACACACACACACACACACACGCACCCCTTGTATGTAAATAGTGATAAACTAGTCAGATCGGGCTTGCCTGACTTGTTTGGTTATGTCCTGGACATCAGGTACAGTGTACAGTGGGAGTCACTGTTCATGGAAGCAGTCGGTGAGAACCTCTTTTTTCTCAGAGTTGAAGTCCTGAAAAGATCTGACACAAGTTTCAACTAATGCATGGTTAAGTTCATTTCTTATAGTAACTTAGTGGTTAACTGGGTTAAATAAGAAGGTGAACAGACACTTCCCCACCCTGACAAAAGGTGTCAGATTAAGATGTGAAAGCTTCAGGAATGTTGCAGTGAACATCATTTCGGCGCTCGCAGTGTAGTTCAGGCATTAAGATATTTGGCGTAGCAATGGAGGCAGATCCTACGTTGCAAAGATTTACTGTTGCCAGTCAATGAACGAAGTCAACCTGCATATCATAAAAATGCCAAAATGTTCCATCTGGTTAAATGGGGGGAAAGAGTTTGCTTTATTTGCCCTTGTTTATCCACCCTGCCCTGTAATGTGTACAGTCCTGAAGATGGAATAAGCTTAACATTTAGTGTCTGTCATTTAAACATAGTGAAACAAATAGTGAATAATTCCTGTCATTCAGGATTTTTATATAAAATAGAAACCGACACAAGTCAATACTGCACTTTTTAAACATCTACAAGAATAAAGTATCTTTGCATACTATTATGAACTAGTTTGTGTCTACATATGTACTTACAGTATGAATAGTATATTCAACTAAACTCTAATAGATTTTGAATTACTAGAATGCATGATAAAGGAGTTTTGCTTCAGTTCCTAGTTCCCATGGATAGAAGTTATTCTTCCTAGCCAGGCTTACGTGTTACCTTTGTCCCTTTAATCAGGGTGTATTTCATCTAGCTTATTTAGTTAGAACCATAAAGTTATTTTGGCACACACTTTGCTTAATTGCTCAGATGTTATTTGTAAAAACGGGACAAAGGTAGTGTCCAGAACTGCCATGGTATAGTCTACCCATGGTAGATTAAATAGCCCCAATTCATCCTTCCTTCAGAAAACCATATCCCTGCAACAGCCTCGAGGTAGTATATTTGCCCATCCTTTGACTTTGGACTTGGCCAGGTGGCTTGCTTAGGTTAATAGCAAGTAGGCAGATGTTGTCCTAGGAGAATGACGTAAAGCTGAGCCACCCTAGTTAACCCACAGACCTGCAGTAAAAGGCGGAGCCAGGTGTGCTAATGGCGGTTGTCACTTAAATGCCGGAGTTTTGGAGTGGTTTGTTAATCAGCATTATTGTGGCAAAAACTAACTTGATAAATTGCCTAATCTCACCTTTTCACAAAAGTATATGCAACAAGACAGGATTAAAAATGTTGGTAGCTAAGGGAGATTACAGAGATGGCAATCAAACAATAGCGTTTCTCAAAATTGAATGGCCCTTTTGATGGCATTCTTGTAGATTCCCACTGTGGCATTCAAATTAAATATCTGCATATATAAATATAAATATACATTTCTTTATAGTTCTTAGGATGTCAAAACCTCCTAATTACATACGAATACTACAAAACTAGTAATATTCAAATCAACATCTTAATGTGGTTTCACAGAAAGTTTTTTTGAGTGTTGCACGACTGTGCGGCTTGGTACACTGGTATAGTTTCAGCTACAACATGATAGAAGTTATCCTTGACTGAACCTCACGTTCCACAAAATTGCACTGGGAAAACACTGGGCTTCTGGGAAAAACTGGGTTGAGGCAAACCCATTTTTTCTGGTCCTGAAACACACAGATGTTGGTGGAGCTCTGAGCGAAGGAGTCCTCACTTTCCCCTGGTCAAGTTTTTGCACAATCCTCACTTGAGACAATAGCATAGATAACGTAACAAGGCCTCCTTTTGTTTTTTTCTTAGCAGCCCTCCAGTCATTAACCAGGAGTCATTAATCTGTTTGGTGCCAGAGTAATCCTGTTCAGTCCATATCCACTCAGCAATGACACCAAAGTCTGGGTATTATTGTGTATTATTGCTAAGTACCGCCCACAGTCAAAGCCAGGATCCAAAGTAGGCTACTTAGTGGTAGGGCGCATGATTGGAGAAAAGTGAACTGCAACCAATTTATTACTGAGGTTAGTGACCAGAGGCTCCTTCAGAGTCTCCTTTGTAGGAGCCTCCTGGCAATAGCTTCCCTGGATCTTAAGTATGGAGAAGAAAACTAGACTCATTTTAGTTATCCTATTAGAAGTGTCAGGTAAATCTGCATTAACAGAAAGGCTATGTGGAAGTAGAAAAGGCAGCCTCACTGGCATATGTCATGAAGGATGTCACAGGAAGATCTTAAGACCCCACCTCCCCAAGTCCTTCCGGTCTGATCCTGTGGACACTTGGCAATGTTCTAAGCCCAAAGGGCACCTTGGTGAAGGGAACGAGAGAGCACGAATTGCAGTTATCTTCCTCAAAAATTAAATGAACAACTTTTAGTTTATAAACCCACATATTGTATAATTGGGTTATTTCCTTGTTGTCTAAATGCCCCCAGGAAGTCATTACAAAACACGAAGCTCCGAATCTGTTAAGGTGAGGATAAAACCAGAACAGAGTGACCCACTGTGGTGTGGGCCATCAGTACACGATTACAGGGGACTGTGCTTGAAGGGGTTGAGAGGTGTCAGATAGATGTTAAGGAAGTGGTGAGAGGTAAGGCTTGAAATCCTGTGTCAGTGTGGTCCTCTGAAGGACAGCACCTGGGAACCTACTAGAAGCGCAACCTCCCACCCCTCCAGATCTCACATTTTAACAAGATGCCTGGGAAGTTCATAGCACATTGGAGTTGGAAAGCACCGGTTCAGAGTCACGTTGAGGAAAACTAAAGGCCAGATTCTCCTAATAGCCAAGTTCCGTCTCCTTTCTGAACACTCTACCCTACTCTTTTCTAGCAGTTGCTGCTGCACTGAGGCTTAGCCCCACTGCTGCCGGCGGGTTCCATTGTCCCAGCTAGACTGTCAGCTCCTTGAAGGTCAAGTTCCTTTAATGTCTTCTGTGTCTTGTGCACACTTTATGAGAAGAGCAAACCAGCCAAAAGGAACCACCCACAACTGTTCAGGGGCCTACTTAGAGCGAGTGCTTCTCACATTTAGAATCTCCCAGGGAGCTTAAAAAAAACCAATCCAAACCCACCCAAACACAAGCAGATGAAAAGGTGGAGGGTGAGGTGCTCCCCTCCACCATCTTGTTTTTCAGACTGGCCTAAGTGGCCGCAGCATGGTGAGATACATCTATTGCAGCATCTAGGAGGTGTGAGGAAACCGCCGAAGACTGCTCCCTGGGCCAGGAACCCCTCCCAAACCATGTCCTGAATGCTTGAACATGCTACTCACATTCCAACAAGCAGAGGTTGCAATTCCCCTGTAATTTTTCAAATCACTAATTAAAGCCTGGTTGCCTTTACTGAAGCTGTTCTTTGCACGGAAAAAAAATACATCAGAGATCGCAGTCTTACGGAAACCACTGGCAGCACACAGATAATCTTCAGTTTTATTAAGAATTTAAAAATCTAAATATTTAAAGAGGCCTGGGAAGCCTACCTAGAAACAATGCCGTCTGGCATCTCCAACTGAAACATGTCCATACGCCTCACTGCACACCCCGTTCCGATGACAGACAACTTGGCAGCACAGCGAATGTCTTTGCATTTTTACTATTTGTAGAAAACTGGCGTTTAGATTTCAAAATGTATAATATTACAAAATTACCAGCAGCAGTCTTAAGCATTTCAGCAATGCTTATGAACTCCACTTTGCTGACACAAACAAGGCTATTATTCCAAGTTCAAAAAGCAGGACTTGTCCCAGGTGGGCATACTGTATGTCCTGCAGGTACTCAGGCCATACTGCTCAGGACCCATTCGTGACCGTGTCTTCTTCCATCTCCTCTTCACCATCATCAGTGGGGCCTAGGGAAAAACACAATGTCATACTGATTTTACAGCTTGTGTCTGCTCAGTACGCAAGTGACCAATTTGTGAAGCTATGCACGCTACTCCCTGGACTAGGTACAAACTCCAGCAGCCCCTGCCCTAAAGGAGCTTATAGCCAGAGAATGTCTGTCTTTGGCAGGTATGGGAAGGGATGGTCAATTCCTAGGGGGAAAGGATCACACAGGTGTTTTATAAAAAGTCAAACTCATTGCCTGACATTCTAACCCTTTTTAGTTGAGCTGTTAATTCATTCACTTTTTGTGAAGGTAAAAAGCTTATACTTTTGTGTTTTGTTCTTACAACTACCAGAGGGAAAGAAAATGGGAGCATTCAAACAACAGTTGGATGTGTACTCCATGCCAGACAACAGGACTACTCATTGACTTTATTGTCTCTAAATGAGGGAAAATATGGCAACGACCAAGTCTGTTACATTTATTCATCAATTTATAACAGATATTTTGGTCAGTGTATTCTGAAAAAGGAAACATTTTAACTCTGTCAGTGTTTGGGAAGATTACTCTTGTTTAAGCCTATTGTTTTTACCCTAAGAATAAACTTGGCCAAAGTGGTAGTTTCTTAATGGCTAGTTTGCAGTGTGGAGTCTGGAACATTATCAATGAACCTTTCATACTCTCTTACTTGAAAATCCATTGATCTATCTTGTTTTCCTTGAAGTGACAAGCTCACGCCGTGTTCGAGAAGATGCCTGCCTCTCAGCTGAAACAACCGCACAAGTGCACAGAGACAACCATCCAACTTGGGCGTAAGCGCTTCTCGCACACCCCAATCCTGTCACCCAGAGCATCAAGACATGTGCACTCAATGGGTGATATTTCCTAACATTAATCTCTTTGCTTGCTTCATGAAGGACGTTCCTAAGTGACACCGGTATGCACTTTACTAAGAGTGCACAGCAGTTTAGAATGCGGACTACTAGTATTCTCTGAGCTGCTGCCTGGACCCACCAGTTTTCCCCCATTACTCTCACACCATCAGTGCAAACGTTAGTAGTGATGAAAAAAAGCAAGGAAGGCCTTTGTTTTATTATAAAGTTTTCACCTCACAGAGGCCCAGTGACTCAAGGATTACACAGTGAGAACCACTGGTCTAATGAATGTCATACTCATTTTTAGCTTCTGTTCAAACATAATTTTCCCAGAGAACTTTCTTTGAGTTTCCAGTGTAGGTAGAAGCCCCCAGTTACACTCATATCAAAACTTGTAATATGCATTATTTTGAGTAGTTTACTTTCTACTCCCAGGGCCCAACATCCTGCCTGACACACAGGTGGCATTCAGATATTAGAATAGCCAACATTTATCAAAAACTTATGCTAATAGCAGACTCTGTGCTAAGTGCTACCTGTATACTGTCTTATCCTCCCCCAAAACCTTTTGAGGTTGGTACTATATATTATCTCAGATTTAAAGATAAGTAAACAACTTAAGATTAGGTAAGGATGAAGAAACCCACCCAAAGACAGAGCTGGTGAGGCTAAGATCTGAGGTACATGCTGTTTGGCTCTGGAGCTTGTGTTTCCACCTATTAAGCTATCGATCCTACACACACACACAGGTCAAAGTCCATGTGGTTACCTCTCTAGCATTCGGTTTCCCCACAAGACTAGGGAATAATGTATGCTTCAATTTTTACATAAGAAACCCTCAGAGTCCTATGCCATAATATTTTATAGCAAATAACTTATCTTCCAAGAGCATACGAAGAAAGAGATTTCATGTGCATTAGATGGTTATGAGGCACTATTCTAACATTCTTGGGTCATAGCACCTAAACTGTTTAGGAATCCACCTCAAGTATAACACCAGTCTGGAAGTACACAGACAGACCATCATGTCCTGACCTGATCTGCGTTCCCTGCCAGGTATCTGACCGGACTGCAGCAAGCCCTTCAGCCGCTCGACTTCAGCCAGAGTTGACGCGTTTGCTATAGCATTCTGGAGGACAGAAAACAACAGAGGTGGACAATTAATTGCATCTAAGTGTCAACCACCCAGAAAACCCTACAGAAGTCCACAGCAATTTTTTGAGTTGGAACATCAAACAGCTGTACTGGAAGAATTTTACCGTCACATTGAGCAAATGATCACTGTGCATGTCCTAAAATTTTACCTAATTAAAGCACCTACGTGGTATTATGTTACAGGATAATTTAGGAAGCAACATTAGGAAAGTAGGATTTCCCACTGATCATCAAGCAGATCTTTCAGACAGCAAATCTTTGAAAGTAAAAATTAAGGCAAACAATTGAGACAACATACTTAGGAAACTGACTGTTCAAATAAACGCCCTGGGAAAATGAAAAGGAATTAGAACTGCCTCTGTGCCGACTGGCTCAGAGAAGCAATTCAGGTCAAGGTGTGGCTGAATGTCACTTTAAGCTGGTTCCCTTCTTACACAGAAATGGAGCAGGAATCTAACGGGGCGGGGGGGTGGCGGCGGGGGAATGGGGGTGGAAACTGCAATGTTTAGAACTTGCTCTATTACATATTTCGTGTCCTAAACCTATGGCAACTGTCCTAACACATTTTTACCTTGATGGCTTCTACATCCCCTGGAGACGGTCCACCTTTCTTTTTGTCAGTCGGCAAACCGGCACCTGGGTTGAAACTTGGGAGGGGAGGGAAGAACATAACTGTTAAATCCAGACCAATAGAAATTGCTTCTCTTTTACTTTCAAAAAGGCTTTTGAAAGTAATTCAACCAGTGTAGTATCTTATCTTTGTTAACAAACTGATACAAGAAACTCTCTCCTTCAGAAACACCACCCAGTTCATCTTCCTCTAGAGAAAGCAGGATGTATACAATGTTGCATTAAGACTCAACACAGGAAGTATTTGCTAACCTGGCAGAAATCTCATGTGATGTGTGGACCATTGATGGTCACGGGCTATCATCACACAAATTCAATTCTGTATTAGTCAGTCACAGGTGTTTTGTTTAGTTCTGTAGGAGGCAAAAAGCCAGACAGATAGTGTTTCTGAAGGTGAAGTGGAGTGAAGTTGGATATCCGTATCTTACGTTTTGCTTCTCCTGGCAATATCCTTTGCAAGTTGTGCACCCCGTTTGCCCTTGAACATTTTCTCTGCTTCCTGACGCTCCTACAGCAACACCACACACAGAGTTAATGGAAATAGGAATACCACATGCATTTAGATGCATTCCTCAGAAAACATGGAAGAAAACTCTCCTGAAATACTCTGGGCTGGTAAAAATACCAAAAAGTCAATTTCAAATTAAAAGGAGACACAATGGCCTTGCCTTTTCTGGTGAAGCTCCCTGAAGAAAGTTCCCCCTCCTAGCTTCAAGGAGGGACTCTGGAGGAACTAAGAAGGTTTAAAAAGGAAAACAAACAGAAACCCAAAAAACAAAAAACAAAACCAATCAAAACAAAAAAACAACCAAAACCCCACTCCCAATAAAGGGAAAATCATTCTAACAATTAAAGCTGGTGAAAAATGGATTCTATTAAACTCCCCACGGGGGAATGTATCTAAGCACAGCTTTGTTGCCGGTGCTCACAGCGGCTCTGATACTGTGCTACCTCTGAACGAGCAACGCTACTGCACAAGACAGCTGTAACTCAAGGTCCTACTATAAACACTGCTACGAAAAAAAATCTGACTTAACATTTTCTTTCCCACATTTTTATTACAAACCAATAGTAAAACACATTAGGCAATTAAAAAAAATCAACAGCAAAAGTATAAAATAAAACATGAATGTACAATGACTTACAACCAACAGAAAATACTTACTTTCAGTTTCACCTTCTGGAAATCCAGTACTCTGACTTGCGGAACTTTATAAATTACATACAGTCTGTAATGCTTCTTATTTGTTACAGGATTTCTCAGAATACTGCAAGAAAAGGAATAACAATGCCAATCTTGTTCATAGCGTAGCATTCAAGAGGTCCATTTTAATAAAATCGAATGAGTCCATAAACTAAGGAAAAGGTGACATTTTTTTTCACATTTCAATGTTATTCAGTTAACATTAGGGAAGTTTTAGTAGAGCATTGGGCCTAAAGGAAATATCTTCAGTATTTGTTTTTAATTTTTTTTTTTAACGTTTATTATTTTTGAGAGACATAGAGACAGAGCGTGAGCAGGGGAAGGCAGAGAGAGAGAGGGAGATACAGAATCCGAAGCAGGCTCCAGGCTCTGAGCTGTCAGCACAGCGCCCGACGCGGGGCTCGAACTCACAGACCGTGAGATCATGACCTGAGCTGAAGTTGGCCGCTTAACCAACTGAGCCACCCAGGTGCCCCTCAGTATTTGTTTTTAAAAGGTGCTTCTTACTAACTGATTACTTTAAGATCGAGGCTGATCACGGTGTCATTGTAAATGACTTCACTGTCACCACTGCAGATCATTTCCATACCTTAGGTAAGTCAGTGATTTGAGAGACGCCAAAGGGTCCAGATCACCCTGTAAAATAAATGGCCATACATAAGAACACGAATACCACAGGCTATTTTTTTTTTTTTTTTTTTTTGAGAGAGAGACAGAGAGAGAAAGAGAGAGAGAGAATGAATGAATCCCAGGCAGGCTCCATGCTCAGTGTGGAGACGGACCTGGGGCTCAATTCCGTGACCCTGGCATCATCACCTGAACCGAAATCAAGAGTCGGAAACTCAACCGACTGAGCCACCCAGGTGTCCCCTCCACAGGCTATTTGATACTCTGAAATGGCAGATGCCTTTGGAGCAAGGACTCCTCTTTTACTTCTTTACAGCTAGTGCCTAGCAGTATGCCATCACACCACAGATGCTTAATGAAAATTCTACTGAAACTGGTGAGTAAACTTGGGCTTCTTAAACTGAAAATCTTAGCCACAGCCATAAAAGCTTCTGTCTCATTAGAACAGACCAAAAAAAAAAAGAAAGAGAAAATTGATTTCCTGTAACAACCTCAAAAGGGCCAGAATTTAAAGCAATGATTTAGAAAAGGAAGACATGTCCAAGCTGACGTTACTTTGGAGCAAGTTATTCACAAAGGGAATCTCCAGCTGGATCTTGGTGGAAGGTGGTTTTTCCCACTGGTACCTATATGCGCCTGGTGGTGACACAGGCATCTATCTCATGGTTGAGAGGAGGCACTTTATTTACTTTTATTTTTTAAAATGTTTATTTGTTTTAGAGAGAGGAAGAGGGAGCAGGGGAGAAGCACAGAGAGAGAGAGAGAGAATCGGGGCTCGATCTCACAAACCATGAGATCATGACCTGAGCTGAGAGCAAGAGCTGGATGCTTAACTGACTGAGCCACCTAGGCGCCCCACGGAGAGGCACCTTTATTCAAGGCTCCCTCAAATCGCTTCAGGTAATTATTCAAGGACAAGTTTAGTTAAAAAAAAAAAAAAAGAAGGACTCACTTATGGGAAAAAGGCAGTATTTTGGTTTTTAATCTTCCCAAATTATCCCACAGAACACACTGCAACAGGACAGCAAAACCAAAGCCTATGGTTAGCGGCTACAATTAAACTAGATGAAAAGGCACTCTGGCAAGAACCCTAAAACAGGAACAGGTAGAGACCAACTACTGGGAGAGCTGCAAGACTTGCATGGGGCCAACATCTGATCAGGAAGAAGCAGAGGGAAGGCAGAGGAATCCGATGAGCCCGAGCACTCCAAAACGACCAACCATTTAGTGGTCTGAGAACAGCAGTCAACAGATGCGTACATCCCAATAATGAGTCCAGGTAAGTCTGATGAGGCCTGACAGGACCAGGCAATTTGGCCCCTCATGCTTAATACTAACCACAAACGGTATCCCTTCCAGGACAAAAAGGCCTACAATGGGGAGAAACTCTTAGGATCAGACACAAATTGAGCAGCCGAGGGGTAAGACGGACAATGAGAAAAAAGCACAGACAAAAAAAGCAAGAGGGGGACAAAGCCAGGAGTTCAGAAAATAAGCTGCAATTTTAAAAAGTACTTCACAAACACCGTAAGAGGGAGCTCTAAGCTTGCTACTGGCATCTCACCACTAAAATATACAGGATGATCTAAAAAGAAACAAAAGCAGACTAACATCTCATGATCCCACTTAAATGTGGAATTATTCAAAAAAAAAAAAAAAAAAAAAAGACTCACTCTTAGCAACAGAGAGTTGAATCGTGGTTACCAGAGGCTGAAGGGGGAGGAGGGGAAATGAGCTACTGATCAAAGAGTACAAACTTTCAGTTATAAGCTGAGTAAGTTCTGGAGACCTAATGCACAACATGGTGATTACAGCTAATAATAATGTACTACTTTATACTTGAAATTTGCTGAGAGGGGCGTCTGGGTGGCTCAGTCGGTTAAGTGTCCAACTTCGGCTCAGGTCATGATCTCCTGGTCTGTGGGTTCGAGCCCTGTGTTGGGCTCTGTGCTGACAGCTCAGAGCCTGCAGCCTGCTTCAGATTCTGTGTCTCCCTCTCTTTCTGCCTCTCCCCAGCTTGTGCGCATTCTCTCTCTCTCAATAATTAAAAAAAAATTTTTTCCTGAGAATAGATCTCCAGTATGCTCACCACACAAACAAAAAATATGTGAGGTAATGGATATGTTAGTTGATAACAGTAATCACAACGTATACATTTCTCAAAAACCACACTGCACACCTTAAATACATACAATTTTTATCTCTCAGTCATACCTCAATAAAGCTACAAACAAAAACAAAAACAAAAAACAAAAAGGAACAAAGAATGGCAACTTTTGTTACATTCACACAGACTGTGTAAAACATAATGATGTCTTAATGGGTTTTTAAGACCGAATAAATAACATGTTGAAGGTCTGAAATGTTTAACATCACTGTATTGTTTAAGAAGCTAAGAGTACTGGTTAACTCGAAACTTTAATGAATGTGTACTTTTATTTATTTTTAATATTTTTAAATGTTTATTTTAGAGGGAGGGAGAGAGAGACAGCGTGCATATGTGCACAAGAGCAGGAGAGGAGCAGAGAGAGAAGGAGACAGAATCTGAAGTAAGCTCCAAGCTCTGAGCTGTCAGCACAGAGCGCAAACTGGGGCTCAAACCTGAGAGGCTCAAACTCATGAACTGCAAGATCGTGACCTGAGCCGAAGCCACACATTTAACTGAAGGAGCCACCCAGAAGCCCCAATGAATGTGTATTTTTAATTCCCACAATGCTAAGAATAGGAATAAGTAGGGGCGCCTGGGTGGCTCCGTCAGTTAAGCGTCCCACTCTGGATTTTGGCTGAGATCATGATCTTAGGGTCATGAGATGGAAAATGAAGCCTGCTTAAGAATCTCCCTCACCCTCTGCCTTCTCCCTTGCTCTCGGTCTCGGTCTCTGTCTCTCAAAAAAAAAAAAAAAAAAAAAAAAAAAAAAAGGAGTAATTCCTACACTATTAGTGGCAAAGAATAACAAAGAGAGAGAGAGAAACAGAGAATGAATACAATGAAGGAGAAAAAAAAAAGAAATGCAGAATGGGTGGTCAAATAGTAACCTCAAGAAAAGAGAGAAGACAAACTCAAATATACCAGTAATTAGGTAAATAGACCAAATACTTCATTCAAAATACAGACTTCACACAGGGTTAAAAAAAAAAAAATCTTATCACACATGCTGTTTTTAAGAGATGAACCTAAAATACAAGGCATAGAAAAGTTGAAAGTGAACTCTGGATGGAAAAAAATTTATCATACAAACACTAAAACAAAGCTTGTTTTGGCATATTACACAGGATAAAATAGACAAGGTAAAACAGCACTAATAGAGATAAAGGGGGCACGACAAAATAAAAAGGTTAGTTTGCCTGGAAGGTATTAACAATTTAAAATTTCTATGTATCAACCAAGATAACTTCAACATATGTAACTAAACTTGACAGAACTCTAGGGAGACTGAGATTTTAACACACCGATGTAACACACCTAACACACCAATTCCGGTAACCGACAGGACGAAATCAGCCTTTATCTCTACAAACAACTTCAAATATAAGGACAACATACACAAAAATACAAGCAGCCTCTATCATGCCACACGTTTCCTATGAATGTGCAATTTGGGTAAATATCTCATGTATTTCAGAAAAGACATGGCTTCAAATCAGTGCTCTCTCACTTCTGGAGTCAAGTACTCTGAGAATCTGAAGGAAGCTCTGGACTGAGTCCACGAGGAAAGAACAATCAGGAAAATAGGGAAGCAAGGTAAGATCATAAAAGCACAAAATCAAGTTATATAATATGGACTTAAACATCCAATGTTTAAGCGAAAATTTAGGTTTCAAAACAATGTATATACCATAAGCTCGATTTTGTTAAATAATCCCATCCAAATAGAGAAAACTTGCCCCTTATCTCACAGGAAAACCAATTCCAACTGGATACTGACCCAAATGTGAAGGGTAAAGCAAGTTTCTAGAATATAACTGTCCAACAAAAGTTAACATGTTACGTATGTAACTGAATGTTTTGTGACAGTCAATGAGAAGAGAAAAACAATTTTAGTAGAAAATTATTTAACCTATTATCCAAAATATTATCATTTCAGTATCAATATAAAGAACTGATAGTTTGTATTTTTTTTTTTACTGAGTCTCTGAAATCTGATATGTATTTTAGTTCTAGTACATCACAATTCAGAGTAGTCAGTTGTGGCTAATGGCTACCATACCAGATAATTCAATTCTAGAAAACAATTTAGGTGAGTGTTTCTGTGACTCTGGGGTAGGGGAAGCTTGACAGACCATCAAACACACTAGCAACAACAAGACAGATAAATTGGACTACTCTTAAATTAGGGACCTCTCTATCAAGACACCCTAAGACAGTCCAGAGGTGAGCTGCAGAGTGGAAAAGGGTATTTTGCAACATACGTGACTGAAAGAGGCCCAGATTTTGAATTAAGAAAAAGACAGAGGATGATGAGATAATTTTCTGGATTTTCCAAATTTTCTCTAAGAGGCATGTAGCACCTTTAATTCCTCCCCCCAAATATATTTTCTCCCTGTTCAACTTACCAGTTCCACAAGACTGTTGTTGGTGAGAATGAGTTCTGTCAGACAAGGTAGAGCCTGATCAAGTCCCTCACCTATACGGCTAAAATGAAAACAAAAAGACTCTTCGTAAGAGTGAAAAGTAAGTAAGCTAACAATTTTTTCTAAGTCCCTGCTCAGAAGATTTCAGACTCCAAAGATGGAAGAACTTTAGAGATCTTTCTTCCAACACCCTATCTGATAGAGGGAAAATGAGGCACAAAGAAAAACCTTATCACAGGGTTAGTGGCGGAGGTGAGATGATCCCAGAACCCATGTCTCCTGAAGCTTGCCTGGCACTCTTTCCACTACCGCACCGTCTAGAGAAGGCTAAGCAAAGAAAAACTACTCAGCTTACTTCATGACTTTCGTGCAGGTAGCACAGAAATACAAATGACTGCATTCACAGCTCAGGGACACGGCAAACAGCTACACCGTAAGGGAACAGTTAACTCATAAGAAATATGCCTACTTTAAAAAAGCAGGTCGCCACCTAATACTTCTTAAAGACATAGTCTATAGACCTTTAATAATGTTTCTGATGAAATTTATTCAGAGATGATGAAAGAGGGTAAAAAAAACACCTCAATTTCAGTAAGTAATATTCTAAAAATCAGTTGTAAAAATAACAAATGGCAGAGGATATGAGACATTCAGTCAAAAATATAATTGTTGAACTTTACGCATCTTTTTCATATAATCCTCTGATAATTACGATGATTGTTTTAGAAGCCAAATATGTACAAAACCGCATGTTTATAACTTAAATATTTGTTACCATGAATATATAACTATTTCTGAATAGATGCAAATAAAACTAGACCAATGCCAAGTTAATCTCTGGATCTGTTATGGGAAAAATGCAGCTTATTTCTCATTTTAAGAAGAAATATGGAGGCTCAACTGGTACGTACTACAGCGTCTTCAGGGAACACTGCAACATTTTACTTTAGGGGAAAAAAATTACTTTCCACTAGCATACACTTACCATATTCTATTGTTATTCACTAATAATGTTTTCAGTCTTCTCAACAAAGGAAAACCATCCAGTTTCCTGATTTCATTGTCAGAAAAGTCAATAGCATCAAACTGGTCTAAGGTGGCACCTAGATTTTCAATGACAGGAATTTTATACCCTATAAAATGAAGGGAAAATACACAAGTATTAATATAGTTAAAAGGTACCTGAAAACATTAGCAGTACTTCATGGTAATTTGACTCAAAGCTTCCATTTATTCAGAAAGTGGTTACCCAGCACCTGTGTCGTGCCAAACACTGTGCAAATGTGCAAGGTACGGGCACGTAAAATGAGGAACAAGAGTGGCATGCCCCAGCTGTTGCGAAGCTTACAGTCTAGGAGTTGACATGAAGATAGTGATGACACAAGGACAAGGGCTATGATAATGAAGACACTTATTAATAGTAATATTGGTAGCTAACATTTGTAAGACTATTTACAAGGTGCCTCACACTGTTCTGAATAGCTAAATGGCATGACAACAATTTACACCATGAGTTGCTCACTGTCAGTGTCTAAGTCTTATTCACACATTGTAGACACAGTCCTTAACCTCTTTTGCATTCCCACGGGCCAGATTCATAGAGTTTACAAGGACATCCTAGAGATACTGTGACAGTTCCCCTTTACTCTACCTCCCCCCAGCTCCAATCCAGAGTTGAAGGTCAATGATTTATACACAATGGTAAATCACTCTGTGAACAATTCACTCAAACACTCACTGATTTGTCTAAAATGGACATAGCTATTATGCTAGGTGTGGGCAGAAGAAACGAACCCAAGCCAAGTACATAATTCAGAGCTGCAAAGGCTACATCCAAGTAAGCACTGCACCAAAGCAAGTATTGATACCCGATGCACTTCAGACTTAGAAGGCAGAGATGTGCACCAAGAGAGTGGAAGTAGACAGTTACTCCTGAATCGATCTTTTTCCTGGGAAACTTACTTTTAACAAAACGAAAATCACCGGGTTTTATGAGCCAGGAATCCAAGCCGAAAGCAGAGCCCGCAGTAGCGCTGCTCCTGGAGTGGTGTTGCCCCTATGGAGCCAAATCTCAAGCGCAAATTGTATTATATTATTTCATCCGCTGAGAAACTGCTCTTCAGATCCTTCCTAAAGTCTTTTCCTTGAAACGCCGAGTAGATAGCTGCACTCCCATTTTTTTTTTTTTTAACCAAGCCTTACTAAGGTTGAAAGTGTTACATAAATCTGAGAGCTTCCACCCCTTACACAAGGCACTCGTAGTGCATTCCTCTTTAAAATGTTGTGATAAAAGGACAGTATCAGACGATTGAAGCTAAACAGAAAGAAATTTTGGGGAGAATTCATCGCTTTTGTTCCGACCTCATTTCCTCCCTCGCAAATTACGGATAATTAACACGTATGCTGTCTATAATCCCTGTAATCACACTCTAACGTCTTTACTGAGAACCAACTGGTCGCTGAGCACTAGGATTGCAATTATTAACATTTTCCCAGCTCTCACAGTTCAGACTGCGAAATACGCCAAGCAAGGCCGAACTGAGGCTCAAGGGTGTGGATGAGGAAGCGATCAATGAATCCGCTGCGTGTGTGAGTAGAAGCGGGGCCAAATGAAGCCTCAGAACGGCCTGGGGGTGGTCTTTAAGTAGCAAAGGCAAAACTCAGGGCCAGGCGGCGCTGGCGCCCACAATGCAGGCCTGCTGGCCAGGCTCCAGCCCCCCGCGCACGCGGCGGCGCGCGAACCACCGCACGGGGCGCTGAGGCCCGCCCACTCTCCCGGACTCACCCCGGAGGTCCAGCTCGCGGTCCCGCACGGCGTTGGTGTACTGCGCCGCCTGCTCGATCAGCTCTGCCGTCAGTTTCACCATCCTGCCGCCTCCCGCTGCCGGTGTCGCGGCCAGCCGGCTACTTCCCGCCGCCTCCCGCCTGCCAGATTTCCCGGCGTTCCCCGCGCCCCGCCGCCAGGCAGCACCAATCGCAGCCGGGCCGTGCGCGCTGTTCGACACCCAGACCGAAGCAATCGAAGAGCCACACAGATCTCGTTTTCTTTGGAGGTCCTGGCGCCGCTGAAACTGTCTGTTCTGGGTGCTTCCTTAGGGCGAATCTGGAGGAGGGCACCTGATTCCAGATGTTTGTATTCACAAGTTAAGCAAAATGTGAAAGCACCCGAGTGGAACTTTCTCATGCATTGGTGCACTTTCAGGTGGGAGGGGACGATGTTTCCGTCCTCACTACACCCAGGAGGGCGGCATCCCTGGGATCCAGTGAAGGACCCAGGACTTCAGGTTCCTATCCTGGTCCCGGGCTTTGGGCCCCCGTGGCTGCCAGGTGAGTACCACGCCAAGGTCACTCACAGGGCCACTTCGCTGGGACAGCCTTACTGCCGCGCACGTCCGACCGAGATCCGGGCACCGTTCAGTGTGCGGTTTGTCCTTTGATCTCCGTACGCTTAAATATTCACAAGGAAGCATGATATACAGAAAAGTGCGCAAACCAGGAGTCTGGAACGAATAGCCACAACGTAAGCACACCTGCGTTGCTGCCTCTGGGTCCAGAAGAACATTTTTCTGAAAGCTTCCTCCCTTCCCTAAGGCAACCACGAATCCAGCACCCTAGATTAGTTTTGCTTGCTTTTGATATAAATAGAGTCATGCAGTATGCTTTCGTGCCTAGTTTCTTTGGCTTTGTATTATGCCTGGAATCCATCCAGGTTGCATACATCAATGGTTTGTTTAATTTTGCTGCTGTATAGAATTCCATTGTTTGTTTTATACCATAACTTAGCCGTTTTGGTGGACACTGGGGTTGTTTCTTTTGGGGGCTATTCAGAATAATGCTGTTATGTATTTTGTACGTGTATCCAATGCACACGTGCCTGAGTTTCTCCAGGAGTAGAACTTCTGGGACATAGGGTATGGCGTATCATCAATAGGCAGTGCCTATTTCAACCAAGAGGCTGAAATAATACACGTACTTTCTAGCGGCATGTAGGGTTTCCCATGGCTTACCAACCTCAGCCTCATTGTCATTGTCAGTAGTTATAATTGTAGGGCTTCTGGTGGATGTGTAGTGGTATTGCACTATTGTTTTGATTAGCTTTTGTCTAATAACTAATGAAGTTGAGGTCCTTTTCATGTAGATTGTCTATTGGGATCTCTTTTGCCAAGTGCTCAATTTTTTTTTTTCTAGTGGATTGTCGCCTTTTTCTTATTGACTTACAGGATTTCTTTATATGTTCTGCATATGAGCACACTCTGTGGCTTGCCTTTGCACTTTTTGTTGTTAAAACTGCTTAAATACAAAAGAATTCACAGACACTAGAAATACTGTCCTTGTACATGTCATCAATGCTGCAAAATACAAGTTGTAGTCTATTTTGGTCTGTTTAGGATAACAACCTATTCCCCAAATCACCAAATCATAATCTGCTTTGCAATTCAAATTAAAAGGCTACAAAAATGGCCTCTTCACCCATTTTGCAAAGGGAACAAGCTTTCAAATGGTCCAATTCAAGAGGAGTCATCAGGGGAAAACCTTCTTAGCTCAAGAAGTCCTATCCATGGACTATCTTTGCTCCTTTTTTTGTGGGGGGAAAGTTACACTGTGGTCATTAGGGTCTACGACAGGAAGTTTTTCTGCTTACTGGCCTTTCCACTCTTAATGGTGTCGTTTAACTACTAGAAGTTTCTAATTTTTGTGTAATTAAATTCATCTTTTCTGGTTAGAGGGTTGTGTGTCTGTGCATGTACCCTCAAATATTTTTCTTTGTTGTCTACTAGAGGCTTAATTTTACCTTTCACATGTAGCTCTACAATCCCCCTGGAATTGATTCTTTTGAACTTTTCGAACAGAATACAAACCAAACGCACCCAAGTAACTGGCATCCTGATCAAGAACAGGACTTTGGGAGTGCCTAGGTGGCTCAGTCAGTTGAGCTTCTGACTTCGGCTCAGGTCACGATCTCACGATTCGTGAGTTCAAGCCGCGTATCGGGCTCTGTGCTTACAGCTTGGAGCCTGGAGCCTGCTTCGGATTCTGTGTCTCCCTCTCTCTCTGCCCCTCCCCATGCTCATGCTCTGTCACTCTCTGTCTCCCAAAAATAAATACACGTCAAAAAAAATTAAAAAAAAAAAAAAAAAGAACAGGACTTTGCTACATTCTAGAAGCTCCCTTCTTGTCCTTTCAGTAACACGCTTGCCCCAATGGTAACGTCTTGCATAGATTGGTTTTGCTTAATTTTGTATTTATGCCAATGAAGTTGTATCTTATGTATCTCTTGCTTAACATTATATTTGTATGTAGATGTAGTTAATTTATACTCATTGTTATATAGCATTTCATTGTGTGAATATTCTGATTTATCCATTCTGCTGTTGATGAACATTTGGGTTTGGTAATTTCCAGTTAGAACTATTATAAGTAGTGCACCTATTAATGTTATAATGCATATCTTTAAGTGAACACATATGTTAATATATCCATGTAAATGGAATTGCTGGGTCATAGGGTTAAGTTACATTCAGCTTAAGTAGGTTCTACTAGTTTTCCAAAGTGGTTTTGCCAATTTACACTCCTTGTTGGTATTAGTCTTTTCTTTTAATAATGTTTTTAATGTTTTTTTTTTCGAGAGAGAGACTGAACATGAGCGGGAGAGGGGCAGAGAGAGAGAGAGGGAGACAGAATCAGAAGCAGGCCTGTCAGCATAGAGCCCCACGGGACTCAAACTCATGAACTGTGAGATCATGACCTGAGCTTAAGTCAGACACTTAACTGGATATTGTCTGTCTTTTTAATTTTAGCCATTCTAGTGGGAGTAGTAGTGATATCGTGTTGTGGTTTTAATTGTATTTGCCTAAGTACTAACACAGTTGAGAACTTTAAAAAAATATATTGTACATTTGGATCACTTCTTTTGTGAAGTGTCTGGTAAGTGTTTTGCACATTCTATTGGGCTGTTCTTTTTTACTGATTGGTCGATTTTTATATTTTTTTGGATACGCGTTCTTGTGAGATAATATGTATGGTGAATATGTTCCCTTTCTCTGTGGCTTTCCCTTTTCACTCTCTTTTGATGAACAGAAGTTCTTAATTTTAATATAGTGTAATGTATGAACTTTTCCCTATGTGGTTATGTAGCAGGATTTTCACACAGACAGTCATGACACTGAGGCTTTTTAATTGCCAAGAAGTAACTTCATTTGTGCCGGCACAGCTCAGTTGAGTTCGTACCCAAAGAACTGAGCACCAAATGTCAGGTGGCATAGTTTTTTATATATTTTCTATTTCTTTGTCTCCCATGTATGGTAACACACAAACATGTAGTCTGATTAAGTAGTCTTAGTTTACAGGGTCATGAGGGATGTCGTCACATAGGTGCATAATCACATTACCTTGAAGTTTTCTCTCCCTTTTTTTCTCTCTCCTTAGGGAGAGAACCCGACCACAGTTAAATGTTCTTCTGAGTTCTCTTTAAGTAATTTGCCCACCCCCAAATCATGAATATTTTCTTCGGAAAATTTTGTTGATTCATCTTTCACATTTAGATTTGTAATCTGTCTGGAATAGATTTTTGTGTATGGTCTGAGGTAGGGATCAAGACATATTTTTCCCCACATGGATATTCATTTAACCTGGTATCATTTATTGTAAAGACCATCATTTTCCCACTGCTCTGCATTGCCAGCGTTTTCATAAACTAAGTGTCCAGATATGTAAAGGTTTTCTGGGCTAGCTATTCTCTTCTGTGGGTTTAGTTGCCTATTCTTGCATAATATCATACCATCATTTCAAAACTTGCTATTTGCCTTTAAAAAGGTGTTATTTTTTTTTTTCCAAGACCTGCCTTGGTTATTCTTGCACTTTGCATTTTGGTATAAATTTTAGGTACATCTTACATCTAAGAAAGAACATATGATTTATATTGTATTGGCTCCATAGATTTGGAGAATTCATATATTTACAATATTGGGCATTCCAATCCATGAACATGGTATAACCTTTCATTTATTTAGATTTCGTTTAATTTCTCCTAGTGTTTTATAGTTTTTTGTGTGTAGAGGTCTTATACTTCTTCTACTAGATCTATTCTAGGTAGATGATAGTTTTTAAAAAAAATGTTTTAAGTTTATTCATTTATTTTGAGAGAGGGAGAAGGAGAGCACAAACAGGGGAGAGGCATGGTGAGGGAGAGACAGAATTCGAAGCAGTCTCCATGCTATCAGAGCTGGAACCCCTGATGCAGGCCTTCGATCCCATGAACCATGAGATCATGACCTGAGCTGAAACCGAGACTCAGACACCTAACTGACCAAGCCAACCAGGTTCCCTGGTACATGATAGTTTTTGATGCTGTTGTAAGTAGTATCTTCTGCTAAAACAAAATCCCGTGTTTTAATCATTAGTTTCTGGTACATTGAAATATAGTTGATTTATAGTTGAAATACAATTAATACTAGCATTGTACCTGACAGTCTTACTAAATTCACTTACTAATGGTAATTTTGTAATAGTTTATAACCATTCTTTTGGATTTTCTATGTACACAACCACACTATCTGACAATAATGATAACTTTATTTCTTTCTTTCCAATTTTTATGGTTGTTCTTTATTTTTTGCCTTGTTTCACTGGCTGAGGTCTTCAGCACAATGTTGGATAGTGGCAACAGCAGACATCCTTGGGCGGGCCTCACATCATAGGGATGGTGGGGCCCCTGATCAAGCAATCCATGTTAATATCACTAATAATGGAACAAATCCAAATCATGATTCATTTACTAGAATGCAATTAGAAGAACACAGCATCACTTCTGTGAGATTCCTGTCAAAGATGCATGACCTGAGTGGAAATGTGAGGAAACCTCAGATAAACACAAACTGAGGGACAGCCTACAAATAACTATCCTGCTATCTTTGAAAGTTCAAGGTCATGAAAGTCAGGCAACTGATGAATTGTTCTAGATTGAAGAAGACTAAAAGTTCTAGATTAAAGAGACATGATTACTAAATGCAAAGAGTGACCTAACATGGATCCTTTTGCCAAGGGCATTCATTATTGGGACAATTTGCAAAACTTGAATCCAGTCAGAGGATTAGGTGGTAGTAATATATCAATGTTAACTTCCTGATCCTGATGGCTACGTAGAAGGTCCTTGTTTATAGCAAAATACTCTAAAGTATTTTGGAGGTAATAGGGTATTGTATCAGTAACTTACTCTCAAATTGTTCAGGAAAACATTTCTTGGTTCTCTACTCGCAACTTTCTTATACTTTTGCTTCGAGATTGTCTCAAAATAAGGAAGTTAAAACAAAATAATCGAAAACACTTAATTCCAGAGAGGACCACCAGGTGGAGTCCTTAGACCAGAGAGCTAATTTTACTTGGCTCTTCAGTTCTGGATTAGAAGAAGGGGTTTCTTTACCTTGAAAAGGGAAAGAAAGCTCTTTCATCTGGGCTGTTGACATGGCATCCAGACTGAGGAACACCCAGAAACTTCGGGGCCACTTGATCCGCAGCCACGGCCACATCAGCAAGCACCGGAAGCACCCAGGAGGCCAGGGTAATACTGGTGGCATGTATCACCATCAAATCAACTTCAACAAATATAAGCCAGGTTACTTTGGAAAAGCTGGTATGAGGCATTACCACTTAAAGAGGAGCCAGAGCTTCCGCCCAGCTATCAACCTTGATAAACTGTGGACCTGGGTCAGTGAGCAGACACGGGTAAATGCTGCCAGAAACAAGGGGTGCCTGGGTGACTCCTTCAGTTAAGTGTCTGACTTCCACTCAGGTCATGATCTCATAGCTCATGAGTTCGAGCCCCACATCGGGCTCTCTGCTGTCAGCTCGGAGCCTGGAGCCTGCTTCAGATTCTGTCTCCCTCTCTTTTTGACCCTACCTCACCCATGTTCTATCTCGTTCTCTCAAAAATAAATAAACATTTTTTTAAAATGCTGACAGAAACAAGACTGGAGCTGCTCTTATTGTTGGTGTGGTGCGATCGGGCAACAACAGAGTTTTGGGAAAGGGAAAGTTCCCAAAACAGTCTGTCATGTGAAGGGCAAATTCTTCAGTAGAAGAATTGAGGAGATTCAGGGTGTGGGAGGAGCCTGTGTCCTGGTAGCTTGAAGCCACTTGGAGGTTCATTAAATACTAATAAGTGGTTAAAAAAAAAAGATAAAGGAAAGTTGTATGGGTTTCCCTTGCTTCAGCACATAAAGAGGGACATAAATCAAACTATAGGTGGTTTTATTCATTTTAGGATACCCCTATGAAGTTGAGAACAGAGAACCTTTTTTTTTATTTCATTTCTTTTGGGTAGGGTTTCTTTCTTTCTTTCTTTCTTTCTTTTTAATAATTTATTGTCAAATTTGTTTCCATACAACACTCAGTGCTCATCCCGACAAGTGCCCTCATCTGTGTCTATCACCCCCACTCCCCCCTCCCACATCCCCCTTACCCTCAGTTTGTTCTTAGTCTTTGAGAGTCTCTCATGTTTTGTCTTCCTCCCTCTTTGTGGCTTTTTTTTTGGGGGGGGGTAGGGTTTCTTAACCTCAGCACTGTTGACATTTTGGGGCTAGATACTTCTTTATTTTGGAGCTGCCTGTGCACTGCAGAATGTTTAACAGTATCCCTGGCTTCTACTCATTAGATGTCAGTACATACCTCCAGTTGTGACAACCAAAAATGTCTCAGACATTGACATGTATCCCCTAAGAGACAAAAGTCTCCAACAGGTTGAGAACCACTGTTTGATGGCAACAGAATGTTCTCTGCTCTGAGTACTTTGGTTTCTCTGTGCTCAGCAGGGAGCCTAGGAGGTATCTGATCATGCCTAATGTGGCTGGTATATAGTGTGTGTATGTCAGGACAGGTGGAAGATTTGGGTGGTGGGAACTGAACCCCAGGACCTGGGGTTCTGGTAGGTGCTCAGTGCTGTATCACCTGAGGGTACCATTCTGTGCGCAAACCACAGAGCCTGGCATGTCAGGAAAGGCCTTGGGCAACCAGTCGGAAAGGATAAGGCCTGGGTTCAAGGAAGGAAAGCAGCAGAGAAGGCTGGGGTAGGATGCAGGCTCCTTTCCCACAGCAGCCAGAACCCAGATGCCTCCTAGCTCTATGGGCAGAACCTTAAGATGCTGGAGAATGGCCTTGGTTTCCAGTGTCCCTGCTTGTTTCCATTCAAATGACCCTTTTTCTACTTTACTTCTGCACTTCCTTCTCTTTCCATCCTCTGATCTGGACCTCTACCCCTCACCTGCTCCCAGGAGCCCGAGCATACCTCAAGCATTCAAGTGTAAGGCCCTCGTCAGGCGTATTTATGGTGATTCAAATGCAGCAGATGACAGTCTCCCCAAATTCAAGAGCACTCTAATGCTGGCCACATTGAGACCATGTTGCCCTTTTGGTTCCTTTAAAGTTCAATTATGCCCCCACTCCCACCCCCTTTCCATTATAGGTATATCTTCTGTAAAAAGTGCAGTTCCCCCCAGCCCTTTGAAGAGTTACAAAGTTTAAAGTCAGCAGTGGCCTGGGAAGGATAGAGATGAGCACATGGGGACCACTGTGAGGTGCCAAAGAATTTGGGGACAAGGTCAGAAAACTATCACCTCCTGGAAATAATGCTAGTTTAAAACAAATGCATCATGGCTGGATGTGGCCAACTGCAGAATCAACTTCCCCTCCAGCAGAGAGCCAGCCTCCCTCCCTGGGGACGAGGAGGGAGCCACCTTGCCACTTTGTGGCCCAACACAAGTCACTTCGCCTCCATGAGCCTCGGTCTGTGAAATAACAGATTTAGAGGAGATGACCTATGACTTTATCATGTAAAACAAAATACATAAACATGTCCTGTCCCTACTGAGTCCAAATATCCTTAAGGTTGGGGGATTTGTAAACAGGCATTTGATGGGGTCAGTCCTTTTTAACAAGGTGGTGTTTTGTCCTTAGGATTTTGTGAACAGCTTCTCAGCTTACCACCACCCTCGTTAGCCCCAGGACCAGCTGGCCCAGCCACTGTGAGGAGGGTACATGCGCTCTGAGGCTGCCTGGTTGGATTCTTGTAGTTGGTGTCTTTTGGGAATGAAAGCAATTTGTTTCTGATTCAGCTCCAAACACGTTAGACTATAGCTCTCTGTGGTCAAAGAGCTCTAGAAGCAAAAATGGTGCCTTGCACCAGAAGCACTTAGCAATTGTTGGTTTTAAATGTTTTTTTTTTTTTAAGTTTC
This sequence comes from Paguma larvata, assembly GCA_030068075.1. Lineage (NCBI taxonomy): Eukaryota > Metazoa > Chordata > Mammalia > Carnivora > Viverridae > Paguma > Paguma larvata. The sequence goes on along the minus strand of CM057827.1, from coordinate 122,944,855 downwards.
TTTGTTTTGAGAGGGACAGAGACAGCATGAGTGAGGGAGGGGCAGAGAGAGAGAGAGAGAGAGGGAGAGAGAATCTCAAGCAGGCTCATCACTGTCAGCATAGAGCCCTACATGGGGCTCGAACCCACAAAACCATGAGATCATCACCAAGAGTTGTACACTCAACCAACTGAGCCATCCAGGCACCCCAGCAATTGCTGGTTTTAATTCAATGTTAGTCTCATGGGGGAAGTTGAGCCATTATCAGTATTCTGCCCAGCCCTGGCTACTACGTCCCAAACATAATCATTCCTTCATGGCCTCACTTTGACAACTCCAGTCGATTCATGCTCATGGTGGTCAGCTGTCGGGTTGTGTGGTCTACCGACCCCTACGTTCTGAGAGCTGCATGTTGCTCCCCTCCTCCGGCCATGAGGTCACTGGAAAGCTCCTGCAGCCATGTTCTGTTGTACAAACCTGTGCCCATGGCCACAGCTGATGGGGCTGAATGAACACTGAGGCAAAGCAGGGCAACCAGGAGCAAGCAGCAGATTCAGAAAGCATGCTTAGGGAATTTGAATTGTACCAATTTTGCTTGGGAGATGTCAGTGGTCTTGTCATTTGCCCTATCAGCTGGAGAGTGAGGAGGACATGCTACAATGCAATAGGGTCCAGGTGACATTTAATGCTGGCGCCAGAGTTCCCAAGGCCCAGCTGCACCCTTCCTGGAATTCTGAGTCAACCCTGGATTCCTAAAACAATGCCCCTCATCCACTTTTATTTTTTTCTAGCCATAATTGCAAATAAAATCCAAAAATTTGGGGCACCTGGGTGGCTCAGTTGGTTAATCATCTCTTGGTTTTGGCTCAGGTCATGATCTCACAGTTTTGTGAGTTTTGCTTGGGATTCTTTCTCTCTCTCCCTGTATCTCTGCCCCACCCCTGCTTCTGTATTTTTTTTTCCTCTCTCTCAAAAAAATAAATACATGTTAAAAAAAATTTTTTTTTGCTGAATTTCCAACAAGTACAAGCTTCTTACCTCAAAGAGAGGCCATGGTAAAAATCCCATGCAGCACAAAACCCCTGGGTGCAGGGATTTCAGTCACTGCAAAAGATAAGCTGTGACCTAATTATGTCATACTCGGCAGCTGGAGGTGAAGAGGCATTCAGTCCAGGCTGTGGAGGGCATTCCTTCGGTAGATGCCAGGCATCCCTGCACCCAGCCCCTTCACCCAACTAGGCTGTTGTGGCCCAAAGAAGGTATGTTACCAAAGGACATCCTGGGACTGGAGCTCTGGGATTTCCACCATGACTTCGTTACATGAACACTGGCTAAAGCTCAAAGACCTTCTACTTAATGACATCAGACAGACCTGAAGCCCCAAAGAAAGCCATCTCACACATTGGTCAATACCTACATTTAATCGTTGTATCTTGGAAAGAAATACAGGCATGTTGGTCATGGGATGTTAACTCTTTTATTAACTTAGGGTTAACATTGTATTTGCTCTGTGGATTTCTCTTTTGAAGTTGTGGATTCAATAAACAACAGCTGGGTTTCCCCCAGCTCCTAGGGGACAAGGCAAACGCATTATAGTCAAAGAGGGGAGCAGGACAAAATGGAGAACAAGCTTGAAAAAATTTAAGGCAAATGTCGCTCCCATATTAAAGGGAATTGATCAAGCATTATCTGTGCATTTCAATGAAAATATATGAAATATTTGTCAAAATAATTAACATCGGTAAAAATTAGAACATGTAGCTTATAAAATGCCTACACAGGTTTGGCAGAAATAAATCCAACCGTGTCATTAGGCTCATAGGACACAGACACAGGAGCATCTACCTTAAGAACACATCTCCTGAAGAGCAGAGGCCAAGTGTATTTCAGGAGCAATTCCACAAAATGGGCGGTGATAAGATCAATGATTCACGGGCTGGGTTTGCATTTTGGCAGGAGGAATTGCTTAGTCGTTGGGGCTCCTTTTGGCTGGCCCCTGGGATGCTTCCTGGGGACCCTCCTCAGAGGCTCTGCATCAGGTAGAGGTGATCATTCGGACCAGGAGGCTCCCAGAGACGCGGTGACGAGGAGCACTCAGCTCACCTTACAGGACAGTGCGGCAGAGAAACGAAGGGTCTTCCCACCCGGATCTGGAATCGGACATTCTAAGACATCGCTGCAGTTCCAGAAGTCGCTGACTATGTAGGAATAGATGCTCCATCCCCAGTGGTCATGTATTTTATGCCCCCAAGTCTGTTTTATTTACAGTCTGACCAAACCATCCTCAGGCTGCTCTGTGGCAGGTGGCGGGGTAGGTGCGCACTCGGCTGGGCATCACGCGTGAGGATGGCCTGGGCCTGGTGGGTGAGACTCACTGTGAGGCTGCACAAAAGCACGGGGAGAAGAGTGGTGTGTGTGAAGCCAAGCATCTTGCCTTTCTGCTTTGGTCTTGAAGATTCAGTAAACTTAGGGTCCCAGAGGCTGCCCCGAAGCTGGAGGTGTGGATTCCCAGGATTCATTTTGTTCCCGTCTTAAGTTTGCCAGAAGAATGTAGCCAGCAAGCAGAGTTTGAGAGGCTGTCACTGTTTGAAGAAGATCCCCTTATGGCCCACCACCCATCTGGGCTGGGTGCTCAGAGAAGCTGTGGGAGGACCTTGCTCCTGGGGAGATAAAGCTGTCAGACGCAGGGCACCCCCCAAACAGGCTGTGGCTGATGGTCTGGAGAAAGGTTGCTGGACGGACGGACGGACAGACAGGAGGGGCCCTGCCCCCTGCAGTCGGCTGGGCACCCCTACCCAGCCAGGAGGCACGTTCGGCAGCAAAACTGAATGAACAGCTTCCGTTCACAGAGCCGGTTGGACTTCACCATCTCGCAGAACATCTCGTCAGCTGGGGGCCCACCAGGAAAGAGAAAAGAGGGACGTGTCAGACTTTGGGGCCTGACATGTTCAGATTGTTCCTACCATCCCATTTCCCCAGGCCCCAGCAGGGGTCACAGAGGAAGCTGGGGAAGCAGCCGGCGTGGCCCTCACAGTCTCCCTGGGACATGTGACAAGCCTGGTGTGGCAGAGGTGGTGCCTAGGGGGCACCTGGGTGGCTCAGTCGGTTGAGCGTCCGACTTAAGCTCCGGTCATGATCTTGAGGTTCGTGAGTTCAAACCCCACATTGGGCTTGCTGCTGTCAGCGCAGAGCCCACTTCGGATCCTCTGTTTCCCTCTCTCTGCCCCTCCTCTGCTTGTGCTCTCCCAAAAATAAATAAACACTGAAAGAAAAGAAGCAGCACCTACCATGCAGGGGCTCACGCTGGGTATAAAGGACGGGGGAAAACTGAGGCAGGGTGGAGGATGGAGCGAGCTGCACCAGCAGGGCCTCAGTGCTCCTGTGCCTCTATCTTTCCAGACAGCTGTGGTGGTGGGAGACTTAGGAGGACTTAGTGGGAGACTTAGGAGGAGGTGGTGGGAGACTTAGGTTGGGGGGTGGGGTAGGAGAGCAGGACTGGGACAGGCATGAAGGCTGCTCCTGTGTCCCCTTCATGGGGCACCCCAAACTGAATGGGATGTGAGGGAGAGAGTTGTCAATGTGAATGGAAGAGGGATGGAGACCGGCCCATCCCAGCAGGCTGCTGGGCTTTTGAAGTCACCTCGTCATTGATGGACCTGGGAGCCCCTCCTGTGACCACCCCACTTTTTTGGACTGAGTACAGAACCTGAGTAGGTGACATCCTAAAGAGGGAGTCTCCTACTCTTTGAAAGCACACAATTCTGCAAAACAAAAACAAAAACAAAACAAACAAAAAAAACCAATCACCAAGGCAAGGAGGCCACATTAAAGGGTGCAGGACATGCTGGGTTTGTACTCTGCCAGGGCAGGGCCAGTTATAGCTCCATGCCCAGGGCCGCCGTGGGGCTGCCAGCTTTCTCTCCTGCATGCCAGCATGCCAGTTCGTGGTGCCCAGAGCTGGCCTGCGCTGCTCCTCCTGGTGGCTTGCTGAGCATGGAGTCTTCCTTGCTCACCACTCCTGCACCAGGTCCCCAGGCCAGAGTCCTCTGCCTGGAACCCCCAAACTGGTCTTTGGTCTCCCTCGGAGTTCGTGTCTTCACAGCCCTTTCTGGTCTCCGGTGGGCCTAGAGAACCAGGGCTTTCCCACAGCAGGTGTGGGGCTTCCCTGTGGGACATGGGGGCCTTGACTCTGGGCTCTGAGGCTGACACCCTCCAGGCCTCCTGGCTTTGACCCCCAAGGTCAGGCCTCTCCTAACAGGACTCACCACACTGAGGCCACCGGAGCTTTCGGCATAAGAGTGGGAATGGTACAAGAAAAAATCAGTTTTAGGAGTCACTCGGCAAATGGACCAGCAGGATGCCTCCCTGGTCAATGTGAAAGGCCTAAAGGGACAGTAGGAGGCAAAGGGGCATCCCTGATTCTGTAGGCAGCACACCATTCAGAAGGGCTGCTGTTCCTGCATCTTCTCCTTTCTTTTTTTGACCAGAAGCCAGTGAGCTGAGCTCCTCCAAGGGCAGCCCCGAGGGTAACTCACGTCCCCCTCATTCCCCCACTGGTGCTCACCGTTGCTGCACGTGTGGTTGGTGATGCACGTGGTCCCCAGCAGCGTGAAGCCCGTCTTACACTTGCTGCAGTTCCTGCTGGAGCCTTCACAGCTCAGGCAGCTCTCGTCACACCTGTGGGAGGACACAGGTTCATGCTGCTGCTTGGGGAAGGGGCCTGACTACTCTAGGAGCCCTCTCCCGGAGCCCCCCTACCCTCTTGCACTGTCTCCGCCCTGCAGCTGTGGCCACCATGATGGCCTGAAACCCCAGCCAAGCATCTGCACATCCTATGTCCTGTCTGATTGCACTATCGCCCTGGAGGGTGACGACGTCATCAGGAGCGTGCCTGGAGTGGCAGACAGGCCCTGGTCTCTGAGACTCCCCGTGGTTCACCTGGATACCTTCTTGGATACTCTGCCACCCTCCCCCCGCACAGGTGGCTCCTCAAGTGGCATCAGCACATGCACCCTTCGGCAGCTGCCCAGCTCTGATGGGTATAGGGTTGGGACTCAGGGACAGGGATGTGGCAAAGCAATCCTGGAGCTGGCCTGGGGACTGCTGTTGCCTATTAGGCTAAGTTTCCTTTGTGGTGATGCCAGCCTTCCCCCAGGGCAGGCAGGCAGGCAGGGTGAGGATCTTCCAGTGCCTGCCCTGAGATGGGACCCAGGGCTCTTTCTAATGCAGAATACCATGACCTCAGGGGAAGGCTGGCACGCTTTGGCCCGCAAGTCACATCCAGTAGTTTTACTGGAACGCACTCATTGCTTGTCTACATATCATCCGTGGCTGCTTTCACAGCAGCAGGATTGAGTAGCTGCGGCAGACACCATGTGGCCTGCCAAGCCCAAACTACTTATCACCGGGCCCTCTACAGAAAGAGCTTGCCATCCCGTCCCTAGGGCTTGAATCTGTGCCTCAACCCCTCTGGGTCACGTGCAGACCTGAGCTGCACCTGCTGCCTTTTCTGGGGCTGCTTCCTGGTGGGTGGGTCTCCCAGTGCTCCAGCCTGCTGCCCAGCTTCCCCACAGATGCCAGCTGCAGGTGGGACGAGCCCCGGAGGTGGAGCTCAGGCAGGGTGGGCGGGGCATCTGGGGCAGGAGCCTGGCTCAGATGACTCCTGCATCTGCCCTGCGTGGCCAATTCTTTGCTTAGGACACATGCCACCCTTCCAGTCAGGGACTAGATGCCATCAACAAAGGCTCCTCTAGGCCTCTTTCCAAAGTAGCCTTCCGCTAGGTTCTGATTTCACCTTCGATTCTGCCTGCATGGAGCTCTGGTGGGTCCTGCCTGCAGCCTGGATGAGGGGTGGGTTTTGCTCTTCAGTGCAGACTGCCACCAGACTGGACTTCAGGCTCATAATCTGTATTTGTAAATGTGTAAATCCCACAGGCAAACTTGTTCTTCTGACTTCCTCCTCCTGTAGCAAGAGCATGCCCCTCTTCCCCCCTTCCCATCTCCCTGCCCTACAACCTGGAGGGGAGGGCAAAGCCTGCCATGTGGGACCCTGTTTCTGTGTATTCTGGGGAAGCCGCTAGGGTCTGGACTCTGCCCTGCTGTACCTTCTGGTGGCCCAGCCACAGACCCCTGATGCCACAGCACAAGGGATGACTTCCCCTGGGGACCCCTGGCTTCTTATACAGACCCCCCCTGTGGGACCAGAACTAGGGCCTAGCCTGTTTCATGGAAGATGTCTCAATGGCCTGGGGCCCGCTTTCCAAGGCCCTGGCTGAGGGCTGCTTCAACGAAACCATGGGTGGAGCATGCTAAGGTGGAGGGCCATCTGCGCACAGCTTACCTTTTCCAGATACAAGCTCACCAAGTTCAGGGGTCTCCCTGCCAGCCCCCAGTGGGAATGGCTGTCTATAGGCAGCCGTCTATGGCTTTGTAACAAGCTACCACAAACCCAGCAGCTTCAAACGAGCTCATTCACTATCTCCTGGGTCTGCAGGTGGAATCCTGGGCAGGCTCTGACCTGCTCCCTGCTCGGGGTGTCACAAGGCCCGGGTCAAGGAGTCGGCTGGGCCTGGGCCGGGGCTTAGATCAGGAGGCCCCAGCGCAGGGATGAATCCAGCATCACGCCGCCCCCAGGGAAGGATGACGCTCCTCCAGGTATCACCACACCCTCCCCTTGAGGTCCCTGCTTCTCTAAAAGACCCTCTTGACTCCTCTCTATCAGGATTACTTGCCCAGCAGGTAGTCCTCTCAGGTAGGGGGCTTTCAAAACACCTCCGGTTCTGTCACTTTCTATGGTAGCTACTTCCCCACAAAACACCATGGCAACTTTGCCCTGCCAGACTCTGGGAGGGCAGGCATGCGTCCTGCAGCCCCTTTTCCCTGCTCTATTGCAGGGGCTGCATCCTCTCTCTCCTTTTGCCTTCAGGCTGTTCCAGGTGAGAGTCAGATGGCAAGTGTCATCATCCTTCAGTGTGGGCACAGAATGCAGCAGAAGACATGCCTGAAGTCTCTGCCCCAGCGAGCAACTGGGAGGGGCCAAGGAAGCAGAGAACAGTGGGAAAGCCTGGGGGTGTGAGAAGCTAGCTACCCCTCAGGCAAGTACCCCACTGAATTGCTCTCTGTCCTCAGAGAGGTCCTTGCTCACTCTTTCGGTCCTCTTACTAAGCCTTGAGGGTGTCCAGGGACTCTTCTGAGATCCTTACCATGGACTGTTCTCCACTTTGGGCCTCAGCTTCACGGGTCTTCCTGGCATCCTGGCTGCCAACCCGACAGGCCTGTGTCCTGGCCTGGCTTTTCCACATGAGCCCCCATCTGGCTGTATGGTCACAATAGCTGCCCCGGGTCGCCCCACAGGGACCAGCCACAGCACCTCTCAGCATTCTGGGGCCTGAAGGAAGCCAGACCCTAAAAGCTGCTGCTGCCTGAGTGGGGAGAGGCCCTGCACAACCAAGCAGACCAAGACTATTCTTCCTTCAGGAGGGACCCACAGCAAAGGGGTCTTCAGAGCTAGGGGCCTCTAAAGATGGAAGCTTGCAGAAGGGCTGGATTTCACCACCTCAGTGCCTTGTGCAGAGCTCCTCCTGGGGGTGTGTCTCTAAGATCTGCTGTGTGAGCCCTAGCACTGAACTGAAAGCTTTCCCTCCGTGGAGGTGAGCATCCAGAAACATGCTGTCCTCTGCTGTCAATAAGGGGCTTAGGGGGCTGCCTACCTCCTGCCTCCTGGGCTGGAGACGCCATAGTTTCTGGGTGCCCCCAGGGGGGGCTGGTTACCACACTCATGGGGATGCCCAGCATCCTGTGGGATCCTGGGCATCTGACAAACAAAAGTGATTATCATTGGGGCCCTGACTGACTCAGTCAGTTAAGGATCTGACTTTGGCTCAGGTCATGATCTCACAGTTTGTGAGTTAGAGCCCTGTGTCGGGCTTTGCACTGACAGTTCAGAGTCTGAAGCCTGCTTCAGATTCTGTCTCCTTCCCTCTCTCTGCCCCTCCCCCACTCACACTCTGTCTCCTTCTCTCTCTCTCTCTCTCTCAAAAAAAAAAAAAACATTAAAAAAAGTTATTATCATTGTTTAATTCCACGTGCTCCCTGGGCTGCCATACTTAGTGTAATTACCTTCAAACTGGTGGGCTGGTACAAATGAAATGCTTACTTCAGACACCCTTGCAAGGGCCCCACAGGACTCGCCAAGGCTGGTGGCAAGTTTCCTATTTCAAATCAGCTCAAAAGAGGGGGCTGACCCCTGCACAGATACATAACCCCCTGTGGGGACCTTCTTTTGTGAGTCAAAAAAAAGTGCAAGGATTGGGTGGTCTATCATTGACCAACTGTGGGGTTTTCCAGTTTTGCTTTACGAGAATAGATTAGAACCCAGAGCAGTTCTCAAAGGCTTGCAGAGGGGCCCCCACTGTCGTCCCCAGCTGTGAGCCGGAAGATGGCTGCTCTAACCAGCCCTGCTCTAACAGAGGCCTCCAGGGCTCCCTTGTTTTGAGTCTGTTTCAAATGGAAGGCCCTTCCCCCACCCCCACCATCATTATCATCAAGGCCACCTTCCGACACCTCATTATTGCTCTTGCCCTGCCTGTCCTGGGATCTAGGTTATGAAGTCCTGATGTAAGGCAGTAGCTGTTCAGCAGCAAGGCAAGAGGACACCCAAGCAAACGGCTTCTTCTTTCATTGCCCATGTCCAATGACAAAGAGAAGGAACATGACTAGGTTGGAAGCCACCAGCGAAAAATGGCACACCATGTGGACACACAAGGAGAATGAGAAGGGTTACAGTGTATGTTCATTGACTGCATGGGAAATGGTTTTAGAATGGGGACATTGTCTGGACCTAAATTTTCTCTAATTTAATCCCCAACACATGGATTCCTTCATTATCACCAGCGTGGGTGCATCCTGGGCTTCCTCGGCAGGGGGCTCCCCCCGTGGAGTCTGCTGCAGCGATGTGAGTACTGCCAGGTAGGCACGTTGTTATCCTGCTTCCTGTCCCCTCCCAGCTACAGAGTGCCTGGCACTCAACAGGTACTTGTTAAATGAACCAAGGAATGAAAGCCACTTATGAACTTGTGACCTTGGCAATCCCCATCTGCAGGGGGCCTCTCCCCTGTAAATGGGCTCTGGCACCCCCACCCTACCTCCTGCACCCTCTGCAGTGGAGTGATGTGGCACCCTCCCCTGGCCCCAGGGAAGAGGCCACTAGACTTGCCCTTCTGGCTCCTCCCTTGTGGGCCCAGGCAACCACCATTCTCTGACAATCTTGGTCTGAGCCAGGAAGACTGTCTGAAAATATTGCGTACCTTCGGCACACTTTGTGGGGCAAGCCTGGCATCTCCTCTGGGTAGAAACCTTCACCACAGGCTGGCACACATTTCCAGTCTTGGAAGTGGAAGTTTGCTGCACAGTGAATACATTCTTCTCTGCTGGGCCCTGAGGAGTGCGGGATAGAAGCAGATGTCAGGGATCGCCTGCCCATTACCACGTTCTGGGCCTGCATGGTGCCCTGGGGCTCTGGGGTGTTGTTCGGATGCCCCATGTCCACCACTACAGACCAGGTTTCCCAGGTGTGCGTCTGCACTGGGCCATCCCCGCCCACATCCTCATTTCATAGGGAGGGACATGGAGGCATGAACCAGGCTCAGCACACCTCCAACTGCCCGTGCCGTGTTTGATGGCCCCGATTCCAAATGCTTTTGCCAACAGGCCTTGGTCCCACTTCTTTTTGCTAGAGGCAGCCACGTGTGGCTTGGAGCGCTTGAAATGTGGCTGGACCGAACTGAGACATACTGCAAGTGCAAAATACGGACACACTGGATTCCAAACACTTCGCATAAAAACAGAATAAGAAAGTGCTTGTTCATTTTTTTATGTTGATTATATATTGAGATGATAGTATTTTAGATACAGTGGGTTAAATAAGATGTTATTATACTTATTTTTGCCTGTTTCTCTAGGAAATTTAAAATTAGTTCAGTGGCTCCCATTTGTGGTTTGCATATTTCTTTTGGACAGAACAGCATGTAAGATGTGGGCAAAGTGAAAGAAGAGATTTTTAGGAGGATGGTGTTGACAGGTATTTGGTGTGGCAACCAGAACATTTTCAACAAGAGAGAGCAAACAACTAAGGGCTTATGGAGTGAGAAATGGAGACCCAAAGAGACAAAAGCTCAGAATGAAGGCCAAGAATCAGGAGAGAGAAACTTCAGCTCAGCCAAGTGGACTCATCAGCCTGCAGGAGATTTTGGTCTAGAACGAAGAAACCGTGCTGTCCACCTCTCCACCTGTCCATATGTCTGCCTGTCTGCTGTCCATTTGTTCATTCATCCATTGAACGACAAGTAGGCTGGAGCCTTTGTCAAATGTCCCTGAGGAGCACCTGATGGGACATCAGAGAGAGGCAGTGAGGCGGCCACCAGCTGATAGTTTAGGGGTTGAACATGGGGAAGAAATCATCTCAGATACTTATGGTGACCACAGTGTCTTGTTAAACATCTTCCTTTAATTTCACAGTGGTCTTAGATGGAGGCCTGGTGGCTAAGGCAGTAATATCTGGCCCTCTTCCCGGAGTAGTGTCCAGACCAAGAGGGGGCCTCTTGGCCTTGTCAAGGGAAGACCCCCTTGCAGACAGGGGTCTGCAGGGTGGTTCCACCAGTCCCAAGGCTTGGTGCTCTGGTGGCTGGTTCCAACTCTCAGAACCAAAGCCTGCAGCCTGGATGGAAATTCTGAGCTCATTCAGGATTGTGAATGGGAGACAGAAGCATGAGCCCTTTGGGGTCACCAGGCCTCCATAATGAGCAATGGCCCACCCACTTGTAGTTTCCACATGAGGTGTCCTCCCTCCTTCGCTGCAATGCCCCACAAACACGTAGGGTTCCTGTTCAGTTTATGTTGTTCCAGATGGAAGACTGGTCTTGTGCTTTGGCCACCCCTCCATCATGTATCTCCAGGGAGCATCTGGCATTGGCCACTTGGCCCTTGGAAGCCCCTGGGCCTCCAGAGCTGTGCAGTCCCTGTGGCTGTCCACCCTCAGGCCTCCCCTGCTGAACCCTGTTACCCACATTGTCCTGCCTCAGCCATTAGGGTCCTAATGCCTGAGGAGCTTCTGTGGGGCGAAAGAACACTCATTCATGTTTGTACACTTGACCTTTGACTGACATAGGGGCTGAAGTGCCAACCCCCCACGAAGTTGAAAATCTACATTCCCCCAAATGTGAATTTGATTCTCCCAAAACTTAACTACTAGTAGCCTACCACTGACCAGAAGATTTTCTTTCTTTTTTTTTTTTGAGAGAGTGAGAGAGAGAGAGAATATGAACAAGTGGGAGAGGGGCAGAGGGAAAGGGAGAAAATCTTAAGCAGGCTCCACTTTCAGCACAGAGCCCGATGCAGGGCTTGAACTTATAAACCAAGAGCTGATGACCTGAGCTGAAATCAAGAATTGGACGCTTACCCAACTGAGACACCCAGATGCCCCCATAAGCCTTTCTGATAACACAAACACTCAGCTAAAATAAATTTTTGTACATTACATGTATACTGTATCCTTACTATGAAGTCAGCTAGAGAAAAGAAAATGTTAAGAAAATCATAACGAAGACAACGTACGTTTACTCTACTGTATATATTTAAAAAAAAAATCATCGTACAAGTGGACCTGTGCAGTTCAAACCCATGTTGTACAAGGGTCAAGTGCACTTAGCTTAATGTCCAATTTGCTAAACTTCAAAGTTGATGAAACACCCAGCTGGGTTAGATGGGAAAGTTCTGGAGACGGATGGTGGTTAGGTACAATGTGAATGTACTTAATGCCACTGAAGTGTTCACTTAAAAATGGTTAAGATGGTAAATTTTATGTTGCGGATATTTTGCTGCAATAAAAGAAGCTGGTTAAACACACATTTTCAGGACAAACTATTTTCACAATTACCACAAACTATGAACTTTATAACCCGAAGTCTCTTAAGGATTCCATTAAGTCACCAGTCTTTACAGGCTTCAGATGCTTGAAAAGCACCCACAGATCATAACAATAATAGCAAAATGGGTTTTGCTTATACGGGACCCAATCCGTCATGTGTAGGGCCCTACTACAAAGTGAGCATGCGGAGCCCTTGTTCAAAACGCAGGAGGAATGTGCCATTAAGGGTACTAAGATATAAAATGCTTTCCTTGCTTCTGCAATCTCTCTCTCCAGCTGTCATGGTGCTTTTTATCTGCCATATCGAGCCTCTCTCCGTTAGTTAGAGGCCTGAGGAAGGGTTACCTGTGGGTGAGGACTGACTCACCACCCCTCAACTTGTCATGCATACACTCTACCAGTTGCCCAGTGCTGTCCAATGTGTCATGTCCCAGCCGGGGACAAATCGAGCCAGGCACCTCCCTGTCCCATGGGTCCCCTGCACCAACCCACAGATGTCAGGCAACTCCAAGGGGTCACATCCTCTGTGCCAAGACTCTGGGTGTCTGGACTTGGAATAGGCAAGAGGCTTGTTCCCATCCAGTGGCCCATCAAATGCCCTGGGGCACTGCCAGCCCAGGGTGGGGACAGAGGCCACCGTGCCTCACCCTGCACTTGTGCCTGACCACAACCCTGCCCATGACCACGCCCAGGCCCACATACCGGTGAGGAGCAGCAGCGACCACTGAGTGGTAGCAGGAAGGGGAAGGCGAGGTGGGCCTGAGCCTTAAGGGCAAGCGGAGCTGGGAGCTGAGAACAGCTATTTCCGACACAGACTCCCATTTGACAGGGAACAAAAGAACCTCCAGGCAACTCAAGAGCAGAGAAACGGGGTCTTCTCCCCAGCTGCTGCCAGGGGGTGGATGTATGCATCTCAGGAACTTAGAACAGGCAGGCGGGCACATGGAGGAAGGAAGACCCCCCCCCCCCAGGTGGCTTCTGATCTTGTTGAATGACATGCCCGAAGTGACAGAGAAATCGTTGGGTTGAAAGGAGAAAAAGTAGGGAGCAACTCCATAAAGCTGTTTGCCAACAGGCAGTCTGTAGACGCGGAGAAAGAAAAGTAAATTGAATTATTGAAATCAAAAGTGTTGTAAAGGCACATTCCTGAATTTTATGGATTCGAGTAGCTATGAAATTTAAATAAGGAATATCAGTGATGCTCCTTAATCAACATGGGCTAAACAAGGAGACAAAGAAACAAAGAATAAAAATGACAGCAAAAAAAATAAATAAATAAATAACCGGGCAAATGGCTCGAAAAAAGAGCTTAGCTGTCAGCGGCAGAGAAGGCTTCCAAATGTCGAGCTCTCACTGCTTTGGGGTTTGTCCCAGGAGGGACGTGTCCTGGGAAGGCACATCTCTTGCAGGATTCGGGGTTTCTGGCCTTGGTCACAGCCCCCTGCTTTCTCTGGCATGTCCACTCCTGTGGCCCACATGGCCATATGGGGAGGACTGTGCTGTGCCTATCAGGTGCTGGGTAGGGAAGGTGAGTCAAGAGGAGAAGACTGTTCCTGAAATGTATCTGAGCCCACAAACTCATAATGCACTTCAACATCTAGGGCAAATAACTCTGTCACCGGAAACCCCATAAAATGAACGCATTCTCTGCTATTCTGCGTAAAAACTGTGCCTGGAAGACATCTGTGCTATCATCTTTGTGGGGAATTATAATACACATAAAATTGTTTATAGAAGTCTTTTCCTCTTTGAATAAAATGTTCGAAGTAACTGAAGATGGGTACAAAGAAAGAAGGCTATGTTTTAAAATGCCTTCTTCCCTTCACCACCACAATCAGCCCCCAGCTCTCTGCGTCTTTATAGCGTCATGTCTCAGGCAGTCCCTTTTCCGCAGGAGCGATTAGCTTCCCTACGCAGCCTGACAGCATCCACTGCCTGGCTGTGCTTCTAATGCTGGGAAGCCCAGGCTGCTCGTTCAAAGTGAGGTCTTATGGTATTTCGTTATTTTGAATTTTTAAAACTGTGATGAAAGGAACATCACATAAGATTGACCGTATTAACCATTTTTAAGTGTCCAGTTCAGTGGCATTATAAATACAGGTGGTGCCTGGGTGGCTCAGTTGGTTAAGCATTGGACTTCGGGTCAAGTCATGATTTCACAGCTCAGCTTGTGAGTTTGAGCCCTGCCTCAGGCTCTGTGCTGACAGCTTGGAGCCTGGAGCCTGCTTCAGATTCTATGTCTCCCTTTTTCTCTGCCCCTTCCCTGCTCACGCTCTGTGTTTCTCTCTCTCTCTAAAATGAATAAACATTAAACAAATTAAAAACAAATATATTCACACTGTCATGCAACCATCTCCACCATCCATCTCCAAAACGTTTTCATCTCCCCAAACTGAAAGTCTGTTCCCCATTAAACATGAATTCTACGCCCTCTACCCTTACCCCCTCCCTCCCCTGCCCAAGAGCCTCTGTGATTTAACACTGCAATACCCAGGGAAGTTCAGGAAGTCCTAGGGCCTTCCTGAGCTTCAAGACCGTTAGCCTACAGTTAGTGATCCAGGTTCCAAGTGTCTGGCGTCATGAAGCCAATGCCTCTGCAGGCGATGAACTCACCCACGCAGGTTTGGCAGCTGTGATGGCACTCCCCACATTTGATCAGCTCAGAATCAAAGTAGGTGCCCGGTTCACAGTCTGGAATGCAGCTGCCCCGTGCAAAGCTGTTGAAAAAAAATAAAAAAGCCATGTTTCCATATCCCTTCTAAAATTCTAATTAAATTACGATTTGCCCTTGGGGCGCCTGGGTGGCTTAGTCGGTTGAGCATCCGACTTCTGCTCAGATCATGATTTCACGGTTCAAGCCTTGTGTCAGGCTCTGTGCTGACACCTCAGAGCCTGGAGCCTGCTTCAGATTCTGTGTCTCCCTCTCTCTCCGCTGCCCCCCTGCTTATGCTCTCTGTCTCTCAAAAATAAATAAATGTAAAAGAAAAAAATTGCGATTTGCCCTCAATCGCCTTTCATGAAAGGCAAAGGAAATCACTCTTTGTGTCACTTGAGGTTCCAAGCTAAGGAAAGCAGGAAAAGGGATCCTGAAGCCAGCTGGAGGGTCAGTGGGAAGGGATGCGGTGACTCTGGGAGCAGAGCCTCTGTGCTCAGGTGGCCGGCAGCCCCAGGTTCCATTCTTCGATCCCCATGGACTTAGTCCTGGTGCGGGAGACCAAGTCCTCAGGGTCTCTCTTGGGCTGTGATGGCTTCTCTTTATTGACATTAAGCCAACTCGAAGCCAAACTTCAAGAGGAGGAATGGAGCACATGTGGGTTCCTCCTGGTGGCAGGCGGGCTGGCTGGCCCAAGCCCTTGGTGAAGTGTTAGCATTTATGATGTGTGAACTGGGGTGGCAGTGGTAGGACAGATCCCCAAAGCTGGACCCACTGCTGCCTCTGGCTTGCCTGAAACCTTCGTTGCTTCACAATGACCTTGAAATGCCCTGCCTCACGTGGTTCCTGCCTTCCTGTCTCACCTGCTTTGCGCCTGCCCTCCCCTCACTCGCCAAAGAAGCTGAGTTGGTGGCCTGGGACAGGCAGCTGTGATGGCACCTTTCACCTAGGCTCCAGAGACTTCTAGAGAAATCTCAAGAGCTGGACGACCCGCCCCAGGCACTTCCTGGCTGTGCAACCCTGACCCCAGGCCAGCTGGCTAACCTCTCTGCACCTGTCTCCTTTCCTGTCCACTGAGACAACCACCACTCCTGCACTGTAAGGTGGTTTTGAAGACCCGTGGATCGCCACAATCTGACACACAGGGGTGTGTCTGCTGCTAGGATTCCTTCAGTTTGCAAGATTATGGTGCTCGATGCACATGTTGTAAGCTGTTTGCCACTAGACACACGGAGCAAGTGCGCTGGGGTGTCTGCCAGATCCAGAGAATCTGCGTTTAGTGGGGAGAGGTGAGTGGGCCCGAAGCCTCTCCTCATCGACGGTGGGTGCCCGCCCAGGGCTCCTCCTCACCATGGCCCCAGGGCCCCTGAGACTGGCAGTTAAATCAAGTCTTCGATAACCGATGTTCCCCCCCGAACCCTTCCTGCATTTATCCCCCTAAAGAGATGGATGGCTGCGAGTCAACGGCTCGGCTGTTCTCACTGCTTTAACGTGACAGTGATGATTTGAAGCCACAGCTTAAAAGGATATTGGGCAATAAAAGGAAGCTTTCTGTGGATTACGGCTGACGATGTTTTCAGAGTTTGTGTGCCTCTCTGAATGCTCGTCATGGCTGGAACCGCTGCGTTCGGCTGTGTGGCTTCTGCCTGACAGGCATTTTCTGTCTGCGACACTATTCCTGACCTGAGCAGCTGACCTCCTCTCTCTCCCACTGGACCCACATGACACAGAAACCAGCTCCCTGGGACTCACCAGTGTAGACTCACAGGCTACAGCGAGTTGGAACCACAGAGCCTTCCCGCCGTTCCCGACACCTGCAGTTACCAGCCTGGGGTTTGGGAGCCCAGGTGAAAGCTGCCATCACAGCTGCCTGTCCCAGGCCACCAGCTGTGGCCATCAGCTCGCCGCCTCCTTTCCCTTTGGGGACCTCCTTCCTTGACCACTTCATCCTTTAGCTGTTGATCCCACCTTGTCCACATAATGGGTTTAACTGACCACAGGTGTGATGTGTGACTCTTATGGATCCTGCTTCCCTTTCCTTTCCACAGACTCCTGGGTGCTGGACCCTCTTCTCTCCTGATCTTCTCCCTCCTCTGGCAGAGAAGGGAGGGCTCGGGGAACCTCATGAAAGCAGTGACATCCCAGTTCCCAGGGAAACCATTTCTCTCCCCAGTGAGTAAATGGGAGCAATAATATAAACGTCATAGGGTTGCTGTGAGGATTTAAATGAGGCAATATTGGTGAAAACACCCGGAACAAGCACTTTTTAAGTGTTTTCATCACAACGGACTCCAAAGACATTCAACTGCTACTGGTGACTTCCAGTCCTGGCTGGACCTGGGTGGAAGGGAGGCTGGGATGGGGCAGAGGGCCCGCAGAGCCCTGGTACCTCACCATGCAAAGGCCGCTCCTACTTGGACAGCAGCATCCTTGTCATTTGGGAGTCTGCTAGAAATAGAGTCGCAGGCTCCGCCCAGACCTGCTGGACCAGGATCTGCCTTTTTAAAAAAAATGCTTTTATTGAGTTTTGAGAGAGAGAGAGAGAGAGAGAGAGAGAGGAGGAGGGGCGGAGACAGAGGGAGAGACAGAATCCCAAGCAGGCTCTGAGCTGCCGGTGCAGAGCCCAGTGCAGGGTTTAATCTTGCGAACTGTGAGATCATGACCTGAGCTGAAATCAAGGGTCTGACGATTAACCAATTAACCAGTTGAGCCACCCAGGCACCCCCAGAATCCGCATTTTAACAAGAACCCTGCTGATTTCCTTGCTTACACTGCAGTGGGGGGGTGGGGGGCTGGTGGAGCCCTGCTCCCCCTGATCCTTCCATTTCCTCCATAACATGTAATGTAGACCCTGGTTCTAGTCCCTGGACTGTGGCAATGTTCAGAGAAGGCAGTTTCCAATAGAACACGTCCTAAGCTCTAGACAGTAACTTAGAGGAACAGATAATGTATATTTGTTTGCATTAAATGCAATTGGGTTGCATCAAATGGGCTAAACAAACATTTCAAAATATTCCAATAAAAATCCTTAACCCAGTAAAGGTTTTTAAAGCAGATGTGTACTGAGCTTGGTGAGACAGGAGGACATCAGGAATCTAAAGAGCATTCCCAGGGAGCAAACTCCTAGAGCTGAAGGAGATACCTGAGCTGGAAAAAAGAGAGAGAAGGAAGAGGATGGGGGGGTGAGCTTCCCAATGCTCCCCCCCCTTACCTGGATGGAAGGGACCCGGGGGAGTAGGTGGCATTACTGGTGCCTAAAAATTGGGAGCTCCGCTAGAATCCTCACCTTCCAGCAGCCAGCGCTGCTTTATATGGTAGGATGGATTCTTGTTTCGATCGGTTCCCCAAGTGCTGCATAAAAGGTAGAGATTTTGCCTGTCTTCTCACTTTCTATTTTTAATTAAAAAATTTTTTTAATGTTTATTTATTTTTGTGTGTGTGAGAGAGACAGAGTACAAGCAGAGCAGGGTCAGAGAGAGATGAAGAAATAGAATCCGAAGCTCTCTCCAGGCTCTGAGCTGTCAGCACAGAGCCCGACCTGGGGATTGAACTCATGAACCGCGAGATCATGACCTGAGCCGAAGTCGAATGCTTAACCAACTGAGTCACTCAGGTGCCCCTCACTTTCTATTTTAAACATCAGTCTCCAAGTGGGATTCTGATTTCTACAGACTCAGAATCTTTACCCTGAAAGGCTCTGGGCCTCTGCTGTTAGGAAAGAGTTGCCCAAACTTGGTAAGCCAAGAAAACGAAAAGCAGCATAAACCCTTTGCCATTCTTCAGGTTTGAAGGGAGGGTTTTACCTGAATCCTTCTTTACAGACAGTACATTTCTCTGGTTCATCAACACACTTCCTACAGCTTGGGTGGCATTTAAGGCAATTTTTCTGACCTGAGGAAAAATAAGATGAGGGGAAGAGAAGGAGAAAAATAGATGTGAATCGAATCCCGGGGAAAGACGACTCTGGCATTTCAAAGCAAGGTTGCTGGCACAGCTCGTCACCAGTGTCAGCTTCCAGGAGGGATGACAGAGTGATAAAATACCCAGAGCATGCCCAGGTGTGGGATCAGAGGCCTCTCACGTCTCCTTTCTGGAGTCAATTAAATTCCTTAAACCATGTTGAGGCTTTGGAGGTGGGCCCTTGGCAGAGGAGACACTGTCTGCTTCTGTTTATTTCAACAAGGACTGGAGCCAGTTCCTGGCTGACCAAGCTTGAGATTAATCAGATGCCAGTCTTTATATATATATATGACAGGATGGAAGCTGCAGAGGCCTGGGAGCTCCCTGGTGCCTTTGCAAGGGACTTTATTGAAACTTGGTAGTTACACTGATATATAAATCTATGATGCCCATCACACCTCCTGGGGAAATGCTGAGTCACCACGACTCCCACATGCTTTTCCCTAAGTTATTATCTGGTCTTTCCCTCTGGCACCTCATCAGTGCTACCTTGCGTTGGGCCTGGAAGCTAAGGGCTGCTTGCTACCCTTCTGTACCTCCTCCTCTGGGCCCCACACGTGGCATTACATACACACACACACACACACGAAGCAGGTGTTCAGGGAAGACTCTGGGTCAGTGGGGATGCCTGATTCTTGCCTTGGGAGCAGGGTGGGGATGAAGGAACCCCCACCCTGAAAGCAGGTCTGGCTGGCAGCCCAGGACAGGTGTTTGTAAAGGCTGTGAAACACATCTTGCAAGACTATTTGTTTTTTCCTCTAAAGAGATTCTGGTTATTCGATGGCTTTATTTGTCTTTAAAGATTTCCTGGCTCCTTCTCCACAGGAGGAACAGTAATGCTGTCACAGGCTGGATCAATGATCCCTCCTGCAGCGCAAGGGCCTCTGTGGGAAGGCTCTGACCTGCACAAATCGTCAACGTCAAAACAGTAGCTTCTTTGAACTTGAGGACTATTCTCCATCAGTTTAACCCAGACCCTGTCTTTTGCCTCTTCTGGGGCAAGATGAGTCAGTGACACACTGGTATGGGTCACAGGTCCAGAGCCCCTGTACCCATCTGCCCACCTTCCCAGAACTGGTGAAATGGCAGGACACCCAGTGCTGCTGCTCTGAGTTCAAGTTCTACCTGTGCCATTACTAGTTATGAGCCCTTTGCCACCTCGCGGCTTCGTTTCCCCATCTGAGAGACTAGGAAATCATCCCCTACCTCTTAGGGTTATAGTCACTACCTGTAAAATGGGCCACCAAGACTAACCAGTCTCTTCTGAGCCTAATTAATGCTGGCCAGTCGGCTCCTCTTGGTTTTTGGAGGACTGAAAACCTTCTGTCCAAACTTGAATCCTGATTTTAGCTCAGCAGCTCTTCCTAGGAGGGGCTTTTCCCCCAGTTTTGACTACCCAGTCCATAAACTCGTGATGGATTCCCTGCGAAATTTCTCCCCGGAGAGGGGACCCCAGACCAGAGCGGGGGTAGAAGGGGCTGACTCATCACTTCTACGCACACAGACATGCACTTACTTTCATCGGCATAAAATCCGGCAGGACAGAATGTCACACAGGTGTTCATCTCCTGATGGTGATAGAACCCACGGCGGCATGACAGGCACTGGGTTGGGCTCCTGCCTGAGCAGGTCTCACACCCCTTGTAGCACCGGCGACAGCGTCTCGCTGCTGTGTCCCCAAAGTAGCCCAGAGGGCACGTGTTCACGCACTTCCTGTGGGAGCAGGAGCCACAGAGGGCCTTTGGAACTCAGCCCCACACGGCCCTCAGAGCCCTCAGCCCTGCCAGGTCCTGCTAAGGCAGGACAGCTAGCTGGAGAGCAAATCCCAGCCGCCCCTCTGCACCCCCGGATCAGCAAAACTCTCAGGGAAGCAAAGGCCCCAGGGTGAAGGTTAAACCACGAATGCCCATTGTCTTGGTGAACATAACTGAGAGATTCCTAGGCACCCAGGAGAGGATCCAGGACTTGGCCAAGAACCCAAGAACTCCTTTCAAAGTCTCAGCAGCACCCAGAACATCACTGCTGCTGCCCTTCAGGAACAAGACTCCTTGGACAGTGCGTAAAGACAGCAGGCTGGCTGCCTGTGTGCTGTGCAGGGTGAGTGCGGCTGGGTCTCGGAGCTCTAGCACACCAGGAGAGACACGCTGCAGCCCTGCACAGCCACAATACTGCCAGGGCCCCTAGTGGCCGTGTGTTCTGCCACGTGTGGTTGCACCGCTGACTGGACACCCAGGGCTGGGAGCTCTCCAGACACGGCCCACGGGGCTGACTTTCAGAACAGTACTGACCTCTAACGTGACATTTGTCTATGGTTCCCACGTGGTCAGCCTTGGGATGCTCAGTCTGACCCATTTTTGTTTAACAAAATGGGTAGAAAACAGTTTATAAGCACAGACACCACAATGCCACAGCTTCTGATTTTATGAATGACTTTGTGATGAGGACCAGAAGTTACTAAAATGTGTGAAATTCCAAAGCAGTAAACCTCAATGTGATTTCCTTTTTGGGGTATTACATTGATTCATAAGCAGGGCACCAGAGTGTGGGAGGTAAGACAGGTTGAATTGGGTCACCTTAGCGGTATGCCAAGGGGCTCCGGGACATGCTGTCGAAGCCCCAGCCCATTACCTGCTGGTCTTGGCGCTCCCCAGGCTGAAGTGGACACAGTTCAAGCACTGGTCTGCGTTGGGGCCATCACAGCCTTTGTCACCACACTCCGGATGGCACATACCTTAAAGACACAAGCATTTCCTTTCACCCAGAGAGATGCTTTGTCAATCAAATGCAGTCCCCTAAGACCCCGAGTCAGGGTTGTCACAGCCTAGGCGGGTTGGGATGAGCTTCCCTCGAGAGTGGAAGATCTGCTAGGGCTGGACGGCAGGACTTCAGGTGGACAGAAGCAATCTGGCTATGGCTGAAAGCTGAGCCTAGCTCTCAAATGGGGCAGCCTGAGAAGGAAAACAGCCAGCAGTAGTAGGTGGGGACCCAGATCCGAGAAGAGACGAGCACTGCGAGATACCAGGAGAGAGGCTGGCGGTGTCTTCTTCAGGGCATTCCTCTGCATCGGGGTCCTGCCATCTCTCTCTTGATTTCTGACTGAAGGACAAAGCAAGGCAATATGGGGAATCAAAGGCATCAGGGAAACTGCTGCCAAGCACTGAGGATCCAGCAGGAATTTAGCAGGAAAGGTGGGGGAGACGATTCCCTACATGCACTGGTGGGAACAGGAAGGATCTGCAAGTCTGGGACCGCTGTGTGGAGCTGTCCCTGGGTGGGGCTATCCCTGGGCAGGGCTGGGCTGGGCCGGCCTCACGAGTGGGCTGGGCCCTTCTCTGCAAACCTGTTTGGCTTCCCTCCCTCTTGGCCTCAGCAGTGGGCTACCCATCCTCCCTTAAGTCCCCTGCCATCCCCAAATTCTGACTCTGGGGACCTGTGTGTTGTTGGAAAAGTGTTGGAGAGAAATGTAGGCAGCTCAGTGGACTCCAGAAAGCCTCGCTTTTGCAGGTCTGCCCTGTAGGCGGGCCACACAGATGAGCTCAGTTAGAAATGTGTAGTGCCCTCAGGCCAGGGTAGAGTAGATCCACTGGTGTCCCCTTCACGTGGCCTGAAGGACATGACCACAGCATGCTGAAGACCAGCACCATGGTGGGACTTTCTGCCTGCCTCGCCCCTCACCCTCCTACTCTAGGTAATGGTTCCAGAAAACCTCCAATGTGGGGAGGTGCCCAGTGGGGTATTATGAAGGCTTTCGAGTCTTTAAAAGAAAAAAGCCTTCTGTAACGTTTGAGTTGTTGGAAGGGGTGGGGAGAGTTCAGAAGCAAAGAAGAGGTGATTTGCTGGCCACCAGCATTTCATGGGGACGCAGGCAAAGACAAAAGTCCCCATTCTCTGTTGCCCACAATGGGTCTTTGCTGAGGTGCACAAAGCCTTCTTCATTCATCCTTAAAGGGCCTGCGGACCTTCCTAGTTTTAGACCCGGTTTATTTTGCTTCCCTCCCCAAAGGTTTACTGTTGTTGATATTTCCAAAGTTTTCATTGTGGGTCCCACTGTGAACCGCTTTCAAAGCTGCGTGCATCCCTGGGAATGGACTGGTCTGGGCTGGGGAGAGTCTGCTGCCAGCCGAGTTCTAGTGCATGGCCTGACATGCCCAAAGCTTATCACCGAGCCTACCCTCACCCCACCTCCTTCCCCAGCTCCAGACTGTTGGGCCTAGTTTGCAGTCAGTTCTCATTTGATTTGATTCTTGTCCACCTCATTCAGGGCCATTTATGGGGGGGAGGGGAGCCTCCAAAACCTTGTCCTCACACATTGGTTTTCAATTACCCACTGCACTGAAGATACCTATGAGTTTGGCCACTGGGCTCTGACCTTCCCACCCAGCCCGTCCTGCAGGGGCCTCAGGACACACCACCGTGAGGACCATCGGCCTTCTGTAGTGGATTCTCCCCAAGGCCAAAGGAGGCAGCAGGTCTGTCCTGCTTGATAAATATACAGTTTCTTCGATCTTAAGGAGGTTTGGTGGGTCATTGGGGGGGGGACAGGAAGGAGACAGACCAATTTCCCCACTCTCCTGGCCCAGGAGACAGAAGCTCCGTGAGGCAGGACCTGGATTAGGGTGCTTATTGCTATATTCCCAGCACCTAGAAAGGTGTTTGGCATAGGACAGGTACTCACTAAATATTTGCTGAGAGGCTGAAGGGTGAGAGAATGGATGAAAGAAGAATGGGTGGAAATTGGGAAAGTGCAGGTAACCTCACCATCCACAAACAGAATGGTCTAGGATGTTCCAAGAGAGGAATAGCCTTGGGTGAGGGCCTGGTTCATGGCGTGTGAATTTCACCTTCCTCCGCCCTTCCAGGGCCTCTCTGTGGTGGAGAGGTTAGTTAAGGGCCCTAACGGAGCCCCATGCAAGGCTGGCGTCCACCCAACAGTAACAGCAAAACCCCATCGGGGCATCTGGCTAACCAGCCATGTCCAGCCCCCAGTGGAGAGCATGGTAAGATATTGCCCAAGGCAGGGTGCTCAGATGAGCACGTGTAAGCACCCTCTAGGATGGCTGTCTACTTGAGTTATCTCCAAAAGGCCAATGTCAAGATTCACCTCTCGATGAATTGTTCTTGGATTACATCTACCCGGTCGGCTGTCTTATCCTACCTATTCCATCACTCCTAAGATTGTGTATGTGTTTTTTTCAGGTAGAGCTGTAACACATTCTCTGGGTAAGCATATGTTATTTGTGTCGCCATTTGTATTTCTGTTTTTCCTCTTTCCTCAATTAGCATGAAAATTCTTCAAAGACCCACTGTCTTCCTGTGTCACTTCCCAAGGTTCCAGATACAAGGGGAGTGTGATTCATGCACTGACAAGCCACCAACTCCCACCTACTGGATGTGAGAATGACACAGGCTTATTTGAAATCTCTACCTTGGGGCGCCTGGATGGCTCAGTTGGTTAAGTGGCCGACTTCGGCTCAGGTCATGATCTCACAGTCTGTGAGTTCAAGCCCTGTGTCGGGATCTGTGCTGATGGCTCAAAGCCTGGAGCCTGCTTCAGATTCTGTGTCTACCTCTCTCTCTGCCCTTCCCCTGCTCATACTCTGTCTCTATGTCTCTCAAAAATAAATAAAAAAAAGTTAAAAAAAATTAAAAAAAAAAAGAAATCTCTACCTTGAATCTTTTGTGGAGAAAATCTAGGATTAAAAAAAACCCAACAAACATGGGCACCTGGATGGCTCAGTTGGTTAAGCATCTGCAGAACCTGCTTGGGAATTCTCTCTCTCCCTCTCTCTCTGTCTCTCCCCTGCTCGCATGAGTGTGCAAGCCCTCTCTCTCTCAAAATAAATAAATTAACTTAAAAAAAACCCCACAAACAAAAGTAAGAAAGCAACTTGGGAGTTCTCGATGGCCTTTGTCATTAGGTGCTTAGAACAGTTTCTGAAGGAACAGGAGGACTTCCTAAGTATCACGATCTTTCCCCTGCCATTCATGCTGTCCAGGAAGAGTGTGCTGGTGCGTCACCTGGCACGCCAGCAGACATGAAGCAGAGTACAGAGACAGAGGTGGGTGACTGCAGACAAGAGGTGTGGAGGAGAGTAACAGACCCCTTTCACTGAGGGTCTGGTCTCTTCTCTGATGGCTTATGACCTAGGTCTCTGCTCTGCTCGATGAGTGCTGATGCACCCAGAGTCTGTGACTCAACACAGTCCTGCACTGGACATGCCACGTGTCCTGTGAATCAGTTCCCCTTGAGCTGTCCTGAAACCCATCCAGGCCAAGGGTGCATGGGCTCTTGGCTCCCCTCAGTCCTGCATGGCTGACCACACTGTCCCGCACTGACCTCGGCTTCCCTTCATCCCCATGACATTCTCTCCTTCCCTGGAGGCTACTCTCTTGTAGCATCCTGAACACCACCCCGTGTCCTGCCATTATCATCACACTACCTGGAATCACCCAGAATAGCCTTTGAGCAACCCCCAGACCTGCTGAATCCACCTCTGAGGTGGTGCCCAGCCCTGGGCCTGCTCTTCAACCAAGCATCCTAGGTGGGTCACTGGGGTGGCCTCACTCTTCTGCCATGCTGGGTCCTTGCTCTCCAGGGGCCTCGCTGTTGCTCCTCAGCCACCAGGCGGCCCTGTCCCAGTGGGTAGAACATCGCCCCTGGCTTTCCCTGGCACCTCACCTGGCCCGTGAGGCTACTGCCCCCCCTCTCTGCTGGACCTTCCAGCCCCCCAATCTCCCAGCCTTCTTCTCTAGGTTGGGTTTCCACACCCTCATTTACTTTGGGACCCCAGACTCCACCACTACCTTGCACGCAGTGCTGTCCTGTGTCCCTGGCTGTTGGCCCCTGGGACCACTGCCCCATCAGACTTCCCTATCCCTTCCTGATGTGCTAACTGCCTTCTGGCACACAGGGCCCAGGTGGAGTACCACCAGGCTGTGCTCGTCACCCCCATGCACCTCTGCCCATGGCCAGCTCTTAAGAACCTTCTCCCCAGTGTAACCACCCCTGAAAACCCCCGCTTCAACCTGCCGCACCTCTGTGCTAAAACTGCAGAGAGCTGATAATTATCACGGGGCCTACCTCAAAATCACCCTTCCCTCCACTCTCTCTTTTCCTGGGTTTCTGCTCTTTGGCTTACCTGTGACTGAGCTTCCAGAAGAAGCATGGACGAGCAGCCCCATCCCACAAGCCCTTGAAAGCGGAATCTTTTTTATTTTTTATAAATTAAAAAAAATTGTTTTAAGTTTACTTATTTGTGAGAGAGGCAGAGATAGCATGAGCAGGGGAGGAGTAGAGAAAGAAGGAAAGAGAGAGAGAATCCCAAGCAGACTCTGCACTGTGAGCAGAGAGCCCGAAGGGCGCTCAGAAAATTGTGAGATCATGACCTGAGCCAAAACTGAGAGTCAGATAGGTAACTGACTGAGCTACCCTAGGCGCCATTTGGCTGTGGAATATAACATGGCTGCTTCCTCCTCCTTCCCCTCCCCCTCCTTCTTCTACTCTCCTCTTTAATTGCCCCCCGTATTACCCGATTCTTGCTCTTTCCCCATCTCTGGCTCTACCTGCCATTACTGGCCTGCCCGTCCCACTTGCCCCGTAACTGTACGGGACCTTCCCCCAGAGTCAGGAACACGTTCCATTCCCACAGAGACATTCTCTGTCCATCTAAGCCAGGCTTGGGAAGTGACTTGGGCTACAGGGCAGTCTTATTGTGAGATTCCAGAACAGCGTAAGGTTAGAGTCAGTAGCAGATTTTAAGAAAAAAAAATCAGCCCTTTATTAATAATTACTGAATCTTGCCACCATTTATAAATCACAGGGGGAAACGGAGCAGATTAATCCATACATAATTCAATGCTCCATTTTAAGGAAGAGTAGAAGAAATTTAAAATGGAATCAACCATAATTTATGCTTGATATGTTTCGGTGGAATTCTCCGTTTTGTTACTTTTCTTTTTTCAGAAGCTATTAGATAACTCAAAACATCAATATCCTTAGATATCACCCATCATTTATCAAGCAGCTGTAATATTTAGCTAAGGAAAATATGCCCAACCAGAAACACTTGGTTTCTCACAAATCACTGTGGGATGGTTCAGAGGGAAAGGAACAGCTTTCTACCTAACGTGCTAATCATGACTGCATCCAGCCCAGCGGATGGAAATGCCTGAAGCCGTCTCCAGGGGGCTGCCTCCATGCAGGGGGCTAGAGGCACGCCCCCAGCCCCCAGCAATGGTATGGCTGGAGAAGAAGGATTTGCATGAGGCATCTTTACTTTCTGTGAGGTTTTTTGTTTTTTTTTTTTTAAAGTAGCCTCCATTCCTAGCATGCAGCCCAATGCGGGTTGAACTCATGCCCTGAGATCAATACCTGAGCTGAGATCAAGAGTTGGATGCTTAACCAACTGAGCCACCCTGGCGCCCCTCCTGTGAGATTCTTAAGTCATTTCTGGTCACATCAGTTATCTGCTGACATAAGGAGCAAGACCCTCTCCTGGGTCTTCATCCCAGCCCTCAAGGCCAGTCAAGACCTGCACTGCGAGTTCTTTTCCTGGCTATCTGGCTATGCTCATTCAACCCAACTTTCCTGGGTCCCTTACGACCCTCATCCTTCCCACATTCTGGCCATCGGGACAGAAAGTGGATGGATTTGAGAGGGTCAGGAGGTTGAGGCATGAGATGAGGGACTCTGAGGGTAATGGGGGGCCCTAGGAGGAGGCTCATTAACCAGGAGGCAAGTCTCAGTTCTGGTTGGGCATATAGAACCTTCTGTTTCCCAGCCTTGTAAGGTTGGAGAATACTTACTGGTTTGAAGCATACTTACTGGTCTGTAAGATATTAGGAGAGCCGTGGGTGGAAGGAGCTGTGTGGGTGTAAATTGCCATCATTATTACGACTTCCAGGAAGAGAAGAAGACCTACCATCACAATCCCCGCCTTTTGCCAGGAACAGCCCCACGTTTTAAGAGCCAACAGTGGAAAACCAAAATTCGCCGAGGTTGGCCATCTCCCCCTGCCTGAGGTTCATTACCTGTGTAGTCTTCTTCGTCCTCGGGGACCTCGGCCTGGGGCGGTGACAGAGCGGCCTTGGGTGGCTCCAGCTCCGGGGTTGAGAGCTCCAGCATCCGAGAGCGAGACTGATGGGAGATGAAAGTGTTGTACGGGTGCTCCGCTGTGCCGTACAAGATGAGGCTCCATTCTTTCAGTTTCCCTGGAAGACACCAAGCCCAGAGTCACTGGACAGCCGTGAAACCTCCCTCAGAAAGCCCTTGAGGTGCCACCATCACTCACAGAGGGCCAGGCGCAGGGCTCCCCTTGGGGGGCTCCGCACCCACCACCTAGTCACCTGAGGACCAAGGACGCACCAACTGCCCAGGCCATGTCCTCTGTCCCCCAGTCTCACCACGGCTCTGTTGATTGGCTTCCTTGGCCTCTTGGAATATCCAGGGGGTGGACCTGGGCCCTGAGCCTTGTATCATTTGCTTCCAAATGTGAAAGCTGGGTTCTATATACTGAGGAGTCCTGCTATTTGGATCCTTGACCCTGGATCACAGGAAGATTGGTCCTGGGCTCCTTCCTATGTAGCCCACCAAGGTGGGTGGGGAAGTGTGGTAGGGTGGTAATAGTAGTGCAAACCCAAATGTCCCCAGAGGCTGGGTGTGAGGAGGACATCCTCAAAAACGGCAGGACGGGGGCATCTGGGTGACTCAGTCTGTTGGGCGTCTAACTCTTGATTTCGGCTCAGGTCATGATCTCTTGGTTTGTAAGTTCGAGCCTCACTTTGGGCTCTGTGCTGGCAGTGCGGAGGCTGCTTGGGATTTTCTCTGTCTGTCCCTCCCCTGTTCTTGTGCTCTCTCTCTGTCTCTCAAAATAAATAAATGAACTTAAAAAAATTAAAAAGGCAGGATGAATGGCACAGGGGCTGGATGGTGCAGAGGGAAGGGAGAAGCGTGAGGAGGATGGGCTAAGGGCAGTGTGCCCAGCCATGAGTGAAGAGGGGTGGGGATCCCACTGTCTACTTCCACATGGGAATGATGGCCCGTGCTGCTACATCTTCCCAGACGTACAGAGAAGTGGAAACCTGGCCTGCAATTTGTAGGTGAAATCCCTGATGTTATGAAACATGTTAGAAGCCAAGTTAGATATGCCTGGGGCTGGCCCGGCTGCACACGCCACGGGTCTGAGCTTCCCTTCCTAACTGTGTGTCGCCAGCATTCAGAGTGGTGAGACCACCTTGAGGACAGCATTGCTGTTATTCTTGTGCAAATGAAGGGCCGAGGTCCAGTGTGGCCAGCAGGGGACACACTGCTCATGCTAATGGACTTGCTGCCGCTCTTACCCCAGCAACCACGCAGCCGTGAGCCACCTCAACAAACCCTCACCACGGTGACCCAAGCTGGGGACAGTGTCTTTGCCAGCTTCATGTCTGCGTCTGCTGGGAAAAACCTCTGGCTTCCTCTTCATTTTCTATCATTGGGTTTCTTGGCAATCAAGATGCCTTAGGTGAGGGAAATTATTGCTTTGATCCTTCCCTAGTGATTTATGTTTTTATTGTCACTTCTGTCCACAGTGCTCCAATTCTTTGCTCCGAATGGCAGGCCATCTGTCTTCAGATATCTGTCTATACACTATTTTTGCCACATGGTCAGTTCTGCTGGTATAACTTTATCTTTTATTCCAGTTCCAGGAATCCCTTGGATTCCCTAAATTCCACAATTGGGGCTCCTGCTTGTCCACATACCCAGAAGACTGGACTGAAAACCATACTGTCCCAGGTGGACAGAGGCAGGACGGGCCTGCATGTCCCAGGCCACACTCATGACTTATTGTGCTATTTTTTTTTTCAATTTTTTAAAGTTTATTTATTTTTGAGAGAAAGAAAGTGCAAGCAGGGGAGGGACAGAGAGAGGGGGGAGACAAGAATCAGAAGCAGCTCCAGGCTCTGAGCTGTCAGCATAGAGCCCGACACGGGGCTCAAACCCATGAACTGTGAAATCATGACTTGAGCCGAAGTCAGACACTTAACCGACTGAGGCACCCAGGCTCAGTCTAAATGATTCAGTTATACAACATGGCACAGGGTCACACTCTAGCCGACCAAGGTCCCAAGTCCCGAAAGTTCAAAGCCCTCAAGCCATCCCCAGTCAGGCCCTGCATCACCTGGGCCTTTTCCGGCCTGGTCAGGGCTGGAGGATGCAGGTCCTATAACTTACAAAAACATTCCTGAGCTATTTCCTAGTACACGGACTTCCAAAGGGCCTGGTTCTTTTAGACACTCCGTGATCGTTCCCCTCACACCATGAGAAGTACTTCAGGCGGGTGCAGGTGCAGGTGTAGAAAACACAGTCCCTGATTATGAACTGTCATCTGCTCTCAACTTCTGAAGACCAAATTAGAGCCAGATTTCAAAACCACAGAGGAGCCTGGGCACGTTAACTGCAG
Source organism: Paguma larvata (assembly GCA_030068075.1). Classification (NCBI taxonomy): domain Eukaryota; kingdom Metazoa; phylum Chordata; class Mammalia; order Carnivora; family Viverridae; genus Paguma; species Paguma larvata. The sequence goes on along the minus strand of CM057827.1, from coordinate 122,914,899 downwards.
GGTGAGGAACTGATTAAGGGGGAGCATGAGGACCACATGACAGGGAACGAGGCTCTGTAAGCTGTCATTTGAGTCAAGATCTGTTTCTGCCCTGTATCGTGTCTCCAGAAACACCCACCAAGGTCCTCACCACTAAAATTAGACTCGAATTTTCAGATATAGCTGCAGTAGGGCAAACAAAAGAGGCCGCTCTGAGCTCAGGATCAGCAGCACCCGGCAGAGGGAGGGTGAGCAGGAGGAATTCCAAGAAACCAAGCAGTGGATCCTAAAAGTTCTCAGCACAAGGAAAGAAACCATTTCTTTTCTTTTGTGTGTCTGTGTGTCTATACAAGACAATGCATATTAACCAACTTCTTGTGGTAACTATGCACAATCTAGGTAAGTCAGGTAATTCTGCTATACACCATAAAATTCTTTTTTTTTTTTTAAGTAGTTGCTTTTGTTTTTAATGTTCATTTTTTTGGGGGGAGGGTCAATGAGAGAGAGGGCGACAGATTTTCTGAAGCGGGCTCTGTGCTGACTGCAGAGAGCTGATGCAGGGCTCGAATCCATTCACCGCCAAGATCACAACCTATTCTGAAGTAAGACACTTAACCAACTGAGCCACCTAGGCACCCCTGTACATCATAAACTTCTATGGTGCTAAGTGCCAGTCATATCTCAATAAAACTGAAAGGAAAAAAAAAAGAATTTTAAGAAACCAGCAGACGGAGCTGCCTTGGGGTGGGTGTGGGGAGGCTGGGGCTCAGGAATAGGAAATACATTTTTACTATATTCCCTTGGGGACTGTTTCATTTTTGTTTTGTTTTGTTTTATTTTGTTTCGTTTTAAAGTCACAGCATATGTTACCTTTCACATAAATAATTAAAAAATTTTTTTAATGTTTATTTATTTTTGAGAGAGAGGAAGACAGAGCGTGAGTGGGGGAGGGGCAGAGAGAGAGGATCTGAAGCAAGCTCAGAGAGCTGGCAGCACAGAACCTGACTTGGGGGCTCAAACCTGCGAGATCATGACTTGAGCTGAAGTCAGACGCTTAACCAACTGAGCCACCCAGGAACCCCTAGAAGCCTTTTATTCTTTACCAAGCAAATATGGGCATATATATTTTATCTTGTCCCCTTTATCAACACACCTGCTAGCACCTTCTGCACTTTGCTTTTTCCATTAGCAAGGCACCTCAGTGACCTTCCCATCCCTGTAGCAGAGAGATTGAGTCATTTAATAGTCCTCTATTGATGGGAATTTAGGTTGTTTCCTATTTGCAATTACAAACAGTGCTATAACCTTGGTCACATGAGGAGGAGCCTGGGGAGGTAGAGAGAGGTCCTAGTGTGTGATCAGGTCCCCAGTGCCAGCTCCCTCCATGCTAACCATCCCCAGAATCTGCCCTCACTCTGGGGAGATGAGGCACGTGAGTGTGGAAGAACCAAGGAAAAGGAGAAGGAGAACATGACCAGGGCTACCCCAGACCGGAGACTGAGTCCGCACTCACAGAACTGCTTCCTACGGCAGGAGGACGGAAAAAGGTTGGCCTGCTTTGGACAAAGCATTTAGCCAGAAGGTATTATTTACTATTCGGGACTCTCAGCATGCCTGTTCAAGTTTACCCAGACAAAAAACCAAGCAGTTCCATTAATTCCTTAATTTCCAGCAGGGAGTGGGGAGCGGGTGGGGGGGGAGGTCTTAAAAAACATCCAAATCCACATTCTTTGGTTTTTCTTTCCATCAGCCTCCTGAGATTGTAAAGAAAGAACAACAAGTCCACCTGCTTAGCCCCTTGGGGCCGGCACTATCAGGACTCTGCCCCCAGATGTCACCAGCAAAGCCCAGGCAACAGTAATTGTGTCCCAGGCACACGATAATCCCAGCTAATGCCAATAAATGGCTTTATCATCATTCACTATCTTCAGTGCAGCATTTCCCCTCGATGAATTGAATTGGTAATGAACAAACAGGATTATTCCTATTATTCAAAGGAAGAACCAGAATTAAGGAAGACTACGGTTGAATTTGCCAATAGGAAAGTATAAAGCTTTTCTCTGCCTCATATTTTTGAATGAAGCATTAAAAACCCTTGAGAGGGGAATTTACAATGGGAGACAAAGAGGGTAGAAGTGGGGGAAAGTTTTTGTTAGGCTAAGAACTCTGAGCTAATACTTTTGAATTCTTGGGTTTTCTTTGGCCGTAAGAAGTTATTAACAATAAAGAATTTATTAATCCTCCCCCCACCCTTATATTGAAAACATGTAGGGAGAAATTCTTTAGTCAAAACATAGTAAAGAAAAAGAGGCCTAAAAAAAAATCAAGAAATACATTTCAGTCCCCCCCCCCACCAGTGGAAGTTTTTTCCACTTGAGGGCCAGTGAACCTGACTTAACAAAGTTTACAAAGTTTCATGAAGAGATTTTGGTGGAGGAATAAAAAAGTTCACCTCCATCTGTTTATAAAAATATACAAAAACACTTTAAAGGGAAGATTTTATGGTATGTGGATTATATTTCACTATATGTCAATAAAGCTATTATAGGAAATACTGTACATACATATATATACACATATGTGTGTATTATAGACAGAGAAACTCCAACATTTGCTCAAAATATTTAACACATAATTAAAAATGCACTTTAGGTCTATATTATGGCAACGAAGAGGGAGGAGAATAAAGGGAACTTAGGAAATGACATGGAAAGTACAAGGAAGAGTGTCCATGTGTGCGGGCCACCACATGTGCGCACATGGAACGCACATGAACACCTGTGCATGTTTCTATCAGAGCCTAGTGCAAAACAGGAATGACGGAAGAATCTTCCTACGATCCTGCAGTCACAAAAACCATTAAAGATGGTATTTTCAGTACCTGGGAAAAGATCTAAAAATCCTAAGTGCCACACTTCATTAGCTGAAGGGTAGAACAAATACACATTCGGTAGCGGACAATCGTGGTCCTGTACGGCGATGCACAAAATAGCATTTTCCTTAATGGCACCCTAAGGTTAGATAGGAAATGCTCAAATATCATCTTTTAAAGATTTTTTTTTTGCTTTTTTCGAAGTAATGAATTAACAGTTTTATTTATTTATTTTTTAAACTATCTCCTGCAAGATTTTTTAAAATTTTTTTAACGTTTATTTATTTTTGAGAGACATAGAGACAGAGTATGAGCAGGGGAAAGGCAGAGAGAGAGGGAGATACAGAATCCGAAGCAGGCTCCAGACTCTGAGCTGTCAGCACAGAGCCCAACGCGGGGCTCGAACTCACAGACTGTGAGATCATGACCTGAGCCGAAGTCGGTCGCTTAACCGACTGAGCCACCCAGGCGCCCCTAATTAACAGTTTTAAAAGTCAAGTAATGCTACACAGTCTAGACCAAAGTCAGCAGTCCTTTCCATTACTGCCCCCTACCTCTCTGAGTCCTTTTTTGGGACACAGTATCTTTTAACACTTAGAGTGTCTATTCTAGCACTTGGTACCTCATTGCTTGATTAAATGTTCGTATGGTATGTCCTGGTTTCTCAGGGTTTTTTTTTTTAAGTTCATTTATGTCTTTTGAGAGAGAGAGAGAGAGAGAGAGAGAGAGAGAGAGAGAGAATCCCAAGCAAGCTCCACACCGTCAATGGGGAGTCCAACGTGAAGCTTCATCTCACAAATGTCAGATCAAGACCTGAGCCGAAATGAAGAATTGAATGCTCAACCGACTGAGCCACCCGGCGCCATTGGCTTCTCAGTTTTAGACACCATCCAACGACATCCTACTTAGGACATGGAGAAGAAGTCCCACCCTCACAACATCCCTCATATACTCACGTCCTTCCCCATAGACCCAATATTCTGTGAACACCATTTCTTACAGGGTTAGTATTCATTATCTTCTCCCCCACCTCACTCCCATTTCATTTTGTGGGAGATTTCTTCAGGGCTTGTAACCTATCTATTGACTTCCTAATTTTTACCTCATGTTTAAAATTGTCAAGGTATTTATCTGGTTCTACCAATGTTCTTTTTTTAAAATACAGAATCCTGTTCTTGTTTTATAAATGAAATATTTTCTCTTCTCTTCCCTAAGGATACCTGTGAGATAACAGAATTTATATATTGGTCTCTGCCCTAGTTTCTGGCACAGAGCTCCTGAGACCCTTGTGATAAGGACAATAGGGACATCTCTTGTTATAACATTTGTCTTTGACCCTGTCCCTGACTCAGGACTCCTAAAACCCTTGCAAATTCCTAAGTGATAAGAGCACTGGAGCATTCTTTGTTCTCTGGAGGTGACTCTGGGCAGGCTCCTGGAGTTGGTCACCAAAAAGACTAAGCTAAGATTAGAAGCTTGGAATCTTCAGTCCTGCCCTCCACTTCTCTAGGGAGGGACTAAAAATAAAGTTAATAACTGACTATGCCTATATGAGGAAGCCTCCTTAATATCTTAACAGTATATGGTTTGGTGAACTTTGAGGCAGGCAAGCACTTGCACACCAGGAGAATGATGCACGCCAACTCTGCAGGGACAGAAACGCCTGCTCTCAGGACCCTCCCATACTTTGCCCTGATTATCTCTTCATCTGGTTATTCATCTTCACCCTTTACCATTTCTTTTAACAAACAGATACGTGTAAGTAAGAGTTTCCCTGAGTTTTGGGAGCCATTCTCCCAAATTAATTGCATCCCAAGAGGAGGTCTTTAGAGCACCAATCTATGGTTGGTAGGTCAAAACCACAGGTGGTAACCTGGACTTGTTACTGGCATCTGAAGTGTATGTGAGTGTGTATGAGGGGGGGCAGTCTTGTGAGACTGAGCCCTTAAGCTGTGGGATCTAATGGTATCTCTAGGTAGACAGTGTCAGAACCGGGTTAAATTGTAGGACATCCAACTGGTGTAGCTGAGAATTGCTTGTTCTGGGGGAAAAAAACCACACATTTGGTGACTAGAAGTGTCAGAGGTAAAGTGTTCTGTGCAAATAGTAAAGATGCACAGGAGGAAAGCAGAGCAGGGGATAACTGGCATTCTCCCTACCCAGAGGAACTAAAATTTTCTATTTTACAATGCCAATTAAAGTCGGTTGAGTGTCTGACTTTGGCTCAGGGCATCACTGTTCCTGAGTTCAAGCCCAGCATCGAGCTCGCTGCTGTCAGCATGGAGCCTGCTTGGGATTCTCTCTCTCTCCCTCTCTCTCTGCCCTTCCCCAGCCAGTGCTCTCTCTCTCAAAAATAAGATAAACATTAAAAAAAAATTACAGTTTTTCCGAAGCTTTCTGCCTTGCCCCTACCCCACCAAGTTTCTTCTCTGTTCGAGGTTGTTTCTGTTTTAAAGTTGGCTAATTTCCTCAAATGTCTGGTGGTCCTTGAGGGTCCTTACATATTCAGTAGTGAGGCACTATAAAGCTGACTGACAGTTCTGTGTGCTGGAATATTGAAACACATTTTTTTGTTTGTTTATTCACTTTGTATATGGCCAACTTGCTAGCATGTGCAATATGAGAAAGGAAATGTCATCACAGTGTATGAGGTGGCTCAGATATAAACAACATTTACATAGTAAATGTGAACACTTCCCGTCAGAAACAACAGAGGTCAGAGCAAAGCAAAATATCTTTACACTGCTGAAATTAAAAAAACACTGCCAACTCAGAATTCCATATTCAGTGAAAATACCATTTAAAACTAGGTGGATACATGGAAACATCACAATGATTTCCTCAAAACACAAAGTCAATGTGTCAACAAAGGAGCAAATGCACACATTTTTCAAAACAAATAAAATTGGTTGAAATAAAGACATTTTTTTGAAATAAACCCAAGTTAAGCAAACTCATGACCAGAAGGCCAACATGATAAGAAATGATAAGGAAATTCTTCAAGCAGAAGGAAAATGATACCAGATAAAAAACTGTATCTATAGGAAAGAATAAAGAACACCAGAAATGGTAAGTATGTGGATAAACAAAAGGAGTAGCTTTTTCCTTCTCTTACTTTAAAAAAAAATATTTTATTTCTGAGACAGAGAGAGAGTATGAACAGGGAAGGTGCAGAGAGAGAGGGAGACACAGAATCTATAGCAGGCTCCAGGCTCCGAGCTGTCAGCACAGAGCCCAACATGGGGCTCGATCTCACAGACTGTGAGATCATGACCTGAGCTGAAGCTGACACTTAACCGACTGAGTCACCCAGGCAACCCCTTCTCTTATTTTTGTTAAAGGACAAAGACCACTTAAAGCAAAAATATCACTGTCAGATGGAGTTGGTAATAAAAAGAAGTAAAATATATGACACAATTATAGCACAAAATGGGGACTGGGGGAATTGAATGACACTGTCGTTAGGCTCTTACATTTGCGAAGTGTGATGCCCATGCGATATTAATTCTAAGTAAACTGTAATATATTAAGGACACATATCATAATCCTTAGAGTGAACACACAAATATGGCTAAAAAGCCAAAAAGGAATAAATGTAATATCTGAAATTATTTAATACCTTCCCTCCCAAAAAAGGCACGAGAAAAGAAACCTTTTTAATGTTGTCAGATTTAGTTTGTTAACATTGTACATGGAATTTTCATATTTATGCTCCTGAGTGAGACTGGCTGAAAATTCTCCATTCTGTGCTGTGCTGTTGGGATTTGGCACCAAGGATCTACAGGTTTCATTAAGCTACTGGGGATTGTTTCCCCTTTTCCTACTGTCTGAAAGAGTTTATGGAATTTTGATATTATTTCTTCCATTTGCATCTTTACTAGAATTGGCCAGTTCATCTATCTGGTGAATTGTTATCCTTGAGTTTTCTTTCATTTTTTTAATTAAAAAAATTTTAATGTTTGTTTATTTCTGAAAGAGAGACAGAGAGAGTGTGAGCAAGGGAGGAGCAGAGAGAGAGGGAGACACAGAATCTGAAGCAGGCTCCAGGCTACGGAGTCAGAACAGAGCCCGATGCCAGGCTTGAACCTACAAACAATGAGTGTGAGATCATGACCTGAGCCAAAGTTGGACACTTAATCAACTGAGCTGCCCAGGCACTCCCTTGAGTTTTCTTTTAAATTATATAATCAGTTTAATAGGATAATTTCAACCTTTATTTTTTTCTTGGGTCAATTTTACTAAGTTGTATTTTTTTTCTTGGAATCTGCTCATTTCACTTAAAATGTCTTTTCTTTCTTTTTTTCTTTTGGTCACAAGTTTATAATGCCTTCTTACAACAATTTTAATGTATACGGGATCTGTAATAATGTTCCTCATTCTCAGTCCTGAAATGATATATTCTCAGTTTTTGCCTTGATTGATACTCCTAGAGGTTTAACTAATTTATGGTTTTCTTGATTCTCTGTTACATATCTTTGCTTTCTATTTCATTATTTTCTGCTATTAAAAAAATTCCTTCTGCTTTCTTTGCATTGATATTGTTGGTATTTCTCTACCATCTTAAGCTGGATGCTTAGCACATTAACTTTTAGCTTTTTGTATTTCTTAATACATAAATTTCTATTTCTCCACTACTTAACTGGTATTCCACTTGTTTGGATATGTACTATTTTATTATCATGTAGTTCTATATGTTTTCTAATTTAAATTATAATCTTTTTCCTTTGACACATGGGTTATTCAGAACCGTTTTTCAATTTTCAAATGTATGGGCTTTTTCTGGTCATCTTTTTCTTTTGATGTTTAACTTAAGTGTAATGTCAGAGAGCAGGGTTTATATGCTACCAATCCTTAGAAATATGCTGAAGCTTGCCAAACAGCCCACTATGTGGCCGATTTTCATAAATATTCCATTTAGCCTTGAAAAGAAATTTTATTCTTCGGTTGGTGGATATAGCGTTCCAACAGACCCATTAGACATAACTTGTGAGTTGTGATGTTTGAATCCCGTATTCTTGAATCCTGTTTCATCTATCAAATATATTTGAGCATGTTAAATCTCCTGCTTAGTGTGTGAGTTTGTCTTTTTCTCTTTTTCTCTTTGTACTTGTAACAGTTTGTCGTTTTCTATGTTTTGAGGCCGTGTTAGAATTGAACCAAATCTTTTATCAATGTGTAGTAATACTCTTTAGTGCTATTGATGCTTTCTCTCATGACATTTCTGCTTGTCTGATGTTAATATAACTACACCAGCTTTCTTTGGGTTGGTATTTACTTGGTATGTCTTTTTCCATCTGCTTTATTTTTTAACCTTTTCTGGTTGTTTGTTTATTTGTTGTTTTTTCTGTTTTAGAGACCTTTTTTCCTAGTTCTTCAGGTCAGTCCCAGCAGGAAGCAGACAGCATAATTAAACAAGGAGCCTTTAATAAAGAGACTGCTTACAAAGGTGTGAGCAGAGCAAAACAAAGCTACAACTTTGGATAGTGGAGTTCCCTGGGGCTAGTAACAGAAGGGGTATTAAGCCCTGAGGTTGCTTTATTCTACTGGCTAGGGGAGGGCAGCACCGTGACCCTGGGGGACCCTGGCTGCTGAGGGCAGCTGGAGGAAAAAATAAAATAAAACTCATAAATAAAATTTCTTTCTCCTTCCATTTTCCTCTGGAGTTTTGCCTTGGCTGAACTTAACCGTAAGCCATACACAAAGAGTCTGTGATGACGCCAGCCTCTGAAGGCAGAGTTGGGTGGAGAAGAATAAACAATGGGGCTGGTGGGAGAAACACACTTGGCATTATAGCAAATATATTTTTAAAAAATCTAATATGACAACTTTGTCTTCTAAAATGAAGCAATTAGTCTATTTACTTTTACTAAAACTATTGAGAGTTGGACTTATTTTGAGCCACTTGTTTTATATGTTCTGCCATTGGTTTCTTTTTTCTTTTTTCTTCCTTTTGTGCCCTGAGGTCCCAGCTTTATGCAGGTGCTATAAAACTCTCTAGGTGGGCTCCCCAGATTTAGCAATTACCCTAAGGCATAGGCGACCATCATTACTCCATTGACCTGTCTGTCAACATGTCAATCAGCATTTAAAATTCTTTTCTGTGAGGGAGCAAGACACTTGGCTGGACTAGGAGTCTATAACATCTTTTAACATTTCAGTTCTGTCTTTGATTTGGTAATTTGTTAGCAATTTAGAAAAACGATTTACCTTATACTAAAATAATTTTTTAAAAACACCGTTGTGGAGAAAACCAAATCACAAACAAACTGAGAATGAAAAAAAATTATCAAAACTCTGGAGGAAAACTTTAAGGTTATTTTCAAAAAATTAAAGGTCAAATAGCACATGAGAAAAAAGTATTTATAGGAACTATGACACATGATGGGCTATTACATCTATATTTTACCTGGAGTACTTTCTCAGCAGTGAGGAGTGCCTGGGTGGCTCAGTCAGTTGAGCATCCAACTTTGGCTCAAGTCATGATCTTATGGTTCCTGTGTTGGAGTCCTGCATGGGGCTCTCTGCTGTCAGTACAGAACCCGCTTCAGATCCTCTGTCCCCTCTCTCTCTGCCCTTCCCCCGCTTGTGTTCTCTCTTTCTCAGAAATAAATAAACATTAAAACAAAAATAACCATGGCAGTGAGACCTCTTGGGACAAAAACAGAAATGGCAATTTCCCAAAGAAAAAACACACTTTGTACACAGATATTTGGAAAAGTGTTCATCCTCATTAGTAATTATCACAATGCAAATTAAGGAGAGATATTATTTATTTCCTCTAGAGCTGGCCGGTGATTGTGCCTGGTGAGATTATAGATTGGTTCAACTATTTTGAAAAGCAGTTCCGTAATATGCATCAAAAGTAGGGATGCTTCTGTCTCTTATTTGTCCCAGTGTTTTACTTCTGGTGAGTGGTCCTGAGGAAATAATTTTAAATTTAGGAGAAAGCCTTTTGCACTAAGCTGTCTACTCATAACAGCGAAGAAAAAAAAAAAAAGGAAAATAGCCAACAAGTCTAACAATAGATATATAGCTTAAATAAATTATGGTGTTTCTACTTGGTAAAGTTTTATAAAAAAAAATGCTGCTTATAAAAGATATATAATGACATTAAAAGATGCTTGATAAGCGAGTAATAAAAAGAAATACAAAGTTATGAATGCAGCATGGTTAGAACTCTATAAAATGTCAGGAAACAAAACACCAAATAGAAATATAGATGTATTTGTGAACATGACATGTTTCTGGAAAAAAAAAAGTGGTAAAGTCAAATGTTCAAAAATTAAATGCACTTATATATTTGACCATGGCTTTGGCTGCTGGAATGTTGCCCAGTGTAGGCGGCATGAACTTCCAGGTACACCTTTATACCTAAAGGCTGATGGTGGAGGAAGTGAGAGAGGAGTTTAGGGGAAAGCTCTTTCTCTTCTCCATGCCATTTGATTTTTCATTTTCAGCCACATTTAGACTATGATGTGCAAAAATGAAATATTAAAGAAAAAGCTCATCTTTCTGTTACATTCACCATCAGGAGATATGAAACAGACTGGACAATTCCATGACTCATAACCACATACAACGGCAGTTGGATTGTCTCCTCACCTACCTAAAGTAGGAATCAATGTTTGTTTTTTTCTTGAACTAGGAAGCCTGGGGGATGGTGAGAAGAAGGGAGGCAAAAAGACCAACTGAAATACCGAGTCATGCCGAAGCAAATAGGGTTAGAGTGGGACTTTTGGATAGCCATGTGCACAGTGACTGTTTGGAAACTTTACTGAAATCTTCAGCTCTGGTTGTTCTCTTTTAAATTTATTTTATTTTATTATTTTATTTTATTTTATTTTTAATGTTTACTTATTTTTGAGAGAGAGAGACAGAGAGTGAGTCGGGGTGGGTCAGAGAGAGAGGGAGACACAGAATTTGAAGCAGGCTCCAGGCTCTGAGCTGTCAGCACAGAGCCTGATGTGGGGCTCAAACCCATGAACGGTGAGCTCATGACCTGAGCCAAAGTCGGACGCTTAACCAACTGAGCCACCCAGGTGCCCTTTTTCTTTTTTTTTTTTTGAAGTTCATTTATTTATTTTGAGAGAGAGCTCAAGCAGGGGAGGGGCAGAGAGAAAGAGAGAGAGAGAGAAAGAATTCCAAGCAGGCTCTGTACTGTCAGTGTGGAGCCCGATGTGGGGCTCAAACTGCAAGATCATTACCAGCAAGCTGTTGGTTAGCTGTTGGTTAGCAATCAGGACACTTAACTGACTGAGCCACCCAGGCACCCCCTCTTCAGTTCTGTTTAAAGAGAAGCAGGAGTGGTACTCTAGAATCACACTTTCCAGAAATGAGAGTTCAGTGACAAACTTGAAAGCCAGCACAGAAGGCACGTGTTTTGAAATCTGACTTTCTTTCTAGCCATCAGGACAAGATAGATTGAGCCCTGGATCACAGATTGCAAAATTTCAACTCATCTTGGAAGCGGAGATGAGCCCAAAACAGATGTCAATTAAACAGAAGTCAGTAAAACAACAATAAAATGAGAACAGCTCTCCTCTTAGGAAGAAATGCCTGAAAGAGCTAACTGAAAGGAAATCAGAAAACCATGGAACTTTAGATGGTGAAAAAGGAAAAATAACAGTCACATAGGAGAGACTAATTTCTTCCACTTTTAACCAATTATTAAATGTTTCACTGAGTGTGCACAGGCAAAAACCAAACTGGTTAAAATTCTATGAGCTCTTGATTTGAACAAGGTTCATGGATGTACGCACATTCAGTCATCCAACAACTACTCACAGACTGTGCTCAAAGTGCCCAGCATTAGGGATGGGTAAGACGAAAGCCTTAGCATTGTGCTTTTGAATACAAGCTTTGTCTGTCCACCCACAGCAAAGTAACACTGGACCAGTTCTACGAATGATGCTTCTGATCATCTCTGCCTCTCCAGGATTTCATCCAGATTACTGAAACTCACGTTCGACCTGCCACCTGAACATGTGTTTTAGCCCAGGTTCTGTAGAAAATGGGAATCAGAGGCTAAGCCTCGAGACCGAGACAGAGGCTTTACTGGGAGGTAGGGCCCCAGGGCAAGAAGAGTGGTGGCAGGGAAGGGGGAGGTAGGGGAGGGGGTAAGGGACAAACCCCCAGCAGGCTCACAACAAAGCAGCAGGGCGCTTGGCCAGGAGACATGGGGAAGGGCAAGAGCTAATCTCCCCTCTCTTTTGGGCAAATGTGTGCACTTCCTGGTGCATCACCTGCCCCCTCCAGGCAGCTGTATCCTGGGGAGCCCAGATGTCATACCTCTTCTGGAAGTGGAGAGAAAAGCCACAGCCTCCCTGGGTCCTGCTGGGAAGGAGCCACTGCAGCTCCACCTTGTGTGGGAACACCTGTGCCCCCGCCCAGCCTTCACTGGAGGGGATGGGGGGGGGAGTTGCTGAGGAGATAAACTGGGGACCAAACTTCTCCACCGGGTAGAGGGGAAGCCCAAGGGCAGAGGGGCTGAGCCAATCTGGAGAGGCATAGACCAGGTCCATGGTGATGCTAATGGAGCAAAATGCAATCATTACATGTGCTGGGAGGTAGAAGGCATGAAGTAGCATGAGGAATATTTGAAAAGATTTCTTTGGTCTTCCATCCAAGTGAGCATTGCACCTTTGTAAGATACTATATAATAGTATGAAGCAGAGTTGCAGAATTGGGGACATGTGACACATGGGATAGGATCCAACACGGCTTAACATCAAGAAATACTTGTTGGTGCTTTTAATATTTCTGGTGCTATGGTCAAACACCAGTCAAAACCCTTAAAAATCCCACGAAGCATTTCTTTCATATAAAATCTTCCTACATTTGAATCTCATCCAGGCCTGTGAAGTAAATACTATGATTCGCATCACACATGTGCAGAGATGGAGGCTGACAGAGGTCCTGTGACCAGGCCAGCAAGTGGTCCAGTTGGAAATCAGACCACACCCACCAGACACGCTGCCCTGGGCTCACCCAAAACAGGTCTCAACACCCAATTCCTGTGCCCAGACCCCAGTTCATGTGGCAGCTTGGTCTTCCTCCCACCACTACCTTGTCAACCAGACTGTGGTTCAGGTTTGATCTCTATGGCTTGTCTGTGCCTCCTACAGCTAACTCTGCAGGTTCTGGCAAGGCATTCAAATTCTTCCTGGCCTTCTTTGATCTCTCCTGGCTTCAACTTTCACGTTTGTGCTACATAGAGAACCAAGGATGGGATTCTGCAAAAGTGAGCATGTGGAGTCGGGTGTCCTGGGCTGAGCTCCAAAGAAAGCCAAGATGTGTGAGAACTTCTAAAATGGCTCTAACCCTGGAGAACGCACCGAGCACAGACACAAAGGCCACTGAAAAGCCAGTCGGTTTGTGGTGAAGGTAACTCCTCACAGCAGTTTCAAAAGAAAGCTGTTGGTTAGTATAAGTTTTGGTTTCTTTTGTTTGGGAAAAAACATTGCTTAAGAAGAAGAAAGAATAGAAATGTATGTACCTGCTGAGTTCAAGACTTGAAAGAGTTTTTCCATTCAGTCTGTTGACTGGCTGGTGATCCAGCTTGCCCTCAGCACAGCACCCCTGGATTCTGTTGTTTCCAAATTCTTGGGTTCTCTATAAGCAGAGTCTCTTTAATTTTTCTCAAAGGCACTAGGGCAGGTCTCTGCCAGTTACCTCTGGGCTGGAACTTTCCTGGAGGGCAAATGGATCAGTTCCTAAAGGCTGTGGTTAGAACTACTGCAGGTGAGTGAGAAGGGGGAGGTGAGGGAGACAGGAGCCTGAGTTTCCATGACAACCCACTATATGCCAGGTTGTGTTCGAAAAGTTCACTCCCATCAGGTGCTCACAACACGTCTATGAGAGAAAATTATTGTTCACAAGGTCTCCCAGTCAGTGTCTGTAGCTGGTAGAGCCAGTATTGGGACCCAGGCCTTCCTACTACATTCATGTTCTTTTAACCAAATCTCACTGTGGTCCCCGGTGCAGAATACTGTGGTTGCAATCTCTGGAACTTCTGCTTATTGGCTTGCTCTCATGATATTTACCCTCCTATGTTTTAATTTATATTTTGTTCGGTGAGAAGACTGAATATCTTCTGTTCACTGGTTATTTATATTTTTTCTTTATGAATTGTCTTTTTAGGCTCCTTGTTGATTTTTCTACTGGGGTACTTTGCATATTTTTCAGTGATTTGTAAACACTCTTTATATATTAAGGCTATAATAGTGTAAAGCCCTGTTTGCCATCATCCAACTATGGGGGGTTGAGATGTTAGAGATAAAGAAGGTATCTACCTGTGTATTGAAATTTTTTTATACTGAATATTGTTTTTTTAACTCTCTCTCTTGGATAAATGCGTTTAGCATGTTGAGAATTCAAATGATAACTGCTTGGTGGTTAGCAACGTTTAGTCAGAAAAAGAGTTTGATTTATTAATTAAGCAAATAAACTGATGGCAATTACACATTCACTCTCCTGAGTGGGCCTTGAAAAGAAATAAACCAATGAAGTAAGAGCCCCTGATTGTGATGTCTAGTCCTGGCTGAAATGGGGAGGGGGACCAAGGCTCTACTCAAGAGACAGGCTTGCTTTGTTGGGAAAAAGAGGAGTTGCAGGGTGGGGGGGGAGGTGGACAGAGCACATTATAAGGTCTGAGCCTTGGTCATACATTGACTGAATGCATCTCCCTTAAAGTATACCCATCCCAAAACATAGTCCTTTTTCTTTATGATTCCCAATTAGCAGTGGTGTGCTAGGACCACTTTGCCTTGGAGTGTTGATTGGAAACATTTTCAGGAATGCTGTGAAATGGTTGTTAAACATAGCCATTATTGAAAATTAAACAATAAAAGCTTATAATTAAACAAATTATATTGGGAACAAAGGTAACTGAGAACAAATTATATGGAGGTAACAAATACTCAAAAATCATCGCTTCCTAATCCTTTTACTGTATTTTGTCATTATCGAAGCTTTGGGGAGGTTATTTATCTATATTCTATGGATCCAATGGAAATACTATATGATGAGGGAGCATGTGGCAGGCTGAGAGCAAAATACAAGCTAGTGCCCTCCCTATCCCCCCACCCCAGGTGGGATGTGTGTGATACTCCCCAGGCACTCCTGGCTGTCCAAGGACAAAGGAAAGGAAAGAAAACAAATGGCTAACTGATAGAGATCACAGTCACACAGGACATAGGTCTTCATCAGTTTGCAAACATCTTAGTAAATTAAAAGAAAAAAGGCAATCTTATTAATAGCCTGATCTCCAAAACCTGTAGAATCAATTTCCTGGAGCCCCAACATCACCCCTCCATAGCCATGTGGGGAACAAAGGCAAGAAGGAAAAGTCAGGTAAAATTAAATTTCCTTATAACCTGCAGCCCATCGACAAATACTTGAGAAAAATACAGGGTATAACATTTCTCCAAAAACCCCTACCGTCCTAACGTTAATGCCTTACTAGAAGGAAAACAATCTTAGCTTGACAATAGGCAAGGCCTCAGGTATGTAGAGTCCTCTTTAGCACATCAAAGTCCCTCTGGAGGCCTCCCTTTAGACTTTACCTCCCCAACCCCAAAGTATATAACTAGTCACTCTTCACAACCCCAGTGCAGCTCTTCTTGCCCATTGGTCCTGTCCCTGTGCTTTGATAAAATCACCTTTTTGCACCAAAGATGTCTTCAAGAATTCTTTCTTGGCCATCGGCTTCAGACCCCACGAATCCCCCAACCCCCCAAAACTGCATCACTATCTACTGATGGTTACTGTGCAAGTCCTCTCAACTCTGCTGTCAGTGACCTCACATTGGTGGCTTGAAATCAACCATTGTGGGAGCATTTACATGTGGAAATCGATAAACATTACAAAAAAGGGCTTGATTTACTGTGGATTTTCTAGACTTAAGAAAGTGGAGGAGGAAATATTCATAATATAGATTAAACTTAAAAGGGCTTTATATCTATAGCTATTAAAGAATTGAGGAAATATTCTAGTGTTTGAAAACTATCATACAATTCAGCAATGAAGGTGCCTATGCCCTTGACAAATGAATCAAGTTCCAACTTCTATTTATGCTGAAGGACAGTTGTTCCTTGCGATTGCAACCACGGATTGGCTAGAGATACAAGAGTTTGGCAAAAATCTGAGTGTATTCTCTGAGAATCAATGGGCTATATGTAATTTACAATGAGCACAGTGTATACCTTATTATTATTTGTAAACTGCGTGCTACACATACTTTGTATCAGTAAAATTTATAGTACCGCACACACACATACCTAATTGTATATATGTATCTTCTTGCATACATACTTGCCCCTGGAGTGCTAGTTGTTAAGTGTTTACCAGCACATAATACCAGCACTGTGGGTCCACGGGTGGGTAAATGGGGATGGGATGAGAGGCCTCAAATAACCCCTAAATAAACAGGCCTCTTATTTACAAGGTAACAGGGTCCCCAATTCAACTGCAATTTGTAAATGGGCTAGAGCAAGGGCTGCAAACTATGGCCACAGAACCACCACCTGATTTTGAATAAAGTTATGCTGAAACACAGCATATGCATTCATTTACATATTTTCTATGGCTCTTTTCATATTATAATGGAAGAGCTGAGCCATTGCCACAGAGACCAGAAAGTCTAATATATTTACTATCTGGCCTTTTACAGAAAAAGTTAGCCAGGCGTGAGTGAAGTGAAAAAGACCATCTGTGAATCACTAGAGTTCATCCAAAATATTTTAGAAATATTTTTCTAATTTTAATTTTATGGTACTTTTGCCAAGCAGAAGTTTCTAATTTTATGTGTATAAATCTACCAAAATAATAATCTCCTCTCCAAATGGTTAGCTAATTGTTGAGGGCTTTTATTCACTACCTCATTCTCCCCCGCTCCCCACACACACCAATATGAAATGCAATATACTTAGCGCACCTCTATGGCTCTACCAGTGGACTCTCTTTTCTGTTTCCCTTGACTTATCTGTCTATACTAGCACCAGAGCCATACCATTTTAATTATTATTATACTTTAAAAATACAGTTGACCCATGGGGAGCCTGGGTGGCTCAGTCAGTTAAGAATCCGATTTCGGCTCATGTCATAAACTCACGGCTCATGAGTTCAAGCTCCATGTTGGGCTCTGTGCTGACATCTGGAAGCCTGGAGCCTGCTTCCGATTCTGTGTCTCCCTGTCTCTCTGCTCCTCCCTCGCTCATGCCTTGTCTCTCTCTGTCTCTCAAAG
This sequence comes from Paguma larvata, assembly GCA_030068075.1. NCBI lineage: Eukaryota > Metazoa > Chordata > Mammalia > Carnivora > Viverridae > Paguma > Paguma larvata. The sequence goes on along the minus strand of CM057827.1, from coordinate 122,897,806 downwards.
GTAAATAAATGTTAAAAAATATATAGTTGACCTGTCAAGCAACATGGGTTTGAACTATATAGACACACTTGTACATGGATTTTTTAAAAATAAATACAGTATAGTACTATAAAAGTATTTCCTCTCCTTTATCATTTTCTTAATGACATTTTTAAAAATTTTTTTAATGTTTATTTTTGAGAGAGAGAGAGACAAAGCATGAGAGGGGGAGGGGCAGAGACAGAGGGAGACACAGAAACTGAAGCTGGTTTTGGGCTCTGAACTGTCAGCACAGAGCCTGATGCAGGGCTCAAACTCATGAACCATGAGATTGTGACCTGAGCCAAAGTTGGATGCTTAACCACCTAGTCACCCAGGCACCCCTCTTAATAACATTTTCTTTACTCAAGCTTACTTTACTGTAAGAATACAGTATATAACACATATAACATACACATTAACACATACAGGATGTGTGCTAATTGTGTAATCAGTAAGGCTTATGGTCAACAGCAGGTCACTAGTAGTTAAGTTTTTGGGGATTCAGAAGTGATATGTGGATTTTCGACTGAGTGGTGAGTTGCTGCCCCTTACCCCTGTGTTGTTTAAGGGTCAACTGTATGTCTGAACACCTGCATTTATTTTTTGGAATTTCTCTCACTCTTCTCTGTGTTTACTCTTCCAGATGAGCTTTATAATCATTCAGTTAGGTTCCTCCTATCCCCTTAATTTCATGGTGATATTGATTGGGATTGTCTTAAAATGGGAGATTTGTGAAGACTGGCCATCTCAATGATGTTGAAGCCAGAAACACAGTACAAAGGAAATACCCTTAAAAATCAATAACCAACTACTCTAAGTGCCTATCGTATTTCAAGTGCTCTGGTGGTTAAAAAATATAAAGGGCTGCACCTGCATCAAAGCTCACTTGAATCTCAGTCCTGGTGAAGCAGCCTCTCAGGATAAACACTTTCTAGAAGTCATGACCACAGTAGCCAGCAGATGTTCCTCATACAAGCCACCTGTTAGACTTCAATATTTTATTTCCTTTTTATCTTATAACAATTATAATAAAAAACCAAACAAAACTATCACAAAGCCAGGTATAGGAAAACCACAGGCCTACAGGGCTAAAAAGGAAATAACATCCGCTAAAGGCTGCTGGCAGTCAGAAGGGACACGCTGCATCCAGACTGTGCCCTTATGGCTATGTGGGCTCTGTCTGGCTCTTCTTAGGCTTGGAACTAGCTCCTCTCCCACAAAACGATGGTAAAAACACTCACAGTAAGATTGCCATGAGAAGTCATGTTAATAGCATAACACCAGGCACTTGACACGGATAGAAATTTAATCCTTCCAACAGCCCTATGCAGAAGAGGGACCTGAGGCTCAGAGAATGACAATGACCTGTCCAGGACCACTGCTGGTGAGGGGCAGAATGTGAATCTGATGAGCAGGCTGGCTCCAGACTCAACCTCTACGGCGTGCTGGTTCTTCAATAACAAGCAAATACACACAAACACACACACACTCATACATCTATATGTACCCACCTACACTCACACCCCATGCACATAATACATACATACATTCATGCACACATACATCCCCACATGTATGTATGCATACAGATACATGCATACCCACATGCACACATATATACACACGCATGATACCCACTCCAGTCCATGCACACACACAGAGTTTGGTGCCCTGCCTTATTCCTAGATAGATTTAAGACTGACTCTCTGGGAGTAAGAAAGTCCAAAGAAACTAGTCCAAAGAAATTAGTTCTCTCATGGTATACTGAATCTTTTTCCTCATATACATATGGAGAATTAAAGTATATTTGCTTCCAAGCAACTATATCTTTATGTTGTCTTAATTGTGCAATCTAAATCTCTATGACAGTCTTTCAGTTTTACCTCTTAGGAAGAAATGTTAACCATAGGTGTATTTTTTCAAATTTCATGATGGAAATTTTCAAATAAAGATAAAATTGAGAGTTCCTACATTCCCATCACACAGTGCTGACAATCAGCAACATTCCACCAATTTTGCTTTGTCTAGCCACTCCTTGCTTTCCTATCCCACACTGCCTGAAGTATTTATTTTTTATTTATTTTTATTTTATTAGGTAAGCTCTACACCCAACATGAGGCTTGACCCCCGAGATCAAGAGTCACATGCTCTGCCAACTAAGGCAGCCAGGCACCCCTCCCATGAAGTTTTTTTTAATGTTTATTTATTTATTTTAATAGAGAAAGAGAGAGAAAGCACAAGCAGGGGAGGGGAGAGAGAGAGAGAGAGAGAGAGAGAGAGAGAGAGAGAGAGAGAGAGAGAGAATCCTGAGCAGGCTCCATGCTGTCAGTGCAGAGCCTGAGGCAAGGCTCAAACTCACAAACCATATCATGACCTGAGCCAAAAATCAAGAGTTGGATGCTTAACCTACTGAGCCACCCAGGCACCCCCAAAGTATTTTAAAGCAAATACTAGATCTCATTAATATTTTACTCAGAAATACTATTGTATATATCACTAGCAACAAGAACTTTTTCTTTCATAAACCTTAACTCCTTATTATCATCTAGGACTCTGTTTCAGACGCCCTGATCCTATACTGATTTTATTTTATCTTATTATTTTATTTTATTTTATTTTATTTATTTTTGATAGAGAAAGAGTGCACACAAGCAAGGGAGAGGCAGAGGGAGAGGGAGGGACAGAATCCCATGCAGGCTCCATGCTCAACATGGAGTACAGTGAGGGGCTTGAACTCAGGAACATGAGATCATGACCTGAGCCGAAATCAAGAGTCAGAGGCTTAAGTGACTGAGCCACCCACGTACCCCTATACACTGATTTTTAGCAATGAGATGAAATAGTACCAGTACTTGATGGAGAATACATAAGCACTATCATTCCCTTCCTCTTTTTGATACATTTTACTATTTTCCTAGGTCAGTGGGAATCTGGAAATGCTGGCGAAACAGAGAGAAACCTGGCCTATGTGCGTTGCTGTTCTTTTGGAATCAGAAAGAAGACTAGAGAAAAAAAAAAGGAAGAAATTTTCATCAGGGAGAAAAAGTGAATTCTCTGCATTCAAGAGAAATGATGTAGACATTTTTAAGATACCACCAATTGTTTCAGTCTGTTTATTACTATGTAACACCAAGTATGTACAACTGAAACCCTTTGGAGCTATGGAATATGATTCATGGTGTCGGCTAGAGAAAGGGGATTGGAAGGCATGCTTGATTTTTTCCATTTCAGGTTGATGCCTTACAACCCTCCTCATAGGAGAAGACGGTGGGAGGCGCCCGAGCTCTTCAGGTGGACTTGTGTAAGTAAGTAAGCACGAGCCCAGGACGGAGACAAACCACAGCCCTGGTCGGGCTGTCCGTGCAGGGCATGGAGCTGAACCCGCAGGGCAGAGTGGGATGCAGAGGCAAATCATGAAGAAGCATGCTCTGCCCAGCAGCTCTGGCAAGTCGCCCATGGCAGTCTCAGTAAGTGTGTGCCGAACGAACAAGAGAAGAAACGAGCAAAGACCTTCCTAGTGCTGCCCTAGGCCAAACTCACTTCCAGCTGAGCAGAGCCATGGGCATTGGAGTGCTTGCAGGAGCCCGGGTCACCAGGAGGTACTGGGGGCTTCCCCGGGTCCAAGGGTGCTAAGTGGGATGCCTCTCTGGGCAGCGAGTCTGGCCTAGGGGGAGCAGGTGCATGGGCTTTGCCTTGTGCTGAGGTCCCCAACAGACACCGCTGGACTGACCTGAACTTGTCAGTGTTGGGGACAGCCCTGCTTTGTTAATTAGGTGGGTTCGTTTTAAATTTTTTTTTTTTGAGAGAGACACAGGGCATGAGAGGGGGAGAGGCAGACAGAGAGGGAGACACAGAATCCGAAGCAGGCTCCAGGCTCTGAGCTGTCAGCGCAGAGCCCGACGCGGAGCTCGAACTCACGAACCTGCGAGATCATGACCTGAGCCGAAGTTGGGACACTTAACTGACTGAGACACCCAGGTGCCCCAGAGGATAGTCCTGCTCTGAAAGGCAGATTGGTTGAAAGATCCTTGTCATTCTTTCTTACCTTCCTTCTCTGCACTCTGGAGAGATGCTACTAGAACCAAGACTGAGTCCACCTTGTGTACAGGGAGGAGGCGCTAATGCCTGGATGTGCCTGAGTGTGCGGCCCAGAGAGGAATCCATCCTCCTCATGCACAGAGGAAGAAGGGAGGGCAGTAAGGCACCAGTGGCAGGCCACCTGTCTGCGCTTGTTTCTGCAAAGGCCATCTCAGGAGCGGCACCTCCCTATAGGGCAAAGCCTGTGTCAAATGAACCACACAGCTGCTCAGGAACGCACAGACCGTTAGTGCGCCCCGGTCTCCCAAATTCCAGTAAGCCACAGAAGGTCGGAGCTGTGAGAGCTTATTCTGTTCCTGTCTCAACCAGCCAAAGACCCAGGTTTAGCCATGCCCAAGGATGGGCATTGGCCTGTTTCAGGGCTTACTGCAGAGCCACCCCCGGGAGGTATCCCCTGCAATGCTAAGCCTGCCTCTACTGTAGTATGTAAAGCCTCTGGTCATGTAGTGATCACAAAAGGTTCCAACTGTACTCACTCACTCACCAAACAACCACTGCACACCTATGATGACCCGCACAGCAGGAGCCAGTAGACAAGGTTCCAGAGATCAGTGTGAAAGATGAGGGCTGGGCTGGAGAGTGCTGTGCAGGCAGGAGACAGGGAGCAGAGGCAGTGGGAAGGGGTGTGGGAGGTGTGCGGCGTGTAGTTGTGTGCTGGACACCGAAGCAACCCCAAAGCTCAGTACCTGCACTTGTGAGAATCATCATTATGTAGGTAGATGTCCCTCCAGTGCCCACCCCTGGAGGACCACAGGGTATCCCCACTCACCCCCTGGGAGAGCGTGTCCACACTCGTGGCTTTCGCTACCAGCTACTTGCCGACAACACTCAAATGTGTATTTCCAGCCCAGACCTCCAGCCAGGCATACAGGTACACATCTCTACCTGGATTTGTCACAGGAATCTTCCATTGAACCTCCTGCCCCAAACTAAGCTCCCAATCTTCTCTCCAGCACCCCCTCCCCAGCAATGTTTCAGATCAAGGAACTGCAGGTCCATTCTTGCACAGAACAAAAGCAAACTTCTAGAGACATCCACATCCCCTCTCTCCTCTCACAGCCCGTATCTGATCTGTCAGCATGCCCTCTCAACATGGCTTTTGGAATCTGAGTGGTCCACTGCCGTCACCCTGGTCTGAGTCACTTCCCTCTCCCATTGTGATGACCCCTTAACTGTGCCTCTCCTCTACTCCAACCACACTTCAGAGTAGTCTGACCATGCTGTCAGGAGTGAATCTAGTAACCCCTGCAGGAAGAGGACATCTCTAGCTGCTTACAGAGGACTGGGATGTGGGCAGGCTGGAGAGAGGGGACGGGTAACCTCAGACCAGCATTGCCCCCTCCAGGATGTGGACGTGCCACACAAGCCACTGCTTCCGAGACAGGCACATCTTCTGTTAGGTCTTGGAGAGCATCTAGCTCAGCTCTGTTTCACAGCCAAGGACACTGAGGTCCAGAGAGGGACCCTGACTTGCAAAGTTCTTAGAAGTGTAAACAACATCTACCAGAATCACAACGGTGTGCACGCCCTTCGCTACTATAGACATGGGCCTCGGCTTCAGACAGATGAGTCGTGCCATGTGAACACACAGCTCCACAGATGCATCCGTCCAGGTGGGTACCACCGCCTGCCTGTAGTGCTGGCCTCCCAGGCAAGGGACGGTCCCGACCGGCACGGGAACGAATTCCACTTTGCACCCGAGGAGCACACAGTGCTTGTGGCTGCGGCCGGCATGAGACACTGATCCTTGACTTTCAAAGGTAAGTCACTGCACTTTGGGGTTTTAAAAGAATTCAGGAGCTTCTACTTTTAACATATGTGAATTTCGGCTGCCTGGGTGGCTCAGGGGGTTGAGCATCTGACTCTTGGTTTTGGCTCAGGTCATGATCTCACAGTTCGTGGGTTTGAGCCCCCAATCGGGCTCTGTGATCAAGCCTGCTTGGGATTCTCTCTCTCCCTGTCTCTGTCCCTCCCCTGCTTTCTCTCTCTCTCACTCTCTCTCTCTCTCCTCTCTCTCTCAAAATAAATAAACTTTCAATTTCAAGTGATTTAATTTGAACTTCAAGTGATTTAAAATTTTTGCATCTTTGTATTTTTAGACTTCGTTATAGCAAATTTTTTTTTTCAAAATAGTTATTATCCTAAAGGCAGAAAGAAACTGATTGAGGGTGGGCAGGAGAACCTTACAGATGATTCTATCATTTAAAGTCAATTTACTGGGGGTGCCTGGGTGGCTCAGTAGGTTAAGTGTCCGACTTGGGCTCAGGTCATGCTATCACAGCTTGTGAGTTCGAATCCCATGTCGGGCATTCTCTCTCTCTCTCTCTCTCTCAAAAGTAAAACATTAAAAAAATAAAAAATAAAGTCAATTTTCTGCATGAGGCAAGTCACTGCTCTTCTGTCTTCCTGGTTAAAAAAAAAATTCCCCGAAATTGTGTTTCATGAAAATTCAGAAAAGGACCGGGACAAGGGAAGGTTCTAGGATGATCAAGAAGCAGGCCGCTGGGAACAACAGAACGGTGAAAGCAAACCTCAGGGAACTGTCTCCACAGAGAGCATATTTTCTGTCCCTTTACTACGAATCCCAATCTGACAGAGAAATATATGAAGACATCAGAGACCACAGCTGGTGACTACAGCAGAAGATGCAATTATTATTCTCATTTTCTTTCCTGGTGTAGCCTCATCACCTCCATCAGTGCCTGGCCCAAAGTAGGAATTCAATACAGATCAGTTCAAGAAATGATTATGACCCAAAAGGAGAGTTACGAAAGGCTACCTTCCCAGAGAAAAAAAAAAAGCAATCCGAAAGCAAAATTAAGAAAAGCATTCCATTTACAATAGCATCGAAAAGAACAAAATACTTAGGAACAAATGTCATCAAGGAAGTACAAGACATGTGGACTGAGAACCACAAAACGAAGCTGATAGAAATGAAAGAAGATGGAAATAAATCAAAATAAATAAATCAATCATATTCAAGGATGAACTCAATTTTGTAAAGATAGCAATTCCCTCCAAACTGAACTAGGTTCAGTGAAATCTCTATCAAAATTCCAACAACTGGGCACCTGGGTGGCTCAGTCAGTTAAGTGTCCGACTTCTGCTCAGCTCATGATCTCGCAGTTTGTGAGTTTGAGCCCTGCTTCGGGCTCTGTGCTGACGGCTCAGAGCCTGGAGCCTGCTTTGGATTCTGTGTCTCCCTCTCTCTCTGCCCCCACCCCACTCTTTCTCTCTCTCTCTCTAAAATAAATAAACTTTAAAAAATTTAAAAAAATTTCCAACTACTTTTTTTTTCCTCCAGAAATCGACAAGCCAATCCTATAATTCGTATGGAATTGCAAGGGACCTAGAATAGCAAAGACAACCTTGAAACAGAAGAACAAAGCTGGAAAACTCAATTTCGAGAGTTACTACAAGGCTACAGTAATCAAAATGGTGTGGTATTGGCATAGGGATAGGCAAGCAGACCCATGGAATAGACTTGAGAGTCCAGAAATAAACTCATATATCTATGTCCCATTAAGTTTCAGCAAGGGTGCCAAAATCATTCCATGGCAGACCGAACAGTTTTTTAAAAACAAATAGTGCTGGGACAACTGAATAGCCATATGCAAAAGAATAAATTTGGACCTTTCCCTCCCATCATAGAGAAAATAACTCAAAAGGGATCAAAGTCCTAAATGTAAGAGTTAAAACTATAAAACTCTTAGAAGAATACAGATTTCAATCTTGACCTTATACCAGGCGATAGTTTCTTAAATATGACACTAAATGCACAAACAATAAGAGAAAAAATAAACTGAATTTCATCAAAATTGAAAACTTTGGTGCATCGAAGGGCCCAATCAGTAAAGTGAAAGAATCACCCACAGAATGAGAGAAAAAATGTGCAAACCAGGTATCTGGTCAGGATCTGGTATCCCAAATATTTAAAGAACTCTCCTTACAGGGGCACTTGGGTGGCTCGGTTGGTTAAGCATCTGACTCAGGCTCAGGTCATGATCTCATGGCTTGTGGGTTCAAGCCCTGCATCGGGCTCTGTGCTGACAACTCAGAGCCTGGACCCTACTGTGGATTCTGTATCTCCCTCTCTCTCTCTCGAAAGCAAATAAAAACATTAAAAAAATAAAAAAAAAAGAACTCTTATGACTCCATAATAAAAAACAACCCAGTTTTTAAACGAGCAAAAGATATGAATAAACATTTCTCCAAAAAAAGATATAAAAATGGCCAATAAGCCCATGAAAAGATGCTCAGCATTATTAGTCATTAGGGAAATTAGAGCAAATCAAAACCATAATGAGATACACTTCACACTCACTAGGATGTCTATAATAAGAACATGGATGTGAGGGGCGCCTGGGTGGCTCTGTCGGTTGGGCGGCCGACTTCGGCTCAGGTCGTGATCTCACGGTCTGTGAGTTTGAGCCCCGCATCGAGCTCTGTGCTGATGGCTCAGAGCCTGGAGCCTGCTTTGGATTCTGTATCTCCCTCTCTCTCTGCCCTACTCCTGCTCATACTCTGTCTCTATGTCTCTCAAAAATAAATAAATGTTAAAAAAAATTAAAAAAAAAAGAATATGGATGTGGTAAAACAAGAGTTGATGATGATATAGAGAAACTACAATCTTCATATAGTGCTGGTAGGAACATAAAACGGTACAGCCAGTGCAGAGAACAGTTTGATGGTTCTTCGAAAAGTCAAACATAGAATTACTATATACTCCAGCAATTCCATTCTTACGTATATAACCAAGAGAACTGAAAACGTATGCCCACATAAAAACTTACATGTGGATGTTCAAAGCAGCATTATGGATAACAACCATTAAGTAGAAACAACCCAACTGGCCACCAACTCGTGAAAGGATGAACAAAATGTTATATATGCAGTTATTTACACGCGATTAAATTGTATTTAGTCATGAAAGGGCAGGAAGTATGGATACATATTATAAACATTATGCTAACTGGAAGAAGCCAGACATGAAAGGTGACATACTGCGTGATTCCATTTACATGAAACGTCCAGAAGAGGCAAATCCATGGAGACAGAAAGTAGATTAGGGGTTGCCGGGGGCTGGGAGAATGGGGAGTGTCTGCTTAGTGGATATGGGGTATCCCTTTGGAGTGATGACAAAGTTCTGGATTTAGTTAAGTGGTAAGTTTTACAACACTGTGAATGTACTGAAGGCCATTTAGTTTCACACTTCATTTATTTATTTATTTTTGAATGTTTATTTGTTTTTGAAAGAGAGAGACAGAGCATGAGCAGGGGAGGAGCAGAGAAAGGGTGACACAGAATCCCAAGAAGGCTCCGGGCTCTGAGCTGTCAGCACAGAGTCCGACGTGGGGCTCGAACTTATGAACTGCGAGATCGTGACCTGAGCCGGAGTTGGACGCTTAACCGACTGAGCCACCCAGATGCCCCTAGTTACACACTTTAAAAGGATTTCAATGGTGAATTTTACCTTCATTAAAAAAAAAAAAAAAAAAGGAAAAGGAAAAGAAAATTAGAGAAAAGAAAGAATTACAAGAGACACTAGTTAAATAAAAGTCTGGAGTTAGCAAAAGGGTAGACATAACAAAAGTGGTCCGTGAAATTCCCGAGACCCACTGACCTTGCTTCTCGGGGTTGCGGACCTGGGACGGCATGTCTTGGATTTCTAAGGTCCATTCCCCCTCGGCCTTTTCTCCCCAGCAGTGCACAGTCATGAATTCCCAGTTTGAAAACCCTTCATTGGAATGATCCAGCAATCTGCAATTGGAGACTCAGAGTGAGAACACAAGGATCCGGAAAGGAGCAGTGAGGGCTGGGGGTGGGGGGACCGAAGAGGGCTCTCTCCCAGCTCGGAATTACTCCTTAGGTGACAGTACCATCCAGCTCAGTGGCACCTCCAGGGCGGCAGGTCTGAGAACGGAAGGAAAGGGGGCCTGGCCCTCAGCACAGGTGCAGGTACAATGGTGACCGCTTTCAAACCCTTGCATTATGACACAGCCCTGGACAGCAGCTTCATCTCCATTATCCCACTGGGTCTCCCAAACATTCTGAGAGTCAGGCAGGCTGGCAGGACTTATAGGGGCCCAACATGAGATGGACTCAGCCAGCAACGGTCTCCCTCCCGCCATCCCAATTTACAGATGGAGAGATCCCAAGGGCAGTGATTTGTGGCAGCTCCAACAGCCAGTAACCGGCTGAGCTGGGACTCAGTTGAGGGCATTTGAACTCCTGTCCCTGTTCTTTTCAGCACAGGGAGGTGTTTAAGAGGTTACTAATGAAGGCCCTCAACTCGCCCCCCCCCCCATTCCTTCAGGTGTCTGGTTCCTTCCTACCCCAGCAGGGATCCTACAGAGGATCTGGATCAATGCCTGGGTGCACAAAGGCAGACAGAGGCTAGACCACATGACCCTCTCACTTAAGCCCCAAGGGCATCACAAAAGAAGGCATTTCTAAAATGGTGGCTTATGGAGTGAATGAAATCTTCACATCGGTCATGGAGCCAGCTCTTATGGGCTCTTCTCCAGGAGATACAAAGAAGGAAAAATGTGCAGCTCTCCAGGGCTTAACAGGCTTCCACAGGTGCATTTGGGGGCGGGGAGATGACATAAGGGGCCTCGTTGTTCTCCAGTGTGGGTGGGAGGCACCCCTGGGTGCAGCACGGTGAGGCACAGGAGCTCCGGCCCCTCTGCCAGCCTCCCCCTATAGATTCTGACGAGCCTCCCTTGGTCCTTCCCTACCCCAAGGTCCTTCTGGACTGGGACTTGAACCCAGATCCATTTTTCTCTTCTATGACTTGAGCAGGAAACAGAAAGCAAGTCATGGGCACCCTCTTTCCTCCCACACCCTATGCCCTGCTTAGTCTCCTCTCTTTGGAAGAAACAATCTCAGGTTCTTCTCTCTTACTCTTCTTTCTCCATCTAATCTTCTAGCTCTGTTGTGGAACAGTGTCTTTACCCAAGAGTTCTTTATTTTTCATCAGAAGTTCTGATGCATATTTTGTGTGATATCAGACTGGATGCCTGATCTGGGTGTTCTCTGAACATCCAACAATGTGTAAAAACCTTTTTCGGAAGAATGTTCCTTGCATGGCGAATAGTGAGGGGGAGGGCCACACCCTGTACGTTCTTCTAAGAAACTGTAAAGGTCAAGGCTGATTTTCACACACGATGCCAAACTGAACCCAACCCGCCTGGGACAGAACAAAGACAAACTGTCTTTTAATGGCTGAAATACTTAATGAATGTCAACTTAACTCTTAGTGAAAAAAATCTGGCAACCTGAAAAAGCTGCTGAATTGAGCAAGATTCAAAATAAAGTAGAAGGTAATAGATCCCCCCCAATACAAACTCTTGATATAATCACAAAATCCTTGCCTTGGAAAAAAAACAAATTCCCAAGACTCAGATGACTGCCAAATGGCCTCAAGGCAGGTTTCAAGTGCTCGATGGCCCGGGTACAGCACCTCCTAGCTAATGAGTAGTCGTGAAGTGAATGAACTTGGCAGGATCCACTTTCTCTCGTCTGAGGGGCACATGCTGGACTTGAGCAGGATGGAGGAGAAAGGGAGGAAAGCAGAGTGCGCGGGGGCTGGGGGGGATGCTGTGGTGCTGGAAGGTTCTTCCAGGTCAGGTAGATAGTTGTAAGCAGGACAGGGAGGGAGGCCAGCTGCCTGTGCCGGGCATTTTCATCTACATCATCAACATCCAGTTCTTGTAGCATTCTGGACTGTGATGGGAGTGAAATGACATTTCCAGAGGTGAGGAATAAAGGGAGGATCGATGGCTGGCTCCTGGGTGCCCAGCCCGGAGGTGAAGGAGCAGGGTATCAGCTTGCGTCTCTGGGCCCAAAGCCCATCTTGACATTGGTCCTTCCAGGTCACTGCTGCCCCGCTGTCCTCTGACTTGCCGCCCCAACCCTAAGCCTCATTGTGGCTCTTGGTCAACCCAGGTCACCATTTGGTGCCTGCATCCAGCTCCTGCCTCGAAGTCGGGGCTCACTACCTTGGATGCCTCCTGGTGTGCAGCCTGGAACACACAGGGCTCCAGGGAGGTGACTTCATGAGAGCCCAGAGAAGTGGAGGTTGTGCCTGGCTTCCATGCTACTGTAAGGTCAGGGACAGAAGGTGCCCTGAAGCGGACCTGCCCATCCGCCCAGCTCTAGTCTGGTGTTTGCACAGGGAATGAGGGCCCCTTATCAGAGAACTTCCAGTTTTTCAAGGAATGCTAGAAATTTGACTTTTAGATGAAATCTCTAAAAGTTCCGGTAATAAGAATAGTAACCCTGGTTGCAAAATAGCATAAATAAAGCATTGGCTTGCCAGCTGGCACTCTCAAACTGCTCGTGGCCTTGCTGGTCTCCCAAAGGCAGAGGCAGAGTATGGCCCAGGCCTGCCTTCAGGAGGGAGGGATGTCCCCTGTTGCCCTTGGTCTACGAGGGTGGAACCTAACCTGGTGAGGACTGAGCCTGATGGCCAAGCCCTTGGAACCCATGAGGCTGGGATCTGGTCTCAGGGCTGCTTCCAGTGGACAAACTCCCCACTCCTTCAGACAAAGGTCTTTCATCTCTGTAGGCCAATCTCTCTGTCTTACGCGAAGTAAGGGTAGAGTGGAAGCGGGTTGAGAGAAGGGGCAACTCCTGCCTGGTCCTGAATGGAGACATTCACTCAACCCCCATTTTCTGAATCCTACAGCCCAAACACGGCTGCAGCCCCAGGCGGAATACCCAAATGGGTCACGTGGGCCCAGCGTGGGCAAACAGGGAGTGGACCCAGGGGACAGGCAGTGGCAGGGTGCTTCCTGAGGTGGCAGGGGACACAGTTGCCAGCTATTTTTCAAGAGAAGCTACAAATGCCAATTTGTCCTGAAACCTTTCTTTTTCCCTCTGCCTCTTAGCTAGAAGGGGCTGGAAGGAAGCCCCAGTTCTCCTCACCCCCGCCTCCAACCTCCCATTAATCCCTTCACTCCAGTTACCTGCAAGCAACATAAATGCATCAAGTACTTCTTTCTTGTTTCTGACTTTGTGGAAGAAATGGTTCCATAGCTTCTGACGAACTGAATGTGAGACCCCAGAGTTCAGAGGTTGTTTCTCAGTCCTTCAGCTGAACAGTAGCCTTTCAGGCATGTGGGTGGGAAGGCCGCAGAAAGCAGCCTCTGAGAGCTCCATGCGAGCCAATCTCCCACGTAGCAGAGCCTCCTGCCCTTGCAGGTTCAAAAGCACACCCCACAACTGGAGGACCGTGCAGAAGCTTCAGAGGACAAAGCAGTCCTTCCCTGATACATGTTCTCACTTCAGAGGTCGAATGGATATGAGAAAAATGATCTTCTGTGCACTTTGAAGAGCAATGAAGTCATAGCCAGAATTCCATAAATCTCTCCAAACCCTTATCTCTCCTGCCTGGGGTGTGTTGTGTGTGTGTGTGTGTGTGTGTGTGTGTGTGTGTGTACATCTGAGTGTCTCTAAGAGGAAGCTGCTGGAAGAACCAACCTACCCTGGGGGGAGGGCCCTCCTGACAAGCCCCAGCCCTCACTCCCACCCCACTTAGGCCAGCCTGGCCTTACCTCTTTGCCAAGAGTTGAGACTTGGTTCCTGAGGGAGAAATGAGATGGATCTGGAGATCTCCCCTGCGCGGGTGGGAAATAGAGATGCGAGCCACCACGTGCTCCAGGTAGCCCACGCGCTGGTCTGAGTGGTCCGCACAGGCAGTGGTCAGCGCGGTGGTCCGAAGCATCTGCACCACAGGGATGCTCCTGGGAGAGGAGGGAAGGGCTCAGGACTTAGCACCAGAAGCTCCAAGTCTCTCATGAGGGCAGTGGACTCCGGTCTTCCCAGGAACTCCCAGGGAGAGCTCTAGCCCCTCTTGGATGTCCCACTCTTGAGTGCTCTCAGTAGAGCTATCTTGCCAGCCCAGAAGATGTTTGCTATTCTGGAATTTGCTTAGAGATATAAAGAATGGCTTCTCATACAGACTCTGCTAACATACCCAGGGATCGGTCCCTTCAGTGCCCATGAGCTGGCTTCTCTCTAAGTAGCCTTTGGCCAGCCCATTTCCTCAACTGCTGGGGGTGAGCCAGGCTTTAAAACCCCACTACTTTGTTTCAAAGACTGGCCTTGATAACATAAGTCACGATGCTGACTAAGAACAGCAAGCATTTCTGGAACTGACTGCACGCCGGATGCTAGACATGGCACTGAGAATTTACAAGGATTAATTCATTAAATCCAGAAAGAGGTCAAGGATCCTGCCGAAGGTCACACAGCTACTGCGAAGCAGAGTGGGATGTGAGGCTGGAGTTCACTGCCTCCACCTCTGTTCCACACTGTTCCGCAAGGATGCTTGTGTGGACCCACCCTTGTGTTCAAGATACTGTGGAAGAGGACACAGACAAGGCATCCAGGTCCGGAATTGTGATCTTGTGCTAAATGCACTGGTCAAGGCCATAGTGACTGGACCAGAGTCATGGAAGATGGACAGGAGCTGGTCCACTCCCTGCTGTTGTGCCTGGAGCCTGGGGTCCCCTCCCTCCCCTGTCCTCTGATGGGAATGGACCACAATTTTCTTTACAAAGTCAGGGCGGTTTTGTCACATGGGATGGGATCTGAGGATAAGCATCAAATCCCAACCATTCACAGGTTATTTGCCCCAGAATCTTCTAAGACTCCCAGAGGGCAACACAAAGCTTGCACCTGCATATGTCCCATCTAGGCTGGGCATTCCCACTCATTCTGGGCCACCACGGCTGCACCGCCCCCCACCACTTGTAAACTGAGGAAAGATCTCCTGCCACCCAGCAGCACATTAATAATCCCCACTGCTCAGCCAGCGCTCCATCTATTAAGGGGAGCGCTTTTCTCATTACGCCCCGACTTTCCGCTCGGGAGGGAAGGCTCGGAGCGTAGTCTCAGCAGCTCTCAGGAATTACATCGCTTGGCTCTACAGGGCCTGAGTCATAAAAAACAATCAAAACAGTTATAAACAGTGATGTAATTCCCTCGGAGACTCTGTAAATATTTGAAAACATGATTTGCATGCATCATAAATTGATTTAGAGATGCTGATTTCTTTCACCACCTTCTCCCAAATTTTCCTGTCTCTGTTTACAGGTCAGCAGGCCCCCTGCTGTGGCAGATGCAGAGTCTTTCCTGGGCCCAAGAGGAAGGTCAAGCTAAAGCAGAAACAAAAGCCATAACGAAGTTTATAAACCTATGCTATCCCTCCAACCTTTGGCCAATCGGGAGATGGAAATAGAAATAGACCTGAAATCCAATCAAGCAATTCTTTTCTTTTTTAGTGTTTTATTTATTTTTGACAGAGAGAGCAGCACAAGTAGGGGAGGGGCAGAGAGAACCGGGGACAGAGGATCCGAAGCAGGCTCCATGCTGACAGCAGAGAGCCTGATGCCAGGCTCAAACTCATGAGATCATGAGTGAGATTGTGGCTGGAGCCGAAGTCTGATGCTCAACCAAGCCACCCAGGCACTCCGTAATGAGGAATTCTTAATCCTAAAGATAAGGCATAGGATTTCAGAGCACAGGAAGGGGTATGAGAAATGGCAAGCAGAACCCACCCTCACCTGCCCACTTCCCCTGTGCCCTAGTCACAGTGTTGACATCTAGAGAGAGAAAAAAACAAAAACAAAACAAAAACAAAAACAAAATCTCAAGGAGTATTAAATAGTGAGATTATGAAAGCTTCTTGCATTCGACACTTTTATTCTTGAGAAGGGACTCTAGCTGCCTGGCCACCCCAGAGATCAGAAAGCTTGGTTGCTCTAATGTAGAAAGGCTACCTTGCCCCTGCTGCAGGCAGGGTGGCTGGCTGGCTGGGGGGTGGGTGGAGGGAAGGGCAGCACACAACTTCTTCCTTCGGAAATTAAAGCCCAGCCTGATTAGATTTTCAAACTTAAGACATTACCCCCACCTGGGGGGCAAGGAGTCCCTTCCTCCAGGAAACAAGGCTAATTATAACAATTAGTTTGTATGAACCCACACAGTCACAGGCTCCCAGACCTCCTCATTTCTGCAAGTTCTGGGTAGGGGTGGGGAGCCCAGGACAGCCACTCAAGGACAGCAAGGTATTACTCTCCTTACATGAAGCTAGCCTTCCCCACCTTTTATTTCGGCTCCTGTTGGAACAACGACATTCCAAATCAGGGGCTTTTAAATTTCCTTTAAAGGGAAGGGGGTGGGGGGAGGCTTCAAAATGTTTCAGGATAGTCGAGCTGAAATTTTTCCGTATTTCAGATGGAAACTCCAAATAGAAATGGGGAAGCCGAAATTCAAAAGCCATCACTTTGTAAGGATTAACTCCTAGGCAGAAGGCGAAACCAGCGATGGGGGGAAAAAAGGAAGTTATTCCCCGTGGTACAGTTACTTCAAAGAGAACACAGAAAATGCAAGCGGACTGCAAAGTCGTGTATTTTTTAGTGTAAACAATGCACGGGGGTTATCTTTCTCACACGTACACAGCTAGTTGTACTTGAACCATGAAAACTGACTTAGAAAGTTCCCAAGATAACTGAACACGTTCCACTGTGATTAAATTCTGTAATTGTTGTCTGCGTATGCAAGGCCAGCCCCCAAGGGCCCTAAAGGAACCCAAGGAGTTAAAAAAAATCCCACAAGACCTATCTCCAGACCCAGCGATATTTAAACTATGGAGACTGTCCTACTTTGAGAAAGTCTCCGAGGACAGACTTGTCACTTCCTGTTGAACCACATTTCAGACTTAATTACTGATATTCCAGATGTTCTCCTTTTATCCTAAAGTCTCTTCAACAGTCTCTTCTCCTGTTATTGTCTCCCTTGACAATAACATCCTAGTACCGCCTGACCACTGACGTCTTTGACCTCTGAACTTCCTCCAGTGCATGATAGCATCTAATATCTTGTAAATGTGTAGAAACAAGATCCCAAATTACTAAATTCAAGGCACTCACCAAATCACAATGCTTAGACTCTGATAGCATCAGAGCAAAATTAAGAGCCGAAGACAAATATTTTCAAGCACGGGTTTTCCCTGATGTCTGAAAGTAGAGTGTTCCTATGAAAACTTTCTCAAGCTGAGAGCAAAGGCATTAAACAAAAAAGCAATTACCATTAATTTATATGGAAAACATTGTGAGCACTCCCAGACCTCTCCCCACCCCCAAATCACCTCTCTTAGGTTTTTCAGATACCTTAAGAAATATCCTGCTGATGGATGCACAAAATAAATCGAGATAAAGCAGGGATGCTCACAGACACAGTTCAAAGCTATGGCTGCTGGATGCTGAAATGCTGGGTGTAGCTCCCGGGGAAGGAGTTTGGGCGACCACTATTGCTGCTCAGGGTATGCACTGACTTTATAACTTTATAAAAGCTCACTGCAAAAACAATGCTGAATGCTATTTTTGCTTTCTGCCCCCCTTTTTTTTTTGGTAAAAGCAGAAATCTTCTTCAGATTTCTTCCAGGTTCTAAGACTTTCATAAAAGCCAAGTGGTGTAAGGTGAGCATTTGAAAAGTGGGGGTATCTACAAACCAAGTGGCCAGGGAAAGCAAGGAGAAAGGGAAGTCGGTAGCTACCAGTGGAAACCCTCCATTGTTCTGCTTGTCTTTCTGGTCCTGGCTGGGAACATTCTAAAAGCCAGTATGCCTGCCTGCCTGCCTGCCTGCCTGCCTGCCTTCCTTCCTTCCTTCCTTCCTTCCTTCCTTCCTTCCTTCCTTCCTCCCTCCCTCCCTCCCTCCCTTCCTTCCTCCCTCCCTTCCTTTTTTTTTTTTTAAATGTAGGGGTTTTTAAAGTTTATTTATTTTTGAGAGAGAGAGAGAGAGAGAGAAAGAGAATGACTGGGGGAGGGATAGAGAGAAGGAGAGAGAGAATCCCAGTCAGCACAGAGCTAGACGCCAGGCTCAATCTCATGAATCATGAGATCACGACCTGAGCTGAAACCAAGAGTATGATGCTTAATCGACTGAACCTTTCAGGCTCCTCCAAACCAGTATGTCTCACTCCCACCTTAAGACCTCTCTCCAGCTCAGCTACAAGGGCAGCTCTGTGCTCTGGTACAGAGCATTTTCAGGGCAATGCTGCCTTACCAAGCGCAGGGCTGGTGGCAGGGGGAGGGGTGGCAAGAGTGGGCTGGGACCAGCTCCTCACTAACAATTCTGAGATCATGCTGAGTGGGAGACCCACCAGAATTGGAAGGCAGGCTGGTCCTTCCCTGTGTTGTACTTGGTATCTGTTTGAGCTGATGACCATTACAATGGAAGGTCAGCCAAGGGCACCTGGATGGCTCAGTCATTTGAGTGTCTGACTTTGGCTCAGGTCATGGTCTCAGGGTTCATGAGTTTGAGCCCTTCATCAGGCTGGCTGCTGTCAGTGTGAAGCCTGCTTGAGATTCTCTGTGGCCCCCCCCCCGCCCCACTTACACACACACACACACTCTCTCTCTCAAAAAAAAAAAGAAGTTTAACCAGTAACCCTTTCGCAGACCTTCTAAAGGGTAATAAGTGGAGTGGAGGGGGATTAATTGGGACAGTCTTGTTACACTAAGCTGTGGGAAAGCAACTCGGTTTTTTGGAGGGCACAGAGGGATCCAAATGTGGACAGTAAGAAGCTTCTGGGTCACTTCTCAGATCTATGTTATGTTCCAGGATGAACGTTCTTGGCAGGATGGTTACAGAGTCTGAAGCAGATAGATTCTTATCCATATTAGCTTATATTTCGGGTCTTCCTTAGATGATATTACTTTTGACTATGAAACCACAGCACATCACTTAGGCTGGAAATACAATTTAAAAAGAAAAAGAAGGGGCGCCTGGGTGGCTCAGTCAGTTAAGCACTGACTTCGGCTCAGGTCATGATCTTGCGGTTTGTGAGTTCAAGCCCCGCGTCGGGCTCTGTGCTGACGGCTCAGGGCCTGGAGCCTGCTTTGGATTCTGTGTCTCCCTCTTTCTCTGCCCCTCCCCTGCTCACACTCTGTCTCTCTGTCAAAAGTAAATAAACATTAAAACAAATTTAAAAAGAAAAAGAAGCTAATCTGGTATGTTAATCTAGACATGCTGTTCATGATTAAGTTGTGAGGTGTTTTAAGATGCAGTGTTTAAATTTATAGCATTTATTTTTCTCCCGTGTGAAACAAGGGGCTAGATTAGCTGGCTTTAAACATTCCTTCCAGCTTTAAGATTCGGTCTGATGGGGAGGGAAAAAGACAGTAAGATCTACAGTCACTTCTCATTATTCACGATTGCGTGTTTGCAAATTCGCCTAAACCAATACTTGTGCTTTTGTGATCATTTGCGGGTATACGCAGGACACCAAAATATTTGAGCTTCCCTGATACACACGTTCCAGTTGAGGCTGAACAAGGCAATGCTCTGTCTTTTGTTTTCAGTTCTCATACTGTGAACAAGTGTCCTTCTTGTGATCTATTTTTAGTGCCGTGTTTTCATATTTTTGTGCCTTTGGTTGGTGGCTTCATGGCTTAAAATGGCCCCTAAGCAGAGTGCTGAGGTGCTGTCTGGTGCAGAGTGTTCTCAGTGCTGGACAGCTTTGCTGCGCCTTGCAGAGAAAACACGTGAGCTGGCTGAGCTTCATTCGGGAAGGAGTTACAGTGCTGCTGGCCTTGAGTTCAGTGTTAACGAATCACTAATACATAGGAAATGAAATGTGTTTAAACAGAAACACACATAAAACAAGGTTATGTACGGATCAGTTGACAAAAATGTGGCCAGAGGCTTGCATGAACCTAACCCTATATTTCTCTTAGAAGTAATGGTTCTATATTTGCAAAGTCAGTGTTTGTGGTGACTTCATGGAACATTAGCTAATTAACTATGGTACATAATGAGAACTGGCTATATTATTCGAATTCAAATACTAATTTTTAAAAACTTTTTATTTATTTTATTTGAGAGAGAGAGAGAGAGAGAAAGAGAGAATCTCAAGTAGGTTCCATGCACAGCTTGGAACCCACCCTGGCACTTGATCCCATGACCCTGGAATCGTGACCTGAGCCGACATCAAGGGTCAGATGCTCAACTGACTGAGCCAACCAGGTGCCCCTCAAATACTAATTTTTGAAGTAAGTTGCATTTATAATTTGGGGGGAACAGGTTTGTGGCAAAAAATAAGTTTGACGGTCAAGGGCTGTAGGATAACAGTCAGCTTACTAATATTCACCTGGGTCTCAAGGGGTGTCAGGAACCAGGACAAATATGAGGACCCAGGTATGGTCACCCCCCAGGGCAGGACAGCAGAGCACGAGTTCCTAGGATATCCAGCCATGCCCTGTATAAGAAGGACACGGTGGAGGAAGCCAGAAGCAGGGGCCTCATATAGCATCTAGGAGTACACACAGTTAGATGCCCTGGAGAGAGGTGCCAAGTGGGGTGTGGGAGCCAGCTGACCAATACAGACAGAGCCCAAAGGTGAGAGTAAGAGGCACTTTTAGCTTTTTTAAAGATGCCAACCCAGGCTGTGCCCCATAGCACAGCCTGAAGTTGGGCCGATGTGGGTCGTGGCCACACAGGTACTTCCATCAGGACACAGTGGCCATGTGGCCTTGCCCGCTCACCTAGCTAAGTTGCTACTGACAAGACAACTGGGCCTGGCCTCTAGGGTGCTGGCAGCTGGTAAGGGCCAGAGTAACCTCCTACCGGCCAGGGCCAAGGTGCTTTCCCATCCTCAGGGCCAGTGTGCCCAGCTGGTCGGAGATGCAGAAGGAAGAGAGGGCAGGTCTCTCCTGGAGAATGTGCAGGCCACTCCCCTTGGTTTGGTTCTGCCTGAGTCTCTGTGATGCACCCCTTCCCTCACGGGGGCCGGCGGGGGGCGATGGACTCTGGAGACGGGCAGCCCGGGGTGGCAGTTCAGCCCCTCTACCTCTCAGCCTCCGCTATTCCTCAACTCCTTTGGGCCTCAGTGTCTTCAATATATAAATGGGGATAAAAGTAGTTCCCAAACGTCACATCCTTGTTCACTGTTTCGAATGTGTGAGTAAACACAGAGGGTCTAGGACAGTTCCTGGCACAACCGAAAGGACCTGATTGTCATTATCTATTATGCTTGTCTATGTATTTATAAATAGTTGTGATAAAGTAACCATCCCGTGTGGTGTGGTTGGGTTTCATGAAATACCTGAAGGATAAATAGTATGTGGTTAATCCATACTTAATTCTTTTTTTAATGTAAATTTTCTTTTTTTTAATGTTTATTTATTTATTTTGAAAGATGAGCAGGGGAGGGGCAGAGAGAGAGAGAGAGAGAGGGAGGGAGAGAGAGAATCCTAAGCAGACTCTGTGCCATCAGCACATAGCCTGATGCGGGGCTCAAACTCACAAACCATGAGATCATGACCTGAGCCGAAACTGAGTCAGACACTCAACTGACCGAGCCACTCAGATGCCTCAATCCATAGTTAATTCTTGAATATCTATAAATATATGGTCTGCTCTATAGATAATCCTTAATATTCAAAGCCTTTGGGACTGAAGTATATTTTTGGGCGTGTGAGTTCTTTAAATAAAAGACAAGCCACACTAACCTGTAAACTCTGTCTGGATGGTAACCTTCCAAACCTACTACAATGAAAGATGAGTAGATAAGGTCTTAGTGCTTTAAGAGACTCTGCTATTGTTGCTTTCTTTCCAGCAGGGAGTAGAGAGTCAGGGATGTCATAAAATGTTTCAAAGTGGCCCGGATTTTTAAAGACACAAAGGAAATGCTGGCTAGAAACATCCTAAGGGTCAAGTAAGAAATTTACTAGCTGGGCATTATTTTTTTCATTCACAGGAATTATACCGAACTTGATTCTCTTTTTTGCTTTTAGAAAGGTTATAAAAATATCAATTTTGTCCAACTCTATCTGACACACAGATTTTTAAACATGTTTTTATTTATTTATTGAGATGGGGGGGCAGTGAGGGAAAGAGTGCAAGCAGGGAAGGGGCAGAGAGAGAGGCAGAGAGAATCCCAAGTAGGTTCCACACTGTCAGCACAGAGCTTAACTCGGGGCTGGATCCCACGAACTGTGAGATCATGACCTGAGCCTAAATCAAGAGTCAGACACTTAACTGACTGAGCCATGCAGGTGCCCCAGACACACAGACTGTTAAATAATTTTGCATGGGCAATGTCACAGGTCATGATACTCTGTACCTTCCTTTAACTGAAGAAAAGTTCTAACTGTTTATGCCTAAGACTAAGCAAGGATCTCTCCTGCACGTGTTTGAATGTCACAAGTCATTCTCTTTTGCAGAAGTACCTGTCAAGCTCAAGTGATTTTCCCCTTGCTCTTGCATTTGGATTTAGCATTCACTGACAGCTTCTATGATGCTCTGTGGGTGCTGGAGAGCTGAGTCAGACACCACGGCGTCTGTTCCGGGGGGTTGGGCTCAGTCTGTTTTGGGGTGTGGGGGGGCGTGACAGGCTGTAAAGAGATGGCTCAGTGAGATCTGGCTGTGCCTTGGAGCAGGAGGCCTGGCCCCTCTCTTTCTTTACCACCCCCACTCCTGAGGTCCCCGCTCTCCCCACCTCTCCAGGCAGGCTCCCTGACTTGCTCCATGCTTCTGGGGGCTTCTTATTCCCTCTCAGGAGGCAGATCTAGACAGAGACAGGCTAAACTCCCAACCCCACAGTCCCTAGATGCACTTCATGCCTGCCCCAGGATGTGAGCATCCACACCCATGCCCTCTGACTCAGCACCCTGTACGACATTACTGTAGAAATGGCAGATGAGGCCACAGTCCCCACTGGGACATCCATACTTGATGCTAATGAACACAGTACTCTGAATGTCATCACACCAGGGCGGCCTTTCCCTTCTCCCCGAGAGGAAAGAGATAAACGTATCATTTATGCTACACCCAGGTACACATGGGATGGCCAGGTAAAGAGGCTCTCTCTCTCTCTCTCTCTCTCTCTCTCTCTTCCTCTGTCTCTCTCTCACTTGCTTTCTGCTTTTCTCCATGGGAAGCAGCTAAAGCCAAGTTTGGGCCATTCAGAGAGTCTTGGATTCCACCACGAGAAGGAGAAACAAGAATGAGGCCACAGGAGTGGATGGCTCTCCTCGTGGACAGCTGGCCTACGGCGAGGGCGGGACTGACAGGAAGAGGGAAACATAGGTATGTGGGAACACTTCCTTTTCATTTGTAAGCCAAATGATTCCAGCAGCTTGAGCAAAGCTAGACAAGAACCCTCAGGAAAGAAATTGGCCATAACCTTCGGGGGTGCTCAGCGGCCCTGACTCAAGAGACCCTGACAGGTAGGCTGGAACTCTCTGCCAGGAGACAAAGCCGGAAGGTACCTTCCACATAGTATTTCTCTCTCTCTCTAAATCTCCCCCTCTCTCCTCTCTCTTCCCTATCTCTTTCTCTACAGGCCCCTATGTCCGTGGGAACAATGGAGAGTGCAGTCAAGCAAGTGCTTTGGGACAGCAGGTTGGCTGAAAAGTCTAGAAAGAGCCTGAAACCGCTACATGTAAAGATGACTTTTCTTCAGAAACAGAAGTCTGATTCTTCCCCTCTGCTGGAATTCGCAGAGTCCTTTCTTCCCTCAAAGGACAGGAACAATGTCACACTGTATGTTTCGGCTGTTTCCCTCAACCTATGCTGTCTAGACTCTGTGTGCTTTCAGTTAAAAAACAAAATAAAATAAAAATAAAAACAACCCTTCGCCACCTAGGCACCACTCTACCATCTTAAAACTATTTCTGGCAGGAGAAGAATGCTTCATTCAGGAGCCGCCCCGACGGGGAGACCAGTGGGAGAGAAGTGAGCCTGGACATGGTGGCCTCTCAGAACAGGACCCAGCTCCCAGGAGCCCAGCATCACCTGACCCGGAGTCTGATTCTCCATGTGCCGGGCATTTTCCAACAAGCAAAACAAAAGAAAGCAAAAGGCCTTCTTTATCTCAGAGAACCTTCCACTTTCTTCTGAATCGACGGGCTAAGGCTGCCCAGAGAAAATGATGCTTTAAGATGTTAAGATTGAGACCTGCTGCTGGCCGCCTGGCCTATCGGGCCTGAGAGGGGTCACCCATGCTGTCGGTCTCCACAGTTAGTAGCAGAATGCAGATGTAAGTTCTTAAATGAGGCTTCCACGGCTATTCATCCAAGAAATACTTTCTGAATTCCTACCGTATGCCAGGCAGCAGCGAGAAATGGTTTTCCCAACCGTTTCTAGCAAAGGAACACATTATAAGAGGTAGGTTCATTCAAAGAAGAGGCAGTATCAAAGAGAGTGATCTATATTTGTTGATAAAGGAGGTCACTTTTAATCACTCCAGCATGTTTTTTTTTCCAAACATGCATTTTACTGAAGGTAATAAAATAGTTACAGCTAAGAAAAAAAAAAGCATTCCATTCTTTTATCAGATACTGAGGCCTAGAGAAACACCATTCTCCTCCTTAAAAAGTAGAGTGGCCATGGCGGAATTCAGAAGAATCATCTGATTTCTTCTCCTAATGGAGTAGGGTTCTTGCTATCTGATTTATTTTGTGGCTGTTGTTGTTTGTTTTTATTTTAACAAAAATTCCAGTGAACGAATGTATCTGATTTAAAACAGCGCGCTACCAAGGGCGACGCCGGGAGTGTCCCAACTGAGGAAGAGAGACAAAGCCAGGGTCCTAGAGCATACCGCTCAAGGTTTGTTAAAAGTCCAGGTGCTTAAACCTTAGGAAGGTTAGTTATTAAGTCCAGATAGAAGCGATGCAGAGGAAAAGCACTCTGCACCTTGGATAATAAACCCCCTTTTGCCACGGGGGAGGGGCAGATACCACCACTCCTGTTCCGGGCTGAGGGAGTCGCACTTTGGGCTGGGCTGGAGCAAGGGCTCCCACATGACAGAGATGGCACTCATCACAGCTGCTCATCTCACCCCAGTGGGCAGGGCTGATGGCTGGGCTGGTCAGCTATGCTAAGTATCCGGGGGAAGAATTTCCATTACGAGGGGTATGGGACTGACTGAACCCCCACTGTGGGGCAGTCTGCTGCGAAAGGAGAAACTATAATTGCCAGCGAAACGCCTCCAAACAGTCATGAGTTAAGTGATTCCTTTCCAGCTCGACAATCCATATGAAAAACTGCAGACACGTCTATGCAAGTACTACCATACACGTGCCCACATGCGCACGTGTGCCCACCGACGTGCCTGGGACTGCGTGTGTGAACACCTCCCACCATGGAACCTGGAAGCAGGGTCAAATCCGCACCGACATTCCTGAAAAGCCACGCGGTGCCTGAGTTGAGCCTCACCTGGGCCTCTTGTCTGTGGTGGCGACACACATGTGCTGGGAGGGCACTGCTGTCCACTTCTTCGCCTCCGTGACGAGAGCTTCCGCGTCCACCAAGCCAAATCCGTAGAGATGGCTAACTGAAAAGACAGAGCCTTCAGATCCCGCCTCATCCTGTCCCCCAGGAATGGAGCAAGGCTCCACGCTCACAACCCACTTGGCTCCTACACAGGGCACCTGATCTACAGTTGCCACAGGACAGACCACCTGTGTCACTCTATGGCTGCAAGGGCGCGGGCCATCATCTAGAAGCCCCGGGCGGCAGGACCGGCCCTTCTGAGGACTGCTCCGAGATCCCAGCCACTTTACCCTCTCCCTGGACTGTACTCCTTCAGGTCAGGGGTACGGGCCAGCCACTGTAGCCCATCTCAGTGCCGAGTAGAAAAAGGAGTGTTGAGAGCACCTACTACTCTCTTTCTGGGAGACAAGGTTGGGTTTCTGTACAGTGAAGGGACTTGTCAGCATCTGAGCTCCCTGAATCATAAACCAGACAAGAGAAACAAAGCCTTAAACCCGTTGGTTCACGTGGCCATGGTGTGCAATAAACAAGAAAGCAAAGCCACGCTCATCTTTTTTGCCATCTTCTTTGCCTGCTAAACTCGGACCGCACTGGGGGGATGTGGCATTGTGCAGCACACGGACGATGCACGCTTGTGAGTTGGCCTGATCCAGTGTTTAATTTGGCCGTGGCAGGAGAGTTTCAAAGTTTAATTTAAGAGGCAAGGTCAAGAACTAGATACAATCTATTTTCCTATTTAATTAGGCCAACATTGAAATGTAGGTCAGCTCTTGTTACAGCACGGCACTACCACCGACATTCCTGCGAAACAAAGATGCATTAGGCCTGCCTGATCAATGGCTTTCTTATTAAAAGGAATGTCGCTTGGAACTCACAATAACAACACTTGTCCCATATTTTACAGATAGTAGTGATATCAGGCTTGGTGTCGAAACAGTTGGGCCTGAGCTTCAGGAAAGGAAAAAAAGTCCTCCCTAACATACCATGGCTGAATGTAAATCTTTTTCAAGCATCTCTGGTAAGAAGCCATATAAACAAAGCCAATGGCGCAGTCCTGTAATTATCTGCTTAAGAGGCTCCAAATAGCTGGGTTACGAGCCCTGACTGCAGGTAGATTTCATGGAACCTATGACTGTCCCAGGCTGGGTTGGGGGAAGAAACCTTGCTGCTCTAGGAGTTACTTTTATAACACAGACAGAAGTTTTATAGTTAGAAAGTAACTTGCATAACTATCTCAAGTGTCCTTATTGTACAGATAAGGAAACTGAGGGCCAGTTTCAAAACCGTATTGCTCCTCAGGGCTAAGAATGCAAGCTGCCCTTAGGTGGCACACAAATAAACATTATTTATTTATCTTAATATCATGCATTTGTTCTGATATGCATTAGGAAAAAATAAAAGTACACACCAAACCCATGTTTAACTAGATGTAATAAAGTTTTCTTCTAAAATATACATATTTTTGAAAGAGAGAGAGAGAGAAAGAGTACAAGCAGAGGAGGGGCAGAAGGAGAGAAAGAATCTTAAGCAGGGTCCACATCCAGCTTGGAGCTTGACTCCAGCTTGGAGCTTGACTCCAAGCTCAATCTTACATGAGATCATGACCTGCGCCGAAATCAAGTTGGACGCTCAACTGACTGAGCCCCCCAGGTGCCCCTAAAATACATTTCTTTATGTAAAAAAAAAAAAACGCAAGTCAGTTTAAAGAGAACTATTATACCAGTACTGGTACAGGTGCTCTCTGGATGTGGCAAAACTCATGATGTTTAGGGAACCCTGAGTTCTACTGATCTTGGGTTTTTTTCCTTCATGTCAGTGTGAGGTTCCAGGATACCTTTCTTTAATCTCTAGCTACATACATCTCACTCGTGTCACACACAGTCAATGTCACTTGGGGATTCTTTTTGAGAAACTCCTGTCACCCCATTAATAGAAGTGTCAGCAGACGACCCAGTGGGCCCCCTGGGACAAGCCGACCAGTCGCTGCCCAGCCCAACAGGAGCCACCGCACCTTTGTGGCCAGCACCGTTGACTTTCCAATCATTCGCTTTCAGGTGTGCCGGCCTGGAAGTCTTCACCAGCAGGTGCTGGACGTCCCTCCAGGTTAACTGGCTGCTGCAATGACACAATGACAGACCGCTGAAGCCCACACAGGACTATCCACCGTGGCTTGTTGGGAGCCAGCCCTGAGTCAGGACTTAAGGAATTCTGGCAGACTCCCATTTCTCAGCAAGGGTTTATTTCATAACCTCTTTGTAAAGAATGGTTTCCAGAGATTACATCCTAAGATAAAATAGGGCAGTGGGTGACCTAAAATCCCTAGCATTAAAAACCCAGCCCTACTGCCAAGGTGTACCTGAGTGCACAAGGGCTAGAGAGGAAACTGAGGCAGCAGAGAGAGGGACTTCCTTATGTTTACAAGTACGAGGGGCTAGTCTTCATCATAACCAGCAACTGGTGAGGTGCACAAGAGCATGCTCAAGTCATCATCTGCCCAGACCCCATCCCCCTGTAGATCCACCTGCTACCAATTATAACTTGAGAGTTTAGTAATTCTCAATTTATAATGCATTTGTTTTGGTGCGAAGTGGAAACATCTCATTGAAAGAATGCATGCCCACTAATAAAAATGCATAGATGAGAATTTTTTTTGAGTCTAAGATACATGGTCCTATCTTTTTAATGCCTCTGAAACCAGGATCCATCTTATGATGATAGATGGTACTCTATCATAGTCCCCTTTGTCCACAGCATCAAGACTAGGTCGCAGATGGATGCTGGAAGCATCCTAGATGGAGTCTGCACCCTCTCCTCTGGACCGGTGCCTGCCCTAACCCATAGTGGTTACAATGGTCCTTCCAATCACCCACTCTGGGTGTGTGCTTAAAAATATACATAACATAAAATTTATCCTCTTAACCATTTTTTCTGATCCAGAGCAGTGTCCTTGGTACCTTCCCACTGTTGTACATCCATCATAAACCCTCCATCTCCAGAACTTTTTCATCTTCCCCAATTGGAACTCTGTCCCCATGAGACACTAACTCCCTGTTTCCTCCTCCCTCCAGCCCCTTGGCAACCACCATTCTACTTTCTGTCTCTATGCACGTGACAACTTTGGGAACCTTATATAAATGGAATCATATGGTACTTGTCCTTTTGTGACTGGCTGATTTCACTCAGAATAATGTCCTCCAGCCTCATCCATGCTGTAGCAGGTGTCAGAATTTCCTTCCTTCTTAAGGCTGAACAATACTCCATTGTTTGTATAGACTGCATTATCCATACATCTGTTGAGTGGGCACTTGACTTGCTTCCTCCTTTTGGCTATTGTGAGTCACACTGCTATGAACATGCGTGTACAAAGAGCTCTTCAAGTCTCTGCTTTCAATTCTTTTGGGTAGATACCTACACACAGAATTATAGGATCACGTGGTACATCTTTAAGTTTCTGAGGACCCAGGACACTGGTTTCTACAGTGGCTGAACCATTCTATTTTTCCACCTCTTTGTCTGTTGTCCACTGGGACCTCACCGTGGTTTGAGTCTTGGGGCATACGTGCATTCCTCCCCTGGGGCTCACTCTCTAGGCGCTAGCCTCAGGCTTCTGTGACTTCTCCAACATATTCTTATTGTTGCACCAGGGACCTCATTGACCTCCTGGCCACCTTCCTCCAGTCAGTCCATTAGTCCAGTTTCTAGGTCTTTGCTCGGCTCTCTGCCCCGTATCCACTGCCCCTCTTGAGGCCCCATGGCCAACCTCATAGTTCAAGGAGGTTTCCGAGGCTCCATGTGGCCCAAGGCTTTATACAGGCATAGGCTTTAGAGTTCAGCCAGGGAGGATAGGGCTGCACCCTGTGTGACCTGTGTGACCCGACAAGTTACTACTCATGTCGGCATCCTATCAAGAATGGCTAAAGCCAGTCTACCCAGGAGTTCAGCATAAGGTGCCAGGAAGCATGAGCTTCCGAGTTCAGGACAGCACAGAATGGGTGCAGAAAGGGAGAATGTTAGAAACCATCCCAGGGTGCCTGGGTGGCTCAGTCTGATAAGCTTCTGACTCTTGATTTTGGCTCAGGTCATGATCTCATGGTTCGAGAGTTCAAGCCCTGAATCAGACTCCGCACTGCCTGTGTGAAGCCTGCTTGGGATTCTCCCTCTCTCCCTGTCTCTCTTCCTCTCACCACTCTCATGCTCTCTCTCTCTCTCTCTCAAAATAAACAAATTAAAAAAAAAAAAGGAAATCATCTCATTATGAGGACTTCCATTTTATTTTGGACTCTCTTACCAAAATCACAAATATAGTTGTATGAAAAACACATCTAAGAAACAGCATTGAAAATGTTATTCAACAAAGAAAGGATTCATGGAAAGTCTCAAGATTGCCACAAACTGGGATGACCTACGTACAGATCTTACCCGTGACGGTTTTCTCCATTTTCGTTACATGCTGTCCACAGGCCCTCCCTGACCCCCTGAGATTTTCTCCACCTGCGACGATCTGGCTTTGCCCTGATGTCTTCTACGTACAAGTTAACAGTGTTTGAAGGCAATGCCAGGCACGTGAGCAGCAGGCCTGCTCCCTGGACACGTGAGCTGGGCTCATCTCCAATCTCCTCACCTCAGGCCTGCAGAGTCCCTTGTTACAACCTGTCCCTTCCCTTCCTTGACTGGTCCTGCAGGCATACATGCTCAAAGCTGATGGTTTTATTTTTAGAATGAAATTCTTTTTTTTCTTTTAATTTTTTAAATATTTAAGAGATGGAGTATGGCGGGCGAGGGGCAGAGAGCGAAGGAGACACAGAATCTGAAGCAGGCTCCAGGCTCTGAGCTGTCAGAACAGAGCCAAAGATGGGACTCGAACTCACAAACTGAGATCATGACCCGAGCTGAAGTCAGCTGCTTAACCGACTGAGCCATCCAGGGGCCCCAAGCTGACGCTGTTTTCAATAAAGTTTACTTGACACTGTTTTCAATAAAGTTTACTTGACTCGCCACCTGCACGCTTGTGAGTAGCATCTAAAATACTGAGGAAGATGAGAGGTTTCATGTGTCCACAGGCCAAGTTTAATGGGACAAGCTGGCATGAAATGAAGCTTGTTTTCTATTTAGTTTTGACCAACAAAATTCCTTGCATGTTTCCAATAAAGAATGGAAGGAAATATAAAACAATGAATTGCTAAGTATGTGAATGCCACTTTCCACACAAGTAACTAATTATTTAGAGTTGTTTGCTTTTTTTTTTTTTTTTTTTCTTAAAGAGCCTTAGGACACAGAAGCTAGCACTTTGGCCTGCAAGTCGAAAATAGTTAGTTATTCCTTTGTTAAACTGGTAGCATTTGAGTTGTATGCCCTTTTGCCTTGTACGAATCAACATGCAAACATACATAACTGTAAGGATTGAAGCAATCCAAATGTCATTTTTTGAATCATTTAAAATCTCATCTATAATAACTGGCAACCTCAAATGGCTGGCTTAATCTGAGCCAGTTTTGATGTCTTAACTGAATTTGTTTTTGACACCATAATTGCATGTTCTTTCTGGCCCATTCACACGCTAACAACTCAGAGTTTTTATTTGGCTTAGGACAGATGAAACATCACCATTGCATTGTCAATTTACCAACCAAAGTTTATAAAGATCAGCTTGTGGCACCCTGAAGTGGGATTTTGGTGTGTGATGCTGCATGGGAGGTAGGCTTGGGGTTCAGGCCCACCCTGCTCTCTGTGGTCCTACAAAGGGCAGGAGATGGTGAGGTTTAACAAGGAAATGAAGGAGGGGTGCCTGGGTGGCTCAGTCCGTTAAGCGTCTGACTCTGGATTTCGGCTCAGGTCATGATCTCACGTTTCGTGAGATCGAGTCATGCATTGGACTCTGTGCTGAGAGCATGGAGCCTGCTTGGGATTCTCTCTCTCTTACTCTCTCTGCTCCTCTCCCTCCCTCAAAATAAATAAATAAATAAACATAAAAATATGTATTAAAAAATTAAAAAAAGAAAAGAAGGGAAGGAATCTCTTTATGTCCATTAAGGATGGCCTTGAAATGGACCATGACCTGACCCATGCTCCAACATAGATGAACTTTGAGGACGTTGTGTTATGTGAGCCAGTCACGATGTATCAAATCCTGGATGATTCCACTTATGTGAGGTGCTTAGAGCAGTCAAACTCATAGAGACAAAAAGTATAAGGTGATAGCCAGAGCCTGGGGGAAGGGTTATAGGTAGTGCTGTGGGCTGAATCCTGTCCTCCCAAACTCATATATTGAAGCCCTCCCCACAGTACTCAGAATGTGACTGTATTTGGAGATACAGTGTCTTTAAAGAGGTAATTAAGGTAAAATGGGATCGTTAGGGTGGATCCTAATCCAATATGATTGGGGTCCTTATAAAAGGATGTAGATACATACATAGATGGAGGGAAGAACACCTGAGGACACAGGGAAAAAGTGGAGTCTCCCACTTTCTCTGCCCTTCCCCTACTTGCACCGTTTCTGACTCTCTCAAAATACAGAAAGTTTAAAAAATGGTTAAAATGGTAAATTTTATGTTATGAGTATTTTACTGTGTTAAAACCTTACAGAAAACAAAGGAAAAGAGGGGAAGGCAAGTGGGAACTTACTTTGCTTCTAAAGCCAAGGCGATGATGCCCGCCACCATGGGGGCTGAAACCGAGGTCCCAGTGTGGCCATCGGTGCAGCGCTGGCGCAGATCTGTGGTGACCTAGGTGACAAGAGGCTGAGTCAGCTCCCAGATGTCGGAAGCTACTCAAAAGGCTGTAGTACACATTTATATCTCTGCAGTCAAGTTTTTTTTTTTAATGTTTATTTATTTATTTTGAGAGAGACGGGGAGTGGCAGAGAGAGAGGGAGAATGAGAATCCCAAGCAGGCTTGTGCTACCAGGGCAGAGCCCAACGTGGGGCTCGAACTCAGGAACCGTGAGATCATGACCTGAGCCAAAACCAAGAGTCAGATGCTTAACCAACTGAGCCACCCAGACGCCTCTCTGCAGCCAAGCTTTGTGTCATATATTCCCTGCTAATCTGCTTTGCTCGCATGTGTAAAACACGGACCCACTGCAGGGATGAGCTAATTACAGACTGAGAACCAGGAGACAAGGGGGACAAACAGTTGGAAGCCGCAGAAGCTCGCTGCTGCAGGTTAGCATGCTGATACACAAGGGTAAGACAAAATGAAACAAAGAGGGCCTTCCATGTCAGAGTCCCCATGGCATGACCACCTGCCCTAGCCCACGTGAACGACCCCCAAGTCACCCTTGACTTCAGAGCAGCTGGAGACCCGTGGGGGTGCCCAGGTGGCCTGGACAGTGTCTCTGCCTTTAGCCAGATCAGAGATCAGCCATAGAAGGTCACAGATCCCGCTCCACCAAGACATCCTCCTCAGATCGTTGACTGTGTCCCAAAGCACCCAGTTCCATCTGTAGCAGCAGATGAAGCTGGCGAGTTCCCCACCTTCACAGCGCCTGCTGTATGGGACAGTGAAGCTGGCCATTCCCCTTGGGAAAGCACAGCAAACTGCAGGGGCTCTGCACGCCTTCCTCTGAGGCACCAACTCCCAGCTGTGTGGGTGGATTGATTCTGGGCCCCACAAGCCCACAGCCCGATTTGTCCCTGGCCTTTGAGCTGAAATGAAGAAGGGGCACCAGGGAAGCACTTGGGTGGGTTCAGCGGTGCCACACCTACTGCGCTAGATGGGACTCTGGCCCGCAGGCTACTCCTGTGTGCTCTGCAGATGGAACTAAGGTTGCTAATCGGCAGACCTTAAATCAGCAAGAATATCCTAGGTTATCCAGTGGGCGCAGTGTAATCACCAGGGCCCTAAGAAGTGGAAGGAGGCAGAAAAATGTGTCAGAGAGATGAGGCAGAAGAGGGACCCAAGTCATCATTGCTGGCTTTGAAGAGGGAGATGAAGAAACATAAGCCAAAGAATGTGGCGGCAGTGGGGGAGGAGGGGGTGGCGGCAGGAGATGCTGGGAAGAGCCTTTAGCAGACAGCCCACCAGGAAACAAGAGCTCAGTCCTACAACCACAACAAAGTAAATTCCGCCAACAACCTGAACGAGCACAGAATGAATTTTCCACCAGAACCTCTAGAAGGGAACACGGCCCGGCAGGCACGTGGATTTCCGCCTCGGGGGACTCAGAACAGACTCCTCGGAGGCTGCTGCACTTCTGACCTCATGAACTGTGAGATAATAAATCTGCGGTGTTTAAGCTAAGTTTGGGATCATTTGTCACGACAGCAGTTGGAAACTGATCCCCCACCAACTGCAAGCCTTCAGGAGCTGATCTGCATAACCCTGGAGACTGAATTTCCCCAGTGATAATAATCCAGATCCTCTTCCAAACAGACCATTCTTCCTTCGTCACATTCCGGCTGGGCTGCGATCACCCTGTGAGACAGGATCTAGCCTGTCTCTCTCTCACACACACAGGAAGGATTGGACAGAAACACTGGCAGAGCCCAGCCTGCTCCCCCCTCCTGGTTCAGCAGGACTGAGGGAACCTGATGTTAGGAAGGGCAGCTGAGGGTAGGGAAGTTGGGACAAGGATGCAGCCTTCCTGATCCCAGGATCTTCATCTGCAAATGGGCATAACTATATGTCCTTTAAAATGCTTCTAGTGGAAGTCACAGCTGGCACCTGAAACACACTTACATTCAGTAAATGGTGGCCAGTGAGGGAAACTGAGGGTGTCTGGGCGGGAGGCCAAGCTTCCAAGAGCAAGTGGGGCCCATGGCCGGCTCTGCAGGTTTTGAGAAAGGGCTACTGGGGAGTGAGCAGAGGGTCCGCCATGTAGGGAGGGGACGGCTCAACCGAGATGAGCAGCCCCCTTCCTGAGACCAAACGTCATGCATGGTACTCTGCTTGTGTTCAGTAAATGAAAGAAAGAGCCAAGGAATAAATGAAAGAGATGCTCGCGTTAGGTGTTACTCCATTTGTCAAGGGTCATGAGTCAGCACCAGGCAATCTCACCCTCCAGGCAAACGCTGCCTGGCATTCATTAAAGGGCACGGAAGGGACAGAGCCTCAATTTCCAGCTGACACCTCCCTGAACTGCCCAGACTGCAAGCTGCCAAAAGTTCAGAGCTTGGAAGCTCTCTAAGGGGACTCATAGCAAAAACTTGGCTCTAGTTGAGCTGAAAACAACAATAACAACAAACAAAAATGCCGTCCGTACTCTCAAAGATTCCAGCCCAGCAAGAATTGACTCATTTTCTCTTTTACCCTCCTCTTAACTACCCACATGTTATTGCTCAGAGAAGAGACTTAAGAAAGAAAAAAGAATCAAGGCATTTTGTAGCTAAGGTGTGTGCACATGCAGTATGATTAATTAAGCAAATAAAGCTGCGAGCCCTGCTCCCAGAGTTGAGAGACAGGGTCGTCCTGGCAGGAAGCCTCTGGTACAAAGTGTTCAATGACCCAGTCTCCACCCCACATGCCTCCAGCCAGCAGGCCTGTTTAACAAGACTCCGGCAAGTCCATGTTCAAATGAAGCTGGATTCCTAAATGAACAGGACACCGTGCAGAATCTCGGCCGCCTGTCCCAGGGGCACGTGCTTCAGTAGAAAAGGAAAATAAATTAATACCTTTGTTAACTAGCCCGGGCCACTGCCAGGCTGGCGGCGGAACAGCCATGACTGACCTTTCAACTGGTACAGAGCAAAGTGGGGAACAGGGAGCCTGTATGCTCCCGCAGAAAAACGTAAAAATAAATTTGCAAATAATTTCTCGAGATGCGATGAAGCAGCAGGAGAAATAAAAAAAGATGCTAGTGAGCTTGCTTTCAAATTAAACCGTGTCTGGCCAGCTCCACGGTCTCATTTTTTAAACGTCTAAAAAGCAACTTAATGACTGTGCATTTGGATTCTGCATTAATTTCAGCTCAAAATCCTCCCCCTCTTTACTTTTCTTAAAGCAGGAAAGCCTGTAGGGAAGGAAGAAACACAAATGCCACCCATATGCTAAATGGAAACACTTCTTAAAAGATAAATCACACTGATGTCCATTGAAGTGAATGTAACAGACAGAAACCACGGTTCAATTTGAATGGTCCAGGGCAAGTCCTTTTGTTAGGGAGACAATGGCCTGGAAGAACACTTGGATCTCTAAAATCAGTATAAAACCAAGACTTTCTCTTCCTCTCTTGGGCACGTTGAAACTGAAGTGGTCAGCTGGATCCCAAGCGATGTGACCACAGAAATTTAGAGAGCTAAAAGGAGGCACGGTGCTGAGAATGCACCCCGTTCTTAAATGCTATTTTTAGATCTCTAAAGCCAGAGAGGGTTTTAATTGGTATTTTGTGCAAAAATTAGAAAGGCAGGGCCTGGGGAAGGTTGCCAAGGGACTGGGGTTTCCCTCGAAGTACAACCAGTTCACTGATGGGAGAGGTTGGTACCCTGGGAGCCGGTACAAACTGGCCTCAGGGGAAAAGAAACTTATTCCCAAAGGGCTGGAGGAGCGTTCCCTAAGCTCTCTGCCTGGCCAAGAGGACTCACGATTTTCCGCTCGTAGAATGCCCCGCTGCTGTAGGTGGTGGCCAGGGTGGATGCGCACTCTTCCAGGTACCATGGCTTGTATCCGTTCTCGGTGGTGCTGCTCACGGATATGGTGTAGATGCTGTTGGTGTAGCCATCACAGGAACAGTGGTCCCCCTCTCTCCCGCCATTCCCAGAAGCCCAGACAAAAATGGAGCCCAGGCCCTGCCGACCCTACACAGGAAGAAGGACAACAAGGTGTCAGTCAGCCCTGGCAGCTAGAACCTCAAAGCGTGGGTCTCACACCAGCCCAGAGTTCTTCCCTCAGACTGTCCCTCCTAAAGGTCTAAGAAGGATGCATTCAAGGGTGCCTGGGTGGCCCAGTCACTTATGTATCCAACTCCGGCTCAGGTCATGATCTGACAGTTTGTGAGTTCGAGCCCCCGTGTCAGGCTCTGTGCTGATAGTTCAGAGCCTGAAGCCTGCTTCGGATTCTGTATTTCCCTCTCTCTCTCTCCCCCTTCCCCACTCATGCTCTATCTCTGTCTCTGTCTCTCAAAAATAAATAAATATTAAAAAAAAAAGGATGCATTCAAACTGCATGATGCCACCAAGGACATAATTCTGCAGGCTTCTGTTTTATTTTAAAGGATTCTTTTTTGTTAACATTTATTTAATTCTGAGAGAAGGAGGGGGGGAGGGGCAGAGAGAGAGGGAGACACAGAATGTCAAGCTGGCTCCAGGCTCTGAGCCACTCACAGAGCCCAACGTGGGGCTCGAACACACAAAGCGTGAGATCATGACTTGAGCCAAAGTAGGACGCTTAACTGACTGAGCCACCCAGGCACCCCTCCTGTTTTATTTTAACAGAGCACTTCTGCCTGTGCCAACAGCCTTAATGCTGCAGAATCACAGGATCACACTGAGGAGATGGCCCAGAAAGACCTCTCTGTTCTTCATGAGAAAATCAAGGGCCCCCATACAAGCTGTTTATTCCAGAGTCCATGCCTGTAATTTCCATCATAATGTCCTTTCATCACAAAAAGCAATATTACTGAGATGAAACTTGATGGCTGAATTTATAACATTAATTTTTCTGAATTGAAAGAGCTGGCCCTGTGGGGCAGAGGGTGAATTTTCTTGAAAACCCAGTGGAAGAGGCATATGTCTTGGAGAGCAAGCTAATTTTTTTTAATTGTTTAATGTTTATTTATTTTTGAGAGACAGAGAGAGACAGAGCATAAGTTGGAGAGGGGCAGAGAGAGAGGGAGACACAGAATCAGAAGCAGGCTGAGCTGTCAGCACAGAGCCTGACATGGGGCTGGAACCCACGAACCATGAGATCATGACCTGAGCTGAAGCTGGATGCTTAACGGACTGAGCCACCCAGGTGCCCCAGAGCAACCTAAGTTTTGAAAAGTGGGGGTGGGACTGTGAATTCTGGGTGAAGATTCAACAGGTAAAAAGGATCATAGTCCAGAATGCCCTGGCTGCTCATGGCCATCTTATGAGGGCTTCTGAGGGTCCCCGCCATGGGTATGCATTCAAGCAGTCAGATGGTCAACGTCAACCAAGGCCAGCGCTTCACCTGTACATAGGTTTTTATTTTTAAGAAAGCATACATGAGAACAAGTCTTTGAGAGGCAGTGCTGGTCAGGGTAGCTTCCTGCAGCTCTGTTCCATCCCACACCCCCAGAAGCAATGATTTCCGACCCAACCAAGTCACAAATGCCAGCTAAGATGAACTAATCTGAGACAGAACTATTCTGCCCGAGTGGCTGGACCTGTTGGTGGTGCTCGGCCAGCCCCAGAGAGCAGTGCCAACACTCATGTGGGTGAAACTGGACCCACAGGGCTGGTAACTTTGGTGTCCTTGCCAAGGACCCTCCTTTCCAAACATGTGGGAGGAAATTGATACTTACGCCCAACAACTGGCCAATTTAAAGAAAACTTGCAATGGAATTCTGGGATCCCCACAGAGTTCAACTGAAGCCTTGCTGCTGACTCTGGGAGCATTATGCTCACTCGGAGGTTAAGTCTATCCCAGGCTTAGTGGACCCACCTGCTCTGAAAGCCCCATGACGTTCCATTCTGTAGACCAAGTGGACTATAGTTCCTTGCCCTTTTGTGCCTATTTGTCATGACTCTGACATTTCCTCCAGTTTCCAACCTGAGGCTCTCAAGGCAGCCCACGGAAGCTCCCTCATGCTCACCCAATCCCACTGCTCAAAGCTTCCTCACTCACTCTGCTTTCTATGTCTCCCAGGGTGGGAGGAGGGGCGTCCACATGGCCACGAGCTCCACAGAAAGCTTACTCGCATTTAGGAAAAAGGTCAACCTTCTGGAAGAAAGGCACAAAGTACCTTAGAAATGGGTGTGTCTGCATGCAATTATCTTTGAAAGTAGTTCATAGAGACTGAAATCCAAATAAAAAGGTATTTAACCCGTCAGAGCCTATCTTTATTCCATGCAGATTATTTATTTATAAAAGATGGTCATTTTGCTAAGTGGAACCTAAAACCTTATTGTTCCAGAAGCACAGAGAATTCCCCCAGACAGCACTTCTCACACTCGAGCATGCACACAGGTCACTTGCTCCATGGCAGACTCAGGCTTGGCAGGTCTGAGGGGATCCCAAGATTCTGTATTTCTTTAAAATAGTTTTTTTTAATGTTTATTTATTTATTTTGAGACACAGAGAGAGAGACAGTAGGCAGGGGAGGAGCAGAGAGAGAGGGAGATAGAGAATTCCAAGTAGGCTCCATTCTGTCACTATAGAGCCTGATGTGGGGCTCAAACTCACAAACCATGAGATCATGACCTGAGTCAAAATCACAAGTCAGATGCTCTACTGACTGAGCTACCCAGATGCCCCGACATTCTGTATTTCTAATGAACGCCCAGGCGAGGTCTGTGTGGCTGCTTCCGGACCCCACTTTGGGTAATAAGGGCCTAAAATGCCAAAGGCATATTCTACCTTACACTGCGCAGTTACTCCTAGACCAATCCATTCTCACAGGTGTCGAGGCATCGAAAACCTTTTTCCCTCCTGAAAAGTCTCCTAAAGAGAATGTGAACATGAGGTAGAGAAAACACCCAGGTCTGAGGTGTGGGAGATATGTTCGCCGTCTCTGAGAATTTCATGTTCATTTCCC
Source organism: Paguma larvata (assembly GCA_030068075.1). Lineage (NCBI taxonomy): Eukaryota > Metazoa > Chordata > Mammalia > Carnivora > Viverridae > Paguma > Paguma larvata. The sequence goes on along the minus strand of CM057827.1, from coordinate 122,858,750 downwards.
AGGTCAGGGAAGCCACAGTGCAGAAGCTATAGGAGACGATGGTTCAATCCCAGGCATGATTTTGTGTTTCTGTTCAGGACAGCCACAACCTCAACCCGATGAAAACCTATTTCAGCATCCTGCCTGGGAGGTGAAGAGTTCATCTATGAACTCTGAAGCACCGTTCCTGATGGTTAGCAAATGCCTGGCAACTGGGCAAGGCCAGCCTTTCCAGGCTCAGCCATGGTAAAACTCCTCTTCAGGATGACAAGCCAAGTGAGGGATAAAGCTTCCTAAGGACTGACACTAGGCACATCCCTACCCCAAAGTATGGTCTCTGAAGTCTCCAAACCACACCCTCCACTAGAGATGAAGTCAGACTTGACAGAGAAAGACTGTAGGTGACAAATGGGGCATCGATGAGGAAAAACAGATGGGGGAATGTGGTCTGGTTTGAGATCACCAAATTTCTAGGAGGATTTTCAGTGACAACTTTAGGCGGCTAGGATTTAAGGCTCCCTGTATGACATATTTTACTTCAGAATGACTGAAAAAAAAATGAAATGACCTCAGTATTTCAAGAAGCTGTGACAAGAATGACGGGGAACCACATGGTCCCCTCTGCAGCTTCCTCACCCCCTGACAGCCTGATAAAGCCAATGCTGCTTGGAATTCAGCATGCAAAGAGCCCCTCTCTGTAGCTCCAGGCTTTCCAAAGTCCTCCATGGGTTTGTCTACACAAACCCAAGAAAACTTGAGATACCAAACAATCCTTTGGGGCACCTGGGTGGCTCAGTCGGTTAAACATCTGACTTAGCTTGGGTCATGATCTCGAGGTCCTTGGGTTCAAGCCCCGCGTCGGGCTCTGTGCTGACAGCTCAGAGCCTGGAGCCTGCGTTGGATTCTGTGTCTCCCTCTCTCTCTGCCCCTCCCCTACTCATGCTTTATCTCTCTCTGTCTCTCAAAAATAAAGAAACATTGAAAAAAAAAAAAGAAAGAAAACAATCATTTATGGAGCACCTGGGTGGCTCAGTCAGTTAAACGTTGGACACTTGATTTTGGCTCAGGTCGTGATCTCATGGTTTGTGGGATTAAGCCCCATGTCGAGCTCTGTGCTGACAGCATAGAACCTGCTCGGGATTCTCTCTCTCTCTCTCTCTCTCTTTCAAAAATAAATAATTTTTAAAAACTTAAAAAAAAAGAAAGAAAACAATCATTTACTTCTCTAGGAAATGGGGTGCCCTGTCCTAAGACATCAGATCTTTAGAAATAATCCCCTAGAATAACACATGATTAGGATTAACACCATTCAAAGCAGTATCTGCCACACAGAAAACGTGATATCTCATTTACAGCTTAAATAAATTAAGCTTAACTCTTAGGATGTTCCACTTGTCATCAAGAGTGACATCCACGTGATCTAGTGGGTGGTAGGAGCTGAGAACTGGGAAGAAAAGGTATTTTTACTTGGCAGTCCCTTGTAGGCAGCAGCTGACTTGGTCACAGAACCTTCCAGCAGCCCTGGGCTAGCACCTGGCATAGCTCAGGTGTTCAGCAACCTGAAGGAAGCAGCCTTTGCACTTTCTTGGAGTTATGGGGAGAGAAAGGAAGCTGTGTGGTGCCAGGTCGGAAGCATTCTAAGAGATAAATGCTCGAACCCCATAAAAAATTAATAGAAAATGGCCAAACTCAATACATCCAGGAAAGCAACCAAGTCATATTATTTAGAAGACAGAAACAGTGGACAGAGTTAAAAAAGGTGGGTCCTCTATAGGGCAGGGCTAGGGGTTGGGTAGACGGGGACAAAGAAAGGTTGCCTTTAATATAATCCTCTGATAATATTTGATTTATTCATTTACCTATTTATTAATCACATTTTAATCATGGTGCACAGATTACAATAAAACAAGGACTTTAAAAACATGTTTTAAAGCATAAATAATAAGGGACGCCTGGGTAGCTCAATCGGTTAAGCCTCCAACTTTTGATTTTGGCTCAGGACATGATTTCACAGTTTCATGAGTTCGAGCCCCGCATTGGGCTCCATGCTGAGGATGTGGATCCTGCTTGGGATTCTCCCTCTTTCTCTGCCCCTTACCCACTTGCACTCTCTCTGTCTCTCTCAAAATAAATAAACTTAAAAAAAACCCACAAGATTTATAAAGCACAAATAATAAATGGACTGGAACCACCCTCCTCCCTAGCCCTTCTCCCCTGTCTCCAATAGAAGCCAGAAGTATGAACACTGACCCAGGGATGCTTGGACTTCTTGCTCAAACCCCTGCCAGCATCGCCAGGCCATACCTTATAATCTGGGCTGGGCCTTGTTGGGCCACCCAGAGCCATCCAGGACACTGACCACAGCTCTGTCTGCCTGGTCCAAGAAGCTGTCCTCACCCAGAAATCTGCCACACCACCTGGCTTACAAGAACTGGGTCATCTCCTGTCCCCCCTGTCCTTCCCCCTGCATTTCTGACCCTCAAGGACCCAGAACTAATGATCACAGAGTGACTGTGGGTGGGCCTCCTGGCCAGTGGAGGAGAAGGCTGCCAGCTTCCTCTGCTTCCCCTCAGCTGGTCAGTGGAGAACCAGTGCTTGGATGTTTGTTCTGTTTAGTCCCAAGAAATCCTAAACATATTAGGCTGTGGGCTGGCAGGGAGAGGAAAAAGTTCAAGGCTTCCTGCTCCGGGGGGCCCTGGATTAGCGCATATTCTTGACGGATACAGGAAGCTCCATGGTTGGGTGTTTCTGTGGGCAGGTGGTCCGAGGCTCATGACTCCCCTTTCACCTGTGAAGTCCAGGTAACAGGCCAGGTAGTTGGATTAAGAGCCTGCTGTCCACCTGCACATACCCCTTGGCTGGGGGCTGTCAGGTTTCAAGGCACAGAGTCTGGCCTGGTGGGTGACCAGCTGGCACCTGCTACTCTCTGACAAGATGAAATTCTTCTGCTCTGGATGGTAGAGAGCCACCTCCTTAAGCCCCCCCAAATAAATGACTTCTCTCTCACACTGGTCCTGGCACAGCAGGGCCATCCCGGTCCTCTTTTGGGGCTCTGGCCTGGGTCACTCTGTTTTTGATCATTTAAAAGCTCTTTTTACTCTTCCCCCCACCCTTGAGAGATCCACCAAAGCCCTGAATAACTCGCACCTTTTTAATGCCATACTCGAAGGCTTGTTTAGCCAGCCGGCCAGGCCCGTCCACGGTCTTCCCGTCATCGTCCGGCCCCCAGCTCGCGCTGTAAATGTCGATGTAGTTGGGTCTGATGCCCAGCGACTTGGCCTCAACCACATCTGTCACATCGCCATCCAGCATTCGGATGCCTGCAAGCACACAAGGGGGCTCCATGCGTGCGTGCTCTGCACTGGGAGGGCTGCAGAGACCCTTGACCCTGGGTACAGGGGCACGACCGGGGAGCCCCACACCACTCTGGAGCCTTCCAGGGTCATTCTGGAAACCTTCTCCCCATCCTGTGCTGGCCAACGTGAAGGAATTCAAATGCCATCCGGGGCCACGCTGTGGCATCCCCAACACACGACAACAGCAAAGGAAACAGAACTGTTGGGAAAGTAGAAGATTCAAGCAGTTTCCTCAGTAGCACGATATCACTGTGGTGTTTAAAAATGGAACATATTAGAAGTATTATGATTATTATTTCTAGAACAAAACTCTGGAGTCATTTTCAACTTTCCCTGCTGTCAGTAGTTTATTTCTCCTTTTTGTAAAGAAAATGAATCCATCTCTGATTTGTAATTAGGTTTTTTTTTTAAACTTTTTATTGTCAAATTGGTTTCCATACAACACCCAGTGCCGTAATTAGGTTTTTAACCTGGAAGATAAAAAGCCGCCTCCTAGCCTATCGAGGGAAGGCCATCTTATCTCAGTGTGTGTTCTGGTTCTAGGTTCCCCAGAAGGGTCTTTAGGTGGTGGTGAGTACAGATTCCTCAAGAGCACCCCATAAGGAGAGGGGGTAGCCATGAGCCTCTTCCAATGCCTGTCTCCTCGGCCAGGGGTCCCCTGCCAGCCCCGTGCCCAGCATTTTCCTCCATTAATGACTACACTCTGCACCCAGCAAGTGTGGTACCCCCATGCCTCACGCAGACAGGGGATCTCAGCGACGCTGGGTGGTGACTGGGAAGCAGGGGTAATGACGGCCATCGACGTGTCCTGCCCAGATGCAGAATGGGACCTCTTTGAGACTCTGAAAACCTGTACCCTCTCACCTGGGATCAGCACTCTCTAGGTGATTTCTTGGGACCCATAGCCGCCCCCCTCTGAGGCCCCCAGAAACCCCTCCTCCACCAGGCCCAGCTCCATGTGTGTGGTGGCTATGCCAACGAATTTTAATTCTTGAGCTATTTAAGACACAACAGGAAAGAGGACTTTTTCTGATTATAAGCATCACATATGCTCTTTGCAGAAAGTTTGGAAAATAGAGAAATAACTAGTGATAATATTTTGGTTATTTTCTTCCAGTATTTTTCTTTGGTCACAGCGCGCACTTTCTCTCCAAGTTATTTTTTTACCACAGAACCTCATACAGAACATTTCCCTGCGCCATTAAAGACTCTTCTAAGACACGATTGTTAACGGTCGTGGCTTCCCCTCCAGTGCACCCCAGCCTGGGCGGCACTTTCCCTGAGGTTCGCCTCACTGAGCAGAGAGGCCCCTGCCTCCCCCAGACTGGGCTGGATCTATTCATGCAGCCATACCCTAGCATCTGCATCAACAAGACAGCACGTACCCAAAAATAGAAACTCGGAATACAAATGACTTTAAACAAATGACTTTAAAAGACAGAACAGTGACTTTTTCCCAGGACGAAAAGAGACGGTGAGGGGCTCAGGCAGGAAAAACCACAGGAAGGAGGCTCTTTGAGGGGAAACCCTCCCCAGGGGCTCAGGGACAGATGTGGGATGTGGATTAAACCTTCCCGTCCCACCCATTTTAACTGGAATTGTGGAGATGCTTTGCTGTTGCTCATGATGGATGGTTGAGAGGCAGAGATGCCTAACACATAAATTTCAAATGATACCTAATCTCTCACCCAGTAACACATGGATCGTAGACGAACAACTAAAAGCACTTTATGATTTGTCAGGGTGAGAAACTTCCTACCTACAGAGACTGTGAAGATAATTTAAATGCAGTAAATTCTTCCACCCTATCAACTCATCCTGCCTGATTTTTGAAAGTTCAGATGGCCCTGAAGTGTTCTCTCCTTCACGCCCGTCCTAACGATCCTGGTTGTGAGCTGAGAGAGAAAAGGTAAGAGGCACCACCCGGGGTCCCTGGGGGGCTGAGTAGGACAGTTGTACTGGTAGGAAGAGGGAGGGCCACTGTAGGGCAGGCATCTTGTCCCTACACTTAGGTGGGACATGAAGCAAACTGGAACCGCTTGCTCCAGAAACTTGGAAATTTTACTCAAAATCAATGTCAGAGAAATTTATAGCAAAATAACAGTGAGACTGAGGTCTGGGAGACATCAGGAGTTCAGTGACAGGGCCAAGAGCCATTTGGGAGTGTCCCGGCACACGTAGTGACAGAGGGTGGTGCTGGAGTCATGGGAAGAACCATCTCTTTATGGAGGAAAGGTCTTAAAAATGAGAAGTGGAAATAAATTCTAACTTCAACCCTGTCTGTTTTATCTTCTGGCTCCCTATTTCCCTTTCTCTCTTTACTACCTGTTATGGACTGAATATTTGTGTCCTCCCAAATTCACATGTTGAAGCCCCAGCCCATAGTGTGGAGAAGACAGGAGTTTTAGGAGGTGGTTAAGTTTAGATGAGGTGATAAGGGTGGGGCCCCGACAATGGGCTTAGTGCCCTTATAAGACTCAGCAGATAGCTTGCTTCTTCTGTCTCTCTCTACCACATGAGGACACAGAGAAGTTAGCCATCTTTGAGCCATGAAGCAGGCCCTGACAGGGGAATAGAATGAACAAGCACCATAACCTTGGGCTTTCAGCCTCTAGAACTGTAAGAAATAACTGTCTGTTGTGTAAGCTCCCAATCTGGAATTTTGTTACGATGGCCCCAGCTGATGCAGACAGGACTTCAGCTGCCTGGCTTAGGACGGCTCCAGGAAGCCACCACTGTTCACACACAAAGATGGAGCCGCATGGCAAGTGGATATGGACTCCTCGTCACTACTCCCAAGGAGAGGCCCATGGAACAGAGCTCTCAATGGACAGTGTGCACCGGAGCCGGCCGGAGGGAGACGGGGCATGCCACAGGTGACAGTCCTGCTGTGACCACCAACTAGTGACTCTGGGAATTACCTCATGTCACTAAGCCTCCATTTCCTATATATTGCAGTGACGAAAGCTATCATATCTACAAAGGTGCCATAAAAACTAAAAAAGAGAGGCATCTGGGTGGCTCAGTCAGTTAAGCATCCGACTTTGGCTCAGGTCATGATCTCACGGCTGGTGGGTTCGAGCCCCATGTTGGGCTCTGTGCTGACAGCTCAGAGCCTGGAGCCTGCTTCGGATTCTCTGTCTCTTTTTCTCTCTCTTTCTCTGCCCTTCCCCCCACTCGTGCTCTGTCTCTCTCTCTCTCTCTCTCTCTCTCTCTCAAAAATAATAAATAAACTTTAAAAAAAATAAAAAAAGATGAGGGGCACTTGGGTGTCTCAGTTGGCTAAATGCTGGACTTCAGCTCAGGTTGCAATCTCACGGTCAGCAGGTTTGAGCCCTGCATCAGGTTCCTCACTGAGTGTGGAGCCTGCTTGGGATTCTTTCTTTGCCCCTCCCCACCTCTCTCTCTCTCAAAATAAATAAATAAACTTAAAAAAAAACTAAACTAAAAAAAGATTATTTAGGTAAAGTGCCTGCCGATAAGCACCCAATGTGCACAGTAGTGGCTAGTTTGAAACCAATGAGCCTCAGTTTCCCCATCTGCAAAAATGTGAGTAAAGACACCAATTTCCAGGAGCTATTAACAATAATGAATTACTTTTTACCTTTATTTTTTTTAAGTTTTTTTTAATGTTTATTTATTTTTGAGAGACAGAAAGAAAGAGTGTGAGCAAGGAAGGGGCAGAGACAGAGGGAGACACAGAATCCAAAGGAGGCTCCAGACTCTGAGCTGTCAGCACAGAGACTGACACGGGGCTCAAACTCATGAACTGCAAGATCATGACCTAAGCCAAAGTCAGATGCTTAACCAACTGAGCCACCTAGGTGCCCTCATTGCCTTTTAAAAACTAGTGTTTTAATACAATTGTATGCATGCTTAAATAATATATTGCTTCCTTTTGCTTATAGCGGGAAGTAATCTGTTGTTGGTTAGACATGCTATGAATATCTTCTTCCAGTTGAAGCCTGTCTTCTCCCTTCATTTATGGTATCTTCTCCTAGACAGAGAAACTGAATTTCAACTGAGTAAGAACAACTTCCCTTTGAAGATCAAGGGAGTTGTAATGGGGGCCAAACCTAACTGAGTTCATTGGCATCTATCGTGGGGTTCCTTTCTCCCTTTTATAGGTGGGGCAGATCCACTGTTATACCAGCTCAGTGTATGTTCTTTCTTTCTGACTTCTGGGTGGACAAGAGGAGTCAGGGTGATCTGAAAGATTATCTTTCTTCAGTCACTTGTCTGTGTGCTCAGGGCTTTCGCCTACGTCAGAGACGCTAGGCCAGGTGCTCACTCAGCCATCAGCCCAAAGACAGGGGCCATAACCAGTAGTGCAGGATGTTGGCAGGGTGCTGTGCTGAAGATGTGACCTCTGGCAAGATTAAAGAGCAGCTCACAGTGGGGGAAAGAGAACAGGGGTCAGAGAGTACTGGGGTGGGATCCCAGCTCTGTCTAACCTTAGACCAAGATCTCAAATTCTCTGAGCCCCTGTCTTCTGCGATATTTAACTGATGGAATAGCTGAGAGAATTAAATATATGTAAGGTCGTAGCGCCTGCTGCTGTTTGAGAAGTGGTAGCTTTGTTCTTTATACCCTTAGTTTCCACAATAGGCTTTCCAGGGCAGGAGAAGGCCCTGCCAGCTACACAGGCAGCCAAAATCAATTCCGATATTCTAGTGCTGAAATGCCACCTGTTATTCTAGGCTTCTCCATGCAAGTTATAAATGTTGGAATGCCTACTCTTTAAAAATATTTTTTAAAATATTTATTTATTTATTTTGAGAGAGAGAGAGAGAGACAGGGAAGGGCAGAGAAAGAATCCCAAGTGGGGCTCAATCCCACAAACCATGAGATCATGACATGAGCTGAAATCAAGAGTTGGACGATTAACCTCCTGAGCCACCCAGATGCCCCTGAATATCTACTTTTTAAAAATTTCAGCATAATTAGCATACAGCATTATATTAGTTTAGGTATACAATATAGTGATTCAACGATTCTATGTATTAGTCAGTGCTCAGTGCCTACTTTTGAACGAGAAGAACGAGACGCCAGAAGACATCACAGATATGTCAAAGCAGACGACGGAATGATTTCTCAACACCTCTCACGATGCTTTTCATCTTTGAAGAAGAGTGACTGATGTGTGAGGAAGAAAGCATAATGTATTTAGATTTTAATGAAGCATCTATTTTCCCTCACGCTGACAAGTTGCCAACAAAGAAAAGGTAAATATTTTCAGTGTTCCAATATTAGCTTTAAATGTGAATGGTTCTCCGGAAATGTCAAAATGAAGAAAAACAGTAATCATTTCTCTAATGAAAAAGGAAAGACCCATTTACTATACATTGTCAGGAACAACAACAAAAATAAAACTTTGGACCAATCATTTGGATGGCCAATTAGCTCCAGGCAGTTGGCGTGCTCATGAGTGCTGCAGTGGGCTGGCTTCAGAGCTCACAGCGGCAGGGCAAATGTGGCTGACGGGTCCACTCCAAGGACCAGTCTGTGGGGGGAGCACTGGAGAGAAGGAAGATGTGCATTGAAGCTGCATCCAGGAGCGAATCACACAGGCTGGCCTTACTTTAAACAAGATGTGCGTTCCTATAAAACTGCCTGGACCCAATAATGTGCGTTCCTATAAACTGCCTGGACCCAATAATATTTTACCTGCCCCCGAAAAACCTGCTGAAATGAATGACTGTACAAGTCTCTTGGTCAAGTGTAAATAACCAACAGTACTTTTTCTATAGTGACCTGTCCTTCTTCCCCTCCCCCTGCTATGAATTTATAGGGCAACTTTCCAAATTACTGGCCTAGCCACGACGTGCAGTTGGCCCTGTAAAGCGGCACGAGACACAGCAGTTCTGAACTTTCTGAGGAAGCCCAATGTTAAAAGAAAGGCATGGAGAGGTCAGGGTGATGGGATTTGGAGACAGGGTCTATAAAGAGGTATTTAAGCTAAAATGAGGCCATATGGGTGGGTCCTAACCCACTATGCCTGGTGCCCTTATAAGAAGAGGAAATTCAGGGGCACCCAGTGGCTAGTCGGTTAAGCGTCCAACTCTTGATTTTGGCTCACGTCATGATCTCATGGTTTGTGAGTTCGAGCCCTACATCGGGCTCCTCCCTGACTATGTGGATCCTGCTTGGAATTCTCTCTCTCCCTCTCTCTCTGCCACGTGTACTGTCTCTCTCTCTCTCAAAAAATAAATAAACTTAAAAAAAAGAAGAAGAAATTCAGATACAGACAACACACAGATCAAGTGATGACCATGTGAGAACACAGTGGAAATGGCCATCTGCAAGCTAAGGAGAGTGGCCTCAGAAGAAACCAAACCTGCCAACAGCTTGATCTTGGAATTTAAGCCTCCATAATTGACAGAAAATAAATTTCAGTTGGTGAGCAAGGAGGCACCAACTAAATGTATTTAGATTTTAAGTCTTTTGGCTTCTGAAGGGGACAAGAAGATAGTAACAAAAAAAGGGGGGCAAGGAGAAGAAAACACACACACTCACGCAAGCACACAAAGACCCCAACAAGGAGTCAGTGATCAGCCCAGCTCGTTAATGTCTGCAGGAAGGCAGGGGAGCAGGACAAGCTGGGCCCACTTTTGTTTATTGAAAAGTAATGTATTTTGCCTTCAGGAAATGAATGGTAGTGCAAGAGCAATGAACGGCAGCAAGTAAAATTAGATTGTAGCTTCCTGAGTGTGACAAATAGGCCTCCCCAACAAATTTTGCTCATTAATCCTGAGTTTATTTTAATAAATCCACAGAGAATTGGTTTTGGGGGTCCCCACCCCCCCTACAGTACATTCTGTTCTACAAGCAGCCATTCTGGGCCAACTGAGGTTTCAACAGTTGTTTAGAAATGTTACAAACCTAAAAGGTTTCCGTCAACTCTACTTATTGCCTAAGACAGTAACAGGGCTCTGAAATCTCTAATATGCCCACACATGACAGCCTTGTTCTACAAACCCCAGGGAGCTGTGGTCTGCTGAGTTGTCGGGACACATCTACGTTCACCATTGTCACTGGAAATTCTTAGAGACCAGCAGTTGACACCCACGCCAAGCTTCTCTCGGTCTCCCACTCCGTTTTTGATCTCCTGATAGAGCCATGCATCTCCTTCCAGAGTGGAAATGCAGCTGTAGCCAGTGAAGTACCAGTAAACTCATGGGCATGTCCTACCATGGAGCCCAGGGTCGATGAGATGAGGCCCATGCTTGGTAGGGCCTTGCATTAACCATGTCTTTCATTTTCTATTATTCTGATGCTTTGATATCTTGGGGCCTTGTTGACCCTGGAGGGACCACCACCCTCACACCCCAGGGCTGGCCAATTCCTTAAAATAGTAAAGGACTCTCCCAGGAGGCATGGCTTCCATGTGCAAATTAATCAAATCTGGAACCCACACCTCCAACCGCCTCCTTGATGAGCTCTTGCACTCTGGGGCCCCCCTCCATCTGCCCTAATCCTCCCGCAACCAAGTACCAGACCACTAAGGACACTCCCTAAGCCCCAGAGCCCACTGAAATTATGCAAATGAGCTGATCCTAACTCTGCTTGCCCTGCCATGCCCACTCCTTCCTGCAGAAACCACCGTAAGGGCTTCAGCCCACTACTTCCTTGGCTTCCTCTGCCTCCAGACTAACCCTGAGGCCTCCCCTCTCTCGTCTTGGGAACTGTGAGTAATAAACTCTGTTCAATGCCATTGTCTCCTGATCTGTTGGCCTTGCCATGCTTAAATAATGGCAACTAGAGCTTAAAACAGGTCACTCATTCATAATCAGGTTCTGCTGATTTTTCAAAGAATGGTAAAAACTGAAAGAGCCTCAGTTGCTACCTTGAGATTTCACATCTAGACTGGCTCTCATGGTCTCTCCACCAGGGAACAGGGGCCAGAGAGCAACAGTGGACCACATAGTGGCACGCAGAGTCAGGGGATTGGCGGCTTGGGACACTGAGCACAACAGTGTGCTTCCAAACCAGCCGGGGCACCCACATATCCAATCTGCATGTGGCAACAACAGTGAGGGACTCTGACAGGACATGCACCTGTGACAGAGTCACCAAGCACAGGCTCTGAACTGGCTTCTGAAGGAGACCAGAAGATGGTAACAATAAGATACTCACATGGCCACAAACAAAGGCCACCCTAGGCTCAGCTTGTCACTTAGCCTTGAATGTGCCCTCTGCCTGTCTTTCTCACAAACACCCAGAAGCAGCTACTCCTCCAGTGTTTGTGAGGGCAATCTTGGGAACGCGGACTGTGCACCCCACGGCATTCAAGAGCCAGGCTTATCTGTCTTCTGGGAGTGGCTGTAGCAAGGTGGCATAGGGAGGGCATGGCCACCCAGGAGACACAGGGGGGAAGCAGCTATGGCAAGTTCTTGTCCATCTTCTCCTTCCCAGGGTTCCTGCCTCACTTAGGGATATTCAGACCCAGCAGGCAGCAGCCTTTGATGAGAACGTGGGGGGTGAAGGTTAGGGAGGTGGGGAACCTCAGCTCCTTGAGAGTTTGACTCTTAAGTAGGAGCTGCCCACATTCACTAAATCCCCCCCATAACTCCCAATGCATGTTAAATCCTACTGCCATTGAAAATATACTTGGAGCCTTTGAGATTAATCTGTAGCTTCAACTGTCCTCTTAAAATGCTCACCAGCCTAAACTAATGAAAACGCTAATGAGACTTGAGAGTTCTGTGACTCTGAATTAACATAATTAACTAATTTATGAGCATGGATTAATTTAGCTGTTATGTACTTAACATTTTCATGTGTATGAAAGGAAAAACATGATTCAGTTCCCCAAGCAAAATATGGAACAAAAACACCAACGGAAATTTGGCTGTTGGCTGTTTTACTTTTCCTTCCCAGAAACCGAGTAAACACAGGCTAAAAAGATGCTCAGACTTCTTGAGGCCTGAGCAGAGGAGCTTTTCTCTTTCTAAGTGTCTGCCAGGCCCCCTGAGGTAGGTGGGCGGGTGGGGTGTCCTGGCAGCCTCCAGCTCCCCTGCTCCCCTGCTGCCTGCTCCCCAGCAGCCTTGCGATCTGCTCATCAGGCTGGTCATTTCTCTTCACAGCCAGAAGCAGGGCATCCTGGGCCAAAAAAATGCTGTGTCCCAGGCGACATTCATCAAGCCTCAGGAAAATGTCTGAACCACGTTAAGCATCAGCACAGGTGAGAAGCTTACCAAAAGCTAGGTTCCTCCTAAAGTTCAAGGGCGAGGGCTTCACTCACCTGCCTCGCAGGATGCTGGAAGAGGCCCTGAAGTCAAGAAGCCTTAATGCAGTGGGCCAGGCACAGACCTTCAGCTGGTGGTCAGGGAGAGGCCTTTACACCTCCCAGGACAGTAGGGAAGGCTCTGTCTCAGTGGGCGCACCTTGTAGGTGAGCCGCTGTCGCTGCTGAGATGATGCCCACCACCAAGGCCAAACTGAACCAGAAGGGCCTGAGGATTACGGGGAGCAAGCTCGAAGAAGGGAAACTATGCATAGGGCTGAAATTCTTTTTAAAAGGTAAACTGAGTGTGAGAGTGAAGAAAGGTGTATGTTAAAGCCCTGTCAGGTTCTTGTTGTTCCTTTGTTTGGGTTTTGTTTTCTTTTTGAAATGCAAGTGTATGACTTAAGCTTTAATTGCTTAAGGCATCCATTTCAAAGAGGCCTCCACCTCAAAGACTATCTATCCTGAGTACACATTTTGCCTGCCACACTAGATAAAGGGCCAAGGCTCCTTAGTTTTAGAGATCTCGGTTGACTTTGATGACTGACCATTTGGGCCACTTGTCTTTTCCTAGCACTGTAACTTCTCGCTCTCACATTTTATTAATTTATTTTATTAAAGATTTTATTTTTAACTAATCTCTGCAGGTCACCTTGTGGGGGTTGAACTCACAACCCCGAGATCAAGAGTCACCCTCTCTACTGATTGTGCCAGCCAGGTGCTCCGCCCTGGATTTTTTTTTTAATTTTTTTTAACGTTTATTTATTTTTGAGAGACATAGAGACAGAGCATGAGCAGGGGAAGAGCAGAGAGAGAGGGAGACGCAGAAACCGAAGCAGGCTCCAGGCTCTGATGAGCCATCAGCACAGAGCCCGATGCGGGGCTCGAACTCACAGACCGTGAGATCATGACCCGAGCTGAAGTCGGCCACTTAACCAACTGAGCCACCCAGGTGCCCCTCCGCCCGGATTTTAAATTGACCAATAGGGTGGGCCCGTGAAACCCTAGGTTCCTCCCACTTCAGCCCCAGTGAGAGCAGATGTCCGAATACACCCCACCTGTGCAGGCACCCTCTCTCTCTATCTACAACCTTGCTATGTGGCCCCGGGTGTACTGGGTCAATTCCAGGTCATCAGTAATAAACTTCTATTTTTCCATTTCCTAATGGTTGTTGCTGAAGGGTGTCTTGCAATCATAAGAACCACAAGGGGGCCATCGAGTTGTAACACTGGTTTGGAAAGGGGAGATGTCCGCTTGAAGCTCACCTAGGGCCTTGGTGAATGCTCCCAGGAGTCAATAGCAAATGATAGCAGTACTATCAATAGGCTGAGATGGGCATAAAACAAAAGGTTAAATGAGAAGAGAGGCCAAGAATGACCAATCTCTACCCTCCTATGTTAGTCCCACCATCAGAGGAGGTTGAAAAACCTAGGTTATTTTATTTTAGGCTAAGAAAAAGAAACAAGGCCAAAATTATGTTTGGAAGGAATATGAATTTGGTCAAGGACAAGAATACATGTGTACACCACGGAAACTTCCTTTTTGCTTCTGTTCCTGCTCACAGGACTTGGTGGCAGCTGTCCTCACCTGGTCCCCACTATGTCCCAGCATTAGAGGGATACAACCACAAAGAGACAATTCAGGCTTCAAGTCAACAGGTCTGAGTTCACATCTCAGCTCTGCCTCCTTGCGGCTATTTGAGCCTGGGAGTGGTAGGGAACCTCTCTGATTATTGGTTTCCCCTGGTAGAAAGTGGCTGTAGTAATTCCAACTCAGGATCGTTCTAAGGATGAGATGCTAACAGCAAGCAGTGAGAGCTGTTACTATCATCACAATAAAAACACTAAGGAGATTAATCACACCATGCAGGAAAACAGTGCTCGGTCTGCCTCTCCTCGGGGCCCAAATCCTCAGAGATAACATGAAAAAGAGAAGGGAAAAAAAAATCAGTAAAAGCCTTGGAAAACAAGATCAGAGGATGAGATCTTTCAAGGAACGGTGGAAAGACAGCAAGAAGATGGGATCAACCAGCAAGAGCAATTCTAGAAGGGTTTGGAATCCCAGGATCCAGAGGCCTGGTGTGCAAGCACAGGAGGGGTCCCTGAGCAGGCATCGATATGAGGAGCTAAAGAAGCAGGTTAGCAGTGAGCAGCAGCAGGCTTTATTCAGATGCCAGCACTGAGGCCAGAGTCCCTGGGAACCAGGAGTCCACCTACCACCCTGCCAGAAGTAACATGTTCCGGTGGCAAGTCCCACTCCGGCCACATCATAGACAGACTGCTGCCATAAGACCTGACAAACACCACAAGAAGACAAAGACCTGTGAGCACAAATACAAGTGCATATAACCAATAATCAGCAATTAGGAGGAAAACCAACATCAAGAAAGAGAACCCCCAAATGAAAAAGCTAAACAGAACAGCGACAGTAAGAGGAAGCCAAAGAGATACGGTTAATGCAGCAAATCGGAAAAAATTCCCAAACTATCATTAATATCTTTAAAATGATGCAAGAAAGTAGTGCATCTTTGAAAAAATCAACTTGAAGACTTCCGTTTCCAGGAACATGGAGTAGAAGCACTTTTCCCCATTCTTCCTACTAAGAAAAGCGAAAACCCTGGACACTGTGTAAGAAACAGACAGAAGACTCTGAAAGGTAGAGAGAAGGCAGACTAGGTATCTTGGGACCCAAGGAACAACACGGTGCTAAGTTCCCTGGGATTCTTTTTGTCTCACATATCTGGGGACTTGGAAATGGAGATGCAGGCAGCCTAGAAGTGCCAATGGGAGCATATTGAGTCCCCCAAAGCCTGTTCCCTCTAGCTAAAGCACCAAAGAAGGGCAACACAGCAAGAGAGAAACTTTTCACACAATAACCACTCTACTCTAGCCAAACACCATGGATGACATTGTGGTACTACCTCCACCCACAGTAGCAAAGATCAAGTGGGGAGCCTAGACCTTTGCCCCTGCAAGGCCTGGTGGTGAGTCAGGATTTTCATCATCAACCACAGTAATGAGGTGACCCATTGCAATGTCAACTGAGGCCACATGGAGAGCTGGAACTCACACCCTGCTCAGCACTGAGAAGTTCTTCCACTCTCAGATGCCCACAGTGGGTGAGTGAGCAGACTTGGATGTCTACCTACACCTGGCAACAATGAAGCAGTGGGACCCCCTTTGGCTGCCTAGCAGTGTCAGAGAAAGTCACCTAAAACAAAAGGTTTAAATAAGATCCAGAGGGGTGCCTGGGTGGCCCAGTTGGTTAAGGGTCCGACTTCAGCTCAGGTCATGATCTTGCAGTCCGTAAGTTCAAGCCCCATGTCGGACTCTGTGCTGACATCTCAGAGCCTGGAGCCTGCTTCAGATTCTGTGTTTCCCCCTCTCTCTGTCCCTCCACTGCTTGCACTCTGTCTCTCTCTCTCAAAATAATAAACATTAAGTAAACAAGTAAGTAAGCAAGTAAATAAGATCCAGAGCTTCATAATATAATACAAATATATACAGGTTTCAACTGAAAATCATACATGATACCAAGAACTAGCAAGACCTCAGATGGAATGATAAAAGACAATCAATAGATGCCAACACTGAGGTAACAGGGAATGTCAGAATAATTTGATAGAGATTTTAAAGCAGCCATAATATAAACATTTCTATGAGCAATTACAAATATGCTTGAAACAAATGAAAAAATATAAAACCTCAATAAAGAAACAAAAAGTCTCAGCAAAGAAATAGAAGACAGCAATATGAAACAACATGAAAGTTGAAATTTTAGAATTGAAAATACAATAATCAAAATAAAAAATGAAATGAATGCATTTGATAACAGAATGCAGTGGACAGAAGAAAGACAGAGTGAATTGGAAGACAGAACAATAGAAATTTCCCAGTCTGATGATGAAGAGAAAACAGACTAAAAAATAAAGCAAAATAACAACAACAAACAATAAAAGTAAACAGAGTCTAAGAGACTTCTGGAACTATAACAAAAGATCAACGTTCATGTCATTTGAAGGAGAGGAGAAAGAGGGAAGGGCTGAAAAAGTACTAGAAGATATAATGGCTAAACTCTATCCAATTTGGCAAGATACACAGACCTTCAGCTACAGTAGGCTTTCCTTCTCTTGAGTTTTTAAATTATATTTGATGAATGGAGAAAAAATTATAATACTGCCTGATGTGGTTGTAGATGCATGTAGAGAAATATTTCAGACAATTACAGACAGGAGAGGGTAATAGAATGTAAGGGAGGTAATGTTTCCATACCTCACTCAAGCTGGTAAAATGATAACACTCAAAGACTGTCATATGCATATATAACGTAATATGAAGAGCAATCACTAAGAAAGCTATACAAGAACATAACTTTAAAAGGCTAGAGATAAACAAGATGGATTCTAAAAAGTATTCAAGTTACCCAAAGGAAGGCAAGAAAAAGAAAGAAACTAAAAACAGAAAGAGCAAACAGAAAACAAAAGATAAAAAATAGCAGACTTAAGTCCTAACATGTTAATAATTACATTAAGTGAAAATGATCTAAATATGGTAGAAGACAGAGATTGGCAGGATGGATTAAAAACCATGGCCCAAATATATGCTGTCTACAAGAAACTCACTTCAAAATATAACAATACAGGTAGGTTGAAAGTAAAGGATAGAAAAAAATATGTCATAATATATCATTAATATCAAAACTTAAATGAAAACCGATCTAGTTATATTAATGAGACAGACTATGGAGCAAAGGAAATTACCATAGACAGAAACAGACATTTTATAATGATAAAAGAGAGAACTCCCCAAAAGACATAGTAATCCAAATGTAAAGCACTAAACAATAGGGGTGCAAAATATTTGAACAAAAACTGATAGACAGAACCTTAAGGAGAAATATACAAATCCACGATTATAGTTGAGGACTTCGACATTCCTCTCAACAATTAAGAGGACAACAGGACAACTAAACATTTAATCAGTAAGGGTATAGATGAATTCATCAACACCATCATCCAAAACGTTCTCATCAATGTTTTTAGAACACTCTACCCAAAAACAAGAGAATATACATTCTTTACAAGTACCAACAAAATGTATACCAAAATCGATTAGATCCTGTGCCATGAAACAAATCTCATGAAATTTAAAAGAACTGAACCAACAAAGAATGTGTTCTCCAACAACAATGGAATCAAACTAGTATTCAGTAACAGAAAGATAACAGAAAAATCTCCAAACACTCGGAAACAAAACAAAATACTTCTAAATAATTGATGGGTCCAAGAAGAAGTCTCAGTGAAAAAAAAATACGCTGAACTTAACAAAAATGAAAATACAACATATCAACATATGGGAGGGGCACCTAGGTGGCTCAGTTGGTTAAGCATCCGACTCTTGATTTTGGCTCAGGTCATGATCTCACGGTTTTGTGAGTTCAAACCCCACATCGGGTTCTGCACTACCAATGCAGAGCCTGCTTGGAATTCTCTCTCTCTTTCTTTCTTTCTCTGCCCCTCCCTGACCCGCACTGTCTCTGTCTCTCTCAAAATAAATGAATAAACTTAAAAAAAAAAAGATTAAAAAATATGGGAGACAGAGCTAAATTGCTGAGAGGGAAATTTATAGGAATATTGTTTATGTTAGAAAAGAGGAAAAGTCTTAAATCAATAACCTAAGCATTCACTTTAAGATCCCAGAAAAAGAAAAGCTAAGCAAGGCCAAAGTAAGATGAAGGAAGGAAATTATGTAGATAAGAGCATAAGACAATGATGCTGAAAGCAAAAACACTGGAAAAAATAAGTGTAACAAAGAGCTGGTTTCATGAAAAGATCAACAAAAGTGATAAACTTCTAGCAAGAATGACAAGAGGAAAAAAAAGAGAAGACACAAATTACCAGTATCAGGAATCAAACAGAGGATATCACTACAGACTCTACAAACATCAAAAGTGTACATAAGGTAATACTACAAACAACTCTCCACCCATAAATTTGACAACTTAGACAAAATGGACCACATCCTCAAAAAATACGAACTACAACTCACTCAGTATGAAATGGATAATTTGAATAGCCCTATAACTTTTCAAGAAATTGAATTTGTGATAAAAAAAAATCTTCCCAAAAAATCTCCAGGTCTATATGGTTTCATTGGAGGATTCTACTAAAAGTTTAAAGAATTAACAGCAATTCTGCACAATTACTCTCAGAACATAAAAGATGAGGGAACACTTCCCAATTCTTTTACTGAAGCTAGTATCACCCTGATTAAAAAAAAAGAAAAGAAACTAGACAAAGATGGTGAAAGAAAGCAAGAAAGAAACAAAGAAAGAAAGGAAGAAAAAGAAAATAATAGACCAAAACTCCTCATGAACATATACACAAATATCCTTAATTTAAAAATGGCAAACAGATTCAATAACATATAAAAAAAATACCATTACCAAATGGGGTTTATTCCATAGATTCTAGGCTAGATCAATATTCAAAAATCAACCAATATAACCTACCATATTAACAAGCTATAGAAGAAAATCACATAATCATATCGCTAAGGAAAATACAGTGACAAAATTCAACACTCATTCATTTTTTAAAAATTCTCAAAAACTAGAAACAAAAGGGAACATTGTCAACCTGCTAAAGAGCATCTACAAAACCTACAGGGAACATCACACATAACAGTGAAAGTCTTAATCTTTATTCCTGAAATCAGGAACAAGGTAAGGAAGGATGTGCACTCTAGGTTGAGAGTTCACGCCAGGGCAATAAGTCAAGAAAAGATACACAGCATGTAGATTAGAAAGAAGAAATAAAACTACCCCTATTTTTGGATGACATCAAGTATAACATCTCAAGGAACCTACTCTTAGAACAAGTTAGCGAGTTCAGAAAGATTGCAGGATACGAGATCAACATACCAAAAACAACTACATTTCTATATATTAACAATGAACACATGGACATCAAAATTCAAAATGAAATGCTCTTTATCATTACAAAAAATAGAATGAAGCTTTTAGAAGTAAATCTAAATAAAAATGTATAGGACTTGTACAGAGAAAGCTACACACTACTGATAAAAGAAACTAAAGACCTAAGCAAATGGAGAGACATAATGGATGAGCTAAAAGACTCAATATAGTAAAGATGTCAATTATCCCAACTGATAGATAGGTTTAACACAATCCCTATCAAAATCCTAGCAAGATTTTTCTGTAGGTATCAACAAGATAATGATAAAACCTGTATGGAAAGCTAAAAGAATGAGAATAGCTCAAATAATTTTGAAAAAGAAATTGGGAGCAATCAGTTTACCCTGTTTCAAAACTTATATATTGCCACAATAATCAAGACTGTGCTGCAATGGCAGGGAGACAGACACAGAGATAAATGGGCCGAAGAGAGAGCCCAGAAACACACTCACACAAACGTGCCCATCGGATTTTTGACAAAAGTGCAAAAGTAACTCAATGGAGAAAAGATAGGCATTTCAACAAAAGGTGCTGGAAAAATTGGACATCGATAGGCAAACAAAACAAGAAAGCATGACCTGTTTTATGCCTTATACAAAATCAACTCGAAGTGGATCTCCCACGATGGAATTCAAAATGTAAAATATAAAACCATAAAACTTAAAAAAAAAACACATAAAATATCTTTGGAATCTAAGAAAAGGCAAGGAGTTCTTTGATACCAAAGACCTTGATCTATAAAAGAAAAAATTGAGAAGTGGATTTCATCAAAATTAAAACGTTTACTCTGCAAAAAAGCCTGTTAAAGAGAATGAAGACACAAGCTACACAATGGGAGAAAATATTCACAAACAACATAACATCAAAGGATTAGTAGGTAGGATATGTAGAAAACCCTCAACATTGAACAGTTATAAATCAAACATTACAATTAGAAAATGAACAAAAAATATTAAGAGGCATTTCACTAAAAATATATAATATATACATATATATACAACAAATAAACACATGAAAAGATTTCCAACATAACTAGCCTTGGGGAAATGAAAATTAATATCACTACATATTTATCAGAATGGCTATAATTAAAAAGTGATGTTACCAATTACTGGCAAGCATGCAAAGAAACTGTCTCATTCATATATTGCTAGTGGAAACGTAAACTGTACAGCTTCTCTGGAAAATAATGTGCCAGTTTCTTAAAAAACTAAACTTGTAATTTATACAATCCAGCAATTGCACTCCGAGATATTTAGCCCAAAGAAATGAAGACTTACTTTCACATAAAACCTATACAAGAATAGTTCTAGGTGCTTTATTTTAATAGCCCAAACCTAGAAACAATTCAGATGTCCTTCAATGGGTGACTGTGGTACATTCATATCACAGAACACTACTTTTCAATAAAAAGGAACAAACTACTGATAAACACAGCAATCTAGTCAAAAGAATCATGCTAAGTGAAAAACACCAATCCCAAAGGCTACATAGTATATAGTTTCATTTATATAACATTCTTGAAATGCCAAAACTATAGAAATGGGAAACTGATTAATGGTTGTGAAGGCATTAGAGAATGCAGTTAGGGCAGGAGTAGGTGAGGGTATAAAAGGGCAACATGAAGAATCATTTCGGTGGTGGAACTATTTCTGTATCTTGACTGTATCAGTGTCAATATCCTCGTTGTAATATTGTACTCTTGTTTTGCAAGACATTGCCATTATGGACAACTGGGTAAAGGATAGTTGGATCTCTGTATATTATTTCTTACGCATGTGAATCTACCATTATTTCAAATAAAATTTTAATTTAAAACATCAACTAGAGGTCCTAGAAGGAAAACTATTTTCAACATTTACCAACTGAATAGACAGGGTATCAGAGAGCTGGAAGACTGAGTTTAGGGATTCTCTCAGGATCCAAGACAATGGGTCTTTGGTGACCAAAGAAAATGGTTCACCTTTATGGTTAAGCTGACATAACTGTTGCTGCATAATATAAACCTGTTAATAACAATATGGAGTGAAAATCCTGGATGGTCCCCAATTTGGGGAGGTGATAACGAGAAGAAAATATGGTAGAAGGAAGTGGAACTATGTTAAGATTCTTGTTTTGCTCAGGAGAAGGGGATAGGTACTGATTAATGTTAAACAGTGTAGGAGAATATAAATTCAAATATGTGTGCTTCAGGTGGTTAAAAAGCAGATTAGTTGATGGGAGACTAAGCAAAAACCAGGCGGAGGGGAAGAGGGGAAAGAAAAAAAAAGACACAGAGAGGGAGGGAGATAAAACATAAGAGACTCTCAAAGACTAAGAACAAACTGAGGGTGGAGAGGTGAGGGAGGGGGGAGAGGGGGTGACGGGCATTAAAAAGGGCACATGTTGGGATGAACACTGGGTGTTATATGTAAACCAATTTGAAAATAAACTATTATAAAATAAAATAAAGCAGATTAGAATGTAGAAATTTCAAGTCATAAGGATGAAAGAGAACAAAGAAGAGAGAAGAAACTATATCTATCTAGCAAAGGGCAGGGAAGTAAAGCAATAGAAAGAAAAAACAGGAAAAATAAGGAAACTAAGTAAGTTAATTAAGGGAAAGCAAAATATGGTAACAGATATAAACCTAAATATATCTGAAATCAGAACAGGTGTGAACATATCAAATTCCCTCTTCGAAACAATTCTTAGATTGTACAAAAAATATATAAGTAAAGCCAGATACATGCTGCTTACAGAACAAAAGTTAAAAATAAAAGAATGAAAAATATATGAGGAAAGTGACCATAAAATAACTTAGGAGGTATGGCAATATTATTAGCAGCCAAAGAACAACTAAAGGCAAAGAGAGAATGAAACAGAGAGGATTTTTACATTGATTAAAGAAAGATTCATGACACCAGCAAGATATGATAACTTTTGTGCACCTTGTAACATAGCTATGAAATTTATACACCAAAGATTGAGAGAAATAACAAATCCACAGCCACCATGGAGACAAACATCCGTTCTTAGAAACTGACCAGGCAGATAGAGCACAAGACTCTCAAACCTTTGAATGAACTTGATCAGACCCACAGGTGACAGAGATTCCTACAGGCACTGGGAAGGCAGGACAAATGGCCAAAGTAGACAGGTCTAGCAAACCAAGCAGTGAGGGAGACAGATGAACTGCTCTTCGAAGGAACAGCCACTGTTCCAGCTAACTGTTGCCATGAAGGAACGAGGTCCAGCATGGCCAGAGCTTCTGATTTTTCAAGAGAAACTCCAAATCTGTATTTTCATACAAAATCCCTTGATTTGTAAATCTTCGCTTAAGTTTAAAAAACAAACAAATGCTTGTGTGGGTCACAGAAAACACACATATGAGGCCAAGGCAATCTGTGGGCCCCCAGTTGCAACCTCTGATCTAATTTATATTGATTTTTATACTCAATAAGCATAGAATAAAAATATTCTCCAAAAACCCATTGGAATATTTACAAAAATTGAACATGTATTAGACCACAAAGAAACACTTAACAAATTCCAAGAGGCAGAAATTATACAGAATACAGTGTCTGATCTCAATGCAATGAAGTTAAAAATTAGCAACAAAAGGAGTGCCAAAAAAATCTATCCAGTTGGAAAAAAATTTAAATCCCTTACAAATAACTCTTGAGTTGAAAAGAAAAATCAAAGCTGAAAAAATTATTCAGAAACAAATAACAATAAGAGCACTTAGAATTAAATCCTGAGATAAGTAACGAGAAAAAAAAATATAGAACATTTATTTACTTATTAGAGCACATCAAAGCCGGAAAATAAACAACTACGCATTCTTTTCAAGGAGCTAGGAAAAGACACCAATAATAAAAATTAAAAAGCCAAAGGAATTATTAATAAGCAAAGAAAAGTAGAATTCATGAATTAGAAAACAAAAAACTCAAATAATAATAATAATAAGGATCAAAATCTTGTTCTTGGGGAAAAAACCTATTTCGTACAATAGCACATTTGTCTAGTCTAACCAAGGAAAAAAAGGAAAGATGCCACAAATAAGATTAGCAACAATCATAAGTATGAATGTGGAGGATATATCTTTTTAATTATAAGAATGCAATATTAAATTTATAGGTCATAAATTTGAAAATCTGGAGAAATGAATACTTTTGTAGGAAAAGTTAACTACCAAAATTTCCTCAGGGAGAAATAGAAAACCTGAATAGACTTACTCCTTTGAAGAGTTACCCTGTCTGGTCAGATTGATTTTTCAGCCCTACCAACGTTGAAGAAAGCAGGCATTGTCCATAGTATATGAACTGTTTCAGAGCACAGTAAAAGAAGGAAAACTTCCTGACTCATTCTACAAAACCAGCATAATTCTAATACCCAAACTAGAGACAGACATCACAAAACACATTAACTGTAGTTTAATCTATCTTATAAGCAAAGATTCAAAAACCATGTATAACACATTAACAATTGAACATGGCAAGCAGTGTATTAAAAGAACAATACTCATACTCAAATAGAGTTTATTCTAAGAATGGAAGAATGAAATTTCCATTGTTAGTAAATCTATTAATGTAATTTACTAAATTAAGCAGAGTAAATAGTAAACTTGAAAAGCAATAAAATTAGCTCAGTAGATGCTTTTTAAAAAGAATGTTATAAAAGTCAATAGATCCATCCCTGGTTAAACCTCTTAGAAATCTAGGAATATAAAATTTTCCTTAATTTAATAAAAAGTAATTACAGAAAACCTACAGAAGACGTCTACAAATGGTACAATACTGGGAACATTCCTGTATAAGCAGGAAATAAAACAACAAAACCTATAAACCACCACTATTTAATACTCATCAAGAATCCCAATACATTGAAATAAGACATGAAAAAGAAATTAGAGCTATTAAAAAGATAAAAACCACCATTACATTTACAGAGAATTTTATTTCCATCTGTCTGGAAAAGCCAAGAAAACAAAAAATAATAGCACCAATAGAGTTCACTAAGGTGGCCAGATGCAAATACCCAACACACACAAATCAATTGTTTTCCTATATCCATTTCAATAATAACCAATTGAAAACATAATTTAAAAAAATCAACCTGGATATAAACCTAACAAGAAATGCATAAGACTGATATGAAGATAGCGATAACACTTTTAAATGATGTCAAAGAAGACCTGAATAAATAAAAACATACCATGTTCCTGGGTGGGAAGACTCAATATTGTAAAGATGTCAATTCTCCCCCAATTAATCTATAATTTCCATGCAATCCCAATCAAAATCCCAACAGGAATTTTTATGGAACTTGACAAGCAGATTCTCAAGTTCATCTGAAAGAGAAAATGTGCAAGAATAGCCAAGAAATTTTTGAAAAAGAACCGTAAGAAGAAATTTGTCCTATAAGTTATCAAAAAAAATCCTCTTAAACTATAATACTTAAAAGTGAGATATGGTTTAAGGATTAAAAACAGACAGGCCAATGAAACTAATGAGGCAATGGAGGACCAAGGTGGCATGTGGAGATCAGTAAATATTAACTGTGGGGGGAAATAAAGTTAGAGCTCTCCTTCACACCATGCACAGAAATAAATTCCATACAGATTAAAAAGCTAAATGCAAAAGACAGAATCATAAAAGTTTTAAGATGAACTTCTTTTTAGAAGAAATACAGGATAATCAATCTATTATCTTGGGCTTTTCTAAGCAATAGCCTAGACCCAAGAGTCACAAAAATGATTAATTTAACAACACAAAAAATTTGAAACAGATTTTTTATTCAAATATTACATAGAGAAAAAAGGCACAAATCATCAATGTATAACTTAAAACTTAAAAAATTGAAAATTTCTCTGAAATGAAAGGGACTTCCAGTTAAAGTTGGAGTACCCCACTTTCCTCTCTGAAAACAGTAACAGTGACACATGCCTCTGTGATTCCCTAGAATGTATCATTTCTCTGTAAAGTAGGCGATGCACTTGAGGGCCTTATGACTGGGGAGTGGGGGGGATGGCTGGTGGGGGGGGTGTGTTTCTTTGCCACATTGCATTACTTTTACAGCAAAAATGAAAAGTCTATTATT
The DNA here is from genome assembly GCA_030068075.1 of Paguma larvata. NCBI lineage: Eukaryota > Metazoa > Chordata > Mammalia > Carnivora > Viverridae > Paguma > Paguma larvata. Next base: position 122,833,134 of record CM057827.1, on the reverse strand, counting down.
TTAGAAACAGTAAGGTTTAACCGGGAACCACACAGACACACACCATCTTTTCCAAGAACAGGCATTTTTTCAGTGACACGGTTTGTTGGAGGAGAAAAAGTAAGTGACAGTCAGTTCCACCCATCCCCACTGTGGTGAGAGTAATGTGAATTAATGCTAATTCACTGGTGAGGGGAGAGGAGCTCTTCAGCTACTGGACTGATGGAAGAGAAGGATCTGGGTCCACAAAACAAGTTCAAGTTCTCGGTGCCTGCAGCCTTTCTCCCTCCTCTACTCCTCACCACCCCTCACCCCCCATATTTTAGCATCTTACAGGCCTAGAGAGAAAGCCCTCATCTACTCTCCAGCTAGTCATTATTAATAACCAGAAAGTGAGCAGCATAACATCTGTGCAACAATGCTGCAAGGAATAAAGAAAAAGGGAGGTGTAATAAGTGCAAGAAAATAATAAATGTATAAACAAACATTTCTCTGTAATTTAATGAAAATACAATTTCTCTCTGAAGCAAGAGATCAAAGATATATAAGGATTCAGTGAAGACATGACAAGACAAAAGAAGGGGGCCCAAAGTGTGTTTATCGTCAGGACAGAAATAGAAGAAAAACATTAAACAATGTTAGAAATGAAAGCCTTGGGGTGCGTAGGTGGCTCAGCTGGTTAAGGGTCCAACTTTGGCTCAGGTCATGATCTCATAGTTCATGAGCTTGAGCCCCACATCAGGTTCTGCACTGACAGTATGGAGTCTTCTTGGGATTCTCTCTCTCCCTCTCTCTCTGTCCCTGTCCTGCCGTCTCTCTCAAAATAAATACATAAATTGAAAAAAAAGTGAAAGCCTTTATTGGAGTTTTCTCTAGGCAAAAAGGCTTTGGCAAAACTGCCAAAGAAATGGAGGACAGGCTTGAGAAAAACTGAAAAAAATAAAAATAAATAAATAAATAAATAGGAACGCCTGCCTGGCTCAGTTAGTTAAGTGCCTGACTTCAGTTCAGGTCATGATCTCATGGTTGGTGGGTTTGAGCCCTGTGTTGGGTTCTGTGCTGACAGCTCAGAGCCTGAAGCCTGCTTTAGATTCTGTGTCTCCCTCTCTCTCTGCTCCTCCTCCGCTAGTACTCTGTCTGTCTCTCTCTCTCTCAAAAATAAATAAGACATTAAAAATAATGAAAAATAAATAAATAAATAAAATGTAAAAGAAACAAAAAGTTAAATATGATTAGAAAGAAATATAAAAGTCAAGAAACAGAAGTCCAATATATGTATAAGTGGCACACACGAAGAGTAGAACTACATACATTGCACCCAAAATATTCAAAACCGCAACAGAAGAAAATTTACATGAAATAAAAAAAATTACGAGATATTTTCAATAATATTGAATCCCAAGAACAGCTGCTATAGAATAATCCTCACCCACAAGTGGTCAGGAAAGCTACTGCACTTCATGTTTAAAGGAAGAATTTTTATGCAAGCCAAAAAGGCAAATCACCTTTTGGGGGAAAAAAATCAGGTTGACCTCAAACTTGTCCAAACAACACTGAATCTAGGGGACAAACAAAAGGATGTTTGCTAAGTTCTATAAGGATACATTAGATAATACAGATATAATTCAAGTGTAAAGGCAAACTTTGGGCGTCCTCAAAGATGAAAGAACTAGGGAAAGACAGCACCTGTTATCCTTTCCTGTAAAATATTACTCAGCGATGAAATCCAGTGAACTAAGAGATGAATAAAAAGAAATAATTCAGGAATGGAGGGGCGCCTGGATGGCTCAGTTGGTTAAGCGTCCAACTCTTGATTTTGGCCTAGGTCATGATCTCAGGGTTTGGGGGATCAAGCTCTGCATCGGGTTTTGCACTGACAGCACAGAGCCTAATTGGGATTCTCTCTCTCCCCCTCTGTCTCTCTGCCTCTCCCCTGCTTCATGCATTGGTGCTCACTCTCTCTCAAAATAAATAAACTTAAAAAAGAATAATTCAGGAATGGAGATGCCGTGCTGAAAATGATGGTGGTGAACCAAGACTGTGTGAGAATCACAGTGAGAGAATATTACCATGAAACCCTGACAACGTAAGGACAATGACAAAAATCTGAATCAAGATACGAGGGTGAGAACGTGAGAAGAAACTGAAGTGCTAATTATCTAATACGGGAAACACGTAATTAAAAAAAAGTAACCATAGACTTTTAAATATTTTCATAATCTTGGCTTTCTTTAAAAAGAACCTTAGAGGATTATTTGAGAAAATATTTCATCAAAATATGTGAAGTCTAGCAACTACTTCATTTCAAGTTAAGTTTGTTTTTCTTCTGTTAAATTCACATAAGTCAAATTAGGCAGTAGAAAAGTAATTTTGGCCTCTTAAAGATTTTCACAATGTTGGGTTTTGTTTTGTTTTTACTAAGTTTTACTAACTAAGCCCTGAAAAGGGCTATGTGAGAAAATATTTCATTACAATGAAATGTTTATGTGAAGTTCAGCAATGTCTTCATTTCAAGTTAAGTTTCTTTTTCATCTGTTACATTTACATCAAATCAAATTAAGCATAAAATTACACATTAAACAAATAAAATGTAAACATAAAATTAAATCTGGAGTACAGCAATTATTCAATTTGATTTAATTGCTGTTTGTTATGTTTGTGTAAGATTAAGCTATATTTATTTTAAGTTATATGTATTTTACTAAAAACAAGTATAGAATGATCAAACGTCAATGAAATAATAGTCATCCATCCACTATCATCCATACATCTGTATATATGGGTGTATTTTTAAGTTTATTCATTCATGTATTTTGAGAGAGAGAGGCGGCGGGGGCGGGGGGCATGAGCAGGGGAGAGCAGGGGAGGGGCAAAGAGAGAGGGAGAAACAGAATCCCAAGCCTGATACAGGAGCTTGATCTCACCAACCATGAGATTCTGACCTAAGTGAAAATCAAGAGTCATATGCTTAATTGACTGAGCCACCCAGGTGCCCCTGTATATATGGTTTAAAGATTTCTGTCAAAGAGACGTAAAGACCTGAGACCTAGATCCAGGTTGGTTTGATCTTGGGCAAATTACTTAATCTCTCTGGCCCTCATCAGTAAAATGGGGATAACAGCAACATCTATAACATAGTGTTTTCTGGAAGTTATATAAGTTAATATATATAGAGACCTTAGATCAGTGTGCCTATTATCTAGCAAACATTCCATAAGTACTGGTATTTCTTATTTTCACCAGGATCTAGATATGTTACCTTCTTTGCACTCTTCCCTACTTTGATAAATTATTACATATATTTTGGAGTTATCTTATTAATAAGAATATTATTTTAAAGATGTGAATTAGACAGTTGCACTAATTATTTCATTTGATTTAATCATTTTAGTGTGATAGAACATATAAGAAATGTATGATTTTACAAATAAAGTTGGTGGAAAAAAGTTACTGCATTTGTATAAATATGTAGTCAAATTTTTAGAAGTCCATCTGTGGTGACTTTAAACGATATTCACAAATTCTTTGACACTTTTCCATTCAAAAGGTGCAGCCTAATTTCTCTCCCCTTGAGTATAGGTTAGACTTACAGTCCATTTCTGAAAAACAGAGTATGACTGAAGTGATGGTATGTGACTTCTAAGATAAGGTCATAAAAAAACATTGCTGCTTCTGGAGCACCTGGGTGGCTCAGTCAATTAAATACCTGACTCTTGATTTTGGCTCAGGTCATGATCTCACAGTTCATGAGTTTGAGCTCCACACCTGGCTCTGTGCTGACAGAGCAGAGCCTGCTTGGGATTCTCTCTCTCCCCCCATCTCTCTTTGCCCCTCCCCCATTTGCACTCTCTCTCTCAGAAATAAATTAAATAAACTTAAAAAGAAAAAAACCAACATTGCTGCTTCCTCCTTCTCTTTCCTGAATCCCCTTAAATGAAAGAAGCTGGCTACCATATTATTGGGATGCTCTAAGAACTCCATGGAGAGGTGCACATAATGAGGAATCAAGGACCAATGACTCCTGTCATGAGCCAGCAAGGATCTGAGGACTCCAGCCAACAGCCAAATAAGTGACCCATCTTGGAAAGTGAATCCTCTGGCCCCAGTCAAGCATTCAGACTACAGTCCCAGCCAACAGCTTGACTGCAACCGTATGAGTGACCCCTGAGCCGCTATCTCTGCTAGATAACAAATGTTTGTTGTTTAAGCAGCTACTTTTTGCAGTAACTGTCATGCAGCCATAGATACCTAATACGCCATTTATTTGGTAAAGAAATATAAACCACAGATTTTGTTCTAATAACCGCAGAGTAGATTCTATCGAGCTAACTCTTCTAAAAAGAATAATTATAAATTCTCAACAAGATATTTATTAAATAGAAATGCAACGTTTTAAGGTCATCAGAAAGCAACCAGAAGAAAGCAGAGGCAGGCAGCAGATTCAGTTCTTGAATTTCTTCTGGGAGAACTCCCCAGTTCTCTTGGTATGGAGAGGCTAGAACTCAAGCAGGAAAGTGCAATCTAGCTCTCCTGGGGAGTCACAGGATAGAGTCTGGGATTGCTAGAGCAGCTAGAAATTGAGATAAATCTCAGAAAGAAGAGAGCTACAGAAAAGGACATATAAACTCCTCTCAAACACTTGGCTGACCCCTGAACTAAACATGTTTGGGAAAGACTCTAAGAAATTCAGGAGGAAAATAACATCTGGAGGCTGAGTGAGCTGAGCAGATACGTCAGTTGCTGCCCATTGTAGGGGAGTCGATTTGGAGTTTGAGTCTCGCCGAGTGATAGGTCTTTTTTTCAGTCTTTCCACTGAGATGCCAAAAGGGTCATGATCTAAGAGCAAAGACCATGTGGTTGGGATAAAGAATTTTCCCTAAGGCTAAGAGCAAATCAGAAAAAGATCAGCCATTAAAAAATGAATAATCAAACCATCATAAGTTCAAGTTGAGCTGACTGATAGAACAAAACTCTACGGCATTCAAACATCATAGAATGCAGTTTCTATAATGTAGCACAACAATGTCTAGTGTACAGTAAAAATTTACTAGCCACGTGCAAAGAAACAGGAGCATGTGACCCCATTCCTAACTCAATCATTAAAACACCCACAAATAACCCAGATATTGGAATTAGCAGAAGAAGTCTTTAAAGTAACTCTTACAAAGATGTTAAAGAATCTAAAACAAAATATAGAAATAATGGGTGAAGAAAATAAGAATCTCAGGAAAGATTTAGAAACAGTAAGAAAATGTCAAATGGAATTTGACCAAAGAAAGGCACAAGATCTGAAAGTTAAAAAAAAAATCATTGGATGGATTTAACAACAGATTGGACACAACAAAAGTTAGTATTGATGGACTCAAAGACAGTGCAATAGAAATCATATAATTTTTTCTCATTGCCACATAGTAGTCCATTGTATATATGTACCACATCTTCTTTATCCACTCGTCAGTTGATGGGCACTTGGTGTTTTATGTAAACCAATTTGAAAATAAACTATTTTAAATTAAAAAAAAAAAAAGAAATCATATAATTTGCAACACACAGAGGAAAAAAAAGGACTTAAAGAAATGAACACAGCCTCAGTAACCTGTAAGGTATATCAAGCAATCTAACAACTATAATTACTGCCCAAAGAGAGGAGAGAAAAAATAGCATTGAAAAAAATATTAAACAAACAATGGCAGAAATTTTTCTGCATTTCATTTAAGACCAAAAAATGAGAACAAGTCACTAGGAAGCAAAGCAAACCCAAAGCTAGATAAACATGAAGAAAATTATATCAAAGGGCATTGTAGTCACAGGCAAAGCACAGAGAGAAAGAAAAGAAAGAAATCACATTACATAAAGGGGGAACAACAACAGGGACTATAACTGACTCGTCATCAGAAACAATGGATGCCAGAGGACAATGGAAGAACATTTTTAAAGTGTGGAAAGAAAAACCTGTCACATTAAAATTCACTGTGCAGCAAAATTTCTTTCAAAAATGAGAATGAGGGTACCTGGGTGGCTCAGCCAAAGTGTCTGACTTTGGCTCAGGTCATGATCTCATGGTTTGTGGATTTGAGCCCCATGTCGGGCTCTGTGCTGACAGCGAGAAGCCTGGAGTCTGCTTTGGATTCTGTGTCTCCCTCTCTCTGCCCAGCCCCCCTGTCCCCTGCTTGTGCTCTGTCTCTCTCTCTTTCAAAAGTAAACATAAAAAAAATAAAAAATGAGAATGAAATAGTGGGTGCCTGGGTGGCTCAGTTGGTTAAGTGTCTAATTCTTGATTTCAGCTCAGGTCATGATCTCAAGTTTGGGAGATCAAGCCTTGAGTCAGGCTCTGCCCTGACAGCACAGAGACTGCTTGGGATTCTCTCTCTCCCCCCTCTCTGCCCTTCCCCTGTTTGCATGTGTGCTCTCTCTCTCTCTCCCTTTCTTTCTCAAAATAAACAAACTTAAAAAAATGAGAACTAATAAAGATACTTTCAGATAAATGCCAAGGTAAATCGTCACCAGTACACCTGCACCTCAAAAAACATGAAAAGAAATTCTCAGGCTAAAGAAAAATTGAAACCAGATAGAAATCCAAAGCTAGAAAGTAAGGATGAGCAATGGGAATGGTAAATATGTAGGTAAATGTATTCCTTGCCAGTAATATCTTTAACTGTTTAAAGCAAGAACAACAATGCATATGGGTTTATAACATAAGAAGTAAAACATAGAAACAACAACACAAAGGAAGAGATTGAGCATGAATTCAAATAATCTGTTTTAGGTTCATACATGATACAAGAAGTAGTAAAATAGTAATTCCAGATAGATTGGAATGAGTTAGGATATACATTTCAATCTCTTGAGCAACAGCTAAAAAATGCTCATGGTCAGTTCCATGGGCATCTTAGAGAGATTCTATGGTACGCCGACTCAGAGAGGGAGTCTGTTAGGGGTGCCTGAAGGTTGCCCTGTCTAGGGGTGGGCTTGGAGGAAGAAGGGGTGGCTGCCTGCATACAAGCATCTTTGGAGACATAGCGGCCATGGGTACCCTGGGTCAATGTCAGCCTCAACCTCACACTTGCCTCTCCATGGCCAGCCCCACACCATGGTCCCTAATCCTATGAGGCACGCTCCATGCTGCAGATCCTATTTTGTCACCCACACTTCCTCCATTTCCAGTTGAGTTCTATTGTGTTGAGCTTGCCCTATGTCCTCGTGATTCCTCCCACACCAGGTGCTTGCCCTGTTGCACTTGGGACCCCCTGTCTGCCTCTGTTATTTCAGTACTCGTCTTTTGTGTTCATGATGTTCGTCCCAAAGACACTCCTGGAGGTCCCAGATTGTGTTGGTCCTATCCTTATTCTCCTCCTCAGCGGCTAATATGGTATTATACTGTACAATCCATGCTCAAAGATACTAAATGGATTAATTAAAATATATTCCTGTCCCCGAGCCCTGGTCATAGAAGTGATCTCTTCAGAATTTGGGCAACTTGAGTATACAATTTTGCAATGAGTATGGAGAAAATCTCTATGAGGGAGGACAAACCATATTTATTTGCACTTTCACTGGAGGTGTTTTACCTCCGTAACTCCACAGGCTGTGAGCAGCCCACAATATAGGTGTTAACTACCTGCCTGACTCCAGAACGCTCTAAACCAGCACTTCGCAAACTGTCACTTGCTGTCACACCCTCTAGGAATTTTATTATAACGTAGATTCTGACTCAATAGGTCTAAAATGGGGGCTAGAATTCTGCACTTCTAAAACTCCCAGAGAAAATCATTGCTATCAGTCCAGGGTCTTTGGGGGAGTAGGGATCAGACAACCCCAAAGGTGGGGTCTACCTCTCACTCAACACAAATCACTTTTTTCCTGCTTCTGAGTTCCAGCAGGAGGGATGGAATGGCTCAGAGGCTCCCTGAAGACTTAGCCCTGAGCCAATGCTTTCCTGCATGGCATCGCACTTCATTGATGTAACAGACCGGGGGGGCCAGCTGACTCCTTGCCATTTTTCCTCCACAGGTGAAGAAACCGAGGCTCGAGAGGTTATATCAGTTGTCTAAGGACACACAGCTAGTGGGTAGTAGGAGTGGGATTGGGACCAGGGTCAGCCTGGTCCTACAGTTCGCAGAGAGACTTCTTAGGAGCATTCATTCATCAGAACCTTCAGGGATAACTTTAAACATCTCAACATCTATCCACAAAGGAGCATCCAGGTGACAGAGTATCCAGATTTGGTCTGCAGGACATACCCTTGGTGGTTAGTGCTACCATAAAATGATAAATGCCAGCCACTTCAAAGATTTCCAAAAGAAAGGGCAGGCAGGGTGTACTAGTTAAGTAAAAGCTGAGAACTTTTCTTTTCAAAATTCAAGAAGTTCCCTAAGGACTGGGTGATCCAGGGAACCTGTGGCCCAACCTCCCCACCTATGCGGCTCATAGTAGACCTGAGAGGGTCAAAGACAAAAGGCAAAGTTGCCCCAGCAAAGGCAAAGCAGCAGGGAAGGCAGTGCCCTGGGAAGGTGGTATGCTCGCATGCCTGTTGAGTGAGCATGACCACCTCAAAATTGAGAGTCCCATGTGAGAACAGTAGCGTCCCAAACCATCCGGATGGTCAAGGACCATTCACGCTCGTGGCGCGCACCTGCTCAGTTCCCAGTCATTTCATCACCTCGGAGTACTTTTTGACTGCCAGTTTGAATTGTCAAACTGCCAGGCTCGGGTGGGGAAGGCAGACGCTGTTCTCGAGCCTCCTCCTAGCAAGGACGGCTTGACTCACAAATGGAGAAGCCCAACAGCAGAGGAAGAAACACCTGGGCTCAGATATTGCTCCTTAGAGGGACCTGGAAGAGCTGGCCCTCATTCCCTGTGGTAAACAAGATGGGCAGGGCAGCTACATTCAGGGGACACTTCATGAAGCAGAGTGACCATGAGCTTGCCCATAAGACATGGGTGGACTGAGACAAAGGGAGAGGTGGGGAGAGTTCTTTGGGGTGATGGGAAGAATGCTCCAAGTCCAGGCATAAATTGGGAAGGCCACATGTGACCAGGGGACACTATGACAAATGTCCTCTGGCTAATGCTGAGGGGTAGGGGCAGGAGGAGTAGGCCACCAGGCTCGAGCAGGAGTTGGGGCCAACAAAAGGCCTTAGTCCCAGGTAAAGACTATGAAGCATATTATGAAAGTGACGGGGAGCCACCACAGGGCTGTGAGCAGGAGAGAACCAATGTGGTCTGGTGACCATGGTGAGTCAGACTAGCAGGATCGGAAAAGAGAGAGAGGATGCCTTTCTGATGGCTTTTCAGTCAAAACAGTGAGCAATGCCTTTGCCTCCAGGCCCTGGACACTGCGTGCTGGCTGCCTGGCCAGGGCACACCAGCCAGGCCAAGGCCAGAGGCACAGTTGCTGAGACCTGCAGGGAGGGACCCCCGGCACCCCTGCGGCGGGCCCTGAAGCTCCCAGGCTGCGTGCTCCCAGGCCTTACCTCCTATTTTTGCATTGTATGCTATGCCCACGATGCAGTACGAGTTGTTGGCTGAAGCAGCGACCTCTCCTGCGCAGCGGGTGCCGTGTCTGAAGCGAAGCAGAAAACAGAGTCAGGGCTCAGCCCCCCAATTTGTAGCAGGTTCAGTGCATGGCTCAGGTCTCCCACAAGGACAGTCAGTTATCCCTAAGTCCAGATGTGACATGAAAACCTATGTCCTGCCTCCTTCTCTCATCGCCACCACTCTCCCCTCCCCCCAATGGCTGGCTCCTCCAGGAGGGAACACCAGGCCAGGCTTGGCACAGACCTAGGCGGTCCTGCCCTGCCACACCAGCAGGCGAACAGGACCTTCCTGCCACCCTGCAAACTGCGAGCACTTGCTCAGGGGCGGCTCTTCCCCATAATCCCCAGGCCAAAGTGAGGGCTCCTGCTGAGGGGCTCCTGTACCAGCACCCAGGGTCCCCGTCTCAACATTGCGGGTGTGGTGTAAACACACCTGCTGATGGGACGGAAGAAAGAACGAATGTGTTCCCTGTATACTTACCACCCCCATGCTCACCTCTGGAGAGCCCTCCCATCACCTCCACAGCCATTTAAGCCGGAGCTGAGGAAGAACGCTCTAAATTGGACGCTGAACAGTAGTGGAAGGACTATGAAGAAATTACCAGAAAAACAAATTGCTTTCCTCGGTAATGACCCCATTTTCCAACCTGCTGCATCGAGGCAATTCCTCTAGCAGAGGCCAAACTACAGGCGAGTTTAAACAACACATGGTTGAGGAGAGTCCATGGGGGATTAGAATCATTGATTCAAATTTAAAACCGTCTTTTAAAAGAGTCCTCAGTCTGTGCGCTACCCCCTGGAAGGGGGTCATTTGTCCTTCTGTGGACCTCGTGCGGCCTCACGGCCACGGCTGTTCACAGTATCATGGAGCTCCATGTCTCACCCAGATTCAATCCTACCCTTCATGGGTCACTACATCGTGTCTAGATCATTCCTCCTGCCCCCTGGACATGTGGCGGGGAAATGAGGCACCCTGCACCCCAGGCATGCTCGCTGCTGAGCGAGGGCACCTTGGGACGTGAGGCAGGGAAGCAGCCCTCAGGGCTGGGGCCCCCGCGGGCGCTGGGGAGCTCTGTGTCTGTTGTGTTGAACACATCACAGCCTGGCTGAGCCTCCCCGCACAGCGCAGAGTGGGCACCAGTATTTGAGGCTCACCAGGGACGCTACAGAAAAGTGAAATACTATGTGGAGGGAAAATGCACCTTGGCAAGCCTCATATCAGCAGGGGGAGGAAAGAAAGGGGCTTTTGTTCTCTTCTTTTAAATATTTTTGGAGGAATGCTAATAGCTCAGAGCATGGAGCACACTAGCAGAGAGAAGACAAGCAAGACACAGCACAGTGAACTCCCAGGACCAGGTTTGTGATGCTTGGATGCTACCCTCAGGACTACCACTTATTGCACACGTGTCACCTATCTCTCCAGATCCTGCTGCCTTCATTTGCAAAGTGACTAGAGCAACCATGGAGACTGTATGCCCACAGGATGCATTCTTTACCTGTCCGCTGGCCCCACCCACAACTCTGGGAGGTAGGAAGTGCTATCTCCACTGGAAAGTCTCTAAGAGACTGAGAAGGAGCCACACAGCCAGGAATGGTAGAGCTGGAGTTTGAACCCAGATTTATCCAACATCCCGCATGCCCCACATCTCTCATAAAGTCGCAGATGGTGACAAAAAAGCGCAGGCATGTGACCTCTGTCCTCCAATAGGCCCAACTGCTGTCTTAACACAATGGGTCATGGAGCCCACTAAATTTAAGGATTATTCCCTTCAAATGTTCCAACAAGGTTGGAAACAGGAACAGTATTGGCTAACGTCTATTTCTAGCTGAATATCCCTTTCTTGCTTCTTCCCTAAGGAAGACGCAAAGTTCACAGAAGCTGTCTTGGACTTGAAGGGTTGTGTCCAGTCTGGCTTCTGGTTCCTGGGTAAGCCCCAGACACCGGCCAGGCAGCCCCACCACCCTTCCGGAATCCCTACTGGGAGCCAATTCAATAGTGATTCTGCAGGGAGAGGGACAGACAAGTAAGGAAAGAGGAGACAAAGTGACATACTTATTTTCATTGCTGGCGTCATAGCGTGGGGATGGGTCATAATCATTTCCGTTGACATCATAGCTGGCGTAGGAGTCCTAAGAGATGAAATCTTAGTGACCGAAAGGAAATGTCACAGCAGGCTTTAAATGTTTTTTATGCTGCTATTAGAAATTAGAGAAAAACACACGCTTGGTACTCTCCTATGATAACTATCATCTTACGTATATTTTTATTGTGGTAAAATGCACACAACAAAATGTACCCCCTAACCATTTTAAAAAGTATGAAGTTCAATGGCATCAATGGTTACACAATGTCACCACCATGCAGTAGACGCTAACTCCCCCCTCCCCCAGCTCTGGGGAACCCCCACCCTCCTTTCTGTCTCTATGAATTTGACTTCTCTAGGTGCCTCAGAGAAGCAGAATCATACAGTATCTGGGGGCTTTTTTGTGTGTGTGATTGGCTTCTTTTTTTTTTTTAAGTTTTTATTTATTTATTTTGAGAGAGAGAAAGAGAACAAGCAGGGGAGGGGCAGAGAGAGAGCAAGAGAGAGAATCCCAAGCAGGCTCTGCACCTACAGAGCAAAGCCTAGCTTGGGGCTTGAACTCATGAACCATGAGATCATGACCTGAGCTGAAATCAAGAGTTGGACGCTTAACTGATGGAGCCACCCACCCAGACCCCCCTCTATCTGGCTTATTTCACTGAATTCCTCAAGGTTCATCCATTTTTGTAGTATGTATCAGAATTTCCTTAACTTATACTTTTAATATATATGTCTTTGTTTTTTATACTCATAATCATAGTATTCCTATAATTTCATAGCTTCCTTCTAAAACACATCATAAAAGCTCTCAGTTGTTGACTTCAAAGCTGTCATTTTTAAGGGCTGCATCATGTCTATCAAACGGATATGGCATGGCTGACTTAACCATTGTTAGGTACTCAGGTTCCTTAGAATACTGAATACATTCATCATACTCACTATGTGCCAGACTCTCCTCTCAACATTTATGAAGACATTTAATCCTTACAATAACCTGATGAAATACCATTTTATAGATGGTGACACTGAGGCCCAGAGAAGTGAAGCAACTTGCCCAAGGTCTCAGAGCTAATCAGTTGCAGAGCCAGAATAGGAACTCAGGCAGTTGGGTCCAGAGCCCAGGCTTTCATCACGTCCTGTTTCATGTTGCTCATGTTAGTACGATGATCATCTCCACACATGTGTTTCTGAATTCTTTAGGATCTATTCCCAGAAGTACATGTGACTCCTCAAACATCTGAACAAATCCTTCTGTGAAATCCTGGGCTCCAGGAGGCAGAGGGAAGTGTGTTACATCAACCCTTCTTAACATGGTTTTCTGTATTATTTGTTTGTTTGTTTGTTTGTTTAGAGCATGAGCAAGGGAGGGGAAGAAAGAGAGGGAGATAAAGAATCTTAAGCAGGCTCTATAATCAGCGCAGAGCCCAATGTACGGCTCGATCTCATGACCGTGAGATCATGATCTGAGCTGAAATCAAGAGTCCAATGCTTAACACGAGTACCCCTCTGTATTGTTTAATACAGTGGGTGAGGGGAGAGAAATGGCACTTTATGGTTTTTAAAACTTGGATTTATTTAATGACTAGCATGGTTGAATATCCTCGCACGTTCCTGGGCTTGACTTACATAATTCGGGGCCAGGTCGGGGTGATTCCTCTCTATGCCGTCATCAAGGATGGTGACCACCACGTTTTTGCCCGTGTAGCCCTTCTTCCATGCTGCCTGGACGTTCATTTCTGATCGGCAGCGGCTGTTCTTGTCGCCACAGTGCTGCGGGCACAGAAGACACAAACCACCCCCAGCAAGGGCACTCCTTGCACTCATACTGTGGCATGGGATAGACATACCGTACTGTGTAAATGCAGCAGGGGAGGAAACACTTCCCCGAGCCTCAGCAGAGAGCCTCCTTCTCCTACTCGTTTCCCGGAAGGGTTCCACATGCTTTTTCTGCACCTAGCAATCTACCTGCTCATTTTCCTTGGGCATCGTCTTCCTTTTTTTTGGGGGGGGGGCTCTCATTTTCACTATTAGTCCTGAGGTTGCCTTAAATCGCTCCCCTGCTCAAGAACTCCCCCAAGAAGTCCCCTTGGGACTTTCACATAATTAAAAAAAAATTTCATGAGAAAGTTTGTGCTACCCAGCATTAAAGAAGGGCTTTCATACCAATATCAAGTGTGTCTGTTTCGAGTCGTCGTGAGAATTTAGCTTTGCTAGGGGAAAGGAACCCATGTCAGGAACATGACACTGCCAATGCCCTGGGGGCAGCAAGGCCCACACCCTACTCACCATGTACCACATGTTGGACCAAATGGGGTCGTTGAAATAGAGGGCCTGAGGGTCGCTTCGCACCTGCCTCTTCACCCTGCGTTTAACTTCTTGTTGTTGGAGCCATTTCACCTGGCAGGGAGAAATGTGGTTATTCTTTATTTTAAAGAGGATCTCATGACCTCTGTAGCCTCTCTGTAGGTGCTACAGGTGTCCATTTTCACGAATATCTGTGGCATTGGGATCTTGAATGGTAAACACCAAAGAGACATTTTCCCTTCAAAGTGACAATATTTAAATCCAAGAACTCATCTGTGTATGTGGCAGGGGAAACAGTGCCGCTCTCCTAGGTCATGAAATAATTCTACTAAAACAAACAAACAAAAAAACAACAAAAACAAAAACAAGCAAAAAAAAAAAAAAAGACTTTGTGAAACTGCCAGCAAATTGTCTGGTGACCCTTGTCCTGAATATGAAGGAACTCCACGTATGAGGATTGGAGAGAGTGGAGCAACTGATCAAATGGTTATTGGCAGTTGGAAGCAAGATATTCTATAGAAAGGACAGTAAATTACAGTAATCTCCAGCCACCAGCAACATGGTACCAAAACAAGCACAGAGAAAATTCTAGAAAGAGGTAGAGTAAAACATTAATAGCAGCAATTCTTTGGTGGTGACGTGATTGCTGATTTAAAATTTCTAAATTATTTTTAGGGTTTTATAAATCTTCATTTGGCATGACTTGCCTTCACTACCAAGGAAAATAGTTTGAGAGGGAGTATACTTTGTATTTAAGAGCAGGAATCCAGGAGCCTAGTTGCCTAGATTCAAAACCCAGTCCCACATTCACCAGTGGTATGACTTAGAGCAGTCTGGTAACCTCCCTGGCCTCAGTTTGCTCTGTACAATGGGCATCATCATGGGTTGTTATGAGTGGGCACTGGCATATGAACTGGTGTACACATCTGTGTGTGTGTGCATGTGTGTGTTTAAGCCTTCTTCAAGGTAGAAGAGTTTTGTTTGTTTTTTTAACTTTTAAAAGATCATGGGGAAAAGGATTCCTATGGCCTGAAGCAAAGCATTTTCTTGGTCCTGCTGCCATGGTCCCGTCTGATTCAGTAATGGATTCCTCTGGGGCGCGGTCTGGTGGTGGGGTGGAGACAGGCAGGGTTGAAGGCACCCGGGCCCTGCTCGTGGGAGTCTGTGCTCTAGTTGGGGACCCCCACCAAGCATCTCAGAGTGTGATGCAGGCTCTGAGGTAACAGAAGGTGGAAGGATGAGGAAAAGAGGGTGGATGGGAGCTTCAAGGGTGGGGGCTGTGGGGGCTGAGGGTAGCCTCGAGACCAGGCAATGCTGGTCAGGCTCCAAAGGCTGCAACAGCCACTGTGGGAGCCACACCCAAGGCAACTCTTGAAGGGAATAAAAGCACCCAAGGGTAGAGGGGCAAGATGTCTTCCCTCAGACCTCTTTTGGCCTTGACTTCCCCATACTGTCCTGAGGGAGGAAAGCAGAACAGCCCCACACACAGCGTCACATTTAAGGGTGGGGATTGATCTGCAAGGCAGACTTGGTCGACAGGACAAAATGCTCAGGAGGAAACACCACAGCCTATCCCTCTGCTAATGCGCTCTGTCCATGAGACCCCACTAGACCAGGTTCCTTAGAAACACTGCAAACAGGGGCACCTGGGTGGCTCACTCACTTAAGTGCCCAACTCTTGGTTTCAGTTCAGGTCATGATCTCACTGTTCATGAGTCTAAGCCCCATGTCAGGCTCTGTGCTGATGGTTCAGAACCTGTTTGGGATTCTCTCTCCAAATAAATAAATAAACTTTAAAAAATTAAAAAAAAAAAGAAATACCACAAACAGCTCATAAACAATTTTGGACCAGATACTAAAACTAACCCCCACCCCAAGTCCTAGATAATGTATAACTGCCATGGAGAGACACTTCTATGGAAACTATACAATAAGATATTTCGTTCATAACACTCTCTGATGGCATTTTGCAACTTCGCTAGGTATCACTGCCCAAACTAGAAAAACTGACTTGGTATCAAATACCTAAGATAATATTTCCTAATCTGCTAAATATCCCACTACAAAATAAAGTGTTACATATCCCACTGATGGCTCCAAACTCCCTGGGATGTTTCCATCCATCTTGCCCCACTGACTCACCACCTACCTTACTAACATCCAGCACCTTCTGACTTCTATGGTCACCAGGCCCCACCTCCAGTTACAAAGGAAGAAGTGAACTCTCTTCCAAGCCCAAGTGGCTGACTTCCTCAAATCAGTTAGGTGACATGGGAAAGCACGCTGCCAGCAGTCACAAAATAGTCCCCTAGTGGATGAAAGAGCATGAGCATCCTGGCCTGAGGCATGACTGGGCTCCGGGTAACAGCTTAACGTTAACACACAAGTTCTGAGGGTTGGCTGTGATGGCACAGGTTCCACAGCACAGTTTGGGGCTCTCCCTCTGGCCTGGTGTCAGGGCAGCCCTCCTGTGCCAGGCCATTAGGAGTCTTTGACAGCCAGTGAGGCACCGTCAGGCCAATGGAACTGAATATAACAAATTATTTGGATGGAATTACAGGTGACCTCACTGTCACAGACTGATTCAGCCAGTAGTCACTCAGTCTGGGCTTCTCATTTTCTTTCTCTTGGCTCCAATCACTGCCTCGTTTCTCAGCCAACCACAGAGAAGCACAAGAGGATCCTGGATTCCTGTATCCTGCAGTTTGCCAGGTCTACCTGTCCTGATTTCCCTGTGGTTGCTTATTCAGTTGCCCGCTCAACAAAGTTGCATTGAGTTTTATGGTGTTCCTGATACATAAAAACCACGGGGTCCCATCTATGACCAAAACACCCTCTCCTGTGCTTCCAGTTCAGATACAGGGTTCTTAGATGGCCCTCAGGTTGGAACCCAGGGGCCAATGGCCTATCTAGGAAAGTCAGAGTGCCAATGTCCCAAAGCCACATGACTGAGATGTTAGCTCTCCCTTCAGATGGTATCTGTATCTGTCCTTGCTAAAGGGGTTACCCTGACACACATATGCCTGAGGGTCTTCATTCATGAACAGTGAAGTGATTGGCAAGAAAGGGATACATGGTTTAGGATCTCCAAGGAGGTATCACTCACGGAATAGATTCTTCTGCAGATCTTGAGAACAAATATGGCGGAACAGTGAAGTGGTCATGATGGTGAGTATCAAGGCTGGGAGGGAGACTGAGGCTAGTTTCCCTTACATGCATGATTATCTTTATTAGAAAAGGCAACCTAAGATCCTTTGTGGGGTTTCAAGTATTATTCATAATATTTCTCTGGTAGTCTACCTGGGCTGTCCATTTACATTGAAGCTTCACTCATTGTCTATCCAGATCTCTCAGAACTTCCCTGGGAGGTGTTCTGCCTTCCTCTTGGTGAAAAGTGCAGGGGAGGAGACAGTAGAACGCATGATCTACCTTTCAAGCCCACAGACATAGAACTAAACTAAACTCAAGTACGACTGCAAATGAATGGCCCTGGAGCACAATAAAATACATTTAGTGCCTAAGTATGCCTGGTAAAAGTTGAGCCCAACCTTTTAATGAAGAGAACAGACCACTTGTCAAAACTTCAGATCTCTGGATTGAAGGAAGAGGGAAGTACTGTGCATAAGAAAGTGCCTGCTCGTTGCATTTCACTCTCCATAGGTTTTCCAGTGGGTTGATGGTGGCCTCCCAAAAGGTATGTCCACCCGGAAGTAATTAAAGTTAAGGAACTCTAGATGAGATCACCCTGGATTATTTGGATGTGCTCTAAATTCCAATGACAACTGTACCCATATAAGAACGCAGGGGAAAGGTGCCTGGGTGGCTCAGTCATTTAGTTGGCTCAGGTCATGATCTCACGGGTTCATGAGTTTGAGTCCCACATCGGGTTATCTGCTGTCAGCGCAGAGCCTGCTTCAGATTCTTTGTCTTCCTCTCCCTCTGTCTCCTCCCCCCTCCCTGCTCTCTCTCTCTCTCTCTCTCAGAAATTAAACATTAAAAAAAAAAAAGGCAGGGGAAGTTGGAGACACAGGAATGCAAGCCCTTGGGTAGACAGAGAAAGAAGCAGAGATGGGAGAGATGTAGCCAGAAGCCCAGGATCGCCAGGAGCCACCAGAAGCTGGAAGAGGCAAGAAAAGATTCTCAACTGGAGCCTCAGAGGAGCTACTGTCCTGTTGATATCTTGATTTCAGACTTCTGGACTCCAGATTGTGAGACAATAAATTTCTATTGTTTTAAGCCACCCGGTCTGTGACCATTTGTTACGGCTGTCCTTAGAGAGTAACACAGGTTTAAATCATGGCCTTAATCAAGGCTGAGATTTTTAAATGTTTGAAAATCCATGAGGCTTTTCTGCAGAAGGAGGATCTGAGGGACCCCACTTGGCCAGACTTCCCCTCTCGCTGCTGGCAACGAGAACACACAGGACCCCAGAGGAGGGACCACAGTGGCTGAGGCTCACTGGGCTGGGAAGATGCTCAAGGCAGAAGCTCATTACCAATATTTTAAATGCTGGAACAGCTGGTGTACCCCCTGGGGTCAGCTCTGGCTAGGACCACCTCCCATACAGACCTGGAACTCTAGCTCCCATAGGCCATAGGGCACTGAACATCTCTTCCCCCCTACCCCCGCCTCTCACATTCCAGCTGCCCCCAAAGTGAGCCTGCTCCCCACTCAGGCCCCACTCTGGCTGCTGATTCTCTCACCTAGCTCAGTGGCACGAAAATGCACCCATTTCCCAAATCAGAACAAGGCTAGAATCTGCCCCAACATGAGGGCCTCATCTTCAGTCTACTCAAGGTGTCGGGGTCCTGTCCCCTCTTTTTATCGCTGTGGCCAGCGCTCCTTGTGTCCAGGTGGTCACAGGATTGTCGGGATGTCCCTGCCCCAGGGTCAATGCAGGAATGCAAATCTGACCCAGTGAACCCCACTCTACCCCCAAGTCACTCTTGCCTGGTCTTCCATGTCCAGCAGTGAGTGTCCCAGGCTGGGCTGTGCCACAAGCTCCATGCCTTCTGACTGGCATGCACTGCCCCCTCTTGCTGGGCCATTTCCCTGTATTCATCTTTTTTTAAAAAGTTCATTAATTTTGAGAGAGAGCGAGGGGCAGAAAGAGAGGGAGAGAGAGAATCCCAAGCAGATTCTGCACTGTCAGTGTAGAGCCTGATGCGGGCTCAAACTCATAAACCATGAGATCATGACCTGAGCTGAAGTGGGAGGCTTAATTGACTAAGCCACCCAGGCACCCTTGTATTCATCTTTTAACCTTTATGCACTCTGGAAACCTTGTCTTACGTCCAGGCTGGCCGTTGAGGGGTTCCCATGCTCCCCTGCATGTCTCTTTACCACTGCCTTCACCCCACAATGTGGACATTATCTGTTCAGAGGCCCTCATTTCTTCTCAGTCATGCTAGCAAACACGTGCCCTATACAAGGTACTCGCTCAGCAAAGATATGCTGGACCGAAGTACTCTCCTCTTTCTCACTGAAAAGGCAGATTGAAAACAAACAAGGGCTGAATACAAACTTAGGTGTGCCTCTGTCAGAAGTCAAGGGCTTGCCCTGCACCTCATTCTTCCAACACTGGCCAGTCTGTGATTGGACATACCCGGGCCTCAGTCTAATTCCCCTCTGCTCCCCTCTGGCCTGCGGGCAGGGCCTGGGTTTTGCTCACCTCTGTATTTCTGTGTGTCAGGCAACCTGTGACACAGAGTGGGAGCTCACTAAATGCTCTCTTGAACAAAAGAGTGAAGTTAAGTGACTACATTACGGATTACAAATATAGTATAATCACAAGCAGACTTTTAGAAACATATTTCAGGGGAGAAAATGTGATGGAGTCTTAAGGACCACCCGAGGACCTTGGTTAATCATTCGGGGAAGATCAGCTGTAAGTGATCTGAAGCAAGAGTAAGGTTTGCCAAATGCCACCTCTGGCCCAAACACAAATTGCCTTTCTTAGCAAACCTATATAAACCTGTATAAATGTCTCGATTTCTTCAAAGTCATATTTTGAAGGTGGAACTTCACACTGACCCTTTTCCTTTTATCTATTTTTTTTGTACGTTTCTTGCTAAACATGCAGCATATTTAACATAGAAGGTTATTTTCTCTGGGGAGAGAATTCTAGTCATGCAGAAGCCTTCATAATCTTCCCAAGGTTATGTGAATAGCAATGCTCCCTTTTGCTGGGCATGCCCCCTCCAGCTTTCTTTTGGAGAAGTCAAATTAAAATTAGGCATCTCGTGAATGCCATTCTATAGATAAGATAAGGTAAAATTTAAAGATGTGTATAAAGAGCTAACAGAAATGAGCAGGATCCCACTAGATGGCCTGCGGGTGTCGTGGGTTATCAGTGCTACTGGGCTGTGGAATTGGCCAAGCATTGTTTTGGCAGGCGTGCCTTGGGCAGACCTGGTCATGTCCTCTTCCCCAGGGGCTGTAGGTATTGCTGCCAGACCAGAAGCTGGCCCAGCATATCGCCTGTAGGTTTGACAAGTGACAAAGGGGTTTATTTTGGAGCTTCCTCCCATGAGTCAGTGCTACCAGGGAGAGCATGAAAACCCAGCTGCATTCCACCCGAAGCCACCATGTGCCAGTATCCTGCTGTAAAGCCCTCAACTGCTCATAGGGGGCCCCCCAGGACTTGAGAAGTCTCAAGAAGTTGGGGGGAGCTGGAAAGTCGTAGAAGGGGGCTCCAAAGTCTTTGCTCTGATATGGAGCTAAGGCAGCAAACGCCATTTGCAGAACTCCTGGTCTCCACGCCCTCTCATGTCCCCACTACCTCAAGGGGAAGAGCACGCATTTGACTCAAGCTGCTAAAATCTTTGACATGCCCACTGGTATGCTCCGTTTGTTGAGACTTAATTCTATATAGGTTCTGGGTTCTATGCACAGTTGTATCCAGAACATGGGAGACAGCTCCTGTCGGCTCTCTGACTGCTTTCTCTTTCTCCCTACCATCATCAAAGGAAAAGACAGGGCATTTCCTCTACAGTTTGCTTGTGAGTAAGTCAGCCCCTGAAGGCAAGCCTGGGAAAATCTGTAGATGAAGTCCAGACCCCCGAGGGTCCAGGTGCCATCAAATCCTAGACCTCCTTCTGGGGAGAAGCAGAAGCAAAGTAGACAATAAGCCTCTGACTCGTTCACCCTGTGGGAGACTGCCTGAGCTTCCGCCTCCAATCCTTAAAGTCAAGGGGTTGGCTCAGCCCACTCTAGAGACCCCTTGGCACTCAACAGTCTGTGGTGCTTAGATCTTGATTCCCTTCAACACTGGACCCCTCTCAATACCTTGTCCCCACACTTGTTGGGCCAACTTTTACCCAGGTGAAGAGCTAAGTAAGAAGCAACTCCTTGAGTGAGGAATTTAAAGAAAAACACTGCTCCCTGACAAGAGCATGTCACCTTATGGTTTTCAACGTGGCCCCTTCCTCATGACAGGCAATGGTCAATGTATACATGAAAAAAGCAGGGAGCT
Source organism: Paguma larvata (assembly GCA_030068075.1). Classification (NCBI taxonomy): domain Eukaryota; kingdom Metazoa; phylum Chordata; class Mammalia; order Carnivora; family Viverridae; genus Paguma; species Paguma larvata. The sequence goes on along the minus strand of CM057827.1, from coordinate 122,811,757 downwards.
AGGCTGGGGCCTTCTTGACCCAGGGCCCAGGGTCTCTCAAGAATAGGACAGTCTAGGGTCCCAGGAAACCCCAAAAACTATTGGCAAAGTAGTGTGGATATGAGCACACAATTTTTTTCTTTCTCTGGAGAGAGAGAGAGAACCCAGAACTTTCATCAGCTTTTCGAAAGCGGTCTAAGATTCCAAAATGGGTAAGAACCATTAAACTCAGCTCAGCTAGGATCACGGCTTTCCACATGAGGATTTGAGGAATGGAGAAATATAGTAGCACCGAAGTTCCTGGGGGGCAGAGGGGACCAGCCCCACAGGCAAGCAATGATTAGATAGCCTCACTGCAACCTGTAGTTGCTTAGCTGGAAACCCAGCAGCCAAGGCAGCAGAAGAGGGAGAGGAGAAGCAAGATGAACCAACAAAATAAAGGGTATTCTAACTCAGCGTAGAAACTCACCTCCTTCCTCCTCTAGTGGCATGGAGGTGCCTGGAAACCTAGCCCTATCCCCAGTTCCTCATCCTACAGCCACAACGGAAACAATGTGTAGACCATCTCTCCAATTCTTGCCATCTGAGCTGAACTACATGGGCCAAAGAATGACTGTCTAATGTTGGTGAGAGATGATGGTACTCATTCTGCCCATTTTGGAGACCAGTAGGCGTGAAAGTACTTTGGGAAATTGGGTCTATTCATTCATTTGTAAGTTAGTTCTTACTTTGCTGAAACGAAAGAGAGGTACTCTTGTTCTCCCTGCCCCCCACCCCCGCCCTTGAGTACCACCTGCCTTTACTCATGGACAATGGGGCAGATAGCCAAAGCCTACATCCCCTGTGTTCACCAACAAGACACTGGTCAGCATGCCCAGTGTCCAGCCCGTATTGTCTGTACTTTTGTCATTTTAGGCTTTAGCAATACAAGATGCAGCTTGATTAATTCATTCGGGCCCTTTTTAGGATTTTTGTCATAATGTTACCAAGGCAGGGCATAATTCACATCTAAAGTAGTTACACAAAAAGAAGTTGATAAGCAAATGATAACAGATATAACTTGCTTATGTGAACCTACTCTGTGCAAATTGAGATATGTTTCAATAAACATTTACTAAGTGTCTGTCCACAATCTGCTGGATATTCTGCTGAACCTGCAAGGGAATAAAAACAACTAAGATGTGGCCTTGGCCCTCGAGAACTTTATAATTCACTGGGAAGAGATGGGCTCATGTGCTTCTAACTATAAGCTCCTTGACCTCAGGTCAGCTCACCTCTCCATTACCTCTCCTTGGGTTCTGGAAAACTTAACACTCTCCCCATCCTCATGCTCCAGCCCTGCCCCCCCCCCGCCTCCCCAGGAACCATCTGCAGCTCCCACCAACCCCGTTCCTGTCACCTTCCAGATCCCAAGCACACTAAACCACTCATCACTCTCACCAAACACTGCTGTGTGCTCCCGTGTGCTCCTACCCGGGCCCGCAACCTTGGCACTATTTCCAAAGTGGCCAGGAAACAGATGTTACAGGAAGAAAAGGGAGGAGGCTGTGGTCAGACAAGTCTGACAGCTGCCGAGTTAGACAGGCTTCTTTCCTTCCTGCAAAGAGGAAGACAGTGCAATTTCTCCTACATCTCTGTGGCCACCAAACCTTTCAAGTTGGCCCACCTCCTGTGACAGTGGTTGGCTCAGAATGAAGGCTGGAGATGGAGTCCATACCTAGACCCTCTCTGGCCCTGCCACTGCTATGCTCAAATGTCAGGCTGGAACAAGAGTAGTGAGAAAAACAGACATGACCCCTCTGCTCCTGGAATCCAGTGAGGAAAATAGATTCTAATGGAATAGTCTCATGAGTCTAGAATATAAATATACAACTATAGGAAGAGCAAGTCAAGTCAGAAGACTCTGAGTGGCAGGCGCACATGAGCAAGATGAGAGGGGGAAGGAGAGACACAGCGGAGAAAGGCAGCCTGTGCAAAGACTCTATAGGGGGAAAGAGCCCGTGCCGTCTGAGGAGAGTTGTAACGGCTAGTGTGGCTGGGGCCCAGGGGCCACAGGGAGGCCAGAGGAAGAAGGGCCTGGGACAGACATCCCAAGGGACAGTGGTGCCATCACATGTGTGTTTCATAAGATCTCTTGGGAGGGTGGAGAGCAGACTGGTGAGAGGCAAGGAAGCCCACTGAGGCCACTGAGGAGGGCAGTGCAGTGGTCCATGTGAGAGAGGGCAGGAGTGCAGGGGGCGACACAGGACAAGGGCAGCACAGAGTTGTACAGGATGTAGAACAAGTGTGAGGGAGGCTGCTGCTCATGCCGTGGATGCCAATGGTGCTCTTCTCTGAGACAGAGGCAGAGTCAGGGATAGTCAATTGGGTTGGGGATGTGTGGACTTTGAGATGTCTACGAGGCATCTAAGCAGAAGCACTGAATGTGCTAGTGAAATAATAAAGCACTGTCTTTTAAAGTACATTTTGAAATTCTAACTTTTTACCAATTCATAGTGGCCATTCCACTCCATTACCAATGGATCCATACTGGTCCATTCTATATGACCCAGTTGGGTCGTATAGAAAATGTGAAGAGACAGGGGTGCCTGGGTGGCTCAGTTGGTTAAGCATCTGACTTCGGCCCAGGTCATGATTTCGCAGTTCACAAGATCGGGACCTGAGTCGGGCTCTGGGCTGACAGCTGGGAGCATGGAGCCTGCTTCAGATTCTGTGTCTCCCTTTCTTTCTGCCCCCTCCCCCACTCATGCTCTCTCTGTGTCACAAAAATCAAGAAACATAAAAAAATTAAAAAGAGAAAATATGAAGAGACAGCTGGAGATTTCTCCAGTCTTCATATGGGCAAATCCATCGGACCCTGGGTGGCAGCTGTATGACAAGTTCATCAACCCCGAGATCAATCTGGTCATTTGCTGTCTATGTGCTTGAATTTGCCAGGAACTTTTTGTTTGCACTTTGAATGGCTCTAGCACACAAAACTCTCAGATAAAATTCCATCTGTGGTTAATGGAAAGATCTGCTTAAACGTTGCATCACTGCTGGAAAGAAACCTGAGCTTTGATTAAACTCTGGGGGCAAAGTCCCATCCTACAACACAGAATGCCTCCTCTGGTCCTGGAAATCATTCCCAACTTCTGAGCTCAAAGCACTGAAATGAAGCCTCAGAGTGAAGGTTCCCACCGCCCCGGAAGGAAGGAGCCACCGAGGGCCTGCCTGATAACATCTTTATCCTTCCATTTCTGTCATCAATCTGGCTGAGAACTGAAGAGAAGGGAAGGGCTGTACCCGAGTCATCACACTAAAATGTAAGGGTTGGAAGAGGCAGGCAGCCACGCCGAACTATAAGCCAGCTTGGAACAAAATCAGAACAAGTAATTTAAAAAAAATTTGTGAGCCCCTACAGCCATTGGCCAATGCTTCTGTAACATCCACCCTTCTCCAGACTTTTGGCAAAAGAGCAAGTTAAAAACAAATGCTTTCAGTTTGCTTAAATGATAGCCCTTGGAAAAACCCAGTGACTGATACTGCATGCGGAGAACAGTTGGGCTGTTCTCCCAAGGAGAGGGCTGATCCACACAGCACTTGGAGCAAAACGGCCCTTTTCAAGAGTGGTTTAAGAAAAACAAACAAACCCAAAACATCAAGTAAAGGTAATTAAGAATGTAAAGAATACAACAGCACAACTCTGGTATGCGATCTATGCAAACAGATGCTTAATAAATGCACGTGTTCGCGTGTGTGCTTGCGCACAGGCAGCTAAAGAACTCTTACATTCTCACCCTACTTGTGTTTTGTTTTGCTTTTAACAAATGTACCCTCTTTCAGCTCTTTCGTGAGGTAGGGGTGGACTGTAAATTCCATCACTTATGGAAGCACTCTTACACAATAGGGACTGGAGCTAATTAAAATAAAATACCATCTGCATTCGATCGCACAGCACCCAGAGCCCTGTAACATTCATTTCCAGTGTGGTCATTCGAACCCAACGGCGACTCTGCATTCCAGTGTCTCCGAATAATATTAACTCATCTCGTCCTTTTCTTGTTAATACTAATCACACCATCTCCCAATGCCAAGGTGTCACAGAAATGCTTTGCTCATGTAGGGAAGCATTCTGGCGCGCTTCAAGGAAAAGATAACACTAAACACGTGTGCACACCAGCTAGTTATTTAATCAGAGTGACGAGGCAGAGTAAATATTAGTTAGCCAGACTGACAGCTAATTGATCTGGTTCGTATTCAACTAGACTGATTTAAACAGAGGGATCTCGCTCGCGATTCTGAATTCATAATTGGTTCAGATGTCTATATGCTTTCCCGGAGGCTGCAAATTTAATTAGCGCTGTGAGAAAGCAGCAGCCAATCTCGTGGAAGTCGCAGGCAGCGCTGGACTGTGCAGGCTGTTTACCTTTTCTCTCTCTCTTCTCTAGTGGCAGGATGCTTTGATAGCGGCCCTGCCAGGAGCTTTATTAAGAAGTTCTTGTGTAAAAAGAACTTTTAGTTGAAAAAATGTAACTGCCTTAGCCTTGGCTCAGAGGAAGTCTATCTTTCCTTCTCTTCCCTTCAAGGACACAACCGATCGCTGGGAGTGGTAGCCCTCAGTCCCAAACTGAATGTAGTACTCTGAATGCTCCTTGATTGAACGACACCAGCACCTTAGATGATACAGCAGAGAGGGGGGTCTGGACGCCCCCACCCCATGGCACTCAAGCCTGCCTGGGCTCCTTCTCTGTCACCTCAGACAATCTCATGCCTGGCTCCCATGCTCGCTCCACTGGGGACCCACTCAGGGTAGTTGCCCAGGCATCTCCTGGGGCACAGTGCCTGGTACCCAGCAGGTGCATGATGAATATTTTGGGGAAAGAAGGAAAGAGCAGCCAAGTTGAATACCTTAAACAGTTCTAAAATTTAATCACTTAAAAAAAAGGATGTCTATAAAACTCAGGTCCTATTTCAGCTCTGCCTTGGTTCTAACAATTGAGAAACCAGCTTAACCCTCAGAATCCTCAGACCTGTGGAAAGGGGCCAAGAGAGGCACTGCTCCATTGTCTTCTCATTGCATGCTTATGTTGGGGTACAGGGGGTCCCCCATTCAAATGGCTTGCTCCTCACTGTAACTAGCTGTGTGGTAGCAATTTAATAACTCTAAAGGCTTCAGGTGAAGAACTAGCATATCATCTTCACGAGACAAAGCACCATTTGATTGGAAGTGAAATTGTGGAGGGACACAGCAGGAACTTCCTTCCTAGCTCAGAAGTTTCTCCAGGCAGTTTGACAGGTGATGCTGCTATGAATCTCAGCACCCCTCCCCACCCCGTGCAGCCTCAAAGAATCCAGTTTCTTCGGTGACCAGCACAGAGAACCCCCTTCCACTCAGTGTTACACCAATAGAGGCATGGGGTCTGCTCACCCTTCTCCAATTGCCCCGTTCTGTGGGAATCGGCAACCACAATCTGGCTCTGCTTCCAGGAGGAAAAAATACATATACCTGCCCCTTTGAAAAACATGCCTTCCAGTTCCATGGTATAAACACACATAGGTATAATCATAGCCCTCTATAATCAGATGAGAGGATGTATGTTGAGCACATAGTAGTCCCTTAATAAACATTGAATTCTTTTCCTTGCTAGGAAGGAATAATGGGATTAGCATAATGTTTCATATCTATTTCCTTCATTAAAAATTTTTAATGCTTAGTTATTTTGAGAGAGAGAGAAAGAGCACATGCGTGTGCAAGCAGTGGAGGGGCAGAGGGAAAGGGAGATAGAGAAAATCCCAAGCAGACTCCACCCTGTCAGCGCAGACCCCGATGTGGGGCTTAAACCCACAAACCGTGAGATCATGACCTGAGCCGAAGTCAAGAGTTGGATGCTTAACTGACTGAGCCACCCAGGTGCCCCATATCCATTTCCTTCTATCTATCCACCTATCCATCCTCCTTCCCACTTATAGAATGAATTCAGAAATATGGACATGTCTGCCTTGTTACAGCCCAATTACCTGAATGCGTTCCACGAGGACCACTTTCTCATGTGCTTGGAATCAGAGCATCACAAAGCGATGCCCTAGAGAAGGACATTGTGGGTACAGTGCCCAGGGACAAACCATCTCTCCCATCCATCCCTCGCTTGGCCAATACAAAAGGAGCTATGATTGTCAGTTGGGGGTGGCCTGGGACAACACCAAGAACCCATTTCTCCATGGAAACTTTATTATAAATATTCTGTGGGAATAGCCGAGATAGTATCGTGAGCCAGCTTGGAAGCTCAAACTAACATTTTAGCACATTGTTTTCAAGAGAAGGAGATTCCATGTTCTAAAACTATGATTTACCAATGGCTTTGTTTGGGGCTGCTACTGCTTCTCACATGAATTTCATTTTCCTTCATAGCACTCATCACCCTGTGATAGATTACATATTTTTCTATTTATTGCCTCATTTTCTATCAGCCTGACCACCCACTCCAACGACACTGCTGTGGACAGAGCCTGACACATAGCTGTATTCCAGAAACACCTGCTGAATGAATGAAGTCATCAAAAGCTAACTTGACCATCTTCAATATGTAAGCATACCAAGTATCTGTTTTGACTGGCATTTGTGAAATATTAGTCTCAAATCTCTGCAGAAAGGAAGCATCATGAACCACCCAATAAACATGAATTATAGGAAAACTTAAACTGTCAGCCTGTTTGCAAATTATATTTATCTTACTCTCAAAGATCACATGAATTTTTAAGGGGAAAAAAGTTATACTTACTGCCCAAGTTTTTAAATTCATGGTAACCATTAAAACATGTGTTATGACAACCACAAAAACATCTTTCGGCTCAATCTCTAATTTCATCATTAAAACACTGGTTTGAATTCCCTGGTCTTTTTGCTGTTATGATATTCACGTATTTATCTTCTCTAATTACTGTGCATTTTGTTCATTTTAAAAGATGTAAAATATCAATAGATCCATACTCATTTGATTGTTGCTTCAAACTGAAGCCAATTTAAATTCTCCAGTCTGACAAGGGACCAAATATTCCAAGCATTCAGATGGTCTGAAGTGTTGCTACACATCTGTCTTGTTTTATTCAAAGTGGATAAGGAAAACTATTGACTATGTAGAATCATATTAAAATCAAGGCTCAGTTATCTTTAGAATCACAGACCCAAACAAAACGCTCTAGGCCTTAGGAAAGAGTCCTGTCCAGAGAGCAGAGATCTGTACCTGGGGGTCCATCCTGAGGAAGGTATGAGGGCCTCTGCTGCTTAAGGTCGATCTTTTAAAGGTTTTGCTATGATAAAAATGGTAGTAATTTTCCAGGTTTCCAATCTGCAAAACAAGAAGCAGGACATTATCAGTTAATACAGTCTTACAAACAGCTTCAAAAATCCTCCATCCCACAAAAATCTTCCCTTTCTCTTAGAGACTCATTCTACCCTCACAGGAAACATGCCCTCCATTCTGCCTTCCCACTCATCTCTCTGGCCCATAGTCAGTGTTTACAAACATGGCAGTGGATTTAGGCAATCCTTTTAGGATAAACAACACAGGGTAGTATTTTCAATGAGGCAAACATTGCTCCAAATCTTTTATTAAGTTCCTGTCATTTAAAATGCGTACTACCTCAGCCAAGTTTGGTAGACAAGATTCCATGTTCATTTAGGGTCAAGCATCCCTAAAGTAGCTAAGTTAGTGTCAAGTCAGGCTTATACCAAAATATTCATTTATAAACAAACTCCATCCTCTCCACCCCACGGGTAAACTGAAAGATCTAAGAATGAACATTCGCTCCCAAGCGCAACAAGGGAGCCAAAGAAAACACGCGCGTCCATCTGCTTGGGGATTGTGAAAAGGTCAGATGAGAACATCCAAACCCCCAGGGCGTCCCAATTTTCTGCCAGGGGTGGTTTGTCGAGACAGATTTCAGCTTGAGGGCTGGACAGAACCAAGAGAAGCAATGGATGTGGCCTTCAGGACAGGCGGGCCCTCATGCCTCAGTGACCCTTGAGTATCAGGACATTGTTCTCAGAAGACCTGTTACTTGTTCTAACTTTCACTGGTTGTTGAAACTAGCTTGTTGGTCACCATCCTTGAAAGCAGAGCTTTTTAAAGGAGGCTGGACTGAATATTATACAGACTGTCAAGTTGCTCTTCTCAGCCTAAACCATCCTAGTTTCTTTTCTAGCTTCCAATCAAAGGGCTAATTGAAGACAATTTGTTCTCTAGGACAGCACACGTGTGGTTATTGCGATATGAACCTGGTTCAAAACCTGTCTTCTCCCTTCAGCACCACTGGCCATGTGATCTGGGGCAAGGACATTCGCCCCCTGTGAATCTCGATTCCTTATATGTAATATGGGAACAAAACTACTTAGCCATTGGAGTTCAGTACAACTAAAGTCTGTGTAACTCCCAACAACCTTTGGCTATACCTGTCTCACTCAAGCCACTTTGTCTGCTGTGACCTAACCCCCTGAGGCTTGACCAGCCCAGGCAGAGACCTGGGGGGATGTGGATGCTCTGAGTGGCCATTTCCACATATTTCCACAAGGTGAGAGCCCTCCGGCCCTCATTTCCAGCAATCCCAGCAGTCTGGCTGTCTCCTGTTCTTGAGTGGCAGGAGATACCCATATAAAAATCCTCCATTTTCGGGGCACCTGGGTGGCTCATTCGGTTGAGCGTCCGACTTCAGCTTAGGTCATGGTCTTGTGGTCTGAGAGTTCAAGCCCTGCATTGGGATCACTGCTGTCCGTGCAGAGCCCGCTTCAGATCCTCTGTCCCTCTCTCTCTGCCTCTCCCCTGCTGGCGTGTGCTCTCTCTCAAAAACAAACATTTTTAAAAAATAAAATAAAAAATATATAAATCCTCCTTTTTCACTTCAGCTTGCTCCTGTGCACTCCTGGAACACTGAACACTATTATAGTCATAAGGATTAAATAGGTATCATGTGTAGAGTGCCTAGAACCTGGTGTGTGTTCAACAAACACTAGTTGCTGTGGGGAGCTGGGATTCTCTGTCTGGCTCCTCCCCATAGCTCCTCCATTCCCCTCGCTAGGACCAGGATGCTTTAGATTTTGGCCAAATCTGGGCCCACATTCCAATTTGACCCCTTCCTGCAGGGTGACCTGGGCTTTAGACCCTCCCTAAGCCTTAGTTTCCTCATGAAAATAGTAACTACTGCCTTGTAGGGTTGCTTTAAGACTTAAACGACGTAAATATAGGAAGAGCTAGCAGAGTGCCCAGCAGGTAGTAAGTGCTCAATAAATGGTTTTCTGCAATTAAGATTTTCAGCTCATGTTCTACCTTAAGACACTCCTTCTGTCACCATAGACCTTGTTATTTGGCCCCATTTTGCACAAAAGCACTTCTATTTCTCCTACAGATGAGTCACCTTGCTCACTTCTTCAACAGAGTTAATTGCTAGATATGTCAAGGCTCCTCCTAACGCATGCCAGAGCTGTGATTTAGAGCCAGAAGCAATAATGGAGTCTTAACTTACAGCAGTATTTAATCAGCATGTTTGCTTCTAAGCTGCCACCATCCCTGGGAGATGTTTCACAACTCCTGGCCTTTTAACTCTGGGCATTCAAGTCAATTCCCATCCAGGGACATGGAGAAACTAAGAGGTGAATCAAATTTTCTGGCAAAGGTGTAGATCACTTGCAGAGCTGTGACCTTAAGCAAACCTGTGTCAGAGTGACCCTGGAGGCCATTCAGGGCAGCACCTGGTCTGGCAGGCCAGAGGTAGCCAACCCCATTGCCATCCAGCTTCCTGCCTTTGAGCCACCATGATCATCCTTAGTAATGGCTCCAAGGATCTGAGCTAACAAGGACTGTTCTCCTTGAGCAGTCCATGGGAAGAACAGATGCTCCCCACTGTGCTGACCAGGCAAACCGCCCCCATGGCAGTGGTGACCAGTACCACATCTGTCTGGAAGCATATGTCCAGACCAGCATGGGGGCTGGGAGGTTTGGGAAGGACCAGTCCCAATGTAGAGGAGAAGGAGACACCAGCCAAGGCTGTCCTCCTGCTCCTATAAGGCTAGCTGGAATATGTTTCAGAAAAAACAGTGAGGGGCTCATGTCACTAGCTGTTCATAAACCTGACAGCAGCTGCAAGGGTCCCTCTGAAATTCTGAACACTTCTCTCCACCTTCTGGGTCTTTGTGGAGAGTGGGTGGGGAGCAGCCACATTCCTCCCTCGCAAGCAAAGATTTGAGGCCGGATAGTGTAATTCAGGGCAGCACAGGACAGAAAGGGTGCCTGATACCGGAATTACTGTAAGGGTAAGAAGATGGGGCACCTGTTGGCTCAGTCGGTTAAGCATCCAACTTTGGCTCAGGTCATGATCTCGTGGTTTGTGAATTCAGGCCCTGCATTGGGCTCTGGGCTGACAGCAGATCAGATTCTGCTTGCTTCAGATTCTGTGTCTCCCTCCCCCTCTGTCCTTCTCCCTCTTGCACTCTCTCTCTCAAAAATAAATAAACATTAAAAAAATTTTAAAAAAGGAAAAAAGGAGAAGATGAAGAAGAGCCCAGATCATCAGGAAGTAATCCAGACGGTGAGAGGCCCTGATTTGCTGGGATGCAGGCATTGGGTGCTGACCAGATTAATTAACATAATGTCTCCAAAGTCAGGCAACAACTCTCCTCCCAAAGCCTATAGATAAGCTGTGCTTAATAAAATACTAATTCAGGGCACCTGTGTGACTCAGTCAGTTAAGCAACCGAATCTTGATTTTAGCTCAGGTCATGATCTCATAGTTCATGGGTTTGAGCCCCATGTCAGGCTCTGCACTAAGACAAGAACCTGCTTGGGACTCCGTCTCCCTTTCTCTCTCTGCCCCTCCGTCACTCATTTTCTCTCTCTCTCTCTCAAAAATAAATAAACATTTTAAATAAATAAATAAATAAATAAATAAATAAATAAATAAATAAAATACTCATTAATTAATTCAGAGTAGGCATCTGAAAAACTATAGCCAAATCTGGTCTATCTCCTGCTTAACTTACTTTTTTGTGTGTGGTAAAATATACATAATACGACATTTCCCAGGTGAACAGTTTTTAAGCGTGCAGTTCACTGGCACTAGGCACATTTGCAATGTTGTGTGGCCAACACCACCCTCTGTCTCCAGAACTTTCCATCTTCCCAAACTGCACCCATTTTGCGAACTGCTATCCCCCCTCCCCGCCAAACCCTTGTAAACCCCAAACCCCATGCTACTTCCTGTCTCTGTGAGTTTGATAGCTTTAGATATCTCATATGAGTAGAATCATTTTCCCTTTTGTGACTGTCTTATTTCCCCAGCCATGGTGTTCTCAAGGTTCAGCCATGTCGTGATATTTGTCAAATGTTTCTTCCTTTTAAAGGCTAAATAATATTCCCTTGTATTTGTATACCACATTCTGTTGATCCATTCATTCATTAATGGACACATGAATTGTTGCTTCCTCCCTTTGGCTATTGTGAATAATGTTGCTATGAGCATGTGTATACAAATATCTGTTCATGAACCTGCTTTCAATGCTTTGGGGCATATATACACCTCGTGTTTTTACCAATAAAGCTTTATTGGAGCACAGCCACACCCATTCACTGACCTACTGCCCATGGCCACTTTCATATTACGATGACAGAATTGTGTAGTTGCTACTGAGACCCTCTGGCTCAGGAGCCTAAAACATTTCATATGTGGACTTTACAGAAAGTGTTGGCCAACCTGTGACTCACGGCATTTGCTTCTGAGCATACTTTGGGAGCAAAGTCTCTGATGATGAACATGGCTTCTCCAAAAGTTGGGGACCACCAGTCCACAAGCTGAGGGACTCTGCTTAGAAACACAGACACAGCTGCTGTCCCAGCACGTGTGGCATCTCATGTGGCCCTTGAGCTGCCCTTTCTCCAGGAGCCCTCTTTGTCAGATGCCCCACGAGGTCACTCCCATCTGTCTGAGTCACACTATCCTGCCCTCTGCCATGGCCCTCTCCTGGCATCAGGCATGGGTCAGGAATGAAATTTTCATCATGGGCAAAAGATCAGAAAGGATCAAGGGGAGGGTGGCAAAGCAGGAGATACGTGCACCTGACTGCCCATGGAACACAGCCCAGTGAAAGTCATCTCGACTTGGCTGATGCAGCATTTATGATTTAGGAGCTATTTCCTGCTTCCTTCTCTTCCCCCACCCCATCTAAATATTCCTCTCATTCTCACCTTACCAGCCGCAGCAGTGTTGACCCCAGTTATGCCCCTCCCAACTCAAGGGGCTGCTTTTTAAGATCTCTGGGGGGTGCCTGGGTGGCTCAGTCGGTTGAGCGTCCGACTTCGGCTCAGGTCATGATTCGCGGTCTGTGAGTTCGAGCCCCGCGTTGTGCTCTGTGCTGACAGCTCGGAGCCTGGAGCCTGCTTCACATTCTGTGTCTCCCTCTCTCTGCCCCTTCCCCACTCATGCTCTGTCTCTCTCTGTCTCAAAAGTGAATAAAACATTAAAAAAAATTAAAAAAAAGATCTCTGAGTGCCCACATGAGCTAAGAAGACAGGATGGCTGGGAAGCCCCCATTCTCTAGCAACATCATTGAGGACATGGGCACTGGCCTGATTAAACATAAGGGACACCTCGCTGTCATGTGGCCATGACCTATAGAGAAGGGTCTGGGAAAGAACCATGGGAATGACCCCATTTTATATATGGGAAAACATGCTCTGGGAGTTAAGCCCAATTGTTACCCTCAGGGTTTCCCAATTTCTGAAGCAACAATCTCCCCCCCATCTGGCCACAGGTGAATAGGTGACAACGTCTGTCACCAAATGACATAGAGATACATAAATTAGGGCTTAGGATTATTACAACACTTTTGGTACATCTTCAGGGTCAAACTGACAAGAGCTGGAACCATAAGGATAAATAGAAAAACTGGGGTGTTATAAAAACTTTTTGAATTCAAGGTAATCTCCTTATTGAGGAAATATCCTTATTTTGATATGATTTCAGCACTGATATTAAGTAGCTGCTCCTCCCAGCTTGGCAGTCTGGGCCATCCTCTGCTGCTGTCCCTCAGCCATGGCCTGGGACAGTGTTTACGCTAAGCCACATTGTCCTCTGGGAGTCACCACTCACGTGCTCTGTGCACCACTTCTCAAGCCAGTACTGAAGCAGCCTTTATAAACATGGGGTGCAGTGGCTTCCACAGAATCCCACTGTTTGAGGGCCCTGGCAGCCTCCTCTTCGTTCTCCTCCTTGAGAATGAAAGAGAAATTCTTACCCCAGCATCCCAGGCTGTCTCCCTGTTCTGCTCAGCTCTGAGGCCTTCCAGAACCTCAATTTGCTCTCTATCAATGAATCTGATCTCTGGTGTGCGGGGTGTATTTTTTTTTAAGTCACAACATAAAATTTCACTAAGTGCCTTTTCTCTTTCCTGTCCATGGTATTTTCACAATGCAGTAATTAGAGCCAGTCTCTTAGTACCCCCCTCCAAGAATATGAACAATCTGCTGAATATGTAATGCCCAGCTCTCTTTACTCAACACGGATGTGTAATTATACACATTAGTTGATAAAATTGGTAACATCATTAAAACATCATTAAAAACCCTGCTAAATGTTCTGGGCCAGGGCATTGGAAGAAATGAGATCAAAGAACCCACAGTGAAGAGAGTTGAAACGTGGTTTCTCTTCAATGCAGTACTCTATGAGACATTTTAAAAAATCTAGATGGGGCGCCTGGGTGGCTCAGTTGGTTAAGCGTCTGACTTCAGCTCAGGTCATGATCTCACAGTTGGTGAGTTTGAGCCCTGCATCGGGCTCTCTGCTGTCAGTGCAGAGCCTGCTTCAGATCCTCCGTCCCCCTCTCTCTCTGCCAACCCCACAAAATAAACATAAAATCAATAGGTAAATAAATAAATAAAAAGTCTAGATATTGTCTGCACATGGTACAAAACATATACAGTACAAAAGCACACAGAGTTCACAGGAAATGGCAATTCTCCATTCTTACCCTGTCTCCCAGCCAGAGGGTCCCCAAGTGTTTACTGGGTGCTCCTGGCTCACACCATGAGGGGCTGGCACTTGCTGAGTGCACACTGCGCCCCAGGCAGTAGGCGAACAGTTTTAGATGCCTTCACTTGTTTGACCGGCACGACGGCCCTATGCTATCCTCACCCTCCAGTTGGGGAAACTGAGGCACCGAGTGGTGAAGTAACTATTTCAAGACCACCTCTTTAATGAGTAGCACAGTCAGGACATGACCTTGGAGTTACCATTCATAACCGTCACGCCTTCTGCCTCTTGCCACATTCACAGCATTGGTTGCCATGGTGGGGGTCCCGCTCATCCTCAACAGCAGGTGTATTCACACAGGGCCGAGTGGCTCAACAGGTGTTCACTCTCCTTCATTTCAAGCAGAAATCCTGAGAGATGTACATTATATTCCATGCACGTATCTATTCCATTACATCCGTATCTGAGTACATGTGTGCATGTATACACATGGATATGTGTTTATGTATATGCATGCACGCATATATATGGATGTGTACACATGTATGTATTCAAACATGTGTATATATGCATGTATTATGTATATAGATGTGCAGTGTGCAATACATGTCTGCATGTGTGTGTATATGTATGTGTGCCGATGCAGGAGTATATATGTGTGTACACAGAGATGTGTGTATATACATGTATGTGCATATTCAGATATGTGTGTATGTATAAGTTGCCTGGGGTGTTTATGCAAGACTCACAAATAAATGGCTCTGAAATGCAACAAGGCAAGTCTTTGGTTTTCCCACAGCCCTGATATCCAAAGGGACCTCCTGAGGCCGTTGCTAATTGTTCTAATTCAGACCTTCTGGGTCTGAGGGCCACCAAGGCCACCACCTTGGTCAGAGTCACCTGATAGCATGAATGCTGGCTGTGAGCCAGGCCTACCCCAAGATGGAGGTTCCGGCTCCTGGGGTCTCGGCTGCCACTGCACATGTGGACTCCGAAGCCTCTCCCCAGGAGGCGCTGAGCTCTATCCAGGGACCGTGTCGAGTCACCTTCCAGGAGGTTGCCCCTCCCTTGCTGGGCCTTCCAGGCTCAGCTCAGCACCAGCTTCTCTGGGAAGCCTCTCCCACCCACCTGGGTCCCGAGCACACTTGGCCTGTACAGGCTGAGTCTTGTGGGGCCCTGGCCATATGCTTACCATCTTGGTCTTCTTATTCCAGGCAGGGTGTAGGGGGGAGCAGCCCCCAACGTGCACATCCCGGATGACTCCCCACCACAACCAGAACCAGAGCCAGAGTCGCCATCTTGAAGTCGGCATCTTCTTGCCACCCTCACCTCCTTCCAGATCTGTTCCTCCTCCCGAGGAGTCCCTTGTCTTGGTGAATGGTGCCACACCCTCCATGTGTGTCCAGTGTCACCAAACCCACTGGAAGTGACCTGCTGAAAGGTTCTAAAGTCTGGCTAAGCCCATCACCTCCACACCAGCATAGGTGGCCCCACTGCTCTATTTGGACCAAAGCAGGGCCCTGGCCTCCGACCCTCTTCTGCACCATTGTACTGCCATTCCCACCCCAGCCCTGCCTCCCCTTACAGGACGAAGCCTCAGCCCTTCACGGGGCACACAAAGATCTCCACCACCTGGCCAGGCCACCTCTCTGGCCACAGGCCTGGCCCTGCTAGCATCACTTCTGTCCTCAGGTGCTGCTCTTGTGTGTCAGCCCCTTTACACCAATAAGACTACCTCCCACTCCATTTTTAACCATCACCTGAGCTATTACTGCCTCCAGAAAGCCCTCCTGTACCTCTCAGGACCAGATCTGCTTATAGGTGGCTGTTACAACCCACCCTCCCTCCATCCTTCCAAGGTAAGCTCTCAAAGGCAGGATCTGTCATCTGTAAATCCTCAGACCCTGGCAGCATCTGGCGCATGGCAGAAGCTCAAAATATGCTTGGCAAAATGAACAGATTTCAAGTGATACTGGAAGGACACACACATCTTCCCCTCTCCACCTTACGTATAGTTGTCCAGCGTGGCCCTGGCGCCAACAAAGACCCCGTGCCTCTCAGCCCAGTGTCTAGTGTCTTGCCTTTTGGTTTCTCTCTAGCCCCCCTCCCATGACAGTCCTGAGGCTGTGGAGTCAGACAACCATACCAGCTGTGTGGCCTGGGCTAGACCCCATGCAGCCCCTCTGAGCTCCACTTCCACAGGTGCAGCCTGAGCGAGAGGCCAGGCAGGACTCTGCACTTCCATCCAAGTGGCCTGGCGCCCTTCATTCATGGCAAGCTAACCGGCCTTGGAGAGGAAGCCTCTCGGGGACTACAGGTGGGACAAGTGTAAACAGCTTGCAAAGTCAAACAAGGAAGGGGCAGAAGCCAAGTGTGGTGGGGGAGAGGCCTGGCTGGGGATGTTGACAGGAAGAGGCTCTCTTGTCTTTTTGGTTTTTCGTTTTTTTGTTTTTTTTTCCTGTAAATTTGAGTCCATCCAGCTTCAAATCACCTCCCTGCTTATACAGGGCATGTGTGAGGTCTGAGGGATCTGTGGATGCTGGCGGCTGGGGTGCACACTGCCTCCCTGAAGAAAAAGAAGACGACTTGTTTTCTGCAGATTTCAAGGAATGGTGGAGAAGAGCCCCATCCAATATATTACATTTGATTTGTAGCAAAGTCACCGAGGAGCATGCCAAATCCACCCCAAATGACATCGGATCATTCCAAAGGTCCACCCGCCCACTCAGCCCTCCAATGAACGTGACCTCAGATGCAGGTGCAGTTCCGTAAGCCCTCAAGTCAGCAAGCTGGGTAGGGGGGTTGGGGGGTTTAAGTGCACACTTTGGTCAGTGCACAAAAATGCCACTCCCACCTCCCCAGGCTCACAGTTAAATCTGCCTCACGGGAACAGCTGATAAGCAGCCACCAATTCAAGGTCTCAGAAATGAATGGGCTGTAGATGAGACATCTGACTTTGCAAAAAACTCTTCACTTTATCACTGCCGAAGCCTGCCCTTGGCTGGAAACAGATGTTTCAAGCCCTGTCCACTCGCAGCTGCAGCATGCTGGCTTCCGGAGCTGCTAGTCTTCAGGGCCCGCATCTTCCGAGGGCCTCTGGCTTTTGGGGAAGAGTCTATGTTTAAAAGTCACGGGTGTCAGAGTTCAGTTATATAATATTATTGATCCCAGTTGGTCTGCTTAAGAAAAACATAACTAATTAGAGCCTATAAAAACCCTACACACCAAATTAATTCTGTCTTGCTCTGGTGACTCCTAGTTGAAGAAAGTTATAAATATAGATGGCCACTGAACCTATATTTAGCCAGAACTGAGTTACCTGGTATTTATAATTCAGGAAGTCCAAAGAGGGAGAATGGACATTTTGTTGTTATTTTTTTAAAGCATTAAAAAAAGAAGAAAAAAACCTGCTTCCCATTTTGGTCACATATACACATAGCAACATTCTGTTACTGCAATAATTACAATTCTGACCCAAGTTAAGATTATTGCACAATTTCCTAGTCTCCTAAAATTGCTTTCTTCAACACATATCCACCCGAAGCATGCAATTAAGCAGCTCAACTCCCTACAAATTTCTGAAAAATCATTAATTTTTACTTAGCAGCCTTCATTTTCTCTTTCCTGAAGTTGCCAAACCGAATGGTCTGGCCTCCTATGAGGATGTTCATATATTATATATTATTTATATATATTATATTATATATCTGGCCTCAACATAAACCTTTAACACCTACAAAGAGGCGTCTGAAAAACTCTACAATCTTTACTTCAAAGATCTTATTTTTAAACAATTTACTGGTTAAAGATTTCTTTACAGCCGTCTAGAATTAGCCATTTTTCCAGATCCCAACCCTCCTTTTGTATTTGTTTCATTTTGGTTGAAAAATATGAAAGCAAGACACCTCCTCCTTAAAAAATGCAGGTCCTAAAGCCACATGGAGCATAGCATGGCTTCTGGTATGTGTGGAGAGGGCACCGGGGGTGCCAGGGGAGACCTGGGGCGGCCCCAAGCAGGTTGCAAGAGTGTCAGCACTGGGAGGGTGCAGTCCAGCCTGGGTGTCAGTTCAAATGGGCGAAAAGCTTGTCCACACGGTGAGATGTAGACAGAACACATGGCATACTGGTTACCCACTGGGAGAATGATCAAATACAGTTAACACCTTGGATCAGTGGGAGAGATTTCTCACTGTTGGACAAGAAAACTAGAAAGAACTCTGTGGTGTTGGGATTGGAATTGGATAGCCACATGACTTTAGTTTTCCAGATAGACAGATAGATAGATAAGCAGGCAGACACACCAGCGTGTGAGCACGTGCCTCTCTTCACTGGACAGGTCTGTGGGAAGCAACATCCAAATAGCAGCAAACCCACCCAGAGCCCAGGTCTTGGATTCTAAGTACCATTTTCTACTTAAAAGGAACCAGGGCTTTTTGAGGGAAATGGCTGATTCCAGAGTCAGAGCGGGGAAAGTGCAAGAGGGATTTGTAATACCACATTTGGGAAGAGAGCAAGAAATGGCTCAAAGAACTCTAGAAACATATCACCAGCACAGAGGAGCCAGACTTGAAAGGCACCCATAAGGCCAAACTAGGACCAGTTGAAAATGGAAATAAATAATCACTCTCATAGGTTACAGTCCAAGAATAAACTATGAAACCATGAGTCCATACAGATACACTTAAAAGCAAATCCTAAGTTGTATAGGAAATGGCTATTTTTATATAGTTTCAAAGTACCTCTCCACAAAATATTTACTAATTGTAAAGGGGAAAAGAGAAACCTGACAGGCAGACAAAGCCCGTTAACACCGTGATCAACAAATGTGCTACCAGCAATGAAGCAAACTGAAACGCAGGCCACAGGGTCAGATGCAGAGAGAAGATAATGTCACTGCCCAAAGTGCAGAACCCAAATCATCATGAGTAAACAGCAGACAAACCCCCAATAGAGGGGGACCTTCCAAAGAGTAATTGGCCTGACACTGGCGAGTGCCAAGGTCACGAAAGTCAAGAGATCAGTGAGGAGCTATTCTAGACTCCGAGAGAGTAAGGTACAGTTCCCTGCAAAGCCATATTGAAGCCAGAGGCAAAGCTAAAATCAGCAATGCTAAACCTGCCTTTATTTAACTTTCTGATATTTTGCTTGCTGTGGATTTCCTTAATTTTAAAATTTAAAATGTTGCATTAAAATGATATTTCTCTTGATCGCTAAATTTTTTTCTGGCATCCATCCCCTTATAGTTTAGTCTGTGCCCGTGAGCACCTCCCTTCCCCTCACCCCAAGCCTGACCCCATGAAAGAGCTGTATGTAACACCTGACTCTGAACAGGACCTTTTCCTGCGAAGACAACTGTTGGACACTTGGCAACAGTGACTGAGGTGTGAGGATCAGATGGTGGCAATGACCAACTGCAATCCCCTGGTTTCCAGGGTGCCACAGTTCTGTAGAACTGGTACTGCTTATGGTGAAAGACACACCAAAGGATGAGGGGTGATGAGGTTAGCTCAGCAATGGACTTTCAAATGGTTCAGGAAAAGTTGTATACTACAGTCCCAGCTATTTTTGAGACTTCATGATTGTTATATTTTCTAAAAAGAATATTATTTTTTGAGGGGGGAGGGGCAAAAAGGGAGTTGGGGAGGGGCAGAGATAGAAGGACACACAGAATCTGAAGCAGGCTCCAGTCTCTGAGCTGTCAGCACAGAGCTTGATGTGGGGCTCGAACTCATTAACTGTGAGATCATGACCAGATCCAAAGTCGGTCACCTAACTGACTGAGCCACATGGGTGCCCCTGTAAAGAATATTTTCATTTCAATACAACAAGGTAACTAGAATCCTCACTGTCCCCCTTTACCAAATAAAGCCTAAAGAACTTCCAGTCTAGAATTGAAGTCAAAACCTGAATCACTTCAACAACTCGGTGAGTTGGTCCTTGGAACCAAGTCTTCCACCCTCCCATGAAACCCATTGGGCCCACAACAACTTTGTAAATGAGATAGGAGGCCAATGGGGTTTATTTCAAGGGTAGATGACTGCTGGGGTTGGGAGCCTGCTTGAAGCCTGGGCCCGTCCCTCTCTGCATCCGGGCTCAGTTCCTCGCCCCAGCCCCCAAAGCTGCTCCCCACCTCCTGCGTGGTGACCTGATAGTGAGGATGGGTTCATACCATTTGTCCCTGCTGCCCGCCAACTGCTCTGTGATATGTTTGGTCTCTACTTGGGGGAAGTACTCTCGATGCCCGCCGGGTTCCTCCCTGATGTGGAGGAGACAGGTAGGTGGAGATTCAGGGGACCCTGTTCTGCCAGATCTCCTGAACTCTTCCAGAGAAGCTGACACTTCAATTCTACAAGAGATCTCCCAAGTTTTTAATATTAGCAACTAATTTTAAAACGTTAACACCACTAGTGCAGCCTACGGGCCACAGGGATCCCATGGTCCCTGCAGCAGGGGGATCTAGACAATTTGGTTTAGACTTCCCTCATTCTAGGAGGCACACTGTACTTTTCCCAGAGTATACAAGACCTAACGACGGCCTTATCCTTAGAAAGTCTCACCTGGAAAATTCACCAGGGAAGAGAAGATCTGGGGCATGCCCAGATTTGCTCTTAACAAAAACATTTCAGCGTATGGATGGAGTAAAGTATGTTCGTGACCTTCAGCACCAATGGCCGTGCACAGCACACCTGGCAGGCTGGTTACACCACAGACCCAAGAGCAAAGCTACACTAAGCACCCCAGAAGACCAGGTTGGGTCTATCTGGGGATCTCCAGAGAGGCCGGCACTGGGCTGCCATTTGGGGCTGCTTAACTGAGGAAGGTCAAAAGGCTGCATGGTTTGGGGGAAAAAAAGAAAGAAAGGATTTTTGTCTTATGAAAGATATGTTTAAAATTCAAACTTTAATATCTAAAACACCCTCACTAGAGAGCATTTATCCTAAGGGAAATTAAAAAGGATTTTAGAGAAATTAATCTTCAAATTTTTCCCTTTAAAAATAAATAGCTCCTATATCCCAAAGAAGTGAAAGCAAGGACTTGAATAGATATTTGTATATCCACATTCACATCAGCGCTGTTCACAGTAGTCAAAAGGAAGAAGCAACCCAAGTATCCATCGATGGATGAATGTGGTCTGTGCACACAATGGAATATCACTGAGCCTTAAAAACCAAGGACATTTTGGCACAAGTTACAATATGGATGAACCCCGAGGATGTTATGCTGAGTAAACAAGCCAGTCACAAAGGAACAAATATTGTATGATTCCACTTCCATAATGTACCTAGGGTCGTCAAATTCATAAAGACAGAAAGTAGAATGGGGCGTGCCGGGGGTTGCCAGGGGCTGAGGGAGGAGGAATGGGAGAGTTAAGTGTTGAACGGGTATAGAGTTCAGTTTGGGAGAATGGAAAAGTTCTGGAGACAGGTGGTGGTGAGAGTTGTGTGACCATGAGAATGTATTTAAACGACTCCCAACTCTACACTTAAAACTGGTTAAGATGGTAAATTTTATTAAGAATATTTTACCACATGGGGCACCTCAGTGGCTCAGTCAGTTAAGTGTCCGACTTCAGCTCAGGTTATGATCTCATGGTTCATGTGTTCAAGCTCCTCATCGGGCTCTCTAACTGTCAGCACAGAGCCTGCTTCGAATACTCTGTCTTCCTCTGTCTCTGCCCCTCCCCTGCTCATGCTCTCTCTCTCTCTCTCTCTCTCTAAATAAATTAATTTTAAAATTAAAAAAGATAAACGAATATTTTACCACAGTAATATCTCTTCCACATTCTCTCCCCACCTCTCCTAAAACTGACTCCTCTCCATGTCACTCAGGGTGCTGGGTGTCAGCTCCAATTTCAAGGGCATTTATAGCCCTACGAGGGAAAAGGTGTAGCCAGCCCCAAGGAGCAGAGAACAGAAACCAGAGAACAGCAATGCTGCCCAGCTGTAATTACTAACTACTCTTGGCTCCAGGCAACTCATCCCCCTCCTGTGTCTATCCCCCTATCTAGTATGTGGTTTCCCTTACAGGGTAAAAGCATACCAGGGAGGAAGGAGATAGCAATGCTCTTGGAGATGGGCCAAGTTCACCTGACCCCATCACCCCAGCTTCCTTTGACCAGATATCCAACCCCGGGGGGTGACCTTGAAGGTCTGCTGACCAGGCAGCCCCGTACCAACCCCCTAAGTCAGCTGACCTCTCAGGGACTTGCCCTACTGGGACAGGCAGCTTACATGACGTGAAGATATGGAAAACTTTAGTCCAACCGCATTAGTGCCCAAACTCAATAATGCCAATTAACAACAGACGTAAAGAGAAACATGCTCTGTCATTTGGCTTCTGTGACTCAACCCCAAGCCGGTAATTAAAAATGAAGAAGCTACTGATGAGGCAGCTGTCATGATTTCACCAAAACACAACTCAAGGGACACCCTTTCCCGGTTGCAGAGCACATCGCGGTTTGGAAAGAAAAACAGGGCTTTGTGCGGTAATTTTCAGGTTAGCCTTTTTACTGTGGCATTTGGGGCTTCTCGCACAAAGCTGCTGCATTGAGGATTCAGGGGACCCAGGCAGCTGTCTGTCTCTGTCCCCTTGCCGGCCCCAGCCTCTCTCCTCTCAAGGGAGGGGCTGGATCAGCTTTTCTCTCCCTTTCATGCTAACATTATGGTTTATGGAATATTTGGCAATAAAAAATTTCGACAGAACTTCTGTATTCAAAGTAAAACTTCAGAAGCACTAATTCGTAGGCGAGAAGTCTTTGTTTGAAGGAAAGCAAGAGAAAATAACACCAGTCTACTCTCTCCCCTCTGCCCGTGATTCACGAAGACAATGCATGTGACAGTGTCTTGTGAATGCCGGGTTGATGAACACCCACCCACCCACAGTCACCAGGTCTTCTGCAGTAACCTTGCTGAATATTTACTGCTTAGCGATGCCCACACCGACCATTCACTCCTTCATTCCCCCGGCAAGTATCTGGACAGCTTTTGGAGTCAGGCACTGTCCTAGACACAGGGGGTCCAGCAGGGCTTCACTACAGCGCAGGACTTGCTTCTGGGGGAGAGGCCAGAAGGAGGTCCCAAGGAGGCTTCTGCCCAGCTGGTGCTTGGATAGCAAACTATGAGCAATGACCTGCCCAAATGTATCCTGAGATAGAAACAGATGCCTGCATTCTGAGAGGCTCGTGTCCTGCTGGTGGAGCAAACGTTTTTCTACCAGGCTTTCGCGGAAAGGTAGGAAGGCTGAGCCAGGAAGTTGCACAGGGACCCCACTCATCCCCTTGCATGGAACTGCAGGGGATGCTCCAGTGGGACTCCACGTTGCCATCTTGGGCCTTGGGGCCATGCTGCCCAGGTCTGAATTACAGCCCCTCTATTTAATTGGAAAGAGGCTCTGGGGCGTCTGGGTGGCTCAGTTGGTTAAGTGTTCAACTCCTGATTTCAGCTCAGGTCATGATCTCACGGGTCATGGGATCAAGCTCCACATTGGGCTCTGCACTGACAGTGCAGAGCCTGCTTAGGACTCTCTCTCTCTCTTCCCCTTCCCCCCTACCCTCTCTCAAAATACACAAATAAACTTTAAAAAAAAAAAGAAGAAGAGAGGCTCTTTGCAAGTGCCTTAATTTCTCTTCGCCTCTATTTCCCTTTCCATGCAACGGGGGTAACAGCATCCCACCCTCACAGTTGTTGAGAGGCTAAAAGGGGCCTGACTATTGCTCAGGTAGCCCTTTTCATATTATTTCTCAAAGAAAAGAACATGAGTGCATCTCACTTGCCACAAAGCCAGCTGCAAAGTTGGTTCAATAACAAATCCCATTTTCCCTTTGATTCTAATTAAAAAAAAAAATAGTGGACTTCTTTATTGGTAGTTTCCGTGGGGAAAACAGAAACAAAAAGGTCAGTATGATCAGTATCACCCTGCTGGCCAGGCCTGTGCCTGTGGGACATGTGGGAACAGGAGCTGTGCCCTGGGTGCTCAGGAAGGCACAGGGGCGGGGGACGCAGCACCCCGCACAGGCAGCCCTGGCCCC
Organism: Paguma larvata; assembly: GCA_030068075.1. Taxonomy (NCBI): domain Eukaryota; kingdom Metazoa; phylum Chordata; class Mammalia; order Carnivora; family Viverridae; genus Paguma; species Paguma larvata. The sequence goes on along the minus strand of CM057827.1, from coordinate 122,787,756 downwards.
CGCCTCATGTCTGCCAGTCCACTGGATTTGTCAGTTCCCTGAAACTAACTTATCTCTCCCCTTTCATTTTTGTCAACTGTTATAAACTACAGCTGCCAATACATGATCGATTCCAGGCTGAAACATTTCTTAGGTTCTAGACTTCTGATTCTGTAAAACAAATTCATGCCTTATGTCATCATTCATGTTCCCAAGTCTGCAAAGATAAATTCACTTCGACTGAGAGATATGCTCATTAGGTTCTATGAGATTCTGTCTGATTTATGGCCACCACTTACTAAAGCTGAGAGCTGGTATTTCTAATGTGTACCTTCACCTACAGATAACTCAAGATGACACATCCCCTTGACAGGTGGAACTGGATCCAGCAATTTTTTTTTTTGGTGACTCGAAACCCAATGGATACACACCTGCTCTCAGAGGGCTTAGTGGCTGTACTTTATGAGCTGGGTGATCAGTGAGGACTTTACACGGCTGGGCTGCTATCTGCTCCCTCCCAGGGAATGATCGGCAAATCCCCATTGCCCTGCCCCCACTTTCACTCATCACTATTTCTACCAGATGTTGCTGGGAGGTTGAGCAAGGGTGTTGCAGGGGCAATGTGTGTCATGAAACCCAACATGACACCAGCACTCTGAGGTCGCTTTCCCCCTTTGCCCTACCTGTGGCCCTGTAGGGAAGGGGCCAGTCCTTCCTGTTTTTCAAGAGAAGCTAGACATTCCAATGCCTATCTGAAATCTCCCAACATTTAAATGTTGAGACTGATTCCAATTTTCTAAAAACATTCTAGTCAACATAAAATACACCTCGGAGGCTCTACTCAATCCCTGGATCACCTTGTGACCTGGCTTCCCTGGAAGGCCCTCAGTGTGGCCTTGAGCAAAGCTCCTGGCTAGTGTTGGCTCGCCCACCTACGACCATCAGCCATCTCCAGGGGCATGAAGTGCTCTGCATTTAATGACCCATTTCCCCTCAGAGTCTCGGCTCTGCCAGAAATGGACTCCAGCATCCTACAGTGTGTTTTACCGCACCAAAGTTTCCAGAATTTGCTGTAGATCACGAAGTCTTTCCAAGACTTCTGTTCTGTTCTATTTCTCCCCAGTGACAACTGCAGACATGAACTTTGTTGAAGGATCACTCAGATTTCTCCACAATGAGTCTAACTGCTCAGCACACCACTTCTCCAACTTCTTTCTTTTCCAAATCCAGGCTTAGTTTAAGCTGCTTTGCGTATATCTCTGTCAGCTTCTACATAATTCCTACGTATCCACCTCACTTGGAAAAGAACAAATTGCCTTCCATTTCATTTGATTACTCCTACAAGCCCATGTAATCTTTCTTCAGGTATTCATTTATGCGCCTGACTATTTACTACCAGCAGTTCCGCTGCTGTGGTTTTATGCACCACATATTCAAATGGAATAGTTATGCATGTGGCTTCTCCTAGCCAAGGAGAAAGGCTTTGGGATTGAAGAAAAGACTAGGGGTTGGAAAAAGAAAACCAACCTAAAAATCAACTAGTTTGACAAGTTATCTTGACCCCAAGTCAAAGAAACCATTGTTACCTTGCTCCCAGCATCTGGAGATCCCAGAGCTTAATTGTCCTGCAGGTCATACCAGTATGCTGGGGGGCCCCAAGGCTCACACAGATCCTGCTACATCCAGCCTGCCATCTCTTCCATCCATCCAATGTCATAGCCCAACTTCCCTCACTCCAGCTACCCACATGTGAGTCCCAAGTTCAGCCACCAACTGCCACTCAGTCATCCCATACACTCAAACCCCCTCCAGGTCACCTCTCCCACCCGCCACCTCCAAAGCCCCACTACTAGCTCCTCCTGTTGAACCTTTGGGAGTTGCTATTATTTAAATTTTTTTAAATGGATGGAAAAAAATTGCAAATCATATATCTGACAAGGGGTTAATATCCACAATACATAAAGAACTCCTACAACTACAAGAATTTTAAAAAGGGCAAGGGAGGAGCAACTGGGTGGCTCCGTCAGTTATACATCAGACTTTGACTCAGGTCATGAAATTGAGGTTCGTGAGTTCGAGCCCCACATCGGGCTTGTTGCTGTCCGTGCAGAGCCTGCTTTGGATCCACTGTCCCCATTCTCTGCTCCTCCCTGACTTGTGCTCTCTCAAAAATTAATAATAAACATTTAAGAAATAATAATAAAATAAAAATGGGCAAAGGATTTGAATTTCCCCATTTCACATTTCCCCAAGCAGATGTATAAATGGCCAAATAAGTCCCCCCAAAATATGCTCAACATCACTAACCATTACAGAAATGGAAATCAAAACCACAGTAAGGTATCATGTCATACACATTAGGATGGTTACTATCCACAAACCAGAAAACAAGTGTTGAGAAAGATGTGGAGAAATCACAACCCTGCACACTGCTGGTGGCAACATAAAATGGTGCAGCAACATGCTTCTTCAAAAGAGGCAAACAAGCTTACCATACGATCCAGCAATTCTACTTCTGAGTACCGTATATGCCCTAAAGAATTGGAAGCGAGATCTCAAAGAGATCATGTATACCCACGTTCATAGCAGCTTTATTCACAATAGCTGAAAGGTGGAAGCCACACGTTTTCATTGACAGATAAATCAATAGCCAAAATGTGGTATACCCATACAATGGAATATTTTTTCGCTTTAAATAAGAAGGAAATTCTGACAGCTGCTACATGGATGAACTCTGAGGACATGATGCTGAGTGAAATGAGCCAGTCATCAAAGACAAATACTGTATAATTCCACCTATATGAGGCACCTACAGCAGTCAAATTCATAGAGACAGAAAGTAGAATGATGGTTGCCAGGGGCCCAGGGGTGGGGAGAGTTAGTGCTTAATATAAAGTTTCAGTTTTGCAAGATGAAGAGTTCTGGAGATGGGTGGTGGTGATGGCTTGCACAACGATGTGAACGTGGTCAACACCATTGGGCTGCACATGAACAAAGGGTAACATGGCAGATTTTATGTTTTATCTATTTTACCACGGTCAACACCATTGGGCTATACACGAACAATGGGGAAGATGACAGATTTTATGCTGTATCTATTTTACCACAGTTTTTTTTAAAAGGCCTCGAACAAACAAATATAAAACTCTTTGAAGATATTTTACAAATGAAAATACCCCTTTGGTATTTGCTTATATATTCCTGTGTTAGTTGAAAGCTCCCATTTACCTGATAACCCTCCCTAATAAATAGCATGTGTCCAGTTTTTCTCACCCTTGTTTTCCTGCCTAAGTATTCATGGCTCTCATTTTCACTTTTAGAAACATCCAGACTAGATGGAAAGTTCTGTGACCATGGTCATCCTCCCAAGAAAGGACATCTCCAGGCTTTCAAAGGCTCACTGTGTTTCTTCTTCCCAAGTCCACGCCACCTGCTGTCACTACTCCTGTCCCTTGCCATACTCATCATTACCATTATCCAGGAGCTCACCCCTCTCCTTTGTCACCATTTTGCCACCAACACATGACTTTGACACCCAGGTAAATGACCTTCCTGACACCCTGGGCTCCATACTCCTGACTGCCCTTATCCTCTCTCTGACCCTTCCATTCCAGAAACCATGAGTGGCCCCAGCCAGGCCCTCAGATTCCAATCTCCTCCCTCACCACTATTCTCCCTTCCCCCTTACAATGACCTTGAGCACTCCCGATTCTTGGTCCATCCTGCCCTATCTGGTCCTGGGCCTCTGGGGCAGCTGTTTCAACCATGCTCTTTTCAGAGCCCCAGACTGCTTGTCCCTTCACCTCTGGTCACCCTTGCTCTTCCAATCCCCAGGCATGGCTGAGGACATCTTTACCATGCAATCACACCATTACCATTCTGGGCTCACCCAGCTCAAACCACTCAGGCTTCTCCTCTCTGTCTTCACCCCGCAGACAACTTTCTTCTGCCTCTTTTCTAAAGAACACCCTTTCCCAGAGTCTCTCGTCCTTGCCCCAATCATCTCCCTTCCCTCTGACCCTCTCGCCAGAGGATACACCATTCTCTTATCTCACCAGTATTTATGTTGTTCCATCTGCCCAGGCCCTCTTCCTCCTCCCTCATCCTCCAGGGACAGCCCAAATATCTGCTCCTCCTTAAGGAATCCTTGGACTCCAGTGGCCGTAAGGCACAGAGGTATCCCTAAACAACAGAGGTCACACAGACAAAAAGTCAACCATGGTGGACAGGATCTGAGCAGCTCTATCCAGAAGCATGCTCTGGCACACTTAGAACTCTGCACCCAACATCAGAGGACGATACTATTCTCCAGACACATGGGACATTTTCAAAAACTGACCCAGTACCAGGTCTAAGGCAAATAACTGATTTTCTCAAAGTATCAAAGAACTGGTTTCCAGGACAGCATAGGTCTCTGATCAAGGAGCGATGAAGTGAGACATGAATACCCGCAAAGAAGGATTTAGAAATCCCACATGTTTGGAAATTAACAAACGCATGTATATATAACTCATGGGTTCAAGAAAACATCATATTGGAAATTTAAAAATACACTTCAAACGGAATGAGTGACAATACCATACATGACAACTCGTGAGCATTAATGACCATGACACTGGAAGGGAAGTGTCAACTTTAGGTGTTCATATTAAGAGTAAACATGCTGAACATTTCATGAAATTAAGTGCCTAACAAAAAAGTTTAAAAAAATAAAAGCCACGTGTGGGTGGCTCAATTAGTTGAGTGTCCAATTTCAGCTCAGGTCCTGATCTCACAATTTGTGGATTCGAGCCCCACATCAGGCTTTGCACTGACAGCACAGAGCCTGCTTCAGATTCTCCCTCTCTCTGCCTGTCCTTTCTCTGCCTGTCTCCCTCTCTCTGCCTGTCCTCTTCTCATACTCTCTCCCTCTCTTAAAAATAAACAATAAAAAAATAAATAGAGAAGAGATAATAAAGTTAGGACAACTCTATAAAACAGAAAATAACTTTTTAATAACGAGACTAAGCAATGCCAACAGTAGTTCTTTAACAACCTAGCAAGATAAGCAGACCCATAGCAACGCTGATTAGTAAAATGAGAAGGCACGAAGAAGTAATATTATAAATAAAAACAGAGATACAACTAAAGATAAAGCAGAGAAAAAAATTATAAGGAAAGACTATCGATGATGTTAAGCTAACAAATTTGAAAACTTAGACAACAAGAACAAATCCCTGGGAAATTATAACTTAAGAAAACTAACTAAAGAAGAAATGCTTATAGGACTAGTCAGACTTTTCATTAAGGAAACTGAAGCACTAGTTCAACATCTTTTCTCTTTCCCACAAAACAGGCCTAGATAATTTTACAGGTAAGCTATACCAAAATGTCAAGGTGTAGATAATCCTAGTCTTGCATAAACTCTTCCAGAGAATAGAAATGGTATGGCAAAATCTAGTGAGGCTAGATTACCTGTAATATTACCCCAGATAATGACAGTATAAGAAAATATTTTAGGTCCATTTTACACAATAATATAAAAGCAAAACTCTTAAGTAGTATATTAGAAAACCAAATTCAGCAATGAGTAGAGAAGATAATCCACCATGACCAAGTTGAGTTTATTCCAGAAATCCAACGGTATTTTAATATTAGAAAATCAATAAATGTAATGAACTATATTAACAGATTAGAGATGTAGAAAAATATTTTGATAAAACTGAAAACCCATATAATGAAAAACTCTTAGCACATAGAAAGAGGAGGGAACTTCCTTAACCTGTTAAAGAGTTATCTGCAAAAAATAAATAGCAAATGTTAAGCTTACTAGGGAAATACTGAAAGCATTTCCTGTAAAATCAAGAACATTATTTATAATCAAAGCTTTTATTGCTCATTATACTAAAGGTCTTAGCCAGCGCCACCAGCAATAATTAAGTAATCAGCTTAAATATTGCTCAGGAAGAAACAAAGCTAATGTTATTCATTGGCAAAATGACTACATAGGAAACCATAATGTCTATAGACAAATTATTAGAAAAAATAAGGGCATTTAAAGCAGGGTGGCTGGATATACGGCCAATATAAAAAAAAAGCCAACAGCATTTCTATATACTAGCAACAGCTGTTAGAAAGCTTAAGGTATCTATACATTTAACAAAAGATGTGTAAGTCCTATACATAGTAAATTATTAAACTTTGCTAACAGATATTAAAGGAGACCTAAATAAACAAATAAACATACCATATTCATGGATATGAAGACGCCGCATCATAAAGATATAACAGATGTATCAAATAGATATATATATTAAATAAAATTTTAGTCAACAGAGTTTTTGTTTTATGGAACTTGTCAAATTGACTCAATGTTAATATGGAAGAAAAATGGGCCAAGAAGAGCCTACATACTCCTGAAAAAGAGTAATACTTGCTCTGCACAATAGGAAGACTTATTATAAACCTACTGTACTAAAGTTTGTGAGACATTGTGTCAGAGATGAAAAACTAACCCATGGAACAGAAAAGAGAGACAAAATCCATGCAAATACAGAACTTGATTTATGATGAAACATCAATGGTGCAAGAAGGGACTTATCACCTGATGATGCTGGGAAATTCGTGGGAGAAAAAAATTAAATCCTTACTTTGCATCAGACACAAAACAAATCTGAGCTACAATAAGTACTTAAGTGTGACAAAACTAAAACCTTTAGAAGAAGGAAGTGGACCAGATATCTCTATTTGCCCCTCTAAATCTACTTTCTGACTTCTTCCACCTGCCTCTCTCTCCCAGGAATATGGACTATATCAGCGGGTTCTTTTGATCTCTGGCTGTGGATTGGCTTTGGCAATGAATTACCCTGGGAAGAGATCATAGGGAGGATGGAAGACAGTGAGGGTGGCTTATTTATTCCCTTGACTCTCCCCAGAGAGTTACTTGAGACTGATTTTGTCTCTCCCCAAAGATCACTGCTCAATACAGTCTCTCCTTCTCTCTTTATTCCTGTAGGGCCATAGGATGGGGGAAAACTGCTGTTAATAATCCCTGGTGGTTTCCTTGAACTCTGCCCATGCCTTTGAAAAAAGCTAATCTACCTATTAACCCTCTTCAGAGTGCCCTAATTTGAGTGTGTCCTACCATTCTTATTGAGACCCTGATTGATAATGTCATTGTCACTGGAAGTGGTCTTAAAACAGTTCCTCAAAATTGGATTCTGAGATTGGGTTTGTCCAGTCCTACAAGAGCACTGAGATCATCACATTGCTGAGGGCAAGGGTGTGTGTGTGAATAAAGATAATGCATAGCATGTGGATTACATGCAAATCCAGAGCGTTCATGATTACACATAATGATACATGGGAATGAGGTGCAGGCAGAGGGTGAGGCATGGGGAGAACAGGGGGTGTGGCAGCAGCAATTGCAAAGGATGTAAGGTCAGGTAGATTCTGTGTGTGCCTACAGAACATACATAGGGGGAGAAGAGAAGCTAAAAACAATCAACTAAGAACACACGTGGAGAACCAGAGGCTCCCATGGCAGCCCCAGAGCATGATTTGAAGGTTCCAGAGTCAAAACGCTGTTGAACTGCTCAATATTTCCATGTCTCTTAAAATGAGGAAAGATGGGGAATAAGTGGGTCCATCAAGCACAGCTAGACAATGGCTGCAACAGAGAACTCTGATCTCTTTTGTCTGTAAAAACAACTCTCCCACCACATGTGAGAGCCTCTGCAAAAAAAGCCTTCCAGTGACTGCTACTGGGCCACCGCCTCACAAGCTGGTGTCCTTCTTCCTCATGACCCGGCCCACATCCCTCACTGCCCAGGCCCACAAAATGAGTTGGATCCTAAAAGTCCAGCATCAGCTCTGGAAAGAAAGGGTGAGTGTGTCCTGCAGGAGCCTGGAATATGTGGAGTAAATTCAACAAGTTTACAAGGAAGTGAGAGATAATGAAAATAGCCCAGATTTGGCCAAATTTGAGGACCCGGGTGCTTTCCCCACAATCGGATATGATGGGTAATTCAAATATCTAGCAGGTGTTTATCATCTACAAGATTGACTAGCTGACATCGAGAATGAGCAGAAACCAACAGCTGGGAAGGTCAACCTGCTGGAACTTCCTGATCCCTGTGAAGTAGTGGCTGTCCAGGCTCCAGCACACACTGTATGCTCTGGAGGGCCTGTTAAACCCCTATTTCTAGACTCAACCCCAGAGTTTCTAATGCAGTAGGTAGGTAGTAGGGCCCAAGAATTTGCATCTCTAGTATGGTCCTAAATGGTGCTGCTGGCAGGGGTCAGGTGAGAATTGGGAGAACGAGAATGTTGGAGGGATCTGTTATGTGAAATCTGCTAAGCTACCCTGACAAACCTCACCAAGAAGTTGAGGATTCCCAGGCAAGGCATAGCAGCATTCCTAAAGAGCTCTGTGGTGGCTGCCTTTTCTACCCTGTGGACAATGAAGGGATACTCTAATGGCCCTGGGTTCCTTCCCTACTGTCAGTGGGAAACATGGGATCCTAAGAGGTAGAGACCAGGTACAACGGACAGAGGCAAGGAGAATAGGATGCAATGATGAGTATAATTGATAAGCTTAAGTGAAGAGACAGGATGAAAATATCTAAAAGGCACCATTATAATCAGAGAAGGTAGAAAAGCAGGAGTGGGGAACAAATGCAAATAGAAAACATGGTGGAAAGGGCACCTGGGTGGCTCAGTCAGTTGAGCATCTGACTTCAGCTCAGGTCATGATCTCACAGTTTGTGAGTTCAAGCCCCGCATCAGGCTTGATGACAGTGTCCACACCGGGCTCTTTGCTGTCAGCATAGAGCCTACTTGGGATCCTCTGTTTCCTTCTCTCTCTCTGCCCCTCCCCAGTGTACACTCTCTCAAAAATGAATAAACATTAAGAAAAATGGTAGAGATCAACCCAATGATATCAATAATCACTTTAAATATGAATGTCTAAGTATACCAATTAAAAGAGAATGAAAACATAGATTAAAAAAAAAAACAGTAGCTTTTGTGCTGCAAAGGGCACCATCAAGAAAGTGGAAAGACAATCCATGGAACAGGAGAAAATATTTGCAAATCACATAGTTGAAAAGGGACTTGCATCTAGAATATATAATAAAAAACAAACCAATTATAAGTGGACAAAGGATCTGAACATTTTGCTAAAGAAAAGATACAAAAGGCACATATAAAAAGCACATGAAAAGATGCTCAACAACATTAGCCATCAGGGAAATGCAAACCCACTAAGATGGGTACAATAAAAAATATATATAATAATAAATGCTCATGAGGATGTGGAGAAATCGGACCCCTCATATAATGCTGGTGAGACTGTAAAATGGCAGAGCCACTTTGGAAAACAGACTGGCAGTTTCTTAATAGCTCAAACACTGAGTTACCATATGGCTCAGCAATTCCACTCCCAGATATAATCCCAGAGGTGTAAACACATACGTGAATGTTCATAGCAGCATAATTCATAATAGCTGAAAAAGTGGAAACAACCTCAGTGTCCATCCATGGATAGACAAACAAGACATCATATACTGGTACATCCATACTGTGGAATATTATTTGGAAAAAAAAAGAATGAAGTACTGATACATGTTACAAAATGGATGAAACTTAAAAACACACCAAGTGGAAGAAGCCAGTCACAAAAAAGACCACCTATTGAATGACTGTGTTATATGAAATGTCCAGTGTAGGCAAATGTAGAAAGACGGAAAGTAGATTAGTAGATGTCTGAGGCTGGGGGAGGGGGCAAAATGGGGAACGACTGGTCATAGGTATGGGGTTTCTTTCTGGGGTCATGAAATGCTCTAACATTGATTGCAGTGACAGTTGCACAACCCTATGAATATACAAAAAACCATTGGATTGTATATTTAAAAATTTTTTTAGTATCTTTATTTTTGAGAGAGAGAGACAGAGTGAGTACGGAGGAGGAACAGAGAAAGAGGAAGACACAGAATCTGAAGCAGGCTCCAGACTCCTAGCTATTAGCATAGAGCCCAATATGGGGCTTGAACTCATGGACCATGAGATCATGACGTGAGCTGAAGTCAGATGCTTAACCGACTGAGCCACCCAGGTGCCCCTGGATTGTAGATTTTAAATAGGGAAATCATATGGCATGTGAATTACAACTTAGTAAAACCATTATAAAAAGAGAAAAGATTGATAATACAATTACATAAAGGTTAACTCTCCTATTTAATCAGAAGACACCTATACAAAATTTTTTTTTTAATTCACAAACTGGAAAATGCTATCTCCACACTTGTAACTGACAAAGGGTTGGTGTTCACAATACATAAACACAGTCATCCCAATTCTAGGCAAGTACCCAAGAGAAACTCTGGTATATGTGCCCCAGAGGTCATGTACAAGATTATTCTTCGCAACAACATTCTTAATAAAAATCACACACATTCATTGCCAGAAGAATGGACAGATACATTGTGACTTGTTGGCCAACCACTATTGTATAGCAGTGAAAATAAATGAACCAAAGTTAAACACGGTAGCTACAATGTGGCTGAGCCTTAGAAACATAACTTTAAATGAGCAAAAAAAGCAAGTCCCAGGCCACGTGCACACATACATCATTTTTATAGAGCTCAAAAACAAAACTGAGCAATGCATCATCTTAGTGTGTCCACAACACCTGCGATCCGTGCACCATTTGGACAGTGGAGCAGGACAGGTGGTAGCAGGATGGTATTAAATTAATTAAACAAGCAGGCCATTAGACTGAGGTGGCTCTAATTCCTTAGCAGCCTATATAAACAAACCAAGACCTAAACCTATAAATGCCTCAAGGCGAAGAAATCAAAACCTAAAGACAGCCAATCACAAACAGCCAACAAGGATTTCCCAAACAAAGCAACCACTTAAGCTACAGTCAATCAAACCATTTCCTTGCTTCACCTGGGAATCTTCTTTCTTGCTCCTGTCAGTAGGGCACTCCTAACCACTTCCGGTTTGGTGCTTCCCAATTCAAACAGATTTTTGCCCAAATAAATTCTTAAAATGTTTAATATGCCTCAGTTAATCTTTTAACAGTAGTAAGATAGAAGAGAAATATACAGGTAATATTGATGGTTATCTAGTTTCTGGACTGAGTGGTGGCTTCACAAGGGCTATTATTGTGCTTTTTATAACTGACACATAATGTGAACTATATAATATGTGTCAAATAACATGTTTTAAAGACAACTAAGGAGAAATATGTGTGTCGTCAGCTCTGGTTCTGCCATTCCTAATTGAGTAACTCTTTAACTTCCATGTGCCTCAGTTTCCTCATCTGTAACCTGGGGGGCAGGGAGAGGTACCTACTTCGTGGAGTGGCTATAAGGAGTAAATGAGAGTTTCTGGCCCAGTTAAAGTTTACCATCCTTGTCACCATCACTACCATCATCATAATCATTATCCCTACTGTCACAGTCATCCTCACCACCCTCATGGCCATCATTATCCTCCTCCTCCTCCTGATGCTCCTCCTCCTCACCATTTTCTGTGGCAAAGTGGAAGTGATCCCACCCTGCCCCGTCCTCCAGTGTCTCTTGTACCCGTTCTAGATAATTTACCGCATTCTACTGGCATATGGTTATGGGTACAGGCATCTCCCTTCCTAGAGAGCAAGGGATGAGACCAGCTGGCCTGTCTTGGTGCCCTCTGCATTTCCCACAGCAGCCAGGTCAGGGCCTGCCCCTTACAGAATTGCTGCTTAATCTGAGCAAAATTGAGAGGAAATGTCTCTCACGATAACACAGAGCTCTCTTCTCCCTCTCCTTCCTGACCATCCACAAGATAGCGGAAGCGTACTATAGTCACTGTGATGTGCTGTCGCTTGATCCTACCTCTATTTTCAACAATTTCTCTGCCGCTCGCCTCTTCCATGGAGGCTGTAGAATCTAAAATCCTGATATCTCAGACTGCCTTGCAGCTAGCATAGCCACAGACATAGGTCTGCCCCACCTCCCTGGGAGAGATGACCCTTCCTGAATAAAAAGGGAAAGACCTTCACTCTTCGACCTTTTGCTCCCAGCCTTGCCTGGAACTTGGATGTGAAGCCTGAAGGTGCATCAACCACCATGCCCCGTGGTCACAAGGGCAGAGACCTCTTGCTGAATGTGATGGAGTAGCCAAAGACATCACCAGACACAGCACCAACCCTGGAGGGCCTATTTCCAGACCTGCTGTGTGAAAGAAAGGACCCTGGCCACCACCTTCTGGTTTTGCGTCTGAATGCATTCCTTGTTACCATCTGACAATGCCCTGAAATTGATGGCATATTGTTCCCCAGCAAAATGCATGCAAACTATCCACTCTCAGAGGTGTGGAGTGAGGGGGGCTTTGAGTTTATTGATTAAATTAGATTGCAGCAATTTGACCATTCGAAATTTCAGCTCTCACATCCGAAGGCAGGCTGTGACTCCAAGACTCCCCAAGTACCCAGCCTTCTGCAGGTCCACCAAAATCCAATATGGAACCAACCAATGCAAAATGTTAGGGAGAGGGCTGAAGGGGTTCTTGTGAATGTGGACGGGTGGCCACAGTGTGGCTGATGTTAGGCATCCACACGGGGGTGCCTGCACAGAGTGTCTTTCATGCAGAAAGGTCCACTTCCCTAATAATGACTAACCCCTTTAGTTACACAGAGGCTTAAGTCTACACCGTGATAGAATAGCCAGATGAGAACACTATTTGCGTAATGATGATTATAGTCATACTTTACAGATGAATATATAACTTGACATCCAGAGACATTAAGGGACTCGTCAACCGTTGACCAATTTGTAGACAAAAGCGTTGGAATTAGAATCCGCCCTTTTTGATTCTTAATTCTGTATTTTTGCCACTGGCTCTCTCTGCAGGAGGTACCAGATCAAAATAGCCCTATAAAATAAAAAACATGCATGTCTTCGTGCATCATAGGGAAATCTGGCTATTATGGGGGGAGCAATAGAAGAAAAAACAACCCATCTCCTGCCTTCCTGTTTCCAGAGTTCCATTATGACTCTGGCTCATTTAATTAGGGGAGTCAGTGTTCTGTGCAATCCATCTTGAGTGATGCCCAGACGAAGAAAAGTTTGGAAAAAGCGTAAAAATTCAGCATCTCCAGGCACGCAGCTCTCCTTTGGGAATGAACGTGGACATGTGTCAGCTGTAATTAATCAGCAAATGCACACTGTAGAGAGCTGCTCCAGGCTCTAACTGGCCATGTTCGGGCAACAGACTACTCCCTCATAAGCTTTATGTGGCTCCTAGATGCCCACGTAGGCTAACCGACATGCGAAGTTGCAATTAATTCAAAGTTTTATTTTATGCATCCTCAAGAGGGGATCATGAATTAATTCCAAGCAAGAAGATTCTCTTTTGCAACAGTGGTGGTGGGCACAAGCCCAGCTGAGCATGCCAGGGAGGTGGAAGAGCTGAGGAGGGTACCTTCCGAGTGCTGCTGCCGCAGTGGCCACGGGCCAGGCACCTCACTGGAAGCCCAGGAGCACGCTCTGTATCCCGGGATCTCCTGGCTTTGTAAACTATGGCTCATTGCTTCTTTCTTCACCTGGCTTAACTTCTGTCCTTTCCATGTTGAACTTTTCACATCAGCAAATCTTCTCCCGCAAAAAAAGATGAGAGGTAAAAGAAACACCCTCTCTGCAATTTTCTCCACGTTCCCACCTTCTACTAGCTTTGATTTCCTACTTTAAAAATAGACAGTGCTTTCCTAGTCTGTCTCCAATGCCTGACATTGAAAGGACGTGTTATTTCCCTCCCTTTTGGTATTAATAATCACCACGATGATAATATTATTAGCATTAATATGCACTGAGTGTCTGCTTCGGGCCTGGCGCTGTTCCAAGCATTTGATTGTTGGAGGTGCTGATAACTTCCATTTTGCAGTAGAAAAAGCTGAGGTACAGAGAGGTTCAGTTACTGGCACCTTCTTTCATGCCTTGATGCATTCAATTTTCATCTTGGAAGGTATTCTTTTGCTCTCCCTTTTGCCCATGTGTTTTTAAATTCTTTACTTTATTCATTCATCAATTCATTCATCTGAAAGTGCTTGTTTGATTCCAGCCTTTTTTTTTTCTTTTAAGTAGGCTTTATGCCCAGCACAGAGCTTGAACCCATGACCCTATGATCAAGACCTAAGCTGAGATCAAGAGTCAGACGCTTAACTGACTGAGCCACCCGGGTGCTTCTGATTCCAGCCTTTCTAATATAAGTGGCTATTTACTTTGTGTCTTGTCCCACAAATGTGTTATCACGGGAATCAAAACTCTCTCGTTTTCGAGGCAGGAAGTAAGGCACAGCCCTGGCTGCTGGAACGAAGCAGGCAAATGATGTCTATTTACATATTTTATCATATTTAATACATTTTATTTTGCCAACTCTTCTTAACGCATATTAAGTAATTAGTTTGATTTCCCTTTACAACAGTGACATTTTATTTATTTGTCTCTATAATGTAATTAGTGTAATCTCTGTCTTTGTTTTCCCCTGGAGTCAGTGTAACACTTTCTCCTTTTCATTATGAAATATTTTATGTTTCCTTCCAAGTTCTCTCCTAACCAAGTCCTTATTTTAATTCACTTTCCCTCTACAGTGTGCTCGAAGATTATTTTATTTCAGAAAAATGTCACATCTCCCTCTCGGTCCTAAGACTCTCTTCTCATTTTGCCATTGTTCCCTATTTTAGCTTAACGTCCTTTTATTTCTATTATGTGTTACGTGTTCCAAGTTTTATATCCCTCTGGCATTCATTTTAATAGAATTAGGAGAATCTATAAATAAAAGCAGCTTCTTAGAATAATGCTTTCATTCTTTTCCTCTCTCCCTACCCCCAACTTCTCCCACATGCCCTAAATTTACCAGCAGACCAGGAGCTTCGTCTCAGGCAGGGTTTCTCCCACAAGAACTCTGATGGCCATGTGTCTCTGCTGCAGATGGCCCAGGACAACTCCCGGGTGACACGGGGGCAAGATTCCAGCTTAGGACACCCCTCCGTGAGGACTCTGTACAGAACGGATGCTGCTCACGCTCCCCCATTCGACAACACAAGGAAGGCTGAAAATTCTACATAAAGTCAATAATTCAAATCCTGGAACTAGAAAACCACTGCAGAGCAAGAGGAGAAGGTAATTAGCAGGCAAGCACCCCGGACTACCAGGGCCGTGCCAGGGGTGTCTGCTGCAGGCTTATCTTTCCTCTGCAGGAAGGTCCTTAAACCGTGGGACTCCACTCATTTACATTTGCTGGGCTGCTTCTCCCCTGGGCTGCATCTTTCTCTCCCTGGAAAACTAACAAGCTAAGTGCTCAGGGAGCCACAATAATCCTTTCAGATGCCAGTGTGACCAGAACACACCTTACAAAAGCATGCGCTGCCCCCCAAGTCAGATTCTATGGGGATTTCTTTGATGACATCATTTGCCCCATTAAATCTCTAGGCTTTTAATCCTCACCTCCAAACTCAAATTTATAAGTATGTCTCCGAGGATAGTAGATTTCTCCCAAATCCATCCTATCCCCACCACTACCCTTGGAATCTTTTTCTCCTAACATTTTATTATGCAATTTTTCAAACATAGCAGAGTTGAAAGAACTCTACAGCAAACACCCACATACCCACCACCTTGATTCTTCCATTAACATAATTACTATAATTACTCTATCACATTTCTCTTCATCTATCCATGTCTCTCTAGCCATCTGTCCATCCGTCTTATTTCTGGTGCATTCCAAAGTAAATTGCAGTATCAATATACTCTTTCCCTAAATGCTTCAATATACACATCATTACAGAGTGTTCAATATTTGCTTATGGATTTCCTCCTTTGAAGTAAAGTTGACATGTGATGAAATGAACAAATGTTCATTATACATTTGTTGAGTTTTGATAAATGTATATATCTATGTAAAAGCCCTATCAGGAGACACAACATAGCCATCACCCCCAGAATGTTTCCCCATGCGCCTTCCCAGTCCATCACTTCCATAAATTAGTTTTTATTCCACTACAGGTTGGTGTTACCTGTTCTAGAACTTCCTGTAAATGGAATCTGATAGCTCTTTTGTGCAAAGCTTCTTTTACTCCATATTATATCTGTGAGTTTTCCCTGCTGTTAGGCATTACCGGTTGTTTGTTCTTCTTTACAGCTGAGTAAAGAAGGCCCATTGTATGAGTATGTCACATTTATTTATCCATTCTACTACTGATGGACCTAAACAGCTTAGAAAATTGGTGGCTCAGTCAGTTAAACATCTGACTCTTGCTTCCGGCTCAGGTCATGATCTCACAATTTGCAGGCTCGAGCCCCACGTCTGGCTCTGTGCTGTCAGCATGGAGCCTGCTTGGGATACTCTCTCCCTCTCTCTCTCTGCCCCTCTCTGGCTCTCTCTCTCTCTCTCTCTCAAAATAAATAAATAAACATTAAATTTTTTAAAAATTATGATAAACAACCTGAATGTTTCAGAGAGCTTCATAATCCTCTGGGGGGAAAAAAACAAACGGATGCAGCACTCCAGATTACAGAGAAACCAACAGGGCAATCGGCAGTCTGGGGACATGTTTGGGCCAATTGAAGTACTTGTGGGTTTGATTCTCTAATCCAAGCACCGTGACCTGCCGGGAAAGCCACAGCACTGGCTCCTCCTGGCCACAGGAAGGCTGGCCATAGCAGTCAACACTTTGTCTTCTGCCATGGAAGGCTCGTGCAGAAACCAAACTGGGTTCAACACTAAGGAGCCTCCCCAGAAAACCTCAGGACACAGACACACCATTTGAAATGGACTGGGCAGGTTCAGCCAGATGCCTGTTGCTATCCACCTGCATCTATCATCCCTGTGATCTTTGAGCCTCACTTTTATGCCCATAGCACATGCAGAAACACAGCCCTGCCTTGAGACTTGCAACTCAATTCCTGCAGCCTGACCACACGATTCAAATAAGATATGGACACTGAGGGGAGAAAAATGACAGAAAGTGCACAAACATGTTTCCTTAGTCATGGTGGTAGGGAGATCTCTTGGTGACAGCAGCTGGTCACTGGAAGACCCCCCTGAGGAGGTCAGCATGCAGGAGCAACCGGGGAGGAGGCTGGGTGTCTGCCTGGCAGGAAGGCGAGGCCAGGCTGGCACAGCCCTCGACTCAGACCAGGTACAAAGCACTGTAGGTGACTAACTGCAGGAAAGGGACCAATTGCTGGAAAGTAAAACTAACTTTTAGTAACCCAAACAAATTGGCTTGAAGATAGGATTTTCTGTTGTTTTATGCAGCCATTGAACTTCTGACATTAAGGGAAAAGCAGAACCATGTCCAGTGCTCTTTGTGAGTGAGTACCAAAATGGGAAGTAAGAGGTTCTCGCAGTTAGGTTTTAGATAGGTACTTCCTTAGTCAGAATAGAAATGCTGTTAAGACATGGCTCATCACATGGGGCACCTGGGTAGCTCAGTCTGTTAAGTGTCCAACTCTTGGTTTTGGTTCAGGTCATGATCTCACGGTTTGTGAGTAAGAACCCCGCATTGGGCTCTGTGCTGACAGTGTAGAGCCTGCTTGGGATTCTCTCTCCCCCTCTCTCTCTGCCCCTCCTCACTCACCCTTTCTGGCTCTCTCTAAAAAAAATACATTTATTTAAAAACAAAAACAAAACAAAAAAGATGTGGCTCATCATTTGTGGAGTGGTCAGTCCTGGTCCCCCGACATGAGCCTTACAAAGACGGTCTTCTGGAGTTAGCAGAACCATCTCTCCCTCTGGGGTTTTGTTTGGATTTGAAAACTATTTAGCGTGAGAAGGAATCAATTTGGTTTTACAACGTTCCTGGTGTGGTCAGATATCAGAGGAAGGTAGAAAACCATGCTCCTTATAAAAGCAAACCCCACCCCCGCCTGGCCCTGCAAAAATAATCCTAGAAAGTCCTAACGAGTTCATTTTGTACAAGAACACGAAACTCTGCAGGAACAGAAAACATTCATTCCCACAAACGGGCTTTTGCATCTTGCGTTCCAAAGAAGGGTTGTGGGGGTCTTGCACTGGCAAAGTCGTGGTACATAAACTTGTTTAAGTCCCTGAAACAAATCCTGTTTTTTGTTCGTGGCTAATAGTGTCAATTTCCTGCAAATGAGAAATTAAAAGACATGTGTAAAAAGACTGTTAATGAGCTCAGTCATGAACAGTTACTTTGATAGCAGGCTAGAAATAAGGTGTCTTTTTCTTCCTACAGAAATTAGCTTTATCAAGAGGAACACAAATAAGGGGTTTTTGTTTGTTTGCTCAAGTCTAAGAAAACAGCGGAAGATCAAGATGTGTGTTAGGCCGAGCGCAATGGTGGCCAGAAGGGGACTTATTTTTCCGTGTTGAAGTCTGTCCTCAGACAGACACACCTAAATAAACTCTGGCTGGAACAAGGAGGCACAGATCCAGGTACGTGGGGTCTAAGCGCAACGAAACCGCACGCCTCTGCCGTGATCCTCCTAGAGGACACGTGAAAAGCTAAAAGTGGCGCTGAGGCACACAGCATGGGATGCGAAACCAGCCCAACGCATCTTTGCAGTTCGGTATCTTGCACAGCGCCAGGCCTCGAGCCAGCCCCCGGATGAATTCCTCTCTCTTCTACGGACATCAAGGGTGTTTGCTGAACTCTTGCTATGCCAAAAACGGTCTCTCTCCTTATCCTTACTGTGCTAGTGACTGTTCCCTCTCTGCCTTGCCCCGTGACCCTCCAACAACCACACCTGGACCACTGGGCGGAGCCAGAAGGAGGCTGCCTCCTCGGCTCCGCCTCCTCCTCGGCGCCTCCTCCGGGGCTTTGCTGACCTGCGTTCTCCCTGGGTCCCTTCAGCTCAAGGCGAGGAGCAGATCTCCCACCACTGCTGGTCTTCAGGTGACTCAATACCGTTTGCTGGTTCCCTTATCCCCACTCACACCTCTATAAATAGCCCCCATGAGAGTCTCTACCTGAGCCAACAAGGTGAGTTGTTTCCCAGTGGGATGCAGACAGATGCATTCACTCAAGATCCACCTGCAGAAACACCACTCCCACTATCGTATTTCTCTCTCTCTGAAAATCCGGCGGGCCCTTTGAGGTCTGGCTCAAAGCCTTCCCTGAACTTCCCAGGTGAAAAGCAGCCCCACTCTCCTCTCTTATCCTAAAGCATCTGGCTTCCATCTCTATATTAATTTCACTATTCCTCACTTACGTTCTGCTCTGCTGTAGGGAAGGACCCCTATTGGTCATCACTGAATTATACCCAGTGAGGAGCCCAAAGCCTTGCAAACAAATGGGACTGCAGGTTTAACTTCAGAAAACAAGCAAGCAAACAGACCCTCTGAACAGTGTTCAAAGAGAAGTGACAGATGGGAGAAATATCTGTAATTTAGTTGCAAACAGGAGATTAATATCCACAATATACAGACAGCACCTACAAATCATTAAGATAGAAGAAAAATAGCCCAATTGAAAAACGGGCAAAGAATGCAAATAAGCAATTCAGAGAATTAAAATGACTAATAACTTTATGAAAAGGCATTTCACTCTAACAGTAAGTGGGGAAAAAAAGCAAATTAAAACAACCATGAGATCTCATTTTCACCTGTAAGAACCGGCAAATACTGCGACAACCGGTAATCTCCACCCAAGATTGGTGAGGGCCCTTCAGACACTTCTAGGGGGTGTCAATTGGCACCACCTGCCCGGAGAGTCGCCTGCTGATGCCTAATACCACATGACATGCGTATATATACTTTGTCTCATCTTAATTCAAATCTTAACTCTGACATGTACATGCTGTGTAACCACGGACAAGTTACTTAACCTTTTTGTTCCTTGGTTTCCTCATCTGTAACACGAGGATAATAATAGCACCTACTTCACAGAGTTTCTAAGATTAAATGAATCAATACCAGGAAACACCTGGAAAATTACCTGGCATGGGAGGGCTAGAGGGGTGTCTGTGATCAATATTTATTATTATAAGTACTGTTTTTGTGATTATGTACCATATAGAAATTCTCATACATGTGCACAGAGAGGCATCAATAAAGATGATCATCACAATGCTGTTTATAATACAAAAAAAAATTTAAAGAAAAACTATAGACAAATCAATGAACATTAATATAGGTAAATGATGTAATAAAATGTCACATCCATAAAATAACTTAAAACCATTTCAAATAATGGAGTAGATCTTTAAGCACTAGAGAGGAAAGCATTCCAGGATACATGGTTAGGCTTCAGAAAAGCGAGGTGCAGAAAAACATGTTTAACATGATCCCACTTATATATAAAAAAATAAAACCTTTTATGTGTATGTGTGTTTCTGGAACAGACACTTGTACACTAAAGTGTGGTGGCATCTGGGGGAAGAAGGAAATTGGAGATGGGATAAGGGGGAAGAAGATTTTGGATTTTTGCTCTTTATACATCTGCACTGTTTGAATTTTTTACCGTGGAAGAATATTTACATAACACACGTGTAACTTCATAAATTAAGAAAAAATATGGTCAATAAAATCCTTAAGAGTTGGAGTGACCAAATGTTGTCAGGTCCTGGACCCTCTGCGAGGCCGGTGACATAGGATGGGGAGACACAGGGAACTGTGGTGATTCACTGTGACCAGGGGTGCAAGTCACGTCATCGAAAGACGAGGTGGTGGTGGAACCCCTTCCGCCTCCCTGCACGGTGCTCACCTTCCAGACCAAATTCCCCAACAAGAATGTCTTGTATAAGACATTCACGCACATGTGAAAGTGTGTGTACATACATATATGTATATGTGCATACTATACATATATGTATATATGCACACACACACAGTTAAAAAATTTTTTAAATGTTTTTAAATATTTATTTATTTTGAGGCATAGGAGGGGCAGAGAGAGAGGGGGAGAAAGAGAATCCAAAGCAGGCTCTGGGCTGTCAGTGCAGAGCCCGATGCGGGGCTCCATCCCGCAAACTGTGAGATCATGACCTGAGCGGAGATCAGGAGTCAGACACTCATCCAACTGAGCCACCCAGGCGCACCCCCACCCCAAACACCGGTTTAAAAACAAAAACAACGAAAAGGACACAGTCCAAAACATTAGTGATCATCTTTAGGTGGGAGGATTATAAATGAATTTTGGAGTTTTCTTTGTTCTTTTTCATGTCTTTCAAATATTCAACATACATGTATTCCTCTTATACCAAGAAAATTTAAGTAATGACACAATTTTATAACTAGGCTGTGCCCTCATTAAGCCCTTTCTCTCCTCTTGCGGTTCGAGCCTTCTTGTCAGAGATCTGGCTCCATGGTGTTGCACTCTCCTCCTGGGATGGGAAACACACAGATGCCTGGTAGGCTGTGGTGAGGGTGTTCAAGGAAAACTCCCTGCCCTTGAGACTCTTGGACTCCAAAGTAAAGGATGCTATAGGCAGCCTTCACTCCTTCATAAACTGGGAAGTGAAGCCCTAGGCGAAGAACTGATCAGAGGGGGAGGGTCCTACAGTACAGCCACCGTCCTTCTGAATAGGACTACACAGGCACTTCCCCAGGGTGCCCCTTCTACCTCAACCCTCCATCTGCCTGGACTGTACCTCTCTACCTTACCAATTAGAGGACCCCAACTCAAGCTCCACGGACAGCTCAGTTGCCACCAGCTCTCTGCAGTCTTTCGCAACAGGGACACGGGCACCATATGTAAGATCTAGAATCAAAGTGGTCCAAGTTGAAAGCCCTGCCATGAAATTTACTAAGCTGTAGTAAGTCACTCAACTACCTGGAGCCTCAGTTTGCTCATCTGTGTAACGGGGTCACTCCTAGGGCTCTGGGGTGATGATCAGAACAGTGCTTCTTAATCAGTGGGGATAATAATGTAGGAGTTGGCTGGTGTAGTCATGCTGGGGGTACTGGAACTCAGTGACTCAGATGCCCCTTCTAATGCAACACAGTCAGCAGGTATGTCTGGAAGTGGTGTGGGGGCAGTGAAGAAACAGAAAGGAACAAAGATGAGGGCCACAAGATGCTTCCATACTGTGTCTGTGCGTGTGCTGGGCAGCAGGGGTCTAGCTGAGACCCTCTGTGGAGCTCTGAGAGCACAGTGCTCAGGCCTGCCAGGCATCAGACAGGTCAGGAAACACCACTTTGGCTAATTCTGAAGAGCACCGTTCGCCAGGCAGACCATACAGGGAACAGGCACTGAGATTGAAATAACAGCAACTGATAGCAGGTGCAAAAGAAAGAAAAAGTATAGGAAAAGCTTCCAGAATGGCAAAGGAGTGGCTGGAAAACTTGGCAAAAGGGAAGGGTTCTGGGTTGAGACCAGAACAGGAGAGAGGGACAGTTTACTCCCCAGGAGCCAAAAGAGCAAGTCTTTGCTGCACAAGAGCATCTGCCAGGTTCAGAGCAGGGGAAGGACAGCGTGAGGATTTCGGTCCTGAAGCACTGTTCAGTCAGCAGTGTGGGAATTGGCCTGGAAGGGGGCAGGGAGAACAGCGAGGCAGCAACCCAGGCATTACCAGAGAACGTATAAGTGTCCCGGGAGCAGGCAGGGCAGCCAGGGAGAAGTTATGAGGCAGAATGGACAGGACTATGGCCAGTGGATGTGGACATGAAGGAAATCCAGAGCAATGTCCTGGCTTCCAGCTTCCAGAACAGGGCATGAGAAAGGGCAAGCAAAGGAACAGCTTTGCCTTCTCCTAGCCAGGGAGAATGGCATGCAGGCCCTTCCATGGCAAGTGGGTGGCCCAGCCTGCCTCTCTACCACCTCCCCAGACTGTCCACCCTGGAAAGTCTAACAAGATCACTAGAGTAGACTCAGGCCCCCCATGGGCAAGAAGCAGGTTCTGGTTGAATGAACATGGCAGGCCATCTCTGAGAGCTGTCCACGCAAGGTTTTGAAACAAAGGGGAGAGCGTCTGGAAATCAAGAGCCCTTCCAGAAACCTGCCTGCCAACACTGGGCACAGATCTATCCACCACTGTGGCAAATGCAGTCTGGCTCATCATCCAGAGCTTCAAGACCCTGGTCCATTGGGCTGTTTCTTCCCACTGAGAAGTCAGATTCACCCAGCAAGGACTCCGGAAACGACTGGATGTCAGCCAGTGACAGGAGTGTGAAGGCCCCAAAGAGGGGTAAGAAGCTGAAGCCCATGGCCACTTTCTGACCCCGAATGCACA
The DNA here is from genome assembly GCA_030068075.1 of Paguma larvata. Taxonomy (NCBI): domain Eukaryota; kingdom Metazoa; phylum Chordata; class Mammalia; order Carnivora; family Viverridae; genus Paguma; species Paguma larvata. The sequence continues at coordinate 122,764,609 of CM057827.1, read as the reverse complement.
AGCAAGTCATATGCAGCAGGGCGGCAACACACGTCAGGCCAGAGGCTGCCGGGCCCTGCGGAGCATCGCTGCTTTGCACCCAAGCAACCAAGGGGGAGACAATGAGACTGTTTCTTCCTCTCAGCGGTGCCACTGTCTTGACACTAAGGGCATTGATGGGCTGGTTACCATGGGAACCTGAGCTAGCCGATCCCATCCCATGTAGCATGAGGCTCCCTTCCAACAGCTGATGGCCATTCATCCCTGTTCTTCGCAGCCCTGGACAGAGGGCCTTGTGCCTGAAGCCGGGTCTTCAAAATCCTCCAACAGTGCAGGCACAAGGCCATCAGGAAGATCTGGGATTTGATGGGATAAAAGGGTCCACAGGGTCTGAAGCAGCCATGGCGGGCTCCAGGGCGGGGCACTCCTCGACCTTGCTTCCTGTATAGTTGACCTAACCTAGAAGCAAACTAGGGCACCACAGGGAGGGTCATCCCCATGAAGGAACACAAGCACAATCCTGGGAGGGGCCCATCTGCCAGGTGACTCCAAAAAGCAAGGGATTAAAATGCAAAAAGTGGGGGTGGAGATGGTTCAGCCAACAGACATGGAGATGTATGACTGTAACCTACGCCTTCACAAATCATTCCTTGCTGCAAACCTTCCTCCCCCCTAACCGAGAGGTTCTGGTGAGGCAGGGGCTGCATCTCTTACCTCTGAGGGCCCAGCACCAGCGAGAGCACACAGCAAACACTGAGTAAGTGAGTGCATGTCCTCTGATCACCCTGGAGTGACCCTTCCACTATCAGAGAAATGGCAGGATGGGAACTGATCTTCGAGAGCAGCCAGAGGACCCGTTGTGGATTGACTTACCCAGGAAGCCCAGAGCCTGGTGGCAGAAATGACCAAGCCAATAGGCAATGTCAGGGTGATGGGGGCTGGGGAGCCCAGGAAGGCTGGGGAAATCAGGGCTGGCCTGCAGGTGGCTGGGAAGGACGAGGAACTCACCAGGGGGTGGGAAAGACATCCTAGGTAGAAAGAAAAGCATAAGGAAACCTGAACTGAAGTAAGAACATGAGGTGGTTCAGTAGAGCTGGAGCTGGGGCCAGGGCAGAGGGAGGCCCGGCAGCAGGACAGACAGGTGAGAGGTGACAGAGGCCCTTGCCTGCACTGGGCAACAGCAGCAGGAAAGCAGGGGGACCTGAGAGCCACCCAGTAGACCCTTGAGACAGGCTGAGTTACAAAACAGATGGGAGGCACAGAAGCAGGGGGAGGCAGCAGTGACTTCGGGGCCTCGAGCTCAGGTACCAGGGTCGCCAATCCTTTCTGGAGACAGGGACCACATAGAGAGGAGAAGGTTTGCAGCAAGGGACGATCTGTCCAGTTCACAGTGTGCAGAGTTTGAGCAACTGAGTGTACCATCCATCCTAAAAGGACCAAAAAGGATTGGGGCATACTTTTCCCTCCCAGATGGAGAGTGTAAGTTTCAATATCGATGACAAAGAGCCAGTACCAATTATTCTGGATAGAACAGTGCTGTGTGCGTGTGTGCATGTGAGCCAGGTGGCAAGAAGGAGAAACAGTGGCTAGTGGGGTCCACATAGGCTCTCTGTCAATGGCAGCAGAGAACTGATGGTTCTCTGGCCTGATGGCCTACCTGTATCTGAGAAACAGGGATGAGGTCTGTCAGCCAAAGGCAATGACAGCGGAAGGCGGGTCAGAGTGTGTGGGTTTAGACCCTGGCCTGTCAGTCACCGGTTTGTGACCTGCACAAGTCAGAACTGAACTGGGCCTGAGCTCTCATCATGGTTAAACAGGCCTAGTGACACCTCTCTGCAGGCGTGGTGCAAGTCTCTGTGATCGAGAGCATCCATACAAGAAACATTGGCTGGGCACAAGCACATGCCAGGACTTCTGGTTAGTGCCAAGGCCACAAGCACATGCCAGGACTTCTGGTTAGTGCCAAGGCCAAGCCACAATCCGAGAGCCAGAAGGGAGAGAGGCAGTCACGACAAATATTACTCAGAAGCCCTCCACATGTAAGGCCCTGGGAGAAGGAGAGGGAGACACGTCAGCCCCCTGGCCTGGGCTGTGGAGGATCAGAGGAACTGCAGTTTAGAGGCAAAATCTGTGTAAAGGCTCAGAGACCCAAAAGGACCCAGGATGTTCCCCAGCGTGTGAATGGTCCTATAGGGCCCTGTGGTCACCTAAAGCCCAAGGCCAGGCAAGGCCTCAGACAGGTGCTTCGGGCTCTCAACCCCATCGACAGCTCTATTGCTTACTTCACTGTTGGTTTCTGCCTGGAGAGACCCAGACTCTTCCAGAGAACCATTTGGCTGAGCATTCAGTCTGGCCTGATTTGGAGTCTCCTCCTGGCCACCTGGCTCCACGCACAGCCACTCAGCTTGAGTTATCTCTCTCCACCACAGTCCCCGTGACTTACGTGACTTACGAGGGCAGTCTATTCAAATGAAACCCTGTCCACTTAAAACTGTTACCATCTGAAGACAGATGTCAAACGGGAGGGTATGATATCATATGATACCACGAGCTTTACAGTCCCAATCTTATCTCTCTTCCCCAGGCCGCCCCCCACGTCACACCCAGAACCTCTCCCTTTCTACTCCCAGGCCCAGCCTGTATGCACGGCTCTTGACTCAGAGCATTAACACAAGATAGCCTCAGACTGAAAATCAAAACCAGATAACTAGGTCACAGGTGACTGCTATTCTGGGCCTCCTCTTGTCCCCCTTCAAGCCCCCAACACTCTGGTTGGAACAAATGCTGGCCCATTATTCTAACACCTGGCTAAAGCTTTGGCTTTTTTTTTTTATTGTAAAAACAAGCTGTCTGCAGCATGACAATTTTCCTCTGCTGACAAGTGAATTAAGCAGACCCACCTGAAATTCTGGGCCAGGTATGTCGAGCTCTGTATCTATTTTAAGCAAAACTATTTAAGGCAAGTTCAAAATCATTTAAGGTTCTTAGATCTTTTAGGGGCCCTGGCAGCCAGCCTGCCTTTTTATGTTCAGACTCAGAACCAACAAATTAGCTCAATACCCCAGGCAAAGCAAAAATGCAAGGGAATGTATGGTATCAAAGCACCGCGTTCAAGGTAAATATCACTTCCAAAAGCTGCAGGTGCTGAAATGTTGTGATTTGGTTTGTGAGAATATGTTGTTGCCATCCTTTTTACGTGCACAACTTGTCTTTTCCTGGAGTCATGTGGCCAAAGGTTACAATGTATATAGGTTAGAGTGAGGACCATGTGGGCCCCTAGATGCTTTGAAGGAGAAGGAAGCAGAGGAGGGGCACCTGGGTGGTCAGTCAGTTGAGTGTCTGACTTCAGTTCAAGTCAAGATCTCACGGTTTGTGCTGACAGCTCAAAGCCTGGAACCTACTTCGATTCTGGGTCTCCCTCTCTCTCTGCCCCTCCCCAGCTTGCGCTCTGACTCTGTCACACAAAAAAAATAAATAAATGTTAAAAAAAAATTTTTTTTAAATAAAGACACAGAGGGGATAGAAGAGAGAGAGTGATGGCTGAGAGCAGGGTTCCAGGGTTCTGGGTCAGGCTCTGTCCAAACAGCCTGGTGATCTGAGCTAGGCATTCTGGTTCTCTACGTCACCAATTGCTTGACAAGCAGACTGGCCCAGCTTGGGAGGCCTAAAGTAGGGACTTCTTTCTCCAGGCCCACAGGCACCTGTGTGTCCACAGTCTTGAGACAATCTGGGAACACCGTGATGTGTGCATATGATATGCATTTTTCTTTTATTTTTTTCCCCTTTAACATTTCATGTGTATCAACATATATGTATTACGTGGTGTGTAGGTGTACATACGTATATGCATATATATGTGCATGTATGCACCCATGTGTACACATCACCATATATAAATTTTGATACAAAGAAAAGCACAAAACGCTTAGACACAATATTGCATATAATTTATATGTAATATATATATACACACACGTGTATGTCCCTTTATCTGTATATTATGAATTAGAACACTGCAGATAAAGTTTGACATTCCTGTCTCAGTTTCTCCCCCCTCCCTCCCTTCTATACTAACCTGAATTTGATATGGATGCTTCCTACAAGTGTAAGCATTCACAAATAACATAGAACTACTTGGTATGTTTTTTAAAGTTTACATAAATACTACTGCACTGTGCATTGGCAGCGTGCCTTTTCACATGCTGAGATTTATCTCTGTAGATACTTATCTGATTAATTCCTTTCTTATCTTTATTTTCTTTGAGAGAGAGTATGTGTGAGTGGGGGAGATGGGCAGCGGGAGAGGGAGGGGAAGGAGAGAGGGAGAGAGTGGGGGGAATCTCGAACAGGCTCCACGCTCAGTGTGAAGCCCAACTCAGGGCTAGATACTACAACCCTGCGATCATGACCTGAGCCAAAATCAAGGGTCAGACTGACCCTTGATATCTATTGACAGATATTTAGGTTGTGTTTCCTTTCATTTAAAAAATGCTTCTGTGACCTTACTCTGCAAGCCTCCTTGTGCACGTGTGTAAGGTCTTCTCTCTAGCAGAAGCCTAGATGTGGACCTGCTGATGCAATTCTACCTCATTGTCAAGGTGGAGCCAAATTGCTCTCCATAGTAGTTATACTGATTTCCACTTCAACCAGCAGCATCCGGAAGTTCTGTGGCGCCACATCCTCACAAACACTTGATACTAACACTTTTCCACGTCGGCCAATCTGATGATATGAAGCGGTACCTCGTCACTGCCTCGTGTTGCACCGTCCTCATAACTCCCAGGGAGGCCCAGAGGCTTTTTTCGTGTTTATTAAACATTTGGGCTTCCTCTTCATTGAATTCTCCATTCATACACTTCTATATTTTTCTACCTGGCATTTGTCTGTCGCTTATTGATTTATATCGTTTTATTATTTATTTATTTATTTTTTAAAAAAATTTATAATAGTTTATTTTAAAATTGGTTTACATATAACACCCAGTGTTCATCCCAACACGTGCCCTTTTTAATGCCCATCACCCCCTCTCCCCCCTCCCTCACCCCCCTCCCTCTCAGTTTGTTCTTAGTCTTTGAGAGTCTCTCATGTTTTATCTCCCTCCCTCTCTGTGTCTTTTTTTTCCTTCCCCTCTTCCCCTCCCCCTGGTTTTTGCTTAGTCTCACAAAGTCCACCTATTCGTGGAAACATATGGTATCTGTCTTTTTCTGACTGACTTATTTCACTTAATGCTTTCTTACACCACTCACAAAAATAAATTCTAAATGGATAAAAGATCTGAATGTGAGACAGGAAACCGTCAAAATCCTAGAGGAGAAAGCAGGAAAAAGCCTCTTTGACCTCAGACGCACCAATTTCTTACTCGACACGTCTCCAAAGGCAAGGGAATTAAAAGCAAAGATGAACTACTGGGACTCATCAAGATAAAAAGCTTCTGCACAGCAAAAGAAACAACCAACAAAACGAATAGGCAACCAACGGAATGGGAAAAGATCATCGCAAATGACATATCGGATAAAGGACTAATATCTAAAATCTATAAAGAACTTACCAAACTCCACACCCAAAAAACAAATAACCCAGTGAAGAAATGGGCAGAAGATATGAATAGACACTTCTCCAAAGAGGACATTCAGATGGCCAATAGACACATGAAACGATGCTCAATGTCACTCATCATCAGGGAAATACAAATCAAAACCACATTGAGATACCACCTCACACCAGTCAGAGTGGCTAAAATGAACAAATCAGGAAACTATAGATGCTGGCGAGGATGTGGAGAAGCAGGCACCCTCCTACAATGTTGGTGGGAATGCAAACTGGTGCAGCCGCTCTGGAAAACGGTGTGGAGGTTCCTCAAAAAAATGAAAATAGAGCTACCCTTTGACCCAGCAATAGCACTGCTAGGAACTACCCAAGAGACACAGGAATGCTGATGCATAGGGGCACGTGTACCCCAATGTTCATAGCAGCACTTTCGACAATAGCCAAATCATGGAAAGAGACCAAGTGCCCATCAACTGACGAGTGGATAAAGAAGATGTGGTACATATATACAATGGACTTCTACGTGGCAATGAGAAAAAATGAAATCTGGCCATGTGTAGCAACATGGATGGAACTGGAGGGTATTATGATTTATATCGTTTTAAATAATCTCTGCACCAACCTGTGTGTTATATGTTATAAATATGTTTTCTAGTCTTTTATGTGCTTTTAAACTCTGTTGTGATGTGTTTGTTACACAGAACTTTTCATGGATCAATCTCTTCCTTTATTTATTCTTTTTCTGTCTTGTTTAAGAAATCCTTTCCTGTCTCAATGTCATAAAGGTATTCCACTCTGGTTATTTCTAGCTGGAATTTACTGTTGTGTAGTGCAAGGTGAGGTAAGGATTTGAAGCACCATTGATTGAAATGCCCATCCTTCCCCATCCATTCCACTCGCACACACAGGTTCCCATACATGCCCGGGTTTGAGTCGATCCCACTGATGGATGGGACCATCCCTGGGTCAATGTCAAACCAGCTTTACAGGAAGTTTCACTCTCTGGCACAACATACTCGCTTCCTTTTTCTCCCTTCTCAGAGTTGTCTCAGTGATTCTGGGAACTTACTTTTCCATGTGAATTTTAGTTGTGTGATTTCATATCCCATATAAAACCCTGTTGGCACTTCAACTAAATTACACTGAATTTATAAATTAATGGGGGAGAGGGGCATGGGATAATCAGTCCTCCCATCCATGAACATGGCTTGTCCTTCATTATTCAGACCTTTCTTTCAAAACCTCTTTCCAATATTCTATAATTTTCTGCCTGTAAGTTTCACATTTTTTCAAAAATTTATTCCTAGGTTTCTAACAGCTTCTATGCTACAGTGTATTATCATTTCTTTCATCTTCTCAGATGTTGCTGTTGGATAGGTAGCTACCGGTGACCAAGAACCCTGTTCAATTCTATAACTCTAATAGTGTCTAGATTCTCTTGGATTATCAACGTAGTTAGTTATACCATCTGTCAATAATGATATTTGATTCTTCCAAATTTTTCTTCCTTCCTTCCTTCCTTCCTTGCTTCCTTCCTTGCTTCCTTCCTTCCTTCCTTTCCTTCTTCCTTTCTTTCAACATTGTGGTGCATTATCTGGGACCTCCTGTGTCACAATGAATAGAAGAGTAAAAAAGAGAGGCTAGTTTGACTGGTTCCTGCCGATGTGTATTTTTCAATGGAGAAGATCCAGAGCCTTTATCAGTCTGAAAGGCATCCATATTCAAGAAAGGTGAATAATCACCTTTCTCTCTCTTTCTCTCAATTACCTTCGCACCACTTAAAATACATGGAATCAGATTATCGGTTGCATAAAAGAGAGTAAAACAATCAAGCCAGGAGTTAGAGCATCGCAAAGGCCCATAAGAACACCAGAGCTGTGAGTCAGGGCAGGTAGGAGGTATAACACTAGTTGCCCATTAAAGGTTTGGGTAAAGAGTCTCACAAAGGAGACTCAGGCCAGAGAATGCCACAGGAGACAAAGAGCTGGGAGCAAAATTATCAGAGACGACACACACTGTGTGGACCCAAACGGCTTCCATCCCTTGTTTTCCCTCGGTTTACTTATCCATAAATCAAAGCTAATAATATCTGCATCTTATTTATGAGTCACGAATTCTGCCAGCTGAAAAAGGCAAATAAGGTTTTTAAAAGAGTTCTTATTGAATAGGTAGAGGTTGGAATGCTCCAGGCCTTTTCCACATTAGCAGTTCACTTGGGGGAGGGAGAGAGAAAAGCTGGTTTTGGAATAAAGTGTAATAGGCTCTCTTTGAGTAAACACACACACACACACGCACACACGCACGCACCACTGAGACTGCTTAGATCCCCAATCAACTAATCCCTCCTTTTGCAAATCCCGGGCACCCTGCCTGCCAAGCTGAGCGACCGGGCTGCACTGGACAGAGCTGGAGGGTCCTTGAGAGTCCCCAGAAGGTCCCAGGTTGGGGCGGGTATGTACCTGGAGGAACCTCCCTCACAGGCAAAATGAGAACAGCAGACTTTGCATATGAGACTCAACTCTGAGTCTGACAGAAGTTGTTTCAAAGCCCTGGCATTTTTGATTCCAGGGGACAGGAACTGTGAGGGGGAAGTACTGCATGTGCCTCTCATTGCCATGTCCAGGAGCTTCACGGCTCAACTTCAGTTCCTCTTTGCTTCCTTTAATTATAGGAACCCAGGCACTTTGTAATTTACCGTGCAGTTTGAGAGTCACTTTGAGCTGAAGACAAATTGCCAGGCCACCTGGGCAGAGCAGTGAAGTGTAGCAGGAGCCAGGGGGCCCTAGCAATGAATGGGGATGGTGCCCTGAGGAACACCTTCGTCAGGCTGGACCATCAGCCGGGGAGATTTAGGAACCACAGGTAGAAATGAACCAGTGCTACCCAAAGGCAACATCTTCCATCACAGGATGTTTGAAGAGACCTGAGCAGTCAAACTGTATAAAAGATACACAAAGAGGTACGATGGCATTCTTACAGACACACTCTGATCTGCCATGTGAAGTACAGAGCAAGCAGCAGAAATCGACTTTTCCGGAAGACCACACATCTCACATTAGCAGCTTCTGTGCGGGACTTAGGATGCAGAAGAAATGTCATTTACATTAGGGCCACACCACACTTTGCTGGCTTCTGTCACGGATAATGATGAAACTAAATTTAACACCGCCTGGCACTAGGGTTTGAGTTATGAGCTGGCGCTTCCCCGTCGCTTGGCTTCATCCCTCTAAGTGTAGACTTTGTAGGAGATTTGTTAACTGCATGGAGAGGTCCCCTGGTGGGACGGCACACTTCAGTCTGCTGCCCCTCCACGGGCCACAAATCAACCCCTTGCCCCACTGCCATTCTGTGGGGTTGGGAGGAAGGGACCTGCCTCAGCGGTCCTTTGGAGTTATGTCACCTTCGCGCCCAGGGCTTGTCTTCTCTTGCTAATTGACAGTAATAGCGACAGCCCAGGCCGTGGGAGGGCTCTGGGCTCACTGACCAGGGGTCAGGCCCCGGCCTGGGGTTTTGCTGCCAGATAACACTGGATGTAACCAACAATAGCAGCCGGTACACACTGCCGCCGTCCCTACAGATGAAGATGGGATTGGAAAGTGACTTGCCTAAGGTCATACGGCTTAGTATGTCGAGAGCAGCCGTGGGAACAGCGGCAGAAGCATAGAATCAAAGCAAACTCCCCGGTGCCGGAAGGGGTCTTAAACGCAGGACCCCCGCCTCCAGCCCGCCGCGCGGGTACAGGTCCTGAGCTGCCCGCAAAGCCTCTGACCGCTGCTTCCAGGCTCCGGGCCGCCCTCCGTTTGGGAGCCGCGGACACCGAGGCAGCACGGGTCCCCGAGATTCTGGGTCATGCGCTTGTCACCACCGAGCCGCGGGGCCGCCCAGGCGCGCTCAGGGTCTGGAGCCGCGTGCCGCCCCCCGTCGGGGGCAGCGGGTCCGGCGAAGCGGAGCGGGGATCCGAGGCCAGGGAGAGCTTGGTGGGCACTGAGGACGGCGCCCGCGGGCAGAGCGCGGCGCCCGAGACTGGCTCCCTCTCCCGCCCCGCCGGGCAGGTGCCCGCGCCGGGCAACCGGGCCGGCAGAACCGCCCGCAGCGCACCAGGCCCAAGTGGACGCCCTGGGGCCGCCCAGTGGGTCCCGCCGAGGGTCCCGCGCGCCGCATCCCCAGGCGACTCCCTGCAGGTCGCCTTGGCCGCCCCCCGACCGCACGGGCCGAGCCGTTCGGGACCCCTGCCCACGCGCGGCCGCGGCGCCGCGGGCCGGAAGGAGGCGCCCCCTCGCGCCGTGCCCACCCGCGGCCAGGAAAGTTTTGTGCGCGCGGGGCCGGCCGCACTCACCTGGCCCAAGTTGAGGTAGCCGTGCGCCGCGGCCACGCGGTCCGCCGCGGCCGGGCCGCCCAGCACTTGCACTGCCCAGTGGTTGGTGTAGACGGGGCGCGGCGGCGGCGGCGCGGAGCAGGCGGCGGGCAGCGCGAGCAGCAGCAGCCAGCGCCAGGGGCGCGGCGCGAGCGGCCGGAGCCCGGGCCCGCCGGCGCCCCCCGAGTCCACGGCGGCGGCGGCGGCGGCGGCGGCCCGGGGAGGCGGCCGGGGCCCGGGCGCAGGCGGCGCGCGCGGAGGCATGGCAGCGGCAGGCTCGCGCAGCGCCCGAGCGGCGAGTGCGCCGGGGGGTGGGGTGCCGCCTTTTAAAGCCGCTCCGCGCCGGGGAAGCGCCGCCGCCGCCGCTGCGGGCGGGAGCGAGGGAGGAGGAGGCGGCCGCGGCGCGTTCCCGCCCGCGCGGCCCGGTGGCGCCCCCGGGCCCGCGCTCGTGCGGCCCGCACCGGGACCGGCGCGAGCCCGGGGCGGCGGGGATGGGGGGCGGGCGGCGCGGAAGAGCGGCAGAGGAGGCCCGAGACGCCCCCCACCGGGGAACTTGGCGCAGACTTTTGGGTCTCCCGGGACACAGACAGGCCAGAGCGGCCCCAGCGGCGGCCTTGGCCCCCACCGCACGTTCTACGAGGAGCCCCGAGGGCCCCAGGGGCAACTCAGGTGAGTCCGGACCGGTGAGCTCAGGCCCGAGTCCTCCCACCCGTTGGGCATCCTGGAGGCCTCATCCACCAGGTCGAGTTGAATCTCATTTAAGGGTGGCCTTGCTCATCTCAGTGTGAGATGGTGGGTTTGCAAGGGCTCTGGGTTCTAAAGGAAAGAAGGCACCAGGAAAGACAAGGTCGTGGCCCTGTTCAGAACGAGGCCTGATCGAAGAGGCACATTAAGTGGGAGCAAAGACTGTTGACAGATTAGCCGGGTTCAGGGAGTGCAGAGGAGAAACTCAGCGGTACAGCCGACCCTGGGGAGGCAGGTGGTATAGGTGAATCCCCAAGCTGTCCGCTTCCTCATCTGTATGCTCTTGGGCACGCCGCTGTCCTTGCTGAGCTCGGGGCTCCCCCTGTAAATGGGATGACAATAGTATCTACCCCGTAGGGCTGTTTTGAGGATGACATGAGCTCTTGTGGCCCAATAAGCTGTCCATAAACGCTTGTTTTTATGAGCCTAAGGCCTGCCACATGGTAGGTGTTCACTTCTGTAGACTCTTAAAAGCTCCCACTGAGCTGGTACCAGTCAGTGGGAAAGTGAGTTGAATCATCCTTGCCCCTGCTGCCTGGAGCAGCCTAGAACACAGGAGGTAATTATTTGGTGCACCTTGGAGAATTTTGGAAATGTTCACACTGTGAATAAGCAAGTGGTGAGAGAGGAGGACTGCTTCAGGATTTCTTCTCCCATTACTTTCAGGACCTGTTGATCCCAACTGGCCTCATGTGGAAAGCGAGCCTTTACCCCGATGAATACGGGAGAGAAAACCAAACATAGACACAGAAGGCCTCAAGGTGGGAAGGCAAGACCACTGATCTGATGTCCAGTTTCCCGAAGAAACTCCTATAGAGAGCTCACTGGAGTCTGTGGCTTGGCAGATGGGGGTTAGGCAATGGGGAGCCGGAGGGGTGGGGAGAAAGCAGGATCTGTGGAGGTGGCTTCCCCAGGTCCTTTCCAGCCTCCCTCTCGGGAGCCCTTTGGTTTCGTAACTCACATGATTCATCCTTTCTGCAGGCGTGAGTCACCCCGAATGGAGGTGAGAGCACGGGAGGTGTGGTAGGAGGCCCCACAGGGACAAACCAAATCCTTATTCACAAGAGCTTCTGCCAGGGAACCTGGAACCTAGGGATTTATTTCCCTCAAGTTTTTTCTTTTCTGTACTAGATGCAACTTCTCCCACCTTACTCCCCTTGGCCAAGTGGGACCAGCTCCCTGGACAGACACTCGAGGCCTGCCCCATGCTGCAAAATGCAGGCTCCTTGTATCCCCCTTGCAGACGGCCTAGACTCTTGCCTGCCCCTACCCACTTAAGAGACAGGAGGCCCTGAGGCAAGCCAGGCTGTCCTGGAGGAGATCCCACCACCCCTATTGGGCAGAAACATACCTAGAACCCTCACCCTGTCTCTTCCAGAGGTTGCCTAGCTGTCCACAGAGAAGGGACGATAGATGGAGTTGGGGGCTGGATTAGAAGTCTCACTCTATCACTTATCAGCAATCCATGTGGAAGACACTGGTCTCCCATCTGGCCCCCATCGCCTGGACTATGTCAGCTCTGTCACAGACCCTGTGTTCTACCTCTTCAAGTGTGTGGTCCTCTTCAAGATAATGCTACCCTGCATGTAGTCCAAGTTATTATGAAGCAACTTGTCCCTCCCCAGAGGGTTCCCCTACCAAGACAGCAGTGATTTTTGACAGGCGGAGATAAGGGTTTTTCCATAATAATTTGGTATATTAAGGGATTCAGCCCACTGAACTGAGGAGCCTAAAATGCATCCGAATTTTTACTTGGAGGGATCTGAACTTATTTTATTAACAGATGTGGTCCTTTTGAGCCATACTTTGCATTTATCGCAGAAGTACCCAGGTGCTATTTTGGCTTCAGTGTTATAGGAAGACCAGCTTCCCCAAATGAACATCCTAAATCAAATCACCTCCTGTGAGTCTCCTATTGATTTACGCGGTGACAGGATTAGCTCAATCACAGAAGGACCGGCCCTTGCATTGTGATAGAATCTGTAATAAAACTTGCTGGTCTTCCTGCAGAGAAGAGATTTACTCCTCACTTAAGCTCCAGCCCGCCAGATGGCCCTTGAGGGTCCAATAGTTCGGGGCAGGGGCCAGGGCCGGGGTAGGGGGTGGGGAGAGGGCTGATCCTGCTTCCCTAGGTCAGAAGGTCTGGAGATGGACAGGGCATGGACCCAAAAGATGATTGGAATCTGGTCATCATATTTCAGAAGTTTTAGAAAATGCCAATACAGAGATGTGATATTTATACTAGAATCCTCCCAAATCAGAGAAGAGAAGGAGGGATCATCACTGGGAAGGTGTTATTGAATTATGTGTTCTCATGCCCACACTTGACCCCTTCGCAGCAAGTACAGGATTGCATAGCTGGGGTCAAGGAATGCCCAGTACTTCCAGGACCGCTGGATAGCAGAAGACTTCACACAACGCCTCCTGGGGTGCGTTGAAGCAGAATTTGATGCAGAAGTTGGTTCCATTTTAAGCAACAAACACTTTGCTGAAAAATTGCAGGTTGGAAATGTGCTAGGTTCCGTGGGCCAGGATGGCATCCCTCAAAGAATGTCTGATGGGCACCGCCTTCAGGATATTGGAGAAAAGCATGCACTCAAAGCTCGGCCTCACCACGAGTTGTGCGAAGTCTGAGGCAGGATGCTCCAGCATCTTCTGCTGGAAAGGGCAGCCCAACAGGAGGTGTTGCACGCAGAGCCCCTTGCCCAGCACCTGACACCGAGTAAGCGCTCAACAGTGGTAACAATGGTGACCACGCTGGGCACTGGGAGCCCTGGAGTGGGATAGAATGGGCAAGACTGCACACTCTGTCCCTTTGTGGGGTTCACAGGCATGTAAATGTTCCACCCTTCGCCCATGCCTTGTTGCAGGTTTTCTCAGATTTTAACATCCCTGATAAGGGAGGGCCTGGGAAAGGTGAGACCCCAGCCTATCTCTCGCCTCTTCACCCCAGTCCCAGAAAAACCTTGACCCAGCTCTGGGTTTCTCCAAACCAGGGGTTCCCCAGCAGGTTCCACTTTCTCCCTTCTCATCCATCCCAAACCCCACCCACAGCTTCTCCCTCTAAGTGGTGGGTCAGGGGTCTTCCCCTTCTCCATGCTTCTCTGAGCTCTGCCTTCCACTTGTGTTAAAGCCCATGTATCTTGTCATCTCCTCAGTGCGGGCTCTGACTCATGTGGACTCTCCTCCTTTCTGGGGGGATGTTTGACCATCTGTGGTGGGGAGGGCATGGAGCAGCACAAAGCCCACTCTTGTCCCGCCCACTCTTTCCCTCTCTGGTTAGACTTTCCCTTTATATCTAGATCCTCTTTGTCTTAAGAAAGAGCCTTGTAGAAACTGCTTCTCTGGCAAAACAGTTATCTCGCAATTATGTATCTCAGTGTTCCTTTCATAAACTCCCACAGGGAAATTTAGTGTCAAACAAGGAATTTAGGAGCAAAAAAGCAGAAACTCCCTGAGAAGCTCTTCCCAACCAACAATGAGAGCATTGCAATTTATCTGGTTTCCGTTTTTGCCCTGGCTTCCAGGAGGCCCAGAGCCACATGCAATAGAAAAATTACAATTGTTTATTTCTTCCTTGCTGCAGCAGTTAGAATGCCTTTGGTTTTAAGTACTAGAATATCCAACAAAAAGAGGTGTGAGGGGCGCCTGGGTGGTTCAGTTGGTTAATGTCCGATTTTGTCTCAGGTCATGATCTCACGGTTTGTGAGTTCGAGCCCCGCATCAGCTCAGAGCCTGGAGCCTGCTTTGGATTCTGTGTCTCCCTCTCTCTCTCTCTGACCCTCCCCCTGCTCACACTCTGTCTCTCTCTTTCTCTTTCTCAAAAATAAATAAACATTAAAAAAGTTAAAAAAAACAAAAAAGAAGCATGAATAAACAGGAATTTGGTGATAGGTGCACCCAAGGTTGTTAATTCAGCAGCTTGGTGATATCAGGTCTCAAGACAGCTTTTCTGTACTTTGCCTAGCTTTCTCCTTCTGTGCCTAAATCATACCCTCAGATTGGAGCATTTTATTTCCAGATAGCATCCAAGGAAAGAAGGGCAGGGCACCCAGCTCACTTCCCCTCAGGCCCTATGGATCAGAACTGGGTCACAAGCTCACCCTGTCCACCGAGTCATCCTTGACAACGTCAGTGGGTTACCCAGGTATGTTTGTAGCAGTCTTGGTTTTTCTCCTGAGGAAACATTACTGCCCCAGACTGAGCAAAATCAGAGATCTATTTGCAAGAGTCTGCTCTAGGAAGGGTGTTGGGTGGGCGCCCAGCAGGTCTACCATCTCCCCCTCTTGTTCTGTTGTATCACTTTCCTGTAGATCCTGGGGCACAGGGCCGACTGCAAATGAATATTTATTGAAAAGAGGGAGGGAAGGAAGGAAAGGGCGGGGAGTTGCCCCCAAACCCCACCTCCATCTCCATACCAAGCAGACCCTTGAGATCACATTGCATCTTACCCACGTCTGGCATAGCAGCAGCAGGATATGTGTGAAGACATCACTCCGACTCCAGGATGAGTTTTGGGTTCGTTGCCTAAGTACTCTTCCCAAGTGAGAATAAATTAGAAGTTGGCTCCCTTTGTAGTCACAGCAAATGGAGCGAGGCAGAAGATGGGGTGGGATGGGGGGGGGTTTGTAGTCACAGACCGGGAGAGAAGAAGAGCTAGACACGAGTCCTTTCTAGACAAGAATCATTTTGGGAACCTGAACGTATAAATCGAGAGTGGGGGAAAGTGCATCCTGGGGGACATAAATGAAGTAACCTGGCTGCATGGGGTGGCAGAACTGGCGGTTTGGATTCTTCCTGGAAAGTTCCTCTTCCTGGGAAGAAGATCTCACCCTATAGCTTCTCTCTTCCTCCAAGGAAACAAAGGCCAGAAGGCATGAACACTCTTACTCTTCTGTCCTCCCGCCCCTGGGGAAAGCCGTCTCCCTGCCCCTCTCCAAAGCTGGCTCCTGTTGCTTGGTCCCCACGGCAACCCTCCCACTATGGGGTCTTGCTTTGCCAGATGCCCACATTCATGACCCATTCATCTCTTCCTCTCCCCAGACCCTTCCCCCCTGCAGCATACTTCCCAGAGCCCCTCACCCTACAGAGATACACTTAACCCCCTGTGCCCCTTCCTACCACCTCTCTTGCTCTCCTCCTTCCTTCACAAGCAAGGCCCTGGAAAAGGTCACTTTGCTCTTCCCCTGAGTGTCACCCTGGACCCGGCTCCCTTCTGACTCAGCAGCACCACCCCGCAATGCAGTTGGAGAAGAAAGAAAACCACCCCGGGTCTCCCCTGATGTTCCTCATCACACACCTCTGCAGTCATGCTGAAACCCAGAAAGCACTGTTCTCAAGGACCGCTGTCTACCTCCCCACCCTCCCCCACCTTCTCGCTGCTTCCTTCTAAACTCTTCCCAAGGAGAGACTCCCAACTCCCCCACCTGCACCTTCCCTGTGGCTCTGCCTGCTCCCCACTCCTGTGGCATACCCCCACTCCAGTTTCACCCGACCCCACCCCACCTCAGGCACCCAAGGGTGTCCCTGTGGCAACTGCTGAATTATCTCTGACCACTTCTCTTGGAGGAGTTTCTCCTGCTGAATTATCTCTGTTTCATTACAAACGTGCTGTTATTCCATCCGCCTTGAAAAAAATCTTGGGGGGCACCTGGGCGGCTCAGTCGATTAAACGTCTGACTCTTGATTTCTGATCAGGTCATGATCCCGGGGTCATGGGTTCAAGCCCCACATTGGTCTCTGTGCTGACAGTCCAGAGCCTGCTTGGAACTCTATCTCTCTCTCTCTCTCAAAACAAATAAATAAACTTTAAAAAAAAAAGCTTGGAAAAAATTGAGGCTACCCTTCATTTTCCTTTCTTCCCATCATAGCAAAACAAAATGCTCAAAAGTTGCCTTCATCCACTGTCTCTGTTTCTCTCACGCTCTCAGACTCACTTCAATCAGGCCATGCCCCTACACCCTGTCACTGTCCCCAGCAGCCCCCAAGTTGCTAAGCCCAGTGGTCGGTTCTGAATCCTTGTCCTAGGAGCCCTTCGCCACAGCATTTGACCTCTTGTCCTTGAAGATTTCCTCATGTGACCTCCAGGACACCCCTCCCCACCTGCCTGCTTCCCTACTCAGCTCTGTGGCTGCCTCTCTGCCCCTACTGATGTTTCTTCTCAGCATCGAGTACCCAAGCCCCAGTGCTTGATCTTACGTTCTCTCCTTTCTACCTTCGCTCCCTGGGTGATGTTGGCCATTCTCATAACTAGGGGTGCCTGTTACATGCTGATGATTCCCATTGTGTGTCGCCAGCTTGGAACTCGCTCCTGAGCTCCAGACGACCACCGACTTCTCCACTGGGGTATCTAAGGCACATTACAAAACTTAAATCCCTGGTCTTCTCCACCTGCCCCCACCCCCAGTTTCTCCTGCACAGTAAAGGGCAACTCCAAAGCCTCATCCAACCCTCTCCTCACACCCGCTCTTGACCTGTCAGTGAATCTGGTTGTTTCTAACTTGGAAATCCAACTTGTCATCACTCCTACTGCTACCACCCTCGTCTCTCACTTGGTGGAACTCAACAGCCCCCTAAATACCTACCCTATTCTGCCCTTGCCCCCTTGAAATAATCCTCAACACAGAGGGTCATGTGAAAACCAAGGTTGGACAGGCTGCTCCTTGGCTCAGGCTTCTCCCAAGGCCTCAGGTCTCACACAGAGCAAAATCAAAGTCCTTCTGATGCCCCAAAGGTCTCATATGATCTAGCCCCACCACACCCCGTGGGGTCTGTCAGATACTAGAAAAGCATTGAATAAGGTGGTTCAGGCTTCCTGAAGGGAGTGACTTTTAAGCTGAGCTCCAAGAAATAAACAGGAAATACCCAGATGAGTGGACCATCAGTCAGGTCTAAGTGGGAAAATAGAAAACATGCCAGTTAATTAGAGTACAGGGAACTAATCATGCAGGTGATAGAGAAGCTGAGATGGTGGGTGAAGGAGGCAGAGGGGCAGAAGCATTGATACTGAAAGGAGAATGGATGAAGAGGGAGCAGGAAGGACAGCCAGAGGCTAGGCTGGGACAGCTTCATCAACTCTGGCAAGAATTTGGACTTGATCCCAAGAGGAACAGAAACCTGAGGAGGAAGGCTCCCACTATTCCAACCAGCCTCTCCTAGGTGGGTCTCAAACCTGTGTCTGCCTACAGTCTTACTCAGTCTTCAGAAGGCCACGCCTTGGCTCCCACATCTTTATCTCTTTACTCTTTGCTGTCTCTGGCTCCTTAAGGCCAGAGTGACCTATGTCAGCCTCCTCACTTCCAACCTGCCCAGCCCCTGGCATTGAAGGCCCCCTATGGCATGGACAGAAGTGCCATTCCCTCAGTGACCTTGAGTATTTTCTGCCTGATTCTGACCTCTCTTCCTGTTCCATCCTCCATATCCCTGCCAAGGTCCTCATCATGCACACACGGGGTCTTGTGATCACTACCCACGTGGTATCTCTATCTCTGACTTGCCACCCCCCCAATCCATTGACCCAAGGCTTAGTTCCCTTACATCACTTGTAGCCAATAGGGTGAAGACCAAACTCAGGGACACAGCCCTCACAGCCTTTGCAAGCCGCTGCTATCTTTCTTGCTCTTCCTGTCCCACCATGGGGCCAAACGCTGTTCCCAGCTGGACTAGCCATTCAGGCCGGAGCAGCTTGACTTTCACCACCTTCCTCCCTGGGCATGCCTTTCTCAGCTCTCTGCACACACAGATTCATGTTCACAGGCCTCCACCGCATATCCCCTCCTGTGTGAAGCTTTCCTTAACCGAAAGCACCCCTCCCACATGCCAGCCCTCCCGTCTTTGTCCCCAGGCAGAATTGCTCACCCTGGCTATATTGCCTTACGCTTTGTGGCCCAACCATGACGACTGGTCACAGGATCTTTCACGCCCAGCTCAGTGCCCCACTGGCGTTGGGTCTCAGTAGCTGTTTTTCATCTCATGGGGCTCCTTGGGTCCCCCTTTCCTCCCCGATTAGATGAAGCCTTAGCCCTAGTGCTTTTGCTTGACCCCTATTTAAACAAGATGGGATTTGGCTCTAGTGTTTTCTTCTTCCAGAACCTTGGGGAAGGGATTGGCTGGTCTGATGTTGGGTAGGCAGCACCGTGAAGGGAGTCTAATAGCTTTAAAAAAATCAATTAGAGGGGCGCCTGGGTTGCTCAATCAGTTAAGCGTCCACCTTTGGCTCAGGTCATGATCTCTTGGTTTATGAGTTGGAGCCCCGAGTCAGGCTCTGTGCTGACAGCTCAGAGGCTGG
Source organism: Paguma larvata (assembly GCA_030068075.1). Classification (NCBI taxonomy): domain Eukaryota; kingdom Metazoa; phylum Chordata; class Mammalia; order Carnivora; family Viverridae; genus Paguma; species Paguma larvata. The sequence goes on along the minus strand of CM057827.1, from coordinate 122,745,698 downwards.
AGCCTGCTTCCAATTCTGTGTCTCCCTCTCTCTCTGCCCCTCTCTTGCTCATGCTCTGTCTCTCTCTCAAAAATAAATTTTTAAAAACATTTAAAAAATTTTTTTAAAAGTCAATGAGAGCCCTGGATTCTTTTCTATGAATGTGATAGCCAGCTATAATCCTAAATGTCACTCTTTCCAGGTTATCTTTCTCTCATGATTAGGTGGCAGTGACTTTCTCGAAAGCGTCAAGAATAGAAGACCTGACCAGGAGCCAGCGGCATACACAGGGCCAAGGGCAGTAAGATCTGGGTCTCGGTTTCTGCTGAACAGGACTGTGATCAGGGCAGGCTTCAGGCTGGCTGAACTGGGACCCACAGAACTGCAAAGAAGCTTTATGACAAGTCAACGCATGTAGTGAAACAAGGTCCACGTAGATGAGAGAAGGCTGGTGACCACAAGGCCCCAGGAAGCAAGACGCAAAGGGATTCATGTTCCCTTGCACATGCTGTTTTGGTTTCTGCTGATTTTGGTGTAACTTCCTACAGAATTGCCCTGCAGCCCAGTCTCTGAGGCAGGGTGGGGCAGCGGTTAGGGCTGTGGGCTCTGGGCTAAGCGTGGAAGCCAGCCTGGTCCTTGCTGGCTGTGTCACTTTGGACAGGTCACTTATGCTCCTGTGCCTCAGTTTCCTCCACCGTTCATGATACTTAAAGTGGTACCTCTTTGTAAAGAGTGACTGAGGTCATCCATGCTGGATTAGGGCGGCCCTTGCTGCTCGTAAGCTGGCAGCAAACCTCCCCAAGATGTGTGTCCTCAGTCTGGCAGACGCTGGCGGGGGTTGTGGTGACAGCAGAAGCGTGGGGCGGTGGGGCATTATGCCGAGTTACATTTAGACATTACTAAAGCCTAAATGGTTCCTGTTATCTTGCTTGGATCTACATGGTGGATTTAGGGCTTCCAAAATCCACTTGAGGCTTTTTACATCTTCCTCACTATTTATAGTCTAAGCGCTCCCAAATCCCTAGTGCAGCCAGAATCCTTCCCGCTGTGTTTTCTCTCCACCCAAGCTCACTGGCAGCTGCCTGATCCATGGCCCCACTAAGCCCCTCACTCTATTTCTTCCAGGATTGACACCTGGAATTCCTTCATAGTCTCCGCCCTGCTGAAACCTCAGGGGTGCCTGTTCCTCCCACGCACTTGTGCTCCAACAACGATACTGGTTTCTGCTGTCCTGTGCAATCAGTTTTGAAGGTGGAAAATTTGGTAACCAAACCACATTTCTGTGGCTCAGATGATTTTGTGTCCAGCTCTTCTCCCTCTGGATTGAAGCCAAGTCCCTTATTCTTTTTCTTCCTCCTTTTAAGTCCTTTGTCCCTCCATCCTGGAAAATTGATTTTTCATTAGAAATCAGTAAAATGGAGCAGCGTGCTTTCTCTTGAGTCGGTAGCCAATGCAGGTCACAGGTGGTCCCAAATCATGTAGAAGGAAACCTAATTTATTCCTCACCCTTGGAAACCTTCTCACTTACAGCCAAACTGTGCCTCTCAAAGCTCATGGAGGGCTCACGGCACACAACAGGCCACATGACAGGAGGCAATGCTCTGGTTCTGTCCCATGAAATAGACAGGGAATGGTCCAAATGGAGTAGGATTGCCCAGGCAGGAATATGAGAGCAGGCATTCACTGCGGTTAGAGCAGAGATTCTTGAACTGACCATCTGGGTTCTCATTCCAGCTCTGCCATTTCCTAGCTGTGTGACCTTGGGCAAATCGGTTAATCTCTCTGGGCCTCAGTTTTCCCAACTGAGCATAAGATGGGCATAATATGCATGTTCACCTAGAATAACTCAGTGTGTAGATAAAGTGCTCTGACTTGGATCTTGCACATGGACAGCATCATGGAAGAGCTATGATTATAAGGCCAGAGGTTTGGTGATGACTTACTGGTCCTTGTGGATGTAGATGGTGCTAGAAGTGTCTGTGTGTGTGCAGTTGTGTTAACAGACATGTTCTGGGCTGTCTGGCTCCACAGGGCTGGCCTCCCATCTCTACCAGAAAAGATGCTCCAAATCCCAGGCCTAGAAGGAGCACAGGGCCCAGGCAACATCAGCTCCCTCCCCATATGTGTGTGATAAGAAGGAGGGAACCAGGCAAGAAAGGGAGGGGGGGGAGAGGACTGGCTGAAGAGAAACACGCTCACACTTACTGAGACCTCTATACGGCTTTCTTGTACATCTGTGTCTCATTTGGCTTTAAAAGTGCCCTATGCAGTGGTTTTCTTTTCTCTTTTTGTTTATAGATAAAAAAGCCAAGACTCAGAGGGAAAAAAGGCCTTACCTAAGTCCTCCCACCCTCCCGAGGTTAAATGAGCTAGCAGATATTCTGATAGGGGTGGAGGGGGTGGTTGTGAGGGCCTGAGACAAAGTGAGACAAAAGGCAGAGGGAGGGAAGCCAAGTAGTGCTCAGAGGTCCCTGTCTCTTCCTGCCAAACAGCAAGGGAGATCCTTGGATACCGATCAAGGCACGAGAAGCCTTGAGGGAAGGGGAAGCTGGTCTACCCCATGGGTCAGTAGAAACAGAGGGCAGACCAGGGGGAGTCACTAATCATCAGTGACCATCTGTGGCATCCCCATCCCAGAGCTGTGCTTCTGGGGCCCTTGGAGCCCCTCCAGAACTGCTCCCTGGGGATCGATAGGCAGCAACGTCGCCCCCTAGAGGAGAAAGAAGGAGGGAGAAGGTGTGCCTGAACTCACCAGCCTTTAAGCTCATGAAGGAGGCCAGGGCACCTGAGCTGGGAACAGCCTGGGTGAACTGTCAACTCAGGAGCTGCCTTGACTCTCTGTGTCACTCTCTGGACCTCTCTGTCAGGGAAAACTCGAGAAAATGCCCTTACGTGGTGGTAAAAACAGCTCTTTGGAATAGAAAGACCAGAGACGCACCAACACCCTCTTCCAGAAGCAGGATCACTTGCCACATCTGAGGGTGTGCATGGTGTATGAGCCTGGGGTTAAATGTCTTTGTAGGATGGTTGAGGAATTCGCTAGTGGGGTTGCCTGGTAATTACTAGACACCCAGTTCAATTTGAATTTCAGATAAACAATAAAAAATGTCGAAGTATAAGTATACCCCACACTATAGTTGGGATATACTTATACTGATAAAAATGATCTGTTATTTATCTAAAATTCAAAGTTTTCTGGCTGTCTTAGTTTTTTATTTGCTAAGTCCAGGGATCAAATACTCAAGTTGGAATTGAGGACTATCACTAATATTTTGAAAAGAAGTGCCAAACTAAGGCTTTGATTAAAAAATTCAGACTACTTTCTGATGCAGCCAAGAATCAAGGTAACTCAAACCGTTAAAAGTGTCTTACTTTCATTCTTTTGATACCTCCCTGCTGAGGGATAAGTCACTCTGTCTACTGAGGATCTAGAAACTTCTTCCTGCCCCCATTATCTGTTTAGAAGTCAAGCTTATCCCTGCCAATAGCATTTGGGTATTGAATTATACCTTCTTTAAAAAAAAAAGAAGAAGAAGAAAGAAAAGAAAAAGAAAGTCTTCTCTCCAGGGCAGCATTCGGATGCCCATGAGCTCTGCCATCAAATATGAATATTCTCTTAAAAATAAAAATTATGGTGCACTTAAAAAGGAGCATGTTATGTCAGCACTGGTGATAAGACAATTTATTACTGTCTACAAAAAGAAGGCTCAACCGACGTGGTGGAAGCTGGCTCAGCGGGCTGTAAATTATGAGCCATTCTCTCCCTGGCGGAAATAAAGCCTCTTGTCAGTCACCGCACTCTTCCCTGACAGGCCGGCAGGCTGCAGGGAGCAGGCAGTCAGGAATTATGTCCCCATTACCTGCGAGAGCTGCCCCACTCTGCTTGTCCGGACTCACCCCCCACCCTGGCCCTAGCACGGCCTCTACTCATGTCTTCGGGACACCTGTCCTTTTTGACATGGAAAAAGAACAAGTGTTTATGGTCTACCTAGCAGGCAGGAAAAGAGCAAGAAAGCAAGAGCAGAGTTGAGTGGAAAAGGAGGAAGATTCCAGACCGGAAGTCCTTGGCAGAACTCTCTTCTCGGAGGGAAACTCCCTTGGGCTCTCTGAGCTGGGTTTCCCTGGGCTGGAAGATGGCGTCGCCAATAGGTAGTGCTGCTTCCACACGTGGCGGCATGCTGCCTATGACGTGGTTTGCCTCCTGAACTGAGCGGGGCTCAAAGAAGGCCGTGGGGACCTGTTGGAGATGGTGAGGAGGGGCTTCCTTTACCCTGCAAGAAGGGGCCTCCCAGGGCCTCCCAGGGTCAACTGCACAAATCCAGAATGCAGTGCGAGCAGCGCCAGATCCCTCTCCCACAGACCCCATCCCTGCATCTGACAAAGCTGGTGAGTGTCCCACATCCTCCCTTCCCTCCTGCAGATGCACCACCTTCCAAGAGCAATCTATGCCATTAACCCTTTACTATGAGGGCAGCATTTTAAGCGACTCTGACACATATGTGGATACATCCAAACAAACAGACATGCTCACCAAGAACAAATAATATGGATAATTGCTAGGGAACGAATATGGCTAAATGTGTGTATGTCTATGAGAACAGGGTTAAATGTTTTCAGAGAATGGTTGAGGGATTAGTTGGCAGGGTTGCCGCATAGATACTAGATGCCCAATTAAGTTTGAATTTCAGATAAATAATGAAAAAAATGAATATATGTCCCACACAATATTTAGGATATACTTACACTAAGACAATGATTTCTTATTTACTTAAAATTCAAACTTACCTGGCTATGCTATACTTTATTTGCCAAATCTGGCAACCCTACATGGGAGACAAATACTCAAACTGGAACTGGGGAGCACAATGTATCACTAACATTTTACTTTTTAAAATTTTTTTAAATGTTTATTTATTTATTTTGAGAGAGACAGAGACAGTGTGAGCAGGGAAGGGGCAGAGAGAGGGAGAGAGAGAATCCCAAGCAGGTTCCATGCTTCTAGAGCAAAGCCAAGTGCAGGACTCGAATCTACAAAGCTGTGAGATCATGACTTGAGCCGCAACCAAGAGTCAGACGTTTAACCAACTGAGCCACCCAGGTGCCCACTAATATTTTAAAAGAAAAATGCAGGCTAAGGTTTTGATTTTAAAATTCAGAACACTTGCCAATCGGACTAGGAATCAAGGCAACTCAAACCCTTAAGAGTGTCTCACTGAGCTCAGATGTGAACCATTAGGCTTCTAGGCAGATTAAAACAAAAATAATTAAGGACAAAGAAAGAGACAGAGGGGAGGGGAGAGCATGACTAAGTGGGACATCTGAGATCATCTTAATAACCCCTGGGTCCGAGGAGAGCAGTATCCATGGGAGAGATGGTGGCTCCCTCTAAGCCTGCACCTATAGGGAAGTTTTGTGAGCTGCATCTGGAAGGGTTTGGATGGCCTGGGGAAGAATTCCTTTGCCTTCGCACCCTGGCCTCAGTCAGCTCTATGATGGGGCAGAACAGAGTTGAGAGGGGCCCATTCTCCAGAGCCTATGAGGGCCCAGGTCAGGAACACCAAACACCAATGCCATTTGCTGTGCTCATCCCTCACCCTCCTCTCTGTGCCCCACTCTGCTCTCACCATCAACCCCAGTTGCCTCAGCAAAACGGACAGCTGTCCAAGTCAGAAGCGCCCCTCCCAAACAGTTCTTACTCCTTGATTTCGTCATTTCTCTTAACATCTTACCTGTCCTCCTTAAGTTTTCCTTTATGTTTTTCCTCCATTGTCTCGTGGCTCATTTCCTCACCCCCACAAAATGCTTTTCTGATGCTCAGTGAGACACTTGTCGTCCATGTATAGCCCAATGTGAATGGCCAGTCGGTCGCGCTTTCTGACCTGGAAGACAGAACTTTTCCATGAGCTGTATTGGGATGGAGCAGGTCAGAACAGAATGCCCATTTGCTGCCCTGCAACACCCATGTGCTACCCTCAGGATGAGATACACTTAGCTTGTGAGAAATGATTCGTTAGGGCAGACACCAGGCGGAAGGCAATGGGGACAACATTGCCCTTTGCAACGAAGGGTCCAGCACAGTGGAGAAAAGGTCTACAACACTGTCTTCTAGCTCCAAATTTTAGGTCATTGGGGTAAAGGGGGAAAGGGTAGGGTTATGGATGATTTTTCTTTTTCTTTTTGGGTGGCGGACTATTAACTGTAGTTCTATATTAACCAGCCCTTTTAAGGATCTACAGAATAATGACAATATTCAGGCCATCAATGTCAAGGGTCCAAACAGTCCCAGGGCTGTCTGAGTCATGGGTTAAATAGAATCCATGATGGAGTATTTTATTGAACTGTTTTCTACTTACTTGGAAATGAGTCGTTCGTGTCTGCCACACACAGTAACGTGTTAACCATTTGTTCTGTATAATCTGCATTTTGTCGGGTTAACAAAGAGCTGGCTGTACCCACATCTCCGAACCCAGAGTTCTTTCTATTCTGTATTATTTTGTGCTTTTGCTCAGAGACAAGCAGGTAAAGGGCCATCCCCAAATGAGCACATTGAAAGGCAAAGAGCTACCAAAATGTCACACACTTTTGCTACCGGCCCATCATTTGAATGCTTTTCCAGCCAAGTGCATCTGCAGTGACATTCTCCCCTCCCTGGGCTCCATCAGGTAAGGGGAGGCTCCCCGCTGACCATCAGTGGGGACAAGGACCAAATTCTGACAGGGCGGATTATTCCTAGCTCTTGAGGAGTAGTTAAGGATATGTCATGTCAGGGGATGTCTTGTAATCTTTCAGATCAAGATTAATAGCCCCTCCTGATCCCAGTAATTCTCTCACATGGTGAGATCCTGCTCTTGTCTTCTCTGTATGCTTTTCATAAAGGCGGTGTTGGTGCTTAGTTTACCTGATGCAGCAAGGCACATTGACCTGCCTGTGAAGATGCTTCACTCGGGCTTTTCCTACAGATGCCAGCAAAAGGTCCAATCCACAGCCCCAAAGGGAAGAATAACCAAGTTGTCATTAAAACTAAGAAAAATGCCATCATGGTATGATTCTAAGTGTTAGTAGAATAGACAATGAAAATAAACATAATCTGAAGGAGTTAGTAAGATGGCCTGCACTTTTGGCCAGGTGAGAATTTTCCCATGTGTAATGTGTAAATGATCTTTGGGATTCTGCCATCACCCGGAAACACCAGTCTTGGCTGAAAAGCCAGAGCATTCACCAATGCCGAGATTCAGGGGTCCCCCAGGTGGCCCACAGTGTCCTTAGGCAACTCAGCTATCAGGGTGTAGGTGTGATCACAGGGAATTAGATCTCTCTGAGGGCTTGTACTCATGTGCCTCCAGTTTCAGAGTCTATGAGACATCGTACCCACGATCTGGGTTATTAGACGTGGTCCATGGGATGTTTTACTTGGCATGTAAGAAGTCATACAAAAATAGGAACTTCCTCCTACAACTAAAGGGGAGGGACAACTGGGAGAACAGGAGGCCTTTTGCACCTCCCAAGTGGAAAGTCAGCTCAACTGAGAGTCTGTCTGTTGGGACTCAGCGGTGGTTGGATGGTTATGGAAACAGGAAGTGAAAAGAGTCTCCAAGTCTCTTGAACTAAACGGGACTTTCTTACATGATTTTCTCCTAAGACCAGCACACAAGGGACTCTCATTATAACCAGAGGCCAATGTAGAAATCTGTCAGAATGGAGGGTCCCAACTGGCAGCTAGCTGTATCACAAAAGGTCATAATCATGGACTTTCACTTGTACAGAGACTTTTTTTAGGTCTTTTGAATCACACTGCAAATTGAAAAACAACTTGGCAATTTCGATTTGCAATTAAGACACTTCACTTTTCATGTAATCCCCCTAGTACGCACATGTATGTGCACATACACCACCATCAGGGAAGTATCTCATGCCCACTGTAAGCTTATCCTTAATTTGGGGGTAGGAAATACTAATGATGAAGAGACTGTCCCTTCTACCTGCAAGTAGCAAGGCTACCATCCTGGAGTCTGATGACAAGTAGATGACAGATACCAAATGTACTACTCGTGTCCTGACGGTCTAAGAAATCGTGCTTCATTATCAACATTTTTATATCCAGTTTTCAGAATGTGGATATATCCATAATTCAAAATTTACTTTATTAATTTAAAGCATTTTAAAACGAGTTGCCGAATATACATGGTAGAAGAGGACATCGGATGAAAAACAAAAATCACCCGCTCCATTCCCTTTTGTCACCCCTAGTCCCAGAAGCCACAACCATGTACCATTTCTGCATTTGGCTTTTCTGATGGCTAGCATCCTAATTCTCAATGGCATACTTATATCTCTATCTTGATGTTCAACTTAGGCCCTAACTACTGACTCCTTGTTGGGAAACATGAGGACTTACACTACATTCTCTCTAAACTCTAATAGTTAATATTTTTCGTTTTTCTGTTAACCAACCTTTGTAAGTTTCAATCTCACAATACCTAAATCTCATTTCTTGTTCTATTATTTTCAGACAATCTGTTAATTCCTTTCAACAATACCATGACAACTTTTACTTTGCTAGAGTTGGTCATTTTATGTACTCTTTTATGAACATAATTAACTTTTCATGTTTTGTTCACAGGATGGTTCTAAAAAACAATAAACACTGTTTATGTTATTATGTTATTACAACTTTGCAAATATTGTTCCTTCAAAGTCAATCAGTATGGTAGGATTTTGTTCCCTTTCCTGTGGGTCCAGTGTCATTAACTACAAGTCACATGAAGGGTCAGTTGTTAAAATCATGTCACATTTTTGTTTCCTTCATATTTAGACAGACATGAGTTTTTGACATAACTTTTCATTTTTATTGGGATTTTTATTTGCCTTAATTTTTCTTTGTTAAGCTAGGAATCTACCCAAGAGACACAGGAATGCTGATGCATAGGAGCACGTGTACCCCAATGTTCATAGCAGCACTTTCGACAATAGCCAAATCATGGAAAGAGACCAAGTGCCCATCAACAGACGAATGGATAAAGAAGTTATGGTACTTATATACAATGGACTACTACGTGGCAATGAGAAAAAATGAAATCTGGCCATGTGTAGCAACATGGATGGAACTGGAGGGTATTATGTTAAGTGAAATAAGTCAGTCAGAAAAAGACAGATACCATATGTTTCCACGAATAGGTGGACTTTGTGAAACTAAGCAAAAACCAGGGGGAGGGGAAGAGGGGAAAGAAAAAAAAAGACACAGAGAGGGAGGGAGATAAAACATAAGAGACTCTCAAAGACTAAGAAAAAACTGAGGGTGAGGGGGATGAGGGAGGGGGGAGAGGGGGTGATGGGCATTAAAAAGGGCACATGTTGGGATGAACACTGGGTGTTATATGTAAACCAATTTGAAAATAAACTATTATAATAAAAAAAAAAAAAAAGAAAAGAAACATGCCTTTACTAGATCTTCATGATTTATAAACCTCTTAATCATACTATTCCTTGAAGCCTTTTGCAGTAACAAAAAAGGTTATTTGGACACAAATTTTCTAAGTACTTATAAATCTAAAACTCTATGTTACTCACATGCATAACAATTTTCTGGGTATAGAATATTGGGTTTTTAATTCTATTTCCCAGAATTTTTTATTTTACTATCCAAGGTTCTGGATAAGATATCTGAGGCCATTATTATTTTTGCTCTTTTGAGAGTGACTTTTTCTTTTGTCTGGAAGCTTTAGGAATTTTTCTTTATGTTTGATATTCTGAAATATCTTGAGTCCGAATCAAGGCATGGCTCTTTTATTCTTTACCTACTTGGAACTTGGAGGGTCTTTTAGTCTGGAAATAACTGTCTTTCTTCAGTTCTGGGAAACTTTCTTCTAGCCTGGCTTTATTCTTTCAATTTTAATAAAAGCTGTACATTTACATGATTAAAAAAATTTGAATAATTCTACGAGTCTTACAATAAAGCTAGAAGTTTCCACTCTACTCCCTAGAAGTGACTATTTTCAATGCTCTTAACTTTCTGGTATTTGCATCCGTATTTCTAAATAGCATACTTAAACTGCTGTTTATTAATTTTTTGTTTGCTTTAAATATAATATATTTACTTTAGACAAGGGACAATAAGGGCTTAGCTCTCTTTGTCCACTTCCATACTCTTAAGTATATTTTTTCCTTCCTATTCTTCTAATAGAATGATATAATAATTTTGCACAAATTAATATTTATAATTTATATTGTTTTGACTACATAAATATTATTTGAGGCTATAGCCCTGTAGCACATTAAAATTTCCTTTCTTATACATTTTTTTGTTTTCATCGCAATTTATTTATTTATTTTTAACTTATTTTTTTAAATTTATTTTTGAGAGAAAGAGAGGAGAGAGGAGAGCATGAGTGGAGGAGGAGCAGAGAGAGAGAGGGAGACACAGAATCTGAAGCAGGCTCCAGGCTCTGAGCTGTCAGCACAGAGCCCGACGCAGGGCTCTAACTCATGAACTGTGAGATAATGACCTGAGCCGAAGTCGACGCTTAACCAACTAAGCCACCCAGGCACTCCTATTTGTTTATTTTTTAATTTACATCCAAATTAGTTAGCATGTAGTACAATAATGATTTCAGGAGTAGATTCCAGTGATTCACCCCCTCTGAATAACACCCAGTGCTCATCCCAACAAATGTCTTCCTTACTAACCCTTACCCATTTAGCTCATACCCTCACCCTCAACATCCCCCAGCAGCCCTGTTTGTTCTCTGTATTTAAGAGTCTCTTATGTTTCCCCCCTCCCTGTTTTATATTACTTTTGCTTCCCTTACCTTATGTTCATCTGTTTTGTATCTTAAATTCCACATATGAGTGAAGTCATATAATATTTGTCTTTCTCTGACTGACTAATTTTGCTTAGCATAATACCCTCTAGTTCCATCCACGTTGTTGCAAATGGCAAGATTTCATTCTTTTTGGTTGCTGAGTAACATTCCAGTGTGTGTGTGTGTGTGTGTGTGTGTGTGTGTGTGTGTGCGTGCGTACTACATCTCCTTTATCCATTCATCTGTCGATGGACATTTGGGTTCTTTCCATACTTTAGTTATTGTCGATAGCGCTGCTATAAACATTGGGGTGCGCCCCTTGGAAACAGCACACCTGTAAACCTTGGATAAATACCAAGTAGAGCAATTGCTGGATTGTAGGGTAGTTCTATTTTTAACTTTTTGAGGAACCTCCATACTATTTTCCAGAGTGGCTGCCCTTGCTTAGTTTTTTAATGTGCCTGTCACAAATCCACCCTCAAACTCTACAACAGAAGAGAAAACTCAAGACTCACTCACATCCTATATATCAATAGTTCATTCTTTTTTTTAAATTTTTTAATGTTTATTTATTTTTGAGAGAGAGACAGAGTGTGAGTGGGGGAGGGGGAGAGAGAGGGAGACACAGAATCTGAAGCAGGTTCCAGGCTCTGAGCTGTCAGCACAGAGCCCGATGCGGGGCTCAAACCCACGAAAGGTGAGACCATGACCTGAGCTGAAGTCAGACGCTCAACTGACTGAGCCACCCAGGTGCCCCCATTCTTTTTAATGGCTGTATGTGCCCCATTGTATATTGCTTATATACCACAATTTGTTTATCCATTCACCTGTAGATAGACATTTGGGTTGTTTCCAGTTTGAGGTTGTTATTACAAATAAAACTGCCATGAACGTTCATATACTAGACTTTATGTGGACATATGCTTTTGTTTCTCTTAGGTAAATACTAAAGAGGAGAATGGCTATACCATCTGGTAGGTGTGTGTGTATTTAACTTTTTCAGAAACTGCCAATATTCATAATCTATTGCTGTGTAACCAATTACCCCAAATCTTTCTGACCTAAAAAAACATAATTTATTATCTTGGAATGTTTGCGGGTGAGGACTCCAAGCATAGTTTAGCTGAGTGCAATCAAGGTGCTGGCCAGCCCCAAGATTTCATCTGAAGAGTCGCTGAGAAAGGAGTAGCTTTTAAATTTACTCATATGGTTGTTGGAAGGATTCAGTTTCTTGAGGACTGTTGGACTGAGGGCCTCAGTTCTTTGTTGACTGGAGATCTCCCCCAGTTCCTTACCACATAGGCCTCTTTGATATGGTGACTAGCTTTATCAAAGCCAGCAAAGGAGAGAGTCTGTTAATAAGATGGAAACCACAGTCTTTTGTAACCTAGTCTTGGAAGTGACATCCCTTCAATGCTATTATATTATATTGGTTAAGAGAGGGAATTACACAAAGCCAGACTGCTAGGAGGTGAGGATCATTTGGAGCCCTGTCAAAATCATGCCAAAAGATTTCCTAAAGTGACTGTATCATTTTACATTCCCAAAAGAAGCTTCGGAGAATTCTAGTTGCTCTGGGCCTCATCAACATTTTGAGTCATCAGACTTTGTAATTTTAACCATTCTAAAAAGTGTGTAGTGGTATCTAATAGGGATTTTAGCATCCATTTCCCTACTGAACATCTTTTTATGTGCTTATTTTCTATCTCTGTGTGTGTGTACTTCTCTTGTGTGTGTATGTGAAATGTCTTCTTAAATTTTTTGCCCGTTTAAAAAATATGGATTGTTTGTTTGATTATTATCACATTTTGAGACTGCTTTATAGATTCTGGATACAAGTCTCTATCAGATGCGGACTTCCAAATATTTTCCCTAAGTCTATGTCTTGTCTAATTTATTCTCTTCACAACATCTTTCAAAGAAAAGATGTTTTATCTTTAATGCAATTAAGCTGATCAGTTTTTTTCTTATATGGATTTTGCTTTTGGTGCCTTATCTGAGAGATCTTTACCTGACTCTAGTTCACAAAAATTTTCTCCTGTTTTCTTCATCTAGCTTTGTAGTTTTAGGTTTTACGTTAGGTCTAGGATCCACTGTGAACCAATTATCAAGATTCATTTTTTTTTCAAACTTTTTACTGTCAAACTGGTTTCCATACAACACCCAGTACTCATCCCAACCTGTGCCCTGCTCAGTGCCCATCACCCACTCTCCCCCCTCCCATACCCTCAACCCTCAGTTTGTTCTTAGTATTTAAGAGTATCTTACGTTTTGTCCCCCTCCCTCTCTGTGGCTTTTTTTTCAAGATTTATTTTTTTGCATTTGTGTATTTAATTGTTCCAGTGCCACTTGTTGAAAAGATATCCTTTTCCCTAGAATTGTCTTGGCATCCTTTTCAAAAATCAGTTGCCCACATATGTCTGAGTCTATGTCTGGACTCTGTACTGTCTTTCATTGATCCGCTTGTCTGTCTTTACACCAACACCACACTGCTCAATCATTGTAGCTATATCATGAGTCTTAAAATCAGGTAGTGAAAGCCCTTTGTTCTTCTCTTCAAAGTTGTTTTGGCTCTTCTGGATCCTCTGCATTTCTATGTAAATTTTAGTAATAACTCATCAATACCTACAAAACAATCTTCTGGGAATTTTTTATGTGATTGTCTTAAATCTATATATCAATTTGGAGAGGTTTTCATGTTAATAATATTGAGTCTTCTGATCCACAGATAAGGCATATCTCTCCATTTGTTTCGATCTTCCTTAATTTCTCTCAGCATCGTTTTCTTGTCTTCAGTGTAAAGATCTTTCCCAGCGTTTCTCAAACTTATTCCTAAATAGTTTATATCCTTGATGCTATTGTAAATTGTATTGTTTTTGGAATTTCTAATTATTCATTGTTAGTATATGGAAACATTGAATATTTTTTAATGTTTATCTATTAAGAATGTGCACGCGTGTGTGCGTGCACGTGGATAAGCAGATGAGGGGCAGAGAGAGAGAGAGAGGGAGAGAGAGAATCCCAAGCAGGCTATGTGCTATCAGTACAGAGTACAATGCAGGGCTAAATCTCACAAACCATGAGATCTTCACCTGATGATGATCAAGAGTCAGACACTTAACCATCTGAGCTACCCAGGCACACCCTCATTTAATTTTTTTGTATATTGATCTTACATCCTACAGTTTTGTATAATTACTTCTTAGCTCTAGTAGCTTTTTTTGGTAGACTCATGAAGAGTTTCTACATAGATGATAATGTCTGTAAAAGAAGACAGTCCCCTCCCCACCCAAATCTGGATGCCTTTCATCTTTTTCTTGCCTTATTAAATGGGCTAAAACTTCCAGGTCAAGCTTGAGCAGAAGTAGTAAAAGCAGAGATCCTGAACTGTTACTAGCCATAGAGGGAAAGCATTCATTTTTTTTTTAATTTAAAAAATTATTTTATGAGAAGCACAAAGTAATACTCATAAAAGAAACTTTGTGAGCGTGAGGTGAAGGCTTCTAACAAAACACAACATATTGAAACATAACAGTGTGCCTGCTTTCCTTTCCCTTTTTTTTTTTTTAAATAGACTTTAGTTTTCAGGGCAGTATTAGGTCCACAGCAAAAATGAGTAAAAGCTACAGAGTTCACCTGTACCTCCTGTCCCCACACATCCACAGCCTTGTCCACATATCCTGCACCATAGTGGCACATTTGTTACTGCCTTTTTATTGTCCCCTTTATTTTGACTTTTCCAGAATATCATAGAGATGGAATCACATGGTAAATATTCTCTTCAGATTGGCTTCTTTTCATTTAGTAATATGCATTTAAAATTGTCTGTCTTTGTTCATGGCTTGATAGCTCATTTCTTTTAGTGTTCAATAAATATGTCATTGTCTGAATATACCAGTTTATCCATTCACCTACTGAAAGACACATTGGTTGCTCCCAAGTTTTGAATGGCCAAAAAAGCTGTTATAGATCCATATGCAAGTTTTGTGTGGACATAATTTTTCAAATTATTTGGGTAAATAAATACCAAGGAGTGCAATTGCTAGATTGTATGGTAAGTGTATATTTAGTTTTGTAAGAAACTTTGCCATGCAGAAGCTTTTTATCTTGATGAGGTCCCAATTTGAAAATAAACTATTATAATAAAAAAAAAATAAAAAGGTAAAAAAAAAAAAAAAAAGAAACTGCCAAACTGTTTTCCAAAGTGGCTATACCATTTTGCTTCTCCACCAGGAACAAATAAGGATTCTTATCGCCTCACATCTTTGCCAGCATTTGATGTTGCCAATGTCTTAAACTTGGATGCCACTAGGTGTGTGGGGCAGTATCTTGTTGTTTTAAATATTCAGTTTTCATCATTAAGTTTGGTCTTAGCTATAGATTTTTCATAGACGCCCTTCATGAGATTGAGGACATTCTCTTCTCTTTCTAGTTTGTTGAGAGTTTTTATCAGGAATGGATGTTGGATTTTGTTAAATACTTTTTTTTTTTTTTGCATCAGTCAAGATGGTCATGTGATTTCTCTTTTTTAGTCTGCTAATATGATGAATTACACTCACTTATTTTCAAATGTTAAACATTGCATTCCTGGAATTATCCCTATTTGGCAATGATACATTATTTTCATTTTTGTTAGATTCAGTTTGCTAAATTTTAAGTATTTTTGCATCAATTTTCGCAAAGGGTAGTTGTCTATAGTTTTATTTTCTTGCAACATCTTTGGTTGTGGTATCAAGGTGATGCTGGCCTCATAGAAAGATTTGGAGAGTATTTCCTCTTCTTCAATTTTCTAGAAGAGTTTGTGTAGACTTGGGATTTTTTGCTTAAATGTATGGCATAATATACCAGAGAAGGCATCTGGGCCTGTGGTCATCTTTTTGGGAAGGCTTCTACTTACAAATTAAGTTTCTTTAATAAATCTATTCATATTCAGATTATGTATTTATGATTCATATGATCTGTTTCAGATTCAGATTATTTCCTTTTAAATTTTTTATTGTGATAAAATATTCATAACATACAACTTACCATTTTAAACATTTAAGTATATAATTAAATGATATTAATTAAGCACATTCACAATGTTTTCTAACCATCATCACAATCTATGTCTATCTATGCATCTATCTTTTTTATCATTCCAAATAGAAACTCTGTATCTATTAAACAGTAAATCACTTCCTGTCAGTCTCTGGTAATCTCTATTTCTCTATAACTTTGCCTAATAATACAAGTGGAATTATACAATATTTGTCCTTTTGTATTTGGCTTTTTCACTTAGCATATAATTTTCAAGATTTATCCACATTGCAGCTCTTATCAGAACTTTATTCCTTGTTATAGCTATCTATTCCTGTTTGAGAGAGTTTTGATAACATGTATTTCAGGGAATTTGTCTCCTTTATTTAAATTTTTGAATTATTCACATAAAGTTTATAGTATTTGCTAATTTTCTTTTAATATCTATAAAGTCTGTAGTGATGTCCCCTCTCCCATTCCTGATATTGGTAATTTGTATCTTCTCTCTCTTTTTTTTCCTGATACTTCTGGTAAGAAGCTTATCAATTTCATTGACTATGTCGAAAAACAAACTTTTGCTTTCATTGATTTTTTTGTTTTTCTATTTTCTATTTCATTTAATTAAATACATATCTTACTGTTTCTTTTTTTCTGCTTTGAGTTTAACATTTTCTTCTTTCTCTTATTTCTTATGATATAAACTAAAGTAATTTTTTCAAGACTTTTCTTTTTTTAATGTTTATTTATTTATTTTGAGAGAGAGTGAGCAGGGGAGGGGCAGAGAGAGGGAGCCAGAATCCCAAGCAAGCTCCTCACTGTCAGCACAGAGCCAGCTGCAAGGCTTGAAACCATGAACTGTGAGGTCATGACCTGAGCCAAAATTAAGGGTCAGATGCATAACTGACTGAGCCACCCAGGCATCCCAAGACTTTTCTTTTTTTAAATATGAGTATTTGGTACTACAAATTTCTCTCTGCATACTGCTTTCATTGCATCTCATAAACTTTGTTGGGTTGCATTCATTTTGATTGAGTTCTCTTTCGATTTCTTTTTTGAGCCATGGGTTATTTTTAAAAAGTTTTTTTTTTTAATTTTTATTTATGTTTTAGAGAGAGAGAGAGAAAGACAGAGCGTGAATGAGGGAGGAGCAGAGAGAGCGAGAGGGAGAAACAGAATCCAAAGCAGGCTCCAGGCTCTGAGCTGTCAGCACAG
The DNA here is from genome assembly GCA_030068075.1 of Paguma larvata. Classification (NCBI taxonomy): domain Eukaryota; kingdom Metazoa; phylum Chordata; class Mammalia; order Carnivora; family Viverridae; genus Paguma; species Paguma larvata. The sequence goes on along the minus strand of CM057827.1, from coordinate 122,728,689 downwards.
AGCCCGACACGGAACTTGAACTCACGTACGGTGAGATCATGACCTGAGCGAAATCAGACGCTGAACCGACCGAGCCACCTACCGTGCCCCTTATGGGTTATTTTTAAATGGGTTATTTATTTTCTAAACATTTGTGGGATATTCTAGCTATCTTTGCATTAGTAACTTTTCGTTTAGTTCCATTGTTCTCAGAGAACATACTTTGTTTCACTTAAATCTAGGGATTTTTTTCTTAACAAGAATTGGCCTATATTAGCAAAATTTTGCAATGCAAAATAATGTGTATTCTTTTGTTAGGTGGAATGTTCTATAAATATCAATTGGGTCAAGTTGGTTAAATATCTTGTGCAAGTCTTCTGTATCTTTGATGATTTTCCATCTACTTGTTCTTCAAATTATTGAGAGTAAGATGCTGAAATCTCTAACTATAATTTGGATTTGTCCATTTCTCCTTACATTTATATTCACTTTTGCTTTATGTATTTTGAAGCTCTGTTGTGATGTGTGTGCATTGATGTTTTTGTTTGTTTTGTATGTTCTTAGTAAATTGCCTCCTATATTATCAGGAAATTACCCTCTTTATCTCTGATAATATTATGTGCTCTGAAATTTAATTTATCTGATAGCCACTCTTGATTTCTTTGTACTGGCACTATAATAATGTATTTTTAGGTCTGTTTTTCACCTTTTATGCTTTCTTTCAACTTTTATATTTAACTTGTTCATATCTGTAGTTTAATGGGTTTCTTATAGGAAGCATATAGTTGAATCTTGATTCTTTATCCATTTTGACTGTCTCTGCCTTTTGATTGGGGTTGTTTATACCATTTACATCGAGTGTGATTATTGATATGTTTGAGTTTCAATATATCATCTTGATGTTTGTCTTCTATTTGTTTCATCTTTCCTCTATTCCTGTTTTCTTCTTCTGTCTTTCAGATTAAGTATTTTTATTATTTAATTTATTTCTTTCATTAGCTTATTAGCTACAACTTTTAGTTTTCTTGTTTTAGTGGTTGCTTAAGGATTTATAGTATACACTTTTAACTTATCACAGTTTAACCTAAAGCCATATTATATATACCACTTATGTATAGTATAAGAACTTTACAAGAGTATAATACCTTTCTTTTTTTCCTGAACTTTGTGCTGTTGTTCCTACATTTTACAGATGTTATAAATTGTACCCCCTATGGTTACCATTTTCATATTTGAAAATTAAAGAATACTTTTAAAACAAGAATATAAGTCTTATATTTATTCGCATATATATCATTTATGGTGCTTTTTATTTCTTTGTGATTTCTTATGATTTAAGTTAATTCGGGACCTAGAATCTAGGAGCATTCTCTTTCTATACCCATGACTTCTTTTATGACTCTTATAGTGTGTCTGTTGTTGATAAATTCTTTCTGCTTTAGCACGTCCAAAAAAAGTCCTCATTTTGCTTTTGTCTTTGCAGTATATTTTCACTATGTATAAAATTCTAGTTGGACAATTTTTTTTTCTTTCAGTACTTAAATATGTTGCTCCACTGTCTTCTGGCTTGCTTTGTTTCCAACAAGAAGTTGCTACCACTTGCATCTAAATGCAATGTTTTTTTTTGTTCCTGATCCTCTTAAGATTTTATCTCTGATTTTAAGCAGTTTGGTAATGATGTGCATTTGTGTAGTTTTCTTTATATTTCTGGTGGTTTACTGACTTCCTTAATGTGTGGGTTTATAATTTTCATCAAATTTGGGGAAATTAGGGTCATTATTTCTTCAAGTATTTTTTCTGTCTCTTACCCCACCCCACCCTGCTATCATCTCCTTGTCACATTTGATTTACATATGTAATAGGCTCTTCACATTGTCCTGCAGTTCACCAATGCTGTATTCAGGGTTTTTTGTTTTGTTTTGTTTTTCTGTCTTTTTCTCCTCTCTATATTTTTTAGTATGTTCTCAAGCTCTTCTTCTTTTCTTATTAAAATTTAATTTAGTTTTTAGTTTTGAGAAAGAGAGAGCATGAGTGGGGGAGAGGCAGGGAGAGAGAACAGAGGATCTGAAGCAGGCTCTGTACTGAGAGCAGCAAACCTGATGCAGGACTCGAATTCATGAACCATGATATCATGACCTAAGCTGATGTGGAACACTCAACCTCCTGAGCCACAAGGTATTCCTCTTCTTTTTCAGTGTCTAATATACTGCATTTTTCATCTTTGAATTTTGACTGGTTCTCTTTTCTGTGTCTAATATCTCTACTTAACATGCTACATCTTTCCCCTACCTCCTTGAACATATGGAACATGGCTGTAATAACTATTGTCTAGCCCCGTCATCATAGTCACTTCTGGGTTTCTTTATACTGATTTTTCTCTTCATTATGGGCTATATTTTCTTGTATGTTTTTAGATGATTCCAGACATTGTGAATTTTACACTACTGGGTAATGGATGTTTTTCTATTTATATTAATATTATTTTTATTTATTTATTTATTTATTTACCTATTTGATTATTTATAACATTTATTTATTTTTGAGAGAGAGAGAGGGTGCGTGCGTGTGCGTGGGGGAGGGTCAGAGAGAGAGGAAGATACAGAATCCAAAGCAGGCTCTGGGCTCTGAGCTGTCAGCACAGAGCCTGACACAGGGCTTGAACCCACAGATGTGAGATTATGACCTGAGCCGAAGTTGGATGCTTAACTGACTAAGCCACCCAGGCGCCCCTATTTGTATTAATATTCTTAAACTTTATTCTTTGATGCAATTAAGTTACTGGTAACATTTTGATATTTTTGAAGTTTGCTTTAAACTTTGCTAGGCTGCACCAGAGCAACCTTTGCCCCCTACTAAAGCAATACCTTTTTGAGTATTCTCCCTAATTCCCTATAAATCATGAGATTTTCTACTCTGGCTGGTGGCAATATGAACTATTTCCAGTCCTGAGTAAGTTTCAGAGTTGTTCTCTCTGCTCTTTTGGGGTAGCCCTTCCCCAGCCTCATATCACTTCCTCATATGCACACACCTATCAGTACTCAGCTGAAGACTCCTGGGGGTGTCTTTGAAGATCTCCAAAGCTCTCTTCCTCCTCAAGCTCTTTCTCCTCCAGGATCTGCCCAGTGAACTCTAGCTGCTTTGATCTTGCCAGCCTTCCAACTCTGTCTCTTCAACTCAGAGAAGCCAGTAGGCCCAACCTAGGTTCCTCTTCCCTGTGCTGAGACTTGGAAACTCTCTCCAGGCAGTACTCTGGGCCAACCTGAGGACTCACTTCTTTTGTTTCTCCTTTCTGAGTTATCCTTCCCAATGTTGCCTAATGGTAATGTCTGAAGGTCGGTTTCATCTATTTTTTCAGATCCTTGGTTGTTTCAGGAGAGTGGAAAAATCTTGTTCCTGTTACACTATCATCAACTAAAACAGACATACAGTAATCTTGTTTGATGGATAAATTTATTTTTGAGATTTAAATTATTATTTTTATTTATTATTTCTTTTGCTCATTGCACTGTTTCTCTTCCAAGTTTCCTTTTTCTTTCTACTTCTACTTGTCTTCTTTCCTGTTACAGCATTTCCTTACAGGTTGAGTGATCCTTGCTTGCTTGCAATAATATTTTGCATGTATAAAGGAGGTTCAAAGCATCTGATTGACAGGCTTGCCAAATACTGGGATTTGAAATGGGTGACCTGATTGAGGCCCCAATTGTCAATATCTGGAGATCTTATCTTTTTTTCTGTTCAGAGTCTCCAGAGTGGGAAAAAAGTCTCCATTCTCCTGCATTTGTTGTATCATCTCATTTGTCAGTGTTTCTGGAGCAGAGGGAAGTAAGGAAACCGAGAGGTCTCAGCCTTCAGTATGTAGACTCTATCCAAACCTCCCCATTTTAGTTCTGGTATCCTACCCTCTTGGTGCCTGGTGTTCCCAAGTCTAGAGTCTCCATGATTCAACTTCTCAGAGAAGAAAGCTCTGATCTACTGGGAAGGGCGGGTGATGGTGACTTGAATGCACAGGATGAGGGAGAGAATCTTGGAAGTCTCCCTACTTTGCACAGATTTTCAACAAGTTTTCCACATTTGAGCCTCTCTCAATCCCTTCATTGAGAGTTAGCTGATGCTTACAAGTCTTGAGTCCTCTTCAGTTTCTGGATTTTTCTTGAGATTAATGTAGGCTTCACCTTTCTTGGGTCTGTGAACAATTACCACTCAACCAGCTGTCTCCCAGCTTCTGATTTTGTGGATGCAAAATCACTCCCAAATTTCTCTGAGGGTACTAACTAGATTTGTCAAGTCCTTTATGTTTCCCGGATTATCCCTGTTTTTCTATGAGGTCAGCTATTCTGTTCAGTATTCTTGATCTTTTCCTTTCAGATAGCCAGCTTTCTCATGTGCCTCGTTGTCCTTGGTCTTCTGTTCAAATTTTAGGATGAAGGAGCATATTTACAGTAGCTGGCATGTTGTGTCTCTTCAATAGTCCATACTCTTGAGTTAATAACAGACTTGAATAGAGGCAATGTGTGCATCTGTAGACATTGTTTTAGGGTTCACAAATAGCATTTTGGTGCTCTTGGCATCAACTCTGGATATTAGAATAGGAGGGCACCAATACCTACACTAAGCACCTTGGATATCCTTGGTCAAATATAGTTAGGAAGAGCCTTCTGCTTTGTTAGTTTGTCAGTTTGCCTAAGGGATAAAGATCTGATTGTCAGTCTCTCCCTGTGGAGTAGGGAAGGGTTTGAAGAAGGGACTGACTAACACAACTGTTTTGTTAACAAACCTTTAATTAAACATCCTGTTTGATTTCTTTTTTTTCAATTTTCAGCTGTGATCCCACAGCCTCTCCATGTTCTGTTGGGAGGATTCACCACTGCTATGAGCCTACCACCACGTTCTCTGAGCATCCATGCTTGACTCTGTCCCATTGGCTATCTATGTCCTGTATCCATTTTAATATTTTGTTTACCTATTACCCCTTCCTCAACCCCCCTTCCTGTTTTGGGAGATTATTTCATTTTGTACCTCTTTATTGGGATTTGGAAGAAAAAAGAAAAATCCATGTGTAAAATCCACCATCTTAAATCAGAAGTCTGTTTTCCTCTAGTTTTATGAGCCCTTAAGCTTCCACAGAATAAACACATAATTGCTTTTTCCTTACCCCAGGAAAATGTCTAAGTTGGAGTCAATGAACCTTCCAAGTTCTTGAGCCAACCAGTGTAGTGTGTCTGTGATGCACGGACTTCATGTCCAATTTGTGGAGCAGGCGGGGGGTGGGAGGACATAGTCATCTGGGATGGATCTGAAGCCAGACTTGCTGTAACAAGATATGTAACTCTCAAGGATTAAAGAATACTGAATTATTGCAGTGTAGACCCCATAAGAAAACTGAAGCTGCAGCTTGGAATCAAACTGAGCTGGAGTCTGAGCAAATTGGTCCTTGGGTGATTTTATCCCACAATAATACATTATCTGAGGCCCTGTGCTGGAGGGGGATTGCTGCAATATCTAAGGGACCTGTTGCTCAGGTGTCTGCAGCTCCAACCCATCATTCTGCTTCTGTGATCACACTGATGCCAGAGTCCCCACCGGTGAGATATTACACAACAGGGGGATGGCTCCCGGAGGAAATAAAAGATCTGCAAGAAAACTCCTGATAATTACTGGAGAAAAAAATAGTGACCATGCTGAATATAAAAAGCCTTCTCCTCCTCTGCCCATCAACTAGGAGAGAATATAGATACTCGCTTTGCCTCTCCCAGGTTATCTCCCGCTTTCATATAATGTGTTTGATATAAGTAAGAGTAATTCCTCAAACTACTCTCCAATTAAAAAAAAATCTTTATTTCCTGAGTATCTCTGAACCTCCACAGATTTAAAGATGGATACGCATTAAAATGTCACAATCTCCTGAACTTTGTGCTTTTAAATTTCCTGTTTCACAACTACTGAGATATAATTTCAAGTGCAAAAATATCTGCCAGGGAGGATATTAAACAACTCCACACCTTCAGCTGTTCTGTCTTCAGCTATTTACAGATATGTTTCAAAAACATACCATTTAAATATGAACAGCAACTTCCTGTTAAACTTTGGATGTAGCAACCAGCAAGAAATATGGCCCCCGGTGGTGAGAGAGGAAAAAATAGTTTCTGTATACAAAGCCCTAACATAATAAACAAGCAGAAGCACTTCCTGATAATAGCGCCAAGCAAACATTCATATCCTTGCCTCCACTGTATTCAAAATATTTTTACTAGACCAAGTGCAAAGTATTATTATCATTAATATTAAGTTTATCCTTTTTGGAACTGATCCAGGCTCCAGTTCTACCAGAAGGTCTGGTAGGAGCCCAGGGTATGGACGTTTATCATGGCAGTTACTTTGGTTTTAATTCTCTTCATATAAATGTTGCAGAGCTGTGGATGGATATTAACATTACTGTGCTTGATGAAACCCACGCCCAACAGCCCCAGGCCCTGCAGCAACCACTCCACAAAATCATCAAAACGGAAATTCCAGGGCAGTAAACAGGCAGGACGCAGATCCAGCGACAGTCTCTGAAGGCAGTACCAGGAAGAAAGGCAAGGACAATGGCAAAGACATCTGGGTCCCCACCAGTTCCCTCCAGCCACCACTCCAGGAACCCAGCTCGGGCAGAAACATAGGCACCCAGGATCTTAAAGAAATCCCTCATGTGCGTTCTTGTTGTTCACCTAAGCAAAATGCAAACCTGGCTGCTCTCTGTATTTAAATCAAAAAAAAAAAAAACAAAAAAAAAAAAAAAAAACCATTTTTATTGATATGTTACATGTATCCAGAAAAGTGTACGCATCATACACGCGCAGTCTGATGAATGTTCACAAACTGAATCCAGCCCTATACACAGCACCCAGGCTGAGACGCAGAATATTAGCAGCCCCCAAGAAGGCTCACATTGTCCTCATGTCACCTTACAGTCACGACCTGCCCGAGCTCCAGGGATGACCACTCTTTGGGCATCCTTTTCTTACATATATTCTTGGACAGGAAATTGGAGCTCCAGAAATTAGATGAAGTAAATTAAGTGCAACTTTAATGCCTACATATTGGAATTGAGGACGCAAACCCCATACACGACATCAGTGATGTCTCCACTGATCTCTTTCAGCATTCCCCCAGGACAGGTGAAGGCTTTGTGGTGGGAGAAGGAGTGGAGCAAGAGGGGATGGGGAAACGCTGCTCCCATGGAGAGGTGTGGGAGACGCAGAGCTCCACAGGACGTCAAGTCCCTGAGGGAAAATAAGTGTTGGTCAGATGGGCGTGGCAGGATGAGGGGACACCAGGTAAGAGTTTCATGTCTCAGTCTGCTACCGGCCACCTGGCTCACCAAGCAGACGGCAACTGTGAATGTCTTGCTTGAACACCACCATCACCACCCCTATGAGATCTGACTACCCTCCGCTGCCCTGCTGACTTCTGACCATGAGCAACTTCCTGGGCAGGATGCAGTCCTGTCCTCCAGAAGCTCAGAACCAAGTTGGGAAGACAAATGGGCAATGGGGTCAACACCGCCCAGTGCAAGGTGGGTGTGAGGGATGGGCAGGCACAAAGCCCACAGCAAGGGCTTCTTCATGTGTGTAACTATTCAACATGTTTCTTGAGTGAACCAATACCTGAATGAGTGAGTGAGTGAATGAATGAATGAATGAATGAATGAATGAATGAATGAATAAAGCACCTCCCATCTTTCCTGAAACTGGGAGCAAGGCTGATAGCCAGCTGGGTTGACCTGCAAAAGAGCGGCCTATCCAAGGACCGGAAAGCCTGAGTGACTGTAGGGTCAGCTGAACTGCAGACTGTTCAATGAAGAGGTCTGCTCAAGGTGAAGCTCATGGACCTACCTGGGGCTTTGGCTACCAGAGAATCCAATTAACGCTGGTTTGGGCAATAAAGACAATGTGTTACTTCACATAAAAAAACAAGAACTCGGGAGGCAGGTAGTTCCCAGGTGTGTTCAGTCCCCAGCAAGGTCACTGAGGGCCTCTCCTCCATCCTCCTACTCTGTCCCCTCAGCTGTTGGTGCTATTCATCACATCACCGAATGCTCCTCAGCTTTTATCAGGGAAGGAAAAGCAAATGTCTCCCTATTCCTTATTGGCCAAACATGGTCACCTGACCTACAGGGAGGCTGAAAAAGGGAGGATCTGACTGCCTGTCAGAGCCATTCTCCCCAGAACTTCGCAGGTGCAAGGGACATGATTAGACTGTTGGCACATCTGAGAGCCTCTGTGCACTGACTCAGTGCCTCCAAGAGCCAGTGTGTCCCACTCAGTGAAGAACACAGGAGCCCAATGTCCAGGACTGCTGTGCGTCCTTGAGCAGGTCACCTGAGATCTTGACCTCCTCTTCGTTCTAACGGTGCAGCCAGACAGCAGAACCAGTACATCCTTCCGGTCATGAAAGTCATGGCTCCATAACTTCTGTTCCCTCTATCCAGATGAGATGCCCCAGTAGAACTGTGTTAGCTTGTTCCAAAAATAACAAGGTTTTGGAAAAACTAGGAACATAGCTCATGCGTCGGAGGTGGCATCGCTACATGTTCTGGAAATTATGTTAGTTATCTATAACACGTGAAGAAAACTCAATACAAAGATCGTCATCCTGTGGGTCGTGTCCCCGAAAAAGATTGCTGAAGTCCTAACCCCCAGTACCTGTGAACATGACCTTATTTTGGAAATAGGGTCTTTGCAGATCTGATCAAGATGAGGACATTCTGAATCAGGGTGTGGGGGGGTTATCCAACATGTCTGGTGTCCTTATAAGAAGAGAAGAGAGGCACACTCAGGGTGAAGGCCAGGGGACAGCGGAGGCAGGAAAGCTGGAGCCACCAGAAGCTGGAAGAAGGAAGGAGGGATTCTCCCCAGAGTCTTCAGTGGGAACATGGCCCTGCAGACACCTTGATTTTGGACTTCGAGCCTCCAGGAGTATGAGACAACAAACTCCTGTTGTTTTAAGCCACCCAGTTTGTGGTACTTTGTTACAGCAGCCCTCAGAAACTAACACAGATGGGGGGTGCCTGGGTGGCTCAGTCAGTTAAGTGTCCCACTTTGGTTCAGGTCATGATCTCTCACAGTTCATGAGTTCGAGCCCTGCGTCGGGATCTGTGCTGAGAGCTCAGAGCCTGGAGCCTGCTTCGGATTCTGTGTCTCCCTCTCTCTTTGCCCCTGCCCTGCTCATGCTTTGTCTCTGTCTCTGTCTCTCTCTCTCTCTCAAGTATAAATAAACATTAAAAAAAGAGAGAGAGAAAAACTAACACAGATGATAATATTTAGATATCCAGGCCTTAGGAGGACACTGAGGAGATGTTCTCCATATTCCAGGAAACAGGTAGGAGAGCAATGCAATGGAATTCGTCTTCAGGCCATTGTCACCAGAAATGATCAGGGAAAGGCAGTAGGGATTAAGAGCCTGGACTCTGGAGCTTGAATTCACACTCCTTCTCTGCCCCTTCCTGGCTGTGTTACCTTGGGCAAGTCTTTTAACCTCTCTGTGCCTCATTAGCCTCATTTACAGGAAGGACATAAAATTGGGTTGTAACGAGGAGTAAATGAGTTAACATATGTAAAATGTTTAGAATAATATCTGGCACACAGTAAGTTCTTGCTAAGAACAAAAGTTGTCATGTCATAGCAAGGTCAGGACTCAAAGCTAGACAAGAAAAGCCAAGAGCAAAATGTGTACAGGATAAAGACCAGGACACATAATGTACTGGAAATACCAGCGGATGGGTGGAACTCAGATGTTGGAGGACAAAGCAGGTTGTCTGCAAGTCCTGGCAAGCAAGACCTGGAGGCATGAAGAGGTGGAGCCCAGTGACCAGCTCCCTGGCAGAGGGTAAAACGGGGCACTTGATAACCAAGGAAATTCTTGGTGGAAGTCGAGGGCTTAAGGAAACCCCTAAACAAAGGATAGTGAGGGGGGTGCTGCCTACCAGGTGCCTGTGCAGTACATGGCACCATGAAGCCCCACCAGACTGGGAAATGGATACTAGCAGGGTAGGGAAACTTGTCCAGGGTCACATGGCCATGGGCCACCAGGGATATGAGTAACAGGCAATGGCTGGCTGGGCCTTCCTGCTGGTGCCGTCAGACCTGCCATGGGCTACTGGGGGCATCCCAGCTCTCCTGCTTCTGTGCTCAGCTAGACAAGGCCAAAGGCCATCCAGCTGCACACTAGTCACAGCCCAGGAAAGAGTTGCCACTGGTCTGAGGAACAGCCAGCTTGCTCTTCTCAGAGCACCTGAACTGTACCCAGGCTCACTTTCCTGCCCTGAACAAGCAAGAAAGAGAAGGCAAATGTACCTTTGGCCAAAAGTATAAATTTGAGAACTAAAACAAACATCTAATTTGTCAAGATACACACAGCCTTGTGGTGGTTACAGTAAGACAAACAGGCCCAGAAAACTCCCCAGCAATCTCTTACAGCTCAAGGAAACAAAAATTCGTGTAAATACCTTCGGAAACAAATGGCAAAGGATAAAAACAAAAGAGAGCACAAAATTGTTCAGGGGCAATGGGGCAGTCAACCCCCTCGAGGGGACTCTGGACCGATAGCTGTCTGTGACATAGTTCTGGAGTTCTTGGCCTTCTTTCCATTCTTAAAAACAATTCATTTAGTTCCTTTATTCACCACCGTAACTCTTGATAATATGCTTTATCTTTACATCTTCACCCGTCATCTTCAATCTCCTCTGACTCTGCACTCTTAAAAAAGGATACTTTCATTCATTTACCTTAACCCCACCTCCCCAAATCATGATTTTGGTTTTCATATTTGTGACACTGACAGTGACAAATGTAGTGTTGAACACATACTGCCTTTCCATCCGCTGTAGAAAGTGCTGAATGTTCCCCATCTCTCCTCTCCTGCTTCCCTCTCTTCCTCCATCAGCTGAATTTTCCTTTTACAACATCAAAGATTTAGAACAATCTGTTTGACAGCCGTAATTAAGTTTTCTGTTCTTTGTTAAGTGTTATCTGTATGTCAAAACAAGTACATGGTATTTGCATTTTTATAACTCTGTGAGTGCTATTCCTAGAAGACAAGTTGCTTCCTTCTCTATAGGCCTGATGGCTTTCCCAGGCCACAAAAGGGAAATGATTGAGCATCAAAGTCAGATGGATTCTTTTTCTTATATACATTCATCTTGCTCAAGATCATGACACATTTTGTTTATGATTAAACCATACCTTTTGTAGACAACTTTATGTTTTTTTCCCTAAATGTTCTAATTGCCTTTCTTTTTTCTTGGTGACGAAGAATACCTGCCTCCCAATTCTCAAGCTTTTCAATCCTGCCATATGTGCTGTTTATTTGTCCATGGGCATGGCTCCAAACTTGTCATTGCTATATTCCCATCTGTACTGCCAGGGCTGGAAGCCTGTGAGCTATATTTCTCAGGACGGTTCTGCCACTGAAAGGCAGTAGAGGCTGGATGAGAGAAAGCATTTCCCCTGCTCTACTCTGATGGCAGCAACTGTATGTGACCACAACCTGTGGATTCGTAGAGCTATGGGTTTCCATGCTTTGCAGCAGCAATAGCCAGAGGGCTAGCTCCTGGCTTCCAGATGAGTGGCAGAAGTGCTCATAAGCTCTAGATAAGCCCACTTTCTATTTCAGGATTATACCTACTGATCTCTGGGTGTTAGGGACTGAATTATGTCTCCCTCAAAATTGATATGTTAAAGCTCTAACCTCCAATGTGACTGTATTTGGAGGCGAAGTATTTAAAAAGGTAATTAAGGTTAAATGAGATCATAAGAGTGTAGACCTTATTCAATATGGCTGTTGTCCCTATAAGAAGAGGAGGAGACACCAGATATCTCTTCTGCACACATGCATAGAGAAAAGTCCTTGTGAAGACCCAGTGAGAAGGTGGCTGTCTGCCAGCCAGGAAGAGGGTTCTCACTAGAAGCCAAACCTGCCAACACCTTGTTCTTGGACTTCCAGCCTCCAGAACTCTGAGAAAATACTGGTTAAGCCACCCAGTCTGTGGAGTTTCTTTTATGCAGTCCAAGAAAACTAATACACTAATATCAATTGCCCATTTTTGTTCCTCTACTGTTCAGTATTTTCTTTTCCCTTTACATCTTAGTTTTGGAAGTTCCTATTGACATTTCTTCAAGCTCATTAATTCTTTTTCCTTGGCCATGTTCAGTCTATTGATGAGCCCATCAAAGGAATTCTTCATTTCTCTTATGGTGTTTTTGATTTATAGCATTTATCTTTGATACTTTCTTAGAATCACTTTCTTCCCATCACTTTGCTTTACACTACCAGTCTGAGCTTGCATGGTGTCCATCTATTCTGTTAGAACCTTTATCATATTAATCCTAGTAGTTTTAAATTCCTCATCCGATAATTCCAAAATCTCTTCCATATCTGAGTCTGGTTCTGAGGCTTGCTCAGCCTCTTTATTTATTTTTTTTTTAATTTATAATAGTTTATTTTCAAATTGGTTTACATATAACACCCAGTGTTCATCCCAACATGTGTCCTTTTTAATGCCCATCACCCCCTCTCCCCCCTCCCTCGTCCCCCTCACCCTCAGTTTGTTCTTAGTCTTTGAGAGTCTCTTATGTTTTATCTCCCTCCCTCTCTGTGTCTTTTTTTTTCTTTCCCCTCTTCCCCTCCCCCTGGTTTTTGCTTAGTCTCACAAAGTCCACCTATTCGTGGAAATGCTCAGCCTCTTTAAATTCTATTTTTTGTCTTTTAGTATGCCTTGTAATTTTGTGTTGAAAGCCAGACATGATGTATCAGAGAAAAGGAACTGAGGTGGATAGGCCTTTACTGTGAGATTTTGGAGTTAGGTTGTGTTTACTGCTTGTTGTAGCTATCGGGATCAGAGGCTAAAATTTCTTCTGGTGTCATTGTTTTTGTTTCCCTTATTGTCTGTGGGTCTCCCTGGAAACTTTTTTTTTAATATTTATTTATTTTGAGAGAGAAAGCAATCAGGGAGGGGAAGAGAGAGAAGGAGAGAGAGAATCTTAAGCAGGCTCCATGCTGTCAGCACAGAGCCTGACACAGGGCTTGATCCCATGACCCTAGGATCATGACCTGAGCTGAAATCGAGAGTCAGACACTTAACTGACTGAGCCGTCCAGGAACCTCACCCCTACCCCACAGAGACCTCTTAAATAAAGTCTGAGATGTGTTGTTCTTTCTATTGTACTCCTTGGTTATCATCCAAGAGCCCTACTTATGTGGTGGTAGGGTATAGGGGAGGGGAAGGATCCCATAGTACTGTGGTCAAGTTTCTTTTAGTAAGTCTATGCCCCTGGGCTGTGACCTTTATGAGTGCCTCTCAGTTCCTCTACCCACTTAGGTGAAACAGAAAGGCTGAAGGGAGTGGAATTGAGTATTTCTCTCACCCTGTGTTGGTTAGGCTCTGGTAAAAATCCAGGTGTTTAGCCTCTAGCAAAATTATTTCTCTTGAGGACAGGCCTTGTTAAGAAGAACAGAATGGTCTGGGAATATCTCAGAATAGTTACTTTCCCAATTGTCCTGCTGGAAGCGTAAGGGAATTTTTCTCTGATCTTCACTGTGAGAACCTATAAAGAACCTTGGAGATAAAACTCATAAAAGTGTGGGACCCTCCGTAAGACTGGAGCCCCTGAAGTTTTTAATTCTCAAATTTGTCCACATGGAGTCTCTAGCAATTCATCAGTGACAGTTTTGGTTTTTCAGGCCAGGTACTGGTTCCATGGAAGCTTTCACTTCCAGTCTTCTACGCTCCAGTATTTGGGGCAGTGGTTTCTGTGTAGCTTCAATCCTCCTATAGGTTTAAGAAGAGTTGTTGGTTTTTCAGGTTTGTTCATCTTTTTTCTTGTTGTGAAGATGGAAGTGATGACTTCCAAGCTTCTTATAGGCTGGACTGGAAACCATAAGTTGCTTTTAATACTTTTTAGAGCAATTCCCTGATTACAAATCCCCTCTGTTGGAAATATCTAGAGGAGTTTTTGTTTTCCTGACTGGACACTGACCCACATGTTATCTTACTGCACTGACTCTTCCCTGCCTGGAGACATCCGTGTCAGAGAGCCTCTGGACTCAGGCTCCAATCTGGACACCATGTACCAGGCCTGCTGCATCCTGGTCACCTGGGGACTTCCTTTCACTGAGAATTTGTGGTAGAGCTCCTGTTTCTTGGATCTGTGTCTTCCATCTTGGTTTTTCTCTTTGTTTTGGAAGTACTTCCCCAAGAAACATTATAAGAAAATGTTGCAGAATTTGAGTTCTTAGTCACCTCAAAAATTCATTTGTTAGTCTGAATATTTAAAAAAAAATGTTTCACTGGATATAGAATTTAATGTTCAAAATATTTTCCGTCGAACATTTGAAGGCCTTGCTCCATTGTCTTCTAGAACCCATTCTCCTGAAGAAGCTCTGGTTTTTATTTCTTTATGGGTAGTCCATCTTTATTTATTTGTTTTTCTCCCTGGATGTTAGCATCTTTTTATTCTTAGTACTCTGAAATTTCTTAATAGATAGAGACTGTGTCTGGGTATAGATATTTTATTATTGATCCAGAATCACACCTCCTAGGCCTTTTCAATCTGAGGACTTCTACCCCTTGTCTTTGAGAAAGTATTTCCTATTATATCTGAGATATTTCCTTTTTCTCAGTATTCTCTGCTTGCTCTGAACTGCAACTGTCACAGTCAAATGTTGGACATCTTGGACTGATTTGCTACTCCTTTCTTTCTCCCTCATGTTTTCAGTTTCTTATTTTTGTCCTATAATCTAGGAAGCTTCCCAATTTTATTGAAAGTTTTATTTAAAGAATCATATTCTTAATTTCTAAGATTTCTTCTTTATTATGTAATTATTTTTTTTTCACAGCATCCAGTTTTGTTTTACAGATTCAAAAACTTCTCATATCTCTCTGAGGATATTAGAATTTTTAGGAATTATCTTCTGATCCCTGAGTTATTTATTTTTCCTATGGGGTTGGTCATTTGGCTTGCTAATGTTCATATTTCCCTTTCACGCTGCTGGTCTTCTTATGTGTCTGGTGATCCTTGATCCTTCTTTTATCTTTGAGAGTGAAGCTCCAGACTGATAGTTCTGGGTGTCTGTCGTGTGGTTCCCCTGGGGTTGTAGTTGGTCTGTACCGCATGAGGCCTCTCCCTTGACTGGGGCAGATGACAGAGAGTTTTATTTAAGTAGATAGGGCTTGTGGATTAGAAGGTTCACTTTGGGATGAAGAGTTGGGTAGGCGGCTGGTATTTGCTGAATGAAGAAGGCCTTATTCAAGACCAGTGATTCTCCAAACCCAGGGGAGGGGGAGGTGTGGGAGGGGGGAGAGTGGGTGATGGGCACAGAGGAAGGCACTTGTTGGGATGAACACTGGGTGTTGTATGGAAACCAATTTGAAAAAAAAATTATTAACAAAAAGACCCAGTGGTTCTCCATTTTTTAAAAATCCTAGTGCCCAGACCACATGCAGAATCCATTAAGTCAGAATCTTGGGGGGGGGGGGGAGGGGGTGCGGGGTGATGCCCCAGCATCAGTATTTTAAAAAGTTTTCCCAGTAGGCACCTGGCTCAGTGGGTTAAGCATCCAACTTGGGCTCAGGTCATGATCTCACAGTTTGTGAGTTCAAGCCCCACATCAGGCTCTGTGCTGACAATGCAGAGCCTGCTTGGGATTCTCTCTCTCTCCCTCTCTCTCTCTGCCCTCCCCTACTCATGCTTTCTCTCTCTCTCTCAAAATAAATAAATAAACTTAAAAAAATTTGCCCCAGGATTACAATAGACAAAAGACAAACAAGATGAGAGTTTCGACACAGATCACTAACTCTTAACACAGTCTCCTGGAGGGTTGTTACAACAGGAATGGATGGGCCCGGATGGAAAGAGTTTCTGATTCAGAAGGTCTGTGGTGGGCCTGAGAATTTGCATTTCTAATTCGTTCCCAGGTGATGAAGATCCTGCTGTTGGAGGAACATATTTCGAGAAGCACAGCTTTATGGCTAATCAGTCCTCACTGGAAATCTAGTTCTTGGGAAGTTTGTTCAATTTATCTAAAAAAGAGCCCTTTTTGGCCTGAGGTCATAATTGCTCTGCGCTTTGAGGGGGCGGGAAGGCCGATTGACATAGCAGCTTCATAAACAGATTTCCAATTAGTCCTGCCCTTTCCGGCACTTCTCGCCCTCCCCCTCCCAAGCCTGCCAGCTCGCAGTCTGTGCCCCTCTAGGGTTCAGGGAGGGATGGGGCGCCCAACCGCCCCCAGCCTCCATCTGACAATATTCTGTGCCGAGGGCTCTGCCTTTCTTTCTCCTCCGTCCATAACCCATCCATTTGCTTTCCAGCCCACGGAATCATATGTTCAAATCTTTTGACTGCTAGTGACCCTGCCTCCAGACCAGCCTGCACGGAAGCCTGCTCATCCTCTACCGCTGACTCCCCGTGCGCACTGGATGCCTTCCCGCTCCCCCTAAACAAGGCTGCTGTCCAGCTTGCAGGCCCGGCTGTGGCTGTAGCATACATGCAGCTGGCTTCCGGTGTCCAGGTCCCATGCTTCACTGACGGTCTGGGGCGATATCATAACGGCACTGGGAGGTAGTAGTATCATTCTCTTCCTTTCGAAATGAGGACCGTAGGATGCCGAGAGGCCACACAGCTGGTAGCCTAGGACTTCCATGCAGGATCCTGTGCCCAGGACACCTGTCCTCTTGGAATGAGGCTCCGCCCCCAGGAAGCTGTCCCCGACGCAGGTGGTGCCCCCGCTGGGCCAAGAGGGAACTGCAACTTTGCAACTGCAACCCCTTTTCCTACTTAACGAAAAATTATTTGTTTTAAAAAGGTATGTATTTTAAAAAGAACATCTTTTTTTGGAAATTAAAGCGAACTGAAGTTCATTTTATTCTAAGAGCTTCTCCGCAGCTCTTGAGATAAACTAAAGTGAATTTAAATTAGTTTAGTTTTGAGAAGATCTCAGTAGCTTTCGGGATATGCATAATTGTCTTGGGAACTCACAAAACTAGGTTAGAAATATCTGGCCCAAACTAGAGAAAGATAATTCCCTGTCTTCCATTTTCACGTCTTCCACTGGAGGCCTTCCTTAGGTTCCTTGCTGGGAGAGTAGAGCTCAGCTAGGGGGCTAGATGTAAGACTCGGCATGCCTGCCCCTTCCTCTGGGCAAAGAGAGGTCTTTGGCTTTACTGTCTTCCCCACACACAATTTTTTAAAGCTTACTTATTTATTTTGAGAGGGAGAGAGAGAATCCTAGTAGGCTCCCTTCTGTCAGGCAAAGAGCCTGACATGGGGCACAATCTCACAAACCGTGAGATCATGATCTGAGCCCAAATCAAGTCCGGTTGCTTAACCAACTGAGCCACCCAGGGGTTTTCCTGCCCATTTCTATAAAGACCATCAATGGTGTATTCATTGTGGACCCTCAACCAATGAATGTGGAATCTGAAGAAACCCATTGCCTTGTGCTCCCCACCCCCACCCTCATAGTGCCAGTTTGAGGCTATATCCACAGAAGTTGTCATGGCTGAGTCCAGGTAAAGTTGTGGTTTTAAGTAGAATGTTCCAAAGTCGGTGGTTATGATCCAATGCCACACAGGGACAGAAACACCCCACTCAGTCCCAATTCCCAACTCCCAAGGGCTGCCAGTATTCCATGCCCACCCATCCAAGGTCAACCCATCTCACCCATTCTCCTTGTGGCAAGGCCTCTGAGTTTCTCCAGCTGTGGGGCCAAGATCACTCAGCCCTGTGTGCTTCATCGACCACCTGAGCTCTTAATCCTCTTTTCTGAGCTTCATAATCAGCCTGTGGAAGAACACTGACATGTCGCACACAAACCCTCACAGGAATGAAGAGGGCAAACAATGAGAATGGCTTACAAGTACCCTATGTGCACAGTGATGGCGTTTCCATAACCCGCTTGGACACTCGAGCACAGGAGCATACACGCGTGCCCACACCACGTGGAGACACGCCCAGATGTGAGAGAGCGCAGAGGGCTATGCCCTGGCTATTCCCAACTGCCAAGCGCCTGAGAAATGTCAACACTGAAGGGCATCCTGCTCACGGGGCATGCCCACACAACCTCCAGGCAGAATGCCCTAGAGCCAACCATGTCCCTCAGTGTTCCTGGATGTGGGAGTTCAGCTGTACACATTTTGTACCCCTATTCACTGAAAGAGACAGAGAGAGAATGAAAGAGAGAAACAGGGGGAGGGAGAGAACACAAGTAGAGTGAAGAAAAAATAGAAGCGTTTGACATTTCACACGACTCCATAGCCAGGGAGGCAAGAGCCGATTCGGAGCCTTTGGAGCCAAACAGTCACTCAGGGGATAGAGCGGCAATTACTGAAATATTTAAAGCAGACGCCCCGTGAGTGGCTGTGGAGGCGGTTCTTTGTTAATATTTAACTCAGGCTGGGCCATCACTGGGAAAACAACTGTTTATAGGAAAGATTAACAAACATCCCAGATTGCTCAAAGCTGGAGGGGAGATGTAGGGGACCAGCAGCTGCTGGTGTTGCTAGATCAGAGCAACTCTCGAGGTTGGGCCCACTCCGCCTTGAGGCCGCAGGGGCGGGGAGGCCCATGACTGTCTCTGGGGTACGGTGAAAACTATAAACACGCATCATGGGTCTGGCTGCCATGCTCCAGAATTGTGGTTTGCAGGAAACCCAGCCCTGCAGCTGGGCCTGGGAGGTGGCTCCAGGCTAGCTGGCCAGCCCCGTGCTTAGGCAGCTGCACCCTGCAGTCCCTGGCGAGGTTGTGTCTCTGGCCCCGTGCTCTGTCCCAGAAGGACTCCTTGCAGACACCATGTGACAGCCAGGGGCAGGTGCTCACAAGTGGAGAGGCTCTAACTTGTGGAAAGAATCTCGAGCTTGCTTGAATATCCTCCAGCTCATACTTGAGCCTTCAGGGATACCAGGTCGGACTGTTTCCCAGAGATGACAACAAGCCTTTTATCAGGGAGTCTTTTGCATGACACCACCTTCCATGTCTCAGACCTTCATGAACCCAACTACCTTTACCTAATCTGGATAAAACATCCACTTATCTCAAGCCTTATTCCCACTGGACTTCTTTTCCCACCACTTGATCATGCCCGACACCCTCCCACATGGATCCCCTATCCATGGGTCACTCTTGGGTTCAATTGGATGTGAAATTCCAATTCAGGATCAGGGAATGCTGCCATCTTGAATTCTTGTTGGTCTCCAAGATGCCATGGCAGAGACCATTTATAAGAGTCACAAACACACTCCCTGTTTCATCATCCAGGGCATCGATTGTGAAGTTGCCCAACCATGGACCCACAACCCCGCGCACCTCCTGGCATGTCACTGCTCATCCTGCCCGAACCACAGTTGACCTTGACCCATGGACAACTCTTCAAACAGTTGTTTACACACCCGGCCATTTATTATAAAGAATGAAATGCCAAACAGTGTCCCACTTTGATAAATCTGGACAAGAATTGCGGCCCCGCATATTAATCCTTGTTAAAATAACTTTTAGTTTATTAGAGCCAAAGTTTAGGTCAATACTTGGCCCTGGGTCTCAGAGCAAAAATGTATTTTTAATTCTGAGAACAATTGGCACAGGCTGTTTAAGGTATTAGAAGAATCTTTTCAGTGTTCACAGTCTACTGCTTTTTGTTTTTTGTTTTTTTGTTTTTTTAATGAGAGAGACCATGTGAGTAGGGGAGAGGGGCAGATGGAGAAAGAGAGAGAATCTTTAGCAGGCCTCTTTCAACCAACTGAGTCACCCAGGTGCCCCTGCAGCCTACTTGTTAAAACTAGAAATCTATAGGAACACTTGAAAGGGATAAAACAAATCAAAACAATACTAACACAGTAATTATTCTATCTCAGCAAAAGAGAGGCCCATAGAGTCTAGAAACATCTATGGTCACTGAGTGGTCTTAATCATTCTTGTGTTTGATTTTTATTTTATGGCTGTCCAGCGCCAGGATGGTCTTCTCACTTTGGGCGAATCAGCCATTTTGGTAGGAGGCAAGACACTTCTTCTTTCTATAAAAACCTAAAAGGCCAGAAAGGTGCTCCCCTCAGCCCCTGGAAAGGGAACAGGACACAGCAGATGCCCCAGGAGTGCCCTGGGCCACAGGAAGCAGCAGTGTGCTTGGCACCAATCATATGTCCTGGAGATGGACGATGTGGTCACCCAGCACCTCTGGGATCCTGACCATTTCCCAAAGTGATCTTCCAGGCACTCAGTCTCCTTTTAGTAAATGCCTCTCCCGATGATTACCCAGAGTTGTTTTGCAGCCAGGAGCCCTTATCAGCACAGTCACAGTTCAACCCTATATTGCTGGTGGAAGAGGACCCCTCCTGTCTTAAGCAGCTCTCTTGTTCAAAGCCACCAGGGGCCTCCTTGATATAATGTTCACCTTCTCATCTCTTTCCCTGTGCAAGACACAACCTGCTGGCACTGCCTCCCATCCCCTCCCACCTGGGCATTCTGATGGACCCAGTTCCAAAAGCTTCACACATCAATCAGAATTTGGCAGCGTGCTGGGGCACCTGGGTGTCTCAGTCAGTTAAGCATCTGACTCTTGGTTTCAGCTCAGGTCATGATCGCACAGTTTTGTGAGTTCGAGCCCAAGTCAGGCTCTGTGCTACTAGCACAGAGCCTGCTTGGGATTCTCTCTCTCTCTCTCTCCCTCTCTCTCTCTGCCCCTACCTCACTCTTGCAGTCTCCATCTCTCTCAAATAAATAATAAACTTTCGCAACAACAACAAAAAGAATTTGGCAGCATGCTGTCTGTCTGTCACAGTGGATTGTAAAGGGGATTGCAAACCTGGAAGGACCGCAATGAACTTGTGTTTTTAGCCACCGTATGTGAAAGGCTTTTCTGAAGGCTGAGTCAGGGCCAGAGGGTCAGGCTGCATGGCTCCCAACGCAACTGTCTGCGTGCTTAGTTGAGGAACTAAGCACACACATGGTTACTCAGGGTGACTCTGTCCTCAGTCAAGCCTCCTGCAACAGAAAACTGTAACAGAGAAGGAGGCAATGTAGAGAAGTCTAGGTTGGCCCCAACACTTGAGGCCACCAATGCCTGAGAGGAAAACCCTGTCACCAGGTGGAATCAAGGTTTAAAATCAAACCAAGTTCAGGGGCTGAAAAATAGCCAAAGTGGAAATTCTTATGCTCCTGAGTTTGGGAGTAAGATTTATCTGACCGGGCTTGCGAGGCGTCATCCACTGGGGCTCCCAGAATGGAAAACATCCTGTCACTTTTCTAGGTCAGCGGAGGTCCTCTCCTTTTTGATTCCCATCATTCACTCTCAGGTACCAGAAGCATGCTTAGCACCTACCATGCACAAACCCCGCTGGGAGTCCCCCAGGCAGAGGGTGCACCTGCCTGGCCACAGGTGTGGGGGTGTGGCCAGATGGCCTGTGAGGCTGGGATGAGCTTCACACGCAGCTGCTCTTTGGGCTCTGGGCTGCCAGGCCTCACAGAGGAGAAGGGGAGCTCCAGACAGAGGTCAAGATGTTTGTGGGAACTGAGTTTGGAAAGGCTGGGGGGGATGCTGGGACACAGGGGAGCCACTTCTATCCCACATGAGCTACCCCGAGGCATCTTGAGATGATCCTGTCCGCTCATCATTTGCCAGCTGCTTCCTCCTTGGCAAGGTGGCCTGGGCAGAGGGTTACTGTGTGCCCTGGACTGCAGCCCGATGGCTCATTTGCCTGCTGCTCACCTTTTATGCCCTCAACGTCTTAGCATGATCAATGTATGTCCTTCTATTTGCATGTGTCTGTGCATAACACGGTGTTTTTTTCTGGGTTGTCTTTATTAGATTTTTAAATTTTAGTTTAAAAAAATTTTTAATGTTTATTTATTTTTGAGAGAGACAGACAAAGCGTGAGTGCAGGAGAGGCAGAGAGAGGAAGAGACACAGAATTGGAAGCAGGCTCTAGGCTCTGAGCTGTCAGCACAGAGCCTGACGTGGGGCTCGAACCCACGAGCCATGAGATCATGACCTGAGCCAATGTCTGACGCCTACCTGACTGAGTCACCCAGGTGCCCCTGATTTTAGTTTTTTCTTGTGGTAAAATATACCTAAGATGAAATTTACCATTTTAACCGCTTTGAGGTGGTTTAAATACACTCATGCTGTTGTGCCACCATCGCCACCATCCCCATCCAGAACTTTTTCACTTCCCAAACTGAAGCTCTGTCCGCATTAAACACTAATTCCCTGTCCCTTCCCCCGCCTCCCCAACCTTTCAGCAATAGCCACTCTACTTTCTGTCTCTAGGAGCAGGACTCCTCTAGGACCTCACATAAGTGGAATCACACAGCACTTGCCCTTTTGTGACTGGCTTATTTTACTCAGCGTAATGTCCCGAGGTTTGTCCATGTCATGTATCATGTGTCAGAGTTTCCTTCCTTTTTAGGGCTGAATAATATCCCATTGTACAGCTAGACCGCAGTTTGGTCCTCCGCTCATCCGCTGACACACAACTTTGTTCTGTATTTTTACTTTACATAAGAAACGTTCCTCTACTGTCCTTGCTTGGTTTCTTTTGCTCGGTAGGTTGACCTTTTTTTTTTTTTTTTTTTTATTTATTTATTTATTTATTTATTTTTTTTTTGTTATAATAGTTTATTTTCAAATTGGTTTACATATAACACCCAGTGTTCATCCCAACATGTGCCCTTTTTAATGCCCATCACCCCCTCTCCCCCCTCCCTCATCCCCCTTACCCTCAGTTTTTTCTTAGTCTTTGAGAGTCTCTTATGTTTTATCTCCCTCCCTCTCTGTGTCTTTTTTTTCTTTCCCCTCTTCCCCTCCCCCTGGTTTTTGCTTAGTTTCACAAAGTCCACCTATTCGTGGAAACATATGGTATCTGTCTTTTTCTGACTGACTTATTTCACTTAACATAATACCCTCCAGTTCCATCCATCTTGCTACACATGGCCAGATTTCTTTTTTTCTCATTGCCACGTAGTAGTCCATTGTATATAAGTACCATAACTTCTTTATCCATTCGTCAGTTGATGGGCACTTGGTCTCTTTCCATGATTTGGCTATTGTCGAAAGTGCTGCTATGAACATTGGGGTACACGTGCTCCTATGCATCAGCATTCCTGTAGGTAGGTTGACCTTAAGATTAATTCCTGTTCTGTGTGCCCACCTAGGCCTTTGCTTCTAACAGGAGCCCAGGGCCCGGACTCCCAGGTGCACCTCCACAGTTGACTCACCCCTTCCCCTGTGACAAACGCCAACGGATGCCAGCCCCTCCCCGCCGCAAGCAGTCTTGCCAAGAAACATCTCTGTACGGATCCCATCTATCATTATCCTTCTTTCCATGTTTATATTTTTCACTCTTTGCTTCTTTTTATGACTACTTGTTCCTGCTTTATGTTATTAATACTATCCCTGGGCTGAGAATATTTATTACTTATTTAAAATTTTGGATCTGTCTGAAGATTCTGCTCCACAAGGTGATTGATGGTGGTCAGTGCGTAGTCTCCACGTGAGAGAGGCTGTACCTCTTGGGTTTCTTCGTGCCTTCGGCTGCTGGGCTCCTGTTCTTCTGGTGGCTTGGGGACAGCTAAAGGGGAGGACCTGCCA
This sequence comes from Paguma larvata, assembly GCA_030068075.1. Classification (NCBI taxonomy): domain Eukaryota; kingdom Metazoa; phylum Chordata; class Mammalia; order Carnivora; family Viverridae; genus Paguma; species Paguma larvata. Next base: position 122,705,097 of record CM057827.1, on the reverse strand, counting down.
CCCAGGCCCTGATCTGGGTGTCTGTGTCCCTCCTGGAGCCATTGACAGGAGGGAGAGATGAGCCCTATTTGCTGTTGCTCTACCAGAATTTTCTTTAACTCATCGATGTCAGTGGTCACCAGTCCCGGGGAGCAGGGCAGGAGGAGAGGAGGAAGTGTCCAAAGAAAGCTGACCTGACAGGGCCCTCACCCAGGCCTTTCATCAGCTCCTCAGCCAGCTCCCCTGGGGCCAGTCTCGACCAGACCCTCCCAATACAAAGCAGCTTGACTGGGCTGCTGGTCTTTCTGGTCTCTATCTCAGAGGAACAGACCCCCGAAGGCAAAGTGGGGCAGGAACAGAAACAGAACTTCCGGGCTCACCCCTCCACCCCCTCCTCTGCCACCCTCTGCCCTGGTGGCCATGCCTGTCCCTCAGCAGCCCCATTATCCCCCACCCCCAACACAGTTCCTGTCAGCCTTGAGTCTCCTCAGGATTCTCGGTTTTGTGTTCCTCCCTCTCCTGAGGAGTCTCCAAGGTTGATGCTGGTGGGGGTGTGAGGGTAGCCCATTCTTGGTCTCCATCTTCTCCAGACCCAGATCCTTGGACCTCTGCCAAGTCCAGCTGGATTCCATGTCTGTGGCAAAGGCACATAAAGGTGGTTGGATGAATAAGATGAAGCGGCAGATGGAGCCCCCTTTGAACTCACATTCAGCACTTATTTGAGGACCTCCTGTCAACCTCCTCCTTCCCCAACCCTTGGCTCTTCCCTCTCGTGAGAAAACGTTGCTCCCAGCAGTCCTGACTCACCTGGCCAGACAGAGGATGACTGGATCTGGGTAAAGTCACTTAATGTGAATCTGCCTAAAGGCAGACCGTATTCCACAGTCGATAGTGAACAAAAGAGACACAGGAATGCTAATGCATAGGAGCACGTGTACCCCAATGTTCATAGCAGCACTTTCGACAATAGCCAAATCATGGAAAGAGACCAAGTGCCCATCAACTGACGAGTGGATAAAGAAGATGTGGTACATATATACAGTGGACTACTATGTGGCAATGAGAAAAAATGAAATCTGGCCATGTGTAGCAACATGGATGGAACTGGAGGGTATTATGTTAAGTGAAATAAGTCAGTCAGAAAAAGACAGATACCATATGTTTCCACGAATAGGTGGACTTTGTGAGGCTAAGCAAAAACCAGGGGGAAAGAAAAAAAAGACACAGAGAGGGAGGGAGATAAAACATAAGAGACTCTCAAAGACTAAGAACAAACTGAGGGTGAGGGGGGTGAGGGAGGGGGAGAGGGGGTGACGGGCATTAAAAAAAGGGGGGGCTTGACTGGAACCTTCTTTAAAAAATGAAACAATTGTGAACATTTCTAAAAATTCTTAAATGGAAAGTCTATTTTTTCCTATATTTTAAAAAATTACTCGATATGCAACTATGAGCTACTTCTTAGATGAATGATGAAGGAATCTATTAATTTTTTGGCATAATTTTGTAAGCCTGCACAGTATTAATAACACACACATCTATGGCATTTACTATGTGCCAGGCACTGTTCTAAATGTTCCATGGATATAGATAGATAGATGATAGATCGATTGATTGGTCTACCGTATGTATATACATGCATGTATATTATCTATATATATTCATTTATGCAAAGAATAATCCTATGAGACCAATACCATTACTATCCCCACTTTACAGATGAGAGTGCTGAGGCGTGGAGAGGTTAAGTGACTTGTCGGTGTACACAGCCCATGGTAGGAGGAAGCAGTCCCAACATGTCCCCACCTGGACTTGGTTGCATCCTTCACTCCCTGTTTGACTTCCCTAACGTGACCACAAGCTCCTCTTCGAACACAGTGTCTTTGAAACCGTTCTCTTTGGAAGTACTGGTTGGGCTGTCTGACATTTTGTCAATTCTCTCCTCCCCGATGCTGGCTGGCCTGCCTCACTGACTTCAGTGGGAATGATTTTGTGTGTATGACTTGAGAGCCCTGCACACTTCACTTCCACTCTTCAGTGGGTACGCCCTGAGCTGGGCTGTGTTCTTCCACATCTGATACCCTGTAATGGTCCAGAGCCAGAGCCCGAGGGACCCAGTGTGCTAGCTGGGTGAGGCGAGGGTGGGAGGGCTGCTGTTCACTCACTTGTGGAGGGAACTGGCTTTGTGTCTGCTCCCAGCTGGGCCTTGGGGACGCTGGGGTGGACAGAACAGACACAACGCCCTGTTTTCATGGAGCGGACATTCTGTTACACTCTAATGGGGGAGGCAGGCATAAACAAGACACTTAAGTGAAAGACACACAGAGAGAGATACATGATGAGGGAGAAATGAAGCAGAAAAAGAGGATAGGAAGTGCTCCTCATCCCCACCCCAGCCCCCGCCCCCAGGGGAAGCTACAATTTTAATAGTTTGGTGGGCAGGTGGGTGGCGGGTGGGGACTCCCTAAGATTGTGAAATCTGAGTGAGCACTGAGGGAAGTGTGTCAAAGGGCCCTGAGAGGGACAGCAAGGCTTGGAGGTGGGGAACAGCCAGGAGGCCACTGAGGCTGGGGGGAGGGTGGACAAGGGAGACAGAGCAGGGGAGGTGACATCACCAGAGGAGCAGGGCCAGGTCACTTTGGCTCACATGATTGTAAGGACTTTGGCTCTGTCTCTGCATGAGCCAGGGAGCTGCGGGGACTTGGAACCACAGTGGGACAGATTGGCCTCTGTGTGAAAGGGCCACTCTTTCTATGTGTTGAGGCAGGACTGCCAGGCACATGGGGACTGGGAAGGAAGGGGTGAGGTGGACAGTGTATGCAATACCCAGGCTGGAGGCTTGACATGAATGACCCGCATGGGGGCAGTGTTCCCATGGGGTAAGTGCCCTTCAGAGTAATAGAGTCTGAAAGAAGGGAAATCGAGAGGACTCCCACATGTGGCCTGTGTAATGGGAACTGCCCAGATGGGAAAGACTGAAAGGCAGGGGCACTGTGGAGGGCCAGTTCTGACACACTGAGCTCTGGCTGGTTAGACTTGGTGCTGGAGATTGGAGCGGCCAGCGGGAGACAGACACTCAGGGTCATGACATGTAAGGCCATCTCATTGGGGAGATGAGGGCCAGCAAGGGAGGCAGAGAAGGAAAGTCAGGTCAGGGCCATGAGGAAAGAGTTTGAGGGGGAGAAGGACCCGCTGGGCCCGTGTCCGCACAGAGGGCAGGAGGAAGATGGCACCAATCGGTGGGCTAGCAGCATGGATGGCAGTGCCCACCAAACCCAGAGCCACTGGTGGCTTGCAGGGGGTGAGAGCCCGACTGCCTTCTAGAGAGAATGGAGAAGAGGAACTGAAGACAACAGGTGTAGACAGCTCCTTGAGGAATTTTCTGGAAGAAAAGGGCAGAAAGAAAGCAGTAACTGAAGGGGAAATGAGTCAAAGGAAGAATGTTTGTTTGTTTGTTTGACGTTGGTCTTTAAGACAAGAAAAAAGAGAAACAACCATGCGTTTCCAGCTGGTAAACATGATGGAGGAGAGAGTTCAAACTTGCTGGGGCCAGAGAGGGAGTCCACTGGAGGGATGCCCTCAAGCAGCCAGGAAGTGGGATCTGGGGCCAGAAAGAGGTATTGGCCTCCTCCCAGAAGGTGGACAGAAGGAAAGGCAGATGGGCCTGGGACTCAGGAGCTGGGGGTTCAGGCTCAGTGCCCGTGTCCCTTGGTCCTCATTCGGCTCTGTCCCCTCTTCCTGCCCACCATGGAGGCTTCCCAGAGCCATCCTATGAGTGCGCAGAAAGGCACCGCTTGGGGACTCCCAAGCAAACTTCCCCTGTGATGAGCCAAGGATGATGTGGCAGGTGGTGCTCATGTTGGGGTCTCTCCTGCAGGGAGGCAGGGATACGGTGACTATTTAGCATGGCAGAGGCGGCCGGTCACAGTGGTGCTGTGGTCCTGCACAATCCAGCGAGCACCACCGACGTGATGATATCTTTAAGGGCAGACAAGAGCCCAGGCCCCTGTGTCAAGCTTCAGGCCCTGGGTCCCAAAGGCATTCTCTCCTATATTCCCCTGGCTCTGGAAGCTAATTGGGATCGATTTGCTCTGCGTTTTTTAAAAGATGCTGCCTGCTGATGCCCTTGCAAATCTGCAAGGACTGGGGTCAGGATGAAAACCTGCAGGCTTGTTTTCTCGCTGGCCACTGTTGCCCCTTTGGACATTCTAGCCAGTGAGGCTTTCTCATCCTATTCTGGAGTTATCCTTTGGGCTTCCCATTCCTGCTGGCCCCACCTGTGTCCCGAAGACAGCGCCTCTCAGACTGTGTCCTCATTCCTACGCACCAGGGGAGCCCCGGAGTTGGGAGTGGGGCTTGTGAGGGGCTGCCTTTGGGGCCATTCAAATGAGAGAAGGGGTTTTCTTTCCATTTCTCCTTTCTACCCATCTAGTGTTTGCTTTCCATTTACATGATGTTTTCTCTAATTTTGGCTTTGGTGTTAGTGGATAGCTTCCGTTCTTATTTAAACTTTTAAAAAAGAAACTCAAACTCGAATACAAATGAGGAATGTGGCTAAAAATGGGAGATGTGAAGAGAGTAACTTTTTTTTTTGTAAGTCAGTGAAAATATTTTTGGAATTTAATTTTCCTTAGGAAAAAAAAATGACTTGCAGACAGAGAGTCTGCATCCTGTGTTTGAGCACCAGTGGCCTCTGATGTCTTTATTTGTAAACCTAACATGGTGATATATGACTCCACAAACCCGCGCTTCCCTCCCAGCAAAATGAGAACAATGGCTCCCTCTTCCTCCTTCCAAGCCTCTCCCTCTGTCTCCCTCTTCTTTGAGTCCTCTCCTCTCCTCCCTTTCATCTTCTCTGGTGATTGTGGGCAATAAGATGACACCTTACAGGAAACACAGTGCCGTCAGATGATCAGAGTCTATAAAGCAAGAGCCACTGCCACTTAATGACGAAGCGTATTTCAGCATAAAGCATTCTGAAGGTGACACAGACAGGCGGGAAGTATCATCTGCTATGAGCAAGCAGAGAAACACAGGAGAGCATGTATGAAAAGGGGAAGAGTAAGCTACCGTGGAAATCTAAATGGTCAGCTATTGGGGCATGTTGTTCATACTCCATTACCCCCTAGGTGTTAAAATGGTGTCAGTAAAATAAATCCTCCTTCTGGGTCATTTGGGCCAACTCGAAGATAGTCCATCCACATAGCCAGAGGGTCCCTCTTGGCTTATAATCAGTGTTTTCTGGTTGTCCCAAAAAGTCTAGGGCTGAGGTAAAGGCATCCAGCTGTTTTCATGAGTTGGGTCAAGAGCAATACTGCATTAAGCAGACCCTCAACCCAGGATCATTTGATTTTTCTTGGTGGAAGTCACAGCACCCCAACAGGTCAGCCACAGATTATTGGCTAAATAAACTATAATATTTCAATAAATTTGTGAACTGTGTAACCATCCAAAGTGAAGACTGGCATGAGAAGCCATTAATAATACATTGGGGGGAGGCGCCTGAGGGGCTCAGTCAGTTAAGCATCCAATTTCAACTGAAGTCATGATCCCACTGTTGGTGGGTTCAAGCCCCGTGTTGGGCTCCATGCTGACAGTTCGGAGCTTACTTGGGCTTCTCCCTCTCGGCCCCTGCCCAACTCATGCTTTTTCTCTTTCTCAAAATAATGAATAAACTTTTTTAAAAAACCAATAATACATTTGGGGAAAACACAGACTAAAAAAAACTTATTTTTGGTGATAACATCAGGATAATGGAGAGGTTTTGGGGGGATGGTATTGACAAGCAAGTGGTATTGGGAGGCCTCCGGCTGCTGGGAATGTTCTCTATCTTGATTGGGTGCTGGGTACATGGAAGTCTACACTTCAGAAACCATTAAGCAGCATAGTTGAGATTAGAGCACTTACTGTGTGAATGTTATACCTCAATAAAATAAAAAGTAGCAAACTAAATGGTCTGCAAAATTATATGTGTAGTATGAATATTTTTAAAATTTAATGTGACAGATTGTGTTTTCCAAAAATGGCAACAGCAATATTCCTGTGTGTTCTTCCAGAACTCCATCTGGAGTTAGAGTCTATCTCCTTTGCCCTTGAACCTGGCAGGTCTTTGGGACTGCTTCCATTAATAGTATGCACTGGAGGTGATGCCAGGTAACTCCTGAGGCTAGGTCAGAAAAGCTGTTCCCACCTGGCTCTCTCTCTCTCAGAATACACGCACTTGGAACGCTGCCACCACACTGTGACAAAGCTCTGGGTACATGAAAAGGCCAACAGCAATTTCCGGCCAGCGCCAACTTCCAACCACGTGAGAGAATGAGGGAATGAGCCTTCCTGTGACTTTCCAGGCCCCCCAGCCTTCCAGTCTTCCAGCTGAGGCCTCAGACATCATGGAGCAAAGGTATACCATCCCCACTGTGCCTGGACCAAATTCCTGTCCTGACCCACAGAATCATAAATGGCTGTTTTATGCCACTAAATTGGGGGAATAATTTGTTACATAACTGTTCAAGCTGCTATAATAAAAAATGCATAAACTGGGTGACTTATAAACAACCTCTATTTCTTACATTTTTGGAGTCTGAGAAGTCAAAGATCAAGATGCTGGCAGATTCAGACTGCAGTGAGGACCTCCTGGTTGCTTCATAGACAGTGACTTCTCACTGTGTCCTCAAACGATGGAAGGGGGGAGGGAGCTCCCCATAGTATCTTTTATCAGGACACAAATCCCATTCATGAGGTCCACATCCGTGTGATATAATCACCTCCCTAAATCCCCACTTCCAAACACCATCATATTGGGTATTAGGTCTCAGCATATGAATTTAAGCAGACACAGGCATTCAGACCATGGCCTTAACAAGTAGAAATGGATGTTTATGTGTATGTGTGTATAACTGGAGGAAATTCCTGAATACCTGAACAGAGGAATGAGAGTGCTATTCACTTATTGTTTTCCCATATTTTCTAATGTTTCCGTAATAGGCTGGTATTGTGTTATGAAAACTTAAGGGGGCACCTGGGTGGCTCAGTTGGTTAAGCGTCTGACTTGGGCTCAGTCATGATCTCCTGGTTTGTGAGTTCAATCCCCAAAGAGCCCGCTTTGGATCCTTTGTCTCCCTCTCTCTCTGCCCCTCCCCCGCTTGCGCTCTCTCTGGCGCTTTCTCGCGCTCTCTCTCAAAAATAAAATAACATTTAAAAATTTAAACAATATGGATGAATTTCTCAAGGAAACAGGACTGCAACAAATATTCAAGGGTGCTATGCCAGGTCAGCCAGCGCCCTACTGCTCTCTTGGTACTGGGGCAACTCCAGGCACCAAGGGTTGAGCGAATCCGGGCAAAGGAAAAGTGGCCACTGCTCCAGCAGGAGCGGCTTCTGCACCTGCGCGTGCTGGACAGGGCTCAGCCTTCAAGGGAGGGGCTCATGAGCACGCGCGTGCGTGGGGGTGGGCCGGGCTCCCGCTGGACTAATAATAGGTTCCTGGCTAAACTCTTCCTCTCCAAACGCCTTCCAGAAATCCAGTTAATTAAGGAGACTTGCCTCAAATACCGCATCTAAGAACAGTATTAAAATATTCATATAAACGCCCACATTTTGTGTTGTAGGAATGTATATCGCCAGATAATGAGACAAACAGACTTTAATGCAAATACAGTGAGTTCAGCATATCCCTGGCCATGGAATAATAACGTCATCAAGGTCAGGCCTGCCTTGCAGTGTCTGGAGAAACGAGGGGGTCGGAGAGACCCTAACCTTTTTTTCCCCAAACCAAGGTCGTATTATATACCTTTCCATTCCCCTCCCCCTACCTCCAGTTTCTTAAATTCCCCTAAAACATTCTCTGTGTTCAGTGTTCAAAATAGCTCCTCATTCAAAGTTTTTTAACTGAAGAAGACCACTTGGCTTAGGATTCATACTTTGGTAGAAATAAGAGAGTTAAGGCTTTCTTTTCTTTCTCTCCTTCTTTACCCATCATTATTTATTTACCAGGACTCACTGAAAAACCTCAACCTGTCAAGGTGGGTTTTGTTCTTGATCTACACACCTGATGAGACATGGAGCCCAGAGGATCCTCGGACTATTGGTTTCCACCAATAGTGGCTCCAAAGGTTTATCACAGGGAATGCTACTGGGGAACCAGAGGGAAAGGCAGTGAGGGCCTCACCAGAATGTCCACCCCTGGGTGCAGGTAAGTGCCAGTAGTGCTGTGCTCTTCAGAGAGCACTGATGGAAGTGGAGGGGCCATGGGTCATGCTTCCCCAGCAGAGGGCAGCAACTGCCGCAGGGGGCTGGTGGAGCCTGTCCTATAGCTGGTCCAGCAAGGGGTAGAGTCAGGACCACCCTGGGGCAGGAACACAGGCCTGCTGAGGCAAGAGGGCATCAGAGAGCCAGCAGGGGAGCGGGGAGCTGGAACTCACTGGCCCAGGGCCAGCTCAGGGGCTGGGGATCCAGATCCAAGTAGGTGGTAGTACTCCAGGGCAGAAACTAGAAAACCAGAGTGGACCCGAACAGGACTGGCCTGCTGGAGGGAGGAAGAGGAGGAAGTGAGAAGGGCTTCAGGGACAGCTGGAGGAACTGGCTGATTGGAGGTAGCCCACCAATGGCTGCCCACTTGGAACTGGAATTCCAGGGACCCTCATGCCCCTTCCTACCATGTACCACCAAAAGCCCGGTGACTGACAGTGGAGAAGCCAGGGCATCCCCAAATGCCCACCAACAGTCCCTACAAAGTAGCTCGGGGTATCTGTGGAATGACTGGATGAAACCCCGAGGATCCACAGGGCACCTGGGCAGCTCAGTCGGTTAGGCGACCAGCTCGGCTCTTGCTCATGATCTCACGGTTTGTGATCTCACGGTTTGAGCCACATGTTGGGCTCTGTTCTAACAGTTCGGAGCCTGGAGCCTGCTTTGGATTCTGTATCTCCCTCTCTCTATCCCTTCCCTGCTCATGCTCTCTCTTTCTCAAAATTAAATAAACATGAAAAAAAAATTAAAAGGGGTGCCTGGGTGGCTCAATAGGTTAAGCATCCGACTTCAGCTCAGGTCATGATCTCATGGTGCTGACAGCTCAGAGCCTGGAGTCTGCTTTGAATTTTGTCTCTCCCTCTCTCTTTGCCCCTCTCCCACTCATGCTCTGTCTCTGTTTCTCAAAAATAAATCAATGTTAAAAAAAATTTTTTTAATTAAAAAAAAAACAAAACACCACGGATCCAGGCTGTTTTTTTGGGGAAGAAGAGGCTAATGAAGGCAAGCATCTCCCCATGCACAGAGAGACCATCAGACCCTTGTGGGGCCTCAAGGCCAAGGAGCAGAGGGCAGGACAGGAAGAGGCAGGTCTGCACAGGGCTGGGGGTCTCTGAGACAAGATCACCTGGGCCCCTCCCCAGAGAGAAGACCAGTCTTGGTGGTGCTAAATCACCTAAGGTATTTGGTGTCCTCATCCTGTGATGACTGCCCCCCTGAGGCTCCTTCTGTGTCTGGCACCCCATTCTTGGAGTCTCTCTTCCCCATAGGGTATAGAGTTGGGGCCTCAGGGAAGGCAGGTGAAGACTCATGCATTCTCCTTTACCAGCAATCTGGCACTAGGGACTCCATTGAAGGGGGTGACGTCCTAGGTACTGCCCGTCTACTGCTCCAGTCCCCCTCAATTGTATCACTGGGCTAAGTATAGTCTGAGACTGGCTCTCTGAAGGATTTGAGCATCCTCCTTTCATCCTTTTTGAGACTACCTGCTATTCCCCTTTGGCTGGGGTCATTGTATCCTGAACCAGGATGTTGGGCAGCCCCTGCAGGGAAGCGTCTGCTGGGTACCAGGAGGCAGGTACAGATGGAGAAGGCAGTTTCCCTGCAAAAGGGCTGAGGCTCCAAGTCTTGCCCATTGTCACCAGTTCCCTTTGGTCCCCTTATCAGCCACCTTCTCTGCTGTCTCACCACACCCATCTTAGCCAAGGCCAAACCTCAGGCTGAGGTCACCCCCACCCCACTGTCCTGTTTATTCTATTTACTGTTTTCATGGCTATTCCCACGCTCTGAAATTGTCTGGTGGACCTGTCTGCTATCGTCCATTTCCCCTCTAGGATGTCATCTTGGCAGGGACAGGGACTTCTTGTCCTTAGCCACTGCCCACTCACCCAACTCAGTGCCCACTGCTGGGCAGGGTTCACACCACCCTTGTTCATGGGGACGGTGAATGAGTGAGTGACGCAGGCCCCAGGGTGGGTGCTGCTGATGCGGTAACAAATAACATATGGCCACAAAAGTCCTAAAGGGCTCAGTGCCACATGCGTGTGATAGTCCTGTTCAATCCTGCAGACAGCCAGGTTGTTGGCCTCTGGGTGGGCGTGAGGGGGCCACACACAGAGATCCTGGGTAGGGTTTCCAAGGGCAGGAAGGAGGTGGGCGAATGGCAGAGCGCACACCTGGGGCCCTTATAGGGCAGACTGAGGCCAGCTGCCAAGTTTTGGGTTATCTGGGCCTCCTTCCTTCCATTGCTGGTTTCCTTGCACACCCTCAGGCCCCCCTTTACACCCTGCTTCTCCTCCCAGGCACCCTCCCTGTCCCCCCTCCTTCTGCTGGGTCCTGGCCTTTGCTTGAACCCCCAGGGCTGCGCTCTGTCCAGGACTAAGTGGGCACAGCCCCCACCTCCTACAACCCCAGGTTTTCAGGGAGAGCGTCCTACTCTGCTGTGTCAGCCCTGGGGCCTGACCATGGTCACTGTACGGCACACAGGGTCCAGAGATTCCTCATTCCAACTCCTCCCTTGCCTGAGGCTAAAAGACTTCTCCTGACCCCGTGTCACCCCTTGGCACTCCTCCCTTCTTCCTGCACTGCCAGTCACCCAAAACCAGCATCCCAGGCTGGGAAGGACTGGGGAAAACAGCCGGTTGGGCGGTTGCAGTCTGAGGCCTCAAGGAGGGGTACTCATCACCTGGCCTTGGCCGTGCTCTGCCTCTTGTCCTGAGGGGGTGGGACGGTCTTCCTCTAAATGCAGCCCCCTCCCCAGGCCAGGGAATATCTGCATCTGAGGTGTGTCTGGGAGCTGATAGGTGTTCCAAGGGGGACGGCTCTGGTCACAGGTCAGACTTGCTCTGCACCAATAGCCTCATCTCATATACTCACAGCTGTGTAGCTGGTTCCCTTGCCAGAGCCCGGGGTCCTGGCCCTGCACAGAAGGGCCTCACCTGCGTCTGCAGCCAGGGCCAAGGGGCAAGTCTTTGCCAGGCCAGGCCAGGTTGGTTCTGGAAAAACTCTGTCCACAAGAGAGAAGGGCCTGGGGGCAACCCCGCCCAGGATGGGTTAGGACCGAAAGGCAGGAGTTGGTGAAAAGGGGCAGAAAGGAGTAGACCTGAGTGAGGACTCATAACCGGAACCAGAACCAACTGGGCAGGAAGGATTGGCCATTTCCACTCCTCTCTGTGGTTTCTGGGGGGGGGGGGCCTCTCCACAGACCCCTCGGTGTTGGTCCTGCCTCCACACTTCCCCACATCCTTTTCCCCCTCAGCTCTCTCCCCCTGCTGCCTCTGAGGAATTTCATTCCCTCAAGGCTGTGTTTCTGATTCTTGCATTTTGGCCACCTACTGTGTGCTGGCCCCTTTCCCTTCAGTGTGCTCACTCCTTACAGTGTCGCCAGAGCCATCTCACATTTTATAGGTGAGGACACCGAGTCCGGGAAGGCCAGAGGCCCAGTAGCAAAAGCCAGGAGACTGGAGCCCACATGCTACACCGAGACCCCACATTCCCCAGAGCTTGGGGCTGGATATTCCTTATTTAGTTCAAAAAAGGAAATGGGCTAGAGGCCATGACAAGTAGCCTTTTTATTTTCCTGTGGTCCTGGGTAGACGTCCCCCTGGTACCCCCAGGACTCTAGCCAACAGTATTCAGTACCCAACAAGAACGAAGGATTCTAACAACGACCTGGAGCCCCAAAGCACTGAGTCCTGGCAAAAGTTCACATCCACGCTCATTTCCCTGGTCCAGAGGGATTTCCGATGAAGTTCTCAGTTAATGATAAGCATGCCCTTGCCAAGGAATCCTGAGACTTACTCTCCAGGCAGATTTTACTTCCCATCTGTCCCTGTCACTTCCCCAAACTCTGCCTGCACGACTAGGTGGCCGTCACACAGACTGAGGATGGGTGGCAAAGAACATTCTCTGCTTCCTAGCAAGATGACAAGAAATCCTTGGGCCGCCTGGGTTTGCTCAGCTGGTGAAGTGTCCGACTTTTGGTTTTGGCTCAGGCTAAGATCTTGAGGCTTCCTGGGTTCGAGCCGCACGTCGGGTTCTGTGTTGGCAGCACGGGGCCTGCTTGGAATTCTATCTCTCCCTCTTCCTCTGCCCCTCCCCTGCTTGCGCTGTCTCTGCCTCTCTCAAAATAGATAAATAAACTTAAAAAAAGAAAGTCTTATTTAATAATGAAGACTGTGAAGGTCTGATACCTCATCCCATGTCCATCCGTGTGAATTTGGGCCCATGGGAGTCTGTGCTGCTCTGCACGTCTCGGTCACTGTGGCCAGAGGCCTGCACCCCCCTCCCTTCCCCCTCTGTGTCATGGACCCCCCTGCCCACGGAGACTGTCTGGACGGCGAGTTACAAGCGACCATATGTGTGGGTGGAAAGAAGTCTGCAGAGTCTCCAAATAACAATATGGAAAAAATGTTAAAGGGACACGCACAAACAGGGCATCGCTGCAAGCCTCATTCATTAAAATAAAAAGTAAGGAAAATTGGCATGGGAAGTAAGGAAAATTACAGGCTATTTCCTGTAAGGAATATATGGGACATCCTTGGAAATTTCTTGAGGCATAATAAGTTTACTGTTCCTCTTCTTAAAAATATATATATATCTCGCTGTGGCTCACCTGTCCCCCCTCCCTCCCCTAAAGCAGTTATTTATGGCTGTAAAATATTCCCTGTTTAGGGCAACTTAAGAGAACAAACACTGCTGTTAGAATTTCCCCTAGCAGTGAAGAATTTGGCACTCGGTCAGGATCTGAGGTTTGGGTGTTTGCTTGAAGCCATTAATTGCTGTATAAAGCCTTTGAAAAAAGCCCTGTATCTGGAATTTTAGCTATAAAAGCCCATTTAGAACCAGTGGGAAGCTGGTCTTCAAGTTCTTGTCGACAGAGACTCCAGTCCCCAAGCAGGAACTCCCAATTACACATTTACTGGAGAAACATATGGAGGCTACCTGGGGGGTCATTAACTATGAAAATCCCTCTTGGAAGCTTCCATTGTGGGATGCCCAGATCTGGCCCCTGAACTGCTGCCTCTGTGACCACAAGGGAGCCCAATGAGATTGCTGTGGGACTGAGGACAGAAAGGCTTCTTTCTCTCCTCCGTAACTTAAGAATGCTTTGACCCACCCCCTTATTTAAAAAAAAAATTACTAATTAAATGCCCAAGTACAGTTGCTTTGGCACATGCTAAGGGGATTATTTAGAAAACAAACACCTAAAATAAGCCCAGACAGAAACTACTCTGCTACAGAAGATGCTGTCTACGTGCCCTCTGCATGAAAGGGGCCGAGAGAGATTGGGGTTTTGGAGACAACATATTCCAGACGGATTGCTTGGCACAAGATGCGGTCAGAGTCAAAATAATCTTCTTGCAAAAGCAATGTTCTCCTTTGCCCGTTATGATGATGGCCACTGGAAGGAAAACCAGTGGAAATCAGAATGCTTTCACTTTGAGCCTGAGTCATTTCTCCACAGGATTTTGAGTGCTGACCCTTCTTCCTTTGCCACTACATTTATTGCAGAGCCTTTGATTCCTTCAGAATCTGCCACCCCTCATGTCAGGACCCAGTCTTTGCAGTCAGGATTTCATTGGGCCCAACAGGCTCAAATGTGAGGGGGCTTCCATCAGCTAGGACACTGATGTTGGAGTCCTTAACAGGCAGTGAACACTGATGGTTTGGAAATGTTTAATTAAATTAGGTCACAGGGTGAACTTATGACAGAGGGATCCCTGTATGTAAATTCATCAACAGCTTTCCAATTTCCATCCATCAGCTTTGTCTGGCAATGTTTAATATATATGGCCCAAGTGAACATTTACACTAAAAACATTCTGCTGAGTAATGGCCAATAAGCATAAGAAATAAGGCTCCACCTCACTAAGGGTCAAGGAAAGGTAGCATCTAAAACTCCATGTCATTCTAGAGATCGCATGTTGTAAAGAGTCAAAGATACGGCTCCTTAATATAGCTGGTGACACTCGATGTTCATGAGATGTGGAGAAACAGGCTTTCTTCTTTTTTAAAATTTTATTTATTTTGAGAGAAAGAGAGAGAGAGGAGCAGGGGAGGGCAGAGAGAGTGGAAGAGAGAGAGAACCCAAACAGGCTCTACACTGTGATCACAGAGCCTGATGCAGGGCTCAATCTCACCGTGAGATCATGACCTGTGCTGAAACCAAGAGTTGGATGCTCAACTGACTGAGCCAGTCAGGCACTTGGAGAAACAGGTTTCTTGTCCACAACTATGAGTAAAGATTGTTGCCATCTTTCTAGAAGGCATTTTGGAAGTATTTTTAAAAGCTTTAAAATACAGAAACCAATTTGTACTTCTAATGCTGTTGGACTAGCTAGTTTCAGACCAACCGTTCCATCAAGAATAACTAGAAAAATGGACAAAAATATATAAAAAACCTACTCGAAAGCATGGCAGTGACCCCAGGACAGTGAGGACTCAAGTTCCTGGAGAAGATCCTAGAGAGAAGGAAACAAAGGACGATAAGCTCAACATTTTGTGCCTCTTTCTCTCTTGAGAAATTTGCTAATTCACAAGCAATGGCTGAGAGATTGAGAAGCTGATGAAGTAACAGAGACTGACAAGCTGAAAAACTGAGCTGAACTATTGGCAGTCTTATAGGGCAGGGAGACAAAATGCAATAGGGGGTATGCAAAGGAGGAGTCCAGGTAGACATCCAGCTTTCATTTTGGAGCTCTCAAGAGCTACGTAGAGGAACCGACCATCCTGGTTTGTCTGGGACTGTCCCAGCTTTAGCACTGAAAGTCTCTTGTACAAGGCAGCCATTCAGTCCAAGGCAAACTTGGATGACTGGTCACCCTCAGTTCACCCTGGGGCTAATATTGAAGCCCAGCTTCAAATGGACTCAGTCCCTGAATAGTTAAACTAATCTTCCCCCTTCTAGATGCCTGCCAGAGGCACAAATAAATCTTCTCTGGAGAAAGATATCACTCAGGACCTCAAACTTTCTCTGCAATTGTCATCCACAATATCCAACATTCAATAAAAAAATAACTGAGTCTGAAAATGAAAAGTTTGCACCAAAAGAAAAAAAAGTGGACAATAGAAACAGAGCCACTGGAAATTCTGTTATTGCTGTTGTTGAAAACCTAAAATAACCAAGATTAGTATGTTCTAGAAATTAAGTGATAAGATGAGTATTTTCAGTACCATCCTGGAACCAATCAATGATAATTTTAGAACCTAAAAATATGGTACCTAAAATTAAGACAGCAATTAAGTTTAAAGATTAGACACAGTTGAAAAAAATAAGTGATAGTGAAAGTAGATAAGAAAAAAATATGTATATAGACTAAAGCAAGAAGAAAAAAATTTAAATATAGAAAAGAATTTAAGAGAAATATGTGTAATTTGAATCTCAGAAGGAGAAAAGAGATATTTGAAGAGATAATGGATGAGAATTGTCCAAAAATGATGAAAGACAGAAAGCCACATACTTAAGAAAACTTATAAAGCCCAAGCAATCGAAATGAAAAGGAAACCACACCTAGATACAATATAGTTGAATCTCGAAAACCAAAAAGAAAATCCTGAAAGCAGCCATGAGGGGAAAAAAAAAGCCTTGTTTCCTTCAAAGGAATCAATGAAAGCTAATGGACAGTGGAAGAATATCTTCAAAGTTCTGAAAATAAATTTCTGCCAACCTAGAATTCTATGTCCAGTAAGAATATTCTTCAAAAGTGAAGGTGATATGAAGCCATTTTCAGACAAGTGAAAACTAAGAATTTTTCACCAGAGCACTGGAATTAAAGAAACTGTTAGAAGTTAAAGTAACCAATAAGAAGCAGAAAGAAAATGGTCATAGATGAAAGAACAGAGATGCAAGGAAAGAATGAGAAGAAATGGAAAGAATGTGGGCAAATGAAGACCAATTTTACAAAACAGTAATAATATTTTGGGGACATTATAGGATATTTCACAATTATGAAAGATCAATCCACCAGGAAGACATAACAATTCTAAATTAGCCTTAAAATTGTGTAGCAAAAATTGACAGAGCTAAAATGACAACAACAACAACAACAACAACAACAACAACAACGACTAGATAAGTCTCTCATGATACTGGGAGAGAAACACACCTTTCTTAGTAACTGAAAACATAAGTAGACCAAAAAAAAAAAAAAAAGTCAGTAACAATATACAAGATTAAAACAACACATTTAATAAATGATTCAACTGGTACGTGCAGAACTCTGCACTCTCAGATTGCAGAACATGTATTCTTTTTAATTGCACGTGTGCGTTCTTTTTAACTGCACATGAAATAGTAGCTAAATGTGACCATACTCTGGGACATGATGCAAATCTCAACACATTTCCAGTCACTGAAATCATGCAGAGTGTATTGCCTAACCACAGTAAATGAAGCCAGAAATCAATAAGTAGAAATCCCCAAAAGATTTTACCTTAAGTAATATACTTCTAAATATCCCAGGGGTCAAAGAGGACCTGACAATGAAAATTAGAAAATAATTTGAATAGAATGATAATTAATAGGACAGAACAAAACCTGAACTAAAAGCTATACTGAAATGCATATGTTTGAGAAGGAAAAAGACTAAAAATTAATGACCTGGGACAAATACTGCACGATTCTACCTCTGTGAGGCACCGAGATGTAGAGTAGTCCTAATTATAGAGACAGAAAGTACAATGGTGATTGCCAAGGACTAGGGGATGCAGAAGGGAGAGGTGTCATTTAACAGGTACGGACTCTTAGTTTTATAAGAGGAAAAGAATTCTGTGGATGGCTGGTGGTAATGGTAGCACAACAGTGTCAAAGTTGGAAAGCTACTCAGCTGTGCACTTAGGGCAGTGAAGATGATACATTATATGTTCTATGTATTTACCACAATTTCTTAAAATTTTAATTAATGAGCTAAGCATCCATCTCAAGGAATTGAAAAAAGAAAACCAAAGTAAGCGTAAAGAAAATAAAAAGAAAGGGATAATAAATACAATAATAAATACAATGGCAGAAATTAACTACATGGAAAACAAATTTACAATTAAAGGTGATTAACAAAGCTAGACTTTTGTTTTTGTTTTCGTTTTTGTTTTTAATGAGTGATAACATCGATAGCAAGTTGGATTTCATGGGAAACAGATTCTGGGATGAAGATTAGCACATGGGAGATTTATTAGGGGGTGCTCCTGGGAGCCAAGACTCATGAGGGAAGGGTTGGCAGGAAAGCAGGATTGGGGAGAGGGAGAAGATGAGGTGCAATTCAGTCTAAAAAGAGATCTCAGCCAAACATGTAGGCCAGTCTGAAGCTGAATGATGGAAGAGATGTCCCAGGTTGGGGACAGGGGCGAGAATTATCTATCCCACATTGATCAGTCTTGCCTGAAGGCCATCCTAGTAAGAGTGTGTGACCTTGGGTAAGGTGACTGTCTTCAGTCAAGGCAACCCTAAGAGGGGGCTGACAGGAGGGCGCTGTGTGTCACCAGAACGCAAAGCAGCAGGGGGAATAAGCACTTCGTTTCTGACCAGATATTCTGGATGGCTCTAACATTGTGAGTAAGAAATAAAGAAAGTTAAAAATTACCACTACCAGGCAAGCAACAGGGAGCAGTGCTAAAGATCCTGTGAAAAGAAAGTAAGAGAATTTTATGGACAAAATTATGCCACTCAATTTGGAAATGTAGATGAATTCGACAAGTCCTCCCCTAAAGCAACTTTTCAAAACTGACATGAGAAGAAATGGAAAATATGAATAATAGTGTATTAAATACATAATTAGAAAACCTTCTTATAAAGAAAACTCCAGGTCCAGATGGCTTCCTCAGTGCATTCTCCCACATAAATTCCTCCAGAGAATAGAAAATAAGGAAAAAATACCCGATTTGTCATCAAACAAGCATAACCCGATACCCAAACCTGACAAGATTGTTACAGAATGGTGAAATTACAGATAAATCATTGTCATAAACATAGGTGTAAATATCTTAAACAAAATATTTGTCAACCAAGTCCATGAAATATAAAAAGATATTCCAGGAATATAGAATTGGTTTACCATTTAAGAAGGCAATGTAATTCGCCACATTGACTGAATAAAGAAGGAAGTCTTATAATTATCTCATTGTGTAAATTAAAAGTATTTCATAAAACCTAACACCTATTCATAATGAAAACTCTATATAATATAGCTTGGAATAGAAGGGAATTTCTTATCAGATAAAGAGTATCTACAAAAAATCCTACTGTAAACATCATACTTAAACATGAGATATTGCATGTTTCCCCCTTGAGACCTGGAGACAAAATCTGGACTAGAGAGGAGTAGTCTGGATGCCCGCCCAGCCTTCGGGCAGATAGACTCTTCCAGACTTCAGAGGTCGTGGGGGCGTGTTAGTGATGGAGAGTGCTCTGGCTATAGGAGGGTGTGCAGAAGACCTTTGAGAAGTAGTCAGGAGACGTGACATGGCTAAGAGGCAAGGAATGAGCTACAGGCTGGCGGTGTTGACTCTCCTTGGGCTTGACACAGCTGGCCTTGTGAGGTGATGAGTGATTGAGCCTCAGGGCATTGTTGGAGCACAAGGGTCAGGACAAAAGAGGGCCTCAGCAGTTTGGATCTTGTACAAATGGTGAGTCGGAGGCAGCATATCCTCCTTGGCTGACTGAGGGCCAAGGGCTTGAGCATCTGGCCAGGCTGTAGCCCCACTTGAGTGTGCCACAGGGCCAGGCAGGGGTAACAGACAGAAGCCAACAACAGCATGGGGTGGCCACACTGAGCGTCCCCAGGAGCCTGAGAAGCAATCTGTACACGCTCGCAACCCCCACTCGCACCTCCCACCCCAGGGACTCTTCTTGACCTTGGGAATGGGGAGAGGCATCTAGAGTGACACCAGACTTCTTACCTGCCTTGGTGGTAAGTCGTTGGCAGCAAGGCAGCTCAGAGACAAGTAAAGCTTGTGCATCTTTTGAATAAAGGGAGAGTCCATGTTGCACTGCTGAGTGCAATGGCTGGGAGAACTATAAAATCCCATGACTGCTGCAGGGACCCTCTGAAGCCAGGGAAAGAGGGAGTTTCGCCGTGGACAGGCTCTGCCTTGGAACTTTGGGTTCCTTTTATTCCCTCCAAAGAAGAGCCTGAGAAGACTGGATTCAACGGTCTAGTGCAGTGGCTCCAGTCTCTGGGTGTCAG
This sequence comes from Paguma larvata, assembly GCA_030068075.1. Lineage (NCBI taxonomy): Eukaryota > Metazoa > Chordata > Mammalia > Carnivora > Viverridae > Paguma > Paguma larvata. Next base: position 122,685,697 of record CM057827.1, on the reverse strand, counting down.
GGATACTGGGCCCCCTGCTTCCACAGGGAACTGAATCTCCAGGAAAACACATATGGTCTGAATACCCAAGTATAGGCTGAAGGAGAGAGAGTGGATATAGAGAAGAGAAGAAATGGACATATGAAGTTTTTAAGGAGAGATCATGAAGCTAAGCTCTTCCGAATGAGGCCCTTGAGACTGAGAGTCAAGGGTTGTTTCTGAGCCTCGGGGACACACTCTGGCAGCCTGACACCCATGTTGCAGCATTTCGACCTCAAAATAGCAGAAATGTCCGTTCTCTCGGAGATTCTTCTGCTCACCATGTAGAAAAATCAGTAAAACCAATTCAAGCAAGATGGCACCCCAAGGACACTCCATTGTTCCTCTTTCCAACCCAGGGACCCAGGACGAGGCCCTGAAGAGAAATGCTCCATGGCCCTCGCTTCTGGACCAACTTCCAACGTTCCGCCAGCAGGACCCCTACTTTGCACCATGGACCAGGGCATCTTACTCCACCCTTTCCATTTTTAGCTCTTAGGGGCAGCCCCCTTGTAATAAATGTGATCATAGTAGAAAACATTCTAAATACGGGGAAGCAACAAGCTAAAACATAAATCCCTCGCAATGCTTTTGATATTTATCCTTCCAGAGATTTTCCCCATATATGTATTATACCCATACTTAGCTTTTATATTTTCTAGAAAAATAAGCTTATTTCCAACATATCGTCACATATTTTGATTTATTCATTCAATCTCACAAAAATTCCATATCACTACCTGTTCTTCAATACTTTTGACTGCACAGTATTCTATTTTCTGTATTATTACAACTGAGCAAGCATCCTGTTGTTGGGCATTTAAATTGAAAATTACTCCGAAAATTCTCTTGCTATTGACACCCAATTTTTTTACGTTCTTCTGTAATATTTCTAAAAATTGTCATGAACATTCTGATCATTTCATTATTTTTTCTGGCACCTCTGTAGCCTCGAACACTGTGTTATGACATTTGCTCTCATTCAGATAGATAAATATTTACTACACACCCATATTTCTTGGAGGACCCAAAAGTAATATAAATATGTGACTCTGATCTCTACAGAGACAATAGTCCTATTTAATAAACATTTTTATTGTATTAGTTTCCTTTTGATACTGTAACAAATGGTCACAAAGTGGCTTCAAACAACACACATTTATTACCTTACAGTTTCGCAAGTCCTAAGTCCAGCATGGGTCTCAAGGGATTAAAACCAAGGATTTGGCAGGCTGCATTCCTTTCTGCAGGGTCTAGGGGATAATCCATGTCCTAGCCTCTTCCAATGTCCAAAGGCCAGTCACAGTCCTTAGCTCCTGGCCCCTTCCTCTATCTCCAAAGCCGGCAGCATTGCACCTCTCTGTGCCACCTTCCAAGGACACAGTTCTCTTCTGCTCGCAACTAGAAAAGCTTCCTCAATTCTAAAGAGTTCTAAATTCTACCCTGGAAAATCGAGGATAATCTTCCCATCTCAACATCCTTAACCTTAATCACACCTGCAATGACCCTTTTGCCCTGCGATCTAACATATTCACAGGTTCCTGGGATAAGGGTATGGACGTCTTCGGTGGTGGCGGGCCCTATTCTGTCTACACCATGATAACCACTGCCATTTGTTGAGTAATTGCTATTGTCAGTGTTGAATGAAGCACTTTATCTCACTTAACCCAGTCCCAAATCCATGAGGCAGATGCAATGATTTATCCTCTCTGAACAGATGAGGAAACTGAGGCCAAAAATAATGATTTGGAAGTTGAGGCTAATTCTCAGGAGGAACACAAGTCAGTGAGAATTGTGAGCCTTCTCACTTTATTTACTTACTTGTTTGTTTGTTTGTTTGTTTAAAGACAACATTAAAACCTTAACATAGACCCAAAACTTTCTGGGAGAATTTCTGTTTTTAATCTTCCCCTCTTTTGGGAGCTTTTGAGCTGGGTCAGGCATGAGCTCACCTGACCAGAGGCACGGGTTTCGGCCGCCATTTTGCCAACTCAGGTATATTGTCCATGGAACCAGACACAGCTCTGTGTGACTAACAGACTCCAGTAATGCTTGTGAAAGCTGTTAGGTTGCACTTGGACCTTCGTTTAAAAAAGAGCGAGGGTCTGAGTGACTTAGCTCCCATCTATTGGAGGGAGACAGATCTTATTCTGCTTTCAGAAAGGCTTCTTGACAGTCTGTGGATTGTGAATTTAGCTCATTGGCTTAGCCACAGCACAACAGAGACTGGAATGCAGCCTCCAGAGAGAATAATCGTGTGTCCTCAGACTGTGGGTCATCATCCAGCAGAGGGATACAAGAAGTATAAAAGGAACAAGTCTGAGTGGTAGCCTCCCAGTGCCTCCAGGGCAGATGAACTTTCTCTTCCTTGGAGGAACTAAAATGAGTGCGTGTTGGCATCCCTTGGGAGCAGGGTTGCCAAATTTAGGGGGGAGAAACAGGACACCAGCTAAATTTGATTTGGATTGAATTTCAGATAAACAATGACGTATAAACCTTTGCTTGCTCCACATCTTCAGGAAAGACAGCTACAAGGCATGGGTCCCCTATGAGTGAGAAAAACTAGAGAGAGGAGGCTGTATTTCACTTCTGGGGCCATGCAGGTTAGAGGGAAGGTCCAGCAGGTGACAGGAGGAAACACAGGTCAGGATCAGGAAATTGGGGCCCTTTTATAAAGCAGGTATGGACACAACCCCTTGGGGAGAGCATCCAATGTCTGATAAAATGTGGGATGGGGGCACAAGGCAATTTTTGTGAACCTCAAAGGACAGGATGACCTCAGCTGACACCTAGGCTTCACAGAAGAATGTACTAGATGCTGTAGGCATACAAAAGAGTGCACAAATATATCCCCAATGGAATCTGATGGGATTCCTTCCAAAGCAGGGTGTCAGAGGAACTAATAGGGGGCTCAGGGAGACAGAACTGGTGAGGGGTCACAAGGCAGAGGGCATAGGAAAGCACTCGCCCTGTAGGCAGTTCCTGAGTGGGATTTCATTGCCTTGGTGGGCATGCAGCCTACATGGCAACGGTGAGGATGAAAGCAGGGTATGGGTAGGATCAACATATCTGAGTCTGCTTGTGAATGGCTTCAAATGCCTGCTGAGATAATTGGATTTTGTCCACAAATTATGGATGAAGGGATGGCAGGGTGTGATCGGACCAGTGATAAAAAACAAACAAACCAAACAGCACCTCCACCAGCTAAGTAGAAGACTGCTCGGATGGATTTATGTCCGGCTACCAGAGAGGCGATGTGTCATTTTTCTCCTGGCCTGGTCCTCACTTCCCCAGCTCTGGAAATCCTAAGGAATGGAAAGCGAATAGGACTGAAATCCCTATGGGTTTAAGTGATTTGATTTTATGTGCCATTTGGAATTCTCCTACTAGGAAGTATTCACACTTGAAAGAGAAACTTTAGTCTTATATCATAACAGCTGGTCATAAAAGAGGTTGTCAAGAACTGGTTAACTAGCAAATGTGTTGACTGGACAAGCCCAGGTCTTAATTGGGAGGAAGCAGCAGGAATTTCGAGGACAAGCAATGATAGCAGAGAGTCTGTCACATCTGCCAACAGGCAGCCTCCAATTCCAGGAAGAACTGGAGAGGAGCTGGGGTTTGGCCAAGGAGGAAGTTTTATTTTGGGTCATTAAAAGCTCTCCATTAATACTTGAAATGGAAGTGTGTTTTTATTTTTATTATTTTTTAATGTTTACTTTTGAGAGAGAGAGAGAGAGAGAGAGAAACAAAGCATGAGCAGGGGAGGGGCAGAGAGAGAGGAGACACAGAATCCAGGCTCCAGGCTCTGAACTGTCAGCACAGAACCCGACACAGGGCTCGAACTCATGAACCATGAGATGATGACCTGAGCTGAGGGCAAATGCTTACCCAACTGAACCACCCAGGTGCTCCATGGGAGTGGTTTTTTGAATGGATCAGCTTACCATTGAACATTAAAAGCATTTGAGGATGCTGCATATATCTGACAACTTATCAGTCCTGGAAAGAACAGGACAGACACTTCCAGCTCAGCCATGAAGGGAAGCATTCTGGTGCACAGGAGCAGACCGATGGATGCGTGTGGCTGCAGCATTCACTTTGTGAATCCCACTGGGGCTTCTTTCACTCACTTGATAGCCTTTTGGGTTTTCCAGACAGCTGGGTGGCCCTACCAGTATGTGGTTCTAAGAAAAACCTTTGCTGCTCCCCAAGATGCAAGCATTCAGTTCATACTCCCTAACTGCAGCATCTGGATTCTGAATGGATGACTCTTTAAGGGGTCACACCTGTTCTCAGCCTTCTCCCTGGCTTGGCCACAATCTTTGGGCTTATGACTGGAAGACAGATTCCCCCCCCCAACACACTAGAGCAAACATTTGTTCTGGCATTAAGTGAGGCACAAAGACTTTAAGGGACAAAGTCCAGCTTTTGCTACATTCTCACTTCCTAGTGGCCTATTAAAGAGCTATAGCAGGCTTGTTTGAGGAACCAGTGGTCAGATGTCTTTAGCTTTAAAAATGTCAATCCTCCCAGAATGTTGCCATGGCATAAAAAGCCAACTTTTCCAGGATTATACTCTTGTGACCACAAAGGATAAATAACCCTAGGAGAGTATTCCCTGCATGAATCCGGGGTCTCTCGCTGGTGCATTTGAGACATTACAAACACAAATTCTTGAATCGTGGCCGAGTCCCGCAAGCTAAGCAGGAAGTGGTTAGGATTTGCTTCAGGTGCACTGTGGTTGTTATTTATTCCCTGAGCTCTCCAGAAAAAGCCATCCAGTCTGATTCAACTGACAGCCAGCTATTTTTGAAAACTGTTTAGCAATTGATGACTGTGTAATACCAGCTTCCGTGCACACATCGACAGGTGAGAGCAAATGAGGGCACATGACTGACCGTTAACAGCAGGTGCTTCCTAGAATGTTTGAACTTGGGCTAAGGCCCCAAAGCCAAGGCCAACAGGAATGAAGCACCTCCCATATTTTCAAAAGAGCACCAAGAAGCTACCAGGAATCCATTCTAGGGTTTGCTAAGTCTACACTGGGTTTGCAATTCTTGCTCCAGTGGCATGAGCCAACAAACTGCAGACTATTGAGAGGAACAGAGTCAGGGAGGGAGGTATTTGATAGGAGAAGTGGGGTCATCACCTGGTGGGAGGTGCTCAAGTTATGTCAAGTGATGCCAAGAGACCTCTTTAGAGGTTGGAGTGCTTGCCAAAAGAGGAGATGGCCATTGTATTTCCCAGTTAAACCTTTGCCCACTGGGTTCAATTGTCCCTAGTGTAAGATTTTCTGGAATATATTTGGTAAACATGACCTGGTGTTTGAAAATGAAAGTGAGTAAAGGGAATGATGCCTGCTTCTCTCTTAGTAAACTCCAAGGTTGAGAGACTGTCTGGACCAGCCCAAGACTGCAGGATGCAGGCAGTGGTGGGACAGCTTGCATTCAGACCGTTGGATATTGTGGGGTACTATGGGTAGTCACAGAAGGCGGCCTGCTCTAGCAGTCTTGAAGGTGCCTTGTCCCAGGGAGTGGTCTTCTGGGACAAGGGGACTCTAACAGAAGCTCAGAATGACCCCCCAGATGCAGTGGGTAAGGGGAGTGTGTTTGCTGGTCAAGCTCCCAGCAGAAATTCACTCCAGATGATAGGCATGAAAAGATTTGTACAGATTGGGTTTCCTGAGGTAAAATTTATGTAAAATGAAATTCATCCTTTTGAATGAGTTTGAATGAGTTATATCCATTGAATGAGTTTTCTCAAATGTTTACAGTTGTGTAACCACCACCACAAACACAATATAGAACATTTATATTTCCTAAGAAAAATTCCCTCATCCCCTTCTGCAGAGAATCCCTTCTTTTACCTCAGGTCCCTGGGTAACACCAGCAGGTTCTCTGTCCTTAGTTTGCTTTTGCTAGTGTTATGCCCAGAATTCGAGGACTCCAAAAACCACCAGGGAGCCGACTCTGATGCAAGAACAAAGAGCCTTTATTTGAGCTAGCTCGAGCTCAATCTCCTACCTGCACCAACGCAGCGGTGGGGAGAGAGAGAGGGGGTTGGGGAGAGAGTTCCAAAGGCGCAAGAGTTTTAAAGGAGTCTAGGGTAGTGGGAGGGGTGATGGTCATGGCCCTAGACGATTGGCTGAGGAAGGGTCAGGGTCCTGTTCCATAGGTCAAGCTTCCACGCAGGCGCTGGGGACTCAAAATGGACTCAGTCTCAGTTTGCCCTTAAACAAAATGGAGTCAGTCCAGATTTGCCCTTTCACTAGAACACCATGTAAATGACATCGTAGAGTATGCAGCCTTTTGTATCCAGCTTCTTTCACCTGGAATAATGTTTTTGAGATCCATCCACGTTGTTGCATGTGCCAATAATTTGTTCCTTTTTAGTCAGCGGATATTCCATTGTTTGGATGCAACTGTGTTTATCCATTCATTTGTCGAATGACATTTTGGTGATTATGAATAACATGGCTAAAAATACTCACATACAAGTCTTTGTATATATGTATGTTTTCATTTCTCTTGTATAAATATCTAGGAGTGGAAATTCTGGATCATGAGGTAAGTGTATGTTTAACTTGCTAGAGAGATGGCCAACTTTTTTCCAAAGGTGGTTGTATCATTTTGTATTCTCGTCAGTAGTATATGAGAGTTCCATTTTCTCCCCATGCTAGTCAACTTGGTATTGTCAGAATTTTGGCCATTCTGAGAGGTGTGTAATAGTATCTCATGAGGTTTTAATCTGCATTTCCCTAATGACTAGTGATGTGAAGCATCCTTTAATGTACTGCTTCTACATATCTTTGGTGAAGTGTCTATTCAAATATTTTGCTAATTTTTGAGTTGCTTATCTTCTTATTGAAATAAAGAATTCTTTTTATAATTTGAATACTACAAGTCCTTTGTCAGATAAGTACTTTGCAAATATTTGCTCCCAGTCTATGCCTTGTCTTTTCATTTTTAAAACAATGCCCTTTGAAAAACAAGTCTTAAAACTTTTTTTACAAAGTCTGATTTATCAATTTTTTCTTTTGTAATTGATACTTTTTGTGTTGTAGCTAATAAATCTATGCCTGATGCAAATTCACACCGGTATTTACCTATCACTCCTTCTCAAGGCTTTATAATGTTAGCTCTTATATTTAGGTCCATGATCCACTTAGAGTAAATTCTAAAATATGGTGTGAGGTGAGGACTGAGGTTAATTTCAAACGGATATCCAATTATTATGACTCCTTTTGCTGAAAAGAAAAAATACTCCTTTTATTTTAAATATTTATTTTCTTAATTTATTTTGAGAGAGAGAGAGAGAGAGGGAGGGAGGGAGAGAGAGAGAGAGAGAACGCTCATGAATGGGGGCAGGGCAGAGAGGGAGATAGAATCCCAAGCATGCTCCACATGGGGCTCAATCCCACAACCCTGGGGATCATGACCTGAGCCGAAATCAGGAGTCAGATGCTCAACCCACTGAACTACCCAGGTGTCCCCAAAGAGTCTTTTTATAGTGAAACATAAAATACTTGCAGAAGACCACATGTATTATAAGTGTGTGTATCTCAATGAATTTTCACAAACTGAATAGACCTATGTTATCAGACCACAGATGAGGAAACAGACCATTTCTAGCTCCCCAGAAACCCTCTCTTATTCCCTCCTATTCCACTGGCCCCACCCTACCCTTGATAGCCACTACCTTGACTTCCAATAGCTAAGATTAGTTTTGCTTATCTTTAAACTTTGTATAAATGTGATTATATAAGATGATTTCTTTTAATCTGTGTTCTTTAGCTCAACATTATATTTGTAAGATTCATGCATGTTGTTGCCTATTATTGTAGATCACTGATTCTCACTGTTGTGCTGCATTCTGCTGAATGACCATACTGCGATTCATTTATCCATTCTTTCATTAATATTCATGTGTGTAGTGTCCAGGTGGGGGCTTTTATGATTGTGAACACACACACATTTTAACTGGGTGTATTTCTAGGAATGAAACTGTGAGTGTGTAGGTTTTGTGTATGCTCAGGTTTAGCAGACACATCAAACAGTTCCAAAGTGCTCACACCACTTTACACCCCCTCCAGCCCTCCAGCAGTATAGGAGAGTTCTAGTTGCTCCACATCCTCATCAACACTTAGCATTTTCCACCGTTTTTATTTTAGCCATTCTAGTGACTATGCAGTGGTATCACATTGAAGTTTTTTGTCAGCAATTTCGTGATGACTAACAAGGTTGAACTGCTTTCCATAGTTTATGAAACACATGAAAGAGAATATTTTGATATGTTCTTTTGTAAAGTGTCTTTTCAAGTGTTATGTTCATTTTTATGTTAGGTTATGTCTTTTTCTTATTAGCATGTAGGCGTTAAGTATGTATTTTATATAAGTCTTTTGTCATACTTCCATGTTGCCGATAGCTATTTCCAATATCCCATTCTATGTGTTGTTTTTTGAAGAATTTTCCTGAAAGCACTACTTCAAGTGGGATGTTGAGTACCTGGGTCCAGCAACAGCAGGGAGCCATTCCTGCTATAAGGATGAAGGTCAGGGGATTACATTTTTTTACCTGAGCCAAGCAAGGGCTGGAACTGGGGAAGCGGGGCAGCCCAGCTGGAGCTATGGTCATGAGGGCCACACCACTGCAAGGTGCTGCCCTGTAGCAGGGAAAGAAAGCTTCGAATTCCCCTGTCCTCCCACCTTCCCTTCTTCTGCGGGGGCTTTCATTGACTGAACCCAGAAGTCATCAAGGAAGCCTGAAAGGTGTAGTCCCCAGGAGTCACCCTCTGGGTCACAGAGGAAGACAGAGAAGGAGGAGGCACAGCTCAGGGAAGAGAGTGCAGTGGAGATTAACCAGCAAAGAGAAGGTTCAAGAGACTTCCCAAAACTGTTATCTCTCATATTAAGACAGCACACAGTGTGTATGTCTTCAGAGAGCCTCTAAAGAATCCATAATATATGGTCCTTGAAAGAGCCAGCGTTTGGAGCATTGCCATGAAAGGATTATGACAGCAGAACTAGTTCAGTGAAAACGAAAAACAGTTTGTTGCTCCTTCCCTTTATTATTCCACTTTCCTTGCCCTAAACCTAGAAGAGCCAGGACAGAGGGAGAGTAAGGGAGAGAGAAAACTAGAAAAAGGACACATGATGCCCCTCACCACCACTGGCCTTGCCACAGATCCTGCCTGCGCTGGCACTGGGCCAGGGTAGAGTTTGACTTGGATGTGAGATTCAAATTTTGATTGAGACTGGACTGGACTGAATACCCGAAAGTGAGCCATCTTTACAGAAACGAGGCTAGTTCTTATCATTAAAAATGCCTGGAAAGCTAAGGTGGGCTGGCTCACTAAGAGGTCATCAAGGGAGGGAAGAGGTGAAAGAACTTACCTGGAGGCTGAGGTGGAAGGAAAATCAAGCCATTTCCTGTTTGTTCCTCACTAGTTCAGTCTGTTCAAGAAAAACGGTTTTAAATAACTCAAATTTCTCTCTCTTTTCCAACAGGCTTGAGACTACGTACTTTTCATGCATTGTCTCAGTAACACAACCACTCCGTGGGAAAATACTAGTATAATCTCTGCTTTATAGATGCGGAAATTAAGGGACGGGAAGTTATAAGGCCATATTAGCCTGGTTTCAAGTCTAGCAAATGTGATTCCAAATACGAGCTGCAGTTTTAGGTTCACAGAAAATTTGAGGGGAAGGCACAGAGAGTTGCTTTTAACCCCTGTCTCACACCTGTGCAGCTTCCCACACTATCATTGTATCACAATGGTACTTTTATTACAGTTAGTGAACCTACACTGACATATCATTATCATCCAAAGTCCACAATTCACATTAGGGTTTACTCTTGGTGTTCTGCATTCTACAGGTTTGGACAAACGTATAATATGTATTCACCATTAAAGAATCATACAGAGTTATTTTCACTGCCCTAAATTTCCTTTGTGCTCTGCCTATTCATCCCTCCCACTGCCTTCAACCCTGGCAACCACGGATCTTTTTAATGTCTCCATAGTTTTGCCTTTTCCAGAATGTCATATAGTTGGGGTTATAGAGTATGCAACATTTTCAAATTGACTTCTTTCACTTAGTAACATGCACTTAGGTTTCCTCTATGCCTTTTCATGACTTGATAGCTCTTTCACTTTTTAGTGCTAAATAATATTCTATTGTCTGGATGAACCACAGTATCTTTATCCATTCACCTCTTGAAGGACATCTTGACTGCTTCCAAGTTTTGCCAGTTATAAATAAAGCTGCTACAGACATCTGTGTGCAGGTATTTGTATAGATTTAAGTTTTAAGTTCATTACGGTAAATTAATACCAACAAGTACAATTGCTGGATTATGTGGCAAGAATTTGTTTAGTTTGGTAAGAAACCACCAAACTGCCTTTCAAAGTGACTGTAGCATTTTGCATTCCCACCAGCAATGAATGAGAGTTCCTGTTGCTCCACATCTTTATCAGCATTTGGTGTTGTCAGTGTTCTGAATTTTGGTCATCTAGTATGTGTGTAGTAGTATCTCATTGTTTTAATTTGCATTTCCCTAATGATATATGATGTGGAGCACATTTTCATGTGCCTATTTACCATATGTATATCTTCTTTGGTAAGATATCTGAGAGAGTCTTTGGACAGTTTTTAACCGAGTCATTTGTTTTCTTATTCTTGAGTTTGAAGTGTTCTTTGTATATCGTGGATAACAGTCCTTTTTCAGATGGTCTTTGCATATATTTTCTCCTGGTCTATGACTTGTCTTCTCATTCTCTTGACATTATCTTTCGCAATGCAGATATTTTAATTTTCATTAAGTCTGGCTCATCAATTGTTTCTTTCATGGATTGCATCTTTGGTGTTGTATCTAAAAAGATATCACCATACCCAAGGTCATCTAGATTTTCTCCTAAGTTATATTGTAGAAGTCTTATAGTTTTACATCTTACATTTAGGCCTACGATCCATTTTGAGTTTATTTTTGCGAGGTTATAAAGTATGCATCTAAATTTATTACTCTGCATGGGGGTGTGCATTTGTTCCAGTGCCATTTGTTGAAAAGGCTGTCTTTGCTCTACTGTATTGCTTTTGTTCCTTTGTCAGAGATCAGTTGACTAGATTTATGTGGGTATATATCTGGGCTCTCTATTCTGTTCTTTTGATCTAGTTGTCTATTAGTTTGCTAATGCCACACTGTCTTGGTTACAGTAGCTTTATATTAACTTTTTAAGTCAGGTAGTGTCAGTCCTCCAACTTTGTTCTTCTCCTTAAATATTGTGTTGATTATTCTGGATCTTTTGCCTCTCCCTACAAGCTTTAGAATCAATTTGGCAATGTCCACAAAATAACTTTCCAGGATTTTGATTGGAATTTCAGTGAATCTAGAGATGAAGTTGGGAAGAACTGAAATCTTGATAACATTGAGTCTTCCTGTCCATGAACATGGAATATCTCTCCATTTATTTAGTTGTTATGCAATTTAACTCATCAGAGTGTATTAGTTTTCCTCATATAGATTTTGTACATATTTTGCTAGATTTATACCTAATTACTTCATTTGGGGGAGTACTAAGGGATCTACATGGTACTGTATTTTTAATTTCAATTCACTTGTTCATTGCTGGTATATAGGAAAGTGATTGACTACTACATATTTTCTAAGGCTTATGGAAGAATAAACTAGTATCATCCACATATAGAAACATGAAATCCACAATGTTAGAATTATGAATGCTTAAAGCAGCCCAGACAAGAAGACAAACCCAAACCACCAATAGAAGGATGAAATACAATATGGTCCAATATATATCCTTAAAGTTTTGACACAACCCTCAGTCTGAATTGTGAAGATTGATCTTTAGTTCAGTCCAGTCAGCAGAAATTGACTGTGCAATTTTCCGTTGTATTTATTATACAGACTTTGTATATTCTAGAAGGTTCCTTTAGTGCTCCACCGTTGTACTTTCTGCCCCACCAATTTGAGGGCATGCAAATTCCACAAAGTCATCAATAAGAACAGGCTATGCTCTTTCTTCATGATAATTAGACGTGTTATCTACAATCATTGTACTGAAGTCTAAAAGAAGATTCCGAGTATTTTTTTGGTATTGATCATTTACGAAGTTCCAATAAAAGTTTATTCCATAAGTCTAAGAATTTATATGCCCTTAAACACTAAATTCCTGTAGGCAATGACCATTTCTAGATCTAATCCTTTTTGTCTTGGAATCTTTGCAAAATTGAAAGTAAGCTTGTAAAAATCCTTAAATCATCCTGGTTCTTTCAATTCTTCTTCCATCTTGGGTATCTGGGTGTGTAGTTTTTCTGTGTCATACCATGCATGAATTCCTGTTTGGAAAACTTGCACTGTGTTGCTGCTCTGAACTTTCACACAATGATCAATACACTGATGCTGGCTGGATCGAAGGCCAGGTCATCACAGAAGTGCTGTATACCATGTATTCCAATTTTATTTTCATCTTGAGGATCTTTGTATCTATTGTACAGTTGTTCTAACATCTTTCTGCCAATGATCCTTTTATACTTTCTCATATATAAAGTTCAAGATTTTGGAAAAACAAGTCTGTTGCAATATCTAACTTCCAGTCATCTTGAAACAACTTTCTGCTGTTTTTTCACTTGAGTGTGTGAAGACAACAAACTGATGAATTTTATCCTTCTATGATGATTTCAACTTGCTCATGTGGTGTCCTCCAGGCCTCTCCCCTCCTCCTTTGACTCTGCAGTTAATCAGTTCCAGGAGTTTTTTGTAGATTCTTTCAGATTTTTGACATAGATGATCATGTCATCTGTGAACAAAGATAGTTTTATTTCTCCCTTCCCAATTTATGTACCTTTATTTTATTGTCTTGGCTTATTGCATTATTTTAACTTCTAGTACAATGTTGAAAAGGAGTAGTGAGAGGGGATATACTTGCCTTGTTCCTGATCTTAGCAAGAAACTTCTGAGTTTCTCACAACTACATATGATGTTAGCTATAAGGGTTTTTGTAGATATTTTTTACTAAGTGGAGGAAGTTCCCCTCTATTCCTAGTGTATTGTGGGTTTTTATCATGAATGTCAGATTTTGTCAAATGCTTTCTCTGCACCTATTGTTATAATCATGTGGGGTTTTTTTCTTTTTAGTCTGTTCATGTGGTGGATTACACTGACTGATTTTCAAATTTTGAAGCAGCCTTTCAATACTTGGGATAAATCCCACTTGGTCATCGTCTATAATTTTTAAAATACATTGTTGAATTCAACTTGTGAATATTTTGTTGAGGAATTTTGCATCTATATTCATGAGAGATACTGGTCTGTAGTATTATTTTCTCGTAATATGTTTGTTTGGTTCTGGTATTAGGGTCATACCAGCCTCTTATAACAAGTTAGGAAGTATTCCTTCTGCTTGTATTCTCTGAAAAAGATTGTAAGGAATTGATATCATTTCTTCCTTAAATGTTTGGTAGAATTCACCAGTGAACCTATCTGTTTCAAAGGTTATTAATTCCATTTATTTAATAGATATAGGCCTATTTGGACTACCTATTTCTTCTTTTGTGAGTTTTGGTAGATTGCGTATTTCAAGGATTGGTCCATTTCATCTAGGTTATCAAATTTGTGAGTGTAGAGTGGTTCATAATATTCTTTTATTATTCTTCTAATGTCCACAGGCTCTGCAGTGATGCCCCTTCTTTCATTTCTGGTATTAATAATTTGTATCCTCTCTTTTAGATAAAAGAGAGTTGGCCTGGCTAGAAGCTTATTAATTTTATTAATCTTTTTAAATAATCAGCTTTGATATTGTTGATTTCTTTCTATTGATTTCCTGTTTTCAATTTCATTGATTTCTGTTCTAATCATTATTATTTCTTTTCTTTATTTTTAACGTTTATTTATTTTTGAGAGACAGAGATATAGCACAAGTGGGGGAGGAGCAGAGAGAGAGGGAAACACAGAATCCAAAGTGGATCCAGGCTCTGAGCTGTCAGCACAGCGGGACTCCAACCCACAAACCACGAGATCATGACTTGAGCTGTAGTGGGATGCTTAACCAACTGAACCACCCAGGTGCCCCTATTATTTCTTTTCTTATGCTTACTTTGCATTTAATTTGCTCTTCTTTTTCTAGTATCCTAAGATGAAAGCTTAGATTATTGATTTTAGATCTTTCTTCTTTTACAACATACGCATTCAATGCTATAAATTTCCTTCTAAACACTGCTTTCACTGCATCCCACAATTTTTTAAGTTATGTTTTTATTTTCATTTAGTTTAAAATATTTAAAAATTTCTTTTTCTTTGGCCCAGGTGCTATTTAGAGGCATATTATTTGATCTACATATATTTCAGAATTTTCCAGTTACTTTCTGTTATTGATTCTTAGTTTAATTCCACTGTGGCATGAGGTCAGATGTTGTGATTTCTATTCTTTCAAATTTGTTAAGGTGTGTATTATGGCCCAGATGTTCTATGTCTTGGCGAATGTTCCATCTGAAGTTGAGAAGAGCATGCAATCTCTGTTGTTACATGAAATAGTCTACAGATATCAATTATATCCAGTTGATTATAGGTGTTGTAGTTCAATGTGTCCTTGATTTGTTGTCTGATGGATCTGTCCATTTATGATAGATAAGTATTGAAATTTCCCACTATGATCATGAATTCAAATATTTCTCACTGCAATTCTATTAGTTGTTACCTCACATAGTTTGACACTCTGTTGTTAGCTACATACATGTTAAGGATTGTTATGTGTTTTTGGAGACTTGACCTCTTTTTTATTATTTATCCCTGATAACTTTCCTTGATCTGAAGTCTGCTCTGTCTGAAAAATGTAACTACTCCCACTTTGTTTTGATTAGTGTTAGTATGGTATATTTTTCTCTATCCATTTACTTTTTATATATGTGTGTCTTTAATTTAAAGTGGATTTCTTCTAGACAGTAGTTGGATCTTATGTTTTATTTTATTTTATTTTAATTCCATTATAGTTAACCTACAGGGTTATATTAGTTTCAAATGTACAATATAGTGACTTAACAATTCCATACATCACCCAGTGCTCATCATGACAAGTGCACTCCTTAATTCCCATCATCTATTTAACTCGTCTTCCTGCCCACCTCCCCTCTGGTAACCATCAGTTTGTTCTCTATAGTTAAGAATCTGTTTCTTGGTTCATCTCTCTCTCTCTCTTTTCCTTTGCTTGTTTGTTTTGTTTCTTAAATTCCGCATATGAGTGAAATCACATGGTATTTGTCTCTCTAGTTGGATCTTATGTTTTGATCTCGTCTGATAATCTGTCTTTTACCTGGTGCATTTGGACCATTGACATTCAAAGCGATTACTGATACAGCTGGATTAATATGTACCATATTTATTACTATTTAATTTTTGTTGCCTTTGTTTTTTGCTCCTAATTTTTTCTTCCATTCTTTTTCTGCCTTTTGTGGTTTTAATTGATTATTTTATGATTCCATTTTTTCTCCTTTCTTAACATACAAGATATACTATTTTTGTTAACCTTTTTTAGTGGCCAGCCTAGAATTTGAAATACACATTTACAACTAATTGAAGTCCACTTTCAAATAAAACTGTACCATTTCGTGGGTAATGTGAGTACCTTGTAATAACAAAATAATCCTAATCCCTACCTCCCATACCTTGTATTATTGCTGTTATTCATTTCACTGGTATATAAGCATATATGTGATATATACACAAGCATACATACACTGCTTTTGTTATTATATTGAACAAACTTATCTGTTAGTTTATTTAAGATAAGAAAGGGGCGCCTGGGTGGCTCTGTCGGTTGAGTTTCCAACTTTGACTCAGTTCGTGATCTTGCAGTTCATGAGTTCCAGCCCTGCATGGGACTTGCCACTGTTAGCTGTTAGCACAGAGTCCACTTCAGACCCTCTGTCCCTTCTCTCTCCGCCCCTCCCCAACATACACTCACTCTCTCTCAAAATAAATAAACGTAAAAAAAGAATAAGAAAAATAGAACCTTTTGTTTTACCTTTAGTTATTTTTTTTCCTCAGCACTCTTCCTTATGCTATATAGATCTGAGTTTATGACTATATTATTTTCTTTCTCTCTAAAGAATTTCTTTTCATGCTTTGTTCAAGGCAGATTCACTGCTAAAAAAATTCCATCACTTTTTGTGTTTTGAAGTCTTTATTTCTTTTTTCACTTTTGAAGGATAATTTTTCAGGATATGGAAATCTAAGTTGAGAGTCATTTTCTTTCAACTATTTCACTCCATGTTCTTCTTGCCTGTGTGGTTTCTGAGGAGAAGTCAGATATAATTCTTATCTTTGTTCTTCTATAGAAAAGGTGTCCCCCGCAAACTGGTTTCATGTAGGCTTTTTTTCTTTACCTTTGATTTTACATAGTTTGAAAATGATAAGCCTACGAGCAGATTTTGTTTTTGTTTTTTTATTTTTTTGCATTTATCCTGCTTAGGGTTCTCTGAGATTCCTAGATTTGTGGTTTGGTATTTGGCATTCATTTAGGGAAATTCTCAGTCATTTTTGTTTCAAATTTTGCTTCTCTCTCTTCTTTCTCATTCTGTTTTTCCCATTATGCATATGTTATACCTATTGTATTTGTCCCACAGTCCTAGGATATTTTGTTTTGCTTTGTTCAGTATTTGTTCTCTCTGTTTTTTGCTTTTTGTGGATTCTGTTGATGTATTTTCTAGCTCACAGATTCTTCCCTCAGTTGTGTTTAGTGTACTAGTAAGCCCATCAAAGGCATTATTAATTTCCGTTAGTGTTTTTTATCTCTAGCATTTCTTTTTGATTCTTTCTTATGATTTCCACCTCTCTGCTTTCAAAGCCTAACTATTTTTGTATGCTGTGTACTTTATCCATTAGAGCCCTTTGCATGTTAATCACAGTTATTTTAAATTCTTAGTCTGATAATTCCAACATTGCTGCCACATCTCATTCTGAAGCTAGCTCTGCCTCTTCAAATTGTAGGTTTGGGGGTTTGGTGTGGGGAGGGTGTCTTTTTTTTTCTTTTTGCCTTTTTATATGCCTTGTAGTTTTTTTTCTTGATAGCCAGACATGATGTACCAGGTAAAAGGAATGGCCATAAGTAGGGCTTTAATAATGTGGTGGTGAGACATGGCGGGAGAGGAAGCATTATATGATCCTATGATTAGGTAGTCTTTTAGTAAAGCTATGCCTCTTCACCAGTTTCTCAGCTATAATCTTCTCCCTTCTGCAGGACAGGAAGGCTAGAGCTCACTGGAGTTGGATATTTCCCTTTCTCTAGGTCAGTTAAGCTCTGATAAAAACCCAGCAGGTTAGGCTCTGATTAACTAGTTTTTCCTGAAGGCAGGCCTTGTTAAGGAGAAGAGAGTGCTGTAGCATATTTCAAAATGCTTCCTTTCCCCCTCCTCCTGCCAAAAATATGGGGGAATTTTTCTTCCCTGATATTTACTGTGAGAACCTGGTTGAGATCCTGGAGCTAAATTTCACAAAATTGCAAAGGACCCTTGTGACTGGGTCCCCCAGTGTTTTTAACTCTCAGACTGTCCACACTGAATTGTCCAGCAATTCACCAGTTAAGGTTCAGGTTTTCCTACGCTGGCACTGTTACTCTCAGTGGTTTCCAGCTGTGGGTTTGCTCCAGTAAGCTGTGACTCCTTATATCCACCTGTCTGTCTCTTCAGTGTTGGCAGCAATGGTTTCCCCTGTATTCTCTCCTACAGATCCAAGAAGAGTTGTTGATTTTTCAAACTATTCAGTTTTTTTTGTTTTGTTTTAGTTTTAGTTTTTGTTTTTTTACTTGTGAGGATGGAATGGCAACTTCTAAGCTCCTTGCATCCAGAACTGGAAAACTCCTGAGCTAAACTTTTAATGGATCTACACACCCTTTGTGCTTCACTTAGTGGCCTGAAAGGTTGGTATTATGAAGTATTCTACTGGTTTGAAGATGTGGAGACTGGTCTGATCATTCAAGCTGAGCGAGCAGCTGAACAAGCAGGGACAGGCCAAAGCTTCCAGCCAGAGCTGGTGGAAGGGTAGGAGAGGTCCCACATCCCCAGGAAGTTTGGGAGGGAAGACAGACGGAGACCTTGTTATGTAACCACCCCTATAGTAGCAAAGCTACTCCTCCAACCAATGTCTCCACCTCTGGCTCCCAGGTAACCCAGAGAACCCCATCTGATCCCTCCCATGGTGCAAGCTGTGCCTGGAGAAGCTGCTTGGGTACAAAAAGTTCTGGGGCTGCACCACTCAGTGGGGAAGGGAGGCAGGAATGGGAGAGCAGAGGGAGGAATCATTACCATATGATCAGGCTGTGGAGGCTCCATAGCAAAAAAAAAACCCAAGAAGATGAAATCAGAAATGAGGGTGGAAGCCAAAAAGGCAGCCAAGTAGGTAAGCTGGAGGGGCAAAGGAGCAGTACATGGTATGGGTGATATTAATGAGAAGCAAGAAGCAGAGGAGGCTCATGTTGCCCTCCTGCCCATTACAGGTTAGTATTTGGTTGGCTATCGCTGTCCCTAGAAGGTGGTAGTCTGATGGCCCTGAGCATTTCCATTACAGCTGTCCTGGCCCTGGGAGAGCTGTCCATTTAATGGCTATATTACCTAAACTACCTCCTTGAGAGTCACGATGCTTCCTCCACTCATGTACACCAGCACTCCACTAAAAAGGCACATTTTCTTTCACCCAAGCTGTCACTCACTCAAAGGACACTCATTTTAGACATGTATCATCTGGTTTTGAACTCAGCCCAGAACCCAGTCCCAACCAACCTTGCCTTCTTATGCAGTCAGGCCACCCTGGACAGCCCAAGTCTCCCAGAGTACCTTCACTGAACCTGCCGCTGGGCACTGCACACTGGTTGTTCCCAATTTTTGCCCCAGAAGCCCCTGGCCTCAGACAACCTGCATGGAGACCCCTCCATATGTGGGCTTGTTTTAGGGTGTGACTGTGCACCCTGCAGTAAACCTGCCTAGGCATAACGTGACCCCTTCCTCTACCCTGGTCACAAAGATGTGACACTGTAAGTAAAAGACCATGCTGGAGTAAAAATGCACTATTGCAATGACAGGACCACATGTTCACTAGGGAAACAGGATCCCCACACTCTTCCTGTTTTCCATGTGATTACTCTAGTTTCTCAAATATGACTGGGAATGGAAGACTAGAGTTTCTGGATCCCACCTTTCACTGTGTTTTTTTTTTAGTGTTTATTTATTTTTGAAAGACAGAGCGTGAGCAGGAGAGGGGCAGTGAGAGAGGGAGACACAGAATCCGAAGCAGGCTCCAGGTTCTGAGCCATCAGCACAGAGCCCGATGCAGGGCTCGAACTCACAGACCGTGAGATCATGACCAGAGCCGAAGTCGGCCGCTTAACCGACTGAGCCACTCAAGTTCCCCTCACTCTGTTTTGAAAACTGGGATAACATTTGCTCGGCTATCAGGCTTTTAGTCCATCTCCTTTTTGGCAAGATTTTCCTCAAGGATCTAGGACAAAGTGTTATTTATCACTTCAAAAAGTGCTGAAAAAAGCAGAGCAAAACCACAATGAAATACCACTTCATACCCACTAAGATGGCCATACTTTTTTTTTAAGGAAAATAAGTGTTGGCAAGGTTGTGGAGAAATTGGAACACCTGTGCACTGCTGGCAAGAATATGTAAACTGGTGGAGCCACTGTGGAAAGCAATCTGGAAGTTCCTCAGAAAGTTAAACATAGAGTTACCATGTGACCCAGCAATTCCACTCCTAGGTATAGACCCAAGAGAATTGAAAACAGGTATTCAGACATGTCCATGAACACTCATGTTCATAGCACCACTATTCATAATAGCCAGAAGCTAGAAATAACACAAATGTCCATCAATGGATCAGTGAATAAACAAAATGTGATATGTACATTTGATGGAATGTTATTCAGCCATAAAAAGGAAGGAAGCATTGATACATGCTACAATGTGGATAAACTTCAAAAAATTATGCTGAATGAAAGCGTAAGTGAAAGAGGCCAGAATAAAGGTCACATATTCCATTCATGGATTGGTTCCACTTGTATAAAATGTTCAGAATGAGTAAATTCATAGAGACAAGAAAACAGGTTGATGGTTGCTGGGGGCTGGGAAGATGGGGCAATGGAGAATGGGGAGCAATTGTTTGATAGGTATAGGACTTCTTTTCAGGGTGATTAACATATTTTGAAACTAGATAGAGGTAATGGTTGCATAACATTGTAAATGTACTAAACACCACTGAACTGGTCATTCTAAAATGGTTAATTTTATGTTATGTAAATTTTTAAAGTGTCAGGTGTGAAGTGGAGTTTGGAGACTCAAGGTCATCTGGAATCTTCTTTTCCTCTCTTGAGCTACTAAATGGGTGCCCAATTAGATTCATTCATTACTGTTTTTCCAATGGGTCTTTGTTTATCAATCTCAGGATGCTGTGGAGAGGATTCGCTGTATCTCTATTTTAAATTCCATGGTCTCTAGAGGAGCATTATTGCCAACTCATCTTGCAGATAGAGAAGACAGAGAATTAAAGTGACTTTCCCAGGTCACTTGTCAGGGTAACAATGAGGCTAGATATGAGCTTGCCCAGCCCTGGCACTCTGCTTTGCTCCCAGCAGCTGTAATGTGGAAGGACAGAGGGCATACAACAGTCAAAAAAAACCACACTGCTATCCAGCAGGGAGACTGAGCTAAGCAAAGCCCACAAGAACTGAGGGGTAACGCTGCTTTAACAAAACTTCTTGTCTTCTTGATACTGTCTAGTTTCCCTGGAAACTCCCAGCCTACTTCCCTACTCTGCCTTCTGAAAACTACCTTCCTTTGCTTGCAAATGAATGGCTGCTTGGGGCACTGTGGCCCTGCTCCTGTCAGGAGTGGGCAGCTGACCCTGGCTTGGACAATTCATCATCTTCTTGAGGAGGTTGGAACTGGGACTTAGACCCCTCCAGGACCCGGACCCTAAGATATAAAATTCGTAAGGTACTAGAGTTTATGTTACCCTAAGATAGTGACCAGAGAAAGAGGCAAAGGAAACCATAGAGACAGAATTTTCTCACTTCCCTACCATGCCCTTATGCGGCTATGTTCCTGAGGCCCAGCTCCTTCTCCCTTGGGATCTGAGGAGCACCCCAGGGTGCTGCTGGGCCAGGCTGTGTACATTAGCACCCTCACAACCCACCCAACTCCTATCCAGTAATCTAGAGGATGGAAAGCTAATGTCCACATTTCCCAGACTCCCTGGAACTGAAGGTTCTACATGTGACCAAGATCCCACCAGGTACGTACACTTGCAGAATGCTTGGAAGTTGGTAATGAGTGCCCCAGAGTTGTGGCTACAATTCAGGGGGATCAGACCTTCTATAAGTAAAGTGACCAGGGGCTCAGTTTTCCTAAGCAACTGAGGTGGGAAAGTCTATTGCCCCAAACCTAAGTGGTGACAGGGGCAGAAGTGCTGTGGGGCTTTCAGAAGACAAATCCTGTGATCTAGCTGGGCATCTCTTCTGGCCGTGGGATCTAAGCTTGGGTCCTTGACCGGCCCAGAAATTCTATCCACCATGTAATACTGTACATAAATCCCTTTCTCTTAAACAAACTCGTGGACTCTGTAGTCTGTAGCTTACAAAGAATGTATTTATACATCCCACAATCATAGATTCCTCCAGATAGTCTAACTTGAGTGTCTGCCACTTGCAAGCAAAATAGTCTTAATCAATACAATAACCAAATTCACTATCCAAATTGTCTATTTTTTTAAAGCAACTCTAAAAGGAGTTGGAAAAATTATTCTATCCAAATAAATAGATGTCCCCATTTTCAGGTAGCTCTGAGAGTACCCTCTAAGTGAAAACATCTGAAATTTCATTTTTATAGAATGGGAAATATGTGAGTGATACAAGTTAATCCACTTGCGGGGAACACTGACTAGTTGAAATTTTATCAATAAAATGTTTAAAATTAAAAAAGTATTTAAAATGAAAATACTCATCTTTATTGGGTCATTAGCTCTAACGTGCTTGAGTTCTGAGGGCATGAGGCCCAGAGAGTTGCTCAAGAACACACAGAGAGTAACAGGATTAGAACGAGAAGTCATATCTCTTAGCACTGGTCTCATCTCTCCCCCAAAGCACAGTATGTCCGGAGGCTAAGATTTCAGAGCTGTGACTTAGCCAGAAACAACAGAAGAAAGAAAAGAGATCAGAGCCTCATCCCATATTTTTTATTTATGACCGTGCTAGCAGAATTACAAGTCAGAAGAATGGATCTGTGAAAGATGTATTTGGCCGAATCCTTGTTTGTTATACCTTTTCTGAAGGGAGTTATCAATTCACAGGGAGGACCGTGAGTTCATGCCCCGTTCTTCCCTCTCCCCTGTTGCCAGCCTTGCCCACACTGGATAAGGTGTACCTCGATTTTTCACCCAGCCCTTCACACAGATTGGACTAATGTGTCTAAAAG
This sequence comes from Paguma larvata, assembly GCA_030068075.1. Taxonomy (NCBI): domain Eukaryota; kingdom Metazoa; phylum Chordata; class Mammalia; order Carnivora; family Viverridae; genus Paguma; species Paguma larvata. Next base: position 122,663,205 of record CM057827.1, on the reverse strand, counting down.
TTTCGTGAAGTTTCTGCTGAAAGAAATGTTGCTTCATTCCTAAAGAGACTCACTCCAACAGAAGCTCCTTTTTTTCTTTTTAAACAAAGCAAGGGAACAGTCTGTAGCAACTATCATAAATAGAGATTTGTCATGTCAGGGAAAGGTGCTGCCAGAATGGATGGGCAGTCTGAAGTCGTGATTGCCTTTTCCATGGTGCCGGTGAGAAGCCCACCTCTGGCCCCCCGCCAGGTGCTTACAAAAACTGAAGTATAAGTAGGGTTAGCAACTAGCCCCAAAGCGTGGCTTCTCCTCATACAAATGCTACTGAAAATTCACTCAGAGAAGAGGCAAGAACTTCATCAGATTAGCAGAGAAAGAAAGAAACAATGACTTTGTCATGAGCAAATCACTGAAAAATGAGAAGGGCTGCTTATTACCTAATGTGTCTTCTGGAGATAGATGGTATTTCAAGGAGTCAACCAAACAGGAAATGAATCAGTGTTTGAAATAACAGTAGCTACACAAGATTTTTCTTAATTCTCTCCAGACTTGAAAACAATAACAATGTCAGTGTCCAGGAGACATAAGTTCTCTGTCGTGTATTGAGGAATAACACCAAGTTCAACAGCCCTTAAAGGTCTTGGAGTTGGCTCTTTTTGAAACAGTGGATCTCACACTTTAATGGAAACCTTAACCACCTATTTATATTTGCCATAAAGACCCAGGGTAGCAGAAACTAAGAGTTTTGCTTTGAATGTCCTTTCTCAAATGAATGGTGGTAGCATTATCTGACCATTTCCTAACTAATGTGGAAATGGGAAGCCATATTGCCTACTTTGACTTCTTCCCTTCAATGGATGGAGGTGCTTTTCCTACAGGATTGAACCCCATCCCCAAACCAGGAGGCTGGACAGGTCGACCTGGTGTCTAACCATGGGCAGGAGGGGTAGGACATGAACGGGAACCTCCAGAGGAAAAAACCACCATGAAGGCTACCAGCAAGGAGTCCTACTGGTCTCTGGCAACAATTAATGCTATTTCTAAGGACAGAGGGAGCCTGAGGTGCAATCAGATAAAGAAACATAATAACAACTGGATTTATTGTCCAAAGAACAAAAGAATATAATGCAGAACGAAAGGGGCAGAGACATAGAATTATGAGAAGAGATGATAGACATGAGGGATCTGTCATGATGGAAACGTACTTCAAGGTTCCCAGCCACTCTCATGGCCAGCAGAGAGGCCATGGAACAGAAAGGCTCACAGGTCATACCAAGTTTCTCAAATCACACTTGTATTGAACTAATTTAAAACATACAGAGAGAAGCCTGTGGAAGAGATAGGAGAGACTGACACACTCAGGATAGAAGTAAACAGGGCATTTGCATGTCTGACCCTCTCTGCCACATCAGCCTTCCCTGCTGACAATGTGGTTATAAGGACCAGAACTGAAGGTGGGCAAAAGGGCTCAGCAGATGGAAGGTGCCTGAAGTGAATACACTTTCCTCTATCAGAGAGATGCTGGATAAGTGTGCTGGGCTGGGTGTCAGCTAAGGCTCACCAATAACCACTGAAGAGCCTACCCTGCATGTTTCAGGTAACCAAGGCGTGGCTATATCAGTTTGCTAGAGCAGCCGTAACAAAAATGCCATAGACTGAGTAGCTTAAACAACAGGAATTTATATTCTCATGGTTCTGGAGTTTGGATGCCCAAGATCAAGGTGCCAGCATGGTTGATTACTTTTGAAGTATATAAGGGAAGGATCTTTTCCAAGCCAGAATTATAATGCTTTTGTTTTTAAAAAATTATCAGAAAACAAGAAATAACTCTTGGAATTTATAAATACAATGCAAAAATAAAAAACTCAACAGAAAGCTTGAAAGATCAACTGGAGAAATATTCCAAGAAGAGTAAAAGACAAATGTATAAAAAAATAGAAAAAAAAAAAAAGACAACAACTGGAGCATGCAATTGATGCAAAAGTGGCCATAATTCTCCACCCTTCCCTATATCCATACTGTCATAGTCAGTTCAGGCTGTTACAAAAAAAATAGCACATGCTAGGTGACTTAAACAACAAATATTTATCTAGAACTGTAAGTTTTAGACTTGGAAAGTCCAAGATCAAGGTGCTGGTGGACCTGATGCCTGGCGAGAGCCCTTTTCCTGGTTTACAGATGGCTGGCTGTCTTCTCATTGTATCTTCACATGGCATAGAAAGAGAGAGCAGATTCAATATTTCTTTTCTTAGAAGGGCATTAATACCATCATGAGAGCTCACCCTCATGACTGAATCACCTTTCTAAATACCATCACATTGGGTATTACGGTTTCAACATATGAATGTTGAAGGAGGACATAGACATTCAGTACATGGCACCTGCCTTTTGCAATATGACTCTGTAGTTTCTGCCTACAAAAAATGGAGTCTGTTTTTCCTCCCCTTGAATATGAGCTGGACTTATAATTTGCTTTAGCCAACAGAATGTGACGGAAGTGACATACAAGTGCTGAATCAAGGCCTTGAGTCTCATACAGTCTTGTTTGCTTTTTCAGAATTGTATCCATCTGCCATGTGAACAGACTTAGACTAGCCTGCTGGAATATGAGAGCATGTGGAGGGAGATGAAATATTCTAGATGACACCATCCTATACCAGCCAATTACTAACAAGCCCAACAGCTGACCACTGATGCATGAATGAGCCCAGCCAAGACTAGGAAGGCTTCCCAGCCAAGCCCAAACCAAATTACTGACCTCCAGAATCTTCAGCTAAATAAGTGGTTGTTTTAGCCACTAAATTGGGGGATAGTTTGCTACACAGCAACACGTAACTGATATAGAGCATCAGGAAGCAAGAACAAAGGAGAAAAAGAGAAGAAAACTACCATAGGCATAGTACAACAAAATTTTCCAAACCTAATAGATGAGTTTCCATATTAAAGGAGTCCACCAAATTTCCACTCTGGTGTGTGAAAAAAATCCTACACTAAGGACATTTTTGTGAAATTTCAGAATACTAGAAGAAAAGAGAAGTCCTGATGAACTTTCAGAAATGAAACAGTGGTCTTATAGAAAGAATCTGTGGTTAAAAAGTAGTACAAATGGCATTGGTGTTCCCACAGGCAACCCTAAAGCTAGAAGACCATGGATAAAATGCCTTTGAAATTCAGAGAGAAATGATTTCCTCCTGATAAGTGTATGCGCAAAGTGTGGGTGTATAATAAAGACATTTGAAAACACTCCAGATCCTAAAAATGTGTTGCCCTGCATCCTTTCTCAGGAAGCTACTGGAGGATGTGCCTCATCAGAAGGAATAGGTAATATATTTATACTTACATATGGGTCAAGAGTACTTGAATTAGTATACTTACACTTAACCCAGGAGAATTAAAAACATGTCCACACAAAAACTTGCATATGAAACTAGCAGCATTATTAATAATAGCCAGAAAGTATAAACAATCTAAATGCCTATCAACAGATAAATGGATAAACAAAATGTGATATATCCATACAAAGGAATATTATTCAGCCATAAAAAGAATTAAGTATGGATACATGTTATAACATAGGTGAACCTTGGAGACATTATGCTAAGTGAAGGAAGCCAGACACAGAAGGTCATATATTGTATGGTTCTATTCATTTGAAATGTCTAGAATAAGCAAATCCATAGAGACAGTAAGTATATTAGTGGTTTCCAGGACGTGGAGGGAGGAAGAAACGTGTAAATGAGTGCTAAAGGATATGGAGTTTTTTTGGGGAGTGATGAAAATATTCTGGAATCAGATAGTAGCACAATTCTGTGAATGTAATAAAGTCGCTCAGTTGTACAGTTTTTGAAGTGGACACCCTACTAAGGTGAATTTTATGGGATCTGAATATTATTTCAATTAAACATGCATACATACATTGGGAGAGTTGAATTCTACAGATTCAGAAAATAAGGGCTTCAACATAAGAAACAGGCAAAGGGAATGCCGAAGAATATTAAAACCCTAGGACGACACTGTGCAACAGTACAAGTGACAATGCTGGATGAGAACAGCAGGCAAGGGACTCTGAGAAAGATGTCTCTAATTCAAAAATGAAGCTGGTGTTGTATAAATTCTTTATATATTTTTGGCATTATCCCTTATTGTGTATGTAATTTTCAGATGTCTTCTATTCAGAAAACAGTATGGAAGTTCCTCGAGAAATTAAAAATAGAAATATTATATGATCCAATTATTTCATTATTGGGTATTTACCCAAAGAAAACTAAAACACTAATTTGAAAAGATATTTGCAGCACTGTGTTTGTTGCAGCATTATTTACAATAGCCAACATAGGGAAGCAATCTAAGTGTCCACTAAGAGACAAAAGGAAAACACACACACACACACACACACACACACACAGAGGAAAGGAAAGATATATAGGAAGATATATAGCCTATATCTACGACCCCCCCCTAACCCATTTTGCCCAATCCATGCCCCTCACCCACCTGTCACTCCCAGAAACCATTAGTGTGTTCTCTGTATTTATAGGCCTGATTCTACTTTTTGTTTGTTTGTTCATTTGGATTTTGGGGAAATGGATTCCATTTATGAATGAAATCATATGATATTTGTTTTTCTCAGTTGATTTATTTCACTTGGCATAATACCCTCTAGGTCCATCTATGTTGTCTTAAATGGCACAATCTCATCATTTTTATGGCTGTGTAATATTCCATCGTGTGTGTGTGTGTGTGTGTGTGTGTGTGTGTTTTATGGCTGTGTAATATTCCTGTGTGTGTGTGTGTGTATAGTGTGACCACATATATAGACTCAGCTGTGAGGAACAGTTGCACATTCATAATGTAAACACAAATACATAGAAACCTAAAAACTGATATAACTATATTACCAGGAGGGAAGGCACTTGTGTGTTTGTAGACAGGAAATGGAGAGGGATTATCAGTAGAAAATATCTAAAATTGAAAACTCAAGAAATAAAAGCATAGTCAAGTTATGTAGAAATATGGATATAAATGCCAGAAAAAAGCAACTAAAATAGTTTAAAAACATTTGCTTCAGAAGTCTTTTCCTGCCTCATCCATCAAACTTCTAATTTTTACTTGAAAACAGACAGTTCTTCCCACTGGGCAAGAGCCATACTCTCTTCCTGTTACAAATGCAGAGGATGGGTTGGAAAGATTAATAGTAATTTACTTACTGATGAATTGGTTCTGGCTTTCTGTTATCTATCTACCTGTTTGTCTGCCTATCCGTTCATATATCCCTCCTAGAAAGCCATATTGTGCTGATCACACCATTGTTTAAAGAGGAAACACATAAGAGAAATGTTGTAAATATTTTGAGTTGTTTTGCATCGTTTTGAGATGATTGGTGTCAGAATTTTGAGCTTTTATAGTTCAAAGCATAAAACAAAAATTGAAAAAATAAAAGAAGAAATGGTCTGGAATTCAATCGTAGTTCCTCCCTTTTTTTTTTTTTTAAATAACAGAACCTTGATTTTTTTTTAATTTTAAAGTGTTTTTTTTTTGAGAGAGAGAGAGGGAGCAGAGGCGGGGAGAGGCAGAGAGAGAGGGAGACACAGAATCGGAAGCAGGCTCAGGCTCTGAGCTGTCAGCACGGAGCCCGATGTGGGGCTCGAACTCACAAACCGTGAGATCATGACCTGAGTTGAAGTCGGAAGTCTAACCGACTGAGCCACGAAAGTCTTCACGTTCCTCTGTGCAGTCCTAGCCCCCGAGACTGCCTCCAATACAGTCATGATCATTCTAATCACCGGCATAGGAAGAGACATGTGACCCAATTCCTAACTGATGAGATATTAGAAAAGTCTCCCAGGAGGGAGTCTGTGGTGGGTTTCTTAGTTCTTAAAATAAAGCACAATAAGATGGCCCCCTCTTTTACTCTGAATACTGCAAGAATGCGGTGCCTGGAGTCGTTACAGCCCTCTGCAGGTCAGCAGACAGAGAAGGTGGAGAGAAGGTAGGGCCATGATGGCAAGATTGAACCAACTGTGGAACTACCCTTCTTTGGGACCAATTAATCTTGTCTTTTCAAAATTAATTAATTAATTTTTAAATTTACATCCAAGTTAGTTAGCATATACTGCAACAATGATTTCAGGAGTAGATTCCAGTGATTCATCCCCTATGTATAATAACCAGTGCTCATCCTGACAAGTGTCTTCCTTAATGACCCTTACTCATTTAGCCCATCCCCACTCCCACAACCCCTCCAGCAATCTTGTTTATTCTCTGTATTTGCGAGTCTCTTATGTTTTGTCTCACTCCCAGTTTTTATATAATTTTTGCTTCCCTTTCCCTTATGTTCATCTGTTGTTTATCTTAAAATTCCTCATATGAGTGAGGTCGTATGATATTTGTCTGACTAATTTCACTTAGCATAATACCCTTTAGTTCCATCCATGTAGTTGCAAATGGCAAGGTTTTTATTCTTTTTGATTGCCTGAGTAGTATCCCATTGTGTGTGTGTGTGTGTGTGTGTGTGTGTGTGTGTGTGTGTGTGTATGGACATTTGGGCTGTTTCCATACTTTGGCTATTGTCAATAGCGCTGCTGTAAACATTGGGGTGCATGTGTCCCTTAGAAACAGCATACCTGTATCCCTTGGATAAATACCTAGTGGGGCAATTGCTGGGTCCTGGGGCAGTTCTATTTTTAATTTTTTGAAGAACCTCCATATTTTTTCAGAGTAGCTGCACCAGTTTGCATTCCCACCAACAGTGCAAAAGAAATCCTCTTTCTCCGCATCCTCGCCAACATCTGTTGTTGCTTGAGTTGTTAATGTAAGCCATTCTGACAGTTGTTAATGTAAACCATTCTGACAGGTGTGAGGTGGTATCTCATTATGGTTTTTTTTTTTTTAATTTATTTACTTTTGAGACATAGAGACAGAGTATGAGCAGGGGAATGGCAGAGAAAGAGGGAGATACAGAATCTGAAGCAGGCTCCAGGCTCTGAGCCGTCAGCACAGAGCCGGACGCGGGGCTCGAACTCACAGACCGTGAGATCATGACCTGAGCCGAAGTTGGCCGCTTAACCAACTGAGCCACCCAGGCGCCCCTCATTGTGGTTTTAATTTGTATTTCCCTGATGATGAGGATGTTGAGCATTTTTTCATGTGTTGGTTGGCCATCTTGATGTCTTCTTTGGAAAAGTATCTATTCATGTCTTTTGCTCATTTCATCACTGGATTATTTGTCTTTTGGGTGTTGACTTTGATAAGCTCTTTATAGATTTTGGATACTAACCTTTTATCTGATATGTCATTTACAAATATTTCCTCCCATTCTGTCAGTTGCCTTTTAGCTTTGCTGATTATTTCCTTTGCTGTACAGGAGATTTTTATCTTGATGAGGTCCCAAGAGTCCATTTTTGCTTTTGTTTCCTTTGCCTCTGCAGACATGTTGAGTAAGAAATTGCTGCAGCCTAGGTCAAAGAGGTTTTTGCCCACTTTCTCTGCTAGGATTTTAATGAATTCCTGAGTTTATTTTTGTGTATGATACAAGAAAGTGATCCAGGTTCATTTTTCTGCAGGTCACTGTCTGGTTTTCTCAACATCATTTGCTGAAGAGAGTGTCTTTATTCCACTGGACATTCTTTCCTGCTTTGTCAAAGATCGGTTGGCAATACATTTGTGGGTCCATTTTTGGGTTCTCTATTCTGTTCCATTGACCTGAGTGTCTGTTTTTGTGCCAGTACCATACTGTCTTGATGATTACAGCTTTGTAATACATCTTGAAGTCCAGGATTGTTTTGTCTTTCAAGTTGTCTTGTGTTGAGAGTTGTACTACTTCCAGCTAAAAGCATCCTGAATGAAGCAAACTCCCATATCTAAACACACATGGTGAATTTTCAGAGTAGCCAGGATCAAAAGAAAGTCCTAAAAAGCTTCTAGAAGGAACTATTATAAAATTTAAAAAAAAAAAAGCTTCTAGAAGGGGGAAAGGCTGCTCTCAAAGAAATGGGAATCATACAAGTAGTAGACTGGCAGCACTGTCGGAAGCCGGAACACAATGGAACAGAGCTTGTAAATCTTGAAGGAAAATGACTTCAATCTAAAAAGTCCAGCCAAAGTAACCATCAAGTGTGAGGACACACTAAAGAAACTTTTAGACTCCTGTGAATTCAAAAATTCACACCCCATGCACTTTTTCTTAGGGAGAATACTCCAGCAAAATAATGGAATGAACCAACAAAAGGGAAGACTGAGACTCCAGGAAACAATGGTTCCAAACCCAGAATAACAGTCAGGTGAAGCCCTAGGTCTACAGAGGCTTGGGAAGGACAGCCCATGAAAAAAATGGGCTACATGGAGTACAATGTGCTGCTGACACAGGAAGTTATGACAAGGGCAGAGCATGTAAAGATGGAAACAGAAAGGCATCAAGGTACTTCATGAAAATATATATGAAGCACTAGATCCAAATTAGCACAAGATTTGGGTGGGATTCAAGAATAAGAATGAAAGGAATTCTAAGCAATATAGAATGCTGGGAAGCTGGGGACTAGCAGGCATTGGTTGAATAAGATGCATGCTTCTTCTCTCCAAAAGAAAAGCAAACCGAACATATGATCCAGGGGCACCTGGGTGTCTTTGTTGGTTAAGTATTTGATCTTGATCTTAGCTCAAGTCATGATCTCACGGGCTTGTGAGATCAAGCCCTGCGTTGGGCTTTACACTAACAGTACAGAGCCTGCTTAGGATTTTCTCTCTCTCTCTCTCTCTCACACACACACACATACACACACACGCATGCACACACACACACACACACACACACACACACTGTCTTCCTCTGCTCTCTCTCTCTCTTTCTAAATAAAGAAATAAACTTAAGAAAATTTTTTTTAAAACATATGATCCAAATATGAAACAAACCAAAATGTATCATGATCTTGAATAATTGACAATGTGAAACACAGACCAAATGAAATTTGTTTTTTCAGTGACCTGAGGATACTGACAGTAGATCCAAAAAGAAGGAAACCTAATTCTGGCGCATTAGTGGCCAGCAGCAGTGGCCTCAGCAGTGACAAAATTTACATAGTCAAAATCACATTAGCTTGGTTTTTGCTTGTCTGTTGTTTTTCACCTTTGAGAATCAACCTATAAATAAAACTACAGATAAACTTCATCAATATTGACAGTGTAAGAGTAGAGATGTGTCAACACAAGTTGGTAAACAGAGCTGTGAGTGGAGACATAATGTCCCCATGTCACAGAATAAGAAATTAAGAAACATGGACTATGGTTGCCTCAGAACAAGAAATAATACAGGACAAGATATTTATATCATTTAAATGATTTATTTTGATATTTCTGAGAATGCTTACAATGTTTCATCAGTAAAAATGTTTGCTGTGTCATGTTATTTTTATTTTATTCCATTTTTGATTTTTTATTTTTGAGCAATTTTACATTTACAGAAAAAATTAAGTGGAAAGTACAAAGTTCCCATAAACCACTCACCCCACTAATTACCCTATTTTTAACATGTTACATTAGTGTGGGACATTTGTTAGAATTGATGAGCCAATATTGATAACTGTGGCTTTTGTTTTGTTTTGTTTTGTTTTTAGGTTGAAAACGTTTCCTTTTACTTTTAGCTTGTTGAGAATTTTGATCAGGGTTACTGTCATGTTTTTAAATTTAAGAAATGTACCAAAATGAGGGGTGCCTGGGTGGCTCAGTCGGTTAAGCCTCCAACTTCGGGTCAGGTCAACATGACCTCACCACTTGTGAGTTCATACCCCGAGTTGGGCTCTGTGATGACAGCTCAGAGCCTGGATCCTGCTTTGGATTCTGCGTGTGTCTCTCTCTGCCTCTCCTCTGCTTGCTCTCTCTCTGTCTCTCAAAAAATGAATAAATGTTAAAAAAAAATGTACCAAGATGAATATTTATCTTCCTTTTAACATGCTAGTAAATTACATTAATAGATTTCCAATATTGAAATAACAGTGAGAAAAAATGAAGTGCGGAGCCTTCTTGGCATTATCTCTCTCCCTCTCTCTCTCTCTCTTTCCCTCCTCTCTGTTCCTCCCCTGCTCACTCTGTCTCTCTCTCAAAATAAATAAGCTTTAAAAAAAAAGGAAAAAGATAAGGGATTGGCTGAGAAATAATATTCACTATATATAGTAGACAAAGAATTCACATCCGTAATATATAAAGAGGCTCTGCATATTGGCAAAAAAAAGAAGTAACTTATAAGAAAATGAACAAAGGATATAAGCAGGAAATTCACAGGAGAACTTTGTTTGTAAGCATGTGAAGAGATGTTCAGTATCCAAATGTAAGTGAAACCCAGAGATCCATCAGAATGGGTGAAACTTAAATGGGTCTTGTGTCTGGAAGTGGGGGAGGATAGGGTGAGACAGCAAGAGAGACCTCCAAGGAAGACAAGGGGAGCTGAAGGGCTTGTGCCAGGCTGTGAGGTTGGCCATGAGCAGATCCACGTGCTCTGAGCCTTCCCAGCATGGAAGGCTGGCGGGAAGCTCCAGGTGCAAGGCCCACAACAAATCCCACGTGGCGGCTGGCTGTGGTTAAGTGGCCGTGAATGGCAAGTGTTGGTTAGAAAACTGGATGTCTGGTCTTCTTCCCTCTCACCGCCCTGCTCCGACTGCCCCTTACCATCCCCCCCTCCAGAGGCAGAGAAATCTGGTACTCCAGCTCTCTTGAGCTCTGACCCAGGACTGCCACACACACAGAGCAGCAGCAGATGGGGAAAACACGGATGAGAAAGGAACAACAATACCATTTCTCTCCACCACGTTTTGCCCTGCTCAAGACTCTTTTTAAAAAATCAGCCACAATAAATTCATCAGGAAAAAAAATTTATGACAAATGGAAAATGATGGACCAATTTAATGATCTATAATTCATCATAGGAACACAGCAAATGAATCCATTTTAATTTCATTTTATTTGAGGGTTTATTTCTTCAAATTATGGATGGCTGGGGTTATTCTCAGGATCACAGTTAACTTGCAACCCAGCAATGAGGAGAGAAGGGGAAGTATCATTCCAGGGACAGATGCTGTCACTTGTCTCCATTCTCCTGTTTTCATCTCTACTTGGGGTGCCCCAGACCCACTCATCCTCGCTGCCAGTGCCCATCTGGGTCCTTCCACAAATCCTTCCTCATTGACCTGAACAAGTCCTTTTCTATGGTAAATAAGCTTGCTTCTGCATCCCTTTCCCCTCCTGGATCAAAACGAGCCTGAGGTCTCCCTGGCTTCTCCATGCTAGGCTGTCTTCTTGGGCGAGACTACCGTCCCCCTCAAGTCCTGCAAATTTTTAGAACTTTATAAGTTGTGTTTTCATTTTCACTTAGTTTTAAATATTTTAAAATTTCTCTTGGGATTTTCCCGTTACTTTCTATTATTTATAGTTTAACTCCATTGTGACCTGAGACCAGATGTTGTGTGATTTCTATTCTTCTAAATTTGTTAAGGTGCGTATTATGGCCCAGAAGGGGCAGGAAGAAGGATCCACCCATCCTGGCGCTGCATCCAGAATACTGCTTCAAGGTCATCTCTTAGAAATTCTGCATGATCCACCCTCTCTCCCCATCAGCATTACCCAAGACACTCCCAGCTTCAACTCTTCTTCACACAAGGTCCTTCAGAGCACCTCGTCCTCTAGAATACTTCTTTCTCTTGATTCTAAACGACTTCTCCATTGCCCTTCATGTGCTCCCATGATGATCAGGATTCATGTGCAAATCACAGAAACCACCTTGCAGGTTTATGCAGAAAGGGAGTAAATAGAAGGGATCGGGGATGCACAAACTCATCTGAGCTAAGTGTGGCTTTGGTCCTGTTTCTCCCATTGCAGAACTGGACCCTAAGAGAGCCACCACCTCTATGTGATTAGGAAGTGAGGGGTAGGGAGTCAGCCACTGGTTCCCAGCACAGCCCCTGGGCTCAGGAAGCCCACCCTGTTCTCAGCAATCAGCCACAAGTCACACCAGTCACATAGATACCCTGAGCCTGCCTTTTGTTTCCACTGCTGCAGAAGAACCACATGTCTCCTCCACCATACTTGCCAACAGAGAAAAATGGAAGCAGCAGAAATGAGGCCTCAGCCTTATCTTGCTTTCCAGGTATCTTGCACCTAGAATTGTCTAATTGTCACACCCTGACTGACAGTCCAGAGGCAAGTGAGTCTGGGAAATTCAGGCTTGAAATTTCCAGCCTCAAGAAGGCATCTTTAAGGAAGCCAGGAGGGAGAGAAGGTGGCTAAACATTATCTACCACCGGTGCCCATTCCTGACTGCGACCTGTCATCACTGGCTCCCCCTATCCCTGTCTGCATTCTTCATCACTATTCATTCCTTTGAATCCATAAATAATAGTGTTGTGCCTTACTCTTCCCACCCCAGGAGGCAGGGGAGGTGTGTTGTGTGTGTGTGTGTGTGTGTGTGTGTGTAAGAAAAAGAGACAAAGGGAAAAAGGGAGAAAGCAGAAATCTTATAACCACAAGGACAGAAGTGCTTGAAGACAAAGACAGAAGTGCTTTCCCTGAGGAGGGTGTGAGGCTTGATTACTTTTGCTGAGTGACATAGAAGCCACAGGAACCAGATGACATTAAGTGTGCATAGAGCAGACCAAGCTGGAAGTATTTTCAGGGGAGACTCAAGGATATAAGAAGCCCAGAGGGATGGGAGCTATCACAGACTATATATAGACAATCTCATGTCACTGAGGGTCAGGTTTCGGCCATCAAAAAAGCTAGGAAAAATCCTTCAGTTTCAAAGCTGGTTGGACATGGGAATTACAGGTCAGGGATTCTCAGACATTGTACTTTTGTGCTATCTCTGGTTTCTCATTTCGGTGCCCTATCTGTAGGTAGGCAACTGATTCTATAGGAAAGAAAACCAGAGCCAGGGGCAGGAAAGATTGCCCTCATGTGGTCCTGACAGGTGTGCAGTAGTAAGGCTGAAAAGAGGCTGCAAGCTTTCTGACACTGTTCGAATGCCAATGTTTGTGGAGGAAGACCTGGAGGTGGAGGCCAATGCTGATGTCATGGGGAACACCTAATGCATACCCTAGATTTAGTATTCAAAAGACTCATTATTCAGGACTCTTTCATTTGCCAGAGACTATGCCAACTCAAAATCGGGGCAGCTGCTTTGTGAATTGGGATTGCCATAAGGGCATCCTACTTCAGACATAGCTGGACCCAGGGGCTAGGCTGCCCAGCAGCTGCAGTGAAGGCTATGATTGGCCCACCTTTGGTTGCTCCTGCCCATCAATGGGGTGGAGTTCCCTGATTGGCTGGATTTAGGTCACACGTCTACCCTGTAGCCAGAAGGTGGGGTCATCCCCAACTGAGAGAAGGAAGGAGGAGTTGTCTCCTCAAGAGAGTTGGCCGGACAGAACACATGCACCTTCAATCCTATACCACATGCTAACTTAAGGCCCAAACTGGCCTGACACCCAAAAAGAGGGGGAGGGACTCTTTCTGAGGCTGAAATACCTCTCATGGGGTGGAGGGCTCTTCTCCACTACCCATTTCTCTCCTTCACCTGACCGTCAGGCTCAGCAAGTCTGCAGGGGCATATTAAAGTATAAAAGCCACAGAAACAAAATTGAAAATAAAATTTATGACCCTTTTTCAAACCAATATCCTAAAGCTGACCAAGATAGCCAACCAGATGTAATCCCCTAAATTGCAGGAGAAATTTAACGGGCACTTATATTAAACTGCACACAGGCAAGGGGGGGGGTCTTGGGCATTTTCTAGCTCCCCAGGGAATGAATGAAGAATGTCTCAAAGATCTTGCTTGAGATAGAGAGATAAGGTGTACTTGCCAACTATCAGTTCATCTCTTTCTTATTTCTGCTAATCTCATTGATGCTCATCCATTACAGGGTCCTCAGGCCACTTTGGCAGGCCCGTTATTGCTGCAGAAAAGTTCTGAGGAAGCCAGAGAAATTCTGTTTCTCTGGCATAGAGATGAGCCTGGTGTCTTGCCAAAGATGGCTCATTCCATTTTAATGTAACCATTCTCCTTTCACTAGATGGGTAAGAGGCCAAGGTGGGGGCTGACCACAAAACCCAGCACCCCACCTTCCACTCCCCCTCAGGGAGAACCTCTCCAAGATTTCAGAGGGAAGACCATAAGCAGCATAGACTTCACCCCAGAAGGCTTAGAACATTCTACGGGGCAGAGGCTAACTTTCCACTATGGCAGGCCTGTTACTTGCCCATCCAACAACTCTTCTTGGTTCTTTCTTCCTGACAGAACTCCAGTTGTTTTTGGGTGGCTATTCACTCAGCAATGAAGAATGAATCATGAGTCCCTCAACCAGTGATCAAGGAGATAGAACAGGTGTATGACTGGTTTGGGCCAATGAAACATAAGGAGAAATCTGGTAGGAAATTGTGGGATTGTTTTATTCCCTGGTTAGAGAAAAGGATGAGACAAAAATATTCCTTTTTTGCTGTCCTCTTTTCTGTGGCTTTGTACACGTGGTATCAGGCTGTGCGGCTTTAAGTTGCTGCACCCATCTTAGAGAACTCAGACCAATTAATAAGCATGGATCTACCTTGTAGCTGCCTATCCCTGATTCCTGTTGGATCAGATATTAATACCTATATTGCATGAGATGGTATTATATTGTTACTTGCTGCTCAAAGCAACCAAATACTACACTGACAGTTAGCCAGCTGGCTTGAGGCAGAACTCGGATAAGATGCTGGGCCAGTGTTCCATCCTACCTACTTGGAATTCCACTTTTAAACGTTTTCCACATCCATTTGGAGCATGCACCAAATGATGGATACACACTTGCGCTGGGGTCATATTTCCACTCACATCTGGAATTGTCAGGAGGACACCCAATGTAGCCTTGTATCACACTGGTTAGCACTACTAGATAATTTGTATATTTCTTGCTTTTTAAAAACTAAACTTTTAATTTTTAGAACGTTGCAGGTTTATCTGCAGTTGTAAGAATATAGAGAGATACAATATACCCTTTACCCAGTTTCTCTCAGTGGTAGGCAACATCTTGCAAAACTGTGGCATGCTGTCACAACCAAGAAGCTGACATAGATACCGTCGTGATGCAGAACATTCCCATCACAAGGATTGTGGTCCTTTATGGCCACACTCACTTTTCTTCCACATCACTCTCACCTGAAGCCCGGGCAAGGTGGATTAGCTCTGGCTAATCCATTACATGTTCTCCATTCCTGTAATTTGGTCATTTTAAGAATATTACCTAAATGAACTCAAATACTAAGTAACCTGTTGGGTTTGTTTGTTTGTTTGTTTGTTTGTTTCTTTTTCACTCAGCTTAATTCCCTGGAGATTTATGCACATAGTTGAATGTATCAGTAGTTATTCCTTTTTGTTGCTGAGTAGTATTCATGGGGGTGAGCTACCACTGTTCAACTGTGTGCTCATGGAAGAACCTCTGGTTGGTTTCCAGTTTTTGGCTATGAATAAAGCTGCTATGAACATTCATGTACAAGCTATTTACGTGAACCTAAGCCTTGATTTCTCCAGGCTAAATGCCCAGGAACACAATTGGTAGGTTGTATGCTAATTGCACATTTATTTCTTAAGAAACTGCCGAACTGTTTTCCAGAGTGACTGTCCCATCTACATTTCCACCAGCAATGTATAAGTGCAGTGTGCCAGTTTCTCTGCATCCTTGCTAACATTTGATGTCACTACTTTTTATTTTAGCCATTCTGATAGGTGTGCATTGATATCTCATTGTGGCATCAGTTTGCATTTCCCTAAGGGTTAGTGATATTGAACATCTTTTCATGCGTTCCTCTGCACCTGCAGATCTCCATCAGTGAAATGTCTGTTCATGTCTTTTGCCCAATTTTCTAATTGAATTATTTACTTACAGTTG
Organism: Paguma larvata; assembly: GCA_030068075.1. Taxonomy (NCBI): domain Eukaryota; kingdom Metazoa; phylum Chordata; class Mammalia; order Carnivora; family Viverridae; genus Paguma; species Paguma larvata. The sequence goes on along the minus strand of CM057827.1, from coordinate 122,647,321 downwards.
AGTTTCAAAAGTTATTTGTCTATTATAGACACTAGTCCTATGTCTTTTCATTGCTTAACAGAGCCCTTCATAGACCAAAATTTGATGAACTCAACTTTATCGATTTCTCTTTATGGATTGTGCCTTTGGTATTAAGTTTAAGATCTCTTTTCCTAGCCCAAAGGTTGTCTCCTATGATTCTTTTCTCTAAAAATTTCATAATTCTACATCTTACATTTAAATCTATAATTTATTTCAACTAACATTTTTGTGTAAAGTGTGTGGTATAGGTTGAGGCTCATTTCACGCCCCCCCCCCGGCAGGTGTCTAGTTTCTTTTTGGGAAAAGTCTCTTCTCCCTGCATTAAATTCTTTTTTCATCTTTGTAAAAAAAAAATCAGTTTGGCATATTTGGGTGAATCTATTTCTGGGTTTTCTTTTATGTCCCATTGATATATGTTTCTGTCCCTTTACCAATACCACAGAGTCTTAATCACCATTGCTAAACAATAAATCTTGAAATTGGAGAGACTTATTCTTCCTGATTTATTCTTCTTTCTCAAAACAGTTTCAACTCTTCTAGTTCCTTTGCCTTTCCACATAAATTTTAGAATCTGTACCTGTATATATATCTACCAAAAAAAAGAAAAAAAGAAAAACAAAGAAACTCCTGAGGCACCTGGGTGGCTCGGTCAGTTCAAGTATCTGACTCTTGATTTCAGGCTCAGGTCATGATCTCACAGTTCATGGGATTGACCCATGATTGACCCATTGTCCTTGCCAACAGCACAAAACCTGCTTGGGATTTTCTCTCTCTCTGCCCCTCTCCTATGCATGCTCTCTCTCTCTCTCTCTCTCTCTCTCTCTCTCTCTCTCTTTCTCTCTCTAAACAAATAAACTAAAAAGACCCTGAGATTTTGGTTGAAATTTACATATAACCAATAGATAAATTTGGAAAGAATTTGTATCTTTACAATATTGTGTTTTCCAATCCATGGACACAATATGTCACACCATTTATTTAGAATTTCTCTGAATTTTATCATCAGTGTTTTGTAAATTTTCAGCATATAAGTCCTATATGTGTTTTGTTAGATTTACATGTAAGTTTTTCTCTTTTTTTTTAGCAATTGTAAATGATACTATATTTTAAATTTCAGCATCCATATGTTTATTAATATTAGAGAAGAATACAATTGATTTCTGTGTGTTGGTCTTTTTGTGTCTTTGCTTAGTTCAGCATTTCGGGAGTAAATTCCTTGGGATTTTCTCCATAAGCAAGCATATTATCTACAAATAAGGACACTTTTAGTTCTTCCTTTCTGATGTGTATAATTTTTATTTCATTTTGTTTCCTTATTTCACTGGTTAGAACTTTTCTACTATATTGAGTGAGTGGTGAGAATGGGCATGTTTGCCTTATTCCCAAACTTAGAGGGAAAGCATTCAATGTTTCAATTAAGTATTGAGTATAATGTTGGTTTTAAGTGTTTTGTAGATGGCCTTTGTCCAGTAGAGAAAGTTATCCTCTATTCTTAGGTTTCCGAGAAATTTTAAATCATGAATATGCGTTAAATCATGTTAAATGCTTTTCTGCATCAAGTGATGCAGAAACAGATTGTTTCTTTCTTAGACTAAACAGGATTATGATTGGATTATATTGATTGATTTTTGAATATTGAATCAGGCTTGCATCCTTGGAAAAAATCCTACTTGGTCACAATTCATTATTGGCTTTTTAAAGATATATTACTGAATCAGGTTTTCTACTACTGTGTTAAGAATTTTTGTATCTATATGAAAGCAGGATATTTGTCTGTAGTTTAACTTTTTTGTACTATCTTTGTCTGGGTTTGTATTAGGGTAATATTGGTTTCATAAAATGAGTTGGAATGTGTTATCTCCTCTTCTATATTTGGAAAGATTGTGTAGAATGGGTTTTAAATATGCTTTAAATGCTTGAGGAAGCCATCTGTTCCTGGTTATTCTTTCTTGGGAGTTTTTAAACAAACAATAGTCCCTGGAACTAATAACCAATAAAAGCAAGGTTGTGAGATACAAGGTAATATACAAAATATCAATTGACTTTCTATAAACCAGCAATAAACAATAAGAATTTGAATTGAAAACAAAGCACCACTTACATTTGCACCAAAAAATGAAATACTTAGGCATAAATATAACATAATATGTATAAAATATTTATGGAAAACCAGAAAGCTTTGATGAAAGAAATTCAGGATAACTAAACAAATGGAATGTGTTTCATGTTCATGTATAGGAAGACTTAATGTTGTTAAGATTTTACTTCTTCCCAACTATTGTTGTAGAGATTCGACACAATTCTAATAAAAATAAAAGGTATTTTTTGGATACAGACAAGCTGATTCTAAAGTTCATATAGGAGGCAAAAGACCCACAATAGTCAATACAATCTTGCAGAAAAAAGAACAAAGTCAGAGGACTGAAACTATCCAGTTTCAATATTTATTGTGAAGATACAGTAACAAAGGAAGTGCAGTTTTTGTAAAAGAATAGACAAATGGAACAAAACAGATAACTCAGAAATTGATACACACAAGTATAGTCAACTGCTCTTTGACAAAGGGCAGCAAAAGCAATTCAATGAATAAAAGAAAGTCTTTTCAGGGAATGATGCTAGAGAAACTCTACAAACATATATCAAGAAATCCAGACACAGACTTTCCGTCTTTCACAAAAATTAACTCAAAATGGATCATATATCTAAATGTACAACAAAAAACTGTAAAACGTATAGGCTATAACATAAGAGAAAAATCTAGGTGACAGGGTTTTGCAATGACTTTTTAGATACACCAAAAGAACAATGAAAATGTTGATAAGATGTATTTCACTAAAATAAAGTAAACTTCTGTTCTGTGAATGACACTGTTAAGAAAATGAAAAGACAAGTCATAAACTATAATAAAATATTTGCAATACACATAACTAATAAGGGAATTGTATCCAAAATGTGAAAAGAACTCTTCAGAGTCAATAATAAGAAAACAAACAACCGAGTTAAAAAGCTGGCAAAAAAATCTGAACAGGCATCTCACCAAATAAGACAAACTTATGGAAAGTAAGCATATAAAAATTGCAAAACATAACATAATGTTTCATAATTAATTTCAAACTAAAACAACAGCGAGGTACCACTATAAAGCTATTAGAATGACCAAAATCCAAAATACTGACAATAACAAATGTTAGTGAGTATGTGAAGCAAAGGAAACTCTCATTTATTAGTGGTAGATATATAAAATGGTACAGCCACTTTGGGAGACAGTTTGGCAATTTCTTACAAAGCTAAATATAATCTTACTACTCAATCCAATTGCAATTCTTGGTATTTACCCAAATGAATTGAAAGCTTATATCCACCCAAAAACCTGCACATGCATGTGTACAGCAGTTTCATTTATAATTTTCAAAACTTGGAAGCAACCAAGATATGTCAATGGATATATTATTGTGCCAATGGATATATAAATTGTGGTACATCCATATAATGGAATATTAGTCAGCACCAAAAAGGAAATGAGCAATGAAGCCACAAAAAGATATAGAGGAATCTTAAATGCATATTATTGAGTGAAAGAAGCTAATCTGAAAAGGCTCACACTATACAATCCCAACTATATGACATTTTGGAAAAGGCAAAACTATGGAGACAGTAAAAAGATCAGTGGTGGCTGGGGTGTAGGGAGAGATAGGGATAAACAGGCAGAATAAAGAGGATTTTTAGGGCAATGAAACTATTCTGCATGATACTATAATGGTGGATACATGTCCTTATGCATTTGCCCAAACCCATAGAATGTACCACAGTTAGAGTGAACCCTAATGTAAGCTATGGACTTTGAATGACAAGGATATGTCAGTGTAGGTTCATCAATTACAACAAATATACTCTAGTGTGGGATGCTGATAGTGGAGGAAACTGAGTGCATTTGAGCAGACAGTATATGGAAACTTTCTGTGCTTTCTGCTCAATTTTTCTGTGAACCTAAAATTGCTCTAAAACTGAAAGTCCGTTTTTCTAAAAATCTATAGAACTGCACAGCATGAAGAGAGAACCCTAATGTAAATTAAGAAATTTATTCAATAGTAATGTATCAATATTGGCTCACCAATTGTAGCATATATACCACTTTAATGCAATAATGTCAGTAATAGGGGAAACTGGAAGCAGAGTGTATGGAAAATCTCTGTACCTTCTGCTCAAATTTTCATAAATCTAAAACAGCTTTAGGGGTGCCTGGGTGGTTCCATCCATTGAGTGTCCCACTCTTGATTTAGGCTCAGGTCATGATCTCATGGTTCGTGGGACTGAGCCCCATGTTCTGTCTAGGCTGACAGCACAGAGCCCTGCTTGAGATTCTCCCCCTCTCTTTCTCTGTCCCTCCCTCACGCACACTCTCTCTTTCTCTCAAAATAAATAAACTTAAAAACAACCTAAAACTGCTCTAAAAATGAAAGTCTATTAATTTTTAAAAATTTAATATCCCTAATAGCTACAAGGCTATTCAAATCATCTAATTAATATTAGCAAATTGTGGTAGTTGATACATTTCAAGAAATTGATCTGTTTCTTTTTATCTGTCAAAGTTATGTGTTTGAGGTATTTTTAAAAATTTTCCTTTTGATATCTTACAGAGGGTCTGTGGTGATGTTCACTGTTTGATTCCTGATATTGGTAATCTGTGTCTTCTCTCTTTTTTTCTTTGTCGGTCTTGCTGAAGTTTTGTCAATTTTATTGATATTTTATTGAATCTTAGATTAATTTTATTGTTGGTTTTATTGATTCTTTGAAAAACTGCATTTTATTAATCTTTTCAAAAAACAAGATTATGTTTATTTTTCTCTATTCTTTTTCTGTTTTCAATTTCATTGATTTCTGCTATTGTCTTTACTATTTCCTTCCTTTTACATGCTTTAGCTTTATTTTGCTCTTCTTCTAGATTCTGAAGCGACAGCTTAGCTGATAAATTTGAGGCTTTTCTCTTTTCTAATGTAAGCATTCAGTGCTATATATTGGTCTTTTAGTACTGATTTAGTTACATCTCACCAATTTTGATGTCGTATTTTCATTTTCCTTTAGCTCAAAGTATTTTTTAAATTTTCCTGGTACCCTCCTCTGTGACTAAAGATTATGTGGAAGTATGCTGTACAGTTTCAAGTGTCTAGAGATTTTCTCATTATCTTTCTTTTGTCGATTTCTAGTTTAATTACATTACGGATGGAGAAAACACTATATGGTTTCAATTTTTAAATTTGTTTGGTTTTTATTTAATGGGCCAGGATATGATCTGTGGTGGTGTATGTCCTTTGGGCACTAGCAAGAGTGTACCATAATGTTGTTGGGTGGAGTGTTCTCTACATGTCAGTTAGATTCTGTTGGTTAATGGTGTTGTTGAGTTCTACAGTCTTTCTCATTTGCTCTCTAGTTGTCTTATCAATTGTTGAAAGAGGGGTGTTGAGGTCTCCAACTATAATTGTGAATTTGTCTATTTCTCCTTTAAGTTCCATTAGTTTTTGCTTCACATATTTTTAGAGCTCTGTTGTTTGGTGCATGTACATTTAATTTGCTATGTTTTCTTGATGGGTCGACCTTTTTATAACTATATAATTTCTCTAACTCTACTTAGTAATTTTCTTTTCTCTGAAGTCTACTTCATCTAACTATTATCTATCTCTTATCTAACTATTAATATAGTTACTTGTGCTTTCTATTTATTAGTGTTGCAGGTAATATCTTTTCCCATCCTTTAACTTTTACCCTACCTGTATAATTATTGAAGTGAATTTCTCTTAGCATATAGTTGGGTCATGTTTTCTAACATGATCCAAATTTCTTCTGTATTTAAGCAATGTGTGTATATCATTTACATTTAATATGATTGTTGCTATGTTAGGGGTTAAGTTGGTCATTTTACTTTTTTCTGTCATCCTTGTTTTCTTTTTCCTGCTTTCATGTGGGTTACTTGAACATTTTTTTAGAATTCTATTTTGATTTATCTATAGTGTTTTTGAGTGAATCTCTTGTATAGCATTTTTAGTGGTTGTAAATTGTATATACATAACATATCAGTCTATTGATGTGAACATTTTACCAGTTTGCATGAAGCACAGGAATCTTACCTTCCTCTTACATCCCTTTTCCTTCCAGTGTTTATAGTATAATTGTCTTAAATATTTGTCTACATTTAGAACTTCATCAGAGTGTTATAAGTTTTATTTCAACTCTCAAATATGAGAAACTCAAGAGGTGAAGCCAAATGTATTACATTTATATTATATTTAATCTTATCTTTACTCCTTCATTATTCTTTCCCAATGTTTCCAGAGTTTTTCTTTTATTATTTTCTTCCTGTTATTGAACATCCATTAGCTATTCTTTTAGGATAAACCTGCTGACAACAAATTCCCTTAGTTTTACTTCATCTAAGAACAGCTTGATTTCCTCCTTTATTCTCGAAGAATATTTTCTCTGGATATAGGATTCTGGGTTGAAAGTTATTTTCTTTCAGCACTTGGAAAATGTTGTGCCACTTCCTTCCATAGTCTCCTCCATAGTTTTTAAAGAGGAAATTTTCTGTCATTTGAATTGATTTTCTTCCCTGTAAGTGATGTGTTGTTTTTTCTTTTGCTTCTCCCAAGATTTTTACTTTGTCTTTAGTTTCCAGACATTCAATTATGATGTGTTGGCATGGATTTCATTAGATTCATCCTATTAGGAAATAAACATCTTGAATGTGTACATTTGTACATTGTCTTTTGCCAAATTTCGACTGTTTTCAGCTATTATTTCTTCAAGTCTTGCCCTTTTCCCCTCTTTTCTGCGACTCCAATGACCCAAATGTTAGCTCTCTTATACCCTCACAGATCCCTGAGATTGCTGATTTTTCTTTTAGTCTATTTTGCCTGTGTAGTTTAAATTGGGTAATTGTTATTCTTCTGTCTTCAAATTCACTGATTCCTTCTTCTTTCCCTTCCATTCTGCTGTTGAGCCCACCCACCGAGCTTTTTATTTCCATTGCCATATTTTTCAGTTCTAAAAGTCCCATTTTCTTTTTTATATCTGGTGTTTCTTTTCTGAGACTTTCCACTTTTCATTTCTTTAAAATGTATTTATAATTTCTCGTTGAAACATTTTTGTCATGCCTACTTCAAAGTCATTGTCATAAACAGTTTTTTTCTGCCCATGGATCCTGTCCCTGTGCTTTAATAAAACCACCAAAGATGTTTCAAGAATTCTTTCTTGGCCTAGGCTCTGGACCTTTATCACTCCAAAACCCCATAACTTGATATATAAAATACATAATATAAAAAACTATCAAATAAAATTATTGTCAAATAATTTTATTATCTCTGTCATCTCAGTGTTATCGTGTATTGATTGTCTTTTTCATTCAAGTTAGGATTTTTCCAAGTTCTTGGTATAATGAAGGATTTCAGTTGAAACCAAGACACTTGGGTATTATGTTATGAGACTCTGGGCATTATTTAAATCTTCTGTTTTAGAAGTCTTCTTTGACACCACTTTCTGGCAGTCAAACAGAAGGTACTGCCTTGATACTGCCAGAGGGGGATGGAAGTCCAGGTTCTCCACTCAGCTTCCTTTGGCACCAAGGAGAGGGAGAATTCCTTGTTACTGATGGCAGGGGTGGAAATTCTGGCTCCCTAGTTGGCCTTCTGGGAGAAGCAGCAGTGCTTCACTACTGTTTCTCACATGACATACCATACATCAGGAAGTATGGTGCCTCATAACTGCTTGGCATGGATTAAAGTCCCAGTTCTCTACACAGCCTTCTCTGACACCATTTCATCAAAGTTGGAGCGCTTTGCTTTACAACCTGACAAGGGTGGAAGTCTAGGCTCACCTACCTGGCATGGCTAAGGATGGTGCCGTATTTTTCCTGGAGTGTTTGGCTGGACTAGAGCAGTTACTGACTAAAAGTTTTCGGTCTTACTAGGCTATTCTCTTTCCGGCCCTTTGTCTAGAGATAGCAGGCTCTAGTTGGGACTTTTTGTTTGCACTTGGTATTTCTAGGTCACCTGCTTCTTTAGTTCCATGCCTTAGTATGTGAGGCAAAAAGAACCCAGAGAACTTATTGCTGCGTTATTTCTTGGGCCCTTCAGAGCCCAGTTAGTCTGCCTTCTTCTCTCATACTTTCAGAGATTTCTTACATTGCTTAAATATATAATGTCCAGTGTTTAAATTATATTAAGTGACAGAAATAGCAGATGTATGTGTAAGCCCCTCTCCTGGGCAATTTGCATTTTTAAATGTCAATTTTCCTTTATTTACTCAAGATCATGAACTTAAGTTGATTTATCACAGTACAGAAAGAATACCCTTTAAATATTTTGTAAATCTCCAAGACCACATTATATTGCTTTGCTTCTGAGGCAAGTTCGCAGAACAAAAACTGTCCGAATTCTACTGTAGAGTTAGGATGTAGCACAATGGTGTAAAGCTCATGGAATTTTCAGATGATTTACCAAGGATTTCAGGATACTAATTCACTTTTTTGTGGTTTGAATTTTATATAAATCTGAGACCAAATTTATTTGTTTGTTTGTTTGTTTATCTATTTGTTTATTTTATTATTCCTGTTACTATGAGAGACTGAGACAGAATTAGTGAAGCCAGTCATGCCACCTAGCCAGACAACCTCCTATCCCCAACTTGCATGGGTCCTTCTGAGTCCTGAGGGACCCTGGCAGTGCTCTTCATGGTTGCGTATTTTATGAAACTTACTAGAATAGGGGTGTGAATTTTAATTGCTCATGATCATTTTGTTTCCACTCTGATTTCCTCTCCATTTCATGTTCTCTTTTGTTGGGTTATTTTGGGGCAGCTGCAGATCTGTTAAGAAGAAGTAAGCTGGGGAATACACTTAATTTGAGTTCAGTGGGATATATTTGTATGATTCATAGTTACCTCAGTGTCTAGTTAAATTACTGTAAGTGATCTGATATACAATGGCTTCCAAAAATTTGCTTACTGTCCACTGTGTTGACACTCCTAGCAAGTTACAAGAAAAGACTGGGGACTAACTGGATAACAAATGTCATCGGTTAAAGGACTATTTCAGATTGGCCACTGAACAGGAAAACTTGAGATGCCTTGTAATCTCATAGCTCACATATACGATGAGAGCTTGATAAGATTTTTCCAAACTGGAAATAATCCAGTAATGACATATTCGGTAATGACATTACTGAATTCAGACATTTCAGACCATGAAGTTGTGAAGCTGAAAATAACTTTTCTAACCTATCAATAAGGAAATCAAATGTAATCAGCATTGCTAAAAGAAAGTTTCATTTATCTTTCAGTTCTCTATGTGGAAAATACCATTCCAAAATTATCATCTAAAAACAGAGGAAAGAGATACCTAGAGATAAGTTAGGTTAGAAAGGTAATTTTTAAAGTACGTTATTTTTAGAATATTGTGATATCTGTTGTTTAAAATTTGTAATTTCTTATGATTTCTTTTCTCAGTAAATAAATATTCACTTTTTATGTAGTACTTAGTTTTATTTGCATCATTTTATGTTCTTTTTTAAAGAGCCTTTCAATTATATAAACCTTGAGCTCCATGAACCTGAATCTGCCTGGGAAGAGGCCATTCTTCTAGCTTGTGACCCACAGAACCACATAGTTTGGTTTAGTCGGGAGGGGATTTATTGATGGGTATGAGAAGTCTCACAGCACCATCAGAAGATTGAAGGTCTCAGCTCTGGCTGAGTTTCCAGAACCACAGAACCACAGGGCTGGGCTTGCTGACCTCAATGTCAACCCACTTCCACCACGCTGGGACTGGTGCTCCCACTGCCACTGACTCTGGCACAACCCCTTCAGCTGCCCTTGGCATGCTCTATGTGGATTTCTGCCTGCCTGATGCTTCACAAGCTCCAAGTCACACTCACATGGTGTCTCATGGGCAGACACCAAACCAGGCTGGGAAAGGAAGTCAGTTTGGAAGTCAGGACTCACAATGGTGGTTGCGAAAATATCTGGAGGGTGTTGAAGATATCACAAGCATCTCCAGTGACTACTGTCCATTACACCTACTGCATGACAAAAATCCACAAGGGTTCTGTTGTAGATAGGTGAATAAGATACGGTCCTGATTTCCAGGACTCCCAAGAGCAGGAAGAAGAGAGATTCATGCCCAGACACTCCAAAGAAGAGCACAATGGCTCTGGCCACAGGCGCCCTTCACAATTCTCAGACTGTTTTCTAACAAGGGAGGGCTACTGACTTAGACAAATCCTGTAACTGATTTATCCAGAAGGATCAGAGCCAAGAGATGACCTCCAGGGCACCGTGACAGGCAATCAGCAGCTTAGGATGTCTTACTATTGTTGCTGCTGCCTCAGGAATTCTCAGTTGCTGATAAATGTTACATCCCATCACACATGTGGAAAAATAAAGGGAGTTTTAAAACCTAAAAATATAATGTATACCAAACAGCCTGTTCTTCCCTCACCCACATAATCACAGAATATAAACTAAGGTGTTCATTCAGAGTTTCTAAATTTGTATGTATCTGCAGGATCAACAAATACAAGGATAACTAATATTTCAAAATACAATCCTCCAGCAGGTGAAAGATAGAACATTTGTTAAGAACATTGCTTCTGCAGTCCAGGATGGGGAAAGAAGGAAACTTGGAGACAGGCAACAACAGTGATCGTTTCAAATTCAAAGACTGCATGGAGAGACTCCCACAGACAAAAGCAGGTAGAAAAGTATCACTGACTCAGTTGGCCAGACTCAGGGTCCAAGAAGTCAGGCGAGAAGCTGAGGGCTGTGCTGGGTGGGAATCTGAGGGAGGTAGTACCTTGGCATAGGAGTCATCCACAGATCATCAATGGTTGCATTCAAAATAAATACAGAAACCTTGGGGTGCCTGGGTAGCTCAGTTGGTTAAGCAACCAACTCTTAATTTCGGCTCAGGTCATGATCTCACTGTTTGTGAGATCAAGCCCTGCACTGGGTTCCACACTGAGCCTGCCTGAGATTCTCTCTATAGCTCCCTCCCTGGCCACCTCCTCCTCCCTCAAAATCAATACATAAACTTCAAAAAAAAAAACAAAAAACAAAATAAATACAGAAAACTCGAAGTCTCCCCTACTGAAACACAGTCACACTTGGGGATGGTCGTCTCAGATCCATTTAACGCTCTATGAACAGGAGAAGGTGACCATTGTCAGTGACAGACTCAATATAAAATGGGTGGAAGGGCTACAAACTTCACCCTGGGGTGCAAAGGACATGTCCTTCCCCTTGCAGGGGCCTCAGTCTACCCTGTTCCACCTCCTCTTAGAAATGGGCACTAAGTAGCAGTGGGCTAATAAATACTTAACCACTGGCTTTAAGGAATATATATATTTTTGTATATGAATAGATATCAAATATATATATTTAAATGTATATGTAGATAGATATAGAGATACACACACATTTATTATAAATTTTACTGATACAAGAATGTGCAGCTATAATTATAAATAATAATAAAACATACTACCCTCTATCATAAATTCTAGATAGCCCATTGATTCCCACAGAATTTCTATGTTCCGTTTCCCCAAACTCTTGTATGGGTGGCCAATGTCTGATGACTAAATGTGCTTCAGACATGACAGTTGGTTGATATTTCATTCAGGCTAATGAGTAAAACAAAAAGAAGACAACAGAGACAAATGCTGGAGCCTCACTCATGCACTAATGTCACGAGTAACCTCTTTGCTGAATCAGGTAATTGTATTAGAACTCTAGAAGAACATTTTCTTGTAGTTTTGTGCTAGGCACAATATAACAGCATGTCAGTGTGGTCAGGAAAGTGATGGCTTCTAAAGATATCAAGGTGTTAATCCATGAAACCTGTGGGAGTTGACTTGTATGGCAAAAAGGACTTTGCAGATGTGTTAAAGGTCTCGAGATGAGGACCTTATCCTGGACTGTGTTCTCATAAGAGAGGTGCAAAGGGACATTTGACAAGAAGGCATTGTGAAGACAAAGCAGAGAGAGACTTGAAAATGCTAAGCTACTGACTTGGGAGGTGGTAAAAGAGACCATAAGCCAGGGGAGCTGGCTTCTAGAAGCTGGAAGAGGCAAGGAAATGGATTCTTCCCTCGAGCCTCCAGAGAGAGGGTGGCCTGCTGACACCTTGATTTCGGCCCAGTGAAACTGATTTCAGATTTCAGCCCTCCAAAACTGTAAGAGAATAAATGTGTTGCTTTAAGCCTCCAAGTTTGTGCTATTTTGTTACAGCAGCCATAGGAAACTGATAGTTATCAGTGTATCGTGTCTTGGCTCTGAATGAAACCTTTAAATTTTAAAAAAAAATTTAAGGCTGTCTCTGGCAGTCTGTGTTCTTTGCAACCTTTCCTTCATAGAGTGCCCCTCAGGATCCCTTGTAGTGCTGGCTTATTTGTGATAAATTCTTTCAGTTTTTGTTTGTTGGGAAAAACCTTGATCTCTCCTTCTATTCTGAATGACAGGCTAGCCGGATACAGAATTCTTGGTTGCATGTCCTTCTTGCTCATCACATTGAAGATATCCTGCCATTCCTTTCTGGCTTGCCAAGTTTCTGTAGATAAGTCTGCTACTACCCTTATATGTCTTCCTCTGTATGTTAGGGTTCTTTTGTCCCTAGCTGCTTTCAGGATTCTCTCCCTATCTTTGTATTTTGCCAGCTTCACTATGATGTGCCGTGCAGAAGGTCTATTCAAGTTACGTCTGAGGAGAGTTCTCTGTGCCTCTTGGATTTCCATGCCCATTTCCTTCCTCATGTTGGGGAAGTTCTCAGCAATGATTTGTTCAAGAACCCCTTCGACTCCTTTCTCTCTCTCTTCTTCCTCTGGAACTCCTATGATACGGATATTGTTTCTTTTGAGTGCATCGCTCAGCTCTTGAATTCTCCTTTCCTGTTCCTGGATCAGCTTCTCTCTCTTTTTATCTGCTTCCTCTTTTTCAATGATTTTATCTTCTAATGCACTAACTCTTTCCTCTACCTCTTCAATCCGTGCTGTGGCTGCTTCCAGTTTCCCTTGAATTTCTTCCAGTGTTTTCTTTAATTCTTCCCGATTTATGTTGAAAGAGAGACAGAGTGAGCAGGGAAGGGGCAGAGAGAGAGAAAGAGGATCCCAAGCAGGCTTTGCACTACCTGTGTGGAGCCTGATGCGGAGCTTGAACCCACGAACCATGAGACCCAAACCAAGAGTTGGACACTCATCCGACTGAGCCACCCAGGTGCCCTGAATGCACCCTTTAATAAAGTCTTTGTGACAAAGAAAGAGGCCTAGTAAATATTTCTTCTTATTTATTTATTTATTTATTTATTTATTTATTTAAATTCGAGTTAGTTAACATATAGTGTAGTATTGGTTTCAGGAGTAGAACCCAGTGAATCATCACTTCCATATAACACCCAGTGCTCATGCCAACAAGTGCCCTCCTTGTCACCCATCACCCATATAGCCCATCTCTCCAACCACCTCTCCTCCAGCAATCCTCAGTTTTTTCTCTGTATTTAAGAGTCTCTTGTGATCTCCCTCTCTGCTTTTGTCTTATTTTCCCTTCCCTTCTCCTATGGTTCTTCTGTTGTGTTTCTTAAATTCCACATATGAGTGAAATCATATGATATCTGTCTTTCTCTGACTTATTTCATTTAGCATAATACACTCTAGTTACATCTATATTGTTGCAAATGGCAAGATTTTGTTCTTTTGATTGCCGAGTACTATTCCATTATGTATATGTGTTATATACGTGTGTATATGTGTGTGTGTGTATATATTCACCACATCTTCCTTATCTATTCATCTGTCAATGAACATTTGGGCTCTTTCCATAATTTAGCTATTGTTGATAGCACTGCTATAAACATTGGGGTGCATGTGCCCCTTCGAATCAGCATTTTTGTATCCTTTAGATAAATTCCTAGTAGTGCAATTGCTGGGTTGTAGGGTAGTTCTATTTTTATTCTTTTGAGGAACCTCCATACTGTTTTCCAGAGTGGCTGCATCAGTTTGCATTCCCACCAGCAAAGCAAAAGGGATCCCCTTTCTTCGCATCCTCGCCGACATCTGTTGCTTTCTGAGTTGTTAATTTTAGAAGACATGGACACTTTTCCAAAGAAGACAGCCAGATGGCTAACAGGCACATGAAAAGATGCTTAACATCACTTATCATTAGAGAAATACAGAGCAAAACCACATTGAGATACCACCTCACACCTGCCAGTATTTCTTCTTTAAAGTGAGCATTGACTTACCCTATTTAAGTAGAGGGCACTGGAGGTTCACTGCAAGAGGACCTGGCTTCCCGCAATTTCCAAGGTGACTGGAGGGAGGGTCAGCTGTGGATGTGAGGACATCTGGTGGAGTCTCGGAGCACCAGCCCCAGAAAGCTACCCCTCTGTGACCTTTCTTGGTGATGACTATCCACACCCACGAAGACCCTGCCTAAAAGGGAAGGGAGACAAAGGGGGAGGGGAAGGGGAAGGGAAGGGACAAACCTAGAGTGACAGCTCCCTCTGCAACCTCCCCACCCCACCCACTGCGACCCAAGTACTCTGAGGGCTTTCTGCCCCAGTAGGAGCTCCGATTCCTACTGCACATACACACCATCGCTTTCTCATCACCTGCAACCTGCCAGCACTCTGGAGGGTGGCCAGTCATCTGTCCATCAACTCTAGATCAGCTCTGTCCTGGTGAAACTAGAGAATATCTCTGATACCTGAGGCAGAATGACACCTCCAATAAAGTCAGAACTCCTAACAACTTTATTCCCACCCTAGCCAATTTCAGGCCACCAACATGACATCACAGACTGTGCCACTGGGAAGAGACAACCAGTAGCCACCATTAATGTAGTGTTTCTGCTGTGTAGATGTAAATAATCCGCAAGCACAGAAAAGAGCAAAATATAGTAAAATAATTAGGAGGTGGTTTTTTTTGTTTCAATATAACATTTCATTACAAGTTCATTAATTGTTATTGACTACTGTCTTTCAAGACTGGCTCCCAAAGTTCCGACACTTTCTATAGCTGGCTCTCATGGAGTGGTACACACCAGTTCCAGGACAGCCCTGGGATTAAGGGCCCCATCAATGAGCCATGGGTGTTGAGCATTCTTGGAGCTGAGATTGGTACCCGCAGGGATCAAGACGGGTCCTGGGTGTGGTCCAGCTGTAGGCCCTGCATGGAGGAGGTGCGGGCAGGAATTTCTCTGCTGTAGGGTCTTGCTTGCTGCCTCTCCATTGCTCCTGACATGACCACTCCTCATTTCCATGCCCTGAAGGCTGTGGCCCTACCCCTCCCAGTGTGGTCAGACCTATCATTCTCCATGTATCAGAGAGTCGTCCTCACCATGGCTGCAGCTACTTTACTCTTGGTCACTGAAGGGTCCCCTGCGGGAGTGATGTGGGGCACATGGGTCCAAGAACCAAGGGTGTAATTCTGATTTCACCACTGGCTGGTCGAGAGACTTGGGCCAAGTGCCCACACCACCAGGCCTGATGTGCGCCTCAGTGAGGGTGGGACCGAGCTCTCTCCCAGCTCCAGAACAAAGCGTTGCTTCAGGTCCACCTTGATGGTGGGACTATGTGTGGACCCCTGCGGTTTCCAGGAGCTGCAGCTGCATCCACAGGTACCACAGTCCTGCTGGGAAACTTTATCCCTGGGAACTGGCCAAGGGCCCTAGTCACAGGACCTGCTGTTGGATAGCTCATACTTTATCCAGAGAAAACAAAACACAGGCAAGATATATGATCTTCCTTTTCCATTTTCCCAGGGACCAAAGTTTCTGTAACAAAATCCAGCAGAGACAGACCCTTCCCAGAGATAAAACTGTCTCCCCGGCTGTCTTCTGGGGGTAATGCCAGGCTTGACAGGGAGCCCCGAGAGCCCTCCACCAAGGGACTGGGCTGGGATGGCTGGGTCGAGGTCTGGACCAATTGCCTGGAACCCATGCAGTAAGGTGCCAAAGTGGGGGACAATCTGGGGCAGAGTTCACCATAAGGAATATCGTAGAAGACCGACATACCCCACAATTAAGGGGCTAAATGGAAATCCTTAAACAGTGATTCAGGACACACCTGTGTTGGGGTGATGCCAGGTGCCTCAAGGGTCAAAGTGCAGACACAGAAAGATCCCTGCCCGGGATCGGCCTACAGAGTATCCAGCCAAGAGCTGCACGCCTTCCCTTCCTGCCATTCCCATCTACACGCTCCCTCCTGCTTGGGGCTAGCATCCCAAGTCTAGCCAGCAGGACCTTGGCAAAGCTCCACGTTGCATTCTTGGAGAGATTTTACTCTGGCAACTCAAAACCAGTGTCCAGAAGGGCTGTCTTAGAAAAGACCCTCTTTTCTCTGACCTGATGGTTCCCACACCCCTCATTAGCTGCCCCCACCAGGCCCTCCCCATCCCCCTCTTTATTTGCTCCCTTACCTTCTGTGCCTCAACCAAAGACCCTCCTTCAGGTCACCCTTTCTTTCCTGAAACAGCTTCCAAAATCTGACTTAGTCCAAGAAAAGCCGCCAACTGGTGTGCAGGATGGGCCCAGGCTTCGTGGATCTGCTTCCAAGGAGCCTGGCCTGCATCGCCCCTCAGCCCACCTGGACGCGCGCCTCCCTTTGCGGATACAGAGCGTCACTAAGTCACGGAGCTCACAGATATATCTGGAGCCTGGCATCCATGCGCTCCTTTACCTGGCCTCACTAGTGAGAGGTCAATGAAACAGGATAAAGTTTAATTGACTAGAAGGTTATTCTGGAGACAGGCAGAGAGACGGAAAGAGAGAGATGGAATTACAAATAAATACATACATCAATCCATATAAACACTGTATATATTATATGTCTAACATGTAGATATGCATATATGTATGTTTACCTGTGTGCACATATACACACATATATAGGAACGTACGTGTGTTGTGTATGTGTGTGTGTGTGTGTGCAGCAGCTACTGTAAATGCACAGTCTCAGCCTGACCAGTGATCTGTTCCAGGGCCAGGCAATGCACTCCCAGAGAGAACATTCTACCCTCAGGACAGCCAGCCCAATAAGGTGAACGCATGTCACATGAGCAGGCAGAAGGCAGCAGGTGCCAGACCAGGAGGCTGAACGTCCTGGTTTTCACACCCCTTGTGGCAGAACAGGTGACTGAGGGCCTCCTCTCTTGTCGCCTTACTGTTCTCTTGCTGAGCAATGCTGAACCCTTTGGCTTCAGTCACCACGAGACACTAAGGACCCTTGGCTTGTATGTCTGGACCGACTGTCCCTGGGGCTCCAGATCCAGAGACCCAGCCACCACCCGACACTTGGACTCAGCCTCATACCATTGTCTTTTTACTGCCAGCCGGAAGCTGGACATGTCCTCTCTCATCACATGCCCATCCATCACCGGGTTTTCTCAGCTGTCTCTCCCAACTAGTCCTTGGATCCTCCACTTTTCAGCATTGGCACCAGCACCTGGATGGGACCCACATGCTCTCTCCAATCAGAGCAGCCAGAGCAGTCTCTACAGAACTCGGCTCTTCCCTGCTGAGGGGTCCCCGTCCTCACTGCTCCTCCGCTGTGGCCCTGGGCAGCTCGCTCAGAGTCCACATCTGTAAAGTGGTTGATAATGGATGATTCACAGATAACCAGTCGCTAATGAGGGTGACACATCTCAGGCTCCATTTCTAAAGCCAGACTGGGCCTGCTGGTCGCAGAGACTGACAGAGGTACGACCCCCATCCCGCCCCCGTTCCCTCTTCCAGGACATGCACCCATGGGACTGCGGGTGTCCCTCTGTATAGAGGAAGCTTTCCTGCCCACTGGTGTGGCCATCTCTCAGTCAGAACCCTCAGGGCCCTGGGATCTCCCTCTTGGCTCCTTCCAGTGCATTTCCCAGGCATGGTGGTATCTCCCTGTGGGTGTCCCTGGTGTGCACAACATTCTAGCCTTCCCTGGCTCTTTCCAGCCTTCCTCAGCAGCCAATGGGCTCAGAAACCACTCAAATGTGTCTGGAGCAGGGAATCCACTTTAAAGAACTGCTAGTCCCACCTCCTCCCCACCCAGTGTCTAAAAGAACTGGTAGCTTCAGCTGGAGGGGGGGGTGCCTGTGTCGCCCAACCTCTCCCTCGGCACATCCCAGCTGAGGAGCAGACATGCCTGTCTGTAGCCATCAGACACCAGGGCTCCCAGTGGAGGGGACTGAGGTACAGACGCCCAGCCCTGGAGCTCTGCCCTGCCCAACAGAAGGCGCACCTTTGGCATCAGTGTCTAGCCAGTAGGGACACCTGTTCCTATTCACATGGAGGCGCCATATGTGCTAATGGTGTCTCTGCCTATCTACATTAAAATGGAGGCATCTGCTAGGACAGAGATGTCAGGCTTGGCTAGCTAGATCTATCCAGATAGCCAGGTCACTGGGGGAGGGAAATTGAAAAGGCTCTTGCATCAGAGATTCCAGAGAGATATGGGAGCATGACCAGGACAGCTAGGGATCCAACCAACAGAACACGTGAGTGAGGGGACAGCCATCCACATCATGATGTGCCCCCTAAGCCACACAGGGCCACAGCAGTGCTCAGGGAGAGACATCTCTGTAGAGCACAGAGGTGAGGGGTGGGAGGTAGACTAGCTCCTGGGTGTCGTGGAATGCCAGGGAATGCCCAGGAATATCTGTACGGGGGGGAGGGGGGCAGTATTGCTGGAAGACTTAGACATCCCCACAAACGTTTTGCTCCCAGCAAGGTGCCCTGGTCCCCACATGCCTTCGCCCCATGCCTGCTCCACCTGACTCCCCTTCTGGGCTCTTGGCAGTTATTTAGAATTGGGAGTCTGAGCCTATTGCCGCACAAACATGTTTGCAAGAGCAGGCAGAGCAGAAGCCACACTCCTTGAAGGCGACACCATATGCCAATCACCCTTTCTCCTTCTGGGAGTGTCTGTGACTTTGGCTCAGCCAAAGGTCGGCCCAGGTGACTGCATCATCCTTACCAGGCTTTGCATTTCTTCCTAATAGCCTTCTTCCGACTCCTGAGATTCGCCTTGTCCCACGTGTTTACGACAGGGTGAGTGACCTTCACCTTGTTTTACAGGACTCTACTGGAGCCCAGGGAGCGGGGCCAGAAGGCTGGAGCATCGGGCCACCAAGGGTCACTAATTCATTCACAAGTGAGACCAGTGACGTGGACGTGGACCGCAGGTGACTTGTGGGATACAAGTGAAATAAGGACCTACTCCTATGACAGTCCCCTGCAGGTCTCTGCACCTGGGCACAAAGGCGGAGGCACAGGGTTCTCATTCCAGTGAGTGTGGCAGTGAAGGCACATTCTGTCAGGGGACGGGGGCTGGGTAGGGAAATTGTGAACAATGCCATGGAGCCCTGCACAGCCATGAAAACACAGAGCACACAGGTGAGGCACTAGTGGATGGCCTCTGAGACCCATCACGTTTCAGAAATGAGACTCAGAAAAGGGCTCATGGCATGTCTAGCAGGACAGGATGCCGTCCCCACTGAGGCCACCACCCTGACAGTGAGAAGAGCCAAGTACCCCACTCCCAAAAGAGGCCTCCTCATACACCCCAGCATGTGGCCTGTGGTGTCAGATCCTATGGGGGGCTACCCTTTCCAGGCAGACTTCCCAAGAGGTCCCAAACCACTCAGCCCTTCTAGAGGGCTGTTTTATCAGGGAGGCTGAGAAGGGAGGATGTCTGGTCAGAGAGCTTTGGGGACAGTTTGGCCAGAGCTCCGTGATGTGTCCCTGCTCCCACCATGGGAAGTTGGGGAGGAAGCTGACACTCTTGCCCCACCTCAAGCCCGAAGTAGAGGCTCTGAGGGCCCTGGCACCCAGAGCAGGAAGCAGAGCATGGAGAGGGACTCAGGAAGCTCAGAGAGGGGCTCTGGAATCTGAGCACACGGACTGCACCTTGGCCCATTGCCAGAGGGAAGCTGGCTGACAATGTGGACAACTTACTTGTCCACCTTAGCAGGACAACGGAGACGATGCAGAGGGGTCTGAATTCAGGCCATGTTGACCAGACTTTGCCAGGAAATGACCTGTAGGGGCGGGGGAGGGGTGCCAGAAGGAGGTTATGTGTGCCACAGGCTGCAAGAGAGGGGTCCCCAAAAGAGCCCCTACAAGCCCACTTGCTTTGCACACCTGCCAGAAGGACTAACAATACCTGTGTCCTCCATGGAGGAGTTGAGAACGGCCTAATGAGAGGAGGAGAAGCCCGAGGAGGAAGAGGAGGAGAGAGAGGAAGAGTTGGAAGGTGGGGACGTGAGATGGAGGTGGGGGGGATGCAGGAATGGGGGGATCTAGAGATGAAGGACTCGGGGGAGCAGGAGGGAGAGGATGAAGGAGCGGCTAGGGTAATGCGGGAAGCCGGGATTAGGGATGAGGCCGTGGACAAAGCTGGGAGGCAGAATTCAGGTTGTAGGGACACATGGCTAAGGGATACAGGACGCAAGTCTGAGACATGGAGGGAGGAGGGAGGCCGTGTTGAGGAAAGCAGGTGTAGGGATGCAGGGACGTAAACAGTGGGAACCCAGGGATTAGTGATGTAGGGGTGTGGGGGGACGAATGCAAAACCGAGCCATGTAGGGCTACAGGTTGCAGTGATGGGGGAGAGGAGGTAAGGGATAGAAGAGTGACAGGTACAGCAATGATGGTGGTGGCACTGAAATTCAGGTTTGATCTTTTATTTTTAAGTTACTTTTATTTATTTTGAGAGAGAGAGAGAGAGAGCAAGCAGGGGAGGGGCTGAGAGAGAGGGAGAGAGAGAATCCCAAGCAGGCTACAGGCTATCAGCACAGAGTCCCATGCGGGGCTTGAACTCATGAACTGTGAGATCATGACATGAGCAGAAATCAAGAGTCAGATGCTTAACTGACTGAGCCACCTAGGTGCCCCCTAGGTTTGATCTTAAATGCTGCCAGTTGTTAAATGTGGGCAACCAATTCAAATTTGAGTAAAATACCGAGCCGGCTGACCAAAACATGAGTCTCAAGCTCAGGGTCACCACCCATGCCTTTGGAAGCCAAGGTGAAGGCAGCCCTGGGGAGCACAGTGTTGGTCAGGGAGCCCTCTCTGAGGCTCGGCCATGCCTGCAGGGGCTTGGGTTTCTGGGTGCAGAGGCTGCCATGCCCCCAGCTGAGCTCTTCCTACATATTATAGGCCAAAAATTGAAGGCAGCCACACGGGCAGAGCCTGGGTGATGTCATTGTTGTAACAACTTAGCTGGGATGGCGTGCTGAGATTTTCCACATGTTTCTAGAGTTAGCAGCCTCATTTTATGGGAAGGCTGTGGCTGGAAGGTTAAGTGTGGGGCAATAATTGGCTTGCAGGCAAGGGCTGTCCCGTCCCCCCTGGGGGAACCTGGAGCCTAGGGGGCAGAGGCCCAGCAGGGAGGAGATGCCAGGTCCAGGCCCATTGAAGCCCTGGCTGGGCTGGTGCCTGGGCTCACACCCAGAAGTCCCCAAGGGCACTAGCTGGAGTGTGGAGAGCATCATGCTGGCTCACAGGGCAGTGCACAGGGCAGTGTGAGCACTCCGTTGGCCCAGGGAGCCCTGATGAATGATCTGGCCCCATGGCGGGGGCAAAGCAAGCACTAAGCCTAGGCAGCACGGAGCCCAAAGCAGGCCGGTGGGGGCAGGGCCCGCCTGAGAGCAACCTGCTTCCAGGCACCAGCCAGTACCTCCTCCCTCTCTGTCCCCACCATCCCCACCATCCCCACATAGCTGGAGCAATGTCCTTCTGCCAATAGCCTCTGTCCTCACTGGTCTGTCTGCCCTGCATGGTGCCAAGCTCCATCCTGTCCTGCAGCCTGGCAAAGAGCATTTTATCAGTGTGAGTGAGTGACAGATGAGGCACCTTGCTTATTTCTCACCCCCAAGGCACGTTTGAGAGAGGAGGACACTTGGCACACAGAAGAGCATTGATTTGCCCAACATCCCCAGGTAGTAATGAGGTCACCTGGAGTTCACAGCCTTCCTCTGTTAGGCTAAGATCTTGGGGGAGGGGAGAGTTGGACCCAGCCACAAGGCAGAACCTGGATCAGAATCAGTGTTCGGAACCAACTACTTGAGCCACCAATGAGAGCAGCACAGTCATAGGTAATATCAAGTTGATGCCCATGAGAGCTGGAGACAGGTGCGGTCGTGTGTGTGTGTCAGGTGGACACACGAGCTACAACTCAAAGTCATGGTTAAGTCACTCAGGGAGGAGCAATAGCCCTTCCTTCCCATAAGGAATCTGGTGGTCTCATTTAAAGGCTTTCTATCCCCCACCCGCAGCCCTCATGTCCCTTCTCTTTTCCTGCCCTTTATATACTTCCCTGCTGCTTTACAAACTCGTGCCAGTTTCATTGTCCAAAAAGCAGGCAGTGGCTTGCAAAACAAACTTATACATGTGCACAACATGTGTATCTGATCAGTCACTCATAGGTGAGTGAAATAAGATCTAACTTACAACCCAGAGGAGGTGTAATGTGTGAATCCTGTGCTGGGGTGTGTGTGAGTGTGTATTGGTGATGGCACAATGGCCTCTTATCTTGTATCAGAAGATGCATCATTTGTAGAAACACAGACGAATGTGTTAATTGTAGGATGAATGGCTCTGGGCATTGTAGGTCCATCAACCTTGGATTATACATCATAAAGGAGATCTTGATAAAAGAGTGAGTTCACGGTGGTGACATCTCATTAATTCAGCCCTGGCAGGAAACAATGAAATCCAATTTTTCGAGATAACTTGGATTACCCCTGTAATCACTCAAACTTACAAATTAGCATTTTATCAGAAACATTGCTATCCTTAACTGAAGTATTCTGATCACAATTTAATCTTCGTCTGGTAACTCAGAGTCGCCCATGGAAGATGGGTCATTCTGCAGGCTGTACTCAGGATAATTTTAGCAGTAAGGGTGGCTGTTTGGCCCTGCAGATTAGGGCGCCAGGTCGCCGCATCTTTTGGCTTCGCATCTACAGTGTGACTGAAGCAGCTGACAAAGACCCATAGGGATCAATTATAGCAAAATGGCCAAGGTTAACATCATCATAATCAATTGAAATGCTCTGGCTGAGCTGACACATAATGGATTGCATCGTAGTCCATCTAGACTTCGCCGAGGGGCTGAGAGGCTGGGGCTGGGGTTTAGGGAAGCAGCCACATACACCCATCTCATAACCCCAGGGAGTTGGGAGTGAGCGCCCGGCATATCCTGGCCAGGTGCAGGTCTATGTCTGGGCTGATCTTCAAACTCTGATAGTTTATACACAATAGCCCTCAAAACCATCGGGCCCTGTTGTTACTGGTTGGCTTTTACCCTCTCATGCTCCATGGAGGATTTGAGGTGGCAACCACTTGTCACCCTGAGCTTGGACCCTCCGCCCACCATCTGCTGCTTTCAGGGAAGGGGTGCTGCGACAGGTGGGCTGTACTCTGTGGGAACACCAGCATGGTGTTTTGCAAGTCTCCGGGAGTTGGCTGGCTGACTCAGTCCTCCTTCCAGCCCCCAGTACCCTTCTAAGGCCCTATATTAAACTGAGGGTGAGGAGCTACAAGGTTGAGGACCAAACCCTGGCTCATAGTGACTGTCACCCTAGAAGGTACTGCATACTGTGAGAATAGTCACAGGTCATTGGAACTGATAACAGTAAAAGTAAACAAATGTTTGCAATCTTTTGGTTTGGAAGTTAAAGTGGATTATATAAATTTTATTTATTTATTTGGAGAGTGTGAGTGGGGGAGGGGCAGAGGAGAGAGAGGGACAGGGGACAGAGAGGGTGGGAGTAAGCAGTGGGGGGAGAGAGAGAGAGAGAAAGAATCTCAAGTAGGGTCCATACTCAGTGCAGAGCCCAATACAGGCCTCGGTCCTATGATCCTGGGATCATGACCTGAGCCGAAATCAAGAGTCAGGCACTCAAGCGACTGAGCCACCCAGGCGCCCCTAAAGTCTATTGTAAACGTCAAATTTAGAGATCATGCATTATGCTGTTTTATGACCTTCCATCTTTCAGCTCTGCCTTCCTCGGTGTGGGGCTCTGTCATAGGGTCATTCCATCCGGATCCCAGCCAGTAGAAAGAGGAAAAAAAGAGAAGGCAGGTAGGACACAGGCTTCTTCTTAAGGAGTTATGTTTGTCAGGGTTCAACACAAAAACCAAAATGTCCAGAAACTATACTTGGGGTATCGATCTAAAGGAGGCTGACACAGGTAGCTGGCAGGTGGAAAGAGGGAAAAGAGCAAATACGGATGCCCAGGTAGCCGTGACAGCTTAGCCACCCCAAGCAGCATCGCACCTGGGGCTGGGGGACAGAGGAGAGAGGTGGTAAGGCCATGACTAGCAGCTCAGAAGAGGGTTGTGCCATTACATCCGAGGAAGCAGCAAAGCTGACCCTGGGAGAGCCTGAGGAAGCAGAAGCAGACTCATCCTCCCCTGCACAGCAATAGAGCATACGCACAAGCAGAAATTCCATGAGGTTTGTGGAAAATTACAGCAACCCAGTAAAGTCAGAACCACTGAGGGTTCAGACACATCAGGAGTGAAGTTTCTCCCTTGCTGCAGCTAGCCAAATAAGCTTACCTTTTTTGGCCACTGATGTGACCCCAGTGGTCTTTGGTTTTGGGTGGCAACAAGCGGAGGGCCCACTGTGATTTGGCCAAGACCCTCAGTCCTGCACACCAGATCCTCGATGTGGTGATTTCATGCACATCCGAGACCCCTTGAGGTACCTTAAGTTATCTGTCAGAGGCCACATCCTGCCTGCGACAGCAAGGTAAGTGTGAGTCTGAGCTTCAAATGTTTCACTAAGTCCTTGAGTAAATTGAGTGTTGTCTGTCTTTAAGGGGTTATCTACAGGGAGAGGGCAGATGTAGGTCCAATAAGTCTCCCCTCAAGCCAGCCCCAAGTGCTATGCCTGCCCTTGCTCTATAGATGTCTTCTTACAGATGAACAACACAGGATGTGGACAAGCTGACAGTTAAGAGGAGGCTCCTTGAGTCTGTAGTTGAGGACAGCTGGCTCTGGGCCAGGTTCTGGAGACACTAGATTGCATACACACCATTCTACCACCACAATTCTGGAGGGATCATCTCGGTCCAAGTCTGTGCCCCTACCAGGCCAAATACCTGTTTTTCCATATTTCCACATTACAAGTCTTACTCATGTAAATGCCATTATTTCCCCAAGGACAATGTGAAGTTGCAGTGGCCACTTTGGGTGACGTTTTAAAAAATTTGTTTAAATGTCTATTTATTTATTTTGAGGCAGAGAGAGAGAGAAAGTGGGGGAGGGGCAGAGAGAGGAGGAGACAGAGAATCCCAAGCACAGAGCGTGAATGCCAT
Organism: Paguma larvata; assembly: GCA_030068075.1. Classification (NCBI taxonomy): domain Eukaryota; kingdom Metazoa; phylum Chordata; class Mammalia; order Carnivora; family Viverridae; genus Paguma; species Paguma larvata. The sequence goes on along the minus strand of CM057827.1, from coordinate 122,621,954 downwards.
CAGCACAGAGCCTGATGGGGGACTTGATCTCACAGGCCATGAGATCATGACCTGAGCCAAAATCAAGAGTCATCTGCTTAATCGACTGAGCCAACCAGGTGCTTCTGATGTGGACAGGATTGCTATTTTGATTGACCTCTGAAAACATAGAAAAATGACAATCTTGAATATCCAGTGGCTTACATTTTTTACTTGACATGAGAAGGGATCTCTAAGCTCAATTCAAATTCTCAAATTGTCTACGTAGAAGGTCTCCTAAATCCCAGGTGAGAAAGGAAAAAGTTCAATGATTAATTCAGACTAATGCTTGGCACAAACACCCCAGGCTTTTCTGACTGCCCCCCACCCCCACCAGCCAGTCCATCTGTGGTCGGGCCAGGAGATGCAAAGCCTTGGATGAGAGAAGCTAGCCTGCATGACCCTAAAAGGGACACAAGACTGACAAATCCTTAAAAGCACAAAGTAGAAACTCTGCTAGCAGGGCCACTTGTCAATTTTGCAAACAAAAGACTATCTGGCAATTAATTGTCCTGCCCTAGCCATAAAGAAATATGAACTTGAAAGTTCTGAGAGGTTTCTGAAGTGGTTCCAAGGGAGACTATAGCCAGTTGCTTCTCCTCTTCTTTCCTCTTCTCTCTTCCCTCCTTTGTTCCATCACATGAAAGACTTTGGAAACTAATTGCAATAGATTGTATTTTCTAAAAATGTCCACTACAGTATTTCTAGTTTCTGTGTTTTTCCTGAGTCTACCTATTCCCCCAATAGGAGATGGAGCTTATGTCCATTGCCCTTGAGCTTGAATGGGCCTTTGTAACTGATTTATGGACAGGCTGGGGTAGAAGCAATGCTGCAATGACTTCCAGAGCTTGGCTAGAATAGGGAATCCAGCTTCCATGTAGCCAACCACCATACTGTAAGGACACCGAACTAGACCCATGCAGAGACCCATGGAGGGGTCCACATGGAAAGGAAGCACCAGGCACGTGAAGAATGAGCCATTAGGTGATTCTGGCCCCACTCTTAGAGCTTCCCAGCTCTGTCCCCAGTTATCACGGCACAGAACACCCCATTCTGCTGTGCCATGTCCAAATCTCTGATCCACAGTATCTGTGAAAGTAGGGGATTATTTTATGCCACTAAGGTCTAAAGTAATTTGTTACACATCTGTGGAAATTCGAACATATATGTAATCACGAAAATGTTCTGTCATTATGTGCACACTCCAGAATTAACCACCCAGGTTCACAAACCTACCACAAAAGAAAAATAAGCTAGATTGTAAGGTCTCTTAAAATCCACAGGAGATAATGTCCAAATTGGTTATAGAGAGCTTATGTAAATTTAAAAGAAGATAACTCAAGAACTTCCAAAGGAAAAAGAAAAAAATTAACCCACTGATTTTGTTGTTGTTTGAATTTTTTCAAAGGGAAGAAGTTTAACTGTGATATTCATTAATGACCTTGGTTACAAGATAAGAATAAAAGCAGGTCATTCACAGTGTTTAGCTTTTAAATATGGCTAGGAAACTCTTTTAAAGCCAGTTTATAAATATAGAAGGATATAATTGAAAAAAAAATGTTCACGAAATGTTCTTGATAGAACACTCTATAGGCAAATTAAAGTGAGTTAGAAACTTTAATTTAAAACATCCAATTTCTGTTTCCATATAGGCTATAGAAAGCTGCAAAGAACAATGAGAAAAATCTGGATAGTCTACAAATTAGTAGTGCCCAATTTTTCTTAGATCTATGAGAAATGTAAGGTTGCAAGGCAACCAAATAAACTGAATTCCAAAGAAGCAGACCTCCTACAAAGGGAAATGGAACAAGCCTGTTTCTCCTTCGGCCAAGCCAGGAGAAGCATGGCTACCAGGATGTATGAAGACATCAGCTAACATTTTAGCAAATCATTGGAAGCCAAGTATGGGCTCAGATGTAAGTTTGGAATAGCTGAGGAACCCACACTCAGGGGAGTTGGCACTCACTCGCAGATCTCTGAGTGTTCTCAAGACAAGCCAAGCAGGAGACCGGGGAGGGACAGGCATAGGCAGACGCAGGAGGAGGCAAGTTGCTGTTGGAGGGCAGGTACAAGGCCTCACCCCTTCCCCAGATCCATCCCCACTACGAAGCAAGAGCCCGAGACACTGAGGGAGAGGCACAGGTAAAAACCCACTACTTTTGAAGAAAGAGTAGAAGCAAAACCCATTTGCCTCTGGGAGAGAGGTAGGAAACCTCTTGCCCCAAGGACACAAGGCAAAACCCATTCCTCTGGTGGGAGGGAGAGGCAAGAATCATTTAGGGCCCAGGATATGGTACCAAAAAGGCAGGGGTCTGCTACCAGTGAGTGAGGAGGGACAGGAAACTTGCATCCAAAGCCAGAATTTAGCAACAAGGCAGAACTGAGTTGCCATGGGAAGGAAGGGAGGAATGTTGAGAAAGCCCCACAGTGAGGTTTAAGATCTGCCTAAAAGTGAGGCTAGACCATTAGAGCAAAGGAGCCCCTCTCACCACAGGTTTAGTGTTGAGAAATGAGTTATAGCACAACCCTTGATGGAGAGGCAAGAGTATAGGAAGAGCCCCGCAGTCGCAGAGGCATTCAGAAAAGGCTGAAAGTTGAAGTGTTATCAGGAACGCCGAGAGAAACCATCTGGTACTCCAGTCTCCACTGTCAGAATAGGTAAAAGCATCCCATATTTAGAGAAATTGGAAGCCTTACCTGCTCAGCAGGTAGCAATAGCAACAACAAAACCCGAACCTGGTCCAACTCCTAACTGGATGGACTGAACCTCGAATACGAAAATCCAGACAGAAGTGGCATGCTAATCTGCAGGTGTCAGTGTCATTTACTTTAGTCTGCATGTTCTTCTATACAATGTCTGGCACACAATCAAAAATTACATTTTTTTAAAAAAAGAGAAAACAACCTAAAGATAAAGCATTCAGCAGAAAAATATTTGATGACCCAGATAGTTAGAACTATTAGGGATTTAAAAATAAGTAATATGTTAATGCGTCAGTGGAAAGGGGTGGACAATAAGCATGAACAGATGGAGAATTTCACCAGAGAGATACCAACTATAACAAAGAGTAAAATAGAAATGCTAGAAATAAAATATATGATATCATAGATGAAGAATTCTTGTGACTGGCACGTAAGTAAAATGAATATAGCTTTGGAAAAACCAACAAACTTGAAGATAGGTCAATAGAAATGATATGAACTGAAACACAAGGAGAAACAAATGGTGAAACCAAATCAGAGCATCCAAGAGCTGTAGGTAGGACATCATCAGATGGTCTAACACACAGGCAATTAAAGTCAGAGATGGAGAAGAGATAATTTTAAGGTAATTTGAAGAGAAGAAACATTTGAGGATAATATATTGAGGATACTCAAGAAAAATAATAATGGACATCCAACCACAGATTCAAGAATTCAGAGCACTCCAAATAAAATAAACAGCAAAAAGAAAGGGAAAGAAAAAGAAAAAACACCAATAACACCAACAACAACAACAAAAAATCCACACACACACCTATACACATCATTGTCAAATGGCTCAAAATGGAAGATGAAAGTTTCAAGGCAGACAGAGAGGGAAGTTACACACAGAAGAAAAAGAAAGAGTGACATAGCACTTCTGATCAGAAACTATGTGAGCCCAAAGACAATGGAATGGCATCTGTTGACTTAGCATTCTGTACTCAGTGAAAATCTTTCAAAGTTAACGTAAAACACAAGACATTTTCAAACAAACAAAAGCTGAGAGAATTCATTGACCGCAGACTTGCATAATAAGAACTGTTAAAAGAACTTCTTGAGGCAGAAGGAATGTTTGATAGTCGCTCTAAGCAGGGCAGGATGAATCCTCCCCTGCCACCATCCTGGAATAGTTGAGATGTTGAGACTGATAACACCACATGTATGAAGAAGATATGGAAAGATTTATTATTCATGGAATTTCCTGAGGAGAGGAGGGCAGGCACAAGCCAGTCCAAATGACAAGAGCAAAGTGGGGTCAGTGACTCTGGCTTGTTCTGTGGCTGAGGGTGGGGCCAAAGAAAGGGTTCGGGCACTCAGGCTGGGATTCGTGTGGTTTGAACTTCCTGTTGGCACCACCAGAATACATGTACAGATTCTCTTACCAGCTTTCTGGTAGAAGGAGGAGTGGGGCTTGCAAACTGTAAATGGTCCAATATCAAAAGTGTAATCTTATTCTTTATTACATGTAATATGATGGCAGGTGGAAATTTTGCGCTATATAGAAATGAAGAGCATTATCTTTGATCACAGTAAAAGATACATTCACAGCTTCTGGTTCCAGACAAAATGGAGTAACCACATTTCACCTTACTGCTCCCACCATTTGCAACCAAAACTCTGAGTACCTGGCACTCTGACTGGCTTAGTCAGTTAAGTGTCTGACTGTTGATTTTAGCTCAGGTCATGATCTCATGAGATTGAGCCCCATGTCAGGCTCTGTGCTACCAGCATGGAGCCTGCTTGGGTTTCTCTCTCTCTCTCTCTCTCTCTCTCTCTCTCTCTCTCTCTCTCTCTCTCTCCCTCTCTCTCTCCCCCTCTCCCTCTCTCTCTCTCTCCCCCTCTCCCTCTCCCTCTCCCTCTCCCTCTCTTTCTCCTTCTTTCCCCAACACCTCTCAGAATAAATTTAAAAAAATACATAAAGCAACCATCAGAAGGCTCTGAGAGATGGAAATGAGAAGTTGGGCTGACAAGGGACCTGGGATTTGAGGAACAACCAGGCAGTGATTCCCTTGAGGGTTTTTTTGTGGGGTTTTTTTGTGGTGTGTGCATGTGTGTGTATGTATTTTGGCCCCCTACATATCCTAGTCTGACGAGATCGGGCGCGTTCAGGGTGGTATGGCCGTAGACTACATATCCTAGTCTGAACACTAGAGACCCCCAACCCGGAAATGTCAAGAAACAGACCAAAAAACATAAGCTCCAAAGAAAGTTTGTTCTCTCTGGCCAAAAGCTTTGACAAAGGAAAGCCCTGCAGGACGGAACCCACTCTACTCCAGATGGAACTCCGCACAAAATGCTACCCCACCCCCACCCAACCTGCAGCTGCAGGGACTGGAGGCAGAGCCATCAACCACCCCTGCCCTATACTGACAAGGAGGCAGCCTCTTTCCTCCCGTTGTGAGGATGGCAATAGGGACTGTAAGCAGAGACCTACTGACCATGCCTGCCCTGCACTAATGAGGAAATCCACCTCCTCCACACTGGGATTTGGGGCAGACTTTGGGGTGAATCCCCATCAACCTTTCTGATCTTACACTAACATGAGCATTGGTGGTACCCCTCTCCCTTCACTTCTAGCACTGCAGGGACTGTGGAGGGATCGTGTGTACCATCTCTGCCCTGCACTAAGCAAATGTCAGCAAAAAGTGGTGCTCCTCCACTACCCACTGGTGTATCAGCTGCAGGGACTTTGTTCCCTGTGCACTAAGCAAATAGCAACAAGGAGACAGCACCCCTTCCCTCCAAATCCAAAAGTGAGTGAGGGGTGGGGGCCGGTTTACAGGAAAAAAAAAAAAACTAAGATAGGGATACTTTACATCTGTTCATGAAATCCTGAGCAGACCCAAAGCAGCCAAGCCCATGCATGGGCAACCAGAATGAATACATCGAGAGACTGGAAAACTTAACTATACCATTGAATACTGCTCTCATTTCAGATTGGCCTCTGAGCGGCACACGAGTTGGACATACCAAAACAGCACTGAGAACTAAGTTGGCATTTGAACCACAGCCCACAAAAGTGTGCCAGAACATGCACTCTGAACCTAAACAGGTTGACTGCCTGCTGAGAAAGACTTAAATAGAAACCAGAATCTTGTAACAACACTCAAAATGTCCTGGTTACCCACAATTACTCACCATACTAAGACCAGAAGAGTCTTGAATGGGAAAAGGCGATCAACAGACATGAACACCAAGATGATACAGATGCTATAATTATGCGACAAGGATTTTAAACGAGTGCCCACAAAAATGTTTTGAAAAGCAAGTACTAACACTCTAGGGGAAAAAAAGAAAAGATACAAACCTTAGTAAGCAAAGAAGATGAAGACTTAAGAAGAATCCAATAAAAAACCGAGAACTGAAAAATAAGGTAAGTGAAATTTTAAAACTCACTGAATGGGCTGAATAGCAAATGGAATTAGAAGGAATCAATATACCTGAAGATAGAATAATAGAAATTATCTAATTTGAACAGATCGAGAGTAGGTTTTTTTAAATGACAAGAATCTCGGAAAGATGTGGGACAATAACAAATGAATCTGACATTCATATCATCAGAAATTCAGTAAGATATGATGTGAGCATATACTTAAATAATAACTGAAAACTTCCCGAATTTGGCAAAAAAACAAACTTACAGATTCAAGAAGTTAAGCAAACCCTAAAGAGGATGAACTCAAAGAAATCCATGCCTAAGTATATAATAATCAAAGTTCTCAAAACTAACGACAAACAAAAAATCTTGAAAGCAATCAGAAAAAAATGTATTACCTACAGCAGTAAAATATTCAAATGACAGCACATTTCTCATCAGAAATTATAAAGCCCAGAAGAAAGTGTCATGACATTTTTTAAGTGCTGAAAGAAAAAAACCTGTCACCCAGAATTTTGTATCCAGCAAAACTATCTCTCAGCGATGAAGGCCAAAAAAAAGCATCCTCAGATGAAAAAATGTAAGAAAATTTTTTATCAGAAGACTTGCACTTAAAAAAAAACTCTTTAAAAAATGTTTATTATGTTTATTTATTCAAAGGGGGAGGGGCAGAGAGAGAGAGAGAGAAAGAGGGAGACACAGAATCTGAATAAGGCTCCAGGCTCCAAGCTGTAAGCACAGAGTCACAGAGTCTGATGCAGAGCTTGAACTCATGAACTGCAAGATCATGACCTGAGCCAAAGTTGGACACTTAACCGACTGAGCCACCCAGGTGCGCTCCAAAAAAAAAAATCCTAAAGGAAGTTCTACAGACAGAAAGGAAATCTGGAATGTTAGGAATGAAAGAGCAACAGAAAGGTTGTATTAGTTTGCTATTGCTAGATAACTAATCACCAGAAATTAGGAAGCTCAGAACAACACATGTGGGATCAGGAGTCTGGGATGGTTTAGCTGGCTTCTCTGCTTCAGGATCTCACCAGGCTGTAATCCAAGTACCAGTGAGGCTGTGTTCCTTTCTGGATCTTGGGATCTTCTTCTAAGATCACATGGCTGTTGGAAGAATTCAATTTCTTGCAGTTGTAGGATTGAAGCCCTCAGCTCCTAAGCCTACAGTTCCTGGCTATATGGCCCTCCAAATAGGTTATCTTGTAGCAACTTGCTTCTTCAAGGACTCCATGATTAGGTTACAGCCATCTGCAACAAGGCAATGTGAATCAGAGGTCCACTTTTGTCAGGGTGAAGTCAATGAAGCCTAGCAGGGAGGTGAACAAGCTCCCCAACTCGTACCTACACACTACACCTAATAATAAGGGTTTGCAAAAAAAGAGGAAGAAGACCAAACAGGTCTCACAACATAATACTTAAAATGCCCAAGATACAATAAAAAAATCACCTGTCATATAAATGAGGGCAATTACAACTTGAGTGAGAAAAGATAATCACAAGGTGCCAACACTGAGATGATTCAGATGTTGGAATTACCTGACAGAGATTGTAAGGCAGTAATAAGAAAAATGCTTCAATTATGAACACTCTGAAAACAAATAAAAAATAGAAAATCTCAGCAAATAAACTAAAGATATAAAAAAGAACCAAAGGGAAATCATAGAACTAAAACTTCAATAATTTAAACTAAAAACTCACTGGACAGGCTCAATAGTAGATTGGAGATGAATGAGGAAAGGATCAGTGGACTCAAAAACAGATCAATAGAAATTTCCAATATGAACAACCTAAGAAAATAGACTAAAAAATGATTAAAAAGAACAGTGCCTCAGGAACTTATGGGACAATAATGAAATAAAATCTAACATTTGCATCATTAGAGTCTCAGAAGAAGAGGAGAAAGAGTATGGGGCTGAAAAACTGAAGAAAAATGGTTAAAAAATCATTTTTAAAAATTCAACAAATCTAAAAGTAAGCAGGAAAAGAGGAAAAAGAATGGATAGAACAAATATAAAACAACTAACATGATGGCAGATTTAAATCCAACCATATTGCTAATGATGTTAAATGTAAATGGTCTAAAACCCCCCAATTAAACAGCAGAGATTGTCTAAGCTATTTAATTGGGAGATTTCTATGGACCAAATATATGCTGTCTAAAAGGAAATATGCAAACATAGGTTACAAAAGTAAAAGGATGAAAAAAGATATAACCAGAAAATACTTACAAAATAAAAGGGGAGGTGTTTATACTAATATCAGACAAAGTAGACTTCAGAACAAGGAATATTACCAGAGACACATCATATTAATAAAGAGGTCAATCCATCAAGAAGATATCACATGTTCCCCAAAAACTGAAACATAGACTTATCACATGATTCAGCAACCCACTCTGGGCTATATACCCAAAGTAATTGAAAGCAAGGATTCAAATGAATATTTGTACAACCATGTTCATAACAGCATTATTCACAATAACCAAAAGGTAGAAGCAACCCAAATTTCTATCAACTGATGAATGCATGAACAAAGTGTGGTATATACAAAAATACAAATGGTCTCTTATTCAGAATTACAAAGGAATGAAATTCTGACACATGCTACAATATGGGTAAGTCTCAAAGACATTATGCTAAGTGACACAGAAAAAAACAAATATTGTACAGTTCCACTTATAAGATGTACCTAGAGTCATCAAATTCATAGAAACAGAAAGTAGAATGATGGTTGCCAGGGGCTGGGGGATCGGGAATAAGAAATTTTTTAATGGGTGCAGAGTTTCAGTTTGGGAAGATGAAAAACTTCTGGAGATGGACGGTAATGATGGTTCTATAACAGTACAAATGTACTTAATCTTACTGAATTTTACATGTAAGAAGGTTAAAATGGTATACAATACAATAATATACCCAGGGGTGTCTGGGTGGCTCAGTCAGTTGAGTGTCTGACTTTTGATTTCGGCTCAGGTCATGCTCTCACAGTTCCTGGGTTTGGGCCCCGCATCAGGCTGTGGGCTGGCAGTGAGGAGCCTGCTTGGGATTCTCTGTCTCCCTCTCTCTGCCACTCCCCGACTTGTGTGCGTGTGCTCTCTCTCAAAATAAATAAACATTTTTAAAAATGGTAAATTTTGTGTTGTATAAATTTTACAACAACAACAAAAAAAAAACAAGAAACGTTATCACAATCCTAAATGTGTATGCTTAACAACAGAGGAACCACTGATAAGAACTGAAAAGAAAAATACATAAATCTGCCATTATAGTTGGAGATGACATTATTCCTCTGTCAATAATTGATAAAGTAGACAGAATGTTGGCAAGTATGCAGAAATCCTGAAAACTACTATCAACCAACTTGACCTAATTGACATTAATAAAACAATTACCTGGAGGAGAATACACATTCTCTTCAAGTACATATATAACATTATCATGACAGATGATATTTTGAGCCATAAAGCAAACCAACACATTTTTAAAAATTAATACAAATTTTATTCCCTACCATGATGAAATTCAACTAGAAATTACAAAACTGTATCTTCAAAATTCCCATATATTTGGAAATTATATAGTATATTAAAAAATTTTTTTTTGGCATTTATTTATTTTGAGAGAAAGAGAGAGAGACAGAGCAGGGGAAGGGCAGAGAAAGAGGGGACACAGAATCTGAAGCAGGCTCCAGGCTCTGAGATGTCAGCACAGAGCCTGACGTGGGGCCTGAACCTATGAGCGAGATCATGACCTGAGCCAAAGTTGGACGCTCAACCGACTGAGTCACCCAGGCGCCCCAGAAAATTATATAGTATATTTTAAAATAACCCTTGGGTCAAAGAGGAATCTAAATGTAGACTTACAAATACTTTTAATTGGACACAACGGAATTTGTGAGATGTACCCAAAGTTTAGGGGGGAAATTTACAACATTAAATACTTATATTAAGAAATGTGAAATAGGGCACCTGTGTGACTCAGTTGGTTAAGAATCCGACACTTCATATCATCTCAGGTCATGATCTCACGGTTCATGAGTTCAAGCCCCACATCAGGCTCTGTGCGGGCAGTGTGGAGCCTGCTTGGGATTCTCTCTCCGTCTCCCTCTTTCTCTGCCCCTACCCTGCTTGCTGTCTCTCTTAAAATAAATAAACTTTAAAAAATGAGATATGTCTTGAATCAATGGCCTAAACTTCCACCTTAGGAAACTAGAAAAATTGGGGGAGTATTGCTTATTTCTATATATTTTTTTATATGTAGAGGTTAAAATTACAGCCTAGCTCCTAAATGTAGTACTGATTCCTACCTTTTTCCCCTTCTCGACATGAACTCACACTTGCTGCCACAATTCTGCTGTGAAATGAGTTCCTTGATCAGAAGCAATTCTGTGCAAAGCAGTGAGTAAGTGTTTGTATGTGCATGTACTTTTATTTTCTTTGCGTATGTATCTAGGAGTATTGCTGAGTCACGTGGTAACTCTGTTTTAAAAATTTAAGAACTTCCAGGGGTATCTGGGTGTCTCAGTGGTTAAGCTTGCGATTTTGGCTCAGGTCATGATCTCATGGTTCATGTGTTTGAGCCCCAGGTCAGGCTCTGTGCTGACATCTCAGAGCCTGGAGCCTGCTTCAGATTCTGACTCCCTCTCTCTCTCTCTCTGCCGCTCACCTGCTTGTGCTCTGTCTCTCTCAAAAGTAAATAAACATTGAAAAATAAATTGTTTTCAAGAACTTCCAGACTGTTTTCGAAAGTGGCTGCAATCACTTCACATTCCCGTCAGCACTGTAAGAGGGTTCCAATTTCTCCACCTCCTCACTGATGCCCGTTATTGTCTTTTTTATTATAGTCCTTCTAGTGGGTGTGAAGCGGTGTGTCATTTCTTGTGTTCCTGTGTAATGTGGGCAACTTCGAGAGATCATGTGAATAAATTCCCCTATTTATTTTTTCTCTCTGAGCAGTTTGAAAGTCGTATTTTGTGTTCTATTCAATGTTGCGTGGCATGACAGCCAGAGGTAAGGCAAGGAAAACTCCGCTAAAATTATCTTTACTAAACTGGTCTCTTTATGGAGATTTGCTAAATGTTTTTTCTTCCCCTGGTTAGGAAGTGCATTTCATGACCCACGGAGGTCATCTTGGGCTCTGGAACCTTTCTCTGGTTCTGTATGCAACCCCCGGATCCAATAGAAAACCAGTCTGGTTGTTCACAAGTCCCCTGCTCCATCTCTTTCCAGCAGCCCTTTCCACTGCCCCCCTGCAGTAACTGCGGAAAGATAAGGATATTCCTCTTGCCCCCAGTCAGTCTGTTCCCCTCGAAAGTTGGTTCCTGAATTTTGCTGATTTACCAGGACCATTTGCCGTAGTAGCCTGGCACTTGAGCAATATATTTTTCTTTCTCTTACCAGTTTTTGAAATTTTTGACATTTGGTTGGGCCTTTTTCCTTGTTTGCTGATGGGTTCTTTGTTTTTTGCAGGAAGGAAGTGCCAGTTTTTACTGAATTGTGTTTGTGTCATCGGGCATTTGAAAGGGACTTGTAATCCAGCTGCATTCCACCACCTTATGCAACAGTCTTAGCAATACTTTCAGCTACTTAGCTTACTCCTGGAGATTCCCCATTATTCACTCTTAGAACAGTCCCTGCACACCTACTGTGTGCCAGGTAGGGATCTCTAAATGGAGCTATTGCATAGAACTAGAGTCCTGCCATCACGAAGCCTCTTAAGTAAGAGAATTTCCAAAGTAGTAAATTATGTCCAAATGTCTCCATCAAAACGTCCTTACTTTTCATAAAATTGTGTTCGTAGAAGACAATTTCAATTTTTGAAATCTAAGGGTTTATACCAAATTCACCTAGGTTCTAAAATTAACTCACATACCCTCTAACATTCTGTGACACTTCCAGCAAATATGGCATGGACAGAAAGGAAGCTTCATAGCAGAAGTGAAAGAATCTGCCTTCATTTTTAAGCCCCTGATGTCATATTTGAAAGCTGCATCAGATACAGCTCGTGTTCCACTCTTTGCTTGTGGGATGAATTAAAATCATTTGCAAATTCCTTAGCTGATGATATGCCAAAAATAAATGCAATTCTGGCAGAAAGTATTAAAGACTTGGGGCAAAGAGAAGAGATTTTAAAATCATGGAAGTATTAAGATCTTAAAAAAACCTTTTTATAAGCACCATAAACCAGAGTTGTTCGTCAGCAATTTGCAGAAACCAGATGAACACGGTGCTACAGCCAATATTTATTCAAAGCCAATTTCTGTGCATTACCTCCCTGCAATCACGTCAACTGCAGTCTCTGTAACACCTCAAGTGTTTCAATACCTCTAAGACACCTATGGCATTAACTCAGCAAATATATGAGCCACTGTGCAAGACACTGTGCTCAGGACAATGGGGGAGATAGAAATAACACAGCACCTGCCCAGGAGGAATTACGAAGGCAAGTGCGAGTGCCAGAACAAAGCAAGGGAGAGATTCTTAAGATGACGTAGTGATATATGGCATGCTGCAGTGATAAATTCTGAATTTCCAGAGAACCTTCAATAGAGGGTGAGGACTGATAGGGTCTCTACCTGGGTAAAGCTTCCTTAATAGTCCCTCATCAGAGCCCACAGCACACAAGACCACAGCCTGAAAGTCAGATCCAAATATGACCTTTTTGCTGCTAGCAGAGGCCCATGGAATTTCTAGAGATCACACCCACTCTCTCTGGTGTCCTTTGAAAGTAATTTTATCAGTCTTTTTTTTTTTTTTTTTTTTTTTAGGGACCATGTAGGAGTTCATCATTCACAAATTTGTTTAAACCGTATTTGGAAATCTCTTCATTTTCCTAATTGTATATCTCAGAGGCCACTGGCTCCGCCGAATCCTGGATAGGAAGCATCCCTGATTTACTTCTATTTTTTAGGTCCCGAAGACTATCCCCTTGTAAAAGTTTCTTAGGATTTTAGAACAATTTCATTTGTATGTCTCCTTTCATGGATTCTGAATCTTTCGGTATTCACCTTTCAAACACTGGAACTTCATTATCTAACTCAGGCCCCAAAGCCATTGTCTAAGCAGCTGCCGCCTATCTCCTCCACGAGCACTGGGCACAGCCAGCCATTTCTGGTAGTTCCCCCAGCTCCTCGTGTGGGAGCTCAACAGGGAAGTGTCGGAGTCTATTCTGCGTAGAGTCAACTATGGAGGAGAGTCAGGGGAAACTTTTTTAACAGGACTAATATATTAGTCCCTCTTTTCTAAGTTTATTTTTTGAGGGAGGGGAGAGAGAATGAGTAGGGAAGGGGCAGAGAGGGAGAGAGAGAGAGGATCCCAAGCAGGTTCCACAGTGTCAGCACAGACCCCAACTTGGGGCCTGAGCTCATGAACTGTGAGATCATAACCTGAGCCGAAATCAGGAGTCCACACTTAACTGACTGAGCCACCCAGGTACCCCAGGGGAAATCTTTAATAGTTAAGAGCAAAGGGGCTGTTTCCTTGTAGGAACAGAATCTCTACTAAAGAAATACTGGCTCAACGAAGAGTCTCACATACCCATGACAGATAAGAAACTGTGTTTCCCCAGAAAAGAAAGGTTCATGCAAACTGGGCTAGCCCCATCTGGAAGCACTGCACCACGCTCTGTGGTCCTAGGAAAGAGCCAGGTAACATCTGCTCTTTCTGGAAATATAATGGAAATGCACCACCTAGTGACCAGAGCTGGAACAGCTACTCAATTGTACCAGAAAAACCCACCTTGGCTGAAAAGATTCTGAGCTTCAAAAGAAGCCTATTCTTAACTGGCAGGTTATCACACCAAAGTGATCCAATTCCCCTGTATTTTGTAGGTAAAGTATGATTAATCATCCTGTGAAGAAAATATGTTTTAATTTTTCCCCATGAGATTTATGGAGACATTCTGAAATGACAGGCTTCTAGATCTGATAGGTTGGTTAAGGTCTTACAGCTATTAGCATAGATGTTTAAAAAGTAACACTCAGGGGCGCCTGGGTGGCTCAGATGGTTAAGCATCTGACTTCAGCTCAGGTCATGATCTCGCAGTTTGTGAGTTTGAGCCCCGTGTCGGGCTCTATGCTGACAGCCCAGAGCCTGGAGCCTCCTTCAGATTCTGTGTCTCCCTGTCTCTCTGCCCCTTCCCTGCTTGTGCTCTGTCTCTGTCTCTCAATAATAAAAATTAAAATGTTAAAAAAAAAAAAAGCTTTCTTTAAAAAAAAAAGTAACACTCAGATACTGAAGTTTGAAAGGAAAAATGCTAAGAATTTTTTAACCTTTCAAAGGAAATCCTGAATAAAATGCATTTGAAATCATTGTTTTTCTTTCCACTAAAGGGTCTACAACAGATTTATAAAGACTCGAAAACACTTCTAAACACTTCCACTGGGTGTCAATAAACCAGCCAATTATGAATATATCTGTTGAAATGGAGTAAGGCTCTGGAAAAGAAATATTTTACCTCGACAACAGTTATTATGTTGTCTCAAGATTGTATCTTAATACAGAAAACAAATCTACATACTTCTTAGAGTCACTTGTAATTATTTTAATTTTTTGGTGCTCTTACAAATACGTTACTAACAAAATTCAAACCACAGCAACTACACACAAAAGTTCTGTGGTTTACTTCAAGCAGCTGTATATAAAGAACCAGACTCCAAGGATAGTACACTGCAAAACTTACACGTGAAGTTTAGATTAGACAACTTTATTTATTAGCTAAAACAACAAAAACACGTTCCACTTTCTGCAATCGTAACTGAAAAGCTTTTCAAGAGATCCAAGTGACGTACGGACTTAAAACAACCTGAAACTAAAGTCTTAGGGATTAAGTAGATTCTCAATCACTGCAGAATTTTTTCTAGTTTAAGTCAGTTTAAACAGATTTCAGGCAAATAAAAACAAATTCCAGACAAACGTGGCTTTCTGTTTTTTTTTTTATTATTTTACCTTTATCAAGGCAGGCAAAGTACAGATGCTGTACATTAAAAACATACAAATACATTACTCACAGCACATCAACTCCTACAGGCAAAGAGACTGAAAGCACTGCTCCTCTCGGAAGCATGGAGCCACAGCTAAATGTACAAAGAGCCATCTGCCGGTCCCACGTAGCCAACGCCAATCAGCAAGACGTCTATCAGCGTCCATATCCCCAGGCCACCGAAGCTGAAGAGCTTGCCAAGGCCTTCCCGCCACTGGCCCAGGTAGAAGCGGTCGGCTCCAAACCCCCCGAGGGTGATGCTGCAACAGCAAACAGGAAGGGCGTCCATGAGCCGTCCCCCAGGGTAGCTCAAAAATGTCACTGAGTCACGCTTGTTGACTCAAATGATCATAACCCTTGATGAGAACACAAATGTACAACATCAAATAATCATGGGCCAGAAGACTGTTTAAATGTCAAAAGTAGGGGCACCTGGGTGGCTCAGTCGGTTAAACATCTGACATCGGCTCACTACGGTCATGATCTCGCAGTCCATTGAGTTCAAACCCCGCATCAGGCTCTGTGCTGACAACTCAGAGTCTGGAGCCTGCTTCAGATTCTGTGTCCCCTCTCTCTCTGTCCCTCCCCCGCTCGCGGGTGCGCTCTCTTTCTCTCTCAAAATAATAAACATAAAAAAAATTTTTTTTAATGTCAAAAAGTAAACAAAATTTTCAGCTGTACTGAAACTGAAGTTCCTCTTCTGAAGAAAGTAATCCATCTCATTGCTTTTTCATCTAGAAAATGGCGAGCCAGGAGAACAAAGCAGGGAGCCAGTCCAACAGGAAGTACACAGTCAGGAGGTGGCGTCGTCACGAAGCAGCCCGCCACCACCTGACTGTCCCAGATCAAGTCGCCTGAGCTCTGTGACTCATCTCCAAACACTGAGTGTTAAGAATAATGACTTTTAAGATTTCTCCGAATTCTAAGATCTAACGCTATTCACACTTCTCGTTGTACTTCTTTGAAACGTTTCATCATGGAAAATTTCAAGCCATGTAAGAGTAAAAGGAGAGAGCAGTACTCATGACCCAGCTCCAACAACTCTCAGCACGCAGCCAACCTCGTTTCATCTGTACTCCCACCTCCCCCACACTGAGTACTGAAGCAAACCCTGGACATTCTCCCATTCAGGGAATATTCTCGAAGAAATGATGTTGAGCTCTGAGCAAAAAACTTTTCTTACATTTTAAAAGTAAAGTTGTTAAATGTACTATGGTAATTTAAGATGTTAACAATCTTGGGGCAACCGGCTGAGAGCGGGGACAGGAACAATCACTGTCACTTTTTTGGAAGTCTGAAGTCACTCGAGAACAAAAAGTTTATTTAAAAAAAAAAAAAAGTCAGTTGCTGGTTTTCATTTGAACTCCCACTGACAAAGACCCTGGCCAGTTATCAAATCTCATTTTTGTTGTATCTAATTTTCTATTTCGGACTTTTACTTTCTGGCCGTGCCTTCCTGCCAGGGGGGATCTGATCTCTCCTCAGCCCAAACAGTGGTTCTCACAAAGCAGTGCTAAGGGGCAACTGAGCAGAATCTAGAGACGCAGGAGCACTACTGGCATCTAGCAGGTGGGGTCCAGAGGTGCTAACCACCCAAGTGTGCACAGGACGGCCCCATAACAAAGAATTATGTGGCCCGAATGTCAACAGTGATGAGGGTCAGAAACCCCGCCGACGTCACGCAGGCCACAGGGTCTCAAGCTTTAATGCTAAACCTTCAACTGGAGGTGCCCCGACTTTTTAATTAGTGAATTGTTTAACCAGCATCCCACCTGCCTTCCCACTAAGTGGGAAATTGGTACAATTTTTTTCCCCCAAAGCTGTTGAAAAGTTTAACAAATTCAAGCACATTTTAATGTTAAAAATTCAAGTCTGTGCTTATCTCTGGATGGTGGAATTATAGGGATTTTTAATCTTTTATTTGGTCACTTCCAATTTTTCCAGTTCTACTAAAAACTCAGTACTGAGTAAGTATTAGTTTTTATAATAAAGGAGAAAGCTACTAAAAATTACAACTACAAATCATAACTACCCATTTGAAATAGTATATACAGGACTTTTACTGAATCACAGTACATTCAGGATGGGAAACCATGACTGGTTATAATGATCTATAAATGACTCAGTAAGTCATCCTGAGAACGTGCAGGCATCTTGGGAGAAACACTAACATCCTGCCATTAAATTCCACGAAGGGACTGGTCTGATCATCTAAATTCCGCCCCCCGCAGCTATGTTTCCTAGGGCCTAGCTAACACCTGTGAAAGAATCTGAGTGAAGGAGGAACTCGGCTGAGTTCAATGTATGAAGATTCCACTGATCCCAATGAAATCCAAATGGCATCCTCGACTTCCCAGTAGCCACGCTTACCTCAGAGCCAGAGCAGTAGACCACTTATAACCTCCAGTCCAGTTGCAGTACAGCATTTTTAGAAAAGTACGGTTACCTTAAAAAAAAAAAAGAAAGAAAGAAAACTCTACATTAGAAACATGGGTATACAAATACTCTTACACAGAGACTAATGGCCTTGGTAATGTAAAACCTAAAAATCAACTCTTTACCATAATTAAAGTTTGCTACAGTGAATGGTAAAAAGAAAATCCTTACCACCTCTAAGCATACATTTAATATTTAATCAGTGAAGTAAGGATTAAAGTTTGAAGTATGTGAAACACCCTATCAGCTATCAAGACTTAGGGGAAGTTTAGGGTAAGACAGTGTGGTACTGAAACAGACAAATCGAGCAACAGGAAAAGGAGAGCAAGCCCAGACCACACACCCACCTCCCCACCCCACCCCCCCCAACACAAACACTTCCTGTGGGACACAGGGCACAGGCAGACTGGCCTGGACACTTGGAAGACAACTGGCTATTCACATGGGGAAAAAGAGTAAATCTGAATCTACTTCACACCACATACCAAAACCAGTTCCAAGTGGATTACAGATGTATATGTGAAAAGCCGACCTTCCAATTTTTAAAAGAAAATATAGGAAACAAAAGGGCTAACTATGAAAGGCTAATAACTCCAACTAACTAAAATTTTCAAGTGCTTTTAAAAAAAAATGTTAAGTTCTATTCAAAAGATACAAAAAAAAAAAAAAGTGGGGGGGGGGGACAAAATCTGGGAAAGGATTTTAGGAACACCAAAAGGTTATTATCCAAAATATAAAAGAATTCCTGGAAATCTTTAAGAAATAAGAAAAACACAAAACTTATGAATAGTCAGTACAGGAGAGCATGTTGATTAAGAACAGTAATGGACCGGGGCGCCTGGCTGGCTCAATGGGTTAAGCGTCTGAGTCTTGCTTTTGGCTTAGGTCATGATCTCACAGTTCATGGGTTCAAGCTGAGTCCCTGTCAGGCTCTGTGCTGACAGGGGGGACCCTGTTTGGGATTCTCTTTCTCTCTTTTTCTCTCTGCCCCTTCTTTCAAAATACATAAACTTTAGGGGCACCTGGGTGTCTCAGTAGGTTGGGCCTCCGGCTTTGGCTCAGGTCATGATCTCACAGTCTGTGAGTTCGAGCCCCGCATCGGGCTCTGTGCTGATGGCTCAGAGCCTGGAGCCTGCTTCCGATTCTGTGTCTCCCTCTCTCTCTGCCTTTCCCCAGCTCATGCTCTGTCTCTCAAAAATAAATAAACATTAAAATAAATAAATAAATAAATAAATAAATAATAAAAAACTTAAAAACAGCTATGTACCAATAGTGGGAATGTAAACTGTTAAAGCCATTTTGGTAAACAGTGCATGCTAGAGAGTATGTGCTACACAAACTCCTGCACGTGTGCAACCAGGAGATACGGACAAAACTTTAACAACAGCACAATCTATGAGAGCAAAAAACCGTAAATAATCCAAATACACAGGAGAAAGGATAAACTACGATACGATTTCACAATGCATATTATACGGAAGAAAAAAAAGACACATGGATGAATCTTAGAGACATAATGCGCTGAGGAAAAACGAAAGTATGCGAAGATCATAAACAGACTATTATTTTACAGAAGTCTAAAACATGCACTACTGAATAACATACCATACTATATTTTATCATATACATGTGACAGAACTACACAAAATGTAAAGAAAAGGAAGTAGGGTGATGATGACAAGAAAATTCATCAGGGTGGTTACCTCTTGAGAGAAGGTAAGGCAACCGGGTGCGGGGAAAGCACTCAGGTAGTTTTGATGGCATTAGATGGCTTTAGTTGTTAATATGGGTGAAATGCTATCACTATACATCATGCTTTATACCTTACACATTTTTTCTTGTTTGATCAAATATTACATTTTATAAGAGAAGAGAGTTACAAATTTTCTAGATATTTTTTTAGTTCACTGAGTGTATTTTTTCATTTTTTAGTTGACATATGATGCTGTATCAGTAATTCAACAACTATCCGTTAAGCTATTCTCGCCACAAGTGCGGCTACTGTCTGTCACCACTAAGTTTATTATTAGTGAGGCTTGGCATAACTAATAAATTTTTCTAATTAGACAATTTAATTCTCAAGTTGCTCATTAAAGTTCCATATGCAAGCTTAAAGGAAAGTCTTTTGCTCATAGGCTTCCTTGAACCCCACTTACCCAAGCAGTGAATGTGGTCTCGCACAGTGCAGTTGGCAGGGTAGCGCTGCCGAGGACAGGAAACAGTCATGCAGCTGATGGAGTTGGAACACTCATAATCGGTTTCTGGAAGCTGCCAGCAAAACCTGCAAGTCATGTTGATGATGAAGTTCTTTTGGGATTTGAAGTCTTGATCCTAGATGCCCCAAGGACACAGAATGAATCAATCATCATATACAGTTAATATGCCAATAAAAACACATGACACAAAGCTTCTAAAAGACTTCTCCTACTGGCAGGAAGTGGCAGAAAAACAAGTACCAACCAGTATGTGTGCAAAACAAATGTATACGGTATGATCCTAAAATCATAAAAATATACACCCCAAAATACAGACCTAAGGGAAAAAAAATCTACATAAAGTTACATCAAAATAACAAAGGTCATTCTACGACAGTAAGATTATTTTACCACTTTCACTTGTATAATTTTTCATAATGAGCATGTGTACTTGGTAATACAAAAAAAAAGGCGGGGGGGATTTACTTAATCAAGCCAGAGAGAGTCACGGGGAGCCGGAAGGATGGATGAGTACATCCGTTCAAGGTCTTTAGGCTGCAAGTGACGTGCAGAACCCACGTTCCCCAACTCCAGCCTGATGCTCCTCGGAGCATCTGAGTCTCAGATCAAATCTCCAATCTCCACCACGGCCCAGTACCTCAGGGCTTTTAACCGCTGCTCACCTCTCCACTGGGTATGATTGACCAACAGGCCATCCCAGAAAAGCACTCTCAAATTAGACCACATGTGGACACTCGGCAAGTGTTCACTGCTGGTGCTAAGCTTTTAAGACCAGAGAGTTTTTCACTTTGATTTAAAAAAAAACTCATTATTTTGTTTTCTGCTGGTAAGAGTAGGACATGCCCTATGTATGTTGCACATTTAGAACTTAAAAGAAAAAACCTGTAACCTCTCCAGAGAGAACCACTTTTGAGCTTTCATTATTTCTTCCGGTAATATAGATTTATTTAAGTGCAATTATACTGAAAGCATTTCGTATCCTTTTCCCCCCACTTGACATTATACTGAAATACATAATTTTCAAAATCATTTTTAAATGGTCAATCAGCTTTGGAGGTATCAGCTTATTAATTTTTTTCATCAATGCAAAACTGCTTCTGTAAATACCAACCAAAACTGGGTACGGCACCATTTGACTTAGGAAATATGTTTTATTATCTAGTGATACACTGATAATGAATGCACGCTTATCAATTGTTATTTATTTTTAATACTTATTTATTATTGAGAGAGGGAGAGAGACAGAGCATGAGCAGGGGAGAGGCAGAGAGAGAGGGAGACACGGAGTCCGAAATAGGCTCCAGGCTCTGAGCTCTGTCAGCATAGAGCATAATGTGGGGCTGGAACTTAAGAGCTGTGAGACCATGACCTGAACTGAAGTTGGACCCTTAACCCACTGAGCCACCCGGGCGCGCCCCTTATCAATTGTTTTTAAAACTAAGCAATACATGTAGGTGGTACAAATTCCCTAACAGGACAGGAGCGAGGAGGAAGCTGCTCCTGCCGGCAGTCAGCAGCCACTGCCCTCTCCAGCAGCAAGCGCCACTTAGCCTCTGGCCTTCCAAGGAATCTATTCTATGCATGAGCATGTTTATGTCACAGATATATCTTTGTCTTTTAAATTTAAGTTTTCCACTGATATTTACTTTCCACTTAATTCTGTAGCTATCAGTAAATATCTCAAGAGCTGCCTCATTCTTTTTAGTAGCTGCTATTTATTTCATTTCACAGTGAGTCATAAACAGTCCTCTTGGACATTTAGCTTGTTTTAAATCTTCCGTCTGGGTGAACAATGCAGCTAAGAATATCCTTAGGCATATGTATTTGCAACCATGTACAGGATCTGTAAGACAAATTTCTAGAGAGGAAACTGCTGGGTCACAAGTTATATACATCTGTAAGTTTCACAGATATGACAAGTGCTTACCTAAGAGGCTGACCATCTGCCTACCCACTAACAAGACAGGAGTGTCACTTACATCCTCACGAACTCAGAATGTTACTAAGCTTTTTTTACCAACCTGGTAGGTTTAAAAACACATGCATTTGTGTTTCTTTAATTATAAGGAAAATTAAACATTTTTTCATGTTGAAAGTCCATTTGCATTTCCTTTCCTATAAACCATCTACTTACGTCCTAAATACCATTTTTCTATAGGACTGTCATCTTTTTCTCATTTGCTTTTAGGAAATCTTTTTTTTTTTTTTTAATGTTTATTTATTTTGAGAGAGAGAACAAGTAGGGGAGGAGCAGAGAGAGAGAGGAGAGAGAATCCCAAGCAGGCTCCATCCACACTGTCAGCGCTGAGCCCTGATACGGGGTACAAACTGGAGAAACTGAGATAATGACCTGAACTAAAATCAAGAGTCAGAAGCTTAACCAACTGAGCCATCCAGGCGCCCCTGGAAATCTTTATATATTACAGACATTAATGCATTATTTGTCACCCATGTTAGAAATAGTTTTTTTCTTAGTTTGTAATTGATCTTTTCCCTTATGCTTTTTTTAGGTCCTTTTTAGTAGTCAAATGTATCAATTGGTTCTTTTACGGCTTCTAAGTTTTATCTCGTAGTTAGAAAACTATTCCCTTTGAGATGATAACAAAACAATCTCAAGCTTTCTCGGCTACCTTGTAGTTTCCTTTTATCACCTTAAATCCCTGATCTTTCTGAAATTTATTTTGAAATAGGGATTCTACTTTTTTCCACACAGTGACCCGGGCATCCCAGCATTGACTAACTGCATCTACCTGCTCCCCAGGGAAGCACAGACCCCTTCAAAGCTTATCTACAGGAAAAGATCTGATACCTTTCCCTCTGGGAAACAGCTGCCATTACTAAGAACCCAGAACTCATCAGAAGGAATTATACCTGCTTCAGATACACCAGCAGACTGATCACTTCTCCAAGTAATACAAAACAACATTTCTGACAAGCACATTTCCAGCTGACATCAACTGGCTTGGCGGTTGCCATGACAACTGGAACAGGACGGGTTGGCAGGGGTTGCTGGATTTTTACATTCATTTCTATAAAAGAATCCAGATGAGATTCCCTTAGCCCGTGAGTCCCTGACCCCATGGTCAGTATGCATGGAGAAGCACTAGGAGTTAATTAGTTTTCCATTAAGTTCAGAATAAGGGGGGGCAGGAGGCACCTGAGTGCACGCACATGCCAGTGAGAGAAAACAAGGATAGTCGTGGATTATTTCTTCCTGAAATGGTGACTCAGTTACCCTTGGTCCCTTCAGTTACCAAGAAGGGACCCTACGGATCTTCATTAAACAAACAAGTTAAAAACATGTGACTTGCCGTAGATGGCCTGGTGACAATGGTCCCAGGACTCATGTCTCCAGGCAGCCAATTCATGTATTTTAGCGCTCTCCACTTTTTAGAACAGACCACTAGACTCCCTTGGGGGCAGACTTCAAATTCTACACCCGACCACCAGGCACCTGCAATTTTACAGGACTCACTGTTACTGGCTAATAGAGGAGGCAGGTTATGTGAATTCACCTTGAGAAGGAGGAGAGAAAAAAATCCCACCCAGGACACATCTCAGCCAGGAGGGTGCGAACTGTACCAGACACCATGACCGAGGAGTTCCAAAACTTCCCTAAGCTTTATAATTTCTCTACCTTTGTTATCTTTCTTATCTTCTGCCATTTTCTACTAAATGAAACCGTTTGTTTCTGGAACATCTAAAGAAGGAAGAAACTGAAAAGTATGTCTTACTCAGTAACCAGTTTTAGGAGATGAAAGTCAAAGCAGCTGAGGCAAACAACAAAGGAGGCTAATTCTGGAAAAGTTGCCCTTCGACATCAGGGTCTCCCATCTTTCGCTAAGTACCTACAATCTGTCAGACCCATTAGACATAAATTTTTTAATTTTTATATTTGATTAGAGTTGTCACACAATGTTACATTAGCGTCAGGTGGAGATAAAACTTTTAAAGCCTTCAAATAAAGAAATTTAGCCACACTGTATTTAAGACACAGTAACAAAGACTCATAATTTGAGGGCAGTCATGAAGATTCTCTGACACTTACATTCGATTTTCGAGTGTTGCTGATATAGTACATAAAATGGTAACACGTTTATAAAAACCAAATTCAAACAATGACAGCATAAAATCTTATTTCCCCTTGGAAGTGAAGCCTTCCTCACTCCCTCTCTGAAACTAGACTTCATCAGGAAAACTACAGAAAGAATCGAGGGGTGGAAGGAACTTTCCAATCTAGCCCTCCACAGATCAAGTTCCAAAGAACGGAGGGGGAAGGAACCCTGTTCAGGTGACAAAAATTCTAGAATTGCCAGGTCAAAAGAGACTGTCTGTAAGAGGACATAGTCTGGGGTCTGTTCTTTCCTTCTCAACCAGTTCCCAAAAGCAGGGTTCCATGGAAACACGTTAAAGAAGCTGCTCTGGGCCCATCGCTCATTCCCCTCATTTAACAAGAGACAGACTAATAAATACCGCAGCGAAGGACAGCAGGGCCAAGAGTAAAACACTGCTTCATTATTCGTTTCTACTCTTCATCTCGCCCAGACTCGAGAATCGCCGACCCAAATGAGGGAGTGTGTGATCATTTACCTGGTCCAGTTGTTACAACTGCAGACACCGGAGTCTCCCTGACCTACTCACATTCTGCGGGTCTGGGGCTGTCTCCAGGAGTGATTCTAATGGCAGCGGAAGTCGAGGAGCTCAGAAACAGGCACCCCTAGAGAATGCTACGGAACACCAACTAGGAGAGCCTTTCTAGGCTCCTTCCTGACTGTCAAAATGTCAGGTGACAGGATATAAGTGTGATGACTGTAATAGGGTCATTTCTAATAGGCTTTTTCTATTTCTGACTTTCTACCGTAAGAAAGTCCGGTAATTGCTCCAATGTAATCTGTCAAAAAATTGCCATCTGAACCCTGGCAACCAAACCTTCCTTGGCAATCAAAGTCTCAGTCTTCTGATTAAGTTGTCTTTGTTCCTAAAATATTACTTGTAGAAGGCAGAGCACTTTCTTTCAGGATTTCCCCCACAGTCAGGTCTACACTGTACTTAGAACTTGAGGTTTACAATGAGTTCATTTAAAAAAATTAAGTTGCAGTACTTACAACACAGGTAACGGAAGGTTTGACTGTGCAGTCAAAAGTGACAGGCTTCCCGTAGACACAGGAGAAATTTGTCCTGCACTCTACACAGTCTGCAGGAAGTCTGCTACACAAACCATTACTTGGACACTTCATCACATAAGGTGGAATGTCAGTACTTTCTGTGAAAAGAGAGAAGCTCATTTTCATATAATATCGATCAGAATCATAGGAGAAAACAGTTTCCTAAAGTTAAGAGACGCGACTGCTAGCAATGAATTATTGCGCTGGAATGGAAAATGTGCCGCATGGGGAGTCAGAGACACCTGCAATTCAAGCAAGGTTCTGCCACCAAGCTGTGCGACCTGAGGCAACAGTTCAATAGCTAAGTAAAAAGGATTTAATTACTGACACCCTCCCCCACCAAATGGGCATGAAAAGCAAAAGCGCTTATGTACATATAAATGTACACACAAAGCTAGGTGTAAGGGCCTCAAAAAAATCTACTCTAACAAGATGAACAATTAAAGTTTAGAGATGGTAAAGTTTGATTCGAGATCACAGAGGGAGTGACAAAATTGGAACTACAACCCAAACCTCTATTTCTAATCCCAATATTCTTTTCATCCAAATTCACAGATTTGGTAATTATGCCACTGACCCTTTAAGCGAACCAATCAGGATAAGGGTACCAACTTTAGACAATGTTCGGTCATTATTCCACCCTGGTACTTCAATAAGCCATAATTTGCAGACAACATTTAAGTTTCATATTACAAAGATCAACATAGTTCTCTATATTAGTAACTGGGTTGCAATTTTTTTGCCAGCCAACCTTGCTGGGAGTACAATATATTTTTTATCAATTAAGAGAGGATCGAATTGCAAGTATTCTTGGGGAGGAAGAGAGCCTTTCTAAAACATCCAAAAGAATAAAAATTTCTTGTGCTCTCTCTATAATCTGTGTTTTAGATTCAAGAATGCCGCTGTCTTGTTGTGGTCTTTACACCCAAATAAGAATCACTAAAACACCTCTGCCAGTTTCAAGTCACTGAAATAATGGAACTCTTACGGGAATGACCTATAGAGACAAAGGTTCTGTTTAGCAAAACACACGAATACTCATTTAAAACTGGTCCCATTTAAAGTCACTGTATTATGTGGGCAATTCTACAAAATATCATTTTTCTTTTCTTTTATTCAATTATTATTGTGGCTGGAAATTGGAAACTTAGAAATCACAAAGCCGAAAGGACTTTAGAGGACCAGACTAGCCTCACCACCCTAAAGATGAGGAAAGTGAATCCTGAAGGTGTAAATAATTTGCTCCAGCTCCCAGTAGCTCAACCAACCCGACTGGGACTCCAAGTCTTAGTTCCTCTGATCCTTCCATTTCACACAGCCTTGGGAGGAACCTTTAACGTCCAACACCAGGAATAGGGTTAAGAAAAAAAGAAATTTTCTGAAGGGAAAGAAGCACTGGTTGAAGGTGATCTTGATGAACAAGGTGGAAAAATAACAGAGAGACAGAAATGAGGAATGTGGAACTGGAATAAGAGATGAGGCTGGAATGTCAAAAGGTATTGCAATGTCAAGACAGTCAATAGAATACACCGGGGTAGCTGTCTTTAGTTCACATAACCTAAAATATAATAAAAATTTCAAAAAAAAGGAAAGTGAACTGATTTTTATCTAAAAAAAGAAGAAATAAACCACTCGATATAAATATACACATTTACTAGAATAGAAAATATCTAGTACCTGCTGCCCTGGGAACTACTGTGAAAGTACGTGTTGGGCCCGGATCCTTTATTGACTGAGCCAGCGGCTGCGACTGCTCTAAATTTAAGGATCCTACAATTAGAGAAACATGTTATCCTGGGATATGAAAACCTTGGTTTGTGTGGTTAAGACGCAAGGTCCACACCAGGTCAGTTACTGCTCAGGAAAACCTCACAGCTTGACGGCCCAGAAAACTAAACAAAGAGACGCCAAATAGGGTCGACACCAATTTAAATCAATAGGCAACTAGGGAACAAAGCGTGGTGTCGGGCTCCAGGTCCACTTCCCCGGTCAACACCCGAGCCCTCGGTCTCCTGCTCGAGGGCTCCAGGGCCGAGACCCGCGGCTCCGGGGTCCCGGAGCTGAGTGCGCGGCCAGGACCCGCCAGACGCGGCAGCAGCGACCAGCCTCCGCCCTTCGCCCTCCGTCCGCGGGCCTAGCGCGGACGTTTCCCGCCGCTCCCGGGGGCCTCGCTACCACTCAGCCCGACCCCGCGTGGACCCCGGCCTTTAACTCACCCCCGCCCGACAAGATGTAGAACTGGGAGAGGAACAGCAGCACGCGGCAGAGGCGGAGCAGGACCCTCTGCGGGACGCCCGCCGCCACCATCTCGCCGGTGCGCGCGCACTTCCGGGCCGAGAGGCGGGACTGGGCAGAGGGGCGGGGCGCCGGCTCACGCGCGCCGTAGGGGCGTGTGCGAGCGCAGCCCCTGAGAGCCAGGGCGCAGGCGCGCGGCGGGCTTCGCGTGGGTTCGGAGGGTACCCGCAGCAGGCGTCTCGCTGGTGCGCGCGGACTTCCGGGATCTGAGGCCGACTGGGCAGAGGGTACCCGGAGCTGGGGTGGAGGTGGGATAAGGTCTCGACGCCTTGAGGTTGTTTGCTTCCCTAGTGTCCCCCACGCCCGCTGGATGAGGCGTTCGCCTCGCCCTCCTTGGCTAGCGACTGGCAAAGGTCACCCGGGACTGAAATTCAAACCTGAGGGACTGCAATCAGAGGCGGGAAAATTTGGGAAGTTGACCACCATTTATATGAACTGGCTATGTATGTTTAGAGGTTAAAAACTGCTTTGTGCTCAGTATTAGGCGAAGGTTTTAATGATGTGTTGATTTCATACTGAAAAGGTACTTATTTACAGAAGAAGAAACTGGCACAAACCCAATTTGAGAAGTGACTCCCACAATGTGACAGGCAGCCCCAAAAGGACCCCTGTTTCCTGTGTTGCTGACCTGATCAGTGCCCAGCTAGCATTTTCTTGTGGTTGGCTCTTTCACCACTAGCCAACTCCTTAAAGACCTGCATTACTTCCAGAAAGTACCTCAGAGCCTGGGAAAGGACAGTATATCTGGCAGTTATTCAGGTCCGAAAGCACTGGGACAAGAACCCTGGGATGTGAATGGAGGGTCCAAAGCATAGGCCCCTCCCTGGTGAAGGCCAGCCTTGGGAAGGGGAGCTGCACTCCCGTGCTCTGACTCCCTGCGTGCTCATAAGGCAGACTACACCTGTTTTTGTCACAGCATACTTTGTCCTGTGTTATTGATCTGTATTCCCCCTTTCCACTCACCTGGCACAAGATTCTTTTGGGGGCCTTCTGACTAGCCAGTTTTGATGAATGAAAAGAATATATTGAATGGTGGCTGGCGCACAATAAGACCTCAATAAATATTACCTTAAAATTATATCACACAATTTGCACACATTGTAGCACTATACAGGTTTGATATAAAACGTAGTTTTGTTTACTAATAATGCTAAATAATAAGTGTCTTAAGAGAGAGCATGTCTTCAATTATTTTGAATTGCACAACACCTAGTCAAATAAGCACCCAATAAATACTTCTTGATTGGTTGCAAAATTCTCTATCCACATAAAGCTATTTCAGTTCAGTTCTGAGCAGTAAGGTATTCCTCTCAATTAAAATCAAATATCCATTTGCATTGTGAAACTGACTAAAGGGAACTGCATTTAATATGGAGACAGGGGGCCAGAAGGGCCAGCTCTTATGTGCTAACACTCCTAATGGAATACACACCCTAACTTCAAGACAGGCACCTTGCATTCCCAACAGAAAGAGCCTATACTTTGCTAACCCAGCAAGAGGAAGATTTTCTCTTTGCTGCCAACAGCCTAGCCTATGAGAAGCTGTCACAATTCAGCCAAAGAAAAGCCACTACACTTCAAGCTCCCAGTTTCCTCTAATGGACTTTTTGGTTATAGCAGCCCTTCCCAAACCACCCCCCCCCCTTTGCTGTATAAAAAAACAGCCCTCTCTGGTGTGTTCTCCAGACTTGTGTATGGTTTTGCCATAGCTTACCTGTCCCAAATTATAATTATCTGCTATTCCCAAAAGAATCTATTTCTGCTGATAAAATAACTTCCAGTTTTAGTTTTAAGGTTAACTGAGTCTGTAAATCAGTAAATGTCATCTCATCTAAAAAGCAATTTGGGGCACCTGGGTGGCTCAGTTGGCTAAGTGTCCGACTTTGGCTCAGGTCATGATCTTGCAGTTCATGAGTTCAAGCCCTACCTCGGGCTCTGTGCTCACAGCTCAGAGCCTGGAGCCTGCTTCTGACTCTGTGTCTCCCTCTCTCTCTGCCTCTCCTCCACTTGTGCTCTGTCTCTCTCTCAAAAATAAATTAAAACATTAGAAAAAAAATTTTTAAAGCAATTTAACTCTAGGGGAGCTACTTACTGTGGTATAAGCCAATGGCTGAAGTACTGGAAACACTGTGTGCTGCATTTTATATAGGAATTTATTTTTTCTACAGATGAACAAGGCTCGATTGTCAATTAGAAGCATTAAAACAGCAAGTCTTAACCTACACTGCAAACAATAGTAGATTCCACAACACTGAATTTGAGGTTCAGAGTCCTTGGTCAGTAATCCAATATTTAGTACTAGCTGCTGCTTTTGTGGTTGTTGGTTAGTTAAAACAAATTAAATGATGATTCCAATTTTAGAGATAAAGTTACAGTGTGAACTTTAGTAAAACCATAAAAATACCTGAGGTGTAAGGTTACTAGAAAATAAGATTTTCCCTTATATTTAAAAAAGCTTTGGGGCACCTGAGTGGCTCAGTCGGTTAAGCATCTGACGTCAGCTCAGTTCATGATCTCACAGTTCATGGGTTCAAGCCCCGCATTGGGCTCTGTGCTGACAGTTCAGAGCCTGGAGCCTGCTTCGGATTCTGTGTCTCCCTCTCTCTCTGCCCCTCCCCCCACTCACACTCTGTCTCTCTCTCTCTCTCTCTCTCTCAAAATGAATAAACATTAAAAAATTTACAAAAAATAATAAATAAAAAAGCTTTGCAGATTTTATTTGAAACCTATTGTTTGAAAACACAGTCTCAGCAATATCTCTTCGTATCCCAGTATTTCCCCTCTTTCAATGAATAACATTTTCCTATTTAAGTCTTTGAAGGCATTTAGGAAATTAAGAATTTCCCAACCCTGTCCTCTTACTATCTTCAGAGACATTAATGAATTAAACTTGTAGTATCAGCTACTCATTCATTGTCTCCTTTCTCACTGAGCCCATCAGTGGGTCAAAAGTTTCCAGAAGTACTAAAGATAAACAAGAAAAATGCATTTTTAGGGGTCAAAACAAGGTTACATAGAAGCAAGATCAAGAAAGAATTTCAAAAGTCTTCCTCAGCATTTAGTGTACGTGATTTCTTGAGATTCTTCAATTTGTCAATGGCAGAGGTTAAAGAAATCTCTCCATGAATTTTGTTGTCTCTTGTTCGAACATTTACAGCATTATTTGTCTTTTCCTTTTCTCCAACCACTGTAGAAAAAAAAGGGAAATAAACCTATTTTAAATAAATGATATAATAAATATTAAGTCAACAGTCACATGACACATGTCCTATTGAGTTCTACTTCAGTATTAATCACTAATTATGAGTCTAATGACCATTAGGTCATCCTCCAATAGTAAGTCCCTTCAAAGAAGGCTGTGACTTCTAATCCTTTCTCCTTATTGTCCACTTGCAAGCACATATATTGTGGTCTTGGGGTACAAATCAGAGCAGGGAGATCTTACCCCCTGACTCCATATGGCATCGGAGGAGGCACCAGATCCATGCCCAACCAAACAACCAGAATTTTCTGGAATGTAGGTAAAAAGTTTCTCTCTAGTGCCCCTTAGTGGGATGATGCCACAATCTGCAGGCATGTTTCTTTCCATGTGGTAGGAAGAAATAGGTCACCAGTTAAGGGGAATAAAGTAGATATTCTAGAAAAGCATAAAGAACCAGAGCAAAGTAGGGGCCAGAAATGAAGAGATTTAGTTGACCAGCTTGCTCCAATTACTCTTCTAATGGTTTGGCTATTTAATTCTACCTTCCATGCCATGAGATACTTCATTACACTTCCAAATAAATTCCATCTTTGTCTAAGTCATTGTGAGAGTTCTGTCACAAGAAGCCTGATTGAAACACTGCAATAGCTACTACTCAGTCAAATACTTTCAATGATAAATGGCTGATAGGACAACCCTATGCATACTTATTTTACCTTCTATGGAATCTTTCAACTTACTGGAGATAACAGTATCATGCCTGGAGGAATACGGTATCGGTTTCTCTTGATTTCTGACTCATTTTAAACTCAAAATTTTAGAAGTTGCATCCAAGTTCTCATATGCCTTCAGGATACTTTTTCACTTAAATTCTTTCCTTTGATCATCTTAAGTTTGGAATCATTCCCACTCATTAGTTTAATCTCAAAGATTTGTAATAAATCAGAAAAGCAAGGGAGAATATTTGAGCCTGTCACATGCCTGACACATAAAAAGCATAATTCTACTGATGCAATCATTTTCATAATTTTGTTGTTGTTGGTTTGAGATATTAACTACTGCTAGTAATACTATACCACAGAATTTATGTGAAATTTTATAACTCTTATTCCAGCAAATAACAACAGAGTACTTAAGAACAACTAACCAAGAACACCATGGGCTGTTCTTTGTGTATAAGTAACAACCAAATTGTCATAATCTCATAGTTATACCATACTCATGTAGTTATACTATATTCACATAGTTATACCATTTTGTTGTTTGGAATTAAAGTGAAAAAAAACAAGCATTTAAGAAAATAGAAACTTAAGTTACCCAAAATGAAATTGTACTGAGCCAGCTGTGCATTTCGTATTTTCTTATTTAGTGTACAACTATGATCTAAGTCAACGTCGGCCATGAAGCCTTCTTCAAAAAATGCATTGGATACCTACAAGAAAATCAAACACTTTCATTATTACAGTGTTTGTGGTAGCCAGCCTCCAAGAGGACCCACAGGATCCTTGCCTTTTGTATTCACATCTTGTGTCACCTCCTCCACCTTGTACCAGGTTGCTCCATGTGACCACAGAGAAGGGCGGAAGTGAGGGTGTGTCACTTCTGAGATTAAGCTAAAAGACTGTAGCTTCCATGTCTTTAACATCACTCTCTCTGGGAAAACTAGTTGCCATGTCGGGAGGACATTCAGGGAGCCTTTGAAAAAGCCCATGTGGTGAGGAACTGAAACTTCCAATAACAATGTGATTGAGCCTCAAGGCTGCAGCCATGGCTGGCTGACAGCACCACCGGCAGCCTCTTGAGGGGCACTGAGCCAGAATTGCAATCAGGCTGCTCCCAGATTCTGACTCTCAGAAACTATGAAATAATAAATGTTGTCTCAAGCTGCTAAGTTTTAGAGTTAACTGTTATGCGGCAATAGGTAATATAAGTATCTCCCTTAACAGAGCCATATGGAAAAGAATAACTTAAATATGAGAGATGTTTTAAAATCCCAGTTTCTTGGGGCACCTGGGTGGCTCAGTTGGTTGAGTGTCTTGACTCTTGATTTCAGCTCAGATCATTATATCACCATTATGAGATTGAGCCTCGAGTCAAGATCTGCGCTTGGCGTGTAGCCTGCTTAAGATTCTCTCTCTTCCTCTGCCCCTCCCCCTACCCTGTTGCTCACTCTTCTCTCAGGAAAATAAAAATAAAATCCCAATTTCTCAAAAACATTAAGAAATAAAATACTTCTGATCCAGCTACACAGATCATGATTTAGATGTTACTTTCAATTACTGAAAATGTGGGTTGCTAAAATAATGTATTAGTTATGCAATATTTTAAGGCATGAATAATATTCCAAGTCAATAACCTTCACAGACTACATGCCAAAATTATTATGTACTTTATACTGTCTCTGATTTTACCTGAAGTGCATATTTTTCACAGGTCGGCCCCACGGGGATGACCATTACCTGACGAGGAGATAGCCAGAAAGGCCTGAAAAATATATAAAATATATATTTTCAAAATCTAATGAGGATCATCTATTATGTGATTTAAAAAACAACCGAAATTTTATTTTCAAGTAAGACATCATGAGCGAGTAGATTCAGTAGAGTGATATGGAAGTAAACTACACCATACTGAGAGCTAAAAAGCAACAGCGTAGACAAAAGGGGAAGCTAGGGATTATGGTAGGAAAGTGAGGGAAGAACAGGGCAGCAGCGGGAGGAAGGGCTAACCATCACTTATTGTACCACTGGGCAACCGCACTCCTGGGCACTCACCCCAGAGAAATGGAAACATATTCACCCAGAAACCTTCCCACTAATGTTCATGGCAACTTTGCTTATAATAACCCCAAACTGGAAACACTTCAGATGTCCTTCAGTAGATGAATGGTCACACATGGTCCTCTGTACATGGAACACTACCAGCAATAAAAGGGGACCAACCACTGATACTTGAAACAAGTTAGGTGGATCTCAAGGGAACTCCACTGCGTGGCTAAAGTCAACCTCCCACAGTTATGCACTGTATAATTCTATTTATGTAACATTCTTGGAATGACAAAATCATGGAGATTTTGGAGAACAGATGAGTGGCTGTCAGAGAATGATGAAGGGGTAGGGGAGGAGGTATGGGACAATAAAATGGTAGCACGAGGAATCCTCATTAAGTATTAGAATTGTCCTATATCTTGACTGAAGCTGGGTACCCTGATAAAATTTTATAGAACTAAATACACACATACACACAAATGCACATAAACTGGGAATACCTAAATAACTAAATAAGGCTGGAGGACTGTATCAAAGTCAATTTCCCAGTCATGATACTGTATAGTTTTGTAAGATGTTAACCATTGAGGAAACTGGGGAGAGGGTATGCTAGACCTTTCTTGATTACTTCTTACCACTACCTGTAAATCTATAATGATCTCAAAATGAAATAAAAATATATATATTATACATGTGTGTGTGTGTGTGTGTGTGTGTGTGTGTGTGTGTGTACAGGAAGCTGGGTATAAGTAATATGGAAAATATTTCTTCACCAATATTTTGTTTGAAGGTACAAGTAAATACAATGGGGACTATTACCTGGTGGCACTTTTTGAACATATACACTTATATATTTATTCTTAAATTACAAAAGTAAAATAACACTTTGATAAAAGTATGATAAAAGCAATAATATATATGATAAAACACAGAAAGACAGCTCTCTGTCTTCACCCCATCCCCGGGGGAGCCATATTTTATTCATTGCTATTGTGAGTTCTTGGGGAGGTTTTCACCGCAGCTCTGGCAGGTGTTTTGAACTCTTGACTGATGAGCTGCAAAGCCTGTGCCCTGAGTCTGGGCAATACAGAACGACACACTGAGTGCATGGCACCATCTCCTGATTCCACTAGTTCTTTTCACCACCACCACTCTAGGGCAATACACCACCATCTCCCACCTATGTTAAAACTACTTAAAACAGAATAAACTGGAAAGAAATATCGACATGTTAAGTCATACTTAGGTAGCGTGCATACTCATATCTATGTTTTTGGCTTATTTGTGACTTCAACAGTTTGGACACCTAAGTACATTTCTCTAAGATCACAAATAAATAAACCTCAGGGATATACACTGACTCTAGCTACCCAGGACCTTTTGAAGACCCTCTGCTTGGAGAATTTCCCACCTTGCACTGCCTGCTCAGAAATTTTCTTTCCCAGCTTCCCTAGACATGTTAGAGTCCAGCAAGTGATCTAGCATGTGCAAGCATGGCATGCTGATTTGGGACAGAATGGCATATGGAGGCAGAACTATATGGAATCAGTTCTGGCAAGGGTGATGCAGAGACATGAAGCTTTGGGAGAGACTTGATGCAGTGACACCAGCAGTAGCATCCAGTGCCTAGTGTTAATGGTGGGAGCTGCAGGGACTGTGCCCAGCAACAGCAGCACAGAACTAAAATAGAACTAAGCTGTAAGAGCAGACCTCAATTTCTTTTTTTTTTAAGTTTATTTATTTTTGAGAGACAGAGTGGGGGAGGTGCAGATAGAAGGGGATGGAGGATCTGAAGCGGGCTCTGCACTGACAGCAGAGAGCCCGATGTGGGGCTCGAACTCACAAATTGTTAGATCATGACCTGAGCTGAAGTCAGATGCTTAACTGACTGAGCCACCCAGGTGGCCCTCATTTCTTAAACATAAGATGGGAGGCAAAGATGTCCCATGTGGTTGTGGTCTGCAGCATTTCCACGTGCCATTGGATGTGACATCACAAGACATGTCATCTGTCAGCTGGTGCCTTGACTGCTAATAAGGCAATTCCCTAGCAACGAATCCCGCAACGTCAGCTCAGTGACTTACTTCTTTTGCTAAAAAATTACTTCCATGATCAGAAGCATTATTGCGTTTCTGACAGTCAAGACTCAGTAAGTATTTATGTGGTGCTATTGGCAGAGGCGGGGCAGGAGAGAAGAGCTAAGCAAAATCCAGAGTTGGTATCTTTGCCAGCAAGGACAAGTCACTGGTCCTTGCATGATGAAAAGGATCCAGAAAGCTGACTGTTCCCCTGGGTTATGGTTCCATGTACGCAATCAGGATTGATCACTACTGATGGCAGATTGAGTCCTCCAAAGAGGCATAGCCAGATGGAACTTGGTGAGGCTCATGTTGTTGAACCCATATCCCCTAGTGGCCGCTTCATTCATGAACCACTATGTGGTCGCTAGAGGAAGAAGGAAGCTGATGGTAATCACAGAATGGGTCCTCCTATATTTGAATATTAAAAACTCCTCACATGAGGGTTTGGACTGAGCGCTACCACCTTCATGGCCTATTCTGAGCAAATAACCACGTTCCTCTCCCCCAAATCTACTTGTGATCTATTTTCCAATTTAATTACTTCCACGTCTCTGACCTTGTGGCCAGAGCAGTAACCAGAGCCCATGTATCAGTGCAACTCCATATCTCTGGCCATTTTTCCTTCCAGGGAAGAGGACTACAATAGTTACCACTTGAATTCCTGCACTTGAGGGCATTTCCCTTCCACACTTCATCCTTAAGTGGCGCCGCGCTACTGTAGCTGTCTGTCCTCATAAGGTTTGTGCCAAAGTATTTTTCAGAGCCATCTGTGAACCAGATTTAAATGTTTTTCTTCCAATGTTGACTGGCACGCCCATGAGGTAAACAACATGGGCTGAAGGAGGGACGGCCATACAGTAAGAGGTGGTACTCCCAGGGTCCCAGATGCAACTAGATCTTTGAAGGGCTTGGGATAGGTGAAAAGATAACTCTGCAATTCTACCAAGTTCCCCAAAAGGTAAATGATGCAGTTTTAAGTCACTGTGCCTTTGTTTTCTTTGTTTTGGTTTCCTGATCCGACAGATTCAACAAGAACTGATTACTTGCTGTTTGGATACTTGTTAATTTTAAGGCAGGAGCCACCAATTTTTTCATAGTAATCTTATCTTGTTAGACATGATATTTAAGAATAACAGAAAGGTGCCTGGGTGGCTAAGTCGATTAAGTGTCTGACTCTCGGTTTCGGCTCAGGTCATAATCTCATGGTTTCATGAGTTCGAGCCCTGCGTCAGGCTCTGTGCTGGCAGTGCACAGGCTGCTTGGATTCTCTCTCCCTCTCTGCTCCTCTCCCGTCATGCTGTCTCTGTCTCTCTCAAAAATAAACTAAAAAAAAAGGAGTAATAGACATACAACTTTTCTTTTCCATATCACTTACCATTTTCCCCCATAGTTTTCTGAGAGAATGGCTATCATTCTTTCCACTGATCCCAAAATGGCTCGATGAATGATCACAGGATTCTTCTTATCATCTCCATCCTTACTAAAAATGAAAATTATACATTTATGTATTTTCTTAAGATTCAGTAATAACTTTATTTCTTACCTTATATTTAAAAGTTATTTTCCTGAACTAGGTAAAACAATGGTTTCCTCATAAATCCTCTTTAAGCCTACAGTGTGCCACTTATTAGAAATAATAATACAAACCAAAGGGAAGTGAAGTACTTTATGTGGGAAAAAGCAAGATTATAATAGATTGCTATTTCCATTGTAAGTCTACTAATTATTTTTATTCTAAACTACTGGCTGAGATCAGTTTACAGGCAATTTTGCAAATCTTAAGTTTTAAAAATTAGCTTGATTTTGAACTATGGCTTACTCCACCAGTATTATATTGAATAACTGTCAAAGATGCTGAAAAAATTAGGAAAATGGATTTCTGCAATGACATGATATTATATAGACCAAAAAAACTGCTAGAATTGATAAATTCAGTAAAGTCACAGGATACAAAATCAATGTACAGAAATCTGTTGCATTTCTATGCACCAATAATGAAGCAGCAGAAAGAGAAATTAAGGAATCATCCCCATTTATAATTGCATCAAAAACAATAAGATACCTAAGAATAAACCTAACCAAAGAGGTGAAAGACCTGTACTCTTAAAACTATTAAACACTGATAAAAGAAACTGAAGAAGACACAAAGAAATGCAAAGACTGTTCCACGCTCATAGATTAGAAGAACAAATATTAAAATGGCTTTACTACCCAAAGCAGTCTGCACATTTAATGTAATCTCAATCAAAATACCAACAGCATTTTTCACAGAGCTAGAACAAACAATCCTAAAATTGTATGGAACCACAAAAGTCTCGAAGAGCCAATGTGATCTTGAAAAAGAAAAGCAAAGCTGGAGGCATCACAATTCCAGACTTTAAGTCATATCACAAAGCTGTAGTAATCATAACAGTATGGCACTGGCACAAAATAGACACACAGATCAATAGAACAGAATAGAAAACTCAGAAATGAACCCACAATTGTATGGTCGATTAATTTTCAACAAAGCCGGAAATAATATCTAATGGGAAAAAGACAGTCTCTTCAACAAATGGTGTTGGGGAAAACTGGACAGCTACATGTGAAAGAGTAAAACTGGACCACTTTCTTACACTATACGCAAAAATAAATTCAAAACAGATGAAAAACCTAAATGTGAGATCTGAAACCATAAAAAGCCTAGAAGAGAACACAGGCAGTACTTTCTGTGACATCGGTCATAGCAACTTTTTATTAGATAGGTCTCCTGTGGCAAGAGAAACAAAAGCAAAAATAAAGTATTGGGACAACATCAAAATAAAAAGCTTCTGCATAGTGAAGGAAACAATCAACAAAACTAAAAGGCAACCTACAGAATGCGAGAAGATATTTGTAAATGACATATCCAGTAAAGGATAGTATCCAAAACATATAAAGACCTTCTAAAACTCAACACAAAAAACTCCCCAAATAATCCAATTTAAAAATGGGCAGAAAACATGAATGGACATTTTTCCAAAAGAAGACATCCAGATGGAAAACACATAAAAAGATGCTCAACATCACTTACCATCAGGGAAATGCAAATCAAAACCACAATGAGATATCACCTCACACCTGTCAGAATGGATAAACTCAACAACACAGTAAACAACAGGTGTTGGTGATATGGAGAAAGAGGAACCCTCTTGTATTGTTGGTAGGAATGCAAACTGGTGCAGCTACTCTGGAAAACAGTATGGAGTTTCCTCATAAAGGTAAAAATAGAACTACTTTACGATCCAGCAATCACACTACTAGGTATGTACCCAAAGAAGACAAAAATACTAATTCAAAGGGATACATGCAACATGACATTTAGAGCAGCATCACCTACAATAGCCAAATTATGCAAACAGCCCAAGTGTCCATTCATCAATGAATGGATAAAGAAAAAGTCACATAATAGGATATTATTCAGCCATAAAAAAGAATGAAATCTTGTCATTTGCAATGACATGGATGGAGCTGGAGACTATTACGCTAAGCAAAATAAGTCAGTCAGAGAAAGACAAATACCATATGATTTCATTCAT
The DNA here is from genome assembly GCA_030068075.1 of Paguma larvata. Taxonomy (NCBI): domain Eukaryota; kingdom Metazoa; phylum Chordata; class Mammalia; order Carnivora; family Viverridae; genus Paguma; species Paguma larvata. The sequence goes on along the minus strand of CM057827.1, from coordinate 122,583,114 downwards.
ATGTGGAATTTAAGAAACAAAAGAAATGAACAAGGGTCAGGGAAAGAGAGAGAGAGAGAGGCAAACCAAGAAACAGACTCCTAACTATAAAGAACTGATGGTTACCAGAAGGAGGTGGGTGGGTGGATGGGTTAAATAGGTGGTGGGGATTACGGAGGGCACTTGTGATGAGCATGGAAGTGTTGAATCACTATATTGTACACCTGAAATTAATATTACATTTATTTTAATTAACTGGAATTTAAATTAAAACTTAAAAATAATTTTTAAAAAATGAGTATATTGCAAATATACTACTAGATGTTTACCAGCCTGTGTATTAATATTTATTTTTATATTGCTAATGTTCAAATGACAAATAATTAGCATATTAGTACTACATTATTTGTCCTATTTGATTACTCACCTAACATATGTAAGGTTAAGTCTCATTGGTAGTTGAAAGTCCAGCTGAATTGTAGCACATTGATGGTATCTGCCAATAGCATCCTTGATTTTTATATCAATCTGTAAATTAAATGGTGTTTACTTAAAGACAACTTTTCCTTTTCCTTTAAATTTTACTCTTTTTGAGGCATAAGTTCTACTTACTTTAGGGCCATAAAATGCTCCATCCCCTGGGTTGACCTTCCATGGTTTTCCAAATTCCACCAAGCTGTTCTGTAGTTGCTATTTTTTTTTTTTAAAGAAGAGAACATTTAAAAACTTCCACTTTGTTGTACATTGTTTTTGGCCATGTAGCTCAAAAAAGTAAATCATTACAAATCTTAATTATATTCTATTTTAGTTCACATATATTTATTGGGCATGCTTTATATCCAATAAACTACTGAGCAGGGACTATGTAAAGACGATTCAGTTGGTACTTGCTCTTACACATACTGTAACTGCGAAAATTAAAAGATAATGTACTAAGTTGTTTCAGTGACTTCCAGGCAAGTGTTTAGGGAGGGATTGCTTCACCCTCCTGTCAGTGCAGCCCCCTGTGCCCACACACTTCCCAGCTCTTTGTAGGTGAGGTCTCCATGCATTAGGTCATGGAATCTTTAATCTTTCTCCTTCATCCTGTGTTTAGGTGGGTATAAAGGACAAAGGAAAGGGCCTTGCCACCGGTCTCTTGCTTTTCGTCCACCTCCATATATGTGGCTGGGGAGAGGTATCCTTTATTATTTATAAAGGGGTGGGAGCAGGAGGCCCACTTAGATCTTTAGCTTGAGCCATATATGTTCTTTCACTTTAGCTTGTAGTGAAGACCCCTCACTGATGGTGATTGGGTATACATGTAAGTATTAATAAAACTGTCTGGGTCTTCTGACTCTTCCCTATGGATATGGCTTCCTTGGGAAGCATCTGTGCATTCCTAAGTCCCTGCCCAGCATACCACCAAACCACTATCCAAAATCTTGTCATCACCTTGAGATATTGGTGCCCATGAAGGGAGTAACATTTGGGAGTAAAATGCTGCTGGAGAAGTCAAAGCAGTGGTGATGCCTGGGGGCCAAAGCCACAGTAATGAAAAAAGTTGACTCTTGGGATCTTGGCAGCCTTTTCCAGGACCTCAGTCAGAGTGCATCAGGATCTGGTCTTGGCTGAGATCCCAGGAGGCTCCCTCAAGGACTGATCCTACTACAGCAGCTTGCATTCTACTTAGGACTGGAGAGGGCCACCACCACAGACACACTTCACAGGCTGGCAGGCCAGCCTCAGCCTTACTCTGTTTCTTAAAGGAGAACAGACACTGGAATATATTCCCAGAGAAAATGAGATCCTGCTCATTGAGCAGGCAATTAAATGATGGGGGAGAAGTCAGGGAGCTCCCAGGGAATTAAAAAGCCAAAGAAAGGCCAGGTTTTGGAGAAGAGCATAAAGCAGAGGGCACTGATCCTCAGTGGGCCTCTGAAGACATAGTAATCAGAAGTCCTGACAGGAATAGCCAAGGCTAAGAAAGCTTTCAGTTTATGCAAAGTATGGGAGGAAATGTCTGTCTGAGGGGAGACTGAGCCATTGCGATTCACATATGTGGACACTGACTGCGCCCTGGCACAGGAAAAATCAAGATCTCCTCTCTCTTGTTGGCCCTCTATTCTCCTTTTCCAGGTAAACCTAGTCTCTGGCTCCCAATAGCACTGCTGGTCTACACTGTGGTATGTGAAGGGCTCTGTACATACTGATTTGCTTGGAACTATGATGTGGGCTTGTAATGTTTTTAGGGATCTTAATGACTCACTGGAACTCTGGAAGAGTGGGATGCAGGAGAGATCCAGAGTGGGGTTATTCTAGCTCTGCGGAAAGCTAGAATACATAAGTTCCAGAGGCCAGACCAGGTCTGCTGAAGCATCAGCCCAGACTCCCTTCAGACTTATCTGAGTGGGAACCCTATAGCTGAATTTAGGTTAAATTAAAAATTTGGAGAGATAGAACATTCAACTCCCATTTCTTTTGTATTTTAATTTTCATAAGAAAAAGTTGATTTTCTTTAGGTCACAGATATCTTGAAGAAACTTAATAGGAAGCAGGACTCACATCATTCAAATCGAGGATACTTTTTGCTCCTGACCTTTTGGTTATTTGGACAAGCTTTCATCTGATGGCCATGCTATTTAGCTCCCTAGTGATCTTTGCTGGGTTCCATAACTACACAGAATCTGAGACAGGAAATAAGGTTAACGGTGAATTGCTGACCCAGGACAATGTGGCTTTGGGGTTGACTTAACTAATGTCTCTTTCAAACCATTTCAGAGACTTCCGAAGACTATATATATATAATATCACTAATTCCCAGATCAGGGGTAGACATCATGGGAGAAACTCCCCCAGAGTGGAAGGATTCTCATCTCCTAAGGGAACAATCAGTCAGCTGAAAGCGCATAAAAATGGTGGAACTGCCTACCCATTCACCCGTGCCAGGCCCACAGCTGGCCCACCCACATTTTAGCCCCCTGCACCCCATGAATGGAGTGATGATGATGAATAGTGACGAATAGTAGTGATGACCACTACTATTAGTAAAACCAACATCTAACATTTAGTGAACACTTACATGTGCCTCGCACTATGACGAATTCCTCATATAAATTATTCCATTTAAGCCCATCATAACCTTACGAAGTAAGTGTTATCACCATTATCATCATCATTATCATCATCACCATTTCACAAAAATTAATGCTTCAAGATCTTCTATAATTCACTCATGGAGCTGACCTCTGAAACTAGGCAAAAAAGGCTCCAGAGTCAAGCTTTGTGTCCTCATTTCCTCTTCCTACTTCCACATAGCTAAGCAGGTAAACTGAGTCATTATCCTGGGGAAGGGTGTCTAATTCGACTTTCTTCCTCCATGCAACAGACATGAAAGAAGGTTTATTTAGGATGGGCATGGGGCAGTGGGGAGGAGAAGGGCCTAATCAGATCTCAAGACTAAACTGCTTGTATCCAGTTTCTGCCTGCCTCAGTACCTAATAGAAAACTAATTGTTAAACTATCATACGGTGCTCCTCTGATTCTTATTCCTTAAGGATTTATGTGATAAGCATCCATGATTATTCCATGAAGAGGTGGACCAAAAGGCAGGGCAGGGTTCAGGCATTCCTGGGGTGTCTGGCCATAATGCCATACTCATTTTTAGTCAAATATGACACAGGAGATGCACTATAGCCTTTTCGTGTTTTGTGAGAAAAAAATAAGCAGCATGGTGAGTTCCTTAATCTTCATTTTCCAAAGCTGAGATGTGACATGTGAGTCTCTGAGTGCCTCTCGATAGAGGGTGGCACAAGAGGCTGTGACTTTGCAGGGGATTCAAGCATTGGGTGTGTGCCATCTACATCTATGAGTCACACTAAGAAGGCTCAACAAGCAATAGCTTAAAATAAGCTGCACACACACCAAGAGAGCCTGCAAATCAGAGAATTCCTTAAAAATGCAGGAAACTGGTATTAGTGACTGACACTGAAAGAGCACAAATAAAAAGTGTTTGAAACAAACATAAGGTGTTGTTATTACCACTGTTACCAAGAAAACTGGACAATCACCTTCTACAATCTGCATATTTATCCCGTAACTTCCAATTTAAACATTTCTATTCCAAAGCATTGCATCCTTCTCATGCAGGGTACCTGTGGTCACTCAGGTGGTTTCCATGCTCACAAAAACAAAGGGGCGTAATTTGTCTCTCCCTACCTTTTCAGCTTCATCCCATATCTCAACCTCTCCTAGGAAGTTTTCAGGCCTTGTTGACAAATTTAATTGAAAGGAGAAGCCAAATGTTGAGTAAACAGATTGTAAAAACTGCAAACACCCCTTTATTTCTTCTTCAATCTGAAATGAAAGCAAATAACATGTTCTAAATAGTTAACACCAGATCAAATTAATTCCTGGCATCTAAAAGAATTCTCCATGCCAGATAGAAATAGAGCATATTTTTACTATATAGCCGATGACACTGTTTTGGTTACTCATCCATGCCTTACTCAAATACTCAGGAAATGTCCATTGCACTCCAGGCGTGAGCAGGCAACCAGCAGCTCCCAGGTCCAGTGCAGGAGGCGGACCAAGGAGCAGGCGAGGCTACCTCACCATGAGCAGTGCCACACAAAATGGGAAGAGTGGTTGTCCAGAGTGAGTGATAGCCCACCTGAGACTTAAGGATAAGAGCTCTCCATGAAAAGCGAGGGGAGGAGCTTCTGGAGCAGACGAAATACTGAGAGTGAGGGCCTGGAAGACAGAGAGGCAGGCTAGGGCAGGGCAGCCCCAGGAAGCTGCATGTTCATATACAACGTTCATGACAGGGAAGAGGCGCACAGGAGGGAGGTTGGTAGGTGATCAGTCTAGAGGTAGACGGGGCCAGGGAAAATTAAGGGTCTTCAAAGTCAGGGTGATGTCTGCACTTTTTACCCTGAGAGCAATAGGAAAGCAATGAAGGGTTCTTCAGCAAGAGACTAACAGAATCCAATCTGTTCCTTTCAAGTATGGGAAGTGGATTGGCAAGACTAGAAGCCAGGCCCATTGGGAAGCCGGTAGGGTCATTTAGGAGTGAGAAGATGGTAGTTCAAACCAGAGAGAAGCAACTGGAATGCAAGGAATTTGTGCCAGATGCTGGAAATTTAGAAATTAATGAGCAAAATTATTCAGGAATTAATAACATATTTAGGGAGAGCTAGCAATAGGGTTCGTGGTTAACTGGACATGAGGAGTAAAAAGTAAATGGCATCTGGATTCCTGTCTGGGAAGTGGTCAGGATGTTGGTGCATCCCCTGAAAGAGTGAACAGGAAAGGTAGAGACAGTGGAGTGCAAGGCAGAAGCGGGGGCTGATCTTAGACATGGCAAATGTGAGGATGCTTGTGACGGCCAGGCAGACAGGTCTACCAGGCCCTGTCAGATTGAGATCTAGAGCTCCAGAGGGAAAGCTGAGATGCAGGAGAGACTGGCAGTTGGCTGAGCCTATGACATAACTGAGCCCCCAGAGAGTGTGGTGAGATCAGAGGTAGGGGCTGTGAGGGTGTGGGGAAAGGAGGGCACATTTAAATGCAAACGGGATAGCTGCCCCCAGAACTAGACATGTTTAGGAGAGAGAGGAGACAGGCAAGGATCTGCCTTCTGTCACTATGGATCAGTTTGAATTTTTCAGATTTTTTTAATCTATGGATTCATGCAGTACATGCTCTATTTTTGTCTGGCTTTTTTCACTCAGCAGAATTATTTTGAGATACACGCACGTTAGAAGTATCAATAAATCATTCCTTTCTTTTTTTATATATAAGTTTATTTATTTATTTTGAGAGACAGAGAGGCAGAGAGACGTGGGGGCTGGGGGAATATCCCAAGTAGGCTCTATGTTGTCAGCACAGAGCCCAACACAGGGCTCAACCTCAGAAACAATGAGATAATGACCTGAGCCAAAATCAAGAGCCAGATGTTTAACTGACTGAGCCACCCAGGTGCCCCTACATCATTCCTTCTTATTGTTTAGTAGTTTTTCATTGTATGGATATACCACAGTTTCTTTTTATATCCACATGTTATAGGGCATTAGGGTTGTTTCTATGTTGTGGCTATTTCAAATAAAGCTGCAATAAATGTTTGTGTTCAAGTCTTTGTATGGACATGTGCTTTCTTTTTCTCTTGGGAAAAAAAAAGGAGTTAAGACGACCGGGTCATACAGTAGGTGTGTGTTTAACTTTTTAAGAAACCGTTCAACTGTTTTTGAAAGTGACTGTACCATTTTACATTCCCACAAATGGGTCTGTCATATGGTGGACTACACTGACAGGTTTTCTGACACTGAATCAGCCTCACATCCCTGGGGGCTAAACCCTAATTTCTCATGATGTGGAATTATTTTTATATATTGTTGAATTCTATTTGCTAATATTATGTTAAGGACTTTTACATTTGTATCCATGTGGGATACTGGTCTGTAGTTTTGTCTGGTTTTGGTATTGGTTAATACTAGCTTCATAAAATTAACTAGGAAGTATTTTCTCCTATTTCAGAACAGAGGATACAGAATTGGCACTAATTATTCTTTAAATGTTCAATAGAATTCTTCGGTTAAAACAAAATCTGAGCCTGGAGATTTCTTTTAGGAAAGTTTTAAAATTATAAATTCATTTCCCTTAATAGTGACAAGGTTTTTCAAATGATATATTCCTATCAGGTGATTTTATGGTAGTTTGTGCTTTTTAAGGAATTAGCCCATTTCAACTAAGTTGCTTAGCTTTATGTAGTTTATTATATTCATTTATTATGCTTTCGATGTCTTCAAGGTCTTTAGTGATATCCCTTCCTGATTCCTGATATTGGTAATTTCTGTCTTCCCAGTTTTTTTCTTTCTTTGTCTTGAAGGAAGTCTGCCAATTTTGTTAATCTTTAAAAAAAACAGCTTATGTCTCATTAATTTTTCCATTGTTTTTCTGTTTTCAATTTCACTGATTTATGCTCTTGTCTTTATTGCTTTCTTCTGTCTCATTTGTTTGGGTTTATTTTGCCCTTCCTTTTTTTTAGGTCTTGAAGTGGGAGTCTAGATCTTGATGTGAGACTTTTCTTCTTTTATAATATATGCATTTAGTGCCGTTAACTTTTTAGCCCTGCTTTTGCTGTGCCCCATAAATTTTGAAATTATATTTCCATTTTAATAGATTATTTTAACCATCTACATTTAATATAATATGTTAGGACTTAAGTTTGTCTTTTTTTGTTTATATTGTTTCCTTCTTGTACTGTCTTATTATTCATTTCTGTTTTCTTTTTCCTGCCTTTTTATGGCTTAATTTAGTATTTTTTAGAATTCTATTTATCTATTTTTGGCATATAACTATCTGTGAATCATTTTTTCCCCAGTGGTTCTCTAGGTATTACATAACAGTTTACTGATGTCATCATTTCATCTTCAAGTACAGAAAACTTACATCTCTTTACTCCATTTATAGTATAATTTTCTTAGATATTTCTACATATATATGCTGAGAACCATATCAGACAGTGTTATAATTTTTGCTTCAACCATGAAGCATAATTTAGAACACTCAAAAGGAAAAGGAAAATGTATTTACCTTCCTTAGAGAACTTCCTATAGCTATTATTTTAAGGTAGGTTTTGATTTCCCCTTCATTCCTGAAGGATATTTTTTATGGATATAGAGTTCTGGGTTGACAGTTTTTTCAACTTTTAAAAAGTACTGTTCACTTCCTTCTAACATCCCTGGTTTTTGATGAGAAATCTGCTCTTGTGAAAAAAAAATTTTAAAGATAATGTTGATTTCTCTCTCATTGCTTTCAAAAAAATTTCCTTGTCATTAGTTTTCAGAAGTTTGGGTATGATATGTTTTGGTGTGGATTTCTTTGGGTTTTTCCTTTTGGGAGTTTTCTCAGCTTCTTGAATCTGTAGGCTTATGTCTTTTGCCAAATTTGGAAGTTTCAGCCATTATTTTTGGGTACATTTTATCTCCATCCTTATTTCCCTTTTCTTCCAGAACTCTGATAACATAAATATTAGGCATTTTGTTTTAGTCCCACCAGTCTCTGAAACTTTCTTCATTTTTCTTTCAGTCTCTTCGTTGTTGAAACAAGGTCATATCTATCGTTGTCTTCAAGTTCACAGATTCTTTTCTCTGTCCCCTACACTCTGCTCATGAATCCATCCACTATTTTATTTCAGTTATTATATTTTTCAATTCTAAGATTTCCATTTGGTTCTTCTTTAGATCTTTTCTTTCTTTCCTGAGATTTTCTATTTCTTTGTTGAAGCTATTTTTTCATTTGCTTCAAGTGTGTCTGTAATTGCTTGCTAAGGCATTCTTATGATGGCTTCTTTAAAATTTTAGCCAGACAATGCTAATAATATCCTTGTCATCTCCTTATTAGTGTTCATAGATTGTCTCTTTTCATTAAGTTGAGATTTTCCTAGTTCTTGGCATGTTGAGTGACTTTTGATTTATAAAATTTAAAATTTGGACAGTATAAGACCTTTAATTTTATTTAAACTCTCTGTTTTAGCTGGTTTCGACAGACTTTGCTCCAACTAGGAGGCTGAAGTACTTCCTGGTTACTGCAAAGTGGGAATAGATGGTCTAGGTTTCCCACTGGAGACCCATGAAAGAAGGAGGGACTCCTCATTACTGCTGGTGACAGTGGGATTTCTGGTTCCCCACTAGGTTTCCTCTGATAACGCCTTGGCAGGGAGGAGTATCTTGTTACTGTGGTCATTACTGACCACAGTTAAGTACATGGCCTCATTACTGTGAGGTGGTAGTTAACTGTCCTATCCACTAGACCTTGTCTGATACTGCTCAAGCAGGGAGGCACCTTGTTACTTCCAAATGAGGGTGGAAGTCTAGTCCCACATGGTCTCCGCTGATACTATGAGGCATGTGGGAGGTCCTTGTTAATGTCCGGCAAGAATGTGAAGAATTGACATTATTTTTTTCTTCCAGTACTTGATAGAATTCACCAGGGATTCCATCATAGCGTGGAGTTTTCTTCATACAAAAGCTGTTCACTACCAATTCAATCTTTAATAGACACAGGGCTAGTCAGATTATCTACTTCTTGAGTGAAGTTTGGCAGTTTGTCTTTCAAGGAATTTGTCCATTTTATCTAAGTTGTCAAATTTACTGGTATAAAATTGTTCATAATATTCCCTTACTATTCTTTTCCTATCTATAGAGCCTGAAATAATGCCATGTATCTCATTTCTAGTATTTTTAATTTGTACTTTTTCTTTCTTTCTTTTTTTTTTTTTTTGATTAGTCTGACTAAAAGCTTATGAACTTTATTGGTCCTCATAGAGAAACAGACTTTGGTTTTTACTGATGTTTTCAATCATTTTTCTTTTTTTATATTTCACTGATTTCTGTGTTATTTTCTTTCTTATACTTACTTCTGATGTAATTTGGGTTTTCTTGTTGTTTTTTGGTTGTTTTTTTTTAGTTTATTAAGTGAAGCTGAGGTTATTGATTTGAAACCATTCTCCTTTTCTGATATAGACATTTAGTGCTACAAATGTCCCCCTAAATACCATTTTAATGGCATCTCATAAATTTTGATGTATTGTATTTCATTTCATTTGATATATAATATTTTCTAATTTCCTCTTTGATTTATTCTTTGATCCATGGATTATTTAGAAGTGTGTTATTTACTTTCCCAAATATTTGAGGATTTTCCAGGTAGCTTCCTGTTAATGATTCCTACTTTAATTCTCCTGTGACCAGAGAAGATACTTTTTATGAACCGAATTCCTTTAAATTTGCTGAGAATTCCTTTAGTCCAGAATATGGTCTATATTGATAATTCGTGTGCACTTTCAAAGAATGTATACTCTGCTGTTATTGGTTGAAGTGTTCTATGAATGTCAATTAGGTCAAATCATTTGATAGTGGCCTTTTTCATGACAATTTTTATTTGAAGTGACCTGAAAACCTGAAAAAGTAAACTCTAACTTCTATACAATATTGAAAAACAAACAAAAAAACAAAATTCTACCAATTCCTGAAAATATTCCACTTAGTGTATTTAGGTTAATAAAATTGGAGGAACTTAAAAGAAAAAAATAATAAATTTCATGACGAGAGATTACTGATATATTACCCAAATTAGAGGATCACAAAATCTTAGATTTGAAGGAGACTTCAGAGGTAAGACCAAAGATCTTATTTTTATAGCGACTCTGAAACTAAGAGGTGTGTCCAAGGCAACACACTGAATTTATGCCAACCATACTTCACCCTGTACTACTGTTTACCTGCTCTACTGTGCAGAAGATGTGTGCATCATCCTGCTGGAAGCGCCTAACTCGAGTCAAGCCACTTAAAGTTCCCGACAATTCATTCCTATGAAGAACTCCAAAATCAGCGAATCTGATAGGCATTTCCCTCCATGATCGTGGGCGATGGGCAAACATTAGACTAGAAAAGATGCAACAACACATAGCTTGTACTTAGCACAGCAAAGATTAAGTAATTATCTAAATATTAATAAGTTACAATCAAGTCTCAAGATTTGTAAACACCTTATCTGTTCTTAGATCACCAGTTAAAAAAACTTCTAAGAATTATAGAACCTTGAATTTATATTACTGCAGCACTCTGAGAAAGAACCCTATTACCTCTTCCAGAAATTCTGTTCCATATTCTTATTTACCCAATGAATTTTCACGTACTGTGTACAATTCACTTCAAAGGCTACTTTTTTTTTAAGTTTATTCATTTGAAGAGAACAGAGAGAGTGAATGGGGTACAGTAGGAGAGAGAGGGATAGAAATAATTCCAAGCAAGCTCTGCACTGTTAGTGTGGAGCCCAAGGCGAGGTTCAAACTCACACAACATGAGGGCATGACCTGAGCCGAAGTCAGACACTTAACTGACTGAGCCACCCAGGCACCCCTCAGAGGCTACTTCTTAAATGAAGTCCTTTTGGACACTTCCCTAGACAGGGCCAGGCGGTCTCTCCTCAGGCTCCAAGAACACCTGAGACATGCTACTATTTAGGCACTGAACTTACCTTTTTATAACTGATTGTCTATATATCTGCTCCTGCCCCACTCTGGTCATGAGCAGAGAAAATGGGACTGTGTCTTAATCACATCTACATTTCTAGTGCCAAGCACCATAAGCACTCAACAGGTGTTCTCTGTTCAATAAAAGACCCCTCTTCTGCAAAAAAAACCCCACTCCTGGCTCTCATCCCAACACCACTATGCCACTGTGGTCCTACTTCTTTATTTCAAGGCATGAAAATAAAAATTTCATTCCCTACTTTCATTCAGGCTTACTTACACTTCTAGTTGAAATCATAGTCTGTAGGTTCAAATGGTACCTAATATGAAATTGAGTTAAAAAGTTAACACTGTGTTTTAGAGAATGAGAAGCATTAGGTTAGTTTCCATCTTTTGTTTAAAAGAGAGCAAACAGAATGTTTACATACCAGTTTTCATAAAATTAAAGATAAATATATATTTTTTACATGCTGACATCATAAAGTTGAACTTCTTTTGGTCTTACTAAAAAGAGCAAAGAGTTTTCTTCAGTTGGTTTTGAGGTTCAACAGTGACCTTCTAAGGCCAATTTACTTGAAACTATGCATGCTGATGCATAGCTACAACAGTTGGGATATTTTTTGTGGAGAATCCTGTCTATTCACATCCTATTGTGAAATATGCTTGTCTTAAAAACTTGATAACTACATTTGTTCACAAAACCTAAGACAACATTGTAAGATGTATCACTACCTTATGTATCACTAGGAAACGAAATAACCTGTTAATTAAGTTATGACATAATGCTAAGGTACCCCCAATTATATGATGTACCCCAATTTCAGGAATGTTGAAATGTGGGGAGGGGTGGGAAGGTATCTTAGAATCAATGAAATCAGTAACCTACTGATTATGACCTCACTGGTCTTGTTTTAATCACCCAAACAGTATTTGAGAACTAAACATGGGGCGCCAGCCTGGCTCAGTTAGTGGAGCATGCGACTCTTGATCTTGGGGTTACAAGTTCAAGCTCTGCATTGGGTGTAGAGATTGCTTAAAAATAAAACCTTAAAAAAAGTATTAAATGTTCTGCAAATATATATATTTGAAATGTATTACTATTACAAATATAAATATTATAACAATTTACAAAATTGATACATAATTCTACCTCTAAGAGGCACAAAAACTAAATGGTTTCCAGCTAACATTCCACAACTGCCAAAAATATCAAATGTATGTTAAAGAGTAAATGCATTCTCCAGAATGAAAATAACTTGGTAAAGATGATTGGTAGTTACCATTCCTCACATTAATTGAATCCTTTACCTCCAAAAAGCAAAAAGTAATATTAAAAGCTAACAGTGAAGAAGTATGCTATAATCCCTGATGCAAAGATCTGCTTCACTTTGAAATTTTTTTAATGTTTATTTATTTTTGAGAGACAGACAGAGTATAAGGAGAGGCAGAGGGAGAGGGAGACACAGAATCCAAAGCAGGCTCCAGGCTCTGAGCTGTCAGCACAGAGTCAGTGTGGGGCTTGAACCCACGAACCACGAGATCATGACCTGAGCCGAAGCTGGTTGCTTAACCAACTGAGCCACCCAGGCGCCCCAGATCTGCTTCACATTTAATACTCACCAATGCCCTGGACAGTTCATGGGTTTAAGGGCGAAAGTGTCCTTTTCAATGTCAAAGGTAAACATGTTCTCACTGTAATGCTGCCAGTGGCCTGAGGTTTCCCAGAGTCTGCTGTTGTACACGTTGGGAGAGAGCACCTCTGCGAAGTTACGTAGGTGATATTCCTCCTTTAAGATAAACGCGTTTAGCGTTAAAATGTGGCACAACAGATCACAATTCCACACAAAGTAACACTGAGTGTGAATATTTTTAATTAGGAATTACATCTTATATTAATTACTGGTTAATGTGCCCTCAATTTTAGGTATGGTACTCTCTGGGTCATGAAAGGAAGATTAATATACTCTCAGTATAATTTTCATACTTTAAATATCTTTAAGTATTTATTTAAGTATTTTCATACTTTAAATATCTTTATCTTATATTATACAATTGTAATAGTCCATGTTTTAATTCTTTGAAAATTAGTAATTGAAATTATATATAATATCTATTATATGTAATATTATATATTATTAGATATCATATTATTAGTATATATAAGCTTTCTATAACTGCGAACTCCAAAATCTTGCCACATTCTAGATAAACAGAAGGTTTTTTTCTATTACTTAAGAGGTAGAATAATTTATAAGTGAATAAGCTTGATGCTATGTTGCATGCAAATTTGCTTTTGCTCTATTTAGTTTCACTGTATTATTATTTTTTGAAGTTTATTTATTTATTTTGAGAGAGAAAGAGAATGAGCAGGGGAGGAGCAGAGAGAGAGAGAATCCCAAGCAGGCTCCAGGCTATTAGCGCAGAGCCCAACGTGTGGCTCGATCCCACAAATTGTGAGATCATGACCTGAGCTGAAATCCAGATTAGATGCTTAATCAACTGAGCCACCCAGGCACCTCTAATCTTTTTAGTTTTAAATAGAAATGAAACTGAGAATTTTAATTTATAATATATTAAGTGGTTGAAATCTATAAAGTCATGAGCTGGCTTCTCTCCCTCTCTTCCTCCCTATTAACAGCTTCCCTAATTCAATCACTCAGGACAGGAAAAGAGAGTCAACCAAAGTACTTATTTTATTTAAACTTTTTTTTCTTCCAGATAGCTATCAGATGATCTTTGTTGCTGGTTTCCTAGGTTCTCACCATTTGTTAATCACTTAAGAATATCCAGTACATATCTAGACCACCATATTTTTATAAAGTAAAAGAAAAATACTTCTCGCAATTAAAAAAAGTCTAAAACATGATTTTTTTAAATTACTAACACTTAAAAGGATGCTACTTGTTACTCTTTGGCAGAGCAACTTTTCAGCCACTTGTAGATAGCTGGGGGTCAGACAAGTAGTAAGCTGCTTTATCTATTCTTCATTTTTACTAAATTAGGAAGTTTTAACAAAAGTATAGGTGATTACAAATGGCAGTAATTATTTTGTAGCTATGTCAGATACCTCTATATATTCAGATTAAACAAGGTCCCAAAATTCGAAGAACTGTTTGTGTGTTTGCTTGTTTGTTTTTACTAGAGACTATTTTAAAGCTTGGCTCAGAAATAATGATCAATCGATTTTTAAATCACTCTAGTTGCAACAGCTAATCATGTTAGGAATTCATGTGTTTGGAATGATTTTAAAGTATGCCCTATGAGGGGAAATGTCATTATGTCTACTGCTTACTTAGTTCAGCAAAAATCAACTATTACTACCAACTCCATGCCTCATCTCTATATCTTATAACATACACATGTAATATATGTATTGTTTTGTCTTTGTTATACACACACACACACATACATGTAAGATAAAGTTAAAGCAAACTGGCAAGATGTTAAAAACTGATGAATCTAGATGAAAGATACATGGATATCACTGTCTTGCACTTTAACTTTCTGTAGATTTGAATTTTTCAAAAGAAAAAAGCTGAGGGAAAATAGATCTCATGCCATTTCATCAATTTATTTCTCTAAAGAGTAAAGAGTATCAAGTACTAGCAAAGAATAAAGCCAGGTTGGTTGAGAAGTCTACAGCTCAGGCTGGTCTCCTAAAGAAATCCTAATCACTTATTCTGAAGATTAAAAATCATATTTCATCCTGAAATACTAGTTTCAGGCCTGTGAAGGTACTGAATTTCTACCTGCACCTGGTGATCTGGCTACCTGAAAACACTAAAATATCAGGGTCACAGAGCAATGCTTCTCCGTGATTTTCATTATAAAACCTACAGCAAGTCCACTTAAACAGCTCCTTCCCCAAGCCACATTAAAATAACAGAATTTTTATAAAAGCATAAATCTATAAGGCCAAAGGGAAAGGAGGAGAGCTGAATGCTATATAGTTTAGAATCTGCGAAGTAGATGAACGAGTGCCTCAGCAGACCTGGAGAAACTGAAAACTAAATGGAAGAATCCAGAAGCAAGTCTGCTTTACCTGGGTATGGATTTCAGGGCTTCACATTTTTTTTTAAGTTTATTTATTTATTTTGAGAGATAGAGCAAGAGAAAGCGGGGCGGGGGGGGGGTTGCAGAGAAAGAGGCTCTGTGTTGTCAGTGCAGATTCCGATGTGGGGTTCAATCCCATGAACCGTGAGATCATGACCTGAGCTGAAATCAAGAGTGGATACAAAACCAACTGAACCACCCAGGCACCCCATCTAGGGTTCACATTTTTAAGGCATTGTTCTGTCTTCTGTTTCTTAGTGTTCCATTGAAAATGTTATTGCCGTTTTAATGCCCAGTCCTATGTCTATGACTTTCTCTCTCTGGAGACTTCTAGGATCTTTTCTTTATCCCTGAAGTTTTGGAATATATCAGTAATGTGCCTTGGTGCCCAAGGAAAGAATGCTTTCACCAAAAATCTCAGACATACTTTATTGGGAACTGAGACTGTCCCTGGCCCACCTGGGGTCCCCTATGTTACTGAACCAACAGGCAGAGAATGACTTGCTCTTCTGGCCAAGATGACTGACCCCAATTATTGGGGAGGATCGTGCTGCTGTTATACAATGGAGTAAGGAGGGATGTGTCTGGAATCAGTGAAGAACCTTAAGTATTTCCACATGCAACAGTGATCACTAAGAGCCTGGCTCCTGTGGGGAGACAATTTGGGTCATCCACTGTCATGGGTTGAATGGTGTCCTTCAAAAAAGACATGTTGAAATCCTAACCCTAGGACCCCAGAATATGGTCTTTTTGGGAAACAGGACCTTTAGAGAGGTGATCACATTAAGATTTGGTCATTAGTGTGGGCTCTAATCCAATATGACTGGTATTCCTATAAAAAGGGGGTATTTGGACAGAAACAGACACATACAAAGGAAGATGATGCAAAGCCACACAGGGAGAAGGCCATGTGAGGACTGGAGTAGATGCATCAATAAGCTGAACAAGACCAGCAATGGCTGACAAACCCCTGCTAGCTGGGAAGAGTGGAAGAAGGACTCACCCACAGATTCCAGAGGGAGCACAGCTCAACAATGCCTTAATGTACACACCTGGCCTGCAGAACTACAACACAATACATGTCTGGTGTTTTAAGCCACTCGTTTACAGTGCCTTTTCAGGCACTCTATGAAACTAATGCACTCACCAAGTGAAGTGCTCCATCCATCTGAGATGCTGGCAGGACAAGGGGAACATGGAATGAGTAATGGAAGAAGGAAGCTCTGATTTATGAACTTAGGCCTTGTATCCATCTACAGAGCCTAGGGATGGAACCACTGCACTGAATTATTTCTTTCTCAGAATACTTACACGAAGAACACTGATGGTAGCTAATGTCACGGTTTAAATTTTTGCTGAAACTGAACTGATGTAAATGATAGTACATTGACTGATGGGAGACTCTGTATGAGGAAACAAATGCCTTCATCCAAGCAAAGGACAAAAGTGGATACCGAGTAGCAAAGGGATTGGGCTGTGGTGGTTTTTCTCCATTTGTCACCCCCTGGGTTATCTACCTTCCTTCTCTGCCCTGCTCTGTGTTCCCCAGAGCTGACTACTACAAACTCCATCACCATGCTTATTTGCCTTCTGACTTCTGGTGGGGTTTGATCAAAGGAAGGTTCCAAAAGGATTCCGAGGGTAGGAGAAGAAAGCAGTCAGGGTATTCACTCCCTCCTTCCCCACTTCTTCCTTGTCTTGGGTTTATTCTGTCTCTGGCTGTGATCTCCAGTTACAGCCTCTCTTCCATGCTGCAAGCTCTCTCTAGGTTCTGAAACATTATTCTTTCTCCTCACCTTTTTGGGCCTAGGGGTGGAGGGTAAGGGAGCCTGTTGTTGGTAATCCCTGGGTACTTTACAATCTCTTCTTAGTTACCTCAACTGAACCCACACCTCTGTAAATATTTTCATCTCTAGACTTCCTAGAGTTAAACCCTTTGAGTGCACTGTCAGGACTCTCTCTGCACAGGGCTAAATGTTTTGATATCTTATATGTCTGCAAAGACAAGTTTGGTTTGGAAATCCACTGAATCCAAGGTTATAAAAACAGGAAGCACAAGTTCTCCAAGTGGGTTATTAGAATAAAAACAAGAGGAGCCACTCCCTTCTACTCCATGATTTTTCCTCTAAAGATAAACATAAATTTAGCATATGACCCTGCAATCACACTCCTATATATTCACCCAAGTAAAATGAAAACCTATATCCATACAAAAACCTGTACATAAATATTTATAACAGCTTTATTCATAATTTCCTAAAACTGGAAGCAATCCAATTATCCCTCAGCTAGGGAATGGATAAACAATCTGTGTTATCATGCACACCAATGTTTATAGCAGCGCTTTCAACAATAACCAAATTATGGAAAGAGACTAAATGCCCATTGACTGATGAATGGATAAAGATGTGGTTTATATATACAATGGAATACTACTGAGCAATGAGAAAGAATGAAATGATGCTATTAACAGCAATGTGGATGGAACTGGAGGGTATTATCCTAAGTGAAATAAGTCAGTCAGAGAAAGACAGATACCATATGTTTTCACTCATATGTGGATCTTGAGAAACTTAACAGAAGACCATGGGGAAGGGAAGGGGGAAAAATAGTTACAAACAGAGAGGGAGGAAGGCAAACCATAAGAGACTCTTAAATATAGAGAAGAAATTGAGGTTGATGGGGGCATGGGGGAGAGAGGAAAATGGGTGATGGGTATTGAGGAGTGCACTTGTTGGGATGAGCACTGGGTGTTGTATGTAAGCGATGAACCACGGGAATCTACCCCAAGAACCAAGAGCACCCTTTACACACTGTATGTTAGCCAATCTGACAATAAATTATAATTAAAAACTAAATAAATAAATACCAACCTGGAAAAAAACCAATCTGTGTTATTCCATACAATGGAATACTGCTCAGTAATGAAAGGAGAAAACCATTGATATACCTCACTTAGATGGATTTCGAGGGTATTATGCTGAGGGAAAGAAGCGAGTCTCAAAAGATTATATACAGTGATGATTCTGTTTATATGGCAAAATTTTAGGGATGGAGAACAAATCAATGATTACCCACAATCAAGTGAGAAAGGGTTTGACTCTAAAAAGGTAGCATAACAGAAAATTTTGGGGCAGTGAAATTGCTCTATGTCTTGACTGTTGTGATGATAACACAGTTCTGCACACCTGTTGAAAAAGTATGAGTTTTACTGTATGAAATTCTGGAATGAAAAAATTTTAAGTAAAGTAAGAAAGATAAAGAACCAGTTGATAGACATGTTCCCAAATGCAGGGAGAAAGAGTTTCGAGTAGGGTAACAACAAGATGTCTCTCTTTATTTGCTATCAGTTTTCAATACAGTCAGGAACCAATATACATCCAAAAGTTCACTCACCTTAGCTTAAACATAAGTGGAGGTCATCTCACCCCAGAATCAAAGACTCAGAAACTTTGGAATTTCCTTCTCAGTGGGAATAATATGACCTCCTACATGACCTTCCACAGAAAGTCAGCAGTTCTATTTCTGAGAAAAATGGCCCTACATGATGGACTGTTTCTACAGAGGCCCCTACGCACCACCTCCCCACCACTCTGGCTACAGGCTACAGATGACAGGACCTGGCACCAAGCCACAGGCTGTTGATATTGGATGGGCCAATGGCCCTTGCGGTGGCCTGATGTGAATAAGAATCTGCCCCACATGTACGTCCTCTACTGCGCGGTGATCACCAGGACTAGAACTCTCTATATTGAAAGACTGTGAGACATAGGGAGGGGCACAGAAAAAAAAGACACAAATGATCAGACTGAACAAAAAAACAAGACCCAACAATATTCTAGTTTTCAAGAAACGTACATTCAATATAGAAACAGAAATAGGCAGAAAATAAAAGAACCGAAAAAGATTATCACATGAGCCCTAACATAAGAAAGAGGTTTTGCCAATGTTAATATCAAAGTAGACTTTAAAAAAAATGTGTGAACATTTATTGACTTGTATGCTTCAGATTTATGCATTTTAACAAATGCAGCTGAAACTTCAGTCAGCAACTCTGGCATCAGCTTCCACCTAAAAGCAGTCATATAAGGAACTCAACATAAGAACCATATTAAGCCTAACACTTGGAACCATTAGAGATACCAATGAAAAAATGGCCATTTTAAGCTACTAAGCTTTGGGACACTTTGTTATGCTGCAATAGACAGCCAGAACAGAATTTGCACTGGTTGTGGGTGCTGCTATAACAGCAACCTAAAATAGGCAGCTTTGGCTTTTGGGTCAGGTGGTGGGAAGAAGCTGGACAGCTAGAGACTATGGGGACTTGAAAGACAGTGAGGAAAATCTAATGGGGGATGAAGAAAAGGTGACTTCTGTTATGCGGTGTCAGAAAACTGATAACACCATCACCTGAGGTAAATGAAAAACAGAAAGAGTACCCAATGAATTCACGGACTGTAGCTAGGGATGTGGATAGGCAGAAAGTAGAAAGGGACAACTGACTACTTAGAGCTGCCTATGATAAAATACAAGAGAGACAAAAACTAAACAGGGTACTATTAAGTTTTGAGAGGAAATAAAATGCCAGGACCTGCTGGGTTCAAAAATAAAACCATTGCATCCTTAGACTCTCCCAGGAAAAGACTCATAAGGTAAGAATGGCTTTAGCACAAAGATAAAATAAGGTTACAACCAATAAGCACAGCCTTACAGTAAAGCTCTTGAGGGTATAGACGGGTGTGCCATTTATGAAGACCTCAGAATCATCTGAGTGAGCAGCTAGTAGGGCTTCTGAGAGTCTTAAGATAGTGCTTTGTAGACTCTCTCAGCTAAACATTAAGGCTTTTTTCAAAATTTTTTTAACATGTTTATTTCTTTTTGAGAGGCAAAGAGTGAGCAGGGGAAGGGCAGAGAGAGAGAGGGAGATACAGAATCTGAAACAGGCTCCAGGCTCTGAGCTTTCAGCACAGAGCCAGACGCGGGGCTTAAACTCACAGACCATGAGAATCATGACCTGAGTCGAAGTTGGCCACTCAACTGACTGAGCCACCTAGGTGCCCCCCCCTTTTTTTTTTTTTGAATTATGGCTTTTAAGAGTCTTAAGTGTACTGTATCGCAGCAGCCTCACAGGCAGGCTTAGGTAGAGAAGGACCTGTTCACAAAGAGGTGTAGGTGTGGTTTTCATAGAAGTGTTGATTGCAAACGTATATTAAAGACCCTACAAACTTTTTAAAGGAAGAATTGTCCTGGTTTAGACTAAAAGAGACAGAGACAGCACAAAACGAAATGAGGCCTCGGGACGCCCAAGCTCCTACTGAAAGAAACAGATTGAGAACACAGAGAAAGCTACTCAGAGGTCCGCATGGGCTATTTCTCATGGTAAAGGAAGGATGATTCTAAGGGCAGAATCATAACCCATGCAGAGAGAAAACTAAGTCCTACCCAAAGTGCACTTTTTGAACAGGGAGAAAGAACAGGAAGGTTGTCAGCGTATCTATAGATCAGTGACAACTACTCTCCCCCCTACCCCACCCCTTTCCCTCCCACACCCCCGTTTTTCAATGGCAATATGTACTGCCTCCTATTTCTCTATCATCATTTTATAATGCTGGGGTGGGGTTGACCCAGAGATAACTTGCCCCTTTAATTCACAGATCTTAAGATGAGCAGCATTGCATTTGGTAGTCTGTACTTTGCACCTGAAGAGCTTCATTTACACCTAGACCTGATTCAGATGACATATTATTAGATTTTGAGCCAATGCAGTGATTGGATGAGATGCGCAATCATTTGCTTAGTCAATACTAGAACACGTTTGAAGAGCAGAATTGGCCCTCCTCCAGTTTTTTGGAGCTGAAGAGACCACAGACTGTCAACTAGAAACCTACAGGGCCATGCCCTAGAAACAGGGATGAATAAGAGGCAGACTCAGTCTTATCAAAACGCAAGCCCAGCCCTAACTCAGCTCCATCTTTGATCAGATTAATTAGTCTTCAATCTTGACAGAGGGTAAACATTATAGTAGGAGATGACATCATCTAGAAGCCTCTGAAGTTGCTTTTATATACAGTATTTAGCATACAATAAAAAATTACTAAATACCGGAAAAGGCAAGACCATAAACCTGAAAACCAAGAGAAAGAAACAGGTAAAGTTCCTGAATGTTTTTTTGCTTTTGTTTTGTTTGCATGGAAAGGCCAGTTTCTTCAGACAAAGGTATCTGGGAGTTCAAAGTCCTCTGCCTCATCTGTGTCTGCTAAATATTCTTATTCCAAAAATTCAAGAACCCACTCTTTCCCACAAGTGCCCTTACCTTAGCATAAGAGACCACTGGGGTTGTGAATTTAAATGGCTTTACAATTCTGCAGCCCATACAATCAGGCCTTGGGCCTAATCAGTCATGTGCATCTTGCATCTATAAAGATAAAAGATTCCTTTCAGGCCACCACAGAGGCTTTCTGTTTATTCTCCACACACTCAACCCCCAACCTTGAGAGTTCAAGGTGCCAGGGGCTGTACTGATTTTCTGGCAGACAGCCTATCCAAAACAGTAGCTGTAATGGTCATCACCACCTGCTATAGTCTTGGATAACCTTCAGTCATTCTTCAAGGCCCTCTGGCCTACCATGGCTTCACACTGGCCGATCCCTACTGGAAGGTATGTAGCCCAGGTGACAAAGTCTACCGAGCTTAGCCTCCAGGACAAGAACAAGAAAAGAAGGAAGGGAGATGAGACAGGTGAGGCAGACAGAGAATCGCCAGCTCATGTCAGCAATCTTTTCTCAGGAATTTCTGAAGAAAGCGCTTCCCCAAATGAGAGGGATAAGGAAAGAAGAGGAAGGCATGGGATCAGGGAAGAGGAGAACCAACACAGCAGAGACATGATGAGAGCAGCCAGAATGATGACGAAAACAAGTTCTGAGACATCGGTTGGCAAGAATCCTTATAGAAAGTTAATTCTGGAACAAGGATACCAAATTTTTAAAAATTACTGAGCGATTGATTACTTGAATCATCAGAATATGCTGTAAGGAGTCTTGCAGTTTCGAGAAAAAGTTTGAGGATGAATTAGTGATAGAAACTAAGTAAGTTAGGGATATAAAACTGAGTATATGAAAATTTTAATTTATTATTTACAGAAAAGAAAAAAAAAACATAAGAAAGGAAACATAATCCTAGTAATTATACGGATCACCTCTGAACAGTATCTAGAGTTCACACGAGGTAAACACTGAAGATTTTCTCATCTACAGACTTTATTACAAGAAGGTATTTTACACAATTGTCTTTACTATTTGCTCTGGATAGAGGCGCCAAGTCACCTGGGAGTCACAACATGGATAGTAACATGGACCACATTTTGAGAAGCAACACTTCAATCACTTAGTATTCTATGCCCCATAGGAAGAACAATTCCTCCTTTCTCCTCCTTCCCAGGAAGTTCCACACTGAGAGTAATACTTATCTTTGTATTCTTCATGCTCTAGAAACTTATATGGACAACAGGCGCACTTACTGAAATCCGAGAATGCATTTTATTTAGGAAATATAGAAGTTATCTCAATTTATTTTTTGAGGCACAGCGCAGTATTTCTCTTTAGTTCAAAATTCTTGTTAATATTACTAAAATAGAGTTAATGAAAATGCTTGGCCGTTTTATTATGAAAGTAGGAAAATAATAAAATTTAAAATGGAGCTGAATAAGAAAAACGTTTTAAAAATTAACTTACTCGTATGAAATCCATAAGTGTGTTATAAATGAAGGCTCCTCTGGGAAGAAAAAAGCAGCTCCCAGGACTCAGATCATGGAAAAAGAATAGTTCTTGTTCCTAGATTAAAACAATAGTTGCGTCTCAAATCTCAGTACCATTGAACAATACTTACTGTATGCACATAACATGCTAGGAATAAGACTTAGACCCTATGATTGGCATCTTTCTAATAACTGAGGCCCCTCAATACTTACCTCTAACTAGATGTACTATTGCATGTAAAATTACAATTAATATTTATGGTCACTTAGCTCTTCGTCCACCTTTTATTCACTGCTACTTTCTGACTTGGCATCTTAGAACATGGATCTCATGGGAAGAGAACATGGCCAAAGATCAGAAAAGTTCACTGCAGGAAGAGGGCTCCACGTGGTGGTGGCCAACATCATGGCCATCGCTACTGGACGCCTGCCCCGTGCTGCCGCCACCTTCCAGCGTCTGCCCTCCCCATCAGCCCTGCAAGGCCACCAAGCAAGAGGTGAGCACGTGCAGTTCCATAAGTGAGCACATGGCCCACCATATAACATAGCTCGTAAGTGGCCAAACTGACACTGAAACTCAGGTCTTCCAGCTCTCAAATCTCATTCTTTCTATCTGCTCTGTTCCCCAAAAACAATGTATGTTGTTAGGTATGTACAATTTTTTACAATGTTATTTTTGTATCATGGCATGAGTGACAGAAAGTTGCAATTTTAAAATCTAATGAAAGACACAGGAAGGAAAGAGGTGAGGAGACATTTGGGGTATTAGCATGAGAGAACACAATAGCAAACTCTGAGTGCCAGCAGAAAAGAAGACAGGACAAGGGACGAAGAGATCCCGTTTTCCAAACAATTGAATAATAGGCCAACAAAGAACGTTCCCATCCTGCTGGTGATCAGGATGTGCAGTGTACCTTTCCGATTTTCCTGTGATCACGGTTCCTGGCTTCCTCTTGGAACTTTTCCCAGGTTTTCATCATCTTGTTATCAGGAAAGGATATCCCGTAGATCCTCTGCAGTGTTTCCATTTCGGGGTTGCCCTCCCAATATGTTGAGGAATTCTAAGCACCAAACAAGATTTGGGTAAACATACCAAACATTTGGTCATAAGTAAAACTGCTTTTAATTCTGTGCACAGTTTTCCACTATGCCATCAACATAGCTTACAAAGACATTTTGTAGCACAGGGAAGACTCTTAAATTGATTCTGATTAAACTTCCTCAGTCCAAATTCATCAGAAAATTATGTAGAGTCTGCCGTGGATTCTGGGAATGAACAGTAAGAAGGAAGAGGAAGGTGGGCAGGACCATTAGTAATTGCACCACTGAGGAGAGAACAGCGGAGAGAGGCAGTACAGGGACGTGAAGGTTCCAGCCAAATGTTCTTGCTCATGCTAGGGTGATTCAGAAAAATCATCATATGCAGAACAATATCTTAAAATATCATACGAGAAAGAAAGGCACTGTAACATGTACAGTAGTAATGTTAAATAATAATTTAAAACTACATGTAAGGTCCTAATTTTCAAAAATTGCAGTATTTTTAGAAACTTCTGTAAAAATCGGGGTGCTTAGATGGCTCAGTTGGTTTAGCACCTGGCTTTAGCTCAGGTCATCTCACAGTTTGTAGGTTTGTGTTCCGCGTTGGGCTCTGTGCTGACAGCTCAGAGCCTGGAGCCTGCTTTAGAATCTGTGTCTCCCTCTCTCTCTGCCCCTCCCCAACTTGTGCTTACTCTCTCTCTCTCTCACCCTCTCTCTCAAAAATAAATAAACATTAAAAAAAAACTTCTGTAAAAAATCAAATAATGAGGTATTTTAAAATACTGTGATGCTCAGATTATAAAAGATATGATTGAAATTCCTCATTATCTGATTTATGTTGTTTGCTGTATTAAGAAAAAATCCTTACCTTGAAAATTTTTATGGCCTTGATTTTTCCAGTGTGTCTTACATGGGGCCCTTTGCAAAGGTCAATTAGTGGACCACACCTATAATGAAATATTTCAGACATGCAGATACAATTATAGCTTTTTGGACTATTCATTATAAATCACGTTTTCATATGTTTTTAGTGAAGGATCTTACTTATTTGTACATCTTGGGGCAATTTTTAACTTGTGGGCAATTTAAAATAATTTAATCTTTAATTTAAGGTGAAGAAAGAGGCAACTTATCTGACCTCAAATCCCAGTCTTCCCTCCTTTGCTCAAATTCAAAAAGTTACAGAACCTTTGAAAGAAACCACGCAGAGTCGCTCACCACTTTCAATGTCATGTCCCAAGACTTAAAAACCTTCCACTGTCATAAAAATCAAAAAGCCATTTCCCTACTCTACACTAATTTTCAAAACCAAAATTATCTGCAATGTATACAAAATGTGTGCTAATTTGACCCTTTAAAAATAAACTTCACCACACCCATAGAATGCATGTGACAAGAGTGAACTGTAATGTAAACTCGACTCTATGTGATTATGGTAGTCAGTGCAGGTCCATCAACTGTAACTTACATGCCACTCTGCAGGGGGCGTTGACAGTGGCGGAGGCCATGCGTGTGTGGGGTAGGGGGGACATGCGAAGTCTCTGTACCTTTTCAATTTTGCTGCGGACTGAAACCTGCCCTGAGAAATAAGGTCTGTTTAATAAATAAATAAATAAATTTGAAGAGTCTTGTGTGTATTTGTTTTTAGGCCCTCTGGTGTTACGACAAAAGGCTTAACTGTCTTTTGGTTTACTAAAACAGAGCACTGACTTCAGGGTGCAACTCTCAGGCACAAGTTTAGGTCAGAGGTGACACCACTATTAAAACACATAGTGTAGGGGGCCTGGGTGGCTCAGTCGGTTAAGCTTCTGACATCCAACTCTTGGTTTCAGCTCAGGTCATGATCTCACATGATCTCAAGGTTCCTGAGATCCAGTCCTGGGTCAGGTTCTGTGCTAACAGTGTGGAGGTTGCTTGGGATTCTCTCTCTCTCTCTCTCTCTCTCTCTCTGCCCTTCCCTCTCCCCTCTCAAAATAAATAAACATTAAAAAAAAAAAAAAAAAACATGGTGTGGTCACTGGGGATTCACCTGCACTTCTAACCTACAAGGATCCCCAAACCTTAATAAAGCACAGACTTTATTATTCTTCTCAACCACAGAGACACTTAAAAGATTAAAATACTAATGACACTGGTCTGAGGGAAGGTACTTAACATCAACTAACTTAAGGAAAATTTAGTAAAGAAAGTAAGTTATTCCTAAACTATTCCAACCAATTTTAAATACTTTTAAAGTTCACTGGTTAAAAAGTTAAAAATTATGATGCATACATAAAGGGACTGGTTTATTCACCAAAGTGGAATAAAGCTTTAATATGAAAACGTCATTTCTTTGAATGGCCAGGCTTTATTGTTCTCTGTCCAAGAGAGAAGTGGTAAATTAAAGCTCAAAGGCATGGAAGGAATGCTTAATTAGCAAGAAAGACTTCGATCTTTAAATAACCTGCAGAAAAAAAATTCATTTTCTAAAAATTAAATTGACAGAGTAAGAAATGTCAATATTGACCTAAGGAAAGTTCAAAATATAGCCACAAAATCTCAAGTATTAGAATCCTGAATTTTAAAACTTTGCATATCTTTTCTTTGTCTTCCTGTACTAAACTTTAAAATGCATATACTAACATTTATTTGAATTATAAGTAATAAATAATAAAACCTTATCAGGTCACTGGAGAATAGCAAAAACGAGGTAAGCATGGTATCCCACTTCAATGTCAAACGGCAGTGAGTTCATATTATAATGTAAAAAATGCATGGTGCATAGCTTTGCTTAAAGGGGAGATGACTTTTCTTACAGTACAAGTAATCCACAGACCTGTAAGTATGTGACTATGGAAAGTAAATGCCCTTGCAGAGGGTTTTTCCACTTGCAATTACATAGACACCAGATCTCCTAAGATGGGACCATGAAGGTCACAGCGGCAGCCAGACAGCCAGAACACACAGAAATGGGGAACAGCAACTCCCCACGAGGTGGTTGAAAAACACATGAATAAAACAGGGACTCCAGATGTTAAACAGAACTAAGTCGTAGTGGTATTGATTTCACTTGTCTCTTCCTATCACTGATTTGCCTTTGTTCCTAACACTGTCTTTGTGTTTTATCATGAATATCCTGCTAACCCGTGAAAACTAACACCTCTGGACTCCAGGAAACAGGGAATAGCAGGAGGCAGGAGGTCACTGCATGAGGAGATGAGATGGTCCAAAGCAGCTCCCACCACCACATTAATGAGAATGTGTGAGGACGAAACAAGATGCCTTTCCTAAACAGCTCCCCTTGAAATGTAAGGCACTGGGCAAACACAGTTTCACCCACATGGGGAAAGATGCTGTTACAGCTAACATCTGAAAAATAAAATCCGGGTTTCAGCACCAGACTGATAAATACAAATGAAGACATAATAATTTCCTTTTGCTGATAACATTTTGGAGTCTCTAGCTAAAGTAGTATATCAACTATGCAAATTTACAAATAGACCACCCACCCAAAGACCAACTGCTTCTACTGCTAATGCCTTAAAGTTTACCACTAAGCACAGTTTAAAATCTACACACACTTTGGGGCACCTGGATGGCTCAGTCAGTGAAACTCAGGTCATGATCTCACAGGTCATGAATTCAAGTGTCGGGCTCTGTGCTGACAGCTTGGAGCCTGGAGCCTGCTTCAGATTCTGTGTCTCCGTCTCTCTCTGCCCCTCCTATGCTTGCACTTTGTCTCTCTCTCTTTCTCTCTCTCAAAAATAAATAAACATTCTAAAAATTTTTAAATAAATAAACAAAATTTACACACACTTTACCTGTAAACTGTGGTAGTTGGAGTGTTAACCTTCTCATTCAGGATGCGGCATTTAAATTTATTGTACTATAAAGAAAAATATATTTACATATTATTATGTTTTCGTGTAAAATGTTCAAGTAGGAAAAAAACTTTTTTTTTTTTAGGAAAAAAACTTTTACTTTTTTTTCAACAAACACTGAAAGGATGTCTACTACGTTCTAGGTGCTGAGACCCCAGGAATACCAAGAGCTCCCAGCTTAGAGCTGTATTGTCCAAATCGGGAGCCACAAGCCCATGTGGCTACTGAGCACTTGCAGTGGAACTAGTCTGAAATGAGATGTACGAAATGTATTGGATTTCAGAGACGTGCTGTGAAGGAAAGAATGTAAAACATTTTAGTTCAGTAATCATTTTTATGTTGGTTACATGATACAGTGATATTTTTTACATAATGGGTTGAATAAGACATTATAGAAATTAATTTCACCATTCTTTTACTTTTTAAATGTGGCCACCAAAAAAAGATTATATCTGTGGCTCAGATTTGTGAATCGCATCATATTTTTATTGAACAGCACTGTTCTAGAAGATTCCAATTTTTTTCATCTCATTTTCTGAATGTACTTTCTTAAATTTTTATTTAAATTCCAGTTAGTTAACATACAATATAATATTAATTTCAGGTGTACAATATAGTGATTCATGACTTCCAAACAACACCAGGGACTCATCGCAAGTCCCCTCCTTAATCCCCATCACCTATTTAACCCATCCCCGCTTCCACCTCACCTCTGGTAATTATCAGTTTGTTCTCTGCAGTTAAGAGTTTGTTTCTTGGTTTGTCTCACTCCTTCTTTTTCCCCCCTTTGTTCCTTTGTTGTTTTTTTTTTCTTAAATTCTACACATAAGTGAAACCATACGGTATTCGTCTTTCTCTGACTTATTTCTCCTAGCTTAACACTCTCTAGCTCCATCCATGTCTTCAATGGAAAGATTTCATTATTTTATATGACTAGATAATATTCCATTGTGTGTATATATATACATATATATATCACCTCTTCTTTATTCATTCATCAGTCAATGGACACTTCGATATTTCCATAATTTGGCTATGGTAGATAATGTTGCTATTACTAACATTGGAGTGAAGGTATCCCTTTGAATTTGTATTTTTGTATTCTTTGGGTAAATCCCTAGCAGCGCAATTTCTGGATCATAGAGTAAATCTATTTTTAATTTTTGAAGCTACATACTGTCCTTCGGAGTGGCCACACCAGTTTGCATTCCCACCAACAGTGCAAGAGAGTTCCCCTTTCTCCACTACTTCACCAACCCTTATTGTTTCTTGTGCTGTTGATTTTATTCATTGTGACAGGTGAGAGGTGGTATCTCATTGTAGTCTCGATTTGCATTTCCCAGATGATAAATGATGTTGCACGTCTTTTCTTGTGTCTGTTGGCCATTGATACGTCTTCTTTGGGAAAATGTCATGTCTTCTGCCCATTTTTAAATTGGATTATTCAGTTTTGGGGTTTTGAATTTTATAAGTTCTTTATATATTTTAGATACTAACCCTTTATTGGACATGTCATTTGCAAATATCTTCTCCCATTCCATAGGTTGCTTTTTAGTTTCAAATGAAATTCTGAGGACACAGTTGCATTTTTAATTTGCCTAAAACAAAAATGAAGTTTATAATAAATGATCATATCATTACATTAAAAACTCAGAAAACACTTCATTTCTTTCCTGCTTTTATCACTTTTGCCTTGGAGGCAGGTACTTTATGTTAAATAACTACTTGAGGAAGGTAGTTGTTGGGAGAAGAAAATAGATTTGTATAATTGAACTGTGTCATACTTTTATGTTCAAACAAAATTATTTTTCTTCATAAACTTCAGGCTTTTTTTTTAAATTGAGTTTAGTTCTTAAGATGAACTGCGAAAAGGCAACCCACAGAAGAGGAGAAAATAATTGCAAATTGCATATCTAATACAGGATTAATATCCAGAATATGTAAAGAATTCCTACAACTCAACAACAAAAAACAAACAACCCGATTAAAAAACGGGCAAAGGACTGGGATAGATATTTCTCCCAAACAGATATACAAATGGCCAATAAGTACATGGAAAGATGCTTAACATCACTAGTCATTAGAGAAATGCAGACTAAAAGCACAATGAGATACCACCTCATATCCATTAGGATAGCTTTTACCAAGGGAACAGAAAACTTCAAGTGTTGGCAAGGAGGTGGAGAGATTGGAACGCTCGTGCACTGCTGATGGGAATATAAAATGCTAACAGCTGCTGTGGCAAATAGTATGGCAGGTGGCAAAACAGAATTTCAATATGATCCAGCAATGCCACTTCTGGTTATACACCCAAAAGAATTAGAAGCAGGGACTCGAACAGATATTTGTACACCCACATTCACAGCAACACTTTTTGCTATAGTCAAACGGTGGAAACAACTCAAGTGTCCATCCACAGATGAATGAATAAACAAAATGCAGTCTATACACACCATGAAGTATTATTCGGCCTTAAAAAGGAAGGAAATTCTGACACCTGCTACAACATGGGCGACCTTGAGGACATTACACTGGCAAAAATAAAGGAGGTCACAAAAGGACAAATATCGTATGATTTCACTTATATGGTTCTTAGAGTCATCAAATCTGTAGAGAAGGAAAAAGGGCAAGTAACAGGGAGCTAGTGTTTACTAGGTGTGGGGTTCCAGTTGGGGAAGATGAAAAAGCTCTGGAGATGGGTGGTGGTGATGCTTGCCCAGTATAAATGCACCAAATCCCACAGGACTGTACACTTAAAAACAGCTGACGTAATAGGACTCAGTTAAGCGTCCGACTCTTGGCTTTGGCTCAGGTCATGATCTCATGGTTCAGGAATTCAAGCCCTGTGTCGGGATCTGAGCTGACAGCATGGAGTCTGCTTGGGATTTCATCTCTTTCTCTCTCTTATAATAAATAAATGAACTTAAAGAAAATGATCAACATAATTTTTTTTTTATTTTGGGTATTTTACCACACACACACAAAAAAAGAATAGCTGCAACTTTACCAAGCCCATATCTATTTTTTTTATTTCAAGCTCACAAAATTAACAATATTGTGTGTTCAAATTATGTGCTTCTTCTGATATGATTTAAAACATAAAGAATATACTTATGTACGTTGGTCAAAACAGTATAAAGAGAAAACAGAAGTATTATTGAATTTAGTAGTCAGGATATTAACTCCGAATGAATCAGATTTATGAACACACATATGAAAACTATTCCCCTGGCCCTTTATCTACATATATTGGCATTAAAATGTTCAGGAAGTGGGGAACCTGGGTGGCTTAGTTGGTTAAGCGTCCAACTTTGACTCAGGTCATGATCTCACAGTTCACGACTTTGAATCCCGTGTTGGGCTCTGTGCTGACAGCTCAGTGCATGGAGCCTGTTTCAGATTCTCTGTCTCTCTCTCTCTCTCTGCTCATCCCCCACTTGCACTCTGTCTCTTCTCTCTCTCTCAAAGGTAAATAAACATTAAAAACATTTTTTTTTAATGTTGAGGAAAGAGTAGGGAAATATTCACATCGAGCGACTGGTGACAACCTCACAACACGCTGCCAAACTGTTTGGAACAATGTGGCAAGCAACACCCAATTATTTGTTAAAAAAAAAAAAAAAGCTGCCTCTGTTAATTAATTATTTTTAATATTCCTGGCAAAAGGTTTTCTTATCCCAAAGAGTTTTCTGAAATTACCTTAAACATTTCGAGGAGCACTTCCTTGCTGACTTCCAGTCTTTCAAAGGGTTGCTTTTCTTTTATGATAGTCTCACATATGTTCTCCAGGGCCGACAGTTCTGTGCTGGACACTGCTCTAAAAAGAAGAGCACGTAAGAGTCAACACAGATTTCTCAGACATCATGCAAGCATGTTCCTTTTTGTGGACGCTCGTCACTAACTGAGGAATTCCGTGCTTGATTGTTCCCGGACTTCAGAAAGTCATACGTTCACATGCAAGGCCAATAATCTTATTTCTCAAAGAGGAAAACTGAGGAACCAACAGATGAGGTTATTTGCCTGCAATTCTTCTCTGTGATGAAGGGTGCAATTTTAAAAATCCTGTTGAAATACTCCCTGGTTAGAGTGTAAGCTCCTTTGAGGCCTGTTCTTCTGTGCAGTCTACCTTACACATCACACATCTACATTTTTTGTTCACAAGAGCTGTAGTAGGGGCGCCTGTGTGGCTCAGTCAGTTATGCATCTGACTCCTGGTTTCAGCTCAGGTTTATCGGTTCAAGCCCCATGCTGGGCTCTGCACTGACAGTGTGGAGCCTGCTTGGGATTCTCTCTCTCTTCCTCTCTGTCTGCTCCTCCCCTGCTCACTCTCTCTCTCTCTCAAAATAAATAAATAAACTTTAAAAAGGTCAGAAAGGCTGTGGTAAGTGCTCACACATCCCGGCCCTCGCTCACTGTTGAATCTAGGTTGGGAGAAAGATCTGCGAGCATGAACTGGGGAGTCCAGTCCGGCACTCAGAGGGAACGGACCTCAGCGAGCCATCAGCTGACCTCTTTCAGCCACTCCCTGGCTTACCCTCATTCCCTTCCACCCACATGGGCTTCCTTGCCTTTCCTCAAACAAGCTAGGCATAGGCCCACACTAGGGTCCCAGAGGCCTAGAATGTTTCCCCCCAAATGTCCCAAAATATACCCCCAGACACAACAGCCTCCCTTCCTCCATCCTGGTCCCTGCTTCGACATTACTTCACCCTTTCCTGACCACTGTCATGGCACGCACCTCCCCACATCTGGTTTATTTTCCTTCACACCACTCATCACCACCTGACAGCAGAGGGCTCTTTGTTTTTTTGTCTAAGCTAGCCAGACTGTTAGCTCCACAGGGACAGACTGTAGACTGATCTGCTCAGTGATGAATCACCAGCACCAAGCACAGGGCACATAAGAGGCAGTCAGAAAATCTTGTTGAATGACTCTTCGGGTGGTGGTAATAGGAGATGAAGCTGGACAAGCCTGTACGTGGGAGCTACAGAGTACCAGATGCTCAGTTAGGGAGACCATTTAAACAGTGTGTGTGTGTGTGTGTGTGTGTGTGGCAGGGTGGGAGGGGACAGGTAAGGAAAGAATGTACTATAGTCATCCAGCAAGAGATGCTATGGGTCTAAACTGAGGCGGAAGTACAGAGGAGGAAGGGAGGACCGGAGAACTATTGGGGAGATAGAACAGGAAGACCCAGATGGAGTGACTTGATAGTGTGGGGTGACAGTGAGGAACAGGAGTTAGAAGGATCCTTAAGTTTCAGTTTTAGCAGCCAATCCTTAAGGACTATGGGGAATACAGGGAAGGAAGCGGGCTGGGGCTGGGCACAGAAGTCTTGAATGTGAGGCCTCTGTGCACCACTCCGCCGGGCAATTATCTGTGTGAGATGTCTGGCTGAGGCAGAGAGCGTCCTTAGTGATCATGGAGCAGAACTGAATCAACTTCTCTCTAAGGATTAAATCTGTGATTCTGGTCTTAATTTACTACTATGATGTAGCAAGTCCTGGGTTAGATAAATAGTGTATCACTTCCTTCTGGGGAAAAGAAAGTTGGAGAAGTTGCTCTGGAATCTTAACTCCTAAAAAAATAATTTTCAAACACAGCCAATCTATAGTCACATTATATAACATACACATTCAGTAAAATAATATGTAACCATCACAAAACAATGGACCATAAACACATGAGTCCGGAAGTGAAGATTCAGTGGTATTACCTGTCTTCAATGAACATGTCATAATAAAATCCATTTTCAATGGGTGGACCATAGCACAAGTGGCCTCCATAGTAAAGCTCCATGGCCTCCCCGAGAATGTGAGCACTGGAGTGCCAGTACACCTGCAGGGCATGCAACACAGGCCACAGGCTATCAACATCATGTCATGGAAAATTATTAGTCAAGTAACATACATAAGCAAGTAGATATACTTTAAGGGGTAAACATCAAGACCCAGAGCAACACTGGAGCACCTCGGTAGCTCAGTCGGTTAAGGGTCTGCCCTCAGCTCAGGTCATGACCTCACAGTTCATGAGTTTGAGCCCTGCGTCCAGCTCTTATGCTGACAGCTCAGAGCCTGGAGCCTGCTTCTGATTCTGTGTCTCCCTCTCTCTCTGCCCCTCCCCTACTCGCACTCTGTCTCTGTCTCTCTCTCAAAAATAAACATTAAAAAGAAAAAAAAAGACATAGAGCAACAACAGTTTGAAAAGAAAATCTTCAATGCCCACTTAAAAGAGAACATTTTCTGAGTCCTTTGCAATTACACCAGAGCCATATGCCTCGTTCTAGCGTGAAACTGCTGTTCTGAGCTGCTCCTAAACCATTTCCTTTTGTATATCTTAACTTGCAGAGAAGATGTGACAGCCTCAGCCATGGCTTGGATTGCTGAAGGGAAGCAGCCTCATGCAAGCCCAATTCAGCCCAGAGTGGAGGGAAGCCAGGAGTGACAGACACTGGTTTCCTTCCTTCTTCTCCAGGGGCAGCCGCTAAGCTGAAGGCAGAGGGCCGAAGTAGTTTGCATCTCCAGAGCAGTCTCCACATGCTTTTGACAGAATGACTCTTGGGGGAGAAAAGTGTAGTCTGGGAATGCCTGCTGGCTGCCTGAGACCCCTGGCAGTTAATTTACCACAGTCCAAAGGCTGGTCATCAGGTCTACAAGTTTGGAAAGTTTGGTTTTGAATTTGGTTTTGAATTCCCAAGGAATCAAAGGTTTATGGATAAACTGAAAGTAACCAGTCACCAGATACATATAGGTGCCAAAGAAGCAAGACAATGGAATCCCCTGGCAGCCCTTTCTTTCTCTTATTAAATAGGAAACATTACAATTAGAAACAAAAACAAACTAAGTCAAAGCAGAGGGAGTCTGCTAACTGAGCAGGCTGTGTGCAATCCCAGCCCACAGCATTACGTGGGGCTAGGATCCCCAAACGGCCCCAGAGGCTCGGTCCTTGGCACAGCCCTTCGCTTTGGATGACACCAGGAGGGCAGGGTAACTGCCAACATGAACCCAAGTGACTTCTTTGGTGCACTGTCCATACCTAGATGTTTGTTGAGCCAAACATTGTGTTGAGTGCGGAAGATACAACAGTGAAAGAAACGAATCAGGGGCGCCTGGGTGGCTCAGTCGGTTAGGCATCTGACTTCGGCTCAGGTCATGATCTCACAGTCTGTGAGTTCAAGCCCCGCGTCGGGCTCTGTGCTGACCGCTCAGAGCCTGGAGTCTGCTTCAGATTCTGTATCTCCCTCTCTCTCTGCCCTTCCCCTGCTCACGCTCTGTCTCTATGTCTCTCAAAAATAAACAAACATTAAACAAAAATTAAAAAAAAAAAAAAAGAAACAATCCACTGGCCTCATGCAGTGTACAGCGCAATGTGGGAGAGACAGGTAGAAACAAACCAGTAAGTGCATAACCACGAGAGGAGGAGAGGATGTAAAAGGATGTAAACGGAGCATTATAATGATGAATAACAGTGAAGGCTCTGCATTCACAGGGAGTCTGGAAGGTCTACCCGTAAGGCATAAAGTAGCTTGAGAAAAGTTGCAGAGCTAAGAAAGGGCCAGTAACCTTGCTGGCCTTCTGGAGGAATCTGGGTTTTATTCCAAATGCAATGAGATGCACTGAAGGGTTTTAGGCAGAAAAGAAATTATTCGATTAACATTTTAAAACATCATTTGGTAGCAAGATGGGAATGGATTTCAGGGGAATAGAACGGCAGGTGGGCGGGTTCTTGGGCAGTGCTATAACGACCATTGTCAAATCTCTGGTAATGGCAGTGGAGATGGAGAGAAGTGGACAGATTCTAAACACTTTAGGAAAGTAATGGCTTAACAATTAGAGACTGGGAGTTGAGGGAACGGGCAGTAATCACATACAACCTCCGAGATTCTACGTTGAGTAACTAGGTATGTGGCAGAGATGTGCTCTGAGACAGGCAGGGAAGGAATAAGGCCTGGGGCTAGAACCAAGAATTTCACCGTGGACATACAACAGGTTCCTGTACAATATCTGGATGGAGACATCACACGGGCAGTAGCCTACGCAAGACTGAGGCATGTCTTAGCTACAACAGAAGAATTGACAGCGGACAGTTAGCAGACAGGACAGCTTAGAACAGGAGCTTAAAGACAGAGGGCGCTGAGCACTGAGGAATTCTTCACTCTGGAGGAAGATGAAGAAGAAAACGCCAGCAAAGACTGAGAAGGATCCAATGGCAGAAATAAAGCCAGAAAAACACTGGTGCCATAAAGAGTCTTAAAAGAGTGTGGTTAACCATCATTACTGCTGAGACAATACACAGGATGGAGGGGGGAGGGGCAGCAGCCACTGAAATCGCGGTGAAGCCTGACTCGGCGCCATGATGTACTGGCAGAGACCACCGAATGGGACTATAAGAACGGAGCTAGTGGCTTCGGTTCTTACATAAATCTGTTTTATTCACACCTCTAAATAAAGCGCCTTACGTTTTCTTGAGCATGAGATCACCGCGGCATATCGCTGATTTCCCCCGGGATTTCACGAGAGCTTTAAAGTGATATACCTACATATATTCTTTTACCAGACATTATGCTTACAAAAAGGAAACATGAGATATATTTTAAACTTGCAAGCTGTATCATTTTATAAAATTCCCCTTGTTTCTGTTGTTTGTGTTTGCCAGCTTTACGTGAATATTCTTCCTGTCATTTTCTACATGAATTTATCTAGAAGGCAGAGAGTATTTCTTCTGTATGTTACGTTACGCACTAAATATACTTATAAATAAAATCGCCTTTTAAAATAAAAAGGAGTCTTGAATTTTTCCATGAAACAAAAAAATGCTTGTAAAAAATCATTATCATTGTTTATTTATTTTAAGAGAGAGAGTGTGGGGGAGGGTGGGATCGTGCATGTGAGCCTGGGAAGGGCAGCAAGAGAGGGAGTGAGAATCCCAAGCAGGCTCTGCTCTGTCACCGTGGAGCCGGATGTGGGGCTCGATCTCACGAAGGCTGAGATCGTGCCCTGAGCCGAAATCAAGAGTTGGATGCGTAACTGACTAAGCCGCCCAGGGGCCCCAATTTATCATTGTTTTAGATCTGAGTTTTCAAAATTTGTTTTTCTATAAGGTTTCTTTTCATGGATATGTATTAAATATTCACAAATTAGTTTATGTTCAATATCTTAGTATGTTCATAGTAACATGAAAATAAATTCCAGGAACAACAACAAAAAAAAATCTTTGTTAGTAAATTACATTAAAAGAAGCATCAAGAGCTTGGAAAAGTTACTTAACCATTTTGATTCTGGTTGCTTCATCTGCAAAATGGGGATTAAAACAGTACCTGTGGGCTAGCTAACTTGGGACGCAAGGATATAATGCGCATGCACCATAAGGGGCCGGTAAAAATTTGTTACAATTATCATTTTCATCAACAATCACAGATATTTATGGAAGCCCTATAATCCGATGTCAAATACCATGTTATGAGCATGGCAAGCAGAGAACAGTAGTTAGGCACTCTAGAAAGATTTCCCATGATAAAGAATGTTTTCTTTTTCATGATGTCGCTGAATACAAGGAGGAAAGGACCCCAAAGACACCGACGCCTCCATGAACATTAAATTTGGTAGTTCCCTCATTCCCCAAACACCCCAATATCCGACAGATTGAAAAAGTTCAATAGCCAACTATTAAAAAAGAGTCATAGGAGAGACACCTGCAAACAAACCAAGAGCCAGCCAGTGTGGGCAAGTGCAAGGCTTTCAGGCAGGATTTGGGTCTTTAGTTGAGGATCAAAACTAACTGCGGGGCACCTGGGTGGCTCAATGGTTAAGTGGCTGGCTTTGGACCTTCCCGCTTCATGAGGGGCTCTGCACTGACAGCTCAGAGCCTGGAGCCTGCTTCGGGTTCTGTGTCTCCTTCTCTCTCTGCCCCTCCCCTACTCATGCTCTGTCTCTCTCTCTCATAAACAAACAAACAAACAAACAAACAAATAAACAAATAAACAAAAATAAATAAATAAAAACAAAAAACTAACTGGCCCACCAACCATCATGGCTGCTCTTGGTTCCAGCCCCTATTTGAATTCCTCCAGAAATTGACACTATCAAAAAACCTCTCGTTGGTTGTTTTTTGTTTATTACCTCCTCCCACTAGACGTAAACTCTTGGAAGCAGGAGTCTCTGTGCTCTGTCCACTACAGATCTACAGGGTCTGTCACTGTGGATGCTGGTCAGGTGACTGAGGGAATATAAACAATTGTAAAGTCTAGGGATGACATCTGGGATGAAATTAGGTGACAGTTGCTAACAACTAGTGAGAAGAACTAAGTAACACATACACGCTATGTCTTTCTCCTAAAAATTGCTCTTTCTGAATCACTTTCAATGTGATTTTATTAATATTATGTTATTTAGCTATATAATTGTTATGCTTTGCATATTTTAAACAGAAAAGTAATTATAATATGGTTCTTATAAGTTTGGATTAATTAATCAAGAAATCGAGTGTCATGATTAATAGAACCTATGCTAACCTTAGGTTAGGTTTTAGGCAGATAATAGACACCGCCTGAAGAGAAATTGCAAAGTTAAGGCAACAATGTTTATCAGAGACCTACATGAAAATGTGGTATCTATTTTATAGAATATTACATTAATAAGTATTTAAAGGATATCTAAGGGGTGCCCGGGTGGCTCAGTCAGTTAAGCATCCATCCGACTTTGGCTCAGATCATGATCTCGTGGTTCATGAGTTTGAGCCCATGTGGGCTTTCTACTGTCAGCACAGAGCGTGCTGTCTCCTCTCTCTCTTCCTCACTGATTCTCTCTCTCACTCTCTCTCACTCTCAAAATAAATAAAATTTAAATAAATAAATAAATAATAAAAGATACCTAAGCTTTGATCATTTTTCCCAATTCTCCTACATGTATTATATTATAAAGTAGACTCATTTCTAAGAATCTATTAAAAATTCATGTCAAATGTACATTGATTTCATAATTACAGCATTATAGTGTAAGGACACAACTATTTTCAGAAATGATAAATAGAGGCTGCTTTAAAAGCTGATATATATTTGTACGTGTTCATTCCACAAAAACTCACTAAATACTAAACACCAAAACACAAATTTTAAGCCCTGGAAGGTTACGAAACTCTTCATTCTTGACTTTGATATGTGTCTTTGTACACACTATAGTTCACAATACCCAGAGTTCAGTTGATTGGTTTTTAAATACTTACAGCTTGGGCTTCCTCATTATCAAACATAAGCAGCTCTAGAGTGGAGTCCCCTTCCAAAGGACGGTCCAAGTCCCATAATTCACCGTTGACTTTGGCTACCACTGTGCTTTCAGCCAGTTCCTGACTGGTGAAAAAAAAAAAAAAAAAGAGTTAACCTTATCACATGCTGTCATGATTCATTAAAACAAAAGATTAAAATAATTATCAGGTCCATCTTTTTTTTAAGTGAATAGAATGTACAAATGTAAACTAAAATAATGGGCTTATTCAAATTTTGTAACGTTTATTTTAAATACAAAATAGTACACATTCATTGTAAAAAAAAAGAACTTGGAAAAGAGAGAAAACACAAAGTATAAAACAAAAATCACATCTAAATCTCACCACCCTGAAATAAATAATCCTAACATTTTGGTACATGTCTTTCTGGTCTTTTTCTATATCCACCCCTCCTCTCTCTCTTTCTCTCTCACTCTCTCGCTCTCTCTCTCACACACACACACACACACACTTATTGTTTTTTTTAAAAAACCATTGACAAAAATAACATGGAAAGCACAGAAAAGTAAAGAAAAAAATATCACTCTCAATCCCACCACCTGGAAATTACTGTTAACGTTTTTCTGTATGTCTTCCCATGTTTTTGGATAAATATATACACCAATACAAAAATCATAATAGTACCATTCTGTATATGTTACTTGGTAATGTACTTTTTAAACTTAGTAAGTCACACGTTTTCCCGGATGGTAGACAGACTTGAAAACCAAGCTCGTGGATGGCTGCAGCAGAACTAAGAGCTGATTAACAGACCCTCAATGGCTGGGCATTTGGCTATTTCTTTGCGGGAACGTTTTGTTTTGCTTTGGCAATGACAATTAACACTGCAGTGAATGTTCTTGAACACACATCTTAGTTCCCAATTATTTTTCTTCCCAGGAAAAATTCATCAAGTAAAACTGCTGGGTCAAGAGAAATGTGCTTTAATGACCCCTGCTGGCTTGTACAGCCAAATTTTTCTCCCAGGAAAGGTGCAAGAATACCTTTTCTCTGTGCCCTCACCATGTCAGGTGCTATTCAACTGAGTCATCTTTACAATATAATGTTTTATTTAACTTGCTTCTCTGTGAGCGACTTGAGCAGTGGTACAGTGCTGTGGTTAAGAGCACCTGCACCAACCTGGACTTGAACCCTGGACAACTTACTCCAAGCCTCAGTTTCTCATCTGTAAAATGGGGATTCATATAACCTTTCTCATACATTTATTCTAAGGATTAAATAAGGCATACTCATAATACAAACTTAATAAATGTTAGATGTTGTTATTAAAGAAGTAGAATTTTATTTTACTTTTACTGGCTGTGATGGGCTGCTAAGGATTCTACAAATCCGTTCTCTCCTTCTGGTACAGTAGTTTTCCAGGCTCCCCTGCAGCCAGATGTGGCTGTGTGATGAACTTTGGAAGCCATGGGTACAAGCAGAAGTGGCCTGTAGCACTTTTGTATCTCAGCCTTAAGACAATGGAGAGCCCCCTCCATCCTCTTCCTGTCTTCTGAGGACCAAGGCACACCTGTGGGGTTCCCCTGGACCATGCACACAAGTGCAATGCTGTACATACAGATGGTCCAGCAACCAAACGGAAGGAATTCTGGTCCCCAAATGACTTATGGAGAAGCGCTGCCCTGCGGAGCTGGATCCCGAACCTCCAGGCTGCTACCTACCTACCCAAGAGAGACTCGGATCATATTTAAGTCACTGAAGCTGTTGCGGCAGCTCAGCCTCTATCTTAACTAATACAAAAAAGCAAAGGGGTGCCTGAGTGGCTCAGTCTGTTAAGCATCCGACTTTTGCTCAGGTCATGATCTCGTGGTTCATGAGTTCCAGCCCCTCATCGGGTTCTCTGCTGTCAGTGCAGAGACCGCTTCAGAAACTGTCCCCCCCCCCTCTGCTCCTACCCCACTTGTGCTCGCTCTGTCTCTCTCAAAATAAATAAATAAGCTTAAAAATTTTTTTAAAGATTAATAAAAAGGACTTGTAAGTAACAAAAACAAAACACATGGCACTGGCTTAGCAGATGGGCAGCGAGATACGGAAAGCCAATACCCCTCATCATGAAACACTGAAAAATATCAAATGTTGATAGATATTTGATAAAATATTTGATAAAACCTGCAGTCACGCTCATGTGCTTATGATGCCTGGAGCATATAAAAAAGCAGTTAAAAGAGGCAGAAGGGGGGCGCCTGGGTGGCTCAGTCGGTTAAGTGTCCGACTTCGGCTCAGGTCATGATCTCACAGTCTGTGAGTTCGAGCCCCACATCGGGCTCTGTGCTGATGGTTCAGAGCCTGGAGCCTGCTTCAGATTCTGTGTCTCCCTCTCTCTCTGCCCTTCCCCTGCTCATGCTCTGTCTCTCTGTCTCTCAAAAATAAATAAACGTTAAAAAAAAAATTAACAAAAAAAAAAAGAAGGTTGGTAAACACTGGATAGCTATTACAGCTTTTGCAAACCACCACCAGACTGAGATAAGCTCGGGTGAGGATTGCCTGGTTCACAGGCAGAGGTGGAAGAGACAAGCCTTCACCAAGAACAACTCTGACTGTGGCCTATAATCCAAACTAAGAGTCAGAAATATGAGGCTATGCAAGATGGGAAGAACAGTCTTTTGTCCCAAACAGCAGGACGGACCGGCACTTAAAACCCCTGTCAAAAGCCACACATCAAGACAGACAAGAGAGGCCAGGCCCGCCACATGGATCAAAGGGTGCCGCCCTCCCAAAGCCTGTTGTTTCCTAGGGCCTCAGTCCATTAAATTGAGGGAGAAAGGAAAGAGCCAAGCACAAAAGCCAAGGAACAAAAGCGTGACAAGTCTCCGACTAGAAGAATTCCTTCAACGAGATTACTTCTCGTGGAACTGACTAGAAGCAAACCGACCGGAAGCCCAGTACACTTGAGACAACAGTGCTGCCCATTGACGAGCCCAGCTTACAAACACCTGTGACTGTCAGAGCCTTAGAGGCGCTCTGAGGTGGCTAATGAGGATGAGGGATGACTAGGACCCTCCCACAGAGCAAAATCAGGGCCCTCAGAGGACAGTGGACAAGCGAGCTGCTTGCAGAAGACAAGGAATGGCCGAGTGGGCTGATCCGAGCACTACCCGCTGCCAGGCTGTGGCCCGATGCCTTCTGTGTCACTGCCAGTAGGTCCTGAGGCCTTCTCTACGCTACAGCCGGCGTTGTTCCTTCTTTTTTCCAAACATGCTTCCCTTGTGATGGCCTTGTGTGTACTCCACTGCTGTGTATACGTGCGGGTGGGCAGCCTCGTCTAGTAGCTGATCTGTTGCCAGAGGGTAAGGACCCAGCCTGACAGGTGTTCTGCATATCACTGGATATCCCATGCTTTCAGCTGATGGGACCAAGTTGTCTCACCTGGGGAGGGACCGAGCGTGTGGGATGATGAAAAGACAGTCTCATAGATCTCTGGATGTCAGAGAGGAACACTACGGCAGGCATGGTCCCCTAAACCACGCTTCCTTTCTTCCATGGCGATAGTGCTTTAGCTGGACATGTGGCCAACCGGCAGGAGCTGCGTTTCCATTCTCTCTTACAGCCCGGGGTGGCCATGTGACTAAATGTGAGCCAATTGTATGTAAGTGGAAATGAAAGTGTGCCATTTGAGGGGTCTGAGCCTCATACCATCATTGTTCTTGAACTGCTTTCCCTCCCCGGCCTGCAGGCAAGTCCGTGGGTCCACGAACTCAGCTTCCACCCCTACTCATGGACAAACCCTACCTAGGAGATGGTGAGCGACAAGACAGAAGGAACCTAAGTTCACCAGTGACTGCATGGCCTGGAGACGTCCTCCACCAGCCTGGGCTGGTCATCTCTGGATGGTCACATGAGAATGTGATGTCTACCTCATTTAAGTCACGGTCTTCGGGGGTCTGTTGCTACAGCAGTTTAGCCTAACTCAGGGGTTCTCAATCTTGGACCTGCATCAGAAACTCCTGGAGGGGCTCATAAACACACAGATTGCTAGTTAATACTAGAGGCATGGAGCAGGGCCCCAAGAATTTGCTCTTCTGAATTCCCAGATGGTCCTAGTGCTGTTGATTTGGCGACCACATTTTGAAAAGAATTCTTTCACCAACTACTACGAACTGTCCTTTGCCCATTTTTTCTATAGGGTGTTTTCTTAGGATAAATGATTATGTATAGGATTACTGGATCCAAGGGTTAGGGTTTGTACGTTTTTAAAGGCCTTAAAAGTCTGAGACTCTGGACGTATTTACCGACTCTGCACCAGGGCCACTTCCCCAAGACCGTATCAGTAATACCTGCTATTCATAAATCTTTGACAAGTCAGTAACACAAAATAATTTTTGTTTACGTTTCTCAGATAATCTATTCCTCTGTTGGAAGTTTTTATCTTTTTCCAATTAATGTGAAAAACACTTCGAGAGCAATCATTTGTTTTATATGGTACATTTTTTCACATCTGTCATTTCCTGTTTTATGTGTCATTTTTACACACAGCCATTTTTCTTGTTTTATTTCTTGTGCAGTTTGAATGTGTCCATCTTTTCCTTAATGATTTTCACTTTACATGTTATGCTTAGAAAGGCATATACTTGCCCAGAGCAGGAACAATTATCTATGCAATCAACTCTCAGTTAACCAAGACAACAGGCAGTATAATTTAATGAAGCTATTAATTTCTCATTTATTTTATATCCAGCCACTTCACTGAACCCTTCTTATTCAGATAGTTCTTTTTCTAACCTGCCTGAGTTGAACTCAGAGTCTGTTTTTTTTTATTCTTATCAGAAAAACCTCAACACTACAAATCTGTTTCTGATCACTACTTTGGATATTTTCCACAGATTTATGATATATATTCTCCTCATTAGAAATATATTCTAAAATTCTGTGCTTATTTTTATTTCATTTTATGGGAGTCATTTTGAAGAGTTTTTATTTTTTTTAATTTTCAAGTTTTGTTTTGTCTTGTTATTTAATGTTTACTGAGTTCACAACTGATTTCACTTTACTCACAGAATGAATTGTATGTTTCTGCATTTTATTAAGGTTTTGAAGAGCCAAATCCATGACCACAGGTGCTGAGAGATCTCTGTTTATAGCCCACAGAGACTGGTGAGCAACCACCAGGTCTACCTCACAGTGTTAGTATTCAGACACATATGATCTGTCCAAAACTGAGAAAGGCAGGCTAAAAGCCTACCACTCCTGAATGTCTGTAATTTTCTATTTCTGATTTGATGCTACATTATTTAACGCAT
The DNA here is from genome assembly GCA_030068075.1 of Paguma larvata. NCBI lineage: Eukaryota > Metazoa > Chordata > Mammalia > Carnivora > Viverridae > Paguma > Paguma larvata. The sequence goes on along the minus strand of CM057827.1, from coordinate 122,538,903 downwards.
AAAGGTTTGTGACAAATAGTTATAATGGATTATACTGTTGGTCTAATTTGGAAATAAGCCCCTAGTATCCCGTTTGATGATTTGTCCCTCAAATTCTGATAGTAATATAGTGATCACTACCTTCTTCTTACCAGCTTTGCCTGATACAAGCTTTGCTCAAACTTTTAGTCTGGGATAACTTTACTTTTGGGCACTCCTGCAACCTATCTATCATGAAACTTGATGGCAGGGGTTGTAAACTGGTACCCTGCAGAAATGCATATTATTATGGGTACAACAAAGAACATCTTCTATAATCAAATAACTTTGTTTCCCAAGTTTGAACTAGTATCTTCAGTGTAGGACTTCTTAGTCTCCAGTAGGCTAACATGCAAACTGACTCTCCATGAAGAAACATTAACTTATTTTGCCTCAAAGCCCATTTTTCCCCAGCACATCTATTCATCTCTCCTGGAAAACATGGGAACAGGTTCGGAGGGGACTTTAGAATACAGGATTTGATAGGATGGAAAAATAAAATAAAATCTTAACCATAGTTTTCAAAGGAAACCTGAGGACTTCAATCGCTGAAAAAGCTTGCTTTTTACATAACAAAAGTTTATTTACATGGCAGTTTTGAGCTATAGCTTCCATGGAATTATATTTAATGCTAGGAATTAATATTGGTCAAAATAACATAACTTCACTAACATATCTAATTTCTGGAAAGTCAAAGTACTTATTCCAGGGTTGATACGTACATCTTCAATCTATGATAAGTCATTTTGTACATTTCTGAAGACACTTAAATTTTCAGCGTATTTTTCATGTGTAGTATTTCACTTAATGTTTATAACCTTGTTAGGTAAATGAGAAAAAGCATTATATCTGCAGAAGATATAAGAACACAGACTTGGAAAGCTTCAGGGATCTGCCCAGCTTGGTTCGAAGAACCAGCCACCCATGGTTATTTACTGGAGAGACAATGACTTGACTTGGGGTCAAGTCTAGCAAAAGATCTGTAAAACCTCATGGAAATATCTTCATGATGAATGTCAGTGTAATGGGACCGTCAAGGATTATACATTTTTCTCTACTATATATTTTTATTAGAACTTTAAAATGTTGACATTTTAAAGAGGAACAGATTTTATTCTGATATTCAATTACTTACTTAAATACCCTCTTTAGAAGTCAGAAGGAAATAACTAATGACATTTAATTATTCAACTAAGTGGGGTGCATGGGTGGTTCATTTGGTTGAGAATATAACTTCAGCTCAGGTCATGATCTCATGGTTCACGAGTTCAGGCCCCGTGTCTGGCTCTGTGCCGACAGCTCAGAGCCTGGAGCCTGCTTAGGATCTGTGTCTCCCTCCCTCTCTGCCCCTCCCCCACCGACGCTCTGTCTCTCTCTCTCTTTCTCTCTCTCTCAAAAGCAAATATATATTGATTTATTCAACTGAGTAAGAAAAAAATACTTTTCACAGTCCCTGAGAACACACTGTGACCAAGCGATGGCACAATACTGAATAAAGAATATCTTCTCCAAATTATGGTTTACCTAATTTCAGCAGCCACTTGATAAGGGGTTGTTTTCCAAACCTCCCCTTCCACTGTTTTCCCATCAGCCACTCTCACTGTGATCACATTGCTTGTATTCCCCTCTTGGTCGTTAATGGCAAATAACAGCTGATGGTCTCTCTTCAATATTTCAAACAGCTTTAACCTTTCCTTTACGAAATTTGGTTGATTTTCCACCTGAAAGTCATCAGAATACACGAAAGTTAACATACACAGCCCACTTTTTTCTAACTGTTCAAGCCTCCAGTAAGCCTGACCCTGTAGCACACCACAGGTCATTTCCAAGTCTCCCTCTGGTCACTTCTGACCTCCTTCTTAGTGCTCAGGGTCCAGCTCAGAGCCACCTCTTCTAACTAGCACATCTCCCTACGCAACACGTTTAACACCCGTGTGTGTGCACACAGTCCCCAATCCAGCACCTGTTCATACACCACACTACTTTGTTCTCTAGCTGTCCTTCCTGTTTGTCTGATCTCAACCAGACGCATCCCTCTGGGGCCAGGTATTCCTCCTTAGCTCCTCTCAAGTATTTATGCTCGAAACATACTCTGGGCTAATTTCTTTAACACAAAAGAAAAGCTGGGCTATCTCGACTTAGACAAAAGAGCACTTAAATGCCGCTGTGTGCCTAGCTCACCTAGAAGTTAAGACAACTTGTATCTAAGGCTTGCAAGGTTTTAAATATACTATTGTGGCCCAAATTAGCAATTATGTTTTAATTAAAGATGCTGGGCAATTAATTGCATAATCATATTTAAATTACAAGTCGTATTTTACATTATTTCCATAGCAACAGCTTACCTCACTCTCAGGTCGTCTTCCTCCCCCTCCTCCGTTTTAGTGCTCTTTTCTTGGCTTTGACTAGAAGGAGGCTGAGAAATAAAGGTAAATTATAAATAACTCATAGGAATGACAGGAGAGAGCAACACACTGGAAACGTGCAGAGAGAGGAGAGGCACATGCCAGCAGTCAGCAAGTGTTTCATGTTGGAGGCTGGGCTTCCTCCACATTCAAACATTCCTCCCATTCAAACAACTCTCAATGGGCAAGTCATTTTCTGGGCTTCCATCCTTCCTGACTGTGCATTTTCACACACTCTTGCTAAGTACATTTAACGTGTTTGGCTCTTTAACGTTTTCCCCCCAAACTTTCAATAGATAATGCTGCCGTAAAACGGTTGTGCAGCTGCCGTCGGACTGTAAGCGCACTATTTTAGGAAGATGTTGCACGTGCACCACAGTGGCCCTTGGTAAATAAAGAACTCAAGAATACCCTCACAGTCTGAGAAAGCTTTCGAAACTTCAGAAAATGTATTAGGCTGCACGAAGATAATTTGTTCTTCAACGAACCAAAATGTTAAAATATTGTTAAATAGTAACGTTAATTATACAGATTGTAGTAAGAGAACAACAACAAAACCACCTGTCGTAAATAGCTCAGAACCAGCCATTCATTAAAGGGAATGGAAGAGTTTATATACGTAGCTGTTGGTTTTCCTGCTCAAGGAAAGAACAGCGAGTTTTCAGCATTTTTTTTTCAAACAAAGGAAAATGCTATTTTTGCTACTGAAGAAAATGTGTGGCAGGCAATTTACTGGAAGAACTGCGAAATCACACCATTAAGTTAGTCTGGCGACTACTGGAAATACAGGGCTCCAAAGGGTGTCCAGGCTCACAGGTTCCCAGTGCCATAGCAGGTGCACAGAGCGGTGCTCCGCAGGGGGTGGGTGGCGGCCTGCAGCGCGCCGCGGTCGCACGGGTCCTTCCTGCGGGACCACCTCTACCCGTGCACCATCGCGGCTCGCGGCGCCGCCCGCCCGGGGCTCTGGGCGGCACCCGCCCGCCTTCCCCGCAGCGAACCCCGCCGCCCCGTTACCTGCGCTCCGGCAACTGCGCGCCCGGCCTCCCCCCGCGCCGCCACCGCCCGCGCCGCGCTCTCCAGCTTCGCCTGCTGGCTCAGCTCCTCCGCGAGGCACAGCCGCAGACGGGACAGGCGGTGGCGCAGATCGCGGTTCTCGGCCCGGAGCTGCGCCACCTCCCGCGTCAGGCACGGCCCCTCTGCCGGGCAGCGGTCGGGCGCGTTCAGCTGCTCGTCCCTCAGACGCTGGACCTCCGCCCACAGCCAACGGATGTCCTCCTCCTGCCGCTCCAGGCGCGAAGCCACCGCCTCGGCCGCTAGGGCCTCGGCCGCCATGGCAGCCGGCTCCGCACCGCACCAACGCCGCTCCTGGGGGTAGCCTCCGGGAAGCGACTGTGGCGGTACCCGAGGCCTGGAGGGTAAGACAGCGACGGCTCTATATATAGGCTGCGGGGAGGCGGGGCGACAGGGAAGGGTAGGGCTATCAGCAGGGCGGGGTTACGTTCAGGGGCGGGGCGACGGAGAGGGGCGGGGCGGGGCTCTCTGCAGGGGTAGGAGCTGAGCGGAGGCGGGGCGACTGCAGGGGTGGAGCTGAGGCTAGGCATACTGCTGGGATGGGGGCCTATGGGTAGGAGAACTCGCGGTGGTTAGGGCCTGGAGAGTGGCATGGGGCCTGAACACGCTCACAATGCTTTCATAGCTAGCCACATATCACCATGCGTTGGTTGAAACGCAAGTTATCCAAAGTCTTGGGAAGGCTAATATCTCCCTTCTCAGCGTGGCTCTGTCTTTACTCTCGAATTCTGGCAGTCACCATTCTTCCACCTTGCAGCCAGGTTCTGAATAGGGGCCATTGGTTTTCATGCCAAGGCTGACCAAGTGCAGAGGCTGCTGGGCACAAAAGATATCTAAGAAAAGGTGACTGGCAATTGTTAGCTTCTCGCTGCAGGTTAGGGCAAATGCCACAGACCTCTCTGTATACTCCGTAACTGTTAGTATGAACCTTACTATAATTGAAACACAAATTGATTTTTTATTTTTAAGTACACTTCGCCCCCACCAAGAAGCCTAACTCAGGGCTTGAACTCACGACCCTGATATCAAGACCTGAGCTGAAATCAAGAGTCAGAGCTTAACTGACCAAGGCACCCAGGTGCCCTGTGACACAAATTGATTTTTATTAACATTCTTAGGGCTTAGAATGTGTCATACACTATTCTATGCTCTTTACAAATATTAACTCCTCTAGTACTCATAACAAAAAATACTATTATTATGTCTGGTAAATTGATGGATAAACTGAAGCCACAGAGAGGCTAAGTGACTTGACCAAGGTCACACAGCCACTGCATGACGGAGCTGAGATCCAAACTCAGACAATTTGATGCCAATGTCTATTTGCCTAACACTTTGGTGCCTTTCAATGTTGGTAAAATTTAATTGACCATGTCATATGATGAGATACAGATAATAATGCCATTGGAACTCCAAAGTGGGAGAGCTTAGTTGGGCTGATGAAGTTAAAACAGAGTAATTGCTCTGTAAAATAAAAGTTGGCAGTTATTAGAAAGGTGGAGAGGCAAATGAATGCCACTCTGGGAGCAGATTCAGCATTCCAGAGGCTGGGAGGGGGCAGTTAATGGGAGTAAGCTGACTGGAGTCACGAACTGCTCCCAGTGGGAAGTTCCATAAACTACGGCACTAAAGCCACTGTATCTTTGTATTCTCTTCCCTGGTAGGCTTCTGGATAGAATTACACAGACTCACTGACTGTACATTCTTCCCAGTCACTTCTGAACCAGGTGTCATCTGGTTTCTGATCCTGCCATGACTTATGTATTGTCAAATGCATGGGGACCTGGCATAGGGGTCCTGGCTTAGGACACCCCTCCCTCCAAAAAAGTTTTCTCAGGCTTCTTTGCAGCTTTTCTCTCTTGGGCCTCCATCCCCAATCCTTAGGCAACCACTGATCTGCTCTTTGTAACTACAGATTAGTTTGCATTTTCTAGAGTTTTCTGTAAATGAAATCATACACTATGTACTCTTTTTCTTTTTTTCTTTTCTTTTCTTTTTTTTTTTGCTTCTTTCATTCAACATAATTTTAAGCTTTACCCATGTTTTGGGGGTGTATCTATTGTTCATTCTCCCACACACTCCCAGTAGTATTTCATTGTATGCTTATACCACGATTTGTTTTTTTTTCTTTTATCTCTTGTTGGACATTTGGGTTGTTTCCAGGGTTGGGCTAGGATCTGCCTGGTGGTGGGCTCATTAGGTTACTGTGGTTGCTTCCCCCAGTTTCAGAAGCATAGTTTGAACAGACATACTCAGCAACTGGCAGAATTTCCACAGTGGTTCCCTGACCCACAGATTAGAGCTATTCTAGTAGGGAAGACCAAATGTAAGCCATTAGAACTTTCTCAACCGTAGAAGATAGTAAACCAAAAGCAATACCACAGTCCTGGGAGAATCGCAGAGACGACTTTCAGCCTCAATGTCTTGAAAGATGCAGCGTGGTGATTCTCACCAGACGTCCATTTACCTCACCTTATTTGTCCTCTGCAGAGGACAAATGGATGTTGAAGAATTACAGTAGATTTGTCATAAATCTAATTAGACGGAGGCTCTAGTTGCAGCTGCTCTTCCAGAGATGCTATCATTGTTGGGGTAAATCACCATAATCCCTGACACCTTATATGCAGCTATCGATCTGGCTAATGCTTTTACCTTATACCTATTAGTTAAAGGCCATCAAAAGCAGTTTTCATTCAGTTGGCAAGACTAGCAATACATTCCTAGTTCCGCCCCAGGACTCTCTAGCTTCACATCATAATCTAGTCCACAACGATTTTCGTTCCTCCTCCATTTCAAAGGCATCATGCCGATATCCTATCTTTCATAATATCCTGTTGATTCTACTCGGTGAGTTGGAAATTCCAAACACAGTTGACTCTTGAGGAATGTGGGGGTTAGGGACACCTATGCCCCGTGCAGCCAAAAACCTGCATATAACTTTTGACTCCCCAAAACTTAACTATAAATAACAGAAGACTTGAAGTTGACCTTTACCAACAACATAAAGTCAATTAACACATACTCTGTACGTTATATGTATTATATGTATTCTTAAAATAAGGTAAGCTAGAAAAAAATGTTATTAAGATAATCATAAGGAAGAGAAAATACACTTACGGTACTGTACTGTAGTTATTTAAAAAATCTGCATACAAGTGGACCCATGCATTTCAAACCTGTGTTGTTCTAGGGTCAACCCTAGTCACCTTGGGAAGACACTTGAAAGCTGTAGGGAGGGAAATAAATCCCAAAATTAAAAATCACGGGAGACTGCCATTCCAGTGAAGGTTTCAGTGGTCCTGTAGGTCAGGGTGTCTAGAGATGTCAACCCTAGGGTGAGGAAAAAGTCATTGAATCTTGATATTTTATCGTTAAAAGACACAATACCTAGTGGGCCTCTCCCGATTTTGGAGAAAACATACACCTACCTCATTTGAGCACATATGTTACTCTGATCCAATTACTGTAGAACTCAGAAAGACTGCATTTTTGAGTAGGAGTGAGAGCAGAAGATTCTAAATCAGGTCAAGCAGCTATGCGAGCTACTTTTACCCATGGGTCACAATGATTCAACAGATTTGGTGGTGCTTGAAGTGTTTGTCATAGTTAAGAGTAGTATATGTAACCTTTGACAGAACTTATAAGGGAATCACAACATAGTTCTTTGGGGGGGGGGTGGAAACCATGTCATTCTTTGTTTTTGAGAAGCAGCTTCTGGTTTGCTTCTAGACCATAGGAGAGACTGATGTCTTGATCCTGAGCCATCAAGTTACCAAGCTACCTAAGTCATCCATCAATGAACTGGGTTTTGTCTGACCCAACAAGCCCTAAGTTTAGGCATGTACAGAAGCACTCTATTGTCAAATAAAGAGGTATGTCTAAGATCTAAGACTCTTCTGTGTTTATCGGACTCTCTCTGATACACAGTTAAATGTAAATTTGAGATAAAAAATAAATAATTGAGTGTATAAGGATCCCACATGCAATACTTGGAACATATTTCTACTAAAAAATTACTCAAGCCAAAAAACATTAAAGTTGAGACAAAGGAGGTTTTATATGTAAGAAATGTCACATTCTGCAATAACAATATAGCAATTATAAATATCTATGAGCCAAACTACACAGCACCCACCTATATAAAATACGAACTTCGGGGGGCACCTGAGTGGCTCAATCGGTTGAGTGTCTGAACTCAGCTCAGGTCATAATCTCACAGTTCGTGGATTTGAGCCCCACATCGGGCTCTGTAATGACAGGTTGGAATCTGGAGCCTGCTTCAGGTTCTGTGTCTCCCTCTCCCTGCACCCTCCCCCACTTGCACTCTGTCTCTCTCTTTCTCTCTCAAAAATAAACATTGAAAAAAAGAAATACAAACTTCAGGAAATGCAAGGAGAAAGAGATCAAACACACTAATAGGAAATTTTAACACACTACTCTATTAAAGACAGGTCTTATACACACGCACTTAAGAATGTAAAAGACCCCCAAAATATATTATACACACATGTAAGAATGTAAAAGACTCCCCAAAATATAATAAAAAGGTATGTGTGCGCACACACACACACACACACATATATACTACTTAAGCATACACACATTCTTCACAAAAATTAATCGTATACCAGAAGCTAAAGAAGCTACCTCAGTAGCTTCAGTAAACTAGAAATATATATGCAACACTCTTGGAGCCCAATGCAATAAAATCAGAAATTAGAAATGAAACAAACTTTTAAAAAGGTCGTCCACATGGAAATTAAGAAATCTCTATTTTTTAATTTGTTTTAATTTGTTTAAATGTGTTTTTGAGAGAGAGAGAGTAATAGAGAGAGAATGGGGAAGAGACAGAGAGAGAGGGAGACTGAGGATTTCAGTCAATGTGGGACTCGAACTCACTAACCGGGAGATCATGATCTGAGCCAAAATCAAGAGTCAGATGCTCAACTGACTGAGCCACTCAGGTGCCCCTATTTTTTTTAAGTTTATTTTTTTAGAGGTGGGGAAGAGAGAGAGAACATCCTCTCTCTCTCTCTCTCTCTCCCCCCCTCTGTCTCTCTCTTTCTCTCACACACACACATGCACACATACACGCACTAGTGGGGGAAAGGCAGAGAGAAGGAGAGACAGAATCCCAAACAGGCTCTGCGCCACCAGCACGGAGCCTGTGGGACTCCAACTCACAAACCACGAGATCATGACTTGAGCCACGATCAAGAGTCAGATGCTAACCCAACTGTGCCACCCAGATGCCCCTAAAAGGATCTCTATTAAACAATTCTTTAGAAAAAGAAGACAACAAAAAGAAGTCACAGAATTTCTGTAAAATAATGATAATGAAAGTACTCCCGCATAAAAATCTAGGGGATACATTTATTTTTTTATCTAAACATTTTTTTTATGTTTTTTATTTTTGAGAGACAGAGCACAAGTTGGGAAGAGGCAGAAAGAGAGGGAGACACAGAATCTGAAGCAGGCTCCAGGCTCTGAGCTGCCCCACGAACTGCGAGATCATGACCTGAGCTGAAGTCGGACGCTTAACCTACTGAGCCATCCAGGTGCCCCTAAAAAATAAATTTTAAAACCTCAGATTGGATCAAGGGTGGGGTTGGTTAATAAAAGTTATCAAGGGCATTGTTAGATCAACTGGACACAACTGGAAAAGGAATGGTATATTAGGTAAAATATCTAATGTGATACTATGTTAATGTGAATTTGTGTAGTTGATAATTATTCCAAAGCTATGTAAGAGAACATATCCGTTCTTAGTAAAAACAAGCTGATGTTATTTAGAGGTAATATGTCACAATGTATGTAATGTCCCAATAGTTGAGTGGGAAAAAAATGTAGCAGGACAGAGAGCAAGTGATAAAGCAAAGGGGTAAAATGTTAGCTGCTTCTGAAACCGTCCATCAGATCATACCCCACCTCTGGGTAAAGCCTTCAGGAGCCTTTTACTGCAAACAGAGGAAAATACAAATTTCTCATCAGGACGTACCACACTGGCAAGACTGAGCTCCTGATGGCCTCTGCAACATCATCCCATGACCCGCATCCTACAACCCCATGTGCTGGTTCATGGAGCCCTCACATTCTCAAATACATCCTGCTCTTCCCTGCGGCTGGGACTTTACACCTCCTTAGTAGTATTTACGCATTGCTTGATAGTATCTCCTTTTCCCGCTCATATCTGACTTCTTTTCATCCTGGCAGTTTTAGCTTATATGCCACCCCTGATCTCTATTTAAGGTAGCCCTACTCTCTTTTTCTCCCAGCTTCTTTTTCAGCTATATTGTAATTACTTGTCTACTTGACTCTTTTTTTTTTTTTTTTTTAATCTCTAGCTGCACCTCCTCTCCAGGGTAGGGATGTTGTCTGTCTGACACACCATTATTCTATATCATGCACCAGCACCAAGTGGGCATCCAGATAAAGAAAATCTTAGTGTAAAAATCACCTGCAACAAAATTTGGAGACAGTAAAACACTTGCGTGGGTACCAGATGTGGGCGGCGGGAGCAGCGATGAATGGGTGGATCACAGGGGACTTTTAGGGCAGTGAAACTATTCTGTATGATGCTACAATAATATATATGTGTCTATTTGTCCAAACCCTTGGAATATACACCACCAGGAGTGGACCCTAATGTAACCTATGGACTTTGGGTGGTAGTGATGTTTCAATGCAGGTTCATAATTGCAACAAATGACCACTCTTGTGGGAGACGCTGATAGTGGGGGAGGCTGTGTGTGTGGGGTCAGGGGGTGTATGAGAATTCTCTGTACTTTCTGTTCAACTTTGCTGTGCTCTAAAAAACTACTGTAAAAAAATAGGCTTAAAAAAAAAGAAAAGGGAATGTCCTGAGAGACTACAACACACCACTAGATGGCACGATTTCCCTTCCAAGTTTCAACTTGGGGCATGTTTACCTTAACTGCCGGTGCTGAAGAAATCCACTGGGGTTCCGTCATTGCCTGCCCCAGTTCTTCAGGAGTTTCAGAGTGCTTCGCAATAATGTCCCAGCCCAGCTGCAGGTTTTGTACTTTCAATGGATGTTGTAAAATATAGAGTTTATTATTATTCGGGTATATTGAGGCCAACAGATCAAGAGACAACTACCACTGAAAAGATAATTTGATACTCATAGTTCCCAAGGGAAGGGGGCATGCCACACCAGGCAGAGCCATGGACGGGGGCGGGGGAGGAGAGAAGGAGAGAAGAGGGTGTAGGTTAGGAGATGGAGGGAGCCGGAGGAAAATGTGGGAGAGCCTTTATTGCCGTTTCTGCAGGAAATCATAGGCGAATCAGGGGAAGCAGGCTTAGGAGGGGCTAGTTTGAATACTTTCGGGGAGCTCTTGGACATAAGGGCTGTCTGTATTTGTCTGACACCTGGCCAGGGGTGATTAGGGCAGATGGATGGATGGTGGCCTAGAATGCGAGCCTCTGATGAAGGAGATGGTTGGGGAGGGGCTCTGGACTGGTTAGCTTGCATATGAAAGCCACACTTGCAGGCTGGTCCTATGCTCTCTCCTAGCAGGGGCTCAACAAGACCTCAAGATGTCAAAGCATCAGAAACAGGGGCACCTGGGTGGCTCAGCCGGTTGAGCGTCCGACTTCGGCTGAGGTCATGATCTCATGGTTCGTGGGTTCGGGCCCACGTTGGGCTTTGTGCTGACAGCTCAGAGCCTGCAGCCTGCTTCGGATTCTCCCTCTCCCTCTGCCCCTCCCCTGTTCATGTTCACTTGCTCTCTCTCTCTCACTCTCTCAAAAATAAACAAACATTAAAAAAAAAAAACATCAGAAACATGTGGTTGATACAGTGGAGTATGGTGACAGGAAATTATGTTCTCAAAGTCACAAAGAAGTCAGAAGCAAAGCCAGAAAAAGTCTTTTCTCGTGGTTCCAACAACCAGATCACTCCAAGGGAGTTCTGAGGTCTGAAAAATAAATCTCCCTCCCAGCTTCTGTAGAAGAATACATAATTGCTTCTATAAACCAAACTGGCCAAGAACATCACAATAACCCCCGATCGTTTCATCAATTTTCCTAACTGGAATAAGTAAGGATATTTAATAATAAGTAAGGAATAAAGTAAGAGATATTTGGCCTTCTTTAAATCATTCCTCTTTACTTGCACCTGATCTTACAGGGACTTTTAAAGAGAAGACTCATATGATACAGGTCGGAGAAGGGCCCCAAAGCCATAATTCACTCACATGCACAGACGGAGAGAGAGCACAGGGCAAGGGAAGAATTGGTCACCCACAGACCCAGACCAGAACCCGAGGCGCACCCTGGGGTTACTCCGGAGCCTGGGCAATTCCGGGCAGGTGGAAACATGAAGGCTGGCTTGGAAGAACTGAATTCTATCTGTGCAGTCTCCAGGGAGGCATCACTGTGGCAGAGACCTGCCCTGAGCCAGTAATAATCCCCTCGTTTAATCTGGCTTCATTAAGTGGACACCAGGGTCAGATCAGAGGAGAGGGGTCATTTATGGGATTGAATCATTTAACCAGGTGATTACAATATAGAAGCGTTTGAATTTCTCCAAAGGAAGGGGACTATGCCACTGAGAAATAGCACTCAGTTAGGTAATTGAATGAAACTGAAACACTATTAAACAACTGGCTTCTGCTACTTTCCTCTCCCGTCTGCCGTTTTCTGCAAAGTCTAACCCCAAACAGGGTGGCGGGAAGACATGAGCCGCACAGTTCCTGATATGGCTTCCGACATTATGATGAGACCGTGCAATAGAGATGATGAACGTGTTCGGTTTATAATGTTGAAAACAACCATTTGTGGGGAATTCAAGAGGGAAATAGTCACCTGGGACTGAGAAGAAGAATTTCAATGGAACAGGTGTTAGCCAGACTGTTTCTTCTTCATCTTTTAAAGCTAACTGCTGCATGGGGCTAATCAGTGCAGTACAATCCTCTTAGGGCCACGCTGGTCAGCATGCGGGTTTAATCCAAGGCCTCGCCTCTCCCCGCCGATCTCTAATAACTCCGGACAGCAGGATGAGTCTGCCTCCAGATGTCCGTGTGGTGTGGACGTGGCCCAGCAGAGGCTGCAGAGCAGCGAGTCTCAGGAGGGAGACAATTCACCAGCTCTACAGGTGCCGAGATGGGTGAGAGAGGGGCCAGGCCGTGGTTCTATTGCTGCGAGTCAACAACACAGAGAGAAAGGGAGGAGAGGACCAAGCAGCTCTCGGAAATGCCACAGAGTTACAAGGAGAGGATACTGAAGGAATTCAACGTGAGCCAGGTGCTCCCACGTTTGGTGTATGAGGGCGTGTTCTCCCTGAAGGAGTACAGAGAGATCCTCTCCTGGGATTGCGGCCGGCACAGAGTGGAGTCTTTTTTCCTGAAGCTTTGGTCCAAAGGTCCAAAGGCTTTCTGTGCTTTCTGCTCTCATCTGGAGGACTTCTGTCCTTACCTGCTCACCTGCTTTTTCCTCTATTATCAAGGTAAGAACATGGCTTGCTCTGGAAAGTAGTGAGCTTAATGAGAGTCTCAGTAAAATCTCTGGCACCCCACCCTCACTGTGTGATAGTGAGCTTCGACACAGCATTTGATTTAAAAACGCTGGGTGGCTCAGTCGGTTAAGCGTCTGACTTGGGTTCAGGTCACGATCTTGAGGTTGGTGGGTTCGAGCCCTGTGTCAGGGCTCTGTGCTGACAGCTTGGAGCCTAGAGCCTGCTTTGGATTTTGTCTCCCTCTCTCTCTCTCTGCCCCTGCCCTACTCATGCTCTGTCTCTCTCTCTCTCTAAAAAATGAAAAAACATTAAAAAAAAAATATGGGGCTCCTAGGTGGCTTAGTCCATTAAGCGTCCGACTTCAGCTCGGGTCATGATCTCACAGTTTGTGAGTTCGAACCCCACGTCGGGCTCTGTGCTGACAGCTCAGAGCCTGGAGCCTGCTTCGGATTCTGTATCTCCCGCTCTCTCTGCCCCTCCCATGCTCATGCTCTGTCTCTCAATAAATGAAAACGTCAAAAAAATTAAAAATAAATAAAATACAAATTAAAAAAAGTCCAATGCTTCTTTCTAAAGTCTCATGATGTGAAGCAAATGTCTATGATGCCAAATAAAACCTGATGATCTCAGTTGACTAATAGAAAGATTTGCACATTTCTTGTTTTAATGTGGGCTTTGAAATGCAAGGCATAGAATACTAATAAATTAAGGAAGCTTGACTGAACTTTCATTTCACAGGTAAAGGCACAGGAATGATCATGGTTCCTCCAAATATTGTCATATGACCCAGCAATTCTAATCCTGGGTATAAACTTGAGAGAAATGAAAATATATGCCCAAACAAAAACCTGTGTAAGAATGTTCATAACAGCATTATTTTAAGTAGCTCAAAAGTGGAAACAACCCAAATACCCATCAACCAATGAATGGATAAACAGAATGTGATATATCCCTAAACAGAATATTACTCTGCCCTGAAAAGGAAGGAAGACCTGACTCATGCTGCAACATGGATGAACCCTGAAAACCTTAAGATGAAGAAACCAGTCACAAAAGACCACCTACTGTATAATTCCTTTTGTTGAAATGCCCAGAACAGATAAATCCACAGAGATAGGAACTGGTGAGTGGTTGCAAGAGGCTGGGCGTAGGGGGAATGCCCAGTGACTGCTAGTGGGCACAGGGCTTTTTCTAGGGGGTGGTGAAAATGTTGTGAAATTAGTTAGTGGTGATGATTGAGGATGTCTGTGAATACACTAAAAACCACCGAATCGTATTACTTTAGAAGGATGAATTTTATGATATGTGCATGAGGTCTCAAGAAAGCTGTTACTTAAGAAAAACTAGCACAGTGATCTTCTTAGCTGTTTCTCTTCTCCTAGAATTCCAAAAAGAGCCCTGTAATTGTCTATCTCAACATCCCTACCTCCTAACTTTGAAAGAGAAAGGAACCTTTCCTGCTAAGAGAGGGTTTGGGTTGGGCCATAGGAAAAGGAGTGAAAAGGTGGGGAAGGTAAGCAGTGTGGGCTGGACAGAGGAGGAGGGTTTGGGGGATGTAGGGGGGGAGGCAACACATGTTCTGGGGGCAGTGATAGGAGCCATTGGGGCAGAGGCAAAAGAAAGGGATCCCTGTTTGTGAGGCTGTGTCCTGTGTGTGCGGGTGCTTGCCCAAGTCTTTGAGAATTGCAGGGAAGGATTTGAGCTGTTCTGAGGCAGTGTTTGGTTATTGGTCTCTGTTTGCCTGTAACACTTCCTTGAGACTGAACCATCACAGTCCCAACATGACAGGTGTTACGTGGATTTTAAGATTTGTCTTAATAGAAAAATTATCCTTGGTTATTAAGATAGTTGCTGTGGGGGCACCTGGGTGGCTCAGTCGGTTGGGCGGCCAACTTCAGCTCAGGTCATGATCTCACAGTCTGTTGCTGTGAATTACAGTCTTTTTTTTAAAAAAATGTTTATTTATTTATTTTTGAGATAGAAAGCAAGCAATGGAAGGGCAGAGAGAGAGGGATACAGAGAATCCCAAGCAGGCTCTGTGTTGAGAGCACACCCAGCACGCAAGGCCTGAACCCACAAACCGTGAGATCATGACCTGAGCTGAAATCATGAGTTGGACATTTAACCAACTAAGCCACCCAAGTGCCCCAATTATAGTCTCATTGTAACCTCTCCCCTACCAGAGGAGAGCCCCCATAATGTTCAGTAAAATGGCCCATCCACTGAAAAAGTCAGGTTGGTGAGAATGAATATTTATACATGGCTTCTTTCTTTTAATGTCTTATTTATTTATTTTTGAGAGAGAGAGAGAGAGAGAGAGAGAGAGAGAGAGCAAGCATGAATTGGGGAGGGGCAGAGAGAGAGGGAGACAGCAAATCACAAGCAGGCTCCATGCTGATAGCACGAAGCCTAATGTGGGGCTGCATCTCATGAACTGTGAGATCATGACCTGAGCCGAATTCAAGAGTTGGACGATTAACTGGTTGAGCCACCAGACACCCTGTAATACATTCTTGCAGCCTGTAATGTAATATGTTTATCAGAGAAGCATTTGTTGACTCCATGCATTTATTAATTCAAAACAACTTTATGTAGAGTACCATCATAAACAAGACCACTGCAGTTCTTTTATTTTTTTATTGCCAAATTCTTTATTTCTATTACACATGTATAACACATTTAAAACACCTCGATAAATATTTTTTACCATGTAACTTAAAATTCTGGTAAGTCAAAAATAGACTGAATATCTGTGGTAGTAATCATTTCACTTTTTAGGTAAGGGACAAGTACAGAGTGAGGTTTGTTCATTGGTTTGCTACTTAATTTTGCTTGTGAAGAAATAACCTTGGGGGTGTCCGGGTGGCTCAGTCGATTGAGCGTCCAACTTAGGCTTTGGTCATGATCTCACAGTTTGTGAATTCAAGCCCCACATCAGACTTGCCAGCTGTCAGTGCAGAACCCACTTTGGATCCTCTGTTCCCCTCTCTCTGCCCCTCTCGTGCTCTCTCTCTCTCTCTCAAAAAAATCAAAGGAAAAAAGAAATAACCTTGGCTGAGAAGGGAGAGGGAGAGAGAAGGAGATCAGCCTGCATTTACTTGCTCTTTAATGTTTTAGTTCTTTAACAAATTTGACAAAGTGTATGTGTCAAAATGTTAACAACTGTTAAATCCAGAGTTAGAAACATGAGTGTCTATTATATTATTTTTATACTTCTCTGCATATTTGAAAATGTTCATAAGTAAAATAGAAATGTTTAATTTGAAAAACAGACCATCTGATGGTGGTGGTGGTTGCACAAATCTATACCGATGATAAAATGTTGTAGAACTATACAGCAACCACACACACACACACACACACACACACACACACACATTAATGTATGTAAAAACTAGTACAGTCTGAATCACATCTGTAGTTTAGAAATGTGCCAATATCGCGTGTTTTGGTTATTGTACTAGAGTTATGCAATATGTTATCTTTGAGGGGAAACTGAGTGAAGGTACATGGGAACTTCCTGCACTACTTTTGCAACTTCTGTGTGAGCCTAAAACTACCTAAAAATTAAGAGCTGTAGGGGTTACTGTCTAGGTCAATCAGTGGAATGTGCGACTCTTGATCTTGGGTATGTGAGTTCGAACCCCATATTGGGTATAGAGATGACTTGAAAATAAAATCTTAATTAAAAAATTAAAAATTGTAGGGGCACCTGTGTGGCTCAATCATTTAAGCATCCGACTCTTGGTTTCAGCCCAGGTCATGATCTTGGTTTCAGCCCAGGTGAGTTCCAACCCCACTTGGGAATCTCTCATCCTCCTCTCTGTCTGCCTCTCCCCTGCTCATGTGTTCTCTCTCTCTCTCTCTCAAATTAAATAAACTTAAAAAAATTAAAAATTGTAAAAATATGTGTATATATAGCAAATAACATTATCAAAATATAGCTAGAGAGATTATTTTTCAGATTATTTTTTAAAAATTCTAAACTATTCCAGGTCTTTTGTCACCCGAGTGTCAGATCCATTGGCAGCATTTAGAGTTTTAGATTGACCTTTATGGGTGATTCCCCAGGTAATAATTCCAGGCTCACTTCCCTCCAGCGTGGGACCATCCACTTGTGCTTCATGGGGCTCCTCCTTTGTGGGTGTTATGAGCTATAAGGACATCCCCCTTCAGAAGGAAATCCATTTGCTCTGACTGTGTGGAGGTAGATTCAACTTGTCTAAACACCAAGGAGGCCCTGCAGCTCTCAGGATACAAAAAGAGCCAGCTGCCATCAGTTTTCTCTGAAATATATACTATTAAACAAATTGTATCCCAGAGTGACGAAGCCGGAAAGGCTCCAAATTAGCAGTTATGCCTTGGAGCGCTCTGTGGAAGGCAAAATGATCTAATCAGAATAGAGGTAGAGGCAAGAAGTTATTGCATTTCACTCAATATTGCCAGTTCACGGGGCCCAGGAGCACCATAGTGTTTCAAATTTTATGTCTACATTTTAATGTTGTTCCTGGACAACATGGGTTGTTACGACAGGTTACTTGTGCTGTCAGGGTTGAAAGGAATGCCCAATATCCCTGTTATAGGGGAGAAGCCACCACAATGAGACAGGAGGCTCATTCCTCTGGCAGTTCCCACCCCTTAAGCTGGCCATTGCATTTCTCTTGTTCCCACCTCTGTCCCATCGGGAGGAGGCAAAACCTAGAGCCGGAAGGACAATTTAAGTGTCCTCACAAGTGGACCTCAAGGAAAGCCATGCCAATGCCAGCCTTTCCCATAGCCCGTCTCTTTGGATGAGGCTTCCCACCGTAATGTGATTCAATGTGACAGCACAGATCATGACATTTTATACCTCTACCTCGCAGGTTCAGGACCTGGCACTGGGCACACATGGATGGGAGGGTAGGGGATGCCTTCCAGGAGCTCAAGGAGAAGAGGGACATGAGGATGAGGGGCAGGGCAGGGGTGGGCCAAGAGGTTAATGGGATGGGCTTGAATGCCAAAGAGGTCCCTGGAAGGTTTTAATTGGGGGTGCCATCAGCCCTTTGCTAGGGAACATAACTCCTTTGTAACTGTAGGGAGGTGGAGTGAAGAGGCTCGCAGGGAACAATGTCTCAGAGGTTTAGAATCAGGTGTGTGGAGAAGATGTTGCCCCAAACTAAGGCAGAGATCATGGTCAAGTCCTGGAGAGGAAGAAAATGAGCTTTACACCTGAGTGTTAACAGTCAGCAGAAACTCTCTGTGACTCTGGTTCCCAAGCCCAAGAGAAACCAAATCCAAACCCAAACCCAAATCCAAGGTAGGGAAGTCTGTGAATGTCACTGCCAGTAGTTTAGGAAGAAGCCACATTTGAAAGGGATTCTGCTTCCTCCTTTTCCTTCTAGCTCTCTTTCCATGAAACCCATTTTTATATATTGCAAAGAAGGTGAGTGCTCACTGCCACCCCCATAACTGGAAAAATACCAGCATGCACTTTTGAAAAATGGTCACTTTATTCCTAGCCAAAACAAGCTACTATTTATTTTGAATGACTTGTAATGAACCATCTTTTCAACGAACTAATTGGGTGTGGGTGTTTGTTTAGGAAAATTTCAAGAATAGTTTTTTTTAAGTTTTTTTTTCATTGTTTATTTTTGAGAGATAGAGATAGAACGTGAGCAGGGGAGGGGTAGAGAAAGAGGAAGACAGGATCTGAAGCAGGTTCCAGGCTCTGAGCTGTCAGCACAGAGCCTGATGCGGGGCTCGAACCCATGAACCATGAGATCATGACCTGAGCCGAAGTCAGACGTTTAACCGACTGAGCCACCCAGGTGCCCCTGTTTAGAAAAATTTCAAATATGAACTGAATAATCATCCTTTCATACTCAATCCCGAGCAACATATAACTTTAGGGAAGAAAAGAAAGGCAGCTGCAAGTGGGTGAGCTTCTTGCCAGAACTGATACCTGTTTATGTTATAATGCAGAACAAACCCAGAGGATCTTACAAGACGCATCCACTGCAGAAGAAAAAACAAGGGTTGGAACTCAGCCAGAACCTAGCAATGCCCTTGAGACGGAAGATGGAGAACAAAGTCTTCATTTATTTAACAAGTATGTTAACATTCTCGGTGCATTTGCAACATTTAAGAAGTCCTATCTGTTTGCTTTCCATTTTCTTCCTCCCCTTCTCTTTCCACTGTGTCCTCTGGCCACTTACAAATTGTTTGGTTGACGCCTATATTTTCTGAGACACGCCCAGACCACTTTGTCATTTCTTGGCTTGTCCTGCAGCATAAAAAGAATGGTACTTGAGAAGCACCATTTTATTCCACACAGTTGATGCTGTTCAAATGTGTACCTGACTGTTCTTACTTTTTGTTCTTTGTCAGAGCCCAAAATAGAATGATGCTGTTCATTTCTCCGTATCTCAGATAATTATGCACTTCAGTAGTAAAATTCTAAAATCTAAGAATTATGCAGTAACCCCCTAACATCCGTGTTAATGCTTCTCTCCCCCAAGACACCTGAATACTCAACTCATCACGGAATGCTCTGGAGTTGCTCAAATATGAGTTGTCTTCGACTCCTTTTCTGGCTCACAAATTCTGTATGTTATGGGCTAGAATAAAATTTGAACTGTGGTAAGCCTTTACGGCTATTTCTTGCAGGTACAGACTCTCTGAAAGGAAGGACTTGAATAAACCAAGAACTCATATCAACCATGGAAATGGTTCCTACTCCATTCAATGTCCTTCCCCGCTCCAAACGCATGAAAGATGTAAACCATCAGTTTTCTTTGATCTTTTAATGGCTTGCTTATAAATATCTAGGTTTTGGTAATTAGTAAGCATTGTGGAAAAGTGCACAACCCAAAATTTACTGTGTTTAATTAGCATGTACAATTGATTTTCCATTCATTGAGCTTATTAACACAAATATGTACTTGGGGCTCTGTTATCACAGTCTATTCACTTAGAAGGTACACATCTTGCTCTCTGTCCCTTTTCTTGCTGCGTGGGGAACCATGTAGTCTTAGGGCAAAGCTTAGAGGCCCCTTAGACTGACCTAGGTGGCCTTGGGTTCCCAGCAATAATGGCTCCTCCTGCAGGTTCTTCCTGGCTCTCTCTGGCTGGATCTGGGTTGGTAGTTCAGGGGTGAGCATCCCTCCCCCTTGTGGCGAGCATGACCTGCCAGCCCTGTTCAGGAGACTGAGGCCTGGCCTCCATCTATCACAGCCCTTCCTAGTGCAGCATTCTGCATTAACAGATGCCTCTGGGGTTTGTTGAAGAGATGTTCTTCCCCTTCTAGTTTTTGTTTTTAGTAAGGAAAAAGATAGATCTATACACACATACATGGGGAAAGAGAAAGTTATTTTCAGGAATTAACTCATGCAATAGTTGGGGCTGGCAAGTCCAAAATTCATACAGAATTTAACTAGGGTAGAAATTTTGAATGCCTGCCAGGGTGGAAATTCAAATATGAGCTGATGTTGCAGTCTTGAATCCAAATTCCATGGGGCGGCAGACTGGAAACTCTGGTGGGTTTCTATGTTGCAGTCTTGAGGAGAATTCCTCCTGTCTTGGGAAACTTCAGTCTTTACTCTTGAGGACTTCAAGTGATTGGGTACGGCCCACCCACATTTTGGAGTGTAATCTGCATAACTCAGTGTCTACTGAAAATCCCATCTGAGATTAATCCGAAAATATCTCATCTGAAAATATCTTCACAGCAACATCTAGACTGGTGTTTGGCCAGACAGCCAGGTACCATACCTGGCCACATTTACTCATACAAGCAAGCATCACAAGGGTTGTATAACCTCGGGCAAGCTGCTAACCTTTATCCCTGCATTTCTCTTGTGGTAAGTGAGGATATCAAATAGTACTTGTGGAGATTAAATGCACAAAAATGTGTAAAGCAGCCTCCCTTCGCCTGTTCCTCCTTGTCCATGCCCCAGACTATTCTGTGCCCGGCCTAGAGTTGGCACTCAATGCCAGCTAAGTAGTTGGTGACTGAGCAGTCTGTACACTTGGCTCCTCTTTCCAATTAAGACAACCATCTGGTCCCAGGCTATCAGCATTTTCTCCGTGCAACCAGTCCATGCACGCTGGACTTGCTGCCTAAACGCATCCCACCACTTTTGCTCCCTGTTTCCCTGGGTCTGGCTGCACACCTGCCCCAGCGGTACCTATAGTACACGTGCTACATTAATGAGTGCAGCAGATCGTCCTGGGTTTTGAATTTCTGTCTCGCGTATCTAGTATCTAGATTTCTATTTCTTGGCCCCTCCTACATTTCCCCATGTTCTAGATCCTTCTTTCCTCTCTCTCTTTCCTTTTCTAAATTTTTTTATTTTTATTTTCGAGAGAGAGAGAGACAGAGTGTGAGCAGGGGAGGGGCAGAGAGAGAGGGAGACAGAATCTGAAGCAGGCTCTGGACTCTGAGCTGTCAGCGCAGATACCAACGCGGAGCTCGGACCGTGAGATCATGACCTGAGCCGAAGTCGGTCACTTAACCGACTGAGCCACCCAGGCACCCCCTCTCTCTTTCCTTTTCCAGCCCCCATCCAGGGATAATGTAAGCATGAAAAGAAGAGACCTCAGATCATAACTCTGTTGTTAGATCCCAGGAGAGTGGGAGGTCTGGGCTCCAAAGGAGCCTCCTGCTATAGCTTGCTTACTCGAGCGTCTAAGGCATTTGGTTTTCCTGATTCCTTGGGAGAGTCAACACTTTCTCTTTTTCCTCCATTCTCAAGGACTACATCTGCCACCAATCTTTGCCTCAGATTTTGCACATGAGGTAAGAAGGATAGTGAAATGGTCTAAGAGTAGAGACCCATCTCCACTTGCCTCCTGGCCCCCAACCTTGGGATTCTTCTGAATTTAGACTAAGATAATGATATACCTTTACTTCCATTTCCTAAGGAAAACTTATAGCCAACCCCACCCATGTCCCTAGGTTTGTTGGTATGTCCATGGCAATGACCCACACTCTCATCATCATCCCTGCCCATTCTTCCCTCACAGCTCATGCTTCTCTCTGACTTCATTGTCCTTTTCTAGACTAAAATTCTAAACAACACCCACAACTGTGCTGGAGAACATGTGGAGAACTTTCCATGCTGGGGCCATCACTGGACATTCTCTGTTGGCTTATCCTTATGTTACCACTCCCTCTGAGCTCACTATTTATTGCTGACAATTTCTGCATATTTCCCTCTACACTCCCAACTGTATCATGCCATGATTTAAAGAGTTAAAACTGGGGCGCCTGGGTGGCTCAGTCGGTTGAGCGGCTGACTTCGGCTCAGGTCATGATCTCACAGTCTGTGAATTTGAGCACCACATCGAGCTCTGTGCTGACAGCTCGGAGCCTGGAGCTGCTTCGGATTCTGTGTCTCCCTCTCTCTCTCTGCCCTTCTCATGCTCTGTCTCTCTATCTCAAAAATAAATAAAAAGAAAACGTTAAAAAAAAATAAAAAGTTAAAACTGGGGTACCCGAGTGACTTGGTCAGTTGGGCATCTAAATCTTGATTTAGGCTCAGGTCAGGGTCTCACAGTCCATGCATTCAAGCCCTGTATCAGGTTCTGTGCTGACAGTGAAGAGCCTGCTTGGGATTCTCTCTCTCCCTCTCTCTCTCTCTCCTCTTCACCTGCTCATGCTTTCTCTGTCTCTCTCAAAATAAATAAATAAAGTTTTTAAAAAATGTTTAAAAAATAAAAAGTTAAAACTGCCCTACATACTGGATAAATTCTAGAACAATAGTTAAGTCTGTTAGGTTAACCTATGTGGTGCATGATGTAAACCCTATTTTGTTCATAAAAACAACCTGTAAGATGTAGATTGTTCTGCATCAGTAAAACATTAGCCTAAAATTATAATTAATCATCTCATATTAATGTTGAAATGCAGGCCTGCAGAAAATGTGCTGCTTTAGGATATTTTATCACACCAGGAAGAACAGTATGGTATTATTAAGCACCTGTACAGTCAGCTCTTAAGTCTGACTCTTGAGGAGAACAGTAATGTAGATAATGCCAAAAGTAATTTAAATTTAGGTTCCCTGAGTTCATGAATGGGCTAGGGATGCACCATGGGGTTTTACCAGGAGGTGAGAAAAGTTCCCTTCCTGAATGGGTTTTGCCCCACTTACATCAAAACTCATTTTGATTCCAAGTGTCAGAAGATATTTCAACTGCACAATGTTTGCTGTGTGGCTGTCATTGTGGAAGCCCTGATCTGTGCCCCATGGGCTCACATGCTTTCCCCTCATCTTCACACTCATCAATGGACGATAAGGCAGAATGGAAAACAACATCTCCCACATACAGGCTGAAATGAAGCCTCTCAAAGTGGATCATTCTCACTCAGCCCTGAGACCTGATTGCAGAAAAATGATGGTGCGTGCTTCGTAATTTTTTTCTCTCCATTCCAGGAAGGGCTGGAGAGGGGAAAGAACTGCGACAAAGGAGTCATTTGCTTTTCCTCATTTTTCTGTTCATTCAGCTGTCAATAAAAGATCATTACTTGCTCGTGGAAGCATAAATTGAAGAAAAATAAAACGGTGGAGAGGGAAAGTCATAATTTATTTTAAGCTTCATCTGGGGATAACCTCAACTTTTAAGAGCAGAGGATAAATCAGAGAAGCTCCTGCCCCTACCCACACACAGTGTTGTGAATTCACCAAGGCAACCATATCCAGGACCTACGCATCCACCAATGAGAAGCCAGCAGCAGTGGTCTTGAGGACAAGCAGGTGGCAGCTGGGAATATAGGCATCAGGCTGCACGAAGACAAGGCTATAGGATGTGGGGAGAAGCCAACATTGTTTTGATTTACACACATTCAATGCATTGGAAAAAGAACAATGTTGGACAAAACATAAAGAATGCTGGTCATTGTTGAATATCTAAAAATTTTCCCTCATGAAGAATGACTTCAGCTGTCTGTTCATAATTCTCAATGGGTCTGGATGCTTCCATGGAGTACAGAGGACATTCTCATCACATCTACAACCCTCGGGGTTCACAAGCAGTTTCCACATATTAAATCACCTCTGAGGCACCACAAAGCATGATAATCCCCCAAGTCACAGGTATAGAAACTTAGGCACAGCCATGAAGTGACTTGCTCCAGGTCTTGGGTTCTGCACCCTTTCCAGAGCCCCGCTGCCTCCGAGGACCTGGTGTTCCTCATTCACAGAGTGTGTGCTAGATGCAGGCCTGAGGATGTGACCAGCCTGGTTTTAACACTGTCGGATGGAAAGAAATGTAGGTCTCCTGCCCGCCCTTGCCCATCAGCCTTGTGCGTTGGAAAGGGCTAAATTTCTGCCGACCTGACTTAGCCCGCAGAGACATAGTCATCTTTTTTTTTTAATTTTATTTTAAATCTAAGTTAACATATAGTGTAATAATGGTTTTAGGAGTAGAATTTAGTGATTCATCACTTACATATAGCACCCATTGTCCATCCCTACAAGTGCCCTCCTTAATACCCATTACCTATTTAGCCCATCCTCCTGCCCACCTATCTTCCAGGAACCCTCAGCTTGTTCTCTATATTTAAGAGTCTCTCATAGTTTGTCTCCCTTTCTGTTTTTATCTTATTTTTCCTTCCTTTCCCTTATGTTCATCTGTTTTGTTTCTTAAATTCCACATATGAACGAAATCATATGATATTTTTCTCTGGCTGACTTAATTTGCTTAGCATAATACATTCTAGTTCCATCCACATAGCTGCAAATGGCAAGATTTCATTCCTTTTGATTGCCAAGTAATATCCTATTGTATATATACACAACTTCTTCTTTATCCATTTGCCAGTTGATGGACATTTGAGCTCGTTCCATACTTTGGCTATTGCCGATAGTGCTGCTATAAACACTGGAATGCATGTGCCCTTTCAAATCAGCATTTTCATATGTTTTGGATAAATACCCAGTAGTGCAATTGCTGGGTTGAAGGGTAGTTCTATTTTTAATTTTTTGAATAACCTCCGTACTGAGGCATAGTCATCTTGCTGACAATGCATGTGTGATCCAGGCTCTTCAGTTGACTAAACCCTTGGGAATCTTCTTGTAAAATTCCCCGCATTCTCCATGGAACACAGATCTGGGAAAACGGGATGGGAATCCCCTCTGTTTCCACTCATGCTTGCGCTGATACTTCCTACTTACCAGAATAGATTGGTTGTTTCCACTTGTCACCCTTTCCCACAGCCCTCCCACCAATACATACGCACACACAAGAAGGAACTTTTTCAGTCTTCTTTGTGATTTTCAGAGTCCAGCACAGCTGGGGCGGAGCCTGCTGGTTGGTCTGCGGTGAGCAGAGGTCGGCTGTGCCGCCCAGTCACTGCTCTGGATCCAGATCTCCAAGTGCCTGGCTTGGCTTTCTGGCCTAATTTTCCTGCTTGAACCTACTCTGTATCCTGGACCCTTCTGCCCTTGTTACAGTAGCCTGGGAGGATTCTCATCTTCTGGCCTTTGATTCCACTTCCCTCGGCTCCCGGGTTGGCATGCTTTCCCGGGTCTCTCCTGCTCACTTGCGCCACCTTCTGGACTCTTCCGCTGGACCCTGCATCCTGGTGGCTCTTCCAGGGCCCAGGCCTGGGCATTGCTTCTTTGTCAACGCTCTCCCTGATGACCTCATGCGCCCCCTCCGACCCTCCCCCCCATTACTCCGAAATTTGCATCTCCTTGTAAAGCCCAGACCCTATTGGCTGGAGGCCACTGACAACCTAGCAGGCAAGTCAAACAAGGTGTGCACAACCACCTGGGAACTAGCCTCCCCAAAGCCCTCATCTCAGGTATCAGCAAATGGCAATTCGGCCAAAAACCTTAGCTCACACCCTCCTCTCTTCCCTTACCTTCACCCCACATCCCAAACCCCCAGCAGTTCTGCCAGCTCCACCTTCAAACTGTCTCCAGGGTCTGACCAATCCTTGGCATATGCCATCCCCCCATCCTCTCACCTCTGCACCCTCCCTAACCCCACGCCCCCACCAGGACTGATGTCTGGATGGCTGCAGGAGCTTCCTATCTTGGCCCCTGCTTTGTCCTCAACCTCCGGTCTATGTTGCTACAGCAGGAGAGAGAGATTTTGAACACGTGAATCAACCACTTCATAGCCTGGCCTAAAGCCCTCCAGGGACCTCCATCAGAGGATGATAAAGTCCATACTCCTTCAGTGGCCTGGTAGACCCTGGCCCTGGGTCCCAGATGCTTCCTCCACTCCTTCCTACACCACTGTGGGCTCATCAGCTTTTTGCTGGTTCTCATTGCTAGTTTGAGACTGCACACTTTTCTCTTCCTTAGAGCAGCTCCCCACTCTCTCCCTACCGCCCAGCACATCCTCAGCCTCCTGACGGTCACATAGCTCTCAAGGAGGCCTTTCTTACCACCCTTTCTAAAACTGTGCCGTCCCCATTACCATCCTATTAATTCCTGATGTATTATGTTTGTTTGTTTCTTTTTTTTTTTTTTTTTGCACATCATCTATTTTCTCCCAGTAAAATGCAATCCTTCCTGAGAACAGTGATTCTGTTTAGTTAACCTCATATCCCTAGTCCCGAGAGCAGTGCCTGGAACATAGTAGATGCTCAACAAATAATTGTTAAATGAATAAAATATTGGACAGAGTTTTAATAAAATGCATCAAAATACCAATTACCGCATTCATGATAGAGAGCAGGGTCAGCAAAGTATGGCAGAGGACCAAATCCAACCTACAACCTGTTTTTGTGAATAAAACTTTTACAACACAGCCACATCCATTCATTTACATGTAGTTTGTCTTTGCTTTCGTGCTAGCCGCCAAAG
Organism: Paguma larvata; assembly: GCA_030068075.1. NCBI lineage: Eukaryota > Metazoa > Chordata > Mammalia > Carnivora > Viverridae > Paguma > Paguma larvata. The sequence continues at coordinate 122,512,138 of CM057827.1, read as the reverse complement.
TTGAGAAGTTGTGACAGACACTGTATGGTCCCCAGAAGTCTAAAGTATTTACTAACTGGCCCTGCACAGAAAAAATTTGCCCGCCTCTGATAGAGATAATACTTCCTACCTATTCTTTTGGTTTAAAAAGTAATACTAATAAATAAAATAATGACTGCCTTAAAAATATTATATAGTTGGGGCGCCTGGGTGGCTCAGTCAGTTAAGCATCTGCCTCTCCATTTTGGCTCAGGTCATGATCTCACGTTCGTGGGACAGAGCTCCGCATGGGGCTCTGCGCTGGCAGTGCAGAGCCTGCTTGGGATTCTATCTCTCTCCCTCTCTCTTTCTTCATCTCTTTCTCTGCCCCTTCCTTACTTGAGCTCTCTCTCTCTCTTTCAAAAATAAATAAATAAAATATTTTTAAAAATATGTTGTATAGTTAATCAATCAATGAATATTCGTTAAAAAAAAAATCAAACGGCAGAACTGTCTAGAGTAGGAAGTGGAAGCCCCCTTCACCCAGCCCTGGTCCCAGCCCTTCCCAGGAGGAAGCTCAGGTAGGATCCTGATTCTTTCTAGAACACTGGCATGCATGCACCTCTCAAATGAAAATGAGTTTTATTTTTTTTTGTTTTTTTTTTTGTTTTTTTTTTAATTTAAAATACTTTATTTTCAAATTGGTTTACATAAAACACCCAGTGTTCATCCCAACATGTGCCCTTTTTAATGCCCGTCCCCCCCTCTCCCCCCTCCCTCATCCCCCTCACCCTCAGTTTGTTCTTACTCTTTGAGAGTCTCTTATGTTTTATCTCCCTCCCTCTCTGTGTCTTTTTTTTTCTTTCCCCTCTTCCCCTCCCCCTGGTTTTTGCTTAGTCTCACCAAGTCCACCTATTCGTGGAAACATATGGTATCTGTCTTTTTCTGACTGACTTATTTCACTTAACATAATACCCTCCAGTTCCATCCATGTTGCTACGCATGGCCAGATTTCATTTTTTCTCATTGCCCCATAGTAGTCCATTGTATATATGTACCACATCTTCTTTATCCACTCGTCAGTTGATGGGCACTTAGTTTCTTTCCATGTTTTGGCTATTGTCGAAAGTGCTGCTATGAACATTGGGGTACACGTGCTCCTATGCATCAGCAATCCTGTGTCTCTTGGGTAGATTCCTAGCAGGGCTATTGCTGGATCATAGGGTAGCTCTATTTTCATTTTTTTGAGGAACCTCCACACCGTTTTCCAGAGTGGCTGCACCAGTTTGCATTCCCACCAACAGTGTAGGAGGGTGCCTACTTCTCCACATCCTCGCCAGCATCTATAGTTTCCTGATTTGTTCATTTTAGCCACTCTGACTGGTGTGAGGTGGTATCGCAGTGTGGTTTTGATTTGTATTTCCCTGATGATGAGTGACATTGAACATCGTTTCAAGTGTCTATTTGCCATCTGAATGTCCTCTTTGGAGAAGTGTCTATTCATATCTTCCACCCATTTCTTCACTGGGTTGTTTGTTTTTCGGGTGTGGAGTTTAGTAGGTTCTTTATAGATTTTAGATATTAGTCCTTTATCCGATATGTCATTTGCGATGATCTTTTCCCATTTCGTTGGTTGCCTATTCGTTTTGTTGGTTGTTTCTTTTGCTGTGCAGAAGCTTTTTATCTTGATGAAGTCCTAATAGTTCATCTTTGCTTTTAATTCCCTTGCCTTTGGAGACGTGTCAAGTAAGAAATTGGTGCGTCTTAGGTCAAAGAGGCTTTTCCCTGCTTTTTCCTCTAGGATTTTGACGGTTTCCTGTCTCACATTCAGATCTTTTATCCATTTAGAATTTATTTTTGTGAGTGGTGTAAGAAAGTGCTCTAGTTTCATTCTTTTGCAAGTTGCTGTCCAATTCTCCCAGCACCATTTATTAAAGAGGCTGTCTTTTTTCCATTGAATACATTTTCCCGCTTTATCAAAGATTAGTTGGCCATATACTTGCGGGTCCATTTCTGAGTTTTCTATTCTATTCCATTGGTCTATGTGTCTGTTTTTGTGCCAATACCATACAGTCTTGATGACCACCGCTTTGTAGTAGAGGTTAAAGTCTGGGATTGTGATGCCTCCCGCCTTGGTTTTATTCTTCAGTATTATTTTGGCTCTTCGAGGTCTTTTGTGGTTCCATACAAATTTTAGGGTTGTTTGCTCTAGCTTTGAGAAGAATGCTGGTGCAATTTTGATTGGGATTGCATTGAATGTGTAGATTGCTTTGGGTAGTATTGCCATTTTGACGATATTTATTCTTCCAATCCATGAGCATGGGATGTTTTTCCATTTCCTTGTGTCTTCCTCAATTTCCTTCATAAGTTTTTTATAGTTTTCAGTGTAGAGGTCTTTCACATCTTTGGTTAGGTTTATTCCTAGGTATTTTATGGTTTTTGGTGCAATTGTGAAAGGGATTAGCTTCTTTATTTCTCTTTCTGCTGCTTCATTGTTGGTGTATAGAAATGCCACCGATTTCTGTACATTGATTTTGTATCCTGCAACTTTGCTGAAATCACGGATCAGTTCTAGTAGGCTTTTGGTAGATTCCGTCGGGTTTTCCATGTAAAGTATCATGTCATCTGCAAAAAGTGAAAGTTTGACTTCCTCCTTGCCAATCTTGATGCCTTTTATTTTGTTTTGTTGTCTGATTGCTGATGCTAAGACTTCCAACACTATGTTAAATAGCAGTGGCGAGAGTGGACACCCCTGTCGTGTTCCTGATCTCAGGGGGAAGGTTTTTCAGTTTTTCCCCATTGAGGATGATATAAGCTGTGGGCTTTTCATATATGGCTTTTATGATGTTTAAGTATGTTCTTTCTATCCCGACTTTCTCGAGAGTTTTTATTAAGAAAGGGTGCTGTATTTTGTCAAATGCTTTTTCTGCATCTATTGACAGGATCATATGGTTCTTATCTTTTCTTTTGTTGATGTGATGTATCACGTTGATTGATTTGCGAATATTGAACCAGCCCTGCAACCCAGGGATGAATCCTACTTGATCATGGTGGATAATTCTCTTTATGTGTTGTTGGATTCGATTTGCTAGTATCTTATTGAAAATTTTTGCATCCATATTCATCAGGGATATTGGCCTGTAATTCTCCTTCTTTGCTGTATCTCTATCTGGTTTGGGAATCAAAGTGATGCTGGCTTCATAGAATGAGTCCGGGAGTTTTCCTTCCGTTTCAATTTTTTGGAACAGCTTGAGGAGGATAGGAATTAACTCTGTTTTAAATGTCTGGTAAAATTCCGCAGGAAAGCCGTCTGGTCCAGGGCTTTTATTTGCTGGGAGATTTTTGATAACTGATTCTATTTCTTCACTAGTTATGGGTCTGTTCAATTTTTCTATTTCTTCCCGTTTGAGTTTTGGTAGCGTGTGGCTATTTAGGAAGCTGTCCATTTCTTCCAGATTGCCAAGTTTGGTGGCATATAATTTTTCATAGTATTCTCTGATGATTGTTTGTATCTCTGAGGGATTGGTTGTAATTTCTCCCTTTTCATTCACGATTTTATCTATTTGAGTTCTCTCTCTTTTCTTTTTGAGAAGCCTGGCTAGAGGTTTGTCTATTTTGTTTATTTTTTCAAAGAACCAGCTTTTGGTTTCATTGATCTGTTCCACTACCTTTTCTGTCTCCATATGGTTAATTTGTGCTCTGGTCTTAGTTATTTCTCTCTTTCTGCTGGGCTTGGGTTGTTTTATTTGTTCTGCTTCTAGTTCCTTTAGGCGCGCGGTTAGAATTTGTGTTATTGATTTTTCTTGTTTCTTGAGATGGGCCTGGATTGCAATATATTTCCCTCTCAGGACTGCTTTTGCTGCGTCCCAGAGCGTTTCGATTGTTGTATTTTCATTTTCATTTGTTTCCATGTATTTTTTAATTTCTTCTCTGATGGCTTGGTTGACCCAGTCATCTTTTAGTAGGTTATTTCTTAGCCGCCATGTTCTTGGATATTTTCCAGGCTTTCTCCTGTGGTTGATTTCAAGTTTCAAAGCATTGTGGTCTGACAGTGTACACGGTATGATCTCAATTCTTTTATATTTATTCAGAGCTTCCCTGTGCCCCAGAATGTGATCTATCTTGGAAAATGTACCGTGTGCAGTTGAGAAGAACGTAAATTCCTTTGCTTCTGGATGAAGGACCCTAAAGATGTCTGTGAGGCCCATCTGTTCTAATGTGTCATTCAGGGCTATTGTTTCTGTGGAGATTTTCTGATTTGTGGATCTATCCAATGCTGAGAGTGGAGTGTTGAGATCCCCTACTATTAGGACATTTTTATCGATGAGGTTGCTAATGTTTGTAATTAGTTGTTTTACAAATTTGGGTGCCCCCAAATTCGGTGCGTAGATATTTACAATTGTTAGCTCTTCCTGCTGGATGGTCCCTGAGACTATTATATAATGTCCTTCTTCATCTCTTATTACATCGTTCATTTTAAAGTCTAATTTGTCTGATATAAGTGTGGCTACTCCGGCTTTCTTCTGCCTTCCAGTAGCATGGTAGATAGTTTTCCATCCCCTCACTTTCAATCTGAAGGTGTCTTCAGGTTTAAGATGAGTTTCTTGAAGACAGCAAATAAATGGGTCTTGTTTTTTAATCCATTCTGTTATCCTGTGTCTTTTGATTGGCGCATTTAGTCCATTTACATTCAGTGTTAATATTGAAAAATATGGGCTTACAGTCACTGTATTATCTGTAGGTTTCATGATTGTAAGGCTGTCCCTGGCAGTTTGTGTTCTTTGCAGGTTTGCCTTCATAGAATGCCCCTCAGGATCTCTTGCAGTGCCGGCTTATTTGTGATAAATTCTTTCAGTTTTTGTTTGTTGGGAAAAACCTTGATCTATCCTTCTATTCTGAATGACAGGCTAGCCGGATACAGAATTCTTGGTTGCAGGTCCTTCTTGCTCATCACATTGAAGATATCCTGCCATTCCTTTCTGGCTTGCCAAGTTTCTGTAGATAAGTCTGCTACTACCCTTATAGGTCTCCCTTTGTATGTTAGGGTTCTTTTGTCCCTAGCTGCTTTCAGGATTCTCTCCCTATCTTTGTATTTTGCCAGCTTCACTATGATGTGCCGTGCAGAAGGTCTATTCAAGTTACGTCTGAGGGGAGTTCTCTGTGCCTCTTGGATTTCCATGCCCTTTTCCTTCCTCATGTTGGTGAAGTTCTCAGAAATGATTTGTTCAAGAACCCCTTCGACTCCTTTCTCTCTCTCTTCTTCCTCTGGGACTCCTATGATACGGATATTGTTTCTTTTGAGTTCATCGCTCAGCTCTCGAATTCTCCTTTCCTGTTCCTGGATCAGCTTCTCTCTCTTTTTATCTGCTTCCTCTTTTTCAATGATTTTGTCTTCTAATGCACTAACTCTTTCCTCTACCTCTTCAATCCGTGCTGTGGCTGCTTCCAGTTTCCCCTGTATTTCTTCCAATGTCTTCTTTAATTCTTCCTGACCGTTTTTAAGGTCCTTGAACTCTGCCGCGTGGGACCCCTTGCATTCTTCTAAGCTTTTTTCAAGGCCAGCGATTAGTTTTATGATTGTCATTCTATATTCATGTTCTGTTATGTTGCTTATATCTGTTTTCATTAATTCTTGAGCTGTCACTGCTTCTTGTGGATTCTTTTGAGGAGAATTCTTCCGTCTCGTCATTTTAGCTGGATGTGTTTTGGGTTGTTTCTTGAAGTTGCCCTGGAAAGGAAAACAGACTGACAGACAAACAGAAAACAGAAATACTCAAACGTACTAACAAATGATACAGACAAGCGGTTCACAACAGCAAAAAGAATAACAAATGACACTCTGAGGACAATGTCCTGAAATACCAGCTACACGGTAAGGACAGGGTGTGTACTGTGCTGGTGGCAGAGCGTCTACAGAGAGAATAATGACAGTTCCGGGGGAAAGAAGGAAATGGTCTTTGCCCAGGTAGAGTGACTAAAGAGCTTAATCCAGACTGAGAGAAATCAGAATAAGGACGGTTACAAGGAAAAAGGAATGAAGACAGAAATTGCTCGGGTGAGATTATGTGGCCTGGTTATTCCAGAGAGAGAATAAGGGAAGTACAGAAGGAGATGAAAAACATGCCTTTAGAGAGTGGAATAAGATTTTGTTTAAGTCAGCCAGGCCTCTGGATAGTCAGCTCAGGAGTGGGGATCAGTAAGAAGAATAACGGGGAGCATCTATTTTTAAAAGAAATGACCTGGAGTTACTCCAGGCAGCGGTCTGGACTTGGCCTCTGTAGCTCCCGCGGAGAAGTGTCACTCCTGCGTAGATGGGCGTGGTTTAGTGTAGGCGGGAGTTCTCCACTGAGGCAGGGATGGCTCAGGGAGTGACTTCCTGGGGCTGGTGCTTGCGGGCCCCTAAGACAACAATGGCGTCCCTTCCGTCCTTTGTTCCCAGTCCCAGGGCTTCCACTCGCCTCCTTGTTTGTGTCCTTAGTCCGCTATGGGCACCGGCGCAGTGCGGTCCACTGGAAGGTGGGCGCCTGCCTGCTTGCCACCCCCCAACCTTCTGCAAATGTGTCAGGGTTAGAGGTGCTCCACAGGCGACTGGGGGCCCCCCCGGCAGCCGGTCGCGCTGAGGGCTCCCCGCTCGCCTGGCCGGGGCGACTTGTGCACACTCCGCACTCAGGCGACCACGGTAGCGGCAGTCCCAGCGTTTGATCGCACCCCACAGGGCCCTCCGAGGCGACTAGCGCCTGATCCGGGCTCAGGCGGGCAGCGGCAATGGTCCCAGGTCCCCAGCTCTCCAGGGGATGGTGGCGCAACTGGCGCACAATCCCTGTTGAGGTGGTCCCAGCGATGCAGCAGTCCCAGCAGTTTTTCGCTTTCTACCGGGCGCCCCAGTGGCAACTAGCGCGCACTCCCCGTTCCGCCAGCAGCAGCGTGGCGGTCCAGCGGTTTTTTGCTCCCCACCGAGTGCGGCGGTGACTAGCGCTCACTCCCCGCTCCGCCGGCAGCCGCGTGTCTGTCCCAGCATTTTTTCGCTCTCCACGGGGCGCAGCAGCGACTAGCGTGCACTCCCCGTTCCGCCGGCAGCAGCCCGCGATCCCGCGGTTGTTCGCTCAGGGGGCAGGAGGCGGCAGCGGTGCCTGGCGCTCACTCCCCGCTCCAGCAATAGCAGCGGCAGCGGTCCCGCTATTGCTCCCTCCTCACGCTGCTGGCGGCTAAGCAACTCGGCCGGGCGGGCTGACTGTGCCTCCGTCCGCGGTCCCGCACAAGGAGAGTTCTGCTGGGTTCTGCTGTTAGACACAGAGTTTCTCCTCCTAAGCCCTGTCTTTAGGGGCTGGATGTTGGTGGACTCCCCCTCTCTGTAGCTCTCCTTCGGATGTTGGGGACTTTCCCCGCTGTCCCCGGCTCACCCTCCCCCCAGCTCAGTTTCCCGAGTTTGTTTTGTCCGTTCTCAGTTAGACTCACGGTCTTAGGGCGTTGTCTATGTTTCTTGTGTTCCTTGTAAGCTGCTACACCTTTTCTGCCAGGTTCTTGGAGTTGAGAATCTCTCTGTTTCGGTCCCTCTCAATTCAAAAAAACAAGGGAAACTTTGGTCCTCCCTACTCCTCCGCCATCTTGGTCCCGCCTCTTGCAACCTGGCCCCCCGAGGATGCCCATCCAGTGCACCCGCGCCCTCGGGCCTGTGAGGAGGGCGCGGGCTTCAGGGACCCTTCCTCGCTCCTGCTCGCTCCCCGCGGCGTTCTCTCTGCTGCTTCTTCTCCCTCTTCCTTTGGGCTCCTGTTGCTCAGCAGGCGCCTGCCGCCACCAGCCCCAGGCACTCGGGCTAGTCCAGCCCCAGCCCGGCGAGAGGATGGATTTGGACAGCAGACACCGCCACCAGACCGCCAGTGAGGGCCAGCGCCGAGACCGAAAATGAGTTTTAATATTAGGACATTGCTAGACTTTTAGAATGAAAAGAGAAACGTTCTATCTTTCCATTTCCTGAGTTCCTTTGAATAATAAGAACCACATGTTCCTTGAAAGGTCACAAGAATTCCCCGAAAACACTGCCTGTATCTGGGGGTTGTTTTAGGATGAGACCTCTGACTACCATTTCAGTTTTTGCAATGGAACCATCAAGGATTTAGGTCTTCTGACCCTGTAGTTAATTTTAATAATTAAATTTTGAAAGTCTCTTCTCCATTGGTAGTGGTTTTTCTCATTCTTTTAGGGATCAAGGCTGCTAACGGTTTGCCATTGTATTTCTTATTAGTATTTTATAAGAATGTGTTTTAGTTTTATCAAAGTTCATTGTTTGCCCTGTTTGCCCTATTTCATGAATTTCTGCTTTTATCTGTTAAATTTTCTTTTCTTTTTCTTTCTTTTGTTTTTCTCTTTACATTTTGAGTCATTTGCTAGCTTTCAGAGTTCATTTCCTTTCCCCTTGTTTTCTCTGTGCCTTTACTACAGAGTCCTCGTTGTCTAAGTAGAAACTCCGGGCAGGTGCCAAGCATGACTTTCCACTTTACCCAAGAGTGACAGAATGCCACTCAGTTTTGCTTTGATCTCCAAGGACATATATCTTTTTCTTCTTTTTTCGAGTGGGATATTATTCTCTCTGTTACTTTTTTAAAGTTTTTACGTAAATTGCAGTCAGTTAACATACAGTATAATATTAGTCTCGGGTGTACAGTGTGGTGATTCAACACTTCCCTACATTCTGTGTTATTTCTAATCTCTGGTCTTATTGCATTGTCATTAGAAAATTAGCCTGAGTGTCTACCATATTTTGAAATTGATTGAGACTTTTTTTGTTTAAAATGATATACATTTTTGTAGATATTCCATGTGCGCTTACAAAGAATGTGTATTCACTATTGGGTTCAAAATTCTGTATGTTACTATTGAAAACAATCCTGCGATTTCAATACTGAAAAGCCTATGTCATTTATTTTTGTTTATTTAATCAATCATTTTAGAAATTTGCCAGATTCTCTCATTTTGACTATTCTCACTTCGATTCAATCCACTTTTCTTTATATATTTTGACAACATTTGATACCATGTTGTTCAGGCATAAAGGTTCATTGCTATAGTTTTCATAGTTTTTTGTTATAAATATAAACTGTGTCCTATTTAATTCTTTTTGGCTTAGAATTCTGTTTTTCTGATTTCACTGATTTTTGTTGTCCGTTGTTTTGGAAGCATGTGACTACCTTTGTCATCATTACTTTTGCACATTTCTGCATCTTTTAATTTTAGAGATATCCTTGTACATGGCGTGTGGTAGCATATTTATCTTTAATATATCTGATGGTCTATTAATATTGAAAATTATAGAAACTAAGCAGAATTGAGTCCTACTCTGTTCAGGCACTTTTTGAGCACTTTACCCGTTATTTTATATAATGCTCAAACCTACCGTATGCCATGGTTCCTCTGGTTTTCCCTTAATCACAGCTGGAAAAAGTAAGGGATTGAATGCTGATGTGACTTATCCAAGATCAGAGAGCTAATAAAATATTGGGCAGGATTTGAACCCAGCCACTGTGTGAGACACTACACATGAATAGTATTCATAATACTTGCCTTCAGTTTTGTCCCTGACATCTTGTTTTGCAGTGCATTCTGGGAGAATTCCTCCGTTGAGTCTTTCAGCTCCTGATCAGACCTTGAATCAGGCCCTTTGTATATGAAGCACACCTGCTTAGGTTTTCACTTCAAGTTTATTTATTTATTTTGAGAGAGACAGATATAGAGAGGAGAGGGAGAGATAGTCTCCCAAACAGGCTCCGTGGTGTCGGCACAGAGTCCAATGCGGGGCTCAAACTCACAAACCATGAGATCATGACCTGAGTTGAAACCAAGAGTTGGACACTTGACTGACTGAGCCACCAGACACCCCTGCTGGCTTAAGGGGTTCACTTAAGAACTTATTTCTAATTTTCCAGAACTGATTACTTTCGGACATAATAACTTGCTGATTTTAACAGGACATGTGACTAGACAGGCTGACATTTAGGTTCTGAGGGTCCCTTGACTTGTTAGCGTGGGTTCTCCTTGTCCCTCAAAGCAGCTGACAGCTCAGGGCACTGATACTTCTGCCCCAGTATCCACTCTGGACACCACCCGTAGCACAATTTCTTCTTTTATTCAGGAGCAGTGTGAGAAGATTGATCCTGGAGACAAATTCCGAAGCTACCACCAGCCTCATTCCATCTGCTTTATATCTTTGAGAATATTTTTGTGTGTCTTCTCATCTCTGAAAGCATCCTTCCTAGATTTCTGATGCTACTATGGACTTACTCTCTCTTTTGTGTTTCTTGGGTTATTGTAATCAGACTTTCAGAGGGAAGAGGGGTAAATTCATGTGTTTGGTGGATCATCTCCAACTGGAAATCTTTCCATTCTTATTATTCACTAGTTAGAGTCATTGCTACCTAAGACATCAGAAGGGAATTATTTTGTTTCCCAGCCATTCCTCTTGACTTTTTCAGGCAAATGTTACCTCAGCCTAGGAAGCCAAAACCCACAGTCTTGGCATATGGTGGACATGGCTGTGACACTTGACCACAGTACAAGTGGTGTCCCAAAAACCTCCAAAAGAGATCAGACTACAGGTGGAGTCTCTCACACGTGTGTAAGCTATGAACTGACTCCACTCCAAGTAAGATGCTTGATACTGAAGGGGTTATATGACCATTGATGCTGGAAGGTAGGTTGCAAGTGCCCAAACTCTAAATGTTAACTGTATTTTATTTTTACACAGATATATTCACTTGGTTCAAAATTCAAGGGTTTCAAAGCGACATATGATGAAAATTCTCCCTTCCCCCACTCCCATCCAGTTCCCTTTCCATGAACAGCTACGATAACCAGACTTTTACACTTCATTCCAGAGATATTCTGTGCGTGTAAAAGCTGTATACATTTTCCTCTCTAAACTGAAAACATACAAACAGTAGTGCAGTCTACTGCACACATGTTCTACAACTTGCCTTTTTCACTCAACAATATGCATGGGCAATAAATCCACATCTGTTCTTGAACTTCTTCGTTCTTTGCTACAGTTTTAGAACATTTTGTTGTGCGGCTGTGCTGTTATTTAAGCAATCTCCTACTGGCTGATGTCGGGGAGGTAGACCTGCCCTTTGAGGTCCTTGTAGCTGGACTTAGAATCAAATCAACACAAAACAGATTAACAGGAGAAAATAAAATTTGATTATGTATGTAGGAGCAATCCACATGGACTTGGAAGTTCCATGGACAGTGAGGCAACATGAAGCTTATGTGAAGTAAGGAGAAGAAGAGTAGGGCCTGAGGATACCAATGGGAGAAAGGCCATTAGCAGAAAGATGGAAAGAGATGTTTTGAAAAACAGATTGCCTTATTATGCAGATAAGTTTCTTAGGTAAAAGGGAGTCAATGTTAATAGTTCTTTTCCTAGGACAGGCTCTTCTTTTCAATATAAACTTAGGCAGTTGAGGACCAGGAAGGGAGTTTACCACCATCTGCTGTGTTTTGATAACTTTTAACTCAAAATACTATTCATGCCAACTTGGCCTCTACACTGACATTTAGCTCATCTCTTGTCTGTACTGTTACAGTGTTGCTAGGCTATGCTCATATCCTTTCTCTTATCTGCAGATATGGGGAAATTCCTAAAAAAGAGATTGCTGGTTCAAAGGGTATGTGCATAGATGTTGTCAAATCATGCTAAAGATTGTAGTCATTTACACAGACACGAGTAATTTATGACAGTGCTCATTTCCCGTATCCTCAATAATACAGTGTACTATCAAGCTCTAGGATCTTGGCCAGGGTCTGGTAGGTGAAAAGTGATGTCACCTTGTAGTTTCAATGTGAAATGACTTACTATAAGTGAGATTGAATGTCATTTTATCTTTAAGATCCATATATACTTTCTTTTCTCTCATTTCATATCATTTGCATATTTTCTTGAGAAGTTATTGGTCTCTCTCTTGTGGAGGGAAATTATTCTTGAGACATGAATTGAGTTGCAAATACTTTTCCAGTTTATTATTTGTCTTCTGACTTTGCTTGTTTATGTGGGGTTTTCATGTGTAGATTTTTCCCCTTTACCTTTAAATAATGGACTCTACCAATATCTTATTTGATGGTGGCTAGGTTTTATGTCATATCTAGAAAAGGCCGCCCCAGTATTGATTCTAAACAGTTATCATTATTTATTCTAATGTTATGTTATCATGTTTACATTTAATTATTAGATCAACTAGAATTTATCCTGGAGTCATGTGTGAGATCTGAATTGAACTTTATTTTTCTTCAAAATTGTTCTTTCCATATTCACTTTGGAATGGGACTTTTTAATTCTCTCCTTAAAAAAATAATATCCTGTTGGTATAAGAGTGGGGATGGCATCACTTTCATAATTAATACACTCTCCACTACGGGTACTGTTATGATGATGAATCTTCTTTTCCAAGAATATGAATTTCCATTTGTTCTTTGTGTCCCAGAGAAGGGCTCTAAATCTTTCTTCAGATGAATCGTGCACCTAAGAAATGTTTATTCCACTGAGGGCGGTGGCAATTTAAAAAGAAGAAGAAAGAAAGAAAGAAAGGAAGAAAGAAGAAAGAAAGAAAGAAAGAGAGAGGGAGAGAGAGAGAGAGGGAGGGAGGGAGGGAGGAAAAAGAAAGGCAGGGAGGGAGGAGGGAAGGAAGGAAGGAAGGACAGAAGGAAGGAAGGAAAAGAGAAGGAAGGAAGAGAAGGAAAAGGAAAGGAAGGAAGGAAGGAAGGAAAGAAGGAAGGAAGGAAGGAAGGAAAGAAGGAAGGAAGGAAGGAAGGAAAGGGAAGGGCAGGGAAGGGAAGGGAAGGGAAGGGAAGGGAAGGGAGGAAAAGGAGGGAGGAAAGGGAGGGAGGGAGGGAGGAAGGAGGGAAGAAACCCTGACAGATTAACTCAACAATGTTTGCTTTACACTCTTGTAAAAGCAGGTTAGCTGGTGGCTCTCTGTCCTGTGATTCAGGCATCCAGGCTCTCTCCATCCTGAGGTGGTGCTGTTGAACATATGTCTTCCAAAGTTCCTGTGGCAAGGAGACAGCACGGAGGAGCCCCCAAGCTCTCAATTCCCTAGGCCTAGAATTGATATACTTCCTCCATCACATTTCACTGGCCGAATTCATCGCTAGGCAACCTAGCTGCAAAGAATCTATAAGAGTATCTCCCTTGTGTACCCAGGAGATGGAGGAGGACACTGGGAGTCTCTCTCTCATTCCAGCAAAACTACTAAGCAGGCATGAAGGTAAACTAAAGAAACATTCTGGTCTTACAAAGACTCAGAACAGAACATTTGATTCCAAGGCATCTTCTCTCAGGAAGTTACCAGAGGGGATGAGCCTCCAAAATAAAGGAGTAAACTGAGGAAGATGGTAACATAGGATGAGGAAACAAAGACTCTAACCCACGTCTGAGTCAAAGGATATTGCCAGGAAGATGGTGAACATCCCAGGCGAGTGGCTGGCCTTTATCTGAAAGTGTGTAGCCTAGAGCTACCACTTTGAGGGAAGACCCACCTGAGAAGGAACCAGCAGAGGGGAAGCTACCCAAGGGGCAGTGGGGTGCCTGGGCCTGGGGATGTGGGCCAACAGCCTACATCGAGCTCTCCCTGAAGCTGTGCCTCTTCTTACAGAATTTAATCACACAAACCAACAACTTCCCCGTGTGCTTTAGTTGGTTAGGGTCCCATTCTCTGTCACTTGTAATAAAAACACAAAACAAAACAAAACAAAAAAACACTTCAGACTGAGACCAGGAAACAACACAAACAGAAGAAATAAATCTTGTCCTCAAGGAATTTTAAATATTTTGGGGTAAATTTTATCCAGCATCAACTATTAGGTATTGCCTCTGCCTCTAGACTCTAATCTATAAAGACTATGTACTTTTGGCTGATTTCCTTGCATACAGTGGGCCTTAGGAGCTGGACAGTTTCAGAAATGAAAACTTCCTTGTCTTGATCTTGGTATTCTTTTACAAAAGCATTCACTATTTAAACATTGCAACATCTTTTCATTTTTATGAAAAAATTTTTATTTTTTTATCTAAAGGAAAGAAACACAGATGTTTCCAAAGGTTTATCACGGATAGAAACACTGGGAGCAACGTCGTAGAGATCATTAAGAAAACTGTCATACACCCATACAATGGAACCCTAAATTATTTTAAATAATTTCATTAAAAATATATTTCTGGCATGGAAAGTTATTCACAATATATTATTAGGTGAAAGAAGTCAGGTGGCCAACCAGTTTGCTAGTTTTTAAAAATGGGCAAAATATTTTAAGTCATTTTCTGAGTGTTGAGATTTCAAAGGAAGTTTCTTATTTTCTTTTTGATTCTTTTTTTCTTAATTTTCTACAATTGGTATGGATTAGTTTTACAATGAGAAAAAGGTGTTTATAAGATAGTGAGTTCAAACAAAGGTATTTTGTCAGCATTAAACATGAGAGTAAGCAGCAGAAATATTTTTACCTGGATCTCGAGACTCTTTTACAAAAGCACATACTATTTAGACACTGTAACATGTCCTCAGCTTTCCTTTCCAGAGAAGTTACAACTGAATGTGAAAATTTAAAACATATCGCTGTGTGGCATAAATCATATCGCCATCATATGCAAGAAGGTGTTCTTCAAAGAATTTTTAATTCAGTAAGCAAAATAGAATAGACATATTATGAATTTTTAAAAATAATTCTGGGCCTAGACATTAACATTTGTTCTTCAGGCCCTTTGTTGTTGAGATATGACCTCCAGCAGACTAAATTATGTGGGTTCCCCATGCCAAACAAATCAATACCACTTTAATAAAGCAACATATAAATAAGAAAAAACTGACAGGTTCACCCTGAATCTTGCCCGTCCATGTTTAAACTAGAATTAGACCTGTAAGTCTGAAAATATGCCTATCATTACAAATATTGCTAAACCAAGTATAATCTTTTTATATCTGAATTTGATCTAAAAGTGCCCAAATTACCTGTAATGGTTTTCATTATGACTTCAGGCCCTCATAAGTGAAAGTATCACTTTAAAAAAATTTTCTCCATCCTCCATAAATCTCATTAAATAAAGATAACTGTGTTCCAACAACATCTACCATATTAAAAGAGTTTGTTTTCCCAATCGTTTTTACCAGAAGACATGTTCAAACTATGGTTATTCAGAGTAAGAAAAAACAAAACAGCACTCTATAGCCTATGGTATAACCGCAAAACAAATTTCCCTAAGTATCGTAAAAAAAAAAATAATAATAATCACAGTACTTGTGTCCTAAAACACAATTTAGTGAGAATTCATATCAAACATATCTGAGATCTACAAATATCTTTAAATGTACCCCTCAAATATTTATTTATTTATTTATTTATTTATTCATTTATTTATTTATAATCTTTACCTCCAACATGGGGCTTGAACTCACGACCATGAGATCAAGAGTCACATGCTCTTCCAACTGAGCCTGCCAGGTGCCCCAAAACATCTTTAAATTTAATATCATGGCATGTGAGTTGCTACTACTTTGCTTACTTTATATTAATTCACTTTATCCTCTTAAACACATTTCGATGATAAAAGATACCTTTCTCCTTTCACACTTTTAATAGATTACAGTTACTGAGTGTGTAATCTACTATTGACCTGGAGTTGCTAGTTTCCTGCTAGGATAAAGTACAATCTTCATTTAACATGAAGTAGTCACCACTAGATGGTAGTATGAAGTAGTCATTAAATTCCATGTTGTTTAAACTTGGTGTTGATAGTAATATTTTTCTTCAAGGAACAAATCACTCTGAAGGCATCCTTGTCACTCCTATTAGCTCTATCTGCTCCTCTCCTAACTTTAATTTGCTAAATCACCCCACGGAGAAGGAATGACAGCCTCTGATTCACAACGAAATCTGTTACGTAAAGTTCTCTGGGTTAAATAAGATGAGGACTTCTGAGAAGTGATATTAATTCCCTATGTTCTTTCACAGTTACCTTCAAGCTCTAAAAGATATTGAAAAAGAATGCAAATGATAGTTTTCATAGCCAACTAAGCAGAAAAAACAAAATAGCATTAACAACAAACAAAGCTTCACCATTCTCCATGATATATGTAGTTGACAAGCTAAAGCTTTTGTTTATTTTTGTTGCTAAGTCTTGCATGGAAAGAATGTTTCTAGTAGATAGGGTGAATTTTGTCTTTATCAGTGTGGTTCAAGCAATCAGGCTCTGGTTAATACCCTATTTAATCAAAGCATTGCCTTTCCCGCAGCTTCTCTGATGGACATTACTAGTGGGCTCAGTCTCCCAGGAGAACACAATGGTTTCACTCCAGATATCATTTGCCAACTTCACTCTGTGCTGCTGAATTTTTCTATTATTGGTTGGAAAAAAAAAAAGAATTCTACACCATTTATGTGTGAAGGTCACTGTGATGCTAATTTGTAAGATGTAGATATAGCTCTTCTCTCATTTGGGGTCAACTGGTAAGAATGAGTCCATTCTCAGGGTGTCCAGCTGGCTCAGTTGGTGGAGCATATGACTCTTGATTTCAGGGTTGTAAGTTCAAGTCCCATGTTGAGTGTAGAGATTACTTAAAAATAAAATCTTAAAAAAAAAAAGGGTGATTCCATTCTCCAAGGCCCGAATCAGTTCAGTTCAATTCCCAGTAACTCCATTAGAACCAATGTTTCAACTCTCCCCTCCTCAAAAACAAAACAAAACAAAACAAAACAAAAAATCAAACACACACACACACACACACACACACACACACACACAGAACAAATGTTTCCCCTACAACCAACTCAGCCCTGGAATGATTTGCAAGAGGTCGGATAGCAAAGATAACATAGATAGAAATCTGCTAAATAGGAAATAACACTGAATCAGCAAATCTCAAAATTAAATAGCTAAAAGTTATGTTTTCATTTATACTTATTTTTATATTTTCTTCATGAAAGAACACATCCCAGTAATGATCTTTCAGTTCAGTACCTTGAGAAAAAATTCTTGGTATATTTATAAATGTTTAAATATGTCTTATTCCTTTTGGGTTGTTATAACAAAATGCCACAGGCTGGGTGGTTTGTAGCAACAAACCTTTATTTCTCACAGTCCTGGAGGCTGAGAAGTCCAAGTTCATGGTGTCAACAGATTCAATGTCTGTTGAGAGCTTCCTGGTTCATAG
This sequence comes from Paguma larvata, assembly GCA_030068075.1. NCBI lineage: Eukaryota > Metazoa > Chordata > Mammalia > Carnivora > Viverridae > Paguma > Paguma larvata. The sequence goes on along the minus strand of CM057827.1, from coordinate 122,494,994 downwards.
ACAGCCATCTTTATGTCCTCACATGGCAGAAGGGGCAAGGAGCTCTCTGGGGTGTCTTTTATAAGGGCATTTAGGCTCCAACCTCATGACCTAATCACCTCCCAAAGGCCTCACTTCCAAATACCCTCATGTTGGGAGTTAGGATTTCAGCATATGAATTGGGGGTGGGGCACAAACACCGAGACCATAAGACCATATGAGTATATGAGAGAGCAAGATAAAGAATACAGCCAATTTTTAATAAGAAAATTGTCCATTATTTTCTCAATAAGAATCTGAACAATTGTTTACTGACCACCATAGTTCTAAGCATTAGGAGGAAAACAAAGAAGCAAAAGATGGAACCTATCCTCAAGAAGACATATGCACACACTCTCATTGAAGAAACCAAGCATGAATTTTTTATAACAGGATAAGGCCTCATGTAACTAGATAGCAGACTGAAAGCCACGTTGAGGGGTCGGAGGAAAGAAAGTCTTCTTGAGCCAGCACAGAAAGATATGGATCCCTGGACAGGAAGTGACTTAAACACTTCATATGCTTCATATAATGTCTTACGAGGTTCATCCGTTCAATAAATGTTTTTTAAAGCAAAGCATTCTGGTGTAGAAGATGGTGGGCACAGAGAGTTCATCACGAGGAACAGACTGGGCAAGCAGGTTGGCATCAGCCTATGGCAGACAGTTCTTGGAAGCCTGGAAAAGGAACTTTTACTCAATTTTTCTGGCTCCAAGTCGACAGCCTGCTTCATAATTGCTGAGAGGGGCTGGGAGCTGATTCTCTGCCACCACATTCCACTCCCCACTGTTTTCATGAGTCACCGCTGTGCCACTGAGTGGCGGTGCCTATTGCCAAACTCTATGTGGGGCTGGTACAACCATATCTTCCCTGAAGAGTTGGCACATTGACAAGTCCCATCCCACGCCCCCTGGAAAGATAGCAAGAGCAAGCTCAGAACTTGGCACATGCCTTACTTCAGTCCTCTTTAAGGTGGGGAGCTGGGAAGGTCAGAGTTACAGAAAGCTTAAGAAGAACATTCAGGTGGCTAGGGACAAGGGCTGAGCACTGGGAGCTAGACAGAGTCCTGATGGTAGCTCGGGACCTGGTCTTATATAGTTGGGGGAGAGAATTGAACCTGCAGAGCTGCCAAGGTGATTTTGATTTGTGTGGGTGAAATACAAGGTCAAGAACGCCAGAAACCAACCACCAAATGCAGCAGCAATAAAAGATCTGCTGACCAAGCAAGACTCAGAAACACAGCAATCAGGCTGTGGAATTGGTGAAGGATGCAGAAAAATACAGTCTGGCCTCAAACCAAGATTTTGGACATAGAAAGTCCAAGGAAGAAGAGCAAGAAAAGTGTTTTTCATTGTTTGTTTGTTTTTTTCCCAGTGAATAGCTGGGGAAGAGTTAGATGGGAGAAACAATTGCCCAAATTGAGGAAAAAGTGCTTGGAGGCACCATTTACTGAGTGATTTCTTCCTACCTAAGAAGTACATTATCTTACATCGAATGCCAAAAAAATATAAATCTAGGGATCTTAGAAAGGGCAGGAGAACTGTTGGTGGGAATGCAAACTGGTGCAGCCACTCTGGAAAGCAGTGTGGAGGTTCCTCCAAAGTTAAAAAAAGAACTACCCTATGACCCAGCAATTTCACTACTCGATATTTACCCAAAGGGTACAAAAATACTGATTTGAAGAGGCACATGCATCCCAATGTTTATAGCAGCACTATCAATAATAGCCAAATTATGGGAAAAGCCCAATATCCATTCAATGTCCATTGAATGATGAATGGATAAAGAAGATGTGGTATATGTATATATGTATAATGGAATATTACTCAGCCATCAAAAAGAATGAAACCTTGCCATTTGCAACTACGTGGATGGAACTAGAGCGTATTATGCTAAGTGAAAGAAGTCAGACAGAAAACGACAAACATTATATGATTTCACTCATATGTGGAATTTAAGAAACAAAACAGATGAACATAGGGGAAGGGAAGGAAAAATGAAATAAGATAAAAACAGAGAGGGAGGCAAAACATAAGAGACTCTTAACTATAGAGAACAAACTGAGGGTTGCTGGAGGGGAGGTCAGTGGGAGGATGGGCTAAATGGGTGATGGGTATTAAGGAGGGCATTCATTGGGATGAGCACTGGGTGTTATATGGAAGTGGTGAACCACTAAGTTCTTTTTTTTTAAAGACTATTTATTTTGAGAGAAAGGGAGAGAGAGAGTGCATAGGAGGAAGAGTAGAGACAGAAGGAGTGAGAGAGAATCCCAAGCAGGCTCCATACTGTCAGCACAGAGCCTGACGTGGTGCTTAAACTCACAAACCATGAGACTATGACCTGAGCCAAAATCAAGAGTTGGATGGTTAACTGACTGAGCCACCCAGATTTAGTAGAATCGCTAAATTCTATTCTTGAAAACAATACTATGCTATATGTTAACTAACATAAACTTAAATTAAAAAAAAAAAAGAGAAAGGCAGGATAACACCTAGGTGCCATATTGTAATTGATAGGACCAAAGAAACTCCAAATATTGGAATATAAGTGTATTAGTTATCTATTGCCACATAACAAATTACCCTCAAAACTTAGTGCCTTGAAAAACATATTTATTTTTCTCAGTATGTGGGGTCAGGAATCTGGGCACAGTTTAGTCAAGTTATCCAGCTCAGTGTTTCTTCCAAGCGTTTCAAACCTCAGGCAGGGCTCTGGTCTCATCTGAAGGTTCAGTTGGAGAGGATCCACTTCCAAGGTCACTCACATGGTTGTTGGCAGGATTCCTTGTGAGATGGTAGAATGAGGGTCTTGATTTCTCACTGGCAAGTGATCAGAGGCTGCCCTCAGTTTCTTGCCACGTGAGCTTCACCAGCTTGTTTTATCAGAGCAAACAGACAAAAAGAGTCAGAAAGAGACAGTGTACAAAAAAGATGGAAATCAGTCTCTTTTAACCTAATCTCAAAAGTGGCATCCCATCACCTTTGTTGTATTTGATTCATTAAAATCATGTCAGCTAGGTTCAGCTCATCTACACAAGGGCAGGGACCTATGAAGAGTGAATACCAGGAGGTGGGGATCATTGGGAGCCGCATGGGAAGGGGTCTACTACCAGGGGATTGGAAGAGTAGAAATATCATGGACCACAGGAGGATAGTCAGGATGGAAGTCATTTAGGGACTCAGATAACGAGCTGAGTTGTGTTCCTGGTGCAGCATCCAGAAGGACAACCCACTGCCATTTGAGCCATGGAGAGCTCAAGAAAGGAAGCAAGCTGGAGACCTAGATTAGGAAGCATCCCATTTTGACCATGTGCAAGACATGTATACTTAATTTCATTGCACACATCTGCACAATAAATTGGTCTGCTGTCTGAACAATCAAGTCTTTTCTTGAGAACTCTAAAGGACTCCTCCTGGGATGTGCACTTTTCATCAATTTCTTCCTGATTCTCAGAGAACTGACTGATGAAACTGACCTTGGCCATGGTGTTGAACCACACAGGCAAAGGAAACCACTTAGATTTTTTTTTTGAGACAGAATAAGGCCTAAAAATTGTTTTGCCTTGATTGCTGTTGTTACTTTTCTAGAAATGGTATCTTCCTATTTTAGACAAGGATGTAACATCTGCCTGTTCTCTCAAAGCTCTTGTGGGAGCCAAATGCAATAATGTTCATAAATGCATTTTGAAAAGTTTTTTTTAAAGGACAAATGTCAGATATTCAAACCACATACTGGTATGATCATTGCTGTTGCTTTTTAAAAAAGAACCATTGGGGCGCCTGCGTGGCACAGTCAGTTAAGCGTCTGACTCTTGATCTCAGCTCAGGTCATGATCTCACAGTTTGTAAGTTCGAGCCCTGCATCGGGCTCTACACTGATGGTACAAAGCCTGCTTGGGATTCTGTCTCTCCCTCTCTCTGCCTCTCTCCTGCTTGTGCTCCCCTCTCTCTCTCTCTCTCAAAATAAATAAATAAACTTAAAATAAAAATAAATAAAAATTTAAAAAGAACAATTTATCAGAAAAGATCAAAGGTTTTGGCTTTTACCACTCCCTCTGTTCCTAGAATAGCTAATTCCTAGATCCCAAGAGGAGGCCTCTTCTTTATGACTTTGAGATTTGTACCTTCATCTCACCCTTCTGACGTCTGAGTTCAGGCCCTTCTCTTCTCAGGCAAAGTTCACACAGTCCTCATGCTTATCTCCATGTGCTACTTCCTTTTGCCACATCTTTCTCAAACACTTCTTATCACCATGTCACTCTCTGTGTGAGGCACAGAGCTCTCAGCTCACACTTGGGGCCTCTTGTCTCTCACCAACAGATCCCATCCCACCAGCCCCATACCCCCTCTGCCCAGACCCGTGGCCTTCCTGAGGTTTTGCCCCTGTGACCTTCTCCTTCTGTACAAGTAGAGGGCACGGGTCTCTTCTCTGATGCCTTGCACCTGTCATGATTGCTCACCCTCAACTTTCCACTTTTGTGCTGGATACACTTCAACCCTCTTCCTGTCTTAAATATTGTCTTGAAATCCTTATCTGGTCATTTAAAAAAATCCTAGATGTTGGGGCACCTGAATGGCTCAGTCGACTGAGTGTCCGACTTCAGTTCAGGTCAATGATCTCGAGGTTGATGGATTCGAGCCCCACATCAGGTTCTGTGCTGAGCATGGAGCCTGCTTAGGATTTTCTGTCTCCCTCTCTCTCTGTGCCTTCCTTGCTCACCCATACTCTCTCTCTCAAAATAAGTAAATAATCTTTAAAAGAAAAAAAGCTTTAAAAAAATCCTAGATGTCACTAACTGAAGATACACTTATTTTTTTAATTTATTGTCAAATTGGTTTCCAGTGCTCATCCCAACGAGTGCCCTCCTCAATGCCCCTCACCCACTTTCCCCTCTCCCACACACCCCCCACCGGCACATGTACCCCAATGTTTATAGCAGCACTTTCAACAATAGCCAAATCATGGAAAGAGACTAAGTGTCCATCAACTGACGAATGGATAAAGAAGATGTGGTATATATATACGTATATATATACCACACAATGGAATACTATGTGGCAATGAGAAAGAATGAAATCTGGCCATTTGTAGCAACGTGGATGGAACTGGGGGGTATTATGAAGATACATTTAATCACCACAATTGCTCAATAAAGTAAATATAATAACCCTTATTTTAGGGTTGAGGAAACTGAGCCTGAAGGCTACACAGTTAGTAGAGGTCAGAGCCAATATCCAAACCCAGGTCCATGGTCTCTTTCTACCCGGGATGCCTCCTGATATCTCCCATAGTGGATTGTGAGACACTGTGTTCTCTGAGTCCTTTGACTCCCCACAAGAACTGGGGATTTTGTCCCAGGGTAGAAAACAAAGTGATATGCACAAACTCCTGACAGACACAGACATTTCTGCCACCATTTATTAAATGCTGATAAATTTTAATGGATAAAAAAAGGTTACCTTGTATTTTGTGGGGAAAAAAAAGAAATGTTAATGAAATTGTTATAGTTCTGGTAACAGTGCATGTCCGTATTAAATATAAAGGCTGAAAATGTTCCATTTCTGGTAGGTTAAGTCTGACTCTGTCCATTAAATATCTACATTAAATGAAGTATCATGCTGTCTTAAGATTTCTTCATTTACATGAAGAGACTCCAGGGTGTAACACTTTAATCTATAAAAAGTACTAACTAAAAGTAACCGTTACCATGGCAACACACTGCATGCATTAGTAGCCTTCAAAGGCAAAGCACTTTGGAAATGAGCATTTAAAGATACTCCAGACTAATCGAAACTCTGGGGAATGGATTTTAAATCACTTTTAATGCTTGGAGTTTCATTATTAGGTTCAGAAGTAGATCACAGAGCTTGCCCCATACATATACTATTTTTAAATTAAAGGGCACTATTTCATCAGTGAGCAACTGCTGATTTTCTATGTGTGTATTTCTTGAAGAACTCAAAAATGAAGTTTAAAATGTGTCTAGATGGGTAAGGTCCACAATTAACTGTGACAATTTGGCAAGAGAAGATCTAGGGGTTGTAGGGTACTCCTCCTATGTGAAGTCATACCAATAGTCAGAGCAATAAGACAATCTTGTTCAGGCAGAGGAAACACAAAGAGATAAATGCGGCCTGCAGGAGAGCCCACAAACAACCACACATAGATCTGGGATGGGCACAGAAAAGCAGTACCACTCCAGACCAGAGGGGAAAGACGGATGTGTTAGGAGCAGTGATTGGGAAAACCACCTCAATAAATGGACAGCATAGAGTTTGATCCCTACCTCACACTATACAAAAAAGGCAAAGTCCTATTGGATTCAATACCTAAATATAAAAAGTAAAACCATATACCTTCACAAAAAGGTGACAAGCAATGTCTTGGACACCTTGAAGAGGAGATTATTCGGACAAGATCTTTTTTTTTTTAAGTTTTATTTAAGTAATCTCTGCACCCAACGTGGGGATCAAACTTGTGACCCCAAAGCAAGAGTTGCATAATCTTCCTACTGAGCCGGCCAGGTGCCCTTATAAATAAGATCTTAAATGCTGACTCTGATGGATAAGATCACATAAAAACTAAACATTTCTTTTCAGTGAAGTCATCTTAGTGAAGTTAGCACATTACTACTGAGCACATGAAATGTGATTCGCATAGCAGACTAGTATAACCAAGCTACTGAATTCTTAATTTTACTTAACTGTAATTAATCGTAATTCTAATAGCTGCATGGGACTAGTGGCTATCCTAATGGGTGGCAGAGATCTAGAATATATGAGGAACGCTACAAATCAATAAGACAGAAAACTAAAAATTTGAATAGGCAAAAAGAAAAGAAAATGACCTTACCTAAGCTTTTTACCTGAATTCTCCTCCATTTACATTTCCTTGCTTACTGTATTTTTCTTTTGTTGTATATATTTCTACAATGTGCTCCAAATCCCTTTCTGGAAGTGAAATGAAACATAGATACCTAGTACCAGCCCCCTCCCAGGGACGAGCTACTCTGGCTGAGGCTAGCCTTACAGGGTCTTTGAGTTTCTCCAGGTGGGGCTAGCACTGGCCAGTGATGAAGCTCCACACTCTCTTGCGATGTCCACAGGCCCAAGCTTTGTGGGAAATTGTAAAGTCAAGTTCATTTTAAATAAGAAATAGAAATAGATTTATCAACTGCTTAATGAGAATCTAAGATTGTAAACAAAAGGTTTAGTGATGTTTCCAACTCCAAACAAGCTTACTTACATTGTTTTATTTTTCATCCTGATAAGTGTACTGTGTAATCCCCTTCACTTATTTTTTAAAAATGTTTATTTATTTATTTTGATAGAGATAGAGACAGTGCAAGCAGTCAAGGGGCAGAGGGAGAGGAAGAGAGAATCCCAAACAGGCTCCATGCTGTCAGGGCAGAACCCAAAGCTGGGTTCGAACTCACAAACTATGAGACCTGAGCCCAAACCAAGAGTCAGACATTTAACCAACTGATTCACCCAGGCACCCCAATCCTCTTCAGTTTTTTGACCCATCCTCCAACCACCTCCCCTTTGGTAACCATCAGTTTGTTCTCTATAGTTAAGAGTCTATTTCTCATCTTGCCTATCTCCCTTTTTCTCCTTTTGTTTGCTCATTTGTTTTTTTTTTCTTAAATTCCACATATGAGTGAAATCATATAACATTTTTCTTTCTCTGACTGATTTATTTCACTTAGGTTTATACTCTCTAGCTCCAACCATGTTGTTGCAAATAGTAAGATTTTATTCTTTTTTATGGCTGAATTATATTCTGTTGCATAAATGTAGGTATATATGTATACTTCTTTATCTGTTCATCTGGTGATGGACGCTTAGGCAGCTTCCATATTTTGGCTATTGTAAATAACACTACAATACACACAGAGGTGCATGTTTTTATTTGACTTAGTGTTTTTGTATTTTGGGGGTAAATACTCAGTAGTGCAATTACATTACAGTAGTGTGATCACCATACACAAAAATAAACTCAAAATGTATTAGAGACCTAAATGTGAGAACTGGAACCATAAAAGTCTTTGAAGAGAGCACAGGCAGTAATTTGCTATAGCAACATTTTTCTAGATATATCTCCTGAGGCAAGGGAACTAAGAGGAAAAATAAACTGTTGGGACTGCATCAAAATAAGAAGCTTCTGCACAGTGAAGGAAACAGTCAACAAAACTAAAAGACAACCTACTGAATGGGAGAAGATATTTGCAAATGACATATCTGAGAAAGGGTTAGTATTCAAAATGCATAAAGAACTGATACAACTCAATACCCCCAAAACAAATAGTCCACATGTGGCATTCTTTTTGTGTTTCCATAATTAAGAAAAAATTTTAACTTTGTGTTAGCTTTTAGTCAAAAATAAAATGAAAGAAAGTGTATTAGTACTTAAACTGAAAAGGAACAATATTTCAGATTATTCTTGTTATTGTACCCTCAGAGACAGATAATCCAGGTAGAGTGGTCCAGAGGAAAGGGACACAAAAAGGATGAGGGGTTCTCCATGGGAAGCCAGGAAAGAATTTAGTCTTCCATGCCAGGAAGATGGCATTGAAGCCATGTGGCTATGCTATACATGTCACTGAAGAGGAAACATGGATAACACAAACATTGTTTTGTTCAGAAAAATACTATGACCGAGGAACTATATATTCCCTGTATTAGGTCACAAAAGCAGGTAGTTTACCAAGCCAGAGGTATTAATATGAAGGATATGAAATTGTCCTTTTTCCAGGACAAAAATGGCCCACAAAAATGACAACTTAAGATGGTCCAACCATTCAGCTCTCAACCCGAAAAGGCATCTGAACCTCCCTGAGAGATGAGAGGAGAGGTTGCGTGTTTAAGTGTTTGAGTTTCAGGGATGAACAGGACAGACAAGCTTCAGGCCCAAAGGGATGTGAATGGAGAGGCAAGAAGCAGAGCGACAGCCAAATGCCTGCAGAGAAATTTGGGCCCTCAGGCATCAGTACCACCAAAATGAAATAAAATGAAGTAAAGTAAATAAAAGGAAGCTGGAAAGCGCCAGATCTATCCTCACAATAGATACTATTGATCTTCAAAACTCCAAGCCAAGCACTGTGGCTTCAACATATTTTTCTTAAGTTGATGAATCTTTAGAGTAAAGTAGCTATGGGAACAAGCACCAGTGTTTTCCACAGAGCCTAGAGGACAATGCTTCTCTCCACAGGTGCTCTGGGCTGAGCACACAGGCCATGCCTGCTTATGTTCGTGGGTGCTCAGTGGCGAGGGGAGGCCTGCAGAAGGGGGCCACTTTGACCCAAGCACAGGTCAAACTCTGGTTTAATTGGCTATGAAATCTCTTCTGTTCATATTTTATCATGAATAATAATGGCTCATGTTTTCTTTCATTAAAAATGCATCATAAAGTTTGGGGGAAGAATAAGACAAATATACTAGGTGATTTCAAAACTAAAGCTCTGTGTCTATGGAGTTAAAAAAAAAAATACATCATAAAGATATATCCCATTCAGGGGCCCCTGGGTGGCTCAGTTGGTTAAGCATTGGACTTGGGCTCAGGGTTTGTGAGTTTGAGCACACAGCCCGCTTGGATACTCTGTCTCCTTCTCTCTCTGCCTCTCCTCTGCACTCTTTCTTTCTCTCTCAAAATTAAATAAACATTAAAAAAAAAAAAAGAAGTATCCCATTTAGTTCTGAAACATCATGAAGTGATTTAGTAACTGTGGTAAAAATGATTTAAATGTTCAAAATAAGACTGCCTCTATAAAACTTCTTCATTTGACTGAACTTCCCATACAAGTTGGTTGGGCAACTTGTTACTTTTTTTTTTTTTTTAACTGTAAGGATCAAACCTTTGACTTAGAAATGATCTCGGTGTCATTTAAAGCTTTGAGTCAGACAAAACTGGGTTCACTTTGTCTTCAGCCAGTCAGCAAAGTGTGGGCTTCAAGCCTCTTCACTTCCACATGCCTCGGTTTCTTCATCTGTAGTATGGGTTGCTTTGAAAATGAAGAAAGTAGAAATATCTGTCTGTTCTCTTCTCCTTGCAAGGGATTTGCATCCACTTGCTGTCCCTTTCTTATGCTGATACGGAAGAGTGGGTTCTATGATGTGACCTCCAAGGACAAGGGAAGAATGCAGCCCATAGGCATCACCCCAGGCCCATTCCTGAGACAAAACATCAGTTCTGATAAACTCTTCTTAGGAGAGAAGCGAGGAAGTGAGGCCTTAGGGCAGGCAGGCAGGGCAGTCTTCCCTCAGGCCTTGCCTCGACCTGCAGCCCTCCAAAGTCCCAGCCAACTACTTCCAGGGTGCTTTCTTCCTAGATCCCCAATTTCCTCCAGAGCCCAGCTATGATCTTCATTTTCATGGCCTGAGTTCCAAGGCCCCGGAGAACGTGGGAGATGAAAAAGGGAGAGTTTTGCCCCTCTCTCTCTTCTGAAATACAAAATGAGAATTATATTTTAAAGTTATTTCAGAGCAGTGTGGTGTTTTGTTTTCTTTTCTTTTCTTTTTTTATTGTGGTAAAATTATATAACCTAGAATTTACCATCATAACCATTTTTCGGCGTATAGCTCAATGGTGTTAAGTACATTCGTGATGCGCAGCCACCACCACCATCCACATCCAGAACTTTTTCATCTTGCAGAATTGAAATTCTGCACCCTGTTAAACAATAACTCCCCATTCCTCCCTTCTCCCAGCCCCTGGGAGCCCCATTCTACTTTCTGTCTCTCTGAATTTGACTACTCTAGGAAACTCATATAAGTGGAATCATACAGTATTTGTTTTTTTTTTATGACTGGTTTATTTCAATAACACAATATCCTCCATGAATCATAAGGTTTATCTGCATTGTAGCAGGTGTCAGAATTTCTTTCCTTTTTAAGGCTGAATAAATACATCATTGTATGTATAAACCAGAAATTTTGCAAAGCAATGTTTTTATTTTTTTTATTTTTTATTTTTTGTCACGTTTATTTATTTTTGAGAGACATAGAGACAGAGTATGAGCAGGGGAGGGCAGAGAGAGAGGGAGATGCAGAATCCAAAGCAGGCTTCAGGCTCTGAGCTGTCAGCACAGAACCCGACGCGGGCTCGAACTCACAGACCGTGAGATCATGACCTGAGCCCAAGTCGGCCGCCCAAACGACTGAGCCACCCAGGCACCCCAACAGAGCAATGTTTTTAATATGCTCAATTTTTCTTTGCTGATACAGAGAAATTTTCCTCTAAAACATCTTAGAATTTTTGCTTAGTTTGTTTACAGTAATGTCTTCTGGTAAATTATTTTCTTTAGCAGACAGTACAAAATAATGTCAAAGAATCTGTTGATGCTTAGATTCAATCATCCACTCATAATGTAGTAACTTTCCCTTCTGGTCTCTTATTTGCTTGGAGATAAAAATAGATAGAGATTTCAACCTAGGAGCAAAGAGCAGCTTATTGTATTTATTTAGTGTGTTATAATTAAAACTGTTGCGAATTCTGCAGCTTCATTTTGCAGAGGCTGAGAAAACCTTTTTTCAGTTTGGTTCAAGCAAATTCACACTTCCTGAATTCCATTTGTGTTTTAAGATCTAAAAATGAACTTAGGATTAAAAACAAAATGCAACCACACCATTGTGGCATGCTGGGCTCATGGAGGAACAAAAGTGTGTGTGCAACTCCTCGCACGTGCCCAAATGACACATTCATAAACCCAGCTGAAGCTCTGTGACTAAATTTGAGACCAAGGCCATTATTGCTCACACTTGTGGGGGGTTTTCCCCCCACTTTGACTGAGGTCACCTTTCTGACCCCATAGTCAACCTGTGTGCTCACCCATGGAATTGGATTCTTGTTAGATTAATTGAAGCATTATAAGAAAGAAGAAAAAAGAAAATTTGCCAGCAAGAGGAGGTCACTAAAGGATAATCATTGTATTTATCACCAGAGTTTTGGAGACAGCAGGAGCCTTAGGAGTCTATGAGAACATTTGTCATCGGGGTCTCTCTAATATAGCACTCTCAATGTCCATGGGAATACTCCATTAGATGAGGAACACCAGATCCTTCTCTCCTGCCCCAGTGTAGCCTGGAGACTGGCACATGGACTTCCGGGACATTGAATCTTGATTGTCATGATGCAAAGAACTGGTCAGGGTTGGAGGTCAGAGGTCATATGTCATGGTGGCAGCAGCTTCAGTGACTATAGCTGTCCCTATCAGGACTCTTCCTGCCTCCTTCCTACTTCACCACCTTTCAGAGCTTCATAGTCCTGCTGCTCCAGAGGGTAGTGTGGGCCCCAGTATGTGTTCGTGAGCACACCTACCTTGAGCCGGATCAGCCTGGAGTTTGGAGGAAAATCAGGGAAAGTAACCTTGAAATGAAAATAAAGTTGGGTCAGGTTCCAGATCTGCCTCTTCTAAAACATGTGGCCTTGGACAAGCACATGGCCCTGCTGTGTTTTCCTTTCTTCATTTGTGCAATGGGGCATAGGTGTTGCCTTGTATGGTTACTCTCAAATGTGACCTGAATGTCTCTTTAAACTGTAACGCACTATACATCAGAGAGGATTTGACTGTTACAAACCAAAAGCCTGCCAGCTACACCAGACTTGGATTTGAAATGGCTTTGCATTTAATATTATAGCTCCCACATCACTGCCCCTTGACCTCACTCTAGACTGCTAAAAGTGGCATCTCCCTTCCATTCTATACCTGAATGGACAGCAGTAGGTCAAGCTTCAGGACTGGCTTAATGCAGGCACTCCAGTTCCTCCAGCGCCATGCCTGAAGAGTCTGTCTCATCTTCACTTCCCTACACCACAATATCCAGAGGAAGTGAGAAAGAATCCCTTCCATAACTCTCTCAAAAGAAAAAGATCTTTCCTGAATTGCCCAACAAATTTCTCAGCCTGTTCACTAGCCCAAATTGGATGTTATGCCCATTTGTGAACTGATCTAGGGCAAGGAGAATGGGTCGCTCCTTACCAACCATCTCCCAAGACTGGGGTTGGAATCCACTTCCCTTAAGGCATGTGAGGGTTCCACAGGTGGAGATCTGGGGAAAACTGCACAAAGTCAGAGCTCTGTTAAGAAGGTGGGAATAGTGAATGTGTGCTATGTGTGCATAAAAGAGTCTGGATGAAGGTGCAGAACAGTGTATCTAGTATGTTGTCATTTTTTTTCTTAAAAAATAGAGATAGAATTATATATATATATATATTTCTATATGCATAAAATATACTTAGAAGGATAAATAAGTTATTGTTCATGTGGCTACCTCATGGGAAGGACCTAAGTGTCCAGAGACAGGGATGGGGAAAAGACTTTTCACTCTATACTCATTTATACCTTTTCAGTTTTGAGCCATGTAATATATCGCTGATTCAAAACATGAATGAATTAAAAAATTATAAGAAAAGTGGACTTTCAGAAGCATGAAAGTCTGATGGGACACAGGCGCTCCACATCTGGACACTTTCAAGGACTTTGCTCCAGATTAAGTAGAAGCTATACTTACTTATTCATCCAAGAGCCCAGTGGATAACTATTGGGTCAAATAATCAAACACACGCGCACACACACACATCATGAACATTAATTTTCAGAAGCAGTGCAATCTGAGGTCATACTTACGAAGGGAAATCTTTTCCTAACTGCTTCAAAATCTGAACTATAATCTCCACCTCTGATGGGAAGAATCATTTTCATGATTATACAGAGAGACAGCAGGCCCCCCTCTACCATTCCCAGCTTCCTAAAGCAACCCACAGTGATTCACACCACCCCCCCCACCAAAAGATACCTTTTACTACATCTGGAGACAACTTGGTTTCCAGACCTTGGGGGTGCGACAGGTATTTAGGGGGTGGAGGACAAGGATACTGTTAAACAGTTTTAAATGGACAAAACAGCCCCAACAAGGAATTATCCTTCCAAAATGTCAATGGTGCCATTCTTGAGTCACTCTGCTCGAAGGTGAAAAACACAAGAAAAGAGTCTAAGAATCAAGCTCTCAATATCCACCATTTAACAAAATACTTGTCTTAGCGTGCCTGGGTGGCTCAGTTGGTTAAGTGTCCAACTCTTGATCTTAGCTAAGGTTTCGGTTTCAGGGTCATGAGTTCAAATTGTGCATTGGGATCCATATTTAAAAAATAAAATAAAATTAAATTAGATTAAATTAAATTAAATTAAGTTAAAATAAAGTAACTTGTCTTTGGAATTGCCACTTGTCTCACTCCCAGCATTCTGACACAAATAAAGGAAGCAATGTGGAAAGTGATGATATTCAGGAACAAGTAGTGCCCCAGGATTTAACAAAGATAAGAACCATATGATCCTGTCAATAGATGCAGAAAAAGCATTTGACAAAATACAGCATCCTTTCTTAATAAAAACTCTCGAGAAAGTCGGGATAGAAGGAACATACTTAAACATCATAAAAGCCATATATGAAAAGCCCACAGCTAATATCATCCTCAATGGGGAAAAATTGAAAGCCTTCCCCCTGAGATCAGGAACACGACAGGGGTGTCCACTCTCGCCACTCCTATTTAACACAGTACTGGAAGTCTTAGCATCAGCAATCAGACAACAAAACAAAATAAAAGGCATCAAGATTGGCAAGGAGGAAGTCAAACTTTCGCTTTTTGCAGATGACATGATACTTTACATGGAAAACCCGACGGAATCCACCAAAAGCCTACTAGAACTGATTCATGATTTCAGCAAAGTTGCAGGATACAAAATCAATGTACAGAAATCGGTGGCATTTCTATACACCAACAATGAAGCAGCAGAAAGAGAAATAAAGAAGCTAATCCCTTTCACAATTGCACCAAAAACCATAAAATACTTAGGAATAAACCTAACCAAAGAGGTGAAAGACCTCTACACTGAAAACTATAAAAAACTTATGAAGGAAATTGAGGAAGACACAAGGAAATGGAAAAACATCCCATGCTCATGGATTGGAAGAATAAATATCGTCAAAATGGCAATACTACCCAAAGCAATCTACACATTCAATGCAATCCCAATCAAAATTGCACCAGCATCCTTCTCAAAGCTAGAGCAAACAATCCTAAAATTTGTATGGAACCACAAAAGACCTCGAATAGCGAAAATAATACTGAAGAATAAAACCAAGGCGGGAGGCATCACAATCCCAGACTTTAACCTCTACTACAAAGCGGTGGTCATCAAGACTGTATGGTATTGGCACAAAAACAGACACATAGACCAATGGAATAGAATAGAAAACTCAGAAATGGACCCGCAAGTATATGGCCAACTAATCTTTGACAAAGCGGGAAAATGTATCCAATGGAAAAAAGACAGCCTCTTTAACAAATGGTGCTGGGAGAATTGGACAGCAACATGCAAAAGAATGAAACTAGACCACTTTCTTACACCACTCACAAAAATAAATTCTAAATGGATAAAAGATCTGAATGTGAGACAGGAAACCGTCAAAATCCTAGAGGAAAAAACAGGAAAAAGCCTCTTTGACCTAAGACGCACCAATTTCCCACTCGACACGTCTCCAAAGGCAAGAGAATTAAAAGCAAAGATGAACTATTGGGACCTCATCAAGATAAAAAGCTTCTGCACAGCAAAAGAAACAACCAACAAAACGAATAGGCAACCAACGGAATGGGAAAAGATCATCGCGAATGACATATCGGATAAAGGACTAATATCTAAAATTTATAAAGAACTTACCAAACTCCAAACCCGAAAAACAAACAACCCAGTGAAGAAATGGGCGGATGATATGAATAGACACTTCTCCAAAGAGGACATTCAGATGGCCAACAGACACATGAAACGATGCTCAATGTCACTCATCATCAGGGAAATACAAAACAAAACCACACTGAGATACCACCTCACACCAGTCAGAGTGGCTAAAACGAACAAATCAGGAAACTATAGATGCTGGCGAGGATGTGGAGAAGTAGGCACCCTCCTACACTGTTGGTGGGAATGCAAACTGGTGCAGCCACTCTGGAAAACGGTGTGGAGGTTCCTCAAAAAAATGAAAATAGAGCTACCCTATGATCCAGCAATAGCCCTGCTAGGAATCTACCCAAGAGACACAGAAATGCTGATGCATAGGAGCACGTGTACCCCAATGTTCATAGCAGCACTTTCGACAATAGCCAAATCATGGAAAGAGACCAAGTGCCCATCAACTGACGAATGGATAAAGAAGTTATGGTACTTATATACAATGGACTACTACGTGGCAATGAGAAAAAATGAAATCTGGCCATGTGTAGCCAGATGGATGGAACTGGAGGGTATTATGTTAAGTGAAATAAGTCAGTCAGAAAAAGACAGATACCATATGTTTCCACGAATAGGTGGACTTTGTGAGACTAAGCAAAAACCAGGGGGAGGGGAAGAGGGGAAAGGAAAAAAAAAGACACAAAGAGGGAGGGAGATAAAACATAAGAGACTCTCAAAGACTAAGAAAAAAACTGAGGGTAAGGGGGATGAGGGAGGGGGGAGAGGGGGTGATGGGCATTAAAAAGGGCACATGTTGGGATGAACACTGGGTGTTATATGTAAACCAATTTGAAAATAAACTATTATAAAATTTAAAAAAAAACAAAAACAAAAAAAAAAAACAAAACAAAGTGGGGACATTGATATCCTGGTTAAAGGGAGGTTTGCTCCACTCACTTAAATGCAACATGGTAGCCCATGGAGCTATAATACTGTGCTTTACTTAAGCAGCATGCTATTGAGGAGCAATTAGATGTTTTCTTTAGATTAATGTTGCAATGATCAATATCTATGTGCTAGGCATCCATCTAATGTATGTAAATATATCTACTCTTCACAACAGCTCATGAGATAAATATGTTAGTATCTCTACCCTACAGATGAGGCCCATGTAGGTAAAGTAATTTGCCAGAATCACACAGCTAGGAAGTTGCTGAGCTATTATCTGATCGCAGGCAGTTTGGTTCCAGAGCCTGAGTGTTCTGCACCCTGTCCTGCCTGCATATACTCAAACCATCATATACTTCTATGTGCTCTTGTGGATACCATAAATTGCCAGGGGATAATGCAAAATTGTCTCCAAAAAAATTATTCTGAAATATTTTCCAGTGAATAATACATGAGAGTGACTGTTTCCCTGCGTTCTTACCAGCACTGGATATAATGAATTTTTAAAATCCTGTAGTCACCCTTATTATTTCTATTTTTCATCTCCTACCTAAGAATGGGGGTATACATCTTTTAATGTTTATATTTGCTCTATGTGTTTCTCTTTCTGTAAGACGCTTACCTATTTTTTTCTATTTTCTTTCAGACTTACAACAGTTTTGTTTTTTTTTTTTACTAAGAACACTTAACCATTGCTCACATATATCACAAATATTTTGTCCAACTTTAACTTTTGTAGGTTTATTGTACTTTTCTTTTTCTGTGCAAAGGAACTGAATTTTTATGTTCTGAGATTTATCAGTCTTTTCCTACTTAGCTTCTTGAATCTAGTCTCATCCATAGAAAGTTCTCCCTATTAAATATTATAAAAAATATTTACCCCTATTTCCTTCTTGTAGATTCTCATGGTATAACTCTAATCTTTAGTCCTATTTGAAATCTGTACAATAAATTTGCATGTGTTTGTGTACCTTAACATGATAAGAATCACAAATAGATCATGTATATTCTTAACATATGCAGATTTCAGCTGAAGTCAGTCTGTCTTTGAATATTTACCAAAAAGTTGACTCGAATCCCCACTGCACACCTGAAGGGAAACCTAACACTCTTTCCAAGATTTCTGTGGGCTCCAGAGGGCCAGCCCTGATTCTCTGCTGGGGCTGAACTCTCACAATCTCATATATCCCCCAATTCTCACCATATTCTACTCTGTGCTTCATCAGCCAGATGAGAAACTCAACTTCCCCTTTTCTTTGTGTTTCCCCCAAAGCGACTCACTCAAAGAAGAGCTTTGTATAGAGTTGGAGTGAGAGGTGAAGCTGTCCTGCCGCAGCACCGACTGTAAATTGAACATTAGACATACCTATTCATAAAGTCGTTTGGTCAACTCGCCAGTTGGGAATTGCTCGTTGGCAAATTTCTCCAAGAGTCTTAGGCTTCTACCCAGTTTGCTCAACCACAGAACCCTCTTTTGCTTCCCTCCCATCTTTTTTCCCCTTCCCTGAAGCTCTGTTTCCTTTTTATGCCAAGCATTGTCATTCTTTCCTTGTTGGCCATTCCAGAACAAAGCACTCTTTCAGGGCTTTGCCTTCTAATCAATGTATTGTCAAAAACAAAGAGACCATTCCATCACTAAACACACCCTAAAATACTAAATCATTCTGTTACACTAAGCTTTGAAAGTCTTCACAGTAATGCAGATCGAATTTTTTTCAAATGACTTTATAGAATTGATCAAGACGATCATAAGTCTTCCATTCTTAATTATTAATCAATGGAGTTTCTAAGTCAAAGGATTCTTTCATTCTTAAATTGAGCTTTGCTGAGCCATATTTTATGTTTCTTGTAATACATTTTCTTTAAGTATATGTTAGGATTTTTTTAAGTTTGTATGTTCATCTGTTTATTTACTTACTTGCTTATTTA
The DNA here is from genome assembly GCA_030068075.1 of Paguma larvata. Taxonomy (NCBI): domain Eukaryota; kingdom Metazoa; phylum Chordata; class Mammalia; order Carnivora; family Viverridae; genus Paguma; species Paguma larvata. Next base: position 122,476,375 of record CM057827.1, on the reverse strand, counting down.
TTTTAGTAATCTCTGTGCCCAAGGTGGGGCTCAAACTCACAGCTCTGAGATCGAAAAGTTGCATGCTCTTCCAACCGAGCCAGCCAGGCACCCTTACTTTGGATATTTTCAGCTAAATTCATATGTAAGATTTAAAAATAAGGGTGCTTTGTGAGTGTGCATATGTGTGCGAGGCCCATCTGAGTTGAATTTTAGATGCCATAAACCATTAGCTTAGGTAAATAAGTTAGTAAGTTTTCTTTACTCCTTTCTTCTTTAGAATAGCTTATCAAATGACATTGGAATAATCTTTTCTTAGAGAGGCTGTATTAATATCACTAGACAGAACAAGGAGAATTACAAAAACAAAGAGGGGGGGAAAACCTTACCTATAAAGGAGCAAAGATAAGAATTACATCAAATTTCTCCCCAGAAGCCATGTAAGTGAGAAAAAAATGGAGTGAAATTTTTAAAGAATAGAAAGAAAAAAATCTAGGAATTTGTATCAAGTAACATTACCTACCCTTCAGAAGTGAAGTAGAAATAAAGACCTCATGCCAAAAAAAAAAAAAAAAAGAGGAAGAGAGAGAGAGAGAGAGGGGTTTTGTTGCCAGGAAACATGCTTTGCAAGAAATGTTTTTAAAAAGATCTTCAGAGGAAGGAAATTAATATAGTCCAGAAACTTGTATCTACATAAAGAAAGGAAAAGCATTAGAGAATGAGAAAATGAGAGTAAAAGAAAATCTTTAATTTTTCTTATTGTTAATTGAGCTAAGAGATAACAGTTTGTACAAAATAATAATATATATTATACAATAATAATACAATCAACAATATATTTGATGATTAGATGAAATAGATAACATATATTAAATAATATAATATATATATCAATAATATATTAGATGATTATAGTTTATGTATAAGTGAAATGGATGACAGAATGTTGTAAGGGATGGGAGGGAAGAGTTGGAAAGATTCTGTTATAAGATACCTACACTACCCATGAAGAAGTACAGTGCTAATTGAACTTGAACTAATTGTAAATGTGTATGGTGAATTCTAGAATAGCCATTGAAAAATATTTTTAAGTGTAATTGATATGCTAAGGAAGGAAAGAGAATGACAGAGAAGACAGAAAATGTGAATACAAAACATACACACGCATGCACACAGACATGCACACAAACGCTAAAAACAAAACAAAACAAAAACAAAGAACAAATGCAAGGACTAGAAACCCGTTACAAATATGGTGGATATTAATCCAACTATACTAATAATCACTTTAAATGTGATTAAAAGACAGAGAGAATCAGAGTAGGTAAAAAAAAATTCATCTATATGTTGTCTATAAGAAAACCACTTCAAATATAAAGATACAGGTGGATTAAAAGAAAAGGGATGAATCAACAAATGCGCTGAAAAATTGTTAATCCACAGTTAATCCACGTGCAAAACAATGAAGTTGAACCCTTATCATAAACTCTTAGAAGAAAACATAGGAGAAAAGATTCACGAAATTGGATTTGACAAAGATTTCTTGGTATGGCACCAAAGGCATAAGCAACAACAACAAAAATGAATAGACTACATCAAAATATAAAACTTTGTACATCAGGATGCCTGGGTGGCTCAGTCAGTTACGTGTAAAATGCTTGGTTTTGGCTCAGGCCATGATCTCACAGTTTCATGGGTTCAAGCAGACAGCACGGAGCCTGTTTGGGATTCTCTGTCTCGCTCTCTCTGCCCCTCCCCCACTCATAGTGTCTCTGTTTCTCTCAAAAAAAATTTGTGCATCAAATGATGCTATCAGAAGACTTGAAAGACAACACTCAGATTGGGAGAAAATATTTGCAAATCACATATCTGATAAGAGAATTATATCTAGAATATATGGAGAAATTTTAAAACTCAACAACAAAACATCCAATTTAAGAGTGAGCAAAGGACTTGAATAGACATTTCTCCAAAGATGATATACAAATCGCCTGTGAGAACATAAAAAGATGCTCAAATCACTAGTTCCTGAAGGAATGTAAATCAAAACCACAATAAGATACCATTTTACACACATTAGAATGGCCATTATTAAAAAAATGAAGAAGAACAGAAAAATGTGTGGAGAAATTAGAACCCTTGCACATTGCTGGTAGGAATGTTCAATGGTGCTGCCACTGTGGAAAACAGTAAGGAGTCCCTCAAAAATTGAAACATTATTATCATTCGATCCAGCAATTCCACTTCTAGGTATATACCTAAAAGAATTGAAAGCAAGGCAAGACTCAAACAGATATTTGTATACCAATATTCATAGCATTATTCACAATAGACGAAAGATAGAAACAACCCAAACATCTATCAACAGATGAATGGATTTTTTTAAATGTGATCTATACATACAATTAAATATTATTCATCCTTAAAAAGGAATGAAATTCTGATACGTGGCACATGGAAAACTCCCAAAGTGAAATAAGTCAGACAGAAGAGGACAAATATTGTATGATTTCACTTACAGAAATGTTTTAGTTAGGTATGGTTGCTATAACAAAATACCATAAACTAGGTGGCTTATAAATAAAAGAAATGTATTTTTCATGGTTTTGAGGGCTGGAAAGCCTGAGATGAGGGCACCAGCAGGTCAATTTCTGGTGAGAGCCATCTTCCAGGTTGCAGACTGCTGACTTCTCGTATCTTCATGTGGTAGAGAGCAGAGCCGGAGAAGTAAGCTCTCTTATGATTCTTATAAGGGCATTAATCTCATTCATGTGGGCTCTACCTGTATGATCTCATATAAGCCTAATTACCTCTCAAAGTCTCCAGTCTCCATCACACTGAGAGGTAAGGTTTAACATATAAATTTCGAGGGAACATAAAAATTGGATCCATAACAATTGAGATACCTAGAAGACAAAGACAGAAAGTATAATAAAGATTATTACAGGTTGATGGGATGGAATAATGAGGAGTTATTGTTTAATGAATATAAAGCTTCTGTGATCAATGTTTCTGTCATGAAATACTTCTGGAAACAGTAGTGATAGTTGCACATTGTGAACATATTTCATTGCCACCGAATTGTACATTTAAAATGGTTAAAATAGTAAATTTTATGTTATGTATATTTACCATAATAAAAAAATTACCATAATAAAAAAATACCATGCTAACACTAAGAAAGCTAGAGTAGCCACATTAATTTCACACAAAGCAGGTTAGAGATCAAGGTAAATTTTCAGAGATAAAAGCGGTCGTAATGATAAAGGAATCAATTCTCCAAAAGACCTAATGATTCTTAATGTAAACGTACCCAAAAAGAGAGCATTACAACATATGAGGAATGATAACTAAAAGAGAGCAGGGGTGGGTATACTAATGTGAAGTTAGGCTTCAAAACAAGTCTTAACGAATTCAAGAAGATTGAACTTATACCAAATATCTTTTCAAATCACAATGGAATGAAACTAGAAACAAATAGCACAGGAAAAACTGGAAAATCCACAAAAATGTGGAAATTAAATAGCACACTGTCCAACAACTAATGGGTCAAATTCATAAGGGAAATTAGAAAATATCTTGAGACAAATGATGGCATGCCTGGGTGGCTCAGTAAGTTAAGTGTCCAACTCTTGATTTCGGCTCAGGCCATAATCTCACTGCACTGAGATCAGCACTGTGTCAATCTCCATGCTGATCATGGAACCTGCTTGAGATTCTCTCTCCCTCTCCTCCAACCCTCCCCCAATCACTTTCTCTCTCGTGCTCTCTCTCGCACTCTCTCTCTCCTCTCTCTCAAAATAAATAAATAAACATCTTTTGAAAAAAGAAAAAGAATATCTTGAGACAAATGAAAATGAAAATACAATATACCAAAATTTAGGGGATGCACCAAAAGCAATATGAACAAAGAAGTGGGTAGCTAAAAATGTCTATACTAAAAAAGAAGAAAGATCTCAGATATATATCCTAACTTTACACCCAAAGAAACTATAATAAGAACAAAGTAAGCTCAGAGGTAGCAGTAGGAAGAATTAGAATGGAGATAAACAAAACAGAAAATAGAAAAGCAATACCAAAAAACTCAAGGAAACTAAGAGTTGTTCTTTTTATCAACAAAATTGGCAAACCCTTAGCTAGATTAACTAAGGGAAAAAAAGACTAAAAAACTTAAATCAGAAAGAAGAGACATTACAACTGATGTCACAGAAATTAAATGGATTATTATAGATAACTGAATAGACCTACATCTATTAAAGAAGTTGAATTCTTAATTAATAATCTTCAAAAGAGAAAACATCCAACTCAGATGGTTTCGTGAGTGAATTCTACTAGTCATTTAAGTAATATGTAATACTGATAGTCTACAATCTATTCCAGAAAATCAAAGCAAAGAGAACACTTCCTAACTCATCCTATAAAGCCAGCATAACACTAATACCAAAACTCGACAAAGACTTTATAAGCATATAAAGTTACAGATCAACATTTCTCATGAGCAAACAGGCAAAAATACTAAAAATTAGCAAGTCAAATTCAACAATGTGTAAAAAGAACTATACACCAAGACCAACTGGGATTTATTCCAGAATGCAATACTGCTTCAGTACTTGAAAATCAATGAATCTTATCTATCACGTCAACGTGCCAAAGAAGGAAGAACATGATCATAAACATCTAGAATTTAAGATACAAAACAGATGAACATAAGGGAAGAGAAACAAAAATAATATAAAAACAGAGAGGGAGACAAACCATAAGAGACTTAAATACAGAGGACAAACTGAGGGTTCCTGGTGGGGTGTTGGGTTGGGGGAAGGGCTAAAGGGGTGAGAGGCATTAAGGAGGGCACTTGTTTGGGTGAGCACTGGGTGTTATTTGTAAGTGATGAATCACTAAGTTCTATTCCTAAAATTATTACTACACTATATGTTAGCTAACTTGGATTTAAATTTAAAAAAACAAAAACAAAAACAAAAACTTACCATAAAGCTTACTATAAAGCTACAGTGACCCAGGCAGAGTGGTATTGCTTAATAGATAAATAAACCAATGAGACAAAGCAAAGAGTCCAATATAAGTTCATACAAATACAGTAGATTGATCTTTGACAATGGAACAAAGACAATTCAATGGAGAAAGAATAGACTTTTATTAAACAAATGGTGTTGGAAAAATTGTACACCCACATGCAAAAAATAAAAATAAATAAATAAATAAATGAAAATAAATTTAAAAAGTGGCTGAGTGAATTAAAAAGAAAAAGACACCGACCTAATATCTTGCAAAAATTAACTTAAAATTAAACCTAAATGTAAAATGCAAAACTGTAAATTTCCTAATAGATAACATAGGAAAAAAATTGAAATGATCTTGGTTTGGCAATGACTCTTTAGATATAACACCAAAAACTCAATCCATGAAAGAAAGAAAAATTCAGTTATTCCAAAGTTATTTTTTCTCTGGGAAAAAAATTCTTAATGAAATAGAGACTATAATTTACGTGATAAAGAGTTCAAAGTAATGGTCATAAAGATGCTCACTAAACTGGGGAAAAGAATGGATAAATACAGTGAGAACATCAACAAAGGTGGAAAATACACAAAGATCAAGAGAAAGGAATAGAAGTACACCACTAAAGAAAATAATCAAACCACAAAAGGAAAGAAACAAGAGAAGAAAGGAACAGAGAGGAACTATGAAAACAGTCAGAAAACAATTAACAAAATGGCAGTAAGCACAAGCCCATCAATCATTACTTTAAATGTAAATAGACTAATTCTCCAATCAAAAGACATAGAGTAGCTGAATGAATTTCTTTCTTTTTTTTATTAAAAAAATTTTTTTTAGTGTTTATTTACTTTTGACAGAGAGACAGAGTGTGAGCAGGGGAGGCAGAGAGAAAGAGGGAGACATAGAATCTGAAGCAGGCTCCAGGCCCTGAGCTGTCAGCACAGAACCCTACGTGGGGCTTGAACTCACAAACCGTGAGATCATGACCTGAGCTGAAGTCGGTGCTTAACCAACTGAGCCACCCAGGCATCCCAGATTTATTTTTAAAAATATCCATCTATATGTTGCCTGTAAGGGACTCACTTCAGATGTAAGGACACACAAAGTCTACAAGTAAAGGGATAGAAAAAGATATTCCATGCAAATAGAAACCAAAACAAAGTTGGAGTAGCTATACTTATAACAGACAAATGGACTTTAAAACAAAGACTGTAATAAGAGACAAAGAAAGGTATACAAAATGATAAAGTGGTCAGTCCAACAACAATATATAACATTTGCAAGAATTTATACACCCAATGTAGGAGTGCCTAAGTAGATAAAGTACACATTACCAGAATGAAAGGGAGAAATAGATAGCAATACAATATTAGCAGGATACTTTAACACTCCATTTACATCAATGGTTAGATCATCTAGACAGCAAATCAATAAGAAACATTGACTTTAAGCAATACATTAGACCAGATGGACTTAACAGATATTGACAGAACATTCCAACCAAAAACAACAGAATGCACATTCTTCTAAAGTACATATGGGGCATTTTCCAAGATAGATCATATGTTAGACCACAAAACAAGTCTTAATAAATTTAAGAGGGTTGAAATCATACCAAGCATCTCTTCCAATCTCAATGGCATAAAACTAGAAATTAATTACACAAGTTAAACTGGAAAACTCACAAATATGTGGAGATTATACCATGCTACTGACAACTAATGCTTCAAAGAATAAATCATACTTCAAGACAAATGAAAATGGAAAAGTAACACCAAAATTTATGGGATGCACCGAAAGCAGTTCTAAGAGTGAAATTGACAGCAATAAATGCTTGTGTCAAGAAAGAAGAAAAGTCTCAAATAAACGATCGAATTTATAGCACAAAGCACTAGAAAAAGAACAAGCAAAACCCAAAATTAACGGAAGGAAAGAAACAATGAAGATTAGAGCAGAAATAAATTAAAGACTAAAAAGACAAGTTAAAAAGATCAATGAAACTGTGAGCTTGTTCTTCAAAAAGAAAACAAAATTGACAAACCTTTGGCTTGATCCACTGAGAAAGAGAGACAGAGATAGATGCAGAGAAAGAGTGGAGAGAGAGAAGAGAAGACCCAAATAAATAAAATCAGAAATGAGAGGTGAGATGTTGCAACTGATACCACAGAAATATAAAGGATCATAAAAGACTACTATGAACAATTATACACCAACAAATTGGAAAACCTAAAATAAATAGATAAATTCCTGGAAACCCATAATCTACCAAGACTGAATCATGACGAAAGAGAAAATCTGAATACAGATCACTAGTAAGGAAATTGAATCAGTAATCGAAAACCTCCCAACAAACAAAAGTCTTCACTGCTGGACTCTATCAAACATTTAAAGAAGAAACATTCAAAGGACCCTCTCAAACTCTTCCAAAAAACAGAAGAAGAGAGAATTCTTCCAAACTCATTTTACAAGGCCAGTATTACCCAAATACCAAAGCCAGACAAGGGTGCTATAATAAAAGGAAATTATAGGCCAATTTCCCTGATGAACACAGGTGCAAAAATTCTATTTAATAAAATATTAACAAACTTGATACAATACCATTAAAAAGATCATATAACATGATCAAGTGGGATTTATTCCAGTCATTCAAGGATGTTTCACCATCCACGAATCTGTTAATGTGATATACCACATTAACTAATTGAAGGATAAAAATTATATGATCATCTTAATAGATGTGTAAAAACCATTTGACAAAATCAACATCCATTTATGATAAAAACTCTCAACAAAGTGGGTATAGAGGAAATGTACTGACATAATAAAGGCTGTGTATGAGAAATCCACAGCTAATATCATACTCAATGGTGAAAAGCTGAAAGTTTTTCCTCTATAATCAGGAACAAAGTAAGGATGTCCCCTCTCACCACTTTTATTCAATATACTATTGGCAGTACTAGCCACAGCAATCACTTATATATATATATATAAAAAGAAAGACATCCAAATTAAAAAAGATATTTACAGATAATATGATACTATATGTAGAAAACCCTAAAGACTTCAGCAAAAAAACTATTAGCTCTAATAAGCAAATCAAGTAAAGTTGTGGGATACAAAATTAATATACATAAATCTGTTGCATTTCTATACACTAAATATGAACTGTTGGAAAGAGAAATTAAGGAAAATCCCACTTACAATTATATTAAAAATAATAAAATATCTAGGAATAAATTTAATGAAGGAGCTGAAAGATTTGTACTCTGAAAAATATAAGGCATTGATGAAAGAAACTGAAGAAGACTCAAATAAATGGAAAAAAAATATCATGCTTGTAGGTTGGAATAATTAATCTGTCCATACTACCCAAAGCAAGAGACAGAGTCAAAACAATCCTTAGCAAATGGCACCTTTCAGAGGACTAAACAAAGAATCCTAAAATTTCTAGGGAACCACGGAAGACCCCAAATAGCCAAAGAAAACTTGAGGAAGAGGAATGAAACTGGTGGTAGCACCCTCTCTCATCTCTAACTATCCTCCGAAGCTATTTTAATAAAAGTATTATGGTGCTGACACAGAAATAGACATACAGGTCAATAGAACAGAAAAGAAAGTCCAGATATAAGCTCATCCTTTTACAGTCAATTAATCTTTGACAAAGAAAGCAAGAACATAAAAGTTGTCAGGGAAAATGGACACCTAAAAGCAAAAGAATGAAACTGTACCACTTTTTATACCATACACAAAAATAAACTTAAAATGGATTTAAAGTTTAATTATAACACAAGAAACCATAAAAATCCTAGAAGAAAACATAGGCAGTAAGCTCTTGAACATCAGTGTGAGCAATCATTTTTTGGATCTGTCTCTTTAGGCAAAGGAAACAAAAGCAAATATGAACAAATGCATCGAACTGAAAAGCTTTTGCACAGCAAAGAAAACCTTCAACAAAATGACAAGACAACCTACTGAACAGGAGAAGATATTTGCAAATGATATCACTGATAAGGAGTTAACATGCAAAATATATAAAGAACTCACAAAACTCAATATATAAAAATCCAATTAAAAATGAGAGGAGGAAGTGAAAAGATATTTCTCCAAAGAAGACATACAGATGGCTAATACACACATGAAAAGATGCTCACCATTACTAAACGTTAGGGAAATTCAAGTCAAAGCCACAACGAGATATCACCTCACACCTATCAAAATGGCTGTCGTCAAAAAGAATAATTCACAAGAATGTCCCTGGTGCACTGCTAGTGGGAATGCAAAATGGTACAGCCATTATAAAAAACAGTTTAGAGTTTCCTCAAAAAATTAAAAATAGAATGACTGTATAACCTAGCAGTTACCTTCTGGGTATTTATCTGAGGAACAGGAATATATTAATTTGTAAAGATATATGCACCCCATGTTCATTGCGGCATTATTTACAACAGCCAAGACACGGAAACAACCTATGTGTCCATCAGTATTACTCAGCCACAAAGAAAGAATGAAATCTTGCCATTTTCAGCAACATGAATGGACCTAGAGGATATTATGCTAAGTGAAATAAGTCAGATGAAGACAAATACTGTATGATTTCACTTATGTGTGGAATATAAAAACAAAACAGAAACAAACTCATATATACAGAGAACAATTTGGTGATTTTCAGAGAGGAGAGGGGTGGAGGAAGGGGCAAAATAAGGAAAGGGGATTAAAAGATACAAATTTCCACTTATAAAATAAATAAGACATGAGGATGCACTGTACCGCATACAGAATATTGTTAATAATAGGTAACAACGTTGTAAGAAGACAAATGGTAGCTAGATTTGCCTTTGTGATTGCTTTGTAAGATATATAGATGTTGACACACTATAGAATCATTGAAACTAATATATTACGTGTCAACTATACTTCAAAGGAAAAAAGAAAATGATCAAAAAAATGTCTGCTGTGGAAAACAGTTTGGCAGCTTCTTACGAAGCTAAGCATACTCTTACCATATGATCCAGCAATCAAGCGTTTGGTATTTATTTAAATGAGTTTAAAATTTAAGTGCATGTAAAAATGTGCACGTAAGTATAACAGTTTATTCATAATTGCCAAAACTTGGAAGAAATCAAGATGTCCTTTAACAGATTAATGAATAAATAAACTGTAGTACATCCATACAAGGACTATTATTCAGCAATAAAAAGAAGTGAGCTACAAAGTTACAGAAATACATGGAGGAATCTTAAGTGCATATGACCAAATGAAAGAAGCCAGTCCGAAAAGGCTATATAAAGTATGATACTTATATGACATTCTGGAAAAGATAAAACTACGGAGACAGTGACAAGATCAGTGGTTGCCAAGGGTTCATGGGGAGAGCAAGAGAGATTAACAGGTGGGACAGAGACCAATTTTTAGCATGGTCTGTATCTGTATGATACAGTAATGTTGCATATATGATATAAGGCAGTCATTAAAATGTATAGTACTGTACAACGCAAAGAATGACGTCTAATGCAAATCATCAATTTTAGTTTTTTTTTTAAATGTTAAGTTCCGCTTTGCATTTTGTAACCTTTTTGGCCTCAAACCCTCTTATTATTACTGTTTGCCTAATATATCTTTTTACTTTCAACCTGTGAATCTAAGGTGTATCTCTTGTAGGCAACATATGGTTCAATCTTGGTTCTTAATTCTATTCTGACATCTCTACTTTTTGATTGGAGTGTTTAATCCATTCACATTTATTTTTTTATTTACCTTGTTGAAACTATCTGTGATATGGATATGTGTTTTGTTCCTTTATTTTTCCCTACTGCCATTTTTGTAGTAAGTAGATATTTTCTAGTGTATCATTTTCATTCTTTCGTTGATTTTTTTTTTTTTTTTACTATTTTTGTTTTAGTTGTCTTCTTAGTAATTGTTTTAAACCTGAAGCACTTAGAGAAGCAGAATTGGTGTCAGAAGACCTGTCAAAGTTACCAGGTAGATGCAAACTGCTGCCCATGCTTTCTCCTGCCTGCTAGAGCTACTGGCTTCTGGAAGCCTACCTGCTCCAGTCTTTCTCTCTGGTGATTAATTTTGCCTCTAGGTCCCAATTTGGCCTACTGCAATCTGAGCCTGGTGTACTCAGATTTTTTGACCTGAGTTCCTTTTGCAGTCACCAACTGTGATCTCAAGGCTTTCTGAACTATGAGCACCCCTACTTGCTCTATTAGAAGTCAATAAGTAAACTTTTCTAGGTGCAGAAAGTAGGGACCTGAATAAGATAATCTTGAAGTTTCTTTCAAATTCCATTATTCTCTGATTGCCTTAAAATAGTATTGGAAATATTTCTTAGCTTCTACTCTTCCCATGATTTATCTCATTAAATCTCTGTAAAGTTTCAGGTGTGTGCTTTAAATACCTTTATGCCTGATAAACTGTTACTGAAATCATAACCCTTTATGATATGATTGTTTAGTATTAGACCTTTGTATTCTAAAACAACGGAATATCTTAAATATGTTTTCTGATAGATCTAGGGCAGCAAATCCCTTCTGGATATTTTTCTCTGAAATTACATTGAAAGAAATAAACAGCTGTCAGGAGTATGAAGGCTAAACCATTAGATTGCTGAGTCAGTGCTCTGGAAGTTACAATATGTCCTAGAATGCAAGTCACATGCCCTGACATTCAAGTACTCATTTTCTTTTTTGAGGGTCAACATAAATTAGTAGTGGGAGGTTGAAAAGAAGACAGGAGAATTACTAACAAATACAAATGTATGTATAAGTAGTGACCAATATTCTGATTGTGCAGGCGTGGTCAAACATACAGATAATATTCAAAATATGATTAATACCTAATTTGTGATAGAAAGCCTGTTCTTAAGTAAATGGTTCTCTTTGTCCATTCAGTTACTGAATTATATATTTCTTTGTTGTCTTAGTCTCGTTTTCCTCTGCAAGACCCTATAAAACAGTTGTAATGAAATGTACTATTCTAAAAATATAAAACCAATATATTTTATCCTTAAACCATATTTCATTCAAATGAAGTAAAGTCAAAAGACTTCTTGCCAGGTATGTTCCATCTTTGGCAAGATACTAGACTTGAAATCCAGGCTTTGAGGATTTGGTTTTGTTTTTTGTTTTTTGTGTTTTTTTGTTTTGTTTTGTTTTTGTTTTTGTTTTGTTTTGCCTGCTATTCAAACGGCCTACACATGACTTGCAGTTTAAACTATATACTAAAGAGTGAAGAGAGTCCTATCATCTGTCTCTGCTGGGCCTGAGGGCTTCTTTGGTCTGGTAGAAAAAAGTTCTCATAAAGGAGGTGTAAAAGAAAGCCTTCCTCCTTTCCTCTGAAGGGTGGTGGTAGAACAAGAGCGAGAAGGGTCTGACCCAGTGGTTAGCCTGATACAGGTGCTGAGCATGCTTCATGGAGTTCCAGCAGGAAGGGATGCAGAATGCATGGGCTCCACAAGGAGCAGCTGAGTGGGGTCCCTTGAGCCAACATGAGGCGGCTCAGCCTACTTAAGATCACTGAGTGGTCAGACAGAGAATTCCAAACCCAGCATGGCCCTGAACTGAGATCCACTGGGCTGGCCTTGAGTCAATGGTAGTGTGGTGAGGCTAGGCTGAAGAGAGCCCAATGGGGTTGCATGGAAGACACTATGGGCTCTTAGAGGGGCTTCAGCCAGTGAGATGGAGGAGAAACAGGGTCTCACAGGCCATGCCCCATAGGAATAGCTCCTGGTCTTGCAGGTCCCACCATGAATCTACCAGCTCCAAGCCTCAGCTCAGAAGCCAGCAGGACCCCAGTAACCAGGCAGCCAAGGGTATCACTAGAACCCGGAGGAAGACCACAGCAGATGAGTACACCCAGTCAGAAGGAAACTGAGAGGCTGATCAGTGCCCACAGGGTAATTTAAAGTATTGTGTGCATCTAAGGTTTGAACTTGAGGCCTTTAGTTGGGTTCTGTTGGTTTGCTTGCTTTGTTTCCCTTTTAGAAATGGGAAGTATTTTGCCTTTAAAGAAGACAAGAAATTATATAAACAAACTGAGAAACTACATTTTATCTACACATGCAAACTGTGGCCTGTATCATTGCAGTAGGTTACAGGTTGACAGGAAGTGTACACATGTATGTGCACGTGCACACACACACACACACACACACATCTGCTGTAATCCAGGTACAGAACTTAAGAGAAGTCAATGTCAAAGCAGAGCTAAGCAGACCCGGCCTTCTCTGCATGGCTTTCTCCCACCCTGCAATGCCTTCTAAGGTTCACAGCTGCCAGCGAAACCTTTTACTGAAAAAGAAATTCTGTCCAATTCTTGTTAAGTGTCCTACACTGGAGCTTATGGCACCATTTCAGAAGAAGTTCCACAAACCAGTTTAAGAGAACATTCACCCACATGGAGAGCTCCTAGATTTTGAAGCTAAGTTGGCACCAGTGTAGCCAATACTCATCAAGCATTATTGTGCCCAGGGTCCTGAAAATCACCCAGCTTTCCAGAATTCCAGGGATCCTGTGTTAGGGAAATGTTCACCCCTTCAGAGTGAACATTTCCATGTGTACAGATGATAATGGGTGTTTTGTACACATTATTTTACTTATGCAACTAATTTTTTGTCGAGTCAGCGTTTCACCCATCTTAGAGTTTTTAGAATGTAGTGATCAATGACAGAGTATCTCCTTCGGGAAAAACAAGATAAAAACAGAGGGAGGGAAATCATAAGAGATTCTTAAATACAGAAAAACTGAGGATTGATGGAGGGGTATTGGGTGGGGGGGGTGGGCTACATGGGTGATGGGCATTAAGGAGGCCACTTGTTGGGATGAGCACTGGGTGTTATGTGTAAGTAATGAATCACTAAATGCTACTACTGAAACCATTACTATACCAAATGCTAACTAGCTTGGATTTAAATAAAAATTTTTAAGAATTAAGCCTAAAAAAAGAGTATCTCCTTTGGCTCGTTGCAGTGTGATCAGGAGGGATTTGGAGTCTTGGCACAGAAACAGCTCCTCTTGGGTGCCAGAGACATTCTCCATCTATCTAGCAATACCCAAGACCAAGACCAGATGAAGAAAGCTTTTCCAGACAGAATCAGACTGATCCTGCCAAATCCTTTCAGGAGTTTCTCATCTCTTGAACTTAATGTGGAAACTCAAAAAGTTATACAATTTTTTCCTCACATTGTACTGAATATACTTATTGCAATATACTTATTGAAATATTAGTTCATCTTTTTAAAAACTAGTCTCTGAAATAACAACTGTCAAGGCCTCTTTCCTTTCACACTAAGTTGATTTGGGTTTTCCTTCTCTTCAATAATCTCTTCCTGCATCATCCTTCCAGAACACTGCCCTAAGTCACTTCTTCATTTCCCTATTTTATTTCTCATATCTGTATTTATTTCTCATATCTGTATTTTTTTCCATGACTTAAGTTACCACGAGAATTTCTAATACACACGTGGTAATGTTCAACACTATCTGATGAGATCAGAGGTGAGAATATGTTTGACCTTGGGAAACCTTTTTATGGCCCACAAATCGAGTACTGTGGGACTCTCCCTTTTGTGGAAGAAGAATTTGGTGGGAATTTGATAGACCCCAAAGCCTTGGAGGTAGTTGTGTTTGGAGTTAGGCACACTAGTCATGGCACCATGATTGGGGGAAGGTGAGCACTATCAGGGGGATTTGAGAGTGTTATCACCTCAAGGGGGACCCTGGAAGTTCCCTTTTCTGACTTTTGATACTCATGAAGCCAGATTCTATAGGACTTTCTGAAGTCCTTCCTGTTGTGCTCATTCTCTATTGTGGGAAGGGCCATAACTGGAAAATTCAAAAGTCAGCCAAAATTCTAAAAAGATGAGTTAAAACACTTCGGTAGGGTCTACTGTTTCAGGCTATAAAATTGTAATAATGTTCAAAGAAATAACTGGCTGAGGTTTCAGGTATGGGTGCATTTGTCTCCATCGGTGTTGGTCAGATACCTAATGGCTTTCTTGGCATTTGGATGGGACAATTCTTTGTTCAGAATTCTCCCATGCATTATCAGATAATGAGAGTCCTGGGTCTCCAGGTACCAAATGACAGTAGCACTTCTATGTTATCATGGTAAGCAATAACACCCTTTATACATTTCTGAATGCCATGTTGGAAGTGGTACCTTCTTCCAGTGGAGATACACTAGCTCTAGCCTAATAAGTATGAGCACTTTATTAAAGTTAGGATTTCATGTTTCTAATCAATTCTTTTTTTTTAACGTTTTTATTTATTCTTGAGAGACAGAGAGAAACAGAGCACAAGTAGGGAAGGGGCAAAGAAAGAGGGAGACAGAATCTGAAGAAGGCTCCAGCTTTGAGTTGTCAGCACAGAGCCCAACGCAGAGTTTGAAACCATGAGCCGCCAGATCATGGCCTGAGCCGAAGTCAGATGCTTAACTGACAAAGCCACCCAGGTGCCCCTGCAATCAATTCTTTAAATCAAAAGTTACATTTTTAAACTTTCAATTAGTAAAAATACTAAATCTAACTGGGATCATGCTAGTCTCCCCTTAGTTGGCCCTAAGCTTTTTAGAGCTTTTCTACATGAAGTGTGGTCCTTAGACTAACAGCATCGACATCACCTGGAAGCTTGTTAGAAATGAACAATCTACTGAATCGAAAACTGCATTTTGACAGGAACCCACTGACTCCACACCTGCATTAAAATTTGAGATGCAATGCTTTAGAGAATACCCCAGACAGTCTTCTGACAGCTTCTTGTACTTAGACTCCCCCACAACTGCCCCAGTGGCACAACGGATTTGCATCCCAACCCTCAATGATATAAACCCTTTTGATCTGCACTTTCCCATTGTAGGTAAATGTAGAAACATCTCTACCTAAGAACCATTGGGCTCCTCCCTAACCTGAGTTCCAACCACATCTACTTACCTATCTGGTAATTACAAGAAAGCCAGAATATCAGGCGACCTTAATTATTCCTATTATAGTCTGTGACAGTCTAATATAGTCTGTCCTCGGGCCTAGACTTGTGCCAGGTCAACCTACATTTTAAGATAAAAGCTGGAATTATTTGTTCAGGATCTACACTGTCTGGTTTTGTCTACCTTTCCCACTTGTTGCTTTTGTTATTAAATTTTTAATGATTTTTTAATGCTTATTTATTTTTGAGAGAGAGAGCAAGAGAGGGTGAGGGATAGAGAGAGGGAGACACAGAATCTGAAGCAAGCTCCAGGAGCTAAGCTGTCGGCACAGAGTTCAACATGGGGCTATAACTCACAAACCATGAGATCATGACCTGAGCCAAAGTCGGATGCTTAACCAACTGATTCATCCAGGCACCCCTTGGTTATTTTATTTTTAACCCAATCTTTTTCCTAGTCTAAAGAAAACCCTACTATCAGATTCACCCGCTCCTATTTTCTGTCATCTGCAGCGTAAATATCCAAAAGGCCTCAAGACCACAAATGTCCAAAGGAAAAATGAATGGAGATTGTGTCTCTGTGTGACCAGCAGGGATCTGCATAAAGGGCCATTTGTGCCAGTCCCATTAACAATCAGCTGACTCTCTGGACACTCTGAGCATCTGTAGCTCTTGAACTTGCCTGCTCCTGTCTGCAACTGGTTCAACGGTGAACTCAGACCAATTAAATTTCCAAAGATAACCTGAGTATAAGGCTGCCTGGGCTCAAGTGCACCATCACTTCTTTCTTACTTGTGCCAGTGAAACTCACACTTGCCCAGAAGTTAGCAAACATTTTGCAGGTGGTCAACAAAGAAAAGAATGGGCAAACCCAGCAAATTCAATTTGGGATTATCTTTTTTTTCTTTCTGCCTAAAATCTGCTAGATTTTAGATTCCTAACCAAGAAGATTTTTAGGCATATTTAGATGTATTGTGGGTTTTATTTTGAAGGGGCATTTTTAAAAATTACGGTAAAATACATAAAACAAAACTTGCCATTTTAACTATTTTAAAGTTTTCAAATCAGAGGCATTCAGCACATTCCTATTGTTATAGAGACATCACCATCATTTTCAGAATCAATTTTTAAAAAGATTCCTGTAATTCTGACAATCTTCTATCCCCTTATCGACCCATAAAAAAGTGTCATGTCTTATATGATGTATTTAGGAAAATTATGTTTTCTCACTTTTTTGTGTTCAACCAGGACACCTTTGGCTTATTTATTTTTAAAGATCTTCTCACATCACTTATGTACTAATGATGAAAGGTGAATAGGGAGAAATATCTGGAACTATCTTCATATTAATTGCATGCACAACACTATTTTCGATTCTCTAATAGCCCCCATTAAGTCTTCATTATTACATATACACATTATTTTCCCCTATATATATAGCCTTTCTACTAAGACTGAAAAAAAAACTAAGCAAGTACAATACAAATAGAAGAGGAAAGTCATTAATTATATATGTGTTATTCTTCATAAATTCAAAGCAACTGTCCCACTTCCTTAATGCTTTAAAAAACATTATACAACAATGAGTATTTTTAAAGTCCTTTACTGTGTGGTGAGATAAATACTTTGCTCCTTTCATATATCTTCAAATGCATTTCTATTTATAAAATAAAGACACACACACATTTGAAAACTTTCTTATTTTATTAGGGAGCTGGTACTCAGAGGAAAAATACCAAAATATTGGCACCAAAAACTGTTGTCAGGAAAATTTGGGGTTTTTGTCTTAATAGAATAAGATATGACTAAGGCATATAAGACATGACCCCTTGTTGTGGGTTGATAAGGCTGTGATTAAGTTCTTGTTCTTCTTGTTGGTTATAGTTTTTCATTATTCTTATCTTTTTATAGCCACCTGCCCTGACCAGTAAAATCTTCCTCCTAATTTTGGGTCTGAGGCACCTTCTTATATAAGCACCATCCACAAAGAGAAATGATTCCTTAGCCAGCCTTACATGCTTGCTCTCTATTTTTCACTTTGGCACACAAGGCGTCAAACCCAAATTTTGCTGTTTCTGGGCAGTTTTTTCATCAGTTATAACAGCAAACTTTGCCTTCAGCTTTTCTTAGAATTAGTGCATTACTGATCCCAACTTATACCACCTACTGAATACCAGCTATAGAAGATGCCACAATTAGATAATTATTTTGTAAACTGCAAATAAGCTATGAAAAAGTTGAGACAAGACAAATTTCAAGCACTGGATTTCCCTACGATCAAACTGAAAATTAAACCAGTCAAACGTTTAGTACACTTGCAGTAAGCAGCTCATTTATTTGCATTGTCAGATATTTAAAAACTTTCTACAATATCTTACATGCTCTTCTCACACATGGCATATTGGGCAAAATTTTTTTCACTGAGTTATATGTTATATATACAAACAGATGTTTCTGGAAATCATAACTTGGAATACACAAGTAAAGAAGTTGGTGGATGTTAAGTTGAGTCAAAAAGACTATCTTATATTTGCAAATGACATATTAGATAAAGAGTTAGTGTCCAAATCTATAAAGAACTTACCAAATTCAACACCTGAAAAACAAATAATCCAGTGAAGAAATGGGCAGAAAGCATGAACAGACACTTTTCCAAAGAAGCATCCAGATGGCCAACAGACACATGAGAAGGTGCTCAACATCGGCCTATCATCAGTGAAATGCAAATCAAAACCACACTGAGATACCACCTCACACCAGTCAGAGTGACTAAAATTAACAACTCAGGACACAACAGATGTTGACAAGGATGCAGAGAAAGGAAACTCTCTTGCATTGTTGGTGGGAGTGCAAACTGCTGCAGCCTCTCTGGAAAACAGTGTGGAGGTTCCTTAAATATTAAAAATAGAATTACACTCCAACACAGCAATAGCACTACTAGAAATTTATCCAAAGGATACAGGAGCGTTGATTCATAAGGGCACATGTACCTCAATGTTTATAGCAGTCCTATCAACAATAGCCAAATTATCGAAAGAGCACAAATGTCCATCAACTGATGAATGGATAAAGAAGACGTGATTTATCTATACAATGGAATACTGCTCAGCAATGAAAAAGAATGAAATATTGCCATTTGCAACAATGTGGGTAGAACTGGAGGGTGTTATGCTAAGTGAAATAAGTCAGTCAGAGAAAGACAGATATATGTTTTCACTCATATGTGGAAATTGAGAAACTTAACAAAAGACCATGGGGGAAGGGAAGGAAAAAAATATTTACAAACAGAGAGAGAGACAAACCATAAGAGATGCTTAAATACAGAAAACACCTGAGGGATGCAATCAAATGGAATAATATCCGAATTATAGGAATTCCAGGGGAAGAAGAGAGAGAGAAAGGAGTCGAAGGGGTACTTGAACAAATCATCGCTTAGAACTTCCCCAACATGAAGAAAGAAATGGGCATTGAAATCCAAGAGGCAGAGAGAACTCCCCTCAGATGTAACCTGAATAGACCCTCAGCACAACACATCGTAGTAAAGCTGGGAATATACAAAGACAAAGAGAGAATTCTGAAAGCAGTTAGGGATAAATGGGCCTTGACATACAAAGTCAGACACACAGGGTAGTAGCAGACTTATCTACAGAAACTTGGCAAGCCAGAAAGGAATGGCAGGAAATCTTCAATGTGATGAATAGAAGGATATGCAGCCAAGAATCCTTTATCTGGCCAGCCTATTATTCAGAATGGAAGGAGAGATAAAGGTCTTCCCAAACAAACAAAAACTGAAGGAATACATCACAAATAAACCAAACTCACAAGAGATCCTGAGGGGGACTCTACGAAGGAAAGGTTGCAAGGAACACAGAGCACCAGAGACATCCTTACAAGCATGAAACCTACAGATGACACAGTCACTCTAAACCCATATTTTTCAATATTAACCCTGAATGTAAATAGACTAAATGCTCCAAATAAAAGACACTGGGTAACAGAATGGATTAAAAAACAAGACCCACCTATATGCTGTCTTCAAGAGACTCATTTTAGACCTGAGGACACTTTCGGTTTGAAAGTGAGGGGATGGAGAACTATCTACCATGCTACAGGAACTCAGAAGAAAGCTGGAGTAGCCACACTTATATCAGACAAACTAGGCTTTAAAGTAAAAGATGTAATAAAAGATGAAGAAGGACATGATATAAAAATCACAGGACTATCCAGCAGGAAGAGCTAACAATTATAAATATCTATGTTCCAAATTCTGGGGCACCCAAATTTGTAAAGCAACTAATTACAATTGTAAGCAAACTTATCGATAAAAATGTGTTAATCGCAGGGGACCTTAATACCCCAGTTACAGCACTGGATAGATCCACTAAACAGAAAATCACCATAGGAACAAGGACCCTGAATGACACATTGGAACAGATGAGCCTGATATCTTCAGGGCCCTTCATCCAGAAGCAAAGGAATTTACGTTCTTCTCAAATGCACATGTACATTCTCCAGGATAGACGATATTTTGGGGGACAAGGAAGCACTGAATAAATATAAAAAAATGAGATCATACCATGTACACTTTCAGACCACAATGCTTTGAAACTTGAAATCAACCACAGGGAAAAGTCTGGAAAACCCCCAAAAACATGGAGGTTAAGGAACAACCTACTAAAAGACCAATGGGTCAACCAAGCAATCAGAGAAGAAATTTAAAAATACATGGAAACAAATGAAAGTGAAAATGCAACAATCCAAATGCTTTGGAATGCAGCGAAGGCAGTCCCGAGAGGGAAATATATCCAATCCAGGCTTATCTCAAGAAACAAGAAAAATCACTAACACAAATTCTAACAGCACGCCTAAAGGAACTAGAAGCAGAACAGCTAAGACAACCCAAACCCAGCAGAAAGAGAGAAATAACAAAGATCAGCACACAAATTAATCATGTGGCAACAGAAAAAGTAGTGGAACAGATCAATGAAACCAAGAGCTGGTTCTTTGAAAAAATAAACAAAATTGATAAACCTCTAGCCAGGCTTCTCAAAAAGAAGAGAGAGAGAACCCAAATAGATAAAATCACAAACTAAAATGGAGTGATTATAACCAATTCCTCAGAAATACAAGCAATTATCAGAGAATACTATGAATATATGCCATCAAATTGGACAACCTGAAAAAAATGGACAAATTCTTAAATAGCCACAAACTACCAAAATTCAAATAGGAAGAAATAGAAAGCTTGAAAGACCCATAACTAGTGAAGAAATTGAATCAGTTATCAAAAATCTCCCAATAAATAAAAGTCCAGGACCAGATGGCTTCCCTGGAGAATTTTACCAGACATGTAAAACAGAGTTAATACCTATCCTCAAGCTGTTCCAAAAAATTGAGATGGAAGGAAAACTCCTGGATTCATTCTATGAAGCCAGCATCACTTTGATTTCCAAACCAGATAGAGACCCAGCAAAAAAAGAGAACTACAGGCCAATATCCTTGATGAATATGAATGCAAAAATTCTTAACAAGATATTAGCAAATCAAGTCCAACAGCATATAAAAAGAATTATTCACCATGATCAAGTAGAATTCAACCTGGGTTGCAGGGCTGGTTCAATATCCGCAAATCAATGTGATACATCACATTGACAAAAGAAAAGATAAGAACCATGCGATCCTGTCAATAGATGCAGAGAAAGCATTTGACAAAATACAGCATCCTTTCCTAATAAAAACTCTCAAGAAAGTCAGGATAGAAGGAACATACTTAGGCATCATAAAAGCCATTTATGAAAAGCCCACAGCTAATATCATCCTCAATGGGGAAAAACTGAGAGCCTTCCTCCCGAGATCAGGAACACGACAGGGATGTCCACTGTCACCACTGTTATTTAACATAGTGTTGGAGTCCTAGCATCAGCAATCAGACAAGAAAGCAAAATAAAAGTCATCGGGATAGGCAAGGATGAAGTCAAACTTTCACTTTTGCAGACAACATGATACTTTACATGGAAAACCCAACAGAATCCACCAAAAACCTACTAGAACTGATCATGAATTTGGCAAAGTTTCAGGATAAAAAATCAATGTACAGAAATTAGTTGCATTCCTATATACCAACAATGAAACAATAGAGAAATAAAGAAGGGAATCCCATTGACGACTGCACCAAAAGCCATAAAATACCTAGGAATAGACCTAACCAAAGATGTAAAAGACCTTTACGCTGAAAACTATAAAAAACCTTATGAAGGAAATTGAGGAAGACACGAGGAAATGGAAAAACATCCCATGCTCATGGATTGGAAGAATAAATATGGTTAAAATATCAATACTACCCAAAGCCATCTACACATTCAATGCAATCCCAATCAAAGTTGCACCACCATTCTTCTCAAAGCTGGAGCAAACAATCCTAAAATTTGTATGGAACCACAAAAGACCCAGAATAGCCAAAGTAATATCGAAGAAGAAGACCAAAGCAGGAGGCATCACAATCCCAGACTTTAACCTCTACTACAAAGTGGTAATAATCAAGACAGTATGGTATTGGCACAAGAACAGACACATAGACCAATGGAATAGAATATAAAACCCAGAAATGGACCCACAAGCATATGGCCAACTAATCTTTGACAAAGCAGGAAAGAGTATCCAATGGAAAAAAGACAGCCTCTTTAACAAATGGTGCTGGGAGAACTGGACAGCAACATGCAGAAGAATGAAACTAGACCACTTTCTTTCACCACTCACAAAAATAAACTCTAAATGGATGAAGGACCTGAATGTGAGACAGGAAACCATCAAAATCCTAGAGGAGAAAGCAGGAAAAAACCTCTTTGACCTGAGCCACAGTAATTTCCTATGTGACACATCTCCAAAGGCAAGGGAATTAAAAGCAAAAATGAGCTAGTGGGACCTCATCAAGATAAAAAGCTTCTGCATTGCAAAGGAAACAACCAACAAAACTAATAGGCAACCGACAGAATGGGAAAGGATAATTGCAAATTACATATCAGATAAAGGACTAGTATCTAAAATCTATAAAGAACTTACCAAACTCCACACCTGAAAAACGAATAACCCAGTGAAGAAATGGGCAGAAGATATGAATAGACACTTCTCCAAAGATGATATCCAGATGGCCAACAGACACATGAAATGATGCTCAATGTCACTCGTCATCAGGGAAACACAAATCAAAACCGCACTGAGATATCACCTCACACCGGTTAGAGTGGCTAAAATGCATAAATCAGGAAACTACAGATGCTGGCAAGGATGTGGAGAAGCAGGCACCCTCCTACCTCCCTCCCTGTTGGTGGGAATGCAAACTAGTACAGCCACTCTGGAAAATGGTGTGGAGTTCCCTAAAAAAAATACAAATAGAACTACCCTATGACCCAGCAATAGCACCGCTAGGACACAGAGACACAGGAGTGCTGATGCATAGGGGCACGTGTACCCCAATGTTCATAGCAGCACTTTCGACAATAGCCAAATCATGGAAAGAGATTAAGTGTCCATCAACTGACAAATGGATAAAGAAGATGTGGTATATATATACAATGGAATACTACGTGGCAGTGAGAAAGAATGAAATCTGGCTATGTGTAGCAACATGGATGGAACCGGAAGGTATTATGCTAAGTGAAATAAGTCAGTCATAGAAAGAGAGATACCATATGTTTCCATGCATAGGTAGGCTTTGTGAGACCTGACAGAAAACCAGGGGGGAGGGGAAGAGGGGAAGGAAAAATAAAAAGTCACAGAGAGGGAGGAAGACATAACATAAGAGACTCTCAACGACTAAGAACAAACTGAGGAGAGAGGGGGGTATGGGAGGGGGGAAAGTGGGTGATGGGCACAGAGGTGGGCACCAGTTGGGATGAGCACTGGGTGTTGTATGGAAACCAGTTTGACAATAAATTATTAAATATAAATAAATAAGTAAATAAATATAAAAAAGAAGAAGTAAAGAGCTCCTAAATTAGAATAATTGAATGTAAAAAAAAAAGAAAACAAACTGAGGGTTGATGGTGGTGGGGGAGAAGAGGATGGGGAAAATAGGTGATGGGCATTAACGAGTGCACTTGTTGGGATGAGCACTGGGTGTTGTATGTAAAAGATGAATCACAGGAATCTACTCCCAAAGCCAAGAGCACACTGTGTACACTGTATGTTAGTTAATTTGGCAATAAGTTATATATAAAAAAAGTAAAGATGAAATAAATATATGAATATTCATGTAAACATACTATCTTAAAATTTCTAAATCTAAAACCTTAAAATATCTAAATCTGAATACGGTCAGCCATACTTGGAAGGAGGTAGGTTTCCTGTGAGTGACTCCAGAGAACAGATGTCTCTGGAGGAGGAGACCAGAAAGGCAGCTACATCTTTGCAAATGGAAGACTTCTCCAGAATTTAGAGCCTTTCAACAAGGGAACAGGTCCCTTCTGAGATGTTTTGTCTCTCGAAACACTTAAATAAGTACACATAGGAATATTGTAAAAGCAGTGTGTGTCAGCCACTTACTGCCTTAACTCCCTTCTGACCTTGCTTGGCAAGACGGCTTGCTAAGGGTAACTTGAACATCAGGCTTATTGTTGGATTTGGAAATACAGATGGTCTCAGAGAGTATTTGGATTCATGACCTGTTTGCTTCTATCTATAAAGATAGGTTGTTTCCACAGACAGTCATACCAATGTATCCAATCCTATATGCCCTTTTGCAATGATACTTTGCCTGCAAAGAGATAAAAGCTCTTTCCTCTTTCTTCAAATCTGGGCAACCCTGTGACTTCTCTGACCAAGTGAATCCAGTGCAAAGAACACTGTGATTCCTTGGTCTTATGAGGCCTTGAAGCTTCTGTTTTTGGCCTCTATGAAGTCAACTGCTATGTAGACAAGTCCAGGCTTGTTGGAGCTATCACCTTGAAAGAAGATGGGTCTGGATGATAAAAGGCCATATAGAGGAAAACCAAGGTGCCCAAGCTGATAGCCAGCACCAACTGGCACACAGTATGGATTCTCCAAACTTATCTGACCCCATCAGAGCTGATATCAGCTGTTCCCATTTTTTATCCCATTTTGATCTGGATTAATAATGAGGGTGGAGTCGTCTTGAATCTCCAATCTTTTTTAAAAAATTTCCTTGAACATATTGCCCAGCTCAGGCTCCAGCCTTCTGCCAAACTAGTTAGCCCTCTCTTCCCCCTTTCTTCTTCTCTGTCCTCCACCCCCAAATCTCTGCCCTTTCCTCTGGAGAACACAGCTCTGGGACTCCATTTGAATATCCAAAGGCTCTGTTAAACTGGAATCTTGGACACTTCTCTCTCTTCCACTGGTGTATGTTAGGAGAAAAAGCCAGAGAGATTTCTTTCTCTTTTTTCCCCCAGGATTTTATTTAAATTCAAGTTAGTTAACATTCAGTGTAGTATTGGTTTCATGAGTAAAATTTAGTGATTAATCACTTACATATAATACCCAACAAGGCCCTTCTTAATGCCCATTACCCATTTAGCCCATCCTCCTGCCCACCTCCCCTCCAGCAACCCTCAGTTTGTTTTCTATACTTAAGTATCTCTTATGGTTTGTCCCCCTCTCTGTTTTTATCTTATTTTATTTCTCCTTCCTTCCTTTATATTCATCTGTTTTATTTCTTAAATTCCACATATGAGCAAAATTATATGATATTTTTCTTTCTCTAACTTTTCTCGCTTAGCATAATACACTCTAGTTCTATCCACATCATTACAATTGTCGAGATTTCATTCTTTTTGATGGCTGAGTGTATATATACACACACACACAGACACTATATCTTTTTTATCCATTCACCAGTAGATGGATGGACATTTGAGCTCTTTCCATAATTTGGCTATTATTGATAGTGCTGTTATAACAATTGGGGTGCATGTGCCCATTGAATCAATATCTTTAACTTTCTGAGGAACCTCCACACTGTTTTCCAGAGTGGCAGTACCAGTTTGCTTTCCCACCAGTAGTGCAAGAGGGCTCCCTTTCTCTGCACCCTCTGGACCAGCTGCCCATTTCTTCCCTGGAGTATTTGATTTTTGGGTGTTGATTTTGGTAAATTCCTTATAGATTTTGGACACTAGCCCTTTGTCTGATATGTCATTTATAAATATCTTCTCCCATTCTGCCTTTTAGTTTTGTTGAAGTTTCTTTCACTGGCAGAAGCTTTTCATTTTGATATAGTCCCAATACTTTTTTTCCTTTGGTTTCACCCTAAAGCAGCAGACTACACATTCTTTTCAAGTGCACATGGAACATTCTCCACAATAGATCACATACTGGGTCACATATCAGGCCTCAACTAGTACAAAAAGACTGACATGCATATTTTCAGACCACAATGCTATGAAACTTGAATTCAACCACAAGAAAAAATTTGGAAAGACCGTCACAAATACATAGAGGTTAAAGAACACTAAACCACTAAAACACTAAAGAACTACTAAAGAATGAATGGGTTAACCAGGAAACTAAAAAAGAAATGGAAAAATACATGGCAGCCAAAGAAAATGAAAACACAACAGTCGAAAACCTTTGGGATGCAGTAAAAGTGGTCATAAGAGGGAAGTATATAGCAGTACAGGCCTTAATCAAAAAGGAAGTCTCAAATATACAACTGAAACTTACATCTAAAGAAGCTGTAAAATGAACAGCAAACGAAGCCCAAAGCCAGCAGAAGAAGGCAAATAACAATTAGAGCAGAAATAAACGATATAGAAACAACAACAACAACAAACCCAGTAGAAACAAAACTAAAGCTGGTTTTTTGAAAGAATTAACAAAATTGATAAACTCCTAGCTAGACTTAGCAAAAAGAAAAGAGAAAGGACCCAAATAAATAAAATCATGAGAGATTTCTTTTTTTGCCGATATGAATTACGCTGCCTTCCTCAGAAAGTAGAGGTAGTTATGGTTAATTTGGGCTCTGTATTTTCCCTTTCCTACTACTTTTACATAGCACTAAAAAACAACAGTTTAGAGTTTATACAGTTATATTTAAGACTAAAGTGGAAATCACTAAGAAAGAAAACATGCTGAGAATATGAAGTTTTATTCCACATGAAACATAGTACTATTTTAAGTTTTTTAAGATTATAACTATAAAGGAAATAATAAAATCTAAAGTTGAGATAAATATGTGCTATTAAGGACTAAAATAGGGTGGGATGAGAGAAGAGGCTGAGATTCTCCAAGGATGCCACCCACAAACATCAGATAATTGCTTCACCCTGGCCATTGATTTCAGTAGCTCAAAACCTAAATAAATATCAAAGGGAACTTTGTTAAAAGCATTGGCCAGCATGCTTATTTTAATTGTACAGTTTTAATTACAATATTTAAAGCTAGTTACAGCTGTATAATTTAGTCATATATGTTATTTTGACATATTTGTATATGTGTATATAAAATGCATTGTGTCATACAGGCAAAGCAGTTGAAATATTGCCAAGTGGTTCTTGATATTTCAAAAACTAAGCATAAACTATAAAGGAGGGACATTAATAGATTCAGCTACATGAAAATGTAAAACTTCAACTCACCACGACGCACACTTAAAAAAAAATAAAAAATCAGTGTAAACTAGGAGAAAACCTTCACAACACATATAAACTTCAAGGGATTAATGCAGAATATATGTATATCAATAGGAAAAAGCTAACACTATAGAAAAATCATAAAAAACAAATAAGTCATTCACAAAAGAGAAAACAGGAAAGGCTCAATTCTGCTAATAATCAGGAAAATGCAAGGTTTTGTTTGTTTATTTGTTGTTTTTGAGAGAAAAAGAGAGAACTTGTGCATGCGTGTGTGCGTACACATGCACGTGCACATGAGCTGGGGAGGGACAGAGGGAGAGAGAGAAAGAGAGAGAAAGAGAGAGAGAGAGAGAGAGAGAGAGAGAGAGAGAATCTTAAGCAGGCTTCATGCCCAGCACAGAGTCTGACACAGAGTCAGACACTGGACTCAGTCCCACGATCGTGAGATCATGACCTGAGCTGAAATCAAGGGTCAGACACTCAACCGACTGAGCCACCTAGGTGCCCCCAAGAAAATGCAAGTTAAAACCACAATGAGACATCATTTCATAATCATCAGATTGGCAACATGTCCATAGCCTCACATTAACAAGTACCAGTTGACTGTAGAATCATGTGTAAGGTTCACTCTAGTGAGACTGAAGAGAGAATAATTTGGAACTTTCTATCAAAGTCGGAGATGTGCACATCTAATGACTCAGCAACTATACTCTTAGGTCTAGATTTAAAGGTCTTTTTAAACTTTGCAAAGTATTTACTTTAATGAAGGAAAAAATAGTATAGTCATTAGCACCTTTTTTGATTTAGAAAATTTGTAAAATAACCTATAATTCTACTAGGGGCCCCATCTAGTCCTGACAAGGTTTTATCTATCCCCAGATTTATGCCTGAAACAAACAAGCACCTCCTTTCAAAGTCTTTCAATCCAAAAATTCCACTTTTCTCTCCCTAGCAATTGCAATCTCCATCCATTTCCAAAAAAGAGGTGTATCTCTTTGGGCCTCTGAGTCCTACAGTTTCAAGAGAAAGTCTAGAGACTCAGTGTGCACTCTAGTATCATGATCATCAATAAAGGAGGAGCCTGACCTTGAGTTTCCTTTTCAGTTTTCCCATCAACAAGAGCCCAGTCTTCTGGCTCCTTTACTAGATGATCTATTTTTCCACTTTGGGAAAAAAATAGTCCCCATCTGCAAATGCAAGTGCTTACAGAAGCCACATAGGTAATGTTAGGGCATAAAGCAAGCCAAGTGTTTCAAAATAAGAAGTGATGCTAACTGGCAAATTGGAGCATGCAAGTCCTATCTAAGAAAAGCAACTTCTACCCAGCTCCAGTGATTGACATGAGGGAGTGATTTCTGTTTGTTCAAGAGGTGCCAGATTTTTATATGAAATTTCACATATACGGACCAATCCAAGATGTCTGTGGCCCATAGAGCCCTCAGGGCATGAATTTGCAAGCTTTAATCTAAACCCATCTTGGAAGAATCTCTATTAGCAAGACTCTAAATTTATTCCTAAAGATGATGAGCCCCAAATTGTTGTGCCGAGGGGCTTTTGGTACGTTTCTCCTTCCTACAACTTTGCAGGCACCACAAGATCACTTTGATGACTGGTATCCAAAAACAAGCAACCCTTGTTAATTCTATTGTTATTTCTTCATTGGGTCATTTGTCTCATTAATAGTCAGTTCATCTCAACTACACAATTTTTTACATTAACGATTAATCATTTTACATGTTTTTCTTATCAGCATAATTGTGTCGTAATACAGCACTAATTCTCCAAGTAGATCAATGGCTCAGAGCTGCTCATAAAATCTTAAAAGTAGTGTTCAAATAGAAAAAATATATATACAATAAAAAATGTGCCTGGGTGGCTCAGTCGGTTGAGTGCCCAACTTCAGCTCAGGTCATGAAATCGCGGTTCGTGAGTTCAAGCCCCGCGTTGGGCTCTGTGCTGACAGCTCAGAGCCCGGAGCCTGCTTCGGATTCTGTATCTCCCTATCTCTGTCCCTCCCTAGCTCACTCTCTAAACAGAATTTTAACTCTAAAACAGAATTTTATTAAAATACTGCAATAGATATTTTATTGTGCAAGGAGCAAATGTTATAACCAATGAGTTTTTATTACCAAATGACTTGTGTCACTAACCCATTCCTGATCCATCCCCTCCCACCTCTTAACTAGTCTGATGCCAGCCATGACTCTAGGTCAAAAATAAATAAACATTAAAAAAACGTAAAAATGAATAAAAAAGACGTGATACACAACACGCACGGCGCATACACACACACAATGGAATATTACTCAGCCATAAAAAATAATGAAATTTTCCCATTTGCAACAACGTGGAGGGAGCTAGAGAGTATTAAGCTAAGTGAAATAAGTCAGTCAGAGAAAGACAAATACCATATGATTTCACTCACAAAAGGAATTTAAGAAACAAAACAAATGAGTATAGGGATAAAAGAGAGAGAGGCAAACCAAGAAACAGACTCTTTACTGTAGGCAACAAACTGATGGTTATCAGAGAGGGGATGAGTAGGGGGATAGGTTAAATGGGTTATGGGGATTAAGGAGTGCACTTGTTGTGATGAGCACTGGGTAATGTATGGAAATGTTGAATTACTAAATTGTACACCTGAAAATATTAACTGTATGTTAACTGACTGCAACTTAAATAAAAACTTTTTAAAAATGTAAGTTTAAATTACACTCCAGTGTAAATTTAGAATGTGAATCAGTGTATGTTCAGACTATATCTGCCAGTGTAGAGAGTTCAAATAAGTGCCATAAATAAATAAATGATGAATTTATGAAAATTGGGGTTTTTTGGACTGGCAGTCTATTCCTCCAATAATCCTCAGTTACAAAAATTTAACAAATAATGATATGATCCTTCAATATTTTTATCTAATTGTCTTTTTTAAATTTTTTAAATGTTTATTCATTTTTGAGAGAGAGACAGAGTAAGAGCAGGAGAGGGGCAGAGAGAAAGAGGGAGACACAGAATCTGAATCAGGCTCTAGGCTCTGAGCCATCAGCACAGAGGCGCATGCAGGGCTCAGACTCACAGACTGTAAGATCATGACCTAAGCCAAAATCAGTCACTTAACCAACCAAGTCACCAAGGTGCCCCTAAGCTAATTTTCAAGGCAAATATAGTAAGCTACTATTTAGTAAAACAATAGAAATTTTACAAAACCAATAATGCTTTCCAGCACAAATTTGACAAATTGTGTCTCTAAAGAAAATGCTACTGATTGCTATAGTTGATTTTGTATTCTGCAATTTTACTGAATTTGTTGATTAGTTCTAATAGTGTTTTGTTTTGTTTTGTTTTGGTAGAGTCTTTAGGACTTTCCAAATATTAAAATCATATCATATGCAAACAGAAAATTTACTTCTTCCTTTCTAATTTGTATGCATTTTATTTCTTTTTCTTGACTAATTACTCAGTCTCAGACTTCCAGTAGTATGTTAAATAGGAACGATGAGAGTGGGCATCCTTGTTTTCTTCCTGATCTTGGAGGAAAATCTTTTAACCTTTCAACATTAAGTATGATGTCAGTCGTGAGCTTGTCATATATGGCATTTATCATATTGAAGTATGTTCCTCTATATCCAATTTGTTGTGCTTTTTTTTTTAATTTTTGGGTGGGGAGAGGAGAGAGAAAGAGAGCATGAGTGGGAGAGAAAGCAGAGAGAGAGGGAGAGAGAATCTTAAGCAGGCTCCATACCTAGTGCAGAGATTGCTATGCCTAGTACAGGGCTCCATTTCATAACTGTGAGATCAAGACCTGAGCTGAAATCAAGAGTCGGACACTTAGCCCACCCAATTTGTTTTTAATCATGAATGAATATTCAATTTTTTCAAATGCTTTTTCTACATCTATTGAAATAATCATATAATTTTCATCTTTTTCCTTTAATGTGATATATCACATTTATGGATTTACATATGTTGAAGCACCTTTGCATCCCAGGGATAAATACAACCTGATCACGGTGTATGATCCTCTTAATGTACTGCTGAATTCAGTTTGCTAGTATTTTGTTAAGAAGTTTTACATCTGTCTTCATTAGGGATACTGGCCGATAGTTTTCTTTTCTTGTATCTTTATCTGGATTCAGTATCAAGATAATACTGGCCTTGTAAATGAATTTGGGAGTTTTCCCTCCTCTTCAATTTGTTAGAAGTGTTTGAGAAGTATTGTGTTATTCTTCTTTAAATATTTGGTTAAATTCGCAGTAAAATCAGCTGGTCTTGGGCTTTTCTTTGTTGATAGGTGTTTTTGTTTTTGTTTTTAATCTCAGATTCAATCTCCTTACTTGTTACTGGTCTGTTAAGACTTTGCATTTCTTCATGATTCAGTCTTGATAGGTTGTATGTTTCTGGGGATTTATCCATTTATTCCAGGTTACCCAATTTGTTAGTGTATAATTGTTCGGAGTAGTCTCTTATGATCCTTTGTATTCTGTGGTGTCAGTTGTAATGTCTGTACTTTCATTTGTGATTTTGAGTTTTCCCTTTTTTAAAAATTTTTTTTGGCATTTATTTATTTTGAGAGAGAGAGAGAGAGAGAGAGAGACAGAGCATGAGCAGGGGAAGAGCAGACAGAGAAGGGAGACACAGAATCTGAAGCAGGCTCCAGGCTCTGCTGGCAGCACAAGCCCGACATGGGGCCCGAACCCATGAGAGAGATCATGACCTGAGTCGAAGTCTGATGCTCAGCGGACTGAGCCACCCAGGTGCCCCAAGTTTTCCCCTTTTTTTCTGAGTCTAGCTAAAGATTTTTCAGTTTTATTTTTTTTCAAAGAGCCAGCTTTTGGTTTTATTGATCTTTTCCATTGACTTTTTAGTTTCTATTTCATTTATTTCCTCTGTGATCTGTGTTATTTCCTTCCTTCTAATTTTGGGCTTAATTTGTTTTTATTTTTCTAGTTCCTTAAGGTATAAAATTATGTTGTTTATTTAAGTTTTTAAAATGTGTTTATTCCTATGAACTTCTCTCTTTGGACTGCTTTCACTGCATCCTATAAGTGTTAGTATGTTGTGTTTCCATTTTTGTTTTTCTCAAGATGTTTTTTCACTTCTTCTTTGATGCATTGATTGTTTAGGAGTGTTTGCTTAATTTCCATCTATTTGTGAGTTTTCCAGTTTTCTTCATGCTATTAATTTCTGGTTTGGTGCCACTTTGATGAGAAAAGATACCTGGTATTATTTCAATCTCCTTAAACTTGCTAAGACTTTTTGTGACTTTTCATGTTATCTACCCTGAAGAAAGTTCCATATATTCTTGAGAAGGATGGGTATTCTGCTACTATTGGATGAAATGTTCTGTAAATGTGTGTTAGGTTCATTTGATCTAACGTATAGTTCAAGTCTAACTTTTTTTCTTATTAATCTTCTGTTTGAATGACCTGTCTGTCATTAAAAGTACATTATGAGGTCCCCTACTATTGTATTTTAGTCTATTTCTCCCTTCAGATCTTAGTATTTGCTTAATTTATTTAGGCACAGGTTTCCCCCACTCTCTGAAAGTAGAGCATTTCTATGGAAACTTTCATAAGCTGAAATAGTATAAAGCAAAAAAGCAATTGCCATTAATTTAAATGGAAAAATTTAGAGCATTCTCAGACCCCCAAAATGATTTAGGCATTTCTGATACCTTAGGACATATCTTACTAATGAATGCACGAAATGAATGCGGATAAAGCAGATGCTCACAGACACAGTTCAAACTACAGAGGCTTGATGCTGAAATTTGAAGTGTCCTTCCCAGGGTGGTAGCTTGCTGGCCACAATCTCTCTGCTCAGGGTGGACTCTGCCTCTATAATGCCTTTTGACCTTTGTACTAGAGTGCAGTGTTTAACACACCGCCATATCATAATATTAGAGTATTCTGAATTTGGCTATATACTTAATCTTTATCAGTGTACTGTATATTTTCATGTTAGTCATTTGTGCACTCTTTCATTTCAACTTGAAGAACTTCTTCCAGCATTTCTTGAAAGGCAGATCTGGTATTGATAACTCCCCCAACTTTGGTTTGTCTGGGAAAGTAGCTCTCCTTCCTTTCTGAAGAACAACCTTGCTGGATAGAGTATTGTTGGAAGTTCTTTAAAAGTTTATATATTTTGAGAGTGAAAGAGAGCACATGTTGGGGAGGGGCAGAGAGAAGGAGAAACAGAATCCCAAGCAGTCTCTGTGCCATCAGCACAAACTGTGAGATCATGACTTGAGCTGAGATCAAGAGTTGGATTCTTAAGCAATTGAGCCACCCAAGGTCCCCAGCAGTTTATTTATTTTCCTTCTTTCTTTTAGCACTTTGAATATATCACCCTGTGAGGTCTCTGCTGAGAAATCTGCTGATAGCTTTATGGGAGTTCCCTTGTAAGTTACAAGTTTCTTTTTCTCGCTGTTTTTAAGATTCTCTTTGCCTTTGATTTTTGACAGTTTTATATAATGTATCTTGGAAAAGATCTCTTTACATTGAGTTTTGGGAGGGACCTATGAGTTTCATGAACTTGGATATCTAAGTCTCTTACCAGATTTGGGAAGTTCTCTGCCATTTCTTTAAATGAGCTGTCTGGCCCCTTCTCCCTCTCTTCTTCTGAGACTCCAGTAATTCTCAGATTGTTTCTTCTGATGGTATCATACAGATCACATAGGCTTTCTTTCCTCTTTTCATTCTTTATTTTTTGTTTTCCTCTGACTGTTTAATTTCAAAGGTTCTGTCTTCTAATCCACAGATTCTTTCTCTCCATGATCCATTTTATTATTGATGTTCCCTATTGCACATTTCATTACATTGTTTTCTTCAGCTCCACAATTTCCATTTGGTTCTTTTTTATGATTTCTATTTGTTAAGCTTCTCATTTTGTTTGTGTATTGTTTACTGATTTCTTTGAAATGTCTGTGTTTTCTTGTAGCTCATTCAGCTTCTTTAAAACAGCTATTTTGAAATTTTTATCAGGCAAATTGTAGATCTCCATGTCTTTGGGGTAGGTAACAGGAAGACTACTGTGATCCTTCGGTGGGGTAATGTTTCCGTGATTTTTTATGTTCTTTGAAGTCTTGTGCTGCTGTTTTAGCATTTGAAATAGCAGTCACTTCCTTCAGTCTTTACTGACTGACTTTGGGAAACTACTTCCCTTAGCTCTGTTAGAGATTTTCTGGCTTTTTTAGATCTTCTATGGATACACCTGTTCCCCAGTTCTTGCTCCCTCTTGTGGCAGAATTCTTTAATGTTTATTTTACTTTTGAGAGTGAGAGTGTGAGTGGGGGAGGTGCAGAGAGAGAGGAGGACAGAGGATCCATGCTGACAGTAGTGAGCCCCATGTGGGGCTCAGATTCATGAACCATGAGATCATGACCTGAGCCCAAGTCGAACGCTCGACCAACTGAGCCACCCAGGCACCTCTCTTGTGGCAGGATTCTTAAGCTTGTATGAACTTCTTTCCATCGTGATATGCACCAGGCTGAGTATGAACTACTCTGGGAGTCTTCTATAGCTGAAATCGTACAATATTTGTTTGTGTTTGGCTTTCTTCACTTAGCATAATGTTTTCATCACCTTGGTCTTTTTAATGCTGCTGATTTTCATCCAGTGTCTACTAATTCTTGAGTCAGTTCATCATTATGAATGAAAAATCAGGATGATTAGTAAGCAGTTGCAGCTCCCCAAAGTCCTCGCCGTCACCAGAAGGCCTAAATATGTCCTCTGTGCCAAAGGGCAAGGGTAATACCCAGCAGGTTTGAGGGTGGTGGGTGTGGTGAAGGTGGACAGCTTGGAGACTCCACATGTCAAAATTAAGAGGTTTTTATTCTGGAAATGGAGTACTTAAGTGGTCTCATTCTTTTTGTCCACTTTAATGTCCAGTGTAATCATTTTGGGAGTTATCTTAAGCTTTGTTTGGCCTCTTGCTCTGATTCCAGCCCTCAAACATGGATCGCCTCTCCAGACAGGTTTTCCTTCTACAAGGAGCAGTCCTCTGGCATTATTCCTCTGCCATTTTGTGTGCTGTGAATGAATGGGTATGTGTGGAACCTCACTGACCCTGGCTAGGAATGCATATCTTTCTTAAAGCATCCTAGTGACTGATTCACAGTCCACACTCTCACTTTTGTTATTGGCTAATTCTGAGTTGCAACTTTTACTATCCAGGTTGGGATTTTGTGCACAAAAAGAAATCCTTATAATTACTAGTTTTAATCTATACTATAGGATTCCAATTACAAAGGTAAAAATCTTGTTTCCCTTCAACATTTAAGCTTAATTTACACTCTTACTTTATTTACAAATTTTATGATTTTAGGGGCACCTGGGTGGGTCAGTTGGTTAAGTGTCTGACTTTGGTTCAGGTCATGATCTCATAGTTTGTGATTTTGAGCCCCTCAGTGGGCTCTGCACTAACAATGCAGAGCCTGCTTGGGATTCTCTCTCTCCCTCTATCTCTGCCCCTCCCTCAATCACTCATGTGCTCTCTCTCAAAATAAATAAATAAACTTTAAAAAAATTATTATTTTAATCAAAATGAGAACTATCATTTTCATTTGTCCTTTTGAGTTAACTCATATATATAATATATTTGCATATTTAATCAAATTCCGTTGTCTATTTCAAAGTACAATTTTAAGACAATCGATTCTCTCAAACATTTCAAATACACCAAGGGAGGATGACAAATACAAAAAACAAAAAACAAAAGCTTCCTAAGAATTTAAACTACTCTTGACAATCTGCTAAATTATCACCCCTATAAATTTTGTAAATAGAATCCTTTTAAGCCTTTCACAATCATTTAAAAAATTAACAGAGTGTATACAGGACATCACAATGGTTATATTTAAACATGGCTTATGTAAGAGTACACTGAGTTTTAGAGATTATAAATTATTCATCCAACTAAGGGGAACAAAACAAGCATGTCAAGCCAACTGATGTTCCAAGGTCAAAAGCTCAGGACAATTGCCTGAACTCCAAGTGAAACACACCAGAGACCCATGGGACAGAAGACCCCCATAACTCTCGGCTGGATGTCTTTATAAGCAGTCTCCAAATCCATGACTTTCAGCTGAGATTTGACCAATTGTATCAATTAGTCAATTAAAATTAACCAATTTCAACTTCTGACAATACGGTGACTTAAAAAATTATTATTTAAATTTATGAGTCCTTTAAATTAATGAGTCTTTTCTAGGTCTTGGTTTTAAATTTCATTTTATGTAACTTATGTAAATTCCTGCACTAAAGCTAAAAATATTCTAATAGAATGTTGAGCCACATACTCAGCTTTGACCCATTAAAACTTATCTTTCAAACAGACTAGTTGACTTCTAGGACACCTTATTTTTATTATGCCATATAAGTGAGTGATTCCATTTTCTGTATTCACTAATATTGTCAAATTTGCATAGGTCGAAATCTCATATTAAAAATCTATGCCTGAATCTCTTGAGAATTTATAATTTAATTTCATGTGGCTAGAACAGAATTACAAAATGTCCAAACCTAGTTTCTGCTGTTAATTTTCTGGATTTATTAGCCCATGGAAGCTGATTTCAGATTACCCATCTCAGTTTTCTGCTGTCCATTTTGGACTTTCAGCCGACCTTTACCTCTGAAATGTCTACATTTAAAAAATCCTCGTTTAGACTTCTAGCAGTTAGCACAGTGGCTAGAAAATAGTATACGTTCAACAATTATTGATTGAATGGAATGGATGATTAAATAGATCAATTATTGTCTTTCATCACTTGTACCTCAGTAATCCAAATTATTTAGGAGAATTTTGTAATTTTTATTTATTATATATTATTTTATTGGAGGAATTTAACATATTTGGAAAAAATAGGCTAAAAACGAACACACAATAAATGTTTCCTTAGGGCGCCTGGGTGACTCAGTTGGTTAAGTGTCTGACTTCAGCTCAGGTCATGATCTCACGGTTTGTGAGTTCGAGCGCTGCGTCAGGCTCTGTGCTGACAGCTAAGAGCCTGGAGCCTGCTTTGGATTCTGTGTCTCCCTCTCTCTCTGCTCCACCCCCACTTGTACTCTGTCTCTCTTTGTCTTTCAAAAATGAATAAACGTTAAAAAATTTTTTTAAATGTTTCTTTAACTGCCCCTTTGATTGTTTTCATGAAACTTAACATTTTATATCAGCTATAGCATCAAACTGTCAATTCGATTCATTCCCTGAGCTTCCAATGGCTGATGATTAATATAACAGAATTTTATTAAAATACTGCAATAGATATTTTATTGTGCAAGGAGCAAATGTCATAACCAATGAGTTTTTATTACCAAATGACTTGTGTCACTAACCCATTCCTGATCCATCCCCTCCCACCTCTTAATTAGTCTGATGATGCCAGCCATGGCTCTGGGTCAAAAGCCAAAAACACCAGATGGTGTCATACCTACTTAGGGATATGAGAGACAAAGCTCATTTGATGAAGGGAGGGTATTGAGTAGATTGTATTACATTAAAACCCTGCATATGAAAGCTAGAGTCTGGATAAATTTCAATAATCTCCCTATAGACTTTGAAGAGAAATTTAAAAATCTTAAAGAAACGATTAATATTTGTAAAAAAAATGTTAATACTTACGGATGAATAATTAGAGCTTTTGTGGAGAAGATTGCAGGTGCTTACTCAATACTTCTCTCCCGTGCTTCCTTAGTAACATAACTTAGATCATGCTCAGAGTGACAGTGTGCCAAACTAAACAACTTTACTTCCCAGCCTCCCTTACAGTTTAAGGGGGTATTCAATGAAATTTAGTTGAAGACTTTGGTTGGTGTTGTCTAAAACCCTTCGAAGGGAAAGAGAGCCTGTTTGTCCCTTTCTATTCTCTTACAATGCAGACATGCTGGCAGGAACTCTAGTAGACATTTTGTGACCTTGAAGTTGGAAACAACATGCTAAAGAATGCAGAGCAGAAATTTAAAAGCAACCTAGATCTTTCATGACTTTATGGAACCAGTTTTCCAAAGTCAGACCGTCAGACTATGACTTGCTTTTATGTGAGATGAAACACGGATATTTAGTAAGCATGCACAATGTGCAGGAAACTGGCAAAGGCATTCTGAGGAACTAAAAAATGGATCTGACAAGCATCCTGTTTTCCAAGAGATCTACTGAAGTAGCTAAAACAT
The DNA here is from genome assembly GCA_030068075.1 of Paguma larvata. Taxonomy (NCBI): domain Eukaryota; kingdom Metazoa; phylum Chordata; class Mammalia; order Carnivora; family Viverridae; genus Paguma; species Paguma larvata. Next base: position 122,437,714 of record CM057827.1, on the reverse strand, counting down.
TTATGCCTACAATAGTAAAACAAAATAGAAAGTGAAAAGAATCAGAGACCAGCTGGCAGCAAGACATCAGCTTAGGAGAGGTTCCTGAAGAAGGTGAAGTGTACAGGTTTTAAACTGAGCAGACTTGAAAAAAAAGAATGCCGTCACAATCTTTAGAAGAAAAGAAAATGGTATGTTTCCTTGAGACAGAGAGGCTAATATGATTGATAATTCTTTCTTTTTAACTGCTTTCTACATAATTCATCCCAATGTAAGAGCCACTGGAGGCTAAAACTGAAAGATGCCATTAGGAGTTTTGCCAACTCTTAAGCATTCCCACAGAAGAAATTCCTCATTTCATGTCAGAGGAAGGAAACTATTAAAGCAATATGACAGCTGTTACCTCCACTAAATGGTAGCTGAACAATTTAGCACCAAGACTGGCAAGAGCCAGAATTAATTACGCTGCCCCTCATCAGATCACCAACGTGGGACATGAGCAATTGTACCTACCAGTACTCCCCAGAATCCCTGGATTCTTCCATTACAGTAAATTCTTTTTTTTATATCGGACAACTTTTCTGGTATCATGCATGAAAATAGTCTTCACAGCCCCTCCCGAACTTATTTTAGATTTCATTATTTTGGTCAGTTTGATAGGATTGTAAAGGGGTCTCATTGTGGTTTTAAGGTGCATTTCTATGAATACAAATGATACTAAATACCTTTGACATGTTTATTAGACATTTGGAATTCTTCTCTTTGAATAGCTGCCTATTCAAATAGTACGTGCATTTTTCTGAGTTATATATCTTTTTCTCATTGATTGGTAGACATTTGAATTTTTTTTTTTTTTTGATATAAGCCCTTTGTCAGTTATATCCATTGTAAATGTCTCCTAATCTCTGGTCTTTTGATGATGTGGATGGTGTCTTTTGATGATGAGAAGGTCTTAATTTTAATCTTATCCTACTTACTTTATGGCTAACTGGTTTTTATGTAATATTTAAGAAATTCTTATGCCCAGGTCTTGAAGATCTTCTCTATTATCTTCTAAAAGCATCATAGTTTTGCCTTTTACATATAAATTGCCTATTAATGATTTTTGTGTGTAATATAAGATACGGGACCATTTTCATTTTTTTTTCCGTACAAATCCCAATTGTTTCAGCAACAGTTAATGAAAAATCCATCTTTTCTTCACTTCTTGTAATGCCAATTATGTCATACATCAAGTGTCTGTATATGTATAGGTTTATTTCTGTGCACTCTCTATGATCCATTGATCTGTCTACCCCTGAGCCAATACCACACCTTCCTAAAGATACGGTGTTGTATTAAGTCTTGGTATCTTATAGGACAAATATTCCCACCTTGTTTGTTTCAGTTTTTTAGGCCCTTTCCAGTTCCATATAAACTTTAGGATGTTTGCCAAGTTCAAGAACAACTTAAACTATTATTTTTATTATTAATAATGTACTATAAACACATTGAATCTATAGTATGATATAATTAATAATTATATAACTAATATAGCTAATTTAGGGGTTATTAGATTATATTATAAATTATATTAATCTATAGATTAATTTAGGAAAATTGACATATTTACAATATTCAACCTTCGTACATAAAATTTTTATATTTTTTGATTTATGTCTTCTTTGACAGCTGTCAATAAAGTTTTATAATTTTATTTTATTTTATTAAAAAAAATTTTTTTATGTTTATTTATTTTTGAGACATAGAGACAGAGCGTGAGCAGGAGAAGGGCAGAGAGAGAGGGAGACACAGAATCCGAAGCAGGCTCCAGGCTCTGAACTGTCAGCACAGAGCCTGACGCGGGGCTTGAACTCACAGACCGCAAGATCATGACCTCAGCCGAAGTCGGCCGCTCAACCGACTGAGCCACCCAGGCGCCCCAAGTTTTATAATTTTATAGATAACATTTTTTATTCAATTTTCTTCCTAGATATATCATATTTTGTTGCTATTGTAAATGTCTTTTTTTTCAATTTTCAAGTTTTTGTTGCTGGCATATAGAAATGCAGTTGAGCTTTTTATATTCAGCAAATTTGTTCATTTCTCTTATTAAGACTAATAATAATACATCTTTAGTTTTAATTTGAATTTTGTAGGGGGGATACCTGGATGGCTCAGTTGGTTGAGTGTTTGACTTTGGCTACGCTCATGATCTCTTGGTCTTTGAGTTCAAGTCCCACATCGGGCTTTGTGCTGACAGCTCAGAGCCTGGAGTGTGCTTTGGATTCTATGTCTTCCTGTCTTTCTCCCCCTCCTCTGCTTGTGTTCTCTCTTTATCTCTCAAAAATAAGCATTTAAAAAAATTAATTTGAGTTTTCTATTATACAAGCATGTTACTTCCCAACTTTTCCATAATTTATTTCTTTTTATTTTCTTACTTTATTGGCTTAGAACACACTACAATATCAAGTACAGGTGATGTTAGAAGGAATCTTTGTCTTTGATCTCAAAATATCACCATTAAGCATGACATTTGCTGTATAATTTTGTTTGTTTTCATTTTTACTGAATAAGTTTGACATGGATAAGTTTAAGGTGTACAGCATCTCACTTTAGAACATTTATGCATTGCAATATGATTGCCCACATAGCAGTATTTATCACATTACATATAGTACACAATGATTGTCTATATTCATGGTACTGTGCATTAGATCTCTGTGGCTTATTTACTATGCCTTACAAGTTTGTACCTTTACATACTATCACTCTAATTTTTTTATGTTTATTTATTTTTGAGAGCAGGAAAGACAAAGCATGAGTGGGGGAGGGGCAGAGAGAGAGGGAGACGCAGAATCTGAAACAGGCTCCAGACTCTGAGCTGTCAGCACAGAGCCCGATGCGGGGCTTGAACTCACGGACTGTGAGATCATGACCTGAGCTGAAGTCGGACACTTAACCGACTGAGCCACCCAGGCGTCCCTACATACTATCACTCTAATCTCTTCCCTTCCCTCTGATGAATTCTCTGGTAGCCTCCATTTTATTCTGTGTTTTACAGGTTTAACTTTTTTAGATTCCACATTCAAGTGATATATTTGTTTTTCTTTGTCTGACTTACCTTGCTTAGCATAATGTGATTGAGGTCCTTTCATAGCCTCCTCTCTTACAGCTGAATAATAAATATTCCGTTGTTTATATGTACCATACCTTTTTTATCCATTCATCTGTTGATGGGCATTTGGATTGTTTCCATCTCTTGGCTGTTGTGAATAATGCTACAATAAACATGTAAGTTATTTATATCTCTTCATAATCCTGTTTTCATTTTCTTTTGGTTTATACTCAAGTGGAATTACTGGATCATATGGCAGATCTACTTTTAATTTTTTGAGGAAACTCCATGTTGTTTTCCATAGTGGTTGGACCAACTTACATTCCCAATACTAATATGTAAGGGTTCCATTTTCACCATATCCTCACCAGCATTGCTGTTTATTGAATTCTCAATGATAGCCATTTTAACAAGTGTGAGGTGATACCTTATTGTGGTTTTGATTTGCATTTTCCTGATGATTAGTGATATTAAAAAAAACTTTTTGTGTATGTTGGTCATTTTTATATCCTCTTTGGAAATTTGTGTATTTAGTTCTATTTGAAAAAAATTTTTTAATGTTTTTTATTTTTGATATAGAGACAGAACGTGAGTGGAAGAGGGGCAGAGAGAGATGGAGACACAGAATTTGAAGCAGGTTCCAGGCTTTGAGCCGTCAGCACAGAGCCTGACGTGGGGTTTGAACCCATGAATCACAAGATCATGACCTGAGCCGAAGTCGAACACTTAACTGACTGAGGCACATAGGCGCCCCTTCTACCTATTTTCTAATCAGATTGTTCGTTTGTTTGCTTTTTGTTGTTGTTATTAAGTTGACTGAGTTATTTGTATATTTATAAAATGAATACCTTATCTGGGAGGAGTTAAGATGGTGGAGTAGTGAGGGGACCCTGAGCTTGTCTCATCTCTGAAACACAGCTAGATCAGCTGATATCAAACCATTTTGAACACCTTGGAAATTGATCTGAGTATTAACACAACAATCTGTGTAATCTGAGCCAGACAACTTGGCAGCTTCTCTCAACAAGCAGACAGAAACATGCATAGGATCTAGCTTCCTTTATTTATTTGATTTTTGTTGTTTTGTTTTATTTTTTAATTTTTAAAATTTAAATTTTAAATTTTATTTTTTTCTTCCTTCAAAATGACAAGACAGAGGAATTCACCCCAAAAGAAAAAACAGGAAGAAATGATGGCCAGGGATTTAGTTATGCAGATATAAGTAAAATCTGAACTAGAATTTAAAACAATGATTATAAGGATACTAACTGGGCTTGAAAATAGCATAGAAGACACCAGAGAATCCCTTTCTATAGAAATGAAAGAACTAAAACCTAGTCAGGCCAAAATTTAAAATGCTGTAACCAAGATACAATCTCGAATAAATGCCATAGTGGTGAGGATGAACAAAGCAGAGCAGTAAATGAGTGATATAGAAGATAAAATTATGAAAAATAATGAAGTAGGAAAAAAAACCTTTTGCACTGTTGGTGGGAATGCAAACTGGTACAGTTACTCTGGAAAACAGTATGGAGGTTTCTCAAAAAAGTAAAAACAGAACTACCGTTCGACCCATCAATTGAACCACTAGGTATTTTTCCAAAGGATATACAAATGCTGATTAGAAGGGCCACATGCACCCCACTGTTTCTAGCAGAGCTATCAACAGTAGCCAAATTATGGAAAGGGCCCAAATGTCCATCTACTGATGAGTGGATAAAAAGATGTGGTATATATACATAATGGAATACTACCCAGGGATCAAAAAGAATGAAATCTTGACATTTGCAACAATGTGGATGGAACTAGAGTGCATTATGCTAAACAAAATAAGTCAGAGAAAAACAAATATCATATAATTTCACTCATATGTGGAATGTTTAGGAAATGCTAGTGTATGTTAGGATGTTTAGGAAACAAAACAGGTGAACATAGGGGAAGGGATGGAAAAATAAGATAAAAATAGAAAGGGAGGCAAACCATAAGAGACTCTTAACTATAGAGAACAAACAGTGCTGTGGGAGGGGAGGTGGGTGAGGAGATGGGCTAAATGGGTGATGGGCATTAAGGAGGACACTTGTTGGGACATAACACCACTGGGAGTTATATGTAAGTGATGAATCACTAAATTCTACTCTTGAAACTGTTACTACATTATATATTAACTAATTTGGATTTAAATTAAGAAAAAAAGAAATTAATATCTCAGTCAATATATGTTTTGCAATTTTTTCTCCCATTCTGTAGTTTGCCTTTTCATTTTGTTAATTGTTTCTTTTTCTATGCAGAGCTTTTGAGTTTGGTATATTACCAAATTTTGATTATTGCTTTTGTTGTTTGTGCTTTTGGCGTCATATTAAAAATATTAATAATAAAATCATCACCATGACCAATATCAATGAGCCTCTTCTCTATGTTTTCTTCTAGGATTTTTATGACATCAGGACTTATGTTTAAGTCTGATTCATTTCAAGTTAATTTTTGTGGGTGGTATGAGATAGAGGTCCGATTTCATTGTTCTGCACATGTTTCTCCAGTTTTTCCAGCACCATTTGTTGAAGAGACTATCCTTTCCCCATTGGGTATTCTTGGCTCCTGTGTCGGATATTAGTTGACCATATACACTGGGATTTAATTCTGGGCTATTTTGTTCTATTGGTCAATGTGTCTATTTTTTGTGTCTGTACCACACTGTTTTTATTACTATGACTTTATAGTAGAACTTGAAATCTGGAAGGATGATACTTCTGGCTTTTTTTCTTAAGATTGCTTTGGCCATTCAAGGTCTTCTTTGGTTTTGGATTATGGATTTAGTTTCTCTAATTATTATTCATAAAGAAGATGGACATATGGCTTTTATTCCAAACTGGAAAAATTTTGATAAAGGGGTTAGGAAAATAATTAATGGATATTAATCTATTATGAGTGTAAACTTGGACTGTCTTGAGCAAAATGGGATTTATGGGCACTATAATCATAAGATTTCCTATTTCCGATTATAAATTTCTTGCTTCCTGAGTAAATTTTGCTTCCTGAGTAAAGTTATGTTTTTGGGGGGAAATTTGTACATTTTGCCTAAATTTTTAATTTTGTTGATATAAAGATTTCATGTTAATATTTTTTCTTTTCAATGTGCTCTTTTTTCAACTTTGTTGAGGATTATGTTAATCTTATGCTCTCTCTTTAATATCTAGAATATCTGTAAGCGTGTCTCCTTTTTGTTTCTAGATGTTGGTTATTTGTGCCTTCTCAGTTTCTTCATCATTTTTTATATATAGCTTTAAAAATTGATTTATTGTGGGAGGGGCAGAGAGAGAGGGAAAGAAAGAGAGAATCCCAAGCAAGTTCTGCACTATGAGCACAGAGCCCAAGGCAGGATTTGAATTCACAAACTGTGAGATCATGACCTGAGCCAAAATCTAGAGTTGGATGCTTACCTAACTGAACCACCGGGGAGCCCCATCTTCCTCATTCTGGAAAGAGGTATTTTAATTTTGTTAAAATAAACAAACAACTTTTGATCTTGTCGAGCCTCTCTATTATATAATTGTTTTCTATTTCAAAATGTCTCCTTTAATCTTCATTTTTTTCTTTCTGATATACCTCTAATTTTTTCAGATGAATGTTAGTTAAGTTTCAGACTTTTAAACATACATATTTAGAGGTTATAAATTTCCCTCCCTGTACTCACATCTTAAATTTTGATATGCGATCATTTTGTTACTCTTTGGTTTAAAATATTTTCTAATATTTTCATGATTTTGTTTTGATGCATGATATTTTTTAAAACGTTTATTTATTTATTTTTGAGAGAGTGAGAGACAGAGCATGAGCAGGGGAGGGGCAGAGAGAGAGAGGGGGAGACACAGAATCCAATGCAGGCTTCATGCTCTGAGATGTCACCACAGAGCCTGACACAGGGATCAAACCCACAGACCGTGAGATCATAACCTGAGCTGAAGTCAGACACTCAACCGACTGAGCCACCCAGGCGCCCCGATGCATGATATTTTTTAAGTCTCTAATATATGGTTGTTTTTTATTTTTTACCTCATTCTTATTTTTGTGGATTTCTAGTTTGTCTTACAATCTAATAACATACAGTGTATAATTTTAAACATTTAAACTATATTGAGACTTGCTTTATGTTTTATTTATATTTAGTAAATGTTCTGTATGCTTAAAAATATGTATTTTGCAATGGTTAGGTGGATATCTCAACTAGGTCAATTTTGTTATCTTATTAAAATCTTTCATGAATTTACTGATATTTCGTTGGCTTTTTCTATTAGTAACTAAGAGATGTAGTATGAAAAAACATTCCATCTTTTGCGTGAATATTTGTATATTTCTCCTTGGAGTTCTGTCATTGTTTGCTTTATATATCTTAAGTACATATTGGAAGTACACAAATTTAAAATTGTAGTTCCTTTTATCAACACGAAGTGACCTTCTTTACTCCTATAATCTTAATATTTATATGTTTGTTTATTTTGAGAGAGAGAGGGGGAGGGGCAGAGAGAGAGGGAGAGATTGAATCTCAAGCAGGCTCTATGCTGTCACCATAGGGCCCAACATGGGGCTTGATCTCATAAACTGTGAGATCCTGACCTGAGGCAAAATCAAGAGTTGGATGCTTAAATGGCTGATCCACCCAGGCATAAAAATATATACTTTTAATGTAGCTATAGTTTTCTTTGGTTTAGAATGTGTTCGTGTGTCTTATTTAAGCATTTAACTTTCAACTTTTCTGTATCCTTAATCCTTATATTTCCAAGATATGTTTCTTATAAATAGCATAAGACAGAATTTGTTTTTATCAAATTCGAAAGCCTTTATCTTTTAACTGGAGCATTTAGTTCCTTTACATGAAACATAATTAATACTACATTGTTAAGCCACAGACACTGCACCATTCCTAAAGGTACAATTCCCATTGTATACATATTTGGGTTTATTTTGTACTTTCCATTTGTACTTATTTTGTAAACTTATTCTGCAAACTAATTTTGTATTTTCCATTTGTCATATCTGTTTCCTTTTTCTCCTTTCTTACCTTAGTTTGGATTTACTAAATGTTTTAGTCACACCAAGGTTGTCCCCTTTAAGTAGTTTAAGGTTATGCATTCCATTCTTTATTTTAGTAGTTGCCTTAGAAATTGTAACATGCTTAACATAATGAAGTCTAAACTTAATAAGTCATTTGACTTCCTTCTTCATAATAAAATAAACTTAGAGCACTTTAATTCTTTTTACCTACCTCAAAACTTACAAATTATTTTTCATTATATTTCAACTATTTTTAACACGTTAAGATACTATTATTATTGTTTTATTAATCAGAATTTCCTTTTATAAATCAGTATTTTCTTATTTTCACTCAGGTATTTACTACTTTCTATACTCTTTATTCCTTAATTCTTATACCTATTATCTGGGAAAAATTCCCTTCTGACTATCATATATGATTCAGAATTTTCTCTGTTGAGAATGTGCTAGGGACAGAGTCTCCACTTTTGTTTGTCTAAAAATATCTTTATTTCACTATCATTACTAAAAGATATTTTCAGTGGCTATAAGATTCTACTTTGGCTGTTATTTTCTTCCAGCACATTGAATATCATCCCTCTGTCTTCTGCCTTCCATTACTGCTGTTGAGAGACCAGATTTCATTTAAACGGTGCTTCTTTGAATGTAAACCTTTTTTTTTCCCCTAGCTGATGAATGATATGCTCTTTTTTCTATGGTGTTCTGCAATTTCACTATGATGTATCTTAGTGTGAGTTTCTTGTGGTTTACCCTGTATAGGATTTACTGGACTATCTGAAACTTTGAATTTGTCCTTTCATCAGTTCTAGAAAATACTCAAGAATAACTCTTTTAATGCGGCATCTGCCCCGTGTCTCCCTTTCCTCTACTTCAGGTACTCTACTCATGTTAGACCTTCTTATTCCAGTTTGCATGTCTCTTAATTGCTTTTTCATACTGCCCATCCTTTTTTCTCTTTCTGGTACTTCTAGTTTACTAATTCTCTCTTTAGCTACATCTAATCTTCTGTTAAACTCATCTGTTTTTTAAATTATGTTTTAGAGAGAGAGCACATGTGAGCGGGAAAGAGGGGCAGATGGAGAGAGAGAGGATCACAAGCAGTCTCCATACTCAGCATGGAGCCCGATGCAGGGCTCAATTCCATGACTTGATCATGACCTTAATTAGTATTTTCTTAAATTCATTCAGATATTTACCACTTTCTATACTCTTTATTCCTTTTTTGTCAAACCTATTATCTGGGAAAAATTCCCTTCTGACTATCGTATATGATTCAGAATTTTCTCTGTTGAGAATCTGCTAGGGACAATAAACTCTACATTTTTGTAGATCATGGGATTATGACCTGAGGAGTCAGACACTCCACCAACTGAACCACGCAGGCACCTTCGTTCATTTTTTAAATTTCAGTTTTCATTGTATTATTTTTAGAAGTTTTGTTTGGTTGTTTTTAAAATATACCTTGTCATTTTTATCACTCGTATCGTTATTGTTGTTATTGAACCATTTGAGAGTCAGTTGCAGAGATAACAACCCTGCTCTAAATGTTTCAGTGTGTATCTTCTAGAATCAAGGACATTCTCTTCTATAAGTGTAGTGAAACGGTCGAATTAAGAAACTTTACAATCGATATGATATTATTATCTATATATATTTCATATTCCAATTTTGACAAATATTCCAATTCTATGTTTATTTTTACTTCTTTCATCTCTTAGTTTTTTAAAGTTTATTTTATTCATTTTGAGAGAGAGAGAGAGAGAGAAAGGTAGTCAGAGAGGGAGAGAGAATCCTGAGCAGACTCTGAGCTGTCAGTGCAGAGCCCAATGTGAGGCTTCTGAGCCGAAATCAAGAGTCGGACACCTATCCAACTAAGCCAGTTCTGTGGCCTTTTGTTGTTTACATAATATTGACAACTCTGAATAGTATAGGCCTATTGTTTTGTAGAATATCCTTCATGAATCAATGCCTGCATTCCACCCCCCCAATTTTTTATTGTGGTAAAATATATATAACACATATTTAGTATCTTAACCATTTTTGAGTGTGCAGTTCAGTGGCATTAAATACATTCATAATGTTGTCAACCATCACCACCGTCTACCTCCAGAACTCTTTCATCTTGTAAAACTAAAATTCTATATCCTTTAAACAAGAACTCTTTATTTTCCACTTCTCCTTGGCCCTTGGCACCATCATTTTATTTTCTGTCTATGATTGTGACTATTCTAAGTACTTTGTATAAATGGCATCATATAGAATTTGTCTTTTTGTGACTGGCTTATTTCAGTTAGCATTATGTCCTCAAGGCTCATCTACATTATATCATGTGTCAGGATTTCCTTTGTTTTAAGGCTGAATAATATTCCATTATATAGGCCACATTTTGCTTATCTATTCATCAGTTGTTGAACCTAGGTTGCTAGCACATTTTAGTTATTGTGTGTAATGCTGCTGTGAACACGGGTGTAGAAATAGCTCTTTAGGACCCTGCTTTTTGGTATGTATTCAGAATGGAATTGCTGGATCATATGGTAATTCTATATTTAATTTTTTGAGAACCACCATATACCATTTTACCTTCCAACCAACAGTACACAAAGGTTCCAATTTCTCCACATTCTCACTAACACCTTCTTTTTTTCTTTTTTCTTTTCTTTTTTTTTCTTTTCGTGTGTGCATGTGTGTGTGTGTGTGTGTGTGTGTGTGTGTGTGTGTGTGTGGTAGCCATCCTAATGTGTGTGAGAATTCTTACATTTTTGGCATGAATACTACAGAGATGATGTTCTTTCCTATTTATTCCATCATATCAGGAGGCAAATGATGTCAGTTTGTCTCATTATTGGCAATGCTAATTTTGATGATTTAGTTAAGATGATTGATACATTCGCCACTGTAAAGGCAGATTTTTCATCCTTTGTAATGTAGAAGTAATGTGTGGGGAAATACTTTGTGATTACATAAATTATGTTGTTTTTAAACTTCTCATCACTTGTTTCTAAGCTTTTATTTCTCTTAACACAGTAAATATAGTTATTTCACAAGTTGTATATGTTAATGTCAACTTCTGAAGACTCTGGTTGTCTTTGCTATTTGTTGTTTCCATGATTCTCACTCATGATAACTTGTTTCCTAGTATGTATGTAAGTAATCTTTTCTGGAAAAATCATTTGTGATTCTTTAAAACCCAGTATATTCTTCTAAAAAACTTTGCATTTGCTCTTGCCAAGCATCCAAAACATACCATTCTGGGGCCACTTTAAGCCAAATTCATACTCGAAGTTACTTCAGATTACCCAGGTGATTTGGATAGCACGTTCATGTGAGGGATATAGTTTTTCTAGTCGTTTTTTTGCCCACGTTTGTCAGCATCTAGATAACTCCCCCTGAGCATGGATATAGGGTAGGTTTAAATCTTCTATAGCCTAACAATGAGGATGTAGCCATTTGGAGTCCTAGCGTGTTTTTTTGGAGGAGAGTCTTCCATTAGACAAACCACGTTAAGTTTAATGAAACTACATTCTAGTAGGAGAGACAAAAACAATCAAATATAAAATTAAAATTTTAAAAAGTAGAATTATAGACTTTGTTAAGTTTGCAATAATAAATAAAAAGATGGACTTCCCTATCAGAATATAAAGAAAGGGAGACAGGGTCCTCAGAGCCAGCATCTATGGGGAGATGATATTTGATGGAGAAGAAGGACGCCATCAAGCAAAAACTATAGTGACTAAAAAAGGGAGGGACAGGAGATGAGATCAAACTGGGCAGTAGCCAGATCCTACAGGTCTCTCCTAGGCTACAAACGAGGATATGGATTGTATTGTAAGTGTACTGGAAAGACAGTGGAAGATATTTAAGTAAGGGAGTAACATAATCTAATTTTTTGCATGTAACTTTTATATTTTTAATAATACTTTATGAAACTATTTTTTATTGAAGCATAGTTGATATACAATGTCACATTAGTTTCAGGTGTACAACAGTGATTCTACAATTCCACAGTTATGCCGTACTCCCCACAAGTGCAGCAACCATCTGTCATTACAGTACACTATTACAATACCATTGACTATATTCCTTAGGCTGTACCTTTCATCCCCATGACATCCATTCCACAACTGGAAGCCTGTATCTATCACGCCTCTCCACCCATTTTGCCCATCTCCTTATCCCTCTCCCCTCTGGCAACCACCAGTTTGCTCACTCACTTACAGGTCTGTTTCTGCCTTTTTGTTTCATTTTTTAGATTCCACATCTAGGTGAAATCATATGGTATTTATCTTTCTCTGTTTGACTTATTTCACTTAGCATAATACCCTTTAGGTCTATCCATGTTGTCACATATGGCAAGGTCTATTATTTTTTATAGCTGAGTAGTATTCCAGTGTGTGTGTGTGTGTGTGTGTGTGTGTCTGTGTGTGTGCACATGCACATAAAATCATGTTTTCTTTAGACATTCACCTATGATGGACACTTAGGTTGTTTTCATATCTTGGCTATTGTAAATAATGCTGCAATAATCATAGGGTGCACAGATCTGATTTTTGGATTGCTGTTTTCATTTTCCTTTGGTAAATATCCTGAAGTGGAATTATTGGGTCATATGGTATTTCTACTTTTATTTATTTTTTTTAAAATTTTTTAATGTTTATTTATCTTTGAGAGAGAGAGAGAGAGACAGAGCATGAGCAGGGGAGGGGCACAGACAGAGAGGGAGACACAGAATCTGAAACAGGCTCCATCCAGGCTCCTAGCTGTCAGCACAGAGCCTGATGCGGGGCTCGAACTCAGGAATGGTGAGATATTGACCTGAGCCAAAGTCGGATGCTCAACCGACTGAGCCACCCAGGCGCCCCTCTGCTTTTATTTATTTATTTATTTTAATGTTTTATTTATTTTTGAGAGACAGAGACAAAGCATGAGCTGGGGAGGGGCAGAGAGAGAGACACACACACAGAATCAGAAGCAGGCTCCAGGGTCTGAGCTCTCAGCACAGAGCCCAACTCAGGGTTTAAACCCAAGTGAGATCATGACCTGAGCCAAAGTTGGATGTTTAACTGACTGAGCCACTCATGTCTCCCTGTATTTCTATTTTTAATTGTATAAAGAAACCCCATACTCTCTTCTATAATGGCTGCACCAATTTACCTACCCACCAACAGTGCATGAGGGTCCTTTTTTTCTCCACGTCCTTGCCAACGCTTGTTATTTCTTGTCTTTTTGATACTAGCCATTTGGACAGGTGTAAGGTGATATCTCATTGTGGTTTTGATTTGCATTTCCCTGATGATTAGTGATGTTGGGCATCTTTTCATGTGTCTTTTGGCGGTATGTATGTCTTCTTTGGAAAAATGTCTATTCAGGTCCTCTGTCCGTTTTTAAATAAGATTATTTGGGATTTTTTGGTGTTGAGTTGTATAAATTCTTTATATATTTTGATATTAACCGCTTATTGGATATGTCATTTTTGCAAATATCTTCTCCCAGTCAGTAGATTTCATTTTCATTTTCATATTTTTAGTGTTTTTCTTTGCTGGTAAACCCTTTTCATTTTGATGTAGTTTCAATACTTTAGTTTTGCTTTCGTTTCTTTTGCCTACGGAGACATATTCATAAATATGTTGCAAAGGCTAATGTCAAAGAGATTTCTGCCTATGCTCTCTTCTAATAGTTTTATGGTTTCAGGTCTCATGTTCAGATCTTTGATACATTTTAAATTTATTTTTGTGTATGGTGTAAGAACGTGGCCCAGTTTCTTGGGTGCCTGGATGGTTCAGTTGGCTAAGCATCCAACTTTGGCTCAGGTCATGATTTCACAGTCTGTGGGTTCAAGCCCCACATCTGGCTCTGTGCTGACAGCTCAGAGCCTGACGCTTGCTTTGGATTCTGTGTCTCCATCTCTCTCTGCCCCTCTCCTGCTCATATTCTGTCTTTCTCTCTCTCTCTTTCTCTCAAAAATAAATAATGTTAAAAAATTTAAAAAAAAGAAAGTGGTCCAGTTTCATACTTTTACACATAGCTATTCAGTTTTCCCAGCACCATTTATTTTAGAGACTATCTTTTCCCTATTGCATATTCTTGCCTCCTTTTTTGAAGACTAATTGACCATATAAGCATGGGTTTATTTCTGGGATCCTATTCTGTTCCATTGATCTACATGTCTATTTTTGTGCTAGTACCATATTGTTCTAATTATTACAGCTTTATAGTGTATCCTGAAATCTGGGATTATTATACCTCCAGCTTTGTTCTACTTTCTAAAGATTACTTTGGCTCTGGAATCTTTTGTGGTTCCATATAAATTTTAGTATTATTTGTCCTAGTTCTGTGAAAGTACCGTTGGTATTTTGACAGGAATTGCTCTGAATCTGTGGACTGCTTTGCATAATACGGGCATTTTAACAATATTTATCCTTCCAATTCATTAGCATGGAATATTGTTCCATTTGTTTTTGTTGTTTCCAATTTCTTTCAACGATGTTTCATAGTTTTCAGAGTACAGGTCTTTTCATCTCTTTGGTTAAGTTTATTCCTAGGTATTTTATTATATTTGGTGCAATTGTAAATGGAACTGTTTTTCATTATTTCTCTTTCTGCTACTTTGTAATTAGATCTGGTTAATTTTTTAAATTAATTCGATCAATTAAAAATAATGTAAAAATTTTAATAACAATACATATATAATATTGTTAAAAGCTTTATTAAGAAAACAACTCTACCAGTACTCTGTTCCATTCCACTCCCTAAGGGTAGCCATTCAATTTTAAGCTTTTTTAAAAATGTATTTATTTACCTATTTCTAAATAACATGCAGATATTGTCACTTCTTGATTCAACTATCTATTTACCTTCTGGTATAGCATGTGAACATTTTTAGTATTCTCACACTTCCCTCTTTTAGAGTTTCCTGTTCTAGATAATGGAAGTGTCTTGGAGAAGAAAAATTCTATAGATTATGACCTTTGGTAAGGGGAGAGAAGAATCAAAAATTATAAAGATTTCCCTCAATGAAACCCACCAGTAACTATAACCCATCCCATCAGGATTTTCATACCTCATAGTGAAATATGAATGAAGAGACAAGTATTATTAAATGTATGAGCAAATCTTCCAATATGAGCTAAAGAGATTGAAACAAGTAATAGAAAGTGGGAAGAATAAATTGTAATTAATATCCCAGAGAGATTGTAAGAGGTATTTAAAAGATATGCATACACGAAATAAAATTACATACGCACACAATCAATCAAAATAAGAAAAAGTATTTGATATTAACTATGTAATAGCAAAAAATTTAAATTCAGCAAAAGGTTTGAAAGATAAAGTTGAAGAAGTTTCCCAGAGTGTAGAATGAATAGACAAAGAAACAACAACAGCTAAGAAATAATACAATTAAAGGATTGAACCAGGACATCTGACATTCAATTAATAAGAAGTTAGTTACAAAAAGTCAAGAAAGAAAAGAATGGAGAAGAAAATATTGAAGAAATAATGTAAGAAAATACCCCAAAACTACAGAACATACACTCTTCTAATGAAAGGGCTACGGTAACTGTCAAGAGACCCACTCCAAGGAGTATCATTACGAAATGTTAGAACAGTGAAATGAACAGAAGACTTGAAAGCTTCTAAAACAGGAAAACAATGTACTCAGGACACCGGTATACTGGATTTCTCAACAGCAATGCTGAAAACTAGAGGACAATGAAGCAATGACCAAAATTTTGAGTCAAATAATTTGCAGCCTAGAATTCTATACTCAGCCAAATAATAAATATAAGTGATGGTAAAATCACAACTTTTCAGATATGCGAGGTCTCAAAATATCTAGGTTCCATGTATTCTTCCTCCAGAAGTTGTTAGAAGAGATTATCCATTGAAACAAGGAAGTAAACCAAGAAAGATATGAGGTCTAGAATACAGGGGACCAAACAAAGGAGATACAGAAAGAGAATACCCATAACAACAGTTGGGCAGAAGCCTAGAAAGCAAATCTGTAGAGATTGGAGCAGCAGGACAAAGGGGTCCAGGAGTGCTGAGTTCGGGGGAAAAATGAAACTGATAAGCTCTCTGTCTAATCTGAGGGTATGGAAAACTGTATTGCAAGGCATTTTATATTACTGTCACAGAGGTAAGAACACCTAGCCATGGGTTCTAGGAAAATTAAACAAGTTGAAAAACAAGGCAATTATTAACTCCAGATAAAATAAAAAGTTGTATAAGAAAGGAAATATAATCATGGTACAATACTAGGGTCACTACAAAACAATTTTTAAATAGTTGTAAGAAACTAAAATATGTATTTAGCCAAAAATGTTGATGATCCACATGGAGGATAAATAAATCTCTTGCCTGAAGTTGCAAGCATTCTGGAGCTAAGAGAAAAAAGAGTTTAATGTCTCATGCCTCAACATACAGACTTTCTGATACTCTCTCTCCTTTTCAGTCTGGCAGTCTACCCTATTGTTCTGATTATACGGTCTAGTTTCTCTCCAGAGAATATACCTCCATTTCTGCAGGATAGGGTAAAGGTAGTTGCCTAACTAATGGGGTAGGAGAGCATATGAGAGAAAACTGACAGTTTCTATTCCAGCTTTCAAATAAATATCCTATTCTCAGTGCTTCCTATCTCCTCAATTGACAGCCATCTGTGCTTCCTGGTCCCTCCAATTTAGTATGCAGTTCTCTGCAGTGAGAATGAGCTTGCTTCTCCATGACACTGCCCTAGATAGCCGCTTAGGTTTGTCCTCTCCCTTCTACTAAGGCACATACTATTCCTCCACTGCTTTCCAACTTCTGAAATAGGTTTTCCGATATTTCCAAATTTCATTGAAGATGGTATTTTTATTTCTCTTTCTTAGGCTTATTCTCTTGAATTTATTTTCAAGAGAAGAAAGTGTGTGTGGGGGGTGTTTTAATGTCACTATCTTAAAACTGAAGGTCCATATTGTTGCTAATATTTAAGATTTAGCTGTGGCACATGAAAATCTGTTGACATGAATTGGAAGAAGTGGAAACACTAGTGTAGTATTTCCACATGACAACAATTGACAGTTGCTGGGTAGGGGCTGCTCCTTTCTAAAAGGGACCTGCAGCACCAAGTTCTACCTCCTCCTTGTGACTAACACCTGGCCTCCCTTACCGCTTTAAATGCCTAACCATAATGGCTTTGGAGTTTGTGAGCCCGTTCTAAGGTAAGACCACAGGAGTAGGTGGCTGATGTGGAACAGGGAAAACATCATTGGAAAAGATGAGCCAGGGAACTGAGAACCATAGAGTTTGATGGTCCATCCACATTGATGTCCAAGTCATTAAAACATATGCCAGGATAGAGAAAGAGAAGAAGTCAGTGTATGATAATGAAGAAGGGAAGAAGGTGGTATAGCTTAGAAGTATAAACTTCAGAGGAGCCAGCTTTAGATTTTTCTTGTTTGTTTTGTTTTTTTTTTTATGTGAGAAAGAGCAAGAAATGGTTTTATTTTTTTTTAATGTTTTTATTTATTTTTGAGAACAGGAGAGACAAAGCATGAGCGGGGGAGGGTCAGAGAGAGAGAGGGAGACACAGAATCTGAAGCAGGCTCCAGGCTCCAAGCTGTCTGAAGCAGGCTCCAGGCTCCAAGCTGTCAGCACAGAGCCCGACGCGGGGCTCGAACTCACAGACCGTGAGATCATGACCTGAGCTGAAGTCATACACTCAACCAACTGAGCCACCCAGGCGCCCCAAGAAATGGTTTTAAAGAGGTAGTACTAGCAAGGAGGAAACTTACCCCACCTTCTGACCTTCCTTGAGGCACATGGGGTTCAAGAGACAAAACACCTGTAGAGGGCCGGGAAAGAAGCATTGACTCAGGGGATAACTGGATGTCAAGCAAGGGTAGAGCTAAAGAGAGTATCCCAACAAGGTGCCAAGGGCATAGGGGGGCTTGCTAACAGATAGGGCATTCCAGGAAGCAAATAGCTTTGGGAAGGATGGAAATTGGGTCTCCTGAACCTAAGATGAACGAAGCAATAAATCTGGTTGCTATCGGCTGACTGGAGGGGCTTGGACTTTTAGTGATGGCTGATGCATTAGTCACTGACATTTCTTAGATCAGTGCTATACTAGCCGTAGCCTCAAGCTATCAGACAGGTGTAGTATAAATTGGGAGGGGTTGTGATTAGCATTTTAAAAAATGAAATAGAGGAGAATAGAAAGGTTTGATCCAGGTAGAAAGGTAAAATATTGTTTCCAGAAACTTTTGCTTCAGGTGTGTGTGTGTGTGTGTGTGTGTGTGTGTGTGTGTGTGCTGCGCGCGCGCACGTGTGCTTGCACACACAAGTAGTAGGACACCTATACATGTCTGTGTATGCTGGTCATTATTTAAAATGTGCTTCTTACTGAAGATAGCAGTCAAAAATTTTTGAAAGACTCCATCTTAAAGGTGGACCACAGGTTCGAGTGCTGGAATCCTTGGTAATTTGCTTGTTGGGAGGTCTCCTTTGGACCTTGCGTAGTGTCATAGGATCAACCCCTTCATTTTCCTTTGAAGCATTGGCTATCCTCTGAGAACTAACAACAAATTTTTATTTCCTTGGCTTTGTAAAACAATGTCAGCTTTCCAGCTATTCAAAACTATATGAGTAGCTTGTCTTGTTCTCTAAGAATCTGAAAGGCTTTATGAAAAGTCATGAAGTATTTCACTTTGCATTCATGCCCTCATTCAACTTCAACAAATATTTATTGAGTGTCTACTATATCCCAAGTACTGTTCTGGGTACTAGATAACCTCTCTCCTCTGGTGGGAAGTGTTTTTTATTCAGTCTTTTTCTTTGTTACAGTTCTTTCAGATTTTCTGTGTGTTCTTAACTTAGTTTCAGTAGTCTGGTCTTTATAGGAATTTTTCCATTTCATCTGGGTTATTTAACTTGTTGGCATACAATGACTTATAGTATTCCCTTATAAAAATTTTATTTCTGCAAGATTAATAATAATCTTGTTATTGTTCATCCCCAATTTTCATAATTTGAGTCTTCTCTACTTTACTTGATCAGTTTAAAAAAGGTTTCTCTAAAATTTATTGATCTCTTCTAAGAACCAACTTTTGGTTTTATTGATTTTCTATATCATTTTTCTAGTCTTTATTTCATTTATTTACACACTATTCTTTATTATTCCCTTCTTTTTGCTTGCTTTGGGTTTAGTCTACTCTTCTTTTCTAATTTGTGAAGATGGACGAGTGAGCTGTAAAACTGAGTTCTTTCATCTTTTCCAACACTGTGTTCACAACTATAAATTTCTAAGGACTGTCTTAGCTGCATCTAAGTTTTATGCTATGCTTTTTTTTCATTAATCAATAGTTTTTTCTAATTTCTCTCATAGTTTCCTTGTTTCATTGGTTATTGAGGGGTGTTTCATTTAATTTCCACATATTTGTCAATTTCTCAAATTTTCTTCTGTTTCTGGCTTCTAATTCAATTCCATTGTAGTTGGAGAACATACTTCATATAATGTCTACACATTAAAATTTATGAAGGACTTGTTTTGCAGCTGAATGTACAATCTATCCTATGGAATATTCCATGTGCAGTTGAGAAGAATTTGTATTTTTGCTATTGTTGGGTGTGCTACAGATGTATTGGGTCTTCTTGGTTTATAGTGTTGTTCAAGTCTTCTGTTTCTTTGCTGACCTTCTGTCTTGCTTTATTCATTATAGAAAGCAAAAGTGTTGAAATCTTCAATTATTATTGTTGAATTCTCTATTTTTTCCCCCTTCAATAATGTTAATTTTTGTTATTTTGATGCTCAGTTGCTACACAAATATATGTGTCTACTTGTTATATTTTCTTGATGGGTGGACCTTTGTGTTGGTATAAAGGTTCTTCTTTGTGTCTAGTAACAATTTATTCTGAAAGTCTATTTTGTTTGATATTAATATAGCCACTCCATTTTTCTTTCTTTCTTTTTTTTGTATGGTACATATCTTCTTTCATCCTTTTACTTTCAACACATTTGTGTCCTTAAAGTTGTCTCTCATAGAAAGCATACAGCTGGATCATACTTTCATGTCCATTCTGCCAATCTCTTGTCTTTTGATTGAAATGTTCAGTGATTCACATTTGAAGTCATTACTGATAAGTTAGGATTTATGGCTGCCGTTTTGCTGTCTGTTCTTTTACTTGTCTTAGGTATTTTTTGTTCTTCTATTTCTCTACTACTGCCTTCTTTTGTGCTATATACTTTCACATGTACCATTTTAATTTTCTTTTTGCCTCTTTTTCTATATTCTAAAAAGTTATTTTCTTAATGGTTGCCCTAGGGATTACAATTAACTTCTTAAAATAATCTAATAATCTAAGCAGAATTAGTGCCAACTTGATTTCAATAGTACACCAAAACTATGTTCCAATATAGCTCCATTCTCTGCCTTTGTGCTATTATTGCCATTACATTACATACAAATTACATTTTTATTTTTTTAATGTTTATTTATTTTTGAGAGAGAGACAGATAGAGTGTGAGTAGGGGATGGACAGACAAAGAAGGAGACACAGAATCTGAAGCAGGCTCCAGGCTCTGTGCTGTCAGCAGAGCCCAACATAGGGCTCAAACCCACGAACTGTGAGATCATGTCCCGAGCTGAAGTCGGATGCTTAACAGACTGAGCCACCCAGGCACCCCACAAATGACATATTTATACATTATAAATATATAGTCACTTGTCTTTTAAATCATATAGAAAAACAAGTTCCAAATAAAAGTATTTTAATTAAAAGATTTTAAAAATTAAAAAAATTAAAATATTGTATACTCTCTTTTATATTCAACTCTGCAATTATCTTTACCGGTGCTGTTTATTTCTTTGTGTGGATTCAAGTTACTGTTTAGTATCCTTTCATGTCAGCCTAAAGGACTCTTTTGGTATCTTGTAAAGCATGTATGCTGGTGATGATTTGTCAGTTTTTGTCTGGCAATGCCTTAATTTCCTTCATTTTTGAAGGATATGTTGCTGGATGTAGAATTCTTCATTGATAGTCTTTTTCTTTCAGCTCTTGAAATGTCTTCCCTTCTGACCTCCATGATTTCTGATGAGAAATCAGATATTACTCTCATAGAGAATCCCTTGTATGTGCTGAGTTGCTTTTTTCTTGCAGATTTCAAGATTTTGTCATTGTCTTAGGCTTTCAATAATTTGACTGTTATGGGTCTAGATGTGGACTGCCTTGAGTGTATCTTAGTCAGAATTACTTGAGCTCCTTGGATGTGCAGATTAATATAATTTGATAAAATCTGAGAATTTTTCAGTCATTTACTCAAATAGTTTTTATATCCCTTTTCTTACTTTCCTTCTGTGAATTTAGGCATATGTTGGTGTGCTTAATGGTTCTTCATAGTTCTCAGAGGTTCTGTTCATTTTTCTTCATCGTTTTTTCTTTCTGTTCCTCACACTGGATAACTTCAATCGATTTATTTTCAAATTCATTGACTCTTATTTCTGCCATTTCATATATGTTGTTGAGCCCTTCTAATGAATACTTTATTTCATTGTATTTTTCAACTCCAAAATTTTCTATTTTTAAAAATTTCGATCTCCTTTTATATTATCTATTTGGTGAGACATTGTTCTCAGACTTCCCTATACATCTTTAAAAATGATTTACTTTAGTGAACATATTTATAATAGATGATTTAAAGTCTTTGTCCAGGGGCGCCTGGGTGGCTCCGTTGGTTGGGCAGCCAACTTCGGCTCAGGTCATGATCTCACGGTCTGTGAGTTCGAGCCCCGCATTGGGCTCTGTGCTGACAGCTCGGAGCCTGGAGCCTGCTTCAGATTCTGTGTCTCCCTCTCTCTCTGCCCTTCCCCTGCTCATACTCTGTCTCTATGTCTCTCAAAATAAATAAAAAACGTTAAAATAAAATTAAATAAAGTCTTTGTCCAATAAGTCATGCCTGAGTTTCCTTAAGGATGGTTTCTATTGTTTTTTTTTCCCCTTATATTGGCCATATAAGGGAATGTTGCTTTCCAAGTCCTATAATATTCTGTTGAAATCTGGACACTTTAAAAAAAATGTTTTTTAACATTTATTTATTTTGGAGGGACAGAAAGAGACAGAACCCAAGTTGGGGAGGGGCAGAGAGAGAGGGAGACACAGAATCCTAAACAGGCTCTTGGTTCTGAGCTGTCTGCACAGAGCCTGACATGGGGCTCGAACCCACGAACTGCGAGATCATGACTTAAGCCGAAGTTGGACGCTTAACTGACTTAAGCCACCCAAGCACCCCAAAATCTGGACATTTTGAATAACAGACTACGGCAACTTCAGATATTATCTTTCCTGCTCCACTGTAAGTTTTGTTATTGTTGGCGTTTGCTGTCATTTTGTTTGTTCAGTAACTCTGCTGGGCTAATTCTGTAAGGTCTGTATTCTTTGTCATATTTGGCCACCAAAATTTCTTCTTGCGTGTTTACTATCAGCCAACTATTGGACAGAGATTTCCTTAAATGTTTTTGAACCAGTAAGTCTCCCGGCCTTTGCTGAGAGGGGTGTGTGTGTGTGTATGTGTCACAACACACCTTCAACATTTTGATAAGTAGTTTACATCTCTTCCCCTTGCCTTCACGTTCTGCTTGCCACTGAACATCAAGGTCAGCCAGATGTCAGAGATTAGGGCCTTATCAGGTGTTTCCTGAACACGTGCACAGTCCTTTATCCTGTGGATTCTCATTCCCCATTTGTTCTTTAATTTTTATTTATTTATTTATTTATTTTTGGTTAGCCTCTTGTTAGCCCCAACTAGTTTCACTATCTCAGGCAGCTGTAATGTTAAACAATTGCTACTGATTGTTTCTGACAAATGCCCTAGGAATATGGCTGTTTGCACAAAGCGAGTTTTGAGCCAGGTCAAATAAAGACAAGCTTTATGAATGGAACTTTTCAGGGTGCTTCCAACAAGTCAAATAATGACAGTTCTTTGGGGATGCAGCTTTGAGGGAGCTCTAAACCCACTCTGTCGCCTCCAGTGGCTGCTAGTATACCTGTTTTTGAAACCAATGTAGTTAGTTATAAGATTGTTGCTGGTATACGAGGCTACCGACACTCAATAATTTTTCATGTCTATGGACTTTTTAGATAGTTGCAAGCCTTTGGTTAATTTCTCAAGTTCTGGGAAGGTTGACTTTGACAATTTTAGCCAGTGTTCCCTTTTTATGGAGAAGCAGATTTTCTGCCATTCTGGAAGTGCTTCTACCAGATTTATTTTTGTCTTTCATTATCCTGAATTGATCCCCTCAGCCTCTAGTTGTCTAAATCCTTGAGTACAGTATTTTCATCAAATGTCTTATAAGCAATAAGAGAAGGTGGTACAAAAGCCCATAGAAAATGATGAATACCTAAGGACAGACCCTGATGCTTTTTCCAAGTATGGCTCCAAGGTCCTCTCCCATGTGCGGAGATACATTTGAAGGGTCAATTCTTCATGTTATGTGAGAGCTAAAACTTCCGGATAAATAAAAGTGATGTAGATTCAGACTAGCTTTCTACCAAAGTGACTGTGAAATCACGTTAGGAGCACCCTAGAAAGGAGACTGTTTTGGTCTAATGTTCTTACATGCTAATTAACTTGAAAATGTGGTGTTTAAATAGAAGTACAAGAGGGATGTACTGTGGAGGGGGGGCATTCACATTTGATAATTCCGCCTGGTGCACAGGTAATTGTTACCTGTACTCTTTATATATACATGTTATACACACACATATACTCGCACACAGAGGCAGTTCTTGCTTTGCAGGTTCAGATATGCTGGATGCTAGCTACTTTGGCTTAGGGCCTTATCAGGTAAAGTTAAACTGGTGTTAACACCAGTTCTTCAACAATATGGTTCAAATTTCAGTTATCTTGGCATATTAACTGTGAGAGAATGCATAAAATTCCACGGTAGCTCCTTAGTCCACACATCTATGTAAATAACATGCGTATCCTGATCAGTGAGCAATCAGAGCCGTTCTTTCAAAGTCTGTCAGTTACTGCTTATTGCGCACCTGTTATACAGTTGGTAACAACAGCAAAGTGTACAGTTGTGTTGCCTCCTTTCTTCCCAGTGATAAATCCATATAGCATTGTATAAAAATGGGTAACTAAACCAGAGAATTGATCAACAAAAGTGATAGTGCAGCAAAGAAACAAAAAAAAAATGACAAAGATGAAAGTGAAGTGAAATTTGAACGGAATATAAGTGATATTTTGGAAAAAAAATAGGTAACTATCAAAATACTGACACTGACGTTTTTCCTGAGACTCTAGATTTGCAGCCAGAAGAACTTACTGAATATGAACGAGGATGAGGAAAATGGTTGTGACAAAAAGGATAAGGATGTCCCAGAATGACACATTAAAGGAACTCCTATATTTCACAACATTGAAAGCACGAGGATTAAATGTTGAAAGTGATCCAAAGATGATGCATTACCACAGCTCAGACAAGATGTTTGCTGGGTATTTAACAATTCTATCAGGAGAAGACCAGCACTATTCAAATTACTCTTGACAACTTTCCCTATGAAGAAATAAAAGTTCAATTATGAACGTTTGTAATGTTTCAAACTACAGGCTATTAAATGAGAAGTTTTACTCCCCCCCCTTTCATTTCTTTATAGGTTTACAACCATCAGTGAAGAGAGTTTGGAAGGTTTTGACAAAAGTTTTAAAGATCATGGAACAATCTTAATTTTTCCCATTGATTATTAAGATAGTTTTGCATGGTTCACAGTCATTCTCACAGTTCCAAACAACTGTGCAAGTGAGGACTGCATATACACGCTACACGCATCATGTATATAATACATATCATATTTATAGTACGTATACAGACACACATACATGTATGTATATAATACGTATCACATTATAGTATATATGTATACATGTACATGCATGTTTATAATATATATCACATTATAGTATGTATATGTATACACATACATGCATTTTGTAGAGATGCATTTTCTGTAAACAAAATCTTCACAGTTCACACTAGAACCCATAAATGAGGATTATAAACCATTAACTGACAACTATACATTAAAAAAATTTTTTTCTTTTTTCTTTCCTGGAACCTTGTCATGGGATTCTCTTGGACTCTATACGGTGGAAAATGAACTCCCATCGGCCGCTGGGGAAACTGAGGCACGCGCGGCGCAGGGCCAGGCGGCGCCAGTAGGCGGGGGCGGTGGCCCTGCCACTCCCGCAGCTCCGGGAGAGGGAGCCCCGCAAGCCCTGCCGCCCGCCCGGGACGCACGCGGGGCTGCGCTGGCCGGGCTGAGAGGGCGGAGAGGGCGGAGAGGGCGGAGGGGGCGAAGGGGGCGGTGCGGGAGGCGGCGGCGGGAGCGGCGGGCCACGCACGGCGGCGGCGGGGCGGCGGCGGGAGCGGCGGGCCACGCACGGCGACGGCGGCGGCGGGAGCTGGAGCTCCGGCCACGCGCGGCCGTATCGGCGGAGGCGGCGACGGCGGGAGCGGCAGCGGGAGCCGGGCGCGCACGGCCGCGGCGGCGGGAGCGGCGAGAGCTGTGGCGGCGGCGGATGGCCCAGAGCTGATCTATGCGGCGCTTGGAGGGGCTGTGTCTGCGGCGCCGGCGGCGGCGGCGGGGCCCTGCCCGCGAGCGGAGCGGGGACAAGATGAAGTACCAGAAATACCTGACGGTGCTGCAGATGGCCATCGGCGTCACCCCCTCCAACCGCGGCAGCCTCCTGCCGCTCAAGAGGAAGCTGTGGTGAGGGCGCGGCGGGCGCGGCGGGCGGCGGGCGTGGGTCGGGGCCGGGGCGGCCGGGCAGCGAGGCCGCCGGCGGCCGGGCCCGACGGGCACCGAGAGCGGGGCGCGCAGCAGCCATTTCGGAGCCCGTGGGGCCCGAGCGCGTGCCGCCGCGACCCTCGGCTGTGCCCCGCTACACGTAAAGCGGCACGCTGCGGGGAGGGAGGGGCGGGGACCCGGCGGCTCGCGGGCACCCGGCACCGGTCTCCCGCCCGGGACTGTCCTTTCAGCTCCAGCCCCGTCACTTCAGGCTCAGAATTTCCAGCCAGGCTCCCATGGAGGCAGCCAGCAATTTATTAGCTCTGTTTTGCATTTTCTGTTATTTCTCACAATCCATCTGCCGTGGGTACAGAGTGAAGGGCAGCCGCTGCCACCGTAAGGGGAGTAAGTTGCGAGATTATAATTGCATTATCTGGGACTACGTTTTATCTGCATGCGTTCCAGTTCCTCTGACCTGGAAACTGTTATGGGGGGAACGGGAAAAGATCGCCCTTAAAAGAAAAATGTCTGGAGGTTTTCCAGATCTGGTTTGCACAGTTGATTATCTATCGGATTGTATTGCATTTTATTGGCGTTTAAATGTGGCATATGGAATCCCCGTGGGCTGCCTGGGCATTCCATCGCCTCGAGACTGAAGTGTAAGGTTCTGTCACAAAAGAAATAGTCCAGGAAAGGGATGGGGACTATAGAAAAACTATGCCAGAAATTTTGGTGTTCAAGTGGCTATTTTAATTTTAAAATTTGTGGTGAGTGTGGTTCATAGAAATTTACTCCAATTTTAATAGAATTTAATTTCAAGGTTATAGAGAAAAGGAAGTGAGGCTACTTTTAGCCATTCGAGAAAAGTTTTTGCTATCTAAGACAAAATGAAAGGGTGATCCAAGGCATAGAAAGATTGAGTAACCAAGAAAAAGAGTTTTTAAAAAAGAAAAGAATCCCAATAACGGGGAATTTTGGAGGTAAGACCAAAATGTACGGGCTGTGAAGTTCAAATTTCAGCTGTGCCACTTACTGTGTGACCTTAAGCAAGTTACTGGAGTATCTGTTTCTTGATGTGTACCGTGTGAATGATGCTATCTATGTCATGGGGTCATACCCGGATCAACTGAGATACTGAATACAGAGTGTCTGCCACTATGCCTGGCTGAATGTGTGCTTACTGAATACTAGTGTCTTCCTCCCTGGCCCACTCCCATGTGTTTTAAAAAAGAGAGATTTATTCTGCAAAAAATATTTTAATTTGATGAACAGCAAGTGACAGCACATCGAAGACTAGGCTGGTAAAAGTTAGCAGTAATTAAGAAATGTCCTTTGAAAGTGCTCAGTGAGTAGAGTATGTGACTCTTGATCTCAGGGTCTTGAGTTCAAGCCCCATGTTGGGTATGGAGCCTCCAAAAAAATAATAATAATAAAAAAATAAAAAGAGAGAGAGAGAGAGGAAAGAAAGAAAAGTAAAAACAAAAAAAAGGGAAAAGTCCATGGAAGCACGGAAAAAGATTTTAGCAAATATGTGAAGACTCTGTCACTATTGAAAAGCAAGAAGCACTAACATTTGAAGATGGCTTTTCAGATTGATGGTGTATAAGAAGAAAGAGGTTAGCATGAACGGTCTTACCCCCCGCCCCCACTCTGCTTTTCTCTTGAGCACTGACCAATATCTAATGCGCTTCAGATTTTACTTAATTTTCATACCTCTTACCTCTCCCCGCCCCCCCCACTGGAGTCTAAGTTGCATGGGAGCAAGGGTTTTTTGTCTGTTCAGTTCATTACTAAATCCCCTGTAACTGGTATCTGGTACGACATAGGTTCTCAAAAAATACATATTGAATAAATGAATTCTTAATAATGCATAACTGGGAAGGAAATTTAAGGAAATTTTCTTGATGTTAAATTTAAAAATTAAGATGTGAGAATAATGTTTGAGGATCTGTTAGACATGAATATTAGCATCAGTTGGCCACCGAATCTGGAAACTTAGGTTTATTCTTTTTCATCAGTGGATTGCTGCTTCCGAATTCCCCAATACATTTTGTGATGAGAGGATGCGAGAAAATAAAATACAGATAGTTTTATACTCTGGAGATTCATGTTTTGGTCAGGCAGTGAACTGGGGCCAGCGTTAAAAACCACCTTACTAAGAGATGGCATGGAAAAGGCAGGGGGATTTTGTTTAAGTTTTCCACAATCGTAAATGAGCATTTAAGAATATGTACTTGGGGCACCTGGGTGGCTCAGTCGGTTAAGCGGCCGACTTCAGCTCAGGTCAGATCTCACAGTCTGTGGGTTCGAGCCCCACGTCGGGCTCTGTGCTGACGGCTCATCAGAGCCTGGAGCCTGCTTCAGATTCTGTGTCTCCCTCTCTCTCTCTGCCCTTCCCCTGCTCACGCTCTGTCTCTATGTCTCTCAGAAATAAATAAATGTTAAAAAAAAAAAAAAGAATATGTACTCAATGTTAAGTGAGTTTGCAAATACTAATCTAGTTTCTGCAATGGCAAAGTGAAGAGCATATGTTACAGAAACTCTATAGAGTGGATGGTACTTTTTAATGTTTATTTTGAGAGAAAGAGAGTGAGTGCACATGCATGCATGGGGCAGGAGCAGAGAGAGGGAGAGAGAGAATCCCAAGCAGACTCCATGTTATCAGCACAGAGCCCAGTGTGGGGCTCAATCTCACAAACCGTGAGATCATGATCTGAGCTAAAATCAAGAGTCAGACGCTCAACTGACTGAGCCACCCAAGCACCCTGAGTGGCTGGTACTGTTAAATATAACATACATATATAGTCCTTTGAGGTTTTTTTTTTTAAGTTGAAGAATATTGTGTTGCCTGATCCATCTATCTCTTATGTCTTCTGGAATTCATTTTCTAGATAACATTTCATTTTGTCAATATCACATGGAGAATTGAGACAGAAGGTACCGTTATATAGCAAGAAGATACGTGGATATGGGTTCTGACTCCAGAGTAGTGGGCAGGAACCAATAGCAGACATCACCAATGGTTGTCAGACCTTGGGATGTAGTAGCTTATGGCTGTGTATAGGATGTGAGGACGTACTATGATAATTGGGTGTGGCATGTCTAAGGATTTATATGAAGATGCTTATGAAAGCGTGTATGCTGTCTGTGTTTCTCTCTCTTTAAATTTTTGCAGTGTGTTTGGAAAGACCGTGTGCCTGCAAAGCCTATGCCAGTGTAAGTAAAGGGTAGGGTTGAAAGTTCCAGTGTTTTCAGCCCACACTTCTATCTAGTTTGACCTTTTGTGCTCATCAGCTTCCTTTTGTACAATATCTTTCTGTCGTCCTCATTGACTCTGCAAATCCATTAAGGACTATTACATTTACACAGCAACTTAAGTGGAAACTAAAGCAGAAAAACAGCCAGACCTGGATCAGTGGTGTCTGCAAGAACCCTCTTCTCTTTGTCCTCTTCTCCAAGAAATTTATGAAGTAGGACTGTTTGCAGTGTTTGGTTCTGAATCATTACTGTTTGGGAGCCTGGAACTAAGGCCTGTTAGCTCGGCCTGAGGTGGGTGTGAGTTTGTGCAGCCTGCTTCCTTTGGGGGGTTTCTTCCTGTGACTGTTAGTGATGAAAGCAGTAAGGCACTGTATTTCCCAGAGCTGCTGGAACAGTACCACTGACTCGCTAGCTTAAAACCACAGAAATGTATTCTCCCTCCGTTCTGGAGGCCAGAAGTCTGAAATCAAGGTGTCTTCAGAGCCACGCTCCCTTGAAGACTCTGGGTGAGAGTCCTTCCGTGCCTCTTCCAGCTCCTGGAGGCTCCAGGCATCGCTTGTGGCCAAATCACTCCGATCTCTCTCTACATCTTCACATAGTCTCTTGATGTGTCTATGTCTCCTCTTCTGTCTCATACAAGGGCACTCGTCATTGGATTTAGGGTCCACCTGGAAAATCCAGAAGGATCTCATCCTGAGACCCTTGACTTAGTTAGATCCACAAGGACCCTTTTTCTAAATGGAGTCACATTCACAGGTCCCTGGGGTTAGGAAGGGTGGAGAGGAAGTGCACCATTCAATCCAGTACAGGTACCAAGGCCAACTCCTTGCTCTTCAGCGGGTGTGAAGCCCAAATAATTGTTACTCCTGTCTATTTTATGTGATGTGAAAAATATTTTCACAATAATTTTATTGTGGTCAATCTTGATTTTTGCATCAAGTGCTCTTAGGAATGTTTACATTGATCTTAGGGGGGTAAAAGAGTGTCATTTCCTTTTCTTCAGGCTTCTAAATATGTTTCTCCTGGTTATTTGATTCAGTAATTCTTTATTTTTTTTAACATTTTTATTTATTTTTGAGAGACATAAAGACAGAGCATGAGCAGGGGAAGGGCAGCGAGAGAGGGAGACACAGAATCCAAAGCAGGCTCCAGGCTCTGAGCCGTCAACACAGAACCCGATGCGGAGCTCGAACTCACTGACCGCGAGATCATGACCTGAGCCAAAGTCGGCCGCTCAACCGACTGAGCCACCCAGGCGCCCCTGATTCAGTAATTATTGAAGGTCATGTAACCTCAATTCACTCATTCATTAAAAATTTTTTTAATGTTTATTTAACTTTGAGAGAGAAAGAGACAGAGTGTGAGTCGGGGAGGGGCAGAGAGAAAGGGAGACAGAATACTAAGCAGGCTCCAGGCTCCGAGCAGTCAGCACAGAGCTCGACACAGGGCTCAAACTTACAAACCTTGAGATCATGATCTGAGCCGAAAT
Source organism: Paguma larvata (assembly GCA_030068075.1). Taxonomy (NCBI): domain Eukaryota; kingdom Metazoa; phylum Chordata; class Mammalia; order Carnivora; family Viverridae; genus Paguma; species Paguma larvata. The sequence continues at coordinate 122,407,076 of CM057827.1, read as the reverse complement.
CAGACGCTTAGTGGATTGAGCCACCACCCAGATGCCCCTCAATTTACTCATTCAAATAGTTGTCCAGTAATCAGATTCTGGAAATAAGAAGAGCTGCCATTCACTGAGCTTAGTACCTTCTGGGGCCAGCATAAGTGATTTCCAAGCATCCTCTCATTAAGCTGCAGCACCCCTGCAAGGTAGGGGCCGTATTTTCCCAGCTTTACAGATGAAGTCACTGACCTGCCCAGAGTCACACATCAGGTCTTATACCGTTGGTTGGGGTTAAAAACACATTTGAGCAGGGACATGACAGTCTAGAAATGAAGAACAACTGAAAACAGGTACCACATGGCTAAAATTTTGTGCCCTCTAGGATGTTGTTTCTCCATCGGTGACACATAGCCCCCTCATGAGTCATAGAGGTTCCCCTGATGAGATGGGAATGGGTGTAATATCCAGGTCCTTTCTTATTTTGTTCTTTTACTTTTTAAAAATTTATTGAAGTGTAATTGACATACGATGTATTACTTTCAGGAGTACAGCATAATGATTCACTATTTGTATATATAGCAAAGTGATCAGTATAGTAAGTCTAATTAACATCCATCCCTTTCTTAGTTTCTTTAATGAGCAAATTATAGGCAATTACACATATTACTATTTACAAGTACAGCTAAGGGCCATTTAGATAAACCTTTTAAGTGAACTCTTGAGGTTTCTAAAGTCTGATACTTGCAGACAAAAATTAGCATTTTACTAGCTTTTACTTAAGTGTCCTTCACAAGGATTCAGGACCCTAAAGTCAACTGCCCTTAGGCAACTGTACTTAGGCTCCTGTTCTTACACCCTTATTTGGGGGAAAGATACTTGGCTATCACCCATAGTGTTAATCTTGGATTGGTTTGTGGTGTCAATTGGTGATATTTTAAAATTAATATCTTATAGAAGAATTGTTAGATGTTTCTTTTGTTGGTAGTTTGTTCTTGTGTAACTACTTTGTTTTTACCATCTTGATGGTTTTTGCTCAATTCTTTGTTATTATTGAGATATTTTCCACTAGAAATTAGAGATGGGAGAGGTAGATAAGCTTGGGAAGCTGTTTGTTTCAAGTGAACTGTGGCCAAAAATGATTGTGGGCCAAAGCTCCCAAGTTATAAACAAAGCGAGAGGGTGGACCCTGGGTTTCTACCTTTCAAACAAGCCAGCCATGCCCACAAAAACATGGTCCCACTAGGGAAGATATGAAGGGATTGGAGAGAATCAGAAATTTTCTCCCCAGTCATCCCCTAGGGATGATTAAATGGAACTAAGAATTAGGAAAAGAAAAACTTCATTGGAAGCTAAATGTTGATTTTCCCAGAGTTCAAAGGAAAATATCTAAGATGCTTGTATCTCAGTTACTAACTTTATTTTCCCTACCATCAAGGGCCATTCTCCTAAATATTTAGGAAATGAACTCCAAAGTCTGGGTTATTCAGTTCATACCACACCCTCAGGTTGAAGAAGAATGGGACTTTGGGAGTAAAAATACTCCTTATACTCCAGATCAGAAAGAACTGTCCTTTTCGGCTTTTTGTATCCAAGAACAGCCCTTCTTACCTGAGATGTAAATATACCTCTGTATTCTTTTTTTTTTATTTTAAAGTAGGCTCCACACCCAAGGTGAGGCTTGAACTCACGACTCTGAGATCAAGACCTGAGTAGAGATCAAGAGTCGGATGCTCAACTGACTGAGCCACCCAGGTGCTCCTATACCTCTGTATTCTTATGAATGTCCAGCAGAAAACTATTTGAACACAAATATCCCTGCCCCAGGACAAATATTAATTCTCAAAAACAGTAGCAAAACGGAGGAGAAGTGACATCTTAGATTCCCCTAAACCTCAAGACCCCTTCTACTTATCTATGAGTTAACATTCTATATTATGTTTTCTTTTTTTTTAAATATTTATTAGAGAGAGAGAGAGAGAGAGAGAGCATGGGGGGAGGAGAGCACGAGCAGGGGAGGGACAGGGAAGAGAGGGAGAGACAGAATCCAAAGCAGGCTCCAGGCTCTGAGCCATTCAGTGCAGAGCTCAGTGCGGAGCTGGAACCCATGAACTGTGACATCATGACCCGAAGTCAGAAGCTTAACTGACAGAGCCACCCAGGCGCTCCAACATTCTGTTTATTATCTGGAACTGTGTTTATTCCTTTTCTTTTTTCCCCACCAAAGAAAAAGGGGTCTTTACCAAACCATATGCTTTTTTTTTTTTTAACATTTTTTTAATGTTTATTTATTTTTGAGACAGAGAGAGACAGAGCATGAGTTGGGGAGGGGCAGAGAGAGAGGGAGACACAGAATCCGAAGCAGGCTCCAGGCTCTGAGCTGTCAGCACAGAGCCCGACACAGGGCTCGAACTCACGGACCGCGAGATCATGACCTGAGCCGAAGTCGGACGCTCAACCGACACTGCCACCCAGGCACCCCCCTTTTTTTTTTTTTTTTTTTAACATCGAACCATATGCTTTTTAACAGTTGACCTCCTGGCTTCGCAAAGATCTGGGCAAAACTTTAAAGTTACTGAAATTACTGGGTAGGAGCCTGGTTCTATGTGTAGACAAGGCACCTTTGTTCTGCCATGTCTGTGGGTGGGGTGGTACAGACCTGATATTCACCTGCTATACCCAGTTCAGCTTTACTCCTTAGTAAATGTTTTTATTATGATCCTAGTGGGGAAGGGAGGAAGCCATCCTTCTAGTTATAGTTAGGATTTGTTGTTGTTGTTGTTGTTTTCCTGTGTTACTTTGTCACTGGCCTCGGTATTGCACTGAAGTTAGTCTGGTAAATTTCTTGGCTGTAAATTTGGTGGATGTAAATTCTTCTCATTGGTTTTAGGTTTGGAAAAAAGGCAAATAGTGATGCCTTTCTAAGTCAAATGGAAGAAAAACTTGTGACAAGTGTCTTTGTCAAAAAAGCTTATATTAGTTTCTTGTAATATGATTATGCCACATAATCAGTGCTGTCAAAGTTAAGTGGGAAAAAGGAGACAAAGAAATTTAAGACTTACACATTGTTTTACAACTGTTTTTCTTTCCCATATGCCCTCTTTTCTTAAATAAAATTCTTTATTTTCATGGAAGCTTTCACTCTGTAGAGAAGAGAAGAAAACTGTTTTTTTTTTTTTTTCACTTTTTAATATGGAAAATAATGAAAGAGACATCATCAGAATTTTGCTCTGGGAGGTGACTCGAAAGGTGCTCTCATTAGCAGTTCAGTGAAATAACAAAAATATGAAATATGTGGTTAAAAAACCACAAGAAAAATAATAACAATCCGAGCAAACAACACCGAATGCCATCAGTGGACCAGCATTTTTGAGGAATCTCTGAAATATACTGAATAGATAGGGATAAATCTACTGAGAGAAAAGCCTTGCAGGAACCGCTGCCCAGAAGATTTCTGCACAAAGAGAGGTTTATAGCTTGAAACAGCATCCAGGGATGGAGGAAGCACAGGACACTTGGGGAATTAATCAGATTTGATGCACTAGGTCGGTTGACCGCCTAGCCTCACTAATTTGTGATAAGTTGTGGGCAGCAGTGTGGCTTTCTTGCTTACTAAAGCAGTGGATGTGGGCTCTTGGTCCAGAGAGACTGTACCTGAGATTACTACTGAGTCCTTTGACCCAGAAGAGAAGTTACATGTCCCAGCAGCATGTCCCATCTCCCTGCCAGAGTTGCCAAAGGCAGGCCACAGTAAATGCTACAGTGTGGAAACAGATGTTCTGGAATACAAATATAAGTAGACAGTAAAAATCACCAAACAGTTGGAGAAAGCCAGTATTAAGAGAATTACCATACTCAACAAACAAAAGAACTAATCTCTGAGAAAATAGAAAAACCCTGGATTAACATGGTTATTTTCAGAAAGATACATGAGAGTACTATATTAATAAAAAAATGCATACTAGACTCTTGAGAAATTTAAACTTCACTCATTGAAGTGAAAAACAATGACTGAATTGACAAAATTGAAAAGCAAGTTAGCAATCTGTAGGAGTAAGCTAAAGAATCCCAAAAGAACAAAGGGATCGAAAGTGTGAAAGAGAAGTTAGGAGACCTTGAAACTATTTCCAGGAAAAGGTAGAGCTTTTGGTAGGGATGTAATAGTGCTGGAAAAGAAGAGAAATGAAGGTGTGTTAAATGTCATTTCTTGTGTCAGAGAAAATGAGAATACTGATGAACCCTAGATTAAATATTTATGTATGTATGTATGCATGTATATATGTGTCTACATGCATGTAAATATGTAAATGTATGTGTATGTACAGTTAGCTAGAGTCAGAGTTGCCCTCATAAGATACATGACTTTGAAACTACTAATTGGAGGGGAGAAGGTCCAGGGGTGGGTAGACACTAAGAAAACTCAGTCATACTGAAAAGGTAGAAAAGTAGGAAAGAAAAAAGCATTTAAATTAAAAAAACAAAAACAAATTAAGGATGCTTGGGTGGCTCAGTTGGTTCTTTGGCCAACTCTTGATTTTGGCTCAGGTCATGATCTCACTGTTCATAAGATCCAGTCCCAAGCTGGGCTCTGCACTGACAACGTGGAGCCTGCTTGGAATTCTCTCTCTCCCTCTCTCTCTGCCCCTCCCCTGCTTGCACTCTCTCTCTTTCCCTTTCTCTCAAAATAAATAACTACCAAACCAAACAGAACAAAAAAAACAAAATCATCTCTTGATTTCAGGCCAGGTCACTCTCTCATAGTCATGAGATGGAACCCCACATCAAATGGGGCCTTCTTAAGATTCTATCTCTCCCTCTTCCTCTGCCTCTCTCCCCTACTCCCTCCCTCTCCCAACAGTAACAACAACAACAACAACAAACAAAACAAAACAAAAAAAAAAAAAAAAAACACTGCAAACCATAAAAGAACATGGTAGGACTAAATCTAAACGTAGCAGTAAGCACAATAAATTTGAATGGATTAAGTTTCTCTCAAAAGATGCTTATTCTCAGATCAGATTGGGTAAAAAAGGAAACAGACACCTGGGTGGCTCAGTTGATTGAGCATCTGACTTCGACTCAGGTCGTGATCTCATGAGTTTGAGCCCTGCATTGGCTCAGAGCCTGCTTTGGATCCTGTGACCCCCGTCTCTCTGCCCCTACCTGGTTTGTGCTTTCTTGCTCTCAAAAAAAAAAAATAAATAACATTAAAAAGAAAAAAAGGAAACAGTTCAACTAAAGAGTTAACAAGAGTTAAAGGTGTAACTAAAAGGAGGAAGGGTGGGGACAGGCAGACACTTGGAATGGTTGAAAATATTAGCACAGAGAAAGATAAACCAAGAAAAGGGTAATATAAAAATGTGGATGTAGGAGGCACCTGGGTGGCTCAGTGGGTTAAGTGTCCAACTTTGGCTCAGGTCATGATTTCGCAGTCTATGAGTTTGAGCCCCATGTCTGGCTCTGTGCTGACAGCTCAGAGCCTGGAGCCTGCTTCAGATTCTTTATGTCCCTCTCTCTCTGTCCCTCCCTCACTCATGTGTTCTCTCTCCCTCTCTCTCAAAAAAAAAAAAAAAAGTTAAAAAAATTTTAAATGTAGATGGGGAAATTATTAGACAAAAAAGCATTTAAGGTAAAATCTTTATTTGGAACAGAGACTTAACATGATAAAAGGTCAAATCCTTAAAAATATATGAATTATAAACATTAAGGCATCTAATAAAACAGATTTGAAATATGTAAAGGAAAAACTAATGTCTAAGGGTCAGTTGTCAGATCCATATTCATGTTGGGAAACTGTAATTATAGGTCTTTTTTTTAACAGAAATCAGCAATTCAGCAAGACAAATATAATGAAGGACATGGAGAAGCTGAGTTGCAAAATAATAAAATAAAATGATTAAATTACATTTCTATTTAAGAACAACTACCCCCGCCCCCAACAGAAATATTCTCGTATACTGTTGATGGAAGTGTAAATTGCTAAAGCCTTTTTCAAAGGCAGTACCTAGCAATACCTAGAAACCTCTGACCCTGCATTTTACTTCTGGGAGTCTTTTCTAAGTAAATATTCTATTTATATCTAAAGATGTCAAATATGTTCTTTGCTTTATAATTTGATAGCAAACATTTGGAAACTAAATTGAAACCCCATTGGTAGGGGAGTGGTTGAATAAATTGTGATACACCTATACAATGGAATACTGTTTAGCCATTAAAAAAAATAAAATAGATCTGGGTTATTATGGGAAGAGCCTCAAGAAATATTATTAAGTGAAAAGGTAAGGTGAACAATTTGGTCACTTTGCTGAAAAGTTTCAAAAGGAGATTAACATATATGTGGATAAACAAGAGTATTTTTTTGGGAGGTTATACAAAGAACTGTTAATGGTGATTCTCCTTAGAAAAAGGGATGGGTCGGGGCGCCTGGGTGGCTCAGTCGGTTGAGCGTCCGACTTCGGCTCAGGTCATGATCTCGCGGTCTGTGAGTTCGAACCCCGCGTCAGGCTCTGTGCTGACAGCTCAGAGCCTGGAGCCTGCTTCAGATTCTGTGTCTCCCTCTCTCTCTGCCCCTCCCCTGCTCGCGCTGTCTCTCTCTGTCTCAAAAATAAATAAACCTTAAAAAAAAAATTAAAAAAAAAAGAAAAAGGGATGGGGAGGGCCACCTGGGTGGCTCAGTCAGTTAAGTGTCTGATGCTTGAAATAGTTGGTTAAGTGACTCTTGATTTTGGCTTAGGTCATGATCTCACTGTGAGATTGAGCCCTGCATCGGGCTCTGCACTGAGTGTGGAACCTGCTTAGGATTCTCTCCTCCTCCCCCAGCCTCTTATGCCTGTGCGTGCACACTTGTGCTCTCTCAATATAAATAATTTAAAAAAAAGGATGGGGATTTGGGATGAGGGGGGAGAGGGAGGCTTTACTTTTCATTTTTGTATCTTTTCGTACTCTTTAAATGTCATAACTATAGGGATGTGGTACTTTCACTTTAAATGCAGCCATACCTAAAATACTCTATTTTATGATTTTTACTCCTATCTTGTTATATAAGTCAAATTTACTTTGCTGATAGTCCATCCTGTGTGTCCTTTTCAAGCAATGAGAGGCTTATTTTATCTCTTTCAGACAGCAACGTCTTAAATACTACTTAAATATTAAGTAGGTCAGGAAAGTTGAAAAGTATATGAACATAGGATGTATACAAGCAGGAAATCTGATCATAAAATAAGGAAACTGATTTTGATAAGCCATACTTACCAATCGGTCTTACTACTTAAAACCTTTGTCGTCTCTAAGACGATAATCCACTAAGCAGTTTCCTCTCAGGTTCCCAGGGCACCTTCTAAGGCTGCCAGAAGAAGTGGCACAGAAACAGTCGGACACAGGAGTCTTGAGAGTGTGTTTATATATACAAACATGTATGCCGATGTGCATCTGTAGGTGGCTTAGATTATTTACCATTTCTTCTTATCTGTATTTTCTTTGTTCTGTAATCATGGTGAATTGAGTGTTGACTGTCTCGTTTAAAATTTTAAAAATAATTTTCTTGCTTAAAAAAGCATGCTGAACGGTATCTGTGGTTGTATACAATGAGAGCTGACTTGCACTGGGTGTGCCAGGCACTGGGCTGAGTGCTTTATATAAAAAGAACTACCAGAGGAAAGCAGTCGCCTCCCAGTTACCTAGGAAACTTCAGTCTGGCTTTAATTGCTTCTTTGATGGTCACAGAGTTGACTTTTAGTGAATCTTAATGTAGAAATGTTTGAACCCTGTCAAGAAAAATTTCTACACCAGCAGGATGCTGAGAAATATTTATAAAGGGTAGCTGATGGGAGGTACTCCTCTGTGGTTCTTAGCTTCTTGGTTGAAAAAAGAAGTATGAGATTTCCAAAGCTGTCCTCAAGTAAATACTTATTTCATACTTGAGAAATGTGTCTCCCTGTAAACCTGAAAAAATTAAAGTTTTCTTCCCTCTTCTTTCAGGGTAACGCCGTCCTCTGAAAATCCGAATGGTGCTACTTCTAGCGTCAGCCAGGGAAAACCTTCTTTAAGACGAATCAAAGGCAGACTCCACAGAAGCAAAAGCCTCGATAGCATCGATTTTTGTGAACTCACTGTAAGTGGACTGTGTCAGTAATTTTTTCTATTTTTCCAAAGAATATGAAAATTTTGATTTCATTATTTTTACTTTCATAAAACGCAACAGTCTTATTTTGTTATGAGCATTTTCTTCATAATGAAGACTGGTTTATCCAACAGGTTACCAATTAGAATGCTTTGTTAACTGGTATCTTTATGAAACATTTATACTAAATGATTCTGATTCAAAAACGAAGATAAAGAAATACATCCTGAACTCTACAACAAAAATTAAATTAAGTTCAGTGGAATGTTGATGTAAATGTCTTAGAAAATTTCAAATCCACAGGTTCACATAAGTAGAGATCTAAGTATTTGATTTACTCCAGACACCCAACTTCCTGGCAGTGCCAGAAAATAGAGTTACTTTGCTATTATTAGGACAGATCCTGATTTAGTTAATGCTGGTGCTTTCTCTTCTAAGTGATTAACATTAGTGGTCATATCTTTTTTTTTTTTTCTTTCCAGCCCTAGTGACATGGTTTTCATGTGGGTATGTGGTACATTCATACATGTTTTTAAAGGAACACACGGACACTGTTAGCCCCCAGTGTCCTTTGCTATTAGTTATATTGTCTTAGTTCATAAGAGATACTGCAATGCTATAAAGGACATAGTAGAATTTTCCTTGCTGTGAGAAGATTTTATTCAAATTTATGTATTGTAGGGTTCGATGGCCAATGAACAGATATTTAGGATGTGCAGTAGACCAGTTGTGTTCACTTCTTACTTCTTCCCTTTGAGCTCTGACAATTTCTGAATTGTAAAAGTACCATTGACCATACCTGTTTCAAACAGTGGTAACAAAGCCTTTCTTTCTTGAGGATGAAACTTCTGCATCTTTTATCTATAGTTCATGAAAACAAAAGTTCAGTAAATGTGGATTCTCTATTTTTTCTAATAATTACTCTTATTTAAAAAATTATACTCATTTTTGCCTAGAAGTATCCTTGACCATTTTATCACACAAGACATCAGAAGGTGAAACATGACCTATCAGAAGACATAAGCAATAATTGAGAAAAGGAGTAAAAAGACAGTAAATTTTTGTTAAGTAAACCTAACAGTTAAAATGACTGAAGAAAACATAATTATAGTTTAAAATACAGTGAATTGCTTTTCAAAAGTGAAACACTGAGTTGAGAAGCAAATTTGAATTACTCGTTGGAATATAAAAATGGAAATTGGAATTTCATCAGGTTCTTTTTTAGGGTATTAAACATTGTCATCACTGAAGGATAGTCGAATAATTAATAAATTTGGCATGTCATAAATATGTTTGCTTGCTGAATCACAGTCTCTGTGGTTGCGGAAGAAGTTAAAATATCTGTAGAATGCGACAGACAAAAAGCCTTACTTCATGTAATACTGCTTTCAGTGTCCCAGAAATAGAAATAGCTTATTTCACCTGTAAGGAAAAGTTGGCAAGTAGAGTTATCTTTTTATCATGATGAATATGTGTTAAAATTATTGATAATTCATTCCCTGCCTTATTCCATGCAAGAGTTGATCGGCTCAAGTGAGGACATAGTTCAAGCAAGGAAAAAATAACACTACCCAGGTGCAGTTAACATCTGCAGAATTAATTTCTTTCTTTTTGAAAGACTTTATCTCAAAAGTGAAATGTCTTATCATTCCCGAAGGAAAGAGATTGACCTTGAGGTTAAGAGAAAGAAGTAAAGTTGAGGTTTATGGAAGGTCCATTCCAGGGAGGAGCATGTGTTCTTGTGGAATAGCTTACTCAGCTTCAAGCACTGTGTTTGTGATTGTCTACTTTCCGGAGGGTACATTGAAAGGTCATGAACTGGACTTTGGTATACTGACATTTCATCTCGTTCAGTAATGAGACTGTATTAATGAAATGTAATTACAGTTGACCCTGGATGATTGCAGGGGTTAGATGCATCGACCCTCCCTGTGGTCGAGAATCCATGTATAACTTCACTCCCCAAAAACTTAACTACTAATAATACCCTGTCGACCAGAAGGCTTACCAATAACATAAATAATCCATTAACATACATTCTGTATGTTGCATATATTTATATACTTTATTCTTAAATATTATATACTTTATTCTTACAATAAGCTAAGCTAGGAAAGAATGTTATTAAGAAAATTATAAGGAAGGCAAAAATATATTCATAGTACTGTATTATAAAAAATCCACATATAAGTAGACCCATCATTTCACACCTGTGTTCAGGGTCAATAGTACTGCAATCAGGCTTTTTTACAATTTGAGTCCATTTTCCTCCTTAGGTTTTGCAGTAACAGGTGGTAGGACAGCAATCTTTGAAGATTTTTTAGATTCTTAGAAATTTTTACAATGAGCATGTTCCAGTTTTAGGAAAGCAATAAATTGATTTTCCAAACAATAAAGAAATTAAAAAAAAAAAAAGAGCCTAACAGCTTGGCTATTCCCACTGTCTACCAAAAGCGATGGTAATTAATATTATAATATCCAAAATACATAGGAGCATAGAGCATCTTTGGCATGGAGATGGAAAGGATATTTTTCCCCTCCACTTTTTTTTTAAATTTTTTTTAGTGTTTATTTGCTTTTGACAGAGAGACAGAGTGTGAGCAGGGGAGGGGCAGAGAAAGAGGGAGATACAGAATCTGAAGCAGGCTCCAGGCCCTAAGCTGTCCGCACAGAACCCGACGCGGGGCTCGAACTCACAAACCATGAGATCATGACCTGAGCCGAAGTCAGTGCTTAACTGACTGAGCCACCCAGGCACCCCTCCCCTCCACTTTTTAAATTCTGTCTTTTTAAAAGATGGAAGTGCTACACTTAAAAAGTAGATTAGAAAAGAGTCTCATTGGGGTGCCTGGGTGGTTCAGTCGGTTAAGGCTCAGGTCATGATCTTGCAGTTTGTAAGTTTGAGCCCACATCAGGCTCTATGCTGACAGCTCAGAGCAGGGAGCCTGCTTCAGATTCTGCGTCTTCCTCTCTCTCTCTCTTTGCCCCTCCACCGCTCACACTCTGTCTTTCTCTCAAAAATAAATAAAGAGTAAAAAAAAAGAGTCTCATTGGAAGTGAAAGGAATTCAGATCTGGTTCTCTAACACAGTTGACTGTAACATAATTGTGGACAACCACATTTTAAAGCCTCAACTACAGTGTCTAAAGGACAGTTATTTGGTAAATGATGTTCAATTATACAGGAATAGATAATTCTTATCCCCTTTAGAAAATAGTTTAGCCACTGTAGATATCTCTAGTTCAAAAAAGACTGAAAAGTTTGTCATACACTATTTTAAAAATTAGTAAAACTTTTTATTAGATGTATGGCTTCCTTTTACTGCCAAAGTAACTAGAAAACCTTAAACTAGAATGACTTAAGCTTAGTGCATGATCTCGTGTCATGGCCATAGATCAAATTTGCATGACCAACAGAATAACATTTATGTTTTTATTTTTGCATTTTACTTTTAACTTTGCCTAAGAAAAAATACAATTTTTATTGTTTTTGGAAAAACATAGTAAATGGAACAGGAGGTTCACTTGCTATGCATTCAAGGTCCCAATTTCTGGCTGAGAAGCCTCAGGTTCCAGCTGAGATGGTTGGCTTTGGTCCCAGGCGTCAGATTGATGCCATTTCACTCCTGGGGAGAGGTGATTGTTTCAGCTTTCTCTGTGGGGATTAAATGGGATGGGCATTCTAGTTCATTTTGTAAACCCTACAGCATAAATGACTGACTTCCTAGCTCACTGGAGGAGACTGGAATCCATCCAGTCTCACTGATTTCATGAGACAGTGTCCCAGAGATACTTTGTACAGTTTTCTTAGGCAAGGCCTAGACTGGACAAATCTGTTATGAACACATGTTTTGCCTGGAAAACCTGAGCCTTTCGTCAACACTTTAATGGATACAATGCTCTAAAACCATGTGATAAGTTCTTTTTTTTCTCTCGAGGTAATAGAGTGGTATCTTGATAATCAATATGAAGAAGAAAAGTGACCATTTGTTTTTAGATTCATTTAATGTTTAAATGCTTAGCTATTCCATTTCACCCTGGTGTTATTGCCTGTTTGTCTTTTTTTAAGTTTATATATTTTGGGTGTGTGGGGGGGACATACAAGTTGGGGAAGGGTAGAGAGAGAGGAAAAGAGAATCCCAAGCAGGCTCAGGCTGTTGTTGCAGAACCCAACAGGGGCTTAATCCAATGAACCATGAGATCATGACCTGAGCTGATATCTAGAGTTGGATGCTTAACTGACTGAGCCACCCAAGCATCCCTCTTGTTTAGAATGATCAGGTTGCATTTATATTTTTGTCCTTTCCTCACTGTCAGATTCTAAGTGTATAGTCAAAACATTTTAAGTGATAATTTAAAAATTCAACAGATTGCTTGAAATTTTACAGCGTCTCTTGATTATACATCCTCCCTAAAACAGGAAAAAGGAGCCAGTTGAGTAGGATTCATTCAGTGGGGGGAAGCTATCCTGAATACAGACTTAAGCAATTTATTTCCTGCTTGTGGGTGTAAATCTAGATTGCTAATTTTCTCTTTCTGCCAACAGACAAATACTACAAAAAGTTTCGTGCACAATAAAGAGAAACAATGAACCAATTAATAGTTTATGGCTACGTTCCTTTAGCCTTGGATGAAAGACCATTTCAGTCGTTACTGAGTACCATTAGGCAAAAATAATACATTTCAAAATCTTTAGAGGATTTTTTTTTCATGAGAAGAAAAATATATGATAATAAGATATTATTTGGATATTATATTTGCATACATTTCTGGGCCAATAAGTCCCATTTTACTGCTGCCTCAATATAAGGTAGTTGTATTTTTTTTTTTTTGATTAGTGATTTTTCACATTTGGAAAGAGGTACGTTTTTCTCATGATAAAGAGGAGTCTCCAATTAGGCCCGTAGAAAATATGTGTAACCTATGGAGATATCAATGATAGCAGTTTCCTCCTTCCTCTACCCTCAAGACCTCCTCTATGGTCTGTGGGACGCTTAAGAGATTCCAGAGCCCTGTTTTATAACTAAATGTCTATTTGACTTTGGACATAATCCAAGTTTGCTTTCTTCTTGGCATGATTGGGTACCTGGCTAGTGAATATGTAGCTGGGCACGACAAGGTGAGAAAATGGTAGAAGGTGAACACGTAAAGGGACACCGAACACCTTGTTACCCTGCCTCCCATTTCGTTGGGAAGGGGCCAGCCACTTCTCCCTTTCTCACTCCCCCTTGATCACCACTGCCCACCTCACCAGTTGGTATGAGAGCCTAGAAAGAACAGCACTGAGCATTGGAAGCCCCTTTTGCTGAGGGGGCACAGCTGTTCTTTCCATCCTGAGCTCTAGTGATGGGCATCTCTCAGTTCACTTTTATAAATCTGTAGGTCATTGCAGGTGCTGGCCCCAAGACCACCAGCACCCCTCCTCACTGTGCCCTCAACTCTTAGTGCATGTTTCGTTCCTGATTGTATCATGGGCTTCAGCTCCTCAGAGACAGGGAGCATGTCTTTTATGTTTCCCTTAATGCTAAGCGTGTCAGATTTTATGCCCATTAAATGTTTGTTGCTTGACTGACTGTTTCATTACTGTAGCAGCTCAATAGAGAAAAGCTTAGAGACCATTAAATGTTAAATTAGTTGGTGTTGAGAGAAGTAAGAGGTGATATAAAATAATGTAACTCATTTGATACGGAGTCAAGTAAAGTAACCAACTTACTCTCTCTATTCACTTTTCTTTTGGGAAACGTGCCTGAATACCAAGGAATAAGGAGGACATTTTTTGAGTAGCCAGAATAGATGTTGTGGTACCATTAGAGGTAGTGGAAGTGGTAGCGGAGGTGGAAGTTGTGGTATTGGTGGTGAAGGTAGACGTGGTGATGGAGGTGGAGGTGATGGCAGTGGTATTGGTGGTGGTGGGGGAGGGAAGCAGAGGTGGCGATACTGGTAGAGGTGGTGGAGGTTCTGGTATTGGTGATGGTGGTGGTGATAGAGGAAGATGTGATGCAGGTAGAGGCGGTGATGAATGTGGAGGTGATGATAAAGATAGGGTGGCGGAGGTAGATGTATTTATACTCATTATCACTAGTCTTTTGTTGAACCTTTTGAAAACAAACTGTACATATGATGACCCACAACCCCTAGCTTTTGAAGGCTTTAGTTCACCTAAGCAAGGTCATTCTCTGCTTAACCACCATGTAACCAAATCAGGAAGTCAACACTCACACAGTGATGCTGTTCAATCTGTAGTTCCCATCCAGTCTTCACTACTGTCCCAGTGGTGTCTCTCTTTCCTCTCTGGGACAGGGTCCCATCCAGGAGCAAGCATTGCTTTTAGGTGTCAATGTTTCTTCCTTGCTCAACCTGTAGCTGTTCAGTTTTTCTCATGACTAGATTCAGGTCATGTGTTCTTGGCAGGAACAAGGGGCCTGCCCTCACTAGTCCCAGTTCACCAAGCATCTGGCCTCTTTGCTGGCTTGGGTGTTGGTGAACTGGACACTGGCATGTGGTGTGGCCCGCTCCCAGCCCTTCCTCAGGATATGCATTGCTGTAGGTTACATGAATCTACCAGAATCATCACCCTCATTAATTTTCCAAAGTGGGGGGAATCAGGTAGAGTTTTGAGGCTCTTCTGCAGAAGAAAGGAATCTGGCTATTTAGTACCTTTAGGACTTCCAGAGGCCAATATGAATCCAGTTTGCCAGTTGACGACCAATTAGTCATAGATGGTTTGCCTTTAATGGTTACTTTCTTCATTAAACTGAATATCCAGTTATTTTTAAGGGACTCTTACAGACAACCTTGCAAAGACTGGTTTTTGAAAAGGTTATAAACACAACAGTTGTGAGCTGTCTATTGTTGTGGGTATTGTCAGCCTCCACCTTTAATAGGCTTTTTGGATTGGTTCTGCAGGTCAGGTCAGAATTTTGTCTCTGTCTTGGATCTATGCCAACATCTTCCCTTTTTAGTTTCTTTTCACTACCAACTGCTGCTCGAGAAGTTTGTTGGCTCAGATTTTAGGCAGGATTTTATTCACCAAAAATGAAAGAAAATAAAAGCCTTTTAGAAACTTAGATCTTAATGAAAATAATAGAGAAATATTATTTCAAAAAAGAGAATGAGGTCTTCAGTATTCTGCCTCAACTCATGTTTCATAATCTGTTTTGAAAGAAGTTCTTTGATTTTGCCTGCCTCTTTCTAGGGCTTAGGTTCCATTTTGCTGGCTGGGCTGGAGAGCTGCAGCCACTGTTCTTTCTCTCCCTCCAGCCACAGCCTTGCTTCTCTTCATGCACATCAGGGCACTGGCCCCACATCCAGGACACATCCAAGCCTCATTGTTGATCATCTGGGACCCTTCTCCTTCATATATTGTCACACACACCACCACCACCCTCGCCTTGTCTGCCATTACAGTGGTCAGATCTAGTAGGCAAGCAGGAAGGTAGACAGACATATTGCACTATGAACAGTAGTGGAGGCAGTCCAAGGTACCTCCAGGGAAAATGGGGCGCTCATCTCGTCCTGGAATGGCAGAGAATCACAAGGCAGGTGCCCTCTGAACTGGATCTGGGGAGGACGCATCTGACTTTGTTGGGTGGAAAAGTGAGAAGGAGGTCATTGGAGGAGAGTAAGGAATGGAGACAGAGCTGAGAGCTACCAGGGGTGTGGAAGGAAACAACAGTTTGTTCAGAGCCCTACAGGTCTGCAGAGATGCCCCAGGCTGGGCTGGGTGGGTCTTGAGCCCCCATCCTCCCCTCCAGCTGAAGTAACTCTGCTTCGTTCTGTTGTACTGGAAGGCAGGAGGGACACACAGTGTTTCTTCTGGTGGGGTGGAGGGAAAATTCTACCCCTAGGGCGGCTTCGTGAACTAAGAGGGCTAATGCTAGAAGCAGAGAACACAAGTTCAAGGGCAGTCAAAAGCAGAGGAGTATGCTGAAAAAGTCCATGGATAGATATTAGAGAAGCTGAGGAGGGAGGTTTCTGGAAGGGAGTGAGTGATCCACAGATACATGTGGCCTCAAATAGCTAGGGGAGGGCAAAGGCAGCTTGGACCTGCCAGTGGTCAGAGAAGGTCATTCAAGGAGCAAGAACTAGAGTTTATCTCTTCCTTTGTTTTTTATGTCGCGAGGAGAAATAATGTAATTTTTTCATAAAGTCACAGAACAAAGAGAGCCATCACCACTTCCACGGAGCTAATGCCATGGACTCTGACAGTTAGATCACATTGCTGACAGTTACAGCCGCCTCCCCCCAAAGTTTTGAGCAGGGCACCCTCCGGATGTCCTGGTTATGGGAGTGAGCAGGCACAGGGGTGGGAAGGGGTATTTGGAGGTGGTTGGAGACGTTAACCAAGGGCAGCGGGTTGGGCAGGCAGGCCTAAAGACGTTGAAAATACAGAAATAAAAAGAATATTTTCATGTGTACTGAATAATAAATGTATGGAAATGATTCTTTATCTAAAATGGATCTGCTTCAGGTTCTCAGAGAAGATCTTTTTTAAAATGTTTATTTATTTTGAGAGAGAGACACTGTGAGTGGGGGAAGGCCAGAGAGAGAGAGAGAGAAAGAGAGAGAGAGAATTCCAGGCAGGCTTCACACTGTTAGCCCACCATGGGACTCGATCTCATGAACCACGAGATCATGACCTGAGCCAAAATCAAGAGTTGTGCACTTAAACGACTGAGCCACCCAGGTGCCCCTCTCAGAGATGATCTGATACTATTTATTTTTCACTCAATGAACAGAATCGTTCGATTTGCACATTTGTTACTGAACAGAATAACCTCTGAGGAACGTCACAGATCTGTGTGTAAGCGTGCACACACATAACTTCCAGTGTACATAGAAAACTGGGCGCATTTCTCTTTGGAACAGACATTGTGCTCCTGGATGAAAGCTCCAGCTGTTAACTCATCTGGTTATTTTGTGACTTCCGAGCATTAGAACAGAAGTAGAAGTCTCAGAATGTGTTGTTTTCCATCTCCGTAACGTGTCCTATTTGGGGGAGGCTGCACATGTCGTAGTAGTAGCTAACATTTAGCACGGCTGACTATGGCTGGCAGAGAGGCGGAGTGAGGGCCACACACAGTGAGAGCGCCTGCTCTCCCCACTGGCTTCGGGGGGCCTGAGATAATAAACCAGGAGGAGAGGAATCCTTCTATTTCCTCGGTGCTTTACTGAGGCAAATGGGGGCATGAAATATTGATTTCTCCTCAGTGGTGACTTCATAGCTTGCAGGAAGGCTGTGTCCTCAGAGCCTGATTTGGGTGCTCTCACGAGACCCAGTGTTCCCCGGATGTCCTTGGTTCTGGATGTCCCTACATTTCTACATGTCCTGGAAGTCCCACTCTGACACTCAGTAATGAGCTTGGACAGTGGCTCTGTTTCCAGAGCTAGCTTTCCCCTTCAGAGGCACTGAGAGCCTGCCCCTGAGGTTGGGAAGTGGCCATGACGGACAGCTCTGTCTAGGGAAGTCCATGGGGTGGGAACCAGAGAGGACAGGAGCATTCCAGGACAGACTCCAGGTAGCTGCGGCTGGGAAAGAAGGGTCCCAGACCACAGAAAGAGTCCCAGACACAGAAGGAATACCGAGAGCCCAGAGTGCCAAGATGCCCTGTTTGCCCCAGGATCAGAGAATGTCTCATGTGACCTTTATATACAACTTAAATATTAGGTGAAAGATCATACGTAGTGAAGCATTACCAGAAAAACATAGTCGTGACCAGGACAGATGTCATTTCATTTGGGCCTCAGCATCATCTCGGAACGTGAACTGTCCCCGTTTGCAGAAGCCGCATGTGAGAACAACTTCCATCAGGCACATGCTGGTAGTGCATGTGTTGTTGGAGTTTCCGATCTCCAGCGGTTAGTCGCTGCATATCCACGTTGTCCAAGACACCAGGCCTGGGAAATGTATCGTTTTTGCTTTAGGAGACTATCCTGAGTCTTTTAACAGCCAGAAGTGGGCACTTCACGTGATTATTTTAGGCGGGAATCTTCCTGCTCAGGGCCCCAAGGCAGGCAGCCCAGCTACACAGCAGTTCAGCTGGCCACATGGGGGCAGGGCTTTCTAGCAAGTGCATTCGAGCAGTCCTGGGCAAGGCCATACTGCTGGGGTCCTCCACGGCAAAGAACTCTGCTCTCTGTGCTTGTCACCCATTGTAACATTTATGGTGCTTGCACTCCCACGTAGAAATGAAAGTGGCAAACCTGTTACAATTCGAAGTTATTTTGGATGTTTGAATTGCTGGAGGCGATTGATATTTGAAAAGGCACAGCCTGGGGCAGAGTGGACTTTTGAGCCGCTCTGTGTTTGATGGAGGTGACTTCTATGTCAAGGGCTTTGATGATTGGAGGATATCTGACAGTCCTGGCTCTGTTTTATTCTTCGGGGTGAAAAACAAAAGTGCAAAAGTGCTCCTACCCTTCAGTAAGGACTTCTATGTTATCAGAAAGAAGTCAGACTTTTCTGTTGTTTTTTTTTTTTTAAGGAACTTGGTTGAAATTCTTTAAAACTAGCTATGTTCCTGTACTTCAAACATGATTTTAGTTTTTGATCTTTTAAAATTATGTTTTGGTATTTATTTCCACGTTGAATATAACAGGAGCCAGCTTTGTAAGCATTTATTAGCTTTGTTTCTGCATTTTCTGTTATGTAAAATTTGAAAGATTCATTATAATTAGAGAATTAAAACCGTAAACTGGCTTTTAAGGTATTTTACTTTTCTCCTTCTGATCCAACTATATACTTTGAGTTGCTGCAGTTTATTTAGGTCACTCATAGTCACTGGCATTTTCCTACTATTTTGGTATGAAAACTCATTTTCAGCATTTTGGGAGTTACATAATTCAGTATATTTTTGTTGCTACTAATTACATGTTAAAAACCTGTTTCACGTTTGGCTTCCGCTGTATGTTCCATGTTCACAGGAGAATGTTTACAGTGGACTATTTAACTTTAAATGGTTCATAAGTGTTTATTTTTTTCCTCCCTTAAAGGTGTTAGAAAGGTACAATGAGATTGGAAAGGCATGCTAATGCTTTGAGGCAGGGCCATATTTTAATTCATCTGAATTTTGGGTTAGTGGAATATTAGATTTACCATTTGATAATTAGATTTTTTTCCGGTAAAGAAACATGTTTTCCACTGTGCTTTCCCACATCTAGGTATATTTTGGACCAGGGCAAAAGAATAGCCTAACTGTAGCTGCTGAGTTGGCAAGAGTTATTTAGGAAAGGATTCCAGAATCATACGTTGCCCCTCCGGACTTATTCTGCTCGATGACGATTGTATTAAGTATCTTTCTGCGTGTCGTTTTCTGTCTTGGATTCGGTCAATGTTGTCTATGTTATGCAGACAGTCTCCAACTTACAATGGTTCAACTTTAATAATTTTTCAACTTTACAGTGGTGCAAAAGTGATGCACATTTCAGTAGAAGCCGTACTTGAGATTTTGAATTTGGATCTTTTCCCAGTCTGGCGATATGCGGTACCATATTCTCTCCTAACGCTGGGCAGTGACAGCGAGCCACGGTGCCCAGTAGGCCACAGGATCACGCGCGTAAACGACCCACACCCTGACCAGCATTCCGACCCTCTGCCACCATTCTGTTCTTCCCTTTCCCTATAGGACTCAATAAATTACATGAGGTACTCAGCACTTGATTATAAAACAGGCTCTGTAGATGATTTTGCCCAACCGAGGCTGTTATAAGTGTTCTGAGCATATTTAAGGTAGGCTGGGCTAAGCAATGACGTTTGGTAGGTTAGGGATATTAAGAGCATTTTTGACCTACGATGTTTTCAGTCTATAATGTGTTTATCAGGATATAACCCCACTGTGAGTCAAGAAGATCTGTACTTGCGTATTACCTTTGCTCATTGTGCGCAGATGGTTATCTGATAACTGCTTTTCAGAGTTACTGAGTATTGCTTGGTTGTACATTCATGAGGGAGAACTTTAGTACCCTAGTTGGTTTTAGCATGCCATCTTTTCTTAGTTTTCATTTCAGAAGATACAGTATATAAGTGTACCACTATTTTTTGGTGTGTGTTTTCTCAGATTCCTTTTGGATAATTTTGTTTAAACATAGTATCAGTTCCTTTGCTTGGATGGTATAAAATGAGAAAGTCAAAAATGTATCTGGTAGAAACCAGCACATTTGTAAGCCTAAGGATCCCCAAATCTTTGTTCAAGATTTGATTTTCCAGCATATTACTACTTGATAGTAACCTTTTTTTTTCTTGGTTTTTGACTGAACAGTTTCAAAAGTACTTTACTCTTAAAATGCTGATCTCTGAGTCTAAATCTTGTAGATTCACGTTGTAGATAATCTAGAGTTACACAATTTTATAGGGTCTGTAATAGTTTGCTGACCACTGAAAGAGTTGTGTAAATTTCAGAATTTGGTTCCAATACAACAACTTAAAACATGTGATAAATGAAATGAACTACCTGTTACAGCATGCGCATTTGTCTGTAGGTTTGATAAGAGATTAGTTAGAGATTAGTAGATGAGAGCAAACCATAAACAAGGGAGCCTGGGGGAAAGGGGATTGACCTGCTATCCCGTCGGACTCCACCATAGCAGCCAGTGTTCCTTGCGGGTTCACTATAGTCCCTGGAGTACAGATACCAGGAGTACAAGCCAGGAGCTGGGTGATGAGAGTTGCAAGCATGAGAAAGAAAGCCTTAGCCTGGGGAGCCAGCGGGTGGCCCTCTAGATCCACACATAGGAAGGCCAGAGCCTTGGTCTGAGTGGCTCAGGCACTTCTTCGAGCTAAAGCAACAGGAATGAGCATCAGGGTCTACAGTAAGTTGGACCAGGAGGCAGGTACTAATGATATAAAGTAATATAATGAAAATTTAGCAGACCACTCACTATATTCAGGATGTAGTCGTGTGTTAACTGTACTCTACAGAAAATTGTAATTTTTAATATATGACATTTAAAAAAAATGAAAGCGTATTAAGCATCTTATGCGCTTAGGGGAACCTTTGTAGATAACCAGAGGGAGAAGGAAGTGGATGGAGGGTTCTGCTGCTGGGGGGTGGGGAGGGAGTGGGAACCTCCTCCTACAGGAGGAACTGCATAGTTGCATGTAGAGCTAAATTATGGGTTGGGAGGCAGTTTCATTTTCTAAGTGGGCATTGAGACTGCCACTTGAGGAACAGGTGAGGATTCTAAAGAGAGGGGACTATGTAGAATTGCCCCTAAGGGCAAAGTGGGAGGAAATGACTGGGAATGTGATAGGGACTGCCAGGCGTGGTCCAGGGGCCAGCAGAGGTCTGAGACCATGACTCAGCCTGGGACAGCAGCAGAGAGCTGGCCTGGCAGCAAATGAAGGGTGTATGTGGCGAGACAGGGAGGAGAGGCTTTCGAGGGGCCAGACTGAGAATGGAAGGCAATGAAATCGGAAGGGGCCAGGCAGGCTGGGACTTGATGTAGAAACCCAGAGCTTTGGCCTGAGTGCTGGAGGCAAACATCTGAATTGTTGGGGAACAGTGCTGGCTTTGGGAATGGACTGATGGAATGGGGTTGGGGGAGATCAAGGTCATTCCAGGATTGGTGAAGCCAGGAATTTTGAAGTCATTTGGAATGACCCTGGGTGAAGAAGCAGGGGCTCTACAGTGTTCCTGATGCCCCACCATCCTTTCCTGGGCCTTTGCGTGCTGTTCTGGGAGGCCCCTGTAATGCCACAGCACCTCACAGGAGACAAAAATTTTAAGAAAATGCCTGACAATCATTGCCAAAAGAGGTAGGGACTTAGAGAGTCATGTAGTTACTGATAATTGGAACAGATGAGGGGAGTACAGAGTTTAAAAGGTAAAGATAAAGAATTTAAAATTAAATGAAATTCAAGGAGAAACTGGAGAATAAGGAACCTTTGAAGGATGAGAAAAAGACTTTGTGGAGGTAGCTTGAATTAATTGGAGAGTTAAATGCTAAATATTAAAAACACCTAGGAAATCTGTAAGTGTTGGGGGTATGCCAAAGAGCAAATGCTTCCTGTAAGCAAATAGAAGAAACATCCATGGAATGTGGAAGAATGTGGGTAGAGTAATTTCTCTGTGACTTCATTTCTGACAATCATTTTCTAGATACTTCTGAGAAATTTCAGTTTCCTGCTAATGGCATTGCTTTGATATTACCTCAAAGACTTCCACATTTAACTTACTAATTTATTTTAACCTACAAGGAGATAAAAAAGATTTCAGAAAGTGAAATTGTTGAACGTTTTGTAAGTCCACAGTCAAATGAAAATCTTTGCCAGCTCTGTTTTCTCAAATTACCATTAACTCTTCACACCCTGCTTATAACAAGACTAATTAGCTTTGCCTCTAATAAATGTTCGTATTTGAAGTTGAAAACCACTTTAGAGCTTCCAGATAATTTAGTCGTAGGCTTCAGGTATGCACATACTTAGAAGGTAAACTTTTCAAAAAAATTTTATTACTTGTAAATTTTACATCTCTTTTTAAGAAATAATTAAAGAGATCAGTAAGCATTCTTGTTCCTCCGGTTTGTTGGGTTTATGACGCAAAGAAGTCTACATTCAGGTTTTAACTTGGCATCACTCAAGGTGGGGCTGACTTTTCATAGGTGCGGAGAGCGTGGCGTTTGGATGCTGAAGGAGTTGAGAGATCACAGTGACAGCCCAGCCCTGCTTCTCTGTGACAGAGAAACGACCTCAGTATAGCTTAATACCAGTACCATGAATCATCACATTTCTTGCTTAATCACAGATGTTTAGGAAAATATAAGTTGGATTATTTCACCTTAAGTTGTTTTGCCTTTAATTCTCTATGTTAAACTAGCAGTCGCTCAACTGACCGTGTTTCATGGAAACATTCATTACATGCAGCATTCCTGATAGTGTGGATAGACGTTTGTATTATCAAAGAATAATTTTAAAATACATCAAGATTTTCCTCTTTTTAAGGAAATAAAAGCTTGTCAGTCATTTGGATCAGTGGTTAACTTGTTTGAGAAATTCCCCTTAGCATCAGTTTTTATGCCATTTCACTCACAATCGTATTTTGGTTCTCATGTCATGAATGACTTGAAGCAAAGATGTAATGAGGGATTTATTTTTTATTTGTAGTAAGCTCTCAAAGACAGCTTAATGGAGCTGATTCTTGGTATAAATATAGAATTTTGTCCCATGCCAGATCTCGGATTTCAGTACTAAACTCCCACCCATACCAGAGGTTCCCCCTCTTGTCATTAGCTTGAAACACCAATTCTTTTCTCCCGTGCCCGGCCACGATTCGTGTTTCTCTTTTCCGAAGCCCACTGTCTCTCTTTTGTTGACTGTATGGTTCACACACACATGCCTGTATCTCCTGTTTTCTTTGCATTCCAGTAGTCTGATATTTTCACCACACTGCTCTTGATTGCCTTTTCTTAGCATTTATTCGCCGGCTTTGGCAGTTGAGCTATATTCTATCCCTGAAATTCTTCCACAATATCCCAGTTCTCCTCCTACCTCTATGATGACGCCTTTTCCTGTTTATAGAGTTCTTTAACCCAAAACCTCAATATAGTCTTTATTCCAGCATATAGTGTTCACTCTTATTTTCCGCCTACAGTCTCTTCTTCTTCCAAAAGTGATCCACTTGTGGCTCAAAGTATAATCTCCCCATTCCCCACCCAGTATTCCCAGTATTACCTTTTTAAGTGTTAGCTTACATCTCCAAATTGATGGATGTCACTCGAATGACCCACCTTCACTTTTGCTCCAACTTGTCATGCATATGTATATATGTATACATTAAGATACATATACATTTCTGTATATAATAATGGAAACATGGTATAGAAATACATTCCAGAATATTAACAAGAATGTGTGTACATTAAGGATTATTAATTATTTTCCTATTTTTCTGTATTTTTTAAATTTTAATGTCAACTAATATTTCAAATGTATATTTTAATATCTTTACAAGATTTCTACAATTATTTTATAATCACACAACTATTAAAATACCTGATTTTTAAATGTTTTTCAACAGTACTATTCAAATCAGCTTTAAATTTTGTATTGCAAATGACAAAAAGAAAAAGAATTTTTTCAAAGAAGCCAAATACTTATTTTTCAAAATGGAAACAAAATATGGAGACTTTTCACATTTTTCACACATAGCTTTATTTGGAGAGAATATTGATTATAGATTTGTAGGAGTTTTTTTTTTTTTTTAGTATAATTTATTGTCAAGTTGGCTAACATACAGTGTATACAGTATGCTCTTTGGTTTCGGGAGTAGATTCTGTGATTCATTGATTACATACAACACCCAGTGCTCAATCCAACAAGTGCTCTCCTCAATGCCCATGACCTATTTTCCCCTTTCTCTCGCCCCTCCCTCCAATCAACTCTCAGTTTGTTCTTTGTATTTAAGAGTCTCTTATGGTTTGCCTCCCTCCCTGTCTGTAACTATTTTTTTTTCCCTTTCCTTCCCCTATGGTCTTCTGTTAGGTTTCTCAAGTTCCACATATGAGTGAAAACATCTGATATCTGTCTTTCTAGGAGTTCTTTGTATATTGTAGTTATTAGTCCTTTGATGGTAAGATGTATTGCAAATATCTTATACTTGTCTGTGGTTTATCTTTCACTTTCTGTTTCAGGTTCTTAATTTTAATATTGTCATGTTTAGTGATTTTTTCCTTTATGATTTTTACTCTTTAATGTCTTGCTTAAAAACCCTTTCTTCATGGGCACCTGGGTGGCTCAGTCAGTTAAGTGTCCGACTTTAGCTCAGGTCATGATCTCACAGTTTGTGAGTCAAGCCCTGCAGTGGCTCTGTCAGTGCAGAGCCCGGTTTGGATTCCGTCTCCCTCCCTCTCCGATCCTCCCCTGCTCGCTCTCTCAATCTCTCTCAAAAATAAATAAACATTTTTTTAAAAATCTATTAAAAAAAAACCTTTCTTCAAGTCATAAAGATGTTCTGCCTTGTGTTTTTAAAAATATTTTTAAAAAATAAAAATATTTTAAGGTTTACTTTTCACATTTGGTTCTTTAATCTTGAAATTTATTTTTTGGGTGTGGTGAGAGGTAGAGATTGCTTTAATATCTTCAAGGTGGATAATCAGTCATCTCAGGACAATATATTGAATGTTTCAACCTTTCCATATTAATGTATTATACTTTGTCAAAAGTAAAGTTTTCTTACATGTGTGGATCTGTTTTTCTTTTCTTTTCCACTACTCAGTTTACCTATTCCTGTGTTGTAACAACAGTGTCTTAATTACTATAACTTAATAACCAATTTTAAAAACTGGTAGGGCAGGTACCTTCCCTCCCCACCCTGGTTATTTAAAGTTGCCTTGGCTATGCTTAGCCCTTTGATCTTCCTTATATATGAATCTGTCAAATTCCAGACAAAACACCCTAGCAGGAGTTTTATTGAAATTACATTGAAGTATAAAATTAGAATGGGGGAGAATTAATATCTTTATAATTTGGACTCTTATTATACTTGGAAAGAACACATCTCTCTATTCTAAAATTACTTTTTTTTTCTAATGTTTATTTATTTTGAGAGAGAGAGAGAGAGAGAGAGAGAGAGGGAGAGAGCAGATCCCAAGCAGACTCCATGCTCTCGGTATGGAGATCAACATGGCATTGGGTCTCACAAACCATGAAGTCATGACCTGAGTCGAAATTAAGAGTTGGACACTTAACCGACTAAGCCACCCAGGTGTCCCTAAAACTACTTTCAATAAAGTTTGATCTTGTATGACTTATTAGATTTGTTATACAGTATAGTTTTTGGCCATTGCAAATGGCTTGTATTTTCTTTTCTTTCTTTTTATTTAAAAATTTTTAATGTTTATTTATTTTTGAGAGAGAGAGCGCGCAAACAAGTCAGGGAGTGGGAGAGATAGATGGAGATGCAGAACCCAAAACAGGCTCCAGGCTCTGAGCTATCAGCATAGCTGATACTCGTGAGCTGTGAGATCATGACCTGAGCTGAAGTTGGATGTTTAACCGACTGAGCCACCCAAACTCCCCTACTTATATTTTATTTTCATTTTCTAACTATGCTGATGTTTACATATGTAATTGACTTTTGTGTTTCCACGTTATAACCAGGAACCTCCCATTTTAATTCTAATAATTTATAATTTTCTTCGTTATTCTGTATCCTTTCCTAGTCTCTGCATGTACAAAACCAAATTTGTCTTGCTTTCTAATCCTTATGCCTGTCCTAATTGTCTTACTTACAGTAGTATTGAATGGAGGTGGTGATAGTGAGCATTCATATCTTCTAATGTTTCATCATTTAGTATTGTGTTTGCTGTATATTTTTGTAGGGCGTCTTTATCAGGTTAGAGAAATTCTCTTCTGGTCTTAGTTTGTTAAGAGTTTAAGTCATGAAATGAGTGTTAAATTTTTAAAAGTGCCTTTTCTACACCTAATTGACCCGTGCATGTCAATGTGGTGAATTACAAAATTATATTAATGGGGGCACCTGAGTGGCTCAGTTGCTTAACCATCTGACTCTTGATTTCAGTTCAGGTCATGATCTCATGGTTTATGAGTTTAAGCCCTGTATTGAGCTCTGGGCTGATAGTGCACAACCTGCTTTGGATTCTCTCTCTCCCTCTCTCTCTGCCCCTCCCCAGCTTTCTTTCTGTCTCTCTCTTTCTCTCAAAAAAAAAAAAAATTCTAGAAAAAAAAACAAAACAGGGGCGCCTGGGTGGCTCAGTAAGTTAAGTGTCCGACTTCAGCTCAGGTCATGATCTCACAGTTTAAGGGGGCAAGCTCTAACTCGGGCTCTGTGGTGACAGCTCAGAGCCTGGAGCCTGCTTTGGATTCTGTCTCTCGCTCTCTCTTTCTGCCTCTCCCTAGCTTGCATGCTGTCTCTCTGTCTCTCAAAAATGGATAAATGTTAAAAAAAAATATATAAAATAAAATAAATAAAAAACCAAAATACTAATGGATTATTACTTCTTTTAATTGTTTTTAGTTTCATTTTTCTGCTCATATCCTCTTATACTCTATTTTTCTGTTGTTCCTCTGATTTTTTGAGTTGCACATTTAGATTGTTGGTTTTCAGTTTATTTATTTATTTAAGTTTTATTTATTTATTTTTTTAAGTTTTATTTATTTATTTATTTAAGTAATCTTTACACCCAACATGGAGCTTGAACTCAAAACCCCAAGATCAAGAGTCGCATGCTCTTCCAGCTGAGCCTGCCAGGTGCCCTAATCTTTTTTCTTTTCAAATATCCTCTTAAAACACCAATTTTTTTCTCTGAGTAGTAATTCAGCAGAATATCATGTATTTCTTTTTTTTTTTCCATGTATTTCAGTATTTAGTGTTTTCATTGCCGCTGAAGTTTGAAGTATTTTCTGATATCCTTTATGGTTTTTTCCTCTGACTTAACAATTACTTACAACTCTGTTCATAAATTTCCAAGGAGATCGGCACAAATTACCTTTTCCCTCTTGATTTCTGATTTCATTGTGGTAACATTAAGTAGTCTGATAATAATTCTTTGATAACTGTTTAAATTTGCATTGTTGCCTAGTGGAGTCATTTTTTAAAATGTTATCTGTAGGGTTTAAAATAATGGATTCTCTAATAAGATCTTATATTTCCTTTAGGCTTGTTAGTTGTTATTCAGTTTTTCTCTATTTGATCAATTAATTTACTGAAATAAGTGTGTAAAATCTACTACTGTAATAGTGGTATTATCCATTTTTCCTTCTACTTTTCCTTTCTACTTCTACTTCCCTTCTGTTGTTTTCCTTTTCCTTTTACAAGTTTTCTCGTATGTGTCTCATGGTGTACATGTGCATGAGTTTCTGTTGGATGTAAAACAGGCTGTAGAATTACTGCATCTTAGGTTATGCATATGTTCAGTTTTATTAGATAGTACTAAACAGCTTTCTAAAGTGGTGTAAACAATTTATAAGCTTAACCAGTGGTACACAAGAGTTCCTGTTACTCTGTTTGTAGCAATACTTGATGTTGGCATTTAAAAGAAAATTTAGCCATCAGGTTGGGACATAGCAGTAAGCACATTGTAGTTTTAGTATGCATTTCTATAATTTCTAATGAGGTTGAGCCTCTTCGTATATTTATTGGTTCTTCTTTATAGTTTCCAATGCTCTGCCAAAACAATCAGTCTTTTCTTCTATCTTGTTGACACAGTAAGCTAGATTATTTGAAACTTTATGTCTCACTCTCTAATATCTAGAGGTATTGAGGGTATTCTATTGTGTATGATTTCTTTTACTTTTATAGAGTCTTGTCTTTTTGTATGGTCATTTTTGAGTCCCAGAGAAATGAAGAAAATTAAAAATAAATTGAGGTCTACGATATATAGTCTTCCTCCTAAATAGTTTTGTGTTCGTTTCTGTTGGGTACTTGTCAGCCATAGCAATCTGGGGTCACTTCGGTCCAATTTGCAGGACTGAGATGATTCAGGCAGTAACTATAGTGCCTACAGAGACCTACTTATTTCTGGTTCATCTTCAGAAACACTCCTTCAAATCCCAATCCAAATTCAGGAGGATTTGCCTCCTGAATATGGTGGGCCTTGGACTCAGAGTTTCTGAAACTCAAGAACTCAAGTTTCTGAATTCAAGAATTCAAGTTTCTTCTGTTCTTCCGAGAGCGAGGGGGGTGAGGGAGGGGGGAGAGGGGGTGACGGGCATTAAAGAAGGCACGTGTTGGGATGAACACTGGGTGTTATATGTAAACCAATTTGAAAATAAACTATTTAAAAAAAAGGGAAAAAAAAGAAAATATGCAGAGCTTCTAAAAAAATAAACATTAAAAAAAACATTAAAAAATAAATAAAATCGGTCACAGGGAAATTAAAAAAAAAAAAAATTCAAGTTTCTTGAATGTCAGAACTGAGGTTTCTTTCCCTTAATTCCCAGATGGAGTCATAGTGCTGCTCAGCCACACTCTCCAGAATCAGGGGACTCCCCCATGGGAAAGTGGCCCCCGTATGCTTGGTTCATTTCTTGGACCTCCGTTTTCCCAGGATTTGTCTTGGCAGTACTTCGTTGGTTCTGTGGTGCCTTCAAGAAAATGTCCTATATATTTTTCCAGTTATGTTCAGAGGGAGACTTAGTCTGAATTACCTAGTCTGTCATTTCTAGAATCTAAATTCCTCCCATACATGTATCTTTCCTCTTTTTATCTTAATCTCTCTGTATGTGTCTCTGTGGATTTTATGGGGTTTTCCTTAGTACACGATCTAAATTTTTATCCAATTAAATTGACACATTTCATTTATATTTATTCTGATTTATGATATATTCAAATATGTTGCTATATTTTTTTCTATGCCTTGTTTAACCCTGCTTTTTCCAGGATTTTTATTTTTTTGGGTCTTTCATTATCCATCACATATATTAATTTTTTTCTTGTCCCAAATGATTATTCTATTAGATGGGTCCATATGGTTATTTATGGGATTTCGATTATTTGTGGGAATAAGGACGAAGATTATGCAAGAAAGCCCTTTTTAAAAATAGGTTTCAGCTCTTGCTTATGAATACTCATCTTGGCATCTATTATTTTAAAAGTGCACAAAAATGTTTTAGTTTTTCACCTCCTTTTTACCCTTGTTTCTTTAGTTTTCAGTAAGATCATATGTTCTGAACCTAGAGCTGGTTCCCCTGGGGGGAGTGTTGGGGTCATAGTGTAGTGAGCTATGCCTGTTGCCCTTGATTAGGGCTCCCTCCTAGACTTACTACACCATCAAGTGCTGCTGAGGGGCTGAAGGTGGCCATGGGTTAAATGGGGTACCCAGGAAAACACAATAAAGGAGGGCAAAATGAGAAAGTGGCTGAGAACAGAAGATGCTAATTTATCTGGTCAAGATCTGCCTGTCAATAATAGACATCACTGAACTTTACATTTAAATAGGTGAATTTTATGGTATGTGAAATATACCTCAATAAAGCTATTAAACACAAGGAAGAGGGGTACCTGGGTCGCTCAGTCGGTTAAGCATCCTACTTTGGCTCAGGTCATATTCTCATGTTCGTGAGTTCAAGCCCTGCATCGGGCTCTTTGCTGACAGCTCAGAGCCTGGAGCCTGCTTCAGATTCTGTCTCCCCCTCTCTCTGCCCCTCCCCTGCCCATGCTGTCTCTCTCTCTCTCTCTCCAAAATAAATAAACATAAAAAAAAATAAAGACAAGGAAGAGGGGCGCCTGGATGGCTCAGTCGGTTAGGCGTCCGACTTTGGCTCAGGTCATGATCTAACAGTCGACAGGTTTGAGCCCCACATCGGGCTCTGTGCTGACAGCTAAGAGCCTGGGCCCTGCTTTAGATTCTGTGTGTCTCTCTCTCTCTGCCCCTCCCCACTCATGCTCTGTCTCTCTCTCTCTTTCAAAAATAAACATTAAAAAAATTAAAAACAAACAAACAAAACACAAGGAAGATCAGCCTGTCAGAAGAGTTAAAGGAGAATGTGTCAGAAATTGCTGACCTGCTCATGGATTCCAGAAGCCTGCTGACTCCGTATGACAGGTATTTCCAAGTACAGTACATACATATGTATATGTATATAGGAATGATTTCCTGGGCTTTTGGTGAGTTCCATGGCTTACAGGTTATATGTCCGCAGCAGCAAATTGGCATTTTTTTGTTTACTTGTTTAAAAAAAGCCTTTTTTTTTTAATAGAAAAAGAAGTAGCACAGAAGAGGGACCAGAAATAACATTTAATGAATGCCCTCAGTGAGGTGAATGTTGTTCTGCCTCCACATTATAGATGAGAAAACTTGGGCGTGGAGGTGTTGTACAACTTGCTTGAGTAACCAGGGACAGGAGAGGAGTAGAGCCTGGTCAAAGGGGCTTAAGCATCTGCACTCTTTCCCTCGCTGTGTTCCTGGGCAGATTTTTGAGAAGTGTTAGGTGCCCCTCTATCCTCAAAAGATTTGGGTGCTATCAGAGAAGGGTACTCAGCTTGGAGGATGCTGAGAAGACTCAGCTTGATGGATTCCCCTTCACATTTTGTGCTGTGGCTTGCTGTTTCTGCAGGGGTGTCATCTGTGTGCCAGGACAGAAGGCAGCTGATAGGAGACTGAAGTGCAACCCTGAAATATTGAGGGGCCAGCCCCTGGGTCAGGGAGTGCTTGATTCTCTCAGTCTGCAGGAGATGCAGCAGTAATGATGACTGAGATCTGTGGCTATACCTAGGAACCGTGCGTAGTCATCTGGAAATTCTAGACTGGCCCATGTGTGTAGCAAGATCAGCTCTTAGATTATTTACTGTGGTTGGAGCAGGTTAAACAAGAAGATGCTACAGGGAGCTGCTGGCACAGGTGGCCACCAGCCAGCAGTGCTCCCATGGGATTAGCTTTGCTGTTTACAACCAGTGTGTGCTGGGAGAGTTCCTGCTTCTGCATTCCAGCCAGTTTAAGAATGATAGGATTTAGGTGCAGCGAGGAGGAGTCAGAGCTGCCCCAGTGGGCCTGGATTTCAGCAGCATTCCTCAGATAACTGCAGTCTGCCACGGACTTGCACTTGCAAACCAGGCCTGGGGTTAGATCTCTTCAGCTCAGGAGAGCAGCCAGGTTGAATCTCATGGTTTCATTTGCACATTTCTAGGGAAGGGACTGTGATTGCACACCCCTACCCCCATCCCCAGATCAGTCTCTGTCCCTCTGGTTAGGCAGTATGGTCGCATCACACTAACATAGTGGTTCTCAAGGAAGGAGATGGTATTTCCAGAAAGCAGTGGATGTCCCCCATACCCATGTTGTAGTTATATATAATGTACATAACAAGGAAAACACCATATATACGCTTGTGTGCTGATTTTTTTTCATGTATAGATCATGAGCACTTTTTCTTTATATTTCTGTGTTCATTGAAGACATTTGAATGGCTTTTCACTATTCCTTATTGGACATATTATAGCTTATTGATCTTTCGGTTGTTATCTCTAATCTGTATCTATAATGTTTAGATTGCTTGCATTTTTTCCCCAAATTAGAAAAGTATTTCTTTGAATATAATTTTCTAAATTAAATGTCCTTATAATAGATTTCAAAAAGACAATATCTGACTCAAGGTAGGAGTTGTTATTTTAACTCTTGGTATGTTTTGTCAGATGACTTTCTAGAAAGGTGGAGTAACAGATGACCATAGAGCTGGCTTGTTGTGTACAGGTGGTGAGATTCACATACGTAATAGAATAAATAAATACAGTGTGTTTAGCTTTAAGGATGAGGGTATTGGGGTGGCAAAGGAGCATGCAAAGATATTCAGCACTTGGGAGAGCTTTTTGCTTTTTATTGCTTTTTTGGGACATAATTTATGTACCCTATACAATTCACCCATTTAAAATATAGGATTCAGTGGCATGTAGTATATTTACAGATTGTGTGTCCATCATCACAACTAATTTTAGAATATTTTCTTTACCCCTCCAAAACCTCACTCCCTTTAGCTATCAATCCTCTATCACCACCCCCCACCAGCCTCCCTGTATTCTCCCATTCCAACCCCTCCCCCCAGCCCTGTGCAACCTGTCATCTTGCTGTTTCTGTTTGCCTATTCTGAACATTTCATGTAAGCGGAATCATACAGTGTGTGGTCCTTTGTGACTGCTTTCTTCCACTTAGCATGATGTTTCCAAGGCTCATCCATGTTGTAGCCTGTGTCAGTATTGCGTTCCTTTTTACTGCCAATAAGAGAGCTTTGGTTCCATTAGTAGAAAGGCCTCTAAGTCTGTGTTTAGAGAAGTAGAGGTCTCATTTGGGAGCAATGATCATTAATTTATAGTGGCACTAAGGTTCTTTCCTATGTGGCTTGCTCCAGCATCCTTATGTTTTTAATGAAGGTAGCAGTAACCCTTTTTTTTTTTTTTGCAAATGTTTATCTTAGTTTATTTACCCTATCCGTTGTTAACGTATATTTGAGTTTTTCATGTTTTTCACTCTTTTCTACACTGCTTCCATGGGCATTCTGATGGATTTATCTTTGAACATTAGTTTTCTAGAAGTAGATTGTCTCCTAGAAGTAGATTCGGTGGCCGAAAGGGTATGGTCAGTTTACATTTTGAGCAGAGTACCACCTGCTTTCCTGAGAGGCAGGGGGAATTTATGCATCAACCAGTGGAACAGGAAAGCATTCATTGCCCGTCTTCATCACACTGTAATAGCCTTCTTAAATGGTAGTGATCCAATGAGTGAAAAATGCCTCATCAGAGTCCTTGTTTACATTTCTTGGCACTTTCTAGGTTGAACAGGTTTGTTTTGTTTTGCCATTTATATTTTTTCTTTTAAAATACATAAGTTTAGAAGTTTACAAGAACTTTTATATAGTCAAGTTTTTCAGTATTTCAGTGTTTTCTTCTACTGCTTTAAGTTTGATTAAAATTTTAATATCTTCTAAATCTCTTCCTTAATATCTTTTTATTACCGTTAATTATCATTATTCTACTGTTAACCTGTTTATTATTCTGTTATCCTTTTCTTTGATTGTTCTATTACCATTTCCTTTCTGCTAGTTTTCCCGTGGCTTTTAATAACCATTTAATTTCTTTTAAAAATGCCACCTTCAGTGTTACTCCTCAAAATATTTATTCTTCTCAAGTTACAAGAAACTTACAACCCTCAATTAGACATTTTCCCACACAGCTAACCCTTGCATTTTCACACCAATTATTTCTTTTTACTTTAACTAATTTTAGAAGACTCTCAACTGCTAACTGAAGATTTTCTTGGAAACGTAAAAAGCATGGCCCTTTACAAATGCAATGTTTATGTGTAGCCTATGGGTTAATGTATTAATTTACAAACTAAACGTCCAATTCATAGACCGTAACTTTTGCTGACCTTTGCATTAATTTCCCTACTTCTATATAGTTCCTTTGTCTGATTTTCCTAATTCCTCTCTTAATTTTCCCTAATTTCCTTCTTATCCCTTCTTGGAAAGAAAGGAAAGTAACATTCTTTTTATTCTCCCTAGAAAATCTTCCTTTTTGTTTCATGTATTACTTTTTCATGAGTATTCATGATGAAAAGAGCCTGTCTTTGGAATCAGAGGTAACTCTGGCTTTGAGTGATTAATTCTGGAATATTGTGATTGTGAAGACAACAGGTAATAACTGAATAACTAGATGACTGAGAATATCATATAGAGGTATCAGTATAATTTACAATGAAGAAATGATAGTTTTCCATATCTGTGCTTTAAATAGCACAGAAGTGGCTTTCCTAAAGCAGAAACTCTAGGAGATGAAAAGAGAAATAGATGGGCACTAATAAATAGGGCTGTTTAACATATTTCTCTCTGATTTGTGTAAATCAAGTGTGAAACATTAGTAGGGATATAGATGGATTAAGTGAACAATCAGCGAGGGGATCTGTAGATCTGTATTGAGCTGTGCACCCCAATAATAGAGACTGTACCTTGATGTCACGTGCACATGGATCTTTATACCAGTCAGCCTTGTATTAGTTGATGGGTAAAAAACCTCAAGTAATTCTTTTTCAGAATTGGCAAACTGAACATTTTTTTATTGTGGTAAGAACATCTCCCGTATCTACCCACTTAACCATGTTGCACAGAGGATCTCTAGAACTTACTCATGTTCTACAGCAACTGTTACCATTTAAAATGTTTTTCAGGATGCCTGGGTGTCTCAGTCGGTTAAGCATCCAGTTTTAGCTCAAGTCATGATCTTGTGGGCTGTGGGTTTGAGCCCCACGTTGGGCTCTGTGCTGACAGCTCAGACCCTGGAGCCTGCTTCATATTCTGTGTCTCCCTCTCTCTCTACTCCTCCACTGCTCACACTGTTTCTCTCTCTCAAAAATAAATAAAAATTAAAAAAAAAATAACACACCTTCATTGGGGCACCTGAGTGGCTTAGTCGGTTAAGTGCCCAACTCCTGATTTTGGCTCAGCTCATAATCTCATGGTTTCTGAGATCCATCCCTGTGTTCAGCTCTGAGCTGACACTGCAGAGCCTGCTCGGAATTCTCTACCTTCCTCTCTCTGTCCTCCCCTGCTCTCTCTCACTGTCTCTCAAAATAAATAAATATAAACTTCAAAAAAAAAGTATATATTTAAAACAGTTTTTTAGTTTTTCAACTTTATTGACATATAACTGACAAAATTGTAAGGTTTTTTTATTGAAGTATAATTGACATACAATATTTTATTAGTTTCAAGTGTACAAAGTAACCACCATGATAAATCCAGCTACCATTTGTCACCGTACAAAGTTGTCACGTATTAACTGTAAACAACTTCAAATAATTTTGAAAAACAGAAATCTGTCAACATTTTCTGAATAAAACTAGAAGTTAAAAACAAAAGGGTGATTACACAGCAGTGTAAATATACTTAATATTATTGAACTATATATTTAAAACTAGTTAAAATGGTAAACTTTATGTTATGTGTATTTCACCAGGTTTTTTGTTTTTGTTTTTGTCTTTGTTTTTTGAAAGGCCTAACCAAAAAAAAAAAAAAAAAAAAAAAGGAAACAACAACAGCAGAAGAAAACCCAACTACCTGGTGGAACTGAAAAGAATACATGGTCCACCCTTAATACATAAGTACTGCAAAACAGGGCAGACTTTGCCACCATACAGACCTGGTTCAAATCATGTCTAGTTTCTTTCAGTGGCTTGATATAAGCAATCACCTTTAAAATTGACTTCCCTGGGTCACCTGGGTGGCTCAGTTGGTTAGGAGGCCGACTTCGGCTCAGGTCATGATCTCAGAGTTCGTGTGTTCGAGCCCTGCGTTGGGCTCTGTGTGACTGTTCAGAGCCTGGAGCCTGCTTCGGATTCTGTGTCTCCCTCTCTCTCTGCCCCTCCCCTGCTCGTGCTTTCTCTCTCTCTCGGTCTTTCAAAAATAAATAAACATTTAAGAAAATATTTTTTTAATTTGCTTCCCAAATTTTCAAATGGGTAATATCACTTAGAATGAAGATTTATTTAGAATTTATGTAAAATGCCTGGTAAATTCACATTTAAAAAAAAATTAGGTTCTTCTTCAAAGTGTTTGTCATTAAAAGAGTCCATGAAGTGAGTCTATAATTAGCAGTCAACATGAACTCATAATTTTCACAAACATTTAAAGAAGATACTAATATGGACCACAGAAAGAGATGCAAAATGTGGTCACAAGACTCCAGATTTCTCTGCTTTAAATTCAGGAACAGGTGAGGAGTAGCATTTTTACTTGAGTGCCAATTTATTCTAAATAGAAAACAGAAGTAATTATCACTTACAGGGCAGCTATAGAATAGAATTTAGACCTAAAACCTTAGAGTCAACACCCTACTTAAACACATGAGAGTATTGAAGCCCAGAAAGGTTAATTACAGCTGATCAGTGATAAAGCCAGGATTTGACTTTTGTTTTGTGTCAGGAGGGTAGACCAGAGAACTAACAGCACCAGACAAAGAGGGATAAAAGCAAAGAAATATAATAAATAACAAAGAAAACAATAAAGCAAGTACAAATAAAAACAAAACTTCCTTAGAATGTGGAAATTTTTGGAGTGGAACACCCCTTTTGCTCCAAAGTGCAAAATCTTAAATAAAAGGTTATTTTATCCATTAATATAAAGAGGAGCCTCTAAATCTGGTACATTTAAAACTCAAACAATTTTTGGAACAAAAAGAAAATGTGAACAAAACTACAAAATTCTGAGAGAATAACAGTATTAAAAACATGCTATTGCATCACACGTGCAGAGCCTATGTTATGTAGTTGAAACAATGCTTAGGAAGATTCATAACATAAATATCTGTAAAAGTAAAAAAAAATTTTTTTTAATGAACTAAGCATCAAACTCAAAATATTGGGGACATAAACAACAAAGAAACTAAACAAAGCAAAGATAGAATATAAAGTATTCAAGAATATAAAAACTGAAATTAACTTACTAAACACAAAGAAGAATTAGTAAATCAAGAATTTCAATCTTGAGATAAAGTTCAAGAAAAGGAAAACTACTAACCCACCTAATTTTTTAAAAATGGGGGAAAATATAATATTGAGAAGGGGAAAATAACCATGAAAACAGGAAATTTAAACAGGAGACTACTTTGCACAACTCCGTGCAGATATATTTGAAAACCTAGATGAACCAGGCCACCTTTTATGAAAATATAATTTACTAAAACTGATCCCAGTGGAGACAGAAAATCTAAAGGGCCCAAGAATACATGAAGTAGGAAAAATTACAAAGATTTCGGTTAAGCATGATGCCCACATAATCTCATAGGGTAATTCTTCCAAATCTTCAAAGCTCAGATAATCCCAATACTACTTTAACTGTTGCAGAGCATAGAAAAAGAAGGAAAAATTTCCAAATTTTTTAATGAATTAAATTAACATGAATACTAAAATCTGGTAATGGCTTTACAAAAAAGGGAAAGTGAGGAATGATATTACTTATCAATATTAATGCAAAAATTTTAAGTAAAATATTAATAAATATAATCTGATGGTACAAATAAAGACACATGATGACCAAGTAGTTTACTCCAGGAATTCAAATGTGACTTATTAATCCATTTGTATGATTTATTATACTAGGTCAGTGGATCTAAGAAAAAAATTATATGGCCATCTTCATAGAACCAAGAACATCATTTAGCAACATTCAACCCTTATTCCTTTAAAATTGCTCAGCAAAGTAAGACTCAATGCAAAGTAGTTTAACATGATTAGACATTGTCACATGTATATATATGCACCCCAAAGGGAGCATCTATCTTAATGGCAAAAATCTAGAGATCTTCCCTTTGTAGTCAGGAACATGAGAACCATACAATTAAGAAAGGGTTAAAAATCTCCATTTGCATATCTTAGGTAAAACCCTATACTGCTAAATCTTAATTGGAAATAACAGTACTACTGATTTTTTTTTATTAAGAAAGAAAAAACATATTTCCTGGCCCTGTCCCTAGAGCAGTCCTAGAAGCAGGGATAACTCTAACTCTCCAGCACTCCAACTGTAATGTCTAACCAAGGCTCCTTGGAAGAATGGCCAGTTCCAGATTTGGCAAGAAAAACTTCCATGCTACTCCACCATCTTGGTCCCTTCCCATGATCCAGATTTGAGGCAGTAAATGTTTAGGATTAGCTTGAACATTTTACCGTGCTGGAAAGCAAAGAGATCACCAAAGACCATTTGCGACCATATCAGGAGACACAGGAGCCAATGTGAAGGTGCTGTCATTGGCCAACGTTAGGAAGATTAGGGAATTACAAGTAAAAATGCGATTAATAGAAACACAAGAATATGTACAAACCTGTAACTTGATAAAAACACTTAAAAAGAGAAGATCAGAAAACTCATTGAACCCTTTTGGGTGAATTCAGAATAAGGGTCCTCGTCTTACTTTGAAAGTTAGTGATTAAAAGGGAAGAATTACATACCTATCCTGTCTTTGGTGTATCACCTATAATAGAGGTAGACAAGTAACTGTAGCTCATAAGGAAAAGTTGCTCTTTTTGAAGGAATGTCAGCTTATAGCTGTGGAAAGAATGATAGTAGATTGAGGCATTGACTGTCAGTGGGTGAAACCACTAGACGGAAGGTGGAGGGTGTTACGATGCAGAGTTCAGACTATCAGCACCTCTGTCTGCTGATGGCTTGATAAAAGAGGGACCAGCAAATGCTGTGGGCTTCCCGTGGCACGCAACCCCTTCCTGAGATGGAAGCACTAGGGAGGACAGTAGACTGGATCACAAGGAATTTGATTTGAAGGAACATTGACTCTTTCACAGGCAGCCCTGTCTACATAAAGATAAAGTCTGAGAAGTTGCGGGGACTCCCAGGGAGGCTGAGCTGTTGAATGCATCACTCACATGGATATTGAAATTATCCAGGATGATGGGAGAGCCCCATCTCTACATTTTATTATGAAATTTTTGAAAAAATAACAAAGCTGAAAGAATGTTATAGTGAATATTACTATACCCAGTACCTGGATTCTACTTTGATCATTTTGCTTCACTGGTTGTATAATGTATCTGTCCATCCCTCTATCCATCCATCCATCATCTCATTTTACATTTTTGACTCATATCAAGTTAATTGCAGACATGAGTGTGCTTCTCTCTGGCAGGAGTTTTGAGGATTAAATGCGAGAGTATCCTTTAAACAGATACTATAGTAATACAGTGTTTTAAATCTGGCTATGAAGAAGTTGCTTGACTTCAGGTTGCAAATGATGACTCAGTTCTTGAGTCAGCTCTGGGAGCGGAGCCAGACCCAGATGGAGACAGGGCCACCCCTGCATTTCCTTGCTCAGCAGGAGCATCAGGCCCCATAGCTGCTGACTCCACATGTTGGCTCGCAGTAGCCACTCCTCCCGGCCTGCCCCTTGCACACCCCCGCCTGCGGATGCAAAGGCTCCTCTGCTGTCAGGTAAAGAAAGGCAAGTGCACTTTTCGCAGTGGGAGACTAGGGTGGCATATTCCGGAAGGGACCTAGCAGTGAAACATCGAAACATCCTTCTTCTTGCAGGTTGATTTTATTCCATCTTTTATGTGCATTTCTTTCCTGAATTGTAGTTGTTTCTAATCTGAGGGGGAAAAAGCCTAGCCTAGTTCTGGTGCTTGCGTCTTACCATGCGTAGCTAGAAAGTTACAGCTCAAGGAGAAGTTCCAAGACGACTAGATTTATATTTTATTACATGCTAAGTTAAAAGATCTTTAGCTCTCCTGAACCAACTTGAGCTTTATATTCTCTTGCATGGAGAAAGTGAAAAGTGACAGGAAAAACATTTTTAATAGGTCATGTTGACTCGTCTCTGAAACAGGCCCAAACTTACAGTTTGGACTCTGTAAACTAATGTGATCTGTGACCCTGGGCACGTTCCTTACCTGGTAGTGCCTCAGTCTTTGCCTCACTCTTATTTTGTGAAAATACACACACAGAGTGACAGAAGTGTAAGGTGGCCCGTCTGCCTTGGCCAGTTGGGAGTCTGGACTTAGCACTTTAGCATTTAACCACTTGTGTCTTTTCTTTCTGTCTGGGGTCCCATCTCCCTTGTAAGGTCTCCACTGGGGAGAAGAGAAAGGATGGGTGTGACAGGGCCCCAGCCTTGTGGTGGTTGTGGCTGCTCAGCCCTGCTGCTGGGCTCCAGTAGAGTCACTTCCCAGAGCATCTGGAAGAGATGAGATGGCTGGGAGCGAGCGGAAACCCTTGTCCGTGGAGAGTGCCTGCCAAGGGACTAGACTGAGTGGGGTGCGGTGGGGAGGTCCTGGAGTCTCTGCCTGACTGGCTTCCCCCAGAACTCCTCAGGGCTCTGTCCCCCTACTGCACTTGGATCCCCAAGATGGCCTCCATTCTCTCTCAACCAGCAGCGCACTTGGTTATACTCTGTCTCTTATTCTTATGATTTTGCTCAACATTTACCCAACAAGATGTACTGGTTTGTTTCTCATCCTTCTCCACCTTAGAATGAAAGTTCCATGAAGACAGGAGCTTCATTTTTACCCACCCTGTGTTCCCAGCACCTGGAACAGAGCAGGGCCTGGTACATAGTAGACACTCAGGAAAGACTGTGGGGAGAGTGAATGAGTCAGAGGCAAAGCCACAGAAACATAGTACAATGCGAAGTCAGATAGTGGCTCCCCATGCCCTGCTCTGATCAGCCATGCTGTCTGAGTCAGCTGACTTCTCTGTCCCGCTCTGGTGGAGACCCTGTTTGCCTCTGGCCTGGTTAGTGGTTTGCTTAGGTATAGAATTGTAACTTGAAATGTATTTTTCTCTGAATTTGGAAAACATGTTCTATAGTCTACCTATGAGTGATGCTATTGAGACCTCTGACACTATTCCACTTTTTTTTAATGTTTATTTATTTTTGAGACTGAGAGAGACAGAGCATGAGTGGGGGAGGGGCAGAGGGAGAGGGAGACACAGAATCTGAAGCAGGCTCCAGGCTCTGAGTTGCCAGCACAGAGCCCAACGCAGGGCTCGAACTCACGGACCAAGAGGTCATGACCTGAGCCGAAGTCGGACACTCAACCGACCAAGCCACCTAGGCGCCCCTCTTCCACTTTTTTTTTAATACTTACTTTTGAGAGAGAGTGAGTGTGGGCGTGCACATGCAAATGGAGGAGGGGCGAGGGGGGAGTGGGGGAGGGCAGAGGATCCAAAGCAGGCTC
Source organism: Paguma larvata (assembly GCA_030068075.1). Taxonomy (NCBI): domain Eukaryota; kingdom Metazoa; phylum Chordata; class Mammalia; order Carnivora; family Viverridae; genus Paguma; species Paguma larvata. The sequence goes on along the minus strand of CM057827.1, from coordinate 122,365,865 downwards.
TGCACTGACAGCAGATCCCTACTCTGGGCTTGAACTCAGGAGTGGTGAGATCATGGCCTGAGCCAAAGTCAGATGCTTAAGTGACTGAGCCACCCAGGTGCTCCAACACTATTCTTTTTTTTAAGCATTTATGTGACCTGCATTTTTTGTTGAAAGCTCTTAGCTTCTCTTTATTCCTGCTGAAATTTCACCATGATACTGCTCATACTGTCATGTTTTCCAGGCACTGGAAAAGCCCTTTGAACGTGGAAACGAGTATTTTCTAATTTTTTTTTAATGTTTATTTATTTTTGAGACAGAGAGAGACAGCATGAGTGGGGGAGGGACAGAGAGAAAGGGAGACACAGAATCCGAAGCAGGCTCCAGGCTCTGAGCCGGCAGCACAGAGCCCAACGCGGGGCTTGAACTCACGGACTGCGAGATCATGACCTGAGCCGAAGTCGGACGCTCAACCGACTGAGCCACCCAGGCGCCCCTATTTTCTAATTTTGAGAAAATATTTTCTGTTGTTTGATAAACAACTTTCCCCTCTTCTCTCTTGGAATCCTGTTAATTTGATGTTGGGACCATCTATATTGTCTTGTAATTTGATCTCTCTTTTTATACAACTCTTCTAAAAAATTTTTTATTTATGCTATTTGAACATTTTTAAGATGCCTTTCTCATTATTTTTGGTCTGTCTTTAATGTTGGAAAGTTTTCCTGAAATTTTCCTAATCCTTAGTTATCACGTTATAAGTACATGTACGTCACTAACAAGCAATTGGAAACCCTTGATCAAGCTGGCTCTTTCACTGGGAGGAAGTCTCTGCGCCAGGGTGGAGTTTGGGGGGAGAGACTGAGGAATCTAAGTGCTCCATATAATGGCATTCACTGACTTCCCCTGTTTTCAGCCCTGTACCCCCTTGCCTTGCCCTTTGTGGTTGGTTTCACTGCCCTGAGCCTAGAGCCTTTCCTGAGGCTCAGAGCAAATTGGTTTCTGTGTGGTGTACCCTCCACGGCACGAGGCTGCGGCCTCTGATTTTTTTTCATTTCCTCATCTCCCCACTCCCAAAAAGTGTTGCCACCTTCCATACGCTGGGATCTTTTTTCCTTGTGGTTTTATATATATATATATATTTTTTTTTTTTTTGTCAGTGATTTAGGAGGGAGAGGAGATAATATGCAGTACTCTCCACCTTTTTAATGAGAAGTTTTGTGCAAGTAGATTTTAATAGTTCTAATCATATAATTATGGATATACCGCTTTAATCTTTTTAATCAACTCACATGCAAATGAAAATTCAAAGTGCTTATTTCAGCCAGCGATTCGCTTGATCTAATTGTCCACACTGGTACCGCCATCACCTGGGAGCTGTGATCAACAGGTGGACTCCACTTCTAAATCCAGGCTCCAGTGAGCAACAGGTCCCTTCAGAGAAGTATCCGTTCATTTGTAGCCGAAGTGGCATGGCTCTGTGTCCTGATAGCACAAGGCATTTCTTAAAACAGAAAACAACGCTGAAACCTTTAGAGAGTTAAATCCTGTACATCTTACCTTTTTGTCAATTATTTAAAGAGGGTTGAAAAATACTTCCAAAGTTGTCAAGAGAAGTTAACATTAAATTTGGCTAAATTTAAACCACAACTGTATGCCATGAAAAACTGGTATGTGTGTATCCGTGTGGGTTTTGTGTGTGTGTGTGTGTGTGTGTGTGTGTGTGCATGCATGTGGCAGTTGGAAGGTAGATTAAGGAGAGAGCTTGAAAGGAAATGTCACATGATGTCACACCTCACTGTTTTGTTGATGGTTTAAAAATGGTTTATCCAAATTGCTTAATCGATATTATAGAATGATACACTAAAATAAGTAAATAAATTAGTGACTTGCTTTTAAACCTAACTCACAATGGCCACATGTTAACATTTAGGTACATCTGCCCTACTCAGTGTGATTCATAAGGTGGAACTCATCCTCATCCTCATCCTCAAATTGATAGCAGACCTTGGGACTTTAGGAGCCGACTGGTAACTGTAAGCAAGACTTAGAGCACTAGAGGAAGATGAATTTGTGTAAAACACTTGTGTAGGTTTGAAATTCACGCAGCTCTGGTAATTTCCGGTGCAGCTGCCTATCACACAAAGTAAATGTAATTTTAGTAAGACCATTTTTTTCTTTTTTAATTAACGGTGAAGTTAGTTGGCCTTCAGTGGATTAAATGTAAGGGACCCATTGCCCTTTCAGGAAATTCAGTTCCATTTTCTCAAGTTGCTCTGTTACGCTGAATCTTGTGTGTGAAGACGATTCCATTGTGCTCCTGAGATCTTACAAATATGCCAGAGTGCACTGGATAATAATATAGTGACATTTTAATACATTAGGAAGAAAGAGCTACTGCATAGCTGGTGTTCACAGTCTTTTGATAACATGGATTTAAAGCATGAGTTTTCATTTTTATTAAGTTTTATTTATTTAAGTAATCTCTACACCCTATGTGGGGCTTGAACTCAACAACCATGAAATCAAGAGTTGCAAAGCATCAGTGTTTAAAGGACAGTGTTTCCAACTGAATAAAATTTTCAAATAAACATAAACAAGGCAGTTATTCAACAATGACAGATTTCGTGTCATATTTGATTTTGGTAGTTACAACTTTAACGTTTTTGTTACTGTATAGCTTGTCAAATTGAAATGTGCGAAAACAAAATAAGTAACCACCTATTTTACATCCGAAAATTAATATTAATATTAATATTGAGATAATCTTCAATATTTGAAATTCCGTAACTGGATTACAAATGATAACAGGCACTAAGAAACTGCTCTGACAGAGGACGTCATGGAGCGATTTGGCGTAGACCTCCGTGTCTACATTACATGAAATCCTATTAGACACGTTGTAGGAAGATTTGGCAGTGGTTAACATTTAAATCTTAATATGAAATTTTCTTATCAAGTGAAGCCAAATGCAGATTACAGTAAATGAGATTGTATGGCTTGTGAATCATCTTTGATAAAGTCCAGTAACAGAGCCAAGGATTTTCCTGTTGAAAGGGAGTGCGGCTGGTCATAGGTTGTGTGGGGTGATGGTGGGTGATTGTGGTGCTTAATAGCTATTCCAGTTACACCATGTAGGGGAGGGGGAGAATTGGAGAATTGTTGCACTTTTGGTTAACTCCTATGGCAGTTGGCCAGCAAATTCCAAAACTGTTAATCAGAGAATCATAAAGATCCATCTATCCCTTAAATACTTTATATTAACTAAACTCATATAAATGCACATTCACTTCCCAGTGTTTGGATGTAGATCCCAGGCTTTTTTCTCTGAATATAGATCGGTTCTTTTAACCACACAGCCATGTTGTGGCTGGCATTCCTTTAAAGTGGAAAGAGCTAGGGAGTCTGGGTGGAAGATTCATTATGACTTTTAGTAGTTTCCTTTCCTCCGTTTTAGAGGTAATGTCTTCCATACCAAATTTGACACCATTTTTTCATTTTTAGTAACTTGTCTTCATCAAATGGTTTTTTTAGTACCTGTTCATCAGTTATATTAAAAAGTACAAGTGAAACAGTACAGTTGAATAAGATTGTCTTGTTCGTAGAGCTCAGTTGGCGAGAGCAGAAGTGTGTGCATGTGTGTGGTGTGTGTGTGCGTGCGTGTGCAAGTGTGTATGTGTGCAAACATGCCTGTGCTTGCCCGTGTGTGTTGTGGGGTGGGGTCCTCAGTGGGCGTGAATACTTCATGAAGATGAAGAGCAGTAGTGGATTTGGCAGAGCTACATGAGTAGAATTCAGGTGAGAATGCCTTGCTGTTTAGATCAATGAGCATTTAGGAAGCCTTGGATGCTCTTCCTGAAGGCCCTTTTCTCAATCACTCTCATCTCTGTGTGGCAGCCATCTCCTCCCAGGAGCCGTGGTCCCTGGTCTCCCAGGCCGTCAGGTTCTTCCTCCTCAAGGCTGCTGCTCCCATGTGGTTGAGCATGACTCTACAAATGGAGGGCCCCTTACATCTTTGTATTTTCTGACACCATCATAGCATCTGGCTCTTGATACCCAACTGGATGAACACAGTCTCACAGGCTTTCTGCTGTTTGACTTTCTCCAGGCTTCTGAAGGCTAGTTTGCAGCTCTTTGGATTTTGGGTCCCCTGGAGGTGGATCAGACCAAGCAAGCAGAGCAATTGGAGAAGCCCTCTTTAGAGCACCTCTTTCCTCCTAGGCCACATGAGAATCGGAGGAGGGGTGGGAGGCTCTTAGAAGTAGGGATGGTCAGGACAGTTAAATCAGTGACCCACGGCCGCCAGCTTTGGATCCCTAGAAGACCTCCATCTTCTGGGGTGTGGGGCATTCTGATTGTCCAGAGCAGGAGAGGGGGGGTCTTCAGTGTGGCTCAGGGGCCATGCCACCTGGCCAGATCTACCTACCCCCTGCTTCTGCCTGTGCTGGGGGAAGCTTGGGTCCGAGCAGAAGAGCACAAACCTTTCTCAGGGTACAGACCCTGAATGGTGTCACGAAAGCTGTGCACTCTTAGCAGGAAAAAAAAAATACTCCTGGATCCACGGCCTTTTTATCCAGTTTCATGGAATCGAAAGGCAGCAAGAGTAAAAGGAAACCACTCCTAGTAACACCTGCCCTTCCTGAATCCATCCTTTCTCTCTTTCTTCCCTTCTCCAGCCCACTCTGCTTCTCCTCTCCCCCCTTCTCTTCTGCTTGAACCTTCTGTCGGGACACTGCAGCCTTGACCCTTGTTGATTCCTTTAGTACCCAGGGCTAAAGTGGTTTTACACCTCTAGATACACATTTTTTCCTTAGTGTGTGCCAGGAAACTGCCTGGAAACGAGCTGTTTGGTGGGACAAAAGACACCAGCAGAGGTGATAATGCGGCCCCGGGCACTTCTCAGAACGCTGGCCCTGAACTAGCAGAGCAGCACTGGGAACTTGTTGGAAATGCAGACTCTCAGGCCGCAGACCTACTGAATCTGAAACTGTGGGGGTGATGCTTACCCTCTGGGTGATGTTGATTTGGGCTAAAGTGTGAGAAGTGCTCACAGAGTGAAGGAGGGCTCCACTTCCCCAGTTTTAATGAACTTTTCCCGGGTTGTGTGAAGTTCTTTGGAAACTTAGCTTCCAGCCCCTTTCCAATCAGGCTGTAGCTCCCTAAGGGCCTCTAGAAAGGAACTGTGGACCCTGTGGATGCAGTGACGGGAGATGCCTTCTCTAAAAGGAGTTTCAGTCTCTGGCCCTGAGAATTGGTCCTGTGACAGCTGTCCACTGCCATCCCCTCCCTCATTACTGCTCGGAAGAGAGAGGGGAGTCGGGGCCTGATCTCTGCAGGAGGCTGGCAGGTAGCAGTGAGGAGGATGACGGAAGGGTTGCTGTTCCTGCCTCTTCTTTTACAGTTTTGAGAGATTTTTAAACTTCCGAGCCATGTCAGAGTTAATGGAATCAGAGAAAGTCACAGAAGAGGCATTGACTTAAGAACAGTCTGGAAGGAAAACTGTGTAACCAGTATCCTTGAATATCGCCAAAGTCAAAGTGTTGGCAGTGTTGTAACCCCATTTCCTCCCACTAGACTTACAGAGGAGTTTTTCTCTGATGTCTTTCTGTCCCTTTCTGAGACTTACTCGTTTATTTTACTGATTCTCAGCCCTAGCCCTTTCTCTCCTTAGCACTTAACTTCTTAGACCCCTAGCTTTCAAACTTTGATGCGATCAGGAACCTCGTGGGGGACTGTTAACGTTCAGATTGTTAGTCCACTGCAGAGATTCTGATTTAATAATCTAGGTAGGACTCAGGAATCTGCCTTTGTCATATACTGGGACATTTTAGTCCCATGGCTGTGGACTGCTTTGCTATGGACTGCTTTGCCGGCCCTTGTGATGGAATATGTGCTGGAATAATACTGATTTATTAAAACTGTAGAGTTCTGTCATGCATTACGTAGGTAACAAAAGAAGGTATTTTAAAAATTGTGTTTTAACCACAGAAATTTACTTAGAAATTGAAATGCTCGGGTCTCCTAGGTGGCTCAGTCAGTTAAGCATCAGACTCTTGGTTTCGGCTCAGGTCATGATCTCATGGTTTGGAAGATTGAGACCCATGCGGAGACTGCTTGGGATTCTCTCTCGCCCTCTCTTTCTGTCCCTCCCCTGTTCACACACATTCTCTGTCTCTCTCAAAATAAATAGATAAATTTAAAAAAAAAAGAAATTGATATGCTAGAAGTGAGCAATTAATTACATTGTACTGGACCCAACTTTTGAGTGCTTCTGGGTGGCAGTTTTAACTTTGGAGAGGGAGAAAGAAACAAATCAAAAAGAACTTAAGGCTCTACTTAACAAATGTTTCACCACTAAAGATACATAAATTTGTTCCTTGATATGTGCTATGTATATAAAGACATGAAAGATGAAGCTATGTTTACTTAAAGGGTAATCTACGCTGGTGAGTCAAACTCTTAATTAGTAAAAACCTCAAGTCCTAGGAAATGTTTTGAATATTTGAAAAAATTATCACTGTCTGGATTGCTCTCTTTCATTTACCTAACTCATATATGCTAAACTCATTGGCTTCTGTGACTGAGGCAAATGCCATGTTCCAAGGTTTCCTGATGCCATGAGAATATGGAAAACAGGCCAACATGGAGAGAGAACTCGCTCTGAGAAAGACTTTGAAGATTGTTTTCTCATCTGCTTCTTATTTTTATATGCAAACAGGGTCTTCTGTAGTTCATCTTAGCTCTGTCTTTAGCCAGAAATACTTTGGCCCATAAAAATGAGGAAAAAAATCTCCAGCACAGAGTGACCCTGGTGAAAAGGTCAAGTATTCGATTCTTTGAAGTAAAATCATTTATTTTTGTTTTTAGTGTAATGATACCCCTTTCTATCCTTTTCCCCCCTCTCTCCTCCCCACACTTCCCAGTCACCAAGCTAGAACCTTTATTGTCATCTTTAAGTCCTCCTCCTCTCTCACTCCCTAGTTAAATGGCAAGTCCAGAAATGCAATCCCGATGAAGTGTCTCATGAATCAGTTACATTCTTTGTGCACTTATGCTCCTGCCCCACCACAATGCACTTGAACATTAACTTTCCCCTCCTCGGCCTTTCTGAGGTTGTGGACCCCACGAGTATCTGGTGAAAACCACAGGCCCTCTTCCTGAGGAAGTGTGTGTACTCACATGTGTGCACACACACACACACAATTTTGCGATTGTCTCAGGAGGTGTGCAGACTCTGATTAAGAAACCTTCATCAGAGCCATTTTCCTGCCTCTAATATATCTCCTGAAACAAATGAATTTTTCATATTTTTACCAAAGTTATCTTCCCAAAAGAGATTTAATTAGGTCGCTACCTGCTTAAAGTTTAGTGACTTGTCTTTGACCATAGAATAATGTCTATAGACATTTAGCAAGGGCCTCCATAATCTAATTCTGCTTCTTTTGGCTTCCCTGCTTTCATGAACTTCCTACTGCCTGCTTTACTGTTCTCCAGATACATGCTGTGGGTGTGTATAACTTTTGGCTGCTCCTGCTGCTCATGTACCTAGAATGCCTACATCCTCACCCTCCTCTTCATCTTTTGAAAGCATCTTTTTTTCAAGGCTCCAATGAAACAATAACTGTTCATGAGACCATCTGTGAGTCCCTTGTTCATCTCTGCTCACCTCTGCTTCATGTGCTCCCACAGAACCGTCTGCCTGTACCAGAGCATCTGTTAGGTTGAACGATGTGAAACTGCTGATATTTAACTGCTTTTCACTTTTTACTCTTGAATTTACATACAGCAGAATTCACCCTGGTGTACAGTTCTGAGAGTTTTAACAAATACGTTAACTTTTGTAACCATCACCACAGTCAGGATACAGAACGGTTCCATCACCTGCCCCCAGAATATTCATTCCTTCATTCTACACCTCTGGAGTGTTCCGTTTTTTAATGTAATTTTTAGTATTTAATCCAGAACAAAATAGTTGTCTGCTTATCTTTCTCATTAGATAGGAATCTTCTCAAGAATCCAAGCTGTGGCTGTTTTCCCATAGTTTCTAACATAGAGCCTGGTGGATTTTAAGTTCCCAGGGCCTGAGTCTTAGTTGCGTCAACACATGAATGCATGGTTAACACAAATAATTAGGAGAGCTGCTTTAATTATGACATCGAACTTTTCTCACCCTCATTTTCCTTCAGCTGCATCTACTAATGGGTTCCACCATGCCCTGCCCAGTTCTTGAGTCAGTCATGATAGAAACGGCACCCTTGGAGTGCCTGGGTGGCTCAGTTGGTTAAGTGTCTGACTCTTGGCTTCAGCTCAGATCATGATCTCGCTGTTCATGAGTTTGAGCCTTGCGTATGACTCTGTACTGACATTGTGAAGTCTGCTTAGGATTCTCTCTCTCTGCCTCTCCCCTGCACAAGCTTGCTCTCTCTTTCAAAATAATAAACATTAAAAAAAAAAAAAGAAAGAAAGAAAAGGCTCCTTCAGTTTCCAGATTTTGGAATGAAGTTATGAGAGTGAGCAGATTGTAGCCAGGGTACAGGGACACCAGAGCACCTGGCTCTGAGAGGTCCCAAACAGACCAGGTTTGGCCACTTGGCCAAAAGTGGCAACAGAGAAGTAAGTGGTGAGTGAAATGAAAGAATTTAGTGAGACCAGCACAGAGAAGAGGGCAGACTAATGTCTCAAAGACAGTCTCCAAAGTGCTAAAAATACTTACAGGTTTATATAAGGGGAACGTAGGACAAAGGTCAGTGGATACCTGCAGGTGTGTAGTGAAGGTCAAGTCATCATTGTCTCGGGGTCAGTCCAGGCAGGGTCTTGCTGGCTCAGAGCAGTCCTTATTGCTTGTGGGGGTTGAGGGGGAGGGTGTTTAGTTTTGGTTCCCTTCAGGGGATGCTTTGCCCTCAGGATCTTTTGCCTGAGTTAGGAGAGAAGCTGGAAAAAATAACTTAATCAACTAGCAAGTTTGAGGTCAAAATGGAGGCAGTTGAAGTTCTCTTTCAATATGGTGTGCTTCATGCCTGCTCTGGGCCCGAGACATCCGGATAACGTCTCATTGGCCCTGAGCAGCTGCTGGCTTGGCAGCATGCAGGGAGCTTTCACAGGAGACTCCACTGCAGGTAAATGCAGGGAGAATATAACTTCATCATGACCATGCTCTTTGTCTCTATTCTCTCAAAAATCATCATGGCATGACTTACTTGCCTCCCATGCTCTGAAAGCAACAGAAGTATCTGGAGCTGAAAGTGCCAGCTAGTGACCAGTTTTACCATATACCCTTTGATCTCCCGTATCTCTATTACTATGCGCATGTGTGTGTGCTCTCCTTTGCATGTCTTTCAGGGGCCATGGCCTATCTGATACCACCTCTGGTCATCTCTTCTTCTCTTTCACCTTGCCCCACTACATATAACTGATGGTCTATAATCTGTGTTTGAGTTGGGGCCTCTCTGTACCTGTAAGGTGTTCTTTTCAGGAGAGGAGGTGATAACTTTCTATCTTTGGAGCTCTGGAGCAGGGTTGATGTTATTCATTATGCATATCAATCATAATAAAAACTGATTGTCACTAGTCTTATTAGCACAGTTTGTTAGAGCACAATTCAAGTATTTTTAACTTTAATAAAATATTACAGAATGTACAGATAATATCTATGTGCAAATAATAAGAATAATCTCTGTTGCTTGATTTAATTAAAATATTTTCCTTCATATAAACTGTGTTAAAATATAAAAACAAACATATCAGAAAATAGTTTAGAAGTGGAAAGGTTAAGGGAGGGTGAAAGTGTTCAAAAACAGGGCTGTGTTTAGAACTTCCTAGCGATAGGCCAAACACTTTGGCAAGGATTCAGGTATTGTAGCAATGAAGTTGGGTGGAGTGAACATATTAAAGTCACTCTTTCCACTTTACTCTTTAAAAACATAAGCAGGCTTTGATGTTAAAGGAGAAAGTAAGTGTACATAGAACATAAGTCCTGTATTTATTTCTCCTCAGGTTTCTGTGACATTATAACATTTCTTATATAAAAGGCTCTGTCTCCACTGCCTGCTATTGTTTTGCAAGGAAATTAGATATCAATTTAGATTTGGGGAGGTGAGTAACAGTTCACATTGTTTTTCCAGATAAGGCGTTTTCTCCAGTGGTTTTTAGTAGTACAAATAAACAAATATCACGTTGCTTTTTAGAGTGTTTTTCGATTTCAATGCAGATATCCCAGCCCTTTGTGGAACATGAATCTGGATCATTCTAGAAACTCTGCTTTGACTGAGCTAAATGATGACTTAAAGAGCTAAGTTAGTTTCCCACTTCTGCCTGCTGCAGCTTAACCGATACGTGGGTTCCAGGCGGAGCCCATGGCAAGCCCTGGAAGGGTTTAGCCACCCCACACCTTGGGGGCCTGAGTTCTAATCTACAGACTCCAGTTTGGCACCATCGTACACAGACATTGCATTTGCTGGGAAGGGGTGCTCGGCTCTCCTTAGAACTTTGTGTAAGCATGGTGCGCGAGTGGGAGGTGCCAGGGTGCAGGGTGGGTGTCCTGAGAGCAGTAGTGGGTCTTCACGTGGCGGGAGACCAGTTTTGTACCCAGAGCTGTTGAGGACCTAGGCACCAGGAAGGGCAGCTTTGTTTTTGACTCGTAAGTATCTTGTTAAGAAATTGGTTTAAAAGCATCAGAACCTCCTTCTCTCTGGATTATTATGTTGAAATATCGTTTAAAAAACTATCCGATATTTTCTTTTAAACATTTAACATCTCCATAAAGCAATCGCTTGTTTTCATTTGTGAATTAATGAATCACTTTCCTGGTACCAGCTAGCCGAAACCAGATCTCCGAGGCGTAGAGGTGAACACGAAGTCAGAGGAAGGGAGAGTCTGAGTAGAGGGAAGAGGGGCCTGGAGAGGGCGAGCTCAGTGGGTTTGGCTCAGATGGATGCTGAGCTGCCTCCAGGGTAGAGAGAGGAAAACCTGAGAATAAAGGATGTGAAGAATAAACTTCGCTTTGCTCACTTTACCTTTGACCAGCTCCAGCCATAAGGAAGCTATTACATACTTGTTTTGAAGAATGTGGAATCAAATGTCCAAGTTGACAGTCTTCCCTGATGGAAATCTTCCTACTCTGGGATAACATTTTAGTAGAAAAATCCTAAGAAACCTCCCTTTCTTCATCCTCAGGCAGGAGGAAGCCCTCCCCAACCCCCTTACCCGCCCTCCCATGCCTGCATCCCAGGGTTGTGCTCTGTGCTAAATCCTCTCTGGCCATCCGCAGTGCTGCCATCCTTGGGGTGGGCCTTCAGACACGTGCTGCAGAATCCTTTGATGATTAAGATGATGAGGTTACTCCTTTCTCCTTTAAAATATTAATTTATCCAAGTGATTATTCTGTACCAAATCCGACGGGGTGTACTGCAAAGCCATTCTGGCACTGACCACCCAAAGTCGATGCAGACCTCACAAGTTAGAGTACCTGGTTCCCAGCACGACTGGTCCTTTCTTCAAATGCCAGCTGTGCTTTGGAGGTCCCAGGCCGTCTGCTCTCCCGACCAACTGGCTATAAATTTGAGGGTTCCCATGGCTCCCTAGAGTTGCACAGCTTGCTAGAGCAACACACAGAACTCAGGAAAGCACTGTACTTACGATTCTAGTTTTATTATAAAGAATGCAAATCAGGAGGACCAGCTGAATGAAGAGACGAGGTCTGGGAAGGAACACAGAGCTTCTGTGCCCTCTCCTTGTTGCATCAGGGTGTGTGACCATCGTGGCACATTCATGGGTTCACCAGCTCCACTGAGCTTCAGTGTCCAGAGTCTTTATCAGGGCTTCATCACACAGGTGAGACTGATGAAGTCATTGGTCGTGTGATTGAACTCAATCTCCAGCATCCCTCCTCTGGAGATGGGGTGGCTGAAATTCCCAACCTTCTCATCACAAGGTTAGTCTTCCTGGTGGCCAGTTCCTGTCCCAAAACTCTGTAGGGGACCACCATGAGTCCCCTCATTAGCATAACAAAGACATTCCTAAGACTCCAAAATTCCAAGTGTTTTAGAAGCTCTGTGCCAGAAACCTCAAAGACCAGACAAATTCTTTATTATACCACAATGATAGTTTAGTAAGATAGTATTTAAATACCTTCAATTTTTAACTTTTTCAGGGTGTCTGGCTGGCTCCATAGGAAGAGCATGTGATTCTTGATTTTGGGGTCATGAGTTCAAACCCCACGTTGGGTGTGGAGATTATAAATAATAAATTAAAAAAAAACACTTTTAACTTTTTCTTTGGGATTTGCTTCTATTTTGCTAAGTAATATGCTTATTCTGATTTCTCTACCTTAGATATTTATTATCCATTGACTGTCTGTTTGAGATGGGGAAGTAGCCCTTCACCCTGTGCCCTCTCTACCTTCCACTTCCTTCCTCCCCAAATGCTGAGTTCATATATTGTAACTATATAAATATTGTTCACTGCTGGACAGGTAGTATACTATGAACACTCTTTCTTCCTTGTGCAAATTTTTATTTCTCTTGGACTTAAAAATTGCCTCATTTTTAAATATGCTTAACTTTCTCTGTGTCTGTTATTAATGTCTTCTTAAACTGAGAAAACTATAGAATGCTTCTTTTTAAAAATTTTAATTTTTGAATTTTTTTCTGGGTGGCTTATTCAGTTAAGTGTCCAACTTCAACTCAGGTCATGATCTTGAGGTTCATGGGTTCCGGCCCCATGTCAGGCTCTGTGCTGATCGCTCAGAGCCTGGAGCCTGCTTCAGATTCTGTGTCTCCTTCTCTGTCTGCCCCTCCCCTGCTCACATTCTGTCTTTCAAATATAAATAAGCATTAAAGAAATTACATTTTTTTAATTTATTTACTTTCTTCAAGATTTTATTTAAATTCAACTTAGTTAACACATAGTGTAATGTCAGTTTCAGGACTAGACTACAGAATGTTTCTTAACATGATTTTTCACATTGTCACAAAGCTGGTGTCGCTTTTTCCTGGAGGCCTTCTTGGAGCCGCGAACCCCAGCTCCATTCTGCAGGCCTTTGCCCAGCTGTGTCCCTTGCTTGTCCTTTTACGGTCATCCTCGGTTTTTCCTTCACCTTTACTGTTTCTTGGCTCCAGGGAGGCCTCCTCCATTAAGTTTCTGAGGAAGGGTATATATCCGTTCATGAGGCTTGTAGCTACAAGTGATAGCCAACTAAAAGTGACTTAAACAGAAAGGATATTTCTTATATCAGGTAAGTCTGGAATTAGGATGGTACAGAGTAGGCTTGGTGATGTTTTCAAACTCAGATCCTTCCAAACTTTCAACTCTTTGAGCCGTGGTGTGAGGATTTGGCCTCGTGGGCTAGGTGCAGTGTGGGTACCTTGCTGCAGGTGTTGTATGCAGACAGGAATGTCTGCATTTTCTGGAAGAGAAAAATGAGCCATTTTCTCTGGTGAACCTCATCTGAATCCTTTCCTCAAAGCCTCCTTCCTAGGCACCTCATTTCACATCTGAGGCTGTGGCGAAGGGAATGGAGTTACTGTAACCGGATTCTCATAAGGATTCGTCCTGGGGCTCATTTCCATCTCCTTCAGAACAGAGGACCGATGACCACTTGGGACAGCTGGGTGGCTCATTTGGTTGAGCATCCGACTCTGGATTTCGACTCAGGTCATGATCCCACTGTCATAGGATCGAGCTCTACGTTGGGCTGGGCACTGAGTGTAGAGGCTGCTTAAGATTCTCTCTCTTTCTGCCCTTTTCCCCCCATCACATCATGCTCCCTCTCTCTAAAGTAAAAGAGAAAAAAAAAAAACAGATGACGACTTAATATATGAATAAAATTGGGATTTTTCAGCAAGAAAGAAAGGGGATGGCTGTTGGGTTGACCATTAACAGTGGCTGTTGTGGTGCAAGGGAGTGAACTGAATGTCTGAGACCATCTTTATGTCACCTGTACTCTAGATAGTTTCGTCGAGTATAGTGTTCTAGGTGGGACATTAGTTCTTCCCAATTTTTCAGGCATCACTTAACTATCCTGGTTTCCAGTATTGTCACTGAATCCAGCGGCATTCTGATCTCCTGTCCTTGATGTGTTCTTGTTCCTCCCTTCTCTTTGGAAAAGTTTAGGGGACTCTCTTTATCCCAGGTGTTCTGATACGCTATGACATCTTTTTTTTTTAATTCATTGTGATGGGCACTTGGAACTAGACAATGCCTTCCAAATTTGGGGAAATTGTTTAGTGGTATTTTCTTTCTCTCTTGTTGGGGCCCTTGGACTGATCTTTAATTTCTTTTTCTTTTTAATCTTCTATTTCCCACTTCTTTATTCCTTTATTTTTTCTTGCTATATGAGATAATTTCTCAATTTTATCTTCCAAATTGTCATTTTTTCCTGTTCTCCCATATTTTTAGTTTTCAAGAGCACTTTTGTTCCTGGGCTTTTTTTTTCTTTTTCTTTCAAAGATCAGTAAATGACAAGAAGAACAAATGGGTGATGTGATGGGCGAAAACTCTAGGAAAATTTATTACGCAAGTAAGGGAATTAGAAGTGGTTCATGTGAGATAAATTTCAGCATCCCCGAATAGGTAGGCAGGTTGCTTAGTAAAAGAAAAGGAGGTGGGAGAACATGTGGGGAGATTGGGAGGAATGAGAGAGTTACAAAGGCCGTGAACAAGAAGGTGATGGATAAGTGTAAACAATAAAACAGGTGGCATTGAGAGCTTCATTAAAGCAGTTTGTTATTTGTTTGTCCCACATTAATATTCTTCAGCTTTTCTTCACACCCCTGTGTTTGTTATTACTTGTAAGTGACATTAACTCTTCATTCCTGATTACAAAAGTAATACATGCTTATTGTAGAAATCTTGGAAAATATAAGAAGTCACAAAAAATTTTTTAAATAAAATTTAAAAATAAAAAAATTTAAAAAAAAGAAATCACAAAAAGAAACATAAAAATTGTGTTTAGTCCCCCCACTCAGAGATAACCATAATTAATATTTTACTGTTTTCAGTGGTATATCTAATAACATATGAATATCCTGTATGTTGCTATCTACTTTTTTTTTTTTTTAACGTTTATTTACTTCTGAGACATAGAGACAGAGCGTGAACAGGAGAAGGGCAGAGAGAGAGAGGGAGACACAGAATCCAAAGCAGGCTCCAGGCTCTGAGCTATCAGCACGGAGCCCGACGCGGGGCTCGAACTCACAGACCGTGAGATCATGACCTGAGCCGAAGTCGGCCACTTAACCGACTGAGCCACCCAGGCGCCCCACTATCTACTTTTTAAAAACAAAATTAGAATCATACTATAGGTCGTTTTTCATTCTCTGGTTTTACCTGTTAATAGTATATCACATATTCTTGAATAATCTTGACATCAAATTTTTTTTGGAGATTGTTTTTTTTCTTTTGAATTCTTTTTAAATTAATAGACTTTATTTTTTAGAGCAGTTTTAGGTTCATAGCAAAGTTGAACAGAAAGTACAGGGAGTTCCCATGGACCCTGGTCCACAGACCTGGTCCAGAGACCCGTGGTCTTTCTACACTCACAACCTCCCCGACTATCAACATCTGTACCTGGCAGTATATTGGCTACAACAGACAAACCTACAGTGACACATTATCACCCAGAGTCCATAATTTATCTTAGGGTTCCCTCTTGGAGCTGTACATTCTATGGGTTTGGACAGATGTATAATGACCTGTATTGGCTGTGACAGTACCAAACAGAATAGTTCACTGCTCTAAAATGTCCTGTGCTCTAGCTGTCAGTCCTTTCCCACATCCCCATGAACCCTGGCAACTGTCTCTACAGTTATTACTGTCTCTGTAGTTTTACCTTTTCCAGAATGTTATATAGTTGGAATCCTACAGCAGTTGGCCTTTTCCGTACTGGCTTCTTTCACTTAGTAATACACATTTAAGTTTCCTCCATGCCTTTCTATGGCCTTACAGTTTACTTCTTTTTATCGCTGGATAATATTCCAGTGTATGGGCGTACCCTAGTTTATTTACCCATTCACCTGTTGAAGGACATCTTGGTTGCTTCCAGGTGTTGGCAATTTTGAATAAAGCCATATGTGTGAAGGGTTATTTTTATGTTTATTTATTTTTGAGAGAGAGACAGCTTGAGCAGGGCGGGGCAGAGAAAGACAGAGAGAGACACAGATTCCGAAGCAGGCTCCAGGTTCTAAGCTGTCAGCACAGAACCCCACATGGGGCTTGAACTCAGGAGCTGTGAGATTGTGACCTGAGCCGAAGTCACATGCTCAACTGCCTGAGCCACCCAGGTGCCCTCATGTGCAGGTTTTTATGTAGACATTAAGTTTTCAACTCCCTTGGGTAAATTTTAAGGAGTGTGATTCCTGTATTATGTGGTAGGAGTATGTTTAATTTTGTAAGAAGCTACCACACTATCTTCCAGTCAAGATAAATTTTAAGAGCTACATGGTATTTCGTTGTAAGTCTATTCCATAATGTGCCTAATTTTAGATTTTTAATTTTTGTATTATTATTATTTTTTAATGTTTACTTATTTTTGAGAGAGAGCAGGGGAAGGGTAGAGATGGGAAGACAGAGCATCCCAAGCAGGCTCACTGCTGACAGCAGTGGGGCTCAAACTCACGGAACCACGAGATTATGACCTGAGCCAAAATCAGATGTGTAACCCAGCCACCCAGGTGCCCCAAATTTCAGATTTTTTTAACATTTAAATTCTTTCCAGTTTTAACCCTAAGGTGAACATTCTTCTTTTTAAATCTTTGCACACATTTCTAATAATTTTCTTAATATAAATTCCTCAAGTTGGAATTGCTGGCATAAAAAAATCCGGTATTTTAAAATTGTGGTTGGTAAGCCTCTAATTTTGTTATGTTTATTCATTTTTGAGAGAGAGAGAGAGAGAGAGGGAGGGAGAGAGACTACCAGTGGGGGAGGGGCAAAGAGAGGGAGAGACACAGAATCCAAAGCAGGCTCTGGGCTCAGAGCTGTCATCAGAGAGCCTGATGGTGGGGCTCAAACTCACGAATCACGATATCATGACCTGAGCTGAAGTTGGATGCTTAACCAACTGAGCCACCCAGGCACCCCTGATAAGCCTTCTAAAATCATCTTTTTTAAAGACTGTATGCTTCTGCCAGCCGGGTATGCCTGCTTGCTACATTCTTGATAATACCCTATGTTACTGTATTAGTTTACCAGGGCTGATATAACAAATAACCACAGCCTCAGTGGCTGAAAGCTACAAATCTGTTCTCTTACAGTAATGGAAACTGGAAGTCTGAAATCAGGTGTCAGCAGACTGGCGAGTTCCTTCCAAGACTCTAGGGGAGGATTCTTCCTTGCTGCTTCTTAGCTTCTGGTGGCTTCTGGCAGTCTTTGGTGTTCCTTGACTTCTAGCTGCATCAAGTCTCATCTCGCCTTTGTCATCCCATGGCCACCTGTATATCTTCATGTGTTCTGTCCTCTTATGAGGACACCAGTCATTGGATTTAGGGCTACTTTGATCCAGTATGACCTCATGTTAGCTATTTATATATGCAAAGACACTGTTTCCTAATGTCACATTCTGAAGTTGCTGGTGGACAGGAGTTTTGGGGGATACAATTCAACCCACTACAGTTATCTTCAAAAAATTTGAAGAGTAGGGTGGGGACATCCTATTTTTGTCTTAATTTCTGTAATTACTAGTGATGTCAAAATCTTTTGACAGGGTCATTTGCATATATTTTCTGTTTTTCATTTGAATGGTTTATCCTAACTCCTCGAACTATCTGGAGTTTATTTTTATTGACAAAAAGAGGTTAGAGCTGTTAGTCTTCCTCTTGCACTTGGTATGCTCCCCTCTACTTGTGTACCAAATCTGGTCACCTCTCTGCCTCCTCCACTGCCTGCGGGGTCTGAGCCACTCTTGTTTCTCACAAGAGTCACTGTAGGACCCTTGTGGGTTTGCCCCACTCCACCCAGTCTGATCTCTACACGGCCGCCAGAACAGTCCTTTTCAAATGTAAATCAGGCCCTGTCAGTCCTCTGCTCAGCACCCTTCAATGGCTTCTGCTCACTTGTGGAACAAAAGCCCAAGCCGGATCGCCCTAATCACAAGTCCCTTGTGGTAGGCAGCCTCCTCCTCGTCCTTTCCAGCCACTCCCCCCAGCCTCCCGCCCTCCTATTTAGCCAAACACCTCCACTGATCCAGACTCAGGCACTGAAGCCTCCGAGGAGTTCAACTTTGCTGAAATCTGCTCAGGTTATTTTAGGCCTCACACCCAGCAGTAGGAGGTCAAAGAACTGATAATGGAGCTGTCCCCAGGCACTTCTGTTTCCCTGCTCTGCCGCCTGTTTTGTGTGAGCTAGGGATTTTGTCTTCAGGTTACCTGTTACAAAAGCATGTGCTTATTTGGTTCCCGTGAAAGAATTTCCCATTGCTAGGATCCAGTTAGACTGCTGCCCGACGCAAATGTTCTGCTCTGATTTCTGAAGGAGAAAGGACAGATATCTTGAAGACTGTAAAGGGCTATTTTCTGATTTTTAAAATATTTTGAAAACTTGGTAAGATTCAACACATAATATTGAACAGTTACTAATTTCTCAGTGACTAAGGCTTTAATCCCTACTGCTCTTTTACCAAATGGCAAGGAGATCCTTCCAGATAAAAATACCACGCTATGAGAAGTACATCTGATCCTAGAATAAAACTAAATATTACATTTATGGCGTGCTCGGTTTGTGCCGTTGTAAAATATTCATCTCGAGCTTTATATAGAGCAGATGATACATGGATCAGTTAGAAAGTTTTGCTTCATTCGGCCTCACCCCTGCATGGAGATGGGAGATGAGTGAGAAATGTGTGAAGGGGGCCCGTGTATTTGTGAACAGCCTCGCCTTTTCAGAGGCTGGGCTCCCCTGTAAATCCCTTAGGTCAAAACCTGGCCTGTTAGAAAAGATACTTTTCATAAAGGAGGCTCACAGCTGTGTTTTTTTTTTTTTCCTCTGAAGTGAATAGCACATAACAACTGAGATGTTAACTTGCTAAATTGTTGGTTTCTACATTCTCTGGTTCTTATCAGTTTCCGTTGGCTCAAACTACTCCCTTTAGGGAAGGGCAAATGGCACTTCAGAGCAGTTTCTTAAATAAAGGAATTCTGTCTTGACTGGTTCATGCCAAAAAATGAACATTAATAAAGAATAATTTCTGTGTTCCTGATCCTTTCTTGAAGGTGTTTGTAGACAGGACTAGGACTCTATTCCCATGTACCTAAATCAGTGTTATGACTGGAGAGAAGGTTTCTTTTAAAAATTAAGCCTGGCCCTTGAGTCTTTTCCATATAATTAACTGAGTTCATTTTATTCTTAGTTCATAAAGATTTCTTCCTTCCTGAGTACTGCAGTTAGAATAAAAAACAAACAAATGACACTATTAGCCTATATTTTCTCAGGCAATGGAATCTGTAACTTTCAAATAACCAGGAAGCAGAAAAAATACAGTGTTGCATCTTTTCATTTGAAAGGCTTGAAACATTGTATTTCCTTATGGGATATTTCTGTTTGTTTTCCATTTTCCAATTAAAAAAATTATTTATTTATTTGGGTTGGGGGTGGCAGGGGCACAGAGAGAAGGAGAGAGAATCCCAACCAGGTTCTTTGACTTGGGGCTGGATCCCACCAACCCTGAGATCATGACCTGAGCCAAAATCAAGAGTTGGATACTTAACCAACTGAGCCACCCAGGTGCCCTTCCAAGTTTCTTACAAAATAAAACTT
The DNA here is from genome assembly GCA_030068075.1 of Paguma larvata. Lineage (NCBI taxonomy): Eukaryota > Metazoa > Chordata > Mammalia > Carnivora > Viverridae > Paguma > Paguma larvata. Next base: position 122,346,143 of record CM057827.1, on the reverse strand, counting down.
CAGAGATCTTTATGATTCAAATTAAAGAACCAGATGTGACATTGTCAGTAAGTTCATTTAATATCGGGATATTTTTTCCTGTTTATCTTCTGATTTGGGGAAATAAAGCAGTATTCAGAATTGACACAAACTAGGTTAATGCAGAAATTAGGGGCTTATTTTCCCATATTATTTAAAATGTTTATAGTTTTAAAAATTTCCTTTTACTAAGAAAAAGCAAATGAAATACAGAATTATAGGCTGGTACTAAACATGTGTATGGTATGAAAAGATGGGACTCATGATTGACCACTAAGCAAACATGTCACCAATTTAGTACTGTTATTCACAATGATACTTATTCACTGCAGAGGATCAGAGTGCACCAGAAGGTTCTGCAGTTCTTGGGAATCTATGGAAAGAGCAAGCCCAAGGGCATGGATTAGAGATCAGGCAGCTGTAGGCTTCTGGAGTGTTTTGCTCTGGAGGTCTGTAATGCAAAGTTACACTGCTGATTAGCATAGACTGAACCAGGTTATAATTGTGAGGGCAAGAGCAGTCAAACCAAATAACAACTTTCTGGTCAAGGAACATTCAGAAGGACTGCATTGCAGTCTTCAGAGACCTGCATCTCAGTGTTGTGGTTCACAGACGAGACACTGTCTCTGTTTTCAGTAGTAGATGGTCATTATTCAATGTGGGGCAAAATTCCTTCAACATCTTGTCCCTCTCTGTAACCTTTCCCCCAGTTGTTCTAATTCTCCTAGGTTCTTCTCTTGTGAAGGCCACCACTTACTCTGCTGTCACCTACTCTGGGAAGCCCCCTTAGACTTCTCCCATCAGTCAGTCACACCTTCCCTGCCTGCCTTTCATATCTTATGTGCATTCGTTGGACTGCTGTTGAACCTTGAAGTACAGAGGAATATTTCTTTCTCTCACTGTGTTGTGAACTCCTAGAGGGTGGATTCCACATCTTACCCTGTTTGTAGCTCTAGACCTAGCCAAGTCAGAGCCAGGCACAAAGTAGACATTCAGTAGGGTGTGTTGATTTGAAACCAAATGTAACCTCAGGGCTTCTGTACCAGGCGCTGGGCTGTGTGCTTACCTATAATCATTACTTATCTGATCCTCAGAGGCGGAAGTTAAGTCCCACGTGCAGCGTAGGCAGTAAATAGAATGTGAATTCCATCCGACTCTCTTACCATACCACCTCATTAAATGATGGGGCCTGTAACATAATAATGTGACTGAAGACTTGAAGGTTATTGGTAATAAAGGCTATTGAAAAAAAAAAAAAGGAGGCCCAAATTCTGTCTTTGACTTCATTCCCAAGAAGTGATTTGGCCAAAATCCGAAGGGTTTTGCATGGTAGGTAGCCTCTTGTCTTCTGGACTAGGCCATTGTGTATATAGTTGCCAGTTTTGCCAAATTACTTGTGGTGATTAATACCCTGGAATATAGAAATTAAAAATGGATCACACTGGTAGAGGGTGTCTTTTCAACCAGTCTCATCATTCCTCTTGCACCCTATAAGTATGGATCAGAATGAACATATCTATAGTATATTTTATAATGAGTGTATTATATGAAACTTATTTTTGTTTTTTTGAGATCATGGGTCAGCAAATTTTTGTGAAGACCAAATAGTAATTATTTTAAGTTTTGTGGACCGTATATGGTCTCTGTTGCTCCTCTTCCTCCTCCTCCTCCTCCTCCTCCTCCTCCTCCTCCTGATTCTCCTGCTTCTCCTGCTTCTTCATTCAACCCTTTTAAAAAGTAAATAAAAAAAAAATTCTTAGCTCTGACTCGCAGGTTGTAGTTTGCTGACACTTGTTCTAGATTAAATGAGCACTTTAATTCATTTATTACCTCTTTTTAAAAAATGTTCTTATATTTATTTTTGAGAGAGAGAGAGAGAGAGAATCTCAAGCAGGCTTCACACCACCAGCAAAGAGCCCAATGCAGGGTTCGAACTCACAAATCATGAGATCATGACCTGAGCCAAAATCAAGAGTCAGACACTTAACCAACTGAGCCACCCAGGTGCCCCCATTTATTATCTCTTGAAGGATATGAGGAAACAGAAAAATGGATCATAAAAAAGTAACAATAAAAATTATTCACAGTTTTAAAAAAACTGGGGTTGTTTCACAGAGTAGGTTAGATATTTGATTGCTATTTTTATATAACCACTCTCTTGAGATTATTATTCACATTACTCATTTAAAGTATATATTTCAGTGGAGTTTTTTTTAAAGATTTATTTTTGAGAGAGAGAGAGAGAGCAAGTGGGGCTAGGGGTAGAGCGAAAGGGGGACAGAAGATCTGAAGCAGGCTTTGCGCTGGCAGCAGCCAGCCTGATGCAGGGATCAAACTCATGAACTACAAGACCTTGACCTGAGCTGAAGTCAGATGCTCAGCAGACTGAGCCACCCAGGCGCCCCTCAGTGGTTTTTAATATATTAACAGAGTTGTGCAGCTATCACCACAGTCTAATTTTAAAACTTCTTATCACCTCGAAAAGAAACCCTGGACCCATTGGAAGTCACTCCCTGTTCCCCATCCTAATCCCCACCCCAGCCCTAGAGAACCACTAGTCTATTTTCTGTCTCTATAGATTTATCTGTTCTGGGTATTTCATTTCAATGGAATAATATAATATGTGGTCTTTTGTGATTGGCTTCTTTAATTTAGCATACATTTTTCAAGGTTCAGTCCTATTGTAGCGTGTATTAGTAATTCGTTCCTTTGTATTGACTGATACTATTTCATCCTGTGGAGGTACCACATTTTATTTATTCATTTATCAGTTGATAGACATTTGGGCTGTTCCATTTTTTGGCTTTTATGAAGAATGTTGCTGTGAACATTTGTGTATGGATATAAATTTTCATTTCTCTTGAATATAAATCTAGGAGTGGAATTGCCAAGTCATATGGCAGTTCTATGTTTAACTGTTTGAGGAAATGCTAAATTGTCTTCCGCAGCAGGTGCGCCGTTTTACATTCCCACCAAGCAATGCATGAGGGTTCAATTTTTTCACCTCCTCACCAACACTTGTTATTGTTTGTCTTTTATATTATAACCATTCTGGTGGCTGTGAAATGATCTTCCATAATGGTTTTGATCTGCATTTCCTAGACGATTAATATTGTTGAGCATCCTTCCATGTGTTTGTGGCCATTTGTGTATCTTTGGGGAAATATTCAGAGCTTTTATCAGTTTTCCAATTGGGTTGTCTTTTTATTATTGAGCCGTAAAATTTATTTCTATGTTCTGGATATAAGTCTTTAATAAAATATATGTAGATCTTTTCTTCCATTCTGTAGATTTTCTTTTTACTTTATTGATGCTTTACTTGAAACACAAATTTTTATGTTTTATGAGATCCAGTTTGTTTGCTCTTTCGTTACTTGTCCTTTTAGTGTCATAGTGAGAAACCATCGCCTACTCTGAGGTCATGAAGATTCACTCCTGTGTTTTCTTCTAAGCGGTTTATAGTTTAAGCTCTTACATTGCAGTGAGTGGTCTATTTGGAGTTACTTTTTGTGTAGAGTGTGAGATGAGGGTTTCCAAATTCATTCTTTTGCATGTGGGTATCCAGTTGTCCCAGCACCAGTGGTTGAAAAGAATTTCATTTTCCCTATTGTCCTGACACCTTTGTTGAAAATCAGTTGATTGTAAATATGTAAATATAAGGGTTTATCTTTGGACTCTAACTTCTATTCTGTTCATATATATGCCTGTATTTATGCCAGTACCACACAATCTTGGAAACTATAGCTTTGAAATTGGGAAGTGTGAGTTCTCCCACTTAGTCTTTCTCAAGATTGTTTTGTCAGTTTGGGTACGTTGTGTGTCCATATGCATTTAGGAGGAGCTTGCCAATTTCTTTTTTTAAAAGACAGTTGGGATTTTGATAGAAATTGCATTGAATCTGTACATTTGTGGAGTGTTACTAACTTAACGATAGTAGGTCTTCTAGTCCTTGAACATGGAATGTCTTTCCTTTTATTAAGTCTTCTTTAATTTATTTCAGTAATGTTTTGTTATTTTCAGGGTACAAGTCTTGCTCTTGCTTGGTTAAATTTATTCCTAAGTATCTTTTTTTATGCTGTTATAAATGGAATCATTTCTTATTGACTACTATTTTTAAGTATATAAAGTGTTACAGATTTTTGTACCTGTTAGAGAGATACAGATTTTTTTTCTCCAGTTCATAAAGGACAAAATACAAGGAAATGGAGTTTAGTTGGAAATGAGGAAGTACTTTCTGACAATTAAGATCAAGGGAGCCTTTGGAGTTTCAGTGCATGGTTAAGAAGAGAATATACTGGAAAACAGAGGAATCTGCTGAATCTTCACATTGTCTTTTCAATTCACTTAAATCAGGTTCTTACCTCCATTTCTTCCTTGAAACCACTCTCCTAGAAGTCCCCAGTGATCTTCATGGTGCCAAATCCACAGTCTTATTGGTCATGTTGTTCAGTTCACCATCATCCTGCTTGACCATCCTAATGACCTTCATCAGCACAAACAAAACTCCTTTCTGGAACATATTCCTAAGCCCCTACAGTCCTCTGGTTCTCTTTCTATCCCACCGTGGCTCCTTTTTCATCTTCCAACATCTGATGTTGAGTCTAGGACTTCCTCTTTCTATCTGTACTCACTTCCTTGTTGACTTTATCCAACCTCATGGCTTATCAGATACCATCTAAATGCTGCTGACCCTCAAGTTCACATCTGCAATATAGATCTCTGCCTTGAGTTTCAGCATTATCCATGTCTAAAACCAAGATCTTCATCTTCCCCAACCCCGTATCTGTTCTGCTACCCTAGTCTTTGTTATCCGAGTTAATGGTAACCATCCTTTTACTTGCTCAGGTGAGAAACCTTGGCATCATCCTCGACTGCTTCCTCTCATGCTCTGCTTATGCCCAGCCCATCAGCAAATCTCGCCTTGGCCACACCTTTGGAGTACATCCAGTATGTAACTGCTTCTTACCACCTACATTTACCACCCCAATCTAAACTGTCATCATCTTTTTCCCGATTGCTGCAATAGCTTCTCAGTAGCTTCTTGCTTTCACTCTTACCCCTCCTACAGCCTGTTCCTGGCACTTTCTTCAAAGAACCCAAAGGATCCTGTTGAAAGGTAAGCTGCATTATGTCTCTCCTCTGCTCAGAACTCTGCAAGGGCTCCCATCTCACTCAGGAAAAGCCAAAGTCCTCACCATGGCCTAGAAAGCCCCTTACCTGTCTTTTCCCATCATTTCCTTCTCTTCTGCCTGGTAACTGCTCTAGCCACACTGATGGTCCTGACTCACCGATGCAAGCTGCTCCATTTGTCTGGACAGCTGCACGGCTCCTCTCCCACGACTTGGCATCACCTTTGTCTGAAACTATTAAAATTGCCTTTCTCATTCCCTCTGAGTTTCTTCCTTTCCCTATTTGTTTTTCCCTAGGTGCCTACCTAGGCAGTAGTAGTGCCTACCACCATTAAATATACATTTTACTTACTTGTTCTTCATGTTGTCCCTTCTAGTGTATAAGCTTCACAAGAGCAGGAATTTTTGCCTATTTAACTGCTCTATCTTTAGTACCTATAACAGAATCTGGCACAGAACAGAAAGTTAATAAATTCTGAATCAATGAATCACCTAGCCCAGCTTCCTGCTAGTAGATGAGTATTTGTTGGGTTGTTTTTGTTTTTGTTTTTCGTGAGAATCTCTTAGCTGTGTGTATGTAAAAACTCTTACTGGGCCTTCCAGGGGCTTTAAACCTCACAACAAACCTGTGGTGATATAGGCATCATTATTTCCATTTTACTCAAGAAGAGAGTGTGGGTTAGAGGGCTTTCACGGATTGCCCATTATCACACTTCTGGTCAGATGGGCCTTGACTCCCTGTCAGGTGGCCTCCAGCTCTCCGGTGCCTGTCCCAGGGGCTGCCCTCACAGTTGGCAGGGTAAAGAGGGCCAGCAAAAGCTCCCAAAGAAAATAGTGAGGAAGCCAATGAAGTAAGAAGCTAGATTGGAGAGTAACTTAGCATCATGATTGAAGGGAAAACATTGAGTTGTCTTTTGGTTTTTTGTTTTGTTTTGTTTTGAGAGAGAGAGTGTGACTCCAGGAGGGGCAGAGAGAGCAGGAGACAGAGAATCCCAAGCAGGCTCCGCACCGTCAACACAACCCAAAACAGGGCTCAAACCCATGAACCACGAGATCACAACCTGAGCCGAAGTTGGTTGCTTAACCGACTGAGCCATCCAGGCACCCTGACTTGTCTTAATAATTGAGAACAGAGAAGGGAACAGGCCTAAGTTGTAATATAAAACGAATAATTTAAGTAGAAGACATAAAATAAGGATTTGGAACTTTTCTGTCCATGTATAATTAAAAACAGAAGAGACAATCACTTCCATATGCTGGTAGAGGTCCATTTTTCCCTGAAGGTTGGGAGCATGATGGCTTTTGAGGCTCCTTTCTTTAGGTCACTTTCTGTCTCATAGAACATTAGCTTCATGTTTTCAGGGCTACTAACTGAGTGTACAAAATAACACATAGAGGCCTAATAAGAGAATCAGTATCGTCCCAATAATACTTGACATTTCTGTCCCACAGACCAACCCTAACACTTATCTTTGTCCTTATTTTTTCTGTGCATACTTCGCTTCAACCAACTGTTCTGGCTGACACCTAATCAAAATAAACCAGCAGGCTCAAGTATCTTTTAGTCTATCAATGTTGTGTTACTTACATGTTTTCATATATTTAGTGAACATATCATCTATTCATCATTTTCTTACTTCAAGAGAATTTGGGGTGTGAATAATTCTTTCAGTTTGAGATTATATTGGCACTATGTAACAAATAATGCTGTATTTCTTTTATTGGATAGATTTTATCTGAAACATTCTGAAACATAAATATAACTATTTATTGAAATTAAAGAAATTTTTGCTAATAAAAAATATCTGAAAGGGTTCTGGATAGCTGTTTCCTGTGTTCAGATTCCTTCATGTACATACATTTATAAATTTAGAATCTTTTCTAATCAACCATCCATGGAGTGTGCGGACAGAGTACCGCTTTCATTATTTGTCTCACAAATGACATCATTTCTATTCATCTGGCCCCAGACACAATGTTAATGAAGCCACCAGTGAAAAACTTGCTTCTCAAGACATGATCAGATAGGATTCCTTTCCCCTCTTCCCCTTTTGCAAAAATCTACCTGTTACATAAATGTTGCTTCATAAAATCTGTTTAAAATGAGAGGAAAATAGATGGGGGCGGTGCAGAGGATGACTTTATGACTTTTCTTTCACAAGGGAACAAGTATAATAAACCTGTTCTTTCAGAAGCTTCTGTTTTATAGTCCACTTTACAAAATGGAGAGAATAAAACTAAAATACCATTCCGAAAATCTTCTTTTCTCAGTAGTTCACATTGTAAATTGTAACTGCAACGAAGATGATGGCCAAAAGGATCTGAGCCAAGAATTTCTGATTTTCATCTGTGGTCACAGAATCTCCGAATTGGCGATCTGGCCCGTAAAGATCTGATCTGATCCCTTCTGGGATTTTCCCAACATGGCGCCAAGCCCTGTGTTCAGCGCTCCTCATACCTGTTGGCATTTAGTCTCACCATCAGTCTGGAGGCTGATGTTACCCATGGATAGGAGGACTGAAGCCCAGGGATGGTTTCAAGTTGATCAGTAGAAGATGCAGGATTTGAACTGCAGGCTCATGATGTCAGGTGTGCATAGGGCCATAAAGCATTGTGGGAAAAGATGCTGTCCCTAGGATGACCTGGATCCTGCACCAAAGCACACCATGTGGAGGTGGAGCTTGGGTTGGAGGCTAGCATGCTGTCAGTCCCTGGCCCCAGCCTGGCACCTCTGTGCAGGGCACACTTTGACCCAAGTCTGGAGCATAGGCTTCAGCAGTGCTACTGTAGAATAAGTAGACATTTTCCCTGGAAGAATCTGTCCTTATTAATAGCCTTTGCACTCTTCTGTGGCATTGATCTTCTCGTGACTCTGCTTTTTTGACAGCAGATGAGGGAGCAGTAAAAGAGAATTCTCTTTCCTCTGTTAGCAGTTGTGTAGAGATTTACTATCACATAAGTTCTCTGTGAAGACTGGGAGGGGCCTAATAATTTTCAACATATTTTGTACTGAACATAGTATATATATTATTCCTTTCACACCAGAACATTTGCCCAGCAGTCTGTCCTAGAATTTTGTTAGGGATCGATGGCATATTTACTAGTTTGTAATTTCCAGAGTCTTACTCTTTGCTCTTTTCTGAAAACTGGGAGAATATTCCTCTGGTTTCCATGTCCTGACAGCTGTCCATTTTTTCCCCGTAGGAGCGCACACCAACAATCGCTCCACAGAAACATATGTAATTGCTTTTCTTTGCAGTGGGCGTAACTCACTTGGGCCTCCAAGTTTTTAGTTGTTAAGAATGCCCTTCTTTATCTCCAGCTTTTCTAGTTTGAAGATCTTGCTGAAAGTGTTACAAATTAAGTACAAAATAGTGAAGTGGCTCTACTTCTGTTTTCTTAGCCTGTTTCTCCTTAACTCTCGTTTTGCTTCAGATGGCTTCTTTAACAATCATTTCATTTTAAATGCTATGAGAAAAATCTCATTTCCTTGACAGCGGGATCCTCTCAGTAGACCCAGTTTTGTTGGGCATTTTCACTCAGAGTGGTAGACTCAACGTGGGTGAGGGTGCACGGCCACTGTCTGGCCCACTGTGGAACTTCTGTTTTGCTGCGTGGGGTGGGACCCGAGAGGGTCAGAACTGTGTCCGAAGAGAGGTGGTGGGAGAGGAGAAAAGAGAGATTAATGAAGCTGGCAGAAAGTACGTTCTGAGCAGAAGAGAGGAGATATTTAATGGAAGATAATATATGGAAAATTATGCATGCATTCTGCTAACCGTTTCCTGATGAAATCTTTAATGACTATGACTTGATAATGCTGTGACATTATCTTTCTCTGGAGGATGGGATGAATTACTGACTAAGTGTGGCCTCACAGTGGGAGAGGGCTGAGGAGGGACTAGGGCCTGCCCTGCCATTCACAAGAAAGTCTCCCATAGGTGCATCTGTGAGAGGCTGGGAGTGAGTAAGTGATACGTTGTGATGTCCAGGAGGGCCTACTGTCCTTACAAAGAACTGTTGTAATTACTTGTGTTTAAAAATAATATCCAGTTTATGGAAGTTTACACTTTTTAAAAGTTAGTTTTCCTTTTCCTTTTCAATTTACAAAGCTTATTGTTCCATTAATGAATGTAATTATTTTGTATAAAATAAGACGATTGTTGAATAATTTTTTAGTTCACTGGATTTCCCCTAAACATTTTTAGTATATTTTATTTTTAAGCATTGAAAATGTCTGAGAGGTGGCCGTGCAGGAGAATCAGGCAAGAGGTGGCGGTGTCTAGGCCCTTGGGGCAGGCTCAGCCTGGAGGGACCCCACATGTCCCCCCATCACATGGACCAGGGCGTCAGGCAGCAGCATGGGCACCTCCCCCATCCCATCCATCCCTACAGCCTGCCTTGTCCAAAACTTCCAGTGTTTTCCCCTTCCTACTCCTCCCTGCCCTCAGCCCCCAAGGTGAGGGCAGGGCTCCTGGCTCCTCCTGAGCCAGTGTGGATCACAGATCAGCCTCCCCTCAGACTCCAGGCCCCCAGCCCCCAAAGTGGCCTCGAATGGATCCTGCGCCTCTCTCTGGAACTTCTCCCTAGTGCCCCTGTCACTCTCAGCCATGGATGTATCTCACTGCCCCACCAGGAAAAGCAAAAGTCATGCAATCTAACCAAAATACGCATTTATTTATTTATAAATTATATACATATGCCATCATACAAATATATTGGATAAATTATAAAATACATACCAAAAAAAGAATGAAAGAGTAAATAAATATTAAAAAATGCAAATAAAAAAATGTCTGAGAAGCAAACTTATAATCCCAGTAGAAAAAAAATAGCCCCTAGTAAATTGAACTTCTAAGTACAGTAATCAGATTATCTCAAACATAACAGTCTTTACAAACTTAATACATTTCTGTTGTGCCTTGCAACTTACAGATCGCAAGACCATTATGACTGGCTTCCTAAAATATTAGAATCACTTTAAATGACAATCACTTAAACATTATCTTGTACTTCACACTACGATAATACACATACAAACATGTTATGTATTTGATTTAGTTCTAGGCGTCTCCTCTTATTTTCTTCCCAAGATTGGTTTTTCAACTAAGGGAACAGATGGGCCATCCCTTGGTCGTGGGGCGCAGGCGCCTGGGCCCTACAGGGAGCACGTTTTCTGGGTATTTTTCAGCCAGAGCACTTGACGAGGTCCAGTCTGCCTCTGCTGCCTGCTTGGGTCCTGCACTGCCTGTTACGCTTGCTGGGCCTTCAGCCCCATTCCATAGTCCTTTCAATAACATCTCATGGCATCCAGCATTCCTCCCGTGCTTCTGTAAGGGTGTCATTCTGATGACAGGAGTGACAACGCTCGACGGTGCCGTTGGAGCTCTGGGAACCCTGAGCCAGAGCCATTCCTCACGTAGACAGAGAATGTTGTTTTCAGATGTATGCTGGGGGAAGCAGAGGCAACGAAGTTCTCCTACACAGACACTCGCTGTAGGAAACTAATTTTACTTGAGCTTAAATTATTTGTCTTTTTGAATATACGTACTATTTAATATATGCTCAATTCATAATGGGGTGTTTTTTCATGACTGGTGAAAAAAATTGGGAATTTAGAATACCCTAGGAATGAATTATATTACTCTCGAAATGAGTAGGAATGCTTACATTAGTGACTTTTGACCTTACACCTTGGGTTTTTTTTTTTTTTTTAAGCTTATATATTTATTTTGAGAGAGAGAGAGCTAGAGAATAAGCAGGGGAGGGGCAGAGATAGGGAGAGAGAATCCTAAGCAGGCTCTGTGCTGTCAGTGTGGAGTCTGATGTGGGGCTCAAACTCGTGAACCATGAGATCATGGCCTGAGCCAAAATCAAGAGCTAGACACTTAACCGACTGACCCACGCAGGCGGCCCTACACCCTAGTTTTTGAACAAAGTAAAGATATGAAGCAGGTGATGTGTATGTATATGTGTGTGTATATATATGTTTATTAAAATATATAATATATGTGTACATATATATACATAATATATGTACATATATAATGATGGGTATATATAGTATTTTAGTGAAATATTTTAATGTTTTATAAATAAGTCTAGATTTTATTTTATTTTTTATTTTTATTTATTTATATTTTTAAATGTTTATTTAGTTTTGAGACAGAGAGAGACAGCATGAGCGGGGAGGGGCAGAGAGAGAGAGGGAGACACAGAATGTGAAGCAGGCTCCAGGCTCCGAGCTGACAGCACAGAGCCCGACACGGGGCCCGAACCCACAGACCGTGAGATCATGACGTGAGCCGAAGTCACTCTCAACCGACTGAGCCACCCAGGCGCCCCTAGATTTTAAAATAAAGTTCTATTCCTCATTAAATATATAATTAGTATCTTGATTTTTTTTTACATTATAAAAATTTAAATATTATTACACATAATTTCTAAGCATCATTTTAAACTTTTTTTGTTTTCTTTTTTAATGTTTATTCATTTTTGAGAGACAGAGACAGAGTGCGTGCTGTCCCCACAAAGCTCAATATGGGGCTCAAACCCACAAATCTTGAGATCATAACCTGAGCCAAAGTCAGACGTTTAACTGACTGAACCACCCAGGTTCCTCCTAAGTATCATTTTAAACAACTGCATAGTTTACTTAACTGCTCTTTAATGCATTGCTAGATTGTCTCTACTTTCTTTTTAACTGTCATGAGCATCTCTGTTTATAGAGAGTATTTATTATTCGTGATTATTTTCTTAGGCTGGATTCCCATAAGTGGAATTACTGCATCGTGAGTAGGAATATATTTAAGGTTCCAGTTACATATATTGCCAAATTGCCTTCCGAAAAGTTTGTACTAGTTTACTAGCTACTAGCAAATCTAGCAGAAATGTTATGTCTCTGTTTATTGGAAAGTCTTTTTTTGATGATCATTTTTAACTACAAATATTTTTTCCTCTTTGTGTTTCTTTTCCAGAAGTATTTTTATTTTATTTTATTTAATTTTAATTTTAATTTTAATTTTAATTTTAGAGAGAGAGCACACCAGTGGGGGAGAGGGACAGAGGGAGAGAGAGAGAGAGAGAATCTTAAGCAGGCTCCATGCTGAGCACAGAACCCAAGGCAGGGACTCATGACCTACGTCAAAATCAAGAGTCAGATGCTTAACCAACTGAGCCACCCAGGCACCCCAACAACATAAATTCTTTTAAGGTAGAAAAATATATTGGATATTTAAAATACTTCTGGGGGCACCTGGTGACTCAGTTGGTTGAACGTCTGACTCTTGATTTCACCTCTGGTCATATCTCGCATTTCGAGCCACATTGGACTCTATGCTGACAGCGCAGAGCCTGCTTAGGATCTTCTGTCTCTTTGCCCCTCCCCCGTTTGCTCATGCATGAAATTTTTCTCTTAAAGTAGATAAATAAACTAAAAAAAAAAAAAAAAAGAATTCTTCTTGTTAAAGTCTTTATTTCATGTGGAGCTTATTTCAGTATATGGCATTGGGTGAGGGGGCCTTTTGTCTGCCTTAATTACTACCCAGTTGGCATAACCCTTCCCCAATTTTATTTGATTGGTTTGTGATATCTTTCTAATATATGTAGGTTTTATTTCTGGGGTGTTTACTGTAGTTCATTGTTTTGCTTCTCTGTGTTTTTTGCTACTGCTACACTGTTTCAATAATATGGTATCTAATAGGCAAACCCCCCTTCCGGATTCTTTGGCAAGTGTTCTTTGTAATGCTTGCCTGTTTATTCTTTCAGATTAACTTTGGAATACTTACGTTGAATTTACAAATTATTTTGGGAAAAAACAGCTATTTAAACATGTTTAGTCATCCCAGTCAAGCACATGGCATGGCCTGTGTATTCACTCAAACCTTTTTTTTCATATTTCTCACAGAATTCTTCAGTTGTCTTTAAATAGGTCACAGGCATTTCTCATTATGGTTATTACTACTCATTTCATAGTTCGTGTTTTCATCTCCTTTTTCATATTTTCGGACCAATGACACCTGGTATTTTGATTTTGTGTATCCTGTGTTTACTCACTTTTTTTTCTTTTTTTTTTTAATTTTATTTTTGAGAGACATAGAGACAGAGCGTGAGCAAGGGAAGGGCGGAGAGAGAGGGAGACACAGAATCTGATGCAGGCTCCAGGCTCTGAGCTGTCAGCACAGAGCCCGACGCGGGGCTCTAACTCACAGACCGTGAGATCATGACCTGAGCCGAAGTCGGCTGCCTAACCGACTGAGCCACCCAGGTGCCCCTGTTTACTCACTTTGAAATTAAATCTGATAGTTTCCCCTGTGATTCTACATCATCCAGAAATTAATATTTTATTATCTTCGTTGGTAACATTTAAGTTTTGGTGTCTGTCTCACGTCTTTTAGCATTGGCCTGAATTTCATGAAAATATTTGCAAGAACAAAAATTTTAAATGACAAAACAGTAAAATCTTAAGTGAATAAAAACGTATTGAAGAATGGTGATAGTGGCGTGATGTGCTTGAAGTCTCACGGAGACATTCCACAGAACCTTTTCTTAAACGATGCGTTTCGACACAACCTGGTTTTCCTGCACTGCTGTTTGAATTTATTTAGAGCCCACAGTAGTTTTAGACTGGCATCTCCTCCAGCTTGATCTCCTGGCTGAAGGAACAGGCATCGCTTGAATCAGTTGGTGAAGGGTTCCCAAATCTGAACCTGGCCACTGCAACTTGTGCATGTTGTCATGTCTTGAAAAACTACAAATGCTTTTGCAAACCTCCTTTGCATTCTTTGAATCTCTGAGCCAGAGTTTACATTTCTCAGCTGTAGTCGTTTCTAAGTACTACACACTGGGCCACGTGACGCAGTTTTTACTAGTCCAGGCAAAACCATTAAAAAAACAGGTAAAATATGTTTTTCATAATCTGAATTTATTCTGCTTAAAGAATTGCTCTTTTTTTGAAATAGTGGCTTTCCTTCTCTGTATAAACTATAGATGTATGCTGTGTTTTATAGTTTAAAAGTATAAGATGCTTTTTTTTTCCTCCAAAATAGTCTTAGATGCCCAGATAAAAGGTTGACAATTCTAGGTCAGTCCTTTGCTTTCCTCTCTCCACTTCTTTTTTTAATTTACAGGCCCAAAGCTGACAAGAAAAGCTGATTGTTGATCAGGTTTTTTGTTCTTGTTTTAAAGCTTGAAAACACAGGACAGTCTTGTGCTGACTGTCCTCAGCCTCACTGGGGACATTTACTGATAAAGAAGCAGGAAGAGGGGACAAAGCCTCAGGGGCTGAAGCTCCTCCCCACAGCTTTCAGAAGTGCTCCTTTGTTTGGATTTCCATTTCCCTCCTAGTACTATCTCAGGGAGTTCCCTGACAGCTGGATGCTTAAAGTGAACTTCCTAGTGAAAGGAACAGTGGCTCCAGAGTCAAGATATGTAGATCCAAGCCTGGTAGCTGCGGCTCACTTACTTTACCACCTCAGGGAGCCTTGCTTCCCATCTGTAAAAGATAGCCTTAAAGATGTTGTGCGTGTTGGGGTTTCCTATCAAAATGAGGGTTGGGGGCAGATCAACAACAGAGCCTGAAAAGGAGCAGAGTCTGAGGAGTGAGGAGGCAGGAAAACAGTCCCATCATGGCCCACCTGGCAGCCCAGGAGGTGAGGGAGACACCATGCCTGGAGAGAGGATCTTGTTTTGTGTCACCTACTGTTCACGCTAAGCACATCTGTAGAAAGCAGTACCTGCAGTCCCAGTATGACGGAAGCCTTCTATGTTTACACTGGTCATGAATGAGAATGGTTAGGTGAGTTCCTCCCCTGCCCTTAGCTGTCAGTCCCTCACCCTCCTTCCTGCCAGGCCAGATCTGCCTTCCTGTATGAAGTCTCTTTATCATCTGAACCAGAAGTGAGGGCTTAGCTTACTTAGATTTCTTGGTTCTCTTTAGTTAACCCACTCCTGTGGTGTTTATTGCAGGCTGTCTTGAATTGCTCCCTTTGTGTGAATGGTTCGTCTCTGCTCACTTGTAGACTACCTGCGGGCACTTTTGTAGCCCCTACTGCTATGACAGTGATGCCTTATGTAATGTGAGTATTCTGTAAAGATGTGTTGAATAAGTGAATGAGCAAGACCCAGGATAACTACTGTAAGATAGTTGTAGAAAATACAAGTGTTCGTTCTGCCTTTCTATAGTTTGGTTTTTAGTAAATGTATTTAGTAAATACAGAATGGTAGTGTGATATTTTGGTTTTTGGATTAAGTTCTACCTAGCTCTGCCACTCTGCTCTTGGATAACCTAGGATTTAGTGTCCGTGCTTGAAAAGGGAAGAGACTTTAAAAAGGGAGAGGGGAGAGAGGGGTGCCTAGGTAGCTCAGTCAGTTAAGTGTCTGACTCTTGATCTTGGCTCGGGTCATGATCTCACGGTTGGCGAGATCTGGCCTCAGGTTGGACTCTGTGCTCAGAGCACAGAGCCTGCTTGAGATTCTCACTCTCCATCTCTCTCTCTGCCCCTCTCCTGCTCTCTCTTGAGTGTGCACATGCTCTCACTCTCTCTCAAAACAAATAAATAAATTTAAAAAAAAGAAAAGGGAAGATGATAACAGAGGTTCTCAAAATTCAGTGGACAATAGAATGAAGTAAGGTACTTATTAACTGTAGATGTCTTTGGGCGCCTGGCGCTCAGTTGGAAAAGCATGCGACTCTTGATCTCAGGGTTGTGAGTTTGACCCCCATGTTGGGTGTAGAGATCACTTAAAAATAAAATCTTAAAAAAAAAAATGTAGATGGCTAGGCTCTGTCCCCTGAGATTCGCCAGGCTTGGGGTAGGACTGAGAGCCTGCAGGTTAAATCTAACCCCCAGATGCTCTGAAGAACACCTGTTGAGAACTAATAAAGAAGGGGATCTCCATGGTTTCTCCAGCATTACTTTTTTTTTTTTCAACATTTATTTATTTTCGAGAGACAAAGAAAGAGCACCCAGGTGCCCCTCTCCAGCGTTGCTTTAAAAGAATACTTACAACGTTATAGACATCTATTTGTAAAATTACTTTCTTTCAAAAGGTGTTTAATTTCTTTTTCCTATGGTGAGTGCAGTGCAGAGCAAAGACATATAATGAGCACATGCCACACATACTCTAGCAGAAAAAGGCATGCCTTCAAATTCTCTGCAAGAAGAGAACAATCAACAGGCTGTCCTTCTTTTAGTAGGGGATACCCTTGGACAGCTTTCAGGCTAAAGACTTTTTCTCAGGGATTTTTATCGTTTAGGAATTTCCATTTTTAACATGTGTTTACTTTGTTAATAGCATTATACTGCTGGAGCATGTTTGTGACCGTGTCTCCTCCAAATACATGAGGCTGTCAAGCACCATGTATACTTTGTCTGTTCCTTCACAAATTTGACTGTAAATATTTTATGAGTGGAATATATCTACACATTCTATAAGATTTATGAAGAATTTAACGTTCATTGAAATGCAGTTCTTTTATTGCTAGAGGCTTTTTCTTTTTAAAAGAAGGAGGAGGAGGAGGAAGATGAAGAGGAGGAGGAGAAGGAGGAGGAGGAGGGAGAGGAGAGGAGGAGAAGCCCTATCTTCATAATTAAAGCCAGAAATTAAAAAGGAAACCCTTCCTAAAAACATCTCTTTCTCTTTGTCATTTGATCCAACATTAAATGGCAGTGATAGAATAAATGATTTCAGGATTAAAAGGGAAAAAAATACCATGTCACCTCTAAAAACTTGTGTGTGGAGGGTGGTAGGGAGTTAGTCGCTGCAAGGAATATATGAGAATATATTTATTTTACAATTTTTTCCTCAGTCATGATACAAAAGTTACTCTCCAACTGAGCAGCAAATATAGGTAATTTAATAAGCAAGTGTAAACAACTCAGAATAAAAAAGAACACAGAATGGTCTGCATTCCCTGGGCATTTTGCACAGAACTGTCACCAAGCACTTCCTTAAGAAGCTCCCTCACCAGCTTTCCAAGGCTGCAGGAAATGGACCCAGCATTACCCTAAGTCCCCTAAGTCTAAGGCAAGCCTAGATCTTCGCGAAAATCTTTTACTTTATTAGATTTCAAATTAAATTTCTTCGACAAGAGTTGAAGGAAGCAGACACATTCCTAGTAGGCTTCAAGCAGTATACAGATGTCTCCACACTTTAGCTTGGAAGACATATTTGTTACACATTCTTTTATAGCAGGAACAATAGTTCTGAAACTCAAGTAGAGGCATATTTTCCCCCATTAATTAGATCAATTCTTTCAAACAAGTATTTTATTTTATTTATTTATTTTTTAAGCTTTTATTTAAATTCCAGTTAGTTACCAGTTTTAGGTGTACAAAAAGAGTGATTCAACACTTCCACACAACACCTGGTGCTCGTCACAAGTGCACTCCTTAACCCCACCACCACCTATCTCCTGTCCCCCCACCCACCTCCCCTCTGGAAATCATCAGATCTCTGAAGTTAAGGTCCATTTTTTGGTTTGCCTCTCTCTTTTTTTCCACTTTGCTCATTTGTTTTGTTTGTTCGATTTTACATATGAGTGAAATCACATAGCATTTGTCTTTCTCTGACTTATTTCAGTTAGCATATTATTGTCTAGCTCCATCCATGTGGTTGCTGGTGGTAAGATTTCATTCTTTTTTGTGGCTGAGTAATATTTGATAGATAGATAGATGATAGATAGATAGATGATAGATAGGGATAAAGAAAAAATATATCTGCAATTTTTCTTTTTTTTCTTACCAGTTGTAGGGTTAAGGTAAGGGTTTTATGGCCAGGGTTAGGGTTAGGGTTCGGGCCAGGGTTGAGGGTATGTGCCTGGTATCCTGAAGTTTAGAGACCTCTCCAGAGGGCTCGGTTTAGGGTTAGTTCAAACAACCATTTTAAAAGAATTTAACTGCTTTAGACATTTTTGTACTCCTTCCATCTAGAATTCATAGGACTGGCAGAATCAAAAGGGGCGGAAGGAAAGCAAAGACACAAGTCAGAAGGTATTACAGAGTAACGAAGTCATCACCAAGACCAAATAGGTAAGCAGCCAACTGGTCAGATCTTGGGTCTATTTAACTTTGTCTGGTTACTCTCAAAATCACCCTCTGCCAAATTTATCCAACAGGTTTTTAGGGTTATTTATTTATTTATCTCAGTTTTAAGTTTGTTTTTTTTTAACCTTTATTGATAACCTTCAGGGTCCCTCAAGCCGAGTTGGACTAATGACTCTGGATTAGGGAAAGGTAATCCGAGAAGGGCTTCCTCTGTCACACATGTAGATATGGTTGCTTTTTATCTGGCCCAGCATGTTTAATCCAGACATCTCAGTCTCTTAGGAATTTCGTACTTAAACCTAGTTACAGATTTAATTTTGGTCCTGTTCCCTCTTCTGTGCATGATATCATGTGCCTCCTGGTCATCTCGTGGCCCATTTTCTGCCGTCTATTGAGTGGGTTGTTTGCCTAACAATTTAGAATGAAAGTCACAGAATCATTTTTAGAAAAGTTATTAATGTCCCTAAAATCTCCATGTATTCCCAGGGAGTCTTTTATTGTTGATACTGGTAATGAGGACATGAGAGTCATTGCATATTTTTGATCTGCCTTGTAGTCTAGCTTTGAGCCTACTGACGTCTCTTCTCCTCTTCCCCCAAACCAAAACACAAACAAAACATACAGTAAAAGTTCAAGCCTCAGTGCTTGATGGTGGGGAGACTTGGGGCTCACTTGGTCTCTTCAGTCAGTGCACTGGGGAAGTTTAACGGTAGCTTGGGCTGTTGCAAGGGCATCGTATTTCATAGTCCAAAACACTGTTTTAAACTTTACTTGAGTATCTGGAGATTACTACTGAATATCCACACAGTTTCCTGAATAGAGTAAAAAGTTTCTATCCAAAGTATGGGTCAGATTTGAATCTGATACAACACATGATGAACATTAGTTGGATTAGGTCTTAATTAATAGATGTGATCCTGTGTCTTTCAGTTAATATTACCCCAGATTAGAGAGAGAAAGAAACCAGCTAGAAAGAGTAAATTACTTGCTACGTGTTCAACAGTGAGAGTAGAAGGATTTGACCTCAGGTAATGAAGCTCTAAGCTTCTCTCCCCTACACTGGTCTAGCTGCCTCCAAAGGGCACACCAAACCATGGACAAGGACATTTATTATTATTATAGCTTTTTTTTTAGAGACAAGGCAAAAAACAAACAGAAAATTCTGAATGTGCATATACAGAAAAACGGTGGGATAAATTGTTGTAATATATTATACCAAGAAAAAATTATTGAAGATACAGTGGAAGAGGAAAGCAATAAACATAGTAAAAGCTTGAGTAATTTTGAAATTTATTTTATATTCATGAGAAACCATTGTTTTCTTAAGGCAATACTCAATGTATTTCAAAGCAGCTAACAGGATGAAGGTGTTTTTCACTGTCATTAGGATACATTAATATTATCACTTGGTCCAAACCACATGTACAAGGGTGCACCTCCAACATCACAATTCTGTGGCTAAAGTCCTAGCGGGTCAGCGGAGTGGGATTTTCTTCTTTCTTTTTCTTTTTCCTTTTTTTTTAATGTGTATTTCACTGATGAGTAATGATGTTGAGCCCCTGTGCACATGCCGATTGGCCATCTGTATGTGACCTTTGGGAAAATGTCTATTCAGGCCTTTTGCTCATTTTAAATTTCATTTTAATTTTATTTATTTTAATTATTGAAGTATAGCCGCAGGAGAATAGGATTGATGGTGATAATGACAAGATTGCCGTCTCTGAGAAGACCATTTCCGAGAATTTCCAGACTGAGCTTTTTTTTTTTTTTTAAGTTTTTATTTAAATTTCAGTTTGCATACGGTGTAATACTAGTTTTAGGAATATAATATAGTGATTTGACACTTTAATACATCACCCAGTGCTCATCACAAGTGCCCTCCTTAGTCCCCATCACCTGTTTAACTCATCCCCCCACCCCAAGACTGAACTTTAAACCACTGTAAAAACTGAACTGATTGTATCATTAGTACGGCATTTAGAGATAGAAACCTATGAAAATATTTGAGAGGAAAAAAATGCCAGCAGAGAATCTGGCCCTCAGGTCTTGGTTCTAGGGAGGCTCCTGGGCAGTGCACCCTGGAGGCAGCTGTCAGGGAGGATGCAAGTGGCTCCAAACACGGGTGCTGGAGAACAAAAGAAGGGGCAGATAAACCTTGAGACTTCTCATCAGTGTCTTCCCAGCCTCAAGACAGGGTGCTGCCTTTCTTAGAAGTTTCTTCCCCACCAACACTATGTCTGATATTCTCTTCATCCTATTTTAACTACTTGTGTGCAAATGTGCACAGAGGAGAGGAGCCGGGGAGGTAGTGTGGGCATTAAGTGGCTTGCAGGTAACGTTTTCTCCCATACGAATCCCAGGCCTGCCCTGCCTCCCACATCAGCTTCCCTGCTGGCCCAGGCAGAATGGGAATATTATACAAGCAGATGTGGATACAAATACATACAAATGGAAATCATTTTTCATTTTAGCTGTTTGCATATATGATTAGAAATTACACAGAGCTATGGAACTCTAAAATTGCAGAGATGGCTTCCAAAGAATCCCTCTAGAGACTTCCTTTTTTTGCAGATTTCTATTCTAAGGACAGATTGTTGTGTATTCTAAGGACATACAGTAAAATGAGATTATATCTGAATGATCTGACTTATAAAAATGAAGTGTTTATTTGAGAATATATCAGTTACTTCCAAGGAATGCATAATGGTTCTTTCTAAGCAAAGTACAGAGCTTGCTGAAGGAGATCAAGTTAGTTTATTTATTTATTTTAATGTTTATTTATATTTTGAGAAAGAGAGAGAGACAGAGAGAGACAGAGCATGAGCAGGAAAGGGCAGAGAGAGAGGGAGACCCAGAATCTGAAGTCGGCTCCAGGCTCTGAGCTGTCAGCACAGAGCCCGATGCAGGGCTTGAACCCACGAACCATGTGATCGTGACCTGAATTGAAGTCAGAATCTTAACTGACTGAGTCACACAGGTTCCCTGAGATCAAGTTAGTTTAGATTGCACTTGACTGGTCACTGTTAACTAACTTTTAAAAAACTATACTTAACTATAGAGAGCAAACTGATGGTTAGCAGAGGGAAGGTGGATAGGGGATGGGTTAAATAGGTAATAGGGATTAAGAAGGGCACTTGAGATGAGCACCAGGTGATGTATGAGAGTATTGAATCACTCTTTTGTACACCTGAAACTAATATAACATGTATGGTAACTAATTGGAATTTAAATAAAAACTTAAACTGTATTTTCAGGGAAAACAGTCAAATTTTAATGAAAAAAAGTCTAAATATTAAGTTTTTAAAGAAATAATCATACACTTTATGTCCTTGAAGCAAATGTTCTAAAATCTTTTGTATCTGTCGTTGCTTTACATGGAGATATAAAAACAGTGAACGAGATCTGAATTAGGAAGGGTACTAGTGTCCTGAATACAGTAGAATGCTGCTGATATCAAAGCAGCAAAGTAAACTGATGTTACGCAGGAAATTGTAACAAAAGTGAGGAGAAACTGAATGGACTTCAAACTTAAATTAACCGAAATACTTCCATTTTGTTTCTTAAGAATTCCAGTTACTTAAGGCTTCACTGTGTTCTTGTAAGTGTTTGATGTAAGCACATGGGAGGTGGGATTGACCTATCCCAGGAAAAGGTATGTGGGTATGGGGTGATTTCAGGTTTCAGACCAGAGGGTCTGGTTTCTCAGATTTGTATTCACAGCTTGGTCAGGTATCACACTGCCCTTGCATTCTTCAGAAAAAGGAAGGGCTTTCGCAGTCCATGGCGTTTTTACTCATTTCAGTCTCCTCAGCTGTGTACGTCCTGTTAGAGAGTGTTCCGTCTTAACCAGGAGTGTGAACAGACCCACCTTCCATCTTGTGGAGCCACGCTGCCCAGTAGTACTTTGCACACCGTTCCGTATGGCTGCCACTAGTAACACATGACTGTGAGTCACTTGAAATGTGGCTTGATTGTGTCTGAGGGACAGGATTTCTAATTTCGTATCATTTTAATTATTTTAATAGTCACATGGGGGTAGTGGCTGCCCTACTGGATGGCGCAGGCACAGAATTTGGGGTGAAGTAGCAGCTGCCTTTTGCCATTGGAGATGCGGCCCACAGGGAAGATGGTAACACTTTCCTCACAATGGCAGAACCAGAACCCATAGCCTGGCCTGGGGGCAGAATTTGTGGACTTGTACACAGCATCTCCAGGAAAATATAGTCCTTAGATACTTGCACAAGTGATTTGCTTTTGGAATTCCCATAGCAGGTGGAAAAGGGGACTCAACTAAATTAAGATATAAGGTTAGGAGCAATTTTCAACTGCAACAAGGTACTTGAGTAAAATAAAACCAAACCAATGAAAATGAAGTTGAAATTACCCTTTAAAAACCTCCCAGGTGTTGGCCGCACAGCACAGGCTAGAGGCATGCCTTCGTCTCCACCTGTGGACGGGCACAGTGCCTCTTACTGGCGTACTTACTGGGGCAGGGTACAAAGTTTGCTTGAAGTCCCCAGTGAGTTGCTAAGCTAAGATTTCCTACTCTTTATCAGGTCTGCTAGATGACTGACGGATATGGGCATGAGGGGAGTGGGTCTGTATTTAAAAGAAGAAATCCTTGTAGAGTCAACCTCATCATTCCGTCAGATGAGGTTTTGCTTACTATAGCCCGAGAAGGAGGTAGATATGCAATAAATGTGACTTTCCACCAAGGAAGAGAAGGAAAATCTAACAACTTTTAATAATCATTTTAAATGGTAGTATTTGTTTCTTGTAATCAGGAACTCTGTCTTACTCTGGTCCTACTTTATGTTTATGCATGTCAAAATCAATCAGGCAACACTTCTCACATGGTGTGTGTGTGTGTGTGTGTGTGTGTGTGTGTGTGTGTGTGTGTGATTAGAAGCATCAAGTATAGTAACACTTGTAATACTGATACCACTATGCATTCAGGTTGTGGTGTTTAAAAGCCATTCCTCATTAAGTAAGGAACTAGACTTTTTTTGTCTCAAAAGCTCACAGTCAAGTTTGAAGACAAAAATGTTAAATTCTGTATTTGCTTAAAACAGTGGTTTTGCTGGTTTGTATTTGTTTTAGGGAATGTCATTAACATGGATTTTTGAGTAATGCCATTGCATCAGCCCAGAAAGAACAGAGACAACGATTCGCTGAGGTTTCTCTTATTTCATAATAGGGCAGATTCCTTTTTTCACCCAGGGCATTGTCCCTCTGACTGCCGTCTGTCGCAGGCTTGTCTCACAGTTGACGATGCCAGTCCTGATCGTGTCCTGTGACTAAGATATGCTGTTTGTGAGGTTGGCCCTCCCCGCCCCCTGCCAGTGCTGTGTGGACCAAGTTCCGGTGAGCCAAGTGCCTGATTGATTCCGACAGCGCACAGTGGGGCCTTCACGGGGCTCTCTGCAACCTCAGCCCTGACATGCTCGCTGCTGTCACCCTGCAGGTCTTTTTTTGCCTGTCACCCTCCTTCTCAGAGAGAAAGGACACATGTTACCTCTGAACAGACCCTCCTTGTTTTATTAATGTGATCACCCCTCCGTTACTGTTATTTTGGTGTGATGGTGGTGACAGGCATAAATGGGAAACCCGAAAGAGAACGTGCAATGTCGTCTTTGTCTAAACACCAAACTGTGTGACCGAGAAGCTCCCTGTGGGCTGTACATTCTGGGGGAGAGGAGGAGGAGGAGGAGGAAGTGGAGGAGGTGCAAGAGAAGAAAACTGCTTTTCTTTCTGTCCCTTTGTTTTGTTTTAATTTTGATTTTTTTTAACCTACTAGGTAGGAGTTCTGTCTAATGCTCTACTTTGTGCAGTGTCAAATGTTTTTCTTGTTCTCGGCAAAATAAAAAGTTACCGTCTGCCTTCCATTTACACCACAAAGATTTCTAGATTTATCTGGAGAAAAATACCTATTTGGTACAACCCGTAAGAAGTCCATCAAGGCCACGAAGTCCATCAAGGCCACGAAGTACACCAAGGCCATGGACGGCCGCATCTAGGCAAGTGGAGTCAGCTGAAAGAAAAGGAGAGCCTGTGCTTGAAATCTACCAGATGAGAATATGAAAACTTGAAATAGAAAAAGAATATCAAGTATAGAAAATATTGCCGTGATCATAAGTGAATAGTCCTCTACATTTTCTTTACGTTTCTGATTTGATTGCAAAAAAAAAAAAAACTGATTCATGACAACAAACCGTTTGCTCTTACACTGAGAAGTGTGGTAGGCCATGCTGGGGGCTGGGGAGCAGGGTCCCAAAGAGTAAGTTCCTACAGCAGGGCCTTGGTGGTCTTCTTCCCCAAGGTGTTTCCAGCTCCTGGATTAGGTTTTGGCTGTAAGGAATGTCTCCTTTGAATTTGGGAACAACTAATATCCAGAATTAGTATCTTATTTATTACTGAAGTATAGTTGATATGCAGTGTTGCGTTAGCTTTAGTGTACAGCAGTGATCTGGCAATTCTGTACCGTACTCAGGGCTCCCCATGGTGAGTGTAGTCACTATCTGTCACCTTACACCATTATTACAGTATTATTCTCCATAGTCCTTATGCTGTACTTTTCATCACCATGACTTATTTTATAACTGGAAGTTTCTACTCCTTAATCCCCTTCACCTATTTGCCCCTCTCCCCACCTGCCTCTCTTCTGGCAACTGCCAGTTTGTTCTCTGTATTTGAGTCTGTTTGTTCATTTGTTTTTTAGATTCCACATATAAGTGAAATCACGTAGTATTTGTTTCTTTGTCTGATTTATTTTGCTTAGCATGATACTTTCTAGGCACATCTGTGTTGTCACTAATGGCAGGATCTCATTCTTTTTTATGGCTGAGTAATATCCCATTCATATACATACCATATCTTCTTTATCCATTCATCTGTCAACGGACCACTTATATTGCTTCCATAGCTCAGCTATTATAAATAATGCTGTAATAAGCACAGGGGTGCATGTATCTTTTTGAATTAGTGTTTTCATTTTCTTTGGGTAAATACCTGGTGGTGGAATTACTGGATCATATGGTAGTTCTATTTTTAATTTTATGAGGAACCTCCATATTGTTCTCCACAGGAGTTGCACCAGTTTACAGTCCCACCAGCAGTGCATGAGGGAACCCGCATCCTCACCAACACCTGTTATTTCTTGTTTTTTTTTTTTTACACTAGTCATTTGGATTAGTATGAGGTGATAATCTATCTCACTGTGGTTTTCATTTGCATTCACCTGATGGTGAGTGATGTCGAGCATCTTTTCATGTGTCCGTTGGTCATTTGTATGTCTTCTTTGGAGAAATGTCTGTTCAGGTCCTCTGCCCATTTTTAATCTGATTGTTTTTTTGGTGTTGAGTTAGTTATAGTCGTGTATATATTTCAGATATTACCCCCTTATTGGATATATCATTTGCAGATATCTTCTTTCATTCAGTAGGTTGCCTTTTTGTTTTGTTAATGGTTTGTTCAGAATTATTTTAAACCTGAAAGGCAGAGGGAAACTGTCATAGGTGTTTAGTATATTTGGCAAAATACAGTGAGTTGGTCTAATCAATAAGATTTTTTTTTTTTAATTTTTTTTTTTTTTTTTTTTTTTTTTTTTTTTTTTTTTTTTGCTAAATAGACCTCAAAAGAAATGCTCAGAGCTCCTTGCAATTCCCCAAGTTCACTCTACACTCAGGACAGAGCGTCACCCATCACACACAGGTGGCCCCTGTTGTGTGTGCTCACAGAATGACATGGTCCCTGCAATTTCCTGTGACTTCCATTTTTCCTGCAAGGCCCGTCTGAGATACAGCTTTGAACCTCAGAAATGACTTCGTTGAAATGACTGGTGTACACATCTGCTTGTGAAGGATGAGACATCTGTGGGACTCAGCCCCCATCACAAAGTACCAGCTTTCTCTGTATCTGAAATGTGTTTTTGTTATACTATCCTTGAATTGTGTTTTCTTTGTTTTTTATTTTCTGTTCTAGCCTGTGCCTTCATCTTTGTTTTATAGTCTCAATTTGAATTTGAGTTCAGGACATTCCATAATCATCTCTGATTGAGATACAATAAGATTTAAATCTAAATTTTTTTTAATTCTAGAGAAAATAAAGAATAAAAGGATGTTGGCACATAGGATAGTACAAGTAATTCCACATCAATGCTCACCGTATAAATACCTCTTTAACCCCAGAATTTGTAAGAGAAATAACCAGTAGGACTAAACGTGATTCTAATTGAAAGCTAAGTGCTGTTGCCAAGTCCTTCAGCTGACAGCCTCCTGGACCCCGTAGTGTTCACCGTTGTTCTCTTCCCTTTCCCATAAGGTTTGTTCCCTCACAGAGGACCCTGTTAACCATCTGCTTTCCTTTCCACAACTGTGAGCTGCTCATTCAGACCTGCGCTCCCTCAAAATACCTCAGAAAATAGAGACACATTTCTTTCTTTCTTTTTTTTAAGTTTATTTATTTATTTTGAGAGAGCACAAACGGGGCGGGGGTGAGGGCAGAGAGAGAGGGAGAGAGAGAATCCCAAGCAGGCTCTGCACTGTCAGTGCAGAGCCCAATGTGGGGCTTGAACTCATGAACCATAAGATAATGATCTGAGCCAAAATCAAGAGTCAGATGCTCAACCACCTGAGCCACCCAGACACCTCTAGAGAAGCATTTCTAAGGCTTTCTGTTCAGAGAAGCGGCACGAGAGCTCAATAATTGTTTATTAACCTTTCTTGTTTACATTCCTCATGTCTCATAGCAAGGAATCCAGTCGAATATTTTTTCACAGTTTGGTTAGCTAATGTTTCAATGATATATTCTTGAATAAGAAGCCACCCCAGAAATGAGTGGCTTATTTATTATTCCTTCTCTCAGTTCTGGTTCTGTGAGCTAGAGGTTCTCACCAGGGGTCTGTCACAGAACTGCAGTCAGATGGTATTTGGGCTGGACTCCTGTGACTGCTCAGCTGGTCTGTACATCCAGGCCAGCTTCTTGGTGTGTGTCTGGTGCCCCAGCGGCAGTGGCTGGGCCAGCGGGGGGCCTACTGGCACCTCTCTCCAGGCTGCTTTCTCATGTGACCGATGTGCATTTCCTCATGAGAACTACCCCTTTTCGGTAGTTGGGCTTCTCCCACGGCAAGCAAGCAAGTGTCCCAAGAGGTTCAGGTGGAAGCCGCAGGGCTGCCTAGGAATCCAGTCTCAGAAGTCCCCACAGCTTCCGCTTCTGCTGCGTTCTAGGGGAAGGGACTTCAGGGGGCAAATAAGGGAGGTTTCGCTCTCCGTGGGAATGGTAGAAGTTGAGGGCGTCATCTTTGAAGATTAGCTACGACAGCCAGAAAACCTACTATATGTATGTCCACATTTTATAATGTTTTGCACATTTTTAAAAATCTTCGAATTTTACTGTTACTCTCACAGTATTTGAAGTATCCCTCTTTGATACTGCTTTGCATCCTATTTTAGACGTGTATGGGAAATAACCCTAAAGTTGAGTATGTGAGTCTTAAACTGCAGACCAGCTTCAATGACCAGTGGTAAATGAGTGTTCAGTGTCTCCTTTAAGGAAGTATCTTTCCTTTCCTTTATCTAGTAAAAATACTGCAGAGTATTCAGGGCAAACCTCTTGGAAATGCCTCCTGCCAGCTACTCAAGCCAGTGTTTGAGGAGGTGGCTGGAGAAGGCCCAGCTGGAGGAGGAAAGCCCTTGATCTCCAGGGCCAGCCACCAGTGAGTTCCCTTGTGACTTGGGCAGGTTATCACACATGCACAACCTTAGTTTCCTCTCTTTGTCTGAATAGATCAGTCAATAAACTTGTAGGTTGTATTAATTTCCCCATCCTTTCTTCTCCTCTTTGCATCTGCCCTTAATTCAAAATTGTTCTAACTCTTAAATACAGAGAACAAACTGAGGGTTGATGGGGGGTGGGGGAGAGAGGAAAGTGGGTGACGGGCACAGAGAAGGGCACTTGTTGGGATGAGCACTGGGTGTTGTATGAAAACCAATTCGACAATAAATTGCATTTTAAAAATAATAAAAGGAAAAAAAAAACAGAAAAGAAAAATGTTCTCTCCAGTCTTCGAGCAGGTGTAGGTCAGCTCGTGTTTGGCCCCAGGGTCTTGGAAGCACAGGATGTCTTCCTGAGGCACAACTTGTTAGGTCTCCTCACATCCCTGTGAGGGACAGTTCCCCTAACAGGAATTGATAAGGGCACGTTATGTAAAATCTGGAGAGCGAGCCTTTCCCTTTTAGGTCAACATTCAGCCGCAAGCTAAAAGGGCTAATCAACAGAAGCATTTTCTGTGTTCATTCCAGAGAATTTCCCAGGGGCACAATAAATCGAGCCTGCCTGTTTACAGAAACATGGTTATTTAACAAGCTAGTCTCCAAAGCTTCATCCAGTCTAGCCCAACTTGCTAAATTTGGGAGATTCACTACTACTTCCGTTGCTCTATGTATTGTAAGATAATTTTGCATACTTCATATATAAACGGTTTATACACACAAGACCCATGTTACATTATTTATTACGGAACTATTTTAAAGTTTCGTCTCTCTCTCTCTCTCTTTTTAAAAAATCTTTCATCTGTGTTTCAATCCTGCTGTCATCTGCCCACTGGTATTTCCAGTTAGCTAATTAAGCTTATTTACACATTCATTCATTCATTGGTTCCTTTATTCAGTAAACGTTATTTTGCATCCCTGATGATAATATCAATATTATATGAGAAAGGTGGTAGGACAGCATCTGGCCTTCGACTTGCTGGAGCCGAGGCATCTTTGGCCGTGGCAAGTCAGTAGTGCCACGCAGTGAGCTTCGTGTGTCAGCACAGTGCCCATTTGATTTGGCATCAAGGGGTATCATTGGTGAGTATAATCAGCAGTGTGAGTGGGTTGTGGGATTGAACCTGATTACAGCGTGATGATGACCTGGAAATAGCACTGCTCCTTCTGCAACCTTGATCTTAGAGCGGAACCTCAGATCATGGGAGTCTATTTATAGGGTAAATTCTTTTTGGTCCAGGGATTGCTGAGATTCAGGCTTCCTGAATTTTGATAAATGTTGCCAAATTCCCCAGAAATATTGCATGCAATGTATACTCCCCTCAAGCAGTATCTCAGTGACTCGGGCCCTCCCCAGAGTTTTGCAGTGGGGTGGGGAAAAGAAATACTATCTCATTGCTTATTTGATTTTACCTCTTTAAATGTGTGTGAAGTTGAGCATTTTTTAAAAGATGTGTGTTGTTTTTGAGATTTGTATTTCTCTTCTTTCAAATTTTCTGTGCTTCATTATTCTGTTAGTTTTTTTAATTTTTTGTTTGTATGAGCACTTTCTAAATTAAGGACGTTATTAGCCCTTTGTATCTGTGATACAAATATTTTCCCTATTTGTTTTTTTATATTTGTGTTATGTCTTACATAGAAAGAGACCATCCTGTCCATCTTTGAGATTCTCTGTTTGCCAACACTTTGTCTTATAGCTTCCTTTTTATGCTTGGAAACTTTATGTCATCTGAAATTAATTTTGGTATAAGGAATGAAAGAAATATGGCTTCATTTTTTCCAGATAGCTACCTAGTTGCAACTGAACACTCTGAGTAATCACTTTACTTGATACGCTACCATTATAGTATAAAATATACCTTTACCATGTATCTTTGTAGTAAATTAAATTCTCTTACATAGTTTTAGCCTTTTGTTGTGATCCATTGATCTTTCTGGTTTATTTCTTCTCCAATTACAAACAGTTTTGATATTGAAGCTTCATAATATGTTTTATTATCTGCTGGTTAGTTTCTACTCATTATTCTTTTTTGGGAGGGGTCCCTTTAATTTAATGTAAAATTAAATTTTATAGAGTTTAATAGCATCAGCAAGGGGCGCCTGGGTGGCTCAGTCGCTTGAGCATTCGACTTCGGCTCAGGTTATGGTCTCACAGTCCTTGGATTCAAGCCCCCTGTCAAGCTCTGTGCTGACAGCTCAGAGCCTGGAGCCTGCTTCAGATTCTGTGTCTCCCACTCGCTGCCCCTCCCCCACTTGTACTCTGTCTCTCTCTCAAAAATAAACATTAAAAAAAAATTTATTTTTAAATAGCATCAGCAAAATCTTTCTCTTATGTCCTCAGAGCTAATCTTTAAAGGAAGTTCAAAAAAAACCTTAAATTTGAGCCATTTTGCATAGAGGGTTTATTTTCTCAACAAATACTAGGAACCTGGAGTATGCCAATGCCACATGATTAGCTGTTTTATTCTCTTGATTTATTTCTTCCTTCCTTTTCTTCCTTTCCATCAGCCTTTAGTACATGTCGCTACGTGCCAGACGCTGTGCTTGGCTGGGGGTTTGAGAGGAGAGCTGGCCATTCCCTGATGCACTGATAACGCAGCAAGCTTAGCCCTGGCCTTGTGACCAAGCTGCATGCAGATTGAGCTCATGTAGATTTTATAAAAAGTCAGAGCGCCCAAAAGGGAAAGAAGCCTCCTCAGCAATTTTTTCTACATTTTATCCTAAACCTTTGCACAACCACTGGCCAGAATTGGCAAGCTTACAACTGACCAGTTATTTTTAATTTCTGGGAAATTACAAAGAGGGAATTAGGAGCTATTGCTCTAATCCTCTGCTAATTCTTAAAAATGTTTTTAAAACAAATATTTTACATACTGAGACAATTTTTGAGGGAAGATACATAACTGTTTGGGGCCTGTGGAGACTGGAGAGCTCTATTCAAAACTCCCACATGGTGGCAAGGGGAAAAATTTTTCTCCCCTGCCGTGAGCGGACATAGGCTCTGCTGGGAAACGCAAAAGGAAAAGAGGCTACTGTGTTCTACTGCTGGCCACAGACAGCACGCCTGATCTGGGCATTGCTCAACTTCGAGGAGTTGAAGTTTCTTATGTCCAGGAGAGTTCTAGTACCAGTCAGAAATGGCTCTTTCCACTTTGTGCATTTGGTATAATACATACTTCATATTTGTTGTTAGTAAGAGTCATAAAAATCCAGTTCAGTGGATTTTGCAGGAAAATAGAGGGAACAGAGAAGCAGCAAGAAGCACAGACACCTTTGAGCATCCATGCTAATAAAATAGGAACTGAGGAACAATGTGTTCAGGCTCAGTTGCGTGTTCTCCTTTTCCTGGAAGGCTCAAGGCTACCGGTGGGGCCTTGCTCTGGGGCCTCGGGCACCCAGGGCCCCTGCTGTCTTCGGGCTGTCTCCGGTTAGGGCAGCCACTGGAGAAAGCCTGTGGATGGTCTCCCCTCCATCCACAAGTTCCTTGATTGTTCAGTTCCCACCAGAAGGCTTCTTTATTTTTACAAAGCATACCTTACCTCCTTCAGTTAATTTGTTGCCGTGAAAGGCAAATGATATTTTTCAATGGACCAAGAGCATCGGAATGCTCTCCAGACATTCCAGAGCACTATTTTCTGATGTGACATTTGACTTACATAAAAGCAGCCTGTTTGTGTCCTGCATAAAATATACACTAAGGGCAGCTTTTGTAATATAGTAAATAAGATCCCACACAAATTCCACTTGACACACTGTGTGGGGAGTTCACATAATAAAATGAAGAATGCTGCCTGTTTGTGTCCCGACCAGTGTGGAGTTTTCATCCTACCCCGCATCTGTCAGAGCCATGTTCAAATACAGAAATGATGTATTTCAACATACTGATTAAAAATGGACACTTTCTCTTCATCAAACAAAACACACACATTATTGCAGCTACCCTTTATATTTTAGTATGGGTGAAAGCAAGCTCTAAGTATAGCTAATGACTTAAGCTAATGCCAAATTTGTGAGAGAAAATGTGTCGAAATTCAGGTGGGTGTTGCCAGAAGGAACAGGAATGTGGGGGGCAGGACTAGGTGACATGGGGATAAAGTCATGCCAGACATAAACACACATTTCAAAGAGAAGACTTAACAGAGAATTAATATGCTGCTATTTTTGAAAACGAGAAGGTGTCAGATCACTGAAAGAAAAAGAAAATGCGGAAAGCTGTATTTACATCAAAGTTTATGTCAGCTCTATGTTTCCTTTCCTCCAACTGCCAATGGTGAAAGTATGCTTTCGCTATTGCTGTTTGCAAATTTATTTCTGTCTCCTTACCGAGCAAGGGCAGATAGCTTCTCTTCTTGTGTCTCCCAGTTCCTAGCGCAGTGCCTGGTGATTGGAATTGATCCGAACAGGACTGGGCATCGGTTTCTCTTGAACACTCTGCTTCTCTCTATTTCTTTAGCTATTCTGTTTATCTCTCTGATAGAGCCCCTCACTTCTCTTTTTTTCTATAAGTCAATTCCCCAACAGCTTTGAGGCTCCTGAGGCCCAGCTACATTTGTTGTTTGGAACCAGTGATGATGTCTAGCTCATACCTTGCATGACACGTTGTCACATCTGTGTGCGTCTCTACTAATCCTGCTTGCGGCCACAGCTCCTACCTGTGTCCCTGTTCCTCTTGGTGCACCTGAGAGGTTTTCAGGTGCTTCACATATTTATGCATGTTCATTCATTCATTTATTTGACAAATGTTTAGCAAAACAATACTTACAAATAAAAAAAAATGCATTACTGAACATGATGATATTCTAAGTTCTTTACAGATACTGCAGCTTTCTTTCTGTGTAAAAGACTCTCTAGGACCCCCTGGATGGCTCAGTCGGTTCAGCATCTGACTCTTGATTTGGGTTCAGGTCATGATCCCAGGGTCATGGGATAGAGTCTCACATTGGGCTCTGCACTGAGCATGGAACCTGCTTCAGATTCTCTCTCTCTCTCTCTCTCTCTCTCTCTCTCTCTCTCTCTCTCTCTCCCTCCCTCCCCCTATACTCCTCTCCCCTGCTTGTGCTCTCAAAAGAAAGAGAGAAAGAAAGAAAGAGAGGAAGGAAGGAAGGAAGGAAGGAAGGAAGGAAGAAAGAAAGGAAGGAAGGAAGGAAAGAAAGAAAAGGAAAGAAAGATAGAAAAGGAAGAAAGATAGAAAAGAAAGAACGAAAAGGCTCTTTGAAGTTGAAGGAAGGTTCAGTCCATTCTTTGGGAAAATAGTATTTTGAGGTTGCACTGGGCTTGGTAGAGTAAAATTTTCAACATGGAGTGGAATAAACTGCACAGTTTACATTAACATTTGTAAAAATCACCTGCTTCGTTCCCCACGCACTTAGGCTTTAAATCCATGTTCTTTGTTAATATCTTCTTGGCATCAGCTACTGTCAGTAACTGCTAAAAGAGTAATTCTTACCCTATCAGAGAGATTGGTGTTGATTTGTGTAGCTAAAACCAAGAAAAACAGCCATCTAATCTTGTCCTTGAATAGTTTCCTGGTCTTGTTACATATCGCTTATCCTTTAAAATTCACTCGTAGATTCCAACTCAAGCAAATTCTGAAGGTCTTGGCTCCCGAGAGTGGTCATGGTTTCCTGAACCTTCAGATCACAGTTGGAAGGGCCCTCTTGTCGTGTCACTCCTGGGGAAGGAGAAAAAGAGATTATTTTAAGCCTTCCAAATTTAGCTTAATGTTTGCTTTTTTATTATATAACTTTTGTTAGTTTAGAAAAGACATTTGCAAACAAAATACAGGTGTTTTTAAGCAAAAAAATTAAAAGGAGTAAAAAAAAAATCAGCATACAAACGTTCAGTACTCTGTAAAGCAAAGGAAGAGCACTGTCATGTATAAAAGATCTGTGGGAGAGAAGAAGCACCCCGCGTAGCTAGCTGATGAGAAATGTGGGGATAGTGATGAGATAGGCAGGAACTCAAAGACATAATACCAGCACTACAATAAAGATACAGAAACCTTCAAGGTCAGATTCTGGGTTCCTTCCTCCCCTGCCTTTATTTCTCTTATTTGGGTGAAGACGACGTGGAACTGAACCTGGCCCAGAGGCCTGCAGGCAGCCCGAGCAAACAAGAGTTTGTAGGTAACAGTCCTGACAACTGGAAACTTGTACAGTTCTCAGTAATAACTACCTCCTAAGGGCCAAGGACCTCATTAAGCTCTTATGTTAGTAAAACAAAATGAAGCGTATAGTCCCTGCCCTCAGGGAGCTTATACTCTGAGAGAAGGACTGGGGTGAGCAAAGTTCAGGAGAAAACAAAGGACTATCTTGGATCTAGGGTACAACTAGAAATCTTCTGAGAGATACCAAATGAAGACAAATAAAAGGAAATACCACCTCACTGACGAGCACCAGAATCTCCAGACAACTTTGGAAGTTGAAGCCTGTAGTTTAAAAGAACCCTGACTTCCCAGGGAACTGCAAGGTCCACTTGTCAAAGTTTTCTGTCTTAAACCGTCAGTATTTAAAGAACACAGAGTTAGACAAGACATTTTCAAAGATTTTAGTTTTGTTGTTGCCACAAGAGGCCAGGAACCAGCAGTACAAGCTATTTAGAGTAGCAGGTTCAGCAAAAGCTTTGTAGCCACTCAGGGAGATGGGGCCTGGGCTGGGCGCATGGAAGTGCAGAGATTAACTTCTTTCTGTTCTTTCACCACCAAAGAGCCAATAGCAGCCCACTTTCAAACTACCCTGGGCGTTTATGTTTTCTTCTCTCTCTCTCCCTCTCTCTCCCTTAGTTTGGGCCCAAGTCGCAAACTCAAATGCTCACAGGGCCAGGGAGTAACATAAATGGATGCTTCACCCCGGGCAAGTCTAAAGAGGGAGTGTTGGGGCTGTGGCAGTCCAGAGAGAGCTTCCCTCTCCCTCCTCCCTGATCAGGTATTCAAGTTCAAGATGTTTTAAAAACAGTCTTCTAGCCAAACAACACACATCTGCGACCTACGTCTGAAAACTGATGGTAGGCGGAGAACTCAACTTTGGGCCTGGTGATGAATTGTTCCAAGGGTCTCCTTAAAGCCTTCCTCCAGGCTCTGCCTCCTGTGGTCCATCATCACGTTGCCAGCAATCAATCTCTAAAGGACAAATCTGGTGGTAGCACTTCTCTGCTAAAACCCTGGGATGACTCTCCATTGCCCACCGGAGAGGGGCAAGCTCAGCCTGGTCCTCAGTGTACAGGCCTTTGCAGCTTGGCCTATTCTCCTATCACCTCTTCCCCTTTTTTGCTCCCAATATAGTGACTATATATGCTTTCTACAACATTCCAGTCTGAAGGCTTTTTTTTCCTGCCTAGAATGACCCTCCCTGTGAATCTAAAACCACCAGTTACTTAATCAGTCCCTCCTGTGTGATCCCACAGCACTTTGCATATTTTTGCTCTTATTCCTGAACATCATCCTACACTGTAATGTGTGCCTCCTTCACTAGACTTCGAGATACTAAGAAGTAGGAGCCATTTTCTTTCCTTTTCTATAACTTCCTTTATTCCAAATGCAGAGCATATTTAACCTAATCTCTCTGGGCCTAAAACTTCTATCTGTAAAACAAAGATGTTGGAGGCGTTAGACTGGAATTCAGTGGTTCCTAACTAGAGGTGTACATCAAAATCACTTGGGAGTTCAGCAAATGGTGCTGGGACAACTGGATATTTACATGCAAAGGAGTGAAGTTGGATCCCTTCCTCACACCATAAACAAAAGCTAACTCAAAATGAATTATAGACCTAAATGTAAAAATTAAAACAAACTCAGAAGAGAACACAGAAGTAATCTTCATGACATTGGAATAAGCAATGGTTTCTTAGATAATAACACCCAAAACACAGTGACAAAAGAAAAATAAATTGGACCTCGTCAATATTACAAACTTTTGTATTTCAAAGGACACCATTAATGAAGTTGAAAGGACATCTCACAAAAATGGGAAAAACTTCTTACAAATCATATCTAATTAGGGTCTTGTGTCCAGAGTATATAAAGAGGTCTTACAAGTGAATGATAAAAAGACAGCTCAATTAAAAAATGGCTAAGGACTTGAATAGACAATTCTCCAAAGAAGATATTCAAATGGACAATATGCACATGAATAGATGCTCATCATCATTAGTCCCCAGGGGAGTGCCGGTCAAAACCACGGTGAGATACCACTTCACACCCACTAGCATGGCTATAGTCAGGATGAACAGTAACAAGTGTTAACTAGAAAGTAGAGAAACTGGAACCCTCAGGTATTCAGGCGAGAATGTACAATGGTACAGCTGCTGTGGAAAAAAGTTTGCAGTCCTAAAAACCAGAGTCACTGTATGGCCCAGCAGTTCTGTTCCTAGGGATGGATATATAAGAGAACTGAAAACATGTCCACATAAAATGTGTACACAAACATTCACAGCAGCATTACTTCATAATAACCCCAGCATCCATCAACTGATAAACAGATAAGCAAGTTCTAGCGTATCCATACAATAGAATATTCTTCAGCCATGAAAAGGAATCAACTACTGATGCATGCTAGAACATGGGTGGACCTTGAAAACGTTATGCTGAATAAAAGAAGCAAGTCACAAAGGGCCACATATTGTATCATTCCATTTATATGAAATGTTCAGAATAGGCAACTAAATAGAGACACAAAATGTTCATTAATAGTTGCCAGGGACTAGGAGGTTGGGGAGGGTGTCAGAATGGGGAGCGACTTCTAATTGGTATGAGGTTCTCTATGGAGTCCTGAAAATATTCTGGAATTAGGCCATGATGATAGTTGTGAACAACTTTGTGCATATACTAAACTGCACTAAATTGTACGCTTTAAAAGGGCGAGTTTTATGGTATCTGAATTCTATCTTATCAGATAGAATGGCTGTTGTTGAAAAAATAAATCCCTTTGAAAGCTTTTCTAAAATGCAAATGTGGTACCTATTGTCCTCCAGTCTTGATTCAGATTCAGAGGGACTGGGAGGTATCTAAGATTCCATCTACAATACTCTTTTATGACTTTACTAAACCAAAAGTTGTACTAACAATGCACATACTTGGGTTATCCTATAGCATATGTGAAGTGTTTTCTACATATATAGGTATAGATGTGAAAACTTAAACAATTTTTTTTAATGTTTATTTTTGAGAGAGAGAGAGCATGTGCGTGCCCGTGTGCACGAGTGGGAGAGGGGTCGAGAGAGACGGGGATAGCTGATAGCAGCAAGCCAGTTGCAGACTTGAACTCACAAACTGTGAGGCCATGACTTGAGCCGAAGTTGGACACTCAA
The DNA here is from genome assembly GCA_030068075.1 of Paguma larvata. Taxonomy (NCBI): domain Eukaryota; kingdom Metazoa; phylum Chordata; class Mammalia; order Carnivora; family Viverridae; genus Paguma; species Paguma larvata. Next base: position 122,308,883 of record CM057827.1, on the reverse strand, counting down.
CTGACTGAGCCACCCGGGACACCCCTGAGAATCTTTTAAACAGTTCATATGGAAACTAGGCGACTATAGCTCATATACATTTCTTTCCACCTGAGATGTTAAAATTGGACTGCTAATACGGAGATACCAAGCAAAAAAACCTCAAAGGCATGAACACTGTTAATTGGGAGATTAAAAAAAATAAAGCCATTGTTGTTAACAGAACACTTTCGAATAATGATAATCTTGAAAATGAAGCAACATTTGGGAAGAGCCCCTAACTGAAAAGGCAGCATATTATAGTTTAATTTGTTTTTTTTTCTCTTAAATATAATTTATTGTCAAATTGGCTTACATACAACACACAGTGCTCATCCCAACAAGTGTCCTCCTCAATACCCATCACCCATTTTCCCTCTCCTCCAGCCCCCTCTCCACCTTCAGTTTGTTCTCTATATTTAAGAGTCTCTTGTGGTTTGCCTCCCTCCCTCTCTGTTTGTATCTATTTTCCACCCTCCCTTCTCCCATGGTCTTCTGTTAAGTTTCTCAAGATCCACATGTGAGTGAAAACATATGATATCTGTCCTTCTCTGACTGACTTATTTCACTCAGCATAATATAATTTGTATAGTAGAGTAGTATAGTAGTCCTATCCATCATCTTGGGCCCTTCTCAAAAGAATGTCCTCCTGAGTGGTGTAAGTAGGTGTCTTTAAATGATAGTGTAGTAGAAAACAGTCCAGGGCTTTGTGGCTACAGCACTCTGAACTTTCCTAAGGCAGCTTTGCCTAAAAACCCTGTCTGTAAAATGGTTGCGGTGCATTTTTTTTCTCTGATATTAACATACATTTTTACCATGTTAGATATTTTAAATGATTCATATATTTTACAATGATATAGTAATAAATAAAATACACAATATATAATGAGGATTATAACCAAATTGAGCAAAGAAGCCCAGGTCTGACAAGATGATGTATTCCTCATTAAAGGCTATGTTATTAAAGGAGGCATATTTTAATGACTGATGGGGTGGATTGAACTGAGCTATCTTAAGTTTATTTGGGGGTAAATAATGCCTTTCGAGCAGTGTGGCATCATGATAACCAGCATTTAGTAACCATCTCTTACACACATGCCAGGGTTTGTACCAGGAGGCTATGCTATTTCTAATCCTCCAAAAAGACTTAATTGGTAGATAATTCTGGCTCCATTTTTCAATAAGAAAACTGATGCTCAGAGTTTCAGCCCGTGTCTGCTAGGATCCAGACCCCACAAGGGTAAAATATGGCATAGTCCAGAAGTCGAAGGATGCTGGGTTCTAGTCTTGCCTTTTCCATCGTGACCTTGGGTGAGTCATTTCACCTCTGGTTCCTTTTGTCCTTATTTGTACAATCAGAGACTTGGACATGTACAGCTTCTGAATTCCTTCCAAGCATCAAAAGCCTGTGATAATAAGGAATATTTAAAAGATAACTGTTGAAAAACTCTATCATCATCTGTATATGTAATCACATACAAATACATATATGTACGTGTATGTAACTACATTTACACATAAAATCTTGGTCATTCAAAGTCATCAGGAAATGATTAGTTATGAACTACCAAGCACTGAACTTAAATTTTTAAACTCACAAATTCACATTTTTCTTAAATGTGTCCAGTGCTGCCTTGGCTTCTTTGAGTGGCATGTGCTTTGTGTAACTAGGCTTTTGATGTGCGAGAGCATTTTGAACACCTCTTAACTGGGGATGACGAGGGAGACCTGCACCACAGCTCTCAGGAGCCAACATGCCCCGTTGTCTTGTGTCCCCCACTTTTCCTTTCAAGGAACTGTGAAACTTGAGCAGTACCCAGGTTGCTTTCTGCAAACTCTGAGTGTAAAACAAAAACAGCTGCTCCCTGAGAATTCTTCTTGCCCCTTGGAGAACTTCCTTTCCTGATGCTCTTCATATCACTTGACCGGAAGGAACCGTACAGAACATTCATTAGTAACCCCTGAATCACCTCAGTGATTTGCAGACACTTTAGTAACTGGGTCTCTTTCCTTAAATGAAGTCTCCAAATCTAAAACGGGAGAGGCTCTGGAGGGAAGAGACAAGGAGAAGAGGTTTCAAGCTGCTCTGATTTAGAGAATCAGGTGCAGAAGTTGCTGGAAGCCAGACCCCTGTTTACCTCCTCCCCTGTCCTTTGCAGGTGACCTCCAGGGAACCCTGAGGGCTCTCAGGAACACAGATTTAAAGTGACTTCCTAGAACAAGGGCTGGAGTAGGAACCCCCAGGAAGATTGTCACCCTCCGCATTCTTTCTGGTGCTTTGTTATTCATGGGACAGGAGAGATTATCTCTTTTCCTTAGAGTTACTGATGGACTATGTGGGGTAAGAGCCTGCACATATAGTGTGACCACATAACACATACCTCTGCTGCCTTGCCTCCTGACTCAGTTTTCTTAAAGCTCTTCTTTGTTTTATTTCATTCCCCAGAGTAAGCTTGCTCGTTATAGAAAATTCAGAAAATTTCTACAACAGAAAATTACTACCATAGCCTCAGCATTCAAAGATAGTAACTGTCAACACTCTGATCCTTTGAATCTTTTGTCTATATATAGGTTTAAAATGTTCCTATATACTTGTGATTAAAATATATGTTAATATGATTTCTTTCACTTAACAAAATAACATACTTTTCATTGTTATGACAAATAGCATTTTAATGATTAAGTAATTTTAATGTAAGTAATGTTGAATAAATAGTCCACAATCAATCCCTGGTTATTGGACATCAACCTTAGGGGTTTCTCGTGTTATGAATAATACTTCAGTGATCATCTGCCTTGGGAGGCACTGTACCCATATTCCCTTAAACTGCCTGGCATGTAGTAGAGACTCAATTTACAGTCAGTCACTGGATTAATATTTCTACCTGTAGCTGTTTTTATATTTAACATTCTGAAAAGCAGGATTACTAAGTCAAAGCAGTAGAAACATCTTTAGTATAATGAACTTTAGTCATTTAGACATCTTTTGTTGTTGACCAAGGCCACATTAAGTACTGGAGTGTCTCCCAGTCCCCAAAGGCAGAATACATCTGAGTCTTGGAAAAAGCTAGAACAGGGACCTTGAATGACATTAATACTCAGTACTGCATAATTTATGCCCTTGCTCTGTATGTATATCTTTTATTCTTCTTGTTTGTCTGCAGAAAGACATCCTCTGCTTTTCTTGTCCCCCTGGCAGAAAACATGACGGAGGCCCAAGGGTGGATCCATGTGATATAAAAGGCAGAATGGTTGAGTTGGGAGACTACCCGGCAGGTGTCGACTACACTGGCCTTTTAAAATATGTGAAGGAAAATGTCTTCTGGTTTTTTTTAACCCAGCAGTATCCATTCAGGAAGTCTCTTGCATTGTCTGAGCTTGTAAATTTTATATCCTCAAGTCTATCCATCTTTTATAATTTCTTTCATCCATGCCATGCTTAAAAGTAGCCTTTCCCGAGTAAAAATTACAGTAATATTTTTCTATATTTCTCAGAGTACCTGCTTGGCTTTATTTTTTATTTTAAAATCTTTAATCCAACTGAAATTTATTTCATTACACGGTACAAAGTAAAAATACAACTTTATAATTCCAGAACATTTCCGTCCCCTCAAAAGTGCCTCATACTAATTTGTAGTCACTCCCCATTTTACCTTCCTTTAAGTCTGGCAGCCACCAATCTACTTTCTCTCCCCGTGGATTTGCCTCTTCTGAACATTTCATATAAATGGAACAATGCAATGTATGGCCTTTCGTGTCTGACTTCTTTCACTTCACATGATGTTTTCAAGGCTTATTCATGTTGTAGCTTGTGTCAGTATTTCATTTCTTCTTACGGCTGAACAATACTCTGTTGTATGAATATACAATCTTTTGTTTATTCATTTATCCATTTAGCTGGTGGACATTTGGGTCGTTTCTGTAGTCTTTGGCTATCATGAAATAATGCTATGTACGTTTTTTTACAAATTTTTGTAAGGGATATATGTTTTCAATTTCTCTTGGGTGTGGAATTGCTGGTAATTCTGTATTTAACATTTGAGGAACTGCCAAACTATTCTCCAAAGTAGCCAAACCATTTAACATTCCCATCAGCAGTATATGAGAGTTCCAGTTTCTCCGCATCCTTCCCACGCTTGTTTTCATTGGTCTTTTTGGTTATAGCCATCCCAGTGAGTGAGAAGGGGTGTCTCATCCTGGTTGTGATCTGCATTTCCCTAATGACTAATAATGTTGAGCATCTTTTCGTGGGCTTATTGGCCATGTGTACATCTTCTTTGGAGAAATGTCTATTCAAATCTTTTGCCCACTTTTAAATTTTCAGGTGGTTTTTCATGTTTTTATTTGAATTGTAAGATTTATTTCTCATATTAGTTATTAATATCTTTTCTCTGTTTTCTCTTTTTTCTGATGCCCTTTTCACTGTGAGTGAGTTTATTAGATATTGAGGATATTAATCCTTTTTCTTATTTATTGTAAATATTTTCTCATTTGTTTCTCTCTCTCTTTTTTTTTTTAGCATAAAAATTCGGCAAAATAGAATTTATCAATCTTTTTCTTTTTTGGCTTACTCCACTGCATTTACAAGCCCTTCTCTTTTCTCACTCTCCCTCCCACCCTTGCCTCAAGTTCAGGTCAGTTTTCTCTTTTATATCCCTCTGGCTTATTTGTTGCTTAATTTTTAACACTTGAGTCTTCAGTTCATTTGTAGTTTATTTCCATATATGGTGTGATAGAAAGATTTGATTGCTTCCCTACTGCGACTTAACCCAATTGCTAGTCCATTGTTCCTATAAAGTTCTTTGGTTTCATATTACCTTTCCTGTTGCTGGCTATGCCATACATTAATTCTCATTCATTAATAAGGTTTATTTCTCTGTTATCTATTCTGCTTCATTTACCTTCTTCCTTATTTTAGTAATTCTAGCTTTATATTATGTTTTAATATATGGCATATCTGGTCATCTTCATACCCATTAGTTTATAAATCTTTTCTTTCTCACTTGAGTTTTATGCTATAGATATATTGGACTCATTTAAGTATCCTCCAAAAATATATGTTTGCGTCGTGTCAAACCTGTCAACAAACTTGAGACTAACTTGTGTCTTACAGTATTTAGTTATCCACCCAACAACTGGACATGTTCCACTTATTCAGGACTTACTGAATAAATTAAAAATTAACAAATAATAATAAAATAGTAATTTTTGTTTCTTTGCTTTTCTGTAGGTCCGTGTGTGGTTGGTTATTACTTGATACTGTGTTTCATATTTGCATACTTTTGTGAATGCAATGTTTCTCTTTATATTTTAAACTAGTGTTTCTAGTGTATAGTAAAGATACCAATTTAACTCATTTTCACAATTTTAGACTTACATTTTTCAAGCTTATTCAGGGAATCATTTTTATTTATTTATTTATTTTTTTGGCGGTATTGCTTCCCTTTGAACAGAATTAAAATTTATTTCTAAACTTTTTTTTTCCCTCCTCCTAATACCTTTCCATTCAGTTGTTGCTTATTTGTTCTGATTTCAAAACCAGTTTGGAGGTCTCATGGTTACATAAGCTAGATTCTGGATAGCTAAAACCTTTGAGTATTTTTGAGACCTGTTTTATCTTGAATTTAAAAGAGTGATTCTCATGTTTTGCTTTTATTGGCAAGTACACGAATTGTATTCTCTAATAAAGGGTGTGTACTAGTTCTGTGGCTGTTGTAACCAATTACCATACAGTTTTGGGGGATGGAAGGGCCAACATTTATCTGTACTCCCTCCCAGAGATCTAGGGGAGAATCTGATCGCTGTGTTCTGGTTTTTGGTGGCTGTCCAGAATTCCTGGGCATTGTTAGCTGGTGGCCTCTTCAGTCTTTGCCTTTGTCTTCACCTCCCCTTCTCCACTGTGTCTCTGTCAGGTCTGTCTGTGCCTCATTATTATAAGGACAGTCAACATTGGATTTAGGGCCCACTGGGATCATCTAGGCCAGTCTCTATCTCAATCCTTGACTTCCATCTGTTAAGACACTTTCTAAATAAGGTCATATTCACAAGTGCTGGAGGTTAGGATGTGGCCATATCTTGTTGGGGGACACCATGCATCCTACTACAGAATCCATCCTTTAAAATTTTTTTTTTAATGTTTATTTATTTTTGAGACAGAGAGACAGAGCACGAGTGGGGGAGGGGCAGAGAGAGAGGGAGACACAGAATCCGAAGCAGGCTCCAGGCTCTGAGCCGTCAGCACAGAGCCCGACGTGGGGCTCGAACTCACAGACTGCGAGATCATGACCCGAGCCGAAGTCGGACGCTCAACCGACTGAGCCACCCAGGCACCCCCAGAATCCATCCTTTAATCACCAGAACATAGACTCTCTTGTTTGTAGTTTTTGATACTTCTCTCTATATATTTGTCTTTCTATATTTTCTATATGGTAAATGTTACATTTTTCGTATGGTTTTAGTTTGGTTAAAGGTATACTTTCCAAGTAATTATGTGATTTCCTTTGAAAATAGCATGGCGAGAGAATGGCCTTGTCATTTTTGTCTGTATTCTAAAACCGAGTAAAAGTGCTGTGACACACTGATTTTCTTAAAGGTGATTCATGGAAATCTAGTGGTGGTGTGGTGAAGGTGCATTGACCGTCTGCTGGAAATGCAGATGAACTGTTGCTCCCATGACGTGTCACACGTCTCTCTGGTGAAGCAAAACCCCCTATCATTTCATTATTACATAATGCAGAACAGCATTATGTAAGTCATTCTCCACAAAGGATATTCATCTCAGAAGGTTTGGGTTTTGATCTAAGGAAATTGCTTTCATGATCCTGAAAATAAACACATTTAGCAACCTTGTAAAATTAACATTTTATAGAACTTTGAATTTTTTTTAGAACATACTTGTATTTATTTTAGTTGTGATATATTGATAAGTAACCACAGGGTACCAGTTCTTCCTTAGTTTTCATAGTGTGGCCATTGTGTTCAATGTGAAGCTCACGGGGGAAAAATAGAGCCTTTAAAGCGTGTATTTCTCCTTATTTAACCTTTATATATTTTTCTCTAAAAAATACTCTAGGAATCTCTCGTGTTGCCTTTTTATAACCATATGCAGTTTTCTCCCTTCCCTTAATACATCCGGCTAATCTATCCCGTCTCTAAAATTTTATCATTTCAAAATGTTATCTAAACAGAATCAAGCATGCAGTACAGAATGAACCTTTCGGGATTGACTTATTTCACTCAACATAATTTCCTGGAGATCCATCAAGGTTGTTGCTTATATCAATTGTTTGTTCCTTTTTATTACTGAATAATGTTCCATGGCATGGATAGATCACGGGTTCTTTTTGTTTTGTTTTGTTTTGTTGAACTCACCTGTTGAGGAAAATCTGGGCTGATTCTGATTTGGGGGCTATTATAATAAAACTGCTGTGAACATTCATATACAGGTTTTTGTGTGAATATGAATTTTCATTTCACTGGGATGAATGCCCAAGAGTGTAATTGCTGGGTATGTAATTGCATGTTTCGTTTTATAAAAAACTGCCAAACTGTTTTTTAGAGTGTCTCTACCATATCACATTTCCAGCAGCAATGTATGAGTGATGCAGTTTTCCTGCCTCCTTTCTAACATTTGATGTTGTCACCAGATAGGTATGTAACTGATAGATATGCAGTGATAGCTCATTGTGGTTTTAATTTGCATTTCCCTGAGGGCTAATGATGTTGAATATCTTTTCATGTGCTTATTAGCCATCTGCATATCACCTTCAATGAAATGTCTGGTTTTTGCCCATTTTTAGCTTGGGATTGTTTGGTTTTTTGCTATTGACTTTGAAGAGGATGTTATATATTCTAGGCTTTTTCAGATAAGTGGTTTGCAGATATTTTCTTACAATCTGTCGCTTGTCTTTTCATCCCCTTAACAGGGTCTTGGGCAGAGCAAATGTTTTTTAATTTTGATACTATTCAATTTATCAATATTTCCTTTGGTGAATTGTCCCTTTGGTGTCAGGCCTAAGAAATCCTTGCTTACCCTTAGATCCTGATGATTTTCTCTTTTTTTCCTCTAAAGATTTTGTAGTTTTACAGTTAAGTGTCTGATCTATTTTGAGTTAATTTTTGTGTCAGGGATGAGGTTTAGATCCAGGTTCATTTTGTGCTGATGGATATCCGTTACTCCAGCACTGTTTGTTCAAAAGGCTGTCCCTCTCGCATTGAATTGCCTTTGCTGCTTTGTCCAAAATGAGTTAGGCATAGTTGTGTGGGTCTAATTCTGGATTCCACTGATCTTTGCTAATACCACAGTTTTGATTAGTGTAGCTGTACAATAGGTCTTGAAATCTTGTAGACTGATTCCTCCCATTTTATTCTCTTTTGTTTCTCAGAGTTGATCTAGCTATTATAATTCTTTTGCCTTTCCATGTGTACTTTAGAATAATTTTGTTTATTTTAAGTAGGCTTCATACCCAGTTGGAGCCCAGCACGCGGCTTGAACTCATGACCCTGAGATCAAGATCTGAGCTGAGATAGAGAGTCAGGTGCTTAATCGACTAGGCCACCCAGGTACCCTAGAACAGTTTTGTTTATATATACAAAGACCTTGTGGGGATTTTGATTAGTGGTAATTCTTCCTTAGATGTTTGGTAGAATTCTGCAGTGGATCCTTCTGGCCCTGTGGATTTATCTTTCGGAAGCTTTTATATTAGACGTTCAATTTTTTTTCAATGATGATAGGCTATTCTGATTAACTGTTTCATTTTCACTGAGTTTTGATAACCTGTGGTTTTTTAGGTATTGGTCCATTTCTTCTGAGTTATCAAATTTCTAAGTATAAAGTTATTCATCATATTCCCTTATTATCTTATTAATGACTGTGTGATCTGTAATGATACTGCTTATTTCATTAATGATGTTTTTTGTTTTATTTTTATTTTTGTAAGTCTTGCCAGAAATTTATCAGTTTTATTGAAACTTCTCCCCACACCCCCCCCCACTGAACTAGCCTTTTTTTTTTTGCTTCCTTCTTTTGTTTTTCTATTTTCAGTTTTATTAATTTCTGCTCTTTATTACTTCCTTTTGCTTATTTTGTGCTGATTTTACTCTTTTTACCCTATTTTCTTGAGGTAGGAAGTTAGGTTATTGATTTGAGATCTTTTTGCATTCTTCATATAAGCATTTTTAGTGCTATACATTTTCCTCTCAGCTACTGCTATAGCTGTGTCCCACGTGTTTCGATATGTTGTAGTTTCATGTTCATTTAGTTCTATGTATTTTTTAATTTCCTTTGAGGCATTTTTTTGCACATTGATTATTTAGAAATGTTTTATTTCCACATGATTATTGTTTTCTCATTTGATTTCATTATGGTAGCGAACACACTTGTGTGATTACAGTTACTTTAAATTTTTCACAGCATGAAACATAGGTTTCTGATGAGTGTTCCATGAGTGCTTAAAGATAATTTATATTTTATTGAGATTAGGATAGTGTACTGTATATGTCAGTAAGATTCTGTTAGGTTGTGTTGCTCAGATCTTCTTCTGTCCTTGCTGATTTTTTTATCTAGTAGTCCTCAGTTGCTGAGAGAGGGACTGCAGTCCCTAATTATAAATGAGGGCTTAACCTCTTTTCTCTTTTCAGCTTTATTGGCTTTTCCTTCATGCATTTTGAGGCTCTGTTGTTCGGTGCATACTAACATTTATACTTAAGTTTACATTATGTTAAGCACATCTTAAGATATTGAGAACTGAAGTTCTAGCTATTATTAATTATCTATTTAGATTGCCTTTACAAAGTCACAGAGGAAGTTGACTAGAAACAAATTTAAAAATGGAACTTTCCAGCATATGTGATCTAGCTATTCTTCTAAAAGATTGCTTTTAACCACTTTCTTACATGTAGAGAATTGGTGGTGCTTTATTATTTTAACATCTGTTTTATATTACAGTAAATAAAATATATGATTTATAGTTATTTAATAAACTGGGTGGCTTATATCATCAGTAAAAAAGTCTTCTAAATAATACTGCAATCGTGAAATATGATCCTATAAATCAGTTTATAAAAAATAGAACCAAAATAAAACTTTGGATTTTATCAAATGGAGACTCTTAGACTTAATCTTGAGTAGGTTTTGAGGAACACCTGGTAGGTTTGGTCCTTGGCTAAATTATAATTTTCTTCATGAAATCTACATATGGCATGTCTGCCTTTCTTATATTTGCCACATTCTAGTTTGTGTTATACTTACTTCAATTGTGCTTATTTTAACAGTGTACTGTAGTATCATTCCTATGGAGCCAGATATGCAACGTCGATGGTGTGAAAAATCTTTGATCTTCTTCCTTTCAGGAAGTGAACTTAATTCCTTCCCCTTGAATGTGGGCTGGGCTTAGTGACTGGCTCCTAATGAATAGACTAAGGCAGAAGTGATGGCAGGTACTATAGACCTGGTCAGACACAGCACTGTGACTTTCTCCTTGTCCGCTGCCCAATCAGCCATTCTGAGGGAAGCCAGCTGCCTTGTCATGAGGGCATTCAAGGAACCCTGTGAAACAGTCTCTGTGGTGAGGAGCCGAGGTACTCCAGACGACAGCCATGTGAGTGAGCCACCTTGAAGCGATTCCTCCAGCCCAGTCAAGCAGATGAATGCATCCCTGGTCAACATCTTGACGGCAGCCTCATGTGAGCCTGAGCCAGAACCACTCAGCTAGAGTACTCCTGGAGTCCTGACCTGCGAGAAATAATAAATGTCACTATATTTTATTATGTAGCAGTAGATAACTAAAGCACATAGCATTTTGTATCATGTTACTTTACATATAGTACGTACTCAAAGAATATTTACTAATTTCGGGGTACCTGGGTGGCTCCAGTTGGTTGAATGTCTGACTTCAGCTCAGGTCATGATCTTACCGTTCATAAGTTCAAGCCCCGCATCGGTCTCTGTGCTGGACAGCTTGGAGCCTGGAACCTGGTTCAGATTCTGTGTCTCTTTCTCTCTCTGCCTCTCCCCCGCTTGTGCTCACTCGCTCTCTCTCTCTCTCTCTCTCTCTCTGTCTCTCTCTCTCTCAAAAACAAATAAACATTAAAAATATATATTTACTAGTTTCTTCAAGAGGCATTTATTTGAATTAGGCATTTATGTGTTTTCAGACACTTTTCTGTAGCCCTAGTAGCCCTTTTATTCCTCCTTGAACCTCCTTCTAAGTCTGATGTTGACTCCTGGCTCTTTAAGATTCCCCACTGTTCCCATTTACCTTGACATGCCTAATCTCATGAGATTGCGGTGTTTGAGTGTTGTGATTTTGGAGAGGAGGCAGTTTGGGGTGATGGTAAAGCCCAGTGTGTGCCCCTGGCATGTATCCCTGAGAGGGAGTACTGATAAGAAGAGTCCAGGGCTTGAGAAGCCAGTGGTGAATGTTGACGTCCTGCCTGGCCACAGGTGGGCATTGGGCAGCAGAAGTCTGTGAGCTGGCATTCTCTGCTGCTTTATAATAATGAAAATAGATTACAAGTACTTTTTATTTTGAAGTTTGCCACTTAAATGTAGTACTTCGTCTTTATTTTTTCTTTACTTTTTATGTATTTATTCTCCTCACTCCCCAAGATCGTCACCTCCTTACATATCTGCTGTAGTCCTGGGAGGTTTCTGTGTTTTCTTTGCTATCTCTGGGGCTTCCATTCTTCTGGAATGCCTGAGGAGACCAATTAAACCTAGCTGGAAAATCCGTCTTTGAGTAGATTCCGGGGTATGTTTAGAGTTTAGGGGAGCAGGAGGGGAAGGAGAGACATCCTGACCTGTATTGTCTCTTTGTTCTTGTGTGTTATAGCTTTCTTATCTTTAGTGTCACTTTAGCGAGATTTAGGAAAAGAGATAAATACATGTGCAAGCTCTCATGTTTGATTGTGAGGCCTTATGAAAACACTGAAAACTGAATTTTAAAACATTAAAGACTGGCTTAACGTACATTTTTTTGAAGATTTTGTAGTACCCATTTTGGTCAGAGTTTGGTTATCTTCCTCACCTAGCAATAGCATTTGACACAGTTCACAATTAATCAGTCCCTTCCTGAAATGTTTTCTTCACTGTCCTCTATCTTAGTGGTCACTTACTCTCAGGTGTCTTTACTCCTTCTCCCTGACCTCTCAACACTGGCATGCCCAAGCTTGGATTTGCTTCTCTTCTCTGCATTTACACCCACTCTTTTGTGAACTCAGGCACCATCGGCTTAAGGCATCTTAAACTGACGATCATCGATGCATCCAACCTGGACTTCTTCCTTAAAGTCCATGTTCACATCTCCCACTGCCGACTCAACACCCCTGCATGGATGTCTAACATGAGCCTCACATAGGTGTCCAAGACTAGCTCCTGGTGTCAGCCTCCAAAATCTGCTTTTTCTAGTCTTTATGATCTTATTCGATGGCATTTGCATCCTTCACTTGCACTTATCAGAAGTCTCAGCATTAACCTTGACTCCTCTTTTTCTCTGTACTCTGTGTCCAGTCTGTCAACACACCCCGTCAGCCTTACCTTCAGACTACATCTTAAATTCGCAGACAGCCCCTCCAACCATGCCGCCTAATCCAGGCCACCAGACCTCATCTTTAGGCTACATCAGGTGCCTCTCTGCGTGCCTCCCTACCTCCACCCTTGCTCTCTCACTTCATTGTCTGCATACGGCCGAGTGTTCTGTTAAAACAGTTGCTCCATTGTCACTTCCTGTTCACATTCCTCCAGTGGCTCTCCATCTCACGTAGGAAAAAAAGCCTCCAAGGCCTAGTGTGACCTGCCCACCCCACCATAGTTCCTTTACTTCCTTGCTATGCTTCCCTTTAGCTCCGCTCTGGCCCACTGGCTGCCTTGCTGTTCCTCAGACACGCCAAGGCCTCTCCCATCTCAGAGACCCTGCAGTTTGCATCTCGTCTGCCTGGAAGGTCCTCCTCGGATGTGTACATGGCTCACTCTCTACACTCTCATGCCCTTTCCTAATGAGACCTTCCTGAACCCACAAAATGAACTGTTCTCTGCTTTTCCTAAGGATTTCCTATCCTTCTTCACTTGATTTTTCTCCCTAGCACTTTCTACCATCTAACATTTTGCGTATTTTTATTATTTATTGTATTTGTTTCTGTCTTTCTCCACTGCACTGGAAGCTTGTGGGGGTAGGGCTTTTTGTCTGCTGAGGGGTTCTTAACTGCTGAGTCCCCAGCATATAGAACATGATAGATACTCAGTAATTGAATCTGGCCTAGAAAGTAACTTTTTTCATCTTCAGAATGGTTGCTTCTGACTTTACACTGATAAAAAATAAGAACAGTAAGTATCAAATAGCAAGTCAAAATTAAAAATGGAAGCAGAGAATAATTCAGCAAAAACAATGAATAGGTATTTATTGAATGCTATGAACTATCTCATATGTGAGTTCATTTAATCCTCAACAAACTAACTTATAAAAAGCAGTGATTTTCATTTTTATTGATAAGAAAACTGATGTAGGTGGTCAGGATATATCTGGCAAAGCAAGGACCATTATGCAACTTTGCTTGTCTCAAACCACAGATTAATTTAGTATTTCGGAAGTGATATTTTCTTCTCACATGCAGAGAAGAAATGTGTCACTTAAGAAAACTTATCATTCTTGTTGCTTGAGTAGCAGGTGTTAAGGGACCCACAAAGTCCTTTTATATTTCTTCATCAAAGATTTTCTCTTCTGATCATAACATTCATTCTTACTTATATACTTACATATGGAAGCTCTCTCTTGCTCAAGTTTTCACCCCCTCTCAAAATTTAAAAAAAAAAATTAACTTTAGCTTCCTAGTTAAAAGTTTACCAGCAGATGAAAAAACCTTTCTATATCCAGCCACCTTGAGAAATGTCCCTAGTTAATGGGAATTCTTAATAGGTCTCCAGGCTTTGGAAGTACCATTTATGGTGTTGAACCCAACTTTGGTGTTGAACACACACCCAAGTGTGTTATGCACACTTCAAGAAACCAGAAGACAGAGACCACAAATCCAAATTTTATTCTCAGTCACATCATCTGTGGTCAAGAAGGATATAGATTATGGGGCACCTGGGTGGCTCAAGGCATGATCTCATGTGTGTGGGTTCAAGCATCACATCGGGCTCTGTGCTGACAGCTCAGAGCCTAGAGCCTGCTTCAGATTCTGTATCTCTCTCTCTCTCACTCTGCCCCTTCCACCCCTTGTGCTCTGTCTCACTTTTTCTCTCAAAAATAAATAAATGTTACAAAATTTTTAATTAAAAAAAGAAGGATATACATTATATTTTTGGTGATAAGTATTACTTTCCCAGTGGCTTATAGCCATCTAAAATTGGTAAAGGAGAAGAAGGGCTACAGTTTTGAGTTTTTTAAAGTCTTGAGAATTTACTGATCCTGCTACTTCTTGCTGGCAAGTTGAGAGACGAGTCAGGACTTCACAGCTTGTACATGACAAAACTTCACTAAGTCAGACTAATTGAGCACAGAGAAAGTTGGAATTAGTCAAAAGTAAAATTATAGCATGTAAAGAAATGGAGCCTTTTAATATTTTGCTTATACTGTAACTCCCATTAAATAGTACCTGAGTATTGCAAAGTATAGGTCCCAAAGGGTGGGCCTCCTTTTAATGAGTAGTTAAGAATCATTTTTAATCAGCAGGTTGTTTGTACACAAGTATAAATTATTTTCAGTGAGTTAAATATTTTTGCTGAAATATTTTCCCCCTGCCCTTCTGCTTGGTAAGCTTTTTGTCGTAGATTAGCCAAACCCAACTTCAGACTACATTGGAATGCTGGCTCAGTGCCCTACCACCATGTTTAAGTCTCGGCCTTCCAGGCAAGTGGGGAGGGGATCAGCCTCTTGCCCCTTGTCAGCCTTATGCAGTCACATTCCCCCTTGTGAGTTCTTGCTGCTCTTGGGAAATGCCAATGTCCTATTTTTAGAGGAACAGCCCTCAAACTGGTGGTACCCTTAGAAACGTACTTAAAGGACTTTGCAATACAGGAACTCTGATTCTGAGACAAGCACTTTCCTGTTTAAGATAGTCACACATGTTCTCTCCTAGGGACACCTTCCCCCAAAACCTCCATCCAAGTTCTCCTTTCCTGTGCTTCCCTAGTTCCCTCTTTGTGTTCTTAGCCCCTCCTCTACTGGTGCTCCTCTTATTTTGTTTCCCTCTCCAGACTGCAGATTCTTCGAAGACAGAGACCTTCCTTTTATTCTTTCTCATATTCCAAACACCTAACACCACGAGTGGCATCTAATAAGGAAACAATGAATTATGGAGAAGAATGCTTTGTATTTACAGCACGGTGCTAACCATGCAGCTTTACTCCATGGCATTGGAGTAGAAAAACTGGGAAAGTTTGGGAGTATTCACACTGCAGCCTTCCTCCCGTGGAGTTTGCCCCTCCAACTCTGCCTCTTCCTTTTCTGGACAAGGGGAAAGTAAGGAGACTATATACAATTGTAATTTCTGAACTAAGAAATGGGGGTGTGGCAGAGGAGGAGGCAGAGAGGAGACCAGCCCACGTATCTGCTTTCCAAAACTTCCCTCCCTGGTCCTCTGGAATGAACGTGATCAGGTCAAGTGATGACTAGAGCCAGTAAGAGGGACCATCCTACTCTCAGGGCTTTCTAGAATGACTCTTTTACTTATCACACTAGGGTGACTAGATGTCTTCTGTTGCCCAGTGTCCCCATTCTAGCTCAGGAAACCCTTTGTCACAGGAAACCACTTCCTGAATTTTGGCGATAGGTACTGAAGGTTGAGGGAAAAGTATGAAACCCATGAGGTGGCCTCCAAATAAGGGCAGGAGCACTTTACCACCCAATGTGTATTGCATAGATGATCTACCCTCTGTAGTTGCTGTCACCCTTTTCACCCTAACACTCATGGCATCTGTGACTTACAGTTCATAGTAATGGATTATCACCCGTTGTTGCATCACTCTGAGCAAGGAGACTGAAGTGTGTAATTAAGGTGTTGTAATCATGAGCATTAAGAATCTGGCTTTGACTCAGCCTGTTGATTAACTGTTGTGCTTTGTTTCAAGATAGTGCTTGTTAAAATGTTAACATTGTGAATATCCTGATCATGTCTTCGAAGAATTCAGATAATTACAACAATTACAATAGCAATGCCAGCAGGGCCCAAATCTCATTGAAAAAGAAAGCTAAATGACTGTGGTATTTTACTGACAGATGGAAGGACACGTACAACTGACTGGGGAGCCAAGTCACTGAAACAGGGCATGCCACACAATACACAGAACGGGCATTGGAACTGAGCATGGAGGAGGTGTGTGAAGGCACATTTGGAGGCTGAATCCCACCAATTTGGGCTGAGATAGGCGAGTACTTCTAAATCAATGAAAAGTTTTCTCATCTCCCCGAAAGATACCAATAACCAATTGAAAATAGCGGCTGCTGAATAATCTGAGGCAGACCGCCCGAACGAGTATGCGTTACGGTTTCATTCCCCTATTGCTCTATGCAACTTACATTTTCTAATTCACAGGTTACAGTAATGCACCCTCGTGGGCAAATGAGGAAACCTAAATGCCAGATGCGTTTGCCCATTATGATATAGAGCTCATTCTCTCAGGGTCTCCACAACCATCCTGCTGTCTGTGGTACATGAGATCAAATGTTCTGCCCAGCTCTTAGGTATTTTGATTTAAAATTGAACTTTTGAATCATTCTTGATTTGTGTGAAGATTTTAATGAAATCTAAAGAAAACAAAAAAGCACAGATTATTGACATCTTGTCCTACTTTGCTTACTATTTGCAGATCCAGTATAGTTCAACTGTAAATCTTGGAAATTCCACTCAATCTATAAACTTCTCACCAAAAAACCTCAAATGATCTTACCTATTAAATGCCTACATGCTTCATACACATACTCTTAAAAAAATCATGATAAAAAAAGTAGTATAATTGTTTACCTGTGAAATTGAGGCTTTCATAAGACAAGTTTTGGGTCACTTTTCCATTTCCTCAAAATGTGCAAAAGCGTTTAATGAGATGTTTGAATTTATAGAAATGCAGGGAGAGAGCCTCCTTAGCATCTTTGCCTACAAGAAGATTGTCACTGTGGTCAGTTATAAAACTGGCCTGGTGTATGTTGTGGGACAAAAGGTATGTCCTCCTCTAATTTGGAACTGCATTGAGGATGAGAATGGAAGAAAAAAGTACTGTAAAATAGACATTTATATGCTGTTTCTTCAAAAGTTTTGTTTTCACAAAACTTTTTTGTGATCTTTGATGAGGCTGTAAGAAGCCTAGAAAAAGGATAAGTGATGTATCTGAGTCATTTGATGATATGTTTAGGTTGTGGCAAAAACTCAAATGGTGATAAAGTGACTCCTTTTTGGCAGTGACTGTTTCAATTTTTTTAATTATTGGAAAAGAGGGGAAAAGTCATTAGAAAAGAGTCACAAAAAATATTTGCAAAGTACATATCCAATAAACTCCTTGTATCTAGACTATATAAAGAACTCTCAAAACTCAAGATTAAAAACAAAAAATCCATTAGAAAATGGACAAAGGACGTAGACATTTCCCTGAAGGGGATATACAGGTGAATTTCTCATTAGCCATTAGAGCAACGCAAATTAAGATTACAATGAGATACAATTACATACCTACCAGAATGGCCAAATGAAACATAGTGAGAATGCGATATGCTGGCAAGGAAGCAAATTGCATTAGTCATACATTGCTGGTTGGAATGTAAAATGGTACAGCTGCTCTGAAAAATATTTCGACAGTTCTTCTCAAAACTTAAAAAAAAAAAAAAAAAAAAGGATTTACCATAGGACTCTGCATTTGAATTTTTGGGCATTTGTCCCAGAGAAATGAAAAGTTTTTTTCAGACAGGGATTTGTATACAAATATTCAAAGTAGTTTTATTCATGATATTCCCAAGTTGGAAAGTACTCAAAAGTCCTTCAATGGATAATAGTTAAACAAACTATGATACCTCCATAAGGTGGAATAAGAAAGGAATTATTATTCTTCTACAAAGAAAGGAATTATTGATACATGCAACAGCTAGTGTAAACCTTAAGGAGGACATGCTGAGTGAAAAAGCCAATTCCAAAAGGTTACATACTGTATGACTCCATTTATGTAATATTCATGAAGTAATATAATTATAGAGATGGGGAACAGATTATTAGTTGCCAGGGGTTAGTGATTGGCGGGAGAGGGAACCTAAGAGAGTCTTGTGGCGAAACCACAGTTGAGTATCTTGGTGGTGGTGGTTGTGGTTATACAAGACGACAGCGATGAAGTTGCAAAGAGCTACACACACACACAACACAAATATATAACTTATATATATAAGCATATGTATATGCTTATATAACTGGTGAAGTCTGAACAGTCTTTGGAAAGTACCACTGTCAATTTCTTGGTTTCCATGTTTTATTGTGTAAGATGCTAACATCATGGGAGCCGGGTGAAGGGAGCATGGGATTTCCCTGAACATTTTTGCATCTTCTTGTGACTCTACATATACTTTAAAATAAAAAGTTTTGTAAAACAGTAGATATTTTAGACAGGGATAGCCTATGTGATGAATTTATAGGTACAAACAACCTGATTAACAAGTTTTTAGATACAGTGTGGATGGATGTTTTTGGAGAGGTGGAAATGAATGCCCACGAGTCTAAGAACCTATTCTTGTTAGTAAATGAAATCCTAAGCATTCCACACTCAAATGATTTTGTTGAGAGGATATTTAACTTAATGTCATCACATTGGACTGACACCAGAGATCAGTGTCACGTGGGTTTGAACTAAACAGAGTTGCAAGTCAAAGCGAGTTTTACATATGACTGTGTTCAATTTTGTGACCACATAAAGAAACAAGGGATGTCTAAACTGCTACAGGCATTCAGACAAGTGTTATTGAAAAAGGAAATAGAAAGAATAAAAATATCCTATTGTATCATGGCACTTCAGAGGCAGGGCATTATTATATTTTTGTGTGCAGTGGTGGTTAAATATATCTGTTTAGCCCTGTTGTATTTATATTTTCCTTTTAAGAAGTCTAACATTTATATATCTTACAAATATACAATATAAAGCCTACGAAATTTAAATACCCAATAAATAATTTTTAAAGAGTTAAATTGCTATATCAGAAGACAGGAAAATGTAAAATCTTGTTACATTTTTCTACTACGTTGTTCAAATAGTCCTACTATTAATTACTGCTGATTGCCACTATTAACTAGTTCTGTTGTTTTGTTAATATTTATGTACAGAGAAGGAAATAATGCAGAATAATATATAATCTCCATACCTACTTTTTTATGTTAAAGCAATCACACGTGTTTATAATTAGTATGTATTATATTATTAAGTCTTTTTGTCTGTTATTTCTGTCTCGGATACACTCTATAAAAGTAGGTCACCACGGGCATAACTTCTCTTTACAACAGGGGAAGAAGCAAAATTAAGTGCAGCCAGACCAGTATTTCTCCTGAGGTGAGGTAGGGAGGGTAAAGAATACCCTCTATTTCTCTGCTCCTGCTGATACATGTATGTGGATTGGGTATTTCCCTTAGTAAGAGAACATTCTGCTTTAAGTACAACTTAAATGTGCTCCTGGGTAATGCGAACATGGCACCATACCTAACAAAGACAAGAGAGAGAGTAAAGGAGTATGAAGTTAAACAAACAAATAAACCTGGAAAGATTTTAAAAGAAGTGCTTTCTGGCACATAGTAAGAGTTCTATAAATACTTGTTGAATAGGTGAAAAATGTGTTAATGAACAAATGAGTGAAAAGTATGCTAAGTGTTGCTAAATTTTCTATTCCAGCCGATTGCAGGGAACTATCTCTACAAAAAGAATTATGAGAATACAGATTAAAACTCTTACGGGTGTCTATCACAGTTTTTAGTTGACTTACATTGATTGCATGTATAGGAATATCATGTTTTATGCTATTTTAGGCACCAGTTCCTTGCTGTGTTCAGGCTATCAGAGAAATGAATTTGGCTTTGTCAGAATATTTCCAAACAATCCAGAGTCAGGAAACCACACCCTTTCAAAACATACACTCTCTCACACACAGATTGAAGCTTAGCTGGATTTTTATGTTTTTTTTCTAATTTGTCCGGCTTTTATAAAACTTTTCACTTTCATATAATATATACTCTCATATGGAAATATTAATCATCTTTAAAATTACACACATTTAAAACTAGAGCTTTTCATAGAAATAGAGTCTATGGTTTTATCATCTGTATTTTCCCAAAACTTGTAAAACCTGCAAATAACCACATCTGATATCAGCCTCATAGTGTCAGGTCAAAAGCTTTTGACTTTTTGATCACTGAAAATTATGGCTGGAAAGGGTCTTAGGATCAATCCAGAGCCCCCCAATCTCCCAGGTCACTCCCCTCTGTTGTACAGATGAGGAAACTTTAGTCCCAGAAGACCTTTCCCGGATTATTTCCATTATGTTCTTTCTGATGCTTTTACCATATGTGTCCACACTTTGTTAACAGGAGAGAACATTTATTTTAGTATTAGGTAGAATGATAATGAAGTTAATGGCTTTTCCTCAGCTGTTTGTGTCGTGGTTTCATTTAAAAAAATTTTTTTCACCGTTTTTATTTTATTTTTGAGAGAGAGAGAGAGAGAGAGAGAGAGAGAGAGAGAGAGAGAGAATGAGTGGGGGAGGGGCGTAGAGAGGGAGACACAGAATCCGAGGCAGGCTCCAGGCTCTGAGCTGTCATCACAGAGCCCGATGTGGGGCTCGAACTCAGGAATTATGAGATCATGTCCTGAGTTCAAGTTGGACAAGAGAGAGGAGGAGACACAGAATCCAAAGTAGGGTCCAGTCAGTTAAAACCAAGGGTTGGAAGCTTAATCGACTGAGTCACCCAGGTGCCCCTGTGGTTGTGCTTTTAAAAGGAAAAGGCAGGACTGTCAGGAGCAGGAGATCAAAGTTCTGTCCCAAGTAAGGGGGCCATGTGGGGCCCTGGCTTCTGCTGCACCAACCTTCAGCTCAGCTCCAGGTTTTTCATTTGTCCCTTATAAGTTTAGTTCTGCATATAATGAAGCTGTCACCAATTTTTCTTAGCTTTTAGAGTCCAGTCTTCCCAAACACCATATTTAATGGTGTTTTTGTGTTGTTAGACTTTTTTGAATACTGTTAATTCCAAACCCATAGTCCGAAAAGGCATTTGCAATGTTTACTAAATAATAGTGTGCTAATTCAAAAGAGTATAAAATACGGCCACTTATAAGATCTTGTGCTTTAAAAAAACATACTTAAAAATTATATTGCACCTTTAAAACTATAAATGAAGAAGTTGGATAAATTAGCATATAAATGTGGGCGGCATTTGTGTGAAGAGTAATTCTAATGTACTGAAAATAGCCATATTCATCAAAAATTAAAGTATCAAATTAACTTTAAAATAGTTGCAAGTAAATAGCTAGTATTATGGAGAAATATTTAACTATCTCAAATTTTTCTTTTATAAGTTCAATATTTTGCTAATGATACTAAGAGAAGCCATACAATCCTTAGCACGATTATTTTAAAGTTATGTGATTTAGCTAAATTAATCAGTCATGATTTAAAACACTTTAGGGTTGCCTGGGTGGCTCAGTCAGTTAAGCGTCCAACTCTTGGTTTTAACTGACTGGACCCTGCTTCGGATTCTTTGTCTCCTCCTTTCTCTTGTCCCTCTGCTGCTCGTGCAGCACTCTCTCTCTCTCTCTCTCTCTCTTGAAAATAAGTAAACATTAAAAAAAAGATGTTTAAAATTCTCTAATATTTTTCCTTTATAAAAAATACCTTGGCTAAAGCATCCATTCGTACCTCAGTGACTCCTGTATCATTTTTTGCCTGTGGTACTTTAAACACTCTGTAATTAATCCTTATACCTGGTTCAAGCATTTGCAGGTGGACATCTGTGGTAAATAGGAAACATGGTTTGTTCTTTCAGTATGAAGGGTGAAATGTGCCCTATTGGACAGTGTCCCAGATGTGTTCGTGGATGCTAGGGTAGCCCCAGCTGTGGCGCTTAGAGGAGGGGGAGGGTCAGCCAGACTCTCACAGATGTGTGCTGTATGCACTGGCTGCTTGGGTGGCAGAATTGTGTCAGGGAAGAAAGGCAGGGCCATCTGCCAGCAATCCCAAAGACTATTTCTCTTTTGTCTCGGATTGGTGACTGGAGGCAGAGCCAGAACTTTGTAGTCCTCAAAAGAAAAAAAAAAAAAAGTTCTCTATAGTCCATCAGTCACATCTGCCTCTATCGGTGGAGTGACTGGTTGGTTTGCTAGCTCTCACTCTATGTAGGAAAGGAGGCGATCTACCAAAGCTTCTATTGCCTTTAGAGCAGTTCCCGTGTGTACATTTTCTAGTGTCATGTGAATTCATAGTGAAATTCCATTCAGATACCTTTATGGACTGCATGCCATGTACCCCCACGGTACTTAGAAACTCATCTTTCGCGTATGTTTATGTAGTACTCCTGTAGATTTAGCCATACACATCAGTTTGACCTTGCCGTGTAACAAATCACCCAGTACTTAACATCTTAAAAAAACATTCATGATTCTGTGGGCTGCCAAGTGTTTCTTTTGCTAGACTTGCCTGGGCTCACTCATACAGATGCAATCAGTTTGTGGCTTGGCTGCAGCTGGATGGTCTAGAATTCCCTCACTCAAATGTCTGGAGGTTGGCACACTGTTAGCCAGGGTATCTCATTTCTTTTCCACGTGACTTCTCCAACCCCTGCTAATCGGGACTTCTTCCCATGGTGGTCTCGGGGTTCTTAGCAGCAAGAGAAAGCACACCCTGTTGCCCACGTGATTTTCAAGCTTCTGCTTGTGTCATGATTTCCTTTTAACTATAACAGGTCACGTTGCCACCAGATTCAAGGAATGGGGGGAAAATATTCCAACTCTTGAGGAGAACTGCAATGTCACATTGCAATAGAGTCTCCAGATAGGGATGGCTGCAGTGTCTGACAGTTGTCTACAATGTACCCACCTTTGCTGGCAGGAATATTTGGTTTTACTGTTTTTATTGATTTTCATGATAAAAATTTTCAAATGTATACACACATTCCAATATACTCCAAAATAGAATAATACAAAAATAATACAAGAACTTCCCATATGCCCATCACCTGGATTCAACAATCCTTCATATTTTGCTACATTTGCTGCATCTGCTTTTTAACTTTTCTCTTTGTTTAAATGTTTTAAAGCAAATCCCAAGCACTGTGATATTTGAATTCTAAATGTTTCCCTACGCATTTTTTTTTGAGAGAGTCTAAGAGTCTAAGCAGGGGAAGGGCAGAGAGAGAAGGGCAGAGGATCTGAAGCAAGCTCTATGCTGACAGCAGTGAGCCTGATGTGGGGCTTGAACTTGTGAACTACGAGATCATGACTTGAGTCAAAGTCAGATGCTCAACGAACTGAGTCACCCAGGTGCCCCTCCATATGCATCTCTTTAAAAGGGATACCTTCCTGTGTAGCTGCAGTGCATCATTGAACACTCAGTTCATAATCAAATTTCCCCAATGTCTCAAAAATGTCTTTTTACCGTAAGTGGACCTGAAAAGGAATCCATCCACAAATGGTCCTTATCAGTCCCAATTTGCTTTTCTTTTTTTCTACTGACTTGTTTTGAAAACTGGGTCCATTTTCCTATGTAGAACCTCCTTCATTCTGTATTCATCTATTTGCTTCCTCGTGGAGTCATTGAACTCCTGCATAATCTCCTGAATTAATCTCCTGTATTTCTGTTTATGAAAGTTACCCTCTAGGCTGAATTTCATGCAAGTTCCGCTTTGGGGACAGGCATCCTCTGTAGATAGTACTGTTTGCTCCTGATTATATCACATGAGGCATACATGTTTGCTTGTCTTAGCTTTTAATGATGCTAATCTTGATCAGTGAGTTGATCCTTTGATGATCAATTGCCTAGGTCTGTTATTTCAAGTGTGACAAGGTGATGATTTCCTAATTATGTCCTTCCAGTTTTGTTAGCTGGAATTACTTTATTCCAGGGGCAAAAAGAGAGGGAGAATCACAAGCAGGCTCGACGCTGTCATCATGGAGCACAATGTGGGGCTTGAGCTCATGAACTATGGGATCATGACCTGAGCTGAAATCAAGAGTCAGATGCTTAACCCACTGAGCCACTCAGGTGCCCCTGTAGTTATTATATAAGGAACATTTTTTTTTCATCAGTTAGAGTTATTTGGCCATCTGAAATAATTCTCCTGCAAAATAAATTCTTTCCTCTAAATTGATGGCTTACAGTATAAGAACGTGGTGCCCAAGTTATATCCAGGGCTGCTCACTAAGCAGTTGTTTGGGGGCTCTCTCATTTTCTTTTTTTGTTGTTGTCATGAATTCATGGGATTTAGATCCTCAATGTGTTTCAGTTAATTGCCTTTTTTTATTTTGTGGGGGCTCAAATTGTTTCTTCTTTGGCCAATGGGAACTACTGGTTATTGTCTTCTGTATCTCTTGGAGAACTTCCTTGCTTTCTGGCACAAAATATCCCAAGATTATCTTGTGTATTTCTTGCTCCAGACCTATAACCTGTCCTTCCTGTCTGGAGATTACAGTATGCACACTAGGTGTGCTTGTTGCTATTGAGTTTTCATCCTTTCTAGTCTTTTTCATGGGCAAGAGCTAGGAAATCTCTATGCACACAAACATACACATTTATATTTATATATGTCTTAAAAGACACTTTAAAAATTAAATTATACTGATTTTTAAAATTTAAATTAGAATCACAACATTTTTATTTAACTTCTTTGATTTTATACTTTTTCCCCTTAAGTGGAAATCTTGTTTATAAGAATATTAATATATCCTAATATATATTGATGTATTAACTAATATATAACCAGTGTATAAGCATACGTTATAATATTAGCTTTATTAGCATATACTAACATGTTAAGTTAGCATTATTACTTTGAAATTGTTACATATTTAATGTAACTTTGAAACTATCATATATAATATAACGCTAATATTATAAATTGTTGTATGTTAATGCTGATATATTAAATATACTAAAATATTTGTTAAAACATATACAAATAGCAGCTAATTATTATATTATATAGGTTAATACACAAATGAATATATAACAGTTTTATATTAGCTAATGCACACATACACGTACAGTTTCAAAGTAATAATGCTGATATTATTACTAATAGATTGCTGAATGAAATTTAGGATTTCTTTGGAGTGCTGTTTTCCTTAGAATATATTATACTACAATCTACAATCGAAGCACTTTGTGCAAGAGGCATTGGAAATAATTCTTTTCTCTGTATGGTTAGATCACCAAATTAACATATGTTTTCTTGCTTTTACAGTTTTTACAGATTTTTTTCTTCTTCATTTTATTTATTTTCTTAAAGTGTGTAAAATATTTTTATGTTTCCAGAGTTGCAACTATGTTATAGAGTATATGTAAAAAAGTTATTATTGATGTCTTCTTCCTGTTCCAAAGGTAACTGCTTGTATTTATTCTTAATTTTCCTTTCAGTGTTTCTTTTGCAAGCATATGCAGCTATTTCATTCCTTTTTAAAAATTATTAAAAAAATTTTTTTAATGTTTATTTACTTTCGAGACAAGAGAGAGAGACAGCACAAGCAGGGGAAGAGCAGAGAGAGAAGGAGACAGAGAATCTGAAGTAGGCTCCAGGCTCTGAGCTGTCAGGACAGAGGCCGATGAGGGGCTTGAACCCACGAACTGCGAGATCATGACCTGAGCCGAAGTCGGATACTTAACCAATTAAGTTTTAGGCACCCCTAAAAATTATTTTAAACTTAAAAATATATTTACCTTTTTTAAAATGGAGTTTTACTCACTTTTCTATATTTTATGTTTATTTGTTTTAAGAGTATTATTATAAAGGTTTATCACACACTCAAACACATACAAACACACATGTTGTTAAAAAATCTAATCATACTTTGGGGGGACTAGATCATTCAGCTTCTTTTAAGGCATCTCCCTCTTTTTTTTAGTCCAGTAAGTTTGGGACTCCCTGCCATGTATGTGGGGAAGACAGACACCAAACTAAAGTGAAGTCAGTAGATGTCTTATCTCTGTTTACTCTTTGAGGCTGGAAAAATATCCCACGGCAATTCTTTCACAGATAGGAGTCTGAGAAAAAAAATGTCCCTTGAACATAAGAACTGTGAACCTCCAGGTGTACCCTGTGTGTTATCCTCTGTGACTTTTTGGTTTATACTCTGCCTCTTTCATAGTTATGTTCATAAACTCGAACTTAAGAAAAGTCTAGGGGATCAAAATGAGTATGTCTAAAATAATTACCTTAAGATTTGGAAAGAAGGAGGAATTGGCAAAGTTGGAAGAAATCAGAGAAATTAAAGAGTTAAAACTGGCAGAATTTGATGCAGTTAATAATCTTGTAACAATGTTAATTTTTTAGCTTTTAACAAATCTACCATAGTTATGTAAGATATTAACTTTTAGGGTACTATCTTTGCAACTTTTCTGTATATCTAAAATAACTCCAAAATAAATTTTATTTAACACTCACACACACAAACAGCTGATTCAAAAGACTTAGGTGCATTCAATAAAAAGAGCTTCAACAAATCAATAACAGAAATAACAGGAAAAAAAAGGGGAGGAAATGAGATAAACAGGAAATGAGATATATAATTTTTTGTCTACCAGATGGACAGAAATCTAAAAGGTTAATATTATCAAGTGTTCACATGAGTGGGGGAAACAGGATAAGTTGATCTGGTATTTTTCGAGGAATGGTGGACCGTAACAGTTTAAAAAATAAAAAATTTATTTTAAATAAGCATATATTTCAACCTAGAAAATCCCCTTCTGGATGGCTCTCCTAGAGAAGTACTTACACATGTGCACAAAAAGGCATAAATAAGGGTTTTCATTGCAGCATTATAATATCGAAACCATCTTACTGAGACAAATTACAGCACACACATATTATGGAATATTAGAAAGCCATTTTAGGGGCGCCTGGGTGGCTCAGTCGGTTAAGCGGCCGACTTCAGCTCAGGTCATGATCTCACGGTCTGTGAGTTTGAGCCCCGCGTCAGGCTCTGTGCTGATGGCTCGGAGCCTGGAGCCTGCTTCAGATTCTGCATCTGCCTCTCTCTCTCTCTCTCTGCCCTTCCCCTGCTCACGCTCTCGAAAATAAATAAATGTTAAAAAAAAATTAAAAAAAAAAAAAAGAAAGCCATTTTAAAATGGTGACATAGGGGTGCCTGGGTGGGGTGGCTCAGTTGATTAAGAGTCTGACCTCGGCTCAGGTCATGATCTCATGGTTGGTGCATTTGAGCCCTGCATTGGGCTCTTCCCCTCCTCTGCTCATGCTTGCTCTCTCTCTCAAATAAAAAAACTTTAAAAATAAATGAATAAAATAAAATGATGATGTAGATTTTCATTGTTTAACATAACCTCTAAGATCATGTTAAAATATAATCTCATTGTTAAACATAATCTCTAAAATTATGTTAAAATATCAAGTAAAAAAACTGTAAAATGGTAAATATTATCTACCATTTGTTTTTAAAAAAGATTATATATGCTTGTATATCTACACACACCCCTTCCCTCCTTTCTGTTTTCATACAGATGTGTAAATCAGTACACAGAAAGTGGTCTGGAAATACACTGTCTGGTTCCGTTGAAATAGTATTTCCTGGGTAATAAGAATGAGAATGGAGGCATGTGGTCCAATTGGACTTTTATTATTTATTTATTTATTAACATTTGTTTATTTTTCAGAGAGAGCGCAAGTGGGGGAGGGATGGAGAGAGAGGGGGACAGAGGCTCTGAAGTGGGCTTTGTGCTGAGAGCAGCAAGCCTGATGAAGCAGGGCCGAACTCACTAACCAGGAGATCATGACCTGAGCTGAAGTCGGAAGGTCAACCAACTGAGCCACCCAGGCACCCCATTGAACTTTTAAAAATACCTGTGGCTTCTTTCTTCTTCTTCTTTATTTTAATGCTTATTTATTTATTTTGAGAGAGAGAGTGCATGCACACTGGGGGAGGGGCAGAGAAAAGGAGAGAAGGAATCCCAAGCAGGCTCTGCACTGTCAGCGCAGAGCTCAGCTCTGGGCTCAATCTCATGAACATGAGCAGAAATGAAGAGTCCGATGCTTAACCGATTGAGCCACCCAGGCCCCCCCACCATTGCTTCTTTCATAGAAGGAATGTATGAATGCGTTAGTTGTGAAATTGTGCAATTAAGGTGAGAAAGAAAGAATGCCAATAGACTTGGGCATGCCTTGACAACAGACAGACCTAGGATGAAAGAGAACTTCCGAGAAGCTTGTCACTAAGTCCTAGACCGTGATCTAGAGGGAGAGGAGGTCTCAGAGCTAATGCCTATATAATTTGTGGGGTACAGTGAAAAATGAAAGTGTGGGATCTTTTATTCAAAAAGCAGAAGACCATGCCGTTAAAAGTACATACAATTTTACCGTTTATGTTTAAGTAAGCTCCATGCCCAACACGCAGCTTGAACTCACAAGCCTGAGATCAAGATGCTCTACCAACTGAGCCAGCCAGGCACCCCACCATTTATCTTTATATTGAGCAGTGCCAGTTTTAATAGCAAAGATAAGAATATTTAACTCGTATGAGCAATCACTTAAATTATACAATCTGTATTTGGCTGCTGGTCCCTGGAGTTTGTCCCTTAAGCTGACCAGAAGACACAAGCAGAGGCAGACTCAGAAAGGTTGGAAGGAGAAAGGACCCCATTCCTGGGAGGAGCACATGGTAGCCAGTAGAGACGCTCATAGGGCCCTGGAGGTCCCACTTGCCTCTTGGGCCTACTGGGACCGCCTTCTCACAAACCATGTGACTAAATGCCCTAGCTGACAGCAGGGTCTGGGGAAGCTGGGCTACAGGACTACTGCTGTAACTCCAAGCAGATAGCAACTAGCAAGGATTCTTGCTCCAGCCCTGACAGCTTGGTCCTCCAGTGGGGGCTAGGTGGGGTGCTCACCCCCACCCGGATATGGCCTCCTGTCAGCCTGGGGCTCTTGCCCAGTGCAAGGTGCTATGGGTGCACAGACCTGACGGAAACCCAGATCTTTGGGAGGGACAGAGAGTGGTGGAGCAGGGAGGGAGAGTGAGCCCTGACAGGAGTTGTGGGAGTGGGTAGCTGAGAAGCCCTCTGCAGATTCCAAAACAAACAGGACTACATGTGAGGTGAGTACATGCCCCATTGTACCATCACCTTCCCTGAGAAAACACAGATTCAATGGGAAAACTGTTAAGGTTCAAGACAGCACTGCAGAGCATTAAATCCTATGTAGGGCCCTTCTGAGCATCAGGTTTTGTATAACTGCACTGGTTGCATCCCTTTGAAGGTAGCCCAGGTAAGGTCAAGGTTTGCCCCCTTAGACTCCCACCCCCAAACCTCATTTTTAAGATTGAAGACATCAGAGGAAGCTTGAATTCTGAGAGGTAGAATCCTTTGGCTGAGAGAGGATGAATATGATGGCAAGACAGAACATAGCAGATAGGGCCAGCCAGCACCCCCCCCCCCCCACCTTGCCCCACCCGGGATGGGATTCACAGCACAGGGGGAGGGAAAGAGAAGAAAAGCAGGTACCCTGGGTTATAAATATGTCATTGTTTGGCAGGAAGGGAAGGGAGTTTCCATTCCTTAATTTCTATTTTCTCTATGCATTACTGCTTGGGCTGGGGTGGGAAGTCTTCAAGGGACCTTAGGAGAGTGTAGAAGATGGGAGACAGGAACTGTAGAGAAGGGGAGGCAGACAGCCAGAGATGAATTAAAGCCTTGGCTTGTCAGTCCAGCTGGGGTCATGGATTCTATGGAATTATGGAGCTAACCCTCTGCCCGGTTATATGACGTTCAGGCCCCTACACAGAGAAAGCTCCACTTTAGCCCAGTCAAGGGAACGATGGCCCCAACTCTTCTTTTAGGAAAAACTATATTTTATTCTAAACTGTTTTTAGAGTTTGTATGTCTTTTAAAAATGAAATGGTGTTGATAATAATGACATTCTTTTGGTATTTTTTTTATTGTGGCAAAATGTACATAATATAAAAGCTACCATTTTAGCCATCTTCAGGTATATTAGTGTTTGTTTTTTAAACGTCACTACTTTGCAAAATAAAATAAGTGAAAAAGTTGGTAATCCTATTCTGTACCCCTAAGTGTTTTTTCTTTTTCTTTTTTTTTAATTGTACTGGTCTGTGAAGTCTAGAAACTTTATGAGCCTTGGAAAGCTCTTCCTTATTTAACCTTGTTATATGACTTTATTGATAGGGGAACACTCAAAAGCAATTTAAAGAATTTTTTAAAGTTTATTTTATTTATTTTGAGAGAGAGAGAGCACGGGTGTGCATGCGCATCTGCAGAGGAAGAGAGAGAGAGAGAGAGAGAGAGAGAGAGAGAGAGAGAGAGACTCTAAAGAGAGAGACCATACTGAAAGCACAGGGCTTGAACTCAGGAACGTGAGATCACAACCTAAGCTGAAATTAATAGTTGGGTGCTTAACCCACTGGACCACCCAGGCACCCCAACAATTTATAGAGATTTTAAAGACATAGTATAAGAGTAAGGTTAGAATTGCTTTTTTTTTGTTGTTGTTGTGGTTACAGTGCTTTGATAAAGTTCTCCTAATTATACTGTTTTATATATATATTCTCTTCTGTGCCATTATCAACATTGTCTCATGTCCTACCACAGTTTTATAATACTTCCCCTTTGCATTTCATATGTAAATTCACAGCTCATACCAAAAATAACATAAATATGCGTTTCTAAGGATTAAGTTTTCTGTAATGAAAACAAAATATACATATATAAAATATGGGCATAGATTTTGGTCAAGGTGGTTTTAATAAATGGTTCTAAGATTTATAACAATTTTGTACAGTGTTTCTTTTTTTTTTTTTTTTCTCGTTTTGAGCCGCAGACACCAAAAATCCCACAGGAAGTTCTCTTTGTAAGTGTTGTGGTTTTTCAGTTCCTGTTCAGTTTGTACTAGATGATCAGAAATAAGATAATCTGTGCAATCGAAAGAGATTCTTGGTTAAACTTTATTGTAATTCTAAATGAGAATCGCAAATTTGCTTGTCTTTCTTCCCATGTAATCAGTCTAGAGGAGCTATAACCACATCCATACCTAAGCATTAAAGTTGTGGTTTAACTTGAACATTTTTTGTCGTTCAGTGGATAAACTCTTCATTGTTAAAGGGGCAACTCTCTGCTTTCCACTTCTTATCAAAGCATCTCCCCAAAAATAAACCATAGGAATGGAGATGTGTTTTTAATACTTGACAACAGTGTTTTACCTTTATTTTTACAAATGACAAAAACTTTCTCATTTCTTTGGAGAAAAGGAAATATACAAAATACAGGTTATACAGTTTACTTCAGATATTACAAATGCCATTGAAAAATTTTAAAGGGTACTATTATTCATTGAGATATTTTTATTAATGTAATTTTTAAAGCAAGGTATTCTCAAAGTAAAATTTTTGATTTCATTATGTTTTAAACCATGGCAAAAGTAAAATAAACTAAAATTATAATCAGATTAGATTTTTGATAAATTGCTGTAATCTAGCATATATATATATATGAGAGAGAGAGAGAGACAGAGCCCTGGTGGGGGGAGGGGCAGAGAGAGAGGGAGACACATCCAAAGCAGGCTCCAGGCTCTGAGCTGTCAGCATGTAGTGCATCCTGGGGCTGGAACTCAGAAACAGATCATGACCTGAGCCGAAGTTGGATGCTTAACCAACTGAGCCACCTAGGTGCTCCTGTAACCTAGCATTTAAATGATATATGGAAGACTTGATGAAAAGTGACAAATGAGGAAAAAAAGAAGAGTTTCTGTGCATTTTTAAGGTATGTCTCTAGGTTTAGGTGCTATTAAAGACAATGCCTAGTTCTAGGCAGGTTATGTGAAGTGCACATCTAATTAAATGGTAAAAGTAATGAAGATATGAAAGGTATTTTATTACTATAAAAAAAACTCCCCAGATTTTTAAAAAAAGAGTGGTTACTCATAAGGACATTTTAATTACAGTTCTTAAAAGAATAAATAATACTGTGCCTCCAAACAAAAAAATTATACACACCATAAGTTTAAAACAAAAGTGACTTCAACCACTTCTGTGCAGGGGGGATAAAAGAAAAGAATTGAGGGTTTGATTTGCAGCATGTTTTTTCTAGTTCAGATAGCTTGGCTGCAAAATATATGAAAAGGTTACTTTGTAATCTTAGTAGATATTTATGTATGATACACAGATATTTCTTGGTTAAGAGAAGTTTGATCTTTACATAAGTTTGAGTTCCAAACAGAAAACCATCGTTTAAAACCTGGCGTTTATGCTTTCCCCCCATTTCTTTCTGTGTACCTTTTGTGACACTATGTTAGGTACTTTAAGAATGTTATTTATTGTTACTAACAATTTTGGATATTTGTGGAGAGCTTTACATTTTACAAAGTTTAGAAGTGAGGCTCGAAATAGTTTCTTACATATCCTTTGGTCTGTAGCAAGGCGGTCAGCACTGTGGGAAGTATGTGCAGTGGCTGATTTAGCTTGGACCATGGGCTTCAAGTCTTTACTTTCTTGTCTGCCCAGTGTGAGCTGGAGAACTGGCGTTAGAAATCCAGGGCGGCCTGATCCCTTCACTTGCCACTAAGAATTTAAGCATTTTGGATGCCAAAATCTGAAGTTTTGAGATCCCTGCCTAGAAGGGTGAGAGAAAGGGCTTTGCATATATCATGAGGCCTAATGTGGGTGGGCCAAGATACCATAGTTCTTTCGGGTATTTCTTAGTTAGTTTGCCCAGGAGTGCCCATGACCTTCCCAGTTTTAGTTAGCACAATCGGCCTGTCGAGAATGAGAGCAATTTTTTAGACCGTGTTCGGAGCGCCTTAGAGATGAAAGGCAGGGCATGCTTTACTGAAAAACGCATTCTGCTTCCAGTAGGGCAGCAAGGCCCAGTCATGTGGTGACAGCTGTGACCATTGATATTTACCAGGTTAAGGAAACTACTGTCAGGTATTTGCTGTGTCAGCCTTTCCCGCCGCCTTTCTGCGTGGGGGCTGATCCATGGTGGCTTGCTGATGAGCGAGCGGGCACGTTTCTGTTAGAAATCGAAAAAGCTTTGGTAACACAGGGCCTTTCTCCTCGGGGGCGATTTCAGCCGGACCTTTGATTAAAAACAAACAGGAAGACTCGCATGCCAGCGGAAACTGTCCCCAAGTACTTAGGAAACTGGGCTTTTCCTTCCGCTACTGGGGTCCGACCCCAGGAGGAAGCCCCGCCACACTGAGGCCCCGCCCCACTGAGGCCCCGCCCCACCGTGGCCCCACCCCAATCGTGGCCCCGCCCCTCCCAGCCGGGCATGCTCAGTGGGCCGGGCCGGGTCGGCAGGTTTGCGTGGCCACCCGCAGTTGCCGGCGCCGGCTCAGACTGTCGACGGTGGAACCTTTCTCTGCGGTTGGTTCCAGGGAAGTTACGTGCGGAAGCCGACTTGTGAGGAGCCACCGGGCGGGCTACGGGAACGGTCGTAGGCTCTCGGTGTTGTCGAGTGGCGAGCGGGCGGGGCCGACGTGTCCGGACTGTGAGAGCTTTGGGAGGCCGAGCGAGTGGCCGCACTCGGAGGGAGGCGCCGGCCGGGCGCGCCCCGCGGAGAAGACCCGGGCGGGGCGGGCGGGCGCTTCCCGGACTTTTGTCCGAGTTGAGTTCCCTCCCCGTGGGCCGGGCCTCTGCGGCCGCCCCCGCCCCCAGCCTGGCTCGCTCCCGAGAGATGTTTATCTGGTCTGTGGCGTGAGGAGCCGGCGAGCTGGTGGCGCGGAGTTTCGGGTCCGAGGAGCTTCGCGCGGCGCTGGAGAGAGACAAGATGTCCGCCAGAGCCGCGGCCGCCAAGGTGAGCGCCTCCGCGGCCGTCAGGGCCGATCCCTAGCGAGCGCGGCCGCCCGCCGGTTGTTGGGCCCGCGCCCCGCCCTCCTCCCCGCCGGCTGCTGCCACGACGCTGGGGACGGCGGCGGGTGGGCTGGGCTGGCTGAGGCAGTGGGCCGCCCGGAGCCCCGCGGGCTGGCGGGCAGGCGGCGGGCGGGGGCTCAAGAGGGGGCGGTGGGCGCGCCGGGCTGCTGTCCCGGGCAGGTGCATCGCTGCCGGCGTCGGTGCCTGGCTCCGGCTCTCGGCGGGCGGGGACGCGCAACAGGTCCTGCGCGGGCAAACTCCGCGCGGGGAGTGGGTTCTGCGGCCCCCAGAAGCTAGCGTGTGGCGGGCCGGAGGTCGGGGTTTGGAGTGCTACCTCCAGCAAGCCGGTAGCTGCTGTCTTTGGAGGAGTGGTTGGTCACTGGCGAAACCGTGTAGTTTCGATCTGATGTCAGTGTTCGTGGTATGCGCGCGCCAGCGATAAGACATTGAGACAGCAAAATACTGTTTTGTGTGTAGTGGGTTGGAATTTTTTTTCACTGTGTCATTTATTTAAGGTAGCGTTGAAAAAGTTAACTACTTAACACTTTTTATTAGTTTAATTGGAATTAAACTTTCAGAAGTAGCACAAAATACTCCTACAAATGGGCAATGAAATGAACTCTAAAGAATAAAATTAACAAAGACTTGTGGGTGCAGCAGAAAAGTAACTTTTTCCTCTTAAGTTTTACACGTGCTTTGAAGTATTATGCCATTTTTCTCAGTGCTGTGAAACCAGCGTGTATGTTACATCAGAAAGCTGAAGTTCGTAATATTCTTTTCCTTTTGTACATTTTAATCTTTCTCATAAAGTAGTATCTGCTCTTTTTAACAATTACAGGCATACAGAAATGTGAAGAGTAAAAATAGCTCCCATTTAAAATCAACTCCTTACCTCAAACGGTATCGAAGTACTTAAGCAGGTAGTGGTTTTATGTATTTATTTTTCTTTTGGAAATGTTGGTTCATACCATCTGGAACAACGTATAATATGGCCCTGAAGTTTCTGAACTCAGGACCATGTTTTCTGGGAGGCAGAAGTTACCGGTTATATTTAGTGGTGGATATATTTTTTAAAGGACTGTATATAGTATTCTTTCTCTATGAAAACTTTAATTTGCCCCTTTATAACCTTACGTTAATGAAGAACAATCTGAAGATGAAACTTGAGCCAATAACTTAGAATAAAAAGCAGAATTGTGCTTTGATTTTAAAATAAGTTCGCATTATTTACCATTTTGGGGGCTTCCTTTAGGAAGAGGAAAGGGCTTTGTTTTCGTATTAGACATAACGGTCACTTCGTTCCTGAGGTGTGATCTCTGATGCTTGATATTCAAGACAACACACTTTAAAAAGGTTATTTCAAGTTAGAGTAAGATGATTTAGAAGAAATAATATTTTTCCTATTGAGTTACGGGATTCAGATTTTATGGCATATTGGAAAGCATCACTAGTTAAATATACATTGTGGGGACGTGTGTATTCTTAAATATTTATGAGTAAAATATGAGTTGAAAGCTTATTTTTTTAAATGCTGTATTATGAGGCTACCACAAAATCTTTTATAAAACAAGGCAGACCATAAAAAATAGGTAAAGTGAAAGAATATTCAGCCGTTTCACGAAGTCACATTTAATTTCTTAAGGTGACTAAAATGCTTACTACAAACCAGGCTGTATACTTAATACTTTACATGTGATACTGTTGTTCCCCTACCCTAACCCTCTGTTTAAAAAAACAAAAAAAGAAGACATTAATTTTGCAGCTTGTTTTAGCAGAGTGGTTTGTAGAACTCCTCGCTAAGCCAGTACCTATGATTCTCTATTCTTTGTAATGGTTGAATAGTTTGCTATCCCAAGAATATGCTGCAGATCATCATTTCCTTAATGACAGACATTTAACTTGTTTTGGGGATTTTGCTATTGTAATAAGTAGCTTTCTACTTTTGTATCCGTGTACTATTATAGTGTGTTAAATACTCAAAAATGGAATTTCTGGGTCACAGGGCATGTGCATTTAAAAGTTCTGATAAATCCCAGTAAATTTTTCTCCCTAAAGGTCATGCCTAGGAATGAATTACATGTATTTTAAAGGACATAAAAACCTGAGTAAATTAGATGGGGGGAGATGGGTAGAGTCCGTATTGTAGAATATACCAGTTTTCCCGAAGTTGATATACATATAAATGTAATACAGGTCCAAATAGAATTTTATTGTGGTGTATAGAAAACTTGACATATTAATGAGAAAGTTTATCTGATAAAATGAATGATAGCCATGAAATTTTGGAAAAAGAAAGCACTACTAGAAAACCTAATGTGTTATAAATTCAGCAGTCTGTCAGCTCAGGAATAGCAGTGGAACCACAGAATCCAAGAACAGTTTTGTATTTATAAGCTTTTAGTGATTATCACTGTCAGCATTTAATGTGTCAGGTATTGTTCTAAGGGTTAAAATGAATTAACTGATTTAATTCATAGGGTAACTCTATGAAGTGATTATTACTATTATCCCCACTTCATGGATGAGAAAATCAAAACACAGATAAACTTGCCTAAATTCACTTAGCCAGCAAGAGGGAAAATGAGGAATAAGTGTATGTTAAAAATAACCTTGTAGATTACTGGGGTAAAGATGGGTTATTCAGTAAATAGTGCTGGGACAGTTGGTTATCTTTTTTTAAAAATTTTTTTATGGTAGTTCTGTGCCTTAAACCATAGACTAAATAAATAAATAAATTCAAATGTTTGAATAAGAACAAATAAAATAAATCGTAAAACTAGAAGAAAGTGTAGGATACTTTCTGAAAAATATGTCTGAATCAGAAAGGGCTTCTTTGTGACATTAACTTAGAAATAATAAAGGAAACGGTTTTCATATGTATAATATACATTTGAATTGCATACAGAATTAACTAGTGTGCCTGATAATAAAATTACTCTAAAGTTGAAAACAGGAATTTGAGGGTGGTTCTCTGTCTCATCAAGGAGTTAATTATGTAAGAAAATAGTGTGAATAATGATTAGTAACATTTCCATTGGTTGAATCACAAAGTGGCTGAAGGAAATTGCAGTGGCTTCTGGATTTTCAAGCTGTTTCACTTTTGAGGAAGCAATAAAATATAAGATTGTACTATCATTTATGCTTATTAGGTTTTGCTGCTTAAATGTTTCCATTATGTTTCAGTGACAGTATTTTTTTTCCCCCTATGGTTCTTTCTCAAATTCTGCAGTAGTTTAGTGTCGAAATATTTACATTTCTTCTTAGGAATTGATTTATTGTATCGAGTAAGGCACAATGGAATTTTCTTAATAGCTGAACATTTGAAAGTTAAGAATTGTAGAAATTAGTCTTTATAGGGTAGGAATTGTGTCCTGAGTGGTGGGTATGGCGTAGTTTTAATTTTAGTTCTTACTGATCAATGCATATTTGCTGCATATTGTTTTAAAAGTAAAGGAATAACTCACTGCACTTTATGAGAATTCACTTGATTGTGTCTGCCAACTTCTAATGAGCTTCATTGTATTAGTATTTTTCTGGACCTCCTAAGTGTATACAATATTTATTTTTATAGAAATATTTTTACAGTATTTAAGGCAAAAGGCTTTTACTTTTTTATGTTAGCATTTAAGACATTTATGGTTAAAACTTTAATTTCTGTTCTTTGTTGACAATCTTGACTATATTTACAACTTTTAAGTTCATTTTAGGACAGCTCTGTAAGACAGTGACTTTTCAAATCATACTGTGCCTTTTCTTTCAGATTGTAATGGCACAGGTTCCCCTGTGCTGTTAGGAAGGCCCTTTTTTCCTTCTTTTTTTAAATACTAATGTTCTCATGTTAGGATCTTACAACCTGTATTTTATATTTAAGAAAGACTTCTGCTGATATTGATTGATGTCAGTGAGTGACAGAGATCAGCCATCTATAGCCAACAAATAATGAGTTTGAAACCAATCTGTGGCTTTGAGGGCTGTGATGCAATATAGACAGTACTGTTTTCTGTTTGGTTTGAAGGGAAAAAATTACAGTAGTTTCACTCATTTTTTTTCTTTTTTTTTTAATTTATTTTTGAGAGACATAGAGACAGAGCGTGAGCAGGGGAGGGGCAGAGAGAGAGGGAGACACAGAATCCGAAGCAGGCTCCAGGCTCCGAGCCATCAGCACAGAGCCCGACGCGGGGCTCGAACTCACAGACCGCGAGATCATGACCTGAGCTACCCAGGCGCCCCTCACTCATTTTTTTTCAATCCTGGAAACAATGTACTGGCTCTGACTTTTACTTGCTCTTTAATCTTTTTTTCTATTTAGAGACCAGATGTAAACTCTGTACAGTTCTAAGAATAAAACAGTATAAATAAGATAGATCACCATGCTACTAAGGAAAACATCTTTAAAAAATAATTTTGGGGAAAATTTGCAAATGTAACTTTTTTGATATAACTCTGATGTGGTAAAAATTCAGTCTACTGAAAGACTATTAGTCTGGCTGTAAAATCGTGTGTAGGATCACCCATCCCTGACTGCTAAGTCATAGCTCAATCCAGGCTCCTGTACACACACATGCACTAGGTATCCAGTACTGACTGAGCACTGTTGCTGAAGAAAAGCTAGTGGAATGAGCAGTTATTTTTTTGTTAGTAGATCATAAGAGATAGTTGATTATGGCTAGTTTGATATTTCTGAAATACTTGACTAGAACTTGCTTTTCATCTCTGAATTTTGAAAGACAGTCTTGAAAAACCTTATTAGTTTAATAACTTTTAATCTTGTAGGAAGAGCAAGGTATTAGGATAGTTCGCTGAGGTTTTTGTTTGTTTTTAACAGTATTTAATCTAAAATTGGTGGGTTTCAGAACCAGTGTTCCAGTATAAAGCAGCAATAAATATAGCCCTTTTGGTATCTCTGAACTAGAGTTCTTCTTAATTTATTTATTGGAGAGAAGAGTAGCTTCAGGTTGCTCCTTTATGGGTTAGCCAGGTGCTTTATTTCCATTCCTCCTTAAACAGATAAATTGTTAATAATGAGAAGTGTGTGGTGAGTATATGAGTAGGGAATTTCATTTTGTATCTTAAAAATGATCCACCACACATGGAAACACTGTGAAGAAGAAGAGAAAACCTATGTTGCCAAAATTTGTACCATAAAACACACCATTTGAGACTTAAAACAAGCCCTGATTGTTACATCTGTAGTGTTAAATACTGAATCTCAGATGGCCCTTAACTTTGGGATAGATCAAAAGATGTTTTTATTAGTTTGTGTTGTAGGTATATATCAGAACAACCTGTAACTCTTTTGTGGTGGTGGAATGCTGGGAAGTGAGTTGACTGATGAATGACCTGAATCATTCTAGTTTATTGTACCCAGAAGGGATGTGAAAACAGGAGCTAATATTATTTTATATGGATACTAATTAGGAACATGAGGTTAGCATATGCCTTCTTTAATTAAACATTTTTTTGATTTGCTGAAATGTTTTTTGTGTTGGTTTTTAAAGTTTTTTTATTTTTATTTAGAAAGAGGGCATGAGCTAGAGAGAAGGGTGCGGGGGGAAAGAGAGAGAGAGAGAAAGAGAGAGAGTCAGCCATAAGCATGCTGAGTGTGGAGCCTGATGCAGGGGTCAGTCTCATGACCCTGGGATCATGACCTGAGCCGAGACCAAGAGTCAGATGCTTAACTGACAGAGCCACCCAGGAGCCTCTGTTTTTCGTTTTGTTTTCTTAAGTAGTATACATTTCCAAGGAGTGAAACTTAATTATTTTAGGAATTTTCACTCTTTTGGAATTGCTACTAGTAATCTTTGGGGTTTGTACAATTTCTCATAACTGAATTAAACTTAATTTTAATTAGCTCTCAATTCAGTTCATAATTATAAAACCCAGGAGGATTTTGGTAATGACTATTTTGTTGTTAGCCCAACAGACATTCATTGAGTACATTTTGTTTTGGATCCCTGTCCTCTATAAGCTTACAGTTTCCAAAATGCTTAGTGTAATAATGATTGTGAAATGTGTAATTAAGTTTTTAAGATGCAAAGGATTTATATTACTTAAAATAAGAGCACACTTATGGTCATCTTATAATAACGGCATCATGTGTCCTTTTTTTGGTTGGAGGAAATGTTGGGAGTTCTGTCTAGAGCCTGGATTTGCTGTAATACACGAGTTTCTGTATTTTTCCTTGTTAATTTTTTAAAAATGTTTTAATTGAATCTGGATACATCCAAGTGTTGTATTCATGTGTTTGGTAAAAGCATCTCAAAAGGAGAAAAATGTTAACGATTATAAAGTAATTAGAACTTACTTATGTACTTACAACTCCTTGAGGATACCGACATGGAAAATGCACTATATCCTAGCAATTACTGTTATATTTAGAGTCTAACAAGTTGTGAAATATGGGACAGTTTGAAGTTTTGAAACCTTATTCTATGTTTGTCTATGTTTGTGTCTATAAACACACATTTATTGGGAACCTAGTATGTGCCAGTCACTGTTACAGATGCTGGAGATAGAAGAGTGAACATATTTCTGTACTCATGGAGCATTTTAACGGTGTGAGCAGACAGCAACAAATAAAATACTGTACATGATGATAAGTTCTAGAATTCCTAACATGCCATTTCTGGATCATAACCTCCTTCTCCCAAAGATTACAACTATCTTGTCTTCTGTGGTACTCATTTTCTAGGTTTTCTTTGTAATTATACATTTAATTATGCATTCTGTGAATGCTTTAGTTTTGCCTGTGAGCTTTATACAAACAGAATCTTCCAGTGTGGATTCTGTTGTGCATGGCTTCTTTTGCTCAGCATGGCTTTTGTGAGATGTGGGCAACTAGTTCATTAGTTTTCATTGTATTCGTGGATCAAATTCATCCCATTGTATGAGGACTTAACTGCCAAACTGCCTTTGTAAAAAAAAAAAGTTTGAGTAGTCTTTTTTGGTTTTTATCGGAGAAAAATATTATATACCGCATTCAGTAAGCCTGGTGGGTGGTCATTGGAGTATAACCGCTGTGTGAGAGATAGTAAGCTGCTTTTGGTGTTCATATGAAGTTTGCCTTGAAAAGTCAAAACTAAATTGAGGGTATTTTATGATGAAGGTCTTAAAATTCATCATCTTAAAGTTTATTTTAAGTAGGTACCCACTTACCTGACTCTGATCAGACTAGTAAAAGCCAAAATCCAGTGAAATACATCTTTTGGGAAAACAGGCCTACTTTTCAAAGTATAATTGTAGGAAATCTTTACCATGGTGTCATATAAAGAAACTTTGGAAGATTTATTTACTGGTTGTTGTTTTTAACAGTGATACATTTTGGAGTATCTGATTAAACAAATGTATACCAACTCATATTATTCTGTAGTATTGTCAATAAAATCAGAAGACAGTGGCCGTGGCAAGTATATTTACATTCTAGTTGTAAATACGAGAAATATGTGTCTGTAATAAATATTAGGCCCTTAATATTGAGCACTGATTGTGTGATAAGTACTAACCTAATGTTTTGTGTGCATTATTTCATTTAATCTTAACAACACTGTTAGGTACTACTATAACCTCTTTTAAAACTGAGGAATGTGAGGTTAAATTTACTTGCTCTAGCTAATTGCACATTTGCTTGTGTGCTTTATAATTCATATACGTGCACATGCCTTTATGTTCCTGTGTTCTAAAGGAGTGTCACGGAGATGGATGTGGAATGGTGTTAGGTAAGTTTTAGACCAGACATATAACATGAATCATGAAAGTCGGGAGACACAGGATACTGTGGCCGTCAGAGAGTACAAGCTGATCTGAAAGAAGTGTAGCTATTGCTCAGCTTCTGCTGATTGTTGGCATGGAAGAAGGCGGGCCAGCCAGATCTTCCGGTTTTTCAAAACAGGTTGTAAATCCGGATTTTTATGTATATTATCTTAAATGTTGTCAGCTGATGTCATTTTTATGTCTTTTTATTGTGAAATATAATACCTATATAAAAGTACATAAAGCAAATATACATTAATAAATAATTACAAAATGAGCACCCATGTAAACCACTATGCAGGTCAAGGAATAAAATGTTGCCAGCTTTTCAGAAGCTTCACACCTTGCTGCTTCTTGATATTACTCTAGTAAGGTAGCCACTATCCTGGCCATAAGATCCATAGGTTGTGACCTTCCTAAATAACACCTTTACTCTCCTAAGGCAGTCACTGTTCTGACTTTTTAAGATTCAGATGTTGTTGCATATGAATTCATTCATCTTCATTGCTGTATGGTGTTCTATTGCATGAACATACCACAGTTTATTCATTCTCCTGTTGATGGACTTTTGGGTTATTTCCTAACTTGGACTGTTAAGAGTAATGCTTCCATAATCACTTGTACAGTTTTCTTGGTAAACACACACACATTCCTCTAAAATATGTATTTAGGGATGGAATTGCTGCTGGATTGTTTAGTGTATCTTCAAAATAGTGGATAATGTGATTTTCAAAGAGGTACTATTTTATACCTTCGTCATCAGTGAATGAGAGCTTCTTTTGCTCTGCATTTTTACCAGTGTTTGGTGTTATTAGACATTGTAATTTTAGCCCTTCTGGTGGGTCTTTAGTCCACTCTCATTGTAGTTTAAATTTTAATTTCCTTGACTGGATGAAGTTGATCAACTTTTCATGTTTATAGTCTGCCTGTTCAAGTTTTTTGTCTGCTTTTCTGTGGGACTTTTTCTGTTGATTTATGTTTTTTGGTTAAATGGTTCTCTTAATGGTCTTTTCATGAATAGCAGGTTTTTTTTTAAGTTTATTTATTTATTTTGAGAGAGCACACAAGTGGAGTAGGAGCAGAGAGAGGGGAGAGAGAGAATCCTAAGCAGGCTCTGCAGCATCAGCGCAGAGCCCGGTGCAGGGCTCCAACTCACTAACTGTGAGATCATGATATGAGCCAAGATCAGGAGTCAGATGCTTAACTGACTGAACCACCCAGGCGCCCCTCATGAATAGCAGTTTTTAATTTGAATGTGGTTTGAGTGTAGGGGCACAGGGAAAGGCCAGCAAAGAAAGAGAATTTCAGGAGAGAGCCCTGTCAGCAGGCCAGATCCTGCACAGAAAGATCAAGTAAAATAAGGACTGGAAAGGTTATCATTGAATAACCGTAAGTTTTGGTAGCTTTACTATATAAGTTTAAGCTCTGGAATTTGAATCTTGAGTCTACCACTTAATAACTGTTTTCTCATCCTGAAATGCAGTAAGGATGACAGTACCCATCTTAGGGTGGTTGTGCACTCAGCACAGTACCCAGCACATAGGAAGCTGTTCTGTTAAGCTTTATCTTTTAAAA
Source organism: Paguma larvata (assembly GCA_030068075.1). Taxonomy (NCBI): domain Eukaryota; kingdom Metazoa; phylum Chordata; class Mammalia; order Carnivora; family Viverridae; genus Paguma; species Paguma larvata. Next base: position 122,265,514 of record CM057827.1, on the reverse strand, counting down.
ACATTTTAAGTGAAGCCCATCTTAATATCAGAGAAGAGACATGTATTTATGTATATATTTCTTTGATACTGGACAGGGTCTAGCCCGTAGGAAAGGAGTCTCAGCCCAGCAAGATGTGCTTTGGAACAGAGAAGTTCTTGGGCTCTGAGACTCTTTTAAAAAAATTACTACAGTAGCATTAAGTAAGACATGCAGTCTTTATTCTGATGAATTAGAGAAAAGAATTAAAAGACTATTCCAGATCCAGTGCACAGTGCCCGGTCTGGTGAATGATTGATTAGCAAATTCTGTTCAGTTTTTAACTCTTGAGCGCTTTGTAGTTTTCCACTTGTTCCATCTGTATGGAACCATCCCCTATGCTCCCCCCCGCCCACCATGCACATATACATGTATGTACATACCGTATAGTTGCTCTGGATTCCTGTAATAGCTGCCTAAATATAATACACCCCTTCTTTCTCCTTACTCTTTTTCTAAATTGACTTTCAAAATCCAAATTTTACTGGTTTCCCACCCTAACACACATACTCTCCCTAAAACTCCTAGGTATCTTACTGCCTTTAGAAGTAGAAGACCAAATGCATACTATATGGTCCGTAAACTTCTGGATTATTTGACCCTTGCCTATCCCTCTAGCCTCATCTTGCATCTTTTTCCTTCTTGCTCTGTGTTCTCCAACTATGCTGTCCTCTCTGTGGTTCCGAGCAGAAGTTGCACTTTCTGCCAAGTTTCTGAGTTCCTCTCAATAAAACTGTTTTTCTTTTAATACTTATTTAAGCCTGTGATTACATGTTTAGTTGTGAAATTTTTTGTTCCCCACTGGACTGTAAGCTCTATGAGAACAAAGGTCAATACTGATTGATTATTCACAGAACTTAGCAGTCTCTAGCATAATAAACTCTCAAATATTATTTGAATGAATGAAAGAAGGACTTTCATACCCTAGGGTTCTTGCACATAACTTTTTTTCTACCTGGAAAGCTTCCCTACCTTCATCCCCCATTCATCCAGCATCTGTCCCAATTCTGTTCCTCAAGAAACATGTCCTAAGCCCAGAAATTAGATCAGAATTCTCCTTTAAGCTCTCGGTACATTCCCTTTGTTGCACTACAATAACTTGTATTATTTGTCTGCTGGTTATTTGATTAATATCTGATGTCCTTCCTAGACTTAGAGTGGCCTTTTTAAGACTGTTATTGACTCACTGGTAAGCTACCTAGAAACTCCTAGAAGGTACTAGCACATCTCCAGATCTAGTTGCCTTTTTCTTTTCTGAAGGGAGGGAGCTGCTGGAGTAACCAGCCCATGGAAAGTTTACTTACTGGCCTGGCATCATGGTGGTAGCATTCTTGGTATAGGTCTTTCCTAGATCAGTGATTAAGGAGTGCAGTTGTGATGAGCACCGGCTATTGTATGGAAGTGTTAAATCATTATGTTGTACACCTGAAAGTAATACAACACTGTACGTTAATTAACTGGAATGTAAATAAAAACAAAACGAAAAGAAAAGACATATAGCTGGCCAACAGACAACATGACTGATCATCAGGGAAATGCAAATGAAAACTACAATTAGATAATGCCTTATACCTGTCAGAATAGCTAAGCTCCACAAGAAACAACAGGTGGTGGGGTGGATGTGAAGAAAGGAGAAAGAACCCTCTTGTGCAGTTGGTGGGAATGCAAGTTGGTGCAGCCACTTTGGAACAGTATTGGAGATTTCTCAGAAAGTGAAAAATAGAACTATCCTCTGATCCAGGAATTGCATTACTAGGTATTTATCTAAAGAATACAAAAGTACTAATTCAGTGGGATACCTGCACCCTGATGTTTATGGCAGCATTATTTATCATAGCCAAATTATGGAAACAGCCCAAGTGTCCTCCAACTGATGAATGGATAAAGAAGTGGAATATTACTCAGCCATAAAAAGAACTAAATCTTACCATTTGAGATGACATGGATGGAACTAAGTGAAATAAACCATTCAGAGAAAGACAGATACATGACTTAACTCATGTGAAGTTTAAGAAACAAAACAAATCAGCAAAGGAAAAAAAGACCAAGAAACAACCTCTTACCTAGAGAGGACTGATGGTTACCAGAGGGAAGTATATGGGGGGATGGGTGAAGTAGGTGGTGGGGATTAGGAAGGGCCTTTGTTGTGATGAGCACCAGGTGTTGCATGGAATTGTTGAATCACTGAATTGTACACCTGAAACTAATATTACACTATATGTTAACTGGAATTTAAATAAACCCTTAAAAACAATTCCAGTCCCCTCAAGTTATCTTCCTTTTTTAAAGTGGCAAATTTCAAACCCATTCAAAAGTAGATGAGGAATATAAAGAATCCCCACATTACCATCACCAGGTACAGTTATCAAATTATGGCCAGTGTTGTTTCATTTATCCTTCCAATGCATTGTATCCTCTCTCCCCCGTTATTTTGAAGCTAGTACCAGACTTGTCTTTTCATCATTATTGTGTATATATCTGTAAAAGATAAGAATTCTTTTAAAAAAAGAACTATATGACCATTATGACACTTTGAAAATAAATTCTAAATCCAAAATCCAACATTTAGTCAATGTAAAATTTCCAGTTGTTATAAATACAAACTTCCTTTTTAAATATATTTTTAAAAAATCAGGATCCAAATAAGGGTCTTCTATTGTGGTTGTTTGGTATATCTACTGATTCTCTTAGACTATAAGGTCCCCCCATCTCTCTCTGTCTTTATCCTCCCCGTCCCCCTTGTAGTTTTATTGGTGAGAAACAGGTTTGTTTGTCCTTTTAGAATTTCTTAATCTGAATTTTAATGCTTGCTTCCCCACAGTGCTTACAATGTGTCTCTGCCCTCTGTATTTCCTTTTAATTGGCGATAGAGCTAGAGCAGTTCTACTAGAAATATCATGTGACCCACACACAAGTAACTTAAAATTTCAATAGCCATATCAAGAAATTAAACAGGTGAAGTTAAGGGGCACCTAGGTGTCTCAGTCAGTTGAACGTCTGACTCTTGATTTCAGCTCAGGTCATGATCTCACGGTTTGTGGAATCAAGCCCCTCATGGGATTCCGCGCTGATGGTCGGAACCTGCTTGGGATTACCCCCCTCCCTCCCTCTCCTCTTCCCTCCCCCTTGCCCTTTACCCCACTCGCACACGTGTGTGTGTGTGTGTGTGTGTGTACATTCTTTCTCTCTAAAAGTAAATAAGTATATAAAAACTTAAACAAATGAAGTTAATTTTAATATTTTATTTCATGCATATACCAGAAATATCATTTTAACTGTGACACTACCTTCAGTTTCTCTTTCCTTGTCTTTCACAACCTTGATGCTTTTAGTGAACACTGGTCAGTTATTTTTTAGAATGTTTCAGTTTAGGTTTATGCGATGATACCTCATGATTTGCTTGAGGTTATATGGTTTTGACAAGACTACCACAGACATGGCTTGTCTTTCTCAGTGCATCATGTCAGGAGAAGATATGTCTGGTCTACTTCTTTTATTTTCTCTTCATTTATTAATTGGAATTCCTCTGTAAAGAAGAGTTGCCCCTTCTTCATTGATTTATTCAGTTATTTCTATCAGTATGCATTCACAGATAATTTATTCCATGAGTTAGAATATATTATTATTATTTATGTTGTTGCTTATATTGTTATAGCTTTGGCCACATTTTGTTGTTATATTGTTATAGCTTTCACTCACTAGCCCGCATAAAGTCCTATTTTGAGCACTTTTTATTTTTTCGGTACATGGTTCATGTTGTATTTTCCCTGCCCTTACCCTTGCTTCTCTCACTTATACAAGAAGACCTGATCCTTTTATTGGAGAAAGAATTTATAAACCTTGATCTATATGCCCATTGGTACTGTGGTGGTTGTTCCTAGGCCCTTTCAGCAGTCACAACGAGACAGGCACATAGTTTATAGTTTTTTCCCCCATCCTCTTCAGTTGTATTCGTTTGAAATACGTTTATTTATTTTTAAGTTTGTTTTCTTTAGAGCAAGTGAGGGAGAGATGGGGGGGTTGGGGAGAGAATTCCGGGTAGGCTCTGCGCTTTCCGTACAGAGCCCGATGCAGGACAGGATCCCACACGCTGTGAAATCATGCCCTGAGCTGAAACCAAGAGTCAGACACTTAGCTGACTGAGCCACCCAGGCACCCCTTGGATTAGGTTTATTTGTTAACCGTGTGTATTCTATTTTGGGTAGAACCCACAACCATCCTTCTTGATTTTAATTATTTATTATTTTGGGGTATGTGAAACATTACTATAGTTCAAAGCTGTGCAAAAATATATGCTCAGGAGTGTTAAATCTTCCTCATTACTCCCACTTCAAACCCATTTTCTTTTCCTTTCACCCCTTTCCCACTTAACCTTGTAAAGTAGTTCCTTTAGTTTCTGGTTTGTTATTTCTGTATTTCTTTTGTACAGAGCAACTAAGTACATGTACATAATCTTATATTCCCTTCTTTCTTACACAAAGGGTAGCATGCTATAGATATTCTTGTGCTTTATTCATTTAAAGTATGCCCTTGAAGTTGTTCCATATCAGTTCATAGAAATCCTCATTTTTTATAGCTGCACAGTACTCCCATTGTACAGATGTACCATAATTTTTTCATTAACTAGCCCATATATGACCATTTAAGTTGTTGCCAATATGTATTTGCAATGACAAACATTGTTACAATGAATGACTTTTTACATATGTATATTCACCTTATTGGAGATGTATCATAAAAGTAGAATCTCTGGGTCAAAAGATAAGTACATGTTAGTTTTGTTAGGTATTGCCAAATTCCTTCCAGAAAGGCAGTACTAATTCCCATTAGAAATGTTTGAGACAGATTGTATTCTCAGAGTCTTGCGAACAGACTGTATTGTCACTGTGTTGTCATGTTTTAATTTTTGCTGGTTTGATAGGTAAAAAATGGTATCTTGGGGTTATTTTAACATGCATCTCTCTATGAGTGAGTTTGAACATTTTTTTCAAATATTTGAGGACCATTTTAATATTTTTGTGTGAAATATTTGTCTTTTTTTCCTTTTTAAAATTTTTTCTTTTTTTCTACAATTGTTTATTTCTTTACATATTAGAGATAATTGGCCCTTCCAGGTATATTTTACAAATATTTTTTACTAGACTGTACTTTGTCTTAAGACTGGTTATGGTGTTTTGTTTTCGTGTGTGTATGTTTGTTTTTTGGTCATGTGGAGTTTTTTTTAATGTACCCAGGTTTATTTTATTTCCTGAGAATTTGTAGTTATGGTTAGAGAGCCTTTCCCTGCACCAGCATTAAAGAATTCACTTGAGGGGTGCCTGGGGGGCTTGACAGTCGGTCGAGTGTCTGACTCTTGATTTTGACTCACGCTATCATTTGAGGGTCGTGGGATGGATCCCCATTGCAGCCTGCTTAAGATTCTCCCTCTCTCTCTCCCACTCCCTCTCCCATGCTCACATTCTCTCTCTTTAAAAAAAAAAATTCATTTGAGTTTTCTTCTAGTACTTTTATGGTTTCAGTCGGTCGAGTGTCTGACTCTTGATTTTGACTCACGCTATCATTTGAGGGTCGTGGGATGGATCCCCATTGCAGCCTGCTTAAGATTCTCCCTCTCTCTCTCCCACTCCCTCTCCCATGCTCACATTCTCTCTCTTTAAAAAAAAAAATTCATTTGAGTTTTCTTCTAGTACTTTTATGGTTTTACTTTTTACATTTAGATCCATAATTCTTTTGGAGTTTATTCTTATGCACAATGAGATATAGATCTAATTTTATGTGTTTTTTCCCAAATGAATGCCCCAATTTTCCAGCATCATTTATTAACAAGTACATCCTTTACACCAGCAATTTGAGAGGTTACTTTTCTCATATCCTAATTTCCCATTTATTTTGGGTCCTATTTCTGGATTTTCCATTTTACTCCTGGTCATGCTCCAGTGTCACACTTTTAATTATAGAAGCTTTGTAGTATGTCTTAATTAAGAGCTCTCTAACTCATAAGGCCATTCCCCACCTTATGCCCCTCCCCCCCCCCCCGGGGAGTTTTTGTTGTTGTTGTTGTTTTAATTTGTTAAAGTTAAATGAAAACATTGTATGTGTTCTTATGTCTGGCTTCTTTTGTTCAACATTGAACAACATTGTAAATTGGTTTATATAGTTATAGTTTATTCATTTCATGGCTATATAATATTACATTGACTGAATGTTGTAAACCCTTAGGACATCTGTGCAGTTAGGCTGTCTTTATTGATAAGAATTCTTTTCTGGATATGAACACTGTGTTGGATATATAGATATTAGCAGGTTATTTTTTATTTTTTAGAAACAGATCAAGTATATTACACTCTATGTGTCTGTAATTAATGTTACTTTAAAAACTCAGTTTTACATGAAAATAAATGATGTTGCTGTTTGTTGTATATGGGAAAAGTCCTAAGTTTACCTAAGTGGCTTGCATTAAAACTGATATATTTACTCCATTCCTACCGAACCTTGATTACTGTTGCTAGCTCAGTGGTAAGATTTTTAGCCTTGAGATGCCTGATCTTAGAAGCAAGAGGGAGTTCCCTGATGGAGTGTGCCTAACGAAGGCTTAGCAGGTGGAAACAGCTTGTCACCTCTTTTACCTTAGACATTTTGTGACTTGTTGAAAATTGTTTGAGGGTTTAAAGTGAAGGAAGAAGGCTAATTTTAAAGAAATGTGACCTGTTGAATCTGGAAGTTTGGTCTATTTTTCATTGAGTGCTTTGTTGTGTATCATAGTTTTTCATGCATCTTTAGAAACTGAAAGGATTTTTTAAGTTTTTTAATTTTGAACTAATGTTAGAGAAAAGCTATAAAATATTGGTTTGCTTATATCACTCATCCCTTATGTTTTATATAACCATAGAACAGTTATCAAGGATAAGAAATTAACATTGATAAAATAATAAAATAATATGAAACTATAGACTCTACTCAAATATTGCCAGTTTTTCCTCTTCCTCTTTCAGGATTCCACATTGCATTTGGTTGTTACTTCTTGTTGGAGCCTTTGCATCTGTAACAATCTCTCAGTCTTCCCTCTGTGTTTTATGACCTTTATATTTTTGAAGAGACTTGAGTTGTTATTTTGCAGAATGCCCCTCAATTTGCTTTGTCCAATATTTTCTTTTTTTAAATTTATTTTTATTTTTTTAATATATATATATATATATATTTTTTTAAAGAGGGTGCACGAGCAGGGGAGAGGGGCAGAGGGAGAGAGAGACTCTCTAGCATGCTTCATGCTCAATGCAGAGCCCAACACAGGGCTTGATCCCATGTGACCCTGGGATCATGACCTGAGCTGAAATCAAGAGTCAGCCAACTGAGCCACCTAGGCACGCAATCTGTTTTTTTTGTTTTTATCTTTATTCTTACTCTTACTCTTATTTTTATTCTTATTCTAAGAAGGCTCCATACCCTACGTGGGGCTTGCACTCACAACCCTGAGATCAAGAATTGCATGCTCTACTGACTGAGCCAGGCAGGCATCCATCCCTGTCTGATATTTTCTTATCATTAGAATGAGATGATGCATTTTTGGCAAAATGCTATAAAAATCTTGATGGGTCTTGGTGCATCATATCAAGAGGTTTATAATTTTGGTATGTATTATTGGTAATGTTTACCTTGATCACTAGGTTAGGGTGGTAATTCTCCACTGTAAAGTCACTATATATTTTTTTAATTGATAAATATTTTGGGGGACATAATTTGAGGCTCTGCTAATCCTGCTACTTCTCAAACTTTTACTCACTACTTTTAGCATCTATTTGTGGATCTTATCTGCAACAGTTTGTGGGGTTTGGCTAATGGTAATTTTGTTTCCCTTTATCCTTCCTCATTTGTTAATCAGAATTCCATTGAAGGAGTGCTGTCCCTTTCTCATTTATTTATTTGATTATATTGGTATAGGTTCAAGGATATCTATTTTATTCTTTAGGTCAAAATCTAATAGTATCATTATTTGTCGCTTAAGTTATTCCAGCTTTGGCCATTAGAAGCTCCTTCAGATTGGTTCCTGTGTTCTGTTGACAAACGTCCTTTTTTTTTTTTTTTAGCAGTCCCTTATTAATTTCTGGTATCATATGATATTCAAGGTTCATTTTATATTTTCACCCTGAAAGCAACCACTTCTCCAAGGATTCCTGATTTCTTTTATTAGAGAATCATATTTAGAAATTAGATCTCCATGCTGGTGGTTGTGCTCATTGAAGTGGAGGTTTTTGTTTGTTTGCTTCTAGGCTCTTTCAGCAGCTAGAGCTAGGAAATAGATGTATGTATAATAATCTATGCATGCGTACATGACTCTTCCTGTATCTATGTGTATAGATGGTGTTAGCATGGATTTATCCTGATACCTCCCTCAGATTCCAATCTCAGAGTTCATTTTACCCTTCTCCTTTTCTTATTTATAACTTTTACTCCCAGCAGTAGAAACCCAGCTTTCATTATCTGCAGTGTATTTACGTCTTGGTTTACTTCTGATGTATATACAAAATAGTTTCAACTTATGTCCATACCTCCAAGAGAAAGACTAACTACGCTACAGAATTTCTATACAATTCTTTTTGCCTTTGGCCTTGCAGCATTCCGTCAGGATACTGTTTTCTACAGTTACTTGTGTTCTTTTTCTCCTTGACTTTCTTCATGTGATCCCTTTATTCATTTGTAATACAGTTAGGTTCATACTTGTTTGTATTTCATTTTGGATAATCTCTGCTATTTCCATGTCTGCGTTTTAACGTGTGTGTTTTATTTTGTTTAAATTTTGTTTTGGATACACAAGGGTGTGTGTGTGTGTATACACAGAATATTGTGGTTCTAAGAGTCAGAGTTACACAAAAAGATACACTCAGAAATATCACTCCATACTCATCCCTGCTACCTCAGTCCCTTTCCCCTTTCTCCCTGAAAAGAATTTGAAAAGACTTTTTATTCGTCTTCAGGCCATTAGAAAATGTCTACCTAAAAATAGTTTTTTGATAACTGGAAAGCACTCACAGTTTTCTAGAGTGTCTGTAACTGTCCCAGATGAGAATTTCTCTATTTTTAATGTGCATGTAAGGGTAACTTAGTTAAAGCTGATATGCTTTCAGTTTGCTTAGGATGGAGGCAAAATAGTGATTTATCTGTAAACTTACATTTTAAGGAGACCTCCAACTTTAATCAACCAAAAATTCCAGTTACACTTATGTCTTTTAGCTCTTAATGTTTTCTAACCATATCTATCATTTGTCCCCTGAATTGCCAACCAAGGAGTAGACAAAATAAAGTATTCGAAAATTTAACTGGTGTTGAGTATAGTTGGGTGTTAGCTATTAAATTTTCTTACTTTCTGTTGAGACTGTCATCCAACTCAACATCTATTGAGAGACTGCACTCTTATTTTGATCATTATTTAAGCTTAACCTTAGTGAGTTCTTAACTTGTATTTGAGAATTTTGTCGAATCCCTGAGTGTCTCCAAGATCTCTCTTCATTCGACTTTAGATTTGTCTCTTTTACTACCTCTTGGACATCTCTATTTTGAGAGTTCACGTGACAGCCTTCAGATTAATCCAAATGCTTATTTTCCTTACTTTTTTACACATACTCTAGTCTTTTTCTTTGTACTTCATTTGTATATCAGTGATCACAGTTGAAATTAAATACTTAATTGAAAAGTCAAAGAGGGCAGGGGTCATCCATCCATTTTATTCACTAAAACTTAGGTTGTACTTCTTAAGTTCCTGACTTGGCCTGATCTCAGTAGATGATCTTGCATTTTATTTTGGGTGGAAAATAGCTGAAAACAAAACAAAAACACTTTAGAGAGCAGAAGAATCCAGAAATAATTCAGCATAGCAACTCTGTTCACAAAAGGATTCCAGAGAGAGCACCAAGGGTACACCTTCCTTTACTACTTGATTTTCCTAATGGAGAACAGCAAGTTGTCAAGAGTGTTCAGCTGCCTCATTTAAGAGATAGTACTGACTAAACTAGTCTAGGTGTATATTTAATATTTAAATGTCATGGTTTCCATTTAAAAAAAATTTTAATTTTTTGAGAGAGAGAGAGAGTAGGGAAGGAGCAGAGAGAGAGGGAAACATAGAATTCAAAGCTTAGGCTCCAGGCTCTGATCTTTCAGCACAGAGCCTGATGCAGGCCTCGAACTCACAAACCGTGAGATCATGACCTGAGCCAAAGTAAGATACTTAACCAACTGAGCCAGCCAGGCGCCCAGTAGCTTCTGTTTTTATATTTTGTTTTGGTGTATTCTCTGAGCAATAAATGATGTTTTGTATTATCTCATCGGTTTTCCTCTATCCTCACTGGCTGTTCCTTTGGTTCTTTCTTTTTTCCCTTTCTCTGCTAAAATATTTGTAGTCCACAGGGTCATCTTAGTCCTTGGGTAATTGGATCTTTTCTCTTGGGTTCAATACTACCTCGTTGATTACTTCTAGATTCTTATCTACTCAAGATCTCAGTCTTGATCTTCAGCTCTGTATATCCTGCTCCCTACTGCCTATATCTCTGCTTCAGTATTTCCACAGGCACCTTCCATTTAGGATGTTTAACACTGAATTTGTAATCTTTTCTTCTTCCTGCTTTTTCACTTAGCTGCCAACGTAAAGAGGCCTGTTGGCCATCTTTAACTTCTCCCTCTTTACACCTTAACTTTTTAATTGGTCTTCCTACCTCAAATCCATCTTCCACATAACAGCCTTCAGAATGAGTTTGGGCTGTGTCATGTGATTGCCTGAAATTTCTTCGTGTTTTTCTTAGTGTTTCACTGAGTTTAGAGTCCTTAGCATTATATTACAAGACCTGTTATAATGGCACTTTTGCAGCTTCTCTTTTTACCCTTTCCTCATCCACACATTGTACAACTCACCCATCTCACAGCCAGCTTTATGTGCAGCATCAACAACCTTGCTGATGTGATGTTTCTTTTGAAACATCTCTCCCCAGATTTTTTTTTCCTGATCATTCTCCAAGCTTGAACTTGAACATTGTTTTCTCAGACACTACAGTCTCTGATACAGCAGGCAGAATCCTCCTCTTCACCATTTATGTAGTGTTATAAACTTTCTCCTTGAGCCCTTTAGAGAAGAAGAGGGACTTATTTTGGGCCTCCACAGCACTTAGCATATCTGATAAATATTTATTGAATGAATGAGTGAATAAATAAATGGGTTGCTTTTAAAATTACAGCTATAACAGTAAAATTTAGCTGACTGTAAATCTTATGTATCTAGATAATGTTAAAGAGCTAAGATTTTCCTTCATTTGTAGAATAGTTGCCATATTGTTTTGGATTTGGTTTTCTCTCAGTTATAGGTTCATCTTGTTTTGTCAATTCTTGTGTCTTCCTGTCTTTTCCCCATTTGATCTGTGATCATCCCTAAAGGACAGCAAAACTGCTTACAATGGGGATCTGAAGTTTTGGCAGGAAGCCCTTCAGAGTTGGTGATCTGAGTAGTGTCTTTGCCAGCTGGATCTTAGAACAAAGAAACCAAACAAACTCTTGGCATATTCTGAAATGCAGCTTTTTGCTTCTTCAGAAATTGTGATTCTAGTCAGTTGATGCCGACTTAGAAATGTACTCAGAACTCAGAATTCAGTAGTCACAATTTGTAGTCACTCCTGATGCCTGCAGTACTTCACTAATTATTGAATTTGCAGCAAGTTTGAAATTGGAAGTATAATTGAACTACAGTTAGAATTATAGTCCAATAAATTTAATTTTGGAGGTAGAAAGAACCTTTTACTTGAGATAATTTCATCCAGTTCTTTAATTTTATAGGTAAGGAAAACTAAGGTCACACCTATCTAGTATGGCAGATTTGGGCTCTGATCTCAGTATTTCTCGTCTAATTCATTTTCCATTTAACAGCATCTTTCCAGGTTACTAGGGAATAATAGTGCTGGTATTGTGCTTAAAGGAGTAACACTTTTTCTTTGGTCTTCCAGAGCCCAGGGAATGAGCCTATAGATTTATCAAAAGATTCATGTTCAAGTTATACAATTTTGCATTATTTTTAATAAGAAACGAGAAGCAACTTTACAATAAGGATGTTGGGTTTAAATCATCATTTATTTGTATAGGTAATAGGTGAATGTGATAAAACACTACAAAAGGGGTCATAGTGCAAATGTAATACTCTTAGATATTCTAACAAAAGGAAACCCTCTGCGCCCTTTTTCTAAAGTATCAAAATTCTGTCATTAGTGAACATTTTTTTTTCTTTTTGTAGCACTCATGAAAACAGTGTTTAATAGGGGTCCTTGGGTGGCAGAGTAGGTTAAGCATCTGACTCGAATTGGGCTCAGCTCGTGATCCCAGGGTCCTGGGATTGAGCTTCTGTGTCAGGCTTCCTGCTGAGCATGGAGCCTGCTTAATTAAGACTCTCTCCTTCCCTCTCTCTGTCTCTTTCCCACTTGTGCATGTGTGTGCACGCATGCACTCTTTCTGTCTCCAAAAAAAGAAAGAAAATAGTGTTTATTGGTATAAAAACTGTTTTATATCACTTTTAGCCCTCAATTTCTAAGTGATTTACTGTAAGACTTCCCCCCACATTATATTATTATTTTCGAACATAGTCAAGTCGAAAGAATTTTGCAATGGATACTTGAATCCTGACAAATAAGAGTCTTCCATTATATTTTACTATATTTGCAGTATCACAAATCCATTTGTTCATCTATTCTCTTCTCTCTTCATTGAGAACTCCTCAGAAGGTCTACCTGGTAATATAAACAAACATGGATAGAATTTGGCAGCTTCTGCCACTGAAGGAAACCAAAGGCTAGAGAGAGAGAAGAGAGAGGACATGCTTCGTGATTTAAACTAGGAGTACGTTTTGTTGTTGTTGTTTTGTGGTTTAAGTGGTAGGATTGGCAAGGCATAGTAACTCATTCATATTGTGGATTAAATTGATTTAATGTGCTGGTCAAGAGCCTAACTAACCACCTTTTTAATGTCTCATTCTCTATTGCATAGGTCTCCTTTGTGATAAATCAAGCTAATAAGGCTATGTTTGGCTTTAACAGAGAAGTGAGCTGCTATTACCCTTTCTTGGGAAGCCGTTGAGTTAGTTGAGATGTATGTGCACTTTTCTAATCACTCCAAAGAAACATTCATTTTGATTGGAATGCCAAGAACAATTGTTTTAGTATTTTTAGTTTTTCTCTAATCTGAACAAAATTAATTTCTCTTACTGCAGTTTTCTTCAAGCTTGTACATTAAGACCTTAATGTATTAGATCCCTTACCAACAGTAGAATAACTCCTTTTTATAATTAACAATAAAACCAAAATAATCTCCTTAAATATTATTTGGTTTCCTAAAACAGAGTTAATAATGATATTTGAAGTTTCAAAGGGGATTTGGTGGATGTGGTTTAAAATACATGGCAGTTTATTCTGATTGGGAATAAAGAAAGGAAAACAAAAAGATAAAATACCTAATGAAAAAATATTTTTCCTATTCCCTTCACTTTGAAGATGATCAGTGTTAACATTTTGTGTCTTTTCAGCCTCCTTTACTTACTCATGTTTAACCATAATTAGGATAACAATATATAAGTTGTTTCATAACCTGCTTTTTTCTCCTAACTTTAAATGAATTTACTTGTTTGATTAATATTCTTTAAAAATGGAAAACTTTGTGGTCATTAAAATCATATGGAGGATGATAAGCTGCTTCATACCAAAGAATGTGTTACTAAGGTACTTGCCTGTTGTCAGATCACTTTCCCTTTGCACTGATACGAAAGGGATTAAAAAGGCAGTTGAAGCAATGCTGCTGGTTAAAGTGGATCGAGAAAAGATGGGTTTAGAGCCATGCAAGCAGTTCTCATTTTTAATAAGTCAGCTAAGATTGGACAAACTGGCAATTATTGCAGATATTTTTATCATGTATATTTCAGTAGGACTCTCGATGTTTAGCAGAATTACTCATATCGTTACTTCACACTGATGGAGGAATTTTTTTTAAATACATTAAAATCATGGTCAATTTTTGTGGAAAAAAAAACGAAAAAAACAAAACAGCTTTGTTTCTAGCAGAGGTCTCATTAAAGGGAGGTTTTGCTGCATTTGATTGGAAGATTGAAACAAAATGCTGGTAAGGTTGGTAGTTCTTATCTATGGGAGTGAACAGAGAGGTCCTTTCTCTCCCGTCTCTTTTCATCTGGCAAGAAAGTTAATCTAGTTGCTTTGAATTTAGGGAAGCAGGCTTTCTTTATAATAAGGGATTCATTTTCTAAAGTGGCATTAATCTTCAATTAAAGATGTTGTGGGAAAGGAGAAATGGGTCCATGGCACCTTGATGGGCATATTCTCACAATGCTAATGACAGTAGTGTAATAGAAAACGGATCTTACTTGTGAAATCAGCATTTCTAACAGTGGGTAACCTGTGATGTTCTGAGAATGTCATGCTCAGCATTCTCCCCTTCTACCCTGCCTTTTGTTAATTCTGGAAAGGCCTTTGAAAAAAAAATTGTTTGTAAATATATTTTTAGTAACCCCAGTTCCATAAAATGGCAACATTAAAAGAGACTGTATTATTTAAGCCTCTAAGAGCAATAACCCAATTTCTAAGAAATTTTATTTGAATTAGTGCTAATGCCTTGAATAGTAACTTATTTCCCTTTCTACTAAGAGGTTCTTGACAGGAGGTAAGCCTGAGCTACACTGTGGTTTGAGTAGTACCTGAATTGAAGGTGTGTTTAATTTTATGGTGATTCTTGGGGGTACTTTGTAGTTAATTTATTTTGTTGTTGTTTTGTGTGCCCACGATACATATACTAGAAAAACCTTTCTTTTCTTTCTTTTTTTTCTTTTTTTTTTTTTTTTACTCAGGGTTATAAACAGAGCTTGGAAAGATAATTCTGTAGCAAAACTGAAACTAAGTGGTGCAGTAGTGTTTAACTGTGTGATATTAAAGCAACCAATGTCCAAGCATATCTAATGGTCTTATCTAGTTTCCTGTAACATGTATATTTATACTTACTGAGTTCAGAAGTATTTGACTTTTCCTTCCTTTGCACAGGGTAAGGAATGCTTTTTAAATGTTTTATGTGTCATCAGATATTTTAAAATAATACTATTCCAACTTTTATTCTTTTCTATCTGATGTTAAGTATAAAGTTACAGAATTAACTTGAATGCCGATTTCAGCTGGCATGAAATGAATGTAGAGCAGCATCTGTCCAAATTAAGTTAAAAACAAAGGAAGTTTCTGTGTGTAGTTTCCTGTCTCTTAAAACAAAAACAAAAAGCAAACAAAAGCCGTCCATAATTATTAAACTCTTTTCAGAATATCTAATATTAAGAGTATGAATTTTGGTATTTCAGTGTGCAAATTGTTTGCTGGATTATCTCACTTTATTAAAGACATTTTCTTAACAGATAAGTGATTTGTTTTTCTCTTCCTTTTTCAGAACACAGCAATGGAGGAAACAGCTATATGGGAACAACACACAGTGACACTTCACAGGGTAAGTTTTCTGTTGCAGTAAATAATCTGTGTATAATTCAGGATACTGGCAGCTTTGGAAAACAATAGAGGAAAGCCAGATGTCAGGAAGTCAGAAGAAAGGGGAAAAAAACTTTTCTGTATTCCTTTGTTTAAAATTAGAGTTGCAGTAAATTCTTTATTAAGGTTAAAAGTGAACATGATTACTTTTACGTATATCCTTTAGGTGAGTATTTGTATATTTGTTTTTTTTTATTCCTGACTTGAGAAATTAAGTGATTTATTTTTAAAATTTTGAGTCATCAGATAAAACACATTACATGTTGATGTAAACCGTAAACTGCTTTAGACTTTCTGAGTGTATGTGCATGTATTATAGGATTGGGATTTAAAATCAAACCAGATCATGTGAGTAATAAAACCTTAAAAGATATTTTTGATTCAAAACAAGCTATTGCTTAAGCAGTTGCAGACAGAGAGCAAATAGCAGTAAGCTGGGTAAGAGTTAGAGCTTTGGGGACCCCTAGGTGACTCAGTCAGTTGAGTGTCTGACTCTGATTTCCGCTTAGGTCATGATCCCAGTGTCATGGGATTGAACCCCACGCTGGGCTCTATACTGAGCATGGAGCCTCCTTGGGATTCTCCTTCTCCTCCCACCCCGCCCCACGCCTGGTGCACATGCACACTCTCTCTCCCAAATTAAAAAAAGTGGAGGGGGGGAGCACCTGAGTGGCTCAGTCCTTTGAGCATCCAACTCTTGGTTTCAGCTCATAATTTCAAGGTTTCGTGAGTTCGAGGCCCACGTTGGGCTCTGCACTGACATCATGAAGCCTGCTTGGGATTCTCTGTCTCTGCTCTTCCCGCACTTGGGCTGTCTCTGTCGCTTTCAAAATAAATACACTTAAGAAAAGAAAAAGGAAAAAAAAAAGAGCTTTGTTTGAAGTGAGACTGCTCTGAATTTGAATCCTAGTTCCTTCTTTTCCTTTAGGAACGGGCAAGTGATCTAACCTCCTGAAGCCTGGGTTTTCACAGGTTTAAAATGGGGTTAATGGTGCCTATTTATGCTTAACATGAAGTGCCTTCCATAATTCTCCCCTATCCTGCTTTGAAAAGAGCTAACTCTTCTGATTACTCTTCCCTTCAGAGAATAGAATAGAAAGAGATTAGAGAATATTTAAATACTTCCACTGTTTCTACCAGCTGTATCCATTACTAGGAAAATGCAAAGGGGTAGGTAAATTATGTTCCTGAACTCTGCCCCTGATTATCTTGTGAATGTTTGAGTCTGAACATAACAGATAATGGGTAAATTAATTATTAAAAAACAGTGATTTCAGATAAGATATGGTTGACTTTTTTTTTTGTCTCTGTGGTAAAAGAAATCATTAAATAATAGTAACCTTAACTTTAAATTTTTAAGACTGAAATATGGCCACTCTGAAATGTGCTAATAGGTAGCATTTTTAAATCAGATTAAACATGTTGTAAAATACCTTCATGCCTTACAAGTGTTTAATTGTTTGGTTGTGATACAATTTTGTATTATGTATTCCATTTTATCACATTACATTTATTAATATCTTTATTGCTTTTATTGGTATAATTTGCATAGTGTGACTGTGTACAGTTCTGAGTTTGATAAATTCATATAGTCTTGTAAGCACCAGCACAACCAAAATATAGAACTGTCCCATCACCTAAAACTTTCTCTTGTACCTTTTGTCGTCAACTTTGTCCCATTACCCTAGCACTTGGCAGCCCCTGGTGTGTTTTCTGTTCTATACTTTTGCTTTTTCCACATAGTCATGTATGTGGATTCATACAATATATAGCTTTTTAAGACTAGCTTCTTATCCTCTCAGCCTAATGCATTTGGAGATTTCTCCATGACGTTGCTTGTGTCAGTAGTTTTGTCAGTAGTTTCTCTTGTTGCCGTTATTTTTAGCTCCTTATTGCTTGAGTATTATTCCATTGTATGAATGTAGAATTATTTGGATATTTTGCAGTTTTTTGTGATTATAAATTATCCTGCACTAATGTACAGGTTTTTGTATGAACATAACTTTTCATTTTCCTTGGGAAAATACTTAGGAATGCACTTACTCTGGGTCTTATGGTAAGTGAACATTTATAAGAAACAGTCTGTACCATTTTGCATCTCCACTAGCTGTGCATAAGAGTTCTGTTGCTTTTGTATCCTTATCAGCACTTAATATTACCAGGGTTTTTTTATCCCCGTAACTTTAGCCATTCTAATAGGTGTGTAGTGTGTTTGTCATTGTGGTTTAAATTTACATTTCTCTAAAGACTAAGGATATTCAGTATCTGTCTGTGTGCTTGTCATCCACATGTCTTCTTTGGTAAAATATATTTAAGTCTTTTGCCCACTTTTAATAGGGTTTGTTTTCTTAATATTGAGATATTGTGGTTTTGTTTGTGTTTTTTGTTTTCGTTGCAGTAAAAGACACATAAAATTACCATCTATTCAAGTCCTTTGCCCATTTTTTAATTGGGTTATTTGTTTTAAGTTGTTGAGTTTTAGGAATTTTTTATGATTTCTGAATATTATTAGCTTCTTATTAGCAGATAATATGACTTGTAAATACTTTTCCTCATTCCATTGATCGCCTTTCACTCTGTTGATTGTGCCCTTTTGTGCACTGAAGTTGTTACTGAGTTTTGAGAGTTACTTATATATTCAAGGTACAAGTTATTTATCAGATACTGGTTTGCAAATATTTTTTCCAGTCTGCAGCTTGCTTTTTTCCTTCTCTTAATAGTGTCTTTTTCAGAGCATAAGTTTTAAATTTTGATAAAGTCCAATTTGTTAGTTTTTACTTTTATCAGTCATGCTTTTGAGATGTCTTTGCCAAGCTCAGGGTCACAGGATTTTTTCTGGATGGTTTGAGTAAAATTCTGCATATGTTATGAGATGTGGCAGAGGATTCTCTTTTTTAATATGGATATCCACAGTTTTGGGGGCAACTGTTTGTGAGAAGATTTTCTCTTTTTCATGAAATGCTTTCTACCTTTGTCAAAAATAAGTCTTTCCCTAGTCCATTCTGTAGATCCTGTGTGTCCATCCCCTCTGCCAGTCACTTCTGCCTTTGTTATTATAGATTTATATTAGGTATAGGAATCAGGTAGTGTGAATCCTCCAAATTTCTTTTTTTAATTGTTTAGACTATTTTAGTTCTCTCGCTTTTCTGCATAAATTTTAGAATAATTTCGTCAAATAAAAAAATCAGATTTCTATTACATTAATCTACAGATTAATCCAAGGAGAATTGACAATACTGAGTCTTCCAAACTTTGAACATGATTTATTTTTCCATTCTTTTCTTATTACTGTTTTATAGTGTTCAGCATGCAGATCTTACACACATTTTGTTAAGTACATTACATGTTTCCTGGTACTATTGTAAATGATATTTTTTAATTTAAATTTGTTCATATGAGGAAATACCATTGTTGGGTTTTTTTTTTTTTTAATAACAAACATAACTTTTCTTCTATGTAGTCATGGCATCTGTGAATAGAGACAGTTTTATTTCTTCCTTTTGATCTGTATGCAGTTTCTTTTTCTTGCCTTATCGCACTAGCCAGGATTTCTGGGATGTTATTATTGAATAGGGATGGTAAGCAGACATCCTTGCCATATTCCCAATTTTAGATGAAAACACTCTGTCTTTTACCATTAAGTATGATGTTAGCTGTAAGGTTATTGTATATGCCCTTTACCAGGTTAAGGTCAGCACAGAGCCCAACACAGAACTTGAACTCATGAACTGTGAGATCATGACCTAGGCTTAA
Organism: Paguma larvata; assembly: GCA_030068075.1. Lineage (NCBI taxonomy): Eukaryota > Metazoa > Chordata > Mammalia > Carnivora > Viverridae > Paguma > Paguma larvata. The sequence continues at coordinate 122,246,195 of CM057827.1, read as the reverse complement.
GTCTGATGCTTAACAGATAGAGCCACCAAGGTGCCCTGCCATTGCCTAGTTGTTACAAGTATTAGCTGAGGTTAGCATATGAATTAGTTTGTTGGTATAATCATTGTCTTGCTTTTTGAATACTGAACAACTTTGCATTCCTAGGCTAAATTCTATTTGGTTGTGATATATTTTCATTTTATATATTAGGTTTTATTTGCTAATGTTTTCTTTTTCTTTTTTAATTTTTTTGTGGTGGGGAGAGAAGGGGTAAAGGGGGAGGGAGAAGGGGAATCTTAAGCAGGCTCAGTGCCCAGTGCAGAACCTTCATGGGGCTGGATCCCAAGATCATGAGATTATGACCTGAGCTAAAATCAAGAGTCTGGTGCTTAACCGACTGAGCTACCCATTAGTCCCTGTTTGCTACTGCTTTCTAAAGATACTTATTTCTGTGTTTAGGAGGGATTGGGGTAGGACTTTTTTCTTCTATTGTTTTTGTCTGGTTTTAGTTATCAGGGAAAGCTACTAGCCTCAAAACCAGCTGTTGGAAAGTATTTCTTCCTATTGTGTTCTCTGGTAGAGTTTCTGTATAGTTGATGTTATTTCTTACTTAAATCCTTGATAGAATTCACCAGTGTAGCCATCTGGTCCTGGAGGTTTTGTTTGTTTGTTTTGTTTTGTTTTTGTTTTTTCTGGGAAGGCTTTTAACTATAAATTGTTTCTTTAATTTTATATAGGACTATTTAAGTTATATATCTCTTGTTAGTTTTTTGGGTAACTTTGGTAATTTGTATGTTTCAAAGTATCTGTCCCTTTCATCTAAGTTTTCAAATTTATGGACATAAAATGGTTAATACTCCCTTATTCTAATGTTGTAGCATCTGTTATAATTTTTTCATTTCTGGTATTGGTTACTTATATCTTTTATTTCTTGGTCAGTCTAGCTAGAGGTTTAACAATCATATTGATCTTTTCAAAAACCATATTTTGTTTTCATCAATATTCTTTATTTTTTCTGTTTCATTGATTTCTGCTCTTATTTTAATATTTCTTTTCTTCTGCTTACATTGGGTTTAAATTGCTGTTCCTTATATATTTCTTTAGGTAGAAGTTAGATCATTCAAGACCATAGAGGTAATTTGGCATTATCATATTATGTTTGTTTTTTCCTCATACCTTTTAAGTATAAATAAAAGAAGACACAAATTAGCTAGTTTGTTTCTCCTTTCTGCTATTTTACCTGGTTTGGTTAGGTTTTCAAATATGGGGAAATGCTAAGTGTATTTACTACAGATCTGTATTTCATTAGCTTAGGTAAAGTAGGTAAAGATCTTGAATATCGAGAAAACCGAATCCAGTTTTCTGAATGTGTTAGAAGTGTCATACCAATTCATGGGTAGGTATAACAACTAGGCAAGTCTGAGTTTTCTATTTAGAAGAGTAGTGTAAGTTCTGTTCTGTAGATGACCTCTTCTTGTACCTTAGTTTTCTTTTGCTATGAGAAAGGTACCAGCCCAGAAAAATGTCATCAGAAGATACATAGAAACAAGTTTATAACTAATAATACTTTGGTTTTTAAACATGTTAACTGTTGTACGGGGAACATAGACCCATGTGGCTTCTGGACCTCATCACAGAGACTGTGACAGAATGGTAGTTCTCAACAACCATTCCTCTAGGAATTTTTTTTTGGTTTTTGTTTTCAGGAATTGTTTTTTAAATGTTTTTAAAATTAGCCTTGTCAGTACAAGTTGAGGCATCTATGCCAAAGCATAATTCAGTTGACTTCATTCTCTGAGGCTATAGAACAGTACTTTCAAATCTGATAGTCTTTTGGTGTCTGAGTTGATCCAGAATACGATTTAGACTATTTTAGAGCATTATCAACAGACTGTATTTTGAAGTGCCAGATGATAAATAAACACTTTATACTTTGTAGACTGTAAATTTGTTACAGCTCCTCAACTCTGCAGTTGTATTGTAGAAGCAACCACAGACAATAGGTAAACAAATGGATATGGATATGGCTATATTCCAGTAAAACTTTATTTACTTACTTATTGGGCCTGGAGGCTATAGTTTGCTGACCACTGACCTAGAGCAGTGGCTCTCCAGGTTTACTGTAAAGAAAAATCAATTTGGTAATCCCCCAATGAACAAAGAGGTTCTGATTCATTTCATTTGGAATGGGGCCCCTCATATGTGTTTTTTAAAATGTTCCAGTTTGAAATGAAAGACCACGGCCTCTGATATCACGTTTTTTTTAGTGGTTTTTTTTTTTTTTAATGTTTATTTATTTTTGAGAGTAGCAGGGAGGGGCGTGAGAGAGGGGAACAGAGGATCTGAAGCAGGCTCTATGCTGATAGCGGGAAGTCTTACGTGGGGCTTGAACTCATGAACCTTGAGATAGTGATTTGAGCTGAAATCAGACGCTTAACCAAGTGTGCCACCCAGGCACCCCTGGCGTTGCATTTTTAAGAAACATGGACAAAAGATGAGAAAGTCATTCTCCTTGAGGTAAGCTCGTGGACTTTTAGCAAGAGTAGTGAGTAAAGAAGATAACTTGAGGCTGTATTCTTTTGGCAATAACCTGGAGCATAGATACTGAGTATTGCCAAATAAGGTCAAATCATATTTTTTGACATCTGATAGTGATAAGAAAGGTGGAAGTAACTTTTTTTGAAAGAATAAAATTACTGTGGTTTAAAACTCAACGTTTTCTCCTGTTTATTGTCAGGAATAATATATGATGGTGTTTCTGTATTGTCTCATTCTTCTTTTTGAGTTCTCAGAGGAAACTTTCTTAGAAAGTTAGTTATTCTTAGAATATTAGAAACCACTGAAATCCTATTTAATCTTCAAGGCTAAGTAAATTTTTGGTATTTCACTGTATGATAAGCATAGAGAACAAAAACAGGAAGAACTCCTTGCCTCATGGATTCTGGTCTCCCCATTGAGCCTCAGTGACAGATGAATATATTCCTTTGGTTATTGTCTACCCCTTCTTTTACTGCACTGTAATTTCCTTAAGGGTAAGAAATCTTAATTTCCTATCCCCTTGGTGCTTGGTACTTGGTTATGTCCAATAAAACTTAATTCCCTAGAAGGTAAGCCTATTCAGTAAAGTCACTCTTAGGAAGTCTGTATAGCAGCATTGTCCAATAGCAATAGAATGCAAATGCAAAACCACATCTGTAATTTAAAACTTTATAGTCTTCACATTAAAAAATGTAAAATACAGGTGAAGTTAAAATATTTTAAATGCATCAAATTAAATAAGTTTATAAAATTTTGTTTAAAATATCGTTTTCTATACTCATTATTCAAAAATTGATACTTTTTTTTCTCATTTTAACTCTTACACTACCAGTTTACATTTTACAATTTCAGCACATTTCAGGTAGGACTAGCCATGTTTTAGGTACTTGGTCATGATGTGTCTAATGGCTGTCATATTGGCAAGTGCAGGTCTGTAGGTTGAGATGGTAATTGCATTCAGAGGGTCCTGTATTCCACCTTTCTTGCCACTGTGACACACCCACACACTTTCTTTAGTTTCAGATGTTCTCTCTTAGAGAATGCATATATACATATATTTATGATCCTTCGAACAATTAAGTAAATTCTTATTTAGGAATTTAAAGGAATGAGTTGGTCATCTTTTTTATTTTCATAAGCATTATTTAAAGATTATCTGAGTAATTTATATACTAAAGAATTAAGGGTAAAAGTTGAAAGAAAGGAACCTAGTTAGGAGATATTCTAAAGATGAGCAGTCAAGTGTGTCAGCTAGGGAGGTGATTGAATAAGAAAACTTGGAACAAGGTGCGAAGACAGTATGGTGGGGGAAAGTATAGTTTTTCTAACTGATGGTGCTGGGACAACACCCAGCAAAATAAAGAATTTGGAATCCTATCTCATTCCATGTACAAAATTATCTTGAAATGGATCATAGACTTAAATGTTCAAGAGCTAAAACTTTAGAATTCCTAGAAGAAAACGGAAATAAATTTTTATGACCCTGGGTTAGGCAGTGGTTTCTTAGATGTGATGTTAAAAGCACAAACAACAAAAGAGAAAACAGATAAATTGGACCAGGTCAAAATTAAAAGCTTGTGTTTCAGAGGACACCCTCAGGAAAGTGAGAGGATCACCCACAGAATGGGAGAAAATAATTGCAAATACATATCTGATAAGGGACTATGTCAAGAATATATAAAAACTTTGCAACAACAGTAAAAAGGCAAGTAATTCAACTGAAAACAAAGAATTTGAATAGACATTTCTCTAAAGGAACTACTCCTCCCTCACCCACACCCCCTTTTTAAGGAATCAAGAAATGCTTTAACATAAATGACTGGGTAAACCTTTCCTGTAAAGTGTCAGATAGTAAATTCTTTCAGCTTTGTGGGCCATAGACAGGGTCCCTGTTGCAACTACTCAAGGCAAAAGCAGTCATGATGATATGTAAAGGAATGGGCATGGCTAGTGTTCAGTAAAACTGGACAAGAAACTGAACAGATTCCAGGCCTCTTACCATAAATTCAGCTTCTCTACCAGGCAGATAGAAATATTTAAGTTATTGCTGCTCATGGGTACTTATGGTTTCAAAAGGATAAAATATGGTGGAAGTACAATTCTTTGATTCTCTTCCATCCAAAAGCTATAACTGTATGTGTGTGTGTACAAACAAATAAATAAGATTGTATATATTGCCTTCAATCCCTTCCCTCACCACCATAATAAAAAACATTATCTTGGACATTTTCTCATGTAAGCATATAAAAGTCAGCAATCTTTCGGCACACCTACAAAGTGTTTATGGTAAAAATACAAGAGAAAAAATGGAGTAATTTGCATTTCTTTTGAAAATCCTTTGGGAAGGCAACGATGTTAGTCATTTAGTGAGTCCGAACCATAATTATTCTGCCACTGTCAATTTTGATTACTGAACACAGTACTAAAACTTTTTACATGTGCTATCCTTATTCTTCTCCCCATTTTAAAAAATGATTTTTACTATATGTAGCTCATGTAGCTTTTAAATACTTTCATTCTTTTACCCCTTAATCCTTACTTAGAAGTAAGTATATATGCTTCTCACCAGTCCTCTCTGTGTGTCTAGTATCATTTTGATTGTCAGAAAGTCATTTTCTGTTAGATTCTTTAGGAAGAGATCATGAAAACAGTATTCTCTGTTTTAGCTTGTTTATTACCTCATCTGTGCCTTTTATACATGAAGATCCGTTCTGCTGAATGTAAAATCCTTGGCTTACTGTTTCCTTTGAGTATTTTATTTTATTAAAAAATATTTTTTAATGTTTATTTATTTTTGAGAGAGAGAGACAGAGAGACAGAGCACCACCAGGGGATGGGTAGAGAGAGAGGGAAACACAGAATCCGAAGCAGGCTCCTAGCTCTGACCTATCAGTGCAGAGCCTGATACAGGGCTCAAACTCACGAACTGTGACCTGCGCTGAAGTCAGACACTTCACCAACTGAGCCCCTAGTTTGTTATTGTTGACAAACCACTTTGTGTGAGGCCCCTGCAGGGTTGTTCTTAGCTGGAATATGTAGATGAGTACGTGAATCCCTCCTAGACTGTGCCTTGCTACCCAGGCTACTTACAGTGCCATTTGTTAAGTAGCAAAAGTGTGTACCTCTTCTACCATTGGAAAAGTGGTTTGGTTTTATGAATGAGGTGATACTGAACTTGGATTCTGATGAACTGATGCTTGCAAGACTGATGAGATACTAAAGGAATCCTAGGTGTAGAGAGGAGATGCAAAATAGAGTTTGCTGATGTATGACATGCTTAAGCAGAGATCCGTGGTTCTATGTGTTTAGAATAAAGACTGGAGTGCTGGGAAGCAAGTTGGAGTTGTATTTCACAATGCTTCATACTGAAGAATTTGAACCTATGGCCAATGGAATGACAGAAGTGGATTTGTTTTACAGTGATAACTTTTCATGAGTGTCTGAGTGAAATTATCTCTCTCCTCTCTTTCTGCCCCTCCCCCTGCTCATGCTGGCATGCATTCTCTCTCTCTCTCAAAGTAGGTAAATAAACTTAAAAAAAATAACTCTTCAAACATAAGGGAAGGTAAGAAACCTATTGAGAAGGCCAAATAAGACAATGGTGAAGGTAGGGGAAGTGTGGAATAGTTGAAACCTTGGAAGTTTTTTTTTTTTAAAGTTTATTTATTTTGAGATAGAGGGAGAATGTGCATATGTGAGCAAGGAAGGGCAGAGAGAGGGGGAGAGAGGATCCCAAACAGGCTCCATCCATACCATCAGCCCAGAGCCTGATGTGGGAATCCATCTCATGGACTGTGAGATCAGGACCTGAGCTGAAATCAGGAGTCAGACACTTAACCAGCTGAGCCACCCAGGCACCACAGAGAGCTTTGAAGTTTTTGATTACCAACCTGGTCTGAAGTTCACAAACCATTAAAGTCTGAGGTTCTCAGCCCTGGTTGCACATTAGAATCACTTTTTAAAAAATGCCTACTATCTCCTCTCTTCCAATTTTGTTTAATTGGTTTGAGGTGGGGAGTTGTACATCAGCAAGCACTTTGAAACTTCTCAAATGATTCTCATCCCCAGCCAGATTTGGGGATCACAGACTTCTGGGCAGTCATTAAATGAACTGTAGCAAGTGCTAATCCAGGAATTCCCTGCCTTACTAAGTGCTGAAGCTGCACTGAAGCAGTGGTCCAGGCCAGGTTTTCAACCCTGGCTCACTGCCAGCCAAAAACTACACTTAAATTTGCTCACAGGTGAATCTTAAGGAAAATATCTTCCCATCTCTGTCTTTCTCATTGAAAGTTCCTGACATTTTCAGCATTTCTTTAATGCTGAAAAAAATTTCATAATTTTTTGTGTTATTTAAAAATTTTTAGGGGCGCCTGGGTGGCTCAGTCGGTTGAGCGTCCGACTTCAGCTCAGGTCATGATCTCACCGTTTCCGAGTTCAAGTCCCGCGTCGGGCTCTGTGCTGACAGCTCAGAGCCTGGAGCCTATTTCGGATTCTGTGTCTCCCTCTCTGTCTGTGGCCCTCCCCTGCTCATGCTCTGTCTGTCTCTCTCTCTCTCAAAGATAAATAAACATTAAAAAAAATAAAAAAAAATTTTTTAATAAAAGAATTACTAAGCAAGATGTAAATGAACGATATAAAAGTATATAGAATAAAAGATTAGTTTGAGCCTCTTGCAAGGAGAAACAAAAAAAGAATAATTTGCTTAAGTATTTTTCAGATGAGTAAGGCATCCTTTTATAAAATCATGATGGATAAAATATCCATTGAAAGTGCAAAACTGGCCAATAGATACTCATGTAACAGAGTACAAAAAGTTTATTGATATTCAGATTGTGCATTGCGGCTATTAAGAAACTAATACGAAGTTTTGGTATAAAATCAAACAATATCCATAATAACCTAAAAAGGATACTAAAATAATTCTTCCTTTTTTAAATATGAAACTGGATTTTTTTCATGTAATTTACTAAAAAGCACATATTACAGTTGAATGCATTTTCTTGACTTTTTTAAATTTCTTACTAGTGAATGTTGGATTTTGTCAAAGGCCTTTCAGGGTCTCTGGATATAGTCATAACAATATTTTCCCTTTAAATTTAATAATAGGATATGTGATACCAGTGAATTTCCTTATATAAATCCCTTTGTCATGGAGTATTTGTGTGATGTTGCCCCATTCTTTTTTTGGCTTAATATTTTTTGTATAGATATACATAAATCATGTTGGGCTTTAAAATTTGTAGTGGGGCTCTGTCTTTTTAGACAGTCACTATCAGAGTTAGATACCAGTATTCTAGTTGCTTTATAAAAAGAGCTTAGAAGCTTTCCTTCATTTTCAGTGCTCTGGGACAATTTATGGAGCTTTGAGGCTATGATGTTTTGGTAGAATTCCCCAATGAAATCATCTGTGGCTGGTGCTTTTTTTTGTGGGATAATTCCCTCATAATTTTCTCTTATTTCTTTTCCAGAAATTGCATTGTTTAAATTGCATTTTTAATCTCAGATAGAGTTTTTTCAATCAGTATTTCCCTAGGGAATTGTCTGGTTCATCTAGGTTTTCAAACGTATTTGAATTTGTTCTGTAAAGTAGTTTCTTATATTTCTAATTCTGTGCTAACAGTTGTTTCATTCTAATCGTTTCTTATTTTTGAAATTTTAGGCCTGTTTTGAAATTTGGATATTGTCTGTCTTCAAGTTACACTAAGGGAATGGTTTTGTGTAGTGATTTGTTCTTGTAGTATTATTTTTGGGAAGATATATAAGGAGACAGACTCAGATGCCATTGTTTTTGGCTACCTAGATGTTTTCATGTTTATTTTTTTTTTCAGCATTAACCTTTTTTCACATTAGCTTTATTGCAGTGTAATTTACATACCATAAATTCACCCTTTAAAGCATACAGTTTGATGGCTCTTAGTATTTTCACAGAGTTGTATGACCATCACCAGTCATTCCTTCAATATTTTCATTACCCTAAAAAGAAATACTGTACCATAAGCTATTACTCCCAATCTCTCCATTCTTTCCCATCCCTCGTTTTAGACAACACCACTTACAGATTTGTCTTTCTGTTTTTATAGATTTGTCTTTTCTGAATATTTCTTATAAATGGAATTATACTGTATGTGATCTTTTGTGATTGGCTTCTCTCACAGCATGTGCTAGTACTTCATTTCCTTTTAGTGCAAATAATATTCCATTGTGTGGATATACCACATTTTCATTTATCCATTCTTTGAATAAATAAACATTATCCATGTTGATAGACATTTGGATTGTTTTTCCCTTTTTGGCTATTATAAATGATGATGCTATGAACATTTGGGTTTAAGTCTTTGTATGGACGATGTTTTCATTTTGGAGTGTATATACATACCTACAAGTGGAATTACTGGTGTTTATTCTTTTTTAAGGAGGTTTTCTCTTTTCAGTCTTGCTACTTCAGTAGGCTTTAGGGTGGAAGGAGGTGGGAGGTCATGACATATGCCTAGTCTGTGGTGGATGAAGTCTCCTCTTTTTGTGAACTCGACAGCCTATATCTTCAGGTGGTTTGGATGGTAGTCCATAGTGTAATACAGTATTATATGAAAACACACTCCTCTGCTTTAGTGATTCTGGAACCCTAGAAAATATTTGATGTTTCTTTAGATGACTCTGATGCTTTACTTCATTTCCTTTCAAGGGAATGGTGTGGATTTCTTTAAGATTAGTTAATTTTTTAATAACTTGGAAATAGTTTGAATTTCTTTTTTGTATTGGTATATCTTTAGTCATTGTGACTAAGATTTTCAACTCATTTAGAAGTATGTCGTATATTATTTCTTTTAATTAAAAATATATTTTAAAAAGTTTGATAGGGTTCTACTTTCTGTTATACGCAATGTATGTGTAAGACATTATTGTAATGTACTACTTCTAAAGATATTCTTAGCATAATTGAAGGAAGGTGAAATAACATATTTGATTTTCACAGGTATTGGTATTTTATTATACAAAATGGCATCAGATGTTTATACTAATCATTTGGTCTGTATTGCCAGTATTTGTGATGATCATACTGGTAACACTGCCAATACCTCAGGAACCCTTCTGACACCTTCTCAAAATCAAACATAAATTCAGGATTTCATTGTTCAGAATTTTAAAATGTATTTTAGTACTTAAAAAGCACTCATGTAATTGTCAATTTTTAATATCCTTTTATGTCCAGCATTGATTAGAGCATGCATTCCCCTACTAGGAGAGATCATTCTGATATGAATCTACAGAATCTACACAAGCAGGTGTTTGGATCATAGGTGTAATAAGAATGTAATTTTTATATTTAAACTTTTTTATATTATAGAGTATGATATAATGAACAGTTACTTTTCATACTAACATTGTTTTCCTGTAATTATTACTTTAGGCTCCCGGCTTTGGATTTGGAATTGCAATATCTGGTGGAAGAGATAACCCTCATTTTCAGAGTGGGGAAACATCAATAGTAATCTCAGATGTGCTAAAAGGGGGGCCTGCTGAAGGACAGCTGCAGTAAGTGCATTTGCTCTTTTGCCTCTGTTACAAACACTGTTTGTACCCTTGGTCACTGGCATACAATGCTAGTGATTTCTTTCATATATATTTCCATTTATTGTCTATCATAGATGGAAATCTAGTATCCTTTACCTTAAGTTAAATAGATGGTCACTATAAAAATAAAAATGGTAAAAAAAAAAAAAAAAGCTTCTTATGCAGTCTGGGGTGGAATTTAGCCTTCAGGAACCTCTTACCCGTAATCTTGTCCTTTTTATTAAGATAAGCAAGAGAAAGAGGCAGAAGATATACCAGCTAGCAAAAAAGTGAGCATATAATCAGGATTGAAAGCAAATTGGAAGTAGAAGGACTTTATTATTTTTTTTTTTTTAAGAGAGTAACTTTTCCAGCTATGCCCTGTAATTGTACCACCAAAAATCATTTTTTGTATTGTGGTACCTGTTTACTCTTATGTAAAAACATAAGATTAAAAAAAAATTAATGGTCTATGATTAGTTACTTGCTAAAGGTTGTTATAGGAGATCGGAAAGTATCTGACATTATTGTATCATCTGATGACAAATAGATTGGCCTGTAATTAATATATTTTTGTGGAAGTATCCATCTTGAAAGTATATTCACAAATTGTATGTTTTTTTCTAACATGTTGTTTTGGTGGCCTTTTTTCCTTAGGGAAAATGACCGAGTTGCAATGGTTAATGGAGTTTCCATGGATAATGTTGAACATGCTTTTGCTGTTCAGCAGCTAAGAAAAAGTGGGAAGAATGCAAAAATTGTAAGTATCTTTTACCTTTACTTTAGTAAGAATATCAGTTTTATTGTTGAAATGTTTCTGGTGTTTGAATTCATCTTTCCCCTTTAAGAAAATGAAAACTGATCAGTAGTTGTAAAGTTAGCTTTTACAAGAGTGTTTTTTTTAATACTGGTGATGTGTTTTATCTCTGTGTGTATATACACAGAAAATATATTTTCTCAAAGTTTAGATACTAGGATTTTTTTTTCAATTGATAAAGGAAGGCAGTGATTGAAAGGTCACCTCTTTATGGCTGAATGTTCCCTTCTAAGTTTTTAAGTCAGACTGAATCTTGCTTGGCATGTAGTCCGTTTGAAATATTTAGCCCTGTTTTCTGTTACAGGATTTGTTTAATGGGCAAGTTTTACATTGTTCTTTGAACACATACATCATCAACCACTTTCCTTGTTACTGTGGTACAGTTTGAGGAGAGAGAAAGTGGTAAGATTTTCTTTGTAGAGTTGCTGAGGGTGCATTTTGATGTTACTGTTTTAGTATAGAGCTAGAATCTTTCTTCTATTTCATTATTTCTCTAAGAAGTCCACTTTTTTTTTTTTTTTTAGTCAGAGGAAAGAAGTTCAATTAACTCTGATAACTGGTCTCAAATCACAGTTAAAACTAAGCAAATGTGGCACAGCATAGATTTAATGTAACCGTTCTATTTAAAATTATATCTATGTTTAGGAACACAGTAGCTATCCTACCCACTTTGCTCCTTCCCCCATTCTGCCCATCTAGCCTATGAAAGGACTGATTAAGGCACTGCTTTGAGCCTTTAGTTCAGGTATAAAGAACAGGAAGAAGAGGCTGGGTAGGCAGCTAGGTGGTTTGTCCTGTCTTGTCTGTTGAGAACTTTTCTACTTCCCAGCAGACATTCAGAACCACGGTGGGCCCAGCAGAAGGGAGAGGGCTGGAGTGAGGGAAAGGCCTGCACTGTTTTGGCTTTGAGGATTGGGTAAGAGCTAGGAGGTGTGTTCCCTGAGACTGTGCACCCCACAGTTGCTAAGCCCTCTTCCATCATGTAGGCTTCTGTGCTATATGGTTTACTTCTGCACCAGTGTCATTGCTGGTGAGGTGAGAGTTTTCTCAGATTGCAGTAGACCCACTATTTAGTTACTGCATTCCAAATGACATCTTCTTTTGGGTATATATATTTTCACAACTTGATTGTAGTCATATTTTTACACTATAGTGTTATTTTTAAATCACAGTTCATATACATTCTGGCTAGTGTGTGGTAGAGTTTTTAAACGGTTTTTATAACATGAGATTGTATTATTTATAGAAGCAGATTGCTAATTTTTATAATTGTTTATCTTTATAGATTAAGTTTTAGCGTTCTTGCCTTACCTGCTGATGCTGAACATTGTTATTATTTTTCATAGTTTTTTTCCGTTGCATATTCAAAGGCGAGCACCTTAGGTAAATTGGGTTTTTCTCCCTGTGTCTGAGGTTGTGAACTTCATCTTTTTAAGCTCTGTTCCTCTGAAATGTTGAGCCGTTTTGTTTGCCATGCAAAATATTCAACATACATATTCCACATTGATAATGGATCTAAGAAAGTTATATTCCTACACTATAGACTTCTCCCCATAGAAATCATTTTATGAGAAGTAGGTCCAAAACCTGTAGTGTATTTGAAATAGGAAAAGGATTTGGGCAGCTCAATGATGGATTTTACTCTGACTGTACTTAGCTATGTGACTTGGAAAGGCAAAATAAAACCCCAGTGTCTTAGAATGTGTTCTTTCATTGTGAGGTGTCTTTCTAAACTCTCAACTCATCCCCAGCCATAACCAGAACCTCAAGGTCATTCTAAATATTGTTTTTGCTTTGTTTAGTTTTGTTTTTTTCAGTTCTGAATAACCAGCTTCTCTTCCTTCCTCCCCAGTATACTGATCTGTTTTCTTCCCTGTGCTCTTACATTAGGGTGGTTGGTTATTTCTGTGATTTTTCTTTCCATTAACCAAGAGCTCCTTGGGTCTTAAATAAACTATTTCTTTTCTGTTAAACTAAAATGTTAGAACTCCTTTGATAGTATAACTATCCTAAATAGGCTTAATTTAGTTTAACAACAAGTGATGTTGGAACTAGTTTATGACACAGTGAGCTTATATAATTTTTACTAAAATTCCAAGCGTCTTAAAAAGGCATTATGAAGTAAATGAGCAGAAGCCCCTCCTAGAGATAACATCAGGGTATCTCCGTGTGGTTATGTAGCATTTCACCGTATGTACGTGCTTAACTAACCCATTCATTGATGAGCATTTCAATGTCCAGTTTCCATAAGTATTAAAAAAAATACTGTGTTGAACATCATTGTTTTTCTGTCTACTTATTCAGGTACTTTGTAGAATAACTTCTTAGGAGTGGGTTCTCAGAGGGCATGAGTGATTTGATATATGCATCACCAGCCCTTCAGACTATAGGGCATTGAGAGTCTAATTTCAGCAACACTTTTTAAATCTTTGCCAAAGAAATAGACTGAACATAGTACTTCAAATGAACTATTTTGCAGTACAAATGAGTTTGATCATGTTGTAGTGTACATACTGCCCATTTTTGTTTCTTCTTTGCTTCTTCCTTAGCATTTATATGCTGGTGATTGTTGTACTAGGGTGTAGTATATATTAGGATTATTAGCCTTTTGCGATAAATACTGCATATATTGTTTGCCCATTTCCTTTTCTGAGTGTAAGTTGTTTATGGTGATTTACGGGAGGGGTTTGTTTTTATATCATTTTGTTTTGACATTGAAATGTTTTCATTTTTATGTTGTCATGTCTGTCAGATGTTCACTTGGTCCCCTCTGCCTTTGGTGTCAGCCTTACAAAAGCTTTTGCCTTTTACCAGTTATGAAAGCGTATATCCTATAATTTATGCTAGGACTTGTGTAGAATTTCATTTTTTTTATTTTACATTTGAATCTTTAATTCAGCTAAACTGTCTTAAAGTAGGCATTTCCCCCTAAATTTGTTTCACAGTTTTCAGTGTTAAAATCAAGCATAGTTGCCAAACTTTCTAAGTATCTTCTTGTAAGTTTACAATCATTAACTGTATTATAAATCGAGAATTGTAACAGGATTGGATATTTTTCAATAAGTTAAGCACTTACTGGTTGCAAATATTTCATTATGTGTACAGTTAAATGCCTGGCAAGGATCTTCTCTAAAGAACTTTAATCTTAATAGGATAGATGGGTACCCACAATCGTAACCATAATGCACATCTGAGAATGAAAAGAGTTTCAGGTACAGTAGATTTCCAAAGAAGTGACAGGCACTCTTTTGGGGGAAGACATGGAAAGCTCAGAGTGCTCATCTGGTTAGTTTGGTTTTGTTTGTACATAACTAGGGAGGAATTGAAGATTTAAAGTAATAGAGCAAAAGTGTTGCTTCTGAAACAGTATGTTGGAGATTGAAATAGAGGTGAGACTAAAATGCAGAGTCAGGTAGGAATGCTTTATAGTAAATTTTACTTGATAAGGGCCTGAGCTGTGGGGCACAGAGGGTGGAAAGACAGGCAGCCTTCTCTCAGTTCGTAACAGGGCATTGGCTCTCTGACCTTGCCATGTATAGGCATCTTGCTGCTGCTTCAGCTTCAGTGTTGTTTCCTCAGAAGGGCCTTCTCTTATCACTGTTGGTGATAGTAAGAAGCCACAAGCACCATTAAGGATACAGCAGTCCTTTGAAGAAAATTAGCCACAAAGGGAGGAGAACTTAGAAATGAGTAGCAAGACAGAGGAATAGAAGAGTAATTAGCAGATCAGTAGTAGAGGACAAATTTGAGGGAGAGATTAAAGTTGTAAGTACGCTGAGGGGTTGTTATTAATGAGGATGGTCTTAGAGGTGGGTAGGGATGAGAATAAGAACTCATATGGGAAAATTTTGTTTGTACAAGAAGAGGGTCAGCTTGGTCTTTGGACCCTGAAGGAAAGAAGACTAAACAAATAAAATACTGAAAAACATTTGAGAGTATAGGGGATGTGAAGTGGCACTGATCTGTGTAAGTCAGGCTAAATGATTGGGATCTTGAAGAATAGTTTTGGAATACTTGTGTTAGCAAATTTCCTAGAGAGGCAAGAGGTACAGGAAAGGCTTACTGAACAAGCCAAAGAATTCTGTAGAGTAAAATGAATTTATGGAGGATGTAATCGGCAAAGTTTGGAAATGCCATCTGAAGGTAAAGATAATACAGGACTGGAGTTCATCATGGCAGGTGATTGAGAGGTCATGAGAAAGTTATTTAAATATCACAGCATGACGTCTCACACAGACTTGGGAGCAAGGGAAGTGAAAACAGAAAGGAATCGGTGGACTGAGAGAACAGGAGAAAATGGAGGAATCAGAAAAACAATGGGCATAGAAAAGTTCAATAGATCAAGTAGTGTTCCCCAAGAAGATCTTGCATATCTCTGATGAGATTGAGGGTGTACCAGGATGAGAAAGTAAAGTGCGGTCTCGAGTAGTGCTTGTAGTAGATCTTGAACCTACAAAATGTGAAGGAAATAAATGGTCAGGGAAAATTGAAGCACATAGTAGAGTCATTGAGCAAAGAAAGCCAGAAGAAGAGATTTTACGAACAACAGAAATTAGGGAGATACAGAAACTGAAAGCAGTTTACATTGGTGAAGTATAACACATTTATTAACTCCAACTTACTAAGTTGAATATTAGTGTGGAAGTACAGTGTATATATCTATTAAGAGTTTTAGTAGGACACTTGTGGGCCTTGATACTGATGGATTCTGAAAATTTCGAGGAGTCAAGTTGGGCTTACACGTTCACAATGGTCTTGGTAGCAACTGTGGTGTATTTGATGGTATTAGAGTACAATGCCCCATCCTTTTTCCAAACCTCTAACAATTATTAGTTTCTCTTTAAACTTGTGATTATTACACCTAAAAGATATTTCTAAATTAAGTAACTTAGGACTCTATTAGGCTTACTATTCCAAATTTGGTTTTTAAACAAATCTGTTTGTCAAGAGAGCAGAAAACATAGCCATTATGGAAATGTATTCCCTAGTAATTTCTTATAATTTTTTTGTGTATTTTGTTTCTCTGATTCATAACTAATTTGACATAGGACCAGAAAAACATAATTTTCCTTTCTCTTAAGAACTGAAAGTATATATGTAGAAATCAATCAGCTTTTTTGTAATCTTTATTTGTAGACCATTAGGAGGAAGAAGAAAGTTCAGATACCAGTTAGTCGTCCTGATCCTGAACCAGTATCTGAGAATGAAGAAGATAGTTATGATGAGGAGGTCCATGACCCGAGAAGCAGCCGTGGCGGTCTGGTCAGTAGAAGGAGTGAGAAGAGTTGGGCGAGGGATAGAAGTGCAAGCAGAGAGAGGAGTTTGTCCCCACGGTCTGATAGGCGATCGGTGGCCTCCAGTCAACCTGCCAAACCCACCAAAGTCACATTGGTGAAATCCCGGAAAAATGAAGGTATTCTCTACCAACTCGTTTATCATTTTCACATGAAAATGTTAACACTAATTTTAATGAGGAATAAAATTGCTGCCCTGTCCTTTCCTTGTTTTTGTTGTCTTTTGTTATCTTCATTGTTGTGTCCCGTTGCCATAAGTCCTATCCCATTATAGCAGGCTTCAGGGATCATCTACTTTTCTCTTCTTGAATTATTTTGTTGTAGCAGATCGTACTTCAAATAAATTGTCCAGTAGTTGGATTTTGAATTTCTTGTTGTGGTTAGAATAGCTAAATACGAATTTTGCTAACAAATGTCACACCAGTACCAAGCTGAAATTCAGTGTTTTGCTTAGCTTTTAGGATCAGTAGTAGCATAACCATTGGAAGAATGGGGCATTTGGGAAGGAGGCATCTGGGAAGGAGGGCAGACTACTTTTTTAATGAAGAGATTAAGGGCAAGGAACCCCTGATAGGGCATTTCTCTATAATGCAGGACTTCTTTAAACTGAAGCCAGCTGCTTCCCCTCAGTCAATTTTAATAAGAATGAATATGAATTTAACAACGTCCTGTGAACACGTCTCTCAAATGATCGTGGCTGATCGTGTTGGTGAAAAGGTGTTCTACTAAGAATATCATGTAGGCATGTCTTGATCTGCTCTACCAGCACCTTTTTTCTAGTTCTTGCTCCCCACCCCACTCTGTAGTGGACATCCCAAACTGTCTACCCTTGCTGTTTCTACTTCATTTTGTCACTCATTCTTCAACCCTCTTTGGCCTAGTATCTTTTCACCTTGCTCCCAAAGCAGTTAAAACTAACCAGTAGAAATTTTCAGTCTTTATTTTACTTGCCTTTTCAGTACCATTTTGCATAGTTAACCACTTCTTATATTTTGAAATAATGTCTTCTCTTGGCTTTAGTAATACTGTGTCCTTTTGGGATCTCTCACCCCTTTCTGTTCCTTTGCAAGCTCATTCTTATCCTACCCTTTAATCTTGCATAGATTTCTATTCTAGAATCTCTTTTTCCCCTCAACATAACCTCTTTAGGCAATGACATCCACTCATTGCCTCAGTTATCTGCTGCCGATGGCAAAACTTATTTCTCCAGCCCAAGTCTGTGTACTCATGTGTGCTAGCTGACCGTTAGGCATATTGACTTCAGTATTTCACGTAACTCCCTCAGACTCAACACATCTCAAACGAAACTCTTATCTTCCTCTTAAAATTTTTGTGACTTCTTATGAAGTCACTCATTAGATATATTCTCATCTACCCGGTTTCTCATGCCAGGAATGGATAACATTTTGTTATCCTTGACATCTCTTTTTTCCTCACTTTCCTGTACCCAGTTAATATATCCTAACTTCCTAAATACCACTCTTAAATAACCACCCACTTCTGCCTTTCTCCACTATCACCACCACCTCCCTTACCCATGCTACCATAATCTCTTTTTTAATTTCAGCTTTATTGAGGTGTAATTGACATTGTATATAAATATATATATAAAGTTATATATATTTAAGGTGTATAACATGATTTGATACACGTGTATACATTATAAAATGATCACAGTCAAGTTTATCACATCTGGCATTTACTTAGTTACCTACGGTTACCTTTTTTTTTTTTTTTTGGGGTGTAGTGAGTAACCATCGTCTCTTAAGTGGACTTAATGAGTCTCAAAAACTAGTCTTTGGATCCCTTCCAGTTGATTCTGCAGACGCCTTCATAGAGTTAAAGGATCTTCTGAGACATTTCTCTGTGTTCTTTTACATCTCTTAGTTACTCCTCAGTCCTAGCTGCTCTAACAGTTACGACTTCAGCAAACCTGCTAGGTCTTTCCTTCATACCATTTGGGGCATTTGTTTTTAACCATTCTGTCTCTACCACCTCTCACCCCGTATACACACACACACTTGTACCCTAATCCTTCTGGTTTAGTAGTATTTCTGCTTTAGTATTTCTTAGGTCAGGTTTCAGCTTTAGAGTTTTAACGCTCTGGCTTTGTACTGGACACTGAATCCTGCATTGCCTTTATATGAACTCTTCCTCACACTTACATTTGCCCCTAGTGACTGTGTAAGTTGCCAGAGTGCAGGGACTCTGTCTCATTTGCTGCTCTTTATCCATAGTGCCTGGCATATAGTTAATACTTACCCAGGGAAACACTTGGAGTAGATGAATATGTGAAGATTACTTCAGAGTCATCTCTGTATTGATCATTTATAACTTTTTAATCTTGAATAAGGACATATTTGTCATCAATATTATATTCTTGTGATATAACAACCATTTCTCAAGCACATATATTCGACTGCCTAGATCCCCTGAAAAGCTATTTTCTTTTTTTACCCTGATTCTTTTCCTGTTTGAGCACTCTCTGTGTATTTGCCTTAAGTTAAGCCATAACTTGGGGTTTTTTGTTTTTGTTTTTTCCCCCTTTAATGCAGTAAGATGCATAGTCTTTTCCTCTCTCCTGACAGACCCGCGAGTGCTCCTTTTCTTATTGATGTGATATTGTCGTGACGTTCTGGTTTACAAACACACAAACAAAATTCTGCAGTTTTGCAGGTCCCTGAATAGTTTTCTAGACTCTCCTGGTACCTTCCTCAATTCTGACTATTTCCTCACTCACAGATATAATTAATGTTGCCTCACATTTGGATACCTGGTTGGTTGTTAAAAGGGAAAGGTCTGGCCTTTTTAACTTCTGCCTGTGTCCGCACAGCTAGTTGAAGCCTTTGTTTGCACTAACACAGAGTGTATATACTAATGTTCTGCATGTCTCTCTCCAGTGTTAGAGGTGTGTAGAATCAGAAATACTTTTGCCCTGGGAGATTGGGGAAAACAAAAACAGTATATGCTCAATAATACAAGTCATCATTAAAATTGTCAACCTTTCCAGAGTTTTTCCAACCTCAAGCAGTTCAGTTTTTAGAATTGTATTCATTAAACCTTCTGAGAAGCTAGTGTATTTAATACAACATAGAAAGAAATGGTTTCCTCTTAAGGGTTTTTTTTTTCCCTCCTCTCTTAGTAAAAATGGGAATAAAGTATGTCAGTTTTCTGCTTGGGTCATATGCTTTTTTTACATGCACATCACATTTTTGATGATTAGAGGAAATGTCATTTTTGCAGGGTGACCAAGAATAATTTCTTGCTGTTGGCTGCACTTAAAAACTAAGTGTGGTGATGATTATTATACTTTTAAAGTCTGTGTTTTACACTAAAGACATTTAAATATGTTATTTCAGAATATGGTCTTCGATTGGCCAGCCATATATTTGTAAAGGAAATTTCACAAGATAGCTTGGCAGCAAGAGATGGCAATATTCAAGAAGGTGATGTTGTATTAAAGGTATAGTCATATTCTTACATTTTAATGAACTGAAGTAGAAAACAAATTCTAGCGTAACCATATAGTTTCTGCTTATGTTTAAAGCAATTTTGCCAAAAAAAAATTAAAAATCCAAATGTTTGGGGCACTGGATGGTTTGCCATTTTTAATGGACAAAAATAGTTTGTCCATTACTACATGTCAACACTGATGTTTTTCTTTAGGCATGGAGTCATCCTGAGCAAATTAATCATTACAAATGAATATCCTTCACTGTTAGGAGCTACTTTGTAGGTAGATGTGTCTAGTCTTACACCATAAGTGGTTCAATAACTAAATGTTAACTGAAATGTTTGTTTTGTTTACTTATAAGTAATAGAAAGTGACAGGCTTTTGGGGATTGGCTCAGAGATACTCATTTGGGTTTTCTGACAAAGCAACAATATAGTAAAGATTTTATTTCAGGAAAGAGAAGTATTTTGATAATATAGGAAAGTGTGAAGGTGATAATTTTGGTTCCCTTCAAAGCCCAAACAAGGAGTAATTTAAATATTCCTGTTTCATAATATTAAGTTAACATTTATATTTTTATCATTTACTTTCAACTAATAGTTATTTTTTCTGTTGCAGATAAATGGTACCGTGACAGAAAATATGTCACTGACAGATGCAAAGACATTGATAGAAAGGTCTAAAGGCAAGTTAAAAATGGTAGTTCAGAGAGATGAACGGGCTACCCTATTGAATGTCCCTGATCTTTCTGACAGTATCCACTCTGCTAATGCCTCTGAGAGAGATGGTGAGTATAGTTCTGTTTGGAGAGTCCCTTTAAATGACCTCTTAAAGTAGTGGGAAGATTTGATATGTTTGAATAAAAGAATTTTCTACAAGCCAGACACCTTCAGAATCTGAGAATTACAAATATATATACTGGGAGTGGAGGGCTTAATTTTAATCATATTTTTTCCTAGTTTTATTGAGAAATAATTGATATACATCAATGTGGAAATTTAAGGTTCCCTGCATGATGGTTTGATTTACATATATTGTGAAATGATTACCACAATATGTTTAGTTAACATCTTTTATCTTCTATAGATAAAATGAAAAGAAAAAACTTTTTCCATGTGATGAGAACTTTTAGGATCTAGTCTCTTAACTCCATATATCCTAGAGCAGTGTTAGCTATCATCATCATACTGTACATTACTTCCTTGGTGTTTATTTATTTTATAACTGAAAGTCTGTACCTTCCTCCAGTTCCCCTTCCCCTCTCCCTCCACCCTCCCTGGTAACCACAAATCTGATTTCTTTTACTGTGAGTTTGGTGGTTGTGTGGATTTGTATTTTTGTGGTTTGTTTTTTTTTTTTCTTTTTTTGGTCTTTTGGTCTTTCTCTGACTTATCTCATTTAGCATATGCCTTCAAGGTCCATCCATGTTGCCACTGTATTTTTATTTTTATTTTTCTATTAATTTCTTTTGTAGGCAGCTCACCATTATTAATCAATGGTTGATGAAGTTAATGCTTAAATCAACCATTTTATATGAAATTATATTTAGTAGCTTATATCCCTTATCATTGGAGTATCTTACATTTAACATTATTTTACTATAATCATTTCATGGGAAAATAAAAAGCACCCTTTTACCTAACAGACATTTCAGAAATTCAGTCACTGGCATCAGATCATTCTGGTCGATCACATGACAGACCTCCCCGCCACAGCCGGTCACGATCGCCTGACCAGCGGTCAGAGCCTTCTGATCATTCCAGACACTCTCCACAGCAGCCCAGCAGTGGCAGGTAATCACACTCTGTTGTTAAGATGTTATGTGTGCTTGATACATGTTTCTGGTATTATTTACAAATAAAACTAGAAGATAGATTTTCTTTTATTAAGATTAGGTTGGGTTTATTTTTTAATTAATTTTGGGATTATTTAGAAAAACATAGGTCAGTTAATCTTCTTAAAGGGCAAAGTAGTAAATATTTTAGGTATGTAAATCATATAGTTTCGTATCACTACTCTGTAGCATAGAAATATAACTGTAGATAATATGTAAGTGAATAGGCAGCGTGGTGTTCCAGTAAAACTTTATAAAAACAGTTGGCCTTACAGCTGCAGTTTCCTGATCCCCACTGCATTAGAAGATGCTGGCCAGCTTGAAGAATCTACTGCATGGGAAAATTAAATATATTAGCAGCCCTTTCCTAGACACTTTAACCCAGACTTTGTTTTCCCTCTTAAAAAAACACTGGTATTTATGCCAAGGAGTCTGGTATGCTAGTAGTATGTGACTTACCTGAGTTTATATGATCTTTGGGGTTGCATATACAGTTGGGAATCTGAAAATTAGGACCCTTATTTCTGTTTATGTGCACATGTACACATAAACATTTAGCATTTTACATAAAATTTGTGGATATTCCCAGGGCTCTGAAGGCTACCAACTGATTTATGGTTCAGTAATAATGCATATGGAGATCTTCTGGAGGCACTTGAAAATTTGAACTGAACATTTTAGGGTTAGAGATTAAATTGGAACTTATTTGCATGGATATGTTAGCTCAAGCCATAGAAATCATTAAAGTTGCTAAGAAAAACAGTGTGGAGAGAAGGCCAAAATACTAGACTGTGGGCAGTACATTCTTTGAGGAAGGTGAGGCGGCAAGGAAGAAGTAACCAGAGAAAGGAGGAGTGTGTAGCCAGAAAACTTTTTTAAAGCTTGTTAAAAATCATAATGATACAGTTGTTTTGCACTGCTGGTTGTAGAGATTTGTGAAGGTGATTCTCTTTAAATTTCAAATTTTAGTTTTATAAATTGCATTAACTCTTTATTTTAAGGTTGTAATGATTTTTATTTATTTATTCATTTATTTTAATGTTTATTTTTGAGAGAGAGAGAGAGAGACAGAGTGCAAGCAGGGGAGGGGCAGAGAGAGAGGGAGACACAGAATCTGAAGCAGGCTCCAGGCTCTGAGCTGTCAGCACAGACCCCGACGCAGGGCTTGAACCCACGAACTGCGATATCATGACCTGAGTTTAAGTTGGATGCTTAACCAACTGAGTCTCAAGCACCCCGTAATGAGTTTTTAAAAAGGAATCTTATAGTATGTCACATGCCATCCTGGCTTATCTTATAACTGATATAACTAACTGTTATAAGTTAATGTATTAGTTCTAAAACTCTTCCTGACACATGATAGATGTTGCCTAGGAAATAATCGCTGCTACCACACACATATACAGTGTTTTATAACTCACACCCTTGGATGATTTATGGGAGTAGCTATACTGTTACATTTCTCTCACCTAGAAACCATGCTAGTATCAAGCAATTTGGATGTGATTTTCCTTAAAAAAAAAAAAAAGAATCATCCACATTTTGGCCATTAGTTTTTATTGTGAGCAAATTCTAAATCTTAGAAAGTTTTTTCGATGCCTGCTTTTTTTCATTTAGATTTTCTGGACACTTGGCATTCATAACTTAAAAGTTAGAGTTTGTTTTTTTTTTTCTTTTTAAGATTTTTTTTATATTACATTGGGATATTTTAATTGGGAACCTTAAATACAGAAGGCCAAAAGACCTCAGATTATTTCCAAATTTTTGTGCTAAGAATTTAATTTCTGAAAATTCAGTGACCTGTCCATATTCGAGATGTACAATAGCACCAGTTGCTTAAAGATTTCATTTCTTCTCCTAAAGTTCATATTAAAATACAGATAACTGTGGAGTTGCAGAGGATTATGCTGTGTTTTGAGAAACAATTTAGGTGTTCTTTAAGAGTAAAATCCTAGTATGAAAAAAACACCATGGGTCCTGCATTCCATTGTTGTCATGACCTACTTGAGTTTTGTGTGATGTTCTTTTTTGAGAGAGCAATCATTTTGTGGACTGAGCTCTTGAGAAAAACAGATTAGCTTGTTTCTTCATAACTAGATGAGCAATGCACCCTCACCGTTATCTAGCACACTACAACCTGCAGGCCAAATACAGCCTGCTGTGTGATTTACAAATAAAGTTTTATTGGAACCCTTCCTGTAATGGCATAATTGAGAAGTTGCAAGAGAGGCTTGTATAGTTCGCAGAGTCATATAAGGGAAACGTTTGCCAGTCCCTGGTCTAGAATGTTAAAGTAGTCTTGTTATTGAACTAAAAAATTATAAATATAGAAAGAGAATTATTACAGTGATTTTCTTATACCTTAATGCTTGTTGCCAGGTTTATTTTGTATTTTATTCAGTGATGTTTCAGAGCCCACTCTGGGCCAAGACTTGCTCTTTAGGAACTAGGGATACTGAGAGAGCCCGAAGTTTGTGCATTGTTTCATGCTCACCAGGTAGCTTTCACAGAAAAGATTCTTTCACTCATCTCACTGTGATCCCTGCTTAACTGAGTATTTGATTTGCAGGGTATGTTCTGAGCCTCTGTTTGGTTATATAGTTTACTGTCCCTTTAGTTTAACCGATCCATTTTATGACTTTTCTCCCTAGAGTGACAACATATTTTTACCTTTTTTGTTGTGTTCTATCAGCCATAAGTAGGTTCAGTATTGAAAAAGTTCTGTAGTAAAAGCTGAGACTAATTAAAATAATGTTGAATTGTGGAACATTTGGGTTGTAAAGATTATGTTTTATATTACTTACACTCAGTCATTCCATAAACTAAGTTTATTAAAGGCCTAAGTTGTTGTCTAAGGTTTTTAGAGAATGTATTATAACAAATAGAAAAGATTTAATTCATATTTAACATATTCATTTTATAAAAATGATTGCTTTTGAGGTACTTGCAAGCAGTGTCTTAAAAAGATTGAAACTTTGTAAAATTTTCAAATATTCTCTTTATTCATTGTTTGTTTCTCCTGAGAAAAAATGCTCCCACTAAATTCTGAAGTTAGTGGTATCAGTATTGACAATGGGTTATAGTAAATATGTGATAGTAAAATTCAGTTTTACAAATGAGAAATTCAAAATCCAAGTGTTGAAAACCCTTTTACCTATACACTCCACCTTTTACTGTCAGCCTTGTACTGTACAGGGCTGAATTGAGCTCATAATCTCGTTCTCAAGAATGCCAGTAAATCCTAATACCTATCCAAGTAGGGCATATAATGTATCTGCTTAAATACCTTAGAGAAGTCATGGCTTTTAAATTAAGTTCTTTTTTTCCTTACGTATTTTACATTTTCTGTTATCTTCCATAATTCTTTTATTTTATATTAGAGGGGTGTAAATATTCTTTAATTCTAGAATATATAGTTTCTTTTAGATACCGCTTGGGTCTCTGGAACTTTGCTAATCGGCTAAAAATTATTGAGACATTTACATGTATCAGTTGTACATTTTTTTTTTTTAGTATTGTAAAATGTGGAGAAGTGCCCATTTTCTTATTAGCAAATTTCAGATTTTGTTTTCTGATCTTTGGTTTTAGTTCTTTGTCTTAAGGTTTTATTACCTCCAATTTAATAAATGCTTTATTCAGAATAAGATTTACATGTGATAATGTTGATAATCAGCTTGATGTAAGTACTACTTCATTTTCTTCTTCAGGCTACGAAATCCTTCATATTTGTTTGTTTTTGGTTTCTTCTCTGTGAAAGATAGAAAGGGCCAGGTAGAAAAAGATACAGTTCATGAAGTATCTCAATGAAATTAATTGATGACTTATTTCCCGTGGCTTCTGTGCCTTCCAGCTGCACTAAGGCAGTTGTGAGTTGATGCAGCACAGTGAATATTCTCCAGTAGAGTGAAGGTCAAAAGATCTTTTTTTTACCAGCAGTTTTGACATTATCCTGCTAATTTTTACCATATTATATATTTATTGGTATCATGTGTATGTTATCAATATATGATTATATATTATACCTTGAACGGTCTAGGCAAGATCCATGCTGTCATACAGTTTTAGGCTTATATCCAAGTGAAGAAAGCAGGTAAGTAAATTTGAAATATGAAAAAGGAATTTCCATTAGTGGGAAGTACTATAAAGAAAATGAGAGTAGTATGATAGTGAAGGCAGAGGGGATGATATTAGATAATATGATCAGAGAAAAAAGGCTTCTCTAAAGTGACCTTGTCTTGAAATGAGTAAGAAAGAGCCCTCCAGATGAAGATTATTGTAGAATAAGAAATAACACACGCCATTTCTCAACTTGTTGGAATAACAGCTAGATGCTGGATCACAAGAGCAAAGGAGAGAGTGATTGGAGTTCTAAGAAGTATTTTCTTCTGTTTTGGGAAAAATCGTTTCATGAGGGAAAATGTGAAAGTTTTTTTAGAAGTGGCTTATTACTTGAATTGGTTTTTTTTGTTTTGTTTCTTTTGTTTTTGTTTTTGTTTTTTCTTTTGCTAAGATTCTTTGTCTATATTTCAAAATGAGTGGAATGTTGATGACCCATCCTGAACTTCTGTTACTTAAATAAGAGCCAATTTGTTTTTAGTCCTTGGGAATTTTAAGTTACCAGGTTCAAATTCCAGTCTGAGGTTTTGATTCTGATAATGCTTTCTAAGGGGGCCAGGCTAAAGGAAGACCATAGTTGATGCACTTCTCTAGTAATTAAGTAGAAACCCAAGTGTAGTAAAATGTGTGCTCAATGGTTGCTGATTAATTTTAACTCCTAAGAGAATATGAATCTAATAGCAGAAAAGCAAGCTTAAATATTATACTTTATATCCACAATTTAAAAAGTAAAAGTATGAATTTTGTTTAATTCATCAGCTCTTACACAAGTACAATATATAACATAAAATACGATATTTAAAAATAGACTATCCACTTGGTAACATTAAACTTGGTAACTATTAAAAATAGTTAATGAAAAATCTTATTTCCAGATAATCTTCTGTTGTCCTTGGGAAAGAACCTTAGTAAAAAATGTAGAGAATATTGCAACATTGATCTCTTGTTATAAAATCAACCAGAAAACCACTCAATCAGAAGATTGTTTGACTCTAAATATTAATCTAAGTACCTGATAATCATTATACCACCAATGATGGCTTAACAATTCTATCTTTAAATTTTAAAAAGGTCTTCCTTAGTCTTTCTCATTATTAAAAATTACGCTTTTCTGCAAAAATCATACTGTTTGAACAAAACAGTATGTTTTCCTTCTAAATCAGATGCACTAGGTTAGTCATCAACATAATAAATGAACATGTAAGATGGGAAGCTCTGTACAAGATGATTAGCTTCATAAAAATATGTTTCTGCATTATTGCCTGAAAGCCATTTGCCAAAATGAACTATACAGATGCTCAGATTTTTTTCAAAAGCATATACACACACATAGGTATTTCTAGGAAATATATTACAGGGTGTAAAGAATAAACTCAAATTATGGGAAATTAGCTTCTTAATATGGCAAAATAGATATAAAGTAATTATTTCTTGGCATACTGTGCTTCATTTCTGTACTCCAGGACCAGCTTAATCTGTGTCTCTCTGCCTTTGTCATCCCTAGAATTCTGTATGTGCCATGCAGAGGGAGATCATTAATTTTTTTTTATTGCTATGAAGGAGGAACTACAATGTATAAATAACCTATTTGTTTCCATATAAAATTTAGAAGATTAACAGTGGTCGCAACATTCTGAATAGTCAGAATGACTTGAGTGTGCCTTTAGGTTTTGTTTCTCAGGTGTCTTCCAACCCTCTATGCTGAAAACTCTTCCTGTCAATGGAGAAAAACGGGTGGGGGGGGCGGGGGGCGGGGTTAAGTTAGTTTCTGAATGTCTTTATTGTTAATTATGGCTGAGTTAGTACAGTAATCTCTAAAGGAATTAGTACCTAGTTTTTGTTCTCATCCTAAGTTCTCAAGGTCTTGCCTCCCTTTATGCAATAAACGAGTTTCTGAAAAGAAAGTAGAAATTCATTTTTTAGGATGAGTCATTTAGTATGTAATGGGAATTTGGGATTGGTTTTATAAAAGGGTGTTTTACTGGAGTGACTGTTCAGCCTCAAGTTTAATTCCTATATTAAGGTCATTTTTAAAATAAGGCATGACTGACCAGTCAGTTGGAAAGGTGTTTGGGAGCCAGAAGTATGAAAGAAAGCTTCATGAAGAGTGGGCCATCTGGCATGTTTTGTCAGACAGGGTGCAGTCAAGACAGAAAGTTGAGCTTGGAGTGAACCTAGCAAGTTTAATGTAAATACGTTAGTAAATAGAAAAGGTTTGGAATAACAAAGGATTAGCTAGTAAGAAGCTGAGAAAACTCTAAATATCAAAATTGGGTATGAGGAGCAGCCACTCCCCCTGGGGCTGAGATGGAGTGTCCACAGAAGAGGCTCCCCCACCCATCCCTAGGGCTGAGAGCCGGCCTGCTTGGAGTGCGCACACCCATGGCTTACTGGATGGCAGAGAATTTGGCTGTGGTGTATTCTCAGAAGAACTTGCAGGAAACTTCCCTCTAAAATGTTTGGAAAAGCAGTTCATGGGCAAGTGTCTTATCAGAGACCTTGCACTATACAACCATCCTAGGGAGTCACTGTGGGGAACTGCTGACTACTGTGTACTAGAGGGGCCTGGTGAGGAGACACACCCCAGAACCCAAAGGGGGAGCCTCTGACCAAGCTGCCTGCCCTCTTCCCATAGGCCCAAACAGTTGTGATTTTACACCTGAAGTTGTTCACTTAAAACAACTTGTCGCTACTTGCTGATCTGATAGTTTTGACTGGATAAGACTTAAAGACAGCTCTGTTTACAATGAGTTCATTTACGTGAACTGTAAAAGCTTCATAGACTGTTTCACTCCATCTTTGTCTAACAGCTGTCTTCCATAGAGTTTTTAACCAACCCAAAGTTTTTAGACCAGTGGATCACTACTATTAGATTGAGGTACAAATGAAAAATCCAGAAAATAAACCCCATCTCCTACCCTCCAGGGGAAAACAAAAATGCACTTGAGATGATCTTAAGGTCTTTCAGAATGTCTGAAATGTCTGTCTAGGCTACTTGGAGCCAGAGAATGTAGATAAACAAGCGTCTGACTCAGGACAAAAATGTTTTTTTGTATAAAGTCAGCCTTCCTCATAATAGCAAAATAATTTTTTTTTTTTTAGATATCATTTCAGAGCCTAATGGGTTAGTGTCATTTATGGAACATTTGAGGAAAATGTATTTTCTTTTAATTGTCACAGCTTCACCAGTTTCTTTCAATAACTGCCATTGATTGTAAACTAATTTAAGGTGTCTAAATTTGGTTTTTGTCTTGCAATAGACTTAGTGGTCACATTTGCTCATAATAGAACTTTTTAAATGTTTGGAAAATTTGATTATTCTGTACCATAACCATAGATCTGCATTGCCCAGCATCATTGCAACTAGCCACATGTGGCTACTGAGCATTTGAAATGCGGCCAGTCTAAATTGAGATGCATTGTAAGCATGAAATAATACGTTGGTTTTTAATGACAAAAAAAGATGTAAAGTACCTATTTAACAATTTATTTTGATTACATAATGAATGAATATTTTGGATGTAATGGGTTAATAAGTAAAATGCATTAATTGATTTTATCTCACTTTATTTAATTAAAGATTCTAGAAAATTTACAGTTAACAAAGATGATTTGCTTCAAAATACTGCTAACAGCTAGCTCTGCTCCCAATCTGCATGTATTATTGAATAATGCCTCCATCTTTTGGTAGATAACAGAAATGCACTAAAAAGATCAGTGATTCTTCAAATATTAATTGTATGAAAAATTTAATAGAATATGAATTCTATCCACCTGAAATGTTATTTATTTCATAACAGTTGTGTTAGAGGAAAAATAAAGATGATGGTTGATATAGTGTGAAAATTAGGCAGAGATTGAAAATACTAGCAGTTTTATGTGATGGAGCAAGAGCACAACAAATGACACCCTTCTAGTTATCATCATGGAGGATGTGTCCATTATTAAGATGGTAGTTATCGTTAATGTCAGTCATTTTAAATTTAGGAAGTTTATGTTCAAAGAAAAAAATCAATCGTAAATGTTTTTAGATCTCTTTAAAGCAATTTAAAGTTTGCTTGTTGCAGGGCAATAAATCTATAGAACTATTAAAATTATGCATTCTTTAATCTCATTCTCTTTAAAATGTTTATATTTATAACATCATTTGCATATTTTAGTGCAAAGAATATAAGGGGAATCTTCTGTTTTGTTCTGCCTTTTAAATTCTAAGGTCCTAGAGCACTTTAGAGATAAAGCTTACTTGTGCTTATTTATTCTTGGACTAATTGTAATTGGGAGATTTTTATTACATAAGCAGTGGCTAAAATTTTTGAGCTTTTATGATTTAAAAATACCTTGACTTTTATAGTTTTTCCTAAAAGACTGTTTTATCTACATGCAGTTCATATAATATATAGAATTTAAAACTAAAAGTACACCCCCACAGAATAATTGACTATGAAAATAGAAACTAGAAAAGTACTTATGTTTTATCCTTTCAGGAGGGTAACAGGTAAGAAACATTTTCTTCATAAGAGACTGCTAATAATATTCATTAATAGAACCAAATTCTTTGTTTAAAATTAGACGTAATAACATTTAAAAGTTGAGGTGCCTGGGTGGCCCAGTCCGTTAGGTGTCCAACTTCGGCTCAGGTCATGATCTCGCAGTCCTTGGGTTCGAGCCCCATGCCGGACTCTGTGCAGTGTATACTTATTAGAGCAAGTAAAATAGGTCTACTCTACCTCACCTGCATTTTAGTCATATATAGAGTTTGTGTTTTTAATAATTAAAAAAGGTTAGATTCTGCACATTATTTTCTAGCTAGCTAATTTTACTTAATACAGTGTGACCGTCCTTCCAGCTTATTCTTTCTATGAGAAACTTTACATATATTATAGAAATTCTGTTTCTAGGTCTTTGCCTGTGCAATCAATGTTACATAAGCATCTTTGTCCATGATTTCACATACTGGCTTTTTTTATTTCTAAAGTCATTAAAGAGTGTGTTGGTATTACTTTTAAATTTTCATGGATAATGCCAAATTACTTTTCAAAAGTAATCTTTGAGACTTATACTTGTTTCTTTCTCAGAATTCCATGTTTACCCATCTGATGGTTGTAAATTGGCAACTCCTTATTTTATTTTATTTTATTAAAAAACTTTTTTTAATGATTATTTTTGAGAGAGACAGAGTGTGAGTGGGGGAGAGGCAGAGAGAGAGAGGCACACACAGAATCCAAAGCAGGCTCCAGGCTCCAAGCTGTTAGCACAGAACCTGATGTGGGGCTCGAACTCATGAACCCTGAGATCATGACCTAAGCTGAAGTCAGACGCTCAACTGTCTGAGCCACCCAGGTGCCTCGGGAATACTTTATTTTAAATTGTATTTAAATACAATTCCAGATTAGTAGTGGAGCTGAGCATCTTTTTATGAGATTATTGACCATAGTATTGCTTCATCCATAATTGCCAGGTTAATTTCTGTTGCTCACTTTTTTGTTGTATTGTTCTTTTTCATTTTCCATCAGTTAGTAGTAGCTCTTTTGGTGAGTATGTTGCAAATATAAATCTTTATAATATCTTTTCCTTTGCAATTAAGTATTTTTAATAGCGAAATATTTTCATCTTTATGGTTTCTGAATGATTATCACATTTAGGAAGATCTCCCCCAGTCGAAGATTGTACAGGTTTTATCTAGGAGTTTTACAATTTTTAATGCTGTTGTTGCTTGCATATTTTTTCCTTTTCCTTCTGATCGTTCAGAACATTGAGGAAAATCCATTGATTCTTTAAAACTAAAATGTAATAATAATTTTCTTCATAGAACTTTTATAGTATTCTTTTATACTCACTAAAATTCTCCCCATTATTTCAAACCTATCATCTCATGATTATATCATCAGAGTCTTCAAAATAGTGGTAAATAACTGTAGTATTGGCAGGTATCAATCACTGTGTCGTTACTGATTTTAGTGTAAATACATTCAGCATTTACCTATTTAATTAATATGGTATTAGCTCTTGATTTTGGGAAATAGTCTCATAATTAATTGTATTGCCTGTATCTTTGCTTTATTTGCGGTTTTTATTAGGAATGACTTGAATTTTTTCACATGCCTGTTTGATATTTTTTTTTTATAATATTTGGATGTCATAATGAGTTCTGTGATAAATTCCTAATGTTAAACCAGCCATATATTTGTGAAATAACCCTGCGTGGTCATTGTATAATAATATTTTACTACATACTGCATCCTCTTAGCTAGTATTTTATTTAGAATTTTCCCCTCTATTCATAATTGAAAATATTTATTGTTTTTTCTGTCCCATCATTGTCAAGGTTTGGGTGTTAAGGTACTGTTAGCCTCAGATTGACTTGCTGAAAGGATGTTGAAAATTTTTGCAATATACATGATATTTATGATACTGTATGTATCATACATTTTTATGATACTCTGTGTTACTAGATATGTTTGGAATTTTCCATAACAAAGGGTTTAAAAAAGTTAAGTTAGCTTTCTATTTTAGTCTGTGGTATAGGGTAAAGAAATAAATTATTTGTTGCTATTGCAACTGATATCATAATAAATACTCTTATAAATGTGTTCTCGGACATGTATGTATTTCTCTAGGATAAACCTAGAAGTCAAATTGCAGATTATTGCATGTTTGCATTTTTTGTTTTGATAAATAACTCCTAACTACCCTCAAGTAGTTATACTTATTTACACTTATTTTACCATTCTTGTATGAGTGTTTCTCCATGTCCTTCCCTACTGTCAAGGTTATTGTGTGAAAATTCTCATGAGTGAGAAAACAATTTCAAGTTACTTTAGTGTGCATTCTCATAGTTACTTGTAAGGGTCAACATATTTTCATCTTTATTGTTATTTGTATATTTTTGGTGAATTGTCCCTTCCTGCTACTCATTTTTTTCTCCGTTGTCTCTTTAAACTGATTTGTAGTTCCTTATATGTTCTAAATACCAAATTCTTGTATGTGTTGTTATGTCATATGTAAATCTTAATATTGAACTCATTGCACATGTCCTTTCAAACCGTATGAAATTTTTTCAGTTGTTCGAACTAAACCCCATTTCATTTGGTTCAACCGAAAATATATATACTATATTTTAATTCTTTGCATGCTTTTTATTGTTTTCATGTAATCACTGCTGTTGATGTATGAGGGATTTTGTGCCTTGAACCTTAACAGTCCTCTATTTTCAGTGATGCAGATTTTTAAAAAATATATTATGGTTCGGCCTTTGTTCCGTCTGAAATCGTATTTTTATCATTGCTATGCATAGAGATCTAATCTTTCTAAATCTGTAGACTTTTGTCCTAACATTAGCGTGGTTTTTTCTGACAGCTTGGGGCTGCCACTTTGTTAATAAATTTTGCTACTGGGGATAGATTCCTCCATTTTCTATTTTGTTATTTTGATCTGTACTACTCTGGTTTAAACTACTAGGTTTTTATAGTATTTTAATAGCTATTAGAGTGGCGTTGTTTTTCAAAGTTTGCTTGGCTGTTATTACACTGTACTTCTACAAATGGTTTCACAATCATTTTTTTATTTTACTAATGTGTAGTCTCCGGAGCAGAGAGGAAGAGAGAATTTCTAAACCTGGGGCTGTCTCAACTCCTGTGAAGCATGCGGATGATCATACACCTAAAACAGTAGAAGAAGTTGTAGTTGAAAGAAATGAGAAACAAGCACCTACCCTTCCAGGTAAGCCTAGCAAAATACTGCATTCGGGAAACGTTTGCAGTCAGACTAAATAAAATAATTGTCAGAATTTACAGAAGACAAAGATGTTTTAATGATTATGATTATTGTTATTTCTATTACTACTACTACTCCTACTTCTACTACTACCTATGTTTGAATTTTTATGTATTTGACTTTCAAGAATATCCCTTATGGGTATAAGTTTGGCATGAATCTATAGGCTTTCATGAAGTTTTAAGGGATTTTTCTGGAGAGAAATTATTCATAATTGGGACACTTGGGTGGCTCTGTCAGTTGAGTGTCCAACTCAGCTGAGTGTTTCAGCTCAGGTCATGATCCGAGGGTCATAGGATTGAGCTCCATTAGCTTGGGATTCATCCTCTCTCTCTCTCTCTGCCCCTCCCCCTCCATGTGCTTGCTTTCTCTAAAATGAAAAGAAAGAAATAAATTATTCATAGTTAACAACTATTCACTGCGAGTAGAGTTGTTCTCCAGCACTGTTCATTTAGGAGAATTGGCATAAATTTTTTTTTAAGTTATTTTGCCTATTGAAAGTGTTTTCATAAATATTGTAAATTTTTCACTGCAGAGATGTATGAGATTAGGCATAAGAATCTGCAAGGTTCCAAGATCCATTTTCTTAAAAGCTCAGGAGACTTTGCTTTTCATGTCTCTTAGTTCCTTCACTCAAATCTTTTTACTCTGCTTGTCTACTAGCAAGAATGTGGATATTTAAAAACAAATTTTACCACAGTGAAGAAAGAAGACTGCTTTGACAGTCTTAGAGAAATGTAGTGATTCTGTTTTGTTCTCCTTTTCCTCATCTTCTACCTTTTCCCTCCTCCCCCAGAGGATTTTTCAGAACCTAAGAGCTGAAGCTTTGGAAAGCACAGGTGACCATGTAATATGCATACTTGCTGTAAAGACATCAGAATTTGTAACTGTAGTCTGTACTTTAACATATATATAGTATATATGTTCCTTACCAGTTTTTCTGTGCTTATATTTTGCTGATGAAGTTTCATATGTATTTTGTGGACTCTTTATTGTTTGGTTATTTTCCTGACTGTTTACATTATTCTAGTTTTTAATAAAGTGATTCTTGCATGATTTTTAAATTTTCTTTCTTTTAGAACCAAAGCCTGTGTACGCTCAAGTTGGACAGCCAGACGTGGATTTACCTGTCAGTCCATCTGATGGTGTCCTACCTAATTCAACTCATGAAGATGGGATTCTTCGGTAATGCGATTGTAAACTTGTATTGTCCTCTCTGTCCATTATTTAGCACTATTTAAAGTGAGAATTCAATTGCAAACCATATTTCATATCCTTTTTGAAATAGTGTATACCACTTAATGCTATGATTTTTTTATTTTAAATTATTTATATTACAGAATTAGAGAACCAAAAAGAAACTTTTTGGATGTTGACTTTCTCACCACTATCACCTGCCTAGTTTTCAGATCAGGAATTACAAAAATTAAAAATTATTTTCTACTTAAACATCAAAATTTTCACAAGCTTTCTCGTGCCCTAGAATTAAAAAAAAACAAAAACAAAACAGTGTTTCTCCATCTTAACACTATCGACATTTTGGGTCAGGTACTTGTTTACTGTGGTAGACTGTCCTTCCCATATCGGAATATTGAGCAGTGTCCCCAACCACTAGCTGCCAGTGGCACCTCCCAGTTGTGACAACCAAAAATGTCTCCAGACATTGCCACCTGTTTTCTGGAGACAAAATCACCCTTGGTTGAGAACCTGTTCTTAACCTATTAGCATCTCAAAAGTAAGTTTTTTATATTTCTTTTATTGCTGTATGTTTTATACTTGGTGGGATTGAGATGTAAATTTTACAACCAGGTTACAAACCATCATGATCATCAAATTAGTCTTTTTTTGCCTCTGTGGTAAAGGGACATGATGTTAATAACTGAAAATAACCAAACTTTCTAAAGTGGGTTAGATCTAGACCCCTGCTCTCATCTGTTTTCTTTATTAAAGGAAATTGTGTTGTTACTACAAGACGGCTAGATAGAAAGAACTCCTGAAATAGATGGGTATGACATAAGATTAAAATTATATATTGCTAATACTGATAACTGATAATTCAAAATATAAATTGTGAAGGAATATTTTTCCTTTCTTAAGAATTGCTTGAAAGCTTTTACAGCTAAGGTTAAGAAAATGTAGCGATTTGATTCCAGAGACCTATTTCCCAGGAGAGCCCTGAAGAACAGATACCAAAGAAGATTGAGTATGTGGGCAGGATTTATAGTTGAGCCAGAAAACAATTCATTCAGATCCAGTGACTGGATTTGGGGCAGAAGTAGTTGATGGGTTTACTTTTTGTTATTATAAGAAGTTGATGTAATGAGGATAAAGCAGAGTATAAACTGCCAGTCCTCTAGGCCACATGACAGTGAGACTGGGCCTAAAGCTGTCCTCAAAAAAAAAAAAAAAAAAAAAGCTATCCTTTAAAAAGACCTATTTTACTAAGGGATGCGGACTATAATTAATGACTTTTAGTTTTTGACGCACACGAGGTCAGTCTGTGTGATGAAAGGACTACCAGGGACCTGGAGTCGCAAA
Organism: Paguma larvata; assembly: GCA_030068075.1. Taxonomy (NCBI): domain Eukaryota; kingdom Metazoa; phylum Chordata; class Mammalia; order Carnivora; family Viverridae; genus Paguma; species Paguma larvata. The sequence goes on along the minus strand of CM057827.1, from coordinate 122,210,301 downwards.
GACTTTGGGGAAGTGTTTCAAAAAGCTGTGTACAGTTGGTTTGGGAGGAGTCTGTGAGCAGGCTCTGGACTCACCTTGCAAAGTAGGATACCACTGCAGCCAGGCGATTCACATGATCCATGATAATACTGGCCACTAGTTTTATGGAGGGGCCAAGGGTGCCACCAGCCCTGGGAGTAAGTGACCTTATCTAACTTACAGGCTCTGATTTTTACATCTTAGTAAAAGTTAGCTTCAGCTGCAGAAGTGGGATCAAGTGTGACTACCTTACAACATCTAAAACTTAAGGTGGTCTTTAGTTGGTTTAAAAGAACTAGACTCACCTCTCTTTCTTCAACTCATTCATTCATTTATTTGATTTGGATTTTTTACTTTCTATTAGGTTCTAATAATTTGTTCATTGTTATGTAATGAATTAAGAGGAAAGGGACTTTTTCTATACTTCATGTCAGAATATGTAATAGAATTGTGTGTCTTCTTGACTAGAAGTTGTGAGAGAGTTATGGAAACCTAGCTGGGTAATTTGTATTTAATTACCTTGAAGGGTAGTTTGTAATTATGATCCATTTCTACCCACGCATTCTTCTAAGACATCCTTTAGTCTTTGTTTCAGGAGTATCATGGTGACACTACATTGATGATAAACGAATATGCATATATTTATTCTTTCCCATTCTCTCTCTAGTAAGAAAAGGGCAGAGATTAAGTATGGGGCTAATCCAGAAAGGCTGATTAATGATAAGATTTTTATTTAAAATCCAGAGAGGCTGCAGAGTAAGTGATCCGTGTGAACTCCAGAGTCCACCAACTGCAAAGTTTAAAAACCACTATCTATTGGATGTAGAGATCACAGTGCTTGGAGCCTCATTTTGATTCCCTGGTATTAGGAAAACTTGTCAATTTGTGCTTCAGTTTCCACCTTTGCGAAACAGTACTTCTCAGTTATTCTTGTAAAGATTATATGATATGAATTGGGGTGGAAAAAATCGAAGATTTTTTTTTTTTTACCACTGTGAATGTACCATGTATATCCACAACATTGAGTTGAGAAAACATTGTTTTTATAATTAGAGAATAAAAGAAAGCGCCATTAAAGCTGATTTGGAATTCTAACACTAAACTGTATTTTGTAAATTAGTGGTGTGAGGGAAATTTCAGAGATGGTTGTTTCGTTCTGAGTATAGTTTTCATTGTAGCACTTTATTATAACTTTTCAAGCTTTTCTTAACCATTTCAAATGAAATATTTGTTTTAACAGGCCCAGCATGAAATTGGTAAAATTCAGAAAAGGAGATAGTGTGGGTCTGCGACTGGCTGGTGGAAATGATGTTGGAATATTTGTAGCTGGTGTTCTAGAAGATAGCCCTGCAGCCAAAGAAGGCTTAGAAGAGGGTGATCAAATTCTCAGGGTATGTCAGTATATCAGAAATGTGGTTTGAAAGTACTTAGATCTTTAGAGAAAGACCTCAAACACAGCAAACCTACTATTGTAATTCAGTTGTAATCTTCTGTCACAGCCTCTTGAGTCAGATAACCATTCAGATGAATCTGTCAAGTCTTGGTTTTACTGGCCTCATCCCTTCCCATTGTTGCATTCGCTCTTGTTGACTGCTGTGTTATGTGTTACTACATGGCGTGATGCTCTGGTTTCATTTTAATCTCTGGTGTTCATCGAACCTACAAAAAAAAAGGTCTTAGATCCCTATACTATCCACCAAGTTGTTATTTTAAGTTCAACTAGATATTCAGGCTGGCAAGACTGCCATGGGCCATAGCTTGCCATCTGTTTTTCCTCTCCCGTGGGATCAGTCTTTGTAGCAGCCCTCTGGGGCTTTCTTTACCCTGTTGTGACGGCTTATGTGTAGGGAGATGGGGTTTCCATCAGGCAAATGTGTAAGCTGCCCTTGTTCCGAAGCTTCATGCCCCACAAGAGACTGGATCAGTTACAGAAGTCAGAAAGTCCAGTTTAGACGTGGCCTCTTCTTTTGTTGTTGTTTATCTGTCTTTTCCATAAGCAATGCTATCTAGTCACATACGACCATCCATATCTATCTCTTCTTAAAACATAAACCTCCTGGCGGATAAACTATGTCCCATTTTAACAAAAAGATTGTATCTATTAACTGTGAGTTCCTATTTGCTCTACCTCTCCACCTCAGATTGTCATCACCACCCCTATTCTGGTCTCTTCCTGCATTCAGGCTACCATGTGGCCATGTGCTGGATTCATTCTGCTCAGAATCTGTTGCTTTGTTTGTGTTTTTCTCTTTTCCTCTCCTCTGGCTCTCTATCTGTCCTGCACTGTCTTATTTCTCTCTTTTGCTGTTGAACTTGTCAGTATGGTGGAGTCCCTTCCCTACTTTCTTTTTAGTCATTGCTGTCATGAAGTTTTATAGTTTGGCTTCTACCTTAACCCCACTGCTGAATCTGAATTTTCATAAGCTATCATTGATGTAATGGCATCCTCAGCCCTTTATTTCTTTTATTTTCTTTTATTCCTTTATTTCTTAGCAGTGTTTTGACTGTCTTAAGTGCTTTCTTGAAGTGCCTTCTTCCTTGGATTCCGTAACATTGCCATTCTGGTACTCCTTTAGTCTTTTAAGTTCTTTTCCAACCATCTTTAGTGGTTCTTTCTAAAACTTGGGGAATATAAGCAGCTCTGTGCTTCTCTTTTGCTACTATTCAGTCTCCATCTTGGGTTTGGTATCTTATGTCAGCAGCCCAACATCGGAATCTTTACTTTGAGCTCTTGCCTGAGTTCCCTCACACTGGGCCAGCTGCCCGTGGCCATTTTCTTCCTTTACCTTCTGACTTCCTTTCCCTTCAGACTTAGCATAAAAGTCAGGGTATCATCTTTGACTTACTGGTTTCCATCTCACAGTGTACTTTGATTCTTCCCGATGATACTCACATTGTGCTCAGACACATCATGGATAATAATGTTCACTGTACTAAAGAAGTTAAACAGACCTGTCTGCATATCCTATTTGAAATAATCAGGGCATACATACATCATTTTATTTTATTTTATTTTTAAAAGCTCTTTTCTTAATTTTATTTTTTAAGTAAGTTCTACCCCCAGTATGGGGCTCGAGTTTATGACGCTGAGATCAGGAGTCACGTGCTCTACCAACAAAGCCAGCCAGGCACCCCTACATACATCATTTTAAATTTATTTCCTAAGAGTTTGCCTTTCTATCATAAAAGTAGTGCATATTAATATTTTTTAATCTAGAAAATTTTCAAAAGGTGAAAAGAAGAATATCTACCCATGATCCTGCATATAGTCACTTAGTAACATTTGGTATGTTTCCTTTGGTCCTCAAGAGCTTCAAGTATAAGTAAATATTGACTTGGCAAACCTTGAGCCTACATCATACAAAAACTCTTACAGAGCTGCTGCTATGCATACACTTATTTCTTTTTACCTCATTTCCTTCTGATTTCTTTTACAGAGACAGTTAAAAAGTAGGCCTCTGTTATACATTCACAGAATTTTAAAAAATCTTTTTTTATTGAGGTATATTGGTATACAACATTATATTAGTTTCAGGTTACATTTGCAGAATTTATAACTTATAAAAATTTAAAGGCAGAGAGTTGTCTTTTTTGGTCTAAATTTGTTAGATTTTGCAGTCGATGATCTTTAATGTCAGCATGTGTTGTGGCTACTCTTTAGATGAATTTACACCTTCACTCAATTTACTTGGTTTCTACTTATTTTAAATTATATTATTTTCGTCCGAAGGAAATCAATTTTTCCCTCTTAAAGATATGATATTTTCAAATTAGCTTAAGTCTGAAAATACTTGTTTTCTACATAGAGAAGTATTTTCATAATTTTAAAATATGACCAAGAGTAATTTGTGAAATATATTTTAACAGGTAAACAATGTAGATTTCACAAACATCATAAGAGAAGAAGCTGTTCTTTTCCTGCTCGATCTCCCTAAAGGAGAAGAAGTGACCATATTGGCTCAGAAGAAGAAAGATGGTGAGATACTGTGAAAATGGAGAAAATCTGTAGAATTTTGAGAAATTAAATAGGGATTTTAATTTCCAGTTTTTAATAAATCACTCAAAGTTGAATGATAAATGAATTTGTTAATCTCAGAGGGAGTTTAAGTCACTTAGGGGCATGTAGTCTTACCTTACACTATGCTCATTTGAAAGCATGATAATAGGACCAGCCTTTCTGGTGTTCTGATTTAGGTAGAAAGCTGTGCAGCCCTTCACATGGCCTAGAAAAGTCCTGGTTTTTATTAGCCATCAGAACCATGCAAAAGTTATATGGTTAGCTTCCAAAGTTTTTACTGATGTTTTCTAAGCAATACGTTTTTGTTAGCATTAATTAAAGACAATGGCTGATTGTCTTTGATTAAGCAGATATACTTTTCACTTTAAACAGGATTTTTCCACCTCAGCACTACTATCACTTTGGGCCAAATAATTTTTTGTGGGAGCTGACCCATTCACTGTAGGATGTTTAGAAATATCCCTGGCTTCTATCTACTAGATGCCAGAAGCACACATACCAAATCAAAAATATCTCCAGATATTGTCTGATATCCCCCAGGGGAGCAGAATTGCCCTTATTTGAGAACCACTTATTTAGAAAATGGGAATATCTGTCATATTTACAGCAAAATTGAATTAGATGACTTAAACAGTGAGCACATGTGTGGTTTTGGACAAGTTACTTGATCTTGCATTACTCAGGCAAGAGCTTGAGTTTCTGCATTACTTTCCTCATCTGCAAAATAGAGGTGCTAAGCATTTCTTTTTCATGAGGTTATGGTGATACATGTGAGCTAGAATACTTAATACAGCACCTCATACAGAGTAAGAATTCATATATGTTGAGGGCTATTTTTATTATTATTACAATAGCATCTTCACATAATCTGTTCTTTTCAGATTAATTTATCTTACTTGCTATTGATACTGTTTTTGGTTTGATTCCTTTTAGTTTATCGTCGCATCGTTGAATCAGATGTAGGAGATTCTTTCTATATTAGAACCCATTTTGAATATGAAAAGGAGTCTCCCTATGGACTTAGTTTTAACAAAGGAGAGGTGTTCCGTGTTGTGGATACCTTGTACAATGGAAAACTAGGCTCTTGGCTTGCTATTCGAATTGGCAAAAATCATAAAGAAGTAGAACGAGGCATCATCCCTAATAAGAACAGGTATGAATGTTTGGATACTCTTCATAAAACAAGTTAAGTAAATAATGCTGGAAGACTTTAATCCCACTGGGAAATTTCGGCAATGTAAAGAATTAGTTTTTGTTGTATTCACTGTATCTCTGATTGACTTAGTTGTACAAACTCCTTTGTTTTAATTTAAGATTAAGATTTAAACTGCATGTGAAGTTCTATCCAGTATTTTGACATTTTGTTTTATCTATGGATGTCTTTGTTTTGTTTTGTTTTAATATATTTATCTGTTTGTCTACCTGTCCTCTGTCTATTGTATCTTTTCTTGTCCAGGGCTGAGCAGTTAGCCAGTGTACAGTACACACTTCCAAAAACAGCAGGAGGAGACCGTGCTGACTTTTGGAGATTCCGAGGTCTTCGCAGCTCCAAGAGAAATCTTCGAAAGAGCAGAGAGGATTTGTCAGCTCAACCAGTTCAAACAAAGTTTCCAGCCTATGAAAGAGTTGTTCTTCGAGAAGGTTGTTTGTTTTCTGTAGACTAACCTTAATACCCTTTAGTGTCAATTTGCTTAAGAAAAAAAAAAGTGTAAACTATGTTGTTTTTTCCTTGACTTTCTTCCCAGCTGGATTTCTAAGACCTGTAACTATCTTTGGACCCATAGCTGATGTTGCCAGAGAAAAGCTGGCAAGGGAAGAACCAGATATTTATCAGATTGCAAGTAAGTAGCTTTAGACAGCTTTAAGATGAGGTTGAGGGTGTTACTTTACTAGTTATTTCTCTAAAGGATGTATCTGATCCATTCACTTAATAGAAATAAAACTTCCTATAAGTGAAAATTTGCAATTTACCTCATTTATTTAATTTGGAGAGAAGCCTGAGTGATTGTGTTCTTGTTATACCAATTCCCTTTAATAGTAAAAGGAATCACCATTTATGAAGCTCTGGCCTTTGTATGAAAATCGCACACAGTCTTGTTTAATAAATCCTGACAATATCATGACGGGGTAAATATCCATTTACCAGCATTATCCGTGCTGAAGTCAAGCAGTTTGAACCTTAGGGTGGTAGAGACCATCACAACCTCTTTACTCCAAACTTTTCTGATGACACCCAGCTGATGAGTCACAAAACTCACCTTTGAACCCAACCCTTCCTGGCTTTAATCCAGTGCTTTTAGTCATTGAGCTAATAGAAACACTCAAGTATATAAAAAGGGTAATAAAAGCATGATTCAAGCCATCAGTTGTTATTGTAGGTATTTATAGTAAGTTAGTGTTAAATATAAATATTGAAGATGTAGTGCTTTAAATGCCTTGCAAAGTTTGCTTGCAGATTTCTTTTATGAGTTCATTAGTTTAGCTATGGTGGTACTTTAAATATACAGACTTAGTTATGACCACTTTGCCTCGCTCTAAACTATGTGTAAAAACTTGAAACTTTATTTCTCCTAATTATAAAAATACCATTCTCTATTTGAAAAGGTTAGAAAATTAGTTTTGACATACATCATATTCATCCTAAATTTTATCCTGTTGTATTTTCTTCCACCCTGTCACCCTTTGTAAGCAGACTTTTGGGGAGTTTTATTTATTGTTTTCCTTCTTAGTAGATAATACCAATTTTTTTTATTGTTTTCCTTCTTAGTAGATAATACCAATTTTTTTATTATCCATTCTGCAGCCAAATTTTGGTTGAATAGCCTTCTGTTGTTTACTTAATTTTTTCAATGTTATATTTTACTATTATAAAGAACATAGAAATCTGTCTGTATTTTTATTTGCCTGTTTATGTTCTGCCTTGTTTCCCAAAGGATTTAAAGAATCCTCAAGAATATAGCTTTTTCCATATTTAGGGTAATTTTCTTAGAGTTTTCAAATTCAGGAAGGAATGAACCATAGGATGTGAACATTTTCTGGCTACTGCTGTGTATAATTGCTGTTGCCTTTCAGAGGGCTGGCCGTTGTTTTTGTTGTTTCTACCTATTCTATGAGATCTGCGTTAACATTTTTAACTTCATAAGTGCTAATTTAAAGGATCACAGCATTGCCTTATTATATTGCTTTTCACTTGGTTGTTGGTAAAGTTGAATGAGGATATTTTATGAAACTAAGATTTGCAGAGAAATGATTTCATTTCAAATTTCGCATAAAATTTGAGCAAGTTAGAAAATGTTTATTTCTGATTCCCCATTCAGTTTGTTTTCTTAGAAGAGGTTTTTTTGGGTCATTGTTGTAGGTAACATTTGGCCTAAAGAATTTAGGTGGGGCGCCTTGGTGGCTCAGTTGGTTAAGCATCTGACTTCAGCTCAGGTCATGATCTCACGGTTTGTGAGTTCAAGCCCTGCTCGAGCCCCTCTCCAGGCTCTGCACTTTCTCTCCCTTTCTCTCTATACCTCGTGGGATTCTCTGTCTGCCCTTTGCTCATTTGCTCGCGAGTGCTCTTCCGCTCTCACTCTTTCTCTCAAATAAATAAATAGAATTAAAAAAAAAAAAAGTGGTAACTCACCCATAACCAAACTTAGGGTTTTTAAATTTAGGAAAAGTGTGATTACTTAGTATACACTATAGTGTAAAACCAAACCAATCAATTGCTCCCTAAGGTACCTTAGGTTTGGTTTTGCACTATAGCCAGGCTCTTATAAAAGGGATTCAGATAGCTTAGTTATGTGTCCTTTCTGAATCTAATGAAGGTCTTTTGAGTTAAGGAATTAGTAGCATTTTCTCCAGCCGAAATTCCCAGTCGATCTCTCTAATTCTCTGTTCACCAGATTTGAAATTCAGCTCTTTTTGCCCATGGAGCTTTTCTCTTATGATAGTCTCATTTTCTAGAGTCATTCCCCCATCCTTCATTTTGACCTTTGTCCTTCCAAATCTCTGATTTTTGTCTGATCTGAAACACCAGAGTTCCTTTTTATTTTTCAAGCTTTCTTTGTGACCAGAGTCACAAACATTGCTATACCTTTTTTAATGAAGAACTTCCCTATGTAAATTGGACCTCTGAGATATTTGTTTAGTAATCATCTCAAGCTGCACTTGACATAGTATACACCAGTAGAGAGAGACAGGTTACTAGTATGAAACTGTAGGCTATCTCACAGTTAGAGATCAACTGCTCTTGGGTTACCCTTCTACCGCTATAGAAAAGATGTCTAACCCAGAAGTCTTCAGCCAGTCTGCTATATAGCATTGTTGCTGATGGATCTGCCCAGGTTTTAATATCACCAGTCCCTGGTGGCTAGATGGGGCTCTACCCAGGAGAGGTCTCCTCAGTTTATCTCTATTGGCCATACAAATAGTACCATTTTCTTTGCATGTCACAATGTGTAAAACATTTGGAAATAGTGCCATGTCAAGCCATATTAAAGCACTTGGCAAAAGAAAAAATGTGAGTCCAAAGATACATGTTTTTACATCTTTTTTAATGGCTATTTTTTCCTAGGACATTGAAGTAGTTAGAAAAATTTTGGAAAACATAAAAAATATGTGTATTAAAACTCACATTATTTCAAGTTTAAATACTTTATTTATATCAAACACAGAATTTATAATTTTATTTTCCTGACTTTGGAAGCAAGCTCATCAATATTTTTAAATCTTTTTAAAATCACATTTTCAGTTGAAAGAATTGCCGTAGTCGATCATTTCTCTTGACCAAGTGACAGTCTTAAATTTTTACTCAAGTTTCACTTACCGATTCTATTTAAAATTTTGGGGTGTTGTTTATTGTGGATTATTAATTTTGATCTTTTGAACATACTGTAGTAAAATATTACTTGATTGCAGAGTTTTTGTAGCACCCCATAAAATATTGCTCCTGAGGCAAGTGCCTCTCTTACCTTCTCCTAATCCCGGAATTGTTTGGAAGCATTGATCTTCACCCAGTGGTGCTCAGCCAGGGACAGTTCTGATCTGTTGAGGATATTGGCCACTCCTGGACACATTTTTTTGGTCACAGTGTGGACCAGAGGCATATAGCAGCAGGAGGCCAGCAATGCTGCTGTGGCCACGGTGCACGGGACAGCCCCTGTAAACCAGAGCCCAACCTGTCAGTAGCACCCAGTAGTTGAGAAAATCTGTTCTAACCAATGGAAATTTGATGTTTTGTTTTTGTCCTGATGTCATGAATAGAAAGTGAACCACGAGATGCTGGAACTGACCAACGTAGCTCTGGCATTATTCGACTTCATACAATAAAGCAAATAATAGATCAGGTAAGTTCTTAAAAATTGCCCTATTTCATTATAAACTGTGAATGTTGTGTTTTTGAGTGAGGTAGAGTTTAGTTAATTTGGAAGTCGACAAGTAGCTTTTCTAAAATTTTTACTGGTATACCATAAAACAATTAATTAAGTCTCTACTGAAAGGCATACCACTTTCAAAGAAATAGTATTAGATGCATCAAAAGATATTAATATACACATGGAACATGTTGGTACTTTACAGGGTCATGTCCGGAACATTAAATTCTTACGCTCTTTTTCACTTTAATAAATATAGATAATACTGTCAACTACTAAGTATTGGGGCTGGCTATGAAGCTTGTTTTAAAAAGTTAGGCTAGAATTTTTATTGAAGTAAGTTTTGATTACAGATTTTTCTAACGTGTACTCTGGACACATTTTGGAGCCCAATTAAAGGTCCATTATCATTGGAATGTAATCTAGGCTTTGACTTTTTTTTAAGGTGATGATTCTTAATTAACTGTATCTTGTGTCCTTGTTTATTTTTTTGCTTTGTGTCTTCAGGACAAACATGCTTTATTAGATGTAACCCCAAATGCAGTTGATCGTCTGAATTACGCCCAGTGGTATCCAATTGTAGTTTTTCTTAACCCTGATTCTAAGCAAGGTGTGAAAACTATGAGGATGAGGTTATGTCCAGAATCTCGGAAAAGTGCCAGGAAATTATATGAACGGTCTCATAAACTGCGTAAAAATAATCACCATCTTTTCACAAGTGAGTATAGTAAAGGCCTTCATTTAGTTTAAAATGTCTAGGCAACAATATGTAGACAAAGATGTTGTGTTGCTCAGATGCTAAAAGCTACATAACCTTTGCCTTGGAAAGCTTTCTGTTATGTTAACAGCTGCTGTTTGATTGAAAGAAAATGTACGGGGGCCCCTGGGTGGCTCAGTCGATTAAGCGTCCAACTTCAGCTCAGGTCATGACCTCACTGTTCAGGAGTTTGAGCCCCGAGTCGAGCTCTGTGCTGACAAGCTCAGTGCCTGGAGCCTGCTTTGGATTCTGTGTGTGTCTCTCTCTCTGCCTCTCTTCCTCTCGCCCTGTCTCTCTTCCTGTCTCTCAAAAACAAATGTTAAAAAAAATTTTTTCAAAAAGCAGAAGGAAAATGTATAGCGCTTAAATAGAAATTTCAAAGATGTGTGTCGTCAAGCATTATATTTCAAATAATTAAGAAATGATGATTGAGCTCTGAGCAGGCTTGAATGAATTCTGGCTTTTGACGGTGTTCTAATCATGAAACATTTTGTTAATTTATTTTCAGCTACAATTAACTTAAATTCAATGAATGATGGTTGGTATGGTGCATTGAAAGAAGCAATTCAGCAGCAGCAGAATCAGTTGGTATGGGTTTCTGAAGGAAAGGTAAGAAATTTCCTGTTAACTTTTCAACCCTTTGAATAAATGATATAATGAATCAGAGATGCCTTTGAGTTACCATTGTTTCTAATTAGATCAACATATTAGGATAGTTTAGGGAAAGTTTGCTTTTAAAGTTTTTGTAATTTGTTTTTGATAGTAAAAGACTGTTTTAGTTCTTATAAATTGTTTTTGATAGTAAAAGACTGTTTTAGTTCCTGTAAATTGGTTTTGATAGTAAAAGATTCTGAAATTTTCTTACCTATTGAATTACTACTTCAATGGTGTTGTCTCAGAGAGTTCTTAAATGATAACTAAAAGAGTAAGTTTGAGTTCTGTCTCTGCTCCTGTCTGAGGAATGACTTAGAACTTGGCTTTCCTCCTCTAGAAATGAGGAGAGTTGACTGGGTAGATGAATGTTGCCCAGAGTGCTGTCCTCTGCACACAGTATTCAGGACTTAAAAAGAAAAAGGCACTGCGAAGGCAAGTAATGAATGGGAAATCTGCAGCCACAGCCCTCACAAAGGGGCAGCAGAACCCACCACTATAGTAAAGACTTTGAGAAGTCTTAAGTAAAGAACATGTTATATTACTTTGTTTACCTAGGGAATTATTTTTTCACTTAGCACCTGTTAATATTGTTATAAAATACTAGAAAACGTTGGACAAAGCAATTCATCATTTTTAGATTCAAATTTTGATTTTATATACATCCAAATGGCCAGCTTTTTTTTTTTTTTATTACCTTTTTAAGTTTTATTTCAGGAGAGAGAGAGCATGAGCAGAGGGGCAGAGAGAGGTAGAGAGAGAATCCCAAGCAGGCTCTGCAATGTCCGTGCAGAGCCCAATGGGGGCTCGAACTCAAAAACTGTAAGGTTATGACCTGAGTCAAAATCAGGATTTGGATGCTTTAACCAACTGAGCCACCTAGGCGCCTACAAATGGCCAGCTTTAAAATAACTACTGTCTGTTGTCAGTCTTTCTGGTTTTATAGCAGTCTTTGATGGAAAAGAACTGTTTGTTTTGGCAAGTTAATACAGCTGAAAGAGCCTTTTGTTTTTAATATCTTTTACCTTCAGTACAATATTATTAATATGTTTTGGTTGCTAGAGAAAATTGAGAGTATCTCTGTTTTGTGTGTGTGTGTGTGTGTGTTTTATACTTTCTTGTTGCTTGGTTTTTGTTGTGTTTTACGCCTGCATGACTCCTCCTTTCCTCTGCCTGGCTATGGCTACAGATGCTCTGGCAGTGCATGTTGCATGCTTAGGACCAGTGTGCCCTTTATCCAGAAAACACAACCTCTGCAAGAAGAGATGTTACAGTGTTTACATCTAGAGGTAGTGTCTGGTCTGCTATCCCCACCTGTATTCATGATGTGTCAGAATTGTGGTTTTTCTCATCAGTACCACTTTGGGGGATGGACTGTGAATATGAGATCGTCGGACACTTTGAATAACTGACATATCAGCTGGGACACTTGACAGACAAATCTAGGTGGAAAAAACCTACTGCACCACTTTATAGAAACACACTATTACTAATTTTCTCTCATGTGGCATTTGATACAAAGGATTGCAGTCCTTGCCATACTAATCTGTAAAAACACAATTCTTTCAGTAGCCTTTTTCCAGTAGACTGGTTAATAGCTTGCACTGGTGATTCTTGAAATGAAATTAGTTTATAAATGCACAGAGTGTGCTCTCTGCCTATCTGAGGGATTTTCTTTATACACAAATCTTAATATTCTATAATTTCTTTTTGTGGTATTATTGTGTGCTTCCTGTCTTTGCTTGGATTTTAAAATGCAGGTGTAACTTCCCCCAACTTTTTATGTGAGGAAAAATAGATCATTTGTTACTAGAATAGATTGATGCAATTTGTAAATCAGAAAAGGTTGTTACAATTTAAATGAAGCTTGCTAGATCTCCTGCCCCTTCTATTCAAGTATATTTTATCATAATCGATTCTTAAACTTAAACCACTTCATTTCACATTGACTTTCCTGAGTGAACTACTTTGGTCTAATTGCTAGGAAGAGTTCTTTTTAGCAAGATCTGATACGGTCTTGTGTGTTCCCTACTAAACCAATAAAAGTCATCCTGAGGCTTTCTTAACATGTAGGCATATGTCATTTCTTGGTTCAGAGCAACCCATGGTTCTTGCTCACTTGTGCATTTCACACCACTGAAAGTGAGGTGGATTGGTGAGTTCCAAGTTAATTCTTACCCAAGAACTTAAGTATTTCTCTGGCTGGCTGATGGGTTATAGTCTTCCAGAACTGGCGAGTTAAAGGATAGCCATTAGAGAGTTCAGAACCATTGAGAGTTCCATGGGGGACAGTCTGCTCTAACATAGAGCAGAGCCCTGGGATTCTCACTCCCCGAGTCCAACAGGTACTCTGTTGAAAACCAGAGCCCCTGGGAGGCCTGACACACTCTAGTCTTTCTTATCAGGAAGGCAGTACTCAGGGTCAGGCTCATAAGAGAGCCAGGCATAGGACTGTGTGGAAAGTCTCACTCAGGCAGCTCAGGCCTTATGTTTCTCCTTCAGTCTGTGCTACAATAGAAGGAGGATGGTCTGAATTCTAGATTCCATATCCTTCAGCTCTCGTGCCTAACTGGGCACAATGTCCAGCCAAGCTCTTCAGGGACTGTTCTAATTAATCCAGGTACTGGTTTCCAACTAGTATCTAATGGCAGCCTGTTGATGTAACTCTTTTGATTCTTTTCCCTCAGATACTTCTTTTTATCTTTCTAGTCTACTCAGAATATAAAGTAGACTAATAAAAACTAACTCAGCTCTTAACTACTTATTAAAGAGAAACATAATTGCATTTCTCCCTCAGCATCCATTGGATACATAAAAACAACAATTCTTAATTTAATGAGGCAAAGGACACTTAGGTGTTTCTTCCCCATTGTGTTTTATAAAAACTTAAGGGCCAAATACCAACTTTTCAAACAAGTCGTTTTCTCTATGTATATGTATGTAAGCTCTTACTCACCTTGAACCGTGGTGTTTATTTTCATGGTTACTCTTACATGCGCTGTTCTGTCAGTGTGTCCTTGTTTCTGTGAGCTTGGGTTGGTAGCATTCTCCCTCTTCCCCTGGCTTTGGGGCGGTAAAATAGGGATTGATTAGGTTGATTAGGTTTTGTAACCCTGAGTGGTGTCAGAGTTCCTTCATGGACTCCTGGGGCTGAGCCTCGGAGTCCAGCTTTGTCCTGGCCAGCCAGCCAGCATTTCATTCTTCCAAGCCCTTCAGATCTCAAAGGATGCTCTGTGTGTCTGCATGTGTGCTTGTACAATCTTCTTGACCGTTTCTTGCCAGAAGTTTCAAGAAATAGATGTGATTTCTCCAAAGAAAAATATCCTTTTCAATCTCCCTTGTAAAATAAAGGCCATCTCTTAAAGAACTACTGAATAAAATTTTTGATTTACTTTTATTTGACCCAGGCGGATGGTGCTACAAGTGATGACCTTGATTTGCATGATGATCGTCTGTCCTACCTGTCAGCCCCAGGTAGTGAATACTCAATGTATAGCACGGACAGTAGACACACTTCTGACTATGAAGACACAGATACAGAAGGCGGGGCCTACACTGATCAAGAACTAGATGAAACTCTTAATGATGAGGTTGGGACTCCACCGGAGTCTGCCATTACACGGTCCTCTGAGCCTGTAAGAGAGGACTCCTCTGGAATGCATCATGAAAACCAAACATATCCTCCTTATTCACCACAAGCGCAGCCACAACCAATTCATAGAATAGACTCCCCTGGATTTAAAACAGCCTCTCAACAGGTAAGCAGCAAGCATTCAACGTTTTGTAGTTAGAGGTGCCTTATTAAATTTTAGAATGTGGTGATTGAGTTGAAGAGTATATTTTGTCCTTTCTTCAGATTAAGAATTGATCTTTAATTTCAATTTGACAATACCAAGGACTTAATTCTAAGCTTTGTGTGTTTGTCTGACACAGCAGTATACTGAATTTCTTAAAAAAATTGAGGACATGAGGTCATAGTTTTGTTATTCAGCACACTTAAAATGTATGTCTACCAACCCCTATAAATGGAAGTGGGAAGTTAGCAGTAAACAGAAACACTATATTTAAAATATTTTAAACACTTCACAGAAAGCAGAAGCCTCATCTCCAGTCCCTTACCTTTCGCCTGAAACAAACCCAGCATCATCAACCTCTGCCGTTAACCATAATGTAACTTTAACTAATGTAAGACTGGAGGGGCCCACCCCAGCTCCTTCCACCTCTTACTCACCACAAGCTGATTCTTTAAGAACACCAAGTACTGAGGCAGCTCACATAATGCTAAGAGATCAAGAGCCGTCATTGTCGTCGCATGTAGATCCAGCAAAGGTACCTGTGCCGCAGTGTTGCCCTCATTTGTTGCTCTCCATCAGTCTAGCACACGATCATTTTTGCTTTGCCCTTTAAGTGTTCCTTTTGCTTTTTTCCTGTGGGCTTACACACCATGGTGCTTTCCAATCAATACGGATCATTTCAGTTTTGTAGTGTGCATGGCTTCTGGTGATATACTACTGATAATGTGGAGATAGGCCTTTTAATTGGGATTTGTGCTTAATGTTTTTATTTTTGTTTTTTGGTTTTCAGTATCTTTCAGAGTTACTTGTAGTATGTGGCTGTGACACATCATAAACATTTACGTGTTTTGTAAATTATGGTGTCCATACTTTTCTTTATGATTTTTATTTCCTGTGTCCAAATCAAGTGGAATCAGTAGTTCAGTGTATTAATTTTCTACTAAATTCAATAATTATTTTTAACGCACTTTCATTTAGAACATGCTAAAACATAAAAGCCCCCTACCTGCATTATAAATTTTGAGCTTTCACTTAAACTAGCTTTCTCACTAATCTCTTTCTGTCTTGGTAATAAATGGTGGAACATACCATTTTCACATACTATATTATATTTTTGTCTATTAAAGTAGACTAGAATTTGAAACCAGCCTTTGTACTTACACATGAATTTTTTATACAGGTGTATAGAAAAGATCCCTATCCTGAGGAAGTGATGAGACAGAATCATGTTTTGAAACAGCCACCTGTTAGTCACCCAGGGCAGAGGCCAGACAAAGAGCCTAATCTGAGCTATGAATCCCAACCCCCCTATGTAGAAAAACAAGCCTCTAGAGACCTTGAGCAGCCCGCATACAGATACGACTCCTCTAGCTACACAGACCAGTTTTCTCGAAACTATGACCATCGTCCACGCTATGAAGAGCGCATTCCTACATACGAAGATCAGTGGTCGTATTATGATGACAAACAGCCCTACCAGCCTCGGCCTTCTTTTGATAATCAGCATCCTCGGGACCTTGACTCCAGACAGCATCCTGAAGAGTCCTCAGAACGAGGGTATTACCCACATTTTGAAGAGCCAGCCCCTCTGTCCTATGACAGCAGACCACGTTATGACCAGCCACCTAGAACCTCCACCCTACGACATGAAGAGCAGCCAACTCCTGGATATGACATGCATAACAGATACAGACCAGAAGCGCAGTCCTATCCTTCAGCAGGCCCGAAGGCATCTGAACCCAAGCAGTATTTTGACCAGTACCCACGAAGTTACGAGCAAGTTCCCTCACAAGGATTTACCTCTAAAGCAGGCCACTATGAGCCTCTCCATGGTGCTGCAGTTGTCCCTCCTCTAATGCCCGCATCTCAACACAAGCCAGAAGTTCTGCCTTCACATACCAAACCACTGCCTCCACCGCCAGCTATGACTGAAGAGGAGGAAGATCCAGCAATGAAACCCCAGTCCGTGCTCACTAGAGTTAAAATGTTTGAGAACAAAAGATCTGCATCATTGGAGAACAAGAAGGATGAAAACCACACTGCTGGTTTTAAGGTAAGCATGTAACCATGCCTTTCCAGCCTTGGACACGTGGGCACGTTCCATGAAGGAGTACTTCGTAGCTCTCCCTCTCCTGCTTAAATGAAGTCTGTTGTGTAATTATCTGTTCCTGGGGCATGTTTGTCTTCTTTTTTGCAGCCTCCAGAGGTAGCATCTAAACCTCCAGGTGCTCCCATCATTGGTCCTAAAGCCACTCCTCAGAATCAATTCAGTGAACATGACAAAACACTGTACAGGTGGGTATGCTTTGTGGTGTTTGTGGTATGGAACTGACCAGGAATCTGACCCAGTTAATCAGCAGGCAAGCCTTTTACTGTGTTAGGAGAGGAAGGAAAAGGGAGAGGATCTTGTTTGTCCTTAAACGAAAACTACTAGCCTTTCTAATTAAGACAGTGGCCCTAGGAAGAAAAATAAAGGTCTTGATAATGCTTTCTGTAACAGACTTTCTTATGCCTTGAGTAATCAGGTCTTTCAAAGAGATATTCTTCTAGCAAGCAGTTAAAATAAAAATTGTGAAGCCTTGCATTTGTATTATGTTTTTTAGTTTTTAAAGTGCTTTTAGACATGCAAACTCTTAAGTTTTCAGGGGTAAGGAAACACTCAGCTTCACTAAAATAACAAAAATTAATCATTTAGTGAGAGTACTTGCCGTTGCACTAAGCACTTCAGTGCAGTGTGGGAAGATGGTTTTTTCCCCCATTTTAAAACGAGGCATTGAGGGGATGCCTGGGTGGCTTAGTTGGTTAAGTGTCCATCTTTAGCTCAGGTCGTCATCTCGCAGTTCATGGGTTTGAACCCCGCATCGGGCTGACAGCTCAGGGCCTAGAGCCTGCTTCAAATTCTGTGTCTCCCTCTCTTTCTGCCCTCGCTCTCTTTCTCTCCTTCTCTGTCTCTCCAAGATAAATAAATATTTAAAAAAAAAAAATTGTTTAAAGAGAGACGCTAAGGCTGAGGGGTTTGAGTAGCTCTTAGGACTTGGTGGAGCCAGGAGAGAAACCCGGCCAGCTGCTCTCTTAACAGTGGCCTCATCATACTGCAAGTAAGAGACTGGGTTTGAATATGGTTTTTCTGCCCAACTAATGAGTTTTATTTACTTACATTTGTGTTTGTACTAAAGAAAAGCTGCTATCTGACGTTACACATTTTCCTTTTAACGATGTCTAGTGCTTTTCATGAAAACGTAAACCACTATGGGGTCTTCTTTAGCCAGTATCATGAGCTGTTTTCCATAAAATAAACTTGTAATAACTGAAAGTTTAGGTCCTTTTTTGGTATTGAAACCCATTTATTTTTGTTGCAAAGTTTCTAAAATTCGCTTAAGCAGAGTGTATATAACAATGTAGATAGATAGTCCTCAACTTAATAATGGTTTGACTTCCGATTTTTCACCTTTACAAAAGTGTGAAAGCCATACGCATTCAGTAGAAATCATAAAAGACTTTCAAAATTTTGAATTTTGATTTTTTCCCCCCAGGCTAGTGATAATTTGGTTCCGTACTCTCTCCCGATGTTGCGTGGTGGCAACTCCCCGTCAGCCACGTGGTCATGGGGGTCAACAAACAGTACACTTAAAACCATCTTGTATCCTTATAACCATTCTGTGTTTGCTTTAAGTATACCATTCGCTAAATTATATGAGGTACTCAGCACTTCATTATAAAATAGACTTAGTGTTAGATGAGTTTGCCCGACTGTAGGCTCATGTATGTTCTGAATACATTTAAACTAGGTAGGCTAAGCTAAGCTAGGGTGTTTGGTAGATGAGATGTATTAAATGCATTTTGGACTTTGGGTATTTTCACCTTACAGTGGATTCATTGTGATGTAACCCCATCATAAGTTGAGGAAGATCTGTATTGATTTGCTTAGTAACTTACTTTCTTCCCCACTGCTTCCTATACTCTCTAGAACTTTGGACTGTATAGAGCTGTTTCCTTCTATGAGTATCATTTATTGATCCTGGATTAAAGTTCTTAAATTCCCTCAGTTTTTACTTGTTGCTAACATTGGTGTATGTACTTTGAGAAGTTCTCCGCTGTCTTAGTTATGCTTCCTGTTCTCTAATTAACTGCTCCTAACATGCAGTGAGACTTTAACCATGTAATTATCAAACTTCTTAGGTTGTGTCAAAGGCCTTATGAGCCAGAAGAGGGCTGCCTTCTAAATGTAATGTATGAAGACATGGGATTTGGAATGTCCATTTCAACTGTTGGACTGCTCAGCTAGATGCCGAATAATCATAGCAGTAAAGGGTCAAGATAAAATATCTGTGTATTCCATTTTCTTTATAAAATTAACATCTAAAAAGTTGTTCCATTTGTCATTCATTGTTAGGATCCCAGAACCTCAGAAACCTCAAATGAAGCCACCCGAAGATATCGTTCGGTCAAATCATTACGATCCCGAGGAGGATGAAGAATATTATCGAAAGCAGCTCTCCTACTTTGACCGAAGAAGTTTTGAAAACAAGCCTTCTACACATATTCCTACTGGCCATCTCTCAGAGCCTGCCAAGCCAGTTCATTCTCAGAATCAACCAAACTTTTCTAGTTACTCTTCAAAGTAAGTTATTTCACCTGAGACTGACTTTTAAAAATAAGAAGAAACATAAAGGTTCAGTTGCATAGAGTAATCATGTGAAGTTCAGTGTATTTGGAAGGAATATAGTTAAGTTCATATTTAATAAATGATTTCTGTTGGCTCCAGTGGTTCAGCACTGTGCATAGTCTCTAGCTCTAGGATGTGTGTGTGTGTGTGTTTTGTCCTTAAACTCTGATATCTGATACACAAAATTTTTGCATATGGGAAGATGTTAACATCAAAGAGTTTTGAGACGAAGACCCTGATTTTTAGGTGAATCATAAGTCTCCCTCTTCTCTGTGCAGCATACTTAATGCTGGTTCTTTTTCTTCATTTCTGTTTTTGCTTTTTAAATATGAAAATAGCATGGAGGGATGACATTATTTGAGGGAAGATAATTGTTTTTTTTTTCTTCCAGGTGAGAAAGGTCTTATCTTTTTTTTTAATTGTGGGAGACTGAGGAGACTGTAAGTGTTTCTGGTCCAGTTTTACACATGAGGAAGCCAAGGTCCAGTGTGGTGACATGATGGGCAGAGCTAGGACTGAACACCCAAGTTTCTCGACTCCCAGTTGTCTTTTTCATGTTCTGTGCTCTTCTTCCCTTTTGTTGACTTGTCTGCTAGGGGTTTTGTTGATTTGTTTTTCTTTCTTGTGGTTTTGTTGGGGTACAAACCCAACTGAGAGTGAGGTAGAAACTCACATAGGCATAAGTGGGTTCCTACTTCAGCAAAACAAACCCACAAGAATGAGAAACAGATGTGGATTTATTACAAGGAATTCATTTACACTGTTGTAGTACCCAGGTACTAAGTAAGTTGTGAATTCACAGGCCGGGAAGAGAAGTTCCAGAGCTGTTTGAGAGTCTCTGAGTTCAGGGAAGGCTTAAGTTCTTTTTAAAAGGGTCCATCCCAGTAATCTCCGTTTGATTAACTGAACTCAACTGATTTAGAGGCATTACATCTGTAAATCCCCCTCACCCCAGCACTACATTTGGTGTTTGAGTGAATAATGGAGACTATAGTTTGCCCTACCCAAGATGACACATCAAAAAGCTATCACAAATCACTTTTTTGTCTAAGTTCCAAAGCACCCAAATTTTTACTAAATTAGATGTTTGTGATTGTCTGAACTAAACTATCATTTGTCAGGTACTATTGAGTGAAAATTTTTTTAGAATATACTTTAAAACCTCTGTTGTTAAAAACTTAATTTTAATTACCACTTTTTTCTTAGACATCATTTGAAGTGAAGATTTAAAACTTTTTCTCCACTGTCCTCCATTTCACTCTTTGCCTAGAGAAGAAAGCCATTTATGTGAAATGCAAACTTTGGGTGCTGCATGGGGTTTCTGTTAAATGCAAACAATGTCTTATACCAGTATTGTGAACCTTCCCCAACATAACGCTAGAGAGGTACCCAGTACCTCTGAAGAGGGTGTCCAGACACCAGCAGTGAGCCTTAGGAGCTCACCTCTGGTAAGGTAGAAGAGTGTATCCTTTTGTAATCATCTTTACTTAAGTCATTAAAGACATTCATTCTTGTTAGAAGCAGGCTCAAGGGTATAGTTTAAGGAGAGAGATTTTATTCATCTTTTTATATACTCGGTAAACAGAATACAGCCTTAAAAGAATACATTTAGGTCTAAAAAGTAAGAAGTCTTTTCAGAGAATCAACTGACAGGGCATTTTTGGTTTTGTGTTGAGTTTTCTACAAAGAAGACCTAATAACGTATTTGTGACATAGAATTTTCATACAGGGTCTAGAATGCTGCCTAGTATTTGGTAGATGGGGACCCAGCAACGCAGGGCACAGTGTACTAGGTGGGTCAGCTGCCCCCTTTTTCATTAACCAGCTCTGGGAAGAATGAGTCTTAGCTGGTCAGAGGTTTCTCAAGGATAGGTTGCCTTTGACAGAAACACATACCATCTGTCTTTGTGAATAGGCCCCAGACTGAGTGTGTTTCCTGCTGTGAGTGTTATAGGAGCAGGAAAGTGTGACTTGAGATGCACATTAGTATAGGTTTCCTTCATTTGTGATAGAAAGTGAAAAGTCTTTGTAGTTGTGCTGCTTGTCCCCATGTGGGTAGAGCTTCAGGAAGGAGAATGAGGAGTAAGACATGATGGCTAAGGCAGAAGGGATCTCTGTGCCTTCCCCTTCTAATGCTGTTGTATTCTGGTACCCAGTTAATATGGCTTTAACAACTGGAAAATCATTTAAAATATACAGCCCTCTTACGGTATTTAAAGATCATTGACTCTTTTTTGTCATCAGTAGACTGCCTATAGGCCTTTATTTCCTAAAGTATAATATAGAAATAGCAAAGCTGTCATCTTCTGGATAATAGGTGCTTATGTTCCACTTAAAAACTCACTTCTGAGGGGACCTGGCTGGCTCAGTTGCTAAAGCGTCGACTCTTAATTTCGCTCAGGTCACCATCCCAGGGTCGTGGGATCGAGCCCCACATCGATCACTGTGCTGGATGTGGAGCCTGCTTAGGATTCCCTCTCCCTCTGCCCCTCCCTTACTCATTTTCTTGTGCTCCCATTTCCTCCCCCCAGGCCCCCCCCCCCCAAAAACCCACACCTCAGAAATGGTGGGAGTTTAGAGAAGGAGAAGTCTGGTAGCACAGGACAGATGCCCCAGAAAGCAAGTGACTGTCACTTGTCTTACAGTTCTGGAGAGCTGGGTTGGAATTCGGGAGGTTAGGAGATAGTGGCTTTGACAATGATCTTCAAAGCAAGTGAGGAGTTTCCAGGATCCTACGAAAGGGCTAGAAGTGCAGTATGCACATGTCCCAGCCCAGAGACTGAGCTTCTTTAGGGCGATTAGGGATTTTTTTGTCACTAGAATATCTGTCTCTCAAAAGTCAACAACTTAACTGAGAGACTTCTAGGTCTCTTGAGTGTTAGTGGTTTTCAGCTTTTTAAGAACTTAGCAAGATTGACATTAGATTTCTGTGCGCATGTGGCATTCACTGAGAGAGGCTGTGAGATTCAAGCACGGCAGCTTTGCAAATAGGCTTCACCCATCCCAGGACTTACTTTAGGACTGGTAATGGGTCAGCTCTTGCCAGGAAAGATTACAGGTTAATCATAGTCATGTTTCAAAGGCATGCATATTTCCGCTTGCCCGTTCATCATCACGCCGCTAGGGATCAGCAGAGCTTTTGTGTTGTATCGCTTCCTCCCACGTTTGCACTTAGAGGATTTCTTTTGCCAAGCCCTTTTTTTTAATGGAGCATTTCATTCTTAACTTCTTCAGAGCCTACTGATCATTCTTAGTACTGCTTCTTTATTTAGTTCATTTCTTTGCTCTCCACTAACAAGTGAAGCCAAAGTGGGCAGAGATGGAAGAGTAATAAAGCTCAAGCACCTTGCTACTTACTAGCAGCACAGTTAAAATTTGTGGAGGGCAGGGGGCACCTGAGCAGCTCAGCAGGTTAAGTGTCCTACTCTTGATCTCGCCTCAGGTCATTATCTCATGGTTGGTAGTGCAGAGCCTGCTTGCAGTTCTCTCTCTCCCTCTCTCTGCCTTTCCTGCCTGCATACTCTCTCTTTCTCTCAAAATAAATAAACATTTTAAAAATGTATGTGGAAAGTGGGCAGGCAGTACCTAACTGTGTTACTGTATTTTAATTTATTGGTGATTTTCCAAGCTTAAGTGAGAGTTAGTGATGTTTTATAGATCAAATGATTCTGAAATGGTGGATGTGTATTTTTTAGATGATATTTTAAAATAACATTTGAGTTCCATTTGCTGCAAATGTACTTAGTTAGATTGACCATTTTCTTTCATTTTTCTATTGCGCTTTTGCTTTGCCATCACCTAGATTTCTTGGCTCTTACCCTAGCTATGACTACTTGAAAAGGAACATCAAGTGGTAAGACTGGCATTAATGTGAGGCTGTTACATGAGGTGTCCCTCACTGCGTCACTGGCATTATGTGCACTTCTGGATTTTTAAAGTCATCTTCAAATGCTTAGCCTAAGTGCCTGAAAGCGCCGTAACTGCATAGTTTTAAAGCCAATCACCAGAGTAGACTTCCCCAATGAAATTTTCTGGGAAAGTACATTCCAATGTCTGTTTTTGTTTGTGCACATAAAGCCAATGCAGCTTTGGCTCTCTGCAAAGGTTTAGATGGCAGTGTTGTAATTATGGGTCTATTTTAAAGATTTCTTTTGCTTGTATTTTATGTGTTACGTATTAACAATTGGCAATCTGAAAAATAAACATACACGGCACAATTTGACATAAAAGAGCCTTATAAAATCAGGCAGTGTCTGCTACTCTAGCAATTGTTAAACAATTAAAAGTGGATCTAGTAAATCAAGGGCAATTTCAAAGTAAAAGATGTCCAGTGTGTTTACTGTTCCTGTAACACAACTATACCCATTTCATTGACATATTGTCTATGGCTGCTTTGGGACAGAGTTCGAATAGTTGTGACAGAGACTGTATGGCCCAAAAAGCCAACAACACTTACTGTCCAGCGCTTCACAAAAAATTTGCCAACCTCTGGTCTATAAAACCATTTTGTGGTGCTCTGAGCGTGCCAGAAACCAAGGCTTTTGTACTTTAGATAACAGACCAGAAGTGAATCTAAGAAAGATTTGGGCCAATAAATATTTTTCAAAATATTTACAAGACTTTCTTAAACCTCCCAACCATTACTGCTTTTTTGTAAGTGACACAATTAATATCACAAGTATACCCAAAATTTCATCTGCCTTTTGGTTGCCATCTTCTGGATGTTTTTACTAATATTCTTCAAGTATCTGTGCTGTCTTTACATTTCTTGTGCTGATGAATTATTGAATTTGTTTGTATATTTTAGTAGAGTTATTAGCCATTTATACTCATAAGAATAAATTGTGAAATTTCCAGTTTTGTTTTTTGTTTTTTAACTCAAGGATACTTAGAGGAATGAGAATTTGTTTTTTTGTCAGTGTGAATTCATGTTCATAAGTTGGCATTGTCTTCATTTTTTTCACAGGGGAAAATCTCCTGAAGCTGACGCTGTGGATAGATCATTTGGTGAGAAACGCTATGAGCCGATCCAGGCCACTCCCCCTCCTCCTCCATTGCCCTCCCAGTATGCCCAGCCTGTTCAGCCTGTTACCAGCTCCTCTTTCGCCCTTCACACGCATGCCAAGGGGGCACACGGTGAAGGTAGGAAGTACAGAAGTTGGCATTACTCCTGTAATAGAGGAATACTTAGAAAATCAAATTCTTGCAGTTTGTCAGCAAAAGGGTTTTTCATTTAAAAATACATACGTGGGTACCTGGGTGACTCAGTCGGTTAAGCAGTCTGTTAAGCATCCAACTCTTTGTTTCAGCTCAGGTCATGATCTCACAGTTCATGAGTCCGAGCCCTGCATTGGACTCTGCGCTGACAGCACAGAGCCTGCCTGAGATTCTCTCTCTGTCTCGCTCTGCCCCTCCTCCGCTCTTTCGGTCTCTCAAAATAAACAAACTTAAATTTTTTTTTTAAAAAAAACATTCTTGAAACATTTAGGCTGGGAACAATGAAACTAAGTGTTTTGTTAAAACTACATCTCCTAAAAAAAAAAAAAATACATCTCCTGTTTTTATAACTATGACCATTATATCAGAAAAGACTTTTAGCAAAATAGATTTTAATCTGCTTTACTATACCACAGCTCAAATTTTGGAAGTAGTATTTACCAATATGTCTGAATCTAAATTTTTGGTCAGTGGTTTGTAAACATTACTGGTATATTCCATTTATACCCATGGATATAAGGAAAGCCATAAAGTCCCATATGACCTGCATCCGTAGCACCTCGAAGTTATGTGCCATGGCAGATCCCAGCAGGGCAGATAACAGCTCCCGGTGATCCATCTTTACAGCTGTACCCCTGCGTTTTTGCCCGTCCTCTCTCATCTGACCAGGAACTGTTTTCCCTTACCCGTGCCACCTCTCTTCCTGGGCCATTGGCGTGGCTCCTCTCCCTCATTCCTGCTTGCTTTGTCTTTCTCTTTCTTTCCCTCTGGCTTCACACATGTGCAGCTCACTCCTCCGTTGTTCAGAGGACCTGCTTTGTCCCTGCTGCCTCGTCAAACTTTCCTGTTGTCTCTTCGCCTTCCATCAAGTACCCTGAAAAGGAGACTGTTGTCTTCACCTCCAAATGCCTCTTATTTGGCCCTTTCAAAACAAAGTTGTATATTTTACCCTAAGAATATACCACAGTTTATCCATTCTCCTGTTGCCTTTTTGCTACTACAGACATTTCTATTATTTATGTAGGACTCAAATTCTAGGCCAACTCTTCAACCAGCTGAACTGTAGAGGCGTAGTGGTAGATCGGTCTTACCCCATGTTTAGGATTTTCTTTCCACGCTCTCATGTCTGCAGATAAAGTTTTAATTTTTTCTACTCCTTA
Organism: Paguma larvata; assembly: GCA_030068075.1. Taxonomy (NCBI): domain Eukaryota; kingdom Metazoa; phylum Chordata; class Mammalia; order Carnivora; family Viverridae; genus Paguma; species Paguma larvata. The sequence goes on along the minus strand of CM057827.1, from coordinate 122,184,660 downwards.
AATGTCTTTTCTTTTTCTTGCCTTTTTGTACTGTCAGGGACCTCCAGTAAATGTTGAATAGAAGTGATGAGAACAGACATTTCTGCCTTCCCTATCTTAGGGAGGAAGGATTTAATGTTTCAGCCTTATGACATGACGTTAGCTCTGTGTTTTTTGTAGCTTGTTACAGCTACTGTTTATTAGGTTTTAGATGTTTCCTTCTTTTCTCTTCTAGTTTGCTGAAAGCATTAGATCACAAGTTCTTTCTGCATGTATTAAGATGATGATAACATTTTCCTTCTTTAGTGTGTTAATGTAGTAAATTATATTGCTGTGTTCACAAGGAATTTAGGTTTATTTTTTCATACAGTGTCCTTGTCTGGTTTTATTGTCATTGTGCTATTTTCATAAAGAGAGCCTAGGACATGTTCCCTCTTTCTCTTCTTTCTGAAAGACTTTGTATAGCGATGGTGTTATTTTTTCTGGAATTATTTCCTAGAATTCAGTTGGTACTACTTTACTTTCCCACCAGCCATGCGTGGAAATTCCTGATCCACATCTTTGCCAACTCTTGGCATTACCGAACCGAAGTGTTGCCAGTCTTATGGGTGTGAAGGGGTATTCAGGGTTTGTTACGTATTTGCATTTCCCTGGTAGTCAGGTTGTCTGTCTTGTAACTGAGCATTCTGGCCTTCGCTTCTGTTGTTGCCTCTGTGCAGCTTTCCCCATCTTCCTGTTAGTAGCATCTTTCTTGTGGGTGTATAGGGGTTCTTTATAGGTTTTAGATCCTGATTCTCTACAGTTACGCAAATTATGCTCCCAGCCTGTGGCTTTCTTTCTGACTTCAACTAGGTGAGTTTTGTAGTGCCATTTTGTTTTGTTTTGTTTTGTTTTAACATAGCTATACCGTCATTCTGTTTCTTTTTTCTTTCTTTTTTTTTTTAATGTTTATTTTTGAGAGAGAGAGAAAAAGAGAGAGTGTAAATTGGGGGAAGGGCAGAGAGAGAGGAAGACACAGAATCTGTTTAACCAACTGAGCCACCCAGGTGCCCCATGACACAGAATCTGAAGCAGGCTCCAGGTTCTGAGCTGTCAGCACAGAGCCCGACGTGGGCCTCGAACTCACGAACTGTGAGATCATGACCTGAGCTGGAGTCAGACACTTAACTGACTGAGCCACCCAGGCGCCCCATCATTCTCTTTCTAATTTGATACGGACATTGGAGAGAGGATACTCAGACACCAGGCTCTGGAGGCCTGGACTCTGACTCCACATGGAGTCCAGCATGACCCTGACTCTACCGCCATAGGATACACCAAAGCACCACATGTGTCCATGCCTCTCCTGGTCCCTCAGTGTCACAGTCAGTCACCAGCATTCAAGAGCTGACCTGTTAAGCACCAAGACAAGTTAAGATGGTAGAAGACATCACAGGGGCTATTAAAACATCTTTGAGAAAGTTTTTAATGCTTATATATGTTTATTTTTCAGGTAATTCGGTGTCATTGGATTTTCAGAATTCTTTAGCATCTAAACCGGATCCACCTCCATCTCAGAATAAACCAGCAACTTTCAGACCACCGAACCGAGAAGATGCCGTTCAGTCTACTTTCTATCCCCAGAAAAGTTTTCCAGATAAAGCTCCAGTTAATGGAGCTGAACAGACTCAGAAAACGGTCACTCCAGCATATAATCGATTCACACCAAAACCATACACAAGTTCTGCTCGGCCATTTGAGCGCAAGTTTGAAAGTCCTAAATTTAACCACAATCTTCTGCCAAGTGAAACTTCACATAAACCTGACTTGTCATCAAAAGCCCCTACTTCTCCAAAAACTCTGGTGAAAGCGCACAGTGCCACACAGCCTCCTGAGTTTGACAGTGGAGTTGAAACTTTCTCCATCCATGCAGATAAGCCCAAATACCAAATGAATAATGTCAGCACAGTGCCTAAAGCTGTTCCTGTGAGGTAAGATTTTTGCCTTTTTCTTGGCTCTGTGATTTGTCTAATGTGAGTTTGGTGTAGTTTATGTGATTTGGGACTTTGATCATTTTAACTTAAACTTTAAAAAAAAAATTTTTTTTTAATGTTTGTTTATTTTTGAGAGAGTGCAAATGGGGGTGGGGCAGAGAGAGAGGGAGACATAGACTCCAAAGCAGGTTCCAGGCTTTGAGCTATCAGCACAGACCCCGATGTGGGGCTCAAACTTGTGAACCACGAGATCATGACCTGAGCCGACGTCAGAGGCTTAACCAACTGAGTCACCAAGGAGCCCCTTAACTTAAATTTTTAAACTGAACAGTGTTGTCCAAAATGTTATTGCAGTGAATGCTGTTACATGGAAGGTCCCACAAGAGGTATAAGAGAATATTAATAAAATAATAAAGCTAACGATCATGTCCATAGATATTGTCAATGTTCCCATTTTATTGCTAAGAACTGAGATTGGGTGACGCTGCATTTTGCCCAGTCACACAACAGGGTAAGGGAGCCCCGATTCAGCTGCCTGTGGTCATCTGACTACAGAGCCCATACTCTCAACCAAACATAGATTCCATAACCTCTAACCTTGGCCTGCTTAGGTTTGGAAAATATCTCAGAAACCTAAGCATCTGTGTTACCTTTCTACTCTCTGTTCAGTAGCGATACTAGAAATAATGTAACAACCTCAAAGTGGTTGCTCTTTTTTATAGTTTTAATGAGTAAGATATATAAGCAAATGAGACAGAGAGACTCTCATATACTCCTTTCTCTAGACCTGTTCTGGCCTCACATAAGCTCACCTCAGCCTCCCAAATCCATTTATCGTCAAGTCATCCACTGAAACAGAAGCACTTGCAGGCAGAACCCAGGGCCAGGAGGGCCACCTGCCATCTGCTTCCCAGAAACAGGGATGGTCCTGGAAATGTGCTACCTTTCCCTTCCTTGTGAGTCTTTTCCGTAGTGGGGGATGGGGTGCCTGTTCTTCCTCACCCACGTCAGCATTGTCCCTGCTGCTCTGGTCATGCAGGAATGAACTTGCCGCAGCTTCCCTTCACACACTTACGGTGTCAGTCCATCTTTCTGGTCACCTTTAAGTTGTGACTCAAAACTTTACTCCAAGAAGTTTTGGTAGCCTACTCTTTTGAAGCGGTCATGATACCACATCCTCTCAGCCTCTGGTATTCTTTGTGTACTAAGTGAATATACTGGTTTTTTTCGTGGGTGCTTGGGATACCAAAGTATTGCAGAAAGCTTCGACAGCATGGGCCATAAGTGTCGCACACTCAAAATCCTAGAGAGAGAGAGAACCTAATTAGTACTTACCAGGTCTGAGATGCCATCAGTTGTAAGATGCACCATTGTTTTATGTATCACTAAGAAAGAAAAAACATGCTACCAGTTAAACCATGACTTGCCATCAATTTTAAGACATGAATTTCATAGATGTTAAAATGTGCTTCTTAATACTAACGACTGTAGTAGTTGGGTAAGCAAGGTATCAGGTAATGAAGGGAAATTGATTAGTTATCTTCAAAAACGAAATTGATTTCTCCAGGAAGAATATGATTTATTATTCCTGTGAGTAAAATGTGTCACCAAAAACCTTCTCGATTAAGTGGATAAATAAAATGGGAAACCACCTGTTAGAGTCATAACGAAAACTACAGTGTATTGTTGCGAGGTTTACTCATTAGCTGTTTCTGAACTCTCAGCCCTTCAGCTGTGGAAGAAGATGAAGATGAGGATGGTCACACTGTGGTGGCCACAGCCCGAGGCGTGTTTAACAGTAATGGTGGGGTGTTGAGTTCCATAGAAACCGGCGTTAGTATAATTATCCCACAAGGAGCCATTCCTGAGGGAATTGAGCAGGAAATCTATTTCAAGGTCTGCCGAGACAACAGCATCCTCCCACCTTTAGATAAGGAGAAAGGTAAATGTATTTATTTTTCTGCTTAGTTTTTAATAACTCGAGTTCTGTGTGCCCTTCAAAGCTTGTAGTGCTCAGTTGAGAGGATAATCTGGACTCCTTTTCTGCTTTGCCAACCCCAGCACATTTCTCCCATCTGGGCAGGCCTCTCCAGTGAGCAATGTGGAAGGGGGTGCCTTGGATTGGCATCACAGGCAGGCAGGGGGTGTCCCACAGGAAGTCCAGGTTGGTCAAGGTGAGCACACTAGACCTTCCACATGTGGGCTTTACTGTCACTGTGAGAGTGACAGGGACGGCACATGACTGGCCTTTGGGCTTTCCTCCACTAGTCTGCTAGGTGGTATTAGCTGACCTCACCAAATCTGTCTTTGCGTCATTCACCCCTTCTATGTCTAGAGACGGGTTAGGTAACACCCACTCAGAAAAGCTTTGCTCTATGCTTGTCACCTGAGTGTAGGACAAAAGTTTTTTGGGGCAAGTGCTCGTCACTCCAGCTCTAGCACTAGTAAGAGCTCAACGGAGCGAATAAGATATTCCTCTCAGGTATCACTATGTGTGTTTCTGAACTTAAGGAATCCAGGAAGGCCGTCGTTTTTCATAATCTTCCTGGATCTGTCAGGACGATATGATGAACTATGTGACTACTTCTTTTGGAATCTTTTAGCAGTTGCTTTACTTCCTTAAATATGTTACTTTAGCTCTTTTTCTTATATATTGCTGGAACACTAACATATGTTGGCCCTGTGTGAACCCCTTAAACCAAGTCTGTAGCAAATACATTTAAAACATAAGATCTAAGGAACGTACAAAAAATACATTTGAATATATTTTGCAAGAACCCTATGATCGTATGCTATAGTCACCAGCTACCTGCCAGTTATTATGAATTGAAATGTGCTGGAAGTATAAAATACACACTGATTTCAGAAATTTACTATATTGGCTACATGCTGAAATAATAATGTTTTGGATATATTGGGTTACATAAATATTAAAAAATATATGTCCCTGTTGTTTTTTTCTTAATATGGCTACTAGAAAATTTTAAATTACACCTGTGTCTTGCATTATATATTTCTTGGTCACTGCAGCTATAGAGAACTAACTGCATTTGGCTTTAAAGCATGTCATTAGAAGGGTAGGTGAGAACTGTGGGCTAGAGGGAAGATCGCCATCTAATCTGTCATACCCACCTCCTCCTTGACTGCAGGTGAGACGCTGCTGAGCCCCTTAGTGATGTGTGGGCCCCATGGCCTCAAGTTCCTGAAGCCCGTGGAGCTGCGCTTACCACACTGTGCGTCCATGACTCCTGACGGTTGGTCTTTTGCTCTAAAATCATCCGACTCCTCGTCGGGTATGCTGTCTTCACTCTGTCCTTTGGGGGCTTTGGGTACTGTCATTGATTAATCCCTGGGCTGTTGGAGCTACACATGCTGTTTGTTAGCACACCTCTACCTCTGTTCCTGTGGCCTTGTAGGCATCACCAGTGTTTTGAAATTTCTTTGTGGTCCTTATGTAAATGTATATGGAAAGATACAGAAGTTTCTGCCTTTTAAACATTGATGATTTGGCCAAAGGTTGGCCGTTTCTTGGTGTTCAAGAAAATTATTTGTTCTGTCAAAATTTTTAAGATGCAGTGGGAGAATTTTTATTGCTCTACGTACACAGGCATTTCCATCTTCTTATTAAAGTGATTCCTTTATATAATAATTTCTGTTTTTGGTCACGAGTCTTTAATTCCTCAATCTACAAAGTATAGACACCAGAGAAATTTGCAAGACAAAAAATATCTTCCACTGGGATCATACTTGGCCACGGTTTTCAGTATAAAACCCTGAATAACTGCTGTTGTACACACTACTTTTAAATGGCTTTTTTTTTGCTCTTAAGATCATAATTTCAAAGCTTCCATTGCATTTTCACATTTCTCACTTCTTTGGGTGACTACATCAGTTACCAGTTGAAACATTCTATATTTTTTGGTATAGATCACTTTAATTAAACCTAATATAGAAAAATAAGAATTTAAAGTTTTGCTTCTGAATTTCAGTAAATCAGGTAAACATAATCCAGTTTTAATATGAAATAGAGCTTTAGGGTATAAAGATTATAGGAATATACTTTAACACTACCCAAGATTAAAAATTATATATAAATATGTATTTCCTGATACCTACAGATACACCATTTTCTGGAAAAAGCTAATAAATTAATTTTAACACACTGGATAGTAAAGCTGTTCTCAGGGACTCCACTGAGAAACATTTTATTAGCCTAGTTTGAATTAATGAATTAACATGAATAAAACTGCATTTAAAACATGATATTCTGAAAGTTGAGTTGTAGCATGAGCTCTGATTGTTTTCTAAGCCGAATTAGGATGAAAATCGTTAAAATAACTATTTTAGTTACTTGTTTTAGAAATGATTTTTTCCCAGATATTATATGAAGCATAAATTATGTATTTGTTATTCCTGTTTTTTATGCTACAGAACAAACGTTACTTTGTTAGATTGAAACAACTTTTTCCTGTGTTAAATTTTGAGTGCGTTCACATGAAGAGAAATGTACCTCTGTGTAATCCCATATGGCTCTAGAATGCTAAGCTACTATAAATTTCTGTTTAGAAAGTCAGGGGTAGCTTTTGGTAAGTACTGACTTAATCCCAACAAAAATTAGTACACTGGAAAAAAACTTGAGCCTGAAATTAAGAATTTTTTTTTTTTTCCAAAGAGTTGTCCTAACTCTGCCTCATGCCTGAGCAGTCTGCCCTGTGCAGTACTGCCTAAGCCCATAGAAATCTGTGAAGTTAGATCACTCAGTTTTAAACTGCAGAGCCAATCATGACTCAGAGACCATTTCAGTGTATGACTCACTGTACACAGGGTCTCTCAGCCTTGGCATAATGTGGACATTGTGGCCAGATGAGAATTCTTCGTTCATCGAGGCCATCCTGTGCATCGTGGCTTGTGTAGCAGCATCCCTGGCCTCTGCTCACCAGATGTCAGTTGTGATAGGCAAAAACGTCCACAGACACTGTCGCACAGGGGTGCAGAGTCGCTCCTGGTTACAAACTGTTGTATAAGGGAGCAAAAGTCAGCAGCTTCGAGTATCCCTTACCTTGGATACCACAGAGACATACCGTCATCCCAGTCTTCTTCTCACTTGGTGTCCGCTACTGGGGCTCTTAGCTTCAGCTGAAAATCTCAAATCAACAGGAACTTGTTAAAGATGGAAATACCCAAGCCCTGCTTCAGACTCAACAGTCAGAGGATTTTCAAAGCTCCACGAGTGATTTTGTAGTACAGCCAAGTTCAGGGCTGAGCTCTTCGTCCAGACTTGCTGATTTTTGGGGGGGTAAAGGAGAGGAAGGGTCTTCCTTCTAGAAGGAACCAAATTCTGCAGAATTTTCAGGCATTCGTTCATTGTTCTATAGTTGAGTGTGAGAAGTGTGTTCTCATACTCAATTCAAATGGGTCCCAACTTTCAGAAGTGCTGTTAATAGTTCTGTGGACTTGGGCACTGGAACTACCCCAGGCATATTTGGTCGCCCCAACTTGTATTCATTGTTTGAAAAGTCATGAACTTGAAAACATAAAGAATAAAGGAGAAATCTGAAACCACTTTGAATCCTTACCTGCCAGTGGGGTTCATTGGAATATAGGACTTAGAGCTTTGATACAAGTGCATATGCTGAAGATGGAGAAGAAGGTTGTGTGGGAGTACATGTGTTTATGTTTGCCCCGTGACTGCAGACCATGAGGGCTGGCACTTCAACCAACTACAATTGACATGAGCTTCTTTTTCTCTTATAGGTGATCCTAAAACATGGCAAAACAAGTGTCTTCCTGGAGATCCAAATTACCTTGTTGGAGCAAACTGTGTTTCTGTCCTGATTGACCACTTTTAATTCTTAAAATATAGGAACTTGATTAAATAATGTGAAACTGGGTAAAACTTACTAAATCTAAATGGAAGCACTCTATCAAGTATTATACTTTTCTTAGAATTGATACTGCAGTTTGTTAGTATTAAGCATTTTGTTTGAACAGATGAAGATTAGTGAGCATGCCCCTGCACCATGGTCAGAAAACATGCTGCCGACTGCGTGTTTGTGATTGAAAAACTATTGGTATTGGCTGGAGGGTCAAAGATGGTTTGCTTTGTAATGATTTTGTACTTTTTTATGGTCACTGCTTAACTTCCGTATTGATTTCCGTTAAAACACCAGCCAGTAAATGGGGTACATTTGAGTTCTATTCTTTCCAGAGTACACTGTTTTCAAACTTTATTATGGCCCTGGCCTGGCATACACATTTTATTTTATTATGCATGAGGTAATATGCACACATTTAAAAAATGTACCTGGAACCATATAAACCAGTGTAGTAGATTTAACAGAAATGTACAGCAAGGGGAATTTATAGCTCTTTTTGGCAGGGGGTGGGGGGAGTTGAGTGAAGACAATTACTTCTTGTATATGAAAACACATTTTTTTCGGGAAGGACACCAAAGCATGTGAGACTGGTTCTGTGGCTTCTTTGGATCTATAAATTAACCATATCACCACAGATGTACTAACCAGCAGGAATGCCTTACCCTCATGTTTTTAATTCTTTGATCATTCTCTCTGTGTATTACTAAGTGTTTTGGCTTTTGTGCGCATCTAGATACTGTATCATGAAAAAGATTGAGTAAATTGTGGATTTGGTGGTTTCAGAAATGTATAATCACCCAGAAGAAAATAATGGTGTGATTTGGGGATTTTTTTTTTTCTTCCTCCAAGGGGCAGTAGTGGTTTTCTGTTCTTTTTGGCTATGCATTTGAAAATTTCGATGTTTTAAGGATGCTTGTACATAATGCGTGCATACCACTTTTGTTCTTGGTTTGTAAATTAACTTTTATAAACTTTACCTTTTTTATACATAAACAAAACCGAGTTTCTTAAGGCTACCTTTGTATTTCTCTCCTGTACCTCTTGAGCCTTGAACTTTGACCTCTGCAGCAATAAAGCAGCATTTCTATGACACCTACAAGGTCATTTTTTTAAAAAAAAAGAATGCACAGAGTTGTTACATTTTTAAAAGTGCTGCATTTAAAAGATACAGTTACTCAGAATTCTCTAGTTTGATTAAATTCTTGCAAAGTATCCTGACTGTAATTTGTGATACCATGCTGTGCCCTAAAGTGTATTTTTTTACTAATAGACAATTTATTATGGCACATCAGCACGATTTCTGCTTAGATAATACACCACTACATTCTGTTAATCATTCATTAGGTGTGACTGAATTTCTTTTGCAGTTATTAAAAAATCTCAAATTTCTAAATCTGCAGAATAAAACTTTTTAAAATAAATTGCTGGTTTGGTCTGTTTCCCCACGATTTTTAGTTTCATGCAGCTTTATAATCCTGTTTAAAGTCCTGCACACTGGTGCACATCACCTGGTCCCCTCCTACCACATCAGTTGGGGTGTCTACAGAGTGCATCCCTGCCGCCAGGTCTCCTTGATGGGTGAGCAGTGCCCGTCACTGAAACCTTGAGAAAGATAAGAGGAGAAGAAGGCTGACTATAGAGTTCTTGGCTGTGTTTCCACTGCGTCTGTAAATATACATATATTTATGTGTGCATTTGTTTCCCCTAGGGCCAATTTGTATGTGGTTTTGTATCCTGCTTTTTCCCAGAAACATAATATGGACATTTTCTTCTGTTGTAACATTTGGGGGTCGAAAATGATTTTTAATGGCTGTAAATATTCTATCATGATTGCCATATCTAACCACCACCCATATCAACATAGAGTTTGTTGCTAGAAAGTGCACATTTATGTAGACTTGGTCTATTTTATTTGCTTCATCTTTTTTATATACAGTTAAAGTATCCATTTTAGTGTGTAGTTCTCCAAATTTTGACAGATACATAGTTTTATAACCATTACTACAATTAATACATCAAACAGTTTCATCATTCCCCCAAAGTTCATTGTCTCTCCCTCATTATACCCCCCCACACACACACGCACGCACGCACGCACGCACACACTTCTCCAGCCCCTGGCAGGCAATGACTTCTATAGTTTCTCTTTGAGAATGTCCTATAAGTGGGATCCTGCAGTATATATAGCCTTCGAGTCTGGCTTCTTTCACTTAGCATAAATTGAGATCCATTTATGAAGTTGCAAACAGTAGTAGTTCTTTGTCGTTGCTGAGTAGTGTTCCACTGTGTGAGCGCACCACCATTTGTCATCCCCAGGTGAACTTTGGGGCTGTCTCCAAATTTATTATGAATAAAGCCGCCATAAACGTTTGCATATAGGTTTTCTTGTGAACATAAATTCTCCTGTCAGTTAATTTAAACACCTAGGTGTGGGATCGCCGGCTCGTCTCGTGAGTAGAAGTTGAACTTTGCAAGAAACTGCCATCTTGCCTGCAGGAGTGCTGTGCTGTTGCCCATTGGCCGACCCCGAGGTCCAGTGGCCCCACGTCCTCACCAACAGTAGCTGTTGCCGGTATTTGTGTTTAGCTGCTCTAATGGGCAGTCCTCTTGTGGGTTTGATTTGTGCTTCCCTGATAACTCGTGATGTTGAGCATCTTTTCATTTATCTGCCATGCGTTCTTTGGTGAGGTATCCGCTCACATCTTAGCTCGTTTTTGTAAATTGTCTTGTTTCCTTATTGTTTCGAGAGTTCTTTATTTTTTATTGTTTTTTTAAGCTTATTTATTTTGAGAGAGCACACGAGGTTCAGAAAGGAGGAGAGACAATCCCAAGCAGGCTCAGCTCTGTGCCATCAGCACAGAGCCCAATGCGGGGCCCGAACTCATGAACCATGAGGTGATGACCCGAGCCAAGACTAAGAGCCAGGTGCTCAACCGATTGAGTCTCCGAGGTGCCCCAGGGGTTCTTTACATAATCTCCATGCAGATTCATGATCAGCTGTGTTTGCAGATATTTGCCAAGTCTGTTCATTTTTCTTAATAATGTCTTTTGAAGAGCATAAGTTACTAATTTTCACAAAGTCCAGTTTGTTTCTTTTATAGATCAGGCTTTCCGTGTCATACCTAAATCTCGGCTTAATTCACAGCATGAAGATTTTTCTGTCTCAAAAGTGTTTTTTAGTTTTAGGTTTTATGTTTATGTCTGTGATCCATTTTGAGTTAATTTTATACCTAGCGTGAGATCTGTGTGCCATTTAGTCTGTTCTCTTTTAATTGAAGTATAGTTGCCGTACAATGTTACATCAGCTGTTCAGCTGTACTAGTCTGTTCTGCTTCAAATATGACCTTGTTGTGAACACAGACCCACAAACAAGGCCTAAACAAGGCTGCAGGTTTTCATATTTATCACCTAGTAAAAGGAACATAACTCCACAAGTCTGTTGTTTGTCCCTACCTGCCTGGCTTTTACTATACTGCATGAATGTCAGGCAGGGTGTATATACCTGGTCTTTATCATGCTTGCAGGAGTAAGGGTGTGTTGTTCCCTCAGACCACCTTCCTGTAGCATTGAGCATCATACACTGAAATGACTCAGATGGTCAAGTCTGGTGCCAAAAGGCTGTTTTTGCCCTTTGCCATATGACTAACGTTCTCCTGCTAGAAAACCTAGTGAATGTATGTCCACTAGTGTTACATGAGTCAGTTCCACCTCCTCTTAGGACATTTTCACTCGGCGCAGCATGCATCAGGCATCACACAGGTGGAGACCCAGGTGAGGGGACGTGGATCTAGCTGCAGTGGCTCCAGCCTGGATGAGGATGCAGTTGGCTAGGAAGGAGGTGGCAGCAGATACAGGCATATGGGGAACCCAGGTTTGTTGTTTGCCCTGACTGGTGGCTTGAAGATCGCTTGCTGGCTAGGAAGCTGGTTCCCGTTTTTGTAGAAATGGCACAGAGGTGTCCCAAGGTGGGTCACAGAAGGAGACTCCCAGCACTCTGTCCTCAGGTTCCCTAATGAAGCTTCCCCAGATAGAGAGCTGCGAAAACTCACTGTAATGTGCAAACTGACAGAACCATGTTGTCATCTCAATAAATGTGATCACGGTTAAAGTGAGCTCAGTTCATGGCATTCTTAAGTTTGCGGTGTGCTTTCCTGTCAAACCACTTGACCGTGAAGGGACAATTACCCCAGGTGTAGAAAATTTGGCGTTTTCACAACGTATATATTAAACTTGCTCCGATCCTATTTTGTAGGAAACCATGGCTTTACAAATTGTCTTTAGGGTGCTCTGTAGAGCCTCTCCTCTAGGCTGTGGGTGAGCACTCAGCTTCACTGGACGTTGGCGCAGAAGGTGCTCACATGAGAAGTGTGTGACTGTCCTGAGCCCTCGGTCTCTGCTCTCCCTTTGCAGGTTAGGCTCTTCCGAGGGAGCTGTGTTTCCAGTTGTCTTAGAAACCACATACCTATTAAGGCTAAAAGTTGAGTTCTAGTACCATGAGTATTTAACCTGCAGGAAGGATGCCAGGCAGGGAGGATGTAAACCAGTTTTCACTTGGTGTCCCTGACAAGTGGCGCTAACGAATGCACAAGAGTCCCACATGGTGCTGCCCTTCTCTGTGCTTTTGGCATTCGTGTATTGACGGGAAGTTTGAAGTCACTTTTTTTTTTTTTTTTTTTTTTTTTGGGACAGGGACAATACCATTCATCCACAGAGGTCCTCCAAGTCTGAAGTGGATTTGAAAACCAATGGGCATAATTCTTTTTTTTTTTTTTTTTTTTTTTTTTTTACCAGGAACTGAGATGGAAAATGTAGAAACAGACAGGGAACCAGTATGCTAATAAGGTCTAAATGTTGGGGAGAAAAGCACAGTATTCACACTTAAAACCCTTCAGTGGTTGGCAGCTGGGTTTATGGCAGAAACAAGCCTCAAACTAGGGCAGAGGGTACTGTTAGACAGAACCCTGGTGGCGGGGGTTCTTGGAGGGGACTTTGAGGACACGGGATTTCCCAGATCATTTGGAACAGTGAGTCCCTTCCATGTTGTATGAGGACAGCTTGAAGGTGAGGGCAAGTCAGGCAGAAGACAAAGCTTATCTTTAGGCTCCAGTCTTGGTGCTCACTGGGCGGAAATAGAGTCATGAGGGGGTAGCCGTAGGGTTTCAGAAATCCTTGAAGCCAAGTGATTTAAATCAAAATTCCCTTTCTTAGACTGTTACTTACTAGTAGTGTAATGCAACGGTCCCAGGGTTTCCCTGGGTTCATCACGAGCGACGCAGAGAGGAGGGTGGATGTGCAAATGGGGGCTCCCCAAATAGGGTCCAGTGCCCCTGGAAGCTCGGGCCTCCCTCCCACCCCTGCCTTCATGCCTCTGCCCATTGGGACAAGGGTTTTTTTCCCCTGTGTTTTATTTGAGTAAACGTAGTTTGAGTGTTGTATCAGGCCTCGGCGACCTGCCCCTCAGTTGTAGCAACTGTTAACTCGCCACAATTGTGACAGCACAGACTCTAGGAAGCATCCAAGTGGGCATCCAGGATACTGGTCCTTTCTCCCCCCACGTCAGCCTTTCTTCCCTGGCTCGCGTGGGCACACTGTGAGGACACAGCGCTTTACTGAGAGCAGATTGGAACCAATAAAGCCAGACCAACTTTCCACACAGGCCAGCCTCAAGCCCCAGAAACAGGCAGTGCCCCTCAAAAGAGTTTTTAATGAATGTCTCACCAGCAGTGAGACCAGAAGTTCAAGGCCATGACCTGCAGGGTCAGAAGTTGACAGCAAAGCTGGAAATGTACTACTGCCCTGGGCAAATAGGGTTAATGAAGGGATGTGACCATTATCTTGAAAACTGCCGGAAACTGAAGCACCCACTTGCCTGCAGGAACCGCCCCCCAAATTGCACTTAGTTCCTGTTTCAAGTGCGCTCCTGTTTCTTACGCACAAATTTAATCATCTTGAGAATTTGGAGGAAGCACAAAGTGCATTTTGTCTCAGGAGAGAACACTCGAATCCCCAGGGCCGTGCTAGTATCAGAAAGTGTGGATGATCGTTCTGAAAGGTTCCAGCTCTTTTGCCTTCAAAGAAATTCTGCAGCGGTTACCAGTTCACAGCATGGCAGTGGATGCCTTTCCCCTAGGGTCCTGGCACCCCTTCTTGATCCTGGCACTCAGCCAGACACCCTCCTCCTCTCTCTCACTCTCAGCGACCTTTGCCACCCCTGAATGTACCACACTCCCAGCCCAGCCCAGGGAAAGCCTCCCACATTGTTCCCAACAACACACCCACCCTGGGACAGAGCAGTAAATGTTCAGCTTTGCTGGGTGGGGCTGCTTGCTGCAGCAGTGAGTCCGTCCTGATATACACACTGATTTCCCCAAACCGGAGTCTCCCGGCAGGTGTCAACCTGGAGAGCTGTCCAGGAAGCTGCTGAGAATAGCTCAGCACAGAAGAGCATGCATGGCACGTGCTCTGTCAACAAACAGCAACAGACTAGTCAAAACCCCTCCCAGTGAAATCTAACTACTGGTTCCACCCAGAGCTCTGGCCTTATCAAGGGCAGGTTGGAATGTCAGTGCTCATTTCCTGGTGACCCTTGGCAGCACTGAAACTATAACTGGGGGAAATTGGCAAATGGGATGGGCTCACCCAGCAGAAAGCTACTCCGGCCTGGCTGGGGACCGAATGGACTCCAGTGTGTATGGCTTACTGCCCTGCAAAGCCATACAGCCTGCACTGATGAGGGCTCCTGGGACTGCAGAAGGATCTGGAGCATCCGTGGATGCTAAGTCACCTTCCAGCTCCACTGCAGTATTTGGGGGAAAGTCACACAAGACCAGCCAGCCTTTGTGAAAGTGACCATGTGTTTGCTTTAGACACCACTAGGTCCACAGACCTCGTGAGGGGCTAATTCTGGAGTCTGTGATGGACAGGAGGATCTGGGCCCCCTGCCACATAAAGGGAGGACAGCATAAACTATCCACACATGCTCAGCTTTTGCACAAAGAATTTAGAGTCTAAGTGGTTTTAGCTTTGGAGGGTAAGGAGGGACTTAGAGTCGTCAGAGCCCAAATGAGTGTTCAGAGCAGTTGTCAAGTTGCAAATGGACAGCCGCATTTCCCATTTGCCTTTGCTGTGATGCGAACAACGGATCCACAGGAAGGCTCCTTTCCTCCTGCTGCCAGGTCGTCCGTCTCCCCGGACCTGACCAGATCATAGGCTGAGGGCCCAGGCTCGTTGTTTGTGGAAGGACTAGGGATGTTATTGATGACCCCTTTAAGAAAACCATCCTGTTTCCAGAAGGCGAGAGAAACCTCCCCTCCCATGCATAACTGATTTGGCAAGAATTCTGCTTACTCAGCTGATAATCTGTGGAATCATAACTCTTATTTGCAGAGGCAGAGACGCTGCCCCACCTCCCTATTTTCTCCACCTTATTCTATGTTCAAGAGCAAGAGAGTGCAGGAAAAATTATGAAGCAGCCTTTGTCCGGTCCACCCTGGGCAGCATGGCCAACCCGCACGTGGCCCGGGTCAGAGGGTCTGAGCCCACCTGCCCCGCGGGGACAGCAGCCATTTTTCTCAGGAGGCCAGGCTGCTGCTTTCCACACGATGACTTTCGCCTCCTAGATGAGCTTTTCTGCAAACATTATAATTCTTGTCAACTTACTGCAATTTGAATTTCATGGCAGTTCTACATTTTATGCTAAAATTACTCATTTTCCCCCATTGCGGCAGGATGATGAATACTGTACAGATGGCAACCGCTACTGTTCTCATGAGCCTTGCAATTAGGAAGCGAACGATAAAAACCCCAGACTTGTTACCTACTGAACGATTTCCAAGTTTGAAATGCACTGGAAAGAAAAAGTTGTCACCAGCCCCGCTGGGAAGGGGGCAGGGGCTTCATGAGGACAGAGTCCTACCCTGATCAGGCAGGGCCTCTGACCTTCTGGAGCTGGGTCTGGGCCTCTTTTCCTCCTCCTTTCCTTCCTCCCTCCCTCCCTTCCTCCCTCCCTCCCTCCTCCCCCCCTTCCCCTCCCCCTCCTTCTCTTCTTCTCTTCACCTTCTCTTCTGCCTTCTCTACATCCTGGGCTTCCTGAGGAGATAAACAAATGTTCATGGTACTCAGGGCAAGTGACTTGGGTTTAACCAACACTGCTGACCACATGCAGGAGCCCTTGCGTGACCCAATGGGAGAGGCCAAGGCAAGGCCAGTGACATGTGCCCCCCTCCATAGGGAGAGGTGAGCTGTGTCCACAAACACCTATTTCTGCAGGGGCCAGCCTCTCCTGCCTACACGACCACCAGCAACCCTGAAGCCACGGCTCCATCCCCATCCCCTCGACTCGCTTTGGGTGAGGCACCTCTACAGCCCCACACGCCAGGGCACTGCTCTTATTGCAAGGTGGGAAGGCAGGCTGGAAGTTCTGCATTCCACATGAACCAGAGCAACTTTCTACATTGTAGCCCTTCAGCCTTCCTCATTGTCCATGTCCATTGTCCAAATCCTAGCTTCTTCCCCTTGGTGTCCCAGCACCAGGTTTGGCTTAGCCCTCCTAGCCATGCTCTGGCTCATCTGCAGAAAGTTAAATTACCTGTTGCTCATCACCCATCTAGGAAGTGGGCACTTCATCTCTATTCTCACGTTTGTTTATTTAGTTTTTAATTTTTTTAATGTTTATTTTTGAGAGAGACAGACCACGAGCAGGGGAGGGGCAGAGAGAGAGGGAGACACAGAATCCAAAGCAGGATCCAGTCTCTGGGCTGTCAGCACAACCTGATGCAGGGCTCAAACCCATGAACCCCGAGATGGTGACCTGAGCCTAAATCAAGAGTTGGACACTTAACCAATGGAGCCACCCAGGTGCCCCTCTTTTAGATTTTCTTTTCTAATTGAAATACAGTTGACATACAATGTTGTATTAGCTTTAGACGTACAACATAGTGATTCAATGAGTCTATACGTCACTCAGTGCTCATCTTGATAACTGTAGTCAGCATCTGTCACCAAACTACATTATTGCGTATTATTGACTATGTTTCCTAAGCTGTGATTTTTAAAAAAATTTTTTTAAGTTTATTCGTTCTTGAGAGCGAGCGAGCATGAGCAGGGGTGGGGCAGAGAGAGAGGGGAAACACGGAATCTGAAGCAGGCTCCAGGCTCTGAGCTGTCAGCGCAGAGCCCGACGCGGGACTTGAACTCACAAACCTCAAGATTATGACCTGAACTGAAGGTGGACACTTCACTGACCAAGCCACCCAGGCGCCCCCCCATGCTGTGCTTTTCAGCAGCATTATTTACCATAGCCAGGAATATGGAGGTAACCTAAATGCCCATCAGAAGATGAATAAAGATGTGGTGTGTACACACACACTCACACACACACACACACACACACATTGTGGAATATTAGCCATAAAAAAGAATGAGATCTTGGGCACCTGGGTGGCTCAGTCAGTTAAGTGTCCGACTTCGGCTCAAATCATGATCTCACGGTTCGTGAGTTCAAGCCCCACATAGGGCTCTGTGCTGACAGCTCAGAGCCTGCTTCAGATTCTTTGTCTCCCTCTCTCGCTGCCCCTTCCCCATTCATGCTCTGTCTCTCTCTCTCTTTCAAAAATAAACATTTAAAAAAATGTTAAAAAAAAAAAAAAAGAATGAGATCTTCCCATTCACAGTGACATGAAAGGACCCAGAGGGTATCATGCTAAGTAAAATAAGTCAGAGAAACAAATACAGTACGATTTTTCTTATACGTGGCCTCTTTTAGATATTTTAAACGCAATTTTATTATGAAAATGTTTAGGCATAGAGAAAAGTCAGAATAGGGTAATGATCTATATACTGTCTTGATTCAACAATTGCTATGCTATCTCTTCTCCATGTTTGCTTTATCTCAATCTATACACAGACAGGTGCAGACATCACGATAAATTTGACATTTCAGATGGACAAAGGAAAGATAGACTCTTTTTTTTATTTTTTTAATGTTTATTTATTTTTGAGACAGAGACAGAGCATGAGTGGAGGAGGAGGCAGAGAGAGAGAGAGACACAGAATCCGAAGCAGGCTCCAGGCTCTGAGCTGTCAGCACAGAGCCTGACGCGGGGCTCGAACTCACAGACCACGAGATCATGACCTGAGCCGAAGTCAGGCGCTCAACCGACTGAGCCACCCAGGCGCCCCAAGATAGACTCTTTAATAGGAGACATGGACATTGGGACAGCTGGCCAGCCCCTTGGTGGGGAGTTGTGCCCCACTGCAATCTTCGGCTGAAATTTTTGTTCCAAGTGAAACAAAAATTTCAATCTGAAAAATTACATCATCTAAGTACTAGAGGAGAATATGGGTGAATATTTTAATAATTTTGGGACAAGAGAGGACTTTTTAAATTGCTACAAAACTCAAAATCAATGAAGGAAAAGACATAAATATGACAACATAAAAATAAATGTGGCTAAAGCATGCCTCATGAGCTGACTTTAAAAGGATAAGAAGGGCACCTGGGTGGCTCGGTCAGTTAAACATCCAACTCTTTGATTTTGGTTCAGGTCATGATCTCGCAGTTCGTGGGATCAAGCCGTGCATTGGGCTCCATGCTGACAGTGCGGAACCTGCTTGGGATCCTCTCTCTGCCCCTCCCCTGCTTGTGCTCTCTCTCTTTCAAAATAAAAAAACTTAAAAAAAAAATAAGCTATGGGCAGCAAATCGGAAGTCAAACAGAAAATGTGCTCCTAGTCACGTGGCTATATAAATTTCAACTAAATACAATTAAGTCAATAAAAAATTCAGTGCATTTACTCTTGCCACAATTCAAATCCTTCATAGTCACACAAGGGCGGTGACTACTATATTGAACAGTGCAGATTATAAATTATTTCTATCATGGCAGAAGAAAATATTTGCACCACATTATACTTCTCTTAATATACAAAGAGGTCTTGCAGCCCAGTTTTAAAAAGAAGATAAATCCAACAGCAGAGCTCAGTAATTGGCAGTTTCCGGAAGTATAATAACCAAGAAACATGAAAACACGCTCAATCTCGACCACCACGTGAGAAATGTCAAAGAAAACACCAAGGTCTCGGTGTCCCCTTGGGTCTTATCAGCTTGTTGAAGACTAAAAACAGAGACGACACTTGGAACAGGGCCCGGCCTTGGGAAACACATGCTCATACAAGAGAGCGACTCTACCCTCTCCAAGGACAAGTGAGCAAGAAACCTTGAATTTCAAACTTCCAAATCCTTTGGACCTAGCAATTCTGCTGCTAAAAATTTATCTTCCAGGAAAACAAGTGTGCAAAGTCAGATCTACAAGGATGTTGGCTGTGGTGCTCTTTATAACAGGGCAGGCGGGAGGATGGGGGTAGGGGAGAAGCTAGGAAGGATCCGCTCTCCATGAATATGGAAACAGAGGGCAAATGGCTGGAAACTCAGCCTGGCTGTGATACGGTCTCAGTAAACAGTGCAGATGAACACGTGGTGACACAGAAGATCTGCAGGAACTGGCAGCCAGGGAGAGACAGAGAAATGATGAGCCCAGAGGCTCAGTGTGGTGGGGAGCCGGGTTCCCAGGTGAGCTCCTCTGTGCACTCTGGGGCTTTTCGGTGGGGGGGGAGCCTCGACTCTCTGTACCTCCACTTCCCTATCTCTAGAACAGGATACGTGACAGCATGGAGCCTGCTATAGGCTAGCTGTGTCCTCCCCAATTTCATACCATGCCATCCTTACCCCCCAGTGGGCTGGTATTCAGAGGCGGCGGGCCTTTGGGAGGTGATTAGGGGTAGAGGAGGTCATGAAGGTGAGGCCGAATGATGAGATTAGTGCCCTCACAAGGAGAGACACAGCAATGCTTGTGTTCAGACTCTCTCTCGAGCTCTCTCTCCTCTAACCCCACAACATGCTGGAACAAAGGAGGTATCATGTGAGACACAGAAGAGGGTGGCCATCTGCAGAGCGAGCCCTCACCAGCACCCAGCCCTGCTGCCACCGACTTGGACTCCTGGCCTCCAGAGCTGTGGGCGAATGCCTACAACCTGTGGCGCTGTGCCGTGACTGCCTAGGCTAAAACAGAGCCAGTAAGATCACTGCTGTTTAAATGAATAAATCCATAGAAAGCACATGGTCAGTCTTCAGCAAATGTTATTGTTAGATCCGTTCTTTTGTTTTGTTTGGCAAGAAAATGTAGTGTCTTGACAACTGACCTGATCTCTTTTTTATTATTGTGTTTAAAAAACACGTAAAATTAAATTTACCATCCTCAAGTCTAGATTGTTAAATGGACATATCTATCTGTGATGTATATATATGGTCATAGAAAGGATTTTTGAGGATTATATTTCAAACTTACCAAAGCTCATCTCTGTGACTGGGGAGGAGACAGATATTATAAGAGCTCTTTTTTTTTTTTTTTTTTTTTTTGAGAGATAGAGAGACAGAAAAAGAGAACTTGAGTGTGTGTCCACATATGTGAGCAGAGGAAGGGCAGAGGAAGAAGGAGAGAATCCCAAGCAAGCTCAATCTCACTATAGTGAGATCATGACCGGAGCCAAAATCAAGAGTCAGACACTCAACCCACTGGGCCACCCAGGCACCTACAGGGGCTCTTAATAAATGCCTATAAATTTAGCACTTTTTCCTGACAAGGATGATTTGTTTTTATCATTGGGAAAAAAAGATAAGAATAGAAAGGGGAACCCTGGCTGTCTTAGTTGGGCTGTTGTAACAAATTATCATAGACTGGGGGGCTTTAAACCACAGAATAGTTCTCACAGTTCTGGAGGCTGGAACAGGGCACCAGTATGGTTGATTCTGAAGACAGCCTGCTTCTTGGTTTATAGACAGCCATCTTATCACTGTAACCTCACATGGTGGAGGTGCAGGGTGCTCTCTGGGGAGCCTAATCCCATTCTCTCTGGGGACCTAATAATCACCTCCTCCCAACCCCACTTCCTAGTTCCAACAGATGGGGGGTTATGAGCTTCTACATATTTGCAGTCCACGACTGTGATTTCCACCCAAGACCTCACTTCCCGATTAGTGGTCATGCTTCATGAGGACCTCACGATGCACTGGTGCCTGTCTGCTGGCCTGTCTCTTGTAATACTCAGATAAACGGGCTCAGGCACCAGCCCCCCATCCAGCAGCTTGCCAGGGCTACGTGTCAGGAGGGGTAGTCTGGAACAAGGCAGCATCCCCCAGTCTTGTGGAGGGACCATTCAGGCTCCTAACTGCCCAAGAAATAGGCTTCCCGTCTGCAAAACCTGTCACCTTGAGGTTGCCCCAGAAATTCTCCTTGAAGCAAGCTTACCACTCACCAGCTCTAGTTTCCAGACTTCAAGGAATCTGATGAAGCGGAGTCTCCTTACTGGAAGAGGGGGCTTCCCTTGTGCCTGGGGCACGCCACAGCCTGGCCTTCGGTGAGTGGGACTTACTGTCTTTGTTCTGTCACCAATGAAGCCAAGATGTAGGAACTCACCATTTTCAGGAACAAGGAGGGCTTTTTCTTTCTCCTTGCATAGCAGAAAGTTACAAAACAATAAGTTCAATGTTAAGAGGGAAAACGTATTTCAAATACATTTTGTGTGTTTACTACAGCCAGCTAGCATGCCAATTTACTGGTGAAAGCTGGCTTTTAGTCTCAAAGGTGAAACTTCATATTTCTGACTCCTTGTCTTTCCTTCTGAAAGAGAGAGCATATAAGTTTTTTTCTCACACCACAACTGGGCTTGTAGATTTCTTTAGCTTTTTTTTGCCCCAACCATTTAGTGAACGGTTCCCTCAGCCCGTGTGGAAATGTGTACTAATTTAATAAGCTCAACTGTCTTTTTCGAGTGGCTGTTTCTTCATGTACAATTTGGAGCAATGAGAATTCAGGAAAGGGACAGGTTCCTGAAGACAGAAGGACATGACAAATATCTCCCCTGGTCCCCATCCAAGTCCCGAGCGCACTGCTGAACTGCATGGAGAACGAAGATGGGTAGATGTGATGAGATAATTCACATCAGTGGGCTGTGCTCTATGAGAAACATCTAGAGAGCACCGTAAGAGCAGTCCTAAGAACAAAAGGATTCAGAGCTCAGTTGACTTTATAGAATTCTCACATGCCTTGTTTCCTGAGGAGTCAGATAAATGTGGTAACACTGAGCTCTTCCTGCAGGCTGCTTAACATCCTTCCCCAAGCCAGTGCAAGGTCCCTTTAGCAACAGCATAGACACCAGGAGAGAGCCGCTACTCTCTTCTCTGTGGTTATGCACAAGGACCCTTCCTTGTCTAAAAACAAAGCTAATACCTAGTGAACAAGGAAACAGAGCTCTAATAACACCATTTGAACACCTAGATCCAGCTGTGATTGAAGCATCCCTAGAATGTCCTGGTTCTGCAGGACAGTCCTTTCCTCTTTAGGGGTTGGATATCACTGAGCTCCAAGCAAGTGGACACGAAACCCAATGACCACCCAAAACTCTGGGCTTGGGAATTAACTCTACTCCCCAGTCTCCATCTTGAGGGTTCCGACGTGGAGGTATACACAAGGTTTATCGGTGACTTGTCATTCCTCTAACAAGCTTTAATTTTTCCTCCTCCCTGAGGGTCCACCACTCAGGAGGGTCCCTAGCTTAGGTAAGGGCACGAGTCCTCAGCCACCAGGGCATGCATTTACTCCCACACCACAGTGGATTTTTAAGCTGGGAGTGTTTGCCATACGACAGCATTCACTGCCCCCACCTGCTGCAAACACTGATCTGGCAAAGGGCAGGAGCTCTGCGGCTGCCAGAACAACAGCCCCCGATGAAGCGGCTCTTCCAGGGTCCCTGCAAGCTTTTGTTTCTCCAGGGGACCAGCCGTCAGCCATCACTTCGCCTCAGCCCCTGCTTTTGCGGCAGGGACTCTGGATGACTCATCTGCTGGCAAGGCGGTGCCACAGCCAGCAGCCCTGGACCCACAGCCATCACCCAACCACCAAACCAAACCAAGTGCAAACCAAACCTCCAGGACACGTCTGCCGGTCCCGGGCTCTGTGGGGCAACTTTCCATATGGTCTTCCTACTGGCCGGCTGTGATCACGGGCCCTCTGCGATGTGTCCGCAGCCTGAATCTCCCCTCACCTTTGTCCCTGTCTTTCCCTGCCACCCTGCCGGCCTCCTGGATTTTATCTCCTCCATGGAGCCCCCCGTGATCACTCATTCCCCAAACACGATGTAACCTGGTTTGTGGCTTCTGGGCCAGAACATCTCAACTTTTAACACCTCAGATGAAGGGGCAGGACTTGTCTTAATGCAAATAGCTCAGTTATCAGGAGTTTGACATTTCCTGTGTGCTCCATGATCTTCCCCTGCTAGACAAAGAAACCCACTACTTCTTATTCGCTGTACTGAAAAACCCTCTTCTAGGGAGAATAGCATATGCAGTACCACCGCATATGAGGGCCATCTTGCAAAATCTGTCAAAAGTACAAAGCACACACCGGCCAGTCCAGCAGTTCCCTTTGGGATCTGCTCAGTACTACGCACAGGGAGGGTGAGGTGACAGCCAGGAGCCCTCTGCCTGCCACATGGGATGGGAAATCTCTCCATCACCACGGCGTCCATATCTGAGCCAGGCTCAGAGATGCCCATAGAACGCACCCCCACCACCGACACCAGCTACCAAGGCAGGATTGGAGGGGGAGTGCTTTGGGGTGGCCGGAGATGAGGGGCTGTGGGAGATGCAGGGAGGGGTGGAGAATAGCCCCAGGAGAGGGGAACAGGACTGGGGAATGAAGGGAGAGTTCCTAGGAGCAGAATAAAGGAGCAGAGGTGGAGATGTCCAGAGGTAGGGGGGCTCATGGGAGGTGGGCCAATAACCAAGAGACAGACCCTGGCAGGGGTACAGGGAGGGGATACTGAGGACACAGTAAAAATGGGGAGTTGTCAAGGGCTCCCGGGTCAAATGTGGTGGGAGACTTGGGGTGACTGGACTGGAGATCCTGAGACAAACTCCCGACTAAGAGAGAAGGGCCTGGAGAAGACTTGGGGAGGTGCTGGAGCTGGGGGGACCTGAGTGCCCAGTGGCCGGGTAAGGCCAAGGTGGACATAAGGGTGTGGCCATCTCTAGACAGATGGCATTTGAGATGTCCCGGAGGGGTTGGGTGAACCCAGAACAGGCTGCGGAAGACCTCCATCTAATGAAGAGCCAAGAAGGAGGCCGTGTGGGAGGAGGAGGAGCGTGGAGGAGGTGACAGCTATGGAGAAGCCCAGCAGAGCAGAGCAGGGGACAGGGCTTGGTCTCGGGATGGAGGCCATTACTGGGAGGCTCTGTGAGGAGTGGGGAGGGGGAGGAAGTGCAGGGAGGGTAAGCAGGTCCAGTGACAGGGTCCCTCTCTCTCTCTTCTTCCCTCTCCCCATGCTTCCCTTGCCTGTCCTGTTTTTCATTTGAAAGATTTACATATATTTATATGCTGAGAGGAAAAACTGTCCCTTCTTTTCTTCTTCCTTCCACTCCCCAAATTTCTTAATCCCTCAAAGCAGTCCATCTCATGGGGACTTAGAAGAAAGAAAAATCTGATTAAAACTCTGCTGAGGTCAGCAGGGAGAACAAGAGAGCATTTGCTGACTCTGGGGTGGGGGCAGGTGGGTGAGGAGGGGCTTTACTGGCCCCCTTGGTGTTATTCAGTGTGGCAGGCCCCTGAGCACTGGTTTCGCCTTCAATTTTCATGCTTTTTTGCGCAGAGCTGATACCTAGGCAGCCTACAGCCCAAGGTACCACCTCTGAGGGGAAGGGAGGGCCTCCTGTGGCCAGCCAGGTGTCAGCATGGAGCCATGACACCATTTTCTAAGTGAGCCTCCTGCCTGGCCTGCAGGGGAGTGAAGTAAGTGGCCATGCAGGCTGGCTTTTCCAGATTCCATTAGAGCAAACCAGTCATAATTGAATTCTTTGAACACACACACAGCAACTGGACCAAGGGTCCCCATGTCCCAGGAAATGGGACATACCTGCAAGTCAACCCCCCCTCCAACTCAGCCTGTGAAGAGCATGCGTGCCTTCACAAAATGGCACCCGTGGGCTGTGTGTGGTAACTTCCAATCAACCCCAGTGTTCCGGTAGACAGAAAAACTCCAGCCATCTGGATAACTGGAATTTCCCAGATTTGATGTAATTTTTAAGGGGGGGGAGGAAGAATGCAGCAGTGTTTTTTTAAATTTTCACCTGGAAATCTTTGAACCTTGTGGGGTGGTCAAGGGCCCTTTGAAAGGCTTATGACTGACTTCTTCAGAAGAGCAGGACCTTAAAAGAAACACCTGAGGCCACACAGACGCTGTGGTGAGGTCTCCTCAGAACCTCATGAAGCCATGGTGGGTACGCTGTGTCTACCACCAAAGCTGATGTCACCGTGGGTGGCATTCGAGGAAGATAGGGCTCCTCCTTTGGGACCCCAAGTGCTGCCTTTGAAGGGGGCATAGCCTCAAGGTGCCTGAAGCTGGGAGGCTTGTTGGGATCACCTGTCCAAACAGAGAGCCCACAAGGACCCCAGGGTGAGTGAGCGAACCATATCTGGAGCCGGCTTTTACGTTAACAGGAGTATCTTTCTACCAGGTGAAAATGAAATGTCAGAGCGGCAAATCAAACAAAAGTGAGGGCCTCGCTGACAAGTAGAGAACAGCCTCCCATCTTAGTCTTCCAGGTTTTTCATATCATTAGTCATGGTTAGATTCCATGTGGGAATGAAGGGGTGAGGCCTTGGGCTGCTGAGTGTCCTCTGGGCCTGGGGGACAAAAGCCCTTGCTTTGCAGACCCCTTTCCTGGACCCTTGAGGGGGGCCCTAGCAGTTTTGTGCCATCATTTTGTATTCTTTTATTTATTTAGTGTGTGTGTGTGTGTGTGTGTGTGTGTGTGTGTGTGTGTGTGTGTAAGAGAGAGAGAGAGAGAGAGAGGAGGAGGAGGAGGAGAGAGAGAATCCCAAGCAGGATTTGTGCTGTCAGCACAGAGCCCTGAATAGGGCTTGAACCTATGAACTGCGAGTACAAGACCTGAGCTGAAACCAACAGTTGAATGCTTAATGGACTGAGCCACCCAGGTGTCGCCTATATTCTTTTTCCTAAAGAGTGCTCCCTAGTCCTATAGCTCTGAGCCGCACAAATCTTCTGTAGAGAGCTGTGATTCAGTGTGGCTTTTACTGTCCCAGAAGTTCCTCAGAGCCTCAAGTGAGTAAGCCCAGACCAGCAAACTCATGAAGTGGTGGTGGTGTAGGTCAGAGGTATATGCCACCTCAAAGGACTGGCCTGTGTCCACAAATACCTAGTCTCCCCAAACACTCAACTTAGTAGGTCATCCCCAAATGAAATGGTGGCTGGGAATGGACACTGGAACCCCTGTTCTGTGCCCCCCAACTAGAGTCTTTACGTGACCGGCTCCAGGGTCACTGCACTTCCAGCAGAACAAGTCTGGCTCTGGTGCCCTGTCCAGGGACTCAGCACTCATTCCCTGTCACCTGCACCGCCTCTCCCCTGCCTGCCAGTCCCGCCCCTGTCCTCTCCCCCCCACCCCACGCCCCACCGCGACTCTGTCTTGAAGGTGAATTCAACAGGCTGCAATTAACCCAGATTAAAAATGCTGCAAAATGAGATATTCAAAATCTGTGTGTCACTCAAGTTGGTCACAAATAAGAGATGCAATCAAGTCCTTTTTCTTGACAGCAGAGCTGACGTGGCTTTGCAGTCAGTGGCATCTGGAAGCTCTGCCTCCATGTGGAGGGAGCATTCGGTGAACCCCGGGATGGGCTGGAGCGACAGGCAGCCCCAGGACTCAGCTCCTCGCCTCTTCCAGCAATTTCCAGAGTTGTGCTTCCTTACTTTTGGCAATGGGGGATGGGGATGAATGACGGGGAGCACTGAAACCAGCACATCATTCAAAATAGGATGCACGTGGGGAAGTGACTCGATCTCCGCTTCCCAAGGCCCTTCTGAGGAAGCCTCTAGAAGACCCACAACGGGCCACTCAGGGCCCTCCATCAGCGGAGCGAGGCAGTGAGCAGCCTTCATCTTCTCCTTGAGGAGCCGCACAGGGACTAGACAGGTCTCTGGGTCAGTCTTGCATGCGATGAGCAAGTCCTTAAGATCCAAGTTTTCCTCCTGAGTAGTTCTAGTGAAGAGTGCCTGAAGCCTCAACGCCTGTTTGTTCACAGGCAACTTGACTCTGCTGCAGGCCCCAGTGAAAAGGCAGTGGGTGCCCTCCTGTGGAGGTGGGGCTGGTGGGTGGGGGTTGGGCGGTGCGAGTGGATGAGTGTGAGTGTGCAGATGTTCGTGTGTAAGTGTGAATGTGTGAGAGAGTGTGTGTGAAAGTATCAGAGAATGTATGTGTGTGTGAGTGTGAGAGAATGTGGGTATGTGTGTGAGTGCAAGTGTGTGCCTGTGACAGAAAGGAGAGGAGTTGTATGTATAAGAGAAAGTGTGTATGTGTGTGTGAGGATGTGTGATGGAGCATGAGTATGCATGTGTATGTGTGAGAGTGTGTGTAAGTGTGTGTAAGAGTATGACTCTGTGTGTGTGTGTGTGTGTGTGTGTGTGTGTGTGTGTAAAGCTGTTTCATTAACTGGAGAGACGGGAGCCTGAGTCCTAGGGACCCCTTGCCTGGTGGGACAGAAGTGCCAGCACACACGGGCACCCAGAGGCCCTCCCTCTGCAGCCATCCTGCACCCCAAGCTGACTGGTACCTGGCATCCTGATTCCAGCAACTTCATCCTGAAATCCACCCAAGTATACTGGGCAACAATTTTTTTTTTTGGTCTTAAAAAAAGCTGATTTTTCTGACTTCAAAATATGACATTTTGAATAAAAACGTAAACAAGGAAAATTACAGTGTGTCAGTCCACTTCCCTCAGATAACACAGTTAATATTTTGGTCTGTTTACACTGTTTTTTTTAATGCCCATTTTTATGACATGGGAGCATAATGACTATTTTGCTTACTAACCCACATTCCCACCCTTTGTGACTTCAAGAGTTTCCCCTGATATTAAATATGCTTCTATTTTTTTAAATGTTTACTTATTTATTTTGAGAGAGAGAGTAACGGAGCAGGGGAGGTGCAGAGCGAGAAGGAGAGAATCCCAAGAGAATGCAGGGCTCGAACCCATGAACCGTGAGATCATAACCTGAGCTGAAACCAAGAGTTGGAGTAAATGTTTAACCCACTGAGTCCCCCAGGCACCCCGATATTAAATATGCTTCTAGACCAGTGTTCAGCGCAGGATTCATTCATATGGGCAGGTCGGGATTCAACAAATTAATTGAGTATCTTTTTTTCCGTTTTAGAAAAAGTATCTTCTATACATTCTTGAGATAAATTCCTAGAAATTAAATTACTGGGGCAAATATATAACCATTTAAGATTTTGGTTCCTGGAAATGTAAAGGATAAAATGTGAGTGAAATAGGTATTTGGCCCACCACATAAACTTTTTCTATTACAGAAATTGCTACTTAATCCTTTTTTTCCTGCACCTCATGTCTAGACACAGAGTCATGTCATAAAACAGAGCACATGAGCAGATTTGGAATGACCTCAAAACTGGCACAGCAGCTACATTTGTGTGGATGGGTTTTTATGTGCCCCAGCTTTTTTTAAATTGATAATTTTTTCAATGTTTATTCTTATACATTATTTATTAAGATAAAATTCACATATCATAAAATTCACTTTTAGGGTATACTCCTCAGTGGGTTTGAGTATGTTCACCATTTGTACAACCTTCACCACCATCTGATTCTAGAACATTTTCTTCACCCTCAAAATAAACCTACACCCATTAGCACTTGCTACCCCTTCCCCTTCTGGCCCAGCCCATGGCCATTACTAATCTACTTTTAGTCTCCAGAGTCGCCTCTTCTAGACGTTTCATATTAATGGGATCATACAATATGTAGTCCTTTGTGACTGGCTTTTCTCACTTAGCATGGGGTTTTCAAGATCCGGGGCACCTGGGTGGCTCAGTCGGTTAAGCATCCGACTTCAGCTCAGGTCATGATCTCGCGGTCTGTGAGTTCAGGCCCCACGTCGGGCTCTGTGCTGATGGCTCAGAGCCTGGAGCCTGCTTCCGATTCTGTGTCTCCCTCTCTCTCTGCCCCTCCCCTGCTCACGTTCTGTCTCTATGTCTCTCAAAAATAAATAAACGTTAAAAAACATTAAAAAAAAAAGATCCATCCTTGTTCATGAATCAGCATCCTCTTCCTATTTTCTGTCTAATGGTCTTCTGTGTGTGGATATACCCCATTTTGTTTATCCACTCATCAGTTGACGAGCATTTAAGTTGCTTCCACTTTGGGGGTATTATAAAAATAATATTGCTATGAACATTCACATACAAGGTTTTGTAGGGACACATTTTCATTTCTCTTGGGTCTATTCATAGAAGCAGAATTTCTGGGTTATGTGGTAACTCCGTGTTTAATTTTTTCAGGAACTGCCAACCTATTTTCCAAAGTGGCCAAAAAGTTTGGGTTCTCATTTTTGGTTTTATTTTTATCTTTACTTTGTATGGCTGCTAGGTTCCTTTTTCCAGGACCAGCAATAGCAGATCACGCCCTGGAGACAGGAGAGGGGTCCGCACGGTCTACCTGGTTTTGCAGATCAATTGCTCCCTCTTCTGTTGCCAGAGTGAAGGGCACTTTCTTTAATAAATGACACCTTTTTCTTCTACCATATTTTGGGATGGTGCAATCTTGCTTCGCGTGGGCCCTTAGTTTTTTGCTATTTTCTTCTTTCTCTGCCCCTTAGGTGTGCCATAGGCATGAGCAATGGGTGGTTTTGTTTTCTCTCCTTGCTCATCTGTACAATTTTTAGGAACATGGGTGGAGAGAGTTGAATTTCAACAGCTGCCATTGTCCTTTGGGACAGCCAAATGCATTATTTTTAGATAGTAGAAAATGCCATAGGGAAAAAAAGCAGGCGGAGATGATAGAGCAAATAAGGATTCTAGGTAGACAGGATGTAGTTACAAGTTAAATTGTGTCCCTTAAAAGGATGTGTTGAAATCTTAACACTTAGTACCTGTGAATCTGACTTTATTTGGAAATAGAGTCTTTATACATGTAGTCAAGATGAGGTCATACTGAATTAGGGGGGGGTCCCCTAATCCAATATGACTGGTGTCCTTATAAGAAGAGGAGAAGGTAGACATAAAGGGTGAACTCCAGATGAGAATGGAAGCAGAGATTGAGGTGACTCATCTACAAGCCAGCATTCTGTTGGGAACTCCCAGAAGCTACGGGAAAATGTAGAACAAGATTCTTCCCTTGAGCCTCGAGAGAAAGCATGGCCTGGTTTGACCCCTTGATTTTGGACTTCCGGCTCCAGAACCTTGAAGGAATCCATTTCTCCCATAGAGCCACCCAGTTTTAAACCACTCAGTTTGTGTTTCCCGCTGCCCTAGCAAACTAATACAGACATCAAGGAAGGACCACTCTACTGGCTTACATCCCAGGGAAGAGCTTTTCCCTGATGAAGCCATAGCCAGTGCAAAAGTTCTGAGACAGGAGTTTGCCTGCCAGGCTCAAGAAGCAGCAAGGAACATGAGGCCATACACGACCGACTTTACTATGGCCACCATTTCTCACTATGCACCTGAATCAAAACCATCATGTTCTACACCTTCAATTCACACAATGTTATATGTTAACAATAGCACAATAAAGCTGGGGGGCAGGAGAAGCAGCAAGAAGGCTGGGGGCAGAGCTCGCAGGGCAGCCGACTGGGGGTGGGGGAGGGTGGAAACACCTGCCCACCAGCTCGGATTGGCACCCTGAGGACTTCAGATCTGATTCCAGAAGGGTTAAGGGGCCGTTTTCCAGGGGACAGTGCAGAGTGTCATGATGCAAACTGCCTAGTTTTTTCATGGTGAGCAGAAACGACAAGACACGAGTGGAAACAAGATGGCTGCTGGAAGAAAGATGTTAGCTCTGGGGACCACGGTGGGGGCGGGGGAGGGGGGGTAGAAGTGGTGCGGGCGGGCGTAGCTGGAAAAGCAAGCCAACAATATCGCGATGGGTGGGAGGTCGGGTGAGCCAGAACAGACACCAGTCAAGCTGGATTTTTGGCCTGCGTTCCTGACACCCTGGGAGAGATGGGGCCGGCTGGGGTGGAAGGAGAAGAACAATTTCATTTCCTATGTGTTACGTTTGAAATGCCAATTACATATCCAAGCTTCTGTCTTCTCTCAAAAGAGGATTGAAACACGTTCCCAGCGTTTCTTAAATGCACACGCCTAGGCTTTGCAAAATGCAGATGGGTCATTGCTTGAACATTTAGACGGTCGGAACAGATCCTGTGCTACGCTTACCCATCCTATTAGAGGAGTGGAGGGCGCCTGCGCCAGGAATGGCTGCGGGTTGGGCCTGTGCTACTTGGGAAGATGACACAGACAGAGCTTAGCCGGTGCTCCTGCGGCCCGTCTGCGCACTTCTCTACAGACTTTATGCCTTTAATGGCAGCTTTTTATAGCACAATCCAGTTTCCTCCCATGAGGAGGGAGTCGGAGGGGTGTAAGTGTTCCCTGGAGGGTCTCCATTATCCCCAGCAGGAAAGCAAGTGGTGGCAACGGTGTCGTGTGCCCCCCACAGCGGATGATCTGTGCCACCCTTTTGGAGAAAACCATTTCATCTAGGAGGATCACAATGATTAAGAGAGAGAGAGACCAGGATAGTTGAGCAATATTTGCATTTTGGCTAGATTGAAAGTACTCAGCAGCTGCTCCATAAGTGGTGTTTGAGGCATTAAAACCACTGTATGTGTTTTTACTGTTGAACTAGGCTCTTCTTGTAGAGATTTCCTCATACCAAGCCCAGAGCACAAAAACAGGCTCTAAGAGAGTGGAAGATGCAGGCGAGAGAGGGCATGAGGTAAGGCAGTGTCCCTGCAGAGGTCAGCGGATGGGATCCAGTGCCCTGGGAAGGGCTGGCAGTGTGACTCACCAGCAGGGCAAGGGGAAGATGGAAAGATGCACACAGATGCAGGGGTGCTCATAGCAAGTTCCCAAACTCTTTGAAATAGGACGAGAGAGTGAGAATCAAGGACTTCAGGAGACCAGAGACTTGAAATAGTTACCGCAGAGGGTGCTGACTTTGGGCCACCCCAGGTTTGCTGGGCACGAGGCATCCTTGCTGAAGGTGAGATTTCTTTCTGGTAGTGTCCCACAGTGCTGGTACATAAATGGGAGAGGCAGATGCTGTTCCATTCAGCCCAGGTTTGCCCAGATAAAGTATATAAGGATAAAGGCAGAAGGGAGTTCCGAATGTTGGCAAGAAGACCACAAGATTGGTTGAGCAATTTGTTAGTGTAGGCTAACTGTGATAACCATCAAAATGCCTGCATTTTAGTGAGTTAACACTAAACACTAGGTTTCACAGCCCAGTGTGTGGTCAGGTCAGTGGGACACTCACAGAACCCAGCCTGAGCACGGGGAAGGAACACCAAGTACTGTGGGTCAGACAGAAGTGGCAGCAGCAAGGCCTCATCTAGCTGCAAGGGATGCTGGGAAATTGTAGTTGTCAGGAAAAAGGGGAAAACCAGTTTCACCATCAGCTTCAGTCTCAGCTGTTCATGATGAGATAGACCATGGAATCCAATAGAACAAGTGCAGACAGGGAAGTGAGAAAGCCCCATGGGAGTTAGAAGAAAAAGGATCTCTTCCCACTAGAGAAAAGTATGACAGATTTGAAAAGCAACCTGGAGCACTGCCCAGACCCGCTGGGACACAGCAGCTGTGGGTTCTCCACTTTGGTGCGGTGAAGTTCAAAGAGATTGAGAAGGCATCAAGCAGGCTTTGGCAGATGAAAAAAGGAAGTAAAGTTCTTGGCATCACAGCTGCAGCCACAAAACCAAGGAATACTCCCCACCTTTGAGATGCAGAATGACAATGCATACATTAACACAGCTGTCATTAGTTCTAGCCACAGATTGTGCCACCAAATTAAAAGCCCACAGCTTCGAGAAAATCCGGCCCTTGACTTTTATAGCATTAAAGAATTCATATGTAAGAATTCTTCAGATTTTAAAATATTTTTAAGTCAATAGGCGCTGATTGGCAAAATGTAAGGCTACATCCTGCATCCAGTGCTGTTACTAAAAATGACTCTTAGAAATGACTCCCTCTCATTCTCCCTGTATCCCTGTGAAGCACACCAAACATGTGTGTGACAGATAGAGAGCCTGAGGCTCAGAGTATTAGGACTCAGACTCAGTGCCTGTGGGGATAAAGAGATCCACTGAGCTGGGCATGGGGTGGGGCAATTATGGATCTAGGAGAGGGTGGATCTTGTGGATGGACTGGGCAGCAGGGGGTGGGCAGAGAGAGATGTGCCTGCAGGCCTGAGTGGAGTATCCGCCTCCATGAAGGGAAGCAAC
The DNA here is from genome assembly GCA_030068075.1 of Paguma larvata. Classification (NCBI taxonomy): domain Eukaryota; kingdom Metazoa; phylum Chordata; class Mammalia; order Carnivora; family Viverridae; genus Paguma; species Paguma larvata. The sequence continues at coordinate 122,151,465 of CM057827.1, read as the reverse complement.
ACTCCCCTCTTCCAGGCCAGGCAGCAGAGCCTAAGCCAGTAAAAATGCCCTGTCATGAATGTCACAAAGCCCAGGCAATTCCATGAAGAGGATGGCCCCTGAGTATCACTATGCCGGGACATGTGGTACCCTATTCAAAAAATGGTTTTTATTTCAGGATACATCCTCACGAACCTGATTTTAATTTATTTTTCTTTTCCTTTTTATTTTAGAGAGAGGGAGAGACAGAATCCTAAGCAGGCTCCACACTCGGTGCAAAGTCCAACCTGGGGCTCGATCCCACAACCCTGGGATCATGACTTGGACCAAAATCAAGAGCCCAGCACTCAACCAACTGAGCCACTCAGGTGCCCCACAAATCTGATTTTTTAAAATATGCACAGTAAGCAGCAAAACCAAAACTATGACTCAATTGTCTTTTTGACCTGTCTACTGGTTCTTTTCTCTAGAGGCTCCATATTCCTGTAGTAACCCAGAGTAGAGTATCTTTGTGAGCATTCAATCGGGCATCTATATTTTCTTTAGGTAAATAGCATTCTGATATCTTAAGTAGATGTGGACATGGAAAAAACATCCATGTTTTAAAGGTTAATGAGTGTGTCACTGCTCACATTTGTATTCAAATATGTTTTACACTGGTTTTACAATGGTGCTGAGAGTAACCATTAATAGTGAAATGGAGACTGTAAGCCATTAATGGTTTTATGACTTCTGTGTATTACAGCCATGGGGTCTTGTAAATTTGTTACATGTGTATAGCTCATTAAATGTTCTACTGAATTGTAATATTCAACCTAATATTATGTGGCTCTTGTTGTTTATACTCAGGTTTTAAAGTAAAATCTCAGAGACAGATTAGGTCAGCTAAATTAAAACACAGGGAGGGCGTCTGAATTCTATTATATAAAGTTTCTTCTCAAAGGATATAATTCTCTGCATTCTTCTGAATGGAATTTTAATTTCCTTTTTCAATTAAAACACTAAAGAACATTTTTGGCCTTGTTTGCAATTTACATTAAAAAAATTCTTTACAAATCAGTGAAGAAAGAAAATTCTGTGATTACAACCTCACTTTTTAAAAATATTTATTTATTTATTTTGAGAGAAAGAGATAGCGAGAACACGAGCATGAGTAGGGGCAGGGCAGAGACAGAGGGGGAGAGAGAGAGAATCCCAAGCAGGTTCCTCTCTGTCGGTGCAGAGCCCAACACAGGGCTCTAGCTCATCAACCATGAGATCATGATCTGAGTCGATATCAAGAGTTGGACATTTAATTGAGCCACCCAGGAGCCCCATGACTACATTCTTTATTCATCTAAATAGTATTAATGTTTCAGAATAGTTTTATTTATTTATTTATTTTAATGTTTATTTTTTGAGAGAGAGAGAGAGAGAGAGAGAGAGAGAGAGAGCATGAGTGGGGGAGGGGCAGAGAGAGAGTGAGACGCAGAAACCAAAGTAGGCTCTGGGCTCCACTGTCAGCACAGAGCTTGATGCAGGACTCAAACTTATGGACCTAGAGATCATGACCTGAGCCAGAGTCAGACGCCTAACTGAGCCATTCAGGCACCCCCAGAATAGTTTTAATAACTGGATTCTGATGGCAAAAGACAGAAATAAACAAACATTAAAAAACTTTTACATGCAAGTGTGTATTTGAACTATTTTTCAGTAAGAAATCTGAAGAAATACTGATTGAATTTGTTCATTACTTCAAAATATAATTTAATTTGAAATTAGGAATACATTCCATATTTCAAAACCCAAAATGTATATATCTAAAAAGCATATAATAGGATGTTCCTTACAACATTGTTTATAATACCTCAAACCAGAAACAACCCAAATATCCCACAGTAGCACATAATTATAGTGTGGTATATTCATGCAATGGAATACCATATAGCAATAAAAAATGAACAACTACTTACTCCTGCAGCAACATGATTCCTGCAACCATAATGTGGAGGGAAAGAAGCCAGTAATAAAATTATCCATATGATTCAGTATCATTCCATTTTCTAAACTTCCAAAAGAGGCAAAATTAATCCATGGTGTTAGACATATGATAGTTGTTACTTTGGGGAGGAGAAACGGGACAGTGTTTGGACAAAAGCATCACTTCATCACTTCTGGGGTGCTAGTTAACTGTTCTATTTCCTGAGCGGGGTGGTGGTTATGGAGCTATGCTATTAAAGAAAGAAGGGCTACTTCGTGATTAAAAATGTGAGTGGATTTATGTATTTCACTGACTGGTTCCCCAAGGGGAAAAATCAGGGATTTTGTGTGCTAGAAAAAGGGAGGTCTCTTGCGGTTTTGCCAGTTATAGATTGCAGCTTGTACTGTGGATTGGACAAGAGAAGTCCATATGAATGCGTATCTTAGTCTGAAGCCCATCTCGTTCTGTAGCTGGCAAAGACTTAGGTCGGGTGACCCTAAATGAAGTCGTTCAGACTCTTGGTTGTTTATCAGTTTTGCTAGTGCACTGCTCAAAGTTTACTTATCAGCTTTGGTAGTCCACTGCTGAAAGTTTACTTATCAGCTCACTTATCAAAGTCATTTGTCAGGTTGGGCTGGTTAGAACAGCATTCGGATTGATAAATGCCAGGCAAGTGTTGCAATGATTGTAAAGTTGTTCTTTGACAGCACTTTCTCGTGGCCCTGCCTTACTCAGGGATAAAAGGTTGAATTCAAAGGATAAGAAAATTATCAAGTTTTCACATCCATATTAGGTTCAGGTCAGTTTTGAGTGCTGTATTAAATAGATTTTTTTTGTTTTATTTATTTGTCTTATATTTAATGAGGTGTGATGTATACACAGGACAATTCTTTCTTATTAGTATATGGTTCTCTGAGATGTGACAATCACACATAGTCGTGTAACCATTGCTACCACCACCCTCACAAGATGCACAAAGATTCCCTCACCCCTAAAAATTACCCCCATTCCTGATTCTCAACCATTGGCAACCCGTGATTTGTTTTATTTCCCTATAATTTTGCCTATTTTAGCATATGTCTTTTGAATCTGGCTTCTTGGATGCAGCATAAGGCATCTGAGATACATCTGTTGTTGTATTTATCGGTAATTCACTCCTTTTTTTTTTTTTTAAGTAGGTTCCATGCCCAGCCCAGAGCCAAATGTGGGGCTTGAGCTCACGACCCTGAGATTAAAACCTGAGCTGAGATCGAGAGTCAGATATTTAACGGACTGAGCCACTCAGTTGCTCTAGTAGTTTATTCCTTTTTATAGCTGGGTTGTATTCCATTATACAAATGTACCACAATGTGGTTATTACCTTACCTCAGTCAATGGCCAATTAGGAGACTTCCAATGTTTGGTGATTATGAATAAAGTGGCTTTAATCATTTGTATACAGATTTTTATATAAAGATACGTTTTCATTTCATTTGGGTAATACCTCGGAGAAAGATTATTGGGTCTTATGCTAAGTGTATGTTTAACTTTATAGGAAACTGACAAACTCTTTCCACAAGTGGCTGCACCATTTTGCTTTCCCACCAGCAATGTATAAGAGAAAGTTGCACTGTATCTTTACCAGAATTGTTAATGTACGATTCTTAGAATTTTAGCCGTTCTAACAGGCATGCAGTCGTATCTCATTGTGGTTTTGTTTTGTTTTCTCTAGTGGCAAATAATTTTGAGCATCTTTTCATTTTTTTTTTTATTGATCCAAGTTTCTGTCTGCTATCAGAATTCTGATAGCAGACAGAATAGCTTAAAAACTTCCTTTAACATTTCTTAGAATGTAGATCCACTAGTAATGAATTCCCTCAATTTTGGTTTGTCTGAAAAAGTTTATGTTTCTCCTTAAATTTTGCAAGATGTTTTCACTGGGTACATATAACATTCCAACATGAGAGTTCTGTTCTTTCTGCACTTTAAAAATGTTCCAGGGGCGCCTGGGTGGCTCAGTCAGTTAAGTGTCAGACTTTGGCTCAGGTCATGATCCCACCGTTTGTGAGTTTGAGCCTCGCGTTGGGCTCTGTGCTGACAGCTCAGAGCCTGGAGCCTGCTTCGGATTCTGTGTCTCCCTCTCTCTTTGCCTCTCTCCCACTTGCGCTCTGTCCCTCTCTCTCAAAAATAAAGTAAACGTTTAAAAAAAAAATGTTCCATTGTCTCTTGGCCTATATAGTTTCTGATGAAAATCTACTGTAATTCTTATGTAGTTTCCTCTTTATCTTGGGTATTTTTTCCTCTCTGGCCTCCAAGATATTCTCTCTTTCTCTCTTTCTTCTTGTATTTGACTATTTGAATATGATGTGTTTAGGTGGATGGTTTTGAGGAAGGGCAGTATTTCTCTTGCTTAGTATTCACCAAGCTTCTTGCATCTGTGGTTTATTTCTTTCATTTTTCTATAAAAATCTCAGCCGTTCTCTCTTCAAATATTTTTTCTGTCCCTTTATCACTCACATCTCCTTCTGAGAATCATGTTATATAGTGTTAGACTGTTTAATATTGTCTCACAGCTTTTGGATTGTCCTCTTTTTTTTCCTGTTTGTGTTTTGGTTTGGGTAATTTCTGTTAACCTCTTTTCCAGTTGATTGATCCTTTCCTCCATGGTGTCGTCTTTTTGTAAAAATTTATTTATTTATTTTGAGAGAGAGAATGAGAAAACAAAATATATATATATAGAGAGAGAGGCAGTGCAGGCAGGGGAGGGAGAGAATCTCAAGCAGGCTCTGTGCCGATAGCAGAGTATTCTGCTCATAATGCAGAGCCTGACACAGGACTGAGTTTCACGAACTGTGAAATCATGACCTGAGCTGAAATTAAGAATTGGTCGCTTAACCAATGAGCCACCCAGGTGCTCCTGGTGTCAAGTCTTCATGAGCCCATTCAAACATTCATCATTTGTTTTGTCCAAGTTTACTTTATTTGGAATTCCTATTTGAATCTTCCTTACAATTTTTATTTCTTTGCTGAAATTCTTCATCTGTTCATGCATATTGCCAACTTTTCCATAAATCCTCAACATATTAATTGTAGTCATTTAAAATTTCCTATCTGATACTTCCAACATCCAGTCATATCTAAATCTGCTTCTGTTCATTGCTCTGTCTCTTGCTCTTTCTTTACTTTTTGTATGTCTTATAATTTCTGGTTGAAATCCAGACATGGTGTGTTGTTCAGTAAAGGCTGAAGTAAATGGTATTTGCACTGAAATGGGAATGGGAATATTTTCTTCAACTAGGCTTTTAGGGTGGGAAATTTAGTCAATATAAGAAATAGTTGAGCTTGGCTTGGGTTATCTTGTTTCTATGGTTACTGTCAGTGCACCGCTGGCTTCAAAATCCACTAGTTTTATCTTATGCATAGATTGGGGCTGTGATGGCAGAGTTTTTCTCTTGTTCCTGTTACATTCTCAGCTTTATGTTTCTCCTATGGTCCCATGCTTCAAAGAGAGAGAGCATATGTAAGAAGCTAAGGACACAGAGAGGCATGAAGAATTGGAGCCATTGTCACACTCTATCGTATGTACCAATCTCTCAGAAGTTGTATTTATTAGAGTTGCTTTAGAATCTTTTTGATTTAAGATCATTTGATGTTTGATGAGATGTAAGTATGCTACAGCATTTTAGAACCTGCTTATATATAATTTGACAATCATACTGATTAGAAACAGAGCTAGAAACAGCATAACTAATATTTACAAAGTACTCTTCCCTTTGCCAACTCAGGCCATGTGAAAAGATCCTATGGTACATGTTGTCAGCTTTTGGATAACCAGTTGGCTTTTTCTTGAATTTTATGTAAGGAACTCTCATTTATCCAGTTTTAACAGGAAGTTTAGCCAGCATGCAGATATTGTCTTGGTGTGCTAGTGTATAATCTAAAGCAGTTCTGTTGTCTATATCACTTCATCAAGGAAGTTCAGGCTCCAAATTTCTTGGATTGGCTGACTCTGTCTTTGGTAACTCCTATATATATATACACACACATATATATAAACTCCTATATATATGTGTGTATGTATATACATATATATGTATAAAATATATAACTCACATATATGACATATATAACATATGTTAATATATATATTAATTAATCTATATATATATAAATTCCCCAACTGACCAATATTGACCCACAGGTAGGGACATCTCTATGCCCCTATTCAGTAGGAAGAAGTTACAGAAAAGAAGACCTTCCATCTTCAGCAACCTTAAAGATTTAAGGGTCAAAATTGTTCATGCAGGAATGATGTGGGAAACAAAGGTAGAAAGAAATGTAGATAAAATTAAATTTCCTTAATGTTCAATCCACTGACAAATATTTGAGGCAGTCAGAGTATGACATTCTTCCAGGAATTCCCAACTGTTTTAATGTTAATGCTTTGCTAGAGGGAAAACCAACCTTATCTTGATAAAACTAGGCCTTTAGGATCCTGTGAGTCTTCTTTAGCACATGAAAGTCCTTTTAGAAATTTCACCTTTTCTTTACCTCCCCAAACTCCCCAGTATAGAATCAGTCACTCCTCACAACCCCAGTGCAGTTCTTTCTGCCCATGAGTCATGTCCTTGTGCTTTAATAAAACTACCTTTTGAACCAGAGGAAAAAAAAAGAATGTTCAGGCTCATTTTTCAAGGCTATAGTGCATAAACAATTTTGTTGGTAATGATTACCATAATAATAGAAATTCCGTATACCCCAGGATAAGGAAAGATACCTCCATAAAGATATGAATTCCACCATCTCTAATTCCTCCAGATAGATTTGCATTTCATCGAGAGCATTAGGTGTGTGTTAAAGGTACCTGAAAAATATGAGGAATTTAAAAATCTGGGAAACTTTATTAACGCATTTCTTAATTTCCACAAATTGAGAATTTACCAGTTGGTACAGCTTTTATGTAAAATCTTATGGTCAAAGTTCATGTTGTATTTTTAGTATATAATAAATGTTAATTGCTTAATATATTTGAATTCTCCAACTGCATAAATATATTTATCTTCCTCTATGTAGTGTTAGCAAAAAGTTTGTTAATTGGTCCAAATTTTAGTTTTCCATAAAACTTAGGTTTTGTTTGATGAGATTTTCCATGACACAAATATTACTGTTTGAAGAAACAATTTTGGGGCACTTGGGTACCTCAGTCAGTTAAGCATCCAACTTTGGCTCAGGTTATGATCTCACTATTCTGTGAGTTCAGGCCTCACATCACGCTTTTTTCTGTCCACACAGAGCCCACTTTGGATCCTCTGTCACCTTCTCTCTCTGCCCCTCCCCTGCGGTCTTCCATGCACCTGTATGTGTGTGTGTGTGTGTGCCTGCATGCACATGCATGCATTCTCTCTCTCTCTCAAAAATAAATACTTAAAAAAAAAGGAAACAATTTTTACACTAGTCATGGAATTTAGTATACATTTACAAAAATTTGGATAGAATATAAAGACTGATCAGAGAAAACCTACTCAGTTTCCAGTTCAACCTTTGGGAAAGATTTTAGGTCCAGGATATGTCAAATATTTAGCATAAGTATAATTGTAGCAACTGGTACCAGTCCCTATAAATGAAGGCATATGTTCAATCCGTATAATTGAATAGGGCAAGTTAGCATCATATGGTTGGAAATCTTGAGCAGAAATGTGAAATGCTTGATATCCAATTATATGGGATACACCAGAGATTGGTGAGGATGAAAAATCCAGCAATTTGCCAGATTTCCTGGAGCATTTACATTCTTAGAAAGGAAGAAAACGCCATGATGAGCATAAGGACTCCATGGGAACATACCTTAAAGAGATTAAAAAGCATAAAATAATTCATAGTATATTAAGTATCAACATGGTTAACTCAACAAAAAGAAATCAGTATCTCTAAGGATTAAAGACAGAAGTAGAAAGCAGAAAGAAAAAGAATTTAAAAAGAAGAAGGAAGGAAGGAAGAAGGGGAGAAAATTAGTGGTTTTGGGTATTTAGCCTTATTCTGGTGGTCTTGGCTAGAAACTGTCTACTTCGAGTATTCATCAGCTTGGTTCAAAGTACGTGGGTAGCTGCTGTCAGCCATCAAGTAGTTTACTTCACCTGGATGTAAATTTAGGGCTCAGTTTGAGATACTCGATGATAAATATTCCCAGTTGTCCCCAATTATCAAATCAATTTCTATGACCTTCTTTTGGAAATAGATACATGGATCAAGAATAAACTGTTTGTAATCTTATGACAGTATCTGCTGTTAAGATGCCTTTATAGGACCCTTTCCAGCATTGTACCAGAGAAGATTTCCAATTGGTGTCTTTTCTAGAGTACTTAGTACCTAGGCTGAAGGAGTGAAGAGGTTCTAAAGGTGAAATTTTTGAAAATCCAACTTTCACCCAAAGAGGATAAAAGTAATTATTGAATTCCATTTTGATAGCACTTAGCTAGGTCTGTATGATGCAAGGTCAAATCAGTGATGTGTGCTAAGACTTACAGGTGCATGGTCTTCTAGTTATTGTCCCACAAGATAATAGTTTATGAGTTCCAGAAAGGGCTGGTCTGATGGTCACTAGGGGTCAAATTGTCAGCCAGGGATGTCCAAGAGTTTCAGTTTTTAGTCAGTCATTAAACTGACTAATTTAAGTGTTTATCCTTAATTTAGAGCTTAGATTTGACTTAATTATTTTTGTTTTTCTTGCTTTTATTATATTATATTAATTTATTATATGTTATTCATACTTTTGCATTGACTTGCATTTTAAAATTAAATCTGTTTAAATAGGAGTGCCTGGGTGACTCAGTCAGTTAAGCATCTCACGTCGGCTCAGGTCATGATTTCATGGTTTGTGGGTTCAAGCCTGTGTTGGGCTCTGTGCTGACAGCTTAGAGCCTGGAGCCTGCTTTGGATTCTGTATGTTTCTCTCTGCCTCTCCCCGGCTCATGCTCTGTCTCTACTTGTGTCTCAAAAATAAATAAACATTTAAAAAATTAAAAAAATAGAATAAATTTAATCTGTTTAAATAAAATAATGTTCAGCTCCAATAAATCTATAAAAATGCAGTAAATGTTTAAAATAATTAAACCATCAAAACCCTAGAGGAGAACACAGGCAGCAACCTCTTTAACCTTGGCCGTAGCAACTTCTTACTAGACATATCTCTGGAGCCAAGGGGAACAAAAGCAAAAATGAACTACTGGGACTTTATCAAGATAAAAAGTTTCTGCACAGCAAAGGAAACAATCAACAAATCTAAAACGCAGCCTATGTAATGGGAAAAGATATTTGCATATGACATATCTGATAAAGGGTTAGTATCCAAAATCTGTAAAGAACCACTCTGGAAAACGGTGTGGAGGTTCCTCAAAAAAATAAAAATAGAGCTACCCTATGATCCAGCAATAGCCCTGCTAGGAATCTACCCAAGAGACACAGGATTGCTGATGCATAGGAGCACGTGTACCCCAATGTTCATAGCAGCACTTTCGACAATAGCCAAAACATGGAAAGAAACTAAGTGCCCATCAACTGACGAGTGGATAAAGAAGATGTGGCACATATATACAATGGACTACTATGTGGCAATGAGAAAAAATGAAATCTGGCCATGCGTAGCAACATGGATGGAACTGGAGGGTATTATGTTAAGTGAAATAAGTCAGTCAGAAAAAGACAGATACCATATGTTTCCACGAATAGGTGGACTTGGTGAGACTAAGCAAAAACCAGGGGGAGGGGAAGAGGGGAAAGGAAAAAAAGACACAGAGAGGGAGGGAGATAAAACATAAGAGACTCTCAAAGACTAAGAACAAACTGAGGGTGAGGGAGATGGGGGGGAAGAGGGGGTGATGGGCATTAAAAAAGGGCACATGTTGGGATGAACACTGGGTGTTTTATGTAAACCAATTTGAAAATAAACTATTTTAAATTAAAAAAAAAAAAAAGAACTTACCAAACTCAACACCCAAAAAACAAACAATCCAATGAAGAAATGGGCAGAAGCCATGAATAGACACTTTTCCAAAGAAGACATCCAGATGGCCAACAGATACATGAAAACATGCTCAACATCACTCATCATCAGGGAACTACAAATCAAAACCATGATAAGATGCCACCTCACATACATCAAAATGACTAAAATGAACAACTCAGGCAACAACAGATATTGGTGAGGATGTGGAGAAAGAGGAACTCTTTTACACTGCTGGTGGGAGTGCAAACTGGCACAGCCGCTGTGGAAAATGGAATGGAGATCCCTCAAAAAGTGAAGAATAGAATTACCCTATAACCCAGCAATTGCATTATTGGGTATTTATCCAAAGGATACAAAAATACTGATTCGAGGGGACACATACACCCGAATGTTTATAGCAGCATTATCATCCACAGCCAAATTATGGAAAAAGTGCAAATGTCCATCAATTGATGAATGCATAAAGAAGATGTGGTATGTGTGTATATAGAATGGAATACTAATCAGCCATCAAAAAAATGAAATCTTGCCATTTTCAATTGTAGATAGAGCTAGAGTGTATTATGCTAAGTGAAATAAGCCAGTCGAAGATAAGTATCATATGATTTTACTCATATATTGAATTTAAGAAAAAAAAAACAGATGACATAGGGGAAAGGAACATTAAAAAAATACAAGCAAACTATAAGAGACTCTTAACCATGGAGAACAAACTTAGGGTTGATGGAGGGGAGGTGTTGGGGGATGGACTAGATGGGTGATGGGCATTAAGGAGGGCAGTTGCTGTGTTGAGACTGGATGTTATATGTAAGTGATGAATCACTAAATTCAATTCCTGAATCCAATATTACACTATATGTTAAGTAACTAGAGTTTAAATAAAAATTAAAAAAACATTTAAAAATGATAAATAAGAAAAATTAACACAAATCCAATGACATTTAAATATCACACTATTCCCCACAAAAGAGTTCAGTGCAAAATAAGTGTTGCCTGACATTAATTTTATATCTTTATCTTTATTCTCAGGCAAATATTTTCTTTTAAGACTAATGCTTTAACTGTTCCTTGTAAAGACATTTAATTTATTCAATAATTCATTCGTTATTTACATTATCATCTATGACTAAGCATAAGTGATTAGCTATTATCTTTCTAAATTTTAGGTTAGGAATTATTATTATATTTATCAATGAAAAATATCCTTAATTTTAAAAATGTCATTATTTCTTATACTGTTTTTAAGTAGTTTGCTATGTTGAGCGTTTTGTGGATTTAAAAAAACAACAATACTTTTATTTCCTACATTGATGAGATCTATGCAGCTCATTATTGTACCAGATATTAAAACCTTATAAGTTAATTCTCATCATTGTTGAGAATTTTTATGGGGGTCAACCGTATCACACTTATATTTATAGGATATTTTGCCCAGCTGCTCAGTCAGGAATAATGCCACTCAAAGAAACCAGACTCTAAGTTAGTGACTGTGTCTAACTGATATGATGCTTTTTTTTTTTCCACCTATATAATTGATCTCCCAAGGCATATGGAAAAGGAAGACAATATTAACTTTAGCAGGATTGCTAAAGTATTGACAACCAACCAATGCCCTGTAAATACTTTTATTTTGGCAATGGTCCACAAGGTTAACTTCTAGAAAATTCAGCCTGATACAATGAAACAACTCAAGACAACTAGACTACATAATTTTGAGAGAAAATATATAAATTAAGATAATACTTGTTTATGTTACTTGCAAAATGTCTGTATACTATAATTGCTGCAGACAATAAGGTACATACCCTTTAGAAAACGCAATTGGTCACATATTGTTCTTTTTAGACATATTCATATAAAAGTGGAAATAAACATTTGTAGCATCAATACTTTGTTTTAAGTTTATTTATTTATTTTGAGAGAGAGAGAGAGAGAGAGAGAGAGAAAGCAGGGGAGGGGCAAAATGAGAGGGAAAGACAGAGAATCCCAAGTAGGCTTTGCACCATCAGCACAGAGCCCAATGCAGGACTTGAACTCACAAACTATGAGATCATGACCTGAGCTGAAGTCAGACACTCAACTGACTGAGCCACCCAGGCACCCCCATTTTTGTTTTTTTTAAGCATCAATAGGTGTGATTAACAAATGTCATCCATGTAGGTATGACTATCAAATCAAGAATCAAACAAAATATACCTTTGATTCTAATCATTATTATAACTTAATAAACTGTAAATTATATCATGACTTGTAATCCCCATCCACTACCAGAATTTATAATATATGGCCATTCTAACTCATGACCCTGAGATCAAGAGTCGATACTCAACCAACTGAGCCAGCCAGGTGCCATGTATCGTGATTCCAAACACACACACACACACACACACACACACACGACACCATGTTCACATAAATGGGTTCTTCAAACCTCCCAGGGTTGAAGGTAATCTCCCTGTTACCCCTTTAGCAAGAATATGTGAAAATACAGCTAATTTTCCTTTACTGGTGCTGTGCACAGACTAGCCAGAATTGCCTTTTAAATATGTCCTGTATTAACAAGAGGCCTTCTTAATTGTTGAATCATAGTCTTCGTGGCAGCTTTCCAAGTCAGCATGGAACCAAGAGATTAGTATGAACTGCGATGTCATATCTTCAGGTTTTGTTCTTACTAAAAGGCTATTCTTGTTCATTCTAGCTGCATTTACAAAGGAATAAACTCGACCTAAGTTTTTCTCCATCTCTTCAAATGTACTTTGAACTTTATATTCTTTGGCAGCATCATAGCTAAACACAAAAGATATCCACAAAGGTCACCAGAGCCAGTGGCTTTGGTCACTTCCAGATTCTTAGGGATGATGGCCAATCGGTAGCCTTTCTGGGCCATTAATTGGGCCACTACCTTGCCAGTGCCCCAGGAGCCTCCCCAAACAACGCACACTGTCCATCTTGGACCTCAGAATCACAAACGCAGAGGAGATCTAGGAGTGGCAGATCCTTTCCAGATTCCCTCGGTTCTAAAAAAGCCAAACCGCCAAAGATACCACTGTACACCTCCTCCCCTTGCCTCCCTAATATAAAGTTTTTGATAGTTCCATTTTACCTCTACTTTTCCTGGAAACTGTGGTGAGTAGAAGCAATGAGATTTTTGATTAAACAAGAACACCTTATCAAGTTCCTTTATGACTGTCCCAGTACCTAGGGAGTAGAGATGGTATCCCCCAGATGGGAAAATTGTTGTCTAAGAATTTTTGTAGTTATTTCAGTGCTTGCAGTGACTTTTCTGCTTGAGAAGTCTTCATCATCCAGAGGATTTATAAGCAATCCCAAGTACATATTCATAATCTCGTGACTTGGGTAACTGGATAAAACCGATCTTTATGTGTTCGAAAGTCCTCTGGGATATGGCTCAGACCCATGCATATCCCACCTATAGTTTTCTTTTTTCCTGAGTTATGACGGTACAGATGAAACATAAGCCCTCTACATCTCTAGCTATCAATGAGAAATTTCCCTACCAAACTCTTATTCATGGTAGAGGCATTATTTTGACATTTGGGTCAAACTTAACCTCGTTTTTTGGGTGCAACCAAATGGCCATCTTAACTGCATTAGGAACCATTGAAGTTGACAGAACAACTTGATTTTAGCAAATGCTTCTTTTTTTCTGAATCTGAGTCTGAATATCCTATGTCTGAAACAGACTTTATATATAAATATATTCATTTTCTTACATTTGTCTTATCATAAATGAGTCCTCTCAGCAAGAACAAAAATGCCCCTTTTTAATGCCAGCGCATTCCCTTCACTTTTTTTTAAATGTTTATTTATTTTGAGAGAGAGAGAGAGAACAAGCATGAGCTGGGGAGGGGCAGAAAGGAAGAGAGAGAGAGAATCCCAAGTAGGCTTGATGCTGTCAGCACAGAGCCTGACTCGGGGCTCAGTCTCACAAACTGTGAGATCATAACCTGAGTCAAAATTAAGAGTTGGACACTTAACGGACTGAGCCACCCAGGTACCCCAACCTTTCCCCTTCTTTATAATTGCTTTTACTATGTGCCTTAATGGCTATTAGTTCTACCACTTGGGCTGACCCAGCTTTGGTCAGTTTTATACAAACTCTTACTCAGTTTTATGTAGTCTCTGTCTAACCTCAATGGTATTAACCTCAATCATTTAAAAAGAATATTTATTCTGGGTGCCTGGGTGGCTCAGTCGGTTAAGCGTCCAACTCATCTCAGGTTGTGGTCTTGTGGTTCATGGGCTTGAGCCCTGCATTGGGCTCTGGCTCTGTGCTGACAACTCAGAGCCTGGAGCCTGCTTCGGATTCTGTGTCTCCCTCTCTCTTTGCCCCTCCCCCACTTGCTCTCTGTCTCAAAAATAAATAAACGTTCAAAAAAAGTTTAAAAAAAAAACAAGGAACACTTCTTCCTCATTCCCTAGGGAAACATCAACTCAATCATCCTCTTGGATACTCAATTTTACAGTTGCTGTTATATAGACATGAGATTCTCCTTCATCAAGTAGTAGAAGCAACATGGCAGGATTAAGATTATGATAGTGACAAATGGTCACACAAGAGCAACAATAGTGATCAGTCCTAGTTAATCAGTTGACTGAGCAATGCTGGATGTTGCTTGCGAGTAGTCAGGATTGAACAGCATGTAGAATCTATGGAGTTAGTGGTGTGGCAAAGATAATATCCACAGAAGCATCTACCAGTTTTGCATCCATGGTCATGGTACATAATAGCAAGGGAGACACCAGCCATTGAATCTAGAGAAATACGTAAATAGGAGGTGGTGCGTCTCACGTTGTTGAGCCAAAGCCTCTATAATCAATACCTTCCTGTCACCCCTTTTTTGCTTCAGCACAAGGAAATGTATAGAAAGGACATAAGATGTGCTTTCTTTATTTTTGTTTGTTTGTTTTGGTTTTGATTTTATTCCAGTAGATCTGGGATTGGGGTTTCCTGTAACTTAGATTTCAAAGTGACAAAGTCAATTCTAGCTCCTCAAGTAAATTCTGGGCACCTATTTTTGGTTAAGTTCTTGAAGGAGTCAAGTTAGTCTGGAAAAGTTGGGAACCCATTGCCTATAATACTTCTTAAGTTTTGCAAATTTTATCAATTCCTATCTAGTTGTTGGGTTTAGATATTGCTGGATCCATCTAATCTAATTTTGGGGTAGAGTGGTCTCTTTGGGGGAGAAGTCGCCTCCTAACTAATGTACTACTTTTGGCAAAATTGTAATTTTTCTTTAATGCTTTACCATATTCAATCACTTGCTCTTTCAAGAAGTAGATCAAGTCCTTCTTTTCCAGGAGAGGTTAAGTACCAGGTAACATCTTCAATGTGAATGAAATCTTAACCTTTTAGGAGTGTTACCTTTTTAAAATCATTACTTAAAGGATGGAAGAAACAGAAAGGTGCCTGTGTGAATCCCAGAGGCATTACTGCCCAAATATATTGTTAGTTTGTTCCAAATAAAGGAAGATCTATCAATTGTCTTTATTTACAGAAATGCTAATAAAGGTGAGCTAGATCCTGTTAAGTGGAACTGGAGAGAGAAGAATATTAACATTAGGCACTCTGGAAACCTAGAAATAACTCAGTGAATGGCTCTTAAGTCTTGCACAAACTGATATTCCTTTCCACTAGGTTTGTAAGAAGGCCATGCTTAGACTTGTACAAGGAATTTTGTTATTGTTGTTGTTGTTCTGAGGATGTGTTACTGGTTTATTCCTTGAATACCTTCTGATTTCACAGGATATTAAATTGGCTTAGGTAATGACTGAGAAAGATCCACCTGTATCTCTATAGGTTCTATTCCCATCATTTTCCTTCCATCAAGAGAGCTTTTGCTCACAGATTGCAATGTACCAGTTGGAGTAAAAGTTCTAAAGTTCCAAAAGTCATTGTCTGGGCAAGTTTAAGAAAGTTAAGTGCAAAAGTAGCATGCTGTGGAATTGTGTTTCTAGTGATTCTTTATTTTCTAAGAATAATCTTTCCAGTGAGCACTTAATCTGACAGCTGCATTTATATAAAAGACTTCTGCCAGGTAGTTGAAAGGCATGAAAGCAAAAAGGAGTAATCAGTGTTGTTCTTCTGTTGGTCTTAATTTGGTAGCCGAAGGCTCAATATGTGTTGAAAAGGAAGTGGGTTTGGAATACCTACTGTAACACATCAATTTATCTG
Source organism: Paguma larvata (assembly GCA_030068075.1). Lineage (NCBI taxonomy): Eukaryota > Metazoa > Chordata > Mammalia > Carnivora > Viverridae > Paguma > Paguma larvata. Next base: position 122,135,349 of record CM057827.1, on the reverse strand, counting down.
ACGGGTTGTTGTAATGCGGTGGGCTCAGGATAGAAAGGATAGCACTTATGTCAACTAGGAATCGGCCTTTTTGTCTCTTTATGTGTACAGAGTACTACATTGTTAGGCAGGGTCCTAACAATGCCCATATGCTCCAGGAATCCTAGTGCTGGTTATAGAATCAAACATTAATATAGGTGCTGCCAAGAGCGGATTTCATAGTTGTAATTAAAGTTCCAAGTCAGATGGCATTAAGATTATCTGTGTGCATCTAATCTAATCACAAGTCTTAAATGCAAAGGACTTTTTCCAGCTGTCAGGAGAGGAGGAAGATAGAAGAAGAAGAAAAGGGAAGTCAGAGAAATTCCAAGAATCAGAAGGAATCCAGGTGCCATGGTTGGTACAAAGATGGAGAGGCCACATGTGAAGGAATGTGGCAGCCCTTGGTACTGGCCCTGACTGAAAACCAGAAAAGGAACCAGGACCTCAGTTCCTACCACTGCATAGAACTGAATTCTACCTACCAGCTTCTTGAATAAGCTCTGAAGTGGACTCTTCTCCTGAGCCTTCATATAAAAACCCAGGCTGGCCATCACCTTGGTTTCAGCCTTGTGAGCAGAGAGCCCAGCTAAGCCAAATGTGTTCTGACCTACAGAGCTGTGGAATAATAAATGGGTATTGTTTTATGCTGCTAAGTTTGTGATAATTTGCTAGGCATCAAAAGGAAATGAATACAATAATTTCTTTTTCTGAAAGAGGAAACAGGGAGCATAGCTGAGCACTTTTACGGCCTTCGGAATTAAAGCTGTTTTGGTTTCAACTAGCATTTCGCTTTCAAGACAAGTCTGGTATGGAAGCAGAAACCTGATATTTTGCCCCACCTCCACGATGACATGTCACGGTCAGGAAGAACCCCACATAATTCACTCTGGGATAAAACAAACAAAAAAAGCAAGGTCTTCACCTCTTATTCTAGCCCCCCCAATAGATGAAATATCAAGCATGTTCCACAAAACTATTGTGATGTTTGTGAATACGACAATCAATGAGAAACATGTGAGCAAATTACTGGTTTCTCACCAGGAACAGACTATTGTATATGTGGCAGCTTTGGCAATATTGCAAGAGTTTTGTGTATGTGTGGGGGATTTGTTTTTGTTGTTGTTCTTTTAAACATTTGTGCTTTACATTTAATGAGTAAATGAGTCTGAAGTCTGACTCCCTTGCTCTTTGCCTATAAACTTGACCTTTTCTTTCCCCCATATTTTTGCCCCTGAATCTTCCTTTGATACTGGACACATTTTTTTTCCCCAAAGTTCCTGCTGTTGGCAATATCTCCATCTATTTTTTCCACCATTTTAGGCTTTATTCTGGATTAATGGAGAACCAGAATTCTCACATGTCTTATTGTCTCTGGGGTTCAGGTTTGGTGTGAGCTCTCCTAAATTGGAGGGCCACAAATTTCTTTCCTTTTCTATATTCTTCATCTCTAAGTGTTCTCTGATAATGTCCTGCTCTATCTGGCAATTCCTCTAAGTTTGTGATCCACTCAATTTCTTCTTATTGATGTAGCACCTTGGGGACTCAATACTATCATGACTTCTTCAGATAACGCCCTTTCTGGTTTGCTTCCCTGGTTATATCTGACTCTTTGTAAGTAGTTTTATTGAAATATAATTCATATACCAGACAACTTATCCATTTAAAGGGCATGATTAAATGCACGTTATTATATTCATGGAGTTGTGCGTCTAACACCACAATTTATTTTAGAACATTTCCATTGTCTTGAAAAGAAACCACTCTTCAGTCATTATTCCTGCCCCAACTCTTAGCAACCACTAACCTACTTTCTATCTATAAAGATATGCCAATTCTGGACACTTTATATAAATAAAATCATAAAATGTGTGGTCCTTTGCGACTGGCTTCTTTCAGTTAGTATAATGTTGTCGAGGTTCATCCATATTGTAGCATGTATCAGTGCTTGATTTATTCTATTTGCCAAAAATTTGCATTGTACAAATATGCCACATTTCATTTATCCACTCAACAATTGGTAGATATTTGAGTTGTTTCCACATTTTGGCTATTATGGGTAATGCTGCTATGAACATCAGTGTACAAGTATTTGTGTAGATATATGTTTTTATCTCTCTTGGGTATATATGTAGGAGTGGAATTACTGGGTCATATGGTAACTATTTAAGGAACTGCCAGACTATTCTTCAAAGTGGCTGCACTATTCTAAATTCTTATCAGTAGTGTCTTAAGTTATGAAATTGGGAATTGGGAATCCTACAACTCTGTTCTTTTTTCAATATTTTTGGGTTATTTTGGGTCTCTTGAATTTTTTTTTTAAGAATTTCAGAATCAGCTTGTCATTTTCTGAAAGTAAGTCAGCTGAGATTTTTATAGAGATTGCATTATTTCTAAGATCAGTCTGGGGAATATTGCCATATTATCAATTAAGTCTTTTAATCTATGAACATAGGAAGTCTTTCCATTTTTTTTAGGTCTTTAATTTCTTTCTTTCTTTTTTAAAATGTTTATTTATTTTTGGGGTGCCTAGGTGACTCAGACGGTTCAGTGTCTGACTTTGGTTCAGGTCGTGATCTCACAGTTCATGGATTTGAGCCTCACATCTAGCTCTGTGCTGACAGTTCAGAGTCTCCTGGAGCCTGCTTCAAATTCTGTGTCTCTCTCTCTCCCTGCCTCTCCCCCACTCACGCTCTGTCTCTCTTTCAAAGATAAATAAACATTAAAAAAAATAAATGTTTATTTTTGAGAGTGAGAGAAAACGAGAGAGCGCGCAAGTGGGGGAAGGGCAGAGAGTGAAGGGGACTGAGTATCTGAAGCAGGCTCTGTGCTGACAGCAGAGAGCCTGATGTGGGGCTTAACACATTAACCTGCGAGATCATTAGCTGAGCCAAAGTCGAATGCTTACCCAACTGAGCCACCCAGGCATCCCTTCCTTAATTTCTTTCAACAAGGTTTTGTAGTTTCCAGAGTACAAGTTATGCACTATTCTGTTAAATGTATTCGTAAGTATTTGCATTAATTTTGATGCTCTGATAGATGGAATTATTTTTCTAATTTTATTTTTGGATCATTCATCGATGGTATATAGAAGTACAATTGATTTTAGGATATTGATCCTGTATCTTGAAACTTTGCTGAATTCATTTATTGGTTCTAATATTAAATTTTTTCATGAACTCCTTGATATATATTTTGTATATATACAATATATATATTTTGTACAATATATATTGTATATCCTTGGGATATACAAGATTATATCATCTGCAGATAGTGATAGTCTCATTTCTTTCTTTTAATTTTGATGCCTTTTATTTCATTTTCTTGCCTACTTGCCATGATTAGAACTTCCAGTACAAGATTGAATAGAAGGGGAAAGAACAAACATCTTATCATATTCCTGACCTTAGGGAGAAAGCATTCAGTCTTTTCCCACTTAGTATGATATTAGCTATGAGATTTTCATAGATGCCCTTTATTAGGTTGAGGAAGTTCTCTTCTATTCCTAGTTCTTGGAGCATTCTCTTCAGATCATTCTCTTTTTTTAGATCATGAAATTGTGTTGAATTCTGCTGAATGATTTTTTTTCACATCTATTACAATTATCATGTTTTTATCTTTTATTATTTGATGTGGTATATTACAGTAATTGTTAGATTTTTTTAATGTTTATTTATTTATTTTTTGAGAGAAAGGGAGAGAGAGAGGGCCGGTTGGGGAAGAGACAAAGAATCAGAAGTAGGCTCTGTGCTGTCAGTGCAGAGCCTTACGTGGGGCTTGAACTCACCAACCCTGAGATAATGGCCCGAGTAGAAGTCAGATGCTTAACTGACTGAGCCACCCAGGTGCTCCAATAATTGTTGGATATTAAGCCAACATTGCATTCCTGGGATAAATCCTGCTTGGTAATGATGTATAATCCTTTCTACATATTGCTTGATTCCATTTACTAGTAATTTGTTCAGGACTTTTGCATGCATACTCATAAAAGATATTGGTCTCTAGTTTTTTTTTTTCCTTGTAATATCTTTGGCTAATACTGATCTCATAGAAGGAGTTGGGAAGTGTATTATCCTTTTCTATTTTTTTTGGAGGTTGTATGAAAGATTGGACCCCATTAAATGGTAGAATTCACTGGTGAAGCCATCTGATCCTGGTCTCTGTGGGAAGTATTTTTTTTTCTCAGTTACTAATTCAGTCTCTTTTCTTTATATACGTATATTTGGATTATATATATATATATTTTTTTTTTCTTGAGTCAGTTTTGGTAGTCTAGGTCTTTCTAGGAACTTTTTCATTTCATTTAAGTTATCTAAGTTGTTGGCATCCAAGTTTTTCATAGTATTCCCTCATAACTATTTTTTATTTTTGTATAGTGGTAGGAATGTCTCCTCTTTCATTTCTGATTTCAGTAATTCTATTCTCTTTTATTCTGGAGCAATCTATCTAAAGGTTGGTCTCCTTTGTTGATCTTTTAAATGAACTAACTTTTGGTAGTATTGATTTTCTCTATAGCTTTTCTGTTCTCTATTTTACCAAATTCTTCTCCAATTCTTATTCTTTCCTTCCTTCTGCTTTCTTTGGGTTATTTTGTTCTTCTTTTCCAGTGTCTCCAAGTGAGAAGTTAGGTTATTGATCTGAGATCTTTTTCTTTTCCAACATAGGTGTTTACAACTTTAAAGTTTCCTCTAAGTATTGATATAGCTGTACCTTATAAATATATGCCTGACTTTTCTTAAGCTTATGCAGCCTGAATTTTATTGTTTTATTATAGTAAAATATACATAACATTTATCTTTTTAAAAATTTTATTTATTTAAGTTCAATTATTTAACATACAGTATAGTATTGGTTTCAGGAGTAGAAGCCAGTGATATATCACTTACATATAACACCCAGTGCTCATCCCAACAAGTGTCCTCCTTAATGCCCATGCCATTTAGCCTATCCCTCCACCCACTTCCCCTTCAGCAACCCCATTTTTTCTCTATAGAATCTCTTTGCCTCCCTCTCAGTTTTTATCTTATATTTTCTTTCCCTTTCCCTATGTTCGTCTGTTGTGTTTCTTAAATTCCACATATGAGTGAAATCATATGATATTTGTCTTTCTCTGACTTACTTCACTTAGCATAATAAACTCTACTTCCATCCATGTTGCTGCAAATGGCAAGATTTCATTCTTCTTTTTTTTTTTTTAAAGTTTATTTATCTATTTTGAGAGAAATAGAGAATGAGTGGGCGAGGGGCAGATAAAGAGAGGGATAGTGGATCCAAAGCAGGCTCTGTACTGACAGCAGACAGCCTGATGCAGGGCTCGAACTCACAAACTGAGATCATGACCTGAGCTGAAGTTGGTCGCTCAACCGACTCAGCCACCAGGCTCCCCAAGATTTCGTTCTTTTTGATTGCTGAGTAATACCCCATTGTGTGTGTGTGTGTGTGTGTGTGTGTGTGTGTGTGTGTGTGTATACATATATATGTATATATACACACATACCACATCTTCTTTATCCATTCATCAGTTGTTGGACATTTGGGCCCTTTCCATAATTTACCTATTGTCAATAGTGCTGCTATAAACATTGGGGAGCATGTGCCACTTCAAATCGGTATTTTTGTATCCTTTGGATAAATACCTAGTAGTGCTATTTCTGGGTTGTAGAGTAGTTCTATTTTTAATTTTTTGAGGACTCTCCATACTGTTTTTCAGAGTGGCTGCACCAGTTTGCATTCCCACCAACAAGGAAAGGTTAGGAAAGAGTTCCCCTTTCTTTACATCCTTGCCAACATCTGTTTTCTTAGTTGGTTCATTTTAGCCATTCTGACAGGTGTGAAGTAGTATTTCGTTGTGGTTTTGATTTGTATTTCCTTGATGATGAGTGATGTTGAGCATCTTTTCATGTGTCTGTTAGCCATCTGAATGTCTTCTTTGGAAAGATGTCTAGTCATGTCTTCTCTCCATTTCTTCACTGGATTATTATTTTTTTGGGGGTGCTGAGTTTGGTAAGTTCTTTAGAGATTTTGGATACTAACCCTTTATCAGATATGTCATTTGCAAATCTTCTTCCATTCTGTAGGTTGCCTTTTAGTTCATCATTCTTTTTGATGGCTGAGTAATATTCCATTGCATAACTATATATCACTTCATAATCCATTCATCAGTCAATGGACATTTGGGTTCTCTCCATAGTTTGGTTATTGCATGCCTCTGTGTGCTCCCTGGGTTCAGCTGGGCTCTGATGTGCTCCAAGGGTATCTTTTCTTCTTTCCTTTCCTTTCCTTTCCTTTCCTTTCCTTTCCTTTCCTTTCCTTTCCTTTCCTTTCCTTTCCTTTCCTTTCCTTTCCTTTCCTTTCCTTTCCTTTCCTTTCCTTTCCTTTCCTTTCCTTTCCTTTCCTTTCCTTCTTTTTATATATATAGAGAGGGAGCATGGGTGGGGGAGGGGGCAGTGGGTGAGAGAGAGAGAATCCCAAGCAGGCTTAGGATTTATGGAGCCCCACTTGGGCAGGATCAGGACCTGAGGTGAAATCAAGAGTCAGATGCTCAATGAACTGAGCCACCCAGGCACCACTAGGGTGTCTTATCTTGTGACCAGCAGTGACTGGGACATGTGCTTCTCATGGTGAATGTCCAGAGCCCATGCACTGAACCAAACTGCACAAGCTCAAAGCAAAGCCTTTGCATTTGCTCATAATCCAAATGACCACAGATGACAAGACTGCTTTTACATATGTTAAGAACTATAGTTTTGGTGAGAGATGTGCCAACAGGGTTTGAATGTGTAGTGACATTCAGCAAAAGGCCTGCCTTAACCCAAAGCAGTTTTCGATCCTTTCTCTCCTTGAAGTAGGGACCAGCTCCACTTCTTCCATGCCTGCATCTATGGCCTCCTACATAGTAGGGTCCAGCTCATGGGAAGTAGATATTTGGTGTCAAATAGATTTATGTTCTGGAGGCATTTTCTTTCCCAAATATCCTTACCTCATCAGAATGCAGAAGGGACCTGGCCCAAGAGCTTCTGGTATCGATGGCACCAGCCAATATTTTAGACAAATCTTTTCCTTGCATCAGCAATGGCAGCTTCATCTGACTTTATAGGGAATGAGTGGGGTTTCAATTAAGCCCATAAATCACACTGCCTGGAGCAGACTTCTCTTTTTTGATTCCTCAGTACACTGTGGACTCATCAAAAAGGCTCAGCTAAGACTTGGTAAGTCAGTCTCATGTGACCAGACTCAAAAAGGGGCAGCTCAGTGTGACCCTGAACACACAGTGAGAGGCCCTTTCCCTACAGTGCTGGGCCATGCGGACTCTACCAGGTTGTGCTTTTGGTTTCACCTCCCAAGGTAACCTCATGTCTTGTTATTTCCCAGTGGCAGGAGGCTATGTGGACACCATACAACCCTGCGGCACTTCCAAGCTCTTCCATGTTACCCGTGTTCCCATTCCATGCACATCCCTCCCTACAGTCTAGAGACAGCACAGGACTCCTAAACACATTTGGATGAAGTTGGGTGTGCCAGGCTCCAGACCCCTAAGGACATCTCCAAACAAGGGGAGGGCATTGGCGGGAAAATGTGGCCAGGGCTGGCTGTGAGTTATAGGTTTAAGTCCCAGCAGCACTAGGCAGAGATCCTGACCTACTCTGGGAGAAATAAAATGAAGTTCTGGCCTTGTCTCTGACACAATAGCCAGCACTGAATTGTGGCAGTTCTTACCCTTTAACCTTCCAGGCAGCTCCCACCTCTCTGGCAAACTGGCCAGGCTTTCTATGCTGGACCTGGAGGTCTCTCCCTCCCCTATGGTAAGCATCTATATCTTCTGCACATGAAGGGGCATCTGGAGACCACATCCTTGGACATTACTACTCACAGCACCAGAGATTTCTGGGTGTGGCCAGCCTGGGGTGGCCAGGGACAAGAAATACCATCCATACAACTGGAAAGGCCCAGGTTAGACCTTGAGCACTGAGCCCACCATGGAACTCTCAACCCATTTAACAACATGGCTGCCTTCTGAAATTTCTGCCTGCAAAATTTTGCATAAGCTTATTGAGGTTGTGCTTTTCCTTTCCCACCCTTTTATTTTCGTGTCCTACTTTCCTGGTTTGCTTGGGTTCTTTTAAAAACACTAATGACTCCCCCCAACCCTCACCCCATCATACCAAACACATTAAAATGTTCCCACATCCAACATCAAATGCAATTTTTATCTCACTATATATTAGTTGAATTACAATAGACTATTTGACATTAAAAATACATCTTATAGATATTTAACTAAAATTAATGTTGATCTTGTTGCTTTCTTTGAGAAGTTGGAATCAATACTCTCCCCTCGCATACCCCCTCAGGCTGCAGGCCCTTGGAAAGCTGGTACTTGTGCTTAGTCAGCCATCTGGGCCCTCCGGTGGGACTTGCAATATGCTGTCATCCAGCCCTGGAGAAGGGCTGACAGTTGGTGGTTCCAGTCTCTGCACTGTCACAGAATCCTGGGGTACCCTGAAGGCAGATTTCCAGAGAACTTACTCCCACGGGAGTTTGCAGTTTCAATGTTCCTCCAACTGCAAATTTACTTATTCAGCAATCAGAATTCATTCACGATGTGTGCGTTTCTAATGCCGATGCCTGTTTTATACCTGCCACTGTCCCTGGACAGTGGGAGGGAGTGGGAATTGGGAGCCTGGAGTAAAGAAGGCCAGGTATGTCAAGTCTCATCCCCATGTAGCTGACCTCTTGACAGCCAGTTGGGTCAAGGGCAGCGTGGCTAGCCTTTCTGTGTCAAGTCCAGGTCACCAGTGTACCCTGCAAGACTGGGCTCCCCAGGTGGATCTCCCACCTGCGTGCCATGGGTGCCAGGATGCCAATCCTGAAGGACAGGTGGAAAAAGCAGAAACCTGGCAGAAAAGCAGAAGTAGAGTGACAGACTGAAGCAGCACAGGGTGATCCAGACCAGGTGCCCATGATGGGCTACAATGTATGCATTGCAAAGCTGCTTTGGGGGTCTGCCCACAGCAGCTATGGCTGCAAGCGGCTGTGGATAGAAGTTGCTCATGTAAAAGGTGGTAGGTCCATTTTGCATCTGCATGAGCAGGGTCAGAGGGCTGCAGGTCTTCTGAAAACTTGACAGGTAAGTCACATCTCAGGGAGCACATAGCTTTTATGCACAGGATGACCACCAAAATGGTTGTGCTGGACTCTTGGATTATTATTGACAAATGGCAAATGCATTATATTTATATTGGAGATGATTATGGAAAGACAGTGCATGATTTAAGCCACGGGATTTTGTGTTTCTCTTGCCTGATTCCTTCTAGTCCTTCTTGTGGCACCGTTTTGGGGCCTGTTCTTCTGTGATGGTGGTGCATGGAGAGGTAGACTTGTGTCAAGTAAGTGGTCTGTAATAGTAAACACTTGGGGGTGCTCTGTGGCAGTGTCATTTGTCATAGTTAAGGGAGATTGAGACAGATCTTGATTCAAGGAGATGGAGCTCACAGAGACACCTGTTGAGGAGAGCCCAACCTCTCATTCCAATACCACAAAAAGGTAAGAAACAAATCAAAGAAATCTTTCCTCCAAAGACTCTGTCACTTAACACACAAGTGCACGTTATTTCTCTGGCACGGAAATCACAATATACTTTCAGCTCAAATAAAATTTTCTCTGTTAACCTAATTCTTGATCACTTTTTTTAGACTCGAATTCATGATTATTTAGGGATAATAAAAGGAATCAAGTTGATATTAAAAAGAATTGTACAGTTCAAAGTTTGCTTTGTACAAAGTGCTTGTACAAAGTTGCTAAAAGAATAACATATATATTTTAATACACTTTATGTTGACTAATACAAACTGGGTGTTTTTAACAATTTTAACTGAAATATAGTTGACATACAATGTTACATTAATTTCAAGTTGTACAAAATAGTTATTTGACATTTATATACATTACGAAATGCTTGTCATGATATGTATAGTTATCATCTGTCATCATGCAAAGCTACTACAGTGTTATTGAATATATTCCTTATGCTATACTTGGTCACACTTTAATAAGCATATTATAAGCCATTTGTATGTTTGGAAAAAAAACACTGATTTATTCTGATATTAAAAAAATAAATTCCAGGAATTTCTAGCTACAAAATAAAAGAAGGGAAAGCCTCTAGTATAAAAAAACCAGCCGTGCCTCTGGTTCTAGACAAGCTTATGGAGACTCACTTCTCTCAACTCCGTTCTGCTAAGAACAACCAAAAGCCCTGGGGATAATTCTTTATCCAGTTATCTATGGATAGACACTTACATGGCTTCCGTATCTTGGCTATCGTAAATAATGCTGCAATAAACATAGGGGTGCAGGTATCTTTTCAAATTAGTGTTTTCATTTTCTTTGGGTAAGTACCCAGTAGTGGAATTACTGGATTGTTTGGTATTTTCCTTGTATTTTTTGAGGAACTGCCATACTGTCTTCCACAATGCCTGCACCAGTTTACATTCCCACCAACAGCGTGCAACGGTTCCTTTTCCTTGACGTCCTCGCCAACACTTGCCATTTTTTGTCTTCTTGATTCTAGTCACTCTGACAGATATTACTGTGGTTTTGATTTTTGCATTTTCCTGATGATCAGTGATGTCGAGCATCCTTCCTTGTGTCTGTTGGCCATCTCTGTGTCTTCTTGGGAAAATGTCTGAATAGGTTCTCTGTCCATTTTTTAATCAGATTTGTTTTTGGTGTTGAGTTATATAAATTCTGCATATATTTGGGATATTAACCCCTTATTGGATATATCATTTCCAAATATCTTCTCCTATTTAGTAGGTTGCCTTTTTGTTTTGTTGATAGTTTCTTTTACTATACAGAGGCTTTTTATTTTGGTATAGGGCCAATAGTTTAATTTTGCTTTTGTTTCCCTTGCCTGAGGAGATATATCCATAAATATGTTGCTAAGGTTGATGTCCAAAAGATTATTACCTATGTTTTGTTTTAGGAGTTTTATGGTTTCATGTCTCACAACTATTGAGTTTATTTTTGTGTATGGTGTAAGAAAGTGGTCCAGTTTCATTTTTTTTTTTTTGCATGTAGCTGTCCAGTTTTCCTGAAATCATTTATTGAAAAGGCTGTCTTTTCTTCATTGTATATTCTTGCTTCCTTTGTGGTAGATTGACCGTATAAGGATGGATATATTTCTGGGCTCCGTATTTTGTTCCATTGATCTATGTGTCTATTTTTGTGCCCCTACCATATTGTTTTGATTATTGTAACTTTATGGTATATCTTGAAATCTGGGATTGTGATACCTCCAGCTTTGTTCTTACTCAAGAATGCTTTGGCTATTGGAAATAATGATCTTTGATATGATCAAAATTGATATGGTTATGGATAAAATTCAACATTATTTTATGAAAGACTGTCAGCAAACTAGGAATAGAAGAAAACTTCCTATACTTGATTAAGAGCATCTGCAAACAACCTACAGCTAACAGAATACTCAATAGTGAAAGACGAATTTCTTTCCTCCAAGATCTAGAGCAAGATAAGTATGTCTGCTCTCACCATGCTTGCTCAGTATATACTGGAAGTCTTAGCTCCATAAGGCAAGAAAAAAAATCATACAGGAAGAAATAAAACTGCCTCTGTGCGCAATGATATGATTCTATTTTTAGACAACCCCTGAGTATCTAGAAAAACAATTCTTAGAACTAATAAGTAATCATAGTAAGGTTGTGGGATACAAGTTCAAAACACAAAAATAGATTGTATTTTTATAAGCAACAACATGCAGTTGTGGTATGGTAGAAATACAATACTATTTGCAGTTACTTGAAAGAAGAGATAAACATTTAGGTATAAATATAGCAAAACATGTTCAGAATTTGTGTCCTAAAACTACAAAATACTGGTGAATGAAATCAAAGAAGGTCTAAAGAAATGGAGACATACTGTGTTCATGGATTGGAAGACTCAATACAGTAAATGTGTCAATTCTCTCCCAAGTTGTTAATTTCCAGCCAGTCTTTTTGATATAGGAAACCCTATTTTAAAGTTTATATGTAAAAGCACATCTTAAGAAAGAAGAATAAGTGTGAGGAATCACTCTGGCAGATATTAAGTCTTACTGTAGAGCTATTGTAATCAAGACAGTGTGGAGAGATAGACCTCGCTCACTGAAACAGAGTAGAGAGCCCAGAAACCGACTCACGCAAATAAGCTTGACTGACTTTTGACAACTGCATAAAAGCAATTCTATGTAGGAAAGATAACTTTTTTCGATAAAAGATGTTATAGCAATTGAACATCTTAGGAAAAAAAATAATCCCCACCTACGCCTCGTATCTTATACAAAAATTAACTCAAAATGGATGAGAGATTTAAATGTAGAACACAAAACTTATAAAACTTTTAGAAGAAGACAGAGGAGGAAATCTTTGGGATGTAGAGCTAAGCAGACTTAGACTTCGCCTCCCATACCACAATCCACAAATGAACAAGTAATACACTGGACTTCATCAAAATGAAAACTTTTAGCTTGTCAAAGACAATGAAAAAACAAGTTATGGGTGAGGAGAAGATATTTGTAAAACATATACCCGGCAAAGGACTTGTATGTAGAATACATAAAGAACACTCAAAACTCAACACTGAAAGCAATAATGACAGCAACAAAACAAAAATGAAACAAAAAAGCCCATTTAGACAAATGGGCAAAATACATGAATAAAACGTTTCACCAAAAGGAAATACAGAGAACACATAAGGACATGAAAAGATATTCAACATTATTAGCTATTATTAGGGAAAATCACCTATCAGAATGACTAAAATAAAAATAAGGATAACACCAAATATTGGCAAGGATGTTGAAAAATTGAAACTCCCCGACCTCTCTGGTGGAAATATAAAATTGATATGGTCACTCCTGAAAATAGTTTGGGTGTTTCTTAAAACACTAAACGTGCACTAACCATATGCTCTTGTGGTGAAATGAAAAGTTATGTTCACATGAAAATGTGTACATTAGTGTTCATAGCAGCTTTATTCATACTAGTCAAAAAATGGAAACAACTCAAATGTTCTTCAAATGACAAAAGATTTAACAGACTCTGGTGCATCTACAAAATGGACTAATACTCAGCAATAAAAGGAACAAACTATTGATCCATGCAATGCCTTGGATAGATTTTAAGGGCAGGATGATTAGTGAAAAAAAGCCAATCTAAAATGGTTATATATGGTGAGGCTATTAGCACCTTCAAAAGCTGGGGCACCTGGGTGGCTCAGTCAGTTAAGAGCCCGACTTTGACTCAGGTCATGGTTTCATGGTTTATGAGTTCAAGCCCCATGTCAGGCTCTATGCAGACAGCTTGGAACCTGGACCCTGCTTTGCATTCTGTGTCTCCTTATCTCTCTATCCTCCCCTGTTCATGCTCTGTGTGTGTGTCTCTCTCTCTTTCTAAAAAATAAATAAACATTAAAAAAAAAGATATAGAGTTGGAGAACAGGTTAGTGGTTGTTAGGGAACCGAACCAAGAGTTGGGCAGATGGGTGAGATTATAAAAAAATGATATGAAAATTTCCTTACCAACGATGGTGGAACAGTCTATATCCTGAGGATGCTGTTACATGAATCTGTACACAGGAGAAAACTGCAAAAAAACACACACAAATACGGACACATGCATGTGCACACACACAAATGTAGGTTAAATAAAAGTAGAACTGAATAAGCTGTAGTGTAGTTAATAGCATGTGCCAAGTGTTAATTTCTTGGTTTTGAGATTTTACTATGGCTACATCGCCATTGGAGGTTTCAAGAAACTCTATGTATTATTTTCTACAACTTCTTGTGAGTCTACAATCATTTCCAAATAAATAGTTAAAAAAGCAGTCAGCACTGATGCTTGGGTTTTTTCCCCCTTTAATATAGATTTTCTTAGATTCTATAGTTAGATCTCACTCAGTCTCCAAAATAACATCACTAAGCTACAGCAAAATCATGTGCTGTTCTGGTTGGAGACAGAATGGCGTTTACATAAATCTAACATTTTGTGGGAACACAACTCTGATCAGGTGGAGACATGTCGCCTTACACATAGCCCAAGGCCAAGAAAATGTATGGTTACACCACCCACACATTTGATTTATGGCCAGAAACTTGAGTTAGAGTGTTTTCTAGATACTACATTGCCTATATGTGTGTGCGTGTGTGCACCCTTTATTGGAAAATAGAAGAGATAAACTCTTGTGACTTTTCTGCTATAGCAAAGCTAGAAATGGTTAAAATTGGATTTGATAATGAGAAATGAGAGAATGGATATCATGTGAATTTTTGAAGAATTGCATAGTGGCATGTGGACCAAGAAGACACTTAAAAGCCCATCAAAAGAAAAAAAGAAGGAAAGAAATACAGAAATATGGAAAGAAGGAAGGAAGCAAGGAAAGAAAGAAAGAAGGAATGAAGGGAGGGAGGGAGGGAGAGAGAGAGAGAGAGAAGGAGAGGGAGGGAAAGAAGGAAGAAGGAAGGAAAGCAAGCATAATTCTCAGGCCACAGGTCCAAAGACAAATAGGAAAAGGGATGTGCTGAGGTGAGGGAGCTGGGGCAGAGACCCTCCCCCCCATACACACACACACACACACACGCACACATTTCAGCCTGTGTTGACTTTCTTTCCTACCATCTGATTTTTTCCTTTCAACACCTAGATTTAAAACCCAAATCAGTCACCACTTCAGGCACCAAGGCATCTTTGACCATCTTTGATTTCCAGAGCTCTGCACTGTGTTGTTGTGGCTTGCACCTCAGTCTACCAATATCCAGGTCGCATGGTGGAGAAATCTGTGGGCCCTATGTCTCACCACCTGTGTGCAAGCCTATTGTCTCCCATTCACTGGCTGTGACCCTTGAACAAACCTGATTTTGTTTTCTTGACGATTTAGTTCTCCAGCTGGAAAATGGAGAGAATGACACCTTGATTTCAAGTGTGTAAAGATGGAACTGATTGGATCAAACTTTGCTATTGTAACATCCTAAGCTTTGCCCTTAGCTTGAGTACCATGGCTTCAGGACCCTACACTAGAACCCATGAGGGCAAGGGGTTCCAGGCTATTCCTTGCTCAGATGCTGGTTCTGCAAGGATATGTGTGGTTTGGTGCTGAGTGCACCCTCAGGGGAAGATGACCCCCAGGGCTCCTGAGGAATGGCAGGTGCACCTGTGTTCACTATGTTTCAGAAATGACTCTTCCTTCTTCACCTTCTCTCATAACACTTTGTCCAAAGTTAATTTAACAAAAGATAAAAGAACGATTCAGGTACTGAAGAGAAGTTTATACATTTTAAATAACTTTTAATTTTTTTAAGTTTATTTATCTTGAAAGACAGCACAAGTGGGGTAGGGGTAGAGAGAGAGGAGAGAGAGAGAGACAGAGAGAATCCCAACCAAGCTCTGTGCTGACAGCACAGAGCCCAATGTGGGGGTCAAACCAATGAACCGCAAGATCATGACCTGAGCCAAAACCAAGAACCAGACACTTAACCAACTGAGCCACTCAGGCATGTCGAAGAGTTTATAAATTTTAACTGCTGCAGCAGAATCACAAACGTGATCATAAAGCCATGGACAATGCCTTTTGGGGTGGAAGTGTTTACGGACAGTCATCCGTCCCCTCAAGGGAAGTGAATCCTGGCTGACACAGACTCACCTGCTAGGACTGAGGACATTGGGGAAGCCAGAATCAGTCTTCCAGCTGAGGGTTTGAGTTTCCTGGGGATCTTTGCACTGCAAGACCAAACTGTACATCCTGGGAGAACAGAGAAAGCCACAAGACATGGCCGAGGATCAGAAAAGCCACCTGGAACAGAGAGGAGGGCCTCCCAGCACACGGCCAGGAGGAGAAGGACAAGTCTGGAAAGGAGATGAATGTGAAGTGCAGGGTGGCGAAGAGGATCTTTGGTGTCTGTCCTGCGATGGTCAGTGGAAGCTCAGAGAGCGCCAACCTCTCCTTCCCTGAGCAATCAGATCTCCACCTGACTTTATTACAATGAGATAGTTGACACTTTGCCCTTCACAGGCACTGTTCAATATTGTGTCCTTGTCCTTCAGGGGGCAGTATGCTGGACGGGAAAGCGACTGGGTCCTGGAGTTGATAAGTCCAGGTTTGTGTGTGTCCCAGCTACACCATGACCAGAAGTGTGATCTTCAGAAGCTATTTAATCCTTATGCCTCAGTTTCCCCACCTGTAGATAAGGATATCTATATCATGAGTTTGTTGTGAATGTTAAACGCATGTCAAACACTCAGCACATGCCTGACAATGTAGTAAGTGCTCGGGAAAGTGTTATTTGGCTTTAAAATTCAGATGGGCTCCTGCTTGGTGTCTGACCACCGGGAGTATGGTCCTTCTCCAGCACTAGCCATGGGAATCTTTCCCAATTCTCACCTATTCAGTTTCTGTCTCTTACATGTGACTTTCTTTTCCTTAGTGCCTACAGGGGCTGTCCTAGCCGATTCTCTGCTTTGTCACCAAAAGTATGGCAGTTCTTTCTTGAGGACTGGGTTAAGCAACTCTCTTCTGTTTTTCCTGACATCATGTAGAACCCTGAGCAGGACAAGTCCCTGTTAAGTCCATGGGGACTGCCACCCTGCTATGGGAGTGCATGTGACCAGACTAGAAGGGAGTGTTCCTTTTTCACAGGACCCTGCCTGCAGCCACCGTCCATTGGGGTAGCATCTAGGGACCTGAGTTTTCTACATTGTGTTTCAGATAAGAATTGTACTAATGTTCATTAGGAGATAATGTAAGCTTCTTTTACCTGGCTCATGTCCGTAGTTTTTATTAAAAGAATATAGTAACAAATCTCTTCTCTTGGATTTCTGTATTTCTCTATTAAAACACAATGAAAAACAGATTTAGGGTTCCTTTACAGATAGTTTCCTAGGTCACCTGTGAAAAAAATAATTAAAAGCAAAACCATACTACTGTGGCCATAGCTGCATATACATGAACTAACTGTTATTTCTAGGATGTGGAGGAAAAGGAATCCTTGTACACTATTGGTAGGAATACAAACTGGTATAGCCACTGTGGAAAACAGTATGGAGTTTACTCGAAAATTAAAAAAATAGAACTACCTTATGATCCAGTAAACTCACTGGGTATTTAGTCAAAGAATATAAAGACACTAATCTGAAAGGATATAAACACCCCTGTATTTATTGCAGCATTATTTACAACAGCCAAATTATGGAAGCAGCCTAAGTGTTCACTGATAGATGAATGGATAAAGAAGATGTGGTATATAAATAAAAAGGAATATTATTCAGCCATAAAAAGAATGAAATCTTGCCATTTGCAGTGAAATGGATGGAGTGAGAGAGTATTATGCTGAGAGAAATAAGTGAGAGAAAGATAAATACTATAATGATTTCACTCATATGTGTAATTTAAGAAACAAAACAAATGAACAAAGCAGGGTGGGGGAAGAGATAGGGACAAACCAAGAAACAGACACTTAAAATTTTTTTTTAAATGTTTATCTTTGAGGGAGAGAGAGAGAGAGAGAGAGAAGGAGACACAGAATCCAAAGCAGTTTCCAGGCTCTGAGCGTTAGCAAAGAGCCTGATGCAGGGCTTGAACTCATGAATTGTGAGATCATGACCTGAACCGAAGCTGGATGCTTAACTGACTGAGCCACCCAGAAACAGACTTTTAACTATGAAGAACAAATTGATGATTACCATAGAGGAGGTAGGTGTGGGAGAATGGTGAAATAGGTGATAGGGATTAAAGAGCACCCTTATCATGATGAGCACTGGTATAGAATTGTTGAATCACTATATTGTACACCTCAAACTAACAACACCATATGTTATCTATAACTGGAGTTAAAATTTAAAACTTAATAAAAATTTTAAAATATAAAAATAAAAATCCAGATAATAGGGAGGTAGAAAATGAAAACAGAGGTAGAAGTGGAAGAAGCCCGACCCTAAACTGACAAGAAATAGCCAGTTGGTTACAGAATGAGACCCAGATGTGAGATCCTGGGAATTTGTGCAAAGAACTCTGGAAATGAAGATATCAGCTGCCAGCCCTTTGTTTCCCACCTGATAGGCTGATGACCCAGATGTGTGTCAGACTGCCCAGGGCCTCAGGCTTACCCGGCCCCCTTCCCACGGCCATGCAGCTCCCAGCTGATGAGCTGCTGCAAGCTTCTCTGAGGGATGTCACACCACAGTGTTCCCTATTGAGCATCTACCCCACTGATCTGTATTTCTGCACTTAGTGACTATGGCGCTTGGTGGTTTCAGCATCTTTCCCCCAAAGCCTTTTCAACTAAAATGGGCCTGTGTTAATGAATTGTGCTGAGGTGGTTTTATGGATTCAGTCAGCGTTATTAAGGCATCAGCTAAGAGTCGAGTCATAGACAGCAAACTATTTAGTCATAAAGGGGAGATGAGGTTCAAAATATTTTAGAAGTTTTCTTTCCCTCTTTGTTATAGTTCATATAGCACAAAAAACACAAAGTGAAAACAAACATTCAGGATTAATGATGTCAGCAAGATGGTGAAATATGAAGCCCCAGATCCTCCTTCTCCCCACAAACACACTGATTCAGCAACAATTCACGGACTGATTTTCTTTGTGAGAAATAAACTAATTGAAAGGCTCCTGCATCCTGGGAGAACATGAAATCAGGTTCACTGAATATGGCAGTGAGATTTGGGATACCTTGTCCCCAGAGACTCTGTCCTCGGCACAATGCCAACAATCAAGAAGGGACCCCTTAACTCCCAGGGTCACTCCGCAGAGAGAAGGGTTTGCTTCAAGTGTCTAGTGCCCCAACTTTAGAGGGGGGATCCCCAAAGAACTTGATTCTGTCTTGCAGGTCTTGGAGCTGTAATGTGTCCAGCACAATCTAACCACCTAGGGAAAACAGAAGTAGCAGCTTAGGCTGGTAGGCTCCATTGATTGTCCCTCCTGCTTAGCACAGATAGAAGGATGAAAAATCCCAACTCCCAGCTTCCCCTGGCTTCCCAGAGAGGGAAAGAGTCGATCTTTGTATTCAGTACCCTAACTTACCTAGGGCTGCCCCCAAACTATATCTGCCTTGCCAGTCCACTTAGGGGGGAATTTATCCAAAAAATTGAAATCAGAATCCTAAACAGATATTAGTACTACAATGTTCATTACCGCATTATCAATAGCTTAAATATGGAAACAACCCAAGTATCCATATGTGGATGAATGGATAAAGAAAATGTGGTGTATACATACAATGGAATACTACTCAGTCCTTAAAAAGGAAATACTCCCATATGCAACAACATGGATGAAACTTGAGAACATTATGTAAAGTGAAACAAACCAGTTGCAGAAAGACAGATACCCCAGGATTCCACTCATATATAGTATCTATAATAGTCAAATTCATAGAATCAAAGCGTGGAATGGTAGTTACCAGGGGCTGGGGACAGGGGGAAATGGGGAGCTACTAATCAATGGGCATAAAGTTTCAGACAAGCAAAATAAAAAAAACTCCAGATATATGCTGTACAGCATTGTACCTATAACCAGCAATAATATATTGTACACTTAAAAATTTCTTAGGAGGATATATCTTATATTAAGTGTTCTTACTGCAATAAGATCAGAAAATTAAAAAAGAAAAGAGCACAGTCACAGAGATCTAACTGGTATTTTCACATAAATTATGTGGCGACACAAAAATATAGACAAAATGGATAATTAGCTCATAAAACAGGTGCCATTTGTTGTTCCTAATGAGTTATACTCAAAACTTGGTATGCTTTTAGATATTACTATATCAATATACCCATTAGTATAGTATAATTACATTAGCTAAATTGAATCATTTGTGAATCTGAAACAATGCCTTTTGCTATTTCACAAACACACACATAGGAAAGCAAATGTAAGAATCTATCTCAGGTCTCTCTTCTTTATTTTCAAACTAATGCAAAAAATAGAAGAGGAAGAAAAGCTTCCAAATTCATTCTGTGAAGCCAGCATTACCCTGATACTGAAACTAGATAAAGACACTACAAAAAAGGAAAACTAAAGGCCAATATCTCTTATGAACATAGATGCAAAAATCCTCAACAAAATATTAGCAAACTGAATCCAACAGTACATTAAAAAAAATCGTTCAGGGCAATCAAGTGGGATTTATTCCAGGGATGGAAGGTTGGTTCAATATTTGCAAATCAATCAACATAATACATCACATTAACAAGAGAAAGGGTGAAAAACTATAAGCATCTCAATAGATGCAGAAAAAGCATTCAACAAAATACAACATCCATTCATGTTAAAAACTCTCAACACAGTAGGTTTAGAGAGAACATACCTCAGCGCAATAAAAGCCATTTATGAGAAACTCATAGCTAACATCATACTCACTAGGAAAAAATTGAGAGCTTTTTCTCTAAGATCAGGAACAAGGCAAGAATGTCTACTCTTAAAACTTTTGTTCAACATAATACTGGAGGTCCTAGTCACAGCAATCAGACAACAAAAAGAAATACAAGGCATACAAATTGGTAACTGAGAAGTAAAACTTTCACTATTTGCAGGTGACATGATACTATATATATAAAACTCTAAAGACTTAACCATAAATCTACTAGAACTAATAAATGAACTCAGTAAAGTCACAGGATACAAAATCGATGTACAGAAATCTGTTGCATTTCTATACACCAATAATGAAGTAGCAGAAAGAGAAATTAAGAAAATAATTTTATTTACAATTGCACCAAAAATAATAAAATATCGACCAATAAACTTAACCGAGGAGGTGAAAGACTCTTACTCTGAAAACTATAAAACATTGATAAAAGAAATTGAAGATGACAGAAGCAAATGGAAAGACATTCCATGCTCAAGGATTGGAAGAACCAATACTGTTAAACTCTCCACACTACCTAAAGGAATCTAAAGATTCAATGCAATCTCTATCAAGATACCAACAACATTTTTCATTGAACTAGAACAAATCATTATAAAATTTGTGTAAAATAAAAAAGACCCCAAATAGCCAAAGCAATCTTGAAAAAGAAGAACAAAGCTGAGGTATCACAATCTCAGATTTCAGGATATACTACAAAGCTGTAGTAATCAAAACAGGGTGGTACTGGCACAGAAATAGACACATAGATAAATAGAATAGAACAAAAAACCCAGAAATTCTTATATGGTCAATTAATCTACAACAAAGGAAACAAGAGTATACAATGAGGAAAAGACAATCTTTTCTGTAAATGTTGGGAAAACTGGACAACTATATGCAAAAGAATGAAACTGGACCATTTTCTTATATCAAACACAAAAATAAACACAAAATGAATTAAAGACCTAAATGTGAGTCCTGAAATCATAAAACTCCTAGAAAAATATATAGGCAATAATTTCTCTGACATTGGCCATAGCAATATTTTTTGAGATATGTCTCCCGAGGCAAGGAAAACAAAACAAAAAATAATTACTGGGACTACACCAAAATAAAAAAAAAAAAAACTTTTGCACAGTGAAGGAAACAATCAGAAATACAAAAAGGCTACCTACCGAATGGGAGAAGATATTTGCAAATGATCCATCTGAAAGGGCTAATATCCAAAATATAAAGAACTTATACATGTGGCCCCAACCTCTCCCCCACCATAATCAGATTTAAAATGTGCAGAGAACCTGAACTGAAATTTTTACAAAGAGGACATACAGATGGGAACAGACACATGAAAACATGTTCAACATCACTAATCATTGGAAAAATGCAAATCACGACCACAATGAAATATCACCTTACATCTGTCAGAATGGCTAAAATAAAAAACACAAGAAATGACAAACGCTGATGAGATGTAGAGAAAGAGGAACCCTTATACCCTATTGGTGGGAATACAAATTGGTGTGGCCACTGTGGAAGACAGAATGGAGGTTCCTCAAAAAATTAAAATAGAATTATCGTATGATCCAGTAATTCCATTGTATTGACGATCAATACAAAGGAAACAGAAACTCTAATTTGAAAGGATACTCAGTCCATGTCTACTGCAGCACTATTTACTATAGCCAAGACATGGAAGCAACTTGTGTGTCCATCCACAGATGAATGGATAAAGAGGTGGTATACACACACACAATGGAATATTACTCGGCCACAAAAAAGCTATGATCTTTCCATTTGCAACAACATGGGTGGACCTAGATGCTAAGTGAAATAAGTCATAGAAAGACAAATATCATAATTTCACTGAAATGTGGAATTCAAGAGACAAAACAAAAGAGCAAACAAACAAAAAGAGGCAAACAGGAAAACAGACTCTTAACTACAGAGAACAAATTGGTGGTTGCCAGAGGGGAGGGAGGGAGGGAAATGGGTGAAATAGATAAAGGGGATCAAGAGTACCTTGATGAGTACTGACTCAGGTATTGTCAAATCATTATATTGTACGCCTGAAACTAATTCACACTGCATGTTAATTACATTTAAATAAAAATTAATTAATTAAAAATGAAAATAAAAATGTCAAAGGGTACAAACTCACAGAAGACGGATAAGTTCTGGAGATCTAATAAGAGCATAGTGATTATAGTTAACTATACTGTATTATATACTTCAAAGTTGCTCAGAAACTAGATTTTAAATGTTCTAACCACAAAATACATGATAATTATGTGATATGATAAAGGTGTTAGCTAATGCTATGTGCTAAGCACATACTGCAACATATGAACATATCAAATCAATGCTCTGTACACCTCAAACTTATGCAATATTATATGTCAATTGTCACAATAAAAATGTAAAAAAATCTATCTTAGGCATGTCCAGAAAAATGAAGCCATATATTGTGATGGATTTATACTTTCGAACTTTGGCTCTCCCATCCTGCAGAAATAGAAAAAAAATTTAAAAAGAGATAAATAAAAGGATCAGTTATAATTATGGAAATAATATACATTGCAATAAGGTTTGGGGGGGCGGTTCCTGAAACCTTGGTGTTTTCTAGAGTAGTGAAAACCCTAGTCTATTCTCATTATGTTAAAAAGTTAATAATTTCAATTATTTTTTACAAGTTTACCAAGACTACCCTATTAACATTTGTTGCATTCCTCAGGACTAACGGCAATTTGGGGTGACAACATGGTCATCTCAAGCTACTCAGAAATTCTTTTTTTTTTTAATTTAAAATAGTTTATTTTCAAATTGGTTTACATAAAACACCCAGTGTTCATCCCCACATGTGCCCTTTTTTAATGCCCATCACCCCCTCTCCCCCCCCATCTCCCTCACCCTCAGTTTGTTCTTAGTCTTTGAGAGTCTCTTATGTTTTATCTCCCTCCTTCTCTGTGTCTTTTTTTTCTTTCCCCTCTTCCCCTCCCCCTGGTTTTTGCTTAGTCTCACCAAGTCCACCTATTTGTGGAAACATATGGTATCTGTCTTTTTCTGACTGACTTATTTCACTTAACATAATACCCTCCAGTTCCATCCATGTTGCTGCGCATGGCCAGATTTCATTTTTTCTCATTGCCACATAGTAGTCCATTGTATATATGTACCACATCTTCTTAATCCAGTGAAGAAATGGGCGGAAGATATGAATACTCAGAAATTCTTACTGAAAGGTCTCTAATTCATTCGAAAGAACAAAGAATAATGATAAAAATAAAGGCAATTTGGAGGTCTAAAATCTTTCAAAACGTGGCATCTGTGAGGAGACAAAAAAGACATACTTGGTGATGGAATATAGAATTCATTAGTTGAGTGGACTCTTAATCTGTGCACATTGTATGAGGAAATGGTTATCTGTGACTGGACCAGCCCTATTTATCAGATGATACTGATACTTTCTCAAAGAAAGTGTAAGTTTTATTCATTAATGATGAGCTTTTAAGCAGGCTCAAGAACATTATGTGCTCATTTTTAGCTCATTCTTGAGGAACAAATTCAAGATTTTATTTTAAGAAAATTTTCATGCTTCCCCCCCAAACTAGTGAGTAATACAACTCATAATATGAGTGAATGCGGGGAGGGGAGTTGTGTTTGAAATAGCGCAGAAAGGAATTTCTGTCTCCATAAAAGGGACCCCTGAAGCATTCTTTAAATAGAAAATTGATTCATGTTTTATTGTTCCCAAGTGAATTTCCTTATTGGAAGATTAGTTACATTTAATCTATTCTGCTAGAATTTATGCTGTAAACTCTTATAGGCAAGCCCAGTGTCTTTTTTTTTTTTGTAACATTATAATTTTCTTTGCGCCTGGTAGTTCTATGCGATTTATTTATGATTCCTCAAGTAGCCAATGTTACAAATGAACAGCCTGCATTTTTCTCCACCATTTCCCTTTGGCAATGTCCACTCCATTCCGCTCAATACAAATACCCTTCTTCCAGTCTCTGTGTTTGATTCTAGGGATACAAGCATGAATGTCATGGTGTTTGCTCTCAAGCAGTTAATTGAATGTCAAAAAATGAACTATTAATTGTAGAGTTGCAGTAAAAAAAAATGGATGTTCTACTTTTGGCTAAAGGGCATTCTCAATGTCTATACATAATAGCACCATAAACAATGACCAGAGTTTCTACATATGGCCACTCTGGTCCTAAAATATTTAGTACATTTATTAAACATGGGTAACTATGCACCAAGACTTGTGTTGGCTTCTGTATGATACGATATTCCATATGACAGAAATTTTTTGATCACTGTTAGAATAATTTCAGGTGCATAGCAGGGTCTCCAGTAATATTTATTAAATGAACAAATAAATAAAAGCACATAAAAATAAAAAAATAATAAAAATGCAACCAAAGTAACATTTTGTGAAGCAAATGTTAAAAAGCTTCCATATCTTTCTTTCTCCTTTCTTCCCCTCTTCTTTCCTTCCTCTCTCTCTCTCTCTCTTTCTTTCTTTCTTTCTTTCTTTCTTTCTCTCTTTCTCTCTCTCTTTCTTTCTTAACTTGACAGTGTGACTGCCTCACAAAGCAAGGGGATTGAGAAAAGAATCTTGTGTCTGAGTGCAGAGATATTGGTCTATCACAGCCTCTTTATCTGGTATCAGAGGCTTCATCTTCTCACGTGGCAGGCTAACTTCTGCCATGTACTAGTAAAAGAAAGTCTGACCTACGGGTCTCTGTTAGTTTGTTCATAGATATTCCTCTAAAAGGAGCTTTTTGTGAATAACTAAGGGAATGCTTTGCTTCACCAAGGATTTATTCCAAACTAAGGGATATGCATTAAAAATGACTTGCCTGCAGAACTGTGTATTTCTGTTGTTCAAGGTACAGTGTCTAGCAACAAAATATGTGTAATCCTCCAACAGATGCTGCAGCATGGGGTGGGGGGTGTCCAAGGAAATCTGTGTGATGGTAGTTGTTCTGCGGACTGTGGTGGGTGTTGCCTTCCCATCCCCGTGCTCAGGTGACAGGGCACATGAAGGAGACCAACTCTCTGGGAACCTGCTCTTCAGGCT
This sequence comes from Paguma larvata, assembly GCA_030068075.1. Taxonomy (NCBI): domain Eukaryota; kingdom Metazoa; phylum Chordata; class Mammalia; order Carnivora; family Viverridae; genus Paguma; species Paguma larvata. The sequence goes on along the minus strand of CM057827.1, from coordinate 122,109,838 downwards.
TCTGGACCATTAACAAAGGCAGCATTGAACTCTGCTTCCATGTGTCATGACAGTAGATAGGTAAGAGGACAGTCTTTGCAGCACTGGAATGTTTTTACCCCTCTAGCTTTATTGAGGTATAACTGACAAATAAAATTGTATATGTTTAAAGTGCATAATGTGATGATTTGATATAGCTATACTTTGTGAAGTGATTACCAAAATCAAGTTAATTCACGCATCTATCACCTTACACAGTTAGCTTCTTTTTGTGCAGTGAGAATGCTAGGTGTACTCTGTTAGCAAATTTCAAGTATGCAATACAGTATTACTAACTATAGTCTCTGTGCTGTACCTTAGAGTCCTAGGACTTATTCAGTTTAAAACTGAAGCCTTGTACCCCTTGGTCAGCATCTCCTCCACTCCCTAACCCTGATAACCACCATTCTACTCTGTTTTTATGTGTTCTACTCTTTTTTGGTTACATTTCACAATGAGTGAGATCATACAGTATTTGTCTTATTTCACTTAGCATAATATCCTTAAGGTGCATTCACGTTGTTGCAAATGGCAGGATTTCTTTCTTTCTCAAAGCTGAATAATATTTAATTAATATTTAATAGAGGGATGTTTTATATATCTCTATATATTTTATCTATCTATCTATCTATCTATCTATCTATCTACCTATCTATCTATCTATCTATCATCTATGTATCTAGCTATCTATTCCCACACATTTCCTGAATGCCAGGAACTGTATGGGAGTGCAGATATCTCTGAGATACTGATTTCATTATACACATGTGTACATACATACACACATACATACATACCTATATCCATAGATAGCTAGAAGTAGGATTGCTGGATCATGTGGTAATTCTACTTTTAATTTTAGAGGAAATGTCATAATGTTTTCCATAGTGACCATACAATTTACAATCCCACCAACAGTATACTAGGATTCCCTTTTGTCCACATCCTTGCCAATACTTGTTACCACTTGTCATTTTGATAAAAGTCATCATAACATGTGTGGGGTGATATCGTGGTTTTGATTTGAATTTCCCTGATGATTAGTAATGTTGAATATTCTTTTGCTTGTGGATATTCAGTCTTTCCTTGTCAGCTGTAGCACCTTTTCCCCCCGATTTTTGGAGTTGAGAGAGACTATGGTTTCAGTCGTCCCTCTTTAAAGGGAAAGCGAAATACTGGAGCCCCCTACTCCTCCGCCATGTTGCCGTCTCGATATTCAGTCTTTCCAACACCACTTATTGAAGACACTACTTTTTTCCCACTGTGTGTGCTTGGTTCCCTTATCAAAGTTATATTGACTGTGTAAGCATGGGTTTGTTTCCCTATTCTGCTTCATTGGTCTGTATGTCTGCCTCTATGCCAGCCCCATACTGTTTTGATTACTAAAGCTGTGTAATAGTATAGTATTTGTATAGTTTGAAATCAAGAAGTGATCATACCCCAGCTTTGTTCTTCTTTCTCAAGATTGCTTTTGCTTATGAAGGTGGTTTCTATGGAGGTGGTCCCATATGAATTTTTTTGCTTAATTTTTCCTATTTCAAATAGAAAATAGCAATGGAATTTTGATAGGAATTGCACTGAGTCTGTAGATCACTTTGGGTAGCATGGACATTTTAACAATATTAATTCCTCCAATTCATGAATGAATGAAATTGAATTCCTTAATTTCAACAATTGTCTTCCTCAATTTCTTTCATCAAGGTCTTATAGTTTTCTGCACAGTGGAATGCTGAAACAAGAAATGCAAACTCAGAACCAAACCCATGCTATCTGCTCTCTAGCTAATCATAGACCCATCTGAGCAGTTTCTCCCTGGTGGTGAGCTTCAAGGAAATGGCTTAGAATTTTATTAGAGCTGATAAAACCACAAAATATTCATATAGCAGAGCCTCATTTAATGCAAATTGAGAGTACAAAGTATTATGAGTATGAACTGCATGTGAAGTGGATGGCAAGAAGTGTCAAAAATCAAGGACCATCGTCAATCACATGAAGTAAAAGGCCATGTCAATTGACTCTTAAAGAGAATAAAAATGACAGATGTGCAGAAAATCTGGCATCTGTTTAAAAATTCCACAGAACACCCACATTTGCAAAGTAAGAATGCAATCTTCTCTTTTACACATATTTTGGGAATTTAATTTTCCAAATAAAATTAGAGAACAGAGCTCATGAATGTAAGCTTAAAAGGGTGGAGTTATGATGATCGAGACAGAAATGGGAACCTTAATTTAAAAGAAACAAAATAAGCTAAGGAAATCCTTGGTAGTTGCTCAAACGTGTTTCCTGAACAATGAGATTTTCATGCCAGAGAAGGACAAGGAAGAAAATAGTCAACTCTTCACCCATTCAACATTTATGAACAGTGTGAAATCTTGGAAAGGTTTGAAAGCAGCAAAGGCAGTGGGACCAAGACATTGGAGCTGAACACAGAAGGAAAAACAGGAAATAGACAAGTGGAGAGGGGCCAGCATGCTGGGGTGTCAGTGGCATGCTCAGAGACAGCAGAGAAAGGGAAGGGCAACTGAAGATCAAAAGGCAGAAAATAAGGTTGAGATGTGGATTGAGGCCACACTTGGAACTGTCTTCACTTCCAGGTCCAAGGGTGTAGACTCTAGCCACTTGACACCAAGGAATTATGGGCAAATCTACGTCAAGGTGCAGGAAAAAAACCAAAGTGATTTTCTTTTTTACAAGATTTTTTATTTTATGAGTTCTAAGCTACCTCCATCTGTTTGATAAAGACAGTCTCCCCACTGTGTTTCTTCTCCCCTAGCTCTCCAGGAGGGTTGGGTCATTTCCATGTTGACTGTGAGCTTTTGTGACGCAAAGTTCAGAGAAAGAGAGGTGTGGAAGAGTCTCAGAGTCCAGGGCTGGTGGCTGGGGGGAGTTTGGAAGTGAAAGAGCATAGGAGAAATTCCAGGAAGTAACAAGAGTGGGGGGGGATACACAAGTAGGGATTTTGAGCAATGTTTCTGTGGGCACTATGTTCTCTCTATGATAAAGAACCCGAGTGATTTTGAAAAATATAAGTGTCTGCTGGACTGCATTTCTTTAAACATGCCATTAGTCTGAGAGCAGCCCATGTGAATCAGGCTTCAAAGGGGTGACAGATTGATCTGGAAGCAGAACTTATAGAAGATGATCAGAAAGTGTAGAGGACATATAGAGATGATCATGAAATAGCAGCAAAAGAATGGAGCTTGGGGATTGCTGTAGAGGAGTCCAAATGAAGAATCCAAGATTTTGGTGTGGAGTAGTCCCATCAAGGATGGGAAATAAGACTCAACTTGGATGGTTTCTATCAATCTTCAGGGGTTGCCCAGAGCACCATGGCGAGAAAGATTATGAGGGCAAGCCAAAAGAGTTCCATGTGAGCGATCTCCACTCGCCCATATACATGGGTTGAGGAGCTCGCTCTGTATTTGTTGACCCTGGACTTGGGGAGGGATGGCATCATTGGCAGCATTCAGGACATCAACATGGAAACTGGTTTTCTGGGAAGGAGAATGAGCTTGGATGAAGCTCAAGCAAAATGTTCTGGCTTTACTATTTTGTATTTCTATCCTTAGCCAATGCATTTTAAACTTACCACATTTGCATCGCAGTGCCAGTAGGGACCGAAGCATCATAGTGTCCCCTTAGATCAGGCTCATCAACTTACAGAAATCTTTGGGTGCCTTCAAAGGGAAATTTGCATTCTTATGAGTCTAACCATACTCTGACCATACAATCCAGGGATCGTGCTCCTTTTTCCACAGAAGTTGGAAATTTACGTCTACACAAAACCTGCACATGGATGTTTATAGAAATTTTATTCATAATTGCCAAAACTTGGAAGCAACCAAGATGTCCTTCAGTTGGTGTATGAATTAATAAACTGGTATATCCTGACAAATGGAATATTAGTCAGTGCTAAAATTAACTAATTAACTAAAATATTAAGCCATGGAAATACATGGAGAATGGAGAATCTTAAATGCATATTACTAAATTAAAGAAGCCAATCTAAAAAGGCTGCATACTACATGAATCTAACTACATAATATTCTGGAAAAAGCAAATCTATGAAGACAGTACAAAAATCAGTATTTTCTGGGGTTAGAAGGGAGTGAGAGATGTCTAGGCAGAATACATAGGAGTTTTAGGACAGCGAAATTATTATGTATAATACAGTAGTGGTGGATGTATGTTACTATACTTGTGTCCCAACCCCTAGAATGTACAACACCAAGAGTGAACTCTAAGGCAAACTATGTATTTTGGGTGACAATGATGTGTCAACAGAGGTTCACTTCTTGTAATATTCTACTCTGGTGGAGGATATTAGTAGTGGGGAAGTCTATGCTCGTGTATGTGAGAGGTAAATGGAAACTCTCTGAACCTTACTCTTAATTCTTCTGTGAATCTAAACTGCTCTAAAGAATAAAATATTTTTTAAAAATTTAAAAAGGAGTTGTAGATTAACTCTTAGAAATAACATGACCAAATATATAGTGGAAGTCCAAGCGTTCATCTTGGATAACTTTTCTCCTCTTCCTTCTGCACTGGGGTTTACCTTTCAGACAAAGGCTGGATGGTGTGTTTTATGCAGTGTTGTTTGCCTGTGGATCTGAGGAATAGTCATCATTTTACTACCAAAGTTGTCCTGAAAAAAGGAAGGCATCCCCCTCTGCACAGTGAGCTCTGCCAAGACAGAGACCACTGCTATATCCCTAGGCCCCATCGCAGTCTGGTTCTTATGTGGTCAATACATAATTGCTAACAGCTAATATGTAATTGCTAACTGGAAGAATGAATCAATGTCTTTTCTGTTTCCCTCTTTCTTCTACTCTTGGAGTCCCAGAACTGTACTTAGTAGAGTCTGTCTTAAGTACATTTCTCACGATAGGAATCTACGTGAGCTATAATCATATAATCAACAAATATTTTGAACACCTATTGTGTTTGCCGCCTTTGACTTAACTGTTCCTCTTCTAGAGATTTATCCTACAGATATGCCTGAAGTTGTACATCAAGTGTGTGCAAAGGGTATATTGATTGTGATAGCCAAATTCGCAAACACTTTACATGTCCATCAATAGGGGGACTAGTTAAATAAACATAGTGCCCTGTTATACAGAATGAAGCAAGCAGGTCCTATGCAAGGGGCATAATTTTTCATTATTCCCCAATACCCACACAGACACAGAGAAACTACATAGGAAACCCAAAACCCACAGACAATATTAACAACAAAACTAGGTGACAAATATTTCCCCTAATCCCAACATATGTAAGTTACCAATAGCCTCAAGACTTGAATGGTATCCAAGTATGAAGGGTTGAAAGAAGTTAGGAAGCAAGGGGGGTTGTGCCTGATGGCCTGAGAACATATGAACCCCCAAACAGAGTAGGTATTCACTGGAAAGCACTGTAAGCCAATGTGAGAAGAACAGGTAGCATCAGGACAGTGAACTCTCTAGCATAGGGTGGTGTTAAGGGCTCATAGTAAGAAGGTAAGAGCAGGCAGCAGCAACTGGGCCACAAGGAACACTTAACACTAACCAAGATGGAGCCTCACACTTGGGAAGAAGTGCTGGAAGAGGAGTCAAAATTGAACAGGATGAGAAAAAGGAAGGAAAAAGAAGTTTCACCATGAATTGCAGGAAGGTAACAGCCAGAGAGTCCTGGAAAGCAAGTGATCATAATTTTTGACACAGAAATAGCGCCTTGTGAAATCTGAAAAGCTCTCCTAAGCTTTACTTCATTCTAAAAGTACAGAAAAACAGATTTCACATGAACAAACAAGCAACAAAATAGTATCAAGGTCAATCCTATACAAAGTTATCATAAAAAAAAGAAGAAAGAGAAAAGCAACTGAAACTGACAATAAAGTTGCAACAGAGAGACATTGTCATAAAACATCAAGCTTCAGTTTTGATCTATTTCAGAGAAAAAAACATTAAGCAAATGATAGACATGAAAGAACAACATCAATGAGAATTAGAAAAACTCAGAGATGAAGTGACAAAACTTGGAAAAAAAATAGAACTAAGAGAAAAAGTCATCCAGGAAGGAAGCCTGAGCCTACAAGGAATATGAGAGCAAATAAACAACAGATATTATCTCAAGAGGAATACAAAGTGAAAAAAGAGAAAAAATTAAAAAATGAAATAAAGGGGCACCTGGGTGGCTCAGTTGGTTAAGCGTCTGACTTCGGCTCAGGTCATGATCTTGCGATCCGTGAGTTCGAGCCCCATATCGGGCTCTGTGCTGACAGATCAGAGCCTGGAGCCTGCTTCAGATTCTGCATCTCCCTCTCTCTCTGCCCCTCCCCCACTCACGTTCAGTCTCTCTCTGTCTCTCAAAAATAAGTAAAACATTAAAAAACTTTTAACAATGAAATAAAGAGATAAAAAGAATTTAAGAGAAAATACTGAAAGCTGAAGGGTACTGAACATAGGATTAAGAGATGTTTCTCAAGAAGAAAACCAAAGCAAGAGCAAATACTAAGAGCCTTAATCCAAGAAAGCTTCTCTGAAATGAAAGACTTAAACTATGTATTTAATTCATGCAATGCATACTTGACAATATTGGCCCAGAATGACCTAATCAAGACACAGACTTGTAAAATGACTACAGTTTAAAGAAAAAGAAAAAGAAAAAAAAACCACATTTGGACATCTAGAAAAAGAGAGAATATAACTTATGAGGAAAAGAAAAATAGGCTTTGTCTAGGATTTTTGACAGTAACACTTTATGCCAAAAGAGAATGGATCAACATATTAAAATAGTCAAGAAAAGAAAGTATGAGCCGAGGGCCAGAAATACTGACCTTCGACTATAAAGGACATAGCAAATTTTACCAACATATAAGAACTCATGGAATATTATTCCCATTGGCCCTTCCTGAGGAATCTTCTACACATCAAGCCTTGGAAACCAAAAGGGTCAGAGAGGCATGAGTATGAGGACTGGAGGTGAACACTAAATATATAGAACCAGGCATCTGGGTGGCTCAGTCTGGGTGGCTCAATTGTTAAGCATCTGACTTTACATCAGGTCACGATCTTACAGTTCCTGAGTTCAAGCCCCACATCGGGTGAGCTCAAGCCCCGCTTTGAGTGAAACCCACTTCTCTCTCTCTCTCTCTCTCTCTCTCTCTCTCTCTCCTTCCCTCTGACTCTGCTGGGATTCTCTCTCTCTCTGTCCCTTGCTCACTTGTGCCCTCTAAACCAATCAATCAATCAATCAACCAATCAATCAATAGAACCTGTAGAACTAAGAGTAGATAAAGGCCAAGAGGAAAAGAACAGAAGGTAACAGTCATATGCTCTGACAGTGAGGACACAATATAACCATTATAAAATGAAGTGACAATGAGGAAAGGATATGAGCAAAATTCTTTAATATTTTCAGTTAATATTATTATTGGTATTATTCTGAGCATGTTATGTTTGTGATATGAGATAAAACAAATGACCGGGATGCTCTAGTTCTACCATTACTTATGTCCTTGAGAATCAGGATTTTCTAGATGAAAGGAAAGACATACAGACGTAAGAGAGAGAGAGTTTTGTGAAAGTGTTGTGGTGTCAAATTTAAATTGGAAATACTCATATTATGATGGTTAATATTAACCATCAACTTGAATGGGCCATGGGAGGCCCAGATATTTGGTTAAACATTATTCTGGGTGTGTCTGTGAGAGTGTTCCTGGATTAGTTAACATTCGAATTGGCAGACTGAGTAAAACAGATTGTCTTCTCTATTGTGTGGGGGCCCCATCCCATCAGCTGAAGGCCTGAGTAGAACAAAAAGGAGCAGTAAGGGAAAATTTGCTCTCTCTGCCTGTCTCTTAGTGGGGACATCAATCTCCCCTGCTTTCAGACCTCAGCTGGAATTTACACCATCAGCTCTTCTGGGTTTCCAGCTTGCCTGGTGACTTCTCAGTCTCCATAATAATATGAACCAATTCCTTAATATCTATCTATCTATCTCTATTTATCTATCTACATACCTACAGATATTTTATCTACATTTCTCTATCTATCTATCTATCTATCTATCTATCTATCTATCTATCTATCAACTATCTATCCATCTCTCTCTCTATCCTATTGGAGCTGTTTCTTTGGAGAACTCTGATTAAAACAAATATAAACTTAGGAGGTATTTCATCTATTTTGTGTGTTTGTTTTTCTAGGTTGGTCCACTAAAAAGGCCTAGAAACAACGATACCCTCAGTGGCACTGAAATACTACTTCTTCACAAAAGAAACAAGGGCTTCAGAATGATTGATTTGAGGCCTGGAGCAGGAAATGTACAAGAGGAGCCTGGAATATCTTGTCACACCAGATAGCAAGGAAGCTATCAAGGACCACTACAGTCAGATCGAAAGGACCCAGGAGCCAACTTGAAGAGGCTCGTATGATCCAAGATTGAATAATTTGAATTTCACAAGGATAATAACTGAAATGTGTTGAAACTCATCAGTAAGTTAAATCCATGAATTAATAACATTAAAACAACAAAAAAAATAATCACTATCAGAAGATGTGTAGGCACCAATTTTTTATCTTGGAAACTGGGAAACAAAAGGAAAGAATCCAGAATTTTCGCGTCCTTCCTAGATGAGCCACATCACTGGGTAACCAGAGAGTAGACGATAGAAAGGGAGTCTTTATAAAAAAGCCAGATCCTGGGAAATTTTAGTTATCAAACAGCCCATATTCTTCAACAGATAAATTATAAAGAAATGTAAGGGACAGAGGAGAAAAATATAGATTAAAAGAGATTAAAAGATGTATCGAAATAATTTTTAAATAGGTAGGACTGAAGTATAGGGTTTATGGAAGTACATTTAGGTGAAAAATGAAAGGAAGGCATTAGGATGAAAGTCAGATTAATGTTACTTTTAGAGGGAAGAAGCAGACAGTGGTCAATATGGGGTTGATGGAAGGGCTTCTGAGACAACTGCCAAGGTTCTATTTCTTGCCCTAGTGTTTGCCTTATAATAATTCAGTAAGCCAACATGCTTGATTTGTGTACTTTTCTGTATCTGTATTTCATTTAAAATAGCATGATTTTAAAAATAAGTGACATCTAACATAAAGCTACGGCGGATTTTTACCCAATTAAAAAGAATACTTTGTGAACTAAGTTAATATTCAGTAATGTAATATTTGCTGTCTTTGGCATGTGAAGATTTTTTATGTATTAAACTTAAAAAAAAACTGAGTGAGATCCAGATATACTGAATGGACCAATTTCAAAATACGTGATCAAGTGAAATAAGCTAAAATAAAAGTGTGTGTATAATATGATCCATACAGTTATGTGTCTGGCCAATATTTGTATGCACCTAGACTATTCCTGGGAGGACACTCAGGAACTGGGGAGCCAGGGACTGAGAAGCAGACTTACTTGCACTATATAACTTTGAAACTTTCACCATGTCCATGATTATCATTCAAAAAAGCAAGTAACTATCTTTTTAAAAAGGTATTATTCCCAAAGAGTCTGAACATCTCTTCCTTCTAATTTTATATCTGTCATCTACATTTTGGTCTCTGGTCATCTAGGAGGGTACGTATAGTGATTAGTGGGTGGGCCAGTTAGGTTTACATAAACCACTGGGCTTTTCCTCAGTTTAAACATTATCTCTTACCTGTACATTTGTCAGCTGACAGTGTTTGAGTCTTGCTTGTACTTGAAGACCCTATAAATATTGCAGTATGTGTCACACTGTGTAGGGCACACAGAATACTTTCTTACCTTCGTCTTAGGCTTGGTACTAGTAAGGAATGTTCTGCCTCCTCTATACACCCATGGCATCATTTCCCCTCTCTAATTGGCTTCTTTAAATGTTTATCATTATTATTATTTATTTTTGAGAGTGTGAGTGTGAGTGAGTGGAGGAGGGGCAGAGAGAGGGAGACAGAGTATCCAAGGCGGCTCTGGGCTGACAGCAGAGAGCCTCATGTGGGGCTTGAACTCGCAAATCAGGAGATCATGACCTGAGCTGAAGTCCTTCGCTTAACCAACGAAGCCACCCAAGGGGCCCCTTGAGTCAGCTTCTTTAGAACAGACTGGATTTCATAGGGAATGAAAGCTTTTTTGTTTTGGTTTGGTGTTTGCTTTTTCTTTTTTCCTGGTGAAAGAGCTCTCTGTTGAGATGCTTGGCCAGGAGAAATAAAAATACTCAGTTTAAATTCCACATGGAAATTCAGAATAAAATACTTGAAATGTTCTGAGTCAGTTATTCCTTTTGAATTTTTTTGTTATTGTTAGATATTATAATTCCTTGGGTGAGATGCATAATGACCTCAGAGATTTATAACATAATTACTCTGAAAGTAAACTGAGAATTACTTGACATAATACGTTATGAATAAGAAGTTATCTACATAGAAATTAAACTGTCTTATAGTTTATTTCTTTCAAAAATTACTGTGGTATGTATCTCACGGGAATTTTTTTTCCTGGTTCACAGAGAATGTGCATTTTTCAGTTTTAAAAGATACTATCAAATAATCATAACCAAATATTGTACCAATTTATATTCTCACGAAGAGTGTAGACTGTGATCCATTTGCCTGTTTCCTGAAACTCTAATACCGGATGTTATCAATCCTAAAAATTTCTTATGCCCTTTTGACAGGCAAAAAGACCTATCCTGTTGTCATTATCACACTTCTTTGATTATTAATATGACTGATTATCTTTTCACTCATTATTAGCCAGTGTTTCTTCTTCTTTTTTTTTAATTTTATTTTATTTTTGACAGACATAGAGACAGAGCGTGAGCAAGGGAAGGGCAGAGAGAGAGGGAGATACAGAATCTGAAGCAGGCTCCAGGCTCTGAGCTGTCAGCATAGAGCCCAACATGGGGCTCGAACTCACAGACCGTGAGATCATGACCTGAGCGAAGTCGGCTGCTTAACCGACTGAGCCACCCAGGTGTCCCTAGTGTTTCTTCTTCTTATGCAATTCACACTCACATGGGTTAACCAGTTTCCTATTGAGTTCTTTGCATATTAGGAATACTGACATTCGTCTCCCCATTATAAATATTAAACATATCTTCTCTCCCTCTGTTACTCACCTTAATTTGGGGTTAGAAATCTTACTACATAGAAATATTTAATTTTTAGATTCAATATGTGTCTTTCAGTCAGAATTTCAAATTAATTAGAACTTAAGAAGGGCTTTTGCTTAGTGTTTGACAGTTTTTGTTGTTGTTGTTGTTGTTGTTCTTGTTTTCTTAAATCCAGCCCTGGCAGAGTGAGAGCTACCACTCAGGCCCTGAGCAACAGCCTCCCTTGCTCATACACTGCCGTTACAATTTTTTCTCTCTGTTATAGTACCTAGTCCAGTAGATTTCACACTTAAATGAGAGTCAGAATCTCACAAAGGGCTTCTGAAAACACCAATTGCCGGGGCATGCCTCCAGAGTTTCCAGCTTAGTAAGTCTGGGATGGATCTACGGATTTATATTTCTAACAAGTTCCCAGCTGGTGCTGATGTTGTTGTTCTGGAACCACACTTGGAGAACCGCTACTCTAGAACATTGGTTTGACATCTCGATATCTCTGGAATCTATTCACTTGTCCCTATCTTCATTGGTTCCACCAGGAGCCAAGTCATGTCATCTCTCTTCTGGGCATTTGACATAGCTTCTTCTCCCATCGTCATTATGACTCTCCTTCTAGCCACTTGTCATACTGCAGCAAGAGCGATTTCAAAATTGGATCATAGTATTCTCTTCCTTACGTCTCTTTCCCTATGGTCTTTGGACCATCTTGTGATGGTCTCCACATCTTTCTGCACTTTCTGTTCTTTGGCACATTCGCCTTTGGTAACTAGGTAATGCCATGCTTTTTCTTGCTCCAGAGCCTTTGCACATAACTGCTCTTTCTGCTTGGAATTCTCTTCTCTTGCTCTCACAGTAGTATTTGGTCATTTGGATGTGGTGTAAATCTGAATTACCTTTATAGTTAGGCTACTATATAGATCAGATCGCATAGCTTAATGAACCCATGAGACTGCCAACATCACATGTCAAAATGACTTTGTGTTTTTGACTCATTGAAGACTCCTGCAAACACTGTGAAGAGCAGTACATCATTTCTCTAAGAAAAAACGGCCTCCAAAAGTTGCAGGATACAAAATCAACGTACAGAAATCGGTTGCTTTCCTTTACACCAACAATGAAGCAATAGAAAGAGAAATAAAGAAGCGAATCCCATTCACAATTGCACCAAAAACCATCAAATACCTAGGAATAAACCTAACCAAAGATGTAAAAGACCTTTACGTGGAAAACGATAAAAAACTTATGAAGGAAATTGAGGAAGACACAAGGAAATGGAAAAACATCCCATGCTCGTGGATCGGAAGAATAAACATCGTTAAAATGGCAATACTACCTAAAGCAATCTACACATTCAATGCAATCCCAATCAAAATTGCACCAGCATACTTCTCAAAGCTAGAGCAAACAATCCTAAAATTTGTATGGAACCACAAAAGACTCCGAATAGCCAAAGTAATTCTGAAGAATAAAACCAAAGCGGGAGGCATCACAATCTCAGATTTTAACCTCTACTACAAAGTGGTAGTCATCAAGACAGCATGGTATTGGCACAAGAACAGACACATAGACCAATGGAATAGAATAGAGAACCCAGAGATGGACCCACAAGCATATGGCCATCTAATCTTTGACAAAGCAGGAAAGAGTATCCAATGGGAAAAAGACAGCCTCTTTAATAAATGGTGCTGGGAGAACTGGACAGCAACATGCAGAAGAATGAAACTAGACCACGTCCTTACACCACTCACAAATGGATGAAGGATCTGAATGTGAGACAGGAAACCATCAAAATCCTAGAGGAGAAAGCAGGAAAAAACCTCTTTGACCTGAGCCGCAGCAATTTTCTATGCGACTCATCTCCAAAGGCGAGGGAATTTAAAGCAAAAATGAACTATTGGGACCTCATCAAGATAAAAAGCTTCTGCACGGCAAAGGAAACAACCAACAAAACTAAATGACAACCGATGGAATGGGAAAGGATAATCGCAAATGACATATCAGATAAAGGACTAGTATCTAAAATCTATAAAGAACTTACCAAACTCCACACCCGAAAAACAAATAATCCAGTGAAAAAGTGGGCGGAAGATATGAATAGACACTTCCAAAGAGGACATTCAGATGGCCAACAGACACATGAAATGATGCTCAAGGTCACTCATCATCAGGGAAATACAAATCAAAACCACACTCAGATACCACCTTACACCGGTTCGAGTGGCTAAAATAAATAAATCAGGAAACTATAGATGCTGGCGGGGATGTGGAGAAGCAGGCACCCTCCTACACTGTTGGTGGGAATGCAAACTGGTGCGGCCACTCTGGAAAATGGTGTGGAGGTTCCTCAAAAAAACGAAAATAGAGCTACCCTATGACCCAGCAATAGCACTGCTAGGAATCTACCCAAGAGACACAGGAATGCTGATGCATAGGGGAACGTGTACCCCAATGTTCATAGCGGCACTTTCGACAATAGCCAAATCATGGAAGCAGACCAAGTGCCCATCAACTGACGAATGGATAAAGAAGTTGTGGCACATATACACAATGGACTACTACATGGCAAGGAGAAAAAATGAAATCTGGCCATGTGTAGCAACATGGATGGAACTGGAGGGTATTATGTTAAGTGAAATAAGTCAGTCAGAAAAAGACAGATACCATATGATTCCATGAATAGGTGGACTTTGTGAGACTAAGCAAAAACCAGGGGGAGGGGAAGAAGGGAAAGGAAAAAAAGACACAGAGAGGGAGGGAGATAAAACATAAGAGACTCTCAAAGACTAAGAACAATCTGAGGGTGAGGGAGGTGAGGGAGATGAGGGAGGGGGGAGAGGGGGTGACGGACATTAAAGAGGGCACGTGTTGGGATGAACACTGGGTGTTATATATAAACCGATTTGAAAATAAACTATTATAATAAAAAAAAAAGAAAAAGAAAAAACGGCCTCCAAAAAAGGCATTTTCTAACAATGGTGATGAAAGTGTTGAGAATATGAAGTCTAAGAATCCATAGTTAGAATAAGGAGTTTTAGATAAATTAACCATTTGTAAAATGAATGATCTTACCACATGCTTTATGAGTGTGTGGGGGAAAGCATCATCAAATTTTACAACTTTATTTCGTTTTCCCATTGCATAAATTAATGATTAATATTACTCAGTGATGATATAGTATAAGGTTTGTTTTATTAGCAGAATATTTTAGTGGTTTTATAAAAATATAAAAGGTTTTATTCCCTAACTTAGGACTCACTAAGAGTGTGAGAGAGTCATTTAAAATTTCTAGTTGTAATTTTAACATTTTGGGGGTCAATTTTTTGCATGAGCATCATTTTTGGCACAAAACTGGAGATCTCTAAAGGTCTCAAGCTCTGTGCCTTGTGAATGTCAAGGGTCTAGACTGAACAGAATTCTTTTCCTTCTGTACTAGGGAAATGGAGTGACATGTGATATAGTTAAAGTTGTGGGGAGTGAGACTAAGTGAGTGATCCAGAAACAAAGGAGAATGGAAAGGGGGACAAATTATATCTTTTCCAAAGCTCAGGTTTACACAAATGAGCATACAAAAAAGAAAGGGATTCCACCAGTTACCATGGCATAGGAACTGTTAATTGCTTCAGTATAAACTCTGGTGCCAGCTCTCCAGTCCACAAATCACTGTGAAAATAACATGTGCATCATGATCAGCGAGCAATCACAGTGATTGGTCCCTGTGCATCTCTGGCTCAGTTCATGCACTGACAGCAAAATGTGCAGTCGCACTGCCTCTTTGTTTCTTGGGGATAAGCCCATGTGGCATTTTATAGAAATGGATAATCAAAAGGAAGAATTGGCCAACAGAAATGAAAGTGCATCAAAGAAATAAAAAGTGGTAAAGATGGAGTGAAATTTTAATTGGACATAAATGGTCTCATAGAAGAAGGAGGTGACTACGGAAATGTTACACTGCCACCTTTGGAAAGACTGCAGATGTGCGGCCAGATGAACTTACTGAAGGGAAAATTACAGATATAAATGAGGAAAGTAGTTGTGATTTAAAAAAAATGGTGTCTCAAAGGAAGTAACACCAGCCAAAAACCACTTTCTGTTAAGATTTGAAAGAATAAGCAGAAAATGTTGGAAGACCCAACCTTAGAAAGGAGGAGACAATTCACCAAGGCACAAAATTTGCTTGCTCCATATCGTCAGTTCTAGATGAGAAGGAAAGTACTGTTCAAACTACTCTTGATAAGTTTTTTAAGAAAACAACACTTAAAAATTTTTTTTTGACATTCATGTATTTTTGAGAGAGAGAGAGCAAGAGAGCGAGCAAGAGCACAAGTGGGGAGAGGCAGAGAGAGAAGGAGACACAGAATCTGAAGCAGGCTCCAGGCTCTGGGCTGACAGCACTGAGCCTGACGCGGGGATCAAGCTCACAAACCATGAGATCATAACCTAAGCTGGTCAGACGCTTAACCAACTGAGCCACCCAGGGGCCCCTTTTTAAAAAAAATTGTTTTTACATTTATTTATTTTTGAGAGACAGAAAAAAACATTTTAATTATCAATGTTTCTAGTGTTTTACATTATAGCATGTTAAGTACTTAGTTTTATTATTTCCTTTCCTGTGTATTTGCAACTAATAGTAAGAAAATTTTAACTGTTTCGACAAATAATACTAAATGCCATTGAAAAATCAAAATTTTTTCCACTGATAATTAGGATTGCTTTGCATCGTTTCAAGTTAGGCAGTCATTTTTACTGTCCTACACTACCATGCAAAGTGAGGACTACCTGTACATGAATAATTAAATTTTACATTATTCAATAACACATCGTTATACAACAGGTGTCAAAGTAACATATGATAATTGCCGTTAATTTTTACAGATACCAATTTCCCTAAAAAGCCGAGAGAGAGAGAGAGAGAGAGATCTAGGCTGGGATGATAATGACGACGATGATGATGATGACGACAATGACAACAGTGATGATGATGATGGAAGTCTTCGGATAGGCTTTGGAATTTCCACTTTGGAAATTCCAGACAAGTGGGAAAATATACAGAATAACATAGCAGCCCATGCAGTATTATTGTTGTAGGAATAATGTCAGCAAGGTGAAGTGATTGGCTGTGAAATTTGTTCTCCTTCAAGCAGCTTTCCTGACAAATCACTTGATGTCACCGTGTGTGTCTATAAAGACTAAAGTCTAAAAGAACTGAGAATAAGCACGACATTCTAGTGGATAAAGTTGTTTCTTGGGGGTATGGGTTAACTAGTCTGAAATCACTCTAAATGTATACAGGAATTAAACAAGTAGCTTAGGTAAACAGCAGATGTTAGGTTTCTCACATAGGAGTAGGAGGTTACAGATAAGCCAGATTAGGAGGCTAGAAGGATCTATGTGGTAACGGATCAGAAGTGGAGACCTCAGTATGAACTCATGTTTATCTTAATATGCAGTTACATATAGGATGATCTATAGATATGAAATGTACCCAGGTTAGTGTACACACTTGTATTTCCTTTCCTTGTCAGCTGAGAGGGCCTCCCAGCAATGGCTCCCAGCGACAGTGAACACATCCGTTCTCTAGATTTTGCTTTCTAATATCATCCTTCAGTAGAAGGAACCAGGGATCCTTGGAGAATGGGTGAATCTAGGACTCAGGTTGAAAATATACCAATGAGCCTGGAACTCATCTTGTAGTGACAGAAAGTAAGGAAGTGGTAAAAAATTCTCCACTATAATGGAGATAAGTTAAAGGGACACAAGAGCCAACTGAAAGAGCTCCCAATGGCCAAAGGTGAAATTATTTGAGCAACAAAACCAAGTTATATATAATCCCAAACATAAATACCCACAAGTCCATATTTATATAAATAAATGGATGAATATATAAGTAAGTAAATAGTGTAGAAGATATAAATCTCCTAAGCAGTAGAATTCCAAGTAATTTATGTAGATAACTTTAACTTTAAGGAGAGAGAGCATAATATTTCACTCCCTATGTGTGGGCTGCACATAGCGATTTTCTCTGGAAGAGCATAGAATGGAAAGTGTAGGGAGTAACTTTATAGTAGAAAAACCTGACAAACACTCCCTGTGCCCAGATGACCAAGGTCAACATCAACAGTGATAAGCCATGTTGATATAGGTATGCTTGATGTGCTGTGCTGAGAATGTGCTTTACCTCTGTGGTCTTCCTCCCTCCAAACTGTATTACCCCAGTCTAATCATGAGAGAAATATGAAAAAAATTCCAGTTGAGGAAAACTCTGTAAAATATCTGACCAATAATGTTCAGAACTTTCAGAGTCATCAAAAACAAAGAATGTCTGAGAAACTGTCACAACCAAGAGGTGTCTACAGAGACATGACAACTAATTGTTAATGTTGTGTCCTGGAAAGAATCCTAGAACAGAAAAGGACAGTAGGGAGAAAAACCAAGAAAATCTGAATGAAATAGCAACTCTAGTTAATGATAATGTGTCAATATTGTCTCATTAATCGCGACAAATCTACCATACTAATATAAGATGTTAATAATAGGGGAAACTGCATGTCATGTGGAGTATATGAAAACTCTTTACTACCTTTGTAATTATTCTGTAATTCTATAGCCATTCTAAAATATAAAAAATTCATTTTAACAAAGGTGAATCAGACTGTTTCCTTCCTCTATTTAAAGATCTTCTAGTCATTTGCTCATTCAAAAAATTCAGACTGAGAGACTCCTAGGTTCCAGCCACTGTGTGAGGTACTGAACATTTAATCATAAGTAGAAAAAACATTGACTCCTACAATTTAATAGGGAAGACTATATATGTTGCACCTCTGAAGAAAAGGTTTAAGGTGGTAGGAAAACCTGTAAAAGGGGGCTTGATGAGGTCTAGGACACAGGGGAGACTGCTAAGAGGTGGATGACTTGGAGGGCATGCCTCAGAGGAAACCTGTTGCATGCTATAGGATCTGGGAAGGCCAAAAGAGCTGGAGGGCATGAGAGGTGAAGTGTGGTGGGAGGTGAGGCTTTTGGGGTTGGCAGAGTCCATCAGGGAGACTACAAGGCCTTCTTTAGGATTCTGGCTTGTTCCAAGAGTGATAGGAAGCACACACACTCAACCCTCAACTGTCCCTCCTCAATGATATGAGGTAAGATATATGGTCTGCTTTGCTAATAACTCTGTCTTCAATATCTAACACAATGCCAGGAATCACAGCTTGATTTCCTTTTTTTTTTTTAATTTTTTGGTATATAATTATAGATTCACAAGAAGTTCCAAAAAAAATTGCACAAGATAGTCCAATGTACCTTTCACTCATTTTCCTTCAACATAACATGTTCTTTAACTATAGTACTGTATTAAAACCAAGAAATTAACATTGATACAATCCAGAGAGCTTGTTCAGATAACTACAGTTTTATAAGCACTCATTTGTGTGTGTGTGTGTGTGTGTGTGTGTGTGCCAAGTTCTGTGCAATTTTATCACATGTGTAGACTCAAGTGACAACTGCAATCAAGATACTGTCTCACTACCACCCGGCTCTCTCAAACTACCCCTATATAGCTACATCCTCCAACCCCCTTCCCTAACTTGACAACCATTATTCTGTTCTCCATCTAGAATATTTTATTTATCAATCACTTTTAGGAAGAAGGTTGACACGCTCAGAGTGACAAATGTGAAAAGTGTTCCCTGCTGCTTTGTAGACTGGATTGGAGGGGTCAAGGACAAATATTAGTCCAGAGGAGAAATGATGGTGGAAGAGTGGTTACAGTTGAGTGATCAATACAGATTCAGTGAAGCAAGACATGGAGGTGGGGCTTTGCAGTATTGTTAAGGGACCAAGACTGCTGGGCAGGTTGTCATGAGGATATTGAAGTTACTCAGGATGGCAGTGCTTCAATAGAGAAGCAGACAGGAATGAATGGCAGGCCATCAGTCACACAGAGCAGAGATTACAAGGGAGATTTGTGACTGACACTAGCTTGTTAACCACTATAGGGAGTAAGCAGGTAATATAGGTGGGAGAGTGTGTTATAGCTAAATGGTAGGAACCTCCATGTTAAAACCAAATAGACACAAGGAAAAAAATGAAGCAAAGTTCTGGAGCAGCACTAATAATGACAGATTTGGGTGAGGGAAAGGAGAGGGACCCCTCTCCCACAACCTAAATCTTTAGGATTTTTCATGACTCTGACTTGCCTGGTTTCACCACAGGTGAGAGGTGGATATGAAAGATGAGATAGCCAGAGCAGACCTTCACCATCCCTGGGTGCAAGAGGTAGATGGAAGAGGCAGAGACAGCAAGGGTGCCATACTGGCTTGCTGGGATCACTGCAACAGAGTACCACAAATGGTGGGTGAAAACAGACCTTTATTTTCTTACAGTTCTGGAGAGGAAACGTCCAAAACCAAAGTATCAGCAGGGCCATGCTTCCTCTGAAACTTGTAGGAGAGAATCCTTCCTTACCTCTCCTAGCTTCTGGTGTTTGTTAGCAATCCTTGGCAATGCTTGGCTTGTAGATGCATCTGTGTTTCTTCTCTTCCTATGAGAACATGAGTCATATTGGATTAGGGTCCACTCTAATGACCCCATCTTAATGTGACTACCTCTGCAAATGCCCTATTTCAAAATAAGGCCACATTCACAGGTGGTGGGGGTTAGGACTTCAACATATCTTTTTAGGAGACATGATTCAACCCATAACAGCTGAGATGGGGGTCAGTGCTCTCCAGGTAGTGGTCCAATTATTCCTCTTTTATAGGGAGGATCAAGTGAACTGAACTGTGCATGCCACACTGCCCCTTGTGGGGCATGAAGATGAGGAATATGTTCCCCTTAACCAAAGGCTTCTAAAATTGATTGAATACTTTAAAAGAAGATTGAAAAACTAATTAGACACTGATTTCAAGAAAGTTAATTCTTTTAGAAGGATTGACTTGCCATAGCATCTTCTAGCAAAGACAGACTTTTCTCAAATCTTTTGTTATGTCCCAGAATTTCTGAAAGGTTTAAGAAAAAAAGGATTTTTTTTAGGAATAAAGAAATGAGAAATTGTATTTAATAATGACTGAAGGGAAATTGGCAAAAGAACTGACAGTAACGTTTGAAGATTGAATTAATGTATAAGATTAATATAGAAAGTATTAATAGCTAATAATTTACACAGCAGTTTGTTAAGCTTCTAAGGCAAAGCACATTATAGGTCCCCTGGGGCATTATTTGCATATTATCAAGAATTTATGCGAGAGCATTTATTAAGCACAGTCATTCTTACCACGTGTTAATGATATTTGCATCCATTAAAAACCTTTTGGTTGCATCTTTAAACATCCCATTATATCAATCATGCAATTTTTTTCTTCCTTCCTTTTTTCTTCTTTCAAATTTATTTTTCCTGAAAGTTGAAAGGCTGTGGAATGCTCTGAAATCTTGTAACCATTCATGTGGAGATACAGCTGTTCAAGAAATCTTCCTTAAAAAATCCAGGGAGGACCCTTTGACCTCCTAAGAACCTTCTCCATGAATTATAATTAAACTAAACACTTCTTTCCCAACACAGAAGCTTTCCCCCTTGTCCAGGCCCATCTAGAAAGGGCATTAAAGATTTTAGGTCACTGGGATACCATTCACTAAGTTCTGTGCAGTAAATGATTCCAACCACTCTGAAACACTAATTTACCAAAGAGTAGCCTACTTTTTACTAAATTACAACTGTAATTTACTAAATTTTACTGAGGAAGTAATTTCCTTAATGGTACCCTAGTGGCCTGGATAAGCAATTACAGTTTCCTGTCCTATCTAACTTACTTTGAGGACACGGACGACTGGAAAAACTGTCAAGCTCCATAATTCTATGAATGTGCTTCATCAAAAACTCACTCATCTGCACTGTACCCAGCAGAGCTGAGATGAGGCTGAATTAGGAGGAGACCTGGAAAGGAGTCAGAGGAGAAAACAAGAGAGCCTTGGCACACAGAGTTGGTCACACTGGTGGCCAGGGCTAAAGCCAGCCCACAGCATGGTCTTGTCAAGGAGAAAATACCAAAGGGACAAGCCCCAGGCCAGGGTACCTGGCCTTGATGGGGTGTCCTTGTGCAGGGCACAACCATACCCAGTTGCTCAGCTGCTGGTTACATTTCTTATCCGTAGGGCTTGGATGGAGCCTGGAGGCACCACAAAGAGAGACTTGGTGGAAAGGATGGTGGCATAGAATCCAAAAGAACTATATTCCCCATGGTTCTGCCTGTCACTAGTTCAGAGAGCCTTGATGAGAAAGGTTGGAAGATGGTGGTGGGGTAGATGGACCCCAGGTTCACCTCATCCCACAAATACAACTAGATGACTATCAAATCATCCTATTATCCCAGAAATTGATCTGAAGACTGGCATAACAAATGCCACAATTAAAGAGAGAGAAAAGGCTACATCAAAGAGGGTAGGAAGGGTGGAGACCCAGTTTGAGAGAGAAATGGATCATAGTCTCTGCAGGGGGGAGGGAGCCATGATTGTGAAGAAGGGCAAGAAACAGAACAGCATACAGAAGAGCTCACAGGGAAAACAAATCCCCATAGCAATCAGCTTGGAAAGTGAGAGGGGCTGAATTTTGTGATTTCTGGAAACCAGCATGGCTTAAAGCCTGGAGTTTTAAAGATCACCAGGGTTGGCTAGGATAGAGCCCAGAAGACATTGTGCTGCTCTTGGAGAGAAGGTAGGCGAACAACCCGTGCACATACGATGTGGAAACAGCAATCTGAAGACCACCTGGGGTACATAGTAGAGAGGTAATTCAGGGTGTGTCCTAGAGAAACACCATTCATGGACAGACCTCCAAGACTAAAGGAACTGGCCAGTTGCCATTTCCCTCCCTTCCCTCTCAGCACAAGCACAGGGCCTCCTGTGGGAACCAATGTAGTGCTAACACTGGCTATCTAACTAGCTTACACCAAGCCCCACCCAACTGTGCTCTGGTGGAACTGCCCCTCCCAGTCACACTTGCCTCAGTCCCAGCATGGTGGGCCCCCTCCTTAAGAAGATTGGCCCAAATCCCTGCTCACACTGCACTTCCCTGTTCAGAAATTTTGCAGAACTTCCGTTCTGGCAGCAGTGGCAACGGGTCTCATTTCAAAGCAGGCCAGAGCACACCTAGTTAAAACGCACCACATTCAGATCAGGGAGCAAACACTGCCCACAATAGGTAAATAGAGCCTCTGCAGATGACTGGCCTGAAGGATAAAGTGGGCAGAGCAAAACAGCAGGGAATATGCAGCACACCTTGGAGACATTAATGGAAGTGTCAGGCCCTGGGGAACAGGGGCCACCATGTGGCAGGGCATTATAGGACCTCTTCTTTGTAAGGTCATTACCCTCAAGAACAGGAGACAGAGTTGAATTCCCTAACACATAGCAACAGGTACAGAGACTTAGAAAGAATGAAGAGACAGAGAAATTTATCCTAAATGAAAGAACAGGACAGGGCCATGGCCAGAGATCTAACCAGAACAAATATAAGTAACATGCCTGATGGGGTATTCAAAGCAATGATCATAAAGATACTCACTGGACTAGAGTAAAGAGTGGAAGACATGAATGAAATCCTTAATACTGAGCTAAGGAATAACATAGTGAAGACAAAGATCTCAATAAAGGAAATGAGAAACATGCTGGATGAAATAAACAGCAAGCTGGAAGAAGCAGAGGAAAGAATGAATGACCTAGAAGGCAGAGTAATTGAGAGTAATGAAGCATTACTCTCTCAAGAGTAATGCTTGACAGAACAAAAGAAAAAGAAGCATTATACAACATGAGAATAAACTTAGGGAACTCAGTGATTCCATCAAACATAATAACATTCATATTATAGGAGTCCCAGAAGAAGAAGAAGAGAGATAAAAGGGGGAAGAAAATGTGTTTGAAGAAATAATAGGTGAAAATTTTCCTAATCTGAGGAAGGAAACAGATATGCAGATCCAGAAGGCACAGAGAACCCCAATAAAGTCAACAGAAACAGATCCACACAAAGACATATCGAAATTGAATTGGCAAAATACAATGATGAAGAAAAAAAATGTAAAGCAGCAAGACAAAAGAAGATAGTAACATATAAGGGAACTCCCATAAGGTTATCAGGGGATTTTTCAACAGAAACTTTTAAGCCAGAAGGGAATGCCATCATATATTCAGAGTGCCGAATGGGAAAATCTGCAGCCAAGAATACCCTAAATGGCAAGGCTATCATTCATAAGAGAAGAAGAGATAGAGTTTTCCCAGGCAAACAAAAACTAAAGGAATTAATGACCACTAAACCATCCCTGCAAGAAATACTAAAGAGGACTCTTTGATAGAAAGGAGAAACCAAAAATGACACTATGAAGTAGGAAACAGAAAAGCACTAGAAATGATTATGTCTGTAAAAAAATCAGTCCAAGAACTCACGAAATAAAAAGGCTGTAAAATATATCAGCATTACCTAAGGTGTGGAAAAAGAGGAGTGAAGAATGGGTTCAAACTTAAACAACCATCAACTAAATATAGACTTCTATATGCAGAAGATGTTATACACAAACCTAATGGTAATTACATATCAAAAACCACTAATAAACATGCAAAGAATAAAGAGAAAGAAATCCAAATACATCACTAAAGAAAATCAACAAACCATGAAAGAGAAAAAATCGAGAAAGGATCACAGGAAATCTTCAGAAACAATCACAAAAATAATAAAATGGCAATAAGTGCATGTCTGGGAATAATTACTTTGAATGTAAATGGACTAAATGCTCCAATCAAAAGACATAGGGTGACAGAAGGGGAAAAAACATAAGACTCTTCTATATGCTGTCTACAAGAGACTTGTTTTTAGACCAAAAACACCTGCAAATTGAAAGTGAGGGGATGGAAGCATGCCTGGGTGGCTCAGTCGGTTAAATGTCTCACTCTTGGTTTCAGCTGAGGTCATGATTTCCTGGTGCATGGGTTCAAGCCCCATGTCGGTCTCCGTGCTGACAGTGCAGAGCCTGCTTGGTATTCTCTCTCTCTCTCTCTCTCTCTCTCTCTCTCACTCTTCCTCTCTCTGCCTCTCCCCTGCTCGTGGTCTCTCTCTTTCTCTCAAAATAAATAAATAAACTTAAAAATAAAAGAAAGTGAGGCAATGGAGAAATATCTATCATGCAAATGGATGCCAAAAGAAAGCTGAAGTAACAATACTTATATAAGACAAAATAGACTTTAAACAAAAATTATAACAAGAAACAAAGAAGGACACTATGTGATATTAAAGAGGACAATTGAACAAGAACATAAAATAATTGTGAATATTCATGCACCTAACATAGTAACACCCAAATACATAAAAGTTAATAACAAACATAAAAGAACTAATTGATAATAATACAGTAATAGTCAGGGACTTTAATACACCACTTACATCAATGGACAGATCATCTAAACAGAAAATTAACAAGGAAACAATGGCTTTAAACGACACACTGGACCAGATGGATTTAACAGTTATATTTAGAACATTCCGAAAGCAGCAGAATACACATTTTTTCAAATGTACATGCGACATTCAAAACAGATCACATGTTAACGCCACAAAACAATCCTCAACCAATTCAAGATGATAGAAGTCATATTATGCATCTCTTCTTATTACAAGGTCATGAAACTAGAGGTATACTCCAAAAAAAAACCTTGCAAGACCACAAATACATGGAGGATAAATAACATTTTACTAAACAATGAGTGGATAAACCAGGAAATAAAAGAAGAATAAAGAGGCGCCTGGGTGGCTCAGTAGGTTAAGCATCTGACTTTGGCTCAGGTCACGATCTTGCGGTTCATGGGTTCAAGCCCTGCATCGGGCCTTGTGCTGACAGCTCAGAGCCTGGATCCTGCTTCGGATTCTTTGTCTCCCTCTCTCTCTGCCTCACCCCACTAGCACTCTGTCTCTTTTTCTCTCTCTCAAAAATAAATAAACATTAAAAAAAGAATAAAAAGTACATGGAAACTAGTGAAAATGAAAATACAATGGACCAAAACCAATTGGATGCAGCAAAAGTGGTCATAAGTCAGAAGTATACAGTAAAACAGGCCGATATCAAGAAGCAAGAACAATCCCAAGTTAACAATCTAACCTTACACCTAAAGAAGCTAGGAAAGAATGACAAACAAAACCTAAATCCAGCAAAAGGAAGGAAATAATAAAGATTAGAGCAGAAAAAAACAGTATACGAACTAAAAATACAATAGAACAGTTCAATGAAACCAGGAGCTGATTCACTGACAAATCAATAAAATTAATAAACTTCTAGCCAGATTTATCAAGAAAAGAAGAGAAAGGAGTCAAAAATAAAATTATAAATGAGAGAGGAGAAATAACCACCAACACCACAGAAATACAATTGTAAGAGAATATTATTAAAAACTATATGCCATGCATAGCAACATGGATGGAACTGGAGGGTATTATGCTATGTGAAATAAGTCAGTCAGAGAAAGCAGATATCAGATGTTTCCACGCATATGTGGATTTTGAGAGACTTAGCAGAAAACCATGGGGGAGGGGAAGAGGCGAAAGGAAAAAGACACAGAGAGGGAGGAAGACAAAACATAAGAGACTTTTAAAGACTAAAAACAAACTGAGGGGTGATGGGGGTGTGGGAGGGGGGAGAGTGGGTGATGGGCACAGAGTAGGGCACTTGTTGGAATGAGCACTGGGTGTTGTATGGAAACCCGTTTGACAATAAATTATTTAAAAAAAGAAAAAAACTATATGCCAATAAATTGGACAACTTAGAAGAAATAGATAAATTCCTAGAAACATATAAGTTACTAAAACTGAAAAAGGAACAAATAGAAAATTTGGATGCATCAATAACCAGCAAAGAAATTGAATCAGTAATAAAAAATATCCTAACAAACAAAAGTCCCTGACCAGATGGCTTCACAGATGAATTCTATCAAACATTTAAAGAAAAGTTAATACCTATTCTTCTCAAACTACTCCATAGAAGGAAAACTTCCAAATTCATTCTATGGGGTCAGCATTACCATGATATCAAATCCAGATAAAGATACAACTAAAAAGAGAACTACACGCCAATATCTTTGATGAATATAAATGCAAAATTCCTCAACAGAATATTAGGAAACCAAATCCAAAAATGAAAAAAAAAATCATTCATCATAATCAAGTGGGATTTATTCCTGGGTTGCCAGCGTGGTTCAATATTTACACATCAATCAATATGATACACCACATTAGTAAAAGAAAATATAAGAACCATATGATCCTTGCAATAGATGCTGAAAAAACAGTTGACAAAGTACAACATCCATTCATGATAAAAGTCCTCAACAAAGTAGGTTTAGAGAGAACATAACATAATAAAGGCTGTATATGAAAAACCCACAGCTAACATTATCCTTAATGGGAAGAAACTGAAAGCTTTTCCCCTAAGGCCAGGAACAAGACAAGGATGTCCATTCTTACCACTTTTATTCAACAAAGTACTGGAAAAGTACCAGAAGTCCTAGCCACAGCAATCAGACAACAACAACAACAAAAAATAAAAGGCATCCAAATTGTAAGGAAGAAGTCAAACTTTCACTATTTTCAGATGACATCGTACTATAATGCAGAACTCCACCAAGACACTGCTAGAGCTGATAAATGAATTTAGTAAAGTTTTAGGATACAAAATCAATGTACAGAAACATGTTACATTTCTATATACCAAGAATGAAGCAGCAGAATGAGAAATTAAGAAAACAATTCCATTTACATTTGTACCAAAAATAATAAGTTACCTAGGAATAAACCTAACCAAAGAGCTAAAAGGCATATACTCTGAAAACTATAAAACCCTGGTGGGAGAGATTGAAGTTGACACAAAGTAATGCAAAGACATTCCATGCTCATGGATTGGAAGAACAAATACTGTTAAAAAGTCTATACTACACACAGCATTCTACAGATTTGATGCAATCCCTATCAAAATACCACCAGCATTTTCATTAAAAATTTTTAATATTTATTTCTTTTTGAAAGAGAAAGAGACACTGAGAAAGAGAGAATGAGTGGGGAGGGGTGAAGAGAGAGGGAGACACAGAATCTGAAGGAGGCTCGAGGCTCTGAGCTGTCAGCAGACCCCAATGCAGGGCTCGAACTCATGAACCCTGAGACGTGACCTGAGCTGAAATTGGATGCTTAACTGACTGAGACACCCAGGCACCCCAACACTAGCATTTTTTTCACAGAGCTAAAACAAACAATCCTAAAATTTGTATGGAACCACAAAAGACTCTGAATAGCCAAAGGAATCTTGAAAAAGAAAAGCAAAGCTGGAGGCATCACAATTCCAGACTCCAAGTTATACTACCAAACTGTAGTAATCGAAACAGTAGACTACTGGCACAAAAAATAGAAATAGGTCATTAGAATAGAATAGAAAACCCAGAAATAAATCCAAAACTATATGGCCAATTCATTTTTGACAAAGCAAGAAAGAATATCCAATGGGGAAAGGACAGTGTGTTCAACAAAGTGTGTTGGGAAAACCGGACAGCAACATGCAAAAGAATGAAATTGGACCGTTTTCTTAAACCATATCCAAAAATAAATTCAAAATGGATGAAAGATCTAAATGTGACACCTGAAACCATAAAATCCCTAGAAGGGAACACAGGCAGTAACTTTTTTGACATTAGCCATAGCAACTTCTTCAAGATGTCTCCAGAGCAAGGGAAACAAAAACAAAAATAGACTATTGGGACTACATCAAAATAAAAAGCTTCTGCACAGCAGAGGAAATAATCAACAAAACTAAAAGACAATCTACAGAATGGGAGAAGATATTAGCAAATGACATATCTGATAAAGGGTTTGGTATCCAAAATATATAAAGAATTTATAAAACTCAACACCCAAGAAATAAATAATCCAATTAAAAGTGGGCGGAAGACATGAACAGACATTTCTCCAAAGAAGACATACAGATGGCCAACAGACACATGAAAAGATGTTCATTATCACTTACTATCAGGGAAATGCAAATCAAAACTACAATGAGAAATCACCTTACACCTGTCAGAATGGCTAATATCAACAACACAAGAAACAACAAGTGTTGACAAGAATAAGAATATGGAGAAAAAGGAACACTGATGCAGTTGGTGGGAATGCAAACTGTTGTAGCCACTCTAGAAACCAGTATGGACTTTCCTTAAAGAGTTAAAAATGGAATACCCTATGATCTAGCAATTGCACTACTGGATATTTACCCAAAGAAGACAAAACCATGAATTGATAGTAATACGAGCGCCCCTATGTTTATAGCAGTATCATCTACAGTAGCCGAGATATGGAAGCATCCCAAATGTCCATCAGTTGATGAATGGATTAAGAAGATGTGGTATACATATACACAATGGAATATTACTCAGCCATAAAAAGAATGAAATCTTGCCATTTGCAATGATGTGCAATGATATGGAGCTAGAGAGTATTATGCTAAGTGAAATAAGTCAGAGACAAATATCACAGAATTTCACCCATCTGTGGAATTTAACTAACAAAATGAATGAACAAAAGGATCAGAGAGAGAGAGAGAGAGAAAGAAACAGTCTTGTGGCATTTGAGTGGCTCAGTCAATTGACTGTCTGACTCTTTATTGAGGCACAGGTCATGATCTCACAGTTCGTGGGATCAAGCCCCTTGTCGGACTCTGCGCTGATACCACAAAGGCTGCTTGACTCTCCCTCTCTCTGTGTCCCTCCCGTCTTACACGTGTGTGTTCAGGCTCTCTCTTTCTCTCTCAAAATAAATAAATAAACTTAAAAAAAAGAAACAGACTCTTAAGTATAAAGAACAAACTTATGGTTACCAGAGGGGAGGTGGGTGGGGGAATGGGTGAAATAGGTGATGGGGATTAAGCAGTGCACTTGTGATGAGCATTGGGTACTGTATGGAATTGTTAAATCACTATATTGTACACCTGCAACTAATATAACACTATATGTTACCTAACTGGAATTAAAATAAAAACTTAAAAAGCAAAGAAAGATGCTAGATGAGTCTCTGATCTTTTCTAAGTCTTTATTCTCACCTGCAAAATGAGAATTAGGACAGATACATTTCTGTTGTTGTTTTGTTGTTTTTCAGAACCTGTAAAATGAACTCTCACACAGAGCCCCAAGAAATAGATTGGATGATGCAGAACCGTTCATAAGGAAATAGCAATTGGTGTTGGCGGCTTGTGCTTCTCTTCTTCCTGGCCCTGAGGCTGCTATTAAAGTTGGTCATGGAAGCTTGGAGCTCCTTAGAAGGGACACAACATACTACTCAGGGGCAGATGTCCCCCAAGTCCCTCCCTGTGGTCTTCATGTTCCAGGATGACCTCTCTAATCCTTGGCTTCCTAGTGACTCTGCCATAAGGGCATCCACAGGGTACTTGAGCTCTTTTGGTCATTACTTTGTATTTGATGGGGCGGAGTCCCGATGTGACCCATTATAGGGTCTGGATGATGACAGAGAGAAAGAAATTCATTGCAAGTGAGATGTGTAGGAGTGATGAAGACACAATAGAGTCGTAGAATCCACAAGTTGCTTTTCTATTCATCACTTCACTGAAGACTTATAACACCCCGTGGATCACTCCCACTTTCCAGATGAGGCAACAGGTGCAGGAATATCAAGTGGCCAGCCCCTGATCATATAGCCATGAAGAGTCACTGGTTGAGCCAGGTGTTTTGATTACAAGCCTGCTGTTTTTTCCACTCTCTGCATCACAGCTGCCTGTTTTGAGTAATCTGCTGCAGATTAAGCCTGGGAGGAACAGAGAACTGACATCCAAATAGCTATAAATCCACAATGGGGCAGACAGTCTATGCTAGCGTCTAACAAGGCTGCAGTGGTAGTGGAGAGAAAGCTGAATGAGGTGTTCATTGCCACAGTTTCCTTTCATTATATAAAGGGTTTGCTTGTCAAGTACCATCTGGAAAATGATATGCAGCCACTTACCCAAGATGAATGAAGATGCACAGAGGCATATTCAAGGAGAACAGGACATACATCTTTGTTCCGTGATGTCAGATGCAAAATTGAGTTGCTTAAAAACTTACTTTCAAATACAGGCACAAAATTCATGGTATAGGAAAGTCATGATGAACTTGGACAAGCCAAGAATGTGAGCTTTTCATCTGAAATTGTAAATAAACATGCTTTTGGGGGATATTATAAAAACCTTTTTATGGTGTGGTAAAACAGATATAGAAATCCACGCACATCAAGTACAGAGCTAGATAAATTATTTTAAGGAGAGTGGCCTTGCAACCATTCCTCCAGGTTGAAAAATTAAACTGCCAGCTACCTCAGCCTTACTCCATATACCCTAATCCAATGACAGCCCCTTCCTTCTTCTCTAAGCAACCGCTATCTGGCTTACAGTAATCATTTCCTTTCATTTCTTTATAGTTTTATCACTCAACTATCTGTCCCTAAACACCATAGTTCATTATTGCCCATTAAAAAATGTAATATGTCTGTCAAATCTCTTTTAATCTGTAGGTTTCCTCTCCATCTTTTCCTTTTCCCTAGAGTTTGTCTGTTGGTGAACCCAGGCTGTCTGAGAGTCTAGGTTTTGCTGAGTGTGTTCTCATGGTGCAGTTCAACCATATTACCCTGCATTCTGGGTTTCCTAGAAAATTGGCAACTGGATGCAGAGACTAGATTGGAGTCAGGCTCAACCCTTTCTCAGGGTACAATCGATGTGTTCTTTCATCAGGAGGCACACTGTGTCTGGTTTTCACTGTTCTTTGAGGTCAGCAGCTGTTGGTGCTCAGTGCCTCTATCTACTCATTGTGAGTTGCAAAATGGTGATATTTTAACTCAATATTTCTTTTTCAACTACTGGTTAGGATATTATTGTAAAATGACATGTTTCCTCATCTACTATCTGGTTGCCCAATAGGATGCTTCATATTGGAGAGCCAGGACAAATGCTTAATTATTTTCTGGTTATTTGCTAGTTTTTAAGATAATGAGTTGTTTCCCTATCATTGCTAACAACCAATGAGTTGTTTAAAAAAATACCACTATGAACTTGTGAATGTTAAACATATTGGATAGTTTTGAATGCATTTCAATGAGTATCTTTATTGACACTCAAATTTCTCCATCTTTAGCAAGTAGGATCATCTAAAATCGACCCCTCAATCCATCTGGCATTACCCTAGTATTGCTATCAGATATGATCCCAAGCCTCGGATCAGCCATTTCTTTTATTGAAAAATGGTATTTCAAGACAATAATTAGGATCCTAGGGATGTTTATTGCTACTGGGTTGGTCATTGTTTCTAGAATTTTTAGTGGACAGAGTTAAGAAACTCACACACACACACATACACACACAGAGAGAGCTATACAGATAAACAAGATATCTCATGGATTCATACTGTTCTTTCTCATTCAGATTCAGGACTATAGGAGTTTTGTGTAAGGTAGCCTATATTCTATCTCTGACTTCTTTCCTCTAGGAAAGGACACAAGGGATAGTATAATTAGAATAACCCATAATTCCTAATTTGCTTAATCTGAAATTATGCAGCAAGGAGTCTCATAATAATTATGTGAACACTATCACAACCAATTAATTACTGAGAGCAGTTAAAGTTTTCTGCATTTGCTTTCCCCATTCAACCCCAGCTTAAAAAAAATAGTCATGTCTTAGTTTGTTTAGGCAGCTATAGCAATATCACAGACTAGTTGGCTTATAAACAACAGAAATTTATTTCTTGCAATCTGGAAGTCCAAGATCAAGACACTAGCAGATTCAGTGCCTGGTGAAGTCTTGCTACCTAGTTCTTAGATGGCCATCTTCTTGTTGTGTCCTCACGTGGCAGAAGGCATGGGAGCTCTCTGAGGTCTGTTTTATAAGGGCATTAATTCCACTCATGAGGGCACAGGCCTCCCAAAGGCCTCATCTCCAGATACCACGGCAGTGGGGACTAGGTTTCAGCAATATGACTTTTGGAGGGACACATACATTCAGTCTATAACAAAGCATAAAACCAGTACCTACTGTACTCTTTTTAACACTCATTTGGTCTTTTGAAATATAACAGCTTGCTTGAAATATAATTCATACAATCACAAAATTTACCCTGTTAATGTATGCAATTCAGTAATTTTTAATATGTTCACAGAGGTGTGCAACCACCATTACCTAAGTTTAGTACCTTTTAATTACCTGACAAAGAAATCAGTACCCGTTAGCAGAAACTCCCATTTCTCCTTTCCCCAGCCCATGGCAACCACTAAGCCATTTCCTGTCTCTATAGATTTGCCTCTTCTGGACATTTCATATCAATGGAATGATACAATACATGATACTTTTATCATTGGCTTGTTTCAATAGCATAATATTTTCAAAGTTCATTTCTACTGTAGCATTAACAGCTACACATTCCTTTTTATGGTGGAAAATGATTTCATTGTTCGGATATACCATATTTTGCTCATCCAGTCAGCTGGGGAGTTTTAGGTTGTTACCATTTTTTGGTTACTGTGAATAATGACACTGCTATCAATGTTCATGTACATGTTTTTATATAAAATATGTTTTCAGTTTCTCTTGGGTATATACGTATGAATGAAATTGCTGAGACATATGGTAACTTCAGGTTGAACATGTTGAGCAAGTGGCAAGTAGTTTTCCAGAGTGGCTGCACCATTTATATTCCCACCTGCATAGATGATTTTTCCATTTTCTCCATATCCTCGCCAAGAGTTCTTATTGTCCATCAGTTTGGTAAGAACCTTTTTAGTGGCTGTGAAGTGGTTTTCCATTGTGGTTTTGATTTGCATTTCCCTAACTACTAATGATGTTGAACATCTTTTCACGCACGTATTGGCCACTTACATACATTCTTCGGAGAAATGTCAGTTCAGATCCTTTGCTCATTTTTTTAATTGGGTTGTTTTGTTATGGTTGAGGTGCAGAAGTTTTAAAAACATACGTATATTCTGGATACTAGACTCTATCAAATATATGATTTATAAATACGTTTCCTCTTTCTGTGGATTGTCTTTTCATTTTCTTGATCTGTCTTTGGAACAATTTGTAATTTTGATAAAATCCAATGTATCTATTCTTTCTTTGGTACTTGTGCTTTATTTTTATTTTTTTAATGTTTATTTATTTTTGAGAGAGAGAGAGAGAGAGAGAGACAGCAGGAGAGGGGCAAAGAGAGGGAGACACAGAATCTGAAGCAGGCTCCAGGCTCTGAGTTGTCAGCACAGAGGTTGATGCTGCGCTCGAACCCATGAACCCTGAGATCATGCCCTGAGCCGAAGCTGGACACTCAACTGACTGAGCCACCCAGGTGCTCTGGTGCTTGTGCTTTAGTTGTCCTTGCTAGGAAACCATTGCCTCATTCAAGGTCATGTAGCTGTATAGCTATGTTTTCTTCAAAGCGTTCAGTTTTAGTTCTTATATTTAGGCATTTGACGCATTTTTTCATAGCTAGAGAACTAAATTTTTCATTTTTATTTTTTAATATTTAATTTTAATATAACACTACATATAGTGTTATATTAGTTTCAGGTGTACAATATAGTGATTCAACAATTTCATATATTACTTGGTGCTCATCAAGATAAGTGCCCTCTTTAATCCCCTCCACCTGTTTCACCCCCTACGCCCCACCCCCACTTCCTGTCTTGTAACATTTGTTCTCTATAGCTAAGAGTCTGTTTCTTGGTTTGTCTCTTTTTTTTCTCTTTTTTTTGTGTCTTAAGTTCCACATATGAGTGAGTGAAATTATAAGGCATTTTTCTTTCTCTTAGAATTATATTCTCTAGCTCCATCCATGCTGCTGTAATGGCAAGATTTCATTCCTTTTTATGACTGAGTAATATTCCACTGTGTGTGTGTGTATATATATCTTCTCCTTTATCTATTTATCTATTGATGGACACTTGGGCTGCTTCCATAATTTGGCTATTGTAAATAATGCTTCAACAGATATAGGAGTGCATATATCTTTTCAAATTAGTATTTTTGTATTCTTTGGGTAAATACCCATTAGTGTGATGACTGGGCCATAGGGGAGTTCTATTTTTCATTTTTTGAGGAACTTCCATACTGTTTTTCACAAGTGTTGGCAAGGATGTGGAAAAAAGGAACCCTCATGCACTGTTGGTGGGAATGCAAAGTACCTTTTTCATGTATTTTTGAGTTAAGTTTTATACATGGTATGATAAGGGTTCTCATATAGTCTTAGTTCTAAGAAGAACTATGTATTTAATGCGTATCACCTGTATTTATGTTAATGTCTCTCCAGATATTTTGGTCGTTTGAAGTTCATGATTCTTTAGGAGGGTTCATGGAAATGCTATTCCCTAAATTCTTGCACATTGATGACAGTTTGTTACCTTTATACTTGAATTCAGTTTTACTAGATATAAAATCCTTGAGTGACATTTTCTTTATTTGGTTATCTTAAAAATGCTTCTATTGTTTTTATGGCACAATGAATTATTGTCAAATATTTTATTTCCCTTAATGAGCCACTTATTCTCTTGGCTTCAATACTCAAAGGATATCTTCTTTTTCTTTATAGCACAGTGATTTTAATATAGTTTATCTTAGTCATGAACATTCTGGTTTGACATTCTCTAGTACAATGAAGGGTATGCTCCTTCAGTATGCAATTTCAAGCCTTTAAAATTTTTTTCAGGATTATTTTATTGAATTATAGCTTCTAATATAGCTTCTGTTTTATTCTCTTGCTTTAATTTCCTTTTTTCAGGAACCCCTTTCAGCCATATGTTGGATCTTCTTTAATACTCCTCAATATATGCTACTGTCCATAAATCTTTTTAAGCTCTTTTATGTATAATTTAAAGAAAAACTCCTTCCTTTTCACTTTTTATCACTCTTAGGTTACTATCAATTGCGTTTATTCATTTTTGTACTTTTAGTTTAACCTCTATTTCTGAAATCCTTCCTTCCCTCTCTGTTTTACATTTAAGTCCATAATCGATTTTTAGTTAACTTTTGCATAAAGTTGAAGCTCATTTTTTTTCTTTTGCTTATAGGTGTCCAATTGCTCCAATACCATGTATGGAAAAGGCTATCCTTCCTTCTGTATTGAATTGGTTGTATGTCACTCTTAAAAACCAGTTGCACATATTTCTGCATTCTATTCTGAGTTCTCTATTTAGTTCCACTGATATAGTGTTTATCCCTCTGCCAAAACCACAATTATCTTGATTACTACAGATCTATAGCAAGTTTCAGTATTGAGCAGAGTGATTCCTTCCAATTCAATCTTCTTTTTCAGGATTGGTTAGCTATTCTAGGGCCTGTGCCTTTTCGCATAAATCTAAAAATAAGTTTGTTTATGTGCAAAAAAAGCTTTGCTGGGAGTTTGATAGAAATTTCATTAAAACGGCAGAGAAATTTAGGAAGAATTGACATCTTTACTATGTTAAGTCATCCAGTCCGTGAACACGGTATGCCTCTCCATTTGTTCAGGTCTCTTTTTACTTCACCCCTGTGATAGTTAATTTGATGTGTCAACTTGGCTGGGCCATGGTGCCCAGATATTTGGTCAAAAATTATTTTGGATGTTTCTTGAAGGTATTTTTTTGAATAATATTAGCATTTTTAAAATGCTGTACCTTTCATTCCTGTGACTTATTCATTCTGTACCTAGAATGAGGTATCTCCCCCTCCCCTTTATTCATTTTGCCCATTCCCTCACATCTCTTTCCTCTGGCAACCATCAGTTTACTCTCTGTCTTTATGGGTCTGTTTCTGTTTTTGTTTGTTTGTTTGCTTGCTTGTTTAATTTTTGTGTTGTTTTTTAGGTTCCGCATATAAGTGCAATCATATGGTATTTGTCTTTCTCTCTTTGACTTATTTCACTTAGCATAATACCTTCTAGGTCCATCCACATTGCTGCAAATGGCAATATCTCATGCTTTTTTATGGCTGAGTGATAGTCCATAATGAAGTAGCAGAATAAGAAATTAAGAATTCCATTTATAACCGCACCGAAAAGAATAAAAATTATTCAAAATGTTAAATTAAATTTAGCCAAGGAGGTGAAAGGTCTGTACTCTGAAAGAAATTGAAGATGATACAAACAAGTGGAGAGATATTCCATGCTCACGAAATGGAAGAACTGATATTGTTAAACTCTCTATTACCGAAACCAATCTACAGATTCAGTGCAATACTTATCAAAATACCAACCACTTCCTTCACAGAACTAGAACAAATATCATAAAATTTGTATGGAACCACAAAAGACTCTGAATAGCCAAAACAATCTTGAGAAAGAACAAATCTGGAGTTATCACAAGATCCAGATTTAAAGATATATACTACAAAGCTGTAGTAGTCAAAACAGTATGGTACTGGCACAAAAATAGACACATAGATCAGTGGAACAGAACAGAGAGCCCAGAAATGAATGATATTAACATTTAAATTAGCAGACTTTGAGTTAATCAGACTACCCTCCATAATGTGGTTGGGCTTCACTCAATCAGTTGAAGGTCTTGCTAGAACAAAGACTGACTTTCCTGAGCAAGAAAGAATTCTGCCAGCTGACAGGCTTTGGATTCGAATTACAACTCTTCCTCAGGTCGCCAGCCTGTTGGCCTATCCTGCAGATGTTAGACTTACCAAGCCTCCACAACTGTGTGAGCCAATTTCTTAAAACAAATCAATCTCTCTCTCTCTTTATTGCTCTCTCTCTCTCATCATCTATGTATACATTCTATTAGTTCTGTTTCTCTGGAGAACTCTGATCTATATAATCATAATTTTGTAATTTTCAGCATACAGACTTTTTACCTTTTTTTTCAGTATAATTAATATACAGTGTTGTATTAGTTTCAGATCCTTTACCTTTTTTGTTAAATTTATACCTAAATACTTCATTTTCTTTGGAGTGATTGTAAGTGGTATTGTGCAATCTGTTTTTAATTTCAGTTCCCATGTGTTCATTACTAGTTATAGAAATGCAGTTGACTTCTGTGTGTTGATCACACATCCTGTGGACTTGCTGAACTTGCTAAAAGTTTTTTGGGTAGATTCGCGGGGATTTTCTATGTTGGTAATCCTAACATCTGTAAGTAGGAATATTTTTATTGATTCTTTTCCAATTTATCTGAGTTTTATTTCTTTTGCTTGCCATATTGTAGTGGCCAGAACTTTCTGCAAACCATGCTGAATAAAGTGAGAATGGGTATCCTTGCTTTAGTCCTGATCTTGGAGGGAAAGCACTCAGCCTTTCACCATTAAGTATGATGCTAACCTTTAAGGTTTTTTTTTTTTTTTTTTTTGTAGATGGTCTTATCAAGTAGAGTTTTCTTTTTATTTCCATCTTTTCTGGGTTCTGTTCCTTCTTTTCTCTATTTTACAATTTTGATTTATGTTTTTCTTGCATTGTTTGTGTTTATTACCTTGTTTTCGAACAGTATGTTACAATTCTTCTCTTTTGTAGTTACATATTTCTGGTATGTTTTTATTGTCCATAGGGATGTTATTGTGTTCCTTATTCTATTTTTTAGAATATCCTCCTTAATTAGGAGGATTATGATAATCAAGTGTGGAACCCTCCTAGAAAGTGGTTTTGGACCAAACCCCATATTTATTTATTTATTTATTTATTTATTTATTTACTTACTTACTTACTTACTTACTTATTTAAAATGTTTATTTATTTTGGGAAAGAGAGTGTATGTGAGTGGGGCGAGGGGCAGAGAGAGAGGGAAAGAGAATCCTAAACAGGCTCTGCACTGATAGCATGGGACTCAATCTCACGACCTGAGCTGAAATCAAGAATCAGTTACGCAACTGACTCAGTTACCCACGTGTTCCCAGTCCCTATATTTAATTTTTTTTTCATGTTTATTTACTTTTGAGAGAGACAGAGAGACAGACAGAGAACAAGCAGGGGAGGGGTAGAGAGAAAGACACACACACACACACACACACACACACACACACACACAGAATCTGAAGCAGGCTCCAGGCTCTGAGCTGTCAGCACAGACCCCAACGTGGTGCTTGAACCCACAAACCGCAGGGTCATGACCTAAGCCAAAGTTGGATGCTTAACTGACTAGGCCACCCAGGCACCCCCCACCCTGCACCCAGGCCCCATATTTAAATCACTAAATGATTTCTGGTTTCTATGCAAAGGCTATTGAAATAATTATTTAATTGGAAGACTATAACTAATAAAGGAATTTCCATAATGCCTGTTGAATTATAGATGGGAATTAATCTATACGAGTTACGATGCTTGGCATAGCGTTTTTGATCTTTACACGTTTAGGGCAATGCCTTGCACATAGTATCACTCAATAGATATTTACAGAATAGATGGATGAAGTCAGGAAGAAAAGAAAAAATAAAAATTCTTTATTTTATGAAAGCCGTATCAATATCAAAAAATATTTACTATATCTTTTATTCTGATAAGGCACTATTTTGAGACTGTAGGAAATCCAAAGAAATATTCATTGTGAAGTTTCTCTTCAAAGTTATGCTACATTTGAGGAAATAGCTTAGTTTGCTTTTCCCGATGGTGGCCTGGAAGATGGCTTCCAGATACCAAGTCACCTTGGCTGGACATCTCTAATCTGCATTTAGACTACCAATGGTATCAAAGTTCACCTATTCTGTTTTGTTTGGTTTGGTTTGGCATTTGAGGCCTAATGTGTCTTCACCCTCTGGTTGTAGATCTTGTGTATTTAACCTGCTTTTCGGTCTTTTCTGACCATGTTCTGCACGGGCCAGGAGAAGCAGAACTGAACAAGAGTGCTTTCATATAGGAATGGTGTTAGAATAATAGAAAAATAATGAGCATTTAGCATTTGCTGTATGCTGGTGATCTTCTAAGTACTCTAGAGAAATTAAATCATTTAATCCTCATGAGGAGCTTATAAGGCAGGGACTATTACTACCCTCAGTAGGAAGTGAACTAGGGTTTGAGCCTAGGCACTATAACATCTGAATTTGTGCCCTAACTACTCTGCTGGCCTGGCTCTGAAATGTGAAAAAAGACCTAGAAGAGAGATAAAGTTTGCATAGGTGATGAAGTAGGTCGTTCTCAGCAGGAATGGCTTACTAATGTCCAGAAGCAAAAAAGGAAAGGCCCATGTCCTTCTGGAGCCAGAAGACTAGAGAAACATGTTATAGAGGGCAGAGAGAGAAGCTGGGTTTACTGAATGGTCTGGGCTGTGACATAGACTTACTTGCATATAGCATACAGCTTAGTTGCATGAAAAACGCCAACATATCCCTGAAGAATTACATCTCAGCAATGTACTGTTTCTGTGAAAAGTGGGCCCAATCATATAACTGACACTAAAGATTAGTGAGTCCAAAAGTTTATTTTTCCAAAGATTTCCCATTTATCCGTGAGCAAAGTGTTTCATTTTTGTTTCCTACTTAAAACACACACACACACACACACACACACACACACACACACACACAAAAAGACTATTCAAGGAGTTCTAGATGAAGGTGACTCTCATACTTCAAAACCAAATAATAAATTTTAGTCCATTATTTTCTGTTCAGTTGATGGATGAGAATTCTTAAGTTTCATGTGGCTTGACTCATAATTTTGATACATTTTCCCTAAAGGCAAAACATTACTTTCATGTATAATTTTGTTTGAGTCAGTGTGTATGAATATGAATAACTGCTTATTCTAATGAAATCATTACAATATATGTTCTAATAACCTGATTTAATAGTGCTAGCTGAGTTAATTTAAGTGGAACTTACTTCTTAGCCTCATTGTACTCCTTGACTAATCCAGCATCGTTTATTTCTCAAGGGCTTCTCACAAAATTCTAGTCAGTAGCTCAGAAGTATTAAAAACTTCAATTTTAGCATAAAGTGCAACGCAATTGAATAAATAGTAATTGAATACCACTATCTGCTAAGGACTATGCCAGGTGCATTAGGGGATTGCAAGCATGAATGAAACTGTGTTTCTGTCTGTAAGGAACTCATTACTAATGGAATAATGTCACCTAGCATTCGTAAAGTGCTTTAATGTTTGCAAAATACTTTTATATATTCACCATTTAATTTAAATCTCATCACAGAACCTATGAGGTATCGTAAGTGTTTCAAGTCCTGTCAAAATTAGATCTCTTTCCTTCCTGCACTAAATTGTCCTTTAATTAGTTTA
The DNA here is from genome assembly GCA_030068075.1 of Paguma larvata. Taxonomy (NCBI): domain Eukaryota; kingdom Metazoa; phylum Chordata; class Mammalia; order Carnivora; family Viverridae; genus Paguma; species Paguma larvata. The sequence continues at coordinate 122,069,517 of CM057827.1, read as the reverse complement.
AATGTAGAACACTTGGGGTATCGACATCTTAATGCTGTCTTCTTATCCATGAACACAGTGCTTTTCCATTTATGTAGATTTTCTTTGATTTCTTTCAGCAATGTTCTGTGCTGAAATGTTTGTAGAATTTTCAGTGTACAAGTCTTTCACCTCCTTGGTTAAGTCCTTAGATAGCAAGGAAACAGACATTTTTTAACTCAATGAACAGAGACAAGTCAAAGTTTTCATGCATGTATTATTCTGTTAAAGTCCAGAGTTGCCTACACTGCTTCCATCCCTGCAGTTTTAATTATCTAAACAAATCTGCTCCAGAGCTGGTGGGGATGACCAGGGGACACGGAGGAACGAGTTCAAGTTATTGATTTTCAATTCTATACCTAGAATTGGAATTACTGGTCATGTGATGATTGAGGAACTGCCAGACTGGTTTCCATCTGAGACATTTTGCATTCCCACTAGCAATGAACAAGGGTTTCAATTTCTCTACATCCTTTCTAACGTTTGTTATTTGCAGGGGCTTTATTATTATTATAGTCATCCTAGAGGATGTGAAGTGGTATTTTATTGTGTTTTTTTCTTATTGTGGTAAAATATATATAATGTAAAATTTACTATTTTAACCATCTTTAAGCGTGTAATTTGGTGGCTTTAAGTACTTTCGCATTGTTGTGCAACCATTGCCACCATCCATTTCCAGAACTTTCTCATCTCTTTTTCATCTTGAAACTCTGTACCCATTATTTTCTCCACTTCCCCCACCTCCCCTCACCCCCTTCCCCCACCACCATTTTACTTTCTGTCTCTATGAACATGACTACTCTAGGTACCTCATATAAGTGGAATCATACAATGTTTGTCCTTTTGTGACTGGCTTGTTTCACCCAACATAATGTCCTAAAGGATCTTCCATGTTGTAGCATGTGTCAGAATTTCCTTCCTTTTTAAGACTGAATAATATTCCATTGTATATATATGCCACATTTTGCTTATCCATTTATCTGTTGATGTACACTTATTTCTGCCTTTTGGTTACTATGAATAATGCTGCTGTACTCACTGAAGTGCAGATTGGTCTTTAAATCCTTGCTTTCAATCTTTTTGCATACATACTCAGAAGTAAAATTGCTGGATTAAATGGTATTTCTGTTTAACTTTTTGAGGCACTTCCATACTGTTTTCCGTAATGGCTGCACCATTTTACATTCTCACCAGTAGTACACAAGAGTTCCAACTTCTCCATATTCTCGCCAACACTTGGCTATTTTCTGTTTTTTAATTAAGTAAAATTAATTAATTAATTTTTTATAATAACCATCCCAATGGATGCCAAGTATAATCACATTGTGGTTTTCATTCGCATTTCCCTAATCAGCAATGTTGAGCATCTTTTCATGTGATTATAGACCATTTATATATCTTCTTTGGAGAAATAGTCACTCAAATCATTTGCCCATTTTAAGCTGGGTTGTTTGTCTCTCTGTTTTTCAGTTGTAGGGGTTCTTTATATATTCTTGGTAGTAAATCTTATCAGATATATAATTTGCAAATATTTCTTTCCAATTCCATAGCTTGTTTTTTTTTACTTACTTGATAGCATTATTTGATGTACAAAGTTTTTAATTTTGATGAAGTACAAACTGTCTATTCTTTCGTTTGCTCATGGTTTTGGTGTGATATCTGAGACTCCACAGCCAAATCCCAAATCACGAAGATATATATCTATGCTTTTTTTTCCCTAAAAGTTTTATGTTTGCTCCCTTATATTTAGCTCTTTGATCCATTTTGAGTTAATTTTTGTATATAGTATGAGACTGGGGTCCAACTTCTTTCTTTTGCATATGAAAGCCCAGTCATCTCAGCCCTATCTGTTGAAGAGACTATTTTTCCCCATTGAATAGACTTGGCAACTTGTGAAAACTCAATTGGCCTAAGATAGATGTATTTATTTCTGGACCCTCAATTCTATTCTAATGGTCTATCTATCTGTATGTCTGTACCAATGTATACTGATTACTGAAGCTTTGTAGTAAGTTTTTAAATCTGGAAGCATGAGTCTTTCCAACTCTTTCTTCTTTTTCAAGACTGTTTGGCTATTTGGGGCCACTGTAATTCCATACGAATTTGAGAATTGGTTTTCTCATTTCTGCAAAAAAAAGTCTATTGGAGTTTTGACATGGATTTCTTTGAATCTGTAGAACTCTTTGGATATTGACATCTTAATATAAAGTTTTCTTATCCATGAACACAGTGTCTTTCCATTTGTTTAGGTCTGTAATTTCTTTCAGTAATATCTTGTGCTTTTCTGCATACGAGTCTTTCATGTCCTTGAATTTTCCAGGTGTTTTATTCTTTTAGATACTATTATAAATAGAATTGCTTTCTATTTCAGATTGTTATTGCTGGTCTATAGAAACATAACTAATTTTAGCGTGTTGATCTTATATCCTTAAGTTTGGTGAATTACTGCTAGTAGCTTTCTTGGGGATTCTTTGGGATTTTCTATAAAAATAGGATCATATCATTCTGCAAACAGAGATGGTTTTAATTCTTCCTTTCCAGTTTGGATGCCTTTTATTTCTTTTCTTATCTAATTACTCTGGCTAGAATTTGTAGCACAATGTTAAATAGCAATGTTGACTGTAGACATCCTAATCTCATTCCTGATCTTGGGGGAAAGCTTTCAGTCTTTCATCATGGAGTATGGTATTAGCTGTGAGTTTTTCATAAATGCCCTTTATCATGTTGAGGAAGTTAAAGTGGATTTTTAAGATGCTATTTGTAGAAACAATTTGAGGCCTGAGATGAGGTTGTCATTCTCTAGAGGTGATTTTCTATTGCTTTTGCCAGCTCTTGTGGCCTAAGCAATGAAGGATTACTTTAAGTCAAATTCAGGTTTGGGATTTCTGGGCATCTGCAAATGGAGGAAAGGGTGGCTTATTCCCTTACTCTCTGGGTGCAGCCATCTGGAGTTCTATCACAAAGCAGGGAACTGGTACGTTGCTTCCTTATTCTTGAGGGTCCTGGACTCAAAATTTGCCTTTCTAACCCTGTTTGTCAGCCAGACAATGCAAGTGTCCAGGGCAGAAGATTCCCCGATGGTGCACACACCTCACTGGATTCCTTTTTTAACCTTTGTCTAGCATTTCCTCATGATCTTCATACTTTTTTGATACTTTTTAGAAGATATATATATATATATATATATTTAATATTTATATATGTATATATATTTTAAATTCAGTAGTCTTCAGCATGAGAATTTGCCAGCCTGATGTTCCTGGAAATGGATGGAAGTTCTTTGCCGATTATTGCTCTTCCAGTGGTGGAGATTGTGAAATCAGTACAACTTTCTCCTGTCTTATAGTATGGACACATTTCTTTTTCATCCATCTATGGAGAAGTATGTTGAAAAGAGCAAGAATCTGAACAAGGGCACTGTGAGGCATTTGTATTACTCATCCTCCTGTTGGTGCAAGCAGGCATGCAGCCTGCCTTTCAGTAAAATCTCAGTCACCTTGTCATGCTTTGCTTAAGAACAGTGGTCTCAGTCTAGTAGTCTCATCTGATGTAGGGAGAAGAAAAAGTTGCTATAGTTGGTTTCAGGGACCTCTAGGAATCTTCCATAATACTAGGACATGTATTATTGTAGCCTTTTATAAGAGAAAAATACTGAGGAGCAAAGAGGGTCAATGAGTTATTAGGTTCAGAGCTAGGGTTAAGCTTTCCTCCCTCCTCCATCCATCCTTCCCTTCTTCCTTTCTGATTCACTTCCATTAAATTGACTCTGTTTATATCTCCGAATTCCAATTGTTTATCAAGAGAACGTTGGCTATTGCATTTAATACAACTGAATTTTAAAATTCTCTACAATTCAGAAATGATTTTTAAAATGGCAAAGTTATTTTAATTTCTGGATCAGTCTTTCCCTCTGCCCCCAAATCACATTTCACAGAGAAAGTAGATCCCTCCCTTAACCCACCTACACTAAAATCTTCTGCTATGCTGCCTGGAGCTCTCTTTCCATGTCATTTATAGAGAGAAGGTATTGATTCCCATATATTTTGGAAGCACATCTAAAACATAAATGGGAATTCACTGGAGGTTTCTAACATTTGGTACTCTCCTCATGATGTACCAACTGGCACCACCCTATATCTAGTCCACATTAATTCATCACTGACAGCTCCCAAGTATCTCAAATCCATCCAGTTCTGGGTATCTCCATCATCCCTACATTAATCCAAAACACTGTCATTTCTTGCCTAGATGACAGCAATGACATGTGAACTCTACATTCTTTTGGGCATCCCTCAATCCATTTTCTGTAGACGTTGCTTTGAGGCCAACAGGCATGAGTAAAAAAAGGCCCCACAGTGACCACCTGGCTGAATACAGATAGGCCCATTAGGCGACTCGCCTCAAAATATCCATAGGCCCTAACGGACCAATGGGCCACTTACAACTAGGCACAGGTACCAAAACAGAGAAAAACCCATTTGTCTCCCTACCTCCTTACCTTTCCTCCTTAAAAGCAGCTCCCACCTACTGTGTCTCCTCAGCTGACCTGCCCACTGCTCCCTTCTATCTCCTCTGTTCTGCCTCAGGTGACAGGCACCTCCCTTGCCCAGGGCTTCCACCTGATCATCACCCCATATTTGGGTACCCCCAACCAATAGGACAGATACCCTATTTAGGCATCACATTTTCTGTATTGTGGTTAGAAAGCTCTTTCCAAAGCTCTTTACTGTCTGGTTTTTGGCACCATATGGAATTGACTTTGGAGCAATTATCTGTGTACTGTCAATCTAACCACTAGACTGAATATTCCCTACCTTGCTTGCTTTTGCTAATCCTTACATCCTCAATGTCTGGCACATAGTGGGTGTTTAACATAATTTTGGACTATTATATATAATGTCAACAAACTATGTAATTTACTTATTTGTTTTGCTTACTGTCGGTTCTCTCTTGTACAGAAGACATGGGTTTTGTTTGTTTTGTTCACTTATGTACTTACTTTAAGAGCCTAAGAGTGCCTGGTGCTAAGAGTCCCTTGTAAACTGTTGTGGAGGAATGGGTGAAGGAGGGAGGTGACTCCAGTGAGAACCTAACGTCCTGGCAGTCTAAGGATCTTGCTTTGGTATTGTGCCAAGCCCTTAAAAAGTGCTGCCTGAGAATTTCTAGATAGAGAATGTCTCCAGGAAATTTGAATTTGTACTCCAGTGCTCTAAATGACACCAGCCTGAGGCTCAGCCACGTTATAGATAAAAACTGGAGGAAAAGGCAGAGTCTGGCCACAGGCCAGCATTTTGAGGTCAGCCACTTTATCTGTGGAATTCCCCACCCCCAGTTCATCCCTTGGTCATCCCTTTAAATTGGAAAATAAATCCCATCCTGCTAAGGTGTTGGCTGATAAAGGCTTGAGCTATTGCCCCTTCAAAAAGAATTTGCATTTTAATAGAGCCTCGTCAAGCCCCAAAGGAATCAATATCTCTAACACGGAAATTTCAAGCACCAGCAACTGAGACGTTCTGGGGCGAGCCTCTCCAGTGTTTCGGGTCCAGCAGGCGACTCCTTCAGTTCCAACATACGACTGTGAAAAAATGGCCTGGGGGAATAACCTCCCACTGCCCTTTGTTACTATGAACTTTCCCTTTTCGGCCTGATCCCTTCAGACTTCCTAACACTCCTGGGTCTCTTAATAAGTCAACACAACACATTCTTTTTCAACACCAGCAGTCTTAAAGTTGTCACATCAACAGGGCCACAAAGCGAATTATGACCACCAAAACTTCCAAGTTTTCTTGGCATCTCATAGAAGCCGATAAGCAATTTAAAACCTTACGCTGGCTGAAGGGAGTAGGGACGATTTAATAGGTCCTTACTGACATTGTTCATTTAAATTCGTTTTGTGCAATTTGTTTTAAGCCCAAACTTTTCACTTGCATCAAGAGCCTTGCACACTAAAGGTGGGTAAGAGACATCCGTTTGTGAACCGAGAACGTGTTAAATGCGGAGTCCTCCCGGACCCAGTTCTCAGAGGATGGCTTGGGAAATTGCGGAACTGCAGAAAAGCGGCATCTTGGATCTTGGAATTCCGCATTCGGCAGAGGCTGCCGCGCGCCACACCTGGGGCAGCGCGCTCGGAATGCGCCTCCTCTCGGCTCCCCGCCTGGCCGCGCTCTCACCCGCCCCCTCCCACCCCGCCGCCGCCGCGGAAAACGCCGGTCCCGGTCAGGCCCCAGGCTCGACCGGCGGCTCGGTCCCTGCGGCTCGGGCCGGTCCGCTGGCCCCGGCTCCCGCCGACTCAGGGCTCGGTCGCGGAGGCTGCTGCCCTCGACCTTGACGCCCTGCGGTCCCCACTCCGGTCCCGCGCGGGAGGCGAGAGCGCCGAGGCCGGGTTGCGGGGACCGCACCTGCGCCCACCCGCTCCCGGCTCGCGCTCCGGCCCCCCGGCCCCGGCCAGGCGCGCGGCGGCGGGGCTCGCGCTCGGGGACGGCGGCGGCTCGCCCCCGGCACGCGGCAGCGGCGGCGGCGGCTCGCGCCCGCGCTCGGGCGAGAGAACGCGCGGGGCGGGCAGGAGAGGGCGCAGCGCGGCGCGGCCGGCGGACGGGCAGGCGGTCCTGCGGAGCGGCGGCGGCGGCATGGGCGCGGGCGCGGGCAGGGGCAGCGGGCGCCCGGCTCCCCGCCCGGCCCGGCCCGCTCCCGGCGCGCGGCCGCCGCAGCCCCCGCGGCCCGCGGGAAGGCCGTCCCCTCCTCCGGCGCAACTTGCCTCGGACCCTCTGTGAAGAGAGGCGGCGGCGGCGGCGGCGCGCGCCGGGGCCGGGCGGGAGCGGGGCGAGGCGTGCGGGCGCCCGGCGCGATGCCTCGGGCCGGCGGTCCCCGCGCGCCGCGCCCCGCCGCGCTGCCCCGCAGCCTGTCCCGCCTGCGCGAGTGCCCGGGCCGCTCCCGCATCGTGCTGGCGCTCGGGGCCACGCAGATGGCGCTCGGATGCCTCATCGTGGCCGTGAGCTTCGCCGCGCTGGCGCTCACCACCTCGGCCCGCGTCCGCCACTCCTGTCCCTTCTGGGCCGGCTTCTCGGTGAGTGTCTTCGGCCAGGCGCAGGGGGGTGGGGTTCTCCGGGTTCCGGGGCTGTAGCCAGCCCGGGACCGCACCGAGGGCGCCAAGTTCGGGGCGCGAAAGCCCGGGGCCGAGCTGCTGCAGCGCGGGGTGCAGTTCAGAAAACTCTGGGCTGAATAACTCCGGGGACCTCACTCACCGCTCTCGCAGCATCGCTTTTCCTTTCCGGGAGCGCTGATCCCCGAGTTACTTTTCTTGGAGGAAACCGAAGCCGGGCGCCCGCCTTCCGCCGGGTGAGCATGGGCACCGCGCACGCTGCCGGCCGCGGGGTCTGCACTGGGCCCTCGGGGACTCTGCGCGCTGGGGACCCGAGACTCGCGACGCGCCCCGGCCAGACTCGGTGCGGACCCAGCAGCCAAGAGGCCCTGTCCGAAGCGGGGAGGTGGGGTCCGAACCAGGTGCGGGACTGCGACTCCGCGCGCGTCTCGCCCTCGCGGCCGCCTGAGCGAGGGGCTGGGGGGCGCTGGGCGCGTCCCATCCGGCTGCGGGTCAGTCCAGGCGCGGAGACTGGCCGGTCCCCCTGCGGCCATTCAGACACTTGGCGTTGAGGATTTCGCGTTTCCCGCGTGCGTCTGGAACGAGGTGCTCTGTGGGCGGCGGGATTGTGCAGGCGACCCGAAGCCGGCGTCCGGGGGCGTGTTTTCTGAGCTCCAGACCTCCACGGCGACCAATTTTCAGGCTCTTGACTCCAAATTAGAGAGGCCAGTGACTAAGAAGCCTCCACAGGAGAAAGCCACCTGGAGAGCTCTATTTTACAGAACTGATTGTCCCCAAGAGTTAATTTGGGGGGGGGGCGCATTTTATAGCCTTACGATGAAAGTTGTGTTTTTCTTATATTAGTAAAGAATAGACTTACAGAAATGGAAAAAATACACGCAGGGCATTCGTAAAGAGAAACACTTGTTCTGAGGACTCTTGACATCTGTAACTACATTTGGTTTATGGTGCTGGAGTGCATTTTACAGGCTTAGGCTGTAAAGTCGGTATATTTTAATTCCATCTCCAGAAATTCAAACTAAGCCTTTGCAATGAACGTTTGCTATTTGCTCTTGAATGTTGAAATTTAACAATTCTATCTGGCTTTGCTGTTTTCGTGTTGTTGTTCTTTTGTAATGGCCTCTGTTCTCCAAGTCCATGCATGGTTTTTAAAATGGGATCTGAGTAAAACCGATTGTGCGACACCCTGATCGATACAGGTGCGGTCCTTCATCCTAATGGGGGTATTAATTTTCAAAGCTTATTTCAGACCACGGTTGAGACTTGCAGAGCTGATTAGGAACAACAGTATGTGTGGCCACAGCTCAGAGGGTTGAAGTCAGAGAAAGGAGTTTGGAGGCAGGAACGGGGGGGGGGGGGGGAGCCATGATTCAAACGGACCACTATATATAGTTTTCACACATCTGTTGCTCAGTTTTTAGCATTATTTAATATGCATTATTTTCATGTTGTCTGTTTTGTGGGCACTGATGTTTATGTCTGCTGCAACCAGCCTACAGGTGGCAGACTGGTAAATTAGCTTCACTTCCTGGTTCCTCCCTGAGCCTCCCTTTCTCCCATTTAGCCTTAGCTATGATTTTGGTACTCCTAAAGGGCATTGAAAAAGAGCTGCCTTTTAAGAATAAACTCAAAGGGGAAAAAATTACCTGGACACGGTGGTAAAACTATTTATGTGAAAAATGCATGTTCCATTTTAGTCTCAAGAGGCAGATAAGTATGTAAAACAATAATTCACTTTGCATTTCCGGTGTTATTCCTTTCAGTGACTACAACCTATTCGTTTCAACTTCCCACAATTAAGAGTGGTTCTGCAAATGTCTCTATGTGCAGGCATTTCTCTGGGTTCTGGGGACAATAATGAACACAACAAACTCTGCCTACATTTTTGAGGTTTTAAAGTAACCTCTGTCCTCCGTCTATCTCCTACCTACCTCCTCACATCCACGTTCTCATTGCCTTGTTTTCTTTCTTCAAATTTAATCTGCTACAAGCACCATTAAAATTCTTTCAATACAGTGTATATACCATTTTTCACGTATTGCCTCTGTCCTTCGCAGAAATGGTGGTTGGTTCTATTTATTCTGGACAGGTTTGCATGTTAGCATGGCTGTGAGTGGTAACATTGACTCCTTACTTATGTATGCCTATCTCCTGAGACCTGGAAACTTACTTCAAGGGTATTTTTCATTTAAGAACAGTGACTAGGGTGTCTGACTTTACACTGAAACTGGCTCTATGGGGTTAGGGCTGCACTCCGGTTCCTCTGCATATTCTTTAATGAAACCTGAGGGCTCCGTAGCCTTCTCTATGGTTTGCATGCGGTAATGAATCACTGTAAAAATGAGTTGCCTCTACTGAAGAAGAAATAATGCATCAGAAAAAGAGCTCACGTTTTTTGAGCACATACTGTGTGCCAGACATTAAAGCTGAGTGTCTTATATGGTGTGATAGCACATTTCGTCTGTGGCCCTTGGTGCTCATGGTTTTGTGCAGTTCCCTCCACTTGGATTTGGCCGGGGCTTCTGACTTGCCTTAGCCAGTAGAATCTCGATAACTGAGGCAGTACGGGTACTGGCCCTGAATCCTCAGAAGTCTTGGCAGCCTCTGCTGAGCACACTGAAATGAAGGGGGATTAAGTCACTTGCTGTATTAGTCCAGGTTTTGCAGAGAAAGAACCAATAACTTGCTCATTCATTCACTTGAGGAACTGGCTGACACGGAAGCTTTAGAGGTCCCATGATCTTACCATCAGGAAAGCTGGTGGTATTATTCGGTCTGGGTCCAAAGGGCCAAGAACCAGGGGTCAGTGGTCTAATTCCTGGTATGAGCCTGAATGTCTGAGGACCAGGAGTGCCAGTATGTAAGGGTAGGAGAAGTCGAATGTCCCAGCTCAGTCAGAGAATGTGAAATCACCCTTCCTCTGTCTTTTTTGTTCTCTTCAGGCCCTCAAAGTTTCAGATGATGCCTGCCCATCTTGGTGAGGATGAGATTAGCATTTCTCCCGACACACACAGAAACGTTTTACCAGCTATCTGGGCATCCTCTAGCCCAGTCATGTGGACACATAAAATTAACTGTCACACATGCTTAAGGTTACCCAGCTAAGAAGTGGCCACTGTCGAGTTTGAACTTAGTTGCTTTCAAGTTAGAGGCCGTACTTCCAGCCCTTAGACTTAAACTGCACCTCCCCCAACCCCACCCCAGGCAGAGGCAGAGGGGATGAAATAAAGCACCATGGTAAAGAATCAAAGGTAAAAAATCTCCTCTCTTCCAGGAGATCACACCTGTTTCTTGCAAAGGTGAAGATTCAAGAAAAATTTGGAGAGGCATCTCATTTGGGATGGATTTGTAAGATTTAGGGGGCATTTTGGCAAAGGTGGAGATAGGCAGGGGGTCAGTTGGTATATCAGTCACCTGCAGACCACCTTCAAATGGCGTTCCTGCCCTGGGTCCTTGCTGCCCAGTTGGGAGTTGGAGTGGAGGTGGACTGACTCCCTCGTGTATGAATGCCCAGCCCATCTTGAGAGCTGATGATCTGTTAAGAACAGTTTCAAAGACTCACAGAGCTAGGTCGTGAATAGTTACCCCTTAGCAGGGCGGCCTCATTATGTTTCTTTGAAAATTTCATAAGGCTCAGGACATCAGAGACAAATTCACAGTGTGAATTATCCACATTACCGGTTACATAGTTGCTAAAGACAGAGTCATTGGGAGCTGACTGTGGGACTGTGTATGTATATTCTTTTTTCTGCAAAAGCAGCACTGTTGGATTTTTTCATACCCCAAAGGCAGTTTATACTTGTTGCAATAACTGAAACAAAGAAGTATAATAAAGAAAAAATGACAACAGTGCCTCCTTCTATCCCAATTCTATGCCCATAGGTAACCTGTATTACCAGTGACGGGTAATGTTCCATGCTTTCCTTTACAATCACAAAAGTGTGAGAATTTATGTATGTGTGTGGACTATGTTTCTTTTCTTTTAAAAAATTCACAAAAGGATTATACCGTACACCTTACTCTGTGACTTTTTAAGTCTAGTATATACTAAATATCCCCAGCCATAACCCATTGTTATTATTATTATCCCCATTAATTTGTAATGACTGTGTTGGAGTCCATAGTATGAATTATTATAATTTATTCCATTCTCCTCTTGTTGGGAATATTCTGGTTGTAGTAGTTCTCTGTCTCTATAAACATTGCTGCTTATCTAACCTTAGGTGCCAGTCCTTGTTTTTTTTGAGCATGAATTCCCCAAAGTGGAATTGTTGGTCAAGGGTATTCATATTTAGAATTTTGTTGGACATTGCCAGATTAATTTCCACAGAAGATTGTATAAAATGCTTCTATCTACAGAAGCATTTTATAAGTGTGCTTTTGCCACCCTCTCCCCACACAAGATGTTACAAATACAGGATTTGTATTTACCCGATGGGAGAAAAAAGAAATTTCCTTGTTTTCGTTTGATCCGCATTTCCATGGTTACTTTATTATATGCAAGTATTTTCTTGCAATATCTTCACTTCTTATTTGGCTCCATGTTTGGCATCTTTTGCTATATAGAAAATTTAAGGACTATTTATGTAGTTAAATCTGTTCGTTTTCTCTTTTGCAGTTTCAGGGTTCTTTTCTCTGAGTTACAGGGTCATCATTACAGAGGTCACACAGATAGTTCTTTTCAACTTCCTTCTAATGTTTTCATTTTATATTTTTTACATTCAGATTTTAACTCATCCAGAATTGATTTTGCATATGGTATGAAAAAAAGGGCCTAACTTTATTTGCTTTCAGAGAAATTTCCTATATGGTTCTGTTTTGGGACTCTATGTTTTGGGACTCTATGGGTTCTTGATTGTCTATTACAAAGTCAATGCCACCTGAGAATTTTAATTGTAGTAACTTCTTGTGAGTTTCACTGTCTGATCAGGCACGAGCCTTCACACTCTTTGCTTTTTCAGAAGTGCCTTGGCTGTTCTTCCACATGAACTTCGAAATATCTGTGTCTACTTTTTCTTTACCTTAGGATGCCTTTATTTCACCTCTGTTCCTGAAGGGCATTTTCACTAGGTATAGAATTCTGGGTTGGCAATTCTTTCCTTTCAGGCTTTAAAAATATCTTAATTCCTTAAAAAAAAAATCCGAATTCCTGCTGTGTTTTCTGATAGAAATCCACAGTGATTTAAATTGTCGTTGCCAAGAAGGTGACAGACATTTTCTCCTGTCACCTCCATTCTGCCATTAAACTCATCCAGTGAGTTTTATTTTATTTATTATCTTTTCACTTAAAAATTTCCATTTGGTTCTTCTTCATATCTCCTATTTCTCTTCCCCTTACTTTTGTGTAGTTTTTCATTCATTTCCAAAATAGTGACCCTTACTCACTGGAACATTTTTATCATCATTGCTTTAAAGTCTTTTTATTTGAGAATTCAAAAATCTGTCATTGTTTTCCCATGAAAGTTGACATTTTTCCTGAATCTTTGCCTGCTGAATAATTTTAGATTGTGTCCTGGACATATTGGATATTATGCTGTGAATCTCTGGATATTGTTTGAATCCTAAGGAGACTGATGATGGTTTTGTTTTAGCAGGCTCTGTATCCTGTTGAGTTTAGACCACAAGTTCTGACCAGCCTACTGTGGTTGTGGTTCTGCTGTCGGTTCATTTTTCAAAATGTCTGCAGTCCTATTCAGATCTGTCCTGCACATATGCCACTCAGTGGCCAATCTTGTGCTGTCCTGTAGATCTGTTCCCAACGTTTGTGTTTTCTGTTTAGGGTAGTATGTACACATGCATACCCTGGGGATGAGCCCATGAACAAACTTCAGGAATCTCTTTCCCTGGATCCTCCTTTTCTGTGATATGGGTGTCTTCTGTGTCCCTGGGGCTTCCCTTATCCAGTCCTCCAAGGAGGCTAGGGCTTTACCCTGCTTTGCTGCATAATTCCTGTGCCTGCACTTTGGTAGGGGCCATGCAGTAGGAGAATGGATAGAGAATCAGCAACAAGGCTTTGCCCTGTCTTCTTGGGACCAAGCTCCCGCACTCAGAGAGGAAGATTCTTCTATGCCTTGCCTGCTCTTGCTGCTGCTATGATATTGCTTGGTCCTGGGGTGTGAGAGAAAGAAAAGAGAGAAATCTAAAAGAGAAGACAATGGGGATTGCCTTACTCTTTTATGGGATTGGGAAGCCTATTTCCAAATCCTTGAGCCACAACTAGAGGGCTTCTGGGCTCTTTCTGTCTGCATGAATGCTCAATTTTGGGTTTCAGGCTGTGTTGAGCTTTGGCTGGGGGACACTGAAGAGGAAAAAATGAATAAGTACTGGCAATTTGGTGGTACTTTGAATTATATTCAAAGTTCTTACCCAGTTCACGTAATATTTTATTTTTCAGAGTTTTCAAGCTGTTTATTCTATGCATTCTGTTAGGTCTTATAGCTGTAATCAGTGGGAGACACAGGGTAATGTGTGCTTGCTGATTCTACCTGGAACAAGAACCTCAGTGTTATTAATATACTGACTATTTGAACCAAACATCCTATGTTCAGATAATTGTCCTTTTTAAAAGGCCACAGGCATAGCAGTTTTGCATTTGCAAGAACTCTGGGAATATTGTAACCGTGAGGAGTTTACTAGGGAATGAGCTCCAGAAAACTGTAAGATGATTGGTGAAGATTTTCATAAATTCTCGGCATGAGTGTTGACTATATTTAGCTGTAAAACTAAAACGTGACAGGGGTGCCTGGGTGGCTCAGTTAGTTAAGCGTCTGACTCTCCATTTCTGCTCAGATCATGATCTCACGGTTTTGTGAGTTCCAGACCTGCTTCTGACTCTGTGCTGACAGTGCAGAGCCTGCTTGGGCTTCTCTCTCTCTGCCTCTCTCCTGCTCACACTGTCTCTGTCTCTCTCAAAAATAAATAAATAAAGTTAAATTAAAAAGCCCAAAAAAACCCTAAAACATGACAATAGGAGGGCAAATTAATGCCCAAGTTACGTGCTCTGATTAAATAGAATTGTACGGTTAGGGGCGCCTGGGTAGCTCAGTTGGTTAAGCAGCCGACTTTGTCTCAGGTCATGATCTCGCGATCTGTGAGTTCGAGCCCCACATAGGGCTCTGTGCTGATGGCTCAGAGCCTGGAGCCTGCCTCAGAGTCTGTGTCTCCCTCTCTCTCTGCCCTTCCGCTGCTCACACTCTGTCTCTATGTCTCTCAAAAATAAATAAACATTAAAAAAATAAAAAAAAAGAATTGTACGGTTAAAAAATAAATAGTAGGGGATGAGGGGAAAGTGAAGGGAAAGTAGAATACGCTCCTTGTCACATTGGTTAAGTTAACTAGGAGTAGAAAATGTCTCTCGAGGCCGACAAAGCAAGTAGGAGAAGGTTAAATTTATTTACGACTATAAAGGTTGACGCCACATTAATACTGGAGACTCAAACTGACGGTTTGAGGAGAGCAAGAGAGGGATGGGGAAGCATTTACTAGATGCTTGGATTATTGCTCGGAGCAGCGAGGTCATAATATCTAAAAGAAGAGGTTATCGAGAGGGTTATACAGGGTGCTAATATAAAAGTAGTAACTAGAACTCACATCCTTCTTGCAGACCTAAAGAAATGCAGAGAGAGAACAAGCAAGCAGAAACTGCAAGCCCACATACCAGAAGACTTTGTGTATGTGTGTAGGCGTTTTAATGTAAGGTTAAAAAATCTGCCAAAGCTGATGCCAAATATATAGACTGTATTAATATATGTAAATGGGTTAATTAACCTAGTTAAAAAAAACTTTTTCAGGTTGACTAACAAAGCAAGATTCAGAGATAGACCTAAAAATTAAAAAAAAAAAAAAAGCCAGAAAGGCTAAAAATAAAAAAGACTGGAAGAAATATACCAACCAGTTTCAAATAAAGAGAGGGCAGGTGGACAGACAGGGTGCAGTTCATCTATTCCTGCTTATTCATGATACAATATAACGCCATCTTCATATTTTACTTCTCCTGTTGAACATTTTCACGGTACTTACTTCTTCTTTACAGAGAAACTATTTATTTCTTTTATTTAGAAATGTTCTTATTCTATTTATTTACTTATTTTTTTAAACTAATTTTTTTTAAAGTTTATTTATTTATTTGGAGAGAGAGTGTGCACCTACATGCACATGAGCACATGAGCACAAGTAGGGGAGGGGCAGAGAGAGAGAATCCCAAGCAGGGGTGTGAACCCATGAACTGTGAGATCATGACCTGAGCTGAAATCAAGAGTCGGGTGCTTAACCGTCTGAACCACCCGGGCACTCCCCCTTTTTTGTTTTTAAGAGAGAGAGTGTGAGCAAGGAGAGGGGTAAAGGGGGGGGGTAGAGAGAGAGAGAGAGAGAGAGAGAGAGAAAGAATCCCAAGCAGGCTCCATGCTCAGCAAGGATCCGAATGTGGGGTTCGATCCCACAACCGTGAGATAGGACCTGAGCTGAAATTAAGAGTTGGATGCTCAACCAACTGAGGCACCCAGGTGCCCCTTACTTATTCTATTTTTTTAAATTTTTAAATGTTTACTTATTTTTGAGAGAGAGAGAGAGAGAGAGAGGGAGAGAGAGAGAGAGAGAGAGAGAGAGAGAGAGAGAGAGAGAGAGAGAGAGAGACAGGTATGAACAAGGGAAGGGCAGAGAGAGAAGGAGACAGACTCTGAGGCAGGCTCCAGGCTCTTAGCCGTCAGTATGAGCCTGATGCGGGGCTCAGACTCATGAATTGCAAGATCGTGACCTGAGCCAAAGTCAGCCGCTTAACCAACTGAACCACCCAGGCATCCCATTGCTTACTCTATTTTTATGTAACTTTGGGCTTTCCATATCTACATTCATATCACCTATAAACTTATTTCTTCATGTCCAGTATTTTTCATATTTTAATATTTGTTTTCTATTGCTTGTTCCTTTTACTTATTGCATTGATTAAAACCTTAATGTCAGAGGACAGTGTGAAAGGAAACATCAATGTCTTGTTTTTTATTTCAGTGGGAATGGCTTTCATTTCATTGCTCTAAGCCGACGTGTGATTTTATTTCTTAGTAGCTAGTTGAGTTTGATTACTTAAATTTTGCTACAATTTCAAATCGTGGAGAAGTTCCAAGAAAAGCCCAAAGACTCCCATGCCCTTAATCTAGGGTGTGTTAATAATTCACCAATGATTAACATTTCTTTTTGCCTCATTAGCTGTATCATTTGCAGATGCCCAAACTTCTGATTGACAAATGGATCCATCAGTAATGCATCTATCTACATATTTTTTCTGAATCACTTGCAAGTACATTGCAGACCTCATGCCTGTTTTCCCCTAAATACGTCAGTCTTTCCTTATAAGGGCGTAATGTACACATGGAACAATAATAAAAGTTGGGAAATGAACAGTGACACAACACTGTTACCTACAGTCCGTATTCAAATTTTGCCAGTGTCCCCAAAGTGTTCCTTATAAATATTTCTCCTGCCTGCTCTCTAGTCTAGCATTCACGTTAGGAATTTAAAAGTCATGCTTAGGTAGTTCTGTTTAGAAATATTATAAGGAATGACTGCTGAATTTTCAGTATTTTTGGTTGTGTATTGATGTAATCCCTTGGTTTTTCTCCCTCAGCAATTGATATGCTGAAATATGTTGGTAGATTTTCTAACATTGAATTTTTCTTGGATTTCTGGAATAATCCTTATTACTTATTCTCTTAGCATAGTATTGGAATTCATGTGCTAATATATATAAGATGTTTACCTGTATAATTACATAAAAGGTGGGCTGGAGTTTGTGTGTTCATGCGTGTTCATTAGCATGCACTATATTAAGGTTTATTAAGTTGTGCTGGCTTTGTGAAATAAATTGGCGAGCTTTCCGTGTGTGTCTGTGGATTAGCATGGGAAAGAGCTGTTCTTTAGTTAGCTCATGTGTAAAGCCTACTGCCTATTTTAACTGATAGATTAATAGCCATTAATTGTCTTACATATTGGTCTGTTCAGGTTGTCTTCTCAGCAAATTTTGGCTTTTGGTTTTATTTATTTTTTTCTACTCAAAAATTGCTGTTTATTATACTAATTTCTAGTTTATTAGGTTCAACTCTTTATGCTTATTACATTCCTCTATTTTGTTTTATTTTCTTAGTTTTATAGATTTCTCAGTTGCATATTTGACATATTCATTCTTTTTTAAATAATAAAAGTAATTAGTTACCATTTTATTCTGTGTATAGGTATATTTGTAGCATAAAGATTTCTTTTAGGTTTTTAATGTTTATTTATTTACTTTGAGAGAGACAGCACAAGCAGGGGAGGGGCAGAGAGAGAGAGAGAGGAGAGAGAGAGAGAGGATCCCAAGCAGGCTCTCCACTGTCAGTGCAGAGCCCCATGTGGGGTTCTATCTCAGGATCATGAGATCATGACCTGAGCCAAAATCAAGAGTCAGATGCTTAATTGACTGAGCCACTGAGATGGCTGACAGATTTCGGTACAGGCTTCTCTCACTTACATTCATTTTTAGATGTTTGTAATTTTAGTCTTATTTTTATTTTGATCCTGGGGTTCTGTAAAAGAATTTTTCTTGGGGCGCCTGAGTGGCTCAGTTGGTTAAGCTCCCGACTTTGGCTCAGGTCATGATCTCTGTGATTTTGAGCCCCAGTTTGGGCTGTGTGCTGACAGCTCAGAGCCTGGAGTCAGCTTCGGATTCTGTGTCTCCCTTGCTCTCTGCCCCTCTCAGCTCATGCTCTGTCTCTCTCTCTCTCTCAAAAACAAATAAAAAACATTAAAAAAATTAAAAAAAAGAATTTTTCTCAATTAGCAGATAGTCTTTTTTGAAAGGTGGAGGTTGGGCGTCATAGTTTTGTTACCGATTTCTTGTTTTACTTAATGATAGTCAGTGCAGCTTACCAAGTTTCTTTTTTGTAATTTAGCAGTTTTAAAAATCATCAGTAGATTGTTACTTTTTTCAATGTTAAATCTTTTACTTTTTTTTTTTGTCTATGTGATTTGTCACATTGTTTGACAGGTATGTCAAAGTCATCCCCTGTTTTATATTTTGAATTCTTGTATTTCTATGACTTTGCTTTATGTTTTTTATTTTATTTATTTATTTTAAATGTTTATTTTTGAGAAAAAAAAGTACATGCATGCCTCATGGGCACGAGTAGGGGAGGGGCAGAGAGAGAGGGGGAGGGAACAGAGGATCTGTAGGGGGCTCTGCACTGACTGCAGCAAACCTGGTGTGGGGTGTGAACTCACAAACTGCAAGAACATGACCTGAGCCGAAATCAGATGCTGAACTGACTGAGTCACCCAGATGCCCTCATTGCTTTATGGTTTTTACCTTGATGTTGTTTTGTGTATAAATGTTTATGACTATGCCTTATTTATTATGATACCTTTCATCATAACATAGTATACATCTTTGTTGTGAGCTTTTGGTATTGGATTCCACTTTATCTGACATTAGTATCCCCACTCCTGCCTTAAAAAAATTACTCCGACATTAGAGACTTTTATTGTCCTTGTAATTTTTGTAGTCAACACCTTTTTTTGATTGAACCACATATTTATCAGTTTCTTTGGCCTACCATTGATTCTTATATCCTGTTATTTTCTTGGGGCTTAAATTTCTTCTTTAGTCAAAGTCATCTTTAGCAAATCTTTCAGTGAGGATTTGTGAGTGTCTATTTCTCTGAAAAAATTCTCTGTTTCACTCTATCTTTTGAAAGATTGTTTATCTGGGTGTAAAGTTGTAGGTTGAGTTATTTTTCCTCAGTATTTTGAGGATGTCTTCTAGCCTCTGGTTTTGTAGAAATTCTGTTCTTACAGTCGGCTTGTAAGAAATCTTCCTTTTCTTGGGTTGCTTTTAAAGTTATCTTCTTGACCTGGGGCACCTGGGTGGCTCAGTCGTTGAGCATCCGACTTTGGTTCAGGTCATAATCTCTTGGTCCATGAGTTCGAGCCCCATGTCAGGCTCTGTGCTGACAGCTCAGAGCCTGGAGCTGCTTCAGATTCTGTGTCTCCCTCTCTCTCTGTCCCTCCCCTGCTTGTGCTGTCTCTCTCTCTCTCAAAAATAAATATTAAAAAAATTTAAACTTATCTTCTTGACTTGGTGGTCTGCATTTTCAGTGAATGTCGATTTATGGCATGAATGCTGTTCTAGAGTTAAGCTGTTTGAGTCAGAGGATCGATCATGTCTTTCCATATGTATCCTGGACTTCCTTCTATCTTGCCTGTCCCTTTTCCTCTTGTTCAGATCATCTGACTCTGTCTTTCTGTTCTGCATTCTGAATAACTTCCTCATGTTTCTTCCATTTCACAAGCTCCATGTTTAGCTGTTTCTTATCAGCCATTGAACCTGGCCTTTGAGTTTTCGATCTCAATGACTGTTTTTTATTTCTAAAGCTTCTATTTTCCTCTTTTCAAAATCTGCCTTTTCTTCTGTCATAATACTTTGTTCTTAAGGTCTTGATTCTCTCTTTCATGTCTTTAATAAGTTTGCCGGAAGTCCCTTACCAGAAGTCCTGTGGACTACTCCTGTGTGTTATCTTTTCATGGGCAGGGGATGTGGTTTCTTGTATATTTTGTAATAGTGTCTTTTAGGGGGGAAAGGGTTTGAGCACATCTTCAGTGGCCTTTTGCTGTGGAATCCTCATGTGGTCTAAAATGAGCGTTCATTCCTTCAGAGAGGCTTTGCAAAACTTTTGTAAAGGTGCCAGATATCAGCATCCTGGGACCAATTTCTGCTAATTTTTTTGCTTGAGAGTTCCTACCTTATGTGGTTGCCAGAAATTTATTGAGCGTTTATTCTTTGAACCTTATGCTTTGATTTTAGTTCTGGTTTTCCTTTTCTAGAGGTCCTGACTTTCCTTCCAGCTCAGGCATTAGCTAAGCCCCTGGCCATCATAGCTGCCACTCTCCACCCTCTACCCCCAGTTGCACTCAACATGAAATATTTTGCTGCAGCCTGTTCAGTCTTTCTAGCTGTCGGAGGTGGGAAGGTCTCTGTGTCAATAGAGGCTGCCATCTTGCCTGAATTGGAAGCTGATCTCTTTTTAAAACTTGTTTCCTGTGTGCCTCTTGTAAATAGAACATAGCTGGACTTTGATTTTGAATATAACCTGTTAATCTTTGTGGTCTGTTAGAGGGAATTCAAGGCATTCCCATTTATTAAGATAAGTGACAGAGTTAGTTTTTTTTTTTCTTTTGGCTTAATTTATTATTCTACATTGTCATTTTCTGTTTTTTTTTTCTCTTCCTTTTGCTGGCCCGAGCAAGTTGATTTTTTAAAAAAATATATTTATTTTTAAAAATTGTAAAATGTACATCACATAAAATTTACCATCTTAGCCATTTTAAAGTGTATTTTTCTGTGGCATTAAGAACATTCCCATTGTCATACAGTTGTCACCATCCAGAGTTTCTGCCTAATTGAAGCTCTACTTCATGAAACACTAACTCCTCTTTCTCTTCTCCCCCAGCCCTTGGCAACGACCGTTATGCTTTCTGTCTCTATTAATTTAGCTATTCTGTGTGCCTCATGTAAGTGAAATCATATCATATGTGTCATTTTTTGCTTCTGGCTTATTCTACTCAGTGTCCACAGGGTTCGTCCAATGGGGTAGCGTGTATAGAATTTCCTCTCTTTTTAAGGCTGAGCAATGTTCTGTTGTGTGTATGAACCACAGTCCACTTATCCATTCACCCATTAGTGGACACTTGTTTCATTTCCATGTTTTGGCTACTGTGAATAATGATGTGTACATGTGTACATGGCTGTATAAATACCTGTTTTCAAGTTGATTTTCATTCCATTTTCCAACACTCCTCTCCTCTGCCTCTCCATCCTTCAGGTGGTTATATTCTCATCTTGGACAAATCTATTTCTTTCTTCCTTTTTAAAATTAGGTTTATTTATTTATTTTGAGAGAGAGAGAGAGAGCATGCAGGTGGGGAAGGGGCAGAGAGAGAAAGGGAGAGAACAGTGCACAGTGCAGAGCCTGATGTGGGGCTCAAACTCACAAACTGTGGGATCATGACCTGAGCCAAGGTCAGACACTGAACCGACTGAGCCACCCAGGCACCCCTTGGACAATCTATTTCAATCTGAATAACACACCAAATTAAGTGAGTGATATGATCATTATCCTTTTCATTCAAGTCAAACGGTTTCTTCACCCCTTCCCATGTCTCAATTCTACCAGCTCCTACCCCCTGACTGGCAGCCCCTTAAGAAGAAGACTCTGGAACCTTTCTCTGTCCCTGGTTCAGTTTGAAAGGCTAGTTCAAAAGGAAATGGATTTTGAACATTATACGGTATACGTACTTTGAACGCATGAGGGAGAATATTTTTTGCTTCATATGTCAGTCTTTTACTGGGGAATTTGGAATTTGAATCTTGAAAAGGTCAAAAGGTACTGTATCCTATGGTTTTATTGAAGAGTAAAGAAAATCTAATAAAGCCCTTGATGGTTTCCTAGACTATTCGATATTGTTGCCATGTTTGCTGATGAGTTCAAACCATGTGTGAGGCACTTTGCCCTTCCAGAGCTGGTGCCAGGGTGACAGCAACTGAAGGAGAGATGTTGATAGACACAGCAAAAACTAGGACGGGGCTTCCTCTCAGCCCCCAGCACCCCACCCTCCTTGGTTCTCCACAGGCACCTACTGCTGAGAACATTGCCCATTGAAGGGAGGAACTTCACAGTCCTCGGAGAAACCCCTGTGTCTTTCTCACTGGGGTGGTCTGTGCAATGGCTTCTGTTAGCTTTTCTGGAGGCCGTATAGGGGTGTCTTCCCATGTGCCCACTTGGGGTAGCCCTGGGGTCTTTCCTTGAAAGACCAGGTGTGATCTCTTTTTTTAATTTTTAATGTTTATTTATTTTTGGGAGAGAGAGAGAGGGGCAGAGTGTGAGTGGGGGAGGAGGGAGGGGCAGAGAGACAGGGAGACACAGAATCTGAAGCAGGCTCCAGGCTCTGAGCTGTCAGTACGGAGCCCGATGAGGGGCTTGAACTCACACACCATGAGATCATGACCAGAGCTGAAGTCGGTCGCTTAACTGACTGAGCCACCCAGGAGCCTTGACCAGGAGTGATTTCTAGTAAAGGTCTGGTTTCTAGGTCCACCATCCCCGCTGTGCCTGGGTTCAGGCTACCTGAATTCTGTTTCTGTATTTAGGCACTTAAACTGACCTGACCTAATGTTAATAACATGTTTTGGAATTGTAGTTTCAGTTTATTATCACGGCCTGCTTTTATCTCCTCTACACCTAACTGTTGATGTAAACATCGTATTTTACTTAACTGGTACAGCGCAGTGAAGTGGACCGTGATTTAAGGACCCTACAGGATTTGGGGATACTGGCATTTTTGGGAGAGGGGGAGGTGTCCAGTCAAGTATTCAGGGCCTGACAAACACAAACAAATGACTTCTTTTGCAGCAGCAGCTCCTAGAGCCTATTACACAGTTACCTACCACATAGGCATGCAGTTGAATTATTGTGAAATAAGTCCTTTAAGATTCAAGCACATTCTTTTATAGAGAAAATGTAGAAAGTTTGGAGTTGATGAGAAATTAAATTTTTAGTTGAAAAATGCTGAGGTTATCTAATTATAAATGAAGTGTTGGCTTGTCATCCATGATGAGAAATTATAGATAATGGCTTGGATAGTGAACATGGGTGGTGATTTTGAAATAGATATTTGGAACCCTCAGCAAAATTTGAAAGGACTATGATAATGACATCTACTTAACATGTTAATAGGCAACATAGCCACAATGAGCATATACTCATCAGAATCATCTGATTAAAAAAAAAAAAAAGAAACCCAAAAAGTTCTTTTCAGCTATTCACAAAGGGACGCTACCTTTTTAGAAACTACTTTATGACCCAGTCTCAGAAAAAGGCAAAGAAACAACATGGCATATTCTTTTGACCTGCCAGTTTATTGAATTGAGCATCAGTCCTCCATGTCCACTTTCATGTCCTCTGTTGCCTTTTGGTGCCACTAAAAGGGGGTGAGGCTCAGTGCCCAGTCTTTTATTTGAAAGGAAATAACACCTAAGAAGTACGAGTGGATTAATAGAGCCTTAAGGGGCACCTGGGTGGCTCAGTTGGTTGGGCGTCTAACTCTTGATTTCGGCTCAGGTCATGATCTTGGTAGTTTCATGAGTTCAAGCTCTGCGTGTGCTGTCAGCACAGAGCCTGCTTGAGATTCTGTCTGTCTGTCTGTCTCTCTCTCTCTCAGCCCCTCCCCCATTCGTACTGTCTCTGTCTCTCTCAAAATAAATAAACTTAAAAAAAATGGAGCCTTAAGTCTGTTATAACTGGTGGTAAATAGCTTCTCTCAAGATTCACTTTTTCTTTAAAAAAGAGGATGTGGGGGCTTCTGGGTGGCTCAGTCAGTTAAGTGTCTGACTTTGACTCAGCTCATGATCTCCCGGTCCATGAGTTCAAGCCTTGGATTGGGCTCCGTGCTGACGGCTCAGAGACTGGAGCCTGCTTTGCATCCTATGTCTTCCTCTCTTTCTGCCCTTCTCCTGCTCATGCTCTCTCTCTCTCTCTCTCTCTCTCAAAAATAAATAAACATTAAAAAAAGAGGATGTGTAATATGTATATGTATGGTCTATGTATTCTCTGATACTTTATTTTTTGCTATATAATCAATAACCAAAAAAACACAAAAGAAAACAGAGAGTCAGGAACCCCTTGAGCAAGGCCCTGCCCGCTGACTTCAAGAGTTATGTCAGTGGCTGTTACCTATAGTCCAGATAGCACCTCTCAGGTGAGGGGAATTAGAATCCGAGTTTAGGAGAAAGAGAGAGAAAATATTTCTATGTTGGAGAAACAGCTCTGGGAGTGCATGTCCTCTAAAAAGCATGTATCTGTCTCTCCGTAGTTTTTGATGGTGACGGTGATTATGATGATGGTGACAAAAGTATTAGCTATTTAATTTTGTGGAAATTCAAATTCAAATAGTGTGGAAGGTTATAGACTGAAATGCAAAATCCATCATCCCTCAGCCTCTGCCTTCCCCATTCCTCAGAAGTTAAATATTTTCAACTTTTCTGTTGTTATTTCTTTGGGTACAGGCACACTGTTGTCTTCCTGTTTAATGTCCCTGAAGAAAGGTCCGATTCCTATCTGGCTCATTTTCTTTTGTTGGCAACCTAGCCAGTTTCTCCTTTGTGGGAGCTTCTAAGATCTACTCTTTGTTCTTGGTGTTCTGATATTCTGTAGTTTCTAGCAAAGAGACTTAGCCATTCAATGTACCCCCTCTTTTAATGCTGGAAATCCTGTTCTTTGATTATCTCTGCATCTCATTTTTTTTTCCCTGTTCTTCTCTTATGGAGCTCTGGTTCACTGGATGTTTGACCTGGGTTGATCTCCTGGGCTCCTTAGCTTTTTCTTCCCTATTTTACTTGCCTTTGTCTTTTCTTTGTTGTCTGAAAAATTTCTTCAGCTTCATCTTCTGGATCATCTATTGAAATTTTAAAACATAATCACAACCGTGACACAGGGATGGACAGTTGAAAGGATTCTGGAGACTGCAGGGTGTACTTGAGTAAGGCTTTAATGAAGGCAGAGAATACAGTGCAGCAACAGAAAGAAACACAAGCAAATATCAGAGAGGTCTGGGCCACCCGGGGCCAGCTCCTGGGATCTTTTCTCTGTCACACAGGATGTGCTTGGACTGAATTGTGAACTGTCACGATATTTGAGAGTGACAGTCTTATCTGGAAGTGCATCTTTTCTACCATTTCTGGTCATTTGGCCAAAGCCAGGCTACACAGCCAGGTTCGAAAAAGTAAATAAATAAATCTAGAGCAACCCAGTGCAAACCATCAATCTAAACATTTTCTATAAACAGTCTGATGAGTTGGTGTCGGTTGCCCTGGTCTGTCTGGGACCCTAGCAGAGGTTGATGTTAATTGCTAGTTGGTGCATTTTATTCTGCTTTGGCTAACTGTCCGCACTGGTGGTTCTAAGTCTCTTTGGAGACTAGCATAGATTGCAACAGACCGGGTGAGATTAACTCTGTACTTACCCAGCAATCATAATTAAAGTTGTGATGATCTCTTTCATATTTTCAGCTGATTTTTCTCAGCATTTGTCTTCCTTTCTGGTTCCGTTTCTTTTTTGTTTCCTACCCGAGGGTACTAATTGGAATTAAGTAAAATACGTTTTCTTCTTATCCTTGAGTTCTGTTTGCTCTAGGGTCAGTCTGTTTATTTTTCTAAATCTGCCCGTTTTGTATGTCTGATTTTTCTGATTGGTCTGGGTGTTCATGGTTATCCTTTTATAATGTAAGGAATATGAAAGTCAATTATTAAAAGAAGTCCTTGTCATGTTTTCCTCTCTATTCCTCTCCTCCCATCAAATGGCCCAACTTTGCTCTGTCTGGATGTGGGCACCTGTGGGTGCTTGCGCTGTGACCCAGCTGGCTGCCTCTCCCCCTTATCTTGGGCTGCTCTGAAGAGTGTCTGCTCTGGGGCATGACTTTTCTCTGTGGAAGCAGATGAGGCAGAAAGCTCATTTCTTTGATGCGTACAGCATTCTTTTGGTTTGGTTTCTTCCTGCAAATACATACCAGTGCTGTATAAGCTGGGTGAGTGCCTGGGGGCCTGGGGGCCTGCGGTCCATCTGTAGTTCTGCAGACAACCTTTGGGCACCCAGTTTAGGTCTCATTTCTTGATTTTGCTTCTGTGACCTGTGGTCTGGGGGCTCATTGATACAGATCAGCTTATCTCTCTAAAGTCTTCTCTCCCAGATGCACGGATCTGAGACTCTTCCATCTGGTTCCTCTTCCAGGAACTGATCTTAACTTGTTTTGCGTTCCTTTAAATGGTTTTCTCTTTCTCTTCTTCCACCCAAACTATGTGCATTGGTGGGAGAATGCCAGGGGAGCAGCTCACATAGTCTGAGACTGGATAGCAGAGCTGACGTCCTGCTGGCTCTCCCTTGAATCCCGCTCCATTTTCCAAGTTGTGTTCCATACCCCTCTTTCTACTACTTGGTGTCAACTTTCTGGACCTCACTCTAGTTATTGCAAGAATAATGTTTTTGATCATTTAAATTGACCCATTTTTTAACTTCCCGTAAATCATGTTACCCTGCAGCTCTTCCACCCATTAACTCAAGGGCACTCATTGCTTTGGGAGAATAGCAGGTTCTCCCTAGAACAAAGCACTCATTACTCAGCTTTGAGTCACAACACTTTCTCAAGTCTCTAGAGAGACTAAGTCATGAAAACTATGCTTTGTTTCAAGTGAAAAGGAATCTCTGAATTCCAGGAGCCTTCCTTTATATACCAAGAATAAAGCTTAAAGGCCTGAAAATTCTTTTACCTTCATGTTCCATGTTCGCACCACAGAGGATATAATGGAAGGGAAGTTCCCATCCAGCAGGAAGCAGGGAGGAAGGGGAAGCAGAAAGCCTACTGGGGCTGGAAGGAAGAGCTTGTAGGAGTTTGAGTTCCTAAGGGGAAGCTTCTTGAGTCCCTGGGTGTAGTATGATGGCGTCCCACTCCACATGGTGGAAGCCAAATAGGTGAGTGAGAATCTGACCACTCAAGCTGGTGGTCCCCTTGCCCTTCATGTCCTCCAGGAAGGTGCAGGAGCCATAAGGTAGCACTTATGGAGAAGGATGAAGGAAATGTCTAGACTGGGTTTGGAAAACCTTTTCTCTACTGGGTTGTATTGTAGCCTTTGTGGGCCAGACGGTCTATATTAGAGCTATTCAACTCTGCCTTTATATCATGAAAACAGCCCTAGTGAGTGAGTATAGCTGTGTTCTAACAAAACTTTGTTCGCAGAAACACAGCAGGCCAGATTTGGCCCAAGGGTCATAGTTTTCTGACCTCTGGTGTAAAGGATTAGGCTCAAGATTTCCCACAGCTTGTGTGTGTACTAAAGACCTTTAGAAGTTTTTGTGTGGGTGTGAGGCATGTTAAAGGGAGCCAGGAGAGAATAGTCAGGGCTCCTCAATGGTAGGGAAAGATACTACTCTAGATGAGGCTGTAAGATAGACCATCCATAGCTGGGGCCTGTGGAGACCATAGCCCAGTATCAGGATCTTTAGGACCATCCAAAACTGAGGCAAGGTAGATCAGAGGCAGTGAGAAGCAATGCCACGCTCCCTGGGAGTGATCACGTCCCATTGCCCTGTGAGGTGCACCTCTGTAGGGGACACACGAAGGGCAAGACTGATACCAAAGAGATGGAAAGGGCAGAATGAGCTACGTTTCACAGCGGGTCATTGTGTGACTTAGATTCGTCTCTCCCTGCAGTAGTGGGCACTTGTGTGACTCATAGAGTTCTTTACACTTGAGACAGTTACCGCCCTTCTCCCCAAACACCCACTGCCAGCTTCCCATCTACACTTGGACATGTCACAGACACCTCAATTTCAGGATGTCCCAACCCAAAATTTCTCATCTTCCCCTCCACACACATTCCTTCTCTTCTGTTCTTACCCAGTTCTACTCAAACCAGTTGACCCAGTATCTTGTTGGTCACAGAGTCCTATTGATTCTTCTTCTAACATATCTACTTCTACCTACCTGCGCCCCTCCATCCACCCCCCGCCCAGCAACAGTCTGTCCTTCACACATTGGCCAGAGTGGTGTTTAAAAATGTAAGTATAGGGGTGCCTGAGTGGCTCAGTTTGTTGGTCATCTGACTTCAGGTCAGGTCATGATCTCGCAGTTTGTGAGTTCGAGCCCTGCATCAGACTCTGTGCTGACAGCTCAGAGCCTGGAGTCTGCTTCAGATTCTGTGTCTCCCTCTCTCTCTCTACCCCTTCTCCACTCACACTGTATCTCTTTGTCCTTCAAAAATAAATAAATGTTAAATAAAATAAAATAAACATTAAAAAAATTTTTTAATGCAAACATGTAATGCCATACTGAGCTCCAAAATGGTAGACTAGGCAATTGGGACCAACCCAACTTCTCAGAATAAGAAAAGCTGGATATGTCAAATGTTTTAGGCCAGTGTGGTTGGCTGAAAGATGGTCCCCAAAGATGCCCGCTTCTTAATCCCTGGAGCCTGTGAATGTGTGCCTTATGTGGTAAAAGGGACTTTGCAGGTATGATTTAGTTAAGGGCCTTGAGATAAAGATCTTATCCTGGATCATTTGGGTGGGCCTGATGTAATCACAGGGATTCTTATCAGAGGGAGAAGGACGTCTGAGTCAGTATGAGGAGATGTGGTGATGGAAGCAAGACATTGGAGTGATGTGGGAAAGGACCATGAGCTGAGGAATGCTGGTGGCCTTTAGAAGCTGGAAGAGGCAAGGAAATGGATTCTCCTCTAGAGCATCCAGAAGGAACGAGGCCATCTGATACCTTGACTTCGGCTCACGGAGGGTTATTTTGCACTTCTGATCTCTAGGACTATAAGATAATACATTTGTGTTGGCTGTTAGTCACTGAGTCTGTGGTAGTTTGTGACACCAGCAACAGGAAATGAATACAGTGGAGAAGTCTGGTGGAGATAGGGGTAGCGGGAGAAACAGAGGGGTAAAGATTGTTTACTTTCTGATGGGCCAAGGATGATAAGCCACACATACAGCTGGGCTTTAGCCAGACGGAACACAGGCTTGTCCCAGGTAGAATGGAACGGGCATTACTTTCCAGTTCCAAGGACTGCTTCTCAGGTGGGTGCTAACAGTATGGGCATGGCTGCGTGTACATGATGTCAACTGTAATCAGAACAGTCTCAGTCTCAAGAGCTAACATGTGTTGAGTGCTTACTTTTTTGCCAGACACTATCCTAAAGGTTTTACATGTTAACTCATTTATACTTTGCAGCTCTCCCATAAGCAGGGAGAAGTATCTTTTCCCAATTTGTAGATTAGAGATTGTCTGAGAAGCTCTTCCTGTGGGGGAAGCATCCGGGAAGGTTGTGAGGGATGTGTGCAGAGGGTAGAAATGAGATGGTGGAAGAGGTTGGTCTTTTACTATAGCGGAGAGGGCCTATAAGTGAGCCTGGGCCCTGGGAACTGGCTCTGGTCCCATGGGCCTGTGTTATCTCCAGTGGCATGGTTGTAGTTGGCATGGATTGAGCATGTTTGGAGATCTATATTGCTTCTCCCGTTCAACCTGGTGGACCTGGATGACTGGGGTGGGGAGTAGCAGACCCCAAGTATGGGAAACAGCAGAATCTTTCTCTTTGGGGGGTGACTTCAACAGGCTGCTGAGCAGTGAGAGCAGCCCGCTGTTCTCTGAGTATCCTCCCCTGCCTTCCCTCTTCCCTCTCCTCTGCTTCTCTTGCAAGAAACTTTCATACCCACCTCCACCTTTCAGGGATGGGTAAATTTATAAGGGCCCTTCATCACCTGGCATAGGTGAGTGTTCAAGATCTCTGAGCCTTATTTTTATCATTTGTGGAAAGTGAAGCTTGAACCTGAATTCTGTTTCCAAACCAGACTATGCCATGGACAGGCAAAAATATAGAAAGTCATCATTTTACCCATTCAGATGATCCAACTATATAATGATGTAACATTCTAAAATAAACAAAAGTGATTGACACAGATTTCTAGGCATTGTGGCTAAGCCATGATTTCCGGGTTCTCAGGTAAGGGGGAAACATAGGAACTTGGTTGTTCAGATTGAGCTTGAGGAGGGGATGGGCTCCATTCTCATGGTCCAAGCTGTGGAACAAGG
Organism: Paguma larvata; assembly: GCA_030068075.1. Classification (NCBI taxonomy): domain Eukaryota; kingdom Metazoa; phylum Chordata; class Mammalia; order Carnivora; family Viverridae; genus Paguma; species Paguma larvata. The sequence continues at coordinate 122,039,738 of CM057827.1, read as the reverse complement.
TCACCGCAGGTGTACTTATGTTGCAGATCCTGTAAATGAATTGGGATTTATTCCCTTGTGCCCCTCAGTGATTGGTATATACTGTCTGTTGAGGTGAACATTAAGAGGGTATGGGTGAAAATAGTCCTGCCTGTCTCTCCTGTCCCGTGTGTCTGAAAGAGACCCTAGAGCCTGAGGGGCAGCTTTATTCCACCTGTAGTCTCTTGAATGGGCTCTCTTAATTACCTAGAGCAAGACTGTGGGTGCCTTTGGGGGGCAGTGGGAGAGGGGCTGGTGATGGGAGTTGTTTGTGACTTAATTGCTCCTCTACTCCTTGTGACCCTTGGTCTTGAAGCTGGTTGCTGGGAATGTAGCAGATCAGTTTGTAATCTGGCTTTGGGCTTTTATTTTTTATTTTATTAAAAAATTTTTTAAATGTTTATTTATTTTTGAGAGACAGAGAGAGACAGAGGGCGAGTGGTGGAGGGGCAGAGAGAGAGGGAGACATAGAATCTGAAGCAGGCTCCAGGCTCTGAGCTGTCAGCACAGAGCCCAGTGTAGGGCTTGAACTCATGAATCACGAGATCATGACCTGAGCCAAAGTCGGGTGCCCAACCGACTGATCTACCTAAGCACTCCTACTCCTGGCTTTGGGCTTTTAGAGAAAGAAACTTCAACCCCAACCCTGCTCCCTGAGAGTCAAAGGTAGGGTCACCTAGGGTGATGTTGATCTAAGTCTGCTGGCCTTAGAGAGCTATTGGAAACCCAGTGGGAGCTCACTCTACAGGGAGCCTGGGCCAGGGACCCCTCCTCCACAGGAGGACCCAACGTGGGGGTAGAGGATGGGGATGTGGGGACTGGTGCCTGCCAGGTGTGGTAATGAGGGCCCATGACAGATTTCTGACATAACACAAGCAGTGTTTTAGAAAGACTAGTCTTTTACATTTGTGTTCTTGATAAGTGAGGTTAGCTCTTGATGTAATGGCTTGCCCATGGTGAGGAACTGGTGGGTTATTTGCAGGAAGACAAACTTGTAAGCCCAGAGGAAGGAATACGTTGTGTGCTCTGCACTCCCAGGTGTTCAGGGGCAAGTGGCCAGCCCTTTGGTCACGGGATGGAGAACTTCGGGGCCTGAGCTGGGTGTCCCAGCTTGTGCCTTACAATGGCATGGCCTCCCCAGTCAGCTTGGGAGTGGCTGATGAGAGTAAATGCTCACAGGCACTCCATGTGGGGAACTGACATCCAGGTGTGGGACTAGGAAGCCGCCTGTGTAGGGCTGAAGCCAGGGGAGAGAGCTCTCCAGAGGACAGAGCCTTGAATAGAAGATGACATTGTGACAGAGACAGGAACATTGGAGAAGATAGGGGGGCCAGAAATGTGCAGGAGTCAGCCAGGTGGGTACCCTGAAAGATCTTGCAAGAAAGGCTCAGAGTAGATGTTTATTTTTATTACTCTTGGCAAAAGTAGTTCCTGACATTTTCCAAGGATGAAAATACTGAATAAAGCAACGACTAAGGAAATTTGCATTTTCTCTGTGCCTTAGGAACATCGATTCTTTCTTTGGGGGAAAGCTATCACATGCGTGCAAGAGATTTGGGGGCGCTGTGGTAGGGAGTGTGGGAAGAGACAATGGTGAAGAAGGAATTGTTCCGTTTGTGACCACGGATTGTGTCTGACTTGTTCAAGGCCACCCAGGTCATACAGAGCTCTGGGAAAGAGGAAATGTTGGAGAAGTGTGCTGGCCTCAGGAGGACTTGCACATCTTTTCTTTTCCAGTTCTGAGCTAATTTGGCACGTCCCAGCTAGGCTGGAGGGGGTGATCTGAGAATAGGTGAAAAACCAGATGACCAGGGTGGTACCAGATAACCGCAGCAGTGTTACTTGGAACAGCATGCTGGGTTCACATAAAGCATTACTGATCACAGTGGCATCTGCCGTGGGATTTTGTAGGATTCATACACTTAACAATAAGTAGGTATTTTAAACCAATTTCATATTTTCTTGTTAGAGCATTCTTCTTAAAAAATTAATTTAAACATACCATTGAGTTAGTTTTAGAAAATACAAAGACCAGCAAAAGAGAAATCAAACCTTCCTGGCAACCTTGATTCTTTCTTTGGGGAGAAGCTGTCACAGCCCAGAGAACCCCTGTGGGCGTTTATAAGACAAAAGTGAAACTTGTACAGCAGCTTGTTAGAAAAAGTGATTCAGAGAAGTACAAAATGAGAAGTCACAGTCTTCCTCCTCTCCCCAGAGGTGTCCCCAAGTAAAGAAGATTTCTTTAAGACCAGGGGTGATTCAGAAGGAGAGATGCTCTGTGCACTGTTCTGACTCCTCTTATTGTCACTTAACCATGTATCTTGCAGCAATTTGCTGATACGGCTCATCTGCTTTTCCTGAAATCGTCATGGCGCTCTATTGAATGTCTAAAACGTAATTTATTTAATAAGCTCCTATTGATCCTGCACTGTGGTGATGTTCATTTCTGTTAAAACCTACTTGAGAGTACATGCTAGCTTCTGTAAGAATCTTCATAGGGTATTTCCTAGTCAACAAATTTATAGGTCCAGGAGAACCTGCATTTTAGATTGAGGTAGATTTTGCAAATTGCCTCCAAAACAGGGTGCATAGTTTGCAAACCCAACATCAGTCAGTGAGAAAGCTCCAAACCCTTTAGTATTCTCTGTTCCATCATTATCTCCTTGGAGAAACCGTGCTGACCCCACTATTTTAAGAGCACTTCCTACTCTGTTGTCTTGATTTTATTTTCCTTCAAAGCACCTAATATGACCTGAAATTAAATTGATTTGTTCATGTAACTAAAATATAAACTCCATAAAGGTAAAGGTTTTGTATATATACCATTGTGTCTGTCAAGCCTGGCCTGCAGAAGAGCTGTGGACACTCACTGTACATTTGTGAAATGAATTAATGAATGGACTTTGATTCATTATGTTTTAAAATGTGATAGGACTCTTTATTTTTTTTCATATAATTTTCTTGCAATTCCAGTTACTCTTACTGCACAACAAATTATCCCCACAGTTAGCAGCTGAAAACAGGTATTTTATTTTGCTCATGAGTTTTTCAGTGAGGAAGTTGGACTGACTCTGTGGGGGTGATTCTTAATTTCATGTGCTTGCATCAAATGTCAGCTGGGGCTGGAGTCATCTGAAGGCTCGACTGGGCTGGATGTGGTTGCTCACATGCTGGCAGTTGTTTCTGGCTGTCAGCTAGAGGGGACTTAGACATGTGCCTGCTTGTGACTTCTTCAGCCCTGTGGTCTCAGGGTGGTTACACTTCTCACATTATGGCTGCTCCCCTCGGAGTATATGTCCCAAGAGCACTAGGTGGAAGCTGATGGCTTTTTCTAGCCTAGTCTCAGAAGTCCCACCATGTGATTCCCTCTGTACGCTCTTGGTTGAAGCAGCCACAAGCCTGCCTGCATTCAAGGGGAGGGACATAGTCCCTGAGTCTTGATGGAAGAAGAGGCCAGGTCACACTACAGGAAAGCATGAGGGTGATATTTGTAGGTGATATTTATGGGTGATATTGTAGTGCCCATCATTAGAAGACATAAGCTGTCACACCTGGTAATTGTCACCTGTTTGTTTTTTTAGATCTCCTATTGATTATCATTTTGTCAAGTTCCAAAACAAGTCCCAAACACTCTTGGTAGTTTGATAGATTTGCAGTGAATTTATGAATTAATTTAGAGGTAATTAATTAATAACTTTACAGTATTGGATCTTCCTATAAAAGGGCATGTTTAAAAATTTTTTTTTTGTTATAATAGTTTATTTTCAAATTGGTTTACATATAACACCCAGTGTTCATCCCAACATGTGCCCTTTTTAATGCCCATCACCCCCTCTCCCCCCTCCCTCATCCCCCTTACCCTCAGTTTTTTCTTAGTCTTTGAGAGTCTCTTATGTTTTATCTCCCTCCCTCTCTGTGTCTTTTTTTTCTTTCCCCTCTTCCCCTCCCCCTGGTTTTTGCTTATTTTCACAAAGTCCACCTATTCGTGGAAACATATGGTATCTGTCTTTTTCTGACTGACTTATTTCACTTAACATAATACCCTCCAATTCCATCCATGTTGCTACACATGGCCAGATTTCATTTTTTCTCATTGCCACGAATGGATAAAGAAGTTATGGTACTTATATACAATGGACTACTACGTGGCAATAAAAATTTTTTTTAATTAATTAATTAATTTAATTTTTAATTTACATACAAGTTAGTTAGCATTTAGTGCAACAACAATTTCAGGAGTAGATTCCAGTGATTCGTCCATATGTATAACACCCAGTGCTCATCCCAACAAGTGTCTTTCTTAATGTTCCTTACCCATTTATCCCATTCCCCTCTTCCACAACCCCTCCAGCAATCCTGTTTGTTCTTGACATTTAAGAGTGTCTTATGTTTTGTCCCCCTCTCTATTATCTTATTTTTGCTTCCTTACCCTTATGGTCATCTATTTTGTATCTTAAATTCCTCATATGAGTGAAGTCATATGATATTTGTCTTTCTCTGACTGACTAATTTCACTTAGCATAATACCTCTAGTTCCATCCATGTTGTGGCAAATGGCAAGATTTCATTCTTTTTGATTGCCGGGTAATACTCCATTGTATATATATATACCACATCTTCTTTATCCGTCGATGGACATTTGGGCTCTTTCCATACTTTGGCCATTGTTGATAGTGCTGCTATAAACTTTGGGGTGCATGTGCCCCTTTGAAATAGCACACTTGTATCCCTTGGATAAATACCTAGTAGTGCAATTGCTGGGTCGTAGGATAGTTCTATTTTTAATTTTTTGAGGAACCTCCATACTTTTTTCCAGAGTGGCTGCACCAGTTTGCATTCCCATCATCAGGGCAAAAGAAATCCTCTTTCTTCACATCCTAACCAATATCTGTTGTTGCCTGAGTTGTTAATTTTAGCCATTCTGACTGGTGTGAGGTGGTATCTTATTGTGGTTTTAATTTGTCTTAAACAAGGACATACTATTCTTTCCTTTAACTTTCTTTTTTGTTCCCCATAGGAGAGCTGTCAGGTTTTCTCCACAGAAGTTTAGCCTGTGTCTGTTTAAGTCAATTCCCCACTGTTATTGTGAATGAGCTCTTTGCAGCCTGTGTTTTCCATTTTTGTTTGCTTTTAGGAAGGGAAGATATTTAAAAATTTTGCAAGTTGTAAATTTGCTAAATACTCTATTTCTAATAAGTTCTTAAAATTAGATTCCTTGTGCTTTATGGGTATATCTTGTTATTTGCCAATAATACTAATTTTGTATTTACTGAACTTGTTGATATCATAGACGTATTTGGTCCTAATTTTATCACCCTGGCTTCCACATAGTTTATCTTTGTAATTGCATTTTTCCTTTCTTTTTTTATTGTTATTTTTGGGTGTCTCTATGTGGTGTTCCCTTCTGGTGCACTGGATTGTTTAGAGTCTGCTTTTAGTTTTTCCAGTTATTACTTATCTAAACCTATATATTCGTGTGTATTTTTAAATTAAAAACATTTTTTTGTATTAGAGAGAAAGCATGAATGGGGGAGAGGGGCAGAAGGAGAGAGAATCCTAAGCAGGCTGTGGACCCTCACGCAGTGAGGAGCACAGAAGCAGAGCTCGATCAGCTTGATCCCAGGACCCTGGGATCATGACATGATCCAAAATCAGGAGTTGGACTTTTAACTGACTGAGCCGCCCAGGCGCCCTTAAACCTATGTATTTGTTATATATAATGTTCTACTTCTTGATTTAGCAATTTTTTTTTGAGAAAGAGAGAGAGAACCAGCATGAACGGGGGAGGGACAGAGATAGATGGAGACACAGAATCTGAAGTAAGCTCCAGGCTCTGAGCTGTCAGCAGAGAGCCCAACATAGGGCTGGAACTCACAAACTATGACATTATAACCTGAGCCAAAGTCGGACGCTTAACCGACTGAACCACTCAGGTGCCCCTAGCAATTCTTAACTTATATCTACTGTTCAAATATTATGAAAATGAAAAAAAAAACCCATATTTTCCCTTCTATCTCCTGATTTTTATTTCTTATATTCTTCTTTTTAAGTGTTTTTTGTTGCTATATTTCACCTTTATAGACCAACCAGAAAGCTCTGTTTCTGCGTTTGCCAACGTTAGGGCCTATCTTAGCGACTCCTAAGATGAGGAAATGAATGCGTTTCTACATCTTCCCCTTTCCCACTTCATACCATCCAATTCAGAAGACTGTTGCTTTTACATTGTCATGTTTAAACATTTTCCATCTGTAGCCATAGGAAAGAGTTTCTTACTTTCCTCTCTTCAGGAGTCACAGCATTATTTTCATCTCTGGGATGATGTGAGGTGTTAGGGAAAATTCTATCTAGTCTCTGGAAGTTATTTCAGCTGCTTCCCTTCTGCTCCCCTCAAAGTTGGTGGCTGTTAGTGAGAACCTTCAGGACTTTATTACCTTGCTTCCTGCTTCCAAGGAGGGTGGGGCCGGAGCTCCTGAGGACCTGGGGTGAAGCACACAGTCTTGACAGGAGCTCTTCTCTGTTGTTAGATTTTAGGGGAAAAGATATTTTGGTATTGCTTTTCACCATGCCATCTTCCTAATTTTTTTTTTCTGTAAAGAGGCATTTGACAATTTATATTTATTTATTTATTTATTTTTTAATGTTTATTTTTAAGAGAGAGCATGCAAGCAAGGGAGGGGCAAAGAGAGAGAGGAACAGAAGATCCCAAGTGGACTCTGTGCTGACAGCAGCGAGCCCAGTGCAGGGCTCAAACTAATGAACCATGAGATCATGACCTGAGCCTCAGCTGACTGAGCCACCCAGGCCCTCCCCCATCATGGTATTTTTAATAGAAAAGAACCATCTAGATTAAAAAAAAATAAGACTTAGATAGATAAGAGCTAGTATCCTGTGATTCGCAGTGAAGTTTCACTTGATTTTAGCCAGGAGGCCGAGAAGCGATTCATAGTGAAGTTTCAGACAGAAGCTCTCTTTACTTAGCCCCTAGGGACATCTGCTGAGTATGTGGATTATAAAGTACATAGGTGGGATATGAGTCGGGATTCTTATTTGCAGAAACCAGAGTCCATTTTAAGCAGTTTCAGAGAACTCCAAGTAGCAAGGACCAGTGCCAAGACCAAAGCACTGGGCTAGGACAAGTGAAGACTGCTGTGTACCACCACTCAGCACAGACACCCCAGCTCGTTCAGGATCAGATGCCAGGAGTGCTGTCACTGCTGCCTCCCTCCTTCCTCCACTCAGGCCCACTGTCTCACTCTGTTCACCCATCAGCAAAGCCAAGTCATGAGCCCAAGCCTTTGCTGCCAGGAGGGCTGGATGGGGTCTTTCTTCTACCTCGGGGATGTTCTCCAGACATAGGAAGCATGTTCAGATGATGCTGGGTGGAAACAAATTTGACAAAAATAACTACTAGGATAGTGTTCTCTGTTGGGGGGAGAACCGTTTTGGAGGCATGCTGTAGTCACAGGGGAGGGAGCGTGCCAGGAAGGAGAAAGCATCAGGCTGGAGTCGAGGGAACTTGATCGCTTGCATGATTTCTCATATTTATTAGCTCTGTAGCTATGGGCAGATCGCTTACTCTCTTTGACTTCAAGTTCCTCATCTGTAAAACAGGGCCTGGAAGGGCACCTGGGTGGCTCATTCGGTTAAACATCCAACTCTTGATTTCTGCTAGGGTCATGATCTCATGGTTTGTGAATTCACGCCCCACACCAGGCTCTGCACTGATGGTGCAGAGCCTGTTAGGGATTCTCTCTCTCTCTCCCTCTCTCTCTTTCTCCTCACCCCTTCCCCACTCCTTTTCTATTTCTCTCTCTCAAAAATAAATAAATGTAAGAAAAAAAGGTCTTAGGAAGTGTGGTGTTTCACATCCTTTCCAGCACATGTAAGACACTTAGTAAATGTTTGCTGCATCATGCATGCATGCATGCATGAATGAATTTGTTATCGGATGACCTTGGAGAAAGATAAATGAGCACAAAGAGACATCGTGGTTAGGTGGGTTAACTTTAGGTTATGAACTTTGTTTTAAATTAGAGTGATTTGAAAGTTCTGGAAATTCTTCAGAGATTTTAGCTTTTTTTTTTAAAGTTAATTTGTAGCAAGAACAAGGAAGGAAAAAGTTATCAAGAAATCTTCAATGAAAATGAATTATTAATGATTATCTTAGCGTTTAGAACATTAGAAGTTTTATTTGCTTTGGTAGCTGTCAGACTTAAAGATAGGATAACATCTAGATAAAATAATAGGATAGATCTTTTCCTAAGCAAGTTAAATTATTTATAATACTTGCTTTTGCAGTAGATGGAATAAATGGTATTTATTGAGTGAGTATCCAGAGGAACTTCTCAGCCTCTTCATCATCTTTGGTAGGATGTGTTCATTGACTGTGAACTCTATTTTAATTTTATGTTGGATATCCCTTAATTTTATTTTTCTTGGTTAAGATTAGGAGAAAGTGAGGGATGATTATTTCTAATTTGTTCTGTCTTCCTCAGATTAGTGTTGTAAAAATTGTCTCATCTCTAACAAACCTTGTGATTTTTGCATAAAAGTTGTTAGGTATATGAAGCAGGGCAAGGGTCTAGATGTATCCTCATGGCAAATCTAGATGTGTCTGATGGTTTCGTGCAGGTTGGCAGAGAGATAGTGTCTGCGAGACTGAGAAGTGACCACAGAGTATGGTCTCTGCCATAGACACCCACAGAATCCATTTCTCCTTTGTTGCCTCCTTTTCCCTTCTCTGTTCTTAGGAATGATTCTACCTCTCACTCCCTGAGAGGGTCCTGGTAAATTTGACCTAATCATTATATCCCACTATATCAATGATTAAAGGAATGTGCACCCAATTTCAGTCAGTGTGAAGGAGTGAATTCCAGGACCTGAATGGAAGTTTCTAGAAGAAATGCTCTTGCTTCCCCTACTATGAAGTTAGACTGGAAACCATCACATTTTACCATGATAAGAGGGACATCTGAAGGTTTTTGTGTGAACCACAAGGATGAAGCTCATGCCACAGAGACAGAGCAGAAGGTAGAAAATAGTTGGAACTCTAGTGACATTGAGTTCCTGGTTCAAGCATGCCCTGAAGACAGCACTCTTCCCTAAACTTTTCAGTTATGGAAGCCAGCAGTTTCTTTCTATTTTATGTGTGAATGTGTGATTAAGCATTTCAAGCATGCAGACAGGTAAAGAGTGTAATACAACAAATTCCCATCTTTTATAATGAAAAATTTAACTTTTTTTCCACTTGTATCAAAGTGAAGTTTTTTTTACCCTAGAGAACTAAAGCATAAGGAATAGTACCCTATGGAAGTAACTTCTGCTGCTTCTGTATAGACAGCCCCCAACTTATGATGTTTGACTTACCAGGTTTCAGCTTTATGATGGTGAAAAAGTGATCTGCATTTAATAGACACCTTAGTTTGGAATTCGATCTTTTTCTGGGCTAGCAATATGTGGTATGCTTCTCTAGGAGTGTCAGGGGCCACAGCTCCCAGTCAGCTAGGCGATCACGGGGGTGAACTTAACCACCAGTCTGCTTCATACAACCATTCTGTTATTCATTTTCAATACAGTATTCAGTAATTATATGAGATACTCAACAGAAAATAGGCTTTGTGTTAGATGATTTTGCCCAACTGTAGGCTAACATAAGTGTTCTGAGCACATTTAAGGTAGGCTAGGCTACTCTATGATGTTTGGTAGGTTAGATTTATTAAATGCATTTTTGACTTAAAATATTTTCAAGGTACGGTAAGTTTATTGGGACATAACATCACTGTAAATTGAGGGAGATATGTAGTGCTATTTATTTTCCTTTATTTTTTAATGATTTTGCTAAAATATATCTTGGTGTGACTGCTCTGGTTTTGTTTTTGTTTTTGTTTTTCCTTTTTCCAGCAATATATGCCCTTTCAATATAGTAGTTAATTTATCTTTTTTCATTGTTGTTAGATACCCCTAGTATAAAATTTACCATTTTAACCATTTTTGGTGTAAGCTGTATTCAAATTCCTATTTCCCTCACCCCTCAGTCTCTGCCAACCACCATCATTCCACTTTTTGTTTCTGAATTTGACTACTTTAGGTACCTCATATAAGCAGAATCATACATATATGTCTTTTTGTGACTGACGTATTTTCATTAGCGTAATGTCCTCAAGGTTCATCCATGTTGAGCATGTGTCAGAATTTGTTCATTTCTGTTCCAAAAAATAGAAATGGAAGGAAAACTTCCCGACTCATTCAATGAAGCTAGCATTACCTTGATTCCCAAACCAGACAGAGACCCCACAAAATAGGTGAACTACAGGCCAATATCCCTGATGAACATAGATGCAAAAATTCTTGACAAGATACTAGCAAATTGAATTCAACAGCACATAAAAAGAAATATTCACCAAGATCAAGTGGGATTCATTTCTAGGCTTCAGGGCTGGTTCAATATTTGCAAATCAATCAATGTGATACATCACATTAATAAAAGAAAAGATAAGAGCCATATGATCCTGTCAGTAGATGCAGAAAAAACATTTGACAAAATACAACATCTTTTCTTAATAAAAAACCTCAACAAAGTCGGGATAAAAGGAACATACATAAACATCATAAAAGCCATATATGAAAAGGGCCACAGCTATTATCATTCTAAATGGGGAAAAACTGAGACCGTTCCCCCTGAGATCAGGAACGTGACAGGGATGTTCACTCTAACCACTATTGTTTAACGTAGTGTTGGAAATCCTAGCAACAGGCAGACAACAAAATGAAGTAAAGGCATAAAAATTGGCAAAGAAGAAGTCAAACTTTCACTTCTCGCAGACGACATGATACTCTAAGTGGAAAACCTGAAAGACTCCACCAAAAGACTGCTAGAACAGATACATGAATTCAGCAAAGTCGCAGGGTACAAAATCAATGTATGGAAATTGGTCGCATTTTTATACACCAATAATGAAGCAACAGAAAGAGAAATAAAGAAGCGAATCCCATTCACAATTGCACCAAAACCCGTCAAATACCTAGGAATAAACCTAACCAAAGACGTAAAAGATCTATATGCTGAAAACTATAGAAAGCTTATAAAGGAAAATGAAAAAGACACAAATAAATGGAAAAACATTACATGCTCATGGATTGGAAGAATAAATATTGTTAAAATGCCAGTACTTCCCAAAGCAATCTACACATTCAATGCAATCCCAATCAAACTTGCACCAGCATTCTTCTCAAAGCTAGAGGAAACAATCCTAAAATTTGTATGGAACCACAAAAGACCCCGAATAGCCAAAGTAATATTGAAGAAGAAAACCAAGGCAGGAGGCATCACAATTTCAGACTTTAACCTCTACTGCAAAGCTGTAATCATCAAGACAGTATGGTATTGGCACAAAAATAGACACATAGACCAATGGAATAGAATAGAGAATCCAGAATTGGAGACACAAATGTATGGCCAACTAATCTTTGACAAAGCAGGAAAGAGTCTCCAATGGAAAAAAGACAGTCTCTTTAGCAAACGGTGCCGGGAGAACTGGAGAGCAACATGCAGTAGAATGAAACTAGACCACTTTCTTACACCATACACAAAAATAAACTCAAAATGGATGAAAGACCTAAATGTGAGACTGGAAACCATCAAGACCCTAGAGGAGAAAGCAGGCAACAACCTCTTTGACTTGAACCACAGCAATTTCTTATTCGACACATCTCCAAAGGCAAGGGAATTAAAAGCAAAAATGAGCTAGTGGGACCTCATCAAGATAAGAAACTTTTGCACTGCAAAGGAAACAATCAACAAAACTAAAAGGCAACTGACATAATGAGAAAAGATATTTGCAAAAGACATATCAGATGAAGGGCTAGTATCCAAAATCTATAAGGAACTTACCAAACTCTACACCAGGAAAGCAAATAATCCAGTGAAGAAATGGGCAGAAGGCATTAATAGACACTTTTCCAAAGAAGACATCCAGATGGCCAACAGACAAATGAAAAGATGCTCAACGTCACTCATCATGAGGGAAATATAACTCAAAGCCACACCGAGATACCACCTCACACCAGTCAGAGTGACTGAAATGAACAAATCAGGAAACTATAGATGCTGGTGAGGATGTGGAGAAACAGGAACCCTCTTGTGCAGTTGGTAGGAATGCAGACTGGTGCAGCTGCTCTGGAAAGCAGTGTGGAGGTTCCTCAAAAAATTAAAAACAGAACCACCCTATGACCCAGCAATAAGACTACTGAGAATTTATCCAATGGACACAGGAGTGCTGATGCATAGGGGCACATGTACCCCAATGTTTATAGCAGTGCTTTCAACAATATCCAAATTATGGAAAGAGCCTAAATGTCCATCAACTGATGAATGAGTAAAGAAAATGTGGCTTATATATACAATGGAATACTACTTCACAATGAGATAGAATGAAATCATGCCATTTGCAGCAACGTGGATGGAACTGGAAAGTATTATGCTGAGTGAAATAAGTCAGTCCGAGAAGGACAGATATCATATGTTTTCACTCATATGTGGATCGTGAGAAACTTAACAGAAGTCCGTGAGGGAAGGGAAGGGGAAACAATAGTTATGAACAGAGAGGGAGGGAGGCAAACCATAAGAGACTCTTTAATACAGAGAACAAACTGAGGGTTGATGAGAGGGTGGGGGAGAGGGGAAAATGGATGATGGGCATTGAGGAGGATACTTGTTGGGATTTGCACTGAGTGTTGTATGTAAATGAATTTGAAAATTATATTAAAAAATAAAATTTCATCCAGAAAAATAAAGAATTTCCTTCATTTCTAAGCCTGAATAATATTCCATTGTATGGATGTACCACATTGTGTTCATTGATGGGCACTTGGATTGTTTCCACCTTTTGGCTGTTGAGAATAATGCTGCTGTGAACATGAGTGTACAGGTATGTTTGAGTTCCTCATTTTACCTCTATTATATATATATATTCAGAAGTGAAATTGCTGGATCATATGTAATTCTATTATTAATTTTTTGAGGAACAGCCTACTGTTTTCCACAGTGACTGTACCATTTTATATCCCCACCAGCAGTACACAGGGTTCCTGTGTTTCCATGTTCTTGCCAACACTTGTTATTGATTGATTGATTGATGGCAGTCATTCTGATGGGTATGAGGTGATATCTCATAGTGGCTTTGGTTTCCATTTCTCTGATGGTTGGGGATATTGACCATATTTTTCTGTGCTTGTTGTCAGTTTGTATATCTTCATTGGAGAAATACATATTCAAGTCATTTTCTTATTTTAAAAATGGAATCTATATGTAATTTAAGTATTTTCTTTTTCTGTCTTTCATTTTTAACGATGTCTGCATGGATTATAATTTTTGGTAGTTTTTCTTTTTTGCTCTTCTCAGGAATCTTATACACATGTTGGATCCTCTTTGCCTAGCTTCTCTGTGGCTTTGTTTTGAATGTTCTTTATGTCTTTCTTCATTTTCTTTTGTTAATTTTTTTTCCTCTTTTCCATTTTCTAATTTTGTTATCACCTGTGATTACAGATATGATATGTTTCTCGTTTCACAGCTCTGGCACTTCTTCTGTTGTTTTCACAAAGTGACAAACATTTTGGCCATGTATTTGGTGAGATTTGCCTCCTCTTCTCCAGTATGCCGCTTATATCTGGCACTTCTCCTTCCTTTGCCCCTATTATTTCTACTTCCAATTTGTCTTGTAAATTGGAGCCTGAAGAATCCCTGCAATGTTATTGTTGTTCTTATACTGGCCCTAGTACTTCCCAGTTATTATCTGTTGGTGATTTTGGAGTTCTCTGGTTTTCATGGTCCTTAGATGTGTTATTGTTTTCTTCCACTGCCTTATATCTTACATTATTTTTATCTTAAAGAAGATGCTTCCTTTACTTTTTCAATGTCATGGACTAGGGCTTTCCCCTGGGTATTAGAATTGTTAATTTTGGTACTATTTCAGGCTTTCTTGTTTGAATTTCCAATATCAAGTGATCCCAAAGTTTGTCTTATCAGAAGTAATCTAAACTTTCATTATTGGGATAGATAGCATGTGTCTATGGTAAAGACAGCAATTACCTCATCAAGTTATTGATTCTGTTTGTGTAACCTCAATGTCTAGTAATGATGTAGACTTATTATATATACTTTAATTGTTCTCCTAGGTTGAACATATTTTCTTCTCAAGTGAGCATAGTCAACGACCCCAATCTTACACATGTTAATGCTTGGGTGTACTTAGGATTAACATTGGAAGCTATTTTCAGTTGTTTATTAATACGAAGTTGAATTTACAATACCCATATATGACTTAAAAAAATCTGTATTCTGTCTCCATCAGAAGAGTTTGCAATGGCTTTATAGTAAAAAGTTAGAGACAAGGTGGCCTTCAAGTACCTTCATTGTGGAATAAATGACTTCGTTCATCACATAAGTTACTGTAGCATAAAACCCATGACACACCTTCTATTACACAAGACTACTCTTTATTAAGCAGCATCTTTTTAGAAAAAAGAAATACTAACTAAATGTATTTTCCATAGTATATTTAACATTGATAGTTACATTTATCCCCAATGTCATACCGTTTCATCTTCAATATCACAAAGTTTGAGTTGTAAGCTCTCTTCTCATTCATAATGTAATATTTTGATATCTCTTTGGCCACTGATGGTTGTATTGGCAGCCTTTATCAAAAAGCTTTTCTTTTTCCATGCTCACGTTCTTAACCTATTGTACCCCTTTGGGATTGACAGCGTAACGTCAAGGCGTATTGAAAATTACCAGATGCCTGCATTTCCTCTTTGGTTAAGCTCTGAATTTTTACATTTTCCATAATTGCTTTATGTGTCTGTGGAAATAAAACAGCTGTTCTGGAAAGTCACCTGGAACTTTGGAGAGAGAAATGTCACACTGCATCGGTCAGTCCCATCAACCTGTCCTGACTTTGAACATTTTATTATGTACCCAAAAGATTTTGCAGTTGCAGCTTATTTTAATTGTATGGCTTAGCCATGTGAAAGGCAACCTTCTGCCTACACAATAACACTTAGTCTTAGTCCTGTATCATTGTATGATCTTTTTGAAGACATTCATTGGGACAGTAGGTATTCAAATATAAGTTCAGATTCAACCACCTGGTACCACCAATGCCGATGTGTCACTAGGAACTGATACCTTTCATGCCTGGTTAAGTTTATACCTGCACAGGCAGTCATGGCTATTTCTCAGCTTATACTTCTGCTTGGCAGGTAGCAGATTTCCTTTGAGAGTTAACTGTATGAGGCACCTCAACATCAGGACTGTTAACATGTGAAGAAACGTTGGGGTTAGACTTAGGGATATTCACTGCTGTGCCTCTTCTGCTCTGAAGCAGACATAACACCTTACCCCAGGGAAGGTTTCTTCTGCTGATTTTTCCTGGGGAATAAAGAGTAATTATAGTGAAGGTTTTCCTTAATCTGAGCCAACTCCGGAGCAGTCTTCTGCTGACCAGTGACCAGTCCTGGCTGGCATTACTTATTCAAATCACAATGTATATTTTTTAATTTGAAAAAATTAAAAGCAGTTTAAAACTTATGGTAAAATATACATAACATAAAATTTACCATCTTAGCCATTTAAATGCACAGTTCAGTACTGTTAAGTACATTTACACTGTTGTGAAGCCAACCCCCAGAACTCTTCTCATCTTGCAAAACTGAATCTCCATACCCGTGAAACAACCACCCATTATTCCTCCCTCCCCCAACCCCTGGCACCGACCATTCACTAAGCATGAGCTATTTTGTTCCATGTGTCAATTAATACTTAATGTGCAAATGTCCTTTCTCTAGTATCTGTTTATCTGGCTTGGAGAATGTTCTAATTCTTTCTTCTGCAATATTACTGTATTTTACAAAATTAATAGGTTTTTTAAAGAGCCATGTATCAATTTTTAGTATTTAATTATACTGAATCAAATTATCCAGAACAAAAATATTTTAATAAGGCAAATTCAAATTTATATAAAATATATGAAATAAAACTATTTAAAAGTTATTTTTTTATTTTGAGAGAGAGAGAGAGAGTCCCAAGCAGGCTCTGCACTGTTAGCATGGAGCCCAATACAGGGCTTGATCCCATGAACTGCAAGACCATGACCTGAGCCAAAATCAAGAGTCAGACCCTTAACCAATTGAGCCACACAGGCACCCCTAGAAGTTATCTTTAATATAATGTGTTTTGTAATCATCTCTAATGAAGTTAACTCCCATTTGTAGACAATCTGAGTAATAATAAAAATAAAGAACAAAGAAAGGGATAGAATTTTGAGACTATTTTTGGTACTAGAATCAGGACAACCTTGTTGGTCACCTTCATTATGAAATTTAGACAGATTGCAGATTTGAAAAAAAAATTGGAGGAGGGAATGTTTTGCTCTCTTTTCTGAGATGTGTAATGGGTTTCTAAAAATAATTTTAAAATTCTTCGAAAAAGTCAAACAGCATTTTTTTTCTTCACTAAATAACTTGAAGGGAAAATGAAAACTATCTCCTCATCAAGTTTCCAAGACCAGTTATGTCATATGTTGGAATCAAGGCCATGACTTGTGTCAGTAGCAGTGTCAGGGTCTGGCAGTGTGTCCTGGGAGCAGGAGTCTACTTTCGGTTCAGAGGCATGGTGGGAGTCCTCTGGTTTATACAGCTTTAGTGGACACGGTCATGATTTGCTCAGCCTGCACCCAGCTTTTATTGTAAGCTGCACATGACCAAGTGTAGAGAGTGTCTTTAAAAGTAAGAAGTTACTTTGGGGGGGACTGAGCCTGGGTGGCTCAGTCAGTTAAGCATCTGACTCCTGATTTCGGCTCAGGTCACGATCTTGTGGTTCAAGAGTTTGAGCCCAACGTTGGGCTCCATGCTGACATTGTGGAGCCTGCTTGGGATTCTCTCTCTCTCTCTCTCTCTCTCTCTGTCCATCCCTCCCCCTCAAAATAAATAACCTTAAAAAAAAAAAAGAAATTACTTTGGGTGTATAGCCCAAAGAATTGAAAGCAGGAACTTGAAGAAGAGGCATTTGTACCTGCTGTTCATAGCAGCATTAGTCATGATAGCCAAAAGGTGGAAACATCCCAAGTGTCCACTGATGGATGAATGGCTAACAAGATGTGATCTATACACACAATGGAATATTATTCAGCCTTAAAGAGGAAGGAAATCCTGACACTTGCTGCAACGTGGATGAACCTGGAGGACATTGTGCTGAGTAAAATAAGCCTGTTGCAAAAGAACAAATACTGTTTTTTTTTTTAACGTTTATTTATTTTTGAGACATAGAGACAGAGCATGAGTAGGAGAAGGGCAGAGAGAGAGGGAGACACAGAATCCAAAGCAGGCTCCAGGCTCTGAGCTGTCAGCACAGAGCCCGATGCGGGGCTTGAACTCACAGACTGTGAGATCATGACCTGAGCCAAAGTCGGCCGCTTAACCGACTGAGCCACCCAAACAAATACTGTTTGATTCCACTTATAAGGTTCCTAGAGTCGTCAAATTCATATGGACAGAAAGTTGGGAGTTGGGGGTGAGGGGACAGGGCGGGGGCATTAGTGTATGAGGGGTTCTAAGTTTAGGTTTTGCAAGATGAAAACAGTTCTGTGGATGGATGGCAGTGATGGATACACATCACTGTCAGTGTGTACTTAATGCCACAGAACTGTACATTTAACAATTTAAAAAATTAAATTTTAAACAATTCAAAGAATTAACAGTTTAAAAAAGTGAGAAGTTAGGAACATCATGTGAATGGGATAAAACTACAGTTCGTCACACCAATCTAAAGCAAACACAGGAGAGCCACCTAGTTCAGGAAGCTATAAAAGAGTAAAAGATGAGTTTTTCTTTGAGAGCCTGTTTTACTTTCATGTATGTGTGATCATTCTGATTATGTCCGCCCCAGTCAGCAAGGTTATACGTACTTTTCTCAGTTCCCAATAATCCTAGATAAAGTACCTGCTCTTTAGCTGGTCTCCGGGACCCTTCCTGTCGGGCCCTGTGGCCCAGCCCTCAGACCATCCTGTGCAGCTCTTGTGTGGTTTCTGCGCCCAGCTACAGTAGCTTCTCGACGCCCCCGCCCCCAAACCTTCCCTGTTCCCTCCAGTTACAGGAATTTATGCCTCTTCTTTCCTCTGTCTAGAAAACATTTCATTCCTCTTTTCTATGACCAAGGTATGTAATTCTCCTTGGAAACTGGACTCCCAAGTTGTTATAACTCCTTTCTATGCTTCATGTGTCACCTTTTGGTTGCTTTCAGAGAGGACTCTCCTTGACCTCTGACCCCTCCTTTTGCTTTTATAAGAACCCCAGCCCCCAGCCCTGACCTACCCAGGCCTGCTCTCCTGCACTGTCCTCTCTTCTTGCTTGCTTTATCTTCTGTTAAACTGTTTTCACGATTTGAAATTCAATTTCACTGACTCTTTGTCTTCCCCCCTGGAGCACAGACAACCAGAGGCAGAGGTCTAGGTAAGTGTGTCCACCCTGCCTCTAAGACCATGCTTGGGCCATAGCAGGTGCTCAGTAGGGATTTACAGAACAAGCCAGTGAACAGATGAAAGGAGCCTTGATTCCTGCAGACATACTGCTCTGAGTCCACTGGTTTCCAGAAGTGGGTCTGGTGGGCCTTTGCCAATTCGTGATGCCTTTTATGGTCAATATATGTCTGTGAATACCTAGTGGTTTATGATCATCAGGTCAGGAGTCATGTTGATGTCCAAGAACTGCCCTGGCTATGTCATTTTGAGATGCCAGCTGGATTCTTTTTAATGGGCTTTGTTATTTAAAAAAATATTTTCCTCATATCTTCAGACAGATGCTATGTCTAGTCCAGTGGTCTCTAGAATATCATTTAAGATAACTATTCAAGGTTGTAGGACTAATTTGTTGTCTACCATTCACTTATTTTATTTTTTTTAATGTTCTAAAATTTGTTTTTTAGGGGCGCCTGGGTGGCTCAGTTGGCTAGGCGGCTGACTTCAGCTCAGTTCATGATCTCACGGTCAGTGAGTTTGAGCCCCGCGTCGGGCTCTGTGCTGACGGCTCAGAGCCTGGAGCCTGCTTTGGATTCTGTGTCTCCCTCTTTCTCTGCCCTTCCCCTGCTCATGCTTCGTCTCTTAGTCTCTCAAAAATAAATAAACGTTAAAAAAATAAAAAAAATGTTTTTTAGAGAGATAGAGTGTGAGTAGGGGAGGATCAGAGAGAGAGGGAGATGCAGAAACTGAGGCAGGCTCCAGGCTTTGAGCTGTCAGCACAGAGCCCGATGCGGGGCTTGAATTCACTAACCATGAGGTCATGACTTTAGCTGAAGTTGGATGGTCAATGGACTAAGCCACCCAAGTGCTCTTACCTTTCCCTTATTTTAAAAGTTGCTTTTTTATACTTCTATTTGGAGAAAACTGTTTAAAGTTACAGTGGTATCATCTCTATGAGCCCTGGTTGGCTTTGGCACTTTCTTGATCACACTATTTAGGGGAGATCACATGTGCAGTGTGGGGTTACATCACTTTATAAATGGCATCTTAAATGCTTAAGAACAAGATGATGGAAGAGTTGGCAATTACTTTTACGGCGTCAAGCAGTTATAGGTAGCAAGCAAAGTCTTAGGCCTTTCTCTCCTGACATGTGTAGCTCTCTTGATATATTATTTTAAGATGGCCATATTACCATAAAAGTAGACACATATCTTCCTATCTTGGCTTGGTTTCCCCCTTTGAGCATGATGTTTCCCCTCTTTCTGTTGGCTGGTGCCTAGAAATAATTTCATCCAGCCATGGTAGGTGAAAACAGAGTTGACAGGTTTGCATTTGAATGTCCTCCAGTGGACTCTTTGAGGTCTCTCTCTCTCTCTTTTTTTTCATCTAAACTGGAAGACCATGGGTATGGCTCCCAGAAAAACTAGGTTGTCAGAAAGGGTGGGATTCAGGTAGCCATTGATCATGGGCTTAAGCTGTCAGGTGTGACTCAGACCAAGGAGTCCCTTTGAGGCCACGGTGTACTTGAGCAACTGGCCTGCACTGGCCACACTTACCTAGACCTTTTCTTGGGAGCCTGTGACTCAGGGAAAAGTGGGAACAGCGGTGGTGGCAAGCATCTGTGGCACAGTGGGCTTCCTGGGCAGTACTGCTGTGGTGTGAGGGCATGCCTGTGTCTAGCTCTAGGAGTGCCATCTATAGTCTGCAGCTCAGAGCCAGCATGGAGTCCCCTCCTGCTCTGGGCAGGGTTGTGGGTATTGTTCTTGGTTTTCTAGTCCTCAGGATTTTCTTTTGCCTTCCTAGGGATTTTGTAAGCCATCCAGTATTCTTTAGGCAGATTACATTTCCACTTTGCTCAGCCAACCTGTATTCTGTTGCTTGCAGACAAAAGCCCAAAATAATACCAGGTGGGAGTAAGAAGTGGACATGGGGAGTCCACATTCTGAGGTATGGGGGCAGGGCATCTGCATCTGGGAATTCACCCAGGTTAAGGGGTGAAGGCAGGGAAGGTCAGCCAAGATTGAGTGATAGATTTCTGGCAGTCTGTGGCAGGTGGAGGGGTGGCAGTTATTCACATTGTTACCTCTGATCTTCCAAAGCAAGAGGTGAGCCTGAAGGCACTGAAGGCAACCATGGGGGATGGAAGAGTAAGCGGTGCCTGAGGAAGTCAAGGACTGGGGGAGAGGGAGCTGGTCAGTTTGGAGAACAAGGAGGGTGAGCCCAGAGTCTTCAGCTTTGTGTTTTCACCATAGCCTGAGCATGAAAGATTTTCTATGATTGTACTGAAAGAAAGGGAGTGTGCGTGTGTGCGCTAAAACAGAGGAGTGGGGAGATACAAAGTGTGACCCCTCTGGTTGCCGATCACACCAGCAGGTGTGTTCACAGCCTTGCCTGGCTCTTGGTTAAGGAAGACTGTGTTGGAATGTGGAGGACGATTTGGAAGACGATCCCCACAGTCAGTCCCTGCTCAGCCATCTTTGCCAACCAAAGAAGGTTCTGGTCCCTCTCACTTGAACAATTTTCCTGGGAAGCCAGTTTCCTCATGCTTATATCCCACCACCCGTTATCACGTCCAGACTTCAATCAGACACCAGCAGGGCAGGTTAGTGTAGCTGCTGTTAGAGTCCACAAGGAGAAAGCTTACATACCAACTGAACTTGGATTTTGCTGATTTACATAGATGCAAGTTTGGCTAATGTATGCATGAGTGGAATCCAAGGGTGCTTAGCCAAGGAGAGACAGACATAATTTTAGATTACACCAAATTTATCGGCGTGGGTGTACTTCCTCCAAAAAGAGCTTAAATCCCACATTGATCTGTAATCCATTGATTCTTTATCTTTCCGTGTCCTTTGTTCTCTCTTGTCCTCATTCCTCTCCTTAGGCAACCTCATTTCTTCCAACTTGCTTTCGGAGGTCAATCATGTTTGCCCCTTTACCTCCCTTCCTCTTCTCTTCATCAAACTCTTTTGGAAAAACCCCAACCCTTTTGGAGCCAGTTCGTTACTTACTCTGTGTGTGAATCTGCCCAGCCTACATATGGCTGGTACAAAGCAGGAGACCATGTTTAGTGGTCTAAATAACCACACTCATGACTACCTCTTCTTTCCCGCATCATATATGTGGGATACCCTCTCCTAGACACAGCTGTGAGATGTAGCAGGGTAAACAAAAATCCCAGCCCTCGTGGAACATAACATGTTAGTGGAGGAGACAGATAATAAACATGAAAAATTGGTAAAATGCATAGTGATCAAGTGTTAAGAAGAAGAAATAAAGCCAGGAGACAGGGTCTGAAGGGTCAGTGGAGCGGGAATTGGGAGGGCCTCCTTGATGAGGTGATTTTTCAGTAGAGACCTGAAGAGGTGAAGGAATGAGCTAGGCAGACACCTGGAGAAGGGCATTTCAGACAGGGGGCAGAGCAAGTGCAAAGGCCCTGAGGCTAGATCCTCCTTGGTGTGTTCAAAGGACAGTATGTCTACAGTGGAGTGAAGAAGAGGAAGAGCAGTAGGCAATGATTGGTGGAATAAGAATCCTGGTCATCTGGGGCCTTATGAGTCTTTGAGAGGATTTTGGCTTTTTCTCTGGAAGAAATGGGAGATAGTGGAGGTTTCTGAGAAGAGGAGGAGCATGACCTGACTCAGGTCCTAACACGATCATACTGGTGGTTCTATTGTGAATACTTTGAAGGAGGGGAAGCAGGGAGACCAGTTAGGAGACTATTGCATTGACCCAAAGATAGATGACTGTGTCTTGGGCTTGAGGAAAAGTAGTTGGATTTATATATATTTTATACAAGGTGCATTGCCCATCCTCAGTTTCCAAGTTAATCTCTAAATTAATCTTGAAAGAGGAATCAGGAATAAACTGAAGGAGAGATGGACATTATTCAAGACCCTGCACTTGGACTGGAGTTTATATGGTGTGCTCTGGGTTGCAGAAGGATCATGGCATGATGTGTGGGGTAGTGGTCTGTGTTTGTGTTTGGAAGTGTGAGGTTGAGAGCAAGGGAGGATGTTGATGCTGGGTGGTTATACGGGCTGGTATAGAGGACATTTGTTCCTCGTGGATGCTTTCTCTGTTTGATGGCCTCTCCTTCTTGGGACCAGTACCAATGCAAAGGACTCATATTGGTCAAGTTGCTTTCAGTTGCACCTACAGGCATCTTCAATTCCAAATGGCTGAAGCAGAAGGAAAATGTTATTTCAGAGTAAGAAGTCTAGATGGAGGAAAGCCTGTTAGTTTCCTAGGGCTGCCCTAACAAAGTACCACTGACTTGGTGGCTTAAAACAACACAGATTTATTCTCTCACAGTCCTGGGGGCAAGACATCTGAAATCGAGGTGTCAGGAGGCCATGCTCCCTCTGAAACTCTGGGTTGAGTCCTTCCTTGTGTCATCTCCATTTCTGGTAGTGGCTGTCTGTCCTTAGTATTCCTGGATGTGCAGCTACATTGCTCCAGTCTCGGCCTCCATCCTTACATGACCTTCTCCTTGTGTGTCTTCACATGATCTTCCCTTTGTCTGTGTCTGTGTCCAAATTTCCCCCTTTTAGAAAGACACCAGGCATCCTGGATTAGAGCCTAACCTAATGACCTCATTTTAACTTGGTTAAATCTGCTAAGACCCTCTTTCCAAATAAGGTCACTTTCTGAGGTCCTGGAGGTTAGGACTTCAATGTATCTTTTTTTTTTTTGGAGGACACAGTCCAACCCATAACGGAAGATTTACAGGTTGTTAATTTAGTGCCTCAGTGACATCGTCAAAGAAGAACCTAGGTGCTTCTCATCTTTCTGCTTTGCTGTTAAGAACATCTTGGCTTGCCTTCAGGCTGGATGGCTGCTGCAGCTCTAGGTATTGCAATCAGAGATGACAGTATCCAATAGGAGAGGGAGTGCTCATTTCTGTGTCTCTTCTTAATGGCAAAGAAATCTTTCCCAGGACCCTTTCGTCAGATTTCCCCTCATGTCTTAATGATCAGACTTGAGTCACATGCTCATCCCTAAACCAATCACAAGCAAGGGTAATGGGCTAATTAGTAACCCTTCCCTGGATCTAGACTTAGATTTACTTGACCCTCAGTCACATAGGAAAAGGATGGGCAACCCACACAAAGCTGACGATCTGTCCATGAGGAAGAAAGAAACATGGTTGCTGGGCATGTTGCCTACTGGGTCTGCCACCCTGTGTTTAGGGGATGTTTTCTGGCCAGACAACGCGTCTCTGATTTCAACTCTTGAAAGAAGTGTTATAACCAGTGCTCCAAAGCAGTGGCTCCCATACTGTCAAGTTTCGTCGTATAGTAAAAGTTCAAGAATATTTTGGTGTCCAACATAAGGCTGCTAACTTTCCCTTTTCAGAGTGAAACTGTGATCTTCCATCACATCATTTCATTACATTAAAAACATCTTATTTTAATAAGAGAAAGTGATAAAGGACACTCAGGTTAAAGGTTAGCTTTATTTTTAAGGTTAGTTCTTTACGTGTAGTAAGTTCATTTCTTGCCTTTTGAGAAGTGGACAGTGTACTTTCATTCATTCATTTGTTCCATCATTCCATCAGGCTACAGATAGTTACTGGTGCTTCCCGCCCTCCCTTTCCCCGGGAATTGCTTTTATTTTTGTCATTTTGTCTGGACCAGTGAAAACTTTGTCTCTGGCCTTGCTGTGGCAACCGTGCCTCAGAAAACTTAGCTACCCTTGAGGTACAGTTAAGGTTCCTTCTCCATGATGCCTTGCAATGTGTACTGTGTTGTGTTTTTTGTAGGGGAGTCTCTGATGGACTAAGACTTCCAGAGATTTAACTCTTTTCCTGCTAAAAATAAATAAGCCCTAAGCCTTTAAAAGAATTTTGGGGATTTATTCTTACTATCTTGACATTTTATTGCTGAAAGAGATTAAATATCTTCCAGTCTTGGACACCTAATCTGGGTCATTTATAGACATTTAAGTATAATTCTTTATCCTTTGCTTCTGTTCTCTTGCTAAAGCATCCCTTTTATTCATAGTGAAATAAAACCCCTTAAATATTTTTAAGAGCAAGAATGGATATAAATAAAATAGTGGAGTACAAACCAGTAATCACAATATCCTGGAAGCTCAGTTTTTCATTTTAGGTTTTAGTCTAAAGTCTAACATGCTATCGCCACGAAACCCTTTTTAGTTAGGTGAAAATCCGTCCTCCTAAAGACCCTAATGCAGAAATCAACTCCTAGTGTTTAGGATTATAAAAGGAGGATTGGAGTCAGAGTTTAGTTGGCTCAAACATTCCCAGGAAAGACCTTTTTCTCACCAAGGGGCACCTGTGCTACTGTGGACTTGGGGTGAATGTACAAAGTTGCCATTTTTGCATATCATGCGTGGTCCAATTTGGGCAGTAGAATACAGTTCAGCCTAATGCATCTTAAGTTCCTGAGTTACAGAGAGAGTCCTAGGGCCCTGGCATAGCACAACTGGCCCCAAATGCTGTCCTGTTTCTCATTGCTTGGGCCCACTGTGGTCTGCTGGTGGTTCATTGCTGAGGTAGGAGCGATGTTTCTTTTCTTTTTCCTCTCAAAGAGAACACTGAGCCTCTGTCTGCCCAAGTGGGAGGTTCCCTTCCTATAGGGGAGAAATGCCAGCCTCTTGTGTTTTTTTTTAACTGGAGTGTCAGACCAGTTCATTTGAGAAGGGTGGGTTCCATGGTGAGGATGACCATAGGTGTGTGAAGACAGAATCCCTGCCACAGTCCCTTTAGAATGGACCATGTGGACCTGGAATATAAAAGGCTCAGTGGTGACCATGATGGACCTTTCCCCAGATTTTTTGGCTGCATAAACTGCTTGGGATTTTTGTACTATGGATGAAATTGAATTTCTTGCCAGGTAGGTGGACAGGGGGAGGTTTGTTAAGTATTTCATTCAGGAAAGAATGAGGAGGTATTTCTTGTCCCTGAGTCTAGTCCAGTGGCTGTGTCCCTGACCACTTCTCTAGCTACCGCTTCCTTCCCCACTGGGTACCAGTACATCAGCAGTGTAGAACATCTCTTTATGGTCCTGACGTCTGATATGTTTAAAGTCACTCCTGGGGCACCTGGGTGGCTCATTCAGTTGAGCGTCTGACTTCGGCTCAGGTCATGATCTCACAGCTCATGAGTTCGAGCCCCACATCGGGCTCTGGGCTGACAGCTCAGAGCCTGGAGCCTGCTTCCGATTCTGTGACTCTGTCTCTCTCTTCTCCTACCCGTCTTGTGCTCTGTCTCTCTCTCAAAAATAAACATTAAAAAAAAAAAATAAAGTCACTCCTGCTTACTGCAACCAACTGCATAATTTTAATGATACAAGAAAAACGTAGGCTGATTCAAACATATTTGGATAGTTGAAGTTTGGTGTGCTGTGGACTCGGGAGCTGATAGACGTGATACACCCAAAAAGAGTGGAGGCCTCTTTAGACCCGCTTAGCGCTTCCTGCCTGCGTAGCCTTGGGCGGGTCGCCGAGCCTCCATTTCTGCAACTGTGGAGTGGTGATAAGGAGCCTATCTGTGGGAAATCCACAGGCAGAGAGAATTAACTGAAATAGGCTGTAGGCAGTACATAGGACATGTACTCAGTGCATGTTAATCTTCCCTTGCTCCTACAAATGTCAGAGTAGTATGGAAGGGTTTGCTGTCTTTGGGTGGTAAATGTGTAACCGAGTGTCAATTGTATAGTTGAGAATATAGCTGTTATTTTGGTCCTTCTGCTTAATGCCTTTTATTCTTTTTTTTTGGGAGGGGCTGAAATGCTAGTGGAATTTATGTATTTTATACGAATTTCAATCTCAGAATTGCTTTAATTCTTGGGAAGACCTTGGATTCTGTAGGCTTTTAAAATCTAGTAGGGGTAAATCCTATGGTCAGGCTCTCCTGTTTTGTTAAAACACAAATCCTTATTTGCTGTTGCAGCATTTATAAAAAGCTTTCAAAATCAAAACTCAGGCTTAAGCATTGACTCAGCTAACTTAATTTGCTCAGCCTATTTATCAAGGTGAGATTTTAGTTTTAGGTTAGAAGGTCATGCTGTTTGGCACATCAGTGACCAACAGTCAGTCCGTGATTGCAGCTTCTCAGAAGTTGCTAGAACAGCCAATGTTGGAGCTACTAAAACAAGTGTGTGGGATGCATCGGTTTTGTGTGTCTGCCAGCAGGAAGGTATGACCATGTTTTCTGCCTACGATTCTGAATGGATGCCTAAATCATCAAGCGAATTTTTTTTTAGTAGTGTATCTGGGCTGTGAATACCGCAAGTTAGGAACCACTGTCTCCTTCTTGTATAACTCCATTTTATCCTTGCAGAATATATTAAAGTGTACTTGAAAGTTTTCGTAAACACAGATCACTTCTTGAGCTTTTTGTTCTGTGATGTTTCCTGAATAAAATATTTTCTCTAGATTCCAGAGTAGTGAAATAAATATAGGACTCCTCTCTGTAATGTAGGATAAACATTAAAAATGGAATATTTCAGACAACCTTTTGATTCCCTGGCCCTTCCTACCCCCATTTTGGCTCTCCTCAGATTGGCCCTGCTTTTTTTCTTTCAAGTTCCAGACCCTAGTCTCCCAGTCTCTCTTCAAGGTGGAAGATGCTATTACCCCACAGTTGCCTACTTTCCAAGTGGTAAATGCTTCTAATGTGAAATTCTGAATTTCTTTCAATTTCATGGTTAGTTTCAAAGTTTGGAATGTCTGTGAGGAGTCCTGGTGAAAAAAGTAGGCATTTCAAATATGTTTATTAAACGAATCAGTGGTAGATGAAATTGCCTGCTTCCTTCCCCCGCTAACTCCCCATCTCAAGAAGAGCCACACGTAAAAAATTTGCAAAGGCAGGAGTGATAAAGAGCCCTTGCAGGTAAGAAGAAAACTTAGAGAATGTAAGACACAACCACCCTGGGGCAGAGGATGTGCACGGGGGCATCCACTTCTCCACCTATGGCTGGAGACACTAAGAGGAAGAATAAGAGAATGCACTTCTCTCTTTTCTTCTCTGTTCTTTCTCTAGCATTGACCCCAGGCCTGTTGAGAGGTGGGGAGCCATTTTGGAGATGGGTCTGCATTTGAACTCTGAAATACTGACAGGATCTAAGGTAGACCCAGAGAAAAGGCTGCAGGAGGCATTTGGCCAGAGCCGGCTCTGGGCTTGTGGTCCAGACCCCATCAGACACCACAGCCATTGGTTATAACAATATTTTTCTTGATCCCAAAATGAAAGTCCTAGAAAATCCAATATACTTTCAGGATTTCAAATAGTATTATAAAGCTCTAAGTGTAGTATAATAAGTAAATGAAAGTAATTTTCAATAAAATAATATGTATTTTGGTGCTTAGGCATATCTCCCACTAAGACACATAACGAATGACCAGGTACTTGGACCTCGACCTGCCATCACCACGGATGTGACAGTTGCCCCTGAGGCCAGGATGCGATACTGTGTTGGAGTGGCCTTGTCATCGTGGCATGATTTTCTAAAATGATGACCAGCCCTGGATAAAGGTCTGGACATACAAAAGTTCCCTGGATTGACCTGGTGGCTGCAGTCCTGGGATAGCTCAATTGTATTAGAACAATGGAGAAATATCTTGAGTTTAAGCATGGAAGAGAGTCTTAGGCTGAGATTATTATATAAACAGGCGGTTCATCACATTAACATTTAAGGGTTGGCACCTCTTGTATTGAAGATGGCTGCCATTCCTGGCCTGGCCATCATTCCCCAGATGCCAGGAACAACACAGTCGTACAATTGCCCAGAGTGCCCACAGGTGCCTTGAGAAATGCTATAGAGTGAGGCTCAGGGAACTGTAATTTGTTCAGTCCCATTTCTTGGTGTGAGAAGACCACTCGAGACTGAATCTGAAGCCTTGATCTGGAGCACCTCCTCCCCATGGAGCTGTCTTCAGCATATCTGAGTGTGGGAGATGTGAGCTGGAAAGCCAGCCAGTAGGACTCTTACAACAGAGAGGGACCTAAAATACCCCGGGTCCTCATACATATATGAGCTTTTCTGGTGGGGAATTGATGTCTACAGAGGCTGTGTGGCAAAGAGCTCAGGCAAGGGGCTGGGACTTTTAGCTCTGCCTCTTTTTAGCCAGGTGACTTAAGGAAAACTCCTTAGCCTCTTTGAGCTTTCATTTGTCTCAGGTGCAGAATGGGCACAGAGCTGCCATGCTTCAGAGTTCCTGCAAGATCTAAAATGAGGTGATGTATGCAAATGCTGTGTAAACTTTAAGGTAGGATTTCTATTAGCCCACTTCAACGTAGTCAGATCAGGGAATGTCTCTGGATATCATTCTGTGTAAGAAAGACAGGGAATCAGTGTGAATTAATCATGTCTTTTCATTTTCTACATTCTAATGCTTTGACATTTTGGGGCCTTGCTGACCCTGGTGGGATCCTTCCTCCCAACACTAGCTAATTCCTAGAGTTATAAATGACTTGCCTGCAAGTGCCTTTCAAATACAAACCAACCAGTCCGGACTGCAAATCCCCAATCACTCGGTGTATTGGGCTCTCATACTATGGGTCACTGTCTACCTGTCCACCTGCTTTATCCACCCCAGGGTCAGTTGCCAGACAACTAGGGATAGCCCCTTAACCTAGGGCCCACTGAAGTCCTTCAAACTAACTATTCCTAAGTCTGTTTACTCTGCCTCACCTGATCCTTCCCATGGAAACCACAACAAAAGCTCATGCCCATACTTCCCCCTCTCCAACTGCCCCCTGCCTGACCCTGGTGCTTCATCATGTGGCTCTGTGGTGTGCTCTGCCTTTTGTTTCCAGGCAACCATGAGTCAAACTTCTTCCTTGACGATAGGCACTTTGTGTCTGCATGTCTAACCATACCTGATCAAAACAAATCCTGGGTACTCCTAAAACATGGTGCCTGTTCATGCCCGTCCGTAGGTTTTCAGTGAGGATTAAAGAGGAGAATGCACCTGAGAGTGCTTGGAAGTCTAAAGACTGATGATGATGGTCATCTGGTCTTTCTAAAGTGCGTTGGGAACAGAACCAAGAGGAAAGGTTGGGAATCAATCCTGAGTTCATCTTGCGATTGTTAGAACAGAGGCACCTGAGGCTCCTGAGGTGAAAACGTGGGTCTTTCTTGGTACGTTCTCTAGGTAGAGATGTGGGAGTCTTTGCCTCAGTGGCGATGGTGCAGGCCATGAGAGTCGACACAGTTACCCAAGAAAAGCATGTATGGTGAGAGTAACTCGTGGCTGAGGACAGAACTCCAGAGAACCATGGTGTTGTAGGGAAAACCGGAAGAGAAAATGAGAACGGGAGATGGAGGAGTGGTCCAAGAAGGGGGAGGAGAACAAGAGGAAAGTGTCACAGGAGCCAGTGGTGCGCGTGGCCAGCAATGTCCTCAGTTGCACGGAGGTCAGAGCATTTCGGGGCCAAAATGTGTCCACTAGCTTTGGCAATGAAAGAATCAAGGGACAATTGTCTAGAGCAGTGGGGACAGAAGCTGGATGGTGTGAGGGGGAATTAAGAGGTGGAGACGGGTAGGAAGGTGGGACACAGGTAGGTAGGAGTGGAGGCTGACCTGAGGGAGAAGTAGGATGGGGTTTAATGGTGTCTTGTGGTTTGGTATAGTAATTGAGAGAGAGAGAGAGAGAGAGAGAGAGAGAGAGAGAGAGAGAGAATGAGGAAACCAGTAGAGAACCAGGATCCAGAATGCACAATGAGAGACTAGTCTCCAGCAGAAGGGAGCTCTGCTTTCTCTTCCCCTTGGGACTCTTAAGTTGGGAATGTCGTAGTTGTAGGTACGTTTATGGTGATGGGAGAAACCAAATGAAGACCCGCCCTGAAGCTCTAGGTGGCAGGTTATCACAAGCCTTACAGCCTCCCATTTCAGGAAATAAAACCCTATCAGGGATTGTTTTGAGAAAGAAATGAGTTAATGTTTTTGAAAGACATAATGTCTGGCACCTAGGAAGGACTTTAAAAAATGTAGTTTCCCAAAAGTAAATTATGGTTTAAATAAGCATTTATGGGTATGGCTTGGGATCTAACCTCAGCTGTTTATAGCATGGTTTCTTTGGAAAAATATGTTCCTAGATCCAAATAACTGATTCATGAGCAAAGTTATGGAATGCAGCTTGGGGTATTGTCAGTGATAAACTACGGTACCTTTCCTTTAATTTGAAACACATTAAAGAGAAAGAAAAATATCACCAATAATCCTAAAACTTCCTTTGAATTTTATAAACTAGAATTTTCTCTTCCTTTGCCTTCTACCCTATTATTAACTATGTGTGCTATAGCCTTTGTGTGTCTATATTCCTCAGTGTGTGCAGAGTGTATGTGTGTGTGTGTATGCGTGTGTGCACGTGCATACACACACACACTCTGCACACACCTTACCTTTATGTGGAGTTTTGCTACTTGAAGCTCTTGGGAGCTCATGTGCTCATGGCCATTTAACTGGAAATGTGAGAGGCCTTTGCTTTACAAGTTGGAAAATCCTAGGGGAGACTCTAATAGATTTATTTCATGTTATGATTCCAATCCCTGGAAAGATCACAGTGGATGGGAGCGGGGGGAGCATGTAGAAAGAGTATGATTGGAAGTTTGAAGTAGAATCACTTGGGATGAAGGAGAATTTATAAGAAAAATGGAGTTTTAGGCAGATAAAACAATGCATACCACTCGAGTAATATAATATAGTTTTTTAATGTTTATTTTTGAGAGAGAGAGAGAGGGACAGAGCATGAGTGGGGGAGAGGTAGAGAGAGAGGGAGACACAGAACCCAAAGCAGGCTTCAGGCTCTGAGCTGTCAGGACAGAGCATGACCTGAGGCTCGAACTTACGAACTGCGAGATCTTGACCTGAGCTGAAGTTGGACCGACTGAGCCACCCAGGTGTCTTGTTACTATAATACAGTTTTACCCAGTTATTTTTAATGGCTGCATATTACTCTATTTTATAAACATAATCTATGTAACCATTTTTCTATTGGTAGAGCTTAGACAGCTCCTTAATTTTTTTTTTTTTTTGCTATTTGAAACACAAAAATGTAATTTGCAAGTGTAGAGGTCTGTAATTAAATGAATTACAAAACAGCTTTGGCAGATAGTCTTTCATTGTGGAACCAGTCCTCCTACTATCTTGCATTACAATTCTTTGTAATGAGACTTTTGGCCTTGATTTACCATCAGAGGATGAGTTGTCTGAGGAAGTATAATTTGGCTCATTTTTAGGGGTTCTGTTTTTACATCTTTATTTTTGGGTTTCTTTACCATTTGAAACTGGCTTGTTATCTTTTGAGTGGGCACAAGGCCATCATACCAGATGGCGGTGACTGTAGGCATGCTGGGCAGGGATGTGTGACTCTCACTTGGGTAATAGAGGCTAGATTTCTCCTGGGAGTGGTGAGCCAAGAGGATGAGCATCCCTTCATTCGTTTAGAAGGACATGTGGCTGCTCTTTCAACTCATCCTTTTTTTTTTTTTTCGGTCAGCCCTCACATTGAGAATGTAGCTTCTAATTTCAAAGGGTGTAGAGGTGTTGTAAAAATCTTCATTTTTGGAATGGAGTCTCAAATGCTATAAAATGATACTGCTGATCACTCAATATCAAGGATATCTCTTCACTAGGGTATCTACTTCCTGAAGGAAGCGATCATCGAGTTCTGTCTTCTTCAAGCAGAGCAGCACCTGGAAGGTAGGATGAGCTCAGGAATTATTTGTTCAGTAAATGAATTTGTGGCTTCTGCAGGGCTGATCTGTGGGCTGTGAGGTCTTAGTTATGGTGTGCACTGTCGTTCCCTTGGCCGAGTTAGTTGTGATCCTATGGGCGAATGTGGGAAACATGAGAGAAAGGAGGCCTTGGTAAGTCAGGAGGACCCCCAACAATCCACAGTATGGGGCGTTTGGCTTGAGTCCGTGGGTTTGGCAATGAGCTTAAGGGGTTGAATCCTTGAAATTTTACACGGAAGCTTGGATCTTGTGTATGTGTTCATTTTTTTGAAGAGAGGATTCCATTTTTTCATCAGTGTCTCCACGGCCCTTGAAGAACTGAGGTTGCAAGACTAATGAATCTTCAGACCTTTCCCTTGTTGCTTCTCTCTTTCTGCACCCTGGTAAGGAAATGAGGCAGGCATTCTTGGAAATTACCGAGGAGTAAAGCAGTAAGTTCTGTGTTTCATATCATCTAGGACTAAATTTCAGTAAGGGGGATAGAACAGAAGGTGGTATAAGTGTTGTGAAATAACTGGAGTGAAAATAGAGAAGATAGCTAGTTGATTGGTTTATTTTTCCTAAGAATGTTTTAGACTGCTTGTTTTTCTGGTTAGAACTTGAGGAAAGGGTCATGTTTCTCAAGATGGTCTTCCCACAGAACACTCTTTTTAATGCAATGTTAACTCAAATCTCATGGACCAATTAGAAAGTGTCCTGAAGCCCTCAAGAGGTTGGCATTGGGAGCAGGAAGAGTGAGTAATGGGCAAAAAGAGGGAGAGTGTGGAGAAATTAGGGGCTTCTCCTGAATTCTCAGTGTAGATTCCTCTCTACCCTAAGGATTTCTACTATTTAGAAACCCAGAAGAGCAGGCAGAGCCAATAAAGGAAACCAACAGCATGTGGCCAGATCAAGGGAAGCCAGGAGAATGTAGTTCAGGAGTTTAAGAGTGGAAAATATGACGAGAAGGAACGTGTGTCCAACTGGGTTTAAAGAACAGAAATGCGTCCTTTGGAATCCACCACATGGAGGTTGTGGGGGACCATTGGAGGACAGGTTTCGTAGAAAACAGGTGACGAAGTCAGGTGGGGTGATGGAAGAGAGAGTGGAAATATGGGAGTACATGTGGTTTGCTGGAGGTGTTAGGCTGGCAAGGATAGAAAAATGGGGAGGCACTGGGAAGGTGTGGTGTTCATATGCTGGAACATCCGGGAGAGAGGGGGTGCTTGGCAACTGGCCTTGCTCAGGCGTCAGTTAAGTAGTAGCAGGCTGGGGCTTCTCTGTCTCAAAGCCTGAAGTTTGTCAGTGGGGACTGGAGAGAATGATTTGGAGGGGTTGTTTAAGATAGAAACGTGGGGGTGCCTGGGTGGCTCAGTTAGTTAAGTGTCTGACTTCGGCTCAGGTCATGATCTCATGGTTCGTGGGTTTGAGCCCCACATCAGGCTCTACACTGAACACTTGCTCGGATCCTGGAGCCTGCTTCGAATTCTGTGTCTCCTTCTCTCTCTGCCCCTCCTGCGCTTGTGCTCTGTCTCACCCTGTCTCTCAAAAATAAATAGATGTAAAAAAAAATAAAAAAAAAAGATAGAAGCACTATCTTCTAGAAGATTGAGGGGAGCATTTGGATTTTGAAAGAGGGACACTTTCACTGTGATAGAATGAAATTGTGACTCTATTTTTTTCCTCTTTTTATTTTTTCTTTTATCAGGTGATTGAAATGTTTGCAAGGGCCTTTCAATTCAATCTACAGGAATGCTTTTTTTCTCCAAGCTTGACAATGTCATAAACATGGAATTTTAATTTTCCTTTCTGCATCCAAGCTTGAACAATTAATTCTTGTACTTCAGTATATAACACACACCTCTCCCTGGTATAGCATACTAAATCTTCCCATTGGAAACATTTGGATTTAATAAATACGGGATCGATTAGCTCATTTTTGAAATAAGTCTCAGTTAAATTGTTCTCTTTTGAGTTGCAAAAAGTTTTTCTAATCAATTACTAAAAAATATGCATGTTAGGAGAGGAGGGATTTATTTTTGTTTTTTCTACTTTCTGTTTGTGGTAAGGTTTTTGTTGCTGTTTTGTGGGTGTACCTTCCTATGAATTTTAACGTGCATAGATTCCTGTAACCACCGCCAAAATCAGACAGACAACAGTTCCTTTACCTTAAAAGAAACTCCCTCATTTCACACTACTCTTTTATACTCACTCCCCCCAACCCTTGCCAACTACTGATCTGTTTTCTATCACTGTAAGTGGTTTTTGTGTGTTTTTTTTTAGAATGTCATGTAAGTGGAGTCATACAGTAGGTAATCTTTTGAGACTAGATTCTTTGACTCAGCACAATGCCTTTGAGATTCATCCATATTATTGCATGTGTCAGTTGTTTATGTTTTGTTACCTAGTAACATTCCATTGGGTGTATACACCACAGTTATTTATTCACCTATTAAAGGATATCTTAATTTTGGACTTTTGTGTCTGGCCTCTTATCCTTAGCAAAAGGTTGTAGCATATAACAATACTTCCTTCCGTTCATGACTGCATAATACTCCATTGTATAGATATACCACATTTGTGTATCCATTTATCACTAGATGGACATTTGGATTGTTTCTACTTTGTGGCTACTGTGACTAATGTGAACAGTCATGTATAAGTTTTTGAATGAATGTACGTTTTCAGTTCTCTTGGGTAGAACCCAGGTGTGAAATTAACAGGTCATGTGTAATTCTGTTTAATATTTTGAGAAACTGCCAAACTGTTTTCCAAAGTAGTTGTATTGCTTTGTATTCTCACCAGCAGTGTTTTGGGTTCCAGTTTCTCCACATTCTCCTCAACACTTGTATTTTTCAGTTTTTTTATTGTGGCTATTCTAGTGGTTGTGAAGTGATATCTCATTGGGGTTTTGATTTACTTTTCCCTAACAACTAAAGGTTAAAAATGTTTTTGTGTGCTTATTGGTTCTGAATATCTTCTTTGGGGAAATGTCTATTCAAATACTTTACTCATTTTTCAGTTGGGTTATTTGTCTTTTTATTACTGAGTTACAAGAATTTGCTTTATATTCTGGATACTAGATGCCTGTCAGATACATTCTTTGCAAATATTTTCTTTAATTCTTCATGCTATCTTTTCACTTTCTTTTTTTTAAATTTTTATTTATTTTGAGAGAGAGAGAAAGAGAGAGAGAGAGTGAGAGAGCGCATGGGAGGGGTAGATAGAGGTGGAGAGAGAGAGAATCCTGAGCAGGCTCCATGCTATCAGCACAGAGCCTGACATGGGACTTGATCCCATGACCCTGGGATCAATTGTGACCTGAGCTGAAACCAAATTGGATACTTAACTGACTGAGCCACCTAGGTGCCCCATCACTTTCTTGATAGTATCCGTTGAACAACAAAAGTTTTTAATTTTGATGAGATCCAATCTATCTGGTTTTTCTCTGGTTGCTTGTACTTTTGGTATCACGTCTAAGAAACCGTTGCTTTTAATCCAAGATCATGAAGATTGTCATCTCTGTTTTCTTCTAAGAGTTTTCTAGTTTCAGCTCTTATATTTAGGTCTTAGATCCATCTTGACTTAAGTTTTCTATATGATATCAGAGAGGGGTTCAGTTTTATTCTTTTGCATGTGACTATCCAGTTGTCCAGTGCTTTTTGTTGAAAACACTATTTTTCCACATTGAATTTTCTTGGTACTCCTGTTGGAAGTCAATTGACTATAAATATATAGGTTTAGTTTTGGACTCTTAGTCCTTTTCCATTGACCTGTATATCCGTCCTTATGCCAGAACCACACTGTTGATTACTGTAGCTTTGTAGTAAGTTTTGAAATCAGAAAATATAAATCAGCTCTTCTGGTCCCTAACATTTCAATATAATTTGTAGGCTCCATATTGTCCACTTTTGCACAAAATCTAGTTGAGATTATGTTGAATTTGTAGATCAATTTGGGAATATTGCCACTTAAACAATATTAATTCCTCTAGTCCAGGAACCTGGGATATCTTTTTGCTTATTTAAGTGTTTCAATGATGTTTTATAGTTTTCAGCATACAAGTCTTGTATCTCTTTTGTTTAATTTATTCCTATTTTGTTTAATATGTATTGTAAATGGAATGTTTTTTTAAACTTACTTTTGAATTGTTCATGCACATTTACAGAAATATTATCAATTTTTATATTGATATTATATCTTGAAACCATGCTGAACTCATTCATTAGCTCTCATAGTATTTTTGTGGATTCCTTAGGATTTTGTATCTAGAAGATCATGTCCTCTGCAAATAGAGTTTTAATTCTTCTTTTCCTATCTGGATGCCTTTTATTTCATTTTCGTGCCTCATTCCCCTGGCTAGAACTGCCAACATAATGTCGAATAGAAAGAAGTAAGTGATGAGAGCAGATATGCTTGTTTTGCTCTTGATCTTAAGGTGGAAAGTTTTCAGTAAGCTGTATGTTCTTTGTAGATGTTCTTTATTATCATATAATTATCAAGTTGATGATGTTTCTTTTTTTTGTGAGTGATTTTTATATTCCTTTCTATTTGAAGTTTGTTTTTTCTTTTCCAGTCACAAAAGGGTGTTGGAGTTAAATTTTTTTTTCATGTTTATTTTTGAGAAAGAGAGAGAGAGCAAGAGCAGGGGAGGGGCAGAGAGAGAGGGAGACACAGAATCTGAAGCAGGCTCAAACCCACAGACCAGGAGATCATGACCTGAGCCGAAGTCGGACACTCAACCGACTGAGCCACCCAGGCACCCCTGGGTATTGGAATTTTTAAATACTTTTACTGTGTCTATTGAGATCATCGTATGATTTGCTCCCCCTTTTTCTTAATCGATATTTTCTTTTCTAAATTTTATTAGAGAGAGAGAGAGAGAGAGAGAGAGAGAGAGAGAATCTTAAGCAGGCTCGATGATCAGCATGGAGCCTGATGTGGGGTTTGATCCCACAACCCTGGGATCATGACCCGAGCCAAAATCAAGAGGTTGACCCTCAATTGATTGAGCCACCCAGGCACCCTTAATTGATATTTTCTATTTTATTGACTGATTTTTGTATGTGGGATCAACTTTGCATTCCTGAGATAAATTCCACTTGGTTACGTTGTGCAGTCCTTTCATATGCTGCTGGACTTGCTGTGCTTATATTTTGTTAAGTGTGTTTTCAGTCTTATTCATGAAGAATACTGTTCTGTAGTCTTCTTGTGGTGTCTGTGGATTTTGGTATCAGAATGAGTTGGAAATTATTCCTTTTCCTGTTTTGGGGGGTTTGTCAAGGATGGATGTTAATTCCTCTTTAATGTTTAGTAGAAGTGTCCAGTGAAGACATATGGTACTGGAACCTTTTTTTTTTTTTTTGAATTCATTAAGATATTTTATTTTATTTTTTTTAAATTTTTTAATAGTTTATTTTCAAATTGGTTTACATATAACACCCAGTGTTCATCCCAACATGTGCCCTTTTTAATGCCCATCACCCCCTCTCCCCCCTCCCTCATCCCCCTTACCCTCAGTTTTTTCTTAGTCTTTGAGAGTCTCTTATGTTTTATCTCCCTCCCTCTCTGTGTCTTTTTTTCCTTTCCCCTCTTCCCCTCCCCCTGGTTTCTGCATGGAAAGAGACCAAGTGCCCATCAACTGACGAATGGATAAAGAAGTTATGGTACTTATATACAATGGACTACTACGTGGCAATGAGAAAAAATGAAATCTGGCCATGTGTAGCCAGATGGATGGAACTGGAGGGTATTATGTTAAGTGAAATAAGTCAGTCAGAAAAAGACAGATACCATATGTTTCCACGAATAGGTGGACTTTGTGGTACTGGAACCTTTTTATCTGCTTCCCTTTCACCTTCCTTTTCCCTTTCCCTTTCCCTTTCCCTTTCCCTTTCCCTTTCCTTTTTTCTTTCCCTTTCCCTTCCCTTCCCTTCCCTTTCCCTTCTGTCCTTCCTTTTAAAAATGCTTTCACTATTTATTTTGAGAAGGGAGAGGGGCAGACAAAGAGGGAGAGAGAATCCCAAGCAGGCTCTGTGCTGTCAGCACAGGGGCCTGTGAGATCATGACCTGAGTCAAAACCAAGAGTCAGACACTTAAACGACTGAGCTACCCAGGCACCCCTCCTCCTTCTTCCCCACCTCCCTCCCTCTCTCCATCCTTCCCTTTCTCCCTCCCTCCTTCCCTCCGTCCTTCCCTTCCTTCCTTCCTTCCTTTTGAAGCTTTTTGATTACTAACTCCACCTCTTGTCTATTCAAAGTTTCTTCTCTTTTTCTTTATAGGAATTTGTCCATTTCATCTATGTTGTTTAAATTGTTGGCATTCAGATGTTTGTAGTATTCCCTTGTAATTCTCTCATTTCTGTAATATTGGTAGTAATATCCTCACTTTCATTCCTGTTATTTGTAATTTGAATTCTCTCTCTCTTCTTCCTTTCTCTTTTT
The DNA here is from genome assembly GCA_030068075.1 of Paguma larvata. NCBI lineage: Eukaryota > Metazoa > Chordata > Mammalia > Carnivora > Viverridae > Paguma > Paguma larvata. The sequence goes on along the minus strand of CM057827.1, from coordinate 122,001,081 downwards.
CTGTCTTTCCCTTACTCTTCTTCTCTCTCTCCCTCATCCTCTCTGTTAAGTCAATATAGCTAAAGGTTTGTCAACTTTAATTTTTTTAATGTTTATTTATTTTTGAGAGAGAGAGAGAGAGAGAGAGAGAGAGAGAGAGAGACAGAGTGTGAATGGGGGAGGGGCAGAGAGAGAGAGGGAGACACAGAATCTCAAACAGGCTCCAGGCTCTGAGCTGTCAACACAGAGCCTGACTGATGCTGGACTCAGACCCACGGACCATGAGATCATGACCCAAGCCAAAGTTGGATGCTTAGCTGACTGAGCCACCCAGGTGCCCCTCCCTTGTGATTTCTTATTTGACGCATTGGTTATTTAGTAGTGGGCTGTTTAATATCCATGAATTTGCAAATTTTACAGTTTTCCTTCCATTAATGATTTCCAATTTATTTTCATTGTGGTCAGAGAACATACTCTATATGGTTTTAGTCGTTTATTGTTGTTTTATGGCCTAGCATATGATCTACACTGGAGAATGTTCCATGTGCCCTTCAGAATAATATATATTCTCCTGTTGTTGAGTGGAGTGTTCTATAGATGTCCGTTTTTTCTCTCAAAGTCTATTTTGTCTGATATTAGTGTAGCCATTTCAGCTCTCTTCTGGTTACTGTCTGTATGGTGTATCTTTTTCCATCCTTTTACTTTCAGTCTGTATGTGTTTGAGTGTAAAGCATTTGCATTGTAGACAGCATATAGTCAGATCATGTTATTTTTAAAAATTCCATTCTGTAAATATCTGCTTTTTAAATTTTGAGTAAACACTGAATGTCAGTGTTTAATCCATTGATATTTAATATAATTATTAATGAGGTAGGATTTATGTCTGCCATTTTTCTGTTTGTTTTTTGTATGTTTTATTCTTCTTCCTCTATTCATGCATTACTGCCTTCTTTTGTGTTAAACACATATATTCCAATACACCATTTTATTCTCTTCTCTTTTCTTTTACTATATTTTTGAGTAAGTGTATAGTGGAGATTAAAATTAATGTATTAATTTATAAGAAGTACTTCAGATTAAAACCAACTTAATTACAACAGTATACAAAAACTTTGCTTTTATGTATTTCCATCCCTTAGCCATCATTTATGCTGTTATTATCATACAAATCGCATTTTTAAACTTTATGTTCTTGATCAACACAGATATTTAATTGGTTTTTATGTAAATGTCTTTTAAATCAGATGGTGGAAGAAAATAATTCCAAACAAAAGAATACATTTATCATCTTTTATATTTGCCTTTCTGGTACTTTCTTTTTCTTCATGTGGATTTCAGTTATCTTATAGTCTTTCATTTTAGCTTAATGGGCTCCTGTTTCAGTGTATTTTGAAGGGCAAGTTGGCTAGTGATGAATTATCTCAGTTTTAGTTTACCTGGGAGTGTCTTAATTTCTCCTTTCTGAAGGATAATTTTTGCATATGAAATTATTGGTTTAGAGTCTGAATATTTCTTTCCGCTGCGTTCTTTTTTAATTTTATTTATTTCTTAAAATTTTTTTTTGTAATGTTTATTTATTTTTGAGAGAGAGAGAGAGAAATAGAATGTGATCGAGGCAGGGGCAGAGAGAGAGGGAGACACAGAATCCAAAGCAGGCTCCAGGCTCTGAGCTGTCAGCACAGAGCCCGACATGGGACTCAAACCTAGGAACCATGAGATCATGACCTGAGCTGAAGTTGGATGCTCAACTGACTGAGCCATGCAGGAGCCCCCTTCTCATTGCCTTCTGACGACAAATCAATTGTTAATCTTATTGAGGTTCTCTTGTGCATGTTGAGTTGCTTTTTTCTTGCTGCTTTCAAGATTCTCTTTGTCTTTCAAATTGGAGTTTGTTGAACTTCTTTGATGTGACACCTCATATCTAATGTTTTTCATGAAAGTTTTCACCATTAGTTCTTTGAATATTCTTTCTGCCGCTTTCTCTCCTTTCCTTCTGAGGCTCCCATTCTGTGTATCTTGGGAGGCTTAGTAGGGTCTTACAGGTTGCTGAGACTGAGGCTCTGTCCATTTTTTTTCCATTCTCTTCTGTTCCTCATACTGCATGATCTTAATTAACCTTTCTGTAAGTTCACTCATTCTTTCTTCTGTCTGCTCAGATCTGCACTGAACACTTATATAAGTGTTTTATTTTAGTTATTATACTTTTTCTATCTATAGAATTTTCATTTCATTTTAGAAACATAACTTCTATCTCTTTATTGCATCCTCTATTTGGTGAGACAACACTCTTGGGTCTATTTCAGATACTTTATTTGAAGTCTTTTTCTAGTATATCCAACATCTAAGCTTCCTCAAGGAGTTTCTGTTAATAACTTTCTTTCCCCTCTGTATTTTCTTGTTTCTTGGATGCCTCATAATCTTTTGTTGAAAATTGGATATTTTAAATAATATAATGTGGTCCCTCTGAAAATTTGATTATTCCCTCTCCCACGGGTTTGTCATTATTGCTATTTGTTGTTGCTTATGTAATGACTCTTATAAACTAATTCTGTGAAGTTTAAATTTTTTTGTTAAGTGTGGATACTGAATTCTCTGTACAGTTAGCTTAGAGGTCAATTGATGATTAGGTAGAAATTTCCTAAGTGCCTAGGATCATTTAGACTTTTGGAAGTCTTTAAGGAAGGAACGGCTGTGTGTGCATATTGGGGCATGTGTTCAACACTCGGCCAGTTACTTTACAATTCCACCTTAGCCTTTACTTTCTGCTTGTGCAGAGTCTCAGGGCCAGTCTGAGATGAGACCTTGGGACTTTCTCAGGTCTTTCCTGAACATGCACACAGTCCTTGGCATGTTCACAGCCTTTTGCATGCTCATGGCCTTTTCTGGATTTTCAGAAGTTTGTTGGAGCTTTTCAGAGGCTCTGTATATATCTCATATTTCATGGTTTTTTTCCTTTAAGCTTTTTGGTCAGACTATTTTTGCCCTTTTGTTATCCATTGCTTCTAGGAGCTCAATTGTTAGTAATTGTTGTCAATTGTTTTCCACAAATATCCACAGGAAAAAGACTTCACACTGAGCAAACTCTGAGTCACATCAAATAAAAAGAAGTCTTCTGAGTGAGTTCTTTAAGAGAACAACCAGACAGTTCAAATAATGGCAGATCTCTGGGAATGGGACTTTGAAGGAACTTCAACTGTGTTTTGTCAGGCTACTGGTATGCATCATGATTGTGGGCTGTTGGTTTTCAAGGCTGCAGCAGAAAATGGGAAGTGGCATAGGACTAGGGCAAACTCAAATGCCATCAAGCTCACTGTTCTTACTGAGATACAGCCATTTTTATTTAATAAACACTCATTAGATGGCTGCAAGCCTTTTGTTTATTTCTAGAGTTCTGAAAAAGTTGATTCTATCATTTTTTGGCCAATTTTCTCATTTCTTTTATGGCAGAGAGAATTTTCATTGGTCCTTAGTCTACTATTTTTTTTTTTTGCTGACATCACTGTTTTATTAAAATTTGAGGGTTCTTTTTATATTCTAGGTACAAATCCTGTATGAAATATGTGCTTTGCAAATATCTTATCCCACTATGTTGCTTATCTTTTCATTCTCTCGACAATGTTTCAGCATTTTTAAAAAGAGATGTAAAATTTTTATGAAGTCCAGTTTTTCAGTTTTTTATTTTATAGATGGAGTTCATGCTTTTAGTGTTTTGTCTAAGAAATCTTTGTCAGATCCAAGGTCACAAAGCTTTCTCTCTTTTTTTTTCCTGCAAATTTTACAGTTTTCAGTTTTATATTTAGGTCTATGATTCATTTGAAATTAACTCGTGTGTAGTTTGAGATATGGATTAAAGGTTATTTATTTTTGGGTGCCTGGGTGGCTCTGTCGATTAAGCCTCTGACTTCAGCTCAGATCATGATCTCACAGTGTGTGGGTTCAAGAACTGTGCCGGGCTCTGTGCTGACAGCTTGGAGCCTGGAGCCCGCTTCAGATTTTGTGTCTCCCTCACACTCTGTGTCCCCTCTCCCTCACACTCTGTGTGTCTCTCTCTCAAAAACAAACATTTTTTTTTAAATAATGAAAAATTTTATTTATTTTATCCATGTGGATATCTAGTTTTACCAGCACCATTTGTTGAAGGCTGTCCTTTCACTGTGGAATTGCCTTTGTACATGTCTCAAAAGTTTTTTGTGTCTATATGTGTAGGGCTATTTCTGCAATGCTCCGTTGGTCTATTTGTTTATCTTGATGCCAGTACCACACTGTCTTGATTAATATGCTAAAAAGAATGCATATGTGCATGTGTCTGTGTGTGTGTCTGTGTGTGTTTTCTGGTATGAAATGAGGTTTCTGTATCAGAGAAGAAACATTTTATTACTCATAGTGCATCCGTTTCCTTAGGGGAAACGTAGTGCATGCCAGTTGTTCACCTGTGGGTACAGGGGCATCGCCCCATAGTGGAGGAACTGTGAATTCAAATAGGATGGTTGGCACGTCTGCCCTTTTTCTTTTCCACAGAGAGAGGAGCACAGACCCTTACTCTGCAATGTAAACAAATCCTTTCTAAGGAAAGGACCATTTCCTGGGTTCATTACACTGGAATATAAGCAAATGCCTGTAGGGGAGATAAGTCTCTATATCTCTCCTGAGCAATACACTCTTTCTACCTTTCAAGGCATTCAGATCACCCTTTAACTATGTATTCCAGTGCTGCTTGTCCAGAAAGTTTAGACTCTGGAGAAATTCATGGAGAATTCTCTCTCAACATACTGTAACTTTTATATTTAAACCTTGAAGTCAGATTATATTAGTCCTCCAACTTTGATCTTATTTTTCAAAGTTGTCTTGGCTATTCTATATCCTTGAATTTTCATGTGAATTTTAGAATTAGTGTTTCAGTTTTACAATGAAGCCTGTTGAGATTTTTACTGGAATTGCATTAAATTTATAGATCAGTATTTCTCAACCTTGACATCGAAACTGTTGACATTTTGGGCTGGATAATCCAATGTTATGGGGGTTATTTTCTGAACTGTAGGATGATTAGCATAATCCTTGGCCTTTACTCACTAGATAGCAGAATTATTCTTTCCTCGCAAGTTACAAAAACTAATAATGTTTTTTTTTTTTAATGTTTATTTATTTTTGAGACAGAGAGATGCAGAGCATGAGTGGGGGAGGGGCAGAGAGAGAGGGAGACACAGAATCCGAAACAGGCTCCAGGCTCTGAGCCGTCAGCACAGAGCCTGATGCGGGGCTCGAACTCACAGACTGCGAGATCATGACCTGAGCCGAAGTCGGACGCTCAACCGACTGAGCCACCCAGGCGCCCCTAATAATGTTTTTAGGCATTGCAAATATCCCCTGAGGGAACAAAGTAACCCCTGGTTAAAATATCACTAATATAAATCAATTTGCAGAGAATTGATGTTCTAACAATATTGAGTATTATGCTCTATGAACAAATTATACTCCTCCATTTATTTAGGTCTTCAACTTTTTTAGCAGTTTTTTTTTTTAGTTTTTTAGTTTTCAACGTACAGGTCTTACACGTCTTTTGTCAGACATACCTTTCTTTATTTCATGTTTTTTCATGTATAATGCTATTGTAAATGGTATTGTTTAAAATTTAAGTTTCTGGGGTGCCTGGGTGGCTCAGTCGGTTGGGCAGCTGACTTCGGCTCAGGTCATGATCTTACAGTCTGTGGGTTCGAGCCCCGCGTTGGGCTCTGTGCTGACAGCTCAGAGCCTGGAACCTGCTTCGGAGTCTGTGTCTCCCTCTCTGTCTGCCCTTCTCCTGCTCATGCTCTGTTTCTATGTCTCAAAAGTAAATAAACGTTAAAATTTAAGTTTCTGATTACTTGTTACTAGTATCTAGAAATTCAGTTGCATCTTGGTTATCAATCTTGTATTCTGCAACACTGGTAAACTCACTTATTAGTTTTTGTAGGTTTTTGCTAAAGACTTTTCAATTTTGTTTTCAATTTCAATGCTGTTTCTTAGGTATACGTTGTATGTGGATTACTCCTTTAGTTTTACAATTGCTTTTTTCATAGGAAACCTGGGAAGTGTTCTGTAGAATTGGTGAGTACAACTTAATATAGAGTTAGGTTGCCAGATGTAGAATTCCTTTGTTTTTTTGGTGAATGCTGTAGTATTTTTAAAATTGAAGTATAGTTGAAATACAATATTATATTGATTTCAGACATACAACATAGTGATTTGATATTTATAAACTTTATAAAATGATCACCACAATAAGTTTAGTTACCATCTATTACCATAACAAAGTTATTATAATATTTTTAAAAAATTTTTAAATTAATTAATTAATTGATTATGTAATTTATTTTGGGGGAAGGAGCAGAGAGAGAGAGGGAGAGAGAGAATCCCAAGCAGACTCTATGCTATCAGCACAGAGCCCAATGCAGGGCTTAATCTTATAACTGTGAGATCATGACCTGAGCTGAAATCAAGAGTTGGATGGATGCTCAACCAACTGAACCACCCAGGTGCCCTAAAATATTATTGACTGTATTCCTTATGCTGTACTTTATATCCTGGTGACTTATTTATTTTATAACTGGAAGCTTGTGTTTCTTAATTTTCTTCAACTATTTTGCCCATCCTGTCACCTCCCCCCTTACCCTCTGGCAGCTGCTAGTTTATTCTCTGTATTTATGAGTCTATTTTTTTTTGTTTCTGTTTTCTTTTGTTTGTTTGTAAATTTTAAATGTAAGTGAAATATTATGGTATTTGTCTTTTTGTGACTTATTGTATTTAGCATAATACCTTCTAGGTCCATCCAAGTTGTTGAAAATGGCAGGAATTCATACTTTTTATGAGCAAGTAATATTCCATTGTATGTATATGTCCATTCATTTATTGATGGATGCTTATGTTGTTTTTTTATCTTGCCTATTGTAAGTAATACTATATTATTTGTATTATGTGATAATTTGGCATACCTATTCAGTTGACCCTTGAACAACATGGGTTTGAACTGTGCAGGTCCACTTCTATATGAAATTATTTACAGTACAGTACTGCAAATACATTTTCTCTTCCTTATGATTTTCTTAACATTTTCTTTTCTCTAGCTTATTTTATTGTAGTAATATAGTACATATACAATATTGTAACAATATTGTACATATACAAAATATGTGTTAATCAACTGTTAGGTTATATGTAAGGCTTCCCATCAACAGCAGGCTATTAGTAGATAAGTTTTTGGGAGGTCAGAGTTACATGTGTGTTTTCAACTCAATGGGGGTTGGTGCCCCAACTCTTGTGTTGTTCAAGTGTCAACTGTATACTGTGAAATGATTATCATAATTAACACAACCATTACCTTATATATATGGTTGCCCTTTTTTTGGTGGTGGTAAGAATGCTCAAGATTTACTCTCTCAGCAATATACAGTGTTTTTAACTATAGTTACCATGTCATACATTAGATCTCCAGAACTTATTTATAACAGAAAGTTTGTACACTTTGACTGACATCTCATTTCCCCCACCTTCTAGCCCCTCACAATTACCATTCCTTATGTTTCTATGAACAATTTTTTAAAAACAGATTCAACATCATATGAGTGAGATTGTACAGTAGTTTTCTGTCTCTATTTGGCTTATTTCACTTAGTATAATGTCCCACAGGTTTATCTATATTGTTGCAATGACAGTATTCTCTTCTTTTTTATGGCTAAATAATAAAGTGTGTGTGTGTGTGTGTGTGTGTGTGTGTGTGTGTGTGCATATTTTCTTTATTCATTTGTCAGCGGACACACAGGTTCTTTCCATATTGTGTCTATTGTGAGTAATGCTGCAATTAAAATGAGAGTACAGATACTCCTTTGAGATATTAATTTTGTTTCCTTTGGATAAATACCCAGCAGTGGGATTGCTGGATTGTATGGTATGATGTGATAGCTCACTGTGGTTTTGGTTTGAATTTCCATGATGGTTAGTGATGTGCAGCATGTACTTCTTGGCCATTTGTATGTATTCTTTAGGAAAATGTCTATTCAGTCACTTGCTAATTTTTAATTAGATTATTTGTGGTAGTTTTTTTTTTGTTGTTGTTGTTTGTTTGTTTGTTTTGCTGTTAAGTGTAAGTTCCTTCTATAGTTTAGATACTAATCCCTTATATGATGTTTTGCAAATGTTTTCTCCCATTCCATGGTTTGCTTTTTCAGTTTTTCATTTTGTTAATTGTTTCTTTTTTTGTTTAGAAGCTTTTTAGTTTGATGTAGTTCCACTTGTCTGTTTTTGCTTTTCCAGGGCTTTTTGTGTCACTTTTTGTAATGAAATTTTTACAGTTTGTCTTATATTTACGTCTTTAATCCATTTCAAGTTAATTCATGTGAGTAGTATAAGATAAGGGTCCAGTTTCATTCTTTTGCTTGTGGATATTCAGTTTTCCTAGCGCCATTTATTGAAGTGCCCTTTCTCCCTTGTGTGTTCTTGGCACCTTGTCCAAGGTTAGTTGATAGTAGGTATAGTTTGTTTCTGGGTTCTAAAGTTTGTTCTGTTGTTCTGTTTTTATGCCTGTACTAAACTGTTTTGATTACTGTAGATTTGTAACAGTTTGAAATCAGGAAGTGTTATGTCTCCAGCTTTGTTCTTTTTTGTCAGGATTATTTGGCTATTCAGGGTGTTTGTGGTTCCATACAAATTTTAGGATTGTTTTATATGTTTTTGTGAATAATGCCATTGGGATTTTGATGTGGATTGCATTGAATTTGTAAATCACTTTGGGCAGTATGGATAATTTAACAATATTAATTCTTTCAAACTGTGAACATGGGATATCCTTGAATTTATGTGTGCCTTCTTCAGTTGCTTTCATCAATGTTAGTTTTCATTGTGCAAATTTTTCACTTCCTTGGTTAAATTTACACCTAAGTATTATATTGTTTTCGATGTTATTACAAATATGATTATTTTACTAATTTCTTTTTTCCATAATTCATTGTTAGGGTATAGAAACATAATTTTGATTTTTGTATGCTGGTTTTATATTCTGAAACTTTACTGAATTTGTTTATTAGTTCCAACAGTTTGTTTTTGTGGAATCTTCAGAATTTTTATATGTAAGATCATATCATCTCCAAAAAGATACTGTTACTTCTTCTTTTTCATATGCATGCCTTTTTTGTCTTTTCATGCCTGATGTTCTGGCTAGGACTTCCAGTACTGTGTTGAATAAAAGTGGTGGGCACCATTTTTTGTTTCCTGTATTTGAAGAAGCAGTCACCTCCTCTAGTCTTTACTGACTGACTTTGGACTTTAGTCAGTCCATGTAGAGATTCTGAGGCTTTTTCCAGTCCTCTATGGGTATGCCTGCTGCATAGTTTTCTGTTTTTCATGGAGGGGTAGTTCTTAAGATCGTATGCTTTTTCTCAAGCCTACAAAGCCAGAGCAGGTTCTGAGAGCTGTTCAGATCCCTCATTATTCTAGGTGGAGCAATAAAAAAAGTAGGCCTCTTGGGCAGTGTCCTGTATAACTAGGGAAGCTGGGCAAGCATCTTATATGTTTTCACTTTCCCCATGGGAGACATCACAGCCTGAGAGGTCTCTCTTGGCACTGAGCTATGCTGCCTGTGGGAGGGCTGATGTAGGCAAACTGAAAGTGTTTCTCTTACTGTCTTCAGAGCGTCTGTTTCGGGATTTTTTTGCATCAGCACTGTGTTGAAACTTCTCTGTTGGACTCCTGAACTCCCGCAGAGATACTTTTCATCCATGGGTGGTGGTCAAAATTGATATTCTGTGGGAGATGACAGTAGAAAACTGTTTTACCATCTTGCTGGCATCACTCCACCATTGCTTCTTTTAAAGATATTAATTTTTATTCATGTGACATAATTATATTTACTGATAATCTTCAAGTTATACTTTAGCCGTTTAACTTAAATGTAACTTCTTATCTAGTGAGTATGAGAGTAGGTGTATGTGAGACAAAGAGAGACAGAGAGACAGAAAGAGGGAAGTGTATATTAGAATATGAAAGAATTTGGTCCTCCAAATAAATATACAGGCTTGGTTCTCTGATGTTGTAAGACAAATTAGTCCCTTTACTATGCACAGCTCAGAAAGCATTTCAGGCAGTATCTGGAGTACTTACTGGTGGAGAGATACTTTATTTGATAAAATAAATGTCTGCTTTTGTATCACGGTGGTGCACATATTTCTTTGGAAAATAGTTAGCAGTTCATCCTGAAACACCTTTTATCTATATATGTTGTCCTCGTATTCTGTGACCTCTCCTCTTTTTTCTCACGATACTAGACTTTGTCAAGTGGTGTTCTTTTATGTTTTTGCATTCTGAGAGAATTTCCGAAGCTTTCTCCTGTATCACTAGTTTGGTTTTCCAGGGTATAAGTTCTGATCTTTACTTCCTTCAGTATGAACTCTTCTTCTGTACTTACATTTTTAGTCTCCATGGCATTCCTTCTTGCTCCAAGCACATTGCCTTTCATCCTGTCCCTTCCGTGCACAGTCTCCTCTCTCCTGGGCTCTGTGCCCTTGGCTCACAGAGGCTCTGTCTGCCTGCGGTCCACCCAGGATGCAATCTTCAAAAGACCTTTCTGATCCGACACATCATTTTTACAGCTATCTTCTCCCTCTTAATGTCCACATGCTCCTCCAGTTCCCTGTTTCTGTGGGAGGCATTTTGATTGGCATTTTCTTTTTTAATTATCCTTTTCAAAATATCATTACATGGACATTTTATTTAGAATAATTTCTATGAACTATTTTTGTTGTGAAAAATAATAAACACAATACAAACATTCAAACAATGCATATAGGTATAAAAAATAAAGGAGAAAACCACACACACAAAATGCCACATCCAACAAATAGCCCACCAATGTCACCATATGGTGACAGCATTTCAGGCAACTCTCTGTTTATGAATATAAATAGAGAATATATGTATAAAGAGTTTTATATACATTTTACTGTAAGGATGAGCACTAAAATTTAAGTTCATTTTTGTTATAATTTAACAAGAACCTGAATATGAATATGCTTCACAGTCCAGTGGAAAGCGTCATGAAGATTTTTAAGTGGTTGGCTTCATTTTTTTCAAGGACTACAAGTTCAAGTTTATGGTGTCTCTTGAATGCCTGTTTAAGTGCAGAGGAAATTAGCAGACACATACTTAATTTCACAGAACAGTATAGCACGGGGTTAACACTTGGTACTCAGACAGCCTGGGTTCACATCCCAGCTCTGCTACTTGACCTTGGGCAAATTGTGGGGACTCACTGTGATTTAGTTTCCCTTCTTGGTAGAATAGAAGTAAAGAACAGTATCTTTCTCACAGGGTTGTCATGAACATTAAGTGAGTTATTATCATAATTTATAATTTATGGCACTTTCGGCAGTGTCTGGCACATTAATACCATTAATTTCCCTCTCTGATTTTTCTTTAGTTAGACTAGTAAGTTCCTAGGGCAAGGTTAGTAGCGTTTGTATTCTCTCCTTCCCACTTCCTTCAATATTTCACCTTTGTCCTATATTCAGGTGCATTTGGTGCATACCAGCAGCCTGGCACCATAGCCTCTATTCGTTCTAAGCTCCTTCCTTTACTGAGGGGATGCCTAACTTCCTCATTTTGGCTGACTCATGTGTGGCCACACTTTGTTGTTCAGTAGTTTTTCTTTTTCTTTTCTTTTTTCAATGTTTTATTTATTTTTGAGAGAGCACAAACCAAGAAGGGGTAGAGAGAGGGGGACAGAGGAACTGAGGCAGGCTCTGTGCTGACAGCAGTGAGCCTGGTGTAGGGCTTGAACTCACAAACTGTGAGATTATGACCTGAGCCAGAGTCGGAAGCTCAACCAACTGAGCCACCTAGGTGCTCTTGTTTTTTGTTTTTATAGAAGGGTTCATAATTGGTTTATCTATTAAATTCTTTTTGTTTTTTTCTAAAGCAATGTCTACACCCAACATGGGGCTCAAACTCATAACTCTGAGATCAGGAGTTGCAGGCTCTACTGACTGAGCCAGACAGGTACCCTATCCCTTAAATTCTTGAAGATAATTGGCTCTTCACTTGAAGGAAAACCTACCTAGGAATACGTTTCTTTCACTCAAGACAATATGGTCCAGCCAACCCCCCAAGAGACACCCTCCCCTCTGCTGCCTTCCGTGGGATCTACTTATTCTTCCTAGAGATTTCATATGTTGGTCTCATATTTTATAATGTAAATTTTTAAAAATATTTATTTATTTATTTTGAGAGAGAGAGAGAACAGGGAGGGGAAGAGAGGGAGAGAGAGAATCCCAAGCAGGCTCCGCACTGTCAGTGCAGAGCCCAGTGTGGGGCTTGATCCAATGAACTGTGAGATCATGACCTGAGCCAAAATCAAGTGTTGGACGCTCAACCAACTGAGCCATCCAGACACCTTTGTTATGATGAAAAATTTAATGCATCCAGAAAAGTATAGAGAAAATACATATCATGTACACTTGTGTCATAACATCCACGTATAACAAATACTAATATTTTGCCGTAATTGCTTCATCTCTTTTTAAATGAAATAAATTGCTATAAACAATTGAAACGCTTGGTACCCATCCCCCAACCCCCCCTCCCCCCCCCCCCACATACTTTTTACTCCCTTTTCGGCAGTTCACTACCGTCTTGCAGTTGGTGTGTGTTCTTCCCGCCCACACTTACATACTTTCTATTATACGCATGTCTATAATCAACACAGAGCATTGTTTGGTGTGTTTTAAAATTCACATAAATGGTATCATGTTGTCACTTGTCAGTGCTGTCTTCTTTAAGTCATGCTGTCTTTTCTGTACTTAACCATGTTGGCATGTGTAGACCTCGTTGTTTACTTTAGTTGTATATGTAATATTTCACTGCAAGGATGGAATCCTGAGAGTTTTCCATTTTTTTAATATTCCGAGTGGGGGATTCAGCTACCATTTGTGTCTCTGACTATGTATGCTTTTGTGTGACCATTTCCCTGGGAAACTGGGTTTTAAACTTGCCTGCACATTTGGAATCCTTTGGAGAGTTAAAAAAAATGCTGATGTCTAGGTCCCAACCCAGGTATTGTGCTTTAATTGGTCTGAGAGGTAGCCTGGGCCTTAGCATTTAAAAATCTCCCCAGGAAAATTCTCACAATGCAGCAGTGTTTGAAAACCTCTGCTTTAGACGCTGCTGCCCAGTATAAGAGCCACAGATCATGTGTGACTATTCCAGTTTAAGTTAGTTCAGCTGAAATACATGAAAAATACAGCTTATCACTTGCACTTGCCAACTTTCGAGTGCCTAATAGCCCCAAGTGGCTAGTGGCTAGCATATTGGACAGCACAGATAGAGGGCATTCCCACAGTTGCACAAAGTTCTGTTGGAGCCCTGCTATAGAGTGCATACCTGGGCAGGCACTTGCTGGCCAGGGTATACCTGCCGTGCTAGCTGTGGATATGCTACATTTTAAAGCAGCTGTCTTTGTTTTTTACTGCTGCCACAACACATTGCTGCATATTTAGTGACCTAAAACACAGATTTATTGTCTTGCAGATCCACAGCAGTCCAACACAGGTCTCTCTGGGTTATTTATAGTCAAGGCCTGGACAGGCTGCACTCCTTCCGGGATTCTTGGGGAGAATCCCATTTCCTTGCTGCTTCTGGTTTTTAGCAGAATTCAGTTTCTTGTGTCTGTAGGGCTGAGATCCTTTTCTCCTTGCTGTGGCTGTCAGTGAGGGTCATTGTCAGCCTCTGGAGGCCACTGCATTTCTTAGCTGGTAGCCCCAACTCCATCTTCAAAGCCAGCAATAGTGGCTGTCTCATGGTTCTGAGTACAGCCGGGAAAGGTTCTCTGTTCCTGCTGGCTCAGGTAGCTCATGGAATTACATTGATCCACTGCTTAGATAATCCAGGGTGACTGTCCCATCATCACCTCTGCAATTTCTCTTTGACATAGTCACAGGGCATTTAGATATAGACATCTTCAAGGGAGGAGGGGATGGAAGAGGCCAGATGGGATGAGGCCAGTTTTTCTAGAAGCCATCCCACTCTACATATCCACTCAGCCTTTGAGAGTTCCTCTTTACCCACATGCTCACAATCACTTACTATTATTACTCTCCAACATTTTGGCCAATAGGAGTAGCCAGAGATATCTATCCCTGATTACTAGTGAGAGTGATGAGTTCTCCATTCTTAAAGATGATTAAGACATTAAAAAAAAGTTTTTAAAAAGCGGGAGGTGCCTGGGTGGCTCAGTTGGTTAAGGGTCTGACTTCATTTCAGGTCTTGATCTCACCACTTCGAGCTCTGTGTTGGGCTCTGTGCTGACAATCTCAGAGCCTGGAGCCTCCTTCCAGTTCTGTCTCCCTCTCTCTCTGCCTCTACCCCATTTGTGCTCTGTCTCTGTCTCTGTCTCTTTCTCAAAGACTAAATAAACATTAAAAAATTTATTTTAAAAAGATGATTAAGTTTACCATGCTTTTTACCATTAAGTTTACATGCTTTACATGGATAGTTTTATGTCATGTTTTCTTGGCATTGTTGTCCCACTATGTTTGTGGGTCTCTGCAGTTAGGATGAACTTCAGGTGGGGTTCAGAATTAGAGGTTAGATTCCTTTTCTCTGCTCTTCTCTTGCTTCTGTCCTCTTCTGTGGCTCAGCTTTGGCCTCACAGTGGCAAAATGGCTATAGCAGTTTTAGGCCTCATGCCCCACACACTGCCCTGTCTGAACAAGTGTTTTGGACTTTCTGCTAATTGGACCAACTTAGGCCATGGCACACTCTTTGATTCATCACTGTGGTCAAGGACTGCCCTGTACCCACCTTTGCTCAAGCCCTAGAGTACGCCCATTCTACATTGGTCACTCTGGCTAGGCGGAGAGACCATGAGATTGGCTTGCATCTCTGGGGGCACCTCCTGGAGCTGGGAAGGGTCCATCCTCAGTACAGTACAGGCTGTTACACTACAGGGAAGAAGGAATGGCTGCTGGGCGGAGTCGCTACAATGTCCACAGTTGTCTGAATACTTAAGTCTTTCTTAGGGTAATTGTTTCCTGTTGTTATGGTTGAATTGTTTCCCGCCCTATGGTGACCTCCCCCCTCTCTGCCACCACCAGTGTGTATGTTGGAGTCCTCCCCCACCAGTACCTCAGACTCTGGCCTTACTTGGAGACAGGGACTTTACAGAGGTAATCGAAGTAAAACAAGATCATTGGAGTGGATCCTAATCCAATTTGATTGGCATTCATATAAAAAGGGAAATTTGGACACAGACATGGACACAGGGGAGATGATGAGAAGGCAGAGGGAGAAGACGGCCATCTGTAAGGATGGAGAGAGAGACACGGAACAGATCCTCCCTCATAGTCTTCAAGAAGAACTATCCCTGGGGTGCCTGGGTGGCTCAGCTAGTTAAGCGTCAGACTTTGGCTCAGGTAATGATTTCACCGTTCATGAGTTCAAGCCCTGCATCAAACTCTCTGCTATCAGCACAGAGTACCCTTCAGATCCTCTGTTCCCCCCGTCTCTGTCCCTCTCCCACTCTCTCTCAAAAATACGTAAACATTAAAAAAAAAAACAAAGAACTGTCCCTAAAGACATCTTGACCTCTGACTTCTAGCCTCTAGAACTGTGAGACAATAAACTTCCGTTTTTTAAGCCCCTTAGTCTGTGGTTCTTTGGCAGTTCTAGGAAACGAATCTACCTTTGATGTATCATCTGCCTCTTATCTGTGTTCTGTGGACACTTTTGTGCTTTCATTCCTTGCTGGCTGTTTTCTTTTGAATGGACCAGTTCCTTGCTGAGTGACAGGGGCCTGTCCTGGGAAGGGGAGAGGCAGAGCTCTGGGGTGGGCATGGCTTCCCTTGAATGTGGTGTCTGGATCTGCCTCGCTGTCAGTGATCCCTGAGATCCCTGTCTCTGAGCTCCACTATCTTGGGCCTTAGTCTTCTCCACCTCCCAACTCTGCACCCCTACCTGGGCCAGACTTGGCTTCGGGCTGGGTTTCAGGTGATGACTGACACCCTCTGACCTCCTCCTGCTCCCTGCTTTGCTGTGTTGGACTGATCTGACAGCCGCCACCCCCAGCCCTGTCCTGGGCCCCACCCCCACTCCATCCCCCCAAGGGCCTGATGGCGTTACAAGAAGAGGGGATATGTGTGCCCCAGGATCTCCCCAAGTTCGGTAGGGATGCTGCCTCACGTGCTTTGGGCCTGATCACAGCTTTGTTCCCTGACCCTGCACTTCTCTGTATTTCACTCTTTTCTTTTGGGTGGTGATTGGGGCTGGGAGTTGGGGACAAGTGACCCCACCCTTACCATCTTTGTGTCTCGAGTGCTCTCTCTCTCTCTTTGAACCAGGAGTGAGCTCAGGCTAGACTAGGGGCTTATCCGTCAGCAGGACCTGAAAGGGCTCATGTGGGCCATGGTGGTACCATCTCAGCATTGGGTAGTGGTGGAGGGGTCGCTTGGTTTGGGTGTGAATTTTCAGCTTCTGCCAAGCTCTCTTCCACGGGCCGTACCCCTTCTCCTGGTGGAGAATGAAGAAAACACCACAGTAGCCCCGGGTACTGACATCAGGGTCCTGTTCCCACCTGCCCAGTTCAAGCGGGTAACTGCACCTCCCAAAAGGTCATCAACTGCAGGGCTGTGGTCTCCCCGCCTTTGGGGAGGGTCTGTGCTGTCTTGGGAGTAGGGAAATGGTAGGGGTGGGGAGGTAAGTGCTGATGGGAGAGGGATGGGACAGTGCTGAGACTGCAGCATTGCAGGCTAGCATGTAGGAAAACAAGAGAAGAGCACACCTCCTTCCTGCCATTTTCCAGAGCTCAGCCCGGCCAGGTGCTCATCAGCCAGGGTTTCCTGCCTCCCACTCAGTTACCTGCTTCCCTGAGTCAGACCCTCGAGTGTGGTGCTCTGATTCTTCTCTTTTTCTTTGTCTTCTTAGCTGGTATTTCAGAGGAATGTAGCTGTTATCTGGCCCTGCTTTGTGAAATGGGAATCTTTCTAATTTTTTTTTTAACTTTCCCATGGGTGCCATGTTCTATAAGGTTTAAGTGACCTCTCCCAAATTCTGTCTCCAGCTCGGGTCCCTCCTCTGAACCTCCTCCAGCCTTCTGCATCTGGCTGTCTCCCTGACCAATGTGATTGGCTGTTGAGTTGACATTTTAAACTCAGCATCCACAGAGTGAACTCCTGGTCTCCCCAGTGTCCCCCCACTCTGAGCTCATGGCAGCCTTGTCCTTCCAGACCATCAGGCCAGAGATCTTGGAGGTGTCCTTGGTTTCCCGTTTTTGTCTCTCTGACCAGTCCATTGGCAAATACTGTTGATTCTGCTTTCAGCATATATCCAGAATGCAGCTCTTTTCAGCACCTCCCCTACTGTCACCCTGGCTCCAGCCACCACTATCTCTTGAGGGGCTATTGGGACAGCCTCTCTGCAGGTCTCTTGTTTCCACTCCTATCCCCCAACATGCAGTTTGCAGCATGGGATCCCCATCAAAGCATGAGTAAGATCACATCCCTTCCTGCTTTGTACCTTCCAGGGGCTCCCCACTTTTCTCCGTGTCTAAGCCCAGTGCCCCGCAGTGCCTTCTGGGCCCTAGATGACCTTTCCAGCCACCCAGCCACCTCCTTCTCGCCTCCTTGCTTTCTACAGCCACACTGACCGTGGCTCTGTTCACTGGAGCTCACAACACACGCTTCTGCTTCAGGGCCTTTACAGGGGTTGTTCCTTCTGCTGGGAATGCTTTTCCCCCAGATAGCAGCATCACTCACTGCCTCCCCTTGTTCAAATCTTTCCTCAGAAGTCACCTTTTCCATGAGGACTACCTCGACCACTCTATTTGAATATCCTTCCCCACTCCTTATCCCCACAGCCTGCTCCGTTTCCCTCCCGCTGCTCATCCCTATCTAGCACACTGGAGTATTCATTGTTTATTGTTTTTGTTCATTGCTTATTGCCCACCCCTCCTCCACAAAAGCAGGAATTCTTGTCTGCTTGTCTGCAGCACCTAGACTGGTGACTGGCACTTACTAGGGACTCAGTAAGTCAATAGCCAAGAAAGGAAGGCATACGTGAAAGAAGATTTAGTGCTCAAATAAAACCTTACCAGATTTAATCTGACATGTTTGATGAGAAACATATTTAGTATTACAATATAGGCTTATTAATCAAGAATGATCATATTTCTCCAATTAATATATACCCAGAGTTAAGCCAGATATTTTGTGTTTCTCCTTCTCAATTGCTAGTACCATATATAAAGATAGCTTGAATAACAGTCGGTAATAATACCAACTGTGAGGCAAGGATACTGGACCCGATAACTCGGCCCCCTGAGATTTTAGCTACTTCCTACCCCTCAATGCACTCATTTCCTTGCCCCACCAAACCTCTGTTCTGTGGTCGCTGCTGCAGGCCACGCTGTGTGTCCCCTTCCTTCACAGGGAGAGGGGAGGGGAACGGAGACGAGGAAAATCAGACTGCCTTTTGATGAACTCCTTCTTCAAGCAGGTTGCCTTCCAGGTAAACTTTAATATTAGAATCACATAAAAAATATATAAAACTTTTGAAATGAGAGCCCTTAGGAAAGAGGTCTTGTGGAATTCGAAACCCTCGATGGGTTTATTGATTTCAGCTTTCACCGGGCACACATGGCCACCTTCACAGATCAGAGCGCTAACTCCTCCCAGTGGCTTCTCTCCGTGGACGCCATCATGAACCAAATGAGGGGCTGGAGGAGCCTCCAGATAGGCGTCAGTGCTAATCAGCAGTGGCATCAGTGTAATTCTTAGCATCCAAGTGTTTTATTTTCATATGCTGCCTGAGAAGCTGGCCCAGGCCTCTCTGCTTCCCCATTTTTTTTTTTTTCATTCGTAATAGATTTTGTAAGTCACCAGTTGGCAGACAGCCAGGATGGGTTTGCTTTCAGTGGAGCGACGAACTCATGTCACTCTGTGATGTCTCCCTGTGCTCGCCTGTGTACCCTCGTCCTGCAGGGCATGAGTCTTCTGTGAAATTGTGGGATGTCCTTTCTGGGCTCTGCTGCCCTTCTTGGCACCGTGGACGCATGCGTCACATTCCTTGTTCACATGATCTGATCATCAGTCACAGGGATTCAGTTTCATAGTTGCCGTGTGCTAATTACTACTCTATTTGATTGACATTGTCTCCTATGTATCTGCTGATGAGTACAGTACTGGACACGATTTTTCTTCTTCAATATTTGTTAATGTTTATTCTATTATTTTTGAGAGAGAGAGAGAGAGAGAGAGAGTGTGTGTGTGAGCAGGGGAGGATCAGAGAGAGAGAGAGGAAGACACAGATTCCAAAGCAGGCTCCAGGCTCTGAGCTGTCAGCACAGAGCCTGACTCGGGGCTCGAACCTACAGACTGGGAGATTATGACCTGAGCTGAAGTCAGATGCTTAACCGACTAAACCACCCAGGCGCTCCAGTACTGGATATGCTTTTAAACATTTATCATTAAAATTCATTATAAATGTACCCCACAGCAAGTCTTCTTGTTTGTATAGGATCTCTTGTCTACTGCCAGTAGGTGGGGGCTGCTGGCCACCACTCAAGTGTGACTCGTCCTAACTGAGCTGTGTGGCTGGCTGTCCTGCCACTCGGTCAGGATTTGTGGAGTGGTTGAGTGGGTTGTGTCTGGATTATTCAAGACTTCAGGAAATCCCTTCTCAGTTGTGAATTCTTAGGATTCCTTAAACAGGTGTCAGAACTTCTCTTTCCAAAATTCTGAAGGAAGGGGCTCTTGGGTGGCTCAGTTGGTTAAGCATCTGACTCTTAGTTTTGGGTCAGGTAGTGATCTCTCGGTCCCTGAGATCGAGCCCCTCATTGGGGAGGGCTGATAGTGCGGAGCCTGCTTGGTATTCTCTCTCTCTCTGTTCCTCCCCCACTCGTGCTCTCTCTCTCTGTCTCAAAATAAATAAATAAACTTAAAAAAAAAATCTGAAGAAGCCTTTAAGGTGGGTTTTCCTGATGACCGTACAGTTCTATTGGAGGGCTGTTCTTTCACAGGAAATAAGGACAGCGGGGCCCTCGAGGTCATGAGTGACATTGTGCTGTCCATTCCGCCTTGTAGATGAAAATACTGAGGCAATATCTTTTGGGCAAACTGACAAGCACCTGTGAAGGGGTTATGCCTTGTGCTTGCTTGCTCCATAATTTCTATTGCATTCTCCATTCTTTACTCTTTTAATGTACTTTGGCCCAAATGGCCCTGTGCTTTGATTAAATCTGTCTTCAGAAAATAGGTGATTGTGGAGTTTGTGGGAGTCATTCTGAGCGTGCAGGTATGCATTGTGTAGCAGACACTTAACTGACTGAGCCACCTAGGCACCCCTTGCCTCTGTCTTCCGCTGCCAGTGCAGGTCCAAGCCTCTGCCGTCTACTTCTGGTGACTGCAGTGCCTCCTTGCGGCTCCCCACTCAGCTTCTTTAATATGGAGATCGGCATGTCACACCTGTCCTTAAGATCCTGCCCTCTTTTCCTTCCTTCATGTGATCTGCCCCTCTGACCTCAGGTCTCTCTTCCCCTGGCACTCTTTGGCTTGTTCCCCCTGCCCAGCAGCCTCTCGGGCCCCCCGATGGTCTTCCTGCTACACGAGGATGCTCCCAGCACAGCACCTGGGCCCTGGTCTGCCCCACGCCTCCTGCCCCCAGATGTTCTCATGGCTCCCTCTCTCTCACCTCCTTCGCTTTTCCTCAGATCCCAGCTTCTCAGAGAGAACCTCCTGGACCATTCTGTTTAAAACAAGGCTTTTCCTGATAGGATCTTGAAGAGATGCCTGTACTTCCATGTTAATTGCATTATTCACAAAAGCCAGGATATGGAAGCAACCTAAGTGTCCACTGACAGACAAAGACTTGTGGTATACCCACATGGAATACTAATCAGCCTTAAAGAGGGAGGAAATCTTGTCATATGCTACAACGTGGATGAACCTTGGGGATATTAAGTAAAAGAAACAGTCACAAAAGGACAAATACTCTATGATTACACTCATATGAGATCCCAAGCACTGGGGAGGGGCAGTGGGCAGTTGTTTTGTGGGTGGAGTTTCTGTTGTACAGCAGTACATAGAGCTAACACCACTGACTATAGCCTTAAAAATGGCTAAGATGGTAAGTTTTATATTATGTGTTCTCTACCACTGTATAAAAAGCAGAAATAAAGAAAAAACTAGGCCTTCTCTGTCACTCCCTGTTCCCGCATTTAGTACTCTTTTTCTCCCCCCTGGAGCACCTGCCACTTTCTTATGTGCTTAACTTACTCCCTTAGGACGTCTCCCTTCTAGAACATAAACTGCACAAAGGTGAGATTGTTATTGGTTTTATTCACGGATCGTCTAAAACAAAATCCAGGCACTGATCAGACACTTCATAAATATGTGTCGATTACATGAATGTGCCCCAAATCTTGGCACAGCTAGACCTCAGAGACCAGGACATGGACGTGGGGGTGCTTCTGGTGATGAGTGTGTGCCTGTTAAGCTGAGGGTTTGTGCTCGGGTAGGAATGCTCCTTGTAGAATAGGGACAGACGAGTCAGGGTCTAGAAGGTATGCTGTGAGTGTGTGTTTAAAAAATAATTTTTTTATTTTAAGAGAGAGGGAGGAGGGGCAGAGAGCAGGAGAGAAAGAATACCAAGTTGGACATGGGGCTCCATCTCACAACCGTAATATCATCATGACTTGAGCCCGAATCAAGAGTCAAATGTCTAACCAACTGAGCCACTCGGGTCCCCCTGGAATGGGTGCTGCATGTTTTTAAATCGGAGCTGAGGTTGTTTGTATTTGTGGTTTTGTACTGTTTGTGATAAAGAGTTCCCCAAACTGTATGTGCGTCAGGCCCCATAAAACTATGACCTCCCTTTGGGGCTCCTGGGTGGGCTCAGTTGGTTAAGCATCCAACTCTTCATCTTGGCTACGGTCACAATCTCACAGTTTCATGGGTTCGAGCCCCACATCGGGCTCAGGGCTGACAACAGAGTCTGCTTAGGATTCTCTCTCCCTCTTTCTGTCCCTCCCCCCTTGGCTGAAATGAGAATCGCCTGTTTGTCCCTACATGCCTCAGGCTGTGTGTTATGCAGCATCCCTCTAGTATGGCGGGGTGTGTGCATCACAGCAGGTGTATGTTTCCCTCCTCTGTGGACAAGGTAGAGGAGACCTGGATTTTGCAGAGGGAAGAATCCTGCATTCTGTTTGCTTCTTGCTTGATGGTAATGCAGATCAATGGTTTTCAAACTAGGTTCCAAGGAAGCATAGGGGTTTGTCATTCCTTTTCAAAGACAGCACTTTAACTTTTAGTTAGATGCTCAACCTAATGGTTTATTTGGCAGAGAGTTCTGTTGCATATGGCTTTAAGGTCCTTGGAGCCAGGTATTCTAACTGAGTTTGTCAGTTAGCCCCTCTACTGCTGGGTAGTTCAAAGCAGGTGGCCCTGAGATTCTTTCTTTTGCCATTTTCAAAGGGCAGGGAGTGCATATCTAGAACACAGCAATGAATGGAAAACAACTTTTCCTTAAGGTTCAGTACTTAAGGCTAAGGCATCACACAAAAGGCGATGTTTAAAGAGGGATTTAAAAAGAAAATCTCACTGCAGATGAAAAGAGGCTGACTTTCTAAAGAACCTGACAGATTCCAGAGAAAAGAGAATCCTTGGGTGAATATTCCTGTAGCATTTATAAAACGCTGAAGCTCACCATTTATGAAGGGCAGTGGCTTAAATTGCTGAGTTCATCAGTGGGGTGGGCGTATGACCAGGTACGATCATTAGAGGGGTGGCAGGTGTATTAGCTTGGATGTCCATAACAAAATACCACATACTTATGGAGGCTGAAAATCCAAGATCAAGGTGCCGGCAGAGTCATTCCCTGATGAGACTGACTTCCTGGCTTTCAGATGGCCACCATCTTGCTTTGTGCTCACTTGGTAGAGAACACTCTCTCTTCATCTTCTTATAAAGCCACAAATCCCACTGTAGGGGCTCTATTCTCTGACCCCATCTGCCCCTAGTCACCTTCCTAAGGCCCCACTTCCCAATACCATGATACCACGGGCTCAGGGCTTCAACATTTGAATTTTGTGGGCAGAGCATCAGGGTTGATAATTATGAGAGGGAGAGGGAAGATACTGATTTTATTACCTGGGTGTGAAGATCTAAGCTTGGTTTTGTCCTCACCTAAGTGGAAAATGTTTCCATCTCTCTTTTAAAGCAGTAAGCACAGACTTGTTAGATACTCTGTAGGTGCTTATTCTAAGGTAATATGTGGTCTTATTTATTTTTATTTTTTATTAAATAATATTTTTAATGTTTATTTATTTTGAGAGAGAGAGAATGCTTGCGAGCCAAGGGGGAGGGACGGAAAGAGGGAGAGAGAATCCTAAGCAGACTCTTGTCAGCCCAGAGCCCGATGTGGGGCTCGAAACCATGAAACTGTGAGATTGTGACCTTAGCCAAGATGAAGAGTTGGATGCTTAACCAACTGAGCCACCCAGGAGCCCCAAAGGGAGGTCATAGTTTTATGGGGCCTGACGCACATACAGTTTGGGGAACTCTTTATCACAAACAGTACAAAACCACAAATAAAAACAACAGCCCCCACCCAGCCTGGAGTATAGGAGGCCCTGAAGCTTAAGCTTCTTTAGGTTCACAGTAAATCCAATTGTCTCATTTTTTTTCTTTTAAAATATTGATTATTTGTCATTTTTGCTAATCTTAGCCATACTACCATTCACTGTAGAAAATTTGGAAAATACAGATGGGCTCAAAAACCTGCCCTAATTTCATAACTCTCAAATTATCGCTGCTCATATTTTATTATGCATAAGGTATTTTGATTCCAGGATGTGCATATTTTCACATTTCAACACTTCCAAAGCCTAGATGGGTCTGCACAATACACGATGTGTCAGCATTTGCCTGCGTGTGCCTTCTCTCCTGCGGCGTGACTAGTTGTTGTTGGCATCTTCAATATGCTGGAAGTAGGGGTTTGTCATCACATGTGTACTAAACTCTATGAGCATCCACCCAGGTTGGAGGTGATGGAGGACCAGAATCAGCGGTGTGGGTGACTGAGTGGGAACCATGCCCCCCTGCTGTCTCTCGTGTGCCTGTGGATGGAGGTCCAGTCCTGGGACGTGGCCAGCAGAGTGCTTTACCTTGCAGGGTTATTAGGGGATCGAATGAAACCATCAGGCATTAGACTATGCTTGTGCTTGGTGATTTGCTTGCACAGATCAATTCACAGATCTTTTGGAAGAGGTCTGTGATGGACAGGTACTTGGGAGAAGTTTGGAAACTCTGATACTCCGGGGAGGCTGCTCTTAGACTCCCGGTGACAAAATGAGCCCATTTCCCCACTTCTTCAGAAAGCCCACCTGACACCTGAAAAAAAAAATGTTTTTAAATGCGAGCTGTTTTCCCAATGTGGGGCATGAACTCATGACCCCAAGATCAAGAGTCGCATGCATGCTCTACTGCCTGACCCAGCCAAGGCATCCTGTGAAAGTGTTTTTTAAGTACTTAAATATTCATCTATACATCATTTGAGTGTCTGCATTCACATCTACTACTGTAGAGTCATGGTTTAACAAATCCCCATTTACCCAAAGTTGTTGGGAAGTTTGGTTGTTTCCTTTTTTTTTTTAATTTTTAAAAAATATTTATTTATTTTTGAGAGACAGAGAGAGACAGAGCATGAGCAGGGGAGGGGCAGAGAGAGAGGGAGACACAGAATCTGAAGCAGGCTGCAGGCTCTGAGCTGTCAGCACAGAGCCCGACGTGGAGCTCAAACTCACAAACCACAAGATCATGACCTGAGCCAAAATTGGACGCTTAACCGACTGAGCCACCCAGGCGCCCCTGTTTCCTTTTTATCTAAAAGGTGGCTTGGCACTGTGCATCTTTGTATCAAAGTGTTCGCACAACCTCAGGACAATCTCATTAGGATAAATTGCCAGATTAGAACTGCTCCCACCAAGGGAGATTTATGTTTTCAAGGCTTTATAAGGGCAAAATGTGACAGTGCTGCTGTCTCCGAACCTTTGTCAGCCTGGGGTACTGCTGTGGGAGCAGGGTCGCCATGGGGGTGGGGCGAGATGTCAAAGCTTCCAATTCAGTAGCTGAAAGCTGTTAATACATTATTATTAGTGTTTTCTGATTTGCTTATGACTGTTTCTACCCTCTTTGTTGGCAAGTATCTTGTTTTTTTTTAATATTCAAATATTCAAATATTTCTTCCACTCAGGTTCTTAGCTTCGCCTCAGAGAAGAAAGGTCAGAGAGTGATCCTTGCCGTAAGCATATGTGCACAACGCAGAATTTAGATGCCTAAACTTTGAAATATTTGCGTCCATTCCTCACAGTATTTTTAAAGAATGAAAACATTGCAGAGCCAGTTATGTCGTTTGTCTTCTCCCCCAGCCTGTGTGTTCCTTTCAAAACCAAAGAGAGCGTTGCAGAACAAACATGCAGTGCCTATCCATGTGCTTAAAAAATCACACAAGTGGGATTCACTGCTTGCATCGTTCTGAGACTTGCGTGCAGCATTTTGTGTTGTGTTCCTTATCCATCCAGGTTTTCTGGGTTCCTTTACCACCTGTTTAGAATTCCTTTGTGAGAATATGTCCTTGGTCATCTGCATTGTGCCATGATGACCTTTCGGCTTGTTTCTGGTGTTCTGCCTTTACAGCATGGCTATAGGGAATGTCCTCTCCTGTGTCCCCTGTGCTGAGGCACACACATATTGGCAGAGCATGTATCTAGAAGTGGAATTTCTGGGTCACGGGGAATGGGCACCTTAATGTTACCGAGATTGCTAGATTGCTTTTCCAGTTGTTCAGATCAATTCGTACTCCTAGTAGAGGCCAAGAATGGTTACTGTTTTCCCACTTCCTCAGTAGATGTTGTGGGACCCAACTTTTATAGTTTTAACAGAAAGAAAATGGGGCACCTGGGTGGCTCAGTCAGTTGAGCATCCAGCTCTTGATTTCAGCTCAGGTCGTGATCTCACGGTTCGTGAGCTCAAGCCCCACATTGGGCTCTGTACTGATGGTGTGCAGCCTGCCTGGGGTTCTCTCTCTCCTCTCTCTATCCGTCCCCAGCTCACAAGTGCGTTCTCTCTCTCTCTCAAAATAAATGAATAAACATTAAAAAAAAAAACAAAAATAAGATAACTTTATAAATACAAATTTAGTCATGAAAGTGGGTATTTACTTAGAATCAGATAATAAATCACAAGTTACACATTAAAACAAATGCTTCGAAATGTACCAAATATATCACACGATCCAGAAAAATAACATTTGAGAAAATTTAAGAATTGCGTGGTACGCCTCTATGATAGTTTTCTATATTATGAGACCACATATCCTTTGATTTGTCTATTCATACGACAGTGATTTTGTAATTTACTTTTCTCCAGATTCTGAAAAGATATTTAGTTGTTTCTCTCTAGCATCACTGATTAAAATGATTCTGTTATTTTCATGTTTTGTTACTGAGATAGTCTCATAACAAAACTCACCATTGTAAGGTGCACAATTTATTGATTTTTCAGTATATTTCAGTATTGTGCAGTCATTACTACTATCTAATTCCAGAACATTTCCATGAACCCCAAAAGAAATTCCGTACCTATTAGCAGTCACCTCCAGTTTTTCGTTTACTCCCAGCCACTGGGGACTACTAATCTACTTTCTGTTTCTATGCTTTTGCCTGTTCTAGACAGTTCATATAACAGGATTCTTACAATATGTACCTTCTGTGTCTGGCTTCTGTTACTTTGCATAAATGGCTTTGAGGTTCATCCCTGTTATAGCATGAAATAGCACTGCCTTCCTTATAATGGCAAATGATTTCTGTATATCTAGGTGTAGAAATGTTGAGTTCAATGGTAATTCTGTGTTTAACATTTTGAGGAGCTGCCAGGCTTTTTTTCAAAGCAGCAGTACTGTTTTGCATTCCCACCATGAAGGTATGAGAGTTCCAGGTTCTCCATAGCCTCACCAACACTTGCTATTTTCCTTTGATTGTTTTTTTTGTTTGTGTGAATTAGTATCTCATAGTTTTGATTTGCATCTCTCTAAAGATGTTGAACATCATTTCATGTGCTTACTGTCCACCTGACTATCTTCTTGGGAGAAATTTCTAGTCCAATTATTTGCTCGTTTTTAAATTGGGTTATTTATCTTATTGTTGAGTTGTAGCAGATTTTTATATATTCTTGATATTATACCCCTATCAGATATATGACTCGTAAATATTATAAATGTCTTTAATTCTGTGTGTTGTCTTCTTATTTTCTTTTTTTAAAGTCATTTTTAAGCAATCTCTACACCCACTGTGGGGTTCAGACTCACAACCCCAAGATCCAGAATCACATGCTCTACTAACTGAGTCAGACAGGTGCCCCTGTCTTTTAACCTTCTAAATAGTATCCTTGGATGCTCAGAACTTTTAAGTTTTTATGAGGTCCAGTTTATTTATTTTTTTCTTTGCTTCTGTGTGCTTTTGGTGTCCTATCCAAGAAACTGTTGTTTAACTCAAAGTCATACAGATTTATACCTATGTTTTCTTCTAGGAGTTTTATAGTTGTAACTCTTGTATTTAGGCTTTTGATCCATTTGGAGTTAATATTTTCTTTTTTTAAGTTTATTTATTTATTTATTTTTTATTAGTAATCTCTATACCCAGTGTGCGGCTTGAACTCATGAACCCAAGATCAAGAGTCATATACTCTTCCAACTGAGCCAGCCAGGTGCCCCTGGAGTTAATATTTATGTATGGTGTAAGATACGGGTTCAGTTTCATTCTTTTGCATGTGGATATCTAGTTGGAAAGATCTTATTAGGAGATTATCCTTTCTCCATTGAATGGTCTTAGCCCCCTTGTTGTAAACCAATTAGCCATAGATCTATGGGTTTATTTCTGGATTCTCAGTTCTATTTCATTGATCTATTCAGCTGCTCTTATGCCAATACTACACTTTTGATTACTGTAGCATCATAGTAAATTTTGAAATCAGAAAGTGTGAGTCCTTCAACTTTGTAGGTTTTTGTCAGGGTTGTTTTAGCGAGTTTGGGTCTCTAGCGTTTCTGTATCAATTATAGGATTTGTTTGTCAGTTTTTGGAAAATATACAGCTGGTATTTAGATACAGATTGCATTGAATCCATTAGCGAACACAGGCTGTCTTCCCATTTATTTAAGTCTTTTTTAACTTTATTTAACATTGTATCTTAATTTTCATTCTATAGGTCTTGGACATCATTGGTTAAATTTGTTCCTGTTGCTGCTATTGTTAATGGGATTGTTTTATTGATTTCATTTCAAATTGTTCATTGTTAGTGTATAGAAATACAGCTGATTTTTTTATATTGAACTTGTATCCTGTCATGTTGCCAAACTTGTTTACTAGCTGTGTGTGTGTGTGTGTGTGTGTGTGTGTGTGTGTGTGTGTGTATTCTTTAAGGTTTTCTATATAAGATCATGTTACATGACAACAGAGATAGTTTTACTTCTTTTTTTCCCAAGCTGCATGCATTTTATATAATTTTATTGCTTACAACTTCCTTGCCCTGGCGAGAATCCCCAGTACGATGTTGTACAGAAGTGGACATCCTTGTCTTCTTCCTGATTGTTGGGGGAAGCTTTCAGTCTTCCCTCATTAAGCATGATGTTAGTGAAGAGGACCTGAATAGACATTTTTCCAAAGACATATGGATGGTCAGCAGACACATAAAAAGATGCTCAACATCACTAATCATCAGGGAAATGCAAAGCAAAACTGCAATGAGATATCATGTCCCATCAATCACAGTGACTAATATCAAAAAGACAAGATACAATGAGGATGTGGAGAAAAAAGAACGCTTGTGGACTGTTGGTGGAAATGTAAATTGATATAGCCACTATGGAAAACAGTATGGAAGTTCCTCAAAAAGTTAAAAATAAAAATACCATTCAATCCTGTAATTCCACTATGCAGTATTTATCCAAAAAAAATGAAAACACTAATTCAAAAACATAAATGTACCACTATGTTTATCGCAGCATTATTTACAATAGCTATGACGTAGAAGCAACCTAAGTGCTCATCCATAGATGCATGGCTGAAAAAAGATATGGTGTATATATACACTGGAATATTAGTCATAAAAAAGAATGAAATCTATTCCATTGGTCTATGTGTCTGTTTTTGTGCCAATACCATACAGTCTTGATGATTACCGCTTTGTAGTAGAGGTTAAAGTCTGGGATTGTGATGCCTCCCGCCTTGTTTTTATTCTTCAGTACTATTTTGGCTATTCGAAGTCTTTTGTGTTTCCATACAAATTTTAGGATTGTTTGCTCTAGCTTTGAGAAGAATGCTGGTGCAATTTTGATTGGGATTGCATTGAATGTGTAGATTGCTTTGGGTAGTATTGCCATTTTAACGATATTTATTCTCCAGTGAAGAAATGGGCAGAAGATATGAATAGACCCTTCTCCAAAGAGGACATGCAGATGGCCAACAGACACATGAAACGATGCTCAAAGTCACTCATCATCAGGGAAATACAAATCAAAACCACACTCAGATACCACCTTACATCGGTTCGAGTGGCTAAAATGAATAAATCAGGAAACTATAGATGCTGGCGGGGATGTGGAGAAGCAGGCACCCTCCTACATTGTTGGTGGGAATGCAAACTGGTGCAGCCACTCTGGAGAACTGTGTGGAGGTTCCTCAAAAAAATGAAAATAGAGCTACCCTATGACCCAGCAATAGCACTGCTAGGAATCTACCCAAGAGACACAGGAATGCTGATGCATAGGGGCACATGTACCCCAATGTTCACAGCAGCACTTTCGACAATAGCCAAATCATGGAAAGAGACCAAGTGCCCATCAACTGACGAGTGGATAAAGAAGATGTGGTACATATATACAATGGACTACTACGTAGCAACGAGAAAGAATGAAATCTGGCCATGTGTAGCAACATGGATGGAACTGGAGGGTATTATGTTAAGTGAAATGTCAGTCAGAAAAAGACAGATACCATATGTTTCCACGAATAGGTGGACTTTGTGAAACTAAGCAAAAACCAGGGGGAGGGGAAGAGGGGAAAGGAAAAGAAGACACAGAGAGGAAGGGAGATAAAACATAAGAGACTCTCAAAGACTAAGAACAAACTGAGGGTGAGGGGGTAACGGAGTGGGGAGAGGAGGTGACGGGCATTAAAGAGGGCACATGTTAGGATGAACACTGGGTGTTTTATGTAAACCAATTTGAAAATAAACTATTATAAAAAAAAAGAATGAAATCTTGTCATTTGTGACAACGTGGATGTACCTAGAGGGTATCATGCTAAGTGAAATAAGTCAGACAGAGAAAGACAAATACCACATGATTTCACTTATATAGGGAATATAAAAAAGAAAACAAACAAAAAAAGAAACAAATAGAAACAGAAGTAGACTCATAAATACAGAGGATAAACTGGTGGTTGCCAGAGGGGTGAAGGGTAGGAGGATGGGCATGACAGGTGAAGGAAGCTAATAGGTACAAATTTCCAGTTACAAAATCAATAAGTTATGGAGATAAAAAGCATAGCATAGGGTATATAGTCAGTAATATTGTAATAAAAATGGTAACTATGGTTATTGCATTGCATAATGTAAAGAATTGTGAATTCACTATGTTGTACCCCTAAAACCAATATAATATTATGTTACCTATATACTTCAGCAGTAAAAGAGTACAATGTTAGCTGTCAATTTTTCACAGATGCCCTTTATTATATTGAGGCAGTTTCTTTGTATTTCTAGTTTGTCAGATGTTTATAACATGAAATGATATTGGAATTTAGCAAATACTTTTTCTGTATCTATTGATAAATGTAGGTTTTGTGGCTTATTTTATTAATATGGTGTATTTTATTTTATTGATTTTCATATGTTAGACTAACCTTATATTTCTGGGAGAAATACCACTTTGTTATGGTGAGTAACCTTTTCTGTATGTTATTGGATTCAATTTGCTAATTTTTTTGAGGATTTTTGCATCTATATTTACAAGGGATATTGGTTTGAAGTTTCTTCTGAAGTCTTTGGCTTAGGTATCAGAGTTTTACTGGTCTTATAGAATGAATTAGGAAGTGTTCACTCTCCTATTTTTGGAAGAGTTTAGAAAAGATTATTGGTAGTACTTCTTTAAAGGTTTTGTAGAATTTATCAGTCAAGCCATCTATCTGGTCCTGGGCTTTTCTTGTTGGAAGTTTTTTGATTCCTGACTGTCTTAGTCAGTTTGAGCTGCTATAACAAACACTATAGACTGGGTGGCTTAAGTAACAATATTTATTTGTCACAGTTTTGGAGGCTAGGAAGTCTAAAATCAAGGTGCTAGCTGATTTGGTTTCTGGTAAGAGCTGTCTTGGAGATGGCTGCTTTCTTACTATTATTGTCATATGGCTGAGAGAGAGAGAATCTCTTTCATAATAATTCTCTTTTCTTAATAAGGTCATTGATCTCATTCATGTGGGCTCCACTGTCATCCCCTAAGACCCCACCTCTTCATACCATCACATTGGGATTGGGGCTCCAATATATGAATTTGGAAGAGACACAAACGTTCAGTTCATAGCACTGACTCATTCTCTTTATTTGTTACTAGTCTGTTTATGTTTTCTATTTCTTCTTGAGTCAGTTTTGATAGCTTGTGTGTTTTTGGCAATTAGTCTATTTCATCTGGGTTATCTGATTTTTTAAATCAACTTTTCATAGTTTTTCCTTAGAATCTTATTAGTTTTTGTAATTTTGGTATTGATTTTCTTTGGTATTTTTCCTTTGGTTGGTTTAGCTGAAGTTTGTCAATTTTGTTGCTCTTTTCAAAGAACCAGCTTTTGGTTTTATTGATTTTCTCTATTTTTTTTTCTCTTTCTCCCTTTCATTTTTTTCCATTATTCTCTTTTTCTTCTGTTTGATTTAGGTTTTTTTTCCTCCCTAGTTCGTTATGGTAGAAGATAAGAAGAAGATTATCGATTTGAGATATTTTTTCATTTTTAGCATAGGAGTTTCCAGGTATAAATTTCTTTCTAAACACTACTTTCATTTAGAGGGAGGAAACTCTTATAAATGATTAAAGTTTGGTATGCTGTGTTTATTTTTTTGTTTATCTTAAAGTACTTTCTAATTTTCCCTGTAATTTCTTTGACCCATTTGTTATGTAGGAGGGCGTTGTTTAATTTGCATATATTTTGGATTTTTCCAAATTTACTTCTATTATTTTTCGACTTACTATGGTCAGAGAACATACTTTGCATGATTTGAATATTTTAAAATTTATAGAGACTTGTTTTGTAGCTTAATATATGTTCTATCCTGGAAAATGTTCTATATGCACTTGAGAAGAATGTGTATTCTGGTGTTTTGGGGTTGAATATTCTATAGATGTTTGTTAAATCTAGTTGACTTACAGTGCTGTTCAGATATATTCTTTCCTTGCTGATGCTCTGTCTCATTCTATTATTGAAACTGAGATATTGAAGTTTCCACGTATTGTTGAACTGTTTATTTCTTCATTTGATTCTGTCATTTTTTGCTTTATATACTTTAAGATTATGTTGTTAGGTATGTGTATATTTATAGCTGTTACATCTTCATGATGGATTAACCTTCTTCTTATTATATAATGTTCTTCTTTGTCTCTAGTAACGGATTTTACCTTGAAGTCTATTTGGTCTCATACTTTAGTTCTTCTTTGGTTTCTGTTTGTATGGAATAGCTACTTCCATCCTTTTACTTTCAACCTATTTCTGTCTTTTAATCCAAAGTGAGTCTTATAGGCAGCATATAGTTTGGTCATGTTTTCAAATCCATTCTGCCAATCCCTGCTTTTTGGGGGGAGCATTTAATCCATTTATATGGTATGTAATTACCAATAAGGAAGAACTTACTTCTGCCATTTTGCTATTCATTTTCTATACATTTTGTGTCTTTTTTGTTTCTCTTTCCTCAATTATGGTCTTTTTTTCTGTTAAATATTTTATAGGGTACCATTTTTATTCCTTTGTTGTTTCTTTTGTTGTATATTTTGAGCCAGTTAGTGGCTGCTCTGGAGTTTACAACTAACATTTTGAGTTGTAACAAAATAGTTATTATTCATACCAACCTAATTTCATTTGTGTACAAAAACTTTGCTCCATTCTCTTGTCTCTTACTGCTGCTATTGTCACAAATTGTATCTTTATACATCATTTGCCCATCAGCATAGACTTATAATCATCACTTCATGCAGATGTGTATTAAGTAAGATAGAAAGAAAGGAATTACAAACAAAAATGCATTTATATTGTGTTTTATTCTTAGCCATGTAGCTTAGTGGTGTTCTCTATTTCTTCTCATGGATTCAGGTTACTATTTAGTGTCCCATCACTTCTGCCTGAAGAACTTCTTTTGGCATTTCTTGTAGGGAAGCTATGAACCCTCAGTTTTTGTTTGTCTGGAAATGTTTTAGTGTCTCCTTCATTTTTGAAGGACAGGTTTTGCTGGATAGAGAATTATTCCTTGACAGCTGTTCTTGTCTTCTTAACTTCAGCACTCTGAATATGTCATCCCATTGCCTGATGGTCTCCATGGTTCCTGATGAGATATTACCCTTTAGTCTTAGTGAGGATAACTTACACATGATGAGTTGCTTCTCATTTGCTGCTTTCTTTCAAGATCCCCTCCTGGTTTTTGCTAGTTTGGTTATGGTATGTTTAGGTGAGTGAGTTTATCTACTTGAGCTGCTTGCTGAACTCTCCCTAGGTTTGTATAATCTTTGAATGCTATATGTAGATAATCATTTTGTTAGTAAATAACGATAACATCTTTTTCTAATCCTTATTAATCTTAATGTTTCTCTCTTTTAATTCCTTGTCTTTACTGGGAATACTTCTAAATACTCAGCATTAAGTGTGCTGCTTGCATCAGGATTTGAGAAGTTCTCTTTATAAGTTGAAGTGAGATGTCTGGGAACATGGGAAACACTTGTCGTTGAATTATTAAGTAAGTTCATTAAGTTTGACTTTAATTGAATTTGCTGTCATTTAAAATAACTTATTTCTACATAAACTAGAAATACTATTTTAACAGTGGGTGGTATGCTTGATAATACATAGAAAATTTTCATTGCCTTTTCTTTCTCATCAGGAAGCTCTACCCCTATATTAATATTTTCAACACTTGAAGTCATAATGAAGACAGATTGTAGACTTCTGGCAGCCTCTCTCCGTGTTCCCCATGGCTTTAAAAGTATCTCTATGGGTCCTTAGAGTTCCATAAAACACTTTGACAACCTGATCTAGACCTCCTCTCCTTTCACATAGAGGGTAACTGGGACTCACCCATATCATGTGGAAATTGTAGAGTCATAACTAGAACCAAAGTATGTTAGAACAAGGTGCTTCCCACTAACAGGTGTGAACTGAATACTAAGTCTAATTACTAACAGGTGGTAATCAGTGATTCCTTATCATACGCTGAGGTTTTAGTCATGTTGCTACTCTTAGTCTTCACAACAACTTTGCAGTCTGGGAATTATCTCTTTCATTTTGCAGGTGATTAAACGAAGAGTTTGAGGAATTCAGTAAGTTACATGTGGTAAACGTGGGTTTGGCGTAGGTTCTGCTTGAGGTTGTTTTTTCCTGCCTGAGAATTTTAGCTGCCCCTGCCCACCCAGAAACCCACAAACTAAACAAAATTCAAACCACCAGTAGAAATAAAAGTGTCGTGCCAGATGGCTAGCACGCTATAACAGGTTGGGCCTTGCTATTTGATTGTAAAAAATACAAGTTTGAAATCCTGAGTTTTTGATTCTTTGGGTAACTAGTGCAAGAAAAGAACAGTCAGATAGCTAGTGTGGGAAACGTTTTGAGTTTACTTTGTTCTTCCTTTAAATCAGAGGCTACATGCATTTAAAGGGCTCTCGAAGACCAAACCTGGGGGACCTTACGGTTCACAGATTTGGAAATTAAAATTCCAGGGAGCAAATTAATTGATTTTTTTTCTAGAAAGTGTAGATAGTTAGACTCAGCAGGCCCAGACATGTTCACTGATGAGGCAAGATGGACAGCCGTTGACTGTACTCATTTTCCTTTGTTAAATTAAGTCTTTGGACTTCATGGAATCATTGAATTTTTTAGTACTGTAGAGCTCTTTAGAGAAAGTGACATCATAATTTCAAGAGAATTAAAATATTTTGACGAGTACGACATGCCTTAACATTTTTTATGATGATCTTTAGAGGAAAATCCTCAGGAAGCGTCTAAATCATCAGCTGTCTCCTCTTTTGGCATGGTGTAGTTGGAAGAAATATACCATCACAGGTTCTAATTGTGGAGCTGAATGACGAGTCCCAGAATCTGCACGTGTCACATGTTTCTGGCTTCGTGGGCTGCATCAGGCAATGGCAGGTCCACCTGGAGCGGTGATCTAAGTTCTCTCCCACAGAACTGCAGACCCTGATGGAGGGTTCCCCTTTAGGCTTGCATACAAGATATCCAGACAGATGCAAGGTTCTCTGTGGGAAATACTAATGTTCTTGTTAACTGAATCAGAATTGATACCAATAATTGATATGGAGACTGCATTTATTTCAATTTATAGAATAAAATTGGTTAAACCAGTTTGTAACTACTTTTTTTTATCCCTGTGAAATATCCACCCACAAAACCAAAGAAACGGTGAATACAAGCCCTCGAATGTGAGATTCTGTTGTGTTGCTGACTGCAAGTTGCTCTCTCTGTTGCCTGTTCATGCCCAAAGGGTAAGGTCTTACTTGGAATAGCAACTCACTATGTTAGATAGCTCTTAGCTCCATAAAGCATAATCTATATTGTGTTGCATTTTGGTATGTGTAAAAAAGCCTGATTAGCATTTTATCTTAAACCAAGGACCCCCTCTCAGATGCCTGTGGGCCAGTCTGGTAACTAAGGAGGGAGTGAGCAGGGGGCAGTCAGTGCTGCTTCTGATGCTAACGCTGAGTCAGCACTTCTGCCAGTTTGTCAGAAGTCAGAATTTTGTGCAGTTTTCAATTTTTAGTTTATTGAGGTGTAATTTACATAACATAAAATCAATCATTTTTAAGGGAACAGTTCACTGGCATTTAGAACATTCACATTGCTGGGCAAGCCCCTCTTGTATTTAGGCCCGAAACGTTTTCATCACTCTGAAAGGAAATTCCATATGCATTACCAGGTGTATCCTCTTTCTCCATTCCCCAGCCCATCGAAACCACCAGTCTGCTTTCTGTCTCTGTGCACCTACTGTGGCTATTTCAGATAATTGGAACCATACACTATGTGGTTCTTAATTTCTCCTTCATTTTTGAAGGATAGTTTTATAGGATACACAATTCCTGGTTGACAGCTTTTTTTTTTTTTTTTTTTTTTTGTCATAGCACTTTTAAAATGTTATCCTGGGAGGCCTGTGTGGCTTGGTCGGTTAAGCATCCAACTCTTGATTTCAGCTGGGGTTGTGATCTCGCGGTTCATGAGTTTGAACACTGGGTTCTGTGCTGACAGCATGGAGCCTGCTTCAGATTCTCTCTCTCTCCTTCTCTGCTCCTTCCCTGCTTGTGCTCTCTCTCTCTCTCAAAATAAATAAAAATAAATAAACATTAAAAAATGTTATCCCTTTACCTTCTGGACTGCATGGTTTTTGATGATAAATTAGCTATTAATTTTTTTTTTTTTTGAGGCTCATGTACATGAGGAGTCACTTTTCTCTTGCTGTCCTTGGCTTTTGACGGTTTGGTCATAATGTATTTCAGTGTGAATTCTTTTGTGTTTATTTTTCTTGGAGTTCACTGAGCTTCTTGAGTGAATGGATCTATACTCTCTATCAAATTGGGACTTTTTGGCCATTTCTTCAGATGTTCCTTATGCTCCATTATTTCCTGCCTTTCCTTCCGAGGTTCCTATTACACAGTTGACTTGGTCCTCCTGATGGTATCTTGAGGATTTCTTAAGCTCCGTTCATTTTCCTTAATTCTCTTTGCTTCTCAGAGTAGGTGTCTTCTCTTGTCTTATCTTTACATTGACTGATTCTTTCTTCTGCCTACTCAAATAGAAGCTCTCTGGTGAGTTTTAAAAATTTCAGTTAGTGCGCTTTTCAGCCTCTGTTTACTTGGCTCGTTTTAATAGTTTCTATTACTCTCTCCTCATAGTGAACACATCATTCTCCTGGCTTCTTCGGCTCTTTGTCCATATTTCCTTTAAGCCATTTAGCTTACTTAGGACAGTTGATTCAAAGTTTTTATGTGGTTGGACCAGCGTCTGTTTCCTCAGGGCCAGTGTCTGTTAATTTCTGGGAATGGACTATGCTTTCTTGTTTCTTTATGTGCCGCATAATTATTTTCTGAAAGCTGGACATTTTGAATATTTCATAGTCATAATTCAGGAGGTCAGGTGACTCTCTCTCCTTCAGATTTGGTGCTGCTTGCTCTCAGATCTGTTTGTTTGTTTAGTGAATATTAAAAAACTATTCTTGCGAGACCTGTCATATATAGTCTC
Organism: Paguma larvata; assembly: GCA_030068075.1. Classification (NCBI taxonomy): domain Eukaryota; kingdom Metazoa; phylum Chordata; class Mammalia; order Carnivora; family Viverridae; genus Paguma; species Paguma larvata. The sequence continues at coordinate 121,963,553 of CM057827.1, read as the reverse complement.
TGCAGGTTCTGTTAAATCTTGGTTTAGCTAGTGCTGTCACAGAGATTTCCTCGAGTTCCAGGAGGAGAGAGAAAGAGAGAAACAGACACCTCTCCTAGTCTTTGCAGAATGACTGTGTGTTGGAGCCCTCCTTAACTACCTAGCCAGGCTGTTTCAAACTCTTCCCTGGCCTTTGCTTGCTGGGAATACCATCCAGAAAAGAAAGATCAGTGTCTTCTCATGTCTTTTCTGAGCATGCGCCCTGCCCTGAATATACACATGGCTGTCTAAATTTCCCAGTATACATGGGTGGTTTTGAATGCCTAAATTACCCAAAGAAACTCCCCCTGCAACTTCTCCTTTTAGGCTTTTTGAAGCTCTGTTGTATACTTCAATGGTAATCTCCTGTCCCAGATTGCTGGCAATAGTTCACTTGCCTTACAGTGTTTTTAAGGGGCAGTTGCTGATCTTCTACCCTGAGAGAGTACCATGTTAGGTGACAAAGAGATGGACCCCTTGTGCCAGTTTGAATTTCAGACAACCTCTGGACAGGTTAGAACAGACACGGTTTTTTGTGAATAATGTCTGCTCTGCTCCTTCTGAAACAAGGGACCGGAGTTCTACACTGGAAACATGGGCTGTGTCTTTAAGACCGTTGCACCATTAAGCCAGAGAGGAGGGTGTCAAAATGCACAGAGCTTTCCTTCCATTTTTATGTTACCTTTCTTTTGTTTCAGTGTTCCTTTGGTTGCTGTGAACCTTTTACTGCTTTCCAGAATTCTGACAAAGTTGATTCTATTTTTGCTTGAGTTTTCAATGTTTCTGTGGAGGGATGGGACCTTGGAGCTGCCTACTGTGCCTTTTTGCTGATATTTCAGGCCAGAAGCCAGAAATATTTAGTTATTGGCAACAAGATATGTTTTGGCTTTTCAGAGTGAGGCTTAGGATTAAAGCTTTAAGGTCTTAAACAGGCTAAGTGCTCAATGAAACCCAACAAGAAATAGAACAATAGAAATTCTGACTCACAACTTTATGGTTTCTCCCCTGCTATGACCCTTAGCTTCTTTTGTAACTTTTGGTGTAATGATACATTCTTTTAAAAGGATTTTTCTTTCATATTGTAAGCAATAGATACTTTGTTACCTAATTTCATATTTCATTCAGTAAAGGATTTATTAAGGCAAGCTGTATGTGTAAGCTGTGGCAGGCCTCTGGGAAGCCAATGCATTTATAAATCAATGGGACAGCATCTTAGGGGAGTCTTTCTTTCTTTTCTTAATCAATTAAAATTATTATTAAAATATAGTTAAGATACAATATTATATTAGTTTAATCAGAGTCATTCAATAATTCTATACATCACTCCATGCTCACCACAATGATTCTAGTCATTGTGCAGTGTCATTACAATATTATTGACTGTGTTCCCTGCACAGTACCTTTCATCTTGCCATGACTTATTTATTTGATAACTGGAAGTTTGTACCTCTTGATCCCCTTCACCTATTTCACCCATCCTCTTCATCTACCTACTCTCTGGAAACCACCAGTTTATTCTCTGTATTTAAAAATCTGTCCGTTCTTTGTTTTGTTTTGTAGATTTTACATATAAGTGAGATCGTACAGTATTTGTCTTTCTGTGACCACTTACAAACCTAGATTTGTTTGCATGTAGGGTAAACCTTTTTCTTAGCAAAAGATAAGCAAATAAACATTGTAGGTATGTGTATGTGACATACAAATGATTATTTTCTGTTGGTTGTATCTGTGTTTGTTACAGTATATGTTTATACTGTTAATGTCTTGTGGTTTGATACTTAAAAGGTACAAAATTTTAACCTTCATGCAAGAATGCTCCCAGGCCTCCTGAACCTGTAGTGTTGGTGGCATGATCAGAGATGTATTCTGTGCCCAAAATAGACTCACACAAATATAGTCAGCTGATCTTTGGAGTCCTGGGCTGCCTTCTGAACAATTTTGGTTGCCCACGTGAAGATCTTGAAAGGGCCCCTCACCCCCACATGTAATCCATCCAACACACAGGCAGCTGTTGTGAACAGTGAGGGCCATGGGTAACTCTCCTTTTTAACAAAACGTTTTTGTTACTAGGTGTGAAGCTCAAGATGTTCTAGTTTGTGAAGGAGCATTCTTGCTGTCAACCTGCACTGTAGCAAATTAAAAGATTTAAAAAATCTTGACAACATTTTATCTGTTTATTCAGAGCATTGGCCTCCTGGGAGAGCCCTGGCTGCCCCCCTCCAGTTTGTGGGTATATATACCTGTCCATGCCTGTGTGTCCTGCAGGAACTTTAGGGCCATCAAGTAGCCAATTAGCAGTGATGTAATCATAGCATGAACGCTTTAAAGGAGGAATCACAGATTTTATAACAGCTGAAACTTAGGATCTAGACAGATCTAAAATTTCCAAAGAATTCATAAAGTCACCTGTTTTATAATTACTTTAAAACAGATAATGATCAGTAATCCCAGCAAGTGATTTTGTGGATATTGATAAACTTACTCTAAAGCTTAGATGGAGAGGCAAAAGAGCTGGAGTAGCCAATGTAATAATGAAGGAGAATGACCAAGTTGGAGGACCGATGCTACCCAACCTCAGGATGTACTATAAAGCTCTAGGAGTCAAGATGTTGGGGTAGAGGCAGAATAATATGCTAATATATGGATGGAACAGAATAGAAGTCCAAGAAATAGACTTATGCAAATGTAGTCAGCTGTTCTTTGACACTGGAACAAAGCCAGTGGAGAAAGGATAGTGTTTTCAGCAAATGATGCTGGAAAATTACTGGATAGCCACATGCAAACTCTTCACAAAAATTAACTAAAAGTGGATTATGGACCTAAATGTAATGTAAGATGTAAAGTTATAGAATTTATAGTAGGTCATGTAAGAGAAATCCTAAATGACTTTGGGTGTGGCAATGACCCTAAACACAACACCAAAGGCATGGTCCATGAAAAAATTGTCTTCATTAAAATTAAAAACTTGATGGGCACTGAGCAGGGCATGGGTTGGGATGAGCACTGGATGTTGTATGGAAACCAATTTGACAATAAAAAAATTATTAAAAAATAAATAAAATTAAAAACTTCTGCTCTGCAAAAGACACTGTCAAGAAAATGAGAAGACAAGTCACAGACAGGGAAAAAATATTTGCAAAAGTCATATCTGATAAAGGACTGTTATCCAAAATATTCAGAGAACTCTTAACACCAAAAAAATGAACAACCTGATTAAAAAATGGGCAAACTATCTGCACAAACACCTCGCCAAAGAAGACATACGGATGGCCAGTAAGAATATGAAAAATATTTCACCATCATATGTTGTTAAGGAATTTCGAATGAAAACAACAATGATCTGCTGTTGCACACCTATCAGAGTGGCCAACATCCAAAGTCCTGACACCATCAGATGCTGATGAGGATGTGGAGCAACAGGAACGCTCATTCATTGCTGGTGGGAATAAAGATGGGATAACCTCTTTAGAAGACAGTTTGGCAGTATCTTACAAAACCTAACATTCTCTTACCACACTAATCCAGCAACCATGTTTCTTGGCATTACCCAAATGAACCCAAAACTTTTGTCCACACAAAAACCTACACACGAATGTGTTCTTGACAGCTTTACTCATAATTACCAAATCCTGGAAGCAACCGAGATGTCCTCCAGTAGGTGAATGGATAAACAACGTAGGCACTTACATTTCATCGCTAGAAGAAATAAGCTATCAAGTGAGGAAAAGACTTAGAACTTAAAGCGTAGGACCTCTGGGTGGCTCAGTCAGTTAAACGTCCGACTTTAGCTCAGGTCATGATCTCAAGGTTTGTGATCTCAAGCCTCATGTTGGGCTCTGTGCTGACAGCTCAGAGCCTAGAATCTGCTTCGGATTCTGTGTCTCCCTCTCTCTCTGCCCCTCCCCTGCCCATGCCATGCTCTGTCTCTCTCTCTCAAAAATAAATGTTAAAAAATATATTTAAAAAAGAACTTTAAGTATCTACTACTACTAAATGGAAGAAGGCAACCTGAAAAGTTACATACTGTATGATTCCCCCCAAAAAAGCAAAACTGTAGAGACAATAAAAAACATTGATGGTTGACAGGGATTTGGAGGGAAGGAGGGATGAGTAGGTACAGTACAGGGGGATTTTCGTGTAGGGGAACTATTCTGTATGATACTATAATGGTGGATACATGTCAATATTTGTTCATTGAAACTCATAGAATGTAGAGCCCTAAGAACCCGAATGTGGACTGTGGTGTTGGAAGGATAATGGTGTGTCGATGTGGGTTCACCCACTGTAGCAATGTTTTACTCTGGTGGGGGCATCGATGATGGGGAGACCAAGTGTACGTCGGGGGGATTTGTGGGAACTGTACTTTTGCTTGATTTTTGTTGTCAACCCCAAACTGCTTTAAATAACAGAGTCCACTAATGAAATAAAATTTTAAAATGCAATGTTCAGGGCACCTGGTTGGCTTAGCTGGTTTTGCAAGCTGACTCTTGATCTTAGCTCGGGTCATGATCTCATGGTTCCTGATGGAGCCCCACGTTGGGCTCTGCACTGCTGGTGTGGTGTCTGCTTGGGATTCTCTCTCTCTCTCCGTCTTTCTCTGCCCCTCCCCTCCTCTCTCTCTCTCTCTCTCTCTCTCTCTCTCTCTCAAAACAAATAAACTTTAAAAAATGCAGTGTTCAGCAGTATTTGGGGCCAGAGGCAGGACCTGCTCATTCATCAAATCAGAGGAGCGGTGGAGCACTCCTAACAGGCAAAATGCCTAGGACCAACTCTGTGATTTATAAAGGAAGATTAAAGCTGCTCCTTTATTTATGGGCATCTCCTTGCCTTCAGCCCCCAGTGTGTGCTGAACCAGGATATGTTAGGCCTATAATTTAATATTTTTAATCTTTGTGCCATGTAAGTGTTTACTTCACAATTTTCATTAGGTCCTAAGTAGGTATGGTGGAATTGTAGCATGGATTCACACTAAGCTCAGATGTGGAGGGAGCGTGTCTATTCCTTCTTTCTTTGTATAACTGGTTCTTTGTAAAACCAGTCTATTTTATGTGTGAATCTGGCATCTGCTTGAAAGTTGGAGTATATTAAGCATGTAATTTAATATTTTTAATCTTTAATCTTTTAAAATTAATTTATTTCTGTTCAGTTCAAACATTCCTTAGGCCCTTCCCTACCACTTGAAGTGTGGCCCATACCTGGGAGTGTCTGCAGTTCGTGGGAACCTGCTAGAAATGCAGGACCTCAGGTCCCACCCCAGATGTGCCAAATCAGCACTTGCATTTTAACCATGTCCCCAGGGGATTCTGCCGGAGTCGTTCCTTGTTCCGGCGAATCTAGGGGTCCACGAAGGACGGATGGTCAGGAGAAATGAAGTGAGAGAGCCACGAGTGAGAAGGAATCTGATGACCAAGCAGGCAGCCTGGCAATTCTGGCATCTCTGTTTTGCTGGTCTCAGTGTCTTTATTTTTAAAGGTAGCGAGTGACATTACATCAGTGACAAGGCATTCTTTACAACATACATTGTTGTCACAAGACCCATGTAGTCATCTCTAGGTTATGGTATAAGGGAGCGTGGGGATGAGAATTACAAAATGATTTGCGAAATGTTAACCTCAGGGAGGTGCTCAATATTTGCTGCTGATAAACAGTGCTTCTGACTTTTGGGTGAGGCTAACCTTGGGGAAGGTCCTAAGTCTCTTTACAATCTTTCCCATCAGTGTGTTAATTCTGGGAGAAGCTTTACGGAGATGTGCCTTGAGGTTTTATGGTGGGGCTGAGGGGAGCGATACCTGCAGGGAAAATCTAATTTGGTTCCAGGAGTCTTGGGGCCTATGCCTCAATTTGTGTAACCTATCCCCCAAGAGGCAACCTTGAGGTTACTTCTGGCCAGGTTACTCTCACACAGATTTTATCCATCAAGACCAGGTCCCCTTTTCCATATGCCATAAAACCAAAGAGCATTATGTCCCTTAGGCCAATGTGAGCAATTCAAGAAATCCAGGCCTGAAAGATTGTTTAGAAGGAGGTAAAACTAGGCGCCAGTTTGGCTGGCGGGAGCTTTTGCTTCAACCTTTCCCACGCATGGAGGGGTCTCAACCTGTGAGCCCAAAATGGCTCCCAACAGGATTCCTATGCGTTCAGTTGTGAAAAGGACCCTAGAGGTACTTCTGGGCATCTCCCAGTTCTCAGCCTTCTGGCTCCCTGCAGGCTCCTTTTTGGAGTGGCAGGTTGTAGGGAGGCTGTGGCTCTCTGACCTCCTGGAGGTGGGGAGCAGGGGTCTGGGGTGCAGAGCTCTTTGGTGTCCTGGGATCTCAAGGCAGCATCCTTTCTCCACCTGCTTGCTGCTGTCCTGCTATCTATGGCTCAAGTCTAGGCTGGACAGAGTGTCCTCTGGTTCCTTGTGACTGGGTATCGTCTGCCCTCCCCATCTGACTCAGTTCCCCCTGATGCCTCATGGAACCCCTGAGCATATGACATGTTCCCATCATACTTTTAGGGTAACCTCATCTTGCCATTGTGGGTCCAGGCTCTTTTTCTCCCTTCTAAGCTCCCGAACTGCCACCTCGTTCCCCCCTCCCCCACTGTGGCTTTTAGATTTTCTGGATCCCACTTACCCTTCTTGGGAAGTTAGAGTGGGCTGGGAACATTTAGTGCTGCTTCCTGCCTGCCAGGTTTGCTCTGACATGTCCAGTCCAGGTTGGTGTGGTTTTGCCCTCAAGCCCCTTCCTTTCTGGACACTCATCCCCTCTGCTGGGAGATGGGAGACTGGGAACCAATTCTTTTTCCCTAAGTCTACCCTTACTCTCTGCACACCCTCCCCCATCCGCCATGCCCCCTTCTGTGCCTCCTGCCCTCCTCTGACTATAAATCGTCAAGCCTTGCAGTCTCCCAGCCAAGGAGCTGGCCACTCTGAGAGGAAAGAACTCTGAGTTGGCGGTCCCAATGGTTCCCTTAGGGCTGGACACCCAGCTACTTCTTAGTGTGTGTTTATGTGTCTGCCTTTTTATTGTAGTGAACATTTTTGTGTATACATTGTTGGATGCTTGTCTGGTTATCTCCTTGGGAAGAACCCTTCAAAGTGAAATTGTAGCCACTGCAAATTGAGATGTATACTGTATGTGTAAAACACCAGTCACATTTCACAGACATGGTATACATAAAAAATGTATGTACAACATTCTCATTAATAATTTTTATATTTTTTGCACATTGAAATGATAATATTTTTGATGTTTCGGTTTGGGGAAATATATTATTAATTTCTTTTTATTTTTTTAATGTGGCTACTAGATTTTAAATTCCACCTGGGGCTCGTATTATGTTTCTTTTGGGCAGTGCTGCCGGAGGCAAGCAGAATGTGATCTACAGAAGAGTAAGGGAAGTAGAAGCAGTGTTTAAACAGGTCATACCTTTCAGCCACCCAACGTCTACATGGTCCATTTTTCTGTATGTGTACCTTAAGAGTGCCTTTAAGTGGAATTACTGGATCATATGCTATCCATTTTTTATTTTTTGAGGAGCCTCCATACTGTTTTCCACAAAGAAAATGAAAACACTAATTTGAAAAGATACATGCACCTGTATGTAGCCAAAGTGTGGAAGAAACCCGAGTGTCTATTCATAGATGCATGAATAAAGACACACACACACATACACACACACACACACACACATTGGAATATTCCTTAGCCATGAAAAAGAATGAGATCTTGCCATTTGCAATGACATAGTTGGATCAGGAGGGTATAATGCTAAGTGAAGTGAGTCAGTCAGAGAAAGACAAATATCATATGATTTCACTCAGATGTGGAATTTAAGAAACAAATGAACAAAGAAAAAAGAGGCAAACAAAAACAGACTCTCAAATACAGAGAACAAACTGATGGTTGGCAGAGGGGAGGTGAGTGGGGGATGGGTGAAGCAAATAAAGGAGATTGAGTACCATTATCTTGATGTGTACTGAGTAATGTCTGGAAATGTTGAATCACTATATTGTACACCTGAAACAAACACTATGTTAATTATACTTCAATTTAAAAAAAGAAAAAAAGGAAAAAAAAATAGAATGCCGTTAACTGCATTTACCTCCTCCTCAAGAGGTTGGTACCTGGAGTCTTGCTCAGCTCAGGGTCTGGGCATGATTCGCAGGTACTTTCGTCCAGTTAGCCAGGAGATGCCCCTGGACCACTGCCTACCACCATGTCTGAGATGGGCAGGGTGCCCCTGCTGGGGCTGCCGCTCTTTGACCCCCACATCCTGTGGTCTAGGGGCCAGCAATTGGCAGATGCTGGCCAGGCTTGGTGTTTCTCTGGTGCTAAAATTCTCTGAAACATGTCATAGGCTTTAGTGTGTATCCATTCTGTGAGCTCTAAGGGCTAATAGCCAAAGCCAGAATTCTGGTTTCTTTGTCTCCTAGCAACAGATTCTCTCCCCAGCACCCCCCCCCCCCCGCTTTTTTGAACTTTTTGTTGAAGGCTAACATACATGCAGAGAATTGTACAAATTGTTGAGTGCACAGCTCAGTGTGTGTGTGTGTGTGTGTGTGTGTGTGTGTGTGTGTGTGTTTAATGAAATGAGCATCTCTGTGTAACCAGCACCCAGATCAAGATGCAGAACCTCCCTTATGCCCCCAAGAACCCCCTTGGGCTCCCTTCTAGTTGCTTGCCTCCCCAAGGTTAATTCTAATTTTTAGCGTTACATATTAATTTTGCTTATTATTTGAACTTCACATAAGTGCAGTCATACCGTAGGTATTGTTTAGTGTCTAATTTTTTGCCCTCAGTAGTGTCTGTGAAATGCCATGTGTATTGTTGAGTGTAGTTGTGGTTCATTTGTGTTTACTGCTGTGGCGTGCTCTGATGGGAGAATATATCATATTAATTATAAGTTCAGCTGTTGATGCACATTTGGGTGGTTTCTAGTTTGGGCTAGTGGGGTCAGGTCTGCCAGATGCATTCTTGCATGTAGCCTGTGGCGAATAGATGCTCCATTCGGACGGGTGTGGGTAGGCATATGTTCAATGGTAGTAGTTACCCCAACTTTCCAGGGTGTTGTCCTGGTGTCCACTCCCTCCAGTGATATGTGAGACTTCCAGTTGCTCCTTGCTGGCATTTCTTGGCATTTCTTGGTTCTCATTTTGGTGGCCCTTACATGGCTTCTGCCCTGAAGAAGAATGAGACACTCACTGGCCCCTTGCCTCCCTACCACCCCCACTCTCCCCCAGTGGCATTTCTACTCCATCCTTGTCGTAAATGTCTCCACTCAGGCAGAGGGACGAGTAACAGGCTGTACTTAGGAGGGGCTTCAGCATCGTGTTTCTCCTCGTGGCTGAATCTCTGGGTTCCCTTCACAGCCACACTTTGCACTAATTTTACATTGGGGTGAGAATTGAGATTATCCAGTGTTGGGAATTTAAGATTGCTGGATTCTGAAGCACATTGGATTTCAGGCTACAGGCTCAGAGAAGCTCTTTTCTCTACTTTATCTTTGTTCTGATGGTCTAGTTTCAATCTGAAATGCTCTGAGGGTCATGGAATGTAGCCCTCGAAGGCCAGCGTACAGAATTTACCCTACCATGTGCCTGAATGTTGCAGCCTCCCTAAGCTTATGGGCGTGTCCCAGAATAAAACAGGGGGCCAAGCAATAGTGGTTGTGCTTCTGGGTTTCCAGCTCCAAGGAGAGAGATTCTCTCTCCCCTCCACCCCATCCTGACCACCCAGGCTGGAGACACAAGGCATGGAGCCCGGACAGGACCCAGGCACTGCTGCACTGTGCAGGAGCGTTGCTGCTGGGATGCACGGATCCCTCCCACTCTTTCCGTCCTCATGTCACTTTGCTTGAGATTGGAAGTCCAGAGAGAGTCCTTGTGGCCAGACTTGGGTCACAGGCCTGTGCCTTGACCTTGAATGCTGGGGAGGATGGTATACCAGCTCTCAGGACTACCACACCCAGTATACACAGAGACTGCAGCCAGTGGGGAGAGGTAAACACAGGAAGGGACAGTAATTTGTTGAAAATAGCAGATCTAGGGAAATAAAAATAAAATCAGGTATGCAAGATGATAGAAGGAAGACAAATCCATATAGATGTCCCTACAGTTAATGGTTTAAAGTCCTCTGTTAAAATAGATGTGGTCAGAGAATAAAACTCAGCCACGAATTTCTAAAATGCCACATGGGTGAACCAAGAAAGGTTAAAAATAGTAGGCAAAGATACACAAGACAGGTACAGATGAAAAGGAGCAAAATTAAATCAAAGCAAGAGTCATCAAAAAGAACGAGTTAAGGTTATTTTACAGTAACAAAAGGTAGACTGTGCAGTGGAATTGAAATTGTTCTGATCCGCTGCAAAAAAATATACCCTCAAAATACATAAAATAAAATTTACTAAAATGCAGTGAGAAATTGACAGAATTATAGTTGTAGTCTGTAAGTTGCTGATTTCTTTGACCGAAAAGATAAAACGAGTAAAGATATGAAATGATTTAATAAAATAAAAGAACAATTTAGTATCTCTGTATCAATATTCTGTTCTTCCAAAAGAAAATACCCATTTATTTCAAATATTGATGAACCATTTAAAAAGTTGATTATGTTCTGGATCTCAAGGAAAAACATCAGCTTATCCCAAAACAGAAATTATGTATCTGTGACCACCAGGTTATGATTTAGAACTTGATAAAGAAGATAGATAACTTGTTGTCATTTTTAAAAAGGCAAACAAATAAAAATGGTAAACACAGCCACTAGGCCCATAACCTTTGAATCAAAGGGGAAATCAAAAATAAAATGTCAGACCCTTTAAAAAAGCCCAGATAGTATACCATTTATATAAAGTTTTAAGATACACAAAGCAGTATCATTTTAGGGCGGCTCGATTTGCATTGTAAGTGTAAAATGCATAGAAATGACACCAAATACTGAATGAAAATTAAAAATAACAGCAATACTCTCAAACTCCTGTACATGTTCTCACAGGACAATTTATAGTTTCAGTGCTTTTATGGTTAAACAAGAAAACATTTTTAAGATTGAACCGAATGCACCACTTGAATACAGTAGAAAAAAACCCCACAATAATCCATATCCAGGTAAAAATAGAAGAGAATAAAGATAAAATTAGAGATGAAAAATTGGGAAACAGAAAAATAGTAGAATTGATGGATAAACCTAAGAGCTCATTCTTGGGAAAACCCAATAAGATAAAAAAGAATCATGTGATAAGAATAATCTTCCAAAAGCAGAAAAACAAAGAAAATATATTGAACAAAACGAGCATGTAATACAGAGATAAGCATTTAAATGTAATAAGTGTTTGCGTGACTCTGATATACTTGAAAACCTTATTGAAATAAATGTTCTTCTAGGAAAAGATACTATCACATTTTCTCAAGAAGTAGCAAAACCCCAAAATGGGCCAGTGTCCAAGGAAGGAATAGAAAAATAACATTCAAGGACATTTTTATAAGGGAACAGGAATGAGAGATGTTTCCAGCTAGCTATTAAAACGTTATTACTGGTTCAATAAAATTAAATGCAAACAGAAATCTCACAAAAAAGTTTGCCTGTGGTAGGAAATGTATTAAAATATTTGGACATTTTTATTTTTTAGAGAGAGAGCATGGGTGGGGGAGGGGCACAGGGAGAGAGAAAGAATCTTAAGCAGGCTCCAGTGTGGGGACTGATCCCACGATCCTGATCATGACCTGAGCATGGGTCAAGGGTTGGACACTCAACCCACTAAGCCACTCAGGTGCCCCAATGTATTAAAGTATTTAATGTGTTGAATCTAACAAATAAATATGAGAAAAAATAGTCTGATAGAAAAATCAGTAAAAAAAAATAATGAATGAGAAGAATATAAATGGCCAGTCAACATAAGACACATGGTCGGAGTCCTGATAAACCTCACTAGTAATTAAATCAGTGGGGATGCTGATAAGATAGTGCTTTTTGATTTTGCAGGCAGCCTGGACTTTGGAGTTTGGTACTCAGGCTTGTGGCTCCCCGACAGTCTTCAGCGTGTGATTTGGGGCACGATGCTTTAATTCCCCAAGCCTCAGTTTTCTCACCTATAAAGTGGGCATTATAACAGGGGTGCCTGGTTGGCTTAGTTGGAGCTTGTGACTCTTGATCTTGTGGTCCTGAGTTGGAGCATAGAGATTACTTCAAACAAAAACAAAAGCAAGGAAACAAAATACAATAAAGTAGGCATAATAATTTCTGAGTCTTTGGATTGTTTAAAGGTTAAATAGAATAATTTATGCAAAACTTTTTAATACTACTATGCCTAGACCATGATAAGCAGTTAACAAATAGTTATTGTTATTATTGGTATGTTATGTCAATAAATGAAAAAAAAAAGATTTAAAGAATGGTAAACCCCCCAGTGCTGGTGAAGATATGAAGAAACAGGGGCTCTTCTTGTATACTGCCCCCTTGCCACGGACATGCTCTCAGAGATCAGGGCCAATGTCTGGCCTGTTTATTGTCATATCCCCAGCACCTAGGACAGCATCTGGCTTGTCACAGGTAGTACTTTTTTTCCGAATGAGTTGCACTGAACACTGGCAAATGTTTGAGGGTCATTGGCGGTATGAATCCAAAGCCTTAAAAATGGGTGTATTTAACTCAGCAGTTCCATTTTTTGAAATTTATCTCCAGAGAACGGCCCATCATTAATGCAAAAATATGCATATAACAGCAATATAAATGAGAACATAAGTGTTCTCCTCAAGGGGATTAGCTAAGTCAGTATTCTCACAGAGGATGCTGTTAGCATTTTGGGCAGCTGTGCACACAAGAGCCACACGTGGCAGGGTGATGCCTCTGCCTGGGTCCTTCCCCTCCAGTCCCAGTCCTGTAACAACCAGCAGACACCTGAAGGGTTCTCTTTATCTTGCTGTGAAATCACACATGGTCATTACATATTATTTTGTAAAAGCATATTTGTTGATGTGAAAAATGTTTATGACCTATCAAAGCAGAATGAACAATTCGTAAAAGTTCACAAAAGAGTCTGTACAGGATGATCCCCTTTTTGGTCCATATACATTTATGTAGATGCACGGACAAAGTCTCTAAGAGTGTATGTACATCAAGACATTAACAGTGCAGTCTGTCACTTGTGTGATGATAGGTCGTTTTTCTTCTTGGTGTTTTCTGTATTTTCCACAGTGAACATGCCTTGAGGCTTGCCCCACAGCATATAGGAAAGATGTGAAGCAGCCAGGTGCCCCAGAAAGGAGCTGATAGAACACAGCACTCTTGGTCTCGAAGACACAGAAGGAGGTGGTAGGAAGGGCAGCAGGCTGAGATGGCCATGGACCCCAGGTGGCTGCATCTGAGTGGGCTTCCGGGCTTGTTCCTGATGGAGTAGGGGCTGTCTGACCTCTGGGGGAGGCTGCGAGCAACCAAGTTCAGGGTGGACCTGCAGAAGAAAAAAGCCTGAGGAAGGGCAGGAGGCATGAGCCATGTGAGAAGGCATGCTCCCTGTGGCTTCTGATAGAAATAGCCAAGGCCTGGAATCTGACAGGGGAATTAGAAATTGGACAGGGGCAAAAGTAAGGGAGTAGGGACACATGTCCAGCAGCCCTGCCTAGATGACTGTTGTGGTTAACCTATGAGGACAGACATGTCCTTCCTCTTTGTAGATCCTGTGATGACTTCCTCGGTGCCTGGGGACAGCAGGCACTCAGTAGCTGTTTGGAGAATGAAGGTTCTAATGTCATTTTCTTCTTGCGTTTTAGTTCATAGAGCCTTCTGAAAATGAGGAAGGGTCATATAACTGCTCCCCTGTGAATCCTAACAGATGTGAATATAGAATTTTTCCTTTTTGGGGATGGTGAGGTAGTGGGAGATGAACTTTACAGTCGTTTCTGAAACTGCAAGCATATACTATAATACACAAAATGCTTTTTCCAAATATTAACCCATTATGTAAATAACCAGTTTCATTTTACTTTTATTTTTTAAAACATTTATTTATTTATTTATTTTGAGGGAGTGATCGCACGCGAGAATCCCAAGCAGGCTCCATGCTGTCAGTGCAGAGCCCGACGTGGAGTTCTGACTCACAAACCATGAGATCATGACCTGAGCCGAAGTCAAGAGTCCGATGCTCAACCAACTGAGCCACCCAGGCACCCCCAGTTTCATTTTAAAGCAACATAGGGGCACCTGGGTGGCTCAGTCGGTTAAGCGGCCGACTTCAGCACAGGTCATGATCTCACGGTCTGTGGTTTCGAGCCCCGCGTCAGGCTCTGTGCTGACAGCTCAGAGCCTGGAGCCTGCTTCAGATTCTGTATCTCCCTCTCTGTCTCCGCCCTTCCCTTGCTCATTCACTCTCTGTCTCTATGTCTCTCAAAAATAAAATAAAAAAAAATGCTAAAAAAAATTTAAAAAAATAAAGCAACATTATTTGAGGATAAAAAGAATTGCATATTTTATCTGTAAAAATTACAGAGCTGAAGTTTTATCTGGAACAGTATAATTTGCTGTCTAAAATTTTTATGTAAGTATTATGTCTCTAGATTTCAGACAGTTGTCCCTTGATATTTTGTAAGTTTGTTTTCATTTGCAGATCTGTCTCATTTTCCCTAAATAGGATTATCTTGTCCGTGAGTATTTCTTAATGGACAATTATCTCATGGATGGATATTAATGTGAACAGGAGACAGATGCCCACTGTTGGTCAGGGACATCACTGAGAAGTGAAATAGGACACCTGTCAACATGGGTCAGTCTGGCTTTCTTTTGGATCTGGTTTTCCTGGAGCCTGGAAGACATGCCAGTAGAGGTTAGATGGTTGGCTAGGGTGGGTGGAAAGTAGGAAAAGGCACCCAGATTGCTAACAAGTTTCTCAGGACACCCGTTCTGTTCTGTGATGGCTTCGTCCCCTCCTATGGGAGACCATGTGGACCTTCAAAGAAGCTGCCTTCTCTTCATTTTCTTTCTGTTTGAACATCTAGGGCTGCATCTTGCCTTGGAGTCCCCTCTCCCTGCCCTGGCTGTGCCTTCTCTCTGCCTTAGGGAGAGTCAGCTTCAGACCTCCTTAAAGTTAATTGTGCTCTACAGAGCCTGGAGCGGATGGGCCCTCCACATCCTGGTCTGAGTTTGGGACTGCAGGTGGTTGCCAAGGGAGCTGGGTGGAGCATGTCACATTTCCCAGCAGCCTTGTGAACCCAGGAGCCCTGTGAACCTCTCATTGTGTGGGAGAGCCATTATGGGGTGCACTTTCCTGCTCAGCTCAGTGGTAATAACAGTAATATGTAGAGCTTGCCTGCCGTAAGCCTGGTGCTGGCCTAAGAGCCTTATCAGTCCCCAGCATGGTCCTTGGAAGCAGTAGTTATTTTCGGCATCATGCACGTAGGAACTGGAGGCATAGGCTGGCCCTCAGACCACACTTGTCACCCCCGCCCCAACACTGCCTCTCTGTTAAATGCTGCATGTGTGTTGGCGTATTTTGGCATGAACCTGTGCTCTTCGTGGAGGGTCAGATTCTATTCTGGTTTGTACAACTTAGGGCTTACAGCATTCTCTAGGATAATAACAGGGAGATGCCTCTATATTGGGAAAATGGGTTTCCTTCCAAAGTAAAATGAAGAAAAATCAGCGTGTAATGAATGGGATCAGGTGTCTACAGAAATTACCCCCCTGAGAGATGACTTTGAACTGTGTGGTCAAGAAGGTTTAGGGACACCCAAGTCCACCTTGGTACCACGACGTATAGATTGTCAGGGTGGGAATGGCCAGAAAGATTGCACCTAACCACGAAGTTGAAATGTAACTACTTGTGTTTCGTTTGAGAAAAAGTTTGGGTTTACTGAAAGGCTCATCTCCATGGACTATTTCTGGTGCCCTGGCCCAGGAGGGTTACCCCTGCCAACTGGATGTAGTCTTTCTGGATGGCAGAAATGATGGCACTTGCCAGGCAAGAGCCGGCAGCATTAGGATGGCCTGGCTCATTCTGGTGCTCAATCCCGTGCTTTCCAGCTAGCCTTCTGGCTACTGTTTTATGTGCTTTTTCCTGTAGAGTTGTGCTAGGAGGGTGCTGAGCAGCCAGGCTGCTGGGAAGTTCTCCTTGCCTGGTAACCAGCGGGTTGGCATACTGGCTGATGGATCAGCCCCTTGTGGAATTTTGAAGGAGAGCCAGCAGGAAGTGGTGACTGGATGTGAAGGGGCAGCTTGCGGACTAGGTGACATCCCTTCCCTTTCGCAAGGAGGATGTCCTGGTTAGTTGGTGGGCAGAAGCCAGGTTGCAAGGAAGGAGTGAATGCATTACAGAGAGATGGAGAATACTGATGGTGGCCATGGCCTGCTGACCACACTGGGGTGGTTAATTTTGGGGCTGACTGGTTTTTGAGGGTGGTGCCCACTCAAGGTGGTGTTCTCAGGCATGGTGGACCTAGACCTGCAGGCTGGGCCATCTGTCTCTGTCATGGGCAGTGCTTGCAGTTGGGCATGTTCCCAGAGCCCCCCGCCACTAGGGTCACAACCATCTATGGACTGAGGGGTGGGAGCCCTGGAGGACAAGGACGGTGGCTGGCTCTAGCACTGGTGGCCATGCACAGCCAGCCCTTTCCATCTGAGATTTAGGACACTGGGGTGGGAGTGGGAGCCTGAACCCCATACAGCCCTGGTTTTGCTGCTTGAGGACTCTGATGATCGTGACTCCAGGCTCCAACATCAAGGGAAACAAGTATAGGTGGTTTATCCTTGCCAGCTTCCTGGAATCGTTGGTAACTTCCTTCTCTACCCACCAGCTCTGAGCTTGGTGATTTGGACTTTCCCTGAAAGTTTCAGTGAAGTAGTGGGATGAGCATTGGTCTTTATATGATGTGAACCTTTGCTCTGATTTCTTTAACAGCTGGCATATGCCCCTAATTAGGGCAGATGGGAGAGAAGTGAGTTTTCATGCACCACAGCATTTTTCTTTAAGGTCCTAACAATGCCCAGGTTCCAGGTGGGTGTTTAAAGGTTGTCAGTACTGTTGGGGTACCTGGGTGCCTCAATCGGTTAAGCGTCTGACTCTTGGTATCAGCTCAAATCATGATCTCACAAGTTGTGAGTTCGAGCCCCACTGACCGTACAGAGCCTGCTTGGGATTCTCTGTCTCCGTCCCTCTCCCACTCACGATCTCTCTCTCTCTCTCTCTCTCTCTCTCTCTCTCTCTCTCTCAAAAATAAATAAATAAACGTTAAAGAAAAAGGTTGTCAGTACTGTCAACCAGGAGACGCAGCCGTGATGCGGGAGCCCTGTGTTTGGTCCTGACATCCTGTGTGCTGGGTGGTCTTGGGCCAGATGTAGAAGCCCTTGGACCTCAGGTTTCTCATCCATTTGTTAGATGTGGATGTTGATGACAGTAGTAACCCTTAACCCCTCTAGAGGTCTGGGGCACCTTTCAGAAGTGGATAGAAGCCGTGAGCTCATCACAGATGTACTCTCCTTCTTAAGGCTTCTGGGAGTCTGTCAGGACCTCCTGGTCTTGAGATTGTCATAAATGAACACTGGGGCACCAGACTCACCCACGGAGACGAGAGCTGGGGGCTCAGCTGATGCCCTGAGGTCAATCTGCTGTGAGCCTCAGGTGGACACTTACATTTCCTGCTCTCAACTGAAGCCAGTCCGTGCTTCCTTGCCTAATACAACATAGCATCAATCAGTATAGAAGTCTTTCTGACAATTCCCTTTTTCTTTCTTTCTTCCTTCCTTCCCTCCTTCCTTCCTTCCTTCCTTCCTTCCTTCCTTCCTCCCTCCCTCCCTCTCCCTCCCTCCCTCTCTCTCTCTCTCTCCCTCCCTCCCTCCCTCCCTCCCTCCCTCTCTCTCTCTCTCTCTCTCTCTCTCTCTCTCTCTCTCTCTCTCTTTCTCTTTCTTTCTTTCTTTCTTTCTTTCTTTCTTTCTTTCTTTCTTTCTTTCTTTCTTTCTTTCTTTCTTTCTTTCTTTCTTTCTTTCTATGTATTTTCCTGTTCATCCTGAATACAGAAAGATAGCTTTGGTTCATAAAACCAAGACCCACAGGTGCCCTTCTGCCACTCCCAGATGTGTTTTATTTAGTTCACAAGTGTTTAAGAATGTTTAATTATTTCCTAACACTTAGAACTTGGGAAACTTCACAGTAAAATATGAATTTTGAGTTCTTTTGCAAAATTGAAAGATGTGGCTCCACTGGGTGTGAATTCCTGCAGAGCAGCTGCCTCCACATGGGGGAAGCTCCCTGGTGGCCACGGGCCCCTTCGGTGGCCTCGTCTTTGTCCATGGTGGCACTTCTTTGTCCCTCCTTGCGAGGGCTTGGGAACCTTGTGTCGGAGGGGGGATGCCTTCTGCAGTGCTGTGTCCCTCCTGTCTGTGTGTCCTCTACTGTGTACCCACAGCTGTGGTTTCAGTGTCCTTCTCTAGCAGGTGGCAGGGAGCACAGGGCAGGATGTGCTGAGCAGCACAGGATCACAGCAGCTTTAGTGTTTCACCTAAAGGAATGCCTCCCAGTCTCATGATGCTAGCTTTAAAAAAATTTTTTTTAGTTTATTTATTTATTTTGAGAGAGACAGAGCGAGCAGGGGAGGGGCAGAGTGAGAGGGAGAGAGTATCCTGATGTGGGGTTGAACTCAGGAACCGTGAGATCATGCCCTGAGCCGAAATCAAGGGTTAAATGCTTAACCAGCTGAGCCACCCAGATGCCCCAATGTCGGCTTTCCTAATTTGCTTGAAGGATTACAGATTTTCCAGGGAAAGAGGTGCTGACATTCAGCTGCAGAAGAGGGCAGACCGCCTTTCACAGATATTTGTAACGTGTTTTTTTTTTTTAATTTTTTAATTTATTTTGAGTGAAAAGAGCAAGTGGGGGAGGGACAGAGAGCGAGGGAGAAAGAATCCCAAGCTGACAGCGCAGAGCCCGACGTGGGGCTCAAACTCATGAACTGTGAGATCGTGACCTGAGCTGAAACCAAGAGTCGGACGCTTAACCGACTGAGCCACCCAGGTGACCCTATAATGCATTTTTTCCCCCTTCTAATAATCATGTGTAAGTGCTTGTAAGCTTAACCCTGGAATCTTTAAAAAAATAGAGAAAAGGGGATTCTTATGTGTGTGTATGTGTGCTTATTTGCGTGTATGTATATGACTGTAGTGTGTACTTGTATGTGTATATATGGATGTGTTTGTAAAAATGCGTGTATACGTGTATATATGTGTGCCTGTGTATATTTGTATATATAGGTATTTGTATGTGTATGTATGTATTTATATGTGTATACATGTATATGCGTATGTGTGTATATGTATGTATTTGCGTGTATATATGGGTGTGTGTATTTATATATATATGCCTGTATATATGTATGTGTATATATGTGTATGTACAGGTATATATTTATATGTGTATGTGTATATGTACATATTAGTGTGTATATATGGGTGTGTTTTTACATACATATACATACATATGTGTGTGTGTATGTATTATGTACGTATATGTGTATGTGTGTGTATTTGGGCATGTATATGTATGTGTATATATTTATGCATGTACACGTGTATGTATGCATGTGTATTCATGTCTGTATTGTATATATACGCACATATATGCGTGTATATCTGTGTGTGTGTGTATACTCTGAAGCCAGAGACTCCTTGTTGAAAGCGCTCATAATTTGGTGACATGTTCAGGGTGGGTTTGGATATCCAACAGCTGCCCTTCCAGAGACGGTTCTCCTCTTATATCCCCTGCTGAATTGTCACTGCTGGCACTGGAAGAATTAGATTACGGGGCATGGCTTTAGCCGTTGAGCTATCTCCAGAGATGGAGACAAGGTAATGCAGCTGGTGCCATCGGAAGATCGTTGTTCTATAAAATGTAAACACCAGGGTCACTTATGATCCCTGTTTGCAGTTCTTGGGGAAAAAGATAAAGCACAATTAAAACGGCTGCTCCAGAGCCGCACCCCTGCCCTTCTGAGGTCCTGCTTATGTTCTGTGGTGCTCCTTGGTCTTGTGCTTACCTGTGCCTTGTTTCTGCTGCCCACAGAGCATGCTCATCCCCGCCCTCCAAGGCTCCCATCTCGTGCTGCCCTTTGTGCTGTATCAGCTCCATTCCTGCTTAGAAGTGGCCTCTCTAGGGCTTCTCAACCTCAGCAATTGACTCCTGGAATTGCCCCCAACCGGACAGAATACTGTGTCCGTGGCCTGGGCTCTCTAGTTTCTACCTTGCTGCCTGAATCAGCGCCCCTGAATCTCTGTGCGTGCTGTTGCATGTGCAAGTGTGTGTGCAGCTGGGCAGGAGATTTTTTTTCAGAAGAAGGCATTGGGTGGAAACACTGTGCGCGTTCCCTCTGTGACAGCCTGCCGTCTTGCCCTGTTGTGTCTGTGCTGACCCTGGAGACCCTTGGCCACTTTTCTGCATGCAGACTATGCTGGGTGGGCTGCCAGGCATTGGCCAGCAGAGATCTGGTCCTTCCTTTGTTACTAGTAAGCCACCAGTCCTTCTAGCTGTTTCTTTGAAGCTCCTACCTCTTTGCTCCCCGTGTCTCTCGGCTCTCTGCCCCTTGCCTTTCTGTCTGCTTTCCCCAGTGCTCACCCTCTCCCCAGCCCATGCCTCCACTTGCTGTCTGCCTCTGCCCCCTCTGTCCTTCTTGTTTCCCCTGCACAGTATATCATTCTGTCACTGCTGTTTTCCAGACCCAGTCTCATTCATGGTTGGCAGTTTCCCTTCCTTTTGCAGAAGACCAGCTCCTCAGCGGTGCTGTCGAGAAGGCACTGGCCCCCAGGGCCTCTGCCTTCTTCGTTCAGCACAACCTTCTGGTCCCTTCAACTTGTCCAGCACAGCTCAGACCCTGGGATCCAAGTAGCACGCTTACGATACTTCTGTCTGCTCCTGCAGCTGTAGAGGTCCCTGGGCTGTCAGGAGAAATTCTTGATGGAGATTTCACATCAGTGTGTGTCCTCTGTGTATGATGCTTCACCTAACGGTTGGGAAATGATTTTTTCTGTTGACAGCTGTGCCTTTTCTTCCCATGAAAGGCTCAAAATAGTTTGCTTTCATGAAATGTGAATATGGAGTTGATCTAGATGAAGGTAGGGGTCTGGGGCACATGGCATCTCCCCTTGGCACCACACACACCTGGGAGGACCCTGAGCCCCCTTCTGGATCCTTTTGGGATCTGTGCAGTGCCCGTTGAGATCTGCTGCACTGGGCTGAGCTCTGCCAGCCAAATTCAGGAAAATGCAAAATAATTCCATAATCTTCCCCTTGGCTTACTTTCCAGAGGCAGTCACTGGGGGCCAAAGAACAGCAACCAGTATTTTACGACGTTATAAGATCACGCCCAACATTGGTGGCTGATGTAAAACAAGGTAGGATGTTTGTCAGATAACTGTGTGAGCTAGAATGATTTTTTTTTTATGGTGACTTGGGTACCAAGAAATGAACACTAACTAGCAATCAAGCAATGAATTAATCTAACAAGAGGGTCAGAGGAAGGGATTTTTCAGCCTCAGTCACCTTGTCTGCCAAAGCTCATCATTTGATTGTGGCTTCCAGCAGTTTCTGGAAGGATGGAGAAGGATTTTGAAGTGCATCCAGGCTTCCACGTGGCTGTTAGCAGTGTCAGCCATGACTGAGGGGAGGGGCCAGTGGCCCTGGTGAAAGGTATTTGATACTCCTGAATTAACCTGCAGGAGGAGGAAGGGAGTATGTGAGACGGTGGCAGTGAGTTGACATGAAGTTTGCAAAGTCACGGGTGGCTAGGTGTCCTGAGATGAAGCCTGAGACCGTGCTTATCTGCTCACAAGTGTTGTGCACCCTGGGAAAAGGGTACACAGACCCAGATGGGTAGTGCCCACTGTGAATCCAATGCATCGGAAACCAGCCAACAGGAAAGTTGTGGTGGTCCCTGGCAACCGTCAACCTCCACCCACTGGGCTTTGCCCTATTCTGCCAGAGTTCGTGGGCATGTTGTAATTTTCTGTGGCGTGTTTGTGAAGGTTTATTTAATTCAGCATCCGTTCCTTGATCTTGTCTTAGGCTCTTCTTAGTGATTTAAAGGAATCCATTCTGTGGTTTTTAAGGCTGTGTTGAACATACATAATATCAAATCCCTGCTGCTTGCAGGAAATCTGTGGCTTTAGCTCTTACTTCTGAGTACCTATGGGCATTGATTTTGGAAAAGGAGAGCAAAGTGCATCCATGGTGGTACGGGGAATTCAACTGTAGCGAGAAGTACAGAGGAGTCAGTTTTTCCACGAGGATTCCTGACTGCAGCTGGGGTCTCAGAGGCGCCCTGCTGGGTTCCCTCTGGGAGGTATGTGTTGAAGGCAGCTATTGGGTTCAATTTTTAAAAAATTTTAATTGTGGTAAAATACACATAAAATTTACATCTTAATCATTTTTAAGTATATAGTCAAGTACATTCATGCTCTTGCGCAACCTTCTCTACTCTCCATCTCCAGAATTCTTTTCACTTTTCCCGAACTGAAACTCTGTCCCCATTAAACACTGACTCCGCATTCTCCCTGCCCCCAGCCCCTGGTAACCACCATTCTGCTTTCTGTCTCTAAGAACCTGATGGCTCTCAGAACCTTCTATAAGTAGAATCATACGGTATTTGGCATTTTGTGACTGGCTGACTTCACTTTGCAGGGTGTGCTCAAGGTGTGTCCATGTTGTAGCAGGTGTCAGAATTTCTGGAAGGGAGACACTTGCAAAGGAGTACGAGGTGGTGGCCATGGTGGACACTCTTCCCTCACCCACCTTGAGGGCCAGCCTCATCCCTGAGAATGAGGGGGAAAAATGTCTCCCAACATTTGGCTATGAGGATTGCTCAAATGGCCTTTGTGCTAGTTCTATGAAAGGTATTACATTAAGCTAGAAGAACTTTTTTAAAAAATTGATACTTATTTTTTTTATATAGCTTAACAGTTGCTGTAGCCATCCCGCCCAAACTAGTGTTTTGTAAGAAACTCTTTAAATGTTCTAGAGCTTCAAAAACAGATTTAATCATCATAAAATTATTTCTAAAATGATATATTTATGGGCTAATGATTAGGATTGGATTTTAAAGTAATATCCAGAAGCTTAATAAAAATGAATGCAGGAGTACCTGGTTGGTTCAGTCGGTTAAGCATCTGACTCTTGGTTTTGGCTCAGGTCATGATCTCATAGTTCATGAGATCAAACCCCACATTGGGCTCTGTGTTGACAGCATGGATACTGGTTGGGATTCTCTTTCTCTCTCTTTTTCTCTGCCCCTCCCCTGCTCATGCTTTCTCTCTCTTTTTCAAAATAAACTTTAAAAAATCTTAAAAAAAAGTATCCAAAAATAATTGAGGAAAAAACTTCAGACATGATTGAGCTTTCGTAATTAGTTTAATCAACTCTGCAGATGTCCTTTTGGGTTATTTATCTGTCTTTTTATTAATTACTCACTTTTGAGTATGATTGGCAGTCCAGCATGACAGATTAGATTCCACCTGAAGGACCATGTTATAAAATGCACATTTGCCAGATTGGAATTTCTCAGTTATGTTCAATATACACTTAGAAATATTTGTGACTTCACAACTTTGTGAACCTCCACTAGGTAATCAGTATTGTGTGTATGTTTGTGGGGTGAGGGGGTCCTCTCAGTGCTAAGAAGCACTGTTTTGGGTTCTTTGGGGGCAATAAAAGCAATGCAGTGGTGGTTTCTGCTTTTATACAGCTTGCATTCTGTCCAGCATGTGTCATCTGTACTCAAGAGAAGGAGCAGTGAATAGTCTGCTCTGATGCGGGATCTCCAGGCAGCAGGTTCAGTCAGCATCTGGATGCAGGTGTGTGTTTTGGAGGCAGGAGCAATCAGAAGAGGCTTGAGGGAGGAAGAGAGCTGGACCCACGAATGATAGATAGATGGAATTTTTCCAGTGG
The DNA here is from genome assembly GCA_030068075.1 of Paguma larvata. Classification (NCBI taxonomy): domain Eukaryota; kingdom Metazoa; phylum Chordata; class Mammalia; order Carnivora; family Viverridae; genus Paguma; species Paguma larvata. The sequence continues at coordinate 121,939,643 of CM057827.1, read as the reverse complement.
AGAGTGGAGAAGGGCAGTGGGATGTGGGTACCCCTACTTAGGTGGGTGGGCAGAAACAGGCTTAGTGTAATTTTTTAGAGAGAGAGACAGAGATAGAACAGGATGGAGGAGCAGAGGGAGAGATAGAGAATCCTAAGCAGGCACCATGCCCAGCATGGAGCCCAACATGGAACCTGGCACAGAGGCAGACATGGGGCGGGATCCCATGACTGGGGTTATGACCTGAGCCGAAATCAAGAAGCCAGATGCTCAACTGACTGAGCCACCCAGGCTCCCAGGCAGAGCCTATATGACGGCTGATGAGTCACACTGCAGAATGGGTAGTCTGGAAGTAGAGCAGAGATGGGCAGTTCCTTCCGTGTCCAGCTGTGGGTGGTCATAATTGGGGCTACCAATGTTCAACTTCAAATCTTAAGGGTAACGTGTGTGGTCCTGTAAGAGTGATGTTATGATAGCAGGACACTGGTCCTTTCACTGTGTTTTCCCGGCTTTTAATCCCTCTGACACAGCCTCAGGAAGTGCCTCTAACTGGGACAGACCAACCACAAAGGCACCGCAGCCTTCAAAAGCATCCTTGTTAACCTGCGTGTCACACTGTGATCCCATTGAATGCTCAGGGGGTTTTTTATTTCCTTAGCATTTTAGTGGAGGTGCTTCCCTGCAAGCGGGATCATACTTTATTCTGGACATTTAGTCTCCACAGTGAGTGATGTTCTGCCTTTGTCCATCCTTGTTTAGTGGGAGATGAACAGACTACAGGTCTGGCAGTTACTGTTTTGGCAACTGCCCGGAATTGAACTTTGGCTGTGACACTGGTCTGGGCACATCTACAAAAACTGCCTTTTCCACTTGTCCATCATTCATGTCAGAAGCCTAAGAGGCATTCTTGATTCCTCTTTTTCCTTCACCCTTGCCCCTCACCTCTGCCTGTAGGACACACTCAAATCTGCTTCCCTCTCTCCATCCTGGGGCTCCTCCTCTGGGATGAGCTCCTGCTTCTCACCTAGGGGCTCATCTGTGGCTCCCCTGAGGGCCACTACATCTTCCTTGCTAGTCTTTTACTGTTTTCCCTGCCTGTCCACTGACCATTTCTGTCCAGCATCCAGAGTAATCACTATAACAATATAAATCAGACCTCATAATTTCTCCATGTAGATTCTGTCAGTGCTTCTTTCCCTTTCTCTCCACCCTTTTTCTTTCTACCTGGGTGGATTTGGCCCTCCCATGTCTTCCCCCGACTCATGTTGTTTTTCCTGATCCTCAAACCAGATTTTCTTTCCTCCAGAAATCATTGCCCTCTCCACCTGCAGCTCCAGAACTTCACATAGCTGGTGGGTGTGTCTCTCTGGTGGTGCCCCCCCCCATCCTGATCCTTCTGAAAGCTCCCCTTCTTGCACTCGCAGCCCGAGCCCTTCAGCTCTTACCCTCTGCATTCCATTTGTCTCTGTGTGATCTGTCTTGTGTGTTTCCTCCTGCATGGTGTAGTACCTGTTTCTCCTAGTTTCTTGGCGACCACACGGCATCCGTTTTGTTTATAGCTGACTCTCCACCACATAGAACAATGCCTGGCACTTAGTAAATGTATGTTGGATAAATGAATGAATTTAGCAGTTCATCAGTATTGGGAGGAGCAAGGCCTGACCTAATCTAGCTTCAGTGATCGAAGATCCCATGGCACAAACAAACAAAGGAAATGTCTACTTCCATGGAAACCTATTGACTCTGAAACTTGTTAGGTATGTCACTGATGTCTCTAAAAGAAGAAGCTTGATGGGTATTAATACTAATTAGGTGTTAGTATTAAGCAATTAGTCATTTAAACTGGTAAAATTTTCCTTTTAAATGTAAAGAATTTAAAAAATCATTTAGATGGGGCGCCTGGGTGGCTCAGTCGGTGAAGCGGCCGACTTCAGCTCAGGTCATGATCTCGTGATCTGTGAGTTCGAGCCCCACGTCGGGCTCTGTGCTGACAGCTCAGAGCCTGGAGCCTGCTTCAGATTCTGTATCTCCCTCTCTCTCTGCCCTTCCCTTGCTCACGCTCTGTTTCTGTGTCTCTCAAAAATAAAATAAAAACATTAAAGAAAAAAAATTTAAAAAATCATTTAGATATGACTGTCACCCTAAAGTATTCATGATTTACATCAACTATCTTTATTTACTTATTTGTTATGGTTTGCTGATTATGTGTATAATGGACCATAAAGTTCAGGAATCACAGAATTGCAGAGTAAAGATGCATTTGAAGAACACCCAGCATTGCCCAGCTCTGGCGAAATGTCATGTCAGTACATGTCAGATGGTCTTTTCATTGCTGCTGTAATTCTTATGGCATATGGTATTAGAAGGTGTTTTGGTTCATTTTAAATCACCTCTCTGCAGAAGGCTTCCTTCAGTGGCATTCATGGGTACTTAGTCTCCTGGAGCCAGAGACGGGGAGCTCACCACATCACAGGCTCCATCATCAGAAGAAATAACTGATTTAGCACACCGATTCCCCTTCTCCAGTTCTTCCTGCACAGTTAGGAAATGTCCTTATTCCCCTTCCCATTGAGACATCCTCCAAGTGGGAGACCACATCTGCACTCTGTTCCCTGCAAAGCTTTTTGTTCTATTCACACATCCAAAGGCTTGTCACTCAGCTTTCATCTGGTGGTTGCTGGGCATCTTGTCCTTCTGGACCATCTGGGGGAACAGCAGGTGGACTATTTCCACTGTGATCTGGGCAGTGCCCAGACCACATAGCCCACTGCCTTAGGTCACAGTGGTGGTCTCCTAAAAACCTCATGCTTGCTTCCTTTTTTCCCCCGTGGTCTGCTACTTATGGCATTTTATAAAGTTTGGTACCAAAATGCAAAACATTTGTAGTATCTGTTTACTTTGCAAGTTAACATTCTTGCCTGAGGAAATGATCTGATCTGAGTTTGGTGTCCTACTATTTTTTTTTTTTTTTGATGTTTATTTATTTTGAGAGAGAGACAAAGAGTAAGCAGGAGAGGGGCAGAGAGAGAAAGAGAGAGAGGGAGACAGAGAATCTCAAGCAGACTCAGTGCTGTCAGTACAGAGCCTGACGTGGGACTTGAACTCACCAACTGTGAGATCATGACCTAAGTGGAAATCAAGAGTCAGACGCTCAACCGACTGAGCTACCCAGGCGCCCCTGGTGTCCTGCTTCTGAGGACACAGGCTGGATGTTGTAATCCCCATGGTGTTAAACAAGTACCTGTCATTCATCCAGATGGGCTAGGGCTCTGTATCCTGGACCCCCGGCTGTCTTGAGGCCATGCAGAGGGTGGCTGTGCCAGCCCCAGTGTGTTAACATCTTGCTGAAATAAAGGTCTTCATCTGCTTAGCATTCCTCTAATATGCCAATCTTGTAACCTTATTAAAAGAGAAAACGAGATGAATTTGCCTGGCACTTCCTTCCTGAGTACTCAGAGCCTGCTGCTCAGATAATCCACTCCCCTCCCCCTCCTCCCCCCGCCACGATCTGGCCTATGATTGACATTGGGCTTATTGGTGTGCAGCTTCCTCGATTTGCTTTTCTTTTCATCTCTGCTGCTTCCCATTATGTTTTAAAATTAATATTAAAAAATCCACCCAGTGCACAACAGTTAAAGTCAAATAGTATTGAGAAGCTGGGAATGAAAACAGCTGCTCCTACTTCACCCTTGTGCACATGCACCCTCAGCCTCAGCCCCAGGATAGCCACTTCCAAGTGTCTTAGCTTGTTTGCTTTGATTCATTCCTATTTGGGTGAAAAAATGACATTAATGGGGCATCTGGATGGCTCAGTTGGTTAAGCATCTGACTTTTGCTTAGGTCATGACCTCACGGTTCATGAGTTCGAGCCCCACTTTGGGCTCTCTACTGTCAGCACAGAGCCAGCTTTGGATCTTCTGTACCCTTCTCTCTCTACCCCTCCCTGGCTTGTGCTCTCTCTCTCAAAAATAAATAAACATTAATAAAAGAGAAAAAATGACATTATTTATTAATTTTGTCTTATTTTGCTAAAAATACCCATAACATAAAAATTACCATCTTAACCAGTTCTGTGTGTACAGTTCAGTGGCATTAAGTACATCCACACTGTTGAGCAGCTATCATCACGACCACTCATTTCCAGGACTTTCTCATCTTGCAGAACTGACACTCTGCACCCACTTAGCACTAACTCCTCGTTCTCCCCTCCCCCACCCCCAGCCCCTGGGAACTACTATTCTACTGTCTGTCTCTATGAATTTTACAATTATAGGAGCTTCATTTCAGTAGAATCATACAGTATTAATCCTTTGGTGACTTGCTGTTTTCACTCAGCATAAGGTCCCCAAGGTTCATCCGTGCTGTAGCAGATGTTAGAATTTCCTTCCTTCTTAAGGCTGAATAATTTTCCGTTGTGTGTAGAGCCTACGTGTTGGTTATCCATTCATCAGCTGATGGACATTTAGGTTGTTCTTGTTTCAGCTTTTGTGAACAATGCTGCTGTGACCACGGGTGTACAAATATCTGTTCAAGTCCTTGCTTTCAATTCTTTTGTGTATATACTCAGAAGTGGAAGTGCTGATCACCTATGGTATTCATTCCTTAAGTTTTATATCCGACCTTATCTTGTGCTCAAACTTGTGTTCTGCCAGGTCATAGGAGAAAAAAATTGAAAACATGTCAGTTGATGATATCTTGGTATTTTGGTTATGTCTGTCTATCTGTCTGCCTGTCTGTCTATCTGTCTACCTATCTGTCTGTCTATCTAAGTTTTCTTGAGGTTTAATTTACAAACCATACCATTCACCCATTGTAAGTGTACAATTTGATAATTTTTAGTAAATTATGTGGTTGTAGAACCAGCACTACAACCCACTTTTAGAACACTCTCATCCCTAAACAGGTCCTCCAGCCGTGTAAAGGTCAGTCCCTGCACCCAGCTCTCCTCACAGCCCTGGGTCTTTGGACCTTACTTGGGACTAGTCTTCAGGATCCTCCTGGGCTGTGTGTGTGTGTGTGTGTGTGTGTGTGTGTGTGCGCGCGCGCACGCGCACGTAGTTTTGTGGCCTCATGAGACAGATACAGGGATCTAGGGCCCAATGAAACATCCCCTATTTTCCCCTACATGCCATGGCATTCATCCTGGTGCACCTTGCAGCCTGCCTTCCTGACACCTGGTAGCTTTGACTCCCAAAGCCAAGTTCGCAGGGGGATCCACTTGCACCTCCTCAGCTCCCCCTCCCTGCACCTGCCAGCTCGGTCACCCTTTTGTGTCCATGTCTAGGTTTCTAAAAATGTATTGGACTCTCTTACCCATGGTCACACCTCCCCATCTCCTTGTCCTTATGCATCTGTACCTGTGAGCTTTCAAGGGAGAAGAGAGATGGAGAAGGTCAAGTTGGCACTTTTTTTTGACATTTTGAATGTTTATTGATTATGAGAGAGAGAGAGAGAGAGAAAGAGAGAGAGAGAGAACACAAGTTGGGGAGGACCAGGGAGAGAATCCCAAGCAGGCTCCATGCTCAGCGCAGCGCCTGATGCGGGACTTGATCTCACAACCATGAGATCATGACCTGAGCCAAAATCAAGAGTCAGGAGCTTAACCAACTAAGCCACCCAGTCGAACCTCAAGTTATCACTTTTAGCCAGAATTTCCTAGTCTTCATTGTTTTCCAAAACTATCAAGAGGATCAGAAACAGTATATTAGAATTCCGTTACTGTTTTATTGTAAAGCGTTCTAGTTATTTGGAATTTCTTTTTTTCCCAGGGTAAGCTGCAGGCACTACTTGCCCAAAGCTGCCTGCATTGGGGACATAAGACGGTCATGCTCGAGAGAGAAGGATTGCTTTGCTAAAGAGATAGTGATGGAATTCTTTTAACGTTAACTTATTTTGAGAGAGAGAGAGAGACAGCGTGACTGGGGAAGGGGCAGAGAGGGGGAAAGAGTCCCAAGTAGGATCTGGACTGAAAGTTCAGAGCCTGATTATACGGAGCTCAAACCCACAAACCGTGAGATCATGACCTGAGCTGAAATCAAGAATCGAGACACTTAACTGACTGAGCCACCTGGGCACCCCGATAGTGATGGAATTCTTAATGGTTCCAAGAACTTGCTACTGAGTTGACCATCACTTGCCCTCTCAAACTATCTAGTTGTATTATTAAAAAACACCAAATGAAAAATGGCATGGGGATTTCTTAAAACATTAAGCAGAATTATCATATAATCCAGTAATTCCAGTTCTGAGTATGCACCCATAAGAATTGATAGCAGAGACTCATAGAGATCTTAATTTGCCTGCCCACATTCACAGCAGCCAAAAGGAGGAAGCAACCCAAGTGTCCATCAACAGATGAATGGATAAGCAAAATGTGGCATATACAAACAATAGAATATTATTCAGCCGTGAAAAGGAAAGGAATTCTGGCATATTATGGCATGGATGAACCTTGAGAACGTTATATGCTAACTGAAATCAGCAAAAGGACAAATACTGTGTGGTTCCACTTCTATGAGGTACCTAGAATGGTTGTGTTTATAGGGATAGACTGGTTGCTGGGGTGGGTGCTGATGGAGGAAGAGGAGGGGAGTTGTCTTATGGGTATGGATTTTCAGTTTTGCAAGATGAAAAAGGTTCTGGAGATTGGTTGTACAACAGTATGAATGTACTTAACATTAATGAACCATATACTAAAAAATGGTGAAGATGGAAAGTTTTATATTATATGTATTTTACCACAACCTAAAAAATGTACCAATTTTGGTATATTCTGGGGTAAGACATTGGGATACTTTTGGATCATTAAATAATTTGAGAACTAATGCCTGTTTTCTGATTTATTGATATTGGCATACACCTTGGTTTAGAACACAGTCTTAACTATTATATTTGGCTGACAAACTTCCGTGACAGTAGGAGTTAAATAAACTTGGCATTTGTAAAATAAAAGGAAATAAAGGATAGTCAGCAGGGTGCTCTGTGACAATACATTTATCACAGAGATCACAGAGAACAAGGCAATAAATTTACAAAATAGGGTAGTGTCAGGCGTGTCCAACACCCATGAAAATAGGTAAAAATAGATTTCTTGCAATCAGCCTAGTGTTGTCAGGATAGTTATTGTCTTGAGAAAATCCCATTTGTAGAAAATAAATGCTCTGTAGTGAGGCACATACAAAAGTTGTAACTTGACAAGTTTTCCATTAAATGAAAACTAGAAAGAGATCAGAAAATAACTGAAAAGCTGGCTAGCTTTTTTTTATGTCAATTTAGAGCTCATAGAAGACTGACTTGTAAGTTTTATTTACCACCAACTGCGTATTAATTGGAAAAGAGGGGATGGTGACTTGGATTGGTGGTGTCTGCCAGAGTCTTTAGTTTTTCTGTATCTGAATGGTTAGTTTAGAAGAATCCTAATAATCTTTTTGTGACTGGTAAATTTCACAAGTGTGTTAATGACTTGAGCCTAGTTCAACATGAAATGTAAGAATTGCAGCTGACACATGGATTGTCTCATATTTTTGGAATTAAACTTTTGTCCGAAAACATCTTTAGTATTTATACATAAGATTAGAAAGTAGATCACTTTACAGAATGTTAGCATAGCTGTAGGTAATGGCATTTATACTAACAGAGGGAACTGACTTATCCAGTCAGGTAATGAATTATGAGTAGTACTGATGGAAGAGTCACTGCACACAGGTCGGATTCCCCAGCACAGAGCATGGGCTGGGGGCCAGTGGACTTCCTGGTCCAAGGGCTTTGATGCATGGGGGGCTCACTGGAGAAAGCCAGGTCTCCATGGAACACCTGGCTTTGTTATCTCTTGGCCTTGACCAAGTCTGCATTCCAGTCTTTTAGGGGCTAGGGATGATAACTCATATCTCTTCATGATATTCTTCACATAACCTAGTCGATGACTTCTAGTTTGATTAAAATATTGTACCTAAGAAACTTTAAAAGATGAGGCTATCTTACAGTAAGAGTGAAAAATATCTTAAAAAGCTCGTGGAACTGACCCAACTCCCTTCTCCTACTAGAGCAGAGTGCCTGGCCTCAGGGAAAATGATGGGACTCATTGCCTTCTCCCAGAGAATGTCACACTAACAATTATATAGGGATTCTACCCCACTACAGCCCATGGGCTGGGTTTCCTGTTCCTTTCACCACAAATTTCTAGTCTGTTCTGAAACTATATTCTTAGAAAATGGCTGGGTTGACCAGAAGGACGAGGGCTGGTACTTTTGGATGGGGAAACATGGAGAGGTTGACTGAGCCCATGGCAGTGCAGGAGGGGGATCGTAGTTTCTTGGGAGCCCTGTTGATTGACTGTATCAGAGACAAAGGAAGTGGGCATAGAATCGTCTCCTCCATGGACAGCAGCTGGTTGGGGAGAAGGCTGCCTCATGCTGGGCAAGTCCTGCAGTTTTGGGACTGGCCCCACTAGCTCTGCACCTGGGAAAATGTGAGAATAAGCACCAGACACCTTTGGAAATCCACATATTCCATTATTAGCAAGCTCAGGGTCTGGATCAGTCTTCTTCAGTTGAGGAAGAGCAAACAGAGGAAAAGCACCATTGGGTCTCCGAAAAAGAAAGCATTACTGTTCAAAAGAAAGGGGATGTTTTCCTGAAGAATTAGAGGAGAGATATTTTTCTGAAGTGACCAAGAGTATGACCCAGAAAAAAATTGTATTAAACAGTTTGTTACTCTGAGAATTTGCCCTTTTTATACATAAGTAAAATTTTATGTATAAGTGAAATATATTTGTAAGTATTTCTAGCTTTCATTGTTTAAACATGATGGTACTGGGGGATTTTGGACAGACTCAGCATCCAGAGGAGGTGTGATTGTGACTTTGGCTCATCTCATCAAGTGCACCACTGCTGGGGATACTTCCAAGGTTGGGCACAGGGGTATGGGTGGGCTCCTGATTGCTTTCCTTCTCCCTGGTGCCCAAGGTTTATCACTCCTGGCTCAGGCCTGTTTGAGTCTGAGACCCAACATCTTCTTCTGCAAGTTACAAGTGATAGGTTATGACCTGGCTGCAACCTCATTACCCACAGTTTGGATTGTATATAGGAACTTCTGCAGTGAGGCACATGGCAGCCAAACTGGGCCCCAACAGCAGATGTCAGCACCAGCAGGATGGGTACGAGTCAAGGCCATGGGCTCACTCTGATCTCTGCTGAGTCTCTGCCTGCTTCCCACTGTGTGATGTCCGCCACTGACCAGAGAACAGTTTGTGCCCTTGCTGACCTCAGGGCCATGAACAGGTCCTATAGCTCAGGGTTCCGTTCATTCTCAGGTTTTCATTTCTAAACTTTTAGGATCAAAAGTAACATGTGGTATAATTTAAAAATAAAGAAATCATTTTCTTAGTGTACTCATGCTTGCTCTCTACCAATGAATGAGGAGGCAGGAACATCTTGATGGATGTGTGAGAGAGCTGGGGGTCTGGTTGGCCTCCTGGACCTCCTCTGCTAGGGATTTTCCTGGCTTGACATTGCCTTGTCCTTGGGAGTCATGCCTCTCCTGCCATTTATAGAGTTCTTGAGATAGGCTGGTCTTGGAGGAGCTCCTGCATGCCAGTGAGGTTACAAAACTATTTCAAGAGCAGAGGGGTTGGTCCTTGGTCTGTGGTCTCTTACTCTCCTTACCTAAGAAAATATTGTTTGCTCATTTGCTTTGATGACCTAACACTGAAGGGATCCTTCATCGAATTGATCCTTAACTCCCTTCATCAAACTTCCTAGTGTACCTATTTGGACTTTCTGTGTTCACCAGGTAAATCTGCTTACTGTTCATGAGTTACTGATTCCTGCTTCCTGCCTTTGCACACACCCTCTCTTTGCTAAATCTTATTCCTCAAATCTGACTTCCTCCAGGAAGTCTTACATGTTTGCCCGCAAGAGCTTCTAAGCTCCCTTTCACCATTATATGTTCTGAATATTTTATCAGTTTGTATTTCTGTGGATTTATATATGCGAGCTGCAGAGCTTTTGTATGTGAGATTGTCTCCCCACTGAGGCTGTGAACACTTGGAGAGCAGGCACCGAATCATCTCTGTTTATACCCTGCCCATCCCTTCTCAGTGCCTAGCACTACACTCAGAAAGAGCTTGTGGAATTCTAACACTGACTGACTTTGAGACTTGGGACAGGTTTAGTTTCAATTATAGAGGAAACTTGGCTTTGGAGCCATCCCTTCGGTAACAGTAACTGTCTCCGCCTTTTCCACCTGCTTGTCCTAGATTGCTATTGTCATTCTTCCCTCTTCTCCGACACCTTTCTGAGCAACCTCACTGCTTCTTCCATGCAGTCAGATTAGTGCATGTTTCTCTTGGCATGTCCCTGGAGAAGAATATAGAAGATCATGGCCCAAATTAAAACAAAACAGCTGTGGTGTTGGTTCAAGATTTGCTAATATACCAATAGAAATGATCAGTAGAAATGATATCCTAACACACGCTAGATTCTAACATATAAAAACAAGGTATTGCAGTTTTATGAAGAAGGGTGAATTGGCCGTGTGGCAAAATGTTAAGTTAGATCTTCACCTAATAGCATATACTAAAATAAGGTCTTAGTAGATTGGTTAAATGTAAAAAGTAAAAGCATAAATGCAGTTTTAGGAAACATGTGTGAGCATTTAACTGATCCCAAGATAATGATGATAGTAGTAATAAGAATGGCAGTTGTGTCCGTTATCACATGCTACGTGACAAAACGCCCCAGAACTTCCCAACACCCACTTATTGTGCATATGAGTTGTGTTGGAAATTTAGGTTTGGGCATGGCCGGCGGTTCTTTTAGTGTGCTCACTTACTGCAGTTGACGGCCTCACACATCCGTAGTGGCTGGCTATAATGCACAGAGTGCAACAAGGAAGGCAGGTACAGTAGGCTCCAGCACACTGGGCTCTTCTTCAAATGGTAGCAGCATGGCTCCAAGAGTAAGTAGCTAGAGGGAAGGCACCAGCGTGCAGGTGCCTTTCAGATTTCTGCATTGCGTTTGCCTCTGGTCTCATGGTCAAATTAAGTCACACAGTCAAGCACAGTCAGGACATGAAAAAGGATTCTATTTTTTCACGAGAAGAGTGACAACATATTAGACTACTTTTTGCAATTTTCCATAGGCATTATTTGAAGTACTTTACATATATCATATATTCGTTATCTCTGCTGTATAACAAATCACCCCTAAACTTAGCAGCTTAAAACAGCAGAAGCTCATATCTCACAGTTTCCGTGGGCTAGGAATCTTGGCACAGCCTATCTGGGCCCCCTGGTCAGGGTTGTGCAAGGCTGCGGTAAAGGTGTCAGTAGGGGAGGACTATATTCTAAGCTCACTCCATGGCCGTGGGCAGGTCCCTGGTCCTTGCTGGCTGAGCCCTTAGGGGGTTACCTGTGGCTACCCGGAGACAGGATTTTTGGGGAGCTGGGAGGCTGTCTGCCAGTTACTAACCTTATGTAGTAATGCACTCCATTATTCTTCATTTTCAGTTGAGAAAATCAAGGCAAAGAGAGGATCAGCTGGTTGGCAAGTGGGTAAGCTGGGGTTGGATCCTAGGCTGAAGGACCCTGATACTCTCTTTGCAGTGGAAGGTATAATAAGGAGAAAGAAAGATTGATACAATTGACCACAAATCCATTAGTGTCCCTTGTGTGTCAAACACCATCACCGGAATTGGCAAGTCAGAACATAACACTGTCTGCCTGCCAATCCATCCCTATTATACTAAAAGCAGTCATAAATCAATAGGAAAACATTAACATCACATGGAAAAAAGTCTGCCCCAGACTCTCATTGGCGAGTCACTGAAGAAATATGAAAAGCAATAAATGGAGAGTTGCTGAACCTCACAACTAACCAGAGACATGCAAGTTAAAATAATTCTCTGTCTCTTTTCTGCTTTTTTTTTTTTTTTCGGTCACCAAACTGGAACCGAGAATTAATTTAAATATTAATTCTCAGTGTGGATGATTGTATAGGAGGATAGATAGATACTCTCACTCCCCACTGGAGGAAATGTCAGTGGGTGTAACCTTGTGGAAAACAAAGTTTATGTCCTTGGACTCAATCATTTTATCATGAAGGGTTTATACTAATATTAGAGGTAAATTTATGTGTGAAGATACTCACTGTGGCTTTGTTTATCTCAGTTGGAAATTAGAAGCCTCCTGAATCTCATGTGATAGCAGGATAGTTACATCATGCCATTCTTGATTATATGATCATTAAAACCATATTTTCAAAGAATGTTCAGTGGCCTGTGGAAATTTTTCTGTCACGTTAAACGGACACAGCAAGATCCTTGCTGTACAGTAGAAGTCTAATTCTGTACAATACGTGTGCGGGGAAAAAAAATCCAAATGGAAACAGATCACAATATGAATGATGATTATCACCAGGTGGTTATGTATATTATTTCTTTTATTCTTTTCTGTTTTCTTCACTTCCTTCCTCAGTCTTGTATTATTGTCATAACTGGACACAAAGGCAGCTTGAAGCATCGAGACCAGGCTTCAGGATCTATGGGCAAGCAGGTGTGTCTCCCACCCTGTATTCCCTGGGGACAAAGCTGACCAGTCCCCTCCCTGGTTATCCTCAGCACTGGGCTGTGACAAGGGGGATGCCACAGATCTCTACAAATATTCTGCTCAGTAGTAATGATTTTCTGTATTTCTCTGTATTTTAAAATCAAAGCCAAAAGCTATGAGTGGCATTATAGTTAGGTAAATGTGTTTTTAATCCCTCCCCCAAAAGATGAGGTTGGCAAATCAGCCAGTTGGACCATAGCCTCCCCTGGCCTACGAAGACATGGTTATAAAATTGTGTCGAGACAAAATCTTTGCCTTTTGGGGAAGTTGTTCAGTTTTCTCTGTTTGTACTGGTGTGTCCAGTGATGGCTGGTGACCGTGGCTGTCTTCTCAGGGATGGCTTCTTATGTCATTTAAAAGTTGGGATCCTATCATTGTCATAAAAGGCCATGTGGGGTCAGAATCTCCATGTGAGTTTTAGAAGGGACAGGAAGCTGGGAGGCATTTCCTTTTATCTTGTCTCATTATTTGTGTCTTACTCCTCTAGTTTAATTTCCTCTCGGCCCTTCTCTTCTTTTCCGTTCATTTCTGTTCACCTTTCCTGCACCTCCTGCTGCCCCTCCAGCCTAGCCAGATCTCTGGGTTCATTTCCTTTTCTACTCTTCCACCTGGCCCTGCTTCCACTGGGATATAACTGCCCTTTCCTTTCCATTCTTCCCCTGCCCTCAATGCTTTAGGGGTTTGCTTTTGGGTATTGTGTAGAGACACCAGTTAAATATATTCCTTCAAATCTAAGAAATATAGTCTATATATTTTTTTAATTTTTTTTAATGTTTATTTATTTTTGAGACAGAGAGAGAGACAGAGCATGAGTGGGAAAGGGGCAGAGAGAGAGGGAGACACAGAATCTGAAGGAGGCTCCAGGCTCTGAGCTGTCAGCACAGAGCCGATGCGGGGCTTGAACTCACGGACCGCGAGATCATGCCCTGAGCCGAAGTCGGACGCCCAACCGACTGAGCCACCCAGGTGCCCCAGAAATATAGTCTATATTTTAAAGATGTGAGTCAGGGGTGCCTGGGTGGCTCAGTCGGTTGAGCGTCCGACTTCAGCTCAGGTCATGATCTCGCAGTCTGTGAGTTCGAGCCCTGCATCGGGCTCTGTGCTGACAGCTCGGAGCCTGGAGCCTGCTTCACATTCTGTGTCTCCCTCTCTCTCTGCCCCTCCCCCGCTCATGCTCTGTCTCTGTCTCAAAAATGAATAAACATTAAAAAAAATGTTTCAAAAAAAGATGTGAGTCAGAAAAATATTGAACAAAATAAGACACGCACCGATGGACAGCATTCTTTTGAGAACGTCACTGAAGTGTGGAGGGATCCGGTAACACCAGTCCCTGAGAAACAGTGGCATTTCCTTCCTTCCCTCTTGAAAATCTGCTTTCTGGAACCAGACGCAGGTAGGACTGCTAGATGGTACAGTGGAAGCGTCTCTGATAAGCCTGATACTACTTAGGAACATGAAACAGGTAACACGTAATGGTCACCCATGTTCCGGGGCCATATTCTCCTTATTACCTAACAGTAACTTGAGCCCGATTCCCCAGAGTGTGGCAAGTAGACCTCTCCTTGGTATTCCTGAGGCTTCTGGCAGGTAAGGTCCTTGGGTTACCTTTTCTGATGACTTCTTGATCAAAATCTCTGCTCCCTGGGATTCCCATTATCAACTCCTCCGTATTGCCTGTATGGAGATGGGAGCTGAGCAGGGTGAGTGGGTGTGTGGTTTCATCAGCTTCTGATTTTGCTGCTAAAAGCAAACAACCAGGGTTGTGAAGGGGGGTGTGTGTGTGCCTGGCTGGCTCAGTCTGTTAAGCATCTGACTGGCTTAGATCATGATCTCACTGTTTATGGGTTCAAGCCTCATGTCAAGCTCAGGCTCAGAATCTGGAGCTTGCTTCGGATACTGTTGTCTCCCTCTCTCTTTGCCCCTCCCCCACTTGTGCTTGTGCTCTCTCTCAAAAATAAATAAACAAACTTAAAAAAAAACCAAACAGCTGGGTAAACCAGTGGTTGTTTATGCCTCGGTGTGAATGAAGCATGCATTATACGTTTCCAGTTTCGGTTTAGGGAATTAATGGAGAGTTGTCTCTATAGGAAAATCTACAAGGTAAAGCTAGAAAATATGCATTTTAAAGGAGCCAACATAACAGTATAGAAAACAGGCATTTCGTGTTTGAACTTTTCATTTCAGGAAGCATTGTTTTGAAACTCTTCACCGAAGACTAAGCTTCATAATTGTCTTTTTGAGCACTGCCTCTCAGCCATCATTGCTGGAGAGCAAGACTCCTGGGGAGCAGAGCCTCATCTAGACACTGGGATAGGCAGGATGGTGGCCCCTTCAGGGAACCCTGCAGAGTCCTGGTGGGGAGGGGTCTCTGCCAGCCAGCAGTCTCCCTTCACAGATGGTAAGGACCCTCCCACCGTGGGCAGGGGGGACACTGCTGGGTTGTTTCTAAACCTTCCTTTCTATTCATTCATGCTCTAAATCATCCACAGCTGTTCTGGTCCCTTCTTTGCCTCTTTGTTTGGGTATGCTTGGCTTTTTACCAGCCTCCCTTGGTCCCCTACGACCCTCGCATCAGCTTCCTGTGATTGAGATCTCCTGGTGACCCTCCCCGAGTCTGTGTGCTGTGTTTGCAAGAGGCTCAGCTATAAATAAATAGAGCCAGCTGCTGGCCTGGTGCTGTAGACTTTTGGAGGAAGGGGCACAAGGGGCAGGGGAATGGGGAGAAACCCCATGTCCCTAACAAGGCAAAGAGTTTGGGGAGGGTTCTGGGGGTAGCTACAGGCCTCCATATCATGTGCACTTTAGTTCTGCCTCTGGGAGACCCTTGTCCCATGGAGATTGGGGTAGGGCCACTGGGGGCTCAGCTGGGGGGAATGGGCATTCAGGCATATGCTGACCGTTTCTCTAATTTATTTGGAGCTGTTAATACTCCTTATTAGTACAAATGATTTCACCATAATTGAAAGTATATTTAAAAGACAAAGAATTATCTTCCTTATTTATAATGCTCTACAAAATGCATGGCTAATTAAAACCATACAGTGATCTAGGGTCTTTGAGGATAGCAAAAATAATAAATAAAAGTCTTGAGTCTTAAGTCAGCACATTGTTTCCAATAGTGGTTGTGAAGTGTAACTGTTGATATTTTAAGATCCATTTTCTTCTTTATTATTAAAATTTTTATCACCTTTTATCTTCACCATGCATAGTCTTCTCTGCTTTAGTGTGGTACTTGAGCATGACTGATGCAGTGCTGATTTATTCTGCTGAGTTTCTTTCCTACAGAAGAAATAAAGGGTAATTATTCATGTTCAGCACATTATGAATGTAGAGAATGATAGTTATTTGTGTTTACATTTTCGTCTGCCAAGCTCCTTCCCTCTCCCTTCTCCCTTGTTCAGTCGGTGATGAAGTCCTCCATCTTCCTGATGCATGTTCCACCTTCCCTGGGCGTCCCCATCACAGCATCACAGCACCTGACGCAGATGTATGTGAGCACTGCCCTACCTCATTCCATCCCAGACTCAACTTCTTTTTCCTCTTCAGCCTGACCCCTCTGCTTCTCTTAGGTTGGTTTCCTAGATAAAGAGAAAAGCCAAGTTGGCAATTACAGTTCCAACGGCTGGTGCTCTTTGTCTTCTGGTTCATTCTGCAGCTGAATTCCTTCATCTGTGAACAGTGTTTTTTTGTTTTATGTTTTTCCCCCCATGAAGGAGAGCTGTCCTCAAATTTCCAGCAGGTCTTGTTCAATTTAGTGATTTTTTAAGATTAAAAAAAAACCCGTTTATTTATTTTTGAGAGAGAGAGAGAGAGAGAGAGAGAGAGAGAGAGCGCATGGGGAAGGGGCAGAGGGAGAGACACAGAATCCAAAGCAGGCTCCAGGCTCTCAGCTGTCAGCACAGAGCCCCATGTGGGGCTCGAACTCACGAACCATGAGACCATGACCTGAGCCAAAGCCAGATGCTTAACTGACTGAGTCCCCCAGGCGTCCCTAATCTAATAATTTTTAAAATCGAAGACTAACTGGACAAGATTAGGGAGCAGTGCTGGAAGGGGGGCAGCCTGGGACCTTGCCAGCCTCCCCTTTAGTGGCCAGGTTGGAGAATGTAGGCCTGCTGGGGGCCTTGAGCACCACTGGGATGGGGAAGAGCATCAAGAGAACTGTGTTCTGGGAGTTAAGTGTCCCTAGACCATCTTCTCTGGAAAACTCAGCTTGTATAAAATATTTTCAAAGTTGTTTTCACATTACTTTGTCCAAAGCTGATTTCGAATAAGGCAAGATACATGGAAAACAGGATGGAAAAAGCTGGAATAAATTTGATTCACCTGGTTGAGCACTCTCCTTTTCATCTTTACTGATGTCATGCAACGTTTATCATGTGGGAGAGTTTATAAAAGCTTGCATGTGAACTGTTTCATTACTGATTAAAAAAAACACTCTGCAGTCTTTGTTCATCCTGATTTGTTCTTGAAGTGAACTTCGTCATTGTTGATGGTTTCTCTAACTGTGAGTATCACACGTACAATTACATAGGTTGGTGTGAACACTCAGTGCTGGGATAATGGAAGAAGGAGTCGTTAAATGCATTTAGGATTCAGTACAGAGTGGATTTCGTGACCTGGGCTAAATTTCACAGAGCAGGCAGTCAGACCTGTCCAGCTCGGTGCCTGTGTACCCATCCTGAAGCTTCAGAAGTGGGAGAAATCCATCTTTGGAAGATGTCTGTGGGGGCTAAATGATCAACAGACGCCAGCCACAGGGAATCGTGAGCATCCACTGTATGTCTTTGTTTCAATCCACAAAACCCCACTATCCAGAAGGATGTTGTTTCCCTCTGTTGTGCTGTTTTAGAGAGAGCTTATGTCTGGATAGAAAGACAATCACCTGCAGGCCAGTGTTTTTGTTTTTGTTTTCAGCACACCTGATAGCTTTAATTAGAACGGAGAAGAATCTCGTTAAGTTTATTACATTAAAAACCTAAGTAATTGGATGTTGCATAGGACTTATTTATTTTTAAGTAACCTAAAAAAGTATTCAAGAACCTGCATACTTTTTGGATGGGATATGAAGCACTATCTCAGACAGACATACAGGGGGTAGGGAACAAGGGGCCTTAGCTTGATAAAGGGGTGTGTTGTGTCAAACTCCCTGATACTCTGCATTTGGTGAGTTTTAATTTAGGCAGGGAACCTGATAGGTGACATGGCAGAGGGTGTGTGGAAGGAGTTAAAGTTGCTATATATGCTGACCTGGAAAAGGGAGATTATCTTGGATTGTCTGGATGAACCCAGGGTCCTTATAAATGGAAGAGAAATGCAGAAGGAGGAGGGCTAGAAAGAGGCATGGCTGCGGAAGAATGGCACATGAGTGGCCTCCAGAAGCTGGAAAAGCTAAGTAAATAGATTCACCCCTAGAGCCTCCAGAAAGGAACATTGACCTACCGACACCTTGATTTTAGTCAAGTAAGACCTGTGCCGGACTTCTACAGAACTTAACAATGACAGATTTGTGTTGTGTCAAGTTGCTAACTGTGTGGTAATTTGTTACCACAGCCCTAGAAAATAAATACAGAAGCGAAACAATATGAACTCTAAAGAAAATGCCAATCGTATCCCATTCCCCACCCCAAGGTGCTACTGGGGATCTAGGCTCCTTTTCCTCTCTGCTTGCCATCTTCAGCATGTCGGCTCTGCCCCATGTTTCTTGTCTCAGGGTTAAAACAGGACTCTCTCTCTCGAGGCAACATGTCTATCTTCCAGGCAATAAGTATTAGAAACAGAAAGGGGAAGCGTTTGTTTCAGGAAAGACAAAGTCTTCCAAAAACCCCCACGGAGACTTCCACATACATCTCATTAGCCAGAATCGGATCCTGTGGCCACTCCTCAGTGCGGGCAGTGTGGGAAAGCAGTGTTAATTGGGTACATTGGCACCCCAGCAGATGGGTTCTTCTGTGAGGACGGAGGATATCAACATTGATCCACAATTCTGTCTTTTGTAGTCTTTGTCTAAAGTCTGATATATCTATGCTTCAGCCTTATTGGTAACCTACAATATCTCCCTTACCTAGTGTCAGGGTCTCAGAGAGGTCAGTGGACAACCACTACCACATGAGTTCCCTTTTTAGAGACTGTTGGCTCTCCAGCCATACTTACCTAAAGGGTGTGCCCATTAGATCTTGTATTCAAGGCTGGTTATCCAGCCCTCATTGTGTGAGAAACACCCATCAGAGTTGTGATCATCACATTATTTTCAGCGTAGTTGTTGCCCCAGTCTGTTTTGATGGGCTAACATGAGTAGTTAATACTGTTACTTGGTTATTCCTAACTCATTCCTAAGGCATAGCCTTTTCTCTGGATTTCTAGTGTTTGCTTTTAAAGGTAGAGAAGGAGTGGGAAAAAAAAGAAATTATTAGCAAAGAATTCATTGTTTTATGCACAATTAACATAATTATTCCTGAGGAATGCAAGGGGTCTATCAGTCAGTTTTCTAGGGCTGACCAGAAAATTCCATGTTCACTGGTTAAAACTTCCAGAGTGGTGGAAGGAGGGATTGAAACTGCAGTTAAGTTAGGTGTTAAGTCGGGGTTTGTTGATGTGGAGCCCTTAACATAAGTGACTCTATTTTGGGCATGTGTGTGTGTGTGTGTGTGTGTGTGTGTGTGTGTTTAAATAATTCCCTCTTTTTGATTAGACTTTCAGTTTGACTGAAAGATGTGATAAAAATTCAAGGCTTCAGTGCCACTTTCAGCTATCACTCTGTGGTCTTCACAGCCGTTGTTGGTCCTCATGGTGGTGCTCATAGGTCATGATGTTTTTGCTTATCTTTGTGATATTCATGGGTCATAACCTTATGTTCACTGTTTTTATGTTGGCCATTTTCTTTGTTCCTTTTCTGATGTTGCAGTCTTAGGGAGATCATTTGTTTGGTGGTTAGCAGCTAAGAACACACATTCAAAGCTTTTGAGAGAATACTGTGCATCAGGGAGATTATTATGATTTTATAAGCAAGACAATTCCCTGTGTTTGGAGTACAGTTCAGAGCTATGGTCTCCAAGACCCAAACCAGTCATGAAAGAAGTCAAAGAAAGACCCTGCTGAAGGAGTCACTTTTCTAAGCCAAGTGGCTTGCTCAATGATTTTATGTAATTGAGTTTCAACTTCCCTAGGTACAGCAGCTGGTGTTGGTCACAGCATAGACCTCTCTCAGCTCAGTTAAAAGATAATCTGTGGGCATCCTATATTCAAGAAAACTTGGCCAGAGGATATAAGGATCTCTGTTGGGCAGCTGTTGTCTTAATAACAGATTCCACAGTATTTACAAGAGATAAGGAGAGGCTTCTGGTCATACTCTTATGTATATTTACTCCCAACTAGGAGAGGATGACCCTTGTCAAAGGAAGTGAATCCTGAGTTGTGAATGCCTCCTGGTAATTCTTTTCTAGCTCAGTGATGTAAAGCCAGGGGAGTCAACTAATGAGGTGCAACAGTTAGGGGCACAGTTAGGTAATCTAGGAAGCATTTCTTGGTTATATACCAGCCATCTAGGTTTTCATGGGCCCGAGGAGAATAGTAAGAACTGCAGATAAAGATCAGTTCCGTCAGGGCACAAGCCACTTTCACTAAAGTGGCACTGTTAATGGACAGATAGGACTTTTTGGTGACAAATCCAGCCATCTGAAAGGCAAAGCTTACCCCCAATTTTGTGCCCCACCACCCCTACTGCCCCAGCAATGGCCTGGAAGATAGGGATGATGGCATTATTTTCCCAGATCAGTGTCAGAGTAAGGAAAGAAAGGGAAGAAGAGGGGGTTTCATGTTTATAGTCTTGATCTGGAGTCTTGGGAGGAAGCAGTTCGCCTCAATGTTGGCTACTTCTCTTCCTCAACAATTTGATTTGGAGGTGTCCAGCATCTGTATGGGATTAGATGTCAGGTGAAGCCTTCTTTAGTTATGAGATACATATTCAAAGTTCAAGTCCCTGATGTTTGACTCCCATCTGGGTAGTAAGAAGGACCTGGTATAGTCCCTTCCAAGGAGACTCAAGGGAAGTCTAGTTTTACTGAAACCAAATTAGAAGGGTAGGAGGAAACTGGAAATACTAGTTTGGAGGGTCATAGCCAGATTTTGAGGAAACTATAAGAATTCAGGGTTGGGTTCAATTTATAGGTATATAAAAGAGACATAAAGACAATCGACAGGATTAGAATCTACTATAGACAAAGTTCTAAATATAATTTCTTCTCTCTACAGTTATTCCAGTTTTATGTAGCAAAATGCATTAAACTTTGACTGATTATTTATATAAGTGCAGCAAGGAAAGTGATTGACCATATGAGCTCTTTTAAAGAATGCTTTGCTTTATAAGCAAGTTCCCAAGCCGATTTTTATGTCTCTCCCAAACATGACAATCCAGTTAAAGCCTTCGTAGTATGGCCAGTATTTCCAATTGTGTCTTGTTACCAGGAGTACAGATTCTCACTGCATATATGTAAACAACTATTTTGTCATGAAAAGAGTACCCAAGAGTTTCTGAATTTTGGAGGGATCACAAAGGCATATCGTACCAAATTGTTAATAGCTTAAGAGAAAAGAGGAAAAGATTTCTTAAAATTGAAAAAAGCAAAACATTAGTGATGTTTTAAATAAGAGTCATAAATATAATCATCCTTCCCACAGTTCATTTATTCCTCTGTTACTGATTCTTATTCTCCTTGAGTCTAGTTTTCCCACTAGTTCCAGAAATTCTTACCCAGTTGAGTTGTATGATCTGAAAGTTATTATTAGTTTGGAGGATCATAGCCAGATTTTGAGGAAACAAGAATTCAGGAACCTACATCATACAGTATTTGTCAAATTCCCTTCCATGAATTTCTCTGAAGAGGAAACCCATTGGCAGGAAGCTTTTGTAATAGCATCTAAGTAAAGCAATAACTGTCTGTAAACCGCAAGAGACTTGAAATGGCATTGTTAAAGGTCTGATTATAGTTCATTATAGTGTAATTGACAATGAAATTTGGTTATTTCTGTGACATAACACGTTTTAAGATAATAACTGGAATTTTGACTAATAACATTATACCAGGACATGTTGAATTTCCAGGAATTTCACATAATTTTCTGGAACATTTACCTAGCCACACAGCATAAAGAAAGCTTAATATTACTTTTTACTTGATAATGTTTCCTATGTAATTTGACATAGCAAATAAGCCTATTAGTTTGGCATCTCCCTTTTTATAAGGAGAGAGAACAAATCCTTTGAGATGTCTCAGGGTCCCTCTGAAACATCTCAAAGTGAATTCAAGGTCAAAAAGACTGCATTTAGAATTTGATTTGGGGAAAGTTTGTCAAAAATATCAAAAGGTTTGGACACTTGGTCAAATAAGATCATAGATCACTGTGAAACCATTCTGTTAATTTAACCAAAGTCATAATTAAAGATTTCATAGGTAAATATAGAAAATTACCTAGTTCTAAGCAAAACTTAGCTCTTGTGTTACCTAGTCTGTTAAGAGTAGGTTTACTTAAGTAAACTGATTAAATGATAAAAGATAGAATGAGAATCTTTGTTTTTCTAAGCAGATTACATTAAAGTTAAATTGTTTACAATTTCTGTTTTTTTTTTTTTTAAATTTTTTAATGTTTATCATTTATTTTTGAGAAAGAGAGAGTGCATATGCGCAAGTGAGGGAGGGGCAGAGAGAGAGGGAGACACAGAATCCGAAGGAGGCTTCAGGCTCTGAGCTGTCAGTACAGAGCCCCATGTGGGGCTGGAACCTAGAACCATGATGAGATCATCACCTGAGCAGAAGTCAGACCCTTAAGCAATTCAGCCATCCAGGCGCCCCTGTTTACAATGTCTTGTTAAGAGCAGACCAATAATCTGAAAAACCTTTGTCCTTTTAACAGAGAAAAAAACAAACTCTAATTTTATACCAGTGTACTTTTTATATTAAAATTCATTAAAAAAATTCATTTTAATCTTAGCCAGACTCCTTTTCCACAGACTTTCTATAACTTTCTTTTTTACATTCAGATTTTGTCCTATATTTTTCCTCTTTAAATAACTAGCCTTACTTTAGGACACAGTTACTTTCTTTTCCCTTAACAAAAATACATTTCCATACCTTCTTTTACCAAAAGCACACATTCTACTTTTTTTTTTCTTAGCATATGGAGATGTTTCCCTTGTTAGTTCTAGTTGCTTTAACCATATATATTAATTAGAATTCTTAACCCTCAGGAACCTTAACTAAGAAGTTGATTTAGTTGTGAACTGTCAGTTGGCAAACTTGCATTTTTCTTATGTGATTTCTTGGAATTTCTCAGTCTGGCATAAAACATGTTTACTGACAGACCCAAATATCTTTAGTTTCACTGTAATAAGAAGACAAAAGTAGGTAAACTTAGACTTGGTTAGCAATGAATGTTTCAGTATTTTATCTTAATTTGGAAATGATCTGGATATTTAGTGATGTTTAACTTATTTAACATACCTTAGCAAAACTCTAAAGTTTCAGGTTGCCAAAAAGATTTTGGAAACTTATTTTTTAGTACACATACCATACAACATAATTTTTGCAAAAAAGTTTGCCTAAAAGTTTATCTCGCATCTAATCTAACTCATTTTCTCCCAACAATTATGTTTAGATTCCCACAAAGTCTTCATGAGACATTAGGCAAGATCAGCTGTCATTTGTCTTGTTGATGAATTTTGTAAGAGACAAAACATGAACTGATTTGGTTGCTAAACTTAGGTAGAATAAAAAGTATATTTAATATTGATAACTCTAAAGACATGTCTGTTTTAATTAAACCAATAAACTTACACTAGCATTAATACTATCTTCCCAAACCGTATGAACCTGAAAAATGTTTGGGTTCATTTCTATTATATTTCTGAGATTTAGAAATACTTAATTTATAAATGTTCATTTTAAGCCAATTAAATAGAACTCTTTACAAATTAATTTTAGCAGTACCATCTGGCGGTAGGAAATGTCACACATCTTCAACAGACATGCATAAATGTATAAACAGATACCTTATAGCTATTGTTTTAAATTTTCTAGCCGTGAGACAGGTTTGATAACACAAAACTCACTAGTACATAAAAGAACAGTTGGATGCACAGTTTTTCTGGCAGATGGAATAAGTTAAAGTTACCTGCTCAGATGACTAATGTTCTTTCTACTAATACTTGTGGAGAAGACATTTAAGATTTGTCATTAGTCTCCCTTTCAAATGACCATTCCCCCTTTTGTTCTACTTCTGATAAGAATTACCTCTCTGAGGTTTGCACTTTTAAGATTTTCATCTCAAAAGCCACAGGGAAAAGAATGCTAGTTGCTCCAAGAAGAAGTTTGGTTTCCTAAGACCAATAATTTATACACCTTTTGAGATAAATAGGGGAGATTTTAGAATTGCTAAAAAGAATAGGTGAACTCTGAATTGCCTCTAGAGCTACAGTCCTAGTTTTGTAGTTTTGTAAGATAAGGCAGTTGTTTTTAATTTTTCAAAGAATTGGGTCATAACCTGGATGTGAAAGAACTGACCTATCTACCCACCTATGTTGGAATTACAATTTTTTATTTGTTTGTTTTCCCTTGGCTGTTTAAGGGAATTGGGTAGCAGTTTATCAGAAAATCTCTGTCTTGTCAACACTGGGGGAGTGTTGGGGACATCCTTCTTTGAAGGTGGATATGGGGATATCTGTGAGGTCATTAACTTGGTGGACTTTGTCGCTGGTCATGTATAGGCAGTTCAGAAAGAGGGTAACTAGAATGAGTATGTGAATAAAGGAGGATTAGGGAAACAGTAAGAATTATGTCCTTCTTACAGTTTTTGTCTTAAGGACCTCTTGTGTCTTTTTAATTTTTTATCAGCTTTTTGTAACAAAACTTTCGAAGCGGTTTTTGGAATCTTGAAGCCTTTGCTTTTCAGTGCACTTCTTAAATAGTCTTATCTAACTGGAACATTCCTCATAAAGGCTATTGTAATTCCAGATTGTAATTCCCCTGAGGGCTAGCTGCAGTTTGGTAGCACCCTAGCCACAAATGGAGTTTAACCCACATCCAGTGGCCATACCTAGCCACACAAGGAGTGCAACTTACATTTCTGTCTGGCCTTACTTTGCGGCCCCCAAACCATAGTTACCAAGCCAAATTCTTCAGGACACAAAACAAACTAACTAAGATTTTGCCATCTTTGCTAGCCTGTTGCAGGGCTTGAACTCATGAACTGTAAAATCATGACTTGAGCCGAAGTGAGACGCTCAACCAACTGAGCCACTCGGGCACCCCATATCCAGCATTATTTATAATGTATATTCATACCCACTCCCACCCTCCCATCCATCCCCACATACAACTGTCCCTCGGTGGATAAGGTAAGATCCAGGACAGCAGTGAGTTTATAGCTGTAGAACTTGTTGAGAGCATTAAATCCTACAGATTTCTGAGACTGTGTTACCTGCAAAGGACTGGTTCAGAATGGGGGTTTGACTGCTTGCTGCTTGAAAGCCAGTACTCAAGACACAAGCATTGGTGGGAAAGGAAAGGTTGCTTTATTTAGGAAGCTGGCAGCTTGGGAAGATGGAAGATTAATGCCCCAAAGACCATCTTCCTCCTTCCAGGCAATGCAGGAGGTTTTTAAAGGAGAAGATGAAGGAAATGTTGAGGGGACTATGTGCAGCAGAAGCTGGTGCTCAGCGGTTATTTAATCATTCATCCTTGCAGGGCTTACAGATTCCTCCCCTAGGCCAACTATCAAGGCTCCCCGGTGACTCTCAGTAAAGGATGCCCCTGCAGCGCAACAAGGTGCATCTTGATAAGGCAGTCCAGACTCCTCCCCTGCACCAGGAGTCAGGGTTTTCAGGTGACTCTTAATGAGGACACCAAGGTCAGTGGCGGCTCTTCTTGAGTGGAATAAAGACTTATCTTCCAGAAAGTATGTTCCTTCATTCCTCAAGACCAGCGATCTGCAGGGTCTCAAGGGAAGTAGGTTAATTCTGCTATAAACCATGGGGTTTAGGTCAGCAAGAAAGGAATGCAAAAGCTTGAAGCAAGTTAGCCCTTAAAGGAGTGGATTGGGGGCACCTGGGTGGCTCAGTCAGTTGAGCATCCAGCTTTGGCTCAGGTCATAATCTCATGGTTCTTGTGTTCAGGCTCCACATCCAGCTTACGGCTGTCAGCATGGAGCCCACTTCAGAGCCTCTGTTCCCCTCACTTCCCCCCTCCACCCCCTGCCTCTGCTGCTTGCACTTTCTCTCTGTCTCTCTCAAAAGTGAATAAACTTAAAAAAAAAGGAGTGAGTTGGAGTGCACTTACAAATGGGCCATTGGACTCGGCAACTGGGGGGATGGTTATGAGTCACTTCAGTGTATAAAACACCTCCATCCATCCATGGAACTCTTTCCATCTTCCCAAACTGAAACTCTACACATTAAATACTAATTCTACATTCCCCCACCCTGTAGCACCTGAAAACCACCATTCTGTCTGTGGCTATGAATTTGAATGCTTTGGGGATCTCATATAGATGGAATTCTACAGTATTTGTCTTTGTATGACTGACTTTAATTTACTTAGAAAATGTCCTCAAGGTTCATCCATGTTGTAGCAGGTGTAAGAATTTCCTTCCATTTTAAGGCTGATTCAACTGTATGTATAGACCACATTTTGTTTATCCATTCATTTGTCCAATGGACACTTATGTTGCTTCCACCTTTTGGCTGTTGTGAATAATGCTCTATGAACATTGGTGTAAAATGTTTTTGTTCAAGTCTTTGCTTTCAGTTCGTTTCGGTATATACCTAGTAGTGGAATTGCTGCGTCCTAGGGTAATTTTATGGTTAGTTTTTTGAGTAACAAAGGGAAGGTTCTTTTTTAGGAAGGGGAGACACGCTATGTTTGCTAATGGTGGAAGGACTCAGTGGAGAGACTGAAGGGACAACCTATGGAGGCAAGCCTAGAGGGAGAGGGGCATGGGAAGAGAGAAGGGAGAGCAATGATAGTGGTTCTGAGGCAGAGGTAGGTGGAGGGGTGGTGGCAGGGGAGAGCTGCTTGTCATCCAGGGCCAGCCTGTCCCCCTAGTGAGAGGCCTGTTGGTAGGTCTGGCTGAGTCCTGTGGTTGGGAAATGGGGAATCACAAAATGGCAGCTGAGCTAACGTTAAAAACCGGATACTTGGGGCAACAGCAGTGTCACTGTTTTTCTCCAGCAAGACTTGGAAACTTGAGAATGAACTTTTTCTACCTGTTAATGTTGGGAATGAGGGGAGGTTGTTTAATTTTACAAATGTGATATTAACTCAAGGTTACTGCAGGAAATTTTTATAATTAATGCATATGGTTCCATTATAGGCAGAATAAAAAATGTTTTCTCTACATATAACATTTTATGCAAAATGACATGCATGTTAGCTGGTGCTAGGCATTAAAAAAAGGAAAGGAAATTAGGTCACAGCTGTAATAATTATATGACTCAGTTGGGGAGGGGGATTTGTCCAGAAATCACTTTTTAAGAACTATAGTGTTTTATGAGTCCATTTACAGGAAGTAAGAACAGGTAAAATTCATCAGTGGTGATGAAAATTCTAATAGGTTGCCTGTGGAGGTGGGGATTTGCTAGAAAGGGTACAGGAGAACTTTTTGGGTTGGTGGGAATGTTCCATATCTTGACTGGGGTGTTAGATAAGGTGTATGCATTTGTTAAAACTCATAGAACCACACGTTTACAGCCTATGAATTTCATTGTGTGTACATCTTACCACAATTTTAAAAATGTGGCATAAAATAATCCTGAAGAGTTATGGTATATCCTAGGGATTGAGACACACCCACATAAATGAGAATAATGATGTTTAAAAAATGTATAGTTAAAAATCATAAACTGTATGCAAGGTAAAAAGTCTCTGGAAATTGGGGTGCCTGGGTGGTTCAGTCAGTTGAGCATCCGACTCTTGATTTGAGCTCAGGTCATGATCCCAGGGTCGTGGGATCAAGCCCCACATCCAGCTCTGTGCTGACAGCACCTGCTTGGGATTCTCTCTCTGCTCCTAACCCACTCACACACACACTCTCTCTCTCTCAAAATAAATAAACTTAAAAAAAAGTCTCTGGAAATCTTCTGACTTTAGGGTTAGTAATCTATAACATCAAACAGGGCCTTGGAAGCTAATTTCTGAGGTGAGATGGGAAAGGGTGTTTTATGTATATATATACACACACATATATATATCAATGTGTATATATATATATATCTCAATGTGCATATATATATCAATGTACATATATATTATCAATGTACATATATATATGTATATACACACATATATATATATCAATGTACTTATGTGGTTATCTCATGTGCAATAAGATAAAACACATGTATATGGCACTATACAGTATTATGGACTGAATTGTGTGAAAAATGTGGCACTAAATAAACTGTTAAAAGTATACTTGTTTATAGTATGAGAGCTGAAATAAGAAGACAGAGGGTTGCTTCGTTTGACTTTAGCTGCAAACCTCACCTGGGAATGTGTGCCTCAAATCGTTTGCCATTCTGCACATGCCCATGACTGCAAAAGCACCAGGAACATTGATTCTGGGGTTACACGTACATTTTCGTGAGTGGATGAATTTGCAGATGTAGAGGCTATGAATAACAAGAACGACTTGTCTGTATACAAACCCAGGGAGACACACATATCTGTATTTCTGTGTTTCTGTCTCCTTCACTCAGGCTAATACTGAGTTTGTATTGGTATCTCCATCTCTAAGCCAGCACCACTGGGTTCAGTTGAGAGTTCAATCCCTACCTCCCCACCTGCTACCCCTGCCCTTGCTTGTTGTAACTTCTTTCTCTGACTTCATTAAATCCTTTTTAGTCTAGTAAAATCCCACATTTAAAATATTTATTTATTTATTTACTTTGTTTTGAGAGAGAGAGAGAGACAAAGAGAGATCGTGGGGCAGGGACAGAGAGAGAGGGAGAGAGAGAATCCCAAGCAGGCTTCGCACTCTCATCACAGAGCCCGAAGTGGGGCCCATTCTCATGAACCCAGAGATCACGACCTGAGCCGAAACCAAGAATTAGAAGCTAACCCAAGTAAGTCACCCAGCCACCCCTCCCCCATTTTATTTATTTATTTATTTTTATTTTGATGGTAACGACTCAGTGAAGAGGTCACTTGTCCTGTAGAATTGTCCCACATTCTGGGTATGTCCTGTGACTTCCTCATGGTGCTATCTGACCTATTTCTCTATCTCCTGGTATGCATTTCAATCCTCTGATTCCACTTTCCCTTGCCAGGGAAATTACCTCTCTGATCCTAGTAAGAGTAGCCATTGGTAGAGGCCTTCTTTGTGCCAGGGACTATGTGAGGCACTGCTCCTTCATTATATTTGTAATCTCTCCACTGCTGTTGGCAGAGACTGTGGGTTACCATCTTCTTTTAAAGATGAAAACACATCAGCTCGTGATGTGCAAATTTAGGAAGCTGCCCAGGGCCAGAGCCAGGATTTGGATCTAAGTCTTTATGTTCAATCAAGTCTGTGCTGGTCCCAGAGCTGGGGAACTTGGCTCTCCAGGATGGGGCTCAGGCATCTGTATTTTTAGTTTCCTGGCTAGGTGATTCTTTGGCTCTTAAAATTTGTATTGAATTCTTTGGGCTTCTACTCCTTGTTCCTACTTAAGCAACAACATACTTTCCTACTTGTTGAGGGAAGATCTAAGATGAAGCCTAATGTTGTGGTCACTGAAGGGCTTTTAGGATTGATGTTCAGGCCTGGATGGGAGTGTGAGTTCTCTGCCATTCAAGAGGACACTGCTTTTTTTTTTCTACTACAAAGAGCCAATATCTTCACGGGAACTGTCTTACTTGAAAACATTCTGGGAATTCAAGTCTTTGCTGCAAATACCAATGCGATTTGCATTTACTTTGGAAATTCAAGCACATTTTATCCAACCTACAAGCACTAATGAAGAGCTGATGAACCACAGAGACACTGGTTCAAATAAATGATTACAATTGGCAAGAGAAGTACAAACATGACCCTGATGAATTATAATCAAGAGTAAGTAGAAGGGGTGAGTTTATTAATTATCCAAACTCTAAATCTAGTTTCAGAATTGTGAATAATAATAGAAATTAGAGCTGGAATATTATATAAAGTGTTCAGTCACTTTGAAAACAGGCCACTTGATACGGAAGACTGTTTTTAGGTTCATGCTGTGGCATTTATTTATTTATTTTTGTACTTAGAACTGGATACTAATCTCCTCTTAGAATCCAAATAATCAGCTTAAGTTAGTAATTAAACGTTTACTTAATTCCATATTTTACAGTTAGTTGCAAAAATATGACAATTAAATGTAGACCTTTTGGCTCATGTACTCAATAAAGAAAGCTCCACAGTCTACTGCAGATTTTAGATTTTGAGAAATCGTTATGTACTGGAGAGAACCACCAGTTCTTTTCAATTAGCTGATTTCCCATTGGCCTCTTGTATGGATCAGGGATGCTGGGAAGTTGCAGGAGAAGCCAGGAACGTCTTCCTGGGCTTCAGTTTTGGATAGTTAGTGAAGTAGAATATAAAAGACAAGTTAAAATTACAGTAAGGTTTTAGTAACATTTTTGTTTGTCTGGCCCCAGCTCCTGTCAATTTGCTTCCTTTGAGCCTTATGAGTCCTTGGAAAAGAGGTTTGCAATCATCGGGGAAACAAAGTAAATTTAATTGAAATTTTGTCTAAAGATTAGATATTTACCAGGGTGCCTGAGTGGCCCAGTTGGTTAAGCATCCAACTTCAGCTCAAGGCATGATCTCGCGGTTCATGGGTTTGAGCCCTGCATCGGGCTTTGTCCTGACTGCTCGGAACCTGGAGCCTGCTTCAGATTCTGTGTCTCCCTCTCTCTCTCTATGCACCTCCCCTGCTCATGCTGTGTCTCTCTCAGTCTCTCAAAAGTAAATAAATGTTAAAAAATTTTAAAAAGGCTAGATATGTACCAAAATAACATGTTTTAAAATATAACACTGTTGGAAATTCCATAATGTTACAGATACATTTGAAAAATATTTTCTATTGAGTAATTAATATTTAAACTGATGGATAAGCCATCAGTTCATTGGTTCATTTTAATGATTGAACATTGAAGTCATCCATTCCTTTGAATTTTGCTTGAAGCTTCTGGATTCATTTAATTTAAGAGCCTACTAAAATTATAAAATCAAACTCATCTATATTCAAAATTTTCTCTAGACTGGGCAACCGAAATTAAATTTAGAAGTAAATCATCTTCATAGGCAGTATCGAGACTTCGGGCGCCCTATATAGTGCCAATTTCCAGCTTTAACGTTCTTTTGACTGAATCTGTAATAAGTATTTTAAATGTGAACTTATAAGATACATTTCTGATAACAACACCATTTTGGCTGTTAATTTAGGAATCTCTTTGGGGAATAACAGTTCTCTTAAAGTTTAAAAACTATTGACCCTAAATTCATGTCCCCTGTAGGCTGTATGATAGGCATTACCTCAGGAATAAAGTCCATGGCTCTTTGCACATGTAGATGCCCTTAGACAAGACCTATGGAATATTGCTGACATATAAAAGATAATTTGAGTATGTTGAAAAAGAAACAAGTGCATTTTCTCTCCAGGTGTATGTCAGGTGTTTCACAATGTAATTCCTATGCATGAACAGAAAATTGCAAATGGCAAAATACGTGATGTCTGAATGCCTTCTGGACTGAATGGTGGGAATTTCACATGCTCTCACCCTGTGAATGACATAGTTTGATCCATGACCACACAGGTTCTTCCCAGCTCAGATTCCCTATCTAGCCTTGTCGTCATTGGCCTCTCTTGTATATTGGTTGCCTCGCCAATAGCAAAGGGTTTTTACTGTTCTCCCAATGGATACATATATTGCACTCTGCTGTCATGTTGGATATAATTAGGCCGACCAGCTAGAACTGAGGAGGTGCCCAGGATGTAGGACTTCCAGTGCTAAAATCCAGGAAGTGCCAGGCAAACTGGGACATGACATTTTTGTAGTGACATTTACATTTTTGTATTTTCTTTTGGCAACATTATTTTGAAAGAAGCTGAGGGCTCTTATTTTTATGTCTGGTTTTCCTTTTTTCCCACAAGGCAGCTTGACCAGAAGCAAAGGACAACTCTTAAAATTATACCACAAAGAATGCTTTAAAGACTTGGGTCATTTTTATCATCCAATAAGAGAGATAATATTAACGAACGTTAAAAGTTCAATAAGCAGTACTGAAACTTTGTCCCAAGCACCATCCAGGATGCATTATCTTGGTAAAATATTTCCTCATTCCTGGGGAGTACCAAGGGCATGTGTACCCACATCTGGGTCTGGTTTCATCTGCAAGTTGTTGAAGAGCTGCGGGCTTTCCTCCTCTGAAATTGGCATTATTTCTTTCTCTTTGTAGACTGGCAAGTCCATCTCTACCTTGGAACAATTTGAGAAGCTACAGATCTCTTAGCTCACAGTTTTGCAGGCTTATTAACACAAATGCTAATAGGATTATGTCTCTTTGCTTAATTAGATTCCATAGACTCTTTTCTAAAAGGTTGTATTCAGAGATCTTTTTTTTTTCCCTGAAGAAGGGAAAAATCTTTGATTTTTAAGTTACTTTTATTTTTTAAATTACGGTACAATAAAATTGCCTTTTTGGCTGTACAGTTCTGTGAATTTTAACACATGCACATCTTACATGCTTCAGAATACAGAATTGTTCCATCATCCCAGAAAACTCCCTCGAGCTGGCCCTTTATAGACAAACCTACTGCCTAACCGTCACTGCCGGCAACCATTGATCTGCTTTCTATCAGTATAATTTTGTCTGTTACATATAGTCATGTAAATGGAATCATAAAGCAGGTAATCTTTTCAGATTGGATTCTTTTTCTCGGCATAATTAATGCCTTAGACATCTATCCAAATTGTTATTGCATAAATCCTTCCTTTATTTTCATTACCAAGTGGTATTCCATTATATGAATGTACCACTGTTTGTCCATTTATTTATTGAAGGACACTTGGGTTGTTTCCAGGCTTCTTTGGACAACTATGAATGGAATTGCTATATACTATAGTGTATACATTTTTCTGTGAATATGTTCCCATTTATCTAGGCTGAATACTTAAGAGTGGGATTGCTGACAAGTATATATTACAACAAACAAATAAACAGGCAAAATGTGAATTCCAAACAAAGGCAAACCCCCCAGAAAGGAAAATGGGGGGGAATCACTGCAAGGAAACACCTGTTTGTCAAGTAGGGTAGAGTAAGTGGAGGACTTTTGGAGAGTGGCTGGAAGAGGGAAAATATGAGGAAGAATACAACCAGGCTGTTCCATCCCCTTGACACAGGCCACAACTCAATGGCTGCAGGAGACAAGCATCCTTGAATTGAGAGCAGTTTCTCAACCTTGCTCATATCTGAGATTCCTTGGGAACCACAAGCTCCCGTTTGAGAAACACAGCGTTGGACTCGCCTAACAGTTGGCTTATGTCTGCTATGCTCTCTTGCTGATTCTTTACAGAATTCGACTTCATATTATCCATTGGCACACAATCCTTTTTCACAGTGTGAGGCATAGTTTCTCGGACCTCAGCTTGACTGTCATGGGATGAGCTGTAACGTTTCTTTCCTGTGGAAATAGGGTCACTTATGCTTCGGGTTGAACCCACTGGAGCAAGACTCTTTTCTCTTAGCTCTTTGCTTGGCAATATATGGACATGTCTTGTGTTCGTCTGGGCATTCTGTGATTTGTACCATACGATCCTTTCAGGGACACCAGATCTTACACTCCACTGTATGGCTGTGGGTTAGCATGAGATGAAGGAATATTGATGAAAGGAAGAATGTGCTTTTAATCCCACAAGTAATCATAAGACTTTTTACATGAACCTTGTTTTGGAAAGCTAAGGAAACAATATACCAGGAAAACATATCTTTTTTAAAGCCTTCATGAAGGGGTGCCTGGGTGGTTCAGTTGGTTAAGTGTCTGACTCTGGATTTCAGCTCAGGTCAGCATCTTGCAGTTATTGAGATCAAGCCTCACATTGGACTCTGCCCTGAAAGCATGGAGCCTGCTTGGGATTCTCTTTTTGTCCCTCCCTCTCTCTCAAAATAAATAAAATAAAAAAAAAAAAGGCTTCATGAATACCAGATCACTAGTATCCTCCAAAGCAGAAATAATGACGTCCATAGATCTTCTCTCGTGGATTGCTGAATTCTGTGTTCAGGGAAGCTCAAATGACCTCTTCGAAAGATTGCAGGGAATTCTTGAATGCCTGAAATTCAGCACGTATGCTAAAATGGCATGCTAGCTAGAACTACAGCAGTCATACGATCATTAGCTCATTCAGCACATTTAATTGGTCATCTGTTTCTAGGTACAGATGTACAAAGCTTATAGGCTCTAGGAGAGACAGAGTAAACAGACAAGCATATAAATCTGCAATGGAAAGCCTGGTCCTATAAGTCTTATGATACAAATAAGGCAGGATGTGGGGCTAGAATGACAGGTTGCTGGCTCTCAATCATTAGGTAAGTAAATGGATTGCCTTTGGATTCTTTCTGAAAAGGTGAGGGTGGTTCAGTTCAGGTAAGAAGGATATAAAGCTATAGCTTCTTCTGTGTCAAGGTCCCCAGATTTTCCTGTTAAGAACTTCCTTTGGTGTCTTTGAGGTCTCCCTGTGAGAAGCAGGCAGTGGAAGACACAGGCCCTGGGGCAGGCTTCCCTCCTGGGAATCTCCACCAGCCACCAGGATGGACTGTGGGGGCAGCCTTTGAGCCTGGTGTTGGGAGCATTTCCTCTTGATTTCATCAAGAGCCAAAATGGAAGCAAAGGGAATTTCTGGGAATTATTTTTTTTCTTGATTCAAAAGAATGCATTTTAAACTAGCTATGTTAATGTGGTGGGAATTAAGATTTATACCATTAAATAAATTGGTCTTTCTTTTGTGGATATGTCATTTAATGTCAGCAGCCTTAAGAAAAAAATGTAAGCGGAGCACCTGGGTAGCCAAGTCGGTTAAATGTCTCACCTCAGCTCAGATCATAGTCTCATAGTTCATGGGTTCAAGCCCCACATCGGGCTCTGTGCTGACAGCTCGGAGCCTGGAGCCTGCTTCAGATTCTCTCTCTCTCTCTCTCTCTCTCTCTCTCTCTCTCTCTGCTCCTCTCATGCTTGTGCTCTCTCTCTCAAAAATGAATAAACATTAAAAATTTTTTTTAAAGAAAACATGTTAAGTAAATCACCATTGGAAGTTTAGGATTTATAAAGGTCAAGGAGAGTTTTGACTATTATTTCAAATAAGAAAGGGATGGCAGAAAGGGAAAGGGGGCATCTGTGACCCTCTGAAGGCAGGGCACAGCTTTTAATTCAATGACTAGATTCTGGTTACTCACCGTGATGAAAATGCATCCCAAAGGCTCAGTTCACTGAGGTAGGTTGGAACTTACCCTACTTGGCTAGAAACCCACCCAAATGGTGTGAGGGGAGGGTGGTGTCCCAGATACTGGAGCTGGGAGTGGTTCTGACAGTTCCAGTGCACAGAGTGTCAGGACCCTGAGGACGGAGCATGTGGGCACCTCAGGTTCTGAGAGGACCAGGCATGGGGAGCTGTGAGTGTGGCCGAGCTTTGTTTATGCTGGGAGTTCAGTCATAAATAGGACATGATCTCCGTGCTCATGGAGCTTCGGTCAGTGCTGAAGGACAGGTGTTCCCACACCATGACAGAGGCCTGCCTGGGAGTACAATGAGCAGGTGGAAGCCAGGTGAATACACTTGGGTTACCTGGAAGGGTGGGGGCGGGTCAGGGGTGATGCAGGAGGCAGGAGGTCAGTGCTGGACCAGTCGTCGAGTTGGCCTGATGTCAGGCCTTTCGGGATAGCGGGGCTTCTCCCAGCAGTGTGGATTCCAGGGTCTGGGGCCGCAGCTGGGTGTGGAAGGAAGGACTGAAGGCGAGGCCAGGACGGAGCAGGGACCACCACACCCCTGTAGGTGTAAGCTGCTGTGCTGCTTCCAGCCCATCTTCAGGGGTGCCATCCTGTGTGTGACCTCCCCCACAGTTTTGGTCATTAGCTGTCCCTGGAGGCCTCCTATGTGTGCTGGGGACTCAAGTGGATTTTACAGTTGGGGCTAGGCTGAGAGGGTCAGACTGGAGATGTCTTCTAAAGGTTTGGGGGAAGATAATGCCACATAACGCATATCCAAAGACGATGACACTAGAGCAGTTCTTTCAGGAGGACTGCCTGGAGGAGGTGAGGTTTGAACGGAGACCAGAGCGATGAAGAGCATTCTAGGCAGAACAGATAAACAAACCAAAATGCAAACAAAAACATACAGGAAATCCTGAATCATTGCTGTGCTTATGGGCCAGAGGACTGGGACGGCGGGGCCAAGTACATGGGTGGGGGGGTGGAGCTGTGGGGAGAACCAGCCTAGGGCTGGAGGCAAGTCTCATTTTAATTGCAAAGCATTGCAACTGTGGTTATAAACAGGAAAGTACTAGAGTTACCTTGAGCTTACAGAAGTCTTTAATTTAGAATTAGAGTTGATGCGTTGAGAAAACATGTCACTAATTTCATAGTTAACACGATCCACTTTGCCTCCTCATTTGAAGGTAAGTGCGTTTTGCAATGATATGGTGTATATTACGGCCAGAGAGCCATTTTAGAGCAACAAAGGATGAAATCTTCTGCAATTTGTCATGGCTTTTCTAACTATCAAAATAGGCTGTTCACGTTGAAAGAAAATGCAAATGTCTTGGCATTCCATTATTTTCAGACTTCCTAATCACAGCGGTCTTGTGTTCATTTCATTAATTCGAAGAATAGAAAATGAGGATTTTTAGACGAGGAGTGAGAGGAAAATGGATTGATCTCGTTGCTTCCACCTCTCACCTCTTGTCCTCATAAAAATTGGCATTAAAAAAATTTTTTTGCAGGAAAATAGGCTTAGAAGATTTATTTTACTTTTTAATTTATTTACTGATTTTTCCCAGTCTGTGCTCTCTGTGTTCTGTGCCTAGAGATGCCAGGGATTATAAGATTACAATCAGGCTAATGAATTTACCACTGCTTGTGTCTAGAAATAACTTTAACAAAAATAGTTATATATATTATATAAATTTGGGGAGAGGCTTCCACAAGATAAATTTTACTTCGTGGGTTCTATTTTTGTTAAAATCATGCCTGTAAGATCTGTCTCTCTGGGGGGCAAGTTCTAAAATGATATTGTCAGGAGATGGGGCGCCTGGGTGGCTCAGTCGGTTAAGCGGCCGACTTCAGCTCAGGTCATGATCTCACGGTCTGTGAGTTCAAGCCCCACATCGGGCTCTGTGCTGACAGCTCATCAGAGCCTGGACCCTGCTTCAGATTCCGTATCTCCCTCTCTCTCTGCCCTTCTCCTGCTCATTCCATGTCTCTCAAAAAAAAAATAAACGTTAAAAAAAATTAAAAAAAAATAAAATGATATTGTCAGGAGAATGATTCCAGGCATCTGTCTAGCAGTTGTGAAAGATTCAGAATGGCACATAGGTGGACCCCCCCAGCCCCATAGTCCCCTTAGACCTGTTTCATAAACATTTAGATTCATATAAAAGATAAGGAATGTGGAATTCTTTAAGCATGGACCACTAGTTCCATCACAATAAAACCATCTCTGCAGTACTGGAGTGGCACAGCAGGAAAGTAAGTACAGTTGACCTTTGAACAACATGAGGGTTGGGGAACCAGCCCCTGTGCAGTTGAAATCTGTGTGCAACTTTTGAAACTTAACTACTTAACAAAAACTGAACTACTTTTAGCCTACTGTTGACTGGAAGCCTTACTGATAACAGAAACAGTTGATGAACACTTTCTGTATTGTAGATGTATTATATGCAGCGTTCTTACAATAAACCAAGCTAGAGAAAAGAAAATCATATTAAGAAAATAGGAAGAGAAAATACATTTAATACATTTGCAGTACCATATCATAGTTATTGAAAAATGTCTGTGTGTGCATGGGCCCGTGCTGTTCAAACTTTGTAGTTCAAGAGTCACCTCTATATGGTGGTTCAGAACACAGGCACTAAACCCGGATGGCTTGGGTTCATGCCCTAGCTCCCCTGTTACCACCAGTGAGGCCTTACATGGGGTTCCTGGCCATGTGACCTGTTTCTCTTCTTTAGAATATCAGATCTTAACGGTACCTCCCTCTTCAGATCTTTGTGAGTATCAAACAAGTGGAGTAGGCGGACATAGATGCACATAAAGTGTGAAGAAATGTTTTGGCACGTGGTATGCATCAGTAACCCTTAGCTGTAATTTATGCTTCTGGAATGGAATGTATGGGGGGCCATCAGCAGAAGCCAGTTTTAGCTAACAAACAAAAAGGAAACTAGCAGAAGGTTGTTGGGGAGGGCAGGAGCTCACAGAGCAGTGTCAGTAAGACCAATAATGGGGCAACACCGATGATGTCTAACTCAATTTCATCAGATGATGCCCATTTTGTTTTTTCTTCTGTTCTTTTGTCAGCTCATCCAAAACGCAGAGTCGGTCCTTGACCATTTTTGAGGGAGGTGGTGGTCTCTAGGAAAATTAAGACTTGATTAGATCAAGCCTTGTGCAGAGCGATCCTTCCCTCCTTCCTTCTTTCCTCCTTCACTCCCTTCCTTCTTCATCTCTCTCTCTTTTCTTCCCTTTTCCATCCATCCATTCATTTAGCCATCCTGCCATCCACCCACTATCCATCTGTCCATCCGTCCACCCACCCATAGTTGTCTGAGTTCCTGCTATGTGCCAGGTCCCATGCTAAAAGACGGAGATATAGTATTGGATAGGACACACCAGGTTTTTGCCTGGTGAGCTTACATTCTGGAGCAGGGGGACAGGCAATAAATAGTAAACCATTTCATATAGATATATGTGCTGAAAAAGAAATAAAACTTCAGTGCTATAGACAGGGTCAGGGCTCTGCTATGGATGGGGAACTCAGGGAAGGCCTCTTTCTGAGCAGGTGACATTTGAACTGAGTGAGTCCTGTGTGATGGATGGAACCAGGCATGGGAAGAGCATTCTATCTCAGTGGGGGAGAGGCAACCATTAACTCTAACTCACCCTCTGAAAGAGAAAAAACTTCCTGCCTCTTCCTACTTCCTATGTTGGTGAAATCATCTGCAAATTTAGTTCCACATTGCTCTTGGTTTTGCCTCATCATCTCCTGGACTTAGGGACATCAGGGGCCATGATGCCGGGCCTTAACCTTTGTCTGCTTCCACCGTAGCCTGGGGTGACACATCCATCTCTGCGATTTTCCATAGGCTCCTTGCTAACTCCTGAGCCAGCTTGGGTCTTGGGTAGAGTGGTCAGCAGAAATTTGTACTTTCTATGTTTCCCAGTCTTTTCCCTCAGAGTTTATTTCTTCTTAGAGACAGTGTGTCCATGACAGTTGGGGTCTGTAGCTCCAGCTTTGGGAGTCAGAGAAGGGTATAGGTTAAATACAATTGGAAAGTCTGTGTCCAGCTTTTACTGTGCAGGCAAGGGTTCATAGGCATGGATGACTAAAGTAGCCCGGCTGTTTAGGGTGACTTGTCATTTTGACTCCTTTAATTGTAGTTGCTTCCTTCACTTGTCACCTCCAACCATGGAGGTGTCCTCACTCTAGCTAGGATTGGGTATTGCTTCATCTGGTTGGCATTCTAAAGCTGACTACCTGGTTACTTCTCTGAGAGTCCTGAGAAATACAGTTTCAGATCATTGCTATCTATAGGTTTCAACCACAAACTGATTTGTCCCTCCCACCAGTTCTTGTCAGAATCAGGACGGAGGGGAGGAAGGATGGAAACTTGTCAGAATCAGGACGGAGGGGAGGAAGGATGGAAACCGACAAAGAAGGTGACATTTATAATGGGTTAGATGTGATATACAGTATACACATAAATATAAAATCCCAGCTTTAACATAGGATGCCCAATCCAGCAACGTAAATATTAACAGTGCTGGCATAAGATAGAGAAGACCTATCGTTTTGGCGGTTAATGTGAAAACATATCTGGTGTCTCTGTTAGAGAAAGTTCAGTGTGAGCCAATGTGACAAGCTACCTGACAAATCCTAGAGTCTTTCAATAATCCTGGTGCATCTCTGTGCAGCAAAAGTTGTTGCTTGTAATTCTGATGATCCATGACTATATTTAAACCTTTTTATTTGGCAAGCATTAGGGATGACTGATGGCTCCATTTTTGTATTTCATGGTTTCTAAATGTGATGCTGTTTCTTCACATTTTCATTATACTAACTTTTATATCAGCTGGTGAGTGGCAGCTCAGGAAACTCCCACATTATAAAATCTGTCAAT
Organism: Paguma larvata; assembly: GCA_030068075.1. NCBI lineage: Eukaryota > Metazoa > Chordata > Mammalia > Carnivora > Viverridae > Paguma > Paguma larvata. Next base: position 121,899,674 of record CM057827.1, on the reverse strand, counting down.
TCTGAGTGCTATTTATAATAAAAATAGTGACATATTTGGAAATCTGGGTGGGCATGTACTAAGAACACTGGTCATTTTAAATTCTGTTTCCTAATAATGTATTTAAACAATTCAGAAATTTTCTTTTCTTTTGGTAAAATAGCTACAGAAAAATTGGAAAAATGAAGCTTTAAAAAATGGAAGTATATTTTTTGAGCGTATGAGAGTCTAGCTGTCCAAAAGCTTGGTGTGAAAGAACTGATAAGGAATTTATAAGGCTAGCCCCAGGGGCTCTCCTTGATTTAGTTGTGGAGAGCAGACTTCTAGTGATTCCATGAACGTTCCATACCAGGTTTTTGGTTCGATGTTATTTTACTCTACTGACTCTTCAACATGTCTGTTGTCTCATTTGATATCCCATTTAAAAATTAATTCTTATAATAAGTAAGTTGGCTACAGGTCACAATATTTAATCTTAATAAATAGCCAGGTCGTGTTCTATTTATATTATGATCAATTTGTTCATCCTGTGTCAGTTTTGCATTTTTAAAGTAAAAAAGACTTAGAGAATGTCCTAATTCCAGTGACCATGTGATGGGCCTCTAGTTTGGTATTCTCAACATGTATTCTGTTGGTTCTGATCAAAAGTGCAGATTCCTGGGTGTGTAGACAGAATAATGCCTCTGCCTCCAAGATGTCCACCTCCTAATCCCCCAAGTCTGTAAATGTGTTACTATATGGCAAAAAGGACTTTGTTGATATGATTAATTTAAGGATTTTGAAATGGGGAGATTATCCTACATTTTCTGCGAGGGCCTAATGTCATCACAACGGTCCTCAGTAGGGAAAGAGGGAGACAGGGGAGTCAGAGAAGGAGGTGTGAGGATGGGAGGAGAGCTCAAGAGTGATGCTGGACCACAGGCCAGGGAATTCCGGCAGTCTCTGGAAGCTGAAGATACAAGAGACCACATTCTTCCCCTTGGAACCAGAAGGAATGCAACTCTATCAACCCAGTTTGGACTTCAAACCTCCAGAGTTGTAAGATAGTAAGTTAATGTGTTTTAAGCCACTAAATTTATAGTAATTGGTTACATCAGCCATCGACCTTCCCAAGTTGGATGGTCTGGGAGTTGAGACTGAGGCGGTTTGCCCTTCTGTCCTCCCCCGGCCCCCATACACACTGCAGGATTCTTATGAATTGTGGATCAGAGGAAGTTATTTACTCATATTTATTTGAAAGTGGCTGCAGGGTAATGATTTAGGCCTGGAAAGCTTTGAAAATAGAAACATCAGAACAACAGTATTACACATAATGTTTATAAAGACACATAGATACAACAAAAATGTCTGGTTTGCTTTAAATATAAGCAAATAAATCACCTAGGGCTAAAGAACAAAAAGAAAGCCCTACTAAGGTATAAAAGCCCACTCTGCCATCTCTCTTGGAAACCCACATGCCTACAGGTTTCTTTGGCCTTCTCTCATCACTTATTCAAATGCACAATGATAAGTCAAAGCCCTCACGTTTAATCCTGATAGCACAATTCTTTTCTACTTCTTTATGTAATGTGCACATGCATATATATAATGTTTGTGTGTGTGTGTGTGTGTGTGTGTGTGTGTGTGTGTGTGTGTGTGTGTATTCTGGACTTCTTTCTGAATCTCGATGGTTAAAAAAAATCAACAATAAGCATTAAATAGGAAAAAGCAGGCCTACATTCAAGGGAAAGAGAACCTGACTGATACTAGATTTTAATCCTCAAAAGTAAGTGCTAGAAGATAATGCAGCAGCATTTATGTTTCATAAGGAATAAGGTTGTTAAGTAAGATTTTTGTAGGCTTTCTATATTCAGGATTTCTAAACTCATTCATGTAAATGGGCAAATAATAGTTATCTTCAGAAATACAATGGATTTAGTCTCTGCATCCCATTTCTGAAAGAAAAAATTACTTGAAGTGCATAAGCCAAATGAAAGAATTTATGAATAAAGATAAGGCAAGAATTGAGAAGCATTGGTATAAATGATTCAGCAGTGAGCCATTAAACCAATAAAATATAAAGTATGAATAGTTGATGCTAATGTGGTTGCCTCAGTAAAATCTGGGAGGTAGAGTGGAGTAGAAAATCTTGCCTTCTTACATAGAGCCTGTAGGTATATATTCCATTGATATATAAATGTTAGACAGTAATTTTAAATATTAAAATTTAAATAGAAAAGCTATATACAATTTCCAAATGCTAGAAAAAGAAAATAACAAATAGAGAAGTTGACCAAACTAAGAAAAGGTGGAGAATTAGAATAACAAAAGATCAGAAAATACAATAAACAATCATAAACATAAGAGCAGAAAAAAAAAAACTCTGATATCACAATAAATGTAAGTTGCTTAAATTCCTCTATTAAAAGACACTGCTTTGGATCGAGACCAAAAGCAAAAACCAGATAGATGCTATTGAGCGAAAAGGTGTTAAATGAAAAGACCCAAGGCATATGCAAGGAGATACCTGGCAAGGGACAAAAAAGAAAAGAGAGAGAGAGAGAGAGAGAGAGAGAGAGAGAAGGGCTGTCAATAATATAAGATCAAATAGAATGTAATACAAAAAATAAACAGAGTAAAGAGGCTTTAGAACTATTAATAAAGTGTAATCATCATCAAAGATGTTTGGGAATACATTGTCTGATGGGATTTAATGACAGAAATAAAATTTACTAAGTCAGTAGAATTAGTTGAACATGACCTGGTTGACAAGAGCAAGATAATTGTAGACACAGACATGATAAAGACTTGTTGTTTTGGTGGCTACCAGTGAGTGAGGAACTGGGAGGGATGTGGTAGGAATTTTTTCAGAACACTGCTTTCAGAAAGACTTGAGTTATAAGTAAAAAGACGTGTATTGAAACTATGAGCTTGAGAATACCTAGGGGTGGGTTACTGCCTGACATTTATGCTTCATGGTTACAACCAGAATAAAGAAACTGAGAGTTCAAAAAGCCACTGTCCTTGCTTCTGCTTGCTGCTATCAGTGTTCTCATGTGGTTGCAAATGGTACAGGCAGCCTGTAGCCTCTGTTTCATTCCCTTTACCTGAGAGCATAGAGCCTGCCCATAAAGGGTAGAGTATGCCCAACAATGACATTCATCTCGTCTTTTTTCATAACAGAGAAAAATCTTGAGATAGTCTAAGTGTCCATTATAGGAGGATTGGTGTTCACAGATGTCCGCAATACTTTTTTAAATGAAAAACTGTACTGTGAGCCTTGCCTTTATAAAAAAACAATATCAAATGAACTTAATAGAAAAAAGGTTAGATATAAGTACACTCAAATATTGCCATTGGTATATCTCTGCATGTGGTAGTATAGGTAATTTGTACTTTCTTCTGTATAATTTTTCATATTCCCTAAATTTAGCTACTTGAGTATACATTAGTCAAAGCTATTTCCATCTTGAAAAAAAGATACTCACTTTCTCTCTCTCTGAATTCCCACTATAATTTCCTATGCCAGCATTTCCTCTAACAGTGCAGTGAAGGATTGCTTATACGAGATGTTAAATATGTATTTTGAATAAAAAAGAGATTCCAAGGTCACATTTGGGGAAGGCCTAGTTATTCAAGGTTGAAATGTTTTCTTTCTGTACTACATATTAGAACTTCCAGAGTGTTTGTTATTCTGATGTGCACTGTCACTCTTCATAAAAAGGATATACTATATCGTGTTTTCAGACCTCATTGACTATGGAAACTTTTTTTAATATGCATCCCTTGAGAAACTAGTACTCTGTGGGAAACACTCTAAGACACTCTCATTTATCCCAAAATTATTCATTTGATCATGTATCTCAGATTTCATGCATACCCTATTGGCCTTTGAGATCTAGCATTATTAACTGGGACTTGCCTGGTTACTCTGTTTAGGATGTTCCAGGCAGTCCCCATACTTTCTTCTAATTCCCACTGCTTATGTGCTCCATTCTCTGGAATCTCCATGCTCAGGGGCTACTTCAGCACTGCCCTGTCTTATTCAAATTTGACAGTCAAAAAACCTATGTGAATTTTTGTCACCTTCCCTCTACCCCGGTCTACCCATACAAAGGCATCTTTTCTGAAGCATTAAAAAAATTATTGATGATTTTATAGGGGAGGTGGTAGAGGGTAGCAGATTTCCCTTGCACAGATGAGTCCCAACAACTTTCAACATGTATAAATATCTAGAGTTCTTTGACCTTAACAGCCACCAAGGATCTTTCTCTACTATTCTCTCGTTTAATGTACAAATGTTGGCCTTTCTCTTCCAAATTCCTAGAGTTTATCTTGTTGTCTCTTCTTTTCCGATCCAAGAATTAAACATTTCTTTCCCCGCTATAATTCAAGGGGTTTTTAATTAGCCCTAGCAGCCTCTCTGAAACTGTCACAGGGTTGTTACAACTTACCAAGAGGCAGGAGAGGAGAAAATAGGTCTGTGGGGTTCTTATTGTACATGAGAGGTCACTTCCTCAGTGCCATTTAGCTGGCATGTCTTCTCGTGTTTCTCTTGTGTTTTTCAGGCCTCCTCCACGCCATCTTCAGCATCTGGAATGATGTTGGCTGCTGTCCAGTACTTAGAGCCCATTGCTCATGAAATAATAATTGAAGAAATTAACTGATCTTAATCCTTTTGGTGCTTTGTGGGCAGAAACGCCAAATTTACTTTTCCCCACGGTATCATGAAAAATAGGGCAATTTGGGAGCTTTGGTATAATTTAGGAGAGTTTCAACTCTTAAATTGAAAAAAAATTTAAATGTATAACAATCAGCTGTTTTTTTCACAGGTATTATAGATGCTGGTGTTACTCAGGTGACTTGAGCATTTCAAATTTTATGTTAGTAAAAAGAAATATATTCATGTTTACCTCTTTTTAAAATTGATTTTTATGTCATCTAACAAAATAAGGACATAGATTAAAAAGTCAAATAGCAAATAGGAATACTTAGTAGTTCTCTGCCCTAACTTGTCCAGAGACAATTACTTTTGATTCTTAGTTTTTTTCTGAGCTCCCACAACATTTCCACATTGAGATCCCCTGCTTTCTTTGATTAATCAGTTTTAGACATCATTTTAGACTTCTTATGACGGCAATCAAGATTTAGCTTTTTAACCTCACTGTTTCTTCTGCTTTCCTTTTCTTACCGTCCAGAGTGGGTGTATTATAAGTCGGTATCTGGGTTTAAATTACTGCATATGCAAACATTATTCATGCCAGAGCCATGTAGTGAATTTTGATTATTGCCTAACTTACCTTTTTTCCCCCTCAAGTTGATACTTGCCTCGCTTTTTCATTTGCTTAATCATTTAATACATCCCCTTGCTGTAGCCTCTCAGTACAATTTTATACAAAGTCAGTTCCAACAAGTAATCTTCCTGTTCCCTTTTTCTTCTTGGATACCTCGTTTGCTTATCTTGGGTTGATGGCTCCCTGGGCTTGCTGTACAGCTGTCATCCTGGAATATGCTGTCATTTTTGGACTTCTGTTTACTCATTTTCTGGATCTCAGGTCTTCTTCATTCTGGCCTTGCTCCCTTGTTTTGGTGGAGCACATCCTATATTAGTTTCATCTAAAAACATGCTATATGGTTTCAACATACCTTCTCTTGGCTCCCACTGCTGTAGTGTGAACTTGTGCTGGTCAGTTCTTACACCACAGACCTTTTGTTTTTACGTTTCAGGGAATAGTCTGCAGAATTCTGCTAGGGTAAAGGGAGGGGGGGATTTATGAATTTGTTTTCAATTGGCCTTCCCAATTCTTTTCCCTTGTTTTAGCTCCTCCTTCCCAATTGTTAGAGAAATGGCAAATGAGGGTCTCACTCTCTTTTGTGTATTGGCCCCTAGGATGTTTATTTCTTCACCACAGATTGAGACCTGTTAACTAAAAAGCTTGCTGGTGCTGGGGTACCTAGGTGACTCAGTCAGTTAAGCATCTGACTCCTGGTTTCAGCTCATGTTATAATCTCATGGTTCATGTGATTGAACCCTGTGTTGGGCTCTGCACTGACAGCACAAAGCCTGCTTGGAATTTTCTCTTTCCCTCTCTCTCTGCCCTTCCCCTGTTCGCTCATGCTCTCTGTCTCTCTCAAACTAAATAAACTTTAAAAAAAATTGCTGGTGCCAAACTTGAAGTTTTAACACATCCAATCATTTTATTTTATTATTATTTTTTAAATGTTTATTTATTTTTGAGACAGAGAGAGACAGAGCATGAGTCGGGTAGGGGTAGAGAGAGAGGGAGACACAGAATCCGAAGCAGGGTCCAGGCTCTGAGCTGTCAGCACAGAGCCCGACACGGGGCTCGAACTCACAGACTTCGAGATCATGACCTGAGCCGAAGTTGGATGCTCAACCGACTGAGCCATCCAGGCGCCCCCACATCCAATCATTTTAAAGAATAGCATGAGGGGTGCCTGGGTGGCTCAGTTGATTAAGTGGCCAACTTCAGCTCAGGTCATGATCTCACGGTCTGTGAGTTCGAGCCCCATGTCGGGCTCTGTGCTGACAGCTCATCAGAGCCTGGAGCCTGCTTCAGATTCTGTATCTCCCTCTCTCTGCACTTCCCCTGCTCACACTCTGTCTCTATGTCTCTCAAAAATAAATAGACATTAAAAAATTAAAAAAAAAATAATAGCATGAATAAAGGCCCCATGCTGCTGTTGCCCCTTAAGCTCTCTGACCCAGAGACTTCTTACTGTGCTGTTGAGTGACATTGCATAGACATATAAGCCCCTCTCTGATGCCCCTCTCTCTCTGCTCTAGGAGTTCCCTTGCTCTCCTTCCCTTCGGATGGTGGCCAACTGGCCTTAGATGCCTGAACAGTGTTATGTTATAAGGCATTTCCACTCTTATGCAACCAGGGACCACCTGATAAAGTTTGTTTGGATTACTGCCTTTTTGGGCCTGTTTCCTTGATCAGCACCTCAAATCTACATTGAGTCAGCTGGGGCTCCAGAGATGTCCAGTGAGGCCCATACCTGAACCTTCTGGGAATTCTGAGAATTCCCACCTGGTTTTACACCTGGTTGTACTGTTTTCTGCTGCTTTGGAATTCATCTTTCTCCATTCTTTCAAATCAGTGTCATCTGTCTGTCTTTTTCCTAGCTTCCAAAGTTTGTTTGCCATCAATATTTCTTTATCCCTTCCATCAGTCTTTATTCCTTTCTGTTTATCTGGACTTCTCTCTGGGTCAGTGTCCTTTAGCTTTTCTTGTGCAACTTTGCTGGTGACAAATCCTGCTTTGATTGTCTGAAACAGTATTTCACTTTTGTTCTTTGAAGGATGGTTTCTTGGTTATAGAATTCTAGGTTGGTAGTTATTTCCTTTCAGGACATTATAGGTAGTCTCCCTGATTTTGTATAAAAATTGACTCAGTTTTTTTGTTACTTCTTTAAAGATAATATGTGTGTATCCAACTCACCCCTTTATAGCTTTTAAGATTTTCCCTTTTCTGTAATGCATGCTCTCATGCTCTTTGTAACTAGCTAGGTTGGCTTTGCCAGACTTATTATGGTTTGTTATTTCTTTTGTTTTGGAAAATTCTCAGCCATATATGTCTTCCATGCTCTTCTGGTTTTTTGTTTGTTTATTTGTTTGTTTGTTTTTTCTATCTGGGACTCGAATTATACATGTCAGATCTTTTCAGACTTTTTTCTCTTTATCTTTTAGTGTGGGTACTTGTTTTAATTGACCTGTCTTTTAGTTTACTAGTCCTGCTTTCTGCTGTGTCTAATTTGCTGTTAAACTCATCCATTGAATTATAAATTTTGGGTGTTTTTTTTTGTTGTTGTGTTGTTTTTTTATTGTTGTTTTAGTTCTATTCTTTTTCTCTTTGATTTTTAAAGCTTTTAATTTTAAGCGAAATTCTTCATTTGTTTTGTCCATCTTTTGTTTTCTTGGACATAATGATTCTGAAGGTGGTCAAGTAACTTTATTATCTGGATTATCTGATGGCTATCCCCTTATGCCAGCTGGAGATTGATGGGTCAGAGCTGGTGTGCAGCCCAGGGGAGCTGCAGTCTTGTTTTGGTAAGTCCTGGCTTGCAGGGTTTTCCATTGAGACTCTTTTGTATTCCTCACAGACCCTCCCTCTGGGGTTTCTGAATGACAATCTCATCTTCATTCTGCTTTTCAGTGACTTTTTGTTTAGATTTATGTGCTTTACCCTCAGAATCTGAAAAATATCCCAAGGGGTAAGCCGGTTAACCTCGTGTTTGGGTCCCAAATCTCTATGTAAAGTCAAACCAGGGTTCTCTGGCTTCTGCTTCTGCCCCAAATTGGCCAGTGCCTCTAGGGTAAAGAAAGTTGCAGACATTAGCTCCCCTCCAGAAGAGAAGGTTAGCTCCTCCAGGAGGAAGTTCCCCTCATTGCAGCTGCTCTGAATTTCACTGCTCTCAGCTTCTTTCAAAGAGTTAATTTCCGTATTTTATCTGACTTTTCCAGTTGTTCTTGATGGGACCACTGATGTGCTGTTAACTACTCCATCCTACTTAGAAGTAGAAGACTATGAACTGCCTTTCAGAAACATAAGTCAAACTTCCTTTATACATAAATAATTGCATCCCTCTTACTGCTCTGACTTATTCAGTAGGACCTTTATGTAGGTAAGACATAGCAACATAAATTTTAAGTAATGGTGCCTGGAACACTGTATCAGGGAGGATTCTGCATGGTGTCCCCTCCACACATAGCCAGGAGTGGTACTGTGATAGATGAGCTTTGTCTCTCTTGGTTGTGGGAGGAGGTTGCCCTCTGTTTGCTTTTCCTGCTGAAGGATTCTACTTCAGTACTTGACAGACATTTGGACAGAGCTCTTAGAGAAAACGAAAGAACATTAAGTTAAATGCTGCTTTTACACTGGAGAGAGCTGGTGAGCAGGAAGTGTTTGATAAAAGCTCAGGTTTTTAGAGTGCTATTATTAATGTTTTGGTAAAATACTGAGCTCCCTGTGCATTTTTCGTTTGTGTTGTGCATAACTTGAACTTTGTAGTAGACTTCATGATAGCATGTCTTTAAAATGTGTTTGCTGTAAATTCTGAATAAATGATCCCAATCATTATTCTAAAATGTTCTAAATTGCTTCTATTCTTATAGTTGTTAGTATGCCACATATTATTCCATTCTGATTTTTTGCTGAGCAAAATATAATTGCTTTTGTGGAATATAGCTCTATTGATGGTGTAATCAGATATTAAAAATAGTATTGCAGAGTTTTGCAGAAAATACAATTAAAGAAGCAGTGAATGCATGTGTCTTTCCACTCCTGTTCATAACTATTCTTTTCAGACTAGAGCTATTAGAGAAAATCAAATCTTGATTTGAGATGATTTATATGGAAAATAGCCATGAATTATATTTGTAAGATAATATATACTACTTATTATTTTACCCACAGGAAAGTTTCTTTTTGTACTCAGTTATTGCACATGGGACTGGAGGCTTAAAACAGTCTTTCCTAAGTGTGGAATTGCTCCTGTGATATGTCTTTGCTGTTCACGAGTGTTGACTCTTTCACAGAAGTAGTTAGGCTTCTCAGTGTTGACTTTGCAATTTAGTAGATCTGTTTCCTCCAACAGATTATTTCACATCTTGGAGACTTGGTTTCTTTGTCTGTAAGAAGGGAGACAATGAGCCCCTCCGAGTTGACGCCTAATGAGGTACCCGTTGTCATAATCCTTGGTGAGAGTTGTTCCTTGGGTTCTACTCTTTGAGGCTAACCAAATGCTCTCCATCTCTCCACCCTTCCGTGTTTCCCTGGACCACCATTTTAGGCAGTCCAGGCAAAGTTTTAAAAGCTGTAGGGATGCCTGGGTGGCTCAGTCAGTTGAGCATCCAACTCTTTATTTTGGCTCAGGTCATGATCCCAGGATCATGGGATTGATCCCCTTGTCAGGGTCTGTGCTGAGCGTGGAGCCTGCTTAAGGTTCTCTTTCTCTCTCTTTCTCTCGCTGCCCCTCCCCTGTTCTCTCTCTCTCTTTCTCTCACATACATACATGCATACACAAGTGATGATATTTTCATACAATAGAATATCCTTCAGCCATTAAGTTGGTGTAAATGAATACTTACAGGGTGTGATGTCATGATCATGTTACATTATATAGTAATGATTATTGACAACACTATGAGCCAATTTTTAAAAATCTAGTTAAATAGAATCCAATAAGGTCCGATCTATGACAGAAGTTATGGAAGTTTTCTTCCTTTAGCTTGTAGGGCTTTCCTGAAAGTCCTGTATATTTTTATATGTTGAACTTGCATTACCTTTATTATAAAATACAGGGTAAAAGTGAGAACACTGCTGCTTGGGGCTGTGCTGCCCCAGTGTGGGTACAGAAGTGGACAGGTGTGCAGGTGAGGGGGATAGGTAGTTTTGAGAGGCTGAGAGTCTCTGCACACCAAGAGCCTTCAGGAACATCACGTGTACCCAGGCCCTTTGCTCAGGGTGGGAACTGCTCGCATGAAAAAGGTGTGTCCTCTGCCCCCAGGACTTGCTGCATGGCAGGAAAATGGGCACATGGATGGGGGCTTGGGCCCTGGTGCCATGGTCCTATAGCTCTTTCCTGGGGGGCTGCACATTCTGGTGCAGGAAGGGGGAGGTCCAAGTGATTCATTGTGGTGGAGGGACCTGGATGAGGCAGGATAGGTAGGCAGGGACTCTCTAAGCCTGAAGATTTGGGACTTACCCCAAAGGCAGAAGAGGGGAAGAGTCACAGAAGAGGAGAGGGCCACGGTTATATCTAAATGGTAACATGATTCTTCAGAATGGAGAATAGGTTTGATGTACAGTCAGGAGTGGGGGCAGGGAGACCTGTTGTAGAGCTGCTGCTGTAGTTTGGGTGGTGAGGTAACAGCCAGGTAGCCAGTGTGGGTAGAGGGCGGATGTATGGACGGGGGGGGGGGCAGTGGTGCATCTAGTATGAGCTGGACAAGGTGATGTACCTGCTTTGGATGGGATGTGAGCATGAAGGTGTCAGGAAGGGAAGTGGAGTAACTTCAGATTTCTGATAGGCCTCAGATGGGGCAGGAAATATCCCGGCTAGGGTGGAGATGTGATAGCATGGTTGGTGCTATTTAGTCAGACCTGCTGATAAGGCATCCAGTAGGTTTCCGTAAGCTTGTGGGTGCGCACAGGGGCCTGGGAGGCAGAGAGGCTGGGGGAAGAGGTTAGAGACACTCACTGAAGGATGAAGTGAGAATGAGCTGTCCCAGGACAGATCACCTGTAGAGGGGAGGAGAAGGGATGATGAGATGGGCAGGGGATGTTTCAGGGAGGAGTGGCTGCAGGGACTAGTGGCAAGGAAAGGGGAACAGGACTGGAGAATAGATATGGCTGTTACAGGGATCCTGGTCCCTGCTGCCCCGCTTTTGGGGAGGCCACTGCATCCATTCAGGGCCAATTGGGGGAGATTTCCTGCATGCTGCCAGCATGGCATCGTTGTGCAGGTTCCCCAGCCTCTATTTGGGGGGTCCTAGAAGTATCTAAGCCTGTGGGTAGGTATAGACCATGAGTTAGGCACGGGGACCAAGGTTGTCCCAGTGTGAGTCCCTTAACTGAACAGTCATCAGCATGACTCCCATGGGATGGTCAGCAGTATACAAGTGCTCCTAGTACCCTCTCATAGGAACCAAGTCCCCCTGCCCTTTTCCTCCCCTGTTCTCCCAACCCTCTGCTTCCTCTGGGCACCTCATTAACTTTCAGATAGAAGACTTGCTCTGCACTCAAGTCTCTGTGTATGGCCTGGACAGCTGATGAGGACAAGAGTTGGTGCAAGGACATAGGGACACCTGGCGGGGGGAGCGCAGGTAGCCTCAACCCCCCAGTCTGGACTGCAGAGGAATCCTCTGAGGGGCAACTGTGAATGTACAGAAATTCAGGGAACCCTGCAGAGTCCAGTCTACAGGGTCAAGGGGCAGGAATTCTGAGAAGGGAGTGTGCTTTGGGACAAGTTTAACTCAGAAGACTCAGGGTTTAGGAGCATAGCCTCTGGCCCCGAGAACAGGATGGCTCTGGAAAAACCCAGGCAAAAGCACCTTTAAGGAACAGTCTAGATTTTGGAGTTTGCATAGAGTATGTGTGGTTTCTAACATTATTAGTACAGTGGGCCTTTATTCATAATCATTTGGAAATGAAGGAGCAATTTGTCTACCAGGCAGGTTCACTTCCTGTTGTAATTCCAGTGGATTTAAAAGTTGATGTGGGTCTGTGAATTTGCTTACATAATTATACTCTGATAGCTTTTCATTATACTTAATGTGATTTTAATGGAATTAATGTTCTGTATCAACAAATATATTGTTTTTATTGTGCAAAGAGGAGACTTCTAAAAGAAGAGAGCCAAAATGATTTGCACATGGTTTCTATAGTATTCTTTTCCAAACTGGGCAGGATACCTGCCCACTTCATATTTCCTTCCCCATGTTGGTTGAGGGAAGGAGAGGGGCAGGAGGCTTTTACACACATTTGGGTGCTAGCTGGAATTCATCTTTGAAACTTGCATTTATATCTTAAATTCTTAACTATTCTTAAATTCATACTATTCTCCATCAAAAAAGAGTAGCCACATAGAATTGCCTATAGCCACCTACCTACGGCCCCTTACATGGCAGACCAGGTTTCCCCATGCACACTTTGGATCCCTACTACCTTCTGGACCCTCATCACAGTGCTTGTGATTCTGGTTTCCTGCCTCCTTACTCAGTCCTGAGGCCATAAGTCTTCAGAGACTCTCAACATCTGTTTTGAAGCAAAGGGCCCTTCAAGTGCAAGTTTGGAATTTGGCCCCATCTACCTCTCCCACCCATGGAAGGGAGCAGTAGAGGAAATTATGTTCCCCCTTGCCTTATCTGCCCCTTAGAAGGCAGAACCAGCTCTTGTTAGCTTGTGTTTCAATAAAATGTTTTTTCTATTACACTATAAAACATGGGAACTTGAAAAGTACAAGGAGGAATTCAAAGTCCCACTCTACAGAGATGATCGTGTCTGTCTTTGGGATCTGGTGCTGATTTCTTTACGTATTTTGTGTGTTGGTATTTTTACTTCTTTACTTAATGCAAGGGAAATTATCCCCCCTCTAAACCATTTTGTAGCCTGCTCTTTCTCTTCTTCTTTTTCTTTTATGTGGTGTGAACATTTCCACACAGCACTAAATATTCTTCTACAACATGATTTAGTGACAGCAATTGGAAAAGACCTAATAAATATAAACAATTCTCTCTTGCTAAACACCCAAGTCATTTCCCATTTTCAAAATTATAAAGAACACTTTGATTAATGCCTGGAATTCTTAGAAGTGGAGTTACAGGTTCCAATGGTATGCATAGTTTAAAATATTCATGATATAATGCAGTCACAGATTAAAGGTTAGTATTTCAGAAAGTTACACATTTAATAGCAAGTGTTTCTTCCCTTCCTTTCTCGTCCAGTTTCCCATTGTTAAGTTCCTTGTGAATCTTTCCAGAGAGAAACGTTTATGTACCTACTAGCATCCATCCATTTCTCTTTGTTTATATAAGTGGGATCATTCTATGCACACTGGGCTATGTCTTGTTCGTTAATTATTTATGTTTGAGGTTGGCCCGCAGTAGCATAAACAGATCTACCTCCAATTTCATAATGCATATATTCATGTTCTGTGTAAATATTGAAGTTTATTTAACTAGCCCTTTATTGTTACTCACTCATTACAGGTTTTTGCTGTATATATCCTTGAGTAAGCGACTTGGCATACCTCTGGTACTGTATCCAAAGACTGTGTTCCCAGTAGTGAAATCATTCAAGATAAGTATGTGCATTTCCTACTTTGAGAGACTTATGAAATTGCCCTGAAGGAAGGTTACATCATTTTATACCAACACCAATAATATTAAAGAGGAACTTCTTTCTCCTCTGTTCTTGCCACCACTGGGTCTTATCAAACGTCACCAAAAAGTTGGTAGCCTGATAAAAAATATTTGTCGTATTATTTCGGCTTGCTTTAAAAAAACTAGAGTAGATTTAAGCATCCCTTTGTATGTTTATCATCCATTAAAAATGTGAACATCTTTGGCCATATTTTCTATTGAATGGTTCCTTTTTTTTAATGTACATTTATTTATTTTGAGAGAGAGAGAACACGCATACATGCACGGGAACAGAGGAGGGGCAGAGAGAGAGGGAGAGAGAGAGAGAATCCCAAGCAGGCTCCCTGCTCTCAGCACAGAGCCCAACTTGGAGCTTGAGAACCATGAGAAAATGACCTGAGCTGAAATCAAGAGGCGGACACTTAACTTACTGAGCCACCCAGAATCCCCTTTCTTACTAATTTATACGAACTCTGCAAATTAATACAATCAACATTTTGTCTGTTGTATGCATTTTAAGTATTTTTCCCATTTGGAACTGGTCTTCCACTTTATGTTCTTTTAAACCACAAATATGTTTGTTGGCTCTTGCATGATAAGGTTACGTAAAAAAGCACCCCAAAACTCAGTGGCTGGCAGTAGCCAGTCTTTGTTTTCTTCTCTGGTTTGCAGATCACCTGAGGTGGCCCCTCCTTGGACTGATGGCTTTATTGGCTTTGGGTTTGTGCCACATGTCCATTCTGTGGCCCAGGCTGCATGTGATGTTGGGTGGCAACATGAGATGCCCCAGAGGTCCTGGGAGTGATGGCCACCTCCACCTGGTGTGGCCAAGCAAGTTCTGTGGCCAAGCCCAACATCGGATGAAGATGGGTAGGTACTCTATGCACTCTCTTGGGAGGCTTCCATGTTACCTGTCAGAAGCTGGACTTATGCTTCTAATATGGGGAGACCCTGGATTGAGAGCAAAGATCCAGTCTACTCTTACATATGAATTCTCTTAATGTAAACATTTGAAATTCACTAATCTTTTCTGTGAGGACTCTCGATTCTGTGTCATGCCTCAAAATACTGAATTCCTTTCAAGTTTGTTTTTAAAAATTCTCCCATGTTCTTCTAGATCTTTCAGGTTTTAATTTATGATTTACTCTTTGATTACTCTGGAATTTATTTCAGCATAAAGAATAAGGTAGAAAATAAGTTTTATTTCTTTTTAAGTGACTAACCAGTTGTCTCAGTGCTTTATATGGAATAGATTTCCTTTTCCCCTTTATACTATTTTAATTAGGATTTCGTGGACTTTGTGCAGTCTTTGGCCCTTTTATTTTAAAAAATGATTTTTTGGGGGGAGTGCCTGGGTGGCTCAGTCGGTTAAGCATCCAACTCTTGATTTTGGCTCAGGTCATGATCTCAAGGTTCATGAATTCATATCCCACATGGGACCCTGCACTGACAGTGCAGAGCCTGCTTTGGATTCTTTCTCTCCCTCTCTCTTTGTCCCTTCCCCTTCACGTTCTCCCTCTCTCTCTCTCTCTCTCTCTCTCATAATAAATAAACTTTAAACAAATTAAAAAATGATTTTTTGGAAACATATGGTATCTGTCTTTTTCTGACTGGCTTATTTCACTTAACATAATACCCTCCAGCTCCATCCATGTGGCTACACATGGCCAGATTTCATTTTTTCTCATTGCCACATAGTAGTCCGTTGTATATATGTACCACATCTTCTTTATCCATTCGTCAGTTGATGGGCACTTGGTCTCTTTCCATGATTTGGCTATTGTCGAAAGTGCTGCTATGAACATTGGGATACACGTGCCCCTATGCATCAGCATTCCTGTGTCTCTTGGGTAGATTCCTAGCAGTGCTATTGCTGGGTCATAGGTGGACTTTGTGAGACTAAGCAAAAACCAGGGGGAGGGGAAGAAGGGAAAGGGAAAAAAAGACACCGAGAGGGAGGGAGATAAAACATAAGAGACTCTCAAAGACTAAGAACAAACTGAGGGTGAGGGGGGTGAGGGAGGGGGGAGAGGGGGTGATGGGCATTAAAGAGGGCACATGTTGGGATGAACACTGGGTGTTATATGTAAACCAATTTGAAAATAAACTATTATAAAATTAAAAAAATGATTTTTTGTATCAAATATGAGGACTTTTAGATACTCAGTAGATAATTAAGATTTTGATATTGTTCTTGCTCATTTCATATTAGTCTCTGTATTCTAAGTCATTCTCCCATTTTGCTTGTTGTTATAAATAGAATATTTAATTTCATTCTCTTTTCTAACCAGTCTTTGCTTGCATGTGTATAGGAAAGCTTTTTTTTCTGTAGTTCATGAGCTTATATCCTGACACTGTAATGTGAGCGAATGCTTTAATTTTCTCATCAGTGCAGTGGGGCACAACAATCACACCTGCCTTTTAGGGTCGTCAGGATACAAAGAGTTAAAGTATAAAGCCTTAGTAGGTATATGTCATACAGTCAGTGTCACTAAATATAACTAGTGTCATAATTTTTAAATATATTAATTTTCTAACCATATGATTTACTGAATTCTTCTGATTGGTCTCTTATTCCTTTTGATCAGTTTGCTTGTGTTCTAGTTAGAGAAGTGTATCATTTTCAAGTGGTAATAATTTTTCCCCCTCTTTCTATATTTATAACTTTTCTTTCCTTTTTAATTTTTTGTTTTATTAGCTAATTGTTAGTTAGTTAGTTTTCTATTTCTATAGAGAAAATTACAAGCACAGTGGCTTAAAACAACACAGATTTAGTGAGTCTGGAGTTTCCATGGGTCCGGAATCTGAAGTATTTGGGTTTTCCGCTTAGGGTCTGAGGGCTGAAGTCAAAGTGAGACCAGATGCATTTTCATCCAGAGGCTTGATGAGAGAAAGATCTATTTGCACAGTCCTCAGGTTATTGGCAGGGTTCACGTGTATGGCTGTATGACTGAAGTCCCTGTTTTCTTGCCAAGTGTCGGCTGGAGAAGACCCAACTGTTAGAGCCGCGCTCAAGACACAGCAGCTTACTTCTTTCAGGCAGCAGCAGAATCTCCCTTGTACTTCAAATCTTTGACTTTACGAAGGGCCCAGACTCAAAGGGTTTACCTGATGAGGTCAGGCCCACCCAGGAAAATCTTCCTTTTGAACAACTCGATACCAAACTTATTTGGGACCTAAGTGTATGGAAAATCCTTTCATCTTTGTCATATAGTGTAACCTAACCACAGGACTGAAATTTATCACATTCACAATCCCACCCACGCTCAAAAAGAGGGGATTCTATAAGAGATGTACACTAGGAGGTAGGGATCTTGGGGACAACCTCATAATTCTGCACATCACACTGGTATTTTCATATTAATTTTAAATATAGGTGGAAATTGTGAGCATCTTTATTTTGTCCTGTTAAACTCAGAGGTTTTTTTTCATAAAAAATAGTGATTGAATTTTATCAAATGCCATTTATACCTCTTCAGAATATTTTTCAGTTTTGTCATATTAATATGATTAATTTTACTACTGTGTTTCCTCTTAATGAACCATCTTTTCATTCCTGATATGAACCCCTTGCTTGTTCTTTATTCTTATAACTGTAACTGCTGACTTCTGTTTTCTAATATTTTATTTAAAAATTGTATACCTCTGTTTAGCAGTAAAATTGCTCTGTTTTCTATTCTTGTGATACTTTACAGGTTTGTAACTGTTATGCTGACCTTTGTAAAAATAATTTGGAAAATTGCCTTGCTTTTTCCCTCTGTGCTCAGAAAAAATTTAAATAGTGTTGGAAATCTCTATACCATAAAGCTTTTGAAGAATTTGCCTGTGGGTGTTTGACCACTTTCCTAATTTCTTGGTGTTTGTAGGTACATTTGTTTTTTTGTTTTTTTGTTTTTGTTTGTTTTTTTTTGGAGGGGGGACTTAATTCTAGTAGTTTATATTTTCCTAGAATTCTGATCATCTATGACATCCTAGGTGCCATTGACTGAATGTTTATGTCCCCTTAAAATTCACATGTCAAATCCTTATACTCTCTGTGATGGTATTCGGAGGTGGAGTCATTGAAAGGTGATTAGGTCATAAGAGTGGAACCCTCATGAAATGGGACTATTGCCCTAATAAGAGAAACTCCAGAGAGCTCCCTTGTCCCTTCTACCATTTGAGGCCATATGATAAGATGGCTATCTGTGATCCAGGAAGTGAGCCCTCACCAGACACTGAATTCACTGGCACCGTGACCCTGGACAAAGGACATGATCCTGGAGGCATTGCAGGTCTCTGGGGTCTACTACCCCACTCTCAAACAAACAGCACACAACGAATCAAGGCCAGAGCGGCAGGTGGCTGGAGTCTGAGATCTGGGGGGCAGGGTCAGAGCAGTATGTGCCTGGAGTGGGCATGTGCCTTGGTCATGAATATGCACACTACACTGAGGTGGAATGGGGAAGGCTCAGACGATTTCCATGCTGAGCCGTGAGCTGAGCCCTTTGGAGATCACAGTGTTTCCAGATGCTGGGTGCTTCCCAGTTACTGGAAGCAGTACACCTCTCTTGGGGAAAATTTCTCCATTTTGGGTCCACAGAACCTCACTGATTAAGAGCAAGCAATGTATTGACAACAAAAGCCTGCAAGCTTCAAAGAAAGCAAGCTGCAATAAGTGAGAGTCAACGGGAACAACAAGCGACAGACGTAGGTACCTTCTTTCACTATACGTCTTGGACTCTAGACATCTGCATATGAAATATTTAAAGCAGTTTTGGGCAGCATACAGATGAGCATGCAGCCAGAAACTATCTGAAAGAAATAGTCCATTTTGGGGAAAGATAAAAGCAGAACTTGTAAATACATAAAATATGAACGTTAAAATTCTCTAAACAAATGCAAATGTTCAACAGCTGATGAAACATACTTCAGGGAAAATTGGTCATCTGGAAGGCAAACTTAAGGAGATTATTCAGAACAAAATACTGAATGACGTGGGTATGGAGTATGTGGAAGGAGAACTAAGAGAATGGAGGATGGAATATGCATGTGGCTGTTGGAGTCTCTGACAGAGAGAATGTGGGAGAGGTAATATTTGAAGATATATTGGCTATATAGCTTCATGAAAAATATAAATTCATAGTTTCAGGGGCACCTGGGTGGCTCAGTCAGTTGAGCATCTGACTCTTGGTTTCGGCCCAGATCATGATACCAGGGTCATGGGATCAAGCCTTGGGTTGGGTTCTGTGCTAAGCATGGATCCTGTTTAAGATTCTCTCTCTCCCTCTATCCCTCCCCAGCTCATGCTAAGTAACAAAAAGAATTCATAGTTTTAGAAACACAGTGCATCCCAAAAAGGATAAATAAAAAGAAATCCACACATACACATAAGAAAAATCTCAGAACACTAAAGGCAAGGAGATGGTCTTAAAAATCTTTAAAGAGTAAGGACAGCTTCACATTTCAAGGAACAACAGTTAAAAGGACAGCCAACTTACTTCCTGATGGCAACGGTGGAGGGTGGAGGCACTTGAGTGGCTCAGTTGGTTAAGCGTCCAGCTTTTTATTTCAGCTCAGGTCAGGATCTCATGATTTGTGAATTTGAGCCCTGCATCAGGCTGTGTGCTGATAGTGTGGAACCTGCTTGGGATTCTTGCTCTCTTCCTCTCTCTTTGTTCCTCCCCAGCTTGTGCTCTCTCTCTCTCTCCCTCTATCTCAATATAAATAAATAAACTTAAAAAAACAGTGGAGGGCAGATGACAGTGGAATAGTATCGTTAGACTGTTGAGAGAAGAAACTGTCAACTTAGAACTGTGTACTCAGTAAAACTACTTTCCAAGCATGAAGGTGAAGTAAGACATTTCCAGATAAACAAAAAACTGGAGGTTACCACCAAAAGTCACTGAAGGAACTTCTGAATCAAGGGTTCATGCCTTGTGGGATAGCAGTCTAGGGAAGCCTGGGAAGCCCATCTTAGATTAAGGTTTTTAAGTGTGTAAAATGAAATAGGATTACAAAGGAAACCAATTATCTTGAGGTATTTTAAAATCAAAGTATTTTAGGGGTGCCTGGGTGACTCAGTTGGTTAAGGAACTGACTCTTGATTTCGGCTCAGGTCATGATCTCACGGTTTGTGGTTTCGAACCCTGCATTGAGCTCTGTGCTGACAGCGTGGAGACTGCTTGGTATTCTCTCTCTCTCCTCTCTCTCTCTGCCCCTCCCATGCTCATGTGCTCTCTCGCTCTCAAAATAAATATTAAAAACATATTTTTAAAATATGTTATAATAATATACGTGCTGCTTTATTAACTCATTAAATAACAAAATCCAGTTGGCGGATATAGTAACTACCCTAATTTCAGAGTAAACAGCCCTGGTGAAAGGCTTACCAGACAAGTGAGTTTGGTACCAAGCAATATATGAAGTAATTCGCATCAAAGAAACATTGACTGCAGAACAGACTATGTTAAATTTTACTTGGTTTTACTTTTGACTCTTGGGTTATTTAGAATATCTTAAAGCATTTTACTTTGCTTTTTTTTTTTCATGGGGATATCTTTCTAATCAATTTTTAGTTTTGCTACTATACAGTGAGAGAATGAAAGCTGTAGAATTCTTTTCTATCATGGAGGAAGTAGGCTGAGGAGAGTGGCCTTCCTTGTTGACGTTTTGAGTTTGATGTATTGATACAGGCTCCAGCAGGAGGTGGCATGGAGAAAGTCAGAACTACAGGTGAGCGTGAATGGTTAGAAGAGAGAATGATGGGCTGGGAATTGTTCTGAAGGAAGGAGGCAGGCAGAAATCATGGCTCTGGGGTGGATGTGAAGACGTGTATGTTTCCCAGAAGGGAGCTGAGAGAGATGGACATTGAGGCTGAGGGTTTGCATGCCAGAGTGAGCCATGACCCATGGCCCAGGGAGACCCAGACACAGAAAACCACTCAGAAAGAAAAGAAAATGTAAGTAGAATAAAGTAGGAGGTTCACCCACTCCATGAATCAGAAGGAAGACTTTTGCATAGCACAGGTCTGATGTCTGAAAACCTTTGAGAGATGGGGTCAGTAGACTTCTTTCATTCAGGGCAGCTCAGAATATTATTTACTCCATTTTTTTTTTTTGCAACAACAATTCTTTCTGCTAACACTGTGAACCCTGGCTTCTTAGCGGTAAATTGATACCATGGTAGCTATTAGGCACACCTGCCATATGTTTCGTGAAAGAATTTAATTGGCTTTCAAGTCTGTTCTAGAAGGACTTGCTTCCCTACGTAAAATGTTCCATTACCATTTGCCTTTTAACCAGAAATGAAGCTCCAAAGAAAATTCTTGATTTGGGGGCAATGAAAGAACTTTTCAATCTTAGAGGACAGGATTTAAAGAGCTAATTTATTCCAGGCTTCTGTGTTCAGGCAGCAATACCAATCAAACAGGAAGGCCTTTGGCTCTAAAGATGCCATTACTTCTTGGCAGTCTATTATCCCCTTTCATCGCCCTCAACAGCAGGAAATTCTGTCTCATTTTTAATATTATCTCTTGCCTCTATTTAGGCTGGGTGGGAAGTGGAGAGAAAAGTGGGTTAGTGTCCTTTTTAACAACTTGCAGGTGCTTGAAAAGTTAAGTCTTCCTTTCTCTGAACAATATCAGGCCTTTCCCAGTTTTTTTTTTTTTTTTTTTTTTTGGCCTTTCTTTCACAGCCACTTAATCGTATGTTACTCTTCTCTGACCCTCTTCAATTTCTTCATAGTCTGTGTAAACTGTGGACTTTGAATAACGATATTGGCAAATTAAATGGGACAAAGGTTTCACGAGCCGCAGTAATTTCACGGCTAACTAGCTCCATGACCCTGTTCCTCACCAGAGTGGTACAAAATAAACCTGAGGAATTACTGAGCTGGCGGAACATGCAACGTAATTCTCACCAGTAGCTGAGATTGAGCAAAAAATAGTTCAAACTCAGATTTGATCATTTCTGAGCAGGGATACTCTCCATTCTTCTCTGTCGCCAAGTGGACCAGGATGTATCCTCAGGGAGGAGGCATTCTGGCACCCAGGCTTTGAAGACTCTCCTCCAAGCCATTCTCCTGTGCTCCCTTCCCTTGTTAGAGTAGGTGCCAGTGTTGCTAGGTCAGAGGAGCAGGGAACCCAGCTTCTGGTGGGGAGGCGTGGGGAGAGAGTGGACATTTGAAAACAAGAATCCAATATTGCACTCTGGTTGTATCAGTGCATTAATAAGCTTGGCTGCTATAACAAAGTACCATAGACTGGACCATAACCAACAGTTAAGTTAACCTCGCAGTTCTGGAGGCTGGAAGTCTGAGATCAGGGTTGGGTTCTGGTGAGGACCCCCTTCCTGTCTTGCAGACTGTCAAAACATCACTGTGGGGGGCAGCTGGGTGGCTCAGTTGGTTGGGCATCCAACTCTTGGTTTCAGCCCAGTTCATGATCTCATGGTTTGTGAGTTCGAGCCTTGCCTTGGACTCCGTGCTGATGGTGTGGAGCCTGCTTGGGATTCTGTCTCCATCTCTCTCTGCCCCTCCCCTGCTTGCTCTCTACTCTCTCTCTCAAAAATAAATAAACATTAAAAAAAACTTCTCTGTGTCCTCACATGTCCTTTCCATGGTGCGTGCGTATGGGGGGAGTGAGAGAGAGGGAGAGAGATCCTTCTCATCCTGTAAGACCACCATCCCATCATGAGGGCCCTACCCTTACAACCTAACCTAACCCTGATTCCCTGCTAAAGGTCCTACCTTCAAATACCATCACACTAGAGGCTAATGTGGTCAACCTATGGATTTGGGGAGGACACAAACATTTAGTCCATAATAAGTAGTTTCCTATGCTGTGTAGCAAACTCCCACAAACTTTACAACTTAACACAACACCATTTAGTTTTCTTAGGTCAGGAGTCTGGACATGGCTTAGCTGAGTCAACTGGTCAGCGTCTTACAAGGCTGTAGTCAAGGTGTTGCCAAGGTAACATCATTTTAAGAGTTGCTGGATAGGATCGCAGGAGAGTAAATTCTATTGATAATTACCATAATTGATCATTGATTATCATACTGATAATCAAGGCCACGGGTCATCAGGGATCATCTCAGGATTTCCATGCCCCACTGAGTCTGATGACTTTATATTTTTCCTTTGTATAGGGGAATTAAATCCACCCCCAATTAGAGTTATCTAAGTAATGATTCTTAGAAATGTAGAGTTTTCCCCAGTAAAGCAAAATGTCCATATTTGTTGGAAGTAAAATTATTTGAGGGGATTCATGGGATGATAACTTTATGATGGAAGTAAGGAAAGTCAAAAATTCATACTGTGGCCTAAGTTAAGTGATATTCACTTCCTTTGTGTTTATAAATGCTTACTCTTTGGAGGTTTGTGGGTTTCCAATAATATTTCTGTTACGAGCCACTTGGTCAATGTAGACATTTGATAGTTTTATAAACTTTAGCTTAAAAGAGATCAAAGAGTTCTGTCTGAGCTTATTAAACATGCCTTGAGAGGTCTGGTTGTAGTTTAGGGATTCAGTGGGGCCCCATGTACTCATGAATTCATAGGCCCTTCCTGAGTGAGGAGGCATTGGGCCATGTCTTGAAGAATAGGCAAAATGTTATATGGTATAAGTGGGAAGTAGAAGGCAGAGTATAAATGGACATTTTCTGGGAGGCATACCTTCCCATCCTCTATCCAAGCTTTGTCTGGATGAGGCTGGCATTGGTGTGAAGGGAAAACAGAGGCTGTGCTTTGGAAGTCATATCCTAAGGAGATGGCAGGGCCAGAGACAGCTGGGCTGGACCATCTCCAGGATTTGGGTTTTAGTGACCACCATGTGAGGAGAGATGACTAGAGGGAGATTGTGTTGGGTACAGAAGGGAAGAGAGAGGTCATAGGCATTATGGAAGAAGAACGAGGGACTGGGGCTCAGAGAGACCGGGGAGAACAGTAGTCAAGGATTTCTGTGCAGGTTGCAGCTAGGGGGGCATCATGAGAGATTTGGGAGATGGGAAAATGTTCATAGATAATATTTGTCAATATCGACTCTATTTGCAGGATGTATGCATTGAAGAAAATATATACGTGACATGCTTGGGAGCAGAGAGCCCTGTTGAGCTCTCTTTGATTCATTTTTGTTTGGTGTGTGTGTGTGTGTGTGTGTGTGTGTGTGTGTGTGTGTGTGACTGTGAGAATAAGGTTCAAAAGTCTTTCCTATGAACCTCTGGTCCAGATGTGTTTGGAAACCCATCTGAGACTGGTGCAGGGTGTGATAGAGACTGTCGGGTCTAAGACTTGGCCTCATCCGCTGCAGAAGTGTTTGCCAAGGGGACCTTGGGGGTCTATTCAGCGGGATACTCTCCTTATGGGACTGAGTCAATCCGTTTGGAATCCTGGGGGGTGGGGGAGAAATGTATCAAAGCCCTTAAGCCCAGGGCCCAACTGCCTGGTCCATGCCCACAGCAGAGAGTTGGGGTGATTTATCTTTACAAAAGACCTTGTAAGAAAATTCCTTATTTGTAGTGAGGCCCTGCAGCATATTTCCCTGTTGAAAGGGGAGCTGCAGCCCCCTCCCCCTCACTGCATCTGGTTGGATGTTGGACTGTTTCTGGGATTTGGATCTGAGTGACCAGGAGGAGGGGTGCCATTGTGGGAGGTAGAGATGACAAGAGGGAAACTGGGTTGGGGAGGGAGAAATCGCAGGTGCATTTTTGGACATGTTGAGGTGAAGAGTGTCAGCAGGAGCAGTGTCTGGCAGACAGTGTGATTCCTCAGTCAGGGACCGAGCTGCAGGAGGTGTTGGTGGATGGTGTTAGAGGATCCCCAATGACAGATGGCTCTCCAGCAGAGCAGGAGCCTGAGGAGAGGTCTTGGGAAGTGGGAAGGGGAGGGAGAGGTGGAAGGACAGGATGGAGCAGAGGAAGGCAACCAGAGAAGGAAGGGTGTCAGGGGAGTGACACAGAGCCTAGAGGACAGCGAGCCACCTGTAGGTGGATGTGGTCAGCCTCCTGTCTTCAAGCCGAGATCCCTGTACTTGTGCGTTGCACTCGCAACCCCTCCGGTGACCTTGGGAAGTGTGTCTGCCAGTGGTGAGGGCTGGAGCCACATTGTAGTAGGGAGAGAGCAGCTGTGTCTCTCTGATCTGTCTGCCCTGCCTGGACCCAAGGAGACTGGGAATGTCAGGATCAGCATCCAGTGTCTGTCTCAGGGAATGTGGGCTTGGAGGCAGCCTGGGGGAAAGGTTGGACACGATGAGGGGTGGTTCTCCTGAGAACAGAAGACATGAGGGTGTTCCTGTGGTTAGGGCCACTCAGAGGGGAGGGGCAATAGGAAAGGAGTGGGTGCTAGAAGATGTTCTGGAGGGGACAACTCTGTGGACCTGGGGCAGCAAAGGCTGGGGGGCTGGCCTGGGAAAGGAATGAGTAGCTCAGATCAGTGTGTGGAAAGCCGGGGGCCTCATCCAGTGGCACCCCTTCCTGGTGAGGTGGGAAGCTGGCTAGGGACAAGATGAGTGAGAGGATAGAGGGGGGCCTGCCAGCCCCGCCGTGCCCGGCACCCAGGAACACAAGGCACGTGCTCAGGTGACATGCGAGGGGGTGTGTGGCTCTGCCTTTTCCCAAAGTAGTGCTTTCAGTTCTCTCTGTGATTTTTAAGTCACAGGGCTAAATGACACCCAGGACCAGAATGGAACAAGTTCCCGATGGAGACACTTTCAGAAAGTGCATTTGTTCTCGGCCTGTCCATGCAGAGCATAGGTGACCTCTCAGGACTTCCGGGTGGTCTTTGAGGCCCGTGTGCTGCAGGCTCTGAATGTCTGGACGGACCACATGCCTCATCATCACTCTACTCCTGTATGTGGGCCATATCCTAGAATATTCTAGAATATTTGTCCTTCTTCGGGTTGAAACAGCCAATACTGTGGTTCGATCATCCATTAAAGGATTCCAAAGAGTCTCAACTTCCTTCACTGTCTGTCCTTCCAGGTGCTGCTGTCAGGACTCATTGGCGTCGTCTCCTGGAAGAGGCCCCTCTCCCTCGTGGTAAGTCCGCACGCAATCTCCAGGGTGGCCTTGGGAGCAGGGCCCTCCCCGAGGAGATGCGAGTGCTTTAAAGGCGACAGCAAAGAATCCTGGCTTCTGTGGAGAAAGCAGGATACAGACCTTTATAAAACTGGCACTTCTCAATGCAGATGGGCTCCTAGGTAACAGCCGCCACGCATCTCCCCTCTGTACATCTAAGAGTAGCCTTCAGGTGTCTGTCTGAGATGCTCGTGTGCCCTCTTCTTCACGATGGTTCTGTGTGTGTGCCCTCCTCGAGGATGTGCTGGGAACAAAGACATTTTAAGAAGTGTAAATGTAAGCGTTTTCTCTAGGCGTGTAAACATGTTTGTGCATATACCTATGCATGTGTATGACCACACAAGAAGTGCAAATGTTATTGGAGTTCAAGACATGTTAGCTGTTTGTGTGTTTTGGAGACTGAAACTGGGGAGTGTAAGAGGAGATATTTATTTGAGTAGAAGACTGCACTTGAACCCTTTCTCTCATTGTTATGGCACCATCTGGGGAGGGGCAGCCCTCACGGGGGATGGAAAGAAGACGATAGTTTTTCCCTCTGAAAAGTACCCCAAGCAAATTCATGTCTATTGATTCGTATGTGTGTTTTTCTCAGTGTATGCATTAATATATTTATGCATCCGTGTCAGGACCAGACAAAGAGGTTTTCCGGGTTTTGATGGATAATGAAAAAAACACGGCATGGCCTCTTTCTCTTTTGTAGTAATCAATTATTTAAAAATCTCTTCTTTAAGTGATTAGATTTGGAGATAATGACATGTACTAAATATTAATGGAAATAGAAAAAAACCCCACAAATCTGCCTGTTGTAAACACCTCCTCCTCATGGGAGTTACCAGGGCGTCCTGGAGAGGCATGGGGAAGAGAAGGAGTGACATTAATTCAATGAGCCTCTTCTCCTACGATGTGTCGAGAAATTTCCTTTGCAAAAAAAGGTGGTTTTTTAAATGCAGAAAATTTCAAAGGTGCATGAAAGTAGAGAGGCTAGTATAATAAATCCCCATGTAACCCCCATCTGTCTTCTACAAATATCAACACTGGCCTGTCTCATTTCATCCAAGCCCCTTGCTGGACTATTTTAAAGTTAATCCCAGCTAGTGTATCAGAAGCTGACTCTTGTGCAGAGGGAAATGGTGGTGGACACACCAGCTGTGGGGCCTGATGTCCTTTGGCTGTGTACAAAGGGCCCTTCAGGGACATGGGGGGACAGCCTGCTCCATTCCTCCTCACCTGCCTCACAATACAGGCAGAGGGAGGCCTCCAACACTGGATGCCAAACAAGGAAAAGTCACAACTCCTTTGGGTGGCTGTGTGGGCAAAGAGATGAGAGGAATGGCACCCATCACCCAGCCACCCTTCACACCTGCCCCCATACCTGGCCCCAGGATGGAGATTCTCGAGGGGCTGGGCATTTTATTCTGAAGGATGCTGTGTGGCTTATAGCTTGTAAGAAGTCAGGACTTCTTACAGGTGTGGCTCAGGTGTGTCCTGGGGAAGCCAGAGCAGTAGGGTGGGGTATCAGGGCATCACCCTAGGAAGCAGGATAAAGCACCAGCCTTGGCTACCACAGCAGAACTTTCAAAATGCTCACGAGTCCCTGTCTGTTGATGTAGGACCAGCTGGTCTCTGGGCAATGGTTAGCATTTCCTCCCATTGATTTATTTCTGCCCAAACCCCAAATAGAAGAGAAGGGGTTCCCCTAGCTTGACTGACCACTTTCCTCACTTAGGTAGGTAACGGGGTAGCTTAGGATAACACTAGGTGCTATAACAAATCCCAGACTTTCAGTGGCTTAACATGACACGAGTTTGCTTCTTGTCGAGTGGGCATTCCATGCAGTGATTGCTCCCCACCACAGGTGATCCAGAGACCCTGGTTGCTTCCATCTGGGGCTCTACAATTTCCTAGCCCTGTGAAGTCAGCTGCATTTCAGTGGAAGAGGAAATCCGTGGAGGAAGCTCATCTTCAGACTTTCATCGCTCAACACAGAGCCTGTCACATGGCCCCGTATGGCTGGGAAGGAAGCTGGAAAAGTTAGTCTCGTCCTAGGCAGGCACTTCCCAGCGGCAGCTCCATATTATAAAGGGGAGGGCAGTGATTTTGGTAGATGGTTGGTTGTCTCTATTGTGAGAACGTTCTTCTACTTGTGTTGACCAGGACAATCCAGTCTTTTGATTCATTAGTAAAGACTCACTCTCTAGACTCAGCTAGAATGGCTTGAAGTCTTGATTTACATAATTCTTTTATCCCCAGCTCCTGCTTCTGTCCTCTACCCTAATGATAGTGTTTCCTTGCTTCTGGGGGTATAAAGTTGAAGAAGCCACTGCGAGTATTCTGGTTCATTTCCAGTGGACACATCACCCCCTGCCCCCACTAACAACCTCTCTGAAGGAGGCTGTCCCCTTGTGGTGGTTGGAAGAGGCAGTGCTGGGCCCTACTGCTCCAGGGCCTGCATGAGCCAATGCCTGATGCTCTGCAGGGGTTGCTGGGTGAGGATGGCAATGAGTGGGCCATGCTGATGGCAGGATTTTGGTGCTGTATTGATTTTTCTGGCAATATCTTTTCCTGTGAAGGGCTGGTGCATGTGGGCCTGCCCTAATCTCTGCTGCATCTCCTTTCTTTTTCATTACTCTGATCCTACATGACAGAATGGGATGAAGAAGGGTGTACTTCTCGCCCAGAGTGACTGATATGCTGGAGGGGAGCCTCAGCTAGGAAAAGGGAAGGGAGAAGGGCAGCAGGGCGTCTGAGAGCACAGGGCGGGAGACTACCCCTTCCAGGCTGGTGAATATGATGCCAGAGAGAGAAGGAAGAGGAAAATTTCTGGCCTGATATTTTATAAGAGCTTTTTGTATGCTGAAAACTAGTGATAGCTGTCTCAGCAGAGAATATGTATTTTTGCATTACTGTGGTTCTTTTTCTTTTTTTATTGAAGCATAATTAACATACAGTCTTTTTTTAAGTTTATTTATTTTAACAGATAGTGAGAGAGAGCGCGTATACATGCAAGCAGGGGTGAGGCAAGAGAAAGAGAGGGAGAGAATCCCAAGCAGGCTCTGCACTGCCAGCATGGAGTTTGATGTGGGGCTTTACCTCATGAGTCTGTAGAATCATGACTTGAGCTGACTGAAAACAAGAGTTGGGTGCTTAACCGACTGAGCCATCTAGGCCCCCCAACATACAGTGCTAATACTAGTTTCAAATGTACAATATAGCAGTTCAACAATTCTGTACATTACTCAGAACTCACCATGACAAGTGTACTCTAAATCCCCTTCACCTATTTCACCCACCCCCCCCCTTCCCTACTGCAACCACCCATTCTCTGTTTTTAAGAGTCTTATTTTTCATCTCCTTTTTCTTTGTTCATTTGTTTTGTTTCTTAAATTCCACACATGAGTGAAATCATATATTTGTCTTTCTCAGTCTGACTTATTTCACTTAGCATTATATATGCTTTAAGTCCATCCATGTCATTGCAAATAGAAAGATCTCATCCTTTTTTATGCCTGAGTGATAGTTCTTTGTGTGTGTATACCACTTTTTCTTTATCTGTTCATCTATTGATGGGCATTTGGGTTGCTTCCATATCTTGGCTATTGTAAATAATACTGCAATAAACATAGGGGTGCATATATATTTTTTAAATTAATGTTTTCATTTTCTTCGAGTAAATACCCAGTAGTGGAATTACTGGATCATACGGTATTTCTGTTTTTAATTTTTTAAGGAACCTCCATACTGCTTTTCACAGTGGCTGTACCAATTTACATTCCTACCAACAGTAAACAAGAATTCCTTTTTCTGTACATCCTCATCAACACTTGTTATCTCCTGTCTTTTTTATTCTAGCCATTCTGACAGGTGTAGGCTAATATCTCATTGTGGTTTTGATTTGTGTTTCCTGATAATTATTGATGTTGAGCATCTTTTAATGTGTCAGTTGCCATCTGTACATCTTCTCTGGAAAAATTCTATTCAGGTCCTCTGCCCATTTTTCAATCAGATTGATGTTTTTGTTTCTTTTTGCATTGTATGTATAAGTTCTATTTTTTAAATATTAACCCCTTATCAGATATACCATTTGCAAATAACTTCTCCCATTCAGTAAGTTGCCTTGTCATTTCGTTGATGATTTCCTTCACTCTGGAAAGGTTTTCATTTTGATGTAGTCCCAATAGTTTAATTTTGCTTTTATTTCTGTTGCCTGAGGACACATATCTAGAAAAATATTTCTGTGGCTGATGTCAAAGATATTACTACCTAAGATTTCTTCTAGGAGTTTTATGGTTTCAATTCTCACATTTAGGTCTTTAATCCATTTTGAGTTTATTTTTGTGTATGGATAAGAAAGTGGTCTAGTTTCATTCTTTTGTATATAGCTGTTCAGTTTCCCAGCATTATTTGTTGAAGAGACTGTCTTTTCCCCATTGTATGTTCTTGCCTCTGTTATCATAGATTAACTGACCATATAATCATAGGTTCATTTCTGGGCTCTCTCTTCTGTTCTCTTGATCTATGTGTCTGTTTTTATGTCAGTACCATACTTTTACTTTTGATTACTACAGCTTTTGTAGCATGTCTTGAAATCTAGGATTGTGATACCTCAGTTTCGTTCAATTTGGGATTGCTTTGGCTATTTGGGGTCTTTTCTGGTTCTATACAAATCCTAGGATTATTTGTTCTAGTTCTGTGAAAATGTTGTTCATATTCTGATAGAGATTGCATTAAATCTGTAGATTTATTTGGGTGGTATGGGCATTTTGACAATATTGGTGTTTTCAATCCATGAGCAGGGAATGTCTTTCCATTTGTTTGTGTCATCTTCAATTTCTTTCATCACTGTTTTTTAGTTTTCAGAGTACAGTTCTTTCATCTCCTTGGTTACATTAATTCCTAGGTATTTTATTTCTTGGTAAAGTTGTAAATGGGATTGTTTTGTTAATTTATCTTTCTGCTACTTCATTATTGGTGTATGGAAATGCAACAGATTTCTGTATATTGATTTTGTATTCTGTGACTTTACTGAATTCATTTATCAGTTCTAGTAGTTTTTTGATGGAGTCTTTCGAGTTTTCTATATATAGTATCATGTCATCTGCAAATAGATTTTTACTTTTTCCTTACTCACTTAGATGTAATTTATTTCTTTTTCTTGTCTGATCATTGCAGCTAGGACTTCTAGTACTATGCTGGATGAAAGTGGTGAAGGAGACATCCTTGTCTTGTTCCCAATCTTAGAGGGAAAGCTCTCAGTTTTTCACCATTGAGTATGATATTAGCTGTGGGTTTTTCTTTCTTTTTTTTTAAAATATTTTTTTAACGTTTATTCATTTTTGGGAGACAGAGTGGGGAAGGGGCAGAGAGAGAGAGGGAGACACAGAATCCGAAGCAGGCTCCAGGCTCTGAGCTGTCAGCACAGAGCCTGACGCGGGGCTCGAACTCACGAACTGTGGGATCGTGACCTGAGCCGAAGTCGGACGGTCAACTGACTGAGCCACCCAGGTGCCCCAAGCTGTGGGTTTTTCACATAAGGCCTTTATTATATTGAGGTATGTTCCTTCTAAACCTGCTGTGTTGAGAGTTTTTAGCATGCATGAATGTTGTACTTTGTCAAATACTTTTTATGAATCTATTGAGATGACCATATGGTTTTTATCCTTTCCCTTGCTAATGTGATGTATCATATCGATTGACTTGTGAATATTGATTTTTGCATCCCCGGAATAAATCTCACCTTATCATGATGGATAATTTTTAAATGTATTTTTGACTTCAGTTTGCAAATATTTTATTGAAGATTTTTGCATTTATGTTCATCAGAGATATTAGCCTATAGGGTTTTTTGTTTTGTTTTTGTAGTGTCTTTGTCTGGTTTTGGTATCAGGTAATGCTGGACTCATAGAATGAATTTGGAAGCTTTTCTTCCTTTTCTCTTTTTTATAATAGTTTGAGGAGTGTCTCCTGTGATTGAGATAATCATCTTATATTAAACTATGAAAGGTTCTACTTTATGCTAGATTGCAATTAGGAATCAGATTGTATAGCTCTGATTTAAATAATTTTTGAAAGATTCAGTGAAACATCTTGTGACAGCTTATGTATCAATAATGGAACTAGTCTAACAAATAATCACTGGTAGTATAATTTTTTTAAAAAAATTTGAGTGAAGCAGCACTGAGATGGCCATTAGATTATTTGTAACAACTAATACTGTTGGGAGAGTAATAAGAATGGGGTTAAAAACTTTTTTTAGAATTTATTTTTATAAATAAAAAATTCTGTTAATTTTGTTTAGTGTTTTTAAAGCAAAGTAAATCTATTTTTAGAAGCACTGATTTGTAGGAATATGAATATCATATTGATCCATCGATGTATTTAGTGCTGTTTGAATTTTGTATTGTAGTGTTTGAGGAGTCTAGCTTTTTAATCGTGGTTTACTTTTGTGAAATTTTATCAACCAAGATGGGAATGCATATCAGTGAAGGTTTAATTAACAAACTAGAACTTGTAGGAGCCAACACCAAGCATCTCTATGAGTCATACTCTTCTGATCACTTCTTTGGCCCCACTGTCCATTACAGTAACCACACTCACCTAGTCTTTGGTGATTAAGTGCTGCCACTTGGTCCCTGCCACCCTGAAATCCAAAAATACTTATTGCTTTTAGGGAACCTAGTTTGATGGTACAGACATTGCCACTTTAATTTCTGACCTACAGAGAAGAGTCACCACAAAGCTCTTCAAGGATGCAAGGATGCTGGAGTTGTTCTCACAGATTGCTTATAGTTGTGGTGAAAGATGTATTCTCTGGGTCTTCTGGGGCGGGTGAGCAAGTCTTACAGGATCAATGCACTCTTATCATTCCAGTCTCTCTAAGCCTTTAGATCTTTTCCTTTTATGGTGTACCAAGCAAGTCTGACTTTTCAACTTCATTTACACACTCACCTTTGGATTCATGTCAGCTAACGAAACAAACTGAGCTTTTCTTAACTCCTGCAGCTAAACATTGAATGTCAGAATAATAGCGATAAATCTGGCCTGATTCTACTGTATATTCCTTCTACCTTGATCCTCCAACATGAAGAGTGTCCCCAGTTGTGACACAGTTTCTAGGCTGCTGCACAGGTAGGGGAAACCTGCGAAGAACCTGGCACACTCACTGAGTTAAGGAGAAGAAGGTGAAGGCCTAGGGATTCCAAGGTGGCTAGAGTTCACAGAACAAAGTAACATAGGGGAGACACTTCCACAGACAGAGAGTTTTAGAGGTCTGCAGAGGATCCTGATGTGTATTCAGCTGACATTGATCAGCTCTTGCATAGGAGGAAACTACCTGAGGCCAGGAAATAATCATCTGAGAAGATTAAAGGGAACAGAACAGGTATAAAAGCAGGGCTTTCCTACCATCCAGCCTGGAACACCTCATGATTCACTGGAGCAGTGAGTAGAATACTGAGAAGAATGTTGCCTCACTATGGGGAATAATTAGTTCCAGAGTACATGTTGCTACAGTCTTTTCTGACAAATCTTAAAAGCAAGATCCAAAATAATCAAACCATTTCCAAGTAATTTAACTGTGTCCCAGAACAAAGTTCAAGAATGTTCAGTACAAAACATCCAGCACCAACAAGATAATAATCACAATGTCTGGCATACAATCAAAGATTACTAGGTATGCCAAGAAACAGGAAAATACAACCTGAAATGAGGAGAAAAATAAACCAATTTAAACTGATAAAAAACTTACCCACATATTAAAAATAGAAGACAGGGACATTAAAACTGTTATAACTGTATCCCAGATAGTCAAAAAACAGAGGCAGGAAGGTATAAAATATACCTATTTGAACTAAAATTACAAGGTAAGAGGGAAAAGATTCCCTGGATGAGATTAATGGCAGATTCAATAAGAGAAAAGAAAAGATTAGTGAACTCAAGACATTGCCATTTATTTATTTTTTTTGTAATAGAAATTATCCAAATGTGGAACATGGAAAAAAATAATTTTGTGAAAAATGAAAGGAGCATTAGTGAGCTATATGGGACAATTTTAAGAAACCTAATATGTGTGAAATGGGAGTCTCTAAAGGAATGGGAATAGACAGAAAAAATATTAAAAAATAAGAGAGTAGATTTTAAAAGATCTTATCACAAGAAAATGTATTTTGTGACAAGGTATGGCAATGGATGTTAACTAGACTTACTGTGGAGATCATTTCATAACATACATATATCGAATCAGTATGTTGTATGTCTGAATCCAATATAATGTTATATGTCAGTTGTATCTCACTTAAAAAAAAGAAATAATAGCCAATTTTTTTCCAAAATTGGATGAAAACTAAAAATTCACAGATCTAAGAAGGTCGATGTATACATAGGACAGGAAATATGAAGAAAAACATATCAGCTTATTGTGGGATTTTTAACATATGTAGAAGAAAATTGTATGAAAAAAAGAGTATAAAGGTGAGGAAGGAGATATACAGTGTAAAGCCTCTTAAAAGATATGTGCAGAAGTATGTCACCTGAAGGCAAACTGCTATAAGCTAAAATGTATACTATAAACTTTAAAACAACCACTGAAATAAAAAAAATGAAGAGTTGGCTAATCTACCAACAGTGGAAATAAAATAGAGGCATGCAAAATACCCAATTATCCAAAAGAAAGCAGAAACAAAAAAAAAGAAAAAAGAAAAAAGAAAAAAAGAACAGAGAATAGATGAGACAGAAATAAAACAAATAGCAAGATTTTATTACTCATTTGAATTTCTTCTGTGAATTGCTTGTTCATTTGTTTTGTCTATTGTCTGTAAGACTGTTTCCTTGATATTCAGGATTTCTTCATATAGTAATTCTTTTCTGCTTTAAGTGGCTAATATTTTATTCTGGCCTGTGGTTTGTCTTTGTCTTTTTAGTTTTAATGAAGCGTCTTTAAAAAATATATAGAATTGTTTCCTTTTTATCTTGCAAACTCTGTTGTTTTTGTTTTCTTATGTGGTGTCTGTGCTCTCTTACTTTCAAAGATCTCTCTTGCCCTACAATTCTGAAATTATTTTCCTGTGTATTTCTAAAATACTTACAGTTTTACTTTTTTATGTTTAGGTAATGGATCCAAAACTTACTTTTTATATAGTGTATGAAGTAAAGCTCTAACTTTATCTTTTCCAAATGGATAATCATTCCTCCAGCAGCAATTTTTGACTGTTTGATATTTCTCCTCCCATGTGAAGTGTTCTCCTCCTCCAGCTGCTGTGGACATGGGTCTGTTAATGAATCTCTATTCTGTTTCATGAGTATGTTTGTCCATTTTTTTTTTAAGTTTATTTATTTAGAGAGGGGGATGGGATGGGGCAGAGAGAGAGAGGAAGACAGAACAAGAATCCTAAGCAGGCTACTTGCTGCCAGCACAGAGCTTGACACCAGGTTCAAACTCATGAACCAGAGATCATGACCTAAGCCAAAATTAGGAGTTGGATGCTTAACTGACTGAGTCACCCAGGCACTGCAATAATGTTTTAATTAGTCTAGTTTTATAGTAAGCCATTCTTTTATTTTTTCATAATTTTCTTTGCTACTTCTGTATATTTTCTCCAGTAAATTTTTAAGTCAGTTTGTCAGATTTTATACTGATAATTTGATTTTGGTTGCAGTTACCTTGATTTTATATATTAGTTTCTGGACAAATAATATGTATGTAATTGAGAGATGGGAATCGATTTTCTGTAATAATTTCTAGAAAGATACTGTGTGTTCATCTTCTGTCTAGCTGCAGTACCCCATAGTGAGCTATTGTTCTGGATCTCATTAGTTGCCTGTTGGATATTTTAAGAGTTTTCTGGGGAAATGTCTTCCATTAAGTTTTTGATTATATCTCTTCTCATATTTCTCTGCCTTCTTGAATTTATCCCACTTGGAGTAGGTAGAAGGATATCTTATCTGCTAAATTGTTGCCAAATGATTCTTAATATTTTTAATATTTTCCTTTTTTTTCTTACTTTCTGGGATATTTCTTCTGTTTGATTTTCTGGATCATTAATTTGGGCCCCAGCCATCTCTGTTCTACCGTTTGATTCTTCTGCCGAATGTTTCATTTTGACAGTGCATTATTTTCAGAGAACTCTCTTGTTTTCTAATTGCTTCTTTTTCATAGCAATATGCTTATAGTTCATGAAGCATTCGTCGTATGGGTGCAGTCTCTTTCAGGGATATTAATTAGAATTTTATTAATCAGGTTTCCTCACTTCTCTGTATTCTCACCTCTTTTCACAGGTCAGGTCTCTCTACTCATCTAGATTTTTAGGAAATTTGTTTTACTCAGATGTCAGCCCCTCCTTGGTTATCTTGTTCCTATTTACAAAAGAAGGACTGTACTGATGAGGGGAGGTGGTTGGTGCGGTTGGTTGCTTGGGGTCTTGTGTTTTCTTTTATGGGGTGGCGTGCAACAGCACTTGATAGCCAGCTGGGTTGACCTGCCCCAGGATGAGAAGGCTGTCCTTGAGATCTGTGAAAGTGGAGGTCCGTGTTGACTGGCAGAATCTACTCCAGGCCTCCTGGGAGAGGTGTCCAGCTCAGGACGCTAGAGTTTATTTTCTACCAGGCAGAGCTGTCTTTCCAGTCTCTGTCTCCAACCTCAGTGTCCATGGTGAAACTTTAGAAGTTCCTCAAGCCATGCTTATCCTGGGCTGCTACTGCTGCTGATGCTGCTGCTGATGGTGACAATGGTAATTACTAATATTTATCAATCATTTTCTGTGTTCCAGACACTCTTCTAAAGACCATTCTATGAAGCGAGCACAACAAAGTTTAATCATGCTCAGGTCTTCCAGTGGCAAAGCTCAGATTTAAACCTGGGTAATATGTATCAGAGCCCATGCTCTTAACCTCTAGGCTAGCCTCCATCCTGCCTGTACATCAGAGCCACCTGAGGCACTTAAAAAAAATACCCAGGGCATCATTTCCATTTTGCTTCTTTACTAATGAGCATGGATGTAAAACATGCTATGCACCAGATCCTTTTCAAGTATACTCACCACTTGGTTCTTATGATATCCCAGTGGGGCACCTCCATTACTGTCCCACCCAAAGGAGGAACTGAGACAGAGTTCCTCTAGGACAGAAGGAGGGGGCAATAAACAGTGGGCTGGATACTGGATCAGGCTGATGGGACCCTGTGGGCTCTGTTCCTAATCACTGCTGCCTTACTTGAGATCTTTAAATTTAGCAATGACAAAAAACCTCTTTCTTTAGCTTACTGAGGCATAAATTCAGCTTCCTTCGCATGTCAGGCTAAGACTTACTGCAGTGCAACATCAGACTAAATAAAATGCTTTTATGTCCAATTCATTATTTCATGATTTCCTTTTCATTAGAAGCTGCCAGATAGAGGAAGTTTTTTTTTTCTTTCATATTTTCTTTTCTCAAAAAAAGGCATCTTCCATAGTGTTGCATTCATTCCAGCAGGTGTTTGAATGGTTCTTAAGCTGCAGGGAACATTCCAGCCCTGATGAACCCAAGTGTGTGGCACCAAGAGCTGTGATTAGCTCCCCCACTATGCTGGGCACTGGCCAGAACCTCTCCCGTCCTTTGGAGCTTCATTCATTAGAGCTGGCCCAGGAGTGGTACTAATAGGTGTTTAATAATCACTCCCAGGTTTAGAGAAACCAGCCCTGTATGTTTATACATAAGTATAAATGACTGATTCTTATAGTGTCAGTTTTGTTAGAAACCTATAGACAAATGATGGAAAAAAAATAGCTTTCACTGTCCTTCAATCCAGCTTGGATTCTGTTATTTTTGTTTTGTCTCAACTTCCATATTTAATGAAACGTGCAAATGCCAAGGAATTGGAAGTGTATGATGAATGAACTTCAACCTGGATTAGGGTGTTTTTTTCCCCTCTGTTCATTGCTATGGTGATCATTTTTCCAATATAAGAAAGCTTAAAATCTTATGCTGCATATATTCACTTCTTTTTAAAAGTGTCTTTGAATTTTTGTACTAACAGAAATGTTTCCTGCTGTGCCTATCAGAAATTCAGTTTTAATTTTACTACAGAGTCATATGTTTGGCCATATTTTGTGGGGAAAAAATGTATGAATCCCTTTAACCTTTAATGTGAGTTATAGAAAAGCCTGTAGGGCTTTCTTTCAAGCCCATGAATTGAGCTCAAATATAACTTTAATATGCTATTTAAAAATATAGGTGAGCTAAAAGGTTAATATATTTAATGTAAATGTATTTGGAGTCATTATTTATTCAGAAAATTCGTTATAAATCCACTTTGGGGGTTTCTTACAGTCAAGATCATGACCTCTCTTTGAGAGAATGTATTTTGCTTGATTATATTAAAGATGAAGCCCTCCTTCATTCCTTAAGTGCTGAAGAGGAGAAGGAAGGAAGATGTGCACATATTTGTACATGTTCTTGAAACAATGCAGGCTCTTACTCTGCTAATAAAGCAGCTTAAGTATCTAAAACCCTCTATCTTGTTTATGAAAAGGGACTAATATGTATGTCTTTAAATTTACTAACAGTATTAAATTTCATTAGGGAAAGATAGTCTCACTAGAAAACCAGACAGAAACAGACTAATTGAAGTAGAACATAAGAAAACCACTCAAGGCCAAGCAAAATTAAAATTGTCATTGGTAAAATACCCATTTTTATTAAAACGTGACAGTTGTTTTTTAAAATATTTGCTTGAGTAATTTATTTCTCAGTGAAAATTCTTTTATTTTGATCCATCAGGTATGTTTTTAATTGATGTCTCATTTTACAAGAGACAACAAGCTTGGATAGGAAAATTACAAACAAGGTAGACAAAGACATCTAGTAAAGTAGTCGTATGCCTAAAACCATAATGAATTAAATGTATTATTTTGAACTGTACCTGGAAAGAACTATTGATCGGCTTTCCCTTGGTTGTTGTTTCTGAATTACTATTGAGAATCTTTTTAGAGAGAGGTAATTATTTCCATAGGGCCGTCTGCGGAATTTTGCTTTCTCCCAGCGAGGGCAGAGTGATGAGTGACGAGGTCCATAGGAATAGCGCTCAGGACAGGCAGGCAATCTCCTTAAGATTTATGGAGCATACGTACCTCCGAGTTGCAGATGTCCGAGTATATGCTTCTGCATGGAGTCCTCGGCTCTTTCTCTGTATCTGTCTCTCTACGGCTTGAGTGGTTTACTTATAATCCACATCCATTGGTTAATGTGCTGGGAGATGAGTTACATGTAGCTGAAACCCCAGACCTTGATACATTTCTTGATTTTGATAAACCCAGTATGTAATATCCCCCCGTGGGCATCACCAAAGTTTAGGGTGTTTCCAGAAGAGAATAGTTTGCTCCTTTGCTCATTACTAAAGCTTGGTTACATGTTTCCTGGTACGTTTTGGTGGATAAGCTTCACATGTATAACCCTGGGTTGATTCTGACCTATAGTCAATTCTTTATTCTGTGTGTTCTGGACACATAAAGGACATGGTCAGCAAGCAGTCATGCTCAGGATTGTCATGTAATGAGGCTCAGAGTCTGTGGTACCACAGTAGTCCTCCAGATAACGAAATATGCTGTGCAAGGCACTGAGCTGCGAGATGAGTTGGAAACCAGCATAAGGTACGGTCTTGTCATCAAAAGTTTAGATTCTAGATGAGAAAATGATATGAGTTGGGAGGATATAAATAGCAATGAAAGTATTAAAACAGTTAATATAAGATAATAAGAAATAGTTTCAAGTCAGAACTTAATAAAGAAAAAAACGTATTATACATCATTTTTATTTAGAAAGATGAAAGGAGATGATGCTTGCTGGTGCTTTTTGTGTATCGGCTCGTAACAGCCCTGTAGGACAGGTATTCACTAGGACACACGAAGAACGCATTCCTTCCAAAATCAATGTGTAACTGGCCAAGGTCACAGGGTTGGTAATTGCCAAAGTTCGGACAGAGAAACCTAGGTCCATCTGCTTCTAAAGGGTCTGCTCTTTTCATAGTGCCTGCTGCTTCCATGAGGGTTCAAGTGGAGAAAGACTGATTCAGACCACATCTTACAGGGAGAATGGGATTCAGTCTATATATTGGATGGCCGGAATTTGGGTAGGTGGATTGCATACTGGGATTCTTACCAGCCATCAGAACAACATCAACAAAATCCAAGAAGCAAGAAAATATGGCCAAGGATCCAGAAGAATTCAACTGTAGAAACTTTTGGGAGAAAGGGATGACAGTGGTTGAGCCACCAGCTGGCTCTTGAATCTTCTTTCTAGCTTTCAAAACTGTCTTCAGCCTGCGCTTGAACACTTCCGGCAATTAGACATAGGTGATTGCCCTCTACCTCCCAATCCTTAGAGTAGTTTCTTATAAGTGCTTCCTGGTGATACTTTACTAACTGGCTCCTGGACCCCATGGGGCCATATGGACTCATTTTGCTGCAGCACTGACCTACTCACCCAATGCTTATGGTCTAGAAAAGACAGAGTCAGCTGTCAGGGCAAGAGGAGCTTCTGTCTCCTGATCTGAGTGATTTAAGCTGGGCATTCTGGTCGGTCAGAGCTGATCAGGAAGGAGGTGTGGGGTGACCCTTAACTGAGTAGCAGCGGCATGGCCAGTGACATACTTAATGTGTGTTTTGCTGCGCTGGCAATTTAACTCACTATATTAATGATGAGTCTTGCAGATTTCATAGCCTTTGTTTATGGACATTGGTCAAAAGTGTCTATAGTTCGGGGAAATGGAGGATCACCTGTACAGTCTGTTTTTGACAAGAATTGTCAGATGTCCGCCTTAGAATTTCTTCCCGCCTCTAAAATGCCTATCTTTCCTAATGTACTTCCTTTGCCCTGGGGTCTTCATGGTCTCCTTATAGAAAAAAAGTCGTTAAGGAAAAAAAGTCTAATATGCTGAGGTAGCTCTAATATAAGAAAAGTAATAAATGAAGTGTCACTAGATTCAAACTGCATATTCTTTCAGAAAGAAGGCAATTACTGTTATAAAGATATAGCATTAGAAAAATTATTGCAGCTGAGAAGTATGTGGTATGTCTGTCTGTGGCACAGTTAATTTTAAAAGTATTACCAAGCATACAAATCATAAGACTAAAATGCTGAACCATATTAATTGAAAGTGAACTTAATATGCAATTCTGAGGAACTGTCTCTACTTACCCAGCTTTTAAAAAATTGTAACTTATAGGCTATTAGTTATCAGATTTTCTTTCAAATGTCCAGCCTCTTTTAATGAAGAATATTACTCACGGACCTTATCTTTGATTCCTGAATAATTTTTGCTGTACAATAAGTAATGGTAATATTGGAACATCCATATTTTACTCTGATTTTATGTGTATTGAATAAAATTTCTGTAAGTTCCAATTTTTATTAAAATAAAAATTCTGATTAGGAATGAAAAGGAAACTCCAAGGTTTCAAGTTTGATGATTCTGCTATTCATTTTGCGTGGTTCAGCTATTGATAGAAAAATTGATTGAAATCGATTTAAAATTGCACTATATATATATAGGCAGTGTTATCTAATGACTAACAGAAGTTTCTAAAATCAGTCACACTGATTATTTGCAGATTGACTTTAGGAAGGAGAAAGAATTGATCTCCCTTTCTTATTGTGTGTATTACTAAATACAGGTCTTGATGAAGATTTTTCCCCCCCACTATGTGAGTAGTGGATATACATCCTAGAAAACCTGGAAAATGCAGGGACATAACTGAGGAAGACCCTGCAGGGTTCTGCCCCTGCCTACAGCCACTGTTAGCCTCATATACTCTTTTCTTACAGCTATTTGCTCCATGATCCATATTAGTATCCTGCAGCTCTGTT
The DNA here is from genome assembly GCA_030068075.1 of Paguma larvata. Lineage (NCBI taxonomy): Eukaryota > Metazoa > Chordata > Mammalia > Carnivora > Viverridae > Paguma > Paguma larvata. The sequence goes on along the minus strand of CM057827.1, from coordinate 121,857,943 downwards.
TTTGCCTATTGTCACTTCCGTCACTGTTGCTCTATTTGGATTTGATGTTCTTAAGGATATTAGTGTTCATTATTTGTGGATTACGTCTTCTGCTAATATAAAGTGGTCTTGCCCAATTGAATGTTTTATTGCCTTTGAATTCTGCTTTGTCGAAAATTAGAGCATCACCCTCATTTCTTTTTTGTTCAGATTTGCCTGCTCTCTTTGCCTAGCATTTTTATTTTACTTCTCTGTGATATTTTATTTCAGTGTGTCTCTTAATACAAATCAATTTGTTTAAACCAGGGTAACTATTTATTGTGAAATCTCCTCTGTTTGTGTGAATTATTTCAAGTTGTTCTTTCAGCTTTCTGCTTTTACATGTTTTTCATTGGTACTTGTGATTTTTTTTTCCTAAGAGCTCTCCATTCAGTATACAAACATTTAAAAGGTAAGCAGCTAGTTTCTTATTCTGCTGGCAGTTACATTTTAAAATAATAGTTCATCTTTTCAGTTTTAAATTGTGAAATATTTATTAATAAAACAAAATATGTGATACATACAATGGAATGCATGTAAACTATGAAATGTAACCTTGAAACAAGCAATGGAGAACCCCATCAGTCAACAAAGGAAATTTAAAGTACCCACACTGGGGCCTGCTTATGGACTCCTCCCCATCTCATCTCCTGCTTCTGTGCAGAGCAGGGCTTGAGATTCATCATTCATTTGCCACATAGGTACAACTCCCTAAATAATATAGTATTTTTATTTGTTTTTGAGCTTTATATAAATAGAATCACATTCTGTTCTTCTATGACTAGCTTTTTTTCATTTCATCATAATATTTGCAGATCTATTCATTTTGTGTGTGTAGCTCTAGATCAATTACTTTTATTGCTGATATAGTATTCCATTATGTGAAGATATCACAACATATTTGTCTCTTCTCCTTTAGTGGACATGTGGGCTATTGGTATAACTTTTGCCATTATGAGTTAAGCTACTATGAATATTTTAATTCCCGTCTTTTCATATACATGAGGGTTTTTCTAGTATATGCACCTAGATGTGGAATCGCTGGGTCATGGTGAAAGCATATCTTCACTTTCATGGAATAATGTCAGATAGTTTTCTCAAAGCCAATGTATACACCTAGCAGTGTCCCACATTTTTTCTAGAACTTCATAGGGCTTGACTTGAAAAGTTTGCCAGTCTGGCGCATGAAATGCAGTATCTCATGGTCTCAGTTTGCATTTATTTTGTTCCTGATGAAGTTGGCCAATTTTTATGTCTTTATTGGTCACTGTGTTTCCTCTTCTGTAATAGGTGAGTTTGTGCTTTACACTGATGAATATAGATGTAAAAATTCTCGACAAAATCTAGCAAGCCAAATTCAACAGCACATTGAAAGGATCGTACACCATGAGCAAGTGGGATTTATCCCTGGGATACAAGATGGTTCATCATAAGAAGATCATAAATGTGGTATACCACATTAGCAGAAAGCAAGATAAATATCATATAATCATCCCAATAGATGCAGAAAAAACTTTGACAAAATTCAATGTTCTCTCATAACAAAACCTCTCAGCCAATTTGGTATAGAAGACTGTATCTCAACATAATAAACACCATATATGACAAACCCACAACTAACATCATACTCAGTGGTAAAAGGTTGAAAATTTTTCCTCTACAAACAGGAACAAGGCAAGAGTACCCACACTCTCCAGTTCACCACTCGTGTTAGAGCAATTACATAAGAAAAAGAAATAAAGGGAAACCAAATCAGAAAGGAAGAAGGAAAATTGTATCTGTTTGTAGATGTAATGATCTTATTCATAGAAAGTTCAAATGACTCCACCAAAATACTGCCAGAACTAATAAATGAATCCAGGAAAGTTTTGAGATACAAAATCAACATATAAAAGGTCAGTTGTGTTTGTATACACTAATGATGACCTATTTGTAAAAGAAATAAAGGCAATCTCATTTACAGTAACATCAAAAATAATAACATTTAGTGATTTAAGGAGGTGAAAGATCTATATACTGAAAACTATAAGATATTGATGAAAAAAATTGAAGAAGTGGAAAGATATCCCGTGTTCATTATAAGAATAAATATCGTCAAAATGGCCATACTATCCAAAGCCATCTATAGATTCATTGAAATCCCTATGTAAATTCCAATGGCTTTTTTCACAAATAGAAAAGGCAATCCTAAAACTTGTATGAAACCACAAAAGACCCTGAATAACCAAAGTATTCCTGAGAAAGAACAAAGTTGGAGGCCTCGTACTTCCTGATTTCAAACTATAATACAAAACTATAGTAATCAGAACAGTATAGTATTATCATAAAAATAGACACATAGACACATAAGAGAATAGAATTGAGAGCCCAGAAATAAACCCATGAATATATGGTCAACTAATATCTGACAGAAAAAACAAAAATATTCAATGAGGAAAGGACAATCTCTTTAATAAATGGTTTGGAAAAACTGGATATTTACATGAAGAAATAAATTGGACCTTTATCTTATACCACTCAGAAAATTAATTCAAAATGTCAACACCAAAAAAACAAATAATCTGATTAAAAAATGGACAGAGGACCTGAACATGTAAATTCCTCAAAGAAGACATACAAATGGCCAACAGACACATGAAAAGATGGTCAACATCACTAAACATCAGGGAAATGCAAATCAAAACTACAATGAGATATCACTTTATAATTGTCTGAATGGCAAGAATCAAACAGACAAGAACTAATAAGTGTTGATAAGGATGTAGAGAAAGAGGAACTCTCACACATTGTTGGTGGGAATGCAAATTGGCGTGACCACTGTGGAAAACAGTATGGAGGTTTCTCAAAAAATTAAAAATAGGATTACCATATAATCTAATAATTTCACTGCTGTGTATTTACCTAGGGAAAACGAGAACACTAATGCAAAAAGATATATATCCTATGTTTATCAAGGCATTATTTATATAAATAGATATATATTTACATAAAATTTATATAATGATATAATTTTATATTAAAAATACATTTTATATATTTATAAAAAATATACATTTTTATATAAAATATAAAATATAAAAATATATTTTATTCATTAATAATATATAAATTTAAATATGTGAAATATAAATATATAAAATATATGGAAACATAAATATATAAAATATATTTTATTTATTTATAAAATAAAAATAAAAATAAATTTATATAAATTATAAAATATAAAAATATTTTATATATTTATAAAAATAAATTATGAATTTATATAAATGGATATGAATTTATATAAATTCATATAAAATTTTATATAAAATAGAGACATTATTTATATAATAGATATAAATTTATATAAAAAGTATATATATATATCTCCTTTATTTATTGAGGCATTATTTATAATAGCCAAGATATGGAAGCAGCTCAAGTGTCCATTGATAGATGAATGGATAAAAAAGATGTGATACACACACACACACACACACACACAGACACACACACCAAAGAATATTACTCAGCCATAAAAATGAATGATCTTGCCATTTGCAACAACATGGATGGACCTAGAGGGTATTATGCTAAGTGAAATAAGTCAGACTAAGAAAGACAATAACTTACGATTTCACTTGTATGTTGAAGTTAAGAAACAAAACAAATGAACAAACAAAGAAAAAAAAAGATACATACAAAAAAACCAGACTCTTAAATACAGAGAAAAACTGGTTGTTGCCAGAGTGGAGGGGTGTGGGTGTATAGGTGAAATAAAGGATACACTTATCTTTTTTTAAAATGTAATTTAACTTTTTAATTAAAAATTTTTTTAAGAGCCTTAGTCCCTTTTATTGGAAAACTGTGTTTACATTTTTTTAACAATTTATTGTCAAAATGGTTTCCATACAACACCCAATGCTCATCTCAACAAGTGCACTCCTCAATGGCCATCACCCACTCTCCCCTCTTCCACATCCCCCTCTCCCCTGAGTTTGTTCTTAGTATTTAAGAGTCTCTTATGTTTTGTCTCCCTCCCTCTCTGTGGCTTTTTTTTTTAATTTTCTTTCCCCTCCTCCCCTCCCCCATGTTTTTCTGCTAAGTCTCTCAAAATCCACCTATGCATGAAGAATATGGTATCTGTCTTGCTCTGTCTGACTTCTTTCACTTAGCATAATACCCTCCAGTTCCATCCAGGTTGCTATAAATGGCCAGATTTCATTCTTTCTCATTGCCGCATAGTATTCCATTGTATAAACATACCATGTCTTCTTTATCCATTCGTCAGTTGATGGACACTTAGTCTCTTTCATGATTTGGCTATTGTCGAAAGCGCTGTTATAAACATCAGGGTACATGTGCCCCTATGCATCAGCACTCCTGTATCTCTTGGGTAAATTCCTAGAAGTGGTATTACTGGGTCGTAGGGTAGCTCTATTTTCATTTTTTGGGGGAACCTCCACACCGTTTTCTAGAGTGGGCTGCACTAGTTTGCATTCCCACCAACAGTGTAGGAGGGTGCCTGTTTCTCCACATCCTCATCAGCATCTAGTTTCCTGATTTGTTCATTTTAGCCACTCTGACCGGTGTGTGGTGGTACCTCAGTGTGGTTTTGATTTGTATTCTCCTGATGATGAGTGACGTTGAGCATTGTTTCGTGTGTCTGTTGGCCATTGCGATGTCTTCTTTGGAGAAGTGTCTATTCATATCTTCCGCCCATTTCTTAATTGGATTATTCATTTTTTCGGGTGTGGAGTTTGTTAAGTTCTTTATAGATTTTGGACACTAGCCCTTTATCATATATGTCATTTGTAACTATATTTTCCCATTCCTTTGGTTGCCTATTAGTTTTGTTGGTTGTTTCCTTTATCTTGATGAGGTCCCAATAGTTCATTTTTGCTTTTAATTCCCTCACGTTTGGAGATGTGTCGCATAGGAAATTCTGCAGCTCAGGTCAAAAAGGTTTTTTCCTGCTTTCTCCTCTAGGATTTTGTTGGTTTCCTGTCTCACATTCAGGTCCTTCATCCATTTGGAGTTTATTTTTATGAATGGTGTAAGGAAGTGGTCTAGTTTCATTCTTCTGCATGTTGCTGTCCAGTTCTTCCAGCACCATTTGTTAAAGAGGCTGTCATTTTTCCATTGGATTCTCTTTCCTGCTTTGTCAAAGATTAGTTGGTCATATGTTTGTGGGTCCATTTCTGGGTTCTCTATTCTATTCTATTGGTCTATGTGTCTGTTTTTGTGCCAATACCATACTGTCTTGATTATTACTGCTTTGTAGTAGAGGTGCCTTGGTTTTCTTCTTCAATATTACTTTGGCTATTTGGCGTCTTTTGTGGTTCCATACAAATTTTAGGATTGTTTTCTCCAGCTTTGCGAAGAATGCTGGTGCAATTTTGATTGGGATTGCATTGAATGCGTAGATTGCTTGGGTAGTATTGATATTTTAACAATATTTATTCTTCCAATCCATGAGCATGGGATGATTTTCCACTTCCTTGTGTCTTTCTCAATTTCCTACATAAGTTTTTTATAGTTTTCAGGTTGAGATCTTTTAAGTCTTTGGTTATGTTTATTCCTAGGTATTTGATGGTTTTGGTGCAAATGTGAGTGTGATTAGCTTCTTTATTTCTCTTTCTGTTGCTTCATTGTTGGTGTATAGAAATGCTGCCGATTTCTGTACATTGATTTTGTATCCTGCAACTTTGCTGAATTCATGGATCTGTTCTAGCAGGCTTTTGGTAGATTCTATTAGGTTTTCCATGTAGAGTATCATGTTGTCTGCGAAAAGTGAAAATTTGACTTCCTCCTTGCCAATCCTGATGCCTTTTATTTCGTTTTGTTGTCTGATTGCTGATGCTAGGACTGCCAACACTATGTTAAATAGCAGTGGCGAGAGTGGACACCCCTGTCATGTTCCTGGTCTTAGGGGGAAGGCTCTCAGTTTTTCCCCATTGAGGATGATATTAGCTGTGGGCTTTTCATAAATGGCTTTTATGATGTTTAATTATGTTCCTTCTATCCGGACTTTCTTGAGGGTTTTTATTAGGAAAGGGTGCTGTATTTTGTCAAATGCTTTTTCTGCATCTATTGACAGGATGGTAGGTTCTTATCTTTCCTTTTGTTGATGTGATTTATCATGTTGATTGATTTGCGATTATTGAACCAGCCCTGCAACCCAGGGATGAATCCTACTTGATCATGGTGAATAATTCTTTTTATATGCTGTTGGATTCTATTTGCTAGTATCTTGTTGAGAATTTTTGCATCCATATTAATCAGGAATATTGGCCTGCAGTTTCTTTTTTTGCTGGGTCTCTATCTGGTTTGGGAATCAAAGTGATGCTGGCTTCATAGAATGAGTCCGGGAGTTTTCCTTCCGTTTCAATTTTTTGGAACAGCTTGAGCAGGATAGATGTTAACTCTGTTTTGAATGTCTGGTAGAATTCCTGCGGCGGACCAGCCGTCACTGAATCGAACGTTTCCTGATCGGGGGGCGAGGATGAACTGATACACGAGGCACAGTTGTTAAGGGAGGGCTGGCGCTCCCAAGCGTCGCCAGCCCCAAGTTTATTTTCACTCGGGTATTTATCCACAATCTGAGGGTGGTGTACATGCGAGGCACATCTCCTCTCACTAGTTCTCAGGAGATAAAAGCTCAGCGTGACATTAACCAGAAGCACTCGTGATAGCTATCCAGGCAAAATGTATCCTGTTATATCAAACTCTACAAAAGCATTCTGAACCTCCCCACACGTGACATGGTTGCAGTCCTGACTCCAGGACAAAGGCTGCACTCAAAGCCTCCGGCTCCCAACACTGCTCAAGGTCTCTGACTCTCAACATCTCTCAAGGCCTCTGGCTCCCAACAAATTCCCCAGGGAAGCCATCTAGTCCAGGACTTTTATTTGTTGGGAGATTTTTGATAACTGATTCAGTTTTTTCACTGGTTATGAGTCTGTTCAAATTTTCTATTTCTTCCCGTTTGAGTTTTGGTTGTGTGTGGCTGTTTAGGAATTTGTCCAATTCTTCCAGGTTGTCCATTTTGATGACATATAATTTTTCATAATATTCCCTGATAATTGCTTGTATTTCTGAGGAATTTGTTGTAATCAATCCCTTTTCATTCGTGATTTTATCTGTTTGGGTTCGCTCTCTTTTCTTTTTGAGAAGCCTGGCTAGAGGTTTATCAATTTTGTTTATTTTTTCAAAAAACCAGCTCTTGGTTTCATTGATCTGCTCTACTACTTTTTCAGTTTCTATATTATTTTTTCTTCCCTGATTTTTGTTATTTTTCTCTTTCTGCTGGGTTTAGCGTATCTTTGCTATTCTGCTTCTAATTCCTTTAGGTGTGCTGTTAGATTTTGTGTTAGTGACTTTTCTTGGTTCTTGAGAAAGGCCTAGATTGCAATATATTTTCCTCTCAGGACTGCCTTTGCCACATCCCAACGGGTTTTGATTGTTGTATTTTCATTTTCATTTTCATTTGTTTCCATGTATTTTTAAATTTCTTCTCTAATTGCCTGGTTGACCCATTCGTTCTTTGGTTGTTCTTTAGCCTCCATGTTTTCGGGGGTTTTCCAGACTTTTTCCTGTGGTTGATTTCAAGTTTCATAGCATTGTGATCTGAAAGTGTGCATGGTATGATCTCAATTTTTTTATATTTATTGAAAGCTTCTTTGTGCTCCAGTCTTGGAAAATGTACCATATGCATTTGAGAAGAACGTAAATTCCTTTGCCTCTGGGCATAGGGCCCTGAAGATATCAGTCAGGCCCATCTGTTCCAATGTGTCATTCAGGGCTATTGTTTCTTTAGTGATTCTCTGTCTAGTTGATCTATCCATTGCTGTAAGTGGAGTGTTAAAGTCCCCTACAGTTAGCAGATTTTTATCAATAAGATTGCCTATGTTTGTAATTAATTGTTTTACAAATTTGGGTGCCCCCGAATTCGGTGCGTTGACATTTACAATTGTTAGCTCTTCCTGCTGGATAGTCCCTGTGATTATTATATAATGCCCTTCTTTATTTCTTGTTAGAGCGTTTATTTTAAAGACAGTTTGTCTGATATAAGTGTGGCTACTCTAGCTTTCTTTTGACTTCCAGTAGCATGGTAGATAGTTCTCCATCCCCTCACTTTCAATCTGAAGGTGTCCTCAGGTCTAAAATGAGTCTCTTGTAGACAGTAAATAGATGGGTCTTGTTTTTTTAATCCATTCTGATACTCTATGTCTTTTATTTGGAGCGTTTAGTCCATTTACATTCAGTGTTAACATTGAAAAATATGGGTTTAGAGTCATTGTGTTATCTGTAGGTTTCATGCTTGTACCGATGTCTCTGGTATTTTTTATTCCTTGCAACATTTCCTTCATAGAGTCCCCCTCAGGATCTCTTGTAAGGCTGGTTTATTTGTGATTGAATTCCTTCAGTTTTTGTTTGCTGGGGAAAACCTTTATCTCTTCTTCTATTGTGAATGAAAAGCTTGCTTGATAAAGGATTCTTGGCTGTATATCTTTCCTGTTCATCACATTGAAGATTTCCTGCCATTCCTTTCTGGCTTGCCAAGTTTCTGTAGCTAGGTCTGCTACTACCCTGATGTGTCTACCTTTGTATGTTAAAGCCCGTTTATCCCTAGCTGCCTTCAGAATTCTCTCTTTATCCTTGTATTTTGCCAGTTTCACTATGATGTGTCTTGCAGATAGATGGTCTATTCAAGTTACATCTGAGGGGAGTTCTCTGTGCCTCTTGGATTTCCATGCCCATTTCCTTCCTTATGTTGTGGAAGTTCTCAGCAATAATTTGTTCAAGTACCCCTTCGACTCCTTTCTCTCTCTTCTTCCTCTGGAATTCCTGTAATACAGATATTGTTTTGTTTGAGTGCATCGCTCAGCTCTCGAATTCTCCTTTCCTGTTCCTGGATCAGCTTCTCTCTCTTTTTCTCTGCTTCCTCTTTTCCATAATTTTATCTTCTAATTCACCTATTCTCTCTTCTGCCTCTTCAATTCATGCTGTGGCTGCCTCCAATTTGTTTTGCACCTCATTTATAGTGTTTTTTAATTCCTCCTAACCATTTTTTAGGTCCTTGATCTCTGCAGCGATGGACTCCCTGCTGTCTTCTATGTTTTTTTCAAGCCCAGTGATTAGTTTCACTGTCATTCTATATTCGTGTTCTGTTATGTTGCTTATATCTGTTTTCATTAATTCTTCAGCTGTCACTACTTTCTGTAATTTCTTTTGAGGAGAATTTTTCTTTTTCATCATTTTGGCTAGTTTTCTGCCCCTTATAAGTTTTAAAAGCTTGTTACGTGCTCTGCCTCTGCAGGTACGGCTATATTAAGGGGGGCTCATATACTGTCCAGGGCCTGGCCTTTCGAGAGTTTTTGTTTTGTTTTGTTTTTGAGAGTGTTACTTGTTCTCTGTTATTGTGACTTTAGTTGTCCTCTACCAAGTGTGTTTTGGTTTGTTTCCTGAGATAGCTGTTGACTGGGTTCCTTTCTCCAGATCTTCCTGTACATGCTGGTGTCTCTCAGCAGGGGAAGAGAGTCTCCAGACTTGTTGGGACAAAGATGATTTCCAGACTGGGCTTCAGTCAGCCAGTAGTAGTGGACCGGAAGTGCCACAGCAGGTCAAGAATGGAGGCAGGGAAGCAGAAAGCAATCACAATCCATGGTGTGGTCTTCCTCACGCCTATGAGGACCAGCTCTGTGAAGCTTTTCCTGATGACTCGGGCATAATTCTTTCCTTCTTTGTGCTCCATTGTTCCTGCATCTACCTCCATGAAGCCACAGGGAAAGAAATGATCAGAATACAACATGCAACTCTCTCCAATTAGATTAGGAGTTTGAAGGGGAGCAGGATGTGTCACCCCAAAAGATATCTCTTTGGCATTAATGGATTATCTTGAGCTGGTGATTTTTTTTAAGTTTTTTTTTTAATGTTTATTTATTTTTGAGAGACATAGAGGCACAGCGTGAGCAGGGGAAGGGCAGAGAGAGAGGGAGACACAGAATGGGAAGCAGGCTCCAGGCTCTGAGCTGTCAGCACAGAGCCTGATGCGGGGCTTGAACTCACAGACCGCAAGATCATGACCTGAGCTGAAGTCGGCCGACCAACCGACTGAGCCACCCAGGCGCCCCGAGCTGGTGATTTTTAAGAAACACCAGACACTGGAGAATCTCTGAAAGCCTTTACAAGTTATCCTTTCTGAGCTAATTTAAAAATTTTTAATGTTTATTTATTTTTGAGAGAAAGATAGATTGCAAGTAGGAGAGGGGCAGAGAGATAGGGAGACATAGAATCTGAAGCAGGCTCCAGGCTCTGAGCTGTCAGCACAGAGCTGAATGCAGGGCTCGAACTCATGAACTTCAAGATCATGATCCTCATGAGCCAAAGTTGGACACTTCACTGACTGAGATGCCCAGGCACCCCTAATTTTTTAAATTTAAATTCTAGGTAGTTAACATACAGTGTAGCATTGGTTTCAGAAGTATAACCGAGGTATTCAACACTTCCATGTACACACAGTCATAACAAGTGCCCTCACCCATTTAGCCCACCCCCCGCACCTCCTCTTCAGCAACCCTCATTTTGTTCTCTGTATTTAAGAGTCTCTTATGCTTTGCCTCCCTCTCTGTTTTTATCTTATTTTTCCTTCCCTTGCCCTATGTTCAATCTGTTTTGTTTCTTAAATTCCACATTTGAGGAAAATCATATTTGCTTTTCTCTGACTGACTTATTTCACTTAGCATAATACACTCTGGCTCCATCCAAGTTGTTGCAAATGGCAAGATTCTTTATTCACCAGCTGATGGATTTTGGGCTCTTTCCATAATTCGGCTATTGTTGATAGTAGTGCTGTAAACATTGGGGTGCATGTACCCCTTTGAATCAGTATTTTTTATCCTTTGGATAAATTCTAGTAGTGCAATTTCTGGGTTGTGGGGTAGTTCTATTTTTAATTTTTTGAAGAACCTCCATATTGTTCTACAGAATGGAGGCACTAGTTTGCATTCCTACTAACAGTTCAAAAATGTTTTCCTTTTTCTGCATCCTCACCAACATCTGCTGTTTCCTGAGTTGTTCATTTTAACCATTCTGACGGGTGTGAGGTGGTATCTCATTGTGGTTGTGGTTTTAATTTGTATTTCTCTGATGATGAGTGATGTCGAGCATCTTTTTATGTGTCTGTTAGCCATCTGGATGTCTTCTTTGGAAAAGTATCTATTTGTATCTTCCATCCATTTCTTCTCTGGATTATTTGCTTTTTGGGTGTTGAGCTTGATAATTTCTTTATAGATTTATATACTAATCCTTTACCCTATATGTCAATTTCATATATCTTTTCCCATTCCATTGGAAGTTGTCGTATATATATAATGGAATATCGCTTGGCAATAAAAAAGAGTACACTTATCTTAATGAACACTGAGTAACGTATAGAATTGTTGAATTATTATATTGTATACCTGAAACTAATATAACACTGTATGTTAACTATACTTCAATAAAAAAAGAAAAAAATTAACTCAAAATGGATTAAAGTATAATACAAGACCTGAAACTTTAAAACTCCTAGCAGAATAGTTAGGAAGAATGATTATTGGTCTTGGCAATGAGTTTTTAGATATGACACCAAAAACACAAGCAAAAAAGAAAAAAAAAAAAGGAAAAAGCAACAAGTGACAACAGCTAACTAAAAAGCTTATGCACAGTTTAAAAAATAAAAAAATGGGGGGAGGAGGCAACATGGCGGAGGAGTAGGGGGCTCCAGTATTTCGCTTGCCCTTTAAAGGGGGACGACTGAAACCATTGTCTCTCTCTCAACTCCAAAAATTGGGGGGAAAAGGTGCTAGAGCTGACAAGAAACTAAGGTGAACACAGACACGGCCCAACTGAACTGTGAGTTTAATCTGGGTCGGATAAAACGAACTCGAACTCGGGAAGTTGAGCTGAGGGGAGGGTGAGCGTCTTCGGAGATAACTGGGAAAGTGCCTATCGAACAACATCTGAACGAGAGGGCCAGAGCGGGTGAGACTGCTACCATCCAGCCCCTAAATGCAGGGCTTTTGAAGAGAAGTTCAGTGGCAAACAGCAGCAATCCCCGCGCGCTGCTGGGACCGCACCAACCCCGTCCTGAGCCACTGGGACGCTCGCGGGAGGGACTGGCAGCGGGGACGCAGGCGGCGCCGCCTGCGGAGCACCTCTAACCCCGGCACAATTATAACGAAATCGGGGGGTGGCAGACGGCCGCACCACCGCGCCACCCTCGCCCAGCGCCTCCGGGGCGCGCGCGCTGCCGGGACAGGCCGGGGGGACCCAGACGGCGGCTCCTGCGGAGCACCTCTAACCCCCGCACAGTTACAGCCAAATCGGCGGGTAGCAGACAGCCGCGCCACCGCGCCACCCTCACCCAGCGCCTCCGGGCACGCACCCTGCCGGGATAGGCAGCAGGCACCCAGGCAGCCCCAGGCGCGGCTCCAGTAAACCACACTAGACTGGCGTGGGCGGTGGAGAGAGAACAGAAATAAAGGGGCGAATAAAGCCTCCAGGACTGGTGGCGCGGGTCTGGAGAGACGCCATTGTTGTCTCACAAGCCAAGAAGTCACCCCAGAAGCCATCCCTGCAGCAGTGGAGGCCGGACCCGCCTACACTAAACCACGCCCCTCCCAAACTATCAGCAGGAGCGACTGATCCAAGTGGAGATTGCTGCCTGGAGTAACGCCAGTCATTTCTTCTTTTTAAATTTATCCCTCCCTTTCTCATTCCTACCGATCCCCATCCCTGAGCTGGTCATCCAGGGTACTGACTGGCTTAATCATTTTTTTCGTTCTTTTTGTTTTTTGTTTTTTTGTTTTTTGTTTGTTTGTTTGTTTTGTTTGGGTTTTTTTTGTTTTGTTTTTTGTTTTTTGTTTCTTGTTTTTTGTTTTTGTTTTGTTTTTTAACCCACTCTTCGAGGACATGCCCTACAACCTCTTCTTTACTTCCCTAGCCCTTTTTCTGGAATAACCAGGCCGTATAAGTTCATCTAGACGACATCGATCTTTATTCCTTTTCCCTCGCACCTGTCCTTATTCTGATTTCTATCAGTCTGGATTAAACCCTTTAGTCGCTCTACCTGGGCAAAGTCCATTTCCTTCTTCTCCCTGCACCAGTCATTATTCTGTCTATATATGCTCTGCCACCAGCACACTACATACCCTGTCCTTAACGTGTAGCTGTTACTTCAGGACATTGCCCTCAGAGAGTCACTTGTTATTTTTTTCTGTTGTGAACTGCTTGTCTGGACCATTTGTCGGTACGTTTGAGTATTTCTGTGTTCTGTGTGTCTGTCAGTTTTCCTTTCCAGGGCAACTTCAAGAAACAACCCATAACACATCCAGCCAAAATGACGAGACGGAAGAATTCTCCTCAAAAGAGTCTACAAGAAGCAGTGACAGCTCAAGAATTAATGAAAACAGATATAAGCAACATAACAGAACTTGAATATAGAATGTTAATCATAAAACCAATTGCTGGCCTTGAAAAAAGCTTAGATGAATGCAAGGGGTCCCACGAGGCAAAGTTCAAAGACCTTAAAAACGGTCAGGAAGAATTAAAGAAGACATTGGAAGAAATACAGGGGAAACTGGAAGCAGCCAAAGCACGGATTGAAGAGGTAGAGGAAAGAGTTAGTGCATTAGAAGACAAAATCATTGAAAAAGAGGAAGCAGATAAAAAGAGAGAGAAGCTGATCCAGGAACAGGAAAGGAGAATTCGAGAGCTGAGCGATGCAGTCAAAAGAAACAATATCCGTATCATAGGAGTTCCAGAGGAAGAAGAGAGAGAGAAAGGAGTCGAAGGGGTTCTGGAACAAATCATTGCTGAGAACTTCCTCAACATGAGAAAGGAAACGGGCATGAAAATCCAAGAGGCACAGAGAACTCCCCTCAGACGTAACTTGAATAGACCTTCTGCACGGCACATCATAGTGAAGCTGGCAAAATACAAAGATAGGGAGAGAATCCTGAAAGCAGCTAGGGACAAAAGAACCCTAACATACAAAGGGAGACCTATAAGGGTAGTAGCAGACTTATCTACGGAAACTTGGCAAGCCAGAAAGGAATGGCAGGATATCTTCAATGTGATGAGCAAGAAGGACATGCAACCAAGAATTCTGTATCCGGCTAGCCTGTCATTCAGAATAGAAGGAGAGATCAAGGTTTTTCCCAACAAACAAAAACTGAAAGAATTTATCACAAATAAGCCAGCACTGCAAGAGATCCTGAGGGGCATTCTATGAAAACAAGGAGGCAAAGAACACAAACTACCAGAGACAGCCTTACAAACATGAAACTTACAGATAATACAGTGACTGTAAGCCCATATTTTTCAATATTAACACTGAATGTAAATGGACTAAATGCGCCAATCAAAAGACACAGGATAACAGAATGGATTAAAAAACAAGACCCATCTATTTGCTGTCTTCAAGAAACTCATCTTAAACCTGAAGACACCTTCAGATTGAAAGTGAGGGGATGGAGAACTATCTACTATGCTACTGGAAGTCAGAAGAAAGCCGGAGTAGCCACACTTATATCAGACAAATTAGACTTTAAAATGAACGATGTAATAAGAGATGAGGAAGGACATTATATAATAGTCTCAGGGACCATCCAGCAGGAAGAGCTAACAATTGTAAATATCTACGCACCGAATTCAGGGGCACCCAAATTTGTAAAACAACTAATTACAAACATTAGCAACCTCATCGATAAAAATGTCCTAATAGTAGGGGATCTCAACACTCCACTCTCAGCATTGGATAGATCAACAAAACAGAAAATCTCCGCAGAAACAATAGCCCTGAATGACACATTAGGACAGATGGGCCTCACAGACATCTTTAGGGTCCTTCATCCAGAAGCCAAGGAATTTACGTTCTTCTCATCTGCACACGGTACATTTTCCAAGATAGACCACATTCTGGGGCACAGGGAAGCTCTGAATAAATATAAAAGAATTGAGATCATACCGTGTACAGTGTCAGACCACAATGCTTTGAAACTTGAAATCAACCACAGGAGAAAGCCTGGAAAATATCCAAGAACATGGCGGCTAAGAAATAACCTACTAAAAGATGACTGGGTCAACCAAGCCATCAGAGAAGAAATTAAAAAAATACATGGAAACAAATGAAAATGAAAATACAACAATCCAAACGCTCTGGGATGCAGCAAAGGCAGTCCTGAGAGGGAAATATATTGCAATCCAGGCCCATCTCAAGAAACAAGAAAAATCAATAACACAAATTCTAACAGCACGCCTAAAGGAACTAGAAGCAGATCAACTAAAACAACCCAAGCCCAGCAGAAAGAGAGAAATAACAAAGATCAGAGCTCAAATTAACCATATGGAGACAGAAAAGGTAGTGGAACAGATCAATGAAACCAAAAGCTGGTTCTTTGAAAAAATAAACAAAATAGACAAACCTCTAGCCAGGCTTCTCAAAAAGAAAAGAGAGAGAACTCAAATAAATAAAATCGTGAATGAAAAGGGAGAAATTACAACCAATCCCTCAGAGATACAAGCAATCATCAGAGAATACTATGAAAAATTATATGCCACCAAACTTGGCAATCTGGAAGAAATGGACAGCTTCCTAAATAGCCACACGCTACCAAAACTCAAACGGGAAGAAATAGAAAATTTGAACAGACCCATAACTAGTGAAGAAATAGAATCCGTTATTAAAAACCTCCCAGCAAATAAAAGCCCTGGACCAGATGGCTTTCCTGCGGAATTTTACCAGACATTTAAAACAGAGTTAATTCCTATCCTCCTCAAGCTGTTCCAAAAAATTGAAACGGAAGGAAACTCCCGGACTCATTCTATGAAGCCAGCATCACTTTGATTCCCAAACCACATAGAGACCCAGCAAAGAAAGAAAATTACAGGCCAATATCTCTGATGAATATGGATGCAAAAATTCTCAACAAGATACTAGCAAATCGAATCCAACAGCATATAAAGAGAATTATCCACCATGATCAAGTAGGATTCATCCCTGGGTTGCAGGGCTGGTTCAATATTCGCAAATCAATCAATGTGATACATCACATCAACAAAAGAAAAGATAAGAACCATATGATCCTGTCAATAGATGCAGAAAAAGCATTTGACAAAATACAGCATCCTTTCTTAATAAAAACTCTCGAGAAAGTCGGGATAGAAGGAACATACTTAAACATCATAAAAGCCATATATGAAAAGCCCACAGCCAATATCATCCTCAATGGGGAAAAATTGAAAGCCTTCCCCCTGAGATCAGGAACACGACAGGGGTGTCCACTCTCGCCACTGCTATTTAACATAGTGCTGGAAGTCTTAGCATCAGCAATCAGACAACAAAACAAAATAAAAGGCATCAAGATTGGCAAGGAGGAAGTCAAACTTTCACTTTTTGCAGATGACATGATACTTTACATGGAAAACCCGAAGGAATCCACCAAAAGCCTACTAGAACTGATTCATGATTTCAGCAAAGTTGCAGGATACAAAATCAATGTACAGAAATCGGTGGCATTTCTATACACCAACAATGAAGCAGCAGAAAGAGAAATAAAGAAGCTAATCCCTTTCACAATTGCACCAAAAACCATAAAATGCTTAGGAATAAACCTAACCAAAGATGTGAAAGACCTCTACACTGAAAACTATAAAAAACTTATGAAGGAAATTGAGGAAGACACAAGGAAATGGAAAAACATCCCATGCTCATGGATTGGAAGAATAAATATCGTCAAAATGGCAATACTACCCAAAGCAATCTACACATTCAATGCAATCCCAATCAAAATTGCACCAGCATTCTTCTCAAAGCTAGAGCAAACAATCCTAAAATTTGTATGGAACCACAAAAGACCTCGAATAGCCAAAATAATACTGAAGAATAAAACCAAGGCAGGAGGCATCACAATCCCAGACTTTAACCTCTACTACAAAGCGGTGGTCATCAAGACTGTATGGTATTGGCACAAAAACAGACGCATAGACCAATGGAATAGAATAGAAAACTCAGAAATGGACCCGCAAGTATATGGCCAAATAATCTTTGACAAAGCGGGAAAATGTATCCAATGGAAAAAAGACAGCCTTTTTAACAAATGGTGCTGGGAGAATTGGACAGCAACATGCAAAAGAATGAAACTAGACCACTTTCTTACACCACTCACAAAAATAAATTCTAAATGGATAAAAGATCTGAATGTGAGACAGGAAACCGTCAAAATCCTAGAAGAGAAAACAGGAAAAAGCCTCTTTGACCTAAGATGCACAAATTTCTTACTCGACACGTCTCCAAAGGCAAGAGAATTAAAAGCAAAGATGAACTATTGGGACCTCATCAAGATAAAAAGCTTCTGCACGGCAAAAGAAACAACCAACAAAACGAATAGGCAACCAATGGAATGGGAAAAGATCATCGCAAATGACATATCGGATAAAGGACTAATATCTAAAATTTATAAAGAACTTACCAAACTCCAAACCCGAAAAACAAACAACCCAGTGAAGAAATGGGCGGAAGATATGAATAGACACTTCTCCAAAGGGGACATTCAGATGGCCAACAGACACATGAAACGATGCTCAATGTCACTCATCATCAGGGAAATACAAATCAAAACTACACTGAGATACCACCTCACACCAGTCAGAGTGGCTAAAATGAACAAATCAGGAAACTATAGATGCTGGCGAGGATGTGGAGAAGTAGGCACCCTCCTACACTGTTGGTGGGAATGCAAACTGGTGCAGCCACTCTGGAAAACGGTGTGGAGGTTCCTCAAAAAAATGAAAATAGAGCTACCCTATGACCCAGCAATAGCCCTGCTAGGAATCTACCCAAGAGACACAAGAATGCTGATGCATAGGAGCACGTGTACCCCAATGTTCATAGCAGCACTTTCGACAATAGCCAAATCATGGAAAGAGACCAAGTGCCCATCAACTGACGAATGGATAAAGAAGTTATGGTACTTATATACAATGGACTACTACGTGGCAATGAGAAAAAATGAAATCTGGCCATGTGTAGCAACATGGATGGAACTGGAGGGTATTATGTTAAGTGAAATAAGTCAGTCAGAAAAAGACAGATACCATATGTTTCCACGAATAGGTGGACTTTGTGAAACTAAGCAAAAACCAGGGGGAGGGGAAGAGGGGAAAGAAAAAAAAGACACAGAGAGGGAGGGAGATAAAACATAAGAGACTCTCAAAGACTAAGAAAAAACTGAGGGTAAGGGGGATGAGGGAGGGGGGAGAGGGGGTGATGGGCATTAAAAAGGGCACATGTTGGGATGAACACTGGGTGTTATATGTAAACCAATTTGAAAATAAACTATTATAACAAAAAAAAATAAAAATAAAAATAAATAAAAAAATGAAAAGATCACCTTCAGAATGGAAGAAAACATTAACAAACCATATATCTTATATAGAGTTAATATTCAAAATATAGAAGAAACCAATATAGCTTAATATCAAAGCAAATAATATAATTAAAAACTGGCAAAGGACCTGAACATACATTTTTCAGAAAAGATACACAATTGGCCAACAGGCACATGAAAATGTTTTCAACATCACTAATCAGGCAAATGCAAACCAAAATCATGAGCTATCACCTCATACCTGTTAGAATGGCTGTTATCAAAAAGACAAGAGATAAATTATTGGTAAGGATGTGCAGAAATGGGGACCATTGTGCTCTTTTGGTGGGCTGTAAATTGACCTAACTCCTATGGAAAACAACATGAAAGTTCCTCAAAAAGTTAAAAATGGCACTTCCATATGATCCAGCAGTCCCACTTATGGGTATATATCCAAAAGAAACGAAATCACTCTCTTGAAGAGATTTTCTGTATTCCCAGTTTTACTATCGAATTATTCACAATAGCCAAGACATGGAAACAGTGTAAGTGTTCATGAATGGATGATAGCATAGAGATAGCATATGTACACACACACACATAGGAATATTATTCAGCCATAAAAAAGAAGGAAATCCTGCATTTGTGATAACATGGCTGAATCTTGAGGGCATTGTGGTAAAGTGAAATAAGTCATATATAGAGAGACAGACACTACATGTTCTCACTTATGTGTGGAATCTACAAAAGCTGAACTCACAGAAACAGTAGGTTGATGGTTGCCAAGGGGTGGGTTGTGGGGTAAATGCAGAGATGTTGGTTAAAGAGTACTAACTCCAGTTATAAGATGAATACATTTTGGGGGATTCATGTACAGCATCATTACCATAGTCAGTAATACTGTATTGCATATTTGAAAGTTGCTAAGAGAGTGGATCTTAAATGTTCTCACCACACACTACGAAAAAAGTAATTATGTGGGATGATGGATATGTTAAATAACCTTGTTGTGGCAATCATCTTGCAGTGCATTCATGTATCAAATCATCATGTTGTATACCTTAAACTTACACAATGTTATGTCAATTATATCTCAAGGTTGGAGGGCAAAAAAAAAAAAAAAAAACCTTTTCCTACCTTTGAGGTCATATAAGAATTCTTTTTTTTTCCTTAAAAATCTGAAGTGATTCTTTTCACATATAAGCATTTATTCCACTTCAAATGAATTTTGTGTATGCTTTGAGGTAGGAGTTCTTTTTTTTCTTTTTTTAATGTGGATAGCTCATTGTATCAGCACCATAGCCTGTTCTTTACCCAGGGATCTGCAGTGCCCATTTTGTCATGATGTTTCCATATCTGTGTATGTGTGTGTGTGTGTGTCTGGGGAGTCAGTGCTATTCCTTTGGTTCATTTTGTTTGTTTCTGTATTATAACAAAGCTGTAAGAAGGAAAGATCCTCTGGGGCACCTGGGTGGCTTAGTCGGTTCCAAGCATCTGACTTCGGCTCAGATCATGATCTCATGGTTCATAGGTTCGAGCCCCACACGGGGCTCTGTGATGACAGCTCAGAACCTGGAGCCTGCTTCAGATTCTGTGTCTCCTTCCCTCTCTGCCCCTCCCCTGCTCATGCCCTGTCTGTCTCTGCCTCTCAGCAATAAATAAATGTTAAAAAAAAAAAAGAAGGAGAGATTCTCTCCCTTCTTTTTTCCAGTAATATATTGACTGTTCTTGGCCTTTGTTCTTCCATGGAGATTTTAGAATCAGCTCATGAAGTTTCATGAAAATCTTTGTTGGAGTTTTTATTGGAATTTTATTATATATGTTATTATTTTAGGGAAAATTAACATCTTTATGATATTAAGTGCTCCTGATCATGAAATATATATCCTTCCATTTGTTTAGGCCTCTTAAAAAGTATTTTGAACTGGGTTTTGTGATTTTCTCTGCAGAGGACTTTGATATCTTTCTTTTAATGTTTATTTAGTTTCAGAGAGAGAGAGAGAGAGAGAGAGAGAGCATGAGCAGGGCAGAGAGAGGGAGACACAGAATCCAAAGCAGGCTTCCAGGTTTTGAGCCGTCAGCACAGAGCCCAACACAGGGCTCAAACTCATGGACTGTGAGCTCATGATCTGAGCCGAAGTTGGGTGCTTAACCAGCTGAGCCACTCAGGCGCCCCTGATATTTTGATGCACTTATCCTTGATACCTTACTTTAATGTCTATGTGAATGATATCATTTAAAAATTGCATTTCACCTTTTCATATCTGGACTACTTTTTGATTTTGGGTAAGTGTCCTCAATCCTGCATTTACCAAATTACCAAAATCAAAGATACAATCTTCTCTTCCTCACATAGAACAGTTTGCATATGTTTTAAGTATAAAGTTCATTGCATTTCAAGAAAAGTAAATACCTGGTGACCGTCACCATTGTGGAACTAGAAACCATTTTGTCGTAGGGAAATTATACCCCCAAAGAAGTTGTATTTTAAAATCTTCTCCTTTTGGAAATGCATGTTAGCATTTTTTATTTTGTGCATATAAAATATCCTTCACATTTTCATCTTAAATTACGTAGACCTCAGGTTATAAATCTTTCTTTTTGTGGTAACCCCTTTATTTAACCTAGTGGTTTCACTCTCATATTAAATGCCCAGTGACTGACTTAAGTACTATTGTATTCTGAATTTTCATTCATCTCTTCAGATTAAGAACATGGGGATATATTTTCCCCAGGCCATGTATAAACCAAAGTAGCCATCTGTTATTTTAACACAAGAGCAGTTGGGTTAGATTCAGGATTCTTGAGTAATCATTTTTTCTGGCACTAGTAATTTAAGGAAAGTTCTGAAGCCAATGTAAGTTTCATTTTGTAGTGAGAACATAATAATTTGTTTGGAGTTCTTTTCTGGAATTTTATATTACTGGTCATTTTAATATCCTCCAAGTGAGAGATTTTTCTCGCTTTATTTTTATCTCTCTGTTTCTTTTTTGGCATTCTCATGAGTGCTTCTCAAGTTTTTTTTTTATCAGCAGTCGTTTTAGAACTACTTTTTTAGAAAGCAGTTAGAATGCTTAAAAACTCAAATTATTGTCTAGAACCAAAGTTTATAAAAGAGATAAAGCCTGGAGCTTTGCGTAATCAGTATTCTTTAGGGGCCAGCAGGAAACAGACGATATACTCAGTTCAGTAATGTAGAGTTTAATGAGAGACTATTTACAAAGGTCAGGGAGAGCTAAGGGAAGCCAGCAGGGGATGCTGAGAGCTGTGCGGCTGCCCCTAGGCCTGAGGGGCAGAGGAAAGAAGTGGCACCAGAGCCTGGAAAGAGCAAATTCATCTGGGAAGAGATGCGGCCTTTGGTAGAAGAATGCAGGCTCTTATACAATGGTCCTGCAGAGAGGGAATAAATATCCCAACCTTTCCCCCCTCTTCTCTATAGTCTCCCCCCAGTGCTTATTACATAGCTGAACTCCTGGGAGAATAGGGGAGCCCAGTTCATGTGGCCCATCAAGGTGGGCCTACAGGTAGCAGCAGATGGCACACAGTGGATCTGAAGACAAGTAGAAAAAATCTAGCAAAATTGGGGAAAAAAACATTTAAATGCTACTCTATGGCAAACAATTTTTAAATTTTTTTAAATGTTTATTTATCTTTGAGACAGAGAGAGATAGAGCATGAGTGGGGGAGGAGCAGAGAGAGAGGGAGACACAGAATCCGAAGCAGGCTCCAGGCTCCAAGCCATCAGCACAGAGCCCGACGCGGAGCTCGAACCCACAGACCGCGAGATCATGACCTGAGCCGAAGTCGGACGCTCAACCTACTGAGCCACCCAGGCGCCCCTATGGCAAACAATTTTTAACAATTTTGATTTTTTTTTGGCAGTATCTATAGCCTGCTCTTTACTGTTTAATTTAGCATTTCTATTTTTATGATTTTTTTTTATCGTTTTTGTTGTTCAGCTTCTTCTTGGTGTATTTCCTTCTGGTCATCAGCTATTCTCATCTCTTCCTTTTTTGTCAATGCAGCCTGTTGGTGTTTCATAGAAGCAGTACCTTTTTATTGTTGGGAAATTTATAGAAAATTTCTAAGAATTTCTTCTGGTTTTATTAAAATATTTATTTAAGAAATAGTCCTTTTGGCTTCATTACATGGTTAAGAGCACGTAGAGTAGTCACTTTCAGCAAGTTTCTGAACCTCTATGTTTCAGTCTCCTCGCTGATACTATTGGAATAGTAGGATTTCCTATCTTGGTTGAATGACTCCATCTCCACGGAGGCTCAGCTCACTCAAGTGTACAAATGGGGAAAATGAAAGAACCTCCCTGATGGTGAGCATTAGGGTACACAGTAACCAGTGGATAGGTGGTGGCCATTGGTATTTAGATTGCAAGGTTTTGTAGGAGTGACCAAGTAGGTACTGCACCTGGGTACTGGTTACAGAAGCTTCCCCATGAGAAGCACAGTTGGCATTCACTTGCTTACATACATACATACTAACCCCTACAGGTGCTTTCATACATATACACAACACACATATTCCCATACATTCTTATATATCCATGCATGTACAGCATATAATTACATATACTGTGTGTGTGTGTGTGTGTGTGTATACACACACATATGTACATATATATGTGTGTATATATATCCATGCATGCAGGCATGGCTATGTACCCATGCATGCATAACATACGTACAAACATAGACAAACAATCTGTCCGGGCAGGACCCTTCAGGAGCTCCTATCATTATTTTGCAGGTATTTGGAGCTCATGCCCAGTGTGCCTATGTTCTTCTCTTTGTAGACTAGTTCTTTTTTGTAGGCAGTCCTTAGTTCCATCTTTTCTTCTGAAGTGTATACCATCAAATGGACCAATTTGAAGGCGACTAAATAGAGGATCTTTTTCAATTCTGAGGAGAGAACACATTGCCATTTTTGTACAATGAGGAGAATAAATTATATATTTTTAATACATTTTTAAATATGCTGCTGCATGGTATTTTTAAAATTGTTACCAATATCCCAGGTTTTCCATCCTATAGAAGGAAAATGGGCATTTTAGTCCAGATTTCAGATGCCATAGTGAATACATGCTAATTTAAATGTCATCCCCATGCAAATTCTAAGTCACTTTACACAGAGCAAAACCTGTATGGGTTTCATCTAATAGAAACAGGAGATAGAATTTAAATGTTTATGTATCTTGACTAATGGAATCTAAAAAGCTGTCAAATGACAAGGGATGGATAATATCATAGGATAATGAGCAAATGAACCAAATGGTTCAGAAAGAAAAAATTCTAGGAAATATTCAAAGTCAAGTTAATATGAAAAAAGGGATAAAATAATCTGACAAATGAGATAATAGCAGTTACGACAAAAAATACTGGCTTGCCTGGCAGACGGTGACAGGCAGTCGGCATGTCAGAATGAGCGGCAGCCGGGGGGTGGAGGATGAATGCACCAAGGACAGACTCATAAACGGCAAAATGATGAGTGAGTTAGTAAATCTGTCAGATGATGAATGAGCTGACAGTACACATTGGATGGATGACAGAGGAGAGGCCACGTGAAAAAGGCAGTCAGCAGAGACGTTAAGGGAAGGAGGAAGGCTTCATTCTTAAAACTAAAAAAACTTTAACATGTAATATCATAAGCAGAAAAAAAGCCGTGCAATTAATCACAGTACCTGATCTGTTTTGACTGTTAAAAAACATAACAAAACTTCCTTTGGAGACACTAAGACTCTGTATAATGTGCTCATGGCTAGTAATAGTTATTTGCATTATATACCTGTCACTTGCTAGTTGTTACCCTATCCATTCCTGGGAATTTTCATCTGTAAAACGGGAATAGTAATAATAAAGATAAGACCTTTCATCCATTCATATGAGGTCATTTGAGGATTCATTTCATATGAAATACTTAGAACAGCACCTTGCACATAATAAATAATGAAGACACAATTGTTAGTTGCTGTCGATATTATTAATCATATTATTCTTACTACCATCAATTTTTTTTCTTCTTGGAGTGTAAACTTTCATCTTACACATCCTTGGTGCCTAATTTAGCATATGGATCTCCCTAAAGACTCTCACATCAGTTGAATAAATAAAATACTGATGAGTTCCCTTATCTCTTACAGAATATTAATAAATATTGCAAACCTTTTTGAGGAGAGGCTTCCGGGTTTTTTTTTTTTCCTTTTCGGAGTTTACTTTTCAAACTTTACAAACACCAGAGATAAACTTAAACTCCTGTTTGTAATTAATCAAAGTAAATGCATAAACCCACAAAAAGAATAATTTAAGAAGATTAAAAGGAAAGTGATGAAATTGAAATCCAGGGAACAATAAAGGCAGTAAAAATACCGCCAAAATTCTTTGAAAAGAGTTATAAGTACACAAATCTCTTATAGTTTAAGATAAAAACAGAAGAAACGTGAATAGAGAACCAAAAAGGAACATAGCAATGTAAAGAAGGGATTTTGGACTTTATAATTAGAAACCTTAGGCACGTATATTTAAAAATTTTAAATTATTTTTTAATGATTTTTTATTTATTTTTGAGAGAATAGAGACAGAGTGTGAGCAGGGGAAGGGCAGAGAGAGAGGGGACACAGAATCCAAAGCAGGCTCCAGGCTCTGAGCCATCAGCACAGAGCCCGATGCAGGGCTCGAACTCACAGACTGTGAGATCATGACCTGAGCTGAAGTCGGCCGCTTAACCAACTGAGCCACCCAGGTGCCCCTAAAAGTTTTAAATTAAATGACTGGTCTTCATAAATAATATAAAGAGCCACGATTAATGTATAAAGAACAAAAAACCCCAAAAGAGCAATAGCCATTAAAGAACTTGAATTGGAGTTCAAAATCGCCCTGTTGCTTGATGGACACCAGGCTTAGATGATTATACAGGTGAATTTTAGCAAGCTTGAAAGAAACAGTAGTAGAAAAAGGAGGAAAAATTACTCAGCTTATTTTATTAATCTGTTTTAAAACAATAGCAGAGCTTAGACAAGGAAAGTAGAGGAAAAGAAAATTACAAGCCAGTTTCACTAATGAACATAAACAGAAAACATTGCAAATCAATTCTAGGAATTTATACTGAAATGCAGTATAACTTAAACACAGTTTATTTTAGGGAAGAATGATTGGATTAACTTTTAAAATCTACCAACTTATGTAGTTAAAAAAATAAAGATTACAAGCCATATTATTTTTCTCAGTAAAAGTTGCAAAAGCATTGAATCAAAATCTTAATGTTAAAACAGAAAACTAGGATAGAGACTCCTTTAATCTAATAAAGCATATATCTACCTATATGCTATATAACCCATAGAATATGCTATATTAAATTTTTTAAATGTTTGAAATTAAATTAGGAACAATACAGGAAGCTTACTGTCATCACCATTCAGTTTTGTCCTGGGAACTCTAGCCAATGCAATTAGACAAGAAAAGAGTAAATCATAAGTTTAGGAATAAGAAAGGAAATAACATAATTATCTTTATTTACAGACTGTTTGATTATCTACATAGAAAATCTATAAACTATTAGAACCAATAAGAAGATTGTATCAAATTATAAAAATAAATAGCACTTTTATATAATAGCATAAACCAATATGAAAATTGTAATTCAGTAATTTAATTAAAGGCTGTGATCAAATTTAATGAAAGATGCAGAAGACTGCTCTTGAGGGACACAGAATTTCTGATTTAAATGAGGAAAGAGCATGTTATAGACAGGGAAGTTTGGTGTCCTAAAGATGAAAGACCTAAAATTAACTCATAAATTAAGTGCAATTCTTATCAGAATCTTAGAGAGATTTTTTTTCTTGTGAAACTAAATAAACTGGTCCCATAGTTCGTACAGAACAGTAAAGATCCACAAATAGCCAAATCAATTTTGAAGTAGATCTAACAAGTGGGACTCGCTCTACCAGTTTTTTTTTTTAATAAAACTGTAATAATTATAATGGTGTGGTACTGGTATAGAGATAATAGAATAGATCAGTGGAACAGAATAATAAGCCTAGAAACAGACCCATGAGTATTAGGATTTGAATTATCACAGAAATGATCTTTTTTAAATTGCCAGGACAAGGGTGGACAACTGTTCAATAAAAGCCACCTGTACCACTGGACAACTACATGAAAAAAGAGGAGGAACAGTATAAGACTTTGCCTCACACAAGGTCTGAAAGTAAATTCTCTATGGATTAGAGACTTAAATTTGAAAAGCAAAACAAGACAAAAAGCATAAAGAAAAGATAGACCATTAAGGAAAATATTAAAACTAAAAAGTTCTGTATGGTATCAGAAAAATACCATAAATACAAAAGATGAGCTACTGGTTGGGTGAAGATGCATTCCAAATGTTCGATCAAGCAAGGGTTAGTGTACAGAATATTATGAATAGCTACAGGATAATGAGAGACAAAGAACTCACTAGGAAAATGGGTGAAGAATCTGGTATAGGGGCGCTAACAGTGAGGTCACTTCCTTCTGTCTCTTTCTTCCCTGCCTCCACTACCTCCATTTCTCAGTGGCTGAAGTTTTAATGATTTGATATTAATTTTTCTGGTGGTTACATTCATGTCACCAAGTAATATGACTGTATTACCATTGCTTGACTTATCCTCTTGGGCATTAATCCTTGGCTTTTTGTTTAACAGATGATAGACTGTCTTCTAATACAGCTGTATGCTGTCTTCCTTTTCACTGTTGGTGACATCCATAACATGAATACTATCCTTAAATCTCAATTTATTAATCCATCACCTACAGATACTACATGTTCACACCTAATATTGTAAAATGAGTAAATTGGTTTGGTCTCTTAATTTGACAAATTGTGTAAAATGATAAATAATTGATCACTGGGTTGGTAGTGTTTGTATCCCCAAATGTAGGGAGGTATTAAACAGAGATGTCTCTGGTCAGGAATAAGATGCTTTTGAGCATCTGCAGAAAATGGAAACAGTTCATAGTAATTTATTCTAGGTTGGTATGCTATTTCCTCCGTGCCTTGCTGTGAATTAATTGTGTTATCACTGTAAGTTTTTCATACTTTAGGAAGCTAAAAACACTGCTTTCTTCCTGTATCTGGCAGCTTGGGATGTTTCTAATTTGCGTTATCTTTTGTATTGTTAGTTTACATTCCGGTTTGCTAACGTGCATGTAAATAAGTCCCATGCACAAAATGTGAAAAGCCAAAATTCATGTATTCATGATTGATGCCTATTTGTATGCAGTATAAGCTTGTATACTTCCCTGATTAAACCGTTCTGTGTATTTCAATGGATATGTTAATCTGGATTTCACAGTCTGACTTGCGTTTGTCTTTGCAATTGTGTGAACATAAAAGTGAGTTGACTTCATTTACTATGGGTATGCATTTTAGGATTTTGGGGTCTGTGTACCCTGTGGGAAGGAGGACACCCTCTGCCATTTCCTGGTGGAAGCAAGTGTTGCAGGGCAGAGGTAGTGTCGCTGACCAAATGTGAAACCCTAATGCATGTTCACAAGGGTCTGGAAAAGCAGACGGTGTGGTTGGGGTAGCAGCCTCAGCCAGTAGGCCTGGCTCCAGGTGGAGGGGGGACATCAGCTGTGCATGTGACAAAATGGGAAGAACTTTGAGCAGCCAGATATGCTGTGAATTCTCCCAACACATGGGCCCTGCTACTCCAACATGGATTTTTGCTCATTGCAACCACAGTTGATAAGATATTTGAGCCGACGCTCTCAAATTATGTCTAAGATGCTGAATGATCTTGTTAGCTAATGTTAAAATATTTGATCAGAAATAGACGTTAGTTCACAATTATATGGAAAGAAAAAAAATGATCAGTTTCATTTACACCATTTAAATTACAGGAGGCATTTTTTTCCAGCTCGTCCTTATTTTTTTTAAATTTTTTAATGTTTATTTATTTGAGAGAGAGAGAGAGAGAGAGAGTATGAGCAGGGGAGGGGCAGTGAGGGAGGGAGACAGAGAATCTGAAGCAGGCTCTAGGCTCTGAGCTGCCAGCACAGAGCCTGATGCAGGGCTTGAACTCAGCAACTGTGAGATCATGACCTGAGCCGAGGTCGGATCCTTAACTGACTGAGCAACCCAGGCACCCCAGCTTGTCCTTAGTTTTATATGTAATTATATTATTTTCCCACCTCAGTTGTACTCAGTATCACCAAGAAGTGGGTTTATGTTTCAGGTGAGACCAGATAGGATGCAGGGGTTGCCTATGAAATGGATCACGTTTATTCATTCGCCCAATCAGTGTTTTCATTTGGAAGCACCTGTAAGGATGTAAGGACAAACAAGGGTTTGGAGCTAGTGGTCTGCTGGGAGAATTAGAAAACAAGAACACCAACAAGTAAATAGTTGCAGGTGTCAAGAGGTCTCCAAGGCAGCCAAGTGGAGCATCATGATTCCAGGAATGCCCAGGGGCAGAGGCAATAAAGCTCTGAGATGACAACAGCTGGTTGTGTTTTAAAGAATTGCAAAAAGTGCATCCGTGATCTTTGGTGTTTTCTGCCTGCTCTCTGCCCTGAGCTGTTCCAGGTAACAATTGGAATTTAGTGTTGTCACCACCCCCGACCCAGCCTCCTCCCAGCCTCTAGGTCTTGGCTCAGTTCTCTGGTTCTAGTATTCCTTTGTCAATATGACCTCTTTCTGCTGTTCTGGGTCTCAGACCTGATTTTCTATTACTCTGATTTCTAATGCTAATTCTCATACTTCTGTTCCTGGCCTGTAACCTAGGCTTAATCTACTGGTTGGCGGGCAGTTACCTTGTGGCAGAGGTGTGTCGCTATTCCAGCCCTTGAGTTCCAAGATGAGTGAAGTCCCAGCATCAAGCAGCTTACAGTCTGTTAGGAAGGATCAGACAGACAGACAAGTGCAATTCTAATCAGAAGTCATAAATTACATCAAAATGGGTTTCCATGCAGGAGAGTATAAAAATAACCCTAGTTTGAAACTTCACCAGGGCCTTTATGGATGTCCTCAACTAACTGTTCTTATAGAGTGCTGTGAAAATCTCTTTATCCACTTGAAAGTATCCTCTTAACGGTTGCAGAACTGATGCATTTCCAGTGATGTTTCTGACTTTGCGTTTGGTTATAAGAACTCAAATGGCTGGGGTCTGAGGGGGCTGTGGCTCTTTTACAACATAGATTTATTAGGTAGGCTTGTCAGAATGTACTCTTTGCTCAGACCTAGGGTAATGGGTTTAGATTGAGATTCCTACACTTGCAAATAACAGCTTCCAAAATGTCACTGTGTCATAACAGGGGCCCCTTGTGGCCCACCCTTGGGGTGGTTCCTACAGGAACCTTGATGAAGACTATAGAATTGGATCATAACTGTGAGTCTCCTTAAAGTGGCAGTCCCTGAAGTGGAGGTGGGAGGGGTCACACAGCCCATTACATAAAAAATATCATAAAAATCCAGTTTGAGTCTCTTCTCTTTCCCAAAATTTGATACTTATTGTAAGCAGGTAACATCTCTTCCTCCATATGACCTCTACACCTACTGGCTCACCACCTCATGGCTGTCTCTTTTTCTTATACCTGTCCTCACACCATGCCACACTGTAGGCCAGAGGTTGTGGTATTACCTGGTTCTCCCTCCTTCTGAAAGCATGTGTGGGCCCCCCAGAGAGTTATATATTTTCTCTCACTCTGACTGCTTTTTTTCTGTGAAATCCTCAAGGAAAATTTTCTTTTTTTCTTTTCTTTTCTTTTCTTTCTTCTTTTCTTCTCTTTTCTTTTCTTTTCCTCTCTTTTCTTTCTCTCTTTCTCTCTCTCTTTTTCTCTCTCTATCTCTCCTTCTCTCTCTCATGAGCAGGGGAAGGGCAGAGAGAGAGAGAGAAAGAGAGAGAATCTTAAGCAGGCTCCATGCCCAGGGTGGAGCCCAACACAGGGCTCAATGTCATGACCCTGTGGTCATGACCTGAGCCAAATTCAAAGGTCAGACACTTAACCAACTGAGCCACCAGGTGCTCTATGGAAAAAAAATTTTTTGAATAAAATTTAACATTTGCATCTGAGCTGCAAAAGTTGCGTCAGGAAGCAGAACCTGAAATCAGATTTAATGCGAAAGGAAAACCATAACTCAAGAGTCTGCTTTTTCCACACAAAAGCTGTATTTGTTTCTCAAGGTGGCCATAACAAATCACCACAAACTTGGTGGATAAAATAACCAAAATTTATTCTCTCACAGTTGTGGAAGCCAGAAGTCCAAGAGCAGAATTGGGTCCTTCTGGAGGCTCTGAGGGAGGATCCTTCCTTGCCTCTCCCTCACCTTTGATAGTTGTGTGAATTCTTCTTATGTGGATTCTGTATGGCCTGTGACCATTTTTCTTTTGGGACTGGATTTTTATCAAGGTTGTATAAAGTCACAGGTCATGATACAGAAGCCTATTCACTGAGCTACTCTTGTGGCCACAAGGATTCTTTCAAACCTTCTGTCAAATCTGTCACACCCATATTGGAAACTTTTCAAGGAGTCTCCATTTCCTCAGAATAAAAGCCAGAGCTCCCCACGTCTATGACCACCTTCCTCTCTCACTCCTGCACCTGTCTTCTGGACTCCCCTTGCTCATTCAGCTCTGGCAACACCCTTCCTCACTGTTGCCTGAGTCTAGAACATTCTGACCCTAGATGGCTGCAGTGTTTCAGGTCTTTGCACAGATGTCAATATTCAGTGTGGCCAATCCCATTTAAAATTGCTGCCCTACCCTCTCTCCCCCTCCCCTGTTTCAGTTCCCCTCCTTACCACCTTTTAATGCTCTATTTGATTTATTTGCTTCCTTGTATCCTCCCTCCATGAAGTTTACTGATGAGTTTTCTTCACTGCTGCGTCTCTATACTGACAGTAGTGCCTGGCACGGTGAAGACACACCACAGTACTTTTGGACTGAATCAGTGAATTCAGAATTCAGAAATTTAAAGTTGAATTTTTTGGAATCCAAATACAAGATAGGCTGTTTATCCCCTGTAAATCTCCTTGTACTCATTGAGAGCCTATGAACCTCTCAGACCCTGATTCGGTAATATAACGGTATTCTCCATTTGTCTCCAGTTGGGTTCTCTGTAAATTTGTTAAACCAGACTCCCCATGCCTCCCATTGAACACTGGTGATGGCAAACAGGGAGCTTGATCTCCAGATAGAATCCTTTTGTCAAGTCTCTGTACTGCAAGAGAGAATGCAAAATGCAGCTGATCCATGCCACCCACATGCAGAGTGTCTGCATTGCCTTGGTTCTATCAGTGACAGAAGTCTAGGCTGTTTTTATGAACTCCTTATGAGCCCCTCTAGGTGCTGACTGGCTTCACATGGGAGCTTTGTTCTAGTTAGACCTTGCCTTTTTTTAGTCTTCGTGACACTCGTCCATCTTCTGGCGCACTCCTTTCTCTACTCAGGTGAAAAATATTCTATTGTAGCAGGGATGTTTTCTTTTTCTGATTCAGTTTGACATGAAGCCCTGAGTCTCTTTGTGTTTCCTTGTATGCGTGTAAAATAAAGCGATGCCCTCATGTAGGAAAAAAAAGTTGATAAATATCTAAAGTTTGAAAAAAAACGTTTATGTTTTTGGAGAGTGCAAGTGGGGGAGGGGCACACAGAGGGGGAAAGAAGAATCAAAGCAGAGCGGGCTCTGTGCTGACAGGCTGACATCAGTGAGCCCGATTTCATGCAAGGCTCGAGCTCATGAACTGGGGAGATCGTGACCTGAGCCGAGGTCGGATGCTCAACCCACTGAGCCACCCAGGAGCCCCCAATCTAAATTTCAAAATTAAGAACCCATATATGTTTTATCTCCCTCCCTCTCTAAGAACAAACTGAGGGTGAGAGGGATGAGGGAGGGGGGAGAGGGGGTGATGGGCATTAAAAAGGGCACATTTTGGGATGAACACTGGGTGTTATATGTAAACCAATTTGAAAATAAACTATTATAAATTAAAAAAAATAAAGACATATAAAATAATTCCTACATAAAAAAAACCAATAAACATTAAAAAAATTTTTTTAATTAAAAAAGTCCTTTCATACTCAAAAAAAAAAAAGAACCCATATATAAGATGAGAAATGATTCTTCTTTTCGAATTCTGAGAACAAATGAAGGTCTGGTCCCTGTCGTATTTAAATGGGGCATTTCAAGAGCATTTCAAATGGTGGTGTGTGTGAATCCATTCTGAGATGAATCCAAACTTTTCTGTGGACTATAAATAACTAGATATCAAACTGTAAGCAAATCAGAAGCTGTAGTTTTAATTCTTGGCCTATGACTTAAAGTTTTGATTTATGCCTAAATAAGCTGGAAAAGACTAGATTTCTTCAGAACTTGCCTTTAAGATGTGACTGGTCCCATTTAGAGTCTGGCCTTAACTTTCATTTGTGGCCAAGAATCCTTAACATGAAAACCACCAAGTTGGAACATTTTTATGAAATTTACATCATCTTTTAAGGAAAAACAAACCGTACTCAATAATGGCAACATAAATCTCGGTTTACACAGAAGACAATAGGCTTTCACTGAAGATAATAGGAAAGCGAGATGAGAATTTGGAAGTCAGCTGGAAAGGACTGTTAGAAGCTAAATAAAAATGCTTTTTGTGGAGCTGTTCTGTAAAATAACAAAGACTTTTCTGAAGGCAAATATTTAACTCTAATGGGATTAATTCATGGAGAAAATGGAAACCGAAGACCCCACCCACTGACCTCTGTCCCTCTATCTGTCTGCTCTGTGAGGCACTGAGGAGAGAAAGACAGCTGGTTTGGGGAGCAGAGGCCAGCCTGGAGTTTGGCTCTGTGCACATTCCTAAACCCTCACAGGGGCCCAGCAGGTGACGTTTCTGAGACCCTCTCACTCAGAGTGTCTCATCAGGAATTGGTGACCATTCTCTGTCTTCCTGGTCTTTGGCCTGGTTTTGTTTTCTGCTTTCACCTTCTTTCCCTGCCATTGCTAGCTGTTATTTTCCTTCTTGATTTCTATGTGCCTGGGTCCCCCAGCTCTCCTCTTGGTATTCCGCATGCGGGACAGCTTCTGCCTAAAGAACACAAACCCTGGAGCTTGCCTGTCCAAATTGGATCCTCGGCTTGGCTGCTTATGAGCTGGGTAACCATGGAAACTGAGTTACTTTCTCTGTGCCTCCATTTCCCCATCTGAGAATTCAAATGGTTAATAAGGTTCTTGGATCAATGTCTGGCAGGTAGTCAGTGTCAGTTATCTACTGTTATTTTGCCTTACTAGAGAATGTGTTTTTTGGGCCGTGGCCTCAACTGAAGGATTTGGACAGGAGGTGGACCTAATAACCATGCATGCCTGGGCATACACGTGTTTAGGGCCTCAAGTCTCTGGTATCTTCTTGAATCGCAAAGAACTCTCCACAGTGGAGTTGTTTTTAGGTTACCCTAAAGCAGAGCCCAAGAAAAGGAAGCAGGCCTGAGGAGCTGGGAGAGTGAGTGGGATGGGAGGAAGGATCTCTGTCAGGATGCAGTAGCAAGGTTGTCTCTGTGGGCAGTTGGGGCTCGATTGCCCAGGAGAACCCCGGAACTGACACCACTGAGTGTTATGCCTGGGAGCATTAGCTCTCCTATATTTGAGGAGGCCACATGTGCTTCCATGGTTGGGAGGGCGCGGGGGGTCCTGCTGCAGAAAGCAGAGGCATACGGTGGTGACTGAGGTGGGCTGCTGTCAGCCCTGGACAGCCCTGTCTTCCTTACCCGAAATGCAATTCTTTCTCAACCTCATGTTCTTCTCTCAGATTTTAGAATATTATATATTTTTAAATACAATATATAGTGTTATGTTTAAAAATTATATCTTGGTGCTTTTAAAAAGTGCCTTCTTACTCTTAAGTACTAAGAATAAACCGAGCGTTGAGGGGGGTATGGGAGGGAGGAGAGTGGATGACCGGCAATGAGCAGGGCACAGGTTAGGATGAGCACTGGGAGTTGTATGGAAACCAATTTGACAATAAAAAAAATTATAAATAAATAAATAAATAAATAAGAAGTGGCTTCTTCCTCAGGAATACATCTTTTAAATAAAACTGGATAATTCCTTTTTTTGTGTGTCTTAAATGTATCCCTTCATTGATATGGCATTTGTTTTAGTTTATATCTAAAAGTTGTTTTTGTCCTAAACTTCATTTTCTATTTTGAATAGGTAATATATTTATATAGTTTAGAGTTTCTCAGCATAACAAAGTCTAAGTTGAGAATTCCTATTTCCATCCTGTTCTAGTCTATCTTTCTCTTAACCCTCCTGTGACCAATGATTTTATTCATTCCTTTTGGAAACTTGCTTGTGTTCCTGTATGAGTCAGGGTTCCCTGGAGAAACAGAATCCAGTTTATGTGTGTACATATGCATATGTGTGTGTGTGTGTGTGTGTGTGTGTGTGAGTGTATTTAGAAGGAAGGAGGGAGAGAGATTAATTTTAAGAATTTGGCTTATGCAGGAGTGCCTGGGTGGCTCAGTAGGTTGAGCATCCAACTTTGGCTCAGGTCATGATCTCAAGGTTCATGGGCTCAAGCCCCACGTTGAGCTCTGTGCTGACAGCTCAGAGCCTGGAGCCTGCTTTAGATTCTGTGTCTCTCTCTTTCTCTGCCCCTTCTCTGCCCACACTCTGTGTCTCTCTTTCTCTTAAAGATGAATAAACATTAAGGAAAAATTAAAAGAAAAAAGAAGTTGGTTTATGCAATTATAGGGGCCAGCAAATCTGAAATCTGTAAGACAAGCCAGCAGGCTAGAGATTAAGCTAAATGTTGATGTTGCAGTCTTCAAACTATGTCAAATAGGGCAACAGGCTGGAAACCGAGGCAGGGTTTCCATGTTACAGCCTTAAGAAGAATTCTTTCTACTTCAGCGAAACTCAGTCTTTACTCTGAAGTCCTTCAGCTAATTGGATGAGGCTCAACCACATTAGCTTTATTCAAAGACTGCTGATTTAAATGTTAATCACATCAGGGGTGCCTGGGTGGCTCAGTAGGTTAAGTGTCCAACTTCAGTTCAGGTCATGATCTCATGGTTAGTGAGTTCAAGCCCCATGTTGGGCTTTGTGCTGACAGCTCAGAACCTGGAGCCTGTTTGAGATTCTGTGTCTCCCCCTCCCCATCCCTCCGTGCTTGCACTCTCTCTCTCTCTCTCTCTCTTAAAAATGAATAAACATTAAAAAATTTTAATGTTAATCACATCTAAATAATACCTTCACAACAACATTTAGACTGGTGTTTGGCCAAACAATGGGGCTCCATAGCCAAACCAAGCCAAAACATAAAATTAATCATTACAATTCCTGTGATGAAAATATAAGCAAACAGAAACATAGATTCCCACTTTCTCTTCTTTCTGACACAAAAAGAAGCACACTCTATACTCATTTGCTATTTCCATTAACATTACATTTAGATTAACATTACATTCAGATCTTTCTAAATCTGGGCCAAATAGCTTCCCCATTCCTTTTTTACCAGCTCCAAATAGTGTTCTTTGCAGCTATAAAATTTTGTAAATGTGAATGTTGTAAATTTAAAATGTAAATGTGACCATATAAAAGCACAAAGCTTTTGCATGGCAAAATAATTAATGAGTTGAAAAAGCAATTGGAAAAATGTTTATTCAGGTCCTCTGCCCATTTTTAAAACAGATTGTTTGCTTTTTGGTGTTGAGTTGTATAAGTCTTAAATTTTTTGGATATTAACCTGTTATTGGATATGTCATTTGCAAATATCTTCTACCATTGGATAGATTGTCCTTTTGTTTTGTTGATGGTTTCCTTTGTTGAGCAGAAGCTTTTTATTTTGATGTAGTCCCAATAGTTTATTTTTGATTTTGTTTTTCTTGCCTCAGAATAAATATCTAGGAAAATGTTCTTATGGCCAACATCAGAAAAGTTACTGCCTGTGCTCACTTTGAAGGATTTTTATGGTTTCAGGTCTCACATTTAGGTCTGTAATCCATTTTGAGTTTGTTTTTGTATGTGGTGTGAGAAAGCAATCTAGTTTCATTCTTTTGCATGTAGCTGTCTAGTTTTCCCAGCACCATTTATTGAAAAAACTGTCTTTTTCCCATTTGCATATTTTTGCCTCCTTTGTCAAAGATTTATTGACCATATAATCGTGCCTGTATTTCTGGGCTCTCTATTCTCTGTTTTCCATTGACTGTGTGTCTATTTTTGTGCCAGCACATACTGTTTTGATTACTACAGCTTTGCAACATAACTTGAAGTTCAGAATTATCATACCTCGAACTTTGTTTTTCTTTCTTAGGATTGCTTTGTCTATAGGGGGTCTTTTGTGGTTCAATACAAATTTTAGGATTATTTGTTCTAGTTCTGTGATAAATGCTATTGACATTTTGATAGGGATTGCATAAATCTATAGATTGCTTTGGGCAGTATGGCTGTTTAACAATATTTGTTCTTCCAATCCAAGAACATGGAATATCTTTCCATTTTTTGTGTCATCTCCCATTTCTTTCATTAATGTTTTATAGTTTTCAGAGTATGGATCTTTCACTTATTTAATCAAGGTTATTCCTAGATCTATAGTTGACCAACAGACACATGAAAAGATGTTCAACATCACTAATCATCAGGGAAATGCAAATCAAAACCACAATGAGATATCACCTCACATCTGTTAGAATGGCTGAAATCAAGAAGAAATAACAAATGTTGGTGAGGATATAGAGAAAAAAGAACACTCATGTACTGTTGGTGGGAATGTAAATTGATACAGCCATTGTGGAAAACAGTATGGAGATTCCTCAAAAAATAAAAATGTAAATACCACAGGATCCAATAATTTCACTCTTGGGTATTTATCCAGAGAAAATGAAAATACTAATCAAAAAGATATATGCACCCCTATGTTTATTGCAGCATTATTTACAATAGCCAAGATGTGGAAGCAACCTAAGTGTCTATCAGTAGATGAATGGGTAAGGAAAATGTGGTGTATTGTGTGTTGTATATATAATCACTATGTAATATTCCATTTTATATGTGTATATACATATATATATATAATGTATATAATGGAATATTACATAGTGTTAAAAAGGATGAGATTATGCCATTTGGGACAACATGGATAGACCTACAAGGTACTATACTAAGTGAAATGAGTTGGACTGAGAAAGATAAATGTCGTATGATTGTGCTCATAAATGGAATCTAAAAGCAGAATCAGACCTATAAATACAGAGAATAAACTGATGGTTGCCAGAGGGGAGAGTGGTAGGGGGTTGGGAAAGATGGGTGAAGGGGAGAGGGAGATCCAGGCCTCCTACTATGGAAGGAGTAAGTCACTGAAATCAAAGGCAGGTGTAAGGAATACAGTCAGTGATATTGTTGTAATAATGATGTAACAGGACAGATGGTAGTTATACTTGTAGGGAATGAAGCATAATGCATCAACTTGTTAAATCACTAAGTTGTACACCTGAAACTAATATAATATTGCATGTCAACTATATTAAAAAGAAATTAATATAAATAGAAAAGCAACTACATTCAAAAGCAAAATATCAAGCTGGGGGAAAAACACTTCCAACTTCGATCAAAAACAGTTCTCACTTTGTGGAATCTGATAAGATAAAGGCATATCCAAGAGAAAAATGGACTTGGAGAGAGAGTTCATAGGAAAAGAACACCAAATGGACATAACCTCATGAAAATATTGCGAACATCACTGGTGGTAACAGAAACTCTAATTAAAACAACACGGAGATACATGTTCCACCCTTCAGATTGGACAGAAACCCACAATTTGGACGACAGAATCTTCTGATAAGGCTGTGGAGAAACTGGTCCGCTCCTCCTTTGCTAAGAGGAGTGTACAATGGTACGGCCCCCAGAAGGATTACTTGGCAGTATTAAACCATCTAGAGGTGAATTCACTCTTTGAGTCAGGAATCCCAGAACTGGGATTTGATCCTGTTGGTAGACTTGCACATCCCTGAAGTGATGCCTCAGGGCAACATTGTCTGTGATGCAAAAGACTGAAAAGAACCAGGAGTCCATCCACAGGGGAGCAGGTTGATAAACTATGGCACACGCATGATGAAAAACCTGCAGTGTGAAGCATTTCTATAGAACTGAAAGCTTACATTGGGGCCTTAAAAATAATATATAAAAGATGCGAGGCATACTTTACAATCTGTGTCCCTCACTGTCCCACACAAATGCACATCCAGTCCTGCCAGGTTTTCCTTCAAAAGCTATCTGCAATCAATTCTATCATCTCGGTCTTTACAGCTACCTCTTTTGTTCCAGCCACCATTTCCTGCCCCCAATCTTTTGTCAGAGGTTCCCAGAATCAGGGAACCCTCTGCTCTGCACGAGGGCCCCGGCCAAGAGGTGAAGGCTGGAATCTGCTGCATTACCTAGAGGGAAGGGCATCCTTTGCTACTTGGAAAACACCCCTTTGGGCTTGGGGTCCTGACCCATATGATTTTTTAAAGATACTCATAGGAACCTGTCAGTAGCTCTTCTAAAACCCTCCAGTGGCTTCTCATCATGTATAGGAAAAAAACAAAGTTTTCCCTGTGGTCTGAAATGCTCTGCCCAAGCTGCCAACTGCATCCAGCGATGCCCTGTGTCCCTCTGGCCTCCTGGCAGTTTCTAGAACACCCCAGGTTTTTCCTTATATTTGGAATGTTCTTCTCCTGGCACCTTTTGTGCACGCTCTGGACCAAGACATCACCACCTCCTCCACAGAAACCCCCCAGGACTCCCCATCATGTCACCTGCTAAATTTATTCCTGAACACTCATTGCAAAATGCATGTCTTTGCTTCCTGCCTCTCTGCCTGCTGACCGTGACCTCTAAGAGGGCAGGCGTAGGGTCTGCATAGTGCCTGGTGTGTGTCAGCTTTCACTGCGTATTGTGGAAGTGAGAACTCCTGCTCGTTCTCCAGGATTTTCAGGGTCACTTCTGCAAAGCCTTCGCTGAGCCCTCCAGGCTCATTCAGCCTTCACCAGCAGATGCACCCTTTGCACTCACATTCGACTCAGTGCAGCATCCACAGGCTTGGTATGCCTCACACCACAGTACCTCTCTGCTGGACAGGAGGCCCACATCTTCAGTGCCTGCTCTGTATATATTTGATGGATGAATAACTGGCTGAACGTTGAAAGAATGAATAGACAAGGGAATGAATGTACAAATGAATGAACAAAGGAATACACCAAAAAAAATGAATGAGCACAGTGAATGTGGTAGAAAAAATTGCTAGGCTGGAAATGAGGAATTCTAGATTTTAGTTGCAGCTGTGCCACAGCTAGGGAGGTGTGTTTGAGCAAGATATGTCTACCACCTGGGTCTCGAAAGGCACCTTGACCTCTCCTTGGGAGTGTTTCTCACAACTGTACTTGATAACCAGCTGTGTGGGCACTGACTGTCTGCTTCACAGAAACGTCAGCCCCAGGTGTGGAAGCTGTTCTGGCTAGTTCATTGCTGCATACCTGTGCTACACCAGCACGGTGCCTGGCATGTTTGAGTAATGAATAAATGTAGCATTAAATTCGAAAGGAAAAAAATAGAGTAGAAACAAAACTCAGGGGCATGTAGAGAAATAGGAGTAGACAGTCCATGGTTCTTATGTCATGGAAATCTTGGAATGGGGCTGATGATTCCAAGTTTTAGACTTTTCCATCATCTAATCCCTCACACATGCAATTTCCTCAACCACACTGCCAGATCATTATTGTTGCTTTTATATTTCTATTTTTTAAATCAAATTAGCAACATTCCAGGTAACAAACGTGGGGTGGGAGATGATAGAAGCTTCCCCAGGTGATAACTAGTTTCTTGTTAAAAAAAAAAAAAAGAATTTTTAGAACTGTCAGAAATTATAAAGGTGTCTGTGTGTGATGTTGCCTTCACAGTCCCACTTATGCTTAGCTTTATTGGAATGGCTCTTGTCCCAGTTGGTTTTGTGTGAACTGATCTGACTCCACTTTCCCAGTGAGGATGCAAACACATTTGACCAGAAAACACAGTGTTCTTCTAAGCATCTCTCCTCATCACTGGCCTTCTGACGACCCCTGCCTGGCTCTAGATCCATCCTGCTTACTATTGAAGATCTAGTTCTTTGCTATCCTGCTCAGTGCCCTCCTATGCCCCACCCCACCACCTTGTCTGTAGAGGAAAATGCCAAATTTATTAGCAAACAGACACCTGACCAGACACCTGACAGCCTCCTGTGGTGTTTTTGTCTCAAGGCTCCATGCATTGTCGATGCTAACCTCCTCCTGAAATGCTTTCTTGGAGTCAGTGCAGCTGGCAAACTCCCGTTCATCCCACAGAACCCACCTGAGGCATCGTTCCTGACCCTCCAGGCTGACCTCACGTAGTTTCTTTATGCTACCACGAAATCTGGTGTATGTACTGAATTATATACAGCATGAGTCTACCTTTATTTTGGGTAAGGTCAAAGAATTATGGCTATTTTACTGTCTTTTTCTGGCCACCAAGATTGCATCTGACTGAAAGACTTCTTAATAATTTCACCCTGCAATAACTCTGAAGCAACTCTTTTTTTTTTTTTTTTTTTTTTTTTTTTTTTTTTTTTTTTTTTTTTTTTAAATGTTTATTTATTTTTGAGAGACATAGAGGCACAGCATGAACAGGGGAAGGGCAGAGAGAGAAGGAGACACAGAATCGGAAGCAGGCTCCAGGCTCTGAGCCGTCAGCACAGAGCCCGACGCGGGGCTCGAACTCACAGACCGTGAGATCATGACCTGAGCTGAAGTCGGCTGCTTAACCGACTGAGCCACCCAGGCGCCCCCTCTGAAGCAACTCTTAATAAAAACTGTTAAACACCAATGAGTGCTTAAAGAGATCTTAAATCTCCTACCCTAATACAAATTCTAATTCAGACCTAGACCAAGCTAGAAAAACAGGATATAATAACATGAAATATAAAAGAATATTTTATGGCAAAAATACTCATCGTGTGGGTATATATAAAGGTAAGGACAGCCAAGGTCAATGACACTGGGGAGGACTGAGCCAGACACTGTGCCAGCACCTTTTGTGTTGCATTCCACTTTGGGAATGTTTTACATAACCAGTTTATTAAATGGTAACATTTTCGTATGATAATGAATGACTTTGTAGTGATGAGATTACATGCCTTACAGTGACAGTTCTTTATATTTGAAAATCTTCTTAATTAGGCATCTTTCTCTGCAAGTCAAAAGATGTAATTTATCTCGAAGTTATGCATAAATTGGAGCGCTGCTGGGTGCTGCTGCTGTTGTCATTAAAACATTATTTGCTAAATTAAATCTGTATTTAGTTCAGATCTAATGATTGAAATATT
The DNA here is from genome assembly GCA_030068075.1 of Paguma larvata. Lineage (NCBI taxonomy): Eukaryota > Metazoa > Chordata > Mammalia > Carnivora > Viverridae > Paguma > Paguma larvata. Next base: position 121,816,184 of record CM057827.1, on the reverse strand, counting down.
ATTATGACATATGGTAGAGGAAGGGCTGAACATGTTACGGTGTATAAATTCCCTTTATGCCTTCACTTCAAAATCACCACACATCACAAAGCTAGAGGCAGGCCTGTCCCAGTGCAGCACCTGTCCTTGGAGGGGCTCCTGTCACTCCCAGTCTGTCTCCATTAAGTCCTGTTTACTTTTTTCGTCTCCACTTCCTTAGGCATTAGAACCCATTATTTTTCCTTCTGGTTTTCCCTTTACTTTTCCCCTTTGCCCTCACCAGGCTCAGAACATCAATGGAGTAATTCAGAAATGCATTACTGGTCACAGATTTCTGCAAGTACTGGACTCACGCTAGAGCTGGTGAATCTGGAATTGGCCCAGTTCTGCTGAGATTGGCAGTACTCTTGAGAACAGAGAAGGTTGTGTTCCTGCAGTCCCAAATGTGGACGACAGGGCCAGACATGGGGTCCGAGGCCCAGCAAGAGCTAAAAATTTTACACTGAGTAGGAGAGCATTGTTTGTTGGGAATCAGTAATTCATTTTATGATCTTTGTTTTAAGCATTTATGATGCCTCTCACAGTTATTTGGAAAATAGCATTTAAAAAACTATTTTAGGACTATGGAAGTGGGCATAACATTTGTTCTTAAAAGTAGTTTACTCCTGTTGCTCTGTGTAAGTGTTGAACAGATATTAAAGGACATCATCAGTTGGAGCATTTGGGCCAAATGCTCAGCAGGAAGCTGGGCTGTGAGTCAGCCAGGCCTCGTGGATGGCTAATAAGATGGAGGGGCATCTTCCTGCAGAAGCTACATGAAGAAACAGTCCCTTATTTTGTGTCTTGAGCTGGGAGCTAGGTGGCCATGTCCCTGGTCAATTTCTGCCAGCCAAGTTTCTAGGCCTTGTTTCTCGTTCTAAGCCCTGTCCCACCTCATAACCTCCTCCTCTGTACTCTTTGACCCACAGGGGCTGTGACAGTCAGTCTTCCGTCTCTCTGAACAGTTCTATGCCAGTGTCTTTGGTGTCATTTTGCTCACAGCCAGCGCTGCTGGCCCCATCCCGGTGGGATTCAGGCTGCACTCAGGGTAGTAAGAGCCACAAACAGCAACAGTGTCACCGGTTCTGCAGTGCCTCCTCTTTTCTGGCACCTGGCAAGATGCTTTACTTTTGTATATATAACACTTTAGTGTGTCCTTGCAGAGAGGTGGGTATTAGCATTTTCATTTGACAGATGAGGAAAATGACCCTCAAAGGCATTAAATGATTTACTCAAAGTCAACACAACCATTAAGTGCCACAACACATTACTAAAAGTGTAGAGTGGGCTGCCTGGGTGAAAATCCCATCTCTACCATTGACCTGGATTTAAAGATAATTACTCTCTGTGCCTCAGTTTCTCATCTGTAACGGGATAGCGTTAGGGTCTACTCATGGGGTGTTTGTGAAAATTGAATGACAACTCACAACAAACAGTGCTGGGAAGACTGCATATCCACATGCAACAGAATGAATTTGTACCAAATACAGAACTTAATTTAAAATGGTTCAAGGACCTAAACGTAAGACCTAAAACAATATAAAACTCTTAGAAGAAAGCATAAGACAAAAACTGCACCACATTGAATTTGGCAATGATTTCTTAGGTCTATCACAGGAAACAGAAGAAAAATAGACAAACTGGACTCGAAGAAAATTTGAAAATTTTGTACATCAAAGACACTACCCACAGAGTGAAAAGGCAACAGGATGGGAGGAAATATTTGCAAATAATATATCTGAGAAGGGATAAATATGCAGAATATATAGATAATTCCTACAACTTCATAACAACAACAAAACAAACAACCTGATTCAAAAATGGGCAAAATACTTGAATAGACATTTCTTCAAAGAAGATATGCAAATTGCCAATAAGCGCATGAAAAGATGCTCAGTATCATTAATCATTTGGGAAATGCAAATCAAAACTACAGTGAGATACTACCTCACACCCATTAAGATGGCTACTATAAAAAAACAAAACAAAACAGAAAACAGGAAGTATTTGTCAGGATGTCGAGACATTGAAACTCTTGTGCACTGTTGGTGGGAACGTAAAATGGTGCACCCTTTATGGAAAACGGTGTGGAGACTCCTCAATAAAATTAAACATAGAATTACCACAGGACATGGCAATCTCACTTCTGTTTATATGCACAAAAGAATTAAAAGTGGGGTCTCAAAGACGTATTTATACCTCTACATTCACAGCAGCATTATTCACAAAAGTTAAAGCATGGAAGCAACCCAACTGTTCATGTCTGGATGAATGGGGAAGCAAAGTGTGGTCTATATGTATGATGGAATACATTCAGCCCTAAAAAGGAAGGAAATTCTGACACTTGCTACAACCTGGACTAACCTGAAGGACATTACACTAAGTAGAATAAAGCAGTCACAAAATGTCAAATACTGTATGATTCCACTTCTGTAAGGTACTTAGAGTAGTCAAAACCAGAAAGACAGAAAGCAAAATGATGGTTTCTAGGGGCTGGAGGAGGGAGAGTGGGGAGTTAGTGTTAAGTAGGTACAGAATTCAGTTTTAGAAGATTTAAAAAGAGTTATGAGGATGAATGGTAGAGATGGTTGCACAACAATGTGAATGTATTTATACCACTTAACTGTACACTTAAAAATGGTTAAGGTGGTTAATTTTAGAAGAAAAACATTGAATGACAGTGTATATAAATAGCACAACAAAGGCCCTCAGTAATCTAAACTATTACCAGGTCTCTGATTTTAAATTACTCTCCCCTGGAATTGATCTCAAAGTCTGCATGTTCAGCCACAGGTAATGTAATGCTATCTAACCTCTTTGGCTGCATGCTGTACGTAGCTATTTACTTCTCTGTAATTTCTGCCTTACACCCCAGAATTACAAGCAGAATACAGTCTCATTGTGACTAGCCAAACAGTGGGGGAACATCTATAGAAGGAGGGAGGCACACCCCCTTGCTCTGACCCAATCTTCTTTGCTAACCTAAGTTGGATGTTTGTGAGTCTCCACCCATACTGTTCTGCTCCTTCCTACACACAGATATACACAGAGGGTTTTCTGTGCCTTAATTTTATTTTAATAGGAAATGGATTTACATGATACACAGTCTCCATCAGCTTTATACTTTTCACTTAGCACTTGCACATTCCTTCAGGTCAATAAATCAGACCTAGCCAATTTGCTTTTACCAGCTACACAATACCCTCTTGGAAGGCTGCAGGAAATTTGTAATCTAAAATTAATTTTGCTTGCCTCACATAATTTAAAAAACCTAACAACAGGGTAACTGAAACCTAATGCCCCTTTAAACAAAGAACCACAGACCTGAGAATTCTGGTCATTTTGCCCTGGGATCTGTGGAAAAGATCTTTATGTAGGAGCCCAACCAGATGCTGGGGGCAGAGTTGGGATGAGAAATGTTTAAATGTGTGCAGCGCATAGATGCATTGCTGGAGAGGCGGCATTAGATTGGTGCAACCCAGACCTTTTTCTTGCAGTTGTGGAACCTGGGAGAGCTTTATAACATCTCTGTGGAAACGGGGCTGACACAGGCTTGACCTTAGGTCCCAAGGAGATGATGTAGCTGTGTCTATGAGAAGAGTACTCCTCAAAGTGCAGGCAGATTCTGGTTGCTATTAGCGATGCATTGTTTGCTTTTCATTTTATTTTATTTTTAATGTTTTAATGTTTTTATTATTTGTTTATTTTTGAGAAAGAAAGAGCGAGCGCACAAGCATGAGTCAGGGAGGTGCAGAGAGAGGGGTGAGAGAGAGAATCCCAAGCAGGTTCTGCGCTGTCAGCACAGAGCCTGACATGGGGCTTGATCTCACGAACCTTGAGATCATGACCTGAGCTGAAATCAAGTGTCGGATGTTTAACCAACCGAACCACCCAGATGCCCCTTACTTTTCATTTCAAAACAATGTTTTCATTGTTCATTTGAAAATTGTTTGGTGCAGGTTATCTATAAAGCAGATACTATACATTCAATTATCATTGGTTGTAAAGTCAAGTTTAGACAAATGTGGCAATAGGGTTTACATTGTACCAGCAAGGAATATTTTTTTATGAGACCTGAGGAAGTTGTTTTGCCTCTAAAGGCAGGGCAACCAGCAAAGGGTTGGGTTACGTCTCTGAAGAGACACAATGAGGAGACATCTCTCCGGTCATGTGGGGCTGTCTGTCTGGAGGTGATATCTGGCCAGATGGGTGACCTGTGGTCCTGTTGAGTCAGAAGAGCCCATGTTTCTATAATCTTCAGCCACGTTATCTTTGGAATGTCTGATGCCTTCTTGAAATGAGAGCTGTGAAACCCATAAATGACCAGTCAAGTTCACTTTTACTAAGTTGAATCACGCTTTATTTATAAGCATTGTGGTAACACTCCTAATATCCTGTCTTAGTCTCCATTTTAGTTGGGCAGCTATTAGAGAGTATAAACCTGAGATACATATTTTGCTGGGTAACTTCACTGTGGAAGATACGGTTTGCCAAAGAGAATGCAGTTCTTTGTAGTGGGAAGATGTATTTGTCTCGCTGGCTTGTTAAAAAGCATCTTTAATGGAGTTTCAGTTAGTCTGTAACCTCTAGACAAACCCACCGAACTCAGAAGCTAGAAAGAAAAAAAGATACTTCATAGAAAGGCTGTTCCAGTTACCAATATTGCTGCATGAGAAACCATCTTGAAATTTAGCAGCATTAAACAACCACCCTTTCATTATGTTCATGATTTGGGGAGTAAGGAATTTAGGCAGGGCACAGTGGTGTTGTCTTACCAGTGGCTAGAACCTTACCATGGCTGGGATGTCTGTACTGGGACCATATGTCTAGGGACTAGGTTCTGTCTATCACCCGGCTTGCCTGGTTCTTTTTCATCCCCTGTCTGCTGGAACTGGAATATCTAAAAGGGTCCTTCACTCACATGCATGTATGATGCCTGGGCCAGGATGGCTGGAGCAGCAGGGGCTGACCTGACACCCTCTCTTTTCATGTGGTCTTCATGTGACTTTTGGGACTTTTTTAGAGCATGGTGATCTTATGGTAGTTGTTCTGATTACATAGTGGCTGGCTTCTCCCAGAGTGAGCATTCTAGGAGACTCAGTTGGAAACTGCCAGGCTTCTTATGACTCAGGCTCCTGTGTCCCAGAGTGTTACTTTTGTCACATTGTTTGATCAAGGAAGTCGCCAGTTCTGGCCCATATGCCAGTGGACCAGAATTATACTCCACTTCTCAGTGGAAGAAGAAGTCATCTAAATTTCAACACTAAAACATTTTACTATTTTTTTAAATTTTTACTTATTTTTTTAATGAGAGACAGAGAGAGCATGATCATGGGAGGAGCAGAGAGAGGAGAGAGAGAGAGAGAGAGGAGAGAGAGATTCCCAAGCAGGCTCCATACGGTCTGCACAGAGCCCAGTGCAGGGCTCTAGTACATGAACCATGAGACCATGCATGACCTGAGCCGAAATCAAGAGTCGGATGCTTAAACGACTGAGCCACCCAGGTGCCCCAACATTGAAGCATTTTAATAAATTAAGTTGAGATTCAACTAAAAGTCCTATTTTAATATCTAATACTTTATTCAAATGCTTAACCATAATAGCAGAGACTCTACGATCTTATCCTTAGAATCCTCTCATGATGAAAACATGCCTCTTAGAGTTTATTGACATGAGAAAGGAAACTGCTGTAAAATTATTATCATTCTGAAAAAGCTGCACATTCAAGATCAGGAATCGTGTCTGCGGTGGGCAGTACACATCTCTGAGCTTGTTAGTAGGGTCATTTAGCTTCCAGTTGAAGGCCTAGGGACCTCCCATGAGTAATGTGCAGACCCCTTGAAGTGTGACAATGACAACATCTCCCCAGGGCCTTCTTCCCTTGTTTTCTGGGTTATCATATCCCAGGGAAGTTGTGGGAACATCTGTGTAAAGCTTACGTGACAGGCTGTTTTGGTTTGCTAGGTAGGGCTCCTGTAACAAAGTCCCACAAGGCTTAGGAGAAATTTAGCGTCTCACAGCTCCAGGGGCCAGAAGCCCACATCTGGGTGTCAGCAAGGTTGATGTCTGCTGAGGGCAATGAGGGAGAATGTGTTCCAGGTGCTCTCCTAACTTCTGGTGTTTTCCTGGCCATCTTTGACATTCCTCGGTTTGCAGACATGTCACTGCAGTATCTGGTTGCTTATTCACATGACCTTGTCTCTGTGTCTCTGTGTTTCCAAATCTCCCCTTTTCATAAGAATAGCAGTCCTACTGGGTTAGGGTCCACCCTACTTTAGTGTCCCTCATCTTAGTTCACAACATCTGCAACAACTCTACTTCCGAACAAGGTCACATTCTGAGGGACTGGGGGTTAGGACATCTATAAGAATTTCAGGGGGATGCAGTTCAACCTGTAACATAGGACAACCTTGAAAACTAATACTTTTGATTATGTGTTCTTGGGAATAAGAAGGAACAGATGAAGCTTTGGGGAAAATGTTATCACTAAAAAGTAATAGAAATCAGGAAGGAGGGACATCCCTGCTAGAAGGAGTGGGTCGTGTGTGCCTGTTGGCTGCACCTGTGCCTTGGCCCCGCCCTCACCCCCCCCACCAAGACTGGTGCCCTGCACATCCATGTGGTGTCAGCACAGAAAGTGAGATGTTAATTTTTTTTCTTTTGATTTTTATTACTGAAGTATAATTGACATACAATGTTAGTTTCAGGTATACAACATACTGATCTAATAATTGTATGTATTACTCAGTGCTCACCCCCGTGAGTGTGGTCACCATCTGTCGCCATACAACGTTATTACAATATCATTGACTATGTTCCCCAGACTGTTCTTTTCATCACTCTCGCTCAGTTATTTTATAACTGGAAGGTTGTACCTCTTGATGCCCTTCACTTATTTCATGCGTTCCCCACCCCCTCTCTTCTGGAAAACATAGATTATTCTCTCTGTCTATTGAGTATATTTCTGTTTTTCTTTCTTTGTTTGTTTTGAAATTTTTTAATGTTTATTTATTTTTGAGAGAGAGAGAGAATGGGGAAGGGTCAGAGAGAGAGGGAGACACAGAATCCAAAGCAGGCTCCAGGCTCTGAGCTGTCAGCACAGACCCCATCATGGGGCTCGAACTCACAAACTGTAAGATCATGACCTGTGTCAAAGTCGGGCACTTAACCGACTAAGCCACCCAGGCACCTCTGGTTTGTTTGTTTGTTGTTGTTGTTCTTGTTGTTAGATGCCACGTAGGACCTAAAGGGTATTATTCTGAGTGAAATAAGCCAGACAGAGAAAGACAAATACCACAAGATTCCTCTCATATATAGACTGAGATGTCCTTTAAGGAGGTGGTTCACCCTGACAGACCCCCTGCAGATCTCATCAGGCTGACTGCTTATTGGGGTTGTTTTCTGAGAGGGGCATATTTGGAACTTCTTCCCCACTTCCAGCAGTGAAACTTACCTCACCCCGTGTGCCCTACTAGAATGCATTTTGCAAAGACTCATGCTAAAAACCCAAGTATTAAGTGTTTAGAAAAATGCGGCACACTTAGTTTCCTGAAGATGGGAGGTGAGTGCGGCATTATTGAGCGCAGTTCAGCTGCTGCCAGTCTTGCCTCTTCTCGCTGCTATTTATTCATCACAGCATTCACTGGCAGAAAGGGAATGCAAGAGACCACCTAACACTGTCCTTCCTTCAGGAAAAACGCTCTCAAAGCTCTTCAGCCAAATGAGGATTTATTCCTCGGGTTTTTTTTTTTTTCTATTTAAAAATATTCTATATTGACTTCCATTAGAAGCCACCCATAAATAACCAGTATAAATAATTGAGTGTCAGTGATCTAGAGGTTACTACAGATTTTGCATTTAAATTCAGCATTTACATGTGAAATTATGACTGTAGAATTACACTGGAATCCTGATTTCATATTTCATTCTCTGAATTTTTATGCCATCTTCATTTTACCATTTCCTGTAAACTTTCAGTAATTTCTTTGAGGATGGCATGAGAAATCTGACAGCTTTCTTTGACCTCTTACATTTGTTGGTAGTGGTATAAATTTTATTAAGGTACGTTTTTTTTTTTTTTTTTGGTCAGATATTTTGTCCTCATGAGACATGCACTTTATCTCATTGTATGTCTAAATTATTGACACATATGATTGATGCTTTCATGATCAGACATGAATGATATATATTTATTTTTATAGTAGATTTTTCCAAAATGCAGTTTAGGTTTTTATATTCACTTAATCATTACAGAAAAACAGAGATGACAGTGTTGGAGAAGTTCTTCAAGAATATTTGATTGTGGTTTTGGGGGTTGACACAGAGCCTCTACCCTTGGACTTTCCACCAAGGCAGAGACCTCAGCAGCACAGGTGAATGAATGCCACAGGTGTGATGGCTGGGAAAGCCAGATTCTTGGCTGGGCCCCTACCTTGCTCCTGAGGATCCTGAACTGTCAGCCATGGGGGTCAGAAGGCTTTAGTGCTTTTTATTTTCTTTGCTTGTGTAGAGCTGCTTGTGTGGGAAGGTGGAGCTTATAAAGCTAAGTGGCTTGTCTGGTGGATCAGCTTGCATTCTTGCCATATTAGCCGTCGTGCAGTTGCTGAATGTAGGTACCCCAGGGTTTCTATTAAGTGTGCTTGTTGCTTCATGGGATTTGTTGAAATGTCACAAGGGAACCCTCTGATGACATCAGTTGTATACAAGGAGATTGGACTCTCCCTTTTTTAAAAAACCTTTTTAAGTTTATTTATTTTGAGAGAGAAAGAGAGCACAAGCAGGGGAGAAACAGAGAGAAAGGGAGAGAGAGAGAGAGAGAGAGAGAGAGAGAGAGAATCCCAAGGAGGCTGCTCACTGTCAGTGCAGAGTCCAGTGTGGGGCTCGAACTCACAAACTGTGAGATCATGACCCGAGCCGAAGTCAAGAGTCAGCGGCTTAACTGAGAGAGTCACCCAGGTGCCCCAAGACTCTCCCTTTTAAAGCTGTATTTGGTCGGGCGCCTGGGTGGCTCAGTCGATTGAGCGGCCGACTTCAGCTCAGGTCATGATCTTGTGGTGTGTGAGTTCAAGCCCCGCGTCGGGCTCTGTGCTGACAGCTCAGAGCCTGGAGCCTGCTTCGGATTCTGTGTCTCCCTCTCTCTCTGCCCTTCTCCTGCTCACGCTCTGTCTCTATGTCTCAAAAATAAATAAACGTTAAAAAATTAAAAAAAATAAATAAAAATAAATAAAGCTGTATTTGAAGAGTCTGCTTCTAGAAATGTGAATGAAATGGTGTAGAAGATGCTCCTCTTGAGCCCTAGCACCAGTGACATCTGCACTTCCTAGTGACTCTCGACAGGAACCCATGCAGCTTTCCTGACTCAAATTCCTGGCTCCTGCTCCATTGTGTTGTGGACTTCATGAGAAGGCAGCATGAGGGCCAATGCCAGCCCATCTGGTTCTCTTCATACATCTCTCTCCTGTGTATCCGTGTGCTTTTCTCTGCTCCTGGGGTCCTGGTTTTCTGGCACATAGGGGCGGGCTAGTGATAGTCATGCTACCTGTTGCCAATTGAAATGCCCTCTCTGGCCCTTCTGAAAATCATGCTCTAAGATTATTTGTCTCTACAGCAAACAAGCAAGAGTTAAACCCCTCTTTCAACAGTCCAAAACTCAAACCACATGTTTGATTCGGGATGGAATCCAGGGCGGGTAGCTCACTGGCCTGCCCTGTGTATTGTTAGGACACAGCCCCTGGGCCCAGCCCTTGGGGATTCTGCAGCAACCAGCCTCTGTTTGTTTGCAAAAGCAACCTGCAGCGAAGTGGTTGTGGCTGACTGAGATCTGAGATCTTTGCACTGCATGATTGCTGTTTGGATTTTTAAAAATAAACTTCATCTTTTAGAACAGGTTTAGATTTACAGAAAATTGCAAAGGTTGCATAAAGAATTCCCATAGTTTTCCGTTAGTAACATCTGACATTGGTAGCACACATTTTTTATGATTAATGAGCCAATATTGCCATATTAATATTAAAGCCCACAGTTTATTCAGATTTCCTTCCTTTTTACCTAATGTCCTTTTTGTTCTCCAGGATCCCAATCAGGACACCACATAACATTGTCGTCATGTCTCCTTAGATGCCTCTTGGCTGTGAGAGCTTCTCAGTCTTGCCTGTTGTTTCTTGTTTGTTTGTTTGTTTTGTTTTTTGTTTTTTGTTTTAATTTTTTTAATGTTTATTTATTTTTGAGACAGAGAGAGACAGAGCATGAGCGGGGGAGGGGCAGAGAGAGAGGGAGACACAGAATGTGAAGCAGGCTCCAGGCTCTGAGCCGGCAGCACAGAGCCCGACACGGGGCTCGAACTCACAGACCGCGAGATCATGACCTGAGCCGAAGTCGGACGCTCAACCAACTGAGCCACCCAGGCACCCCGTTTTTTGTTTTTTATTTTTTTTTAACATTTATTTATTTTTGAGAGACATAGAGACAGAGCATGAGTGGGGGAAGGGCAGAGAGAGGGAGACACAGAATCCGAAGCAGGCTCCAGGCTCTGAGCCATCAGCACAGAGCCCGATGCGTGGCTTGAACTCACAGACCGTGAGATCATGACCTGAGCCGAAGTCGGCCACTTAACCGACTGAGCCACCCAGGTGTCCCAGTCTTGCCTGGTTTTTAATGGCCTTGACAGTTTTGACGTGTACCGGGCAGGAATTTTGTAGGACGACTTTTCATTGGGATTTTTCTAATGTTTTTTCTCATGATTAGACTGGGATTATGGGTTTTGGAGAGGACGCCCACAGAGGGAAAACGCCGTGCTCAGTACATCCTATCCAGGGCACATTCTCTCAATGTGACTCCTCATTGTTGGTGTTGACCTTGATCACCTGGCTGAGGGAAGATTTTTTTACTGTCCTCTTTGGAAGAACCTCACAATGCATAGCCCACACTTAAAGAGGGGATAGTTTTATTCCTCTTCTTTGAGGGCAGACTGTCTACATACATTGTTTGGAATTCTTCCACATAGATTTGTCATTTTTTTCCCATATATTTATTTGTTTGATTTTTTACTTACATCAGCATGAACTCAGAGATTTTATTTTATGCTTTGGGATACAGACCGATAGTAGTTTATTCTTTTCCTAAAATTGTTCTAGTTGGCTTTGTGTCCCTTTGTCACACCCACATTGTGAGGTTACTATATGTGTGTGTGTGTGTGTATGTGTATATATATGTATGTACGTGTGTATATATGTGTGTGTGTGTTTGTATGTGTGTATATATATATACACACATATATACGTGTGTGTGTGTGTGTGTATGTGTGTATTCTGTGTGTATATATATTCTGTCTTACTTCCTGGCACTACAAAAATGCTCCAGGCTCATCTTACGTGTTTCTTGCCCCAGTCCTAGAATCAGCTATTTCTCCCCAGGGAGACTTGGTTTCTTTTACTGGAGGATGGTCTTAGAAACCAAAATTAGGGTGTAAAGTGTGCTCACATTTCCTGAGAGTTTTTGTGTCTAGGTCCTCTCAGCCAACAAAATCTGGAAATATATATATATATGTATACTAATGTATATTCATATATATATGTATATTCATACTATAAATATTCCTATATATGAAGGAATACCCTTCTGTTTCTCTCCACTCCACTCTCAACACTTGACTTCTGGTCACTAAATGTGTGTGGGGTTTTCCCATACCAACCAGTTCTCTGGCAGTCCAGACCCACTGGGTGTCCTATGCTTCAATTCAATTCTGACATTATCTCAGGTTAGTGCAGACCTTTACAGGTTAAGGTCTTGGTCCCACAAGACTGCCCCATCCCCACCCCCCACCCCCACTTCAGATGCCAGTTGCAAGGAATGAGTCCTCAGGTTACCCACAAGTTATGCCTGATTTGACTACAAATTGTGACCCCATCCTCAGGTTTGGTAATTTGCTAGAATGGCCTACAGAGCTCTGGAAAATAGTTCTAACTACTAGATTACTAGTTTATTATAAAAATATATAATTCAGGAACAGCCAGATGGAAGAGATGCATAGGGCAAGGTGATAAGGGGCACAGAGCTTCTGTGCCCTGTCCAGGCACACCACCCTCCCAGCACTTCTATATATCCAGCAACCTGGAAGCCCTCTAAACCCTTTTGGTAAAAGTTTTTATGAAGGCTTTATTACTTAAGCATGATTGATTAAATCATTGGCTGTTAGTGATTTACTAGACCTCCAGGCCCCTCTCTTTACCCTGGAGGTCGGGGTAGGGCTGAAAGTTCCAACCCTTTAACCACAAAGTCGGTTGCCCTGGCAACCAGCTCCTATACTTAGGGACTTTCCAAAAATTACCTCATTGACAAAAACTCAGGTGTGTTGCAAGGGGATTGGTATGAGTAATAAAAAAATGTCACATTCACCCTTATGCCGTAACAGCTATTTCAAGAAGTGGAGACAGAAACCAAATGTTACATTAAAAGATGCTCTTGTCCCTCTAATCACTTAGGAAATTACAAGAGTCTTAGGAACTCTGTGCCAGGAACTGGGATGTAGATCAAATATATATTATTATATCATAATATGTAACCATTGGTGTCTATATTAAACTAAATGTGAGTACATAGTGATGTCTCCAACTTTAATCCACATGGATAACTGTTCCTTACCCAATGTGCAGTGAGCTTAACACTGGCATGGGCTTTTGTAGAGAAAATGGTTTTTATTGCAGGGTGCCAAGCAAGGAGACAGGAAAAGATTTCTCGTACTCTCCTCCTAGAGGAAATGGGAGCTGAGTATTTATGAGACTTTACTGGGAAGAGTGGTTCATGAGGGTGGTTGTAGGTGATTGGAGTTTGAAAAAAGTGAGGTAAGGGGAAAGGAATCACTTCTTCTCTATAAGCGCCATCCAGTGACATACTTGAACATATGTCATATTTTCACAAAAATTGGCAGCGTTGGCTTGATGAACATGGGGGAGGGAGGTAGATCTCAGGGGGTATCATCACCGAGCTTACTTTGTTTCACTTTTGGTCCCTTTTGTGTGACTACAAGAATTCTTCCCAGTTCGCTTCTGTCTTAGCTGATCTTATTGGTGGTTGGTCCACTTTTGCAAAACAGACTCATAAATAAGTCAGTTTAGCAGTTTTCTTAGGGTACAACGGTCATGGATTTAACTTAATATGATAGTTTCACTTTGAGTCTCTTCCCTTTGCCTCTACTCCAGCAGTGAGACACCTGCTACTCACTATCTACCATTTATTTACTTATTTGTTTAATTTCAGTATACTTGCATAGTGGTATCAGAACTGTTAACCAATACCCCCAAGAAAAACAGTTCTATCAGCTAGAGTTCAGTGCTGACATAGTTTCTTTTGCCTTTAGTTTTACAGACTCTACTCATTTCCATAGTTATTTGGGTTAGCCCTCTTTCCCCTACCCCCTTTCAGTGAAATTATTTCATGTTTTTGTAAAACAGATTGTTTCGCTACATTCTACATTCCATCTTTGGATCTTCTAGCCTCCTAAAGACTACTTTTAAAATTGCATATATAACTTAAAAAAAAAGAAAGAAAAACTTAAGCCTGACTGGCTCAGTAGGTAGAGTGTGCAGCTCTTGATCTTGGGGTTGTGGGTTTGAGCCCCACAGAGGGTATAGAGATTACTTATGAAAAAAAAGAATCTAAAATTGGATACATTGTACTGTACAGTTCCGTGGATTTTGACAAATGCGTAGTGTAGTATCCACAATTATAGTATCATAAGAATAGTTTCACTACCCTAAAAAACTCCCTATGGATCGTGTATTCAGTCCTCTCTGTTCCTTCTAACTCCTGACAATTACTCATTTTTTCACTGTTGTTACAGGTTTACCTTTTCCAGAATGTCATGTAATTGGAACCATACAGTGTCTTAGTCTTTTCAGGCTGCTATAACAAAATACCACAGACCGGGTAGCTTAATTTATTTATGGGGATAGTCTGGTGGAGGCTCTTTAATGCATCACAGACTTCTCATATTCTCACGTGGCCAAAAAGCTAGATCTATCTAGAGCCTCTTTCAAGAGATGCTAATATCTTTCATGAGGGTTCTACTTTCATGATGTAAGCTACCCCCAAAGGCCCCACCTACCAATAACATCACTTTTAGGGGTTAGGATTTCAAACGGGAATTTGCAGGGAAACAAACATTCAGACCATAGTGTATAGTAAGTAGCTTTTTCAGACTGGCTTCTTTCACTTAGCAATATGCATAGAAGATTCACTCATATATTTTGTAGGTTGAGTGTTCATTTATTTTATTACTAAATAATATTCCATTGTGTAGAGGTACCATAGATTCTTTATCCATTCACCTATTGAAAGATATCTTGGTTGTTACCAGTTTGGGGCAATTATGAATAAAGCTGCTATCAACATTCATGTGCAGATATTTTCAAAAATAAGTTGGGTATGTATCTAGGAGTATGATTGCTGGATCATATGGTAAGCCTATATCTAGGTTTCTAAGAAACTTCTACACCGCCCTCCCAAGTGGCCGTACCATTTTGCATTCCCACCAGTAATGGAAGAGCAGAAACTCCTGTAGGTCTGCATCTTCAGTAGCGATTCATATCGTCAGTTTTTGGATTTTAGCCATTGTTATAGGTGGGCAGTGCTATCTTATTGTTATTTTAATTTGCAGTTCCCCGATGACAAATGATGTTAAGCATTATTTCATATGATTATCTGCTGTCTCTATATCTCCTTCGGTGATGTATTTGTTCAGATATTTGCCCATTTTTAAAACCTGGGATGTTTTTTTGTTTTCTCATTGTTACATTTTAAATTTCTTTATACATTTTGGACAGAAGCCTTTTATGAGACATGTGTTTTATAAATATTTTCTTTCAGTCAGTGGCTTGTCTTTTCCTTCTCTTAACAGTGTCTTTTGCAGAGCAGAAGCTTTTAATTTTACTAAAGTTCAACTTAGCAATTTTTATGAAGATCATGCTTTTGGGTGTTCTATCTAAAAACTCATCCTCAAAACCAGGATTTCCTAGATATTGTCCTATGTATTCTTAAAGGAGTTTTGTAGTTTTGCATTTTTCATTTAGGTCTATAATCTATTTTGATTTAATGTTTGTGTAAGGTGTTAAGTTCTGTGTCTAGGTTCTTTGTTTTGGATGTCCAGCTTTTCCAACACCATTTGTTGAAGAGACTGTTCTTTTTCTATTGAATTGCTTTTTTTTTTGTTTTCAAAAATCAGTTGACTGTATTTGTGTGGGTCTATTTCTGGACTCTTGATTACATTAAATTCATTTATTTGTCTATTCTCTTGCCAATGCCAATGCCATGTGTCTCAATTATAGTATCTTTACAATAAGTCTGTAACCTGGGCAATGTGAGTCCTCCAACTTCTTTCTTTTTTCCTCTTCAGTATTGTGTTGGCTTTTCTACTTCTTTTGCCTCCGTATAAGCTTTAGTATCAGTTTGTTGATATCTAAAAAAAATTAGATTTCTGAGATTTTAATTGGGATTGCATTGAATTTATATAAATAGTTGGAAAGAATTGACATCTTAATATTGTCTTCAAGTCCATGAACATGCAATATCTTTTCATTTAATTAGAATATCTCTGAACGTCCTTCATCAGAGTTTGCTAGTTTTCTGCCTGTAGTTCACATACATCGTTTGTTAGATTTATACTGAAGTATTTCATTTTTGGTGCTATAGTAGATGATAGTTTTTAAATTTTCAAATTCTAATTATTCATTGCTGGTACATAGGAAACCAGGTGACTCGTATATCGACGTTGTATCCTGCAACTTTGCTATATTCACTTATTCAGGAGCTTTTTTTGGTTAATTCTTTGGGATTTTCTACAGAGATAATCATATCATCTATGAATAAAGACTTTCCTTCCCAATTTTTGGTTTTTATTATTGCACTAACGTATGTATGATGTTGAATAGAGGTGGTGAAAGAAGATGTCCTAACTTTGTTCCTATTCTTAGGGAGGAAAGTGTCTAGTCTCTCACCATTAAGTATGATGTTAGCTGTAGATTTTTTGTAGATTTTCTTTATCAAGTTCAGGAAGTTCATCTCTATTCCTGGTTTGTACATAATTTTTTTAAAGAAGTGGGTGTTAGATTTTGTCAAATGCATTTTCTGCATCAATTGATAAGATGATATGACTTTTCATCATTAGCCTATTGATATGATGCATTACATTGATGTTCAAATATTGTACCAGCATTCTATACCTGAAATAAATACGCTTAGTGAAAATATATCATTCTTTTTATACATTGTTGAATTCAATTTGCTAATACTGTGTGAGAATTTTTGCGCTGAGATTCATGAGAGATGGGAGAGTGTATTTTTTGTTCTTTACTGTGTTTGTATGATGTTATTATTAGGATAATGGTGGTCTCTAGAATTCTCATAGAATTTGAAAGGAAGTGTTTCCTCTGCTTCTGTTTTGTGGAAAGGATTATAGAAAATTGGTATAATTTATTTCTTAAATGTTTGGTGGGATTCACCAGTGCAGTCATCTGAGTCTGGTGCTTTCTTTTTTTGGTAAGATTATTATTAATTCAATTTCTTTAGTAGATATAGGCCTATTCAGATTGGTCTGTATCTTCTTGTATGAGTTGTGGTAATTTGTGTTTTTAAAGTAATTGGTCAGTTTCATCTCTGTTGTCAAATTTGTAAGTATACATTTGTTCGTAGTGTTCCTTTAATTATTGTTTTAATGTTCATGGGATCAGTAATGATGACCTCTACTTTTCTAATATTAGTAATTTTTGTCTTCCCTCTTTTCTTCAGTCAGCCTATTTTCCCTATTGTTTTCCTGTTTCAATTTCATTGATTTATACCGTAATTTTTATTATTTCTTTTCTTCTGTGTGCTTTAGGCTTAAATTGCTCTTTTCTCCAGTTTCTTTTTTTTAATTTTTTAACATTTTTTAAATTTATTATTGAGAGACAGAGAGAGAGCATGAGCATGGGAGGGTCAGAGAGAGGGGGAGATACAGAATCTGAAACAGGCTCCAGGCTCTGAATCGTCAGCACAGAGCCTGACGCGGGACTCGAACTCACAAACCATGTGGTCATGACCTGAGCCAAAGTTGGACACTTAACCACCTGAGCCACCCAGGTGCCCCTTCTCCAGTTTCTTAAGGTGCAAGCTTAGAGTATTGATTTTAGATCTTACTTCTTTTCTGATATAGTCACTTAATACTATAAATTCCCCATAAACACTGTTTTAACTGCACATGACAAATTTCGATATGTTGTATTTTCATTTGTATTTCAAAATATATTTTAATTTCAATTGAGACCTTTACTGTAGAATATCATATAGTTTCAGGTGTACAACATACTACCTCAATAGTCGTATACATTAAAAAATGATCACCATGGAAAGTGTAGTCACCATCTGTCACCATATAATGTTATTACAATATTATTGACTATGTTCCCTAAGCTGTACTTTTCATCCCTGTGACTTGTTTATTTTATAAGTGGAAGTTTATAGCTCTTAATCCCCTTCACTTGTTTCACCCATCCTTCCATCCCCCTCTCTTTTTGCAACTATCAGTCCATTCCTTGTATTTATGAGTCAGTTTCTATTGTTTTATTTGTTCATTTTTTCTTAGGTTCTATGTATAAGTGAAATCATGTGGAATTTGTCTTTTTCTGTCTGATGTATTTCACTAAGTAAGCATAATACCCTCTAGGTTCTTCTATGTTGTTTCAAATGACAGGCTTTGAGACTTCTTTAAACCATATAATATTTCAAATTGTGTTTTTAGGTATCTATATATTTGATAAATTTTCAGATTTTTTTATTGATTTCTAGTTTAATTCCATTGTGATCTGAGAACAGACTTTGTATGATTTCTATTCTTAATTAAATTTGTCAAGGTGTTCTCTTTAGCCAGGAGTATGGTCTTTCTTGAGCAAGGTTTCATGTAAGCTTTAAAGGAACGTGTATTTTGCTGTCATTGGGTGAAGTAGTCCATAGAGGTCAATTAGATCAAATCGATTGTTAGTGATGTTCAGTTCAACTGTAGCCTTACTGATTTTCTGCTGGCTTGATTTATCAATTACTAAAAGAAAGTGTTGATGTCTTCAACCACAGTAGTGGGTTTATCTGTTTTTCCTTTCAGTTCTATTAGGTTTGCCTCATATTTTGTGACACTGTGTTATTAGGTGAAGACACATTAAAGATGGTGAAGTCTTCTTAGAGAATCCACCTTTAGTTAATTATGTACCCTCTTTTTCCCTGATAATCTTCCTTGTTCCGAAGTCTTTTTTGTTAGAAATTGTTATTGACACTCTAGCTTTCTTTTTACCATAGCATGATATAACTTTCTCCATCCTTTTTCTTTTAACCTATCTGAGTCTTTACATTTAAGTGAGTTTTTTTAAGGGTGTTTGGGGGCACGAAATAGAGAGAAAATGGGTGATGGTCACTGAGGAGGGTACTTGTTGGGATGAGCACTGGATGTTGTTGTAGGTAAGCCAATTTGACAATAAATTATATTCATAAAAAAAAAAGTGAGTTTCTTGTAGACAACATGTAGTTGACTCTTTTTTATTCACTATGACAATTTCTGTCTTTTAATTGGGGCATTTGAGTTATTCACATTTAAAGGGATTACTGATATAGTTGGATTAATATAAATATGTATCTAACATGAGACATATCTAGCACATTGGTAATTTTTCTGTTTTTGTTTGATCTTTTTTTTTTATCTTTTCATGCCTTCTCTGATTTTAGTTGTGTATGTTTTTTTGGTTCTATTTTATCTCTTCTTTTAGCATATCATTTATACTTCTTTTACAGTTTTGTTGTGATGATTGTCCTAGGGTTTTCGATATATATTTTTAACTAATCTATACCTACCTTCAAATAATGCTGTACTGATTCACATGCAGTACAAGTATCTTATGAGAGTGGTGTTCCCAATTTCTCCCTCCCGTCCTTTAGGACATTGTTGTTGTCAGCCATTGCATTTACCTATATGCTCTAATCACCCAACACATTGTTGCTATTATTTAAGGAATTACCTTATTGATCAACGAAAAATAAAAGAATGTATTTTACCTTCATTTATTCCTTCTTTAGTGTTTTTCTGTTCTTCATGTAAATTTGAGTTTCTGACCTATTTCATTTTCACTTTCCCCAAAGGACTTCTTTAAATATTTCTGGGGCGCCTGGGTGGCTCAGTCGGTTGAGCGTCTAACTTCGGCTCAGGTCATAATCCCGTGGTCTGTGAGTTCGAGCCCCGTGTCAGGCTCTGTGCTGACAGCTCAGAGCCTGGAGCCTGCTTCACATTCTGTGTCTCCCTCTCTCTCTGCCCCTCCCCGACTCATGCTCTGTCTCTCTCTGTCTCAAAAATAAATATATATTAAAAAAAAGTTTAAAAAAATATTTCTTTAGGGCAGATCTGCTGGTGATACATTTTCTCCATTTTCATTTCTCAGAGAAAGTCTTTATTTCTTCTTCAATTTTGAAGGATAATTTTGTTGGATATGGAATTCTAGGGTGGTGTTTTTGTTTTAGCGTTTTGTTTTTTTAACACTTAATTTTTTTAAAAGTTTGTTTATTATTTATTTATTTAATATTTATGTTATTTTTGAGAGACACAGAGAGACAGAACGTGAGTGGGGGAGGGGCAGAGAGAGAGGGAAAAACAAAATTCAAAGAAGGCTCCACGCTATGAGCTATCAGCACAGAGCCTGATGCAGGGCTCAAATTCACAAACTCAACTGATCCTTGACTGAGCCACCCAGGTGCTCCCCACTCTTTATTTTTAACCACTGTAAATATTCATTTTTGATTTCCTGATGAGAAAACACTGTAATTCTTATCTTTGTTCCTCATTATGTGTGGTGTTATTTTTTTCTCTGACTTCTTTCAAAATTTTCTTTGGTTTTTGGTTTTCTGAAGTTCCACTGTGATATACCTAAGTGTAGATTTTTTTCGTACTTCCCCTGCTTTGGTGTTCTCTGAGCTTTATTTGTAGTTTGGGGTCTGTCATTAAATTTGAAAGTTCTCAGTCATTATTACTTTAGGCAGTTTTGATGTTTCTTTCTCTCTTCTTCTTTTGGTATTCTGCATTTATTATACCTTTTGAAATTGTCCCATGGTTCCTGGATTTTCTGTTTCCTGTTTTGTTGTGGTGGTGGCGGTTGTTATTTGAGATGGGGGGCAGAGGGTTGTTTTGCTTTTTCACTTCAGGTTAGGACACTTCTGTTAACCTGTCTTCAAGCTCACTAATTTTTTCCTCAGCTGGGTCCAGACTACTAACAAGTCCATCAAAGGTACTCTCCATTCCTGTTACAGTTTTCTTGGTTTCTAGTATTTTCTTTGATTCTTTCTCAGAGTTTCCATCTCTCTGCTTACATTGCCCTTCAGTTCTTGCATAAGTCCAATTTTTCCACTGGAGTCCCTTAACATATTAATAATAACTATTTTAAATTGCTCATCCTGTAATTCCAAAATCTCTTTCATTTCTGGATCTGGTTCTGTTATTTTCTCTCTCTTCAGACTGTGTTATTTTATTTTTTTGTTTTTGCCTTTTAAACATAATTTTTTATTGGAAAAATTGTGTAATTTTTTATTGGAAGCTCAGCATATCATATTGGATAATAAAAACTGAGGTGAATTTCCCTTAAGTGTGAAGTTTTATCTTCTAGGGCTGGGATTTGGGCCCAGTTCAATGTTTGCTTTCCCTGGAGATCCTGGAGGCCTCGGATTCACTTATTTTTCTTTGTTTGTCTCATCTGTTTTCTTTAGACTTTCCTAAAAGCTGCTCTTGGTATCTTGCAGCTCTTTTAGCTGTAATCTGTTGCCATTATACTGAGACCGTGTTCCTATGGTGGGAAGTTTTATGTGCGAGGAAAACATTCAGTAATTTCAGTATCCTAGGAGGCCAGTGTCCCTGTACTGTGACCTTCCTATGTGTTTCTTAGACTTTTAATCATTATTTAGGTGAAAGTGGATGCTAGAGGGACACGGAGTCAGGAAATGCCCTTCCCACAAGTGGAACAAGACTTGGTAAAGTATTTTTACCCTTGAGAGTAGCAGGCCTTTCTTGTAGAAAAGGTTCTGTTCACATCTCACTATGATTACTCTCCCTCCCCCTGCCACTGCCATCAAGTGATATTTCTAGGCTCTTCACCATGAGAATCTGGTGGTGTTCTTAAAGGTAAAACATACCAAAGTATGAGGGCTTCCAAAGACTGTGGCCCTGTGCTCAGGCTAGTTCATACCCAGTTTCCAGCAATTCATCATACTTGACATTGTGAGTGTTCTTATCCCTTTGTGTCTCCAGAAGCTTCTCCAGGTGAGCAGATCTCCTCTGTGACTCTCTAGTTCCACCTTTACCTTCAGATTTCTGGGTTGCAGTCTGTGCTGAAAACTTTGCTCCCCAAGGGGCCTAAGAAAAGTTGTCGATCTTCACTTTGTTATGTGTTTTTTTCTGGTTGTAAGGATGGGAGTGATTACTTCAAACTCTTTACATGTCAGAGCTGAAATTGGTTATCTCTGTTTAGATAATTAAAGAGAATTTTGTAACTCGTTATGAATTCCTTGTACGTAGGTACAGGTGAATTAGTACTAAAGTACTCATGTTCGACTGTCAAATGGATGGCAGTAATTAGTTTGGATAGTTGGGGATTCAGAGAGTTCTTCCATAATTGGCAATCTTAATAGTTCCTTCGATCTAGATGTCCTTGTGTTACCGCAGAGGAAACTAGGACTATCTGAGCTTCTTGTTTAAAAAAACTAGTTTTTAAATTACAGGTCTGGCTTAGGCTTTCCCTGACTCATTTTTACTAGTCTGTAATGAAAACAGCCTGGAAGTTAATAGAACTCAGAAGACCTGTGTAATGAAATAAATACATGCATTTGTTCTTTGTTTCTGATTCCTGACACTTAGTGCCTAAGACCTTTCTAAACTCCTGAGTGACAAGAGAATCTTGTACCCTGTTGGGATGACTCTTGGCTCGGAGCCTCTAGATAGCTTAAGGAGTGGAAGCAGGTCTCCAGAATGACCAACTTTATATTAGAAGATTGGAACTTTCAGGAACTCCGCCATCCTCCTGGGGCAGCTGAGGAGTTAGGGAGGTTAGGTTTAATCAACAGTGACCAACAATTGAATCAGGTGTGACTTCATTAGAAACCCCTAAATAATGGGGTTTGGAAAGCTTCTAGGTTGGTGGACACATTGAGGTACGGGAAAGGTGCTATTCTAGGAGAGAGCACAAACGGTCCACACCCCTTGCCCCCACTGTCACCCTCCCCAAACCTTGCCCTTTGTGTTTCTTCCATTTAGCTGTTCTGAGTTTTATCCTTTATAATAAAGCAGTAAATATAACTAAAGTGTCGTTGTGGTTGTGAACTGTCCTAGCAAATTATTGAACACAAAGAGGGGATTAGGGGGACCTCTGATTTGTAGCCAGCTGGCCAGAAGTACAAGTGTTCCCGGGACTTGTGACTAGCTTCTGACATGGGGGAAGTGGTGTGGGTCTGAGTTTTTAACCTGTAGGGTCTACATTGTGACTAGTTAGTGTCAGACTTGACTTGAATTCTTGGACACTGTTGGTGTCTGAGAATTGCAGAAAACCTCACACAACCTCATGTTTCCATTCATATTGAAATGAAAGAACAGGTAGGCTGTTCTTGCTGTATTCCAATGTCTCTGGTATCCACAGAAGCAATGCCATGCTTTCTGGCACCTCCTCACAGAGTTATTGCTTGGTTTGAGAATATAGTACAGATGTGGAAAGGAAGTATTCTTACTTTCCGTAGCTCAAAAAAAATTGAATAGGTAAATTAGGTGGCATACAGTTAGATTTTAGGATTTGGTTTTACATGTGGGTTTTAGCAAGTTGGCCGCTCTTCGGTAACCATTTTATAGAGGAAAGGGCCTTGTGATGGTAGATGTTCCTGGCAAAAGAGAGCATTCTACACGTAGACGTTGGTTTCCACCGACTCTTTACCACTTTGCCTTCATTTTACTAAGCCAACCGATAGGAAAACAGGATTGTGTGTGGTTAAGAATCTGCCATCAACATACGAACAACTGTCTAGAAACAAGAAACAGTTGCACCTCAGATCGGGAGTTGTTTGTTACCTGTGAGGGCCAAGTTTGGGTGGGCCTTCAGTAAACTCAACCAACACTCTTTTTCAAAGGAAGCCAGCTGTGAAGTGAATTCACACAGTTTCAGAATGGCTTTGCACCTGCCAGGGAAGAGGTCACACTCAGGACATCATCATGAGGGGCTGCCTGGTTTGGTCACTGGCTTATCATCTGACCTCAGCCCCACTTCTTCTCTGTGATCTGTGCTGATAATTCTCTCCATCCCACATGTGTCTTTTCTGGGCTCCTATGTGGCTTTTCTGGACTTTGCTGCTGTGACACTTTCTGTCTCTTTGAGTGGGTTGGTCTCTAAAGCAGTAAGACAAATATTGTAGAAGTCTGTAGCATCTATCCTTGCGTTATGGTCAAACCGCATGTTTTCTGGGCTAGTATAGAAGCATTATTGGAATTATACAATACTGAATTTTCCTCTGGCAAATCTAATACACTTGAGTGTTTTAACAAACCAGCAGTTATGATCATTTTAATGGGAGATTCATGTTCCATTTTGCATATGTGATGAATTTAAATTTGATTGAGTCTTTGAATGTAAGTCCCTAGAGCATACAGATCTAGTTCCTTAATGCTTTGAGGTCTGTCCTTGCCTATTTTTATTAAAATATTTTCTCATTTTAAATTATTGTATTTACTAGGGTATTTTAAAAGGAGCAGTATTTTGCCTGTGGCTTTATAATTAAACTAATCTGATTACTCTGTGTGTGTGTGTGTGTGTGTGTGTGTGTGTGTGTGTGTGTGTGTGTTTATGGGACAGTAGGCAGAAGATATTGGCGAAGTTTTAGGAACAGCAGGCTTAGCATAGCATCTGTAGTCCCACACATTATATATTATTTATGTCAGTAGCTTATGTAGTTTTATGAACTAGTTACTTAGAATAACTTCATTGCACATACCTGGGATTTGAGTTTGGCTATATTGAGGTACACAGTTTAGGCATCAGTTTAGTTCTATTTTAAAAAACCAGGCTGTTTTGCGTAAGTATCAAACTGAAACAGCTTAATTCTTTATTTCTTTTTCAAAAGTTCTTTTGCAAAACTACTTTGATTTTGTGTTTAATAAAATACTTAAAAAATTTGGCAGAGTTATGCTTACATATTTATTTGTTTTATATTTAGGTAAATATAAAAAAACAACTAGACTTTGTTCAGTTTTGCTACATAACTGGTCCTTTGTTATAGCATTAATTTGCCTTATGACTTAAGTTTATGTGTCCTCTTTTAAAAATGTAGGAACTAAGGTTTCTCAAACATAGGGAGATTTTAAAATCTGGCTACATGGCAGAGAGCTAGGATCTGAACCTACATCTTTCCATCTTTTATCTTTTTGTTTTTGTTTTTACTTTTAATTGTGGATAATTTCAAATATATACAAAGGTAAAGAAAATAGTGTATTGGACTTTATGCACCCATCAGTCAACTACAGCATCCCCTGGCCATTCTTGTTTCAGCGGATACCATTTGTCCCCTGGATTGTTAAAGCAAGTCTGAGACATCTTATTATTTCATTTCAAAATACTGAAGTTTGTATCTGTAAAGGAAAAGAATTCCTTTTACAAAATGATAAAGTCACAAAGCCATTACCACACCTAATGAATACCAGTAATTTGTTTTTTCATAAAATATCCATGTTCAGATTTCTCAAACTGTATCTATCTACGTCTCTTAAGTCTCTTTCTCTTTTGTTTTATTTTTTTTTTCCTGGACCTGATGAGGGGCTGCTAGAGCCCACACAGGCCTTGTTATCCCTTAGGATATATACCACTAGAGAGATTAGAGTGAAATTACTTATTTTAAGGTCACCTTAAAACCACTCTCTGTGGTTGAGCCACCAATCCAGTATACTAATTTATGTCATTTTGCTTTTAATTTTAGGGGTTTATTTTTCAAGTTTTGATTTAATTTTGTGTCATGATCATATAGAATAT
Organism: Paguma larvata; assembly: GCA_030068075.1. NCBI lineage: Eukaryota > Metazoa > Chordata > Mammalia > Carnivora > Viverridae > Paguma > Paguma larvata. Next base: position 121,791,117 of record CM057827.1, on the reverse strand, counting down.
TTACTGTTACCAAGTTAGATCTATACAAGAAAGGATTTTAGGAGAATTCTGGTTGTCATCCTGTCCCCTTTATCCTGTTTCTATTTCCTTCTTCCTCCCCCCTCTTCCCTCCACCCCTATAGCAACCAGTCTTATGGGTTTTTGCTTTGTACTTTCATCTAAAAATTATAAGCCTGTGTGTGTACTCTATACATACTGCATGCACATTTGCATACTAGACACACCGTCTTAGCTCTTGGTTTGTAACTTAATGATCTATCCTGGGGACAAGTCTATATATAGCATTATATAGAGATGTTTCTCCTGCTTTTTACAGCTGCACATGTGAGAGGTATTAACCGTTGTCTATGACACAAGTTACACCCTCTGCCCTAATTTATCACTTGTCTTTTTTATTTACTTCCGGTGGTTTTTTTTTAATATGTAAAGATTCTAATTTTTACATAGTTAAATTTCTTATTCTTTTTCCTTATTTCTTTGGATTTTGAGTAATTGGAAGTATCTCTCCAATTGTAGGTTATAGAGGAACTCCCTATTTTCTTCTAATAGTTAAATGAATCTGTCTACCTTCTCCTCTCTCTCTCTCTCTCTCTCTCTCTCTCTACTTTTCCACTTACGTTTCTGATCAATTTAGAATAATCCTGATATAATTTGCGTAAAACAGATCTATCTTTTCCCTTTTCCATATGACTACCTGGTTCTATCGATACCACTTACTAGAAAGTCTATTTCCCCCTCAGTGGCTTTAAACAACACTGTTTTCATATTCTAGGTTCCCGTAGACAAATACGTCTATTTCTGGATATTTCAGTTCTGTTCCACTGGTATGTCAATTCATACACCAATATTATGCTGCTTTGATACTAAAGGCCTTTATAACATACTTTAATATATGGTAGGTTATCCTTCCTTGTTGTTACTCAGTGATGGGATGTTTTTTTTAATTTTATAATAGTTTATTTTCAAATTGGTTTACATATAACACCCAGTGTTCATCCCAACATGTGCCCGTTTTTAATGCCCAAGTGATGGGATGTTTTTATTGATATGATATTGAATTTATAGATTAACTTTGAGAAGACTGACATCCCTGATGTTAACTTTTCTTGTCTAAGAACATGGAGCATCTTTTCATTTATTTAAGCTACTTTCTTTTTTTTTTTTTTTTGAGCATTTTGTAATTTTCTTTATGTGGGCTTCAGATTTCTTGTTATGTTGAAAGGGATGGTACTTATTTATCTATTTTACTTTTGTAAATGTGGTCTTTTCCTCTATTACATTTTCTAACTGTTATCTTTGCTGTGAATGAACATTGTTTTGTATATTTATTTTACAACCTGTTTTTTTAACTAAGTTTTCTTTTTGTGTGTGGGTGTACTAGTTTTGATGGATTCTTTTTGTTTTCCAAATATATAATCATATGCTCTGCAAATAAAGATACTTTAACCTCTTCTTTCACAAACTATATGGATCCAGTCTATTTTTCTTGTCCAACTGATGGGCTAATCCCTTGAACTCAGTGTTTAAAAGTAGTACACATGGTGGGTACCCTCTTCTTGTTGCACAGTTTAGCAGAAAAGCCTCTAATTATCTGTTGGCTTTTGTGGTGATGTGTTAGTTGTATTTGTATATATTTTCTATTATGCTGGATGTAACTTTATTATTTCTCTTAATTCCTGTTTTTCTTTTTTAAGTGCTTTTCATATGAACGGATGCTGAATTGTTTACATATCTTTGCTGTATCTTAGAGATGAGCATATGATTTTTCTCCTTAGCTCTGTTAATGTGAGGAATGTACTTCCTAATGTTAAATCATTCTTGCATTTCTGGAATGAACTGCATTTGGATTAATCTTTGTCTTCCTGAATCTGCAGGCTTCCCTGATTTTATCTGCATCTGGTCTTAGTCTGGCTTGTATCTTCAATGCCTAAAAATGCCGTGTGTGTGTGTGTGTGTGTGTGTGTGTGTATCTAAGGAATATTGAATGGATTTTTTTTCTTTTTATAGTAATGATTATATGCGTGTGTATGTGTAAATATATATATTTAGAGAGAGAGTGGGGTAGAGGGGCAGAGGGAGAGGGAGAGAGAATTTTAAGAATTTTAAGGCTCCACACTTAGCATAGTCCCAATGTGGGGCTTGATTCAGTGACCCCGGGATCATGACCTGAGCCAAACTCAAGAGTCAGATGCTTAACTGACTAAGCCACCCAGGCACCCCAGTAATGATTATATTTTTAAAGACAAAAACAATGCATATTTCTACTAAAATAAGCAACATAGAAAAGTAACAACAGCAGAATTACAGTATCCAGAAATGATCTATTTTTTCATATTAGGTGGCCATAATTCAGAAGTCTCTCAATGGGTATAATGACAAAAGACAAGAGCTACAAGGGAATAACACTATGTGTTTTAAATAATCGTTTTTATTTGACATTAACAGAAGAAGTTCTGAGGTGAAATTAAAATTAATTCTGAACTTCAGATTGGGCTCCTTCATGGTAAGACACATTCGTTTCTAGACTTAAGGAAAAAAAACACCTCCCAGCCACCATTCAGATCCCCTTCATTGTAATTAATCACATATCACTTTCCTCCTCCACGAAATTACTGTGGCGATCTCACGCTTTCCCCTGTGCCAGTACTGTGATTTTCACTTACGTCTACTCTGTTCCTCGCTGTTTTCAAATTATTTATTAGATGTGCAATGGTGAGGGTTTAATTCTCACTTTGTAATTGGTTTCCTCAGTTCTGTCCCTCGCGTCCTGTAAGAGCACTCTCTTCGTTTATCACCTTGAGTGCTTCTGGTGTTGGATTTAAATTCTTATTAGGATCTTAGGTTCCATGAAGCGCTTGTGGGGAGCTTCTGTTTCTTGGTTTATGTTTTCTTCCTGGTTGTCAAGCTTTGTTTTCACAGTCCTTCTGCCTCTGTTTGTTTACTTGCTTGCTGTAGCAGTGGATGTTTGTACACGCACCTGCCAACACTCTGTCTCGCTCACGTGCAATGCCACTGGCTCTGTCCCTGTGTTTCTTGGCTCTCATCTGTGTGACTCCTATAGCCCTCACCCGGTTTATTATCCCCTGTCAGGGACAGATGTTGCCTGCCAGCCTTTTTTTCTAGCCTCCAGGGGAAGATGGGATAGCCCACGTAGGCTGAGCATCACCATTGCAAAGGCCCTGGGGTCTTACTTTTCCTTCGGAAACCCCATGAAATGTCCCCTTGGTGGAGCCCTGGTGGGTCTCACTCCTGTGAGCACTGGCTCATCCCTTCAATCTTGCTTGGCCCTTTCTTCCTCTGTTGAGGCTGTTGCAGGTTGGTGAAAAAAGACCACCAGACGCCAGATAGACGTGAGGCAAGTTTTTATTTACAGCCGGGCCAAACCTGAACCCCTGATCTTAAGGAGTAATTGCAGAGAATGGCCCTGAACAAAGGCAGCAGTGGGATTATATGGATTTCAGCAAGTTAGAGTGTGTCATCATTTAGTTAACCAATTACAATTGACTCACAGACGATAGTTTTGGCGTGAATCCATCAACGTAAAGTTCTTTGTCTTAAGATGACCAATCATAGTTAGACACTTAAGATACCATGGGACAGTGTGTACATGACTTTTAGCATGCTGACTCCTTCAGGCTAACCCATTTGTAGCAAATTTTCTAACTTGGCAAGCAGCGAGGTTACAGAAGCTGAGCAAAGCGGTTACAAAGAAGACTTTTATAGACTTTCTGGAACACAGTGTTCTATGGTCATATTGCTGACCTACAACAGAGGCATGAGATACACTGTATGGGCTTCTATCCCAAAGGGATTTTAAAACAATCTTTCCTAGAGCCACCTACCTCCAACTCTGTTCATATTGTTACTGGACAAAGAACTGATTCTCAGGTTCAACTGCTCCCTGTTTGAATATCAATACTCGAGAGACAAGGATGTTGGGAAAGGAAAGGTTGGTTTCTTTATTCAAGGAGGCCATAAACCTGGGAAAATGGTTGATTAAAATCTCAAAGACCGTCTTCCCCATGAAGGGAAGCTGCAGGGTTTTAAAGGGGAAGGCATGGGATAACGGAGGGCTGGGGAGCTGCGGGCAGGAGAAACAGTGCCCTGGCAGTTAGTCCTCTGTCGACACGACCCTGAACAGACTTGCTGGCATTGGCGGCAGCTGTTTTCTTTTGTAGTCAGGCCTTATGTTCTGGCCTTATGTGTGGTCTTTCACTCCTCAAGGCCAGTGGTCTGAAAATCTCCAGAAAGCAACTTAGTTCTGCTACAGATCGAGGGACTTAGGTCAGCAAGCAAGGAGTGCATAAGCTTCAAGCAAGTTCACCCTTCAGACCAGTTGGAGTGCTGTTACAAGGTCACTTCAGACTTTCAGGGGTTACTGAGAACTCTCAGGACTCTATTTAACTTCTGTGGTCATGGTGACTTTCAAAGGTGAGGGCGGGTAAGGAACAAAACACTGTTGGAACCTCGTCTTCTTTCACTTATTTCTGTCCCCAGTGTCCCCTCTCCAGTTCAGATATAGTGCCTTTCTCTTCCTTTTTTTTTTTTTGGTGTGTGCTTTAAAATGTTTGCCCTGTGTATTTCACGAAGAGCCAGAAGAAGGCCCTGTGGTCTTGCCTCCTACGGGTATTTAGGTGAGCTCCCAGGCCCTGTGTTTCCTTCTACATTCAGTTACTTACTGAGGCCAGTGTGGACACTGAGTGTCCGGAGTTCTGAAAGGCTCAGCATGTGTCACTGTTTTAATCTTTACCACTGTCTTTTGTGATAGGCATTACTATTAAACATGCTTATAGGTAAGGAAACTGAAGCCATAGAAGTCAAGCAACGTTTACTTGATTTGAACACAGAGAACCCTGATGTGGAGCCTGAAGTGTTTTGTACAATGCTGCCTCTGTGTGAAAACACAAGAAGGAATTTCATGTCATGGAAGCCAGTTACTGAGACAGTGATGGCAGTTCCCAACATGTGAGCAGGCATTGGTGTTGCAAGAACTGAAAATGTTCTTTAAAGAAATTACTCTGGGAACTATCAGTATTACCACTCTCAAATTAATGACTTTCAAGTGTGTTTTTTCTGCTATAATTCAATCATTCTGCAAATAGCTTCCTAGTAGACGCCAGGAAACTGCCCAGGGTGCTTTACAAATATAAATCTTTCACCCTTCCCACTGACCTGCAGGAGGCTCTGATCTTTCTTTGTGTGACTCATGAATAAAGTGGAGGTCAGAGTGAAATGAGGAGATTCCATAGGGTCGCCTGGCTGGTGTGGGGGGGGTACTGGATTCAAGTCCAGGTTCACGTGGTCCCTGAGGCCATACTCTTTGAATGATGCTCCATGGCCTGAGGTTAGGTCATCGAACTTTTGACAGTGAGTTTTGAAGAGCCCTCTGCTTTACCTGGGAACAGTCTTCACCATCTTTTTTTTTTTTTTTTAAGAGAGAGAGAGCACACATGCAAGAATGGGAGTGAGGGGCAAAGGGAGAGAAAGAGAGAATCTCAAGCAGGCTCCATGCTCAGCATGGAGCCCATTGTGGAGTTCAATCCCACGACCCTGGGATCATGACCTGAGCTGAAATCTATAGTTGGATGCCCAGTTAACTGTGCCACCCAGGCGCCCCTAATCTTTACCATCTTTAACGAAAGTGTCAAAACAAGTCCCCACCCTTTTAAACAAGCATCAGAAGGGAAATTGTTGGAGCAGCAGTGTACAAAAGAAGTGATATGTAGGCAGGAATCTTGGGGGAATAAATTGACTTAATTTTCAACTGTGTCCCCCCAAAAAATAATATAAGTATATGAAAACATTATTACGTATTAGTTGATATTTAACCCAACATATTGTTTTCTCTTCTGAAGTAAAAAGTAGAAGTAAAATCTTCTTAATAGGTATCTTAGTCAGCTTGGGCTTCCATAACAGAATGCCATAGACTGGGTAGCTTAAAACCTGAAATCTATTTTCTAAGTCCCAATTGGATTCTGATGAGATTCCGCATCCTGACTTGTAGATGACTGCCTTCTTGCTGTGTCCCTATGGGGCTGTTCCCTGGTGATCTCTCTCTCTCTCTCTCTCTTTTTCCTATAAAGGCTACCAGTCCTATCAAATTAGAACCCTTCCCTTGTGACTCATCAAACCTTAATGATCTCCTTAAAAGCCTCCCTCCGGAAGTAGTCACATTAGGGGTTAGAACTCCAACATATGAGTTTTGAGAGGACACAATTCAGTCTATAGAAATAAAGAAGTTTTTTTTTCAAAATCTCATTTCTCTCTTTTATCTTTTTTTTTTCTGCTGTATTTATATTTTATCCATTTTGCAGCTGGATTATAAACACCAGTGGGAAGGATGTGCGTGTACGTGTCTGATCTACAAACTACCCAGCATATTGTTCTTTTTTTTCTTTTTTAATTTTTTTTTAACGTTTATTTATTTTTGAGAGACATAGAGATAGAGCATGAGCAGGGGAAGGGCAGAGAGAGAGGGAGACACAGAGTCTGAAGCAGGCTCCAGGCTCTGATGAGCCATCAGCACAGAGCCTGATGTGGGCCTCGAACTCACAGACCGTGAGATCATGACCTGAGCTGAAGTCGGCCGCTTAACCGACTGAGCCACCCAGGCGCCCTCTTTTTTTTTTTTTTTAATTTATTTATTTACTTTGAGAGAGACAGAAAGAGAGCACATGCACAAATAGGGGAGGGCAGAGAGAAGGAGAGACAGAATCCCAAGAGGCTCCACACCATCAGCAGAGCCTGATGAGGAGCTTGAACTCACGAACCACAGGATCTTGACCTGATCAGAGATCAAGAGCTGGGCATTTAATCGACTACACCATCCAGGTGCCTCTATTCTTAGTTTTTTACTGTCAGGTGATAATTATCATGGAAAGTAATAAGGGTGCTCGGTATATTCAGATTACTTAAAAATTTGAGTATAATTTTGAATATTTTATATGGTAGTTGAAAAATAACATTCAATCAACTTTTAAAAAAATTTTCTTTAATGTTTATTTATTTTTGAGACAGAGAGAGACCGAGCATGAGTGGGGGAGGGGCGGAGAGAGAGAGAGACACAGAATGTGAAGCAGGCTCCAGGCTCTGAGCTGTAGGCACAGAGCCCAACGCGGGGCTCGAACTCACAGACCGCAAGATCATGACCTGAGCTGAAGTTGGACGCTCAACCGACTGAGCCACCCAGGCACCCCAACTTTTAAAAGGTGTGTCCATCAAGAAGAGGTTGTAAAGCAACCAAAGTATTTATTTGGGGTCCTTGGGATTACACTCCCAGAGACACAAAGTCTAGTGACAGGGAAAGTGTGCTTCACATTGCTAGCAGGAAGTGCAGGTTTGCAAAGGCAAAACCCACCAGGTTACATAACTTGTTTTGAAAGAATTAAGATTGGTGCTGGCAGAGTTTAAACTAACAGGTGTTACATTATCTCTAGCTCAGTCCAAAGTAGAAGGATGTGTTCCAAGAAGTGGCAGAGTTGCAACTGATTCAAGTGAAAAGTTCATGGTGTTCCGGAAATTGAAACAGAAGAGGTGCATGGGCCTTACTTCCTCAACCTCTTCTCAACTCTATTTTGAGTGACTCTCTTCACAATGCTTATTTTATCTTGAAACTCCTTCCACAGGTGGCTGTTCATATTTTCATTCTACCAGATCAGATAGTCATCCTGTGTCTTTTTTATAAGAGAAAGGATAGGGTGCTATCCTGTATTTTTTTTATAAGAGAAAGGATATGGTTTTAGTAGAGAGATACATTTGGAATTTAATGTTCTCATTTAGTTACAGAAAACTAGAGAGAACCGCTGCTTTAAACAGTTGGGTTCTTGGCAGATGAACTTACAAAAGAATATTGCCAGTTTTTTTCCCCCCCTGTGGGTCGTAGGTGCCTTGATATAACATGCTCTTGGGGAAAAAAAAATATATGAGACAAGTATAAAAAACTGGCTCAGTGAGATCAGAAAGGAAAGTCTATCTTTTTAGAAATGTGCTAAACTCTGTAAGTTTTAATTAAAACTCAGACATTTTTACATGGTATTCTAAACTTGTTATACTTCGCTTTTCCCTTGAAAAAAGATACCTCTTTCTTCTCTGTAAATGTAACTATCCTGGTGTCTTAAATCTTCCAGCCATACAGGATCACCATATCCTTTAATATTCAAGTGAACCTGTTCACACCCCAGTGTCCTGCATTTAGGAAACCCAGCACGCTCTGTCCCTCTCCTCCTTCCCCAAGGACTGCTGTACCTGGCCCTGGAGATTCTCCTGGTCACCCTGACTGCAGTTTCATGCCTCTCCTGAATGCTCAGGCTCTCCTTAGCACTGGGTCTCCCATGACCAGCCTGTACCTGTTGCATTTGCCCCAGCCTGGACACTGCTCCCTATCTCAAAGGACCTGACACATGTGACAGCAACCCGTGGGGTACTAGCCACACTGCCTGGCAGTTCTGGAACTCTTCCTGCATTCTTGCGATCACCACATTGCAAATCTAGTGGTCATCTTTGGCTCATCTATCTTTCCATGTGGTTTCTAGAGCAGTAGAAACCCCTACATCACTGGCTGCCCCCTCTCAGCCTCTCTGCTGCCTCTTTCTCCTGAAGGGAGAAAAGGGAGAGCCAATTCCTGAGTGTTGCTCTCTGTCCATGTTCTCTCGTTATGGTGGCTTCAGCTAGACCCATGGCCTGAAATACTATCTCTAGTTCAGCTTCTTTCTTAGGCTCCTACAGACTCATGTGTGCAACTGCCCAGTCACCGTCTTTATACAGATGTCTGGTAGGCATCCCTAATTGAACACATCCAAAGCAGAAGTCTTCATTTCCTGCTCAAGTCCGTTCCTCTTAGCCCTTTTCCACATGAGTAACTGATACTGCCATTTACCCTGTTGCCCAGACCAAGCATTTAGCAGTCTTCCTTGACTGCTTTTTCTCTCTCTGCAGGTCCATCAACAAGACTCATTAGCTCTCCCTCCATGATATACCCAGAATCCCACTCCTTCTCACCACCGCCACCATGACTTCCCTAGTTGAAGCCACTAAAACCCCTTGCTGCATTAACACAGCTGCAATACTATCTACCTAATTCCACTCTGCCCTCTAAGTCTGTGAGCCACATAGATGTCTCAGCAGTCATTTAAAAACTTAAGTCACATCACATCACTCCCCAGTTCAAAATTCTCATGGATGCTAGGCTCACCCAGAATATTAATCTGAATATCAATCCTCATCCTGCCCTCCAAGGCCCTGTATGATTTGCCCCTTGGCCACCTCCTGGACCCTCTCCTTCTGCACTAGCCACCCTCACCTTCCTGCTCTTCCTTGTGCAACCACGTGCCTTTCTTTCTCAGGGTCCATGTGCATGCTGTTCTTTCCCCTGCCATGCTCTTCCACGAGATCTTACTCTGGCTTTCTCCTTCTCTTCTGTCAGCCTACTGCCCAAGTGACAGCTCTACACAAAGGCCGTCCCTAATCACACTACCTAATATACTGTCCTTGCCCCAGATGATTTTTATGCAACAAAATCTAGTTCTCACTCTCCTTTGCTTCATTCTTCCAAAATGAGTAGAGTTGATGAGTGGAAATAGAGATAAGAATTAGGAAGGGAGGGACTCTGTCTTCTAGTGTTGAACACTAGATAAAACCATTGATTTTCTTAAACAAGGAACCAATTCCTTGAGATAGCTTGTGCCTCTTCCCTGATACTTGAGGACAGCTAAAATCATAAAGCTAAATTTTAAAAGCTAAAACATTAAAAATTTAGGTGGTAGTTTTTTCCTTCTGGTTATATAACAAATGGAGAGAAATACTGTTATATTGGTATTCTTACTGTGCTGTCCAGATAATACGCAGTTCTAGAATGCTTGTCAAATATTTTAGGTCCTGTATCTCACGGTTAGCAGGGATTTTCATACTTATGGCAGTGAATTTAAAATATTTTTTAAATTTACGTACAGTAAAATTCACTTCCTTTTAACATACAATTCTATGAGTTTTAACATCTATACAGATCAGTATAACCACCTCCATCACAACCCACCCCCACCCCCCAAATATTCTCTTATGTTGACTCTTTATAGTCAAACTTTGACCCTACTATTAATCCTTGGAAACAAATTATCTGTTCTCCATCCCTATAGTTTTTCTGCTTCCAGAATATCATCTAAGTGCACACATGCAATATGTGCTGTTACGAGACTGGCTTCATTTACATTTGAGGCTCATTCTTGCTGTTGTATATGTAAATAATTTTGTTTCCTTTTATTATAAGGCACTATTCATTCATATGCATGTAACACAGCTGTTTTATCCCTTAACCCATTAATACACCACATATTTCTACTTTTTGGTGGTCATGAACAAAGCTTCCATAAACATTTGTTTATAGGTTTTTGTATGGACACACATTTTCGTTTCTTTCAATGAAATAGGTGGGGTTAGGATGACTGGGTCATATGCAGATGGAACCTCAACTTCGTAACACATGGCCACACTGTTTTATCAGGGTGGCTGTACCGTTTTCATTCCCTCTAACTTGTATGGCAGTCTGGTTGCTCTGCGTCCTCACCAACCTAGTTCGCTTCCTTTGGTCTGCCCTTTAATAGGTGTGCATGTAATAGTATGCTATTTTGGTTTTCCTTTGCATTTCCCAACAACCAGTGATGTACAGTGTCTTTCCTTATGCTTATTTGCTCTCCGTGTATCTTTTCACATAAGAATATCTGTCAACTCTCTTTTTTCATTTTTATAAGAGGGTATTTGTTGGAGATTCTTTACATATTCTAGATGCAAGTCGTTTGTCAGCTATGTGATTTGAAAGTGTTTTCTCCAGATCTGTAGCTTCTCTTTTCACTTTCTTAACAGTGTCTTCTTCCAAGTAAAAGTTTTTCATCACTTCTTTCTCTTTCAGTTGATCAATATTATTTTTTCTTTTAGGGATCATGCTTTTGGTGTTATATCTAAGGATCTCTGCCTAAACCAAGGTTCTGAAGATTTCCTTCTATGTTTTCTTCTAAGACTTTTTTTTAGTTTGATACCTTGCCTTTAAGTCTATGATCCATTTTGAGTTAGTATGATGTGAGGTGTACCTTGAAGTTTATATCTTTTGGCATACAGGTACCAAATTTTCCCAGCACAATTTTTGGAAAAGACTACCCCTTCTCCACTGAATTGCCATTGCACCTTTGTCAGAGTACATCTGGCCACATTTGTGTGAAAAGTTGTTCTGGGCTCTCTGTTCTGCTCCGATGATCTGTTTATCTACCCTTCTCCACTCCCATTTTTTATCAATTACTGTAGCTTTATGGTAAGACTTTAGATCATGTAGTGTGAGCTCTACAAAATTGTTCTTTTTCAAAAGCTGTTTGAGTTTTCTCCTACTTCCAAGGGGCACCTTTTATTTGGTGATCTGACTATAAATGCAGGCTTTTGCATTCCTCCAAGCTTATGTACTTCCCATTAATGCATTTGCCTCAGGGCAGAGTGTGAGAAGAAAGAACCTGGCTGGGGGTAGGGATGGTCAGTGTGGCCATCCTCACCTCCCCCCAAGCCCAACTCCCATCCAGCACCAGCCCCTGTCACTGCAGCTTCCTCACTAAGGTCTCCTCAAGAGGGGCTGAGAAAATCAAAATAACTTGGTCGAACAGTCACTTCTCCTTGTCCCTTTCCAGAGGACTCTGAATAGATAGAGTGAGTTTTTTCTTGGAACTTTTATGTCTGTATAAACATCTAAGAATCTAAGAATCTAAGTCAGGAGATACTGGCAGGAGAAAAAAAAAACTAAAAACAAACAAAAAGTAGAGAATCCATCATCATACGATTCTTTGAGGTTCAGTTTCCTTACTCAGTCTGCCTGCTCTTATTAACTTTTCAGTCCTAAGATCTTTGCTTTATACATGCTGCCCAGGGTTTTGAGTTGTAATTAGTTGGAGAGAGAGGGTGGAATGTACTTGCCCCATCTTAGCTGGAACCAAAAACTCTGACCGAGAAATCTAATAGGAAATGCATCTTTACATTTTATAAGTCATTCATTTATTCATTCATTCATTGTTCAATCATTCAACCACTATTATCACCTTCTGACTACTCGCCCTGTTCTGAGCATATAAGATACATCAGTGAACAGATCAGACAGCTGATATCCTAATGGTGGTGTTGAGTAATAAAATTAAAAGAGGAACGTTGTGGGGCGCCTGGGTGGCTCAGTCGGTTGAGCGTCCGACTTCGGCTCAGGTCATGATCTCGCGGTCTGTGAGTTCGAGCCCCGCGTCCGGCTCTGTGATGACAGCTCAGAGCCTGGAGCCTGCTTCGGATTTTGTGCCTCCCTCTCTCTCTGCTCCTCCCCCACTCATGCTCTGTCTCTCTCTGTCTCAAAAATAAATAAACATTAAAAAAAATTAAAAAAAAAAAGAGGAACGTTGTACGTTAGAAGGTGCTAAGTGCTAAGGAAAAGGAAACAGGTGGAATATAGTACAAATGACTGAGAGAGAGAATGATTAGGGGAGAAGTTGCTATTTTCAATATGGTGGTGACAGCAGGACTCATTGAGCAGGCTATTCTTGGACCAAATGAAGGAATGAGGAAGTGAAAGAATTAGCCATGTGGATATCTGAGAGGAAGGAATAGTCAATACAAAGGCCCTGAGTGGGAGTGACAGGTTCTAAAAACAGCCAGGAGGCCATAGTGGTGAGAGGGAAGTGAGCAAGGGAGGAAGATGTAGAAGATGAGGCTATAGAAGAAAGGAGCAGAAAGGAAAATGTAAATCCTTTTACGGAAGCTGAAGACTTTGACTTTGGTGAAACAGGGAGCTGCTGGAGGATGACGAGCAGGTAGTGACATGGTCTGATTTGATTTAACTTTTTAAAGGATCATCTGACTGCTGAGTAGAGATGAACTGCAGGGGAGGCATGGAAGGAGGAAGACCAGCAAGGGGGCCATAATGGTGTGATGGCTAATTTGTGAGTCAACTTGGCTGGGCCAAAGGTATCCAGATGTTTGGTCAAACATTTTTCTGGATGTGTCTGTGAAAGTGTATTTTTTTTTTTGGATGAAACTAACATTTAAATTAATGGACTTTGACTAAAGCAAATTCCCCTCCATAATGTGGTGGGCCTCATCCAATCAGTTGATGCCCTTAATAGAACGAAGATTGACCTTCCTTGAGTAGTAAAGAGTTCTGTCAGCAGACTGCCTTTGGACTTGAACTGCAACCCTTTCTCAAGTCTCCAGCCTGCTGGCCTACCAGATTTTGGACTCGCCAAGCCTCCATGAATATGTGATCCTGTTCTTTAATACGATCTCCCCCTACTCCCCTCCCCCTCGCCCCCTTCCCCCCTCCCCCTCTCCCCCTCTCTACCACCGTGTGTGTGTGTGTGTGTGTGTGTGTGTGTGTAAACACAAATCTCTCTCGGTGTGTACACACACACACATTCTGTTTGTTCAATTTCTCTGTATAACTCCAATTAATACAAATAGTAACCCAGATAAGAGATGGTGGTGATATGAATCATGGTGGGTAGCAATGGGGCTAATAAGAAATGTAATCTGCATAACTTCCTGGAAGTTTGGATATGGGATTCAGAAAAAGAGAAAGGTCAAAGATGACTCAGAGGTTTTATATAATTTCAACAGAATAACAAATGTGAGAATGCTCTAGAAATCAGGGTGATACTTAATTTAAAAAACAAACTCCTTTGGGATGCCTGGATGACTCAGTTGGTTAAGCATCCAACTTCAGCTCAGGTCATGATCTCACGGTTTGTGGGTTTGAACCCTGCATTGGAGTGCAGAGTCTGCTTGGGATTCTCTCTCTCTCTGCCCCTCCCCTATTTGCGCACGCTCTCTCTCTCTCTTTCTCTCTCTCTCTCAAAATAAATAAATAAACTTAAAAAAAGAAACTTCTTAGAACATATACTGGAAAAGGAGATTCTTTTTTTAAGTTTTATTAATTTATTTTGAGAAATAGGGAGAGAGAGAGTGAGCAGAGGAGGGTCAGAGAGAGAAAGAGAGAGAGCATCGATTCCCAAGCAAGCTTCACACCATCAGCATGGAGCCTGAAACAGGGCTCAATCTCATGAACTGTGAAATCATGACCTGAGGTGAAATCAAGAGTCAGACGCTTAACTGACTGAGTCACTCAGGTGCCCTGAAAAGGAGATTATTTAAAAAAATACTTGCAAAACTGTAAAATACCTAGTCCTAGAATTAGCAAGAAATATTATAACCTATAGGAAAATAAAAACTCCAAAACTCTACAGAAAATCATAAAACATATTTTTAAAAACTTAAATAATAGATAAATAATGTCTTCAATACTAGGAAGATGTCAGTTTTCACTGAGATAACATATAAATGTAATGAATCCCAATTAAAATAGCAACTGGATTGGGATATGTATTGATTTCCTAGGGCTGCTGTAACAAAGTACCACAAACTGAGTGGCTTAAAACTACAGCAGCCATAGGTAGAGAATTGGCCAAATCAGAATTTCCCGGTTGGTATGCTTTGGAACACTGATGTCCCATAAATTAGTTACAGGTGTCTTTGGGTGGCTTGGTGGATTCCCATATCTCAGGTTTCTTGAAAGGGACCCCCAAAGAAGCTGGTACATGCCATGATCTCTGCAGGGAACAATATCGAGCACTCCCTCTACCATCATGATAGTCTGAAACCATGCTGCTCATTGAGGGCCCAGGGCCCATGAAACTGATGGAGGAGTTTGTGTTCCAGCTGTCCCAAAGTTGTGGGTGGGTGGGGTTGCAGGAAGGTCAAGTTCCTGGATGGTGTAGCTATAGTTGATGGCATCAAAATTCTGTCTTCATCTGTATCAGACACTTCTGGTTGTTGAGCTAATGTGTCCTTTTAGTGCTGTCTCTACTAACCACAGGGCAAATAATGCCATAGGGCAAGCAGATTCTGCAAATTACAGTCCCATGATCATGTGGAAATATGAATAATTCTGAAAATATTTGAAATCCATTTGCATTATTAAAAGAGACTGCAATATTACATTTATCAAGAAAAGCAAAATGAAAGCAGCATTCTATTCTTTCAGTATAATTTCATTTGTAAAGTTGTGTAGCTGGAAACACTGTTTTTAAATTTTTATCATCTACCTGTATATTTCTCATAAATAAGGCTATCAAAAATTTAAACAACTCATTATTTAAAAAGCCTTCTAAGAGACTTCTGCTGCCCACCATGGTGGAGTAACTGGTATTGAATTAATCCTTCCACTATGAACAGCTATAACACTGGGCAAAATAAATGAGGCAATTGTTTTATGATCTTAGATAATAAGTGGTGCAAAACTACAATCCTTCAGAAAGGAGAAATTCATAATTGAGTTCTATAGACATCCTAGTTTTCTGCCTCAGGGCACTTTGCACACTACAGTGTAAGGAGATGGAGCCTTAGCAGAGCACAGTCTTCTCACTGAGGTTGTGGGATTGAGACCAGAGTGTAGAGCTGCTAAAGTGAAAGGAGTTTGTAGGGCAGCATATTGGAGAGAGCTGTACATAGAAGAGGCTTCAGAAGTGATTATAAGAGTCCCCAGTTATGGAGCCAAATAATTAAGCTGTACATATGCAGGGTGAGATTCTGCAGGGCCTGACAGAGAAGAACTGTTGGAAGGCAATGAGCTGAACAGATTCCAGAAGTTGCACAACAAGGCAAGGAGTTACAACCATGGGCAGACATCACTGAAAAGCCTGGGCACTGAGCTCACAGCCCAGGAAGCTTCAGACTAGATCTACGTCAGCTCTAGAGTTAGGTTTACTCTAGACTGTGGGTTGGCAATGTATAGTTCATGGGCCAAATATGGTCCTTTTGCCTGTGTTCAACCCATGAGCTAAGAATTATTTTTACATTTTTAAAGCATTATATTTTTAAAAATAATAATGAAGAAATATATTCAACAGAGAACATACATGGCCCACAGCATGTAAAATATTTACTATAGAGGAAAAATTTGCCAATCCCTGCTCTAGACCCATCATAATAAATCTTAAAAAGAAGCTCAAAAGGATTAAGCTGATCCACCAATAAATCAACTACCTGCTGTAATTAAATTAACTCTCTGAAGGAAGAAACTAAAATCCAGATTCTAACAGTATCACATCCACAATTTCCAGCATACAATCAAAACTCACTAGATGAATTCATTAGAGAACAAGTTTCAGATAACCAAAATGACCTGAGACATTGACAAAAGACAGTTAGAAAGCTTTTGCTGGCCAAAATTGGAACAATAACTACCTCAAAAGGAGTAAAATTGCAGAGGAGTTAAACATATTAAATGTGTTTTGATCTATGAGTTCATAATGATCTTTACAAAAAGCAAATTTCTACTCCCAGATGGTGCTAGAGAACCAATTTATTCTCTTGAAGACTAAATAAAGGGAAAGATGTAATCACAGTAGATAAATGGTTCCATCTCCATATGAAAGAATTCAGACTAATAAATGGGGAAGAAATGATATAATTAGAGTATCATCACTTTGCAACCTCTAGTGTATTAATGAATCTAAGCATTGGAGGCCAGATTTGACAAGCTATCTTATGAGTGAATACAGTATGACCTATCATCTTACCGAAGAGAAAGAACCTGAGTCCAATCAGGCCTCTAAATCCTGTTGCTTATTTTTTGTTTTTGTTCTTGCTTATTTATAAGACATTCATGTGAGAAATGAACATTTTGAACTGTACCAAAAGTAGACAATCAGTGAATCCATACAGGGGACTGCAGATGAAATGCCTGAGGTCCTTCAACAGATAAAGTATAAGGAAGAGGGAAGGATTGAGATTAAAAGAGACAAAAAGACATAACAGGTTTTAAAATGAACAGACGAAACTGGAGTATCTTGGGATGCACATTTAGTATTTAAACAATAAAAGAATGCAGCAACAGAATGCACATGGTTCCTAGAACATTTATAAAAATTGGACCCATGCAGGGCAATAAAGCTAGCTTCACCAAATGTCAAAGGTTTGAAACACAAGAGAGTGTGGTCTCTGAGAACAGTATAATTGAGCTAGAACTACATAACCAAAAGCTAACTAGAAAAGCTATGTATTATGGGGTGCCTGGGTGGCTCAGTCGGTTGGGTGTCTGACTTTGGCTTAGGTCATGATCTTGCAAGTTTGTGGGTTCGAGCCCCGTGTCGGGCTCTGTGCTCACAGCTCAGAGCCTGGAGCCTGCTTCAGATTCTGTGTCTCCTCTCTCTCAGCCTCTCCCCCCTCATGCTCTCTCTCTTTCTCAAAAATAAATAAACATAAAAAAAGAAAA
Organism: Paguma larvata; assembly: GCA_030068075.1. Lineage (NCBI taxonomy): Eukaryota > Metazoa > Chordata > Mammalia > Carnivora > Viverridae > Paguma > Paguma larvata. The sequence goes on along the minus strand of CM057827.1, from coordinate 121,773,842 downwards.
TAAACATAAAAAAGGGAATTTATAGCCTTGGAAGTATATATATGAGAAGAAACAAAGCTGCAAATTAATGACCTATTCCTCTCAAGAATTTAGAAAAAGAACTGCAAATTAAATAGAAATTTAATAAGGAAGAAACAATAAAGAGTAAGGATAAGTATAGAAAGTAACATAATAAAATTTCAACATACAATACAAAGGATGAATAAAGGCCAAAGAGGGTTTGTTGCTAACCCATAAAATTGATAGATCCATGGCAAGACTGTTGAAGAAACCAAACCAAAGGCATAAATTACTAATATCAGAAATGAAAAGGAGATATCATTCAAAATCCTGCAGACATTACAAAGACAAAAAGATATTGTCAACAATTTCATGACAATACATTTGAAAATTTAGATAAGATGAGGAATGCTTAGAAAAATACAAGCTACCGAAACTGACACAAAAAGAAATAAAAAATTTGAATTAACTGTTAAAGAAATTGAATTCATAAGGAAATACCTTTCCTGAAAGAAAACCTCAGACCTAGATGACTTCACCAATAAATTCTACTAAACACTTAAGGATGAAATTGTGTCAGTTTTACATGAACTCTTCCAGAGAACAGAAAAAGAGAGATTATTTTATTTATTTTAATTCTTATTTTTTACTTATTTTGAGAGAGAGAGAGAGAGGGAGGGAGAAGAGGGAGAGAGAAGAGGAGAGGAGGGGGAGAGAGAGAGGGAGAGAGAGAACCCAAGCAGGGTCAGCATGAAGTCCATACGAGGCTTGAACTCACAAACCATGAGATCATGACCTGAGCTAAAATCAAGAGTCTGATGTTTAACCAGCTGAGCCACCCATGTGCCCCTCCTGTTGCATTTATGAAAGCAGCATAACATTAGTACCAAACCTAACAAAGGCCTTAAGATAAAGGAAAGTTATAGGACCATATCTATCTTGAATATAGATGCAAAGTTAAAAAAAATAATAAACATGTCTCTAAAATGAAGGGGAAAATCAAAGGTAAAGGAATATTCATAGAAGTAAATTCTTAGAGATACATAAAAAAGATAACACTTTATTACCACGAAAGGTTGGGTCCAAGATTGCAAGCTTAATTTACACTCATGACATATTGAAGAAATACTTAAAAAAAAAAAAAACATTTAACATTTATTTATTTTGAGAGAGACAGAGTGAGAACAGGGGAGGGGCAGAGAGAAAGAGAAAAACAGAATCCGAAGCAGGCTCCAGGCTCTGAGCTTGAACCCACGAACCACAAGATCATGACCTGAGCCGAAATTGGATGCTTAACTAACTGAGCCACCCAGGTACCCCAAAGAAACATTTTTTGATTCCTTAACAGATGTAAGGGAATTATGTGATGCAGTTCAGCAAGTATTCATGGTAAAAGCATAAGTGATGTCTTGGCTTCTTCTTACTGGTATGCACAAACTTTTCCAACCTTATAGTAACTCCACTGCTCATGGGTTCTGTGGGTCAGGAATTCTCAGGGCCCAGAGAGGGGTTAGCTTTTCTCTGGTCCATGATATCTAGGGGCTCTGTTGAGGAGACTTGGTGGCCAGAGGAACATGCCACATGGATTTCTTGGTTGTTCCTCTGACACACCAGGAAGGCTCCTGCCTCACAGCCCTTATACTTCTACCAGAGCCCTCTTAACCTGGATATCTACCAGGTTTAGACACTCACCTTTATCAGTTGTCTTCTCAGTGAGGCTTTCCCTGGCCTCTCTATGTAAAGTGAGAATCCCCTCCTGGTACTCTACCTTTCCAGCTTTGTTTATCACCTTCTAATATACTATAAAATCAACTCACTTAACTATAATTTTATTCTTTGTCATCTTTTCTTTCCAGAATGTAAGCTTCTTGAGGGTACATATATTTTGTCTGCTTTGTTCACTGCTGTATCCCCTGACCCTAGACAACAGTCTGGCATATCATAAGGCACACAAAACATTTCTTTTGAGCACATGGAAGGATGGATGGATGGATGGATGGATGGATGGATGGATGGATGGATGGGTGGATATGAGGCATGGAATCACAATGGTAGGGAATCACCAGGTAAAAAGAGCATAAATGGAACATATTGCTATGACTGTTGGAACGAATGAGTTAAAACTCTATGTTGTTGTGAACAATTACCAAGACTTATTATGAGAAAGAAGCAAGGTATAGGACAGAGTTAAGTATGCCCTGTTTCTGTCCATTTAAAAAAAAATAACTTCTGGACAAATGAATATGTATAGATATAAAATTGTCAGTGTTTTCTGGAAGGAGTCAAAAGATGGAAGTGTCAGGAAGAGGGACTAGAATTCGGGTGATATTAGAGATCTTACCTTCTCATTTAGTGTTTTTCTTCACAGTTTGAATTTTCTACCAATGCTATTCATATTTTCATTTCAAAACATCAGAAGGGGTTTTCTTGGTGAAGGGATTTTTCTTTGCAGTGCTCATTGCTAAAGTAATAAATAATTGCTAATAAAATAAAAAAGGTAATTTTCATTTAACAAAATTCATGAAAAGTATTGCTAATCTTTAGGGACTTCCTTGAAGTACGGAGAGGTCTTGATGCATCAAATAAAGATTAGGTGGCCCTCAGTATTTTCTATTTGCTAAGGCTGAAAACTTTTACTTATGTCCTTAAGGTATTCATCAACAAAAATTTCAGATCATCAGAGCACTCTGTTCCCTACACTGTCTGCTCTCCTGTAATTTTATTTTAATTCATAGTAGATTGGCAGGCTCTTAGCAAATGGGCAAAGTTTAAAATTTTTATCCTGTTTTATGTATGAGTCTGTGGCTCCGGATGCTGCCCTTGACTCCATGGCACCACAGTTATCAATTAAATTATAGCTCCCTGGAGTTCTCCAGGAAAGCAGGACTTTTGAAGCCCTGAGATCTTTGTCCATCTTTGTGTAGTTAAGCTATAAACCGATGCCCATTTTCTCTGTGCTTTTTCACTTTTGATGTTTTGATGTTTGTAGCAGGTTTTCACTCTTCATCCTCACTACAAATATCTGATATAATACAGCATTTGCTGGAGGTTCCTTTTCCAGTAAAATCCAATGAGGAGAATGAAAGACAAATATTTTTTTTGGAAAATTGAAAACATTCATTTTAAGAAATGTATTTGATTACCAAGACCCACAAAAATGATTTCATTTATCATCCTTACCTTTTCTCATCTATCTTTTCATCTTAGGATGTCAAATATAAAGTCCCCACTTACTGATTTTTTTTAAGTAGGGTGATGCTGGTTCAGAAAAGTGCAAACTCCAGTGTTTTAACAGTCCTGCGCAGCTCACTTACACTGAAGGCAGATAAGAATTAATTCTACTGGAACTTGATAAAGTTTAAGTCCATCAGCAGCCAGACTACTTTATATTAGATTTTCGTATGAATGGAAAAATTAATGAAGAGCTCTCACAATAGCTTCAGAATAGGCATATTTATAACCTCATCCTGCTTGCCAAAAATAATTATATCCCATTTTTTTCCCGCCAAACATTTTAATGCCTTTCACAGAAAATGGGAAAAGGGAATTGGTGCAAATAGGGTGTTTCCTACAGGAAAGAAGAAAGGATTTGGAATCTTTGAGCAACTTGTAAGTCTTTTTGATTCTGGAACACTCTGTCTTGGAATGTTCCCTATACTTATGTTTATTTGTTTACATATCATTTATCCTCCAAGCCAATTACACAACATTTATTTCCAAATTCCATAATTATGAAAGTCTGACATCACATTAAAAGTGGTTCTTACGGTAAGTCTCTCAAAACCCACCTATGCGTGGAAACATATGGTATCTGTCTTTCTCTGACTGACTTATTTCACTTAGCATAATACCCTCCAGTTCCATCCGGTTACTACACTTGGCCAGAAGAAGGGGGGGGGAAAAAGCCACAGAGAGGGAGGGAGACAAAACATAAGAGACTACTAAGAACAAACTGAGGGTTGAGGGGGATATGGGAAGAGGGAGAGAGGGTGACAGGCACTGAGGAGGGCACTTGTTGGGATGAGCACTGGGTGTTATATAGAAACCAATTTGACAATAAATTCATGGGAAAAAAAAAAAAAAACAACCAAACAAACAAAAAGAAGTGGTTCGTATGGTGCATGATTGTCTGCTCAGGATCCTGGATTTGTTGTAGGAGCTGAGGCTGAGCTCAATGACCCCAGCCGAACTGATTCTGAGTTACCCTGAGGAGGAGCACAACAGCCTCACCAGACTTGGTGGGGAGAGAGGGAGAAGGGGGGATTTGCTTCTACTTAGACCCATCTTGTCCTCACTCCACCCTAAATCTCTGAGGGATTTCCTAACCCACCCAGCCCTCTTCCCAGAAGCTGCACCAGCTTGCCCGCCCTTTGGAATATGGGCCTTTGGCACCTGTTATTTCCTTCTCAGCCACTGAAAAGGAGACAAAAAGGATTCATTTTTTAATATTATAATGTTTTAGTATTATTGCTGCTCATTTACTTCGTAGCTGGGTATATTTATTTCACTTTCTAGGTTTGTATTATACGTTCTGAACAAGTTGTGTTGGCTTTTTTTTTTTTTGTCAATGCCGTCAAATGCACAGAAATGCTTAATGTATGATCAAAATAGATTTTTATTTTGACTCTAGAGCCTTAGAGAGTTTTTTCAGGTGAATCTTGAGCATTCTTTTTTTTTTTTTTATGAGGTGTTTATAGCTAATATAATGGATACCATGTATTAGGCACGTGCCATGTTTTGGGTAATTAACTAACTTAATTCTTCACGGTCTAACCTTATGAAGTTAGTATTATTCCTCCCCCCCCCTTTTTATTTCTTTTTATTTTTTTTTAGATTTTATTTTTTTATTTTTTTATAATAGTTTATTTTCAAATTGGTTTACATATAACACCCAGTGTTCATCCCAACATGTGCCCTCTTTAATGCCCGTCATCCCCTCTCCCCCCTCCCTCATCCCCCACCCTGAGTTTGTTCTTAGTCTTTGAGAGTCTCTTATGTTTTATCTCCCTCCCTCTTTGTGTCTTTTTTTCCTTTCCCCTCTTCCCCTCCCCCTGGTTTTTGCTTAGTCTCACAAAGTCCACCTATTCGTGGAAACATATGGTATCTGTCTTTTTCTGATTTGAGGGTATTATGTTAAGTAAAATAAGTCAGTCAGAGAATTCTTAAATTAAGAAAATATGTCTAAGTGAACATAGCTTTAAAACGAGAGTCAAATTAACAAAATTAGAATTAATTTAAAAAAATGAACTACGCTTTTTAGAAAAAAAATTGTAAGTAATCATAAAAGTACAAAGTGAGAATGGGCAAAACAGAGGCAGCGATCACTGGACAGAGCACAGAGATGCATTTTATGCTTTGTAAATTCCTTTTAAGAAAGTTATGATTTCTTACCATGGTGATTGAGTCAGGGAAATTAGAGAATGTGAATCAAATCATTTAGAAAAATGATTATATACAACCTGGAACAAACTATATATATATTTTATTTTGTTTTCTAAATATAATTACATATTTTATAGACATAAATTTTGAACTATAATTTTAATAAAACAAGATTTCTGTTGCAAAAAAAACCCCAGAATGACTCTAGCTTTAGACCTATTTGTAGGCTCATTTGTTTACTATAGGATAAACAGTATATCCTTTATATATGAGAGATATGTATTCTTCTCATGTTATTTCCTTATTCAAAACCTCTTGTGTCGAGTACAGATTGCACCGTGACAGTCATCAAAGAAATAATGCAGTCGTTAATTAAAAAACAATTTCCCCCAATTTTATTGAGATATAATTGACCCGTAACATTGTGTTATTTGTAAGTATATAGCATGATGATTTGATGTATGCGTATATCACGAGATTACCACAGTTTAGTTAACATCCATCACTGCACACCATTACAAAGGTTTTTTTCTTATGACGAGAACTTATAAGATTTACTCTCTTAGCTTCTTACAAATATACATCACAGTATTGTTAACTAGAGTCACCACTCTGTACATTGTATCTCTGGGACTTCTCTTATATTTAGACGTTTGTACCTTTTGATACCTTTATCCATTTTGCCCACCTCTGGTAATCATCAGTATGTTCTCTGTATGTATGAATTTTTTTTTTTTAAGATTCCACAAACAAAGAGTTGTTTCTCTTGTTCTGACTTATTTTCCTTAGCATAATACTCTGGAGGTCCATCCATGTTGTTCCAAATGGCAGTTTCCTCCTTTTTTATACCTGAATAATATTCCATTATGTATACATATGTGTATTACATATACATATGCAATTTCTTTATCCATTTATTCCTCAGTGGGCACTCAGGCTCGCTTATCCTGGCTATTTAGAATATATAAATATTCTATATTTATTTAGATATTAAGAAAATATATTTAGAAAATATAAATATATATAGACTTCAGTGAGTTCAGGAGTGCAGTTATCTTTTCAAGATAGTGGCTTAGTTTCCTTTGGATATATACCTCTTCTTACACTTTTTAAACTCAGGTGATTTCTGGTTTTGCCACCTCCCCCTACACAGTGGACCTCCCCATCAGCCTTTGTTTCTCCCGCTTGGAGACGCCGTGGCTGGTAGCTGCTTCACAACTGCCTAAGCGACTCTGGATGGGCTGCAGGGAACCCCTCATGTTTGTGTCTGCCCCTCTCCTATCTCAGGACCGTGGCCCCTAGTGGTTCTAATTCTTTACCCTTGTACTCATCACCTTCCAAGGACGCCGGGTGAGAGAGCATTGCAGACTTCTGCCACTTTGGGGCCTCACCCCCCTGACCTCTTCCCAGTCTTGGGAAATGCAGCTCTCCATGGGGCCATGCCACGTTTCCCTGTCCTGTCCCAGAAGCCCTTGTTCCCCATTGTCCTGGTGAGACTCCAGCTCAGCACTCTGAGGGATCCGACATTTCAGAAAGGTAGAGGCTGAACTATCCTTGGTTTTCCATTGCTTTGGGAATGAGATCTAAATCTGAGGATCTTCATGTACTGGCCTTGTCATCTTGTCTCTCTCCTTTCCCTTCTGGTGGTTTGGCTCTCAGCACCCGAGGGCCAGCGCACCACCCCCTGCAACCTGGCGGGCACCACACATTCCTCCACTTAAAGCAGAGGGAGAGCAGCTGGCCTGGCATCAGCCACTAAGAAGCCCTCTGCTTCCCTCACAGGTTCCAGAACTGCAGGAAGGCTGGCTGCAGCGTTACTAAGGACTTCCTGTCCCACAGATGAGAAATAGTCCCTCAGCCAGCTCTGCCCTGTGCCCCGAGAATAGGAAGGTCCTGCCACTTTCGTCGTTTCCTGAGAATTGTAAGACACATTCAGTCTCCGCGTGGAAAAAAAGCGTAATGTTTTACATCAATCACTTCACTGGAACCCTTTTCAAAAAGTCACATTATATAATTATATATAAAAAGTATATATATGTATTATATAAAAAAGTCACATATAATTATAATTAAAATAATTATGTTCTTTTAATATAATTTTGTACTATGAAACTTTTATTTCCAAGATCTGGCCCTTACCGTTTATATGTGCTTGTTCAGGGTCTCAGGTAATAGATAACAGTGACTGAGTCTAGGAAATGTTTTGTGAAAGTCTCCTTATTTGTCGACCAAACCTTGAAAGTACTGTGAACTTGGTCTCCACATCAGGAGAGGCGCCTGTGCTTCTCGTTTCCCCACCGAGAGTGGCAGGTTCCCTCCCCACCATCGACGTGTATAATTACGTGCCTGAGCCTCCTTCCCCACCCACCCCACCTCCGTGTACTTGTAGTTTCCTAGCGGAGTGGGGTGTGGTTGAAGGCAGAGTTGGTTCATTCTTGGCTCTAGCCACTCAATGTTAGGCTCTGCTCCTACATTCTACCTGCTTCTTTGAACTTCCAGAACCCTGGCGATAACATGCTTCCAGGATTTGCCAGTCCTGCTTTGCCCTTCCTGATGCCACCTGTTTCTTCATTCCTGGTCTTTTTTCCTCGCTTCCGTGGCTCTGAGCTCTGATCTCCTTGGGTTGACCGTCCCACCAGAGGGCTCTCATTCTGATGTGATTCAGTACATCGTCTTTGGCTCTGGGCACCTGGCCTAGAGGTTCGAGGCTTTTGCTGCTAGCTTTAGGCTGCAGGACTCCCTGGTGACCACATGTGGGGGGTGAGGAGCGGAGGTCAGGCTACAAGGAACAGTGGGATCATGGCCCAGCATCTCTTTGCTGTCTTGCGGTTACTGCAAGAGCCCCCTGTGAGGACATCATGAGTGTATTGATTTGGATATAAGCAAAGAGTTCCGCTCTTCAGAATATCTGGATTTAAATCAGGGGGTCCCACAGTCAGTCTGTCTCCATTAGCAGAGTTTGAAATGTGCTGCCCAGTGCTGCCTACTTTTGTGCTCCCTGTGTGTGACAAACGCCATGCTCCAAGGAGAGAGTAAAGCCACAGACAGAGAGATGGGTTTCTATCACAACCCTAAACCTACCTACCTAATAGGTAAGTCCACCTCCTTTTTCTGTCCTCTACCGTAACGTTGGCCCTTAGGAGGATCTTAATCCAGAAAGGATGTCATGATCAGCAATGGGTGTTGTGCTGTGAATCACATAGATCCATCCTGCTGGTGCGTTTTTGAGAAGCATCGTTGACACGTGGTCTCTCAAACAGGTTCCGTGTGCATCACTGCAGTGGACAGAGGGTCATCATTGTATTTTCGTACTAAGTAGTATTGAGAAGCAGGAAACTTTGCTTTTTATCTTGATTGACGTGGCAAATGTATTTGACCTGCATCTGGCATTTTTTTTTATAACTACGTATTCTAGAAAATACATGAGAGTGGAAAAGAAGTGAGAAATGAAAGAAGCATTATCCTCCCTCGCTCTGTTCCTTTTTAAACCAAGATATCCAGGGCACCTGAGTAGCTTAGTCAGTTAAGCATCCAACTTCGGATCGGCTCATGATCTCACAGTTCATGGGTTCAAGCCCCGTGCATTGGGCTCTGGGCTGACAGCGCAGAGCCTGGAGTCTGCTTCAGATCCTGTGTCTCCCTCTCTCTCTGCCCCTCCCCAACTTGTGCTCTTTCTCTCAAAACTAAACATTAAAAATAAAAAAACAAAAACAGGGGTGCCTGGGTGGCTCAGTCGGTTGGGCGTCCTACTTCGGCTCAGGTCATGATCTTGCAGTTTGTGGGTTCGGGCCCCATGTTCGAATCTCGTATTTGTGGATTCGGGCCCTGTGTTGGGCTCTGTGCTGACAGCTCAGAGCCTGTAGCCTCCTTTGGATTCTGTGTCTGCCATTCTCTCTGCCCCTCCCATTCTCATGCTCTGTCTCTCTCTATCTCTCAATAATAAATAAAAATGTTAAAAAAAAATTAAAACAAAACAAAACAAAACAAAAAAACACACAAGATATCCAGTGGTGAACCTCTGTATTTTCCAATCCCAAAATAAATATCTCCTTTATATTATTATACATTTTTGTGTTTTGTGACCTAATCCTATTAAAAGTCATATATGAAATTATGAACCAAAGCCTGTGATGGTTGGTATTCATACATTGGTGAAATAATTTGTTAAGGTCCTGAAAGTATTGGTAAAATTACAGTCAGGCCTCAGCTAGCTATCCTTTGAGTGATACAGATGAACTTTTTATTGAAGGTGGGAAAATGGGATATAAATTATAGTGCTCAAGGCAGTGTCTAGTAGTAGAAAATCAGGAAAATATGAGATGGGAGCTTAGATTGTGTCCCAGTGTTTAGATGGTGGACAGTTTCTAAGCTCTCATGGGGCTTTACTCTGTCTACTTTTACAAAGATAGTAATAACATTTCCTTTTGTTCTTTTAGCTGATATTTTAAATGGACTTGAACTTCTTGGAAGAAAAAACTCTATGTAAACCTAAATGTCTTATTATTATTAACAATGACTATAATAAATACTCAAAGTAAGTATTCAATAAATATTCGTTGTTTATCAGCTTTCATCCTGAAATACCAATAAAATGAAAATAAAGGAATTAAAAAAAATAAACAGACTTTTATTTCTGAAACCCAGAAAGAGCAAATGAGCAGATAGGAAATGCCAACAGGGTTTTGCAAGAATTAAAAGTGTATCATTGGGTGGTGACTGGCTTAGGTTTCTGCTTTTCTCCATTCGGCTAAGTGCTGGGGGTGCATGGTACAGCCAGGAAGAAACAAGCTGATTTGTACCTTACGGCCCTTAAAGTCTCAGGCATTGGGTGTCTCTGAAGGCAGGGACGTGTGTGGGGGAAAATACTAGAAGACTGGTTTAATCTGTGTGATAAGCAGTTAATCACCCCTCCCCAAGTCCCAAGTTGAGACTGTACAGCTATATGACTGTATGAAATTGTCCCATTCCAAGGGCAGACAGAGATTGACCCAGAGAGACATTACAGGGAGCAGGAGGGATGCCAGGGACAGCTAAGGCATGAATGTGATGCCTTGTGGAGAGTCAGGATGAGATAGTCTGTGGTGCAGTAACAACAACAACAAAAAGACCTTGGAATTTCAGTGGCTCAACAGAGCAAATGTTTGCTTCTTGCTCACAAAATGTCTCATATCGGCTGGGTGACTCTTCAGGGCAGCTTTCTTCTGTGTGGTTAGGGAGGTATTGAGACCGCTTCTGTTTTGTGGTTCTACCATCTTATCCATGGCCCCACATAGCTAACTGCCTAGGGAGAAGAAAGGAATGGAGGAGGTCTCCTGACTGCTAAGAGCCTCAGATGAGAGGTGACATAATCCTGCTGCTCCAGACTTGGCCACATGACCCATCCCATTGGCGAGGTAGACGGGAGCTCCAGGGGAACACACGGGTGTTCTAGAAACACAAACCGTCTCTGTCACATGAGATTAAGTGAGGATCTGGGGGAGAAGGGTGAGACTGCACTTCCATCTGCCATCTCAGCCTCCCTCTTCGCAGCTCCCAGAGTGCTGACTGCTAGTCTGAACCATCCTCAGGCTGAAGCACGAGGCTTCCTTTCCATAGAAATCCACTGTCCAAGGGGATAAAAAGTCACAGGTCCAAAGAGGTAGGGGAACCCCCAGTGAGGCCTACTGGTAAATAAGCTCCTCCTGAGGACAGAGAACTTCAGTCAACATTTTAGGGTCTTTTATGTGGTCACTCTCAAACAGGATTTTATTGAGCACCTTCTGTGTGCTAGGAAATGTTCTGGATGCTGAGGATATAGCAATGAAAAAAATACACAAAATGCTCATTCTCATGAAGCTTTATTTTAGTTCAGGGAGATGGAAAAACAGGTAGATAAATCATAATGTCACATGCACGTGAGTGTTAGAGTGAAAAAGGAAAACTGGGAAGCAAACTAGGAGTGTGAGGAATGGGGAGCTATTTAATAGAGTGATGAGAGGCACTCTCCTGTTGCTGGAGACCAAAGGATGTGAGGGAGTGAGCTGTGAGATCATGAGGGCTAGGGGGAAGGACTTTCCAGGCAGAGGGACTAGCCAGTGCAGAGGCCCCCACGTGGAGGCATGCTTGACACACACCAGGAACAGCAAGGAGAGGTGTGGCTGGAGAGGAGTGTATGAGGGGAAAGTTAGAGGCACAGCAAGGGCTACCTTGTGTGGACACTGGTGGATGATTTAAAGGACTTAGCATTTTTGCCCTAAGTAAGGCTAGGGCCACTGTAAGAGTGGGGGGGGTGGGGCTTTTAAGAGGGTCCTTCTGGTACCTGTGTTTTGGGAGGACAGGGCAGAATCCACAAAAGCAATGAAGAGGGAACAAGATTAATTCATGTTGCATTTAGATGTGGTGCCTTAATTGTTGCTGCTGTGTTGTATTCCATTGTGTCTATATCCCACATTTTATTTATGTATTTTGTCGTGGATGGACAGTTGGATTATTTCAATTTGGTGACTGTTGCAAATAATGCTGCTATGAACACTGACTTACATATCTTTTTGTGTACCACCTAGGAGCGAAATTCTGGGTACATGGGTTCAATTTTAGTAGATATTGCCAAATAGTTTTCCAATGTGGTTGTTCCATCTACATTATCTCCATTATCACCAGTACTTGGCGTTGCCAGTTATTTTCCTTTGAACCACATGGTGGGTGCGTCATGGTACCTCACTAGAGTTTTATTCTGCATCTCTTTGATTATTAATTAGGCTGAGTGCATTTTTATGTGTTTATTTGACATTTGGATCCCCTCGTTTATGAAGTACCTATAAAAGCTCTTGCCCGATTTCCATTGTGATATGTGTACTTATTTGTTTTAAAGAACTCTTTATATATGCTGAAGACAAGCCCTTTGTTCAGTTATTTGTGATTTGTCAGATGTATACACACACACACACACACACACGCATATTATCTTCTTGCATTCAGGGGCTTGCCTTTTCATCTCACAATGATCTTTTTGGTGTCTCGATTAAAATAAAGATTTTCTACTTAAGGTTCCAAAGATTTTTTTTTTCTGTGTTATCTTTAAATAGTTTTATTATTTTCCCATTTGAATCGAGAACTATAATTTACTGAGAATTGATTTTTTATAACCAAAAAATATAGTTTCATTTTTCTGTATGAATATCCAGTTAACCTAGAAAAGACAGCCCTTTTCCTCACTGATGTGCAATATCATCTTTGTGATGTAGAAGGGTTCTTATATCCATGAGTCACTTCCTGGATTCTCTGATCTTTTGGTCTGTCTCTACTGTATATTAGCTTAAGTAACTAAAACTTTATAAGTAAATCTTGGTATCCAATAAAGTAAGTACTTTTTTTTTTGTTTAGTATTGTTTAACTATTCATGGTCTTGTATAAATTGTGTAGTCAGCTTGTCAAATTGTACAAAGAAACTCTGCTAGAATTTTTGATGGGATTATAGTGGATCTGTACATCAATATAGAGACAATTTACATCTTTACCACAGTATGCTTTCCATCCTATGATCATCTACTTGGATCATCTTTAATTTCTCTCAATAATATTTTGTTTTAGAATTTTCTGAGTAGAGGCATTACATAGCTTTCATGAGCTATAAATCCTGTCTATCTTTCATTTTTTTGGTGGTGTTGTACATAGTGTTCAGTTATCTATTGTTGTGTCATAAGCCACCTCAAAATATCATGGCCGAGATATCTATAGTTTATTATCCCTGATGATTCCATGGGCATTACCTCTACTGGTCTTGCCTGGAGTCCCTCCTGTGATGGTGTTCAGATTATGACTGGAAGATGCTTGATGGTCCCAGTTGCCTCACTTATGTATTCAGAACTTTGATGCCACTGAAGTTAGGCCTCTCCTGTCATCATTAAGTAATCTAGGTGGGGCATCTGTCCATGGCAAAGAAAGCATTGTGAAAGGGAGTGTCTCAACAGGACAAAAGCAGATGTAGGCCTCTTCAGTCCTAGGCTCCAAAATCCACATTATGTAACTTCTGCCATAAAGTTAGTCCACGTGTGAAGAAGTGGAGAGATTTTCCCCACCTCTTGATGGGAGAAGCAGCCACCCACATTACAGTACAAAAGCGCATGTGGGATCCATCTCTGGAAAATGTATCACATATGGCATGTCTTTTGATTCCATTTTCAGTTTGTCATTGAAAAATGGAAATGAAACTGATTTATGTGTATTGACCTTCTATCCAACTACTTTGATAACTAATTCTAATGGATGATCTGTACATCCTTTTGAATTTTCTACATATAGAATCATGACATTAGAAAAAGAAAAGACAACTTTGCTTCTTTCCAATCTTCATAACTTTCATTCCTCATCGCAGAGGGAACATTTTCAATATTTCATAATAAAGAGTGATATTGAATGCAGATTGTAGTGATCAGTTAAGTTCTCTTCTATTTCAAGATTGCTAAGTTTCTTGTTTTGTTCGTATTAAAAATTTTGTTTTAATGTTTATTTTTGAAACAGAGAAACAGATCATGAGCAGGGGAGGAGGAGAGGTAGAGAGAGAGGGAGACACAGAATCCGAAGCAAGCTCCAGACTCTGAGTTGTCAGGACAGAGCCCCACGCGGGGCTTGAACACCCAAACTGTGAGATCATGACCTGAGCCAAAGTCGGTCGCTTAACCAACTGAACCACCAGGCATCCCTGTTTTTTCTTTAAGATCATGAGTAGATATCGAATTTTCTCCTGTAACTTTTCTTTATGTTTTGAGATGACCATAGGAAAGTTCTCCTTTATTCCGTTAATATGATAAATCACCTTGATTGATTTTTGAATGTTCAGCCAATTTGCTTTCCTAGATTGAATTCCACTTTCTCATGCTGAATCTCTTGATTTTGTCAATGTTTTGTTCAGGGCTTTTGATAATGTGTTTGTGAGGGAGATTGGCCTTTTGTCTACATTTTTCAAAATGTCCTTGTCAGGTTCTTAATATTAAGGTTATGCTTTTTTTAAATTTTTTTTTATAAAACACAATGGGAATAGTTCCTCTTTTTCTTTTCTGGAAACATTTATTTAAGACTGGTGTTATCTCTCATTTCAGTGTTCAGTAGACTTCCCTAGTGAAGTCTCCTGTGTTGGATTTTTTTTCCTTTTTGTTTCTTATTTTTTGGAAGGAAAGTTTGGAGTTACAGATTCAGTAGTTCCCAGGACTATTAAAACTTTGTGTATTTTTCTTGTATATGTTTTGTTTGGTTATGTTTTTCTAGGAATTTGCCCATTTCATCTGTTTTCAAATGTATTGGCAAACATTGTAATTAGTACTCTGTTATCCATGTAATATCTATAGGGACGTACCTTGCTGTTGGTCACACCTGTGTGAGAGCACAAGGAAGCTGGTTCTGGGAGTATTGAAAGAGGTTGAAACCAGTTGCTGCTGTCAGGTCAGAGGTATTGCTAAGACCTTACTGACAGGAAGAACAAGCTAACAGGAAGAAGAAAGTCCTCCTCCTTGCCCCACTTTTCAGGCTACTCCATTGCCCCCTATTAGAAGACCCCAACAGGAAGCCACCTACCAGAAGAAAAACATAGCTTACAGAGATCCAACCCCAGGATTAGAGAGCAGTGGATTTGGAACTAAGAGATCATAGCTTAATAAACAGCACACTCTCGCACTGAATTATTTTCAGTATCCTCTTGACCTCACCCCACCTGGAGGAGACTCTTAGAATCATTTTTCTTTCTGCTCTATCTTCCCACTCTTCTCCTTTTTCCTGGGATATGCAGAGATGGTTTGGGTCCAGGCTCTTACCAGGATCTTCCTTCTTCTATTTCAAGAATCCTTATGAACAACTGTAGTACAATTTATGTTCACATTATCATTGTCCATTAATATTTTAAAATAAATATTGCAAGATTTGTTCTCACTATTGCTTACTAAACTCTGTCTTCACCTCCCATGGGTCCTTGTTTGATCTGGTACTTTGGTAAGAATATACTGAAGTATTCTCAGAGAGGACATCTGACACCCCTGCTTCCCTCTCTGCAAGTCCCATAATCTCCTTTGTACTCACATAATAATAGCTTGCTTGGCTTGAGAATTTTGGGATTACAAGTGAGAAATGTGATGTTAAACTGTTTCTAGAAACAACTTATTCTTTTTCTCAGGAAGCTTATATGATTGTTCTTGAAATTCAAAAATTTTAGCAGGATGAATCTAAATTCTGCCTTTCAGAACCCTTTCAAATCCAAAGACTTGAGTTGCTTTTCCTTTGATATAGTTTCTTTGCTTATTCTCTGTCCGATGTTTTGTTTTTTCCCCCCAACTTCTGTGATTTACATATTATGCCTCCTGTTTTCTGCCCTTCATATCTTGATATTTCACTTATTTTTTTATTCCATTAACTTTTGTCCTGTATCTTTCATTCAAGCCTTCTAAAATAGCAATTTGGTTTTCAGCAGGGACCATTCTCTTTTACAGTACCTCTACTAGAATTTTACATTTAAAAACCAAGAATTATTCTGTTCTAGAAGTATTTCATTGTGCTCTAATAATATCTCCTTATGTGTTCTCATCATGTTTTTATTTGATAGTCTTTTTCTGTCTCTTCTATTAGTTGTGCTCCATGTAGCCATCTGTTCTGGAATTTGGCTGTCTCCTTCCTTTAAACCACTGTACTTAGGTGTGCATATGAGTTTACTTTGCCTGATCATTTTGCTTGGAGTTTCCCCAATGCTGGTTTGGGCTCAGCTGGTGGCCATGACAAGATCTCCTTAAACCATGGTGAATAGGAAGAGATAGAAGCAGATAGGGGAAGTATTTTCCCTCTGTGGGGAAGGGGTAATTGGACCTGGCAAACTACGCTGCCTTGCTTTAAATATGGGGGAGGGGGAGCGGTGAGGATAGGGATAGTGTCCGTTTTCAGAATCAAATAGAACTAGATGATCTTCAGGCCCACCCTGCAACTTTTTTTTTTAAACATTTATTTTTGAGAGACAGAGACAGAGCATGAGCAGGGGAGGGGCATAGAGAGAGGGAGACACAGAATCTGAAGCAGGCTCCAGGCTCTAAGCTGTCAGCACAGAGCATGACGTGGGGCCCCACCCCATGAACCGTTAGATCATGGCCTGGGCTGAAGTCGGACACTTAACCAATTGAGCCACCCAGGCACCCCGCAACCTCTCTTTCAACAGGGACAGTGGAGTTACACCTCAGGTAAGCCTTATAGGCTCCCTCTCTGCTACTCAGAAGTCCCCCAGATGACTCCACTGTGGCTTGGAATGGCAGTTTCTCACTCTGAGCTCTTCCAGAGATGCAGGCTTTCTCCATACTACCTGACCTTTGGCCTGTAGATTCTTACTGATTTGGGTTTCCTGGGCTGAGCATGCACCTCTACCATAGGCAATGACGTGCAACTGTGGGTCAATCTCTGGACACACCTGCACCCTAGGCATCATCAGTTCCAGAGGATGCAGGAGAACATGTGGCCAGCTGGCCAGCCTGGGGTGGTCAGAGCTCAACTGTCCCCTGGTCATCATCATATTAGGAACACTTCTAGGCAGGAAGCAAGGCTAGACTTGGGGGTGCTGCATGAGTCCAGACAACAAGGACACACTGGCACTCCTGAAAACCTCCAGATCCTCAGGTTATAACTTCCTGTCTTCTCTTTCCAAGAAAACTGGAGACCAAGTTTGTAGCATAGCGTAGGGTCTTAGGGGGCAGGGACCAGCTATAGGCCAAGTGGCAGAAAACTAAAGATTCAGTCCCCTGCAGGATGGCCTTGAGAAGCTAAAATTCCAAGTCCTTCAGGTGGGTAGAGAAATGATGACTTTGCTGCAAAGAGTAAGACCAGTGGGGAATTTGCAATATCCCTTGAGGTTCCAGTGTATGGAAGGAGTAAACTTCTCAGTAGATACTCACAGGGAACCACTGGCTGAAGATGGGCATCACTCAGGCTAGGATGAAGTTCCTGAAATATGAGGATGCATCTTCAGTACTTCTAAGCAAATTCTGCCTTTTCAACTTACAGACTCTAGATATCTGGGCAAACCATACATACTCCCCCTTCTCAGGTCCCAGATAACATCTAAATGTCTTTTTGCATAGAGAGGAAAGGGAGGTTGACTGCCAACTTGTGATCTGGTACCACTATCTTCAGCAGCATTTCAAGCTGACATTCAAATGTCTATAGATCTCAGAGCTAGGTGGAAGGGTTGGTACATGGCCAGTGACTAGGTGAAGTCTATGAACAACCAACTGACATATTTCCTTTGTTGGGATTCTCTCATCTACAGATATCAGTTGGGATGTCTTGGGCTGCAAGTGATATAAAACTCAACTCATAAAAGAAGCTTCAATGATAAAGAAAGTGAATTATCTCAAATAACAAGTTCAGAGGTGGGCTGCTCCAGAATTAGTTGGTTCAGCAGCCTTGAGAAGTCATCCGGGATCCAGATTCTTTCCAGCTTTTCAATATTTTGCTGTGTTGGCTTAGCTCTACTCATGGTCACAAGATGATTGCCACTGCTTGAGGCATTACATGAAGATGTAAAATGTATAGTAGAAGAGGAATTTTTTTCCTGTGAACCTCTTTGAAGAGCAAGTAAACATTTCTCAGATGCCCTGCCCCCCCCACTACCAAAATATTCCTCACATCTCACTGGCCAGAACTGGGTCACATGTCCACTCTTAAGCGAGTCACTTGTTATTTGGGGTTATTTGTATAATTTATTTATAAATTTAGAAAATATTACCCTTGAGTAAGATTAATCAAGTGAACATGTGAATGGATGTTAATATTAAGTGGCAGTGAATTGGGCTGAATTTCTATAATTTGGACCTTATAATCACACCTGGACACAAAGGATTAGGCATAAGCCTAACAGATATATCCACATTAATCATTGTGTGAAATTTCCCAATATACAGTTTTTAAAGGTCCAGAGTAATAACCACACTGAATTAGGTAATTTGCTTCGAGGTGCATGTGAAAGGAAAAGAAAACATGCATCAGTAGTATGAACCACTTGGATAATTACAAACAATTGAGCAGCTCAAGAAAATTTCATAAGCACATTTTTAATGACTGATTGGATCCTAGGAAGCAGTTAATTAGCTAACATTTGCTTTTCCCATGCCACCTCTCTCAAACCTGTGGGATTAATAAAATCTGAATTAAAAAAAAAAGTCATGTTTCTCATGAAAGAAAGATGCCCTGCTTTATCCAGCCAGATGAAGAGATGTTGTCGCCAGCTTCAAGAGGCAGGGATCCTTTAGAAAACCGAGCCCCTCTGCCTCTCATGCATTTAGGGCTGGCCTTTCCATAGTGGCTTCCTGGTTGCTGGAAGCAGCACTGCAGCCACGCTAGCTGGGTCAGATACATAAGTAGGCAGCAGGCTCCCCCTCTGCGCTTTCTTTCTTCTCAGATGCATGTGATTCTGACCGATGTGCAAGGTTTTCTCTCTGCCTTGAATCACTTTCTCATGCACAGCACTGTTATGTTTGCTGTTCAACATATCTATATTTATAAGGTTGCTATTTTCCCCTGATGTTACAGGGTGTGTTCCATCTTGCCTATTCTGTTTCTTTCTTCCCCAGGCTTTGTGCCTCCTTTTGTCCAATCGAAGTCAAACTTGTTTATTCCCTGGAATGCCATTCTTTCTTATTTTCTCTGTTCAATGATTCTGAAAGCTCCACGTAGCTGCCAAAACATCTCGTGCATATGCAGGGGAAGCACTTAGAGGATACTGGACTGAAATTTCCTTCAGTATTGAGTTTCTGGGGACTAGGGACTTTGTAACAAATGAATTGGTCAAATTCTCTTCTTAGCAGGGTTGTCATATATGCCTATATGATTTACAAGTTTTCATGGAATTAGAGTAGCAATCAGTCTTTTCATGCTCTAAGTGGACAGAAGTGAGAGTTCTGGTTGAGCACAGGTTTTGCTCGTTTGAACAGTTTTCATACTAAGAAAGGCAATGATCATACATTTTTGTCCCCATGAGTGAGAGAAAGTCCAAGTAAGAGAAAGGTTTCCCATGTACAAAGGACAGAGCATCTGACTTTCTTGTTCCTCCAGGTAGAAAGATACTTTACATCAATTCTTAGTTTTTCAAAATTTTTTTGGGGGAAGTATTACATTCACTTGACTATACGAACTGAAAAAAAAACCTGTTATTGCTGTTCTCCTCCTCCTTCTTCTTCTTTTACAGTAAGATTTTCTTTTTCTAAGAAGGTACACATGGAAATCTGGTCAGCCAAATGAGTGGACTGAACCCCGTGGTCAATGAGCTGACATGTCTCACCTGAATCATTCTCATGTTCCTAGATTTTTTCCTCTAGATTTTATAAAGTTTCACAATCCTTGAAGAGTTCTTGTGCATAATCTCACTGTTCCCAGTTGTCATATGTAAGAAACTATAGAAGCAAAATCAATTCAGTATAGCATAGTAAAGAGATTACATCAGGGTAAGAGAGACTGTGTCAAAGTTTGGGACAGAACAATAAGAAAGTTGTGTATGTCTTGCTTGTTAATCCATTGTATGTGTCTGAAAGGCTATTTTGGGAGTGGGGGTGGAGGTTGCTTCTTTTTTTTATTGCAGATCTTGTCTTCAGTTCAGTGTTGTATGTGGAAATAAAAAATAAGCCTGCGAAACAAGGGAGAAGAATTTAGTTTAAAATCACATACCATAAATATACCTACATATACTTTTGCAGATGTTAACTTATTTTGCATTTTTTTGCGGATATCCTGCATTGAGTTATACATACTGCACTATGATTAGCTCAGACGCAATTTTCACAGTATAGGTTGATATGTTTTGATATGGTAGATCTCTTTGAGAGAACAGGTACTTGTTCTTGCTCGTGAGTGGGAAGATAACAGTTTTGAAAGCACTGGATCACGATGTATGCACAATTGACTTTATTACCTATTTTTTATTTTGCCCTTCTCTCAAAAATATCTGAGGGCCAAGGCTATTTATGCAGCTCCCAAAGCCTACCTTTGTCTGATGTCTCTGGTACAGGAAGCAGCAGGAAGAACTAGAACCCCCGTTTTTTTTTTCAAGATATTTTGCTGCTGTTGAAGATTCATTCAGCATTAGAATGGTTTTAAGTGGAGACGTCCTCTTGTCCTAGAAGTCACAGAATTGTGTCAATTAAAGAAACAGAGAGCCAAGTTAGGAAATTTTTGTTTTACGAGCCCTGGGAAACTCAGGATGCTCCGGTGTACGGACATCTAATAAATGAGGAACCAGGTGTTTCTTTAAATGTTACTTTCAGGGTGGGCTTTCTATTTTCCTTCCAACATGTGTGTATGATTTCTGATTTAGAATGCTTTCATATATTAATCACATTTTTTTAAATTTTTAACAATTTATTTTCAAATTAGTTTCCATACAACAACCAGTGCTCATCCCAACAAGTACCCTCCTCAATGCCCGTCACCCACTCTCCCCCCTCCCATACCCCCCTCTCCCCTCAGTTTGTCCTTAGTCTTTGAGAGTCTCTTATGTTATGTTTTCCTCCCTCTCTGTGGCTTTTTCCCCCCTTCCCCTCCCCCATGGTTATATGGTAAGTCTTTCTGTGACTGACTTATTTCACTTAGCATAATACCCTCCAGTTCCATCCATGTTGCTACACATGGCCAGATTTCATTCTTCATCATTGCCACCTAGTAGTCCCTTGTATATATGTACCACATCTTCTTTATCCATTCGTCAGTTGATGGGCACTTGGTCTCTTTCCATGATTTGGCTGTTGTCGAAAATGCTGCTATGAACATTGGGGTACACGTGCCCCTATGCATCAGCACTCCTGTATCTCTTGGGTAAGTTCCTAGCAGTGCTATTGCTGGGTCATAGGGTAGTCCTCTTTCCATATTTTTGCAGAATATCAACACTGTTTTCCAGAGCAACTGTACCAGTTTGCATTCCCACCAACACTGTAAGAGGGTGCCTGTTTCTCCCCATCCCCGCCAGCATCCATAGTTTCAGATGAACAAATCTGGAATCTCACCGGTGTGAGGTGGTATCTCAGTGTGGTTTTGATTTGTATTTCCCTGATGAGTGACATTGAGCATCATTTCATGTGTCTGTTGGCCATCTGGATGTCTTCTTTGGAGAGGTATCTATTCATATCTTCTGCCCATTTCTTCACTGGATTATTTGTTTTTTTGGGTGTAGAGTTTGGTAAGTTCTTTATAGATTTTAGATACTAGTCCTTTATCCGATATGTCATTTGCAACTATCTTTTCTCATTCCGTTGGTTGCCTATTAGTTTTGATTGTTTCCTTTGCAGTGCAGAAGCTTTTAATCATGATGAGGTACCAATAGTTCATTTTTGCTTTTACTTCCCTTGCCTTTGGAGATGTGTCGAGTAAGAAATTGCTGTGGCTCAGGTCAAAAAGGTTTTTTCCTGCTTTCTCTTCTAGGATTTTGATGGTTTCCTGTCTCACATTCAGGTCCTTCATTCATTTTGCGTTTATTTTTGTGAGCAGAAGAAACAAAGCATGAGCAGGGGAGGGGCAGAGAGAGAGAGAGAGAGACAGAATTTAAAGCAGCTCCAGGCTCTGAGCTGTCAGCACAGAGCCCGACACAGGGCTTTTTGCCTAACTCAGCCCTGCCATTCTGCAGGTGAAGAGACTGAGACCTAACCAGTGAGTGGTCTTTCAGAACCCAGAGAAAAGAGGTTGGTGCCAGAAGAAGGATGGAATTGTGTTCCGTAAACCATATAGCATAAAGATGTTCGTTAATCGCCTAAAATATAAACAAATATTTTGTGACAATGGCAGAAATCATTATTTCAACAGTAGACTCTCCTCCACTTTAGTTTTAACTTTTAAATTAAAAAATCTTTCTGCTGGGGGGCCTGAGTGGCTCTGGTGAATGTGAAGTAGTTTATATGGTTTTATTTTGCATTTCTGTAATGACTAATTGTGTTGAATATCTTTTCATGTGATTAGTCTTTCTTACATCTTTGGAGATGTCTATTTGAGTCCTTTGCCCCGTTTTACAATTGGATTTGTCTTCTTATTGAGTTGTAAGAGTTGTTTCTATGTTCTGTACATATGTCCCTTATCAAATATATGATTTGCAAATAATTTCCTCAGACTGTGTAGATTGCCTTTTCACTCTGAGTATCCTCGGACACACACAAGTTTTTAATTTTGATGAAGTCCAACTTCCAATATTCTTGTTCATCACCTGTGCTTTTAGTATCTTATCTAAGAGACAATTGACGAATGCAAGGTCATGAAAATTTGCTCCAATGTTTCATTCTAAGAGTTTTAGAATTTTAATTCTTACATTTAGGTCTATGATCCACTTTGAGTTAATTTTGTACGGGGTCCGAGGTCAGGGTCCAATTCATTTTTTTGAATGTGGATATCCATTATCCCAACACCATTTGTTGTTATTCTGTTGAATTATATTAGTCCCTTTTTTGAAAATCTGTTAACCATAGATGTTTGGATTTACTCTTGCACTCTCACATCTACTCTACTGCTCTGTATGTGTATCCATTTACTAGAGTTGCCGTAACAAAATACACAGACTGGGTGGCTTAAACAACAGAGATTGTCTCACAATCTGGAGGATAGAAATCCAAGATTGAAGTATTGGTGAGTGTGGTTTCCCCTGAGCCTCTCTTCTTGACTTGCAGACAGCTGCCTTTCAACTGTGCCCTCACATGGCCTTCTCTCTGTGCACATATCCCTGGTGTTTCTTCCAGGGATGAAGAAGAATGGTGTCCTTATGAGGGCATTAGTCTTATTGGATTAGCAACCCACCCTAATGGCCTCATTTTAACTTAATCCATTTAAAGACCTTATTTCCAAAATCAGTCATATTCTGAGGTAGTAGGAATTAAACTTATGAATTTGAGGAGGGAGACACAAGGCAGCCCATAACAATATGTCTTATGTGCCAGTACCTCACAGCTTTGATTACAATAGTGTTATAGCTAAGTTCTGACATTATTGTGGAAGTGTGAGTCCTCCAACTTTGTTATGTTTAAAGAGTGTTGTGGCTCTTCTGGGTCCCTGGAATTTCCTTATGAATTTTAGGATCAGCATGTCAATTTCTCTAAAAAAAATGCAGCTGCGATTTTGATAGGTAATGTCTTCAATCCATTTTATATATTGTTAGATTTGGTTCGCTACTATTTTGATAAGGATTTTTGCATCTGTATGCATAAGGAATGTTGGTTTGTAGTTGTCTAATAATGTCTCTGGTTGGTTTTGGTATCAAGACAGTACTGGACTCAGAATGAGTTGGGAATTGGTACTTCGCTTTCTGGAACAGTTTGTAAAGAGTCTTAATTCTTTTTAAAAGAATTTTGGTAGAATTCACCAATGAAACCATCTGGACCTGGGTTTTCTTTTTGGGAAGTTTTTAAACTACTAATTCAATTTTTGTTTCTTTATATTTTCTATGTCTTCTGGAAATCTGTACCATTCTAGGAAGTTTTCCATTTCACCAAATTTATCTAATTTGTTGGTATACAGTTGTTTATTGCTTGTAGCATCCCCTTATAAACTATTTTTCCTTTTTAAGGTTGGTAGTGATATACCTCCCTTTCATTCCTGATTTCTAAAAATTTTATTTATTTTGAGAGAGAGAGCATGCAAGTGGGGCAGAGAGAGAGAGAGAGAGAAAGAGAGAGAGAATCCCAAGCAGGCTCCACACTGTCAGCACAGAGCCCAACATGGGGCTCAATCTCACAAACTTTAAGATCATGACCTGAGCGATGCTTAACCTACTGAGCCACCCTGGTGCCTGCATTCCTGATTTTTATCAATTTCGGTGCTCTTTCTTGTCAGTGTAGCTGTCAATTTTATTACTTCTTCAAATTCTTGGATCATCTTTAACAAGTTGTTTTCTTATTTCACTTGTGCCAAGTTTGCACTTCTTTCTTTCCTCTACAGATCATGCTTTTGGGAGTTGCTGGTAAGATATTAGGCTGGCACAAGTGGTGAGAGGCCCAGAAGTTTCTGGCACAGCAGACGTTGCTTTTATAAGCCACTGTGAATCAAAGAAGGCACTGTTTACATGTCTCCTGAGGCACCATGAAGCAGCCTCTTGGAGCTCAGGCTCAAAGAGAGCAAAACTACTCAAGGCCTCATAGCATTTGACCTGCCTGTAAGGCTTCTGCTATGGGTCATTAGTCAGCAGGCTGGGGCAGGCTTTTGGAGAACCATCCTTAGAAAGAAGATAGCTGCAGGCTTTCTGAAGGGAGACGTGGGTTTCTGATGGCTGAATATCCACAAGTATATGATCCTGGGTCTTCCCAGGCCTTAGGAAGGGGCAAGCCTTCTCCTTATCAGGTAAGCTCTCACTTTCATGTCACGGAGGAAGAAGCCCTGTATTAGCTCTCTCCTCTGCAGATTTTGGAGAACGCATGGTCTTTGTGTACTCTCCAGCCTTGAAAGCATGCCTGCTTCAGTTGTTAATTTAACTCAAGGGAGGCAACCAAGAAGGAGAGGGGATCAGAGACAGGAGACCTGTGCAAAACTACCATCTCTTCAGGATTCCTACAGCCACCTCTAAAGGACCTTGGAATATTATTTCTGGTTTTCTGTTTATCATTGTTGTCTCCTTCAGGACCACCAGTTATGCATACATGGGATCTTTCTTGTCTGCCTTCATTATTTCTGTATTTCATTCTAATTTACTTCTTTTATTCTTAATCTATTTCAATTTGCTCAGTTTTCTCAAAACTTACCTCTCTTATCCCTCTCTGGGTATTAACTTTGTCCATTCTCCTTCTTGGTGCCCTTGCCCTGTGAGTTACCTCTGTTATAGGCTAAAGTGAAATCCAGAAGAAAAGAATGAGGCTTCTGTCATCTTGAATGGCGTGGCCTGTGGGGAAATGCTTTGGGTTAAATATGGAGAACACATAGAATAGAATAGCAAATATGTTCAAATATGTTCTAGGTCGTCTAGAACTTCTTTCTGCAGAGGTAAATCACCAGATTAGCTCACATGTACATTCTATATGGAAAAACAGTCTTTCACGATTTCTACTTTGGCCTTATCACCAGCAATTAAAATCATAAGTGCACTCCTCAGTGTACTTATGATATGCCAAGAAACAATAAAAAATGTGAAATTGTATTCAGATAACATCTGATTATATTCAGTAACCTTATAGGTAATATTAACTTTGTCTAGCTCCTGCCTTTTGAAACAAATTCTCATTCCTTAGTACCCTCTTTTCTCCTGCCTGATTGGGTTTGGATATTGCTTGGCCCGAATTTTTTCAGTTCCAAGTGAGGAGAAGCAGATAAAGTGAAAGGACATCTGACTTGCTTCGGTAAGTAGTTATCCCTAGGAGTTTGACCTTGAACGCAGGATCCAGGAATTGGCAGCATTAGGACTATTTCTCCATCTTTCCAATCTCCTTTGAGTTGACTTCACCGTGAAGCAGGCCAAGCAAAGGCAAAGGTGGTTAGGCCTCCGTCACCATTTAGCTGGTTATCTCAGGGAAGGAGAACATATGTGAGCCTCTCAAAGGATGCTGACTACACTTCCAAACCAGTCACTGTGGCTGCCCCAAATCATGTGTACTCAGGAAAGAAAGGTAGAGTTACTAAGGTTTCCTAGAGACAGGAAGCAGTTCCTAAAGGAAAAAGATGCACAACAAGGGGTAAAAACAAGCAAAGAAAAATAAACTTACTGGCCACTACTGAGACCTTGTGTGTTTGTAATTTTGTAACTTAACACACCGTAATGATTTTCATAAATAAAAGGCCCTGGGTAACTGGAAGGTTTGCATTTCTTGAAAAGAGAGTCTGAGAAGGTGCTTCTGGGCCAAATGGATGCAGTGCTTGGAAAGAGGTATCTCATCGAGCTGCACCTTTCCTCCCGCTTCCACCAGTCAAGGAAAGCTCTGTTGCCACTTAAAAGTATTCTTTAAAGAGCGACAAAGTGTTATCACGTAATAATGCTGTGTGATTTAACCCGTATGGATCTTTGTTATGAGTGGACACAAGGGATTTTATTACAACCATTAAATATCTGGACTCCTCTTCCTCCTGTCTACTCACCAAAATAATATCTGCCTCCCCCACTCCAACTCCTTTGCTCACGTGTTGCATATGGTCCCACTTTCTTTCACTGGAAAAGGCAGTGAAGCTGCTTGTATATGCTGGCTGCATGCTTTTATTACTGCTTTTCTCCCCCAAAAGCCCTTACCTGCTTTTTTCACTAGGTTGCCGGCAGAAAATTTTAAACGTTTCTCTGGTTCTGCAAGAAATACCAGGAATCAAGAGGAGAATCTAGTAAATAAAGATGATTAGAGATTGCTGGCAGTCATTTGCTACCAAGGAGATGAAATAAAGCAATTAATTGCTCAGATATCTAAAGAACAAGTGATAGTAGGCATTTCTTTGTTCAATGCATTCGAAATCTTAGCTAGCTTAATTTTTGCCTCAAAGAATTTTTACTTTTTTGTCTAGTAATAAAAGTATTAAGGTCATTACCATAAATTATTTGAAAAATGTTTTTCTTTTTAAACCACTTGTCTTTATTACTTCACTGGCTGAATGAAAAGTCACAAATGTCATATTCAAGTCACACCGAAGTTACTGAAAATTTGAATGTGTATAACTGCTCCGGCATGGTGTCATTGTGAAGTTAAAATCATTGAGGTGTATTTCTCATTTATCTCCCAAGCAAGACAATCAACATTAAATTTCATTTTTAAAATAATTTTAATAGCACCATAATATGTTTTTTCAAGACTTTTTTCTTATTTTTGTATGTACATATGTTTCACTGCAGTAAACATATTTCTGTATACAGCTTTGTAAAGTCCTCAGATACTTTCCTTAACATAAACCGTCTGGAAAGAAGCAAACTGTTCTCAACTACCCTGTCCCACCCTTGTGCGAGGTATTTGGCAAACCTACCTTGTCAGTTCCCTAATGCCTGGATTATTATAGTAGTCTCCTCTTACTATGGTTTTATTTTCCACTGTTTCAGTTACTTTTGGTCAACCGTGGTCTGAAAGCAGAAGATCCTCTTTCTGACATATTCTCAGGTCAACAGCCTAATGCTACATCACAATGCTGCATTATTCACCTCACTTCATCATCACGGAGGCATTTTATCATCTCATATCAGAAGGGTGACATTTTGAGGGAGGTGACATTTACAGGACTTTATAGTATATTGTTGTAATTGTACTATTTTATTAGTTATTGTTCTCAATCTCCTACTGTGCCTACTTTATAAACTTTGTCATAGGTATATATGTATGTATAGGAAAAAACAATGTATATGAGATTCAGTACTATCTGCAGTGTTAGGCATCCTTTGAGGGTTTTGGAATGTGTTCCCTGTGGAGAGACTACGGTAATCTCATTTTGTTGATTTGAAAACAGAAAGGAGTGTCAGTAGCTTCCCTGATATTACACAGGTTTCTAATCTAGGTCCATATGGCTCCATAACTTTGCTTTTTTAAGGATACCACATTTATGTTCTGCTTTAACATATGGTTAAGAGCAGTCTCTAAAGGCACACTGTTTTAAATCAGAACCACCACCTACTTGCTATAGGACCCCCAAAACAGTTAATATTTTCCTTGTGCCTCAGTTTCTTCCTTTCTGAGAAGAGAAACATAATAAACACACAGGCCTCATAGGATTGTTGGAGTGACTAAATGAAGTAATACGTGTAGACCACTTAGAATGGTCTGACCCTTTGTAAAAATCATTAGCTGTTGTTTGTTTGTATTATTTTTAGTGTTCGTGTCATTATCATCACAAGATTTTCCCCAAACATCCATGGCTTCCCATGTCAATCTAAACTAGAGCACAGGTCTGGGTGACTTCTCCATGTGATGCCTAAACTTCATTCTAGTATTATGTCTGTTTTTTCTCACATGCATTCTCCTGGACACAGTGTAGAGAGGTGTTTTAACTGGTATTTTTTCGGACTTATTTTGAGTATGACGATCTGCTGAGTAAAGATACTGCTGAAGGACACTGCAGATTTACACTGAAAATGCAGCCTAATTGTTGACAGTCGCTTTCATCTCATTTTCCACTTCTCTGTTAGCTGCTGGTTGCTAATCCTTCCTCCCTTCTTTCTTTTCTTTCTTTTTCATCTTTTTTTTAATTCATGGTACAGCTGATCCTACTGGAGGGAACTTTTGTGGAATTCTTGATTGCAGGAGGTTTAACACGAAGTCCAAATTTGTAAGGAAAATGAAGCAGATGAATTTTCTCATTGTAAAAAAAAAAATGAGTGCCTTGATGATATATTTATTTTTCTTAGTAGGCTTCTGTCATTAAGATAGATGCTTGAGGATATATTGTTAGATCTTGCGTGGAACAGAGTTATTACTCATAGTTCACTAGATTTTAGCATACTTGCATCACAACATGGAATATCATTTTACATTTAGTATTGCAGTTCCGATGCCATTATCAGATTGCATTTTCATATTGAATTAGGAACAAAAATTTTACGTTACTAACACTTAATGAAATTTTAATAAGGTTGTGTTTTGATGCTATTATTCAAATAATGTGTTTTGAATCGCTTTCCTTTGAATATATTTGCATTAAAGAGGAACTCTATTTGATTTGGTTCTTTGAAGAGTTTTCCCACTTTCTGGGCAGCTCTAAAAAGACAAAGTAGGAAATTCAGTTTCTTCTCTGCAAGTCAGTAAACAGAAAAGGAACACATTTGCTAAGATCTGTAGAAGTAATGGCAGCGACTGCAGATGGTTTGAGTTAATGAAATGACTCATGTTGGCTATTAGGGTTGCACAATTAAAAATATATATACAAAGTGCACACATCACAGATTATGAGGAATGATACCCCTGGGTTCTCTTTTCTTTGAGTCCTAAGGCTAATATATTAAAAATTAAGAAATTTAAGAGATTCACATTATTGCAGTTCTTGATCAGTGATGCCCAAAATTAACTGAGAATCTCTTGAGAGAGCACGTTTCTGTTTGTAGCATTCTTAACTGGTTTCTGCTAAAATTGTGGATGTGGGGCCAATGCAGTTTACATGAGCAAGTGCTTTCCAAGAGAAATAAGCAAGAACACTTGATTTTAACGTGCTTTAACGTGGTGGTTTGTCCTGACTGTCTAGCAGGGGGAGTTTAATGCATAGACTGTATAAATACTGAAATAGCCAAAACATGGTCAAGAGTCCTGCTCGAAAGGCAAGCCTACCTTTACCAAACATTCGTTTTTAATAAACTCTTCGGGGCATTAGAAAAAGTAACTGGTAGTAAATGCTCAGGCGGGTTTGAACCTGAACCGAAGGGAGGGAGTGGCGAAGGCAAAGCAAATTAGGAGTCATCTGGGTCTTTTATTCTTTCAGTGTCGCTGTAGGTGGAGAGAGAGGCTTTTACTTCACTCTTACCTTCCTCCTCCCCTTACTTTTCTCCCACATTCATCCTCTGAGTTCCCTCCAACTGAAAATACTCGCGATTTTAAAGCTCTTAATACTTTCTGCAGTACTTGCCTGAGCCCGTGTGGTCCTAACATGAGCCGCACACTTGCTTAGGAATTTTGGTTCCTGTTCTCTATGTGGGGGGCTTGGTAATAACAACACCTTTAATTACAACAAAAACCACTGCTATAACTCGCAACGCTGCACAGAAAGCCCCGCTTCTTTCCGCCGGCCCGCGGCGGCTGGGCAAACGCCCCTGTCGCAACGCGCAGCCCTCGTGACGCAACACGCAGGCTCCGCCGACGCAAGCGCAGTCTCCGTAATGCAACGCGCGCCCCCTCCGGCCCCGCCCAAGGTCGCCTAGACGTGCGGTGCGCCGACCCACAATTCCCGCTGCGTGCTGCTCTCCCGCCGCCGCTGCCGCCTCTGCCTCTGCTGCTGCCCGTTACGGCTCTCGCCGCCGGGGACATGTTGCAGAAACCTAGGAGCCGGGGCCGCCCTAGCACCCAGGCCGAGAGGGAGAGGGACTGGAGCTGCGGCGCCACGGAGGAGGCCCCGAGCACCTCCCGCGGGGCGGGAGGCTCCCAGGAGGCCCGGGGCGCGTCGTCGCAGGGCGGCCGCCGGGCCGAGGCCTCCCCTGAGGTGGGGCCCAGGTCCCAGCAACAGCTGGAGCTGAAGGTGGCCGAGCTGGTGCAGTTCTTGCTGATTAAGGATCAGAAGAAGATCCCGATCAAGCGCACTGACATATTGAAGCACGTCATCGGGGACTACAAGGACATCTTCCCCGACCTCCTCAAACAGGCTGCCGAGCGCCTCGAGTACGTCTTCGGGTACAAGCTAGTGGAACTGGAACCCAAAAGCAATACCTACATCCTGATCAACACTCTGGAACCCGTGGAGGAGGATGCCGAGGTGAGAGGCGATCAGGGCACGCCCACTACCGGCCTCCTGATGATTGTTTTAGGTCTCATCTTTATGAAGGGGAATACCATCAAGGAAACGGAGGTCTGGGACTTCCTGCGTCGCTTAGGGGTGTACCCCACAAAGAAGCATTTAGTTTTTGGGGACCCAAAGAAACTTATTACCGAAGAATTTGTGCGACAGCGTTACCTGGAGTACCGGCGGATACCCCACACTGATCCCGTAGACTATGAATTCCAGTGGGGTCCCCGAACCAAGCTGGAAACCAGCAAGATGAAAGTTCTTAAGTTTGTGGCCAAAGTCCATAATCAAGACCCCAAGGACTGGCCAGCACAGTACTGTGAGGCTTTGGCAGATGAGGAGGCCAGGGCCAGACCTGAGACAGGTGGCCCTGCTCCCTCCTCTTGAAGTCCGAGATTGATTCGGGCTGCAGGGGAGGTGGTTTGTTAAAGGCACTGAGTGAAGGGTACGGATGGGAGGGAGTGTATTTCTGTAACTCTTAACGTGTGTGGCTTTAGGATGTGTTTGCAAAACTTCTGTTCTCTTTTAATAGTGTAAGTTATTTGGTTCCAACTTTTCACCTATCAAAATATTAGGAGAGGATTTTTGTTTAAACTTGTGTTATTGTCTGTATATTTTGGCATAAAAAATGTTGCTAGCCTTATACAACTAATTGGAAAACTCTGCACCGTGATCTGGAACAAGTGTTTAAGAAAGAACACATCGGTAAATTGCTTTGACACCAAGAAACTTAACTCTCCCAGTTTGTAAGTTAAAATAAAAGCCTTTACAAATTAAAAGTAAAAAAGTAATTGCCTAGACCCTTTTTTATGTTAAGACAGCTATTATATATTTATATATTTTCTGTGTATATAAGCATATGCACCATTTAAGCAATGTGCATATTGTGTTTTCTCTGAATAACAATTTTTTATATTCATAATTCTCACTCAACTCTGTGACCAACCATTTAGTTTTTTGTTTGTTATTTGCTGCTATAGTTGTAATAAATACAATATCTTTGAAACAGTTAAGCACTATGCAGTTTCCAGTCGTGATTCATGAGATAGTAATTTAATGACTCAAAACCAGCATCTTAAGAACAATATTTTTTCTTGCTACAGGTTATTAACGTAAATAGCATTTTGCAGAAGTTGCTTTACTTTTATTTCTGTTTGTGTGTGTGTGCATATTGCATCATGATCTAAAGTACATTTCTCACTGGGTACAAAAAAGTAGATAAAACTATTAGTGATTAACCGTGCCTACTTAGGAATCAGACTATCTGGATTTAGATTCTGGCTTCACATAACTAGGTATATGAATTTAGGCAGGTTACTTTACTTGTATACAGATGTTTCCTAACCTGTTAAATGAGCTCATGATGACCATGTTATGTGTAGTAATGTGATAACTCGATATTCGAAGTATATATAAAATTCTTCGTACAATGCCCAGTGTGGAGGATTTTAGTTGTTAACTTTGTTCCTTAATTTTTTTAATTTGTATTTTGTTGTTGTTGTTGTTGTTTTTAATTTATTTTGAGAGAGAACATGAATAAGCAGGGGAGGGGCAGAGAGAGAGGGGGAGAGAGAGAATCCTAGTCAGTCCCTCTGCACTGTCTGCACAGAGCCTGACGCGGCACTCGAACTCATGAAGCTTGAGATCATGAGCTGAGCCAAAAGAGTCAGACGCTTAACTTACTGAGCCACCCAGGCGCCCCAATTTTTTAATCTTCTTGGTCTGGAGCAGTTGAATTTTTATTCCAGGTTTTGTTTCAGTATCTTCTAAATCATAGAATGGGAGTTACTGGTTCAAAAGTTATGACAGTATTCTTCCAGCCTGATTCTATTGTGCGGTTTCATGGGAAAACAGAACTCATGGTATATTGTTGAGTATAGCCCACATCAAGTAGAGCAGGACAGTTAGACATAAGATCTCCCCTGGGCTTGAGAGTTAATTGTATAGTGAAAACGATATGGGTGTTGAGGTTGTCTGACAAATGGAATTTAAATTCTGGCTCATGCTATGTCAGCATGGTGACTTGGTGTAGATTTTAAGTTTCCTGAATCTCAGTTTGTAAGACTGGAAAAACAGTAACTATATTATAGTTTGTTATATGGATTAAATGAGTCTGAAGAAAAGTGCTCATAATCTCCTCTCATTATATTCCTCCATTGCATCTGGCAAAATATTGTTTATATTCAGAGGCTCAACAAATAATTATTCAGTGAGTGAATAATTGTTTGGGGGGAAGGTACTACAAATTAACCCCAAAATGAGATAAATACTTGAGTTAAAAAAAATGTGGACTTGATCAACACTGGACTAACTGCCATCTAGAGTCTATGGTGGGTTTGTAGTGGTATGGAAGAAGTGATCAGCTAACTAGGTTTTTTTCATTCTGTTGAATTGGAATTTTCATTTATTTCATCAATTAAAATATAATTGGTCTATGAAGGCATTTCTTCTTGGTTTGCATTTTATTTCAGTGTATAAATTACCTTGTGACTAAGCATCCTGCTTACTGGTCCCTCACCTCACTGACTGCTTTCTCCTCCGGAGTGTTTTAACACTGGCATTTTCCTCAGTATGTGAAAATTATCATTACCCAGCACCTACTCTGAGTTATGTCTGAGGCAGGTATCTTCTCCCAACACTTTTCCATAGAGATGTTAACCATTTCTCTTTAATGAGTTACCGTTTTGTTTCAGATTTTATTTTATTTTATTTTTTTCAACATTTTTAAATTTATTTTTGAGAGAGCATGAGCATGGGAGGGGCAGAAAGAGGGGGAGACACAGAATCTGAAACAGGCTCAGGCTCTGAGCTGTCAGCACAGCCTGACACGGGGCTTGAACTCACAAACCGTAAGATCATGACCTAAGCCGAAGTTGGACACTTAATCGACTGAGCCACCCAGGTGCCCCTTATTTTTAAATTTTTTTAATTTATTTGTTTGTTTTAAGTGATCTCTACAGCCAACATGGGATTCAAACTCAAGACCATGGGATCAAGAGTTGAATGCTCTTCCAACTGAGCCAGACAGGCACCCCCATTTTAAAATATAAAACATTACAGACCAGATCAGGCACTTACTGGTTTATTTTTACTCTTCCCAGAGGTGTCTAAAGTTTTTGGGTATCACTCCATTGCATGATTTAACATTTTTACCATGTATGTGTATATACATGAACAATATATAGTAGTATTTTTGTGAGCTTTGACAACATATATGAGGTATCATATTGTACTCTTTTGCAACTTTGGTGTTTGAACTCATCTTGTTTTTGACATTTAGCTATAAACATCTGATTTATTCAGTTTAGTTGTTCTTTCATGTGGAAAAAAGTTAGTTTGTTTATTCATTTCCTAATGGTTAGACCAGTTTTTCCAAATTTTTCCTATTTGCCTACAGTGTATAGTGCTTCCTTAAGCACATGTGTGAGTTTCTCTAGCCATAAATAAATTGAGGAATCATGGGGCATTGCCAGATTGCTCTTGAACTTGTATTAAGTTACAATCCACTAACATTTTATAGTTCTTTTTCATTGAGTCACCCTCCTACCTCATATGAAAATTTGGTCCTTTCAGCCATACAGTCAGTATGTAGTGATAATTTATTGTATTAACTTGCACCTCTTGTTTACTAGTCACGTTCAGTATCCTTTGTTTTTTTTCTTTGCCATATTATTTTGTTTTTTATATCCGATAGGTCTGTTCTGTTTTTCAATGATTTGTAAGATTTCTTTGTATGTTCTGTATATATTAATCCACTGTCATATGCAAATAGTGTGTCACATTTCACTTTTTCTTTGTCATATAGATGATTTAATTTTAATGCGTTCAATGCAGTGTTTAAAAAAAAAAGTCTCCCTAATCCTAATAGGTGTTAAAAATTTCGATTTATGTACACATTTGTTTATTTTTTTAAGTTTACTTACTTTGAGTGAGAGAGAGAGCATGCGGAAGTCAGGGAGGGGCAGAGAGGAAAGAGAGAATCCCAAGCAGACTCTGTGCTATCAGTGCAGAGCCCAATGTGGGACTTGATTTCATGAACTATGATATCTTGACCTGAGCTGAAATCTGGAGTCAGGCTCAACAGACTGAGTCACCCAGTCGCCCCACGTTTATGTTTTTAATCTTTTTTTGTATAATGATATGAGGTATGGATATAATTTTCATATTTTTTTCTACATGGATTGCCTAGCACCAATTTCTCATAGTTTGTCTTTCCACACTGATTTATACTATGCTCTCTTATTATAAAGCAATATCTCCTATATAAATTTATGTCTATGACCAAAATGATTTATTTGCTAGCTTTTTGCTATAATACCATGCTATTATACTTCTGTAGCATCATAAGTGTTTTTTCTCCTTTTCCAATTCTTACACCTTTTATCTTAGTCTTCTTTGCATTGTCTGGAACTGCAATGTTTTGTTTTAATTTTTTTTAATGTTTTTATCTTATTTTTGAGAGAGAGACAAAGTATGAGTGGGGAGGGGCAGAGAGAGGGAGACACAGAATCCCAAGCAGGCTCCAGGCTCCAAGCTGCTGGCACAGAGCCCGACGTGGGGCTTGAATTTATGAACTGTGAGATCATGACTTGAGCAGAAGTCAGGTGTTTAACGGACTGAGCCACCCAGGTGCCCTATGGAACTGCAATATGTTTTTGAAAAGAAGTGGCAACATAGGCTTCAAAGATGTTCATGATTCCTTGTTCCTGATTTTAAAGGGAATCATTTTTAAAGTTGTACATCGACTAGGTTTGCTTTTAATTTTTCCCCCACAAATATCTTGTATTTTTAAATTTCCCCCATTTCTAGCTTGCTTAGAGATATTTTAAAAAATTATGAATAGCTTTTTAAGTTTGTATCATGCTCTTTATTAATCTGCTAATGTGATTAAATTTTTATTTTTACTCTGTAAATTCAGTACATATTTTGATATAGTTTAGTGTAACAACACTGTTAGGTTTCTCTGATGTCTAACTATCCTGCAAATTCTTCTCATGGGTGATACATTTAAAAAATAGTTTTTTTATTTGCTAAAAAATTGTAATTTTTATGTCTTTGGTCCTAAGGGGAATTAGCCTGTAATTTTCCTATATTTTATTGTCATTATTGGCTTCGAAATTACACTTATTTTTTTTTAATACCCATTCTTACAGAAAAGTTGCAAGTACGTGTAAGGAATATCCCCATCTCCGAACTATTTGAATGCATTAGTTATCATGTTTCTTTAGTCTCCTTCAATCTGCAAACAGTTCCTTAGTCCTTCCTTGACTTCCATGATCTTGACATTTGAGGACTATAGGCTGTTATTTTGTGGAACATCTGCAATTAGGTTTTGTCTGCTATCGCTTTGTGATCAGATTCAAGTTATGCATCTTTGGCAGGAATACCACAGAAGCGATGGCAATGTTTTTCTTTTAGGATCCTGTCAGTGGCACAAAATATCAATTTGTCATGTTCTATAGTAATCTTGATCACTTTGGTTAAAGAGATTTTGTGTTTTTTTTGTTTTTGTTTTTGTTTTTGTTTTTCATCCTTTCTCTCTACTGAGAAATTGTTTTGTTTCCCTCTATAATAAATGAATAAATTGAGTGGAGATATTTTGAGACTTTGTAAATATTGTATTCCTCACCAAATTTTCAGTTTATTCATTGTCTATTTTTATCTGTGTATTTATGTAGACTCATGGGTAATAATCTTGTACTATCATTATTTGATATGCAAATCATCCCTGATTTGACCAGTAATAACCTTTCTCAGCTGGCTTATGTGTCTTCAGCCCACTGCCATCATTCTGAGACTTCCTAACTTTCTGGATCTGTCCACTATCTACTGAAAATGCTGAAATTACATTGATAACATCATTTCCATTCTACCACCAAAGTGTTTATTCTAGCTTTGCCCCCTCTATATTTGTATTTATCTTCTCCAACAATGAGCAACTTAGATCCTATTATCCTCATAATGTTTATTTGATCAATCCCCCTATAAATAACAAGCCTCCTGTTGTGGCTACTGTACCCTCTCACATGGGGATACCCTTTGCCTCCCAGTGTTGAGCTGACATCCTGCAGGAACTACCCTTATGGGCATACACCCTTCTCACAATGTTTGGGCTTCAGCTCCCTCCTACGGTCCTTGCTTTCTACACACACACACACATACACACACAGACACACACACACACACACAATATCTTGCTCTGTTATGCTTCATGTCTTTAGCATTGAATTGCCCAGGAAATAGGAAATAATTATTCTATTCTCATAAATGAGTTGGGCTGCTTTTCTTTTGCCATATTATATAAGGATTACATGTTTTGGAAGGTTTTGAATAAATCCACCTATAAAAATCTCTTGAGTCCTGGTGTTTTTGGTGGGTAAATTTTTAACTACTGCTTTTATTTCATTAATAGGATGTTCAGGTTTTCTCTTCAGATTACTTTTGGTCATTTGTGTTTTCTAGAAAGTATTTTCAGCAGGTTTCTGATGTATTAATATAGAGTTGTTCTTAGTATTTTCCTTTGATTTAAAAATTGTTACATCTTCACTTATATCCACTTTTGCATTCTCAGAATTATTTTTGCTTTCACTTTTTTCTACCCCCCCCGTCCAAAGGCAGTTTTGCCAGGAGTTTTGGTTATCTGAGGTCTTGAGGTCTATTGAGATTTCACATGAATTCTTTTCGTTTTTTTTATGTTGATTTTTTATTTTTAGGAGAGAGAATGCATGCTTGAGCATGAGTGGGGGAGGGGCAGAGAGAGACGAGATAAAGAATCCCAAGCTGGCTCTGCGCTGTGAGATCATGATGTGAGCGGAAACCAAGAGTCGGATGCTTAACCGACTGACCCACTCAGGCAGCCCAATCCTAGTATTTTTGATATAATATAAATTCTTGGTTTATGTCGACACATGGTTTTACTTTTAGCATGTAAATAAAACATCATTTATTCCATAACTACATAGAGAATTGTCA
Source organism: Paguma larvata (assembly GCA_030068075.1). Classification (NCBI taxonomy): domain Eukaryota; kingdom Metazoa; phylum Chordata; class Mammalia; order Carnivora; family Viverridae; genus Paguma; species Paguma larvata. The sequence continues at coordinate 121,736,156 of CM057827.1, read as the reverse complement.
GCTGTTCCAAGGATCCTATTATGAATATATGATGAGAAAAATGGGATTTTTAATTATTTCCTTTCCATTTATTAAACAGGACATGAATTGGCCATTTTGAGGCTCCGTTGTAGTTTATCCAGCCTCGGGATACTCTGGAGTATCAGAATCTTGTTCTCTAGTGATAAATAGTCAAGCCCTAAGGGTAATCAGGGGAATACAGCGGGCTTCCATACATATTTGTAAACCGCTTTTTCTTTGTTCTCACTTATAGGGGAGGAAGCAAATTTGAAAAGGTTTATCAGTGTTATGCCACATGAAGAAATGTTACTATAGAGTTCTATAATGACATCTGATGTCTAAAGATGAATTGGGGGAGGGGGCCAACATGGCAGAGGAGTAGGGGGACCCAGTATTCCCCTTGTCTTTCAAACTAAGAAGGACTGAGATCAAAGGACTCTCAACCCCAAGAATTGGGGAGGAAAGGGATTGCAGTCTACAAGGAATGGAAAGTGAAACCCAGAAAACGTCCCAGGAACCGTGAGTTTAATCTGATGTGGATAAAACGAACTGGGGTACAGAGCTGAGGGGAAGGAGAGCCATCTTCGGAGATAGCTGGTAAAGTGCAGAACAGGCCACATCTGAACGAGAGGGACAGAGAGGGTGAGACCACCACCATCCAGTCCCTAAGTGCAGGGCTTTTGAAGAGAAGTTCGGTGGCTAACAGCAGAACTCTCAGCAGAACACTCCTTGTGCAGGGATCGGCAGCGGAGACCCAGTCAGCCCGAGTCATGCAGAGGTGCCAAGGCGCCCACGGAGCGCTTCTAACCCAGGCACACAATTTACAACGTAATCGGGTGTAGCAGGCAAAGTGAGCGGGGTGCGCAACCGCCCAGCAAACCGCGCTACGCTGGCGCCACTAGCAGAGCGAGGACAGAAATAAAGGGGCGAATTGAGGCACCAGGACTGGGAAGAAGGGACTGGAGAGACACCATTGGTGTCTCACAAGCCCACAAACACCAGCCCCAGGAAGTCACCCCCAAAGCCATCCCTGCGGCAGTGGAGGCAGGAACCGCCTACACCAAACCATGCCCCTCCTTATAGGAGTGACACCCGTCAGTGGGAGCTGCAGACGCCAAGTTCAGACTGCTGCCTGGAGTAACTCCAGGTCATTTCTTCTTTTTTAAATATATGCTCCCCTTTCTCCTCCTTACTGATCCCTACCCCTGAGCTGGCCATCCAGGGTATTGGCTGGCTTAAACAGACTTTTAACCCACTCTCTCAAGGCACGTTCTACACCACCTTCTGTATTTTCCTATCTCTCTCTCTGGAATAACCAGGCCACATAAGTTCATCTGGGCAACATCTATCTTCATTCCTTCTTCCTTACATCCGTCCTTATTCTGATTTCTCTCAGTCTGGATTAAGCTCTTTAGTCTCTCTACCTGGGCAAAGTCCATTTCCTTCTTCCCCTCACACCTGTCATTACTCTCTCTGTATATGCTCTGCCACCAGCACACTGCACACCCTGTCCTTAACGTGTAGCTGGTACTTCAGGACATTGCCCTCAGAGAGTCATTTGTTATTCTTTTTTCTGTTGTGAACCGCTTGTCTGTATCATTTGTCGGTACGTTTGAGTATTTCTGTTTTCTGTTTGTCAGTCAGTCGTTTTCCTTTCCAGGGCGACTTAAAGAAACAATCCCAAACACACCAGCCAAAATGACAAAATGGAAGAATTCTCCTCAAAAGAATCTACAGGAAGTAGTGGCAGCTCAAGAATTGATGAAAACAGATAATAAGCAACATAACAGAACATGAATATAGAATAATAATCATAAAACTAATCGCTGGGCTTGAAAAAAGCATAGATGAACGCAAGGGGTCCCACGCGGCAGAGTTCAAGGACCTTAAAAATGGTCAGGAAGAGTTTAAAAAGGCCTTGAATGAAGTACAAAGCAAACTGGAAGCAGCCACAGCACGGATTGAAGAGGCAGAAGAGAGAGTAAGTGAATTAGAAGATAAAATTATGGAAAAAGAGGAAGCAGAGAAAAAGAGAGAGAAGCTGATCCAGGAATAGGAAAGGAGAATTTGAGAGCTGAGCGATGCACTCAAACGAAACAATATCTGTATCATAGGAATTCCAGAGGAAGAAGAGAGAGAGAAAGGAGTCGAAGGGGTACTGGAACAAATCATTGCTGAGAACTTCCCCAGCATGAGGAAGGAAACGGGCATGGAAATCCAAGAGACGCAGAGAACTCCCCTCATACGTAACTTGAATAGACCTTCTGTAAAGATGAATTGGAAGTGAAATTTAAAGGAAAAAGATGGTCTTTTAAGGTAACAGAGCAGCGCAGTGACTGTTATTGGTGAATCATTTATTTTCATGGTAATTATTTCATTTTGTACGTTTGTGAGCTTTTCTTATTTTCTCACTGGGAAATAGCAAGCCTACACAAGTACCTATAAAACAAAAATGCCTTTCCTTATTTGGCAAATTAGATTCTCATTTTAGCCATTTTTTAAAAATAACAAATGTATCATTGTTTCTCGCCCTTATATAGGTGATCTTATAGTTAAATATAATCAGCCATGTTTTGGGCTTTGTGGAAGCAGCACCGATTCCTAATTACTGGGCTCTAATTCTTAAGAGAAATTATGGAGTGTACGACAAGTCTGTCCATCATTTGTTGGATTTTTCCCATGTGTTGCTCTCTATTTGCATTTAGCCCATTACACACTAACCCATTTATCTATCTCATTTACTAATATGTCATGTATTTTGTTTCTTAAGTTATGCTTTAAAGGACTAATTAGGGCACTTGTTAGGATGAGCACTGGGTGTTGTATGGAAACCAATTTGACAATAAGTTGATTAAAAATATAAAATAAAGGACTAATTAGCTCTTACAGTTTAAAAAAATTTCATTGTTAGATCAATAATCTGCCTTAATACTCAGATCCATGTTAACAACTTAATTTTTCTCTTTTGATCTCAGATGTTCAAAATTGTTTTTTGTATTCTAGGGCCAATGTTCATGGAATCAAAGTGGAATTATAAATTATTCTGTCACAAAGTATCCATAGCTCTGTGGTCACCAAGAATATGTGTTAATTGCTTGCTTGAGATTAGACTGAAAGTTTTGAAAATCTAAGTAGAAGAGTTTTACATGGATTAGAATTGTATCTTGATATCCATGTCCAAAAACTAACTCGGTTCTGTACTAACACTTGGAATTGGGTCTAGGAGAGCCACTGCAACAGTACTAGTCTTTGAAGATATAAAGACAAAGAACCTTTCCCAGGTCAAAGTCATTCCCTAAAATACACCAGATTGTGGGCAGAGTAGAGTCTGGGTGATTTTACTGGACCTTGACTAGAGAGGAGAGTGTGCATCTATCCATTTTGGCATCCATGCCACTTTTTACAGCATCTGGCTCCTGGTGGAGGCTCAAAATATGCCGAATGAGTTAATGAATGAATGGTCCATTAGCCCCTACTTGCATAGTCCTATTAATAATAGCCGACATTTAATAATCTTGTTCTCTGCTTGGCATTTACGCAGTAAGTGTTTGATGAGCTATCAAGCTGATCCTCAGTGACATTGTTCTCTCCTCCTTACTTCTTGCAGATACTAATTTCCATTTTGATCATTATGCAGCAGCTCTTATGTATTTTCTCACCATAACCTTTCTTGTACTCATTCGGTAAATATTTTTCAACACCTCCTGTGTATCAGTCACTGAGAATGCGATTGTGGGCAAGATACACACGGTCTCTGCTTCTATTACAGGGAATCCAGCCTCATCTACAGGGATCAATGAAGGCTTCTCAGAAGAGGTCAATATCAGATGATGGCTTAGGGATGAATAAGAATCAAGTGAAGGAACCAAGAGGGTAAAGCAGTGTGTTTTGGGAAAAGAAAGTAACATAAAAAGAAACTTGAAGAATTCCCAGAATTAAAAGACACTCACTATGGCTAGATGGTAGAGGATGTGACGGGAATAACTGGAGACAGGCTGAGGAAATAGGCAAAAGCCAGGTCAGTCATTTATAAGGTTTGTCAAGCCTTGGAAATCCAAGCCAAGGAGTTTTATTAAGGTAAGGAGATGCTACTGAAGAGTTTTAAGAAGAGGAGTGACATCATTCATTCATTCATTCAACAAATATATATTAAATGCCTAGCTAGGCTCTTAGGGGGTCACCTATGAATAAAAGAGGTCCTTGATCTTGAGAATCCATTTGTATTTTGGTAAGATAATTCCTATCCCAGAGTCAAGAGAGTCAAGAGTGGAGGCAGGAAGAATAAAGAAAAGCCATCCATGGAGAAGATGATGCTTGAAATAATAGAGTGGCACCAGTGGGAATGGAGAGAGATTTCTTATGTAGAATTAACAGGACTTGCTGATTTATTAGACACAGTCAGACTAAGGGAGGGTGAGTGAAAAACTTCTCATAGCTCTAATGTGGGAAATTAAGGGGGATGGTGAAGCCAGTCATTGAACAGCATTTCAGGAAGATTTTCCTGAGTTTGATTTTCTATGCTAAGTGAGTATGAGGAACCTCTGAGATATGCAGGTGGAAATGTTGAACAGACAATTGTTTATATAATTGTAGAATAGGTCTGGGAGGGAGACAGAAATAAGTCATCAACATAATCAGAACCATACATCATGTTCTTAGACGAAGTAACATGAGGGGATTTACAGTATAAGAACAGTATATGGATGTCGTGGTTATTAGGGATGTTCACAAATAATCAAGTTCTTTCCTTTTGGGGCATTTGGTAGGACTGTATTTCCCCATCCCCTTGGATGTTGAGGGTGACCATGTGGTTTCTTTAGCCGCTGAACTGAACAGATCTTACGTGTGACACCTCCTGGCAGGAGCTTTAAGTTCTATAGCTGAAATGATTGTAAGAGCATCACTGAAGTGAAGCCTTCATTGACTTGAGTGCCTGGATGAATCTGGGGCAAAACCCACTTGACCTGTTTTGGCCATATAATGGGAGCAAAAAATATACTTCTGTTGTGTTAGACCACTGAGATTTTAGAGTTATTTTTAACCTATCAAATCCTAAACTGGTCTAGAAATTGCTCCAGAAATCCTACCTTGATACAGAGGAGATTGGAAAATGACCATACATATTATGTAAAGGAAAAGCATTTGATAAAAGTGACTTTTGTGATTAACTTGAAGAAGCAGGTCATGCACCTAATGAACCTATAACTCTAAAGTTAGAAAACAAAGCCCTGGGAGCATGAACGTTGGTGCCTGTGGCTGCATCTAGCAAAACTTTCAGGAAAGAGATGAAATTGGAAAACACTTGGTTAGTATGTATTTAGTGATAAATAAAATAGAGAGAATCCAGAACTGCATGGATATGCAAGTGCTTCTGAATCCCCAACCAGGAAAAATTAAAGGTGAGAGACAATGACAAATTAAACCACATTCTTGGGGCAAAGATCAAATCCATAGTATAGTTATCACTCCCATTGTCAAAACATGTGAAATGTATTAAAATGGTTTAGGATAAAGGTTTAACTATGAGTTGGGTGTCTAATATTTTAAAAAGGACAAAATGAGAGAAAAGAATTTAAATGTGGTCTATCCACCAAAAGCATGAAGACTGAAAGTACACATCGAGAGAGAAAGAGGAACGTGATTGGAGTAAATAGGTGTGTGTGTGTGTGTGTGTATCAAATAATGTTTCATATATTTTGACATATATATCAAAAAATATATATAGCAGTATACATATAAATAAATACACACATATATACATACATACCTACAATATATACATATGCATGCATGCAAATCTAAGATGTGTGCCTAATGCCTAGAAAAGAAGTATACAGGTGTGGCTATTGGCACAGGGCACCAAATAAAATCAAATTGTATTTAAAGATTTGACCTGTCAAAGAAACCCTGGCCTAAATTTGCCAAAGTTTATGACTGTTTGAGGCTTAAAATAACCCTTAGATCCCCACCTTTTGTGAGCCAATGTGTATAGTACATTTGGCCCAGGAGGGTACTTGAAAAGATAGAACCCCAGAGTGGAGTCAAGGTATACAGTTTCAAAATAAATGTCATGACTTTTTTTACATAAAAAGATTAAAATCTAATTTTTTCACCATGGCCAAGTGGCATTTATTCCTGAAATGCAAGGATGATTAAACACATGAAAAGCAGTGTAATATGCCACATTAACAGAATAATTTGGAAAAAAAAAATCTTGGGGGCACCTGGGTGGCTCAGTTGGTTAAGCTTCTGACTTCGGTTCAGGTCATGATCTCGCAGTTTGTGAATTTGAGCCCCTGTTGGGCTCTGTGTGGAGCCTGGAACCTGCTTCAGATTCTGTGTCTCCCTGTCTGTCTGTGGCCCTCCCCCGCTCATGCTGTCTCTCTCTCTGTCTCAAAAATAAACATTAAAAAATGTAAAAAAAAAAAATAAAAAAAACAAAGTCTTGATCATCTCAGTTGATACAGAAAAAGCATTTGAAAAAATTCAGCACCCTTTCACAATAGAAACACTAAAAAACCTAAAAATAGAAGAAAACCTTTTCAGCATAGTAAAGGCAATATATAAAAAAAACCCACAGGTGACCTCACACTTAATGGTGAAACACTGAAAGCTTTCCAAGATCAGTAATAAGACAAGAATGACCACATTCACCACTATGATTGAGCACAGTATTGGAAATTCTTGCCAGTTAGGCAAGAAAATGAAATAAAATATATCCACACTGAGAAGGAATAAGTAAAATAATCTCTGTTACATATGGCATGACCTTATATGTAGATGTGTAAAGGTTCCATTAAAAAACTCTTAGAATAAATAAATGAATTCAGCACAGTTACAGGATGCAAAATCAAAATGCAACAATCGGGTTTCATTTTTATACAACAATTGACAATCTAAAAGAGGAGTTACGATAACGATTTCATTTATAATAAGACAAAAAAAGTAAATATTTTGTCCAAGTACGTGAAAGACTGTGCACTAAAGATGACAAAATATTGTTGAAAGAAATTAAGGAATACATAAATACATGGAAAGACATCCCATGTTCATGGATTAGAAGACTAAATATATTAAGATGTCAGTGCCAAAAGTGATCTGCAGATCCAATGCCATCCATATCAAAATCCCAACATGTTTTTCAGAAATAGAAAAACTCATACTAATATTCATACGTAATTTTAAGCAATCCCCCAATAACCAAAACATCCCTAAAAAGAACAAAGATGGAGGATTCACACTTGCTGGTTTCAAAACTTTCGAAGCAATGATAATCAAAGCTGCGTGGTACTGGCATTAATGACAGACATGTAGACCAATGGAATAGAATAGGAAGTCAAGAAATAAACCCTCACATATATGGTCAAATGATTTTGGACAAGTGTGCCAAGACCATTCAATGGGAAAAAGACAGTCTTTTCAACAAATGATGTTGGAAAACTGTATATCCACATGGAAAAGAATGAAGTTGGATCCTTATCTTACACTGTGTACAAAAAATAGCCTACAGTGGATTAGAGATCTAAATCATAAGCACTAAAAAATATAACTCTTATAGAAAACATAGAAATCTTTATGGAGTTGGATTTGACAGTGATTTTTGGATATGACAAGCAAAAAACAAAAAGTAAATAAATTGGACCTTATCAAAATTTAAAACTTCTGTGCATCAAAGGACAATCAACAGAGTGAAAAGGCAACCCACAGAATGAGAGAAAATTTTTGAAAATCATATATATGATAGGGATTAATATCTAAAATGTATAAAATTAGTATTCAGAATATGTAAAGAACTCCCACAACTCGGTAACCCCAAATAAATCACCCTATGTAGCCCAGTTGAAGAAATAGGCCTGACTGTATATCTCCAAAGATTTCCAAAGGAGATATATAAATGACAAGCACATGAAAAGATGTTCAATATCACTAATCAATTAGGAAAACGCAAACCAAACCATATAAAATACCATTTCACACTTACTCAAATGACTTTTATTACAAAAACAGAAAATACAAGTGTTGATGAGGATATGGGGGAAAAGCAGATGTGCATTGTGCATTGGAATGGAAAATGGTGGTAGCCATTCTGAAAAACAGTATGGCGTTTTCTCAGAAAATTAAACATATAATTACCATATATGACCTAGCACTTCCACATCTGGGTATATATCCAAAAGAACTGAAAGCAGTCACTTGAACAGATATTTGCACACCTATATTCATAGTAGCATCATTTACAATAGCCAAAAAGTAGAAACAACCCAGTTATTCTGTGGCAGATGAAATGGTAAAGAAAATGTGGTATATGCATAGAATAGAGTGTTACTCAGCCTTAAAAATAGAGGGAGGGGTGCCTGGTCAGCTCAGTTGGTTGAGTGACCGACTTTGGCTCAAGTCACGATCTCATGGTTTGTGAGCTCGAACCCCTGCGTCAGGCTCTCTGCTGTCAGCGTGAAACTTGCTTCAGATCTTGTCTCCCTCTTTCTATGACCCTCCCCCACTCATGGGCACGTGCTCTGCTCTCTCTTGCTGTCTGTCTCTCAAAAATAAACATAAAAATAAAAGGAAATTCTGATATGTGCTACCATGCGGATGAAACTTGAAGACATTACGCTAAGTGAAATAAGCAAACACAAAAGGAAAAATTCTGTATGATTCCACTTATATGATATCCCTAGCGTGGTCACATTCATAAAGATAGAAGGCAGAACAGTCGTTGCCAGATTCTGAGGGGAAGAGTGAATAACGAGTTATTGTTTAATGAGTATGGAGTTTCAGTCTGGGAAGATGAAAATGATCTGGAGATGGACAGTGGTGATGGCTGCACAACGATATGAATGAACTTAATGCCACTTAAACTGTATGCCTAAAAATCATTAAAATGGCACATTTCATGTTATGTACACTTAATCACAATAAAATAAATAATAAAAGCATGGTGATTTTTTGTATGTATTTTACCACCATATTTTTAAAGAGTAAACATGAAAAAAAAATTATCTCTTTTTTTCGACTTCCTAGCATCATCCATTTAGTTGAGCACTCCCTGTGTCTCAAAATAGTCTCTTTTCTTGGCTTCTGTGTAGATTGCTGTCCCAGTGTTTTCAATAATTATTTTTGAGCTCCGTTTTGAAACTTTTCAGACCAGTTTATCTATAAATGATTTGGATGATATTATGGTACTGTCGTGACATCTAATATAGAAAATTAATTCTGACCCTTTCTGTGAAGCTAAAGCTTCCCATGGGATGCTGTAAGAATCCACAGCTACTAGAATCATTACTGAAATATTATTAACATGAGCTTGGAATATTTTCTTCGATTAACAAAACGTCCTCTTTTGTTTTCTACCCTACGTGTGTATTTTAAAGGAAAAATAGGGGTGCCTGGGTGGCTCAGTTGGTTGAGTGACCAACTTCAGCTCAGGTCATGATCTCATGGCTTGTGAGTTTAAGCCCTGTGTTGGGCTCTGTGCTGACAGCTCAGAGCCTGGAGCCTGCTTCGGATTCTGTGTCTCCCTCTCTCTCTTCTCTTCCCCACCTTGTGTTCTATCAAAAGTAAATAAATATTTTAAAAAATTTTAAAAAGGAAAAATAAATTTTGCTATATTTGGTGGAAATATTTATGGGTAATGAATGATGATACTGATTTTTCCCTATATTTAATTTAGCCAAAACTTTTTAGGTATTAATAAAAAATTAAGACTTTTTCACTTTTATATATTGCTGGTAGGGATTAAAAATGGTACCATTTCTGTGTTGGAGAACTTGGCAGTGTCTAACAAAATTAAATATTTATCTTTTGATGCAATAATCCTACTTCTAAGAATATATCCCAAAGCCATTTTGCAATCATTTAAAATATGTATGAATATGGCTGTTTATTGCAACAATATTTATAGGAAAAAAACAAAAGACCAAAACAACTCAAATGTCCGTCAATAGGAACCTGGTTGAATAAACTGTGGTATCTCTGAGCAATGAAGTACTAGATAGCTATAAAAAGGAATAAGTATTTCTATGTATAACTATTAAGTGTTCTTCCCTGCAGTGGGTCAAAAAAAAGTAGATAGAGAAAATATGTATAGTATGCTATTATTTATTTACCTTTACTAAAAACCAAATAATGGAAGGATAAAATTAAAAAATAAATGGCTACCAATAGGAGAAGGGAGAGGGAACCTAATGGAGAAGTAGAATAAAAGCTAGACTTTTTTGAAACTTATTTTATGGATTTGACTTCAGAATCCTTTTATACAATTCCAAGCAAAGCTAAATTAAAAAAAATTCCCTAACAACAAAAAATGAAACAAAGGAATCTGTGTTCCCAGTCAGTAGCATAACCACACATAAAGGAACCATGGTGACCCTATAACACCATAATTTTACTGTTTTTTGTTGGTAGAATGTATTCTAAGTATAGAAAGACAAATCTTAAACTCTTTCCAATAATCAGGTTCTTGGTGCAAGTATTAGCCTTGTTATTTTGAGACTGTTGTGTGGATATTATGAGATTAAATCAGATGGATAATTATAATGAAAAATAAGGTTTTGGGCATGGTTGAAAGGAAATAGAGATATAAGGTTGATAGAATTCAGAAAAAAACCCTGTGGTTTTGAATCTGAATCAGAGTCATTAGTATGATCTTACAATATATTGTATCTAACAACTGAAAATATTTAAAATAATGACCAAGTAGCAAGGGCACCTCTGGCATGAAAAGTGTGGTATCTAAATACCATTCTCAGTGAAAGGAACCAGGGCATACTGGAGAAATTGCTGATTCTGGGTCGGGGGCAGGGGATACGTTTGATGATCCTGGAACATCTTGTCATAGCTTTCTTGAAAGTAAGAAAATTTTCAAAGTCTATTAGCATTGTGTCAACTTGAATGGACTCTCTGTTGCCAATGACTCCAGTGAATGAAATCTATCAAATTTGTTTGCAGTTCATAATGAATCAAATACACACACCCCCTAAACAAACAGTACACCTTTGGAGGATGCCAGGGACTAAACTAATTTTTTTAATAAGCATATATCAAAGATTTTATTTGAATCATTATTTAATGAGAGAACCAGTAAAATTAACAACCAATTCCAAGGAGAATTCAAGCTATATTGTGCACATACACCATCAGCAACACTGAAATAAATTTACAAATAGATGTGAAAGTGGTCAGCACGCATGGGGTGGCAATCATTGCATTCCACCAGACAAAATTCATTTATATTTCTATTATCAAAAATAATTTACATTACTAGGCTCATTCTACAATGTACAGAGTTGTAAAATAGCTTAAAGACAATGAAAGGCACGAATAACTCAAATGAGTGCATTAGATAGGATATCCAGTATTTTTTTTCCTATTTCAAAGTCTTTAACAAGTTTTCGTGACACTCTCTCCCCTTTTTTTAAAATTTTTTTTAACATTTATTTATTTTTGAGAGACATAGAGACAGAGCGTGAGCAGGGGAAGGGCAGAGAGAGAGGGAGACACAGAATCCGAAGCAGGCTCCAGGCTCTGATGAGCCATCAGCACAGAGCCCGATGCGGGGCTCGAACTCACAGACGGTGAGATCATGACCTGAGCTGAAGTCGGCTGCTTAACCGATTGAGCCACCCAGGCGCCCTTCTCCCCTTTTGATCATATCAATGTTAAAGATTTTTCTTGATTACAAGAAAAGTTTTGCTTAAAGTTTTGTTTCATTAGGGTTAGCCTGATTATTTACATAGGTGCAGCAAGAGTATTAACTAACCATTATAGGCCCAAGTTTATTTAGTAAATATAGCACCATATCAACTAATTATTTTGAAATTGGAAAATAAAGAATTGAACATACATATTGGTTTTTCTATATGAGCTGTACTCTAGAGTGACGAAACAATTGATGGGGAAAAGTTTTCTGTATGCTGATCCCTGGGAATAAAGAAAGAAGAAATGATGGCATTATGCTAGCACTATTTTGGAAACCGTAACAAATTAATGATCTAAGCAATCATTGAGATTGGCTGCCAACATCATAGAGAGACACGTTATTTGCCTTCTATTAGTCTGAATGTTATCAAACCTCTCTGTGTAACCACCAAATTACAAGAAATCAGATAGGGAAATATTGGGAGGTGACAGCAAAGTTAGGCTGTAGAAAACTCTATAGGACAAATTAACTGGTTTCTTCAATAACTTTCGTGGAAGAAAAAATACAATGGAGGGGAAAACCCATGAATTAAAAAAATATCTAAGATTCAGAACAATTAGTTGCACTATAGGAACTTTGTATCTGTGTAAACTGATTCAAAATGAGATAATTAAGGAAATGTGAACTGTGAACTTTTGATATTAATGAATGGTTAATTTTTATAGAGGTGATGAAATTATTTTGGTTATGTTTTTAAAAAGTCTTATTTTGGAAATATTCACTGCCATATTTAAGGATGAACTCAGTGTCTGCTATTTACTGCAAAGTAATCTGGAGTGGAGAGGGCATAAATGAAACACAATAGACCATGAGTCGGTTAGGTATTGAGTCTGGGTGATAGGCATATGGGACCTTACTAAACTATTTTCTCTGGATTTGCATAGATATGAAATTTTCCACAAAAAAATTAAAAGAAATAAATTTAAAGGCCTTCTAATAAACAAACTTCTTTCCCTTGGTTTTCTTTAGTAATTTCTAACTTGTTATATTCAAGACTTTATAAAACTATTTTGTAGTTTTATAGTATTTTCAAGTTTGCCTCTAAGATATTTTACAATGTAATTCAAATTGAGAAATAATACTGCCCTTTAAAAAATATAACTGTTACTCACACAGTTTTTTGATCAACTAAAAGGTTTTTTAAAGCCAAATCACTTTTCCTTCAAACTTCTCTGAGTGAATAATCAATTTTTTGTTTGGTTTGTTTCCAGATAACCTTTTTCATGCTGCTCTCTGCAGTGTGCGTAATGCTGAATTTGGCTGGTTCAATTCTCTCCTGTCAGAATGCTCAGCTAGTCAACTCCCTGGAAGGCTGTCAGTTGGTGAGTAATGAAATGCAAACCTTTTGATAAAGGTCATAGGCTTTGATTTTACCTGAAAGTAATTTTAAAAATAAATTTTGTTATATCCTTGGATTTATTTTGATATTTTGTAATTGTGTAAGGAATTTAAGTTGACTCATTTCTAAAAACTACCTCGTATTAAAACCTGTCCTCCTTGTATATCAGTTACGAATAGCATATTTCTAAGGATCACAGTGTGATGCTGTTTTAGAACAGATGTCTTTAGTAATGATTATATTTTGGCATTTGTTGCATTGATTTTTCTCCCCACTGAATTTTTTTTAAATGGATTTTTCAAGTCGATCTTAAGTGCTAAAATACATATAAGCTTGATAATGGGTGCTAGTTCACATTTTTTTCAATTCAAAAAGTGGATTATCTTTTAGGAATAAATCTAGGAAACTTGTAGACAGTGTGCTGTGTACATTGTAGGAGATCAATAAATGGTTTGTTAGCTACAACCTTCATTCTATATCATGACTTAGCTCCCAGTATGGTAATATGTGCTTCTGGGTGGGACAGTCCCATTCAGTAAGGGTATAGTTTGATTCCCGATATGACAATGGCTGCTAGATGCAAGGCATTGGTATTTATTTATCTTGGAGACTACACAGGGCTACCTTTTAGAGCCATTCTCCTCCACAGCTGCCTGTGTGCACTTGCTGGGCCTGTGGCAATTCTTTCTGGGAAGTCAGGTACTATACTGAATTACCTAAAGCTTTTCTGTAGCAGTGCCATACTTACTTTTCCTGTGGCCGTGCTGTTTGGGTTCAAAGGAACAGCTGTTGCGAAGTGCTGCTCTCGACAGTTTTTAGCAGCAAGGCTGGAAGAACTAGTGTAAGTTGGCACGGTTTCAGTACAGAGGCACCACTGAGTTCCAAAAACCTAACCGTGAGAGCTTCATCTTGCTATTTTCTGTTCAGTATGATAGAGACCACCTTGATCAGATTTCACCCCTGATATGATGTACAGAGTATACTCGTATGATGCAGTATTGCTTGTGACTAAGAAATGATAACACCTGGAGCCCCTCCACCATCAGAAAGGGTGACTTGTCAGCTCGTATCCAACACTGGGTCAGTTTATTCCTAAATACAGGGTGCTCTGAATATGATAACATCTGGCAACTGATAAGGGACTGGCCATCTTTACTCTGACCCCCATTTTTCAGTGGGAGGCCTTGTGTGTGGGAGACAGTGTTTGGGGTGATGAGAAGTGCATGGAAGTCCAGATCGAGCAGAAGGCCCACACCTAGTGCCCCAGATCAAAAGGCTGACCCCTGTGGGTCTTAATCCCAGACCCCATTTTCCTACATCACAAGCAACATGAAAGGATAGAACAGGTAGATTTGGTGTCCTTTATTCCTTTCTGTCTTCAGTGCCCCTCTGAATAAATTAAATGGACGTCATGTACACTCTTGCACTTTCACATGCATCTTGGTTCTATAGTACTGTGGAATCATCAATATTTATCTGATTTTAGAGCTTAATCTTAAGCAGTGCTCTGCCCTGGCTTATACATGGCTGGTAATTCCTGAGTGAGAGCAGTGTACTTGTTTGCTGAAGTGCAGTGTGTGTACTGGAGAGAGAGGTGGATTTGGAATCAGCAAACCAGGATCATAGTCATGGCTTCATAACCGACTACTACTTATTTAACTTAGGACAAATCATTTTCCCTGTCTCAGCTTTATTTCTGTTTCCTGTTATATTTAGGTATTGCATCCCTGAGCTTTTCATAAGATATTAAATAAAATAGGATGTATAAAACACATGAAAAGTATACCCCTTATAAAAAATGTATAATTAGAATATATAATTTCTATATACAAAATATATAATTATAACATATAATTACTATAGAAAATATATAAGTACTATAGAAAATTTAGAAAAACGAAACACACTTGTCACCCTACAACCCAGTCTTTCCAGTCTTTTCTGTGCATACGTGTGTATGTGCATGTATGTATGTGCATATGTATGTATATATATGTGTGTGTATTTAATATACATTTAAATGTTCTATACTCTTCATGCAGCTTTGTGATTTGGTTTTTTATTGATTGTGAGCATTATTTCATGCTTTAAATTTTTTCTACAACTTTACTTGTAGTGGCTTCTCTGTATGAATGAATATATTATTTCTTTAACCAGTCTCTGCTTTTCACATGTATGAAGGTTGCCATTATCTTTAAAGCATTTGTTACATATTGACTTACTGCCTTCTAATAGAGTTTACCAATTTATAATCCTAATTTATGAGAATGCTTTTCTTCCCACACCCTTGCCAGCACTGCCAATTCAATATTACTTTCTAAAATTTACGCTAATTTGAAATGTATAAAATGACATCATTGCTCTAATTTCAACTCCTTTAATAAGACTGAACTTTGTTTATAATTGCATATATATAAGTTTATATATGTACATGCTATATGCAGTTGTATACACACCATTTATATTTCTTGTTCAGTGAGTTGACTGTGACTTTTACCCATTTTTAGAAGTATTTATCTTAGTGATTTGTAAGAACTCTTTATATATACAATTGTATAATTCATTTATATTATAACTATAATACAAAGTATATATATATATATGCACATGTATATGCAATTTTATATGCATATCATTTATATTTCCTTTGTGAATTGACTGGAGGCTTTACCCGTTTTTAAATTTAACTATCTTACTGACTTTTAAGAGATTCTTACAAATTATGGATTCGAGTCCTACAACTTTTATTGGTCAGATGTATTTCTCAGATTGTTAGTTGTCTTTTAGGTTTAGTGTATTTAAATCTATGAATGTTTTCCTTTGGGTCTTATCTTTGAACCAATAAAAAGACATTCTTTCCAATATCATGTTACATCCCCTCCTTTTTTTAATATAGTTAACTCTTTCATATCCTTGAATTTGTTTAATGAATTTAACTATTTCCCCCAAATGAGTAGCTAACTTTCCTAAAATGATTACCTGAGTAATCTAATATTTTCCTGAAGATTTGAAATGCCACCTAAATTCTGAGTCCTTTGGTGGCAAGGTACAAAAACTGACAAAGCCATAGGCTATTTGTTGCAAAGATGATAGGGCGTCTAGAATAACCAAGAGGGTTAAAGATTAGGCTTGGAAACTGGCTGACTCCAAGGAAGCTTCTGTGGATGTAGAAACCTGTCCCAGAGCAGGGTCTGGCTGCAGGAACCCTGAACTCACTGGGGTATTGTTCTGCACAAATGAACAATTCCAGTGCTTTTTAATCTCTGTCCCATTTACTCCAGAGTCAGAACCCAGAGAGAGAGAGCATTTGATCGATCAGGGCAAGACAGAAATCTATGTAACTGTTCCACCACACTGAATCCAAGGCAATTTAAGAGGTCCTTCCCAAAAATGAATTTAGGTGCTATTAGGAAGGGTAGGAAGTAGGAGGAGGTGAGAAATGTATGATAGGTGGTCAAAAAACAACCAATATCTATTCTACCAGAATATATATGTACACATACGTGTAGGTACTTATGTCTGTCTGTGATTGAACTTTTAATTCTCATCTCCTATGTCCATTTATTTATATTTCAAGCAATATTACTTTAATTATACACACACACACACACACACACACACACAGACACACACAATAACTGGTAGGGCAAGCCCTACCCCCACCTGCCTCCCAGACTTAACCTACTTCTTAAAAAATATTCTTGCCTATTCTTAAAAGTTTAGTCTTCCAGATGAATTTAAAATTTTTTTGGTCAAGATTCAAAAGGAATAGATTTGAGAGTTGAATTGGAATCACATTAAAATTATAGATTGCCTTAGGATAGAATTGACATGTTAACATACCATGTTTTCCCAGTCAGGAACACTGTTTGTTTTGGTTTATCCAAATTGTTTTAAAACTCCTTCCCTGAATTTTTTGTTTTCCTTTAGGATATCTAGTATATTTCCATATCTGCATGTGTGTTTGTCTTTTTCCTCTGCATAATTAAAAATTAACTCATTTTCTCTGCATATATATAAGTAAATATAAATATAGTATATAAATATATATTTATATATACTAAATCACTTTTCTATTCCAAACTCTCACCCCCTTCCAGAAAGTTTTTGGTAGCCAGACATTTTGTATGCTTATTTTGTGTATTATCATTTTTACACACATGGGGAGTCTCTTCTGTACATCATTATTTACACTGCTTTTGTCAGCCAGCCATGTCAGCTTGGCGACACATTGTATAACAGCACTTGGAGATCTTCCCAGCTGTTAAATAGAGAGCAGCAGAGAATTCCACTGATAGATGGATACAGGATGACTTATTCAACCACCACTTAATGAAGGACAGGTTAGGGGTGTCTCTAGTGTTTTGCTAAAACACACATGGCACAGATAACCCTTTGTGCACATTCATTATGCAACTAATAGAGAGTGGCTGTTACTGCTGCTGTGGGGACTGGTCTAGTGTAACGGGTACCATGGCCAACCAAAGAGGAATATGCAAGTAGCTCTCAAGAAGAAATTACTAAGAGTGTCCTTTTGGACAGAGTATAAGAATGCACTTTAAATTTAGAATGTGCTCAATGTCACTCATCATCAGGGAAATACAGATCAAAACCACACTGAGATACCACCTCACACCAGTCAGAGTGGCTAAAATGAACAAATCAGGAAACTATAGATGCTGGCGAGGATGTGGAGAAGTAGGCACCCTCCTACACTGTTGGTGGGAATGCAAACTGGTGCAGCCACTCTGGAAAACGGTGTGGAGGTTCCTCAAAAAAATGAAAATAGAGCTACCCTATGATCCAGCAATTGCCCTGCTAGGAATCTACCCAAGAGACACAGAAATGCTGATGCATAGGAGCACGTGTACCCCAATGTTCATAGCAGCACTTTCGACAATAGCCAAATCATGGAAAGAGACCAAGTGCCCATCAACTGACGAATGGATAAAGAAGTTATGGTACTTATATACAATGGACTACTACGTGGCAATGAGAAAAAATGAAATCTGGCCATGTGTAGCCAGATGGATGGAACCGGAGGGTATTATGTTAAGTGAAATAAGTCAGTCAGAAAAAGACAGATACCATATGTTTCCACGAATAGGTGGACTTTGTGAGACTAAGCAAAAGCCAGGGGGAGGGGAAGAGGGAAAGGAAAAAAAGACACAGAGAGGGAGGGAGATAAAACATAAGAGACTCTCAAAGACTAAGAAAAAAACTGAGGGTAAGGGGGATGAGGGAGGGGGGAGAGGGGGTGATGGGCCTTAAAAAGGGCACATGTTGGGATGAACACTGGGTGTTATATGTAAACCAATTTGAAAATAAACTATTATAAAATAAAAAAATAAATAAATTTAGAATGTTATTCCTACATTAACCTCCAAGATGGGACACCAGACTCTTGCCAACAGTATATAACTATGCCCTATTACCCAGATGCATATAGTCTTCCGTGTGTCATCAGAATTTTTGTAGTCTTTGCCAGTCTGACAAAAGCGTAAGCTCTTAATCTTTAATTTGCATCTCTTTAATTAAAAGCAGAGTTGAGCATCTTTGACATTTGTTTAGAAGTTGTTTCTTTAGGGGCACCTGGGTGGCTCAGTTGGTTACATGTCCACTCTTGATTTTGATTCAAGTCATGATCTCATGGTTGGTGAGATCAAGCCCAGGTCAGGCTCTGTGCTCACAGTGTGGAGCCTGCTTGGAATTCTCTCCTTCTCTCTCTGCTCCTCTCCTGCTCTCTCTCTCAAAATAAATAAATAAACTTAAAAAAAAAAGTTATTTATTTGCTAACTGCCAGTTCATTTTTGTTGTCTGTTTTACTGTTAGGATGTTGCTGTTCACAATTGATTTGTAAGTGCAATTTCTATATTAAGGAAACTGCCTGTTGTCATATGTGTTGTGTCATAAATATTTTTTCATAGTTTGTTATTCATTTCTTTACTTTTTTTCATATTCTTGTGTGGAAATTTCATGTGCTCAAATTGATTTTATTCATTTATCTATTTTTTACCCTTAATGAGTTCTGGTTTAAATGTTTTGCCTAGAAAAGCTTTTCTTGCGCCAAAATTACAAAAAGTTTTTCTATTTTCCTTCCAGAATTTTAGGGTTTAAGTTTTTAAATATTTATGTTTCATCAATCTTGGATTTATTTTATTATAAATATCACTATGTTTTTATAGTCTAAACAAAAACACATGTGATCTTCCATGTTTCTTTTAAGTTTTAGTGCTAGATATTTTAAATAATTAATATTATTAATAATAATAAATAATAATTAAATATTTTAAATACTCTGGTGGGTGCATTTTTAAAAATTATTATTTCATATTGCAAGAAGACCCTAGTGGTGCATAAGAGTTTCAACGATTTTTTCTTTATTATTTACATTTAATGGTTTGTGACATTGAATGTACAATTGAGCCTTTGATCCATAGTTTATCAGAAGAAGTAATTATAATATTGTCTCTGCTTTTCAGTGTTTGTACTTGTTTTGTTGTCCCATCTGGTTATTTTGTCTAAAAGTATTGAAATAACAGATATTAATGGTGACTCATCATTTACTTTTTGTTCCTGAATATAATGATTTACTGTCAAACATGATACAGAGCTGTGGTTTCAGCTAGCTCTCTTGTAATGTTAAGGTGATAAAGTTGCGTTCATATTTTACTGAGAGCCTTTTAAAAATAAAATGGAGGTTAAATTTTTTCAAGTTCTTTTGACATCTGTTAAGATTATATATTTTTTATTTTGATCCATCGGCATGGTAGATTACATTAATAGATTCTCAAGACCAAGCTACGTGGAACATAATTGGAATGAAATTCCCATAGTCTTAAAATATTACTGGATTCTGTCTGCTGATGCTTTATTTATGATTTTTCATCTATATTCATAAATGTAATTAATTTGTAGTTTTCATTTTTGTCCTTCCCTTCCATATTTTGTTTCATGATTATAGTAATTTTCATAAAAATTAGTTGAATAAATGAAATCTAAGGAATTTTGTGTTCTTTGATGAATATTGATACTCAAATGTATAATTCTGTGGGTCCAGCACTATTTCATAAAATAGTTATTTGATGTAATTTTCGATTCCATCTTTTTTCTATTTCTTTCTAAGTTTTTGACAGTGCCTGTATTATTAACATTTTTTCATTGTATTGTCCTTTCTACATTTATTAAAGTAATGCAGTTAATTGTCTCAGAAATACCTCTTGTAACATTATATTCTTATTTCTTTTATGTGTATTCATTCTGATTTATATTTTCCATTTCTCTTCCTTTCTTGTTATATTTTTCAAGAAATGTATCTATTTTATTTATTTGATGATTGAAACTACCAAAGAAATGAATCCAGTGAAAAATTTCAAAACTAAGGAAGTATAAAAAGTTCCCTTTAATACCTCTTTAATGCCCTCCATAAGGGCATGTACCCTTATGGAAATTTCTATCTGTAAAATCAAGAAATAGCCTCAGATCCAATCCATCGTTTTGACTCCTGCATTAGGTTCAATGGATGCAAGTTGTACATATTATTTACCAGGCCCCTGGTAAATACCTACAAGACACTTAAGTGGTCTCTAACTTCTAATGTCATAAATAATACTGGAGCTCACTGTCTTATAAATAACTCCATGGAGAAGTCTGTGTGTATTTATGTAGGACATTTCCTAACAGTTGGATGGATGACCCAAAAGGTAAATGCATTAAAACTTTTGACTGGTATTGCCTTCCAGAAAGGGTTACATTCATACACACTTGCAGCTGCAGTCTTGGGAATGAGTGTGCCCCACTCCCGTGCCAACGTTACATCTTACCAATGTCGAAAATGTTGGCCAGTCTGAGGATATCTCCTTATTTTAATTTGCACACCCTGGTCATTAGGGAAGTAGAGGTTTTATTCATAGAAGCAGAATTGAATGCACATTGAGAAAGAATTGAGATCTATAAAGACCAAGTTATTTTTATCCAGAAATGGATTCTCTCTTGTTTTCAGGTCTTTCATGCCTTGAGGAAAGTCTTACACCTTCGTCAAGTGTTTAAACATTTTGTATTAACTTTATTCCTAGTTTGTTTGCAGTTTTTGATGCTAATGTCAAGGGTATTTTTCTTCATCATTTTTTTTGTAAATGCTTACTGCTATAATATAGGAAAGCTATTGAGTTTTTAAATTAAACTTTTCATTTTGAGATAATCATGGATTTGTGAAAAGTTGTAAGAAATTATGCAGAGAGATCTATGTAGCTCTTCCCAGTTTCCTGCATTGGTAACATCTTATGGGGTTCCTGACATTGATACAGTCAAGATGCAGAAAACTTCTACCACTGTGAAGGTCCCTCATGTTGCTTTTTTATAGATATACTCACTTCCCTTCCACCACTACTCCCTCCTTAACCCTTGGCAACCACCGTCTACTAGAATACTCTATTTCTCTTTCCTTTTTTTAGAGAGAGAGTGTGTGAGTGAGGTAGAGGGGCAGAGAGAGAGAATCTCAAGTAGGCTCCACGCTCAGCACAGAGCCCAACTTGGGGCTTGATTGCATGACCTTGGGATCATGATCTGAGCCGAAATGAAGAGTAATGGAATATTACGCAGCAATGAGGAAGAATGAAATCTGGCCATGCGTAGCAACATGGATGGAACTGGAGGGTATTATGCCAAGTGAAATAAGTCACTCACAGAAAGACAGATACCATATGTTTCCACGCATAGGTGGATTTTGAGAGACTTAGCAGAAAACCATGGGGGAAGAGAAGAGGGGAAAGGAAAAAAGACAGAGAGGGAGGGAGACAAAACATAAGAGACTCTGAAAGACTAAGAACAAACTGAGGGGTAAGGGGGTTGTGAGAGGGGGGAGAGTGGGTGACGGGCACTGAGTAGGGCACTTGGTGGGATGAGCACTGGGTGTTGTATGGAAACCAAATTGACAATAAATTACTAAAAAAAGAAAAGAAAAAGAGTTGGTCACTCAACTGACTGAGCCACCCAGATGCCTGTTTTTTAAACTGTTGTTTAAAATTTTGACACAGGGGTACCTGGGTGTTTCAGTTGGTTAAGCGTCTGACTTCAGCTCAGATCATGATCTCGCGGTTCGTGAGTTCGAGCCCCAGTGTCGGGTTCTGTGCTGACAGCTCAGAGCCTGGAGCCTGCTTCGGATTCTGTCTCCCTCTCTCTCTGCTCCTCCCCCACTCATGCTCTGTCTCTCAAAAATTAAATCAACATTAAAATATTAAAAAAAACCAAATTTATAAAATTAAAAAAAAATTTATAAAATTTTGACACAAAATTATTTTTAAAAATTTTAAAAATGTTATATAAGCGGAATCATACAGTATATAATCTTTAGAATCGGCTCTTTTCACTCAGCATAATCCTCTGGAGAGTCACTCAGGTTCCTGCACAGACCAATAGTTTTTTCCTGTTTATTCCATGGAGCAGGATTCCATCATATGGATATACCATCATTTCTTTGACTACTTAACTGTGGAAAGACATCTGGACTAATTCCACTCTATTACAAATAAAGCTGCTATGAACATTCATGTAAAGGTTTTTGTGTAAACATAATTTTTCATTTCTCTGAGATAAATGCCCAGGAATTGCTGGGTTGTGTATGGCAGGCGTGTGTTTTGTTATTTTGTTTTTTTGTTTGTTTGTTTTTTTGTTTGCTTGTTTGTTTTTTGAGACACTGCCAAGCTGTTTTCCAGATTGTCAGTATCATTTTACATTCCCACCAGTATTGTATAAGAGATCTGGTTTCTCTGCATCCTTGCCAGCATTTGGTGGTGTCATTTTTTTTTTTTTTCTTGAAGCCATTCTTGTGGTATGGAGTGATGTCTCGTGGTGCTTTTAATTTGTATTCCCTTGATGAATAATGATGATAAACAGCTTTTTCTGTGCTTCACTACCATCTGTGTATCCTCTTCAGTGTAGAGCGTGACCATATTCCACGTCTTTTTCCCAATTTTTTAAATACTATTGAATTTTGAGAGTTCTTTGTATTCTAGATCCAGTCATTTGTCAAAGATGTGCTTTGCAAATGTTTATCCGTCTGTTTCATCTTCTTAATAGCATCTTTGACAGAGCAAAAGTTTTTAATTTTGATGAAGTCTAATTTATCTATTTTTGCTTTTATGGAGCATGCTTTGGGTGTTAAGTGTAAGAATTCTTGACTTACCCCTATATCCTACTAATTTCCTCCTAGGTAGGGGCAGGAACTGCTTTTCCCCAGTAGGCCTCCTACTGCCTGGCTGGGAAGAGGGGGGATGCCTCATGACTGCTCCCCAGATAGCTTATACTGACAGTGGGGGAGGGGCCTCATTACCACTGTGGGGTAGAAGCCCAAGCTCTCTGTGTGGTTTCCTCAACTGTGTGTGTGTGTGTGTGTGTGTGTGTGTGTGTGTGTGTGTGTGTGTGTTGGGAAGGGGGTCCTTAGTCTTCATCTCCAAATATGGGATATATGAGGCAAAAAGAAAACCCGGGAGACTCATTGCTTTTCCCCTCCCCGAGTCCTGAGGTCTCTAACCAGTCTATACTTTTCAGAGTCTTTTAATATACATTTTATATATAATACAGGGGGTTTGGTTGTATTTACAGGAATAGGATAATGTCTCTCTCTTCTCTTTCCAAAAGTAGAAGTGCTATTGATTTTTGTTTGTTTTATAGAACTTTTTTATTCACTCTAAAAGTTTTGCCAGTATAGCTCTTCATTTCTAGGTGGACTACCCTATTGCTGTGAAAATAGGAGGTTGTCCATTTATTATGAATATTTATGTCCATATATTTTTTCTTGGCTTTCCACATTGATTGATAAGAGTTTAAGTTGGCATTAAGCATCCTGCAATGTAATAGGCTTTTAATCTAACCACAGAGTCTCATAGGCACAGCGTAGGAGACAGGGCAGAAGGAAGGGAGAGAGCATCTTCACACCTTTAGGAGGCCCAACAGTTTCACTTGTCCATTAGCTACAAAGCCGTTACACTGCTCTCACAGGAGAGGTTTGAGTACACACAGGCTCCTTGAAGCCACAGCCTATTCCCAGAAGTTGTTTGGTCTGATATTTATTCATTTTTGAGAGTGAGAGCACACAAGAGCAGGAAGGGCAGAAGGAGAGGGAGACACAGAATGCAAAGCAGGCTCCAAGCTCTGAGCTGTCAGCACAGAGCCCAACACGGGATTTTTAACGTTTTTTTATTTTCGAGAGACATAGAGACAGAGCATGAGCAGGGGAAGGGCAGAGAGAGAGGGAGATACAGAATCTGAAGCAGGCTCCAGGCTCTGAGCCATCAGCACAGAGCCCAACGCGGGGCTCGAACTCACAGACCGTGAGATCGTGACCTGAGCTGAAGTCGACCGCTTAACCGACTGAGCCACCCAGGCGCCCCCCAGCACGGGATTTGAACCCACAAGCCGTGAGATCCTGACCTGAGCCAAAGTCAGAGGCTTAACCGGCTGAGCCCCCCAGGCGCTCCTCCAGCAGTTGTTTTTAATCACAGGTTTGTAGCCACAGAGCCCTAAGGCCTGCCTGCCCGAGTTCTCCTCATGAGGTGGACTCCCGCAGAGCAAATGAGGCAGCCATAGCACTTCCACATTGATCCGTGGTGTCCAAGAAGGCAGTGACATAAGAAGTCAGAACTTTCAGGTCACTTTCCCCAAGTAAGTCTGAATCAGCCCAAACCCTGTGTCACCTCCTACTCACGACGAGGATTTACAAGGGCAAAGGTTAGACTAATAAGAGACCTTTTTTATACCATGTTTTATTCCAGACTTTCACAGGTTTGAACGTGAAAAGGGTGGACCCAAGAGGTCACCGTTGAGTGTAATGTTTGCTGTCAGCTTAGAGAAAGGTGCCCTTAATAACTTATTACGGCACGTCCTTCTGGGCTGGCTGGCGAAGATTTTTATTTTAATCAAGAATGCATGTAAATTTTATCATCATCTTCCAACATCTGTGAAGCTGATCATACGACTTTCATCTTTTAGTTTATTAATGTAGTGATTTGCATTAATAGGTTTCCTAATGCTGAACTAGCTTCGCATTATGGTAATAGGCCCTTCTTGGTCTGGGTGCTTTTAAGGCATACATATTATGCTGCATTCAAATTGCTAATATTTTATTTAAGAGTTGTATGCCTAAATTCATTCATGGGATTGGCTAACAGTTTACCTTTGGCCATAGCCTCATCCAGTTTTTGTACTGGAATTAACTATTGGATTGAAATGCTATACATGGAAGCATTTGGTTTCATCTGTGCTCTGAAACGGTGTAAATAACCAAGGAATTATTCAAGTTCGTTGCATCTTGGGGAGATGATTTGGCTGTTTTTAAAATTTTTAATAGGGTTATTGTGTTGTTTACATTTTCTTGGTAATTTTTGTTAATACGTATTTTCTAAAATACGTATCTGTTTTCTGATGTATCATTATAAAACTCTGGGTAGTATTCTTTTATAATTAAAACAGAACTGTTTAGCAAATCTATAGACATAGAAAGTATTTTGGTAGTTGCCTGGGGCTGGGGGGCTTAAGGAAATTAGGGAGTTTGGGCAGAGTTTAAGGTTTTGTTTTGGAGTGATAAAAATGTTCTAAAATGGACTGTGGCTACGCAACTCTGTCAAGATACTAAACACCAATGAATTGTAAACTTTTCGTGAATTGTATGTGATTTATCCCTCAATAAGGCTCCTATAATTAAAAGTCTTTTATTGATATGTTTTCTCTGATTTCTTTTGTTTATAATTTTTATTTATTTATTTTGAGAGAGAGAGAGAGACAGACAGACAGAATGAGCGGGGGAGGGGCAGAGAGAAAGAGAAAAAGAGAGAGAGACAGAGAGAGAGAGAGAGAATCCTAAGCAGGCTCCATGCTCAGTGCAGAACCCAATGTGGGGCTCGATCTCACCACCTTGAGAACATGAGCTGAGCAAAAATCAAGAGTCAGACACTTAACTGACTGAGCCACCAGGCACCCCTGTCTTCTCTGATTTCTAATGCTAAATTATATTTTCTCTCCATTGATTTAAAGTTTTTTTTTTAACGTTTACCTATTTAGAGAGATAGCACACATGCGCACACCCCAGCATAGGGCAGAGAGAGAGAGAGAATTCCAAGCAGGGTCCATACTGCCAGCACAGAACCTGAAATGGGGCTCAAACCCATGAACTGTAAGATCATGACCTGAGACGAAATCAAGAGTCAACCTTAAGCAGCTGAGCCATCCAAGTGCCCTAAATTTATCTTTTTTTAATTGTTTTTTCTTAAAAACCCAGCTGTTGTTTTGTTGACTGTGCTGTTTTTTTTTTAAGTATTAGCATTTATTTATTTATTTATTTATTTAATTATTTATTTATTTATTTATTTTAGAGAGAGAGAAAGAGCAGGGGAGAGGGGGAGAAGGAGAGAAGGGGAGAGCAAGAGAGAGGGAGAGATAAAATCCCAAGCAGGCTCCACACTCAGCACAGAGCCTGATGCTGGCTCTATCCCACAACACTGGGATCATGACTTTAGCCAAAATGAAGAGTTGAACACTCAGCCACCAGGCGCCCCTACCATGCTTTATTTTGCTAACCCCTTCTACTTTCCCAAGGAATATTATGTTTATCTTCTACCTTTTATACTTGAGTTCCAGAGTGCTGCTGATAACACCGTGCTGTCACCGAGTTTCACAGAATTGCAGTGAAATTCTAATTTCAGTTTTGCTTTGCTTTTTAATGTAAGCATTACTTAAACTTATCTTCTTAACTTTTAAGTGGCTAGAGTTTTGTTTTGTTTTGTTTTTTGCTTTTTTTTTTACTATTGATTTCTAATACTATTGCATGAGAACATATGTTTTCTGAACATATGTATGTATGTATTTTCTCAGTGTGTAGGTTCAAAATTCATTCACATATTTTTGCATGGAGGACCTCTTAAGATATAAATTCAGTCATGTGCTTTCCATGGCACATGGGATGCTGTGCAGAGAGGCTTCTTTGTGGCCTGTGAGCTCTTTGATGTAGCCCCTCCTGCTTCCTATTCTTTCAGAGCCCTCCTGCCCCTTGGAACTCCTCCATGAAGCTGCTTGTGACGCCCCCCCCCCCCCCGCCCTGCTTCCCACTCTTCCTCGAGGCCTCCTCCATTTCTCTATCCTCCCACAGCTTCTTGTGGTGGTCCTTGACTTCCCCCCACCTTCCCTTACAGCTTACCCTGGTACAACCCCCTCCCTCACTATATTACCCCCAAACTTCCCATGCTGTCTCCTGCTTCCTCTACTCCTCACCCCAGCTTTCCCAGGGTGCCCTTCAGTCCCCACTGCCCCCACCTCGGGCTCAGCCGTGGGAGTTCCAAGCTCTTGCTCACCTCGGCTGCTCTTTGTGCTGCACCCTCTGCATGGGCTGTTCTTCTTCCAGGGTAGCCAGTGGGAGGTTCCTTGTCATGCTCTAGATTCCAGAATAAGCAGTATATTCCCTGAAGAGCCTTCCTGGACCACCCTATCCCAGAGGCTCTCCACCTATGTTATTCATTCCCGAGGGCATTCTGTTTTCCTCCAGAGACTGGCCTTTTCCCCATCGTTTCCTACTTGGCAAAGCAACAGACGGGAACGGTCACAGCTGTGTTGTGCCTTGTCGTACATCCAGGGCCTGTGCCGTTCCTGGCCCAGAGTGCCTGTGAGTGAGTCAATCAGTGAATGTCTCCCGGCCGCTATTTTCCTAAGAGCCCGGGAGAAAGATAAAAAATCATTTTGGGATTTTAAGTAAACATACTGTTTTAGGTTAATTACAAGAAAAAGCATTGTTCGTTTTCAAAAGCCTTTTAATATGCCTCATCACGTTTTGTTTCATTGGAGGCTGCTTGTACAATGAAATATTACAGCATCAAACATTTACTTAAAGATCTTTTTCTAGGCCTTTTTTTTTTTTTTTTGCTTCATTCTGTAAAAGTTTTGGATTTAGTTTCAAACTTTTCTGCTCTCTTTAAAAATGTATTTGTGGGCCGCCTAGGTGGCTCAGTCGGTTTAGCATCTGACTTGGGCTCAGGTCATGATCTCACAGTTCACAAGTTCAAGCCCCATGTCAGGCTCTGTGCTGATAGTTCAGAGCCTGGAGCTTGCTTTGGATTCTGTCTCCCCCTCTCTGTCTGCCCCTTCCCCACTCGTACTCTGTCTTTCTCTCTCAAAAATAAATATTAAAAAAAATAAAAATATATTTTTCGTTGAAATATAGTTGACACACAATGTTGCATTAGTGTCAAGTGTAAAACATAGTGATTGACAGTCCTGTGTGTTAGTTCTTACATTGCTTTTAAATGAAAGCTTAATAGAATGCTCTTCAAATGCAGATCAATACAACGTAATGCGTTATGTGTGTTGATAAGTATTTTGTCTTAAATGAGAAGACGCTGTTTTCCTTTTTTAATATGAAATAAAATATTAATAGATTCTTGTTATAAAAGATGCAGGTAATACATAAATTAGAGTACAAATGAAAGTTCCTCCCTCACTCTCTGCCTCCCACTGCCTGCCACACTGGGTGATTACTTTATGAAGCATCCAACTCTCTTTTTGTGCATTCATATTTATGTACATCTCTGTGTACATGTACATGCACAGACAAGTTTTTTTCACTTAGTTATTTAAAAATAAACTTACATACTTAAAAATTTTTTTAATGTTTATTTATTTTTTTTAATGTTTATTCATTTTTGAGAGACAGACATAGAGAGAGTGGTGGAAGGGCCGAGAGAGGGAGACACAGAATCCGAAGCAAGCTCCAGGCTCTGAGCCATCAGCACAGAGCCTGACTCGGGGCTCGAACCTACAAACCGTGAGATCATGACCTGAGCCAAAGTCGGACACTTAACCCACTGAGTCACCCAGATGCCCCTAAACTTACATACTTTTGGCTCATTTCCCTCCTCGGTGATACTTAGATGTTTTTCCTGCTCAATGATATTATCTCAGACATTAGGGTGGAAGTACATCCTTCACCCCTTGAACAGCATGGGTTAGTTTATACACGGATTGTATTTGATAGATACAGTACAGTACTGTAATTGTACTCCTTCTCATCTTCATGATTTTCTTAATAACAGTTTCTTTTCTCTAGCTTACTTAATTATAAAAATACAGTATATAATTCATATAACATACAAAATATGTGTTAATCAACAGTTTCTGTTATTGGTAAGGGTTCTGGTCAACGGTAACGTTTTGGGGAAGTTAAAAGTTGCATTTTGATTTGTAGTTGGTTTTGATTTGTATTTCCCTGATGATGAGTGACTTTGAGCATCGTTTCATGTGTCTGTTGGCCATCTGAGTGTCCTCTTTGGAGAAGTGTCTATTCATATCTTCCGCCCATTTCTCACTGGGTTATTTGTTTTTCGAGTGTGGAGTTTGGTAAGTTCTTTATAAATTTTAGATATTAGTCCTTTATCCGATATGTCATTTGCGATGATCCTTTCCCATTCCATTGGTAATAAACTATTATAAAAAATAAAAAAAGAATTAAAAAAAAAGTTGCATGTGAATTTTGGGCCATGGGTGTGGGTGTTGGCACCCTTAGCCCCTCTGTTGGTCAAGAGTCAGCTGTACAGATGGAGTTCCTCATTCTTTTAAAGGCAGCTGTGTGCACTTCCCCGTAGTGCGCCATATGTACCTGTGCTAAGAGGCAGTTAGTTCATGTCCATAGTTTTGCTATCACGGACATGACCAGAGTGAACATGTATTTTTGTTCTTGTTTTTGGTAAATTTAAGTATAGTCAGGTACTAATTTTGTTAAGAAGAAAATAGGGGTGCCTGGGCAGCTCAGTCGATTAAGTGTCCGACTTCGGCTCAGGTCATGATCTCACAGCTAGTGAATTTGAGCCCTGCTTCGGGGCTCTGTGCTGACAGCTCAGAGCCTGGAGCCTGTCTCAGATTCTGTGTCTCCATCTCCTCTGTCCCTCCCTTGCTTGTGCTCTCTCTCAAAAATAAATAAACATTAAAAAAATTCAAAAAAAAGAAAACAAATATAATCTCCATCACTATAGTATTGTGTGGATTAAAAAATTTTCCTACTTAGAATTGCCACAGGAACTAGACATTGAAGTGGAAAATTTCATAAAAGATCTACATTTAACTCATTATAATAGATGTTTAGGTATTATCTTGAAATGTGCTCTTTGTTATTTTTATGCAAAACTAGGGACTAATTGCTATGTGTTGATAGCAATGGTGGTGATCACTGAGTTTCTTGAGCACTTGTTATGTTGAAGGCACTGCTCTGAGCACGTTGTATATGTTCGTCCGTTTACTCCTGACAACTAGGAACAGAGGAGAGGTACTATTTTATCTCCACTTTACAGGTAAGGATATTGAGACCTTGGGAGTTAAATCATAGAGGTAGCAGGTGCTGGCTGCAGTCATCCTATGCCCATAATCACTAGCAAATCATTACATTTCTGTTTTCCATAACATTTTTACTTTAGACTGACACTAACAGTTCAAAAAGAAGGAGAGGACAAGAAGTACCAGAAAGTGGAGGTAAAGACTATGTGTTATTTATTTTTGGTCAAGTAAATAGTTGAATTCATAGGAAATATTTTCCGATATAGAGAAGAATTTCAAGGAACCTAAAGCATAGTTTATAGGTCACAACAAAGAGAAGTGAAAACAGTACACAGTTCTGTAAGAAATGTGAGCTCTCCTCCAGAAACATCAAGCATGTAATTGGGAGGAGTATCTTTCCCTGTAAGTAAACAGTAACATGAGTTATATTGTGCTCACCCATGACTACACCACTGTTTTTCTGACGCTAAGTCCTTTTTAATTAGATCTATCACACTGCAGGGACAGTGGGATATATCCTTGTCAGCCGGAAAGCCTGGCTATCCCAGATCCTGCTGTGTCTGTTTTCTCTACACTAATTGGACATCTCTCGTCTCTGCCTGGGTTTTCTGTTATGTGCCTGTAGCACCATGACCAAAATAAAAGGTGGCCTCAGGAGATATGACACCTGGGCAAGTGTTTTGATGGGAAGCACATCTCTACCTTCTTCTTTCTTGTTTGTTTGCATTTCTGTTTGGAGAGCTTGGTTTCAGCCTCTCCCCTGTGAATGCCTCCCAGGTATGAAGAGTGATTTCTGGTAGGTGAAGCCAGAGTTCATCCTCTGTTCCGAAAAGTAATGAGCAAAGAATATTTCACTGAACCTAGGAGAACAGGTGATAAAAGAAAAAGCATTCGATAGTGAAGGAAGAAGGCATGATCTACTGGGGAATTATAATTTCCACCTTATCCTTGTTTCCAAGTCCACCTAAGAGGTGTGGAAGGGATCATGATTTTGTGAGGAGACCGTTTCCTGCATTCGTGTGCAGAAAGGATATGCTGGAGGAGGCTTGTATTGACTTGGGAGAATGGCTTATTAAACTATCAGATTTTGTGATCTGGTTATAGCCATTATTAAAAATTATATTACATAAATTACAATTAAATGTTTGTATGAAAAACAAAGATAATATATATTCAAAATTCACCATTTTTTAATAAATACACCTTTCTTCTTTCATGATCTTGAGGTTATTTACATCCATTATATCCTTAGGTTAGAAATACTGGATAATATATTATATTGATAGTATTCTCCAGAGGAACACAACCAGTGGGAGATATGCAGTCGACCCTCAAACAGCACAGGTTTGAACTGCTTGGGTCTACTTATCTGTAGATTTTTTTTTCATACAGTACTGTACTGTAAATGTATTTTCTCTTCTTTAAAACTTTCATAGTAACATTTTCTTTTCTCTGTCTTACTTTATTATAAGAAATAATAAAATTAGCAAGAACTGAGGGGCTCCTGGGTGACTCAGTCGGTTAAGCATCCAACTTCGGCTCAGGTCATGATCTCACGGTTTGTGAGTTCGAGCCCTGCATCAGTCTCTGTGCTGACAGCTTAGGGCCTGGAGCCTGCTTCAGATTCTGTGTCCCCCTCTCTCTGCCCCTCCCCAGCTCACACTCTGTCCTTCTCTGTCTCTCAAAAATAAACATTAAAAAAAATTAGCAAGAACTGAGATAGACTGATGTTCTTTCTGTATCTGATAAACTATAAATAATTATGACTTTAAAAAGTCATTGAAAAAGTTAAAACAAGTGGATGTTTAATATTCTAAGTAAGAGTTCTAAGAAAGAGAATTCAATGTCTTGAATATAATACATATGACATACAAAATATGTGTTAATTGGCTAATGTTATTGCTAAGGCTTTCAGTCAACAGTAAGCTATTAGTAGTAAAGCTTTTGGGGAGTCAGAAGTTACATGCAGATTTCCAACTGTGCGGGGAGCTGGTACCTGTAACCCCTCCTTGTTCAAGGGTCAACACATATATACATGCCTACACATACGTAAAGAGAAAATCATTCAGTCATATGTGAAATTTATTATATATGAAGAGGTTTGTTATGAGGAATTGGCTCGCATGATTGTGGAGGCTGAGAGGTCCCGTGATCTGCTGTCTGTAAGCTGGAGACCCAGGAAAGCCAATGGTGTAATTCGGTCTGAGCCCAAAGGCCTGAGAAGCAGGGGAGCCTACAATGTAAATCCCAGACAAAGGGCCAGAGAAGGTAGGTGAGATGTCCCAGCTCAACCATGAGACAGGAAAAAAGGGGGTGAATTCCTCCTCTTTCCACTTTCTGTTCCATTCAGGCTTTCGGAAGATTGGATCATGCCTACACACTTTGGAGAGAGCAGTCTACTGAGTCACTGATTCAAATGCTAGTCTTACCCAGAAATACCCTACAGACACATCCAGAAACGATGTTTAATCTGGGCGCCTGGAGTTGACGTGTGAAATTAATCATCATATGTGTGCTGCTGCGTTTCTTCACCAGTGTCCTGCTGGTAGCTTGAAACTGGCCATGGTGGGAGTTGCTTTTACTAAGACAGTGAATTCTCTTTCTTAGAACTCTTATTTAGAATGTTAAATATCCATGTGCTTTAACTTTTTCTATTATAGTTTTAAAGTCATAATTATTTATAATTTATCAGATACAGAAATAATATTAGTCCATCTCAGTTCTTGCTAATTTTTTAGCACTTCAGTGTTAATTTGAGTTAGATACATCTTGGAAATTAACAAAGACTAAAAATCAGGAGTTGATTTATTATCTTGTTGATTGTCCATATCAGGTATAGATTTTCTTCTCCTCCCCCTCCTTTTCCTCCTCCCCCTCCTCTCCTCCTTCTCCTTCTTTCTTTGGAAAGGTGAAATAGTAAATATTTCAGGCTTTGCAAGACAGATGGTGTCTATTGCAACTATTCAACTCTAACATTGTAGCACAAAATCAGTCACAGACTGTAATTCAATGAATGGACATGGCTGTGTTTTTGATAAAACTTTATTAAACTAGGCAATGGGCTAAATTTGGCCCATGGACAACAGTTTCCCAACTCTGGGTATAGATTTAAGAAAGTAATGGAAAAAATGTTAATAGTGCAGATTAAACATTAAAGTGTGTTGTGTCTATAGCCATTTCACTGAATATAGCACAAAAAGTTGAGGACATACTCTTCCACTATCCA
The DNA here is from genome assembly GCA_030068075.1 of Paguma larvata. NCBI lineage: Eukaryota > Metazoa > Chordata > Mammalia > Carnivora > Viverridae > Paguma > Paguma larvata. Next base: position 121,702,586 of record CM057827.1, on the reverse strand, counting down.
AAAGTAATATGATTCAGCAAAGAAGTTGCTCATTTCAGGTAAAGTTTCAAAGTCTTTGTTACTTCACTTTTACCATATTGGTTAACTTATACAAAAATACCAACCAAGCATTTATTGATAAACTGATTTATTTGAATAATAAAAATAGATATGAATTTTGCAAGAAATAGCAAGTCAAAAAGTTGCTATAGATAAGAGAGACAATTCATAATTCATAATGGTTAAAATGTCTACACAACAGGAAGTTATGGCAGTTGTAAACATACATGTTCCAAATAAGAGAACACTAAGCAAAAATTGATAAGACACACCTGGGTGGCTCAGGTGAGTGAGCATCTGACTCTGGAGTTCAGCTCAGGTCACGATTCCAGGATCATGAGATCAAACATCATTTCAGGCTTTACGCTGAGCATGGAACCTGCTTGGGATTCTCTCTCTCTCTTTTTCTCTCTCTCTCCCCTCAATGCCTCTCTCCCCTGCTTGTGCTCTGTCTCTAAAACAAACAAAGTATCTGACACAATGAAGGGAGAAACAGTTGTTTCAGCAGTAATAGTTGGAAGCTTCAATACCACCATTTCAGTGATGGATAGGACAACTAGACAGAAGATCAAAAAGAAAGTAGAAGATCTGAACCACACTATACACCTGACAAACATTTATAGCACACTCCACCTGACGACAATGGACTCTATATTCTGTTCAATTGCACATGGAATATTCTCCAGGGTAGACCGTATGTTAGACCATAAAGTTCACTGATTACAGTGAAATAGTCAAGAAATAGCAAGTCAAACTGAAGTTATAGTTGTATAAATCATATTTACATGAGTATGTAGAATATACTTATATATGGTATATAGATTTTTGTATTTTTATTATTGTAAATTGCTTGTTACAAACCCTTTGTGCTATTAAAATGTATAATTAGTTCATATATGTATACAGTTTTGTTCAGAAGAATCAGTTGTTAAACATTTATCAGCACATCTCTGTACTGGAGTTTTCTCCTTTGATTCATTTTCTTCTCACTATTTTAATTAATACATAATTTCTGCTTGACCTGAACAACGCTTTTTTTTTCTTTTCCCTACCCTGCTTACTACATTCCACTCCAATCTGGCTATTTTATTTGGCCTTTTGTTCATGTTTCATTTGTTCTAAATTCTGGCACTGAAAAGAGAAAGAAAGGAAAGAGGAAAGAGGGGAGGGAAGGAAGTAAAAAATAGTTAATGAATTATTGATAAAAATAAGCACATCTTATCTTCCATGTATAAATACCAAAGTGTACTACACCTTACTCAGACATTATCTCTAGAGTCAGGACAAAAGTATTAGGCAAGAGTTTCATCATCCACTATTCCTAGGATGTTGTATCATAGACTTGTTTTGTATTTGATGCTACTTGATAATGAGTGTTATCACAGTGGTTATGCCTTTCTTTGTATATGCATCTGCCTGTGTATTATTTCTCATGGATTTTAAGGACTTGGAAAAATCATATAGACCTTTATTTAAACTCTTTAGTTATTCTCTCAGCTCTTGATTGTTACTGGCTAACTTGAGGAAACAGTGATGTAGTTAATTCAATACAACATGTCAGTCCCAAATTTACTTGATTTGGACAACAAATCAGTTTTGCAGTTTATAATTGAGTGTGGCATCCACTGTTTTTGTAGGAATTTGTAATTCAAAAGGGATCATGCAGTTACCCACATTTTCATTCCATTCCTGACCCCAATCATCTCATAAATTGTTACAAAGCAATTTTTCAGGGATAGGAAAATAAATGAAATATTTTGGTTTAAAGTGTGGCTAAACCTGGTTGCTAAGGATTTAAAAATGCATTCAGACGTTTAAAGAAGAGTTAAAACCTATTCTTCTCAAACTGTTTAAAAAAATAGAAATGGAAGGAACACTCCCAAACTCACTCAATGAAACCACCATTACCTTGATTACAAAACCAAAGACCCCACTGCAAAGTAGAGTTACAGGCCAATATCCCCGGTGAACCTGGATGCAAAAATTCACAAGATACTAGCAAATCGAATCCAACATACATTTAAAGAATTATTCGCCATGGTCAAGTGGGATTTATTCCTGGGCTGCAGGGCTGGTTCAATATTCACAAATCAGTCAACGTGACGCACCACATTAATAAAAGAAAGGATAAGAATCATATGATCCTTTCAATAGATGCAGAAAAAGCACTTGACAAAATACAGCATCTTTCATGATAAAAATGCTCAAAAAAGTAAGAATAGAAGGAACATACCAGATCATCATAAAGGCCATATATGAAAGGCCTCCAGCTAATACCACCCTCAATGGGGAAAAACTGAGAGCTTTCCCCCTAAGGTCAGCAGTACCACCGGGCTGTCCGCTCTCATCACTGTTCAACACAGCCTCAGCAGTCAGACAGCAAAAAGAAATAAAAGGCATACGAATTGGCAAAGAAGAAATCAAACTTTTACTCTTCACAGATGACAGAATACTGTGCATTGAAAACCTGAAGATTCCACCAAAAAAAAAAAATGCTAGAACTGATACATGAATTCAGCAAAGTCTCAGGATATAATATTGATGTACAGAAATGGTTGCATTTCTATACACCAATAATGAAGCAGCAGAAAGAGAAATCAAGGATTTTATCCCGTTTACAATTGCATCAAAAACCATAAGATACCTAGGAATAAACCCAACCAAAAAGGTAAAAAAACTGTACACTGAAAACTATAGAAAGCTTATGAAAGAAATTGAAGAAAACATAAAGAAGTGGAAAAACATTCCATACTCATGGATTGGAAGAACAAATATTGTTAAAATGTGTATGTTACCCACAGCAATCTACACAGTCAATGCAACTCCTATCAAAAATAACAGCAGCATTCTTCACAGAGCTAGAACAATCCTAGAATTTGCATGGAACCAGAAAAGACCTTGAATAACCAAAGTGATGTTGAAAAAGAAAACCAAAGCTAGAGGCATCAGAATCTCAGACTTTAAACTGTAATCATTGAAACAGTATGGTACTGGCACAAAAACAGACATATACATCAATGGAACAGAATAGAGAAACCAGAAACGGACCCACAGATGTATAGCCAACTAATCTTTGAAAAAGTAGGAAAGAATATCCAGTGGAAAAAGAGTCTCTTTAGCAAATGGTGTTGGGAAAACTGGACAGTGACATGCAGAAGAATAAACCTGGATAACTTTCTTGCATCATACACAAAAATAAACTCAAAATAGATGAAAGACCTAAATGTGAGACAGGAAACCAGGAGAATACAGGAAGCAACCTCTTTGACCTTGGCTGCAGCAACTCTTTACTAGACATGTCTCCAGAGGCAAGGGAAATAAAAGCAAAAATGAACTATTGGGATCTCGTCCAGATAAAAAGCTTCTGCACAGAGAAGGAAACAATCAACAAAACTAAAAGAGAACTGATAGAATAGGAGAAGATATTTGGAAATGACGTATCGGATAAAGGGTTAGTATCTAAAATCTATAAAGAACTCATCTAACTCAACACCCAAAAAAAACAAATAATCCAGTGAAGAAATGGGCAAAAGACATGAATAGACACTTCTCCAAAGAAGACATCAAGATGGCCAACAGACCCATGAAAAGATGTTCAACTTCACTCAGCATTGGAGAAATACAAATCAAAACCACAATGAGACACCGCCTCACACCAGTCAGAATAGCTAAAATTAACAACTTAGGCAACAACAAATGTTGGCATGGATGTGGAGGAAGGGGAACACTTTTGCACTGTTTGGCAGTAATGCAAACTGGTGCAGCCACTCTGGAAAACAATATGGAGGTTCCTCAGAAAATTAAAAACAGAACTACCCTACAACCCAGTAATTGCACTACTAGGTATTTATCCAAAGGATCTAAAATGCTGATTCAAAGGGACACATGCACTCTAATGTTTATAGCAGTGCTACCAACAATAGCCAAATTATGGAAAGAGCCCGAATGTCCATCGACTGATGAGTAGATGAAGAAGATGTCTCTCTCTCTCACACACACACACACACACACACACACACACACACACACACACGCCGCGAGCCAGTCACAGCACTCTCAGGGGTCCCAGAGGATGAACGGTGTCGGCACGATGAATGAGATGAGAGAGCTGCAAAGTTACTGGAACCAAGCAGGCAACTGTGTCCTGCTGATCTCAGTGTCTTTATTTAAAGGCGGTAGATGATATTATATCAAGGAGTACTTTTGTGGCATGACATCAGCAAGCATAGATCGATAACTGGCTATTTTTATGATTCTGTTTCTAAGTTAATGAACATAACTGTTTTGAAGTAGGGTTGAGTAAGTTTTTGGCAGGTGGAGAAAACAGGGTGTGTAAGAAAAAGCAGGGTTGTCATGGTGATCTTGAGTAGACAGATGGTGCATACATTGTTGCCTTGAGACCTATGTTAATCATTTATAGGTAGGTTAGGAGTCATTCTGTCCAGCATTCTTAATCATAAGGGGGAACATGCAACTCACTTGGTAGAGACATAATTTTCTAATGCTTGCCTGAATTTCTATTCTTTATGAGTGAGTGAATTTGCACAATAGGGGCCTGACATCTACATAAGTCACACTAATTTTCAACTCATAGCTACTATTCTGTATGATCACTTTGTGTAACCTGTCTCCAAGAGGCAACTTTGAGGTTATTTCTGGCCAGGTTACTCTTGTTCAGATGTTATCCATCAAGGCATCACACTCCAGGTTCCTTTTTTCTAATGCTGTAAAACCAAAGGGTACCTTAAGGCCAACAAGGAGCAGTTCAAGAAGTCCAGGCCTGAGAGGTTATCAAAATAAGGAGATAATATTGGGATGCCATCTTAGTCAGCAGGAGACTTTGCAATGTCTGCCTTATCCACACAAGGAGATGTCTCAACCTGTGAGCCCAAGATGACTTGCACACAGACACACACTAGAATATTACTCGGCAATCAAAAAAAAATAAATCTTGCCATTGGCAACAACATTGATGGAAGTAGAGAATATTATGCTAAGCAAAGCAAGTCAGAGAACAACAAATGTAATATGATTTCATTCATATGTGGATTTAAAGAAATACAACAGATAAACATAGAGGAAGGAAAGGAAAAATTAGATAAAAACAGAGAGAAAGGTAAACCATAAGTGAGTCTTAAATACAGAGAACAAACTAAGAGTTGCTGGAGGGGAGGTTGGGGGGGGGATGGGCTAAATCAGTGATGGCATTAAGGGGGACACTTGTCGGTATGAGCACTGGGTGTTTTATGTTAACGATGAATCACTGGGTTCTATTCCTGAAACCAATACTACACTGTATGTGAACTAACTTGAATTTGAATAAATAAATTTCTAAAAATGCTCTTGGACTTAGAGCAAAATAACACATACTAGTGTGAAGAAAGAAGCAAATTACAAATCAACTTCCTCTTTTTTCTTTTTCTACATTAATATTTTTCATATAAACAAGTAATTGGGAAATTGGAGGAAAATGAACATAGATAATAGAGCAAGAGTGAAATTTAGAAATTGTCTATGGTCAATCCTCTCATGTTAGAAATGAGCAAGGTGAATAGTTCTATCTATATTGATCAGATAACTTATGTAAAATTAGAATAACCACAAATCCCTTTGTTTTTACTCGCTATAGATACTGGATCTGAAAAATTCCAAGAACCCCGTGAAAATGGGTACAAAGACTTGTTTGTATTTAATGCTACTCTACAATGAGCATCTATAGAAATGTCACCTACACATGCTTTGTTCCTAGAATGGAAACAGAGGAGGGTTAGGATTGTTAATATAGAATTCAATTTTTTTTCCATTGAAATTTTTACTCAGACATTTGTAGATTCACATGAAGTTGTTAAAAATACCAGAGATCAACTGTACTCCTTTTCTGGTTTCCCCAAGTTGTGATATTGTTCCTTTTAATTGTTGTGTAGTATTCCATACATATGACTATTGAACATAGTATGAGTAAGTATGTACTATAGTACATACATATGACCATTGAACATATTATGAGTAAGGATGCAATGGACATTCATGTACCGGTTTTTGTGTTATCATAAGTTTTCATTTCTCAGGCATAAATATCTGAGAATGCAATTGCTGTATTATATGATAATTGTATGCTCAGTTTTATAAGAAACTACCAAACTGTTTTAAGTGTGGCTCTATCAGTTTACATTCCTATCAAAAATGTATGAGTGATCCAGTTTCTCCATATCTTCATCATCACTTAGAGTTGTCAATATTTTCTTTGTTTTTAGTTACTTTTGTAGGTATGTAGTGATATGGTTGTGGTCTTATTTTTCATTTCCTTGGTGGCTAATGATGTTGAACATCTTTTTATGTGTTTCACTGACATCTCTGTATATGACGTAGTGAAATAAATGTTCATGTGCTTTGTCCATTTTCTAATTTGCTTTTTATTTTTATTAAAATTTGTATTTTATCATTGAATTTTGAGAGTTTCTCACATAACCTAGATATGTCTTGTGTGAAATATGTGGATTGCAGATATTTTCTCCTAGTACATAACTTGGCTCTTCAAACTCTTCTGAGAGCAGAAGTTTTTTATTTTGATAAGGTCCAATTTGTTGATTTTTTTTCTTTCCTAAATGATGATTTTGGTGTCAAGACTAAGAACTAGTCTGACCATTTTTCTCTGATGTCTTTCCTAAAAGTTTTATAGTGTTACATTTTAAATTTAAGTCCCAATTGAATCAATTTTTGTATAAAGTAAGAAGTTTAGGTCTAGGTTCATTATTTTGCCTGTGATTGTCAGGTTGCTCCAGACCATTTATTGAAAAGGCTATCCTTCCTCCACCAAATTGCTTTTGCACCTATGTAAAAATACCAGTTGAGAATATTTTTCTGAGTTTATTTCTGTATTTTCCATTCTGTCTCACTGATCTGTGTGTCACTGGGAGCACCATCTTGGTAGAGTGATTCTTCTCACTTTATTCTTTTTTGTTAAGATTGTTTTAGCTATTATACAAGCTGTGATTTACATTTGAATTTTAGAATGTGCTCTCTCTGTCTCCAAAAAGTATTGCTGGTATTTTAATAGGAATTATATTAATTTTATATAGCAGTTCAGAGAGAATTGGCATCTTTCTGTGTTGAATCTTCCAATCCATGAGTATGGTATATCTCTCCATTTACTTATGTCTTTTTAATTTTTTCAACAGCATTTCATAATTTTTAGCATATAGATTCTCTTACATATTTGTTAAATGTATATTTAAATAGTTTGTTCTCTTTGGGTTGATTGTAAGTGACATTTGTTTTTAATTTTAGTTCTCTGTGTTTATTGTTACTGTATGGAAATGTGAATGATTTTTGTGTGTTGATTTTGTATTCTTGCTGAATTCATTTCTTAGTTCTAGGAATTTTTTTGATAAATTCCCTGGGATTTGCTTCCAATAAGTGTACATTTTATTTTTCTTTCTTAAGGAAGAAGAAAATTCTAGCATTGGCTAGAATTTCTAGTATTATGTCATATTAATGTGGTGAGAATGGACATGTTTGCTTTGTTTGTAATCTTAAAGGGAAAGCATCCAACCTTTCACCATTGATGTAATGTTAGCTGCAGGATTTTTTTATACATTGTGTGTGTGTGTGTGCGCGCGTGTATGTGTATGTGTCTAATGAGATCATTTTCTTCTATTCTAACTTGCTGAGAGATTTTTAAATGAATAGATGTTGAGTTTTGTTGAATGTTTTTTGTTATTAATTAGTATGATCACAAGATTTTTCTTATTTGGTTTACCAATATGGGGGATTACATGGATTGATTTCTAATGATAACCAGTTTTATATATATCTAGGATAAATATTTCTTGGGCATGGTGTATAATCATTCTCATACATTTTTGGATTTAGTCTCCTAGGGTTTTGTTGAGGATATTTTGCATCTAAGTTCATGAGAGATATTGGTCTTTTTTTTTAAATTGTTTTTGTCTGGTTTTGGTATCAGGGTAATAATGGTCTCATAAAATGAGTTGCAAAGTTTTTTCTTCTCTTTTCTGGAAGAGATTGTGTAGAATTGGTGTTAATTTTTCTTGAAGTGTTTGATACAATTTTTAATGAGTCCATCTAGGCCTAGAGGTTTCTTTTTATTAAAGAATAAAAGAATGTTATAAACTATTTATATTCATGACTTAAGGAAAATGACTTAAAGCCCAAATCAATCACAAATGTGAAAAAATACAAAAATTGACAAATAATTATCTTTTAAATACCACCATTTTTAGACAGTTTGATGAACTAGTTCTTCAACAAGAGCAAGAAAACTGACAAATCTCTAACAAGGAAAAAGATAAAAGACACATAACATATGACAATGTCAGAAATGAAAATGGAGATATCACTACACCCTGAAGACATTAAAATAATGATAAGGGAGTAATATGAATTCTACAAATATAAATTTCACTATTTAAATGAAATGAATCAATTCCTTTGAAAACACAAACTACTATGACTCAACCAATATGAACAGATAATTTTAATAGCTTTAAAACCATTAAGGGAGTTAAATCCATTATAAAACGTACATATATTGGAAGCAAATCCCAGGGAATTTATCAAAAAAAATCCTAGAACTAAGAAATGAATTCAACAAGGTCACAGAATACAAAATCAACACACAAAAATCATTCACATTTCCACATAGTAACAATAAACACAGAGAACTAAAATTAAAAGCACAAAACATAAAATTTACCATTTTAACCATTTTTAATTATATAATTCAGTGCCCTTAAGTACATTCACATTGCTGTGTAACCGTTACCACTATCCATTTCCAGAACTTTTTCATCCTCCTGAACAGAAACCCTGTGCCCATTAAATAGTAACTGCCTGTTCCCTCCTCCCCCCAGCTTCTGGCAGCCACCACTCTTTCTGTCTTTGCAGTTTCGTCTGCTCTAGGTACCTCATATTAAATCATACAATATTTGTCTTTTTGTTTCTGGTTTATTTCACTTAGCGTAATGTTTTCAAGGTGTTTTTTTTTTCTTTTAACTGGTAAGTTTAGCCTATTTATGTTCATTTACGAGAGTTTGGGTGTCATTCCTATTGACTTATATGTGGTGTGTTTAAATTTTCACAATATGCCTCAGACCTGCAGAAATGCAGTCCTCATTTTATGCAGTGCACCTCAACTTGGCACGTGTCCACTGATTTGGGAAAAATAAATTCGACTCTTATCACTGTCCAGTGATTTCGTCTCTATCAGTTTAAACAGTCTCTCCTCCAAGATTAACTCTGTCTCTCTTCAGAAGGTATTTAGCCTTTCAGCACTTCCTCCGTCTGCCTCTTCTCCTTGGCTGTCCCAGGTGTTATCTGGATGTGGGAGAAGCAGATTTAGCATCACAGTAGTGGGGGTGGGAAGCATGGCACCTGTTCTGTCTGTCCTCTGAGCACTTTCTGGCCTGTGAGGATGATGACCCATGGCCTACCCAGCTGGACAGTCTGTCCTGGCATCCACTAGGGATATCTGAGGTCCTTAGCAGGGTCTCAGCACGAGACCTACCTGCTTGGGATTCTCCTGTCTCTTCTCAGGACCACCGAGGGCAGAGAGGAATTCTGGGACCCCCTCATATTTTCCGTATCCCTTATGAATGTAGATGCAAGGGCAACATCTCACCCTAACTATGCCAATCCTTTACTTTTACTGTGTTGAAGCTGTCCCAGGTTAGCTCCAGACAAAGGACCCTGACCCACAGATGCACACCAACATGTTTGGGATTTCTGCAGGCTTGTAACCCTTCTCTCTTATTCTCAGCCTGATGTCAGAGGTATGAGGGTTCTGAGCCTCTAAGAAGGGACCCTGGGTGAATTCTGAACTTCCTGGCTGGTCTAGGCATTGCTGTCTTTCTTTCTGGAAACTCTGCCCTGAGGCCACATCCTCGGTCATCTTCCCTCTAGCCAGTCCTCCATACTGCTGCTCCCCGGAACTCTTCCTTCTCTTGGAATGCAGCACAAGGCCATGACAAGGGTTCAGGAAACATTTGCTGAGTGCTGGTCTGAGCAGGATCTTCACGGCAAACCTCACATCCTGTGTGCGACAGTCCAATTCACTTAACCAAAACAATCGAATTCATAGTTTCCTGATTCGGTCTGTTATTGTTTGTAAAAAGTCATCTATAATTTTTATGAGCCAGTTCTTTTCTATCCTTGGGTTTCCTGGGACCCCAGGTTGAGATCCTCAATGGCACATTTTGGAGGAGGACCTTAATTTTGTGACGATCTCATTCTTTACAAAGCCTGTTAGAATTTTTTCTTGAGACTCCTAGCCGCATTTATTACCACCACTCCAGTCTCTGAATTGAAAGCATCCAGTAACCAAGCCAACACCAATTATGTAGCCACAGCCCTCAGAAGAGCCCCACAGTAACCAGGGCAACCCTGATTTAGCTTCATCGTGATGAATAATAAATTATGAGAGGACAGGGCCATAGGCTGGGGCTGTTGGAAATGCCTGGCTTTAAAGATGAAGAGAAAGTTGGTGGAAAGTACACAGCGCCTCTGGAGGTCTTGCAGGCCCGGGCTCCTTCATAGTTTACACTGTTGCCGAGTGGTGTAGCTTTTATTCTGCTAATCAGGGGTCAAGAAGAGTCATGGCGCAGTGGCCTCTCTTGACTTCACAAGAAATTTAGCATTTGACTGCTCTTTGTGGTTTCTCATGGTGACACAGAATCTTTCCCCTTGTAGCAGCATAATTCTGTTTTAACTCATCTTCGTGCAAGTGTGCCATTATCCTGGCTAAAGCACCATTTTGAAAGTTGATTCCAAACCCCAAAGTTTTCTAGCAAGATAAAAATTGATATGTTTAAAGTAGGCCAGCAGCGCGGTTCCAAACAAATGTTTCTCTGTCCTGTGTACATCCCTTTACTCTTTCATTTATTGGGTCAGTACAGTTTTACAGAGGCCGAGCTGTGCCTCTGGAAAGACAGGTCCTGGCTTTGTGCTCTCCATGCATGCAACTCTCCTTCTATGGTGAGAAGTGGATGACAAACAAAAGAGACCATTTCTAACAACCAGAAGCGCTGTAAGGAAAAAGGCAGGGAAGGCGTGCCTGGGAGGCTCAGTCAGTTAAGCATCAGGCTTCAGCTCAGGTCATAAGCTTAGGATTCGTGAGTTGGAGCCCCACATCAGCTCTGTGCTGACAACTCGGAGCCTGGAGTCTGCTTCAGATTCTGTGTCTCCTTCTCTCTCTGCCTATCCCCTGTTTGAGCTCTCTCTCTCTCAAAAATAAACCTTAAAAAAAAATTTTTTTTAAATAAAAGGGGAGGAGGCAGGGAAGTGTGAAGAGGCAGCCCTGTGCTTCTCTGAGCATGTGACACATGACCTGGGGCCTGAGAAATGCAAGGAAGCACCCTGAGGACCAAAGGGAGGAGGGTTTCAGGAGTGGGCGCAGCAGACAGGAGGCCCAGAGGCTAACTGGATGCGGTTGAAGAACAGGAAGGAGGCCATGCATCTAGAGCTGTGTAGGCGGAGAGAGCACAGGGACTGAGGCTCCCAGAACGTACACCTCAGCCCTTGCTGCATGTCCCTCTGTGTGTTCCATATACTCAGTCCCTAGGACTTCTCTCCACTGTACTTGACACCTACCTTGTGGTGAGATCACTACTGTCTGTGCTTTGGTAGTTTGGTTTCTGTGACTTCATGGCTGGGGCACTTTGTGACCTTTTCACTCTATCTCTCCAGTGTCCTGCCACCTACTAGGTGATGCTTCCTCATCCCTGTACAGAGATATGTGTAAGCTGTGGGTGGGACTGATTGACTGCCCTGCCTCCCACAGTTCATGGAAGTGTAAGAAGGACTTGAAGGTAAACTATTTTCTGCCCCAACAATGTGGACTCCAATAGAATATTTAGCACTCTTTAGGAGATCTCCAAATGTCAACACGTGTATGTGTTTTCTCTTGGGCATGGATCCCTCTGGTTGTCTGAGCATGCAGTGGGGCTGCCTGTGTTTGAGGACAAAGCAGGAAGGGAGCTCGGAATGGGCAGCTTCAGACCTGACTTAATCCTCTTTGGGACTTCTCCACCCTCCTTGGTCCTCTGTCAGCTGTGCCGTCTCTGGAGGGGGGTCTTCATTCTGCTGAGATGTCCAGGGTAGGGAGGGATGAGGCCACCTTGCAGGGGCTGAAGAGGGAACCGAAAGTCCAGGTGGTCCAGTCTCAGGTGACTTTTCTCTCCCCTTCATCTCTTGGCCTATGGGTCCAGCGTTGTATTTAGCAGGCCTTTAATATCTGCTCAAAGTGTGGTCTCTAGAAGGAGAAAATGGTGATTAAAACTGGCTCATCCTCAAGGTAGCTGACTCACAGACTGCTGAGGGAGAAGCCAGATACAGACTCACTCCAGTCTGGAGCCTTGTCTTGAGGGAGCGGCTCCTACCAACGATCTAGTGAGCCTGGAACTGGAAACTTCAAAAACAGCTAGAAAATAAGATTTTTATGTGAAGTTCCCTAGTTTTACTCTCAAACACTAGGTGAGTTCCCTCAAGAATAAACGAAAGTAAAAAAAAAAAAATCACTGTCCAATGCCCCAAGAGTGACCAGTCTGCAGCCTTGCCCACATCCTTCCTCTCTTGGTTCTTCCACAATATTGTTGCAAGATATATTTTTTTTGTTGCCTCAGTACTCAGGGTTCATCATCTCGTTGCTTCAAAGACTGAAGAGGTGGACACAGAATAAAATGAGCAGCAGGCAAAAGTTTATTATAAGATCAGAAAGGAAGAATAGTTTGAAAGGTCTCTTTACAGAGAGGAGACATTTGAAAATAAATGCCCATGCCTGTACGCAAGGAACTTTGTTTTATAGGGTTTTGATCAGCCCCTTCCCTCACCCCTTGTTTCTTCTCAGGTTCTACCCTTATCGGCTAGGTAAGTCTAAATGCCTAGTCATGCCTTTTTGTAAGTCTAAATGCCTAGTCATGCCTTTTTGTAAGTCTAAATGCCTAGTCGTGCCTTTTTGATTGGCTCCTTTCTGTTGCATGAGGGGTGGTCTGTAGCCATACTGTTCCTTATGGGTCATAAGTTTTATGGTCTAACTATTTTTAGTCAAGTCTTTTGTCAGTTTCCTAAGGGACACCTGAGGGGGAGTAGGTGGTGTCTATTACATTTTTTAAGAGGAATTTTATGCCTGAGAGAGTTCGCTCATGGTTGGATGCTCCCAGCGTTGTTTTAAAATATGTTTTCCCCACCTAGGGACCTCAGGTCCTAACCTTTCCCTCTCTGCCTATTTTATCCTCTTTCCCTATCATAATACCCTCCCTTGTTATTGATATGCTGACACCACTGAAATTGATGAGCAGATCATCATTTGTTAAGGACCAGTTAGAAGTCCAGTGCTGTGGTAGTAGCTTCAATTTTACCTAGAAACATACCACACACCGAGCAGTGTATTTTCATGTATGACTCTAAAAGTTGCGAGAATATCACAGCCCATTAGGTGAGAGACCAGAAAGAATTTAAAACTAATAAAAATGCTCTTCTTTATTGGTTAATATTTATGTTATGTTCTAGGAATGAACAGATACTAGTTGACAGGGATTTGGGTCACTAAATCATGATTCCAAGTGGAAAGAGCAGGAAGGAGCTGTCAGCCCTGAACTTGACCCCCTAAAGCAGGGTGTGTGGAGGATAAAAGAAGCTCCTCAGCTGCCCCTGAGCATGAGTCACTGAGATGTGAATGGATGTTCTTTTTTCTTTTTTATGTTTGTTTATTTATTTTGAGAGAGAGAGAGAGAGAGAGAACACCAGTATGAGGAAAGGCAGAGAGAGACAGAGAGACAGAGAGAGAGAGAGAGAGAGAGAGAGAGAGAGAATCCCCAGCAGGTTCCATGCTGTTAGCACAGAGCCTGACCTGGGCCTAAATCCCACGAACTGTGAGATCATGACCTGAGCCAAAATCCAGAGTCAGATGCTTAACCAACCGAGCCACCCAGGTGCCCCTGAAGGATGCTCTTTTAAAAACAAGGAACAAGAGGGACTCCACGCCCTAGATGATGAAAATTCTGAGAAGCCATGCATAGAGGGAGTCCCTTTGATTCTTTAAAACACATTCCCCAAGTTAATTTGACCACAGAACCTCATTTAGTGTCTTTCCAATTTTTTCTGTTTTTCCAAACACGGCTGCTGCAAATATCTTTGTCTGGGCCTTTCTGGAAGAAAAGCACTAAATGCTTCTCATTTTCCTGTTAACCAGCACCATTGTTCCAGCTCTTTCTCCCTTTCTGCCAACCACATGGAGCTCTGCTTTGATTACGGTGGTATTTAATGAAATTTCAGAGTCTGGACTAAAAATGCAAGTCTCCGTATGTAATTAACCGAAGGTGTCTCGGAGGGAAATGAAGGTGCAGCCCCTCCCTTGCAGGTCCAGAAGAGGAATCTCTGTGTTCAACTAGTTCCATGCTTCTCGAGTGATGAGAACATCTCATGAAGAGCTGTCTCGTTTTCCTGGGTACAAGGAGGCTGGTGTGAAACGTTCCTAGCTTTCCAGCTTGTGCTGTCCTTGAAAGTATCATTTGAACAAAGAGGTCTTGTAAAACTTCCCAAGACTGTGGAAATCATTGCCACGTCCTGTGAAGATAACCTTCAAAGAGGGCTGGGAGCCTGTCTTGGTGTTCTCATTGACCATTGCTGTCTGGCTGGAATGTTGCAAATGGGACCTTCAAATTTCCACACTCCCTAGTTTCTCTCTCTCTCATCAGGATGGCAAATGCGTGATGAAAATTTTGAATAGGTAGGTATAACTACACAAAGACAGAAATAAACATAAAATAGCTGATGATATAAATGACAAGGAGGACTTTTTTTCCCCGCTAAAAGATCAGGGAAGGTTATAAAGGCTTATTGTATGATATATACATATATACATGTATACATATGTAGATGTAAATATATTTTAATTGTATGATATATACACATGAATATGTATATATGTATATATATTTTTTTTAACAAAGAAAGCAGAAACTTTCAATTTTTTTCAATGTTTTATTATTTTGAAAGAGAGAGAGAATGAGCGAGAGAGAGGCAGAGAAAGAGGGAGACACAGAATCTGAAGCAGGCTCCAGGCTCTGAGCTGTCAGCACAGAGCCCGATGGAGGGCTCAAACTCATAGACCATGAAATTATGAGTTGAGGTGTGAAGTCTGATGCTTAATCCACTAAGCCAGCCAGGTGCCTCTGATTTATATTGTTTAAAGACAAAGTCCAATTGAGTGCATATGAAGATCTAATTGGTTTTATTATGTGTTTCTTGAATCAGGAAGCACCCCTTCTGGCAAGGAGACAGGAGCTCGGAGGAGGTGTGCAAAACTTGGGAAGGTTTCTTTAGGAAGGAGGGTGGGGCAAGGAGTCAGTAGGAAAAGAAGAGAAGGGATTGTTCCAGGTGTGGTCACTTTTTCTTTCTTACGGGGAAAAGCAGGGAGTCTTCTCCTGCAGATGATCTCATCTTCTTTGGGGGATGGCGAGGGCCCTGTGACAGATGGCCTCCTTGGTACTGACCAGAAAATTCCTGACTGACTGGGTACAACTACATTTCGGGGAGAAGTTTCAACTGCAGTTAGGTTAGACAGTAAGCCCTGGTTTACTCGCTTGGGGCTTTAACCTAAGTAATGCCATTTGGCTTAACAACATAAGCTACAATAAAAGTCCTATCTTGTGGAATTAGAAAACTTTTTCCTTAATTGTTTTGTTTACACATACACATGTGCACGCACATACAAATTTAAAAAACCCCTAGATACTCATTAGCTTTAGGGTTTTAAAAGAATACTTTTTATACTGTGCCTTTGATGCTTGTTCCAAGCACAATGAAAGAATTGGCAGCTCTTCCCCTTCATCAGCAACATGAGTGCACTTCCTGTACCACGTGTCTGTGTTCTCATGTACTTTCATTATATGGAAAGTGGCATTTGGAAACACTGACCCGTCGTAACTGCCAGCTTCTTTGATGGTGTAAAATTTCATAAGGAAAGCAGTGTAGGGACTAAAACAACTCTGTCAGTGTAAAGGTGGAAATTTAAATTCTAATGAGTTTGGAGGGATAAACCGAATGGGAACTTCAAGGCGCCGGATGAACCTGATAAAGCCCCAGCCTTGGGGCTCACCAGCAGGCCCCCAGGCCCTGGGGGTGATCCCTGGGGGTGATTTAGGGCGGGAGGAATATTGCCCTGAGTGTGAGATGTAGAAGCTGGGGGTTTGGGGGTGTGGGCTCCACAGTGGCTGGTTTGCATATGAAAGGCAGGTTCACAGAAAAGTTGTTTACTACTCTGGTATTAACCAGCCCTGGGAACAGCAGTCCCCCCAGGATCTACAAGGACCCAAGCTGTCGGAGCATCAGATAGTCCAAAACATAAACAAACATAACTAATAAAACCCTCTTTGAAGCCTCTAAAATCCGACTTAATAACCCAATCAACACTTGGCATCCGTCTTTTTTGTATACTAACTCTTCATGAGTGCATTCATGTCAGAGTTGGTGCTGCCAGACCCCAGCAGTGGGGTGGAGAAGGCAGTGCTTATCCTGCTATGACGGCGAAAGGATAGGATCAAATAGGCAGAGAGGGAAAGAATTAGGACCTGAGGTCCATGGGTGGGGAAACCCATATTTTGAAACAATGCTGAGAGTGGCCACAGCAAACCCCCTCAGGTGTAAGGTTCCTCCTAAGAATGTGACAGACACCACCTACTCCCCCTGAGATTCCCCTCAGGAATTTGACAAAAGACCTGCCTAAAAATAAGTAGACCATAAAACGTATGACCCACAAGGAATGGGTATGCTATAGCCATAGGCCACCCCTCATAAAACAGAAAAAGCCAGTCAGGAAAGGACAACGCAGCACCTAGAGTTATCAAGCCAATAAGGGTAGGGGTTGAGAAGGGACGAGGGGGAAAGAGGTGGGAGGGAGAGGAGACCAAAACCTTATAAAACAAAGACCCTTGCCTGTTGTCAGCGGGCATTTACTTTCTAATGTCCCCTCTCTGTGAAGAGAGCATTCCTACTCTTCTTCCTTTATGATCTCATACTCTAATAAACTTTTGCCTGCTGCTCGTTTTGTGTCCACCTCTTCATTCTTCAAAGCAGCGAGACGATGAACCCCGAGTATTGAGGTAAAAAAAATCTTGCAATGCTGGGGCGATTTACACTCTGAGGGGGTGTCAGCGGGTAGTGCACACAGTGCCCTGAGAGACACTCAGGCTCAGGGCACAGGGAACTCGAGCCTCAGGGTACTGGGTTCCACTGGAGAGAGCAGAGGCGGTTCCCAGAATAGGGGATGCTTTTGCCAAGTCTTGGAAAACACAATCCTGTCTTTGTTTTCTTCACCTTGGGTAATGGCAACAGTGTGAGACAGGAAACAGCATGTGTGTGAGGAACCAAAATCAAAATGCAACTTTGTAAGTGGTTCCCACCATCACTTGAAGGTCTCTCCCTGACATATTGCAAGTGTCCAGCTCTGTGACTTTGCACAAACCTGTGGAAACAGCATCAGGTGCAGAGGTAACATGGCCAACATCCCCAGGAGCCCCTGTCTTTCCTTCTCCTAGGGGCTCACCCTCCCCAAGAGCAGCCACTGTCTTTTTTTTTTTATATATAATTTATTGTCAAATTGGTTTCCATACAACACCCAGTGCTCATCCCAACAAGTGCCCTCCTCTGTGCCCATCACCCACTCTCCCCCCTCTCACACCCCCCGTCTCTCCTCAGTTTGTTCTTAGTCTTTGAGAGTCTCTTATGTTATGTCTTCCTCCCTCTCTGTGGCTTTTTTTTCCTTCCCCTCTTCCCCTCCCCACTGGTTTTCTGTTAGGTCTCACAAAGCCTACCTATGCGTGGTAACATATGGTATCTGTCTTTCTCTGCCTGACTTGTTTCACGCAGCATAATACCCTCCAGTTCCATCCATGTTGCCACACATGGCCAGATTTCATTCTTTCTCATTGCTGCGTAGTAGTCCATTGTACATATATACCACATCTTCTTTATCCATTCATCAGTTGATGGACACTTAGTCTCTTTCCATGACTTGAGCAGCCACTGTCTTAACCTCCATCAGCTTTCCTGGCTTTCAACATTTTATAAACAGTATCCTACATCAGAATAGTGTTTCCTACTTTTTTCATTCTACGTGTACAGTGGAGTCTGTCATCTCATTGCGAGTAGCTCTGGTTTCTCACTCTATGGACATACCACAGTTTATTTTCCCATCCTTCTCTTGATAGACATCAGGCTATTTCCAGAGAGGCAATGGAGGAGGGTGCTGCTGTGGATATTCTAGCATGCATCTTCTGATGAACATCCCTATGCCTTCCCGCTGGTCATGCCTCCAAGTGCGATCTCTGGGTCCTAGGGTACACCTGAGTTTAGCTTTGGCAGATGGGGATGAACAAGTTTTCTAGAGTGGTTTGTATTTATTTTTAACTTTTTTTTAATGTTTATTTATTTTTGAGAGACACAGAGCATGAGCAGGGGAGGGGCAGAGAGAGAGGGAGACACAGAATCGGAAGCAGGCTCCAGGCTCTGAGCTGTCAGCACAGAGCCCTATGCGGGGCTCAAACCCACGAACTGTGAGTTCATGACCTGAGCCAAGGTCTGATGCTTAACTGACGGAGCCATCCAGGCGCCCTAAGGATCATTTTCTCTTTAAGAAAAAAATTATCCACCAAAGCCCACCTATGTGAAGTCCAAACCACAAGAAAGAAGAAGCCATCCACATCTGGAATGTGGTTGCAGGGCTGTGGAGGGGGACATGGTTCTATATGTTGTGGCATCTCCTCTAGGCCATTAGATGTTGACCTGGCTTATGGTCTCAGAGATTTTGTTTTTATTTATTTATTTATTTATTTATTTATTTATTTATTTATTTATCTATCTGAATCCTTACAAGTTGATGAGAATTAAAGATACTGGCTTTTTAACTTCCCAGATAAGCCATGGTCTGCAGGTTGGACCTGGGGTCCTTTCTCGCTTCTCGGTGGGGGGCAGTTGCGTAGTCACTTTCTCATGAAGCTGTTGTCCTTGCTCCTCCTTGGAGCAACCAACCAGCAGGCTGGTTCTGCAGAAGCTATTACTTCTCTCTTCTCCAAGGTAGGTGACCAGCTGAGGCTGAGTCATGGATATACCAGAACTACCGCTGAGATGTTGTACACCTTAAATTTACACAAGGTTAGATGTCACATGTGTTTCAGATTTAAGAAATACAGTGAGACTTAGCTGTTTATGTATTTTCTTTTTTTTATATATGTTTATATTGAGGGGGAAGTAGAAAGAGAGGGAGACAGAGAATCCGAAGCAGGCTTCATGATGATAGTGCAGAGCCTGATGTGGGGCTCAAATCCATGAACCGTGAGATCATGACCTGAGCCACTCAGGTGCCCCTATTTCTGTGTTTTCAAACCTGTCAGAGTCACAGGTACAAGCCATGATTGTAAGGATAGGCTACCCTAACCCATCCCACCCCCAATCCCTGCCTCGGAACAACTTGCCTGGAATATTCCTCCAGGGGCTATAGCCCCTGGAGGAGAACTAGGTCAGAAGGGGTAATATGTGTCACTGGCTTGGCAGGAAAGCTGGAGTGATCCCCCCACGCCCCCCATGATGGGCTGGCTGCATCCCCAAACCTGGTGGGAACCCTCTGCCTCTCACGGCAACAGATGCTCCAGTCCCTACTGCCTCCAGAGCAAGGAAGAGCCTAAAAGGCCAGGAAAGGGTGCCGACTACAGGGGCTACTGTGGCAAATAGATTCAGATGCTTGGGAAGGAAGGGGGTAGTCCTGCTGTCACCAGCCCAGAGAGTCCCGCTAATACTGAGATTCGGTAGACCATGATGGAGAAGGTAGAGTTCGTTGGTCTTAAACTTTCTGTGTTCATGGCGCACTTGTGAATATTAAACATTTTGGCAGAACTTTGAAGCTAAATCAGTAACCATCATAATGTGATGGTTATTGTTTCTTTTTTTGAAACACTTTTATTGTGATAGAATTCATATACCATACTAGTTACTCATTTAAAGTGTACAATTCAGTAGTTTCTAGTGTATCCACCAATGTTTGTAACCATTGCCACAGTCAATTTTAGAACATTTTCATTACCTCAAAAAGAAACCCCATACCCTAAGTATCATCCCCCTATGCCCTTATTCCCACCTCTACCCCCAGCCCAAACAACCACTAATCTACTTCGTTTCAGAATTTGTCAGGTTGTAGTGTCATTACTGGACTTTCTGGGGTCTTGCCAGTGTCATTCAGTGTCCTGTCCACCAGTGTGAGAGTTATCTAGTCCTACATCAATAGGGCCTGTGTTTTAGGAACCTTTCACTGTCACCAGCAGGGTGGCCACAGGACAACAGAGGGGTCACTCAGAATAGTCAGGGCTGGGATTGGCTGAGCCAAGTTATTGAGTTTGGCAGATGTCGACAGATTAATGAGAATGTCTGCAAAAATGATGTAATGCTAGAAGTATTCAAAAGTAGGGGTGAATTTTTGCAAACCTATTCCCCAATGAAAGTAATAAAATGAAAACACCAACAACTAACAATATTTGCACTTTTACCCCAGGAACGCGAAGCTCAGAGAACTTCTGTGGCTTGTCCTGGGTCACTCCTTAGCACACAGGACCCTGAATGGATCTGACTCTGCCCTTCATGCTTTGCTTTTCTCTGTGGCTCGGCAGGCTTGTCACCCTCAAGGACGGTCTGCCCAGTGAGTGTCCCCAGGATCCGTGGGCTGCCCCCAAGGTTCAGCCTTCCCTGCTGCGTTCCTTTTGGGAGTGTCTGAAGGTCACATATCTGTCTCGTCTGTGCTTCTTAAAAGAATCCAGGGGCCTCCCTCTCTGTTGTATAAGCCCTTTGTACTCCCAGACAGGCTGATGGAGCATAAATAAGGCGGGGCGGGCTGGCTGTTAAATGCTCCAAAGAGATTCATGAAAAATTACTGCAGCTTCATTTGCAAAGCTCTGCTGTGTCGTTCCCAGTGACCCGAACACTGAGGGGCACTCCTGAAATAAATCTGTCAGCCTCTGCACACCCAAGATGTTGAGGTCAGAGAACTGATCAGGAGGTTTCCAGAATTTTTCTTACAATTAATCACAAACTCAGTGAAACAACTGATGGAAAAGATTTATTTTGATGTCTATTCCCTGGGGTCACCGAAGGGTTATTTGATGTGATAATTTCTGCTTCCCAGCCAAGCCGGGTCTCTCCCTTCCTTTTTCTGTGAGGAAGCTGTCTTGCCATTTACATGAGCTCCTTCAGTCTTCCTACCAAGGTAGAGGCAAGGTCATATGAAATAATTCTTTGCATGTTTTTGAGATGTGGGAGAGCAGACTATATCAGGACAACTCTGGACACTTTGTCCAGTTGATCAGAGCAGAAGGACACACCAAAGCCAAAGGCAATGCTCCCAGATCCTGAGGTTGTAAGTCTCCAGTGGTGCTCTTTAGCCAGTGGTCATGGCATGATGTGAACTTGCTAGACTGTAACTTGACTCTTGTGTATTAATATAGTTCCATGGGTAGAAGAAAAGGAAAACAAGCATTTGGTGCATTTCTTATAGTTTCTTTTTGTGAGTTGATTAGACTCTAAACTAGATGAGCCTTTCTGGAGGGCCATTTGGCCCACTTTCTTTTGGCAACATGTCTCCCCATTGTATGCATTTCCGGTGCCCAGCACGTACTCAGCCATGAGACAGGCCTGTGAACCAGGCGGCTCCAACTGGAATTCTTCTCCAGAACTTGGGATCTTTAGGAGAGTCACCGAAAGCGGAGGGAAATGAGAGACTTCATTTAGGCTGTGCATCTAAGGAAGATGGCACATATTTTAAGCCACCCAGATGTCCTCAGCTGCTGCCTTGTAAGATTCCTTCCATGGTTAATAGTCTGTTCATGTTTTTGCAAACCTGGCTTCATTTTGTTTTGTTTTTCACATTGCCAATTTTATCAATTGATGTTTGCATAGAAAATCATCTATTTTTTTTCTAGATTTTCAAATTTATTGATGCGAAGTTATTCCTAGCTTTTCTTCTATTTTTTAATCCCCTCTGCATTTGTATTTATGTTGCCTTTCTCATTCCTATTAGGGATATTAAGTCTTTGCTCGTCTCCTGAAAACATATCCAGGAGCTCCAGACCCATAACCTAGAAAGTTAGCAGCCCTGGTGGACATTGTGTGTGTTGTGATTGCTCTGTACCCCAGGGCTGGCTGGCCAGAGACTTCGTTCTCGTCTTTTATTTTAAGACTTTCTAGCTTTTTGAGATTCTTGGTTTGCTCTTAAAAGGACTTTGCACCCCATGTTTATGCAACCATCCTTTTATATTTTCCTGGGTTTTCATTGTTTTAATTTAGATTCTTAGTCAAATATATTTTATTTTTATATGTTTCGAGACTATTACAGATGAATAGCTTACTATGCCAGCACCATTATTAAGCAAACTGTCTTTTTCCTACTGTATTGAAATGCCATATTTTTCATATACTGAGTTCCTATAGATTTTCAGTCTGATTTCTGAAACTTTTCTATCCCATCGAACTCTTTATTTTTAAGCCATGACTTTACAGTTTTGATTACAACATTAATATCTGTTAAGACATCCACTGCTCCCATTACCACTCTTTGTTTTCAAAAAATTTTTAGATAATTCTTACATGTTTGTTATTCTATAAATCTTTAAAATGATTTTGTCCAGGGGCGCCTGGGTGGCTCAGTCGGTAAGCGTCTGACTCTTGACTTTGGTTAGGGTCATGATCTCTTGGTCGTGAGATTGAGTCCTGCGCTGGGCTCCGTGCCGAGCATGGAGCCTGCTTGGGATTTCCTCTCCCTCTCTCTCTGCCTCTTCCCCACTAGTGCACTCTCTCTCTCTCAAAATAAATTAATAAACGTTAAAAAATGATTTTGTCCAGTTGTATCCGCTCCGTTGGGATTCTGATTGGAATGCCAGCACATGTATGCATTCCTTGGGAAGGATTGACAGTTTTTAGGATATTACATCTTTCTACTTAGGAACAGGCTATGCATCTCCACTGATTCAGGCAGTATATGTCAGTCAGGGTTTTAAGTTATGAAGAAACCAACTCAAGCTAGTTTTCACCTAGAAGGAGCCCGAAGAGTTCACAGAGTCTCCAGGTAGCCAGAAATCAAGTTTGGAAGCTATAAGGCCAGGAAAGGAAAGATGCTGCAGATTACACTAAGGAACTACTTTGAGGAAGACCCCATCATCACTGAGCTGGGATCCCACCGGTAGTGTGACCCTGCTGACCCTAGGTTTGGGATACTGTTTCCAGAACCTCACTTCCTGCTCTTTTGGAAACTGGGTCTGGGTGTGTTTGCTGCCCTATATTTTAGAATAGAATCAGTTCAGTACATACCTCTGTGTCCCAAGCTCCCACCTAAAGTCCTGTGCAGGAGTGTCTCATGATGGAGCCCTCCTACAAGGGCTCCCTCCCAACAAGGCAGGCCTGGAAAGCATTTCTGAAGAAGGTAGAAGACTCATAAGGTGAGTATTTGAGGAAGAAGGCTTAATGGCAGTGGGTGGACAGATAGAATGACCCATATCTACTATACCTGAGTTATTGCTATTTAATAACAATTTATATATAGCTTCCCACTGGTAATTTTATTTTCATATTTAATTTACTTTATGTTTAATGTATTTTTAGGTAGTTTGTATTTGTTACTATTAACTGAGTACAATATGTTTGTCATTTTTATTATTTAATTTTTTTTAAGTTTTATTTATTTTTTAGTAATCTCTGCACCCAACATGGGGCTCAAACTCATGACTCCAAGATCAAGACTCACACGCCAGTCAGGTGCCCTGCCATTTTTATTTTTATTTGGTTATTACTAGTATCATATTTATTATAATCAACATAAATACTCTTAATTCCAGTTTTTTTTTTTTTTTAGTATATTCTCTTAGGTTATGTTGGATATTCAATCATATCATTTGTTAAGAAAGACAATTCTGTCTTTTCCAGTATTTACACAGCTTACAATATTTTCTTATCTTATTGCATTAGCTAAAACATAGGACTTCTCTTTCCATTAAAAGTCAGAAGCAACTCAGCTTGAAGTACCGTTTTGGACTTTCCAGTGTTTTTTATGGTTATTGGACTTTGGGTTTACTGCATCTTTTGGATTTTTTGGATTCAGTGAAGTAGTTTATATTTTGCTAGGAAATTATCCAGTTCCTCTAGATTTTTTGATTTATGGCTGTAGATCTGCCTATATTCTTTAAATCTCCAACATTGTATACTTAAAGCTCCTTCGTCCTTTCTATTTTTGTTTGCTTTGGCTTTTGTTTTGTTTTGTTTTGTTTAATCCTACTGGGGTTTGTCTATTCAAGAATTATCTTTAGGTTTTATTATCCTAATATCTTTATTCCTATTCTCTATTCCATTACTTTCACTTTTTATGTTAAATTCTTTTTTGATATTTTCTGTTAATTTGGTTTTGTTCTTTTCCTAGGTTTACATTTTAATTATTTTCAAGAAAGACATTAATTTTTAACCTTTTCCCTTGAGAATTAAAACATATTTAAGAAAGTCCACAAAACAAAAATATAAAATGCAGCAATTTATCATGAGACAAATATCCATGTGACCCCCACTAAAATCTAAAAATAGGGCATCCCCAGCAAAAGCCCCTTCTTATGCACTCCCAATTCGCTGCTTCTCTGTTCTGTGAGGATAGTCACTATCTTAATTTTTATGATATCACATCTTTTATTTTCTTTATAGATGTGCCAACTATGCATGCCCCTCTGAACACTATAGTTTAATTTCTCTTGTTTTTTTGAACTTTATCTAAACAAAAATATTTCATATTTCTTTTTTTGTGTCTGTTTTATTGCATTCAACTTTATGTTGTACAATTTATTCACATGGTATATAGCTGTAGTTCACTCATGTTCATTGATTTATAATGTTGCATAGTATGAGTATAATATAATTTATTCATTCATTCCACTGTTGATGGATCTCAGGCACTTTTCTGTGTGAGGCTATTTTGTGTAATGTTGCTACGAACTTTCTACCACATGATTTTTGTTAACATTGCATTCATTTTTTTGGACATGCTTTTATAATTAAAATATCTATTGGATATTACATTAATGTAAATGGATAATGCCAAACTCCTTTCCAAAGTTGTTGTCGCAGTTCACAACCCCATCAGAAATGTATAAGAGTTCCTGTTGCTTCACATCATTATCATCACTTGGTATTGTCTGTTGTAATTATTTTTCAATTTTGGCCATTCTGGTGAGAGTGTAACTGACATTGTAATTATGATTTCTATTTTTCAGATTACTGTTGTATTGGGCTCCTTATCACATGTTTCACATTGGGTTGTTTTCTTTTCCTTAATGTTTAAGTGAGGGGTTTTTTGTTTGTTTTGGATTTAAGTTCTCTGTACTTACATGTAATGCAAAATCTTCTCCTATTTTTACTCTCGTATGGGTATTATTTTATGAAAAGTTTTTAATTTCAAATACATCAGTCATTCATTTTTGATTAATACACTTTGAGCCATGTTTAAGAAGTATTTTCCTACTCCAAGGACATGGAGGTATTCCTTATGATCTTCTCACAGTTTTACTGCTTTGACTTTCATATGTTCATCTGTAGTCCATGATAAAAATGCCTCCATGAGCAATTATGGACATTTCTGAAATAAATGAATAAATAAAAAGCCTCAACAAAGAAAAAGAAGATATAAAGAGCCAAATGACAATTTTAGAACTCAAAAATGAATGAAATAAAAAGCTCTGTGGCTACGTTCAATGGCAGAATGGAGGGGAATGAGAAAAAAATCAGTGAACAGGAAAATGGAACAATAGATAGAAATCACCTAAATTGAACATCAGAGAGAAAATCAACGGGAAACAAAAATGAACAGAGCCTCAGTGGTTCATGTCACTGGAGTTACTGAAAGAAAGGATTATATCCTTCCTGCTCATCACATTGAAGATATCCTGCCATTCCTTTCTGGCTTGCCACGTTTCTGTAGATAAGTCTACTACAACCCTTATGTGTCTGCCTTTGTATGTTAAGGCCCGTTTTTCCCTAGCTGCTTTCAGGATTCTCTCCCTGTCTTTATATTTTGACAGTTTCACTATGAGGTGTCGTGCAAAAAGTATATTCAATTTACGTCTGAGGGGAGTTCTCTGTGCCTCTTGGATTTCCATGCCCATTTCTTTCCTCAGGTTGGGGAAGTTCTCAACAATGATTTGTTCAAGTGCCCCTTCTACTCCTTTCTCTCTCTCTTCTTCCTCTGGAATACCTATGATACGGATATTGTTTCATTTGAGTGCATCACTCAGCTCTCGAATTCTCCCTTCATGTTCCTGGATCAGCTTCTCTCTCTTTTTCTCTGCTTCCTCTTTTTCCATAATTTTATCTTCTAATTCACTTACTCTCTCTTCTGCCTTTTCAATCCGTGCTGTGGCTGCTTCCAGTTTGCTTTGTACTTCATTCAACGCCTTTTTAAATTCTTCCTGACCGTTTTTTAAGGCCATTGAACTCTGTGGCGTGAGACCCCTTGTGTTCATCTATGCTTTTTTTCAAGCCCAGCGATTAGTTTTATGATTATCATTCTACATTCATGTTCTGTTATGTTGTTTATATCTGTTTTCATCAATTCTTGAGCTGTCACTACTTCCTGTAGATTCTTTTGAGGAGAATTCTTCCGTTTCATCATTTTGGCTAGGTGTGTTTTGGATTGTTTCTTTAAGTCGCCCTGGAAAGGAAAACGGACTGACAGACAAACAAAAAACAGAAATACTCAAACATACTGACAAATGATACAGACAAGCGGTTCACAACAGAAAAAAGAATAACAAATGACACTCTGAGGGCAATGTCCTGAAGTACCAACTACACGTTAAGGACAGGGTGTGCTGTGTGCTGGTGGCAGAGCATATACAGAGAGAATAATGACAGGTATGGGGGGAAGAAGGAAATGGACTTTGCCCAGGTAGAGCGACTAAAGGTCTCAATCCAGAGTGAGGGAAATCAGAATAAGGACGGATGCAAGGAAAAAGGAATGAAGATAGATGTTTCCCGGATGAACTTATGTGGCCTGGTTATTCCAGAGAGAGAGAGATAGGAAAGTACAGAAGGAGGTGTAGAACATGCCTTGAGAGAGTGGACTAAAAATCTGTTTAAGCCAGCCAATACCCTGGATAGCCAGCTCAGGGGTAGGGATTGGTTAGAAGGAGAAAGGGGAGCATATATTTAAAAAAGAAGAAATGACCTGGAGTTACTCCAGGCAGCAGTCTGAACTTGGCGTCTGCAGCTCCCACTGAAGGGTGTCACTCCTGTAAGGAGGGGCATGGTTTGGTGTAGGTGGGTCCTGCCTCCACTGCCGCAGGGATAGCTTTGTGGGCGACTTCCTGGGGCTGGTGTTTGTGGGCTTTTGAGACAGCAGTGGCATCCCTCCAGTCCCTTGTTCCCAGCCAGGAGTCTCTATTTGCCCCTTTATTTCTGTCCTCACTCTGCTACGGGCACCGGCATAGTGCAGTTTGCTGAGCGGTCGCGTGCCCGCCTGCTACACCCAATTTCACTGTAATCGTGCCGGGGTTAGAAGTGATACGCAGGCGGCAGCGCCTCTGCATGACTCGGGGTGACTCGATCCCCACTGCTGGTCTGAGCGTGAGGAAAGTTCTGCTGTTAGCCACTTCTCTTTAAAAGCCCTGCATTTAGGGGCTGGATGGTGGTGGTCTCACCCTCTCTGACCCTCTCGTTCAGATGTGGCCTGATTGGCGGCACTTTCCCAGCTGTCTCCGAAGACGGCTCGCCCTCCCCTCAGCTCAGCTCCTTGAGTTCGTTTTATCCATCCCAGATTAAACTCACGGTTCCTGGGGCATTTTCTGGGTTTCACTTTCTGTCCCTAGTAGACTGCAACACCTTTCCTCCCCGATTCTTGGAGTTGAGAGTCTTTTGGTTTCAGTCGTTCTTAGTTTAAAAGACAAGGGGAATACTGGGTCTCCCTACTTCTCCGCCATGTTGGCCCCTCCTTAGATCTGAAAGAAAGGATTAAAAAAGCAAGGCTGGGGCCCTGGGGTGGCTCAGACAGTTAAGCACGGGCTCTTGATTTCTGCTCAAGTCATGATCTCACAGTTCATTAGTTTGAGCCCTGCATCAGGCTTCATGCTGCCTACTTGAGTCTCTCTCTCTCTTTCTCTGCCCCCCCCATGCTCTCTCTCACTCTCTCTCTCTCAAAAATAAATTAACAAACTTTTTAAAAAAGAAAACAAGGCTGAAAAATACTTGAAGAAATAATGGCTGACAACTCCCCAAATTTGGCAAAAGTCATTAACCTAAAAATACAAGAAACTGAGCAAATCCAAACAGGATTCTCCCAAAGAAATCTGCAGCAAGACCCACCATAGTCAAAGAGCACAAACTAAAGACAAAGAAAAATCTTGAAGTAAAAACATGATTATTTACCCATAGGAAAAAAAACAATTAGGAAGAAAAGATTCTGTTTTCTAAAACCATTATAATAGTAAGGGTCCTGTTTATAGGCTATAATTCCTTATTTCCTCCTTAGAATTCTTTATTTAAATAAATGCTTTATTTCCTGTCCCTTTTCTTGCTGTAGGGTATTTGTCTGGTTGCCGTAATTTATCATTTCATCTTACTCATCTTACTTACTCATAGTGTAAGTTTTCTTTGCTATTATGGGGAATATTTCTAAACATGTGGAAGTTCAACAGCACACTCGAAATATCCATGAATCAAAGAAGAAGCCTCAAAGGGAATTCAAATATATTTAGAAAGGAATGAAAATAAAGCATGGCATATCAAAATATGTGGGATGGAGCTAAAGTAATACTGAGGGAAATTTGTAGCACTAGATGCTTTCATCAGAAACAAGGAAAGGTCTCAAATCAATAACCTAATTTCTTACCTCAACATACTAGAAAAGAAAGACAAAATCAACCCAGAGCAAGAAGGAAATAAAGAAGATAAGAGCACAAATCAGTGAAATTGCAAACAATAAAATAATTGTGAAAACCAATGAAAAAAGGAGTTGATACTTTGACAACATCAACAAAATTGACAAACTTCCCCTAAGAAAAAAAGATAAAGGACACAAATTACCAATGTCTGGAATGAGGTGGGGAAATAACTTCAGACTCTGCAGACATCCAAAAAATAATAAAAGAATAATATGAACAGTTTTACACAAATTAATTTTAACAATATAGATGAAATGGATCACCTTCTTAAAAACACAAAACGACCATAACTCACACAATATGAAACAGTTTGATTTGCCCTATAGCTATTAAGGAAATTAAATTTTTAATTTAAAAACTCCTGAAAATAAAATCTCTAGACTCAGATAGTTTCACTGGAGAATTAGACCAAATATTTAAAGGAATTAACACTATTTTCACATACACTTTTCCAGAAAATAGAAGAGGAGGGAATACTTCCAAATTGATTTTAAGAATTTAGTATTAGTATCTACCACAACCAGGCAGAGAGTACAGTAAAAGAAAACTACAGACCAATATTGCTAATTAACATAGATGCAAAAATCCTTAACAAAATATTAGCAAGTTGAATTCGGCATATATAAAGAAAATTACACATCATCCCCAAGAGGGGTTTATTCCAAGGGATATAAGGCTGGTTCAGTATTCAAAAATCAGTCAATATAATACATGACATTAATAGATGAAAGAAGAAAATGACATGGTCACATCAACAGATACAGAAAAAGCACTTAACAAAATTGAATGCCCTTCCATGATAACCAAATCCTTAGAAAAATAGATGTAAAGGAGAACTTCCTGAACCTGAAAAAGAGCATCCACAAAAACCCTACAGTGAACACGATACATAATGGGAAAAGACTGAATGCTTTCCTCCTAAGATCAGAAGCAAAGCAGGCATGCTTGTCCTCACCATTGTCGTTCAACATAGTATATAGAGCTAGAAGTTCTAGCTAATGCAACAAGGTAGGAAAAGCAAATTAAAAGCATACGAATCAGTGTGGTTTTGATTTGTATCTCCCTGATGATGAGTGATCTTGAGCACATCACTGTTAGGAATCTACCCAAGAGATCCAGGACTGCTGATGCATAGGGGCACGTGTACCCCAATGTTCATAGCAGCACTTTCAACAATAGCCAAATCATGGAAAGAGACTAAGTGTCCATCAACTGATGAATGGATACAGAAGATGTGGTATATATATACAATGGAATACTATGCAGCAATGAGAAAGAATGAAATCTGGCCATGTGTGGCAACATGGATGGAACTGGAGGATATTATGCTGAGTGAAATAAGTCAGGCAGAGAAAGACAGATGCCATATATTCCCATGCATAGGTAGGCTTTGGGAGACCTATCAGAGAACCAGGGGGGAGGGGAAGAAGGGAAGGGGGGAAAAAAAAGGCCACAGAGAGGAAGGAAGACATGACATGAGAGACTCTCAAAGAATAAGAAAGAACTGAGGGGAGAGATGGATGTGGGAGGGGGGAGAGTGGGTGATGGGCACAGAGGAGGGCACTTGTTGGATTGAGCACTGGGTGTTGTATAGAAACCAATTTGACAATAAATTATTTTTAAAAAATTAAAAAAAATAAAAGCATACAAATCAGAAAGGAAGAAATAAAACTAACCTTATTTGTCGATGACTCATGTCATCCCAAGGAATCCCCAGAAATAATCTCTTGGAACTAATCAGTGAGTTCAGCAAGTTCATGGGATATAAGATAAACATACAGAACTCAACGGTATTTCTCTATATTAGCAATAAGTGTATGGGCACTGAAATTGAAAATACAATCCTATTTATAATTGCTCAGAAAATGCACAGGCGTGAGTCTAACAAAATATGTACAGGACATGTGCACTGAAAACTACATAATGATGATGAAGTAAATCAAAGAATTCTAAATAAATGAAGAGACATACTGTACTCGAACTGGAACACTCAACATAGTAATGATATAAATTCTTCTCAAATTGATATGCAAACTTAATGCAATCCCTATCAAAACTCCAGCAAGTTTTATTCTGTAGACACAGACAATCTTATACTAAAACGTATATGGAAAGGCAAAGAAACAATTTTGAAAAAGAATGAAAGGGGAAGAATCGATCTATTTTATTTCAAGACTTATAGCCACAGTAATCAAGGCAGAGATGAGTAGATAAATAGAACACAATAGAGAACCCGGAAATATGTCCAACTGATTTTTGACAAAGGTCAAAAGCAATGGAGAAAAGATAGCCTTTTCAACCGATGGGATTGGAACAATTAGATATCTGTGGGTGAAAAAACAACTTCATTCTAAGTGCCATAGTAAAAAGTAGAAAAGGCCTAACCATTCTCTGAAGTGACTGTGCCAATTTACATACCTGCTAGACTTGTCGGAGGGTCTCTAGTGCTCCACATCCTGGCTTCTTCTTGGGAGTTTCAGTCTTTTTAATTTCAGCCAGGAAAGTACTAAAGGAACTCACTTCCCCCAAAATGAGATCATAAGCCAAGACACAAGAAAAAAGGGGATCTGAGATAGGAAAGAGAATTCTGAGGTGATAAAAGAAAGAAGTCCCAGCATGTACGTGACCACCATATACAGACTGCTTATAGATTGATGAGTCCAGATTGAAGCAGGGCATAGAGGCTCCATGGAACTGTCTCTAAGAAGAAAATAAAGCTGACAGAACATCTGATGAGTAGGATTACACTCGGGATATTTTCAGCTCTCTTGGGGAGATTGGGGGTGAATTAGAGACAAGCACATAGGACACTAAACAAGCAATAAAACAAAACAGTTAAGACTTCAGAATAAAAGACAATTATCATATATAGTACATGATTTGGTTGACCGTGTGGTTTGCAAATATTTTCTCATGGTCGATAGTTTGTCTTTTGTTCTTGTAACGGGTCATTTGTAGCACGAAAGTCGATTTTTGCTCATTTTATTTTTGGTGTTACTCCAAGAACTCTTTGCCTAGCCTTCGATCCTAAAGATTTTCTCCAGTGTTTTTTTCTAAAGGTCATATAAGTGTGTTTTTTTTACATTTAAATTAAATTAAAATTAAATTACATTAAAATTAAATTAAATCCCAGCCACACCATGACAGAATTGGTCACAGTAAATTGCTGGGATGTGCATTTACTCGTGTGGGTGATGATCAGTCTTGGGGATTACCTGAGGCACTAGGTACTTACTGTAGCTTAAATAGATTTTCCCTGATTATAGAATCTTAATTCTTCAGTTGGAAACAATTATTGTGTGCTCTGTAGCAAGTAGTGGGCTGTGGCTTTGAACTCAGAGCGGGCATACTTTAACAAGTAACTAGCATGAGACACCATTTCAAACTTATTATGCAGACTTGGAGGTGGGTGCCTTGTGAATCTTGTTTCAGGCCTTTCTGTTCCATTGAAGGAGACTTACCTAGACCTGCCTGCCCCCTCTCCCCTAAATTATCTCCTCCTTCCTCTTCCAGCATCAGGTTATTTTATCCCCAAAAAGTGTGATGTGATAAGCTATTTAGACAAGTGTAGCTAGTGGACCATGCAATGTGCTGCCTCTTTCCAGTGATCTGTTAATGAAGATGCTGAACAGGCTGCCCCTCATGTTGTTCAGCCAGGGTGGCAGACAGCAATGGAGAGATTGGGAGACAGAGCCATTCCCAGCCAGCACTATTGTAAGTTCTGCGTGCATCTGTGAATAAGACAGACCCAGATCATTCACTTATACTCTGATTGGCAGGCCAGAAGAGAAACAGAATGAGTCCATCTCAGGGCATGTGAGAAGGTGGTAATTTCTATATCAGGGGAGAGAGCAGAGGAGAGTCAGGGGGATCAAGAGTGGGGCCGAGGGAGGGAGGAAGTAGGGGAAGGCACTAAGGAAGGTGTCAGGAAGCCTCCCTGGCAAAAGTGGGACCTCAGGGGGAAGAGAGTGGGTTTCTCAGGAAAGAGTTTCTACAGTGTAAGTGCCTGACATTAAACTTTTGATTGTCAAGACATTCATTTCAAAGACCTCCATCTCGAATAAACACATTGCTCAGAGTTACAAGCCACACAACTAGATAAGGAGCCAGACTGCCCCAGCTATGAAGTTTCCCTCCCCGCTGGGTGACCCAGATAACTGACCCCTTGAGTTAGCCTGCTCTTCCCTTCCCATGCCCTAATTCCTGCTCTTATGGTTTGAACGTGCCAATATAGAACAAACTCGTGAAGCCCTAAACACCCCACTCTGGACCACAGTAAAGGCAGAGCCCCAGGCCCTCTCTACCCCTCACCCCCTACCATGACATCACTACATGGTCCTGGGTGTCCCATGTCCTCTCCAGGAACTGCAGCCAATGAACTTTGTTTTGTCAAAGTTCCATGATGGTTGTTGCTGAGGAGCCTCTTGCAATCATTTCAAGAACCAGGGGGCTGGTCTAGCCACTAGTGCCTATGGGGAGCTCATCACAGGTAACACGGGCCCAGGTGAATGCCTCCAGACATTCCTCGTCAATAGCATCACTACCAATAGGCTGAGACCAACACAAAACAGTTCCCAGGGCGAGGACTTCCCAGTCCTTTTTCATTTCATGGCATCTCTAGTTGAAGGAGAACCTGTCTGAGGGATCTGTTAGGGAACAAAGTCCCCACAGCCGCAGCCCAGCCCCGACCAGCTGCCAGGAAGGAGCCTTGCCCAAAGCATACATCGGGTGTGCAGGATTGAGGGGCCCAATCCCAGCTGTCCCACTTGGGGCCCTGAGTTCTGTGTGTTCTGTGGGTCAGCAGGACAGGCTGCCTCATGCAAAGGGGGGACTTGTACTGGCCCTGCATACCTCCTGTGCACCTTTTCTGGGGAGTGTTGTTATGGGTGACAGACAGTGTGGTTAGGGCTCCCTCAGCTGGACTCCATGCTCAGTGTGGACTTCAGCGTCAGAGACTGGAGACACTGCTAAAAGCATTAAAGGCAAAAGCAGCCTTCCTGGCCCTCCTCCCGTAGGTGGGGCGGTGGAGGCTTCTGGTGATGTTTGGTGCCCATGTGGCTCTCCTCCTCCTGTGGCCTCCATACTCAGTTCTCTTCCTCCAGTCTGTCATTTTAGAAGATGGAATTAAAAGAGCAGAAATTGAAGCGTAAAGTAGGTAAAAGGTAAACTAACCAGAGGTTTAAAATAGATGAAAATTTACCCTTGACCTATGGCCGTCCCTTTTTATTTCACTTTTCTGAAAGTCTGTGTTTGTGAGCAGTTGGGTATGTACATGACAGCAGTAAGGCGTGGAGGACTCAGCCGGCAATGGGAACAAGTCAATGAGGGGGGGGCGCCTACGGCTGTGAGTTGCAGAAGACAGTGACTTCTCATTTCTACAGCCTGGCTGATGCCCATCCCACTTCAGGCTGCAGGGGGCAGAATTGGGGGGGGGGGGCAGGCGTGCTCTGAGGGTTTCCTCCTGGACTCCAAGCTTTTAAAACACTTGAAGTGCATTTGTTTTCTCTCCGTGGTTTTTAATTTTCCAAGATATTTTATTTATACAGCGTCACATTGTGAATCCTGTGACTAACGTGTGGTGTCTGCCCTCGGGGAGCACACAGGACATAAATAACTACAGCTAGATAAAATAAGTCTCCAGCAGACCTGGGGGTGGAGTGTGCTGCCCAGAGAGGAAGCAGGCAACTCCAGAGAGGGAAAACCAGACAAGGCCTCAAGGATGATGCTGGAGGTGGGTCTTAACAGATGAGTAGGAGTTTGATAGGCCATGAAGTGACTCAGGAAGTTGCTGACCATGGGAACGGAACATGCCAAGACACAGAGCTATGATAACATGTCTCCATACATAACTCAATATAAGTAGCTTTCTGTTCATTTTCTATGAAATGTCTATTTTTTATTTTTTGAAAGAGAGAGCAGGGGAGAGACAGAGAGAGAAAGGGAGACAGAATCCCAAGCAGGCTCCACACTGTCAGCGCACAGCCCAATGCAGGGTTCGAACTCACAAACCATGAGATGATGACCTGAGCCAAAATCAAGAATCAGACATTCATCTGACTGGGCCAGCCAGGTGCCCCTCCATTCATTTACTTTAATCTCTTTCTGTGACTCCTCTATAACTGTCTGTAACTTTATCGTTTGGATTTCTTCAAACTTATTTTTTTTCTTTTTTATTAATCGCTTTGACAATCGGAATTTGAAGTTATTCCTCCTGGTGTGTGTGTGTTTTTTTTTTCTTTTTTCATGGCTTTTGTCAAGAAAAATTGTTTTGGCTTTATTACTTAAAGAAAACTGAACCGGGGTGCTCTGAACTGAGGCATGTTCACGTGATCTTAATTGTGTAGTTCAAGTGTACCCGCCAGGGCAGAATGCCGTTTTAATTGTGAGATCTGTCTGTGTTCCTCTGTCTAGATTAAGTTTGACAGTGTCGGGGTGTGTGTCTGCTGTGAAATGCAGCATCAGTCATCGGGCTGCAGCAACCTGGGGGAGACGCTGAAGCTGAATCCGCTGCAGGAGGACTGCAACGCCGTGAGGCTGACGTTGAAGGTGACGGCCAAGGGCACTGCTTATCCATGCATTCCATCCCATGCATTTACAGACATTGTAGGAGGGTTTTCCTCATGTATCTTTTCCTTCTACTTCTTAATTCATCTCCGTAGCTGACATGCAAGAGGGAATATCTTTCCGGAGAACATTTTGTAGGATTATAGATTTTCACTTTAAAGGTGTTACTTTCTGGGTCTCGTTTTCCATTTTTACCATTTCACTTTCCTGCCTCTGACATATGTGGAGTAGGATATGAATGATTGAAACAGGTCTTTACAAATGTGGATGTAATACATTCTACTGCTTTTCTAACATTTCTGCTGGTACACCATCAGGGAACAGATGGGCATTTATTTTGCCTTTTTAAAAGATATTTGGAGAAAGACATTTTACAATTTCCCACAGCAATCTATTCTTGTGTACAGCATCTGATTTTTTTAAATTACATGGAAAATTGTTTATATTATTCCTTTCTTTTTCTTCCTACAAGTGTTTTTTGTTTTTTGGGGGGTTTTTTGGCTGCTTAAGAATGTACATGAACAAAGAACCTGGTTCTTCTCTTTTCCCTGGGTGAAAGTGTGCTAAAACTTTTCTAAAAGGATGCAGTAAGGTCATAGAGATGCTTTATAGGTTGTAAAATTGTATTTACAGTATGCGGGGAGCTCTAGAGTATGTCCATAGGGAACACAGTATGTGGAGACTCGGAGAGCCACCCTGGAATCAAGGGAGAAAAGAGGAAAGTGTTGCCCTCTGGAATTGGGAACCTGGAATTAGTCCTCCCTGGGTGTCACTTCAGATGCTGGCAAGGATGACCCCTTGGTCTGGGCGAGCTCCCTGTTAGTCCAGGGTACTCTGAAAACATGTGGCAAATGAGCAGTGACTTAAGAGAGGTAGAAGATGTACCTCAAGCACAGGGTGGGACTGGCTTCCTCTCACAGAGAGGACTGGTCCGCGTTCAGTGGTCCCAGCAGCCCTCCAGAGTGACAGATCCAAGAGGCTCACAGGAACCCAGACTGCCAGCACCTGAGGACCTGTCCTCTTATGTGCAAGGTGGTTCTTGCTGCCTCACGTTGCACATGACCAGGCTTCTCTCACTATGTCATGGGGCTTGCACAGAGTCAGTGTCTGAGACCCGCCATGGCCTTTCACAGCCCTCCTGGAATGGGGACGTGGCAGCTAGTGCTCACACTGAGATCTCATTCTGACAACTCCTAAGTCACCTCCTCACTTTTTCGTTCTGTATTTAAAAAAACAGGGGCACCTTGGTGGCTCAGTTGGTTGAGCATCAACTCTTGATTTCAGCTCAGGTCATGATCTCTCCATTAATGAGATGGAGCCCCGCATCGGGCTGTGTGCTGACCGCGCAGAGCCTTCTTGGGATTCTGTCTCCCCTCTCTCTGCCATTCCCCAGCTCACGCTCTCTGTCTGCCCCTCAAACTAAATAAACATTTTTTTAAAAACCTAAAAAGACTTTTTTAATGAAAAAAAATTTTTAAAGTGTTTCTTGCTGCCTATAACAAGACAGTAGGTAATTATAATTAAATTACAGTGCAGCCACTGCCCCCTGGAAGAGTGGACAAATACCCCGGGGAATCTCAGGATCTGGAGGCCGAAGGGGTGCGTGCATGCAGTTAAGCAGCTATGTCATGTTTCACTCAGTGGATGAGTTGGAGGTATTTGGCCTCAAGTCCCAAGGTCTTGAAGTCCTTTATGACACCTCTGCTCCATGGGACCCTCCCAGGACCTGTCTTCTTGACTCTCTATCCCCTGAGGAGGTGGCCTGAAAGATGGTATTGGAACCATAGTGTTCCCTCTGAGAAGGCTCAGGCTGGTCTGAAGAGCCGGCAGTCTCCCTGGCTCTGGTCCTCTGGTGAGGAAACCACTTGGGAAGGGCTAGCTACAGTGGAACAAAGTGAAGGATACCTAAAAAGTTCAAGACAGTTCAGTCTTCTTGAATGGCTCATCCCCATGGATGTTCAAATTGCCCAAGACAATGGTAAGAGCTGAAGGCCTATGAAAGACTACACCAAACTTCTGAATGAATTTTTTTAAAAAACTACCATAGAGGGGCGCTCGGGTGGCTCCGTCGGTTAAGCTTCCAACTTCGGCTCAGGTCATGATCTCACCATTCGGGAGTTCAACCCCCGCGTCGGGCTCTGTGCTGACAGCTCAGAATCTGGAGCCTGCTTCAGATTCTGTGTCTCCCTCTCTCTCTGCTCCTCCCCTGCTCGCAATCTGTGTCTCTTTCTCTTAAAAATAAAAAAAAATAATAAAAACAAAAAAACAAAAAAACTTCCATAAGAAGTAGGAGCTGTCAGAGCTGGTGGCATGAGGCTCAGAAGAAGGAGGATTTATGATTGAAGAAGAGGGAGCAGTGAGGAGCCTGTCCCCCAGCTGAGGGTCTGTAATGAGAACAATGGCCTTGAGTGGATGGGGTGGGGAGCTAAGTTTCATCTGGGATCTGGTGGATGAAAGACCATTGGTAGTTGAGAGTCTGTTTACTGCCATCTGCCAGCTTTGTTATTTTCCTGAATCATTTTGGCTATCCTAGTTTCTCTGCATTTCTGTATAAATTTTGGAATCAGCTTATCAGTTTCTTCAGAAATCCTACTGGGATTTTGATTGGGATGGCATTGACTCTGTATCTCAGTTTGGAGAAAATTGACATATTCATGATATAGCTCTCCATTTACTTAGGTCTTTAAAAAAATTTTTTAGGATTTATTTTTTTATTTTGAGAGAGAAAGAAAGGCAGAGAGAGATGGGGACACAGAATCTGAAGCAGGCTCCAGGTTCTGAGCTGTCAACACAGATCCCAACGTGGGGCCCAAACCCATGAACCATGAGATCATGACCTGAGCTGAAGCCGGACGCTTCACTAACTGAGCCACCTAGGCACCCCAGGTCTTTTTATATTCTACTAGTGTTATACAGTGTTTGGGATATTGATCTTAACGTATTTTCTATAGTATATATGCTTACAGTATTTCATGTTTGTTAGTGCTATTTTAATGGTACTTAAGTTTTTTAACCATCTCTTGTTCATTGCTAGTATGTAGAATTTTGAGTTTTGTTACTGATCTTGTATCCTGTGATCTTGTTAAACTCATTTAATAGTTCTGGTAGCTCCTTTATAGATTCTTGTGGATCTTCAATGTAGGCAGTCATGTGAAATGCAAAGTGAGGCAAGTTTACATCTTCCTTTCCAGTCTGGATGCCTCTTATTTCTCTTTTTTCTCTCTCTTCCTTCCTTCCTTTCCTTCCTTCCTTCCTTCCTCCTTCCCTCCCTCCCTTCGTTTCTTTTCTCCCTTCCTCCCTCCCTTCCTCCTTCCCTCCCTCCTTCTCTCTCTCTCTTTCTTTCTTTCTTTCTTTCTTTCTTTCTTTCTTTCTTTCTTTCTTTCTTTCTTTTCTTCTTGCCTCATTGCGGTATTGGATAGATGTTATGAGAGCTTACATCCTTGTTTTCCTGATTTTAGGGATTAAATATAATGTTAGCTCTAAATTTTTTCATAGATGCCTATTATCAGGTTGTAGAAGTTCCCCCCTGCTTTTCCTAGTGTCCTGAGTGTTCTCTTTATCATGGATGGGTGTTGGATTTGTCTTTTTCTGCATCTACTTAATGTTCATATAATTTTTCTTTTTTGGCCTGCTAACATGGGTGAATAACATTGATTGACTTTTGAATGGTAAACCAGCCTTGCATCCCCAACATAAACTACACTGGGTCATTTTTCCCTCAGCTCTGTTGAGTCTGTTGATGCCCCAAAGACACCCTTCATTTCTGTGGCTGTGCCTTTCCATTTGATTCTTCCATATAGCCTCCATCTCTCTGCTGAATTACCTACATGACCCTGCACTTTGCTTACCTTTTTCACTAAAGCATCTGTTCCAAGTGAACAGGTGCCCATGTTTCTTAACATGGAAATTCTCATGTACCTAGAATTTGGGTTGGTTGGTTGCCATGTGACCTCAGGTGTCTGATGGGTTCAAATTAAGTTGTGAATTTGCAGAGTGTCCAGCGTTTTGTCATTGAAATGGTAGGGGCAGTGCTCTTTTTAGCTTTCTGCATCATTATCCATAATTGCATATTGAATAGTGCTATAGAGAAAGACCTTAAAGTCAGCCTAATGCTTTCTCCCTTTTTGGTATGTGGTGGTCATTAATTCTGTTTAAAAATGCTTCTAACTCTTCAACTTCCCTTCATGTGGTAAGATTGTACTTCCCAGTCTCCTTGTGGTTGTTCAGTGCCATGTGAGAAAAACTTATACTTATCACTCCCAAGCCTGAGTATTACCTGTAATGTAAGATTATCCAGCATTCTGGATAATCTAATGCACCATTAGTCTAGGAGACTACAATGAATATAGCCCCCATAATTCATCCACATTTATTCACATTGGACATTTTAGGACGAGTGACTAATAAACTTGTTGTTTTTAACCCACTGAGATTTGGGGGATACTTGTTACCACAGCATAACCTAGTCCATCCTAGCTGTTGCAAGGCATCATTTTTTGTTTTTGTATAGGTGTCAGTAATATTTTTAAATTATCAAATCCATTTGCTTCACTGTGATATGTCTTAATATTAATCAAACTTTCTCAAATTCCCCATGGTACCATGTACCCTTTGCACAGTGAGTTTTCATCTTGTTTTATCTCAGCAAAGTTTGCTTGAAGTATAAATCTGGATTTTTTTCCTGTTGTCTTTGTTTTAGGATAACTGCATTTCTTGGACTGCTTTTACCTGTCTTTCCTAACTATCATTTTTCCCCCTCTAATTGTTTACACTTTTATCTCTTCCATCTCATTTTGCTCAGTTTATCTTAAGGCCCTCTTCCCACCTTGTTTTCTGCAGTGGGTATTATCTCTGTGCTTTGCCTTTGATGCAATCTTGAGCTTTGGCAGTCCACTTCTCAATTCTTTGCTTCTCTATCACTTATTCCTTACTTATTCCTTGAGCCCTTGTGTCTTTGCTTTTAGCCTTTGGATTACAGCAACCTTCTCTGTTTGTTCCCAGTTGGCACCACAGATATCTCTAGCTGGTTAATTACAGTGGAATTTTCAATGTGTTTCATATCTTTCCTAGATCTTTTCTGAATGTATACAGATACTTCAAAGCACAAAAGCCAATTCCTAACCTGTATCAAGTGCTGTGCTCTATTTAAATAGGCTTTGGCATAATTAAGATTTTATACTTTCTTCTCATAAATATAGGTACTCCTTCCTTTGAGATTCATATAGATATAAGTGCCATGTTCTCTAGTTTTCTTATAAGTACTGATGCAGTCAGTTTTAATGTGATCATTACTCTTAAAGTCATTCAAGCCACGCTGTGCTTGATGATACCGCTGCAGTAAAAGGCTCTGCAGCAGGCACCTGATGTTTCTTCTCCTCATTAAAACTCTCAGAACACACAAAGGTTGTAGGAAGGGGAGGTGCTCTTGTAAAAGGAATGAATTTCTATGAGAGCCCCTTCCTGTAGCCTACAGATGCTCTTAACCCTTGGCCAAAGGAAACGCAAAGGGGGATATTATTTTCCTTAGTTTCCCTTGCTCATATTTTTTTGGTCAGCAATTAGAGTAGGTTTACTGATCTCTTAATAGTCTGATTTGAGGTTCTAGTTATCTGATTAGTAATACTCCATGCCTCAATTTCCGTATTAAATTATGGATTATCCATACTTTGTATCTAATGAATTCAGTTTGTGCTGGGGAAATCTCATGTAATTGGCTTAGGATTCAAAGCTCCCTTGATTTCAGTTGTGTTTGAGTTAGCTGATAGCGACTTAATGAGATTGGTCTAACTACTCACTTACCATTAGGCCATCCTCCTTCCCCCTCCTCTTGCTACTACCCACCGATACCAGAAGGTTGTACAGGCACAATCTGTCATCAGGGAAAATGAACAGAAACCAGTTGTCTTCCTGGCTGATGAAGAATATATTTGGAATCCAGATGACACAGACACTGCTTCACTCATCCCTAAGATTGTTTTCTATGGCTTGGAGGCCTGGAAGGCCTCTGTCCCTTGGTCTCTTTCCTGCCTTTCCCAACCACCCCTGAGCCTGGATTCTCTTGTTCTTCAGCAGTGAAGACCTGAGGGCAGAAAAGCCTCTCTCTTAGGGTATCAGTTGCCTCTTAATGCATAATACCTCATGTGCTACCGAAGTTTGCTGCTCCACCCTGACAGGAGTGAGGGCGGGGCAAAGGACAGAGGGCACAGAGGAGACCTAGAACTCCATTGTGCCATGGAGGGATCCCAGGATTGCAGAGCCAGAGGCATGGACCATCCTGTTCTCTAGCAGCCTATTGTGTGGGGAGAGTGAAGTCAGATGGCTCCGCACCGGTCCCTGAGCAAGTCCAGTGTTGGGCAGTGCTCCTCAGAGGGTCTAGTTCTCCAAGACTCAAGTTTTGGCTCCCTGATGACGGGACCTTGCTGTGGACATCCCATTATGAATAATCTGTAAATAGGATCTGAAATTTTTGGATTTCAGCATCTGTTTTTCCAAAGCATTAGACAGTGGCGGGCAATTTTTACCTAAAGATCAAGTCTACACAGGTCCCCTCTCCTGATAAAATAATGTCAAGGGTTTTGTAAGGAATAAGATGATAAAATAAATGATAAAATATGTTTTAGTAGTGTAATGGTCACGTTTGCCAAGCCAAATGCAGCACAAGATTGTGACATATTTTCTGATCAGTATTAACAGAATTTTTAAAAGGTTACAGAAATCAGAATTGTTAACTGGTAGAATATACTTCATCATATGCTGATATGATATCCATCCCAGCCTTAATTCTTTGCTAGATCCCAGAATGTCATTATGGTTTTATTATAATGATATAATTCTAATTCAGAACAGAGTTAAAAACCTATTTCTTGCTTCATCTATCTGGATTTAATTTATTGAGCCATAGGAAACCAAATTACCCAAAGAAACATTATCAATGGACAAGGAGATAAAAGTTTCCCAAGAAATCAGTTATCGAGTTTATGTGCTTTCTTGTCTTATCTTACAGATGGTTTATCTTTGTCTCTAAAAAGGTAAAAAAAAAAAAAGGGGGGGGAGGGTGGAAAGATAATTGCCAAAAAAAACCTAGGGACTTGGAAAATGGACTCATCATTTTGTATCTAATCTTCAGTAAGTTCTTAACCATGCTAAAGAAATAAAAATGATTCCGAGGATAAGTGAATGGTCAACATTTTGTGACAAAACTCACAGCATGGACTGGCATTGTGCAACACCACACACACACCCTCACACACCACCTGCTAGATGTGATGTTTCCAATTTGAAAGTGGGCAGCTATATAGAGTAAGGCAGATGTATCATATCTCTGTATAGTTTTCTTCTCACCTCCGGATTTTTTTAAGTTTATTTACTTATTTATTTTGAGAGAGAGAGAGAGAGAGCGTGCACACACAAGCTGGAGAAGGGCAGAGAGAAGGAGACAGAATCCCAAGCAGGCTCCATGCCATCAAGGCAGACAGAACTTGTCGTTGGGCTCAAACTCATGAACTGAGATCTTGACCTGAGCCAAGATCAAGAGTCAGACACTTAACCAACTGAGCCACCCAGGTGCTCTTCTCACCTCGGGATTCAGAGAATGCAGGGACTGAGCTCTGGTTTCCTAACTGGTGGTGGATCCAGATTTCTGTCTTTCATGCCCAGTCTGGTGCTTCCTCCTCCACCACCATCATGATTCGCTCAGGAGAAGGCAGACGCAGAGCAGCGACAGGCACGGGGTCATTGCTGTTCAAACCGAGATGCCCTAGGCAGACCTTGCCCTGTTCTTCTGCTGGCACGTGTAGGAGCTGACCCCTCTGCCTCGCCAACGTTAGGAGCAGGTTCAACATATTGGAACATCTGAGAATAATGTAGCAAATACCATCCATATGGGCCCAATCTTATTAGATTTACAAAACTTGCTTCTAATCTTTTTAAAAACAAGAATTATATTATTATATGTTATTACAAACCCAACTGAGCCTCTTCCCCTCCCCACCACCCCCAGCTATGGCTCCCCACTCTCTCTGTCTGAAATTACAAGGTGCCCAGGGGCAGCCTCTATCCTGAGGTTAGTTTGGCCATTCCCATACATGTTCCCGTACTTCACAAACATTGTAGTTGAAATCATAATCAGTACCATAAGCAGTTTTCCGTCTTCACCCATCGTCATGTTTATCCGTGTGGATATATGTAGCTTTAATTCTGTCATGTAAACTTCTGCGCGGGTTTGTAAAACCATAACATTCTGCAACTCACTTATCTAGCTCATGTTAACGGACATTAACGTGTTTTCAGTTTTCCTCTATCACGACAGTAATAGAATGGAATAGTCATGCATGCATCAGCCTGTGCACATGCACTAGATTTTCTCTAGCGTACATACTTGTAAGGGTATAAGGATGTGCTTCTGTGCTTTTACAGAATATTTCCTATTTCCTTGCAAAGAAATTGTACCTGCTCACTCTAGCTGCCAACGGAAGAGATGCCCATGCTCCATCCACGTCCTTGCCTCAGACTTCTTATACGATCATTGCCTATTTGTGTTTCTCACCAGTGAACTGCCTGTTTTGTTTGTTTGCCTGTTGGGTTATTCGTCCTTGGTTATAAGTCCAAATGATGCCCTTAGTCATGAAAACCTTGCATGCAGTCTATGACTTGTCATTTCATTGTTTTGGATGGCATTTGTCAGAAGTTCTTAGTTTGAATGCAGTCAAATTCTTTTCCTGAATGACGTGGCTTTTTTTGTGTTGCATTTAAGAAATATTTTCCCTTCCAGAGGTTATATAAATATCCTGTATTCTTTTTTCTGTAAGTTTTGAAACTTGGCTTTTCACATTTAGTTCATTAATCCACCTGGGGTTTAATGATGCATTTGGTATGAGATATGGATCTAATTATATTTTTTTACATATAACCATCAGTTATTATAGCACCAGTCTGTGGCCATTTATTCGTATGGCATATGTTAGGTTTCTATATTCGAAGACATCTATTTCTGAGGTTTCTTTTCTTTTTCATTGGTGTGT
This sequence comes from Paguma larvata, assembly GCA_030068075.1. Lineage (NCBI taxonomy): Eukaryota > Metazoa > Chordata > Mammalia > Carnivora > Viverridae > Paguma > Paguma larvata. The sequence continues at coordinate 121,658,002 of CM057827.1, read as the reverse complement.
GGCTTGCCTCTTTGTCAATACCACATTGTGTTAAGTGCTCTTTCTTTATCTTGTCTTGTCTTGTATTTGGTAGGATAAACCCCCACTTTGTTCTTCAAAATTGTCTTGGCTCTTTTTGGTCCTTTGTCTGCCTCTCCCTTCCCCTCACCCACCTACCCATACAAAAGAAAAAAAAAATGGTTCATAAATGCATTGTATTTTTAGTTTAATTAGGTAAGAATGGTCATTTTTATATCTCTGTCCATTTGTTTAGCCTTCTGTTAGGTTTTTCAATAGAAATTATTTAAATTTTGTTTGTTTAAATTTGTTTAGATTATTTCTATTGTTAGATATGTTCCTAGATGTCATATAGTTTTGTTGCTGTTGGGAAAATAGAAAAAATTTTTAGAAAATTTTAAAATAACATTTTCTGATTTAAATAAATTTTTAAAAATGTTTGTTTATATTGAGAGAGAGTGTGAGCAAGCGGGGGGCGGGGGACGGTACAGAGAGAAATGGAGACAGAATCCAATGAAGCAGGATCCAGGCTCTGAGCTGTCAGCACAGAGCCAGACTCGAGGCTCAAACTCACCAGCCACGATTTCATGACCCAAATCAAAGTTGTTCGCTTAACTAACTGAGCCACCCATGAGCCCCTCTGATTTTTAGATTTTTGTATAGAGAAACCCATGTGCTTTTTGTTCATTGATCTCGCATCCAGTTACTTCTCACTCCATTTTCTCCAGAAGTTTCCCTTTAGATTGGTATTTTCTATTTAGAGGTTTACACTGTTTGGTAATAACTTTGCTTCTTCCTTTCCAATCTTTACATTTATTACTGATTTTTCTTAATTTTTTTTGTCTTCCTCAACTGGCTAGAACTTCTGGTACATTTTTTTTCCAGTTTTTATTTTTTTTTATTTTTTTTTATTTTTTATTTTTTTTTGCTGTTTCTCTGTTTCATTTTATTTTATTTATTTATTTATTTTTCTTATAATAGTTTATTTTCAAATTGGTTTACATATAACACCCAGTGTTCATCCCAACATGTGCCCTTTTTAATGCCCATCACCCCCCCTCCCCCCTCCCTCTGGTGCTCATCACGACACGTGCACTCCTTAATCCCCATTACCTATTTTACTCATACCTCCTCTGGTGACCATCAGTTTGTTCTCTAGAGTTAAGAGTCTGTTTCTTGGTTTGCCTCTCTCTCCCTCTCTCCCTCTCTCTCTCTCTTTTTCCTCCTCTGCTCATTTTTTTTTTTGTTTCTTAAATTCCACATAGGAATGAAATCATATGGAATTTGTCTTTCTCTATCTGACTTCTTTCACTAGCATTATACGCTATAGCTCCATCCGTGTCATTCCAAATGAGAAAAGATTTCATTTTTTTAATGAATTGTATGTATATACTAAATCTTCTATATCCATTCATCAGCCAATGGACACTTGGGCTGCTTCTTTATCTTGGCTATTGTAAATAATGCTGCTCTAAACACAGGAGGTACATGTATCCCTTTGTATTAGTGCTTTTGTATTCTTTGGGTAAATATTCAGTGGTATAATTGTTGGATTGTAGGGTAGTTCTGTTTTTCACTTTTTGAAGAACCTCCATACTGTTTTCCAGAGTGGCTGCACCACGTTGCATTCCCACCAACAGTGCAAGAGGGTTCCTCTTTCTCCACATCCTCGCCAACACCTGTTGTTTCTTGTGGTGTTGGTTTTAGCTATTCTAACAGATATCTCATTGTAGTTTTGATTTGCATTTCCCTGATATGAGTTATGTCACATCATATTTTCATGTGTCTGTTGGCCATCTGTATGTCTTCTTTGGAAAAATATCTACTCATGTTTTTGGCCCGTTTCTTAATTGGATTATTTGTTTATTGGGTATTGAGTTTTATAAGTTCTTTATTTATTTTGGATAATAACCTTTATCAGCTATGTTATTTGCAAAATTTTTCTCCTATCCCTTAGGTTGTCTTAGTTTTGTAATTGTCTCCTTCATTGTGCAGAAGCTTTTTATTTTGATGTAGTCCCAATAGCTTATTTTTGCTTTTGTTTCCCTTGCCTCTGGAGAAATGTCTAGTAAGAATTATTATAGGCCCATGTCAAACAGGTTGCTGCCTGTGTTCTCCTCTAGGATTTTGATGGTTTCCTGTGTACATTTAGGTCCTTCATCCATTTTGAATTTATTTTTGTGTATGGTGTAAGCAAGTGGTGCAGTTTCATTCTTTTGCATGTTGTCCAGTTTCCCCAACACCGTGTGTTGAAGAGACTGTCTTTTTCCATTGGATATTCTTTTCTGCTTTTTTGAAGATTAATTTACCATATAATTATTGGTTTATTTCTTGTTTTCTATTTTATTCTCTTGTTCTATGTGTCTTTTTTTGTGCCAGTACCATACTGTTTTGATTACTACAGCATTGTAACATAACTCGAAGTGTGGAATTGTTGTGTCTCCAGCTTTGCTTTGCTTTTTCAAAATTGCTTTGGCTATTTGGAGTCTTGTGCTTCCATACAAATCTTATAATTTTTTTCTAGTTCTGTAAGAAATGCTATTGGTATTTTGATAAGGATTGCATTAAATGTATAGTTGCTTTGGGTAGTATAGACATTTTAACAATATTTGTTCTTCCAATCTATGAGCATGGCATATCTTTCCATTTCTTTGTGCCATCAGTGTTTTATAGTTTTCAGAGTACAGATCATTTACTTCTTTGATTAGGTTTATTCCTAGGTATCTTATTATTTTTGGTGCAATGGTAAATGGGATTGTTTTCTTAATTTCTTTTTCTGAGGCTTCATTATTGGTGTATAGAAATCCAACAGATTTATGTACAATGATTTTGTATCCTGTGACTTTACTAAATTTATTTATCTGTTCTAGCAGGGGTTTTTTGGTGGAATCTTTCAGGTTTTCTATATATAATATCATGTCATCTGCAAATAGGGAAAATTTGATTTCTTCATTACCAACTTGGATGTCTTTTATTTCTTTTTGTTGTCTGCTTGCTGAGACTAAGACTTCCTGTACTATGCTGAATAAAAGTGGTTAAGAGTAGACAACCTTGTCTTGTTCCTTACCTTAGGGAAAAGGCGCTTAGTTTTTCCCCATTGAGTATGATGTTAGCTGTGAGTTTTTCTTATATGGGTTTAATTATGTTTAAGTATGTTCTTCTAGACCTACTTTGTTGAGGACTTTTTGTCATGAATGGATGTTGTACTTTGTCAGATGGTTTTTCTCCATCTTCCTGATTTTAAAGGAAATGTATCCAAAAATTTAAGAATAATATATCCAGTAATGTTTGTTGAAAATTTCTGGTACTAAATAGTATTTGCCAGGTGAAGGTTATTACTAGTTTGCTAAGAGTTTGCCACTGAAGAGTTTCAGGGGTTGAGTGGCTCAGTCAGTTAAGTATCTGACTCTTGGTTTTGTCTCAGGTCATGATCCTGTGGTTCATGAGTTTGAGCCCCACATCAGGCTCTGCAGGATTCTCTCTTTCTCTTCTCTCTCTCTCTGCCTCTCTTTCTCTCAGAATAAACTTTAAAGGATTTATTTTTTAAAAAAAGAGTTTTTAAATTTAACAAATGCTGCGTCTCTTTTTTTTTTTAATTTTATAATAGTTTATTTTCAAATTGGTTTACATATAACACCCAGTGTTCATCCCAACATGTGCCCTCTTTAATGCCCGTCACCCCCTCTCCCCCCTCCCTCACCCTCCTCACCCTGAGTTTGTTCTTAGTCTTTGAGAGTCTCTTATGTTTTATCTCCCTCCCTCTCTGTGTCTTTTTTTCCTTTCTGCTCTTCCCCTCCCCCTGGTTTTTGCTTAGTCTCACAAAGTCCACCTATTCCTGGAAACATATGGTATCTTGTCTTTTTCTGACTGACTTATTTCACTTAACATAATACTCTCCAGTTCCATTCATGTTGCTACACATAGCCAGATTTCATTTTTTCTCATTGCCAGGTAGTAGTCCATTGTATATATGTACCACATCTTCTTTTTCCATTCGTCAGTTGATGGGCACTTGGTCTCTTTCCATGATTTGGCTATTGTCGAAAGTGCTGCTATGAACATTGATTAGGTTTTCAATTAATTGATATGTGAGTACTGTGCTTATAATTATGTCTCAATTTCTCATGTTTGTAGTTTATTCATTTTCTTTCTTTTGTTACTCAGTCTTGACAGAGACTTGCCCATTTTATTAGTTTTCTTTTTCTTCAAAGAACAAGCTTTAGTTTTATTGATCCTATCTATTGCTGCTTTCTTCAAATTTCCATAATTTCTGCCCTCATCCCCATTGATTCCTTCCTTCTAAATTCCTTTTCCTTTATTGCCTTTCTCAGGTTGTGTGTTTTGTTAATAAATTTCCATCTTTCTTCATTTCTCATATAAGTATGTAAGATTTTAGTGTCCTATCTGCATACTCCATGTTTTGATATCTTGTCATTTTTTTTCAGTTCCAAGGATTCTCTAATTTTCATTGATTTATTTTTTAATCCTTGAGTTACTTAGCGATATATTCTGAATTGTGCAGATAAATGGAGGGTTTTCTTGCTTCTCGTCTGTTATTAATAGCAAATGTAATTGCACTGTAGTCAGGTAACTAATGTGCCTGTGTCTTTGATGATAGTTTGCTGAACTTCACTTTGTGCCCAAGTTTGTGGAAAGTCTTTGTAAAAGCCCACGTATCATGTTGGCTACAGGTTCTGGTATGGGTGTGTTAGATCTGGCATGTTTAGCTCTTATCCGTCCTCAATAATTGTCTGTTGGACACATTGACACAGATGTGTTAAAACCTCTACAGCAATAGTGAATTTGTCCACATCTACTCCCAGCTGCTCTTTGTTTCTGTTTTCGCTCTGCTCTTTCTCATCTTTTTTTAAAATTTTTTAATGTTTATTCATTTTTTAGAGAGAGACAGAGACAGAATGTGAGCAGGGCAGGGGCAGAGAGAGAGGGAGACACTGAATCTGAAGCAGGTTCCAGGCTCTGAGCTGTCAGCACAGAGCCCGACGGGGGACCCAAACCTATGAACTATGAGATCATGACCTGAGCTAAAGTCGGATGCTCAACCGACTGAGCCACCCAGGCACCTCTGCCCGTTCTCATCTTGAGAGTCTCCTCTTCTCCCTCCAGAATCAGAACCCGATTTCTGGTTTCTAATCCAAATGCCACCTCTGGCATTTAAGAAGTGTCTCCTCTGGCCAGATAGGAAAAGAGACATGCCTATACCTTTAAAGAAATGCCAGAAGATCAGTTAAGTAAGATCAGAAATGTTATTTCTGGTTATAAATAGTTCCAGGTACACAAGAGGCAAAGGTTAATGAGATCATTTCAATTACTTTTGCGTGTTATTCAGTATTTCCCACGAGTCCCTCCATTCCTTTTAACTTCATCTTGATCTGCCTGGGCTCTGATCAAACTACTTTCTCTCACACTTAACCTTGAAGTTGAGGGTTGGGGGACGGGGCGGCAAAGAAGCAGCCATGGGGCAAAACTTTCAGGACACAGAAAAATTGCAGAACAATGAAAAGTGGACAGACATCAAAAATTTTTCCCATCAGCTGAACAAAAAGTGCAATAATATAGAAGCAGTTTAGAATGTCGAAGTGTAGTCTTGGGTGGGCACCCAATAATTTTGGGTGTTATTTTTCTAAAGCTTTCATGGACAGTGTAAAGGTCCTTTGCCAAAATTGTATCTCATACCTGTGGTTTCAGTCAGATGGAAGCACTCACATGGCCAGCCATGTATAAAATCATAAGCAGAGTTGATTGAACTTTGCTGTGTGCCAGGCATTGCTCTAAGCACTTCACATTTATGAACTAATTTAACCTTCACAACAGCCCTGTGAGGTGTAGATATCGTTATTCCCATTTTATAGATGAAACAACTTCCCAAGGTCATACAGATCATAAAGGTGGAGCCAGAATTCCTGGCCAGGCAGTCAGCTCTGGACATCTGGCTCTCACTGCCGTCTGCAGGGGACAGTTGACCTGCTACCTAGGACCATGGCCATGGGACAGTGAGCATGCATGCTCAGAACAAGCTGAGCCCAGCAAGAAACCAATTGCTTTGTAAATTACCAAAAATTAAATTATGCTCACTCTAACTTATGGTCCGTGTCTTTAAAAAATCCTTTGAAAATTGGTAAACCACAAATTCATGTACTGCATGAGTGATAACACTCTTGGAACAGAATGTTTTGTGATGCGTAAGTTCCCTCTCCCAAGCAGGCCGGGTAAAAGACCTTCGCATGTGGTATATTCTGCCTCTGAACTACTCTGTGAAGAGAATTTCTTGCTTTACAAAGCGAAGCTTTAGGGCTCCCAGTATAAGGTATCTCTAGTTTTGACAGACTCCCGGTGAAGCCAGTGTGTCCCTTCCTTGCCAGCTGAGTAGTATGTCAGTGAAGTTACTTTGCAGTTCCCTTCACCTGTCACACAGGGAATAAACTGTCATTTGGTACATGGAGAAAAATGATGTGTCATCCTCCATGAAATCAACATTGACATGCAAGTGATGGGTGACTCGTGGGCATCTCCTAGTTAGTGAGGCTGCATCCCAGATCTCAGGACCAGGGCCTGTAACCAAGTCATATCTGTAAATGGCTTCATTCAGGAAATCGCAATCTTGACAAATCCTCATTTGCACATTATGACTGTCTTATTTTTCCTTTTAAAATAATGCCCAAAATAAGGTCTGCTACATTTTCTGAATCCTGCATATTTCCCTATTTGTCTAAATGAGTGGCATTTTCTTCCTTTCTTTCCTTCTCTCTCTCTTTTTCTTCCTTCCTTCCTTCCTTCCTTTCTTTTTCTTCCTTCCTTCCTTCCTTCCTTCCTTCCTTCCTTCCTTCCTTCCTTCTTCTTTCTTTCTTTCTTTCTTTCTTTCTTTCTTTCTTTCTTTCTTTCTTTCTTTCTTTCTTTCCCTTCATTTCTTTCCTTCCTTCCTTCCTTCCTTCTGGCTATCAAAAGATTAATTTTTTTTATAGTTTATTTATTTTAAGAGAGAGAGTGAGCATGTGTATGGGAGGGGCAGAGAGAGAGAATCCCAAGCAGGCTCCACACTATCAGCATGGAGCCTAACGTGGGGCTCAACCTGAACTGGTCAGACACTTAACTGACTAGCCACCCAGGCACCCCCGCTATCAAGAGATTAATTTTAACTATAGAGCTTTCACTTATAAATACTTATAATCAATTGCTTGTGTACTTGCTAAATAAGAGATTCGAAGACATTTTAAAGCAACTGAAAATTTAATTAGCATTAGAAAGTAACACAAATGTGGGTCATTAGAAGTGTTAAATACCTGAAAATGCTTCATAATTCTTATTTTAGTAATTCATAATTCAGTTCACAGGTTCATGACTGTGTTCACAGCTACCTAGGAGCTGGCATGTGGAGGGATTGGTCTCTCCAAGGACACCCCCATGGCGATGAGGCAGAAAGAAGGATGGGAAGAGCGGCAGGCCAGGGAGCAGCGTAGATTTTGTCCAGCTGCTGCAGGCATCCTTTGCAGACTTGAAGCTGGGAGTAACAGGAACAGGTACCTAGGAGGCTCTTGGAGGGACAGTAACAGGTGCCGAGGAGGCTCTTGGAGATGTCACTGCAGATGGTAGGAGAGGACCCTGGGGTATTGGGAGGCCCCCAGCAGTCTGAGGAGAGGATGAAGGCTCTGCTGGGGGATAGGCAGAGGACAGATTCTGGGGACCTTGCTAGACACCATGAAAGGTTTAGATATGGGGGTGCAGGACAAGTGGAATCAAGGATGACACTAGGATCTTAGCTCCACCAACTGCACAGATGGCATTTTAGTTAATCAAGAATAAGGGACGTTGTAGAAAGGCAAGGGGGCCTGTGTTCCTCTTATCCTCTCTGCTCTCCCTCTTCCTTCTCCCTCCACAGACTGTGTGGTGCCTTGGTAATGGGGTGCCTTCTTCTTTCCTCTCTCCTCCCCACTGCCCTGCATCAGTTGAGACCTCATTGCCCTTCCTGAGGATGTGGCTCTCTGTGCAATTACCGTAATGTAGGTCCTTATGTGTCCGGAGTTCCTCACTTGCTGACCTCCCTCTTCAGCTGGACCCCTCCAGATGGCTCTGGGGCCACTCTCCGTGGAATAGAACAAGAGAGGTACCAAGTGGATACTGGATTAATATGGCACTTACACAGACAAATGACTCAATCAATTACTGCCCTTCATAATCAAAATTAAATCAATGAATAACGATGGAGTAACAATTTGCTGTTTTGATCTAATCCCTGAAGTCCAGGCCTTGTGACTGTGTGGATTTATAGAGCCAACTAATTGATTCCTAAAAGATTTCCTTTTAAGCAGGCTTGAATCTAATTGGTCTTCAATTCCTAAGCAAAAGACGTACATTAAGAGTACTTTCACGAGTTGAAAATACTCCAGTGCTCTTTGTCTCCTTGAAGAATTATTTTATGGGAGAAGATGAACCACACTAATTGAAGTCAGTCAAGGTTAACCAAAATGTGCCCGACAGCACTGCATGAGGCGCCTTTTGTACACTTGGTCAGCGTTTGCTTCTAGACCTTCACAGTAAGTTATATGACAAAAGTGGTTCAACACAAAAGAAGATTCGAAATGATTTCCCAAGAAGTGCACAATGGAGTGTCTAAAACTACTATGTTGTTAGTCTTTGTCTTTTTAAAAATTTCCCTTAGAGAGGTGCCTGAGTGGCTCAGTCATTTGAGCATCCAACTCTTGATTTCGGCTCAGGTCATGCTCTCCCAGTTTTTTGAGACTAAGCCCCATGTTGGGCTCTGCGCTATCAGTGCAGAGCCTACTTGAAATTCTCTCTCTCCCTCTCTCTCTGCCCTTCCTTTGCTCAAAATAAATAAATAAACTTGGGGCACTTGGGTGGCTCAGTCAGTTAAGCATCCGACTTCAGCTCAGGTCATGATCTTGCCATTCATGAGTTCGAGCCCTGCATCAGGCTCTGACCCTGGAGCCTGCTTCAAATTCTGTGTCTCCCTCTCTCTCCTCCCCTCCACTGCTCATGCTCTCTCTCTCAAAAATAAATAATAAACATTTAAAAAAAATTTAATAAATAAATAAGCTTTAAAAACATTTCCCTGGCAACTCACTTTACATGAAAACACCTCACAGGGGCACAGTTTTAAACAATGGGTCATTGAGTTGGAGTCCTCGAGATGTAAGAACCTAATCACCCCCTCCGAGCCACCCCTCAGGCTGCCTCCACGGGCATTGGGTCACGTGCCTCACAGAGCTCCTTCACATGACTTGAGTGCTCAGGTGTTCATCTCTGCCTCCAGCTGTGCCTTGTGGGCTCTGCTTTCTTAAATGACGCTGCTTGGGCAGTTTCTTTAACCTCTAGTCACTTTCAGCTCTTGACATTGAATTTGAGCCCCTTCAAATCTTCACATGCAGTTTAGTGCCGCCTTCTCTGTGGTCCCTCTCGACTCACTCCACCCAAGCAGCTGTGGGGCAAGGCCAGCTCCATCCACTCCTTCTGGGGTCTAATCTCTCAGGGGCATTAGAAGATGAAGGGATTAGGGAAGTAGCCTTGTTCTTCTTCTGTCAGGGCTGGGCCTGCTCTTCCTGGCCTTGACAAGACTTATTCCTCAGCTTTTGTAGTCACCTCTGTGTAGATGGGGGGGTTGGTTTCCCATGGCATCAGTGTTATATCCTCTCCCTTATTCAGAGGGTCATCCATGCTTTCTCTCATCTTGACAGCAGTCCATGCCCCTAACTACACTCCACGCCACATTGCTCTGTGGCTTACCAGGAGCCATGAGGAAGCTGAGTTCCAATAGCCGGGATGTGACCCTAGAGTGACTGTGTCCCGGCCTGGTGTGGAAGAATTTGCCTGCCTCTGGACACTGGATTAGCACCCTTGTGTTGCCAGTGGAATTTTTTTCAGAACTGGACATGATGTCAAGAAGATGCCAAACTTCTACCACCACCAAATAGATTTGATAGACACTCATTCTTTGAACTTTGGCTCAGCTTGAAGGCAGCTTTGCTCTGCACTGGCTTTCTTGTCCCAGCTTCACATTGAGTAGCCAGTGACAAACCATCGGTTATCAGTGCTTTTCTTCTCAAAGCATTTGTTTTGAAGTTGTTATATTGGTGGACAAAACATCTAAAACTGATCATTGCCAATAAAACTTCTCTTGCCTGGAAGTCTGGTTTAAAAGATGTGTAATCCGTTGGCTTTTCTTTTCCCTGTCAACTATTTTTACATTATCTTGGCATTTATTTAAGAAAATCTATAGCATTAGGACTGACTGAATGTAGTCTCCAGAATGTAGAGAGTTATGACAGTTTCCAGAATTATTCCAAGAGAAATTTTATACAGTAAATTTTAGGGCTTTTCCTCAATATTCTATTGATTTAAAAAAGAACTTCACTGAATATTTTTCATTGTCACCATTGTGAGAGTTTTAAAAACTAGACAGATAAGTGATTGATAGATGATAGATAATCTTACAATGGATACATTGTCTTCTGTACAACATTCACTTATATATGTAAATATTTTAACACATAGCAGGAGCTGTATTAATAGTATATTAGCAACTTTGCTTTTTTCAATTAATATATCACATAAACAGATAATAGATATGCTAGTTATTGATAATTGGCTATTTCTCTTTACCCCAGCTCTTCCCTCCTTTATCTGCTCTCTCTCAGCCCTGCTTTGGCCCCTCAAGGCTGATCCGTATGTACCATATCACTCAGACTCCATTCCTCTGGCATCTATTTGGTTTGCCCAGTGAGAAGCACCAGTAAGAAATTGGAGGGTGGGAAGAGAAGTCAGAACATCTATTTCCATCCTCATCTGCTCATAGACTGTGCGTTTTTACCTGTAGCCCCAGGTCTTGTGCAGGGGCTCCCTCTTTTGGCTATACTTTTGCTCAGTCCTGCTAACATGGCCTCCTTCCTTTGTAGCCTGAGGGGCTAACAGCGCCCTATTGTTTCTCGTTGCTGGATGATGTGCCATTATTCGCTGGTTTAATCAACCCTGTCCACAGAGATTATTCATTAAATTTTCTCCAGTTAGTCTCAATAGTCAGTACTCAAGTATACCAGCTATGTACTGCCAGGACCCAGACCGACAGAGACGGATGGATGCCTGCGTAGGTATGTGTGCAGGTGGACCTCATTCTTTATAGTGCCATAGAGAGTTTCACTATATGGGCTTCTTACTGACATTTTTATTTACTAGGCAATATTTAAGATACGCAGGATGGTCTAGAAAGTGATACAGTTAATTCCCATGTGGCAGTCATATGTTTTAGAAAAGAAGGGGCTATCAGTTCAGTAAAAGCACCTCTCCACAGTTATATCTTGTTTCCCCCATCCCTTTGTTCATCACAGTTTTCTGCCTATATCTGTGTCCCTAAATAGTGATTTCAGTTTTTAAATGTTTTCAGATTCACACACATAGTATTTATTCTCTTTGTGGTCACCTTTAACTTATGTGGAATATGGTTTGTGAAAGTCATCCATGTCAGTGTGTAGGACTATTATTTTCACAGCTGTTCAGTCTTCTATTGTATGGATATGCCAACACTTATTTACTTTTCCTCTTGTTGATGGAAATCAGTATAGCTGAAAATATTGCTCTGTACACCCTGGAACATGTGTCCCTGGCCTCCTGTGTGAGCAGTTCTCTAGGAAATGTTCCTAGGTGTGGCATTGCTGAGGCCTGGGCTTCAGGCATCTTCCACTTTGCTAGGTATTGCTGAGTCTTTGTCTAGAGTGGTTGTGCTAATCTTCACTCCTGCCAGTGCTCTTTCAGGATCCCCATTTCTCTATGTCCTCGCCAGCCCTTCTATTTTTGCCATTGTGAAGAGGAACACAGTATCTCATGAGTGTGTCATGTGCATTTTTCTGACCACAGAGAGGTGAAACATTCACATGCTAAGGGCCATTCTGTTGCCTCATAGGTGTTCATATCTTTTTTTGCTTTTATATTAGATAATGTTTTTATTTTTAAAAGTTTCTTAAATATCCTGAATACTGATCCTTTCTTGTTTGTATGTTTGTAAGTACATACTTTCTTCCATAGAGATAGGTAGGTAGGTAGGTAGGTAAATAGATAGACAGACAGACATATTTTTTAACCTTTTTATGATGTCATTTGTCATATAGAAGTTTTAACATCTCAATGTAGCTGAATTTATCAATCTTTTCCTTGTGAATTGAGCCTTTTATGGCTTGTTTAGCAAATACTCTTGATTCCCGCTATTCATAGTACTGATATTCTATAAAGTCACTGCAAACACTGAATGAGTGGGTACTGAACCATTGCTCCTAGAGGAAATATGGGATTGGGTTCCTTTGAGCCTCTGGTCAAGACATTTTGACCAACCCATCAGTACAGAACCTTGTTTAATGTGTATTTCTGTTTAAATACATCTTATTTAATATATATTGTGGATTCACCAACATTGAGCTCAAAGCCAACAGCACTGTAACTCATGCCTGAATAAAGTTCATCCAGCACTGGTATTTTCTCCATAAGGCACATCACAGCCTTCCTGCACTTTAGGAACACCAGACAGCACTTTAGCACCTTGCTTGGGGGCCATTTTAAATAGCAAAATCACCAACATGAAACAAAAAATGTGGCACTAAATAGGCCACAAAAAGAACACTTGTTTACAGTGTGAGAGCTGAAACGAGAAGACGGACTATCTCCTTGGTCAGCTTCAGCTGAGAAATCCGCACATCAGGCGACTCAAATTTTGTGCATATCTTCAAATGATCAGAAAAGTCCTGCAGGTGATTTTCAGGGTCAGGAATAAATTTTAGCAAGTACACGAATTTGCAAATATGGACTTTCCAAATAATAGACCGGAGCGTCTGGGTGGCCCAGTTGGTTAAGCATTCAACTCAGTTTCGGCTGAGGTCATGATCTCAAGGTTCATGAGTTCAAGCCCTGCATCAGGCTCGTGCAGAGCCTGCTTGGGATTCTTTCTTCCTCTCTTTTTGCCCCTACCCCACTCTCTCTCTCTGTCTCTCAAAATAAATAAATAAACTTTAAAAATGAAGATTGACTACACTTTCTTTTCCCAAAGTTATAACAATAAACCTCTTACCTTTTCTTCTAATAGTTGTAGAGTTCTGTTTTTCAGATTTAGATTTTTTTAAATTCCCATTTGTGAACAGTTGTGAAATTAAGGATGATTCTGTATGGATAAACAATTATTCTAGTACAATTTATCACTCTATCTTTTCCTCTTGATTTGCCATATGCCAGTTTTTATGTACATGTGGTTCTTTTTGTTAACTCTTCTGTTCCCTTAGTCTATCTTTCAGCATTTTATCACTCCATTTTTATAATAGATCTTGATATTTTATGAGGCAGATCCTTTCACCTTGTTTTCTTTAATTTCCATTTAATATCTTTCAGTGCAATAATGGATCCAACAATAGAGTATTACGTAGATTATAATGCATAATAATAAAACGAACACCTGAGACTCACTAGACTATCACCAATCCTTGGAATCTACCTGTATGTTTCTCCAGCAGAGGGAACTACCATCTTGAATTTTGTATTTTTTGTTCCTTTGTTAATTTTTTATAATCACATAGGCACATATGCCTACATATAATACTGTTTAGTTTTGTGCTCTGCTTTATAAGTGACATAATACTGTATAAGCATTTACTACTTATTTATCCATGTTGTTGTGTATACTTGTAATTCATACATTTTCATGGCTGTGGAACATTCTGTCTGTGAATGTACATGTATTCCTCACTTCCCCTGTGGAATGACTTTGGGTAATGTATTTGTTTGCTCTTGGTAACAATACTGGTCTGAATAGACACCTGTGCCTATGTCTTATGGTACATGTGGCAAGAGTTTCTTATGGCAACAGTCTCAGCAATATGATAGTTGCAATATTGAACTTTAGAAGATGATGCCCAGTTATTTGCTAAAGGGATTGTATCAATTTTTACTCCTATCAGAAATTTGTTTTCCTCATCAGAAATTTGTTTACCATCAGAAATTTGAGTCCTCATCAACCCACATCTCCAGCATTTAGCATTTTTAAATATATTTTGCCAATCTAGCAGTTGTAGGAAAGGTACTTTATGATCTCAATTTGAATTTCTCAGTTATTAGTGAAATAGATCATCTTTTTAAATAGTTACCGTTTGTGTTTCCTCTTCTGAGAATTGAGTTTCATGCCTATTGCCTATATTTTTTATTATTATTTGTCTCTAATTGACTTGTATGAGATTTTTTTTTTGTCTTATTATAGAAACTGATCTGTATTTTGAGGAAATAAGGTTGTTCTCATGTATGTATTTTACTTAATTTTCCATTTCACATTTATGTCCTTCATCCATATGACATCGATTTTTGAATATGATGTACAAATAGCCAATTATTTTAGCATTGTTTATTGAATAGTCCATTCTTTTCACAAAAATCTTTGCTCCATCTGTTATGCTTTATTTTAATATTTATTTGCATCTTTTTTCTAGGCTTTCTGTTTTTAGTTAAACAAATCTTTTTTTTTTCCCTCTTTTGGTACCACACTATCTTAGTGACTATAGTTTCATGATAAGTCTTGATAGGTGTTAAGAATTTAAACTTATAAGCTTACCCCCAAGTGAAGCTGTTGTCCCTCCTTGAGTGTTAATATGTAGTCCTTACATTTAATATTTACCACTCCCTCTGCCCCGAACCTTTCCCTGGAGCTCAAGACCACTAGGGCATTATGGCTGCCACCCTGCAGCTGCTAGTATCGGTGCCGTGTTCTGTCTGTTGGCTGGTGCTCAAGCTGTATCAGAAGTTAAATCTTTGAAATCTTACTTCTGCCCTTAGCCATCAAAACTAAGCAAATATGTTGAAACTTTAAAAAAAAATTGCTTATTTATTTATTTTGAGAGAGAGAAAGAGAGAGAGTGAGCAGGGGAGGAGCAGAGAGAGGAGAGAGAGAGAATCCACACTCAGCTGGAGCCTGACATGGGGCTCCATCTTACTACTGTGAGATAACGACCTGAGCTGATATCAAAAGTTGGAGGATTAACCAACTGAGCCACCCAATTACCGCTCTGTTGAAGCTTTTAAAATAATTTTTAAATCTACCTGTTCATTTTTTTTGTCTTTTCATAACTTATTTAACACAGGTTTGTTTTGTGAATTTCACAAGCCAATAGCGTCCTGGATAATGACTCGTAATAAACTAATAAAGAATCATCATGCTCCAAATCAATGATAGAACTATTGTTCCATGCAAGTGGAGATAAAAGAAATAAAGTCCAAATTTACTTCAGTTGTATCTGGATAAGAGTTGGTACTCACGAACTCCAGCTGAAAAAAAATCTACCTGTTCATTCTAGATCATCTCTATTCATTATTCATCATTGTGCTTCCATTTATTAATATTTCCTTAAACATTTTATACATAACTATTCTGTACTCCATGTCTAACAATCCTGGTATTTGAAGTCCTTTAGAATCTAAATCTACAGTTTATTCTTTATGATGCCTCTCACTGGTAGGTGGCTCGTACTCTCATATACAGGATGATTTCTGATTGAGAACTCATATTTGCTTGATCTTAGTGTGTAGGAATCCTGTGGACCTAAATTGAGGGGTATTTCCTCCAAAAACAATTCATCTTTGCCTCTTCTGGAGGCCATGAACTATTGCATACTTTAGTTTCTTTTGAATGTCTGAGCTTCATTCTGGAGTCTCTATTCAATAGACACTTCTTACTGCTAGCCCGAGGAACCAAATCCAATGTTGCTGTTAGCAGTTTCTCTTAGAACAATCCTGTTCCTACACTTGCTCTCTGCTCACATTTTCTAGCTCCAGTTTTGGTTCACAAGTTGGTCCTTTAATTTGGAAGGAGGAGTGGAAATGGGGAGGTCTTTGGAGATACCCTCTGTTTTCTGCAAGGTCAGCAATGTATCAAGAACCATGAGTTCAGAATCTGTTCTGTAGCAGGAGGGCCCCAGAAAATCTTCCAGCTCTACTACCTGAAGTGGAAGTCTGCCATGGCAATTTTTGGTTGTAGGCTCTGCTATCTAGATTTTAGTGTCATTCTCGTAGTCCGCACACACATACACAGAACCTTGTTGTGATCTTTATTGGGATTCCATAGATATATAAAATAATTTGCATAGAACTAACATATTACTGATATTGAGTCTTCCTACTCATGACTACAGTCTATCTCACCCCTTTTTAGTTCTCAATATATTATTTATCATTTCTTCCATTTTTCTATATTCTTGAGTATATTTTGTTGCTATTATAAACATATATTTTTGGAAAATCATACTTTCTGTTGCTGGTGTATGAGAATGCAGTTAATTTTGCACATTGCTCTTCTATCCAGAGACATTGGTCAATGGTCTTATTTAATTTAAATATTTGAACATGTTCTTGGGTTTTATATGTAAATAATGTGGGAATAATGGAAATTTTTCTTCTTTTCTAATTGTATACAATTTACTTCTTTTTAATGTCTTATTCTAATGGTGAGATCTACTATATTGTGTTGAATAGAAGTGATAATGGTAGCCATTCTCATCTCCTTCCTGATATTTGCTGTAGGTCTTCTTAACCTAAGGGAGTATTCATCTATTTCTAGTTTATTAAGAGCTTTTAAACATCATGTTGAAATAGCAACTTCTATTTTGCATCTATGGAGATTAAGTATGGTTTTCTCATTTAATATGGTGAATTCCATTAATAGATTATCTTATGTTAAAACATCCTTATAACACAGGAATAGAGTGCCTCAGTGGCTCAGTCAATTGAGCATCTAACTCTTGATTTCATCTCAGGTCATGATCCTCTCAGGCCTTGATCCCATGAGATCAAGGCCCTCACTGGGCTCCACACTGAGTGTGGAGTCAGCTCAAGATTCTTTCTCACTCCCTCTGCCCCTCTCTCCCACTCATGTGCTCTCTCACTCTGTCTCTCTCTCCAAAATAAAAAATAATTTAAAAAATACAATAATAAACCAAACTGGGTCATAATGTATTTTTTAATATGCTGTTGGATTTAGGTTTTCAGTAATTTGCTTAGCGTTTTTGCCTTTATGTTCACAAGGAGGAATTTTCCTCTCATTTTTTTCATATCTACATTTGTATTATTTGTTTTTTTTTAAAGATCCAATTATTCCAACACAAGTTATATAATGTACCATCATTATCATAAGGATTTGTATCTGGACTCTTCCGTTCCTTTATCAGTGCCACACTACTCTGTAATCATAGATGTATGGTACATTTTGATGTGTGCAAAGCCCTTCTTCTTGTCCAAATATTTCCTGACAATACTTGTTTATTTTTTATTTAATATAAATATACAGTAATGTTTTGTTTGACATTGTTTTAAAGCTAGAGGCTAATTAGAATCACAGAATTATATATAAATTATATATATATATATAAATTATATATATATATAAATTCAGAATTTATAGGAAAAATATATGTTATAAAGGAACATAAGGAAAGGTATATTTTATAAAATATATACAGCCTGTTATAACTATATTCTATGTAAGCCTCTTGGTAACCACAAATAAAATACCTATTAAAGTTAAATGAAAGTAAAAGAGAAAGAAATCGCTACAAAAAAACAAAACAAAAAACTGGACCACAAAGGAAGACAGTGGTGAGAGGGAAAAAGGACGAAAGGCCTTCCAGACAAACGCAATGCAGTTAACAAAATGGCAGTAGTGTATCTTTCTCTATCAATAATTTCTAAATAAATTAAATCTCCAATTAAAAAAATACAGAATGGCTGGATGTATAAAAATATATATATCCAACTGTAAGTTGCCTACAAGAAACTCACTTTAGATTCAAGGACACACATAGGCTAAAAGTGAAGGGATGCAAAAGGTATTTCATGCAAATGGTAACCAAAAGAAAGAAGCGGTGGCTATATTTATATCAGACAAAGTAGACGTTAAGTCCAAAACTGTTTATAGACAATGAAGGTCATCGATAAAGGTCAATTCAACAGAAGACTATAGCAGCTGTAAATATATATGCACTCAGCATCAGAGCACCTATGTATATAAATTGATATTGACAGATTTGAAAGGAGAAATAAGCAAAACAATAATAGCAGACTTCAATATGCTACTTTCAATAACGAATAGAACATCCAGACATAAAATCAATAAAGAAGCAGTGGACTTGAATAAAATAGACCTAAAAGATACTTACAGAGCTTTTCACCCAATAGTATAAGAATACATGGAACAGTCTCTAGGATAGATTACATGTTAGGTCACAAAACAAGTCTTAGCAAACTTAAGAAGATTGAAATCATACCAGGTATCTTTTCTGACCACAATGAAATTAAACTAGAAATCAATAACAGCAATAAAACAGGAAAATTCAGTACACACACACACACACACACACACACACACACATACAGATACATATATGTGTGTGTGCATATACACACACAACGAGAAATTTATTTTTTACCTGATTATCCTTCCTTAAATTTCAAAAACACGGCAAATAGTTTTCTTGATCTTAGAACTGTAGAATTGTAAGAAAATAATTAGTCTATGAATTAACAATTATTTATATAGTTATCTAGGCAGTTTACATCCATCAACTAAAATCTAAAAGCTATTTCTTCAGAGGCAGAAGACAGGTTTTGAATTGACAAATAAGGTGCAGTTCTGCACCATTGTGGAGAACGTAAATCTCCTCATGAGTCCTTGTTCAAAGTTAAAAGTGCCATTGAACAAACAGCACATATTGTATGAGAAGCAAACCTGTCCCTCCTGGTAGCATTTGTGTTATTGATGGTGCCTGAGAGACCAAAGCAAGGCCAAAATTCACTTAAATTTGTAGGGATCCTAAGTAGAACGTTTGCATCTTGAAATTACAACTTTCACAAATTTCTCCATGAATCACTTACCTTCTCCATATGACAGCCTAATTTTAGCTTCTTTTGTAAGATCAGTATTCAAGCCAGCCACAAAGACCTCTGTCTGCAAGAACTGCTTTCTACAGAGACAAATTAAATGGCCTGGGATCTGTTCCAGGATGTACACATCACTTGAGAAATTTTATGGAAAATAGAAGTCACAAATTTTATATATATATACACACACACACAGATCATACTACCAACAAAAGTTTTTGTACAGATACAGAGTCTTGCACATCCATTAATTTATTTGATTGATGGTGAATTTTTCTCTCTGTATGGTTGGAAATTTGGAAATTAAGCATAACATTTCCTTCCAATCTGAACTTTAAATTCATAATAGAATAATGAAATATCCCATACATCTTCAAACAAATGTTTACCAGTCATTTGTTTTGAATGAGATATTCTACTATAGAGAATAGGAGAAGACTTGTTCTCTGTTCTTGATGTCCTCTCAAAATGAGGATGGAAATACACTCAGAAACTGTACAGTTCTGCGATTTTACCTGCTTTCAAGCTAACAAAGTGGCCTATTAGAGTTAACTGTTACTTTTCTGGTAGAAGACATGAGACTCATGGTTCAGAGACAAAGGACTTTATTACTCATGGTGAAAGCAGTATCCTGAGCTTCATGTTGGTTTATGGCAGTTCCCTGTGCCCCTCAAGTCTCCAGGAATGATACGAAGGACCCATCATGGATGCCTGCACATGCAGTGGGCTACATTAGGGAGAGAAGCACTGAGCCTGGGGAATTTGCTGCATTTGTAATAAGCCCACCTTTTGTCTAGGGGCAATGTTACCTCCTTCTTCAAGCTTACTTGTTGCAAACACAACCTTGGGAAATGGGCAAAGTAAAGAACTGTCAAGGTTTATCTTCTTGGTATGCCTAGCAGGAACTTGCAGGCATGCTCAAGACCCAGAGTAGACTGCCTCTCCCAATATAGATCACATTACATGTCAGGTGACAGTCTGTGAACACTGTCTAATATCACAGTGCAATAGAAAATATATGGTGCAAGTTGCCCTGTGGGTTTAAAGAGGAAAAGTTCCCTGGGATATCAGCTTTGGAGAAGAAGACACTGAGGAAGTGAGATTCAAACTGGCCCTTGAAAATGGAATCACATTTGGATCCAAGAGACAAAGAAACATAAGAACTGTAAGAAGAGAAGCTCTTTAAATACTCCTCCTGGGCAGGGTGGATCAGAAGAGGAAGAGAGTGGTTGTGGAACTGGGGTAAGTTGTCCAGGAACTTATGTGTTAATGAAGGTCTGAGCTAGATAGGGACTGGATTTGGGAGGGGAGGGACAGATGGGAAGGACCTACAGAGGATACTTCAGTTCAAGCTGGTGACATGAGAATGATGTCGAGAATTTTGAAATCTTCAAATATTTGCTTTGTGCTCAGAGAAGAACAGCCCAATTACAAGTGTGCCTTATGCTTTATGCAGGAGGTCCTAAGCTCTGGAAGTCACTGAGCTTGGCCGTGCCCACCTGGAATACAAAATGGGATGGTGACAAGTGTAGTTTCTGGGTCATACTCTCCACCACTCCCATCCAGCTTTTCTCACATCCTGTTTTCCACATTTGAATCCCTTTCCTTCCATGAAAAGACCCGCTAAGATAGTTATCCCTGCATCGAGTAATTAGGAAGCTTTGAAAGGATAATTCTGATAAAACTCAACTCCCAATTATAACACACATACAATTACTGTTGGCTATGGCCTCATCACTTAGTTTTATACTATGAGCCTTTCCTCACCTTTTGTCATTATACTTTGACTGATAATGGGCTCCTATGGGATCTCTTTCTTTATTCAAATAAAAAAGTGTTGAAAAAAAAACTGGTCAGTGAGCTAATAGAAATGAATGTAAGATCATTTGACCTCTGGACAATGGTATTTTCAACAACCAAAGGAATCAAAGTCTTGGATTTTCAATGTTTGTTAATGCATAATTTATCATGTCTGTCACCTTTATCTGTTAATCATGTTATTAATATTCAGAATTTACTTGGATTGGAGAGAATTTTAAAAGAATTCATCACATGTAGATTTACCTAAGTATCTCCTCTTGGTTTTGTTTTATACATGATTTGTTATGTATATTATTTCCTTAATTTTATTAGAGGAAGTATGCACAATGGCTGGCAGCAAACTTAGTTTCCATAGTGAAATATCTGCCTTGTTTTCACACTTGCCATTTTGAATGGCCTTGTAAAAATATTTTATAGAACACAGCTTTCAGTGCTTCTAGACGATTCTCTGATTAAGCTGCCAAAGTAAAGGCATTACTGAAGCCAGAAAGAGAATTCCAAAGAAATACACAAATGTAGTTCCAGGTGGTATACAGTTATCTTAAAAAAAAAAAAAGAAGCCAAGCATTTTAACAGGTGGATGAAGAAAATAAAAAGGTCTTTTTGGTGCGTGTTTCAAATGAATACACTCCATGATACATAAAGAGGCATTTGCCTCCTGATGCATATTCAAAAAAGGTTGTGATTTGTGTTTGTTTTTTTGTGAGTGGTTTTATTTGGTTGCAAGTGAGAGTATGTACAAAATTAATATTCTTTTTAAAAGGGCATTCATTTTAATGACAGTGGATATGTGGTCAGTAAAGTTGAAGTTTTTAGATTTAGAAATTCAGGTATTGTTACATTTTTGGTTATGGTACATTAAGAGATGTCACTATATTGGTTCTAAGTTTGAATTGCCCCCTGAGAGATAAAGAATATATAAAAAATATGTATAATTAATTATACATATAAATAATAATATGTATAAGATTTATACTATACTATACTATCTCAGGATATTCTTTGGTGTGTCTTTAAGGTAAGGATTGTTACATCATCCAAGAATGCCCTCTTCTCCAGGGAGTCTGGAGCAACCTAATCCCTGAGGCCTGGTGGGTCTGGAGTGGCATGTGTGAACCGCAGGCCATCAAATGCATCAAGGGCACCCACAGGTGCAGCCACATCTTGATTCTTAGGGATGACACCTGGTCCACATCTCCAGTCCTGACCTCCATCATGTGCTCCAGACCCACCTCTGCAACTGATCACTAACGTCCCTGTGGGCAGGCTTCTGTAGCTCAGCTTTACGTGTCCCAGACCACATTGGTTATTCTCCTTCAAAGATTGCTGCTCTCTCAAAGGCCCCTGGCACAGCTGCTGGTATCTCATGCTCCCACTCACAACGAATGCCTCAGAATCATCTCCTACCCATTCTTCTCTCTCATCCCAGTCTGCCCCCAACCAATGGCCATGGCCTGTTGGTATTAGCTTCCAAGTCACTCTCAGACTCTCTGTCTCCAAGCTTCCTCCATGCACTCTGATTTCACCCCTCTGCAGCAGCATCGAAATGGTCACCCCTGTGTTTCCAGTCTCTCATTTCAACACATGTTTACTGAGCACCTGCTATGTCCCAGATTCGTGGTAGGCCCTGCAAAAGGTGAAACACTCCATCATTTGTGAAAATAACTTGCATTATCTTTTTCCCAACATCACACATCTCAGAGGTATCTCATCACTTAGGAAATAAAAAAAAAACCTCGTTAGCCTTTTTCCAACCGCATCAGTGCATGCTCTTGTCCACAACTGAGCTCCCATCCTTCTCCATCCTTAGTGGCTGCAGGAGCAGGGAGGACACTTGAGATAGCTGTAGTAGTGTTGCACAGAAGACTTAAGGCAGATGTCTAAGCCCTACTACAACCACTTAGAAAACTGAAACAAAAAAGCCACCAAGAGCTTTTGGCCAAGACAGAATTACAGGAACTGGATTTAGTCTCCCACCTGAAACAATTCCCCACCCCCACCCCCAAAAAAACAAAAACAGACAAAATATGAAGACATTGAACATCAGGCAATGAAGGACAGTGATCCTTGAGATACAGTCGACAAATGAGGTGAGCCCTACAGTTACCCCAGCCTACAGCCTGGAGAGCCTCCAGGGCACAGAGCAGGCAGGGAAGGGCAACTCAGGAGGATCCCTACAGACTCCCTCAGCTGGGGACACAAAGCTAAGAGTCCTAGGGAGACTAAAGCCTGGGGACTAGAGTTCCCAGGTAGAATAGTGGAAGGGAGAGAACTCTGGAGTCTTTAGAGGGTGCTCGGGAGTATTCAGTGGGATAATGATTAGCCCATGAGTGTAAAGAAACTATTGGAGTCTGGGAAAAGAATCACAGAAAAAGGTTTAGAGAACAGTGTCTGTTCTCAGATCTGCTCACACAGGTCTGAGAGTAGCAATTGTCCCCTCATTGTTCAGAGTAATCAGCACACCCTTCCCTCAGGAGTGGGGGAGTAATCAGCCCTAGACTGAGCCCTGCTCAGTTCTGCCTAACAAATCTTAAAAACGAAACTCAGTTCTCTGTCTTCACATTGTCATTGAACAATTTAACCTTGGGGATATGTTTAAACATGTTAACTTTGCCCCCTATAATATTATCATAATCACCATCCTTTTGGCTATTTTACAAGTCGGCTTCGAGAATAGATGTTGGGAACAAATGAGCAGGGAAAGGGATGACAGAAAGACGTTGTGACCATAAAGGCTTACAGGAGAGTGGATAACTTTCTTAAAGGATGAAACAGATGAGAACACATGGGTTCATGTATACATGCGTAAATCACTGGGAATGTTCCCAGAATAGACAGTCATGTGGACACATACCTCATGCATATATGATGCATGTCAGTGAGGAAATGAAATGAGTATTTCCCACCTCCTCTTGAGGATTTGTCAATCCCTCGATTAGATCGCTGAAACAAACCTCATAAGTGCCATGGCCTTTCAGGTGAAAGATCCATTTTTCCTGACAGCTTTTTGAGTACATACAGTATTTTGTACATTTTTAAATGAATAGGATTGAATTGGAGGACATATTCTTATAGGTAGACCTTGTTTTATTGTGCTGCATTTTACTGCACTTCTCAGATACTGTGTTTTTTACAGATTGAAGGTTTGTTTGCATCAGCTAGTCTATTGGCAACATTTTTCCACAGCACTTGTTCACTTCATGTCTCTGTCACATTTTCGCAAGTCTTACAATATTTTAACTTTAATTATTATTATATTTGTCATGGTGAGCTTTGAGCAGTGATCTCTGATGTTTTACTATTATAATTGTTTTGTACCACACAAAGCTTTCTGCTATGATTTACCATAAACCCCAGACCACTGTGTGGTTGTGTGACTGCTTTTCTGGGACAAACTGGCACTGGCCACAGCACAGTGAGACCCTCCCCTAGAGGATCAGCATGGGTGAGTCTGTGCCATGGTGGGGGGGTCTCTGAAGTTTGGAGTTTTGAAAACCAGCCACACCTAAGATAAAACATAGGAATAATGTGTCACCTGGCAGGTGGACAGCTCCAACACAGTCAGGGTGAAGGCAGGGATCTGACGGAAGCTGGGGACATGGGAGGGGTAATTGCTCCTTTGTGAGGGTTTCCTGAGGAGTGGTGGGTGCGAGCGTCCCACTCTAGGCATGAGAGTGGGGTGATGCCATTCCCTTCACCTGGTCATCAACATTGACTGACTTTAGCGAGCCTTAAAATAGCACCATCGAGTGGAAGCCAGAGCTGCTACACCAAGCCCCACCCCCCCTGCACCCTGCAGGTGCATCTCCACTAGGGCAAATCAGGAATCAGTGCAGCAGGCCACACCCCCAGAAAAACCCCCTCATACACACCTAGTCTATTGATCCTGGAGTGTTGTAAACCTTCAGTTCTAGGGGAAACAGGATCCAGCTCCCTTTGGGTTTTTGTTTGTTTGTTTGTTTGTTTGTTGTTGGCTTGTTTGTTTTTTGGGGGTTTTTTTGGATAAAAAAAATGAGGTTTTTTAAACTTATTTATTTTTATTATTTGTTTTCTCTTCTTTTTCTAATTTTTTGGATCCAGCTTCTCTTAACAAGCAAATTGAAACACACCTAGAATCTAGCTTCCTTTTTTTTTTGACCTCCAAAATGACAAGGGGGAGGAATTCACCCCAAAAGATAGAACAGGAAAAAGTCATGGCCAGGAGTTTAATCAATACAGATAGAAGTAAGATGTCTAAACTAGAATTTAAAACAACAATTATAAGGACACTAGTTGGACTTGAAAACATAGAAAACACTAGAGAATCCCTTACTGCAGAGCTAGGAACTAAAAACTAGTCAGGCCGAATTTGGGAATGCAAACTGGTGCAGCCACTCTGGAAAACAGTGTGGAGGTTCCTCAAAAAAATGAAAATAGAGCTACCCTATGATCCAGCAATAGCCCTGCTAGGAATCTACCCAAGAGACACAGGATTGCTGATGCATAGGAGCACGTGTACCCCAATGTTCATAGCAGCACTTTCGACAATAGCCAAAACATGGAAAGAAACTAAGTGCCCATCAACTGACGAGTGGATAAAGAAGATGTGGTACATATATACAATGGACTACTATGTGGCAATGAGAAAAAATGGAATCTGGCCATGCGTAGCAACATGGATGGAACTGGAGGGTATTATGTTAAGTGAAATAAGTCAGTCAGAAAAAGACAGATACCATATGTTTCCACGAATAGATGGACTTGGTGAGACTAAGCAAAAACCAGGGGGAGGGGAAGAGGGGAAAGAAAAAAAAGACACAGAGAGGGAGGGAGATAAAACATAAGAGACTCTCAAAGACTAAGAACAAACTGAGGGTGAGGGAGATGGGGGGGGGAGAGGGGGTGATGGGCATTAAAAAAGGGCGCATGTTGGGATGAACACTGGGTGTTTTATGTAAACCAATTTGAAAATAAACTATTTAAATTTAAAAAAAATAATAAAAAAAATAAAAATGCTCTAACCAAGATTCAAGTCTGAATGAATGCCAAGACAAGGAGGATGGATGAACCAGAGGAACAAATCAGTGATATAGAAGATAAAATTATAGAAAATAATGAAGTTGAAAAGAGGAGGGAACAAGACAGGGATGTCCACACTTACCATTACTATTTAACATAGTACTAGAAGTCTTAGCCTCAGCAATCAAAGAACAAAAATAAATTAAAGACAATCAGATTGGGAAGGAAAAAGTCAAACTTTCACTATTCAAAGATGACATGATACTCTATGTAGAAAACCAGAAAGCTTCCACCAAAAGTTTTGCTAGAACTAATACATGAATTCAGCAAAGTCACAGGATATAAAATCAATGTACAGAAATTTGTTGCATTTCTATACATCAATAATGAAGCAGGAGAAAAATAAATCAAGGAATCAATCCCATTTTACCATTGTACCAAAAACCATAAGATACCTAGGGATAAACCTAACCAAAGAGGTAAAAGATCTATACTCTGAAAACTATAGAACGTTTATGAAAGAAAGTAAAGAGGACACAAAGAAATGGAAAAACATTTTATGTTCAAGGATTGGAAGAACAAATACTGTTAAAATGTCTATACCACCCAAATCAATCTACACATTTAATGCAATCCCTATCAAAATGCCACCAGCATTTTTCACAGAGCCATAAAAAGCAATCCTAAAATTTGGACTGAAGGACAAAAGACCCTGAATATCTAAAGCAATCTTGACAAAACAAAGCAAAGCTGGAGGCATCATAATTCCAGACTTCAAGCTATATTACAAAGCTATAGTCATCAAGACATTATGGTACTGGCACAAAAACAGACATATGTATCAATGGGACAGAATAGAAAACCGAGAAATCTTCACAGTCTTGGACTAGACAAGTTCTTAGACTCGACACCGAAAGCATGATCTATAAAAGTAAAAATTGTAAGCTGGATCTTATGAACATGAAGCTCATGAAACTTTGTTCTGTGAAAACTTAGTGAAGAGGATTAAAAGACAAGCTATGGACTGGGAAAAAGTATTTGCAAACCACATATCTGACAAAAGACCAGGATCTAAAATGCAAAAAGAACTCTCAAAGCTCAATAAAAATGCATACAATGCAGTTGGGAAGTGAGCAAAAGGTATGAACAGACACTTTACCAAAGAGCACACAGATGTCCAATGAGCACCCATAGGGGTGCCTGGGTGGCTCAGTCAGTTAAGCGTCTGACTCTTGTTTTCATTTAGCTCAGGTCATAATCTCACAGTTCATGAGTTTGTGCTCCACATGGGGTTCTGCACTGACAGTGCAGAGCCTGTTTAGGATTCTCTCTCTCCCTCTCTCTCTGCCCCTCCCCTGCTCATTCACGCATGCTCTCTCTCTCTCTCTCTCTCTCTCTCTCTCTCTCTCACTCTTTCTCTCTCTCTCTCAAAATAAATTTTTAAAAAATGAGCACACATAAAGATGTTCAGCAGCATTAGCCATCAAGGAAATGCAAATTAAAGCCATATTGGTATATCACTACACCTATCAGAATGGCTAAAATAAAAATACTGATACGAAATGTGGGCAAGGAAACAGAGAAACTGGGTCATTTATACATTTCTCATGGTAACGTAAAATGGTGTGGCCACTCTGG
This sequence comes from Paguma larvata, assembly GCA_030068075.1. NCBI lineage: Eukaryota > Metazoa > Chordata > Mammalia > Carnivora > Viverridae > Paguma > Paguma larvata. The sequence continues at coordinate 121,630,630 of CM057827.1, read as the reverse complement.
AAAACAATTTGTCAGTTTCTCATAAAACTAAACATTCAGTTACCATTTGACCCAGTAACTGTACTCTTGGACATTTTTCCCAGAGAAATAAAAACTTATGGTCATGCAAAGGCCTGTACACAAATGTTAATGGCAGTGTTATTTGTATAAGCCAACAAACTGGAAACAACCCAGATATTTCTCATCTGGTGCCTGTCTAAACAAATTGTGGTCCATCCAAACCATGGAATACTGCTTAATAGTTAAAAGGAATGAACTACTGATACATACAACAACATAGATGATTCTATAGGGAATTACACTGAGTGAAAAAAAATAAGGTTACATGCTATATGATTCCACTTGTATATGGTTCTTGAAAAGACAAAACTTTAAAAATGGAGACGAGACCAAGTGCCCATCAACTGACGAGTGGATAAAGAAGTTATGGTACTTATATACAATGGACTACTACGTGGCAATGAGAAAAAATGAAATCTGGCCATGTGTAGCAACATGGATGGAACTGGAGGGTATTATGTTAAGTGAAATAAGTCAGTCAGAAAAAGACAGATACCATATGTTTCCACGAATAGGTGGACTTTGTGAGACTAAGCAAAAACCAGGGGGAGGGGAAGAGGGGAAAGGAAAAAAAGATACAGAGAGGGAGGGAGATAAAACATAAGAGACTTCCAAAAACTAAGAAAAAACTGAGGGTAAGGGGGATGAGGGAGGGGGGAGAGGGGGTGATGGGCATTAAAAAGGGCACATGTTGGGATGAACACTGGGTGTTATATGTAAACCAATTTGAAAATAAACTATTATAAAATTTAAAAAAAATGGAGACCAGATTAATGGTTGACAAGGTTTGGGAAAGGGATGGTGAGCTGAAGCAGGGGGAAAGAGGTATGTTGGTCTATGAAAGGGTGACGTGAGGCAGGGATCCTTGTGGTGATGGAAATGTTCTTCTTGACTGCATCAGTGTCAGTCCTGGCTGTGATATTCCCCTGTAGTTTTGCAAGATGCTACCATGGGGGAAACTGAGTCAAGGTATGCAGGACTTCTCTGTAGTATTTCTTACACCTGCATGTGAACCTACCGTTACCTCAAGGTAAAAAGTTTAATTTAAAAACTTGGCATTTTAGGGGCGCCTGGGTGGCTTAGTCTGTTAAGTGTCCAACTTTGGCTCAGCTCATAATCTCGCAGTTCGTGAGTTCGAGCCCCAAGTCAGGCTCTATGCTGATAGCTCAGAGCCTGGAGCCTGCTTCAGATTCTGTGTCTCCCTCTCTCTCTGCCCCTACCCAGTTCATGCTCTGTCTCTCAAAAATGAATAAACGTTAAAAAAAAAAACAACATTAAATAGGGGCGCCTGGGTGGCTCAGTCGGTTGGGCGGCCGACTTCGGCTCAGGTCATGATCTCGGCTCAGGTCATGATCTCACGGTCTGTGGGTTCGAGCCCCACATCAGGCTCTGTGCTGATGGCTCAGAGCCTGGAGCCTGCTTCGGATTCTGTATCTCCCTCTCTCTCTCTGCCCTCTATGTCTCTCAAAAATAAATAAACGTTGAAAAAAAATTAAAAAAAAACATTAAATAAATAAATAAAACTTGGCATTTCATTAAATACTTCAAATATTTGAGTTACATTTTATAATTGCTAAAGATTGCCCACCCACTTAAATGTTGGTGATTCCAAGATTTTCTTAGACAGTGACTGCCTAATCATGATCAAAATCGTGAAGTAGATCATTTAGTGTCTAAGAATAATTTGATCAGCATTGTAGAAGAATAAACAGATGTGTCTCTATGAAAGGCCAGTTTGGAGTATGAAACAAGCAAAAAACTATAAAACAAAACCTCCATGAAGTGGATGGCAATTGACCACACTCGTTCTGGACCTTGATGGAAATGCTAAGGATTTGCCATCTTGGTTTCAGGATGAGACTGACTTTCCTCTGCATTTTTCTCTCTTATAGGATCTCCTCTTCAGCGTGTGTGCCCTCAATGTCCTCTCCACCATCGTGTGTGCGTTGGCCACAGCCATGTGCTGCATGCAGATGGTCTCTTCCGACGTCCTGCAGATGGTGAGTGGCCCCCTTCTTTCCCAAACACACTCAAGATGCCAAGCCTAACCCTCTTCTCCTCCGGCCAGTTCGAAACCAATGTGGAGTGGACACTTCTAGCTTCCAACCGGAAATCCCAAGGATGATAAGCCCTGACAGTCCATAGTGCTTGGAGGCCACTTCATGCTGCCCTCTAGAAGACAGAGAACCTGAACAGTTGGTGCCATTAACATATTTATTTTAGGCATTGGTGGGGCTGTGTGTTAACAGAGTCTGGGCACCCTTATGCCCCTTTAGATGGCCACTAGTGTGCCCCTTGAGTAATTTTAGTGACAATTCTGTAGCCCTAGACATCCTCTGGGCCCAGCACCTCCGGAGCAAGGTGCCTTCTTCAAGCTTTAATATTCTCTTTTAATAAAGGAAGGTTTTTAGAAGATGAGTTCTTTTCAAATCGAAAAACTGCTCATCTGTGCTTTTTAGACTTGCTAATTAACCCTGAGCTCATAATCTAGTGGCAGGTCACTGGCTGGCCATCATTTGACCCCCCTGGCCAGGGTCTTATAGTCAAAGACTGTGGACTGCTCCCAAGGGAGAGAAATAAGAACAGGAGCAAGGGTCATACACTTATTAATACACGTTTATAAGTACGTGCTTAATAAATAATGAAGGCTCTTTATCATTCAGCATGGATGAAGCACAGCCCACCGTTCGCTATGTTACCACTAAAGTCAGTACCATAAAGAGAAACTAATGGGAAGATACTGTTCTCTGGTGCTAAGGGTAGGAATCGTGTGTGTGTGCATGCATGCGTGTGTCTGTCTACCTCTGTCTCTCTGTCTCTCTTTCTGCTTCTTCAAGATCTACCTGCCTCCCCCTCAATGTTTTATGCATCTCACGAAAGGAAAAGCAAGTTATTCTTGTAGTAGGCTGTTTTATTTGCTCTTTCTCCTCCACCCCATGGCAATACATCAGTTCATCAAGATACAGGGCCAGAGAGCATCATTACCAAGATGTTAAAAATTCATTGGTTCTAATCATATGCAACATCCGCCTCTTTGTCCCAGTGTATATCTACATAGCTGTCACAGCCGGGGCTGACCTCTCTGAGAAGTGGCAGTTTTCCGAAAGGTATCTAATTAAGCAGTTATTCAGCAGCGATGAACTTTTGGCCCCACTCACCGAGGACTCATGTTGGTGATTTTCTCCAGCGTGTTGTGTAAAGGAAAGGTTAAGTACCATGGGGTTCTACTCACCTCTGCAGATTATACTATTGATCTGTAAATATCACACCAATTTGACCAAACTAACAGAACCAAAGAGCTGTAAATGTAAACGTTTGCATTCCCTGGTTTGAAGTGTTAGAATGAAACCCACCAACTAAATAAGCATCAGGCCTATGGAAGCTGTGATAGCGTATACAACTGTAACTTCAAGAGCAGGGTCATTGTATCTGTTCAACCACAGGGTACCTGGGTGGGGCCTGGAATCCTGGGCCTGGAATCTTGGGCCTGGGGACAGCCATGTCTGGGTCGGAGTCCCACCTCTTCTGCATATGAAGCAGGGGACTCTGGACATGTCAGTGAACCTGCCTGAGCCTCAGTTTCCTCACCTCTGAAACGGACCTCATGGCATACCTAGTGAACGTTCAAGAAACATGACCTATTCAACCGGTAAATGTGGGCGAAATACTAGTTTGTTCGTGGGCTATCACAGCCATGACTGGGAATGCCGTGGTCCTTGATGTACTTTACCGACTGTAAGACACCACAAGGAAATAAGGTGTTTTTGCAATTACAACGGCCTCCATCACAACCTCTGGTTGTTTTGTGGCTGAGCGTTTGTGAGTAAGTTTGCTTCTAACCCCTGGCTTAGAAGTAGAAATCGGTTAAATTCCTGCTGGCGAGTCCCTTTCCCTTTGTGATGTGGGCTATGGGACCAGATAAGGCTCAAGGGGACTAGGTGGTATATGACCATGGTAACTTGTGGAGCCAGTGTGTGACCTTGGGCACATCACCGCCTATTTGTCCCAGTTTCCTTTGCTCTATGTAAGACTGTTCATGTTCTGCTCGCAAGACCACTGAGAGAGGAATCACATAATGCATGTGCATGAGCTTTGAAAAACCCTGGTGGCCATGTGGAGGAGGTGGGCTTTTACCACATGGGTCAGAGGCTGGGCGAAGATGGCCACACAGGCTGCACCCTTGAGAAGGGAGAAGTGGAAAGCCTGGGGGCTCATGGGTACACACTGCAGGATGGAACCTGGTACTGAGGAGTTACTCATGAGGACGCCTCCAGCTTTTTTAATTTTTTTAGAAAAGTCTTCTCCTTTTTCTCCAGCTCTACTTCATTGTAATTTACTTAAATTTTCTTACTTCATTTCATTAGACTGTTTAAAGAAGTAATGTATGATCCCTGAAGCAAGTAAAATATAGAGATAGATAAAGGCATAGTTAATAATCTACCTTCTCCCATGTCATTCTCCTGAGGAAACCTTGCAGTGAATCTTTCCATTTCTTTATTGATTTTTTAGTGTTTATATTAACACATATAGTCTATTTTCCTAGTTCCTCCTTCCCTTCTTCCCTCCATCCTTCCCTTACTTCTTCCTTCCATTATTCTTTTAACCAAATGGGATCTCACCATTCATTATCACTCTGCAACGTGATTTTAATAGCCTGAAACTCTCACGGACATCCCTCCAGGTTAATCTACACTGAAATGTATTCCTGTCTACATTGATCCTCAATAGGGATATAACGTCAGTCAGTTGGTTATTTATCTATGTGAATGCTTGAGTTCTTATTATTTTTTTTTGAGACAGAGTGCAAGTGAACAAGGGGCAGAGAGAGAGAAGCGGGGCTTGTGCTCACCCAAACCATGAGATCATGACCTGATCCAAAGTCAGATGCTTAATTGACTAAGCCATCCAGGCACCCCTTTTTTAAAAAAATTTTTTTTTAATATTTATTTACTTTTGAGAAAGAGAGACAGAGACAGAGTGTGAGCAGGGTAAGGGCAGAAAGAGAGAGAGACACAGATCCGAAGCAGGCTTCAGGTTCTGAGCTGTCAGCACAGAGCCCGATGTGGGGCTCAAACTCACAACCGCAAGATCATGACCTGAGCTGAAGTTGGACACTTAACAGACTGAGTCATCCAGGTGCTCCATGGTGCCCTTTTCTTATTTTTGATTTTGGTTTTGTTTATGCCTGTGCAGATCGTGCTTCAGTAAGTGCATACAGGTCATAGCTCCCTTAGCCCACTTGTGCTGACCCCACTGGCCAGGTCGCCATGGTTCTCATTCCCACCCATAAGATGCGTTGCCTGCTCCCCACACACATTTGTTCACCAGCAGCATCCGTGGTTCACCCATGTGCCATCTCTGGTCCCAGTAGTCAGGTCACAAGCTTTCCAAGGGACAGTTGTATCTGTCCCTGAACAGTCTATGTCAGTGGTATTTGAATTGTAGGTGCATATTCTAGTACTATATAAACTGATAAAATATGAGTGCAAAAAAGAAAATTGTTTCTTTTACAAAAAAAATAACGGAATGCTTTGGAAGGATTCAGTGAAAAGGATCCCTAGGTATACTCCTTTCAATTTCAGTGTGGGTGAGATAATTATAAGAGGTTGAGATACAGAATTTTAAAAATCTAGGAAGCGTCTGCACACATCATGTTTCATAAGGACTTTTAAGCCCTAGCTCTGCTCTAAAAGCACAGAAATGGGAAGCGAGCTCATTCTCATAGGTGTAGTTTCTACGACAAAGACCACAGGGCACTCCAGACAGCAGACTGAGACTCACGGTGAGGGCTTTAGCCTGGCGTGAAAGGAACCCGCAATTCCTTTCTTATTTCTGAAGATCAGCGTTTTGGGCTAAATAACCATTTGTGGAACTCACATAACGAATGCAAGTATACATGAATGCAAAGCTTTATGCCTGGCGTCAGAATTTAGAAAGCTGAAGTACTCTAATATGTTTGGAAATAGTGGCAAAAGGCAATCAGTATAACATTCGGTTTATAGATATGGTTTCGTGGAGAAAGCTGTTACCTCCAAAGTGTCTCTCATCTCACATTTTTAGTTTTATTTCTTGAGCATAATCTCATTTTTCCATTTTTCCATTCAGCTCTTTTCCTCCCCACATACCTCATTGGCAGCCACTTTAGCCCAAGGGACATCATCTGCTATTACATGCATCTCCATTAGGTACTTGCCTGTGAACTTCATCTTTTATTATTGTCGTTTATGTTCTCAACACTAGTCGTGTGCTCTGTAAAGCAGAACACCTCCAGAAAGTGCAGACAGAGCGTCGTTGCCCATGGAGCTAGCAAGGGGTGTCACGGCCAGGGATGGTTGGAACACCACCTCCTGGGAGCCCCAGAATCATTCAAGCTCACCAGTATCTTCACCTCTTTGGCTCACCCTACTGCCCATCCAGCACCTCATGGAGACTAGCCCTCCTTGGACCCACAGTGGCCTTCCTTGAGGTCTGGGTTTACCAGAAGCATCTCTAGGTAGTAGGTGCTACTTATGTATATCAGACTAGGACTGAAGTGTGTCTGATTAATCTTAAAATCTAGTCACAGCAGATAATCCTAAAAGTGATACATACATGCTACAAACATTTTATTTTGACTTTAAATATGCCGATGAGCATTCATCCATCAGGGATTCGATTTGGGGATTTGGGACCAAGATCTTCTGTTTGGTTATGGGTCTACATATTGGTGTACCAAATTGCATTTCTTTCTTTTTTTTTTTTAATATTTATTTTTGAGAGAGTTTGAGAGAAAGGGGCACCGAGGATCTGAAGCAGGGCTCTGCATTGACAGGCCGACAGCAGCGAGCCCGATGTGGGGCTCAAAGTCCCAAACTGTGAGATCATGACCTGAGCTGAAGTCAGACACTCAACCAACTGAGCCGCTCAGGTGACCCCCAAGTTGCATTTCTTGTATAAACTTCATGGAAATCTCACCGTCTGTAGTTTCCAGATTCTGTTCCTTGAAATCGGTGTGAACCAGACCAAGCAAGCTGCATGGACTCCTCTGGATGGGATGTTTTCTGACTCCTCTCCACTCCCTTACAGCTGCCTTGTCAGGACCCAGCTCGGCAGTGGCTTCTGCTCAGCCTCTCTCCTTTGTCAAGTCTCTCCAAAGCGTTCAACGTGGTTCTCGTAGAACGAGCGAGTTTTCCTGCCTGCGTTCATAATTTGTCATGAATTACAGTAGTAACAAAAATTGGCCTTTAGCTGTTCGGGAATGCGCCCCTGTGCCATGGATAGGCGGGGGACACACGTGGTGCACCTGCTGTGGTGGCAGGCCTGGAGAGCAACAAGGTGCCTCGGGGAGGCATCACTCAGGGAGGGTCCAGAGTGTGGAGGAAAAGGCCAGCTTATCAGGTTGGTTGGCGTGGTTGGCGAGGAGAAGTGGATTAAGAAAACTCCTACTGTAGTAATGCTAAAATATTTCTACCAAGTCTCAGGCAAGGATAGAGGAAGAGGCCTATTTCCCTGTATTTATTAGTCCCTGTGGGAAATCTCAAAGGTGAGTGTGACCCATTCAGGAGTCAGAGTATGGTAGGGAAGCTGAGAGAGTGTGCTCTGTTCCCCAGTGAACCAGAGAGGCAGCCGCTGGTCAGGACCCTGGGGAAGGGATAAAAGGAGGCTGGCAGGCTTGTCCTGGGACCTAGAGGAGACACAGCTACTCAGAACTCAGAGGAGTTCCTGGAGATTCCAGCTCCTTGTCTCCAGACCCCGGCCAGCCTGTCCTCCCTCTATTCCTTACTCCTCCACCTCCCCCCATGGCTGGAGATGGAGGGATAGGGATGAAGAGCTAATATTTGTGATGTGGTCCTTTGTTTAAGCCACAAAACACTGCCATCTAGGTCTGTGACCTAGAAATGGTGTTTCCCAGTGTGACCCCGGCAGGCCAGGTGGAGTCAGGGAAGGAGATGAAACTCAAAGGGATTAGTAATGTGCTGATAGTCTTTTGGACCCTCAGTGGTCAAGCAGGGTCACCCTGAGGCCTGCTGACCTCTTCACACCCCCTCTCAGATCCCAGACTATGGGCTGTTCTTATGGAGCCAAATCTTAGGGTCTCCACTAAGTGGGCCTTGGGAAGTCCAGCCCTCCACCCTGGTCTTCTCAGGGTGCCTGCAAGGACAGCACACAGCTAAGTTGGGATTCCGTCTCTAGAGCAGACGTGTGAGAAGGGGCTTCCCTCCAGCAGTGTCTAAAATGCACGCTCCTCTTTTGTGGATGATGAGGGCTGGGCACTAATGATGCTCCCATCAGGTATATGAACCCCTCAGCCAGGTACTAGCACCCCTCTGCTGGTCACATGCCTTTGTCACCATGTGGAACAAACAAGGCAGTTACAGATGGCCCAGGGCAAGTAGGACCACCTGGGAAAGAAGTGGTGCTTCAGAGCTGATTTTTCCGCCACCACACCCAGGCAGGCTTTACGCCTGGTGACTGACGTGCTGACGTGATGAGCGTGCAGCATGGCGGGTTGTGGGCTGGCCAAGGGGCATTCTTGCTGGGTCTGAAGGATGAGTAGGAGGTGGACAGATGGGAGGGAGGTGGGGATCTAGGAAGAGGGTACAGACTGTGTTTGGTATCTGGGGTTGGTTCAAGGAGGGAGGGAGGAGATTTTTGGCACCGGTTGGTTAGTGTGTAAAGAAGCTGGAAACTAGATAGGATTCAGGAAGTAGAGGTTTCATCAAAGAGTTTTCAACAAGAATGACTTTGTCAGGTTGGTTTAAAAGTAGCTGTGCTAGCAGAATGGAGGCTGAATTCAAGAGGAGGAAGACCGGAGCACCTGGGTGGCTCAGCTGGTTAAGGATTGGACTCTTGATTTTGGCTCAGGTCATGAACTCACAGTTTGTGAGTTCAAGTCACACATCAGGCTCTGCACTGACAGCGTGGAGCCTGCTTAGGATTCTCTGTCTCCCTCTTTCTCTATCCCTCCCTGTTCATGCTCTCTGTCGCTCAAAAATAAATATTAAAAAGAGAGAGAGAGAGAGAGAGAGAGAGGAGGGGTACCTGGGTGGCTCAGTTGGTTAAGCGTCTGACTTTGGCTCAGGTCATGATCTCGTAGTCTGTGAGTTTGAGCCCCGCGCCAGGCTCTGTGCTGACAGTTCAGAGCCTGGAGCCTGCTTCATATTCTGTGTCTCCCTCTCTCTCTGTCCCTCCCCTGTTCGCACTCTGCCTCTCTTGCTCTCAAAAATAAACATTAAAAAATTAAAAAAAAAAAAAAGAAGAAGAGGAGGAAGACCGGGGCAGAGAGACACGTTAGATGTTCCTATGCAGGGCAGATGTATGGTAGATAGACGCTGCATGGATGCATCACAGCGAGGAGGTTCATCTACTGAGCTCATGTTTATTGAGCACCTGCTGTACCCACAGCACCAGACTATGCCCAGGGTGTGTAGTGATGGAGAAGACTCAGAACTTGGCCATGTTGTAGATTTCAACACAGTCAGTACACGGAGCTGGTCCGCCAGGTGTGGAAGGTTCGCAGGAACAAAGAAGACACTGAGGTTACACAGTGATGAGCAACCATGGAGGCAGCTACCACCCCTTGGGGCTAGAGGAACACAAGGGTAGGAGTGGGAAAGGAGCAGGTTAATATAGCTCCCTTCTTCCCCTCTGGCGCCACCTGTTGGCACAGCCCAAAAGAAAGCCACCTGGCAAGGGAGTCTGGGAAATGTGGTTTGCAGAGATCTATATCCAGCATCTCAGAGCAGAGTCCAGAGCAGGTGACCTTGGCCCTGGAGACAGCCCCTGCCTCATTAAATAGATACTGATGGGGGAGAGGGGAACATGTCAAGTGTCACTTGCAGTCTCCCCCAGGGAGGCTGAGGAACCTAGAGAAAAAGCTCAGTTTGCAACAGGCTCAGTCTGAGTTGCTTCCATAAACATGGAGCCAACACACTACTGGAAAGGTGATCCGGAGTTTAGAGCAGAAGTGGTTAAACCTGTCGTTTAACCTTTAAAAAGCCTCGGTGTATGGTAGCGTCTGCTCATCTAAACCTCCTAATAGGATCATCTGGAGTGCCTCGCCTCTTGTTGAAAATGCTCCTTGTCCTCATTCCTGGTGGGATTGTACCTTCAGCAGGCTTTTGCATTTCCTGCTTCAGCGTGTTATTGATTTTTCTAATTTCTGATAGAGACTAATTCAGAGTATGTCTCTATGACCTCGAGGACATTTGGCCTTATCCTAACTGCTCAGCTTTGTGCTATAAGCATCAGGGATGGCAGCTTTCCAAGGTGGAGGACGACAGACACACATGTGACCTGCTCATAGCAGACAATTAAACAAAGCCATGGCTCAGACCCCCTGGAAAGGCAAGGAACGTGTTCTGTGTGTTAAGAAAACCCACAAGAGACAATTTCAGTCTATTGTGTTGCATGTGTGGACATGGTCACTATTCTTCCTCTGTTAGTCTAGAGCATGCTAGTTTCATGGAATTTGACCATATTCAGAATTGTGACCTCACCCATACTTGGGCAAAAATGCCCTATCATCCCACCCTTTTATCAATTCCAGACCACCACACCCACTGCTGCCAAAAGGCACTTCCTACCTCACAGCTTTAGCAGCACTGCTCCCTAGCTCTAGCACTGTCACTGGCTCCCCAGTACCTCCAGAATTAAGAATTAATTACTAGAGCCTTATATAAATTTGCTTTTCTTAAACACATCTTTCACCTGTTACCTTCTTGCAGGCCCACCTGTTGAAATCCTACCAATCTGCAGACCCATTCAAATGATATCTTCATTAACCATTACAGGTCTCCACACAGTGCTTGGAGAGCTCATTGACTAGTGGAACTGTCCTTGCTTGGCCGTCTACAGTTGACTGTCTCACCCGTCCCTCACCCCCCATGCAGTGGGAAGTCCTAGAGCCTAGCAATCGCACAGAGTTTTCTTGGACCTGCAGGCACTCACAGTGAGGTGTTGATTGGAACTGGAGCAATGGCTCAGAAATCACCATGCCACAGGTCACCTCTTGGGAGCATTGACCAGGAGGTGGGAAGTTATTGGCCAGTGCTTTCTGTGGGCAGAAATGGAAAGCTAGGCAGAGACAGAGTTCTTTGTGTTTAAGAGATTTTACCTCAGTTTGCTCAAGCAGCATCTCAGTTTTAAGGTTGCCCCACAGAATGTTCTAGAGCTCATAAAGGATTCTTTTCCCTCAGAGCAGTGTTTTACAAAGTTTATGAATTCCCTAGGACTACAAAACACTTATAGATACCATGTGTCCAAAGGGACCCATAATGAAATATTTGAGAAATGTTCCACTAATGTGTTAAACAAAGGAATTTTGAGGTGTCTGGGTGGCTCAGTCAGTTAAGCGTCCAACTCTTGGTTTTGGCTCAGGCCATGATCTCACGGTTTCATGAGTTCAAGCTCTGTGTTGGGCTCTGCTCTGACTGCGTGGAGCATGCTTAGGATTCTCTCTCTCTCCCTCTTTCTCTGCCCCTCTCCCACTTGTACTCTCTGTCTCTCTCAAAATAAATAAACTTAAAAAAAAGGGGGGGTTGGTGCAGACCTTCTAAGGGTCTTTAATACACTAATATACATGATAGGGCTCCAAGAAGGGAGTACAATATGTAGCATTTCCCAGTTTTTTTCACTGTAGGAATTTGGGAGGAGGTGGAGAAGAACATCCTGAGAGTTTGGCGTTTTCTCATGAATACACTTCAGGAAGTACTGTCTTAAATCGTGGACCTTAGGCACCCTCTTTGACCATAGGCTTTGAGAAGTATAATCTGAAGAGGAAGATTTAGTGGTGGGGATAGACTTAAAGACTGCCTAGACTGGGGGCACCTGGGTGGCTCAGTAGGTTGAGCATCTGACTCTTAATTTTAGCTCAGGCCATGATCTCACGGTTTGTTGGTTTGAGCCCTGCCTCAGGTTCCACACTGATAGCATGGAGCCTGCTTGGGATTCTTTCTCTTCCTCTCTTAAAATATAAATAAATGTATTAAAAAAAAAAAGACTTCCCTTGGGGCACCTGGGTGGCTCAATTGGTTGAGTGTCTGATTTCAGCTGAGGTCATGATCTCAAGGTTTGTGGGTTCCAGCCCCGCATCGGACTCTGTGCTGACAGCTCAGAGCCTAGAGACTGCTTCGCATTCTGTGTCTCCTTCTCTTTCTGCCCCTCCCCTGCTCACATTTTCTCTCTCTCTCTCTCTCTCTCTCTCCCCCCCCACTCTTAAAAATAAATAAACATTAAAAAAAAAAGACTTCTCAGACTGTATTTTTCCTTAGAACAGAGGCGTTCTGCATAGCAGTGTGGGAAACAAAGCCTAATGAAGCTTTGGAGGCGAGGCATTCCTCACGGAGCCATCATTTTAAAGTGTGTGTTTCGCCGTCACAGCCCGACAGTTTAAATTACATAAGTTCCAAACGGATCATTAAAGCTTATGTGTAATTAGCTTAATTAGACACAAGCCACACAAGATGTCCCAAATAACTCTGAATCTCTCTGTTTTCCAGTTCCTTCCACAGAGAGCGCATTCAGCCAGCCCTGCCTGCGTGACCCCCCATGGCACCGTTCTCCACCAGACCCTGGACTTCGATGAGTTCATTCCCCCGCTCCCACCTCCGCCCTATTACCCTCCAGAGTACACCTGTACTCCCACGGCCGAGGCCCACAGGTGAGTCTTTCTGGAGACGGTGGGAGTGACTGGTATTGATGCCAGGAAGATAGGAGGCGGTCTGGGAGGTGGAACTGGCAAGAGCCACGCTCATTTTCAGTGGGGCAGTTGAGCCAAGGAGAGCAAACATATGAAAGCATGTTTGATTAGAGAGCGGAGTGTGAACAGTGAAAGAGATCAAACCCTGGCTTGGAGATAGAACATGTCTACTGGTATTGGTGCTGTGCGACAAAAGAGAACCTAGCCCGACGTGAGCGACCCTATTGTGTTCTTATGAAACACAAAACTGCTATTGAGTAGTGACCATTAACATAACATGTAAAATGTAATTAAAGATTTAATCGGCTCTATGATTATTTTCATTTTAATAGACAGGGCCATAGAGTTTATTGAAAATGTCGGTATCTCTCCAGAAAAAAAAGAAAATACAAAAGTTAAAACTGCCTAGCGAATTAGACTTTTCTTTCACAAACACAATGAGTATTCGACCGAGGGAAACCTTGACAAGTGACATTCTGATTGCCTTGAGACAAATGTCAGCTGTTCAGGCTCCTTCCTCCAGGAGTGACGGTACAATGGTTCTGCCTTTTCAGGGGCCTCCACTTGGACTTTGCTCCCTCTCCATTCAGCACTTTGTATGATGTTGCCATCAACAGCCCCGGCCTGCTGTACCCCGCCGAGCTCCCCCCGCCCTACGAGGCCGTGGTGGGCCCGACCGCCACCAGCCAGGTGAGGCCCAGGCCCCAGACAAGCCAGTTCCTTGTACCAAGGTTTGCTCCTTGCATTCGGTTTTCTAATGTTTTATTTATTTTTGAGGGGCACAAGTCGGGGAGGGGCAGAGACAGGAGGACACAGCATCTGAAGTGGTCTCTGGCGCTGACAGCAGCGGGCCCGATGTGGGGCTCAAACTCATTAATCGCAAGACAAAGTCAGACGCTCAACTGACTGAGCCACCGAGATGCCCCTGCTTCTTGCATTTGTATTTCTCTCTAAACCTGAGAGCAAACCTGTGGTCTAATGAACGCTCGTGGAGAGGAGGCAGCAGCCTCGGAGAGTAGAACCTGAAGAGACCCATCCCAGGCCTGAGGATGCCACCCCAATATTTGTGCTTTTCCCTCTTGGCTCCTCTCAGATGCCTGTGAGGTTAACACTGGCTAGTGTGTCTACAGACACAGCGCAGAAGGAGCTGGAACAGGTTCAAATGCATGAGCAGAGCCCTACAGGGACAGAGCTAGGGCCGTGAACCAAGAACCCAGGGGACTCTGGCCTGTGCCAGCTGCATGTCTCTGTAGCTGTCTCCTGGGAAGGTGAGAAAGCAGTACTGGATCCCTGGTCCTGTGTGAGGCCTGGAAGCCACAGGCCAGGGAGTGCAGGAGCCGGCAGGTAGGCATAGCAGGCTTTCTCTGAGCTGGGCGACCCAGGTGCTCCCACAGCCTCCTGGTGCCAGACCCACAACAGGCACACACTGGGGATGTGTTGGTGGAACCTCAGTTTTCTCATCTGTAAAATGGGGATCATAACAGGACCAAGCACATGGGATGGAACAGAATGTTTGTAATGGACCCAGCACAGCACTTGACACAGAGTGAGCTCTGATTCAGCAAAAGCCAGTTGCCCTTCTCATGGCATCATCCTCATCACGGTTATCATCACAGGTGTCGCTCCTGAATGGACAAGGCCCCGAGCCAGGGCAGAGAGATGTGAACACTTGGAAGATCACGCAGCACCCATGCGAGGGATGGGCTGTGGGGAGGCTGCAGGGTTGGGGGTACACGTGGGGAGCACAGCAGTCCAGCAGAAAAGGGGCACGTGCAGGGGAGCTGAGAAATCCTGCCAAGAATGGAGGCTGCAGCCTGTCCTGGGCCCCGAGCCCCGGGCAGAAGAGAGTGGGCAGAACCATGACCAGAAGCGACCATAGGGCACCATGATAGAGTCCTGAGCCCCTCCAGGTGCATGCATCTTTGGGCTTCTCACCTGACATCCCAAGTCACCTGCTGGGAAGTGGCGTGGGCCTCAGACCTGGCCCAGACCTTCTGCTGATGTCATCACTGCCCCTTTGAGATCTGGAGCCCACGTGGTGAGAAGGCCAGGAGGCAGTGCCTGTCTTCTTGCAGGCCACCCTTGGGGAGCTTCTGGACCTCAGGGACCTCTGCAGTGGTGAAGCGGTTTGCACAACTTCTGTTCAGACTCAGCCTCCACAAGCCTCCTGAGATCATCGCACCCACAGGGGAGACCACATTCTGCAGGCTGGGCGGTTGTGGGACAGGAAGGGAAGGCAGCACCTGCCTCCCTCTGTGCCCAGCAGGACCTTGGCCACACAGTTTTTGCAAGAAGGATTCTCCTTGAGAGTCACTTGGGTGGGACTGCTCAGCCCACCCCCAGCCCACCCTTGCAGAGGTGACAACACTGGCCACCTGAGCCTCTGAACCTCTCATCTCTGCTTACTCTTGCCCTGAAATGCCCTGGCCCAGCTCATCAGGCTCCAGACAGCAGACGGGGACTTGGCCAAGGACTCTTGGCCTTTTTTCTGTCCACAGATGTGTGGGAGCCGCTTGAGGTCAGGGGGTGGGGGGAGAAAGGGATTCATTACTGAAGAGGCAAAGCGGACTCTGAAATCTCATTTCTAAACTTACAATGATTGAAATCCTCTTGAATTTTTTAAAAAGCTGAGTGGAAAATTGTACCTTTCCAAAATGATTTCTTTTCCTCTTGATGATAAAAATAATTCAAATCAATGTTATCAATGGCAACTGTGTCCTGTGAACAGAGTCAGAAGTAGTCTGAGGGGAGCTCTGTGCACTGCCGGAGGGTACAGGGCAGGGGCATCCAATCCATATTTGGGGGGCCCAGGCTGAGTGGAATGGCAGGTGGCAGTGCTCACAAGGAGGGACCGTACAACGTGCATATCCTCAAAACAGAAAGCCACTCAGGATGAGTCTGAAACGAGGGCAACATAGGTAGAGGGTGACCTCAGCAAGGCTGTTTGGATTCTGAGGGCATCCAAGCAAGTGTCCACGGGGTGAAAGAGTCTATAGCTTGGAGCCTTGGACAAATCAGAGTTAGCCACAGAGGTGGTCACCAAAGTCAGGGAAACCAGAAGGGGTGAGAGAGCTCTATCGAATGACAATACTTTGGGGTGCTAAAGAAGGAGGCTCACCCAGGACATGCTGCACAGCAGACAGAGCACCTAGGGGTTCCCGGAGGGCCTGGACTCACAGACACAGTGGTTCAGGAATAGAGAGACAGGCCAAGTGCTGCCCAGAGGCTGTGAAGAGCTGACCCTGGTCCCTTGCTGGCTCACCATCCAGAGATTGCTGGTGCCAGAGCAGCTGTAATGGGGCAATGGGCAGGTGCCAGCATTGGCTAGAGGTGGGGATGGGACATGGGGTGGTGTAGCAGCCATGTGTCCCCGTGGTGTTTGGATTCCAGTGGGCATCCCAGGCTTGTCAGTCAAATACAGACGGATGAGCCCACCCCAGAGTTTCTGAGTCAGTAGTTGGGGAAGGGGATCCTGCTAAGAATGTGCATTCCAGGGGCGCCTGTGTGGCTCAGTCCGTTAAGCGTCTGACTCTTGATTTCGGCTCAGGTCATGATCTCAGGGTTGTGAGTTCAAGCCCCACGTTGGGCTCTGTGCTTATAGCACAGAGGCTGGTTGGGATTCTCTGTCTTCCTCTCTCTCTGCTCCTTCCCTGCTCTCACTCTCTCCCTCTCTCAAAATAAATAAATAAACTTACCAAAAAAAAAAAAAAGAATCTGCATTCCTACCTAAGTTCCAGCTCCTGCTGCTGTGTCCCCTAGGGACACGCTTTGGGAACTGGAGTAGATCACTCTTGTGAGATGCTTGGCAAAGAGGAGAGAAGATAGGAGGTAGTTAGAGGGACATGGGCATAGGGTGTGGGCAAGGGGTCGGGGAAGGGCCCAGATGGTGGGAGTACCTGAGCCAGGGTTAGGGAGGGAAGTCCCAGAAGGCAGAAGGGGGAGGCTGACCCAGCATCAGATGGTCTGCTCTGCCCCGTAACCAACAGGGGCACCAGGCAAGGCAGTAGATGGGCCTGGAAGCCCCAGCAAGCCCACGGGGGTGGGGGGAATGTGATTCTTCACGGCTGCCTTGGGGAGAAGGAGGAACTCTACCACCACCCCCACCTGCTGCTAGTTGCCGTCACGGAATTTCAGCTCCGTGCTGGGGACAAACTTCAGCCTGCCTGTCTGTCCTCCCATTTGTAAGCGGTTACTCCCATTTCTAGAAGAGAGAATGGGTGAGTGTTTCTGTGCACACTACCCTGTAGAGGCCAGCAGGACTTCTCAGAGCCCTTTGCTTCTCGATCCTGATGACAATACTCCTCACGATGAGAACATGGAATGCCCATCTCCAGGCCTGTCAAGGACCCTGGATGCTGGAAAGTGGCTTCCGCATTTTGGTGTGACATTCAGTGCACACCATACTTGCATACCAGAAGGATATTGAGATGTGTTCTATCGCTGGTTTACTTTTTTTTCTGAAGCATAGATTATACAGATCTTCCTTGACTAACAGTGGGATGTATAATCCAAGAAACTCATGAACTTTGAAAATAATCCTTAATACCCCTAACCTACTGAACATCGTAGCTTAGCCCAGCCCGCCTTAAGTGTTCTCAGAACAATTCCATTAGCCTGCATTTGGGCAAAACCATCTAACACAAAGGCTATATTTTTTAAAATGTTAAGATTTATTTACTTTTAGAGGGAGAGAGAGAGAGAGAGAGAGCAGGGAAGGGGCAGAGATAGAGGGAGAGAGAGAATCCCAAGCAAGCTCTGATCTGCTAGCACAGAGCACAGGGGAGGGACAGAGAGAGGGACGGGAGAGAGAGAGAGAATCCCAGAAAGAGAATCTGCACTGTCAGTGCAGAGCCCAAAGTGGGGCTTTAACCCATCCATGAACTGTGAGATCATGATCTGAGCCAAAACCAAGAGTTGGACGCTTAACTGACTGAGCCACTTAGGTGCCCCACAAAGCCTATATTATAATAAAATGTTGACTATCTTGTGTAATTTGTGGAACACTGTACCGAAAGCAAAGAACAGAATGGTTTTGTGAGGGTGTCAGTTGTTTTCCCTGGTGATCAAGTGGCTGCCTGGGAGCTTTGGCCCCCACCTCTGCCCAGCATCATGAGAAAGGACCATACTGCATATCGCTAGCCTGAGGGGAGAAAAATCAAATGTCAGAATTCAAAGTACAATTTCTTTCTAACTGAACGTGTATTGCTTCTGTACCATTGTAAAGCCGAAAAATCCTAAGCCAAACCATCACAAGTTGGGGACAGTCTGTATGGGGGAGGATAATACAGGTTCTAATACGACACAGTTCTCCAAAACTATTGAGAATTCTCTAAATGGAGATTTCTTTCACATAATTTTGGTGAGAAAATCCTTACGGGCAAAGGAAGGGCTGCCTCCTATTGCGTTGGCTCAGAAACCGCCAGCTTACAAGTGCCTACACAAACATGATGTGCAAGAAGTGTGTGTCTGCAGGGCCTTTCTCTGGGCTGGCTCTTCGGGGCGGGGGGACAGCATCTGGTGATTACAGGGCCGCTGCAATCCCCCCCTCGAAGGGAAGCCTGCGCCTTGCTGGGCCCATTCTCTTTGACCCCGTGGTCTGGCAGCACTATTTCAATTCCACAGGCACCTCTGGGAATCTAGAAGTCAATGAAACTCATTCCCATCCACAGAGGGAAGGCTGCGCCGGCCAGCTGCCCCCCTCCCCTGGGGCAATCCCTCCACCTGAGGACAGCAAGGAACTGCCTCCCTTTACGGCACAATCCTTTGTCACAGGGCAAGGCAGAGGTTAATTACTTCCCCTTATGGACAAACCACATGTAAATTGTCTATCAGTACTCATTTGGATAAAGAGAGGAAGACATGCTGACAGAGGAGGAAGGCATGCATTATTGTGTGGGCTCTAGACAGAGGGCAGGAGGCCGCTCCTTTGGGCGAGCTTTTTAATGCAGGAAGAAAAAGCTCCCTTGACTGAGCACATTCATTTTGACCCTGGATTGGCCACAGGCACGTTCTACTCTGACTTGGTTTGCAATGTCCTTCTGTTTCCCATGGCTTAAGACTGTAACTTGAGGGCAAGATCAGAAGGAGTGCATTTATTTCTATAGCCAGAAAGTTACTGGGATTTCGCCAGTGTGCTATTCCTGTGGATGACAAGCTTACATTTCCAAGGACCATGGAAAACTGTGCTGCGTTCTATAGGATACAGAACCATGAACTGAATCCCCCCCTTTTGGGACTCAAAGTCTGGCATGGTAACAGGACAGCCTCCAATAAACTTCTCTGGGGCTTCAAGGGAAGAAGGTGGAGTGGGATTGGCATGTGAACAGTGGAAAAGGTCATCAAGGTGTAGTGTAGACATGGTGCTGTGACAGCGTGGGATCTGGCCGGGGGGGGGGGGGGAGCTTAAGGTAAATGAAAGAGGCTCATTGACATCATTTTGGTACAGATTTCATGACCCTGGATGTCAAAGCAGTGCCTTTGACAAGCTCGACATTTGGAGTTGACATGATCCAGCGGCAACTTGGGAATTTGAATTTGATGGCAGTCTGGTGGGCAGGAGGGAAGCCTGACGTACGGGACTAGAAATGGTGAGGCAGTGGACACAGGAGAAGCACAGTCAACCACAAGTCCTAAAAGTCAGTATTTATATTTTCAAATGAAATCACCTTTGCATTTAAAAATATGTAAGCAAAGCAGCTTCAAAGATTGCCTTGGGACACTCGTCTAAAATCTTAATTCACGTTTTCTGTGAACAGCTCTTTATAATTCTGATACCGGCTGGTTGACCCAACCCAGGAGTGGGAAATTTGTCACCAGAAGTAGGGCATAATTTTCACATGGGGTGTCTTAGCCACAGATCTTCCTCAAAAACAAAGGGAGGTGAGGAAATTCAGCTTATTTGAGTAAATGCCAACTGAGTTTTTAATCACAACTGGTCAATATAGTGTGTCTGGGAATGAATAAATTCAGTCTCCGAGTGTCCCATGCAAAGCTGTACACACAGTCTTGCATCTCAGCGGCCCTCTCCTGCAAGTGCTGTGTTATAAGCCTTTATTGCTAAACTGAAATTTCAACTTAAATTCTGTGCCACAAATATATTTCTTCTTGACCCTTTTCCGCTGCCTTTATATTTAATCGAAAATGCCGTGAGAACCTCACAGCTATTACCTGCACAGCTTTCATGTGGCAAGGTGGCTTTGGCCATCAGGGAAGGCCAAATTCAAATTAAACCCTTGACACCCCGCTTACGAGATGTGATAGATACACTGCCAGGAGCTGTCTTCTCTCAAAACCAGATTTGACCGGGAGCCAGAGGGAAGCCGGTGATGCTTCGATGAAATATGAAATGAATCCAATTTCCTCCTGACCTTGTCCCACAGAGCATTTTATTTCTCTTGTTTTATTTATATTTCTTTATTACCAGAAGCTTTTCTTCAGGCATCAGGCCTTCAAGTTGCCACCCATCCCTGCAAAATTAAAAAAAAAAAAATTTAAGGGTCAGGAAGAGTATGGAAGGAAACGCACCTTGAGGGTGTTGTTCCTTTTTGTGTGATTTCGCAGAATATTCTCAACAGAGATTTCCAACATCGGTTGTAGGCATAGAGTGATTTCAGTGAAAAGGAAGGTGAGTGTTGGTGGCCATGGGAGTCTCCCTCCCCCGATTCCCTCACTGGCAGAACGGGATCGTGCTGAGGAAGGAAAACAGTACATACGATATACATAAGTGGGATCGAAGGGAACATTTAGGCAGCTCTGGGTCTTCGCCGCAAGTGCGTTCTTGCCCCCCAAACCCTGTTGCAGGTTCCCCCCTCCCACAACTGAGGGCACAGTTCACCCACTTTGTGTTGGTGAGAGGCCTGCAGCCTGGGTGAAAGAGATGAAGATGATCAGCTGTCTGATTGAAGTAGCAGGAGACAAGGGAGTCAGAGACATAATTACCTGAGCTGGAATCAGACCAAGCTGCAGGGGTCCACCTGAACTTCCCAGGCCTCCCCCCAAGCTCATCATTTGCTAGCAAGTCCCCAAAGCAATTCTGAAATAACACAAGGTTTCAGAAATCGTTTTTTGAGATAACACAGAGGCACATGTATGCGGTGTTCATGACACCCAGACACGTGGCCCATGTGGGACCATTGTGCCCTATAGTAGCAGTGGAACAGACGTGGTAACAGTGGGAACCGAGTGTGTGAGCAGAAGATGGGCAGGTGAAGACAGGGCAAGAGGGCAGATGTGCACCATTCCCACCCAGCCAAGGAGGCCTGGTCTTCCCCCCGCTCATCCTCCCGACGCGCTCTCTGAGCAGAATGATCCATTTGAGAAGAAATTTGCAAGAGCATGATGACTTCCAAACACAAAGCCAGCTTCACAGCCGCTCAGTGCACCAGGACAGGACAGTGCCCAGGGCCACAGGGCCCGTGTTCATCCAGCTCATGGCCTGAGTGGACCTGGACCCTGAGCCCAAGCTCAGGCAGGGGAGGGAAGCCTTGGGAGCAACCTCTTGATGCCATCTGCAGAAGGCAGAGGCAAAGGGAAATGGACCAAATGCATGCTGTGGGGGAGTCTGAGAGCTCACTGAGGCCAAGACTGTCTATTAAATGCCCACCCTGTGCCCAAGCCATGCTGCCCCAAAGCATTACAGGTCTCCTAACTGTCCCCCTCTGGATTTATTCTTCCTGATGTGGAAGGAGGGAGGAGAGTGGTTGGGAGGAAGGGGTTAGAAGTGAGGCCAGGGCCTCTCCTACCTCCTGCAGTGACTCTGGAGGATCCTATGTTGCCTCTATGGGTCCCAAAGAGTGCTCCCTGGAAGTAGAAGGTGAATGGACTGAGGGTGCCTGGCACTGGTTCTGGCGGGCTCTAAGGGAATGCTCAGCACTCTGATTTCAGAAAGAGAAACAAGCTTTGGCCTTTGGCAGTGGCCCTCTGGCCTTGGCATCCTCACAGCCTGACCCCATAAATTGAGGTAAGAATGGCAGAAATGTAAGTACATGTCACTTAGTACTTCCTTCTAGAAGATGAGGTCTGAAGCCAGCCTTGATTTCTGGAGTCTGTTGTGCTGTGCCCTCCCGACAACAGATGACCCACCTGATGACTTGTTTCTTGCTGTAGCATCCAAGTGTAGATCAGCCGGCGACCGAGTCCAGCCCCGGGGACCCAGATGCCACTGCTGGCTTCAGCACACAAGGTAATCTTACCCTTTTGAGCATTTGAAATAAGAAGTTTATATTTTTCAAAGCATGTTTCCTTCTCTCCTCCTACTTCCTTCTCTCCCCCTTTCTAATACTGCCCTCCCTCCATTTCATACTCTTTAAGGGGATGGAATTTGTACAGCCTCTGCTGTTTAGTACCCTGTAAGTTCTCCGCAATTCCTCCCTTACCGGTAGCAGTAGTAAGTCAATATACCTGGGGGACCTCATGCTTTCTCTGGTGGGATTTCCCCCCGCTCTATTCCAGCGCCTTTCTCCTTCACTTGCGCATTTGAAGAAGCGCTTTACTCCATCTGGAATGGACCCTTCCCAGAGCAAAAACTGTACCAGGCTCACGTCTACTGGGCTCTTCCCTCAGGAGGGGGCCAGGCCTGGGCCCCTGGGCCCACTGGCTTTGGTGGGTGGTGCTGGGGAAAGGACACTAGCAGTTGTATTCTGGAGGGCATTTGAAGGAAAAATGTTCAAGGTCTGATCTCACATGTCGGGTGGGAGCCACAAGTCAAAGCCAGAAGCAAGGAGGTAGTTGAGGTGTCAGGAAAGAAGACAAGCCTGAGTAGCTAAGGGAGCACATAGGTGGGAGCTGGGTGTTTCCATCTTCTTTGAGTCCCCAGATGGGCTCATGGGGAGCAGGTTTGTTCAGAGACAGAAGTCTGTTAACTCATGAGAAAACTGAGGGTCCCAGAAAGGATCCCCATTATAGTTCTAGGGCTGTCTGCCTTCGACCCCAACTCTTAGTTAACATCTAAGAAATAAGAAGGGGCCATCCTTCTGTGAGGATGCCTCTGGGTTGTAGGAGGCCTGGTGTCTGCAGTTGTGGGATTTGGAAATGACCTTGTCCTTCACTTGGTGGCTCCAAGCAGCCATTAAAAGCTGTATCTAAGAGGTAGTGTCCTGTGACCTTCCTAGACTACTTCAGGGCAAAGTATGTCTTAGTCTCCACTGCAGGTGACCACGCCAGCCCAGTGCATTCTAGATTTTCGGCTAAGGGGGTTCCCCCTTCCCCATCCCAGCCCCATCATTCCTGAAAACACAAGTTCTGGAGGAAAGCTTGGTTGGAAAGGCCAAATAGCTTTGGTTCCTGGAGCCCAGCGCAGGTAGAGATGGACGGAGGAGTCAGGAATTCATCCGGGCTGGGCCTTCCTCACTGCTCAGACTCCAGACTGTTAACTGGGCTTGACTGAGAAGCTTGGGGTTGCTTCCACATCAACTCCTGGCAGAGGGACCAGGCCTAGAAGTGGGAAGGAATATATGGAGAAGTACTGACAAGGCTCATGGGACATCAGGCCAATCAGGATTCACCTTAGAAAAGATGCCTCTCCCTGGGTAATTTCTGTATGGGCTGAGGTTGAGGTCAGTGTCATCTTTGGGCCTATGCATATCCAATTGTCCCAGATCATTTATTACTTTTGTACCTTTGTCTAAACTCATCTCGCATAGGTCTATTTCTGGACCCTCTTACCCTGTTCAATTAATCTGTGTGCCCGTCCCTCTGCCAATAGCACCCTGTCCTGATAACTGTTGCTCTGTGGTGAGCCTTAATATTGGGCAAGTCTGACCTCTGGTTTGCTCTTCTTTGTCAAGATGGTTCTAGGTCCTCTAGGGCCTATGTATTTCCATGTCAGTTTTAAAATCCACTTGTCTGTGTCTACGAAAATTCTAGCTGGGAATTTAGTAGGAATTGCATTCAATTTCTTTTTTTAGTGTTTATTTTTTTAGAGATAGAGCGTGAGCAGGGGAGGGATAGAGATGGGGGGAGACACAGAATCCAAAGCAGGCTCCAGGCTCCCACCTGTCCCTACAGAGCCCAACGAGTGGCTTGAACTCACCAACCATGAGATCATGACCTGAGCCGAAGTCAGATGCTCAATGGACTGAGCCACCCAGGCACACCCCAGAATTGCATTCAACCTGTAGAGCAATTTGGGTGGAATGCCTATCTTTGCAAAGCTGAACCTTCTTGTGAAGGAACATAGTATGTCTGTCTCTCTGTTCATCTGGATCTTTGATTTCTTTCATCAGTATTTTATCATTTTCAGAATACAGATCCTGAACTTGTTTTGTTAAGTGCATAATTTTCTGTGGAGCAGCTATAAATGGTATTGTGTTTTTACTTTTGGTTTCTGCCTACTCATTGTTAGTACATGTGACCAACCACGATACAAATGTGATTTATCCTTCTATGATTGTATGATTCATTCTTATGTGATTTCTCTTGCATCCCACAACCTTGTCGGACTCATATATTTAGCTCTTGAATTTTTTGAGGGGGATGGGAGAGGGTTAGATTCTAGTATTGTTTTTCATCTATCGAAATAAAATGGTAATGAGGACATGGATGCTGGCAAGGCCTCAGGGAAGGTGCTACACCCAGTCCTGACTAGCAGCTTGGAGCTCAACCCACCCTTTTGGCAGAGCATCTTGATAAAGAGCCATAAAATGTTTATGTCATTAGATGTGGTGATCACACTTCTGGAACCGCCCTAGGGGAGTAATGCAAAAAAAAAGAAAAGAAAACCATAGCCATGAAGATAACTTGTTTTTCATAAGAGTAAAAACTTACAGGGACAGCAAAGTCCACTGATAAGATTCAAGGAAAATATGTTACATATGCTAAATATATCATCACACATTAATTAGAAGAAATGCTTTGATCTATTGAGGTGAAAAACTACAAGTCCACTGGGATTATTACTACTGTATAAACAGGCTCATAGCACAAGCCAGTGAGGGTGTACAAGAATGAGTTACCCATCCTGACCTATGAGCTTTCCCTGTAATGTTACTCTAATCTTACGTTTCCATTAATTATAGATATTTGAAGCTAAGTCACATTGCTCTCCCTGTGACTCTATTTCCCTCAGGAACTCAGCCATTAGATTATCACTGAATTTTTAAAAAATTGGGACCAGGGCACCTGGGTGGCTCAGTCAATTGAGTGAGTGTCTAACTCTTGATATCAGCTCAGGTCGTGATCTCGCAGTCATGGGATCAAACCCCATGTCAGGCTCCATGCTGAGTAAGGAGCCTGCTTGGGATTCTCTCACTCTCTCCCTCTGCCCCCTTCTCTAAACAAACAAACAAACAAACAAACATTATTTAAAAAAATAAAATTGGGATATATGCTTATGTCTAATCTCATCAAATGGTATATATTAAATACATAAGGTTTTTGTATGTCAGTTATACCTCAGTAAAGCTGTAAAAAAGCGAGAAAGCTGAGGTAAAGGAGAATCAGCAGGAATAAATATTATTCAAAATAGTTGTAATACACTGCTGTGTAATGTTGATAGAGTTAATAATTGCACTTTATGGTTTGAAGTGTTCTAATGATACAGGGGAATGCTTCTTTTCTACATTTATACATTCAGCTTTGCGTGTTTGCCTAATCGATTCCTTAGAATAAATTCCTAAATGTGAAATTGCTGACGTCAAGGAAATGTGTACTTTAGGTTTTGATGTGTTGGCCACATTGCATTCTAGGAAGGTTTTCTTGCTGGTTTGCACACCCACCAGCAGTATTTATGACACCCAAGACATTGTCATTCCTGGTGATCTTTGTCACCCTTGCAGGTGACAATGATACACACACAAGATCAAGTGTGAGCAGCTCTTTTTACACATTTAGTACCTATGTGTCAGTCAGTTTGGGGTCCACTTTTTTGCAGTGTTTTGTAGGTTTTTTTGTGGGTTTTTTTTTTGTAGATTTATAAGAAGACTCTTTGTTAAATAGAGACATTTTCTCACTTTTCCTATTCATTCTATGGGTGCTTTCCCTGTTAATGATACCTGTTGTCATACACAGTTTTACAATTTTTCTTGTTGTCAGATTTATCCAACTTTTCCTTTCTGGTTTCCGTCATGTTGACAAAGTCTTTCTCCACCCCAAGTGTAGACTTAGTCTCGTATTTTTTACTACTATTCTTCTATTATTTTTTTAAAGAATTTTTTTTAATTTTTTTAACATTTATTTATTATTGAGAGACAGAGCATGAGCATGGGAGGAACAGAGAGAGAAGGAGACACAGAATCTGAAGCAGGCTCCAGGCTCTTAGCTGTCAGCACAGAGCCCGACATGGGGCTCAAACTCACAAACTGTGAGATCATGACCCGAGCTGACGTCGGACGCTTAACCAACTGAGCCACCCAGGCACCCCTCTTCTATTATTTTAAAAAAGAAAAAGATTTAATCATTCTGAAGAATTTTTATTTAAAGTTAATTTATTTTGAGAGAGAGAGCATTAGCAGGGGAGGGGCAGAGAGAGGGAGAGCAAGAGAGAATCCCAAGCAGGCTCCACACCATCAGCACAGAGCCCAGTGCAGGCTCATGACCTGAGTGGAAATCAAGAGTTGGACGCTTAGCTGACTGAGTCACTGCGTATGATTTGTGAGGTTCAGTTCATCTATTTTCCAGATGAACTAATTGTCCCAAAGCATCTATTGAGAGGGCAGGGGTAGACAGTGGAGGGGCAGGGAAGCAAGAGTAGTCTAGAAGTGGGCTGCTTCCAACTGGCTCCACCACTTGGTGGCCTCATGACTCTCTTCCCCTGAGGTCACTTAACTGTGTTTCCTGAGTGGTGAGCGGGTAGGCTGTGAGAATTACGTGGGAGGTCACCTGTAAACCCCTTGGCATTGGGGAAGCTCCCAGAAACAGAGTGCACTGAAAACAGAGAGGCCTCCGATAGGATCCACAGAAAGGGATAGAAGGGACAGACCCCAAAGCTCCCCACTCCAGAGTTGTTCAGGTTCCTGTGAGTCTTAAAAAGCATCCCCCAGGTGAGCCGCTCATCTCAAAAATCTACCCTTGTAGAGTGATTTGCCTCATGGCAGGCAGCTCTGACGTTGCCTGGTGATGAGATCAAAGTACAGAGAGAGAAATGCCTCTCAAGCCTTAAAAAATATGCACACAGGTCCCCTGAGATTTTAAGACGGATTTTGATCCAGTCCCCCCAGGTACCACCCTTGGAGTAGTGAGGGGCTGGAGCCCGACCTGACCAGCATCACAGGGATAGAGCAGTGGGTCGCACACTTAGGGGGCATCAGAATCCCCTGGGAGCTTGCTCAAACCCCCATGGCTGGGCCCACCCCTGAGTTTCTCATTCATTGGATCTGAGTTCTGACATATTCCCAGGCAATGCTGATACTGCTGGCCTGGCCCACACTTTGAGAACCAGGAGGGCATCATGGGGCTGGTTCCCACACCTGCCTGACCAGCGCATGGCTTGCACTCCAGGCTCCAAGATGTACCCTCTGTGTGGGACAGGCAGGTTCTCAGGCCCATGAGGAACTGGCTAGGATGTCTTGATGTCCCTCTGAGCCCTGCCCTTCTCTGCCTGGGCCCTGTTCATCAAGCACCCTCTGACCTCCACCTTCCCTGTACTTCAGACTCCCCAAGGGATGCCCTGGATAGGAGATGGGACCGGTTTCCAACTTTTCGTCTCTTGTGGAGCATGAAGAGTGTACGTGCCCCGCACCCCATACCCCTCCTGGAATGATTCTTAGACATCCTCTGGTGTCCCCCAAAACCTTTCTACACCATAGAGCATTTGTAGACCTGCTCAGTGTTTACACGCCCCCGGGATTACAGGGTTGTCTAGATATGGTGTTGAAGGGCTGGCTGCTCAGGGCCCCTGTGGAGAGGGGGCTCCAGGAGGCTGAGATTTTCACTCTCAACTCTATCAGGAGTGTGAGCAAGCACTGTGCCTGTCTCGGGTGACTCTATGATGGCCCGTTGCCAGCTCTAACACTGGGTCCCTTGCCTTGCAGAGCCTGCAGATAGCTCGAGCCTCCTGGCATCTGAGGGTGCCACTGCACCAGGCCTAAGCCCTGAGGGCCCTGCGGGTGCCTCGCAGCCCCTGCCACCTGACCTTGAGTCTCCTGAGGGCCCTGACCAGGGCACGCGGGCGCTGACAGGTCCTGGGCGTGTGGCCCGCTCCACCAGCGACCCTACATCGTGCGCATCCAGTGCGGCAGGTACGACTGGTCCAGTCCCCTTGTGCCCCCAGCGTGTGCCCCCAGCGTGTGCCCTGCTCTGCCCTGGACACTGCAGGCCTCAGTGAGCTGAGAGAGTCAAGGCCAGGCCTTAGGAACTCGGCTTAGGGGCCACTTTGGGAATGTGGTCATTAAGACCATGTCTGTCATGCACCCACCAGGCTTTCTACTTTCTGGCTGGGGAGTAAGGGGAGGAGGGATGGAAGGTTTGGGGTGATGAGAGCCTACTTGGGGTCATCCAGCCCCTGATATTAGCCTGCTGGTTGCCCCCCAGGTCTAGGACATAGGTGGGGACTCAGATCAGGCATGACCACAGGCCGTATCCATCCATCGGCCAGGACTAGCCTGGGCTCCACTCTTGTGGGAAGCGCCAGTGCCTGCTGAGTGGTCTGGTGGGACCCAGGGCCACGTAAGGCAAGACTGTGTCTCAGTGATGGCACTAGGTGGGTGGGGTGTCCTCTAGCTGGAGCCGCCCCAGGCAAACAGGGGTGTGTTTCCTGTAGCATTTCCTGGGCACCCTTGGCAGCACTCGATGTGTGTGGCTTGGAGCTCGGGTTAGAATCACCCATGTGACTCTTGGGCGGTGCCCTCCCTGGGCTGTAGGACCTGGCATCAGAGTTCCTGGATTTGCACTTCACACCAGCTTCCCAGGTGGTCTTTTGTACCCTGAGGTTGGAGAACCCACGCTTCCTCCCATGATGCTAGGTTTTGAGTGAGGAGGATGGCCGTGTCTTTGCCAGTAGAGCCTGGTGGGATTCATGGCTACAGGGCCATTGACTGCACACTTCATCCAGTGGAACTGTAAGAACCCTGAAGAGGCCCACTGGGTGCCTGGACTCAGTGGTCTTGTCCAGCTGACCCCCAAATAGACTAGACCCGTGTCCCAGGAGGAGTGTATCCCTGGAAGGAACCAGGAGCCCACAGAGATTATTTCCTCCAGGGCCCTGCTGGTAGAGACATCTGATTTTGTACCTGGAGCCTCCTTGGCCTGCAGTCCTCCATCTCACTACCTTCCCTCCCACATTCAGTTGACAGCTCACTAGATAAGCCTCCATCAGACTCTTCTCCTGAAGCCCCACCCTCACAGTACCCCTCCCCACCCCCTTCCCTGTGTTGGGGTTTTCCAGGCTCAGCCGTCTCTTTCCCTCTGCTAGGGCTATTACACGTTCACATCTACTCTGTGGCCCCCTGATGGCTTCCTATGGCCTATCTGCCTCTCAGTGAAATTCCGACTCCACAAACCATGACATTTAGGGGTGACCAAGATGAGTCACAGTGCCTTCTCTGCGTCCCCACACCACCCTGTCAGCATAGCCTCTTTGTAGTTCCACAGGACAGTTACTGTTCCAAGTGTCAAAAGCATATGCCTCCCCGGGGTCTCTGGGGACCTTCAGACATGGGTCAGGGGTTGGGGAGAGGGGAGGTATTCTGGGTTTGCTTGTGGCACTGGCCCATTCCTCTGTGCTTGGCCGGGGACACCACCTGTCGGCTGTGGGGCTACTCCTGTATGATCTGTGCACAGGTTTGTGTGAGTTCTGCTTGTCCAGCATCTAAAATCTATCTTTTAGCCATGGGAGGGTGATTTTAGTGTTGCCAGGAATGCCTTCTTCCCTTTCATGTGTTACGTGAGTTTTCTCTCTGCTTAAGGCAACACGTCTTCACATCTGCCCTCCTGCAGCCAGGACCTTGAAGCAGGACTGGCCAGGGCTGCTCTGGGGACCGGTGAGATACTCCCTTTTCTAAAATGCTTTGACACCTACTGCAAGATGGGGGGGGGGACTGGGGGGGGACTGGTGGTCTTTGTCTGAGTCCAGCCCTCATGGTGTCACCCGGGAGCAGAGCCCTGTGGGCTTTGAAAGGATGGCCTTCCCTTCCCTTCTCTCTTGAGAGGATGTGTTAGAGCCTATAACCTAACATGCATATGGCCGTTTGTTTCACTGTATTTATGAGATGCTATTTTGAGGGGAGATTGGCCTCACGTCTGAGGTTTTTTTTTTACAGCTTCTCATGCTTAATTATCAGGTTTGCTCCATTACTATCAAAAATAGGCCAGACCACCCAGAATGTGTTTCCTTTGTGTGACTTGACACATGCTGTGGGCAAGTCAGTCCTTAATCCGGTCCTCAGTGAGTCGGTCACAGAAGACTGCACAGGGCTGGATTTCTCTGGAGGTGCCATCAAACCAGAGCTTGTCCTTGGGTCATCCAGGGCATCCATGGGCCCTGCTGGGAGCTAGTTCAGGTCCCCCGGCCTTGGCTTGGGGATCAGGACCCTGATGCTCAGAGCATCCGAGGTGGGTCCTGTCTACCCTTGACCTGATGGGGGGGTGCTTTCATTGCCCCTCTGGCACCCCCAGCTCTGATCTTGAGGCAGACTTGTCTCTAATGCCATTGGACCAACAGGGGCAAAGGTCATTGAGGCAGGGAAGACTGAGAAGGGCCAGTGCCCTGGGAGCTCAGGAATTCTAGCAGAGAGACAAATGAAGAAGAGTACCTACCCTGCACCTACCTGCCCTTCTCTCCACACCCGCTTCCCATCTTGCTCTCCTATCTCCAGTCCTTCAGTTCTGGGGAGGGAGGGCGGGGACTGTGGCCCCTCTAGGTTAATGGCAGCTCAACTCAGGACTGAGAGGGGCCAGGCCACACCAGGGATGAAGGGATACAGGACATTCCCAGGGCACCAGCCCAGGACCGTGGAAATCCCAGCAAAAAGCTCGTCCCAAGCAGCCTTGTTTGCTTTGTAAAGAATTCATTTAACAGCTGCCTTCTGTTCTGTTTTGGTTGTTTTCAGATTTTATCTTTTCCCTTGATTTTTAGTTTCCCTATCTCACTCCACCATGGCTGCCTGTGCTTGTCGGCACCGGCTCTCGCCACCTGGGCAGCCAGATCCCCGGAAAACGGACCACCGCTTAAAGCCAGAGGCCTTACAGACGGTCTTCAAAGAGCGGCCACACTCGTTAGTGGACGGCAAGGCCCATGCAGACACCAGGGTTTTGGTGGCTAAATTTTTGGAACACTCGAACTGTGCCCTCCCTCCCGAGGTGCAGCATGTGGTGGGCACCTTCCGCCCGGCGGTCACGTCAGACGAGCACCACATGGACGAGACCATCTTTAACACCAATGTTCTGGACCAGGTGTGAACGAGCCACAGGTCCTGACACGGACACGGACAGGCCTGGGCCAGAGTGTCATTGCTGGAGGCCACCATGCATGCGGGGAGGGGCCGAAGCCCAGGAGTATCTCCGTGGTGTGGCTCAGACGGGAACTGCTGTCCGTCTCTTGTGGAGGGTCCAGTCCATTGTTTTCTTGGGGATGACACTTCCTACCTATTCTGGTGATGCAGAAAAATGACTCTCGTGACCATCATGAACACTTTGGGTTTTTTTGTCAGGCATGTAGCACCTGACCAGTGCTCCAGGTAAACTCCTGGAACTGGAGACACCAAGCATCTTCAAAATCACAGCCATCAAAAAGCAAGATTCTCCCTCACCTCTGATTTAGTTGAGTGTTTAGTGGATAGAGGAGGACATCAAGTAACGAGACCATTTTCTTCTATGGTTTGTATCACTCGCTAATTGACCCTTTATCATGTGCTGACTGAAAGAAAATGGGTAATTCTAGCACGGATGGCAGCCCCAGCCCAGCTCTCTGCCCCACAGGATGCTGGGCTGTTGTGGGAACAGATTATTATAGGGGGCCTCACCGTGGCCCGGGCCACCTGCAGGCAGCAAGCCTGTGCAGCAGGGAGCTTGGCTGGATGCCCCCCCCTCCACCGCCCCACTGTCACCTAATCTCCTGGGCCACCCCTCTGTACCCTTCCTCTATGGGGTGCCCTCCCCACTTTCTCTCTGGCTCTCCGTCAATGGTCTCCTATTCCACAGTCACTTTTGGCAAGCCTCTTTGGGGGTTTTCCTTGTGTCTACCCTCCCCAGGATGTCCTGGATGGGTGAAGGTCTGGGGGAAGAGGCCTGTGTCCTAGGATCTGTGCACCTCCTGAGAAAGCAAGTCTCTGATGACCCAGAGCAGTCCCTTCCCAGCCAGGCAGCAGCAGCCACATCTGATTGGAGGATGCAGCTTATAAGTCACATCTTTCCATAAAACACCCACTGAACTAGGCACGTGGAAGTGGGCAGGCTCAGCCTCTCTGCAGTGGCAGCTTGGGCATCTTTGACTTTCTTGGTAACCCCCCCCCCACACACACACACACACATCATGTTCTAGCAACATTACCAGCAGCCACTTCCCAACAACGGCCCTGAAGCAGCACTGTCTTCAAGAACTTTCTGCAGCGGTGGGAATGCCTGTATCTGTGCCATCCACAACAGTGGCCACTAGCACCTGAGCTGTGACCTGCATTGAACCAGGCAGCCCAGAGCTCACACATCTGAACCAAGAACCCAAGGGCCTGGCATGTGGAGTGCAGGGGGAGGACCCAACGACTGCCCACTGCTGCTTGGTGTCCGGCAGGCTGTCCTTCCCTCTGCACTGCATCCCACTGTAGCCAATGTGCGGGGGGGTGGGACGTCTGTGGGGTTGGAAGCTGGGAAAGGGGTGGCAGGGAGGGTCTGCAGCCCAGATGTCTGGAATCCCCATGAACTGAGGTGCAGGAAGCCTGCTGGAATGGTCAGCTTTGAACAATCTGACTGCCTTAGTGATGGTCTTGGTCATTACCTCCCTCACCTCTGGATGAGGTGAAAGAGCTGAAAAAATACCCATCAAGGCTTTTTGATGCCAGCCAGAACACTTCTGCCAGAAAACGCCAGAGATGAATTATGAGCACTTTATCCAGACTATAAAATGGGAAATCTCTAATTTTTCTCAGCTGAGGGCTTTTGAAGTCCCCCCAAAGCAAATCCCTACACAGGTACAGTTAATCGATGGTTTTTCCAAGTAGCCTCCCCTGAGCCCACCAGCAAAGTGTTCATGGCTGTCGATGCCCCGGCCTCTAAATTCGGGGCATTTTCAGTGTCTCTGGGGTGGGGAGCCAGAGCCTAGTGAGCTGCAGGGCTTTCCACTTGCATGTGGGGGGGCCCACACTCGGGTCTGGGGCCTGCACAGCAGCATCCCTGGGCCGAGCCCTAAGCCACTCCCACCGCTGGCCTGGAGCCGGGCATCAGTATTCTTTTTTTTTTAATATTTATTAAATTTTAAGAGACATAGAGACAGAGCGTGAGCAGGGGAAGGGCAGAGAGAGAAGGAGATACAGAATCTGAAGCAGGCTCCAGGCTCTGATGAGCCATCAGCACAGAGCCTGACGTGGGGCTCGAACTCACAGACCGTGAGATCATGACCTGAGCTGAAGTCGGCCACTTAACCGACCGAGCCACCCAGGCGTCCCCGGGCATCAGTATTCTTATTGTGCAGCCATGGAGAACAGCCACTGGGAGCCTGCCTGCTGCTCTGTGGCCTTTGCTTCTCCCCTGCAGCAGGACAGTGTTTTCTCTGCCATCTGGGGTTCCTGCTGCAGCCTCTGTCTCCATGTGGGTACAAGTGGGCACTCTGGCCCAAAGCCCAGAGGCCTGGACATTTTCAAGGGCTCTGCCCTTCTCACGTCCTTTCACGCTCAGTTTTGCATTTGCTCTCATAGTAACTCTATCTTGCGATTGAGGAAACTGTACCCAATTTTATACCACTCAGCTAGAACCTTCTGCCCATCTGCTCAGGGCCCCAGGTGGCCCACAGGGGCTCTGGCAGGGCCCTGAGTCTTGGCTTCCAGGAAAGGTCCTGGGAAGAGAGGAGTGCCAGTTAGAGCCACTAGGAATGAGCCAGGGACCCGACTCACCAGTTCCGGTACCCAAGACCCTGCTCTGCTCAGTAGCATGTGGAAGCCAGGAGCCCGAGCACAAGTGCCCCAAGCCCAGACCATGTGGGTGCATGGCCAGGGGGAAAGCTGGTTTCCTCCCCTTGCTGGTGCACCCTCTCCTACCCCTCCTCTTGTTAAAGCATCAGCAGGCCAAGGAAGAGCTTGACAGGCTGTGCCAGAAAGCTAAGCCATGGGAGATCCCTACCTGCAGGACCCCCATCTGCAAAGGCCTGGGTCCTGCCACTCTCCCTGCCTTTTCCCCACCACCCAAAGGAAGTCAGCTTGGCGTGGGGCCAGAGCCCATCCAGACACTGCCATTTGCCTAGGGGCCGAAAGAACGCCGAGG
This sequence comes from Paguma larvata, assembly GCA_030068075.1. Lineage (NCBI taxonomy): Eukaryota > Metazoa > Chordata > Mammalia > Carnivora > Viverridae > Paguma > Paguma larvata. The sequence continues at coordinate 121,596,552 of CM057827.1, read as the reverse complement.
TGGGTGAGCTCTGGATCCCATCTCTGTGGCAATCAAGCGGGGACTCATCCTTCCCAAGAACTTAGTCTCCTTCAGCTGGTGACAACAATGCAAATTAAATACTTGTAACGAACCATGTAACAGAAAGCTGATTTCAGATGGATGTGTTTCCCCACCCCCCTCAGCTCTATTGATTCACAGATGCTGCTATTAGGCAGAATTTATAGGAAATTGTTTTCAAGCCACAGGAGACCTGTTTGTACAACTTGAAGGTTGTATTTATTTAATGTACCTCAAGGTGTTTTCATAATGATCAGTGTTTTAATAAAAACTATTTCTGGCCTCTGTGTCTCTGTGTCTAATTGGGACAGAGGCAGAGAGCCCGTGTGTGCCTCTGAAGCCATGATCTCCAGTGGCCCGAGCCTGAGGCATCCATGGCCACCCAACCGTGTCTCCCAATATCTTTCCAGAGAAGGGCAGGGGTGAGGGGGCAGGTGTCTGCACAAATGTAGGTCCTGCCAATGCTGGCCCAGAGCTGTCCCTCCGTGCATGTGACAACCAAGGCTTCCAGGAGGAATGCAGGCCACTGGCTCAGGGCTCTCTTTCAATCTGGATGTTTTATGTGTATCATTTAGTGGAACTCCCACACCTGTGTCATTTGCTACCCACAGATTTCCTTTCGGAAGCATGTTCCCCTGCCTTGTCTTGGACAACGCAAGCACACACCCCTAGCTCTCCTGAGTCGAGGCCCTTTCCCTCCAGCTCTTATTCATCACCCAAGCGTGTGGGCTATTTCTGGCTAGCTGTGAAGGGCCTCGTCAGTAGCTCACAGCATGGAGAGCAGATAGCTTGTGCGCAGAGCAGAGGTGGGTCCTGCCAGGCCAGGCTCCCCAGACCAACAGAGGGACACCTACCCCTAAGCCTTCCGACCAAAGCCCATGTTCACCCCTGCCTCCCCATGCCAGGGCATAGAAGCAGACACCACTGGGCTGGGTGGTCCAACTCCCTTTTATAAATACACACACGTACTCACAGCCCATCTCTCCTGGAGATCACTGAAATTTAAACCAGGAGAAGCACAAGGCTTCTCCCCCTTATTAATTAGCAGCCTGTCTCCTCCCTGGGATGGGGTGGGTGGGGTGGACCTGGTGACCTGTCTCCATCACTGACCCTGCAGCCACTGCAGGCCAGTACAGTCTGACACCTGGTGCCTGGAGCACCCACGTCTCCAACCTCACTGGAAAGGGCCCCTGGAGTTCCCGGCCCCAAAGGGGATGCCGTCAGCACACAGCACCATCGTAGAGTGAGGTGTTAAAGGCTGAGGGAAGCCGGGAATCCTCTTCTCAGTTGACAAACCAGCCACGCACACAGTTTTTTTATTATGACTTCAGTTTATTAGTGATATTAGCGAGTCTTCCTAAGGTCGGCTGCATGCAACACACAGGTCACTCCTTGAATACAGTAATCCTAAAGCTTTAGTTACTGCATGGTAAGGCTTCTTAAGTCACAGTGTATTCTTCAAGGCCTGGGCCAAAAAAAGAGACTTCCAGACAAAATGACGTCGGTTAACATTGACCTCGAAGGAATTGAACTAGACTACGTTTCACTGTATTTACACACGCTGTAATACTTCTTGCAGTGACGCCTGGCTAGCCCAGTGATCCGCGCTCACCACTGGCTGTCCCTGGAATGGCTGAGATTTCCAGGGTGGGTTTTGGTTTTGGGGGGTGGGGGAGCTCGTGTGTGGATGCATGTGTGTAGACAGAGATTTTTAAATAGAGGGCTGATGCTGCACCCCCTGTCCCTGGGAGGAGGAGCCAGCATGCCCCAGGAGGTGGGGGGAGGGAGGTCTGGGGGGTGAAGAGGTGGCTTCGAGGAGCGGTGCCCACGGAAGCCAGAGGAGCCTCGGGGAGGACAGGAGCGGCAGGCGTGGTGACAGGTCATCTGAAAACCCTGAAGTCTCAAGAATGGCTTGTCAAAATAAAAGTCAAAACCGTAAGATTATCTAAATAAATATGGAGTTTCCATGTTGTAGCCATCATCTTTTATTTAACTCAGGAACGTCTCCCTCCTCATTAAATACAATCACATGTTCCCGGACGTCACTTACAAGTCACACCCCAGGAGCAGGGCCGCAGCAGCAGATTTGGCCCATTTGGGGCTGTTTGGGACTGTCAGGGTGACCTCTCCCGAGGCACCCCGGGTCCCCAGACAAGGAGGGGCAGGGGGGACGTCGCTGGTCCCCCGGAGCTTGCTGTCCTTGTGAGGCTCCCTCCAGGGCCGGGTCTGCAAGCACCTGCGTCTGCTCTCCACGGCTTCAGGGAGGAAAGACACACTCCACACCACACAGAGGTACGGATAAAACCCTTGTCCGTCGCAACGAGAAAACGGGTCAGACTGTGGCAAAACACTTGACTGTTCTACACAGATTGGTTCCTGTGACTCTCCTTTGATGAAGACATACCCCTTTTTGTCCAAAAAAAAAAAAAAAAAGAAAGAAAAAAAGGTGGGTTGCGAGGGCACGCCCTTCAGAGGAGCTAGTGTCCTTGGGTGGGCTGTGGGGTCAGGGGTCAGGTCCTGGGTCCAGCCTTCCGGCTCCTCTGAACCCAGGCGGGCTGGACGGTGCAGGCTGGGTGGGCCTAGATGTACAGCGGGGTCTCCTGGCCCGTGAGGAGCCTGAACATGGCCGCAGGCATGGTCTTCATGTGGATCTGTCAATGAGAGACAGGGGCTGAACAGGCTCTCCCCGCTCCTGGCCTCTCCCCTCCCCGTGATGTAGTCAACTGAGAACAAACACTCCAGCCACTGGCTAGCCGCAGAAACCCCCTGAGGGTTTTCTGTGCAAAGCACCAGCTTTCAAAGTGCAGGAAAAATGACCCTGTCGATGGAGGTTTAGAAAGCGTTTCCAGACACTGCAGACTCTTACTGGGCCTCCCTATCCCGGTCTTCAGACGGTTTCACACAAAGCTCAAGTGCTAGTTTTTTCTGCAGCTCAAGCTGACAGCAGAGGGGCGAAAAACCAGATTTTTAATTGTTACTACAATTTGCCCACTCAGCTGGAGGCAGGGTGGGGCTGGGGGGGCTCTCAGGCCTCTGAAGCCCTTCCCACGAAGCCAGGGAAAGTGAGGGTTCAGGGGTCCGAGAATGTATGGAGGAGGGCCAGGGACCTTGGGCCCCTCCATCCTTTGGGGGTCAGTTGCAAATGAGCCTTCAGGGACCTGGCCTCCCTCCCTGGCTCCAAGGGGGTCCAGGGGGCACAAGCAAAGGCCGAAGATGGCCCCCAAGGGAGACTGCCCTTGTGGGGTACATTCTCCCTAAATCCTGGGAAGGCACTGGGAGGAAGAATCAGACCAGTGAATGCACAGAGAAGGTGGTTTCTGCTCCCGCAGGTTCAGCCCAGGACTGTGCCAGGCTCGGGCCTTGGAGCAAAGGGAGGTATGGTTGGCATGGGTGCCACTGGTTTAACCCTCCCCGGCGCCCAGCAAGAGGTGACCTGTGATGGGGGGGGGGGGGAAGCATAGTGTGGCCACCCCGGGGCCACCCTTCCTGGAGCAAGCAGGTCTCAGGTCCTTGTGTGACCAACCCAGAGAGGCCAGTTGTGCAGATGGTTTTTTACAGTGCCACCTGCTCCCCACCCATCCCTGGCCCCAGGATCTGTTTGATCAATTTAGATTTTAGTGCTCCCACCACCTCCAGCATGGCTTTTTCCACCAGAAGAATATTCTGTGTAATTCCTCAATCTGAAACCCACCCCAAACCTCAAGTCTTGTCACCGAGGGGCTAATTTTCCAAATGTGCTCAGGGATGGTGGAAAACACAGGCAGATACTTCAGTGTCCCAAGCCACACCCCCCGCTGCTTTTGTGCCTCTTTGAATATCAATTGATCTCAGGTCTGAAGAGCTGAAAACATTTCTCCTTCACCCCACTGGCTTCTTCATAGGTGTTGAGGCTGATTGCCCTGGTGGAGTGGCCATTTCAAACATCGGATTTTCCTTTCTTGGAAGCCCTTTGTAAAAGGATGTAATGGTGCCTACCTGGCCCCCTCTCCCTCTTGAGACCCAGCCATCTGCCACCACCAATCTATGGAGAAATAGGATTCCTCCTCCAGCCTGGTACTTTCCCAAAATACAGAGTAGACCTCAGGAATTGTGGTTAGAACCCCCCTCAGAAACAATGCCCACTCACCCCACCCACCCAGGGGCCAAGCTTAACCCCCAGTGGCTACAAAGATAGAAGCCACAGTCTTCCCCACATGGCCACAGAGTCTGAGCCTGGCCTGCCCGGCTCAACCCCTGCCCTCAGAATTAAATGCAAACTCCCACCCAGCACCCATGCCCTTTGCAATGGGCCCCTCTCCCTACCCACCAGACACACTCATGCTGGGTAAGGCCTCCTTCCATTTCACATACTCCAAGCACCTTACTTCTCACCCCAAATTACCCTGTTCACCTGTGAGCTCCTTGAGGAAAACTGTACCCCTCCCCTCTGACCTCCACCCACCTCAAACTGGCATCACTCCAATGCCAGAAAGAACTAGAAGATGAGGGAGGTTAAAGCCAGCGAAGCAGGAAAGGGTGCATCAGCCACGGCTGGCCTGATCTGTGGATGGGAAGATGGCAGGAAGCAGGCAGGGCAGTGAATCCACATCCGGGGTGGCCAGAGCCTTGTACCCTGGAAGGTGAGGGTGCGGGGGGGGGGGGTCCTGCAGAGGGAAGGGCTCCCAGACTGAGCATGCATGACCAGTTCCAGAAATGGCGTCAGCCACCTTTGCCCTCCTGTCAGCTGCACAAATAGCAGGAATGAACAGCTGAATGCAGTCGCTCGGCCTTGTCACAGGTACTCCCTGGGTGAGAGACCCAGCTCAGCAGCTCAGCAGGTGCCCCTTGGAGAGGGGGTGGCTCACACAGGTCAAGCTGGGAGCACATGACCAACATAGACATGCTCCAAGATGGGCTTGGACCCAGCAAGGACGGCTCTCCTGAGAAGGCAGGTTTTCCTGGGGACCGAGGAGAGGGAGGTAGCGGCTTTCCTGAGTACCTCATTTACCCCCCTCAGGGGCACAGATGTTGGTCATGGAAATGTAGTAGGGCCCAGATGGCCCTGGACTCCGGTTCTGACTCCAGCAAAGTGACAGGCATGGCCTTACCTCTCCAACCGAGTTAGAAAGAGCCTGGACTATCTTCTCATGGGCTGTGGCCACCACACTCTGCCCGTTGATCTCAATGATACGGTGGCCGACTCGGACGCCTCCTCGCTCTGCGATGCCCCCTCGCATGAGGCTGCAGATCTAAGCAGACAACTCAGGTCAGCATGCAAGTCTCCGCCACACCAGCAAGGAGCTCACTGCTGTCCCCCAGACACAGAAGCAGGGAAATCAACCACGCTGAGGGAGAAGCCCACAGGACAACTGCTTCTATATGCAATCTGCTGACTCACCAACGGGGACACTTATGATTTGGAATAGGTTAAAAAACAATAAAGTCAACAGCATGGCCAGTGGGAGACTCTTGTAGGCCCTCAGATTCCCTATGGTGGCTCTGCCCCCTCAGCCATCCCAGAGCCTCTGTTCAGGCATCAAGGGGAGTGTGGGGGCTGGTAGCATGCGCAGTAGAGGCACATTCTAGAAGATTCTCCACCAGCCACACTCTGCTCCTCTTTGAACTGAAGAAGTCATTGTTCCCACCTCAGGAGGAGGTGATGAATTCGCAAACCAACAAACAGAAAGAGCTTGGAGAAAGCTCTTTGGAGGAAACTTGAGGGCCCTAAGTTTGTGAAATCCACCCGCTTGTGGAATTCACTAGAGATTGTGGCATCAGAAAGGTGGATGCCCGCCCAGACAACATGGAGAGGGTGGCAAGCCCCAGAGGGTGGGAGCTGCTGGCTCAGGGAGAGCTGCACCCTGAGGGCTCCACGGGGGTGGGGGGGGTGCTCAAGTCCTGGATATGCAGAGGCGGGAGGGGGCAGAGAGGAGGACACCAGGTCCCTCCCCACCACGCTGCTTTCCAAAGACCCAACACATGTGCAAAAGCAGGTCCAACAGCAGGGACCGTGGCACTGAGGCTTCCTGAGAGCCCACCTGCCACCAGAGGTCTCTTCCGCCCACCCCACCCCAGCACCTGACCCCAGGCACCTCGGCCAGCACTGCCTAGACCCCGGCTGCCCCTTCCTCAGCATTATCTCAGCAGCCCTGAGGGCTGCACCCCACCAGCTATGCTGGAGAATGAGCCAGACAGGAGAGGCTGGTGGGACCCTACCCAGAGTGCCCAGGGGGTTCCCCGGGTCATCTAAAGGCCTCACTGAATTCATAGTGGCCCTTTGTCCTCACGGTTTGCTTCCTCAATCCGGAAACACTACCAGCACAGCTCTCATCTCATTGAGGATTTTGTGACTTTTTTAGCCATCTTCAGACTTGAAAAGGCATAGAACCCCAACTCAAAATCAGGAAGGGTGATTCTGGTCAGCACCCTAGGAGGTCAAGGGTCAGCCTGCCAGCAAGAGGCATAACCACAGATGGTGGAAGACACAGACAGGACAGCCAAGCCTTTCTTCCCGACTCACTGTTCTTTTCATTCCATACAAGGCTCTACATTACCCAAGACTCTCCTCCATGCCTTGTGGTGAATGTCCCCTGCCTCCATCCCAGGGACGCCTGCCTGTGTCAGGGCCACCTCTCATCCAATCCCTGGCCAGGCTTGCTCATTCAGCTGGGGCCTCTGATTTCCAAGATTGCTGGGGAGGATGATTGTCCCCTTCAACAGGACAGCTTTCCCCCACTTGTCTGCCTCCCCTTCTCTCCCTTAGGACCTGGCATGGCAACTTTTTAAGGCCGACATGGACTTAGAAGGCCACCAACCACAGACTGGCTCTGGCACCACATGCAGGATTCCCATCTGTCATTTGTTTTGTGGATCTTGTCTTGTTACTAATGCCATAGGCCTTTCTAAACCAATCATGTGGCTCCCTCTCAGCCCTCAGGGCCCCTGTCTTTCTGGTAGAGGACATATATGCAGACTGATATCACAGTCCTGGGCCACCACTGACCAGCCAACTGGACTCCCACCCAGAGCTGGTCACAGTCCCAGAACCTGAGCACTTGGGTCAGTCCAGGCTCAACCAGGCAGAGGGAGGGAAGTGGAGTGACCCGTGGCCACCCATTTTCCAGAAATGGAGAGCTCCTGTCTAGCTGACTGCCCAAATTCTCCATATAAGAATTAAGGAGTAACTTCTCTTCTTTTTCTCCCCCTTCCCAAATGATTTAAGGGCATTTTGTGTCCACTGTAACTGGTTCCCTTCCCAAATGATTTAAAGGCATTTTATCGGTATGCCCACTGCAACAGGTTCTCTGAAGATGCTGGTGAAGGTGTTTCAGGATGACCTGGCTCACTTCCTGGCCTGACCAAGCATCAGGCAAGACCCAATTCGCTCCGACCGAAGCAGAGAAGGAGACACACCAGAAAAGGTGCAGGCTTGATTCAGTCCCTGGTGGTAGCCTCCTCCCATGGAGAATCTCATGGAGATTCAGGACAGAAGGCAAAGAGGGAGGGGCTCTGCATCCTCAGAGGGAGTTCCCAGGAGGATGGACCCAGACCCTGGCAGGTGACCCCAGCTAGAATCTGCGGGGGGAGGCAGGTGGAGAGCAGAAAGTGCTGAGAAGGCCATGCACACACGCAAGCACATATATACACTGGTCCTGCCCTTCCCAACGAGGCATGCCCACAAGACACAGGGTGTAGGGTATTCCAACTTCACGGGGTGCAGTTCTGCCGGAGAGAAGGCTGGTGTCTCCCAGCGGGAGACATCTTGATTTCTTGAATGGTGGTGTGGAAAGAGAGAGGAAGGATCCATTTAGAAATAGTGCTAAGTGGGTCATCCGTGGCCTGTCTGCAAACTAATGCACTGTACTCTGGATGTAATGAAGCTGAAAATGGAAAAAGCACTTGTGCAAGACTAACTCAGATGTCAGCAAACTTTTCCAGAGGATTCGGGGGCACTTGGCTGCGTGGCACACCGCTGTCAGCGGGCACAATGGTCCCTGCAGTCTTAGTGAGAGGAGAGACTGGCTGGCCCACCACCGAAGCCATAATCAGGGCCTCAGGTGCACTTATGTTGGTTATTAATGCCCTGGGCCCTAGATACAAACTTATCAGCCTCTGCACTGCTCATAAATGCACACACTCCCCTCTGACACTCTGGCACTGTGTACAAGCGTCTGAATGTAGGCAGTGGGAGTGTAGGTCTGCCCCTCACAGTAGCTGGCCTCAGGCCCAATCCCTGCTCTGCTCCAACTGGGAGCCTTGGGGCAAGTTACTTCACCTCCCTATTCCTTAGTCCTCTGTGAAATGGTGACAGGCAATGCCATTCCCTAACTGGACCAGCCTTGCAGACACCAGCTCCACAGGGATGCCCTGTGTTTGTGGCTTCATTTCCTGGTTCCTAGAACTGATAGACAGATGGACTGACACCCCAGACAGATGGATCAGGGGGTCTCTGAGTACTGGCAACAATGAAACTAGATAGACTGGAAAAATGGAAGTCCTGCATACCCATGTTGAGAGCAGCATGAGTCACTGCAGTCAAAAGGTGGAGGCAACCTAAACCCATCAATGTCCACTGATGGATGAATGGAAGACCAAATAGGGTCTATTCATACAATGGAGTATGTGCACACATATGTATGTACACTGACAGCTGTGCAGAGGACCCCTCCCTCTCTCTCAGGAGGCAGCACTGAGATTTATGTAGACGCCCCAGTACTGGGACATCTTTCAGCTAACTGCCTACCCACTGGTACATTAACCACTGCCACCTGCTGCAGGAAGCGTTTCTGTAGTGATCAGGCAGGAAACCACAGTGGGTCTGCGCAGGAGCTGACTGATGCCGGTCCCCAGCCAGGCATCCTGCCACCATCCAATCGGCTGTGGTCAGGTGCTGTGGAGGCTGAGGGGCTCCCTGGCCACAGCTGGCCTGGTTGGAGGACACACGTTGCCCTGTGGCTGCCCCAGGCCAGCTGCAGTCAGGACTCTTGGTAGGACTTGGTGAGGGGAGAAGGGGACATCTGAGAGCCTCACTGCCCTCAGCCTCCCAGCCACTTACGTGGACCTGGCATAGCCACCCCCACCTGCATAGAACCCCCTTCACCCCACCCCGGGAGAGCCCCCTCCTCAGTCACCCCACCTCCTTCCCAGCTGCCTCCCCTCCCATCTCTGAGAAGGAAGGGTCATGCTTCACCTCAAACCTTGTACCTGTCCTCACCACTGCTTCCCCAAGGACGTGTCCCCTTACTTTCCTGTTTGCCTTAATTCAGCACCGACCAAATGCAAACAAGAGCCCCTTCCCTTCCGATCCTCCATCCCCGGCCTCCTCCACCATGGTCCCAGATGGCCTAACTATGTGACCAGGGCAAGTTACTAAACCTTTCTGTACCCATGCTCCTTCTTGGGCTGTTGTGATTTTTTAAATGTTTATTTTTGAGAGAGAGAGAGAGAGAGAGAGAGAGAACACAAGCTGGAGATGGGCAGAGAGAGAGGGAGACACAGAATCCAAAGCAGGCTCCAGGTTCCCAGCTGTCAGTACAGAGCCTGATACAGGGCTTGAATCCATGAACTGTAAGATCACTTCCTGAGCCACTTGTGCCCAGGGCATTTATGTATGCAGGGTGTCTGGGCAGGGCAAGGTCAGGCCTGACCACCAACTGGCCAGCTCCCTGAGGTAGACACACTGTCCTGGACAGAAGTCTCAAAGCGGATGCAGACACCCCAGCTGGGCACCTATGCCTGGGTGCAAGTGCCAAGGGGCCTTTCTCTGCAGAGAAAATGTCTCAGTACACTTCATGGGTTTCCTCAGTTAAATTCACAACCATGTTTTGAGGAAAGCCCAGAGAGGTTAAGTGACTCGCCCAGGGACACACAGCTAGGAAGGTACGGCCAACATTGGTCAGATGCTCCCACACCCTTTCCTTCTTTGTCATAGGCACTGGGTGGCCACCTTCCCAGCCTGCCCTATGTTTTGTGGGGTGAATGATAAGTTTTGTCTGGCTGGTGAGGGTGGCCAGAAATGGCATGTCTCTATCTTCCTGCAGGTGCCAAGAAGACACAGAGCAGCTAGTGGGGACCGCCAAAACCCAGGTGAGGGCAAGCCTGGCCCTTCTGGCTCTGTGGAGCAGAGACCCCTCCACAGTGGACTGTGGCCTGAATGATAAATCGGCTCTGCCTGTGTCGAGATTTGGAATCTTTGTTATAGCGGCAAGTGTGCGCTAACATGGAAGGGACGGAAATGGGCCATAAACCCAAGCCCTGTAACTCTCCCCAGCCCCATGTACCTCTCCACACTTCGGCACCAGACAGCAATAGGGAAAACTGTGACTCATTTACAGTTGCCTTTCTAGAATATTCTCCTGTGGTGTTTCCTCTGTGGCCACGGGTGGGCACAAACGTCCTCCCCATCACCTGACACTGCTGCCACCTACTGCACAATCCTCGTCCTCAGGTCTTTAATACTCAGACCAGATTGGCTTATGCAATCTGGAAACAACTGGCCTCCCCTCTTCTGTCCTCCATCTGTGGCCATGTCTTTGCACTCTGGGACCTTTGCAGGAAGAATAACCAAGGAAAAGGATTCACACCAGCCAAACACAGGTCGAAGAAAAGGCAGGAACTCTGAACTCAGAGCTTTGGCCCAAGGAACAGGCACAGATGTTTGGGCAGACCAACACTCACTCAAGCCCAGAATCTCCTCCTCCTGGAAGCCCTCCTGCTTCCTCAGTGCCTGACACGGTGCAGACACCTCACGAACGGCTCTGGGTGGGTGAATGAATGAGCAAACGAATGAGTGAATATCTGTTTGTTGAACACTGTGAGTCGAATGTTTCCATTGCCTCTATGTGTCCAGACTGCACTGGGGGAGAAAACTGCCTCTCCTCAAAAGCAGGTATTTGCAGAGAATAGCCATGACAGGGACAAGGGTGCTTCACGCAGGGTCTGAACCAGGGACCCTTTCCTAGGCCACACGCCAGCCCTCCCTCCCGGCCCAGACCTGCCCTGGGAGCTGCCGAAAACTCCTGCCCTGCGTGGCCTGGCCGCTGGCCACTGTGCCCACCAGCCAGGGCCTGTACCATCAGACAGGAGCGGTCCCAGGGATGGAGCGGGTGGAGAGCGGCCGCCCCCTGGCCCCCTGTATCCAGGCCCACACGTGCGCAGGGGAGGTGGCCAAGGTGGAGAGGGCAGACTCACGATCCCGTTCTGCACGCTGAAGCCCAGCTGGTACTTGAGGTCGGGTCGCTTGATGAGGACCGTGGTGACTGGTGGACAGCTGACGATGTTGAGCTTCACCTGTGTCTGGTTCTTCAGACCCTGCAGAGTGGGGCAGGGGTCATGAGGGAGCCTTAGATGCCACCTACCAGCACGCTCTCACAGGCCCAGACCGAGGAGGAGTCGGCTGGCAGGGGGAGCCCCTGGGTCCCTGGGTCTCAGCCTCCATGTCCCTCTGTGCTACCCATACACGGGGCTGTTGGCCTTCCCATGTAGCAGTGGGTGCCGTGGCTCACAGTGCGCTGCTATGCCCTCTGACCCAAGTGAAGACAAGTTGCTCCTGGAGTCAGAGGCCAGTCCCTGAGCACCACTGTGCACAACCGAAGGGACAGCACCAGGGTCACCCTCCGAGGGTCATGGGAGGGGCCCTCCTCACACTGTATGCAGAGGAGCACCTTCTGCCTGGAAGGACCATGGGGAAGGCTTCCTCCAAACAAAACGTGCTGATGGGACAGGAAGTGACGGGCTCAGTGAAAATCTGTAAGCAGGGGGATCTAGCATCCACACCGAGACTGGGCTGGCTGGAGCCAAGGGTGACCTCGGGCCCCAGAGAGGATCAGACTCTCAGCAGGCACCCCTGGCCCCTGTTATGAGGCTAAATGGGGGTGGGGGGAGCAGAGGGAGGGGCCCAAACCTCAATGTGGCTGCACCTTCACCTTGTTCCTCTGGCCAGTCGTGAGACCTAGATGCCGCTCAGAGGTGTCTGGATATGGTGGGTGCTCCACTCTGCACACAACCCCATCAGAGCCTGGGTGACCAGGCACCCCAGGAACTACAGCTCCAGGCAGACCAAGCCTCTGGTGCTGCAGACTGAGGCCTTTCCCGCGTCTACCATCTGTCTTCCTAGATAGTCACTCATCAGGCAGACGCTTTGCTCTCCTGGGCCAGCTTGGAGAGCAGGCTCGTGAGATGCTGGCCTTGATAATGTCCTTTATCTCTCAGGTTGACAAGGGAGGAGATGGGTGTGTCTACCAAGACCATAGCGGATGAGGAGGGAACAAGCCACAGGGGCTGGGGGCAGACCACAGACACAAGGCCACAGGACAGTCCCCAAGCAGGCAGAGCCTCCTGTCTGGAGACCCTGGACACAGAAAACACACTGCCATGCCAGGCCTCCTGGCCTCTCTGCTCTTTCTACCTTGAGGCTCTTGGAGACCTGGAGCAACCAGGTGTGAAGTCCCCCCAGTCCCTGAAGGGGCCAGCAGCTCAGCATCGTCCAAAGGCCCAAGCTCATGGGCCAGATGGTCAGAGCAGCCTCCCTGCTCTCACACCCATGCAGAGTGATCATCCCTCCCGGTGTGCCCCAGAAACGGGACTCCCGGTGTTAACCTGAGAAAGTTCCATGCAAACTGGGTTCCCCCTTGCTGGGGGTCCATGTCGCTCAGAACTGGCATAAGTGAAACCAAACATCCCCAAGGGCAGCCCGGGTCCTTCTCTGATGTCAGTGCTCTGGCATAGTCTTGGGTTTGATATCCCTGGGTGGGTCTGTCTGCACCTATCTCCTCGTGTGTCAAGGGGGGATTACAATGCAGTGAGAATAAACAAGGCAGGGGCCCTGAGTGTGTACCTTGATGATGCCCTGGCAGGTGGCGAGGGGCAGCCCCACCAGACTGGTGCCGTTGATGGACATGATCTGGTCCCCGATGCTCAGCTTCCCCGAGCGGGCGGCCGGGCCGCCGTTCATCATGTTCGCCAGGATCACTGTGGGTAGGATGGAGCCCCAGCCTGACTCCACCACCACCACACCCAGGATCTCACCCTTGTGCTTCTCCAGCTGCAGCTGCAAGGAAACCAGCAGTGAGACGTGATGGCGGCCGGGGACCTGCCCACCTACCCTCCAGCTTCGCCCGGCTCTGGCTCCCAAGCTCTGTTGGGGTGCCCCAACAATTAGAAACCAGGAGCACAGACTCCCTCCTGCCCATACCCAGCATGGACTCCCCCAGGCCCAAGCACGGCTCCAATGTCCTGCCTCTTGCTCTCCTCACCTCCCACAAACCCATGGAGGAGACAAGAAGAATGTTCTCAGACTCCAGGACTCAAATCAGCCCCTGACTCTTGCTCTTGTCTAGTAAAGTCCTACATTCTGTCCGCCCCCAAGGATCACTCTCTCAGATAGCTGCCTGTCATGCATTCGGCAAGAAGCCAGGATCATTCATTCATTCATTCATCCATTCAATAAGCAGTCTGATTATTCATCCATTCACTCATTCAGCAAACAGCCAGGGTCATTTATTCATTCAACAAACAGTCAGGGTCATTCATTCGCTCATTCAACAAGCAGTCAGGACCATCCATTCATTCACTCATTTACAAGCAGTCAGGGTATGGGTTGTCCCCAGGGTACCCGCCCCCGCCCCTCCCGGCAGAGCACCCAAGTTCATATGCTTCTCAGAAACACCTCCTGGGTGCTGAGCTCCAGTAGATGATAATAGCACCATTAAAAGGCACATTTTCAAGGTCATTAAGACTGATTGTAATCAGCTCCTTTGTTACAACAACATCTCATTTCACACACAAGCGCTCAGCTCAGCTCAGCTCAGACGGCAGGAGCCAGTGTTCTGGGCAGCACTTCATTTTGCTGTGAGGACAGGGATTTGTGCGAGGGCCCTTCGAGGGCTCACATCCTCCGGCAGCGAGCTGGTGTGGGGCCGTGCTGGCCGGCCCCAGCTCTGGAGGTGCCCAGAGTGGGTGGCCAATGCAGCATGGTGCCTCATGGCCGGCCGAGGGTGCGTGTGGCTCACCTCCTTGCGGTTCTCTGAGTTCGAGAAGTGGATGAGGTCATCGTTGTACATCTCCTGGGTGTTGATGATGTCGCTGTACTCTTTCTGGCTCAGGTCTTCGGGGTTGATGCCGTTGGCCCGCAGGAACTCCTGGTAGGCCACGCTGAAGGCCTGGCCGATGGACTGTGCGATCAGCTGGGCCTGTGGGCAGGAGAAGCCCACTAGAGACAAGCACACCAGCACAGGCTCCATGCAGCCCAGAGAGGAGGGGCCGCAGCAGGGCTGGGTGCAGAGTGCACACAGCAGCCTGCAAAGGACCCTTGCTTGGGCTTAAAGGAACAAGACGGGGTTGGTGCCTGAGCAGCTCAGTTGGTTAAGCATCCAACTCAGTTTCAGTTCAAGTCATAATCTCACTCTTCCAGAGTTCGAGCCCCACATTGGGCTCTGGGTTGACGGTGTGGAGTCTGCTTGGAACTCTCTCTCCCTCTCTCTGCCCCTCCCTTGCTTTTTCTCTCAGAATAAATAAACTTAAATAAAAAAAAGGGGGGGTGTCTGGTGGCTCAGTCAGTTAAGCATCCAATCTTGGCTCAGGTCATGATCTCACGGTACATGTGTTGGAACCCCATGCTGGGCTCTGTGCTGACAGCTCAGAGCCTAGAACCTTCTTCGAATTCTGTGTCTCGCTCTTTCTCTGTCTGCCCTTCCCCTGCTTGCGCTCTGTCTCTCTCAAAAATAAACATTAAAAAATATACTTTTTAAATTGTAGGCTTTTGTCTGGTGATAGCTGTCTTCCCGCCAACGCCCCATGGTTGGGTGACTCTCCACTGTCAGGGACCAGTCCTGACTGTCCCCACCTGAGCTGTTTAAGTCCCAGACCATCCAGGACAAAGCACAGTTTCAAATAAAGCCTGAGAAAATTATGAACTGTTTGCTAAGTATCATATTTTTGTTGCTTTCATTGGTGACTGTACTATATTTTCTTTCCACCCATCTTATTCCCAAAATAGATTTGACATGTGTTCTCCCGGGAGTGTCACAGAGACTGTCAGTTGTCTTCCCAACATTTATGTCTCCTCAACAACTGAACCCAATGGCAACTGGGGAGGCAGGTGTGTGTCTGACTATTCTTGTGGGGAGGTGTGGTTGTTCCAGGCTGAAGTCGATAAGAAGCACCAGACCTAGAGACACCAGCACAGACCCCACAGAGGAAATCACTTCTTTTGTTCCACTTCAGTGAACCACTTGTGTGGACATTACTGAATCTCTGACACTGCAGAGCCTTGGACATTGAAAAGTCATTGTTGGGCCTTGCCTATCACCAGCCAGTGTGTAGATGGGGACAGGTGGGTGGCAAGAGCTAAAGCCTGAGCTCCCAGAAGGACGCCAAGCACACTAACAGCTATGTGGCCCTGGAGAGCAATGGGGCTCCCAGGGGCTTGGCCCACCGCAGAGCCTACTGCCCCAGCCCTGGACTGTGGGGGCCCCAGCGCGGTCTAACCCCTGCCGCCACCTGCCTCCCCAACAGCATCTGCATGGGTGCCCTCAGCAAACCTCAGGACTGGAAAACAAAGAATTTGACCTAAATGCCTAAATCCCTTCCTCCCTCTACACACTGCATGATTTAAGTGCCACAGATGACTATGTCTCTGTAACAGAGTAGGCTGGGGTAGGTAATAAATGGCAAAGCATGGAAAGATTTCCTGAAATAGGTGTGGATTCTAAAGTGAACTGCCCTCCTACACTGGGCCCTCAGTAGTTTACAGGAAGGACAAGCTGGTGTTCACTGGGTAGGAGTAAGCTCTGCCCACTCCCAAGACCAGTATTTTGGCATTTTGGCAGTGCTGCTTAGAGTGGACTAGCCAGAGATGCGGTGCCCCAGGGACCATAAGGTGACACCCCAGGCTGGATATGCATGGATTGGGGGGGAGGGAGCCCAGGAGAGGCACATCGGGGAAAGGCAGAGCAGCAGCCAAGGCCAGAGGGTGGAAGGTGAGAGTAACTGGGACTAGAAGTATGGGACCTGCCCTGCCCCCATGGGGTCTCAGGGATTGCTGTTGGCTGCCCCCAGGCCTCCAGGTCTGTTCTCAGCTGACTGAGGTCCCGACATGGCAGGAGTCTGAGAGCAATACTCCCTTTATCCCTGCACTAATAGCCTGGTGGGGTTGCCCAATGCCCAGTGTCCTGGGATTCCACCTACAGTTCTGCCTGGGCACCCCAGCCAACCCATAGGAGCTCCTGGAGACAGTAAGGCCATCCACGCCAGGGTTCCCTGGAGTGCAATCCAGGACCCTTGGCATCTCCCCACCAACTGCTGGTGGCAGTCTCCTATTTCCCCATCTGCCCTGTGTCCTGATGTCCCTCCCAGCTGGACTAGGGGACACGCTTGAAGCCCCGCAAGCAAGGGGCTCACCTGGCCCCCCAGCTCACAGCCAGGGCCTGTGGGTGTTCAATGCTGTGAGGCCAGGAGGCCCACCCAGGCAGATGGGAAGCACAGGGGGCCTCAGCAAGGGGCTGCCATTGGAAGGGTGGTGCGCAGAGGTGACCGACCTCCTGCAGGAGGTGAGGAAGGGAAAAGGGAGCTGCCATACCCCCAGCACTCCTTTGTGTGGCTCATCCACCCTGGCCTCAGTCCTGGAGAGGCTGAGCTCCATTTTCTAGAGGGAAACTCAGGCTCAGAAAGAGCCCCTGGTATCCTTTCTGCCACCTTCCGTTTTCTGCAGATGTCCCACACTGCTGTCAGCAGACACTCAGAGATCCCTTACTCATCCCCAGCAGCTCCCCTGGACAGAGCCACCATCCAGGTCATATGCTCTGGGCAGCTGCTCAGTGTCCCTGGACCCAGTGGTGGGTCCTTCCCTTCCCTCCTTCAAGGACCACTTAGGAGTCCCACTCATGTCTACCTCTATTGGCCTTCTCTCCCTGCACTGAGAACATTGGAGCCACAGCAGCAGCCCCTGACAGCAGTACCCCTACTCCACCCCTCAGCCCACAGCCAACCATAGGGGCGGGCACCTCAGAGCCCCTTTGTGCCTCATGCTCCTCGTGACTTCTGTGCCAGCAGACAGTTCACCCTCTGCCACTGGCCTGTTCCTTGTCTTACCCTGCCTTTCACTCACAGCCCTTCCTAAGGACCCATATTCACCCCCACCCCAGTCTCCATGACATCCTCAAGTCCTGAGTCACACAGAAGTGCCCATCCAGGTGTCCACCGATATCTGTATCATGGCGAAAATAATATGTGTGAGCACCAGTGGGCGTGTTTACATTTCTTCTCCAGTCGGTATGGCATCACTGCAAAGCACTTCTAGTTGATTTCAGCTTAACAAAAAGATGACTGCCTCCATCCCTACAGCCCTGTCTCCAAATATAAAAATTGGGGGCCATTCCCCTCTGCTTCAGGTTCCTGACCTGCAAGTCCATATGTGAACAAGAATGACCCTTCCCAGTGTCCATGGAGAAGGGATGACTTTTTAAAAATTCTACTTTGGGGGCATCTGGGTGGCTCCATTGGTTAAGCATCTGACTTCAGCTCAGGTCATGACCTGGTGGTTTGTGAGTTCAAGCCCCACACTGGCTCTGTGCTGAAAGCTCAGAGTCTGGAGCCTGCTTCAGATTCTATGTCTCCCCCTCTCTCTGCCCCTCCCCCACTCCTCCCCCTGCTCGTTCTCTCTCTCTCTCTCTCATAAGTAAACATTTAAAAAAATGTTTAAAAAAATAAAAATTCTACTTTAGCAACAGCCACAACAAGATCTTCCCACCAGGGGGCAGCAGAGAGACCCAGGCCCATTCTCCCCGTGCTCACCTCCTGGCCCTCGGTTCCCTTCTCCCCCCATCCCTGTCTCCCAATTCCAGGCTCAGAAAGATGCTCTCATCCCATTGAAGGAAAGAGTCAAAGGGTTCATGGTCTCTTAGCGGGTCTGCAGAATTTAAACTTCAGAATTATTTTTCAACTTACTACGATGTAAAGTGGTCACGAGCAAAAGCAGAGCTACTCCCCCAGATGTCAATGCCGCCTTCCTAACGCGCAAGTCCCGCATGTGAAAATGTGCATTGTGACAACAGAAAAGTCAAGGAGTATTCTCTTTTAGGAGAATAAGGTTTTGTTAAAGGATTTCTTCAGATAGCTAGCCCTCCCCCCCACCCCGCCGTCTATTTAACTATGGTTCAATTTATAAACAGCCCTGAAGGACTTATTTCACGAAGTGAAGTAGAACTGTGTTCACCAGCTCTGCAAACTCTGAGTGTTAGAAAAACATCAATGACGGTGCACAGGGTTTGTACCTGAGACTTGGTTTCCAAAGACCCTGGGATACCAGAGCCCTGGTGAAGTCTGGGCTGTTGGGAGGGGGCATGGCATGCCTGTGCGGTTACTTACGTCCTCGGACTCGAACACGTGACAGATCATCTTGTACTGCTTCTTCCCCTCTTGGGCCCCCGGGGTGGTCTCGATGCAGTCCTGAGAGGCCGAGCGGGGCATACGGCGCCTGGCCATCAGCACCACGATGTTCCCAATGTCTGCGATGTAGGAGATGGTGCGCAAGGCGTGGTCCATCATGGTTTCCTGTCAGGAGAGACAGAAGTGGTCCATGTTAGGACGCGTCACGGAGAACAAGCTATTCAAAAACACTCAATTGAAACACCTGGGTGGCTCAGTCGGTTAAGAGTCCAACTTCGGCTCAGGTCATGATCTCCTGGTTCCTGAGTTCAACCCCCACTTCAGCTCTGTGCTGACAGCTTGGAG
The DNA here is from genome assembly GCA_030068075.1 of Paguma larvata. Classification (NCBI taxonomy): domain Eukaryota; kingdom Metazoa; phylum Chordata; class Mammalia; order Carnivora; family Viverridae; genus Paguma; species Paguma larvata. The sequence continues at coordinate 121,577,805 of CM057827.1, read as the reverse complement.
CCTGGAGCCTGCTTTGGATTCTGTCCCTCTCTCTGTCCCTCCCCAGCTCATGCTCTGTCTCTCTCTATTGCTCTCAAAAATGAATAAGTGTTAATAATAATAATAAAAATAAATAAAAATAAAAAACACTCAGGTTCAGAATTTCTCAGCCTTGACACTGATGGTGTTTGGGGTGGGTCATTCTCCATTGTGAAGGGCTGTCCCATACACTGTACAATGTTCAGCAGTATCCCTGGCCTCTACCCACTAGATGCTAGTAGCATCTCCCCCTTCCTAAGCTGTGACTATTTCCGGCCTTTGCCAAGTTCCAGGCTTTGCCAAGTCAACCAGGACCAAATCACCTTGGTTGAGAATACACCGCTCCAGTAAGCATAGCATTTCAGGGCAGTGATTCACAGTCAAGGTGAATCTGCCTTCACCTTTGCCCCACAGCACTCTTCCACTGCTTCTTGGAGGCACAATGTTGGGGTGGAGCTTGTGGTCCCTGCTGGAGGGAGGGCAGGGAGGCTGTCGGTAGGGAATCCTGTCCCCACCTGATCACAGGTGATCTGTGGCTCTGGAAAAGGGTTCCTTCCCTGCAAGACATGTGTTTCTCCCTAGCAGATGAGGAAGGCTCCAAGGCCAACGTTTTCCACATGTAAGTTCTTCCCAGGGAGCCCAGACCCCAGTCAGGGGGCATTGAGGCAGTTCCCCTGACTGATGGATGAGTCTCAGTAGCCATTCAATTCCCTGGGCTCCTGGAAGGTCCATTATTCATGATGGCTTTTGTTGTCTGACAGGACTCTCCACTGAGCATCTTGCCCATGACCCCTGACTAACAAGGCTGCATGCAAAGGCTTGAAGAAACTAATCAGTTGTTCTTTTATGCCTTTGTGCTTTTTCCACAAAAGAAAACTGGGTGCTTCGGCAATTTCTGAAGCCCCTTTTCTTCCTCACAGAATCCATTTTTACAGCAGGTATTGCCCCAAGTCTGTCTTCTGGGAGCTGAGCTATTTTCTGGCCAAGGCTATGGGGGTGGTTTAAAACCATAAGAGCTACTTTTCAGAAAGGGGGACCAGAGAGAGGATGGTAGCGGGTAGCTCCTTGGCATTTCCTGATTTCTGCCTGTGTGTCCAGGATAGAGCCATCTTCCTCACAGACAGAGGTGCAAATAGGAACTCATGGCCTTCTAAACACATATATCATCTAGCTCTGTTCGTTGCAAGGGCCCAGGAGCAATGACACGCCCACAACACTGAGCACGGCCAGCACATAGGTCTTTGTTTCTGTATGCCATTCCCCACACTAAAAAGAACTGTGTGTGGCTCCCTGAAGAAATGGCTGATTCCAGGTCTGGTGTAGGGCAAGTGTAAGGGGAGCTCAGAACACCTCACTGCCTCAGAAAGTAAGGACATGATCAGAGACTAGAGAGAAGATGTTAAAACCACACAGGACCCAGTTTGAAGGTCTCTGGCCGGCTGAATTTGGGATCACTTCAGCACCAAAAAGAATAAGGAAGGTAACAGAGGTAACACAAGTTAAAAAATTATCTATCAGTCTGCAGTGAAGAGAGAGAGAGAGAGAAAGAAACAAAAGGTCTTCTACATAGATAAAGGTCTGATGATATAAGTGGAGAGCATGACATGACTTAAAAAATCACCATTTTGCACTTCCAATGTTCAAACCAACTCGAGCAAGATGATCACTGGATGCTAAAACTTTTAGGCAGAAAAAGGTGTTAGGGAACGGGGTACCCACACATCCAGTGTCAGTCACCACACAGATCGCTCACTGATGACAAAGAAGCAAAGGGGTCATTACCCCGGCATCTGGCTGTCCTCAAATGGGCCCAGTAATGGAGCTCGGGCCCCAGAGTGAATGGGGCCTTCCTCTCAGCAAACCTCGAGCACACAGCATTGCCTGAGACCTCCCAACCCCTCCCTCCTTCTGCCCCACGCCCTTGGCCTCCTGCCTTCTTTCTCCTTCTCAGTTCATAGGCCTTTATATTCTGCATGGCTCACTTCCTCCTCACAGACCTGTCTTCTCCACCAACAGCAGTGTAAGCCATGGGGAAAAATGAGCAGACACTGGCCACGGCACATGGTCTACAGGTAGAAAATCTTAAGACAGCCCTGCCACCCCGGCCCCCCGCCAGACGACCACCCATTCAGAGGGCTGAGGTCTACCACGAGATTTCCACTCTCCAGCTCCATTCCCCAAACCGAGCATACGGAGGCTTCAGGAAGGCCATTCTAGAATGCTGACAGTGAGCACACAGCTTCCGAGCCCCGCTCTCCTTCCCCTTCATTTCGTCTATTTAATCCAGCTGCAGCCAGCACACCTACATCCCAGGCGTTTTTATCTTCCCGGCCTGATGCTCCTCGGCCCCCTGCAGCTTGCTCTAGAATCCACAACCCATTCAAGACCCAAGGTCCGGAGCAATGGTCCTCAGTCCTCGGGGACCACCGTTCAGCTCATCCCAGAGGGAAAGTTCTCCTGCAGCTAGAGGTGGGACATTAGGGGTTTAATGACACAATTTTAAACAATGGTCTTTAAAATGCTTACCTGTGTGTCCGCATTTAACACCTTGATCCTCTGGGTGGAGATGAAGAGATCCACTTCGGTCAGAGTCTGGGCATCCCCCTCCGAATTCTAAGAAAGGACAGTGGATACTGTTACAAATTAAAAAAAAAAAAAAAAACTAACTTGAACAAAAGCCTGACAATTTTACTAATGACCCTGAGCGCCCCTAGAGGGAAATGCTACCCCAGCTTGGAGCAGCCATGGGAAATCTAAATTGCATGCCGCCTTCCAGCGCAATCTGTAGCGAAGTGAGTTCTAAAGGCAGTTTGCACAGGGCGTGAAGGAGGAGGGAGGAGACAGCTTCCGGAAGCCTGAGCATGGAGGGGGGCTGGACGCCTGGGGTCTTATGTCCCAGCATCCAAAGCGCAGCCTTTCCACTCCCTAAAAAAGTAGGCTTGCCTGCCGACCCTTATCAAGCCCTGCGAAGGCACAGGGTCTCTGTACTCCGGCTACATGCGTTTCCTGGATTTGGGATTCCAAATATCCCCAGGAGATGGGGAAGAAATTTTCAAAGAAGTTGGATTAGATTGTCAGCATCTTCTTCTGATTTAAATAATCCTAGTCATGTCAACCGCCTCCTACAGGCTTAATGCTGGTCTTCTAAAAACCCTAAGGGAAAGTAAGACTTCAGGCGGACTCAGTGCTGCCCTCCCAGCAACATCAGAGAAACCAGAAGAATCTGTCACACAAATGCCCCTGCTTTGTCAGCTCAGAGTACCTTCATCATATGGCAATTTCTGATGTGTACATGGAATGTTCTAGAAGTTGAGTGAACTATTTATTCAGGGTCTGCCCTCAACCAGGATAGCCTGTCATTGGTTTTTACATCCATGTGAATCCTAATTACTGCTGCACAGTGGCAATGAAATACAGATTCTTCTGGAGTACCGACTGAGGTAAGTAATTCTTTGTGGTCACTAGGAGCCCACAGTGCCGTATCTTCCACTTCAAAAGAGCAGAAACTGTGATTTAATTCCTCAGTAAAAAATCGGAAATCAGAAATCCCCCTGCTGACGATTCTGCAAGAATTCAGAGTCACAGACAGGCCCTGTATAATACCGGCAAATTTGTATTTTAGTTCCATTTTCAAGGGAAGTGGTCTTTGGGGCTCTCAGCCCACCACGAGGTGACACTGCTTTTAACTGATTTTAAAGACAACAGAGTTCAAAATAATCCAGGTGAAAATACTCTGCAGGAATGTAGAGGAACTACTTTTTCTCTGATTTGAAAAACCGGGTTATATCCTACATTCACATGCTTTTTAATGTTAGAGTGTGGGGCTATTCCTCAAAATCCTCTTGCTAAAACAAACAAACTAAAAACAGGTCAGGCCAGAAGCAGGAAGGAAGGAAGGAAAGAAGGAAGGGAGGGAGGGAGGGAGGGAGGGAGGGAGGGAGGAAGAAAAGTTGCAGGTGGATTTGCTGTCAGTGACAATTTTTGCAGGAAGCTTGAGCACTGTGATGTACTTGATCAGAGAACAGGGACACACACAGGGATCTGAATGAGCTCAGACTGGGGTAAATGGATGAAGCTAAAACCTGATCAATAACAGCGAACAGCAAAGCTTGCCCCATTGCACTGTCTGCTGGAAGAAAGGGGGAGTGGCAACACCACGAATCCAACAGAGAGCCAGCAGACAATGGGGTGGGCATGTGTGTGGATTGGGGAGCCATGACCCCACAGTCACCAGCAGATTAGCTGTGGCGGGATGCTACATATTCCTGGTCCCAGGCTCCTATCAGCATTTGCCTAGCCAGATGTGAGCACACCAGAAAAGGGGCCCTCAGCCATGATCCTGAACATCCCCTTGCCTGAAGAGAAGAATAATTCTCCATGGATATAATCGGCTGGCTTTAGCTGGCTGCAGAGGCTGTTCTGAGCTGGGTCTGCCTGCTCCCAGCCCATGCAGGCGCTCTGGACTACAGATCTGAGGGCCAGGCACAACAGAGCCCTATTCCAGCTGCCTGGTATTTGGGCATATGGGTACAGGGGTGCACTGGGCAACTGCAGGCAAGGGACCCCTCTTCCTTGTTGGGGTGGGAGAGCATACCCCAACTACAGGTCTGAAAAGCCAACCCATCTGCATTTCCTGGAGGCTCCCAGCAGAAAACCAGCTAGGGCAGAGGGAGATAGCTGAGTTCTTTCCTCTCCTACAGCTCAGGGAACCCAAAGAAACACTGCTGGGCAAAGAGCAAATGTCACAGGGAGAGAAGTCTCACCATAGGAGGAAAGGAGGTTCCTCCAGCCACGCAGCCAGAAAATAGGTGTTCTAGGTGAGGATGGAGAATTAAATTTCTTGCTGTCTAAGCAACGAGCCTGCACCAAGTGAGTGCCTTCTGACACCAAGCATTTGGGATTTCCTGTATCGGGAGGACCTGGCATTTACTAAATGACCAGCTTTACAAACAAATGACTAGGGGTCACCTCAATCTGCTTAAAGTACGCACATGCTCCAGAAACTCTTATCAGTGGAGAACGCAACTCATGGGCAAACTGACCTTCTCATCATCCTGATATAGTAAATTAAACTTAATGAGTCTTTAAATATCAGAATGATTTAATCAATTCCGTACAGGAGGCCAAAGCATCAATGTGTCACATGGTCATATGAAATGCCACACGTAAAAGCTGTCTATATGAAACAGTAACATCACAGCATTAGCCACGTCCTGGCACGAGAGACTGAACAAGGAACATAAAAAGGGCAAGGATGAGGTTTTTCTGTAAGTGGGTGGTTAAAAAAAAAGTGTCTATGGTTTGTTCAAAAGCCTACTATTTATCTACCACAGGAAGAGGAAAAAGCTGCATGCCACATGATATGTGTTCCCACAAATAGGAACGCCCCCAAAGTGCACAGAACGAGGCCCAGAAACACAGGCAAACCCCTTGGTCCTACACACCGCTTTTTTCTTGATTTTAGCAGCCTTTTGCATCCTCTGAGCAGCATGTAAGAGAAAAGAAAAACAGACAAAGGAAGAAAGGGAGGGAAGGAAGGGCAGCAAAGTTATTTCAGACTTATAGTCAACACCCAGGACTCAGACCTTGTGCTCAGAGGAAGGAGGCAGGTGCAGGATAGGTGCGTGGCCACCAATTTGGGGAGAATGCATCCTGACCAAGAAAAGCCCACACGCGTCCCCCAAGCACTGGAAATTACCAAGAGCCACCCAGATCTATGAGGGAAGACTAAGGACTGAGAGATGGAATGGGCTGGCAAAAAAGCATCAGGCTCTAGGGCAGGAGAGCAGGACTGGGGTCTGGGCAGGAGGGCCTGGAGCTCCATGCTTCTCTTCTCTTGACCACGATGGGCTCACACTGCAGACCCCTTTGCCTCCATAAGGGCAGTCAGTGAGGACAGGGCAGGAGTCTGACATGGTTTCTTACCCAACAGGGGTGGGCAGCATCCACAGACCCCAAACTGCCCAGAGGGGGCACCTCCTTGGACCACCATGCCCTTTCCCCCCCCAACCCTATTAGCTTTGCTGAGTTGGCCTCATCTTTCCCCTGTCCGGCTGCACCCACTGTTCAAAACCAGGCAATTCAATGGGTCCCTAGAGCGGCAAGTATGTCAGAATTTCTATTTAAATGAAAAATGTGATTTCTTTATTTCCCAGTCTGCAAGCACTTTGGTGCCAAAGATACACAGACCATCAAAATGGGATTTAAGCCTCCACGCAAATGTGTTTTATGAATGGAGTGTGGTGGGACCTTTAAAAATTGTGTCTCCAGTGGCTGGGTGGTGGTTCCTCATTAAGGAGTCAGTGGCCTCTGCCCCCAGCTCAGCATGCTTCTAGACAGGCCAAAGTCTCCCTTGGCCTTGCCAGGTGCCTCGGGCATTCCCGCTTTCCACGCTAAGGGCAGTGGGGTCCCCCTCCCCGACTCCAGTGCCTCCCCAAAGTGAACCAGGGCTCTGCTGAGCCCACCAGTACCTTGACCCGGCTGACGGCCTCCTGTGCCTGCATCATTCTGATGTTTTTGGAAGGGTTACGTTCTGAGAGCAGCTGGGTGGACCCCAGGTAGTTGGCAGCAAAGATGATCCCGTCAATGAGGTCTTCTGGCTCGCAGGGCCCTGGAACTGAAGAGGGCACAGTTAGCATCTTCCCAGAGGACAAAAGAACAAGGCAGCAGGGACAGTAGACAAAAGAGAAGGGATGAACCATTGCCCGTCTGCAGCCAGCAGCAGAAGGCCAGTCTGCTTCTCTCCTCATTACACAGTATGTGGTGCAAGGAGCTTCACAAAATCAACACCCAGGTCAGCAAACTCCACATGCATGGTATAGGAGGCCAATCCAGGTCACTCAAGGGACCTCAGCCTCCATGGTGACAGCCACCTGCTATAATCCCAGAGACGCCCTGTCCCCAAGTAGGCAGCATTTTCACGCCTGCCCTGGAGCCCTCTGGAACTTTGGAACTCAGGACAGTGAGCAGAAACTGCATGCTACCCCACAGTTCTGGAGCTTTCTCCTCCACTCCTGCCCTGTCACAGCAGGCCCACCCTTCCCATACACCTCAGGTCTAGGCTGGGTAACATGGACCTCACTCCACCTGCCACCTCTAGGCCAGTGCTGTCAACAGAACTTCCTACCATGATATGGAATGTTCTATCTTCGTGCTGTTCAGTACAGGAACCACTAGCCACGTGTGGCTTTGGGGCACTTTTAACTGTGACTACTACAAGAGGAATTGAATTTTTATTTATTTTTTGAAGTTTATTTATTTATTTTGAGAGAGTGTGAGCAGGGGAGAGGCAGAGAGAGAGAGAAAAAAAGAGAGAGAATCTCAAGCACACTCCACACTGTCAGCGCAGAGCCTGATGCGGGGCTCGAATCCACAAACTGTGAGGTCGTGCCTGTGTTGAAACCAAGAGTTGGACGCTTATGTAACCTAATTAATACATAGAAATAGCCACATGTGGCTATTGACTTCTGTCCCCATCCCCGCCTCCAGTGGGCCCCCTCCCTCCTCCCTCTCAAAGGCAAATGTCCAGAAAGAACGGCCTCAGCACATCCCAGCCTGGCTGCTACGTCCCTGCTCCAAAGCCCCCAACGCTAATGCTGCTCACCTCAGTGCCCTCACATCCAGTGGGCCTTCTGGTCATCATGTTACCATTGCCTCCTTCCTGAGACACATCTTCCTCACTTGCCTGTCACTCAGTGTCCTCCTCTGTCTCTGGCTGTTTTTCCTCAGCTCCCTGTAGGCACTCCCTCCTCCATGGGGCCACAGAATGCTGACATCCTGGGGACCCAGTGCCTGGGGCTTCCATGACCACTTGCCGGTAAGGGATAATGCAGTTCTCCAAATCCCAACCCCATGTACTCAGCAGCCTGCTTGCTAGCTCTCCTGGGATAGCCCCATCTCAACACATCCAAAGCAAAGCCCCAATATCCCCACCTCCATCCGGGTACTGAGCCTAGTTCCTCCTCTTGGAAACCATCGCCCTCCCAGCTACACAGCCTTCACATCCATATCCAATCCAACCCACCCCCTAAGTGCTGTCCACTTTGCCACCAAACCTATCCTGAGTCTATCTTTCTCCAGTTGCCCATTTGTGTCCCTTCAAATTTCCTATGTTAAAGTCCTAAGCCCCAATGTGATGGTATTAGAAGTATGACATCCGGGAGGTGATTCAGTCAGGAGGGTACAGCCCTCTTTGAATGGGGTCTATGCCCTTATAAAAGGGACCCCAGAGAACAACCTCGCCCTCTTTCTACCACAGGAGGACACGGAAGAAGACTGTCTGCAACCCAGAAGGGGGTTCTCACCGGAACTTGACCCCATGGGCACCCTGATCTTGGACTTCCATCCTCCACAACTGTGAGAAATCAATGTCTACTGCTTATAAGCCCCACAGTCTCCGGTGCTTTGTTATAGCGGCAGGATTAAGACATGAATCTTTCACACACAGACCATGCTGCCACCAGAGGGTCCTTCTAGATGGGAGATCTGATCTTTTTTCCTCCCTTGCTATGAACTTCACAGGACCTCTGACTGCTCTCAGGATACAGGCAAAAAGTCCCTGAGCCTCCAAAACACAGTGTTCCTGTTCAGAGATATGTGCCTGTAAGGAGACATGCAGAGTGTCGCCGGCCTCTGTCATCCCAACGTCAGCAGACCCCAGAGTCTGGGCTCCCGGCTGCCGGCTCCCACCCCAGGCTGCTCAGGTGCCGGGAGCCCAGCGCATTACCCTTAGAGAGCAGGTTTTACCCTGAGAAGTGAACGTGAATCAGGCCCACCCTGGGTTCAGGGCAAGTTTTCTAAATGACTCTGAAACTTCAGTTCTCTTTAATCCCCAGAAGAAAAGGGCACACAGAGCCAAGACGCCTCAGGACGGAGCGTGTGCATCATGCTTTCATGGGAACAAACCTCAGCTCTGTGGACTTGAAAATAAAGCTCCAAAACAGGTCATAGCGTGCGTGCATTTGTCTACACTGTCTGTCTGAAGAGCCACGCCCAGGGGCACACACATCAGACTCACACGTGGGGAAACTGCAGGTGCGGAACTGCTGTTGTCTCTTCCACACCAGCGCCACGGCTCCTGCACTCAAGCCGAGTTTATAAAGTGCTTTACTTTTTTTAACGTTTATTTATTTTTGAGAGAGACAGAGAGAGACAGAGCATGAGTGCAGGAGGGGTAGAGAGAGAGAGAGAGAGGGAGACACAGAATTCGAAGCAGACTCCAGGCTCTGAGCTGTCAGCACAGAGCCCGATGTGGGGCTCGAAATCACGAACTGTGAGATCATGACCTGAGCCGAAGTCAGATGCATAACCATCTCAGTCGGATGCCTGAGACACCCAGGCATCCCTTCACAAGGTGAACTATTCTGAAGTTTGGAATAAGCCTATTAGTAATAACAGGCCCTAGCAGCTCCCAACTTAGGAAGGCCCCAGGTCATATCCATGGAACGGTGGGGGCCCTCCCATCATGACCCCACTGCCCTGGGGACCCCCTCTCTTTCTCCCCCCTGACCCTGACAGCCTCCGCAGCAGCCCCCAGAGGATGTACCCCTTCCTCTTGGGTGCTCAGGTGGTTTACTCCAGGGATCTCTGATAACACTTGTGGAAGCCTCTAGCAAACCCTTGGGGAACCAAGCCCAAGGCCCCAGCCCTCAGACCCCAGCACTGTCTGCAGAAGCCACTGATGCCTCAGGACCTCCCTGGTACTCCCCAATAGACGACACTCTGGGGACTTCCACAGGTTGCTGGCAACACCTCTCGGCAGGCAGCTCTGTCATCTATGTCTGGAGGAAAGAAGACTCTCCTGATGCAGAACCAAGAGAAGGGGCCCCTTCAGGAGACTTGGGTTGGGGGCTGGGTAGGGGGAGAGACATAACAAAGGAGGGCCCCTTTCCTCCAGTGTCCACCCCAGTATCTGGAGGAGGCAGAGCTGCCCTTTGGGGTGACCTCCCACTACATCCGTTTCTGTGGGAAAGCTCTTCCCACACAGGTGACATGCTGCATCTGGAGGAGGCTGCCTGTGACTGTGGCGGAGGGTGGCCAAAGTGCTCCACAGCCTCAGGGAGTCAGCGAGGGCAGAGGGAGGATGGGTGCAGGGGGCCCCATGCGGGGGCCTGAGGGCCTGGTGGTGGGAGGGACTGAGGGTGGAGATTGGGAGCTGAGGTAAGGTGAGCTGGAGGGTCCGGGGGATACCCTAGTTTCTGGTAGGTCTATTGACTCCCCCTTTCAGTGCTTAAAAGACACCTAAGAAAAGCACACCGACCCCTGATGCATGTACAGATCAAACTTTCTCATGCCACTGTTACCGCTACCTTCCCCAAAGGTCAGGGCCAGCGGCCGTCCTCTGTTTTAAGATGGTGACTTCTCCAGCCCAGCTTACCCACATTCCTCCCGGGGCACCTACTCTGGCTTCCAGTCCAGTCGGCACTGGCTCTGGTGGAAAGAACCAGCCCATCACAGGCACCTGGGTGGTGGGATCTCTGAGGGCTCCTCCCAGACCCTTCTCACCGGAAGTCCAGCATGGATCAAGAAGCCCACCCCCCACACACATATGCACACATACATCCATTGCATGCACATGCACACACATGAACGCCTGCAAAACCTCTCACCCAGGAGCAGCGCTTGTGGCTCTGGCCCACAGGGCCACAGCTCAACACTGGGCCTGTGCACCCACTGGGGAGTCAAGATGAAGTGGCCGCCATGGCACCTGGGCCAGCAGATACAATGTGGTGCTTTCTGCAGGCAGGCACTTTAAATTATCAAGGTAATAAAGCACCTATATTACCACAAGCCCAAACACAAGAGAAAGAGGAGTTTGAAGACAATGTCGAGACCCAAGAGGAAGGTAATCCACCCTGCATCTCCTGGAGTGTGGCCCTGCTCTGTGACCAGCGTCTTCACCTTCGTGGGGAGAGTGACAGCGGAGACCCATGGCTGAGGCCTCTCAGAGAACCAGAGACAAGCAGGGCCACCCAGGAGAGGGGACTCACCTCTGAACCTGCAACTCCTCGGGCCTCTGACCCCAGGACCACTCACCCCAGGGCCCATGAATGGTGCAGTAAGGCAGAGCCAGGGTTTAGCAGCACACCAAGCACAGAGAAGGGCTCACCAAGTCATGTCACGGTCATGACTATTTTAATATTGCAACAAGGCCTGGGGGATCTGTGCCAGGCGGGGCAGGGAACTGACCGGGCCTCCCGATTCTGCAGAAAGGGAAGTCACCTGCCCCTCCCCCTCTGTGTTGAGGGCCAGGCTGTGTCTCTAGGGCTGGGACAGCCATGACAATGACTCAGACTAAGGCTGGGAGATGCCCTCTCTCAGAAAGTTGGGTAAACAAAGCAAATGAAAGAAAAAGCAAGGTCTTTTCAGACAAGAAGTAAAACCTGCTGTGAGTTGACAGGGACCCAGCCCAGCTTTGATGAGGAAGGGAAAGGCTGCTCTCAGAAGCTAAGAGGAGCAGACACCCGGATGATGTGAGGGGAGATACTGGAAAAGGAGTGTGTTTTCTGGGGTGTTCTGGGAAACCGACACCCTCCTTTGTGCCATTTGGACGGACATATCTCTCTCCCCATCTCTTTCTCTTGCCTCTGTTTACTCACCAGCAAAATGGGCTGAGGGGGAATTCCTGATTTCTACCTCCTTAGGGTTTTTGCGAAGTTAAGATTAATAGGATGAGCTTCATAAACACTGAAAGCATATAAAGTACGAGGCATTAATTGATGAATTCGTAGCTTTTATTTGCACCTAACTCGAAAGACAAGTCATAGATGGCACTTAGCTGAGACAGGGCCTCAAGCACCAGATGAGGGAGGCAGCAGCGATGCCAGCAGGCAGTGTCCAAGGCCAGCTAATGCGCTCACATGACCTTGTGGGCAGGCTGCCGGACAGTGCACCCAGGCTCACAGGACTAAGGGATGCCATGGCCATGCTGATATTAAGTGACAAAGCAGAGACCAGACCCAAAGGCAGCCACATCCCAAATGGTGGCCTCATCGTCATCAGCATAAGGAACCTCCCAGCTGCAGGTAACGAGTGGTGCAAACTTCTTCCAAACCCTCAACCCGATGGTACAGGGGGACATGGCAGGTCATTTAAAATACCCAAAGCTTCAGCACATGAGGACAGAGAGAGGGAGAGAAGAAGACCCCAAGTAGCTCCTTCTGTGACCAGAATCATGCTCAGAGACCTGAGGCCTACAGAGTCCCCAACTCCATCTGAAAGATTCTGCCTCAGTGGACCCAGAGTGGGGTCTGGAAATCTGCACTATACACCCCACCAGGTCACACCGAAGAGCAGCCAGTGTGGGGATACCTGATCTCCAGCACACAAGAACTCCTCCTTCCAGCCATCTTAAAAGCAAAGCCCTCTGGGAGGCCAGGCTAGCACCAGCTTTATCACACAGCCCCAGGTCCCAAGGGCAAGACTCCCACCTGCTCCTTCCATCTCAGGTGCCTTGGGCCTCGCTCTGGAGATGACAAACTTTCTCTAGCTGGCCAGGGCTGGGGGCACCAAGGGAGGGGAGGAGGGGATGGGAGAGAGGTGGCTGCAGAATGGGGAGGGGTATGGAGGGAGGAATCTCTCCTGTCTCCATCAGCAGCCCTGGTGTGCACTGCATGGGGAACCGGCACCTGTCACCAGCTAGGGAAGGAAGATTGCACCCCGCAGAGGGCAAGGGGACTGCCAATAATACAGCAGTACCTTCCACCCTGCCGCTCAGGGCTCCTGACTGAAGTATGTGCATTTTTACTATCTCACCCCATCTTCCTCTCAGGCCTCATTCTCTCCAGTGAGTGTGGTTCCAAGTGCCCATCATTTGCCGAGGGTTGCCCCACTTCCGGGCCCAAGCCACCCGTCCTCCATGCAGTGACCATTACTGACCAGTAGATGGTGCTGCTGTGCTCTGTGGGAAAGTCTGGGTGGTTCTCCTAGCCTGGGGTAATGGCCCACCCACACCCTGAGCCAGCACCCAGGGAAGGCCTGGGCCTGGGAAAGGGTCCTCATGACCTATCTGTGGGGTGGGAGTCGAATGGCACTCCGTGGAGCCCATCCCTGGGGGTAGGAGGTAGGCCTTGCCTTTTGAATTGACTCCCACCCTCTGAGGCCACTGTCTTTTACCAGTTCCCAGGGTGACCTTGGGCAGCTCGCCAGACCTTTCTGAAGTTCATTTCCTGTTTAAATCTATGCCCCTGAGTAGATATATTAGAAGCTGGCCCCATTTCCCCCACCACTGGAATGAGCCCCACCAGATCAGGGGGCATAGACTCCTGTGTGTGAGGACACCCCGTGCCGGGCAGTGGGGTCCACCACCAGCACCCATAGATGCCTGCTCCCTGGGAAGAAGTCAGTGAAAAATTCAGGTCCAACAGATCCCCACCTCTGCCACCTCCCTCTGCTGGAGGTTTTTGTCATTCCTGTTCTTTTTTTTTTTTTTTCCAAAAAGGAAACAATACAAAACAAAACGGTGCCTCCAGCATCCTGCCTGCCTGTCAGACCCACTCCTACCTGCACATTTATTAGGAAGCGGAGAAGAGTGGCCGGTGTGGGGAGGGGGGTATTTCAGTTCATAGACACTGCTCTCAACTCCAATCACGAAATGCGGAACCAAAAATCAAACAGCTTCATTACAATACTAAAGCAGCTGTCCCTACATGTTTCAGCACAAATTGCTCTAATTTGGCCCAACTCTTGAACTAACCCTATGCCAAGACCACCAGAGGGAGACAGAATGACAAAAGAATAAAGAGAGGTTTAAAGAAGATCTCATCTCCTCAGAGAGTGATTTTTCCTTTTTTATTTTCTTGTTATGACATATATTATACAAACATAAGTGAATGTAGAATGTATCTGCCAAGTTTGGACAAAGAAGAATAGGGCGCACCAGGTTCCTTCCTGCTGGGGAAGGCTCCATATGAAAACATCTGTTGGAAAATCTAAGCCCTGCCGACCTCGCTAAACAGGGAAGGGGTGGGGGGTCCCATAGAGTCAGGCCTTGGAGCCCTGTCCCTGACACCTTTGGGGGAATGATCATGAGGTGGGTGGTGGACAGAGGCTTCAAACCAATAGCCTGGCCCCACGTGATCACATCAACTCCAAGACCTGTGCTGCCTTCTTCCTGTCTTGGAGGCAGGGGGCAGCCGGGTAGAGCCAGAGCACAGCCAAGGATGGGAGTGTGGGTGTGCAACTGGAAGGTCACCGAGTAGAGCCCCCACCCCTGATACACCACACCTCTGGGTGTCACAAGGTATAGTTTCACTCGGTCATCAACGACTCCTGAAACTGATCTCACTGTTCCAATTTTACAAATAAGGACAGTACGCATGGGGTTGAATGGGTTTGCACAAGACCACTGCCACTGATTCAGGTACTAAGCATTTTTGAGTATGAGGACAGAAAACATGGCACTCATAGGCTGACATCAGTCCCACAGTCACCAAATAAATGCATCAGGATGGCCCATGATAAATGCCACGGAGGAAGGACACTGTGCCAGGGAAGAAGCAACAGGGAAGCCTGCCCTCTAGAGGAATTTGGGGCAGCTGCTCTTTGAGCTCAGGTCTGAAGGATGCAAAGGAATAAAAAAAAAAAAAACAGAGAAGAGAGCTTTCCAGGCTCAGGCAAGAGCAGGTGCAAAGGTGCTGGGGTGGCAGAGTACAGCACCTTACAAGAACTACAAAATGTTCAAACTGCCCAGGTGTATGGGGTACAAGTTGAGGCTGCAGGGAGAGTGCCAGCCAGTCATGAGGGTCCTAGAGCTAAACCAAGTACTGTCACTACAGAGTATTGGTCAGGGAAGTGGCCTGATCACTCTGTTTTTAGAAAGCAACTCTGGCTGCAGAGGTGCAAACCACAGAGGGGAAGAAGGGAGAGCAGCTGGGAGGCTACTTCAGCTGTCCTAGCAAGTGAGTGATAGTGATGGTGATGGTGATGGTGACGGACGGTGATGGTGATGGTGATGGCGATGGTGATGATAGTAATGGTGATGGTGATGGTGATGGTGATGGTGATGATGGTGATGGTGATGGTGATGGTGATGATGGTGATGGTGATGGTGATGGTGGTGATGGTGATGGCGATGGTGATGATGGTGATGGCGATGGTGATGATGGTGATGGTGATGATGGTGATGTTGATGATGGTGATGGTGATGGTATGGACAAGGGTAATGATGATGCCAGAGAGACAGCGACAGACTAGATCCATTCGGGAGGTTCGATTCACAGTCTGGAATATGAGGTGAGGATTAGGAGTGCTGGAAAGCAGGTTGTGTGACTGGATGGACAAAGCTCAGCTCACTGAGGAGGGGACCCTGGGAGGAGGCTGGGCTTGGGATTCTGGGCAAATCTAGATGCAGGAACCTGAGCTTCTTCCTAAGAAGCTCAGGAGGCAACTGGCCTCAGCAGTCCTAATGAACTGTGTGTCGGTGGCAGGTGAAGCTGCAGACACAGCAGAATCCTTGGGGGTAGGTGTGGGGCAGGTGGGGAGAGGGCCCAGGACCCAGCTCTGCCGAGATCTAGCACTCTGTGCCCGGGGCGGGGGGGGCATCCCCAGCTGTTCCCAAGCTGGCAGGAGGAGAAAGGAGCCCTCACACTTCAGGTGCATAATGAGCAGGAACCCAGCAGTGATCTTAGAGAGATGCTTCGGAGAACAGCAGGGCAGGGTGGGAGCCAGTCAGGGAGGTGTGCAGAATGAGGCAACCATTCCCAAAGTCTGGTGTAGAAAGGTGGAGTGGTGGCTACGGACACATGCAGGTTGGGACAGATGCTCTCAGAAGCCAGCAGAGGGGAGAATGGAAGATACAAGAGAGAAAACACGTCAGATCCAGTGAGGGCCAACAGCGCAGACAGGGACTTGGTCTCAGCTGGGAGGAGGGGCTGCAGCCCTCTGAGGAGAAGCTAGGAGCAGGCAGAGTGCCAAGGCCACATGCCAGGCAAGCCACGGAGATGAGCGCAAGAGCTGGCCCAGGGAAGGTGTCAAGAATGGGTGAGGAGGGGCGCCTGGGTGGCTCAGTCGGTTAAGCGTCCGATTTTGGGTCAGATCATGATCTCACAGTTCGTGAGTTCGAGCCCCGCGTCAGGCTCTGTGCTGATAGCTCAAAGCCTGGAGCCTGCTTCAGATTCTGTGTCTCCCTCTCTCTCTGCTCCTCCCATGCTCATGTTCTGTCTCTCTCTGTCTCTCAAAAATAAATAAAAACATTAAAAAAATTAAAAAAAAAAAAGAATGGGCGAGGAGGTGGGAGGGGATGAACCTCAGAGTTGTGAAATGGGACCTCAGGTCAGACTTCTCCCTACAGATCTGGGGCGTGGTCTCCAGGCTCTGGAAGGGTTCCGCCTGCCCTGAATACCACCCTGCCACCACCACCATACCAGTGTGTCCCAGAGCCAGAAACCCCTGCACTGCCATGGGCTGAGCTGTGCTCCCAAGAAGCCTCTGTTAAAGCTGACCCTGTAAGAAGGATGATATACATGAGAAGATGCTGAGAAACCAGAGCCCTGGGACATTCACTGGGGAGAGGACATGCCTGGGGCTGCAGGACAGGCTGGGTCATCACTGAAGGAAGGATTTGAAAGTTCTACAGTGTGGAACACTAGGCACCCAATAAGTGAGATGAAGTCATTGGCTGCCAGGAGGAAGAGAAAGAGTCAAGGAAGATCAAAGCCAACTCAACATAGTACACAGATCTGCCCAAGACAGGTCTTAAGTATAAGCTTGTACTTAGGGAGAATTATATCCCATAAAAAGGAAAATTAATATAAAACCCAGAAAAAATGGGGAAAGGCATAGACAAAGCTGCTCCCTGCAGCACTATTTATAAAAGCAAAGCCCTGGGGCACCTGGGTAGCTCAGTCGGTTAAGCATCCAACTTCGGCGTAGGTTATGATCTCACGGTTTGTGAGTTCAAGCCCCGTTCTGGGCTCTGTGCTGACAGCTCAGAGCCTGGAGCCTGCTTCGGATTCTGTGTCTCCCTCTCTCTCTGACCCTTCCCTGCTCATGCCCTATCTCTCTCCCTCAAAAGTAAATAAACATTAAAAAAAATTTTTTTATAAGAGCAAAGCCGTGAAAACTCCCTAACCTTCCCGCAGAGGGGATATCCATCCATACAGTGGAGGTCTACGGAACAGCACAGAATACCTCTACTTACTGGTCTGTGTTGTGTGGAACTTTGGAAAAACCTCCAGGGTTTAGTGTTAAATGTAAAAAGCAAGATGGAGAAAAGGGTGTCTAACTCATTACCATTTATCTAAGAAAGGGGAAGAGTTACCTAAGATAATTAAAATATGTGAAATATTAAAACTGGTTATCTCTACTGGAAGGAAAGGATTTGGGGGGTACGATAATAGGTAAAAAGCTACACAGTTTGCATACACCCTGTTTTGTATACTTGAGTTTAAAACCATGTAATTATTTTATATAATTATAAAACCAAATTCAGTGAAAAAAGCAAATTCCTAAGAATTAAAAGAAAAATGTATGTAAATGTATATGCATTTGTGACATAATAATGAAGAGAAGAACTATTCTGAGTGATTTTAAAACACAGTAAGTTGACGGCACATCCCTTCTGGGCTATCCTTTAAAGACCAAAGTCAATGCAAATGAATCTTGAATCATATCTATAATCACATGTCCTTGGCAATGTTGGTCTTGTTATTCTGAGACTATTGTATGATTGAAGAAATAAAACAGATGCAGAATTATGTTGATGTCCTTGAGAATGGGGATTTGGGGCATATGAAAAAGAAAGTACAAATGTAAAAACACTATAGTACTGATAATATGAATCAAGATGCATTTTATCTGAAAATCAGCATGAATCATGATGTGCTTTATTTTAAAAACATACAGTATATTGGTTACCTATATACATGTAACAAACGATCCCAAAACTTAGCACCTGAAAGCAACAAATATTTATTATCTTAGTTTCTGCAGGTGGGGAATCCAGGGGCAGCTGAGCTGAGCACTTCTGGCTCAGGAGCTCCCCCAAGACTGCCGCCATTTAGAACAGGGGAGGCTCCACTTCCAAGTTCACTTATGAGGCTGTTAGCCAGAGGGAGACGTTAGCAGGATCTAGATTTCCCAACTGGTGTTGCAAATGAAGGCTTCTGCCATTTCATATACTAATATAAATTTAATGTGTGCCAAATAAAAATGTCAATAGGAACTTTTATTGTGTAACGAGACAAGCTAATTCTAAAGTTTCTTTGGAAAAATAAATATGCACGAGGATCCAGGGAAGTTCTGAACAGGGATGACAGTGAAAGAAGACAGAAATTAGCCTTCTGGTAATAAAATGCACAGTAAATCCCCAGTTAAATAAAGCAACCTAGTTCTGGGACCTCAGTGGAGATCCAGAAACAGACCCAGATGTATATGACAATTTATTGGATGATAAAGGCAGCATTTCATTTCAGAGAGGACAAATTCATGGAATAGTTCTGGCACAAATAGCTATTTGGAAGAAAATGCTTAAAATGTAACTCTTTCTGGATCTATATACAAAAATAAATTCCAGATAAATCAAATATGTAACTCATTAAAATAAAATCACAAAAGTTCTATAAGAAAAAAAATAGTGGTAAGAGTGTAAAGGTCATACTAATCTCAGAAACTTAGTTAACTTCAAAGGAAAAAGATGTATACAGTTGACTAATAAAATGTTCAGCAAAGTAAAAATATGGAGGTTCCTCAAAAAGTTAAAAATAGAACTATCCTATGATCCAGCAATTGCACTATGAGGTATTTACCCAAAGAATACAAAAGTACTAATTCAAAGGAGGGTACCTGCCGGGACCCCTGATGTTGATGGCAGCATTATCTACCATGGCCAAATTATGGAAAGAGGCCAAGTGTCCACTGACTTGATGAATGGATTTAGAAGATGTGGGGTGTGTGTGTGTGTGTGTGTGTGTGTGTGTGTGTTTGTGTAAAATGGAATATTACTTAGCCATAAAAAGAATGAAACCTTGCCATTTGCAATGACATGGATGGACAAGATAGAAGGTATTATGCTAAGTGAAATAGGACAGTTAGAGAAAGACAAATACTATATGATTTCACTCATATGTGGAATTTAATTTTAAAAAAAAAGGAGCAAAGGGAAAACAAGAGAAGTAAACCAAGAAAAGACTTTTAACTATAGGGAACAAACCATAAGTTTGTTGGGGAGGTGGGTAGGGTTATGGGTTAAATAGGTGATGGGGATTAAGGAGTACACTTGTGATGAACGTTGTATGCAAGTTCTGAGTCACTACACCTGAAGCTAATATTACATTATATGTTAACTAACTGGAATTTAAATAAAAAGTTAAAAAATGCAAAAAAGCAAAAGATGACAGTAGCTTTGGGAAAACTTTTACAACATAAATCAAAGGGCAAATTTCCTTTATATGTAAAGAACGGTGCGAATCGGTTAAGAAACACCAAAAATCCGACAGAAGAGTGGGCAAAGGAGACAAACAGACGTCACACAGTAAAATAAACACAAACAGCTTGTAAACATGTGAAATGGCATTCGGCTTTATTTCCAATGGAAGATGTGCACGTAACCTCAATATACCACTTTTCATCCATTGGTCTGGTTAAGACCAAACGGTTGGATGGCATACAGTATTGGTAAACCAGCATTCTCACACACAACTAGGGTGGTGTACCCTGTCTTCCTCTTGGACCATTTCTACCCACGTTGGCATGCTGCAGGCCTGTAACCCTGCTTTATCTAGGAATGGCTTCTATAAGGGAACTCATACATGGACACAGACATATCCATGAAGCTAGTCACTGCTGCACCAACTAGAAGCAACTGAACAGTCCACAGGGGACTCATTAATACCCATCGTACGTCCATGAACCTGAATCTTGGGGAGTCACTTAAAAATCACGTGGTTCTATAGTTGTTATCTCTAAGATGTACCAAGAAATGAAAAAGCAAAGTATAGACCCATTTGTCCCAGTGTAATCTCTATCTTTAAGAAAAGGGCCTACAGTTTTGTGTATGTCCAAGAAATTTCTGGAAGTATTCACAAGAGACTTAACAGTAGCTTCTCTTCCAGAGAGGGTTTGGGGGTCTGGGATGGGCAGATGGAAAAGGGAAAAATACAGGGATGTGGAGATAGAGAAGGGAAATAAGGATTTCCAGAGTAGAATGCATTTTTAATTCTTAGGGATTTAGGCTTCATCTAAGCACTACTCAGAAATATCTTAACAAACCTCCAGTGAATAAAGTTTCTATTTTAAAATCTGTCTAACCCCCATTCACAACTCCATTTGGAAAACTGGAGACGAGATCAAATAACGTTTGTAAAAAAGGAAAGTCATTTTTTTTAAGTTTGTTTATTTTGAGAGAGAGAGAGGTAAAAAGAGAGGGAGAGAGAGAATCCCAAGCAGGCTCCTCGCTGTTAGCACAGAGCCCCAAGCAGGGCTCGATCTCATGAACTGTGAGATCATTACCTGAGCTAACATCAAGAGTCAGACACTTAACTGACTGAGCCACCCAGGCGCCCTAAAAAAAGGAGTAATTCTGGCTTTCATAACTTCCCTTTGGAATGCTCTGGGCCCCTCTGGTCCAGGTTTGCCTTACTCCCATCCTTCCACTAACAGCACCCCAGACACATGCCCACCAGTACCCCAGGCCTGCCCGCTCAGTGATTCAGGAGCCAGGCCCCTCTGACAGGTTGAAGAAGAAAAGATGTGAGCTGCCTTCATTTTAGGAGTCTTAATCTGAACAGGTTCACCTCAAGTGCTCATTTTAAGAGGTCAGATCATAAGTTCCCACTACATGAAAATAACAAAGCGGCTTTATCACTATGAGGGCCCCTAACAGGTGTGAGGGGCAAGCTCAGCAGGGCCAGGGGCCCCCATGTTCTACAAGTGGCCAGCGCACGGGAGAAAGTTGACAAGGTAGAGACAGGTCGTAAGGGACCCCAGGGCCCTGACATCTGAGGACAAACAACGTTCCAGCACAAGCCTAGAGCTATTGGTGGGGTGGGGTGGGGGACATCTCAGGACATCTTGAATAAGCTTTGGCTATTGGATTAGGTGAACAGTGTGGGGAATAGAATACGATCTATCAGCCTCTGTTGTTCTGTCCTAAAGTTGCCACTGTTAGACTCCGTTGCTTGGGACCAACACCAACTTTTCGGTTTTATGGAAAAGCCTTTTCCATATACTCATTCAGAGGTGGACAACCACCTAGTCCACTTGGACTCATGCCACTGCCAGCCTCCATGTCCCTCAGTAGGGGACATCCTGGAGGTCCTGCCATTCCTTGCCACTCCAGGATTTCTCCCCTCAGAGAAGGTGGTGGGTCCTCTCTCCAACGGGCCCCTGCACAAGGGTCATGCTGCAGTGTGTCAACCTTTCTGGTCTGAGAGGAGCCAAGAGGATCAACGGATCCTGGGGTGTTTTCCTGCAGACGGTGGTCATGGGGGTTTCTTCCCTCAGGTGCCTCTGATGAGAAAGGGCTGTGACTCTGAGCCTGAGAGGGGCCAATGTCTCTGACCTCTCGTAGGTTCTCCCGTGGACTCCCTGGAATCTGAACCATGTGCCTTCTCCAAATGAAGGCTTTTCTTTTTCCTCACCTGCTGTATGCTAAGTGTTGCTCAAGCAGTACAATTTGGGGACAATGATCTCGGACTCCCACCTTGGTTCTAATCCCAACTCTGCCACATACTACTTGGTGACCTTGAGTAAATGACTTATGCTCTCTGAGCCTCAGTTTACTCATCTGTAACAGCACCTACCTCTTAGTGGTATTAGGAGGACTGCTGAGTCAGTATATTTAAGAACTATGCCTGGCTCAAGGAAAGAACCCAATAAGAATTCTCCGGCCTCAAGGGCGCCTGAGTAGCTCAGCTGGTTAAGCATCCAACTCTTGATATCAGCTCAGGTCATGATTCATGGTTGTGATATCAAGTCACACATTGGCTCTGCTTTGATGGTATGGAGACTGCTTTGGATTCTCTCTCTCCCTCTCTCTCTGTCCCTTTCCCAATTGCTCTCTCTCTGTGTCTCAAAATAAATAAATAAACATTAAAAAAAGAGGTCCCTGGCCTCATTGTTGATGGTAGTGGTATATGAAGGTGTGTTAAGGAGGCAAGAAACCCCTAGTGAGGAGCTTATGCTGCAAAGTACCCAGATATGGGTCTAAGATCAGCAGCCATAAGACCTTGAATGAGTTCCTTGAACCTCATTTTTCCTAACCAATAGAATGGGGGCAAGCATCTGCCCTTCCTACCATGGCTGACCTGAAGTAGATATAGCACACATCCCTGGCACTGGCACACCCCCAGTCAATGTTAAGATGGTGTCTATTATCATTATATAGTAACTGTTATTATTATTTTTCATTACTATTAACAACGATTAGGTGTGAAATAAGGCATGTACTGGGACTGAAGGACATCCCTCATAAAAACTCCAAGGAGGTTTTCTTCCAGTGCGATTTCTTGACCCAGAAGAGGTAGGAGTCCTGCTTTCCTGTCATAGTTATACTTGGTCTTCTCAGCTAATCAGACTTCCAGCCAGAAAACTGAACAAGCCCTGGGGGCTCCCCCACACTTGAAATTCTTACCAGCTGGCTGGGGTGTAGCACTGGGGTAGGCACTACGGGCTTGCTCTCCCAATACTCATTTCTACACCTTCTCCCCTCTTTTCCTGGAAAGCCAAATACTTGATCCTCCAGCCAACACTGAAGTTGGCCAGGGAACTGGTGATATGGTACACCTCTGGCTGATGAGAGACAAGGAGGAGTCTGTTGAGTAGGTCTTCAAGGTCTTTCAAGGTTCAACTAAACATACAGATTCATGATGTCTCCTAAGTACAAGTAGATATGGGGCTGCTTCCTCAAAAGGAATAAGTCAAGAGCCACAGTTTGCCAGCTGGATTCTTCTGTGAGTGTCCACACAGTTGTCCAGGAACTAAGCAGGAGCCCAAGAGTATGAAACATCCATCGAGGAGAGTGTGTAGAGCCATCCCAATTTAATACCCTTATGTTCTCAGGGGCCAATATCTCTGACAATCACTCCATAGGAATGGCTAACAGGAAATTCTAAATTAAGGTTATCCACACTGGTTTGAGCTGGTCAAAAGAAGCTTTATCCAAACTGAATTGGTTGGGGCATCCAACTTTGTTCTGGTTTTGTTTAGAACAGTATAAGCTGGCACAGAGAAGTGAGTCTTCGGAATGCTAGAAGTGAGAGGTACTTCTCAGAGAACCTGGACATTGACTGTTTCCTGATCCTTCTCTGCCTGCCTCCTCTCCCACTAGGGGGCTGACTCAAGAGCCAGGGGAATCTAATGTCCAAATCATTCCCCGAAGCAGTTTGAGGGAGCTCTGCCCAGATGACACCATGATACTTTGAAAAGTGAGCTTCTGGGACCCACAAGAGCCCTCCTCACTGAAACAGTGTGACTGGTACACCCCATCGTGGCATTCTGACCACCAAGGAAAGTGTACATTTTTCTCTATTTATAACATGTCCAGTCCTCTGAATTAGGAACCCAATCAACCCATACAGAGGTCATGGGATGGGTATTGTCTCTTCCTGCCAATCATTGGGTCCTGAGAAAAAACACGACTAGCCAGTTGGTACTGGAGTTATCATAACCTATCGTGACCTGACAAAAACCAGTTTGATCCAGTTTTAACTCGCTAAAACTTACCTAGAACCACATGTAAACAGCTGGGCAAAACCCATTTGAGCCTACCCATCTGAGTCAAAATGGAATCAAGTCTATTTGTACGGTATAACATTGATTCTGACAGTTCAAAACTGTTTTTAATATCCAGTTTGAGCAACACTGAGCCAACGCAATGCTGAACCAGTTGAAATTGGGTTGAGCGAATAAATTTGTTTTTGACCAGTTTGAATTGGGTTAGCCTGGTTCAAACTAGTCCCTTGAAAGGGAATTGGGGGTGGGATGGGGCTCAGTTTCCCAGGTGTCAGTTCTTTAATAAAAAAGAAAAACAGGGTAGGAAAAGCTTTAAAGTTATTTATCTCTGAAGGTTGATTTACCTTGCACCCATAAATTTTCATAAAAATTAATTACCAGCTTATTGAAAGAATTAATAAATTTCCCACTGTTTATTGTAACACTAGCAAGAGCAGGAAACAGCCTCCTGGCTGAAGAAAGATCCTATTGAAGAGGCTTCTTATGGTGGTGTTGGAGGACCTTCGAAAGGAAGGGCCCAAGGTTCCCTGAAGCCCTTCAGACAATGCAAAGTTGGTTCTGCCAATAGGCAAGTAGGCATGCTCCCCCACACCAGCACGTGGTACAGAACAGATTGGCTTTGGGTTTTTTGATTGAATGCTGAAATGAAATATTAACCCCCTCAAAAAAGACAGGAGAGAGGAGGGAAATGAAGAGTCTAAAAAAGGAGTAACAGCCTGAATTTGGATGCAATTATATCCTCTGTAATCAAAAGTGTTAGATCATAATTAGCTGCTTATACAGACACATTTCAATCTATTAATTCAATCATCAGAGTCGTGTGTGAGGCCATTGCTGAGGGTGTAATTAAATGGGATGGTCTACCGTTCCCTAATCAACTAAATCCCCCCTCCCTCTACAACAATATGGGCTTACAAAGTGCTCGAACAACAAAATGTTTAAGCACCTTTTCTTACTATAACACTGTTTTCACCTTGAAGGTGTGCTTTCAAAACAAGCTTTGCAGGAGAAAACAAAAGTAAAAATACCATTTGCTTGGAGAAAAAAATGCAACTGTTTCCAAAGAGAAAATTCAAAGTCACTTACCAGCCACAAAACTTGGAAATGATGCTACCTTCTTTGTCTGTTAGGAAATATGAAAAAAAAAAAAGAAAAAGAAATAAAAGAAGAGAAAACAAACACATGACAGTTTTAAGTAGATGGACCGTAAAATCTAGGCTGAGTACCATATGTGAAAAGTTAAACCCCACTGAGTAACTGATGTTCCTTAAAAGTCAGCTCCATAAAGCAAACCAATGTCATTCAGGCACCATGGTGTTTAGGCAGGACTTATGGAATCAATTCCCATGAGAAAACATGGGGTACAAAAAGTCATCATCTGAAATTTAGCTTAGCCTACCATTGCTAAAAGAGAGCCTAGAGACCATACAACCAATGGTTCTTCAACTGGTAGGCATGAGAATTACCAGAACCTGTCTTTAGAAGTAAGATAAGGGAGACTGGATACCACTGTACGGGGTGGCCAGAGTTATTTCATCAAAGCTAGAAAATCCCATCCAAACTATGTTCTTCAGAAAAGGGAAATAACTTATTTATTAAGGCCTCATTTTAATAACCTCCATCGAGGCAGCTTTAGTTTATACAGGATTGTTTTTCAAAACCACGTCGTTGGTTTAGAACGGTGGTTCTCAACTGGGATGATTTTTGTCCCCAAGGGGACATTTGGCAATGTCTGTAGACATTTTTGGTTGTCACGGCTTAGGGAGGAGGTTGTGGGCTACTGGAATATAATGGGTAGAGGCCAGAGATATTTCTAACCATCGTATAGTGAAAAGGACAGCCCTTCACAACAAAGAATGTTCTGGTCCGAATGTCAATGGTGCTACTGTTGAGTAACCCTGGCTTAGAACATAACTGTCCGATAGTGAAGTACAATGAGTTTCTGTCAAATTAGGGAGCAGAAATGACCCTCTCCCCAACACACACACCATTAGCAACACATGAACACACAGTGGTATGAGCCTGAATCAGCAGGAAAGAATGTTTCCTTCCTCCTCCTACAGAGACACCCAACTTTTCTTGACTGGAACCGCCCCCCCTTCCCAAGCACTGGGTGGGATGAGAACATCATGGAGAGGGTGAGCAGACCATGATGGGGTGTGTAGGTCCAACATCAGCATCCTAAGCCGCAACTCTCATCCTTGGAGAAAATTACCTCTGGGATGTTGTTATTGTCCACGGGTCCATTGAGATCAGAACGCTGCTGCTTTCTTGGCTGCTCCAAGCCATTGCAAACCTAGACACCAGGAAGTTAAAGATGAGATGGTGCTTTTACATGTAGAGAAATAAACCAAGACCCAATATGATACAATTTTGGGAAATGCATGTGTAGGGAGGCATATGTGTGTACATATACGAGTGTGTGCACATATGGACATAATTTAATTAAACTTTTCTGTAATTAACATGTATTCTTTTATATTTATAAAATGTTTTTGAATCATATTTTCTTTTTTTACCATATGTCACCACACAACATTATTACAATATTATTGACTATATTCCTATGCTGTACCTTTCATCTCTGTGACTTATTTTATAACTGGATGTTTGTACCCTTTAATCCCTTTCATTTATTTGGCCCATTCCACCCTCCCTCCTTACTCTTGAAACCACCAGGTTGTTCCCTGTATTTATGAGTCTATTTCTATTTTTTGTTTGTTTGCTTATTTGTTCTGTCTTTTAGATTCCACATATAAGTGAAACCATATGGTATCTGTCTGTCTGGCTTATTTCACTTAGCATAATACTCTCTAGGTCTACCCATGTTGCTGTAAATGGCAAGATCTCATTTGTTTTATGGATGAGCAATATTTTATTGAATATATATACACCATATCTTCTTTATCCACCTATCTCTTGATGGATACTTGGGTTATTTCCATATCTTAGCTATTGTAAATAATGCTGCAATAAACATGAGATACACATATCTTTTCAAATTAGTGTTTTTGTTTTCTTTGGGTAAAGACCCAGTAATGGAATTACTGAATTGTATGGTACTTCTATTTTTAATTTTTTGAGAAAACTCCATATTGTTTTCCACAGTGGTTGTACCAATTTACATTCCCACTAAGAGTGCACAAGAATTCCTTTTTCTTCACATTCTCACCAATGCTTATTTCTTATCTTTTTGATTCTAGCCATTCTGACAGATATAAGATGATATCTCATTGTGCTTTTGGTTTGCATTTCCCTGATGATGAATGATGTTGAACATCTTTTCATGTGTCTGTTGGACATCTGTAAGTCATCTTTGGAAAAATGTCTGTTCATGTCTTCTGCCCAATTTTTAATCTGTTTTTTTTGGTGTTGAGTTGCAGAAGTTTTTAATATATTTTGGATATTAACTTCCTATTGGATATATCATTTGTAAATATCTCCCATTGAGTAGATATTTACTCAATATCTAAGTAAAACAAAGAGCAGGTTGTCTCTTTGTTTTGTTGATGATTTACTTTGCTGTGCAAAAGCTTTTTAGTTTTTGGTATAGTCTCAATCGTTTATTTTTGCTTTTGTTTTCTTTGCCTCAGGAGACAGAACTAGAAAAATGTTGCTATGACTGATGTCAGAGAGAAATTACTGCCTATGTTCTCTTCTAGGGTTTTTTGGTTTCAGGTCTCACATTTACGTCTTTAATTCATTTTGAGTTTATTTTTGTGTATGGTGTAAGAAAGTGGTCCAGTTTTCCCAGCACCATTACTTAAGAGACTGTCTTTCTCTCTATCATATATTCTTGCCTTCTATGTTGTAGATTATTTGATCATGTAAGCATGGTCTCTTTATTTCTGGGCTCTATTTTGTTTCATTGATCAGTATGTCTATTTCTGTACCAGTAACATACTGTTTTGATTACTACTGCTTTGTAGTGTATCTTGAAACCTGGGATTGTGATACCTTCAGCTTTGTTCTTTCTCAAGATTGTTTTGTCTATTTAGGGCCTTTATGTTTACTGACAAATTTTAGGATTGTCTGTTCTAGTCCTGTGAAAAATGTTATCGGTATTTTGATAGGGATTGCACTGAATCTGTAGACTGCTTTGTATGGGATGGACATTTAAAAAATATGAATTACCATTCTATGAGCATGATATATCTTTCCACTTGTTGGTGTCATCTTCATATTTTGGATCAGATTTTCTAATTTTATTATTATTTTTAGTTGTGGTAAAACACACATAAAATTTGCCATCTTATCCACTTTTAAGTGTGTAGTTCAGAGGCATGAAGTACATTAACATTGTGCAACTATCGCCACCATCCATCTCAAGAATTTCTTTCATCTTGCACAACTGAAATTATGCATGCATTAAACATTAACTCCACATTACTGTCTCACTCCAGTCTCTGGTCATCTCTATGAATTTAACTACTCTAGGGACCTCATATAAGTGAAATCTTACAGGATTTGTCTCCTTGTGACCGACTTATTTCACTTAGCATAATGTCCTCAAGGTTCATCTATGATGTAACATGTATCATAATTTCCTGCCTCTTTAAGGCTGAATAATATTTCACTGTTTATATATATCACATTTTATTTATCAATTTGTCTATCACTGGACACTTGGGTTGCTTTGTCCTTTGGACTACTATGAATAACAATGCTCTGAACATGGGTACAAGTATCTCTTAAAGTTCCTGCTTTCAATTCTTTGGTTATATACCCTTAAGAGGAATTGCAGGTTTACACTATAATTTTATTTTTAATTTTTGAGGAACCACCATACTGTGTACCACTTTACATTCCCAACAACAGTGTCCAAGAGGTGAAATCATATTTCTAAAAAACGTAAATTCTTAGTTTAATGCAAATTCTAAACTCTAGGATCTAAATTCTTGAGTTAATGTAAATTAGTTAATCTCCTACTAGAAAAAACAAAATGCCCCAAGGACAAATCACAGGTCTTCTCTTAAAGAGGACATCAAACCAAAATTTCTTTTACTTCAATTAACAAAATTTAAAGTTTAGGTATCTCTATTTAGTGCTTTGTACCATTCAGAAGATAAAGGCACTAAAATCACTGTCCAAACCCCAAAGGAAGTGTTAGTAAGCCATCATGTGAAGTTCCAGAACTTTCTAGAAATAAATTATCAAGCAGTAACAATATAAGGATATAATGATGGTAATAATGACATTAATTATGTTATAAGTAAGTTTATATTTTTATTATAAATATACACTATACTCATGTTTATTTATAAATTTATTTTTATTTACAAAGTTATAAATAAATGACATTATTCCCCCTCCTTCTCACAGCTGAGAAAACTAAGGCTCCAGGTTTGGCGCTAATGGCTAGTTACCACAGATCCAGAAGCATAGCAAGATGCCATTGCCAGTCTTCTTCTCTGTCTAGATTGTCACTGTTGTGTTCCTTGATGTCATTCAACCTCTCTGGGAGGGCTAGAGAAACTGAAGAGACATGGGCCCACCCCCCTGGCACTGATGGCACCAAGTGGACCAAAGATTCCTAGCTGAGCATCCCTTCTGTGACTACAAAAACCGCTGTGTTCCAGAGACAGTGGGAGGTGGGAAAGACAGGGATGGTTCAGATGGTAGGTGGGAAAAGTGGGACTGGGCTTTAAGCATGGCAAAGATTTCACACGAAGGGGAAAAGGAAGGCATCGCCATTACCTGAGAGAAATCAGAACTCAAGCTAAAGGAAGAAACGAGGCTTTCCTGGAACAGAGGGGATGCAGAGGTGCAGCTGGGGCCCAGGAGGGTCAGATGTCTGGCTGGTCTCTGCTTCCCTAGCTGGAAGCCCAAAACACTATCCCTACCCCAAGCCCTGTGAGCAATCAGACAATGCACATGGACACTGGCCTCCTTCTGCTGTGTAACCCCACGGTGGGGGTCTTTGGGGCTCAGGTCTGCCAGGATTGCTGGCATGCTCCTCTGCTCTTCTTAGCCCTCCTTCTGGGACCTGAACCCATCCTTCCCCAGATGAGAGGGCTGTGATCCACCCAGGAGGCTCTACCCCAGTGGACCCTATGCTGACCAAGTCGAGCTGACAGTGCCCCTTCTTGTATGGTCAAGTCTGGCTTGGGGACCACTGCCACCAGGGTCTTACTGGAGCCAGGCTTGTTTCCCAAACTCTTACTTAGGTCTTTCCTCTGCCCTACTGGCTCTGCACTGCCCACTGTGCCAAGGCACGCCACACAAAATCTCCCAAAGGGGACAATGGGAGCTCTCACCGGAAATGCTGTCCCCATCCACTTTATGTAAAACTCAAATTTGCAACATCCTCTCAGAAAACCTTCTGTTGTCTCTCAAGCTTGGCTATTTCAAGGTCCACTTAGAGCATAGCTGTGTTTTCCCTCTTGATTCCAAGATCTCTAACCTGCTGACTTTCCCTGGGCTGAGTTCACCGACTTCATTTCCTCAAGGCCTGTACTGCCTTACTAGGAGCTGAATGGACACTAGTAATCTCCAAAAACCCTACAAAAAAAAAAAAAAAACCAACCACTGACAAATGAAAATGGGTCAACCACACCTATTGTAGAGTGAATGTCTGTGCCTCCGACAATTTCATATATTGAAACCTAACCCCCAAGGAGACGGGGCCATGGGGCTATAATTAGGATTAGACAAACTCATAAGGATGCCACCCTCATGAGTAGGATCACTATCCTTATAAAAGACCACAGAGAGCTCCTCACCCCTTCCACCATGTGCAGACACAGCAAGAAGGCTCTGTCTATGAACCGGGAAGTGGCCCCTCACCAGACACCAGATCTGCTGTCACCTTGATCTTGGACTCCCTACCCCCACAACTGCAAGAAATACATGTCTCTTGTTTATAAGCCACCCAGTCTATGGGGGCTTTTGTGATAGCAGCCCAAACGGACTAAGATAACACCGCATCTAGAAATGTTACAGCTTGGGGTGGAATCTAATTTTTCTGCCAAAGATGTAGGGCAACAGACTCTCGTCCAGGTGCCAGATCCATTGTGAAGAAAAGACCGCTGCTTATCATATACTGGGTGCCTTTGGCGAATGGAAGAGGTGCCCCTCTGGGGGATGCAGCACCCAAGGGGTTAGGGCTTGGCCAGGAGGGCACAGGCTGGCTGCCCACGCCTGTCCATGGGACACCTGGCATGGAGCCACAGCATGTGGTGACAACGGGCAATACCGGGTCTCAGATCCACTCAGAGTGACAATTTCTTCCCAAAGCTTCTATAGTCTTGACCCTTTCCTCCGTGTCAACATTTTCTCCACTCATCACCATGACAACCACAGTTCATAATAAATAGACAGGGTTGTTTTCAGAGAGGTGGGCTTGGGAGAGCCCATCTGGTGCTCTAATTTCCATCTTGAGGGCAAGGCAGGGGCATGCTTGGCAGTATGGCGCTCATCATCTGAAGTTAACACCATAGAGGCCCAGGTGGATTTGAGGTTCCCAGCATCTTAGAGTGAAGATGCTACTTAAATCCTTTTGTGCAGTCTCCAAGGTACAGCAGCTAGCCACACCTCAAAAAAAGATGCCAGGCAGGGTTACCTCAGTTCTTTCCAGCCAACAAGGACATGAGGGCCTCACCACATAATTGTCATGGGGTATTCCCGCTGTCATAGGCTGGAAGCCACATCAACCATTCGCTGAGAAAAGATGGTGAATGAAATCTGGCAAAGGTGATGGGACCCCTTCCCCAGAGTCCTGAGAACAGAACACAGACCATCATGTGTTCATGTCAAGACCAGAGACAGCTGCTCAGGGCAGGGATGATTTGCCTGCAATAAAAAGATACTAATTTGAATAAATTGCCCTAATAAGAATCTTGGCTCCAGTTGGTGAAAGTAAAGCTAGGATTTTTTAAAAGTGTCAATTCTGATCTTTTCTACTTGATTAAATGGAAAATACAGAAATATAACCCATATTACTTGAGATGAAAAACACCAAACAAGTGCACATGCACTCATGCCATCTGTAATAAAAATCAAACATTTCTAAGAATTCTCCTGAGTGACAAGCATGTTAGGGACACATGGAGAGACAGAGCACCAGCTCAAAGTCAGGCAAGCCACAATCTTACCACTGACCTGTTCTATCTCCCCTCACACATGACTTCTTGTCAGAGAAATCCCAGGCTTACAAATACCTCAGTTAGTGGGTGCCTGAGTGGCTCAGACAGTTAAGTGTCTGACTTCAGTTCAGGTTATGATCTCATGGTTCATGAGTTTGAGCCCTGCATAGGGCTCTGTGCTGACAGCTCAGAACCTGGAGCCTGCTTCAGATTCTGTGTCTTCCTCTCTCTCTGCCCCTCCCTGTCTCTCAAAAATAAATTAGGTAACAGCCTGCTCTGGGAGTCACTTCATGCTCCCTGTTTCCAAAGGCATCGGTCACCCCTACTGGTCTGATGGTCCTCTGTCCTTACTCAACAGAGGTCAGCCAGAACTTGCTGCTTGTTGGGAGCTCCACGTGTGGCCGGGCTGAGAGCATGAGCCACCATGGTCCAACTGAAAGTCTGACTTAGCACACTGAACATTATTCACAAGCCCCTTTATCTGTCCCCTGACATTCAGGTGGCTCAGAAAAATGACAATATTGTTCTTCTTCTGCTCCTCTTACAATTCTGATCACTCCCATGGTATTTGTCTGGAGAAGAATGAGAGCTTGGATGAAGTATTTATTCTTATAATAGTCATCCCCATGGGGGTGATCATATCTCTCTGAAGCCAATCTGTGGCTTAAAAGAATCATGACAAGATCCATTAGGGAAACCAGCCAGTCGGTTTATCTTTTAACATCTCCTGGCTGGGCCTATGAATGGGAGGGGGAAGGAAGGTTCCCTCCTTATGCTCCCTCTGCTCTGCCCCCATCCATATTCCATGGGACATACCTATACTCAACAATTCATCATTTGTCTGAAGTTCAAGCTTAACTGGGTATCTTCTTGTTATTTACTAAATCTGGCAGCCCTACCTGGGGTTCCACTGAGCCCCACATGGCACACTCAGGGCCTGGTCTTGTTCTCTGTGCCTGGTCTGCAAAATGTCCCCTACCACTGACCACCAGGACCGCCTAGCACATCTTCAACTTTGTCATTCACTCTCTTCACTGAAGCTTCATAAGGGGCAGGTGGTGCCTGTGGTGCTTGGCCCAGCCTTTCAGAGCAGAAGCAAATTTTTCTAACCTGGCTTCTGCACTTCAACCTTTCATGAAGCACTGTCCAAAGGCTGCATCCACAAAACCAGTTCCAAGCAAGCAGCACCTGCTGGGTATCCTGTATGGCACTGGGTGCCTGGCATCAAGGACAGGAGGACACACACAACAAAGATCTCGACCCAGGGCATCTCCCCATCCAGCCTGGCAGAGCTCAGCAGCCTTGCTAGCTGCAGTCCCCCTGTGGGGCAAACCAGAGAATGAGAAAATACATGGGCAAACAAGGGCAGTTTCTATGTGATCAAGTCTGAAGGGCTCAAGAGGTAAGCCCAAGGGCTGAGCCATTAAGGCTTAGGGGCTATTAAACCTGTGCCATTTGAGTGCAGCCGGGATCCTAGGGCATTGCCGGTGGACACATAAACGTTCACCATGCTGGAAAACGCTTTATGAATCCTTAAAAAGTTAAACACTGAATGCCTATGCGATCCAGGAATTCCACCCCAAAAAAGAGCCGAGAACAGCTATCTGCACAAAGCCTTGTACCCAAATGTTCACGGCAGTGTTACTGACAACAGTCAAAAGGCAGAAACACCCCAAATGTCTTTCAATCAGTGAGTGGAGAAAGTATAGTATAGTGTGTATTCCCTTCAATGGAATATCACTCAGCCATGAAAAAGGAATGAAGTCCTGATGCATGCCATAACCCTGAAAATGCGGGTGAACCCTGAAAATACTATGCTAACTGAAAGAAGCCAGACCCAAAAGATCACATACTGTGTGATTCCATTCGGATGAAAATGTCCAGAAACAGGCACATCGGTACACCGAGAAAGCAGATTTTGCATTGGTAGGGGCTGGGGGGAGGGGAGGATAGGGAGTGACTGCTTAGTAAGTATGGGCTCTCCTTTTAGGGTGATGAAAATGTTCTGGAGCTATTTAAATAGTGGTGGTTGTACAATACTGTACTAAATGCCGCCACCATGCTGTATACTTTAAAATGGTCAAAATAGTACATTTTATTTCATAGATGTATCACTACGATTTAAAAATAATGCGGAGGGGCGCCTGGGTGGCTCAGTCGGTTGAGCGTCCAACTTCGGCTCAGGTCATGATCTTGCGGTCTGTGAGTTCGAGCCCCGCGTCGGGCTCTGTGCTGACAGCTCAGAGCCTGGAGCCTACTTTGGATTCTGTGTCTCCCTCTCTCTCTGCCCCTCCCCCGCTCATGCTCTGTCTCTCTCTGTCTCAAAAATAAATAAACATTAAAAAATTCTTTAAAAATAATGTGGAAAGAATAACCTGAAGAATAACTGAAGAATAATAACCTGAAGGTCACTGCCAGCTTGTGCAGGACTAACCTTCTTCCTGGGGACAAAAGCCAAGAGAAAGGAGGGTGGGCCCAGGGAAGGACGTGGGCCATCCAGATGGCACAGAGATTCTTCTCTCCCAGTCACCTGCCTCACACCCTGGGATGTCACCCTCGGATTCATTTGTGGAAAAGGAGAGAAATCCACCTCTTAAAGCAGTGTGTGCTATGGAACTAGGGAGTCTTCCATTTGGTTGTGATCAATTCTTAAAGGAGAAAACCAACGACCTCCCCTTTCTAAAACTGTGGCTGGCCGCCACCATGGCTGCTTCTCCCATAGGGTCTCTAAGTTTGCTGCAAACATTGGCACATTTTCCCATCCTGCTCCTTTAACGGCAAGAAGCCCTGTGTGAGCAGAGTTTCATGACAGCAGCCCTCCAAGGCAGAAGAACAGTCTCTTGGCTTTATGGCAGGCTCTTGCATTTGCTCAGGAGGCCTGAGGTCTCTCCCACACCCAGCCTAGAGTCCTGCACTCACATTCTGAGAAAGTTAGATTGACAGCTGAAAAATTAAGAAAACAGGGCACGTGGGTGGTTCAGTTGGTTGAGCATCTGACTTTGGCTCAGGTCATGATCTCATGGTTTGTGAGTTCAAGCTCCATGACGGGCTCAGAGCCTAGAGCCTGCTTCAGATTCTGTGTCTCCCTCTCTCTCTGCCCCTTCCCCATTCACACTCTATCTCTCTCTCAAAGGTTAAGAAAAAATTTAAAAAAAAAAAAGAAAAATGAAGAAAATTAAGGTGCGTAAATTGAAAGGAAATCAAATGACCAATACTAAGTCAATGTTAGAAATCCATTCCCAGGGCATTTCTTTCTTTTATTTCAAGTTCTTATTTAAATTTTAGTTAGTTACATATATGGTAAAATTGGCTTCAGGAGTAGAAGTTAGCAATTCAGCACTTACATACAACACCCAGTTGCTCATCACTACAAATGCCCTCCTTAATGCCCATCCCCCAATGGCCCATCCCCCACCTACCTCCCTCCAGCAAACCCTCAGTTTGTTCTATTGTTAAGAGTCTTCTATGGTTTGCTTCCCTCTCTCTCTTCTTTCCCTCTTCCTCTATGCTCATCTGTTTTGTTTCTTAAATTCCACATACGAGTGAAATCATATGGTATTTATTTTTCTCTGAGTGACTTGCTTAGCATAATACACTCTAGCTCCATCCACTTTGTTGCAAATGGCAAGATTTCATTCTTTTTGAAATTTTTAATGTTTATTTTTGAGAGAGAGAGTGAGCGCATGGATGGGGGAGGGGCACACAGAATCCGAAGCAGGCTCCAGGGTCTGAGCTGTCAGCACAGAGCCTGACGCGGGGCTCAAACTCACAGACCACAAGATCGTGACCTGAGCCAATGTCTGACACTTAACTGATTGAGCCACCCACGGGCCCCAACATTTCATTCTTTTTGATGTCTGAATAATATTCCATTGTGTGTATGTATATATATATATATATGCCACATCTCCTTTATCCATTCATCAGTCAGCCTAGAGCCTAGAGCCTGGACATCTGGGCTCTTCAGAGTTTGGCTATTGTTGATAGTGCTGCTATAAACATCGGGGTGCATGTATCCCTTTGAATCAGTATTTATGTATCCTTTGGGTAAATATCCAGAAGTGCAATTACTAGATCATAGGGTAGTTCTATTTTTAACTTTTTGAGGAAGCTCCATACTGTTTCCCCCAGTTTGCATTCCCACCATCAGTGTAAGAGGGCTCCCCTTTCTCCACATCTTCACCAACATCTGCTGTTTTCCAGGGGCATTTTCTAGATTTGACTTCTACTCATCTATAGAGGCCACCGTTCCCAGCACGGAACTGCTATGGCCTGTTTTCTGTTCTCCTAACACAAGGACTAATTTGTTTCAGTCAATATTATTAGTCTGAAGTAATAAACAACTGCCTAAGAGAGCAAACACTAAAACAAAGTGCTACGATTCGTAATTTGAAAAATAAGTTTAACCAGCTAATAATATGTAATGACGATACCGGCAACACAGTTAGCTTTTATTAAATCCACCTGTTTAACTTCTATGATTATACAATGTAGAATATTTGGTTTTCCTAACACTGAGGTTAAGGAGAGAAAGTAGAATTAGCTGTTGTTTTAATGATATATTTGACAATGCATTTTTATTTGAATGATACAAACAATGCAGGACTTTAGCTATTTTCCTTAAAGATGTGCAGACCCACTGCCTTGTGACCACATGCACCAGTGTCCACAGGCTCAAATGAGTGTGGTCAGCTCATCTCTACTTCAACAACACCAAACTGGTGGTGACTGGCCAAAACATGTATGTCCGTGTTCCTCTGATACTTGTTATACAGGTTCAGATTGGCTCAACTTGGTTTTAGATGACTCAGGTTGGCTTAGGTGAGTAAATGGGCCAAGAGCCTTTTCTTTCTTGTGTTTCTTTTCTTTCTTCCTTCCTTTCTCTCTTTCTCCCTCACTTTTCCTTCCTTCCTTCTTCTCTCCCTCCCTTCCTTCCTCTCTTTCTTTATACTGTGGTAAATATCCATAATATAAAATTTATCATTTTAGCCATTTTTAAGTGGACAATTCAGTGGCAAGAAATGCATCCACATTGTTGGGCAACCAATACCATCATCCACCCACAGAACTTCTCATGTTCCCCAACAGAAACTCTGCCCCCATTAAATACTAACTCCCCTTTCCCCCTTCTCCCAGCCCCTGCAGCCTCCATCTACTTTATCTCTATGAATTTGATTATTCTAGGGACCTCACAGAAGTGGAATCATACAGGATTTGTCTTTTTGGGACTGGCTTACTTCACTAACTGTAGTGTCCTCAGGGTGCATCTATGTTGTAACAAGTGTCAGGATTTCCTTCCTGACAGCATAATATTCCACTGCATGTCAAGGTCTTTTCTTTTGTACTTTATCATTATGACTGTGGCATAGAAAACAATCCTCCCACAAATAGCAAAAAAGTACCATGCCATGATTTCTGAATATGGGCCAAACTGCCCATAGTTTAGATGACTTGGAATTCTTTGAATTCATTATACGTCATTCTTCTTGGCATTTAAAAGAGGGTTGGAGATTAAATATTAATGAGATATTAGGCAAGAAAAACCTTGGACAACATAAGAGACTCTTAAATACTAAGAACAAACCGAGGGTTGAGGGTGGTATGGGAAGAGGGAGAGTGGGTGATGGGCGTTGAGCATGGCACGGGTTGGGATGAGCACTGGGTGTTGTATGGAAACAAATTTGATGATAAAAAAAATTTAAAAAAAAAAAGAAAAAAAGAAAAGAAAAACCTTGGACAGCAACTTCACTTCCTAACATCTCCCATAATTTGCAAATTTGATGCAGCAAAAAGAGCCCTGACCTGCCATTGGTCTTGTTTCTGGAGCAGGTTTTGAGGACTGGTGGGTGGCTAGATTATCCTTCCTCTCTTGAAGATTAATGTTCATCTTTCTCAAAGTGACTAATGTGCTATTTTTATATATTTGGGCCCAAACAAATGAATGAATGAAGCAGGGGATAGATCACAGTGAGGAAGAGCTTCTATTTTCATGACTAGAAAAAAAGGAAGCAGCAGCAGAAGTGGTCAAAAGAACCCAGAAGCCCCTGAGATACCTGGCATGGGTATGGCATGATCCAGGTCTAAGCCTGTCTGAAGAAGACACCTGGGCAGGTGACTCCACATTGTGGTGCATCATGGTCAAAGCCAGCAGACCCAGAGGCAGTGGGAGTGAAAGTTAGGAAGAGATGTCTCCCAGCTGGCACCAAGAACTGATATGAGTGGAAGCAAGGGACCCAAAGGCTGGGTGAAAAGTGTTGGAGTAGGGAGGGGGCTGCATCAGAAACCAGAGTGGGCAAACAGACCTCAGAGGCAGAATCAAAGGCCACCTGCAAATGGTCTGGGCCAATGGAGAGGGAGGCTGACCAAGCAGGGTGAATGGGAAACTTCCCCAGACAGCAACATCCCTCCAACCTTACACCGTGCCCAAGCTGCTCTCCTGGGCAGCAACCCCACATTCAGAGTATAGTTCAGGCACACTGACCTGTAAGGCCTGATGGCACCCACGGCAGGAAGGGTGGCCAACTGTGGGGGGGGGGCAGACCCAGCAGCGCATCAGCACTGAAGACAGCATATGGCCATCTCAGGAAATGTCTCTTAAATGAAGACTGGACCATGCGCTCCCTGCTGAAACCAGAGGAGCCAAACAAATAGATCCTGTAAGTCCAGTCCATACACCTTTCAGCTCCAACAGTTTGGGCCTTGTCTTGGTCTCAGGTAGAAAGAGACCAGCTTCCTGGTGTGAAGGCTGGCTGTGGAATCATCTAAGAGACCCAGACCTGGCAGGGTCTAGAGTGCACCAGCAGCCCTAGGGTCACCATTCTGTCTCACACCTCCTTTCTCAAAGTTTCCGAGATGTGCTTAGTCTTCCCCAATTGCCCATGGTCTTATTGATACACAGTTGAGGGGTATTCTTTGTTTGCCTTCTGTGACCATAGTCCCATGACCTTTTTAGTAACTGATTAGCATTGGCCGCAATCTGAACGCTTTGGGTTGAAAACCTCATGGCTGCCATCGAATGCTGTCACATCTCAGGAGAGGGCACCATGTGTGACATTACACATCTCTGAGTCTCGTGTTCAGCAATGTGGCCTTTCTTCCTGAACAGCAGTTTCTAAAAATTCTTCCATGGAACCTTGCACTTCCTCAGGGTTGTCACGTGACAGTTTTGTCAGCTGGACGCATCACATCTCCAGCCCCTGGAACATGTGAGAGACCATGGGAGGAGCTGTAGGGGCCTGAAGTTGGGAGCTGCTGGTGGGCCGACCCCCTGCCTTGGTCCCATGCCCACCCCTCCCATTCCCAAAATCTGCCCTAGACACATCACTGGCAAACTGGTGCTACTCAGATCAGTGCAATTCAATTCAAGCTCTGTGTGTGCTGGCATCTCCTCAGGCCCCTTGCCTCTCATCCTTACAAACACTCCTTCAGTTCCCACATGTGAACCTCGGCCCTTATGATCCATCCGAGCTGCTCAAGGGCTCCCCAGCGACATCTCTCCAAACTGCCCTGCTGTGGCTGGTCTTCCAGATGTCCCTGCCCCGAAGCTCCCTCCTGGCTTCCCCCTCCCAACCAAGGGCTTTTCTCCCTCTCTCCTCTCCTGTTACCATCAGAATCCCAAGTGCCCTCTCTCAGGGCTCTCAGTCCCCATCACAATCCCAGCCCCCACGTACCTCCATGTTCAGCCTCACCTGGTTGGCTCACTTCCCAAAGCTGCCCTCGAAGTCCCAGGGCCTCTCAGCTTATCTGCCCTGCTGTGGCCAGGATGCTCTCCTGAGCATCCAGCCCCATCTGGACTGGGGAGTGTCTGTAGTCTATCTTTGCACCGCTGGTACCCAGCACATCGTAGGTGCCAATATGCATGGGCTGTGCGGAAAGGAAAGCAGATGCCAGCAGCCCCAGGAATCTGAGCATCCTGGCTGGGGCCAGTTGGCTTTGAAGGAGAGTGGGAGTTGTGTGAGCCTTGGATGGCAGTTTAGAATTAGTGAGAGACCAGTGTGCCAGGGCCTAGCTCATCTGCCCAGAAAGTGGGTGGGGTTCTCAGTTAATTTCCTACTGGGAACAGAGTGTGAGAATATCAGGGCAGCCCTTGGAGATG
Organism: Paguma larvata; assembly: GCA_030068075.1. Taxonomy (NCBI): domain Eukaryota; kingdom Metazoa; phylum Chordata; class Mammalia; order Carnivora; family Viverridae; genus Paguma; species Paguma larvata. Next base: position 121,537,941 of record CM057827.1, on the reverse strand, counting down.
CGTAGGTGTCCCCCAGTTCTCCCAAATTAGAGACCCCAGTGCAGAAAGGGACCGAAGATGTCCCCAGGAGGGCATGTGAGAACTGCCCCTCCTGGAAGTCCCTGCAGGGGCGAGAGCCCACCAGAGAAAGGCCTGCAGAGAAGGGAGAGCCTTGAGGACATGTGGGAGCTGCCCACCTCACCTGTCACATCTGCCCTCTCAGGTCTCAGGCTGCACACACACCCCCTCTGTCTCCAGTGTGTCCCTGGACAGCCCTGGTCCTCTTCCCATCTTGCCTTATAGTGGTGGCTTCGTCCCTCTCTTGATGGCACTCCAAAAGACAGTGATGCCAACTTGCTCATTGGTGTCCTCAGCCCTGCGTGGCATGGCCCTGGACCTAAACTGTTTATAGAGCCTCATGCAACTGCCTCCCCCACAGCCTGAAAGAGGCTTCTATGGATTTGAAATCATCACTGTCACCATCAGGGTAAGGGCTCCACACCTCTTACATCCACCGCAGACTCTGATCCATATCAACTCTGCTCCCTGCCGCCCCAGGGGATAAACAGTTGGTGCAGATATTGTGTCCGGAATGTTCCAGGACTAGGAGCTGGGGTAGCAGAACGGGGTCCAGGCTTCCTGGCCCTGGCATTTGCTCTCCTAACCACTGCACCTTGCTCTCTCTCCAAGGGCCAGAGGTAGGGAAGTTTCTTTCTAGATGATCGTTAGTGGAAGAGCTCTCCATGATTTTCTTGGACAATAAAACAGTGTTTTAGAGACCCTGGCTTTAACTAGATTTTAAAAGCACTGAAGGAACCCCAGATTCCTGCTAAATAAGCTGCTCTGTGACAACAACAGCCACCTCTGGCCACATGTCTTCAAGAGGCTTCACAAAAATCAAATAAGGCCATTGTGCTGACTCAACAAATAGGCCCAGAGAAATCAAGTTTGGAAGCTTAAACAGATCAAGTGAGGGGCTGACAACACCAAGGCCATACCAGCCTGGATTTTATTTCTAGGGGTAGCCCCAGGAATTAGTTACTCATCACAGCACTGGAAGCAGAGGAGGCTGGGGAGGGGCACAGGACCCCCTGGGAACTCTCCTATGCTACTTCCCCATGTGCACAAGAAAGGCAGGACCTGATGCCACAGGTGGTCAGAAAAGCAGGGGCACCTGCAGAATTGGGGGCAGAGCTGCGGGAAGAAAAAGGCCACGTATACTCCACGGAGGCACAGGGGGTGAGTGAGGACCTTCCCCTGACTGGGCCATGCTCTTGTGTCTCCCAGACACTCCAGTCCTCAGCACCTGCCCATGGGCTCTTTCTCCAGTCCTGCCCTACCTACAGCCAGGTTTGCATAGACTGCTACCTCCTGGGCACAGTGTGAGCACCAGATCTCTGTGCACCTTCTGCCCCACTGCATGCTGACGGAGCTTACCTGGGTGCCAATGATCCCAGGGTACTCCTCTCTCAGCCCCTCAGGGCCTCTTGAGGTATGGTACCCTTTACTTAAAGTAGGTCCCCATACTCACTTCCTATGCCACTAAACAGGGCATGCAGAAGAGGCGCCAGCCCACAGGAAGCACTCCCAGTACCACCGCCCACCCTACCCCCGGGCAGGCCGAGGTCACTTAGCATCATCCTTCCCTATTTGGTGCCAGCATTCCTATCACAATCTCGAAAGGTCCCTCACAAATGCCAAATCACAGCAAAGCCACCTCCACAAGGAGAAATGATAAACACTGTACATCTGATGTGGTCTCCGGGCCCTGTATCACGCATCCATTTAACTGTTGTATTAAGTTGACTATGATATATTGATTTTCCTTCTTTTCTATTGTCAGAGGGCCCTTTTTAGAAAGCACTGGCTGGACCGATGATAAACAGAAACCATGAAACCCCCCGATAATCAGAAAATGCATTTGGTGTGCCATCCCAGCATGCAGTGCTATTCTATGCAGTTGCCGCATAAATCAAACACCTTGAACTAGATGGCCATTGAAGTGCTGACGTGCACCCAGCCCACGGAATGTATGGAACAGGACAAGGCATGCCTGCCTGCTTGAGAAATCTCCAGAGTCCAAAGGAAAGGAATAAGTCTATTAAGGGAGAATTTCAGGCACAGAGTGGATATTTTCAGAGTACTTTTTCTCGAGATAGATGTCACAGGCTAACACATGAAAAAGAGAGAGATTCCAAAAGAGCCAGTCCAAACCAAACCCAGTCCTTGCTGAACCCAGGTGCACGGAGACTACAAGAACCTGCTATCCCAATCCACCCACCAGATCTATGAACTATGATCTTTGGTGCTAAATAAACATGCTCTTACAGTAACGGGGAAAAGCAGCTCCCAGGGGAGCATTGATCAGCAAGTCCCTGCTCCTAGGAGGTGTACTGACGACCTGCCAAGTCCCCAAAGCTCACCCCTGAGCTGTGAGACCAGAGTCCCACGGAGCTCCTCCCTCTACACACACAGCAGAGGTAGGTGCAGAAATGGCAATTCAATCTGGATATTCAATACAAGCTAGTCTGGATGCAACTCACGTAGTCTTCAGTCGCTGTATATAAAAAACAAAACATGTCAACAAAACTCCATAAAAGTAAGGAAAATGGCACATGAATGATCTGTATTTGACTACTTGGATTAAGGGCCTGAGCCCTCATGAAGTCGGAATGTTGGGATGATTTCACAGACTGGAGGTCTTGTGTCCACTGGTCACCTCACCGGTGTCATGACACATGGACCATAAACAATGGAGCACATCAAGCACTTGTAATACCAAGTAAATAAGGACAAAATAGAAGAGATGGAGGAATACTGCCCAATTCAGCTACATGGACTCACTCACTCTCTGGGAGGAATACTGCCCAATTCAGCTACACAGACTCACTAACCAGTGGGCAGATTCAAACACATCCTGCCACAGAAGTCAGCTTTACCTCTTCTAGAGGCCCTTAAGAACTACACAGTGTAAGGGTGCCTGGGTGGCTCAGTCGGTTAACTGTCCAACTCTTGATTTCAGCTCAGGCCATGATCTCATGGTTCATGAGTTCAAGCCCTGCATTGGGATCTGTGCTGACAGCACAGAGCCTGCTTGGGTTCTCTCTCTCTTCCCTCTGTCTCTGCCCCTACCCTGCTCATGAGCACATTCTCTCACTCTCTCTCTAAATAAGTAAATAAAATTTAAAATTTTTTTAAAAAATGAACTGCACAGTACAGTGGTCAGAGGCATGAATTTTGGTGCAACACAGATTGCTTACCCCTTGAGCTGTGTGACCATGGGTGTGGTAGTTATCCGACTAGGTCTTAACTGCCTCATTTGTAAAACAGGAACAATCCTAGCCCCTATCTCTTCCAATTGTTCTAGGATTCACTTAGAACACACAAATGAAGCCCTTTGCACAGTGCTAGCCATGACCACCAACACCAGAGTCACCTCTACCATCATCCAGGGACTCCTCACAAATGGCAAAACAATAAACATTAACTCCTCAGAAGCCAAGGGTCCCAGTGGTGACACAGGTAACCACTTTTCCACCAACGACATTCTGGGTTGATGTCGAATCATCCTGGGATTGAGCCATGAAGGGAGAGATCTCAGGAAGTTAGGTGATCCGACTTTCTGTCACCTAGGATGTGCAACCGTGGTCAGTATCTTCCTAATAGGCCCTTCCTGGGGAGAAAAGGGTCTGATAACCAAGATTTGGGGGGAAACATTGGCCAAGCAAGGCCAGAGATGTCTTTGTTGCTGTGAGTCTGGGACTTCACACAGCACATGTACACCAAGGAGTGAATCTCTGAGATGGGAAATCTTTGCAGTAAAGTTTCTCAAGCTCATCTGTCAATCAGATACAGTCAGTTCTCCTTGTTCCCGGCAGTTACATTCTCTAAACCTGCTGTGAACTCTGCATGTATGAATACTGACCCACCTCATAGGAGAAATACAGGATGCGGTTGCTGCAAAGCTTCTGGTAACCATTTTTGTCAACCAATCAATACATAACGTTGTTTTACGTCTATTTCTTATTTGTTTTGGTCTTATGTGTGTTTCTCCCTAAAGACACTTTATTTAACATGTATTCCTCACAGATGATTACACCCAGCATTTCCTTATAATAAAACTAGCTAAGGAGAGTCTAACATTTTCCTGACCCTAGATAAGAAGACTGTAAATTTCTTTGGCTATTTGCCTCATCACAGTGCCTTTGCCATGCTCTTTTTATTAATGGTCATCTCATGAATCCACAAAGTAAGCCCCTTTTCCAATGCTTCCTCACATACTATACATGTTATTTTAGCGCTTTCCAGAGCAATCTCATGTACAGATTGGCGAATTTCCTCTTCCTCTTTCTGGCTGTACCATATTGTTGGCCCATGGTCAACAGCTCTATAACTCACACCTACATGAAATATCTAACACAACGCGTTTTTCTCCATAAGGCATATCATAGCCTTCTCGTGCTTAAAAACATCCGACTGTGCTCCAGCACTGCACGTGGGGGTCATTTTATCACCAAACGGAAAGCGCAAAAATGCAAAAAAAAAAAAAAATGGCAATAAAAGGCCCATGAAAGGGACACCTGTTTGCAGTATGAGAGCTGAAACAAGAAGGCAGAGTGTCTCCTTGCTCAAACTCACCTTTGATCATGCACACCAACTGACTCACGTGCCTCTGCCTCTCTGTGCATGTCCACAAATCTTGCAAGAGGGCCATGAGTAATGATTTTAAGCTTACACATGAATTTTAGTGAATAGGTCAATTCACAAATATGGAATCCATGAACAATAAGGACCAGCTAGGAGCACCTGGCGGATGAATCAGTCAGTTAAGCAACTGACTTTTGATTTCAGCTCAGGTCATGATCTCGGGCTCTGTGCTTGGAATTCTCTCTGCCTCTCTCTCTCTCTCTCTCAAAATAAATAAATAAACTAAAAAAAAAAAAAAGAATAAGGGTCAGCCATGCTTTGTTTACACATCTAACAGGATGCTAGTTTGCGTCTTTGATTCAAAAACTCTCAATGACAGAATTTAGCCATGCCATGTGACAAAAAAAAAAATGTTTTTTGCTTATATTTTCCAAAGTTTCCTCAATAAACAGGGATTGTTTTGAAATAGCTCTTTCTCCTCTAGAAAGACTCATGCACAGATCTCTGTTCCCCACAATCACATTGTGTTTTCGTGCAATTTGAGTCTATTTCCTTTGGTTTCTCTCACATCCTGCCCTCTCCCCCTCCCCACCAACCCCCAATGCAGATCTCTTGGTCTCAGCAGCATGACACAGGAGAGAAGTCCACCTGCAATCTGGAGCCTTTTCAAAAGAAAACACACCAAAGGAAACATCTGTAGCCACAAGCAACATCTAGAGCATATGAAGTTCTCCTAGGATATAGAAGAGCACTCAGACTCCACAAGACAAAGAGCACAAATCAAACATTCATAGAAAAAGAGTAGCAAAGGGTTCCTGGGTGGCTTAGTCCGTTAAGCATCTGACTTCAGCTCAGGTTATGATCTTACAGTTCGTGGGTTCGAGCCCTGCATTGGACTCTGTGCTGACAGCTCAGAGCCTGGAGCCTGCTTCGGATTCTGTGTCTCCCTCTTTCTCTGCCTCTCCCCTGCGCTCTCTCTCTCTCTCTCTCTCTCTCAAAAATAAATAAATATTAAAAAGAAAAAGAGAAGTAGCAAGATAAATGTGGGGAGATGGTTAATGTTCATACCCAGTATGGGAATTTATTCTCAGGCAATAAACCAAAAGAAAACTTGTACAGAGATGTCTATGCCAGTCTGACATGTAAGAGACAATGCCATCTGCAATTGCATGTTCGGTGGCAGGATGCATGCAGACAAATGAATTAGATGGCACGTGGCCTGAATGGAACATTCAAAGGTCAGTAAAAATGATCATGAAAATTATAAGGCAACACAGAGAAACATTTGTAACATGTCAGATTTTAAAAGGTGGATGGCAAAATTACATCTGGACTGCAAAGGCAGCCACGTACATTATTCATGTTCAATGCTGGAGTCTGAAAAGGAACACAGAAAAACCAAAAGAGCTCATCTGTTAGGACGGTGGGAACCACAGAGGATACTTTTTCCATCTTCCCATTTCTAATTCTATTGTAATATCATTGTCCACACAGGACAAAATAAAATGCTATGCAATACTCTTCAAAGTGTCCATGACCTAACTTTTCAAGCTTTAAAATGAGTATTAGAGAGGTGAGGGACGCTATGCAATTCTTCCTCTAGCAGAAGACTTCCATGATACCCATATTGCCTCTCGAACTGGAACGTGGCCTCTTGTGGCACGTGGATTCGGTGGTTCTGCGGTGGAGCCCTCCAGTGGGGCCAATGCTGCTAAGCCATGGATCACACTTCAGAAAGGAGGCTCCAGGTAGCCAACATTGCCCTTTGTCAGTTAGCTATTTTGTTTTGCTTTGTTTTGTTTTACTATTGCCTTAATCCCAGGCTATGCCACACTAACTGTAGAAGGCCTAGAGAAAGGCCAGTGTGGGACTCAGGCGCCCTGTACACCTACTTGAGGCTGCTCTTTTGTTGGCTCCCACCATACAGTCTGGCTGTCCCGGGGGCAGTCAGGGATTCCTTTAAGGAAGGCAGGCTGTGATCTGAAGCAAGGAGTCACCACATTTCTCACTGGACCTCCTTCTTCACACAATCTTGCTTTCAAGATGACTCTATCACAGTGGCTCTTTCTGGTCAAATTTCAAAAGGGTCCTCATCTGGAGAAGGGGTTACCTGTGTCTACAGGATGGGAAGACCCAGGTCACATTCACTCATGCAAGGAAGAGCCCTCCAAAGGAATCCTCAGTCCTGATTTTCATCAGAGACACTTGTCAGCAATGAGCTTGGTATTACCAGGTGCTCTTTTTGATGGAATTAACTTGTGAACAAATGATTAAACTAAAAAAGCTATGCAACGAATAACCAGTTTAAATGAGCTTCTCCAAGAGCATTTGCTTTGAGGAGATACTCTATTTAGGGAAAGTATCTGCTCCTCCACTCAATGCCATGCCTCCAAGCAACAGAGCTCCTACGGGGTCTTTGGCAATGGCTCAGGATGTCCTCACCTCTCCCTGCCCTTTGAAACCACCACCACCACCACCCATTCCTTCCATCCTACTCATCCATCCCTCAGGATCTCCAACCCAAAAGTCTGCATTTTTGCTCAAATTAGCATTTGGTAGAGCACAAAAACAGCAAAACGTCAGGTCTTGCCCACTCCCCATCATACTCTAACGTTAATGTTCTCTTGACAAGAACTTTGTCAGGAAACTCATTTGTTACAATGCGCAGTATGTCATTTGCCCTGTGCAGCCCACATCAGTCCCTGTGGCCCGATAGCCACTGTTTGGCGGTGAGTCTAACTCTGTTGAAGTGAAGAAGGCCAGCAGTGCTTTGGCCTAAAGCCCAGACCCTGGGCCCTGAGCCACCTGCCCTTGCGGGAAGCTCCCTACATCCACGCATGCAACAGCAGTTTCTCTATATCCCAGAGCCCTCGGTGCAGGCATAGCTGCCACAAGTGACAAGTACACCCCGAAAGTGAAGTCAACTTACGTTCAATAATCTTTAAAAAGAACAAAAGGCATCAACATGCAAGTGCCAGAAACCCAGCAGCAAGTCATAGGACTTATATCTCAAACCCACGTCCTTAGTATATAAACTCATGGACTCCTCGGGGAAAAAAAATACTAATTGAGGCTTTAAAAAATATAAAAGCATTGCATTGTCATCTGCCCACAGAATTGGCCAAACAGAAGTTCCTTTACACAAGTGTAATAGTCACATCTTCTTTATATATTCACAGAAGGGTGTTTTTGTTTTTTTTTTTTCAAAAAGCAGCTTTTCAAATGTAGCTATCAGAATATATGCTCGCTTTGATATAGTTAAAAGAAAATAAAGTTATTCTTAAATCCATTGGTCTCATTAGTACGCATTTCTTCTCCAAGACTTTGTCAAACCTTCAAATAATTTATTTCAACATAGTTATTTACAGATAATGGCCCATAATGCCAAGCCCCTGAAATTTCAGAAAAGTGTCACCAGGATACAATGGCCCCTGTGAAATGCACTCAAGTCACTACCCCTTGTCACTAGGGCATCCAACCACTGGCTGCCATAGTATGCACTCCTCAGCAACCCCACAGCCTTGTCAATGTCCTATCAGCCTGAGAAAAAAACCTGGTAGGGGGATGGTAGTCACATGGGGCCACCCTCAAACACAAACAGACCCAGCGCAAGCAGGCTAGAGAACCAATCTCTAGAGGTGGGAGGGAGATGTCTTCTGGAAGGCACTAGAATGTCTCCACACCTGCTACATAACTGAATGAACGCAGAACGAAACATGCACTCGAACTATGGGCTTTGACACCTGTTTGGGCGACACCAGAGCATTCTTTGCACTCTGGGCCCCTCCGCCCTCTTCCCTCTGGGGACAGCCAGAGTCCTACCTGCTCTTGGGGCCACTTTGGCCTCTCCTCTGGAGTCCTGGACTTGGTCTTGAAGCCTCTCTGGGGGTCTCCAGAATGCTTGGCCTCGGGCGGGAGGTTCAGAGACTTGGGCCTTCCCTCATGTCTGGTAGGGCCGTGGCTGGCCTCGTTGGGCGGGCAGGCCTCTGTGGAGTCCCCAGGCCCCGGCTCGGGTCCCCGCACCAGCACATGTTCAGGGCTGGCCTCACCGGCGCTAGTGATACTGGTCATGCTCAGGCTCATCTTGATCTCGGCCACAATCTGGTCGATGTCCTCCTCCTGGTCCTCTAGGTCCCCGTCCCCACGTCTCGGGCGATAGGGAGAGGCACTGTCTGCGTTCCCGTTGGCCTCCGTGGGGTAGTAGTCCTGGTAGCCCTCTTCGCTAGGACAGTAGTGGACACCTTCTTCCTGGTCCTGAGCCTCCAGGACAGAGGCCTCGTCCTCCGGGATGGGAAGGTGGCCATCCCGGTAGTCCGGGCTGCCTTCGCCCCCGTGGCCATGTGGATGGGGGCCTGCCGAGTCTGTCCACTCCTCCACGGCCTCCTGGCACTCGTCCGTCTCCAGGTGGCGTGTGCCATGGGCCAGGTACCCCTCCCCGTTGCAGTCCATGCCCTCCAGGTAGCTGTCATCCTCAGGGCAGTAGCGGATGTAGTAGGTGATACCCTCCTCCTCCTCGGGGAGCCCCTCATCGTAATCCTCCTCCTCAGAGGTGTTGTTCACGTAGTCGGAGCTGGAGTCCCCATCGGGGCTATGGTCATGACACCCCTGGTCCGGGGGCGTGGGGCTCTCAGGCTGCAGGGTGGCCAGCTCCAGGCCCTTGGGCACGTACTCTGCCAGGGGCAGCTCTGTGTCCTCACTCTCAGGCTCCTGGCTGTGGGGGACGGGGCCCGGCCTCACCCTGTGGTCCAGCATGCTGCTCGCCGTGCTCTGACGCTTCCGGTTGGCCATGGCGGACGCTCACACGGCCATCGTCACCTGCAGGCAGCCACTGTGGGGAGGAACGTTGGAGAGGACAGTCAAAACCCCACAAAGCATGGCTGACCCAAGACTCCCGCCAGGCTGCCAGCAGCAGGACCCATGGGAGTGTTTCACCACCATGCTGTCTCAGGGCGATGTTAATGCACATCTGTTCAAATAATGTGACGTCCCCACTGCAGCTGACTCATTTGTGGAGAGCAACACACATCCATGCCACAGAGAAGGGGGAACACACAGCGGTGGGGGAAAGAGGGCAGAGGCGAGGCAAGGCACCTGCCACTTGCCAGGATGACTGCCTCTTTCCCAGAACCTCACACTGGCTCATTCATGGCTTCATAAAAATGCTCACCCCGTTTGGGTAGCCAAGACAAGACAAGGAGTCACCAGATCAAGTTCTTTTCTGTCAAAAAGCAAAAGAGGGGCGCCTGGGTGGCTCAGTCAGTAAAGCGGCCGAATTCAGCTCAGGTCATGATCTCGCTGTCTGTGGGTTCGAGCCCCGCGTCGGGCTCTGTGCTGACAGCGCAGAGCCTGGAGCCTGCTTCGGATTCTGTGTCTCCCTCTCTCTGCCCTACTCCTGCTCACACTCTGTCTCTATGTCTCAAAAATAAATAAACGTTAAAAAAAAAAAAAGCAAAAGAGAAGCTTTCATTCAGAAGACTTGAGGAAGTCTGATGAGGAGGTAACACTACCTTCCAAGTCTAAACCTGCTGCTCCTCAAAGGCCTCAACTTCCCTCCCTACCAGCTGTCTCACCCTCCCCAGGGCATAGAAGCCTCTCCTTCCTCCTCACTCCAAAGCAAGTAGCATTCCCCAAGTGACCATATTTGCCAGGAACTGTCCAGGCTGAGCACCATACAGAGAGGCTGAACCAGAGCCCAACCTCACAGGCTCAGCAGGGTGAGGCCACAGGAGAGAGGGACACCAAGGGGATACCAGGGGGGAGGCCAGAGGGTACGGCTGCAGCTTGTGGGATGTGGATCATGGCATTGCGGGGCACTGCAAAGACCCTGTAAGTCCAAATAGGGGAGGTTCTGGGGCACCTGGGTGGCTCAGTCTGTTAAGCAACCAACTCTTGGTTTCAGCTCTGGTCATGATTTCATGGTTCGTGAGTTCAAACCCTGCAATAGGCTTCATGCTGACAGTGCAGAGCCTGCTTAGGATTCTCTCTCTCTCTCTCTGCCCCTCCCCTGCTCACTCTGTCTCTCTCTCAAAATAAATAAATAATCTTAAAATAATGGAGGAGGCCCTTACCCCGCCCCCAAGGACTCTGCATTTTATCCCACAAACCACACAGGGCCATCAGGCAACTTTCAGCAGGTGTGTGACACACAGGATTCCTGTTTTAGCTTCATCTCTCTGAGCCCAGTGTGGAAGAGATGCTGGTGGACACAGAGCTGCAGGGAGGGAGACCAATGAAAAGTCTATTCCAGTTCTAGGGAATGTGAGCACCCAGCATCAGAGAAAAGGCATAGGGGATATTCAAACGGATAGTTAATGTTTTATCTCTTCAGCTGAGTGGTGACCCAGATGTTTGCTTTATTCTTTAAATGGTACTTTTACATTATGTATGCCTTGTTTTTGTTTGCATCATAGTTCATTTATTTTTAAAAACTTCTTCTGGTGTCCAGAGAAGAAATGAGAGCCTGTACATGTGAAAATGATTACAAAAGTAAATTTCATGTTACATATATTTTACCACAATTTTTTTAAAAAGTTTTTTTTTAAGGAAATGAGAGCTTAAAGCAGTGGAAATGAGAGAGGAGCTGTGACTTAGTATTTAGGCAGTGGAAGCAATGGGATCTGGGCTCAGCAGGATTAGAGAGCAGAGATAGAGGCTCTCATGCCAGTTCCTGCTCAGGCTCTGAGCTTCCCTGGCTATACATCCTTTCTTCTACCTCATCTCCCCCTAAAAGTCCTAAACTAAAGACCCTTTGCATTCTGTATTCCCCATAGCACCCACACAGCATTTTGCTTGTAGTGGTGCCCAAAACACATTTTTTCTATGAGATTTGGGTTTACTAGATGGCCACAGTCACAGCATTATGAATATTCCTGAAAGAATGGAGGAGATAATGATTTCATCTGTCCAGATACTCAGAGTGCAAGCATCATTACTGATTGAGCCACATGCTTCTGACATGTGAATTCACTCAAGAAAATTTGCTATTACAAGAGGCTCATGAATGGTTGTGTCTTGGTAGCATCGCTAGGTGCTGAAAGATTCACAGAGTCTTCTCCAGAGTAGCCCACGGTCTAGAAAGATACCCCATCAGGAATATTATCACTGAGATGGATGCTGTAGGGTAGGAATATATGCACAAGTTATCCCATCCCCAAACCCCAAAACTGCGAGGATAATCCCAGAGAGTTATTCCCAGGTAGGGATCGAGGTACTCAGTGTTCACTAAAAGAGAAGTGACCAGAAGACGCATCAAAGATCCTGACCTGGCTCACAGACATTTATCATTTTACAACAGATCTCTTACATACACAGCTCACCACCAAGGTCATGCATATGTTGTAGGACTGACAGAAGGAACTTGGTAACCGCCTTTTTGTGGACACAATCTCTAGTAACGACCCCGCAAAATGGTTCCTAAAGCATGTACTAAATGCAGTGGCTAAGAGACAGCCAGTTTCTACACCTTGAGAGTCAGGATGGTCAAAGGTAAATGCAGCTGGCAGTTAGTTGCCCCTGAACACTCAGTTCCTATTCCTTGGGAGTAACAATCTCTATAGCATCTCTGTATCTCCCCTGGTCATGCACACTGCAGGTATCCACATCCTTGTTAAATAACAAACAAAGGTATACCGTACCTCTTAACTTCAGATTCCATCTTAACCTCAAATTCTATGTCATTTGGGGGATAAAATCTGTATGTAAACACAGACGCATGTATGCCCACATCTACATATAACACCCTCTAGGTAGGCCAACATAACACTCAAGGATGAAAGTACAAACATTACGGTAATGTGGAAAAGTTCCTGATCCCATAAATAATTGACCCAAGCAATCTATAATGTGAGGCTATCCCAGCCAAAATTTCAACAGAATATTGGGAAAACTGTGACCCAATAATTCTTAGGTTCATTTGGAAGAATAAATATGTGAAAATTATCTCAGAAAGATCTAAAAATGAGAGAAATGAAGAACTTGCCTTAACAAGTATGTAAATATACTCTGAAGTTTGGAGCCTGAACCCACGACCCTGAGATCAAGACCTGAGCCGAAATCAAGAGTCTGACGCTTAACCGACCAAGCTACCCAGGCGCCCCCATTTATTCAAGACTTAAAAGATCTTTCAACAGCATTAGAGGATTCTTCATAGCAAGTTTATTCTGAGATTTTATTATTTTCTGGTGGCTGTAGTCTGCCATTATATATTTACCTGGCTATCGTTGGTATATAGAAAAAATCTATACTGATCTTGTAAAAGTCCATTTGCAAATTCTAATAATTTTTAGTTGGTAATTTTGTTCCTCTCATTTCCAGCATTTTATCACCTTTTCTGGATGCACCACCCTAGACTGCCACTACACAGACCAAATGGCTAAGAGGCATCCTTGACTTATTCCCAATTGCAATGAAAATGTCTTTACTTCTTACCAGAGCCAGTCCAGGGTGAAGCACATATGGCACTCACCTCAGTCATAAAATTTAAGAGGGCAGGGACACCTGGGTGGCTCAGTCAGTTAAGGATCTGACTCTTGGTTTCAGCTCGGGTCATGATCTCATGGTTTGTGAGTTCAAGACACGCATTGAGCTCTCTCTCTCCCCCCCCACCTCATGTCTCTCTCTCTCTCTCTCTCAAATAAATAAACAAACATTTAAAAAAGAACAAAATTTAACACAGCACCAAAAAAGAGAATATTTTAATATAATACTTTTAAAAATAAAAAATAATGCAAAAATAGATGATAAAAAATACCAAAACGTTAAAGACAAGATCAGTATTATTGACTTTTCTCTTTGCCTCAGGCTCCCATAAGACTCTGGCTAGACATTGTGAATGATCCTGTTTTTAAAAGTTTTTACCATGAAATACCATGCTAGTTGTTGGCTTTTCTAGAGTTTGATAGTGCGGACCTTCTGATCCATTCCCTTTTCCGTGGATACAAATGAAAAGGGACCCACAACAGAATCCTGGACGGCAGATGTGTCTTTGAAGGTTTGCAGAATTACATTTAACCTACAGGGGCACTTTTGGTATAAGAGAAAGAACCCTCCTATTAAAGATGAAGACAGAAGGTCCTTGTTTAAATTCAGACCTCCATTTACTGTCAGGCCTTGGGCAAGATATTTAACAGAGGGATGGCCTTCTGCCCTTGGTAAAATTGGAAATGATAGCACCTGCCTTCAGGGCTTGCAGCAGGTTAAACAGGAAAATAACCAACACAGGCCTCAACTCCATAACGTTTGTTTTTTCCTACTGTATACAGGGAGCTGAGGAAAATACTAAATGAAATGTGAAGGGAGAGAATGCCTGACAAGGTATGTGTCTTAGATGGGTAATGGGAACTCTGCCGACACAGGTAGCTGGAAATGGCTGCTGTCAGGTGACAGTCACCCTGGCCAGGGACATAATGTACATATCAGCAATAAGATATGGGTGCACCAAGGTAGGAGTGCAGGAAAGGGGGAGGTATTGGGGAGAGCCAAGAGCTGCTCCCCCAAAGCAGTGGTTTACTCATTTTGATGGGTAGAAGGCCCACCTAGGGGTATGCAGGTTCATGGGCCCAAGATTCTGAGCAGGTGAGCCAAAAGTCACGCCTAGAGCTGCAGGTGGTTCTGGTGACAGGGGCTCTGGTACTGCACTTAACCTTGCCCTGAATAGATGCTTGGGGGTCTCCGGGGGCTTTCCACTAACTACAGAATGGATCTGACCTCCTTCCCTGAATGCCCAGGCCATCATGCCCCATACATTCTCTATTCCTTTTCAAGATTCAGCTCCTGGGTCACCTATACTCCCTGCCAGTAGGACAAGGGTGGGTGGCCTGGTCCCACAAGGGCTATTCAGAGAACAACAGACATTTCCCAGACTAGGAAGGTGTGGTGACATCAAAGGGTGGGGAGAAGGAAAGCTGGAGCAAAAATATCAGTGAAGCAAAGTGGTTCCTGAAAAAAAGGAGTTCTGAACTTATAATATCCAATGTAGTCCTATAGAGGTGTGTTTGAAAGCACAAGGCACTAACACACTGCCTTTGCATGGGAGGGCTTGCTGCTCAATGACAAAGGATTCCAGTTATAACACCTCAGTGACAAGCAGCTTTTTCAGCAGGGTGGTCTCACACAGTCACTAAACCTCACCTTCCTTGGCCCCAAGGTTCTGCAAGCTCACAGGAAACATCTCATGGAAAGATCTGCGGTCACTTCAGTGCATTCTCCTTCTGGAGATGCAACGGTTTCAAGGGGACAGCTGCCCTGTAGGAGGCTATGAGGAGCTTCACTCCCTGCCTTGGGGGAGGGCAGGACACATGACTAATCTCAGCCCATCATTTGTTAAATGAACACAGGCAGATTTTTGTACCCAGGAGGTGACTGCTTCTCAGGGCATAATACTTCCCAGCGACAAGGATCACGATTTGTTCTGCGGTGTATTTAATAGGGAATACAGACAGGAAGAGACACCCCCTCATAGCTCTTCCGGCCACAGACAGCCACCATTGATTTTGTCATGTATTTCTTTCCATTCTCTTTTCTATATATCTCTTTTGCATGGCTGAAGTCTTGCTGTAAACACTGCCATGTTCTCCTCTCCTCACATAATATATAAGCAGTGGAAACTCTCTATAATTATGATTTTAACAGCTACATAATATTTCCTGGTCCAATAGACAGAATCTAACAATTCCCTATTGATACACGGATGGTATCCTATTTTTATATGATAAATAATGTCCTGATGGTTCCCTGAGGATGTACTCTAGGACTTTTACCCCCTTTCAGGGCTTTTATCCAGGACCCTTTAAACTTTCCTCTAACCCAAGGTCCACGTCCTTAGAAAAGCTCCAGAAGGACTGTGGCCAGGAGAGAGTTAACCACCCCTCCAGTAGGGGGCCAGGAGGTTTTGCACGCAAGCCTGTGAACAAACATATTGAGGTCCTCTGCTTCTGATTAATCATATTAAAGATAAATCCTTCACAACAGACCATCTGGAAAGCAATTCAAATGTACAGAAGAAACACGATCACCTGCTATGCATCCAAGAAAATGAAAATGAGGCCCTGTGTCCAGACTCCATTAATTCTAGAACAGCAAGCACATAAATCAGTAGAAAACGCAGACCCTGACTCAGGTGCTCACCACTCTCTTCCTGAAACATGCTAATGAGATGTGAGAAATAAAAGCTTATTGTCAAGAATAAAGAGCCCCAGTGTCCTTATTCTAAACCACATTTTTCTTGTGCATGAGAAAACAGCATTAGCCAGTTCTTAGAAGCACTACCAATACAGCAGACCAAGATGAAAAAGAGTGATGCGGTGTCCACACCTACACACCAGGTAGAAATGTTATCATACAAATGAGATATGTACTCAACCAAATGGCTGCTGCCCACAATCTTGTTCCTCAGTTCTGTCTCACAGGTTGTAATGATAATAGTCTTTTTTTCCTTTCAAGTATTATTTAGTTGCTTTGACCACACACAATCTGAGTTTACACAGCCCTAGAGTACACCTGTACAATCAGCTCAAGCAACCCAGGCAAAAGTCATTGATTAAGCATCTTGCTACAAGATCAGACAACCACAAGCTCTGAAGAGATGTTAATAATTTCCCCAAAATCAGGCTGAGTTCTAACACTGTTACACAAGACACTGCAACCTAGCTCAGCTCACACAGGGATCTACTTCTCTTTGAAAAAATGGCAGAAAAAAAAGGGCAAAAATGTTGAGCACACACCAAATCTTCAATAATAGGCTCTTAGTTAAGCCAATGTTAGCACATCCACAAGACAATCATGCAGCAATTAAAGTATTTACAAAGGGTTTATCGCATAAAATGCATTGTTATAATTTATTCACAACCAAATAAACATCGAATAAACTGTGAAGAAATACATTCAAACACCAGCAAGAGTTTCCTTTGAGTGATGGGGCGATAATTGTATCTACTTCCTTTCATTCTTCTATAGACTAATAACACATAAAAAGACAAGTACCATGGAGTGCAAGCCCTCTACAGCCACAGCTGCCAAGTGCCATTTCTGCATAGGAAGGACATAGGTCTCAGCATCCCTTGAAAGAGTCCTGGGATGTGGGTGGGGACTGATTTGTTTCATCTGGGCCTTTCAGAATGCCAGGGTATCTGCGCCACCACATCCTCAGCTCAGAATGCAAAAGGGAATGATCTGACCTGAAATACAATTTAAAAATGCTTCACCCCTTCACCAATGGCAAGTCCCCAGTAGCTAGTATTTGTATTCCACAATGCAATCTACACCTGAAACCAGCATTCACACCATAATGCATGGCAGTATGGTACCCATGTGTACGTGTGGTCCAGAAGACACTTACTGATCTTATCAGTTACCCCTAGTTGTAAGAAGTCAGCTTTCCCATAGGAACTCCCAGAAACACTGGTAGCTTACCCAGGTCGGCACCTGTTCTTACTTGCATTCAGGAGGAAATTAAGGTCCAGATAAGAAGGCAATTAAACAACACAAAAATTATTGGCAATATGCTTGAGAATGTTGAGAAAAATGCATGATGTCTGCATTTGCCAAGGCCTTGTGCCAGGAAGCACATTCTAAACACATCCTTTACCAAATCCACCCTCAGAGACAAAGGACTCGGCCACCCCAGAGAAAGCAGCCACAAGAGCAAAGAGAAAACAGGATTCATTTGTGTTGGCCTATCTAGTTATATTTGTATTTTCCTAATCACTTCCAAAGATATGCATCACTCACTGTGCAGATTTAAAATAAACCATTATGGGCTGAATTGTGTCCCCTCCTCCCCCTCCAAATTTATACCTTGATGTCCTAACGCTCAGCGGCTCCGAATGTGGCCTTGTTTGGAAATGGTCATTGCAGATGTAATTAATTAAAATAAGGTCATTAGGGTGGGCCCTAATCCAATATGACTGATGCCCTTATAAAAAGAGCAAATTTGGAGACAGACACACCCAGGGAAAACATCAGGTGAAGATGAAGGCAGGGCTCTACAAGGCAGGTAATGCAAAGATGGCCAGCACCAGAAGCTCTGAGAGAAGCAGGGAACAGAATCTCCCTCACAGGAATCACACCAGGAGCACTTCTATCTCAGACTCCTGGCCTCCAAAGCGGTGAAACAATAAATTCCTATTGTTTATGCCACCCAATTTGGGCTACTTTGTTACAGCAGCCCTAGCAAACCAATGCGATCCATATGGATTATGTGTACCTTACTCAAAGGAACTCCTTTGTTTTTTTTATCTTCCAGAGAATTCTCCAGCATGTAATCAGGGATGTATTTCCACCTTGAGTCTGACCATTGGGTCAGTTATGCAAGTGTCCTTCCTTGCTTTTCCACCATATGCATTTTAGAAATCATCTTGTCAATACCTATTTTTTAAAGTTTATTTATTTATTTTCAGAGCGAAAGCGTGCACATAAGAGCAAATTGGGGGAAGGGGGAGGTGGCAGGCAGAGAGAGAGGGAAAGAGAAACTCCTAAGCAGGCTCAGAACTCAGTGTGGAGCCTGACTCGGGGCTTGGACCCATAAATCATGAGATCATGACCTGAGCCAAAGTCGGATGCTTAATCAGCTAAGCCATCCAGGTGCCTCCAATACCTGTATCTTTTAAAATCTTGCTGAGAATTTAATTGGGAGTGTATCAAATCTATAGATCAGTGCGGGTAGAATTAACATCTGAACTATACTGAATTTTTCAATGCATAAATATATCTTTCCATTATTTAGGTCCTCTTTAATTTCTCTTACTGGTATTTATAGCTTTGGGCCTACAGTTTTTGTACATGCTTTGTCGGAATTATATGTATTTCCTTTCTTTTTTTGGTGCACTGTAAATGTTCTTTTTTACTCAGGATTGCTTTACTGATATAGTATAGAAATTTAACTGTTAATTAGTGAACTTGCTAAATTCATCTGTTTATTTTAGCTTTCTGTAGATGCCATGGGAATTTGCATACAATGATGAAGTCTGCAAGTAAGAGTTGTTTTATGTATTCTTTTGCAATATACCTCGCTTTTATTTCCTTTCTTTGCCTTACCACACTGGTGAGGACATCCTGTATGAAGCTAAATCAGAGAGAAGACAGCCACCAGACCTTACCTCGTCCCTGATCTTAGGTGGAAACATTCAGTCTTTCACCACTAGTATGATCTTCGCTGGAAATATTTTGCAGATGTCCTCTTTCAGATTGAAGATGTGTCCATTCCTGTGTGCTAAGTGTTTTTTAAATAATTAATGAATGTTGAATTTTGTTAAATGCCTTTTTCTACCCCTACTGAGATGTCCATGTGGTTTTTCCTTTCTACCCTGTGTAACACACTGGCTTAGGTTTGACTTTTGAAGCAGCCTTGCATTCCTGGGATAACCCTACTTGGCCATAATGTATTGTTAGGTATTGCTGGATTTACCTCGCTCATATATTATTGAAGTTTTTTCTACCTCTACATTCAGAATTATGTCAAATTACTGGGCATTCAAGCTTTGACCTCCATGCCAATTGTGTTGGTTTTTATTCTGTCCAGAGTTTTTAGTTCTAATGAATGAGAGGGACAGGCTTCAGTGGGCTTACTTAATCTTGGCCAGCACCGTATGTCCTCCATTGATCTGTTCATAGATTTTGAAAGGTACATTAAGTAAAAACCTACTTATTTTTATTTTGTTCAATTCATCAAACACATATGACTGCAATCGATGATCCTGGCTTAGCCTGCTATCATCAACACCATCAGCAGCAGAGAAGCCATGCTGGAGGCAAAGGGACAACTTCTACCAGTCCCAGGGTCCTCAGTCCCAGCAGCATGTTAGAATCACCCTGGGGAGCTTTTAAAAACTATCATTCCTGGAGGTGCCTGGGTGGCTCAGTTGATCAAGCATCTGACTTTGGCTCAGAACATGATCTTGCAGTTCATGAGTTTCATGAGTTCGTGCCCGCATCGGACTCTGCACTGACAGCATGAGACTGGAGACTGGAGCCTGCTTCTGATTCTGTGTCTCCCTCTCTCTCTCTCTGCCTCTCCCCTGCTCGTTCTCTCTCTCTCTCTCTAAGAGTAAATAAACATTAAAAAAATTTTTTAAACTATCATTTCTGGACCTGTCTCAGTCCCATGAAGTCAGAATTTCTGGGTGGAGCCCTGATATTAGTATTTTAACTGTCCCAGTGACTCTGAAATACAGTCGAAGCTGAGAGCACTGAATTGGAATTATTGAAAATATGGTTGACAGCCCTTCCAGGAAGATCCTATAACCGCCAAGGTTCACAGTCTCCAGATAAGAAACTCTGGGCCAGGAGAATAATACAGTGGGGCAACTGTGTAGGGAAAGGGAGCTTCATGGTCCTGAAGGATTGGGTGCAGCCTGTCCTCTACCACCCACTCCTACAGGCATCTGAGGTCTTCAGGCCTTTGTCTAATGACACATAAAACCTCTAGGGCTTTCCTGACTCTGGTCCTTCATAGCCATCTTCCCCTGGGGACTCACAGAAGCAATATGGCTCTTCAGCACAGGCCCCAACACACACAAAGTGGTCTTCCCTATTACACCTTGGCATGAAGCTGAAATAAAGAGATTATGTTCGAAGGATACTTTTTTTTTATTTTTTTATGTTTATTTATTTTTGAGACAGAGAGAGACAGAGCATGAGCGGGGGAGGGGCAGAGAGAGAGGGAGACACAGAATGTGAAGCAGGCTCCAGGCTCTGAGCTGTCACCACAGAGCCCGATGCGGGGCTCGAACTCACAGACCACAAGATCATGACCTGAGCCAAAGTTGGACGCTCAACCGACTGAGCCACCCAGGCGCCCCCAAAGGATACTTTTAAGACTGGGGATCTCACTGCCTCTACCGACTACCTTGACCAATAAGGTACAATCAACTCCAGGTCCTTCTAGGAAATGCACACAGACGGGAACGGAGCTAGCAGGGAAGTGTGCATGAGGCCCCTAGAGCCACTATACGGACAGGTGTCTAGGGCTTCCTTCCCTTAACATAATGCTTTAGCACTGGCCTGGGAATACTAATTATAGGACTGAGATGCTGGACTGTCAAATTTTCAAAGTACAGCTTTGCTGATTTGGCTCAGCATTGTATAAACGGGATACAAAACCAACCTCTATCATGGAAAGATGTAGTCAGTTTCCAAAACTAACCATCCAAGGATGACCTGCGATTTAGATATCCATACTTCTACAGCTCCTCCACAGCTGGGGTCCTGTTATTTCTCAAGTATCTCTCTGAAGCTGTGGCCACTTGGAGTTGTAAAAGGGAGTTCCCCAGGGCTGTTGTAGAGGGCGGAACCCGAAGAACAGCTTTGTGGGAAGCCACAATTCATCACTACCAAAACCAAGGGGGTCCTAGAATTCAGAAAGTGCTGGGCAGAGGTTGTCAAAGCACAGGGACAGCCATCACAGTGCCAGCAGCCCTGGCCAGAGCAGAGTGCCAGCAGCTGGCCCAGAGATGGTAGTTGGAGCATGGACCCAGCGCAGGACATAGGAGCCCAGTATCCATGGGGAAGGACAGCCCTTGCCACAGGGAGAGACAAGGGTCCTACTCACTCTGGCACTGGTTTCTCCCTAGTCCCAGCTCACTCACGCAGGAAATAACCAGGCCAGAGAGGTACCATCCCTGTCTGCCTTGGTGCCTCACTCACAAGGGATGCCTACAGGCCCTCCTCTCCTGTGAGGCTCCCACCCCAGCCCCAGCAACCCCCCTGGAGGAACTAGCTCGCAGTGATGGCCAGCCTGTGATCTCACACACAATTTTTCATTCACTTCATCCTTCCGGCATGTTACCCCAAGCCATCTGCTTGGCCTTCTGGAACATTCTTTAACTCTCTGCAGATGGTGCTGACACACCCACCTAGTTCTAAGCCAATGGAGGCAGGGGCTGGGTCTTGTATTTGGGGATCCTCCAGTGCCTAGGAAAAGGGGCTCAATGAGAGCGCTGAAAGGGTGTAAATGAAACTAAATGCGGGGATGAAACTCCGGAAATGGATATAAATCATGGGCTACTCAATCACTTTGTCAAATGATTATCTTCTGAATAAAAGATCTCCCACAGGAATGTCTTTAAATAGCCAGCTTCTCCTGGCTCATTTAAAATGACTTAAGTTTATTTATGTATAATTCTTTTACAAATGTTTCCACTGTGGGAAGCAGGGAATTCGGGTACTTCAGCGGGAGGAGGGAGGTGTTGCAAAGGGAAGGCGCACAGTCACCTGTGGGCCTGTGGCCGTCCCTCCTCAAGGGGGCACCGTGGTCTCCACAGCCCCGAGCCCTTCATGCATGTTCTGTAGCTCTGAGTGAGGAAGCCCCTCTTCCTTTGCTGAGAAAAGCCAGCTCCACCTCATTCCCCAGTTTTGGGGGTCTGCTGGCAGGCAGCTCACCGGATTTCTCCAGAGCTGCTCCCAACCACCCCCTGGGCTCAGCTGTTAATCCACCCTCCTCTCAGATGTCTGCCTGGATGATTTTGATCTTTCCCACAAGAGACCTGGGCTGCCTTTTTCTCCTAAGTAACATTTTATTCCCCTAGAAAAGTGTGGTAATGAGAGAGATGGTGGATACTTTCGAATTAGGGCCCTGGCTGTAGCTTTTCGAGGCAAAAATAAAAACAGTATCTGGTGGTCGTGAGGCTGAAGCAAAACAGATAAGTGTGGCTGGCAGGTAACTGAGAAGTCGGAGAAGTCTGGGGGCAGAGGCTCGCAGCGGTCAGGACTCAAGAGCAAGGGGCAGGACGGCTCCTGGCAATGGCCCCGAGCACTTCTCCAGCCTCCGGAGCCCCTCGGTTGTCCCGACGGTGCAGCCAAGGCAAGTGGGCAGGGGGAGGTGGCCCCCAGCACCTTCTTGGCCTCCAACTGGGGACAAATACCCCAGAGCTGCCCTGGATTTGGGGGCTCCAGGGGCCCTGCATCTTTTGTCCCCACACGGCATCTCTGGGCTGCTTTGCTTCCTGACAGCCCCTTCATATAGTGGGCCTCACACTTTAGGTCACTGGGGTTAACGGAGGAATTATTAAAATCTAGAGGGCCATGCCCCACTCTCAGTGCTTCTGATTCAGGAGGTCTGGAGTAGGACTGAGAATGTGCATTTTTAGCCGGTCCCAGGTAAGGGTGGACCAGGCCCCCTGTCTCCTCTCAAGCACCCGTATCTTTGGAATCGATAATAAAAACCCCAGGAAAAATAGTAGGTTCCAGATCTGAGAGGGACTAAAAGCCCATCATCACAGTATGCCCCTAAGGCCTCCCCTCTCAAGGTACCCCCACCCAGTCCCACCTCCCTCATTAAGCATAAAAGAAACAACAGGATTTCAATGGCACACTCACCCATTTAACCAGCCCTGGTAGAGTCCTGAACTCACAGGAACTCCTGCTGGAGATAATAACCCATTCACCCTTTCCTGCCAAAATCTGAGTAAATACACCTAACTGCCCTCCCAGGCTGCTGCTGAACCTATTTTTCAACACCTAATGGCTATTTACTACAATTATTCTAATTATCCCTCAGCTGCAACCCATTAAATGTTCATTCACTACTTCACCAGCAAGCCCTCACTGCTCAGCTCCTCTGGCCCATGGGCTCCTACCTGTGAGGGAAGGTCAGTGTTCCCAGGTGATAAGGCCCAACAACCCACACAGAGTCAGCCTGTGGCCTCATAACAAGCTTCAAGAGCAGGACGGAGGTCACATGCCTTCCTGGAAGTCAGGGCTCCAGAACCAAACTTTACTGACACCCCTATCCAGAGCTGACCACTCACTACAACCCTCAGCTATCTGAGGCTTTGGTCCATACAGGAACTTCTACATGAGTCCAGCAATTTCCATGAAAGTCAACCCAGTCATAAGATCCAGCATCTGAATGCAGCTGGCAGCCTGGCAGAGGTGCCACGGCAGGAAGAACCTCCTTGGGAGCCTGCGTGTACAAAGTGATCTCTATTCCAGCCAAATTTTCCATTCTGCCACTGCAGCTGGAAAACAGTGGCCAAGAATCCAAAGTGAAAACACAACAAGAGGATCCACTTTGGTGGTTCCTTAAGCATGGCTCCTGGACGGGCATCGTTGGCATCACCTGGGAGCTTAGCCCCAGATAGACTGACACTCAAGGTGGGGCCCAGCACTGTGTTCTCTGATGCACACTCAGGTCTGAGAATCACTTCCCCTCATTACTACGAATTTGGACTTAGAGCTTCTGTGCCCCAAGAATTTGTAGGGCAGCTGAAAAAAAAACTCGCACTGGTTCTAATCAGGCTTCACTCTTCAAGGTAAACAAATGACGCATATACATCCTTCTTAATGCTTTTTTTTCATACAGTCTTCATCAGAGTGTTGGGTCTGGCCTGATAATCTAAAGGAACCCCAAGCCATGCTTTGTTAGCTGCTAAACATGATAGCAATCAGTGTGTGTGCAATCAAGAACTTGGCTGGCTCACATCCCTGGTTCCTGGGAAGGAGCCTCCAAACACTTGGTATTCCTGAGTGATAGGATGTCTTATCAGGTGAACTTCCCTTTATCTGATTACTGTCACACCCCCATACTGAGAGAAGAACACGTCCCTGAGGACTACAGAAGCTTCCTGTTTTGGAACTCTCCAAGTCTTTTGCCCTGTGTGTCTCTTGGCTGGTTTGGACTTGTATCCTTTTGCTATAATAAAACTGTCATTGTTAAGTGTAGTGCTTCATAAGTTATGTGAGTCATTCTAGCAGCTTCCCAAACCTAAGGGTGGTCTTGGGAACCCCCCAAAATTGTAGTCAGCTGGTAGGAAGTAAGAGAGGTCCTGGGGACCTGAGGGTAATAAAATGTGGCCAAACCTAGGTGGCTAAACAGCTCCCTATGTACAGAGCATGTGCAGAAACGAAAATAGCCTTCAGGAAAGGTGAAGGCCCTCAAGGAGCTTCCAGTCTAGCTGGGGGAGACAGGACATGAGTAAGAGGCAAAACAAACAAGCAAAAACAACAAAACATCCAAAAATGCTAAACATTTGCGAAATGGTTAAGCAAACAGTTACATCCATGCAAGAGATCACTTGTGACCATTTAAGGTGGTATAAGATCTCAGACCCAAGTGCACATTAGCATTCTCTGGATAGTGTTTTTCAAATGCCATGCCCCACAGTCTGAGCATCAGACTATTGTCTGAGGATCAGTCTATTGTCTTCTCTGTGTTCTTCCACATCTTCCACGTGTTTGACCATAAACACTCTGTGATGATTAATTTTGTGTCAACTTGACCGGGTCATGGGACACCCAGATATGTGGTTAAACATTATCTCTGAGTGTGTCTATGAGGATGTTTCCAGAATAGATTAGCATCTAAATTGGTGAACTGGTGTTCCAACATGGGTGGGATTCATTCAACTTGTTGATGGTCTGAACAGAATGAAAAAGCAGATGAAGGATGAACTGGCTCTCTGCCCAACTGATCTTTTTCTGCCCTTGGTGCTCCTAACTCTCAAGCCTTCACACCTTTAGACTTGGGCTGGAATCTCTACCATTGCGACTCTGGCTCTTAGACCTTTAAGTTACGCTACTGGCTTTCCTGGGTCTCTAGCTTGCAGATGGAGGATCACGAAACTTCTCAGTGTGCATGTGTGTCTTGTTTCTCTGGAGAACCCTGACTAATACTTATGTAATCAGAACAAAATGAATCTCCTAAGGCAGTGATAGAAAGGGTGTTTTGAACCATTCACTGATTCCTTTGCTAATTCAGATTCAGCACTTTCTGTGCCAGGCACCCAGATCAACCGCTCTGGGGATGAAATCCCCACTCTGAGAGGTGTACAGGCAATGACGGGTCTAAAACAAACCCCGCCAGCACTGGGGTTCCTGGAAAGGTGGTGTCCCAGGCACAGCACTAAAGATGTGGGGGCCCTCCTATCAAAAGTGGAACTTGAAGGAAAGAATGCATAAGATTTTGCAGGGAGAGTGTAGACAGCAAGAGGAAAGAAGGCCAAGTTGGATCACCAGTGACACCAACAATGGAAAATGCGGTTCTGCATTGGGGCTAGGCACTGAGATCATATATCCAGTTGGGCTCTGTATCAATGGTCTTAAACACTCTGATTCATTAGAAAGTTCCAGCATTCCCAATCATCCAAAGCTCATCCAGGTTGAGAACCATGGATTTAGGGGCAGGGCAAGATGTGGTTGATGAAGAAGACTGGTAAGACCATTCCTGCTACCAGGAGAGAGGTCTTACCACATAAACCAAGGAAAGAGGACATCAAAAGGCAACTTCAGGTCAGGAAAGTCATGAAATAGGAGCAGGCCAAGCAGTAAATGCAGGTCTTGTCAACTCCTGGGTCACAGATCATCCTTCTGCAGGTTTCCCAGTGCAGAGCCTCTCAATGTGTCAAGTGCACCAACCACCTGGGCTCCATGCTGCTATGCCAACTTGGAGAGATTAGGGTGGGACCCACGGCAGGGTCTTGGAGGGGCTGGCCCCAAGCAGTACCACTTGGATAAGGATAGAAGATGCTCCCAATACACAGTGGACAGGAAGGCCAGCTTCCTTGCTGACCCATCATGTCGCAGCAGCCTGTAGAGTGACAATGCCCACACTGTGACTGGACATTCAGTGCATCTGTCTTTCTGACATGTATTGTTCACCTCCTGTGTGATTCCCACTGCAGGGTGGAGCAAGCTGGAAAGAAAGGCTCCCTCACCTCAGGGCTCGGGATGTGGTGTCATAGGGAAGATTAACAGAAATGAAACAGAACGCTGCCCAGCACCACATGAAGCCAAGTGCGAAACTTCAGTCCTGTGTGAACTGAGCAGAGAAGAGAACAGGGCTAGTCAGGTAGAATTTGGGGATGGGCGATATGGCACTGATACCGGGGATAAAGAGGCTAAGAGACAGCTTATCTCTGAATCTGAGGCTGTCCCATGTAAGAAGTCAGTAAGATAGCCAGGTGGATCACCAGATTAAAAGCAAAACAAAACAAAACAAAACAAACTGCTGCATCAGTCAAGGTTCTCCAGAAATAGAGAACCAATAGGATATATAGAGAGAGGCAGATTTATTTCAAAGAATCAGCTCAGAGAATTCTGGCAAATCTGAAATTTATAGGGCAGGCCAGCAGACTGGAAATTCTGACAGGAGTTGATGTTGCAATCTTGGGTATGAATGCTGAAGGCAGTTTGGAGGCAGAATTATATTCTCTTTAGGGGAGTCAGTCTTTTCCCATGAGGCCTTTCACTGATTGGATGTGGCCCACCCCCATTGTGGAGAGTAATCTGCTTTCAAAGTCTACTGATTTATATGTTAATCACAAGTTAAAATAAAAAAGAACCTTCACAGCAACATCTAGATTGGCACTTGACCAAGCAACTGGCACCATAGCCAAGCCAAGATGACACAAAAAATTAACCATCACAACTACACAAGTATTAATCTATTCCTTCAACACACACCAGCCACTGGTACAGGGGAAACAAAGGCAAACAAGACAATGTCCCTTTTCTCCTGGAGGTGTCACTTCTTCCTGTTCTGCCAAGAGTTGGACATTCTCCTCTCTATGGTCCTTCCAAAGGTCTCTTTGCCACATACTTATGGCTCCTACCCATGATCTCCTCCTGTTAACACCACTTTCTTTGCTCAGTATCAAGACAGCATCTTGTCCATGGCCACCTCTCTACCCACAACCTCCCCTTGGGTATCTGTGGACCCCCTGGCATTCAGAACTTAGGTATAATGTGGCCTGGCTGGCAGAGTCCTAGGCAGCTATGCTGTGAAAATGAGATCTTTGCAATTCTGAGCTCAGCTATCAGGCTCACCTGCTAACTGAGGGACAGGTCCCTCCTTCAGATATTTCTTGGAGGTATCAGACCTTCCCTACATCAAGCTAGGGGTCTTTATCAGCAATCAATTTTCTCATTCTATCTTCAAGTATACTCAGACATTCTTGCCATGCAGACACTAAGACTAATTCACCAGAAACTCCAAAGGACCACCTTCTATATAATTTCAGCGTTGGGTCTCATAATTATAAAACTGTAATATGTATCATATATTGACTTTTCAACACACACCTCAGAGTCTTTTCCACCTATCCCAGACCCTTTGGAATTCCCTACCTTCCCATAGCAACTAAAGCTAACTTTGTGTTAAAGTAGACAGAAATGTGTGCCAAAATGTATGCATTTGGGGGAAGACAGGACTCCAAGTTGCTCTAATACGGGTGATTGAAGAGCAGCAGGGGCCTTGAGCAAACAAGGGTGGTTAGACGGAGTTACTAGGGTAAGGATCAGCTGGCAGTCAACTCCACCCATGCCAGGCAGCCATAATATTGGGGTTTTGTCAGCAAGGAAGGAAAAGGGTGGGCAGAATGGATGTTAAGAGACCAACCAACAGTTGTGCTTCACGTATTCATGGTGAATTTTCAGGGCAGCAAGGAAAAGAACAAATCCTAAAAGCTTTGAAAGGCAGCAGTGGGGATTACGAAGAAGCAACAACCATATTATTGGACTGACATCAGACTTTTCATCAGCAACAGTGACTACAAAAAAACAATGGGAACATATCTCTAAAGGTATGAGTAGGGACACCTGGGTGGCTCAGTGGGTTAAGCATTCAACTCTTGATTTCAGTCATGATCTGGTGATTTCATGGATTTGAGCCCCTTATCAAGCTCTGCACTGGCAGTATGCTTGGGAGCCTGCTTGGGATTTTCTCTCTCTCCCTCTCTTTACCCCTCCCCTACTTGTACTATCTCTGTCTTTCTCAAAATAAATAAATAAACTTCAAAAAAATAAAAGTAAAAGAAAATTGGTCAGAACTTATATCCAGCCAAATTATTATTCATGTGAGAGGTTAAGATGCAGACATTTCCAGCTATGCAAACAGAACATGAATTCATGATGACGGTACTGTCACAAAGAGGAAGCACAAATACAAGAGGAACAGTGATGATGAAGAGAAAGAAGGTGAAACATTACTAATCATAAATAACTGATGGCCATAAAATGGTTCAGTAATCTGGCACTCTAGAAGGAAAATCAGAAAGTATATCAACACAGAAGAGAGGGCAGGGGGAAAGCAGAGGGAAGTAGGAGTATGCCAATATTTTTGTTTTGTAAGAGAGGACATATTCCTTATCTCTGGATGGCAACACAAGATTGCAAGTTTCTTTTTGATCTCTGGAAGAAAGACAGAATGCAGAATTTCTAAAACAAATGGAACTCAGAAAACTCAATCCACTCAAGAAAAGGTAGAAGAGAGGCAAAACAGAAGCAATAACAAAGTATCAACAAACTACAATGTCAAGAATTGTCTGAACATGTCAGCATCATCCAATTAAATTCACCTAATAAAAGAGATTCTCATATTAGTCTGCAAAAGCAACACAAAACAGTTATGTGCTTGGTTGGGCTGAAGCACATGCCCCCAAAGGAGGGCACTTGTTGGGATGAGCACTGGGTGTTATATGGAAATCAATTTGACAATAAATTATTTTTAAAAAATGAAGTTTAAAAATTGAAAAAAAATTCCTATGTTGAAGTTCTAACCCTTAGCACCTCAGAATATGATCTTATTTGGAGATAATTACCTTTATTTTTTTTTAATAATTTATTGTCAAATTGGTTTCTATACAACACCCAGTGCTCAAACCAACGAGTGCCCTCCTCTGTGCCCATCACCCACTCTCCCCCCTCCCACACCCATCTCTCCCCTCAGTTCTTTCTTATTCTTTGAGAGTCTCTTATGTCATGTGGTAATTAGGTTAGGGCACCTGGGTGGATCAGTCAGTTAAGCAACCAACCCTTGATTTCAACTCAGGTCATGATCTCACGGTTTGTGAACTCAAGCCCCTCATTGGGCTCTGCACTAACAGCCCAGAGCCTGCTTGGTATTTTTTCTCTCTTCTCTCTCTCTACTCTCCCCCCAACCCCCCCCCCGGCTCTCTCTCTCTCTCACAAAATAAATAAACATTAAGTATTTTTTTTAAAAAAAAGGTAACCTTAAAAAAAGAGGTAATTAAGTCAAAACAAGGCCTAATCCAACATGACTGGTGTTGTCCTCAAAAGAAGATAAATCTGGACATACAGAGACACCAGGGGTGCACAGGCACAGAGGGACGGCCACGTGATGAGGCAGAAGGGAGCAGCCACCTGCAAACCGCAGAAAGAGCTCTCAGAAGAAACCACACAGCCAGCCCCTTGATCTTGGACTTCCAGGCTCCAAACTGTGAGAAAATAAATTGCCGTTGTTTAAGCCCCCCGGTCTGTGATGTTTTATTATGACAGTCCTAGGAAATTAATACACTGTTCTTTATACTCTCTTTTAGTCCGTCTCTTTGAAAAAGATGGACTTCCAGATTGTTTTAGAAAATCCAGCCTGCAGCCTTAGTCCATTCAGCCTGCTAGAACATAAATACAATAATCTGGGTGGCTTATAAATGACAAACATTTATTTTTAACAGTTCTGGAGGCTGGAAAGTCAAAGATCAAGACATTTGGAGATCTGGAGTCTGATGAGAACCCTCTACCTGGTTCACAGATGACTGTGCCTTCTCGTTGTGTCCTCACATGGCAGACAGGGTGAGGGAGCTCTCTGGGGTCTCTTATAGGGCACTAACCGCACTCATGAGGGCTCCGCCCTCAGGACCTAATCACCTGCCAATACCCCAGCTCCTCATACCATCTCATTGGGGGCTAGGATTTCAACATCTGAATTTGTTGGGGGGGGGGGAACAAACATTCAGACCATAGCACTGAGTTGTTTATGGCCTCTTGCATCATTACACCTAAAACAAAATTATACGAGACTTCTAAAAATAGAAAGTGGATAAAAAGATATACCAAACAAATGCCAACAAGAAGAAAGTAGGTATGGCAATATTAATCAGACAAAATAGATATGAACAGCCAAGTATGGAAAGGGACAAAAAGAAAATTTTCTATTAATATGAGGAAATAGGGGCATCTGGTGGCTCAGTCAGTTAAGCATCTGATTCTTGATTTCAGCTCAAGTCATGACCTCAAAGTTTCTTGAGTTGGAGCCACACATCAGGCTTTGTGCTGACAGTGTAGAGCCTGCTTGGGATTCTCTCTCTTCCCCTGCCCCACCTACCTGCCCCTCCACCACTTGCACTGTCTCTGTCTCTCTCAAAATAAATAAACTTCAAAAAAAAGGAATAATACACCAAGAACATCATGCCCCATATCAATTTAACAGCATTCCTTCAAAACATAAACAAAGTGAATAATTACAAAAAAAGGTGAATTAATAGTCATGATCATATTGTAAGTCCATAACAGAAGTAAAAATAACTAGACAAAAATTAGAATACAAATATTTAAATCAAAATTAACAAGTTTGACAAAGAAATTCACTTATAATTTTGTACCCAACAAATAAAGAAAGCAGAGTTAAATATATACATGTGCACACGCGTGCGCACACACGCATACCCACACACACACACACACATATACTGTGTTTTAATAAAAACTAAGTAGTTAGTATTAGGCCACAAAAGAAATCTTACATTCTGTAAAGAAGAATTTGCACTGCCTCTGCTCACTGAATGCAACGTGATAAAATCAGAAATGAATGACAAAAAGACTCTGTCGGTTACTAGGGTACTGCCACTCAGCTCTGAACACACCCTTTTTCTTAAGTTTATTTATTTATTTTGAGAGAAAGAGAGTAGGGGAGGGGCAGAGAGAGGGAGAGAGAGAGAATCCCAAGCAGGCTTTGCACTGTGAGCACAGAGCCTGATGTGGGGCTCAAACCCACAAACCATAAGATCATGCATGACTTGAACCAAAAGCAAGAGTTAGATGCTCAACCGACTGAGCAACCAAAGCGCCCCTTGAACACACCCTTTGTGACGTGTGAATGATACATGCTGTGCAGTGTGTTAAAAAAAATCCCTCAAGTATGTCTCCTAGAAAGTGAGCACAATAGTAAGCTTTCTTGGTAGAGGGTACTGGTGGGATGCTGCAGGAGGAATGGGGCTTCCTATATTTCCAGCTCAGGCCAGAGGTCCCGAACCCAGTTCTTCCACAACCTGGCAGCCTTGGTCTGGCTACTCTTTCGATGTGGAAACCAGAGACTAAAACAGCCAGGCACCTACTGGACTCCTTCATGGTCTAGAGGGTTGTGTACTGAACTGTCATGCCTTCTGCACGCCCTGCACACCCTGAAGGCTTTCTGCCCCTGCTCGTGCCTGAATGCCCACTGCACACCCACACCACCAGGTGCCCATCTCCTGCTCCCTGCCCACACTCTAGAGGGTAACCTGGTGTTAACACAGCAAACCCAAACCAGCTAGGGCCTGCCTAAATCCACCTGAATCACATCTTCTCCCAAAAAGTCTGAACCCCTTCCAAGATTGTCTCTCCTTGGGTATTCTTGCTAAGCCCTAAGGTACCACACAGTTTCCTTTTTCTCACAGTTATTATTTTATCATAGTTAATCATTCCTTTTACTAGATTTTCCCTGTTTAACTTAATGTGTCATTTCTACCTCTTGATTAGATCTAGAGTATGACAGAATTGGTCTTGGGAGCGGTCCTAGGAGGTAGACCCCTAAAGATGGGATTTGGGGATTCGTTTGGTCACACTCTTAACCTTGAGTGCAGTGCTGAACTCCTTTCCAAAGGTGGGTAGTAAGATGCTAGTAACCCATGGAATATAGAAGCATCACAATTAATCAAGGTATGAACCGTGGTTGACAGATGAAGTGGCAACAGAAGCATGTACTTTGTGAACCTGAGTAGCTGCCATGCTTGACTCATACAGCAGTAGTGACAACCGTAAGGGCTATGACGTGGCCTGGATCCTTCTGAGTGCATTTGAGTGCCTACAGACAGAGAATGACAAACTGATAGGGTGCCTGGGTGGCTCAGAGGGTTAAGCATCTGACTTGGGCTCAGGTCATGATCTTGCGGTTCATGGGTTCAAGCCCTGCGTTGGACTCTGTGCTGACAGCTTGGAGCCTGGAGACTACTTCAGATTCTGTCTCCCTCTCTCTCTGCCCCTCCACACCCTCTCCCCTCAAAAATAAACATTAAAAATTAAAAACAAAAACAAAAAGATGACAAACTGAGGTCTGGTAACTCTTGCCTCGCAGTGCTCTGAGAAACACAGAGCTTCCACGGCAGCTCTGAAAGAACACGCTTTTGGAACCACAGGGACATTATTATTATTGCCAGAGATCATGTGGAAAATTTAGTTGTGCAACTGTTGAATGTTAATGACAACCGTATTCACAATCTCACCCAGCTTTCATGTGAATGTCAGGGCAACAACTGAGAAGGAATCAGATCCTCAAACTTGGGTGGGAACATCTGGTTGGCTCCAGATGAAACTGACAATCTTGAAATGTCATTCTGAGAGACCCTCATCAGAAGAAGTGGGCTCGCCTCTGGTGTCCGAGGAGACAAGCATTTCTCAGCCTGGAAACCTGTGATATCTTTAACTTGGGGTAGATGCCTTGATAAGGGGAGGCTCATCCTCCTCAAGAAGCACACAAGCACTCCTTATTGCCACGAGACCCATTACTGGTGACAAATCTCACCATGTTCCAGGGGACAGGTACACGCTACCTAGGAGGAAAGAGCTTACACGCTAAAAGCACTGTAAAACCTTGCTATTAAATGCAGGCAAAAACCTGGGGAACATGTGTGGGAATGAATCTGAGGGTTTTAGACCAAGGAGGGTGGACTGTAACACTAGACAGGTCCCCGCTGAACAGGGGTACTTCCTAGGGATTCTGGATTTAATGTATGAGCTCATACAGTTGGATGTGGCTCTAAAAGCTTACTTAGTTGGTTGAAACTTGGACACAGAGGTGGCCTGTATTTACTGAACTTGAAATATCAGAGCTCCCCTAGCATGACCTGGAGGAGGTAATCCAAAGCCTCAGAGGGACAGGAATGTTGGACTGGATTTATCATGCGTGACTGCACACTCAATAATCCTTCCACTATATTCCAAGAGAAAGCCCCCCAAATACTCCATTCCCCATGGTATTGATAAATACATTAGTGAAGGGAGCACTTGTACCCCTGAAAAGTAATGTGGTTGCCCTCTTTTCTAGGCCAGAGTGACAGCAGGGGATGCCACCACCAAGGTGAAATTCATGATGCAAAGAGGATGATAGGATCCCAGAATAGCCAAGGCCAAGTGGTAAAGGTGGGCATGTTAGCCACGGAGAAAAGCAGGAGTGTGCCACTAATCAGAACGCTTTGGCCTTCAGAGATCTTTGGCGGTGGCTGACTGGTCCTGGTGTCCCTAAGGAATGAAACAGATGGGTAGCCTTCTAGAGTATGGCTTCATCTACATGATAGGAAAATCTCAAGATACATGATGATTTACCAAAGTAGAAAATCATAGTTTCTCACTCAAGTTTCCAGAGTAAGACAATTCACACACCCAGGGCCCCTCGATGGAAGAAGAAGCTGAGCCCTCGTGATGAAGAACCCCATGCACTATAAATCTTCCTTAGTCTGGCCATTCTTTCAATGCAGAACCCAGAACCCCTCACAGCCTGCCAGACAACCCCAGCAAGCCCTGGTGCAAGGTGTGGCCTGGTGCATACAGCTGCCTGCCTGTGTGTGTCCCTCACCATGCATCCCTGCAGAGCCTATGCACAGTTACCTGTCTGGACTCAGCTGGCAAGCCTCTGACAGCCTGCATGCAGCCATCTGTGGCCAAGATGGTCACACACCAAGCAGTCATTACTTCTGCATGCCCCATGTGCCTTCTGTTCTGGCCAGCGTCTGAGCTCCCAGAGGGGCCACACTACCAGCTTCTGATCACCTGCCCCTGCCTGTACCCTCAGGGCAGCCTACTGTTACAACACAAACTTCCCTGCTCTCAGATGGCTAAACTAAACCTTCTGCAAGGAGAACGTGTCCTTCCTTAGATCTCTTCCATGTTTGTCCTTCTTTGGGTACTCTCCCTCACCCCTAGGGTACCATAGAGGATTTCCTGTATCTTATAATTATTCTTCTAAAAGACTTAATAATTCTTGGGGCACCTGGGTGGCTCAGTTGGCTAAGCATCTAACCCTTGGTTTCTGCTTAGGTCATGATCTCACGGTTCATGGGTTTAAGCCCTGCACTGGGCTCTGTGCTGACAGTGCGAAGCCTCCTTGGGATTCTCTCTCCTTCTCTCTCTGCCCCTCCCTGCCTCTCTCTCTCTTAAAATAAATAACCTTTAAAAAATTTAATAATTCTTTTTTTTCAGGTGTATTTATTTATTTTGAGACAGAGAGAGAATGAGCGAGCAGGGGAGGGGCAGAGAGAGAGAAAGAGAGAAACACAGACAGGCTCCACGCTGTCAGCACAGAGCCTGATGTGGGGCTCAAACTCACCAACTGTGAGATCATGACCTGAGCCGAAACCAAGAGTCATACACTTAACCGACTGAGACACCCAGGCGCCCCTTAATAATTCTTTAAAGTAAGCTCTCCCTATTTAACCTACAGTATGATTTCCATCTCCTGGATGGACCCAAACTGCTACATGTATAGTAAAAAACAACTATTACATACTGTAGGTTTAAAAAGTATACAAAATGTAAATTATAAATTTTTAGAAATGAACAAAAAGTTGGCTATCACAGCTATGGGATATGGCCAAATTAGCACTCAGTAGGAAATACACACATTCACTAGAGAGTTGTTGTTGTTGTTGTTGTTGTTTAGTAGAAAAGACAGTCTCTCCTAAAGAAAGGAAAAGTGAAATTTTAAGATAAAAAACAGAGATTAGAAAAATGTAAGACACAAAATTTTAAATGACAAAGTTCATCAAAAGTTGGCTTAATGTTAAAAGAATATATACTAAGGCAAACATGTTCAAGAAAAAAAGGAACAAATATAATTGGAAAAGTGACCATATTTACAAATGTAAAAAGTTTCAAAATCATAAGCATATGCTTTTTAAAACTTTATACTGATAAACTTACAAATCTAATGAAGGAAACGGAAGATTTTTCTTACAAGTAAAACTTAATACAACTGGCTCAATAAGGAGAACACATGAATAACCATAGAAGATATTTTAAAATAAATAACAGGTGTAACATAATAAGGGCGCCAGATCCAGATAAATGTATAAAGTAAGATTTATTAAATTTTCAAGGAATATCATCATGTCAGACCCCTAGAAAAAGATGAAAAGCTAAAGCTACTCATTTATGAAAACAAGACCAATCCAGTCTCTTATATGGACACATATGCAAAACCTCTAAATAAAACTTCAACAAATAGGTTCAATATAAGTATTAAAAGACTAGTACGCTATGACCAAAAATGGCTTATATCATAAAAGGGAACATGGTTTAACTTCAGAAAATCTATCATACCATTAAAATTGGCTATTATGCCAACTTCGAATTTTGAAAATTAATAGTTGAAGGGAAACATCCAAGCATTTATTCTGTTTTAACAACAGAAATTATATTTCAGGATGGTCAATTGATGGGAGAAATCTATTTTTTACAGAAGAATGCCAGGTAATAAATGCAAATAGTACAAGAGAATTATTAAATCCAATTTATAACAATTAAAGAACTAATTGGTTCAGGCCAGGATCATCAATGGATAATGTAAGGTTAACTGAATGCCCAATATATATGGTACCAAAGAGCTATTCATAGATCACCTGTAAGTCTCAAGAGGAATAAACAACTTTACAATAGATGATCAAGCTGTCATCATCTTAAGCCAGTGGTTAATCATAATCAGTCAGATCAATTAGCAAAAGTGAGACAACCATATACCATGAGTGAATGGTGATATGTTACAATATGAAACACACGGCATCATTTATAAAATATTCTTGCCAAGAAATCTCCATCTGAATCTAAACATGCTTTGGTAGATTAGATTTATCACTGAATACATATCCCTTCCTCCATGGGAGAAGGTCCCCCCCGCCACCCACTCCATATTGAGTGACTTGCCAATGGAATGTGGACAAAGTGACAATATGCAAGTTTCAAGACCATGCCGTGGGGGGCCATCTCATATTTCCACTGCTCTCATTTTCCTAGGATCCATCATGAGCCATACATACCATAGGCAGCCCCTGGGGCTGGGTCTCAGAATAACCAGCTGTCTCAGACCAGCCTAGGTCTCAGATTAAGCATGTGTAAGGCAGGGCCACCTCGGCAAATCTGTAATCTGAACAAACCTGCCATAGCTACCACACAGTCTGTAAATATAAAGAAAACTGCTCACTGTTACATGTCATTTAGATTCTGTTGTTGTTATGAAGCAAAAACTGACTAATACACAAGTCTTTGGACCTAAATTCCAGTTTACAAGAACCATAAGAGATGAAGAGAAAAATAATACCACAAGAAAACAATCAAAGGCTGAAGATGGGACTTGATGCACAACAATTAGTCTGGTTCAGTCTTTACAACCAGTAAATATAATGGGAAAGAAAGCAGGGGTGGGGGGACGGTGTACCTGGGTGGCTCAGTTAGTTGAGTTTCTGACTAGTGATTTTGGCTCAGGTTATGATCTCGTGGTTCGTGGGATCGAGTCCCCCATCAGGATTCTCTTTCTCCCTCTCTCTCTGCCTCTCCACCACTTGCACTCACTCTCAGGCTCTCTCTCAAAATAAATAAACTTAAAAACTTAAAAAATAAATAAACTTATAAACTTAAAAAAAG
Source organism: Paguma larvata (assembly GCA_030068075.1). Lineage (NCBI taxonomy): Eukaryota > Metazoa > Chordata > Mammalia > Carnivora > Viverridae > Paguma > Paguma larvata. The sequence goes on along the minus strand of CM057827.1, from coordinate 121,500,702 downwards.
CTTAAAAAGTGGGGGAAGCAGCCGAGTTAAAAGAGAAGACTTAAGAGACTTTACAACCCAAAGGGCTATCTGGTCCTTGACGGGGTCCTGGTAAAGAGATCAGCTATAAAAGACATTCTGGGGATGACTGCATATTTAATACAGACAGGGTATTAGGTCTTATTAAGGAATTGATGTTGACTTTGTTGGTATGACAATAGTATCGTAGAAGTTAGGAAGAAGTGCTTATTTTTAAAGTGCATTCTGATTTTTTATGGGCAAACAATGAAAGGAAGAGGGAACAAAGATGAGAAATCATCAGCAACAAAACCAAGCAAATACGGCAATGGATATGCCTGTGTGTTATGGCTTTTTCTCTTTTCCTGTGACTTAGAAAATCTTTAGTTCAGTGAAAAAAATATTATGACAGTCAGTGAAAACTTATCACCACTACCATCACCTCCTCCCCAAAGCTATCAACGCCAGACAATGCCATTTGATCATGACAAAAAAATAAAAGAGTTTGATGACATCCAATGAATCATTCTTGATTGAAAATCAACCTTAAGAAGTAGATCAAGAAGCAAATTTCTTAACGTGATAAAATATATCTAGCAGCAAAATGCAGCAAATATTTTATGACAGAACAATAAAAGTCCTCCCTTTCACCTGAGGAACAAGGTTAGGATGCCTGCTATCGCTGGCACTATTCGATCGTGTGCTGGTAACCCCACAGGGCTGCAACACAAGGAAAAGTCTTAAGAGGTGGGAAGCTGAGAAGAGGCATTTTTGCCAACAATATGTCTATCTTTGGAGAAAAAGCAAGAGAATCAACTGACCAATTACTAGAACTAAGAAAGTTAGTAAGGCAGCTACATGCAAGTTCAACATATAAAACTCAATGACTTTCCTAAACATTAGTGAAAAACACTGAGAAAATGGGAATATGGAATCTTTTTCCCAAAAAGATTTCTGACACAACAGTAACAAAACTATGAAGCATCTAGGAAAAGAATATAACAAAAATGTACAAAGCTTTCACAAAAAACATAAATTATATTCCTGGATGGAGACAACAGATTTACAGATTACTGTAAATGTAGTAATAAGATAATAATATAAAATTATATGTGTAATATAAATATACATGTGTATATGCATGAATAATATAATATTATAACATAGTTATTATATAATTATTATACCAATGTTACAAATATTTTGATTTGGTCCAAATCAATTTATAAAATCTACACAATTCCAACAGAACATGAGTACGAATAATAAAACACAGAAGGCAGAGGAAGCAACTGTGGAGACACTGTAGAACAATAATAGATATAAATATTTTTAAATAGCGTTTTTTTACCAGAATAGGAATATACAAATGAACCAGTAGGAGTCAGGAGTGTCCAGAACAGCCCAAAATCTATGATACCTTAAAACACAATGAAGGCGGGGCACCGGGGTGGCTCAGTTGGTTGAGCATCCAACTTCAGCTCAGGTCATGATTTCACAACTCATGAGTTTGAGCACCGTATTGGGCTCTGTGCTGACAGCTCAGAGACTAGAGCCTGCTTCAGATTCTGGGTCTCCCTCTCTCTCTCTGCCCTCCCCCAACTCATGCTCTGTCTCTCTGTCTCTCTCTCAAAACATAAATAAACATTACAAAAAACACACACACACAATGAAGGTAACATCTCAAATCAGTGAGGAGTGGGGGAGGTGGGAATAGGCTACAATCATTGCAACCCACTGAGGAAAAAAGATATTCCTGTTTCATACCACTCATGAAAGGAAGTTCTAGGTGGACTCATGATCTCAGTATAAAAGAGATAACTCTTCAATATTAAAGAGACCATGTAGGGAAGGTCTTCTTAAATAAGACGTAATGAAAAATCATCAAGACTAATAAATTTCTCATATTAAAATTTTAAACCTGCATGACAGGAAAAAAAAAATCCCACCTAAAACAAAGAAGACAAATTTACAGACCGGAAGAAAATAATGGGAGTATCTATGAGATAAAGGATTCATATATAGGATGTGTTACAATGTTTGCCTATGCACCACACACCCAAACACTCACACCAATACCAAAACACATCCTACATACCAACAGGAAAAAGACAAATTTTCCAGTGGGAAACAAAGAGAAAAAATAACAAAGGGGAACTAACCCAAGAGAAAACACAAATATTCTTAACCTCACAAGTCATCAGGGAAATGACAAAGTAATATCATAATCTTCCTCCCATTATAACAACTAAGTTATAATATCCAGAACTGATTACACATAGGACAAAGTCACTCTGTAGCCACTTTGGAAAGAAGAAACCTAATAGAGTGTCTATTACCCTGCAATCCTACTCCTTGCTGTGCACTCTAGAGAAACATGAGCCCACAAACATCACTGCTTGTACAGCACATGTCAGGAAACAACCCAAAAGTTCATCATAAGAGAGTGTTCATATAATACGTAGTACACACAGTCACTGGAATGCTTCGCAGCAGAAACAAAGGTGGTAGCTCTTCTAGGCAGTGAGTACTATATGTAAGGGCTCCAAAATGTGTTGTGAGACATTCAAAGGGCAGAATGATGCACAGACGCTGAGATTCTCTCCATTTGTGTAAAAACAAAATATAGCCACATGCTTGTACAAATACACATATGCTTGAGAAAGTGTGCAATAACAGATCCAGAGGGAGACGGTCTAAACCCCTAAGTGTGGTTCTCACTAGGGAGAGGAAGAATACTATAGGTGGTCAAAGAAGCATCTAGCTTTATCCGTGATCTCTCAGTTTTATTAAAGAATGTTCTCTCTCTCTCTCTCAAAATAAATGAACATTAAAAAAATTTTTAAGTAAAAAAAATAATGTACATCTGTGTTGCACAGACTTTCAAATGTTTTACAATGGAAATATAATTTTGGCCTTTCTAGAATATCCTTAATCAAAAATAAATTGTCCCTAACCAACAGGGAATGGTGAAGTCCACCTTGCTCCTTGAAGAAGGGCAGTGTTAGACACAGCCCCACCCCCAGGGGAATAGGACAGGTAAAAGGGAGACATGAGGATAAAGCAAGGGATTCCCCACAAGGCCCTCTCACCCAGAGACCAGCACCTCTCTGCCCAATTCACTGAGAGTAACAGGACAGCCTAGGGAGTGTCCTGGTCTTCTGCTTATTCTCCCCTCCATCTTCATGCCTTATCCACTCTACAAGTTCAAGAGCAAACTTGAAGCATGGGGGAAGATTATACCATAAACATCAAATTGGCCTCTTATGCTACAGCCTCTGTAGCCCATCCCCAACACGCACCAGAACATTTACTCACTTTAGGCAGGGACCGCCATGATCCTTCTTTCCCGGTGGGACAAGCCAAGGCTCCAAGAGAAGGTATGGCTGAGGTGAGGTCGCAAGGCAGGAGGGATCGTAGCCCAGGCCTTGACCACCTGTCTCACCACTCCTGTGCTGTTCAGTCCTTCCCACTGCCTCTTCACTCTCAAAACACAGCTTCTCTTTATTATTTTTTAAAGTTTATTTTTATTTATTTTGAGAGAGAGAGAGAGAGAGGAAGGGAGAAAGAGAATCCCAACAGGCTCCACACTGTCACATCAGAGCCCAACACAGGGCTCAATCCCATGAACTGTGATATCATGACCTGAATCAAAATCAAGAGTCGGACACTCAACCGACTAAGCCACCCAGGTGCCTCACTTCTTTTTATTACTGATGTAGATAGATTGACACTGATATGCCATATCCTCCCACTCCTGGCCTTCACTGTTCTCCCAGCAGGAAGGAGAGGGAGGACTGGATTCACCGGAGCACAAGGGCCAAACTCTCTGGCCTCAGCTGAACCTTCCCCCACAGGTCCCGCCCCATCCTCCAGCCAGGGTCTGCTTCCTGGGCACATCTGCCTCAGATCGGCCCCTCCTGGATCCTACTCTTCACAGCAGGGCTGACCTGCTTTCTTCCCACATCTCCTGTTGTAGCTGCACAGATGCCTTTGGCAGATGGACTGCCCGGCCTCCCTGAGATATAACCTTATCCATCCTGCCCATGGGTTCCTGAAACTTAAAGAAATGAACAGTCCCACTCTGCAATCTGCCAAAGGTACAGAAAGACGGAATATCATATGGAAGTAATCAGAGTCTCCTAGGTACCCAGTGCATTAAAAGACCCTAGAGTGGTTTCAACACGTAGTTATTATGCCAACTCTAGAAAGAACCAGTATTTTCACCCAAATGGCATCCAGCTAAGGAGTGGAACTCAACTCTGGCTGAACATTGGAATTACTGGTGAATTCAAATCTATGTCTCTATCTATATATCTCTATCTATCAATCTATCAATACCCAGACCCCACTCTAAGACATCTTGATCCAACTGGCCTGGGACAGACCCCTAGGACTGGTACTTTTTAATGCTCCCTAGGTGATGAACGGGCAGCCACAGTTGCAAATACAGACTCCAATTCACTTTTGGGGCTTTGCTCCTAAATGTGACTGAACAATCAAGGATCACAGACTGGGAGGAAGGCCTCACGCACGAAAAGGAAAATCCAGATTAAGTGAGTGTGAGGAAACCAAAGGAAACAGTGATAATGCAGGAAACAGGAGAAACTGTCAAAAACAAACAAAGTAGTAATTAATACCGTCAACAAATATAAGAAGATACCGCTCCCCAAACACTAAAGCAGAGCTACAAAAAAAAAAAAGAAAGAAAGAAAGAAAGAAAGAAATGATGACAGACTAGAAAGAGCTCTTGGAAATTAAAAGTAGTAGAAAGTAGAAATATTTGTTATAGGAATTCAAAGATAAAGTCAGAAATATCATAAAAACCACAATAGAAAGGAGATGGAAAAATACAAAAATATAAAAGACAAGAGAAACATATAGGATGAAATCCAGAGGTGCAATGTCCAATGTCAGATAAATGGGAATCCCAGAAAGAGGGGCACCTGGGCGGCGCAGTTGGTTGGGCGGCCGACTCCGGCTCAGGTCATGATCTCGTGGTCTGTGAGTTCCAGCCCCGTGTCGGGCTCTGTGCTGACAGCTCAGAGCCTTGATCCTGCTGCGGATTCTGTGTCTCCCACTCTCTCTGCCCTTCTCCTGCTCACTCTCTGTGTCTCAAAAATAAATAAACGTTTAAAAAAAATGGGAATCCCAGAAAGAGAAAAAAGAGAAGGAAATTATCAATGAAAAAATAAAAGGAAGTTTCTCAGAGCTGAACAGAGTGCTGGGTGAATCTGCTCTGGGTTCTGATTCTCTCTCCAGCACAACCACTGAGATGCATCACCTCAGGGAGCAAAAGCGTCACACTCTGAAGTTCCTCGTTTGTACACAGGCAAGGCACCGCACTGTGCAAACACACTACCAAAATAGTTTGCCCCAGGACCCAACGCTCCTTCCTCAAAAGCTCTGTATACAGCTCTTGGCACATAAATGCTTCTGGTCATCACAATAACTCTGTGAAAGTAGAAGGGGCAGGGGAGGAAATCGAGACTCTGAACTGCAAATGACCTGCCCTAAGGTCACACCACTGGTGTCCCTGCCTCCCACCCCACAGTTGCTCCTTCTAGTTCTTGCTATGCCCTTATCCCTCACAAACCTGACTCACGATCTGTTCTTTGGGTGCAGACATCATGGAGCAAGCGAGTATTCCAAACAGCAGGCAGATCTTCCTGAGCTTGCCTGATAACTCCGTTAAAAAAATGTATTCTCTCAACTAAGAAAGGATTTTCTTTTTCCTGACATGATAATAAACTAACAAAGCTGTCCAGAACCTGGGTCCTGAGAGATTTCCATCCACCCCTCTTCCTCCTTACCATCAGCCAGCAAAACGAACTGGTGCGTGTAGACCCTGGGGTGGCAGCCAGGCACAAGACATGAGAGGTGCTACCCACTAGTAGTTGACATTGTCACCCCAGAAGAGCTGTGGGCCTCTTCTATTTTTTAAAACAGGAAAATTTCTTCTGGGGCCCCCAGGTGCTCAGTCGGTTAAGCGTTCAACTTCGGCTCAGCTCATGATCTCATAGTTCACAGCGTTCAAGCCCTGGATCTGGCTTTCTGCTGTCAGCACAGAGACCACTCTGGATTCTCTGTCCGCCTCTCTCTGCCCTCTCCAGCTCATGCTTGCAGTCTTTCTCTTAAAAATACATAAACATTTAAACAAAACAGGAAAATTTCTTCTATTAAAGATGCTGTAAAAGACATAAATGAGAGGCCCCAGACACTCATTTTACAGGGTCCTCACACACCGTAATTGCCCTCGATGGTATCTACTTAAGGAAGAAGACAACGTGGCTGATTCTCTGAGTGCATGCCTCTATTCTCTCTCTGATTAGGAACAGATATTCTGGACAAACAATATAGATCACATTCTATTCCCTTAGCAACAGTAAAAGTCACATAAACACTAGGAAGATAGACATTGCTCTTCTTTAGGTACAAATCCTCAATACCGGATGTGCCTTAGTTTCATTTTTTATGCAACCTATGTAAGAGCCAAAAAGGTCGTCCCTATCCAAGACCCTCCTTATAGACTGAGCTGGGCAACAGATGAATGGAGTTACTCTTGATGGTGATTTGGGGGGAAATGTGGGAAAGAAGACAGGTGAGAAAGACTGACGACAGGAAAACACTATGTCAATGTTTGTAAGAGTCAAATGATGACAGGGCAATCTGCAGTCCAGTGGGCTCAAGTCTGATTCTATAATCAAGATTTTAGGACGGCTGTTCAATAAAACTGTCTGTAATGTTAGAAGTGTTTTGTCTGTACTGCCCAATACAGTAGGATTTGAGCACTTGAAATATGGCTAGTTTGGCTGAGAAGCTGAAGTTTTAACTTGCTTAATTTTAATTAATTTCAATTAAACATAAGTCACCATGTGTGGCTAGTGGCAGCCATATTGGACAGCCAAGTTCTAAAATGCACTTATTAATGGTTTGGGTTGTAATCCCTTTAAGAAAAGTAGCCACTGCAAGAGCTAACCATGAGTTTGTGAAATAACTCCCATTCTCTCTCTGATAGAGTATGTACAGAGGTACACAGAGGAGATCCTGAAAAGAGAATGCACCTGGATTTCAACAAGATACATGTCAGGTCCTTCCCAACATTCTTGTGAATTATGTTGAACTGGCTGTGACACAATGAAATGGATTTGGGCCTAATTGAATGATCATACTAAAATGGCATCAATTTGTGGATAACTCAATCAGTGGGGACTTTCCCAATGATTTGGTTGTGTTCTATCCTGGGTGATACATTAGGAAGACAGCTGCTCTTCAGAACTGCAGAATACACAAAACTGGAGAGGTGGGGAAGTACAAATGTATTTGCCCACAGGTAGGGATGGCAGAGGCAAGCTTAGCCAGAGCGTGCCTGGAAGACCTATTATACACCCTGTTTGATCTAGTTAAAGGGACACTTTCACTGCCAGACACCCTAATGTGAGTCACAGTCTTCATCTCTGAAGGGATGTGCGTACACAAATCCATCCTTAACCATACAGAGAGGCTTAATTTCCTCAAGGTCTAAAAAAAAGATGGCATCAGTAATTGCACTGCTCCTAGGTCCCCAAGATCAAAGAGCCCATTTCACACAGCCCTCTTCATCTGTTCCTTTCATTAGAACCTTTTATGATGAAGGCTATCTTCTTCCAAGATCATTATTTTTTCCCTTACCTTGAAGAGAAGTCAGAAACAATCCTTTTTCATAGCCCTTGTGACTAAGGGTACAGATAAGAATATGTAAAGAATGATTTATTCTCCTACATGACATATAAAATATGTATTACTTAGGATACTTGACGACTGGAAGCAAGTGCTAGGTCTTCAAATATTATGAGGCACCATTAACCATAACATAGTGGAGAAAGCAAAAAATATTATGCCCGATGAATCCTACTTTAGGCTATGACACACCAGCATGTGCCAGACTAATCCTTCCACCAAGAACAACCAGAAGCCTTTGATGACTTATTTAAAAATCTCTATGGAAGCAACAGAGATCTGCCAAGGCAGCTAGGACTTGAGAGGCTGAGATCCTGATGACTAAGAAAATACAACTGAAATAAGCCCAGCATTTTGTGTGGCTTCTCTCTTTAAGGCATTTGTCGATCTATAACCGGTAGGAACCAAGAGGTTTAAAAACCAAGCAGAAAGTGGTGGTCAAGAAGAATCAGGGCTCAGCAGAACTTTTGGCAGTTTTATGAGGCAAGGGATATAAGAAATTATAGTTTAAAGCTCCTAATGCAGTGAGAAGCCAGACTCCTGGAGAAAAGAGGCAACAGAAAAGTGAGCCTGATATTTGGATATGTTAGGAAAGAGTGAAAGGTGAAACGATCTGAATGAATAAATGAATAAATAACACAGTACAAGGTTACAACCCAAAGTATAAAATAAATATCCACAAATCCATACGGACATAAATAAATGAATGAGTGTATCAATAAATGAGGGAGAAGGGACAAAGCTGTGCACAAGAATTCCATATAATTTGTTAGCTAGCGCCCCCTCATGGAGATGAAACATAACTTCCAGGTGACGGAGGTGAATATCAGGGATGTGTTATGTACCCTCGATTTGACATGTTTGTATAGACCCTCGAAAGTCTATACAGTCTTTTGACCAAGAGCCTGTATAACTCCTGTATAAACATCAGGAAAAAAAATCAGACAAATCTGAATCGTGGTATATTCTATAAAATACTGAGCAATACTCCTCATAGCTGTTAAGGTGATCAGAAACAAGGAAAGTCTAAGAAGCTACAACAATCTAAAACTATGTAAAGAGACATGAAGATTAAATGTAATATGGATGCCTGGAACAGAAAAAGGATGTGAGGTAAAAAAACAAAAAATAAATAATAAATTAAGGATGCACTGTAGTTAATTATGATGTATTCAGACTGGTTTATTACTTGCAAGAAATGTACCATGCTAATGTAAGATCTTAATAATAGGAAAAAGTGGCTGTAGGATACATGAGAACTCTTCTACTAACTATTCGACGTCTCTGTAAGTCTAAACAGTAAAAAATGTTTTAAAGAAAGTTGTTGGTGTAGTTATATTGATAGTTAGACAAAGTAGACTTTAAGAAAAGAGGCATTTCTAAAAGAAAAAAGAAGTAATTCATAAAAAAACATAGGGCAATCTGCTAGGAATAAAGTCTAAATTTAAATTCTAAATTTAAAGTCTAAATTTAAATTCTAAATTTAAAGTCTAAATTTAAATTCAAAATTTATATGTATTTAGTCATATCCTCTCAAAATGTATAAAGGGGAAAACTGACAGAACTATAAAAAGACAAATCTAACATCATAGTGAAATATTTTAACATACTTCTCCCAGTAAATGATATAACAAGCAGAAAAGAATCAGAATGGAAATAGACATGAACACCATAATTACCAAAATTTTCCTTGTTGATATATGTAAATTACTGTACCAAGAAACGACATACAAGTGCACACAGAAAATTTTATCAAAATTAATCATATGGTAGGCAAATCTAAAATGAGTCTAAACAAATTTTGAAATGTTAAAAATCATAAAAGATGTATTTCTGACTATAGTATAATTATGCAAGAAATAAACAAAAATATGACTAGAAAATATGCAGACATTTGGAAATTGACCATTTTGAAATAACTCGCATATCAAAGGAGAAAATAATCATAAAATTTAAAAACACTTGAAGAGATTAATAATGAAAATACAACATATCAAAAAATAGTGGGGTAGCTGTGTGGCTCAGTCAGTTAAATGTCTGACTCTTGATTTCAGCTCAGGTCATGATCTCACAGTCGTGAGATGGAGCCCCATGTTAGGCTCTGTGGGAGGCGTGGAACCTGCTTAAGATTCTCCCTGCCCCTCCCCCCACTCCCATGCATGGACATTTTCAAAAAAATAAAAAATAAAAAATGAATAAATAAAAATAAAAATAAAATTTAAATAGTATTGCATACTCACATTCATACCTGCACTACTCACAACAGCCAAAAGGTGGAAGCAACCCAAATGTCCATCAATGGATGAACAGATAAAGAAAATGTGACATAAACATATAATGGAATACTATGGAAGTAGAAGGAAATTCTAACATATGCTACAGCATGGATGAAACTTGAAGACATTATGCTAACCTAAAAAGCCAGTTGTAAAGACAAATACTGTATGATTCCATTTATATAAGGCACCTAGAGTAGTCATATTCATGGAGACAAAAAGTAAAATGGGAGTTGCCAGGGGTTGGGGGCAGGGGGAAAAGAGAAGTTATTGTTTAGTGGGTACAGAGTTTCACATTTGCAGGATGAAAGGTCCTGGGGATAAGTTTCACGACAATGTGAATATAGTTACCACCACTGAACTATACACTTAAAAAGGACAAATTTTATGTGATTTTTTAACCATAATAATTAAAAGTAGTAGATTACAGCTAAAGCAAGCTTACAGGGAATTTTATAACTTTAAATTTCTTTATTAGGAAATTAAAAAGGCTGCAAAAATAAATAACCTAGATATCTATTACTTTCAATTATTTTGAAAAGAACAGCAATTTAAACCTCAAATAAAGTTGAAGGAAATAATCAATATGGGGTTAGGAAAAAAATTGAAAGAGGAAGCAAATGTATAATAGGGGAAAAGCAATAAACCCAAAGGTTGATTATTAGGAAGAATATTAAATTTGTAAATCCCTAGCATGGTAAAAGTGGGACTAGGAAGTAGAAAGGGGGAGCATGCACAAATTACAATATCATGAATGAATAGGTAGATATCGTTTGTAAAAGATAATAATGGACATAATAAATGACTTAACACAAATAATTGTCACAGTTTTTATGAAATGCACAGCTTCCTGAAACACAACTTAGTGAAACTGACACCAGAAGAAAAAACATCCAAATGGTCCTGTATCTATTAAAGAAACTGAATCTGTAATTAAGCTTCTCAAATAATTTCCAAAGCCTCGGTGGCTTCCCAACTCTTCCAAACATGAAGGAAGGAAGGAAGGAAGGAAGGAAGGAAGGAAGGAAGGAAGGAAGGAAGGAAGGAAGGAAGGAAGGAAGGAAGGAAGGAAGGAAGGAAGAAAGGAAGGAAGGAAGGTAGGTTGGTTTGGACGTTGAGACTGGTAATGCCGCCAGTATCGAGAGGGTATAAAAGATTAATTACTCAAATATTAGTCTTTCTGGGGAGAACATGGTAGGCACAAAAGCAAATCCAAAAATGTCTCGAGTAACCATAGTGGTTGAGGGTGAGGCTACGGAGGACTGTGCATGCAGTGGCTAGGACTTGTATGGTCTAAACTTCCCACCACCACTACTCAAGGTTACATGCAAGCTTTCTTACCAGCTTTCCCAAATATGCAGCAGAAGGAAAAGCAAAGGTGGGGTTTGAAAACTACCAGCAGTCAAACACCAAGAAATGGAATGAGACCTTTATTACAGAGTGCTGGGTCAACTAGATACCCACTGGAAGAAAAATGAATCTTGACATAATCCTCATACCATATTAAAAAATCAACTCCAAGTGTACTACTATAGATCTAAAAGTGAAAGTTCAAACAATAAAGCTTCTAGAAGGAGGAGAATGTTCTCATGTTCTTGGGGTATGCATAAATTTCCTAAAAAGGGCACGAGAAGCAATTATCTTAAAGGAAAAGATTCAGAAGTAGGCTTCTCTTCACCAAAAGATACCTCTAAAAGTGATAAAGGAAGAGTGTAAGGAAACATATGTAATTGCATTCATCTAACAAAGTTATCAGGTACCAAACATATAAAGAAATCCTACAAAGCACAGAGAGAGAAAACCAAGCAGAAAAATGAGGAAAAGACTTGCACAGGAAGTTCACAAAAGAAGATACACAAAAGGACGATTAAAAGATTAAAAAAAAAAAAGATACCCAACATCAGAAGTCTTCAGTGAATTGCAAAATAGAACCACAGGGTCCCACTCGAGATACACCAGAATCCACATTCGAAATGATTGGCAACACATCCGGATGCGGAACAACTAAAATTCTTATACTTGTAGGTGGGGGTGGAATTTGTTACAAGCACTTCAGAAAGCTGATTGGGAGTGTTCACTGAAATATAAACATACCCGTATCCTATGATCTACCAATTCCATCCCTACGTACATACTCAATAGAAATGTGGTCACGTGTGCACCACATGTCTAAGAATGTTCCCAGCAACAATAATGATCAAAAAACTGGAAAAGATCCAAATTTCCATCAAAGTTGAATGGGTGAATTCTAGTACATGTATATAATGTACAACTACATGGCTGTAAAAAACCAATGAACTACTGCCCCATTCAATACCTGGAATGATTCTCATTGAGTGAAAGAAGATCTGACAAAAGAGTACGTGCTATAGAAATTTATTTATAACAAATCCAAAAATTAGCATAAACAGTATTTGGTGACAGGATTCTGGTTACTTTTGGGTCAGGGAGGATGTGACTGGGAGAGAAGGTTGGCAGGGGCATTCTTGGGTTCTAGTGATGCTTTGTTTCTTCATCTGGGTACTAGCTTACATGGATGTGTTCACTTTGAGAAAATTCATGGCAATAAGCGCTTAGGATTTTTAACTTTTCTGCTGTGTTACACCTCAATTTAAAAAGCTTATTTGGGGGCACCTGGGTGGCTCAGAGGGTTAGGTGACCAACTCATGATTTCAGCTCAGGTCACAATCCCAGGGTTGTGGGATCAAGACATGCATCAGGCTCTGCACTGGGCATGGAGCCTCTTAAGATTTTCTCTCCTTCTCTCTCTCTCCTCCCCATCCTCCTCTCACACTCTCCCTCTCTCCCTCTCAAAAAAAGAAATTTAAGTGGTGCTTGAGTGTCTCAGTTGGTTAAGCATCTGACTTCAGCTCAGGTCATGATCTCAGGGTCTGTGGGTTCGAGCCCATGTTGGGCTCTGTGCTGATAGCTCGGAGCCCATAGCCTGCTTTAGATTCTGTGTCTCCCTCCCTCTCTGCCCCTCCCCATCTCATGCTCTGTCTCTCTCTCTCTCTCAAAATCAAAATAAACATTAAAATTTTTTTAATTTAAAAGAATTAAAAAATAAAAATAAAAAGCTTATTGGGGAAAAAAGCATATTATGGTCTATATTGTTGGTCTTGCACATTATGCAATTAACAACAGAGGCTTTGAAAAGGTGAGTCTCCAGAGCCTCCTTCTGCTCTCCGTCACTTTGTTAGTAAGTCCAAGTGGTTGTTATGGGATGTGGACTGTGATAGAGAAGGAAGGGCAACACAACTCAGGTGAAACTAGAGCAGCCACTATATTATGGGCAAAGGCTCACTTTTTAAAGTTTTCCTTCAGATTCCATTCTGAGCCAGGGGCTCTGCCTGCTGTCACTGCACTATAAACACTGCCCTCATTTCTGTGAGTCAGGCTTCCTGGAGCCTCCCCTACGATGCCCTGGTGCACTATGGGGTCAAGGGCACCTGGGGACGATCCCCAGGTTAGGCTCTCTTTTAATAGTCCAGCATCTGGAAGGAGGATCCAGCCTTTTTCCCCTACACACACCCCCGCACCCCTGCATACACTCAGAGGCTCACTCATATCACTAGCACACACAGACACACAGACTTATATACGTACACACACACACACACACTCACATAGACTCAGACACTCACACTCACAGATTCACACACTCTTCAAACACAAAGACACATACACACAGACTCATACACACACACACAGACACATACATCGACTTACACATACTCACAGATTCATACATCTCAAACACATAGACACACACACACAGAGAGACTTATACACATTTACAGATACATACACTCACACATAGACTCATATACACTTACACACAATCTGTTACACACCTATACACACTTTGTCCTGACAAAACCACCGTAGAGAACAGTTTCCCATCTGGGCCAGACTAGAAGGACAGAGACACGATCACGATGACATTTGGAGCAGAGTAACAGGAGAGAGGAGAGACTGGAAACCAAGTCCCTGAATGATGGAAAGGCAGAAACTCAGGGGTGTGAAGAATAATTGTAGATGGAATCTATATGTGTTAAGTGTCTTGGTGACTGACCCTGTGCTTTTAATAACAACATTCAAGAATATGGTACTGTGTTCCTTCTGTTTTATTTTTTTTTATGTTTATTTATTTTTGAGAGAAAGAGAGAGAGTGTGAGTGAGGAAGAGGCAGAAAGAGAGGGAGACACAGAATCTGAAACAAGTTCCAGGCTCTGAGCTGTCAGCACAAAGTCTGATGCGGGGCTGGAGCCCACAAATTGTGAGATCATGACCTGAGCAGAGGTTGAATGCCTAACCAACTGAGCCACTCAGGCGCCCCCCTTCTGTTTTTAAAAATGTGCTAAAATGGTGTGGCTCAGTCGGTTAAGCATCTGACCTCAGCTCAGGTCATGATCTCACAGTTCGTGGGTTCGGGTCCTGCATCAGACTCTGTGCTAACAGCTCAGAGCCTGGAGCCTGCTTTGGATTCTATGCCTCCCTCTCTCTCTGCCCCTCCTTCTCTCTCCCTCCCCCCCTCAAAAATAAATAAACATAAAAATATTAAAATGTGCTAAAATAAGCAGAACAGAACATTTACCATTTAGACCATTTTTATATGTACAATTCAGTGGCATTAGGCTCCATTTCTCCTCCCCGAGTCCTTCGTTGGATGAGAAAACAAAGAGGTATCAGGTCACAAAGCAACATCAGAACAGGGCTGGCCTCAGGGGCCATTAGGTGTCCTCCCCCTGCCCAGAGGCATTACTGCAGGAGGCAGGCAGGTGCCTCTAAGTCTGTAGGGGAGGGTGGGTGGAGGGGGTGCTACATGCTTCATTTGCCATATTGTGCCCCATAGCGCCCAGCTCAGTTGCATACTGTCTGGCCATGCCTAAGATATCCTGTTAGAAGCCCATCTTCTCTGTAAAATAGAATCATGACATCCACTTACAGAGTTAAGGAGCTCAGATTAAGCCTGATTCTACCTTCATCTGGTGCACAACGCGCTCAATAAAAGAATGCTGTTTTATACCTCTGGATCTGAGGTGTAGGGAAAAGGAAAGTACTGGTAGAAGAAGTGAAACCATCTGCAAGATGCCTTCCACCCAGGGGGCTTCCCAGTGCAAATACAGGACCTCACAGAGAAACGGAGGCAACCAGGTGCTCTCAGAGCCTACAAGAATTCTTGGCTTCATTAAGAAGTCACCCAAAGAGCAATGAATGTGGGCACAGCTAGGGTGCTGTGAACTCCAGCTTGCACCCAACCCCATCTCCCCAGAGCCCTGAGGAAGGGGAGGAAGTTATTATTTATCTCTAAGCTAATCGTGCCCCAAAGCTGATGGGATTTTCTGATGTGAGGTCTCACATTGTCACACACAGGAGCTAATTTTCTTTGACAACTGACATATCTCTCAGTCTGGAACGACATCCTGGCTCTCCTGTCTTTGCTGTGGGACCCTAAGTAGGACTGTCAAGACTGACTGTGGACAAAAAAACCAAACACCCCAATGAGTGTCATTTTCCTCAGGACCTGGGGAGGCCACACAGATACTCCAGTGTTCTCATGGCTAAAAATAACAGGGGAGGCCGGTTGTCTTTGGGAATGACTTTCAGAATCAGGATGAGTCAAATCCACCCTCCCAAAGTACACTTGCCACTACTGAAGATATTTGCTCAAAAGATTAAGGCAGGTGCTGAATATATTTCCATACTGGCGACTCCTTTCTGCCCTTCACAAACTTAACTCCCGCCTCCCAGAGAGAACAGAAGTCACAGCTCAAAAAGCTTCTGAGTCTTCTCCTCCATCACTGCCTCCAGGAGACAATAAGCTCTCTTCATTGGCTCCCAGGCCCCTCTCCATTTCCCGCCCCCCTCGCTGTGTGTGTTACACGCACCGCTTCTCTCCTCATCCGTGAACTACACTGAACAATCAATTTTCCACCTCCACAGAAAAATACCTTGTTCCCTTCTGTTCCCATCCTTCTTTCTTCTCCCCTTCTTAGTCTGTGCTCATGAAAAAGAAAAATCCCACAGCCACTTTCTCTGCCTTTTCAAAATCCTATTTAGTCTTCCAGCAACCCCCACCCAGCCAGTGAAAATCCTTCCCTCCTAGTTTCCACATACTTTCTGGCCATTCTCCTCAGGCTCCTCCACTCCCCATGAAGGTCGCCCTCCCACATCACAGCCTCAGCCAGCCTGGCCAAGGGACTGACTCCCCAGCCCCACTCCCACCCCCTCAAAAGCTCCTTGGCCCTTCATGAAGTAGGAATTCAATAATTCTATTTCCACCTCAAATATGGTCTTCTCTCCCTCTGAGTTCCCACCTCCTGCTCTCTCCACATGGCTCTGCCAGCTCTTCCTCCTCGGTGTCTGTCACCTCAATCCTTGCCTCCACACCCCACCAGCCTTTACTCAGGACACGTCATCTCTCCCCCCAGGAACCATATAAGGAGCCTCCAGCGCCTGGGCCTTTGCTCCCTCTGCCTGCCTTCCACAGTCGCCTATGGCGTCAGCCTTCTGGTGAAGCCCTGCCAGTTTTCTCTGTGGCCATCTGAACAGGACAGTCTGGCCCCTGCTACTGCATCTTCTGGCTCTTCTGTTAAGCCAACTGCAGCTGGCCATTGAACATGGGTTTGAACTGCATGGGTCTACGGAGATAAAGATTTCTTCAGTAAATACAGTACAGTACTATAAATGTACTTCCTCTTACTTATGCTTTTCTTAATAACAGTCTCTTTTCTCTAGCTTACTTTACTGTAAGAATGCAGCATATAATACATATAACATACAGAATGTGTTCATCAACTGTTTATGTTATTGGTAAGGCTTCCAGTCAGCAGTAGGCTATTAGTAGTTAAGTTTTTGGTGAGTCGAAAGTTATACACAGATTTTCGACTACACGGTGGGGAAAGGGGAAGAGGGGGTCAACTACATACCTCAAGGCCTGTCATACCGCTTCGTGTCTCCATGCTTGAGTCATACATATATTTGTTTGCCTGGAATGTTCCACTTTCCTCTCTCTCTCTCTCTCTCGCAGAAATGTATACTCCCCCTTCAAGATGAAGGTTAAACCTTACTCCTCCTGCATAATCTACAGGACTGATGAGTCACCTTTCCCCAAAAGCCACTCTTCATGTCCTCTAACACTCTACACTCTACAATACTCTACACTTCCCTGTAGTGGCTAGGAAACAAAAATGGAAGGCAGCTGTCCCCTTTCAAACCTCCTATAAAGACCCTGCCAGGAGGTGAGTAGTTCTCTCCCTCTGACCCCTGAGGCCAGGACATGCTCAAGGATGGCCTCCTTTGTAAATGAGGGTCTCTGCCAAAACTGGTAACCACCACAGGAGCCCTCCACAGGCCAGGAGTGGAGGGGGGGCACTTTTAAGTACTAACTTTCACCTTGACGGCCACCCTGAACGGCCAACAAGCCACCACCATTTTCCCCTGCAGATTGACCAAAGGAGATTAAGTGATTTGTCCAAGAAAAGAGATTAATTTGTACCAGCCCTGGACTCTTAAAGAAAAACTCTGAAAAGTATACTCTGCCATAATAGAGACCCCAGCAGTACTAGTCTGGAAGACTTAAGGAACGTCCCATCCCCATCAACATATACGTTGTTTATCAACCGGTCTGAGCACAAGCTATGGTATAATGGTATAAGAATTCTTCTGACTTCAGTTAGAATTTTCTTATGTATCTAGAAGCACATGTAGTCAAAATCAGTTTGGAAAATGATAAGTTAAATAGAATTAAATAAGTGACTTTCTTGCAGCACTTCAAAAGGCCTTTAATATGGTGCTTTGGGACTCTCCAAGAGGGGGCAGTACAGACAATGTGTCCCAGCCTGATCTGAATGCGGATTACTATTTTCAGGAGTATCTCCTGGGACTCCACAGAACACAGTTTGAGAATGCCAGCTTACGCACTCATGTAATTAATTAGAACTGGGTATAATTAATTAGATCTGAATATCATTAATAAAAAGTTACATACAGTAATGGCTAACTTCCTTCAATTTAATCACACTAATTATGTTGAGCTCAACCTAGTAGCAGCTCATACTGCTATTTTCTTAACACGTTTTTCATCCTTTAAAAAAGGTGTTGATGAAATTTTTTTCTCTCTTAACGTGCAACTTAAAAAAAAAGAAAGCTAGGTGTCAGAGCAGGCATTTTCAAGTACTTGAAAACACACATACCAAACCTGAAAGCAAATCATAATGGCCAGCCTCAGATCTCTCCTTGCTTCCTCCAGGAAAAGACACCAATAATATTGTGGAGCAATTACATGCCATGCACTCTCCATCCATGATGTGTTTCATTCTCATAGCTACCCCCCAAAACCATGAGTCCCCACTTACAGATGAGGTCAGTGACCTTCTCGACGTTTAATAAACTAGAGCTACATGGTGAGCACAGCCTTCTGGAACATCTACTATCCACAAGGCAACCAGGCTGGACATTTGAAGGATGTAGAAGAAGCAAGCATGCAAGTCCATGGAGAGATCGGCAGTGAGGCAGGAAAGCACAGAGCCAGCTCACATGGGTCTTAAGTGTCCAACCAAGGCCCCAAAAAGGGTGGCCCTTGAGCCTTGTCTATCAAGATGGAGAGAAGCCATGGAAGAGGGATCAGCCACACAGAAAAAATACCCATGGGGACATTGCTGTCAAAACAACAGAGCAGATCAGTGTCCAAAGCCTGGCTCATTCAGCCAAGATATAGAAAAATCCAAATGTCCATCAACAGATGAATAGATAAAGAAAACGAGGTATACACGTTCAGTGGAATATTATCCAGTCTTTAAAACAAAGGAAATCCTGTCATTTGCAACCACACAGATGGACCTGGAGGGCATTATGCTAAGTGAGAAAAGGCAGTCACAGAAGGACTAATTGTGTGATTCCTCTTACATCTAAAGTCCTCAAAAGTACAGAAGGAGACACTAGAAGTGTGGTTGTCAGGGGCAGAGGGAGGGAGAAACAGGAAGTTTTTCAATTGGTAGAAAGTTTCAGTTATGCAAGACAAGTAAGTTCTAGAGAACTCCCATAAAACATAATGCTTATAGTTAAGTGAGGTACTAGGTACTCAAGAAAAATTTTTAAGAAAGTTTTTCTCATGTTAGGTGTTCTTATTATAAAACAAACAAAAAACAAAGGGACACAAGGAAATTTTTGGAGGTAATGAGTAAATTCATTACCTGAGTCGTAGTGATAAAAACATGAATGTACATGTCCAAACTCCCCAAACTGTATGCAATGAATTATGTGCAGTTTATTTACCAGTTATACCTCAATAAAGTTGGGAATGGAAAAAAAATGATACCCTAACCATTTCAATGACAAGATGAATGCAGAACCACCTATAAAAAAGTGAGCCTAAGAAATCAGCAGTTCCATTCGAGTTAGAGGGTTAGTCAGTAAAGAGAAGCAAGATCGCCCTGCCAGTGGGACACACAACACAAGAGCAGAGAGGTGTGTGTTGTTCTACAGTGTGGTGTGCAATAGAACCTCTTCTTTTACCAACTTTCTCAAATACACAGAAGCAAGTGCAGAGAGTAATGTTACAAACACCCATGAACACACCATTTAGGCAACCCCAGCATTATCATCCCCACCTCCTTCTTCTTCATACCATTTGCTCATTTTTTCAATTACATTGTCTTTTTCTAATTGATTTGAAAGAGTTCCTTATACAGACAGAATGCTAATCCCTTACAGTAAATACATCTCAGATATTTATTCCAGGGGGTAGTTTGCTTTAAACCTTTAAAAAAATTTTTAATGGTTATTTATTCTTAAGAGAGAGAGACAGAGTGTGAGTGGGGGAGGGGCAGAGAGAGAGAGAGGGAGAAGCAGAATCTGAAGCAGGCTCCAGGCTCCGAGCTGTCAGTATGGAGCCCTATGCAGGGCTCGTACCCATAAACCACGAGATCATGACCTGAGCCAAAATCAGTCACCCAGGTGCCCCTAAACCTTTATGTGGTGTCTCTGCTCTTAAAGAAGTTGCTAACATTGGCATTTAATAAATTGATCTTTTCTGTGCCTGTATGTACCTTACCTTTTCCTACATCCAGGGCATATAAAATCTTTTCTATACAATTTCACATCTTGTCCTTCATAGTCATTAATTCTATTGGCATTTACTTGTGTGTATGCTGTGAGGTAGGGATACCATTTTGTCTTCTCCCATGTGGACAACCAGTTGTCTTGCATCACTTCCCACCTGGTCAATAACATATCTCTGCTACCTCCTGTACATCTGAGAGTTTATGTTATTAGGCTATCTGGTCCCACCCATCCCACAAATATCACACAATCTTAACTGCAACCTTCCGTCAGGAACCTCACTGCCCCACCCTTATGTCAGCTTCTCCTTAACATTCCAGCTTTGTGTTTTCTTTTAATGTCTATTATCTGGGAATTTCACTGCCTTTCTTTGGATCTTATAATTTTTTTTAATGTTTGTTTATTTATTTTAAGAGAGAGAACAAGTGAGCAAGCACAAGCGGGAGAGGGGCAGAGAGAGAGGGAGAGCGAGAATCCCAAGTGCAGAGCCTGATGCAGGGCTCGAACCCACAAACCATAAGATCATGATCTGAGCCAAGACCAAGAGTTGGATACTTAATCGACTGAGCCACCCAGGGTCCGCGCCTGGATCCTGTATTTTAAAATCATTCTTGATCCATTTTTTACACATAAAAAACACTTATGTGTTTACACCTGGGCAAGAGCATGCTGACAGTAGCCAACCATTTTTGCAAAAAACTTAACATATTTTCTTTTCTTTTTTTTTTAATAATTTATTGTCAAATTGGTTTCCATACAACACCCAGTGCTCATCCCAACAAGTGTCCTCCTCTGTGCCTGTCACCCACTCTCCCACCTCCCACACCTCCCTCACCCCTCAGTTTGTTCTTAGTCTTTCAGAGTCTGTTATGTTTTGTCTCCCTCCCTGTGTCTTTTTTCTTTCCCCTCTTCCCCTCCCCCATGGTTTTCTGCTAAGTCTCTCAAAATCCACCTATGTGTGGAAACATATAACTTAACATATTTTCTGAGACTGCCCATGATTAAAACACACCTTATTAATCTTCCCACCATTCCTTCAGGAAATCACTAAATTTATATACAGTTGGTCTTTGAACAACCTGGGTTTAAACTGCACAGTTCCACTTAAAGGCAGATTTTCCTCCCATAAATATAATACAGTACTGTAAGTGTAACTATCTCTTCCTTATGATTTCCTTAATAACATTTTCTTTTATCTAGCTTATTATAAGAATACAGTATACAATACTTACAACATAAAAAATTTTTAAATATGTGTTAATTGAATGTTTATGTTATCGGTAAGGTCTCCAATAAACAATAGGTGATTAGTAGTTAAGTTTCTGCGGTGTCAAGAGTTATATGCAGATTTTCAACTATGTGAGGGTCAGCATTCCTAACCCCACGTTGTTCAAGGGTCAACCGTAATTACAATCTAAACACTGTAAAAATCAATAGCCTGTAGGATTGATATCATAGGATAGTGAGGCCTAGGATTTAATTCTCCGGGGGGAAAAAAGCAAATGGAACACAGTCCCCAACTTTTACTGTAAGCGGAAGCATATTCACCAAGTTATTCTACAAGGAGATGTCAGGCATAGACTCTGGGTATTAGTATTCCGATGCTACACAGTGGCTGGTTTGCAGTAGAAAAATAAATAAACCCCAGTCTCTTCTCTCTGCAGCTCTCCTCACAGAGATTCATTCTGGCAATAATTGACATTTAAAAATATCCATCTCGTTGCCACTTTTCTCTCACAGAAGAAATATGCTTTTCTGCAGGGAAGCTGCAGAGGATCATGACGAGTGTATTCACTTAAATGGCAGTCCCATTACACCACTCGGAAAGAGAGTGAGACATCTCGTCTATTGCCACTGATTTTGATACTCTAATAGTATTTCAGGATAGGGAAAAATCCCACTAGGTCTTTTTTGGGCTCAAAAGGAAAAAAAATCCCTTATAGCTTGGAGGCACAAACAGAATTGCCCTGCAGTTCCATCAAAAAGCAACGACAGCCCCAATTTCACGGTGGACAGTTCCGAGAGGCCAGATGGACCGCATTGGCTGGTTGACCCTGGGCTCCCAGAAGTTCGGAATGTCACCGCAGTTTGTGAGACCTATTTCTCATAAGAACATCTCTCTTCACAAGCTACCCTCACTGCTGGTTACAAAAAAATCTCCTCCCTTCCCAGAATCCCCTAAAATTCTTCAGTATTTTCACAGCTGAGGGTAGTTGAGGAATCTACTGTATGGAATGGCTCAGTCAGTTAAGCATCTGACTCTTGATTTCAGCTCAGGTCATGATCTCACGGCTTGTGGGTTCCAGCCCTGTAATCTGGCTCTGTGCTGGCAGTGTGGAGACTGCTTGGGATTCTCTCTCTCCCTCTCTCTCTCTGCCCCTCCCCTGCTCATTCTCTCTCTCTCTCCCTCTCTCTCAAAAATAAATAAACTTAAAAAAAACAAGTCTAAACAGAAAATTAAGCAGGCGGTGCCTGGGTGGCTTAGTCGGTTAAGCATCTGACTCTTGATTTTGGATCAGGTCACGATCTTGTGGTTCATGAGCTCGAGCCCCTCATCAGGCTCTGTGCTGGTGGCAGAGCCTGCTTAAGATTTCCTCTATCTCCCTCTCTCTACCCTTTCCCTGTTTACATTCTCTCTCCCTCTCTCTCTCTCACTCTCTCAAAATAAAAAAAAATAAACTTTTTTTTTAAAAAAGCAAATGAGATGGAAAAGGCTTTGTTGAGAGCATAGAAGTAAATTCATAAATGTTAAAGACTGACAATTGAGGAAAATTTCAGAAAAACACTCATTTATTTTTATGCCCAAATGCATCAAAAGTCACGCAGTTCGTGTGACATTTCCCCCTCTGCTTCCTTGGATAAGGGCTGATTATTCTAACTCTTAAATGCCTTATGAAGGTGCCACCCTCCCCACCCCCAAAGCCACCACAGAATCCAGCCAGGACATCTGTGACAAGAACAACCCCCAATACGATGCGAGGTAAATTCCTGCCCATGCACAGCACAGTGCTTATGGGTAGTTACCTACATGTAGGACAGAGGCTGGCTTAGAAAGTAAAATAAAGGCAGCTGCCTTGACTTACAAAAGAAGGCTCTTTCAGTAGCTCCAAACAGCAGGCCCTGTGTCCTTCTGGTGCCCCAGAGTCAAAATAGTAGTTTGGGACCTGGGTCTTGACGCTCTAGTATCCCCTCTGGTCTTCATCTTTATCCTCAAATTGGCACAGAATTTCCCCACTGGGAAATCCCAAATTATTCCTCTTGTTTGGAAGTCCCCAAGCCACTACTTCCCTCCATATGACACTCTGGACTGCTGACCAGCGCTGCCCTGTCAAAGCCCATGGATGCATAAGAACCCACGGAACCCTTCAGAAGCTCAGACCTGCTCTAAGATCAAGACACAGAGACCATTCCGGGCTGCCAGATGCCTAACCTCCAACAACAGTCTCCTTTCCACCCCGCTCTCCATACACACCCCAAGCCATACATCAGCTTCTCCACAACCCCGCCAGTAGGGTATCTTTGGTCTAGGAAAAAGAGCACCTACTCATCTTTAGTCAGAAAAAACTCTCCTACAAGTGTCCCCTGTACTAGGCACTCATCTGGCACTGGGGCTACAAAGACCTATGCAAATCTGCTGCTATAGGTCCTACGGGTCGAGAGTAAGCCAAGGGCCCACCACCAGTCAGGGGGATCAGGGTCGCAGTATACGCTCACCCACCCAACACGGAGCCATCCCTCATCCCAGAGAAGCTTAGGAAGACTCTCTTGGATCAAAGTAAGAGTCTTCCTCTCAGCGTCCTGATATTTCACAGTAATGCACTTCTAATTAGACGCAATGTTGCCCAAGTTTGATCGTGAAAGTTTGTAAATGGTGTTTATTGTTGGTGAGATATATTGATTTTTGATATAAATAGGAATCTAGATAGGAGTTACACAAATAAATGACTTAAGCCGGTGTGGGCTACAGTTTCAGAAGCGCTAGTATAGTGAGGAGGGGATGGGGGGGTGTGATACTGCTGTCTCAGGGGTGACAGGGAAAGATGTCCCATTCCAGGCAACATAAGCGTCCTGCAGTGAGCCCAGTGCTCACAAGCTCCTTGGCTGTGAATCAAGCCCCAGCCTCAGACTCCCTGTGTAGAGACTAGCACTGGATGACACATCCCCAGCCTCCCGGGAAATAAAGAACCACGTCAGATGCCCAGATCCACCTGAAGTGTGGCATCCCTTGAGGAAAATAATTCCATTTCACACATGTCAGAAGCAAAACTGCACTCCATGCAAGGCGACCTCATATTTCTTACCGAAAACAAGCGGGTTGGTAATGTCCCCCAAAACCTCCTGGTGATGAAATCTTTCTGAAATAAAACAGAAGGAAATAGAGGAAATTACTTGGGTTTCAGAAAAGATACGGGTGATCGCATAGCGCTCCTGCAAGTACAGACATCTGAACGACTGAGAGGTTTTGAATTACCTGTAAAAGTGAACCGGTTCTCATTCTAATGAAACCATCACAAGTTACCAGAAACAAATAATTAAAATGTTTCTTTAGCCATCCCTCACATAATTATTGCCTTAAGAACATCATGTTGGGCAAATAAAGCAATGGCTTGTGTATCACTCTGGAAGGAGAGGCTGTCCGCATTTTAATGAAGCTCCTCAAAGCCCTCATGAATATGTATTTCCCCACAACAAAGTTTGACCCCACTAGTGTGCAGAACCAGTATTCTGGGACACTTTCAGAGGGAGGTGGGTGTGCCTGTGGGGGCTAGGAAGATGAAGACAGATTAAAAGAAAGAGAAAGGAAGGCAGGCCACCTCTCATTTCCTCTGCCCAGGGTCACAGCCCACCCCTCCTCGTGGGTAAAGGGGTGTCATAAAGAGAACAGAAAACAGGCCATCAGGTTTCACACTCCTCTTGGACAGAGAGAGAGTCTACAAATGAAAGCTGAAGAGGAAGTCTAATAGTAATAGGTTCAAGGGAGAGGCCCTGGGTTGAATCAGGAATTCAAGGTGGGGGGCAGCAGATGACCAGAGAGGTGGGAAGCCCAGGATGGTGCAAGAGGAAGAGGATTTATTGGTCTTAAACATCAAATCAAAATTCTTCTTTTCCCAATACTGTATGTTAACTGTACTGGAATTAAAATTACAAAAAAAAAAAAAAATCCTCTTCTCCCTCCAATTTGGCTAAAGACAGAATACATTATAAAGGAATGTCTTTGTCCCATAGCAATGGAAGTCTCTTCTCCAGGACCTCATTTGCTGGGAACAGAAGGTCTAAGAGCATTTCATGAATAGCTGTGCTAGTTGGACAGCTCACCTTGTCTGGTCCTGGGGGCTGAAGTCACAGGGATGACATCATTCTTGGGGGGGAGGGGAGGTAATATGGTCTTGCTATTGGCACAGGCAGACACTGGCTTCTACATTATCACAGAGGTCTAACCTGGACCCAGGGTTGACACTTTTTTAATGAAATCGGACAGTCATTCTCATTTCCCTAGACAGACATTTCTGGCAGTGGGTTTTAATTAGGGAATTTGGGAGAGTTCCCTGGCCCACTGCAGATACCTCCAGTTCAAGTATTTAAAAAAATGACTGGCTACCCTTCAGAAGGCTGAAGGTACTCCCTTTTGGCCAAGCCATTTGTATATCTGTAATCTGCTTGTCTCTGCTCAAAGGGAACTTGACATCCACGTAGTTGCTCAAATTCTTCCAAAGGGTATGGTGCTTTCTTTTTTTTAGTTTATTTACTTATATTTAGAGAGAGAAAGAGAGAGCACAAGTACAAGCAGGGAAGGGGCAGAGAGAGAGGGAGAGAGAATCCCAAGCAGGCTCTGTGCTGACAGTGGGGCTCCATCCCAGGAACTGTGAGATCATGACCTGAGCTGAAACGAAGAGTTGGACGCTCAACTGACGGAGCCACCCAGGTGCCCCTTTGTTGCCTTTCAAATCCCTTTACATTGTCAGCCTCAGCTTCATCATGTGTAAAAGTGGACAATATGTGTGTTCTTAAAGGTGGCTGGGAAGTGCAACAAGGCCCCAAAACACTGCCTGGGAACACATTAGCATCAAACAATATTTCCTTCTTTAACCCAAATCCCACCATCCCAGGACCTCCAAAAAGTGATTTCAGGGTCAGTGCACATACAAAATGCTATGTCCAGAGGCAAGAACACTTCACTGGTGGTCATAAGACAGGGCCTCAATTCCTCACTCTGCTACATGTTGGCTCTGTGAACTCAAGCAGGTCAATGAGAAAGACCTCTGTCCTCTCCCAGAATCCCCCACTCCAGCTCAGGGCAGTTTTGACCAAGAGGGTTGCAGGGAAGAATCTAGAAGCCTTGGTCTACTAGCACAGGCTGGAATTCTCCCCATGTGTCCACAATGTCCTCCCCTCACGGGTCTACAGCTACCTGCATTGCCCAGAGCCACTGTGGACCTATGGAAGTGTCCTTCTGCCCACGGGTCCAGTTTCTGCCATTCCCTCCCAGCCCAGAAGCACCTCAGGGAACCTCGGAGCCTGTCTTCAGGCTCAGCTGGCCTTCCCTGCCCTGGGGAGGCCTGCCCCACTGCTCCACCTGAAGGAAAGAGCCCCAACACTCTCTCTCTCTCTCTCTCTCTCTCTCTCTCTCTCTCTCTGTCTGCCCTCAGTCTGCAAGTCTCCCGAGAGGACAGAGTCTCATTCATCCCCCACAAGCTCCACACAGATTCCCAACAGAGGCACAGAATCGCCAAACTGCCTTGGAAAAAGGGCAGAGCTCTGCACTTTACATAACACTTCTCCATAGGAGGAAACAGGCCCACATCTTAACTCAATTTAGAATCGGTTTTTAAATGTCTATTTATAGGCATCACACAAGTACCCCTTGTGGACGGTGGAGGAATCAGGGCTCTGGGCTCTGGTCCACCACTATTCATTAGCATTCTTTTCATGTCTGTCTTCTCTAATTTCCCCAGCAGCTTTTTAACTCAATAGCAAGGTCACCTACCACTTGGACCCAGCACCGCTTTCCATTTTCTCTAAAGAAAAATATGAATTTTCTCTTCCGGGCAGCAGTGCCCTCTCCCTGCCCTCTCGGGCATTGGCTAAAGCAATGTTGTGTTATTTTGGTGAACTGTGTCTCTGGACAGACAGTTCACCTTTATTTAATTTTTTTTAACGTTTATTTATTTTTTGAGAGACATAGAGACAGAGCATGAGCAGGGGAAGGGTAGAGACAGAGAGGGAGACACAGAATCCGAAGCAGGCTCCAGGCTCTCATGATCCGTCAGCACAGAGCCCGATGTGGGGCTCGAACTCACAGACTGTGAGATCATGACCTGAGCTGAAGTCGGCCACTTAAGCGACTGAGCCATCCAGGCGCCCCGAAAGTTCACCTTTAAAAAACCAACAAAGTCGTGGGTGCAGAGATCTGGGAAGGCCCTTGGGGGTCAGCTGGTCCCTGCTGGCTCTGAGTCCGTCCCCTGGCCAGGCACATCCAGGGAGGGTCTGTTCCAATCCAACAGCTGGAGTGAACACAAAGGATCACCTACACTTTGGAACGGTCAGGCTTTTCCTTTCAGCCATGTACAGACAGACACATGCCCCATCCTATCAACCTTCTCTGGAGACATCGAGGGCCAGGTTACTTCCCCTGTTCATCTTGCCCGTTTGTGATTAGACAGAAATCTGAGAGCCTGTTCTTCTTCAGGCAATGCACAACCATTGGAATAATCTCCTATTTCTTAGCAAGCCCAGGTTGGAAATGAAGTACACAGATCTCCCTATAAGATTTAAACACTCCACTTTCCAAGTTTTTGGCCCACACACAAGCTATTTGGAGGGGAGGGGGGAGGGGGAGGTCATCCTGTATTCTGGCTTCCCAGGGGAGACGTGAAATACAAAGCCACAGGAGCCTGGGAGATGCCAGGAAGGCTCTTTCTGTCTGCATGCTGACGACTGGATTCTCCAGGGTCTGGAGAGTCCAGCCCTTGGAACCAAGTACAGAAGGAAAGACAGGCCCTGGCCTGGGGCACTGAATCCACAGCAGAATTCAGGCACAGAGAATACTTCCAATAAACAGCCCTCCAGCTGCCTGACTTCAAATACCATGAGGCTCGGCTCTCTTATGATTGCTGTTGCTGAGGCAGTTGGTATTTGGTTTCAGGATTAATTAACTTTCTCCCAGGATGCCCGCTGCAACCTGCCATTGTGGGTTCTCTATTATGCGACATGCACATTTCTGGCAATCAATTGGATCTCTGATCAAACAGAGCCTTTGAAATGCCACGTTTTCAGACACTAGGGAGATAAACAGAAATTCTAAATACTGCTTAGAGTGGACGGTTCATAAATTTTCTGATTACCTTTGATACTATGTCAGGGGAGGCGATGGGAGGCCCCAAATCCACAAACCATCCTCAAGGCCCACTAGTGGCTCAGGTGACTGGGGAGGAGGTCCAAGACAGGAAGCTATTTAGGCTAAGAGAACCATGATGGGCCCGGATAGGGCAGCTCATGCGAGCTTCCAACCAAAGCAGGACTTGTGAGCCCTGGAGCCCAGGACGGTGCTGTGCCGAGGAAAGCAGGTGTCACAACTAATCTGTGTAAGTATTTTCTTGGCAAAGTTAAGGCAACATTCACAGTTCTGTGGACTCCCAGATTTGGGAGCTGTCCTGGGAGGATGCCTGGCGCAGAGGCGGACAGAGGTGGATGTGTCCAGCGCAGAAGCAGGAAGTCTGCCTGGAGGCAGGAAGGCTGATCTTACAGCCTTACAAAGTGGCCGGGGACCTGCAGAGCAAAATCGCCACCCCACTGTCATACCAGCATTTCCTCCTCCAGCTGACCTGAGAGCTACGCCTACAGTTCTTTGAACCAAATAGGCAATCTGGTGCTTTGTAAGAGGCTGGGCCCTGGGCATGCAGGTTTGGGGATATTGTGGTATGTTGTGGTTGGGTTGTAGAACAAGTAGAATTTGATGAGCAATAATAACCCAGATTCAATGAAGTACATGCTGATGGAAGATACTGGCCACAGTGAGCAGAGGCCCTGGGGGAGGGCTGGAAAGGGTCTGCACAGAGCACAGTGGCCAGAATGATGGGGGAAGGGTCAGGGTGTATCACAGGCAGGGTGCACCAAATGCACACTGTAGCCAGCTCGGGTGTGGCTCTTCCTAGTATCAGCCCGGTGGCTGTAAAGTCAGGTATGACTCTGCATGATAGAGAGCATGTGGCCAGCCCAGGTCCCCCTGGGGCTCATCTGCACCGGGCTGTCTCACAAAGGGGAATGGGCAGCTGGCAGAGGTCAGCATCAGCAGATAAGCTACTGCATAAGGAAGCCTCCTGTGACCTGGTACTGTAGCTCCCCCAAGCTGCCCTGAGGGGGATGCACCATGAGACAGCCCAGCATCCCCACAGGTATGGCTGGAACCACAGGATAGGACTTTGTGGGGGTGTGGATGCTCCCCAGGTTTACTGTGGGGCTGGGGCAGGGGGGTCGGCTGCTTCCTGATAAGAAGGACAGTGCTCAGTTGGGCACAGCAGGGTCGTTCCAAGGGGAAGTAAGAAGTCCCTAAGGAACCATTTCAAGTACTGGCCATAGACCTACTACAGTGAGAAAACAGGAGCTGGGCTCAGAGAGGGGCTCCAGGTCCTCAGGGCCAGATAACAAAAGATACAGCCCAAGGTATGGTAGGAAGGGGGCTGGTGGGGGGGAGCAGAGATGGTAAGGTTGGGGGATTTTCCAGCTTGAGTGGACATTAATAGGCTGTTTACAAATAAAAATCTCAAATTTCTGAATAACTGAGCCCCCAAGCTAGCTGCAAGGTGAAGTCTTCAAATGCTACCAACTCTATTTATAAATACCGGCATGATTATTTTTCTCCTGGGCAGGAAGCCGCATCTTTAGAATAAAGAGCTCAAACTTTGAGATTCTCATTTAAGCAAATGTTTTGGGAACAAACTGGATTTAAAACTCTGTCTTCAAAGGTCTCGAAGTTTTAAACAACAATGATTTCATCTGAGAAGGTGGTTTCTAAGAATGCTATTTTCTTTAATGTTTATTTATTTTTGAGAGAGAGAGAGACAGAGTATGAGTGGGGGAGGGGCAAAGAGAGGAGACGTAGAATCCGAAGCAGACTCCAAGCTTCGAGCTGTCAGCACAGACCCCGACGCGGGCTTGAACTCGCCAACAGTGAGATCATGACCTGAGCCAAAGTCGGATGCTTAACTGACTGAGCCACCCAGGTGCCCCCGAAGAACGCTATTAAAAAGCCTTAATTATTAGGAGTTACATATAAATTGCTACCAATGAAATGGTCAAAACTCTGCATTCTTGGAAGCTCATCTTTCAATATCTGGAGGTGACAGGCCACAGAAGATGAGCCACATTCTGCCACCAGATTCCTTGGTTTGGGAAGCTCCTCACTCCCTGCTGCAGATTCCAAGGCAGAGACTCTTTATGTGTGATTAGTTTCCTGAATGGGGACTGTTCTTTCAAGGCGATTATTTGTTTCCTCTCCATGGGGCCCGTGAGGCCACCCCGACGGCAGAGTTGGGGGTAGAGACATGGATTTTTTCCATCCGTTTCAAAACCTAGAAATTTGCTTTAAACCCAAACTGGCCCTAATGCCCAATATCGGTAATTTACTTTTCCCACATTTGCTTTTATGTAAAATCCTCTGAGGCTCTACCAAACAAGCGTGAGAGTTCTTTACAGCAGTTTTGAGCTAATTTATTCATTGGGGTTGAAACTAAAGGTGTCCTGATTCAACCGTGTTTTAATATCAATAGATCTGCCCTTGAGCAGCTGACAGCATTCCATGGACAGACACACAGCTCCCAGGGCTCCCAGATTTACACTGTAACATCTGACATACTTCTCTGATGATTCTTGATATTAAACCTCTGTGTTTGGATTTCTTGCCTGGTTTTGTGGAATGAGAGAACAGTGCAACACTGAGGTATGAAAACCAGAACACGGTGCCAAGGCTGTCCATGTGACAGCAAAAAGTGGTGCCGTAAGAGACAAGGGTGAAGGGCAAAGGGAGGGCTGGCAGAGAGGACTCAGGCAGGTCTGCATGGACCCCAGGGAAGCAGGGAAGGGTTCAGAGGCGCCTTCCAAGCCTGCATCTGCCAGGCTCTCCTCATTATTATTCTCTCCTAGGCAAATGAGGCTTCTATTTTTGCTGCAAGGAGTCTGCTGCCTTCCAATTCCCCCACATCCCCCGGAGGGAGGTTGGGATTTCGTGTTCTATTCAGGCAGCTCAGGGATGCTGAAGGGAGGGTCATCCAGACGGCTGAGAGCCAGAGAGAAGCATTGCCTGCCAATCTTATCAAATGAGGACACAGTGCTCAAGAAAACTCTGGGCAAGGTGATGATGCATGTATGTGGTCCGATGTGACCATGTAGGGCACATCTGGGTTTCTTTGGCCCATACCATGCTTGCTTACTTACAGTCACTAACTGTTTCACACATGTGAACCTTTTAATCTTCACAGCACTGCTGTGAGGTGACCCCCATTTTACAGATGAGGAAACTGGGGCACACGAAAGTTATTAAGTGGTGTGCCTAATGCCATACAAGAAATTCTGCAGCTGGAACCTTATCCTGGCAACATGGCCCTGAAACCCATGCTCTTAGCTCCCACAGTTTGTTGGTAGGAAGAAATGGGAATAGATGTTTATAATACATAAATCAGATGAAGGATGAAATGATGGATAAGAAAATTCAAAAAAGGAACAAAAGGTATGAACCAGTAATTCACAGAATAATAAATACATGAAATAAATAGACATCAATATAAAAAAATAAATGCATGTAAAGAAGTGCAACCTCACTGGCAGGCAGAGAGATGAAAATTAAGACACCCCCCACCCCGCCTGTAGAGGCCGCTTTTACCCATCAGACTGACAAAAATTAAAAAACATCTGACAATACCAAGCGGTATCAAGGACAAAGGGGAAGGGAAGCCCACACATTCATTAGTGTGGGAACATTCATTAAAAGACACACTTAGGAAAACAACTTGGCCACTTCCAGAAAATGTAAAGATTCATACGTTCTATCTCGCAGCAGTTCCAATCCTTGCTGAGTATTCTAGACAAATCCAGCTTATGGTCACATAGAGACACACACATGAGTATTCCTAACAGCCTTGCTTATAGCAGCGAGAAACTGGAAGCCATCTGAACATTCACCAATGGAGAAAGAACAGTGTATTCATGTTCCTACAATGAAATGCCACCCAGCAGTGAAAAGGGATAAAGTCCAGCTACACATTTTCACATGGATGAAACTCGCAGATATAATATGAGGCAAAAAAGGGGAGGGGGGGCAAGCTACAGAAAAACACACACACACACACAATCTGATATGATTTACACAATGCTTAAAGACACACAAAGCTAATCAGCATGGTGATACTGACTAATGCAGTAAGATAAAACATGCACCAAACTCTAATAACAATTACCTTTGCACAGGAGACAGAGAGACACAATCAGGGAGGGGCCCCAGTATACAGGTAATTATGATGGTTTAAAGTATGTCCACTAATTCTTTTTCACTCTCTTCAAGTGGTGGAGCCTAACTCCCCTCTCTCTGAGTGTGGACGGGGCTTAATAACTTGGGTCTAGAGAACAGAATAAGGTAAAGATGACAACGTGCAGCTACAGAGTCTAGGTCATAAAGACACTTCAGGGTTCTCGAGACTCTCTCTCTTGGCTCCCTCGCTCTGAGGCAAGCTGTCTGCCATGTTGTGAGAGAGCATTGTGGAGAGACTCAGCCATGTGAAATAATCTCAGAAGTGGATCCTCCAGGGGTGCCTGGGTGGCTCAGTCGGTTAAGTGTCCGACTTTGGTTCAGGTCATGATCTCATGGTTCATGAGTTCAAACCCTGCATCAGGCTCTGTGCTGACAGCTTAGGGCCTGGAGCCTGCTTCAGATTCTGTCTCCCTCTCACTCTGTCCCTTTCCCCCCCTCAAAAATAAATAAACATTAATTAAAAAAAAAAAAAAGAAAAAGAAGTGGCTCCTCCAGCCACAGTCATGCCTCGAGATGACTATGGCCCTGGCCCACATCTTGACCCTGAGACAGAATCATCCAGCCCAGCTGCTCCCAGATGGACTCTATGTGTGAGGTTTCAAATGTTTACTGTTTTACGCCATTAAGTTTTGGCATAATTGGCTACACAGAAGCACATAACCAATATAATAATATTCTCTATTTTAAGTGGGTTGTGGGTATACAGGTGTTGAGGCACATAATTCTTTTTACCTCTCTGGATGTCAAATATTTTATAAAAAAATTTAATCCACGTGACTTGAGTTAGGTCAACAGGGTTGACAGGATTAACAGGCAGAAACCGTGGATAGTGAAAGACAGAGAAGACAATAGGTAGGCGCATTATCCCCCTGGGTGGTCAGGGAATGGCTTCTCTCCTCAGGAGCATCAGGAATTTAGAAAAGTGCCATCTGAGGTGGAAAGTCATGGGACGTTGTTGGCGCGGGGAGTGGGGAGAAGGCCGAAAGATTTGCTCTATTAACACATTAAAACAGGGAGTACTGTGGGGCGCCTGGGTGGCTCAGTTGGTTAAGCGTCCGACTTCGGCTCAGGTCATGATCACACAGTTTGTGAGTTCGAGCCCACGTCGGGCTCTGCGCTGACAGCTCAGAGCCTGGAGCCTGCTTCGGATTCTGTGTCTCCTTCTCTCTCTGCCCCTCCCCCACTCACACTGTCTGTCTCAAATATAAATAAATGTTAAAAAAAAACTTAAAAAACAAACAAACAAACAGAGAATCTTGTTAGGCTAAGAGAGAATATGCCATGGGGTGTCTGGATGGCTCAGGCCTGGATTAAGTGTCCAACTTCAGCTCACGTCATGATCTCACTGTGAGTTCAAGCCCCATGTCAGGTTCTGTGCTGACAGCTCGGAGCCTGGAACCTGCTCTGAGTTCTGTGTCTCCCTCTCTCTGGCCTTTCCCCCCTACGCACGAGCACTCTCTCTCTCTCTGTCTCTCTCTCTCTCGTTCT
Source organism: Paguma larvata (assembly GCA_030068075.1). Classification (NCBI taxonomy): domain Eukaryota; kingdom Metazoa; phylum Chordata; class Mammalia; order Carnivora; family Viverridae; genus Paguma; species Paguma larvata. The sequence goes on along the minus strand of CM057827.1, from coordinate 121,466,637 downwards.
CTCAAAAATAAATAAACATTAAAAAAATATTTTTTAGATAAAGAAAGTATATGCCTGAGCCTGAGAGGGAAGCCAGGGCTGAGGGAGATGTCAGGGGTACCACTCAGGGTGGCCCACTCCTCAGCTGTTCCTCCCAGGTCTTGAGACCACCAAAGAAGGGCAGGGTTGCCCAGAAGGCAGGATCTGGGCCCCATCACATCTCTCTCTCTGTGTCTGTCTTCTTCTCTCTGACTTCAGCTTCCAGAAAAAACAAACCTGCATTCCTTAGAAGCAGTTGGGCTGGTCGGAGTCAACTGATCCAGTAAAAGCAGTCAGAACCAGTTACATCTGGCACAGCCAATGTTTATCAATCCTGAGGAACCACCGTAAGTATTTCACTCCACTTATTTTCAATCCTCTTTAAGAGCCTAAATCTCCCATCTCACAACTTGTGCTGTTTTCCGCAATTTACTCATTCAAAGAACTCTGTCCAAAACCCATTTTAATTGAAACAACCACTTTTCTTGCTATGAAGTGACAGCTGAAGCAACAATAATGCTTAATATATATTCCGTGCTTGCTTTCCTTTTTAGAAAACAAAACAACAACAGCAACACTGTCAAGATGACAGAAGAGCATAAGCCATGCTTCTAGTGCTCTCCTTTTGACCTTGACTTGTAGGGAAAATGGCCACGAAGAATCTGGGTCTGTCTGTGCTTGTTCTCATTACTCACCACTCTCTGGCTGGCCCTTGTGGATGAAGGAAGACGGCGTGGTGAGAACTAGAAGGAACGAGGGAAACATGTGCAGCGTTGGAGGCGCTGGCGAAAGCATCAGAGATGGTGCAGGACAGGCAGGTGCCCCCGTGTGTCAACTTGCAGGGCGGGCACAGACTGGAAAGGCCAGGCTCAGCCACTCGGGACCAGGACACCCCAAGGCCTCTCTCTTTCCTCACCCAGCTAAGGCCTGGCTCAGACATGAGCCTACATGTCATGATGCCCCCCAAGCTTCCCTGCCATGGCCACCTCAAGCTCGGCCCTGAGCTCCATTACTGAGGTATCGGAGCACCGAGCTGCATAGCATCCCAGGCCGCTCTCCCATGCCCCAGAGATGGCAGGGGACAGTGAGACAGTCAGGCTTCTGAGTCTGAGGCCCAACTCCAGATCTTGCCTCTGCTTACAAGTTGTGACCACGGCACATTCTCCCGCTGCTATGAGCCTCAGATGCCACATGAGAAACAGAGAAGGCCTCACTGGATCATTAAGTTCCCTCGGTCCCTCCTCAGCCTTCAGGACAGGAAGCAGCCCGCCTGGGAGGAAATCAAGCCAGAGGCCAACTCAGGGGGTCTGGGGGTGAGGGCTGGCGTGGGACTCAGTAGCTCTGTGATGTTGAGCCTCAGTGTCCTCCGCCATGAAATGGGGATAATATGAGTTGCCTGTAAATCTGCATCGCAGGACTGCTGGGTGGCTTGCAGGAGGTGCCAGCAGGTACTCAGTGAGAAATCCATGCTGGCTCTTTCTTGTTATAAAGCCATCGGAGCCCTGCTGCTCTGGAGCCAGCCCCATTCTCTCTCTCACCCATCCCCTGGTGCCCCAAGAAGGAATGTATCAGGTACATGTTTACCACCCACTGTGAACCCCTCAGAGGGAGGACACGAGATGCAGGTCTGCATTCACAGCACCCAGCACAGCACCTGGGACATAGGAAAGGTTCCAGAACCCCCTCCCAGGCCTCCTCTGCAGCCATCGCAACCCTTCTCTAATGAGCTAGCAGCATGCCTCACAGCAGAGCACAAAAGTTAGGGTGCACTCCCAGGATGTGGCATTTTCAGAGAACACCCTCCATAACTGAGAGGAAGGCAGGTTCCTAGGGCAGGTCAGGGGGCTCCCAGCACCCCTTATACCTCAGCAGGACCCTGGTCCAGGGGTGGGGGCTGTAGAATGGTCTGGGAGCTCTGGATCACAGAGTCTGATATTACTATTCTGAAACTCCCTCCTGCACACTCCCTGGGCCCACGCCCTCCCCAGTCACAGGTTTCCCAGAAGACAGAATTCTGTCTTGGGGGCAGTGGAGGGAGGTCTTCACCTCATGGGAAAAGGAGCTCAGCTGCCTCAGAGCTGTCCCCAGGCCAGGCTCCTCCAACCCACTCCATGTTGCTCCCACCCATGCTGCTGGTGAGGACTGAGTCCTCATGGAGGTCACCTGTTCTCTGTACCACATACTTTGGGGGCTTCCGCACCCCACACCAGCCTCTAGGAGAAAAGTCAAAGTCGAGTCTGGGTTTTTTAAGTATGCTAGAAGAGATTCTAGAAAAATAGTATATCAGCAAAAGCTGAAAGGAAACAAAACTGCCAGGCGTGGCCCCCAAACTGGGTATCGGTCGACTCACCACACATACCCTACCAATATCCAGCCTCTCATCTAGAAAACAAAGGTGAAGAAATGAATTTCAATTTCAAAATAGGGCTCTACTCAAGCAAGGATCATCCTGCATTTCCCTCCCCACACAACAGCTGAGCAAAACACACAGCGAGATGGGGGCCAGGCCAGAGCTGTCTGCAGAAACGTCCTACCAAACCTCAGACTTCTGGCAGGTGATCCAAGCCCACTGAAAGATGGGAACAGTGTGGTCACTATAGGGTCTGTACAAGGGAATCCCACAGCCAGCTTGCAGAGTGAGGACATTAGTAGGCAACAGGCAATGACTTCAGTTTCATGAACTTCCCCCCAACCCTGATAAACCCATGCCCTTTAGGGGCCAGAACCTTAACCCACATGCCAGGCTGCCTTTGGTTTAACGATATCTTTCATTATCATTTTCATTTTTACATAACGATTACTACAACCTGGACTCATCACCAAGGCTGGTCGATTACCAGGGTCTCTAATTGTGCTTCTGTGGAGCAGACTGGATGCCGGCCCTACAGATAGGCATGCAATGTTCCCAGGCAGACTGGTAAGAAAGTTTGCTCTCAATACATCATGAAAGGGTCCTTCAGATGGTGCTGGTTGTCAAACCCCTCTTGCTAGTCTCACTTTATCATAATAATTTGCTGTTTTGTTTAGGTCCAACCTTATCAATTTATTTTCCAATGGCTAGTCTTTAGATAAGACAGGAGTACTACGAGAACCTAATATAAATCCTCTATTGTCAAGGCAGAAATAGACATGATCGGAATATTCTTACTAAACCAGCTTTGAGATGAAGTTGATATAATAGAAGAGAGGGCTGAGAGAAAGAAATTGGACCCATGATACCAAGGTCAAGCTGCTAGATCAAGCCTTGCCTAAAACCATGCATCTAGACTTTCCAATTACACAAGAAAAAGTTTATGTTACTGTGAGATGGGTTTTCTGTTACATCAAGTGTCTTAACAGATAAGGATATTGGGGCCCAAGGAGGTATCGTGCCTTTGACCAGCCCACAGAGCAACAGAATGAAAGCTCAGGTATATTTCATTAAGTCCTGCTTTGTGTCAAAATCCTAGCCTGTGTTCGTTGTTATTTACACAAAATCCTTAATTCTTTACAAGTGTGAAGACAGGTCAGATAGTCGAGCCTTACCTAATCCAAATCTAGCAGAAACTACATTAAACTCAACCAGATCTTTTTCACTTCCCCAAAACCAACAGGACAGGCCTAAATGGTCAGTGGGGATTCCACCAAGCATGCAAGATAAAATATCAGAATTTACATCTAACATTTCTGCACCAGCTCCCTTTCTCAAAGACAGCTCTGACCCTGGCTCACACTTTTGTGCTTACAGAAAACCTCAAGGCAGCTTTCAGACAGAAGTGTTCACTTAATTAGCCTCATAAATAGGCACTCCTCTGGTGATCAGCTGGCTATGGTTGGGTTAGCTTGCCTTTTCTCTTTCCTGTCTTTCCTTTCTTCTTTCCTGCTCTCTCTATCTCTTTCTCCTCCAACTTCTTTCTCTCTCTCTGTTTTTTCTTTCTTTTTTTTTTTTTTCTGATACAAAGGCCCAGGGAAGGATTACAAAAATCATGTCTCAACACTCCTGTCTGTGTGTTTTAAACCTGACAATCCAGGGGTAGGTGACTGTCTCAGAGTCATAGCCTGAGCCAAGCCTACAAGGTCAGAGGACCCTGGTTCATTTCACCCTGTGCTGAGCCTCCCTCCCAAGAAACCATGCCACAGAGAACACCATCTGCTTACCCAAGCCTGGTGACCTTAGGCAAGTCTGGCCTCTGCCCAGGACCTGGATGATGTCAGGGAAACAGGAGCTTCCAGTTGCCCATGGCCCCTCCAGGTCTCCACAGAGCAGCCATCCACAGTGAGAGGAGCCCACACTTGGGATACATGCAGCATAGGGGAGGAGGAAGGCTCCAAAAGAGTTTTCTGCTTCACAATGGCCCCGCAGGAAAAGCCCACAAGCAGCAATGCTGAAGGTTCCGGAAACCCACAAGGAGTCACAAGCAACCATGGGCAGCTGTGACCTGAAGTCTCTCCAGTCTGCCTGTCCTCCATCACAGAGTGTCTCCCCACCCAGCTGCCCTTTGTACCTCACTAGCCCTTCCATGGGCCCAAACCGGCTGGTGGATTCTGGCCCACCCCTGGCTACATCCCTGCCCACCCTGCCACCTTAGCCTCACCCCACCCGGGTCACCTAGGACTGTTAACCGCTTCTCCCACAGCTCTGTAGCACATGCTAGAGCTGTGTGTAGCCCCCCCAAAACCTGGAGTGGGTAGCACAAGGAGAAGGTAGGTCTCTTCCTTTCGTGTTCCAGCTTTTCCCTGGTGAGGCCCTGGGGAGATGCTATTTCTGATACAAACAGGCAACTCACTTTCTGTCCTTCTTGTCTGCATTGGAAAGTGATGCTGAAAGTGGTACCCTCAAAATGAAGAGCAAACATCTCACCCCTGAGGGTGACGGTGGGCCTTGCCAAGACCTCTCGTGCTTTGTGCCAGCACGTGAGCCCAGCCCAAGCGTCCCAGACACCGACGTTGTTAGCAGCCGCTTTTGTTCAACTGTGACCCTCAGATGGCACAGCTGTGGGAGCTGGGCAGCAGCTACTGAGGGCGAGGTCAACCATCCTGACACTCACAGCTTATACCCACCCACTAGAGCTTGACGGACAAATGGATAGACCAATCAACACAAGACGTGCTCCAGGAACTGGCATCGAGGGAAGGGCTTGCATGGTGAGACAGGAGTAAGCCCAAGACCACCAAGTGAGGACCCACACTGGACCCACACAGCCATCTGACCACAGATATGGGATAGGGTAACAGGGGGATTTGAGAAGAAGAAATTTAGAGTTCCCCCTCAGGAGCAGAGTTCCCCCCAACTTCCCCATCCTGCACTCTCAGATAAGCCAGGCTACCCCGAGAATGGCGAGTGGTCCTGCAAAGCTGAAGGGCCCTGTAACCCCTGCCATGGGCAGGTGGCAAAGCACTTGGTGGGCAAATCAAATGATTACACGCCTGGCCAGGTAGGGGCTGCCTGACTCAAAACAAAACAAAGGCCCAAAGGAAATTCCATTAGACACCGTTTGTTCTCAATGTTGAAAGGAATGGACCAGGGCTCAGAAGGGCCACTTGATGCTGAGGGACATGGGGTGGGGGACAGAGAAGAATGGCCAATGACAGAAGAGGGCTGGTGAAAGGAAAACTGGGGCACAGGCAGGACCCACAAAGAAGGCCCAAGGAGAGATCAGGAGAGGAGAGGGGATGTGTGAGCAGAGTAGGAGGTCCCAGGGCCAGGCAGGAGGTGTGGATGGGGAGAGATGGGCAGTGCACCCTGGCAGGCGCTCAGAGCTCTCCTCTCAAATTTCTGGAAAGTTGAGCAGACTGCAGCTCTTGCTGCAACCCCAGGCACAGAGAAGCCACAGAGGGTGGGGGGTCAGGCCCGTAGGATTTTAAGATCTTAACATCCCCTGATCTGGCAGGAGACGAAGAGCCTTTGCCCTGGTCAAATGCTTTGCACCATTAAGCAGTTCAAGTGTTTGGGACGATGTATTCCAAACTTCGGGTGGGAGCAGAAACCTCTCGACCACTTGCTACATTTCAGGCTGTAGAGAAGGACACCACGTGTTGCTCCATTCCAAAGGACAGACCTGCTGATTATCACAAAGGGACATGAACCTCACATCCAGAACACAAAGATCCTCACAGTTGATGCTGTTACATCTCACATTTTTAAATTTCTTTTTATGTTTATTCAGTTTAGAGAGAGAGAGAGAGAAAGAGAGAGCATGAGAGCATGGGGGAGGAGAAAAGAGAGAGGGAGACACAGAACCTGAAGCAGGCTCCAGGCTCCGAGCTGTCAGCACAGAACCAAACTCGGGGCTCAAACCCATGAACCGTGAGATCATGACCTGAGCTGAAGTTGGACACTTAACCGACTGAGCCACCCAGGTGCCCCATTGCCAAAATAGCTTTTATGATTTAAAGGAAGGTGGGAAGAATCTTAGAACGTTACAGAACAGTGGTAATCATGGCTCCCTGTGTGGACTCAGACAGGCTTCATGGCCCAACGGCCATGTCCCAACGGCCCAAGTCAGGCGCCTGGACTTGAGGGTCCCATCATTAAAATATTCCAGCACCCTTCCAGAGTGTACCACGTGCCCAGTGGGTGCAGGAAGCCCCGTAGCTGTCCCCGGCCCCATGAACTTTGGGTGGCATCCCCTTCCCAACAGTTAAGAACACTCAGCTGTGTTTCAAAAAACTCCAGAACTCAGAATGGTGAGCCACCCTGAACAAAGGTGGCCACAGGTGTCTCCTTGCTCTCTGTGACAGTGAGGGTGAATGCTGCTTACGACTCCCACTGTGCAGTATGGCAAAGACAAGCTGGGTAAGTGACATGAGCAAGCTGGTGGCATACCTGAACCTTCCCCTGGCAAACACTCAAGAGGGACAAGGCTCTAACCTTTGAGTAAGAGGGAAGGAGGGCAAAGGAAGGGAGAAAGACGCTAACCACCAAGCCAGGGAACACCAGCCCTTCACAAAAGCCTCCACAGCTTGGCCTCACCACATCCTTTTGAGCATATCTGTTTTGTTTTGTTTTCCTTTTGTGTCAGCTTTGGACAATGTGGCTCAGAGCAGTCACAGAGCCCCTAAGTGTCAGAGCTGGCATTTGAACTGAGGTCTGCCTGAGATCACAGCCCAAGCCGTTCCTACTGCCTCTTGACTGAGGATGTCTCAGACGGGTAAGTGGGTCCAACCACCCCAACCTTCTACTGTTTGAGAGACACACGGCAGCCAGTAAGTAACATTCTCCTTTCTGTGTGCAGCTCAGCATTTCTGTGCTACACATCAAGGCATCTTCTTGAAAGAGTATGTGCCTGACAACTACAATAATTGAAAGGAAGGCAAAATATGCCCATGTTTGGTAGACAGCTCACTTTCCCCAATTACAGAGCATTCCAAGGGCCTGATGTGCTAGACAGAAGCCACCCAGAGAACCTGGAGGCAGCTCCCAGCATATGGCAGCTAAGCATGCCCTATGCTTGTTTTCTTAATGAACCAGTGTCTCTTCCATACAGCATTCACCTCCTTCACAGGATAGTGGGAAGGCTGAATCCCAGTGCATGGAATCAGGAAACTCCCATTTTAAGCATCTAACACAGGGAGCAAGGCCAGAGGACTATTCATTCACTTAGGAGAATCCTGGGGTGGGGCTCACACAGTCACAAAGAAGAATAATGGTAGTGTTGAGGGAACTCACCAGTGAGGCGAGGTTTACTTCTGTATTCTGAATAGACTTTATTAAAGTCAGAAACCTGCCCACAAGGTAACCCACCAGGGCTCCAAGGTGTTACAGGTGAGCTTTAACAAGACCATCAAGGAACAGATCACCTGTCTTGTGTGAACCACTTTCTAGAAAACTGAACATTACAGGTCCAAAATAACTTCTCTACTAAAGTCAAAAAAAAAAAATAAACAAAGAGAATGAGAATGGTAAATTTTAGCCAAACTCGCTTATAAACATATGCAAAAATCCTAAACGAAACAGTAGCTGAGTGCACCCAGCAATTTCCAAGCAAACAAACACCTCATGATGAAATACAGGTTCATCCCAAGAATGTCAAGTTGGTGTAATATTAGAAAAGCTGTTAATGCTATCACATAAGTCACCACGTGAAAAGATCATCTCGATCGTGCAGAAAAAACATTTCATAAAATTCAACACTCATTCATAATTAACAAGGGGGAATAAAACCTCTTAGCAAATGAGGAGCAGAAAGGGTGTACACGAACAGAGAGTGTGCCCAGTCCACAGCAAACATCCTATTAAATGGTGGATCAAATAGTGGATCATTAGATATGGGCCCCACAGGAAGGAATAAGACAAGAATTCACAGCATCACTGCTTCTGCCTAACACTATCCTGTGATTCCTAACCAAAGAAATAAGAAAAGGAAAAAAAATCAAAGAATGAGAATTGGATTGGATGAGATGCACCTGGAATTATCTGCAGGGGACATGCTGTCCACAGGGAAAATCCAAGAGTCTATAAACGACTCAGGAAGGTTACTGAACAGCAGATCAGCACACCAACTCAACAACTATCACAAAAGGTCATTTCCAAAGAAATGCCACCTGGATAGTCACCAAAAACAGATACATAGGAGTCAATCTAATGTAAAAATACAAGACCTTTATAGAAAAATACCTATTAACTTATTAAAAGAAATAAAAGTAGACCTATTAAAATCAGGTCTCCATATGCTATGGTGTTGTCTTCCAAGTAAATTCATGGAAGTAGACGGCTGGGTCAGGTCAAGGCAGACCCACTGGTGTCCAGGTTGTCCATCCTCTCAGGGGCTGGGGCATGTATAGTTCTCCACAACCTCACCAACAGAGAGTGCTGCCGACCTTGGATTTTTGCCAGTCTTGGCAGTGAGAAACTGTATCTCGGGCTAGTTTTAATTTGCATTTCTTTTACATCTTTTCATACACTTAAAAGACCATTTGCATGTATTTCTCTGTAAACCATCTGTTCACATCTTTTACCTATTTTCTATTTAGGTTTTCCGTCTATTCCTTTCTATTTTTATTAATTCCTTATATTTTAGGAAAAATAAGCTTTGTTCATGATCCAAGTTACGATTACTTTTTCCTGGCTAATTATTTGGGTTTTCACTTTGCTTAAGGTGTTCCCCATCCCCACCTGAAAGGGATTTTTTTTTCCGATGCAACTGAATTTATCAGTCTTTTTCAGTGTTGTTTTCTGATTCTGAATCATAATTTCCCTTACCTGCATGTATAAAAGAATTTGTCTGCATTTTCTTCCAGTACTTGTGGTAACTATCTACCTAGAGCCATTTTAAATATATGCTGGTAGATGATAAAAGATGTCAATTAAATTTTATGTTTATCCAAATAGCTATTGTGAGATAATGAAACTATATGTTGGTCTCTGCCCAGTTTCCTGGCACAGGGCTCCAAAACTCCTTATAACCCCTAGGAGCACTAGGGGCCTCTTTTGTTCTAATTTGATCTCTGACCTCAATTTCTGACACAGGGCTCCTGAAAACCTTTTAATTTCCTGACTGATAGGAGGGTCTTTGTTCTGGGGGTGGCTGAGTCAGTTAAGCGTCCAACTTTGTCTTGGTCATGATCTCATGGTTCGCGGGTTCGAGCCCCACATTGGGCTCTGTGCTAACAGCTCAAGAGCCTGGAGCCTGTTTCAGATTCTCTGTCTCCCTCTCTCTCTTCCCCTCCCCCACTCACACATCTCTTTCTCAAAAATGTCTTTGTTCTAATGGAGGAACTCGTGGTGGGCTCCTGGATGGCTCTTGGTTGGGGGCTGGTCACCAAAAAGTACAAGGTATGATTCTCATTCTCTTGAGAAGGGAGAGAGGCTAGAAATAGAATTCATGATTCATCATGGCCACATGAGAAAGTCTTAAAATCCCAAAAGTACGGGGTTCAGAGAGCTTCAACATTAGTAAACACATCTATACTGGTAGGGTGACGTGCCCCGACTCCACGAGGACAGAGGTTCGTGAGATCAGGACCCTGGAAGACCTCATCCTATGTATTCCTTCATCTGACTGTTCATCTGTATTCTTTATCATACTCTGTAATAAACTGATAAGCATAAGTAACTATCCTCCTGAGTTCTGTGAGCTGCTCTAGAAAATTGATTAATTAATTCTAGAAGGAGGTCAGGAAAACCTCAAATTGATAGCCAATCAGTCAGAAGGACAGGTGTCAACCTGGACTTGCTGTAAGATGTGACATTACCCCCAGGAAGACAGTGTCGGAACTGAGCTAAAATGTAGGACACACAGCTGGCATGGTAAAGAACTGCTTGGTGTAGCAAAACCCCACACATCCGGTGTCAGAAGTGTTGTGAGTGTGGTGGCAGTGTGTGTAAAGGAGAAACACGGGAGTGGGGGGGGGAGTGATGCGGGCTGGATTTTTTCCTACTCAAAAGGAAAGACTGTGTTTCCCCATTCAGTGATCCAGTCATCCCAAAACCATTTTTTTAAAAGGTTCTCTCTGCTAACATTTTATTTAGGAATTTCACAACGATATTCCTAAGGGAGATTGGTGTGTGAGCTTCTTTTATCAAATAATCTTGACGTTTCCATTTTTCTTCTATGCTCTAGAATAATTTAAGTAGTATCGAGATTATCTATTATTTGAAGATTTGGCAGAATTCTCCTGTGAAGCTATATAGGTCTGGAGATTTTTCTGTTTTGTTTTTTTTTCCAGTGGAAACTGGGTTATTTAAACATTATGTGTCTACTGCGGTCCATTTGGGTAATTCCATTTTCCTACAGAAGTACTTTTTTTATCCAGGTCTTCACATTTATTCACACAGCATTGTAAAAAGTAACTTCTAATGATTTTTTTTAACATGCTCTATTTTGTTGATTATTTCCCTACTGTAATTTCTTATTTTCTGTATTTGTGCCCTATCTCTCTCATTATTAGGTTAGATAGTGGTTTATTGATTTGATTTTTTTCCTAAGAGTCAGCATTTTGTTGTTTATTACTTCTTTGTTTTTCTCTGTTCTAATTCATTAGTTTCCAACTGACTCTTATTTGCCATTCTACTCTCACTCAGTTTATTTGGTTGCTTTATCTAACATTTTCAGTTGGATGTTTAATTCATCTTTTTTTGAGGCACAGTTTTATGTGAATCCCATAGATTGATGTATTTACAGAGTTTAATCTTGTGATTTTCCAAGTTGAAAGGCCTTTTTGTTTTTTATCTTGTGATTAACTTGTACTTTTATTGCATTGTGATGACAGGACATTGTTTATATCATTTCTATGCTACAAGAACTTATTGAAGTTTTCTTTGTAACCTAATAGAAATCAACTTTCATAAATGTTCCATGTATTCTGGAAACAAAGTTGTATTCTCTATTCTCATGGTACAAAATCTGGTATGTTAGGGGCATATCCTTTGTCCCCTTCACAAGTCTTGGATATAGAGTGGCTATCATGGTCTCCAGAATTAGTATGCTTCTCTCCACGTCTCACACGTGGTCTCTGCTTCATGGAGGCTCCTCGATGTTCAGTGAAGCATTCATAACCACAATTGTTACATCTGCGCTGCAAATTGCAGCCTTTTGTGTTATACAGTATCCCTTTTTGTTTCATTGCATGTTTTTGGCCTGAATTCTACCAGGCCACATTTAAGGTAATGTTGACCTTAAAAACAAAAGCCAAAAAAGAGTCAGCTATTTTACCTGCAAAATGAGTTTATTCAGGAATAGCAGAGGAATTACAGTGCAGGACAAGCAAACCATAGCAAACCATAGGCAAGTCTAGAGACTAGTAGAGCAGGGCTTGCATTTAGGAGGAAAGGAGGAAGGTGAGAGGGGCTGTTTCATAGAGTTGAGGGTGGTAACTTGCTTTGCATTGGCTAAGTGTGGCAGTTTCACATTGGCAGGACTGTTGCTGGGCAGGGAGAAATTCTTCCTTCTTCCTGCTGGGGTGTGGAAAGTAAGCCGCCTCCTGCAGGGGTCTGGACAGTAGTATTTGAAAATCCCTCTTTCAGGACTTCCTGACTTTGTTTTTAATGAGGTTTCCTTTATTTTCACACGTGAAATCAGGATTAAAACCCTTAATTTCTTTCCCATTCCACTGGCTTCATTTCTATACACCCTCTCATCCTTTCCAGCTTTTCTAATTACTTTGTCTTAAGTATGGCTCTCTTAAACAGTAGAGCTGGGAGTCTACTTTCACCAATCTGAAAGTCTTTTAATTAGTGGATTACACCCATATACACAGGGAAGGAAACAATCAACAAAACTAAAAGGCAACCAATGGAATGGGAGAAGATATTTGCAAATAAAATATCTGATAAAGGGTTTATATCCAAAATATATAAAGAACTTATAAAACTCAACACCCAAAAAACAAATAATCCAGTGAAGAAAAGGGCAGAAGACCTGAATAGGCATTTTTTTTTCCAAAGAAGACGTCTAGATGGCCAACAGATACATGAAAAGATACTCAACATCACTCACCATCAGAGAAATGCAAATCCGATCAACAATGAGCTATCACCTCACACCAATTAGAAAGGTTAAAATTAACAACACAGGAAACAACAGGTGTTGGTGAGGGATGTGGAGAAAGGGGGACCCTCTTGCACTGTTGGTGGGAATGCAACGTGGTGCAGCCACTGTGGAAACAGTATGGAGGTTCCTCAAAAAGTTAAAAATAGAACTATCCTATGATCCAGTAATTGTACTACTAGGTGTTTACCCGAAGGATAAAAAAAATACTAATTCAAAAGGATACATGCACCCTGATGTTTATAGCAGTATTATCAACAATAGCCAAATTATGAAAAGATCCCAAATGTCCATCAACTCATGAATGGATAAAGAAGAGGTGGTATACAATGGAATATTACTCAAACATAAAAACAAATCTTACCATTTGCAATGATGTGGATAGAGTTAGAGAGTATTATGCTAAGCAAAATAAGTCAATCGGAGAAAGACAAATACCATATGATTTCACTCATATGTGGAATTTAAGAAACAAAAAAGATGATCATAGGGGAAGAGGGAAAAAAAGAAAGAGAGGGAAGCAAACCGTAAGAGACTTTTAATAAATAACAAACTGATGGTTACCAGAGGGGAAGTGGGTGGGACAGTGGGTTATACAGGTAATGGGGTTAAGGAGTGCACTTGTTGTGATGAGCATCAGGTGTGGTATGGAAGTGCTGTACACCTGAAACTAATACTACGCTGTATATTAAATAAGTGTAATTTAAATTAAAACTAAAAATGTATTAATAAACTCATAAGTAGAAGGAAAAATAAATAAATACATAAGTACTCTTTACATAGATTTTTTAAAAATAAGGAAAATAAAAAAATAAATCCACTTAAATTTATCAGTGTGGCTGGCGTGTTGGATTTCAACTCAGTCACATTATTTTGTATTGTAGCTACTGTGTGTATTTCAAGCTGTAGTCTATTTTCTTTTTTTAATACAATTTATTAGCTAACATGTAATGTGTACAGTGTGCTTTTGGCTTCCAGAGTAAATTCCCATGATTCATCTCTTACATACCATACCCAGTGCTCATCCCAACAAGTGCCCTCCTCAATGCCCATCACCCATTTTCCCTTCCTCCCACTCCCCCCTATCAACCCACGGTTTGTTCTCCATACTCAAGAGTCTCTTATGGTTTGTCTCCCTCTCTGCTTGTAACTATTTTCTTTCCCTTCCCTTCCCCCATGGTCTTCTGTTAAGTTTCTCAAATCACATATGAGTGAAAACAAATGGTATCTGTCTTTCTGACTGGCTTATTTCACTTAGCATAATACCCTCCAGTTCCATCCACATTGTGGCAAATGGCAAGATTTCATTATTTTTCATTGCTGAGCAGTATTATAATGTATATATATATATATGTGTATACGTACATACATATATACACACATATATATACACCACATTTTCTTAATCCATTCATCAGTTGATGGACATTTGGGCTCCTTCCATAATTTGCCTATTGTTGTTATTAACATTGGGGTACACGTGACCCTATGAATCATCACTCCTATAACCTTTGGAAAAATTCTTAGTAGTGCTATTGCTGGGTATAGGGTAATTCTATTTTTAATTTTTTGAGGAACCTCCACACTGTTTTACAGGGTGGCTGCACCAGTTTGCATTCCCACCAACAGTGCAAGAGGGTTCCCCTTTTTTCACATTCTCGCCAACATCTATTGTATCCTGAGTTAATTTTAGCCACTCTGACAAGTGTGAAATGGTATCTCAGTGTGGTTTTGATTTCTATTTCCCTGATGATGAATGATGTTAGCATCTTTTCATGTGTCTGTTGGCCATATGGATGCCTTCTTTGGTAAAGTGTCTAGTCATGTCTTCTGCCCATTTCTTCACTGGATTATTTGTTTTTCAGGTGTTGAATTTGGTAAGTTCTTTATAGACTTTTGGATACTAACCCTTTATCCAATGTCATTTGCAAATATATTCTCTCATTGCGTTGGTTTCCTTATAGTTTTGTTGATTGTTTCCTTTGCTATGCAGAAGCTTTTCATCTTGATGAGGTTCTAATAGTTCATTTTTTTTATTCCCCTTACCTTCAGAGATGTGTAAAGTGAGACATTGATGCAGCTGAGGTCAAAGAGGTTGTTACCTATTTTCTCCTCTAGGATTTTGATGGTTTCCTGTCTCACATTTAGGTCTTTAATCCATTTTGAGATTATTTTTTTGTATGGTGTGAGAAAGTGGTCCAGTTTCATTCTTCTGCATGTTGCTGTCCAGTGCTCCTAGCACTATTTGCTAAAGAGGCTGTCTTTTTTCCATTGGATATTCTTTCCTGCTTTGTTAAAGATCAGTTGGCCATATATTAATGGATCTAATTCTGGGTTCTCTAATCTCTTCCACTGGTCTATGTGTTTGTTTTCGTGCCAATACTATACTGTCTTAATGATTACAGCTTTGTAGTAGAGGCTAAAATCTGGAATTATGATTCCTCCGGCTTTGGTTTTCTTCTTCAATATTTCTTTGGCTATTCGGCCTCTTTTGCAGTTCCATATAAATTTTAGGATTGTTTATTCTAGCTCTGGGAAAAACGCTGGTGCTATTTTGATTGAGATCACATTGAATGTGTAGATTGCTTCAGGTAGTATCAACATTTTATTTGTTCTTCCAATCTATGAGCACGCAATGTTTTTCCATTTCTTTGTGTCTTCTTCAATTCTTTCATCAGGATAGCTGGGAAAGTGCCGATCGAACAACATCTGAACGAGAGGGCCAGAGCGGGTGAGACTGCTACCATCCAGCCCCTAAATGCAGGGCTTTTGAAGAGAAGTTCAGTGGCAAACAGCAGCAATCCCCGCGCGCTGCTGGGACCGCACCAACCCCGTCCTGAGCCACTGGGACGCGCGCGGGAGGGACTGGCAGCGGGGACGCAGGCGGCGCTGCCTGCGGAGCACCTCTAACCCCGGCACAATTATAACGAAATCGGGGGGTGGCAGACGGCCATATCACCGCGCCACCCTCGCCCAGCGCCTCCGGGGCGCGCGCGCTGCCAGGACAGGCAGGGGGGACTCAGGCGGTGGCTCCTGCGGAGCACCTCTAACCCCCGCACAGTTACAGCCAAATCGGGGGGTAGCAGACGGCCGCGCCACCGCGCCACCCTCGCCCAGCGCCTCCGGGCACACACCCTGCCGGGATAGGCAGCAGGCACCCAGGCAGCCCCAGGCGCGGCTCCAGTAAACCACACTAGGCTGGCGTGGGCGGTGGAGAGAGAACAGAAATAAAGGGGCGAATAAAGCCTCCAGGACTGGTGGCGCGGGTCTGGAGAGACGCCATTGTTGTCTCACAAGCCAGGAAGTCACCCCAGAAGCCATCCCTGCAGCAGTGGAGGCCGGACCCGCCTACACTAAACCACGCCCCTCCCAAACTATCAGCAGGAGCGACTGATCCAAGTGGAGATTGCTGCCTGGAGTAACGCCAGTCATTTCTTCTTTTTAAATTTATCCCTCCCTTTCTCATTCCTACCGATCCCCATCCCTGAGCTGGTCATCCAGGGTACTGACTGGCTTAATCATTTTTTTCGTTCTTTTTGTTTTTTGTTTTTTTGTTTTTAGTTTGTTTGTTTGTTTTGTTTGGGTTTTTTTTGTTTTGTTTTTTGTTTTTTGTTTTTTGTTTTTTGTTTTTGTTTTGTTTTTTAACCCACTCTTCGAGGACATGTCCTACAACCTCTTCTTTACTTCCCTAGCCCTTTTTCTGGAATAACCAGGCCGTATAAGTTCATCTAGACGACATCGATCTTTATTCCTTTTCCCTCGCACCTGTCCTTATTCTGATTTCTATCAGTCTGGATTAAACCCTTTAGTCGCTCTACCTGGGCAAAGTCCATTTCCTTCTTCTCCCTGCACCAGTCATTATTCTGTCTATATATGCTCTGCCACCAGCACACTACATACCCTGTCCTTAACGTGTAGCTGTTACTTCAGGACATTGCCCTCAGAGAGTCACTTGTTATTTTTTTCTGTTGTGAACTGCTTGTCTGGACCATTTGTCGGTACGTTTGAGTATTTCTGTGTTCTGTGTGTCTGTCAGTTTTCCTTTCCAGGGCAACTTCAAGAAACAACCCATACCACATCCAGCCAAAATGACGAGACGGAAGAATTCTCCTCAAAAGAGTCTACAAGAAGCAGTGACAGCTCAAGAATTAATGAAAAGAGATATAAGCAACATAACAGAACTTGAATATAGAATGTTAATCATAAAACTAATTGCTGGCCTTGAAAAAAGCTTAGATGAATGCAAGGGGTCCCACGAGGCAAAGTTCAAAGACCTTAAAAACGGTCAGGAAGAATTAAAGAAGACATTGGAAGAAATACAGGGGAAACTGGAAGCAGCCACAGCACGGATTGAAGAGGTAGAGGAAAGAGTTAGTGCATTAGAAGACAAAATCATTGAAAAAGAGGAAGCAGATAAAAAGAGAGAGAAGCTGATCCAGGAACAGGAAAGGAGAATTCGAGAGCTGAGCGATGCAGTCAAAAGAAACAATATCCGTATCATAGGAGTTGCAGAGGAAGAAGAGAGAGAGAAAGGAGTCGAAGGGGTTCTGGAACAAATCATTGCTGAGAACTTCCTCAACATGAGAAAGGAAACGGGCATGGAAATCCAAGAGGCACAGAGAACTCCCCTCAGACGTAACTTGAATAGACCTTCTGCACGGCACATCATAGTGAAGCTGGCAAAATACAAAGATAGGGAGAGAATCCTGAAAGCAGCTAGGGACAAAAGAACCCTAACATACAAAGGGAGACCTATAAGGGTAGTAGCAGACTTATCTACGGAAACTTGGCAAGCCAGAAAGGAATGGCAGGATATCTTCAATGTGATGAGCAAGAAGGACATGCAACCAAGAATTCTGTATCCGGCTAGCCTGTCATTCAGAATAGAAGGAGAGATCAAGGTTTTTCCCAACAAACAAAAACTGAAAGAATTTATCACAAATAAGCCAGCACTGCAAGAGATCCTGAGGGGCATTCTATGAAAACAAGGAGGCAAAGAATACAAACTACCAGACACAGCCTTACAAACATGAAACTTACAGATAATACAGTGACTGTAAGCCCATATTTTTCAATATTAACACTGAATGTAAATGGACTAAACGCGCCAATCAAAAGACACAGGATAACAGAATGGATTAAAAAACAAGACCCATCTATTTGCTGTCTTCAAGAAACTCATCTTAAACCTGAAGACACCTTCAGATTGAAAGTGAGGGGATGGAGAACTATCTACCATGCTACTGGAAGTCAGAAGAAAGCCGGAGTAGCCACACTTATATCAGACAAATTAGACTTTAAAATGAACGATGTAATAAGAGATGAGGAAGGACATTATATAATAGTCTCAGGGACCATCCAGCAGGAAGAGCTAACAATTGTAAATATCTACGCACCGAATTCAGGGGCACCCAAATTTGTAAAACAACTAATTACAAACATTAGCAACCTCATCGATAAAAATGTCCTAATAGTAGGGGATCTCAACACTCCACTCTCAGCATTGGATAGATCAACAAAACAGAAAATCTCCGCAGAAACAATAGCCCTGAATGACACATTAGGACAGATGGGCCTCACAGACATCTTTAGGGTCCTTCATCCAGAAGCAAAGGAATTTACGTTCTTCTCATCTGCACACGGTACATTTTCCAAGATAGACCACATTCTGGGGCACAGGGAAGCTCTGAATAAATACAAAAGAATTGAGATCATACCGTGTACAGTGTCAGACCACAATGCTTTGAAACTTGAAATCAACCACAGGAGAAAGCCTGGAAAATATCCAAGAACATGGCGGCTAAGAAATAACCTACTAAAAGATGACTGGGTCAACCAAGCCATCAGAGAAGAAATTAAAAAATACATGGAAACAAATGAAAATGAAAATACAACAATCCAAACGCTCTGGGATGCAGCAAAGGCAGTCCTGAGAGGGAAATATATTGCAATCCAGGCCCATCTCAAGAAACAAGAAAAATCAATAACACAAATTCTAACAGCACGCCTAAAGGAACTAGAAGCAGATCAACTAAAACAACCCAAGCCCAGCAGAAAGAGAGAAATAACAAAGATCAGAGCTCAAATTAACCATATGGAGACAGAAAAGGCAGTGGAACAGATCAATGAAACCAAAAGCTGGTTCTTTGAAAAAATAAACAAAATAGACAAACCTCTAGCCAGGCTTCTCAAAAAGAAAAGAGAGAGAACTCAAATAAATAAAATCGTGAATGAAAAGGGAGAAATTACAACCAATCCCTCAGAGATACAAGCAATCATCAGAGAATACTATGAAAAATTATATGCCACCAAACTTGGCAATCTGGAAGAAATGGACAGCTTCCTAAATAGCCACACGCTACCAAAACTCAAACGGGAAGAAATAGAAAATTTGAACAGACTCATAACTAGTGAAGAAATAGAATCCGTTATTAAAAACCTCCCAGCAAATAAAAGCCCTAGACCAGATGGCTTTCCTGC
This sequence comes from Paguma larvata, assembly GCA_030068075.1. Classification (NCBI taxonomy): domain Eukaryota; kingdom Metazoa; phylum Chordata; class Mammalia; order Carnivora; family Viverridae; genus Paguma; species Paguma larvata. The sequence continues at coordinate 121,447,672 of CM057827.1, read as the reverse complement.
GGAATTTTACCAGACATTTAAAACAGAGTTAATTCCTATCCTCCTCAAGCTGTTGCAAAAAATTGAAACGGAAGGAAAACTCCCGGACTCATTCTATGAAGCCAGCATCACTTTGATTCCCAAACCAGATAGAGACCCAGCAAAGAAAGAAAATTACAGGCCAATATCCCTGATGAATATGGATGCAAAAATTCTCAACAAGATACTAGCAAATCGAATCCAACAGCATATAAAGAGAATTATCCACCATGATCAAGTAGGATTCATCCCTGGGTTGCAGGGCTGGTTCAATATTCGCAAATCAATCAACGTGATACATCACATCAACAAAAGAAAAGATAAGAACCATATGATCCTGTCAATAGATGCAGAAAAAGCATTTGACAAAATACAGCATCCTTTCTTAATAAAAACTCTCGAGAAAGTCGGGATAGAAGGAACATACTTAAACATCATAAAAGCCATATATGAAAAGCCCACAGCTAATATCATCCTCAATGGGGAAAAATTGAAAGCCTTCCCCCTGAGATCAGGAACACGACAGGGGTGTCCACTCTCGCCACTGCTATTTAACATAGTGCTGGAAGTCTTAGCATCAGCAATCAGACAACAAAACAAAATAAAAGGCATCAAGATTGGCAAGGAGGAAGTCAAACTTTCACTTTTTGCAGATGACATGATACTTTACGTGGAAAACCCGACAGAATCCACCAAAAGCCTACTAGAACTGATTCATGATTTCAGCAAAGTTGCAGGATACAAAATCAATGTACAGAAATCTGTGGCATTTCTATACACCAACAATGAAGCAGCAGAAAGAGAAATAAAGAAGCTAATCCCTTTCACAATTGCACCAAAAACCATAAAATACTTAGGAATAAACCTAACCAAAGATGTGAAAGACCTCTACACTGAAAACTATAAAAAACTTATGAAGGAAATTGAGGAAGACACAAGGAAATGGAAAAACATCCCATGCTCATGGATTGGAAGAATAAATATCGTCAAAATGGCAATACTACCCAAAGCAATCTACACATTCAATGCAATCCCAATCAAAATTGCACCAGCATTCTTCTCAAAGCTAGAGCAAACAATCCTAAAATTTGTATGGAACCACAAAAGACCTCGAATAGCCAAAATAATACTGAAGAATAAAACCAAGGCGGGAGGCATCACAATCCCAGACTTTAACCTCTACTACAAAGCGGTGGTCATCAAGACTGTATGGTATTGGCACAAAAACAGACGCATCGACCAATGGAATAGAATAGAAAACTCAGAAATGGACCCGCAAGTATATGGCCAACTAATCTTTGACAAAGCGGGAAAATGTATCCAATGGAAAAAAGACAGCCTTTTTAACAAATGGTGCTGGGAGAATTGGACAGCAACATGCAAAAGAATGAAACTAGACCACTTTCTTACACCACTCACAAAAATAAATTCTAAATGGATAAAAGATCTGAATGTGAGACAGGAAACCGTCAAAATCCTAGAGGAGAAAACAGGAAAAAGCCTCTTTGACCTAAGATGCACAAATTTCCTACTCGACACGTCTCCAAAGGCAAGAGAATTAAAAGCAAAGATGAACTATTGGGACTTCATCAAGATAAAAAGCTTCTGCACAGCAAAAGAAACAACCAACAAAACGAATAGGCAACCAACGGAATGGGAAAAGATCATCGCAAATGACATATCGGATAAAGGACTAATATCTAAAATTTATAAAGAACTTACCAAACTCCAAACCCGAAAAACAAACAACCCAGTGAAGAAATGGGCGGAAGATATGAATAGACACTTCTCCAAAGGGGACATTCAGATGGGCAACAGACACATGAAACGATGCTCAATGTCACTCATCATCAGGGAAATACAAATCAAAACTACACTGAGATACCACCTCACACCAGTCAGAGTGGCTAAAATGAACAAATCAGGAAACTATAGATGCTGGCGAGGATGTGGAGAAGTAGGCACCCTCCTACACTGTTGGTGGGAATGCAAACTGGTGCAGCCACTCTGGAAAACGGTGTGGAGGTTCCTCAAAAAAATGAAAATAGAGCTACCCTATGACCCAGCAATAGCCCTGCTAGGAATCTACCCAAGAGACACAGGAATGCTGATGCATAGGAGCACGTGTACCCCAATGTTCATAGCAGCACTTTCGACAATAGCCAAATCATGGAAAGAGACCAAGTGCCCATCAACTGACGAATGGATAAAGAAGTTATGGTACTTATATACAATGGACTACTACGTGGCAATGAGAAAAAATGAAATCTGGCCATGTGTAGCAACATGGATGGAACTGGAGGGTATTATGTTAAGTGAAATAAGTCAGTCAGAAAAAGACAGATACCATATGTTTCCACGAATAGGTGGACTTTGTGAAACTAAGCAAAAACCAGGGGGAGGGGAAGAGGGGAAAGAAAAAAAAAGACACAGAGAGGGAGGGAGATAAAACATAAGAGACTCTCAAAGACTAAGAAAAAACTGAGGGTAAGGGGGATGAGGGAGGGGGGAGAGGGGGTGATGGGCATTAAAAAGGGCACATGTTGGGATGAACACTGGGTGTTATATGTAAACCAATTTGAAAATAAACTATTATAACAAAAAAAAAAAAAGAAATGGTGAGGAAAAAAAAATTCTTTCATCAGTTTTCTATAGTTTTCAGTGTACAGATCTTTTACCCCTTTCATTAGGTAAATCAATGTACAGAAATCGGTTGCATTTCTATACACCAATAATGAAGTAACAGGAAGATATCAAGGAATCAATCCCATTTACAACTGCACCAAGAACCATAAAAAATATGTAGTCTGTTTTCTTCATTCTCTTATTTATTTTCCCCCCCTTTGGGTATTCAGAAAGGTCTTTATTTGTTTGGGGCATTATTTTTTCTACCAACACTTCTTACTACTACATCTATCAGCTTTCAGTGTCATCCTTCACCTCACTTTCCTACCTGCAGAACAATCAATGAGCTTTTTCTTTTTTTAAGTATAATTTATTGTCAAATTGGTTTCCATACAGCACCAACTGCTCATCCCAGTAAGTGCCCTCCTCAATGCCCATCACCCACTTTCCCCTCTCCTCCATCCACCTTCAGTTTGTTTTCAGTATTTAAGAGTCTCTTATGGTTTGCCTCCCTCCCTCCCTCTCTGGAACTTTTTTCCCCCTCCCCTTCCCCATGGTCTTCTGTTAAGTTTCTCAAGATCCATGTATGAGTGAAAACATATGGTATCTGTCTTTCTCTGACTGACATATTTCACTTAGCATAATACCCTCCAGTTCCATCCACGTTGCTGCAAATGGCTAGATTTCATTCTTTCTTATTGCCAGTAGTATTCCATTGTATATATAAACCACATCTTCTTTATCCATTCATCATTTGATGGACATTTAGGCTCTTTCCATGATTTGGCTATTGTTGAAAGTGCTGCTATGAACATTGGGATACATATGCCCCTATGCATCAGCACTCTTGTATCCCTTGGGTAAATTCATAGCAGTGCTATTGCTGGGTCATAGGGTAGTTCTATTTCTAATTTTTTGAGGAATCTCCATACTGTTTTCCAGGGTGGCTGCACCAGTTTGCATTCCCACCAATAGCTCAAGAGGATTCCTGTTTCTCCACATCCTCTCCAGCATCTATAGTTCAATGAGCTTTTTCTACTTTACTCTTTCTTTCTCCATATTCTACCTATTATTATTTCCATTTTGTCAGTTTCCATACATTTATATCTATTCTTCCACATCTATCCCTACCTTTGTTTTAGTCCTACATATACAATTAACACTCACTACCAGTCTTTTTGCCAATGTTCCCCCAACTATCTTTTATCTGAATGAAACCTGTCCTCTACCACATGGCATACATATATTTGACATCCAGAGTAGATCATTTTTAATACCTCCACCCTCTATACAACAAAAATATTTTCAGTAGTCACCATAATAATAATTGGTAATTGTCATTATTTCCTTGACATGATCTATAGCTTAAAAAACATTTTTTAAAAAAGAAATTTCTGGGGCACCTGGGTGGCTCAGTCGGTTAAGCGGCTGACTTCAGCTCAGTTCATGATCTCACTGTCTGTGAGTTCCAGCCCTGAATCGGGCTCTGTGCTGACAGCTCAGAGCCTGGAGCCTGCTTTGGATTCTGTGTCTCCCTCTCTCTGCCCTTCCTCTGCTCACGCTCTGTCTCTCAAAAATGAATAAATGTTAAAAAAAAAAAAAAGAAATTTCTGGGGTACCCAGATACCTCTGTCAGTTAAGCATCCAGCTCTTGGTTTTGGCTCAGGTCATGATCTCACAGTTCATGGGTTCGAGGCCCATATTGCACTCTTTGTTGACAATGCGGCGCCTGCTTGGGATTCTCTAATTGTCTCTCCCTTTCTCTGTCCCTCCCCGACTTGTGCTCTCTCTCAAAGTAAATAAACTTAAAAAAATAAATTTACATTTTTGAGGCACCTGGGTGGCTTAGTCGGTTAACTGTCCAACTCTTGATTTCAACTCAAGTTGTGATCTCACACTTGTGAGATCGACCCCTGCATCAGGCTCTGCACTGGGTACGGAGTCTGCTTAAGATTCTTTCTCTCTCTCTCTCTCTCTCTCTCTCTCTGCCCCTCCCTGCTCATGCTCTTTTTTAAAAAAATGTATATATTTATACGCACACACAGAAAGAAATTTCCATTTTAAAGATATAATTCCAATTCAGCACAGTATTTCCTATGTTGACTATTTTGTAATCAAACAAAAATATTACACCTCATAGTTTATGCTGTTCTACTGTTTCAATTTTAAACACAAATGAAACTGCCAAGCATTCACACAAAATGACAAAATTAAAGAAACGTAAATTCTGTTTCTTTGTCTTCACAATTACTGCTCTAGCATTATTTCTTAATCCACTATTTAAGTGAAGAAATATGTAGTCCCACAGAAGAAGCCTCTACATGAAGGGAGTTTGAGTGATTCTGAACAGTTATGAACTTAAATCTCAAAATAATACATGTGTACCTGAGCCTATGTATGTCAAAGGATGACTAATGGGGAATTATCCAAACTAAGTGCCATGTAGAATGCAATGTCTATTTACAGATGTGCTAATTTGAAGCTGATGCATGGTACTAAAAGGAAAAACTGCTTAGAAAGTAAACCAAAAAGAGATTTTTATTTTTTGGGAAGGGCATTTCACAACTCATATTCTTTAACAGTGCTGGAGCATAGTGATAATAAAAATCAGACCAATTTTTAGTCAGTTTTGTTATTGTTTTTAAATTATCTGCAGATGAAGCAACTTCTATTGCCCACATCCAGGGCAGACCACTTCTGCCACCCCAGCCTACAACAGATTCTGGCAGATTCTTTAAGTAGGGATGGTAGGTACAATATTCTTTCACTTCCTACATTTTTTTTTACTATTTTTCTAAAATCTTGATACTGAAAGGACGGTTGGCTGAATATAAAATCCTTAGCTCACATTTTCTTTTCTTGAGTTTCTTGAAAATGTGGCACCAATGCTGTCTTTCCTTGGATGTCATTGTCACAAAGTCTGATGGTTACTTGGCTTTCTTTCCTTTGTAAATAACTTGGTCATTTTGCCTGGAGGCTCAGTTGATGGTACATTTACTTTTAATGTCCAATAGCTATAGAGCAGAAGTTTGAGTTGATCATTCCCAGAATGATAGTGGATTACAGTTACCCCTTGAACAATGTGAAGATTGGGGGCCCATCCCCACACAGGTGAAAATCCACATCTAATTTCTGACTCTCCAAGAATTAAACTACTAATAGCCCGCCGCTGACCAGAAGCCTCACCGATAACATAAACAGTTTCTATTAACACATATTCTGTATGTTATATCTATTATATACTGTATTCTTACAGTAAAGCAAGCTAGAGAAAAGAAAGTGTTATTAAGAAACCCTGTGAGGGGCACCTGGGTGGCTCAGTTGGTTAAGCGTCCAACTTCAGGCTCAGGTCATGATCTCACAGTTTGTGGGTTCAAGCCCCATGTCTGGCTCTGTGCTGACAGCTCAGAGCCTGGAGCCTGCTTGGGATTCTGTGTCTCCCTCTCTGTGCCCCTACCCAACTTGTGCTTTGTTTCTCTCTCTCTCTCAAAAGTAAATAAAAATATTTTTAAAAATAATAAAAAAAGAAACCCTGTGAAAGAAAAAAAAACATATTTATATGGCACTGTATTACTCTTTAAAGAATCCACACAGAAGTTGACCCATGTAGTTCAAACCCACATTGTTCAGGGACAACTCTCTTTCCACGTAGATTCAGATATTTTGTTTTAGGTAATTTTTTCTTGAATTACTTTCAAATTTTAGTTCTGTTCCATTGTTTCTCTTTTCTACATCAAGGTCTCCAGCTATAGGCATGTTGGATCTTCTTCTGCCAGGATGTTTGGGGCCTTTCTAGCTCTTTATTTCTGTTTCATTTTCTTGATTCTATCCACTTCTAACCTTACTGCATTTTTTTTGACAAAGAGAAGAGCACATATGACAGGGGGAGAGAGCCAGAGAGAGAGAGAGAGAGAGGAGAGAGAGAGAGAGAGAGAGAGAGAGAGAGAGAGAGAGAGACAAAGAGAGAATACCAAATAGGCTCTAGGCTCACCACAGAGTCCAATGCGGTGCTTAATCCCAGAACCCTGGAATCATGATCTGAGCCAAAATCCAAAGTCAGATGCTTAACCAACTGAGCCACCCAGGCACTCCTACTGTACTTTGAGTTGCAACTACTGTCCCCTTAGACAACTTATAATATGCTACTAATTTCAGAGATACTTTTTTTTCTTCAATTCCTTCCCTTAGTTTAGTAAACTCCCATTTTGGTACCCGTCTTGGACCCAGCTTGTCCCTGTCCAGCGATCAGCCGTGGTGGGCCAGGCTCTGCACGGGGGATCAGGAAGCACAAAGAAATTAAGTAACTTGCCCAGGTTGACACCAAGATTTTAAGCCAAGTAGTCTTACTTCAGAGCCTATGTGCTCAGCCAGCTCCAATGTCAGCCTCATGCTCATTCGTTTGAGGGAGCTAAGATGGTGGAGATTTAGGGGGACCCTGGGCTTCCCACATCCCTCAAACACAGCTGTATTGAGGTCAGATTCCTTGGAACACTCAGGAAATCAATGTGCAGAGCGGCAGAAGGATCTCCGCAGTTGGAAGGAGACAGTTTAGCAGGTGCAAGGTGTGTGGATGTGAGTTGGTGGAAAGAAAAATGGTGGAGAGAACCCCGTCCATGGAGAGACAAAAGAGAGAAACAGAGACGGGCTGAGATAGCACAGCATCGAGTTAGCACAAGAGGAAATCCTCTCTAGACCACAAACTGGAGACTGAGAAGCATTGAAAGTACCAGTTCTTTTTTGCAATCAGTGTGTGGAGCTCAAATCCTGAGGTTTTGGAAATGTGAAACTTTCTCCTGAGTGAAGTTGAAGCATGCGCTCCTGGGAAGGAGAGAGCTGGCCCCAGAATGAATAGCATGGTGTGGCGATCACCTGGATGCACTGGGAGAATACAGTCCCCTTCTTGGAGTACTTTTAGAAGACGGTTTATTAGCTCCCCAAGGACAAAAGACCCTGCAGGTGCCAGTCAAAGGTCTTTCATCAGAGGTCAGAGAGGCTCTACTGCAGAGGAGGGGAGCAGATCCACACCATGCTGGGTCCTTTAAGATTTTGTTTTTTGTTTTTTTTTTTAATGTTTATTTATTTTTAAGGGCGAGGAGCGAGCAAGTGAGGTAGGGACAGAGAGAGAGGGAGACACAGAATCTGAAGCAGGCTCTAGGCTCTGAGCTGTCAGCGCAGAGCCCAATGCGGGGCTCAGACTCATGAACCACGAGACTATGACCTGAGCTGAAGTTGGACACTTAAGCAACTGACCACCCAAGAGCCCCAAGACTTTGGGTTTTGAATCCTAGTCACGTGCCAAGGAGAAGTCACAGGATAGCTGTAGCACAGGGCCACCTGACTGCCCTCGCTATTCTTTGAGGGCTGCCTGAACAGCAGGGGCTGAGATCCTCAGCACAGGGATGAGAGATTGAGATAGCACCGTTTTGTCTCCCAGCACCATCAAGGTGGTACTTCAGAGAGCAGCACAGCGATCCCCAGTGGAGGCGGGACACACTTACACCAAACCCTGCCCCTCGGTGCCTGGCAACTGCTTATTTACTGGGGCAATATAGACTCGGAGCCAAGTCAATGTGCCACACCAGCATAGCCATCACTCCCCCAACACTATAGACAACTCTTTTAGACAACTCTTTTTTTTCCCTCTTTCTTTTCTTTTAGAATCAAGCTCATAGTTTCTAATTGGTTTTTGGGTTTTTGTAATTTTATCTTTTTTTTCCTTGGATCAGGCTTTTTTTAAATTCATTTCTCTTCTTTTCTCTTTTCTTCTGCTTTTTCTTTTTCTCTTTCTTTATCCTTGGAATCAGCCTTATAGTTTTTTTTATTCTGTTTTATTTTTGTGTGTGTGTTCCCTTTCCTTTTCTCTTTTTATGGGATCAGCCCCTCCCCTCTTTTTCCCAGGGTTACTTCAACAGACAAATCAAAGCACACCCAGTTAAAGGTCCAAACATTCCACCATTGCAAGGAAGGAGGCGCTCTGCAGAGGACTGAGCTTAGGTAAAGAGCAGCTAAAATGCAACAACGGAGTGTACACAGTATACACCAGAAACACTTCTTGGACTACCAGTCCCTGGACAGGTCATACACTGTGGTACTCTCAGGGAAAAGACATATAATAAGCTTTTAAAACATGCAAAAGACATGGGGCACCTCGGTGGCTCAGTTGGTTAAGTGTCTGACTTCATCTCAGATCATGATCTCATGGTCCGTGAATTCGAGCCCCACACTGGGCTCTGTGCTGACAGCTGAGATTCATCCTGCTTTAGATTCTGTGTCTCCCTCTCTCTCTGTTCCACCCCAATCACACTGTGTTTCTCTACTCTCTCAAACAAAGTAAACATTGAAAAAAAAATTTTTTTAACACACAGAAGACAGAAACTTAGCCAAAATGACAAGACGGAGAAATTCTCCCTAAAACAAAAGTCAAGAAGAAATTGCAGCCAGGGACTTGCTCAAACAGATAGAAACAATAAATCTGAACAAGAATTTAGAATAAGAGTCATAAGACTACTAGCTGGGCTTGAAAAAAGCATAGAAGACACCAGAGAAACCCTTGCTGCAGAAATCACAGACCTAAGAACTAGTGAGGATGAGTTTAAACATGCTATAACCTAGATGCAAAATGAACTAGATAGAGTTAACAGTGAAGACTGAAGAAGCAGAGGAGAGAATAAGTGAAATATAAGATCAAGTTGTAGAAAACAATGGAGCTGAAAAAAAGAGGGAAAGGAAGTTACTAGTTCACAAGGGGAGACTCAGTCAGAGAACTAAGTGATTCCATGAAGCAAAACAAGATCCATATCATAGGAGTCCCAGAAGAAGAAGAGTGAAAAAAAGGAGCTGAAGGTTTATTTGAACAAATTATCACTGAGAACTTTCCTAGTCTGGAGAAGGAAACAGGCATCCACGTAGAAGGGGCACAGGAACTCCCTTCAAAGTCAACAAAAACAGGTCGACACCATGAGATATCAGTGAAACTTCCAAAATAGAAAGTTAAAGAGAGAATTCTGAGAGCAGCTAGGGACCAAAAGTCCTTAACCTACAAGGGTAGACACATAAGTTAGTAACAAACCTGTCTACTGAAACTTGGCAGGCTAGAAGGAGTGGCAGGAAATATTCATTTTGCTAAATAGGAAAAATATGCAGCCAAGTATCCTTTACACAGCAAGGCTGCATTCAGAATAGAAGGAGAGATAAAGGCGTTCCCAGACAAACAAAAACTAAAGGAGTTCGTGATCACTAAAACAGCCCTGCAAGAAATTTTAAGGGGGATCTCTGAGTGGAGAAAAAAAAATCAACCAGCAAAGACTACAAAGGAACAGAGACCATCAATTCTACAGATAACACAATGACACTAAATTCATAACTTTTCATAATCACTGAATGTTAATGGACTAAATGCTCTAATCAAAAGACACAGGGTATCAGAATGGATTAAAAAAAACAAGATCCATCTATATACTGCCTACCAGAGACTCATTTTAGACATCAGGACACTGCAGATTGAAAGTGAGGGGATGGAGAACCATCTATCATCCTAATGGAGGTCAGAAGAAAGCCAGAGTAGCCATATTTATATCAAACTGTGTTTTAAAAGAAAGACTCACAAGAGACGAAGAATGGCATTATATTATAATCAAGGGGTCTATCCATCAAGATTATTTAACAACTTCAAATATTTATGGCCCCAACTTGGAGCTCCCAAATATATAAATCAATTAATCACAAAGAAACTCATTGATAATAATACCACAATAATAGAAGACTTTAATACCCTACTTACAGCAATGGACAGATCATCTAAGCAGAAAATCAACAAGGAAACAATGGGTTTAAATGACATACTGGACTAGATAGACTTAACAGATATATTCAGAATATTTCCTCCTAAAGCAGCAGAATACACATTCTTCTTGAGTTTACATGGAATATTCTCCAGAAGAGATCACATACTGGGTCACAAATCAGCCCTCAACAGATATAAAAAGACTGAGATCATACCATGCATATTTTCAGATCACAACATTATGAAATTTAAAATCAACCACAGGAAAAAATTTAGAAAGTCCTCAAATACAGGGAGGTTAAAGAACATTCTACTAAAGAATGAATGGGTTAACCAGGAAATTAAAGAAATTAAAAAATAAATGGAAGGCAATGGAAATGAAAACACGACAGCCCAATCCCTTTGGGATGCATCAAAGGCTGTCCTAGCAGGAAAGTACATTGCAATTCACACCTATCTAAAGAAGCAAAAAAAGGTCCCAAATACACTACCTAACCTTATACCTAAAGGAGCTAGAAAAGGAGCAGCAAACAAAGCCCAAAACCAGCAGAAGAAGGGAAATACTAAAGATTAGAGCAGAAATAAATGATATAGAAAAAAACAAACAGAAAACAGTAGAACAGATCAATAAAACTAAAATCTGGTTTTTTGAAAGAATAAACAAAATTGAAAACACCCAGGCAGACTTCTCAAAAAGAAGAGAGAGGACTCAAATAGATAAAATCACAAATGAAAGAGGATAGCTCACAACCAACACCACAGAAATACAAACACATTTTAAGAGAACACTATGAAAAATTACAGGCCAATAAACAGGAAAATCTGGAAGAAATGGACAAATTACTAGACACCCACACACTACCATAACTTAAATAGGAAGAAATAGAAAATTTGAACAGGCCCATAACCAGCAAAGAAATTGAATCAGTTACCAAAAACCTCCCACTAAATAAGAGTCTGAGCCAGATAGCTTCCCAGGGGAATTCTACCAGATATTTATAAAGAATTAATACCTATTCTTCTCAAACTGTTCCAGAATAGAAATGGAAGGATGGGGTGCCTGGGTGGCCAGTCGGTTGAGCATCCAACTTCAGCTCAGGTCATGATCTCATGGCTTGTGGGTTCGAGCCCTACATCAGGCTCTGTGCTGACAGCTCAGAGCCTGGAGCCTGCTTCAGATTCTGTCTCCATCTCTCTTTCTCTGCCCCTCCACTGCTCGCTCTCTCTCTCTCTCTCTCTCTCTCTCTCTCTCTCTCAAATATAAACATAAAAATTTTTTAAATAGAAACGGAAGGAAAGCTTCCAAATTCATTCTATGAAGATAGCATTACCTTAATTCCAAAACCAGACAAAGACTCCACTAAAAAGGAGAGTTAAGTTACAGGCCAATATCCCTGAAAAACATGGATTCAAAAATTCTCAACAAGATACTAGCAAATCAAATTAAACAGTACACTAAAAGAATTATTCACCATGATCAAATGGGATTTATATCTGGGCTGCAGGACTGGTTCAATATTCACAAATCAATCAATGTGATACACCACATTAGTAAAAGAAAAGATAAGAACCACATGATCTTTCCAATAGATGCAGAAAGAGCATTTGACAAAATACGGCATCTTTTCTTAATAAAAACTCTTCAGTAGGGATAGAAGGAACATTCCTCAACATCAGAAAAGCCATATATGAAAGGCCCACAGCTAAGATCATCCTCAATGGGGAAAACTGAGAGCTTTCCTGCTAAGGTCAGAGACATAACAGGGATGTCCACTCTCACCACTGTTGTTTAACATAGTACTGGAAATCCTAGCATCAGCAATCAGACAATGAAAAGAAATAAATGACATACAAACTGGCAAAGAAGAAGTAAAACTTTCACTCTTCACAGGTGACATGATACTCTATGGAAAACTTGAAAGACTCCACCAAAACACTGATGGAATAGATACATGAATTCAGCAAAGTCACAGGATATAAAATCAATGTACAGAAATCAGTTGCATTTCTACACACCAATAATGAAGCAGCAGAAAGAGAAATCAAGGAATCAATTCCATTTACAACTGCAGCAAAAACCATAAAATACCTAAGAATAAACCCAACCAAAGAGGTAAAAGATCTGTACACTGAAAACTATAGAAAGCTTATGAAAGAAATAGAATAAAACACAAATGGAAAAACATTCCATGCTCATGGATTGGAAGAACAAATATTGTTAAAATGGCGATACTACCCAAAGCAACCTATACATTCAATGCAATCTCTGTCAGAATAACAATAGCATTTTTTCACAGAGTTAGAATAAACAATCCTAAAATTTGTATGGAAACATAAAAGACCCTGAATAGTCAAAGTAATGTTGGAAAAGAAAACCAAAGCTGGAGTCATCACAATTCTAGACTTCAAAGCTATAATCATCAAGACAGTATAGTACGGGCACAAAAACAGACACATAGATCAATAGAACAGAATAGAGAACCCAGAAATGGACCCGCACTTTTGACCAACTAATCTTCGACAAAGCAGGTAAGAGTATCCAAAGGAATAAAGACAGTCTCTTCAGCAAATGGTGCTGGGAGAACTGCACAGTGACATGCAGAAAAATTAACCTGAACCACTTTCTTAAACCATACACAAAAATAAATTCAAATTGGATGAAAGACCTAAATGTAAGACAGGAAACCATCAAAATCCTACAGAAGAAAACAAGCAGCAACCTCTTTGACCTCAACTGCAGGAACTTCTTATTTGACATGTCTCCAGAGACAAGGGAAATAAAAGCAAAATGAACTGTCAGAACTTCATCAAGATAAATAGCTTCTGCACAGAGGAAACAATCAACAAAACCAAAAGGCAATTGATGGAATGGGAGATGATCTTTGCAAATGACATATTGGATAAAGGGTTAGTATCCAAAATCTATAAAGAAATTATTGGATCACCCAGGTGGCTCAGTCAGTTAAGTGTCCAACTCTTGATTTCAGCTCAAGTCAAGGTCTCACGATTTATGAGTTCGAGTTCCGCATCAGGCTCTACACTGACAGTGGAAAGCCTGCTTGGGATTCTCTCTCTCTCCCTCCCTCTCTTGGCCCCTCCCATGCTCATGCTGTCTCTCTCTCTTTCTCAAAATAAATAAATAAGTAAACTTTTTTAAAAACCTACATATATATATATACTTTTTTTAAAAAAAAAATAAGAACTTATCGAACTCAACAGCAAAAAAACAAGTAATCCAGTGAAGGAATGGGCAAAAGACATGAGTAGACACTTCTCCAAAGAAGATATCCAGATGACCAATAGACACATAAAAAGATGCTCAATATCACTCATCATCAAGGAAATGTATATAAAAACCACAATGAGATACTACCTCACACCTGTCAGAATGGCTAAAATGAACCAGGAAACAACAGATGTTGGTGAAGATGCAGAGAACAGGAAACACTTTTGCACTATTGGTGGGAAAGCAAACTGGTGCAGCCACTCTGGAAAACAGTATGGAGTTTCTTCCAAAAGTTACAGATAGAACTACCCTACAACCTAGCAACTCCAATACTAAGTTTTTATCCAAAGGATACAAAAATGCTGATTCAAAGGGACACAAGCACCCCAATATTTATATCAGTACTATCAACAATTATCAAATTATGGAAAGAGCCCAAATGTCCATCAAGTGATGATGGATAAAGAAGATGTGGTATATACACACAATGGAATACTACTCGGCAATCAAAAAGAATGAAATCTTGCCATTTGCAACAACGTGGATGGAACTAGAGTATATTATGCTAAGCAAAATAAGTCAGGCAGAGAAAGACAAATATCATATGATTTCACTCATACGTGAAATTTAGTAAACACAACAGATGAACATAGGGGAAGGGAAGCAAAAACAAGATAAAAATAGAGAGGTAGGCAAACTACAAGAGACTATTTAAATACAGAGAACTGAGGGTCTCTGAAGGGGAGATCGGTGGGGGACCGGCTAAATGGTGATGGGCATTAAGGAGGGGACTTGTTGGGATGAGCACTGGGTGTTATATATAAGTGATGAATCACTGGGTTCTACTCTTGAAACCAAAACCAAACCAATCTCTAGGCTGACTAACTTGAATTTAAATAAATAAATTTTAAAAATAAAAATAAAAAAATGAATAAACTTCCATTTCATATCCCCCAGTGTTTCTCCATTTTCAGTCTAACTTTTTTAATTTCTACACTCATGTTTTTTTCCATTTGCAATTGCTTGTTAATTATACAATTTACTTCTTGACTCTTCCTATGCCTAAATATTTTGTGACTCGGTTCTTTTTTTTTTTATTTTTCTTACAGTAACATTGTATAGACTCTAGGTTTATTTAAAATTTATGTTTATTTTAGTTAGACTCTCCGGTTTGCTTGTACCAGCAATAGCAGGAGATGGGGGGGGGGGGCGTGGAATGGGTAGGAGTTGGGTGGAAGTTCCAGTAAGTAAGAGAGATCTGTGTGGCTTGCTTAGGAACTTGGCTCAGTTATATCCTCCTTTCTTACAACTCTCAAGTATAGTTTCTCTAACAAAAAATAGAAATTTTCCTTCTCTCCCTCCTCTCCTTCTTCCTCCTTCTTTCTCTCCTCTTCTCCTCTTCTCCTTCTCCTCTTCCCTTTTACTCTCCTCCCCCTTACTCTTTTCCTCCTCCTTCTCCCTCTCCCTGCATCCTCTCCCCCCCCCCCACTCCTCCTCCCTCCACCTTTTGGTCTTTCTCATTCTCATTCCTTGGTCCTTTGTTGTTTCACTGAATTCCTTATCTCAGTCTGATTTCCTTCCTCATTTTACACCTTGCCTCCAAGAGGCACTCTGCTTCCCAAGCTGCATCCCTCTCTCAGAAGCAGAACCTCTGATCCCATGCACTTTTCAAGCCCCTCTTTTTCACTCCCTCAACAGACAATACTGGAGTTATCACATCTCAGACCTACTCTTGACATTTTCCGAACGATGGCGGGCATTCTCTCTCTCCTTCATACTGAAGGAAGCTTTCTGAAAGTAGGCTTCCTGATGACTTAGAATTACAACATATTAGGATGGATTTTACAGAACACTTCAAATATGACAAGCGGGAGACCTGGACTTTGCTACACCGAGAACATGAAGTGCGTGTCCAAAATGTTTCTTTAAAAATAGTAGTACTGATACTAACAGAGATCAGAAAATACATGTGTCTGTATATTACTTTGAAAACCACAGGCATGTATGTTTGTGGTTGCTGCCTACCAGGCCATGTTGTGTGTCTTGTGTGATTTTGGTTCTGCAGAACAATGAGAAGGGTTTAATATTATTCTGCCGCATAAAGGAAAACATGAGAAGAGACAAGATAAAAAGTCACCCAGCCTCAAAAATCACATTTTGACTTGAACAAGCAGGGAAAAGCTCTAGTGTATCTCTGAGACACATAAATTTACGAAGCCAGGCAGGCCGTTAGGACGTTCCTCATCTCTTGCCTCACTTGAGACATGTTGGTGTTTCCTTGGCAGACGCAACACCTCAGATAGGCTTCCTGAGAAAGTGCTGTACTCTCTCCATGTCTGGCTTAGACACCTAATTGGGAACATTCCAGGAACCACAAAATGATTCAGAATGGAGTGTGTGTCACCATCCCCAGCTGGAATTTTGTAAGCTTTGGCCCCTTCATTCCTCTCCATTTTTAGCCTTGTCATTTCCATCACATGTATAAACTAGGGGTCACCTTCCTTCTCTGGACTCCTCTCTCCCAAACCCCTTCTGGACAGCCCAGGGATCAGGAAACTAATGACTGGTACTTTACTTGCTGGAATGCAAGTGGATTTGGGAGGTAAATGTTTTCAAACCATACTCTGTGTCCTTCCATCTCTATACGCAGGGCCCACACAGAATATTCAGTTATTTTGTTCTTGTTTTTTTTTTTTAATAAAGTCAAGGGACATCTGGGTGACTCGGTCAGTTAAGCGTCTGACTTCAGCTCAGGTCATGATCTCATGGTCCACAAGTTCAAGACCCACTGCTGACAGCTCAGAGCCTGGAGCCTGCCTTGCATTCTGTGTCTCCCTCTCTCTCTTCCCCTCCCCCAACCCTCTCTCAAAAATAAAAATTAAAAAAAATTTTAACTTTTAATAAAATAAAATACATGAAATCAAAATTGCTTTATTACCTGAAAATCTGCTTCAGTTCTGTCTGGTCCAGTTTGCCAGTGAGAATTGACATGGTAAAATCAGAACCGTCTAAGGGAGCACCATGTGGCTATCCATCCCGTCGGGCCACGTCAGAACTAATCAGAACATAAGTATATTCTATATGAATACCACAGCTCTCCAGATACCTTCCTAAAATCCACCTTTCCATTCTAGGCCCAGGTACACAAACCTTTCCACTTTTCCTATTCCCTACAAGGACAGAACCCAAACTTAAATGACTTTGTCTTACTTCTTTTGCCTCTCCATATTGCACGTGTATGTGAATACATGTGCCCACGTGCACACATACACACACACACACACACACACACACACTCATCCTTGGTCACTGCCATAGTAGGCCATCAGTGTTCCATGGCCAACACAGAGTCACCAATAGCTTGGCTCAGACCCACACAGGTGACAGCTGCCCGCATCCTCTACCAGCAGACATTCCTTGGTCCCAGTGGTGACTCTCCATTCATGCTTCAGACCAAGTCTAATTTGTGGCTCATGATGGACTATAATTACCCTCCTAGGTCTATGAGGAACTGCCAGGACTTGATCTCACAGCAGCCATGTTGACAAAACTCCTTCCTATGCAGACCTCCCACATACCCTATGCCTCATTCCCGTGTGAAGTTCTTAGACTTCCAGCCAGAACTGTGCAACAACACATTTCTGTTGTTTAAGCCCCCCTAGTCTGTGGTACTTTGTTACAGCAGCCCTGGCAGACTAGTACAGTGCCATTCCGTAGCTCTCTGTGTGTTTGTCTCATATGTGAAAGTCTGTTGGAGAGAAAGACCTAATGAAAAGGGCCAACCAGACAATAACAGTCCTTAGGATGGCCACCACCAGGAGAGTGGGTAAGGTCTCAGGTGGGTCATTCACCCACTCTGACCAACCTGCTGAAGAAGAACTCAGCACTGCCCATATCCAGGTGGGAGTGCCTGGTGACAGAGGAGTCCATACCGCCACTCACCAAGTTATCTCTAGGAAGTCATGGATTGGCTAGAACAATGGTAGACCAGATTCCCAGGGCCTATGCTCCCCAGCATCCCATCACAGCCTCTCCTATGCTATGATGTCTAAACTGGCCACTTGGCATCTGAAGAGTACACTCCGCATTGACATAAATGCTGCTTACTTTGTTCTTTTTGCCCAAATCGTATTTCTCTGTGATACAAATAAGGAAATGTTGCAGGACCTTGCCTTCCGCAAGGTGTTCTCCCACCAGCAACTGATAGAGGCATCTCTTCCCTTCCAAATCTACCTTCCAGTTCTGTTTGGATCTGAACTAGAGACTCAGCAGAACCACAAAAAAGAATAGATGTGCTCCAAAGCCGATATTCAGCAGCATTGTATTGAGAGTACTGACAATAAGCAAAGCCTAGAGGCAGGGTGTGGGGAGATATCAGTGTTGTTAGTGGCACGATTTTTAAATCTCCTGAAATGCCCACATAAAACAAATATAGCAACTGTGGATTCAAAACCAAAAACCACAGACAACATTTACAACAAAACTAGGTGACAATGTTTCCCCACAAACCCAAAAATACAAGCAGGTGGGAAGAGACTACCAACAGCCTCAAGACCTGTGTGGTCTTGACGTCTGCAGAAGAAACTGGGAAAGCAGCAGGGTGTCTAAGAAACCTGACAACAGGGAAGCCCCAGAATAGCCAGCAGACATTCACAGGAAAACCCAACAGAGAATCTGGGAAGAGTGTTGTCCACAGCAGCAGTGGGATAAAGAGTCCACAGTAGATACTAAGGTGCTCTGAGTGCTCCAAAAGGAAACCAGAGCTCCCTTTCAACTCAGGACCCACATGGAGGACACCCACTAGAAGTGGCATCAAAATCAAACAGGACAGAAACTACAGAGATGAAAGAAAGAGAAGGTCCAGGTACCAGTGGGGAAGGGAAATAATGACTTTCAGGAAGTCATACTTTTACATAACACTGCATATAAATCACCGAAGACAAAGTTGTATGTGCATAGAAAAGCTCCCCTGAAACATGTACCCTCCAAAAGTTCAGGAAAACTAATTTCACATTAAAAAGAATAACAACAAAAAATAAAGTTCAAATGCCATTACATGAGACCCTGATAAGGAAAAAAAAAAAAGGAGAGGGGGAGAGAAGAAGGAGCAGACAATAAAAGCATGTCAAAAATATATGCCCACATAGATCAACAACATGTTTGTTCTAAACTGAGCTAAAAGAAATTTTTTAAAAACATGAAACATCATGAATCAAATTTAGAAACATGCAGGGGCACCTGGGTGGTTCATCTGGTTAAGACTCTTGATTTCAGTTTAGGTCATGACCTCGCGGTTTGTGAGACTGAGCCCCACGTCAGGCTCTGTGCACAGTGCAGAGCCTGCTTGGGATTCTCTCTTTCCCTCTCTCTCTGCCCCTCCTCTCCTCCCACTCTCTCTCTTTCTTAAAATAAATAAACAGACATTTTTTAAAAATAATCAGAAATCAGGAAATGACAGGACTGAGGAAAGAATTAGAAGTGTTTTCATTAAAAGAAAGTAATTATTTCAGAAATTAAGACTGAACTAGAAGAAATGCAAGAGCAAATAAACAGAACAGAAAATTCCATTACAAAATAGAAGATGGGGCGCCTGGGTGGCTCAGTTGGTTGAGTATATGACTTCGGCTCAGGTCATGACCTCTTGGTTTGTGAGTTTGAGTCCTGCGTCGGGCTCTGTGTTGACAGCTCGGAGCCTGGAGCCTGCTTCAGATTCTGCATCTCCTTCTTTCTCTGCTCCTCCTCCACTCACACTCTGTCTCTCTGTCTCTCTCTCTCTCAAAAAGTAAATAAACATTAAGAAAAAAATTTTTTTTAATTTTTTAACATTTATTTATTATTGACAGAGAGAGACAGAGCATGAGCAGGGGAGGGGCAGAGAGAGGAGGAGACACAGAATTCAAAGCAGGCTCCAGGCTCTGACCTGTCAGCACAGAGCCCGACGTGGGGCTTGAACTCACCAACCGTGAGATCGTGACTTAAGCCGAAGTCGGAGGCTTAACCGACTGAGCCACCCAGGTGCCCCAAAGAAAAAAAAATTTTAATAGAAAATGAAGAGGAGAAAAGTGTTAAAAGCCAAAAGGAAGGTAAAAATGAATCCTAGAGGGGCACCTGAGTGGCTCAATCAGTTAAGCATCCAACTCTTGATTTCAGCTCAATGATCTCACAGTCTTGAGATCAAGTCCTGGGTTGGGGTCTGTGCTGACAGTATAGATACAGAGCCTGCTTGGGTTTTTTCTCTCTCTCTCTCAAAATAAATAAATAAGCTTAAAAAAATGAGTTCTGAGAAAGTGACAGCTAACTGAAGGTGGGCCAAGAAGATTCAGCACATCTAAAATCAGAGTTCACAAAGAGAAAAACCAAAGCAAGGAGAAAAAACAATTACTGAAAACTTGAAGAAATTTTATTGAAATTTAAAATAAAAAAGTGACATTACATATTAGAAAAAAAAGGGGGGGGCCATCACATACTTGAGAATGCTGACCCAACATGACCAACATCAAGACATACTCCAGTAAAATTACTACACATGTATGTACCCACACATGGAAAAAATATCCACTAAGCATATAAAATAAAAGAGGACATCACACATAAGAGAAAGAATATTAAATAATCATCAGACTCTTTGATAACTATGATAACCTCCAGAATAAAATAGAGTAGCATATTTAAGATACCCAAGGATCTACTATCCAGAAAAACTGCCTTTCAAGTATGAAGGGCGTAAGTAGACTGATATCATAATGCGAGGACATGAGGATTTGCATCCCATGAAGTCTTCCTGATCTATTGAGAGGTAAGCATCAGAGAACTGCAGCAGCCAATGACATAAGACCAGCAGCCAATGACATAAGAATTGATGACTACATGAGTTTGCTAGAGCTGCCATGACAAAGTTCCAAAAACTAGGTGGCTTAAACAACAGAAATGTATCGTCTCCCAGTTCTGGAGGCTGAAAGTCTGAGATCAAGGTGCTGGCAGCTCCTTCCGAAGGTTGTGAGGAAAGGATCTAGTCCAGACCTCTCTCCTTGGCTTGGAGATGGCCATCCTCATCTTCATAAGGCATTCTTGTATCTTCATATCATCTTCCTTTCGCATATGTCTCTGTCCAAATTTCCTCTTCTTCTAAGGACACCATTGTATTGGATTTGGGTGCACACTACTGACCTCATTTTACCTTGATTACCTCTATAAAGACTGTCTATCCATATAAGGTGACACTGTGAGAGACTGGCAGTTAGGACTTCAATATATGGACTTTAGGGGGACAGAAATCAACCTATAGCAGTGGTGCTGAGCATTAACAGTTGCTATACTCACAAATATGATGTGCTTCCTCTAACCTTGTCAAAGAGATAAAATCTGGGGTGTCTGAGTGGGTCAGTCAGTTGAGTGTCTGTCTTCGGCTCACAGTTTGTGAGTTCAAGCCCCTCATCAGGTTCCATGCTACTGCTGTGGAGCCCGCTTGGGATTCTTGCTCTTTCCTCTCTCTCTGACCCTTCCCTACTTGCACTTTCCCTCTCTCTAAAAATAAATAGATAAACTTTAAAGAGAGAGAGAGAGAGATAAAAGCTAAGTCTGACAATGGTACTGGATCCAGCTGCCAATGTGCAGAAGAGAGAGAAGATGAAGGGACACAGTGAATGGCCTCATAAGTATAACCATCTAAAATAAGACTGTAGGGATGGGAGGCCAACATGGTGGAGAACTAGGAACATCCGCTGCTATCTGGCGACTCTTAATCTGAGAGGGACTGAGACCGAGAAACTCTCAATCGCAGGGATCTGCAGGAAGAGAAGTTGGAGGCTACAGGAAAGACAACGCGAAATCCAGAGCATCTGGGGACACTGAGTGAGTGCAGTCTGGGAGAAAGAAAGAGAGCCGCGGAGGTGCGGACTGCAGGGAGTGGGCCCCGGGTCCTGGGCCCCTTCCTCCGAAAGACAAGGGGAAGAGAAAGAGCAGCGGGGAAAGTACCTCGAACCTGGGCAGAGAAGGAGCTTATCATCCAGTCCCTATTCTCAAGGCTTTTTGGAGAGAGGGTCGTTGCTCATTGCTCATGGCGGAGCTGGTGGAGTTTTCTTCACTCCAGAGCCAGCGACGCTGTCCTAGCCCCTGACACAGAGAGGCAAGCGCCATAGCTGGATCGGTGCTGAGTCAGAGGCACAATTTGGGTGGGGAAGGCTGAGTGTGCAGGGTCTCACGACCACCCAGCGGGTCGTGCTGCCCCTGCACCCTGACCAAGTCAAGGACGGACACAGAGGAGGGTTCGGAGACTCCAGGTCCGTGAAGAGAGACGAGGGGGACGCCATTGTGGTCGCACTGGTGCTGAGTCAGAGACTCAATATACATAAGGCGTGGTGGTCAGAGCGCGTTAAAGGAACTCAGATGAGCTTGGGGGCATGATCGCCCAGAAAATTGAACTGTGCTGGTAACCTGGATAGAGTTGAGGACGGAAACTGAGGAGTGATCTGAGACTGTCGGGCTGGGAGGGCGCCACTGTGGTTGCTCATTCCCACAAAGCCAAACCCTAGGACTCCACCCTCTAGCGGTGGAGGTTCGACCCACCTACACCAGGCCACGCCCCTCCTCATATGGGAGACGCCCGACTGCAGGAGTGGTAGCCACGGAGACACAACTACTGCAGCAATGCCTGGATTAATTCTAGGTCAATTCTTCGGTTTTAGATATATTCTTCCTCTTCTCCTTCCTATCTCTCCCCACCTCTAAACTTGTCACCTGGGGGTTTTGACTTGCTTAAACAGACATTTAACCCACTCCCTCAATGCATGTTCTACACCTCACTCTTTAATTTCCTATCTCTCTCTATGGAAGAGTCAGACCACATAGTGCTTCTGGGCAAAATCTAACTTCATTTCTCTTTCCTCCCATCCTTCCTTATTCTGATTTCTCTCTTGCTAGATCAAGTCTTCTAATCTCTCTACCTGGTCAAAGTTCAATTTCTTCTTCTGCCCACACCTGTCACTACTCTATGTATGCTCTGCCATCAGCAGAGCGCACATCCCATCATTATCGTGTAGCTGGTACATCAGGTTGCGTGCCTCCAGAGTGACATTTGTTAATCTTTTTTATGTTGTGATTTGTTCATCTGTATTATTGGTCAGTAAGGTTGTGAGTTTGTGTTTCCTGTTTGTCGGTCTGACCCTTTTCCTTTCCAGGGAAAAATAGGAAATAAACCAATACACACATTGCCAAAGTGACCAAACGGAAGAACTCCCCTCAAAAGACTCTACAGGAAATAGTGACAGCACAAGAAATGATGAAAGCAGACATAAGCAACTTAACAGAACAAGAATACAGAATGATGAACATAAAAATACTCGCAGGGCTTGAAAAAAGCATAGAAGAAAGCAGGGGGACCCTAGAGGCAGAGATCAAGGTCCTAAAAAACGATCTACAGGAATTAAAAAATGCTTTAAATGAGGGGCAAAACAAATTGGAGGTGGCCACAGTGTGGACTGAAGAGGCAGAAGAGAGAATAGGGGAATTAGAAGATAAAATTACAGAAAAGGAGGAAGCAGAGAAAAAGAAAGAGAAACTGATTCAGGAACAGGAAAGGAGAATTCGAGAGCTGAGCGATGCAATCAAACAGAATAACATCCGTATTATAGGAATTCCAGAGGAAGAAGAAAGAGAGAAAGGAATCGAAGGGGAATTTGAACAAATCATCGATGAGAACTTCCCAACATGAAGAAGGAAATGGGCATTGAAGTCCAAGAGGCACAGAGAACTCCCCTCAGACGTAATCCGAATAAGCCCTCAGCAAGACACATCATAGTGAAGCTGGGAAAATACAAAGATAAAGAGAGAATTCTGAAAGCAGCTAGGGTTAAACGGGCAGACACATTAGGGTAGTAGCGGACTTATCCATAGAAACTTGACAAGCCAGAAAGGAATGGCAGGAAATCTTCAATGTGATGAACAGGAAGGACATGCAGCCAAGAATCCTTTACCTGGCCAGCCTGTCATTCAAAATGGATGGAGAGATAAAGGTCTTCCCAAACAAACAAAAACTGAAGGAATACATCACAAATAAACCAATCTTACAAGAGATCCTGAGGGGGACTCTATGAAGGAAAGGTTGCAAGGAACACAGAGCACCAGAGACATCCTTACAAACATGAAACGTACAGACAACACCTTGACTCTAAACCCACATTTTTCAATATTAACACTGAATGTAAACGGACTAAACGCTCCAATTAAAAGATACAGGGTAACAGAATGGATTAGAAAACAAGACCCATCTATCTGCTGTCTTCAAGAGACACATTTTAAACCTGAGGACACCTTCAGACTGAAAGTGAGGGGATGGAGAACTATCTACCATGCTACAGGAGCTCAGAAGAAAGCTGGAGTAGCCACACTTATATCGGACAAACTGGACTTTAAAGTAAAAGATGTAATAAGAGATGAATAAGGGCATTATGTAATAATCACAGGGACTATCCAGCAGGAAGAACTAACAATTATAAATATCTATGCACCGAATTCTGAGGCACCCAAATTCGTCAAGCAACTAATTACAAACGTAAGCTATCTCATTGACAAAAATGTGCTAGTTTCAGGAGACCTTAAAACCCCACTCACAGCGCTGGATAGATCCACTAAACAGAGAATCAGCATGGAAACAATGGACCTGAACGACACGTTGGAACAGAGGGGCCTGACAGATATCTTCAGGGCCCTTCATCCAGAAGCAAAGGAATTTACATTCTTCTCAGATGCGCATGGTACATTTTCCAAGATAGACCACATTTTGGGGCACAAGGAAGCGCTGAATAAGTATAAAAAAATTGAGATCATACCATGCACAATTTCAGACCACAATGCTTTGAAACTTGAAATCAACCACAGGAAAAAGTCTGGGAAGCCCCCACAAACATGGAGGCTAAAGAACAATCTACTAAAAGACGAATGGGTCAACCAAGCAATCAGAAGAAATTAAAAAATACATGGAAACAAATGAAAATGCCCATCAACTGACGAATGGATAAAGAAGTTATGGTACATATATACAATGGACTACTACGTGACAATGAGAAAAAATGAAATCTGGCCATGTGTAGCAACATGGATGGAACTGGAGGGTATTATGTTAAGTGAAATAAGTCAGTCAGAAAAAGACAGATAGCATATGTTTCCACGAATAGGTGGACTTTGTGAGACTAAGCAAAAACCAGGGGGAGGGGAAGAGGGGAAAGGAAAAAAAGACACAGAGAGGGAGGGAGATAAAACATAAGAGAGTCTCAAAGACTAAGAACAAACTGAGGATAAGGGGGATGAGGGAGGGGGGAGAGGGGGTGACGGGCATTAAAGAGGGCACGTGTTGGGATGAACACTGGGTGTTATATGTAAACCAATTTGAAAAGAAACTATTATAAATAAAAAATAAAAAAATAAGACTGTAGGACATTCTACAGGTCAAATGTCCCAGAATCTTTAATAGATATTTTCCAAGGAAGAGAAGAGGATAGATAGTATGGAAATTCCTCAAAATATTAAAAATAAATTACCACATGATCCAGCAATCCCACTTCTGAGTACATACCAAAAAGAATTGAAAGCAGAGTCTCAAAGAGATATTTGTTAATAGCATGTTCATAGCAGCATTACTGGCAATAGCCAGAAGATGGAAAAAAACCCACATTTCCATTAACAAAGCCATTAACGGCACTGATGCATCCATATGATGAAATATTATGCAGCTTTAAAAAGGAAAGAAATTCTGACACATGCTACAACATTATAAAGACATTAAGCTAAGTAAAATAAGATAATTACAAAGGGACAAATAGTGTAATGATTCTACTTATATGAGGTACCTGGAATAGTCAAATTCACAGTCATAAAGTACAATAGTGGTTGCCAAGGGCTGTGGAGGCAGGGAATGCAGAGTTGTTAATAGGTAGAGAGTTTCGGTCTTGCAGGAGAAAAGAGTTCTGGAAATTGGTTGCACAACAATTTAAGTATACTTGACACTATTCAACTGTACACTTAATGATTAAGATAATAACTCTTGGTTATAAACACTTCCCAACAATTTTTAAATTTTTAATTAAATAAAGAAAAAGAAAAAGGCAGAGGAAGAATCTTTTTTACAAAAGACTTGAAAAGATACATTAACTTCTGGTTCAGAAACAAGACCACAAAGGGACACCTGGGTGGCTGAGTTGGTTGAGCGTCCAACTCTTAATTTCCAGTCAGGATATGATCACATGGTTCATGAGATCGAGCCCCATGTCAGCACGAAGCCTACTTAGGATTCTCTCTCTCTCTCTCTCTCTCAAAATAAATAAAATAAACATTAAAAAAGGGAGGAGGGGCTCCTAGGTGGCTCAGTAGGTTAAGCATCCAACTTCAGCTCAGGTCATGATCTCACAGCTCGAGAGTTTGAACCTTGTGCTGATGGCTCTGAACCTGGAGCCTGCTTCAGATTCTGTGTCTCCCTCTCTCTCTGCTCCTCCCCCACCTCATGTGCATGCTCACACGCGCTTTCTCTCTCTCAAAAATAAACAAACATTAAAAAAATTTTTTGACAGAAAGAAACAAGATCATGTAAATTCCTTTCTTCTCCTCCCTTCCATGATATGCAAAAATTCAGACTTAAAAATTTATTACATATTCTAAAATTAGATGGTAGTGATGGATCACAATTCTGTGAATATACTAAAAACCACTGAGTTGTACATTTTAAAAGGATGAATTACATGCTATGTGACTTACATCTCCATAAAGCCATTCCCCCAAGAAAGGAAGGAAGGGGAAAAAATAGACATACTTGAAAAAATAAAAACTAAGAGAATTTGTCATTAGCAGACCTGCCTTTAAAGAATAGTTAAAGGAAGCTCTCCAAACAGGAATAAAATAACAGAAGACTAAAATGATCCTAAGCCCTCATGAGTTACTTTAATCTTATTTTTTTAACGTTTATGTATTTTTGAGAGACAGAGGGAGACAGAGCATGAGAGGGGGAGGGGCACAGAGAGAGGGAGATATAGAATCCGAAGCAGGCTCCAGGCTCTTAGTTGTCAGAACAGATGTGGGGCTCAAATTCACTGACCACAAGATCATGACCTGAGCCAAAGTCAGACACTTAACCGACTGAGCCACTCAGGCGCCTCACTTTAATCTTACCTTAAAGCTGAAGCGAAAGTCACAGCTTCATCTGGTGTGATACATAATGAATGTAGAGGAAATACTTATGACATAACTATATTAAAAAAATGTTGAAGGTAAAGGGACTACTTTGCTCAAAATGGTAAAACTCTGATACCAGAATTCCATGAAAATATCTACAGTAGTCACAAAGAAAACCATACAAAGCGGTATGCTCAGACACATTATAAATACGGAAAATGGGATGCTAAAATATGTTTAAGTAACCCACAGGAAGGTTAGGAAAATGAAATAAAGTGATAAAAACAGAGGGAACAGCAACGACAACAAAAAAATTATAAAGGCAGACATAAGCTCTAACATATCAACAGTTACTTCAAATATAAATGGTCTAAATATACCAAATAAAAAAAAGTCATTGGCATGGTGACTTAAAAAAAATATAACCCATTTATCTGCTATCAGTAAGAAATTCACTTCAAAAATATAACATTGATAGACTGAAAGTAAAGAGCTGGAAAAAAGTTTTGCCATGCAAAAATTAATTATGAGAAAGTAAAAATGGGGCACCTGTGTGGTTCAGTCGGTTAAGCATCGGACTTTGACCTCTGCTCAGGTTATGATCTCATGGTTCATAAGTCTGAGCCCTGCGTTGGGCTCTGTGCTAAAAGTGTGGAGCCTTCTTGGGATTCTCTCTCTCACCTTCTCTCTCTCTGCCCCTTCCCCTGCTTGTGCTCAGGTTTTTGTGCTCTCTCTCTCTCTCTCAAAAAACATAAAAAAGAGAAAGCAAAAGTGGCTACATTAATATCAGACAAAATAGACCTCAGAGTAAGAAAATTAATAAAGACAAAAAAGTATATTACATAATTATAAAATTATCAACCTATCAAGAACATAAAGTAACCCTAAATGTATACTTACCAAACAGCAGAGCATCAAAATACATTAAGAAAAAACTGATCTAGCCAAAAAGAAAAAAAGATGAATTCACAATAATATTTGGGAACTTCAGTATCCCAACACTCAGAACTGAAGGAACTACTAGACAGAAAATCAACAAGGATATAGAGGACTAAACAACCGTTCAGTTAATTTCATCAACCATTAGAACTAACTGACATGTATAGACTACTCCCCCCAACAACAGCATGGTACACATTCTTGTCAAGCAACATTAAACATGCAGTAAGACAGACCATATCCTAGGTCACAAAATAAACCTTAATAAATTCAAAGGAATAGAAATTAAGCAGAATAACTTCTCTGACCAAAATGGAATCAAATTAGAAATCAGTAGCAGAAAGACTACAGAAAAATCTCAAAATACATGAAAACTAAATGACATACTTCTAAATAATCCTTGGGCCAAAGTGGACATCTCAAAGGAAAAATTAAAATACACAGAAATGGATTTTTAAAAACCACAACAGGGGCATCTGCATGTCTCAGTGGGGTAAGCAGCCAACTCCTGACTTAGTCTCAGGTCTTGGTCTCACGGTCTGTGAGTTTGAGCCCCACATCGGGCTCTGTACTGTCAGATTCTCTCTCTCCTTCTCTCTCTGCCCCTCCCTGCCTGCCTCTCCCCCACCAAAAACAAATAAACTTAAAAAATAAAAATAAATAAAAACTAAAAAACCACAACGTACCAAATTTGTGGGATACAGCGTACAGTGCTTAGAGGAAAACATAGTTCAGAAAAAAGCTTCAAGATAGAAGATCAATACATGAAAATCAATTGCATTTCTTTTTTCCTTTCTTTTAAATGTTTATTTATTTATTCTGAGAAAGAGATGGAGAATATGAGTAGGGGTTGGGGGGTAGGGGGTAGGGGGTAGAGAAAGAGAATCCTAAGCAGGCTCCATGCCTCTGTGCTGTCAGCATGGAGCTCGATGCAAGGCTCGATTTCATGAACTGTGATATCATGACCTGAGCCATGATCAACAAACTGAGTCACTCAGGTGCTCCAAATTGCATTTCTATATAATGACATCAAATAGAAATCACAATTTTAAAAATCAATACCATAAATAATTGTTTGAAAGCTAATGAAGTATCTGTGAATAAATATTTTAAAATGTACAGGAGATGTATGGTGAAAATTACAAAATGTTGGTGAAATAAATCAAGGAATATCTAAATACTTGGAGAGATATACTATGTTCATGAATTGGAAAACTCAACCTAAAAAAAATGTCAATTCTGCCCTAAGTAGATCTATCCTATCAAAATCTCAGCATGGTTTTTTCTTGATACAGATAAAATTATTCTAAACTTTATTTAGAAAGAAAAGGGCCCTTGAATAGCTAAATATTTTTGAAAAAGAAGAATAAAGTGAGAGAAATCACTCTACTCAATATTAAGGCTTATGGTAGAGCTACAGCAATCAAGACTGTTTAGTATTGGCAGAAGGATCAGTGGAACTGAATACAGAACCCAGAAAAAATGATCTATTCAAATATGTCCATCTAATTTTTGAAAAAAGAGCAAAAGCAATTCAATAGATGAGACACAGCCTTTTCAATAGATGACGCTGGAGCATTTGGACATACATAGGCCAAAAAGAAAATTTCTTTGTTTTTGACCTACAGCTCACAGATTGTATAAAAATCAACTCAAAGTGTATCGTGGACTTAAATGTTAAACAAACAAACAAAAAACATAAAACCTCTAGGAAAAAAAACATAGGAGACAACTGTGAGACTTAGGATTTGGCAAAAGAGTTCTTAGACTTGACACCAAAGGCAGTATCCATAAAAGGAAAGTTGATCAATTGGGCCTCATCAAAATTTAAATCTTTCCCTGACAGAGGTCATGTTAAGAGAATGAAAAGACAAATTACAGGGGCGCCTGGGTGGCTCAGTCGGTTAAGTGTCCGACTTCGGCTCAGGTCATGATCTCACGGTCTGTGAGTTCGAGCCCCGCGTCGGGCTCTGTGCTGATGGCTCAGAGCCTGGAGCCTGCTTCGGATTCTGTGTCTCCCTCTCTCTCTGACCCTCCCCCACTCATGCTTGGTTTCTCCTGCTCTCAAAAATAAATAAAAACATAAAAAAATTAAAAAAAAGAAAAGACAAATTACAGACTGGGAGAAAATATGTGCAAATCATATATCCAACAAAGGACTTGAATCTAGAATATATGAAGAACCTCAGAACTCAACAGAAAAAAAATATAGTTAGAAAATGGGCAAAAGACATGAAAGACATTTCACCTAAGAAGATATACAGATGGCAAATAATCACATGAAAAACTGTCCAACATTATTAGCTATTAGAAAATTGTAAAGTAAAACACAATGAGATACCACTACGCACCTCTCCAAATGACTAAAATAAAAAACAGTAACAACACCTGGCAAGGATCTGAGAAACTGGATCACTCATACATTGCTATTGGAAATATAAAGTGGTACAGCCACTCTGGAAAAGAGTTTGGCTGCTCCTTTAAAAATAAAAGTAGATTTACCATATGACTCAGCAACTGCAGATACTTGGGCATCTGTCTCAGAAAGAAAACTTATTTTCATACAGAAACTTGTACATGAATGCTCATAGCAGCCTGATTCATAATAGCCCAACACTAGAAACTACTCAAATGTCCTTTGATGAGTGATAGGTTAAAATACGGTACATCCATACTACAGAATACTACTCAGTAATAAAAAGGAATGAACTATTGACACATCCAACAACATGGATAAACCTCAAAGAAATTATGCTGAGGGCTAAAAACCAATCTCAGAAAGATAAATGCCTTCAGACGCCTTTTACATGACATTCATGAAATACTGCAGACACGAAGGACAGAACCGATTAGTGGTTGCAAGAGGTTAGGAATGTCGCAAGAGGGGGTATATATGCATGTGTGTGGCTACAAAGGAGTAGCAGGATTAAGTTTTTGGGTGATGATACAGTTAAATGTTTTGATTTTGGTGGTGGTCACAGAAGCTAGCTACACATGTGATTGCATCAAACTACACACATACACATATGCACGCATACATTTGTGCATGTATAACTGGTGATATCTGAATAAGTTCTGTAGTGTTTATACCAATGTCAATTTGCTGGCTTTACTATTATTGTGCTATAGTTGTGCAAGATGTTAACACTGCGGAAGATTAGGTGGAAGGCTAATTAGGTGGGACCTCCCTGAACATTTCTTTGCCCCTTCCTGTAAATCTAAGGTTATTTCAAAATAAAAAAGTAAATTGAAAAGAGTACATCAATTCACCCCAAAAATATAACAGTTAAGACAATGCTTCCTTCCAATTATATTCTAAAACAAGCCCAGTTTAATAAATAAACTTAAAAGGGGGGGTGCGGTTGGCTCAGTTAGTTAAGCATCTGACTCTTGATTTCAGCTCAGGTCATAATCTCGTAGTTGTTGGGTTTGAGCCCCGCATCAGGCTCTGTGCTGACTGTGCAAAGCCTGTTTGGGATTCTCTCTCTCCCTCTCTCTCTGTCCCTCCCCCACTCACAATCTCTCTCCCTCTCTCTCTCTCTCTCTTTCTCTCAAAATAAAAAACTTTAAAAAATAAAATAGAATAAAATAGGCCTATTTGGTCAGATTGTGTTTTAATGTGAACCTGATCTCAGTCAGACCCTTGAAAGTGGAAATAGAAGTTTCCACTTCCTTTTGGCTGGAAACAGAAGTCGGACAGACTTAAGTTCAAATCCCAACTCTGTCACCTGCCAGTTTTGTGGCTTTGGGAATGTGTCCGTAAGGCTCTCATGAAGCCGCCACTTCCTCATCTCTCAGATATTGGAAAAACTAACTCACCGCACAGGTAAGGCCCTCAATAAAATGTCAGGTGTAGGGGAAGGCCCCTCACCGAGGGAAGAGTTGGTGCCTATGAGCATTCAAACTCTTATGCTGAGATTCTGAAACGAATCCCCTTGCCAGCCCTGGACTGTATAATTTTCATTTCAATTCCTATAGCACCTGAATGATAGAAGCATCTCTGACAAAAGGGCATTCCTCTTTCCCAGCTCTAAAAAGATCTATACACTGAAAATGCCACATCATCCTATTAGGCCACACCACACAAACAAAACAGAAAAACATTTCTTAATATATGAATCTGATAACCAACTAAGAAATTCACACTGGGGCATATTCATTGAAGACTTTCGGTTGTATCTTCTTCTCTACCCCTACATGCTGTCAACTTCCTTAATACACCCAACTACCCATCCAATACCCTACCCATTCAACCCTGGCTGCCACAAAAATCTGCATAACTCTCAAAAAAGTAGTAATGTCTGTATGAAAAGTCTTTAAAGAAGACTCCATAATCACTAGAGTTTAGAAGTAAGGCTGCAAGTCATAATGTCTAGGATAACCACTAAAAGAAGGATAAAGGAATATGTAACTAAGAAGCTGGTGAGAAGGGATGGAAAAATAAAACTACTTCATTTAAAAAAAAAAAAGGCAAGGAAGCTATCGAAGAGAACTAGGATTATATCAAAAGGTCTCAAGGGCCAAGTTGAAGACACTCCATTGGCCAAAGGCAGAACAATTCAAATTTCAATAAGGTTTAATGAGAGCAATGGCTTGAAACCTACAAATATGTTCAAGTCCATGAGTTCATAATGATAGCTTAAAAAAATTAATTGATCACCCTTGGAAGATTATGGGAAACACACTCATCATCTTTGAAACTGGTAAGTGAAGTGAAAGAATCATGTGTGCACCTTGCCTTGTCTCTATGAATTGTTCCCCTGGGTAAACACAGAGGTGGGAGGGAGGTGTCTACAGAACCATTCTGGTTGATATGTGAAAAAGAAATATAATTAGAATATTATTTCATTCAAAAATATTTTTTAATACTACAGTCTGAAAAAAAAAAAAAAGACAAAAAACTAATGTCTAAAATCTATCCCAGACCAATGAAATCCAAATCCCCAGGAAGGGGGCCCAGGCATCTGTGCTTTCCATGTGGCTGGAATGTGGCCAGAATGTGCAACCCTAGTTGACATTTCAGAGTCTCCCTTCAGTTCCCTGATGTTCTCACCCATGACAAGCTTCTCCTTCCTTCCACCTCAATCATCTGCCCGTCATCTCCCCAGGATTCTCTTCTTCCATCTGAAATCCCCTCCAGCCATCCTTCCTTACCCAAAGACACTCGGTCCTTCACATCCAGCTCAGAGCCTACTTCCTCCAAGAAGACTCCCTTGATTTTCCACAAGGCTGAACTGAGTGTTTTTTAACAGCTTCATGGAGGTATAATTTATATACCATACAATCCACCTATTATAAGTGGTGACGATTTTAGTGAATGTATTCAGGTGCTCAACTATCACCACAATGCAGTTTTAGAATGTTCCCATCACCCCCACATCTGATTGCGGCCAATCCCCACCTACATACCCAGGCTTAGGCAACCACTAATCTTCTTTCTCTACCTATAATTAGGCCTCTTCTAGAGGCATTGTATAAATGGAACCATGCAATACATAGACTTTTGTGTCTGGCATCTTTCACTCAGCATAATGTTTTTTAGTGAACTTGGGTATTTTTAAATGTAACATGGGGCTTTGGTATTTAAAGGAATGCTGGATGAATCCATCTGTAAGCAAATGAATCACTTCTCAGTGTGACTCCTCATCTCTTTCTTTATTGTATAAGAATGGTGTTTGCATTCTGGCTCCTCGTGAGGTCAGCTGGCTCCCAGAGGTGGCCTGAGTCCCCATCCACATGACAGGTTTGCCTTGACAGAGGCAAAGCTGCTTGGGCCATACTTACCCCATTTTCATCCAATTTACACCATTAAACCCATCTAATATCTGAAGCCTTGGTCCTTAAACATGGATGCCAGGATAGTGTAAATGTTGAAGGGCTCTGAGAATTTATCTGCATACGTGGCACTGCTGGAAGACTGACTGCACTCTGTGTTCTGGCAGTGGTTCTTAAGGTATACAGATGTTGTAGAACTACGAAAAGTCTAAGTGCTATTAATTACAACCTTGCCTCATGAACTCTTCCAGTTCCTATAGACGGTAAGAAGAGCAGGTGCTATCGCTATCTCCAGCTCTCTGCTGTATGCCCCATGCTCCTGGCACAGCAGAGGCAGCTCATGAAGATTATTTAAATATTGAAAATGCTGAAGCTGGAGGATCTTGTATACAGAACATATGAATCTGCTAAGGCTGGCATAGCAAAGTACACAGTCTGGGTGGTTTAGATAACAGCAATTTATTTTCTCACAATACTGGAGGCTAGAACTCCAAGATCAAGGTGTCAGCAAGGCTTGTCTCTTTTGGGGGCTTTCTACTTAACTTGTGGATGGCCACCTTCTCCCTGTGTCCTGACATCATCTTCCATCTGTGTGTGTGTGTCCTTATCTCCTCTTCTGATAAAGACATCAGTCAAATTGGATTGGGCCCATTATAATAACCTCATATTAACTAACTTACCTCTTTTTTTAATTTTTTAACGTTTATTTATTTTTAAGAGACATAGAGACAGAGTGTGAGCAGGGGAAGGGCAGAGAGAGAGGGGATACAGAATCTGAAGCAGGCTCCAGGCTCTGATGAGCTGTCAGCCCAGAGACCGATGTGGGGCTCGAACTCACAGACCGTGAGATCATGACCCGAGCTGAAGTCGGTCGCTTAACCGACTGAGCCACCCAGGCGCCCCTAACTTACCTCTTTAAAGACCCTGTCTCCAGGGGCACCTGGGTTGCTCAATCGGTTGAGCATCCATGACTCTTGATTTTGGCTCATGGTCATGATCTCACGGTTCCTGGGATTGGGTCCCATGTCAGGCTCTGCACTGACAGCATGGAGCCTGCTTGAGATTCTCCCTCTACCTCTCTCTCCCTCCCTCTCTCTCTTTCTCAAAATAAATACATCAACTTTAAAAAAATAAATAAACAGGGACACCCGGGTAGCTCAGTTGGTTGAGCATCTAACTTCAGCTCAGGTCGTTATCTCACGGTTCGTGAGTTCGAGCCCCACATCGGGCTTGCTGTTGTCCGTACAGAGCCTGCTTCAGATGCTCTGTCCCCCTCTCTCTGCCCCTCCCTTGCTCATACTCTCTCTCTCTCAAAAATAAATAAACATTTTTAATTAATTAACAAATAAATAAATAAAGACCCAGTCTCCAAATACTGTCACATTCTGAGGTCCTGGGGAAGAGGACTTCAATGTATGAATTTGGAGGTGGGGTGGCAGGGTAGAGTGGGGAGATACAATTCATCCCATAACAGGAACTGATGATATAATTCTACCTGCTTTTGTGAGTATTTGAGAAATTCTATCGTGGAAAGTTAAACTTTACAAGATTTGTTCAATGAATACTTACTGAATGACCAAAATAGTACTAAAAACATGACCACAGTCAAATAAGGAAGATCTGGGAAATGTTTTGATATTAAAAAGGCATTTCCACTTTCAAAAACAGCTGGGAATAATTACTAAAAATAATGACCCGCCTGCTTTGGAAGTATAAGGAGGTCTGCAGAGTTTAGGGTTGTCGCCTAAAAATCTAATTGGCTCTGGACTGGCTAAGCCCCAGAAAACACAGAAGTCATTAAACACATGTGGAGCTACTCCCGCATGAGCTCCCATCAGCTATCAGCCCCACCTGGGATGCACTGCGGGCCACAGCAAGCCAGAGCTGTGTGCTGCTGACAAAATGAAACCGTTAACCTCTGATAATTATCGCTTTAGCCAGAGACTTACCTACAGTAAACTGCAGCCCACTAGCTGTCTCAAAACTGGTCTGCTACATCTGAGGGGTTCATTACCTTGAGGTATGAAGAAGCATATGGAGTTACCCCAAATGCTACATTTTCATCTTAACCTATCTCTGCATGTAAAACACTTTATGGGTTCCTCCTAGATCAGCCAGGATAGGCTAGGTTGCGCTGCAGTAACAAACAACTCCTAAATCACAGTGCCGTAGCTTAGTAATCATTTCTGTCTTGCTCATTCAACATTTACTGTGGGTCTGGTTTACTCTCCAAGGCAGACACCAGCTACTTGGATATTATGGCAAGACCTCAATATATGCTTCTAGGATTGATCTGACTGAGGAAGACAGAGCATGGAAAGGCTCTTAAAGCTCCTACCTACCCATCACTTCTGCTCCTATTTCATTGGCCAAAACAAGTCACGGACCTATCTCTAACCTTAAGAAAGTGGAGAAGCACAATGCTCCCATGCACCCAGGATGAGGAGCAGCAAAAATACCAGATGGCAGCACTAATGCCCACTGCTCCCACAATGACACCCCCCCATAGCAACAGCCATGGCCCTCAAATGCTCTCCCACCTGTCTTAGCTCCTCTGTCAGTAATAGCGGGAACAGTCTTGGGGCAACCATAGTGGCAGCCCACCTGTCATAATAAAGAATGCTCCTTCCTGGCTTGGGGACAGTATCTTGAACACACCATGTTCCCACAGAAGCCACCAAAGCAGCATGTAGGATCTGCAGGTGCAAGGGAGCAGTATCACCTCCACTCTACACCCCCACCGTGGAACTGCTCAAAGTTCCCACAGTGCTCCCACATGTGAGAAGACACCCCACATCATCGACCATCAGGAAAATGTGATCAGAGCCACACTGAGACATCACTTCACTCCCATTAGAATGGATACTATCAAGAAATAAACAAACAACAGAAAACAACAAGTGTTGGCAAACACAGAGAGAAACTGGAACCCTTGTGCACTTAGGAAATGTAAAAGTACAACCAAAGGAAAACAGCATGGAAATTCCTCAAAAAGCTAAAACTAGAACTAGCATATCATCCAGCAAGTCCATTTCTGGGAATTTACCCAAAAGAATTAAAAGCAGGAACTTGGGGTGCCTGAGTGGCTTAGTTGGTTGAACATCCGACTTTAGCTCAGGTCATAATCTCACAGGTCATGAGCTCGAGTCCTGCGTCGGGCTCTGTGCTGACAGCTCAGAGCCTGGAGCCTGCTTCGTATTCTGTGACTCTCTCTCTCTCTGCCCCTCCCCTGCTTGTTCTCTGTCTCTCTCTCTCTCTCAAAAATAAAAAAAATAAGCATTAAAAAAAAATTTTAAAGCAAGAACTTGAAGAGGTATTTGTACACTCATGTTCACAGTAGTATTATTCCCAGAAGCCAAAAGATGGAAGTAACCCAAGTTTCCACTGACAGTTGAATGGGTAA
Source organism: Paguma larvata (assembly GCA_030068075.1). Taxonomy (NCBI): domain Eukaryota; kingdom Metazoa; phylum Chordata; class Mammalia; order Carnivora; family Viverridae; genus Paguma; species Paguma larvata. The sequence continues at coordinate 121,410,745 of CM057827.1, read as the reverse complement.
ACAAAATGTGGTGTATTCATAAAATGGCATATTATTCAGCCTTAAAAAGGAGGGAAATTCTAACACCTGCTACAACAAGGGTGAGCTTTGAGGACATCATACCAAATAAAGTCATGAAACATAATTACATGATTCCACTTAAATGAAGTACCTAAAATAATGAAATTCATAGAGACGAGGGGCATGGTAGTAGCTGCCACTAGGGGAGGAGCGGAATGGGGATTTATTTTGTAATGGGTATAGAGTTTCAGTTTTGCAAGAGGAAAAGAATTCTGGAGATGGATGCTGGGGATGATAGCACAACAACGTGACCCTATTTAATGCTGCTGAACTAAATATATACTTGAAAGCGATTAAAATGTTAAATATTATGTTTTATCTATTTTGCCATATGATACGGTCCAAAGGTTTGTGTCTGCAAATTTTATATCTTGAAAATCTAATCCTTGGGGCACCTGGGTGGCTCAGTTAAGTGTCCAACTTCGGCTCAGGTCATGATCTCACGGCTCGTGAGTTCAAGCCTCGCATTGGGCTCTGTGCTGACAGTTCAGAGCCTGGAGCCTGCTTCAGATTCTGTGTCTGCCTCTCTCTCTGCCCCTCCCTTGTTTGTTCTTTGTCTCTCCATGTCTCTCAAAAATAAATAAATGTTACAAACATAAAAAAAAAAAAAAGGAAAAGTCAAAAGTAACACCTACACCCAGGGTCCAGTTTCTGTCCCAAGGACACCTAGCAGAATGGGACCGTAACCCCTACCCAACATCACAGCCCTGCCCCTGGCGCACCATGTGGGAGTTAGTCCAGAATCCTGCAAGGCCTGGCATGCTTTGGTGAACACCCTTTCTAATTCAAATCACTCACATGTTCCCACAGATGAAACCAACTTTCTTAACTTCATTGTTATCTACAGTTAAATCAATGACTATAAAACCAGCTTCTTAAACTCTCTTAATTACCAAGAAGAAATCCCACAATAGATGCCATTTCCCTGAATAGAGCAGGTGGGCAGCCACAATAAAATTTCTTTAATAGAGCTGATGTTCCTCCTGGAGTAATTTAAATAAGCCACAATGGCACAATCATTAAAATTAATTATAAGGGCCTAAAAAAGCCACGGGATAGGAATTGGAGGATGGGGTTCTAGTCTTGGCTCTTCGGAAAATTAATTGATGTGACCTTAGCTAGACTCATAGCTCTTTAGGGCTCAGAAGTCTCATCTATAAGATGATAAGATTGGTGGAAAGAGCCATGGCTTATAGACTGCTGGGGGCCCACACGCAGATCATAAAGTCCACTTATTGGGAAGCAACCAGAATTTTCAAAACAAAGAAGAACACTACATAGAATACATCACCTCTCATAAGTGCAAAAAAAAAAAAAACAGTTTCCTGACTCTTCTGTTTGAGATCTATAATGTACGGATGTCATAGATGGTGAAATAAGGTGTTATTTTTTATTGCAATTTAAAATAAAAATGTCTGAAAAAGACCTATAATCATAGCTCTGTTCAGTGCAACAAATACAGAGAAGTATTGTTGGGAAGGCCCAGGGACTGAGTTGCCCGTGGGTGACAGGCATGAAAGGTGGGGTGGTTGTGTCTCTGGCTTAGTCCTCTCTGGAGAAAACCAAATCCACCAGTCAGTGTCCACTTGAATTTCATCATGGTGCCCAGGGTGAGGGACTCCCCATGGATGGACACACACAGAGGCCAAGCCACCAAGGAAGGTTGGTTCTGGGGTTCTGAGGACATTGGGGCAGATTGGGGCAAGAAGTTACCTGACTTTGCTCCAGGTAGGATCAGAACTAGGGTGAGGCATGTGAGGGGCCCAGACTACAAAATTTAAGGAGGCTCTTGCTGTTAAATGAAGACTGTCACTGCACTGGCTGCCAGGGAGTGCCTCCTTGCGTCATGTGTCAGGCCCTGGGAACCCAGGGCTGAATGAAGCATGCAAGTCCCTGAGTTCCCAGGCTTCCACTCTGGAGGGGGTGCAGGCAATAATCAATTAAGTTACAGAGTTAACATGGAAGGTGCTCATGCCTGGTGATGAGGCTGCCAGGACCACATGGTCTGCAGAGTGGTCTGCAGAGACCTCATGGAGAAGAAAATGTTTAAAAAAAATTTTTTTTCACCCAGTACATGAAGAATGCTTTGATAAACTTAACCAGCTAGGTTTTTGCAGGGACGAGTTTTAGTAAATAAGTCAGATAGGAAATAGTTGAGGGAAGTCACCAGCTTTTACTCTGAGTGAAAGTTTTGGATTAAGGAGTGTCACGATTTGATTTAAGTCTTAAAGCCAACAACCCTGATTTAAGTCTTAAAGCTGCAGCAAAGAGACAGACCTGGTTAGGAAGATGTGTGGCCAGGGTAGAAATAGGAAACGGGCTGCTAGTGCAACAATCTGGCAGGGAGATAACTGGGGCAGTGCAGGTGGTGACCAGGGATGGGATTCTGGAACAGCTTAGATGTAGGACTTGAGTCAAGGTTGACTCAGAGTCTATGGTCCAGGCATCTGGAAGGACGGAGGTGCCATCTACTGCGATGGGAAACTTGTGTTGGGAGGGACGAGGGGGAACAGATGGTACCTGTTCTGCAGGATGTCCGCTAGACCTCCAGGGGGAAGCATTGTGTGGGCTTGGGTACACGAGTCTGGCGCTCAGGAGAAAAGTCTGAGCTAAGATATAAATTCAGAGTTCTTCAGCATATGGATGGATTTAATGTGACAAAACTGGATGAGACCAACCAGGGTGTGAGTATGGATCAAGCAGGGAAGAGGTGCATGGATTGATTCTCACTGAGAGAAGTGAGAAGAAAATCCCAGGCAGACGGCTGCCTGAAAGGCAAGGGAAGAAGCATCTCCTGGGGAAGGGAGAGGATAAATGCGGTGACAGGTCAAGTAAGCGGAGGACAGAGAAGTGACCGCTGGATGTGGTGACTTGGAGGTGCTTAGTGACTTTGAGGGGCATGGTTTGGGCAGGGTTGGTACATGTGCCAGCAGACGGGGTGAACAGCTGACCAGCGTGGGTTTAACAGAGAATGGGAGGGGAGGAACTGCAGAAAGCCAGTAGAGAAAACTCTTTCCAGAAGTTCTACAGCAAAACAAAGCAGAAAAATAGGACAGTCTCAAGAGGAGGAGGTGGGAACAAGAGACTTTTTTCTCCTTTCTCAGATGGGAGAGAAAAGCAGCATGTGTGAATGTGCAGAAAAGGATCCAATAGAGACCAGGGAATGGTGCTGGGGGGCAGAGAGAAGTTCCAGGCGCGGCATCTGGCACTAACGCAAAGAGGGGGTGGCTTTGAGCCGGATACGTTATTTCCAGTCTCGAGAGGAGCATGAAGGATATGGGCACAAATGCTGGCAGGGAAGGATGTGATGAGGAGGTGGGGTTCTGAACCATCCATACGAGTCCTCGTTTCACCAACACTTCTGGAGCCTGCAAAACCCTACAGGAGGCTGGGATTCCAGGTGAAGGGAGATGTTAGGTCTTCCGGGCCACAGGGTGCAACCAGGTCATGAAGGGACCATGGAGATCAGTCTCATCTTCCCTTCCCTAATGAACTTCAACATTTATGTAGTACAAAGAGTACTTGGTCTCTGAAGATACAAATTTGAACCCGTTTTTATTAGCCGCTTGAGTCTGGCAAAAACTCATATCATTACTATAAGTTCAGCTTCCCTGTCAGAACTTTCATGTTTCTCAAGATTGCTGAGAAGATAAATAGTATAGAGGTTCTCAGTTAATGAAAATTCAAGTTGCAGGAACACAGGAAAATATCATCTTTGTATATCATAGAGTTTGATGACCTACATAACAATAAGATATCATTTACGCATATGCACAGAGTAAAACAATAAAAATGTGCCCCCAAATACTAAACAGTAGCTTCATTTTAGTAGGTTTCAAAGGGGTGATTGGAGAGAGGCATTCACAGCAGCCTAAACTGCACATACTTTATTTCTTAAATTGGGTAGTAAGTACCCAGATGTTCCTCTTATCATTCTCTGTATTTTTTGTATACCTTGAAATGATCTTTTGTTTGTTCCTGCTCTATTTAGCTACCTATCTAACATTTCTTTTCTGTTCTGGGATGTGTCATCATGGCACCCACGAGTGATCAAGACACTGGGTCCAGGGCTTAGCTATTAGATGGGGCCATGCATTCAAAAAGCAAGGGGAAGTATGCTGATGTACACAGGTTAGTATACATACTCGATTTCCTATCTCTGTCCAATGAGAGGAGCTAGAAACTAGGTCACTTTGGTAGCAACAAGCCCTCTCGACACTCAGACCCTAGTCTCTAAATACTGTTCTCCAATAAAAGGAATTAATAAAAGGAACCAGGGACCCTTAGAGAAACAGTTGATTCTAGGGCTGGCGCATGGAAAACGCAAGACAAGCCTGGAGCATCTTGCTGGGACAGTAAGTAAGGAAATACTCAAAAAATAAGATAAAAAAATAGGGGCATGTCAAACAGACAGGTGCCAACCTGGAAAAGCTTCCATTGGTCAAAGCTGGAATAATCTGAGCAAACAAAATAGTGTAGGACTATATTATAAATACCCATGAGTCCATATTGATATAATAAAGGCTGAAATAAATGGGAAAGAACAGACAAGCCTCCGATAGAAAAACTGCAAAAAAATTTACGTAGATACTCTCCCATCAAGGAGGTGGAACGTAACTCCCCACTCCGTAAATGTGGACTATGCATGGTGATTTCCTTCCAAAGAGGAATACAGAAAGGGAGTAGGTTAACTTTACAGTGTAGACACCCAGCAAAGACTCACCTCATTGGTGAGCAAGGTCAACCAATGGCAATGGCGATAAATCATGTTGACGGACGCACATCTGAGATGGTATGTGGAGAATGGCACCTGACCTCTGTGGTCCTCCTTCCAAAAAACCCATAACGTAGTCTAACTATGAGAAAAATGATCAGGTAACCCAAACTGAGACATTCTACAGAACACCAGACCAATACTTCTCAAAACTGTCCAAAAACTGACACAGACCAGAAAAGGCTAAGGGAACGTGATAACTAAATATAATGTGGTATCCTGCATGGGCTCCTGGAATAAAAAGAGGACACTGGATAAGAACTAAGAAAATTTTAGTTAGTAGTGATGTACCAAATGTATCATGTTGATGCAAGATATTAACAAGAAGGGAAGCTATGTGGTGCCTGGTTGGCTCAGTCGCTACAGGGTGTGACTCTTGATCTCAGGGTTGTGAGTTCAAGACCCAGTTGGGCATGGAGCTGACTTAAAATGAAAGTAGAAACAATCAAACAAATAAATAAATTTATTTATTTTTAAAAAAAGAAGCAGGGAAAGGTGTACTTGGATACTTTCTATACGATCCGCACAACTTTTCTATAAAACTAAAACTGAACACTGTTCTAAAATTCAAAGCTTGTTAACAACAACAACAGGAGCACCTGAGTGGCTCAGCTGATTAAGCATCTGACTCTTGGTTTCCGCTCAGGTCATGATCTGAGTTTGTGAGTTCGAGTCCCCACATCAGGCTCTGCACTGACCATCCAGAGCCTGCTTAGGATTCTCTCTCTCTCCCTCTCTCTCTGCCCCCTCACCTGCTCATGGGCTCTCTCTCACTCTCTCTCTTTCTTTCTCCCTCTCTCTCTCTCAAAATAAATAAACTTGGGGCGCCTAAGCGGTTCAGTTGATTAAGAGTCTGACTTCAGCTCAGGTCGTGATCTCAGAGTTCGTGAGTTTGAGCCCTGCATTGGGCTCTGTGCTGACAGCATGGAGCCTGGAGCCTGCTTCGAGTTTTGTGTCTCCATCTCTCTGCCGCTCCCCCACCTACACTCTGTCTCTCTCTCAAAGATAAACATTAAATTCTTTAAAAAAATAATACATAAACTTTAAAACCGGTTTACACACCTTTCCACAAACGGTGCAAAGCCCCAAGACTTTTGCAGAAACTCAGGCTGCTTCTATTCCTACAGCTGCTGTGACTTGCTGCCTCCATCAAATCCTGGTCTTCTAGAAGCTTTATACCTTGCAAGCATTCCTTTCTCTCTTCTCTGTCTGATGCACACACATGCACACATAGACACAGACACATAGACAGACAGACACACACACACACACACACACACACACACACACCATGCCCACGCTACTCTGTGGGTGTGGCCGCCTTACTGAGGGTTCTAGGACACCGCGGTCTGTACACAGCCACGCAAACAACAGCAGCTTTACCACTCTGCATGCTGCTCAGCCTCCACTCTCTTTTCCCTTCTCCCTCTGTTCTCCGCACTGGAACAAGAAACCAAACAGGTAGGACAGATGAAGCCAAATCAGTGCCGTTTCTCAGGCAGAGCTTTTGGGCGACCATGTTAGAAAGTGGACTTGCTGACTACCCCCAGGTGACGTTTGCTCTTTGCAGCCTGGAACCTTATTGCCCCCCTACCCATGCCAACATCACAGACCACCCAGTCTCTCCTTCAGCAATATCTACTAAGCACCTGCTGTGTGACTGGCACTGCACAACACACAGGGGACTCGAGATTTTCCCCATAATTCGGGTCATTCCCCTAGAGTTCCATCCTCTGCCAGTTTGAAATGAGCATCACCAAACGTGCCGTAAGCCCCCTGAGAACAAAGATCACATGCCATAGCTTGTATCCACGTGTATAACATCCTACCTCTAACAAGAGAACAGGCGCAGTAAGCCTGCAACACAGTGACACAGGGCAAAGACAAGGACAGAAACATCCTTATTATTTTTTTTTCATTTATAATAGTTTATTTTCCAATTGGTTTACATAAAACACCCAGTGTTCATCCCAACATGTGCCCTTTTTTAATGCCCATCACCCCCTCTCCCCCCCATCCCCCTCACTCTCAGTTAGTTCTTAGTCTTTGAGAGTCTCTCATGTTTTATCTCCCTCCCTCTCTGTGTCTTTTTTTTCTTTCCCCTCTTCCCCTCCCCCTGGTTTTTGCTTAGTCTCACAAAGTCCACCTATTCGTGGAAACATATGGTATCTGTCTTTTTCTGATTGACATATTTCACTTAACATAATACCCTCCAGTTCCATCCATGTTGCTACACATGGCCAGATTTCATTTTTTCTCATTGCCACATAGTAGTCCATTGTATATATGTGCCACAACTTCTTTATCCATTCGTCAGTTGATGGGCACTTGGTTTCTTTCCATGATTTGGCTATTGTCGAAAGTGCTGCTATGAACATTGGGGTACACGTGCTCCTATGCATCAGCATTCCTGTGTCTCTTGGGTAGATTCCTAGCAGTGCTATTGCTGGATCATAGGGTAGCTCTATTTTCATTTTTTTGAGGAACCTCCACACCGTTTTCCAGAGTGGCTGCACCAGTTTGCAGAAACATCCTTATTAACTTTCACTGGGCACAGGCATAGGCAGGCACCGCTGCTGGTCAACAGAATCGAGCAGGCCTGCTGACAGTTATAAGGCTGGAAGGAGAAAACTGGGGCCCCCAGTGCCTTCAGACACACAGCTTCCCCCTCATTGCCCAATTCTGAAGGTACACGGGGCAGGAAGCTCAAAAGTCAAACCAAAACTCTTTAAATTAATTAATTAAATTAATTAATTAAATAAGAGTGGATTTTTCTTCAGTCTCAGGGTCCAAGAATTTTAATGCCTTTTTCCAAAACTAATCAGAGTCCCCTTGGGTCAAAGGGAACAGGGATACGGAGAAAGAGGAAGGAGAAACAGCCATGATGGCAAGGACATGAAACATACACCCTGAAAGAGCTGGCAACACAGAGGGGGCACCAGCCTCAGCACAAATGCCAGCACCCTTTCTTAGGAGTGGGGTCCCCAGGCAACACACTGAACTCTTCGACCCTTGGGCTCCTCCTCTGTACAAATTAATCCCTAACTGGGCTAATCAAATGAATCCACATATGCAAATGCCCCCCTTTCCCAATGGTGCAAGGACCCAGATTTCCATGCCCCCACATGGAGAACTGGGCTCTCCAGCACTCTGATGTGGCCTGCATCTCATCATGCTAATTACTCCTGAAATTTGCAGTGTTCCTTGAAAAGCTATGTTATTTATAAATAAGTTGCCTGAAAGCAAATCTTGAAGCAGAAGCATTAATCAGCATTGAACGTTTCCACTTCAAACATCAGCAATTTAGAGGAAAAACCCATAAACAGACTAGCGTATAATCCCAGTACTGAATAATAAATCCATCATTAGCTCTGAGCACTATTTACGACTGAGCTTTCTTAATCTCGGGAGGCGCATTTTTGAGGCTAAAGCAACTCTGATTTTAAGGCTCATTTTATGATGATGCGGGGCCGGGAGGTCTGGTCCCCCAGCAGCTGCATAGCCAAGCTTTTCCATCCTTAATGGCAGGGCCCAAGCTGCCAGGCTCCAAGCTCCCCACCCGTGGTCATGGAGTTGGTCAGAAGAAATGAAGAAGCCTACAAAGCCCAGGCTGATGGCAGCCTTCTCATCCCCAAGGATCCCTGAGATCTCATCCCTGAGAGGCAGGCAGATCGAGGGACCCAGTGCTGGTAGCAGGACAGAACAAGACCGAGAGGACCACTTCCTGACAGCTCTGGCTCTGGAATAAGCAAGGAGACGGCACTGCCCCTCAAGAACATCTCAGTCCTTGGAGCGTCCAGGTGGCTCAGTAGGTTAAGCGTCCGACTTCAGTTCAGGTCATGATCTCGCGGTTCATAGGTTCGAGCTCCACATCTGTGCTGACAGTTCAGAGCCTGGAGCCTGTTTCAGATTGTGTCTCCTTCCCTCTCTCTCTCTCTCTCTCTCTCTGCCCCTTCCTCCATTCATACTGTCTCTCTCTCTCAAAAATAAACATTAAAAAAAATAACTCGGTTCTCTTTGTCCACCTGCACATACACCTGGCCATGCCCGTGAGGATGGACAGTTGATGCAGTTGGCATGCAGCCAATACATAAGCCTCAAATACCCAGGGGGAGCACAGCTCAAACGCTAGCTCTCAGGGACCCCCTGCATGTCCTTGTTCATCACTCCTCCCCCACCCCCCAGGGAGCTGACTTTCATTTCAACAGATGTTTCCCACTAATGGCCTAGCGTATATCATTCCAGAAGAGCAGCAGGCAGAATATCCACCTCCCAAAATGTGCAAGTACACCCAGGGAAGGCAAAGAAGAGTTGGTGCTCAAAATAAGTCCCCATTACTTATGAAAGGCAGGCCAGTGCTGCAAGGACTTAGCAAAATGAATGCCCAGTGCAGGGACAGAACAACTGGTCAACCTTGCCACCCCTTTTAAAGCTCGGCCAGTGTATCTGTCTTAGTTTCCTATGGCTCTTGTAACAAAGTGTCACAAAGTTAGTGACTTAAAGCAACACAAATCTACTGCCTTGCATGGTTCTCACCAGGTGAAAGCCCAGTTGCTGACTGGGCTGGTTCCTTCTGGAAGCTCTAGGGGAGAATCTGTTTTCTTGACTTTTCCAGCTTCTACAAGCTGTCCACATTCCTTGGCTTGTGGCCCCCTTCCTCCATCTCCACAGCACATCACCCCAACCTGTTTCCATAATCCCATCATCCCACCACCTCTCCTCTGACTCTTCCAGCCTCTCTTAGAAGGACCCCATGATTGCATTGTATCCCTGGATAACCCAGGATATCTCTCCATCTCCGTTCCCTTCACTCGGTCACATCTGCAAAGTAACAGGATCCAGGGACTAGGGTGTAGACAGCTTTTAAATTGGACCATCTCTTTAAACTGGAATCCTATTGGGGCACCTGGGTGGCTCAGTTGATTAAGTGTCTGAGTCTTGATTTCAGCTCAGGTCATGATCTCACATGTAGAGCCCCATGTCTGGCTCTACACTGACAGCGCAGAGGTTGCTTGGGATTCTCTCTCTCCCTCTTTCTCTGCCCCTTCCTCTCTTTCTCTCTCTCTCTCTCTCTCCCCCTCTCTCTCTCTCAAATAAACTTTAAAATAAAATAAATGAATGAGTGAATAAATAAATAAATAAGAATCCTATCTGCAACAAAACCAAGATCGTAAGTGGCTTTTTTTTTTGAATAATTTATTGTCAAATTGGTTTCCATACAACAACCAGTGCTCCTCCGTAAGTGGCTTTTTTAAAACAAGCAAAGCTCAGGAGGCAGAAACACGTGACAAAATGTGTGAACTGCTTCTTCTCATCTGCATAACAGTGATAAGTTCATTATTCATCTACTTAGGCAAATCATAGCAGGTGTGGCCACAACAGCCAAACAGCTTGTTAGGTGAAAACCCAACGCAAGCCCAGAATCCCTCTCTATCAGGACTCTATTCAAGATGGCCTGTAAATAAAGTGTCACCCTCTTGAGCACACACTCTGCCTGCATCCATCTTCTTGGGAAAGAAACACAACAAAAATCGATGAGTATGGATTATTACTTTAAGACTGCTAGCCACTGGCAACCCTAAACACACACTGAAAATCTCACTTCCCCCTTTATTTTGCAATGTGAAATTTTCATACCAAACCCCAAAATCCTCAATGCTGACAAAACAATCCTAACAGCACCACCCAGTGTGGCTATTCCAGGCACCTTGGGAAGCTGCCAGAATCGACAGGATCATAAACATTAACGGTCAGCAGTCAAGACCACCCTGAGATCACCTTCTGTGTTATTACTTCTATTGCTTCCCATGATAACTTTTTAATTATTGAGGTAAGTACTTATGCTCTGCTAGTCTCCTTACCTCAGGCCATTCCTACCCCAAACAAAACTTCATTTTTTATATATGTTTATTTATTTTTGAGAGACAGCAAGAGAGACAGAGAGTGAGCAGGGGAGGAGCAGAGAAAGAGGGAGACACAGAATCCGAAGCAGGCTCCAGGCTCTGAGCTGTCAGCACAGAGCTTGATATGGGGCTTGAACTCGTGAGCTGTAAGATCATGACCTGAGCTAAAGGTGGACGCACAAGCGAGCCTCCCAGGAGACCCAAAACTTCATTTTTCATAAAGTCCTGACAATCACATTATGGCAAGACAACAAGGTACCATGTGGGTCTGTATGTTCTCTGTCGCATGGCTGTGGTGTGCTTGGGAAGCTTGCTGCCCTCCAAGATGCCTCTAAGAACAAAGCTTTGTCCTTCAGGGCACAGTACTCATAAAAGATGAAGCCCACTGCTCCCCTCTGGGTCATGGGAGGGGTTCTCTGCCCCAGCCCAGGTGCCTCACACTCCAACCTTCCTGCCAGCCTCCCTTCTACCTGCTCTTCCAGGCTCCACAAAACTCCAGAACCTCCACAAGGCAAGTAACCTGGTAGGGCGGCAGCCTCTCCGTGGCACCATCACAAAGCAGGAAGGGGCTCCTGACGACCACCTCTCACATTCTTCCCCATATTCACAACTGAGGTATGAAGCCATGGCTCTCTCCTGCCCCATCTCTGCACGTGTCTACACGCATTAGAGATTTGGCATTCATTCCTCAAATATCCACGAAGCTCCTTCCACAAGCTAAGCTCTGTGTTAGATTACAAAAGGCACAGGTCCTGCCTGCCAGGAGCTTTCACTCCCCGGGGGACATCAAATCTAGGGAACAGATAGGCTGTAAGGTGTGTGACCAGTAGCGTGAACAGTGGTACAAAGGGTGGCCCCTCACCCAGCCTGGGAAGGCCTCCTGGGAAGAAGAGAAGTAGATGCCACATGCAAAAGAGAAAGAGTACTTAGATGATAAGGACATGGGGAGATATCCCGGGTAGAAGGCACAGCACAGGAGCGCCCAGGTTAAGCGTCCAACTTTGGCTCAGGTCATGATATCTCATGGTTTGTGAGTTTGAGTCCCGTGTTGGGGACAACACTTGTCTGCTGACAGTGCAGAGCCTGCCTGGGATTCCGTCTCTCTCCCTCTCTCTCTACCCCTCCCCCTGCTCTTTCTTACTCTCTCTCAAAATAAATAAATAAATAAACTTAAAAAAAATAAAAGAAGGCACAGTCTGGGCAATGGCCTGGAGGTAAATTCAAGGAGGGGGAGTGAGTTCTGCAGTGGCTAAAGCGGGGGGGGGGGGGTGACAAGAGGTAAGGTGAGAAGGTGACAAAGAGTTTGGGCTTGATCCTGAGAGCATCAGTCAACTGTGTTTCTGGAAAAGATCACTTGGCTGCAGGTTGGAGAGTGGGTCAGAGGTGGCAACATGCACAAGTTAGGACAGGAAGTTGTATCTTTGAGTCTGCAAAACACAAATGGTAATGGCCGACTCCCTACAGAAACTCTGAATAATTTTTACTTTTAAGGAAGGAAGGAAGGAAGGAAGGAAGGAAGGAAGGAAGGAAGGAAGGAAGGAAGGAAGGAAGGAAGGAGGAAGGAAGGAAGGAAAGAAGAAACATGAAATAGAATGGTAGTTGCCAGGGGCTGGGGGAGGGGGAACTGGGGTGTTGCTATGCATGTAGTATGCAACTATATACCTATATACTATGGGCACACAGTTTTAGTTATGTAACATGAACAGGTTCTAGATATCTGTTATGCAATAGTTAACAATACCGAATTATGCACTTAAAAATGTGTTGGGGGGGCACCTGGGCGGCTCAATCAGTTAAGGGTCTGACTTCTGATTTCGGCTCAGGTTATAATCTCAAGGTTCATGGGCTCAAGCCTGCTTCGGGTTCTGTGCTGACAGTGTGGAGCCTGCTTGGATCTCTCTTTCTCTCTCTCTCTCTCTCTCTCTCTTAAATAAATAAGTAAACTAAAAAAAATTGTTGGAGAGATAGATCTCATGTTAAGTGTTCTTACCACAATAAAAAATAAAGGAAACTAAATAGGAAAAAAAAGGATAGGAGGCTGGTCTGGACATCCCCAAGAAGCAGTAGGGGTTAGGGGGAGGGGAAGCCCTGGCTGTAGAACGGAGGCAGCTGAGGGAGCGTGCATTGGGACAAGCAGGGCACCATGAGGGGCCACCCCAACCTTCCCAAGCAGGCGTGTGAGGCCAGCAGAAGCGGGCTTTCTGGGATCCATAAAGAACCTATGGGTGTTTGGGTCTAGAATGAGAAGTGAGGGGTGGCTGGAGCTCAGGGTGCAGCTACCACTCAAGGTGGGGGCGAAGGAGGCAGGGCAATAAATGAGACCCCTGTGGAGCTGGAGTCCCTGACTCAGACTCATGTCGGAGAAGGTCTCACACGAGTGCCAAGCGACAAGTTTACCTCCGTCCGGATCGACATTCTTGGGATGTCTGCAGCTCTGAGCTCCCACCTCCCAAAAGTGGCACCGAAAGCACTCCCTGACCCTCGTTTTCTAACCCATCAAATTACACCACCTGGGCCAAGAAGACCTTGTTGTGAGGGTTCACAAGACAAATGCTCTCTGGGAGTCCAAAGGTGCTGTGCACATACCGGGGCTGGCACAGACAGCTGCTGCTCATCAAATAGGCTATGTGTCCCCCACAGGTGTTTCCCAGCCTCCTGAGGTTGGGCCAGTTCTGGGATGAGGGGCCTGTGTCACTCCCAGACCGAGGCAAGTAAGTGCTAGCAGCCTCGTCCACTGCTCCCACCTCCGTGGGACCACCTAGGAGATGGAAGGGCTGCCTGGCCCAGAACCTAGGCACAGGGGCAGGAAATAGGTGTTCAGTGCAAGACTCCGAATGTTCACCTACCCAACCAGACACGCCTGAGGCCTTGGTTAGAGAACTGTCTCCTTCTGAACTGAAACTTCCCAAACTCAAGGAACTGCATGAGGAAAAAGGAAATCTATAAATTCTCGATTCCATATTAGCTCGACTCTATAATTTTGAGTGAGTCACAGTATTTACAAATTAGACAGTCGAAAACATCACAGAGATGCCCCAACAGAAGCCCCACTTGGCAGCGAGCATGCTCAGGGGCTACCCCACGGCTCCGCAGCCCTGGGATGGGGAAGGCTGGGCCTAGGGGGAGGAGGAAGCAGCCGCACATCTGGATGTGTCCTTCTGGGCTGCACACCTGAGTCTGTTCAACAGCAGGTCACTCTGGTCCTGGGGGTGAGGGCACCTCATGGGTCACTTATTACAGGGGGAGCTGCACATGTGTCAGTGTGCAGAAGGGAAAGAGAAAAAGACAGCGGTGAAACCCTGGACTGTCTCCAGTGTGACCAACAACTGACTTCAGGGTTGTGTTGCCTGGCAAGACACTGCACCAAGTAACCCCCCTGGGGAAATACCAAAAGTAACAGCACCAAGTGTACACATGGTCCTCCCACAAAGCCTCATAAGGAAGGCCAAGAGGCATTATAACCGAACCATCAGATGAACGTCTCCTGAGCTCCCCAGGATGACGGCTGGCTGGGCCTAGCTCTGTAACTCACATCACTCCTCCCTGTCCTGTGGGGCGGCTCTCAGCACCACCTCTATTCCACAGATGAGGAAACTGAGGCACCGCATAGCCACATAACTTACCTGTGGTCATGCAGCCAGTAGGGGGTGCCGCCAGAATTTGAACCCTGGCCATGTGGCTTCAGAGTCCTGCTCCTAACTGCCGCACCACACTGCCTCCCCAGGGAGTCCTTGTAAAGCCCCATGGCAAAGCCAAACGGCTATCTGCCAGAATCAGGGTTTCAGTGATTCACTCGGTCGCCCTGAGATCCCACACAGCAGTGTCTGCACAGGCCCCGCCTCTCAGGGACTGAGCACAGAGGGGACACTAATGCAGACCCCTCCCTGGGAGACATAGGACTCCCACATCAGCACTTTTGGTCCAAAGGGTATACAGAGAGCTGTGCCTTCCTTGGACTGATGCCTGGAAGCTTCCACCCACCCACCTCTCCTTCATGTCTGATGGCTCCCCGTGCCCACCCTCAGGCAGCTCCCCCAATAAAATCCATACGTATCTAACCCTGCCCTGGTGTCTGCTTCTCAGAGGGCCTGCCCCTGACACAGCTCCTTACAAGAAAGAAAATGGAATAAAAATCACAGAAACAACATCCAAAACACCCTTTGTAAAGCACAGAACCAAAGACAACAAAGAGATGTATGGGTAAGTTACAAAAAAAGATATGAGAGAAAATACTAGAAATGACAGCAGTCAGCCGCCTGTGCTGCAGGAAGGGGCAAAAGGGACTCGGTGATGGGATATTTCACACTGCCAGGACAAAGTAGGGGCAGAGGGCAAGCAACCCACAGGAGTCCCTTTCTCCCCCAGCCTCTGACCCCCGGCACTGCCCTCTCAGAGCAGCCACGCTCCATCTGAGCCCGCCAACTGCGGTCATGGCCACACACCAAATACGTTCAGTGATGTGTGAATTCAGCCGCAGCAAGATCGCCAGGAGGAGCTGCTTTCCCATGGAGGAGAGCATGACCTTCCCTCCTAAGCATGACCTTCTCAACACATCCTTGGTCATGGCCAAGCCCTCACAGATAGGGAAGGAGACAGGAAATGCCCTGCGTCCCAGCCCAGCCCCCGCAACCCCTCACTGTGACAATGCCTCTGGTGGCCCTGCTGGCCATACCTGCCCCCCTGGACAAGACAGGCCTGTGTCTTCTGCAACGGCAGGGGTATGTCTCATGGAGGTAGAGCCAGGAAGACTGAATGGTGCTTTTTGCTCTCTGTCAACTGCTTTCTCTTTCTGCATAAATAGATTTCCACTACACTCATTTCAGAGATTGCAAGGAGGGGTGACTGAGGCTCAAAGAGGCCTGGGGCTCCCACTGGGCACCCCAGTCAGTGAGAGGATGAGTCAGGGCCCATCTCTGCCTCTGGTCTCATTGTCCGCCCTTTGCTCTCTCGAGGACCCTGTCTACCCACCCCATCTGCTCTCACCCACCTTCACCAGATCCCCCAACATGTACCCTGTCCAAGCCCCTCTGCTTCCCTTTTGCTTTCTTTGGGTCCATATGCCCCTTCTTGGGTGGCACAGTCCAGTGGGAGAGCCCGGGGCCGCCATTCGATGGGCTGGAAACGGCCAGGTGAACTCTGGCTGTTGCCAGCCCCCTCTCTCCTCGGTGGGGGAGCTGAGCCACAGAGAGGAGCAGAGACATCAGGCACACAGCTCTCATCTCATGCATGGGCATTATGATCTTTCAGCTGGAGCCATCGGTGACTCCTGGGGGGTGACCTGGCCACTCACCACGTCCACACACACTCTGCCAGGGCGTTCCACTCCCAGCTCTCCAACAATGCTTTCCTGCCAAGGGCTTTGCATCCTGGGGGGCAAGGGGCCCACAACTCCCAGCGTAGAGCGGGTCTGGAAGGTCACAGGGCAGCAGACGGGAGCAGCTTCACCAAAACGAAAATGTACAAGAGGGCTGGCAGAAAGGGAGCCACGTCGCAAAGCTGGAGGAGCAAATGCAAAACCACCAAACGTCACACACGCGGGGAGGCTCCCAACACCTCCAACAGACCCACCACTGCAGCTATCGGAGATGCCAGGATCAACGCAAAACCGAATTCTGTGTCTATTTTCAACTAGAAAACTTGGAAGAAACTTCCAACAGGCCAAAAGCCTTCATTCCTCTACAGGCCATCGAATCAACAGGCAACAAGACAAAATGAAGACCTCAAAAACTCCTCCAAAGGCACATTCTCCATTTCACATTCTGGTTTGGAAACAGCGGCTCTGCTTGGTCACGTATTCTGGTTAACAGCGATGGGCCCTGCATCTATAACGATGGTTAAGGGATGGGAACTAGCACGGCATAACACTAAGCTAAACAGAAATTAAACCTTTTCTTCTCTTGGAGAAGTAGGGGTTCTAAGCAGGATCAAGCTCACCGGCTCCTGCCTCCACCCCATTCTCACACACTATACACCACCCTCACACTGGAGCAGGGAGATAAAGGAAGGCATGTCAAATGGCAAGGGGCCCTGAGGGCTCTCACTCTGTTCTGGGAGAGCTGTGATTTAAGGAAGTTTCAACCAACAGAAAAATGCAAAGACACAAGATATAGGAGAACTGCCTCTCCTACTCCCAGTTCAGCCTGTGGGGGGAAAATGGAAAATTCCTGCTTTTATCTTTTATGATACCAATAATGGCTATACTAAGTGTGCCAGGACCTGTGTAGGGCACAGTTTACTGTTATCCACTCAATGCTCACCATGCCTTGGGAAGACCAAGTCCTCACTGTATGAGCATACAGCTGGTCAGTTCTACAGAGTGGATTATGCCTAGATCTTCAGCTTCTATCCCATTCAGAAGCCTGCTTCCCCCGCCACCTCTTCTTTTAAGGACACGTTGCAGAACCAACCACATCAGTATCCAGGCAGCAGAGCAGGCAACAGCTGAGCCTATGAGGTCTATGACTCCTCTTTGTCCTATCTGTCTTTGACCACCAGTGCTTAGCACATGGTGAGCACCAGCAAATGCTTGGGAAAGAGGTGGCAGAGAAAGGAGAGGCAGAAAGAAGGTAAGCGAACAGGCTGGCTTGCTTTGGAGCAGAACAATGCCATTGAGCAGACATTTCTGGGAGGACTGGTACTCTGGAGAACAAAACTCGGATTTTAAGCTGAACTGTACAGCCCCTCCCCACCACCATTTTGCTAATCAGGGCCATGTAACTAGCTTCTGGCCAAAATGATTTTTTTTTTAAAT
The DNA here is from genome assembly GCA_030068075.1 of Paguma larvata. Classification (NCBI taxonomy): domain Eukaryota; kingdom Metazoa; phylum Chordata; class Mammalia; order Carnivora; family Viverridae; genus Paguma; species Paguma larvata. The sequence goes on along the minus strand of CM057827.1, from coordinate 121,393,257 downwards.
GCAACAGGAGCTCCCAGGAAAGACCTTTAAAGGCAGCTGACTCACCCATATGCTCACCCTTCCTCATTCTGCTGCTTGGAACACAAACCTGATGACTGGAGCTCCAGCAACCATGTTGGACCATAAGATGCTTTGCAACGCGAGCCATGTGTTAAGATAGTAGAGCATAAAGACCTAAGGGTCCTTGTCCCTGATGATTCCATGAAGCTGCCTACCTCTGGGCTTCTTTTAAGTGAGAGAAACATTAACCTTTCTTGTTAAAGATACTGTTACTTTGCCTTTTCTGCTTTATGTAGCCAAACTTAGTCCTAACATTACAGGATGAAGCTACTATTTCATACAGCAGTTCTGCCAGGTCAGTGCACTTTGCTTAAACATTGTTTTTCCTTTTCCTGACCTCACTCTGACAGTAAAGCTGTGACCCAATAGCCCTGGGCAGCCACACTACCAGGTACAGCATGGGGAGTCTTTCTTTCTAGGACTATGAAAATCTTCTCTGGCTCTGGGGACATCCCTGAGGATAAAGCACTGAGGTTGATAAGTGACAGCCCAGAGCCACCACCAGCCCTAGCAACAAAAAGGCCCACAGCCAAGACAGAGACCACGCAGGTGCCCAAGAAACCACGCCTGCCTGGGCCCCAGGGATCTCACTGATCACTGCATGGCCTGCACTCTGCCTCCAATGTGTTTCCCTCTTTGTTATCTCACAAAGACTAGCATTTTCGCTGCCAGGTCTCAACAACAAGGTCTACACAGCAGACAAGGATGACTGGACCCCAAGCAGGTAGGCACTTGCTTTGTACAATCGGGGCCAATTACTAATCCATGGTCCTTCCCTGGGGAAAGTTGTGTACAGTCGCTAGTGGCACCTGCCATGCCCACATTCATTCCCACATTCAGAACCACAAACAGCAAGCTCCGTCTGGTCTCTCCCCACCCCTGCTCAAAACCCTACAATGGCCCCACTGCCTGGATCACAGTCTAAAAGCTCCTTAATTTTTTTCTCAAGACTGCAGGGGTCTGGCCACCTGCCTGTTCCACTCACCTCTGCTCCAGTCTCTTCTACCCAGAACTTTCTTTCCTTGAATTTTCAGGCCAGTAGCAACCAGCCCTGCACTCCCCACCTTGTCCCCACACATGGGCAACCCTCTCTGCCTGGAAGTCACCCCCATCTTCCTTTCTCCTGGGCTGAGCTTCTCCTACCAGCCTCAGCTAATAATCACATCTTCCTGGAAACTTCCCCAGTGCCCTTTGCTCCAGCTCGCCATGGGCTGCCCCTCCTTGGATGCCAGCATCATACCCCAGACCTTGGGCTCCTTGGGGGCAGGAAGTGTGTCTGTCATGATTCCCCCTTCTATATGCTTCCATATAGAGCTGAACTGGCACACAGCATGGAGGACAGGATGCGCCTGAGAAAACGGCTCCACAGGCTGACTGCATAGCCTGTCAGCCTCTCCAATGGCCCCTCACTTCAGGTCAGTAAGCTGTGGGCTTGCAGGGTCTGCTTCCAACTCAAAGGTAAGATCTTAACACCTGAGGTTGCATTCTGGGCTTGCATATGCTTTAGTGACTGCTAACCAGTAGACAAGGCCTCACCTGGCATTCCCCACATCTCTTTCAAGGGGCAGGATACTTGTTGGAGGGGCATTCATGTTCATTGCCACTGCAGGTTGAGACAGACCTGGCTTTAATCTGCCCAGTACTGAAATTCATAGGCTGGCCATTGAGGCTGTGGTCCCTTCTGCTGCCAAGACAGGACTACCCCGTTTTGGGGGGACCATTCACCCACCATCAGAAAGCCCTAGTCATTCTGCCAAAGGCCCTTGCAAGAAGCTGAGGCATTTCTTTTACTGCTCAGAGGTATAATGAGCATGTGGTAAAACTCACGTGCACCTTCATGGCTACAAGGGCAGGTCAACTGCAGAGAGCACACGCTGGCCCGAAGACCCTCAACATGGCGTATGGGCATGCTTCCCTCATTGCACAGTTCACCCAGTGGTCTTACCTCACAGACCAGCTCTCTGCTATTTAAGGGGTTTCCTGCTCTTAAAACTGACTGAAGCAGGGAGGCAGGGTCTCTCCATGCCCATCCCTGCACAAAGTGTGGTCTTCTGCCCAGATGCTCATCCGCACGCCCCGCTAGGCTCACTGGGCTCCAGACCCGAAGAACGTCTCTGTGCCAGGGCCTAACCCAGCCCAACCTGGGGCCTAGAAGTGCCCGAGGGTCTGGAGAAACTCGAGTGCCCTGAGCAGAGTGCTCTGAATGGGACCTCAGGGGTAAGGTGTATTAAGTTGTTGAGTAAAATCCTCTGTGCCAGGAAGTGCCACAAACAAGCATTTGCAAGTGTCACTGTGAGTCATGCCCAAAGGTCTCATGCAAGATGCCTCTGGGGCATGGAAGACATGGGAAGTACCCAGCAGGTCCTGTCTAGAGAGCATGGCAGGGGCTCTCTTCTCCCTCATCTACCCCTGCCCAGCTGCTCTGTAGCACAGCAGGGGGGAAGGGGCATTTGGGGACCGCCCTAGGACCAACACCTGGAAGTCAACAAGAACAAAGGAAAGAGGCCCACTGGGTGGCTGCAAAGGCCTCTTGGGACTCTCCCCCTAGGCCAGCAGCCCCCAGCACTCTGGTCATGGGAGCAGCTCCCTCTCATGACTGCCCAGTGGCCAGCAAGCTCCCACATCCTATGCATGAGCAAGGGAGAGACCCCCCGAGCTCCTCCTCCAGGATGTCCTGTGGGGTGGGCTGTCCTCAGATTTTAAACCCCTCTATGATGGGTCAGCTACTCACCATGCCCATGACTTCTGGACGCAGCAGTTAGTAACCCCACACTGTGCAGGGTGCAGGCCCACCTGGGCCTCCAGGAATAAGGTCCTGGTGAACCTTATGCTCCCTCTGCCAGAGCCACCTCTAAAGCCTGCCCTCATACACTGCCTCTGAGTTTTAAGGGTCTACCTCACCCTTTAACCCTCCTGCTCTCCCTGCCTTGGTTTCTCCTCTCCCTTCCCACAGATGCCTCACCAGAAGCAGAGACATCGACTGACACCAGTTCAGGCCACACCTCAGTGACAATATAGCCTCTGTTTCCTGGAACCTGACAGCAGCTGAAAGGAGGGCTGGATTCAGCTAGCTGATACTGTGTTTAAAGGGGCTTCGCCTGCAGCCTTGCCCAGAGCCCGACCAAGGCGGAGGAGGGAGTCACCTGTTTACCTGCCACGGAAACCGTCTTGCACACCCTATCCCCGTCGGGGCTGACACTCACCCACAGGGACCTTTCTTGCCTCAAACATCTGTGCATTTTAATATAACTTCCCAAAATATTACTCTGCAATTATTTCCAGGGACTTAAATGGGATCCCCAAATACATACAATTAAGACTAAAATTGTAATTTTAAATTAACTGCTAATTTGAATAAACATAAAACTTTCCCATCTCCAAGCCAAATGCAGACAACAACATCCCAATTAACCCTTAGACACCACCAAACTCGCAAAAACAACCACTCTGAAACCCTCCCAGGGAGACACTGCTCCTGAAACATGTGAAGCCCCGCCCCTACAAGCCCTAGAAACAGTCATTTTTTTCAGCTTTGCAAAATGAGAGCATGTCTCCAGCCAGCCACTAAAGGAGCAGCACTGCCCTGGTGAAAGGGTGGCAATGACTTGAACCCAGGGCGCCAGTGCCAGGTCTCAGCAGGCAGGGGACAAGGACACAAGAGCAGAGCACTCCTCACCAATCCTGCTTTACTGGGTGGAGGCACAGAACTGCTTCTGAATCACAGTGCCCTTTAGCTCTCTGTCCTCACTGTAACTTAAAACTTGGGGGAGCTCCAGAGTGACTGACTTGGGGCTGTCTCTCCTGGGAGGCCACCAGCTGTGGGACAGCACACTGTCTGATGAATCCAGCTGCCCCCGAGTACCGACAGAGGTGGCAATCATGCCCACGTCCTGCATTGACAGATGTCCCCTCGCCACACCCCCAAGCCAATTTTCCCAGTGTTCTGGCCCACGGGAGACCAGGAGAAAGGCAGGGGGGTGAGGGGAGGCAAGTTTTAATTGGAGGACTGTGCCTCATCAGGAGTGACAGGTGGCTGTCTTACCTCTGGAGCAGGGCTTCTAGAACGACTTCCCTGAGTCCCCAAGCACCTGGGAGGCTGGCACGTAGGTCTTGTGAAAATCCATACACAGGAAGCCTTGGCCAGAGGTGTCCCCACAAGGGGTCAAGAGGAGTCACCCAGGGAAAAGCAGCCTGCTGCCCATGGGTGTTGGGTACGGCCAGCCCAGAAGAACCACCTGAGGAGCCTGGGGGCACACGGATGCAAGGGGCGGAAGGAGCAGTCACAGGCACCAGCCCAAGGAGGCTTCCCCCAGGTGGTGGGCATGAGTGACAAGTTCTCAGTAGGAGCATCTCGGAGACTCTCACAAAAGTGCCCCTCGAGAGGAGGGTTCAGAGATAAGCATCTGTTGGCCCTGAAAGTGCTGAGCACCCCTTTTTATTTAGTTTTTTAAGTTTACTTATTTATTTAGAGAGAGAGCGTGTGCACATGTGAGCAAGTAGGGGGAGGAGCAGAGGGAGGGGGAGAGAGAAAATCCCAAGCAGGCTCTGAGCTGTCAGCACAGAGCTTGATGAGGGGCTCAAACTCACAAACCATGAGATCAGGAGACGAAATTGAGTCAGACACTTAACCAGCTGAGCCACCCAGATGCCCCCTGAGCAGCCCCTCTTAGGTTAGACAGCCCTTTTCCCAGATACTCCATCCCTCGGGGCCCAACCCTGGCTAGCAGGGACAGAGGCAAGAGAAGAGAGCAGAGGACACACAGAGCCCTCCTTCCACTGCCAGCTTCCAAGACAGGTCAGGCTCCAGCCACGTAGAAGAAACTCCAGAGATTCTATATTACTAATTTTGTTACTGAAATGAGATTCCTAGGACTGAAAGTAACCAGAGGTACATTGTATTGCCTTAGAACAATGGAAAGTTCCAAGACTTCCCTGAATGTTCGATTAGGCATTGGAGTGACAGAGTGGGGAGTGGGGTTAAAGCTATCTTTCTCTCATTTCTTACATATCCCAGGTGATGCAATGTAGTGGATATAGTGGCATCAGGCTCTGATGTCTCAGGTGAACACCAGCATTACTGCGCATTGGGTATAAGCCTTGACATTCACTTCTCCAATAAAGTTCCCCTGGTGTCCTCTAGCCGCAAAACTCCACATGTGCTGTATTTATGTGCGTTTGGTTCCAAGCGTTTGGCCCAAACCCAATTCAGAACCACAGAATATGTTGCCCACATCCATATGCAGGGTTACGATAGGGAAAGATAAGATTCTGTACGCAGAAAGGGAGAGGCTAGGGCTTAAAGGTCCCTGGGAGAAAAACACATATTTTAAAACATTTCTTCTGAGAACGTCTGACCTTGAGCAAACTCCCTCAGGTGTAAAGTTCCTCTTGAGAATGCGACAGGTACTACCTACTCCCCCTTAGGTGTCCCCCAGGAATTTGACAAAAGACCTGACTAAAAATAAGTAGATCATAAAACATATGATCTACAAGGAACAGTACGGCCATAGACTGTCTCTCATATGACGGAAACGAGCCAATCAAAAAGGCATGACTAAGCACTTAGAGTTACCTGGACAAAGGGTAGGACCTGAGAAGGAACAATGGGGGAGGGAAGGGGCTGACCAAAACCCTGTAAATCAAAGTCCCTTGCCTATAGTTGTGGCCATTCACTTTCGAATGGCCCCTCTCTGTAAAGAGAGTTCTCAAACTATTCTTCCTTCCTCAGACTCTAATAAACTTTTGCCTGCTGCTCATTTTATTTTGTATCCACCTCTTCAGTCTTCGAAGCCACAAGACAACCCTGGGTATTGAGGTAAGAAAATACTGCAACACTTTCGACAATAGCCAAATCATGGAAACAGACCAAGTGCCCATCAACTGACGAATGGATAAAGAAGTTGTGGCACATATATACAATGGACTACTACATGGCAATGAGAAAAAATGAAATCTGGCCATGTGTAGCCAGATGGATGGAACTGGAGGGTATTATGTTAAGTGAAATAAGTCAGTCAGAAAAAGACAGATACCATATGTTTCCACGAATAGGTGGACTTTGTGAGACTAAGCAAAAACCAGGGGGAGGGGAAGAGGGGAAAGGAAAAAAAGACACAGAGAGGGAGGGAGATAAAACATGAGAGACTCTCAAAGACTAAGAACAATCTGAGGGTGAGGGAGGTGAGGGAGGGGGGAGAGGGGTGACGGACATTAAAGAGGGCACATGTTGGGATGAACACTGGGTGTTATATGTAAACCAATTTGAAAATAAACTATTGTAAAAAAAAAATACTGCAACAGAGTGGGAGGCACAGGTCTGCCGTGGGCACAGAGGCTGCCACCCAGTGCCGCATCTTGGTGGTTAGCACTACCAGCTGGGCCCAGGCCTGGCACAACCTCACAAGAGCTTCTGAGGGCAGAAAATAGTCTCCAAACTTGGCCTTCTTCTGGAAACACCCCTAGCAGCAGCTGAGGCCACCATGTATCACTGTCAGCCCATTCTCACCCTGTATCCTAGAGGGCTGAGGCCTCAGACAGATGAAGGGACATCGCCTTTAGACCTCTGCATTGTTAAAAAGAAAACCATAGGCTCAAAATGACGTCACTTAGGCCAAGTCACCAAACAGGGGCTTAATATCTAACCTAATTACAGTTTCAACTTCCCCCAGAAATGTACTCTCATCCAGTGGGTTGAGGAATTTTCTGGTCAGCATGAGTGAGGTCATCTGTCACAGGGCCCTCTCCATCCCCCAAAAGAAAATGAGATAATTTTTATGATATGGGCCATCTAACTCTTCCCCCAATCCTTTCTTTTCTCTTGCTAATATCTTCCTTGCCCCACCCACCTATAAAAACCATCCATTTTGGGGCGCCTGGGTGGCTCAGTTGGTTGGGCGGCCGACTTCAGCTCAGGTCATGATCTCACGGTCTGTGGGTTCGAGCCCTGCGTCGGACTCTGTGCTGATGGCTCAGAGCCTGGAGCCTGCTTCTGATTCTGTGTCTCCCTCTCTCTCTGCCCTTCCCCTGTTCACGCTGTGCCTCTATGTCTCTCAAAAATAAATAGACATTTAAAAAAAAATCCATTTTGTAAAACTCCTCAGAGCTCCCCTCTACTTGCTAGATGGGGTGCTGCCAGATTCAGGAATCATTTAATGAAGCCAATTAGATTTTCAAACATCCTCAGTTGGATTTTTGTTCTTTAATGGTATCGACTTAGCTACTTCTACCTTTCTCCTAAACTTCTTTTTATACAGAAGTCAGTGGGCCAATATTATCCTTTCAATAAAATAACTGTTGTGAACGCCTCAATGTGGGGCAGAAGCAATCTTATATTTAGTGAGTGGGTGCCAGAGCCACACTTCCTCCATGAGAACTGTGGTCTTTAAGAATACATATTTCCCCCCCTTCCCCTGATGGAATCAGGATAACAATATTTCTTACACTCATAATTAAGAGCAGAACAGATGGCAATGGTTGGAAAATCTGTTCATGAGAACTGATGCTGGCAGCAGGATCATCAGCAAGACAGGGAGCAGGGGGGCGATTCTGTTTGTCTTGATGTGCACGAGGCCCACCACTGTAATCCCAAAAACAAAGTATTGGGAATGGAGGGGAAAGGGTGGGATGCAAGATTTACCTACAATAAGAGGGCAAAACAGCTGGCCATTTAGAAGCGATCACAGAAAAATCACCTGTTTCTGCGCTGGCTGGCCCAAGCCTGCCGCCCAGGGAGTCCAGCTCCCAGTGCTACCATGAAAGACCATCAGCACCTGTGAGAGACAAGCAATAGCCTTGTGGGCTTTTTCCTCCGTCCGGTGAGGATATCTGGATACCTCCTCTATGTAGTCACATTCATCTCTGCTTCAAATCTACCAAAACCACAATGCACAGGAGAAAATGCACAAATCAGCAGCCACCCATGCCCAGGTGGCCTGGCGACATAATTTATCACTTTTATTCATTCAGAATATGCCAGGCACTCTTTAGGGTGTGGAGATGAGAGGGAACAGACAGACGATGTTCCAGTCTTCCAGGTTTTATATTCTAAGGAGGAAGCCAGGCAAAAAACGAACAAAGCATCAAATAAAGTACAGTAAAACCTTGGATTGCAAGTAACTTGTTCTCTGAGTGTTCCGCAAGACAAGCAAACATTTCTAATAAATTTTAATTTTGACTTAATAAAGGAATGATGTCTTGCAATACGAGTAGTACGTGATGCCAAATGTCACATGATCACAACTGAGCCAATGGTTCTTGAAATTCACTTTAATATACAAGTACTTTGGATTACAAGTATGTTTCCAGAACAAATTATGCTCGCAAACCAAGGTTTTACTGTATATAATTCTAGGTGGTGAAAGAGTCATGAGGAAAATTGAAGCCTGGGAGAGGGCTAGGTTTCAGCTCCAACATGAAAAGAGCTTGGAAGTTTCCACTTGACCCTTTACAATAAGAAAGAGCTGGACAAACTGATCGGTGACTTTTCTTGGACCTATCAGTGAACTGAGTTTGTAGATGGCCCCCTGAAATCTGAAGGACCAAGAAACATCTCTTGGTTCTGGCAGAGGGAGGAAGAAATAACTATTGTGAAACGCACCCAGAACCTTCGCCGTAACAAAGGTCTGCTGTTCAGGGGGAAAGACTTAGCCAGAATCTTGTCTCAAAGCCACCAGGGAAGGGTGGGTAGGGCGTTCTGCTCACTGCAGCCACTCTAGCCTCTCTCTCTCACCTAAAGGGGCTGGAAGAACTATGTGAGAAAAAACTCTGGCAAAAGTCACAGCCTGGAAAGCACAGGCCCACCTAAAGATGGAGATTTCATCATAAGATTACAGAATACTTCCCGCCACACACCTTCCACCACACCACAGGGCTCCAGTATGACACCGATGGGTTACAGCTAATAGAGCTACAGATTCCTGACCAGGAGTGCCAAGGGAAGGCCACAGTCAAGGTGGGACAGACAAAACCAAGGAAGACATGACATATAGCCCAACCCCTAATGAGATTTACACAAACCCTCAAACTAAAGGCTTATTACCTAAGTTCTTATTTTCCAATATAATATGCCAGGCTTTCAACAAAATATAAGCCATGTCAAATACAAAATAAGTAAGTAAGTAAATAAATAAAAATTTTAACCCACATTTAAAAGAAGTAAAGCTAGCATTATAAACAGATTCATATGATAGTTTTTGGAATTATCACACTGGGAAATTAAAATAATTATGACTAATGTGTTAAAGGTCCTAATGGGAAAAATAGACAACACAGAACAGATTGGTAATATAAAACAGAAGGATAGAAAGTCTGAAAATCAAAAAGAAATGCTAGAAATTTTTTTTAAAAAAGAAACTATATATTATGCTCAGTGAAATAAGTCAGTCACAGAAAGACAGATACCATGTGTTTCCACGCATAGGTGAATTTTGAGAGACTTAACAGAAAACCATGGGGGAGGGGAAGAGAGGAAAAGAAAAAAGACACAGAGAGGGAGGGAGATAAAACATAAGAGACTCTCAAAGACTAAGAAAAAACTGAGGGTGAGGGGGATGAGGGAGGGGGAAGAGGGGGTGATGGGCATTAAAAAGGGCACATGTTGGGATGAACACTGGGTGTTATATGTAAACCAATTTGAAAATAAACTATTATTAAAAAAAATAAAAATAAGAAAAATAAATATAAAGACTCTGATAAGTTAAAAAGAAATAATGGAGAAAGATAAACCATGCTAACTCCAATGAAAAGAAACTTAGGGTACCAATATTAATTTCAGACACAGTAGACTTTAGAACAAGGAAAATCATCATGGGTAAAGAGGAGGCATTACATAATGATGCGTAATTCTATTCAGTTATTCAAGAAGATACTACAATCCTAAATGGCTATGCACTTAAAAGCAGAGTATCAAAATATATGAGGCAAAAACTGATAGAATTAAAAAGAGAAACAAATTCACTATTATAATTGGAGGCTTCACCATCCCCTGTCAGTAACTGATACAACAAGCAGGCAGAAAATCAACAAAGATAGTTCACTTAAACAGCCCTATCAATCAACTGCTTCTAAATGACATTTATAGAATATTCTATCCAACAACAGCAAAATACACATTCTTCTCAAGCTTGCATGGAACATTCATCTAAGTGTCTTAGCCCACTGGCCTACTGTAACAAAATACCACAGACTGGGTGGCTTATAAACAACGAACATTTATTTCTCATAGTTCTAGGGACTAGAAGTCCAAGATCAGGATGACAGCATGGTCAGGTGCAGGTCATTTCTGGGTCTCAGACTTCTCACTGTGTCCTCATATGGGCAGAAGGGGATAGGGAGCTCCATGAGGCCCCTTTCATTAGGGTAGTAATCTCATCACGAGGGCTCTGCCTAATCACCTAATCACCTCCCAAAGATCCCATCTTCTAAGACCATCGATTTGTTGGGGGAGTGGTGGTGAGGAGGTATGACTTTAACATAAGAAATTGTAGGGGTCGGGGAAACGCCAATATTATGATCATAGCACCAAAAAAAGACCACACTTGAGGCCATAAAACACACCTTAATAAGTTTTTTTAAAAATAGATATCATACAAAGTATTTTCTTAGACTAGAATGGGATTAAACCAAAAATCAATTAACAGGAAGATAGGTGAAATCTCCAAATACCTGATAATTTAACAACACAAATCTAAATAATACATGGGTCAATGAGGAAATACTGACAAATTAAAAAAAAATTTTAACTAAATGAAAATGAAAACACCAATTGTCGAAATTTGCATAAGGTAGCGAAAGCAGTGTTTAGAGAAAAATTTATAGCACTAAATGTACACATTAGAAAAGAAGAAAAAACTAAAATCAACAACCTAAGCTTCTACCTCAGAAAACAAGATGAACAATTTTTTTAATGTTTCTTTATTTTGAGAAAGAAAGAGAGAGAGCATGCATGTGCAAGCGCAGGGAAGGGGCAGAGAGAGAGAGAGAGAAGTAGAAAGAGAATCCCAAGCAGGCTCCCCGCTTAGCACAGAGTCCAACATGGAGCTGGATCTCATGACTGCGAGATCATGACCTGAGCCAAAATCAAGAGTTGGATGCTTTACCAACTCAGCCACCCAGGCACCCCAAGATGAAGAACAATTTTAAGCCTAAATCAAGCAAAGGAAATATAGTAAAAGAGCATAAATCAATGAAATTAAAAATAGGAAAATGATAGGGAAAAAATCAACACACTAAAAATCTGTTTTTTTGGCCAAGCTAACCAAGAAAAAGGAGAGAAGACACAAATTACTAACACCAGATATGAAAGAAATACTGATCCCATAGATCAAATTTTAAAAAGCATAATAAAATTAAATAAAATTTTAATAAAATTAAAAGAATAAGAGAATACTACAAAGAACTGTATGCCCCCAAATTTGATAATTTAGATAAAATGGACCAATTTTTTAAAAGATATACACTACTAGACTCACACAAGGAGAAAGACAAACTAAACAGCTATCTGTGTTAAAGAAATTGAATCAATAATTAATAATCTTCCTCCCAAAATCACCAGCCCAGATGACTTCTCTTAGGAATTCTACCAGATGTTTAAGGAAGATAGGATACCAATTCTCTACAATCTACTTCAGAAATTAGAAAAGGCAGGAACCCTTCCTGACTTATTTTCTAAAGTCACTATGACCCTACTATCAAAAACAGATAATTACAAGAAAACTAGAGACCAGTATCTCTCATGAATACACACTTAAAAATCCTTGAAAAAATATTACCAAATAGAATCCAAAAATATCTGAGAATTATACATTACAACCAAGTGAGGTGTATTCCAGGGCTGCAATGTTGGTTCAATATGAGAAAATAAATTGATATAAGCCATCACACATAGACGAAAGAAGAAAAAATGTATGATCATATTAATTAATGCAGAAAAAGCATTTGACAAAATCCAACACCAATTCCTGATTTAAAAAAAAAAAAAACATTCACCAAATTAGTAACTGAGAAGAGCATCCTTAGCTTGACAAGGGGAAGTGCAAATCAAAACCACAATAAGATACCACATCACACCCAGATGGTTGGCCACAACTTTGAAAAAAAGTTAAGAAAAGAGTAAGTGTAGGTAAGGATGAGGAAAACAGGAACCCTCACAACCTGCTGGTGAGAAAGTAAAATAATATAGCAGTAGTGGAAAACAGATTGGTGGTTCCTCAAAAATTACCATATGATCCAGCAATTCCACTCCTAGGTATACACACAAAGAACTGAAAACATGTATTCAAATACCTGTATGCACACGTTCATAATAGTATTATTCACAATAGCCGAAAGCTTGAAACAACCCAAATGCCCATCAACGGATAAACAAGACGTGGTATATAAATACACAATGGAACAGTACTCAGTTGTAAAAAGGAATGAAGTTCTGACACCTGCTACAACTTGAATGAACCGCATAAACATTATGGCAAATCAAAGTCCATTTGGGCTGCTGTAACAAAATACCACAGACTATGTGGCTTATAAACAATATTTAGAACCTCACAGTTCTAGAGGCTGTGACACAAAAGATCACGTACTGTATTATTCCTAATTGTATAGGAAACATCCATTATAGGTAAATCCACTGAGACTGAAAGCCAGGTGATGGGGTGGGGGGATGGGGGATGGGGGATAGGGAATGGGGAGAGAATGCTTAATAAGCATGAGCATTTCCTTCTGAGATGATGAAAATGTTTCGGAACGAGATAGAAGTGATAGATGCATGACACTGGGGAGGCATTAAATGTTACTAAACTATGCACATTAAGATGGTTACTGGTTAATTTCTGTTATGTGAATTTTATCTCAGTTTTTTAAAAATGTAGATAACATCATATTTAATGGTGAGAAGCTAGAGACTTTCCCCCTAAGATTGAGACCAAGGCAGAGACAGAGAGGGGGGGAAAAAACCCCATCCAAATGCTGGAGGGCCCTAAGGATGATGACAAAAAATCATGTGTTTGATTTGTCAACACTGGGTGTTCATGACTTGGATGACAATTCTCAGTGGGATGAGAGGGCAGGAAGCCAACCAGAGTAAGCTGAAGAATAACCAGGCTGACTTCTGGTTTTTAGGAAATGAGATTAGAAACCTTTCTTCATCTTCCTTGAAACTGCTCAAAAACAAAAGGAAAGCCAGAAACATAAATAAACACTGTACCTGCTAATCAGAAACTGAATTTTTCCAGATCTAGGGGATGTTTGTTACTGTCTCCTGATTTAGTCTATCCTGACTGATACATGTTTTATAAAGATTTAACCCAAAATTATGAAATGACTATAGTGGTTAAATACAGGATCCCTATAAAATGAAAACTGTGAGTTAAAATCATCTTCTCCACAACAGGAAGTTCAGAAATAATAGTGCATGCATAATCTCCATACAAATTGTGGAGATAAATCATAGAAGAAACAGCTAAAAGCTGGAAGTGGTGGTCTACAGGGAGCAGGATAGGGCAGGGGTTGCATGGGGATAGTAGGGGTGGTAGCCATGAGTCTGCTATTTTTTCATAAACCTTATAGAACTCATGACTTCTTAAAACATGTATACATATAAGATATCGATAAAATAAAAATAACATTTGAAAAAGCGAACCCAGGGCTGTCAAGGGGGCTGAGGGCAGTTGATGCACGTTATGTCACAGCCTGAAAGGACCTGGCCAAGAATGCTGTGTAGGCATGCCTGTCCACAGGGCTGGGTCCTAGCTGCCTCAGTTTCCCCAGAACCCAGGACAGGGCCCTGCATAGTGATGGAAGTGTGGCCGAGGCTTTGGAACTGCAGCCATGATTTTAAATCCCAGCTGTGCCACTTTCCAGCTCTGTGCATGTGAGCAAGAACCTCACTTTTCTCCCCGGCCTTCAGCAAGCATTCAGGGAGTCACTCAGTGTGGCTCCCCCAGCATGGCGCCTGGCCCACCTATGTGCAGAATAAATAGTGCTCTTACTGCTTTTAAGTTCTCAACACATACTTGAAGGAGTTGCCATGCTGCCGGGTTGAGAGGCAGGAGGGAGACATAATGGAGTGGGCCAGGATGTTTCCCGAAAGACGGTATAAAGTGGAGTTGGCACTGAGCCGCTCAGTGGGGTCTGGATTAGGGACCAGATGGTGGAGAAGTGAAGCACACCAAGGCTTTGGGGGAAGGGCAGTGTGGGAGCCAACAAAGGTGCTGTATAAGAACAGGGAGCTGGAAGGCCAGGCAGACTGGCCACTAAGGGACAGAACGTGGGCTGGGAGCCATGGCCCGCTGTACGTTGCACTCGGGTACCCCGCTAAGAAAAGGTCTCATGTGGAATGATAACACAGCTATTGACAATGCCCCCGCATTGCGGGACAGGCTGGGCCACTCCACTGACCAGACCCCACAGGCAGCTGGAAGATGGACCCTGTCCTGGGAGGGGACTTGCTCTGTGTTAAATTACGGCTCCAAGGCAATGTTCGAGTCCTAACCCTCGCTACCTGTGCATGTGACCCTATCTGCAAACAAGGTCTCTGCAGATGACCACGTGAAGATGAGGTCATTGGAGTGGGCTCTAATCCATTTTGAGTGGTGTCCTTTTAAAAACAGGAAATTGGAGCACCTGGGTGGCTCAGTCAGTTAAGTGTCCAACTTCGGCTCAGGTCATGATCTCACAGATCATGAGTTCAAGCCCCACGTCGGGTTCTGTGCTGACAGCTCAGAGCCTGGAGCCTGCTTCAGATTCTGTGTCTCCCTCTCTCTGCCCTTCCCCCGCTCATGCTCTATCTCTGATCTCAGAAATAAATAAACGTTAAAAAAATTTTTTAAAAAAAGGGGGCAGGAATTTGGGGGCACCTGGTTGGCTCAGTCGGTTAAGTGTCTGACTTGTGGTCTCAGCTCAGGTCATGATCTCACGGTTTGTGAGTTCGAGCCCTGTGTTGGGCTCTGCACTGACAGTGTGGAGCCTGCCTGGGATTCTCTCTCTTCCCTTCCCCCACCTGTTCTCTCTCTCTCTCCCTTCCTCAAAATAAATAAATAAACTTTAAAAAAGAATAAAAAGGGGAAATTTTACACAGAGACAAAGATGCAAGGGGGTTACAAATGAAGCAGCACAAGCCAAGGAAGGCCAGAGACTGTCAGCAAACTACCAGAGCTGGAGAAAGGCCAGCAACAGACTCCCCCTCACAGTCCCCAGAAGGAGCCATCCCTGCCAACACCTTGATTTTGGACTCCCAGCCTCCAGAACCGTGAGAGAGTAAGTTTCTGTTGTTTAAGCCACCCAGTCTGTGGTACTTTGCCACAGCAGCCCTAGGAAGCTAACTAACACAGGCCTGGCGGCTCTCACTGCCAGCAGGTGACACCTTCAAATGCAGCCTTGTCTCATGCCTCAGTCACAGCCTGAGTGCCTGGCATCATCCACTTGGGGAGACTTTCCACAATGGCCCCCCTAAACCCCAGGTTGCCCTGCCCCCATCTGGTGACCCTGGGGAGGGCCCTGCCCTTAATGGCAGCACCTCGGGTCGGCCACCTGGGTCAGTGAGTAGTCTGGAGTTGGGCCAGGTTGGGTGGGGAGACCCTGCCCACATCCTGCTGACCTTGGCCACTGCATTCCCAGGGAGAGCCACTCACCTGAATGCCCCTGGCCTGTGTGCACCCTAACAGGAAGAGCGGCTGCCCAGGGAGGCAACACAGTGCCACGCAGAACACCAGGGCTGCAGAAAGCACCCTGGTGGATCTGATAGGGGAGGTGGGTGGGGTCATACGAAACAGTCTACTGTGTGGCCATTGGTCCTCTAGGGATACCCTGGACTCTTTGCCTTTCTCTGCAAAATAAAGGTAAAACCGTTTGTAAAACCAGAAAGCAATGAAATATTTTAGTGAAGCTGCATTTAAGCTTTTCTTAGAGAGAGGTGGGGGCCACAGGACACATCACTGTTCTCCCAGCTCCCATTTAGCTCAGGAGCCGAGGTGTATACTCGAACAGCAGGTGGGGCCCCGCACAGTGGTGACTATCAGAGGTCCTACTCACTCGCAGTCGCCAGGCCCAAGAGGACTCCCAGCCATCCGCAGGACGGTCCTGGCCTCAGAGGCTGGTTTGCCTACACGGGATTCAGCCGAACTTAAATCTTCCAGAGACTGAAACAAGAGAACACAAACAGGGAGTCAATCGACTGCAAGCAAGCTGCTTATATATGAACACACGAGAGCTCTTCTATCTGAGTGATGGACCATGCATTAAAAAAAAAAAAAGAGGCTAACAGCTCCCTGCACCGAAACGTCAAAAGCGGCTCAGAACAGTGGGATCAGAACTCCAAGGTTCTGCAGAACGGCCAAACATTTCGAAAATCAAAGAGCTGCAAGTAGATCATGAGTCTCTCCAAGGTTTCAAGTGAGCCCTCCTGCTCATCCCCCAAGGTCAGCACGCACAGACAGCTAATGATTTGAGGCCATCAGCGGCAGGGTCTCAGTCGAAGAGAGTGGGGAATGTATTTCTCTAACCTTTTTGGAAGAAGACACGGGAAACCCTATGGCATTAATAGTTCAGGTTTCACTTGCTCTAACAGGAAATGAAGCACATTCTTCAAAGTTCTGTTTCCAATTTGTTTTCCAAAGAAGCAAAATGCTACACAAGACACAGAGCTTGGTGTCATCTGCATTATCTTAAAATTGTATGTGACATACATGGGGGAGGGGGAGTTCTACAAAATACACTGAACAAAGCCTTTTCGAAGACAGAGCGACCATATATGTACATGTAGGTGCACCGTGCAAGCCATTCCCTGTGCAAGTGACATCATTTCCTCCCTGACACACGGGGGCACCAGCGCCCAGCCCACAGCCTGCAGATCAGGGCCACACTGGCATGGGCCATTGCCTGGATCTGTACAAGGAGCTGGACTACAGAGGCTCCTTGGTTCACATCCTAACTCTGCCTCTTACCTGGGAGAACTAAGGAACCTACCCGTGCCTCAGTTTCCCTACTTCAGAAGATGATGGGAGCACTAAGATATTGGAGTTCAGGCCTCACCTCACTTCCAGCATCAGGACTTTGGTCTCTCTATCATGTCAAATGAAGGCACCCCCCCCATGACTCACAAGGCTCTTTAAGCTTATTATTTTTAATTTTTTTAATTTTTATTTTTTTAGTCTATCCATTGTTTGAGAGAGAGAGAGAGAGAGAGAGAGAGAGAGAGAGAGAGAGAGAAGGGGGGCGAGGGGCAGAAAGAGAGGGAGAGACAGAACCCTAAGCAGGCTCCACACTGTCAGAGCCAGATGCAGGACTCGAACTCACGAACCGTGAGATCATGACCTGAGCTGAAATCAAGAGTTGGACACTCAACCAACTGAGGCACCCCAGGTTCCTTGAGCTTTAATCTCAATGACTACCACCCTGTTCTCTACCCACAGAACAGGCCACCCAGCTGAAGGCTTCCTAAGTCCAAACAAGGACCCCAACCCCCACCATGGGCCCACTCCAATACCAATGGATGAGGACATCACTGTCCATGCAGGTAACAACCAGGCCGAACCACACCTGTGCCTGCCACCACCCACAGCCAGGGACACTAATGGGGTGCATGGACGCATGATACTACATGACATGGCCATTAACTCTGGACCACAGCATGCAAGGCAGCCAGCTCCCAGGCTTCAGCCTTGCCCATTGCTTGTCTCCCCTCATCACTCCCCAAGACCCCAACCCATTGGTGTCTTACCCCTTTCCCGCCAGCATTCGAGTCATTCCCTTTTTTGTTTCTCCAGAATCTTATTGACACATTTCTATTCATTCTTCAAAACCTAACTGGGAAAGGCATTTCTGAGCTTCAGTAGTAAGAACACTCTTCTCAAATTGTCCTGTTTTCTGCAGTATTCATTCCCAACCCTATCCCCTGCTCCCTCCAGGAACCTACCTGGCCTCATGAAGGCAGCACTCCAGGCCACAGATGCCACGGCAGCCAGCAAACCAGGGACATGGGCCTCAAACACAGCTTTAAAGAAAGGGGAGGGTCAATGCACGGAGCTACGAAGACTGGGAAAGGACTCTGAACGGGAGCACCGGGTTGGGGTCACAGACACCGGCCACAGCAGAAGGGAAGCGGTGAAACATGCCACTGAAACCATCCTGAGCACCGAACGACAAGCTCTGAGGCCACCAGAAGTTTCTGACTGTGGAGGGGGATTATCATGCCAGTTTGGTGCAGGATGACCTGGGAAGGGAAGGGCTCATCGAGGAGTCCCCAGAAGAAATGCAGAGGTCCTGGTAGGAGTCAGACTTGCAGAGTCCCTTGGAGAGAAGCCCCCCAAAGGGTATGTTGATGAAGCCATTCAGAAGAGGCTGCACAGAAAATCTTTTCCCCAACTTCCCCCTGTCCATGCCCCAGGCCTTGCATTCTATATGGAAAGCCTCCTGCCGTCCCCCAAAGCTGCATAATTACCACACTGCACAAAACTGCGTTTCGCCAACCTGTTAACTGCCATGACATGGCTGCCATGTGCAGCATGTCCCTGAAGCTAAAAATACAGCCAGTTTCTCAGGGACACTCCTTTTCCAGAGGCCACCCACAGGGGTGTAGGTGAGGCTGCCTGGGAACCAGAGAGTCTTCCTTGGTTGCTCATCTACCCTCCACTCAAAAGCCATCTGTGGGGCCAACATACTATGTGCCCGGCTCGGGTCCCCAGCTCTCTGCCTTCTGCAATGCCTGGAAGATGACCCTCCATGGCAGGAAGCAAGTGACACTGTGCCCGTCCCCACTCCCTCCTGCCCTACACTCAGCCGCTCACGAGGCTCACCCAGAAAAAAGGTTCACAAGGAAATGGTAAACACTCCAGCAACTCATAAATCCCCACAATCATGAATTGACTGGGAGTAAAGCCCAGTGACTACCCTCTACAACTCCTCCTCAACCCCAGAAAGAATATGGGAAGACATGGGGGTGGACGGGCATGCCAGGCCAGTGCTAGTGCTCCGCTCCTGACAACTAGCCAGCTTGGTCTGCTTCACAACAAATGGTGACCGGTAGGATGAAGTGACCTGTCTGAGAACAGTCAAGCTAGGGCTGGGCTGGCACGGGGACACTGCCGGAGGATCGCCTGGCCTGTTGGGAAGGACGTGGTCCTGGCAAAGTCATACCCAGCTCCACCAGGTCCACACTGACACTGAGCCCCTGGACACCAGAAAAATGACCAAGCTCAGAAAGGCAGAGCTCACAGGGTCAGGCCTGACCCCGGGGTCAGAGACAGTCCTAACCTTTGTAGCCTGCTAGATTCACTTCTTGCCTATGGCCCTCTGTGTGCGGTGGCTGGACTGTCCAGTCCTGCCCCGCCCCCTGCTCACACTCCCACAGACCACTGCGCACAGAGTGCATTGTCTTCTCTCAGTCAGAGGAAGGTCCTACCATGTCCCCTCCCCCAGGCTCAACAGCCCAAGTGAGCTCGGCGAAGCATCTCTCCACCTGGTCCCCAAAGAATCAGAGACAGAAAACCCCCAGACGTCCAAGAGGTACATGAAAATGCTCAACATTGCTGATCATCAGAGAAACGTAACTCAAAACCAGAATCAGATATCACCTGATGCCTGTCCAGAATGGCTAGTATCAAAAAGGCAAGAAACACCAAGTGTCGGTGAAAAGGTGGAGAAAAGAGACCCCTTGTGCACTGTTGGTGGGAAGTAAGTTGGTGCAGCCACTGTGAAAAACATTGTGAAAAAGGTTCACAAACAGTGCCTTTTTCAAAAAATTAAAAACAGAACTCCCATTTGATCCAGAAATTCCACCTATGGGTATTTATCTAATGAAAATGAAAGACTAACTCCAAAAGATACCTGCACTCTCTTGTTCACTACAACATTATTTACAATGGCCAAGATATGGAAACAACCTAAGTGCCCACTGACAGATGAATGAATAAAGAAAATGTAGTTTAAAAAAAAGTGTATATATACACACAGTACGATATTATTAAGCCATTAAAAAGGGGGATGCATGAGTGGCTCAATCGATTAAGTGTCTATTGATTTTGGCCCAGGTCATGATCTCACGGTTGTGAGACCAAGTCCTGTGTTGGGCTCCACACTGCACATGGAGCATGCTTGAGATTCTCTCCCTCCCCCTATCTCTCTGCCCCTTGTCCCACTCTCTCTCAAAAAAATAAAAATTAAAATAAAATTAAATTAATAAAATAAAATAAATTAAATAAAGTAAAATAAAATAAAATATTTAAAAACAGTAAATCCTGCCACTTGCAACAACATGAATGGACCTTAACAGCATTATGCTAAGTGAAATAACTCAGACAAACACCATATGATCTCACTTATATGTGGAATCTAAAAAAACAAAAACTAACAAACAAAAACTCTGAATTCATAGATACAGAGAACAGATTGGCAGAGAACAGAATGCCAGAGGTGGAGGATGGGGGTTGGTGAAATGCGTGAAGTGGATCAAAAGGTACAAACCCCCAGCTATAAAACAAATTCTGGGGATATGACAGGGATTATGATGACTGTAGTTAATAATATTGTATTGCATATTTGAAAATTGCTTAGAGAGTAAATCTTAAAAGCTCTCATCACAAGAAAAATAATTTTGTAATCATGTGTGGTGATGGCTGTTAACCAGACTTAATGTGCTGATCATTTCACAATATATACAAACATCGAATCATTGCTGTGTATACCTGAAACTAATATAATGTTATATGTTAATTATACCTCAACTTCAAAAAAAAATCTGAGAAGGCAAAAAGATAAAACCTAGGTCTGAGAAGACAGAAATGAGAATGTATAGACCAGAGGCAGGGGGCCAGATGTGCAAGCCAGAAGGTTCTGCCTTGAGGCTCTGTCCTGCACAGACACAGCCCAGCCTCCAGGTGGCAAACAACAGCTGGGGCAGCCATATCCTCCTCACAGCCCCCAAGTAAATGACACACAGCCCTGGCAGGTATCCTGATACAGCCCAGTCAGTGTCCAAGAAGCCCTTCATATTTCCTCTACCTCCAAGGACCAGAGAATCAGGGTCTGCTCTAAGTGTCTGCCTGGGAAGCCAAACATGGGTCCCCTGATCAACAGAACATGGAGAACTTTCTCTCATCATCTCCCAAAGCCTTCCCATCTCAGCTGATGTCTACTTCCTTCAAGTTGCTTAGGTTGAAGCCTCAGAGCCATCCTGGGCCCTTCACCTTCCGTTGCACTCACACTAATCAGGAAATCATGCCTGTTCTACCTCTCAAGTCAGCACAGGCTCCCAGCACTGCTCCCCCATAACCACTGGTGCCTGAGCTGAGCCTCCATGCCCTGTATGGCTGCGTGGCACCTAATGTCTCATTGCCTTTATGCTGGTGCCTTCAAATCTAGCCCTGGTGCACCAGCCCAAATGATCATTCCCAATGGTAAGTCCTCACCACAGTCTCTGAGACCCCACACAATCTGGCATGCATCCCTTCCACCACCCCTCATGACCCCTCCCTCTATACCTGTGCCCTTGTTAATGCAGCACCAGCCACCTGGCCTCCTTGCTCTTCCCTCAAAGATACCAGACAGATGGTACCCCAGGGCCTTTAGATGGGCCATTCCCCTGGCTATCCACATGGCTCCCTCCATGCTGCTGCTCATACCTTACTCTCCCTAACTGCCCTACTTAAAACCATAATACCATCCACCCAGCCTTTCCTGGCCTCCTCCCCTGCTTTATGTTTCTCCATAGCTACTGCCACTACCTAATATCTGATACAGGTCTTTTATTTATCTTGATTATTGCCTGTCTTCCCTCCCTGGAAAGCCAGCTCTATGAAAGCAGAGATTTTTCAACCAACATTCAATAAAAAACATGTGGAATGAATGAATGAGTATGCCACAGCCAGCGCCAAGTGGCCCAGAAAGCTGATGGGGACACAGCACCACCGACCACTTCACACAGTGATGATGACAAGACTTCAGCACCGCCAAGCTGCCAAAAAGGAAGAAGAGGAAGCCCTTCTTGGGTCCAAATAAGCCCCAAAAGGATGCTACCAAGAGGCTAGAGCTGGAAACACCAGGTCCAGCCTTTCCTTTTGCAGGTGAGGAGCCAAGGCTCAGAGGCCAACGCAGACCCTCCACACTACACCCCAAGCTTTGCTGTAGTCTACAGCCTTGACCACTTCTCAGCAACACCCCGGAAGCAGTGAGCACAGGGCTCAGACCCGAGGCTGGCCACAAGCACCCCCAGAGGCAGTTGCACAGTGGCGAAGACCCCATCTGGAGCCAGACTGCCTGGGCTTGCTTCCTGAGAATCCCAGCAAACTACTTCACTCCCCTGGCTTCTCCTGTCCCATCTAGAACATGGGGGACCTCAGACATCTCAGAAAGAACATTAACAGGCACCAAACTATCCAGAGCAGGACCAGTAGGGATGAGTAAGCACTGTGACACCTCTAAAGCAACACCTTCAACACGAGGCTGCCCTAGGACATGGGGAAATGAGAAACGAGGAAAGCACTCGGAAAAGATGGAGAGGAACTAGAATGTTAAGCAAAATAATGAGAGGAAATAGAATTCAGTGGTCCACACATCTAATGACTCTGTCCTCAATACCCTCCCAGAATTCTCCTTCCTGATCTAACGTGAGCATGTTCCACCAGGTCTTCTGAAGAATACTTTGCAGACAAGAAACACCAAGGTTCACCAAAATTTTCCTGAAAAAAAAAATGTTCTTCATATGATGGTGTGGAGTGGGGGATCTGGAGCAGTCATCCTGGCTCAAGTCCATGGCTGAATGACAAGGACTCCCTGTCACCGGGCTCCCTGACACAACCCACAATAGATAAACCCAGCCAGAAACAGGTACCTCCATCTCCTGCTTTCACAGGAGGGGCAAGCTGAGTGGAGATGTGAGCACCACCCTGTGCCCTCACGCTCCAATCCTCTGCAGGTCCTGATCCCCCAGAGCACAGATAAGGAAATGGGACTTGAGTCCAACGCAGGCAACATCTGGCAGGCAGAGGAGCACTCCCCTTTGGGGGACCATGCTGGACACCGGCCTGAGGAAAAGTCTAGGACAGCCACTTCTGCAAGACTAGCCATGGGGGCGGGGCGTAAGGGTGTGCTCTCTGGTGGAGCCCACCCATGCCTGGGACAAGGTAGAAAAGGGGCCCATTCCCCTTCACAAAAACTCAAACCAACAGGCACACCCCACCTCAAAGGCCCCACCCCTTTCACATGGTCCTAGGAGTCAAGGTGTGTTCTAAAAACATCTGTCCCTGGGAAGGTACTCTGCTCTATTGCGTGGGACAATGGCCATAGAAGGGGCTTATGCAGACTCCAAAGGCAGCAGGGCCACCAAGTCAAGTGTGTGGAATTAAAAAAAAATCAGGATTGACTGTGAAAGACCCAAAATGCTGACTTCGTTTTTGTTTTTGTTTTTGTTTTAATGTTTATTTATTTTGAGAGAGAGACATAGAGAGAGAGAGAGCATAAGCAGGGAAGGAGCAGAGAGAGAGCAGAATCCAAAACAAGGTTCCAGGCTCTCAGTTGTCAGCACAGAGCCTGACATGGGGCTGGAACTCACAAACCATGAGATCATGACCTGAGCCGAAGTCAGATGCTCAACCGACTGAGCCACCCAGGCACCCCTAAAATGGTGACTTTGGAAAGCAATGACCCCAAGGCTCCATGTATCTCATAGAGTGGTGCTGGATGTGAGAGGGATAGCAAGACCCAGGCCCCAGCAGAGAGAGCAGAGGGATACACAATGGGTTAGGGCAGAAGAATCAGCACAAATCCAACCCACTGGCCCAGAGTGGCGGGTCCTGGTCCTTGGAAGGGAGTCACTTGTCCTGCAAACTACACCAGGGAAGGCCCTCCTTCCAGGAAAGACTCCAGGCCCATCTGCCCAGCAGGAAGGAAGCCAGTTAGTCTGGAGCTTCACCCCAGAGAGTTAGCACAACAGCCCTGAGGGAATTCTATTCTTATCCTGCATGACTAGGCCAGCAGAGGCTAAGGAAGGGCAAGTAAGTCACTTGCTCAGGGTGTCAAGGCTAAGTCCCAAGAGAAGTTGGGGCCCAAACCCTGAGGTGACCACATTCTGAAACTCTCTCTGTTCTTGTGCCCACTGTTCTGCCTTCTCTCTGGGCATCAGACACGTGTAGCGTTCAATGCAGGATATAACAATGTGGCCACACTGAAGCACTTTTATGTGTCCTGTTGTACTCTGTCAACTTTTAAGAGTGTTATCATTTTGTTTTATGCCAAAAAGACCCTTCTTTTTGACGATCACAAAAATCTCAATATGATCAAATGAGAGTAAGTAAAATGATGGAAATGCCACTAACTGTGTAAAACTTCTCCAAATGGACTAAATTTTTTGCATACCATATGAAGTATTCTTAATCTGATGGATCCGAATTGGGAGGAAATTTGAGGGGAATCTGGCAACTGACTGGTCCCCAGATAAGTAAAAACTATAAATAGGTGCTAAGCCCCCGGACAGTTCCCTTGCCTTCTGGCTGGGTCACCATGCCCACCACAGGAAGCTGATGCCCCTGGACTGCACGCCAGGCCTGACATGATTTCAATAGTCTACAGCTGTGGCTGGGTGGGCTATCCTTTGATGGATGTGCCAGACACCAAGTACAGGACCACTGACTGCGGACCCATCTAAGCTGACCACTGACTGTGGTCTCCCAACTGAGTTCTCTGGAATTCCACACCCACCGTCCACCACTCAGGACCTCTGATGCGAGTCTAACAGGCACCTCTACCTCAGCATGTCCAAGTTGGGCCAAACTTTCCCTGCAAAAGATCCAGCTCCACCCACAGCCTCTCCCACTCCCCAAAGGTTATAACTCAACACCCAGTTGTGGACCCCCTTGACTCCTCTCTCACCTAACCAGCTCCGAGCCACCAGTGCCTGGTATTGGCCTGAGCTTCACATGCCTCCAGAGCTCTACCTCCTCTGGTCCTCCCCACCACCCTCCCCAGCCATGGCCTCCATGATCTTGTGCCACCTAACAGAGCTGCCTGCTTCAACCCTTGCTCTATACAGCACCCTACCTTAGCAGCCCAGGTTGTCCTTCAACACAACACAGAAAAACTATATACTCAGTGTCTCAGTTAAGTTTGGGCTACTAAAACAAAGTACCATGGACTGGGTGGCTTATCCACGCAAATTCATTTCTCACAGTTTTGGAGGCTGGAAGCCTGAGATCAAGGTACCACCACAGTCAGGTTCTACGGAGAGCCCCCTTTGGGCTGAGGAGCACCAACTTTTTGCTATGTCCTCACATAGTGGATATCCTCACAGAGCTGTCTGGTCTCTTCTTATAAGGGCACCAATCCCATCACGAGGACCCCACTCTCATTACCAAATCACCTGCAAAGGCCTCCATCCTGACATGAGGATTGGGTATTTATTTCCACAGTGAATTTGAGGGGACACAAACATCCAATCTGGGATGTGTGTGCATGCCCTTATGAAGGCTACACTTCACTAAAATGTTCACTTAAAGAAATACAAAAAAAGGGCATGGGGGACTGGGTGGCTCAGTCGGTTAAGCGTCCAACTTTGGCTCAGGTCATGATCTCACAATCTGTGAGTCTGAGTCCTGCATCAGGCTCTGCACTGACAGCTCAGAGCCTGGAGCCTGCTTCAGATTCTGTGTCTCCCTCTCTCTCAGCCCCTCCCCCGCTCACACTCTGTCTCTCTCAAAAATAAATAAACATTTAAAAAAATTTAACAAAACTTTAAAAAAAGAAATCAAAGAGGTTGTTATAGGGAAGGGGAATTGGTGGGGGGGGGCCTGCTGAAGGGTATGGGTGATTGAAATGTTCAGGATTACAGGGTAGTGGCGGTTGTATAACACTGTGAGCATATTAAAAAGCTCTGCACTGCATACTTTAAAGGAGTGAATTTTATAGTATGGGAATTATATCTCAATAAAGCTGTTATAAAACTTTTTAAATCATAAGTAAGATCATATGCTCTTCTCCTCAACCTCTTCCTCCGGCGGTCTACTGCCACTCAGAGTAAAAGCTCTCAGATGGTGGAGAAAGCCTCTGCTCTCGACATTCCACCCTCTGGCCTTCCTTCTAGTCACTTGCTTCACCCCTGCCTCACAGGCTCTCTGTTGTTCCTCAGACACACCCAGCCTGACCTCCATGGTGTCCCACTCACCTCGAGGCTGCATCCCTTGTCCTGCCCTGCACCTGTCCTGATCCACCTCATTTGCTGGGGTGGACACCCCACAAATACTCCCCTACCTACAGTACCTTCAGAAGTGCTCAATGGCAGCCCCTTGAATGTTGAGTCAATGACAGGACTGTTCCCAGGACACACATACAGACTGATGCTCAGGAGACAGATGGCCAGACGGGCAGAGAGGCGCTTCAACCACGGTCTGGGGACTTTAGCTACAGCTTGCCTACCAGTCCCACACCAAGTTTGGGACCAGTTCACTCATCAATACCTACCTTGTGCCAGGCACAGGCTGGGAGTGAGCGAAGGCCCCAGAGGTGAGACGTGGAAACACAGCTCCCGTCTCTGACTTGAGGGGAAACTGCCTTCCCCACTCAGGCCTCCAGCTACAAGGGCTTGCGAGGCCTACAGAATCCAGCCTGCTGGGGAGGAGGGCCACATCCCCACCAAGCACACAGAGGGGGACACAGGCTCTGCCTTCTGAATGGTCACAGTTGGAAGGATGCCATTAGGGAAACCTCCCTTGTAGGACTGTGGGAAAACAGTCTGTTCCAACTGAGATGCCCACATCCAGGCTATTTCCTGTTCCCACAAAAAAGGTATCGGTTCTCATATGGAAGAGACCTCAAATCCCTTCCCACCTTCCTCTCTATTCACATCCTCCCCATAAGCCGGGGGGGATGGGAACACAGACTTCCCTGGGCACACGTGAGGCCACAGCAGCAGAACACTGGCTCATGTGTCTTTCCACTGTGCCATGGCATCAGCCCCCACGGAACACCAACCACACTGCCGCCCACTCTCCACTCAGTACAGAGACAACAAGGCCAGGTGTGGCCACTCTGCTTCCTGCCTCCGAAGCCTGGCTCCTACACAGGCCCCGCACCCCCACCCCCCACACACACCCATACCCACACCCAGGTGTTTCCTTTAAAATCCTACATCTTGCCAGAACATTAAAAGACAAACAACACAGAATCCGAGAGGGAATAAGGAGCAAAAACTGATGAAGAGGAGCATGAGGGGGAGGGGAGGCTTCCTTGCGAGGCCACCTTGCCTCACCTCACTGCCAGTTCAGAATCTCACAGAGGCTTCCCAGTGATTATTATTATTGTTATTTGGGCTGTATAGTCAGGACAGATTAGGGCAGTCAGGTCGCCAGCCCCTCTTTGCCCCACGATGGCCTGCAAGTGGTGGGCAGCTGTGCTGGGACAGATGGACGCAAGCAGACATGGGGATAAGAACTGAGGGGTCAGGGGAACCAGGCCACCACGGGAGCACCAGTCTCCAGACATGAGCCAGCGCCGCAGCACCCCGGCTCTTCCCCATGCCACAGGAAACAAAGACTCAACAGGTTATCACAGGGGCGCCTGGGTGGCTAGGCCAGGTAACTCATGATTCATGAGTTCGAGCCCCGCTTCAGGCTCCATGCTGACAGCACAGAACCTGCTTAAGATTCTCTCTCTCTCTCTCTCTCTCTCTGCCCTTCCCCCAACTCACATGCACTCTCTCTCTCCTTCTCAAAAAAAAAAAAAAAAAAAGGCTATCGCAAAACAAATACACAACTAGTTGAGTCAAAACATTTGTCAAAACCCATGGAATGCAGAATACAAAGAGTGAGTGTTCTCCTAACTTAGTTAATAGCAACAATAATATATAAGTATTGGCTCATCAATTGTAACTAATATGCCATATTAACACCGTATGTGAATAATAGGGGAAAGCAGGCATTTGAGAGTGAGGAGGCAAAGGGAAACTCTGAACTTTCTCCTCAGTTTTTCTGTAAGGCCTAAAACTGCTGAAAAAGCATTAAGCCTGCTAACTTTTTTCCAATATAATGGCTGATAGAGGGCTAAATGTAAGAATAGATACCACTGAGGAGCTAATAGGTGAACTGGAAGATGAGGCTTAGGGATTCTCCCAGAATGCAATGCAAACAGACCCTGGGAAGCAGCCCTACAGGAGGCCAGGTTTCCCCTGACTTTAGTGAGGGCCATCAGGCTCCAGGAGCATCCTCCCCAAAACCAGCCACCACAGCCTCCTGCTCTCCAAATTGAGGAGTGTCAGTAAGTTCTCAGAGTTTCAGTTATTCCCCTTCTTCCCCACCCCCAAACTGGTTTTTGTAGGGCGGGAGGAGGGGTGGTGGGCAGCGAGCATAGGGACAGCAAAGGAACCTTAACCTATGTCCTTGGCCTCTCCCAGGCTGCTGCATTTCCCAGTTCATGGCCTGAGGGAGTATTCTCTCTTTATTTAGCTGTTGGTGGTGAATGACCTTTTGTTGTGCATTTTCTCTTTTTTAAAACATTTATTTCTTTAAAAGGAGTCCCAACGAAGCCTTTCAGAAAAGCATTTTGGCACTCTCTATCAGAGATTTAAATAGGCACATCCTTTCATGCAACAACGCCATTTCCAGGAGGACTCGTGCAGATCTGAAATGATGTCTGTATGAGGAGTTTTCACTGCAGCCATCTTTTTAAAAAACTGGAAACAACCTAAGTGCCCATAAACAGGAGAGCAGTTAAATAAATTATGGCAGAGTCCGCACAGTGGAATACTCTGAGGCATTTTTTCTAAAAGAGTACAGACCAGTATGTACTGACAGGGAGAAATCTTAAGGCCTATTGTTGAGTAAAAAATGGTCAGATAGTTGGCAGATGGGCGTCTGTGTATAGATCCCAGTTAGAGATTCATCAAGCCAGCTAGAAAACGGATCTGCAAGTTCATGTATGGATGCAAAGAAATCTAGAACAGACCAGAAAGGGCAGAATGCTTGTCAGCAGTTTCCTCTGGGGAAGGCAGGGAGAGAGGTTAAGGGGGTGTTCACTTTTCATTTATTAAATACGGGTGTACTGGTTGAGTCTTTTACCCAGATACATTTATTATTCCCCAGCACTATAATGAAACCCACAGCTCGTGCCTTCCAGGATTTCATATTACCATCAGGGAGCTGTTTGCAGTAAGAAAAACGACCAAGGGGAAAGGGAAGGATCAACAGGAAGAGAGCTAGGGGAACTTCCCACACAGGAGCCCCAGCTCCTGAACATCAAGAAAGGGTGGAGGAGAGTGGGAGCCTCTTCAGGAAGGCAACCCCTGGGCGTAAAGATGCAACCCTCTCCAAATGATCAGAACATCCACACACTTAACAGGGCGAGTTCAGGGATGACAAAAACACATGGGGAGGCCGTGGTCCAAGAGAGAAAGAAGACAAGAGTTTGGGGTTCTTGGGGACTAAGATGTTTTAGGCAGGAACAGTGGGAAACACTGTAGTATTAATCTGGGCGGGGGAAGGTAAAGAATTCGGATCCATTCACTGAGTGGTTTACACACAAGCGCATCAGGTGCGTGTGGATGTGTATGGTGGGTGGTGTGTGTGGTATGTATGTGGGAGGGTGAGCACGGGGGTGTGTACGCGTATGGGTGTGTGTGTGTAGGAATGTGTATGCATGTGAGCGGTAGGCGGTGTGTGCAGTCTGCATGTGTGGTGTCTGTGGTGTGCACAGATGGTGTGGGTGTATATGTATGTGGTGGGTGGTGTGGGTGCTGTGTGTGTAGGACTGGGGAAGGCAGGCAGGCCGGCAGCCTGGGACATGCCGCAGGGACCAGCTGTGCCCAGGCAGAGCTCAGGGTCAGGGGTGCAGAGCAGCAGCCCCTCCCCCACACCACAACAACCCAGACAGCTCTGGCATCAGGCTGTGGTGCTGAGCCTCCAGGTGGAGAGAATGAGAGGCGTCTCCCCTTCTCCCAAAACAGCACTCACAAAGGGCAGACCCCAAGTGCTCTAGATACTTGTTTTCTTTAACCTTCTCTGGAGACAGGGAGGTTAGGGATAAGCTCAAAGGGAGAGCCCTCCGAGGGGGACTGTACCACGAGGAGGAGCAGGTGGCGGACATGCAGAGTGCCCGAGTGAAAGTGCCCTGGGGAACACAAGCGGCTTGTCAAAACAGCCACCCTTCTGAAATCTGGGCAGAATATCTCCTCCCACAGTGCAGCGCAAGCCTTGCAGGAGTCCATGGCACAACAAAAGCATCCAAAAAAGAGATTTTGCTGCAAGATGGCCCAAAAACCCCAACCTGCTCCAAACTTCTGCTGCAATGTCAAATCCTTCCTAGATGCAAAAGCAAACATACGTATCTTCCTGTATACAGATCTTCCCTCTTAAAGCCACCTAATAAAAATTAAATTCTCTATCATACAGACCATGCTTGGAAGGGAGCTGCTTTCCCAGGGTGCGGAGGCCGGATCAGGTGGACAGACCACCAGCTTCATCTCATCTGTACCATCCCAGGCACTGATACCCAGAAGGACAGCAAGGAAACTATCTTCCAATCCCTCTGTTAGGAGGCACTCTTGGACCATTAAAAAGCCAAGAAGTAACTCTCAGACTAGACACAATGGAAACCTAAAATATTTTCTAAAAACCAAAAGTTTCAAAAGTTTCTTCTAAAGTTTCTCTCCTTGGGGCACCTGGGTAGCTCAGTCAGTTAAGCATCTGACTCTTGATTTTGGTTCAGGTCATGATCTTACAGTTCAAGGGATTGAGCCCCATGTCTGGCTCCATGCAGACAGAATGGAGCCTTCTTGGGATTCTCTCTCTCTCTCTCTCTCTCTCTTTCTCTTTCTCTCGATCCCTTTCTCTCTGCCCCTCTCCCCTGCTCTTGCTCTCTCCTCTCTCTCTCTCAAAATAAATACATAAACTTTAAAAATAAAGAAGTAAATAAAGTTTCTCTCCTCAAGGACTTCCACACGGAGAAAAGAATAGCATATGCTGGGATTGTTATCTAAGACATCGGCCCACGGATGTTTAAGACCTTGTGTCCTAGAAGATCCAAGGGTACCTCACCCTCCTGCAGCCTGTCACTTAAGCCTGGTGAAGGAGGCTCCTCACAGAAGCCAAAGCTAATGGGCACAGACACTCATTTACCCAAATGTCACGCCCACAGAATAGAATCTGCAGGAGTGGCTCTAAAGCCTCAATACACACTAAGAAGTTAAGTGATTTTATGCCACAACTAAGGGAATTTCTTCCAAACTTTTGATAACTGCTTAAGTTCTAAAGACTGTGAGCCACACATGGTGGGATATGCCCTCTCCTATCTGCTTCTGTAACCCCATCACCTGACCCGGCATGTACCGGGCAAGGGCCACAGATGAGTCCTCAGCCTCAACTTGCTCTCCTGCCAATCCTGTGGGCTACTGTGAAGACAAAGCAGCTGACGGATGTGAAGGTATTGGTGTCACACACAAATGGCAGGGATGGCAGTATCAGGAAGGGTAGACCTCCCTGCTTTAAAGTCACTCACTGAGCAGGCTGCCCCAAGCCCACCTCCAACCGTCCAGAAGTTCTTGCATTCAGGCCTCGTATTTAACACATACACACTGTGGTGTGGAGACATTCTGCTTTATATGTGACAAAATTCAAAAGTCCCTGCCCCAGACAGTGCTAATGTGTTAAATACTAGAATACAGGCTCCACGGAACAAGGAAGCCCTTGGCTCGCCCACCACGGTGCTTGGCACTAGCTGTTCAGTAAGTATTTGCCGAATAATGGATGAGTGGATAAATGGATGGATAAGATGTGTCTTTGAAATCTTTTCCTTACAGTTTTTAAAGGTGTATTTTTAAAGTAAATACACACACAAGATATCTTCAAGTAAAAGTCCAAGGAACAAAGGATAAAAATCAGGAAGCATTAGGGCCAGGGTCCTGCCGTCTGACATTCCTGCAGCTTGAAAGGATTTCCCGATAACTGCATGAGGGTGCCTAGAAAAAATGAGGCCAGTTCTTCTTTCATTTCTAGGGAATCTGAAGAGTAAAGAAGGACAGCCCTGGGAGGGTGCCACATTATAGCCGCCCATCAACCAGCCACCAGCCTCCTCACTCTGCTCCTGCCCAGGTAAGTGATCAGCAGCCTGGAATTCGGGGCTTTGCATGAGGTCTTCACCTAACAGCCTGTCTAGAGCTCCATGTGGTTTCGGGGTGGGGGCGGGGGGGGAAGACAGTCCTAAAGGAAGGCAAAAGCCTAATCAGCCCCATCGCAGATTCTAAACCTCCATGTAGCTAAGGCCCCAGTTTCTCCATCTCAGATTTCAAAGCATAAGAGGACAAATCTTTGAATAACCCATGCTTCCTAACCCATAGTATATTCTCAGAAATAGAAAGCCTCTCTTCTGGCCCTTCCTTGAAATAGCCTGGCTCTTACATGTGACAAAATGATGCAAAGTGGCATCTCCATGACCCAAATACGAACACTAGAAATACCCCCATGTCTTCCGAGTGGCAATAAAAGAATTTAACATAATTTAATATCAAACCCATTTAATAGAATTCAAAATAGCTTAGGCAAATACACTATTATAATGGATATGGAATGACAAATTCAAACAGATACAGCTATATAAGTAAGATTGAAAAAAGAAAAAAAAAATCCCTTCATAGCTATATAGGACTTCCAAAGATGACGCTCTTGAAATCGCTTTTAAAACAGTATGTTCCAACTTCCTACTAATCCAAATTACTCTAGTGACGTCTAGCTTTAGCGCTAGCTGCAAATATGCAGCCTCATTATTGTACTTGGAATGGCAATAACAAGGAAGCATCTATTTCCATCCAGCCATCACTAAAGCTAACGTGAATCTATAATCTGCACTGTGACAGCTCCCTTTCTGAGGAGAATGAAAAACACTTTCAGCTGGGCTTGGAATAGTCTAGGGGACTGTCCATAGGGCCACGGTGTGGGGGTGGGTCAGGGGATCCCCACAGCAGCTACCTTTTGGCTTTTTTTAAATGTGAAACATTTCTGAATGGCTTAAGCAAGATGTATTTTGATTTAAAAGCTCTATTAAACTGAAGAAAGAGAGAGAATCCATACACAGCCCCTGACAGAACGGGTGAATATCATTAGCCCCAAAACTGTAAATGAAATGCAGGGAAGTGTACTGAGTTAAACCCCCTCCCTGACCCCAGCATAGGCCCAGGCATCTTATCTCTGCCAAGCAGGCCAGCAGACAAGCCGCAGCCACACAGTCCTGTGCAAGCCCCAAACGCCAGCATGATGCTATCTTATTTGTTCAGGGGAAACAGAATGGTCCAATGCTGGTGGCTGTGTTCTTTCTTCCCGACAAGGCCTAATTGCTATTGTCCTTCTCTGGGATCCAGTCTCCCTAGATAAAGAGTGGGAAGGCAGCCAGCAGAACTCAAACCATTCATTCACAGGCTCTTCCCTCGTAACCAGACCTCAGTGCGCCATAGTTTCCAAATCAAAAATGCAGAACTCATGAACAGAGAACCTTCTGTTCCAGAAGGTATTTATATGAAGTCGAAATCAAAATCACATCTTCCTATGGTTGTTTCTTTTTAACACAATTAATCAATATTTCTTACTGCAAACCCTAGAAGATGTTTAACATTTATAATCGGAAACATTGTTTCTTATTGGAAAACCAGAAAATGTAAGTTATTCATATAGTGATCCTCCTTTTTGAAAAAGAACCATATTTATGAAATTGGGACACCACCCCAAAATCAAGATTTTATGATCCTAGAAACTCGAAATATTCTAATTTTTAAATAATTTCATATCAAGGCCAGGTAATAGAACGCAAACTATCTCTGAAACAGATACACTACTAGACAGAACTGATACGAAACTAAAATTTCAAAGAGATACAGCTACATAACAAAAATGAAAAGAGAAAAACTGGTTCACTACTATGTAGGATTTCCCAAGATGGTGTTCTTGAAACCAGCTATGGTTTTGACATCTATAAAAGCAAATCACTGCAGTGCAATGGGACAAGTGTTCTAAGAGTAAATGGTGGGCACACACATCATTTAAGAAGAACAAAGTTGAAGGGCTGATACTCCCGGACTTCATGACTTACTACAGAGCTACAGTAATCAAGACATAACAGTATTGGTGAAAAGAATAGACAAAAAGATCAATGGAATAGACTGGAGAGCCCAGAAAGAGGCCTACATAACAATTATCAATTGATTTTGGACAAAAAAATCAAAAGCAAATATAATAGAGTCTTTTAGACAAATGGCACTAGAACTGGACATCCACTTGCAAAAAAATGAATCCAAACACAGACTTCAGACCTTTCATAAAAATTAATTCAAAATGGGTCACAGCCCTAAGTGACAAACATAAAACTATAAGACTCTAAGAAGATAATACAAGAGAAAATCTAGATCTAGATGACCTTGTGTTTGGCAATGACACTTTTATATACAACACCAAAGGCAAAAGCCACAAAAGAAAGAATAGTAAGCTGAACTCCATTCAAACTGAAAGTTTCTGCTCTGTGAAAGACACTGTCAAAAGAATGAAAAGACAAGCCACAAACTGAGAGAAAATATTTACAACAGACATATCTGATAAAAGCCTGGTATCCAAAATACAAAAAGAACACTTAAAATTAAACAATAGGAAAACAAACACTCTGACTATAAAATGGGCCAAACATGTGAACAGACACTTCACCAAAGGAGATATACAGATGGTCAATATGCATATGAAAAGATCCTCCACATCACATGTCATCAGAGGAATGTACATTAAAACAACAGTGAGGAGCGCTGGGTGGCTCAGTTGGTTAAGTGACCAACTTCAACTCAGGTCATGATCTCCCAGCTCATGAGTTCAAGCACCGCATCAGGCTCTGTACTGACATCTCAGAGCCTGCAGCCTGCTTCGGACTCTGTGTCTCCCTCTCTCTGCCCCTTCCCTGTTCATCCTCTGTCTCTCTCTCTCTCTCAAAAAAAAATAAACATTAAAAAAAAAACCACTAAGATACCACTATACACCTATTAGAATGGCCAAAATCTGAAACACAAACAACACCAAATGCTGGCAAGAATGTGGAGAAAAAGAACTCCCATTCATTGCTGGTAGGATTGCAAAATGGGACAGCCATTTTGGAAGACAGTTTGATAGTTTCTTTTTTTTTTTTTTTTTTGGCAGTTTCTTAACAAAAATAAGCACACTACTCTTACCATATAGTCTAGCAATTGCATTCTTTGGTATTTTAACCCAAAGGAGTTAAAAATGCATGACCACACAAAAACCTGCACATGAATATTTATAGCAGTTTTCTTCGTAGCTGCCAAATTTGGAAGCAACCAAGATGTCCCTCAGTATGTAAACAGAGATACCGTGGTATACCCAGACAATGGAATATTATTCAGCACTAAAAAGAAATGAGCTATCAAGCCATGCACAGACATGGAGGAATTTTAAATGCATACTAATTGAAAGTCAAACTGAAAAGGCTACATACTAGATGATTCCAATTACACGACACTATGTAAAAGAAAAAACTATGCAGACAGTAGAAAGATCAGGGGTTGCCATGAGTCTTTGGTGTATGGAGATGAATGAATAAGAACATGGAGATTTTTAGGGTGATGAAACTAAGTCTGTTGGGCTATACGATACTCTAATGGTGGACACACATCATTATACATTTATCCAAACCCAGAGAATGAACAACCAAGTGACTTCGAATGTGAACTATGGGCTGTAGGTGACAATGATGTGACAGTGTAGGTTCACCGACTGTAACTAATGCACCACTTTGTGGGGATGTCGATAATGGGGGGAGGCTGCGCATATGTGGGGACAGAAGGAACACGGGAAATCTCTGTACTTTCCCCTCAATTTTGCTGTGAACTTACAACCTCTCTAACAATAGTCTATTAAAAAAAGAAGACAATAGGAACTCTCTTTCCCAACGAACCCTGTTGGCGTGACGTGGAGACTTAGAGCACAGTCTGGGTGCCACAGATTGAAAACTCCTTCACCAACCCTCTTCATGGACTAGAAATGCCACAATCCTCTTTCCTCTGATACAAGACAACGATGGTTGCTGTCAAGATGCAAGTAACATCCAGCTAGGGCAGGACATTAATTTATTGCTCACCATTAGTTCCATCAGGAATTACTGTGCCAGATACTATTACCCCACCAATCACTGAGCACTTCTCATTTCCTGCCTTCTGCTGTTGGGCACATTATGCGATGGCTGCTGTCCCCGCCCTGCCCACCTGAGGACAGATACCTCCGTCTCAGCCTTATCAGGTAAACGGGCAGATCGGTCAGTCACTGGCTGCTGCAAGGCTCTAAAGAAATGACATGATTCTTTCACTCACACTAAATAATCAAATGAGGAAAGGGCTTATAATGAAAAACCACATTCCCTGATCCAGACTTCCTCGCTCCATTGCCAATCTTTTTCATCATTTCTGATTCTAATTCTCCTCGTGACTGTTCCCACCCCTACATATAATGGTTTTAAACTCTATTTTAAAATAGACGCGAGAGGTGCCTGGGTGGCTCAATTGGTGGAGCGTCTGACTCTTGATTTTGGCTCAGGCCACCATCTCACAGTTTGTAGGATTGAGCCCTGCATTGGGCTCTGTGCTCAACATGAAGCCTGCCTAAGATTCGCCCTCTCTCTTTTTGTTCTCTTTCTCCCCCGCTTCCTCTGCTCTTCCACCACCCCACTCTTGTTCGCTCGCTCTCACTCTCTCTCAAAATAAATAAACATTTTTAAAAACTAAAATAAAATAGACACGACACCACCTGGGTGGTACAGTTGGTTGGGCATCCAACTCTTGATTTCAGTTCAGGTCACGATCTCACGGTTTGTGAGTTGGAGCCCCATGTCAGACTCTGCACTGACAGTGTGGAGCCTGCTTGGGATTCTCTGTCTCCCTCTTTCTCTCTCTGCCCTTCCCCTATTCACTCTCTATTTCTCTCACAAAATAAATATTTTTTAAAAAATGAAATAAAATAGATACAATAACATGTATTCTGAATATATTATTAACTTTAGATAAGATGTATTGACATCCTTATATGAGAGCTGACATTTGGAGGACCTCCCACGCTCTGATGCAATTGACCATGATCACAGAACTTACTACAGAACACACAATGGAAGTTCTCATCTACAGTGGGAACTCTAGGAGAAACACATCCTTCCAAGAAGGTCCCACCCAATTCTGGGAACAGATAAGCATCCTTCAGATGGCTTATAACCATGCAGCCTTCAGGATGAACACAGGCTCTTTTCAAAAACCAAAACAAAGAAACAAACAAAAAAACCCAAAAACCTTTAAAAGCCCTAGATAGGAGTCGGCATTAATTTGGTATGTTCCTGCTGATCACCGAGAACAGGAACTGGCTCCTAATACACGTGCACTGTCTGCACTCAGAACCAGGCTCAGACGCCTACGGGGATACCGTGTTTGTCTGTGCAGGGCAGGAGTGAGCAAATACCACTTCAGCCAAGCCAGTTCCTGCTGATGCTCTGTGACCTCAGAGGATATGAGTAGCTGCGACCAATTACCTAGTCCTTGCTTGTTGCTTCGGTTCTTTCTCCTATGTGAGATACTGTTGATGTCTGATGAATAAATGGATAAACAAAATGTGATTTATACTTACAAAGGAATATCACTCAGCCTTAAAAAGGAATGAAATCCTAAGTATATAAGGAACTCACACAACTCAGCAATAAATAAATAAATAAATTGATTTAAAAATGGGCAGAGGACATGAACGGATATTTTTCCAATAAAGACCTACAGATGACCAACAGACACACTCAACATCACTCATCATCAGGGAAATGTAAATCAAAACTCCAATGAGATATCTACCCTTGTTAGAATGGCTAGTGTCAAAAAAGATGAGAGGTAAGTGTTGGCAAGGGTATGGAGAAAAGAGAACTCGTGTGTACTATTGGTGGGGATGTAAATTGGTGCAACCACCATGGAAAACTGTATAGAAGTTCCTCAAAATATTTAAAATAGGACTACTGTATGATCCAACAGTCCCACTTCTGGGCAAATATCCAAAGGAAATGAAATCAGTACCTCAAAGAGATATCTGCACTCACATGTTCATTATAGTACTATTCACAATAGCCAGGGTATAGTTATACCTGGTACCACAAACTACGTGTCCATCAATGGATGAATGAACACACACACACACACACACACACACACACACACACAAAACATTCAGCTATACAAAAGAAGGAAATCCTGCCATTTGCAACAACCTGGATGAATCTTGAGGATTTCACTTATGCTAAGTGAAATAAGCCACACACAGAAAGACAAATACTATGTGATCTCATTACAAAATCTTAAAAAGTTGAAATAGAACCAGAAAACAGAATGGTGGCTACCGGGGTGGGGGTGAAGAAATGGGAAGATGGTGGTCAAACGATATAGACTTTTAGTTATAAGATGAATAAATTCTGGGGACCTCAGGTACAGCATGGTGACTATAGTTAGTAACACTGTATTATATACTTGAAATCTGCTAAGAAAGTATATGTTAAGTGTTCTCACCACCAAAAAAAGGCAACTATATAAGGTGATGGAAGTGTTAATTTGATTGAAGTGATCATTTCACAGTGCATACCTATATCAAATCATCATGTTGTACACTTTATGAGAACACATCATGCTGTACAAACTAAATATAGAGAATTTTTATTTATTAATCTTACTTTGATAAACCTGGAAAAATAAAGGAAATCTTGACACCTGCTACAGCATGGATAACCTTGAGAACATTATGCTGAGTGAATAAACCAGTCCCAAAAGAACAAACACTGTATGATTCCACTTATACTGAGGTTCCGAGTGCTGTCAAATTCATAGAAACAGTAGAATGGGGGTTGCCAGGGACTTGGGGGGAAGGAGAAAATGGAGTCTGATGGGGGCCGAGTTTCAACTTGGGCGGTTGAAAATGTTCTAGAGGTGGATGGTGGTGATGGGTGCACAGCAACTGGATGTATTTAATGGCATGAACTCTACAATTAAAAATGGTTAAAATGGTAAATTAGGTTACATATATTTTACCACAATTTAAAAAACTAAAAGAAAATTATAATATCCTGGATATTGGAAGACAGAAGAGGGGTGATATACATCAGCGACCTCATCAGCTGATGCTCCCAGAACGTTTCCTCTGCCCACACAGTAGCCCCAGGCCTGGGGTCACCCAAAGAGATGCCTCTGTCTAAGAAACCACAAAAGCCTTGGTGGAATGGCTCTGGGCGGGAAGCACACAGGAACAAAACTTACCACAGAAGTGGTAAGGAGTTACAGAAGATACTGCACTGCCGTGAGGGGCTCAGACGACCTTCTCAAAATCAGGGACAGCACAAGTGGGTTGCGGCAAGATACCAGGCCAGTGAAAAATATGGAAAATCTAGGGGGTCCGGCCACACGAGGGGGTCATGCACTCAGGGGGGACCCGAGAGAGGCCAGAGGTATAATTTGCAAACTACATAAGGGTGAATTTTTATTTTTTATTTATTTATTTTTTTACCAAAGGCAAAGTTAATTTTTGTAAAGAACACTGAGTTTTTAACAGACCTTAGAAATGAAAGGGCTCCCCTCTGCATATATCAAGAAAGAGATTTTCTTTCTGACACTTCAGCAGGCCTCATCGGGGTTGGTTCAAAGAGAAAACACACCTTCGGCATCTGCTCCTCTGGGGTAGTAAGGCAGACTTTATGGCCCAAAGACACTCACTCACTCCAGAACATTTCGAGAGGCAGTTATAAGGAGAGGTAGTGGGTAGTCACGTGAACGACAGAGCAGGAGGACTTAGAGCATGACCTGATGTCTACAACAGCAAACGGTTTTGGTGTAAAGAATGGCCAGGCCCTGCCAGGCTCCTGGGGACCTGAGCTTCCATCCCACCTGGGCACCTGCCCGCCTCTTCATCCCGCCATTGTCTCTGGTCATCACGCAAGCCTGTGTACTACTGCTCTGCCTTGCCCCTGCTGATGGCCGACAGCAGCACAACTCTGCCCTGAATACCAATGTTTCTAGGCAAAATGCGGTGAAATAAAAACCACATGGGTTCTTGAGTTGGATCTGGGGCCCCTCTTCTGCTGCCCTCCCCTCCCTTCCTGGCTGTGGCTGGCCCGTGCGACCGCACACGCAGGTGGCCTCAGAGTTGAGCCAGGATCTGCCCAGGCCACCGTGGGGGACAGAACTGTGAAGGAGGTTTTGACTACACATTTCCCATTAAAAGAAAGAAAAATGGGCTATTGTGAGCAGGCATATGAATTCAGTGAAATTCTGTCACAGTCCACTCATTTGAAATAAAACCCACCCGATTAGAAGCACCGTAATTGCAGCCCATTTCCACATTCCACTCTATGAGGCCAACTGTTGGAAGATCAGGTTTAAAACTGAAAATCAAAGAGCTGTTCCTCTGTAATTTCCAGGAAATGAGCTGCACATGAGCAGATATTAAACCCATCACCACACACAGCTGCCCCTGACCCCCACCAAGATTCCTAGAAGTTACCTTACAGATTTCCAACTTTCAAGCAAGACATAATTAGGTACGTAAGTCCTTTCTAACGGTGCATGAGCTGAGTTACTGGATTTTAACAACACCACCTCTCTGGTTCAAGGGAACCTGAAAAGCTAGTCCCACCATCACAAAAGGCTGCCTGTGCCTTTTTCGTCACTTAGAATACCAATTCCAGAACCCATCCCAAACTGCAGGGAAGGACTCAAACAAAAGAGAAATCATGTCTGGCTAACCAGGGAATACATCCTTCTCAAATAAGGGAGACCCACTAACCCAGGACCTGCAGATTTGCCATCTCTCTATCTCCCTGTCTCCATATCCCACGTCCTGGGGGCTACCTGCTGTCCACAGGGGACTTCCTGTACTTACTCTTAGACATCCCACTCACCAGAGTTTCTAGAGCCACAGGCAGAATGGATTTTCTTGCTAGTTTCTCTTCCACTGGATTGTGACACGGCTGGCCTAGTTTCGCCTCTATCAGCTCTGAAGACAGCATAGAAAACCATGCAGCCTCCTCCTGCTGTGCACCCTCCTGTGAGCAGAGGAAATGAGCCTGAATAAAGCTGGAAATGGGGTGTCTAGGGGCCTGAAAGAGGAACAGCTTCCTGGCAGATGGAATGGTAAAAAAACAAAAACACCAGGTCTCGAGGCCACACATCCAGGCAAGCCGCCTCTCCTCTCCATCAGATTTCTGCCCTGCTGGGCCTGGATCCCTCGTCCAGGGAGTCTCTGACCTCTCACTCTGGCCTGCTACCAGAGGAAGGCATGGGTCATGCCACGGCATAGGTCAGTCCCCTCTGGAGGCTTAACCTGCACAGTGCCCATCAAACCCCAACGTGCCAAGCATCAGCACCACCTCCTAAAGGCACTAGGTGGCTGGTTCACCTTGTAAAAAGAAGAAATAATGTCCATTGTCCCAAACATGCTTTAACAAGTATTGATAGCTCTAATACACTCAACAAATATTCTACATGAAAATGGTGAAAAATAATGCAAAATTTCCATGGGGTGCAAAATAAATTAGGAATCCTAACTTGCAAAAGCAGTTCTCTGTCATTTGTCAGAAAGAAGCACCAAGAACTGTACAGTGTGATGCACGAGGGCCAAGGCTACAGCATAAACAAGAGGAAGCAATGTTTTTGTTAATGGCTTGAACAAAGGGACTCAAGCAAGGGGATCCCATATTCAACTCATCCCCTCCTCCCCCTCCAACCCCCTAACTCCAGCTTCCTGCTGCCTGAACTCATTTCCTAAGGGTGACCCTGAGTGCCTGCCTTGAGGATCCGGGTAGGAATTTTGTAACCTTAGCAACCCCCTCTTGGCAAAGTTGGGATGGGTTATTCTTTGGGCAGTCTTAGCCAACACCCACACTCCCCTGCTGGGAGCCACCTCACTGGGCTACCCCAGCCTCTGACTCCCATATGCTGGCCCACCATCTACAAACGGGAGCTTTGAGAACCGGGGCTATATCCTACACTCCCCACCTCACCACACCTCCAACATGTGCACCCACAGGGCCACCACTATTGACTGGGGGGTTGGGGGGAGCCTCGCCAATTCAGAGGAGGAGCAAATCCCAGGCTGGCATGGGAGCCCACAATATCCCCTATTAGCCTGCCCCTACTTCAGAGCCAAGCATGGGGCCTGAGGGGCTGTGAACCCACATGGGTCCCATGAAAGGTCCAATTCCAGTGACGTGAAGCAAACAGCCGTCCTGAAGGGGCCATGAGACCCCAGGTGCTCACAGAGCTGACTAATCAAGACTCCCTACAACAATGAGCCAGTAACAAAAAGGCATAGATCAGGAAGGAAAGGTCAACATTGGCAAATGATTCCCCCAATTAGAAAATTCAAGAGGAAGAACCAACCAACCATGTAAGCCAAAGGAGAGATTTAAGCCAGGTGGGCAAAGAGGCCAGCTCTTCAGAAGTCAACAGCTTTCCTGTAGACAAGCCACA
The DNA here is from genome assembly GCA_030068075.1 of Paguma larvata. Classification (NCBI taxonomy): domain Eukaryota; kingdom Metazoa; phylum Chordata; class Mammalia; order Carnivora; family Viverridae; genus Paguma; species Paguma larvata. Next base: position 121,350,722 of record CM057827.1, on the reverse strand, counting down.
ATCAGCTAGGAAAGGAGGCCGGAGGAGGGGACAGCCCCATAGACAGCAGCAACAGTAACTACAAAATGCCCATGAATAAATGCAACAGGAGACACTTCAAATGTACACTAATGAAGCAATGAAACACTAGCGATGGATATAAAAGGCCTTGTGAATAAATCAAAATACGCAGATAAGAAAATATAAAGATGTCTCTTCTCCCTCAAATAAACCTCTAATGCAATTCCAATCGAAATCCCAATCATATTTTGGGATGAATTTAGCTTATTCTAAAGTTTGTCTGGTCAAAGCAATGTATGAGAAAGGCTAGAAAAACATGGGAAAAGGAGAATAATGAAGAGACAGGGGCCCTTTAAGGTCACAGAATATAACAAAAGGCACAGTAACTTAAACAGGAGATGTTGGCAGAAGAATATACCAATAAATTATAATGGACAGTCCAGGGGCACCTGGGTGGCTCAGTCGGTCAAGCATCCGACTTCAGCTCAGGCCATGACCTCGCCCTTCCCGAGTTCAAGCCCCACATCGGGCTCTGTGCTGACAGCTCAGAGCCTGGAGCCTGCTTGGGATTCTGTGTCTCCCTCTCTCTCTGCCCTTCCCCCACTTACACTCTGTCTCTCTCTTTCAAAAATAAATAAACATTAAAAAAATTTTTTTAAATGGACAGTCCAGACACACGGGACAGTCCCACAGCCCAGGATATGACAACAACTTCATACATGACAAAGACGCATCACAAAACAGAGATGAAGATGGGCTATTAATAAATAATGCAAGAAAACTGTGTGAAAAACTTCCATCTCCAGTTCACACCATACCTAAAACTAAATTCCAGATGAATAAAAGAGGTAAATGTCAAAAAATCTGAATTGTCAATATTAAAATAAAATATACCTATACCGGAGATATTTATATACACTTAGGGCAGAGAATTCCTTTCTCTAAGTAAAATACAAAATTCAAGAGCTCTAACTTAGCTTGATAGATCTGACAACATAAAACTTCCACATTTTCCTACTGTCAAAGATGCCTTTAAAATGAAGTTGAAGAATAGAAGACATTGGGGAAAAACAATCTACAATATGTAGCAAAGGAGAAATACTGTTCATTATTCTGGTAAGAAGAACACTTTTTAATCAACAAGGAAAAGATGAACATGTCAACAGAAAAAGAGGCAAGGATGCAAAGAGAAAGTGAAGCAATTTAGATTCTTATTGAGCACCTGAAGGGAAGCATGTTCTCATTCATAATTTTAAATAAGTGATAACTTTATACTCATATGACTCCGTGAAGCTATAGAGATCATCATCACCTGTTTGGGAGGACATGGGGAAACAGCTGTCCTATACAACCACCATCCTTTAAAATGGTCAGAACTTCTCTAGGGAGCACTTTGGTAAGATCTATTCGCACTGGGAGTGCTCAAACCATTCGGCCGAACAAGCTTGCCCCTGTAACCCTTGTACAAAGACACCCCCCATGTGCTCAAGGACATATGTGTGAGACTCCACATTTCAGCATGACCAATGTGTGGACAATAGTAATGACCCCAAAGTTCATCAGTAAGGAAACAGTCAAGTATCGTGAAACATTAGGAAGGATAACGTTACTACACACAGTTGACAAGGAACAATGTCTAAGACACATTGCTAGGGGGTGGGGGGAGATCTAAATACAAATCACATTAATAATCTAATCTCTGTTCTCTGAAAAATATTAAAAATAATAAACATATATATTTGTGTATAATTTAAGTAAAACTTGTCTATAAACAAATGGAAAAAAGGAGGAATCTGTACCAAACCTCAACAATGGTTATCTTTGGGGGAGGACTTTCATTTTCTACATTATGTATTTCTGTAAAGTTTGAATCTTTATAATAAATGCATATTAGCTTTATAACCAGAAATAAAAATTAAGTAAAAAAAATATGTGTGTGTGTGTGTGTGTGTGTGTGTTTCTACAAAACCAACACCAAAGGAATCCCACATTTACAATACGTCAGACACCTTCCTCTTCGATGAGGCCAGGGTCCTTCTCAGTCTCAAACTCTGCTGCCAAAAAAATGGCTCTTTCTTCCTTTAGAGATACAAGATACTTGTTAGAAGGCACTGTTTTAAAAACAGAGATGTCGTATCTATTCATTTTAATCATTAGCTCTTTCACCATTAGCTAATGACACCACACGCAATCTCGGTGTTCCACCAGACAGTGTATACCCAAAACAAGTTCAGGGTCACTCTGGTATTGCATCTCACTCTTCTGACATCTTCTAAGATCTTTAGGAGCGGGTGGAAGGAATGTTTACCCCTGGTTACAAACAATGCTGCTGACCTGGGGAGAGGGGAACTAGGGCAGAGGAAGGTGGGCTTCCCCAGCTGTCCCCTACTCAGGGTGGGGGAGTACTGCCTCACAGGCCTTGATGGGGCAGCTTCTGGTTTTCAAGATTCCCAGTATTTGAGAATGGGACTAATAGACAAGGAATTTAAAATTTGTTACCAGAAAGCTCCCATCGAATGTGCTTCCACACATAGAAAATAGTTCATTTTTCCAAGAACTTGCTTAAAAGTCCAATTTTGGGGAATTGATACAGATTGTCCCATATTAGTTTCTTCAACCAGAGGAAATTTCAGAATTCTTCCTTCCAGCTCAGCAGAGCGAATCCACAAATCTACTGCTTCTGCAAAAGGAGGACAAAGATCCTCCTGGGGCCGCAGAATTCGGCAGATTTTCCTTAGATTCTCAGGGCAGCCAATGGCTCCAGGACAGGACACCAAGCCAAGCGTCCCACAATGGCAACTAGCCACCTGACTCACATGCATCAGAGCAGTCTCAGGCGGTTCAGGAAGAGAGGACTTGGCATCACTCCACTTGCCAAATCACCAGAAAAATAAGATATTTTTTCAACAATAATGGCTCGTGAGCCCAGGGTTTGGGTCCAGCCCATCAGGTCAGCACCCAGTGCCCCCCGCATTGTGGGGGGTGGGGGCCATCAGGAAAGGAACATCTCTCTGGAAGAAAATGGTACCACACCTGAGTCATCAGCCCCATGCTGACTGGCCACCTGCGTGTCATTGGGAAGTCTCGGCAACTCTCCAGAGGCTCCCCCACAAGTTATTGGTTTCTTCTCAAATCACCACAAACAAATCCTGGAAGACGGGCCACGAGGAGCCAGTGTGCCATGAGGCACCAGGGGGTGGCTGGAATGCTACCCGCTGGACTGCTGCTGCATGGGGTCCCATCCAATGTGGAGGGGAGGAAGGGAGAGATGGGAGAGAAGGGAAGAAGGAGAAGGGAGAGAAAGGGAGCCTCCTCCCTTTCACACTGTCCGTGGGCAATGAACCTTTCTTGGGGTCAGTCTGAAGCTTTCACATTTGGTCCAGCAATTGTACTAGAAATTTATCAACAGGAAAGAAACACAACTATCTGCAAAAAAAGAAAGAAAGAAAGAAAGAAAAAAAGAAAGAAAGAAAGAAAGAAAGAAAGAAAGGAAGGAAGGAAAGAAAGAAAGAAAGAAGGAGCTGCAAGAATATTTATAAATAGCATCATTCATAGCAGAAGAACATTCTAAACAGCTCCGACATCCAAGCCTGGGGGCCTGGATCAATGAATGATGTGCAAGTTATCACAGCCAGGTGTAGAAGGAAACACGATGGCCGGGGAAGGAGATCCTGACACACCGTCAGGGAGAATGCAACTCGGCGGCCACACGGGTGCCCAACTGGACAGGAGGAACCCAGTGTGAACAATGGTCCCCTGGCAGGGAGACCCGGGTGTTACAGTTTCTTCTGTTTGCTTATCTCTGTTTTCTTTTTCTTTTTTTTTTTAAGTTTATTTATTTATTTTGGCAGAGAGAGGGGCAGAGAGAGAGGGGGAGAAGGAGAGAAAAAGAGAGAGAGAGAGAGAGAGAGAGAGAGAGAGAGAATCCCAAGCAGGCTCCACGCTCCTAGCCACACGGAGGCTCGATCCCATGAACCATGAGATCATGACCTGAGCCGAAATCTAGAACCAACTGAGTTCTAACTTATCTCAGGCATCCCAACTTATCCCTATTTTCTAACACAATGAGTTTGCAGGAATGGGATAACTAATAAGAAAGTTTTTAAGATAAAAATATTCTCTCTTGCCAAAAACTGCTTTAACACTAAACTACTGAATTGAACCATAGGAAATTGCTTATAATTGACCACTTCTGACTTAACAAAAATAGCAGGTTCATACAGTTCAACTTGATGTTGTCATAAAATCCAGGTGAGTCGTAAGACCTGTGGGAATCATTCCTCTGACTGACTCCGGGACATGTGAGGGGCCCTGACTTGCACAAGGTCCCCAGGGGTGTAGGTACCCTTTCTACCACAAGCCGCAGCACACAGCCTCACCTGTCCCACACCTCCCATGCGTGCTGGATCCCACAGCGACGCATTGCACACGTCATCTCTCTCATGACTCGTGCCATCTTGCAAAGCAGTTGTCACCTCTGGCTACAAGGGGAGGAGCTGGACGATGTGCCCGCCACTGCCCAGCCGGGCTTCAGGGAGCAGACTGAGTCCCAGGGAGGCCCTTACAATTCTCCATAAACCACAGCCATCCTGGCTGGCTATGCCCATTTGTAGAACAGCAGGAATCCTAACCAGGCTTCTCCCTCCCCTGGGGGATCCTCCTTTCCCTTTCTCCTGTGCCTCCCCCAAAAATATAGGGAGTGATGCTTAGGTACATTAGAGAAGATGAAATTACCCAAAACCAGGGGTTCAGCTGTCAGGCAGATCTGTTCTCCAGTATCCCTGACAGCCAGCCCCTCCTACTACCTACTTGGTGTTGGCCATGAACCCTCAGCACCAGCCCAGCCCACAGAGACACAGCTCCTTTTGCCTCCTCACTGGACCATCAACCGTACTCACATCAGCTTTGGTCCACGTTGCCTTCTGTGACCAATGTTACCCCAAAAAATGGCCTCTGGTCACTAACTGTAAGTGACCAAGGGGTAGATGAGGGGAGGACGGCAGTTCAGGAAATCAACACTTGATATGCTTTCCTTTTCCGGCACACATAAGAAGGAAGCAGAAGGAAACTCTGCTGTCCAGTCGTCAGACGGAGGGAAGCTGGCCCGCATGCTCGTGAGTTTCCTGGATGGGCTTGGCTCACCTGGGGGAGGTCCCCAGCACCCAGGCAGATCACATCTGAGACACTGCTATTTTCAAGCACCCAAAAATGCAGGGGCATACAAAAATATACATTCCAAATTCAAAACTGAACTTTCCCCCCAGTTTTCCTGCAGACAGTAAGGAAAGAGGACCAACAGGGACGACAAAGCCAAGAGAGTCTGGAGCTGGCTGAGGAGCAACAGCAAGGCTCAGACTTTACTTTTCAGAACAGTGTGAGACCTACAGGAAAACTGAGCAGGCAGCAGAGTTTCTGTATACCCTAACATCCTGTTTCCCATTAATGTAAGATCGCTAACTTCCTACATGAATGTTCTACCTTTGTTACTGTTAATGAACCCCACAAGCACAATGCACTACTGCTAACTAAAGTTCACACTTTATTCATATTTCCTTAGTTTTTACCCCATGTCCTTGTTCTGTTCCAGGATCCTAACCAGGACACATCGCGGTTCGTCATCATGCCTCCTTAGGTTCCTCTTGGCTGTGACAGAGTCTCTGTTTTTGATTCATCAGTGTTAAGGAGTCCCAGGCAGGTATTTTACAGAATGCTCCTCTGTTGAAATCTAACTGCCATTTTCCTTATGATCATATCAAAGTTATGGGTTTGGGGGAGACAGACCACAGAGGCAAAGTGCCATTTCCATCACATCCTATCAAGGGCGCATACAGTCAACATGACTCATCACCAATGCTGTTGACCTCAACCACCTAGCCAAGGCGGTGATGGTCAGGTTTCTCCACTGCCAAGTTACTGTTTCCCTTTCCATCTGTGCTCTCTGGAAGGATATCACCCAGTACAGTCTAGCTTGGTATACACACCCCTATCACCTTCTGATTTTTATTAGGCAACCTCAGAATGACCATCTCATTCCGGCATGTATCTTCCTCCCTGCTGCCTCCTTGAAGGACCCCTTTGACCCTTTATTCTTTTTTTTTTTAATGTTTGTTTATTTCTGAGAGAGAGCGATAGCACAAGCAAGGGAAGGGGCAGAGAGAGAGGGAGAAACAGAGGATCCAAAGTACGCTCCTCACTGTCAGCAGAGAGCCCAATGTGGGGCTCGAACTCACAAATTGTGAGATTGTGACATTAGCCGAAGCTGGATGCTTAACCAACTGAGCCACCCAGGCACCCCTGACCCTTTATTCTTATATCCACTGATGATGACATCCCCTGCCCAACAACAAACTCACCAAATCAAAAGCCCGGAGGGCAGAATCCAGGCTTCACCACAGTTTCCTCTGTGTGTGTGTGTGTGTGTGTGTGTGTGTGTGTGTGTGTGTGTGTGTCAGAACCCATCATGAGGCTTTGCATACCACACACATGGAAATACTCACCCCTGAGCTGTGCCAATGTCCCCAGGGTGGCCAGGCCACTGGGAGTAGTCCTTGGGCCAACACAGGCAGGGTGTGCTTCTGGCAAGAGTCCAGCTCCATCGCTCATTGTCCAGGGCCAAACCTGCTACAGGCCCAGGCCCGCCCCCAACTCCTTCCACCCTCCCCCCACAACGGAGCACCCCCGTCCTCAGGGAGCTCTCCATGCAGTAGGATGAGAAGCTTGTAGTATGATGCCAGGTGAATGATAAGTGCCAAGAGAAAATAACATCAAGCAAAAGGGGAGAAGGGGAGATGCATTTCAGACAGGGATACCAGGGAGGCCTCTTCACTGAGAACAGATCTCAGAAGCAGCACTGAGAGAAAGGAGGGAAGAGTTAGGAAGCTATGTCTGGTCCAGGAGAAAGGGGACAGGAGGCATGAGGAGATGAGGGAGCTGAGGAGTTGGGTTCTGGGCCACCCAGCTCTCTCCCCAGCCTCATAAACAAAGTTTCCACACCCTGGGATGGAGATACAGCTGGAGAGCGCTCATCCAGGACTCAGAGAATCCACGCTTCTAGACTTCTGATCTACACCACCACACACAGAGAACCTGCTCCTAAAATCTCAGTGACGCCCCCCACAACAAGCAGAAGTGCTCCCCACATCACGAATACCAGCCAGAACCAGTGCAGCAGGGTCCTACTGCACCAGGCTGGCTCCCGATGGACCCAGGCCCCATGGACCCCAGGCTCTGCCTGCCTGGGAACATCCCTCAGACATCCCTTCTGGCCCTCTGGTCATGTGGAAGAAGCCACCATACTGTTCCTGGCACAGGAACAGGGCGCCAAAGCGAAGGCAAGGACACACATGGAACCTCCAAGCCTGCACAGTCACGCTGTCACATGTCACCAGTCTGCCTCCTCCTTTGCCATCTCTGGAGAGCAACTGCGGAAAAGACCACTGGAGGAGGCTGGTTATATAATGTAGTCTCAGGGACAGAGCCTCTCAGCACAGCAGGGGCACAGCCCATACAGAGTCGAGAGGGATGAGAAAGAACTCACGGGTGGAAGGGGTAGGAAAAACAGGCCAGGGAGAGACACGGGCAAAGACAGCAGGGACCTCTGGGGACCTCTGTGTGATGGGCAAGGTGGCCTGGAGGGTGCATGGGCACACGATGGGAACCTCCACCTGGATTTCTGGGCAGACCCAGAGCTCATACACACCATTTTTCCACTCTGTCTTCTTAAGTCTCTTGGATTTCCTTCGTGCCCACCTGAAAGTGCACAGCATCCGACACTCAAACACCTGGGTTTCTTATTTGCTTGTTTGCTTTTTAAAGTTCATTTATTTATTTTGAGAGAGAGAGAGAGAGAGAGAGAGAGTGTGTGTGTGTGTGTGTGTACGAGCAGGAGAGGGGCAGAGAGAGAGGGAGAGAGAGAGAATCCCAAGCTGACAGCATGGAGCCCAACACAGGGCTCAATCCCACAAACCGTGAGATCATGACCCAAGCCAAAACCAAGAGTCAGACTTTTAGCTGACTGAACCACCCAGGCACCCCAACACCTGGGTTATTTGTGTCTGGTTTTAAGAGCACAGCTGCCTTCATATGCAGGGATTAAAACTCATTTCATCTAGATAACTTACCCATGATCAATTATATGCATATAGATCTTAGCATCCTACTTGGGTTTATGTTCTCTGATTTCATTTAGAAAATACAGTTGGAATCTAAATATTAATAAGCACTTGTTGGAATAGCAAAACTTCATTATCTCACATTAAATGTAATCTTGATTTCGATATTACTGTTCCAGCAGTAAAATAAGCCATGAGTCAGTCAATTGAAAGTCCTCCTTGAAAATCTCAAGATGATGTACTGCTCTTTTTTTCCCCAGGTTTTATTGAAGAATATGTACTGAAAAGTTTCGTATCATAAATTGGAACCCACCCATGCAAACCACTGCCCAGACCAAGACACTTATGGCAAGACTCAACCACACTGTTGCACACACGTCTAGAATGTCCACTCTCAGCTTGCTCAATGGTTTTCTGCATGTGAGTAAACCCCGTGTGCTGGGTGAGTATGCTGCCGATGGCATCTGGATTGCATGCAGTTTGGCAATGACAGCCACGCTGTGGAGGACACTCTCGCGCATGCCTCCTGATGGCCGCCATAACAAATCACCACAAAATGGAGTGGCTTAGAACAACACACATGTTGGGGCGCCTGGGTGGCTCAGTCGGTTAAGCGTCCGACTTCAGCTCAGGTCATGATCTCACAGTCTGTGAGTTCGAGTCCCACATCGGGCTCTGTGCTGATGGCTCATCAGAGCCTGGAGCTTGCTTCGGATTCTGTGTCTCCCTCTCTCTCTGCCCTTCCCCTGCTCACGCTCTCTCTCTATGTCTCTCAAAAATAAATAAACGTTAAAAATTTAAAAAAAAAACAAAATACACATGTATTCTCTCACAGCTGTAGAAACCAGAAGACTGAAAGCAGCTCCACTGGGCTAAAATCAAGGTGTCAGCAGGGTCATGCTCCCTCCAGAGGCTCGAGGGGAGAACGCATTCCTCTCTTCTTCCACTTTCTGGGGGCCGTCAGCATTCTTTGACGTGTGGCCACATCACTCCAATCGCTGCCTCTGTGGTTACATAGGCTCCTTCTTTCCTCAAATCTCCCTCTGCCTTCCTCTTAGAAGGACCCCTGTGTCTGCATTTAGGGCCCACTGAGAAGAGCCAGATTTATCTCACCTCAAAATCCTTAATCACATCTGCAAAAGCTTTACCTTATAAATTAATGTTCATGGGCTTCTGAGATTAGAAACTGATTATCTTTAAGGACCAGTGATCAGCAGAGGGGCCACACACACATTTCATGTAGCTTCACTCAAGAGGGGGACTGCTGATCAGAGCGATTATGTATTTTTACCTTTAGCACGTACTATAAAACAGCCTTCCAAACTAGTTGTACAAATTTATACCCCAGTCAACAGCGAGAGTTCCAGTTGCTCCCCAACACCTGTTACTTTCTCTTCTTTTAACTTTAGCCATTCTGGTGGGCATATGATACCATATCGTGATGGTTACTTTAATGTGTCAAACTGACTAGGCCACAGGGTGCCCAGATTGACCAGTGTCTCTGGGTGTGTCTGTGAGAGTGTTGCTGGATGAGATTAGCATCTGAATCACTGGACTCAGTACAGTAGATGGTCCTCCCAACATGGATGGGCACCATCCAATCCACTGAGGGACTGGACAAAAACAAAAGGCAGAGGAAGGAGGAATTTACCCCTTTGTCCTGCCTCCTGGGACAGAGCAATTCTTCTCCTGCCTTTGGACTGGGGTTTATACCTCTGGCTCTCCTGGTTCTCAGGCTCTCAGACTCAGACTAAATGACACCACGAGCTTTGCTGGGGCTCCAGCTTCCAGATCATGGGGCGTCTCTACTTCCACAATCCCATGAGCCCATTCCTCATAATAAATACACACACGCACTCAGACACACACCCCTATCCTACTGATTCTGTTTTCTTTGGAGAACCCTGACTAACGCACATGTTTATAATTTATTTTGCATCTCCCTGGTGACTAATGGAGTCAAGTATCTTGCCATATGTTTATTGGATCTTTTTCAGGTGAAGTATCTTTTATCTCCTTTTTCTACTCAGTCATCTGCCTTTTTCCTATTAATTATGTAGTGTACTACTTTACGTCCGTACTATTCTAACTTTTTGTTAGAATATATTCCAAGAAGCACATGTGTCTGAAGGGAAAAAAATGTTTTTGGTGTCAGGGCCTGAGATGTGAGGTCCACCTGTGTCCACATGATCAGCTGACATAAATTCTGGACAACGAACGCCCATCATGGACTCCGGGGCTCTGTCAGCTTGCACTGTTTCTAGAAGGAATATTCAAGAGAGCCCAGGAACTGGGGTGGGTGAATTAAAAAAAAATCAGACCCAAATTCATGACTTCTGACTCCATGTACCTCCTTGAAACCAAAGCTAATTTCACTGCAAAGATGGCCATTAAGAAAGTAAACCCTAGACTGCCTGGGTGGCTCAGTCGATTAAGCGTCTGACTCTTGATTTCGGCTCAGGTCATGATCTTGCAGTTCATGAGTTCGAGCCCCGTATCAGGCTCAGCACTGCTGGTGTGGAGCCTGCTTGGGATTTTCTGTCTGTCTGTCTGTCTGTCTGTCTCTCTCTCTCTCTCTGCCCCTCCCTTGCTCTTTCTCTCTGTCTCAAAACAAATAAGTACACTTTAAAAAATAAACTCTATTTGTACTTCTACAAATATGTGTGGATTTTACAGGACTCTTCTGGCTCAGGAGACAGTGATGTCCAGTCCCTCAACAAAGACATTCACTGGTTCCCTGCTCTGGATGTCATGCATGAGCATGGACAGGCTGCTGTGCCACCAACATAATTATTTGATTTCTGCTGTGAAACAGATATTAAATGCACCGTGGGTTGATTTCTCTATCTCTGTAAAGGAAGAAAGCAGCTTTGGGAATCTGTCAAAGTGAACCACAGTGTGGTATCAGGTGCTTGATAAAATCGTCAGGAGAGTGAGCCCCCAGACCCCCTCTTCAGAGTGATGCTCAGTGCTACACCCCACTCTTCGCTGCCTAGTGCAGCCCCGTGGCCGGTGTGCAGGATAAGGTCAACACACAGGTACCAGGCCCCATCAAACGAAGCTTTCTCACAACAGATCACAATTTCTAAATAGCCCAATAGAAAGCAGTTTCCAGATACTGCATTTGACAGTAAGTAAAGGAGGAGACGTTAGCCAGCGCCCAAGCCTGGCCCGGCAGGCGGTGACAAGGGCCATGCCACAGGCCTCGGGGTAGAGAATGGCACTCACCCCCACGCTGTGCCAAAGCAGAAAACAGGCTGACCGCTCTCCAAACAGGAAAGCAACTGTAACAGATGTTTCTGGAGCCATCACAACCCAGAGGGAGAGCAGCCACTGCAGCCTATTCGAGCCTGAAAAGGAGAAGAGAGGGCACGGGTTGTGGGTGCCCTGGGGAGTCAGCACCACTGACGGGAGGTGTCTGGACCCAGCTCCCTGGCCACCGTGTACCTCAGCACATCCCCCATTCCTTCCCCTTCTCTCTGCCTGAAGCACGAGGGGTCAGTCCCCCTCTCTACAGAGGGCCAGAAAGCCACCAGGAGCTCTTGCAATATCCACCAGGCAAGGTTGAAGATGGCCATGTGGCAGGTAGGGCGGCCACTGCGGGCCAGGCTGAGGCAGCACCTGCCACTGTGACCTGGGTCCCTCTGGTCTTTCAGTGCTCGCTGACAACTGGAAACTAGGCTCCTGTTTTCGCGACCGTCCTTCCAGTAAGTCAGCAGAGCCGCAGAGGTTAACTCTGTGTGAGCAAATTAATAATGTGATTTATGGTTTGTCATGGATTTTGTCATTTTTGTAGAAGAACAGTGGCAATTTAATCTAGAAAGCCTGTAAATCTCTAAAGGGTAAAATTAAACATCCGCGCCAGCAAGGCTGGGACTTGGCAGCAGCAGCGGCCTCCTCCTACATAAGACGGTAGGGAGCGAAGGCCCTGGAGCCACACAGCTCTGAGAAGTGCCAGGATGGGGCCTCTCCCTTCTTCAGCCACACATGAGCTCCCGCACCACCCCCCCATGCCTCCCCACACACCCCTCCCAGCACCTCTAGGCGCCCCTCCCGGAACCCCTGCACAGGCCCTCCACATGCTCTCAATGAGCCCCTCTCCCATGTTCCAACTGGTTGTGAAGTCTGCTGATGGAAAACACTGTCCTAAAGATCTCTCAGCAAAGGGCATGTCATTTTTATCCCACCTCCTCTGCCCCCAACCCACAGCAAGGACGCCCCAGGGCCTCCAAAGGCAGCTCAAGGCCCTGGTGGTCAGGACATCCCTTCCGCCATCTCCAGCTCTGACTGGCACAAACCACATATGCCTGGTATCAAATACACAGTCCGTCCCTCCCCCCACCCTGCCCGCCATGTGCTCCACTCCAGGCTGGCCCTTCTGTCTGGAGGGTTCTTCTGGCCTGCACTCTGGAGAGGCAATCTCCCCTACTCTTCCAGGATGGGGTCCAGGACCACTCCCACCCACACGTGGGCTCTCGCTCTCCAGTCTGTGCCTTGGACCCAGAGCCAGAATCGGGGGCTCTGATGCTATCCCACATTCTCCAGCAGCCCCTCTCTGCTCCTTCTCTCCTGACTTCACCCAGCTCCAGACAGGGCTCGGGAAAGACAGAACAGAGCATGTGTTCAGAAAAAAACTGTTGAGTGGATGGATGGATGGATGGATGGATGGATGGATGGAGCTCCCAGCAAAGGGCTCAGGGGTATCTATTGTGGAGGCACCTGTCCCCAGTGCCTCCACTGCAGAGCCCCTACTTATCAAAGGGGGGTGAACGACAGGTATATGACACAGCAGGGTGAGGGGCTGCCATTTAAGTGCCCCACACCCCACTGCTTCTATCAATAAGTAAGCCATCCTACATGATAGATAAAAGAACAACACATACAGAGAGTTAAGGCAGGGTTCCCACAGCTAGCATGGGGGAGAACACTGCCATATCCAGAGGTCCCCCCCAAGGCAGGTACAAGCATGAAGCCGATGCAAGCCAGAGGTGCCTCTGCCTCTGCGGGCATCACATCAGTCTAGCAGCACCAGCTCACCGCTGATTAAGCACAGACCAGCCTGTGATCAAGAAGAAAACCATTACTTAATGAAATGCAATTAATTTAGAAGCCGAAATCTGTTAAAGCCCAAAGGACAGACACAATCAGGAGTTCTTGGTCTGGAGGGGCTTCTGCTCTCAGAGCTTCCAACCCAAGAAACACCTCAGACACGTCCCCCCAAGAACCAAAGGCAGATGGCACTTCCATCCATACGTTGGCATGCTCCCCTCCAGCACCCAAAGGGCAGAGAAAGGCCATAAGCAGAATCTTCACAGTACACGTACACAAAGAAGGCGCATCTGGTAGGGGCTGTGGGTCAGGCTTATCCCACCACTGCTCCCTGGAGAAACAGCCATCCACACGACCAGCCTGCCTCAGGGACGCAATCTGGCAGTCAGGCCAGGTGGGCAGCGTTGGGACTCGTGGCCGGGATCAATTATCCATCAGTCGGTCAGCTGCTGGCCTTCACTGTTACCAGCCAGCACCAGCTAGGGACCCAAGGTATTCCTGGTGTCTGAGGCCCATCAGGCAGGCTGGAGAGAAACACACATGCACTCTCTCTCTCTCTCTCTCTCTCTCTCTAACCCTGGTGACTGGCACTGATCAAGAGAGCACTTTACTGTAACAAAATGCTCGCCCACATCTTACCTCGCTTCATCTTCATTACTCAGTGTAACTCGGCGGCTGGTGAGGAAGGAAGCACAGACCTACGTGGTGCCCTTTTAAGGAGGATTGAAGTCTGAGCAGTAGCGTTCGCTGGCTGTTTGGAGGCAGACCGGGGCTTTCTAGAGCTCCCAATTCCTAACACAGGCCCCGCTCCTACTCCACCCCACCCATGACAGCTGTCACCAGCTCTGGATAATACGGACAGATGTTAGAGCACATGGCTCACTTATTGCACCAAAAGACCAAGAAACGTAAACTGTGTTTTATTTGAACAACGCACACACTTGCTGCCAGAGGGACCTGAGAAATCCATCATCCCTAAATGCACGCGTTCATTCAGTTAATGGGTCTCCTGTTATTGAAACAATGGATTTTGCCAAGACAAGTGATCATCAAACCAACAGGGAAAAACAATACACTATATATTTTTTATTAAATTAATGATGCATACAATTCAGAGAAATTCATTATTTAGAGCTACCTTACTGGGGAATCAATTCCTGGAATATAAAACCAATCAAATTTTAAAATATAGATAGATAGATAGATTACATATACCTAAATATATATAGAAATGTGTATATATTACATATAGATTTATCCCAACTAGGAATTCGAAATGCAAATATTGTTCTCCTCACTATTTACTTATTAGAATTTTCAGAACAAGGGCCTGAGCATTTCAGAGCCAAGTGACTCTCTGCACAATTAATTCTTGGGACAGGAAGTGCAAAGAATCCACGTGCAAAAAGGAAAACAGCTTACAGACCCACCAACAGCGTTAGCTGTTTTGCTGAGTGGCAAGCTCCCGATCCTCTCACTGTCCCCTTGAAGGGCCCCGGGTCATCTGTGACATGCCCATTTTACTCTCCAACTGCCAACTAGCGCTCACACCCCACTGGTCACGACTATCAGAGTCTCTAAGCACATGTTGAAAATTAACCCTTGTGGGTATCACATGAGTGGTCATAAACCCTACTCACACCCACTCAGTTTAAAAACTCAGTATGATAAGAACTAAGCCGCAGTGGGATGGGGAATTGGGAGAAGAGCACAGGCCTTGTACCCTCTCCAACTGAGGCCCAAATCCCAGCCTGGCTGCGTTGCAGGGTGCTCTTGGGCCAGTCACAGCCCCCCGGTCTTTAGCCTTCTTGTTGCCAAGATGAGACAACAGATCTGCCTCTCGGGTGGGAAATTATTTAAAACAGCAAACACCAAAGAAAAGAACTCAACACGCAGAAGTGCCCACCAATCGTGTGCTTAATTGGGTTGGTTTCTCCATCGAAAACCACCTTCAGATGGAATGCTTCAGTTTTCAGAACCCCACCAGACGAAAACATTTTCTCCGTCAGTAGATGCAGGAAACTCAACCGCATGTTTTTTTGCTTCTTCATTTTGATCTTTCAGAAACAAAACAACAGATGTAGCACTTAACCTGAGAACAGCACTTTAGAGTTTGCGAAACACCTACGCTACATTCCCTTATATGGCTACAGTTGAAACTACCAAAACCTGACCCTTCGAACTCCCCAGTAAAATAGGAAAATCCACAATAGGCCTGCAGGCCACACAGGACCCCACAAAGCCCTGGATGTGGTAAAGATATCTCACCTCAGCTCAATCTTGGGGCTCATTTGTGCCTCCAAAACAACCACAGGCAAGAGGTATAATGTAAGTATGACAGATGCAAAGAAAGACTCCCAAGGCCAGTGACTTGTCCAAGGTCCTGGGGATTAGTCGCAGAGGCAGGTTCTCTGACTCCAGTTCTCAGTACTCCAAACCCCATCCTCTTTCCCAACCTCATGCTGCCTTCCTCCTTATAAAGCCAATGCACCTTCCCAAGCAAGGCCACGGCACAGGCATGGAGAATCAGGCGGGAGGAAGTCTTCTGGAATGGAAGGCTGGCAAACGGGGGCAGGCAGGGCTGCTGGGAGCCCTGAGATGCCGGGTCTGACGTAAGGTACAAGACAAGTTTAGAAACATCCAGATGGAGGAAGAAGGGAACCTGGGCACGGGGATGCCTCATTCCCAGCGCCTCTATCTCCCAGGTGACTGTGGGGATAAGGCAGGGCTGGCTCTAGCAATGGGAACAGCCCCACTGCACACCATCCAAACAACCAAGAATCCAAAAAGGAGTTTCTGTGAAGAATCAGAACACCCACTCCTTGGGCCGGCTTGCCTTTCCGTGTCATCTCCTGGCCTATGTGAAAACACGCCTGCACTGCTCTTTCCTGTCTGCCCACCGAGCACAAGGTTCTGTGCAGTGTTCTAGGAAGGATCCACCGACCGTGAATACAAATGTGACTAATGTGACTTCAGCTCAGTTCCAGCCCTGGGTCTTGGGTAAAGGACAAGCAGGGAGGCTGAAGGGAAGAAGGCCACTCCTGGGGGTCTCATTCATTCATTCATCCCCCACGTAGCACTGAGGGTCTATGAGGTGCCTGTCACTGTCCTAGCTGCCAGGAATACGCAGAAGAAAAAAGTCTTTACATTGGAGGGGTAAGAGTCGATAAAACAACAACAACAACAAGAGGCTCTGGGTGGCTCAGTCAGTTAAGTTTCTGACTTCAGCTCAGGTCGTGATCTCATGGTTCATGAGTTCGAGCCCCTCATTGGGTTCCATGGTGACAGCGTGGAATCTGCTTGGGATTCTCCCCCCACCCCCGCATCTCCCCCACTCATGCTCGCTCACTCTCACTCTCTCTCAAAACTAATTAAACTATAAAAAAAAAACAGTATGTAAATAACAAATCAAGTGTTAAGTACTAAGAAGAAACACAAAGCAGGGTTAGCAAGAAATGGGGATGCTAATTTACATAGGGTACACAGGGAGCTGGCACAGAAACAGAGAACTGAAGTAAGTGAGGGAGCAAGCAAGTTGGACATCTGAAGGAGGCCATTGCCAAGGAGAGGGAACAGCAGGTGCAAAGGCCCTGAGGCAGGCATGATCTTGGCAAATTTGAGAACCAGGAGATAAGAGGAAAAGAGTCCACATTTAGCTGGGATCATCAAGGATGGACACAAGGGCCCCAAGCCAAGGTGACAGGCAAGGACAGGTGGGAACAACCCAGGGCAAGCCTGGGCAGTGATCCTATCTGCATCTTAGAGGGACCATGGCTGGGAGCAAGGAAGGAAACTTGAGAAAATCAGACCAAGGGATGTGGGTATGGGGTGGGCTCTGGGAACACACTGAGAGCTTGAGCAAAGAACACCAAACCTGACCTGGGCCCCAGCTGCCAAGGGGCAACCCTGTAGCCCAACTTAAAAACCCCAGAGCCAGCCAAGAAATCCTAATTCACAGAGCAATGGCACCCACCAACATGTAGGTCTCCCACGCAGACTGGGGATCCATGAGCCCCATGGAGAGAGCCTGGTTTTGTGACCTTGAGGCTACTGTCCTCCCTGGGCCCCCTTGTGTGTCCGAGAGAGGACAGGGAGAGAATGAATTGACTTCAGGAAAGGCAAGGGAAGACAGCCCACGCCAGCTGACTCAGCCTGTGCCAGCAGGCTCCTCGGAGACACAAACTGGACCCAACCCAGGTGGTGGGCGGGGGACACAGAGAGGGAGATGGAGCCACAGAAGCCTCCCTGTGGCACGTGGTCCAACCACCAACAAGCACCTGGGCCGCCTTTTGGTGAGCAATCATCAGATGGGACTTACGTTAGGGACTGAGCTGCATGACAGTCAGTGCCTACACCTCCCCATTCGTCACTACCACCTGGCAAGGGCAGAAGTATTGGCACCCTGGGCTCTCTCTCCCTCTTTCCATTCCTCTAAGGCTGAGCTGCAAAGCAGGCATGCTGGTTTCTGCAACTTGTTCCAGAAGGTCCTTGAGGTCAGCTGCTGATGTGTTCAGGGTCTCTGTGCCCACCTGCCCCTAGCCCTCTCTGACTCCCCTGCCATTAATGGTTTCTCCAAGAGTTCCGACTATGGTATCACCAGAGGCCCTCACCTGTTGAGTCACCAGGTCCAGCAAGCGGAGCCAGGATAGGGAGGAGCCGAGACCTAGGGGGTCCCCATGCGTCTCTCCCCCAAGACAAGCCACACAGCCACCCAATCCAAACAAAGCCCAGACCGATGCCAACCTCCCCATCCAATGTGTTTTTTCTCTGAGTTCCTCAGTTGTGTCTAGGAAACATCAAGGTGTTTTAGTGCTCTGTCTCAGCTTCCAGGGGTGCGACTGGTGTCTTTTACAATTATCTTTTATTTTTATCCAGCATTTCTTAGCTCGGTTGGCAAACTGAATTATTTATGCACCTCCATTTCACAATCCATCCCTACCAATTATTCCTGTGAAACTAATATTTTATATTTAAAAAGGCGGGGGGGGGGGAGGGAGAGATAGAACGACTCAGGGGATGATCATGCAAACAAGTTAATGAGCCACACTCGGCCCTTGGGCTTCCGAGGAAACACGTGCCAGGGAAGAGAGTAAGAAGTTGACCACCACCACCACCTTCACTCTCCTGACAGCTCCTACCCCACCTCCTCTCTCTCTCTCTCTCTCTCTCTCTCTCTCTCTCTCTCTCACACACACACACACACACACACAGACACACACACCCCATCTGGTTCAGCCTGCACATATCCCAGGCACAGAAGCCCAGTACTCTGGAGATGGAAAGGCAGGCAGTAGGAGGAGGGGCACCGCAGTGTTCCCTAACAAATGAAAGAGGTCTGGAGAGACAGGTGCCCACAGAAGACCCTGGCAATGCCCCACCGCTACTGCCATCACCAGACGCAAGCCCAGCTCTGAACACCACTCCAAGCGCCTCCTGGCCACTGCTGGGGGCACCCCTTGGAGAGGCTACCAGCTCAGGGAGA
Source organism: Paguma larvata (assembly GCA_030068075.1). NCBI lineage: Eukaryota > Metazoa > Chordata > Mammalia > Carnivora > Viverridae > Paguma > Paguma larvata. The sequence goes on along the minus strand of CM057827.1, from coordinate 121,332,080 downwards.
TGACCACCAGCAAGCTCCAACCGGTCCACTGACTTCCTGGACACCGCCCAGAGTCTCAGCAGCCCCCACGCCCATGTGGTCCTTCATTCCGAAGACCCTCTCCAGCACAGGCTGTGGATGCAAGCAGCAGAGACAGCCACCTGGATGAGTGGACACAGGGTAGGACACCCTGGCAGCTCTGAACTGAGAAACAGGACCATGCGCCTTGCATGGTGGCAGCTGCCCCCAGGAGGAGGAGAAGCCCCCACCACCACCTCACCAGAGGGAGGTCTAACCCCGAGGCTCTGGGTACCCACGGAGTACCTCAAATGTGTACCTCAGGAAAAGTTGTCCCGCTTCTTCTCCAGAAGCTTGCAGATCATCATTTCTAAAACCACTGTTCTTTCCTAAAGCGAGGTTGGGGGGGGGGGGCGAATCCCAGAAAAAGAGGGCAGAGGCTGAAGAGGCCAGGGATGTTCATCCACCCACAGGAAGAAGTGCTGGGATGGGATTCCCGATTTGGGGTACTTCACCGCCTGCATGGCCATTTGTGAGTTTGTTTTAACCGCAGATTTGAGTCCGTCCCCTGTCAGGCAGTAAACGAACAGATCTGAAAAAATTAAGTCCTCCTTCTGCAAGTAAATACGAAGTTAAGACTAGCAGGTTCAATCTCAGCCTCCGCGCACAGCGAGGCTCAGACAGGGCGGGCCCCTCGCGAGCACCCTCCAGACCCTTCCTAGGCGCCCGGCCCAAGGCAAGTTCGCCCCCAGCCCCGGCACACCGAGGCCCGCCGCCCGGCCCGCGCCGCGCAAAGCCCGGCTTGGGGGGCGGGGAGCTCGATGTCCGCCGGGATCGTCGGTGGCCGGATCCCCCAGCAGCAACCTGGCTAGGCTGTGCCCGCCGTGGGGCAGGGGCGGACGCGAGTGGCCTATCGCGCCGCACCCCCAGCCCCGCGCCGGCGGCCCAGGGGAACCAGGGGGTGGAATTTTTAATTGAGGAGTTTTTCCCTCTGGGCCTCATTATAAAAGGAAATGGGAGGGGGCGAAGATCGGGGCTGGCCTTCCCGGGAGGCAGGGAACCCAGAAGCGACCCCAAACTCGGAACTTGCCCTGCACCGGTACTTGGTGTCGGCGCCAAGCGGGGCGGAGGAACGCACCAGCGACCGGTCCAGCCCGGCGAAACCGGAGCCGGCAGCCACTGCCGGCCAGCGCCCCTTGTCCGCGCAGGGTCGCCCCTTGCCGTGGCGCCCCCCGCCGGGGATGCATGAGCCTCCGGCTCGGCCTCGCCGCGCCCGCCCGCCGGTCGGAGGGGGCGCCGGTCCGCACCCCCAGACTCCACCGGCGCCCAGCCGCCCCAGTGCCTCCGGGTCCGGGGGGCAGCGCACGGGCCGCGGCATCCGCGCCCCGCCCCGCGCCCCGGCACCCCCAGCCCCAGCCCGGGCGCCCCCAAGCTGCGGCCGCGGCCCCCTGCTTACCTGGGCCGGGCGCGGGGCCGCGCGGGTCCACGGCCGCCCCCACCCCTCCGCCGCCTGCTCCGTCCGCGAGGCCGAGCGCCCGGCCGCCGCCGCAGCTCTTTGTGAGCCCGCGCCGAGCCGCACACCGAGACTGCTAATGAGCCCGGGAAGCTGAATAGCGGCGGGCGCGCCCCGGACGCGGCGTACGGCACGCAGGGCCGCCTCTGCCGGGCGCACGCGGCGCGGCCGCCGGGCGCTCCCCGCACCGGCCTGCGGCGGTCGCCCCGCGCCCCCGCCCCGCCCGGCCTCGCCCGTCGTCCCCCTACCTCGCCCCACCGCGCCCGGGAGCCGAGGGTCGGAAAACGCCCGCGGGCGAAACCGTGCGGCGGAAAGAAAGGAAGGACAAAGATGCGTTGGTGCCCAGCCCCCTCCCCGAGCCCGGAGCCGGGACAGTCGGCGGGGAGGGCGGGCGCACCTGGGGCCCCGGGTCCTTCGGGATGAGCTCCGGGACAGGGACCAGAGCCTGGGCTCTGGAAGCCGAGGCACCCCGACCGCCCCGGGCCCTTGGGGAGCACACAAATTCCTGGGCGCGTCCCGGACTTGCCGGATCGGTAGCCGTAGGGGTCTGGTCCTCTGGCGGGTTGAACAGGTGACGGCGAGCTCCACTGCGCCCGCACTCTGCCCCGGGCGCCGCGCTGCCCCCTGGCGGGCTCAGGAGCGCGTGCGGCGCTGCGGGGCCGTGGCGACCGCGCCCTGCTCGCCCTGCGCTGCCGCGTGCGGAGGCCTCAGGCGAGAAGCCCTCGGGGATCGCAGCCTCTCGGAAACCCCCATCTGGGAGGGGAGGCTCCCCCACCGCAGAGCCCCCAGTCGCGGGCTGCATTCCAGTTCTCCAGTCTCTTGTAACCACCCATCACCCTTGTTTATAATACCTTGTGCGACCTGAGACCTCCACTGCTAAACTCCCCTGCCTGGGGCCTGGCACGAGCCCCCTCTCTCCTTGCTATCCTGAATGCAGAGGACCCTAACTTCGTCCCTTTCCAGATACCCACACACATCCCAAGGAGCGTCGGTGATCCACCCCCAGAGTGTGAATAATCCCCCCTGAAGTCCTTGAAGGTTGTGTTGGAGACACTAGTGTCACCTTTGACCCCTCTGGTCTTTTCATTCAGTCCTGGGGCAGATGTAACCTGTGGGCTCTACCTAGATAAGTGCACAGGGTGCCTTGTATGCTCAGAGCAGATTCTCAGGTACCTCCTCCCCCATATCTTGATTACTTGCCTTCTGTTTTCTTTTCTCCTTGGGCTTGATTAGGGTGAAAATGAGGGGAACTGCAGAAGCAAGGTGCTGCCCCCGTGGGGAGAGGGGCTCTTTCGGCTCTGAGGGCCAAAGCTGAGACCCTGAGGAGAAGGGGCTGGGGAAAGCTAGACCCTGAGCCCGACTAGCACTAACAGCAGACTTGGTGTGGACTTCCTGTAGCTGTGGACAACCTTCCACTCCCCAAACCCCTCTCCCAGCCCAATAAACACAATGACCCAGAGGGCCAGAGCCTCCACTTAGAGAGGAAACTGGTGCTGGCAGAGCAGTTTTGTAGCCCAAGTGCCAAACAAAGGCAGAAAAGGCAGAGCCCAAAAGCAGGCCAGGAGCAGATTCCTGACCTACTGCCCCTTACCCCTTGCCCCTTGAGGTGAGCTTATCTCCACTATTTGTGTTCCACCTACTTAAACATTCTATTCATCTAGCCAACAAAAAGTTCAGCTACATCTAGCGTTCTAGTGCCCCAGCTTCACCACCACCACCCCCCACCCCCGCCGTTGAATGTCAATGACTGGATAGCAACAACTGGGAGGAAATGATTCCATAACCTTAAATGTCAAGTATGGAATACAAATGCTTTCATCTTCTTGACTTACTCCCATGTGGTCAAATCCTGTAGGAAACCAGACATCAGTGCCTAGAGATGACCTGCACAGCCTTGTGCATCTGTGGATAGGGGCGGGTGGCTAATTCTGCCCTGCTCCTTTCAACAACTCTCCTGGAACTCTTCCCATGGGCAGCCTCTGCGTCCACCACTGGGGTTAGACCCCATCCCTGCACACAGGAACAATAGTGGCTGATGTCCACACTCCACAGGGTCATAGGCACAGGCCTGCCTCCACCTAACTCAGGACTCCTCAATCTGGTGAGCTCTAGCCAACTGTCACTATTGAGAGAATCTTGAAAGGATTTTGGAGCAGGAAAGGCCTCTCTAAGTCTTTCACAAAACTAAAAAGCCACAACGTAAAAGATTGCTAAATTTGACTTCAGAAAACTTCCTGCATGGCAATCATCACCATAAGCAAAGTCGACACAAATCAGGAACAAAATACTATATTTGCAACTCAGATCACTAACAGTTAATTTCCCTAATATATACATCGCATCAAAGATAGTTAAGAAAAAAGAACAATTCAATAGAAAAGAAACAAAGATATGGAGCAAACAGTTCACAGGAAAGGAAATATGAATGACTTTGAAACATCTGAAAAGATAGCCTTCTTATTCATAAAAAGAAATGCAATTTAAAAATACACCTAGGGGTGTCTGGGTGCCTCAGTGGGTTGAGCATCAGAGTTTGGCTCAGGTCATAACCTTCAAGGCTTGTGAGTTTGAACCGCACATTGGGCTCTGTGCTAACAGCTCAGAGCCTGGAGCCTGCTTCAAATTCTGTGTCTCCCTCACTCCCTGCACATCCACTGCTCATGCTCTGTGTCATTCTCTCAAAAATAGATAAACATTACACACACACACACCTAAACACCGTAATTTTTACCTATCAGAGACCCAGGAGTGCATCAACACAATATATTCCAAGGCAAGGGGAAACTTTCACACTGCTCCTGGGAGTAGAAATTGGTACAACTTCTGTAGAAGAAAATTAGATCACTTCTATTGAAATTACATGTGCACAAGACCTTTGACCTAAAAATTTGGTTCCTAGAAATTTTTATAAACATATACTACGCACATGCAGATAGCTATAAGCAGAGTTGTGTTGTTTGTGTGGTAAATGCCTGCAAATAGCCTTGATATCCATGAACAGGGGACTGTTCAAAACGTGAGGGCACATCTATTCAAATTATATGCAGCCATAAAGGAGGAAACAAGGAAATGTGATGAATTAACATGGAACGTTCAAGATATATTGTTTAAAAAGAACAAAGAGAAGAAGGTGTGTGTGGAATGCCAATGTGTGTAAAACAGACAAGAGAGAAGTAGGAGCATATGCATGTTTGTATGCAATCATAAGCCTCTGTTGAAGGATCATAAAATCTAATAAATGTTGGTCATCTGTGGAAGGAACCTGGTGGCTAGAGCAGAAATGACAGAATGACCTTTCACTGATTATATTTTTTGAAGTATATAATATTATTTATCTTAAAACAAAAACTTGAATTATCTTTCATAACCATGATTCTTATCCCTTTATTTTTCTAATGTTTTATTTATTTTAATAAGAGGGAGACAGAACATGAGCTGGGGAGGCGCAGAGGGAGAGGAAGACACAGAATCAGAAGCAGGCTCCAGGCTCTGAGCTGTCAGCACAGAGCCCGATGCAGGGCTCAGACTCTCGAACCATGAGATTATGACCTGAGCTGAAGTCAGATGCTCAACTGACTGAGCCACCCAGGTGTCCTGATTCTTAACCCTTTAAAGGGTAACAGATTTCTGAAATCTCTGGTCCTTTCCCAAGGAGAAAAAAACAGACACTCTGATCCAGAAACTAAAATACTGCTATGACTGTAAGGTTGAACCACATGGCCATACTACCTACCGCCACTTGGTGGCAGTATTCATGAATTGCAAGCTTGGTGCCAACACCATTCAGACTATGGGATCTCCCCACCAGGACAGATTTCCTACAGGGCATTTATAAAGTGGAGCCAAAAATTTGTCATTTCCTCAGAACTTGCCATAACTTAGTTTTAAAAAAACAACACACACCTTCCTTATATAGGGCAGAAGATTGATGCTCTGCCTTACTGGCTGGGGAGGACATTCTCTTATAAAACTCCTGCATGACAGAATATTAATTTTTCTTCCTCAGCTGAGTGTATAAATGGGTTTGACTGATAAAGACATGTCTTCTGTCTATGGAGAGGGTAGAACAATTCATTTTCCATAAATTACCGCTAGGCCATGTTGGGTCTCCCTTCTCTTGTAATTTCACAGACTTGAGCTTTTCTTCCTTACTCCTTCAATTCTTCATCCCTGTATAGTCAAAGTCAAAGCCTTGAACTGGGAGCCAAGGGTCCTCAATTCTGTCCCAGCTAAGGTATCAGCCAGAAAAAGGCCTCAGGTCGATCGCCCCAAGTCTCAGTGGTATGGTTTCCTCCTCTGTTCAGGTAAGGAAGTTGGCCTCCAAAATCCCCAAGGTCCAGGACATATGAGAAGAAATGTCATCTAAACCACCCCTTGAGAATCTCTTCATTATTTTACCTTCAGGATTTAGGTCAGTGGGAAAACTCACCAACCTGTCACACTCTGTTTTTTTTGAGACCTTGTGCTTTACTTCAGAAGACACAGAGATAGGGTCACCAGGGTGGTTCAGTCAGTTAAGTGTCCGACTTCGGCTAAGGTCAAGATCTCACCATTCATGAGTTCAAGCCCTGCATGGGGCTCTGGGCTGACAGCTCAGAGCCTGGAGCCTGCTTGATATTCTGTGTCTCCCTCTCTCTCTGCCCCTCCCCAACTAGTGCTCTCTCTCTCTCTCTCTCTCTCTCTCTCTCTCTCAAAAATAAATAAATATTAAACAAAAATTGAGAAGACACAGAGACACATAGCGTGAAAACGCCTTGACAACCGTAGAAGAAAAATATCTTCCTAAAAAGGAAATAACATTGATTTTTTTTTTACTGATTTCAAGACACAGACTCTGCAACAAAATCCAGGCTTTTATAGCAATACATGGATTATTATAAACAATGAAACCCCAAGATTATTATAAACAATGAAACCCCTGGCTCCTGACCCTCCAGATCCTGGCCTTGGGAGCCACAGAGAAAAGTCTGCAGGAACATTGGAGCACGGCGCTTACGCCTGCATAGGACCTTTGAGGAGGGGCTCAGCATGTAGGTGCTGCTATGAGTCTGGGAAAAGCAGAGGTCTGTTGTTTCTATGAGAGAAGGGAGGGGAGATAGTAGAGATCGTGAGGTAAGGATGTAGTTAGTATGTATGGTGCAGATGGGAGGTAGATCATGCAGCAGAAAGAGCAGAGTGGGCCAAGTGTGATACAGTGTGGACAGTCATTTGAGCATGCCTAGTTATAAGGAATGGGACACGTCAGCACCAACAATCTTGGTGGGGGGCAGAAGATGGGCCAGATTGTGACAGGCACCAGTCTCCTCTGAAACCCTTTATTGCATGATATTGGTCAAGGGGAAAAGGCATTGGAGGTAGGTCAGTCTTCACAAGGAGGCGGGGCCTCTCGGTTAGAAAGAACTGTGACTCCAGCTGCTGTTCTATAAGATGCAACAGGAAGGAAGCCTCAGAGGGACAGGATGACCCAGATTGAAACCTGGAGGGGCATCTGCGATGGGACTCCAAGACTCAATCTGACAGTTCTAGAGAGGGCTGCTTTGGGCATATCCAGAGAGCATGTGTTTGGGGATGGGTGGCCAGGGATGGCCACAGAGTGGGGGCAGAGCCCACTGTGTGACTTCATCAGAGCGGGGACCAAGCTGGGCCAAGAGGACCAGCAGGACCCATCTTGAAGGCTCACGCCGGTATCGAGAAGCTTCTGCCTTCGAGGTCTGACCGCACCTGTTCTGGATCTGCTGAGCATTCGGAAGGGATCTGCACCCCTTCAGCAAGAACAGTTCCATACAGGATGCTGATAGGCAGACTGAGCGTTAATAATTAATAAGAAAAGGTAAATCAGCAGTCCTTCGATTTGTAACTGGTATTTGTGACATGGATGGTACGATAAGGTAACACACCCTCGGCTCCAAGCTATGGGGTTCACCTTTTTGTTCTTCCCTGAGCACAGATGCCATCAGATGTTTTGTGTAGCAATGAGTTGCCCTTCTTCTGGTAATGACCACACAGATGTTCCTCTGAGGAACCACACTTCCCTTATCCTCAGTCCCTGCAGTTTAGGAGAAGGGGCCCCTCTGGCCCACTCACCCCTCTTCCGTGGGGTGGGTACCTGGGATGGGCACATGAGTTGGGTCAACTCAAATCTGTATATTATTTCTCCCTGACTTTAGGGCTTACCTCTAAATAGGTATGTGACCCAAGTAAGTCCCTTAAGATTTAGTCCCGGGGTGCCTGAGTGGCTCAGTCAGTTAAAAGTCCGAATCTTGATTTTGGCTCAGGTCATGATCTCCCGTTTTCATGAGTGTCGGCCCTGCATCAGGCTCTGTGCTGACAGTGCGATGCCTGCTTGGAATTCTCTCTTTCTCTCTCTCTCTCTTCCCCCCCCCACCCCTTCCCCCACTCATGCTGTTTCTATCTTTCTCAAAATAAATAAAACTTTTTAAAAATTTTTTAGAAATTAGAAACAGAAAGATTTAGTCCCAGGACTTTTCCTGGAAATACTGCAAAAGAGACACCCTCTCCACTGAGATTGTATGCAGTAACAGCAATGGAAGCCTAGAGCTGCCAGGGCCCCCATGAGAATGGGGCCTGCTGGAGACAGAGGAAAGCAGGGCTGAAGAAAGCAGTGGGCCATAATGACCTCATTTGAAGCTCTGGATCTAGCCATGCCCGATCTCCCTGATGCTAGACTTTTCAGTTATGTAAGTCAGTTTGAGTTGAGTTTCTGTCCCCTGTGATTTTAATTGTCTTGTCTGATACAATGAGAATCATGAGGGTTCTTCATGGTGGTTGGCACCACCAAGTACTAGGAAGAAAGAGAACTAAGAGACTCCAGAAAAAGCAGTAGCATTTACTGTCACAGGGCCTATTTCACTTCCAAAAACAATCTCACTTGAGCACCCTGAGAACCTTGGAACCACATCTTAAAAGGAGCTTTAAAAACTGAGTACATAAAGCTTGCATAAGGAGAGCTCCGGGGAGGTTTTCAGAAAACTATCTTCTGTGGCTGGACGGGTTATCATATGGGGCACAGACCCATGCTGGGTAACAATGGGGTCCACAGTGGGGGGTTGCTGTAAGGAGCAGCTTTGCAATCATTGGTGGGGGGCTCTGCAAGGAACGTCAACGTTACATGGTGGCCCTGATGAGCCCACATAGGGACTCCAAGCACAACTGTGCAATGTGGCTTTTCCAGGGGCAGGCCCCGCAGTTGAATGACCTCACTCCAGGCTCAGAGTTCCCCTTGCCTTCAAACCTGTTGTCCTTGGTTTAGATAAGATAAACCACATTTCCCAGTCACACATCAGAACTTGGAGCCTAACCTAGGCGATTCTGCAATGACCTAGCAGTGTCTGGAGACATTCTGAGTTGTCATAGATGGGGCCAAAGTTGCTGGCATCTGGTGGCTAGAGGCCAGGGGTGCGGCTAAACAGCCACAATGCACAGGACAGCTCCTCACACAAAAAACGATTTGGTCCAAGCCAAGATGTCAATAGTGCTGAGACTAAGAAACCCTGCTATATTACCTTCTAATGTGCCCATTTATCTACATGAAGAAAATCTTATAAATACATAAAAGTTAATCACATGCAGGGAATGACTTAAAATAACAAAAAGCCATTACTATATTCCCATGGCATAGGAAGATGGGAAACCAGGCAGTGGCAGGGCTATGGCCCCAGACTTTAGGCCTGGCCCAAAAGAAGCCTGGCCCATGGTTAGGGCAGGGTCCTCCTCATAGCCAGCCCAGTCGTCCTGACTGGTAGCTCCAGAGCAGAGCAGTGACCCTTGTGAAGAGCTGCCCCCCACCCCCAGACAGAGGCCTAGAGCCCACCATCCCACATCTAGGTACAAACGCGTGGGGCACCTTGCTTGCTCAGTCAGTTGTGTCTGACTCTTGATGTCAGCTCAGGTCATGATCTCACATTTCGTGGGTTCGAGCCCCACATCGGGCTCTGCACTGACAGCATGGAGCCTGCTTGAGATTCTCTTTTCTCTCCTTCTCTCTCTCTGCTCCTCCCCACTCCACTCAAAATAAATAAATAAATAAAAAATTTTTTAATGCAGGCTCAGCGCCAGAGGAAGGAACTGGTTCCTGGCATGTTCATTGACTCCTTTTCCACAAGCATGATTGATCTCCTGCTCTGCTGGTTGAGGTCCCACGGTCCTAGTTTGGCAAAGCCTGATGACAACCTTGACCCCTGCATTAGGGGCAAGGTGATAGATAGATGGTTTGCTGGTGAGGAGAAGGGCTGTGGGGAGGGCTTCCTGGAAGGAGTGCATCAAGCCCACTCCCCTGCTCCTCGGGGCTGCCTTGTCCCCTGGTTCCCTCCCTACCACATCCCCCTAAATCCCCATCTCCCCGCCAGTACCCAGCCCCAGTCACTGGGCTGGATCCCCGCTGTTTCCTTGGGTCAGTCTTAGAACCCTTTACACAGAATGCAGTGACCCCAGGAAGCCCCCTGATAGCTTCCAGAAAGGACTTTGAGGTATTGTTCCTTTGCAGCAGGGTTTCTTTCTCTCTGGAGTGGGCTCTTTGATGCTTTCTCAGAGAAGCTCTTGTTAAAGACACCCCAGGCAGAAAGCCCAGCCTTCCCGGCAGTGCTGGGCTCCGGCGCGGGCTGGCAGCTTCCCCTACACCCCTGCTTGACAACTGTTCGATTTTCTCAGCTGCCTTCTTTCCTGACAGGGGTCTTGGCAATGCAGGTGCCCCCCTGGAGGGCCCTTCCTTCAGGGCCCCTTCGCTCTCCAGGAGAGCCTGCTCTGACCATTTCTTTGCATGACCTCTGATACTGGAGGCTGTATGTTCTACTGATGCAATGAGGCCGCTCAGGATCAGCTTTTGCACTTGAATTGTTGCCATCTCGATCTAATGGATAATCACAGGGCTCTATCCTGTTTAAGAGTATTTCGTGGATTTAGGAGGCCACGTCTTGATAGATAAAGATACACGCCCATAGCAATCCAGCTCAAGAGAGCCCAAAACATGCCATAGTGCATTGACTTTAGGATTTTATGTTTTAGCATCTGTGATGGGCTGAGTTGTGACCCCCAAAGACGTTAACGTCCTAACCCTTAGTACCTGTTGATGAAGTTTTGGGGTGATGGTGGGGTTTGTGGGATCTGGAGCTGACGGTCAAGAAAGAATTCTTGAAGACGACTTTGGTGCAAAAAGGTGATTTTATTAAAGCACGGGGACAGACCCATGGGGAGGAAGAGCTGCACTGGAGTTGTGAAGAGTGGCTCCTTCTTTACTATGAAGTTGGGGAGGTAAAGTCAAAAAGGAGGCCTCCAGAGGGACTTTGATACGCTAAAGAGGACTCCTAACATGCCTTAGGACTTGCTATTGTCAGGCTAAGTTTGTTTTCCCTTTACAAGGCATTAGGACGGTAGGGGTTTCCTAGAGAAATGTTATCTCTATTTGCCTCGAGCATTTGTCAATGGGCTGCAGGTTATAAGGAAATTTAATTGTACCTGCCATTTCCTTCTTGCCTTTGTTCCCCACATGACTATGGAGAGTGATATTAGGGGCTCCAGGAAACTGAGTCTACAGGTTTTTTGGAGATTAGGCTATTGATAAGATTGCTTTTTTTCTTGTAATTTACCAAGACATTTGCAAACTGATAGATAGAGACCCAAGTCCTGTATGACTGTGATCTCTATCAGTTAGCCATTTGTTTTCTTTTTTTTTTTTTTTTTTTTGTCCTTGGGCAGCCAGGAGTGCCTGAAAAATATCACACACATCCCACCTTGAGGGCTGGGTGGTTAGTTTGCACTTTGTCCTCAGCCCACCCCATGCTCCCTCATCACCTGTTGTGAATGTGACTTACCTGGAACTAGGGTCTTGGCAGATGATCGAGTTACTTACGATGAGGTGATTAGGGTGGGCCCTAATCCAATATGTCTGATGTCCGTATAGAAAGAGAGTATTGGGGGGTGCCTGACTGGCTCAGCCAGCAGAGCATGTGACTCTTGATCTCAGGGTTGTGACCTCGAGCCCCACGTTGGCATAGAGATTACTTAAAAATAAAATCTTGGGGTGTCTGGGTAGCTCAGTTGGTTAAGCAACCGGCTTCAGCTCAGCTCATGGTCTCACAGTTCAGGCCCCTCATCAGGTTTTGCACTCAGAGTACAGAGCCTGCTTGGGTTTCTCTCTCCCTCTCTCTCTCTCTCTCTCTCTCTCTCTCTCTCTGCCCCTCTCCTACTCATGCTCTCTCTCTTTCTCTCTCAAATAAACAAACTTTAAATAGATAGATAGATAGATAGATAGATAAAATATTTTTTATAAAGGGGGGGAGTTGAGGATGCCTGGCTGGCTCAGCCCACAGAGCATGTGACTCTTGATCTCAGGGTTGTGAGTTCGAGCCCCACATTGGGTGTAGAGATTACTTAAAAAAATTAAATCTTAAAAAAAGGGGGGGGGGATATTTGGACCGAGACAGACATGCACAGAGGGAAGATGATGTGAAGACATAGGGAGAAGGCCATCTAAAAACCAGGAAATGCCTGAGGCCACCAGTAGCAAGAACAGGGGCCTGGAACAGATTCTCCCTCATGGCCCTCAAAGGGAACCAGCCCTATCAGTACCTTCATTTCAGATTTCTAGCCTGAGAGATAATACATTTCAGGTATGTAAGCCGCCCAGGTTGTGGTACTTTGTTACAGCAGCCCCAGGGAAACAATACCATCTTTGAAATTAGGATGCTTCAGCGACATGTTGCAGCCAACACCAGCTGTGCCCACCTGGTCGTATGAGCACCCTTCTGCCAGCTTCTTCCGGGGCCTTGTCCTGCTTCTCTTAACCCCCTCGCTGGGCTCTCCTGGGAGCAGTTTCCTAGAAGTCAACTCCATAGGTGCTGCCAGGCCCCCAGACCTAACAACAAGGGTACAGAGTGGCCTTAGGGGGCCTCCCTGGAGTCTGGATCTCTGAAGACAGATGCCTCGCCAGGCAGAGGTGAGTGGAGTGCCAAGAAGCCCACAGGCTCCCCTTCTAGAGCATTGCAGTCCTGAGACTCTCACCTGTGTCGAAAAAGACCAGAACCCAAGAGGAAGGGGATGCACTGATTGTGTGGTACTCTTGGTGATCCAAGGTAACAGGGAAAATGACAAGAAACCATCAGCTCAGGTTGATCAATTACCATTTCAAGGCACATGGCAGCATTTGAGCAAACTCTCCTCTCCTACATCAGAGAAGACTTGGCCCAAGTCACCTTACGGGGGATGGCTGCATTCAGAGCCTCAGCAATTCTCCTGGAGCAGAGGCAGGGCCCTATTAGCAAAGGAGTGAAACCCTACTCAAGGGGGTCCCTGAAAGATGGTGGTGAGGGGGAATCCTCCCATAGACAGACTTCAGGCAGTGTAGCCGGTCAGCCACTGTGAATGGTGAGAGAAATGGCCCATATTTACGTAAATTGAACGTATTTATGAACAGTAGTCAATGACTTGGCTGGTTGGTCAGTGCCTCAGGAACAAAACTGGAAGCTCTGTGTCATGGTGACCACATGTGGATGGACCTATGGGAATAAATACCCATGGAGAGATCTTGGCATTGCACATTAACGCCCACCTGAAAACACCCAGTGCAGAGGAAGCATGATGTAACCAGGTGGATGAGGGGACTCATCTGAGAGAAGTCCACCAATGTCTGTCCTCAGCCAGCTGAGGGTTTACACAAGGGGCCTGTGAAAAGTACCCATGGTGGCAGATAAGGAGGCTATGCATGTCCCAACAGCATGGCCTTCCTCCCACCGAGACTGATCTCTAGCTACAGCCACTGCTGATGGACCCACCTGTCAGCAACAGAGACCATACTAGCCTCAGATATGCCACCACCCCTTACAGATACCAAAGAGCCACTCGGTAGCCAGTCGATTACCACTTCTGTTCTACAAATTCCAACAATTCATCCTGATTGGGATTGTCACATATTGCAGGGTGGATTAGCATTTCCTGTCAGAAAAACAGGGTTCACTGAGGGCCTAGATGTCCTCACTGCCAGAGAAGGAGGGATCTTCCACTGGAGACCCAGTAGGAGTCACGCTGGACTTACATTTCAGTTGCTACCTGGTAATTCGGGGTTCCTTGTGCCAGGAGACAAGTGGGTAAAGAAAAGGGTTGCCATTCTGTAAGGGAATGGCCCTACTCATCACATAGAGAGAGGAACAAGGAAAACCATACTCAAATCAGGACTCCATTGTGGCATCTCTGGATGCTCTCCTGCCCAGCTTCAACCCTGACCAGACAGCACTGCAGCCATGACCTGGTATGTGCGCGGTAACCAGGGGCTCAGATCCCCAGAGAAGGAGGTGATTCTGCTGGGCATACCACCAAGACGACAATGCTGGCCAAGTGTGAGGGAGAGTTTAAGACAGACTGTAGCAATGTGTATTAGTTTCCTGGGGAGCCCATAACACACTATTACGCACTAGACAGCATAAACAAAAGAAATGCCTCACAGCCCTGGAGGCCAGAAGTCCAAAATCAAGGTGTCAGTAGGGCTGTGAGGGAGAATCCATACCAGGCCTCTCCCTCCTTGGCTTGTACATGGCCATCTTCTCCCTGTGTCTTCACATTGTCTTCCATGTGCTCACATCTGTCTCTCTATCCAAGTTGCCCCTTTTTACAAGGGTAGATTAGGGCCACCCTAACAGCCTCATTTTAACTCAGTCACCTCTGTAAGGACCTTGTGTCCAAACGGAACAACATTTGGAGATACTGAGGGCTATGATACAATATGTGAATTTGGACTGGGAGGTGTGGGTGGGAGTGCTGGTGGGGGACACAACTCAGCCCATAACACAGAGGAAGATATTGAATATCATTTATGGCCTCAGGACCAACTGCAGCTGTGGGTCTGAAGCTCATCTCCCTGACCCTCCCTGACAAGATCTCCCTCAGATAATGCAACCAAGCTGGATCCCCAAGAAGCCAGGACAGGATTAGTAAATTAACTAGGAGAAACAAACAGCCCCCAAAAGGTACAAAGGCTGGGCTTAGCAGACACTGTGGGAGTTCCTACTGGGTGACTAGTCACCTACTGGGTCCTACTAGTCACCATTGTGTGCTCCTGGCTACAGCTTGCGCTACACTTCTCTCTAGAGACCTGCCGTTGAGTGACGGAAGTTGCTGTGGGTGAAGAGCTGGACTTGTCTGGCACTTTATAGACCTTCAGAGCAGCTTGAAGACAATGACTGTTGTATATAATAGTAGAATAATAATAATAATCGCAACGGTAATCATTGGTAAGGGTGGGTGTCTTCTCTGCTTAATCACTAGACATCTATGTATGTCGCTGAACATCTGAGCTAATTTGGCGAAATGACTGAACCATTTCTAGAGAAAGGCTGCTCATGGCTCATACCCAGTGTGCTGTTTCTAGGGATGAAGCAAATTCCTATCCAGCAGTCGAAACAAGGCTTCCCTGGAGCCATCTACTTGGCTTCAGGGGAGGGTGCATGTATTAGTTGGTATTGCTGCTATAACAAATTACCACAAATATAGTGGCCTAAAACAACACAGGTGATTTAAAACAATTTTTTTAATCTTTATTTTTGAGACAAAGAGAGACAGAGTGCGAGTAGGGGAGGAACAGAGAGAGAGGGAGACACAGAACCCGAAGCAGGCTCCAGGCTCTGAGCTGTCAGCACTGAGCCCGACACGGGGCTTGAAGTCACAAACCACGAGATCATGACCTGAGCTGAAGTCAGACACTTAACCAACTGAGACACCCAGGCGCCCCCACAGTTAGTTATTTTAACAGATCTGTAGGTTATAAGTCCTATTAGGACTAGTAGCTTTAGTAGCGTAGATCTCACTAGGCTAACATTCAAGGTTTTCACAGGGCTGGTTCCTCCTGAAGGCTCCAGAGGAAAATCTATGCCTTGCCTCTTGCAGCTTCTAAAGACCACTCAAATACTTTGACTCATCACATCCTTTCTCCATCTTCACAGCCCAGAAAATTGTAATTCTCTGGCCTTGCTTCTGTCTTTGCTTCTCTCTCTCTGCCACAGGTGGGAGGGACTCTCTGCCCTCAAGGACTGAAGTGATTAGATTCTGCCCACCCGGATAATCTCCCCATCTCAGGGTCCCTAACCACATCTGCAAACTCTCTTTCCTGGAAGGTAACAGGTTTAAGAGATTAGGATGTGGGCATCTTTGGGGGGCTATTGTTCTGCCTCCCACAGTGCACAGCTGTTTAGAAATGTCTGTTCAAAATAAGCAGTGTGCATCATGATTAAGCAAACACAGTCAAGCCCAAACTCAGCCCTGGGATATGACCGCAGGTAAGTGGTCCTCCTCTACACAGCCTCAGTTTTCTCAGCTGTAAAATGGGGGAAATATCATTATCTGCCCTATGGGAGTGCTGTAAGAGTTGAATTAAGTGGCACCTGTTTTTCCCTTAACCCAGAGCCTAGCACATAAAAAGTGCCAATTCAAGCTGGTCATTTATTATAATCATCATTGCTGTAAAATGCAGATGTCCATCTATGATGGTTTGTTGACTTCCTGACATTTTTTAACCCCCACCTGAAATATCAGGTCCATGGGGTTCCAGGTAGGGATGGGATTCCTCAACTGCAAAATGGGGTCCCCATTTCTTCTTTAGAAAGTGGTTGTGAGAATTTATTTCGTCATTAATCATACATGTTAAAAATACTCCTGTGGGGTGCTTGGGTGGCTCAGTCGGTTAAGCGTCCAACTTCGATTCAGGTCATGATCTCACAGTTTGTGGGTTCAAACCCCGCATTGGGCTCTGTGCCAACACCTTGGAGCCTGGAGCCCTGCTTCGGATTCTGGGTCTCCCTCTCTCTCTCTGCTCCCCCCTCTTTCTCTCAAATAAATAAATAAAACATTAAACAAAATATTCCTGTGCCACACACTGACCTGAGGCCTGGAATACAGCAATAGCAAATAAGCTTGAGCCCTGCCACTGGCACACTGATAATAAAGGCCTGACTGGGAACAGACAGTAGGGCAGCCTCCGTGGGCATGGACGCTCAGACTGAGAAAGATGGACCAAGAGGTTTGACCATGCAGAATGTGCTGGCATTGATGCCTTCATCCAAGATTTGGCTATAGTAGCTTGAAGTGACATAATAATCAGCTGAGTTGGCTGATTGAGTCCTCCAATACCTGCTTAAACAATTCTATATGTTAACGGGGCGCCTGGGTGGCTCAGATGGTTAAGTGACTGACTCCGGCTCAGGTCGTGATCTCATGGTTCGTGAGTTCAAGCCCCACATCAGGCTCTGTGCTGACAAAGCCTGGAGCCTGCTTCGGATTCTGTGTCTCCCTCTCTCTCTGCCCCTCACCCCCACCCAATAATAAACATTAAAAAAAAACAATTCTATATGTTAAAAATCTCTCTTTTAAAGTAGCCAGAGTGGATTTTGTTTCCAAGCCTGGACCCTGATGAACACAGTGGTGACACAGTCATGTTGCCCAGAAACAGACCTTCTAAGACGGATTCTGGAATTAGTCTGGTCATGTCCCAAGCCTTGAGCACAGTGCTGAGCTCCTTGACAGTGGGAAATACAGTGCTAGTAGTCCATGCCATGCTGAACATCACAATTAGTCAAATTAATGCCTGTGGTTGCTTTGGGTGAAGTCCTCACTAAAGCCAGAGCCCTGGGGACCAAGTGACTGCTGCCCTTACATACAGTAATGGTGACTTCAAGGACTATGGAACTGGGTAGCTTTTCTTACTATACCAGAGACCCTACAGAAAGAAAATGACAAACTCGAAGCTTAAACTTAGAGCTCAAATCAGTCAGGAAACCAGAGAACTTCTGTCATCATCTGTGTTATAGCCATAGGGTTAACTTTGCCTAACTTTGTGAATACTGCAGAATTATGATGTCATTTGAATTCAAAGTCTTGACAGGTATCTAAGCGAACAGGAAAAGGAACATGGCCTTGAGGTTTGGAATGCAACATGTCAGGAGATTCAGATGAAGGTGAGAATCTTGAGCCATGAGTCTTTCTGAATCTAAGTCTGTTTCCAGCTAGTAGAAATGGCCTGCTCTACTGCATCTAAGGAACTAGTCTTCTCTGGTTTAAAGACTCTGGGCTTGGTCTCCTGTAGACTAGGTCTGAAGGTGGGAAATGTCACTACTGAGATGGGTCCCTTGTTGTCCTTGGTGTTGGTGGGACTCCCACGACAGCAGAAACCAAGTGGCACATGCTTAACGACCAAAGACGAGAGAGTATATTTGTTGTAATGAGCAGTAAGACAGAGGTCACCAGAATGCTTCAACCCATATGACCTTTGGTAGTGGCTAATGGACCCTTGAGAGTGAAGTTAATAGCAGCCACATTTTCAGACTGAAGCCAGTTCCCAGACCCAGAGTCCTTTGATTAAAGGGGAGACCTAGCATCCTGAGAAAAGACCCTGCAATTGCCACAAATATAGACTGTAAATCTTCCTCCAGTTCTTCTCTATGGGGACTTCTGGTCATGTATAGAGAAGAAAGAGGGAAATGGCCAAGACCCTTTGGAGATTTCTGGACATTGGCTCCGGCGTGACATTAATTCTTAGGTACTACTATGAAAGTTTTTAGGAAATCGAAATGCCACTGAACTCTACCTGTCAAAGTGGGGACTTGTGGTAGCTGGGTAAATGGAGTTTGGCTCCAAATCTGACTCACAGTGGGCCTAACAGACCTTCAGACCTACCATGAGGTTATTCTGCCACTTCCAGAATATATCATTAGAATAGACATACATGGCTCCTTGTGGAGTCCCCAGATCAGTGCCCCTGACCCATGGGACGAGGGCCACTGTAGTAAGAAAGGGCAAGGAACTGATCTTCCCTCCTGGGATAGAAAACCAGAACCAGCACTGCATCCAGGGGAGCAGAAAATATCACAGTGACCGTTGGAGACTGGAAGAGGCAGGAGCAGATGTCTGTCACAGTCTCATTTGATTCACCTCTTTGGCCTGTGTAAGTGGCATATGGATCTTGGAAAATGACAATGGATTGTCATAAAATTTAATCTGGCAGTGACCCCAAACACTGCTGCCATTCCAGATGGGGTTTGGAAATATTCCAGATGTATATCTAGACTGGAGAAAAACAAAGAGGCTGGAACCTGGTATGCTTTAAGTTAACTGGCTGTTTCTTTTCCCCTCTCCCCACCCCCTACTTCCTCAAGTGAACAAAACTGGTTAACATTTTAGGTTCCAACTGAGAATGTGCCTAAGTTGACATGACCCTACAATAATGATGGATGAGATATCTTCATCCAGGCAAAGGACAGATGGGTAAAACAGTGGGCTGCATGGGATATCTCTTTGTTTGTCCCTCCAGACTCACTCTGTACCTTCTTGCCTTGCTCTGTGCCCAGGAAGCTGACCTCTGTAAACTGTGTCCATGGGGTCCCTGGCCCTCTAGCTTCCAGTCGGGCTTACCTCCAATGGGAGATACTGGCAGAAGATTGGAGGGAGTAAAAAAGGTGATGTTGGTGGATTTCCCCAAGCTCTCTTCCTTCTAGAGAGCCATGAACTGGTCAAGTTCTTCAAGCAAAGACCACAGCTCCTACCTCACAGCCCTTTCCCACAACCACGTGTCTCACTGGATTGCCGTAATTGCTCCTTCAACTTGCTCCTGGGGTACTAACAGCTCCCCAGTGTTGCCAGCCCCAGAGTGCTAGATCGTTGATTCTCTTAACTCTGCCCCAATTTTGCAGACAGCCCTTTCCCTAAAATCTTCTCCTTTATTTCTTCTGAAGATACCATCTGTTTTCTACTAGGACCCTGACCAATTCAAGGAAAAGGCTTAATTCATTTACCTAATATTTATTGAGTAGTTACCATGTAATTTAGGGTTAGGTCTTGGGGAAACCATTGAAACAGAACCAGACACACTCTCTGCCCTCCCAGACTTTCTGAGAGAGACAGGCATGAATCCAACAGTCACACAAACAAAGAGGAAGGTAAATTAAACAGAGGAAAGGATGGGCATGTGGTGCTACAAAAGCTCATAATGGGAGAGGGTAGTGTTTTCCCCTTATATTTGAGTTGACATTCCAGGTAGTGAAAACAACATGTGTGAAGGCCTCAGGACTGGCAGGAGCACAGCATGTTTGAGGAATTTAAGAAAGGCTTATGTAGAAGAGGCTGGAGGGGTAGGCAGTGGTATGCAGATGGCAGGCCAAGCTTATAAGGCCTTGTCAAAGTCTTTGTTCTCATTGAGAACAAATAAAACCATCGGAAAATGTGATATGTGGCCTTTTAGACAGCCTGGATGACCAAATCTCCTGAGATTCATGCCTTTGTGATTCCTCTCCCTTTGAGTGTGGGCTTGACTCATTGGCTTGTTTCTAATGAACAGAACACAGAAGTGATGGGATGTCACTTCTGGGACTGAATTACAAAAAGCCTGGGGCTTCTATTTTGGATGCCTTCTCTTTCTCTCTCTCTCTCTCGATTCACCAGCTGCCATGTTGTGAAGAAACTCAGGCAGCTTATGGTTGACCCGTGTGGTGAGGTCATTGTCAGCATCCACACACATGAGCCCGAAAGCAGATTCCACAGTCCCAGCTGAGCCTTCAGGTGACTGTAGCTCAACCACAGCCTCACAAGAGACCACGACCAGGGTCACCCAGCTAAGCCATGCCCAGATTCCTGACTCACAGAAACCAGGGATAATAAATGTTGGTTGTTTTATGCCAGCGAGTTTTGGGGTAATTTGTTACATAGCAAAAAGTCATTAATACAGAGCATATTCCTTAGGGGGCTGGCATATTTCAATCACTTAGTAAATACTGGGGAACCACCATGTGCCAGGCCTGTTTTAAGTGCTGACATGATACATTTTATAAATTTTTATGTACTTTTTTGAGTGGGTAACAAAGTTGTTAACACGGTCTGAAATTCCAAAGAAACAATAGGGGACAGAAGGAAAACTCTCTCTCCACAGGCACATCTCCTTTGCCATGGTTTACTTAATGTTACCCATTTCTGGCATACTTTTCTAGAAAGATTATATGCACATACAAACAAATATACACATGGGTTTGAACGGAGTGTATCCATTTATATGTGGATTTTGATAGTACAGTACTGTAAATGTATTTGCTCTTCTTATGATTTTCTCAATAACATTTTCTTTTCTCTAGCTTACTTTATTGAAAGAATACAGTATGTAATACATACAACATACAAAATGTGTGTTAATTGAGTGTTTACGTTATTGGTGAGGCTTCTGGTCAACAGTAGGCTACTACCAATTAAGTTTTTGGGGAGTCAAAAGTTAGACGCAGGGGCATCTGGATGGCTCAGTCGGTCAATCATCAGACTCTTGGTTTGGGCTCAGGTCACAATCTCACAGTTGGTGGGATCGAGCCCAGGCTCTGCACTGACAGCATAGAGCCTGCTTGTGATTCTCTCTCTCCATCTCTCTCTGCCTCTCCCCCACCTGCACGCGCGTGCGCGCACGCGCGTGCGCGCACGCGCACACACACACACACACACACACACACACACACACACTGTCTCTCTCTCAGGATAAATAAACTTGTAAAAAAGGGAACTTTCTATGACTATACATGGGCCATAGAGAATTCCATTATGAATGTACCCCTTAGCCTGTCTCCTATTGATAAACCCTTTGGTAATTTCCAATAATTTACTATTACAAACAATGGTGCCACAAATAATCATCACCATACAACATTTTTCCCTACAGGATAAATTTGTAAAAATGTATCCAAAACTATGCAAAAGCATAACTTTCATAAATATTGCCAAAGTACCATGGCTGTGGTACAGCTGGATAGAAGCTTCCTAATGTACATGGCCATCAGCAACAGTAAGAGCTTCTGGTTCCCCACAATTGTCAACAGTGTTATCAGACATTTTCATCTTCGCCCATCTGATCAGTGGGAAATGGTATCTCAGTGAGGCCTGAAGTTATCCTTCCTGTATTATGTGTGAAGCTGAACTCTTTGATATGTTTAATAGCTGCTGCACGATTACAGGTGTGTGTTGTAAAAATAATAATAATAAAATAATAAATAACAATAATGATAATAATAAATTAAACAAAAAACACTCTAGCTGCCAGAGTGTAGAAAGACTATGGGGACCAGAGCTGATGCGAGGAGCCCAGACAAAGGAGGAGGGAGTGCAGCAGATGGACCCAGGCTCTTTGAAAGACTAAATAAAGAGGCCTTTGTGAGCGCTGCGTGTGTGCAGGCGCGCATGCGCACTCAGGGAGCCGGTTGGTTGGGGAGAGGCCGTGCCAGGATTTATCTTCAGTGTCTGCTTGTACAACTTGAACAAAGATGGTGCCCTTCGCTGAGACAGGCAATGCTGAAGGAGGCCCAGGTTTGTTGGGGAAAATCAAACATGTTTTCCATTGTTGCTATGAGAACCACTAACTTTGTGCCTTTACTGAATGTGGCGCGTTACTCCTACACCTTAGTGGAGTTTTAAACAGCAGCACATATCTTGGATTTAACATATTTAAAATATCAAGCTAGTAAATCACATACGCAAAGAGGTATGTCAGTCGATGTATAAAATGTTAACTCTTTCCCTGGTCTTCTACAATGTGCTGGGGAATCAGGTGAGGGAGAAAGTGGCGGAGGCTGGGAGTCGCCTGGAGCTGTGTTCAGAGCTGGACATGGTGACTCAAACGTAAACTGAAGCAAATGATGCAGGTGAACAGGTCTCCCTGAAATTGGTTTTCTCCCACCTCTGGCCTGTGAAGCCACTTGAGGCATTTGAAGCTCTTCAACTTTTCACTTCTGAGGAGTCTTCTTTTTTTTTTAATAATTTATTTTCATAAGTCAGTCAGAAAAAGACAGATACCATATGTTTCCATGAATAGGTGGACTTCGTGAGACTAAGCAAAAACCAGGGGGAGGGGAAGAGGGGAAAGGAAAAAAAGACACAGAGAGGGAGGAGATAAAACATAAGAGACTCTCAAAGACTAAGAAAAAACTGAGGGTGAGGGAGATGAGGGAGGGGGGAGAGGGGGTGATGGGCATTAAAAAGGGCACATGTTGGGATGAACACTGGGTGTTATATGTAAACCAATTTGAAAATAAACTATTATAAAATTAAAAAAAATAAAAAATAAAATAATAATAATAATTTATTTTCAAATTGGTTTCCATATAACACCCCGTGCTTATCCCAACAAGTGCCCTCTTCAATGCCCATCACCCACCCTCCCCCCTCCCACACCCCACTCATCCCTCAGTTTGTTATTAGTCTTTGAGAGTCTTATGTTTTGTCTTCCTCCCTCTCTGTGTCTTTTTTCTTTCCCTCTTCCCCTTCCCCATGGTTTTCTGCTATCTCTCAAAATCCACCTATGTATGGAAACATATGGTATCTGTCTTTTTCTGACTGACTTATTTCACTTAGCATAATACCCTCCAGTTCCATCCATGTTACTACACATGGCCAGATTTCATTCTTCCTCATTGCCACATAGTATTCCATTGTATATATATACCACATCTTCTTTATCTATTTGTCAGTTGATGGACACTTGGTCTCTTTCCATGATTTGGCTATTGTCGAAAGTGCTGCTATGAACATCGGGGTACACGTGCCCATATGCATCAGCATTCCTGTGTCTCTTGGGTATATTCCTAGCAGTGCTATTGCTGGGTCATTTTTTTAAGGAACCTCCATACCATTTTCCAGAGCATCTGCACTAGTTTGCATTCCCACCAACAGTGTAGCAGGATGCCTGCTTCTCCACATCCTCGCCAGCATCTATAGTTTCCTGATTTATTCATTTTAGCCACTCTAACCGGTGTGAGGTGGTATCTCAGTGTGGTTTTGATTTGTATTTCCCTGATTATGAGTGGCTTTGAGCATCATTTCATGTGTCTGTTGGCCATCTGGATGTCATCTTTGGAGAAGTGTCTATTCATATCTTCTGCCCATTTCTTCACTGGATTATTTGTTTTTCGGGTGTGGAGTTTGGTAAGTTCTTTATAGGTTTTAGATACTAGTCCTTTATCCGATATGTCATTTGCAATTATCCTTTCCCATTCCGTCAGTTGCCTATTAGTTTTGTTGGTTGTTTCCTTTGCTGCGCATAAGCTTTTTATCTTGATGAGATCCCAATACTTCATTTTTGCTTTAAATTCCCTTGCTTTTGGAGATGTGCCATGTAGGAAATTGCTGCGGCTCAGGTCAAAGAGGTTTTTTCCTGCTTTCTCCTCTAGGGTTTTGATGGTTTCCTGTCTCACATTCAGGTCCTTCATCCATTTTGAGTTTATTTTTGTGAGTGGTGTAAGGAAGTGGTCTAGTTTCATTATTCTGCATGTTGCTCTCCAGTTCTCCCAGCATCATTTGTTAAAGGGGCTGTCTTTTTTCCATTGGATACTCTTTTCTGCTTTGTCGAAGATTAGTTGACCATATGCTTGTGGGTCCATTTCTGGGTTCTCTATTCTATTCCATTGGTCTATGTGTCTGTTTTTGTGCCAATACCATGCTGTCTTGATTACTACCACTTTGTAGTAGAGGTTAAAGTCTGGGATTGTGATGCCTCCCGCTTTGGTTTTCTTCTTCAATATTACTTTGGCTATTCAGGGTCTTTTGTGGTTCCATACAAATTTTAGGATCGTTTGCTCTAGCTTTGAAAAGAATGCTGGTGCAATTTTGATTGGGATTGCATTGAATGTGCTGATTTGGGATAACATTAATGTTCTCCTGGTGGCTGTGTTTGATCCCATCCACTTTCTAGAGTGTGTTATTCCAGGTGGAGGAGGAAGTAACTACCAAGAAAGAAAGTATTGTTTACAGTGACATATGTATATATATTCTTGGAGGGAAAAAAAAGACTATCACCTTAAAATAACAACTAAACTGGACAGATGATATCGTGATAATCCATATCATTTTTTACCACTCTTCTCCTAACACTCCAGCTCAGACTCCTAGCTATAAATATTGTTCCCAAGCCACCAAAATCAAAGAATATGTCAGTCAAATTCCTGACTTTTCTACTTCTGACGCTAAGGTCTGGGGATAAAAGAGAAAGAGCAGTCAGTTCCTGCTCCTTTGTCCAGGACAGCGATTATCAAATTGTGGTCTCCCAACCAGAAGGATTAGCATCAATCTGGCACCTAGTTAGAAATGAAAACTCTCAGGCTTTACCCCAGACCTACAAAATCAGAAGCTCTCGTATGCAGAGCCCAGAAATCTATATTTTAACACCCTCGGGGGATTCTGATGCACAGTGAAGTTTGGGGACCATAAGCTGAGAGAGTTACCAGGTCACAATGTGGAACAGGGGAGTAAAGACAGTTGAGGTGTTACCTGAGCATTGAGGCCTGAGGCAGTAGCCTCACAGAACTCCCTGGAGAACAGCCAAATGCTTCCCCATGAGGCCTGGAGGCCTGGTGGATGCAGATGGTCCACCCCCCAGTTGGTGCCCTGACCATGACAAATTGAGCTGAGACGTGGAGCCTGACCAGAAATCCAGTGCCCAAAGGGGAATCACAGACACCTCAGCGGACGCCAGCAGGGACGGCTGAGTAGACATAAGAGAAGACCATACACTGTTGCCAACAGGAGACAGAGAACCCCTGATGAGGCCCAGATGTTGCTCTGCCACTCCAGTCTGGTGACAGATTTGGCTAGACATAAGCATTGACCACGTGCTAAAATTTCTTCCTTTTACCTAACATCTTTAGATGTGGTAGAAAATACATGTAAAAACAGAATAATAAATTCATAGCTAAGACTGAAGTCAAGAAAGGGAACTTCCCTGGATTTGAAGTGGTAAAGCTTTTCTTTAAAAAAAAAAAGAAAGAAAGAAGAAAGAAAGAAAGAAAGAAAGAAAGAAAGAAAGAAAGAAAGAAAGGAAGAAAGGAAGGAAGGAAGAAAGAAAGGAGGAAGGAAAGAAAGAAAGGAAGAAAGAAAGAACGAAAGAAAAAGAAAAAGAAAAAGAAAAGAAAATGCATACAAGAAATAAGAGAGGCTGTAGCCATCTGTAGCCTGCAGGCCAAGACTGACACTGGCTGTGCAGAGAGGCCTCTTGCTGGCTGCCTGCAAGGAGGAGTTCACAGCTCAGGACACACAGGAGAGACTTTTCTCATTGAAGATAAGTGCAGAACCAAATATTAACAAATACCCAAGGAAGTTTTATACTAAAAATGCAAAACAATACAATTAACACAAGAACCAAGGGTGTAGTGATAGTAGAGCATCTAAAAAAAAAAACCTTTAAAATACATGTACCTTAGAGAAATAAAGGAGAAACTCATACCAGCACCAATTTTGATCTTTCAAAATTAAAAAAAAGCAAATACTAAAAATAACAATTCAATACGGGGGCTGATCAGGCAAGGTGCTGAACAGAACTTGCAAAGAATCATGTACATGTGTGGCCAAAGGTGTGCACATGCATGCACGTGCGCGCGTGCACACACACACACACACACACCATGAAACTTAAATGAATCAAGGGTAATGAAAAAAGAGATAAGCTTCAAGAGAGAAAAAATATATTATAAGTTAGTTACAGAGAAATAAAAATTAGACTAAAAATCAGATTTCTTATTAGCAAACTTTGAAGCACAAAGATGATGAAAAAGAGTTTCAAAGTGCTGAGGGAAAATATCTGCATAACTTGGAGCCCAGAATTCCATACCTAGGAAAATGAACTTTCAAGAGTAAGAATGAAACAAACTTCCAGGCACGTTTGGAAAATTTTCCACCCAGATATCTTTGCACAAAGAACTACTAAAACATAATGCACGATGAAAAGTGAACCCAGGAGGAAGTAATAAAATTCCAGAAACATGAGTGAGTATATAAGTCAGTAAAACACTTTAGTAAATTTAAGTAAATTTCGATTTGGTGGAACTGGGAGAGTGCTTTTGAACAGGAGGCTGAGAGTAAAATTCATTGGGCAGGAACAACAGAACCTCTCTTGGCTACTTGCAGTAGAAAAGGAACCTGTTAAATAACATTGGATAAATTAAAGAAACTGCAGGTGGGCCAGAGACTCCTGGCAGGAACTGATGGCAGAAATGGTGCTCAGATTACACTGCAGGACACTACTGGAGAAGTCCTGCTATTCCTGTTGACGACTCTACTAGTCACAGGCAAGTTGTCTCTCCATAGTTCATGCTACTACCCCTGCAGCCCTGGGAAGCTAGATGTCTACCACTACTGAGGTCAGAATGGATTCTGCATAATACTTACTTCTAGTTCTCTCTCTTTTGAATAAAATCTTATGGAGTCTCACTGATGGCATTCTTGTACCCTAGATTTTAGGGAGGCTGAGATGTGAGTTTGTAGTTCCTGCCTTGGGGAGACAACGTAAGCTCAAAAGATTAGAAATTCCTCCAAACTTAGAAACTTATGAAGATGTTGAGTAGCCCCAAAAAGCATGATGATTTTCTGCTATGGGCAGGAAAAGAGAGTTAGAAAAAAAGAAACATAGATAAAGCATAATAAATAAAAAAACACAAAATAAGATATCAGAAAAGAGTCCAAATATTTCTTCAATCACGATAAATATAAATAAGTTAAATTCACCTATTACATGACAGAGACTCCCATACTAAATGGTTTCAAAAATAATTTAATAGAATACATTTACATAATTATTATATATTTGGCAAGAGGTTGATGACCCACTCAAACTGGGTAATTTCAAAAGAGTTTATTAATACTAGTTATTTTAAAGAAATAATAAAACAAAACCTTTTGCAAGTATGACAAGAAAAATTAACATTAGGGCCAAAAAGGGATGAGAGACCATGGCTGCAGAGATACTTTTCAAAATCATAATACATAAAACGTGTATTGCTGGTTTTAAGAGGACAGAGTTAAGATTTATCTGCCTCCTACTATTATAAATCATTCTGAAAAATTAAAACATTATGAAACAGAAATATGAAATCTATTTCAACTAAAGCAGATATCTGTAATCCTGAGCCATAGTACAGGAATATATATGAATAAATATATCACAATCATATATAAATGATAACTTAATAATAAATATTATATATATATATGAATCTACATATTTAATTTTCCAAATTAAAAAAATGATTGTCAGATTGGATTTCAAGAAAAAAAAGCAAATTAATTATTTCTTGCTTATGAAAGACATATGTTAAAAATGCAGATACCAGGGCACCTGGGTAGCTTAGTTAGTTAAGCATCCAACTCTTGATTTCAGCTGAGTTCATGATCTCATGGTTCATGAGATTAAGCCCCACATCGGGCTCTGTGCTAACAGTGCAGAGTTTGCTTAGGATTCCCTCTCTCCTCTCTCTCTGCCCTTCTGCTCTCTCTTTCTCTCTAAAAATAAATAAACAAACTTAAAAAAAACAAAGCCTATTTAAAAATGCAGATACAGAAAAATTGGACTAAGCAAAGACTAACTAAATGAAAACAGGTGTAAGTATATTACCAAAATAGTCATTAATGGAAGAGCAGTAATTGAGATAAATAGGGTATTTTATAATGATAAAAGAGTGAAGCCACTAGTGAGAATAGGAATTCTAAATTTGTTTATACTTAATTACATGACCCTAACCCATATAGAGCAAATATTAACAACACTAAAAGAAGTAAGTTAACAATCATTGTGGGAAGTTTTAATATATCTCTCTCAGTATTTGATACAACTGACAAAAATATCAGTAAAGTAATAAAATCTTTGAACAATACACTTAGTAAACTTGATCCAGTTAAAATCTGTGGTACACATTGAACTTGTAGAACATGTAGAAATAAATTTTGACATATGTATACAGTGAAAACAATGAAGAAATGAAAAGAAACAAACTATAGCTTCATATAATATAGATAAAACTCACAAATATATTTATGACCAAAAGAAGCCAGTCCCAAATTAATACATCTTGTATAATTTCAGTCATATAAAATTTAAAATTGGGAAGTCTATCTGTTTCAGAAGCTAAAGTATTGATTACCTCTGCCATGGAGAAAGGGAAAAAAGGATTGGGAGAGAATATGAGAAGGGAGTGCTCAAGTAGTTCAGTTGGTTGAGAACCCGACTCTTGATTTCGGTTCTGGTCATGTACTCATGGTTTGTGAGTTCAAGACCCACATCAGGCTCCATACTGACAGTCAGAGACTGCTTGGGATTCTCTCTCTCTCTCTCTCTCTCTCTCTCTCTCTCTCTCAAAATAAATAAATAAACTTAAAAAATATTTTTTTTTTTATTTTTGAGAGACAGAGAAAGACAGAGCCTGAGTTGGGGAGGGGCAGGGAGAGAGGGAGACACAGAATCCGAAGCAGGCTCCACGCTCTGAGCTGTCAGCACAGAGCCCGACGTGGGCTTGAACTCATGGACCATGAGATCATGACCTGGGCCGAAGTCAAACACCTAAC
The DNA here is from genome assembly GCA_030068075.1 of Paguma larvata. Taxonomy (NCBI): domain Eukaryota; kingdom Metazoa; phylum Chordata; class Mammalia; order Carnivora; family Viverridae; genus Paguma; species Paguma larvata. Next base: position 121,303,228 of record CM057827.1, on the reverse strand, counting down.
CGACTGAGCCACCCAGACGCCCCTAAAAAATATTTTTAAAAGAGAATATAAGAGGAACTGCGATTATATAAAGTTCTTTTTTGAAATCCAGATGATGGTTACAAAGCAAGTTCACTTTGTCAAGTTCCTCAAAGTGTAAACTTATGATTTATGCATGTTTCTTTCATTTTATTTCGATAAAATCTTTATTAAAATAAAAATACTATAAGATGACAGAATAGGTCTTATTCCAGATATTTAAGGATTATCTAGCATTATAAAATTATAGTAAAAGATAAAGGCCATATTAGCTATTCCATTGATGCTCTCCCTTAAACAAAATCAATAGGATTTCACATCTGTTAATCCAATAAGAATAAAAGTGAAATTTATAACCTGGTAAGGAAAACATGAAAGATGCTACTTGTTGCTTACTTGTTATCCATTATCCCTTTCTTCCTTATTAATGGAAGAGGTGGCAACATGCCCAGTTATAAATACTTACTGCTTGCAGCTGAGGATTGTGACATAGCCTAGCTGCAGTCAAAAAAGATGAAAATGTAAGTCTAATCCTGAAACTTTTGAAAAATCTACCTTTTTCAGATAAAAGGAGATAGACTCAGCCTTTTACTCTACCCGCTCTTCCTACCTGAAAAGCAACCCAAGGCCTGGAGGAATCGCAGCCACATTGTGACTATAAGAACAAAGACCACACATTAAGATCATATCTCGAAGTTGGAAAGAGACCCAGACTGCCTTCCTCTGCATATTTTAGGTGACAAAAATGAAACCTATATTTCTTTAATTCATTGAATCAGGTTTCTTTTATATGCAGCTAAATGCAGTCCTAACTGATGTATCTATCAAAAATCTATAGCAAGCACCATGCTTAATAAACAAATAATAACTGTTAAGTAACATTGTATAACTATCCTCTCTGATAAGATCAGAAAAGAAAAATACATAATATAAAAATGTTATAAAGACAGCTAAATAACAATTATTATTTGCAGACGGTGGGTTGCCTTCCTTGCAATCCTAGGAAAACCAACTAAGAAACTATTAACCTATTAAATAATTCAGCAAGGTGATGAGATACAATACCAAACATATAAAAATCAAAAGTTTTCATATCCTGCCTCTATAATTAATCAGAAAATTAAAAGGAAAGATGGTGATATTAATAATAGAATGTAAAAATTTAATTGAAGGACATTAAAAAATGACTGAATAGACAGAGCAAGCCTTAGAAATAAGAACAAAGCTGGAGGTATGACAATACTAGACTTCAAGATATACTACAAATTCGTAGTAATCAAAACTGTATGGTACTGGCACAAAAAAACAGACACACAGATCAATGGAACAGAATAGAGACCCCAGAAATAAACCACATTTATGTGGTCAATCAAATTATAACAAAGGAGGCGAGAATATATAATGGGGAAAAGACAGTCTCTTCAGTAAATGATGCTGGGAAAACTGCACAGCTCCATGTGAAAGGAAGAATGTAGACAGCTTTCTAATACCATACACAAAAATAAACTCAAATTGAATGAAAGACCTAAATGTAAGACATGAAACCATAAAAGTCCTAGAGGAGAGCACAGGCAGTAATTTCACTGACATTGGCCATCGAAACATTTTTTTAGATATGTCTCCTAAGACAAGGAAAACAAAAGCAAAAAATAAACTATTGGACTACATCAAAATAAAAGGTCCTTGCACAGTGAACGAAATTACCAACAAAACATAAAGGAAACCTACTGAATGGGAAAAGATATTTGCAAATGATATAGCTGATATGGGGTTAATATCCAAAATATATAAAGAACGTATACAACTCAACACCAAAAAGAAAGAAAGAAAGAAAGAAGGAAAGAGAGAAAGAAAGAAAGAAGAAAGAAAAAAGAAAAACTTAAACAATGAATTAAAAAAAATGGATAGAGGACCTGGACCTGAATAGATATTTTTCCAAAGAAGACATACAGATGGCCAATAGACACGTGAAAAAACATTCAACATCACTAATCATCAGGGAAATGCAAATCAAAACTACAATGAGATATCACCTTAACAGCAGTTAGAATGGCTGAATTGAAAATGACAAGAAATAACAAGTGATGGCAAGGATGTGAAGAAAAAGAAACTCTCATGTACTGTTGGTGGGAATGTAAATGGTACAGCTACAATATGGAGGTTCCTCAAAAAATTAAAAATAAAAATACCATACGATCCAATAATTCTACTATTGGATATTTAGCCAAAGCAAATGAAAACACTAATTCGAAATGATATGTTAATGCTTATGTTTATTGCAGAATTATTTATAATAGCCAAGACATGGAAGCAACCTAAATATCCATCAAAAGACAAATGGACAAGAAAAATGTGGTGTAGAGGTGCCTGGGTGGTTCAGTCAGTTGAGTGTCTGACTCTTGATTTAGGCTGAGGTCATGATCTCACAGTCATGGGGTTGAGCCCCACATGGGACTCCATGCTGAGTGTGGAGCCTGCTTGGGATTCTTTCTCACCCCCCCTCTCTCCCTCCCTCTCTCAAAATAAACAAATAAACTTTAAACAAAAAAAGAAAAATTAGATAGATAGATAGATAGATATAGATGTATATATATTTATATATAATACTATTCAGCTATAAAAAAGAATGAGATTGTGCCATTTGAGACAACATGGATGGATCTAGAGGGTATTATGCTAAGTGAAATAAGTCAGACCAAGCAGGACAAATACCATATGATTCCACTCATAAGTGGAATCTAAAAAACAAACTAAAAGCAGAATCAGACCTATAAATACAGAGAACAAACTGATGATTGCCAGAGAGGATGAAGGTGAGGGGGTGGGCAAAAAGGGTGAAGGAGAGTGGGAGATACAGGCTTCCAGTTGTGGGATGAGTAAGTCACAAGAATAAAAGGCACAGGATAGGGAAGACAGTCAACAATATTGTAATAGCATTGTGTGGTGATAGATGGTAGTTACACTTGTGGTGACCATAGTATAATGCATAGAGTAGTTGAATCAGTATCTTGTACACCAAAAATAATGGAACATTGTGTGTCAATTATACTCAAATTAAAAAAAATTTAGGCGTGCCTGGGTGGCTCAGGCAGTTAGGCGTCTGACTCTTGATTTCAGCTCTGGTCATGATCTCAGGGTTCATGAGATTGAGCCCCCCCATCAGGCTGCGGTCTGACAGTGCAGAACCTGCCTAGGTTTCTCTCCCTTTCTCTCTCTGCCCCTCCCCCTGCTCAAAATAAATAAATAAATTTTAAAAAACCAACTAATTAAGAAAATAATGCAGTTTTATGTCACGTTGTCATAGAAACACTGTGTTTGTATCAGTTCTGAGAAAGGAAATCCGGAACGGAAAGCCCAAGAAAAAAAGAACAGATGATAAAGGAACATCTGTGGTCATTAAGTGAATAAGAAAGGTTTGCCCCCCAGATGGCCCAATTAACCGGGAAGCATGAGTGGTCCCCAAACAGAGGTTAGAAACAGATTGTGGAGGACAGTGAATGCACATGCTGCAAATAAAGTTGGAGGGTCAAACTGACCATTGTCTAATTTGGGGACATGTATTTTTGACAATTCACACTAAAGTAGGATAAGGGAACCAGTAACAATAAAGAGAATTTGAGTTTCTGTTTTCTAGAATGATAAAAGCATAAAACAAAAGAAGTCCAACCCTCAGTGAACACACTAGAGTTTTAACAACTCTCTCACAGCATGCTTTGGAGGACAGAGCACCTGGTTCTTCTTTGGTATATTCCTGAATTTTATGTGTTAGTTTTGTATTTAGCTTTCAGGCATTAATAGTTTTCCTTTGTCTGTTCTTAGGTTTTGAATTAAAGTTATAGGATATTGTAAAATGAGCTGGGAGAACTTAAGTCATTTTCTTCTTCCTGGACTTGTGTAAGTAACATGCTAATTAACTGTCCTTTAAAGTTTACATAAAATTCAGTTATAAACCCATCTGTTCCTAGTGATTTCTCAATGGTAGAATTTTAATCACAATTTCAATCTCTCATATTTGAAATTGGTCTATTAATGTTTTCCACTTCTTCTTAATTCTGGTAATTCATACTTTGCTAGGTCAAAAAAAATTCTCCCAGGATTTTTACTATGTCCTCTCTCTTATCTATTTTAAAAGTGAATACATATTTTATTTTTAAGCATCTTTAATTATTAGGGCATTTAATTTTATAATATTTCTTTTACATAAAACTTTCACTGTGTCCCATAGGTTTTGGCATGCAATGTCTGACTTTTCATTGTTTCTAGATAGCTTATTATTTTCCCTTCTGGGGTACAACTAAAGCAGTACCTTATGAAATGCCTATATTAGAAAAAACATCTCAAATCAATGAATTCAACGTCCACCTTAAAAAAACTAGAAAAAGGAGACCAAATTAAGCTCAAAGTAAGAAGAGGCAAGGAAACGATAAATATTGGAGTGAAAATTGGTGAAATAGAAAACAGAAAAATAATAGAATCAATAAAATCTAAAGCTGGTTCTTTGAGAAGATCAATAAAATTGATAAACCATTAGATTGATCAGGAAAAACAGAAAACATATTTTACAAACATCAAGAATGATAGCGGTAACATCATTACAGGGCCTATAAATATTAAAATGATAATAAGGAAATATTATAAACTCAATAAATTCAACAACTTTGATGAAATTAGCAAATTCCTGAAAGCCATAAATTACCAAAGCTCGCTGAAGAAAGAAAAACAATGTAAATGACCCTCTATTTATTAAAGGTACTGAATCTTAATTAAAAACCTTTCTACAAAGAAAATTCCAGGCCCATATGGCTTTAAAAAGCAATACTTTCAAAATTTAAGAAAGAAATAATTTCAAGTCCGCATGAAATCTTCCAGAAAGTGGAAGAGGAAGTAATGGTTACCAATGCACTCTATGAGGCAAACAATACCATGTTACAAATCAGAATTGAAGTAAATAACATCAAGAATACTAAATATTTAGGGATAAATCTGATAAAGATATGCAAGATAAGTACACTGACAAACAAACCATTGCTGAGAGAGATTAAAGAAGACCTAAACAGAGAGATATACTGCATTCATGGGCCAAAAGACATTGTCGACATGTTAATTTTCCTCAAATGTCAGTGAGAACCTAATCAAAGCACGGGTTTTTCATAGGAATTAATAAGCTGATTCTAAAATTTTAGGGAAAGGTATTACAATAGCCAAAACAACTTTTAAAAAGAAGAACAGGGGCGCCTGGGTGGCTCAGTCGGTTGGGCGACCGACTTCGGCTCAGGTCAGATCTCACAGTTTGTGAGTTTGAGCCCCGCATTGGGCTCTGTGCTGACAGCTCAGAGCCTGGAGCCTGCTTCGGATTCTGTGTCTCCCTCTCTCTCTGCCCTTCTCCTGCTCACGTTCTGTCTCTGTCTCTCAAAATTAAATAAATGTTAAAAAAAATTTAAAAAAAAAAAAAAGGAAGAACAACGTTGGAGGCTTTATATTACCTCTATTCAAGACTTAGTACAAAGCAACAATCAAGAGAGGTATTATAGACAAAAGATAGACATAAAGACATATAAACATACAGACATAAAAATAGACAAAAAGATAATAGAACTGAACACAGGATATAAAAGTAGGCCCACATATATATATGGACAATTAATATTCAAAAAAGCACAAAGGTAATTCAGTGGAGAAAGGATATAATACTGGAATAAACACAAATCTATATTTAAAAAATGAACTTCACTCTTTATGTCTACTGCATACAAAAATTAACTCAAGTGAGTCAAAGATTTAAGTATAAAACTTAAAACTATAGAAATTCTAGAAGAAATAATGTGAGAAAATCTTTGTGACCTTTGGTAAGGCAAATATTTTTGATAAGACACAAAATCATAAGCCATAAATGAAAGAACCGATAAATTTGACTTCATAAAAATTTAAAACTTCTGCTCTATGGAGAGCATTTTTAAGAAAATCAAAAGAGGGGCATCTAGGTGGCTCAGTCAGATGAGTGTCCAACTTTGACTCAGGTCATGATCTCGTGGTTCATGAGTTTGAACCCTGCATCGGGCTCTGTGCTAACAGCCCAAAGCCTGGAGCCTGCTTCAGATTCTGCGTCTTCCGCTCTCTCTGCCCCTTCCCCTGCTCACAGTCTGTCTCTTTCTCTCCAAAATAAATAAACGTTAAAAAAAAAAAAGAAAAAGAAAATCAAAAGACAGATGGAGTAGAGTTAAGATGGCAGAGCAATGTGGGGACCCTTAGCTTGCCTCATCCCTGAAAGACAGCTAGATCAGCATCAAACCATTTTGAACACCTAGAAATTGATCTGGGGATTAACACAACAATATGCATAATTGGAGCCAGAGAACTTGGCAGGAACGGTATGGAGAAGTGAATTGGGGGAGAGAAAAGCTGTGGGGCTGTGGAGGGCAGGGAGCTGTTCTCGTGAAGAGATGACAGAGAGGGAAAGAGAAAGGGCGAGACTGCAGTGCATCAGGATCGTGCAAGAAAAGCACTGCCCCTGAAAATAGCTGGAGAGAAAAAGAAAGAGAGTGAAAACACTAGCAGGGCACTGAACAAGTAATCTGTTCCCCACATTGACAGGAAGAAAGGAGAGGGTTTCAATACTGCCAGTATTCTATAAACAGTGGAGCACAGAGTCTGAAGGTTGGGAGCTCAGGGCTTGGCAGTACTCTGGTGAAGAAGTAGGCTAATCTCTAGGATCAGGGCAGCAGGTTCTGAAGGGTCCGTGTGCCACATGGGGAGAAGTGGTTCCCCTGATAGGAGTGCATTTGGTAGAAGCTATATGGCCTCCCTGTGGGTAAAGGTTCTGGCCAACCCTGGAGAGAAGCCACATTTACCAATATGGGAACAAAGACACCAGAGTACAGCAAAACCTGGCGCTGACTGTATGTCGTGATTTACCATAAACTCAGCCTCTGCCATGGCACGATTGTGCAAACATTTTTTGGACAAGCTGTCACCTGGCATTGCTTGGCGAGATCCTCCCCCAGAGAATCAGCATGGGTCCAAGCCATGGGTGTCTCTGAAGTGAGGAGTTTTGAGACACAGTCCCATCTGAGATAAAACTCTGGAAAGAGGCACCACCTGGCAGACAGACAGCTCAGATACAGACAGGGTAAAGGCAGGGAGTGGACAGAAGCCCAAGACTAAGGAGGGGTGCTTGATCCCATGTCTGTGAGGACACAAAATTCCCATGCCAGAGATTAGAGAGCTGGATGAAACCATTTTCACTTCTATTGTGCATGCTCACACTGATCCACTCCAGTGAGCTAAGCAGCACCACCAAGTGGAGAAAGAAGCTGATACACCAAAACCCACCCACCCGTGTCCTCCAGTCACAGCACTTTGGACTTTGTGCTGCAAAGTTTCAGTTCTAGGGGAAACTGAAGTAAATTTATTTGGGTTCCATTCTGCTTGCTTGTTCATTTGTTTGTTCAATTTTTTTGTTTCTGTTTTTACTTATGTTGTTTTCATTTTTCTTTCTTTTCTTTCTCTTTCTTGGATACAGAAAGGGCAATTTTTAACATTTTTGTTACTTTCTTATTCTATTTTCTTTTCTTTATTTTATTTTCTTTTGTTATTTAAATTTTGTTTTTAATTTAAAATTTTTTACTTTTTTTTCCTTTCTAATTTTTCTCTCTTTCATCAAGCTTCTTTCAACAAGAAGACCAAAACCCACCTAAGAGCTAGCTTCTTTTATTTGATTTTACTTTGTTTTAAATTTTTAAATTTTTATTGTTTACTTTATTGAATTTTTTTCTTCCTCCAAAATGATAAGATGGAGGAGTTCACCCCAATAAAAAGAATAGGAAGAAATGATAGCTAGGGATTTAACCAACACCGATATAAGTAAGATGTCTGAACTAGAATTAAAACCACGATTGTAAGAATACAAGCTGGGGTTGAAAAAAGCAGAGAAGACACCGGAAAAGCCCTTTCTTCAGAGGTAAAAGAACTAAAATCTAGTCAAGTCAAAATTAAAGATGCTATAATGATATGCAATCTTGAATGCATGATGGCAAGGATGGATGAAATAGAGTAGCAAATCCGTGAGATATGAGATAAAATTGTGGAAAACAATGAAGCAGGAAAAAAAGAGGAAAACAACAGCAAACGATCACAATCCAAGATTTAGACAACTCGGTGACTTATTAAAGAAGAATAACATTCATATCATAGGAGTCTCAGAAGATGAAGAGAGTTAAAAAGAGGGACAACGTTTATGTGAGTTAATTATAGTTGAAAACTTTCCTAATCTGGGGAAGGACACAGACATCAGAATCCAAAAAGCACAGAGAACTCCCATTAGATTCAACAAAAAACAACCATCACCAAAGTTTGTCATAGTCAAATTCACAAAATACACAGACAAGGAAAGAATCATGAAAGTAGCAAGGGAAAAAATGTCCTTAACCTATAAGGGAAGATAGATCAGGTTTGCAGGAGATCTGACCACAGAAATTTGGCAGGCCAGAAAGGAGTGGCAGGATATAATCAATGTGCCGAACTGGAAAAATATGCAAACAAGAATTCTTTATCTAGCAAGGCTGTCATTAAAATAGAAGGAGAGATAAAAGCGTTTACCAGAAAAACAAAAACTTCAGGAGTTTGTGACCAATAGACCAGCCCTGCAAGAAATTTTAAGGGGGACTCTTTGAGTGGAGAAAAACCAAACCAAAACAAAAAAGACCAAAGCAACATAGAAAGGACCAGAGAACATCACCAGAAACAGGCAACACAATGGCACAAAATTCATACTCTAAATGTAAATGGACTAAATGTCTCAATCGAAAGACATAGGATATCAGAATACATAAACAACAACAACAAAAACAACAACAACAATAAAAACAAGATCCATCTAAATGCTGCCAACAAGAGACTCATTTTAGACCTGAAGACACCTGCAGATTGAAAGTGAGGGGATGGAGAATCATCTATCATGCCAATGGGGGTCAAAAGAAAGCCGGAGTAGCCATACTCATATCAGACAAAATAGATTTTAAATGAAAGACTGTAACAAGAGAAGAAGAAGGGCATTATATCATAATTAAGGGGTCAATCCATTAAGAAGATTTAATGATTGTAAATATTTATGCCCCCAACTTGAAACACCCAAATATTTAAATCAGTTAATCACAAACATGAAGAATTTCATTGATAATAATACCATAACAGTAGGAAATTTTAACACCCCACTTACAGCAATGGGCAGATTATCCAAGCAGAAAATCATCAAAGAAACAATGGCTTTGAATGACACACTGGGCCAGATGGCCTTAACAGAAATATTCAGAACATATCATTCTAAAGCAACAGAATGCACATTCTTTTCAAGTGCATATGGAAAATTCTCCAGAATAGATCACATACTGGGTCACAAATCAGACCTTAACAAGTACAAAAAGATCGATATCATACCATGAATATTTTCAGACCACAATGCTATAAAATTTGAAATCAATCACAAGAAAAAAATTTGGAAAGACCACAAATACTTGGAGCTTAAAGAACATCCTACTAAAGAATGAAATAGTTAACCAAAAAATTAAAGAGGAAATGAAAAAGTACATTGCCAATGAAAATGAAAACACAACAGTCCAAAACTTCTGGGATGCAGCAAAGGTGGTCATAAGAGGGAAATAAATAGCAATCCAAGCCTTCCTAAAGAAGGAAGAAAGATGTCAAATACACAACGTAACCTTATACTTAAAGGAGCTAGAAAAAGAACAGCAAATAAAGCCAAAAACCAGAAGAAGAAGGAAAATAATTAGAGCAGAAATCAATGATATCAAAAACAAACAAACAAACAAAAAACCAGTGAACAGATCAATGAAACTAGGAGGTGCTTCTTTGAAAGAATTAACAAAACTGATAGCCCCCTAGCCAGATTTATCAAAAAGAAAAAGGAAAAGACTCAAATAAATAAAATTACGAGTGAAAGAGGAGAGATCACAACCAACATTGCAGAAATGTAAATAATAATAAAAGAATATTATGTATGAGCAATTATATGCCAACAAACTAGACAACCTGGAAGAAATGGACAAATTCCTAGACACCCACACCATACCAAAACTCAAATGGGAAGAAATAGAAAATTAGAACAGACTCATAAACAGTAAATATATTGAATCAGTAATAAAAAATATCTCCCAACAAACAAGTCCAGGACCAGATGGCTTCCCAAGGAATTCTACCAAACATTTAAAGAAGAGTTAATACGTATTCTTTTGAAGCTGTTCCCAAAAAAATAGAAATAGAAGAGAAACTTCCAAACTCATCCTATGAAACCAGCATTACCTTGATCCCAAAGGTAACAAAGACCCCACTAAACAGGAGAATTACGAATTTCCCTGATGACCATCATGAATGCAAAAATTCTTAACAAGATACTAGCAAATTGGATCCAACAACACATTAAAAGAATCATTCACCATGATCAAGTGGGATTTATTTGGGCTGCAGGGGCGGCTCAGTATCTACAAATCAATCAACATGATACATCACATTAATAAAAGAAAGGGTATGAACCTCATGATCCTTTCAATAGATGTAGAAAAAGCATTTGACAAAATAAAGGCATCCTTTCTTGACAAAACCCCTTAAGAAAGCAGGGATAGAAGGGACATCATAAAGGCTGTATGTGGGAAAGACTCACAGCTAATATCATCCTCAGTGGGGAAAAACTGAGAGTTTTCCCCCTGTGATCAGGAACACTAGAGGGATGTCCACTTCTACCACTGTTGCTCAACGTGGTGTTGGAACCCTTAGACTCAGCAATCAGACAACAAAAAGAAATAAAAACATCCAAATCAACAAGTAAGAAGTCAAAATTTCACTTTTGCAGACGACATGATACTCTATGTGGAAAACCCAAAGACTTCACCAAAAAACTGCTAGAATCGAAACATGAATTCAGCAAAGTCACAGGATATAAATTCGATGTACAGAAATCAGTTGCATTTCTATAACCAATAATGAAGAAGCAGAAAGACAAATCAAGGAATCAATCCCATTCACAATTGCACCAAAAACCATAAAATACCTTGGAATAAACCTAATCAAAGGCTAAGTACACTGAAATTTATAGAAAGCTTATGAAAGAAATTGAAGAAGACAAATAAATGAAAAAATGCTCCATGCTCATGGGTTGGAAGAATAATATTGTTAAAATTTCTATAGTACCCAAAGCAATCTACACATTCAACACAATCCCTATGAAAATAACACCAGGATTCTTCACAGAGCTAGAACAAACAATTCTAAAATTTGTATAGAACCAGAAAATACCCCGAATAGCCAAAATAATTTGGGGGGAGGGGGAAAGGCTGGAGGCATCACAATTCTGGATTTCACACTGTATTGCAAAGGTGTAATCAGCAAGACAGTATGGTACTGACACATAAACAAACACATAGATCATCAGAACAGAATAGAGAACCCAGAAATGGACCCACAAATGTATGACCAACTAATCTTTGACAAAGCAGGAATGAATATCCAAGGGAAAAGACAGTCTCTTCAATAAATGGTGTTGGAAACACAGGACACCAACAGTCAGAAGACTGAACGTGGACAACTTCCTTACAGCATACACAAAAATAAACTCAAAATGGGTGAAAGACCCAAATGTGAGACAGGAAACCATCAAAATCATAGAGGAGAAAACAGGAACCAACTTATTTGACCTTGGCTGCAGCAACTTCTTACTAGACATGTCTCCGGAGGCAAGGGAAATAAAAGCAAAAATGAACTATCGGGACCTCATCACGTTAAAAATCTTCTGCACAATGCAGGAAACAATCAACAAGCTCAAAGTCAACCAGCATAATGGGAGAAGATATTTGCAAATGGCTATTGGATAAGAAGCTAGTATCCAAAATCTATAAAGAACTTATCAAACTCAACACCCCCCAAAAAAAATCCAGTGAAGAAATGGGCAAAAAATATGAACAGACACTTTTCCAAAGAAGTTATCCAGATGGTTAACAGATACATGAAAAGATGCTCAGCATCACTAATTATCAGGGAAATATTAATCGAAACCACAACGAGATAACACCTCATACCTGTCAGAATAGCTAAAATGAACAACTCAGGAAACAACAGATGTTGGTGAAGATGTGGAGAAAGGGGAACCCATTTGCACTGTTGGAAACATATATATATACATACATATATATATATATATATTTGTATATATGTATACCATACAGGTATGTATATACCATACATCTTCTTTGTATACACCGTTGAGTAATATTCCATATATATATATAATAAAATATTACTCAATGATCAAAAAGAATGAAATCTTGCCATTCGCAACAATGTGGATTGAACTAGAATGTATCATCCTAAATGAAATAAGTCAGGTAGAGAAAGACAGATATATGACTTTACTTATGTGTGGAATTTAAGAAACACAACAGATGAACATAGGGGAGGAAGGAAAAATAAGATAAAAACAGAGAGGGAAACAAACCATAAGGAGATTCTTAAATACAGAGAACAAACTGAGGTTTGTTGGAGGGGCGCTGGGTGAGGGAGATGGACTAAATGGGTGGTTGGCATTAACTTGCATAGAAAGACCTTATGGGAAATAGCTGTTTGAAATTTTCTCCTTATTTATCACAGGGATGCTGTCAGAACATTTTCCATAAGCTCAAAGTGTCTTCTCTATGAGAAAATTTCTCTCAGGTGTCACTACTAGAAAACCCTGATTATCTTAGATTATGGGAAAAGTTTTATCTTCTGGAACCTCTGCAATTTGCAACCAGTTGTTTTCTTACATTGTTTGGCTACTAAGAAGATCAGAGATGAGTGTGTGGCTGACCTCTGGAAATTACACAGGAGCACAATTACTTCACTATTTAATTAATCATACCTAATTCCAATTACTGTGACTTTTAAAATCTATTTAATTCTGTTGTATTATATATACCTTTGTAACATACATATGTGTGTGTGTGTGTGTGTGTGTGTGTACGTTGTCCTCAAATGAGGCAATGTTGCATAAAATGAATTCAAAGTGAAAAATAAAATGTTGAATATTCCATTATCTTTTGCTGCAGTTTATATCAGACTATCTTGCAACAATGGAGACTGATTTCAAAAAGACCAGCTCTCTCCCAAGAGGCCTAGAAGTGACATTTACTTTGATCTGTTTCCCAGCCTGCTCAGATCAAAAGATTGATTTGGGCATAACCCAAGTGAACCTGTCTTATAGGGGTAGGTGTACATTAACCAAACCAATAGAGACTGATATATGAGGCAGAATTTCATATTATTAATTTAGGATGAAAAATATATTCATTTATGTAGTCCTTGGTTGTTGCATTAACATGTTTGATGAACGTGGAATGACAACCAAGAGAGTTAATTTTATGCCCCAAAACAAGAATAAACAAACCCCAAGGTCTAGCATCAGCTAGGGTAGTATGCTCTGGGATGGTGATTAGAAAGGTTCTCTAATCTTCAGCTTATTGGCCGTCCCTTCTCCCTGTTCTCAATCTTCCTTGCTATGTCCATAGTCTTGTTGCAAACAATATTTTAGTTGGTAAATTATGTTTGCATTCCTGTTTTCTCTCTGAGCTTAAATCTCTATTCTGATCGCCTTGACAGGAGTTTTGGTGGTAACTGCTTATTTGTACATTTGAAAACAATATCTTAGTTTGTTTTCTGGAAAAGATTGCCAATCATATCCACTACTTGTGGATTTTACTTGTGTACCCGGCAAAGGGCAACCTCTTTTTCCTCATCTCTGCATTCTCAGGAGGAGCTTCTTGGCACTTCTCCTAGTAAAAACATGGCAGGCTTCTTCACTTACAAAAACCAATTCTTTTGATTTATAAAAACGAAGACCTCATTTTTGCTTTTAAACAACTAAGATTTGGATCAAAACAGAGGTAGCTTTCTATATATAATAAGCATTTAAAAATATATTACTTATCCTACTGATGAAAGGCACAGAAATAACACCTACTATTGCTTTAAACTCAGCAGGGTCGCACCATCCACACCCGCACCCGTGGATGCTGGGGAATTCATTGTAAGTCACCCCGAGACACAGGGATCATGCTTCTGTAGCTTCAAGCTGAGTATGGTTGTCTGACATACAAGCCCATAAAACTCTCAGTCTATTCAACAGCTCTGAGAAAAGTAAATTAAAATATTTTGGTTGAGAGATACTGAAAAAAAGTTTACTCTCCTACCCCAGACTCAAAGAATAATTTTCAAGACTATATCTTCTCGGGGTGCCTGGGTGGCTCAGTCGGTTAAGTGGCCGACTTCAGCTCAGGTCATGATCTCACGGTCTGTGAGTTCGAGCCCCGCGTCAGGCTCTGTGCTGACAGCTCGGAGCCTGGAGCCTGCTTCAGATTCTGTGTCTTCTTTCTCTGCCCTTCTGCTCACGTTCTGTCTCTATGTCTCAAAAATAAATAAACGTTAAAAAATTTTAAAAAAAAAGACTAGATCTTCTCGTTCACGAGATCATCATTCTGGTCCTGGTCTTTTCTAGAAATGTGTTTGTTGCACGAGTACCTACATCCACTCTGTGCCCATTGCCAATGTAAACAGAGCAAGGAACAATGGATTTAGATGGAATATCTAGAGATATCCAGGTACAGATTCAGGCCTCCAAACAGGTATATATTTCCCTAAGACATTTAGTTGTTTATTTCTTGCAGGCAGAAATATTGGAAGTAGCATGATTTAGGGAGATCAAGCAGAAGTGGGTTTTTACCCCAGCTGTTTCCTCATTTGTAAAAGGGGGTTAATGTTAGAGCCCAATCTGATAGAGCTGTTGTGAATTTAAAACATTTAGCATAAGTCGAGAGATGGTGATTGTGTCCACATAAAAATTATCTTTAGGCTGAGGAGAGAATTATCTACCCAGGGAGGGAACTCAGAGAGAAAGTAGGTGGAACAAACCCTTGGGACAGAGGAGGGACAAGATTCCACCCTCCCCAACCCCCCACAGACTGAAGGCTCTGACAGCTGGAACTGACGGTTCAAGCTTTCACCTGTAATAATGTCTATAATAAACAGAGTGAAGAACACTCGGCAAGCCACTGCAAGGTGGAGCAAATTCCAGGACAATTTTCTCCTTAGAGTGCAGTGATAAAAACCTCCATTTGTTGGCTCACCTGCCCAGAGTCATGAAGCTGCCTGGATCTCTACACTCCTAGTGGATTCCTTTGCCAATACTAGGGGGACCAATGGTAAGTGGGCCGACTGCAGGCAACACCTGTTCCTTCACCTTTCCCTTTTGTCCTCAAGAGACATAGAGGGGAGCAAGTATAATGGTCTTTAGACTATCTTAATTACATTTTCAGTAAAAACATGTTGTGTATATCTCCCTATGTAGGTGTACTTCATTATTATAAATATATATATATATACATACATATATATATATCATTATGTACTTTATGGAACATAAAAGCAAAAAAAAATTCCAATGACATAAAAGAGAAATGGAAATGGAAATTTTAATATTTTCTTTCTACATTCCAATAGATTGTCTCATGCACAATCTAAAACCCTGGGGATTCCCCATCCCTGCCCAACCAACTTCAGATTAAGAAAAAGTTACAGTAAAGGGATCTTTAAGGAAACCTGAATTGGGCTTTGAAACTCAAGTCTAGTCTTTCCACCAAAGAGCCATTTTACCATGTCTTTAAAATGCTTCTCCGGGGTGCCCAACTGGCTCAGTTGCTGGAGCTTGCAACTCTTGATCTTGGAATTGTAGGTTCAAGACCCACATTGGGTACAGAGATTACTTAAAAAAATAAAATCCTTAGGGAAAAAAATGCTTCTCCAGCTTCACCACATATTCTTTAGATTTTGGTGATCAAATTTTTGCATAATTAGAAAGTTCCAATATATGAGTATCTACATTTGGCAAAACCAATAGGTTTTGGTTTATATCCACTGTGAAAGCAATGTGAAGGCAGTCCTCACCTTGTGCTTCTTCACATGCCACTATTCCTGAGCCATTTTAGTTAATTTGTCCCTTAATTTTGATTTTTATGAATCTTTAATTCAGCTGGCTTTCTCTGAAGTCTCAAGTTGGAAAGGCAAGAAACACAGGGTAATTATTTTAGTAATTCTGGAGCAAGATATTTTGAAACTCCTTTGATAAACCCAGTATTAAAAAGCTGATGCCTGTATGTATTCCCTAGGGAGTGAAGTGTCTGCTAGCCATCAAGCAAGTGTCAAGTGGAATGGCTTATAAGTATTTGTCTTTTCTGGGGGCCTTATTTGATCAAAATTCAGCAACCCAAACACCCTGAGATTAGTGTCATCACCCTCATTTACAGAAATAAGGTGTGCACCTGCAACACGCTGATTTGAAACTCAAATAGGTCGAAGACATGGTTTAGTTGCCCCTCTCTGCTGTAAGGAAATTTATTAGGATTAAGAATCCACAATTTTACATTTTATTAAAATGCTTTCTAAAAAGGTTAAACCAACAAAAGTAATTTATTCAACAATTTACTGAGCATCGATTAGAGGCAGTGTTGTATGAGCACTGGAATACAGCAGTGAACAAAACAGCTTACACCCTAAATCATTCTCACAATGTCAACTACAAACATTAGTAACTTGTTAAAATAGTTAAACAAGTTAAAATGTAATATTTTTAGGGGCGCCTGGGTGGCTCAGTTGGTTGAGCTGCCGACTTCGGCTCAGGTCATGATCTCAGGGTCTGTGAGTTCAGCCCTGTGTCGGGCTCTGTGCTGACAGCTCAGAGCCTGGAGCCTGCTTCAGATACTGTGTCTCCCTCTCTCTGCCCTTCTCCTGCTCACGCTCTGTCTCTATGTCTCAAAAATAAAAAATAAAAAAACGTTTAAAAAATAAAATGTAATATTTTCAAATCTATTTGAAAGAAACTAGAAAAAAAGCTAAGTGACCATTAGCTTTTTTTCTCAATGACATACTATTGAGTTACTCTTGACATGAATTATGAACACTTCATCATTTTTTTTTCTCTGTACTTGAAACTAATTAGAACTTTTTCATGTAGTTGTGGGGTTTTTTTGTTTCATTTTTGTGGTTAATTGTATTTTACTAGGATGTTTTCAGCTACATACAAAAAGCAAAAAACTCTAATCAAAGTGGCTTAAAACTAAGGATATTAATTAGCTCATATGAAAGGCAGTTCAGAGGGAAAGTGATTTCAGAACTGAATAATCCAGCAGTTTAAAATGTCATTGTAGACTGTAGACCTCCAGTTTCTGGTCTGGGATGAAAGGAGGTTGGACCTCACCATCCCATCCTAACAACAAGTGAAAAGTTAAACAAACTAAAAAATTAATGACTCTTTTTACAGCCATCAGAGAAGTGAGATCCCCCAAAATTGGAGACACAAAAAGGCAGATACAGAGAACCACACCTTCCCAGAGCAGAATACCCAGGCAGAAACCACCGTGAAGACTAGTGCCAGAGTGAAAAATGGAAATAATAAGTGACGAATTGCTGGAGACTAAGTGTGGACAAGTCTATGAGTTAAAAACCCCAGTCGGGACCCCATACTTTTGTGAGTTTTGCCCCCAGAAGTTTTACTATGTTCTCTTAGTGAATACTAAAAAAGAAAATTCCCCCTGGGAAAGGGGAAAGTACCCATTATGAAATATGTCAGAGCATTTTATTCTTTTTAACAAGAAAAAAATTTTGGTAGATTCTAACTTATTGATATTTTATTAGAGTCTAACCAGCCTGGAGGAAAGAAAATACCCAACTCCAGAAGCTTTCAGCCATTCTGTCTCAGTCAAGGGGGAAGAGGAGGAATTCAGAGGCACTTGTGAAATTCACAGCCCAGGGCACAGGATCACTAAAAGGACTACTGAATGCTTGCCCTCTTTCCACACATTACCACCACATTAATACAAGGCCTATTTATTGAAATTTCTTTCACCTAGTGCATCATAAATGGCTTTCAACAACCACAACAACAAATTACAAGGCATACTAAAAGTTAAAGCACAGTTTGAAGAAATAGCAAGCATGAGAACCAGACTCAGATATGGCAGGGACATTGGAAGTATCAGACTGAGAATTTGAAAACAATTGTGATTGATATGCTAAGAGCTCTAATAGATAAAGTAGACAGCATGCAAGAACAGATGAGCAATGTAAGAAGAGAGATGGAAGTTCTAAAAAATCAGAAATATTTGATATTAGAAAAAACAACACTGTAACAAAAATAAAGAATGCCTTCGATGGGCTCATCGGTACACTGCACATGGCAGAGGAAATAATCTCTTAGCTTGAGGATATTTCAGTATAAACTTCAAAAACTCAAAAGCAAAGAAAAAGGCTGAAAAAAAAGAACAGAATATACATGTAATTGGAATGAAAGAAGAAAGAAAGGAATAGAAGCAATACTGGAAGTGATAATGTTAAGAATTTCCCTAAATTAATGTCAGACACCAAATCACAGGTCCAAGAAACTCACAGAACAACAAGTAAAATAAATTAAAAACAACAACAACAAACTACACCTAGGCATATCATTTTCAAATTACAGGAAATTAAAATTAAAAAAAATATCTCGAAAGAAGCCAGAGGAAAAACAGCTACAGAGGAGCAAAGATAAAAACTACATCTGCCTTCTCCCCAGAAACCATGTAAGCAAGAAGTGAGTGAAATAAAATACTTAGTGTTGAGAGAAAAATAAAAACTACCAATCTAGAATTCTGTAACTTGCAAAATTATCCTGCAAAAGTGAAGGGGAAATAAAGACTTTCTCAGACAAACAAATTGAGAGAACTTGCAGCCAGTAGACCTGCTTTGCAAGAAACATTAAAAAAAGTTCTTTGGAGAGAAGGAAATTTGTATAGGTCAGAAACTCAGACCTACATAAAGAAAGAAAGAGTATTCCAGAAGGAATAAGAGAAGTAAAAATAAAAACATTTATTTTTCTTATTCTTAATTGATCTAGCAGATAACAGTTTGTTCCAAATAATAACAACAACAATATATTTGATGGTCACAGCTTATACACAAGTGAAACGAATGGCAGCAATGTAATAAGGGATGAGAGGGAGGAATTAGAAATATTTTGTGATTATAAGATAACCGCACTACCTGCTAAGTGGATACTGTTATTCGAAAGTGGACTTGGATCAGTTGTAAATGTATATTGTAAACTCTAAAGCAATCACTAAGAAAAGGTTTTAAAAAAGGAAGCATAACTGATGTGCTAAGAGAGGAGAGAAAATGGAATTATATAAAATGCTTAATGAAAACTAAAAGTGGCAGAAAATTGTAGAAGAGAAAAATAGGGAGAAAAAAGGCAATAAATAGAAAAAAGTAACCAACATGGTAGATATTAACTCAACCATATAAATAATAATTTTAAATGTTAATGGTCTAAATATGCCAAGACAGATTTAAGAGATTTAAGAAAGATTTTAAAAGTCGCAATGAATGAAAAAAACAACAATAACAAGACCTAACTATATGTTGTCTACAATTAAATATAAGGACACATATAGATGAAAAGTAAAGTCAGAGATGTACCATGCAAACATCAGTCAAAATAAAACTGGAGTTGCTATATTAATTTCAGACAGGGCAGACTTCAGAGCAAGGAAAATTACAGGGATAAGTAGTAGTATTACATACTGATAAAGAAGTCGATACTCCAAGAAGATATAACAATCCATAATGTGTGTATGCCTAACAAAAGAGGGGCAAAATACACAAGGCAAAAATTGATAGAACTGTAAGGAGAAATAGATGAATCCATTACTATAGTTGGAGACTTCAACGTCCCCCTATCAGATATGGACAAAAAATTTGTAAGGACATGGCTGATCAACTGTGTAGAATTGAAATATACAGGCTACTTTATCCAAGAGCAGCAGGAAACATCCTTCACAAGCTCACATAGAACATACACCAAGATAATCACATTCTGAGCTATAAAATGCATCTTAACAAATTAAAAAAATATATATGTTGTATTCATTCTGACCACAATGGAATTAAAATAGAAATCAATAACAAAATGACAGCTTGGAAAATCACCAAATATATAGAGATTAAACAATGCACTTTTTAAATGTGGGTTAAAGAAGAAACCTGAGGATAAATGTAAAAATATTCTGAACTAAAGGAAAACGAAACTGTAACTTATCAAAACTTGTGGGATGTAACAAAATCAGTGATTAAAAGGAAATTTATAGAAATGAATTAATACAGTAGATAAGAATATCTAAAATCAATAACCTAAGCTTCCAATTTAGGAAACTAGAAAAAGAGCTATTAAATCCAAAATAAGCAGAAGAAAAGAAATAATAAGAATTAGAGCAGAAATCAATGCAATTGAAAATAGTAAATCAATAGAGAAAATAAAACAAAAAGGAGGCTTTTTTAAAAGATCAATAAAATTGATAAGCCTGTAGCCAGGCTAACTAAGAAAAAAAAAGATCTGAGCAAATTACTAATATTAGAAATAAAAGAGTGGACATTACTACAGGTCAAATGGACATTAAAAGCATAGTAAAAGAATACCATGAACAAATGTATGCCTACAAAATTGATAACCTAGATGTAATGGGCCAACTTCTTGAAAACACAATCTACCAAAACTCATAAAAGAAATGTCAATCTGAATAGCCTATATCTATTAAAGAAATTGAATCAATAATAACTTTACAAAACAGAATGCACCTTAAGTGTTTAGTAGAATTTACACTTAAGGAAAAACTTATACCAATTCTCTACAATCTTTCAGAAGATAAAGCAGAGAGAATATCTCCTAACTCATGCTATGAGGGCAGGATTACCCTAATCCCAAAACCAAAGGCATTACAAGAAAACTAGAGACTGATATAGCTCATGAACATATATGCAAAAACCCTTAATATATTAGCAAATCTACTCTAACAATGCATAAAAACAATTATACACTGAGGCCAAGTGGAATTTATCCTAAGTATTCAAGGCTAGTTCAACCTTCAAAAATCAATTAATGTAATCCATCACACCAACAGGTAATAGAAGAAAACCAGATGATTATATCAGTGGATGTGGAAAAAAGCATTTGACAAAATCTAACACCCATTATTATGGTTAGTTTTATGTGTCAACTGAATGGACTAGGGGCAGCTGAGATAGCTGGTAAACATAATTTCTGGGTATGTCTGCGAGGGTGTTTTTGAAAGAGATTAGATTAGATTGGGTTGGTAAAGTGAATAAAGCAGACGGATGGCTCTTCCCAATGTGAGTGGACATTACTCAGTTCTCTGAGGGCCCAAATAGAACAAAAAAGTGAAAGAAGAACAAATTCACTCTCTGCTTCAGCTGAGGCATCCATCTTCCCATGACCTCAGACATTGGCTGTCCTGGGTTTCAGACTTTTAGATTCAGATTGGAATTTATACCATTAACTTTCCGATTCTCAGGACTTGGACTTGGACTGAACCACACCAGTCTTTCCAGGTTCTCCCCCATGCAGATAGCAGATCTTGGTACTTCTTGGCTTCTATTACCATGTGAACCAATTCCTGCAATAAATCATCCCTATCTATCTATCTATCTATCTATCTATCTATCTATCTATCTATCTATCTAATGTGTGTGTGTGTGTGTGTGTATATATATATATATATATATTCTATTAGTTCTGTTTCTCTAGATAACCCTGACTAATACACCTATCCATGATAGAAAAACAATTTCAGTAAACTAGGAATAGAGCAGAATTGATAGATTTTTTTAAAATTTACAAAAACCCTACCACTAACATCCTACTTGGTGGTCAGAAACTTGAAGCTTTCCTGCCAAGAACAGGCACATTGGCAAAAACGTCCTCTCTCACCACTCCTTTTCAACACTGCACTGGAAATTCTAGCTAATGCAATTATACAAGAAAAGGAAATGTATACAGATTGAGAAGAAAGAAATAAAACTCTCTATTCATAGATGATGTCATCATCCAAGTAGAAAATCCAAAGAATCCCTCCTGGAAATACTAAGTAATTTCAGCAAGTCAATTGCCTTACTATGTAGCAACAATGAAAAAGTGGAATTTGAAATTAAAAACACACTATCATTTCCATTGGCACTTCACAAAAAATGAAATACTTTGGTGAAAATCTAGCAAAATGTACAAGATCTATAAGAAGAAAACTATAAAGCTCTGATGAAAGAAATTAAAGATGACTAAATAAATGGAGAGATATTCCATATTCATGATTGGGAAACTCAGTATTTTCACGATGTCAATTCCTCCCAACTTGATCTATAGATAAAATACAATCCCAGTCAAAATTCAAGCAGGTTATTTTGTGGAAATCAACAAAGAGATTCTAAAGTTTATATGCCAAGGCAAAAGAGCAAGTAGAGAGAATTCAATATTGAAGAACAAAATCAGAAGACTGATACTACTTGATTTTAATATGTACTATAAACCTGTAGTACTCAAGCAGTGTGGTATTGGTAAAGGAATAAACAAATTGATGAAAGAGAATAGATAGGCCAAAAATGTACCCACGTAAGTATAGTCAATTGATTTTTTACAAATGAGCAAAGGCAATACAATGGAGAAGATAGTTTCTTCAACAGAGCGTGCTGGAACTGGAGTAATTGGACATCTACATAGAAAGAATACAGACATTGCACCCTTCACAAAAATTAACTCGAAATGAATTACAGACCTAAATGTAAAATGTAAAACTATAAAATTCCTAAAAGATAACATAGAAGAACACCTAGATGACCTTGGTCACGGTGGTGCCTTTTTAGATATAACACTAACGGCATGGTCTAATAAGAAAAAAAAAAAGAATTGATAACCTGAAGAAAAACTCGATAAGCCATACTTTATTAAAATAAAAACTTCTGCTCTGCAAAAGACAATGTCACTGACTAGAAGGAAACAGTTGTAAGCTAAGTATCTTATAATGGATTATTATCCAAAATATAAAAAGAACACTTAAAATTGACAGTAAAAAAACCAAACAACCCAATTTAAAAGTGGGGGGAAAGCCTGAACAGACAACTCAAGAATATATACATTAGAGGCGCCCAGGTGGCTCACTTGGTTGAGCATCCAACTTCGGCTCAGGTCATGATCTTGTATTTCAATGGCTTTGAGCCCACATCGGGCTCTGTGCTGACAGCTCAGAGTCTGGAGACTGCTTCTGATTCTGTGTCTCCTTCTTTCTCTCTGTCCCTCCCCTGCTTGTGCGCTCTCTCTCTCTCTCTCTCTCTTTCTCTGTCAAAAATATATAAATAAACATTAAAAATAAAAGAATACCTACATGGGAAATAACCATATGAAAAGGTGCTCCACATCGTATGTTCTCAGGGCAGTGCAAATTAAAACAACAAGATGTCATGACATATCTATTAGAATAGCCAAAAATCCAGAACATTGGCAACACCAAGTGCTGGCAAGGATAGAAATTCTCCTTTATTCCTGGTGGGAATTTAAAATGGTACAGCCGCTTTGGAAGACATTTTGGTGGTTTCTTGAAAAGTAAACATACTCTTTTTTGGTAGAGAGCAGAGGGAGAGGGAGAGAGAATTTTAAGCAGGCTCCACACCCAGTGTGGAGTCTGACATGGGGCTCAATCTCACAACTGTGAGATCATGACCTGATCTGAAATCAAGAGTCAGATGTTTAACTGACTGAGCCATCCCAGGCACCCCAAGTAAATGTACTCTTACCATAAGATGCTGCAGTCATGTTCCTTGTATTTACTCGAATAAGCTGAAAAATACATCCACACCAAACTACACATAGGTATTTATGACAGCTTTATTCATAACTGCCAAAATGTGGAAGCACCTAAGATATCTTTCACTAGATGAATGGATAAATACACTGTGTTACATCCAGATGATGGAATATTATTCAGCAGTGAAAAGAAATGAGCTATCAAGTGAAAAAGACTGAATACCGTATAGTTCCAATTATATGACATTCTGAAAACAAACGGCAAAACTATGGAGACAGTAAAGATATGTGGTGGTTGCCGGGGAAAGGGTGGGATGAATAGACAGCAGAGGTGTTTCAGGGCAGTGAAACTAATCTGTATAATACCATAATGATGGATGTGTGCTGTTATACATTTATCAAAACCCGTCACCAAGAGGGAACTCCAGGGTAATCTATGAACTTTGAGTGATAATGATGTGTTAATGTAGGTTAATTTAACAAATGTACCATTCTTATGTAGATGTCGATAGTGGGGGAGGCTGTGGATTTATGGGGAAAGGGTTATAATGAGTACTCTGTGCTTTCTGCTCAATACTGTTGTGAACCTAAAACTGCTTAAAAAATTAAGCTTATTTAAAAGGAAAAAACAGGGATGCCTGGGTGGCTCAGTCAGTTAAGCAATCAACTTTGGCTCAGGTCATGATCTCACAGTTCGTGGGTTCAAGCCCCACATCAATCTCTATGCTGACAGCTCAGAGCCTAGAGCCTGCTTCGGATTCTGTGTCTCTCTCTCTCTCTGTTCCTCCCCCACTCATGCTATTCCTCTTGGTCTCTCAAAAATAAATAAATATTTTAAAAATTTAAAAAATAAAAGGAAAAAACACATATGTTCCACATAGAATAATCAATTAGGTATATCAATAATTTCCAATATATATATTCTCAGTTGTAATTTTGATGAAAACAAAGCATAAGCTTTTTGTATTTAAAAATTTTTTTATGTTTATTTATTTTTGAGACAGAGAGAGAAAGAGTGCGAGTAGGGGGAGCAGCAGAGAGAAGGAGACACAGAATCCAAAGCAGGCTCCAGGCTCTGAGCTGTCAGCACACAGCCAGATGTAGGGCTCAAACTCACGAACCACGAGATCATGACCTGAGCTGAAGTCAGACACTTAACCGACTGAGTCACCCAGGGGTCCCAGCATTTTGTATTTTAAAGTCAAATATTACCATAATAGAAACATAAAAAAAATGTAATGAGGTGTTACAGATAGTTATGACTAAGGCATTCATTAAAGTATATGAATAAGTAACAAGAATAATTAATTTGCTTTTTGTTTATAATGTTCATAAAGCCATATTGAGCTTTTAAAATAATTATTTAGATGTACTGGATAATTATTTTTTTTAGAAAAAATAATTGAAAAATTATTTTTCAGTGAAATTATTTTTCAGTGAAATTGTTTGCTTTTAATTAAAAAAAACCCACTGATAAACTCAACTTATTATTCAATAATAAACACTTTTAAAATGCCATTGAAAATATAAATTACATGTTATGAACCTATCATTGGCAAGGCAGATGGAATTTAAAGCCAACTGTGAGACTTTACCTGAGGCTTATGTGTGTGTGTGGGTAGGGAGGGGCCATGAATAATAAGCATTGATACCTAACAAAGTCAGAATTCTATTAGGGAGAAAATGAATGGATACTAAGAAGCTATCAACACAATACATACTATTTTGTATATATTGCTACCAAATTTTATTCTGCTTATGAAAACAGAGTTGTATTATCAATTGATGAATTAAATTCACAAAGTTAATTTTATTAAAAAGATTATTTACATTCAGCTTTGTGTTTTTTACTTCCCTGAGATTTCTTCTTTGACACATTATTTAGAAGTTTGCTGTGTAATTTACAAGATTCTGGAGACTTTTCCTAGTATTTGTGATTTTTAGTTTAATTCAGTTATGATCACAAGGCATATTTTTTATGGTTTTACCTTTTAAAAATATGTTAATGCTTGTGTTATGACTTAAGATATGGTCTATCTTGGTGAATGTCCCATACATGCTGGAAAAGAATGCGTATCCTGTATTAGTTAATTGTACTGTTCAGTTCTTCTGTATAGTTGTTGACTTTTTGTTTAGTGGTTCTATACAATCAACACGAAAGAGGTGTTCAAGTCCCCAATTTTAACTGTGAATTGATTTATTTTTTCTTTCAATTCTGACAATTCTTGCTTTGTACTATTTTGCCACTCTGTTGTTTGGTGCACATAGATATGTTGTTATGTTTTTTCATGACCTAGTAATTTTATCATATGCAATGTACCTCTTTGTTCCTGGAAAATTTCTTTAGTTCTGAAGCCTACCCTAGTTTTCTTTAGATTAGTGTTAGCAAGATACATATATTTTTCATTCTTTTATCTACCAAAACCATTTGAAGTGAATTTCTTTTTTATTTTTATTTTTATTTTTTTTTTTATTTTTAAAGAGGGAGAGAGAGAAAGTGAATGGGAGAGAGGGAAAGAGAGACTCTTAATCAGGCTCTACGCTCAATGTGGAACCCAATGCGGGGCTCAGTCCCACGACCCTGGATCATGCATGGCTTGAGCCAAAATCAAGAGTTAGATGCTCAACCAACTGATATATCCAGGAGCCCCTGAAGTGAATTTCTTGTACATAGCATGTGGCCAAGGCTTGTTTTTTATCCATTCACTGGATATGTCTCTTAATTGTTGTGTTTAAACCATTTACATTTAATGTAATTATTGATGCGTTAGGATGTAGGTCTGTCATTTTATTGTTTTCTGTTTTTTTTTCCCTGTTCCCCCTTATCTGTCTTCAAGTGGGCTTGAAGTGAAATTCAAGTGAATTTATTTTTATATTAAATATTTTTATATTTATATAAGCTTATATATTTTTAAATTTTACATATAAAATATTTATAATATTTTAATACATTATCCACTATTCCATTTTGATTTACCTACAAATTTTAGTGTAACTCTTTGTATTTTCAGTGGTTACTCTAGGGATTACAATATACATACACAATTTATCACAGTCTACTAGTATCAAGTTACCTCTTCAAGTGGAATGTAGATACTTAATCACCATTTAGGTCCCATTATCCTTCCCCCTCCTTTATGTTACAGTTGTCTTGAGTATTACCTCTATATACATTGAGAACCACATCAGATGCTGTAATTTTTGCTTTTAACTTTTACGTGACAAGTATAACTACATGTGCACTTGTCTTCTATAAAAAGCTCAGTGTCTACTCCACTACTCATTTACTCAACATCCAATCATCCATGAATCTAAGACATTAACCACTTTCCCATACATTATGCATTTCATCCATCCATCCATGATTCTTGAAATTCATCTTGATACTTCTACTATATTATAATCTGATATGCCTCTAAGCCCAACCTCTGAGATTGATATTCCTTTCTCTTTCCTTTTCTTTTGAAGTCATTCATATTGCTTTGTAAGTATTAACATTTACTTCATGAAGTAGTTTTCCCAACTGAACTAGAAGCTTCTTGGCAATGGGTTTCTATTTATTTTATATCTTCCCCTAGGATTTGTGGTATTCTACCACCCAAAGTGATAGAGAACCCTACAAATTCACTGCCCTCTGCACATCCACTGATTAAAAAAAAATCAGCTACGTATGCACTCCCTAGATCATGCATGAAGTTTCCCACATAACTTATTCATATACCTAGCACTAGCACCCAAAATACCTCCCCATATGGAACCTGTGAATGCGAATTGTTCCAGAGAGCATAAGTTTTGTCAAAACTCCTTAAGCTTAAAAGTTTGCTCTAAAAAACTCTCCATGGGGCGCCTGGGTGGCTCAGTCAATTAAGTGTCTAACCTCGGCTCAGGTTATGACCTTGCAGTTTGTGAGTTTGAGCCCTGTGTCCAGCTCTGTGCTGACAGCTCAGAATCTGGAGCCCTGTTTTGGATTCTGTGTCTCCCTCTCTCTCTGCTCCTCCTCCTCTCATGCTCTGTCTCTCTCTCTCTCAAAAATAAGCAAACATTAAGTTCACCTATTCGTGGAAACATATGGACTTTGTGAGACTAAGCAAAAACAAGGGGGAGGGGAAGAGGGGAAAGGAAAAAAAGACACAGAGAGGGAGGGAGATAAAACATAAGAGACTCTCAAAGACTAAGAAAAAACTGAAGGTGAGGGGGATGAGGGAGGGGGGAGAGGGGGTGATGGGCATTAAAAAGGGCACATGTTGGGATGAACACTGGGTGTTATATGTAAACCAATTTGAAAATAAACTATTATGAAATTTAAAAAAATAAAAAAAATTAAAAAATAAGCAAACATTAAACGAATTTAAAAACATAAAATAAAAATAAAAAAACTCTCCATAACATCCTCAGAAAGCACTTTGTCCCAAATATGTAGCTATGCAATTGTCAGGCATCATTTCATAACTCCATCCCACTTCACACACGTGTGTACGTGCATCTGCGTGCACACACGCGCGCGCACGCGCACACACACAGACACACACACACTCTTTAATACGGCAACAGATTGTAGTCAGTTACCCCATTTTGGACAGGAATAATTTATTTCTATAATATGATTTTAATAATATTCCCTAAGTATTTAATAATCAAGAATTCCTCCAAATCAGAAAAAAAAATTAACAAATATGTCAAATATATATTTGACAAATATGTCAAACATATATATTTGTAACATAACAAATATGTCAAATATATATTTATATATATGTCAAATATTAATATATATATAAATATATATACTTAAAAAAATCTCTTTCTGTGATTTGGTTTTTAATTTTGAACTTTTCATGGATAGAAGGAGTGACGGATTCAATGCTAGAGTATAATTTGATGGGGTTTTGCAGTATGTGTTGATGGGAATTTTTAAGTTTCTTGCAAATATAAATCAAGCTTGCTCCAATTCCACAAGAACACCACCACAGTCTTTAGGATGGAGAAAAATCACTGGTTTTCCATGTGCTCCTATTTTGGGATCTTCACTTAGAATACGAATCTTCTTCTCTTTCAAATCCATCACAGCTGCATTTATATTATCCACCTTGAGAAAAGGAAATAAATAACACATTTGAGATCACAAAAATACCAAATTATAGTATCTTAAGTATCTTAAGACTGAAGAAACGGTCTCCTCCAGCAGCTTTAGGCAGAATCATTCTTAAACCATCACAAAAGTCAGTTTAATGCTTCCAGAGAAGTAAAAGTTGTTAGATTTTCATAGGTGAACAACTACAGTGCTTAAGAATTTTCAGCATTAGTAAACATTTCTTCTTATAACTAAAATATGTATGTTATAATTTATAGTATTTCCTTCTAGCAGTACTCTTGGTGATACTGCACATATTATTTTTTCTTAAGAGACCTGGGTTCTCAATTTATAATAGAGAGAAGAGGCCTACCACATAAATGGGCAATAGATTAAGATGATAACAGATAAGAAGCTCTTAGCAGATTGTGAGGTACTCAAAAGATAGGAGTGCTTCCCTGGATCCCCAAACCTCCCACCTGACAAACCACCAGGTTATTACTTTTGAGATTAAAACTTCATATGCATGAAAATCACTATTAAATTGCCACCAAAAAGTTTTTCCCCATTATGAAAAATCCAAACATTTATAATTTTATAACTCCCTTCTCAATCATTTCTATTTTCTTCATATTTACTGGCATTTTAGGAAAGGCGCAACTGTGTTTCAATATACTTCATGAAAGAATGATTCTATTTTAGAAAGTCATCCTCCTCAATTCGGTTGACTTAAAGTGAGTAAAAGGATGGAAAAAAGATATTCCAGGCAAATATTAACCAAAAGAAAGTTCATACAATATTAGTATCAGCTAAAACAAAATTTAAAGTGAAATACACTAAGTAAATAAGACAGATACAACCTATAAATAAAGTGAACAATCCACCAAGATTGGTATCGACTCTTCATGTACCTAACCATACAGTATCGACTCTTCATGTACCTAACCATACTACCTTGAAAAAGAAAAAGCAAAGGAACATCCACAGCTCTCAGTATCTGATGGATCTATCAAGCAGACAAAAGATTAAAGATAAAGACAAGTTGTAAGTTCTTCGAATACTCTGGATATAAGTCCCTTATCAGATATGTGATTTGCAAATATTCTCTCCCATTTTGTGAGTTGTCTTTACACAAAGCGTTTTAATTTTGATGAGGTCTATTATTATTACTTATGTTTTTGGTGTTATATCTAAGAAACCACTGCCCAGTTAAGGTCATGAAAACTTATGTTTATTTATTTATTAACAGAGACAGCATGAGTGGGGGAGGTGCAGAGAGAGGGGAACAGAGAATCTGAAGTGGGCTCTTCACTGACAGCAGAAAGCCCAACGTGGGGCTTGAAATCATGAACTGTGTGAGATCATGACCTGAGCCAAAGTCGGCTGCTCAGCCAATTGAGTCATCCAAGTTCTCCCATCCCCAAAAGTATTTTTCTAATTCTTATTTTAGAAAGAGAAAGAGAGAGTGCATATGGGGGAGAGGTGCAGAGGGAGAGAGAGAATCTTAAACAAGTTCCACAATCAGTGCAGAGCCAGACACGGGGCTCAATCCCACACCCCTGGGATCATGACCTGAGCAGAAATCAAGAGTCAGCCCCTCAACAGAATGAGCCACCCAGGAGCCCCAAGAAACAGACTCTTAACTACAGAGAACAAACTGATGGCTATCAGAGGGGAGGGGAAGAGGGATGGGTTAAATTGGTGATGGGGATTAAGGGGGGTACTTGTGATGAGCACTGGGTATTGTATATAAGTGTTGAATCACTAAATTCTACACCTGAAAGTAAGACTACACTGTATGTTAACTAACTGTAAATTAAATAAAACCTTGGGAAAAAACCACATTTTTTTACCTTTTTATTTTATTTTATATTTTAGTTTTCCCTTGTTTAATTTTGTTAATGATTGTTCTAGAGTTTGTAATTCATATTTTAATCTTATTAGTCCACCACTGCACATATAAGAAACTTACAAGAGCATACTTCCATTTGCCCAATTCCCATCCTTTACACTATTGTCGGAAGTTTTTCTTCCAGGGTCGCCTGGGTGGCTCAGTCTGTTAGGTGTCTGACATTGGCTCAGCTCATGATCTTGTGGTTTGTGAGTTCAGGCCCCATCACTTTGTGCTGACAGCTCAAAGTCTGGAACCTAATTCGGATTCCGTATCTCCCTCCCTCTGCTCCTCCCCTGCTCATGTTCTATCTCTCTCAAAAATAAACAAACATTTAAAAAAAATTTAAGTTTTTCTTCTTATAAACTCTACATTTTAAAGGCTTCAAGTCAATTGTCTCTTAGATAATTTAAGAGAACAAAAAAGTTATTTTATATTAAGCTACAAATTTACCATTTCTGGTACTCTTTATTCCTTGTAAAGATCTGAATTTTCATCTGGTATTATTTCCCTTCATCCTGAAGGGATGAATACTAAATATACATCCTGAATACGTCTTTAGTATTTCTTGTAGTGCAGGTCTACTGGACAGGAATTCTCTCATTTTTGTTTAAGATGTTTTCATTTCACTTTCATTGTTAAAGGATATTTTCATCAAGTTCAGAATTCTAGAATGACAGGGTTTTTGTTTTGTTTTGTTTTGAACTATCTTTTTAGAAGCAGTTTTATGTTCACAGCAAAATTGAGCAAAGGTACAGAGATTTGCTATACATATAACCCTGCCCCCACACACGCATAGCTTCCATCGTTATCAACACGCCCCACCAGAGTGGTACATTTGTTACAACTGATGAACCTATACTGACAGGATTATCATCCATTATCACTTTTGGTGTTGTACATTCTACAAATTTGGACAAATGTATGACATGTACCAATCATTGTGATGTCATACAAAGTATTTTCACTGCCCTAAAAATCTTCTGTGCTTCACTTATTCATCCTTTCTCTCCTCCCCCCTTCGGAACCACCAATCTTTTTACTGTCTCTAGTTTTGACTTTTCCAGAATGTCATATAGTTAGATCACACAGTATGTAGCCTTTTCAGACTGGCTTCTTTCACTAGTAATATGCATTTAAGATTCCTCCATGTCTTTTCATGACTTGATAGCCTATTTTTTTTCAGTGTTGAAAATAATCCACTGTTTGGATGTACCAATTTATCTACCCATTGAGAGCAGCCTTTAATCTAGGACTGATTTTCCTCACTGATAAGGCAAAATCCTTCTAAATTCTCTACCCAATGCCCCATAAATTACAAGAACTTACAGGATGGGTAAGAACACAAACTATTCCAGCTGGCGTGAGGACTGTTCTAATGTGTTCAAAGGGTTCTACTCCCAACCTCAGGTAGCTTCCTCACATGTATCATGTGCTATCCAATATTCAGATGAAGACTTGAGAAGAACTGCAGCTCTCTCTCTTCCTGTACTTTATTCTGCAAACTCAATCACCGTGGCCTCCCCAGACTTCAACTCCTATCTCAACTCAGGGAGACTGCTAACCTTCACTTGGGTTCCCCCTTCCTACCTGCAGCCTGGAAACTCTCTCCAGCCAGTAAGCTGGAAAATTGCAGGGCTCATCTTGTTTCCCTTCTTTCAGGAATCAATGCGTTGTTCTGTCTGGTGTCAGATTTTTTGTTTGTTTGTTTGAGGCAAAGGGATAAATCTGGCCTCTGTTAGTTACAATTAGAATTCTACATTGGCAGGGGTTTTTGTCAGTATGTTAGAAAAATGTCATTACATATTATGTTATTTCATCATTTCTGTTTCTCTCTCTCTCTCTCTCTCTCTCTCTGATTGCTTTTAAGATTTTACTCTTTGTCTTTGACTTTCAGCTTTCACGGTGTGCTTAGGTGCTGTCTTTTGAATTTGCCCTACTTGGGGTTGCTGAGCTTCCTGAATTTGTGGGTTAATGTCTTATCTCAGATCGGTAATGTCCTTGTAGACTATTTCTTCAATTATTGCTTCTGTTCTCCTCTTTTTCTGGGATTCCAACTATACTCTGATAAAACCTTTGACCATGTTCTACATCTCTCTCTTATGATCTACACTAGTTTTCCCCCCCAGTATTTCTTCCTCTTGAATTTGGACTCTAGGCTCTAGAACTCTCTTAAGAGGATAAGTTTCTGCTGTTTTAAGCCACCAAGTTTGTGGTAATTTATTATAGCATCCCTAGGAAACAAATATAGCCACTATATATCCATATTGAAATTGAACAATAAATGGATAGCAGATGGTGGGAATCAAATTTCTCACTGTTGGAATGGGCAGTTATGAACAAGCAAAGCAGGCTACAGTGATCCATGTAGCAATGGGTTAGAGTTGGAGATATCAGTACAAACTCATGAGTTCATGAGTATGCTATATATACATCTTACAGGTTCTATCTGGTTATATAAAGAAATATCTATAGATATATGTATGAATGCATTATATTCACCTATATACACTTGCTGTTAGCTCGGAAGGTCAAAAAACAATGACACTCCAGTAGCAACAAGCAAATACAGAGCTCAGATCTTGGTTTCTAATATCATTCTCTAGTAACATGAACCAGGTCTCCTTGGAGAAATGTTTGGTTCTAGGATAGGGCAGGAAATACAGATGATGGGTCTGGAGCATCTTGCAGTATCAGAAAGTACGGAAGTGTAGGAGGAAAACAAACAAAACAGATAGGGTATATCAGAGACACAGGAGCCAACCCAAAGTGTCCTTCTGATAAGCTGGAACAATTTGAGCAACAAAATAAAGTAGTATTGGATTATAACCCAAAGTATAAATACCTATACATCCTCACTGATACAAATAAATAGACATTTATTTGAATCAATAAGTAAATTGCTGAATAATGAATAATTGAGTAAATAAATGGGGAAGAACAGACAAATCTTCCGTTCAGAAAACTTCCAAGTAATTTATGGAATGATCAAGTAATTTATGGAACATAACTCTCATGCCTTCAGCACTGGCCTCACACAGTTTCTATTATGGAGAATGGGGGAAAAATAAAGTAACTTTACAGTAGAGAAAAATGATGGCATTGCCTCAGGTAGGGGATGAATGTCAGTATCAACAACAGTAAGTCATGTTGATAACATGTACCCTTGATATGATGTGATGAGAACGGCACTTTACCTCTGTGGTCTTCCTTCCAAAACTCAATAACCCTAGTCTATCTAATCATGAGAAAAAATCTCAGTTGAGGGACCTTCTACAAAATAACTGACTGGTGATCCTCAAAAATATCAAGGTCATCAAAAACAAGGAAACTCTGAGAAACTGCCATGGGTAAGAGGGGCATGAGGAGACATGATAACTAATGTAATGTGGGATCCTGGATGGGATCCCAGATCATAAAAAGGACACTGGTAAAAACTAAGAAAATCTAAACATAGATTTTAGGTAATAATAATGTTATCAATTTCGTTCATTAATAATGACAAATGTACTATACTAGTAAGATGTTAATGATTTTTCATTAAAAAGGACCTAATGTTATTAAGAAACCTTTGTAATAAGTGGACACCGTTTGAGTCCTGATTAGAACAAGTCAACTCCAGAGACATTTGTGAATCAATCTGATAAATCTGATTTATGGACTATATTTATTATGGTGACAAAAGATTTATTTTTAATTTTGATCAATATAATAATGTCATCGGGGTTATTTTTTTTTAGAGACACAAACTACATAAAGGTGAAATGACATGTTGTGAATGACTTTTAGTTTAAGGGAAAAAAAAAAGCAAACGTGCCAAAATCTTGAAAACCGTTGAATGTGGTTGATGGGAATATGAGAGTTCATTACATTATTTTTTTTCTACTTCTTGTATGTTTGAAAATTTTCTTGACAGAATCATGACTTTTTTCATAGTGTCTTTTTGATAATTTCTATGCTAAATATGATCATGGATATTGTCATTAAAGAACATTCTACCCAAGTACAAATATCTATGATTCTGATATTGCATCTCAGTTTTTAGTATACTGCTTCTTCAATATCTCTTAATCCAAGAAATACTTACAAAATTTAATAAGTTAGATTTATGTTTTAAAAAATTGCCTAATTAACATTGCACTAGCATTAATTTCCATTTCTGTTACTGTTTCTATTACTGATTTTGATTTTAAAGATCTGGCACCACATTTATCCTTCTGCTACAGTGTTGCTATAAACTTTACAATTTTTTAGAAGTACTCCCAATGTTTTGCTTGGCAGTAATAAAAAGAATGAAATAAAAATGTTTTAATTTTCTGAAATGAAAGTAGATGCATTATCTACCTTAAGGTTATAATAAATACAAAGCAACTTGATTTGGGAAATTAAGTCTTTCCCCCAAGTAATAAAATAACAGTCAATAATAAGCCATCTACAAATGTTTGCTTTTACAGTTGTGCATGTTATAGCTCTATAAGACCTTAAATGCCATCAGTGAACATCGGGGCTATTAACTTCAACTTATCAACTTTTTTTCTTTTCTTTTCTTTTCTTTTTTTCTTCTTCTTCTTCTTTTTTTAATGGTAGTGGTCATGGGAGTTGTACCTGGTGTCTGGAAATTTATTTTGATTTTCTCCTGTCATTTGTAAATTAAAAGTGACAGTGCTCCAAATAAAAGATGTTCAGACTGTCACAATTAGAATTCAGAATCTCCAGGTAAATCTTATACTCTGGTCCTTAACTGCCTTACCCGAAAATGTCAATGCAATCTTATTTGTTTGAAGGCAAGGAGTTGGACTAAATAACATCTTTTTAAAAATCTTAAATTATGAGGTATGCCTGACTGGCTCAGTCAATAGAACATGCAACACTTGATCTCAGGGGCTGGAGTTAAAGTATCACGTTGGGCATGGGCCTACTTAAAAAAAAAACACACACACAAAAAGAAATTAAAAAAAAAATCTTAAGGTATGTAATTCTCAGTGACCAACTTAACAAAATGTTTTTATTGAAGTATAATTAACATACAATGTCATATTAATATTAGAAGTACAATAATACTGATCCAGTAATTTTACTTTGAATCATGTATGGAATAATGTGATACCTTCAGTGGTGCATATTTTGACTAATTTCGAAAATATAGGCTTTTTATTTTATATAACATTATGATGTTAAATGATATCAACAATGAATGAAATTTAATCCTCAAATTGATACAAACCCACGATGGTTAAAATTAAAAGTCTGGATAAAATATTTGTTTCGATTGTCTTTTCCTCCCAAATTAAAAACTAACTAAATTATGCAAACCTTACAATGTTGTCACTTCCATGGAGTTCAGAGGGTTCCTGTGTACTCTTGAGAATTATTTCAGAAGGGCATATATCACCGCAGCTTTCACATGTGTTTAACTGACAGGACTCTTTTATTTCAAAAGGATCTCTCCTTTTCCTTCTTCATTTTTTCTTGGTAATATATTGCCCTTACTTTCACAAAATGATTTTAGCCATAGTTGGAAGTTTAAATTCTTTTCCTTACTTAATAATACAGAAACTTTAAAACCTCATTGCACTGCTCGCTTTTTTTTGTTTTGTTCTCTTCTCCAGAAATCTTATCTTTAAATGAAACTCCCACATCTGGGAACTGGTGACATACAGTGGAGCTTAGCTATTCCTTCGGGCTTATCATAAAACCAGAAATAGAATGGAATTTCTTAAAAAGCAGAATTTTCTGCCTTCTTCATTGAAGAACAGATACTCCTCAGCATGCAAAAAAATTAGTTGTCTTACTAGTCTTATAATTTTTCTTTCATGAGGCGCCTGGTGGCTCAGTCTGTTGGGCATCCAACTTCGGCTCAGGTCATGGTCTTGTAGTGGTTCACGAGTTTGAGCCCCGCATTGGGCTCTCTGCTGATGGTTCAGAGCACGGAGCCTGCTTCGGATTCTGTGTCTCCCTCTCTCTCTCTGCCCCCACCCCACTCACACTCAGTCTCTCTCTCTTTCTCAAAAATAAATAAAAACATTAAAAATTAAAAAAAAAAGAATTTTTTCTTTCGTAAATAATATATGCTCAATGGCAAAAGATCTATACAGACATAAAAAGAATAAGTCATCTATTATGGGACTCCTCAGAAAATAAAACTGCTACATTTCTTTACACTGTATCTTACTTATTTATCTTTATTATTTTTTTAATGTTTATTAATTTTTGAGAGAGAGAGACAGAGCGCAAGTAGGGAAGGGGCAGAGAGAGAGGGAGGCACAGAATCTGAAGCAGGCTCCAGGCTCCAAGCTGCCGGCACAGAGCCTGACGTGGGGCTCGAACTTATGGACTGTGAGATCATGACCTAAGCCGAAGTTGGTCGCTTAACCAACTGAGCCACCCAGGCGCCCTTGTATCTAACTTTTTTTAGTGTCTATTTATTTTGAGAGAGAGAGAGAGAGAAAGAGAGCCCACAGAGCAGGGACAGAGAGAGAGGGAGAGAATCCCAAGCAAGCCCTGCAAGGTCAGTGCAGAACCCGACTTGGGGCTCAATCTCAAACCATGAGATCACGACCTGAGCTGAAATTAAGAGTCAGACGCTTAACTGACTAAGCCACTCAGGTGTCCCTGTCTTATTTAAAAAAAAAAAAATTTTTTTTTAATTTTATTTATTTTGAGAGAGAGAGACAGAGCACGAGCAGGGGAGGTGCAGAGAAAAGAAGGAGACACAGAATCTGAAGCAGGCTCCAGGCTCTGAGCTGTCAGCACAGTGCTCGACGCGGGGCTCGAACTCACAAACCGTGAAAGCATGACTTGAGCCGAAGTCAGACGCTTAACCAACTGAGCCACTCAGGCATCCAGATCCTGCCTTATTTTTTAAATAACATTTTTATCATGTGCTTTTCCCCATCAGTCTGGGGCAGTGAGGATTACCTCCAGATGAAATCCAGTATCTTTTGTGTACTTTTAATGCCATTTCTCAGACTGGGAAATCTGACTCCCATGATCTTCAATGTGCTTATTTATTTGATTAAGCCTTCTAAGAAATCAGCCCCTATCCCTGCTGCTGTCCCTCCCTCAGCAATGCATTCTTCACCCCAGGTGTGTCCCCTGCTCCCTCACCTGGCTACACCTCCCACTCCACCTGAGCTCCTGGTCACTATGCCACGTTACCAGACCCCCCGTGTGGAAGCCTCCTGACCCACTTGGGTTCGGCCACTCCTACATTAAAGTCCTCCTCACCTTGGTTGGGTCCCAACTTCCTGCACAGAACTGTCCCAATGTGTGCACATCCCTCACACCTTGTTAGGCTCTGACTCCCCATACTTGCTTCTACCCCATGTGGATGTCTACCTCACCCAGGTTAGACCCTGGTTCCTCCTATCAGGCCACCCCATGTGAGAACATGCACTATCCCACTTGGCTTCAGTTCCCCACACTGAGTCACCATCTCCCCCTGCACTGATGCACTCTCACAGGACTTGGGCACTGACTCCCCATGCTGGGTACCCCCCCCACACACACACACAGTGTTAAATGCCTCCTTCACTCTATTCAGGCTCTTACACTCCATGATATTACCACCAACCCCATCGATGTCACCCTCCACAGGCCTGCACTAGGTTACCCTTCCATGCCGATGACTTTCTCACTCTGACACCTGAAGCTGAGCCACCTCCCTGCAGGTGCGACCCCCTACCCCACCCTGCTCAGATACTGCACCCTGAGCTGGACCTCCCCAGGCATGGGCGTCCTACTTGGCCTCTGGCTTTCCCATGGCAGGCAGCTCCCACTTGCAGATGCTCTTCTTACCCTACTCTGCCTGCAACGCCCTGTTTTGGGCTACTCCAGCTCTCCCCACAAACAGGGGAGTGCCCTACCTAAAGTTTTCAAGATTGAATTGTGCGGGAAGGCAAGGGAAGGAAGGGGGAAGGAGCCATAATTATTTTGAATACTGTTCATTTTCTCGTTTGTTTTGGCCACTACAAAGCAGTATTTGGCAAAGCAAATAGGTGCACTAATCTTACCTTTAGTTTTATTGTGCCTTACTGTCAGCACAGAGCCTGACACGGGGCTCAAACTCATCAACGGTGAGATCAGATCTGAACCGAAGTTGGACACTTCACTGACTGAGCCACCCAAGCTTCCCCACCTTTTCGTCCTTTTAATTATAACAACAGCCTGAGTTTTAGCAGGGCACATAACTGCCTGACTACAGACTGCACTTACAGCCAAGCCTACTATGTGACTAAGCTTGGTCCAACGGGAAATGAACAGGAGTGATATGTGTAATTTCTAGAGGTTTTCCTTATAGGCACTTGCCCTATATTCTCTCTCTCTGCCTTCCCTCCCCTCTGGGACACCTAACTTTTAGACTGAGAACAGAAAAAATAAAATAATTCTATCTATCTATCTGCCTCCCTCCCTCCTATCTATCTATCTACCTACCTACCTACCTACCTACGTACCTACCTAGTTAAGCCACTTTAATTTTTACCGAGAGCAGAGAGCAATGGTGGGTGTGTGTGTGTGTGTCATAGCAACAACTAACTTTTCACACCTTCTCCTATTATACACCCTCATTTTATACTGCTATACATTTTCATTTCCCCCTTTTAATCTGTACTTTTGAATTGGCCATTACATTACTGAACTTCCACTGTTCTTTACTTAAACTGAACTCTAACTCACATGGCAGCTTCCTTTGAAGGCACGGGCTCTCTGATGTAGGACACAGAGACCGCAGTGTGGGAGAGGGAGAGTGAATTCAAAGGAAGCTGCCCCAAAGAAAGACCCAAAGAGAAGGGTCTTAGACAAACCCTCGAGTCTACTGAAATAAAGACCTGCAGCCAAAATTAAACTCCTAAAAAGGGGGGTAAAGTTTAAACATTAACATTAAATAATAACATCTTACGGCTCCCCTACCTCAAATTTTAAACTCAGCTGATACAATGAAGACAATGTGGCACCATGGCCAACAGTGCAGATTCTGGAATCGAACAAATATGGGTTTGAACCTCAGTCTTACCACTTACTACTAATTTGTCTATGGGCTGACAGCTCAGAGCCTGGAGCTTACTTCGGATTCTGTGTCCCCCTCTCTCTCTGCCTTTCCCCACTCAAGCTCTGACTCTCTCTTTCTCTCTCTCAAAAATAAACATGTTTTAAATAAAAAATATTTTTATTACAAAAAAAAAATATTAACTGCTTAAGTCTATTTCCTCGTCTGAGGAAGGTGAGGAAGGTGAGTAGAGTAGCTCATGGAGTAGCCATGAAAATTAAAGAAAATAATACACATCAAGTACTCCATACACTGCCAAAGGATTCAATGCCGTTGTTAGGATAATTTTATTCCTTTCCATATGCTATTCCCTCTGCCTAGAATACTTCCTCCTCTAGTTGACCTGGGAAATTCCTTTACATTCATTATAACTCATGCCCTGTGTTGCGTTCTCACCTCCTCTACCTGCCAGGAGCAATCAATCTTTCCCTCACTTGTGTTACTGAGAAGACATGTATGTTAATTCTCCTTATCACAGGATACTGTAATTGCTTGTTTAAATAGCTTCCCCTCCTCACTGTGGGCATGCTGCATTTCTTCTTTGCTGAATCCCACTACTCAGTACAGTACACATTGTAGGTTCTCAAATATGTTTGTAATATGAACTGAATAAATCTTTGAGTTCACTCTACAGTCAACTCCTTTCTTTTCTAGATTAGGAACGAGGCCTACTTATTAATTATGCCATTCTCTTTATCAAAAGAATTGTCCTATCAAAATAATTTAAACCGAAGCATAATTAGTATTGGTGACATTACAAAAGGCAGTTATCTGAACATGAATATCTACACATACAGGCTCTCTAATGAGAATATTCTTGTCTAATACATCAAGTTTTTCTTGGGAATTGTAAGCAGATGCAACTGAAAGGTCTTAAAAATCATGGTCAGTAATTGAAAATGCATTGCTTTGTTTTGTAATAAGGAACAAGGTATTAAAATTTTAAGAATAGAAAATAATCATAAGAATACTTAGCATGTATATGGAAATTCTTACTCTATAAAGTCTTTTCACCTGCTTCTTCTAATCGCCTTGTGATGTGAAGCCAGCCGTGTTCCTATTACATGGGAGGTCATGTATAATCAATAAACACTACAGCAAAGATGTAAATCTGTTTTGGCCAGCTTTGGTGGCCTTTATTGTGGCCATTAAATCCAGACTTCAATAAAAGGTGTTATTATTATCATTTATAGTTTTCTATAGGGAAAGAGAATATACTTCTAGATCCGCCTTTGAGTAAGATCAGTATTACCATTCCCTTTACAAAACTTAATACCAGTTTCTGATGACAGTGACAATATGTAGTCTTAAAAAGTAAAAGACACTTTGTAAGAGAAATTGGAAACACCAAACATTAAAATAAAATACCTCAATGCAGACATGATGCATTCCTCCAGCCTTGTTTTTCTGCAGAAAACCTGCGATTGGACTGTCATCTCCCAGTGGATGAAGCAGTTCCAACTTGGTATTTCCCAGGTTGACAAAAACGACAGATACTCCATGCTCAGGAACAGAGACCACCTCACTTACTTGGACCCCCAGAACGTTCTTATAAAATGACTTGGCTTTTTCCAAGTCTGGCACTGCAATTGCTACATGATTGAGGCGACCCAGGTTCCACACAGGACCTTCCACTTGACGCGAAGACTGTGATGTGGAAAAAGCGTTTACTTTTGGAGCTGAAGTCTGAAGTCTGGAAAAAATCCCTGAAAAATTGAACAGCCGTTTATAATCTTCTTGAGAATTAATGGATGTATAAAATTAATTTTAAAAAAAACTAAATGAATAATACATATAAACATTATTTATATACCTATTCTGGTTTTAATTACTGAAATTAAATTGGGGAGCTTAATGGAAAAACGACATCAAAATTACTCACTCTGCTCTGAAACAACTGTCTGGAATTAAAAAACTAATTGTGAGCTTTTTAGATTTAAAACAAAGATAGCGTTTTTCATAATAATTTCTATTTATTGATAATACTTCAAGGATAGCTACACAGCATTAAGAATGACTTGCAGGGTGCCTGGGTGGCTTAGATGGTTAAGAGTTGACTTCGGCTCAGGTCATGATCTCAGCTCAGGTCATGATCTCGAAGTTCGTGAGTTCTACCCCGTGTTGGGCTCTGTGCTGACAGCTCAGAGCCTGGAGTCTGCTGCAGGTTTGGTTCTCCCTCTTTCTCTGCCCCTCCTCCACTCATACCCCCCCCTCTCAAAAATAAATAAACATTAAAAAAATTTTTTAAAAATGACTTGCTATTCTCTGTATTTCACCAGGGGTAAGTTTGAAGCTGACAGTGACACAATACACATTTAAAGATGAGAACGAGCAATTTTCTTCTCTACCTACAACCAATTTTTTGTCTTATATTCTGTAATATGTATTAAAGCCATGCCCATTACAGTGCTTTTTAATGCATTTTTTTTTAATGATTACTAAAGAAAATACCTCATTGTTGGGAGAAAGACAAGCAAACATTAAGAGGATCCTTAAACTTATGAGAATTCCCTCTGAGACCAGATTTTTTTTTATTGTTTCTTTTTATAATTTTGAAGGATGAAAAGAATTGCTT
This sequence comes from Paguma larvata, assembly GCA_030068075.1. NCBI lineage: Eukaryota > Metazoa > Chordata > Mammalia > Carnivora > Viverridae > Paguma > Paguma larvata. Next base: position 121,260,917 of record CM057827.1, on the reverse strand, counting down.
CTGAATTCGTGAAGAAATTTCTTTCATTAACTGAAGAGGGGCGCTTGGGTGGCTTAGTTGGTTAAGTGTCCAACTCCGGCTCAGGTCATGATCTCACAGTTCATGAGTTCGAGCCCCGTGTCGGACTCTGTGCTGACAGCTCAGAGCCTGGAACCTGCTTCAGATTCTGTGTCTCCCTCTCTCTCTGCCCCTCCCCTGCTCACACTCTGTCTGTCTGTCTCTCTCTCTCAAAAATAAACATTAAGAAAAAATTTGTTTAAAAAAAAAAAAGAGAAACGGAAGAGACCTGTAATGTGTCCTCCCTGTGGATTACTGTTCCTCCGGTTCCCAAAACACTGGACTTTAAGAGCTAGATTCTCTTCAAAATGAAAACTGTATACATATATGAGGTCTAAGAATAATCTTGTAAAACTACATCGCTTAATAAAAAAAAAGTGCAAAGTAGCAAATTCAAGAACACAGAGTCTAAACAATTAGTTTTTTTTTTAATGTTTATTTATTTTTGAGAGACAGAGAGACAGACTGTGAGTGGGGGAGGGGCAGAGAGACACAGAATCTGAAGCAGGATCTAGGCTCCAAGCTATCAGCACAGAGTCCGATGCGGGGCTCGAACCCACGAGCTGTGAGATCATAACCTGAGCCAAAGTTGGCCGCCCAACCAACTGAGCCACCCAGGCGTCCCTGGAAAATACTTTAAATGGTACTTAGTATCACATAGCTTCAGCTACAAAATCATTAATTCCACTTTACTGAAATTTTTCATAACAAGGAAAGCAACGTGACACTATTGAAGACCATAAACCTTGTGGGGAAAGGCAGTCTCATGTGTCTTTTAACCCCCACTCAACCACAGAAAGATGAAAAGTTCCTTGGCAAGAGATAAAAGCCCACACAGCCTGTGCAGAGCTTATCACACTGTGCTGGGAATATCTTTCCCTCTTTCAGGCTCAATGAGTGCTCTTTTGTCTCAGCTTAACTATGTGCTTCATATGGTGAACCTCACTGTTATAGTGGTCCTCTGTTGAGAGGAGACCGGGTTTTTTGTACTGTGGCACAGAGGAGTGTGCGCAGACTGTCCTGCACTGACCACTGAGAAAGACCCATTGGTGATGGTGGACCAACACCGACTCTTATTTATTTTTTTTAATAATTTGTCAAATTGGTTTCCATACAACACCCAGTGTTCATCCCAACAAGTGCCCGCCTCTGTGCCCGTCACCCACTCTCCCCCCTCCTTCACCCCCCCTCACCCCTCAGTTTGTTCTTAGTCTTTGAGAGTCTTATGTTTTGTCTCCCTCCCTCTCTGTGTCTTTTTTCCTTTCCCCGCTTCCCCTCCCCCATGGTTTTCTGCTAAGTCTCTCAAAATCCACCTACGCGTGGAAACATATGGTATTTGTCTTTCTCTGACTGACTTATTTCACTTAGCATAATACCCTCCAGTTCCATCCATGTTGCTACACATGGCCAGATTTCATTCTTCCTCATTGCTGTGTAGTATTCCATTATATATATACACCGCATCTTCTTTATCCATTCGTTAGTTGACGGACTTAATCTCTTTCCATGATTTGGCTATTGTCGAAAGTGCTGCTATGAACATTGGGGTACATGTGCTCATATGCATCAGCACTCCTGGGTCTCTTGGGTAGATTCCCAGCAGTGCTATTGCTGGGTCAATACCCGCTCTTAAAGGTAATCTTGCCCTGTCTCTTTTCTATGTAAGTATAGCATTGTTCCATCCAGTGTGTGGGACTTCTTTGGCGACTCTGATACCAAAATGCAATGGGCAGAAGTGTTTAGAGTCCTCCCCTGGGATTGGTAGCCAGTGCGTGGTACTCTGCTTGACAAATGTGATGCATCACAAGTCAGCAGAAGGCAAAATTCATGTAAGACAGTCTTCTGGTATGCTCAAGTCTGTATTATTGATTACTGAAATATCCAAAGGTTGTCATTATCAATAGGTCGACACAGCCCAGTTCTATGAACTCACTGCATTATGAGATTCAAGTGTATTCCAACCTAGTAAACACTAAAATAAATGTACAATTGAAAGTAAATTTCATGAAAAGCATACTTAATCCTCAATAGATGGTGCTCTGATATTTTCTACTCTGTTGTATTTTATTTCAGTTTTTAAGAAATTCTGGTACTACCCACCAAATATCTACCTTGTTAAGTTTGTTGTATAGATATTTGATGTAAAAAATATAATACAGTGCCAGACATGTATAACAAGTACACAACAATTTCAGCCATTCTTATTGTTACTGACATATAATAATTGTTTGCTGAGTGGCAAGTAGAAATTGTCTTTAGGCACAGTGGTAGTGAATTTAAAAAATGCTAATAACCGGGGTACCTGGTTATTACTGGGTGGTTCAGTCAGTTAGTGTCCGACTCTTGATTTCAGCTCAGGTCATGATCCCAGGGTCGTGTGATTGAGTCCCACACTGGGCACTGCACTGGGCATGGAGCCTGCTTGGGATTCTCTCTCTCTCTGCCTCTGTCCCTCTCCCTGGCTTGTGTTCTCTCTATATAAAATTAAAATTAAAAAATGTGAACAACCAAAAAATCTTTGATCAAACTGTTCTTTCCTTCTTTTCTTGTATCTCTACTATCTGTGCATTTTACCATGAAAGTTCAATACAGAATGTATTTGTATTAAAAAAAAAAAAACAGGGGCATCTGGGTAGCTCTGTCTGATTAAGTGTCTGACTTCTGCTCAGGTCATGATCTCACAGTTTGTGAGTTCAAGCCCTGCATCGGGCTCTGTGCTGACAGCTCAGAGACTAAAGCCTGCTTTGGATTCTGCGTCTCCCTCTCTGTCTTTTTTCCATTCACTCTCTGTCTCCGTCTCTCAAAAATAAATAAACATTAAAAAAAACAAAAATAAAACAAAAACAAACACACACAAAAACACCATAGATAGGGCCAATGAGTTTAGAATAAAATAGATGTCAATAAGTCTTTTGCTCTGTGAAATTTTAAGAGTATGTCAAATACGGAGTCTAGGTATTGCTAAATTGTCCTTACCAGTATTATCTCTACAAGAGATGGGGCAACCGGTGCTTCCTTGGCAAGCAACCTATTACTAGCAATGGGACATACAGAAATATCAAAGGAAAAAACAAGATATTCAAGCAAAGGTGAAGTTTTATATACTGTACCAGTTTGTTTGGGAACATTTGAAAACCTCTGGCACTGAAAAGGAAGTCCAAGCAAGTCATGTTATTGGAAGCCTCAGTATAGCCTATCTTTCTCCATAACCACCTTATCATTCAGAAACGGGAGAAGAGGAAAAAGTTTATTGGAATGACTGGTTCTTTTTCCTTTTAATGGAATATAAAATAAATCTTCATTCTATGTTAGGAAAATAGGATAATAAGATCTTCATATAATGTAAAAGTCAAGCCTTTGTGGCTATACACGCTTATCTTATCTCTAGAAATGTAAACTAGTTTGAAAAAAGAAATATCACTATGTTGGTTTTATTTGGTCCTTAGGAATAGAGTAAAAATAAACACAGGGATGCTGGTAAGAATTCAATAATTCAGTTTCTTTAAAATAAATGGTTAAGAGGGGTGCCTGGCTGGCTGAGTCGGCATAGCACGTGGCTCTTGATCTTGGGGTTGTGATCGAGTCCCATGTTGGGCATAGATATTACTTAAGTTAATTAATTTTTTTTAAATGAAAGGTTAAAAACAGAAAAATAGCCAAAAAAGCACATAAAATCATCAATATCATAGCCATTAGGGAAAAGCAAATAAAAAACACAACAGGATGCCGCTTCATACCCACAACAAAATCTGCTGATGAGGATGTGGAGAAATTGGAAACTTTTTTTTACATTGCTGGTAAGAAGGTAAAAAGAGCTGCCATGGAACAGTTTGGAAAACTCAAAAAGTTCAATATACAATTAGTACATGACACAGAAATTCCGCTCCCAGGTACCTAAAAAAATTGAAAACATGACTTAAACAGAAACTTGGACACAAACGTTCACGACAGCACCGTTCCCCAATATCCAGAATGGGGAAGTCCACAGAGACAAGAAGCAGGATAGTGGTTGTCAAGGGCTAGAGGGAGAAGGGAATGGGGATTGACTTAATGGCATGAGATTTCCTTTTGGGGTGATGAAAATGTCTTGGAATAAATAAAGGTGAAGGTTGCACAACATGATAAATGTAATAAATGCTGCTAAATTGTACATTCAAAAATTTTATGTTATGTGAATTACCTTAAAATAACAACGGATGATGCTAAGTCCATGTGAAATCTTGTAGACCAAGCAAACTGGGACAGGAAACATGGAATAAAGGGGTACCATGATATAGATCCTTGTAGACACTTAATAAAAAATGATTTCTGAAAAGTCAGTGTACCTTTAAAAAGTCATACTTTCTCCTTTGCCTTTGGCAACTTTTATTTTTAAAGGTTTCTTTTAAAAGAATGTTTATAATTTATTTTTGAGAGAGACAGAGAATGAGCAGGGGAGAGACAGAGAGAAAGAGAGAGAGAGAGAGAGAGAGAGAGAGAGAGAGAGACTCTGAAGCAGGCTCCAGGCTCCAAGCTGTCAGCACAGAGCTTGACATGGGGCTCAAATTCACAAACCTCGATATTATGACCTGAGCTGAAGGTGGACACTTAACTGACTAAGCCACCCAGGCGCCCCAAGTCTTTGGCAACTTTTAAAAGATATTTTTATTTAAGATTGCCCTCTGACTGGTAGGAATTTACAGGTCTAGTTTTAGGTTTCTCTGTCTTCCATCTCAGAAACCTACAACTGCATTGCTTTGAACTCTGTAATGTGTAATTTGTGACTATTCCACATAGTTTCACCACAAACTACAATGTACAAATATATGAATAAATACATCAGATATTTAAAAACAGGAGCATTAAAATCCAACAGGATGGAAAAGATGAGTATCCACAGATTTGTGAAACAAATGACATCCACATATCAGGAATCTGATATACAAGAAATAGACATGTTACCAAATCTGATGTGTTATGTTCACTCTGATTCCTATCTTTCTCTCAATATTGGCTCTGCTAAATACTGTTAGTGCCTTGACTTAAAAATAACATTGCATTTCCTTCCATTCATTTATTTCAGACACCAGGTTTTCCAAACATTGGCTCCAAATAAGTAAAGGTTAAGCTGCAAGGGTCTATACTCAAACGCATTAATGGTTCTTACTGCTTAAAGACATTGTATGTTAAATTTATACATAAAGCTTACAAAATTGTGACAAATCACTTGTTAACAGGGCTTTGCTAACATCTTATTGAGATATAATTTATGCACTAAAAGGTTCACCCATTTGAAGTGTACAATTCAATGTTTTCTTATATATTTTCAAAGTTGTAAAAACTTTACATAATCTAATTTAGAACATGTAAGTTTTTAGGTATGAACCTTTGCATATCTCGTTTGAGGAGACATAACACATTTAGAAAGCCAATCATCAAAAGTGCCTTCAAGATGGATGATAAGAAGACCACATATTTTGAGCATTCAACCAGTGGATTTCACAGCACCATATACATATTTTCAACCTGTTTAAAACTATGGCCAGGAATAACTTTATTGATCACAGTCAGCAGACAGACCATGTTTCTGTTACCCCACTTACACATGACTCCCTAATAAAAGTAAATCTTTCCTCACAGTCCTATAACTTAGCCACTGTTATCTCCTAACTGGTTCAACTTCCATTTTTAAAACTAACCTTTCATGAAGCCAATCCTTTGCAATCCAAAGTGGATTTTATTACGTGTGATTGACAGTATTCATTTTTCTGAGCTTCTCCAATTTTTCCGTGAAGTATTATGTTCCTTAAAGATGGAGTCATAACATAAAACTACCACATGATCCAGCAATCCCACTACTGAAAACATGATTTTGAAGAGATATTTATAGATCCATGTTCATACATGTGTTATTCACAATGGCCAGAATGTGGAACCCAAGTGTCCACTGACAGATGAAAATTATAAAATGTGACGTACACATACAAGGGAATATTTGTCAACTTTAAAAAGGAATGAAGTTTTAACACATGGTATGTGTCATGCTTTAAAAACATGCTACGTGAAATAAGCCAGTCACAAAAGGATGAATATTGTATAATTCCACCTATGTACAGCATCTGGAGTAGTCAAATTCATAGAAAGTATTACAGTGGTTGCCAGGGCTAAGGGAAGAGGATAAAGGAGGAGTTATTGTTGAATGGGTATAGAGGTTCAGTTTGGGATGATGAAAAAGTTCTGGAGATGGATAGTGGTGATGGTTGCACCTTATGGAAACACAGTTGACTCTTGAACAAAATGGGGGGTTAAAAGTGCCAAACCCCAACACAGTTGAAAATCCACATGTAACTTTCTACTACCCAAAAACATGATTGTTGACCGGAAGTCTTACTGATAACATAAACAGTTGATTAACACATGTTTTGTACATTATGTGTAATATATATACTATATATTCTTACGATAAAGCTAGAGAAAAGAAAATATTAAGAAAATCAAGGAAGAGAAAATATACTTACGGTACTATACAGTAAAATTGTATAATTGGACCCATGCAGTTCAAACCTGTGTTGTTCAAGGGTCAACTGTATTTAATGCCACTGACTGTACACATAAATATGGTTAAAATGGCAAATTTTGTTATATATATTTAACCACGATAAAAGAAAAAGTGGGGTTATTTAATGTTGAAGCATCTGAAATAGCAGGATAAATCAAAGCCAGCCTTTGCAGTACACTGTTTTCATTTTACTTTTCCCTCATGATAAGATGTCTATATAATTTATAAAAAAAATGTTTATTAGTATTCAGTTCTTGCAATAAATGTATGACTTGTTGGAAGTTACATTCTCTTCCTCTTTCTTTTAATTTTTTTAATGTTTACTTTTGAGAAAAAGAGAGACAGAGCACAAGCAGGGGAGGGGCAGAGAGAGAAGGAGACACAGAATCTGAAGCAGACTTCAGGCTCAGAGCTGTCAGCATAGAGCCCAACACAGGGCTTGAACCCACAAACTGCGAGATCATGACCTGAGCCCAAGTCGGACGCTTAACCGACTGAGCCATGTAGGCGCCCTATCAGTTTGTCATTCTCTGTCTGTAGGTGCTCAAGTGCACACAGAAGGATCCAGGCCACATCACAGCCCTTACGGTTGTCACTACTGCCATCAGAGTAAGGCATGGCAGCTACTAGGGTTCACAAAGTACATGCTTCTGTTGCCACTTCATCTGTCAACCACGGTTCATACCTTGATTAATTCTGATGCTGCTGTATTCCATGGGTTACTAGCATCTTACTACCCACCTTTGGAAAGGAGTTCAGCACTGCACTCAAGGTTAAGAGCCTGACCAAATGAATCCCCAAATCCCATCTTTAGGGGTCTACCTCCTAGGACCACTCCCAAGACCAATTCTGTCATACTCTAGATCTAATCAAGAGGTTCTAGAAATGACACATTAAGTTAAACAGGGAAAATCTAGTAAAAGGAATGATCGATGATGACAAAATAATAAATGTGAGACATAAGGAAACTCTGTGTGGTACCTTAGGGCTGAGCAACAATACCCAAGGAAGGACAATCTTAGAATGGGTTCAGACTTTATGGGAGAAGGTGTGATTCAGCCAGCAGATAGCAGAGAAGTTGGTGGGTTTAGGCAGGCCAGAGGTGGTTTGGGGTTGCTGTGGAAACACCAAGTTACCCTCCAGAGTGCGGGCAGGGAGCAGGCGATGGGCACCTGGTGATGTGGGTGTGTAGTGGGCATTCGGACACCGGCAGGGGCAGAAAGCCTTCAGGGTGTGCAGGGCGTGCAGAAGGCACGACAGCTCAGTACACGACCCTCCAGACCATGAAGGAGTCCAGGATGGGGGCGATGGATCCCACAAGCCTGAGATCATGACCTGAACTGAAATCAAGAGTCTGACACCCAACCAACTGAACCACCCAGGTGCTCCCAGATGGTTTTCTAAGAGACAATAAGAGATGACTCTTCGTTTTACGAGTTTTTTTTGCAAAGGGTTACTTGCTATTGTGTGTGAACTAAGATGCTGCTTGCATTTTACCAAGGAGAGGAAGGACGGGCTAGGAAGGTGTTATTATAAAAACTTGACAATCACCTATTAACTAGATTCATTTCAACAAGCTGTGCTCAGCCTGTTATATCTTTTCATGTACATATATCACCTCTTTAAACTGCTAAGTGCTGAGAAAACTAAAACTATTAAGATGCACTTCTTTGCATGTGGCTCATCACTTAGCCCGTCACTTAGCCCCGGTGACTTGCCATAATAAATGCATAAGAAACGTTGTGACTGGTAAAAAAGACTACAGAGATCAATAAAGAACTGGTTCAATTTGAGATGGGACTTCAAAGGAAGACTAGAACTGTAAGTGTGGACACAGAGAGCACTATCTAGCAGAGAGGTTTAATATTATTAAAGGTTCATCCCCTTGACCACTTTCTGAAGGTGCTAAGCTGAAGTCTTCATAGCAAATGTTCAAGAGTAACTCTGAAACATTGCCACTTGGCACACTTCCTAACAGTGAATCTCAGATTAATGGAAATAGTGACCCTCTGATGAAGGAGAAAGAAGAAAAAGAGAGAAAGAGAAGAAAGTGGGTGACCTGGGAGTCAGAAAACTTGAGTTCCTGTCATTAGTGATTCTATCCAGTTTTGTTTTTTTTTTAATGGAGGCTTAGAGGACTCAAGGAACTTTCCACATCCGTCTGCCTTTATCTTTCCTGTTTACGTACAAGATAATAAATGTTAGCTCACGAAAGAAAAAACACTCCTTTGGTATTTACACAGACCTTCAAGTGTTCCCAGCAGGATACCTTGAAGCCCTTTGGAGTTCAGCTTACGTTTTTTAAAAGACTTGCCCTCCTTTCTGATTTCTCCCCAATCTCTTATGGCCACTGAAAACTAAAACTCACTGTCCCTCTGACATTTACTTCATCTACTTCTGTCCCGGCCTTCTGTCGGTTCCCTTGGGCAGGTTCCCTCGCCTCTTTGGGAACCACCTATAAAGAGGGGCGACGTCAACTGTACACATTTCCAGGGTGGCGGTGAGAATCAAATACCATATGGAAGCCCCACGCTAACCTGAGATGTTCCTGGGAGACACCTCTTGCCTGCAGGTGCTGACAGTGGCTGCGGAACGCGCCCCCTAGTGGAGAAGAGTGCAGTGCATGTGGTCGCTTTGGCTACCCGCCTCTTCCAGCCCCCGGCCTCGAGTCCCGCGCGCCCCGCCCCCCGGCGAGCCCGGGCCGCGCGTGGTATTCACCTACTGCGCCCGCAGCCGCAAACGCCGCCTTCCATAAGCCCGCCATCTTGGGAAATGACCCACTCTTCTCGAGGTGCATCAGAAAGGGAAAGGAGCTCGGCCGAAGGGCGGGGCAACCCGACCAGGGGCGGGGCATTCGAGGCTAGGGGGCGTGGCGAGCGTCTCTGCGTTCCTGTGGTGCAGCTGACTAGCTCGCTGTTATTTGAAGCCACCCATTGCATCTAAAGCGGAAACTTAAACGGAGGAGGCGTCATCCCTGTGAGTCCCTCGGGACTACGAAACAGAAAGTTTGGAGAAAGTTCAAAGGCACTAGAACTGATCAATGGCCCAGTGCATGTTCTTGCACTGCCATTGGCTCTCGCAGGGGGTGGGTACGGAACTTGTGCGCAGCGGAACTTTCGCCTCCAGGTTGTATGTTGCGCGAGGCGCGTCTTTGTGGCGCGGTTTCCGGGCAGTCCTTTTCCTTTACATGCGGTGCTGTGTGGAAAGTTGCAGATACCAATGGCCCCGCGGGTCTGGCGTCGACGGACGCTGGAGCGGTGTCTGAAGGAGGTTGGTAAAGCCACCGGCCGGCCAGAGTGCTTCCTCACGTAAGTGAACAGAGCCCGGACTCTAGGTGAAGCCCGGGTCTCACGTGGTTTCGGACTCATGGCCCCCAGCAAATTCTGCTGTAGGGGGAAGATAAAGGGAAGCGTGAGTTTGTTTTCCCCAGATTTCAGATTGTTTACGCTCCCTTATATCCATTATATCAGAATTTTTTAAGTGGCTAAAAGGTGTACAGTGCAGATCTCCGAGTCGTGTGCTAACCAAATGAAGCTTAGTTACTAATGCCCAGAGGGTTCCATTGAGGCTTACGCACCTCCCGACTCTACACGCAAGCTCGTGCGCTGTAAGTTGATTGCTCTTTTCTCCAATATGCTCCCAAACCACCCTAGTGCTTACTTACCCATATTCTTCATTGGAAGTATTAAGTTTGTCAGTTGCCTGTGCACCCTCACGATGAGCTTCTTGAGAATTAGGACTGTCTTTCATCTCTCTTCCCAGTATACACTCTTTGTATTGTGTTGAAGAACTTAAAAATACGATCTGTGAAAGCGTGGCTCTCAGATTTGTATTTCAAACCCGGCCTTTCCCTTCAGCTCTAGACTAGCAGCAACTACGGCCATATACTCTTTCAGCATCTTAAATTTAATAAGTCCAGAATGACCCGCTGTTTCTATTTACTCTCCTGTACTCTGCCCTCTGTGTTATCTTTTCCCCATGCTCCATCGCTGCCTTTCCTATCTCAGTAAATGACACCTCTGTTTTTTCAGTTGTTCAGACATATAACTAAGCTACTTCTTTGATATCTTCCTTTTTCTCATTTCTACAACTAATTCATCAGCCAGTTCTGTGGGTTCTGTCTTCAAACTATATTCTGAATTTGACTGCTTCTCACAGAATCTGCTCCTCTAAACCCTGCACAGTTCTTTGTCATCCTTTGCCTGGATGGCTGCATCAACCTAATCACTGTACTTTTGCAGTGTTTCCTCTACTGACCATCTTTCCAAAGTGTAAATTCTATCTTTTTGCTCCTCTGCTTAAAATCTTCTGATGGCTTCTCTTTACACTTAAAATGGCAAACTCTTACCTCTGAGCCCTGAATGATTCACCTCCCATCTACCTCCCTAACTTTCTGCCTCCTTCACCAGACTCCAGCTATGCTGGCATTTCTGTTCCTCAAATCCACCATGCTCATTTCTGTCTTAGGAAATTTATTCTCACTTTTTCTTCTACTTAGAATATATGTTTCCAGAGCTTTGTAAGACTATCTCCTTATATACAGGTCTTACCTCAGATGTCACGCCTTCAGAGAGGTAGTCTCTGATGACTCTTGCAAGTGTTGACCATTGGCTGACTGAATGAATGGAGTGGCATGTAACATAGCAGAGTCGAGCTTTTTAAGACTAAGATTCACTATATATCTTTAGGGAAAGAGGTGTGCAGTAGTTTCCTTGTCTAAAATCCATACTGTAGGTTCACAGAAACTTAGTTGACTCTTTTAATATATTAATGTGGCTCATCTGCAAGATAATACACTCTTGGGAGCCAGGAGCTATACTTAAAATTGATATTTCAGTCAAGTTTGATTTTTTACAAGAGTTGGGCTTTTTTTCGTCTAATTCACAGTGCTGTGAAATTATTACCTATAATTATAAATCTCTTTAAACTTCCTCCCCTTGCCCCCTTAATAGGATTCAAGATGAATTGGCATCAAAGTTCATTTCATTAACAAAAGTACTTTATGATTTTAATAAAACACTAGAGAATGGCAAAATCCATGGAAGTCCTTTAAAAAAACTGGTGATAAAGAATTTTGATGATGAGCAGATTTGGCAACAACTAGAATTGCAAAATGAACCAATTTTACAGTACTTCCAGGATACAGTTAGTAAAACCATTAAAGACGAAGACATCAGTCTTCTTCCAGAGAATGAAGAGCAGGAATGTGAAGAGGATGGCTCAGAGGCGGAGGCTGATGGCCAAGAGTCCCTGGAACAAGATTTGGAGGAGGAGGAAGCGACTGACTTGAGTAGTGATGATCCTACAGAGGATGAGAAAACAAAAAACTCGAGCACAGTTGATCTGAGGAAAAGTCCAGTTTTCAGTGATGAGGATTCTGATCTTGATTTTGATATCAGCAAGTTGGAGCAGCAAAGCAAGGTACAAGACAAAGTGCCTAGGAAACCAAGAGAGAAGTCCATAGTAGATGATAAATTTTTCAAACTATCTGAAATGGAGACCTTTTTAGAAAACATGGAAAAAGAAGAGGAACAAAAAGGTGATGAAGAGGAAGATATTGATTTTTTTGAAGACGTTAATTCTGATGAAGATGAGGGAGAACTGCTTGGAAGTCAAAAACCTAAGGTAAAGTATTGGGAGAAGAGAGAAAGAGGACTTTCTACCTCCTTATATGAGATTTTGTTGTGTTTCTTGAGAAGAGATTTCAAATACCTCAAAACTCAGCAGGGCACAGGTGAAGTATTTAGATCTGTTGAAAACAGTGGACTGGAAAAATTAAACCAAAGCTTATCAGAAATAACTTTTTTTGTAGCTTAAAACCATAACCACACATGTTAGAGATATTCAGAATTTCCCTTAGACATATTTTCATCAAACACTAAAAATGATAATAAGTGAGAGGAAGGCATCTGTTTACTTTAGGCTAGGATATTTTGGAAATAATTAGAGTTAGAAGATTTAGAGATAGGAATATTGTGTTCTGTCTTCAGTTATAAATGAATCAATACTTCCTTCCAGTTTGTTACGGTCTAGTAGTTCTTACAGTTTTATAGTAGTGTCGTAGTTGGCAGTTTTCCTTATAAAACATGCATACACATATATGCATGATTTAATGTGTTTTTCTGTTCTTAGAAGTTTGAAAAGTCTTTTTATTTTAGTCAGGTAAAAGTTCCAGAAACCTGAAGTACAAAGACTTCTTTGATCCAGTTGAAAGTGATGAAGATAGAGCAAGTGTTTCTGGTGATGAACAGGATCCAAAGGAAGAAGAGGAAGAAATTGCTGAAGAAGACGAAGAAAGCATTTCTGAAACGTAAGTAGTGTGAATCCCCTACATTGTAAGCTAGAACTGCTTGATTATATGTGTACTTATAGTTCTCAAATATGTTTGTCCTAAGAAGCTATATTCTCTAACATCAGATAGGCTCAGGGTAGCCAGAAGAAAGTCTCTGAATTTAAAGGGTCATTAGAGATCTTCTAATGAAGATAAATAACACCGGGAATCAGACCTTTATGAATTTGCTTTTTGTGCCAATAAAAATATTACTGTTATTTTTGTGAGATAAGTTTGTACTATAGATTGAGGAATATTTTCTGTGCCTTGTACACATTTTGTACAATGCCTTCTGGTCCTTAATAACTGAATGACTTTGGAATTCTGAATATTTATTTGCATTAAGTATACAAAAGAGCTTACTAGAAAATAAGTTTTGTTTTCCTAATAAAAAGTGGTGTATTATTTCTTTTCATAAGTGTTTTGGTATTATAGGGATGAAGATGATGACTTTGAAGAAAGTGAAGACAGTAAACAACATAAAGAAACCTCGAAAAGAGTGACCTTTGCTTTGCCAGATGATGAGGACAGTGAGGATATAAATGTCTTAAATGTACAGAAAGATCCTGATGAAGTTAAATCCTCTTTTGAAAAAAGACAGGAAAAGGTAATGATTAAGAATTGAAGGAATTTTTTTTTTTAATTTTTTAATGTTTATTTATTTTTGAGACAGACAGAGACAAAGCATGAGCGGGGAGGGGCAGAGAGAGAAGGAGACACAGAATCCGAAGCTGGCTCCAGGCTCTGAGTGCGGGCTCGAACTCACAGACTGCGAGATCATGACCTGAGCCGAAGTCGGATGCTCTACCGACTGAGCCACCCAGGCGCCCCTGAAGGAATTTTTTATATGCTTACCAAGACTGTGGGACTCCCAGATAACCAATGTACTCTGTTTTTCTTGGTCGAATGCTTAATTATCCCTTAAAAACAAAACAGAAATCTTGCTGCTCCTCCCTACAGCACACCATATCCAGATGCCCATGTGGAGTGTAGGTAATATGTAAAAATCGGTGCTGCATTTCCCACCCTGTGACTTTCAGCATTCAACAGCTTAAAAGCTGTTTTTTTCTTCTTTCCATGGTTTCTTTATACCTAATGGCATGTTTTTCCTAATTAGGTGTCTTGTGAACCTCTCTGTAGCTCTTTCAGCTGCTCTTAAAGGTACTGCTTCTTTGAGATGTTCTGTGGATGGCTCCACATACCTGAATTTTAATTAATGCCGTATCAAATACATTTTCTAAAGTTGATAAAAATTATTTCCTTGTGATACGATTTCAAACAAATGAAGTATCATTTGCAAATAATAGATACCGCCTGGCTCCACTTGTTTGTCTCTGTCATTTAACCACCTTAAAATTATATCACACAGTTAGAAATGAGAATAGGCAAATAATCAAATATACCAAGGATATCAAAAGAATTATTAGAAAAAAAGAATCTGAGTTAAATCTATGATTGTCAGATTGTCCCCAAAAGAGACAGATTGAAAGGAGGGTGTGGGAGGGGTGGGTACCTGGGTGGCTCAGTTGATTGAGCTGCTGACTCCAGCTCAGGTTGTGATCATGATCTCGCTGTTCGTGGGTTCAAGGCACACATTGGGCTTGCTGCCATCAGTCTGTCAGCGTAGAGCCTGCTTTGGATCCTCTGTCTCCCTCTCTCTACCCCTCCCCCACTTACACTCGCCCAAAAATAAATAAATTTTTTTTTTTTGAAAAAGAAGAGGAAGGAGTAGGGAAGCACTAGGAAAGAAAATAAGAAATTTCATTGAATTAATGTCCTTCCCTCCCTCTATCCTTCCTAAAAAAAGAAAAGCAGGTTTATTTTTTATTGGAGAATTGTATCAAACTTTTAAGAAATAGGAATAATGTTGTTTAATCAATTCCTACGTATAAACAGTAAAGCTTTCAAACTCTTTTTTTCTTGTGAAGCTATTAATAACATGATACCCAAACCTGACATTAAAATACACATACACACAGTTTCATTTATAAATAGGGATGTAAGTATCCAAAATAGCATAATGAAAAACTAATGACACCGCAGCCAAATGGACCTCATTTTCTTGGTTTAGGATTAGGAAACCTATTAATGTAATTCTTGGTTGTAACAGGATAAGGAGAAAACTATATGGTTCATTCCATATATGTCAAAAAGACATTTGATGAGGAGCACCTGGGTAACTCAGTCAGTTAAGTGTCTGACTTGATTTCAGCTCAGGTCATGATCTCCTGGTTCATGGGATTGAGCCCTATGTCTGGTTCTGCAGTGTCATGCAGAGCCTGCTTGGGATTCTCTCTCCCTCTCCTCCTCCCTTACATATACATGCTCATTCTCTCTCTCTCTCAAAAATACATAATCTTAAAAAAAAAAAAGACATTTGATGAAATTAGTGTCCATTCCTAATTTTTTTTTACTGTAGTGAAATACAAATGCATTTAACCAAAAGGTGCCATCATGCTTAGTGGTAAAATTCTAGAAATACCTCTTTAAAATGAAGACAAAATGTCACTATTATCGTTACCACTGTTATTTAACATCCTCGTAGAAGTATTAGCGAAACTACAAAAGAAAGAGGTAAGAGGTAAGGAAAACTGAAATGAGCATTAATATTTGCAAAGGATACTAGAAAAACCTAAGCAGATGAATTGAAAGCTATTAGGAAAAACAAGGAAATTCAGTAAGGTAGCTGAAAAGGCTGGAATTTTATACGCTATAAAGTCATTACAGGGCTGCCTGGGTGGCTTAGTCGGTTGAGCGTTCGACTCTTGAACATTTGATTCAGCTCATGATCTCATGGTTTGTGAGATTGTGCCCTGGGTTGGGCTTTCCTAAAAGCACAGAGCCTACTTGGGATTCTTTCTCTCCCTCTCTCTGCCCCTCTCCCACTCGTGTTTGCACACGCTCTCTCTCAAATAAACAAACTTTAAAAAAAAAAAAGTCATTATAGATGTCTTCTAAAAGTTAGAAATAATTTGGAATGGGGGTGTGAAGTCTAATGTTCAAATAAAAATCAATCTTTGAATGCTGTAATAATTAAAATTAATAGTGGCTTGTGAATAGATAGATCATTTGGTTAGAACAGAGCCCAGATATCTATCCAGAATCTTCTGGGAGAATTCAGTATGTTATAAACATGCCATTTCAGATCAGTGAGGGAAAAGTCACCTGCAGCGCCTCACCCCACCTCAAGTGTTAGGAATAGGAAGTTACTGTTGGCTTCATAATAAAACAGTGGCAAGAACATAAATATTGAGGAGTAATACATTCCTTGCTTTTGTGCTTTAAAGAAACTAGTTGCTTTTATCAGCTGTAAGCCTGATTTATTTCCTAAATGTATAATAACTTTTTGTTTCTTAGATGAATGAAAAAATTGCATCTTTAGAAAAAGAGCTGTTGGAAAAAAAACCTTGGCAGCTTCAAGGGGAAGTGACAGCTCAGAAGCGACCAGAGAACAGCCTTCTAGAGGAGACTCTGCACTTTGACCATGCCGTCCGCATGGGTACGTGAGCCCCCAGGGCTCCTGCAGATGTTGGTTTCCATGCTTTTTCTATGGTTTTATTTCATAGGGAGATTTGAAATGATATTTCTGTTCCCCCAACTTTTTATTTTAAAAAGTTGCAAACATACAGAAAAGTTGACAAAATAGTAAACAAACATATATATGCCATTCTGCTGGATTCACCAATTGTTAACATTTTGCCATATTTGTTTTCCCTCCCTTATGTATGTGGTTGTCTGTGTGTACGTTTTTCCTCTGAATCACTTGAAAGTAATTTACTAATATTACAACACTTCATTCCTAAGTACTTACACATGTATGTTCTAAGAAATAGGACATTCTCTTATACAGCCACAATACTATTAATTCACCCAGGAATTACTGATATGCTAATTCATGCCTAAATCCATGATCATTTCTGCTAGTGACCTGTATACAATGTCTGGTATCATTTTCTGCTGATTAAATTGTGAACTCTAGCCAGGAACCCTGGTCATCTCATCAAATTCTTTCTTGTACCCATGAAATCAAAATTTCCATTTTATTCAGTTCTAGAGATTGGAAAAGAGGGTGAGAGTACCCAGGTGCATGGACTAAAAGTGTTAGCACTGATGACCGGATATACTCTAGTTTTGTGGTTCTCAAACTAGAGGGAGCATCAGAAGAGTTAGTTAAACACAGATAGGTGTCCCTTTCCCCCAACCTGATTCAGGTGGGGTGGAGTACAGCCCAATAATTCACATTTCTAACAAGTGCCCAGGTGTTGATGCTTCTGGTTCAAGGACTACCCTTTGAGAACCACTTGTCTAGTTTATACCTACCTCATGAGTACATGTTCTGTTTCCTTTAGCACCTGTGATCACAGAGGAAACCACCCTTCAACTGGAAGATATCATTAAGCAGAGGATAAGAGATCAGGTTAGTAAGAATGAATTTAACCTAATTTAAAATTCACTAAAATTTTTAGAAATAATATATAAGTATTTTGGGAGTAGGACCAACACTCCTCATTGTTGTCATAGAAATTTTCTTTATATCAGTTCTTCATTTAAAGCCTAAATCTACACTGAAGGCTACTACTATGTAAGCCTGCACTATCCTTCTTCTGTCGTGTGAGGCACTGCCTTTCACTGGAGCTCTGGAAAGTGTTGTGCCTGAGGAGAAGGGGTAGCCAGAGCCACTGCCAGTCTTCACTGCGCCTTGCTCATCTGTCTGGCAGTGCTGGGTGAAGCTGGTGGAGGGTGATGGAAGTGTTGACTGGTTCTGACTTGATAGGGTCATACTCGGGACCTTTCATCTGGGCACAGTATCTGGTGGGACCAAAGGTTTATTTTTTTCAAATGTTAAAAACCTAGCAAAATTTTTGTTTAAGAATTGATCTTATTTTGTAAACTTAGAATAAAACTGAGCATATAACATGTACAATAAGAGATGGCTTTAAAATATATATAGTGTTTGATTAAAATAGGAAGAGTTTGAAGCATGGGTACTCTATGCAGAGTATCCTTAAATTTGAAATGAAAGAAGACAAACTCAAGTGTTGACTTTTAAACAAACCTTGATGAGGAAATGTGGAATTAAAGGTGGTAATCGGGAGAAAGGTACATTTAAAACAAAAAAAAAAAGGATACTTAAGTAATGCTTTCTTTATTTTTCAAAATACTTCTGTTTGGTGACTTGAATAGTCATTTCACAGGTTTAAATTGTTTTTTGCTACAATTTGCTTACCCTGGAATGATAATAAATATTCCAGGGGAAGAGTCTTAAGTGAGCCTAGAAGGAAATGATAGATTTTGTTAATTTATGGTCCTTGTGCCTTTCATATTTCAGGCTTGGGATGATGTGGTACGTAAAGAAAAACCTAAAGAAGATGCATATGAATATAAAAAACGTTTAACATTGGACCACGAGAAGAGCAAATTGAGCCTTGCTGAAATTTATGAACAGGAATACATCAAACTCAACCAGGTAAGGATGCCCCAAAGGCAAAGCCATTGTTATTAAAGGAAGAGAAACAGACAGCCGACTCTTCTGGTTCTACTGTGATGGCGGAAAGTCAGGAAACAAATCTTGAGCTCTTGGTTCACCTCATTTAAGTGTGAGACACAGTGTGTTAGAAATAGAGGGGTTATGATATTACCACTGAATGTGAAGGAGTAGGGAACTTGTTCTGCCGTTAGTCATTGGTCACCCGATTGTTCCAAAGGTAATTATTAACTTTCTAGAAATTATTTTAGTAGTCCTACAATTTTAAAACCACTTCCCATTCATATTTTAGAAGTTACCAGTATAACATCTGTGAATTTGTTCACATTTTAAGGTCTGGTAGGTTATTTGCTTTTGGTTTTGTTTTCACTTAGATTCTTAAAAAAATATCTGGTTAAGTAGGACACAGTAATTTCCAATAATATTAGTGATTGGATTATTCCTCCACATTTGAGTTATTCAGAATGTGGTCAGTATGTACTTGGGGGTAAAATGGCATTTTTTTATTTGCAAAAGCCATTTAATTAGTTAATTCCACTTTAGCAGCAATAGCAAACAGTGCTCTTGATGCCGCTGTTAAGTTGAAGATCTAGAAAGATTTGAATTAAAATTCTTCCTGGCTGCTTTGCAACCCAAAGTGATAGTTGAAGGAACTGTTTTTGAACATCGCCCAGCTACTTTGTAACCATGAGAGTTAATTAAAAATTATGTAATGTGACAGCTCTACCAGCTCCGTAAATATCAGTTTTATTGAGGTCTCAGAAGTAAGTAGTCCGTAAGTTTTTGAGTATGGATTTAATTTAGGCTAATTCTGGACTCATTCCATTAAGAGTTAGTCTGGGGATGATGATTAAGTATTTTTGAAGTTTGGTATCTGTCCTAAAGTAATAGGCAAGATGATAGTAAACAGCACATGAATGAACTTCTAGAATAAGTTCATTTTAGAATGAGCATTATGGACAGAAGGAAAAGGGGATTGTGAGCATTTGGGCTGTTTCTACCTTTTGGCTGTTGGGAATAGTGCTGCTCTGAACACATGGCTTCATGTATTTGTTTGAGAACCTCTTTTTTCATTCTCTGGGGTATTACCTAAGTGTGGAATGCTGGGTCATACGGTAATTCTCTGTTTAACTTCTTGAGGAACTGCCTAATCATTTCCCTTGTGACAGCACCATTTTACATTGTCACCAGCCACACACGAGAGTTCCAGTTCCTCGACATCCTCACCAACACTTGTTACCCGCTTCTCCCTTTTCCTAATGATAGCCATCCTAGAGGGCATGGCTTAGTCGTCGACAGAAATAAATACCAAGGGAGTTAAATTGTAAGTTTTGGATCTAGAGGTAGTGATTGCTGCAGCTCCTGAAGAGCAGAGCACATTCTCCTTTGGCTGGTGCTGACACTGTCTTGGTATTGAGAACTTGAATTCTGCCTTGTGATGTCTTTTGGAGCTGAAGCCTTGATGATGAGATATGGGGAACACCCTTACCAACCATCAGTTTTGCCCTGTGATGTGTATTAGGCTGCTTAATCTGATGTTGAATTTATTTCCTAAGGAAAAAACAGCTGAAGAAGAAAATCCAGAGCACAAAGAAATTCAGAAGATGATGGATTCCCTCTTCTTAAAATTGGATGCCCTCTCAAACTTCCACTTCATCCCTAAACCGGTAAGTGTGTTAACATTTCAGTGTGTAGTCAGAGCAGATGTGCCCTTAATTCCTCTTTGAGCTTTTGTGAGGCTAGCGCTTTATTTTGTTTTAGATTCAAACCTGTAGGCATTCCCTGTAAGTTACAAGCAGGGCCTCTCTTGAGGATGGCTTACATCTAGTCCTGGACGGTTCTGGCTTCCTCTGCTGATCCAGCCTCATCGCCAGATGAGCCTTTGCCAGACCTAAAGTCTTAGCCACAAGTCTCTTCATTGTTGTTCAACGTTCGGTTGTGTTTTCATCCTGTGGTGTGTCTAGAGACCTGTGATGTCTGTACCTGATATTTTCTGAATACCTGTTATGTACCATATTAGGTTCTTTATGTATGTGAACCCCTTTTCCCCTACTTTATTAAGATAAAATAGACATAGTGGCGCCTGGGTGACTCAGTTGGTTGAGCGTCCAACTCTTGATCTTGGCCTAGGTCATAATCTCACGGTTCATGAGTTTTAGCCTCTTGTCAGGTTCTGCAGCAATATTGAGGAGCCGTTTGGGATTCAGTCTCTCCCTCTCTGCCCTTCCCCTGTTTGCATTCTCTCTCTCTCTCTCTCTCTCTCTCTCTCTCTCTCAAAAAATAAATGAACTTAAAACATAATTGACAGAAAGCATTGTATACATTTAAGATATATAATAGTGGTTCCCCCATCATCAAAAAGTAGAATGTTCCTGTGAAACCTTTCGTAAGCCTAAATGGGTAAAGCAAAGAAGCAATTACTATTAATTAAATGGAAAAGTTTTTGAGCTCTTCAGACCCCAAAAAAGAACCTCTTCTAGGCTTTTCTGATACTTCAGAACCAGTCTTGTAACGGATGCACGAATACATGGAGATAAAGCACAGATGCTCACAGACACAGTTTAAAGCTCTGGTGGCCTGATGCTGAGATGCCGAGTGTGGTTCCTGCAGAAGGAGCTGGGCAGGGCTACTTGCTGCAGAACATGCTGAACACTAGTTTTGCTTTCATGAAAGTAAAAATTCTTTTCAGATTTCTTCCAGTTAGCAGAAACAGGCACTAATCTAGGTCTTTCATAAAAGCAGAATGGCCTAAAGTGAACTTTGGAAAGGCACAGGATTCCTGCGTGTGTATTTTGTGAAATGATTGCCACAGTAAGTTTAGTTAATATCCATCACCCGGTGTTGCAGTTTTATTTCTTACGATGAGAGCTTTTGTGATGTACTTCCTTAGCAGCTCTCAAATATACAATACTGTTAACTCCGCCCAGAACTTACTTCTCTTATAACTGGAAGTTTGTACCTTTTGACCACCTTCTCCCATTTCCCCCACCCCCTGGTGGCCACCAGTCTGTTCTCTATCAGTTGGGGGAACTTTTTTTAGATATATCTAAGTGAGATTGTTACCCAGAGTGAGATGGAAAAGGAAAGAAGCCTTGGTTTTCTTGGCCGCCACAGTAAATCATTACGCTACAGTGAAACAAAAGTAAAGCAGAGCAGAGTTTTATTAAAGTACATTCCAAAGGAGGAGCCAGCCAGTCAAGAGAGACACAGTCCCCAGAAACTCCTGAGTGTGGACTTTGATCATTTTTTTCTTTTGGGTGGGCCCTAGGGTCACAACATTTGAATGGCAGGCCTGGATTATATAATAATTACCCAAATTCTCATGTCTTTTCCCAAGATGTATTTCAAAGTCCTGCAAGGGGTAAGAACGCACAACATTCTTTTTATTCTGGAGACATAGGTCAAATAAGCACAAGTGCCACATGCACAACACACTTGACTCCTCCTCTGCCGGGACGTTGTAAACACAGACCCATTGCTAGAGGGGTGGGATGGGGTGGTCCCTGCGTGGCCTCAGTGGGGCTCCATCTGGATGTCTAAGGTCCATCCTCCTGCTGCTCGTGGCTAGTTTCCTGCCTAACAAGATCATACAGTATTTGCCTTTTCTCCGTTTGACTTATCTCACTTGGCATAATGCCCTCAGGGTCCATCAGTGTTGTTACAAATGGCAGTATTTCCTTCTCTTTATGGCCAAATAGTATTCCAGTGCGTGCTGCATGTGTGTGTGTGTGTGTGTGTGTGTGTGCACACCATATTATCTCTATTCATTCATCTGTTGATGGACACTTCTATTGTTTACAATGGCCTGGCTATTGTAAATAATGCTGCAGTGAACGCAGTGATGCAGATACCTCCTTGAGCCAGACGGGGGCACCAGCTTGACTCTACAGATGGGCAAAGCCGCTGGCTAGGATCTCTACTTGGGCACTGCTGCAGAGAGGAACGTGGTCTGCAAAGATCCACTGATTGCTATAAGCCCTACCTGTGTTCTGCATCCCAGTCTGATCCCCAGTGGTCAAGCCCCGCAGACTTTCTGGCGAACCCTATGACATAGACATGACTGTCTAGAAGCGTCCTACAAGGCTGGGGAGTTACAGGTCCACCTTAGGCTCTCTTCCCACTGGAGAAACCCTAAGTCCAGGTGGTCTCTCTCAGGGGGAGGGATGATATGGTCAGAGTGTAGCATCTCCTACCTGTCTAATGCAGTCCTTCTCAGTCTGTGTGGTCCAGGGTGTTGCTTCAGCCTCATCCTCGGGTTCTGGGATTTTCATGGTGCTTCTCATCCATGGATAGTTGCTAGTTGGTCTTGTGAGGACAACTAAGGTTGGGATCAACCTGTGTTGCCATCTTGATGATGTCAGTGTCCCTGCACATTAACTCTTAATCCACAAAACATTAAGGCAGATATTACTCTTTCTGTTTTGCAGATGAGGAAACCAAGGCTTAAGAGGTTAGGAGGGTCAGGGGGTGCCTGGGGACTCAGTTAAGCATCCGACTTCAGCTCAGGTCATGATCTCGTGGTTTGTGGGTTCAAGCCCTGCATCAGGCTCTGTGCCAACAGCTCAGGGCCTGGAGCCTGCTTTGGATTCTATGTCTTCCTCTCTCTGCCCCTCACCCATTCTCTCTCTCTCTCTCTCTCTCTCTCTCTCTCTCTCTCTCTCTCAAAAGTAAAGAAACATTAAAGAAAAGAGTTTGGGAGGGCTGGATCTAAGTCTGGGTCCATGTTCTCTCCATTGCATCATGCCCCCTGTGCCAGGCCCACATGTCCAGTGACCTCTGTCTGTCTGATTCCCACTGCACTTTACTGTTTCCCTGCTGTGTTCATAGTGCCTCTTTACTCTTTGGGATTGCTTCTCCCATGCACTACCCTCTGTGAACCCATAAAATGTGCTGCACCATCCTTGTGGTACTTGCTCACCTATTGCCCCTTTGTGTCCCTTGTGTTGTCTAGAAATGAGATGTCATGAATCTCAGAGACTAGTCTAGAAGTCAGAAACCTGAGTCTGAATCTGCCCCTGACTAGCTTTGCGAATCAGGCAAATCGCTTCACCTTTCCTCTATACAGAAGAGGTAATTGCTAAAATCGTTCGGATTCTTTGATGGTTAGAGGATTTTTCCTGTGTGAGTATCTTGTCTTCCAAGACAGTCAGCTTTTATCACCTGCTTTTTTGCTTTGGGTTAATCAAGGTATAATTTGTATGACAGTAAAATTGTAGTGGCAGGAACCATCTTTAGATACCAAAGTGCCTGGTGTGGGCTATGTAATAGATGAAGAGAAGAGAGGAATTCTCAACCCCCTTGGCCAGCAGGTCTTCTGTGAAAAAGTTACTAATGTGAAGAACATGATCCCTTCCTGAGCCTTACAAGGCCGTATGTGATCTGGCTCCCTCTCACCTGCCTAGTCTCCACAACTTGCTATCCCCCAGCCACACTGGTTTTCTTCCAGTGCCTTCAGCGGGCAGAGTGCCTCCTTCCTCACACCTTCCTGTTGGGCTCTCGTCCACCCATTAGGCTTGCTTCCTTCTTTCCGTGGTTGGCTTCTTCCTGTCTCTGGGGTCTCAGGCTGAGCACCCTCTCCTTCCCACATTCGTCCCTGCTCTGCGCATTTCCCTCATAGCACCATCACTATCATCACTTGATGGCTAATTGTTCTCTGCTGGTTTCCAGGCCAGCACAAATGTGTTTTCTCCCCTGCTGTTTCTCTGCCGTATTCATCACACTAGCACAGAGCCTGATGTGGGGAAGTACTTAGACATTCCTTGGAATCTTGGGAATTGAAGAAGGAGGGATTGTATTTTGGTCTCCATGCCCCAATTTAGAAACCTTTCTTTTTTACTTTCTTTTTCCCTCTTCAGAAATACAGAATTTTTGGTACAGGTTCCTCTTAATAGGAACTTTTTTTCATATACAGTTTGGTATTTTACAATCTCCATAAACTCTATTGACCAGTCATCATTTTTTGTTCTTTCCTGGGCTGTCTCCGTTTTCTCTGTATTTCTCTTTAAATTGTAGAATGGAACACAATGTTCCTAATAAGTAAAACAGTGGTTCAGTAGAAGAAATTATTTCTTTCACACTCTGACGTTGTGTGAAATGTCATCGCGTGTGGCTTGTTTTAGTTCTTCCTGAAATTTCCCGGGACAAGCATCTGTCCTTTTAACTGGGGTAGGGACAGGACTGTGGTAAGGAAAAGGAGTGTGCTGAGGGATCAGTGACCCACTCTGCAGTAGAGCTCCCTTTTTTCCTTGAGTCTCAGTCCCGTGTTCTCTCCAGGGCACTCGCTCTGCCCCACACTTCCAACTTTTGCTCTCCTCTAGCCGACAGTGTCCCAGTCCCTGTCCCTGTGTCCTGGTGCCCCTCAGAGACGTGCAAGAATTAGATGTAAAGAGCATTAGTGTAAGTATTAGGTAAATAATGACTAGTGTTCTGCTGTTACCATGTTCAGTATGAAGCCTATTGTAATTTCTGAATTTCCTGGAAGTTCTTTCAAAAAAAAAGATTTCAGTTAACATCGCATTCATTTTTCCTCTTTATATTAATTATAATTATAGGTCTGATTTATTTTGATATTGTTTTAGTTTTCCAGAGCATTTCCATATCATTTCATATTTGTGTTTATAAAGTTGTTTTTAGTAGCTTGAAGATGACAAAATTTGTTTATCAAGCAGTCTGTTGTTTTAACTCTTATTCCTATAGGCATTTTTTCTTGCATCTTTTTGTATATATTTCTTATCTCTGACCTTTTTTCCATAGCCAAAGACCAAGTAATATTCACAAATATCAATAGATTTTATTTAACACTAGGTAGGATTGTTTGAAAATGTCTACATCTGTGGCTGATGGGAACAATTTAGTAATAGGTGAAAGAACTGGTGTTGAATATGGCAGAAATGTCTGCAAAAGTGTAGAAATAAATGTTCTTGGTGTAGCAATGAGACAGAGCAGATCCTAATTAATAGATTCACAATACAAATATTTTGTGTTAGGATCATTTCTGACTTCCCGTTAAACGTGTTGTCTCTTTTCTAGCCTGTTCCAGAGATTAAGGTTGTGTCAAACCTGCCGGCCATAACCATGGAGGAGGTAGCGCCAGTGAGCGTTAGTGACGCAGCTCTCCTGGCCCCAGAAGAAGTCAAGGTAAGAAGCCAGTGTTGAAACATTAAGTATTTTTTTTATTGGTTAGTTTATAGCTAGATCTCTACTCAATGTCATTTTCCTATCCTTTCTAAGTATAATCAAATAATAGTGTTCAGTTTTCTATAATCAGATATTATGAGGTACAGATAGAATTATTATAAAAGCTGTTTGTAAATATCCAATATCTATATTGTGTTATAATCAAATTTGAATACTACCAGTGATTAGGTTTAAAATAGTTTATGTTCCTCATATACTAGTAAGTCCTTTAATATCAGCATTTCCCCCCATTTTGTCCATTTAATGCTTATCAATAATGGAATCAGTGTCTAGAATAGAGCATTTGAGTTATTAGAAGATGCGGGACATACGAAATGTAGGCAGCCCCTGCCTCATGAACACGGAAGCTCGTGCATCACACAGTAATGATGGTTTCTACCAGGTCTCATCTTCCCGGCTGGCCTGGCACAAGGCCCTCTTCGTCTCTCTCACTGCTGCACCCGTACCCATCCCTTTTAGAGCCTTTGCCACCTCTACAGGTGACAGCTCTGGCAGGATATGCTGGCAGCTGGGGAGAAAAGAGGAAATCGATTCTGACAGTACAGATATTTCCCTTCCATTTCTGGGAACCCCTCCTGCCGGCTAGTGGCCGTCATCAGCAGTGTGGCGCTGAGGTTGTCCCTGAAGCCCATCTGGAGTCTTAAGTGCTGTAGGGGTCTTGCTTCTGGGACTGTTTGCTAACCCAGCTCTCCAGGCTGCCCTTGTGACGTGTGGATGTCGCTGAATTGTCGCCATGACAGTCTGCTTCATCAAAGATTGCGTTCCAGGTCTAAAGAACCGAGCTACCTTAGTAGCTCTTTGGGGTTCAGATGGGTACTGTGTACTCACTCCTGGTGGGAGAGACACAGCCTATTAGCCAGATTCTGTGGACTTGCTTCTCTTCTAATTTCCCGAGTTGTGTTAAGTTAGATTAACTAGGATGCTGCTGATTATTTTTAATAGGAAAAAAATAAAGCTGGAGATGTAAAAACAGCTGCCGAGAAAACAGCTACAGACAAGAAACGAGAACGGAGGAAAAAGAAGTATCAGAAGCATATGAAACTAAAGGAGAAGGAAAAGCGGAGGAAACTGCTTGAAAAGAACAACCCAGATCAAGCCGGGAAATACACGAAGGCAGTAGCTTCAGAGAAATTAAAACAGCTGACCAAAGCAGGCAAAGCTTCGCTGTTAAAGGTAAGGATGCAAGAAGGAAAACCACAGAACAGGGCTTATGTGGGAAAGCTGGTGGCAAGTGGTAGGTGACGTCCAATCCACGGAGGGTCTGACCCAGCTGACACTGCCCACCTGCCTGGTGAGAGGCCGTGGGCGCCTGGCTGGAATAAGTTTCCATATACATTATTGTAATCATTTGGCTTTTTTTCTTACAAGCACATTTTATAGCATGAGTATGTTACTATTTTTAATTGCAGGATGAAGGTAAAGACAAAGCCTTGAAGTCATCTCAAGCATTCTTTTCTAAATTGCAAGATCAAGTAAAAATGCAAATCAGTGATGCAAAGAAAACAGAAAAGAAAAAGAAGAAAAAACAGGATATTTCTGTTCATAAATTAAAGCTGTAATATATTTCGAATATAATGTAAATATTAATGTATAACCTTATATTCTGTCATTCTGTTTTATAATAAACATTTGAGAACTTTTCTTTGCATGAATGGCAGATATTTGAGAATTCCATAGTTTGAAAAGACAAACTCCACACCGTCATTGGAAAGCCCCAAATTGCTTCTGCTGGGTGTGAAACTGGACGTAGCTCCTAAGACCCTTTCCATGCTGTGTCCTTGCTGGGGCCCAGGTGACAGCCAGCATGGGCCCACCAGCTGGTGAGCAGGAGCTGGCCTGCAGGCTGACTAGGGCACAAGAGCCAGCCACCCCTGTCACAGGCAGCCGTCTACGGCAGGGGTCCTCACTCTTTGGGGTCCTGACCTTCACCCACTGCCTGGTCATCTTTCCACAACACACTGACTTTGTCGTGCCTGTGTCTTACATCTTTCCTTTTGGAGGTGATCTCGAGTCACACGGACAAAGGCTTCATGTAGGCTATAGAGTAGCATCCACAGTCAGATGCAGAGAGGACAGCTGTAACCTAGAGGTGATAGAAGGTGAGCACGGCGAGGAAGGTAGACCAGCAGGTGTGGTGAATCTTCTGTGACCACCAGGCGCTCACCTCCCCATCCAGGGAAAACTGCCTCTTGTCTGACAGGACCTCATATTATGCTTTGATGGAAATGCTGTAAGCCTTACCTCTGATGGAAGAAAAGGAGAGCAGCTCTTCTTGAAGCAATGGGGAAAGCCATTTTGGTTTTTCATCCACAGGGAACAATGAGTGGGCAGGAAGAGCCTGTGGAGGGTTGCTTTCTGCCTCTGTGCTTCCTAATACAGAAGCTGGCCACATCCAGGCGGAGCCTGTCTGGCCAGGGCTAGATGGAGCACCAGTCAATGCTAAATTACCATTTGTTTGAAGTTTTACTCAGGAGAGTTCACTATTGTGTCTTTAGGTGTCCAGGTCTCCGTCCAGCCTTAGTGAAAGTGTCATTTCGTTTTAGTGGTAATTGGAGTATTATATGGCTCTAAGAGTTCCTGCTTTTTTTTTTAAATTCAGTTTGCCAGTCCCCATTCAACTACTGGCTTAGTTCTCTTTCCCTTGAGTCTTTCTTTCATAATGATTTGTCAAGATCAGAATGTTTGATCCCCAAATGATTCACCTTACCTGTCCAAGGGCAGTTTGATGTTTGCATAGTTAGAATCACTTTTATCTGGGGTGCCTGGGTGGCTCAGTCGGTTAAGCGGCCGACTTCGGCTCAGGTCATGATCTTACAGTCTGTGAGTTCGAGCCCCGCATCGGACTCTGTGCTGATGGCTCAGCCTGGAGCCTGCTTCGGATTCTGTGTCTACCTCTCTCTCTCTGCCCTTCCCCTGCTCACGCTCTGTCTCTCTGTCTCTCAAAAATAAACGTTAAAAAAAATTTTTTTTTTAAATCACTTTTATCTTCATTTCTCTCCCCCCCGCCCCCCCCCCGGCCTCTAGGTGAGTTATTTATACACCTACTTTGTGCCAGGCAATATCCTAGGTACCAAGGGATATAACCGAACAAAATAATTCTTAGACCTATGAAGTGTACATTCTGGTGGATTATTTACATACTTTTTCTAGATAAATTAGAAGCATAATAAAACATTGGAGAGGCTTTTTGTTTTTTTTCTTTTTTTTTTGCCTTCCTGCATCTGAGAGAGCAAGATGGGTCACCAACAGCTCTACGGGAGCCATCTGAGGACATTTGGCCAGAGTTCTCATCTTGCCACATCTGCTCACACCAGCATTGTGTGATCTGGCAGTATGGCCTCATTATGTGTCCCCAGTGTTTCCATCAGTTCACGAAGGACATAGGCTTCATGAAGTTGGATCAAGTGAACCTCCTTGAATGGATCATCCAAGATACCTACCTACCTTAATGCCAACTCTTTGTACATAGAATAAAAATACTTCAATTATGAAAAACAACACATTGGAGAAACCACCCTTTCTCTGCATTGGGCTCGCTGCATCAGTGTGGAGCCCACTTAGGATCCTCTGTCCCCCCCTCTCTGCCCCTCCCTGGCTCATGCATGTGCATGCTCGCTCGCTCTCTCACTCCCAAATATATAAACATTTTAAATAATTAAAAAGAATATTCGCTAATATATAACCACACGATAATTATCAAAATCGGGCAATTTAACATCCATACAATGCTATTAATCCACAATCCATATTCAAATTTTATTACTTGTTCCAGCAATGTACTTTCTAGCTCTTTTCCCCCATCTAGGATCAAGTAACTCCAAGATCCCCTATTGCATGTAGTCATCATGTCTGTTTAGTTTCCAGTTCCTGTGCCTTTCTTTGCCTTTCTTGAATAATTTCTTGAGGTACACAGGCCAGTTATATAGTCTGTCCCTCAAAATTGGGTTTGTCTGTTTTCTCAGGATTAGATTCAGGTTATGCACTTATGGCAGGAAAGCCATAGCAGAGGTATGTCTTTAGTACCTCATAATCAGAAGTTCAAGATAATTGGTTTGTCCTGTTGAAGTTGGAGATGAAAACATTTTGAGTTTGTTATAGTGAGGGCCACCAGGTCTCCCACTATAAAGTTGCTGCTTTTCCTGCTTAATTCTGCAAGGGAGATACTTTGGTACTGTGAATATCCCATTCCTCAACAAACAGTAATTTTAGCATCCATTTATGATTTTCTAACTACATATCTACTATTTAGCATTCTGTGAGGAAAGCTTTCCCTTCTCATTTATTTCAGTATTGTCTCTGATTTTTATTCAATCCTTTGTGGTGAAATTTGATTCTCCATTTGTCCCTGGCTTGTCCAGGGGAAGGCCCTTCAAGCTGATTTCTGAGTTCTGATATGTTCCCATTATTCTCTGAGCACTTCCTCATTTTCTGGTGCTACCAAATGTTCCAAGCATATCCTTGTCTTTTCCCTGGAATTGGTTGTTTTCCCACAGAACCCTGGTTCCTCTTCATGGTGACTGGGATTTTGAAACAAAGATGAGCAAAGATGAGGTGTGTTCATTGCTACCATTGCTACCAGGACACTCACCAGAGCTAGGAAATTGTGGTTGTGTGTGTGTGGATTCCACACATGAATTCATGCCCAAACCTCTCATTCTGATCGAATACTCCTGCAGATTATATTCTAGTATTCACTCCACATCTGTAATGCCTTTTCCAACACTGAGAATTCTTGCTCCCATTATCTTCAATATGTTTATTCAGTTACTCAAGCCTAGAATATACAAGTAGTTTCAGAATCAGTAAGCTTACACCACTGGGAAAAGGAAAAAATATGTTATACAGTTGTTAACTGTAGTGTTCTGTA
The DNA here is from genome assembly GCA_030068075.1 of Paguma larvata. NCBI lineage: Eukaryota > Metazoa > Chordata > Mammalia > Carnivora > Viverridae > Paguma > Paguma larvata. The sequence continues at coordinate 121,230,442 of CM057827.1, read as the reverse complement.
TTTCAGTTAGTCCAAAGCTTTAAATTTTTTAAGTTATCCTTACTGACTTTTTTGTCTAGTTCTAAAATTAGAGAAGCCCTTTTTAAAAAAGCATATAATATCTCTAATTATGATTGTGGATTTTCTATTTCTTCCTTTAATTCTGTCAGTTTTTGCTTCATGTATTTCGAAGCCCTACCATCAGGTACATACTCATTTTTTATTTTTATGTCTTTTTCATGAGTTGACCTTTTTTTTTAAACAGTGTCTTTTTTCTATTAAAATTTTTTTAATGTTTATTTTTGAGAGAGAGACAGAGTACACGTGGGGAAGGGGCAGAGAGAGAGGGAGACACAGAATCCCTCTGAGCTGTCAGCACAGAGCCTAACATGGGGCTTGAACCTACAAACCGCAAGATTATGACCTGAGCCGAAGTCAGTTGTTTAACTGACTGAGTCACCCAGGTGCCCTATCTTTTTTTTTTTTTTTTTTAATGTTTTCTTATTTTTGAGAGAGAGAGAGAGAGAGAGAGCATTAGTGGGGGAGGTGCAGACAGAGAGAGGGAGACAGAATCTGAAGGAGGCTTCATGCTCTGAGCTGTCAGCAAGGAGCCATCACTGGGCTTGAACTCACAAACCATGAGATCATAACCTGAGCCAAGGTCAAGAGTAGGTCACTCAACTGACTGAGCCACACAGGTACCCCATGAGTTGACCCTTTTGACTATAAAATGACCTCTTTTTGTCTGGTAATAAATACTCCTGTCTTTTTTTTTTTTAACTTTTTAAAAATGTTTATTTATTTTTGAGAGAGAGGAGAGACAGAGCATGAGCGGGGCAGGAGGGGGTTGTGCATAGAGAGGGAGACACAGAATCCGAAGCAGGCTCCAGGCTCTGAGTTGTCAGCACAGAGCCCGAATCAGAGTTCAAACTCAAGAATCATAAGATCATTACCTGAGCCAAAGTCAGATACTTAACTGACTGAGTCACCCAGGCTGGTGTTACTGGTAATACTCTCTGTCTTGAAGTCTACTTTCAGTATAATACTGTGGTTCTTTGGATGATTGTTTGAATAATATATCCTTTCCCATTCTCTTACTTTCCAATTACCTATGTTTTTTATATGTCATGTAGTTAGGAATTGCTTTTTAAGTCTAATCTGACAAGTTCTATCTTTTAATTGGAGCTTTTAATCCATGCATATTTAATGTAATTATTGGTTTGGTTGTATTTGGTTTTACCATTTTGCTATTTATTTTCTCTTTGTCTCTCTTTTTTTTAAACATTTATTCATTTTTGAGAGACAGAGCGTGAGTGGGGGAGGGGCAGAGAAAGAGGGAGACATAGAATCTGAAGCAGGCTCCAGCCTGTGAGCTGTCAGCACAGAGCCTGATGCGGTCCTTGACCTCATGGACATCGAGATCATGACCTGAGCCAGAGTCAGACTCTTACCCGACTGAGCCACCGAGTCTCCCCTCTCTTTATCTCTTCTAATTTTATTCTCTCTTCCTCTTTTTCTGCTTTTTAAATCAAATATGTTAATATTCTATTTGCATTTCTTCCTTAATATATTAACTCTACATTGCATTAATTTCAGTTGTTTAGGAATTATAATATGCATCCTTAAAACAGAGGGGCACCTGGGTGCCCTCAGTCAGTTGGGTAGCCGACTTCAGCTCAGGTCATGATCTCACACTTGTGAGTTCGACCCCTGAGTCAGGCTCTGTGCTGACAGCTCAGAGCCTGGAGCCCACTTCAGATTCTGTGTCTCCCTCTCTCTACCTCTGCCGCTATCCCGCTCGCACTCTGTCTCTCAAAAATAAACATTAAAAAAGAATTTAAAACAGTCTACTTAGAGTTAATATCTTACCACTTCATATAAGATGTAAGACCTTTGCAGCAATATAGTTTCATTTACACTATCATCCTTTTTGCTATTGTTGTAATCTATAATTCATCTAGGCATGTTAAAATCCTACAATGGATTATTATTATTTTTACTACTGGCCCTCCAATTTCAGCCTACTTTTGGTCATTCTCCAATGTTTTCAAATAGGCTTTGGTTTTTTACACTTTGCAATTGCTTATAGTTTGTTTAAAACTGTCACCAAACATTTGTTTCTGTAATTTTTATATTGTTTATAATTTTTACGTTGTTTATACCTGTGATATGCAATATTTTAGCCCAATAAAATATAAGCTACACAACCCATTACTAGACATGGAAGTGGCCAATATTAGAAAGTTCTTAATTTAACTATAGCCATGTTTATCAATCTCTTACTTTACAGTAGCAGTTTTTCTTATTAAGGAATCCTATAATACCTTCAAGATAATAAAATTATCTCCTATTCAGGCATATCTCACATAAACTGCACTTCACTTTGTTGCACTTTGCAGATACTGTGTTTTTTGTTTTTTGTTTTTTACAAATTGAAGGTTTGTGGCAGCCTTGTGTTGAGCAAGTCTATAGCATTTGCTCATTTCACATCTCTGGATCACATTTTGGTGATTTTCACAATATTTCAAACTTTTTATTATTGTATTTGTGATCTGTGATCAGTGATTATGACTTGCTGAAAGATCAGATGATGGTTAGCATTTTTAAAAAATAAAGTATTTTTTAATGTTTACTTATTTTGAGAGAGAGAGCATACAAGTGAGGAAGGGGCAGAGAGGGAGGGAGACAGAAAATCTGAACAGACTCCACACTGTCACCACAGAGCCTGACACAGGGCTCGATCTCATGAACCGTGAGAGCATGACCTGAGCCCGAAATCAAGAGTCAGATGTTTAACTGACTGAGCCGCCCAGGTGCCCCAGCAGTAAAGTATTTTTAAATTAAGGTATTACATGGTTTTTTTTAGACACAATACTGTTGCACACTTAATGGACTGCAGTGTTGCGTAAACATAATTTTTATATGCACCAAGGAACCAAAAAATTCATTTAATTTGCTTTATTGTGATATTCACTTTATTTTAGTGGTCTGGAACCAAACCCATATCTCTGAGAAATGCCTGTATTCTAAAAGTTTTGAAGTTTTGCTTTTCACAATTGTTACTTTAATCTATTTAGCCTTAATCTGTGTATTTATTTGGCGTGAGGTAGGGATCCAATTTCATTTTTCCACATAGGTAATCTATTCTCGAAACTCATTTATTGAATAGTCAGATTTTCCTCAGTACCCTACAACATTTCTGTGTTGGTTACTGGATTTATTGCATTCCCATAAATACTTTGAGATTTTATTGTGCTCTGCTATTGCATTACTTGGCCAACCCCTTCACTTGTGACCTATATCCTATTCCCCTCACCTACCTAAAAATATTCCTCCAGCAACTCTCCTGTCTCTTTCCTGCTTCATATTTTACTCCACCTGAATATTCCTATCAGGATATAAACACATTGTTATTTTTCCATATTAAATAAACAAAACTCAACCTCACCTCCCCCTTTAGCTCTGCTATCCCTCCCTGCTCTCCTTCACTACAAAACCTCTACATTTACTGTTGTTGGAGAGGAAAAACTTTTCCTCTGCCCTCTAAGGTTTATTTTCTGGGGGCCTGTGAATTAAACTGAGAAAAGAAGATTGAAAGGAAAAATTATTCATATGGGAATTTAGAAAAGAAGTAGCTTGATAAATGGTTAAAGTGAGTAGGGAAAAAGAAGGAGGTAGAAAAAGCCTTTGGGGAAGAGCACCTGGGTTTCTAGAAGAACAAATGGGAGATAAGAAAGTTTGTGATAATGCTTGTTCATGCAGGTGTGGGTGGTTTTTCCATCTTCATGGCTATAAGATTCCCCTGGAGAGAGAATTTATGGTAGGTAGACTCTAGGTCTCCTTCCTGGTAATAAAAGCCCATCTTCATCTATCCCTCAAAGAGGGAATTTATGGCAGCCTTACTTTCTAGAAGTCTCTTGTAGTCAGATAAGGGAAGCTCCAAGAAGGCTTCTTTCTCTATCCGCTGATGTCTTCAACTGAAAATAATCTGCATACCAACTCTGGGGTTCTGAATGGGTTCCTGCATTGTCTCTAACTCCTGTCTCCCCATTCTTTCCTGAATCCTATTCAATCGTTTCACTGTTTACAACAATAGCTTTTGTCAAAGTTACCAAATGCCTTCCACACTGCTAGATATAATGGTTGTTCTCAACATTAATCTTGCTTCCATTCTAGCTGCATTTGATACCCCCCAATACTCAACACACATCATTCACTTGGTTTTCTGGATGCCAACTGTTTTCCTTCTTTCTCATGGGTAACTTCTCAGACTCCTTTGCTGGCTTACTCTCATCTCTCCTCTTTCTATTGCAATGTTAAAGTCTTCCTGAACTTGGATTTTTTAAACAGTTCATTTATTTATTTTGAGAGTGAGAGGGAAGAGCAAAGAGAGAGAAGAGAGAGAGAGAGAGAGAGAGAGAGAGAGAGAGAGAGAGAGAGGAACTCCCAAGCAGGCTCTGTGCTATCAGCAAGGAGCCCAATGTGGGGCTCAAACTCACGAACTGTGAGATCATGACCTGAGTGGAAACCAAGAGTAGACAGCTTAACGGACTGAGTCATCCAGGTGCCCCGTCTTCCTGACCTTTTAATTCTCTATTTGTAGTCACTCCTTGGTGCCATATATATACTATATAAACCCTGGTGACTCCTAAATTTTTATTTCCCAATCTGATTGAATTAATAAATTCAAGTGTCTTTTCATCCACAACAATGTCTAATTAGCATTTCAAACTTACACGTTGCCATGGTCTGAACATTTGTGTCTGCCCTTCCTCTCCTGCCCTAAATTCATGTTGAAATGCCAAACCCCAAGATAATGGTAATACCATTATCATAATTCCCATAATCACAATGGGAAATGATTGTGTCATGAGACTAGAGCCCTCATGAATGGGATTAGTGCTTTTATAAAACAGACCCTGCAGGGCTTCCCGGCCCCTTCCACCATGTGAGGATACAACAAGAAGCCTGGGATCCAGAAGAAGCACCTGACTGTGCTGGCACCCTGATCTTGGACTTCTGGCCAATAGAAATGTGAGTAAGAAATTTGTATTATTTATTAGCCATCCAGTCTGTAAATGGCCTGAGTGGACTAAGACACATATCTGAAACTAAACTCTTGATTCATTCTCCTCCATCCTTCTAGTTGATAGACCAAAGTTTTTTCCTTCCCTCATACTTTACATCCTTTACCATGAACAAATTGTTCATTGGTTATAGCTACTAAATATATCCAGAATCTTGCTATTTCTTGTCAACTGCAACACTAACATTCTGACTCAAGTCACTATCATCTGTCCTTGAATTCCTTCATTAGCCTTCTGTACTCTCTGCTTCCACTCTTGCTTTCACTCCCTGCCCCCCATCATCTATGCTTAACACAACACGCAGAATGGTTACTCTATATCATTCAAAGCAAATGCTAAAATCCATATGACCAGCAAGGCCTTTTATTAAAGATCAGCAGAGTATAGCCAGAGGCCAGATCTGGTCAGCTATTTATAAATAAAGTTTTATTGTAACACAGCCACACCCTCTTATGTTATATATTGTCTATGGCTGCTTTCACACTACAACAGCAGTGTGACCAAAGGTCCTACTATCGGGCCCTTTACAGAAAATGTTTGTTACCTTACATGATCTGCCCTCTCTCTGCTACCTCTTTCACTTCACTTCTGCTCTAGTGAGTTGTCTTGGCCTTCTTGGTGTTTTTGCTAGGCAAGCTTCTACCTCGGGGAGAAGCTGTTGCTGTTACATCTGCCTGCAATTCTCTTCTCTCAAGTATTCACTGCCTCACTTCCTTCATGTCTGCTGAATGATTACCTTTCCATGAAGCCTTTCTTACACTCTTTCATATTGTAATTCTTATCTCCACCCTCACCCTGAAGTTCCCAGTTTTCTCTTCGAAGTACTGTCTCTTAATTCTCTACATTATTTACTGTTTTGTCTTTCTCCATCAGAATATATTCTGCATGAAAGCAGGGATTTCCCCACCCCCTATGCCTCATTTCTGTTCACTGCCATATTTTAAGCATCAAGAACATTACCCAACAGGAGGTAGGCACTCAATACATATTTGTCGATGAATTTCCTATTAATGTCCCTTTTCTCTTTGCCGTTTTCATTTATCCATGCATTCATTCGATACATATTTACGGAGTAATTACACAATGCTGGCCACTGTGGTAAGCACTGGTAAAGGACCACGCCGGTAAAGCGGCCCCTTTGCGCAGAAAGCTTACATTTTGGGTCATTCATGGGGATGCTGGAACCAGCTGGTAACCGTGCTGAAGAGCTGAGTGATACACTTTATGTTTCAGTTACAATTTTCCTTTGTTAAACAGCTATTATTATACATTAAACTGCATGACTTCACAATTAAACCATATGAAAAACGGAAGTAATTGAACACCCTAAATTCTCAATTCCCTAACTACTTGACTACGTTTTATTGTTCCTTTGCTCTCGAGGTTATTCACATCTAGCAAGGCGCGAGCAGCACATCTTTGGAATGTCCAGCGCGCTGCTGAGCCCACCGCGCGCACTAGCGGGCGCCTGGTCGGTGGAGCCCTGGTGTGCACCTGCTTCCAGAAGGCCGCTTCGTTCTGACGCTGAGTGCGCCCCCCACGGGCAACCTTCCCACAGATTGAGGCCGGGGACTCCCTCCGAGTGCATGTGCAGGGGTCTCCAGGCGTGGAGGGAGGAGGTGCCCGGGCCTCCTTGGACCCCTCGGCCGGCCTCGATCAATGCGTGGAGGGAGACTAACCTGGATGAAAAAGGGATCGATCACTCGGGCCTCCACTTGCCAAGCCTGTGGCGAGGCGAGACACGGGGATCGGCTGGGAATGCCTGGGCGCGCGGAGCCCGGTGGGAGGTGCGGGGCTCCCGGCCGGGGTCGCTGGCAGGCCGGCGAGCGGTCAGAAGGGCGCCGCGGGCCGGAAAGAAGAGCGCGGGCGGCTAGAGGCGGCCGGGAGGGAGGGCGAAGCAGGGCGGTAGGGTGGGCGCCGTGGCGGAGCCCAAGTGCGCGTCCCACGTGCTTGCATGCGGCCCCAGTGGGACCGTCCTCCCCCGAGCCTCAAAGGTGCGGTGGCCGTAGCTGCACTGGGGACCCATGCTTGTTGACAGATGTCCGTGACTTGGGGGGATTTCTCCGTGCAGGGCAGCGAGGACAGAGTGACTCTGGGGATCGCGCAGATAGGCATTCTGTGGCCCGAAAAAAGCTACTGTGCAGTGGTTTTCAAAGGAGATCTGGAATAGTCAAATTTTCCCTTTAAAAAAATGGGTAATTTTAGATCTTAAGAAGTCTTAGAAATTATCCCTGGCGAGCCCAACGCCATCATTTTATTGGTAAGGGTCACACGGAGATTGGATGCAGAGATGGGAGTAGAGCCTTGGGTCTTATGTCCCAAGCCCAGGAGTCTCCTTATCTCAAGGGATACTGCCATTGCACGTTTTACTGTTTTCCATTCTGTTGTAGAGTTCATTAAAATGTTTTTAATCCACGTGTGTTTTGTTTTGTAGGAAGAAGAAATTGACTAAATGAAAAACATGAAGTCAAATAGATTCCCGCTTTGTATTATTTCAAGACAGGGAAGTAAAAGTAAACCACTGCTGTTTTCCCCCAGTGATATCCTGGGTTTTTTTACTGGAATCACTCCGTTTTTCTAATACTCATAATGTCAGAAAGGAAATCGCCTGTGAAGAAAAGACCTCGTAGAAGTCTATCAACCAGTAAAACTAAAAAAAAAGAATGTAACTCTATTATTTCATTTTTTAATAATGTACCACCTGCTAAACTCGCCTGCCCCATTTGTAGTAAAATGGTGCAGAGATACGACTTAAACCGGCATCTTGATGAAAAGTGTGCCAGCAATGATGACATCACTCCAGGTGATCAGAGGCATGTTGGCTTAATGAATTCAAATGTGCCCACAGTAGATTTAACCAATATTGTCTCAGAAGATGTAACTCCAGAAAAGTCGTCACCATCAAAGATAACTTTAACCCCTGACCAAAGTGATTCAGCAAAAATGGGCGTAAAACAGCAGACCAGTCCCTACTTTAAAAATAATGATGACTTGGGGTGCAGAAATCAAGAGAAGCTGAGACATCATAATGTGAAAGTCATTACTTTGGGAAGCCTGTCATCTAAATTGTCCAGAAGATACACAGAGGCTAAAAGAGCAATAGATAAGAGTGAGGAATTTGCCAAAAGTCTACAGAGTTCCTCATCCACAGTGGTTAGGACCCCGGTTGATAACTGTTCAGAGATTGAGGACAAGGATCAAATTTTGGAGAACAGCTCTCAAAAGGAGAATGTGTTTGCCTGTGATTCTCTTAAGGAACAGAGCACTCCTGAACATACTGTAGAAAGCACTAAAATAATGGAAGCTGAAAGCCAAAAGGCTACCCAGGAATATGGGAGATCACCCCTTACCCCTGCCTTCTCAGATAATGCTGCTGTGTTATTTTCACCAGATTTAACTCTTGGGAATACATTGAAGTCTACTTCAGAGGAAAGTCTTGCAAAGTGGGAGAGCATCAAAGGAGTAGATGATAAAGATGTTGAAAAACGCGAGGCAGGTAGTTGGGAAGAAGTAAGAGTGACTGTTGCTTCGGAAGCTAAAACACAGTTGTCAGATCAGGAGGCAAAATCTCATAGTACTACACATGATGATTCCAAAGGACATAACATCCAGGACTTTCCTTTGGAAGGTGACAATGACTTGAATGAAATCACTTGCAGAATTCCTTTGGAGCAGGAGTCAAGCTGTGATGTTCCTGGTAAAACAATTACAGTACCACCGAGTCATCCTTACTACCTTCAGAGTTTCCTCATGGTGCTGAAAGCTGTATTTGAGAATGAAGAAGATAGGATGCTCTTTGATGAACACGAGAGGGGAATTGTAACTAAATTTTATCAGTTATCAGGTATCTCAAACTCATGTGCTTCCAAGTTTTTGTTTTCAGTTTGTTGTCCTGATTTGGGCAGTAACCTAGTGGCCACAAGGAGTCAGTGTGGTTCTGTGAGTCCTCTGGGAATGCTCCTGGGAATCAGCCAGCCACAAGGTTTGAGAAGAACATGCATGAAAAAGAGATTTTGTGTCCTGTGATGTCTGCTTCTGCAGTATCATCCTTACAAGCTGTACTTCGGTTATAATGGAAGCATTTGTTTTTCCTTTATATGTATATTTGATGGTTGTAAAACAACATTTTCCAGGTTAAAAAAAATAACTTGTGACTTAGAAAAGTATTCTTTGCTTTTGAGCATGTAATCAAGCTTAATTTAGGTTGTTTTATTGTTTTTACACACCATTTTCTTGAAAATGAAGTAAAATACAGGAAAAGAACAAACCAAAGTATGTTAAGGCCTATTTTTCCCTCCAATTTTAGGTTTTTTGACTCTGCCTTTTAAGGTCAGGGTGTGGAGGAATTGGAAACTTTCAGGCTAAATTGGTGCATTTAAAAATAATGGTCCATGCCTCAGCTCCTTGGCAGCCAGTGGTGGCTCTGAGCCGACAGTGCAGATTTGACCAAAAGCCACCCTTGTCGCATTGCTAATCCAAAGGGCCAAGATGGCTTTATGGAACTGAGCCCCTTCTGAGATAGGAAAAGCTTACTTGGGGGCTACTGAACTCCCATAATTTGTAGTCAGGTTTGACTCTTCAGTAGAGTTTAAAAAAAATCTTACACATTAACAGTAATGCTCTAGAGAAGGTTTTTGTTTTAAATTCACACAGTGGAATTATGGTATTCTTAGTATTGCTTTAACATGTGAGTGATACTTCTCTAGGCACAGTTGCATTAATTATCCTCACAGCCTCCGTCTCTACTTGTGCTGTCCTCACCAGAACATGGGCATAAATGATACCACATTGACTCTTCTGTCCACGGAAGTCACAGATCTTTGGTTGGGTGCTGGTTGTATTCATGTGAGCATTTGAGTAGTCCGTGGCTCTGTGCTTCTGTATAACTGAGAAGTAGGACTAGTTCCCCAAATGGAGTTTCCGCAGAGTCTTGTGTGTGGCTCCTCACAGAGAATCATTTGCATGTCTCTGCATGAAAATAAGTATTGCTAATTGAGTTTGCCTCTTTAAAGAAAAGTGGGGGGGAGAGTTGAAGATTTAAGAAATACAATTACACCATTTTAGAATTGGGAGAAATTTGAAGATAATCCAGATAACAGGAAAACTGACCAGGTTAATTAAGTAACTTGACCAAGATCACCGAGTTAGAGATGGCTGCCTTACGAACACTAGATGTATTTTGAAAATCTTTTCAGATTGTTTTCAGTCAACGATAGAATCATGCATATTAAGCTGAAAGCAGAGAATAAAATAGCTGGAATTCTGGATAGGGCTTCTCTGATGGAGTAAAAATGTTGGTGGCTAGACTATGGGAAACCTGGTTTTTAGAAGTTTTGAAATGGCCGATAACCATGACAAACTTTGGAACTTTTTAGCCGTTTATGTACCAATCATCGAATGCCTTATCTTGTTAAATCTGTTTAGCAACATTGGGAAGATGTTACTGCCCCGCCCCACCCCCACTTTTTTAACAGAAGAGAAAATGGAGTCTCGGTAAGGTTCACAGATTTGTATAATTCAAAAGTGGCAGAGCTGGTCCCATCCTGGATGTTCTTACTGTCCCAAGGTGACAGGTACACAGGACAAGGGGACATCTCCATGGGGACTTCTATATGAAATAAATTGTGTCTTCGAAAGGAAGAAAAAGATGTTCTTGGGTGATCAGTTGAGTAAGCATAAGTGTATTTCTAATAGAATATATTGTATTCAGTTTTAAAAAGTGAATATTTGTATGTTGTTTTGAGAAGAGAGATAATATTTTTCATTTTTCTTGCAGCTAGTGGTCAGAAATTATATGTAAGACTTTTTCAACGCAAGTTCAGCTGGATTAAGGTGAATAAGTTAGAATATGAAGAGATTGCCTCTGACTTAACACCTGTGATTGGAGAATTGCAGCAAGCCGGCTTTCTACAGACAGGTATGATTAGTCAAAGGAAACATAAAATGAAATTATGGCATTTTGAACTAATTATGAATTATGAACTGCAGAATGATGGTGATACCACTATGGTGTCATCTCCTGGTTGGTGCCTGATAAATAGTAATATTTTTTAAATTGAATTTTTAACCTTAGGACAACAGATTATTCATGTCAAAGCCATTCTTAGCCTGGGTGAAAACTACCTGTTGTTTTCTTGGCTGTTTCATATTTAGGATGATAACGTCCCCTCTGGATAGATAGGTGGCCATGGGCCATGGAGGAAACTCATCCCTTTCCAGCTCTCACCTTCCAGGAAGAACCTGACTCATTCAGATGCCTCATCTTTGTAATAGAATAAAGCTGGTTTGCTTGAAGTTAATATTGCATCTAAAAGTTTCATTTACCCCCACATGCACGCTTACAGTTTATAAGTCAATTGCCTCAGAAGTTCATTGATTTAAGCCTGTGAGACTATTAATTAACTGTGGTGGTCTCGTCAGTAGCGTTCATTAAGTACCTACCTGTACTGAATGCAGTGTTGTACTCGAAACATAAGTGGAGGAAGAATGTGAGTCTTGGGAAGTTGCTGACAGTGTAGACTGAAATAAGCAAATCAAGCCAGAGCCGGGTGGTTTCTGTGTGGCAGTTTGTAGTGGAGAGCAGTTAGTAAAGTGAGGATAGGTGGTGTCGGGCCTGCGGGAAAGGCATAGAGGCTCAGTGAAGAGGCTTGAATGTTAAGGGTTAGGCAGTGGGGCTTGGGGACCTGCTTGGAGCACTGCTTCCCATACGTCATTGCCATAGGGTCACCTGGAAGCTCCTGTCCCCACCTGGAGGATTTGATGCAGATTCATAAATCCACAAGTTTAACAGGCATGCCAGGTGACCATTGCAGGTGAGCCTTGACTTCCTTTAAACAACCTTTAAAGGAACAAAACCAGAACCCCAGTGGCTCACCGTTGCACTCAATCAAGTCCAAGTTTTGCCATTGATCTACACAACCCTGTGGGACCTGGCTCTGGCTGCCCCTCCTGCTCTGTCACAGCCGCAAAGTTGTCCTCGGTTTTCTTCAGCATGCTGAGTGCACTCCTCTCTCAGAGCCTTGTACTTGCTGCCACACAGCTCATTTCATCCAGCTGTGCTCTGTGTCACCTCGTCAGACATTTGCTTGGCCACCCTGTGTATATAGCCAGACTTCCTCCCATGTTCATTTTGCCATAGCCAGTTTTATTTTTCTTTGTAACAGTTATCCCCACCTGACATATATACTTGCTTATTATGCTAGGAGCTGACCTCTTTGTGGGCCAGGACTTGGTTTGTTTGTTGTAGTGTGCCCAGGGCCATAGAAGATTACTTGACCTGCAGTGTATACCCACTGAGCACTTGCTGAAGGAAAAAGGCACTGCCCTACGGTCGGCAGATACCAGCCAGGTCTGATTCAGCTGCATCTCTGGTCTAGGATGGTGTCTGGGGACTATAATGGCAGACATGTCCATGTATGTTGAGTGAGTGAACCCATGAAGAGGCCTGTGGGGAGGGAGAAGAGCTGATGGTCAGCTTTGGGAGAGGTCCATTTGAAGGCTTTGTAATCTGAGAGCAAATATACCAGTGAGTTTTTAAGGAGGATGTGCAAGCCATAATGGCTGTCGATTTGTGTCTTTATTTTATTCAGATTTTCCTTTGGTTTTTTTTTTTGTGAGAAATTTTATTAATTTATAACTTTTATGAGGTATCTATTTCCCATATTCTTTTTGTGTGTGTGTTTATTTATTTTGAGAGAGATCCTGTGTGTATGTGTGCAAGGGGTGGAAGAGGGAGGGGCCAAGAGCGGGGGGGGGGGGGAAAGAGAATCCCAAGCAGGCTCCAAGCTGTCAGCACAGAGCCTCACAAACCATGATATCATGACCTGAGCTGAAATCAAGAGCCGCACGCTTAACCAACTGAGCCACCTAAGCACCCCTCCATATTAAAGAATATAGAGTTATTATTAAAGAATAATTGCTTTGGCAAACTAATGACAATTTCTGCAGTAGAATTTCATTATATTTGCATGTAACTAAGCTTCATTCTTCTTAAAGTAAACAGAGCTAGAAAATAGTAAAAATTCCTTAAAATTATTTTTAATTATTTTTTTTTAATCCATTTCAGAGTCTGAATTGCAAGAACTCTCTGAAGTGCTTGAACTGCTTTCTGCTCCTGAACTAAAAACCCTGGCCAAGACCTTCCACTTGGTGAATCCCAATGGACAAAAACAGCAGCTCGTGGACGCCTTTCTCAAATTGGCCAAACAACCTTCAGTCTGCACTTGGGGCAAGAATCAGTCTGGAATCAGTGCTGTGATTTTAAAAAGGTTTGTTGAATGCTGTAGCAGTAAAAACATTTAAAATGTTGATAGCACATATTAACTTATAACAGATAATACATATTTTTCAGACTATAATTACTTGTTTCAGTTGGAGTTAGATTGAGAAGTCAAAAAAGTATAACGAGGCTTATTACAATAGCCTGGATTCTTTCTTGGTTTATTATTTATAATTCTTGTAGTACTATATTTGGACCAAGAAATTTCTAGGACCAAGAAATTTCTAGGACCAAGAAAAATCAGGAGGCAGTAGGCCTTTGGTAAATTCTAAATATTCAAGAAAAATGCAGTTTTAGCTACTATTCCTACAGGATTTAAGGGGAAACTATTCGGTCAAATGTTCATTTTAGTCAGCTTTTTATTGAAGTGTAATGTCAGTCTTAATATGCAACTATTTTTAATGTTTATTTTATTATTTTTGAGAGAGAGAGACAGACAGACAGAGCATGAGCAGGGGAGAGGCAGAGAGAGAGGGAGACACAGAATCCGAAGCAGGCTCTGAGCTATCAGCACAGAACCCGATGTGGGGCTCGAACTCACGAACTGTGAGATCATGATCTGGGCTGAAGTCAGCTACTTAACCAACTGAGCCATCCAGGTGTCCCATTATGCAACTGTTTTTGAGTTTAGACATAAAATTTACTAAAAATTGTGGTTTGTTTCTTTTTTTTTTTTAATGTTTATTTATTTTGAGAGGAGAGAGGGAACGCACGGGTGAGCATGGGTGGGGGAGGGGCAGAGACTGAGAGAGAGAAAGAGAGAGAGAGAGAATCCCAAGCAGGCTCCATACTGCCAGCACAGAACCCAACATGGGGCTTGTTGTCATGAACTATGAGATCATGACCTGAGCTGAAATCAAGGGTTTGATACTTAACTGATGTAGCCACCCAGGGGCCCCTCTTTAACTTTTGTGAAGACCTTGAACTGTTTGTTTGGGGAATGTGAAAACTTTGAGAATTTATTTCTTCTGCTCGCATTATCTATAAAATACAACTATAGTAACTTTAGTCTGGGAGTCCACTGTTCTGGAATTGTTGGATATGAAGTGAGTGATGCTTTTGAAAATATTTTAAAACAATGTCAGGGTTATTTATTTTGTATAACGTATATTTTGCGTATATCTGAATACGCACACACAAATATACGTGTGCTTGTGCACAGGTAACTTTCAAGCTGTTACTTGCCAGGAGCCCATCTTTGTTGGGAAGATACTATAAATACTAATCTTTTATAAAACATAGGTATAAATAAGGCCTGCATTATTAAGAAAATTGTCTCTTGGGTAGATTCCTAGCAGTGCTATTGCTGGATCATAGGGTAGCTCTATTTTCATTTTTTTGAGGAACCTCCACACCGTTTTCCAGAGTGGCTGCACCAGTTTGCATTCCCACCAACAGTGTAGGAGGGTGCCTACTTCTCCACATCCTCGCCAGCATCTATAGTTTCCTGATTTGTTCATTTTAGCCACTCTGACTGGTGTGAGGTGGTATCGCAGTGTGGTTTTGATTTGTATTTCCCTGATGATGAGTGACATTGAACTTTGTGAGACTAAGCAAAAACCAGGGGGAGGGGAAGAGGGGAAAGAAAAAAAATGACACAGAGAGGGAGGGAGATAAAACATAAGAGACTCTCAAAGACTAAGAACTAACTGAGGGTGAGGGGGATGGGGGGGGAGAGGGGGTGATGGGCATTAAAAAAGGGCACATGTTGGGATGAACACTGGGTGTTTTATGTAAACCAATTTGAAAATAAACTATTATAAATGAAAAAAAACCAATATTAATTATTCTAAAAAAAAAAAAGAAAATTGTCACTACTAACACTTCAAAAACTTTATACTGTATCTTTTTAAAAAAATATCTTAATTATATATTTAGAATTAATTGGCTTTAAGATTGTAAAATCCTCATAGTTGTGGTATGTTAAATCTCTTCTAAGTCCTTTCTTTTTAATTTTTTTTAAAGTTTTTATTTTAATTCCAGTCAGTTAACGCAGTACTGTATTAGTTTCAGGTGTAGAATATAGTGAGTCAACACTTCTATACAACACCCCCTGGTGCTCATCACAAGTGCCCTCCTTAATCCCCATCACATATTTAACCCATCCCCATACTGCCTTCTCTCTGGTAACCATCGGTTTGTCCTCTGTAATCAAGAGTCTGTTTCTTGATTTGTCCTCTCTCTTATTTTTTCCTCTTGTTTTATTTCTTAAATTCCACATATGTGTGAAATGACATGGCTGAATGAGGGAGCTTTTCTGGCTGAATTATTTCACTTATCATTATACTCTCTGGCTCCCTCCACATTGTTGCATATGGCAAAATTTCATTCTTTTTTATGGCTGAATTATATTCCGTTGTATACATATACCTCATCTTTATTCATTCATCAGTTGATGGACACTTGGTCTGCTTCCATAAGTTAGGTATTGTAAATAATGTTTCAGTAAACATCAGGGTACATATATCCCTTCAAGTTAGTATTTTTGTATTCTTTGGGTAGATACCTAGTAGCGCAGTTGCTGGATCTCAGTGTAGTTCTATTTTTAACTTTTTGAGAAACTTCCATACTCTGTTCCAGAGTGGCAGAGTGCTGCACTACTTTGCATTCCCACCAACAGTGCAGGAGACCCCCCCTTTCTCCACATCCTCGACAACACCTGTTGTTTCTTGTGTTGTTGATTTTAGTCATTCTGACAAGTGTGAGGCGATAGCTCATTGTAGTTTTTTTTTTTTTTTTCAGTTCCTTTACTTATTTTGAGAGTGACAGAGAGTGAGTAGGGGAGGGGCAGAGAGAGGGAAAGAGAAATAATACCAAGCAGGCCCAAGCTGTCAGCGCAGAGCCCACTGTGGGGCTTGAACTCACAAAACCATGAGATCATGAGCTGAGCTGAAACCAAGAGTTAGACACTTACTGACTGAACCACCCACGTGCCCTCTCCTTGTAGTTTTGATTTGCGTTTCCCTGATGGTAAGTGATGATGAGCATCTTTTCATGTGTCTGTTTCTATCTGGGTGTCTTCTTTGGTAAAATGTCTCTTCATGTCTTCTGTTCATTTTTAAATTGGATTATTTATTTTTTGGGTGTTGAGTTTTGTACATTCTTTATAGATTTTGGATACTAACTCTTTATTTGATATGACATTTGCAAATATCTTCTCCCATTCCATAGATTGTCTTTTAGTTTTGTTGATTATTTCTTTTGCTGTGCAGAAGTTTTTTATTTTGATGTAGTCCCAATAGTTTATTTTTGCTTTTGTTTCCCTAGCCTCAGGAGACATAACTAGTAAGAAGTTGCTACAGCCAATGTCAAAGAGGTTACTGCCTGTCTCCTCTAAGGTTTTTATGGTTTCCTGACTCACATTTAGGTCTTTAATCCATTTTGAATTTATTTTCATGTATGGTGTAAGGAAGTGCTCTTATTTTTTTTTCTTCTGCATGTTGCTGTCCAGTTTTCCCAATACCATTTGTTGAAGAGACTTTTTTCCATTGGATATTCTTTCCTGCTTTGTCAGAGATTAATTGACCATATCATTGTAGGTTCATTTCTGGATTTTCTGTTCTGTTCCGTTGATCTATGTGTCTAATTTTGTGCCAGTACCATACTGTTTTGATTACTCTGGTTTTGTCGGTGCCTGGATGGCTCAATTGGTAGAGCATGGGATTCTTGATCTCAGGGCTGTGAGTTCGAGCCCCACATTGGGTGTAGAGATTACTGATTATCACAGCTTTGTAATATAAGTCAAACTCTGCACTTTTGATGCCTCCAGCTTTGCTATTCTTTTTTAAGATTGCTTTGGCTATTTGGGGTCTTCTGTGGTTCCATACAAATTTTAGGCTTGTTTGTTATAGTTCTGTGAAAAATGCTGTTGGTACCTTGACATGAATTGCATTAAATGTGTAGCTTGCCTTGGGTACTACAGACTTTTAACAATATTTGTTCTTCTTCCAATCCATGGGCATGGAATGTCTCTTCAATTTCTTTTATCAGTGTTTTATAGTTTTCAGAGTACAGGTCTTTCACCTCTTTGGTTAGGTTTATTCCTAGGTACCTTATTATTTTTGGTGCCATTGTAAATGAGGTTGTTTTCTTAATTTCTTTCTGTTCATTATTCTTCTACAGAAATGCAGCAGATTTCTGTACATTGATTTTGTATCTTACATTCTAACTCCTTTGTATAATTGTATTCATTAAGTATTTTATGTTAACCTTATATAAAATTTTATAAGTAAGTGAACATTAAAATTATCAAGCAGCTCTCTCTCAGTATGAGCACTAGGCATATGAACAGAAATAAAAGAAATAAGATTAATTTTTTTATCCCTACCTTTGGACCTGTAGGAGCATAAGATTCTCAAGGCTATTTTAGTTGTACTAAAATCACTATCCTTCAAGACTATACTTTATTTCTTTATTTTGTTGTAGAGCCTCGCACTGGAGTCTGTCTCTGACAGCCCCTCCTGAGGGCAGTGTCTTGTTATCTTACTCTGCTGTTATCACAAAGAAACAGAAAAAGGCACATTATTTATACTTTCTTAATCCCAGTAAATAATCACTTTCATTTTACCATTTTTAATGGTTCCTTCTAAACTTGGAGACTTGGCCTGACTGCATCCCTGGGGTTCTGAATGGAGATGGAGGAATTGGACCCTTTTTATCAGTCTCTCTAGATGAGTGGTTCTCAATTAAATGGTGGTGTGATAGGAATCTCACCCCTGTCCCCTCACGTCTCTGATGGTGGCACTGATTTCTACAACACCTCTAGAGGTGCAGCACCTCTTTTAGGTTAATAGTTTCTGGAATGGAGAGGAAAATGAGGTTTTTCACTAGGCCAGTGGTTCTCAACTGGGGGTGACTTTGCTCTCCAGGGATATCTGGTAATATCCGGAGGTATTTTTGATTGTCATGATGAAGAGGGAAGTGGGTACTGCTGGCATTTAGTGAGACCAGTGATGCTGCTGAGTATCCTGTAGTGAATACCCTCCTGTAACGGCACCTTTCTCCCCAGCAAAGAATTGCCCTGCCCAGATCTCAATAGTACCAAGTTTGAGATACGCTGTTCTATTTTTTTTTAATGTTTATTTATTTATTTTGAGAGAGAGAGAAAGTGAGTGTGTGTGTGGGAGGGGCAGAGAGAGGGAGAGAGAGAATCCCAAGCAGGCTCCGTGCTATCACAGAGCTGACGCAAGGCTCCATACCACGAACCATGAGATCATGACCTGAGCCAAAATCAAAACTCAGATGCTGAACCAACAGAGCCACCCAGGTGCGCTGAGAAACACTGTTCTAGATGGTATCCAAGTTGTGAGAGCTAGAGGGCCCATGTGGCCCTGACTTTAATTCAGGCATCCAGGCATCAGAATCCAACCAAATTTACACTGAGCTTACCCTGGAGTAGAGATGCCTCTGGACCACGTTGCACACAAAGAACAACACCAAATCTTGGTACCACTTCTTGCTGCATGAAACCACACTGCCTAACCAATAGCCTTTGATAATGACATTTTGTTTTATTTTTTCACATTTTTTAAAAATTTTTTTTAACGTTTATTTATTTTTGAGAGACAGAGAGACAGAGCATGAGCAGGGGAAGGGCAGAGAGAGAGGCAGACACAGAATCTGAAACAGGTTCGATGCGGGGCTCGAACTCACACACCGTAAGATCATGACTTGAGCTGAAGTCGGCCGCTCAACCGACTGAGCCACCCAGGCACCCCTTTTCACATTTTTTAAATTAAGTAATCTCTGTGTCTAACATGGGGCTCAAACTTACAACCACAAAATCAAGAGTTGCATGCTCTACTAAGCACCCCAATAATGACATTTTAAGTAAATAACTATTATTTAATCTGAATTGTCACTTGTCAAGGAGTGAATATTGCTCATGTTAAATAGGTAATACTTTTATGAGTTTTCTATTTCACACATTCATGACCAGTGTAAACCCTGTCTTGCTCTTTTATTGAGCCAGATCATGTGTGAAACTATTTGGAGATAACATTTCATTTAATCTTCACTATGTCCCTAGGTAGGCTCTGAGACCCAGAGAGAGGTTAAGTTATGCTCCAAAGTCACACAGCTGGAAGTGGTAGATTTACTTCAAGCTTAGAATAATAAATGTCACTTACATTTATTTTATTTAAAAATAATTTGTAGGGGTGCCTGGGTGGCTCAGTTGGTTAGGCATCTGCCTCTGGATTTCAGCTCAGGTCATGATCTCAATGTTCATGAGTTTGAGCCATGTGTCAGGCTCCATACTGTCAGTGCAGATTCTCTCTCCCTGTCCCACACACATGTGCTCCCTCTCTCCCAAAATGAATAAATTAATAATAATTTATAAAATCTA
Source organism: Paguma larvata (assembly GCA_030068075.1). Classification (NCBI taxonomy): domain Eukaryota; kingdom Metazoa; phylum Chordata; class Mammalia; order Carnivora; family Viverridae; genus Paguma; species Paguma larvata. The sequence goes on along the minus strand of CM057827.1, from coordinate 121,210,752 downwards.
ACATCCAAATGCTTCTAAAAATACCAGAAATGTATTTCTATGCTGTACATTTTTCAGAGCTAAAGATTTGGCAGGACAGTCACTGAGAGTCTGTAAAGGCCCTCGAGCTGTGTTTTCCCGGGTCTTGCTGCTGTTCTCATTGACAGACTCCATGGAAGATGAGGAAGCCGCCTGTGGCGGTCAAGGACAGCTTTCTACTGTGCTTTTGGTCAATCTTGGCCGAATGGAGTTTCCTAGGTACACTATCAACCGGAAAACCCAAATCTTCCAAGATAGAGATGATCTCATGAGGTAAGATGATATTAACTCATTATAATAGCCATGTGATTGAATGTATGTAAAAGGTTTTATTATTATAATTTACCAGTTACAGTTGAAACAGATGTCGATAGCCAAAACAGTTTTTGAAGTTTTTTGTTTTTTGTTATCCTTCTGTCCCACATGTATATGTTTCTAAGACTGTAAGGAGAATGTTGAAACTTACTTAGATTAAGGTTGCCAAAACCAATGAGTTTTGAGTTAGAAAATTTTCCCTGGCTTATGTTCCCAAATAGCTTTGGCAGGACACATTTTGTAAATACAGACATTTGAACAAAACTGCCTTGTCAATATCTTGTTGGTACGAACAAGGCTGAAGATGAATATTTTCATGTAATAATGCTTCAGGTAAAGGGAATACTAACTTGTGTGCTGTATATTTGAATCACACCCATGATAGATTAGAAATTGTCACTGATGTCTTTTGGTACATGGACTCAGTGAATGTTTGGTTTGACTGCCCAAAAAAGGTTTTGGTAGAGTGGTATAGGTCTTAGAGGAAAAAAATACTTAGATTTCCTTAAAAACAAAACAAAACAAAACAACAACAAACCATCACTTACAAGAAAAATTAATTCAAATTCCTAAAATGGCACTTTTGATTCTTGACTTAAGATTTATGACTCAAATGTAACTGAAATTGATTCTGATCTTTGATTACAGGAGAGTTGGTTATGTGTTGTCTAATGTGTGCTTTAAAAAATAACTTATTGAGGGGCACCTGGGTGGTTCAGTTTTAGCATCTGACTCTTGATTTCGGCTCAGGTCATGATCTCACGGTTTCATGGGCTTGAACCCCATGGAATGCAGAGCTGGGGACGCTCAGCCTCAGAAGCCCTATAGACCGACTCAGTCATGCTCTCTGAGCAGTGGGCAGCCATTGAAGAGGTTTTGGTGGGGGAATGATCTGTTTCACATTTTCTAAAAACATCCTGTGGAGTAGGGTGTAGAAGGAAGCAAGGGAAGCCAGGCGACGGCTGACTTAACCTTGGTGGTCTAGGAGAAGGTCTTGACTGGACTGGTGGCAGTGGTGGGGAGGTGAATATGTGTGAGATATTTTGGAAGGATAAGAGACAAGCTTTGATTATGATTATGACTAGATATAGTGGGAGAATCATGGAGGGCTCTGGTGTTCTGACTCGGCTGGTGGTACCATCGATGAGATGGGGGATTGGGAGAGAGATGGTGGGAGGGACAGTGATGCTGGGTGGGGAGCAGTGTTTGGGATGCCACTAGACGTTCAGGTGAGGCTGTCATGCTGGCGCTGGACTTGCTGGCAGGAGCTCAGGTCTCTTCTAGCCTGGAGAGAGCATTGGGAGTCACAGGCATGCGGATGGTGTTGGATACCATGGAGGTGAACAGACCCCTGAGGGGGAAGAGAAGGAAGGGGCCGTGGCAGCCAGCGTTTGGAGGTTAGGTGGAGAGGAGGAGCGTCCAGGAAAGTGGGGGAAAGATCAGGAGCACCTGTGGCTTGGAGGCCTAGAGAAGAGTGTGCCAAGGAGGGGCAGTCATGTGTCTGCTCTGCAGTCCCTAGGGGGCTGAGTAGATGTGGAGCCAGAGGCAGAACTGTAGGATTTAGTGAGATGTGCGTAGTTGGCGGCCTGTACAAGAGCTGCTTCAGCGGAACGTGTGGAGGGTGATGGTGATGCCAGTAGCCATTCCGGGAGGAGGAGGAGGCAGAGGTTGGCTCTGAAACAGCCACTACTGCAGTGGGGTGTGAAGCAGTTTTGTCCTGCTTTTTAAATGTGGCAGATATGAGGGTGCCTGTGCACTCAAGCACTGATAACTGGTGGAAAAGGAGAGGCGGACCAGAAGGGAAGAGGGCACAGCCAGAGGACAGAAAGCCATGGGAGCACCGGAGGGAGGGTAGAGGTGTGGGCAAGGGTGAGGCTGCAGTGATGGGAACCTGAGAGCGCCCCTCGTGTGGCCTCTGTCCCTGCGTGAGAGGTCTGATGGGGAAGCTTGCATGGCAGAGTGCACCTTGGAAGGCAAAGGTAGGAAGGGGCAGTCCTGTAGGGTGGGCAGGGGCCAATGAACCCGGCTCTGTGGTTTTCTTCAGGGAGCTGGGCACGGGCTCAGAGCGGTCAGCCTGGTCACCGTGACAAGGATGGGCCTGATGAACAGTGCGAATTCACCAGCTAGTGGTGAGCCGGTTGACTCCAGGTGGGACAACATGGAGGCCTGCAGGACAGGATGAGCTTGTGGCTGGGGAAGCGGTTCGTGGTAGGTCTTGGTGAAGTTGGGGAATTGCTGCCATCATAAGTGAGCTGGAAGGATTGGAGGTCAGTGAATGAAATGCTCAAAGTGAAGATATAGAGGGTGACACAGTGCATTGGAGACAGAGGTTCAGAGCATCTGTGGCATGTGGGTAGCAGCAGGGAAGTGGAGAAAAAAGGGTTACTGGCCAGGAGGTCTCGAAAATGAGAGTGCTCTGTGTCCTCACATTGAAGTCATGTGCCATCGTGACTGGAGACCCAAAGCAGAGCAAGACATAAGACAGGAGGCCAGCAGGTGCCCTCAAGGAGAAGCACGGGCTTCTAAGGAATGGGGGGCTTTCAAGGAGGGGAGAGTGATCTGGAAGCAGTGGGGAAGAAAGGAGGACTCCTCCATCCATCTCTGGGTAGGGAGGGCTGAGAGGAGAGCCCTCCCCTACTGGAGAAGGCTACAGCGGGAGCTGGGAAGGAGACACAGTGGGTGGGGGAGGGGTTGAGAGGGGAGAGGTGCTGCCAGTGGGTGGTTTCGGCAGCACCAGGGAGGAGTGGATAAGAGGAGGGCTGATGACCCTTTCCAGTGGCACCGAGGGGAGATGAGGCACGATGGGGTTGGTCTCTATGGCCTCTGGAAGGTGGTGCTTGTTGAGGCTATGAGACTGCAAGTGTGGGGGCTGCTTCTGACACTCCTGGCCGTGGAGGTGCTCCTGTCAGGCTGGGCCAGCCTCCAGACAGTCCTCTCTGTCGTATTCTCCTTTCCTATAGACCTTGGAATTGTCCCATAGCATTTTATAAGAAAATTAGATCTATGAATCTGTGAGCAAAGGTTTACATTTAGAGGCACTTTGTTTTACTTTTATGTGAGTGCATTTGCACATAGTGATATTGCATGCTTTTCTTTTAGGTGTGAGTCCAAAATACAGTGACCATGTATGCAGTGTCACTTGGGCAGATGTCTCTGTTTTGGGTGTATCTAAAGATGCAATGAGAAGTTGTCTTTCCTCAGCTAAGTGGTTTCATAATCCATCATCATTGCTGTCTCCCAAAGAGTGCATCTTTGGGTGGTATCAGTCTGGCTACCACTGCCTAAACGATTAGGTTACCAGATCCACGACTTAATGTGATTTCAAAGTCAGTTATGTGTTTATGTGGTTGCTGCCAGATTGCTGAATGAATGAATGAATGAATGAATCAGAAGTGACGAGCTGATCAATATTACATTTATATAATGGAGCATGTTTTGTATAATACAGTGTGATGGTTTTTTTCCTCCTAGCTGGGTAGCCTGTAATCCTTTTAGGCAACTTTAGGGTAGTAATACGGTGTTATTAGAAATTTAAATAGCCCCCATATTTTCAGAAACACACTCTTACCCTTCAGAATTAGATCCCAGGGATAGGAAGTAGTATTTTTTATGTAAATGTTCATTCACATTCGAAACTTGGATGGTGTGGGGCTTTCCCCCCAGATACGCAGCGGCCGCGCACATGCTGAGTGACATTTGTACCGCAATGGCCAATGGGAACTGGAAAGAAGCTAAAGAGCTCTCAGAATGTGCAAAAAGTGATTGGAACAAACTGAAAAGCCATCCTTCCCTGAGGTGAGATCTTTTCCAGGTGCCTGTCAAAGTTTACTTATGATCAAGTTGTTTCAACTACTCGAGGTTAGTTCTCTTCATGAAGAACTTACTCCTTTTGTTCTGTGGTCAAATCAGCTGTGCAGGTGAATTCCCACTTGCTTTGCATACCCGCAGTGTTGTGTGAAATAGAAGAAATGTCTGAAAGTCTGAAGTGAATTTTAGATAACCCAGATAGCGGTGTACCAGGCATTGGAGTGAACAAATGGCTCTTTGCTTGCCGTCTTTTTTTTTGATTGAGATATAATTGACATATAACATAATATGCGTTTCAGGGGTACAATAAGATGATTTGATATTTATATAAATATTGCAAAATTATCATCACAGTAAGTCTAGTTAATATCCATCACCATAGTTAACAAAAGTTTTTTCTACTCTCTTAATTAGCAACTTTCAGTTGTGCAATACAGTCTCATTAGCTGTAGTCGCCATGCTGTACATTACATCCGCATGGCTTACTTTATAACTGGAAGTTCGTACCTTTCAATTTCCTTCACCCTTTTTGTGCACTCCCCCACCCCCTTAACGTAACCATCTTCTGTTGCATTGGCTTCTCTGAGTGTTGGTCAGCTGAACTAAAATGTGGGGGAAACCCAGCAGTAGGACAGAGGTCGAGTGAGCCAGGCAGATGTGCCCTTCTGGTGAAATTCAAGTAGGTGTTACTCTGAAAAGGAAAACTGAATTGAATATTTTCTTCAAAAGTTCAGGTACACAGCACATGATTCTTCATTTTCTTCCTTGATAAATGTTAAGCATACTCTATATTTGTTAAGAAATGTTATTCCTGGGGCGCCTGGGTGGCTCAGTCGGTTAAGCGGCCGACTTCAGCTCAGGTCATGATCTCACAGTCTGTGAGCTCGAGCCCCGCGTTGGGCTCTGTGCTGACGGCTCAGAGCCTGGAGCCTGCTTCACATTCTGTGTCTCCCTCTCTCTCTGCCCTTCCGTTGCTCACACTCTGTCTCTATGTCTCTCAAAAATAAAATAAAAAAAAAAACATTAAAAAAAAAAAAAAGAAATGTTATTCCTTTGGGGTGCCTGGGTGGCTCAGTCACTTAAAACATCCGACTTCGGCTCAAGTCAAGTTCGTGACTTCAGGCCCCACATCAGGCTTTCTGCTGTCAGCACAGAGTCTGCTTCAAATCCTCTGTCCCCCTCTGTCTGCCCCTCCGCCACATGCATTCTCTTTCTCTCTCTTTCTCTCTCTCTCTCTCTCAAAAATAAACATTTTTTTAAAAAAGGAGATTTTATTCCTTTATTTTTACATAGAGATGAGACAAATTTATATTATTAAATACCTCTTTCAAAAAAAACATTTAGGAGATAAACTTCATACAGAAATACTAATGACTTAAAAATCAGTGCCAGAAAAATGGCCTTTAAAGTTAAGAAAAAAATAATTGAATATTTTGCCCACATTTCATTTGGAAGTATTCTGTATTTCAGACACAAAATCGAGTCATTAATTTAATGGCCTTTCTAGAAATGAGGTAACCAATGTAGAGTTGTTACTCCTGCGATGTACACGTACATTGGAAAATTTTCTTAGGACAATTTAGGTAAATTTGGTAACATTTCTCATACCAAACAGCAAGATAAACGGTTAAAATAAATTAATAGATGATTTTCTTCATTAAAAATAGAAAAATCATAGCCAGGATGTTAGATTACCGTAGAGCAGAGGCTGGCAGATGACTCTTGGGAAAAGTCAGCTGGTCAGTGTTTTGGGCTCTGTGGGCCGTGTGGCCTCTGCTGCAGCTGCCGACCTCTCCCGCTGCAGTGCAGAAGCGGCCACGGGCGGGCTGTGAATGAACGAGCGGGGCGGTGTGCCACCTCTATTTAGGGACTGAGATTTGAGTTTCATATAATTTTCACATGCCACAGACTATTACTGTCCTTTCGATTTATTTTACCCATTTAAAAATGCCAAAACCATGCTTAGGTTACAGGACGTACCAAATCAGCTGGTGGGCGCAGAATTTGGCCTTAGTTTGCTGACCTCCAGCTTAGAATATTTCCGCTTGTTCTTATTTTACTCCGCCGTGACCGAGGCGATGGTGGCTGGCTGTAAGAATGTAGGTTTGTGTGTAGAACATTGTGTTCAGCTGCCAGTATTTAGAATCTGTCTGTGTCGCTTCTTATGACTGTCTTGCAACAAATAGATCAGGTGGCTGAACTGTTGGTATCCGTCTTCATTTTAGATACCATGAGAATTTACCACTCTTTCTGCGCTGCTTTACTGTCGGGTGGATTTACACAAGGATTTTGTCCCGTATGGTTGAAATCCTGCAGCGACTTCACTTGTATGAGGTTAGAGCACAAGCCCCGACCCCTGGCTTTTACTGCTGTGCTAGCGATGAGCTGTGCGGGAGAGCCTGCTTGGTCAGCACACAGTAATGTCCTGGAAGCTGACATAATGTGGGCAGCCTGCTGTCTCCAGGAAGATGGCCGAGGAGGACCAACTGCTTCATCTGCTTGCGACTTGCCGCGTGTGCACCAGAATGGCCTGGGGGTCATGGATGGAGCCGTGCAGGGAACCCCAGACTGAGTATCTGTCTCAGCTCCATGTGTGACTTGTGAGGTCTCCAGAAATCTCTGAGGTGGAAACCTCACATCTGCTTGCCCTGACAACCAGCATGGACTGCCGGGAAATAATTTAAAATCACAAATCAGAAATTCAGTCATATCCTTTCCTGTAAGAAACAGCATGAAATGGCTAGAATTAACTTCTGTTTTGTTAACGTTTCTGTATGGAAAACACTGTTTTACAAAAAAGATACACAGAACCTAGGCCTCTTGACACGGGTCCATGAAACCCAAGAGGATCATGGGATTGGCTGTGGGAAGTCTGTGAACCCCACAAGTGAGGATATGGGGGTTTGTGCTGCACTTTTCTGAAGGGAATCATTAGACGTTTCTAAGAGATCCATGAACTACAAAAACCGAACAGTTGTGTATAAATCTAGACTAGAAAGTTTCCCTGTTGAGGTGGGGTGGGGTGTTTGGATGAAGACTCTGCTCATTCCTGTCCTGACCCCCATTTGTTCCTCACACCCTCAGCCCTGTGACCTACTGTACTCCCGGCAGCTTGCGGGCTTACAGCCCCCGACCAGTGCTTGGACGCTAGAACCTGACTGTATGCGGCCCCGGTTGACCTGGTTTGCAGAGAATATCAAGCAGTGTTCACAGAACTCCATATACTCACTCACCAGTTGGGAGGAGACCTGGGTGAAAAGTGGGGATGCCTCAGGGTCTCCAGCCTGCTCCAGAGGGGCGTCTCAGAGTCTTTCTCACCCCGGGGTCCTTGGGCTTCTTTTAGAGTAGAACTTGTGCTTTGCCAATCCTCTTGGCTACTAAACGGAGTTACTGTTTCGGGTGTGTATGAGCCTAATGAACTTCCTTTGTTGTTGTTGCAACAGGAAGCAGTCAAGGAACTTGAAAACCTCTTGTCGCAGAGAGTGTATTGTCCTGACAGCAGAGGCCGGTGGTGGGATAGACTGGCTCTCAACTTACACCAGCACTTGAAACGCCTCGAACCGGTATTCAGTAACTAGATAAACCCTGAGCCTTTTTAAAACTTTTGCATAAATTTAAATACATAGCAAACTATTAATACCTTAGAATTCTAAGTGTAATTAGAATATGTATTTTTTTTTTTTTTTTAACATTTCTTCCAACCCCCTTCCTCCCAAAATAACAGGGTTGCTCACAGAAGCATTACAACAAAGACAGGACACTTTTTTCTTCTCTTCACTGGTTTGGGACGTGGGTTGGTAGTGGGCTGTATGTTGGGATTTAGGAATTTGAGATCTAGGAATTAAGGGAGCAGGAGAGTTAGAGGTCTCCATCCTCAGCAGGTGCTTTCAAGGAAGGTGCTTTTTGTTTTGGAAATTGTAATTTTATTCATTCGTTGCATGGAGCCTTCAGGTAGAAAGTCTGACAAAAGAGGTTTCTTTCCATGGGGAAATGTATTGTCTGACTAATGCGGCAGGCAGGCTACCTTCTCTCCTGGGCTCTGGTATTCTCTGTGGCGGGGACCTTGGGAGTTGAGGATCCTGGTTCCTGCCCGGGCTAAGCAGGGCAGAGCCTCCACAGGCAGCCTCTGCCGAGCCCGGAGGGACAGTGGCTCTTTGTGTGGTTGCCCGAGGTTCGTGCCTGCCAGCCTTGCACTTGTGTTGTTGAATGGAGGGGACTGTGCCTCTGGAAGGCTTTGTTTTTTTCCAGGAGCAACATTAAGTGAATCAGGGTGATGTGGGGGTGGAAAAGTTGACCAGGGTTGTGGAAGTAGGACATACTATTTTTATTGCCTTAAACTGAAAAAGTGCCTTGTTACCTAAAGAGCTTCAAGTGGTGAAGGCTGTTTTCTTTCTTGGAGGCGGGTGTGGTGCTTCCTTACCTCTCGCTGTTTGCTCAGGCCGAAATAGCAAGAGACTGCGTCCCTTAGCCCACAGCCAAATGCGGAGAAAGGCTGTGTTTCTTTCACTGGAAGAAAGTCTGGAAGGGTTTGGATCTCCCTCTGTTCACAGCTCCGCTGAGAGGAGCATTCACTTAGGTGCGCAGAGGGAGATGAGCCGTTGAGCTCATTTTTGAGACCGCTAGAAAATCCTAGTTCCTTTTAGCCCTCTCTCAGAGATCTTACTGGCCACACTCACAGTCTTCATCATTTTGTTACCATCCCGTTCATTTCTTTACCTCAGTTGCCAGCAAAGGAATTCATCAGCAGAGTTCTTACTCTTGCCAAGTGCTCAGCAGCAGGGCCGGGCTGAGGCGGGCGGCGGGCTGTCCCTTTCCTCTGGTGGGAGCCCAAGTCAGCGTCTCCTTCGCTCTTCTTGATTCCTTTGACCACTCCACTCCTGATAGCCTGATCTTTCACTAATGTTCAGGGTAGGTGTTTTTGTTGTTGTAGTTTTGTTTTCACCTTTTTTTTTTTTTTAATTTATAAGCTATTTATTCTTTAATCTTTCATTTTTTAAATATTTATTTTACTTTCGAGAGAGAGAAAAAGGGACAGAGCACAAGCAGGGGAGGGGCAGAGAGAGATGGAGACACAGAATCGGAAGCAGGATCACAGAGCCCGACATGGGGCTCGAACTCATGGACTGCAAGATATGACCTGAGCTGAAGTCGGACACTTAACCGACTGAGCCACCAGGCGCCTCTGGTTTTCCTTTTTATTCTTATTGTAGTAAATCTTATAACACATAAAACTTGCCATTTGAGTAATCTTTAGGGGTACAGTTTAGCGGCCTTAATTATAATCACAGTGTTTGTGCAAACATCACCACTGTCTATTTCCAAACCTTGTAATCGCTCCAAACAGAAACTCTATGGCCATTGGGTAACAGCTCCTTGTTCCCTCTTCCCCCGCAGCCCCCCGAGAGCTCCAATCTACTGTCTGTTTCTATGAATTTGCCTGTTCTAGATATTTCATGGAAGTGGAATTGTACAGTATTTGGTCTTTTGTGTCTCAGCAGCGTGTCCTCCACGTTCATCCATGTAGCAGGTGTCAGAATCTCCTTCCTTTTCAAGGCTGAGTACTATTGCAGTGTACATGTAGACCACATTGTGTTTATTCTTTCATCTGTTGATGGACACTGGGGTTGTTTCCACCTTTTGGTTGTGAGAATAATGCTGCTATGATCACGGGTGTATAAATATCTGCTCAAACCTCTGCTTTCAGTTCTTTTGGGTAAAACCCAGCAGGGGAATTGCTGGGTCATGTGGTAATTCTGTGTTTAGCTTTTTGGGGAACTGCATACCAATTTTCACAGTGTTGAGTCATTTTTACGTTCCTGCCAGCAGTGCATGTGGGTTCTAGTTTCTCCCACATCCTTGTCAACACTTATTATTTTCCTTTTTTATGATTTAGTCGTCCTGTTAAATGTGAAGTGGTATCCTGTTGTGGTTTTTACTAGTTTTGTTTATTTGTGCAACTCTCCGAATAACCTTAAGAAATGCACTGAAGTCCTCCAAACCCAAGATTCTTCTCTCTGTAAATGAGGGCTCTCGACCAGCTCTGTGGTTCCTGAGTGTGCATGAAACTTCACTGGGTGGCATCTGAAGCGGTCAGATGTCTGTCCCCCACCCCCATCCCTGCTCGGAGGTGCCCATTCTGCAGATCAGAGATGGGGAACACATGTGTTTTTTCAGGTCTTCCCCCTGATGGTGCTCTGAGAACCACTGAGTCAGGCCTTTCTCTCAGTCTCCTCCCGCCCATAATCCAGGGGCATCCCTAACCCTCTCAGTCACCCTGAGGGTGTGGTAGCTGAGATCTGCCCTGTCTACAGGTATGACTGGAAAGTAGTATCAGACATTTATAGTCCGGGATTATGATTCATCTGCACATTAAAAGTAGCAGAATGAGATTTAAGGAAATATCCTTTATCTCTGGAAGTATTGCTTTGGCCACTTGCTAATTAGCAAAATTGAATAATTAATTAACGGTGGGGTTTCCTGTCACATTAAATTAGCAGATGCTGCCATGAGGTCTTTGAGGATCCTGATGTGGGACCATGTTCTTTGCTAGGCTATTAAGTGCATTGCAGAAGGGCTGGCAGATCCGGAAGTAAGAACCGGACATCGTCTTTCACTGTATCAGAGAGCTGTGCGCCTCAGAGAGTCTCCAAGCTGTCAGAAGTACAGGCACCTCTTCCGTCAGCTCCCAGAAATAACTGTGGAAGATGTTAAACATGTAAGTAAATATCCTTGGGGTGCTTTGGACTTAAAAGCATGTGCTGGGTTTTTTCCTGAATGGAAACAGCCTAAGAAAGGTTTTAATGTGCATTTTCTTTTAGACTTAGAAAATTCCAATGCTCGTTTTAGACAGTGACTCCCTGTTTTCACACCCCTGCCTCCTTCAGAAGGCTCAGCCCTGCCTGGTGGGCTGATTCTCTCATGCCCTGGGCTGAGTGACTCCCTGTTTTCACACCTGTGCCTCCTGTGTTGGAAGGCTCAGTCCCGGCTGGTAGGCTGGTTTGCTCATGCCCTGGGTTGAGTGACTTTCTGTAAAACTCCTGAGTCAGAAGCTCACAACCTTTGCCAGTCTCTCCTGCTTGGTCAGGGTGTCCAAAGAGCAGCTTTGGGGTCCATGACCTCCCTGAGGCTGGGCGGTGACCTGTCTACACCCTTCCAGGAGCCAGAGTGTGGGTCACATGGCCTCGCACTCTGCTGAGAATACGGGAGCATAGTAAGGTGCATCCTTAGGACACGGAAGTCAGGTTTGCAGGGACCGTAGCTCAAGTGAGGCTAATGGGTGTTCTCCTGCTGCCGTCTCAGGTGACCATCACGGGCCGGCTCTGCCCGCAGCGTGGGATGGGCAAGTCTGTGTTCGTGATGGAGGCTGGGGAGCCCGCTGCCCCTGCCACAGTCCTGTGCTCTGTGGAGGAGGTGGCACTGGACTATTACAGACGCAGCGGCTTCGACCAGGGTAACGCACGGCACTTCTCCCAGCCTGCCCTGTCACTGGGTGACGGTTTGTCCCAGTGGGTGGCTGCCATCTCTCTGTCCCATCCCTGATGGAAGATGCTGCTGACCTGGGAGGGTGTGGAAAAGAGTTTTACTAACTATAGTTGTTAAAGGCCCTCTTCCATATAACCAATATCCACCACCCAAGGCCCGTGAGGAACAGCGCTTTCTGGCAGGACGTTAGAAGCAAGTGAGGCCGGTTTTGCTCTCAGAGAGCTTGTGTTGGGCAGCAGAGGATAAGAAAGGGCAGAGGCGTACCAGGAGTGCCGCCTGGTAACAGAGCCCTTAAGAGGACGTAGGAACTGTGGAGCTGGGCCAGACTGCTTCCGGAAAGAGCAAGTGGGCCTCGTAGTCAGCTAATGACTTTAAGGGGATTGAAGGACCAAGTCATGGAATGGCATAGCACCAGGGAAACCAGAGAAGTTGCTGAAAGAGCAGTGCCTTGAATTTCTTGTAGAATGAGCTCTCTCAGTCGCATGAGGGAGGAGGATAAAAGTTCATAAGTCAGTGTACAACACGCACACAGGCTCCTGAGGTCTGGCTTCTCCTCCGCAGAGGGGCACCTGTACCTGGTGACAGCTCGTCACTGTGCTGTGTGTGACCCATGCATGTGACTGAATGGGGCTCGAGAGGAAATGCACAGTGGAAGTGGTAAAGTCCCTGTTTGGGAGTTGGGACTGGTCCATCCAAGAAAAGACCATGTAAAACCCAGAAGTGAGCCTCTAGTATCTGGATGGCACAGTTTGTCACGGGGCCTTTGTGCCCAGTCGGGAGCCATTTTTGACTAGAGGTGTTAGCCCGTCTCTCGGGTATTTCTTACGCACACAACGGTGGAGAATGAGCCCCTCCCTCTCTGGGAGGGTCTGTTAGCCCTCAGGGTGCCCCCTCCACCCCCCCCAGTCTGTGCCCAGTGAGCCACGGGCTTGTTAGTGGGAGATGCTCTGGGCGTCTCCGGTCACCCCGTGGTGAGCCTTGTTACACAGCAGCAGCCGCCAAGCATTTTGTTTTGATTTGTTTTGTTTTTAAATAATTTACTTGTCTCTTGTGTCTTCTGGAATTGCTCGTGTTTGTGTGTTTATCCCCATCAGCTCCTCTTCCCTCTTATTCTCTTTTTTGATTTTGGTCTCAGAGAATTAGCGCTTATCTGAGACCCAGTGCAAGAGGAGACGTTGAGAATTTGCCTTCCGATTGGTACAATCCGCTTGTCACTCTGTCCTTATCGAAAGGTAGTAGTGACTTGAAAATGCCAAGTCAAACCCTGTGAGACAGGATTGCAGAGGAAGCGCCTGTCTGCCCCTGCAGAGACCCAGGGGGTGGGGGGGCAGGGCAGCTGTCCTGGAGAGGCCCGCTCCCATCGTGTTTTCTTTTCTAAACTTTTTATTATGGAAGATATTGAATACGCCTTTGTACAGAGGTGGAGAAGTGCAGTGAGCCCCCGTCCTGCCTTCTTTGTCTGTCTTCTGTTCACGTCCTCGCCCTCGGATGGTGGAGGCCAATCCCAGACACTCCTGGGGCATCCACCAAGCCCATTCTCCATCCAGACGGGACTCCCCGGTGCCCATGCCAAGGGGTTATGAGAATTAAAAATACTCTGATACCTTCAAATATGTGAAAATCGGGACTTTCTTTCTCTTGAGTATTATGTAAGCGTTCAGAGGATTAATGAAGACCACGAAGCAGTACTGAGTGTTAGAACAGTTAAGAGCATCTGTGTGGCATCTTTATTGCTCACAGGGAAGGAGACATTATAGGGAAGAAGTGTGGACCCCAGCGAAGACAAAACGGACCTGAAAGGTTAGAAATGAAAGAATAGAATGAGCAGCTGTCCCCAGATGAGCCGTAGGAGAACTGAGCAGTTGAGGGAGGAGGGTGCAGATATCAGGACCTGTGGCAGGCGGGCTATGAGCCAAACCCAGTGAAATGCTTTCTGTTTAGCCATGAGCCTGAAAAATGGACAGACCATTCCAATTCCAGAATATAAAATATTTTCATATAAAACATTTTTCTTCATTTATTACAATTGATGCAGTGAAAATGAGTAAACCCTTGCTGTCAGTCCGTTTGAGAGGAGATTGGGGGGGTAAGGGCAATGTCAGGGTCCCTTCAGGGAAGTTTATTTCTGACTTAGAAGGAGCTTGCCAAAAATGATTTCACTTACAATACAAACGCATGGAGTAGACGTCTTAGGAGTTCGGGATCCTGACCTCCAGCGTTCCTGCCTGGCTGGCAGACAGTGTGCCCTTCCCAACAGAAAGCAGGCTGGAAATCGAGATCCAATTTCACTCCCAGCCAGGAAAGAGCCCAGGATCCCAGCACACAGCCTGCTAGAGAAAAGGGCTCAGCTCCAGCCCCGAGGCCTGAGAGACTTCACGTTGTTCCTGCGGCTGTCCTTTCGAGTCTCCGGACAGGCTGCATGGCCAAGGGGCTAGAACCAAGAGAGGGATGGAAGGCATGGCGCAGCCTCAGCAAGGCAGGACGGAGGGGGCCCAGCCATGCTACTTCCGGCAGAGGCTTTGGTCTCTGCACTTGCACACACGACACACGTGCGGGCACGGCCTGGTCTCTGCTCTCTGCGTCTTGTGCTGCACTGTGACCTTACACACAACGGAACAGGGCCTGCCAGCCAGAAGTGCCCTTCTGCCTGCGTGTCGGGACCGGGTCGTGGGGGGGCAGCACCCCTTTTGGCCAAGGCTGTAAATTGGGAAGAGAGGTGCCCTCCCAGCCACCGTCCCTGGTTAGGTGTGGTGAAGTGCAGAGGACTCGCTCTGGGAGCAGGTCTGCGTGCTGTGCCAAGGCTGAGCCCCTGGTCCTCCCCGACTCTGCTATGACACTTATATGGCCTGGGTGCACGTTTGATCGTCTGAGGTCATTGCCCAATCAGTACAGTTTGTATGTGGTATGAGGAAGGGGTCTGAGCTAGGTGGTCTCTGAGGTGGAAAGTTTCTGTAAGAGCCCTGAATCTCAGGAACACTGGGCACGTTCGTCCAGGCCAGAGCAGTGGAACACTAGGTCCAGTGAGGTGAATGGAGATGGCACCCGTTAGGTCAGAGGGCATGAGCTGCTGGGTCCTAGTCTTTCTCCGATCTCTTTTGGGAGGGCTTTCTGTAAGTGTGGCCTAGGGGCCTAGGGGCCCTGCACGGGTTCCCAGTCCACCTATACCTACGATATTGAACCCCTGCAGCCTAAGGAGGGAATCTGTTTTTATTTATTTTTAAGAACTTTCCCTAGGTTTCTCATTAAAATTCGAGAACCGCTAGCTACTTTATGGCTCTGAAATGTGTATTTGAATTTTCCCATAATTACTCAGATTTTTGCTTTTAAATTAGCCTTCTGTGGAACAGCAATGTAATGTAAACAAATGAGCTAGGAGTGGCAAGAAAACAGCATTTGCATTTGAACCTAAAATCTATTATTTCCTTCAAATTGGGTTAGTGGTAGGTTATGGTGGTACTTTTTATAAAAACAGAAATACTGACTTTCCTGTGCGTGTGTGTTTGACTTTGTCTTAGGGATTCATGGGGAAGGGTCGACCTTTAGCACGCTGTATGGCCTCCTTCTGTGGGATATAATCTTCATGGACGGGGTGCCAGACGTCTTCAGGAATGCCTACCAGGTACTCAGGTTCTGATGCACCAGGCATGCCTGCTTTGCAGGCAAGCAGATGCTTCTGTACCTTGTGATGCCTGTCCACCCCCGTGCCGTGTGTCTGCCCCCATCAGAAACCTGTCAAGTACAGTCTTTGGATGGTGCTAATTCTCTATAAGAGTTTCTATTTTAAAGTCAGACTCCTAGAATTTAATATGTTAAGTTTGTTAAGTTTTGAACTTTAACCTACTTTATTTACCTTGATCATTCCCCTCGAGACTGTTCATCTGTTTTTTCGGCTTCAGGCCTCACTGGGCTCCTGTCCAGGCCCATACCCTCATGTGCACCTTCACATGCACCTGCTAAGAGTGCCACCTTTTCACAGATTGTTATGCTAGCAAACCAGCGCAGTAAGTTGCTTTTATGTTAGATTACTTAGATCATTTTTACCTATCTTTTAAAAAAAAGAATGTGTCCATTTAATCAGATTGGCCTGCTTCCAAATTTTACAGGTATTGAATGTTCTTCTGATGAATCTGGTTCTCTTCAGGCACAGTAAGAGCTTCTTTTCCCTGTGACATAGGCATGCCCGCTGGACTTGTGCACAGACAGCTTCTTCACAAGCAGGGGGCCGGCCATCGAGGCCAGGCTGCAGCTGATTCACAGTGCCCCTGCGGAGAGCCTGCGTACCTGGGTGGCAGCTGCGTGGCAGGCCCAGGAGGGCCGAGTGGCTTCCATTGTCAGCTGGGATCGCTTTGCTTCTCTTCAGCAAGCTCAGGTGAGAATCTGCAGTGGGATTTGGTCAGAAATTCTGTATAGACATGTACATGCCTGTATACGTGTGGGTATACATGTATATGCATATGTGTGCGCATGTATGCATGTTTATATTCATGTGCCCATGCATACATTTGTGTATATGATAATACCCTAGTCCAGATGCCACTGTTCTTGATGGGAACATGTCAGGGCACAAAATAAGCCCAGTTATGCCTTCTTCCTCTTAGTTGACAGCGTCCCTGTTCCTGACCTGTGACCCTCAGCAGGGAGGGTGCTGTTCCTGTCCCTACAACTACTGCCTTTGCAAGCCATCAATGTCCTATTCCTGAGTATTTACACCAAATTCCCTCTTCCTCACCTGTTCCCCAGGGTTTTCCCAGCTGGACAGGGGTGGAACTGACTTCCCAGAGCATGCTAGTGGGCATTTTAGCCAGTGGCTCTGGAATCCTGGCACAAGAAGAACACCACCTCAAGGCCTTGGAATCCAGTTCTGCTGAATTACATAGTTTTCTCCCATCTCTTGATCAGTGAAAGTATTTCAGGATCCCTGTCTCAGGGAATAGCTAACCATCCATGTATTTTGTGTGCAGGATCTTGTTTCCTGCTTGGGTGGCCCTGTCCTCAGTGGTGTGTGCAGGCGCCTGGCCATGGACTTCCGGCACTGCCGAGGGGGCCTCCCCGATCTGGTGGTGTGGGACTCGCAGAATCATCGCTTTAAGGTTAGTTGAGCCAGAATGGAAAGTCCTATTTCTGTGATAATTTTCTTAGCAACTTAAAGAGAGGCTACAACCTAGGCATTCCTTGCATGATTGTTGGCAAGATTGAATCCCTTGAAAGCTCTTGGACTGAGGGCCATGGTTCCTCAGTGGCTGTTGGCAGGGGCCTCCTCAGCCCTTCGAGTGTGGGCCTCCCCTCTCCACCGTGCATTGCTCCCCTGGCAGCTCGAGTCATCAGAGCAGGCAAGTGAGAAGAGCCAGAGTCTGGGCAAGATGGAAGTCCATCTCTTGTAACCTGATCGTGGAAGGGACAGTCCACCCCTTGTGCTGTATTCTTCCATTAGAAGCAAGTCCCAGGGTCCGGCCCACACTCAAAGGGAGGGGGTTCTGCAGGGTGTGAATACCATGAGGCTGAGATGACTGGGAGCTGTTTTCTAAGCTCCCCAGGGGCGAGGGCCTCTTCAAGTGTTGTAGGCTTATGCCCCCCCTGGTCTTACCCTGCTGCCCATCCCACGTTGGTGGTGTTAGTATTGAGTTTTGAGATTTAAAAAAATTCTGAAATCAATTCCTTTATCAGCTATAGTTCATCCCAGGCTGTGCCTTGTCTTTTCATTCTTGTAATAGTGTCATTTGAGGAGCAGATACTTTACATTTTGGCAAAGTCCCAAGGGCTGACACCTTACACTTTGGCAAAATCCCATTTATTCTTTAATGGGTCGTGCTTTTGGGGTCCTAGGACATCTCCGATTGGAGCTGAGGATTTGTGTCTCTCCTTGCAGTTCTGTCCAGTTTGCTTCACATATTCTGAAGCTCCACAGTTAGATGTACAAACTTGAAGGACTGTCGTGTCCTCTTGGTGAACTGATCCCTTCATCATTGTGAAATGACCCTCCTCTATTCATGGTCACATTCTTCACTCAGAAATCGACTATTAGGGGTGCCTGGGTGGCACAGTTGGTTAAGCATCTGACTTCAGCTCAGGTCATGATCTCTCGATCGGCGGGTTCAAGCCCCACATTGGGCTCTGTGCTGACAGCTCAGAGCCTGGAGCCTGCTTCAGTTTCTGTGTCTCCCTCTCTCTGCCTCTCCCCCGCTTGAGCTGTCTCTCTCTCTAAAATAAAAGTTAAAAATTAAAAAAAAATGACTATTAATATATAGCCACTCCAGCTTTCTCTGGATTAGTGTTAACATATCTTTTTCTAGTCCTTTATTTTTAACTTATTTTGTCTTTATATTTAATACATTTCTTGTAGACAGACTTCCTCTGCCTTTTAATTGGGTGTTTGGACCATTTACATTTGATGTGATTATTGATGCTTTAAGCTGCCATTTTGATACTCATTTTTATCTCAGCTCTCTTGTTCTCATTTTCTCTTTTTCTACCTTTTTTTAAAAGATTGCATTTTAACCCTTTATTGGCTTGTGAGCTGTAATTTTGTTGTATTGGTAAGTGGTTGCTTGTGTTAACAGTGTAGATCTTAAACTTGTTATCTACCTTCAAGTGATTTTAGCATTCCATATATAGTATAGAGAAACTTACAAGAGTATATTTTTATATTTCCTCTCCTGGCTTTTTTACTGTTCATACATTTCTACATGTTATAAACTGTACATTTTTTTTGCTTTCTACAGTTGATTATTAAGAATCTTTAGGGGCACCCAGGTGGCTCAGTCAGTTAAGCATCTGACTTTGACTCAGGTCATGATCTTGCAGTTTGGTTCATGGGTTTGAGCCCCACATCAGGCTCTGTGCTGACAGCTCAGGGACTGGAACCTGCTTCGGATTCTGTGTCTCCATCTCTCTGTGCCCCTTCCTCACTCCTTCCCACTCTGTCTCTCTCTCTCAAAAATAAAAAAAACATTAAAAAAAATCTTTATATTTATTTATATAGATACAAATTCTTAATGCTTGTTATTCCCTTTGTAGAGATCCAGACTTCCATGTGCTATCATCCCACTTCTTTCTTGAACTGGAGGTCAGCTGGTCATGAGTTATTTAGGTTTTATATGTCTTAAGTCTTTATTTCATCTTTGTTTTTGAAAGATATTTTTTTTTCTGAGGAAAGAATTCTAGGTTAATAGTTTTTTTTTCCCCCCAGTACTTTAAAATATGGGTCCATTGTCTTATAGCTTGTTTTTTTAATGATCGATCTGTAATCCTTTTTAGGCTTTAAAAAATTCTAGCTGCTTTTAAAATATTCCCTTTATCACTAATCATTCAACTTAATTATGTTTCTCTGTGTAGTGTTCTTTATGTTTCTGTGCTTAGGACTCATTGAGCCGCTTAGATCTTTGGGTTTATAGTTTCCATCAAATTTAGAAAATCTATGATAGTTTTTATTGCTGTTTTGAAGTTCATGAATAAAACCGAAACAGCCTCTGGCTTCATGGAGCGGAAATATAATGCAGTTTTATCTTCTGGTAACTGCTATGAAAGTAGCACATAGGAAGGACCCTGCATAGAGTTGTGCTGATGTCTCTGAGATGAATTAGGCTGAGCATAGAAGGGTAAGAAGTCAGACATGTGAAGAAATGGAGGAAATAGCAAGCGGATGGAAGGGCAAAATAGCAAGCAGATGGAAGGACAGAATAGCAAGCGGATGGAAGGGCCCTTCAGTTGGGAAGAGGTTGGTCTTTCTTGGGAACTGAAGGGCCCTTGGAGTGGTTGGCAGGGGCCAGCTCATACAGTTTTGTGGGTCATGGCAAAAGTGGACTTAATTGCAAACATAACAAGAAGTAATTGAAGGGTTTTAGGCAGGGGAGCAACAGTCTAGTACATGCTTTAAAAATTATTTTTCAGGGTGCCTAGGTGGCTTAGTCAGTTAAGCATCCAACTTTGGCTCAGGTCATGATCTCACAGCTCATGAGTTCGGGCCCCGCATTGGGCTCTGTGCTGACAGCTGGGAGCCTGGAGCCTGCTTCAGATTCTGTGTCTCCCTCTCTGCCCCTCCCCCCACCTCTCAAAAATAGATATTAAAAAAACTATTTTTCAACTGTATATTCAGAATCAACTTACTAATTCTCTATCAGAACTGCCTACTTTGGACTAATTCTCAGTGAATTTCACATATGTATATTTTTATATATGTAAGTACAGTAATATGATAGAAGCTATTTAAGTAGTTAATGAAAACTATTATAGCTTACTTGGCTCTTCCGTTTCAGTAAGATACTAATAACTTTTTAAAAACTTACCTTCCAGCTGGTGGAAGTTAAAGGCCCCAACGATCGTCTGTCACATAAGCAAATGCTCTGGTTGCATGAACTACAGAAGTTTGGGGCTGAAGTAGAAGTCTGTCACGTGGTTGCAGTTGGAGCTAAGAGCAAAAGTCTTAACTAAGAGCTATGGAACTGGGAATATCTGGTTATATGTGGATTGAAGATTTTCAAAAGCATAAAGCATTCTTATATTTTATATACACTGTATATCATAAACTTGGTCTTGGCTTGAATGTACTCACTGATTCCACATAGCAGATAATGAACTTTCTATAAGGATCAGAACCAGGATGCCTGGTGGTTCAGTTGATTGAGCATCTGACTCTTGCTTCCAGCTCAGGTCATGATCCCAGGGTCGTGGGATTTGAGCCCTCCGTCAGGCTCCACGGGGCTCTCTCTTTCTCTTCCTCTACCCCTCTCCTTCTCTCAAAAAATAAAGAATCAATAAAAAATAAATAAAAAATAAAAATACAGAAACTTCGTGGCCATCTCAGGAAATGGATGCATCTGTTATTACACTAGACTTGCAAAAAAGCTAGAAAAGATCCAAATGGGATGTTTCATAGTTTTTGGCCTTTTATAAAAGTAGATATATATATACCTACATATATATATATCTATATATAGAGTGTTTCTAATAAGTATGTGGGTGACCTGAATTTAAGGTTTTCTATAATGCCCAGATACACTCGGCTATTTAACATTCTTGTTTTAGGATTATCTAAGAAGGGTACAAACAATTGAAATTCTGATTTCTCTGGGAATTAAAAAAAAAATTCTCATCAAATTTTAACTTAAAACATCTGTCAATGCTTGTTCTTATTAATTGGGCCTAGATCACCAAAGGAATGAATAGTCTTTATCAAAGATATTTTTCATCTTTCTCCTTGGGAACATCCCTAATGACTAGACAAAGGGCAATTTTCTATATAGACAGTATATTTGGAACAGGGCTGCTCATCACTGTTGGGAGAGCCTCAGGCAGAGGAAAGCATATGGTAGGAAGGCAATTTCCCAGAACAATAGGACCAGAAGTCAGGGATAGAGATCCCGGTCTCCCCACAGACTAATTCTGAGAACTTCATAGGGAAATGTTTTACCCCCCGAGTTTGGTAAAATTTAAGTTTATTTATTTTGAGAGAGAGGCAGCGCAGAGGGGCAGGGAGAGAGGGAGAATCTCAAGAAGCAGGCTCCTCACGGTCAGCACAGAGCCTGACGCAGAGCTAGAACTCATGAACCTGAGATCATGACCTCAGCCAAAATTAAGAGTTGGATGCTTAACAGACTGAGCCACCCAGGTGCCCAGAGCTTGGTAATTTACTGAATGGAGGAACAAGTTAGGGCATAGTCCGTTAACACCCACATGGCCTTAACCACAGCCAGTTCTAATTGTTAAAAATGTTAACTGATCACATTCTTGCTTGCTCTTGCTTTAGAGCAAAGAAGTTGAGTGGATGACATCCCCACAAGTATGTCTGAAAGAAAATGCCTTCACTTCTTCAATCACTATGTTCTTGTAGATTTCATATTGATAACTACAACAACCAATTTCTGTGGAAATTTTATTTAGCAGTCAAAATTTCCTTCACATTCATCACTGTTGAACAAGATCTCATCTTCCTGCTCATCTTACTTTAACTCAAGTCATAATTTTAGGCACAAAGGTTTTAGTTTTCTCTCAAAATCAACTTCTAACTACTTGAGGTTACTGCTATGGCAAACAGATTTTGTTGAAGGTATGTTGACTAGCTTTCACCCTTTGTTAGCACACATTAATATACCTTTCTTAAATAAAGTTAAGACATTTTTGGTTTTAAAACTGGTTTCCATCATAAAATAACAGTAAGACATTGTACATCTTTTAAGTTCACTACTAGAAAGTCCCAAGCTTTCTGAAGCCCGGACGGTGCTCCGTTGGCACAGACTTTGCTCGCTGGGCTGTGGGGCTGGAGAGTGTGAAGTGCTCTTTGGTGCAGCGTCCGTAACCACACGGAGGACTTCGGTCACCACCACATCCTTTTTGCTAGCAGAGGTGCCAGGCAGCTTTACAATGGCCAGGACTTAAAGCTGTTATGGTTGTTTTTCATATTATGCATGATAAATTGTGGCACAATAATCATGATATAACAACCATCCAGCAAAAACTAAAAACCATATTTTACTACATTTGATTATCATACAAAAATATGCACATTTTCTATTTTAAAACAGTATATTAATAGTACCTAATCTTTCTTAAACTTGTAAATTAACAAAAAAATTACTAGAGGAGTTGAAAATGTGTGAGGGAATAGAATTATAAAGAAATAAATGCTCAACAACCCCTCTCAGACCCCCCAACTTAGAATGATTTATAATCATAAAAAGGCAGCTTAATCAAAAAGGGAGAATTATCACACTTTAAATGGCAGGATATGCTGTGGGATTTTAAGGGGATTGAGACTGGTTTCCAATCAAGTAGTATAAAATGTTTAATGGCAACAGTGCTATTTATTTATATAAACTGAAAAAAGCCCTTATTTTCTAGGCAACAAGCTGGCAAAAACTGGGTTTATCCATAAGACAAATTTCCTAAGACATTTTGTAAGAACTTCTGTCTCTTTAGGTCCAGAGATAATCAACTTTAAAAAGGCGAATAATTTAAACATTTCAAAACAGCTATTCATTACACATAAAGGTAAGCACGCTGCTTTGAAAAAACTTCTTTTAGAAATGAAGCTAACCACTATGAAACTTTTCTAAAGCTTAAGATGGCAGTTTAAGAAACTCTTAACAGCCCTGTTTGAAAACATCCATCCTGTAAACAGGGAACAGGGTGGGCAGATGAGTGAGGGGGTGAGGGGACGGTGCTGACCGCCAGTTGTCCTAACAAGCTTCCGCTTTGCCCCCACAGCTTTGGCTGGGTTCCCACCACACAATCTGACCAAGAACACACCTTTGTGTGCCTCTCCCTGTCAATACTGCTGTCAGAGGTCGGGGTGGGAGCCTTCTCTCAATATTAAAATGGCAGTATTTTGAGAGAAGTGCACTCTTATTTCTCCTGTTGGCTAAACCTAACCACTAAGAACTCTGTTGGCGGGAGGAGGGACCTCTGTGCAGGTGACTCATGACCTCATTAGTTATTTCCAAAAGGGAAAGTGCCAACAGTTTACCAGACTAGAAATACAGGCGGGAAGTGCCCCAAATCTCTCTGAGCAAGCCCTCTATTTTGGAAGGTGGGCTTCGGTGCTGACAGTACTGGCTCCTGCTGCTGTCATACCAACACTGACCACCCCACAGGCCCTCTGTGTCCTCACTGACTTTCAGAGGGAAGGAAATGAGTTTTGGGGACTCCTGGCTATTGGTATGAAGCTCAGTGGTGAAAAGCCCATTCCAACATGCATGTTTTTAACACCCTGATATTAAAAACTGAAAATTGTATTTTACTTTGCATTATGCATACCTCAATGTCAAAGGCACTTCTAAGTTAATATTATCCACAGCAAATGTTTTTAAAGTCAGCAGTGCATATCATTTTAAAGTTAGTCCTGGGAATTTACAAGAAAACTCATGATTTTATAACACAGTGATCTACGGTCCCAAACAACGTGATCTATTAAAATAAATTATGGCCTTGGAACACTGAACCCTCAGGTGACAATTAGAATAGTAAGTGACCAGAAAAATACATCAATACTTATTAGTGCTGACTGGATGCTCTTGAAAATACACTAAACATTAACTTCCTAGCTTTCCAGATGTCTGTTTCTTCGGGATGCTAGGCTGAGGAGCAGGCAACCTTTAGTGTGGCTCTTAGGAGAAAGTGGATGCAGACAAAATAAATGTCACAGACAAAACCTGATTTGTTGCTCACAGTGGTTAAGAGTAGGGGACTATCTGCCCAAAGATCACCTGAAACTGAGCCAGACTGAAAATGACAGAAAGAGGACATAAAAAAGAAAAGGTCTTTTAAAAAAGAATTGTGAAGAAGTGTTAACTCGACTTGTTTTTAAATATTAGTGCAAATCTCAACTGTTACTCCGACAGGTAAAACTATTAGAGCCTCAGACGCCTAGGTTAGCAATTCTGATTCGGAGGAAGCCCGTTTATGGCTCCCCTCAGAACGTTCAGAAAATGAGCGTGTTAGTCTTCATTTGCCAGCGTCTCGGTAGATAACCAGATTTTGGCCCCACTCAGGAACTTGCTCAGCGGCGTTCCCGAAATGCTCCGCCGGCACAGGTTGCCCACAGGAGAGAAGGGGAACGATGAGGACAGGAACTCCGGTGTCTCCGCCGCCTGCTGGCCGCCCGCCCGGAAGTACATCCGGCTCTGGTCCGTCTCCACGCAGCGGGCCTCCGCGGGTCCGGGCCGGTGCTGCCGCAGCGTCCTGCGGAGCACGTCCACCTCGTCGGCCAGCAGGGACAGCCTGTGGAAGGCGGTAATGAAGCCCCCGAGGCTGATCTGGGCCTCAGGGACCCAGCGGAAATAGCACAGCTTCCAGAGTTTGACGTGCGTCCCGGAGACGTGCGGCAGAAGGGCTCCGTGCAGGTCTACCGGCCGCGAGAACCACTCTTGAAGATACTGCTCCACGCTGTGGGCCTGGCAGCCGGGCTGCAAAGGCGGATCTGGCTTTCCCTTCAGGATCAGAGAATTTCTCCTTGGGACCAGGTCCTGGTCGGTGACAATCCCATTTCTCAAGGAAGCTGGCATTCCCCTCAATGTGGAGCTGTAGCCTTTCTGAGCAGAAGAGAGACCAAAGTGTTACCTCCCCTGGGGCCTCCCTCTTTGCAAAGACAGGAGAGGCCCCGTGGCAAAATAAACTTGATGTGAGGACAAAATGGAGGAACAGCGGCCATAAAGAACATTTTGTTCCTTCCCTAGCAACCCTCCTCCTGAACTTCTTCCACAGGAGTTCTACTAGCTAGCAAGGGGCTCTGCACAGGCCATTAGTGCTGGCCTGTGTGTGGGCCGGGATGGGTACATCCCGTTCGTTACTCTGCTAAAGTACAAATTTCTAAGACTTCTGGGTTAGGGAGAAATCAAGGACCTGGCTGATTCTAGAAAGAAAGGTAAGTGGATGGGCTTCAGGAATGGGGCCTCCTAGGCTCAGAGCTGCTATCTACTAAATCCTACATGCCAGGCAGGCTCTGTGGGCCTCAGTCACCAAAAGAAAAGTCAGAGCATGGTCATTTCAGTTACAAAGCGAATGATCCCTCAAAATTGCACTGGCATGTGTGGTTAAGGGAAGTGACTTGGATCTTAATACTCTGTGTTCTTAAGAGACTCTCAAAGACTAAGAACAAACTGAGGGGAGAGGGGGGTGTGGGAGGGGGGAGAGTGGGTGATGGGCACAGAGGAGGGCATTTGTTGGGATGAGCACTGGGTGTTGTATGGAAACCAATTTGACAATAAATTATTTAAAAAAATTGCAGTTAAGCAACCTGATTAAATCAAACACTTGCCTTTCTTGCCTGGGAATTTTTGAGTATGTACATGAGGAATAAATTAATTAAAGCAGCCTAAAAAAAATACTCTGTGTTCTGAAAATATGACTTTTGTTAGGTGTGAGGAAACACCGCGTTTTTATTGTTGGTGTGTTTTTGTAATTTACCTTTGTCCGTTTGAAAGCCTTCACAGAACCATTCTGTACACAGGGCGTGCTCTTTCCGATGTACAAGGGGTTATGGAATAGGGTGCGATCCTTTGCTGTAAACTGAAGAGACCAGTCCCAAACTGAGGGGAATTTTAAACCCTTTTCGTCACCCAGCTGGATATTTTTGCTTATAGCAAATTCCTGCAAAATAAAATATTTGAACATTCCTGAAAAGATCCCAAATGAAAGATTTTCCCATATAAATTATTTTTTTTGATGAGCAATTCCCTCACTAAGTGGAATTTTCTGGACTAGAGCAATTCTAACCCCCCAAGAGCAGCATATTTTGCTCTGAAAGAAGAGACATTCTTGGCACCTCCGATCAGAGGGACACCTCACACCGTATGTGAGCAAGGAGAGCACCTTTTCTTCTGGAAGCCACCAAGGAAGCTGGACCCTCCGAGCAAGGAGTATGTTATTACAAGTAAAATTTCAGGAAAGCCATTCCATAAAGTCTTAAAGGTGTCCCAGTTACTTCTGTAATGGTGGCATTTTACTTTCTGAGTACATGACACATTTACACAATTACCTCTGGGTACAGAACTTGGTGAGTGGATGTGCAAGACATCCTGTGCATGGAGATCACTGCTATCTATTTTACCCCATTTTCTAAAGGCACAGTCACATGTCACTTATCCAGTGACCTTCAGTATCTGAACCACAACCCAGGAGCAGGGAGGTGGGAATCCACACCCTGTGCACACACAGTCCCAGCATTTGGCCAGGACTCTGAAGACCATGCACTGAGGCTGGGCCTCTTGCTCCCAGGAGCCCGTCTCCAGCCCTCTGTGGCCTCACGCAGCCTGCTGACACAGTGGCACAACGCTGAGGGGTGATAGCCCGCTGCCTCCATGTAGAGGAGGTGAGGCACATCAAACCATGCAGCTGCACTTAGTGACATGGAGAAAGGGGCCATTATCTTGGCTGAGGGACAAAAGCAGGCTGGCATATTGGCTTATGCAGGTTAGTTCTCTGGAGGAAATTTCTCAGGATACCGAGTCCCTGGATGGTGGGAGAGGACTGATTCTTATTTTCTGCTCTGTACCTTTCAGTATTCTCCAAAAAACCAAGATCTTGTTTGGAAATTAGAAAAAAGGCAAAAACTCAGTATTATTATTAAAGAAGCGCTGTGGTCAGGACATCAGCTACATGCCACAGGTGTGACCACATGTGACCCATGTTGTAATGTTGGCTTGGGGCCAGCCGGAAGTGGGTAAGTTACCTAATGGCACAGGGCATTTTATAAACTGCCCTATTGCAAACGAGTAAAACTCAGTAAGCACCAAATATATTTAAAAAACTTTTTTTAGTTACTTGAAATTTCATCATATATATGCATGTAGAAACAACTCATTTTACTTTAAAAAGATAGGACTGTTAAGAGCTGTTTTAACCGCCCTTCTAGAAAAATAAA
Organism: Paguma larvata; assembly: GCA_030068075.1. Taxonomy (NCBI): domain Eukaryota; kingdom Metazoa; phylum Chordata; class Mammalia; order Carnivora; family Viverridae; genus Paguma; species Paguma larvata. The sequence continues at coordinate 121,183,778 of CM057827.1, read as the reverse complement.
TAGAAAAGTCATTTTTTTTAATGAGAAAACTAAAAATGTTTATCTCCAAAGAAGATCAGATTTTCCATGAGTACCTGACCATAAGCATTTAAGGTGGCCTCAGAAAAGAAGGAAACGTCTTTATGGAAGGGACTCAGTGAGAACAGCAGTCGTGCTCTCAGGACCACGTCAACAGCCAGGTTGCCAGGGAGGGCAGAGGCAGCACTGACGGCCTTCGATCTGGCTGTTACATCAAATCATGAGTATGAAGTGCTAAGAGACAGAGAGAACCATGCTAGTACTTGCCAGAAAAAGCTTTTGAAAAAGGCCAGGTTAAAAAAAAAAAAATACAGCACTAGAGCATGGACCAGTGAAAGCAGATGATCTACTTTTTTTTAAAGTTTATTTATTTTGAGAGAGAGCCAGAAAGAGAGCATGGGTGGGAGGGGCAGAATAGAAGAGGGAGAGAGAGAACCTCAAGCAGGCTCCACGATGATGCGGGGCTTGAACTCACAAACCGTGAGACCATGACCTGAGCCAAAATCAAGAGTCAGTTGCTTACCCAACTGAGCCACCTGGGTGCTCTCAGATGATATACTTTCAAAAAATATTTAACTTTTTAAACATTATTCCTGCATAGAAAGCTATTTGTAAACTTATCTTTGCATATCTAGAATCCAGCCAAGTAGCAGGGTGAGAAGTGAGTGTCTCCGGGGTCCAAGCTGGGCTTCATAGAGTCCTCTGCTCAGTGCCCGCACTAGGCACTACAGTCACTGGGACCTCAGGGCTGATGTACTGGCATTTTACATCGAATGTTCTACGTTTAACAAGGCTATCTGATTTCCTAAACTTGTGTACATTTTGAAGGCTCACGTGGTGTGTGTGTGTGTGTGCACATGTGTGCCCAGGGGTGTGCATGGCCTGTGCATGGGGCAGAGAGGAGTATGATGGGCAGGCAAACACCACCAGGTACAGTAGAGCCCAAAGTGAAGCAAGGGGCACAAACCTGATGATGCCCAGTGAACGAGGAATGAAAAGGAGCACATTGGAGACTATTTAGTTTAGGAACAGATAGTCTCCCACACCTCAGGGACCCCAGCCTACCACTGGTCTGAGTGTAGTACTGGGAGAGGTTACATTCTTTTAGGGAAGCACAGAATATATTTTATAAAAATTTCCTTCATGAACTCCCCGATCTAAAATAAATACCCTATGGTAGAGTTGAGTTTCTTTGACCCTGAGCCCCTGGAGAGCAGTCCCGCTGAGACATGGCTCCCCTACTCTGGGGCAAGACCAGCTCCACCTTCTTCCCATCTCCTGTCTCCTTATTCTCGTAACAAGTCCCGGGCCCCTTCCTTTTCTTTGGGACATTCCTCATTAATAAAGGTCTCCCTATTACAATAGCCTGAATAAAATCATCTCCTTTCACATCCACAATCCAGAATAATTCATTTCTTTAGCAAACAGTGAAGCATAATGCTTCACAGTTTACAGATGAGGAACCTGGGCTCACCATTCTCCCAGACCAGGGCCAGGATTCAGGTTTTCCAACCCTGAGCGGGACTCACATTAACCCGGCCACATCGCCTGGACCAGGCCCTTAGTGCCAAGGCTGAGAATCGCAAGAACTGCCCTTTCTATTTCTCTCATTGGTTATTGCAACATTTATCAGCTGTTCCCAATGTCGGTTCAAATGTGGGTGAGCCAGCACGTATGGTTCTGGAAGGTTCTACCAGTGGCAATCAGAAGTTAGTTTCAAGTTTGGCTTGAGACCCTCTTAGTCATGATTCTTCCTCTAGGTCAATGAACTGTGACTAGAAACTGAACATCCTATCCAACAGGACTGCTGTGTGACACGTGGGACTGGTTGAGGCTACTTGGCCAGCCAGAGCCCGCCGAGAATTTGAGTCTAGCATCTCTGAAATTCCTTCTCCACAGAACTCTTGAAGAAAATGATCTTGCTTTGTACATCTTTTATTCTAGGAAATAAAAGTCCTCAAACAGGACCTTTTTAATTACTCATCTGGACAGCCTAAATGTCAAAATATAAATATAAAAGCACAACATTTAAGGTGGCTGAAATAATTTACATCTTGGAAAACTGTTTATTTTAATTGTTACATATCACATTTTCTTTTTTTAAATTTTTTTTGACAGAGAGAGAGAGAGAGAGAGAGAGAGCGAGCGAGCACAAGCAGGGGAGGGGCAGAGAGAGAGGGAGATAGAATCTGAAGCAGGTTCCAGGCTCTGTCAGCACAGAGCCTGGACACGGGACTTGAAAAGAAACTGAGTTCATGACCTGATCCAAAGTCAGACGCTTAACCAACTGAGCCACCCAGGTGCCCCTCTTTTCTCTTTGTTTTAAGTAGGCTCCATGCCCAAAGCAGGACTTGAATTCATGACCCTGAGATTAAGAGTCACATACCCTACCGACTAAGCCAGCCAGGAGCCCTAAAAACTGCTTCATTATGAACAATGTACATCAGAGAAAAATACCTTAAAATGCTCAGTCATAAAAATGAAACAGGTTCCTAGATTTTTATGTTTTTATATAATTCATTCAGAAAATACAGCTTAAAATGGTAGCTTCAGACCGTTTTAATTTACATATTTAAAAATGCGGCTAATTGTATTTCAATTCTAGATCAATAAAGCTGTAAGAGAAAAAAAGAGTAGTTATCATCACAGCATCGCTTACTGTGCTTTGTTTCACCCGCTGGTGAGGAGAGTTGAACAGGAAGGTGCCAAATAGGGAGATGTGGGTGCTGTCGTACAGCACGGCCAAGTAGGTCTCCGAGAACTCGAAGGCCGCCGGGTATTGTTCCAACAGCTGCCACGTGGCATCCAAGAACAGCAGAAATAAGGGAGACTGGCACATACAAATAGAAAATGGGATGATTTAATGTTGACCTTGAGTTGTTCACATTTATTTCCAAACTTACCGCTTATATTAAGGAAGAGATGAATAAGAAAACAGCTAAGCCTAAAACACTTGGCTCCAAAGCTAACCCACGGGTATGCAAATAGTTAGTTAAACCAGCTCATGTGAAACCTAAGAAGTATGTTCAGCTGTGATAAACATCACAGCTCTGACTTGTATAGTATCACTGAAATGGCAAAGTAAGTAGACAGGGAGGTGTCCCTGTATGAATGGAGGATATTAAATATGTGATTAAGCTTTTCCTGGAAATAATTATTTAGAATGCTGAAAAAAAAGCAAAAACAAAAAACCAACCACCCCAAACCAGAAAACAACTTCTGTAATTAGCTTTTGGTGCATCATGCAGGCTTAGCATCCGGAGAACTTCCCAGAGATTCAGATAACAGCTGGCATTAGCCTCTAGGTCACGTGGTGGACCTCCAAGTACAGCAGATGATGGCAGATATTGTGTCCTGGAGTCCCAGCATCTTTTTTTTTTTTTTTTTTTTAACATTTATTTATTTATTTATGAGAAAGAAAGACAGTGTGAGTGGGCAGGGAAGGGGCAGAGAGACAGAGAATCCCAAGCAGGCTCCACCCTGGCAGTGGGGAGCCCGATGTGGGGCTTAAACTCATGAACCACTGAGATAGTGACCTGAGCAGAAATCAAGAGACGGACGGCACTCAGGCACCCCGCCCCGAGCATCTTTTAAGTGAAGTATTCATTGTTGAGATTTCATCAGATGGTAGTTTGTACTGTTCAGTCAGCCTGTGCTGTGAGAAACCATGTCTATGAGATGCCTGCGGGTCTTTCATAGGCTCTGGTACCTCTGCATTTGGAGCAGCTGCTGTGCCCACAGCTGTTACACAGATGTCTGTCTCAAACATTCCATTCTTAACACATGTGCCCCATTTTAAGAAAATGTGATATTCCAAAACTGATTCTTCAAAATACCTGATGTACTCATTATCTGCTTTGCGGAGAGATAATACAGCATTTTATCAAGTAGTTCTCAACTTGGAGAAATTCAACAATTTTTTTTTTGGAATTTTATCTATACAATTATAATAATCTTCATAAGTAAATCAATTTGAACACTAATCGATCGTTAGTCTTAAACTAAGGAAGCAAAGAGGTACTATGAATACAATATTTAAAAAGCCTCCTGGTCTCTTTACAGACAGAACAGCTCTTCACATGACAACGTGAATTTTGGCTTGTACACACTTACACATTCACAATAAGCACTGAGATTCTGTTACCTCTTTTTCCGATCGCTTTAAGTGGTTGCACCTGTCCAGGAACTGATACCCGGCCATGACCCACTCCTTCTGGATCAGACTCTGAAATCCAGTAATTGTCCTAAAATGGGGATCCAGCATCACTTGAACAAGAGAAGCTACTATACAGCTCAAGTCTCTTCCCTCCTCCTCTGTTAAAAAAAATGGAAAGAAAATAACTACTACACGGAAAAACGCTGAGCGAGAAAGGGAACGTCAGGTGGCTACATTATTCTCTGCCTAGGCTGCCTTCAAAATAACCCATGTTTGGAGAATTCAACGGATTCCAGCAACTCTAAAATATTATAGACTTTCATCTCAATCAGTGTTTATAGGAAATAATCTTTCATATATGAATATTTTCCAGATAATAGAGCATACTCCTCACACTTTTTACATTTCAGTAGTTTGGGGTGGAAATCTTTCAAGAGTCCATTCTACTGTTTCCTAAGAACATTAATTTTACTACTGGCAATTCCACATGATGACTCAGAAGTGAACAAGGGGAAAGGGATTGTCACCACCATCTGAAAAGGTGGCAAACATTTTCCTCCCATCTTTTTATAGCTGGTGTCTTTTTCAATAATGCCAGGAATATCCTGGTATGAAAGCCAGCCAAAGAAATTAGAAACTATCCAACAGTATCCCTTATGATTAGACTGCAAAAGTCATCAACAATATGTAAGCAAATCATATTGTCTCATGAATGCAATAATTTATTCCAGGAAAACAAGGTTAACATCTGACAAAGTAACACTTCACGTAAATAAAATAAGTGATAAAAATAACATAATCATCTCATTAGATGCATAAAAACCATCTGTGTGATAAAAATCCAAAGTTCATTCTGGATAAAAACCCTCAGCAAACTAGGAATAGAAGGGTACTTCGACCTGATAAGAGTCTATGAAAACCTGCAACCAACAAATGGCAACTCCTGTAACTGAACAATTCCTCACTTCTAAGTACCTACCCACAAGAAATAAAAAAGTATGTCCCACGGCAACTTTTATATAAATGTCACAGCACCATAATTCAGAATAGCCATAAAACAGAAACTGCCAGTGGGTAAATGTATAAATAAAATGTGGTATTGACAAAGGAATACTATTCAGAAATAAAAAGGAACAAACCGCTGATACATGCTACATGAATGAACCTCAAAAACACGTATGTTTTTGCACATTAGTGGCTGTCTGGGGCTGGGACACAAGGAATCTTTTTGGTGTGATAAATAATTTCTAAAACTGGACTCTGAACTCTATACTCTGTATATGTACTAAAAATTATTGATCTCCACATTCAGAATGGGTGTATTTTATAATATGCAAATTAAATTTCAACTGTTTCAAAAACAGGTTCTAAAAAAAAAAGTGTTACTAAGATGCAGGCTCAGTATCTCTTCTAACCTTTTTGTATTATACAAATCCATCAAGACATCTCCTAAGTAGGATTTTTGCAGTTGGATTAGAAGACCCACTGGTTGAGAGGAGAGATTACTGGTTTGCAGGACTCTGCATTTATTTGTGAATTAAATAACTCTGATGGCATCAGTTAAGGATTACTTGAAATAGTGCATTACTATTCTTTTTTTCCCTCTTAAGGGTTTTGAATCTCTTTACCTTGCTAAACTCTTTTAAACTTGACATTGGCAAAAATACTTTTGTAAGCTTCAGTAGCGTAGCATATTCATAAACTATGCAATGTGAAATCTATTATAAAATACAATAGGTAGTTCTTGGTTTATTAAACTACATCAGTAAGCTTAGAAACTCTATTAGTTGTTAAATTTCCTTAACATACGATTATCCTTCACTTAACTGAAACATTTTTATATTGCACTTTACTTTTACTAAACATTAGACAAAATTCAGATTATTAGCCATTCTTTTTAATTTTTAAATTTTATTTTAATCCAAGTTAGTTAACATATAGTGTCAATTCAGTCAATTTTTTGATACCCAACTATTTCTGTAGAGTCCAATCTAGTGTGGTCCTGAGGCATTTACGTTGAAATTTGTATGAATTCGAAAAGTAGCAAGATTAGAGAGAAAGGATGCTCTGTCAAGACTAACACTCTGTATGTCTCTGTCAGGAACTGCGACCCAACCCTTCCCATAATATGGGAAGGAAGGTTTAACACAGAGCAGAAAGCCAGACTCCTTTCTACCTGTGGTCTTTGTGGCAGAATCTGTAGTGTCCCCGGTGGGCTAGGAGTAGTGTCATCTACTTGAATGTGGACAGTCACTACGCTGGCTGGCATGGTGACCAGTGTTTTCAGTAATGAATTACCTTGCAGGACTACAGATAGATGCTTGCTCTCTAGCATGTACACGAGTTCTGCTGCATGTGTAAGGAATGACCTGAAAAGAGAAAGGGAAAAATACTGTTAAGAAAATCAAATTTCCACTATAAATATTTCTTTAAAAGTGCTTGAAATCAAGTACATCTAATCTTTTGCTGTATTGTGTTCTCAATAACCTTTGTGAATTTCATCAGCATTAAATGACTCTTCAACAGAGTACGTTTTGATTTTTCTATCAGGGAAATTCATTAACCCTTTTATAAAAAGGGGGCTGATGTACAGGACATTCTTGAAATAGTAAAACACAGACACGGAGAAGAGATGAGTGGTTGCCAGGGCACAGCGATGGGGATGCAACTTTGCAGGGGTGGCATGAAGGGCCTTGTGGTGAAGGAGTCTTTGGTATCGTGACTGTGGTGGTGGTGGCATGGATCCACACAAGCAATAAAAATGCACAGAATACCACACACACACACACACACACACACACGAAAACACATATAAATTGATGAAATCTGAATAAGGTTTATATATTACACCACTGTCAATTTCTTGGTTTTGATACCATATTCTAGTTATGGAAGATGTTACCACTGGGGGAAGCTGGGTGAGGAGTATGTGGAGTGCTGGACTGTTTGCATCTTCTGTGAGTCTATAATTATTTCAAAATAAAAAGTTAATGAAAGAAAAGGAAAGTGGTTGTACAAACCTTACATATTCTAACCACCGAGTATTTTCCAGTGAAGACAACCATTTCTCTTCAGTTTCTTCAAAAGGCTCTGCAATAAATATGGTAAAATTTATATAAAACCATATATATATCATGTATGCACACATACATTTTTAGGCTTTTTAAACTTAGTTTTACATGATCAATATCAGAGTTAAGTGATATGTCACAGTTTTTAATACTTAGTTGGCTTTAAAGAAGTATTAAGCATTTTCACCTAATAATATAATCATTTAAGAAGTTATGTTACAATTCTATAAAAAACAAAACAAACACTCCCCTGGAGGCTTTTGGGGAAGTCCTGGAGAGTCTCAGGTGTCTGCCTCCTAAGAGCCAGTAGTTCCCACCTTCCTGGTCAGCCCACCCCCGGATTCTGGCGCCCCCTACTCACAGCTTCCTGACTGCAAACCTCGCCCTCCCCGCTTCTCTCCCCTGGCCCTGTGGCCAGCGCTGCCTCTCAGCGCATGGTTTCTGTGACGAAGGCAGGAACGAAGGCATCTTCCTGGCAGGGCTTGCACTGCCCTGACTCAGTCCTGCATGGACTGTCTTAAGATATCGCTCACTTCACAAACTCCAGGCTTTAGTAACATTCCTATTACCAGATGGTTGATGATAATTCACGTCACTGTGCTTTTTTAACACACCACGTCCCTCTCCAGCTCTCCTTCTAGGCGAGCACCCGCTCGTCACTGCAGACCTGCCACAATGGCTGCCTCTCCTGGCTCCCAGGTAACTAGGACTCTGTGCACACTCAAGGAGGACTCACTTATGCCCGAGATGCTTTCATGTGAGTCATCCCCCCAGGGCACAATGAAAGTGCCTGAGAAGCACTTGCTCAAACACATGTATTGGAATCTGAGGCTGCACAGATTACAACATGGCTCTGTTTGAAATCCATGTCAAGTCTCTTATCTCAAAACATAACCATGTGCAATGAAATCTTAGGGAGTTTGTCTGTACGGGTAGCTCATTGTTCTCCTTGGCACTTTCCAGAAGTATCGTACATACCATTCATGATTTATTCCAAAGTGGTTTAACTGGTTTCTTTTTTTCCTCCAAAACAAAAAACAGTTTAAACTCCCATTTTCTAAGAGCTTCTGATACTGTCATGCAAGAATATTTCAATGTGCCTCTACTTAAATATATCTATTTCTATATTTTCAAGGACTATCACCTTTTCTGACATGCTTCACACAATGGTGTATCACCCATTCACTATATACATATATATATACATATATATATATAAAATAAAAATGAAATTACCATCAACGCATAGGTGCTTAAGTTTTACAAAAGCCGCCTGTACTTCTTGGATATTGGGCAAGGTCTTATCCAAATCTGATTTGTAAACATCACTTCTCTGTGGATGACTTTTAGTTATTGCATTACAAATCCTAATAAAGACAAAATCCTTGAGTCATTCATTTATGCCACACATATTTTTTAAAGACCTATCATGAGCCAAGGCACTATTCTCAGAGCTGGAGATAGATGAACAAGACAGGCTGGGCCTCTGCTCTCACAGGGCTTCTATTTTTGGTGATGGTTGGGTAAATGAAAAAGTAATAGGCTGTGGTGAATTCCGTGGGTGGCATAATCGAGCAAATGCAGGCTAGTTCAAGTCCTGTGGTCAGAAAGGCTCTTCTGTGAAGATAATACTGAAACCAAAACCCAAGTGACTAGAAGCCATGCAAGATCTGAGGGGAAGTGTTCTAGGCAGAGGGAAGGCAAGGGCAAAGGTACTGTGGTGAACACAAGCTTGGCTGTGGAGAAACACAGAGAGGGCCTGAGAGGGTATGTCTAAGGAGAAAGCAGCAGACAGAGATCTGACAACAAAGAGAATGTGTCCTACTTATGAAGAACAGGATAGGTGAAAAAATAAAAAGAATTAAAACAATTATCATCTTAATAAAGTTAAAACATTACAAGTGCCACTGGCTCTGAGGGTTTAGAATGAACTCTCACCCAGCAGTACTGCTGGCTTCCCTCTAATAGCAGCACCCCCCACTCCCTTCCTGTGCATCTAACCAGGGAACAAGGCAATGAATACCGGGCTTGGGCTGTGACATGACAGACAGGTCATTTCAAATGTGACCAAGGTAAAAAACCCATCAGGGATTATTTGAATAACAGTCCTTCTCCTTTCCTGAAGGGTCATTTGAGGGTCACCTGTCAGTTATTTGCTTCAGCAAACGTGCCCTTCTTTGGTATGGCACTAGGGAAAAAAAACTACGATCTGCCTGTAGCGGTAAGAGACTCTGATATGTAATTTGAGGCTCTCTGAGCCAGTTTTCTAAGATCTGTTCCTTTGTTCCTCATTTATTTAGCAAGTACTGAATAAATACTCAACATCACAGGTTATTTCCTGGGTGCTGAATGTACAACAGTAAGCAAAACATAGTCCCTTCAGCTCAAGAAGCTTGAGCAGCAAATATAGGCAGTAATCGAACTGTAACACATATATGCAATTAAAGACTGAAATAAGTGTTATGAAGAAAACAGAGAGGCACAGAGAATGTATAACTTGAGGCCTGATCTAATTTAGGTGAGGGAAAGCTTATCTTCAGGAAGTGATGTTTGACATGAGATATAAAGAACGAGGGAGTACCAAGTGGGTGGGGGGGAGAGAGCAGGAGGATAGGCATGAAGAAAGGCAGCCCAGAAGGGAACAGCACTGGTGAACTTAGGGAGATGGGAAAGCCCAGGCAAAGGCAAAGCCCAGGGCAGCCAGGGCCAGGAGTCACGGGCATGGCAGTGGATGAGACATGGAGGGAAGAAATGAGGGCACCTGACAACGAAAATGGTAGGGGTGGGCTGGGGTGGACACGTACAGTTTGTAACGTTTCTAAAAAGTGAAGTGACAGAATTTGATGATAGGCTCAACGTGGGGAAGGAAGTGAAAGAGAACGCATCCAGAATGACTCCTGGATTTCTGAGAGCAGGCTTGGAGGGTGTACGGTGCTTGTATGATGGAGCTTGGTTTTGGACCATATTAAGTTTAAAGAGCCTCTGAGACTTCCACGTGGAAGACGTCACATTAGAGATAGGATCTGATAGTCACTAAAGCTATCACCACAAGTAAACTTCTTTAGGAAAGAAATACAGAATGGGAAGAAGCAGTGGCCTGAGACAGATTCTAGGTGATGTCTGCAGAGGGCACAGAGTGCTGCTGAGGAAGAGGGGCTTCAGGAGAGTGGACAGAAGCAGGACTCAGAGGGCTTTAGGGAGAGACTGAACAATAGTGATGCCCACTGACTGAGAAATACCTACTGCTTTAACGACATGGAGATTACTGGTGATTTTAGCAGATGATGCCAAACTTGTTTGTAGTAGCTAATTAAAACTACGATTTAAGCCACTGTGACTCTGTAGACCTAAGACACATTGAACTACAAGAAAAATCTGATTTATCCTAAAGTATCTCAGCTGGAAATCATCACACTCTGCAAGTACATTAAAGGCAACACTGTTATACCAAGACATCAGCAATGTAAGATTCCCCAGTGTCTTATAAGCCAAAGAATTAAATTCTATTTAGTATAACTTTTTTTTTTTAACGTTTATTTATTTTTGAGAGACATAGAGACAGAGTATGAGCAGGGGAAGGGCAGAGAGAGAGGGAGATACAGAATCCGAAGCAGGCTCTAGACTCTGAGCCGTCAGCACAGAGCCCGACGCGGGGCTCGAACTCACAGACTGTGAGATCATGACCTGAGCCGAAGTCGGCCGCTTAACCGACTGAGCCACCCAGGCGCCCCTATTTAGTATAACTTAAATGTTAAATTTTAATATATTCACATTTTTTCAAAATGGTGATTCTTGTAATGACATACGCTAACTAATTAATAAAACTGTGCCACTTTCCAACTATTTTCAAGTAGTCATGAGTTTAGTGTATTATTTCTGACAACTAAAAATGTCTGAAGTAACAATGACCATTTCTTGATTACCTCTGGTCGATTTTCCTTTGCTGCAGCACGTCTTTTATGAGGGCCATTCGCACGAGGGCACTGCCATTTGAGTGGCTCCAGCACCAGAACTAGGAGAGAAGCAGAGCCTTTATGTCACCGGGTAGGGAAAAAAAAGACATTGGAATGAAATCCAACAGACAGCACTTACGGGCATCCTTCTTCCAACAAAAGAATGGGAAAAGATCTTTAGATCTTGGTCGGCTAAAGAACTTGGCACTACAAAGTATTCTGGAAGGCTGGAGAGGAAAAAGCAAACCGTAACATAAGAATCCTGTGCTTTAAGGCAGGTAAGTGTGCTCTGCAGACCCCATAGGTAATTAAACACATTTATCCCCATTTAATGTGCACCCTACTTGACGGCCACATGGAAGACAAGGTTGACTCTAGACATCTGTCTAAAATATGTCTAATGTGGTCAGTTATCACAAAACTTATATTTACAGCAGGGGGAAATATCCAAAGGAGATGTCTAAAATATTCTCCAAAATGATTATTAATCAAACATGTATTCAGTTTCTGAAAAACATACCCACCTTTGTTCTCTATGGGTAAGGACCCACGGCACATAAAACAAGACCAAACCAAATCTACCACAAATCTACCAAGAAGCTTTAGCTCCTGGGGTGCCAGGGTGGCTCAATCAGTTAAACACCTGACTCTTGGTTTCAGCTCAGGGTTCATGAAATCAAGCCCGGTGTTTGGCTCTGCACTCAGTGCAGAGGGATTGGGATTATCTCTTGGGATTCTCTCTCCCTCTCTCTCTGCCCCTCCTCCACTCACACTCTTTCGCTCTAAAAATAAATAAATAAACTTAAAAAAAAAAAAAAAGCTTCAGCTCCTTATCTTCCCCTTGTAACCTTTCTCATTCCCAAAAGACAGGCAGACTCACTGACTGGACAGCCATTACTAGTGGGCAAGCTCACTGCACTGCAAGACCTCCTCCTTTCTCTCTTTTTTCATCTTTAAGATAGAATACTCATGAAAGCAGTTCATTATTTTTTTAAAGCTTATTTATTTATTTTAAAGAGAAAGAGATTGGACAGCAAGTAGGGGAGACGAAATCAAGAGTTGAATGCTTAACTGACTGAGCCACCCAGGCGCCCCTCATGAAAGCATTATTAAAAACAAATATTCCATTCACCGTAACTTGAAAGTTATCAGAGAGCAGAATGATTATTATTCAGAAGAAGTCACTCCCGGCTATAAAAAAGGCTGTAAAAATGGGACTTACCAAGTGGATATCATGTAACCCTCGTTAATAGAACAAACTCTCCATCCAGAAGCGCCCGTCCTCTTGATTTCTCGGTCCCAGTCTGAGTACGTCTCAAAGAGTGGAGTCTTTTGGCTGCTGCCACCACCGGCCCCACTGGTGCCTCCTGAGGGTATTCCATTAATATTATTGGCTACAAGAAAAAGCAATACTATTAATTTTGTTTCAATGGTCACATTTTGTCCCACATTCTCTCTCTTCTCTGGGCACCTCCTGTCAGGAACATGCTCGGACAGGGCATCTCTCCCAGTTGTTCTACTGCTCCCAGCAGTCCTAAGAAAGAGGCAGCCCTCCTCTTGTCAAGAGAACCCATTTTCCTTCCTGACTCCTTTAGCAGTGCTGGTTTTTCTGTCCTTCTATTGACTCTATCTCTTCTGCCTTCAAACACAAATAAATCACCTTGACTTTGAAAAGACTTTCATCTGACCACGCTGTACCACTCCTGCTGCTGGGCTCTACGTTTTCCCTCCTTCCTGTTACTGACCACCTTCCCAAATGATGAATGAAGCCTGCTGCCCAAATTTCCTCCCCACTTATTTTCTCGTTTTCAATGTCTTCTATCTCTATCATTCCATTGGAAACCACTCACGAGCCTCCCTCAGGTCCCTGCCCTCAACTGTGGGGGTAAATTTAAGTCATTGCTCATTTTCTCCACGTTTTGCCTGGAACAATGAATGTACCCAATCATCTCTGTTCTCATCCAAATCTTTCATCCTTCTGATACTGATGTCTCAACCCTTTCTATGGCTCACTATAAAATTCTTGGTCTCCTACATCTACTCAGTTTTCCTTTGATAAGCTCACAAGGGCTCCTTGTTCTCCACCAGAGGGCCACTCCCATGTGGGGATCTCAGCAGAGTGCCTACACTTGAACTTCCTTAGCAAGGAGCCCTCTGTCATCAAGAAGAGCTGCTACTCTCTGGGAGATACCCACAGCTTCAGGAGCCTGCAGAATGACCAGAGAGAAAGAGTCTCAGCAGTCAGCCTCATCTACCCTGGCGATCTAGGGTGACGGATGGCCTGATCTTTCCTGGTCCCGTGTCTCACCACTGCAGGCTGCTGACATCCCTGACACATGCTTCACTCAAACCAGCATGCAGCCTGCCACAAGACACATTCCTCCCAAAATCATGCTTTCATGATGCTATACCCTTTCCCCAGACTTTCCTTCATGCTCATTTTCCAGCTTCCCCAAGCAAACCTACATGGTTTTGCTTTAAAAGTCCTTGGATAATTAACTTGATATTTATGTCCCATTACTGCCTAACCCCCAATCTCTCTTGTAGCCACAGAAACCCCTCCATCATCCCATGAACACGCCATGCCCATTTCTGTGGACTATTTATGAACACCTGGTGCAAGACAGGTATTTTCTGAGAACCTACCATGTGTTAAGGCCTGAAAATTTAAAAGTGAGTAAGGTTTTATCTCTTTCTTGAAAGCGCTAACGAGACAGAGGAGGGTGAGCTCAGCACTACCCACAGTGAGGTGGACGTACGAGCGCTGTGACAGCACAGACGAGGATGCCCCTAGTGCTCACTGGAGATGAAGGCTGGGGCAGGAGAGGCCTCAGGACTTGAACAGAGTCCTAAGGAATGAGCCAAACATTGCCAGGTGGCCGGTGAGAAAGAGGAAGGCATGCTGGGCAGAGCAGAACACAAAACACACGGTGTAACTATAAAACATCAAGTAATGAAATACAACTAGAGCTTTAGCGATGCAAGGGATGGAGGAAGAGAGGCTGGAAGATTAGATGGGGACGAGACTCTCAATCTGTGCTGCCCCAAACAATAGCCACTAGCCGCATGCGCTATTTAAGTCGAAACAAAATTAAATTAAATTAAATTAAATTAAAAACGCAGTTCCTCGGTTGTACCAGTCACTCCAGTGCTCAAGAGCCACATGTGGCTAGTGGCTCCTATACTGGACAATGCAGAAGAGAGAGTATTTCCGTCCCTGGACAGTGCTACTCTATGAGAAAGGATCTTGTGTGATTCCCCAGGGATTCTGATTGTAGCGGAGCTTGTTTGAAATCCAAATGCTACAGCTAAGCACACAGACTGAAGCCACTCCATCCAGAGCCTTCTCCAGAGTAAGGGCAAGAATGTATGCAGAGGAACTTGGGAGTTGTAATCTCTCCAGGACGTAGAACCTTCATGGAATTTCCAGGCAATTCTCACTTTACACAGTGTTCCAGAGCACCGATAACCACAGAAAGCTATTCAACGTTAGAAAATCTAAGTAATTCATCATATGATCAAGTTAAAGGGGAAAAACCCCCCATATGATCAGTTCAAAGTGCGGGAAGATATCTGATAGAGTTCAACACCTACTCATAATAATAATAATAAAAAAAACAACAACAAACTTTAGCAAATTAGGAACAAAGGGAATTTCCTTACTTGATAAAGGGTAATTACCAGAAACACAGAGTAAACATCATCTTCATCATAACCCGGAACAGAAATGATGTCTGCTATCGTGATTACCATTCGACACTGTACCAGAGGTCCTCGCCACACAATGAGATAACCCCCGTGGAAAAAGAAGTATAAAGAACACACTCACAATTTTCAAAGAGCGATATATGTAGTTTGGCAGGACACCCTCAGCTAGGAGTCTAGGACCAAATAGTTTTGAGTGTTTTGAAGTTTTAGACTTTAGTAAGCCAGTCTGAGAACATAGAGTTTATGAGATTGTTTCTCCAGCAATATTTAGTTTCCAGATCTAACTAAGAAAAGACCAATTTTCTGAACATCAAGTGACAGAAACTGTAAGACACTACATTGTTTACTATTTTATAGGCTTGGGTTGGTGAAAACCTCCCTGTTTCTTAACAACCAGGACTAGGCTGTACGCTCTACATCTTCTTCAGGGAGAGCTTATTAGAGAATGTGTAGCGGATACTCAATCTGGCATGCTTTCCAGAAGTCCCAAAGTCCTGATGCCTGTGGCCTGCTCTACCAGTGGATTACTAATAAGGGTGCAGCAACAGATTGGCAAACATCAGTCATCTTAGGGAGATCCAGCTCCCCTAAGAGTTACCTGAGTGAGGTTTGAGGATAGCTTGTTAGCCAACTAAAAGTGAAACTACGGGGCGCCTGGGTGGCTCAGTTGGTTAAGTGGCTGACTTCAGCTCAGGTCATGATCTCACGGTCTGTGAGTTCGAGCCCGGTGTCAGGCTCTGTGCTGATGGCTCAGAGCCTGGAGCCTGCTTCAGATTCTGTGTCTCCCTCTCTCTGTGCCCTTCCCCTGCTCACACTCTGTCTCTATGTCTCTCAAAAATAAATAAATGTTAAAAAAAAATTTAAAAAAAAAAGTGAAACTATATAGTGGGCACTCCTGACCTTGGCTATCTTCTGTAATACTCAGAACTCTAATCCCAGGCTGTGTTGAAATTATCGGCAACAGTTTCCACTAAATTAGCCCCATCCACATTTAGACTGGCCTCAAGCAACAGCAAAGACAATAAAAGTGGTCACCACAGGAGAAGAAAGACTATCACTCTGATGATACTGGAGGAATTAGAAGCCATAGGGTGAAAAGGGTGAAAACAGAGCTGTGAGGTTAAGTTCAATAGAGTAAGTCAATGAAATGACTAGGGAGATTTGGACTTTGGGCCTGGGGCGGGGCCAGGCTACATTTCTAAAAGATGCAGGAGGCTGGCCAGGAACCACTAGTAATCAAGAGACAGGAAGATCAATCACAGCCCTGTGTAGCTACGCTAAGAATCTTAAAAGAACTTAAAAGACAAGCAACAAAGTTTAAAAAACTTTCTACACTGTTTCAAATGGACTATGTACCCTGTCAGTGGTTTTCAAATAAGCATGTGATGGAAAACCTAACACTAAGACCGAAGTTCATAAAAAGGATAAAATTACAAAATAAAACCAACCTCACTGAAAATGTACATTTTCTGCCGTGAGTCTAATCACAGCTTGAGGTTACATCCAGCGTTTGCAAGCTTGACATCTGCCATGGAGCAGAGCTGCCAACACTGAGGCTGCAGATAATTTCATCATGTTTTCACTTCTTCAGACTGGAAGCATAATCTGACATCTTACCAATTTTATCACAAAGATGAATCTGTACTTTGGGGACATTATTTGCCCAATAATAACCTGACTGATGAAAGGAGGGTCCTTGTGGTTTCTTTCAAGTTAAAAAAGAAAAAAATAGAGCCACTGTTCTTGTTTGTGCCAGCCCCTCCTGTGGCGTCATCGGGCAGGAATGTTCCAGGCCTGTGGGTGCTGCGCATCACCCCTTTGGGATTCTCACATAAGTACTTGGGTGACTGCTGAGCTTTTCAGAGACATTCTTTTACGCAAGTGATGCCCAACGTGAAAGAAAACCTCCGAGTGCCTAAGGTCCTCCACAAGATTCTCTCCTTAGGTAACTGCAGGGACATCCTCTAACTTCAGATCTCATTTGTGGAAACAGCTTTGTCACCTACCTGCCTGCAAAAAGGACTTCTTTATTCTTTAATCCAGCCAATGAATCAAGGTGGCATCCCGAAGTTCAAGAGTGGATTAGTGGGCATCTTTCACTCACAAATTAATGAATTCTGACTGCAGTGTGTGGAAATTTCAGGCTTCTTTTGATCTTAAAGATGCAGTTTATGCTTCTGCAACAGCACGGAAGGATATTAAAGGATGTTACCCTATGAGGAATCTTAACAAATCTCTGGCCAAGTGTTATGTTTATGAAGTACCTGTCGAAGGAGGAGGGGACTGAAGGATGTAACATGAAAAGTGGCCTGAATGTTTTAAGTATGAATTATCAAATTTTATCAACAAACTATATGTGAGAAGACCTATAGACCTGATTGAAGTAAATAAGAAAACCCAGTAGAAGAAGAGCTAGGGGTTGAGTAACTATTTAAAGTATTATTAACCCAGAGATGCCCACAAGGAAGGCGAGAAGAAAACTGAAAACTGAGGCAGGCATCAGGTTCCCAAATGCATAATGAAGTTCACTGTGTTTGCTGAGCTCAAGTCATTACATTATTGCAGAAGTCATGCATCTATACCCTGGACTGAATCATTTCTACTAGAAAAAAAAATAGCATCAAGAATTGATCTCTATCATAAACAAATTTAAGTGGGAATCAAAGAAAGACTCTCTCCTACAACCCTTGGACCTCTTGAAACTTGCATTTCAGTTACTGTCTTCCAACTCTGGGTGAGGATCTTATTGAAAATAACCTTGACGGTGATGGTCTGTAGCTTGATGATGATCCAAAGAAACAGACACCTAACAAGTAGAGCAGGATCTATGACACTTTATGTTTAGGTAGTAAGTGAATTTTATAATTTATATTAAGAGATAAACTTGAAAAGTTAATTGTACTGCTAAAGTCTAAGTTACGATTAGTTACATTTTGATAAGAAAAATTAAGTTACAAATAGTTTGTCATTCAGTTTCTATAAATACAGCACCATATGATAAAAGCTACCATTTCTATGGTGTTTACAAATATCTTTTAAAGGAGTGAAAATACAGTTATACCATATGCATCTACAGATACTGTGTATTGTTCCTACATCTTAATGTATTTACAGTACAGTGAACTTGAATATGCTTTTATTATAAAGATTTAAATTACTACAATGTTTTGAGGTAACAAAATGAAAGACCAGTACAACTCACAATTTGTAAGAGCCCTCTTCAGAACATGTTGGAGTGAACTGATCTTTCCTTACAAATACGTAACTGATTTACTAGTGGGAGAGCATGTGCCTCAGCAGGTCACTAATTGACCAGGGGCTGATATGAGACATGACCTCTTCGTTCTTCCTCTATCCTTTTATGAGATTTTAAATGGCTGATTAAAATTAATTTGCATATTAAAAATGTACAGAATTACACGATCATCTGGAATTCTCCCTGGCAATGCCATCACACTGAATGTGACTACATGTTCAGCATATGAACAGTACTTTTTTATGTGTACAGAAACTGCCTAGAATATACTTGTCCTTTGGACAGATGCTGTTCTTTCTTTCATCAATCTTACTCAGAAATACAAAGCCAATAGTTTGATGATTTTAATGAAGTTCACTGAAAAGTCTAACCACTCTAGCTTTTGCATGAAACCATATCATGCCAGAAAAGATCACGCATTTCAAATATCTTTTAATTCTGCCAGTTTTCTTAAAAGACAAGATTACTTTAACTCAAGCTACCAATTAAAAGTGGGGAGGAGGGAGATCTTTCTTTACCATAAAATACAAGCCAGGGACTGTAGATAATATGCCTGATGGGATTCTTATAAGCATATGTTTATAGCTGCTTGCAGATTCTCCCTGCTCACTTTTTAAGAAATAATCTAACAAATATCGTCTTTTAGTATATAGCACTCACTTCTCTAACAGTTATGAAGCTCATAATTCTACAATCATTAAAGCCCATGTACTTGGAAGCCTCTGACAACATAAGAATAAAACTTACACAAAGTAAAGTTAGTCACAATATTTAATATTTTCATATTTACCTGAATTGTGGTATTTTTTCCCAACATATTCAAATGCAAAGAGTAGCTGGAGGTCTGTTGGCTGGGAATAATGAGCTATTGCAAGGCATACCTAGGAAAAATTCTACATTTAGAATTTGATTTTAACACACTTATTTAAATGAAAATGTACAATAAGGCCTTGATTACTGGAGCATCATCTTGGATGGGGCAGTGATTATACTTATTTACATGTTTTTTCTGTTGACCTAAAATGTGAAAGAGCTCCTTAAGGCCAGGTATCTCATTCACTGTTGTGCCCCCAGGACACTATAGTTTATAATCTTTAGTGAGTACATGGTAAGTATTCAGTAAGTGTTTACTGAGTTGATTTTTAACAGGAAAGTAATTTTATTCAAATAAATGAAACTTGAAACCTCAAGAAGCATTCTCTAAAAAGGCGGTGACATATATATACAGTTCTAAGGAAAAGATTGAAAAAGTTTCATTTTTGGTGGACTACAATGACTTAATATCAGCAATCTGGAAAGCTTAATGTAAGGTATTAAATTTTAATGTTCATATCCTAAGAAAAACATCTAAACTTAATAAAAAAGCTACAATCACAAAAAGATAAAAATTAGCAAGAAATCCAAAAGTACAGGATGGCTCAAAGAGGTATATTAAAAAAAAAAAACAACCCAAAAAACTGTGTTTAAGGAAATGGTTTGAGACTGCCTAGGGTGGAGAAAGTGTGGGCTTTGGAATCAAACATATCAGGGCTTATATCGTAGGTCTACCAAACACGTTCCATGTAAATGGTGCAAAATCAGTTCATCTCTCTGAGCTTCAGTTTGTGCCTCTGTGAAATGAAGATAATACCTATGGCTGGAGTAAGGATTAACAATCTTAATGCATGCCTGGCTTCTGAAGAAGCTCCATACAAGGAAATACAGTTGGTATTATTCCTGACTGCTGCTGGACAAAAGGAAGGACAGACAGTGCTCTATGTTTACAAGGCCCTGGACTAGACTATAGAAGAAAACGCTCTTAAATGAACGGAGCAGGAAAGAAGAAATTTAAGACATACGCAAGGAGAGAAGACGAGATCTTATTTGAAAAGATTAAATATCATTCAGAAGGAAAAGCATTAAGCCAGAATGATACACTTTAGACAATGAGCAAGCAGGAAAAATTTAGTTGTTAGTCCATGTCCATTAGCAGTGTTTGGGATGGGTTGATGCAAATTCTACTAACCGGTAACTATGGGTCAAGTTCTTGTTTAAAAAATATTTTAAAAGTCTTCTATAGATTTCTATAGTCTTACTAAATTATAATATATACACAAGAGGACAGAGTTTATAATTAGTTTTAGTTCTGACTAAAAACAACAATTACAAAAGGTTCCTGAAACTTTTATATAAATTCTTAATTTTCTCAATGACTACAAGGAGAGCTTTCTATGACAGTTCCACTTAACTCAATGAGAGAGAGTAATCTACATTCCCACCCCTCATCTGTCCAACAGTCTTCCGAAAAAAGCCTCTTCTACCAGCAAAGCTACTGCAATCCGTACCTTGAAGAAGTCCTCACCACTTCCTATTCCTCTGGGTACCATATTGACTTTATGAGTTTTGTTGCACTTTTTTCAAGATTATCTTTCATTTTTGTTCCATTTCTCTGCACAACCACAGCCATATTCTTAAGCCATACTCACCTTTTGGCATCTCTGTGGGCTTCCCCACATTCTGAAAAAAATCCAAAATGCCTAAGAATTCTCTTCTAAAGATAAAATTTTGACCAACAACTTTGCTCCCAGGATAACCTGTGGTGGTGCCCGGATATCTGCCTAATAAATGCAATCTTCTCATTCTTGATTCTTCACCAAACTGGTTCTCCTCCACCAGACATCCCTTCCCTTCCAATATTCTCTCAGTGGTCACCCGTCAGAGAATGACGTGCCTGCACAATACTAGGTCTGCCTCACTCGTAGCCACCTCCTCTGCCACATACTGCTCAGGAAATCCTTCTCCACTGCTCAGCCAACCACGCTGTCTTTGAATCTACCATCTCTGTTCAACTCGAATCTCTTCACAGGCCTTCTCAGACCGAGCTGATTTCCCAGTATTAACTGCAGAAACACTTCTGTTCTCTCTGAATAACAGCCACTTTGACATAAAGTGTGTCTTCAGTTAGCTATGCTTTCATAGCTGTACTTTCAAAGTATTCATGAAATAGTTTTAAGTGTAGATAAAAAGGGCAGAGGGGTTCTTTGTTTGACTTCCAGCATTAAATTCCATTCCTCAAGGGTAGATGCTATGTCTCTCATTCATTCAACAGATATTTCCCGCATATCCACCATGTCTAAAGCTCTGGGGCTGCAGCAGTGAATAACAGAGACACAGATCCCTGGCCTCACTAAGCTTACATTTGGGGGGAGGGGGCGAGAGGGGGAAAGACAGATACAAAACAAGATAAACAAAAATTGTAGTAAGTGAGAAAATTATAAGTGTTAAAGGGGAAAAAAAAGTTAAGCAGGGAAGGGATATGAAGTGTTATGGTGAGGCGAGAAGGAAAATAGGTAAATAATTTAGAGAAGACGACCAGGAAAGACCTCTCTGCACAGAGCTGAGTGAAGACCTAAAGACTTCTGCATTCTTGCTCTGTTTAGTAGCTTTCTGAGGGTGCTTTGAGCGTAACAGCAGCTGCACTAAAAATACTAGCTGACCAAATTATTTACTAACACAGTAAGGAAAAGTGCTCTAAGCCAATGAAATGAGCATATCACATTCTCTAAGACACTTAGAAAGCAGCCATAGGACTTGTTTACAAAAAATAAATTCACAGATCATTGATTATGGAATATGTTGTTTATGGCCACAAAGCAAAAACAAACAAAGCCTATCTGCTAGGCAAAACCCAACATAGCCCAATTCTAAAAAGCCCTTGAGAATAACACAACATCACATTTATAAAGGTTAGGAAACAAACGAGTATGTCTAATAGCATCTCCAGTTAAAGAAGACTATGAACAATCTCGTGACACTGAAATTGTTTAATCACCTGCACAATGGCTGATTTTGGTGGGGATGGGGCACAACCTGAACTAAAGCTTGTGCTCAGTAGTGTCATAACGCATTTCTATGTAACCTAAGTGAGGGGCATCTTTGGGAACCCAGATAAAGGCACATACCACCTGCATTATCTGGGTTACATTCATGCTGTTATGTAGGACACTCTGAAAAGAGAAATAAAGCCAAGATTCCTCTCCCTCAAGCGTTTTCATACACGCTCTTTAAAAAGCTTATGTCCACATTCCTAGCTTCTGTCACTGAGAGTTTCAAAGACTTAAAAAATAGGTCTCATTTTCATGTAAAATTATTCTAATTTTGCAATGTACTCCATAAGTATTAAGAATTTTTAGAAAACCTCTACATCTTTAAAAACTGCTCCTGAAAATAGCTCATCTGCACTGGTTATTACAGGGAATGAGAGTATCTTGGTATTAAAGACAGTGAATTATGGTAAATATTTTATTGGAGGAAAAAGTAAAACTGTATTTGGACCAAGACTGATTTGTGGACTGAAGCCAGAAGTACCCACAGCTGGCTTCTCCTGTAAGACCAGCCAGTGGGGCGCAGCCTAGGGAAGCTCAAACCTTATCAAGTTCTAGCACTCTGGAAAACAAAACCAGTTTCCTATATTTTTGTGGTCTGAAAGCCACCAAGGAGTAAGTCTCATAATCAAGGTCAAAACAAAAACAAACAAAACAACTTCAGGAAAGGCCAACTTATTCTTTAAATCTATAGATGGGTTGAATTTTCACTTCTAGAAAGTATGCCTGAACAAGTAGTTCACAACCAACTACTCCGAGAACAAAATGGAGGCAAAGGGCAAATATTTCACTTACCATCTTTATATATACATATTTTCTATAAGTGATAAATCATTGAAAATATTTTTTCGTCCCTCAGTTTTGAGCAGAGGTTCTACAAAAGGAAACGGTGGCTCCAAGTTGCTTTGAGGCTAGGTGTCCAATTATGCAATATCAAATTCCCTTTTTCTTTATATAGATCTGTTCCAATATCCTTATTTACTTGTGACACACCAAGACTAATGAGGATGCATGCTAATGGATGCAATAGCACAATGTCATCTAATTCTGTCGTAACAGAATTTAGGCAACACTAACTAGACTACCAGAAGGCTATAGAGCAATATTTAACAAAATGTGGATCAATTTAGCATTCTGAGATTTTGTATTTCAAACAGAAATATAAATGCTTTTGGTATTTCAAAGCTAATCAGTGGTTTGCCCGTCAATGAACTCTGAACACGCATCTTGAAACATTGCATTTTAAAAAGTGCATTTTAAAACTTAAAAACTCAGAGCATTTCCAGAGAAAATTTAGCATTCAAAGTTTCTGGGAGATAAAGTCAAGCTGTAACTTCCCAACTGGTACCTAATTTTAGATGAAAACTTGTTCACTTCAAATAAAAGACTTATGCTTGAATTCTTGTTTTTAACTCATGAAGCCAGTAAACTTTAACAGCATACATGCCTTAACCTCTGTGTTTGAAAACGTGTAAATTAGGGAAAAAATTCCTTATATTCCTACTGCCTCTAATTTTTTTCCTGCGTCTCCCTTCCCCCAAACACGACTGTACACAAGAAAAAAAGAACATTTCCTTCAGGCCTGAGGTTACATCCTTTTAATATTTTTAAGATAGTGGAGGAAAGGATTTTTGCCAGATACCTGTCTTGGGAAAAGGCATAAACAGTTGCACTAGGCTGTTTGTTTGTAGACGGTTCAATGCAGCCCCCTTCATCACTTACCAGCAGCACAAGGGATATCCTGAATTTCTAGAACACTAATCTAGTGGAACTAGATTCATTTGGCAACTAACTTAGTGGAAACATCTTTTATGCCACTACTTTGTACCACTATTTAATTTTCATTTGTTCACCCTCTATCTTCTCAACTAAGCACTCTGCCTCACACATCAAAAATGACGAGCAAGTGTATACTAGAAGGGTCAAGAATAAAGCCAAAGTATTATGATTTCCGATTACTGAAGTAGAGTCATCTGAAAAATATAGTTGAGCCTAGGAGAAAAGGAACTTTCTGAAAGAATATTGGGCCACTGTATCAATTTCTTAAAAAAAAAAAAAAAATCCTGTCCTAATTAAATCTCCTAAGTTTTATGGTGTACCTATTCTTGAAATGCTATACATCCTGAAGTTAAGGTTTTTGTAAGCCGAAACTTGATGCTTTGATTAAACTACACATATATATTTAAGCTCAAGAAAGTAACTCAGCTAAAATGCTTTATATACAGTTTACTCCTGTAATTACTCCTGAAGTCTTTCTATATATGAGTGGGCATCTCAACTTAGTAAAATGCCAAAATCACAACCTGCAGAAATGAACAGCTGAAAGGGGCCTTAAAAGCTATCTAGGGGCACCTGAGGGGCTCAGTTATGCGTCCGACTCTTGATTTCAGCTCAGGGCATGATCTCATGGTTTGTAGGACTGAGCCTCGTGCAGGGCTCTGTGCTGACTGCACAGGATGCTTAGGATTCTCTCTCTCCCTCTCTCTGCCCTTCCCCTGCTCACTCCCTCTTCCTCTCTCAAAAATAAAATAAGTATTAGAAAAAAAAGCCAATCTAGCTGATTTTTCAAAAATGCAGCACACTGAAAGATGGTTTTCCAGGCTCTACCTGAAAACTATTTGCCATACAGCCCACCGTCACCCTGCTAGATAATCTAGTCCCAGTGGTCCAGCATTTTCAGATGTTTATCTTATCATGCTTGCCTTCCTGTGAAGAAACCACCAAAGTGTATGAAGATAGCTGCATTAGGAATTTTTTGACAGCCTCATTTTGAGATCAACGGAAAATTTACTGAAGTCTACTAACCATGGAAAACAAATGCACCCATATTTTGGTGGTGCGAAAGCTGCTTCATTTCTGCAAGAGATTTCGCTTCACTAAGAACACTGTCCCTTTATTCCCAATGTGAAGGAGCAGGCTTCTCCTGGAAATTCTGTTGTTATCCTCCACATTCGCTACACCATATAGACTGGACTGGTAGGGCATTAGGTCCACCAGCTTCACTTGGCCAAAGCCAAATGTGAGATGAAGGAAGTGGGAATTTTTGTCCATGAATCTTAATCTTACTCTATGAGTAGGCAATAAACATTCCCCGGAAGGCAGGAGAAAAACAAAGTCATGGAAAAGTCCCTAGTGTTTAGCTGTTCCTGTGAATAGCACTCAAATTAATTCGCTATTTCTTTAAAGCACTAATAATTAATTATTAGGCCTCTCCCATAACTATACATTTACCTAGCCCTTATGTAACTTGAATCTAGCCTTTAGTTCGTTGATAAAGTTCTGAGGTATTTTCTAAAATTCTAACCAAGAAAGAAACCAGCTGGTAATGCTCTCAATGCAAAAGACATACTAATTTCCACATCACAGTTTTTGGTATTTTAGGAGCTGATGGAAAACAACAACAACAACAACAAAAACAATACAGAATATTTTAAAGCAGCCATAAATTAATCCAAGGAAATAGTTCTATTAACATTCTTGGCTTTGACTTTACTTAAGGAGATATCTGATAACTTCCCCTAAAAAAAAAAAAAATCTGAACAACAGAGAAAAGAGAATTTCCATACAGAACTGATATTTGTAAATATAGTGTGAAACCCAGAACTTGATAAAGCTTAATAGTATTACCTTTTTGGCACTTTCAGGACCTGATTCATCAAAGCGAAATCTGACAATTCTGAAATCTTTACAGTAAATAATTAACTCTGTTGGATTAAATTTCAATTTCTGGTTGGGACCCAGTACTTTCTGCTTCCTCTTGTGGTCATTTACTAAAACCGAAAAAAATAAAGAAAGAATGTGTAAAAATTCTTTCTTGTTACCCACTCTTTCATACATTTGAACAAATTATTACTGAAAATAATTAGGTTACCCACCACTCGAGAACTGCTTCTCTGGAATCTGTCATATTTGTCTACAATTTCTAGAGCTTTGGGAGATCGATTTTAACTTTGCTTTTGACCAGATTTTAAATGATCTTTGCACAAACCACCTAGACACATTTAATGCTTAAAATTTTAATTATAGAGAGGACAAATATTTAGAAAATACAAAAACCTATATGTGCTACATTTCCATTTAAAAATATGGAGCGCCTGGGTGGCTCCATGGGTTAAGTATCCACCTTTGGCTCAGATCATGATCTCACAGGTTTGTGAGTTTGTCAGCTATGCTGACAGCTCAGAGACTGGAGCCTGCTTCAGATTCTGTGTCTCCCTCTCTCTTTGCCCCTTCACTGCTCGTGCTCTCTCAAAAATAAATAAATGTTAAAAAAAAAATTTACTAACTTCCCTCACTTTCATTAATGTTCTTAGGACTGAAAAAAAGTGTATGTGGGGGGGAGGAGTAAACCTACAGAAATAAGATTCCAACCCAAGTATCTGATTCTGTAAGCAATATTTCCTGAGGAGAATCAGCTTTTATGGACTGAATAAAGACTACATACCTGTGACAATTTGCTCAATACATGTTAAAGGGACATCATGCTCACCAAGAAGAAGGTTTCTGTAATGGAATTTCTGAAATAAAAAATTATGTTCATGTTAAGTCTTTCCCCAATAACTTCAAATGGTAATAAGAGTCTTACTTTTAAATGTGATGAGAAACTGTGATGTCTATCCCTAAAAAGAACAAAAAGCTTTTGCCTGGAGAGCTAAGACAATTCTAATGATAGAGTATCTTAGAACACACTTCAGTCATAAAAAGGAGAAAGAAATGTATGCTATGCTCACATTCTCTCCACCTTTCTCTTCAAACTTTTAAATATGAAATGAAGTTAAATTGTACACTACAGTCATTATAATACCCAAGATATATAATATTGTCAATCACTTCACAGGCAACCATTTCTGATTTACTTGTCATTAAAATAATAAAGAAAAAGGGACTCTTAAGTCCTCAGATTTTGATTTTACAACGGAGAGTTCAGAAAATCACTCTTTAGAAAGTACTCTTTTTGGGGTGCCTAGGTGGGGCTCAGTCGACTGAGCGTCCAACTTCAGCTCAGGTCATGATCTCATGGTTTCTGAGTTCAAGCCCCACATCGGGCTCTGTGCTAACGGTTCTCCCTCTCTCTCTGCCCCTCTCCTACTTGTACTCTGTCTCTCTCTCTCTCTCAAAAATAATATACATTAAAAAAAAAAGAAAATAAACTCTTCTTAGAGTAGTAATTCTACTAGAAATAATCTTTAGGCAAACTATAGCTTGTTTTGTTTTTTTATTAACTTGTGAACAAACATTTTATACTCATTTTTAAACTCTGAACATAGTTGATACTATTAGCCTGCTGTCAGTAGAGCACTGGCTTATTTTGCCTATTAGTGGTATCAGATGTAAGCTATTTCAAGTATATGCATCTCACTTACAGTGAAGTCTGGGACCCGGAGATAAAAATGAAGCTAAAAACAAAGGGGAAAAACCTAGTCTACAGTCAAGTAAGCTAGTGTGTCTGCATACTGGTAACTGTAAATGCCTTTAGTCTAAATATACCTACAAATCTTGCAATAAACACACAAATATATAGTAACTATTTTGGTAAATTAATGAATGACTGTATAAATATACTTATCTAAAGACTTCAGTCAAAAGTTTACAATTACTATTCAATTAATATCCAAATATTTGAGTAAAGAATAATTACTATTATAAATAAAAATCCAGAGGATAAAAGTATTTAACACTTCACACACCAAAATAGAAGAGTTGAGGAAAAGTCCAAAATTTTCAAGTTAATCTAATGAACATCTGAACTTTTAAAAAACAAAATAATATGGAACTATTGTTTTTTAGTGAGACCATAAAATGGCAAGAAGGTGATTAAGAAAACTTTCATTCGTATTTTTCTTCATTCTAACTGTACTAGAAATTTTGAAATTTCAAACTAGAATTTGATGTTTCAGAAAAGGAATTAATTAGTTAAAAATACTAGGAAATCTATAAAATGTGAAGCACTTATACAATTCTTTCCTAAATAATTAGATTTTTCTCTTTACAACTAGTAAAAAAAGGATATCTTCACTTTTAAAAGCAGTTTAAGATGTGGAAGAAAGGAAATAAGATAAAAATCAAGGTGACTCACAACCATCTTACTACTTCTATTCCTCAAGTCCCAACATTCTTCTTAAACTTTACTTTGAATTTTAATATAATACATTCCCAACATTGTTAATCACTTAATGCTTTTATTACAATTTTCCATACCCGTGCTTTATGGAATTCTATGCACAGCTTAGGGTCAAATCCTTGATACAATTAAACAGCACACAAATAAAACACACCTGTAATGGCATTGGATCATCCGTAATAAAGGAAATTTTGAAGTTACTGCAGATCAGCTTTCCCCACAAATCGTACTGACTTGTGTCCGTGGCAATGCATTTTCTCACAAAGTTGACTTCATTTACGACAATTTCTCCTTTTAAAAAAGAAAAATACTGCGTGAGCTACAACTATACCATAAAATGTCTATAGTCACTGTATGGCCTACAAGGACTACTCCCTGATAATGACAGTAAGAAGGGGCGTTGAAAGCTTATAGGTGCCAGGGACCATCGGTGCTTCCATCTTCGTAACGGTACCAGTAACAGCAAAGGACTGCCCCCCATTTATAAGATACAGAAACTGAGACACAAAGAGCTTAGGGGTCTGAGACGGTTCAATCAGAAAAAGCTGAAATTGAGCCTGCATTCTTTAATACTATGTGATACTGCCTTCCATTGTCATTTATTGAAAGGCATTCTGGAGACGAAATAAACTACACTCCTTCAGAGTATTACTGGATGGAATATTAGAGTATTACTGGATGGAATATTTGTGTTTTATTAACATGTAAATGTAACTTTACATCCCAAACCAATGTCCTTTGATTCCTTTTCTAAGGGATGAGAAACAGAGTTTGGGTTTAACCTCAAAATTAATAATGCAATCTATTATTGGTAAATAGGGTTCAGGATGGCAAGCCTCAAAATTAATAATGCAATCTATTATTGGTAAATAGGGTTCAGGATGGCAAGGTAGGAAGATCCAGAATTCATCTCCTCTCATGGACACAGAGTTTATAGCTACATATAATTTCCTGTTAAAAAAAAAAAAGCTAAAGGTGGGGTCTCTGGGTGATTCAATTGGTTAAGCGTCCGACTTTGGCTCAGGTCACCATCTCATGGTTTGTGAGTTCGAGCCCACATTGGGCTCTCTGCTGTCAGTGCAGAGCCTGCTTGGTATCGTCCGTCTTCCTTTCTCTCTGCCCTACTCCCACTTGCATGCATGCATGCGCTCTCTCAAAACTAAACATTAAAAAAAAAAATTTAAAAACCCCAACAACGCCTGAAGGCTGAGTGATGGCTATACATTGCGCGAATGAGAACTAAACCATAAAGAAGCAGGTAGGAGAGGGTGGGGTATGGTGACCACGACGAGGATGGAACTCAAAACCCAGAGGTTCTCCCTGAAGAGTAAAGAGTTCAAATGTTACACATCATGCATCCCAAGTATAAGGCATACCTGAGAGACAAGACCCCAAAACACTTAAGTAACTCTGAAAACTAATGAGGCTTGTGTCCCAAGACCCATTAAGACCACAGAGATCTGAACTGCCCTTAAAAGGCTCAAACACTTAGACTCCCCCACCTGAAGCCCAAGTCAGAGGCAGCCAATGGTGCCCAGACTTAATGTAAAGGAGGATCACCTGCTTATATTAAAGTGTTGGCCTGAAGGCCACACACTCATCTAGGAGACTGCTGCAACATTCTCCCAAAACAGAGACTGGTGGGCACCATTTTTGCATACTCCCTTTGCTGTGCTCCACAGCACCAGTATCTCTCAGAAGAGAGCTTTTACACACCTCTGGTGCCCCAAAAATTGTGGCTGCCAACTAGGGAATGTCTCTTGATCACCTGGCTCTGGAAGCCAGGGGAGCTTACATTCTTGGTCCCACGCGACTATAATGGTCGGTGTTCCCCAGAAAGAAGCACATGCCCCTGCTTGGAGCCCTGATTTTTGTGACTGCTGCCAGGGGACAGCTCTCCATCAACTGGCTCTGGTAGCCAGTGGGATTTACACGTTTAGGTCTCACAGGACTGTAACCAGCAGAGAAAGAGTTCTTCAACAGCTGCCATCCTCAGAGCACAGCAAGAGGCGACAGACCCAGGAACATAGTCTTTCTGTGAAGGAGGAACCATTAGCTAATCATCACAACTATGGCCTGAGAGGCAGGTTTCTAGTTATGCACACATCCAGGGTCTCACTGTAATTTTTTCCAGAGACCTTGGAGGGTGGGCGCTGTCTTTGCCTACATCCTCTGCAGCACTCCAGAGCATCAGTGTCTCTTAGTGGGGAGCTTTACACGCCTCTGGTGCCCTGGTTTTTATGTCTGGAGCCCCAGTTTTTGCAGCTGCTGCCCGAGGACATCCCTTGATCACCTGGCTCTGGTGGCTGGGGAGGGTTTACATTTCTGGGTCCCATGAAACTGTGGCAATTGGAGAGATGGTTCTTGGCAGGCTACTAGCCCTAGGGTACTGTGGAGTCAGGAGACAGGCACAACCTCCCAGTCTTTCTATGAAAGAGGCCTCTCTGCTTGTGCTAGAGCCTTGGCCTGAGGGGCTGGTTTCAGGTTTGGCATACAGTTAGTGGTCTACAGAACTGCTCTCTAAGAAAGCGGGCTGTGGGGGCCATCTTGATGTTCTCCCTCTGTCTTTCTTCAGCTTGCCAGTGTCATCCAAAAAGTGCTTATTCACTTGTCTAGAGCCCCAATTTTTGCGACTGCTACTCAGGGAACACCTCCAAATCTTCTGGCTCTGGTGGCCAGTAGGGCTTACACTTATGGTCCCACAAGACTATATATATTTGCATGTCTTAAAAAGTTGATGCCAGACCATTTGGCTTCTGGTCAGCCGGAATCTAGGTGCTGAGATCCTCCCCTTTGGAACACTGACAGGTATGGCACATCCTAAACTACTGGGAGCTATTAAAAATATAATAGGCTGCTTGCACAAGTGCAACAGTTTGCAAGACAACAAAGAGCTGGGATCGGGTTGAACAATAAGGTTAATTTCCTACACAAGACCTCTCCTTCAAGACTGGGAGAGGTAGTTGTTTCATCTACTGTATAGAAACCAACACAGAGAGTCAAGGAAAATGAAGAAACAGAGGAATATGTTCCAAATGAAAGAACAAGATAAAACCTCAGAGACAAAACTTAGTTAAATAGAGATAAGTAATTTACCTGATAAAGAGTTCAAAGTAATGGTCATAAAGATGCTCATCAAACTGCGAAGAAGAACACATGAACACAATGAGAACTTCAACAAAAAAGATGGAAGCTGTAAGAAAGTACCCAACAGAAGTCACAGAACTGTTGAACACAATAACTGAACCAAAAATACCCCCAGGAGGTTCAACAATAGATGAAAAAGAAGAACGAATCAGTCAACTCAAAGGCAAGGCAGTAGAACCCGCCCAAATCAGAACAGAAAAAGAAAAAAGAATGGAAAAAGTGAGGACAGCTTAAAGGCCTTGCTATACAACATCAAATGGCTAACATTTACATCACAGGGTTCCCAGAAGGAGAAGAGAAAGGGGCAGAAATCTTGTTGGAAGAAATAATGGCTGACAATTTTGCTAACCTGGAGAAGAAAATGGACATCCACATCCAGGAAGCTCAGAGAGTTCCCAATAAGAGGAACCCAAAGAGACCCATACCAAGACACATTATAATTATAATTTTAAAAGATAAAAACAAGGATGGAATATTAAAAGCAACAAGAGAAGGAGCGCCTGGGTGGCTCAGTTGGTTGAACATCTGACTTCAACATCTGACTTTGGTTCAGGTCATAATCTCACAGTTCCTGAGTTCAAGCCCTGCACTGGGCTCTAAGCTGTCAGCACGGAGCCTGCTTTGCATCCTGTCTCCCTCTCTCTCTTTGACTCTCTCTGACAAGAGAGAAATAACTTGCTATATACAAGGGAAACCCCACAAGGCTATTGGACCTTTCAGCAGACACTGCACAGGCCAGAAGAGAGGACACCATATATTCAAAGTGCTGAAAATTCTTTTGACCTAGAATACTCTACACAACAAAATAATTGTTTAGTGTGAGTAAAAAATTTTCCAGACAAGCAAAAGCTAAAGAAGTTTATCACCACTAAACTGGCTTTACAAGAAATGTTAAAGGGACTTCTTTAAGCTGAAAAGAAAGGGCACTAATTAATAACAAGAACACATATGAAAGAATACATTTCACTGGAAAAATAAACACATAGTAAAGGCAGGGGATTAATTATTTTTTGGTAGTAGATTAATTACTTCTAAAGCTACTAAGAAGGTTAAAAGGCAAAAGTAATAAAAGGAATGAAAACTGCAATATTTAGGGGCGCCTGGGTGGCTCAGTCGGTTAAGCATCCGACTTCAGCTCAGGTCATGATCTCATGGTCTGTGAGTTTGAGCCCCACGTCAGGCTCTGTGCTGACAGCTCAGAGCCTGGAGCCTGCTTCGCATTCTGTGTCTCCTCTCTCTCTGCCCCTCCCCCATTTGTGCTCTGTCTCTCTCTCTCAAAAATAAATAAATGTAAAAAATTAAAAAAAAAAGAAAACTGCAATATTTAGTCATGGGATACAGAAAATAAAGAGATATAAAATGTGACATCAAAAACATAAAATGTAGGTGGGAACAGTAATAATGTTGAGCTTTACAATGGAATCAAACTTAAGTTGTTATCAACTTAAAATAGACTGTTTACAGATAGAAGCTGTTATATGCAAGCCTCATGGTAACCACCAATCAAAAACTATAGCAAATACACAAAAGATAAAGAGAAAGGAATATAAGGATACCACTAAAGAAAGTCATCAAACCACAAAGCAAAACAGCAAGAGAAGAAAGGAACAGAGGGGACCTACAAAAACTGCCAGAAAACAATTTAACAAAATGGCAATATATACATACCTCTCAGTAATTACTTTAAATGTAAATGGACCAAATGCTCTGATCAAAAGATACAGAATGGATGAATGGATAAAAAAACAAGACCCACGTATACACTACCTAACACAGACTCACAGACTGAAAAAGAAGGATGGAACAAGGGATTTTCCATACAAATATAAACCAAAGGTGGAGTAACCCTACTTATCTCAGACGAAATAGACTTTAAAACAGACCGCCATAACAAAGGGTTTTACATAATGATAAAAAGGTCAATCCAACCAGAAGATATAATACTTGTAAATACTTCTGCATCCAACATAGGAACACCTAAATATATAAGGAAAATATTAACAGTCCTCTAGGAAAAAATAAGACAGCAATATAGTAACAGCTGGGGACTCTATTATTGCCAATAAATTGGCTCAAACACCAAAACCAGACAAGAATGCCATAGAGGAAGAAAATTACAGACCGATATCCCTGATGAGCACAGACGCAAAAATCCTCACCAAAATACTTGCAAACTGAAAAACTCAACAATAATACATTAGAAGGACCATACACCATGATCAAGTGGGATTCACTCCAGGGATGCAAGGATGGTTCACCATCTCCATACCAGTCAATGTGATACACCACACTAACAAACTGAAGGATAAAAATCATATGATTATCTCAACAGATGCAGAAAAAGAATCCGACAAAGTTCAACATCCATTTATGATAAAAACTCTCAACAAAGCAGATACAGAGGCAAACATAATAAAAGCCATATATGACAAGCCCACATCATACTCAACTGAAAAACTGAAAGCTTTTCCTCCAAAATAAAGAACAAGACAGGGATGCATACTCTTGCCACGTTTATTCAATGTAGTACTGGAACTCCAAGCCACAGCGATTAGGTGAGAAAAAAAAATAAAAGTCAAAAACTGTCACTATTTGCAGATGGCATGATAGGTATACATATATATTAAAAAACACCTTAAAGATTTCATCAGAAAGCAGCTAAAACTATAATAAATTCAGCAAGATTGTGGCATACAAAATCAATACACAAATATCTGTTACATTTCCAAAGACTAATAATGAACTATCAGAAAGAGAATTAAGGAAACAATCTTATTCATGATTATATCATACAGAATAAAATATCCAGAAATAAATGTAACCAAGGAAGTTAAAAACTTACATATTGAAAACTATAAGATATTAACGAACAGAACTGAAGATGACACAAATAAATGGAAAGGTATCCCATGTCCATGATTGGAAGAATTAATATTTTTAAGATGTCCATATACCCAAATATACAAATTCAATGCAATCTCTATCAAAATTCCAGTGGCATTTATCAAAAAAATAGAACAATCTTAAAATCTGTATGTAACCATTAAAGACCCCAAACAGCCAAAGCAATCCTGAAAAAGAACAAAGCTGAAGGTGTGATGCTCCCTGACGTCAACCTATATTACAAAGCTAAAGTAATTAAAATAACATGGCACTGGTAAACAGACACACAGATCAGTGGAACAGAATAGACAGCCCAGAAATAAACCCACACATACATGATCAATTAATTTATAACAAAGAAGCCAAGAATATACACTGGACAAAGGACAGTCTCCTTAATAAATGGTGTTTAGAAAATTAGATAGCCAGGCCACCTGGGTGGCTCAGTCAGCTGAGCATCTGACTCTAGATTTTGGCTTAGGTCATAATCCAGGGTCGTGGGATTGAGCCCTACATCGGGCTCCACACTGAGCGTGCAGCCTTCTTAAGATACTTACTCCCTCTGTCCCTCTTCCACACTCAACTGCTCTTAAAAAAAAAAATTTTTTTTTAAAAGAAAGAAAATTAGTGAAATGCTAGAGAATGAAACTGAACATCTTACATCATACACGACAATTAACCTAAAATGGATTAAAGGCTTGAATATAAGACCTGAAACCATAAAACTCCTAGAAAAAAACATAGGTTGTAAACTCCTTAACACAGGCCTTGGTGATCATTTTTTTTTTTAATTTTTTTTTTAACGTTTATTTATTTTTGAGACACAGAGACAGAGTATGAGCAGGGGAAGGGCAGAGAAAGAGGGAGACACAGAATCTGAAGCAGGCTCCAGGCTCTGAGCCGTCAGCACAGAGCCCGATGCGGGGCTCGAACTCACAGACCGTGAGATCATGACCTGAGCCGAAGTCGGCCACTTAACAGACTGAGCCACCCAGGCGCCCCTGGTGATAATTTTTTAAATCTGACAGCGAAAGCAACAAAACCAAAAACAAACAAGTGGGACTACATCAAACTAAAGAGCTTCTGAACAGCAAAAGAAACGGTCAACAGAATGAAAAGGCAGCCTACTGAATGAAAGAAAATACTTTCGAATTATATATATGAGGCTAACATCCAAAATATATCAATAACTCACACAATCCACAGCAAAAAACAAAACCGAACCAGATTTAAAAAACGGGCAGAAGGTCTGAACAAACATTTCTCCAGAGAAGACATACAGATGGCCACCAGGAACATGAAAAGATGCTCTACATCATTTATCATCAGGGAAATGCAAATCAAAAGTACAATGAGATATCACCTCGCACCTGTTGAAATGGCTATTATCAAAGAGATTAGAAATAACAAGTGTTGGCAAGGATGTAGAAAAAAGGTAAATCCTTGTACACTATTGGTGAGAATGTAAATTGGTGCAGATACTATGGAAAACAGTATAAAGGTTCCTCGAAAAATAAAAATAGAACTATCCTATGATCCAGCAGTTCCGCCTCTGTGTATTTATCCAGGGAAAATGAAAATATAACTTGAAAAGATATTTGCACCCACATGTCACTGCAGCATTATTTACAACAGCCAAAATATGGAAACAATTTAAGTGTCCATCAACGGATAAATGGATAGAGAAGATGTGATACACACACACAGACACAGACACACACTGGAAAACTATTCAGTTGAAAAAGAAAATGAAAATCTTGCCATTTGCAACAACATGCATGCACCTTGGGGGCATTATGCTAAGAGAAATAAGTCAAAGACAAATATTGTATAATCTGTTTTATAAAAGGAATCTAAAAAACAAATAAACAAGAACAACCCAAGATCTTAGTACAGAGATTATTTTGCCAGAGGTGGAAGATAGGAGAAATGGGTGAGAACTACTTTTTGTTTTTGTTTTTTTAAATAAATGGCATTTAAAATTTTTTTTTAATGTTTATTTATTTTTGAGAGAGAGAGACAGACAGACAGAGTGCGAGCAGGGGAGAGACAGAGAAAGAGAAGGAGATACAGAATCCAAAGCAGCTCCAGACTCTGAGCCATTGACACAGAGCCTGACGTGGGGCTCGAACCCACAAGGGTGAGATCATGACCTGAGCCGAAGTCGGACATCCAACCAACTGAGCCACCCAGGCGCCCCTAAAAATTTTTTTAAAATAAGGTATATTCCACAAACCCAAAGTGAGTTTCCCTCTGTACTCAAATTTTCACTTAGCTGGCAATAAAACTTTAAAATATAGTTTTAGAGTTAAAAGGGAAGATTAAAGAAAGAAACATAAGAGGACATAACAAAATTTACAAAGTGCTTTGAAAGGAATTTAAAGCATGGTCATCATTAAAATAAACCTTAATTTTAAGATCCAAAACTCAACTAGACCCAGGGACGTCTTTAAGCAATCCATCTCCAGAGTCAATGACAAGAGACAAGAGAGGGTACTGATCTACTTCATCTATACTATCATTATAAAAACCTTAACAGTGGTGGGTAGAACCACCTGTTTGCGGACAGGCCCCAAATACTTACCAACTCAAGAATGCAACTGTAGTCTCAAAATGATCTTTCTCTCAACAAAACTAATGTTATAATAAATTTGAATTGCAAAAACTTTTGTACTATAAATGCGTAAGACTATTTTAAGAACAGCAACCTAACATTCACTTGAGGATTTAACTGCAATTTAGTCATGTCGAATTCTCAGCTTCTACCATTTGAGTAACTGTCCATCCTGAAGACAAGCCTCCTTCACATAGCCTGTGAGGCCCTGTGCCCCCCACCCTCTACCACTGTCCTCCTCTCTCTCGTGCCACAGTGCCCTTTTAATCCTTCCTAGGGATCCTACTTCTTCCATCAGATGGAGTCTTCACACATGTTCTTCCCATTTCCTGGAATATTCTTTTCTTCTCCCTTAGCCTTTTTCTCAGGAATGCCCTTTTTTTTTTTTTTAAATCTCCCCGACTAGATTAAATCCCTTAATCCTAGCATCATACGTTTGTAATTCCTAGCATTTACACTGCTACCGTTATATACATATGTACGTGTGTGTGTGTGTATATATATATATATATATACATATATATATATATTTTAAAATCATTGCCTGTCCCACCCTCAGGATCTTATACTTCATGAGGGTAGAAGATGGACTGATTTTTCTTCAATGCTGAAATTTCAGTTCCTAGACAAATGCCTAGGACAAGGTAGGTTTCTACTGAATGAGTGCTGAACATGTGAATGAATTAAATTACTTTACTGCTCCTGGTTCACCAGGCAACTACCACCAATGGAGGAGAAGGTGCTCCAGACAGAACAGAAATCAGGAATTTAATATGGCCAAGCAGCCAAGAGGGTCAGGAGATAAACTGGGTGAGAACCTTACACGAAGCTAGAAAAAAAAAGGCCCAGAACTGCTACGCTTGCCTACCACATGCACAGAGAGCTATAAAATCTACCAATGAGAGTTTCTCAACATTTTTCCTATTTGATTCTTTCAACAACCCATAAGGTATGACAGATAAGGGACTTGGACCTAAAGAAGTTATATCGCTTTCATAAGATTTAAAAAATAGAGGGGGTGCCTAAATGACTCAGTTGGTTAAGCACTGGACTCCTGATTTTAGCTCAGGTCATGATCTCGGTTGTGAGATCCAGTCCCACGTTGGGCTCCGCATTGAGCATGAAGCCTGCTTAAGAGTCTCTCTCCCTCTCTCTCTCTCTCTCTCTGTGTCCCTCTCCCTGCTCACTCGTGCTCTCTCTCTCTAAAAATAAAATATATAATATGTATGTATATATATTTTAAACTAGTAAGAAGTAAATTTTCAATATTTATTACTCTATGCTTACATAAAATGAAACGTACTGTATCTAACTATAGGAAGCACAAAAACAGAACTAAAGATTCAAAGTACTACTCTTAACTGGATTCTAGTGAGAAAAAAATTTGAAAAGACAAAAATATACCACTGAAACTCATTAAATAATTCCAACACATAAAATTTAAATCTTCCATAGCTCCTCAAATCCAACGCTTTCCAATATCTGAATGTGAGTTAGTGAATATTTGACCTTTCCTCCCACCAAGAAATCTTAGCTACCAATTATAGATGGCCCTTAACTTGAAAAGTAAAAAAAAACAAAACAAAACAAAACAAAAAAACCCAACAACCCTGGGTTAACTGTTATTCACAGTTCTCGGTTCTCGGTTCTCGCAGTTAGATGTTGCTCCTGTGTTACTCCTGTAACACTGACTTCTTCATAGTAAGACTACTGGCTCACAAAGTATAACCTACTTCAATCACCTCACGCCACTCTTCTTAACTAGCCAACTCATCTGCTCGAAGACTGTCCAAACAATGCTACAAAAATTTATTCAGTTGTAACGCTCAAGACTCATACATATTTCTTATGAACATTATATTCAAAAGTTTACTTAAAAAAAATAACTACACCACAGCATTTTAGGTTCCTGAGAAGGGGAGAGGATGTGATAATGGCTAGAAAGAGACCGAGGTCTTACGGGACAGGACATGGCAGCTTCACTAGTACCATCGGTCAATTGTATTTATGATGCACACGCTCGAGGACAGCCCTTCTTCTCTAGCAACATGATTCTCTTACTGACGGCACAAATGTAAATGTCAAGCCCATGAATGCAGTGAGAATGACACAAAGATAAAAAGAGAATACATTTAATGAGTCCAGCCCATGCACCAAGGCCAGCCCTGGTTTTTGTAAGTAACATTTTGCTGAAACATATCCATGCTTGTTTGTTTGTGTATTTATTATCTATGACCCCTTTCATGGACAAAGGCAGAGCTGCTTGCAAAAGAGACTTTACAGCCTGCAAAGTAAAAACATTTACTGTCTGATACTTTATAGAAAGTCTGCCTACCCCTGTGCTAGACGTGGTTACTTAAGTGAGAACTCTCAATATACACAGATGGATGCAGACATAAAGAGATGTGTATATGCTTGGGTTAGTAATACACTTGCATATTTTCTACTCTGTCCCCTCCAGGCCTAAAAGCACAGTTAGCACACAGGTCCCAGTGTTTAAAGACCATTCTCCAGTAGAAGGAACTAGGGCTTCTTGCAAAAAAGAGCTAATTCCAGGGCCAAGGCAGAGAAAACAAAAGTGGTTGGGAGTCTCTGGTAGTTCCAGAATGCCAGAAAGGAAGAAAGGAGAACAGGGTGTGTGTGTGTGTGTATGAGGGAGGACATTTCAAAAGGATACAGGCACTAACACAAAAGAATTCATCAGTCCGTCAGTAAAAATGGAGAAACTGTCAGACTTAAAGACACAAAGGAGACGTAATGACTAAATGCAATACGGTATTCCAGATGGCATCTTTGAACAAGTAATGGACATCAGTGGATTTAACAAGGTTATGTAAGATATTAACATTAGGAGAAGTTAGGTGAACAGTATATGTTAACTATCTGTACTCTTATACAACTCTTTTATAAATCCAAGTTTATATAAAAATAAAACTGAGAAAAAACTGGACAAAAATTAGAAAAGTACAACAACAACAAAAGTAGAATAGGTGGACTCTGGGCTATGGTCTTTTAAGGAAACTTAAGTGTCACACAGCTCTGAGAGCAGAAAATGGGAATGAGCTCTTGGGAGAGGAAGAGAAGTAGGGCGGGATGGGGCAGGGGAAGAAAGGAGGGCACTTCTGGGGAGATGCTCTATTTGGGTCTTACTATTATAAACATATAATTAAGTGTCAAGTTAACCTGGCTTGAGTTTTACTTGATGACACTAAATTATGTTCACATGGAACCAGTCTTTAAAATGGTTGGATCATGTAGCATGGCTGTCTGCTCTCATGATAATTTTCTGCTCACACTTGGTAAGAAAGAAGTAACACTGGGTAGGAGCTGTTAAAGCTACTGCATGTAAGGCAGTCCTGTGGGCCACAACACTAGCTTACAGACAGGAAAGAAAAAGATACAAAATGGCCTCTTCCTAGAGAGGACAGATACATAGATAGAAGAATACTGGATTGTCCTTGCTGTGTCTTAAATTAGTGACCCTTAGGAAAAAAACCACCTAAGGAAAGCTTCAAAACTCCAGGAGACCATGAAGTTTTCCCAGAGACCGTGCTCCTGCACTTATCAGGTGGCAGAGCCATGCTGTGCTGGATGGCTTGCACTGGCTCAGGAGAACCATGGAGTTCCTCCTCCCCCAGCTCTCTGCTCCCAAGTTGACAGCCTGCAATCAGTCCTGGTGGGACGGTTTTCACAACCAAGCACTTTTCAGTACACCACTGGAGGGAAGCCACAGGGAGGCCTCATGGAAGATAAAGTAGGAAATTTGTTTCACTGTGGGGTAAGCAAAAAGCACCACAGAAAAAGCTATCTAAATCAGAAGACGATGGGTCAAGAGTTTTTACTACCACCTGGGAAGGAATCAAGAAATCATCACAATTTGTTTTCTTAAGACCCTTCCATCCATAAAAATAAATAAGAAAAGAAATATAACTACAATTAATTAATCTCCAAAAATGGTATAGCTAAGTTTTTAACTTCCAGAAAACCAAAGAATTTCATATTATCTTTCATGATACCTTACACATTCGGAAAAACAATACATGTTTGACGAATAAAAATTAATTTTCTTAGACATTTTATCTTGGAAAATAGTTTAAGACAAAACACCTTACCGTGTAGAGTGACTAATTAACCTATAGAATGTATTTAGGCCCAAAGCAGAATTCAGTATATGGCTTTACATATGGTGACCGGCTGTCTGAAACTGAGGGGAGTCTCAGCATGCTAGACTTTCAGCACTAATACAGGACAGTCACAGGCAAAGTAGGACCAGTTGTTACCTTAGCTTAGAGCTAAGTATATATATATGTATATTTTAAACTAGTAAGAAGTAAATTCAGGGATTAAAGTGGCCTAAAAATTATTAAGGGAGGCTGAAACTATACAGAAGACGAACACAAAACATCTGAAGCTGTCATGGATACTAAGTCCAGTTTTGCAGGTCACGCAATACAAAAAACCATGTAATCAAGTAGCACGTCCAATAGATGGCACCCACAACGTGGACTGAAGGACGGTTAGAAGTACAGACCCTGGAAAGAAACCAGAAGAAAATCTTGAAGGCAGAAGAAGACTGAGATAGAGAGAACATGTGATAACAACAGTAACAAATGCCTACACAAGCAATCAGGCATTTGGGAGAGA
The DNA here is from genome assembly GCA_030068075.1 of Paguma larvata. Lineage (NCBI taxonomy): Eukaryota > Metazoa > Chordata > Mammalia > Carnivora > Viverridae > Paguma > Paguma larvata. The sequence goes on along the minus strand of CM057827.1, from coordinate 121,142,344 downwards.
GAAAGGAAGCAGCCTGACCAAAGGGAGTATCAACACTGGGAAAGGTCAGCACAGGTCAGCAAGATGGAGTGTTAGCAAATTACAGAGGTTATAGAATTTGGACTTTTATCCTGGGTAAGCAGGATTTTACCTGTGCAGGTTCATGAAGAGTTTCTGAGCAGGGGCTAAGGTACAAAGAGACTGGTGGTCAGAAGTGAGGAAGCGAGTAACAAAATGTTGGCTTATGATACTGCGGTAGCAGCCTAAGGACGACAGCTCTGAAAGTTCTACAGGTGAGGGACAAACACAATGGTTCCATGGTTCACTCTCCAAAAAGAGTTACAAGTCCTTTGGGGCTTTCAAAAGCAACGTATGTATGAATTAAAATACTATAAAGATCAGTCTACAATCATCTCTAAAGCCTATCTACAAAAAGGTATTAAAAAACAACACAAAGAGGTGCCTGGGTGTCTCAGGTGGTTAAAGCATCCGACTCTTGATATTGGTTCAGGTGATGATCTCACAGTTTGTGGGACTGAGCTCCGAGCTGGGCTCTGCACTGACAGTATGGAGCCTGCTTAGGATTCTCTCTTTCTCTACTCCTCCCCTGCTCATGCTAGCTCATACACCTGCTCTCTCTCTCTCAAAATAAACAAACTAAAAAATAAAAATAAAAAACAACACAAAACATAAAGCACTTAAAAGAAAAAGTGGACCATTAAGGGAATTACAATGCAAGCGAAGACATAAGAATTACAGTGAGGCAGAAAACAAAAACAGTAGATAAAACAGGTCTAAACAGTGAATATGTAAATAAATAAATAAATAAATAAATAAACAAGACATCCACCCAACAATGGCTATTTTCATTTTCCAGATGGCCCATGGTCGTATGCTTTTCTGATCCGATTACAAAAGACTCAGACAATGAGTGCATTCATTATCGATCTAACAGTTAATCTCAATGCTGAAAAGCCCTGTTGGCATTACAGATGGGAAGGGGAAAGAGCTGAGCTGACACACAGCCTTAGCATAGTGGCCGCAGCTTTGCACAGTAGCTGAGGCTTAGCAGGCACTCAAGATGCAGAGCAGAAGTCATTTCCTGACACCCTCCCTCCAAAAATCTCACTAAGGTGACTCTCCTCTGAGCCTTCATAGCCTCTGCTCTCCAGAAGCATCTCCCCCAGTAAACAGAAACTGTCTAACAGCAGGACCCCAACTTTTTTTTAGCTTTTTATTCCTCTGTCAAACAGTGTGAAACATACATTCTCAATACCTGCTGAACGATTAACTCATTACTATTAGCCATAGCGTTTCAAGGCATCCTCCCTCCCATCCCAGAGTTAGAAGAGAAAAAAGGCCATCAAGCCCACCTACTGCAAATCCCACAACTTCACGACAAAGCCACTGGCATTCCAGCAGCCACTGCTTTGGCACAGCCAGTGACAGGAAGTCCACTGCCTCCCATGACAGTCCATTTTCTGGCAGCTGAAATTCAAAGTTGCTCCTCAAGTTGGGTCAAAATCTGTCACTGGTGTGGAAAGGGCACAGCCAAGGACAGAGCTCTTTTTACTTCACTAGAGAACTTCTAGGCGGACATCCAATCTGCCCTCCCTCCAGTTACAAAGCATAAACCTACCGCAATGTCACCAGTATGGTCAGGTAGATCCTGCTGCGTAGTGGTTCAAGGCCCAGGCTGGGAGTTGGGCTCAGAATTCTGGCTCTGCCCTTGCTAGCTGTGCAATGCTGGGCAAGTTACTTAACATGTGCAACTATAGTTTTCTCATCTGTCACATGAAGATAAACTGGTGCTTCCTTGATAACAGCTGTTATGAGGAATAACCTGGAAACTATATGTTAGTTAAGGATCTTAGCCGAAACTGTCAGAAATGTGCCTGGAGTCAGCTGAGCAAAAAGAATTCTGTGGCTTTTGTGTTAGCTGGACCTCAAGGAAAGTGAAGCCTAGGAGCTTTAACACTTTCAGAAGTCTCCCTCAGTGCTGTGACTCTGCCTCTAACATGTGATTTCTCTCTTTGGGGCAGGCTTTCTGAACTACGGTCACTGGAAGAATTACCAAAAAGGATCTCTCTGCTTAGTACCAATCTGAAAATATCCAGAGGCAGAACTGCGCCCATTCTTGCAGTCTGGGATAGGTGATTATCTTTGCTGGCGACACTAGAACCCAAGGCTGTGTGGGGATTGGGAAGACTGAGGTGTCAAAAGAGAGAGGGTGCATTTTTCAGAAGACAGTGAGGGGAGCCTGGGTGGCTCAGTCAGTTGAGCGTCCAACTTCGGCTCAGGTCATGATCTCACAGTTCACGAGTTTGAGTCCCACACTGGGCTCTGTGCTCGCAGCTCAGAGCCTGGAGCCTGCTTTGGATTCTGTGTCTCTCTCTTCCTCTGTCCCTCTCCAGCTCATGCTCTGTCTCTCTCTCTCAGAAATGAGTAAACATTGAAAAAAAAAAAAAAAAAAGAAGACAGTAAAAAGACTCCAAGGCACACAAAATTAACGATGTTCTCTGTATAAGTGCTCATTAAATTGCACCTATGATATTATGAAAACCTCATCAAGTTCAGATTCCACAAATTAGGTATACTACAAAACAATTCAGGCAACCAACACAGAATTCTTAACCTTCTTTATTTTATTAACTTAAAAACTCCTTTAAAGACACAGCTACTGTCACCATCATTTAACAGAACATACCTACACCAAAGAAGCTGAAAGAACAAAATCCCAGAACACAGGACAATCCTCTAAATCAATTTAGCTCAGGGCATTGGGTGGATCAGTCGGTTAAGCAACTGACTCTTGACTTTGGCGCAGGTCATGATCTCCTGTTGGGGAGTTTGAGCACAGCACTGGGCTCTGCACTGACAGTGCAGAGCCTGCTTGGGATTCTCTGTCTCCTTTCTCTCTGTCCCTCTCCCACTTGTGTTCTCTCTCAAAAATGAATAAACTTAAAAAAAAAATCAATTTAGCTCTATGGAAAAAAGCTGCATTTTCTTAATTTTCTCAATTTGACCAAGAGCTGGTAAATACTTCATCCAGGTCTGAGGCTAGCCAGACTCTGGAAAACAGTGATATAGGTCACAATCTTCCACCTTGTCCACAGGCCTTGCTGTGATCTAGGCACACTACTACTCCAGCACTTTCCCCATCTAGTACTAAGTCAGGTACCCAATAGGTACTCAGATGTTCAGTGAACTGCCTCACTAGTCCAGCAACTATCCAAAGATATGAACATAGTCTAACAGTACTTGGTCTTAACAAATATATGCAGGAACATACATACACACATAATCATTTAAAAATTCAAATCTCCCTATTTTCAAAAGGACTGGGGTGATTTTACACATACACAATCATTAAAAGAACAAGATTCCTGTAATGCTGGGAAGATGAAGAGAAAGCCTAGACAAAGCCAGCTGCTTTGATAAGGCACTGTATTTCAATTCCAGGCTTAGATAATAATTCTCTTAAGAAGTGTGGCTCTGAGAGACAGCAGAAACACATGGCATAAGACAGTCTTCCTCTGACTACTGAATCTGAGAGTTGGTCTGAGCGTGTACATGGCCATGGTAACAATTTAAGCTGGTGTTCTGAGGGGTTCTTTCCTTCTTAAAGTTTATTTTGAGAGAGAGAGCAGCATGTGAGTGGCAGAGGGGCAGAAAGAGAGGGAAAGAGAGAATCCCAAGCAGGCTCCTTGCTATCAGCACAGAGCCTGATACAGGGCTTGATCTCAGGAAGCGTGAGATCATAACCCTAGCTGAAACAGGGTCAGAGGCTGAACCAACTGAGCCACCTGCTGCCCCTAAGGGGTTCTTTCATTTAGTCATTCACTCAATCAACATCTCAATGCACTATGCTAGACAACAGAGCCACAAAGCTAAATTAAGTACAACCTCCATCTCAAGGAAGCTCATGAACCAGGCAAACTGAAAATCACTAGCATAAAACACAATCTAAATTAAGTGACCAGTGTCTTCTATTTTCTTCATTTAATAAAAGTGAAGATCATTTTAACTTTAGCCTTGTTAAGTTCCAACACAGCACACAATAACTGCACACAAACAACTGATTTTGTGTCTGATTTTCATCTGCTTATAAACGTTCAAACATCGGGCATCTCAAGTAGGATATCCTTGAGTCCAAGGCACTATGCCCAAGCATAACATGCAATACTGTATCTCTGAACAATTCCTTCTTGTTCTGTGTGCCTGTGTAAAGCCACAGGTGACGTGGCCAAGTTTTCTCTTGGCTTCTAACTGTAATGAAGGCAAGAAGTGTACTATTAAGCCCTCTTCGTAAAAGCCTTAACCTAGCCCATTTAGATCACCAATGCCTCAGTTACTTTCCAACTGTCTTCCAGATTTCACAGGTAGAGTAACAGGATGCAGGCCAACGAAGGAGCAACAGAGGTTCTAGTGATGGTCAGATATGTCGCTCAAGAGGAAAAGCAGGGAAGAGAGACCACAACGGGGTGGCCACACAGAAACTGGGAAGTGTGTGGGAAGGCCAAGATGAGAAAGTAAGAACAGAACGGGTGAGGAAGGCAGGCAAAAGACATACTAACCTACGATGGGCTAAATGTTTTGTAAGAAATAGGTTAGCTGCAAACAGAACCCAGGGTACCAGAGCCATCACATAAGTGTACCCAGAGCCAATGCGAGAAAAAATAACACGAATTAGACTATCCAGATTTAGCTGCCCTTTATAGGACAAGTAAAACCACTTATAGTCAGGAAATAAGTTTATATCTTCCCCAGAAAACTGTGACTTTTTAGTAGAGAGGTAAGGTTTTAGCTAATTTTACAGAACCATAATCCTTCAGTGTGAAGTTCTTCAAGTTCATTAATATTTAGTAACACTTTCATAAGCATTACCTTAAACATAAAACTCAATCATAGAAAAATCAAGTACTATCATTTGTATGTAAGACTTGTTGTTTATTAGCGTCAAATCATAATGTTGGAAGAGGGACATCAAGGCCAAAGAACAGGGCCTATACAGACAAAGTAAAGGAAGCCAAAGTTCAATAGCTCACAGGCACTCATTCAAGATGAGTACTGTTTCCCACAGCTGACTTTGAAATGTCTGGAGTGACTAAGGCCAAAATGGAGCACCCACAGGGAGCAAAGGTTACTTATTAATTCTATTGTTAATATTAAGGAAAAGTACAAAGGATTATTTAGTACACACTGGTAGGATAAAAAGCATTAACAAAATAAAGGCAAAATATTTATAACTAACTCCCATAATAAAGTGTAAAACAATTTTTAAAAGTCAGCATCTATAATTTTTAAGAGGTTGACATTTTGTAATGTGTTTGTTCCTACTTAACATTTAAAATTTTAAAGCACAAAATTTAAAGTTTCCATTTTTGCTCAATTACTACCTATAAAGTTCTAATCACTTTATTAGATTTAGCATTAATGAGTAAGATTTTTAAATGTTGACAGTAGCCACACAAATTGGTATGCGATTAGATTTCAGGTTTAAAACAAGCTTCCCTAAGTATCTGGCTACTTCCCTCAATAGTCATATTAAACAATTGACTTTTCCTAATTATTATACCTTGTTAAACAATTCAAAATACCAATTAAATCATATTTTATATGCTTTAAAATGAAACTCCCATCTACCACCAATTCCTACCTCTTACGGTCTTCTAAGGTAAATTTTGTTCTAAACCAGTGCTTCTTCACTGGGAGGAAATTTTGCTCCCAGAGGCAAAAGACAAAAAGTAAGTTTTGGGGACGTCTGGGGACGTTTCGTTTGTCTTAACGAGGAGGTGGAGGGGGCAGGGGGTTGCTACTGGCATTTGGTGGGCAGAGGCAAGGGATGCTGCTACACAGGGCAGTCCCTGTAACAAAGAATTCTCAGGCCCAAAATGTCAACAGTGCCTCTGCTGGGAAACCCTATTCTAAACTGAAACAAGTAAATTTGCAAACACAGCTGACATCTTCAAAATAACAACTGCCAAGTAAGTAATTCAAAGTTCACTAAGCTTTGCTATTAGTATACAGACTCAGACATAATAAAAGTTGCTTAAATACCATTAAAATGATGATCTATTAATCATTAATAAATGAAGTTGCAGACAAGAAAGGCAAAGAGTACTTTCCCTACCTATGCAATTAATGATTGCTTTAAAAATGACCATTTCAGGAGACAAAAAAAAAAAAAAAGGAAAGAAAGAAAGAAAAAGAAAGAAGTAAGGCAGTGATATTCTTGACAGCTTTCTAGAGTGCTTATATTTTCAAGGACAAACACCAAGTTTTTCTGCCCCCTCAAGTCGTTAGATTTTTAACCGCATAACGTTTAAAATGAAAGAGAAGGGCAAGTTAACCACATGGTACTAGTTGGTAGAATAATCTTGAACAGAAACACATTACTAAAGTGTCTGCTCAAACTCTTGATGTTTACCTGGCAAAAGGACTGGCTCCAGTTTTTTAATCTTCGGTTCCGAATTAATCTTATCGTCAGTCTGAAATATATCAGCAAAATAAATCAAGATCAAAACTTCTCCTCCCCGGTGAGTTACTAAAGCAAATTTTGTTTTCTAAGTGATGACACATGCAACAGACACATATTCCTCCCGTCCCCTTAAAGTCTTTCACATGTTTTACCAGATCTTTTTAAGGATCTGTTCATTACTGACTGGGGAATCTGACGAAAATATTAAAACTGCCGATGCCGTTTCCAGGTGTTCACAGTTATGACAGATAGGTAACCTCTTCCAACCAGGTGCCCACAAGCGATGCACTCATGCTGGCGACCACAGTGCGGACAATCTCCAGGCGAAGAGCTAAATAAATCCAACTCTAAACACTCCCTCGAGTCTCCTCACACTACAAAACTACGGACCACAGGTCTCCGGGTTGAGAATGGCTGTGGCGAAGTTTTACAAGTTTCCACCGAACCACTGGGGGCTCCCGAGGAGGCAGGCGTGTTTCCCCGCGCCGAGGTTCTGGCAGTAGCACGGCTGGGGATAGGGAGACCCTGGGAGCCTCCCGGGGGGTCCGCCCGGCGGGTCCCCGGAAGAGCCAAGGAGAGGGGCGCTCTCGAGGAGGGGATTGTTTACCTGGGGCGGCGGCAGGAGGTAGGACCTGAAGGTGGGTCTGGGAGGCTTGAGGGAGAACATGGTGCCGCCGCCTTTTCGCCCCCGCCGGGTCGCAACCTGGGACCCGCCGCGGGCCAGCGGTAGCGCCGACGCCTCCCGACGCCCGCGGGCTCAGAGCTCCCCGTGCGGCCGCCCAGGCCCCGTCTGCGGCCAGCCGGGCCGGGCGGACTGACGGGCGGGGACACGGTGGAGCGCCCGCCCGAGCGGGGAGGAGCCGGGGCAGAGTTGGGTCGACTCGGGCGCCTGGGCCCATCCCCGGAAGGGGCCCGGCGCCCCGCCCCGAGAGACGGTGCGCGCGGGGTCGGCAGCCGGCCGCTCCTGGCCTCTAGGCCGCGCTGGTCCCGGAACGCAAGACTCGCGCCGTCCGCCTGCTGCCGGGACCTTCAGCTAGCGCGCCGGGGGGGAGCGACGCTCAGCAGCCATCTTGAGAGGACTTGGGGAGGGCGCTCCTACGGCGGCCCGCAGGGCTCAGTGGGGCCCACAGGGACCTACGGCGGCTCGCGGGGGTCATCGTTGCAGCCGGAGGGAGCCGGCAACTTTGGCTCAGAGTTCTGTCTTTCGCGGTTGCTCCGCGCTCTCTGTTTGCCTGGCACAGCTCCCTTCACGGCTGCTCATTAGACGCCCAGCTCGCGCGATCATTGTGGTTTTAAGTCGTCGGGAGGAGCCCAGGCATAGGGAAGGAGACTCTGGTGGCCCGAACTCAGCCAGTCACACTGTGCGTCCAGTATGGGAGGGAACCGCACTGGGAAAGTGGACCTGTGCTGCCAGCAGTGACCAGGATTAACGTCCAGCGGAGTCTGGATAAAGCTCCCTTAAAGGTCATACAGTTGGGGCAGATTGTCTTCCATCATCCCGTCTGTTGTCTTTGCGCAAAGTTTTGAAACTGGCATGTCCTACCAGCTGATTTCCATGGGATGTTGAGACAAGTGTGGGCCTGGGGACTATTGACAGATGACATTGGCAGGCAACGCAGACTCCTCAATTTAGTTTATTAACTTTTACCCTCCTTATTAAAATTTAATGTGGAAAAAAGATATTAAGCAATTTAACGTCCTTTCTTTTCTCACCCGTCGTCACAGGTAAAGATACCTAGTGAGCAGATAAATGATCAAAAACCTAGCAAGAGTGAGGCACTAACAGTGTGGGGGCCTTCATTACGCAATGGACCAAAAAAATCCGCCTGTTAATTTTGCGGTTAACAATTAACAGATGAATTTCAGCATATCGAGCACAGGGCATTTCCTAACTCAAAACATATTTCTAAACTGGAGCAGCCTTTGGTGGAAGGGGGCTAGTTGTATCATTTTGGTGAATGTGTTATTTGAGACTTGATCCTTCTTTTGCTTTGAAGAATAAACCCCTAATCCTGCATTTTATAACTAACATCATAAGGAAGCTCCAATATGATCATATGAATCATGATCATGCTGACAAGTGTTGCTAATTGAAACATTAAAAAATTTTTGAGATTCAAAAGTTTGCCTTTTCTCTGAAAATAATTTATCCTGGATTTAGAACCCGACTGATTTTTTCTTGTTAACTTGTTTGGGTAACACATAATTTCATTTGCTCAGGAACTACAATTGTACTTTAAAATATTAAGCTCATTGGATTATTATGGGTGTTAAAAACACTTATGCATTTACATTTAAAAATTTTTATGTATAGTCTGATTTTTCTACCTTAAATGGATAAAAAAAAAAACCTCATGCAAAAAGATCAGATTTGGGGTTACCAGAGACTGGAGGGTAATTGAAGAAAGGTGGTCAAAGGTAAAAACTTCCAGTTACGAGATAAATAAGTACTAAGGATGTAATGTATAACATGATGACTGCAGTTAATACAGCTGTATAAAAAAGCTGTTAGGACAGTAAATCCTATGAGTTCTCATCACATGAAAAATTATTTTTCTTTATTTGCTTTCTGTTTACTGTGCTGTTTGAGATGATGAAATGCTACCTAAACTTAATGCAGTAATCACTTCACAATATATGTAAGTCAAACCATTATGCCGTATGCCTTTAACTTGTATGTCAGTTAGATCTCAAAACCAGAGCAAACTGGTGCAGCCACTCTGGAAAACAGAATGGAGGTTCCTCAAAAAGTTAAAAATATCACTGCCTTATGACCCAGCAATTGCACTAGTAGACATTCATCCAAAAGATACAAAAATACTGATCCAAAGGAGCACATGAACCTCAATTATATAGCAACACTGTCAACAATAGCCAAATTATGAAAAGGGAATATTACTCAGCTATCAAAAAGAATGAAATCTTGCTATTTGCCACGACATGGATGGAACTAGAGTGTATTATGCTAAGTGAAATAAGTCAGTAAGAGAAAGACAAATACCGTATGATTTCACTCATGGAATTTAAGAAACAAAATGATTAACTTAGGAAAGGGAAGGAAAGATAAAATAAGATAAAAGCAGAGAAGAAGACAAACCATAAGAGACACTTAAATATAGAGAACAAACTGAGGGTGGCTGGAGGGGAGGTGGGTAGGGAAATGGGCTAAATAGTTGATGGGTATTAAGGAGAGCACTTGTGATAAGCACCAGGCGTAATATGTAAGTGATGAATCATTAAATTCTGCCCCTGAAACCAATACTATGCCATATGTTAACTATCTTAAATTTAAATAAAGACCTGGAAGGAAAAAAAGGGGGGGAATGGATTTTTTTCCATGAATATTCTCCAAGTAATATGTGAGTTTTTCTTTATACTTAAGTGACTTACTCTGTGATTTGGGTTTTACCATGTTGGTTTTCTTAGAAACTACAACTCTAATATATGACCCTATCTATGATAGAAAAGTAGAAAAACTTTGATTTCCAGAATTTTTGTTGATGTAACCCTAAATTTTATTACATTTTTAGATACCTAATTGTATTGGGCTGTTTGGACCACCATAATAAAATATTACGGACTGTATGCTGAAACAACAGAAATTTATTTCTCATAGTTCTAGAGGGAGGGAAGTCCAAGTTCAAGGCATAGACAAGATAGTTTTCTCCTAAGAGTTCTTTGAATTGTTTGCCAACAGTGGTTGTGTTTTCTTATGTCCAAGGTGGGGGAAAGGAAAGAGAAAAAAAAAGAGAGGAGGGGTGCACTCTGGTATCTCTTCTTTTAAGGGCATTAATCCTGTTGAATCAAGATTCCACCTTTTATGATCTCACTTAAACTTAATTACCTTCTACAGGCCCTATTCTCCAAGTGTAGTCACATTTGGGGGTCAGGGCTTCAACATATGAATTTTGGGAGGTTACAGTACTAGTCTTATAATCTCTATTCAGCCCTGACCTCCTTGATACTTTGACTACAACCTTCTTTTGGCTCTAATGCCACTCTTTTGTTCTCCTATTTTATGACTCTGTTTCCATGATTGGTTCTATCGTGGGAGATAGTGATATTTCCTACAGATCATTTCCTTTCCCCTATGAAGAGAGAAAAAAAAAGCTAACATTTCTTGAATACCTATTAGTTGCTAGGAATTTTATATATTCATTCGGCTACCAAATTTGTATGACTGCTACCGCTAAAACAAGACAAAACAACTATTCAGGTCACCAAGAAGACAAAGTTCCTACTTTCATCATGTTAAGAGTATATAGATAGATAGATATAGATATAGATAGATAGATATATGAACATATAATATGTCTGATGGTAGTAAGAGCCAGGAAGAAAAATAAAACATGGGAAGAGGATGGAAGTTCTAGTTTGTGATGGGAAGTGAGGTGTGATCATGGATAAGATGACACTTGATCAGAGAGAGACCAAAGAAGTGAAGGAGTAAGCCAGGTGGAAATCAGGAGGAAGAGCTTGGAGACAGAATGGATAGCAGTGCAAATGCCCTGAGGTGAGAGTGTGCCTGGTGTGTTTGAGGCCAGTGCAGCTGATGTAGCCCTACTCCACCGGGAGAGAAAGTCAGAGAGAAAGAACAGGCCAGATCTCATAGGGCCTGAAAGCTGAGAAAAGCTTTTACAATATTTTAAGTTAAGAATGACAGGGGCGCCTGGGTGGCTCAGTTGGTTAAGCGGCCGACTTTGACTCAGGTCATGATCTCACGGTCCGTGAGTTCGAGCCCCATGTCAGGTTCTGTGCTGACGGCTCAGAGCCTGGAGCTTGCTTCAGATTCTGTATCTCCCTCTCTCTGTGCCCTTCCCCTGCTCATACTCTGTCTCTATGTCTCTCAAAGATAAATAAACATTAAAAAAAATTTAAGAATGACATGATTCTGGCTGACATTTTAAAAATAATCACTCCATTGCTGCAGGCGTACAGCATGGTAGAAACTGAGAGACTAGTTGGGAGCTATTAGAATAGTCCAGATAAAAGAAGGTGATGGTGGTAGCAGTGGAAAAGGGAAGACATGGTTATGCATAATGTCTACAAAACTCTGCCCATTGCCTGGGTATGTGGGCCTTTAAGATGACTATTAAGTAGTTTAAAAACTCTGTATCTTGAGGGGAAATGCTGGGGAAATGATAGCAGCAGCATTATTGCTCGATCTCTATATAAAGAAGACAAAGCAACTCTAAAACAAAAACAAAACCAATGAATGACATCTACAACCAATCTAAGTGAAACAGGATTCCCAAGATCTCCAGTGTTCTCAGGTAAGTGAGAACAAAGCAATAGCAGTCACAAGGTCTTTATGGTATCAGCAAAGCGAATCAGTGAGGTATATGGAGAATTCCAAAATAGCTAAAAGGTATTCACTGGAAGGCCTGGCCAGTCAAGTTGAGAATGGCAGCTGAAATAAGAAGGAGTGTTTGTTCTCTCCAACATCATGATAGTGCAGGGGGCTCATGGTAAGGTCTGAAGAGATTGGAACAAGAGTAGGAACTCTTGAAACTGGCCTTCTAGTACTTCCTTAGGAAAGGGGCCCACACTAAGTACAGACTGCTGGGCATGGAAACAAAATTGAACCTGATAGATACAAAGGGAAGAGAAGGTCCAGAAAAAAATGGAGGACCAGGAGATCTCCAAAAGTAAGCTGACTTTAAAAATTTTAAGACCACACTGTGAAAATGAAGATTCTCTGTGAAGCAAGAAAAGGTATCCTGAAAAACACCTCCTTCAAAAAGGTCAGGAAAACCCATTTCATATAAAAATAAGCAAAGGAAAGTAAGGAAGTCAAATTCTATAGAAGACTACTGTAGTGAAAAAGAGAATAAGAACAGAATAGCACTTCTATAGACAATAAAAGCACACCAGAAATACAGACCCACAGGGTAGATGAAATCTAACACTCACCACTTAAAAGACACTAAGAAAATGATATGAGACATGAGTGAACTATATGAATTGGAGTTTGAAACAATCAAAATGAAACGAACAAACTCAAAATAGAATTAGATATAAAAAAATTACTTCGGATATGAAGTAGTCTTCATAAGGAAACTAAGACACTCAAGAGTTAGTAAATACATTTGATGATGCTTTAAGAGAAGTGAAGGATGAAACAGAGAAAGATTTTATTTTTCAAGTGTTTATTTTGAGAGAGAGAGAGAGAGAGTGATAGCATGCGTGTGCATGTGCACATGTGCACATGAGCAGGGGAGGGGCAGAGAGAGAGAGAGAGAAAGAGAGAATCCTAAGCAGGCTCCGCACTGTCAGCACAGAGCCCCATGTGGTGGCCTGATCTCATGAACTGTGAGATCAAGACCTAAGCCAAAATCAAGAGTTGGACGCTTAATCAACTGAGTCACCCAGGTGCCCCAGGAGTAAGATTTAAAAAATGAAGATGGAATTTTAAAAGATGAGAGATAAAGTGGCAAACATTGAAGATAAGAAAAGGAGATTCAGCATACAGGTCATAGAAGTCCCTAGGGAAAAAAAGGAGGCAGGGTTAAGGAAACAGAACAAATACTATAAACTAGACTTCAATAAAACCTCCTTGAAATTAAAAAATATATATATATATATATATATATCTACGCGCCGAATTCGGGGGACCCAAATGTGTAAAATAACTAATTACAAACATTAGCAACCTCATCAATAAAAATGTCCTAATAGTAGGGGACCTTAACACTCCACTCTCAGCATTGGATAGATCCACAAAACAAAATCACCACAGAAACAATGGCCCTGAACGACACATTAGAACAGATGGGCCTAACAGACATCTTCAGGGTCCTTCACCCAGAAGCGAAGGAATTTACATTCTTCTCAACTGCACACGGTACATTTTCCAAGATAGACCACATTCTGGGGCACAGGGAAGTTCTGAATAAATATAAAAGAATTAAGATCATACTGTGCACACTGTCAGACCACAATGCTTTGAAACTTGAAATCAACCACAGGAGAAAGCCTGGAAAATATCCAAAAACATGGAGGCTAAGAAATAACCCACTAAAAGATGAGTGGGTCAACCAAGCAATCAGAGAAGAAATTAAAAAATACATGGAAACAAATGAAAATGAATATACAACAATCCAAACGCTCTGGGATGCGGCAAAGGCAAAGAGGGAAATATATTGCAATCCATTTGTCTTTATTTCCAATATATATTCAGCGAAATGTATTTTTCTAAATTTGTGTATGTGTGTGTGTGTGTGTGTATGTGTAAGATCTATGCCCATATGGGGCTTGAACTTATGACCCTGGTATCAAGAGTTACATGCTCTATTGACTGAGTCAGCCAGACAACCCCAAAATGCATTTTTGATATGGAATAACTCTAAGACAATGCTAAGAGTTAAATTTAAAAATTTTGAAATCTAAATTGTGTAAGCCTATAGGAGCCTCATGGTGATGCAATTTATATTCAGAAAATAAGCAATTGTACAGTCTCAAAGGAGAGAGCCACTTATAATGAGTTCAATTCTTAATTCTTCTTGATCAAAGTAAAAAAATGGGCTTACTTTAAACTTATACAAATATCATGTTTTAACATTTATGAGAGTGCCAGAATTTATAGGATATAAAAATAAAGCCTTCTTAGTACGTTTCTTACTGTGTTTTACATAGAGCAGAAATACACTTCTAATTTATTTACTAAGACAGTTTCATACTAAATGCTTTGAATGTACACATGTTCCTATTTTAATTGTTTTAGATATTGCTAGTTTGATCAGACTGGAAATTAGTTCCCAACATTCAGTTCTCCATATTTAGCAAAATTAGAAATACTGTGTAATAATATTATAATAAACAGGCTGGCACAGTCCCCTACAAAAGGGGCCCTCAATATTTGAGCTGCTGAGTTGGTAGACTATGTAAATAGCAATATGGTATGATTTCAGGTATTTGAGAAAGGCCCCTGCCACAGGTTCTGAAATTTCACCATTAGAACATACTTCCTTGGGTCTGTAAGACAAATATTTATTTATTTATTTATTTATTTACTTACTTACTTACTTATTTTAAATCTTTTTTAATGTTTATTTATTTTGAGGGAGAGAGAGAGAGGCAGAGCATGAATGAGGGATAGAAGAGAGAGGGACACAGAATTTGAAGCAGGCTCCAGGCTCTGAGCTGTCAGCACAGAGTCCAACGTGGGGCTCGAATCCACAAACCAGGAGATCATGACCTGAGTCAAAATCAGATGCTCAAACGACTGAGCCACCCAGGCGCCCCAAGACAAATATTTAAAGACAAATATCACATTCCTTTCAGCCTATACCTCTACGGGAGTCGAGTGTCACAAATCTCATGAGATTTATGGGACTGGACTTGGCCCCATACCTGAGGCAAGGTAGGAGAGACCTCAGAAAAGGCGGAAGTGGGGGGTTTGTAATGAATGGAGAGGTGGAGAATTCCAAAAATAAGCTTTGCCTTCTTCAGACCTACTCTACTGAGCTGTCATAGGTTCTTCTGGTTACTCTGAGAAGACTTTTTTTTTCTAGAATGTGGCAAAGGGCTGAAAGTTTTCTTGGCGTGCGCGTGCGCGCACACACACACACACACACACACACACACACACAAGGTTTAGGAATGAGGTAAATTGTAATGGGTTAAGCACTGAGTTAAGTAACACATGTAGCAGGATCGACTAAATAGTCTCGATGTAGCAGTGGCTTTATTTATTAAATAATTTTTGTCATTTCTTAAATTTCAAAGCCCCATCATCCAGGCAATGGCATACCAGTACTTTTTTGATAAATTCAGCCCAGTTCAGGGATTCTGATTTGATTATTACAATTTCAGTCTCGTTTAGGTGTTAGTTATCTCTGATCCCTACCTTTGCATAACTAGTGAATCTCTCTCTCTTTCTCTCTTCACTTACTGGTTTATGGCCATGTGACAGTCCAAGTCACATATGAGAATGGATGGAGTGGTAATTTTGTGATTATCCCCATTTCTATCTGACCCGCCTCCCCCCATGAGGCACTTCACTAAAGTAACAGTAGGCATGTAACTCCCAGCATGAGGCTGGTCTGATCAGTGTGCTCCAGAGACTCCCTGAGACCTCCCAAGAGATTTTGTTGCAAGATGGTGAGGGCCCAGGATCCAACTCTAACTTCTGTGAATATTGGTGGCCTCTGCACTAGCCAGAGAAGATCCTTTCTGTTTCCCTCTGCCCCTGTTTGTTCACTCAAGAGTGGTGGTGATAGGGTAGCCTTGAGAGTTCCTAGACAGTGGCCCCTGACCTGGCCATGGGGGGCCCAGCAGGATGGTGGGTCTTTGAACTTACAAGTTGAAGCACAACACCTTATATTCTCAGTCATGAATGGTCTCCGCAGTTCTCAACAATTCCCACCTTGATAATGTATCTTTCAGATTTTAGACACAGTTTTGCACAAACCATTGAATAGACAGAGGTACAGTTTATTTGTGTTTGCTTTCAAGGACTCTATGACAACAGGAAAATACATATTGGATACTTTATTTTTACACATTAACAAAACTCTTGGTCACCCTAAACTATTACAATGTGATCTCTGATATAATTGTGTACTTTTTGTCTTAACTGTATTATCCTAAAACATTAGAAAACAAAAACCCATAAAAAATATGATGCTAATGGCTCCTTTTCCACTTCTTACTTCTTGCACCTCACAAATTTTTCTTCTCCCCCCCTCCTTTTTTTTTCATGTTTGCTTTCTCTTTCATTTCTCTTTCTTACATAGCTTCTTACTGCTTTTGTAACCTATTGGTGGCACTCAAAGACATTTCTTAGGCTACTTGGTGACCCTCAGAAATAAAAGAGATTGGAGAATCTTTTACTGATTAAGCAATTTATCTCAACTGGAATATTGTCACTTTCATCTGATGCTACTCCAACTGAAAACAACCTAAGTTTACTAATATATGCTAGCAAAATATTACTTTACATTTATTGCCTTAAATTTTAAATCTTAAGTTCAAACTGCCAAATGTTTTTAATGAAAACGTTTTCAGAAATTGATGATGTTTAGATGAGCAAGGTGGTCTTCATCAGTGGTTTTGATTTAAAAATCAAAGAAACAGAACATGTTAGCATTGAGTTTCGGTGGAAGTTTTCTCTTGGTTGGCCTTCTGTTCTTCTGTTGTAATTCCAGACACAACCACTAAGTTACTTACACTGCTGGCGTGTCCAGATCTGTCTAGTGTGCCCTGAACGGCTTTAGCTTTCCGAGGATGGCCGTGTAAACTTTTTGACCTTAGAGATGGGAATCCCATAGTTTGGTCTGGTTTCACAGACAGTAAATTTTCCTTTTCAGTTCTGTCAGTTACAGTTAGAGATAAATGAGAGACTTGAGGGACTATTTTGGAAACACGGTTTTCATCTTCCATGTCTGTAAATTGCTCTTTATGCTCCGCTTGTATTGCAGCTTCTGATACAATGTAAGGGATGTCTGTACTTCGAGAACGTGTGATCTTTTGAACTTGATATTTCCATTCTGTCGTCCAATGTTGAACTGTAGAGGGGCCTGCTGGGTCCATGATTGACCTGTATTCTGTACTCCTGTTGTTAACCCCACTGACTAGTTTTCGTCCATGGGAACATACAAAGCTTCTGGACTTCATTGTTTTATAAGCACTGAACGTTTCATCAGGGTGATAGCGTGTCAATTTTGCTTCTTCTAGGGGATAGGAAATTGTGCCCTCTATCTGTGTTGCCTCCACTGTTAGCTGATGGTTTTGAAAATCCGATTTGTTCTGCCCATGCATAACATCTGTTTGATTTACACTTGGGGGAATAGTTTCTTCTTTTTTAGAGTCTGCCTGCCTTCCATCATCTTCGGCTGAGATCCCAATATCTGGACCTAATTTTAGCTCTGAAGAGTGCTTTATGTTGTCTAATGCAAGTTGACTGCAGTCAGGTGTACCTGGCAGGCTTGTGCTGGATAAAAGGTGAAGGCTGCCCTGACGCTCTGGTACTAAATGCATTTTCGACTCCTTGTCTTCCTTCATTCGGAAGGAACAGGCTTTCTTCCTGACTCCTGTCCCTGGTGGCATGGAGAGATCCTCATACAGCAACTCCTCTCCGTTAAAATGGTATCTATACATGCTGTAGCCATCAGCGCTATTGATACTGCTTTGTCTTAGAAGATAAGTTGCATCACATTCAGAAGAAGCTCGGGACCGTGTCTGGATCAGGTCGGACTTGTCAATTCCTGCGAGATTTTCAAGAGCATTCACCATTCTGTTCGACAGTTCTTCCAGTTGAGAAAGTCGAAGGTCGACAGTCTGTAGGGAAGTTTTCATAAAATTTTCTCTTTCGTTGATTTCTTCCAATCTCATTGACATATTTTCAACTCTGGTGAAGACAAAGGGATAGATTTATTAAGCTGAGATTAACTAAAAATTAAAAAGAAAAATACGATGTGATTAATGTTCTATGATTTTCCAGTCTTTTGAGATTCATGGAGCTCATTGGGCATATTTTCAAACTTCATGCTACTTCATACTCCAAACTACTAAAAATGACTGTGAGAGCCTCAGAAAGTAATAGAAATAGAGTTAACACATAGTGCATATGTACTATTTACCATTCATGGCTCTAAGTGTCTTACATATTCATTAATAAGTACTAACTTAGGTACTATTCTAGGCTGGTCCAATACTCACAATAGCCTGAGACAGGCACTATTATCAGCATCCCCATTTTACAAATGAGGAAATCAAGTGATAGTGTAAATAATTTGCCCAAGGTCACAGAGCTGGTGAGTTGTGGAGCTGCACACAGTGTAGATTTGAATGCACACAAAGTATCCTAGCATCTGCTCCAACTTTGGTCTCCTAGCTGGCACATCACATTGCCTCTGAGAATAAAAGAAGATACAAGCACTTAGGTTTTGAGATTTGATTATAGCTGTCAGCAATTAATGGTTATGTTGATAAAATTAATTAAAATCCTTATTTGAAGTTCAGGAGTATCAGAAGATGAACTGTTAGTAATTAGGTATAGATTATCAGCTGGTTTACTCAAGGGACAAGAGATTGTTTAATTATCTTAAGAATACCACTAACTTTAAATTGCTCATTATATTTAATAATTAGTGTTTCCTTAATGGGTTTTTTAAAAAAAGATCGTGGTAGATTACAAACATCTGCTGCTAGATTTTTAACTCGTAGAAGATCAGGCAATATCTTATGAAACCATAATGTTGTCTGAACTAAAACCTGCTGGTATAGACTATGTTTTATATTTCAAGAATATGTACAGTATGGGGGGGTGCCTGGGTGGCTCAGTCGGTTAAGGGTCCAACTCTTGATTTCAGCTCAGGTCATGATCTCACAGTTTGTGAATTCGAGCCCCATATGGGGCTTTGTGCTGACAACTTGGAGCCTGCTTGGGATTCTCTCTCCCTCTCTCTCTGCCCCTCCCCCACTTGTGTGCTTGCGCATGCTCTCTCTCTCAAAATAAATAAAAACTTAAAAAAAGAGAATATGTACAGTATGAATTCTTTCAACTCATTCGTGAAATTAGCTCTAAGGGCAGTGGGTCATGCCCAGGACCTAGCACTGCCTTCTAAAAGTCGAATTTGCCCCACCAGAACGTGGTGAGGGTGGACAGTAGGGATCGTGGCTCCCAGTTGGAAGCCTCTGGGCCCTCTGAACCAGCAATATGGTGATCTGTTCCAGCAAGTTCATTCGTGGGTGGAGACGAACGCTTTGGTCTGATTCTGTCATGCTTTGGTTTTTTCCCATCCTCTGATCTTTTCTTAGAAACACATAGGCAGTCTCTAGGGTCACTGAGTTTGCACTGAGTCTGTTTCTAGCAGGTCCTTGCTACCTTCTTTACATAGCCTTATAAATCCTCTAACCAGTTCTCCCTACTTTCCTCTTACCCACCTGCTGACCACCTGCGGTTCTTCTCTGCACTGAGTTTCTGCCCTCTGACTACATCTCCTGTGCTTGCCTCACTCTCGCTACCCCTGCAGCTACCCTCCCCTACATTCTTCCAGAACAGCTTTTGTTAATGCTGTGCTTCTGTTGGCCACTTTGACAGCTGCGCTCTGATGTGTGGGAGGGTCCTTGGCTTCTATTCTTAACCTCTTTTTGTGGGGAAAAGACTATTTATATGTCCCCTAGGAAACCACATCATTTGAGCAGGAAGGGTCTGGCTTCCTGGAAATTTGCCACCAGGAGGACCAAATTCACTGTGTACGAGAAGTCCTGACTCCCGCACCATAGACATTATGGGTTCTAAGCGTTCTCACTCCTCTTGCATTTTGGGGGCTGACAGAACTTTGGCTATTGATTTACATTACTTCCAGTAAGACTCTGTTTTCTCTGTTAAATGTAATGTTTCCTCAGTCACTTCAAATCTGTTACGATTGATGATTCCTTTTGTGTTAAAATCCACAATCTCCTCTGTAAAGTCAAACTTGAGATCCTTAAACAAATACTACATTAAGAGATAATGCAGCTGCCCAAACTTTGAAAAATAAACACACTGGTAAAATATAGATACGTATCTTTCCTCTCAAATCTTTTATAATTTTCCGCCTATGTTTTGCCAGTAGTACCTAATTCAGATAACAGCATTGCCGGCCACTCATACATAAAAGGGAAACTCGCTGTTTGTGACAACATGGATGGACCTAGAGGGTATTATGCTAAACGAAGTAAGTCGGACAGAGAAAGACAAATATATATGATTTCACTTATATGTAAAATCTAAAAACAAAACACGTGAACAAACAATAAAGCAGAAACAGACCTCTATGTACAGAGAACAAACTGGTGTTACCAAAGGGGTGGGGGAGATAGGATAGGAAAAATGGGTGAAGGAGAGTAGGAGGTAAAGAATGAGTAAGTCAAGGATATGAAAGGTACCGCACAGGAAAATACTCAGTGTTATTATACTAGTGCTGTGTAATGACAGATGGTAGCAACACTGTGGTGAGTGAGCTACAGAGTTGTCAAATAACCAATGTCCACCTAACACTAATGTAACATTGTGTGCAGCTACACTTTAATAAAAAAATATAAAGGAGAACTCTAATTATTTAGTCTCCCTTACAGTAACTCTACCCTCCTACTCCTCTAACCTCCTGCCCCCTGCACAGAATAAGTTATGAAGCTCTGTCGTAGGACTCCTCTGTAGGTGTCTCTAGCTCTCCTGGCATTCCTACTGCCACGCCCTTAGTTCAAACTGTGGAACAAACAACGTTTTACGATGTGGCTCAGATTAAGGGAAAATTATCAGATACTTATTTCAAACCCATAAACAACCTCAGCGTTTTGGAGACCAAGTTTAAATAACTATCCCAAATCAAGGGGCGGCTATACCAAATCAAGGGGTGCTGTATTCAGTTTTTATAGCATGTCTAAAAGGAGAAAGAAAGAAATGAGTTTAAATTCACTTGTATCTGAAATGATTATCCAAAAGGGTGGATAATAAACTGTCTCCTGTGTTAGCCATACTTTGTGACTTCCCACAGTTACTTAAGACTTTTCTCAGATCTTGGCATCCCTATAAAGAGTGATTTCCATTTCAGATGGGGAAAGACGGACTAGCTAGGAAACACTTTGACAAGAGTCCCATATATGTTGACATGCTGAGTGGCAGGAAAACAAACGAGAGAAGTCTGTTATTTCTGATAGAGCTTGTAGCAAGATACAAACTTTCTTACTCTCTTAAGTCTTAATTCTGCTTTCCTTTCTGCACGGAGTGAAATATTTTTCGGCACAGAATACAAAGTTACTCTGAGGCTAAGTGATTTGCTGTTTTTTTAAGTTTATTTACTTATTTGGAGAGGGTGAGCGAGCGAGTGAGCGAGAGAGAGACTCCTAAGCAGGCTTGGTGCTACCAGTGCAGAGCCGGATGTGGGGCTCGAACTCGTGAAACACCAAGATCATGACCTGGAGAGGAAACCAAACCAACTGAGCCACCCAGGCATCCACAATTTTCTCTTAAAGACATATTTCTCATCTGCCATATTTCTAATTTCATATTTAAAAAAATTTCTTTTAGAAATTTTCAGACAGTAAACTATTTTTTTCTTTTGGTATTCAGTTGTATGAGTCACCCATTATGTGACGTTAGGATGTAAAATGTATTGATCTGATACATTTACATATGACAGTGTGATTGCCATTATAGTGTTAGCTAACACCTTTCTCATGTCACATAATTATCATTTATTTTTTGTGGTGGGACCGATCAAGATCTAGGTTTTTTTTGCAATGCTTAAATTTATAATACAGTATTGTTGACTATAACCAACATGTGGTACATTAGATCTCTGGGACTTATTTATCTACTGGTTGCAAGTTTGTACCCTCAAAACAACATGTCCTCAATTCCCATGGTAACCCCTTGTAGCCATTATTCTACTTTCTGTTTTTATGAGTTTGGCTTTTTCAGATCCCACATACATGAGATCATACAGCATTTCTCTTTCTCTGTCTGACTTAACGCCCTTAAGCATAATGTCCTCAAGGTTCATCCATGTTGTCACAAAGGTCAGGGTTTCTTTCTTTCACATGGCTAAATAACATTTCATTGTGTGTGTAAACCATGTCTTCTTTATTCATTCTGTTGATGGACACTTGGGTTGTTTCCATATCTTGGTATTTCAGATAGTGCTGTAATAAACACAGAAGTGCATATATCTCTTGGATATCCTGTTTTTATTTCCTTTGGATATATACCCAGGAATAGAATTCCTGAATCATCTGATAGTTCTATTTTTAAATTTTTGAGGAGCCTCCATATTGTGTTTTCATAGTGGCTGTCCCAATAAATTTTCATTTCTCTAGGATAAATACCTAAGGAGTGGAATTGCTGGTTCATAAAGTGAGTGTATGTTAACTTTACAAGAAGCTGCCTAACCATTGTTCAGAGTGACTGCACTGTTTTACAGTCCCAGCAGCAGTGTAGGAGAGTTCCAGAAGCTCAGTGTCTTTGCTAGTACTTGGTGTTGTCAGTATGTTTCTATTTTAACTATTGTAATATGTGTGTATAATTATCTCATCATGTTTTTTTAAATTAAAAAAAATTTTATTTGAGAGGGAGAGAAAGAGAGAGAGAGTTGGGAAGAGGGGCAGAGAGAGAGAGAGAATCTTAAACAAGCTCCACTCTCTGTGCAGAGCCTGACTCGGGGCTTGATCCCATGACCCTGGGATGATGGACCTGAGCCAAAATCAGGAGTCGAATGCTCAACTGACTGAGACACTGAGGCACCCCTCATCACCATAACCCCTCATTTAATTTACATGTCACTAATAATAATATTCAGCATATATTTATGTACTTATTTGCCAAGCTTAAGTCCTCTTTGGTATATCTATTCTCATCTTTTGCCCATTTTAATGATTGGGTCACTTTCTCCCATATTATTGAGTTTTGAAGTTTAGAAGGGTTATAGGAGTTGAAGTTCCAGAAGTTTAAGACTTATCAGTATGTTGTTAAATAGCAGTGGCAGAGTGGACATCCTTTGCTCTCATTTTATGGAGAAACCATTCAGTTTTCCAGCATGTCAGCTGTGGCGTTTTCTTTCTTTCTTTTTTTTTTTTTTTTTTTGGTAAATGCCATTTATTAGATTGAGGAAGTTCCTCTCTGTTCCTCGTTTGCTGAGAGGTTTTCCTTTTTTAAAATTTTACTTTATTCCTTTTCTCTCTTTTTTTTTTTTAATCATGAATGGATGTTGAATTTTGTGGAAATGTTTTTTTCTTCACCAGTTGATATTATCATATGTTTTCTTTAAACTGTTAATATAGAGGATTACATGGATTTTCAAGTGTTGAACAGCTTTTCATTCCGAGGACAAACTCTGCTTGTTTGTGACTAGACTCAACTTGCTAATATTTGTTGTGAAGTTTTGTATCTACAATCATAAGGGCTATTGACCTATAGTTTTCTTTTTCGGTTCTGTCTTTGATTTTTGTATCAGGGTCATGCTGGCTTCAGAAATAAGTTGGAAAATGACTATATCATTTACTATAGATTTTATAGTGGTTGTTTTAGGGACTAGAAAGTAGATAGTAACATTTTACAGTCTACTTAGCATCAATATTTTATCACTTCATTTGCATTACCGCAATATAGGTCCATTTTCTGTCTACCCCTTTATGCTTTGGTTATCTTAGATATTACACAGACATATATTGAAAAATCCAACATTCCTTAATTTCTGATGTTTCAAGTTTACTTCTGGTATACGTTCTTGTGTCTGAAAAGTTTTATTAAAATTAATATTAATACCTTATTTTTGTATTAAGCATTTTTTTAGCTTTTTTTTAAACGTTTTTATTTATTATTGAGAGGCAGAGAGAGGCAGAGCATGAGCAGGAGAGGGGCAGAGAGAGTGGGAGACACAGAATCCAAAGGAGGCTCCAGGCTCTGAGCCATCAGCACAGAGCCAACTCGGGGCCCGAACTCACAAACCACGAGATCATGACCTGAGCCAAAGCCATCCAGGCGCCCCTATATTAAACATTTTTTTAAATGTTTATTTATTTTTGAGGGGGGGAGAGGCAGAGAGAGAGTGGGAGACACAGAATCTGAAACAGGCTCCAAGCTCCAAGCTGTCAGGACAGAGCCCAATACAGGGCTTGAACTCATGAACTATGAGATCATGGCCTAGGTCAAAGTTGGACACATAACTGACTGAGCCACACAGGTAACCCTCTGAAGAGTTTCTTGCAGTAATTTTTTTATAGCCCAACTGCTAACAATGAATTCTCTAAGAAGGTCTTTGTTTCATATTCATTCCTGAAGAATTTTTGTTGGATATAGAATTTGGGGGTTGACTGTTCTTTTTGTCAGTTTTAAAAACATGATGCTACTTTCTCCTGGCTTTCTTGATTTCTCATGAGAAATCTGCCGTTATTTAAATAGCTGTTACCCTATAAGTAATGTGTCATTTTTCTCTGACTGCTATAAAAAAAATTTTGTCTTTTGTTTTCAGTAGTTTCTAACATGTACCTGGGTGTGGATTTATTTGAGTTATTCCTATTTGGTGTTGGCTAAATTTCTTTAATCTGTAGGTTTATGTCTTTCACCCAGTTTGGGAATTTTTCAGTTAATATTTCTTTAAATATTGTTTTCTGCATTAAATTTTTTCTCTTCTTCCATGCAGGTTCTGATGGCACAGTGTTACACCTTTTCTTATTGTCCCACAGGTCCATGGGGTTCCTTATTTTTCCCTCTATTTACTTATTGTTGTCCAAAATAGGTAATTTCTACCTATATATATCTTCAAGTTTACAGATTCCTTCCTCTATATCTCTGTTATGCTATTGGGCCTATCCAGTGAAATTTTAATTTCATTTATTATATTTTTCAGTTCTAAATCTTTCGTTGGTTCTTCTTTATGTCTTCTATTTTCTAAGACTTTTTATTTTTCCATCGGTTTCAACTTTCTTTGCACTTTTGTTCAAGCATTTTTATAATAGTTGCTTTAAAGTATGTCAAATGTCCCTTCGCCTTGACATTTATTGATCTTTCCCCCATTCTTCCTCATACTCTAAATTACTTTCGATGATATTGTGGACTTTTTTTTTATTTCAATATTTTTTTGAGGGGTGGGAAGGGGCAGACAGAATGAGAGACAGAAGGTCTGAAGAGAGCTCTGCACTGATAGCAGAGAGTAGATATGGGGCTCGAACTCATGAATGGTGAGATCACGACGTGCGCTGAAGTTGGACGCTTAATGGACTGAGCCACCCAGCGCCCCCAGTGTACATTTCGCATACTACCTCATGTGACACAGAATCTTGTTTAAATCCCACGGAGAGAGTTATTTTTCCTTTAGTGAATGACCTCGTTAGGCTTAAGCTGCAAGTTCCAATATGATTTTTGTGGGCTGCGATTCCAATTTCAGTTCAATTTGCAAAGCTTTTGCAGTGCTTTTGGAATCTGTCCTGTGTGTGTGCAGCCCAGTGATCTGTGTGGGACCTTTGTAGTGCTCTATTCATTATTAGTTCAGTACTCAATGCCTTTGAGATCTTTCTTCTTTTTTAATACAGGCATTCACTGTTATAATTGTTCTGAGTACCACTTTTGCTGCATCCTATAAGTTTTGGTTATGTTGTGTTTTCATTTTTATTTCTTTCTCTTTAAAATATTTTTAAATTGTGGTAAGATACATATATTGTAAAATTTACCATCTTAATCATTTTTAGGTGTATAGTTCAGTGGCATTTCGTGCACTCACACTGTTGTGCATCCTCAAAGTACTTTCCAATTTCTCTTGTAATTTCTTCTCTGACTTATTGGTTATTTAAGGGTCCATTGTTTAATTTTCACATATTTCACATATTTCCAAATTTTCTTTTGTTATTAATTTATCATTTTATTTCACTGTGGTCAGAGAACACACTTTGCATAATTTCAGCTTTTTAAAAATTTGTTGAGATTTGTTATATGGTCTAACATATTGTCTATCCTGCATAATGTTTCATATGCTCTTGAGAGGAACGTGTATCCTGCTATTGTTGAGTGAAGTGTTCTGTTAGGTTGAGTTGGCATGTAGTATTATTAAAGTCATTTTTTTTATATTTCCTGTCTACTTGTTCTATTATTAATGTAAGTGAGATTATTAGAATTCCCAACTACTATTGTAGAACTGTCTATTTCTCCCTTCAATTCTGTAAATTTTTGCTTCATATATTATGAGGCTCTGGTATTACATACATAAATGTTTGTAATTATATCTTAATAGATGGACCATTTTATCATAATTTATATTATATTATATTATGTCTTTTTTCTCTAATAACAATTAAAAAAATTTTTTTAAGTTTATTTATTTTTGAGAGAGACAGAGTACAAGTGGGGGAGGAGGAGAGAGAGAGAGGGAGACAGAATTTGAAGCAGGCTCCAGGCTCTGAGCTGTCAGCACAGAGCCCAACATGGGGCTCAAACTCACGGACCATGAGATAGTGACCTGACATGAAGTTGGGCTCTTAACAGACTGAGACACCCAGGGGCCCCTCTAATAACAATTTTTAAAAGTGTTTATTTATTTTGAGAGAGAGAGTGTAAGTAGGGGAGGAGCAGAGAGAGAGAGAGGGAAAGAGAGAATCTCAAGCAGGCTCCATGCTGTCTGCACAGAGCCTGGCATGGGGCTTGATCCCACAACCCTGGGATCCTGACCTGATCCAAAATCAAGAGTCAGGCACTTAACTGACTGAGCCACCTAGACACTCATCTAATAACAATTTTTGTCCTAAAATCTATTTTCTCTGATATTAGTATAGCCCCACAGTTCTCTTTTGATTAGTGTTCATGTAGAGTATCTTTTCACATCTTTTTATTTTCAAACTCTTGTGTCTTTGAATCTAAAGCGAAACTCCGTAGAGAGAATGCAGGTAGATCATGTTTTTAGAAATATATGGTCTGACAGTCTTTGTGTTTTAATTGGAGAGTTTAATCCATTTATATTTAATATGGTTACTGATAAGGAAGAATTTACCTCTACCATTTTACTATTTGTTTTCTAAATGTCTTCTGTCTTTTTTTCCCCTTAACTCCTCCATTACTACCTTCATCTGTGTTAAATAGACATTTTCTAATATGCCATTTCAATTACCTTGTCATTTATTTTTTATATATTTTCCAGTTATTTTCTTAGTGGTTGCCCTAGAGATTACAACGAACATCTTAATTTATGACAATCTAATTCAGATGAAGATCAATTTAATTTAAATAGTATATAAAAATGTCCTCTTTCAAAGTTCACTCTTTCCTCCTTTATTTTATGCTGTTGTCACAGATTTATATCTTTATATGTTGTGTGCCCATCAACACAGACTTGTAATTGTTGCTTTATGCAGGTATATTTTAAATTACATAGAAAACAAAGAGTAGTTACAAACAAAAATACATTTATAATGTCTTTTATAGTTATATATGTAGTTACCTTTGCTGGTGCTCTTCTTTATCATGTAGATTTTAGTTATTGTCTGGTGTCCTTTCATTTCTGCCCAAAGGACTTCTTTAGTATCTCTCTCATGGCAAGTCTGATAGTAACAAATTCTTTCAGTTTTTACTATCTGGGAATATCTTAAATTCTCCTTCATTTTTTGTAAGTCTCTTTTGTTGGATATAGTATTCTTGGTAGTTATTCTTGGTTGATAGTATATATATATTTATAGTATTCTTGGTTGATAGTCTTTTTCTTTCAGCACTTTGAATATGTCATCCCACTGCCTACTGGCTCTCTGATTTCGGATGAGAGGTCAGCCTTTTATTTTATTGATCATGCTTTATGCATGATGAATTGCTTCTCTCTTCCTGATTTCAGGATTTTTTTCCTTTGGCTTATGACAATTTGACTATGATTTCAATAAATGTAGATGTTTCTGTTTATTTTATTTGGAGTTCATTGAACTTCATGGAGGTGTAGGTTCATATTTTTCATTAAAGTTTGGAGGTTTTTGGCCTTTATTTCTTCAGATATTTTCTGTTACTTTCTCTTGTCTTCTGCGACTCTCATTGTGTGTCTGCTATTGTGCCAATGGCCTTCCACAGATCTCTGAGACTGTTCATTCATTTAAAAAAATTTTTTATTGTCAAATTGGTTTCCATACAACACCCAGTGCTCATCCCAACCTGTGCCCTGCTCAGAGCCCATCACCCACTCTCCCCCCTCCCATATCCCCCTCAACCCTCATTTTGTTCTTAGTATTTAAGAGTCTCTTATGTTTTGTGAGACTGTTCATTCTTATACATTTCTGTTCCTTGGAATGGATAGTCTCAATCGACTTCAATTGACTTTACTGATTCTTTAATCTGCCTGCTAAAATCTGATTTTGAGCCCCTAAAGTAAAATTTTCATTTCAGTTATTGTTCTTTATAAGTCCAGAATTTCCATTTGGTTCTTCTTCTTCTTTATAAATATAATTTCTATCACTTTATTCATAGTCGGTATATGGTGAGACATCATTCTCATACTTTCCTGTAGATCTTTAGAAAAGTTTTTCTTCAGTTCTTTGAATATGTTTACAATAACTGATTTAAAGTCTTTGTTAGAAAGTCCAACATCTGGGATTCCTTAAAGCCAGTTTCTTTGATTGCCTTTTCCTTAGGGATGGATCATACTTTCCTGTCTCACTGCATGTCTATTTAAAACTTGGAAGGGGCGCCTGGGTGGCTCAGTTTGTCGGGCGGCCAACTTTGGCTCAGGTCATGATCTCACGGTCTGTGAGTTCGAGCCCCGTGTCGGGCTCTTTGCTGGCGGCTCAGAGCCTGGAGCCTGCCTCAGATTCTGTGTCTCCCTCTCTCTCTGCCCTTCCCCTGCTCATACTCTGTCTCTATGTCTCTCAAAAATAAATAAACATTTAAAAAAATTAAAAAAAATAAAACTTGGAATTTTGAGCAATATAGTATAGCAGCTCTGGAAGTCACATTCTCTCTCCTCCCCAGAGTTTGTTATTGTTGCTTCATATTGTAGTAGTTGTTGTTTATTTAGTGATTTTTCTGAAATGATTCTGCAAAGTCTATATTCTTTATTGTGTATGGGCACAGAAATCCTCTCCTGTTAGCACAGTGGTCAGGTAATGGTTGAACAGAGATTTCCTTAGATTCTGGAATAAAAAGATCTCCTAGTCTTTGCTTAGGGGCTCTATGCATGCACATCTTCAACACCCAGCCAGAGTTTACATCTTTCTCTTAGCCTTCACTTCCCATTTGCACAGAGCCTTTAGATCAGCTAGAATTGGAATCTTTCTGCTTTCTTAGGTATTTTCTGAGCATGTGCATAGCCCTATGCATACACACGGCCTTCTAGATTCCCAGGAATATGTCAGAGCTTTTGAAAGCCCTATGAATATCTCATTTCCCAGCCTTTTCTCTGGAGATTTTTGGTTAGGCTCATTTACCTCAACTCTGTTACTTATCACCTTGGGGAATAGGGATCAAGATATTTGTCTGTAAATATTTTTGACAAATGCCTTCTCCCCAGCCCCACTTCTGGCTAGCAGTTTTAGCCCTGAGGTAGTTCCAAGTCAGGGGAAATTAAGACAAGTCTTTTGAGCCAGTCTTTCAGGAAGCTACCAGACAGGTCAAAACAGATAATTACAATTCTTTGTGGATGAGGTCCTTTCTGCTTCCACTGGTACCAGGAATTTAGGCTGTAATTTTCATGGCTGCCACTGACTGAGGAGTGGGGGATGGGACTGGGTAACTTGAAATGCAACAAAGCTCACTTAAAAAAATGCAATCACGTTTCTTGAATAAGCACTCCATAAATTGTTGCAAGTCATTGGTTCATTTCCATCTTTCTAA
Organism: Paguma larvata; assembly: GCA_030068075.1. NCBI lineage: Eukaryota > Metazoa > Chordata > Mammalia > Carnivora > Viverridae > Paguma > Paguma larvata. The sequence continues at coordinate 121,112,609 of CM057827.1, read as the reverse complement.
AAAGGTTGATTCTGAAAGTTTTGCCAGTTTTGTTGTTACTTTTACAGAGAGATATATTCCCAGAGTTCCTTACTCTACCTTTTTTGTGTGTGTGTGAACTTTGTTTCCCTCAATACTTTTAGTAGGCTAATAAGGAGCAGAATCACACACACACACACACACACACGCGCGCGCGCGTACACACACACACACACACACACACACACACACACACATACACATACATACAAATACACATAGTTTAGTGAGCTCTAAAGTTCATTAGCAACTTCATGGGGTTACTTTCCCAAGTTCATCCCTCTCTACAGTCTCCTTGGTGTTTCCAATACTCTGGAGCTCCCCCTTTCCAACCTCCAATCAGAAATCTAGGGACCCTGCCCTGCACTTCCACGACTATGCCTATTTCCAAGTGGCAGGAAGATAGAGAGAGAGTAAAATGCAGCAATTGACCCCACCTTCTTGGTTCTTGATGCAATAGGTAGGGATTTCGCTGGACCACTGTATCTCCTACAACTGATTCAGGGGAACAATAAGAAGGGAAAGAAGGTACTCTTAGAATAAGCAGGATGAGGTCTCAGAATAATTTCCTTTAATATTAAAAGATATACGACCTCATTTTATACCCCACGTTGATAGAGCAAAAAGTGTTAGTTGTTGGGAATAACCTCTTTGCCTCCAATGTCTTCTCCCTCCAATCCAAAACAATAAAACGATAACACAGTACATGATCATGTCACTCCTTGCTTAAAGATGATACTATCTTCTCATAACACTTAAAAGCCAAATTTTATTGCAATGTTAGATACCAAGGAGTGTGTTAAAAGAAAACCTTATAATCTCCACTGGTAATGTTTCTATGATACAAACAGTTGGCACTTTCTCAGTATTATGTAAAGAGCCACGTAAATGCAGCTTCAGGTTTTCCCTTCTAATTCAACAGTAGTCCTTAATCTCCTCCTAAAAGATTTCTTTTGTTACTTATTACATTCAAAGTTTTCAGAATCTGGCCCCCATCTTCCCTTTCTGCCTCATCTTCTTCATCCTCAAATTTACTTCACAAACATTCCATCATCGTCAAAATGGAAAAATAAAATCTCCTAGAACTTGGCAACCCCAAATGCCAGGGCATTTGATGACTTCAGTTTGAGAACATTTTTTTCTAGAAACTTTCTACCTCTGATGTAGAACCGGATGAATAAAGGCTGCCTTGGTGATGCCAGGGACCCCAGCCACCATATATACCAATATGGTGCTATCTGGATTTGAGTATTATTTAATAAGATTAATATAGCTGCACTGTTTATTATTTTTCAAAATAATAATATAAATATTATATGTCAATATTACCTTCCAACTATTTCAAATCATTGGGTTAAATCACTTATGACTGTTATTCTAGTATGACTAGTATTTGGCTCAAAGGGACTAGTTCTTTGGATAGTAAGTACTTTTGTGATACAAATTCACTTTCTTAGACTGAAATACTGATTTCTTATCAGCTCTACTACTATCCACTAATTTGAACTCATGGTTTCTGTAATTATTTCTGTATTTGGATTTACTTAAGATCACATAAGTGGCTTCACTAGGTTTTTATTTCACACATTGTGGTAACATTTACTTCACAGCAAAAATTCTTCCATTTAGGACACTTTTGAAAAGAGCACTAATGCCATTTTTCTAATATGTGAGTTTCAACTGGCCGGCCAGAATAACAGTTCCTGAGGGCTACTCTTTTATATCAGAGGAAATTAGAACCAAAGTGAATCTATAAACTGGCTGGGCCCAAAGTAATCATTCTCCTATCTTTGAATAGAATTTAAGTTGTACTTGATTTATGACAATACATGCCCTTTCTTTTACTACTTTATGTGTATCTCTTACTAAAATTGCTGGGAGCTCAGAACCTAATTTGTTTTATCAGTCCTAGTTAATAATAGCTGTGTTTGTCCTTCTCACATGTCAGAGATTAGTATAGATTGGTCAACAGGGTTCTCTGTTAAAAAGCCACACCCTAATACCTTAATCAGTCTCAAATTCTATGTGTGTGTGTATATATGTATATACACATACATATATGTTTATATTTATTTATATATATAATTCTACTTGTTCTGTAAATTGATAAAGTGAGAAAAAATGTTAATGGATTAGCAACTGGCATTGCATATCATGACTCTTCTTGTTTTAGTTTGTTTTCAAGAAAAAAAAAGAAAAGCTCCTTATAATTAATATTTTGTCAACTTCAGGATTCTCTTTGAGATACCCATATTTATGTTAGGGATGAAGGGCTCCATCAGCTCTATCTTTATTATGTATCCATCACCAGTGACAATAAACAACATCATCAAGAACAGAAATAAGAACAGTAATAGCATGATAATGTTGTGAGAATTAAGTAAAATTGTGTAAATGAAAGTACTCTGTGAGCTATAAATGCTATGTGAGTGTAAAATAACATGACTATGTGAAGTAGGTATGGTTGTATATCAACAGATGCTTTCATCTGTACCTTAGTATATCTGTTATTTAGGATATTTGGTTTGGACATTATACTATAAACCTGAAAACAGCTTAGTTAAAACATATTTTTTGTTGTTGTTAAGGCCTTGTAAATAATGTTTTCCATTTCATTCAAATAACAAACCCTTTATTAATTTGTAGCACTTTTGTAGTAACTTCTGAGAGAATATGTATAGATGGCATAACTTCCTTGGAGTTTCATTGACTCTTATCTAATAAATATAAGGTCCAAACTTATGTTCTCATAGTAAGAGTTGTGTGTATTTCCTAAGGACAGAACTTAGACATTTGGAGTTCTGTAGGAAGCTAGTTACTAGAACTTGTTTTTATTTGCATTCATCTTTTCGTGTGCAACCATTACCCTTCACCTGCAAGGCAGCTTATAAATTATATGGGAACATTTCCTTAATGATAGAGTTCAACGTCAACTTAAAAACATAATGTTAGTGGAACAACAAGGTCCAGTTTATACTTGAAGAAACCCGTGTTTCAAGGTTCCATGGTATCCTATATTGAGTTCTAAGATGACTCTTACCCTGTAATTTTATTCCAGGTCTACAGATCATAAACTTGTCTAATCCAGCCCAAAATTTATATCCAGTTATTTAAATTTCCATCTACTTCTTTATATGAGGCTGCCTTTTAAGTTTCATAATTATACTGAGAACACCCAGGGTAGAACCTGGTTGGTTGTGCTTTACTTACAGAGTTTTATTTTATGTGAAAGACTAAACAAAGAACAAGACTTAAGCCTTAAGTCTTCCTGCTTTCTCATTCTTTTTTAATAAGCAAAATACTGAAGACTTACCAAAAGAGTATTAAGCTCTCTAGGATTTTAGCTCTAGGTCACATCATTTATATATATAAACATGGCCACACTTCAGACTTCCTTGGTTTCTATAATTCAAGCCTTTTCTGTCTATATTCCACTTTCTGTTGAAGCAAGACTCTAGTCAGACACTCACTGAAGCTCTTACTAATATCCTAGGTTCTTTCTTCTTACTTACAACATAATAGTGTCAACTCTAACCCTTCCTCTATTGTCTCTAGGACTCCACAGTTGGGCAGAGATAAATGGAGGCAGTGTGATATGTTTATGCTACCATTTATAAACACTAACATCATTGTCGTATCCCCAGTGACTAGTTCTTGGGAGGATACGTCCATTTTAGACTCCCTTTCGCTATGCCCCATGCTTCATTCACTAACTGCATCCTTGCCCTTGGGCTATAGAGAGTCACTGATGAAGGTCATGGGAGTCACCTTGGACTCTGCCCAATACAAAGTCATATTGGCTTGTTTCATTTAGGTCCTCAATACTCCTGCTGAGCAATCACTTGGCTAGCTCCTTTCCTAACATATTTCCCCTAAAGGTGAACTCAAGTCCTCCTCAGTGGTTTCAAGTCTGTAATGTTGCTAGGGGTACTCTTTCCCCATCCGCATCATTCCTTCCTATGTGTCTGGACTTGCCATTAGTGTAAAACTCTTGGTCTCTCTCCAGTCTTCTATTTATTCTTGAGGAGGACTGATTTTCTGGTTGGTGTTTGGGGACCAGGACACCAGCTTGCTTTGTTCTCTCTCTCTTTGGGAGCTAGCTGCCAGCATGGAGCATCAGTTCTCACTTTTTTTTTTTTTTCATATGGTAAGCTTAGTGGGGAAAGCTGATTCTGCTTGTGAGAAGGGAAGCTTGTAGGCACCTGTGGCTGAGTAGGTATGGCTAATTCTGGCTAATTCTGTGTATTTGGCAAGAACTGAACCACATCCTCTAGCACAACATGTATTACTGATAAAGCTGATACTATTTTTATCTTTATCTGCATCTCTCCCTGAACTGGCTCTCAAAGCCAGGTAAGAAACAAAATTGTCATTTACTAGACATATTAAAACTCCAACATTTAATCCCACCTCTTCTCCATAATCCAAGCAACTTTGACTCCTGTTAATTTATAAGATTAAGATGTTCGGATGGAATCTTCCCCAAACTTCTCTCCCATCACTGCATGTTTGTCTTTCTATGACCTTGTCTATGTCAGAGGAATCACCCACCTCCTTTCTAAGACTCCTCTCTCTTTCATGTCATCTTCTACTTACTATCTCATTTCTCTCTTTCTTGCCTTTCTTGTTAGGGTCCCTGTTATCAGTATCTTCTCTTCCTGATCATTTGGGAAGAGGATGCTAAATAAGATCTCAAGTCCACAAATTGCTGCCTTCCTAATCAAGCCTAGAGGAAACCCAACACCTTAACCAGATCCACAAATATGACAAGAAACCACTTGACTCAGAGATTTTGGGGGAATCCAAACTTTCTATTATAGGTTTGGCTAGCCTGAGACCCATAGATGCTTAAGTACAAGACTAGTAGCTTTTAAAATGTATAATTTATGAATTATAGCCACATATTTGAAATTACCAGACATGCAAAATAAAATTTGTGTAAATAGAAGATATGAAAGGGTAAAGAAGAGATAATAAGGAGGCATTATACACCATGTATTCCCAGACCTATAATAATAATATACTTGTTATAATTAAATATTAAGTTTGTTGCTAAGCTTCAGGGAAGCTTAGGAAAGGGAAGGGAAACACACTGGATTACATAATTCTCATTGTTTGAGAAAAGGAAGCTGAATCTCTGACAAAGTTTTTTCAGAAAAGATGCTTTCCTACTCAATTGCTTTGGAACCTGTCCACCAAGTGATGCCAAACTACAAAAGGAATGTTGTGTTCAACAGCGGATTTCCAAGAAACACAGAGATGGCCCTCAAGTTCCAATTGATAAAGATACATGTTACTAGGTATTATTAGATAGATAATGTAGTATGTGATAGAACACATGATGAGATAGAGCATCTTGGTTGACAAGTTCCACTGCGGTTGTACTGGTAGAAGTTATTCGTAACATATTCTTCCAACAGTCCTCTTGTCTGACATTATCCTTCAAGCAAAGAAACAACATCTGTAACATTGACAGTTGTTTTGGTGTTACTGATATTAGATAACAGAGATATTAGATATCTCTGATATTAGATAACTGATATTATTATTACTGATATTAGATTAGATAACAGAAACCTGACAATTATGGGTAGCAGAAACATTTGTGTATTTAGACTTCCTAGTTGCCAATAGCAAAATCAAAGTTTCAAACATGGAGGGAGCATAGTTGATGCCCTGTTTGATATTCATTGAAGATAGGATGGAAATTTGCATTCAAGTCAGGAGACACAATTTTTAGTCATCCATTCCTTCAAAAAAAATCAAGCTCCTGCTATGTGGAGGAGACATGCAAGCTTCTTGACCTAATCTAAAGTATGAGGTGGTCAGGGAAGTTTTCCATAATGAATTGGCATTTGAGCAGAGATCCAAAGGCAGAGGGAACAACATGTGCAAAGCCCCTGTGGCAGGAAGGGAGTGGTGGCTTTGAGGAAATGAGGAAAGGTCAGCAAGACTGGAGTACCAAGCATGAAGGGAGGGTAGTCCAGGGTGAGGCTGGACCTGGGAGCAATGGGAGCCACTGAAAGTCTTTTAAAGAGAGCTGGTGGGGAGGGGTGCAACCGGACTAGAGTCTAGTGAGTGCAAAATGAATTGGAAGAGCAGAAATGATTATGCTCTCAGAGCTCCGATGCTTTCAGAGCAATGCAGGAATCCAAGTGAAAAATGATGACGGTAGCTTGTACTAGAGTGCTGGTGGTAGAGAAGGAAAGAAGTAGAGGGAACCATGATTCATTCACAAGGGGAAAAAGACAGAATTTCATGATTTGACAGTGTCTGTCTTGCTGAATAAGATGGCTAGTGGTGCCACTGTCAGAGCCCAGAGCACAGAAGAGGATGTCCAAGTTTGGGAGGAATGTCATGAGTGCAGTGCCCTAACTCAGCAAAGTGGGCATGCTGGGTGTCATCTTCTACTTACTATCTCATTTCTCTCTTTCTTGTCTTTCTTGTTAGGGTGTCTGTTATCAGCACCTGTGGCAGTGTTATCCTAACTACAAACTGAATCATATTGTAAATCTCTGACTGAGGGACTAAATATCGGATCTTACAAAATGATGAACTTGTTAGAACTTTATATATAAATTTCTGAACAGTATGGGAAAGCCATGCATTTGGTTTCTGCACATAAGCCCTCAGAATACCCTGCATGCCTTGAGGAGCACAAGCGTATAAACATCCCATGTGAACACGTTTGTAAGACTGAGTCATGCAAATTGCTGGCCCAGATTGTGAAAGATACCAGACAGCAGGGAGGTCAGGAAGAGACTGATGCCAACAGCACCTTCCACGTAGGCTCACTCCTATCTAGACCTTGAAGATGGAATGGAGCTGGGCGTGACAGCTGAGAGAAGACCCAGAGAGAGAATCATCAAATGGCAAACGGTGATGCAGAAAATAAAAACAATCCAATACGTGAAGATTTTTTAAAATGGCAGAGACATCTGAGTGCTCACAAATTTGATTTTAAGAGTAATCACTGGTGTCAAATTTAGGTAAAAATAACGAATTTTATTTCTATTCTTCCACCTTCTTCCTTGCTCGTCAGCTGTTCTGGTTAAGAGTGAAGGAAAGGTACCCAAACCTTCTCCTCCTTTTGTCTCTGATATTCACCTGTGATTCGGCCTAGAAAGGGTCAACAAGGGAACCGGAGGGGCAGGAATGTACTCCCATCACCCTTGCAGATCTCAGCCAAAGGAAACGGGAAGTAGATGTTTTTACTGCCCAGCACACTTTCATTTCTATTACGTGTGCACGGAGCCCCAAGAGGGAAATGCAGTTTGGTAGTGACTTGATAACCACATTCTTGGAGGCTTGCTCCAAGAATGGTAAAAATCCAAACAATGTTGGGGGAGGGGAGAAGGGGAAGAAACGGAGTGAAACAAAACACAATTTCCATTGTAAATTACAGACCGTGATTAAATCCAAGTTAATGTCTAACTAGAAAGTGGAAATTTTAGACTATTAAGATAGGGGTACCTTATCTTTCTCAGGAAGAAATAATTTTTATATCTTGAATACTTAGTCATTACTATTAAAACAGCAAAGGAGTATTTAAAAGTTGTATTGAAAATGTACCTTATTAAGACTAAAAGTTGATGCAGATAACCCTTGAATTTGGCAGGCTGGATTACAAAGTGGCTAGGTCTAGGAAGGGAGAGTGGTCAGAGATCTGCATCATCTTTCCTGTGGGCTGAGGCAGAGTCACTGGCCTTGAACGTGCACCAGCAAGACCTCAAGGTGTGTTATGAATTCTGTCCTAATTGTCGAGGCCCTTTACTGGATGGTCTGCTGATATACACACGTAACTGTACCAGGAAACTTTAATTCTGAGTCCTGAAGGACAGAATGATAACTAGAATCACCTTAGGCATCATCCTTCTACCTTCATTGTTGGTTAAACACTTTGCACCAATGTTTTGTCTATTATCACAATCTTTAAGTAATAATAAAAAAAGCTTAAATTGCTTTTATCAAGTGATAAATGTTCTTTAAAATTATATAGATAGTGAAGTTTATTGTTCCTGTCTACCCTTTGCTGGTTACTCTTTCCCAGCTTTAGGACTAGCAATACTGTAAAGTTTGGAGAATGTCACCCTTTCTAGCTCTCCTTGACCTGACTTCATTTGCTCATTCATTGATTCGTGCACACACACATTCATTCTGCATTCATTAAGCACTACCATATGGATGAGTAGTGCTTAATGAATGCAGATTCATTCTGCATTCAGAAAGCACACACTATTTCACATACCCTGCCCTAGTTTAAAGGCTTCTGCCCTTATGAGGGACAGATACTGCTGCCCATCCCTTAGTTCCCAGGGTCATAGAAGAACAGAGGAGGGAGTCTTTACCTTTGCTTCGCCAGGTTGGGCAAGGAGCAACCAAAGCATTAAGGCAGGATGAGGAGGCCAGTTCCTAGGGGATACCATCCTTGATAAAGTCAAGGACAAGTCAAGGGCAGGGAGAAAAATGGCTTCCCTAGCATTTATACAGCTCTGTATCTGATTGTTCTCCCATTGATGCAGGGTATTGTAGTAAAAGCTCCCACTTTGGAAGTGGGCAAGAACTGTCAGGGCTTTTTTGTTTTGGTTTGGTTTAGTTTGGGCCTGGAATATTTGGGACACCTGTCATCATTCACTATTTTTTTAAAAAAAATTTTTAAATGTTCATTTGTTTTTGAGAGAGACAGAGCACGATCTGGGGAAGGGCAGAGAGAGAAGGAGACTTAGAATCCCAAGCAGGTTCCAGGCGTGGAGCTGTCAGCACAGAGCCCCACGCTGGCTCAAACACACAAACTATGAGATCATGACCTGAACCGAAGTTGGAAGCTCAACCAACTAAGCCATCCAGGTGCCCTTGTCATCATTTTCTTCTATAAAGAATTTCTAATCACCATTTCACAACTAGAGATTTTCACACTATTTCAGGGGCAAACACCTAAAGAACCCAATGTCTGAACAAGCAAGAGAACTCCGAGTAAACGTTTAAATGAACGTTTGCATTCCCCTTAGAAGAGGGTGGAGGAGCCCACAAACCCTTGGCCCCACACTGGGCACACCTCTCGCATGTGACACGGATGCGCTCGTCGCTGGACGACTGCTGCTCGTCTTCCTTCTCCTGGAAATGCTCCTGAACACATTGCTCCTCGAACTCGTGCAGCCTCTTCAGCTCCTCATCGCTGAGAAAGAGCTCTGTGAAAAGGGAGAAGTGTTTGTCGCGTGAGAAAGGAGCCCAGTGCCTGAAGAATCAATTTAGTTGCGTCATTACCAATTTCACAGCCCAACTTGAATTAAGCGCCCTTGTTGACAGTTCTCTAACTATTCCAACTGTTTGTTACACAAACAGGTTGTCATATGCAGCAATCATTCTTCCCTGGAGAAAATGGCTCACTTTTTTAACACAAAACACCACTATTAAAGCTATTCGCAGAGTGAAACCAAGTATTATCTTCTGGAGAATTTTTGCGTGTATTTTATGGATAGAGTCAGGTGGACAGCATTATTTCCCCATCCTCTTTAGATGCCACAAATTAAAACATTCTGAAAGGAACACTGAATTTATAAAGAAGAGTCATTTTCAAGAGCTCTCTCAATTTCTGATCTCTTTCATGAGCAGGCTTTCAGTAACACTAACTACTCCTAAACTAACAGAACTGGAATAAAACCAACATAAAGTGGGAAGCATTCTACAAAGAACAACAGTTGGACTAGAGCATTATGTTTTCACACAACTTAAGTAGTATATAGTGTCCATTTGGAACATCCTTGAAATTAGCCCAAGATAGAAATGAGAGAGTCCTGTACATACTCAATCCACGATCCTGTTCATCTTGGTCCCCTTCTCTTTTCTTCCTACAACGACCACTAAGACGCATAATGATTATATAGATGTGGCTTAAAATGATCATTGGTGGAGGTAGGACTGGCCGGTCATGAAATGTCATTATCAGCTGATATCGCTGGAATTTCCACACCTGGTTGGATATTGACTTTACTTCAAAGAAGGTATTGCTTTAAAAAGAATAAATGTTTAGTTAGTTATTTTCCTTTTCATTTTGATTTTCCAGGGCAATAAGTTGCTCACATTGAAATGAAAATAAACATTGAAATGGCCTTTTAATACCTGCTAGTACTGACTCCTAGATTACTCTGTCTTTTGGTTTAACTATCAATGTGGATTATCTACACTCAAGGACATTTTACTCATATAAATAATTAAGAATCAAGTGTATTGAAACTGCTACCTACTACCCTCTTAAAACAGGGTATTAAGACTGCAGTCTATTGACTCATATGCTCCCAGAAATTTTGATTTCATATTTTTTAAGGTAAGAGCTATTCAACTAAAAATTTTGAAGTATTTAAAACTTTAATACAGTTGAAAAAGAGTTTGAACCAGATTCTTTCCAAAGCTCTGGTCAGCTCTAAGATTCTATATATCCGTGAAGGGTATTTCTCTTAAATTTTTCATCTTAGAAGCTAAAATATATTTTTTCAACATGTGTTAAGCACGGTCACGTGTACAACATATCATGCCAAAATGGGTAAGTTTTATAAGAAACTCAGTACTAAAAGCCATTTCTTTCCCAGGCTGTTTGTCTTCTATTCTGTAAATTATAAGGAAAGTATTTTATATAATATTACAGTAATTCTCATAGGTTATGAAATTAACATTGCCTTCTGTGCCTCTATAATGAATTAAGGGCACACCTTGATCAGATCTTCCCTACCTCAGGAGACTTTCATCTAAGGAAATACTTTTATTAGATTAAAATACGTTAAAGTCTTAAAATGCTAAACAAAATTAAATTTAAATGTATTTAAGAGAAAGACAGATACCATATGATTTCACTCATATGTGGAATTTAAGAAACAAAACAAATAAATGAAGAAAAATGAGACAAAAAACAGACTCTTAAATACCAAAGAACAAACTGGTGATTGTCAGAGGGGAGTGGGTGGGGGGATGGGTGAAATTGGTGAGGAGGATTAAGAGTACACTTATCATGATGAGCACTGAGTAACGTGTAGGATTGTTGAATCATTATATTGTACACCTGAAACTGATATAACACTGTATGTTAATTATACTTCAACAACAAAAAATATTGAACCATCCAGAAAAATTTAGTGCATTTAAGTGTTAACTTTTGATTCATGAATACATTAAGGCTGCTTAGGTTTGAACAAAAGAGATTGTAAAGATTCTACACATTTAAAAATTATCCTGAAGTTCTGTGTAAATCTGTGGCCCCATGAAAGATTCCCTAGATCAAATTGGAAATTCATACTGTAATAACCAATAGGCACCCAGTCATTAGCCACAACACATACTTGAAAACTGCAATGAGCAAGTTCACCAGCAGGATGTTGGCCACCAGTAGGTAGCATGCCATGATGGCTGGTGTGAGCCAGGCACCTGGGATACATGGAGGGAGCCGCTTGCCTTCCTCATCATACTGGTTGTCACCACAAGGAGCTGCAACAAAATTTGTCTTGTTGTACTCGTTTTTTACATAGAATGAATAGAATAAATAACTTACTTATGCCATTAAATGATCTATTTCTTCTTAAATATGATTTCCTCTGATTTCATAAGCAATAATTTTCCGTGTGAAAAATATCTCATACAAAGAAAATAAGAAACTCATGTCTTCACTCAGAGATAGTAATTCTTGACTTGTCATATGTAAACATTTTCCCATTTCTTTCTTTGTGTTTTTCATATACAGAAGCTCTTAATTTCTAAGCAGAAAAATGTATGGTTTTTTTCTGTACTGTTACCCATTAGAAAGTTATTGTATCTTCTGATTATTTAAGATCAGCTTATGTTGTCTCCTTGGTTTCACTTGTACATGAACTTTGGAAACAATTTTGTTATGAAGAAGGAGATACAGATGCCCTCTACCCTCAGATTTGTTAATCAACAGTTCGGGTATCATTTTGGAAAATAATCTTTTCTCTCTCTGCTCATTCAAAATGTCACTTTGATCCTATGTCCTGAACTAAAAAATGGAATGATTGCAACAGTGATCAGTGAAGTAATTGCCATAAATTTATAGTCTACCTACTTTTTACTTACAGTTTAAAAAGTATTAACATCAGAAAATGAAAAATATTTATACCCGTGTAAGGCTATCAGTAATTAGCTTAGGAAGAGACTGATTAATACACACATTTCATGAACTAGAATAATCAATTCTGTGTAAACTTACGATTAATTTCCATGGCGTAGACTATATAGCGATTGGAAAGCAGGATTTTATGTATTTTTTTAGTTGTGACAGGAAGGGAAGAAAGAAAATGAGATGACAGTTGAGAGAAAAGTAAAACACATGATTAACAACATAAGAACAGTTTTGGTGTCAAGAAATGCAAAGTATTCGAGCTTGGGAATTATAGATTCATGCTTGGAAACAGTGGTCTATTTAGAAGAAATTGTACACATTATCAATACTAAGAAATATATATATATTTCATGAATATTGATTTTACCATATGTCATAAAGCAATAAAAACTTCACTAGTTAAAAAATACTGTGAAGAAGATATAAGGCTACTGGCAGATGATCATTTTAACCAACTGGTCAACCAATCAGGCATTCTCTATATCCCAATTCACATACCTCATAAGCACAAAGAAATGCAAAATTATTATGCAATAATCATATCAAGAACCAAAAGCCTACGTTTAATGGTGTTACTGAAAATAGACTCGTTTGCCTCTTTATCTTCTCATTAGCCAATTTAATAATACAAAATTTAAAATGTTACAATTTATGTCTGGATCATATTTACCTAAGTAAATATTCCTTGGAATTCAAATTAGATTTTTACGTTCTGGTTACCAAGCTACAAACACATCCAATATCTCACACTGACTTTGAGATACTTGTGATAATAATGTGTTCGGAGTCATGTTCTAAAAGCTAGATAGAAGGCATTGTATGAACTAGTTATCAGTCTAACCCAGTGGCAGAAGTTGTTTTGACAACTGTGTGTTTCATACAAGTGGAAGATATTCAAAACCTTCTATCCCCAACAAGCAGAACACTGGAAATAGCAGTCTGATGTTTTGTGACAGAGTACAACAGGCAAATGAAAATATGGGGGCAGACACAAGAACAGATCTGAAGAACCTACCACACGAGAGGCGCCATGACCTACCAGTTCAGGCTGGGGAGGAGCTGGGGCCTATACCACCCAGAAATCCATCTAAGATTATGGTTCATATTCTCTGCTAACATCCTGATTATTTTCAATAATAATAATAATAATAATAATAATAATAATAATAATAATATTTGAACTACATAAGTGAAGAGAAAATTGATAGCCACATAGAAAATGGCCTTTGGAGAAGAGTTTTGAAGAAGAGGATGACACAAGACACCAGTCACCCTGTCATGCTTGTTATCTCGTTCTCTTGGAACAACACTACCAGCTCTGCTGTAGAGTAGAAAGAAATTTAGGTTGAAGAAGTATTAGAATATTGGCACCGGGACTGCATTCATGTGATAAGATGTTCACCAGGTCCAGCTAAAGGGATGTCAGACTCACAATTTTGGTTACAGATTTTTAGGATAGAAGAAATGACTGATGTCTCAAAATCTACATTTCATATTCTGCACTTCCTCCTTCACAAAATAACTTGATGCTCATGGCAGAATAAAACGTAATTTATTTCCAAATTAACACATGCTCTTCCATTAATTTGGAATTGATCATCTGCCTCAGAAGCAGGGAAGAGAATCTTACTATGAATTCTATTCTTACGGTCTATCTGGTCTGCAAACACCTCTCCATAGATCATCCAGTAGGGCATGTAGAAGATATTTCGGGCCAGTCTCCAAGAAGGCTCCTCATCTGGGTGCAAAATGGCTTGACGGGCTACTCCAAAACTCATCAGCACAACCAGCATGATGACCACAAAATACAGCATGTCAATCATCTGAATAGAGAAAATATATCTCTTACTGTCTTGACTCATTGGCCATGTTCACCTGGTTCATTGTAATACTCTCCCCAAAGACTTCATGAGTGTTTAATTAGGGAGAAGAGAGCTTTTTTCCCTTCTCTCTGTCCTACCCATGGGCTCCTAGTTTTTATACACCATGTAATACATACATCTTATTCTAGAACACTGACTCCCTCATTTGCTCTTACTCTTCTATTGTTGTCCATAAACAGTCCTATCATAACTACAAGTGCTAATGGAGAAAAGGAAGAATTATGGGGGAAACACGAGAATTTGTAAGAGAAACTAAGGAGTAAGAAGAGGAGATATCTAAGAAAGGAACAAGATAATGAATTGAGAATACAGAACAATATTTATTCATTTGTTATACAAATGCTGAGTGGTTACAGTGAGCAGTGCTCTGGTTACTGTGGATACTGAACTGGTATAATTCCTAATTTTGGACATCTCTGAAGATGAGGGTCTTTGCCAGGATAAGCTAAATCATATATTCCTTTACCCAAAGCCACTTGCACTATAAAGAGTTATTCCTAAATTTAAAGATTTCCTTTCTTCTGGGTCCAGTCTTTACACTGAAGCTGTTTTAGGTGATGGAAGGATAATATGCTGACTCTTTTTCTTTTCTTTCTTTCTTTCTTTTTTTTTTTGCATTGTATGGCCTATTCTGGAAGAAATGTTGCCATGAACTTGGCCTAATCAAATGAATTATCTGTGTTCACTTCAGGCCAGAGTACATGGGCTGAAGATTGGAATACAGGTTGGGGAGTGACCCTGGGCTCTATTTGTCTCTGACTTTTACCACATGTTATCAACCAGATTATTGCTATATATATAAACATATATAGAGACACACATACAGTATTAGTATGTACATATATACAGCATATATATATACATATATGTATATACATATATATATACATATATGTATATACATATATATCTGTATAAAGTAGTATGTACTGTGAATATATACTGCATTAACATGTAGGAAAACTAGGTACCTTAAAGCAAAAAACATTTCCAGGAAGAAACTAACTGCAAAAGAAAGACCAATGAAATCTGACAAAGCCACACCCAAGGCTTGGTCTCAGGTTCCAACCACAACCACAGCATCTCTAGTTCCTTAAGGGGTGTCGGTACTAACCATCTTTCCGATCATCATCACATAGGGCCCCAAATACTTGTTGACACCAAAGATGTCCAGGACCCGGATGTACCAGAAGATGATATCCACACAGTAGATCACTCGGCCATAGCCCATGTATGGCTGCTTTTGTAGGCGAAGGATTGCTCCAATCATGAACATGGAAATGGCCACAAGATCCGTGATATTCCAGTACTCCTGAAGCCAAACTTTTATTTTCTGGCTGAGTTTGCCTGGTTCTGACATGAGGATCTGAAAACAAAGAACAATGACAGGGAATGCTGTGTTGGAAGCCTCATCTCAGAATCTTGGAAAGATAGGACTGGTGAAACATTCCAGGGCATCTGGTCCCATTTCCTGCTGAAGACCTCTATACACTAATCTTCTCAGGCAGAGAAAGATATCTCGAAAGGGAAATTCCATGGAATCCTCTATATTCCTAGATGCAGTGTTTCACAAACTCTCAGGAAATGCCTTCTAAATTATGTCCTTCTGGCTGTAATTAAAGCAGCTGCCTCTTGATTTCTTTTTAATACCCTGGATATGTGCCCGTCAGCCCACGTTCCTGAGTTAGTAGTCCAGGAGGAAAAGTCTAGAGGGGAGACACACCCGTGTGGGCTCACAAAAGGATAATCTACCTGGAATAGATGGCAGAATCGGGCTAGGAGATGTTTGTTTGCCACAATCCCTTTACAATGTAGATAGGAGAAGTTGAGGAAAAATTAAATGATTTTCCTACTTGAGATATTACCCTTTAAAAATCACCACTGATTAAAAATTACTATTTCCTCAGAGTAAAACTGAAAATATTGAAAAACCAGCATGCACAGGTACACACGGAGTGTGCCCCATGGACTCTGCAGCGGGGGGTGGGAGTGGGGGGTGGTGACTGTGCCATGTGGTATCCCTTTAGTTATGGAGATTGAGTAGGTCCTGGGGACCCCACGAGTGGGGTGGGGTAGTGGCTATTTTTTGGCCAACATGGAAGGGATTCACTAATTTAACAACTTGTCCATACTGACTGAGGGCTACCCTATTTTCTGTAACTGGAGGAAATCTTAGCACATGGCTGATACTCAGCAAGATCATGGTGGCACTAGGAATGGTATGATAGGCTACTTGGGAAATCCTACTTGTAACATTTTCAGAGTTTGATGAAGCCCAACTAGAAAAGAAAGTGTAGTAGCAAAGGAGGTGGGTTGTAAAATGTTGAATTTGGCACTTCTTTTCTTCCTCAGGCTCTAGTTAGACTGCCAGTATCAAACTCTCCCTGTTGGGGTGAAGTTGCCAGTAATTTTTTTTTCAGTTCAGAGAAAGGGTTAGTAATAACTGCAAAACAATAGTACTGGTTTTAAGTCATGTAGAAAAAGAATGTGATATCCTTCTCTGTGCTTTTTCAGTTCAAATTCATATTTTCTTGGATATCAGGTTTCCCTTTACAAGCTAATGTAGTGAATTAAAACTTGTGGATGATGTTAGAAAAGTACCTGGCCCTACTTCCTCTCAGCATCTCCTGAGAGCCCTTCCTTAATAAGAAGGAAGAATCCCCATTGCAGATTGTAGAGGGAGCCTGGGCATGATTCTGAGTCCTAAGTTGTAGGAAAAACGTCATCCTGTGTCTCTCTCTGTTTCTAGGTTCAGTTTCCAGAAAACAACAGTTGTAGAAATTAGTTTATCTCTGGCATCCAGCACCATTTACTGTTAGTTTAATAGGCACTGAGAATATTTTTTTTGCTACTAAACATTTATTTTGCCTTTTGTTTTGATTTGCAAATTCAAATTCAGTTGGAAGCAGAGGACATAGAAATCTTAAGCAAAGGAATAGAATACATTTGGGATTGTGATACCTCAAAAGAGAAAAGGGTCCCATGGCATTCGTGATTTGCATAAAGTGCTTTTGCAGTAAGAAGCTATATCTAGGGGTGCCTGGGTGGCTCAGTCGGTTAAGCGTCCGAGTTCGGCTCAGGTCATGATCTCACGGTTTGTGAGTTCGAGCCCCGCGTCGGGCTCCCTGCTGACAGCTCAGAGCCTGGAGCCTGCTTCGGAATCTGTGTCTCCCTCTCTCTCTCTCTGACCTTCCCTCACTCATGGTCTGTCTCTCTCTCTCTAGAAACTAAATAAACATTAAAAAAGATTTAAAAAAAGAAGCTATATCTGAATTAGGGGCACCTGAGTGGCTTAGTTGGTTAAGATCCAACTTCAGCTCAGCTTATGATCTTGCGGTTCATAGGTTCGAGCCCCACATTGGACTCTGTGCTGACAGCTCAGAGGCTGGAGTCTGCTTCAGAGTCTGTGTATCTCTCTCTGCCCTAGCCTGCTCATGCTCTATTTCTTTCTCTCTCTCTTTCTGTCTCTCTCAAAAAATAAATAAACATTAAAAATTAAAAAAAAAAGTGATGGGCCTTTGGAATAATTACCTCTCGTATTTTCTCTAATGCCAGGCTGACAATGTAGGAGATGACAATCCACTCCTGGAGACAAGGCCAGCGGTCCATCCGCACCAGGATGACATAGTTGAATAGCAGGAGGTAACCCAAGTATGATATCTGAAGGGCAGAACAACTGTTAGCAGTGTTTGGGGAGATAACACGTGCTGGATACACACTTTTGAAATCCTGTTTTCAGGGTCGACAGTTCTTCAAGAACTAATTTTCATTTCCAGCTAGACTGACTCACCTAGAGGAAACTTTCTGTTCACATCACCAGTGCAGATAAACTTTGAGGTGGGTCAGGAGGCATTTTATACTTTAGGATCATATGGGCACTGGCACTTCATTTTCTAAATGAAGATGTATTTGTGGCTACTATCACCCTCGTGAGGGAATTAGGGAGCTGCACAAAATTATGAGAAACAGGAAACCTTTAATATTTTCACTGATGTGCCTTCTACATTCCTGGAAATTGGAAAATGTTACTTTATCTCTCTGCCTTGCAAATTTCCCTCTTGAATCTTTTCACTGTTAGTGGATGTGGGAAGTTAGAAGGCAGGGAGTGAGAACTGTCTGCCCTGGTGCACAGAGATGCTCCGAGTTCCCACAGTTAGGACTCATTTATCTGCGGTTTTCTGTGGTCACAGCAAACTTCCTATCTTTGTGGTGAGAAAAGATACTGAGTTTGGAGGTATATGCGAGTGAGGTATCAGGTTGGAAGGAGGTAGTCTGAAGTGGATTGTCTGAGGTTGATTCACTGTGGAACTGATGAATCTTCACCTCCTGAGCCTCTCACTGGCACAAGACTCTTTAGGAGTTATGGGGCAGGGGGTGTTCTAGCAATTGCACATTTGTAATTCGGCAGTTTTTAATTTTTTTTAAAGATTCACCCCCACCCCTCCCAATTGTATAAGCGTTACCAGTAATACAGGTAAAACCTCTCCAATCCATGATTTATTTCTTACAGAAGGATTAGTTAAAATCAGAATTCTCTAAAGTGGGCTGCGTCAGAATCCCCTAGGAAGCTATAGAACATGTCACACTCTCCCACAGGCCAGAGTTAGCAGTCTGAGGGGCAGAGTGACACTGGGGGTCCTTTGCTGTGTGGCCCCACCCTACGCTGAGCTCTTCTGAAGGCCAGGCCACAGTGCTCAGCTGGTTCTGACCAGTGGCTTGGCCACAACACCAGGTGTGGCCACCAGAAGGTTGGGTATCCAGGTGCACAGTTGATCTGGGTCCACATGCAGCCTTCCTCTTGCCTACTGCCTACCCCACTGTCTATTGCCTCATTCATAGCCTTGGACCCAGCTCCTCATCTCTCATCACCTGTCCCTGCCTAGTATCCAATGAACCACAGTGCCAGGGCCTTCCTGGCAGAGGCTGAAGCTTGGTGCTTGGGATTTCATGAGAAGTCTTGTCCCAACCTTCCTTCCCAACCCCTGCAAGGGTTGTGGGATCCTTTCTGTGCCTGCTGAGACCTCCTGCAGCTGGGGAAAGTTCCTCCAGAGCCTTTCCATCTGCCCACCTGTGGATGTCCCAGCATGCATGTGTAAGGCTGGGGCTTCTCTGGTTATAGATTTGCCACACTATTGGGGTTGTTGAGACAGTGGCCACCAAAGGCAGCTGGAGTAGAGTGTGCAGCCAAACAGTGGTCAATTTGGTGTGCATTTTAGAGTGGAGAGGCCTTGATTTGCTCCCCTGTTCTAGGAGTTTATGACCTGGGTTCAACCACATTCCTTTGGTGACCCCACTAGTTTTATGGAAAAAATGGCATCTGTGAGTTTGCTCTTTAAATCGTGAGTCATCTGTGTTCATTTAAAAATAAAGCTATAGTTCCTAAGTTTGTATTACTGAGGGCATTAAAAATCCTTCATCTTAAGCAAATAGGACTATTTTGCTTTATGGAATGGTGTATTTGGGGCTAGGATGGCCACATTTCTACATGCGTGTAAAATATAGGACAAGATATCCAGATACAATTTTACGTGAAGATCTGAATTAGTCCCAGTTTTGTTTCCATAATTCATTTTAATTCAGTGAATTTTAAAACATTTTTAAAAGCGTTTGACATGTTTCTCGATTCTAACAATCCTGTGTATTCAAAACACACTAGATGGCCGATGAGAAGGGGGAGACCTTACTGTGTAAAACCAGAACTTGACAATGGGAGCGTTATAGAATTCACAGATCTTTGTTCCAATGGGAATGCTTCTTTGCTTTTTGTGCTCATTCTCCTCATCGCCTTTTCTTGAACCAGCGTCTGCATTGGCATCCTGGAAAACAGCACGCAGCAAGCCAGTTGCTAAATGGGAAATGCACAGTGTTTAACAGATAGGTGCCTTTAAAAATAAAGAATTATACACATTTCCCCAATTACTGTGGTTTCTAAATTCATGGTAAGAGAAATCTCAACAATTTTGAGAATGAAAGTCAAGCGATACTGTTATGGTCCAGGGCATCACTGACCACATTTTCCTCTTCTTTTTCTTTGCCATCTTCGTTTTCCTTGGATGTCTGATATGAGAAGTCATCATATGTGCGAAATTCCAAAAACAAGATGGTAGGGGGGAGAAGAATCCCCATTATAACCTATACAGGATCAGAAAATTTTTTTTAATTTTTAGATTTTTTTTAAGCTATGGAAATTCTAGAAAATTTTCCTAGTATATATAAAATTTTAAAATGATGACCTTTGGCACTACTCATCAAACTGAGTTGTCCTAAAACAGGTTTATCTGTGCTCTGATATTCTGTGGCTTATTTAGTTTGATACACTGGTAGAGTTTCAGACTGAAAACTTTAAAAACTTCCATCAAATTATTTTAGATAGACAGCAAGCAGTATTGTGTGGAATTGTCTTAAAAGCAAAGAGCTTACATTGAGTTTCAAAGCAGGTAAATCTTTAAAATATAATAAATGTGAACAAATAAATAAAATATAGTAATACTGATAGTGAAGTAGATAAAAATATTTTATATAGAAATAATTGTGATGTGTGTCTCCAATATTAATAAATAATAAAACATTATTATATTACATTATATTATATTATCAAATAACAAAATATTATATTATTATAGTTATACTAAATAATATAATACATAAAATACATGTAATATATAATACATAAAAATATATATACATAAAATTATGGAAAAATTGGAAGCTGAGAAAAAGAGATAAAATGATCCAGGATCACGAAAGGAGATTTAGAGAACTCAGTGATGCAATCAAACAGAACAATATCTGTATCATAGGAATTCCAGAAGAAGAAGAGAGAGAAAGGGGCTGAATGGGTATTTGAACAAATTATAGCTGAGAACTTCCCCAACCTGGGGAAGGAAACAGACATTGAAATCCAAGAGGCACAGAGAACTCCCCTCAGACATAACTTGAATCGATCTTCTGCATGCCATATCATAGTGAAACCGGCAAAATACAAGGATAAAGAGAGAATTCTGAAAGCAGCTAGGGATAAACGGCCCTTAACATACAAAGGTAGACACAAAAGGGTAGTAGCAGACCTATCTACTGAAACTTGGTAGGCCAGAAAGGAATGGCAGGAAATCTTCAATGTGATGAACAAGAAAAATATGCAGCCAGAATCCTTTATCCAGCAAGCCTTTCATTCACAATAGAAGGAGAGATAAAGATTTTCCCAAGCAAACAAAAACTGAAGGAATTCATCACCACTAAACAAGCCCTACAAGAGACCCTAAGGGGGACTCTGTGAGGGAAATGTTGCAAGGAACACAAAGTACCAGAGACATCACTACAAGCATGAAACCTACAGATAACATTGACTCTAAACCCATAATAATAACACTGAATGTAAGTGAACTAAATGCTCCAATCAAAAGACCTAGGGTATCAGAATGGATAAAAAACCAAACCAAAACAAAACCCATCTATTTGCTGTCTACAAGAGACTCATTTTAGACCTGAAGACACCTTCAGGGGATTGAGAACTATCTATCATGCTACTGGAAGAAAGAAAGAAAGTTGGAATCAAAAGAAAGTTGGAATAGCCTTACTTATATCAGACAAACTAAACTTTAAATTAAAAGATGTAACAAGAGATGAAGAAGGGCATTATATAATAATTACAGGGTCTATCCATCAGGAAGTGCTAACAATTCTAAATGTCTATGCACCAAATTCGGGAGCACCCAAATATATAAAACAATTAATCATGAACATAAGCAATCTTATTGATAAGAATGTGCTAATTGCAGGGGACTTTAATACTCTACTTACAGCAATGGATAGATCAACTAGACGGGGAATCAGTAAGGAAACAATGGCCCTGAATGATACATTGGACCAAATGGACTTGACAGATATATTTAGAACTCTACATCCCAAAGCAGTGAAATATACTTTCTTCTCAAGTGTGCATGTACATTATCCAAGATAGATCACGTACTGGGTCACAAAGCAGTGCTCAGTAAATATAAAAGAATTGAGATCATACCATGCACACTTTCAGATCACAATGCTATGAAACTTGAAATCAACCACAGGAAAAAGTCTGGAAAACCTCCAAAAGCATGGAGGTTCAAGAACATCCTACTAAAGAGCGAATGGGTCAACCAGGCAATTAGAGAAGAAATTTAAAAATACATGGAAAGAAATGAAAATGTAAATACAACAATCCAAACCCTTTGGGATGCAGCAAAGGCAGTCCTAAGAGGAAAATATATTGCAATCCAGGCCTATCTCAAGAAACAAGAAAAATCCCCAATACGAAATCTAATAGCACACCTAAAGGAACTAGAAGCAGAACAGCAAAGACACCCAAAACCCAGCAGAAGAAGGGAAATAATAAATATTGGAGCAGAAATAAACAACATAGAATCCAGAAAAACAGTAGAACAGATCAATGAAACCAAGAGTTGGTTTTTTGAAAAAAATAAGCAAAACTGATAAACTCTAGCCAGGCTTCTCAAAAAGAGAGAGGACCCAAATAGATAAAATCATGAATTAAAATGGAGTTATTACAACCAATCCCTCAGAAATACAAGCAATTATCAGGGAACACTATGAAAAATTATATGCCAAGAAACTGGACAACCTGTAAGAAATGGGAAAATTCCTAAACACCCACACACCACCAAAACTCAAATGAGAAGAAATAGAAAATTTGAACAGACACATAACCAGTGAAGAAATTGAATCAGTTATCAAAAATCTCCCAACAAATAAGTCTTCTTGGACCAGATGTCTTCCCTGGGGAATTCTACCAGATATTTAAAGCAGAATTAATACCTATCCTTCTCAAGCTGTTCCAAAAAATAGAAATGGAAGGAAAACTTCCAGACTCATTCTATGAAGCCAGCATCACTTTGATTCTCAAACCAGACACAGACCTAGCAAAAAAAAAAGAGAACTATAGGCCAATATCCCTGATGAATATGGATGCAAAAATTCTCAATAAGATACTCGCAAATCGAGTTCAACAGCATATCAAAAGAATTATTCACCATGATCAGGTGGGATTCATTTCTGGGTTGCAAGCCTGGTTCAGTATTCACAAATCAATCAATGTGATACATCACGTTAACAAAAGAAAAGATAAGAACCATATGATCCTGTCAATAGATGCAGAGAAAGCACTTGACAAAATACAGCATCCTGTCCTAATAAAAACCCTCACGAAAGTCAGGATAGAAGGAACGTACTTAAACATCATAAAAGCCATTTATTAAAAGCACACAGCTAATACCATCCTCAATGGGGAAAAACTGAGAGCTTTCTCCCTGAGATCAGGAACATAACAGGATGTCCATTCTCACCACTGTTGTTTAATATAGTGTTGGAAGTCCTAGCATCAGCAGACAACAAAATGAAATAAAATGCATCAGAATTGGCAAAGATGAAGTCAAACTTTCACTTTTCTCAGATGACATGATACTCTACATGGAAAACCTGACAGACTCCACCAAAAGCCTGCTAGAACTGATAAATGAATTCAGCAAAGTCACAGGGTACAAAATCAACGCACAGAAATCGGTTGCATTTTATACACCAATAATGAGGCAACAGAAAAAGAAATAAAGAAACTGATTCCATTCACAATTGCACCAAAACCCATAAAATACCTAGGAATAAACCTAATCAAAGATGTAAAAGATCTCTATAGAGAACTTATGAAGGAAATTGAAGAAGACACAAAGAAATGGAAAAATATTATATGCTTATGGATTGGAAGAATAAATATTGTTAAAATGTCAAAACTACCCAAAGAAAACTACACATTCAATGCAATCCCAATCAAAATTGCACAGCATTCTTCTCAAAGCTAGAACAAACAATCCTAAAATTTGTATGGAACCACAAAAGATCCTGAATATCCAAAGTAACATTGAAGAAGAAAACCAAAATGGGAGGCATCACAATCCTAGACTTTAGCCTCTACTACAAAGCTGTAATCATCAAGACGATATGGTATTGGCACAAAAACAGACACTTAGACCAATGGAATAGAATAGAGAACCCAGAATTGGACCGACAAATGAATGGCCAACTAATCTTTGACAAAGCAGGAAAGAGTATCCAATGGAAAAAAGACAGCCTCTTTAACAAATGGTGCTGGGAGAACTGGACAGCAACCTGCAGAAGAATGAAATTAGACCACTTCCTTACACCACTCACAAAAATAAATTCAAAACGGATGAAGAATCTGAAGTTGAGACAGGAAACCATCAAAACCCTAGAGGAGAAAGCAGGCAACAATCTTTGACCTCAGCCGCAGCAATTTCTTACTTGACACACCTTCAAAAGCAAGGGAATTAAAAGTAAAAATGAACTATTAGGACATCATCAAGATAAAAAGCTTCTGCACTGCAAAGGAAACAACCAAAAAAACTAATAGGCAACTGATGGAATGGGAAAAGATAGTTGCAAATGACATATCGGATAAAGGGCTAGTATCCAAAATCTATAAAGAACTTACCAAATTCCACACCCAAAAAACGAATAATCCAATGAAGAAAAGGGCAGAAGATGTGAATAGACACTTCTCCAAAGAAGACATCCAGATAGCCAACAGACACATGAAACGATGCTCAACATCACTCATCATCAGGGATATACAAATCAAAACCGCACTGAGATACCGCCTCACGCCGGTCAGAGTGGCTAAAATGAACAATCAGGAGACTATAGACGCTGGTGAGGATGTGGAGAAATGGGAACCCTCTTGCACTGTTGGTGGGAATGCAAACTGGTGCAGCTGTCCTGGAGAACTATGTGGAGGTTCCTCAAAAAATTAAAAACAGAATTACCCTATGACCCAGCAATAGCACTGCTAGGAATTTATCCATGAGATCCAGGAGTGCTGATGCATAGGGGCACATGTACCCCCAATGTTTATAGCAGCCCGTTCAACAATAGCAAAATCTTGGAAAGAGCCTAAATGTCCATCAACTGACGAATGGATAAAGAAGATGTGGTTTATATATACAATGGAATACTACTTGGCAATGAGAAAGAATGAAACCTGGCCATTTGCAGCAATGTGGATGGAACTGGAGGGTATTATGCTAAGTGAAATAAGTCAGAGAAAGACAGATACCATATGTTTTCACTCATATGTGAATCTTGAGAAACTTAACAGAAGACCATGGGGGAGGGGGAGGGGAAGGGACAAAAAGTTACTGAGAGGGAGGGGGGCAAACCATAAATACTGAGAACAAACTGAGGGTTGATGGGGGGGGAGAAAGGAAATTGGGTGATGGGCACTGAGGAGGGCACTTGTTGGAATAAGCACTGGGTGTTGTATGGAAACCAATTTGACAATAAATTATATATATTTTTAAAAATGATCATGTTCTTGGTATCAGAGGTCAAATGGTCTTTTTACACACTACCAGTTGCTCAAAATCATTCCAAATTTTAATTTAAATTTTAATTAAATCAAAATTTAATTTGGAAATAACTGAGCCTTAACTTTTGTGTGCATTTTTGTTTTACTTGAAATCTGATCCCCCTTCTATTTTCTAATTAAGGATTTTCTTGTTAAGAAACTGTTCCTGTTTCCTTAACCTTTATCCCTGACACTTGTAGCTTCTTGGTCATTCCATCTATTTATTGGACTCATTTCTGTTCTTCTTTAGCACTTCCTGCTTGGATCTCACTGACTCTTTATACTCATTTAATCTGATAGACTTTACTGCTCAGTTTTCATATGGGGTAAGGCATAACATTCATATTTTTAAGAAATGAAATGCCTTCTGTTTGCCAAAACCATACGACACAGTATTACATATGATGTCTTTTCTTTACTCTCATGGCAATCCCATGAGATTGGCATAATATTGCCATGACGGAGCTGGGTTATCTGAAGATTAGAATCTTTTCTTAAGCTGACATAGTAGTTAACAGTAGTAAACAGCAGAGCTAGGATTTGACCACAATACAATTTGTATCCACTACATCGTTTTGAACCCTATTATAACTTCATATTCTCTTATAAACCCCATATAATGAAACATTGCCAATTAAAATAATATTGTACAATTTCAGGGGCACCTGGGTGGCTCAGTTGGTTAAGCGTCCTACTTCAGCCCAGGTCATGATCTCACGGTCCGTGAGTTCGAGCCCTGTGTCAGGCTCTGTGCTGACAGCTAAGAGCCTGGAGCCTGCTTTGAATTCTGTGTCTCCCACTCTTTCTGTCCCTCCACCGCTAATGTTCTTTCTCTCTCAAAAATAAAAACAAACATTAAAAAAATAATCACACAGTTTCAGAATTGTAAGGAGAAATCTGTAAATCTATATAGAAACAGATTTAATGGCAGGAAGATGGCCTCTCCTGGGGTGTGGTTAGTTAGGATAGACTCCGATCTCTGTGAGTCAGGCACACCAGTTAGGTCTGTTATTGGACTATGTGGGTTCAGGTCCTGGACTCACGCCTTACCAGCTCAGATCCTATGGAAGTCACTTAACCTTGAAGCTTCTGGTTTTTCATCTTTAAGACAAGCATTTCCCTCATGGGGCTGTTCAGAGGCATAAACGAAATAATCCACAGGAAGTGCCTGGCTCCACAAGGTGCATAGTAAGAGCTCACAGGTGTCACTTGTTACTGTTATGACAATAAACCATACGTACTTTTAGGCCTGGGTTTTTCCTCATTCGCAGCCTTCCCATCCACATGTCTGTTAGCAGCATCTGGCTGCAGGTGTGAGCAATGAAGTCCCGGTGTTTGGCCGCTACCGCCAGCTTGAGGCAGGTGGAGTTGCTCCAGTTCTTCAGCTCATAGGTCAGCAGTTTCATGGCAATCTGCTCATCGTGCTTATAGGACTGGTCTAACAACTCCACGGCAAGCTGGCCGAAGTCTCTGGAGGGAAAGGAACACAGTCACAGCTGAGGCTGCAGTGGCCACACACTCTGTGAGAGAGACATACCCACAGGAACATCATGGAGCCACAGGATACAGAATCCTTGATTTCCAATCCTCGGCACTCAGGAAGCTCCTGGGGTATGTTGCCAGATGGGAATGGCTGGAGCTGGGGCTCTTTGCTCAGTCGTGTTGGAGGGCTGACTGCTTTTGCTGCAAATGGAGTTTAGATCGACCCCAAATCTTCCCCTCAGGCTGCAGGCACTCAGAGACGAGAAGACAAAGCCTTCCCTCAAGTCTTCACAGAACAGGGATGCAGACAGAAAGGACAGCAAAGCTCTATGGCAATGGAGGTCAGAATAATGACTATTCTTTGTGGAGGGTACGGGAAAGGGGACATCAGGAATACTGGCAGGTCTGGTTAAGGTCCCGTTTCTTAATCCAGGTGCTGGTCATCCCGGTGTGTTCTCTTTGTGAATGGTCATCAAGCCATACATTTGTATGTGTGCCTTTCCCTGCCTGTGTGCAATACTTCAAAAACACATAGTTCACAAGAAAATTCAACGCTCCCAGGGCTATGATAGAGACAAGTTCTAGTTGTCATGGGGGCCTAGAACAGTGAGGGCCAGTGGTTGGAGGTGAAGAAGGAGGAAGTAATGGGAGCCAAGATGGGGGAGAGGAGGAGAGGATGACAAGTTCAACTGTAAACATAAACTTTATTCATTTTCTACACGGCCCTCATTCAGATATTCAATGACTGTCATAAACATTCCCTGTACCTTCAACATTTTTCATGGAATGTGGTTAAGATGAAGTCCCAGAGTGATCACCTTTCTGTTTTTGTTTCTCCATTTTCTGTAAGATTTTATTCCAGTTATAGGCTGAGGGATGTAGAAGGGAAGAATTTTGTGTGGAGGAATGGCCTAGTCTGTTCCCTGCAGAGGAATGCTCTCTGACCTCAGGTCCCACAGGCTGTGAGGTGACACATTACCATGACAATCCTCCAGGAAGCCGAGGGAAGGTATTTACCAACCCACTGAGATGGGAACATCTCCCATTTTTTAGGTAGCCTTGAATTCCAATGTTTAGAAATCAACTAGTGACTTTAGAAAGCATTGAGTTCAAAATAAAAGGAGTGCGCTTCAGAAAACAAAGATGTTGGGCGTTGGCAGAGTTGCTTGGTTAGGCCCCAAGTTCATGAGTCTATAAAGTTGTAATAGGACTTCTGGTTTTTAGTTCTGCACATAAGGGGGTTGGAAGTCACCACTCTGCACTGACATTAACTACAAAGCTAGACAAACCGAAAATCAACAACTCTTCTAAATTCGTCAGAGAATTGACATCACAGGGCAAACTGCTGCTCCCAGAATTGTAGGGATAGACCAGCAGATATCGAGACTCATGACATGCCAGAGCAGAAACCTCTGGAACCGGAGCCGGGGCAGGAAAACCCAAACTGTGACTGATAAATTGTTGGAGGCTCCGTGAGGACAAGTCTGAGACTTAATAACTCCAGGGGGGGCCCAGTCTTAGGGAAGTATGCTCACGTTTTTGTGAGTTTTACCTCCAAGAGCTCCACCAAGTTTTCACAGAGAAGATGAGAGAAAAATCCCCTTATGCTGTCAGCACAGGGAGGGGAAAAGGAACAATTCGGAAATAAATTGGCTTACTCTGGTCTCCTTAACAAGGCCTGCCTGAGGAAGAAACCAGTTAGCCAGAGCCTACCCTACTGGGGTATTCTCAGAGCCTAATGGCCCGGGGGAAGGGAATTCCCAACTGCAGGCCCGTCTGGCTATCCTGTCCCATCTAAGTGGGAGAAAAATTGAGAAGCACTTGGAAAGATCAAGTCCAGGGACACTTGCTCACCAGAGTTGTACTCTTCTGTGCTTCTCTGTAAGGAAATCTGTTTCACTCTCTTTGCATTAAAATTATGTTTCATTTAAAAAATTTTTTTTCATGTTTATTTTTGAGAGAGAGAGGTGTGGAGAAGGGCAGAGAGAGAGGAAGACATAGAATCTGAAGCAGGTTCTAGGCTCCAAGCTCTTAGCACAGAGCCCGATGTGGGGCTCGAACCCATGGACCATGAGATCATGACCTGAGCCAAAGTCAGACGCTTAACCAATTGAGCCAACCAGGTGCCCCTAAAATTATGTTTCATAGCTCATATGAGAGGGCAGTATAAAAAAAATGACAGTCTAGAAATACCACAGAGAGAAGAAAAATATTGATGTGATTGACAAAACGATTAATGAACAAGCTTTAAAGATAATTATACTTGAGGCACCTGGGTGGCTCAGTTGGTTACGTGTCTGACTTAGGCTTAGGTCATGATCTTGCAGTTCGTGGGTTTGAGGCCCTCATCAGGCTCTGTGCTGATAGCTCAGAGCCTGGAGCCTGCTTCGGGTTCTGTGTGTCTCCCTCTCTCTGTCCCCCCCACCCCCCACTGGCACTCTCTCTCTCTCTCTAACATAAACATTAAAAAAAATTAAAAAAAAGATAATTGGACTTAAGTGAAAAATACATTTGCCAACCCTCCTCCAAAGGGACCAGTACTCAGGACAATAGTCTCTTCTGGTTCTTAAATTCTCTTGAGACACTAACTTTGAATTGTTGTCCAAATCCTGGGAGATGTCATCCACCAGCTCGCTCTCGGAGGACTCGTGGGCCATGGACTTGTAGAGCTTACAGGCCACCAGGGCCTTGGCCATGCTCTCCTCGCCTCGCTGCCAGAGGAAGACTGCCATTTTCTGGCGTTTCATCAGCACGGCCCACACCATCAGCTCGTGGAAGGGGTACTGGAACCGACTCACAGCAGGGTCGTCCACATCAATGTCGATCTCTTCCTCCTTCTTCTTCTTTTTCTTTTTCTTCCCTTTGGTTGGAGGCTCATCATCCTGAGGGGAGACAAGCACATTTTTCCCGGTTCTGCCTTAAGTGTGCTACAAAGGATTTCAAGATTACTGGAAAAAAGAAAACTCCTCTGTCTGCAGTAATAAAGAGATTTCATAAGTACATCTGTGGTTCTCACTCAGTATGTTAATTTCTTTGAAAAGATGTACAGGGGTGCCAGGGTAGCTTAGTCAATTAAGCATCTGACTCTTGATTTTAGCTCAGGTCATGATCTCATGGTTCATGGGTTCCAGGTCTGCATCAGGATCTGTGCTGATAGCAAAGAGCCTGCTTGGAATTCTCTCTCTCCTCCTCTCTCTGCCCCTCCCCAGATCTCTCTATCTCACAATAAATAAATAAACATTAAAAATTTTGATGAAAATTAATTAAATTAAAAATTAAAATTAAATTACATAATTGCCAAGTTTGATCTGACAGCTAAATGTTAAGAATTGTTCCCAATAAACTGAGAATACATGTTTATTTCCAGCACAGCATAGATCATTAACAAAACTCCACCAGGCATTATTCCCCAATTCCGTTGAGATTTTCTATTTCAACAGATTTCAGATATCAGAAATCATGTAATCTACATATCAAGGAATAAAACTAGAAATAAAAAACAGTAGGATAACAACAACAAAGACTGTATCTGGAAAAATTTTAATATACTTATGGATTTTAAATGCTGTTGGATTAAAGAGGAAATTATAAATGATTTAAAAATAAATGGCAATCAAGTTTCTACTTACCCAAACCTTGAGATACCATGCAAACAATGCTTACAGAAAAATTTATACCTTTCATGCATTTATTAGAAGAAAGGGAAGATTGAAAATGAGTGAACTTCACTTTCAAATGGAGTTAATAGATCAAAAAAGTAACTCTATAGAAAGTATATGGAAGGAATGAATAAAAATGAAGCAGATATTATTAAGAACAAAAACAGAAAAAAGAAAGTTGCTTGATAAAACAAAAAGACTGATCAAATATGTAGGCCAGTTTGGTTAAGAAAAAAAAGAAAGAAGATATACCTTTTTAAAAAAATCAGGGGTGCCTGGGTGGCTCAGTTGGTTAGGCATCCAACTTTGGCTAAGGTCATGATCTTGTGGTTCATGGGTTCAAGCCCCGTATTGGGCTCTGTACCAACAGCTCAGAGCCTGGAGCCTACTTGGGATTCTGTGTCTCCCTCTCTCTCTGCCCCTCCTCAACTTATGTTCTGTCTCTCTCAAAAAATAAATAAATAAACGTTAAAATCTTCTTTTTTTTAAATCAGAAGGGCACCCAGCTAAGATATTGAGGAGGTTGAAACAATTAGAATACAATATAAAGGTTTATACCAATGAACTTGAAAGTCTAGATTAAATAAACTGTTTTCTAGGGAAGTCTAAATGACAAAAGTTGACTCTAGAAAATACAAAGCCTGAATGGACTCATAACGTTATTTTAAAGGTGGTAAAAGGTATACCTCTAAAAAGAGGAGAGGGGCCAGACTATTTTAATGGTGAACCTTCACCAAACAGACAAACTCTACATAACAAAAAGAACTTGAAAGAATAGGAAATTAGGGAAAGCCCCATATCACAGCCCTGATTGGACCCCAAGTCCATCAACAAGGATGTGACGACGCTAATGATCAGTTCTTGTGGAGAACACAGAATCAACATCTTCTACCCTGAATCCATACAGAAATTAGCGTGCTATTTACCTCATGAATTTATTTGGAGGAATCTTGACAGTAGTCCTAATAATATGCTGTGTTTCTTCCATTCATGTGCATATATTTTTATGTCTAGTGCTTTGTTCTTAAAGTTCCTTTTAAGTTGGTTTCTGGGTATTTTCGCACTATTGTGAGAGATCTTTAGTTCATTTTCCTGGATTTTCTAGATACATAATAATATTTTTTGCTGTAATCATTTTCTCCCTCTTTTAAGTATTCTTTTTAAGTCATTATTTTCTCCCCTTTTTACATATTCTTTCTTTAACATTTATTTTTTCATGTGGTAGAATTTCTAGAAGACTTTAAAAACTAATGGGGTTCATCACAATGCCAATGATAATGGACATGCTTGTCTTGTTCTTGATTTTAATAAAAATGACTCCAGGGCACTCCTGTTTAGTAATAGAATCCTCTTACTATAAAGTATACGTGTATTTTAATCACATCAGATGGTATTTTTATTTTATCATTCTCTTTATAGTAAACTTTTTAAACAAGTTAAAGAATTTGTTTTACATTTTTTCAGTTTCTCTTTTGTGTCTATTGACCTGGGTGCCTCAGGTCATGATCTCACTGCACGTGAGTTCGAGTTCCACGTCAGGCTCTATGCTGATAGCTCGGAGCCTGGAACCTGCTTCAGATTCTGTCTCCATCTCTCTGCCCCATCCCTGCTTGTGCTCTGTCTCTCTCTCAAATATAAAAAATAAAATACAAAAAATTTTTTAAAAAAATAATAAAAAAAGAAAAATGCTATTATACTGTTTTCCTTCTTTGACTTCTTGATGTGATGTAATACACTAAAAATTTACTAACATTAAATTATACTTGCATTCTTAGAAGACTTTAATTACTTGTTTAGAACTTGTAAAATATGCCACTGAATTTCTCTCGTGATTATTTATGATTGTGTGGGGCTTTTTTGTTTACTCTCTGTCTGCTTTTGAAATTATGGTTTTGCTAACTCTATAAAATGAATTAAGTAGTCTTTACCTTTTTTGGGAATATCTATTATCTTTTTCTATTATTTGACTACACCATCTAAATAAATGTTGCTGTGTAGGGTGGTAGATTGATCCATTGAAAGCAAACTCAATTTTATGTTAAGCAAATACAACACAAAGACACCTACATATATTTGACAAGGATAAAATCAATGAAAACAAATCTTACTTACTTCCATTCCTAGAAGTTTAAGAGCTTTAGGCTGCATAATAGAAGAGGAAAATTTAATCAGATGATTGTTAGTAGCAGTAACAGTTAGTAGTACATTAGCAGTGTGGTTAGTAGGGGATATAATTCTAGGTTAAAAAGTACTTTGTATCATTGACAATTAAGGATAATACTCAAGGAAAAGAAACCGTTTAGTATGGAAACTGCTTCTGAGAGCCAGTCAGTTAAGGAGAAAGATGTGCAGTCAACAGCATGACCCTTATTCCAGGTAGACCCAGAGAAGTTCACTAACAGGAATGCAGACATGGAGCTTACAAAATTCTATATGGAGCGGTGGGGGCAAGAGGAGGGCCATGTTATGGAGATCTGACATTTGAGTTGGGCTTGTGATATGTGTGGAATTTTGACGAGAGGAAAGACATGGCTGGTACAATCGTACAATTTGATTTTAGTGGAGGTTTGTGGTTCCCCCATGACAGTGTTGGAAAGCTCCCAGACTGTCAGAGAGCCTTGGATGCTGTGATAATGAGCTTGGTGGTGATTCTTAGGGTGGTGGGGAACACTGGAAATATTTGAGCAGGGAGTACACGGTCACGTCCCTTGTTTTGGAAGATGACATTTGCTATAACGGTAGGATGGATTGGAGAGGGCAGAGACAAGGCGGCCTGGGAAGAACGCTATTGTAGATAAAGGACAGAGGGCAGACATAACTGATGGGGTGAGGGCCTGCCTTGCTAAGGGTGTAAAGGCTCCAGGCGAAACCTGGGCATCTCCAGGGGCCATGCAGCCTCACACCTGAATTGCTATAGGAGGAAGAACAGGTGTGCTTGGGGATGAGGTAATGAACTTGGCTTTGAACAGGCTGTTATATTGTCAAGGACAACAAGGGACAACATGTGACTCTAGGAACCACAGAACACCACATGTTCACTTAGTTCTACCCTCTTAGGTCCAAACAAGTTGTTGTAAAGGGTCCGAAAGCTTTTCCGAGTGTAGTTGCAGCGGTAAGCCCCGCCCATGAGGTATTCCAGCACAAGGCCTATGTCGATGAGGCTGATGTGGTAATCAGGTGGCAGGTTGCCCTGGAAGAAAAGAAGCTATATCTCAGGCCCTGCAAGAATGCACTCCATGTGTGGTCTTCATCGCACACCTCAGGTGTAGGTGGCCCTCCCTGACCACACTTAGGTGTTGATGTGAGGAATGGGGCATTAAACAATATTAAGTCTATCACCATAGGACTGAGGGAGAAAATGGATTGACCTTTCCAGTGAGAAGAGTTAGAAACTCATGAAGCTGCATGGTAGAGCCCTAGGCTTGTCCATGGGCTGGTTCAAAATGACCTGCAGTGTGCTTGTGCAGATGTAGGCGAGATATAGTGCAGGGTGGGATCTCCTTTGTGAGAGCAGATGAGCTGTGTTGAGAAGGAACTTTGATAGCTGCTTGCAGGGGAGAAACTGGCTTCAGGCGTCTGGAGTCCAGATTTCATGGTGAAGGAGGAAGTGACCCACATGATTGGAAAGAGGCCTCATAGACAGGCAGCAGGAAGACAGAGTAAGCCTGGGGCTGGGAATTTCACAGTGCCCTGTGACTTTCTGGGGGGACCCGTCACATTTCTGTAAGAACACAGGCCCCACAGGTGGCTCCTTTAGTTAAATATCCGACTCTTGATTTTGGCTCAGGTCATGATCTCATGGTTTGTGAGTTCAAGCCCCACATGGGGCTCTGCACGGACAGTGAGGAGCCTGCTTGGGATTCTTTCTCTCCTTCTCTCTCTGCCCTTCCCCTGCTCACTCCCTGTCTCTCTCAAAATAAATAAACAAACTTAAAAAAAAGAACACAAACCCCGCAAAGTATCTGGTATGACTGGGAGTTGGTGAAGGGGCAGACTGTTGCAACAAAATACAACAGGGTATGTTGAGACCAGTTTGGCCAGTCATTCATGTCCCTGGACAGCTGACTTATCTAGGAGACAGAGATGACCAGTTTATTATAAGGATTTTTTTTTGCTTTGTGCCATGTATTGATTGTTTAATTTCACATGGCTGGAATGATGGTGGGAACCTGGGTTTATTGAATGGAAATTACACATCCCAAATGTCCTCCCTTTACTTATTTATTTTTTAAAAATATTTATGTATTTATGTAGAGATAGAGCATAGGTGGAGAAGGGGCAGAAAGAGAGGGAGAGAGAATCCCAAGCAGGCTCCATGTACAGTGCGGAGGCCAACTTGGGGCTCCATCACATGAACTATGAGATCCTGACCTGAGCTGAAATCAAGTGTTGGATGCTTAACTGACTGAGCCACCCAGGTGCCTCCCAAATGTCCTCCCTTTAAATTAGAACTGGCCACATTTACCAAATACTTCACTTAGGCATTAATGAGTTTGTTCAGCCTTTATCCTGATCCTTGACCTCATCTGGGGCTCCATATGCAGAAATAAGGAGATATAGCCCTGCTCTTGGGGAGCTCACTGTTTTGGAGGAGGTGACAAAGCTACAGACAGTGAGTTTGGCCTTGAACTCCTAAACTCTGCCTGGGTGGGAGGGTAAGCAATGTCTTCCTGCAGAAGGCACACCCAGGTAGCTAGAAGCAGGTGGAGCAGAAACTTTGGGGGACAAGAGGAAGGGCATGGCAGACATGAGCAAGAGTGCCTGGCATGTGTACCCTGAGGTGGGAATGTGATGGGAGAGAGTAGAGCATTTGGATGGAACTAGGCCCAGTGAGGTACAAGTTTCTTGGTAGGACCTTGAACTTCATGAGACTTTGGAGGATTTTAAGTCTGGGATTCCTGTGATTGGGATGGTCAGGGGACGTGGGGCTGGAGGGGAAGAGGTGAGAAATGGTTGGGTCTGAACTTGGGTAGCTGTGGCTTTTGAATGTTTATACTTCCTAATATAAGAATTCTGGGAAATCAGATTCTTTTTGGGAGAAGCAAGGGCGCTGGTCCCTCTGGATTCCTGGATCCATTGATCCTGTGCTGATCCAATGATTGTCTATAGAAGCTGAGTTATTGTATTATTAGGAGACATCCCTGTAAAGGATGGCCAGACTATCTGGGACTCTGACTGAAAACTCTATTCTCTTATTTGAGTTATTTTCTCTTGCTCAGGATATGAATACACATTCCACACTTGGCAAGCCAGGGACTGCATCCTAGCAAAATGAATCACTCGCACATTAACCCAATCTAATCCTCTAGCCTGTGGCGACATGACAGAACAGCAAACAAATGAGATCCTACAAGAATACAGACTGTAAGTAGTTAGTAGCAGTGGAAAAGGATGAAAACATCTATCACTCACTAACGAGGGAACAGTCCACAGAACACATACAATGACATGAGACAAGTTCCTTCTGGAAACTGGCTCAGTAAAGGAGTGAGCAGCGGAACCTAACATAGATACAGAATATGGGGTTCCACTGACAGATGGAGACTCAGGTCAGTGGTAAGATGACACCTCTTTGGCTGTTGCCCCAGGCATTGGTAATGGTGCCAAGGTGCCATAATCGGTCATTCAACATGAGCCTAGC
Source organism: Paguma larvata (assembly GCA_030068075.1). NCBI lineage: Eukaryota > Metazoa > Chordata > Mammalia > Carnivora > Viverridae > Paguma > Paguma larvata. The sequence continues at coordinate 121,076,392 of CM057827.1, read as the reverse complement.
ATGTTCAGGGATGAACGTGAGACTTGAAAATGGTAATTTTCTGTTTTTAGTTTTAAGTTAACTCGCTCTATTTTTTAAAAATTTATTGATTTAAATTCAAGTTAGTTAGCATACAGTGCAGTACTGGTTCCAGGAGCAGAACCCAGCGATTCATCACTTCCATACAACACTTGGTGCTCATCCCAAGTGCCTTCCTTAATGCCCATTCCCCATTTAGCCCATTCCTCCACCTCCCCTCCAGCAGCCCTCAGTTTGTTCCTTGTATTTAAGACTCTCTCATGGTTTGCCTCCTTCTCAGTTTTTATCTTATTTTTCCTTCCCTTCCCCTATGTTCATCTGTTGTGTTTCTTAAATTCCACATATGCATGAAATCATATGATATTTGCCTTTCTCTGACTGATTTATTTTGCTTAGCATAATACACTCTAGTAAACTCTTTTATGGAGAAAGGAATTCATTCTTTCTTATGCCTCTCATAATATGACAACACATTTTAGAAATTTAAAAAATTGCTTTATAAAATGTCTTACTGAAAGATGCCAATGGGTAAGAATTATAAAATGGCAGACTAACCTTTTTTACATCCCTCACCAGCAAATGAAGTGTGTTTGGTGGACCCAGCCTCTGAAAGAAAAGCATTTAGCCATATTAAGTATGTTTTTCTCTTGAACTCTCAGAGCTAAATCCTACCCTACTCCTTAGACTTAATGAATTATGAGAGCTGGAATGTAACTCACTATTAGCCTGTTTCATTTACAAGACAGGACTGGTTGTGGTTAAGAAGTATCCAACACGTTCAAAAATATGTTAACTACTTTCTATTGAATTATTTTAAAGAGCATCTCATGGTGTGCAAAATTGTGTGAAAAATTCACCAAGGACCAAACAACTGCCGAGGACCATTTCTGCTAGATAAAACTTTAGAATGGGGAAAGGGAATGTAAATTCTCAAAATGCACATTGTAATAATATATGCCAAGAGGATTTTACCCGTTCACTTCCATTCTCAGATAATGGAGCTCTTTGCTGTGAAAGCTTTGTTCTACATTTTTCACTGAAGAGGCCTAAAAAAAGTAGCATTCCTGGGGCGCCTAAGAGTCTCAGTCAGTTAAGCATCTGACTTCAGCTCAGGTCAAGTTCTCACAGTTGGTGAGTTTGAGCCCTGCGTTGGGCTCTGTGCTGACAACTCAGAGCCTGGAGCCTGCTTCAGACTCCCTCTCTCTCTCTCTCTCTCTCTCTCTCTCTCTGGTTCACTCAAAAATACACATAAAAAACAATTTAAAACATTAAAAAAAAAGTGAGGTCTCAAGGAATAAATGACTGCTCACCTGGACAACTTCCACTGTAATGATTTAGGAAGCTAGATTCTTTCTTTGTATAGACTAGCCTTCATATACAACACCTGAGTTCATACTGCAGCTGTCTGGCTGGACACGGCAGTAGTTGGTAAGAATGTGAACATATGCAGGGGCCTGCATCCATAAACGATGGGCCTCCTAGCTGAAACCAGTGTTCCAGTGATTCTGTGTTCATCTAAGAGCATTTATGCAAAATATGCACCAGTGATAAACATTCAGACGGGCTAGCTCACCTCCGCCTTCCCCGCTTCTAGAACTTGTAGACACTCACTGTGTTGTAAAGCTCTTCCAGCCTCGGAATGGTGAGAAAGTGTTGCATGTTCACTCCGTTTTCGATCAAGAGCTTCACAAAGTCGACTCGATCTAAGACTAAAGCATCCAGCATGGCTTGCTCCAGAGCGTTCACCTGCGTGAACCAACACCGGGACTGTGAGTTGCCTCTCAGAGGCGCGCCAGGTGAGAGGCAGACCGGAAGCATCTGGGACAGTGCATGCTGACCCCACCCGCCCCCACCCTAGAGCAAGCCGAACCTGGTTCTCTTTGCTTGAGTAAACACGCCCCATCTTCCGTCTTTTTTCTCAATTCGGCCCCTGCCTGTCCTGTCAAAGTATCAAAGCTTGATAAAAGGAGAAAAATAGATACTTCTCTCCTTTTTTAAAAAAAAATGTTTATTTATTCTTAAGGCGGGGGGGCGGGGGGCAGAGTGCAAGGGGGGAGGGGCAGAGAGAGAGAGGCAGACACAGAATCCCAGGTAGTCTCTAGAATTCAAAGCAGCTCAGAGTTGTCAGCACAGAGCCTGATGTGGGGCTTGAACCCACAAACTATGAGGTCATGAGCCAAAGCCAGACGTTTAACTGACTGAGCCAACCAGGCACCCCTCTCCTTTTTAAAACAAATTGAAGAGGATTAAAATTTATAGCCAAACTGTTGGTGTTCTCTCCGGTTTCAAATTTTTTTTAATTAAAATTGAGCTTATTTGCTTTTCTTTTTTAAGTTTTCTTTTTCAATGTTTATTCATTTATTTTTGAGAGCGAGCGAGCACACAAGCAGGGAAGGGACAGAGAGAGAGAGAGAGAGGGAGACAGAGACACAGAATCTTAAGCAGGCTGCAGGTACCGAGCCCGACGTGGGGCTTGAACCCATGAACTGTGAAATCATGACCTGAGCCAAAGTCAGCCGCTTAAATGACCAAGCCACCCAGGCACCCCTATTCACTTTTCTTTTAATATAAAGATGGGAAAGGAAAACCAAATAAGCTGTAGCATCCTTTCTTATAAGTACTATAATCAGTACTTGAATCTCCAGTCTCCAGACTCTGTAAACAATGTGTTTTGAGGCGGTAGATTGCAATATTTTATATCTATTATCTATCATTTGTGCCTCTGTCCTTTAAAAATGATGGAAACTTCAGCACTCAGTATGATGTGAAGCCTTCTGGAGACAACAGCTGGGGAGAGTTTGTGTTCTTGACTGAGGGTGACCATGTGGTAGCCAGGTGGAACTCGTGGGCTCACAGCATGCCACCAAGGTTAGTGGCCATCATGATGCCAGTCACGTGTCACCACAGAGGCTCAGCACCTTCCTTGCCTGTGTCCTCAGAGCAGCAAAGCCAGGAACACCGTGTGGCGTGTGGCTCAGACTCCCAACCCAGATGAGTGCTGTTACCTGCACATCCCAATCACAGGCTTTTTCTTTTGTTCCCTGAACTGTCTTTATTTCATGGTAATTGGTTTGTTTCCCATATTTTCAGGCATCAAGTCACTATGTGGGTGCCAGGCAGAGAGAGCCACTGTTGGGCAGCCTCTCTTAGTGGCTTCATTCTCCCACAAACCCGGAATGTCTGGCATTTGTGAAGCCTGCTATTGCCTTTTGAAATATTGGCACTATCCCGTGGGTGCTCTGCCACTGCCTCCAGGGACTCAGGGTCCAGGTGGGGCTGAAGCAAAGACAACAACTGCCCCTTCCCCTGGAGAAAGAGAGTGACCAATTCGTGATCCCAGGAAAGAGGGGCAAAGACTCTGAACATACCCAGTTCAGCAGCTCGATCTTCCGAGGGTCGGTTTCTTCCTCCACCTCCTCTTTCACTTTCCCCTTCTTCTTGCCTTTTCCTTTCCCTCTTCCTCCCTTGGTGGTTGCTGTAGGTGGCTTCTTTTCCTTCTCTGTGACCTTGCTGTCTGTGGGGGGTGCCAGGCTTCCCAGTGGCTGCAGTCCACAGCAAACAGAGTTGGGAAAAGGGGTTAGAGCTGCCCCTTGTTCCAAGACAGGCACACAGATCCCCTTCACCTCCATGTGCACACACATGGCACATGCATGCACATGTAAGCACATAGACACCAACGCACTCACATACACACACGTGCACATGCATAAACACACGCATGTGAACAAAATCATTGCAGGCCTACTGCCTATTGGAGGAGGCCCTGATACCATGAACCACTGCTACTTGTGTGCTTAAAATGGCTGACATTCGGACTGATATGTTTTTGCTTGAAGGAAGGGGTGCCAAGAGGCACCAAAGGGGAAGTGCCGATAGTAGCCAATGCAGAAAGTAGAAAATGATCGTGAAGGGGTCAGAGACAAAGGGTACACCCTGTATACCCATGGATGCCTGTTTGGATAGAACCATGACTGAGCTTATTAGTGGCTGGAGAAGGCCTTCTCGGTATTACTGAGGTACATGCTATGTGGTGACAGACTGAATGCATCTAGGGAAGAATGCACTCCACTCAGAGGACAAGAGGCAGTGCAGAAGTGGGACCTGGCCGCTGAGCCTGTCTTCCATTCACATGGAGAGCATGGGGGGATAGGGCCCTGGTGCAGACACAGTGACACCAATGTTGAAACAAAGTTGACCCCATCTAGCTGCCATCGTATCTTGCCAGACTTGCCCTCTCCTCTGGCCAAACTCTTCCAGTGAACTGTCTGCATGCACAGTCTCCATCCCCTCCCTTCCCACACCCTGCTCCATGTATTCCATGCTGCTTCTTCCCATCTGTCCATGGCTCTGGCTGTGGCAGGGGATGAGTGTTCTGTTACCACCTCATGGGCATTTCCGGGTCCTTCTCATGCTAGGCTCTTAGTGCATCTAACTCTGCTGCCTGTTTCTTCCTCAAGCCTCTTCCTGCTTCTTCGGTAATGGGTGCTCTGGTTTTCCTGTCTGTCCACTACTTCTCAGGACTGGCTGTAAATGCTGAGGCTTTTTGGGGCTCTGTCCATAGCCCCTTCCTTCCTTCTTTACTCTATTGAGGCCCATACTGCCAGTCCCCTTGTATTTGCACTTGACGTTTCCTTTCTAGCTTCAGTCCATGTCTCTCCCTAGAGTTCCTGTTCCCAGGTTGGCACCTTCACTTGGATATTTCAAAGGCTTTTATGGTTCATGATGTCCAAAACCACACTCAAAACCACTCCCTCCAACGTTTCCTCTTCCAGTGTCCCTGAAGTCAGTGGCAAGTCAGAGAACAGGGGGAGATTGCTGACATCTTGCTCTCTGCACTGCCCTCTTCTGTGATTAATCCATCTTGAGGTGCAATCACATTTAATGCTAAATATTGCTTTATTATTGGCTTCTCCTCTGCCTCTGCTCTAGCCCTAGGTGATGTCTCTCCCCTGAGTTACTTCAATAACCTTTTAACAGGATTCCTCCCACCTGCTGTTGTACCCAAAAAATGCATTTTCCATGTTAAATCCAGAATGATCCTAAATATGTAAATGAAACCATGTAACTCTCCTGCTTATAACCCTTAAGTGGGGCAGGGTAGAGATCTCATTGAGGACACCATAAGTGTTTGTGTGGTTCTGGTCAATGCAGAGATATAGATGAAAGAGTGTCCTGGCTGACTTCTTATGTAGACAAGACAATTACAATATTCAGTGAAAAATTGACACAGCATTCCACAACTGATGCTGGGAAAACTGGATATTCACATACAAAAGTTGGACCCTTATCTAACATCATATACAAAATTTAACCCAAAATGGATCAAAAAACTAAATGTAAAAGCTAAAACAATAAAACTTGTGGAAGAAAACCTAGGTCAAAGTTTCATGACATTGAGTTTGGCAATGACTTCTTGGACATGTCACCAAAATCACAAGCAACAAAGGAAAAAATAGGCAATTGGGGCTTCAACAAAAATTAAAAGCTTGTGCATCAAAGGACAGTATCAACAGAGTAAAGGCATGACATTGGATTTGGCAATGATTTCGCGGATATGTCACCAAAAGCACAGGCAACAAAAGAAAAAATAGGCAAATGGGACTTCATAAAAAATTAAAAACTAATGCATCAAAAGACAGCATCAACAGAATAAAGTCAGCACACCTAATGAAGAAAATATTTGCAAATCACATATCTGATGAGATTAATATCCAGAATTTATAGAGTTCTCCTAAAGCTCAAGCTCAACAACAAAAACCAAACTGATTCAAAAACAAGCCAAGAACTTGAATAGGCACTTCTCAAAAGAAGATCTGCAAATGTCCAAGTACATGAAAAGATGCTCAACATCATTAATCATTAAAGAAATGCAAATTAAAACCACAATGAGGTGACCCATATCAAAAACAAGGGTTGGCAAGAATGTGGAGAAATTGGAACACTCGTGCACTGTTGGAGGAATTGTAAAATGGTGCAGCTGCCGTGGAAATGTTTGGTAGCCTCTCAAAAAATTAAAAATAGAATTACCTTATGATCTAGCAATTCCATTTTAGGGTATATATCCAAAAGAATTGAAAACAGGGTCTCAAGTGGGTATTTATACACCCATATTCATAGCAGCGTTCCTCAAAATAGCCAAAAGGTGGAAGCAACCCAAGTGTCAATTGATGGATGAAAAGATAAGAAAATGTGGTCTATACATACAACAGAATATAAACATTAAAAAGGAAGGAAATTCTAACACATGCCACAACAAAAATGAACCTTGAGTACATTATGCTAAGTGAAATAAGCCAATCACAAGATAAACACTGTATGGTTTCACTTGTATGAGGTATTTAAAGTGGTCAAATTCATAGTGACAGGAAGTAAAATGGGGGTTCCAGGGGCTGGGAGAAGTAGGAAATGGGGAGTTATTATTTCACGGATATAGAATTTTAGATTTAGAAGATGAAGAGTTCTGTGGATGGATGGTGGTGATGGTTGCACAAGAATGTGAATGTACTTAATTCCACTGAACTATACTCTATAAAAATGCTTAAGATGGTAAATTTTATTAATTAATTAATTAATTTATTTATTTATATTTTTAAAGTTTATTTATTGTGTGTGTGTGAGAGAGAGAGACAGAGAGACAGACAGACAGAGAGAGACAGAGGCAGAGAGAGGAGAAAAAAAATCCCAGGCAGGCTCTGCACTGTCAGCGTGGAGCCAGACGCGGGGCTCTAATACACAAACCGTGAGATCATGACCTGGGCCAAAATCAAGAGCTAATCGCTTAACTGAGTGAGCCACCCAGGCATCCTGGTAAATTTTACTTAAACGTCTTTTACCACAATAAAAAAATTGGGCGTGAGGAACCTGGTGGCTCAGTCAGTTAAGCGTCCAGTTCTCAGTTGTGGCTTAGGTATGATCTCATGGTTTTGTGTGTTTGAGCCCCACGTAAGACTCCATGCTGACAATGCAGAGCCTGTGTGGGATTCTCTGTCTCCCTTTCTCTCTGTCCTTCTCCCACTCACGCTATCTCTGTCTCTCTCAAAATAAATACATAAAACTTTTAAAAAATTGGGTTTAAAAAAAGGAAAAACAAGATGATACGGCAGTTGAGGAAATGAAAGGGGAAAGACCCGAAGGAACAGCAAAAATTGCCAGCCATCTTATTGTGAAGAGCTTCAAGCAGCCCTATGGAGCATTCATGTGGGGGAGAAACTGAGGCCAACAACCAGTACCAACTTGTTAACTATTTAGTGAGCCATTGTCCAGCCCCAGTCAAGCCTTCAAATGACTGCAGCCCAAGCCTATGGCTTAATTACAATCTCATGGGAGCACCTGAACCTGAACTGCCCAGCTGAACCACTCCTAAATTCCTGACCCACAGACACTGTGTGAGATAATATTTATTGTTGCTCAGAATAAGTCCTTAAGTAGTTCCCCAAGCTCTTGGACTCAACCTTCTGTCCTATACCAGGTCTGCAGTGCTCATAATGCACAGCTGCTGGTTGGCTTGCAACCTCCTCCTGAGTCAGTCCTTCCTCTGCATTCCAGCCACACTGGCCTTTTTTTCTTCTTCAGTAATTTATTTGAAAACGTCCAGTTCTTTCTTGCCTCAGGCTCCTTCCAGGCTCTTCTCTCTGCATGGAAGGTGCTTTCTCTTCAGTCTTTACCAGCCAGGATCTATTCACCTGTTAGGTCTCAGTATTAGTTCCATTTTTTCAGCAAGGTCTTCCCTGGTGCCTCAGTAAAAAGTAGCCCTCGCATTTCCCACATTCTGTCTCATGGAAATGTGCATTTTTCCTTCTTAACAATTACTACAATTTATAATCCAATATTTATTCATCTGATTATCTGTTTCTTGTCTGCCTCCTTTTTCCTGCCCACCCTCTCACACCATGTCCACACCAACACTACACAGAGAGTTCTGAAAGGACTGTGGAAGGTCTTTTTTATTCACCCCTCTGTCCCCAGAACCTATCACAGGAAATGGCTGACCAACATTCGTTAAGTGAATGAATGAGTAAAAACAGGGGTTAAAAAAAAACAAAACAGTTCGGTTCAAGAAAGCCAAAGAAGAGATTAGTTCCATCATTTGCTGCTGTTGAGTGAATGAGGAGCAGAATCCCTCCTCTTCTCTTTTAACTTCTGTCTTTGTCATTGAAGAGAATTAAAGATGGAGTAGATGTGGTCAGGTATCATAAGAAAATTCCTAGATACTCAAACAAGCTCACCCATTCTTCCTTCAAGCGTCACACCTTAGGATTCTAAAAGGAAGGTGGGTAATCTCAGAGTGGTAGCTTTTAGCCAGGGCCGCTAGAGCCCTTTATTCTGAGGAGGGGCTTCAGGGACTGCCTGGGGGAAGGTGGCCAATGAGGTGGCCTCAGCTCTTATTTGCTTTGTATGTTGCTGCTTTACTCAAGATGCCAGGTGTAGAAAGGGGTCTTCCAACTAAAATACCTTGGAGAAGACTATGCTGGAGGAATCACAAATAATAAGAGAGGTTTGCCAGGCTGGAGAGAGGGTTGGGGACTTGTAGCATTTGAGTGTGCTGAGAGGAAAATGAGATGGTAAGTGTATTGGGTGACATAATTGGAATTTTAAAAATTTTGATAGGCTGACATGATGGACTGAATCTAGCAAGGTGACATCTAACAAGGAATGACGTCTTCCACCTGGATCCACTTGGGCCCCAGAACTGCTAACCTCAGAACTGCAAGATGTGGTTTATCAGGTGTGAGCATGACAAAACCCATGGCAAAATTGCTGCAGATGAAAACTTAATATGAGTGAAAGATTATATTTGCTGTTTTACTAGATGTGTAGCTCCAGCCCAAGGAAGACAACAATCCCATTTAGGGCTGCACGAGGTGTTAATTTGTGGGCACTGCTCTTTTAAAAGGATAAGGGATGGCATGGACCGCATCTGGAGAGAGGAAATTCCTGTTTGCAACCTCAAATGTGGATTAAAAAATCACTTGCTGGGGATGATGTTCATAATATTCCCTTATTATCCTTTTTAAGTCCATGGGGTCTGTAGTGATGTTTTCTCTTTCATTTCTGATACTAGTATTCTTAGTTAGCCTGGTTAGAGGCTTATTAATTTTATTGATCTTTCCAAAGTATTAGATTTTTGGTTTCTGTTGATTTTCTCTATTGATTTCCTGTTTTCGATGTTACCGATTTGTGTTTTAATTTTTATTCTAATATATGCATTCAATGCTAGAAATTTCTCCCTAAGCACCGCTTTCGCTGTATCCCACAAATTTTAAGTTGTATTTTCATCTTCATTTGGTTGAAAATATTTTAAAATTTCTCTTGAGATTTCTTTGATCTATATGCTGTTTAGAAGTGTCATGAGTAAACTTGGGAAAAATTGTTTAACTTTTTGGGGGTATCAATTTTTTTCCAAACTATAAAATGAGAGCAATTAGATCTATTTCAGAGTTGTGAAGGCTGGTCCAGTAATGCTCATGTATATAAACACATGGGGTAAAATAACAGTGTGTGACCCAAACATCAGGCATTATTACCAATTTCTACTTTGAATTTAAGATTCTAGTTCACGGTTTTACCAAAGGATAAGCCCTTGCCCACAGATGGAAGCCAAATAAATAGTTCTCATCATAAAAAATAAGCAGATATTTCTTTCTGTTTCAGAAATATCAGTGAAACTGGCCAAGGTTTATAGATTTTGGTCTTTAAAATGGCAGTGGTCTAGGAGTCTCCAAACCTTGCTCTTACATGTTCAGACTGAGTTTAGCCTATTCCCTTAAAAAATTGTTAGTCCAAGTTTTTATGACTCAATATAAATAAATTACTTTGTTATATGTATATATCAAACACTACTACCTCTCTCTCTGTTGTTATTGTTGTTTTTAAGTTTATTTATCTATTTTGAAAGAGAGAGATAGAGTGCACCAGGAAGGGCAGAGAGAAAGAGAGAGAGAGAATCCCAAGAAGACGCCACACTGTTAACACAAAGCCCCACATGGGGCTCGAACTCATGAAGAGCAATGACCTGAGCTGAAACCAAGAGTCACACACTTAACCAATTGAGCCACCCAGGTGCCTCAGCTGTTGTTATGTTTTTAACAAAATCTTTTAACAAAGAGTTTTGTTGGGACAGTTTTTGTTTATGTACTTAATAAAAAAAATAGAAGAATATTGACTAGTAAAGTATAACAAATCAGACCTAGGATTGATTTGTCGTATAGTAATTAATTATCAACTACTCCCTACCAAAAATTCTCTATTATGTCAAGATTTCTAGAAAGACTATAGATTCACAGTCAGATAGTTAATCACATGCTTCAACCATTAAAGGAAGATTTTGGAGACCATAGACTTCATAGTGGGGAGACTGAGAAGGATTTTGCTTCCAGGTTGCAGTCTTGATCACATGTCTCCTGTTTGCCCTCCCTCCCCATTGAAATGACAGCAGAAGACTATGATAAAGAAAAATCTATTTCAAAGAGAAGAGGCAGACAAGAGGTATTAACAAATTTCTGGAAATATAGCGGGCAGTTAAAACAGTGAAAGAGTAAACCAAAAGGAATAGAGTTAATGGTGGGTAGAAAGCATGGTGATCAGTGGAAGGACTGTCTACAGACCAGGAGGCCATTCACCCCCCATTCCCTTTTGTGTGTCCTGCCAACACCCCCCTGGGAAGGTGCAGAGTAACTGCATTCCTGGGCTTCACCCTCAAGCAGAAACTGGAAGAATGGCCACTAAAGCATTGGAAGGACCTGCCTAAAGAGGTCCAGAGCCTCTCTAGTCTGTTCCAATCTGTACATGGCAAAGCAGAGCTGTTCAGTGGCAAAGTAGGCCTCCTATACTAATTAATTGGTCCCATTCCTCACTCGGAAATGGGGATGGACAAGCCAGGATCTGCAACAGAAAAAGACAAAGTGACCAAATGGGAGCAACTGACCAGGGAGAAAAAAAAGAGATAATTTAGGGAACAGAAGAGGACTTTAAAAAATCCAATTCGTATCCTCAGGTATGGCGTTCATGAGATGAAAACAGGCTGGCATGAAAATGAAACCATCAGAAAATAAGAAAGCCTAGGGGTGATTACCACACATGCTCATTCTTCACACACATACACACCACCCGCACACACAACTGTATCACACACATGAACATCATGTCACACATTAACCATTATTATATACACACAGATGCCACAGATACATACCACAAACACCCACTAAGCTATACACAGACATCACACACCACACCACACATATAACACACACCACACATATGCTACACACAGATACATACATACCACCCCTCAAAGACGCCCCCACCCTAGAATTCTCTAGGCCTCTAGGCAACCGTGGAACATAATTTAAACAAACAATGCTCTCAATGCAATCATTGTATTTAATTTTAATGCACTATTTTCTTTCTTCTTTTTCTTTAAAAGGGTAAACCCCTCTTTCACCAGCAAAGATAAAATATTTAGTGGTTATTTCTTCAAGAGTACTGTTTTGAATCTATAATTGGTGTTAGTAGCTCTTCTTCCTGGTTCTTTGAAGTTAAATAGCAACATCTTCTAATGATCCTAATGCATTAAACATTGGATCATCAGAAACCTCAGATAATTTATTGAGATCTGTGTAATGAGGGGGACATACTAATATATCATCTATACAAGGTCATGATAAATGGTATGAAGTGAAAAACACTTAGTTTCACCGGCCAGTGGGGCCCAAAGACAAAGATTTGGCTTCGTGCTATGTCGACGCGGTTCCAAGCCAGTGCCAAGCTCAGTTGGTCCGGGGCTGATGCATTTGTCCCTGGAAAAGCAAGAAATGAGGCTTTTTTCACTGCATGCCTGGATCACCCCAGTTTGGCTGGTGCTGGGAGGTGAGCACTGGCTCCCCTGGGCTCACTCACACCAGCCTGGAACTAATAACTCCTGCCTTTTCTCTTGCCCCTGAGTGACTACTCAGGCCCCAAAGCTAAGATCTATATTCTCAAAGAGTTGCGTGGGAAGAGGTTGGAGGCCACCTCTTTCTGTGTCTTTGTGGCTTGGTCTCCCTGAGAGGGATAGAGGAGGAACTTGGTGATTCCAGGATCTTCATCTGCAGGAGGGCAGAAGCGCTGAGACTGCCCAGATATCAGCCCTACTGATCCAGCCCCTTCAGGCCAAAGGTGAGCACAGGCCAACAGCACCAGCTCCCAGCTGTGGGGAGACCAGAACAGCACTTCCAGGCAGCTGGCCGATGGTGACACTCTCCTCTCTCATCCCTGCCCTCTCATTGTACCAGAGTAGCCAAGAGGCAGGGAAGAAATGTGTGTCCTGGAGTGACCCTGTAAGTGGCCAGGTCATAGCCTGTCATTAGGAGCAGGATGGGGAAATTGAACTAATCATTGCAGTGATAGGGAATGAAAAACCACCTATGTTCCCCCTCTAAGGGGAAACCCCTCATGAACTAGTTACAAATAGAAACTGGCTTGACATCAGCCCACCACGGTCCATTGGCACCCACAGAAAACACCCCTTCCCAAGACACTCATTGTGAGCTTTGTCGTTCTGCCCACGGTTTCATAGTGAGGTAACTCTAGGCAGCCTGGATTCGATCACCAGTAGACACGGTTCCTGGCAGAAGAAGAGGGAGTGTGGTCTCCTGGCCATGAGCAAAGCCTGGGCTAGGCCAGCATTGAGAGGTCAAGAGTCGCTGTTTCCTGAGAGCTCACCTTTCAACAGGGCAGTTAAAATTGCCATCTCGACGTCTTGCTGACCCTCGGAACCCATTCTAAACACGGTGACCTGGAAACAGGTTAATCATAAAAAGACCAGGTAAAGCAAAATTGAAAATGAACGGGAAAATCTGAGTGTTTTTTTTTTTTTAAAGGACCATAGAATCTGACATGGGACTCAATGATTCTGGAAGTGTAATGATTTTAAACCAGGTGTCTTTCATTTTCACAAGTGACAGCATTGCTTATGCTGACTCTGAGTCCTTGCCTGGATCCCTATTTTATTATTATCCAATCTGTTCCAACACTCTCAAGAGTAAAGAGCCCATTCAGGATCTATGTACTCTAATATCTAAATTGCTACCAAGACAACAAAAATCATTTCTACTCAGAAAACTGCTATAGTTGTAGGAAATTTGTAGATTTAGAATTAAAAAATATTTTTTAATGTTTATTCATTTTTGAGAGACAGAGACAGAGCATGAGTGGGGGAGGGCAGAGAGAGAGAGAGAGAGAGAGAGAGAGACAGAATCTGAAGCAGGCTTCAGGTTCTGAGCTGTCAGCACAGAGCCTGATGCAGGGCTCAAACTCACAAACCATGAGACCATGACCTGAGTTAGACACTCAGCCTACTGAGCCACCCGGGTGCCCCTGTAGATTTAGAATTTTGAAGGTGCTGCCTTATGTGTGTATTCCTTATAAGCATAGTTAGGGAGGCAAGGAGTGGGAAATAATTACTGTATTCGGAGAGTGAAATGATAGAATTTTGCAAGCACACCTAAAAGGGTGTGTCTGTTGCTCCTTGAGCCTTTACATATGATTAATATCATAAACCTCAGAATTGGTGTGATGTGGCAAGGGTGTCTCCTAACATGTGCTAAGCTCTGAAAGCACTTGGGTCCCTCCCCTGCGCATGCTTATTCTGTTTCTATCACGTGGACATAACAGCCAGTTTGGTAGGGATTTGTAAACTGCCCCTTGGAAAAGTCTGAAACTAAAATATGAACAAGTCCATCATGCACATATGGGCAGAATTAGAAAGGAAACATAATTCTCTCTGTGGAGCTGGTTTGGAAATAAACTCAAGACACTTACGAGTTCTTTCTTTTTCATGCACTCCATTATAATTGCAAACAGCTGATGAGATTGTGTCTTGTTGTAATTAAATGTTTTCTGAATGGTAACTAGAAGCTGATCCTTGAGGGATTCATTTATTATCCTGTTCAAAGGAAATGCAAAAGAGAAGGAAACAATATGAGTTAAATCTGTACATGAATAAATCAGACAACTCTATGTCCGTCTGGTGTCTTTGATTTGAAACTTTACCATTGGAGGGTATCCCAGGCTAGGAGACAAAAAGGGACCACAGTCAAAAACTGCATTCACACGTGTCCTAAATTCCAGGCCGGTTGAAAACCTTATAAGGGAAAATGAAGTTGGAAGAGTGTATTCCCCCAGAGAAAGAATTCTGTAAGAAACAGCATACTCTTGACAGCTCCCTCACATGCCGACCTTAGAAAATGGGAGAGATCTAGTAAATCTTCATTATTTAGCATTTTTGGAGTGGCTAAATGTATCACTTAGGGTTTTCCTCTTGGCCTAACAAGAGGGCAGTTAAAAACCCACCCTTTGTAACATGTCAGTAATCCTACCCTCCTTCTTCACAGTATTTGTGTGCAAAAGACAGAATGTCCGAGGCTCGTCCGCTGCCATCACAAATCACCACGGGGACTGGAGGGTCTTCTCGGAGATATTCCAAGACAATGGAAACCACGTTAGGGCCTCCTTCCACCACCAGGCCCACGACAGGCACACCCTGCCCCAGTCCTGCAACATAAAACACATTCATCATACAGACCAACAATACAGCACAAATTACCTGAGAGGGCAAACTCGGACTACCATTATTAGCCCAAAGTTTAACTTGTTCCCTGAGTCCTCCCTCTGTCTCCATCAGATAATAAGGACTCTTCAGGAACATGGTAGGGACAGGCTAACTTCTGGAGGCAGAGCTAGCAGGGTGAACTCTGAGAAGCAGGAGAAAGCAGGAAGAGTCCAAGAACCTGAGATTCTGGAGAGGGAGGACAGTGGGAGTGGAGGAGCTGCAGAGACAAATCTGTCTACTTGACAATTTTACCCCAGACTGGCCAGGACAAGTTATGTTCTGAGCATGTTTCCTCAGGTGTTCATTAGTTTTGATGGGAGTTACTTGATCAATATTAACGAATGCAAGTAGGAGAAATGTCGTTTGTCTCACAGTTCTGAAGCCCTTCAGATAAAATCTGCTAGCATAGGTTAGGAGGAAATCTAAACATTTCAAGTGGCTGAATTCAGAGTTTCTGTTTTGCTTCCATGATGCATTTCTACAGTCAGGAACTCTTAAAAATTTTGAACGACTTTTTCTTCTCCTACCAGGATAATCTCAGTGAAGTTCATTTCAGCGCATATTCATGGAGGGTCTGCTTTGTGCTAGGTTCTGGCCATCAGATACCAGAAAAATAGATCAAGATGAGGTGGACCCTGCCTTTGAGATTTCCAAGGCAAGCAAGGCTTGGCATTCTAGATCTTCAGGAATACGGTGGCCAAATCACTTCATTTTATAGAAACAGGGTAAAATTGGTTCTTCTTGGTGTAGGCTGGATTTCCTGGAGCTCAAAGCTGTGAGAGGTGACGACTGAGCACCCCTTTGCTGTCCCTGCCCCACTCAGAGCCCTAGGCAAAGGATGACAAAGGGAAGCCCACAAGTCACATGGCCAGATGAAGTTGGGCAGTGTGAAAACTTACAAGTCCAAGACAATTAAAAATGTGAAAACAAAAAAGTCAGTCACCAAGCATTTTATCAATCGAGATTTGAGTCTTGGAAATCCACAGTCCTCTTAGCAGGCAACCATTCTAACCACTTGTGCCATCTCACGGGTCCTTAATTGGGCTTGACAATGACCATTTCCAGGCCTTAGACCAGCTTTCACAAAAACCTTATCAGGGATAGTAAAAACAGAATCATCTTTAAAATCTTTTAATAATATTTTGGCAATAAGTATTGCCAGAGTGGGAGCACGTTTCAAGAGACGACAACAGTTATTTTCATCCAAACCGGTCATTATCATTTCATCTGTTTGTGGTTTGTTTCTTTCTCTAGAGTTTGACCACACCACCCTCTCGCCAGAGAGCAGCTCTGTCGTAGGGCTGTGCCACCTGGACAAGCACAGGTGGGGCCATGGGGAGCAGATGGTTCCCGAGGCTGTCTCCACAGGTGTCCGCATCCAGCCCACCTTAGGGTGAGAGACCCAGAGCTACAGAGCTATTTAATTTAATGATCAACTAACACTTAGTTAACAAGAGAAATCCTACTATGTCTTTGAGTGAGAAATGTTCTTCCTGATCAAATATTACAAAAATAACTATGCTAATTACATTGGGCAACATGGTGGACAATGCCGTCACCATGACAACTGCTGTAGGGTTCTTTCTGACATGGTCCCTCCCTGTGAACCTGGGGCAGAGTATCACCACACGGCTCAGTGAGTGTGATTTGGTACCTGGCCAGGCTAAGGGCTCTACACAAGTCTGTTGATCTGTTGTTCTGTGGATTTGATGAGAATCAAAGTGGACGCTCTAAACACACTGGGAAGTTTCCTTTTAAGCCTGGGTTTCATGGCAGGGGTGGCATCCCAGTGCCCATGGCCTTTGCCAGAACTTACTTGTGTTAATTTTCTGCAGAGAGATGTGCTTCTCCAGCTGCCTCCGCAGCTTCACCTCGGCACCGTATTTGCCCAGGGTGCCATTGTCAGCCAGGATGAAGTGAGTGTGTGAGTTGTTGAGCAATGAGAGCTTGCTTAGGGGGTTGGACATAGTCTGGTACACTCTTGTTACCTGGCAAAATGTATGACACAGATCAGCACTACAGAACTTAGACATTAAGACTAACAGGGGAAGTAGGCAGAATACATACATATGTAGTGGCAACTTCATCTAATTGTGCACTTAAACCTCCTCTCGCTTCCCTGTCCTCTCTATTGAAGAATTTGTGCTCGCAAATTTCTATATTAAATTAGAAAAAAATAAATCACTTTAGATAATGACAACCCAGTAATCACACTTCTGGGCATTTATTGCAGAGAAATGAAAACTGACAGTAACACAAAATCCTGCACATGAACATCTATGGTAGCTTCATTTGTGATTGCCAAACTGGAAACAACTCAGAGGCGCTTCAACAGATACATAGGTGAACAAACTATGGTATACACCCATACCTTGGAAAACCACTCAGCAATAAGAGGGAATGAACTATTGATACACACAACAACCTAGATGGATCTCTAGGAATGTGGAATAAAACAACAACCAGAAAAAAAAAAATCACAAAAAAGCAATCCTCAAGGTTACATAGTGCATGATCCCATTTATAGAACATTCTTAAAATAATAAAATTATAGAGATAAGGGGCAGATTAGTGGCTGCCAGGGGTTAAAGAGATGATAGAGATGAGAGGGAATTACGTATGGATATTAAAGGACAACATGAGTGATCCTAGTGGTGATGGAAACGTTCTGCACCTTGACTGTATTGATATGAATATCCTGGTTGTGATACTATACTACAGTTTTGCAAGATGTTACCATTGGGAAAAGGGGAAAGGCATATGGGATCTCTCTTTATTAGTTCTTACAACTGCAGGGGAATCCACCATTATCTCAAAATAAAGACTTTGATTTGAAAAAGTTGCCAATATCTGGGGAGAGAACACTTACATCCTTTCCAACCAGGTCTTCCTTGTTTTCCACGATGCCCCATGGAGCAATTCCTATAGCACAAACCCGACCTCTGGATTTGGAGGAGTGGTCTTTTAAGGCATCCCCTACGTGGCTGATAACACCTGTAAACAGCCATGGATCATATTTTTAGGCTCTTTCCTCCCATCATACCATTATTTATGAACTTTAGGGATGTCTTCTCTGAACCAATCCATTCCCTATGGAATAGAGTTGAAGTGTAATGATCTTCATAATTAAAAGAAAGTACACCAGAAATCTGAGCTCATGATAACTGGTCTTCCTGCATTAGCCCCTAGAAAAGGGAAAACAAAAACCAAAAATCCAAAGCAACGGTTCAGGGATTTCCTTTACAAATTTCTAAGATTAAAGATGGAAGTGAGTGGGGCGCCTTTGCAGTCCTTGGCTACATTCGGCCAAAGTCGAGAGTCAGACTGCTTGGCATGCCCCTAACTTGCCTCTGTTTCCTCTCCCATAGGATGGCAAAAAGGATTGTCAAGGTTCGCAATGAAAACGAGGCTTATACAGGGCTCAGTTCAAGGAATGGCACATCATGGGTGCCAGAAATGTGGACCATTATCACTATCATATCAAAACGAAAAAACAAGCTACTGGACAAAGATTTCACTTATGTCATAAATATTGTCAGGTTGCAATGTTTTGTTTTTTGATCTTAATTATTCAGCAACTCTTTGGGAACTATAATGAGTTCTGGGTTTGTATGTTTACAGCAAGGGAAGGAGACGGCTCATACCGGTACTGACACCTCCAGTGAAGATCCAGGCCCCAGTGGTCATGGCGGCTTTGATCAGACCTTTTCCAAAGACCTGTTTCAGCTTGGGCTGCATCTCAAAGTTCTGGATGCCTCCATGCACAGATATTAAGAGCTTGGGGAGTTCCAGCTGCCAGTCTTTCACCATGAGATGAAGCAGTGAATCTGGCTTGGTGTCATAGGATACACGGACATACTGCAAAAGAGTAAGTAATACTCAGTACCTGTTCTTGGTTTCCCTCTCATATCACAGGGGAACAGGGCTACTGTTCTTGTCCAAGCAAAAGCGGTTTTGGCTTTCTGTCCCTCTGTGTGAGTCCGTGGCTAAGTGAGGGAAAGGAACTTTGAAAGAGTTGCCAGATGTAGCAAATAAAAATACAGGACACCAAGTTAAATTTAAATTTTATGTGAACGTTGAAAAATGTTTTATTATAAGTATGACCTATGCAATATTTGGGACATGCTTATACTAAAAAATTATATGTTGTTTATCTGAAATTCAAATATAGCTGGGCGTCCTGTGTTTTGCCTGGCAACCCTCAAGCCTGAAAAAATTAATTCCAAAGCTGGCCTAGCTAGAGCCATGTCTCCAGAGGTTAGACAGGGCATTGTTGACAGAGTGGCCCACTGGCCACATTGTGTGGGTGCTGAGAATGGGGATCCTGGGCTAACCTCTGGACTCGACCTCCCCCAGGGTGAAGAAGAAATGAATGATCAGATGCCTTGGCCCCTGTGAACTGACTCTTTGTGTCCATGCCGATATGTAGGGTGCCATTCCAGAAGACTCTATGTTGTGCTATTTGGAATGCAACTGAATTTTATGTGAACAATGATGTTGGGCCAGTGGAATAAAATGAAACTGCAAAAATGAGTTGACTGGACACGTGGGAGTATTATTCAAAATTAGCTGAAAGGGATCACAGTGCTGACGCCTCTTCTCGCTGGCAGGGCTCATCCGAAAGGCAGAGGGCACTCCCTCCCTGTTTACGTGAAAATGTGAAAGACCTTAGTCTTCTTGGGCCAGCTGAATGCGGGCCTAGAGAGGCTGTGGATGGACTTCAGAGGGAAATATTTCCAGAGACTCCTAACTCATTCAAGGGGGAGTGGAAGGTCCATAGTTATAAAAAACAAAAGCAAACCCCAAACAACCTCAAAAAACAAATAGCGTAATTTCTCACTCATCACTCAGTGATGAGTATGGTTGCATGATTTGTGGATTCACAATTCTGGTATGAATTTAGTGACACTACGTGCTCTTCATAAGAGTGCTCAGTTTCCAAACCTCATAGCTAAAAAGTTGAGTGTGCAGTTATATTTCTTGCCTCTGCAATGAAATTTCTAGGAAGACCAAGCCACACCTTGGAAAGAAGACCTAGGTGTCTGCAGAGGGGGTCTGGGAGGTCTGGGAGGCTGGGGCTCTGATGAGGCTGTGGGCTCAGTGGCATCCCCTTCTAAGGCCTGTCTTACCATGGCTTTATTGGAGTATCCGCCACCCTGGAATTCAAGAGTTCCATAGGAATCTGTTGGGTAGCTCTGGGTATGTTTGCTGACAGACCATTTTTCGGGCTGAGTCTCCACCTGTTTATTTTCCTCTTCATTTTTACTGGATGTTACACTTGGCAAAGGGGGGATATGCTGGTTGGTGAGCTGGCCACAACAACACCTGAAAACAAGGGCAAAACAGTCTTTCTATGACATTTTTCTCCTTAAGAGGAGTTAAACTAAACAGGACGGTAGCACTTGACCAGGGGCAGACTAACACCTTCCTTATATGGCTTTTATGGCTAGAAATGTCCCTTATAATGCCCTTTTCCAGATAATCAACTTATATCCATTTACATACCAGTCCATTTAAAACACATTGGATAGTTGCCCTTCCACACTGAACACATTTTAACTCTTTTTTGATGTCATGAAAACATCAACATGGGCAGCAATTATCGAACATGCTATGACAAAGTATAATCACGCCCTCCTCATACAGAGTTGATCTTCCAGAATTTTTCAAATTGTTGAATTCTTCCGTTGCTTAATAAAACATTTCTCTTCATGAGCAACTTTGAAAATATAGTCCTTTTTCTGTTTATACTTTTATTGTCAAATTTAGGAATCTTTTGCTAAATCCAAAGTCATGAATGTTTGCTACTATCTTTTTGTCTAAGAGTTTTATAGTTTTAGTCCCTACATTTAGTTTTTTGATAGTTTTATTTATTTTTTATATTAGAGAGAGTACACCTTTGCATAGAGTTACATCTAGTTTACTTAACCATTCAGATCTTACCTGTGGCAGAGGCACCTATGTATCTAAATAGCTTATGAAACTCTAACAAGAGATCATGAAGCTACCCTGGAAATCTGTCTAAAGCCCTCAGCATCTTGATCTCCCTTAAGACTAGGAAGAGCACTGTGGGCCCATATGGTTATGAGAGTTCACATTAGATTAGGATGAGTGTCAGACAACAATCTTTCCTGCATCTTGACAGAGAAGCTTCTTAGCTGAAGTATTCCCTGGTTAATGCCTCCCATAGGGAAATGGATTCTGGCCATTCTTCTTGCCTCCTCATCCCCTTCCTACAAATATAAGTATAGTTTCTGCAACTGGTGAACAAGTGCTAGTTTGGATAACGTCTTAGTTGTGACTTCCAATTTACCTTTTAGGGTCTTTAGTGCTGGGAATTACAAAGATACATTCTCGTTTGCAAAAGGTTTTTTCTATCCAAGCTTTCTGTCCCTGGAAGAAAAAGAAATGAAAATTAGACCAATATATTCCCACACTATCATCAGAGTTCATTCTTTTACTTTCGTAAAAAATCACTATGCCATTAACAGGAAGTCTGCCCAAAACATCTGAACGGACACCTCCAAAAATGGTGGATGCAACTCTTTAAGGATCTTTTTCAGAGAAATGGTTTAGAAGGAGGTTTCCATGGTTTCCACAGGGCTACAAAACCTAGGCTTTGCATACAAGTAAAAGTCTGCAAAGGGGACATTATGACACTCTGGAGTAAGCCAGTGCCCAGACAAGCCCTGGT
Organism: Paguma larvata; assembly: GCA_030068075.1. Taxonomy (NCBI): domain Eukaryota; kingdom Metazoa; phylum Chordata; class Mammalia; order Carnivora; family Viverridae; genus Paguma; species Paguma larvata. The sequence goes on along the minus strand of CM057827.1, from coordinate 121,055,090 downwards.
GTAAATGTGAGTTACTGGAAATGCCAACAAAGTCTGCAAGTCTCCAATTAGGACTTTGTCTGCTGTCAAGAACTTCATATTCTCTGGACTTCCAGGCACCCATGCACCATAGTAATTTTACAAGTAGACTCTCTAACTGGTGCTCAGATTCACAGAATATTATTTTTCAGAATTTTCAGAATATTTAAAATATTGGAAGACTGTGAGGAAATGGGTACTCATATAATATGGCAGCTGGAGCTAGAAGTTGGTACAACCTCTATCAAGAGCAATTTGGCAATAATATCAAAATTACAAAGCATATATTTTTGACAACTTAGTATTTTACTCTACCAACATCCCTGAACACATGCAAAAAGACACATATTCATTTATTTATTGCATTCACTGTTCATGATATCAAAAGACTGGATATCACCTACTGTCTATCAGTAGAATTCTTTGTGGCTATTAAAAAAAACAAGACTTTTATCAATATGGAGAGATCACCAAGTTACAGTAAGTGAGAAAGTAAGACATGGAATAATCTCTAAGGTATTGTCATTCTGTTACAGGGAAGAAATATTAATATGAAAACACACATGCTTGAAAATAGGCACAATATACTGGGAAGGGCTCACAAGGAGCAGCTAACATGGTTCCCCCCAAAAGACGGGATCTGGAGGCCTGGGGAACATGGGTGATAGGTGAAGAGGGCATACATGTAGGCTGGGTGCTCTTTTAAATTCTTGAGAAAGACTTTATTATTCAAAAAATTTTTTTTGATGTTTATCTATTTTTGACAAAGAGACAGAGTGCAAGTGGGGAAGGCACACAGAGAGAGGGAGACACAGAAATCCAAAGCAGCCTCCAGGCTCTGAGCTGTTAGCACAGCCTGACACGAGGCTTGAAATCACGAGCTATGAGATCATGACCTGAGCTGAAGTCAGACACTCAACTGACTGAGCCACCCAGGTGCCCCGAGAAAGACTTTATTTTTATTTAAGAGCAGTTTTAGTTTATAAAAAAATTGCAAGGGAAGTAGAGAGAGTTCCCATATACACATGCCCAGCTTCCATCGTTATCAGCATTGTCTACCAAAGTGGTGCCTTTTTTCCCAAAGTTGAACCTACATTGACTCTGCACAGTCTCCCAAAGTCCATAGTTTACTTAGTATTCACTCTTAGTGTTGAATATTTTAGGGATTTGACAAATGCATAAGGACATGGATGCACAACTCTAGTTTCATGCAGAATAGTTTCATTGCCCTGAAAATCCTCTGTGCTCTGCCTATTTGTCCCTATCTTCTCTCACCCCCTGGCAACCACTCATCTTTTACAGTCTCCATGGTTTTGCCCTTTCCAGAATGTCCTACAGTTGGAATCAAATGTATGTAACCTTTTCAGATTGGCCTCTTTCCCTTACTAATATGAACTTAAGATTCCTCTATGCCTTTCCATGGCCTGATAGCTCATTTCTTTTTAGTGCTGAGTAATATTTCATTGTCTGGATGAGCCACAGTTTATCTATCCACTCACCTGCTGAAGTTGGTGGCTTCCAACTTTTCACAAACATGAATAAAGATGCAATAAATGCCATGTGGAGGATTTACTTTTTTTCTTTAAAATTTTAGGTTTTTGGGGCACCTGGGTAACTCAGTCGGTTAATCATCTGACTTTAGCTCAGGTCATGATTTCATGGTTCATGAGTTCAAGCCCCACATTGGGCTCTGTGCTGACAGCTCAGAGCCTGGAGCCTCTTTGGATTCTGTGTCTCCCTCTCTCTCTGTGTTCCCCCACTCATACTCTGTCTCTGTCTCTCTCTCAAAAATAAATAAACATTTAAAAAATTAAAATTTTGGGTTTTTCTTCCTTTTAAAATTTTGAGTTACGTAAAGGTATTACCTATTTAAAAATAAAAAGTTTGCCTGAAACGAAAATGTAAAATAAAACAAGTTTTAAAAGGGGAAAAGCCCCTCTGCCACTCTAATAATTATGTCCTATCATTTTTCATTTGGTGACCTCTCATTCACCTACATCCATTTGCTGAAGGTATTTTTGTGTGTGCAAGGTGCTCTGTTGAGTGCTTCGGAACTTCCGAGGAGAAGTTCTTGGAGTGTTTGGGGACTTCCAGGGCAAGCTGGGTCACCATCCCCTGGAAGTGTCAGAGATGTGACACCCGCACATGCGCTAAAAGAGTCAGTAGTGTGGGATGGCTTTGTGGAGCAGAGCGAGGCAAGAAGGAAACCTGTCCACCTTACTGGAGAGCCAGCATCCTTCCCTGTGTCTCCTTGAGGCCCAGCTCAATGTGTGTTGTGATATTTCTGTATGTGTGATGTGTGGGCTTGTGTGATGTATTTGTGTGTGTGTACGATGTATGTGTGGCATGTGGGTGTAGAGTGTATGGTGCACATGTGTGTGTGATGTGATGTGTGCACATGTGTGATGGTGTGTATGTGAGTGGGTATGACTATATGTGTGATGTGTGTAATACGTGTGGTGTTTGCTATGCACGAGGCATGTGTGCTATGTAAAATGTGGTGTGTATATAATGTGTGTGTATCTCTGAGGGTGGGTCACCAGGCACAGGGAAATGGAGCAGCCTAGCACGTGAAACCTGGGGAATCCTGAATCAGATCTTGGAGAAACTGCAGAGGGCAGAGCCTCTTGTTCGCGGCCACTCCCCATAGTCTCTAGAGTAAGCATCACAGTATAATCTGTGACCTGTGACCTGAGGGTCCCATGGTCCTTACCCACTTGGGCAGCAATTCTGATTTAGGGGTTCCTGTGTGTCCACAGATGCTGCCTCCTCAGAGGGTGGCAGCAATGGCCACCTGTCACGGATGCCCTTCTCAAAGAGGTCATGTCAAAGACCCAATACCACTTTTGTTGCTCCACAGATAGTCCCGGCCCCAGTCTTAGTCATGCTGAGATTGTCTGATCAGGGTTTTCATCCTTCTGGAAGGACGTATGGGTCCCCGAGCCTTTCTGGGAAGACCTTAAGAGTCAGCTAGTCACTTGGCTTCTTTTTGAATAACAGGAATGATTATAATTCAAAACCTTCCCTAGAGGCCTTCAAAAGGCAACACTGTACACCTTTGTTTCCAAGTAATTTAATGACTGCTTGAAAACCACATTGCTAACAAGAGGAAAGTGGTTGCATCTGCCCAGAGGAGAAACCTCAGAGTGGCAAGCCCCTGAAGCCTGAGCCCCAGCCATTCCTATGTGGAGTGTTAGAACAATTCAGTACAAAAGAGCCACGCAGAGCATTTGCTGTCTGGAAAGAAAACATGCTTCCCCTTTTGCATGTCACTCCTCACTTCCCAGAGAAGCAGGGAGAGCTTACCCACTCCCCTTTATAAAATAGAGTTCACACTGTTTGGACTATATGCCTTCAATTAAAGACAATAAGAGCACTAACAAATATTGAACTCCCATGAGTAGGCTAGTTTTTCACAAAGACATAGGGTAGCAATTCTGAAATTACTTTCTGTATATTCTAGGACGGAACAAAGAAATCAATGTATTGTGGATAATGGGGGCTGGGTTTCTCACTGTTGGAGAAGGGTTACAGGAACGGAGAGTGGGGAAGATTAGAACAAGCCACTGCAGCAGTGGGCTGCAATTGAAATGATCAGTGTAAACCCATGGTTTGTAACATGTAGAGAGACAGATATGAGACTAAATAAGGTGGGTGTGGTCCCTCCCTTTCTCTTTCTCTCCACACACACACACACATATTATATTAGTTATCTATTGCTTAACATAACAAATTGTCCCCAAACTCCTTGGTTTCAAATAATAACATTTATTACCTCACCATTTCTGTGGACCAGGAATTGAATGTGGCTTATCTGGGTCTTCTGACTCTGTCTTTCCCAGGGATTCGATCAAGCTGTGGGTGGGGGCCGTGGTCTCATCTGAAGGAAATTCACTGGGGAGGACCCATTCCCAGCTCCCTCATGTGGCTGTTGCCAAGATCCAGTTCCTCTCAAGGGCTTTGGGCCCAGCACCTCAGTCAGTTCCTTGCCATGTGAGCCTCTCCACAAGGCACACACATCACGACATGGCGGTGACCTCCGTCAGAGTGAGGAGTGCAAGAGTCACACAAGACAGAAGCCACGGTGATATCTCTTTACCTGTATTCCATGCACCCAGTCCCACTGCCCAGAATCAGGTGGAGAGGATTACTGTAGTGTAAGTGGACATTAAGCTTTTTCTCTTGTAATATGAGTGCCTGACTTTCAGCTCTTCATTGCTAAGGCATTCGTGTCAAAGACATCCATCTCTAATAAATATATTGCCAGATGTATAACACAGCTACTATCAAAACAACAAATAGAGCTAGGCTGTCCCCACTCACTGAGCTCCCTCTTTCACAAAGTGCTGGTTAACCTAGGGAACTGACAATTGCCCTTCTTGTGCTCTAATTCCCGCTCTCATGCCTGAAATTCGCCATAGAGAGTGAACCCTCAAAACCCCAGACACCCCACCCTTGGACTCCAATAAAGGCAGAGTGCTAGATCTGCTATCTCTATCTCTACCCGGGTCCTCGATATGTGGCCCTTGGGTATGCCATGTACCCTCCAGGGTGAGTAATAAATCTTGTTCCTCAGAGTTTCCTGTTAGTTTTTGAAGTGCATCTTGTGGTCATAATAAGAATGACAAGGGCTGGTCCAGCCACAACATTAAGTCCATGGGGGGAATATCTGTGGAGTTTCACTGTGGAGTAACACAGGCGGTGAGCGCCTCCGCCATTCCTAGCCAAGAGCATCACTAGTAATAGGCTGGGACCAGCGCAACAACTACAAAGGCATGGATATCAGGAGGCTAGGGTCATTGGGGTCATATGCCTACCACACATATACATGTGTGTCTGTATGCATAGACATTCATGTATTTCCTGGCTCTGTCCACTGAAAGAATGTACCAGCAATGAGTATACTTAGGGCTCAAACACTGGTTTCTAAATATTGTTCTCCACTGGAGTGAACTGGGGCTTCTTGGAGAAATGGCTGAATCCAGTACTGGAGCAGGGAGAGTACAAGAAGGACCCGGAACATCTCGTTGAGTCAGGAAGTGTTTACTTTTGACGTGGGAACTTGTCAAAAGAACACTGAAGTCACTTTGAAGGGGCTCTCACTGGCTTTTTCTGGGATAATTTGAAAATGAAAATAAATATTTACAATAAAGAAGTATAACGTTTTGACTGAAATAAGAATCCATGGACCCACACTGGTATAAATCCATACGTAATTCAATACATAGGGGTGACGGGAACACTCTTTCCTCCAGTAGTAAGTCACTTAATAAATACAGAAGGAAAGATGGAAGTAGAGAATCTCCATGTGACAACTATCGCGCATGTTTTATGAAAGCTAAAAGTAGTGGGTAAAAGTTCGAAGAGTAACAGTACCCTCACATAATCTCGTAGTATCTCCCACAGGTGTTTACTAATCCCAAACAGGAAATTAGTGGCTTGACAGGGGAGAAATCTGGGGAACACCGCCTAAAGCCAAGTGAGCATCACCAGTAATGGAACAAAGATTCACCATGAGCCTCTCAATAAAATACATGAAGAATAAAGATGCCAAAAATGCATAACCTGAATCTCATCAAGAGACAACCTTGGACAACCCAAACTGAAGGGCATTCTCCAAAATAACTGACCCATACTCTGCAAAAATGTTAAGACCATGAAAGACAAGGAACGACTGGGGAATGGTTCTAGCCTGCGTAGAAAGACATGACATGAAATGCCCTTCCATCTCCAGGCCCTGCCTTCTTGAGCCTGCTACTCCCCCTGCTCCATCCTACGCCCCGCTCCCTTTTCCTGCTAGGCTCCGCCCCCTCTGCTTGTCTCAAAGGCCCTCCCTTCTCAGCTCCTCCTCCTGCTCTATCTCTAGGCCCCCCCCGCCCCGTGCTCCTGCTAGGCCCTGCCCTCTCTGCCTGTCCCGTAGGCTTTTCCTCTCAGATCCTACTAGCACAACTAACCAGCCAGTGAGCGCTTCCTAGGAAACCCTGGGCAGTGTGGACAATTAGAAAACCAATGTCCAGCTCCTGAACAGCTAGGCTCAGGTCCCACATCATCGAAAGGGGGAAATACCACCTGCCCTACAGGATTTAATATGCTGAGGTGTATGAAGAACTTGGGAAGCCTCAATGTGCCTCTTGTTTTTATTAATGTCTGTTCTGTCTCAGGCAGCATTTAAATGTCTCCGTCATGGAGTGTCCCCCTCCCCCATCTCCTTTACATGCAGGTGCAGGGCATCTGTGACCCTGAGGGAATATTGGCCTGCACCTTACCCCCAAACTTGGGAGGGGGCCTTTTCAGAGTGCCAAACCCCAGCCCTTGCTTGGAGCCCTGGGCAAGAGCAGCAAGCTGGCATCCACAATATGGCCCCATTTCCCTCTGCTTAACCGAATATCTTTTTTTTTTTCTAATGATATGCTAGCATGTGACTAACGTACTTTCCCTGGGGGAAAAAAGTGCTTTGCTTTAAGTATCAGCTACTGATTTTTTTAAAAAGTTTAGTCCTGAAGAACATTCTCAGTTCAAAATTCCAAGTTACTGCTGAGTCTCCAGAAATATTCTAGAATCTTCTGAGGATAAACAAAAGGTACAAGAGCCACTCTTTGCCTGCAGTCTCTCACAGTGTTTTGGTCTCTGTTCAAATGTCCCCTCTTCAGGGAGGCTCTCTGGCTCCCTATCACACCCCCGCCCCCTGCTCTCTGTCAAACATTCCATCCCACTAATCTCCCTCTCTTCCCTTCTCCCTCTCTTCCTACAAAAGCCATGGGAGCCGAGGCCCTGTTCAGTTCTCTGCTTTATCCCCACTGCCTCCAGGAGGTCCTGGCAGAGAGGAGGTGCTCATTACCCTGTAATGACTAAATAAATCAATAAATCCCTCAGGTGGAGCATTGCCAAGGCTGCCCAGCTCTTATCAACCTGGCCTACCACAGTCTGGCTGCCTGGGCTCACACACCCCCAGCCGGATGCACACGGAGCAGAAGGGAGGTAACTCAGGTCACCTGAGGAGACTCTCTGCTCCCCGTGGGGAGGGGCTCAGCCTCCTGAATGGCTGGGAGTCACTGATGCAAGTGAAAGGCAATGGGTGGAGGACCCTTGAGTCAAACATTCCTCCTTCTCCTCCAGCCTCTGCTGCTAGGGCTGAGTGCCACCAAGGTAACAGCAAAGAGCCATGGAATCTTACAAAGGGCATCCTTGTGAAATGAGAGAAGAACAGAGCCTCCTGTGTTCATTTATAAACCCTTCAGATCTCCCTGTTGGATTAGAGATATTGCCCACTCATCCAAAATATTCCTGCCTATCACAAATGGTTATTATTATTTTTTAAATATTTATTTTTTGAGAGAAAGAGAGACAGAGTGGCAAGCAGCGGAGGAGTGTAGAGAGAGGGAGACAGAATCCCCTCTGTCCGAGGGTCCAGGGTCCGAACTGTCAGCACAGAGCCCAACATGTCAGCTTGAACCCACGAACTACAAGATCATGACCTGAGCTGAAGTCAGACACTTAACTGACAAAGCCACCAAGGCGCCCCTCAAATGTTTATTTTAAACACTTTAAGGCCAGATAAGAGGAACAGTAGCACTGGGGATTAAAATCTCACCTGCAGGAGTGTTTGCTCACTGGAAAGTCTGTCCGCAAGGCCCAGTGAGGAGACACTGAGGTGGTGCCACCATCATGCTTCCCAAACCCCCTGAGCTGCCCAAGTCCATGTGTGAGTCACATGCAGCCTGGACATTTCATCTCTGAAGTGGAAACTGCTTTGCATAGTTTCTGCCTCAGCTGGATAACACCTGTACAGTATCTGGGGGGTACTAGATTCGAATGGAAATCCTGGCCATTATTTTTATCACAGGATAGTAAGACGCATGATGGAAACAGAGGTGGTATGCTGTTAAGTCTTCACCTGGTGGTTTGAAAACCATCAGGTACCAGGAGTTCAGAGTGGGCAAGTCTGGGGAGGAAACTTCACAGTATGGGCAAGATTTGAACAGGTGGCCTGAAGACATTTGGGGCCAGGGAATGGTGGGGTGGGTGGAACAGCATGTGCCCAGCCAAGGGAGTGAGGATGCATGTGGAGAGTGAGGGAGGAGGGAGGGGAACAGGGTGGTTGAGGGCAAGAGAGGGTGCTGAGCAGCAGGTGGGTGAGGAAATGGAGGGGAGGAGTGGGTTTCCCACCTCAGTGAGATGGGGATGGCCGTGGAGGGGCAGGAGAAGGCCCACTAGGAGATGAGTGTTTAGTGGGGGTTTATCATGGTAGCGAAGTGAAGGCAGAAACTAGGCTGCCACATCTTCATGTTCCAGGTGTTTTGTGAGTGCCACCATGTGGCCAGTGCGGGGCTGGCTGGGTTCAGGGCTCTGGGCTGGGGGCGGATGTGAGCCAGGTAGTCATGACCCTACCCTCAGAGGGCTTCCATTCTGGTCAAGTAACAAAGAACACCAAACAAACAAGGCAGCAGATAAACCAGAGCATTGCCAATTGTGGTAAGAACATGAAGGGAATAAAGAAGGGGGTGTGATAGAGTATGTAGTATGCACATGGGGTGGGGTGGGAGGCTTGTTAGATTGGGAAGTCTCGACTGAACAGGCTACACGTTTAAACTGAGAAGTGAAAAACCAGAGGGAATTCTAGGGTGATGGGACAGCATGTGCAAAGGCCCTGTGGCAGACAGAGCTGTTGGTGGTTGCTGAGGAGCATGGACTGGGTATGTGGCAGACATTGGATCCAGAGAGGCCAGTGGGGCATGTTCTGCAGGGACTTTAGGCCACAGGAACTGGTCGGCAGAGGAGTAGCATGAACTTATGGGGCTGGATTATAGGGGAGCAAAGGGGAGGCAGGGCACCAGTGGGATACCAGAGTGTGACCCACACGATGGGGATGACCCTCTAGGAGATGTTCAGGAGGAAGGAGGAGTCTGCAGGGGGACACCCTTAAGAAGATTGGGGCTGGGGTAGGGTGATGAGGGGTGGGGGTGTAGGAGTGAGGAGGCCAAGGGATTGGGGAGTGGGACCTAGACAACTTGGGGGATGAAGGGGAGGAAGGGGAGGAGAGGGTGACAAGGGAGACAGGAGGCAGGGCCAGGACCGCAGGGAGTAGCTTTTGGCCTGGACAGCTGTGACCGATCCTGGGCAGTGGCTTCCAAACATAAGAGCTGGTTTACTGTTAGGCGAGTCTCTGTTTACTCAATGGCGCTGTTTCTTGGGCCAAAATTAACAGCAAACCCCACAGTGAAATGACTGATTTGTGGACCCATTTAGCCAAAGGAAACTGCCTATCTCCTGTGTGTATTTAGAGCCAACGCCTCAAGATCCTCATCCCAGGGCTGAGCATGTGACCCACACGTGGACTTGATTTGACCCTTGTATAAAGAGAAGAATTCTCTGCTGTTATTAACCCAGAGGGGGATCGCATGTGAAAATCCAGACTGCTAGCTTCTCTGAATGCCCTTGTGTGTGGGAATTCTGGTGGACGTCCCCACACAGTTCCAGGTAGCTGTGGGTCTCCACACAGGGCCCCAGCCTGCCCTTGCCTGGCTGCCGGGAGCACCCGTGGGCCTCACCTGGGGCAGCACCTGCATGTCCATCCCAGAGAACCAGACAACCTCCCCCGCAAAGCACTGGCACAGACACCCATCTTCATGTGCATAAGGATTAAAACTCCACAATTGCTCCTACTCCACCTGCCACACACTCACCCCACCATGAAGGAGGCCTTGGGCCCCATCCAATGGGCCATTTCTGGGTGGTTTGGCTGATGTTCCTGTTCTGGCCCTTCAGCGAGACTCTTGGGCCAGACGGACCTCACAGCAAAGAGAGCTGGTATGGCCAGCTACAGCAAAGAGAGCCAGTAGGAGCCCCAGGTAAGGGCCCACACTGAGGCTGCCCCTCAGGTGCTGGGCCTCAGTTTTCACATCTGTAGAATGGGGATGATAACATGAGACTTGAGTGATAGTGTTTGGAAGAGCTTCGAGATCTGATTTCCTGTGCTTTATCATCACTGTCCCCTGGAGGTGACAAGGCTGGCCTGGAGGAAATGCTGGTGGGCTTCAGAGCCCCTGCCTCTCTTGGGCCAGGGTTCCCTCTTCCCCAGATCTCCAACCCTCTTCTACCCAGGGGCCCTTCCTGGGACAATGTAGCATGATCCTCCAGACCGGAGCTCAGGAGCAGAGGTGGGTCTTTAGGCCACAGGAAGTGACCTTTTCCTTTTTCCTTTCCTTTCTTTTTTTTTTAACGTTAATTATTTTTGAGAGACAGACAGATAGACAGAGACAGAGCATGAGCAGGGGAGGGATAGAGAGAGACACACACACACACACAGAATCTGAAGCAAATTCCAGCCTGACGTTGAGCTCGAACTCACGAACCTCGAGATCATGACCTGAGTCAAAGTCAGATGCTCAACCTACTAAACGACCCAGGTGTTTCCCTTTTTAATTTCTTTTACTATAATTCACATACCCTAAAATTCACCTTTTAAAATGTGCAGTGCATGGCTCAGTAGGTTAAGCATCTGACTTTGGCTCAGGTCGTGATCTCACAGTTTGTGAGTTCGAGTGCCACATTGGGCTCTCTGCTATCAGCACAGAGCCTGCTTTGGATCCTCCTCTCTCTCTGCCCCTTCCCCACTTGCAAGCTCTCTCTCTCTCTCAAGATAAATAAATAAACTTCAAAAAACAAACAAATAAATAAAATGTGCAGTGGTTTTTTTTTTTTAGTATATCCCCAAGATGATGAAACCATGCCACGGTCTAATCCTAGAGCGTTTGCCATCCCTAGAGAAAAGTCCTTTACTTACTAGCAGTCATTCCCCAGTCCCCACAGCCCCTCAGTTCCTGACAACCACCAATCTGTTTTTGTCTCTAAGGATTTGCCTCTTCTGAGCACTTTACATAAATGGAATCATACAATACGTAGCATTTTATGGCTGGCTTCTTTCATTTAGCAGAATGTTTTCAAGGTTCATCCATGTTATAGCAAGGATTTGGGCTTCATTCCTTTTTATGCCTCAGTAATATTCCATTGCAGGAATGCATCAGTTTGTGGATATCTGGGTTGTTGTTGCTCCCTGGCTATTGGAAAGAGCACTGCTCTAAAGACATTTCTCTTTTTAGAGGGAATACTAAATAAAGTCAGGAAAAAGAAGCAAATTATTAACTTGTCAGCTTGTGTTCATGGTGGGGGAAGCAGAGTTTTTTCCCTCAATTGCCTCATTGCTCATTTCATGTTTTTAATTTTATAAGGAAAAATATAACTGATTTTAAATAGAAAATGAGGGGCACCTGGGTGGCTCAGTCGGTAAAGCATCTGATTTTGGCTCAGGTCATGATCTCACAGTTTGTGAGTTCGGCCCCGAGTCAGGCTCTGTGCTGACAGCTCAGAACCTAGAGCCTGCTTCAGATTGTGTTTCCCTTTCTCTCTGCTCCTCCCCCCGCTCAAGCTGTCTCTCTTTCTCTCTCAAAAGTAAACATTAAAAAAATATTTTTAAAAAGAAAATGAGAAAAGGGGCACCTGGTGGCTCAGTTGGTTAAGTGTCCGACTTCGGCTCCTCAGGTCATGATCTCATGGTTCGTGAGTTCGAGCCTTGCATCAGACTCTGTGCTGACAGCTCGGAGCCTGGAGCCTGTTTCGGATTCTGTGTCTCCCTCTTTCTCTGCCCCACCCCACTTGCTCTCTGTCTCTCTGTCTCTCTCTCCCTCAAAAATGAGTAAACGCTAAAAACAATAAAGGAGAGCCATCAGAGCAATCCACATAATTAATTATGCAGCGGGGCCAGCCACATAGGCGGCACCTGGGCTTAGGCTACCGAGACTTTAATATGTTCTCCTCATTTTTACCCTTGACAGCAAAGACCTTCAGGTCCTATGGATGCAGCAAAAGACCCCAGACGCAGACGGATATTTCGATATCCTGAAGTGAATGCCTGTGGGACCCGCTCACACATCCACTTATCTTAGACCATTCAAAGGAGGAGAGGAAATAAAAATGGGCCGTGTGTTGGGATATCGAATTCTCCCACCCTCCAGACAGCTGTGCTCATCACCAATAAGGACCAATGCACAAGGAACTTGGGCAGTTTGTACTCCAGCCAAGGGTTCTCCACTGAGTCTGAAAAAAAGGGGTGAACTATCAGGACCTCAGGTAAGATGATGGGTTGGGGTTGGGGGGGGAGGGGTAGGGAATGAAGAGAGAAAAGGGAAGGTGGGCTGAGGTCAACTTCTAGCCCCCACCCCAGGCAGAGCCGTTTGAGGGGAAAGCTCCTGCAAGTCACCTGCCTAGACGGATGTCAGATGTCTCTGCTCCCCACTTACAGGATCTCATAAAGGTAAGTCAGACAGGCACTTTTAAATACAAGCTGCACTTCACAGATGTGCGTGACCTCTCTTCCTCATTAGAGGATGGGACCCAGGGATGGCCCGAGCTTTTTCGGATCATGCTTTTGAAGGAGGATGCCTTGCTCTCTCGATGGGGGAAGCCACAGTTTCTGGGTGCCAGGGCCTGGACTACTGAACATGCCTCTTCTCCTCCTGGTGCCAGAGACCTGTGCCTGGTGGGTGTTCAGGGGAGGGCTGCTACCTGTCCTAGAATGGGCCATGGGTCCTGAGGGGCCAGGTCTCCTCCCTATCTTTTCCCCTCCATCCCTGCTCCTTGATAGGATCTGGTCCAGAAACTTTCTTCTAGAAAGGGGTCCGAGAGTCTGTGCCTGTGTTCTTCAAAGATGATGCAAGGGAAGCGGTTAAAAAGTAAGTATCTGACAAGTCTGGGACAGGAGGCAATATTTGCAAATCATATATCTGATGAAGAATCAACATCCAGAATATATTTAAAAAAACTCCTACAACTTAACACTGACAACAACAGCAGTCAACATCCTGATTTAAAGATGGGCAAAGGACTGCACTAGCCATTTTCCAAAGAAGACATACAGATGGCCAACAAACACATGAAAGGATGCTCTGTATCACTAATCATTAGGGAAAGTAAACCAAAACCAGTGAGATATCACCTCACACCATTAGGATGGCCATGATTAAGAATACACACACACACACACACACACAACAGAATATAAAGAGTGTTGGTGAGGATGTGGAGATATTGGAACACTTGTGCACTATGGGTGGAATTTTAAAATTGGAGCAGGGGTGCCTGGGTGGCCCAGTCGGTTAAGCATCCAATTCTTAATTTCAGTTCAGGTCATGATCTCATAGTTCATGAGTTCGAGCCCCACATTGGGCTCTGCGCTGACAGCACAGAGCCTGCTTGGAATTTTCTCTCTTTCCTCCTCTCTCTCTGCCCCTCCCCCATTCTCACTCTCCCTCAAAATAAATACATAAACCTTTCAAAATGGAACAGATGCTAAGGGAAACAGTATGGTAGTTCCTCAAAAATTAAACTCAGAATTAGCATATGAGCCAATAATTCCACTTTGGAGCGTATGCCCCAAAGAATTGAAAACAGAATCTCAGGGAGGTATTCGTACACCTGTGTTCACAGCAGCATTATTCGAAATAGCCAGAAGGTGAAATGACCCAACAAAATGTGGTTTATCTATACGATGGAATACTCTCAGTCTTCAAAAGGAAGGAAATCTTGACGCCTGCTACAATGTAGGTGAACCTTGAGGACAGCAGGCTGAGTGAAATACGCCAGTCCCAAAGGACAAATACTTACATGAGTACCTAAAATAACCGAATTCGTAGAGACAGGCACTAAGAGTCGAGGGTGCCAGGGGCTTAGGAGGGGAAATGGAGACTTACTCCTTACTGGATAGAGTTTCAGTTTGGGAAGAGGAAAGCGTTCTGGAGTAGATGGTGATGATGACTGGGCAGCAGTCACAACGTACTCAATGCCAGTGAACCGTACTCTTGAAAGTGGTTAAGATGGCAAATTTTACACTGTGCATATCCTACCACAATTAAATATAAATTTTAAAAAATGAAGATATCTAGGTTTCACTTTAGGCTCTGGAATCAGAATCAGGGTGTGAGAAACTGTATTTTATTTTATTTTTATTTTTATTTTTTTTTAATTTTTTATTTTATTTTATTTTTTGAGAGACATAGAGACAGAGTATGAGCAAGGAAAGGGCAGAGAGAGAGGGAGATACAGAATCCGAAGCAGGCTCCAGGCTCTGAGCTGTCAGCACAGAGCCCGACGCGGGGCTTGAACTCACAGACTGTGAGATCATGACCTGAGCCGAAGTCGGCCGCTTAACCAACTGAGCCACCCAGGCGCCCCAGAAACTGTATTTTAATAAGCTTTTGAGATCCACTGTCCAGATGGCCTTCAGCTTCCCACTGCTCTGTTTGGGTCCTGACAAACCAGACCTCTCAAGGAACTGCTGGTTCATGGTGTAGGGGAGACAAGTCAGAGGAGATGCCTCTGATGTCCGTGCTGGCACCTGGACACCCAGGGAAGGAATCAGTGCTCAGAAGTGCCTGAGCAGGCAGAGCGCTATTGGGCCCGCTGTGCCTTTCTTGGGTGATGTGCAGGTGCAGAGTGCCAAAAATTCAGTACCTAAGATAAATAGCATTTCATACAAAATTTTATTTTTTATTAGTTTTTAAAAGTTTATTTATTTTGAGAGAAAGAGAGAGAGAGAGAGAGAGAGAGAGAGAGAATCCCAAGCAGGCTCTGCACTGTCAGCGCAAAGCCCCTTGTGGGGCTCGAACCCTTGAACCGTGAGATCATGACCTGAGCTGAAGTCAAGAGTCGGACGCCCAACTGCCTGAGTCACTCAGGTGCCCCCATTTCATACAGAATTTAAAAAAGATAAAATCAAAGCCAAGAATCCATTGTGATCACAATATCAACATTTTAAAGACAGGTCGTTGCTCGTTTTATGACGTTGCCTCATTGTACGAAGGTTGTTTCCGATCAGCTCACAGCTCTTGGGCTGTGCAGCCAGCATGTCTCCACTGGGCGGTGTACGAGGGTTTACTGTGTGACATGCCAGGATATTGGGCAGTGTGAGGCTTTTTATACAGTCATGTTTTTTGACTGTAGAGTTCTTACTTTTCCCACAGGTTTAAACATGAGGGGATATTTTGGTAAGTGTATGTAGGGCACTCATTGTTCCTTCTCCCACAGACTCCAATATGGCTCAGCATGGTGCCCACAACAGGTCACTGGTAACCATGGCAGGTTGGCTGTCGGTGGCCCACACAACTGCAGGAGGACAGTGGGGAGGCCCATGAGGAGTGTGACAGAGGACTTCAACTACCTCCATTATGACCTTGGCCTGTACTTTCTAATTGATTAAGTTCTTCTTTCCAGCTTATCTCTTTTTTTTTAATATTTATTTATTTTTGAGACAGAGAGAGACAGAGCATGAGCAGGGAAGGGGCAGAGAGAGAGGGAGACACAGAATCCGAAGCAGGCTTCAGGCTCTGAGCTGTCAGCACAGAGCCCGACGTGGGGCTTGAACTCACAGACCGCGAGATCATGACCTGAGCTGAAGTCGGACACTCAACCCACTGAGCCACCCAGGCGCCCCTCCAGCTTATCTCTTAACTCAGGCAAAAGACCCAGTGGGCAAACCATCCTGTGATGGAAAGTGCAAGCAGTTCTGTCCTGACACCGGCGAGCCCCCCGTGTGAATGATCCTAAGACAATGACGACTTGACCTTCACTGCCCACTTGCAAATACCCACTGACCTTTGTCCCACATTCTCCTTATTCTCCTCATATGTCCACACTCTCTAATACCTAGAAGTATTTTCGGCACTTCGGAGACAGTGTTTGAGACGTGAGTCTGTAGTCTTCCCTGGGATGGCCTTGCTGAAATAAATTCCTTTCTTGTTTCACCCACCACCCGTCTTTCTTCCTTTGGATTTTGCCAACGGGGAATGGCCAAATCTGTTCTGTCTGGGAGCCCCGGAGACAGGTTGTCTTTGTGCTTCTGTGCCCTGGTTACAAGTGGACCTGGCATCATAATGAGAAGACACATTCTAGGTGGCACAGTGGATATGGGTGGGGGCAGGCCTGGGAGTCACCCTGTGACACGGTCACCCTGTAACATGAAGTGGCACGGGGGCCACTGGCCTGGGCGATGATCCACCACAAGGACAGAGAAGCCTCAGCTATAGGGCCCCACACCCACCTCTCTAAGACCTGAATCTTGATTTGGAACTCACAGTTTCCTATTCTTTTCCTTTGAGAGTTGGCCTCAAAAGCTTCATGCCTGGAGCGCTGGATGGGGTGGGCTGATGGGGTGGGGGGATGAGGTGGGGTTTTTTTCCTTTGCTTAGAATTTAAAACAAACAAACAACAACAACAAACCCCATGAGCATCCGTAACCTAACATGTGCTGAATGGAACAATGACAAAGATTTATAAGTGTCTATATTGAGGGGTGCCTGGGTGGCTCAGTTGGTTAAGCGTCTGACTTCGGCTTAGGTCATGATCTCATAGTTCGTGAGTTCGAGCCCTGCATCAGGCTCTGTGCTGACAGCTTGGAGCCTGGAACCTGCTTCGGATTCTGTGTCTCCCTCTCTCTGACCCTCCCCTGTTTGCACTCTGTCTCTGTCTCTCTCTCAAAAATAAACATTAAAAAAAAAAGAAATGTCTGTAGTGAAAAGTGATTCTCCCTCCTTCCCTCCAACCCCTAGCCTCCAGCAGTGACCCCTGCTAATGCCCTTCAGACATTCCCTCCTGTGTACTCCAATACACATACTCTTGTAAGGAACTTTTTAAAAATGACAGTTTGATGATATTTGTGGGCATCTTCTTGAGTCCTTGTGAAATAGGGAAATTGAGGGGATCCTGGGAAGGCCTGCTTTCTGCCACTTCTGTTCATGTTAGGACCTGCACCTCCACCCTACACATGACTTAATGTATGTCCTCCTTGTAAAGGTCAAGGAGTTAATGATTTCTTTGGAGACTTCCAGCACAATAGGTAACATCTACGGAGTGACGGGCGAGATTGTGCTGTTCATTTTCCAAGACCACTGACTCCAGGTACCTTGACGCCGAGACCCCTGGCTCCTGAGCACTTGTCCTTGCTTTGACTAGTTCCTGGGTGCCTAAGAAGACATGTACACCAGATCACCATCCTCAATAAATATCCCAGACCCCAAGCAAAGACAAGACTCACTCTCCTTTCCTTTCTGAGTCTTCCAGACACTCTGTGTTGGCTCTATGTCTTCGATAAACTCTGCTCTCACTTTCTCTAGGCTTGTGCTCGATTTCTATCCTGCAGGAAGCCAAGGACCCTCTTGGCTGGTCCTCTGGGACCCCCTCTGGGTCCTTGGACCTGGCCAGCCTGCATCAGTCGTACAGAGAGCTTACTCTCGCTCTACCCAGATGCATGGGATTCCACCCTGTGGCACCACCAGGAGGCAACACCTCCTGGGCATATTCCTCGTGGAGTCACACTCTGAAAAGACTCTTCCCAGTGGGCTTGCGCTGGTGCCTGTAAGTTTTACTATTAAAGTAATTTCTTTGGGTTAAGGTTTTGAAGGTAGTCCCTAAGGTAAAAATACAATAAAAGGTGTGGTAGAGAGAAAAGGACTCTGGCTTTTGCCATACTTAAGTCAGCTCCCAGATTCACTGTTCCTTTTCTCTTTTTTTTAAGTTTATTTATTTATTTTGAGAGAGAGACAGAGAGAGAGTGTGCAGCAGGAGCAGAGAGAGAGAGGGAAAGAGAGAGACTCTCAAGCAGGCTCTGCACTGTCAACACAGAGCCCGATGCAGAGCTTGAACCCTTGAACTGTGAGATCATGACCTGAGCCAAAATCAAGAGTGGGACACTTTACTGACTGAGCCACCCAGGCACCCCTGGATTCATTGTTTCTTATCTTTAAGACTGTGGCCAATTTATTTAACTTTCCTGAGCCTCGATTATCTTGCCTGTTAGGTGGGATTGTTGTAAGGATTAAACACAGTTTAGTGTGAAAAACCTCCAGCCCATTGTCTGGCAGAGATCAGTATTCAGTAAATAGTTTTGAGTGTTTAAGTAAGCATGAACTCAATGAAGTGTAACAAGGGTAAGATTTCAGCTTCCGTTTAAATGCCCAGGGTCTGTCAGGTAGGGTTGGTGGATGTTGGAATACATTGTTCTTAATTCTCTAGTCAATGCAGAGGAAGCAGGAAGCCCATGGGATGGTGGGGCTAAGAGTCAAGCCCAGGCCTGGCCAGCTGTCCCCGAGATCAGGGACACTTTGATGAGACAAGGATCGTTCCCTTCCAAACTCTCGGCTCATTCATCAGCCCTTAAGAATGTCAGACACAGGGGTGCCTGGGTGGCTCAGTCGGTTAAGTGGCCGACTTCAGCTCAGGTCATGATCTCACGGTCTGTGAGTTCAAGCCACAAATCTTGGTTTGTGTTTTTCCAAGGTTTTCTTTTACCAGTATTCTCCCTCCCTGTCCTCATAGCAGCTCTGTGCCGACAATCTTATCATCCATGCTAAGTCAGTTTCCTGTGGCTCCTGGGGACCAGAGTGCATGCATTAATTGGCAAGCACCTCTCATATTTCAGTAGTGCCTGTGCAGCAGATTGGCTAGTTTGCAATAGTCAGCTCCCGGAGACTGAGAGCTAGGATGGGACAGATTTTGTTAACTAGGATGCAGAAGGGAGTTACTCAAATAAGAGAGGCCAGGGTGCTATTAGCAGAAGGGAGATGGGGAAGGGGCATAATTAGGGAAGACATGTGTTTTGTTTTGCAGAACCAACAGTTCCAGCCAAGGAGACACGCAGACAGGTGTGTCAGCTGATAACGCCTTGCTAGATGAATCTCACCTGACAGCTCCTTACTTGAGCCAGTTAGAGCCAGATTGGAGCTGAGGACCTGCACAGGATCACCACCCCCCAACCCCTGAGTTGCCCTGAAGTTACCTTTAGCTCATTATAATACTAAGATCTTCTCCTATAGGTGGAGTTTTCCACCGTTTTTTCAAACATACAATGTATGCACCAGCACGTTGACAGGCTAGGTGTGCAGAATTGAACTGAAGTGCCTAAATAATAGGATATGTATACGCTCCTTAATATATATGCAAGCTCCCTCCGTTGCCTCCTAATACACTGAATAAAAGCTTCCTGTACTAATTCCACAGGGAGACAGTGCTTTGAGAGCCATTTCTCTGTCTTCTCACCTGCAACGAATAATAAAAAGTTCTTCACTTTCAATGGTTCCTTGGGTTGTGTTCAATTTGTTGCACCCCAAGTGGCAAACCCCTTGAGTCTTACAGTTTGAGGAAGGGGCAAGGGGTCCAGCAATGATGG
The DNA here is from genome assembly GCA_030068075.1 of Paguma larvata. Classification (NCBI taxonomy): domain Eukaryota; kingdom Metazoa; phylum Chordata; class Mammalia; order Carnivora; family Viverridae; genus Paguma; species Paguma larvata. Next base: position 121,035,859 of record CM057827.1, on the reverse strand, counting down.
ACACTCCTGCAGGGGCCATTCTGGGAGGTGAGGACCAGGGTGGTAGCAGCTGTGTAGAGATGGGTGGTGGGCCGAGTGTGGAGGAGGGGGCACAGCTGAGCATCCCAAATGGATGTTCCTCTAGGTCTGTCCTGACCACTGTGTTCCTCTAGGTCTGTCCTGACCACAGTAGTCTGTAGTAACCCGTGACTCATGGCCAGTGCCTGGGCTGCTCATGTATTTATAGATAAGTGTTCCTACACAGCTCAGCATTTAAAACTTGGGAGGGTTATGTCAGAGGAAATGTGTCTTCAAAAGTTCAGTGAGACCTCTGTAGCCCCAGACCACCTTGTGTGACATAAGAGAAAGCCAGCATTTGTCTATTTCACACTAGTAGCTTATGAAGCCTCCTTACCTGGTAGGCTCTGCTGGTTCCAGGTGTACTGAGTGCACTTGGCCCTGGGAGTTCCCACGTGGACACACAGGCACCGTAAACTTGTGCCTGGTATGGTGGGACAAGGCAAGAACAAGTACTTCTCCTTGGGGAGGAACTTGTGAGGTGGGGAAAACAAGGAGGGAGCACTTGGCTCATCCTTGAAGCCTGAGGAGAATTTAGCTGGGTGCAGGAGCAAAAGGGAAAGGCACTCTTGGAAAAGGAAACGGCAGGAACAAGGCAGAGCACCTGATCCCATATGTCACTGTGGTCACAGTGACTGCCACACAGAACTGAGATGCAGTGGTTGTTGGGGGGAAGAGGTCTACAGAGAGCACGCGCTCTCTTCACTATGGCTTTAAAGATGAGGGAAATGAGGCAGTGGAGGGGTTAGGGCCTTGGTAGGCACTCTGGGAGGTGAATGGGCGCTAAGAGACGAGACCAAGTCATGGTGAAGCCATCTGTTCTGGCTGGCCGCATGCCAGGCAGCTGGACTTGACTCCTGTGCACAGCCCAGTCCCTCATCACACATCTGTCTCCTCACAGCTGATTCCAAATGTTTTCTCCAAAATGGGCAGATGCTTCTGAGCGCCTCCTTTTAAGGAGGATAGAAGGCCTTTTGGCATTGTCTGGGGAAGCAGAGCAACCACATGCTTGAGTCTATCAATTCTATACTGAAGTTTACCCCCAAACATGCTCATGCACGTGTGTACCAGGAGACCCCACATGCATGTTCCCATGGCACCACTCATGAGAGCCCCAACAGATAGCAACCCAGATGCCCAGCTGCAGTACGACCTGTAAGTCCATCCCCACATATTCACACAAGGGAATATTATATAGCAACGGAAACAGACAAACTACACCATATGAATGGCTCTCAAAACATAACACAGAGCAAAAGAAACAAGTCCCCAAGGGTTCATACAGTGTGAGTCTGTTTGTATAAAGTTCAAAAGCAGACAAAGCTAAACAATACGTTGTTTAGGAATACAGATGAAGTCCAAAATAAAACAAAGCAAAACTCCAAAAGACTCCATGAAAAACCCTGCTACAGCTAATAAGCAAATTTAGCAAAGTTTTGGAGTACAAGATCATTACCCTAAAATCAGTTGTGTTTCCAAACACCAGCAGTGAAGAATCCAAAAAGGAAATTAAGAAAACAATCTCATTGATAATAACATCATAAGGAATAAAATATCCGGGAAAATGTTTAACCAAAGAGGTGAAAGATTTGTACACTGAAAACTATAAGACATTGCTGAAGGAAGGTAAGAAGGTCTGAATAAATGCAAAGACACCGCATGACCCTGGTTGAAAGACTCAATCCCACACAGCTGAGGATCAATGGGGATGGATGGATGAATCTTCCCTTCCCCCCATCACGAGCTTTTCCCTGATTGGGAACCTGGGGATTGCCACAAGAGTCTCAGGTATCCCCTCTGCAACTCCCCCTCTTGGCTGGCTTGCTCAGGAGGGCAAGCTAGTTGGAAAACCACTGTGTATAGGGTCTCTGTGACATTATTCAGGAGCCCAGTTTGGTCTTCCCTGGCTGGGAGGGCGCAGCCCAGTGCCCACGGGAGAGAGTATCAGAAGACCAAGGCTGACTTCCCGGTACCCACCTGGCTCCCATGGAGGGCACCCTCTCCTCTTCAGTGGTCCTTTGCCACTCTCTAGGTGAATTTCCTCTCTCAGGACTCCCAGGACCTGGGAAGGTGCCCCACACCATTGGCAGCATGTACAAACAAGGACTGTGTCCCTCAGGGGCTATGATGTTGCTGGGGCCACAGGGGTGGGGAAGGACACTGGGCGGACACCAGTGGGAGTGAAGTTGATGTAGCTCAACATGATGCCTGAGGCAGACAGCTCAGGAGCTAGGCGGCAGCGGCTGGTCCTTGCTCCTTTGCTCGTTTGCCGTGACAGCACTTAGTAGACAACACCATATTAATGAAAGACAGTGTAATAGTAATTATACAAAAAATGGGAGCTTTTATCTTCATTGAGAGTTTTCTGCTGACCTCAGACAAGGTGCACGAGGAGCTTTGTTTGCTCACCGGACTCTCTGGTCCTGCCCTGCCAAAGGTGGAACAGGGAACTCTCACCCATGCACCACCCTGCCCACCAAAGTGATGGGCTGGAACTGCCAACATTTGAGTCATGGAAGCAGGCATTTAAGAAACAAGAAGAGTTAGCCCAACTCCTTGGTTTTACATCTAAGGGATCCGAGGTCCAAACCCCAAGGCTAGCTGGTGGCCTGCTTGGCTAAGAATCTGCTTCCCTCTCACAGACTCGTGGGAAGTATCTGTCACAGGGTCAAGAGAACATATGCTTTGACCCAGCACATCCACTTCTAGGGGTTTATTATCTGGAAATACTTTTACACGCACACAGGCAATATATGGATGTTTGCTCCAGTATATTTTGAACCAAGTGAAAAATTAGAAATCTCCAATTTTTTTTTTCATCTCCATTGGGATCGTTACACCAATGACAGTACATCCAATCATGGGCTGTGCAACTATCAGGTACTCTAAAGTAGAAGTTTAAGTTCTAAAGTGTAAATATCTCTATTATTAATTTGAAAAAAAAGTCGTAGTAAAATATTTCTGGTATGATCCAGCTGTACAAGAACAAGCCTTGATATGCAAAGGCCTAGAGCTAGGTTGCCCAACACAGTAGCCACTGGCTATACATAGCTATTAAGCACCTGAAATTTGGCCCATCTTAACTGAGATATGCTGTGAACTCAAGTATAAGACAGCAAACAACCATTTTTTAATGTCTGACATTAGAGCTCAAAAAAAGTGGGGGGGGGGTGGTTAGTATTTGGCCGAATTTTGAAGTACCAAAAATATGACATAAAATATGTCGTTAATAAGGTTTTTTTTTTTAAGTACATGTTGAAATGATAAGAGTTGGGATATATTGAGTTAAGTAAGTCCTAAAATTAGTTTCACTTATTTCAACATGGCCTTCCTTATTTAACACGGCTACTCTACAGTTTAAAGTTATGTCTGTGGCACAGTTGACTGGGTGGCACTAGTGTAGAACAAACAAATCAAACCATCAAGCGTGCTCAGCAGTGGGGTGGGGGTGTTAGGACCTTCACTTGGCTCTTCTGCATGGTTGTACAACTTTATATATTTGTGTATTACCTCTCCAACGATTAACAGAAAAAGGATGCTATTGCCATGACTCCTGGCCAGCATCCTTTCCACCTTACCATACCTGACAAATTTGTCCTCCCCAATACCCCGTCTTCAGGGAGAGCCCATGGCCCATAGAGAGAGTCCACCTGCCAATTCAGCGTTAATTTTACCTTGGGGCATATCAAGCGTGACCAACGTTTAAGGAATGAACACCTGACTTTCTGTCTCCTTGCCATGTTCATGGGGAGAGCAGACCAGGTGGGGTGAGAACCAGAAGCACTGGGGGCGAGTGGGAAGGCACACAACCACAAGCAAACCCTGGCAGCTGCCGAGGGGAAGAGCTGTGGGTTGTCATTAGCTTGTTTTCTTTAAGCCATCTCTAGCATTGGAAATGCATTCTTCCCCCCAACACGGATAGCAATTGAAGGCATAGTTTCTGGAAAATAGCAAGATAAATTGTGGTAAGTGTTTTCTGGGGGAGCCTGGGAAAATTACTCCTGTATGTGATGTGTGTCTGGGGCAATGAACCAAACATTTCCTGGACCCTGGCTGCTCCCAGGGGATGCCGTAATTCATTCACCTATTGCAGAGGCTAATAGAGCTAGAAAATGAGGGGCATTGCAGCCACCGACTCCCCGGGTCCCTTTGCGTATCAGCGTGTCTCTGGCTACTACCTTATTAATGGAGGTGTTAAGATGCTGAACCTCATTAACCTCTAAGTTGTGGAAGAGAATCATGGATTGGGCCCCATTATTCCCCTGGATGATGGCCTCTATTTTCCCAGGTCCAGAATTTGTGTGTGTGTGTGTGTGTGTGTGCGCGCGCGCGCGCGCGCACGCACACGCGCACCGCAAATTAGAGAACATCTTGAAAACATTTTCAATCAAAGCAAAGGAGAGATTTCTAAAAATATCAAATGCTCCAAGTAAGAGGATTTTAAGTTAATGGAAAGTGTGTTTTGTTTTCACTTAGTTCAGTACGAAGATGACTAACCACTTAAAATGCCTGAATATCATTCTGTTTCTTGTACTTATCAACTTTGCAAAGCAAATAAGTGGGGTTGCAAAGAGCCAAACCAAACAAAATTCCAGACTTCTCAAAAAAATAACCAATTAAACACAAACAATTACAGCAAGCGCATTCAACATTAGTTGACGTTTCCAATTACATTTTCAGAGCCTGAAATACACTGAAGACAGTGGACAATTTATGCTGTAAATACTATCGCAAATGCCATGAATTAAAACTGCTGCTCAGTAGTGTGCCGAATGATATTTGGTGAAGATCGCCAAAGACAATCCTTCCCGAAATTCAAACCCGCATGAAGCCCGCTCCCAGAGAGGTTGGATTTTTTAATTTTTAATTCCTCCCTAAATATTTAACTCAGACAGAGCAAATTTGTCATATATTTTTCCTCCCTACCTCTCTGCCTTCCTTCATTTTCAGTTCCTATTCCTGGTCATCCCAGGAATGACTCCTGTAAACATTTCCATTCTTCTCCACCCCCGCCCCCATTTTGCTAAGGTTAAAAAATAAAGGTATAATTTCTGGTAACAAGAGGAAAATGTATTTGTTATGGAAAATGATTAAAGTAAAAGAAGAAGAGGAAATATACAAATCTACCAAGGAATAAATAAACATCACCCATATGGCCTTCATCCTAAAATAACAACAGATAGACTTTCAGTGTGTTCCCAGGCTTTTATTCTGAGAACAGATTAGACGTGTGTGTGCACGCGCATATAATTAAAACCATGTTCATTCTGCACATTGTCATTATACGTTCTTCTCTGTCCTTTTGCAAGTAGCCGCATTACATTTCATCCTGCGGATAGACCATGATTCACGAGCCCAATCCTCTGTTTTAGACATTTGGGTTGTTCTCAAGTCTCACTGTATGTAGTAAACTATGCTGTGTAAATCTTGGCCTACCTTCAGGATTCTTTCCTCAGAATGGATCCCTAGACGTAGAACTGTACTTGGGTACATACTACTGAACTGCCTTCCAGAAACCAATTCTTACTTCCCACTGGCGGTGAGAGAGAATTCCTGTCTCCCTTCACAGCCTTGTGTAGTAGAACCTATCTTTTCCCTGAGCTTCCACTGCTCCCCTGAGATTTTAACTAATAGTTGAACCATCAGCTGATGAAGGCTTATAGGTATAACCCCTGCCCACACCCCCTCCTCCCTGGAAGAACTTTAGCGATTGCAAGTGCTCGCCGGGAAGAGGCACACTCTCCAGGAAGCACAGGGACAGAGGTAAGACGCTGAGAAGTAACAGTACCAGGCAAGGAGGCTGACCTCTGGAGCTGGAGCCTCTCTGCAGACCCCTGGCACCTACGTTTAGAAGCCAGCTCTGAGAGAGCCTTATCACACTGGAGCCTGGTGTTGGCCGGCTGACACAGGGCTTGTTCCCTCAGGGAATCATCCTGAAGGCCTTGTCAGCTGAGCACAGATACACCCCTATCCAGCCAGCCTCAGCAGCAGAGGAGCAACAGGCCCCAGGAAGCAGAGCCCCCCACCCAAGCTTCCCTGCACCCACGCTTAGCCCCACCTGAGCTTACCTGCTACAGTGGCCCAGGGCCCAGCCTGGCCCCCAGCTTCCTCCTCTGGCCAGGCAGGAAGCTGGCTGAGGAGGGCCCACCCTTTAAGAGGAGAAGTCCACATGAGGAGCATGTGAGCTCCCGTGCAGGGCCCCTCATGATCCTGGTGAGGCAATGGCCCCATGATCTCGCTCCCAGGCCAGAAAAGGAAACCAGGGCCCCATGTTGCCAGGCTGCTCAGTGTGGGAGCCCATGAAAACAGGCTTGGGATCTGAGAGAGGTGGGGGGAGCCAGAACTTTCCCTTTGAAGTGACCCTCCCCGCTGCCAGTCCTTCCCCTGCTAGAAATGTCAGCATGGTTTGCATAATTGAGACAATTGGACATAATCGTTCTTTCAGAAGCCCCTCATCAGGCGGGCAGTGCCTGGGCCCCGGGGAGCTGGGAGAAGGCAGCACATGGCACTAATCATCCGTAATCCTTTCTCAAATCATCTGAGGTTGAGCCAGAGGTCGAGGTAAACTCCAGTATGTATGCAGTGTGAGTCCCACATGACTCTCATTCCCATCCGGGTGTTCCTAACCCCCACTGATCCCCATCCCACCAGCAGCCTGCGTGACCTGTATCCATAGTCACCCTAAAACCGCCATGGGGGGGGGGTGTATCGTAAGAATGTGCATGGTTATTCCAGCTTTCAGTGAGCTTTCTCAGTCTAGCAGGAAAGAGATAACCCAAAGCCTGAAATTTTCCTCCATACAATGCCCTAGGCCAGGGATTGGGTCTCCTTACACACTTGTGAGTCTCCCGGGTGCCTCTCTCATTTCCCAGAAGAGTGCACAGAAATGCAGACAGCCTGCAGTTAGGACAGTTTCCATTCCATAGATGAGAACACCGAGGCCTTCGAGTGAGTACGTGAGGTGGAGCTGGGAATGTCACAGAGCCCTGGTGGGAGTGCAGCCTGGCCTGGGAGCCCCGTCCCCACCCCTAAGCTGCAGGAGCCCACTCTCACACCTGGAGGACACCCAGGGGGCTCAGGGAGCCTCTGACTTCCAGAGGTGATGCTGGACTGTGCAGGTGGACCGGACCATTTTCTGCAGAGGGGGTCTGTCCTTTGCTTTCATCAGCTTCCTCAGGTCGGTGGCCACCAGAGGTGGACACCCGTGTCCCACAAGAGTGGGGGTGAAACGTGACTTTGCTCGTGTTTTGCTGGTGCATGTGGCCTGGGGGCAGGGAGTGCCCACCCAGGGGCAGCTCAGGCCCAGTGGCAGGATTGTTTTCCTTGTAAACTCGTGGTTGGCTCTAGATAGACTCATGGCTTTTAGCAGGAGTTCCTCCAGGGGCCAGAGGAGCCTTGCAATGACAGTATTTTGGATGGCACAGGTTGAGACAGAATTATGGAAGCAGGGTGTTCCTGGGGCATCAAGAATCAAACTGAGAGGAGCCGAGAGGCCCCACATGGCAGGCGAGTGTCTCACCTTCCTAGCAGCATACTCATACCCCATTGTGGCTACAAAGTAGAGGAACTTGGTGTTCAGTGCCCGTGAGCAGCCCCATCCCAAATGGCCAGTCAGTGCCTTCCAGCCAATGGGCACTATCATTGCCAGGCAAATAGGCTCTTTCTGAGGTCAGATAACATGGAGAGAATGAGATTTCAAGTCTTCCAAAAGTGAGCATGCCTCCTTCCCAGAGCTGGCACAGTGAGGCAGGCAACCTAGAACTGCCATGTGCAACGTGGTGACCTGAGCCACGTGTGGTTGCCCATTGACAACTTGAAATTCATCCAGTCTGAAATGCAGAGTGCTTGGTGCATACAACACATAAGGTGGCCAAGACCAGTGATAATGATTTCATATTAATTGCATAATGAAATGAGAGTTTGGATGTTTGGGGTTGAATAAACTGTAGTATTAATTTTTTTCACCCACTTCTATTTATTTTTTAAGTGACTGCTAGAAACTAATTTTATTTATTTAAAAAAATTGAATGTTTTTATTTACTTTGTGTGTGTGTGTGTGTGTGAGAGAGAGAGAGAGAGAGAGAGAGAGAGAGAGAGAGAAAGCGCAGGAGAGGGGCAGAGAGAGAGAGGGAGGGAGAGAATCCCAAGTAGGCTCTGTGCATCACTGCAGAGCCCAATGGGTTGCTTGAACTCACAAACCCTGAGATTATGACCAAAGCCGAAACCAGGAATCAGACACTTAATGGACTGAGCCATCCAGGTGCCCCAAAGTGACTACTAGAAACTAAAATGATATATGTGGCTCACATTATATTTCTGTTGGCTGGTGCTGAGCCGGAGCAGGGGGAGGGAGAGGATCCTGAGCAGAATTCTCCTTTTCAAGACTTCTCCTCCAGGCATGGCATTGGGAAGAACCTAGCACTAGGAAACTGTGCATGAGAACTGTAGACATGCTGTTAGCGTGTGAGGAGTGTTATGTGTCCAGTGAGCAGTCTGAACCAATGATAATCACACTGATACTAGTGATGAGGAAGACACGCGGGACATTTAACTGGTGCCAGGGTCTTCCATTTGTGTAGTGACCTACTCGATATATATATATCCCTCCTCCTCTTTTTCACATAAATGGAAGAGTACTTTGTGTCTCCAGTTTTTCTGGGAATTAGCCACTCTTCATTTTTTTTTTTTTTTTTTTGGTAGCTGTATAGCTAAAATCCTTGGATGAATGCATGTAAGTTGATTGAACCAGATGGACACATGGGTGGTTTTCAGTCTTTATAAGTCTCATAGCAACAAAAAGCCATGCAACACATTCTTTTGCATTTTGCCAGTAATCTTTAGTCTAGATTCCTAGAAGAGAGATTGCTGGAATTAATGGTAAATGCACATGTAATTTTGCAAATATTTCAAAATTCCCCTCCATACAGGTTACTATTTTGCGTTTCTACCAAGATTTTATGAGAGTTCTGGTTTTCCCATAGCCTCATCTATGGAATATATTGTTAAACTTTGGATGTTTGCCAATCTTACTAAGAAATGGTGTCTTAATATAGTTTCGGTCTGTAGGTTTCTTTTCTTGGGATGCCCTTGTATGGGTTTCGGATTGGGGTAACACTGGCCTCATAAAATGATTTGGGAAATGTTCACCTTTTTCTATTTTCTGTAAGAGTTGGTGAAGGATTTAGAATTCACCATAAAAATCATCTAAGCCTAGGGCATTCTTTGTGGGAAGTTTTAAAATTCAATTTCTTTACTCTTTTAAATGTCTATTCAAATTTTTCTATTTCTTCTTGAGTCAGTTTTAATAATTTGTCTTTCCAAAAATTTGCCCATTTTATCTGGATTTTCTATTTGTTGTCATGGTCTTCCCTTATAATCTTTTTCATTTCTAGAGATCAGTAGTAGTATTCCTTGTTTCATTCTTGGTTTTGGTAACTTGAGTTCTCTCTTTCTCTTTCTCTCTCTCCCTGTCAATCTAGCTAAGGATTTGTCAAGTTCGTTCTTTTCAGAGAACCAACCTTTGGGTTGCATTGATTTCTTCTGTTGTTTTTCTGTTCTCTTTTTTATTTCTTTCCATTCTAATCTTATTTCCTTTCTTCTGCTTGGTTTGAGTTTAATTTGCTCATCTTTTTTAGTTTTCCATAGTTGAAGGTTAGATTACTGATTCAGAGTCTTTCATTATTAACGTAGGTGTCTAAAGCTCCTAGTTTCCCCCTGTGCACTGTTTTAGCTGAATTCCATAGGTTGTGGTATGTTGTGTTTTCACTTTTGTTCATCTTAAAGTAATTTCTAATTTTCCTGTGTGACTTCTTTAACCCATTGTTTGTTTAAGCCTGTGTATAGTTGTGAATTTCTCAAATTTCTCTCTGTTATTGATTTCAAATTCAATTCCACTGTGATTGGAGATATCATATTTAGTATGATTTCAATCCTTTTAATCTTATTTAGGCTTGTTTCATGGACTAGCATATGGTCTAGAGGGCGATGTAGTTTTAATTTGCATTTACGTTACTATGAGTGAAGTTGGGCATCTTTTCATGTTTAAGTGTTATCTGCGTTTCTATTTCTGTGAACTTTCCACATCTCCTACTCATTTTTCTAATAGTATTTTTCTTTATATTTAAAACTTGTTCATATACTTAAAGATCGTGAACTTGTGACTGTTATAAAGTGGCAAATCTTTCCCCCCAGTTTGTCATTTGTTATTTGTCATTTAATTTTACTTGTGTTGGCCTCTTGCTTCTTTGCTAGTCACAGTTCATCGACTTGCTTCACCATTGACATCACCTTTTCTTTTTTTTATATTAAGTTTATTTATTTATTTATTTTGAGAGAGACAGAGAGAGAGAGAGAGAGAGAGAGACATTGTGAGCAGGAGAGGGGCAGAGAGAGAGAGAGGGAGAGAGAAATAATCCCAAGCAAGCTCTATGCTGTCAGCACAGAGCCCAAGATGCAGCTTAAACTCATGAAATGTGAGATCATGACCTGAGCCGAAATCAAGAGTCAGATAGATGCTTAACTGACTGGCCACCCAGGCACCCTGATCTCTTTCTTTTTTTCTTTTTTCTTTTTTTTTATGTTTTTATTTTAATTTCAGTTAGTTAGGATACAGTGTTATAGTAGTTTCAAGTGTACGATGTAGTGATTCAACCATTCCATACATCACTCAGTGCTCAACACAACAAGTTGCACTCCTTATTCCCCATCACTTATTTCCCACCTTCCCTCACCCACCTCCCTGCTGGCATCTGTCCATCAGTTTTTTCTCTATAATTAAGAGTCTGGGGTCACCTGGGTTGCTCAGTGGGTTGTGTCAGACTCCTGAGATCAAGCCCTGAGTCAGGCTCTGCAACTGGGCATGGAGCCTGCTTAAGATTCTCTGTCTCTGTCTCTGTCTCTCTCTCTCTCTCTCTCCCTCCCCCTCTACCCCTCTCCCCTGCTAGAACATGTGCTCTTTCTCTTTCTCTCTCTCAAAAAAAGAGTCTGTTTCTTGATTTTACGCTCTCTTTTATTTCTTCTGCTTTTTTGTTTTTTTTCTTATATTCCACATATGAGTGAAATCATATGGTATTCATCTTTCTCTGACTGACTTATTTTGCTTATCTTTATATTCTCTAGCTCTATCCGTGTCATTGCAAATTGCAAGATTTCATTCTTTTTATGGCTAAATAATATTCTATTGCATGTATATACCAAATCTTCTTTAACCATTCATCAATTGGTGGACACTTGGGCTGCTTAGATATCTTGCTATTGTAAATAATGCTCCTATAAAATAGGGGTACACATATCCTTTTGAATTAGTGTTTCTGTATTCTTTGAGCAAACACCCAGTAGTGTGATTCCTGGATCATAAGGTAGTTGTATTTCTAACTTTTTGAGGAACCTTCATAGTTCTACAGTGGCTGCACCAGTTTAGATTCTCACCTACAGTGCAAGAGAGTTCCTTTTTCTCCACATCCTTTGCCAACACCTGTTGTTGATTTTAGGCATTCTGACAGGTGTGAGGTGATATCTCATTGTAGTTTTGATTTGCATTTTCCTGATGGTAAGTGATGATGAGCATCTTTTCATGTGTCTGTTGGCCACCTTGATGTCTTCTTTTGAGAGATGTCTGTTCATGTCTTCTGCCCATTTTTAAATTGGATTATTTGTTCTTTGTTGATTTGTATAAGTTCTTTATATATTTTGGATACAAACCCTTTATCAAGTATGACATCACCCTTTTTGTACTGTGCAGAGGTGTGAGAATGACTTAGATATGACTTCCAAGGTTCACAGACTAGTGGAGGAGATGGTGTCTGTACAAACACATTTGAAATGCAAGGCAAATGATAGGAAGCATTCTATTCAGAGTTGCCAAGTGGTAAGAAAATATAAATGGAGAGAACTTATTAGTAGAAGGAGGGGTACTTCAACTAGACATGTTCGGGTGGGAGAGTAGGTGGCAAATTTGAGAAAAAGAGTCACTTTAGGCAAAGAGCTGGAGGGGAGAGATAAGCAGGACCTCAGGCAGGCTGGACGACCCTGTGAATTGGAGCATAGTTCTCAGGCTAGAATGAGTGATGGGCAGAGAAGGGGGGAGACCAGGCTGGGAATAGAGGGCAAAGTGGGAGATACCTGGGGTTGCTAAGGGCTCAGGCTAGTGCTGGACAAGCAGAAGATTTGTGAATCCTGACCTGGAAGTCCTGTTCCAGATACCTTGCTTCGCAGAGTTTTATTTGAGGTAGGACTTACATCCATGTAACAAACATATTGCTGCTGGGATTGACTGCAGAGCTGAGTTTCTACTTTCCATACTTCTGGATTATTAACCTACATTTTAAAACAAGATAGTGCTGACTTTTGATTGACTTAGTTGGCAGAATCTCTGAAATAAAGAAGCTGAGGTGGTAGATTAAAAAGATATATTTGCTTTGTAAATGAAACTCATATTTCATTGAACAACGCCTCTGCAAATGAAGGTGAGAGAGAAATTTAATTTTACTATATGTGCTGCCAAAGTGAGCACTAGAGAGATATTTTAAATCTTTGATGTTGTTATCAAAGATAATCACAAAAATAAATCAACGAATAACTAGATGAGGCAGAGACCTATAAGTCTGTCAATGCTTTCAATCACCATAAACTCTGCCTCCATTTCTCTGTAAGTTCTCCACTGACTGGCAGATAAACAAAGTAGGTTTTTTCCACTTAGGGGAGCTAAGATCCTCAAACATTTGGAACACAAGCTGTGGAAGTTCCACTCTCTGAAAGGTAGAGAGGTCCTTCATGGTGAATTTCAGCAGCTGGGTTCGCCAAAATATGCTGGTCACTCTCCAAAGGATTCCTGGCCCTATCGACAGTTGAATATTGGCAGCAGCCTTTTCACACAACCCTTCTCCATTCCACACGCCTCCGGGCTTGTGGGAGCTGGAGTTCTTGACATGCCTTCATTACTGGTCATTCTGCAATGGAGGACACAGACTCTGGAAAGCCTACCATGGAGGTATCAATCGGAGGGTCCCAACTGGACAATGGCTTCCTGTCTGATCACAACAGCTTTCTTTTTTATTTTTTCTCTTTTCCCTTCTTTGTTATTTATTTATTTTTGGCAGCAGATTATGTCACAATGTGGCAGATGATGTGAGGTAAGATACCAAGCACATGGGTGAGAAACCTGCCAAACATTAAATAGTTTTTAGTTTCCAGAATAATCTCCACAATGAAAATAAAACCAGTGACTTTGCCAGTGGAACCAGTTGGAAATAACCAATTCTGTCAAAGCTTTGTAGAAGTCTTAAAATAGTACAAAGGTCAAGAACAGGTCTGGCAAGTCTGGGCACAGAAAGGCAGTGTGGTTGGAGCTGCTGTGGGTTGGCCTGGTCATGGCTGGAGCTTCTGGAAGTTCCAGAAAAAAAAAGAGCATTATCTGAACAGATTTTCCTTTTCACAAAATTCCTGACATCTCGTTCATCCACTCCACATGCAAGGAGCCCCAGTGGATCACAGTGCTGGAGTCTATACAAGTCCGAATGCAATGTTCTGCCCTCTGGTGGGACTTCATGGTGCACTTCCAAATCCCAAACACATTGTGGCTGATGTTTCTTAAATCTTCCCTGTGGAGCAAAGGGAAATCTCCCAAAATGTGAGTCTGGTTATGTGAAAGTCACTCTGACCTTTTCTTCCTTTAAGATAATCTGTGTTCCTGGGAAGAAACTTGGGCAGCAACCATGGCAAGAAGTTATTTCACCTCTGTCTGACTTGGTTTATAGCAGCTGACTGCATGAGAAGGACAGATCTCTGGGAGATACAAAGACGTGCATGAGCCTCATGAAGCCAGCTGTGCCTTCTCACAGATCAGCCCCGAAAGCTGCCTCGGATTGTGTAAAGGTCCTATAGGCTGTGCTCCCCTTCCCTGACACCTGGCACAGAAGTTATTTATTATTTCACAACTCATGCCTCACTGGAAAAGGAGAGCTCTTAATGGTCTTCAGCATAATCTCCTACAAGTTTCATCTCTTTTGAGTAATGCTTCCTAGCTACTAAAATTTGGATTTTACCCAATCTGGTTGCAATAACCCATAAAGCAAAAAATGCACTCAAAACAGTAATTTCAGTGCATCCGGTAAATCTCAGTAAAACTTTAAGCCAAAAGTTCTGAGAATAGAGTGCCCTCGTTACATGAATCTTTGTTTCAATTAGCAGAAAGACTTTGAATTTTAATCTTTTAATAAAAATCTTTTGAAAAGACTGAAAAATAGGCCACAGCAGGCTGCTAAGGAATCTGCAGAGTGTGGAAACATCAGGAGAGATTCTGGCATTCTATTTTTTTTAAATTTTAATGGACTTTATTTTTTAAAAACAGTTTTAGCCTTTACAGACAAATTGAGAAGATAGTATAGAGAGTTCCCATATATCCTACACTCTTTTATTATTAACATCTTATATTATTATGGTACATTCATATTATGAAATAAGTATATATATGAGGTATATATTATTGCAATAGCATATATACTCTGGTATATTGTAATTAATGAGCTCATATTTATATATTATCTTTTTTACTTTTAGAGAGAGAGAGAGCGAGAGCAGGGTAGATGGGCAGAAGAGAGAAAGAGAGAAAGAGAGAGAGAATCCCAAGTAGGCTCCATGCTCAGAGTGCATGCTCAGAGTGGAACCTGACGCGGGGCTCAATCCCACAACCCTGGGATCATGACCTGAGCTCAAAACAAGAGTTGGATGCTCAACCGACTGAGCCACCCAGGTACCCCAATATATTATCAGTAACTAAAGACTATATCCAGATTAACTTAGTTTTTTTTCTAATGTCCTTTCTTCCATTAAGAGGATTCGTTTCACATTTATTTTTTCCCAGCTTTATTGAGATATAATTGCCACATGACATTTGTAAGTTTAAAGTGTACAACATGTTGATGGCAAAATGATCACGGCCATAGTATTAGCTATCATCCCATCTTTGCACATAGTTACCGTTGCTTTTTTGTGGTGAGCACATTTAAGATCCATTCTTTTGGCCACATTCAAGTATATGATACAGAGTTATTACTATCATTGCCATGCTGTACATTAGAACCTCAAACTTGTTAATCTTGTAACTGGAAGTTTGTACCTTTTGACCAACATCTCCCCATTTTCCCCTACCCTGGAGCTCCTGCTAACCACCACTCTATGTTTCTCTGAAAGTGTAAAAAAGTTTAACTTTTTTAGATCCCACATGTAAGTGAGATCATACAGTGTTTGTCTCTGTCTGACTTATCTCACTTAACATAATGCCCACAGGATCCATCCACGTTGTTGCAAATGGTAGGATTTCCTTTTGTCTCATGGCTGAAACATTCTACATTTTAAAGATAAATACTTCTTTCCCAGTTGACTCAGAAAGCAAGAAAACAACAAACACTTTGGTTAAAGAGATTGTTAGGGTAATTAGTCCTAAATTTTCCATTGTCCTGGGAAACTGCTTGGCTGAGGTTTTCCCTTCTCAGCACGCTCAGTTCCTTCCTCTCAAGGGAGCAATTAAACTTTTTTTTTTAAGCCACTGAGATGAAGAGGAGTGATGTCTGCTTTGGGAAGTCCCTACCTCAGAGGTGCTGCCTCCTACAGTATTGCATCTGCCTGGGAGCAACATTCTTTAAACTTCCAAACTGAGCTCTTAGGAACTTGGGCATTCTGAAAAAAAATGACCCCAGGTAAATTAAATTGGGGCAGCTCTGCGTACTCTATTTTCCTCTTAGAGAGTCACAGTGCGTATTAGGATATTAAAGGCTCTGAGAAGTTATGCAGTTAAGAAATTCTTTACTTTTACAGAGCCCAGCATTTCCTCAATTCATTGACTCTGGAATCTTCCTTTTCTTCTAAAATACCTCTATTATCTCCAGAACCTAAAGAAGAACTTGGGAAGTCCCAACCTCACGTAACTATGAACTTAAACCATCTGAGGGGCCCATAACTGTTCTGCATTGGTGGAAACTGCCCCCCCAGGTTCCCACTCAAAGGTCTGGAGAATGGTTCTTGATGGTCGCTATTGAGGCCTCCCTTGACTTTGGTGAGTAGGATCTGTCCCAATGTGGATTCTATCTAAATAGCTCCCACTGTGACTCACGGTGGCCCATCTGCTCTGGTTGGGGAACAGTACCTGACAGGAGTGAATCTCCCAGCTAAATCAGCAGGAAAAGGAAGGGGACAATAGCAGCCCTGCCCCTGCCCCTGCCCATGTCCTTTCAGACTCCAGGGAGAGCATCTGCCTCCTGATCTCCTCATTAGGCAAGGCTGGGCTATGGCCCCTGGATGGGGAGGGCTCTCTGAAGGGCCACTGATTGTGCTCAGCCTTCTGTGCCAACCTGGCTTCTGTGGTTCTACTCCCACATCCACCAAACCAGCTGACTACCTTTCCCATGCAGAGGTTTTTAAACATGCCCTTCTCCTCCCTTTCTCTTATTTTGGCCTTTGACATTTTATCCAGCACATTTGCTAACCTTGGGCCCTGCTTTCTGTGCCCAACTCATGCTCCACGTGGAGGCAGCATTTCCAACCGGAGCCCTTCCCAGCTGGCCCAGCCTGGGGACTTTGGTTGTCATTGCACCTTCTGTCCTAGCACCTGCCGCTGTGCATGGGAACAATTGTGCATAGCCCTGTGCTCCCTGACATATAGCCCCCATTATGCCAAGGGCATCATCATAATGCAGTAGTCCCCATGTGCCTATGTTAAGTGATGTGCACAGCTCTCCATTGGAGAGCATCCTTTCTGTGCTATGCTGTACAGCTCCAGGCTTCCTATCTTGTGTGCTGGAGGCTCTGCATTTGTTGCAGCCCATCTTGGAGGGCCCCAGGAGACTCTGCCCTGGCTGTGCTTATGGGGTTTCCACCCACACCTGGCTCCCTTGCCTCTGCTCCACTGTGGGTCACTTGGCTCTCTTGGCCACCCTCACTTGCCTCCAGGTCCCCAGCTCTGCCCCTTATGGGAACTGCAAAAGGACTGGGGTTTTCCCCACTCACTGCTGGAAAGTCAATACCTTTCCCCTGCTTGTTCTTCATCTTAGGGTGACCTAAGACATGCAGACCACGTGAAGACACCAGCCCCAATCTGCAGATTCAATGTCATCAAATTAGTGTCTTTCTTTTGTTTTTAAGGAATGCAAATAAGAGTCATTTTTATTTGTAACTAATTTAACTTTTCAATAGTTTATATATCCATATGATCCAAATATTTTAAAAGCATAAGCAGATTTATGGGGAAGTCTCCCACCCACACCTGGCAGCTATCTATAGTTTCCACATCTCCAAAATTGATAACACTTGTTTTGATTTATTTCGTTCCCATCTGAAGATGATGTGTGCAGACAAATACGGGCACAGGATCAGAAATGGAAATGTTTCTGAGGGGTCTACGCTGCCCCTCTGGAAACCACTGCCCTAGTATCAGGCCATCCTTGAGCACAGTGAAGCGTGAAGTTGCCCAATCCCGTGATTCTGGAAACGTTGGGGATGAACTAGACTCTAAACTGGAAACAGAAAAGGGGAAGGATGAGGAGAAGCAGGTGGCTTCTCCATAATATGTTCGAATAGCCCTAAGACTCCTTTATCATAATTGAAATCCCCTCCTCTTTATCCCCATCTCAAAATACCTAACAAGAACCACATTTTTTACCCTCCTATAAAGCACTATAAATTAAATAGCCTTAAACTTTTTATTATGGAAAACTATATGTAACATAAAATGTATAATTTTAACCATTTTAAAGTGTACAGTTCAGTGACATTAAGCATATTCATATTGTTGTATAACCATCACCACCATCTATCTCCAGAACTTTTTCATTATCTCAGTCTGAAACTCTGTACTAATGCCCTCCCGTGATCCAAGTCTCTAGCAGCCACCATTATACTTTCTGTGTCTATGAAATTGACTGCTCTAGAGAACTCGTATGGATGGAATCATATATTTTTCCCTTTGTGACTGGTTCATTTCCCTGAGCATAATGCCCTCAAGGTTCATCCATGTTGCAACAAGTGTCAGAATACCCTTCCTATTTAAGGCTGAATAATATTCCACTATATACAGATCACCTTTTGTTTATTCATTCATCAGTCAATGGGCATTTGAGTTGTTTCCACCTTTTTGCTGTTGTGAATATGCTGCTATGAATATGTGTATGCAAATAATCTGAGTTCCTGCTTTCAGTTCTTTTGCGTATGTACCAAGAAGTGGAACTGATGGATCAAACGGTGATTCTATGTTACATTTTTTGAGGAACAACCATACCGTTTTCCACAGCAGCTGCACAATTTTATATTTACACCAGCAATGCATAAGGGTTCTAATTTCTCCACATCCATGCCAACATTTGTCGTTTTCTGTTTTTTGTTGTTTTTAAGTAATAGCCATACTAACGGGTATGGAGTGGAAATTAACTCATAATACAACAACATTATGAGCGAGATATGATAAGTATCTCCATTTACACATAAGACACGATGAGTCATTGTGAAATTAAATAATTTAAGGCATCACAGCTAGTAAATAGTAGCTACAGAATAGATATCAGAGCAGTTGGTCTTCAGAGCTGTGCTGTAAGCCAATCTGCCACATTGCCTCTCTGCTGGGAATACCCCAGTATCCTTCTGAGATTTACTCTTACTCTGTTCTTTCATAGTTTTCTTGGTAGAACTTTTCCTGTTGAGTATTAAAATTTTTTTTTGAGTATTAAAATTTTAGAGAAAGAGGAATGGATGGATCCTCTTTTTTCTCCTTAATGCTAAGCAGAATCCTCAGATCCAGACTCTGAGACCATGGTAAATTCTCTGTGTTGCTTTGGCATGGGATATTGAAGAACTATTCTCTGGGGGAAAAGGTGAGTAAACAGCTTATACAAGAACTGTAATTCAGCTTAGGCTTATATACATAAAAATCTCAATTCTTACAACTGAATTAAGATATCCTAGATTGTTAATGCTCCAAGGTGCTTGAGAGAAAAAGTGATACTCTTCTTTGGAGGAAGATAACATCATCCTAAGCCTCAGTGTATTTCTGCAAAAAATTTATTTTACATACAATTTATGCAAACCATTAAAGATAACCAGACACTTTGGGATGTAAAACAATATGAAAAAGAACCAACAGAAACAACAGACTATAGAAGAAGACCTCCAAGGCTTCCATATATTGGAGTTACGAGACACAGACTTTAATGCAGTAATACTTATGTGACCAAGAAGATAGAAGACAAAGTTGAAAACGTTTGCAGGAAGCTTTAAAAAGTATCTTAACATCTCTTACAAATAGCCAACTAGAAACTGTAGAGTCTAAGAATCTAGTAACTGAAGTTAAGAATCCAATGGATTAGGTTAACAATATATTAGACCAATTAAAAAGTGAATCGATGAGTTGGAAGTCAAATTAAAAGAAACTATTCATAATGGAGTAGGAGAGAAAAAAGTAAAGAAAACTTAGAAGAGAGGATAAAAGAGAATTTAGGGAAGGTCTAAATGTTTATACGGAATCCCAGAAGGAGTGGAGAGAAAATAGAGTAGAAACAACAACTGAAAAGATAGTGGCTGAAAATTTCCAAAACTGATGAAAGATATTAGCCCACCATTTAAGAATCCCAATCAATTCCAAGCAAAATAAATTTAAAAAGTATACATCTTGACATACAATAGTAAAGTTGCTGAAAACAAAGACAAAAGAAAAACTCAAGAGATTGAAGAGGAAAACCCAGATTACCTTAAATGGACTAGCTGGCTACAAAAAAAGCAGCTGATTTCTCAACACAAAGAACTAAAGTCAGGAGAAATAAAATGATGTATTCAGAGTGCTGAAGGGAAACAATTGCCAACCTACAATTTTATGCCCAGCAAAAATATTCGTCACTAACAAAAGGAAAAAAGAGACATTTTCAAGCAAACGATAACAAAGGACATTCATTTATGATAGGCACATATTAAGAGAATTGCAAAGGGTGTCTTTCAGATAGAAATAAAAATATCACAGATAGAAGTATGGAACAGAAAGAAATACAGAAAAATGAAAATAGTAAATGTGTGCGTACATGTACATGGTTGCCAAATATATAAAGTAATAGCAATAATACCTTGTGGGACTTAAAGCAGATGCAAAATTTTAAATACTTGACAATAACTTGTGATTTCTGCTTGAACAGGTGAAGATTTTGGAATTCATCACCTCCATTCTTATAACAGGAGAAATCTTAAATCTGTCTGAGAATTGAGGTCATGGGAACTGACACCAAGAAAACTGGAGAGAGAGGCAAATACAGAGAACCACAGTTCACAAGAACCCAGAATGGGTAGGAAAAGCTAAACTGTAATGGACAAATTGCTGGATACTGACTATAGACTAACTTGAGAGTAAAAACTTCAGGGGGCCCAGTCTTAGAGAGGCCGTCTCATTTTTGTGAGTATTACCTCCAAGAGCTCAACCAGATTCTCACAGTGAAGGTCAGAGAAAAATCCCCTCATGCTTCTGGCAGTAGGAGGGGTAAAGTATCTATTTTGAAATATGCCCAGAGCCTTTTGTTCTCCATCTGCCTTCAAGGGAAACGACTTTATCAAAGCCTAATAAATATGGGGATAGGGAACTACCCAATTCCAGCTCCCCCTAGTGTCCATCTTAGGTAAGTGGGGGGGAAGAGCTGATAAGCATTTGTGAAGGTCAGAGCCCAGGCGTAGAAGCTCCCTAAAGTACTGCATCCTGATAATTGTAGGATAGAATGTTTCTCTACTTCCCAGTACCTTATCTTATCGCTGCCACAACACACTCCTTTATAGTAATGGGATTACAGCTGAAAGAACTCCAAGCCTCAGACTCTATTTAAGGAGTTTCAAGGGATCTCAAAGATAAGGAGAAAACAACAACCACAACAAAATTACCAGAGGAGAGTAAAACTTCAGACATCTACAGTTTAATAAACAGTGAACACAGTATAACTCTTAGCCAGATAAATATAAACCCTCAAATAAAGTCCTATTTATTTCAGTTCTTATTATCATGCCTGGCTTTCACCAAACAATTACAAGTCATGCTAAATATAAAACAAAAACCAAAACAAAAACAAACCCAAAACACCAAAGCCAAAAAACCAAAAAATTACAAAATTAAAAAAACAAAACAAAACCCAGAAGAGACAAAGCAAGCAATAGGACCAGACTCAGATACAGCAGAGATTCTGGAATCATCAGACAAGGAATTTAAAATAATTATAACTGATATACTAAGATCTCTATTGGAAAAAAATGGGCAACATGCAAAATTAAATGGGTAATGTAAACAGAGAGATGGAAACTCTAAAGAAAAAATCGAAATGAAATAAAATAAAAAGCACTGTAACCACAATGAACAAAGTCTTTAATGGGCTCACCAGTAGACTTGAAATAGCTGAGAAAAGAATCAGAGTTTGATGATGTCGATAGAAATTTTCAAAACTGTAATGCAAAGCAAATAAGAAGTGAAAAAGAAAAAGGAACATAATATCCATGAACTGGGGAAAATTATAACACATATATAATAAGAATACCAGAGGGAGAAGAAAGAAAGGGGCAGAAGAAATGTTTGAAGTAGTAATGGCTGAATATTTTCCAAAATTAATGACATACATCAAACCACAGATCCAGGAAGCTTGGAGAATTCCATGCAAAATAAATATGCCCAAATGAGCACTGACACATATCATATTCAAACTGCAGAAAACCAAAGAAAAAGAAAAAAAAGTTTTGAAAGAAGCAAGAGAATAAAATCACCTCATCTATAGAGGAACAAGGACAAAAATTATATCAGGATTCTTACCAGAAATCATGCAAATAAGAAGTGCAAATTTGAAGAAATTTGTCACCAGTAGATTTGCCTTGCAAAAAAATGCTAAAAGAAGTTTCTCAAGAAAGGAAAAGATATGGGTCAGAAGTTCAGATCTACATAAAGAAAGGAAGAGTGTTAGGGAAGGTAAAAATAAAAGTAAAATAAACCTTTTATTTTCATTATCAATCAATCTAATAGATATTTAAACTATTTAAAATAATAGCAGGAATGTATTGGGTGATTATAGCTTACAGATAACCGAAATCAATGACAGAATGCTATAAGAAATGGGAGAAAGAAAGTGGGAATACTTCATTATAAGATATTTGTCCTACCCATGAAGTGGTATAGTGTTAATAAAAGTGCACTTAGGTCACTTGTAAATATACTGTAAACTTTAGGCCATCAACAATTTTTTTAAAGTATAATCGATAAGCTAAGAGAAGATAAAAAATGTATAAGATGCTCAATTAAAACCAGAGAAGGCAGAAAACTAGGGACAGGAAGGAAACAAAGAAAAAATGCAATGCAAAGAAAATAGTAATATGGTAGATTAATCCAATTATAACAGTTATCACTTTAAATGTAGATGGTCTAAATATACCAATTAAAAAACAGATTGTCAGAGTGGATAATAAAAACAGGACCCAACTATCTGCAATCTACAAGAAACCCATTTTAAATACAAAGGTATGGAAAGAGTAAAAGTAAAAATATGAAGAAAGTTATACCATGCTAACACTAATCAGAAGAAAACTGGAGTAGTTATGTTAATTGCAGACAAAAGATACTTCAGGAAAAGGAAACTAAAAAAGATAAAGAAGGGAATTAAATAATGTAAAGAGAATAATCCTCCAAGAAGACATAATTCTAAGTACTATGATAGGGAAAAGATATGATAAAATAGGCAGAGAGGAAAAAGATAGGACTTGAGGTCCCTCGGTGGAGAAAAACATATTTTGGAACAATGGTGGGAATGGCTTACCACAGCAAACCCCCTTGGATGTAAGTTTCCTCTTAAGAATGTAACATGCACCACCTACAGATTTCCCTCAGGAATTTGACAAAAGACCTAACTAAAAATAGTGAACCATAAAACGGATGACCCAGAAGGAATAATATGGCTATAGACCACCCCCTATACAGTGGCAATGATCCAATCAGGAATGGACAAACCAGCACCTAGAGTTATCAAGTCAATAAGGGTAGGACATGAGAAGGACCAAAGGGGAAGGGAAAGGAGGACTGACCAGAACCTTATAAAACAAAGACCCTTGCCTATTGTCATGGGCATTCACTTTTGAATGCCCCCTCTCTGTAAAAATAGCTTTCAAACTATTCTTACTTTCTAATCTTACACTCTAATAAACTTTTGCCTGCTGCTTATTTTATTTTGTGTCTACCTCTTCATTCCTTTTTAAATTTCTTTTTAAGTTTATTTATTTATTTTGAGAGAAACAGAGACAGTGCAAATAGAGGAGGGGTAGAGAGAGAGGGAGACAGAGAATCCCAAGCTGTCTCCACATTGCCAGCACAGAGCTTGATGCAGGGCTTGAACCCACAGAACCGTGAGATCAAAACCTGAGCTGAAACCAAGAGTTGGACTCTTAACCGACTGAACCGCCCAAGCATCCCTCACCTCTTTATTCATCAAAGCAGTGGGACAATGAACCCCAGGTATTAAGGTATAAAAATTCTGCAACATTATGTACGCACCTAAAAATAGAGCATCAAGATATATGAGGCAAAACTGATGGAACTGCAAGGAAAAATAGACAAATCCACTATTGTAGCTGGAGACTTAAAAAAAACTGTGAATAATTTATAGTTCCAACAGTTAGAAAATCAATAAGCTAAACATCATCAATAAACTGGATCTAATCATCATTTATAGTATAGAATATTTCATCCAACAACAGCAGAATATACATTATTTTCAAATGTGGTCGAGATAGACCACATTTCAGAACATAAAACACACTTCAACAAATTTTAAAAAATGGAAATCAGACAAAATATGTTTTCAGATCATAACACAATTAAACTAAAATCAATAATAGAAACATGGCTAAAAACCCCTCATACATGGAGATTAAACAACAAGACTTCTTAATAACACATAGGTCAAAGAAGAAATCTCAAGAAATTCAAAAATATTTTGAGCTAAGAAAAAATGAAAATACATTTAATCAAACTTTGTGGGATGCAGTGAAAGTAGTGTTTGAGGGAAATTTATAGCCTTGATGCATATATTAAAAAAGAATATCTAAAATTAATATCTAAACTTTAACCTTAGGAAACTAGAGAAAAGAACAAATTAAGTCTAATGCAACTACAAGAAAAGAAAAAATAAAAATTAGAGCAGAAATCAATAAAATTAAAAAACAGAAACAATAGAGAATATAAGTTAACTCCAAAACTTGTTCTTTGGAAAGATTAACAAAATTGAAAAATCTCTAATCAGGCTAACCAGGAAAAGAGAGAGAGGACACAGTTACTAATATCGGTTATCACTACTGATCCCACAGACTTTAAAAGGGTAGCAAAGAAATATTATGAACAACTCTATGACCACAGATTTGACAACTTAGATGAAATTAACCAATTCTTAAAAGACACAATCTACCGAAACTCACACAGGAGAAATAGATAATGTGAACAGGATCATATCTATTCAGGAAACTGAGTTAATAAAATTAATAAACCGACAAAACTGAAAGCACCAGGAAGCTAGATGGGTTCACTGGTGAATTATACAATACATTTAAGGAAGAAAATATGCTGGGGTGCCTGAGTGGCTCATTCGGTTGGGCATCCAACTCTTGGTTTCAGTTCAGAGCATGATCTCACAGTTTGTGGAATCCAGTCCCACATTGGGCCCTGTACTAACAGCCATGGAGCTTGCTTGGGATTCTCTCTTTCTCTTTCTCTCTGCCCCTCCCCTGCTCCTGCTCTCTCTCTCAAAATAATTAAATAAACATTTTTTAAAAAGGAGGAAAATATGCCAGTTCTCGACAGTCTCTTCCAGAAAATAGAAGCAACAGGAATAGTTCCTAACTTATTCCAAAAGTCCAGCATTATTATAACACCAAAACCAGACAAAGACATTACAAACTACAAACTATAGAAAACTACAGACCAAGAAATATCTCTCAAGAACATGGATGCAAAATTCCTTAACAAAATATTAACAAATCAAATCCAATAATGTATTTAAAAAGTTCTAATATCATGGCTAAGTGGGATTTATTCCAAGTATGCAAAACTTGTCCAACATTCAAAAATCAACTAATGTAATCCAAAATAATGTAATCATATAAATAGATGCAGAAAAAAATATTTGACAAGGTTCAATACTCATAAATCATAAAAATTCTTAACAAACCAGGAATAGAGAAGAACTTTCTCAGCTTGATAAAGAACATATACAAAAACTCTAGAGGTAGCATCATACTTAAGGGTGAGAAACTCGAAGCTTCTCCGCTAAGATCAGGAATGAAGCCAGGATGCTTCTTCTCACTATGCTTTTCAACATCATACAGAAATTATAGTTTATGCCATAGATAATAAAATGAAATAAAAGCCATACAGATTTGAAATGAAGAAATAAAACTGCCTTTGTTCCCAAATGACATTGCTGATCTATGTAGAAAATCCCATAAAAATTTTTTAAAAGGAACTAGTACACAATAATAGCAGAGCTACAGAAGATTAATAGATAAAAGCCTATTACTTTCCTATATACCAGCAATGAACAATTAGAATTTAGAATTAAAAATACAATACCACTTATGTTAGCACCAAAAAAAACAAAACAAAACAAAAGTTTTACTAAGTAAAACTTAGTTTTACTTAGTAAAACTTTAGTAAAATATGTACACAATCAATATGGGGAAAACTACAAAATTCTAATGAAAAACTCAAAGAAAGGTGATTGTGGGTTTGAGAATGACTACAGATATAGTACCAAAAGAATGA
The DNA here is from genome assembly GCA_030068075.1 of Paguma larvata. NCBI lineage: Eukaryota > Metazoa > Chordata > Mammalia > Carnivora > Viverridae > Paguma > Paguma larvata. The sequence continues at coordinate 121,010,007 of CM057827.1, read as the reverse complement.
TCCATGAAAGGAAAAAATTGCTAGGTCAAACTTTATTAAAATAAAAAACGTCTACTCTGTGAAAGACACTGTTAAGAGAATGAAAAACAAACAGAGCCTGGGAGAAAATATTTGCAAAAAATTTCTGATAAAGGAATGACTTATATCGGAAATATACATAGAACTTTTAAAACTCACCAATAAGAAAACAACAACCCAATTAAGAATTGGGCAAAAGATCTGGACACCTCACTAGAGAAGATATACAGATGGCAAATAAATATATGAAAAGATGTTCAACATCTTTTGTTATCGGAAATAGCGAGAATTGCAAATAAAAACAAGAATACCAACACACATATATTAGAATGATTAAAACTTTAAAAATGACAATATCAAAGGTTAGGAGGGATGTGGAACAACAGAAACATTTGATTACTGCTGGTCAGAATGTTGCTTTGGAATATAGTTTGGCTTTTCTTACAGAGCTAAACATAGTTTTATGTGATCCAGCAATTGAGCTCCTAAATATGTATCCAAATGAATTCAAACTTATATTCACACAAAAATCTGCACACAAATATTTATAGCAACTTTATTCACAATTGATGAAACTTGAAGCAAACAATCTGTCCTTCAATAGATAAATGAATAAACAAATTGTGGTACAGCCAAACAATGGACAATTATTCAGCACTAAAAACGAACTATCACTCCACAAAAAAGACATGGAGGAACCTTAAATGCATATTGCTAAGTGAAAGAAGCCAATTTGAAAAGGCTACACACTGTATGATTCCATAACTATATGGCATTCTGGGAAAGGCAAAAGTATGAAGACATTAAAAAGAACAGTTGATACCAGAGGTTCAGTGGCATAGGAGGGATATATATACATGGAGCACAGGGGATTTTTAGAGCAGGGAAATTATTTTGTATGATACTGTGATGGTGGATACATGACGTCATTTATTTGTCAAAACTCACAGAATGTACAACAGAAAGAGCGAAACTTAATGTAATCTCTGGATTTTGAGTAATCATGTATCAAAAAATAATGTATCAATATTGGTTTATTGATTATAACAAATGTACCATATGTTGCAAGATATTAATAACTGGGAAAATTGTGAGGGGAAGAGAGGAAGTATATAAGTCTCAGTACTTACATGCTCAATTTTCTATAAACCTAAAACTGCTCTAAAAAATACATGCTAGTAATTTAAAAAATATATGACATTAATAGCAAGTAAGTTCAGGGTATTAAATGGAGTTAGAATTCCAAAGTCTTTGCATTGACTAGAAGGAGGTAAAAGTGCTAATTAACACCACACTTTGACAAATCAAGAATGTGTGCTGTAATCCCAGGCAAAAAATAAAAGGGTAGGAAAAGAATGTGGTTTCCATTCCAGTAGGGAGGAAAAGGATAACAATAAAAATAATCAATCAATCTAAAAGAAGGCAGCAATTGAGAGAGAAAAGGACATAAAACAGGTAAGAAATAGAAAGCACATAGTAAGATGATAAGTTTAAATAACCATGTCAGAATCTATATGTGCTTTAGAAAAAGGCCAAAATTTTCAGGCATATATATCTATATCTATCTATCTATCTATCTATCTATCTATCTATCTATCTATCTATCTACATATATATATAGACCCTATCATATTCTATTTGCAGGAGACTCACCTAAAATATAAGGATATAGCAAGCTTGAAACCAAAAGGATAGAAAACAACATAATTAATCTCAGGCAAAGCAGATGTTAAGTCAAAAAGATACAGAGAGAGATAATGAGAAAGGGTTCAGTTCACTAGGGAGTTATAAGAATTCTAAGTATGTATGCACCTAATAACATAGCCTCAAAATTCACAAAGCAAAAATTGGCAGAATCACAAGAAGAAATCATAATGAGAGATTTAAAGATATTTTTCTTGGTGATTGATAATAAAACCAACAAAACTGAAGAATCAAATTTGAACAACACAATTTTAAAAAATGATTGAAGAGACATTCATAGAATTTCATTTAACAATAATAGGAGGCTATTGCAAAATGCATGTAGGAATGAGTGGCTCTCTCTTAGGGATACCTCCTGTGATCTGCACATATGCACTTAGGACCCCAGGTTTCATAAGATGTTCCCCTCTCTCCCTCCTTATGCATTTTCCCTTTAGAAATCTCCTACCCTCAGAAGAGTTACACATACCTATGGTCCCTTACTGTAGATCCAGATTCCAGGCGGTGGGGGCCAGATGTTGGGAGGAGAGAGCTGATGCTGGCGGTGTGGGCAAGATGAATGCTGGAAGTCTTTATCAGGTGCTGACCAGAGGAGAAATGGCTTGATTTTCAAAGCACTTTACAACTGCACTAATCTTGAATTAAGGTGTTAAGTGATTTGCCCACTTAACAGATGTGTGAGGCTACAAGGCTAAATCCTTGGGTTTTCTCCACTCCTGGGGAACCCTCCTGGGTTTCTAGGTCATTCCTAACTTAGACAGTGAAGGGGCCATTTCCAGGCGTATCTCACAGAATCCCTTAGATGACCAGTCAGTTATGATATGTTTCTGAGTCTCTGCTACTCTGGGCCTCCTGTGGGCATCTGGCATCTGGATGCAACTCAGAGTTGCAAAAGGCCTGGGAGTCAAATGGCCTTTAGTTTAGCAGCAAATCATCATACTGGCTGATTTTCTGTACAAGGTACAATTCTGAAGAGGAGGGCTCATGCAGGAGAATTTGGAACAAAGACAAACAATACAGTTCCACGAAAGAAAAGAGGTGAACAGGGGATGAGCAAGGGAAAGTGGGAGAGGGCCAGACCTCTATAGCAGCCAACTGGGGCAGTGCAGGACAGGGAGATGGCAATACTAAAATCCCATTTTGGTCTCACAGTTGTTCTCAATCTTTACTACAACTTGACCTTATATAACTGCCTCAGCTAAGTGATCGTTGGGGTGTTAAGATCCATGCTTGGGATAGGATAGTGACAAGAAGAAATGGCAGGAGCCTCTGGGGGAAGAGGTAGGCATTGGGAATTTATAGGAAACAGCAGTGACCGTGGAATGGGATCTGAACAGTGCCAGGGATTCTCAGACATCTGGGGGCAGACACTGCCCTCCCTGGATACGGGAAATGAAGCAATGTGGTCTGTGTTAAAGTGGTGTCTGGAGGGCTGGAGGTTGGGGTCCCTTGGCTAGCATAGTCTATGCCTGGCATCTGTCTCTATCCTGTGAGGAAGGAAAAGTGGCATTCTTTCCCCTGTCTTGCAAATGAGGAGCTCTGGCCCAGGGAGGTGGTGACTTGGGCCACATCACACGGCTGATTCACGACAGAGCCAGGACTGAAACAAACAGGATCTCGATCAGCCAGGCCTATGATCTGTAGACTCCCTGACCTGTGCCTCCCTTCCCTATTCTGCTGATCATTGTTTCAATCAAGGCTGACAGGATGAAGGGCTTCCTTCTTCCCCATGAACTCCAGAATGTGTCCTTTGGGAACGGAATCCATCACTGGAGAGACTAAGCCTGCCACCATCCAGGGGTGATGTTTACAGTATTCAACAATCCACATCAACATTAATCGATATTCAACAGTGCAACAATTGTGGCACTGAAGCGGCTAACAGCATCACCATCTCACTGTCCTGTGCTGCCCCAGCCGGCTGCCATAGAATCTGGCCTCTCTCCTATACCCCTCTCCTCTTTCTCTTGTGGAACTGCATTGCTTATATTTGTTCTGAATTCTCCAGTTTGAGCCTTGCTCCTTGGGGATGAAGCGGTAAAGGATGCTGGCTGTTCTCACCTGGCTGGACTGCACAGGTGGATACCTGCGGCACACCCCCATTTCACCAAGAAGGTGTACTATACTACCTCAGAGCATCAGGAGTTTGGTGTCATTCTTATTCCAGGTGCCTCAGCTCCCTTCCTGCTCACAACTGGGACAGGACAGTGCTAGACAACGATGACTGGCCTGTGCCAGGGTTTCCCTGCTTCCCAAGCCGTGGAGCCTGAGTGTCACAGGGACAGGTATATGTGCAGAAGGCAACTTCCCTCTCCCTGCACCACACTCCAGACAGGATCTAGGCTCAAGAAGAAAGCCAGGGCTGGCTTCACAGACATGCAATCCATGCTGACAAATGGGCCCTTCGCTCAAAGGGGCTCTGTGCTTGGTCTTTTGCTCTGCTTTGCTGACTTAAAATTCTTTTTTTTTTTTTTTTTTTTTAAGTTTACTTATTTATTTTGAGACAGAGAGAGTGTGTGTGCGCATGAGCGAGTGGGGGAGGGGCAGAGAGAGAGGGAGAGAGAGAAACCCAAGCAGGCTCTGGGCTGTCAGTACAGAACCCAACATGGGGCTGGATCCCACAAACTGTGAGATCGTGACCTGAGTAGAAATCAAGAATAAGATGCTCAATTGACTGAGCCACCCAGGTGCCCTGCCGATTTAAAATTCTTAATAATGTTTGAGCGAAGGGCCATCCAGTGTTTTAATTCTGCACTGGGACCCAGCAAATCTCATAAGCATTCCTGACAAAAGCCTCCCCAGCTTCAAACCAAAATAGTCTGCATCCAATGCCAGCCGATGGCCCCCACGCTGCTGTGTGGTGGGCTCCTTGGCAGCTTGCAGGAGTGGGAAGCAATGCTGCAAGAGATACTTGGGCCAACGCCAAGTTGACATGGGCTTCAGTCATAGAGAAGGGTGTGTTGGTCAACCTTCCCAGCTTCGTGTGCTGTTGTTTTTGGCCAGATCGTCTCTCTACTGTGGACTGCTGTCCGGGAGAGCCCCAGGGGTTTGGCAGTTCCCCTGAGCAGAGGCTCAGCTTTGAGGATAGTCACACTGGACTGGGCAGGAAAGCCTATCCCAAGAGCTATTGGTGCGACTGTCACAGTGCCTACATTTCTGCTCCCACTTCAGCTCTGTCCAGCTAAAGGATCCTGGGTTGGGTGGCTCTCTCCACTTTGGGTTATCTGGCAAGATCCTGCCATTTTCTGGACCTGGCTCTGTCCACAGCCCCACCTGTGAGCCTGGCAGCTCTCTGCTGCCCCCACCTGGCCACCTCCAGAACCAACCTGTCCTCCAAGAGTTTGCTCTGGCTTACCAACTTCCTAAAAGAAAATGTATGAAACTGCTGCTATTTGACTGTTTTTGACCTACACAAATGGCAGTTTTTAAGTGGTTCGACCTAGTACAATTGATTAGAGGTGTGTACAGAGTATACTCAGGGAGGGAAGGCTGCAGGGCCAGGCCCTGGGCAGAGGCAGAGTCCAGGGAAGGGAGGTGAGACCTCTGTCATCCCCACACAGCCTACTGTTCTTGTGAGAGAGAGGCTGTCTCCTCTTGTGAGGATAGCTGAGCAGGAGCATCTAACACCTGTGTGGGGAGCCCAGAGTCACAGAATTTTGGAGAAAGAGTAGAAGCCTGTCTATGGGACAGACCCCGCCATGGGGCAATGCCCTAGATTCTGATGGGCCAATCTGGCAGGAGGGAAAACACGTGCAATTCAGCCAGTGGTCCCGGACATTTGCAGGTTCTATAGCTTTCTGAACCTTGGTTTTCCCACCTGAGATTTGGGCACCGAAACATCCATCTCTTCCACGTCACAGGTAGCAGGGATTCGTTTCCAGATATCGCGATACTTCCATGTAGGTCAGGAGGTAGCCACTGGGTGTCCCAGCCCCTTCCCCAGGACCCTGGGCACATCGCCAGGACCTAGCAACTGAAGAGTTAATGCTAGCCACATATAGGGCTTCTAGAATCTCCCCCAGCGCCCTGCCTGGTATCTGACCTTTCTGCATGGACACTTCTGTTTACAGGGATCTGCTGAGAACCAAATGAGACCAAATACAGAGAAAAGATGTGTAGACTATACAGTTTGGTAGAATACTCAAGATATCATTACTAGTGTAGCCTTGAGGGGTCAAGGAGGGGGCCAGGGAGATAACGTGAGCCCAGGGGAGGTGAGAATGGGTGGGTGGTAGGGGCAATGAGAAGACATTTGGGTCCCCCAGCTGCTTTCACACCCCAACCACAAGTGCAGCCCATCTCTCGCTTGCCCTCCTATCTGGGCTCTCCATGAGTTTAGTTCCCTATTTCTTTTATTATTTTCCTTACATTCTAAAATGATGGCTTGGCAGCTGGCCTCAAACACTTGTGTTAAAATGTAAATTGCTGAAATGACTCCCTGCTATCCACAGAACCCAAAGTGATGCTCTTGGACAGGCTTAGCAGCAGGGCCTGCTTTCCAGGGTTCAAGGGTTTATCCACAGCCATTAATCACATGAAAGCAGATATTAAAGAAGCATTAGCCAGGCCAGCTGCCACACCACGTCCTGGGCCATTACAGGGATTACCCTTGGACAGCGCCCTCCCCTGCCTGGTGCCTGGGTTACACGACATCGCGCAGCCCCTGAGCGGAGATAGGGGGATAGGGGGTTGGGGGAGGGGTGCAGGCGGCTCCAAGACCCCAATTCGGCCTGAGCCGCTGGCTACACACACGCTTATCCTTCCTTGCCCTCTCTGGGCCTCCCTGACCTCCTGGCTCACTCCAGCGAGTTACTGGAACCAGTCTGGCAACCGCGGGGGGAGCGTGCCAAGGCTCTGCGGGCAGGGCCAAACAGGCGGGCTCCGGAGCGGAAAGGCGCACTTCGCACTTCTCGAAGCCTGGAGGAGGACCGCCAGCAGGTGGCTGCTCCGTGGGCAGAGGCAGCAAGACCGCGGGCAGCAAGCTCAGCCCCAGGCTCTCCTACGCAAGGTGGACCTGGGCTCCAAGCAGACTTGGCAGGGGCTTCTCAGCCCAGCCTCTGGCGACTCCCAATGGCACCTTTGCGAGCTGGGCTAGCTGATTCAGCGCATCTGTAGCGGCTGCGTCTGGCCAAGTCCCATTTGGTAAACAGGCAGGCATGATTTTTTTTTTGATTTGCTATCCATTAAGCCCTAACTAATACTGTAATCTCGTGGCCACTGACTACCCAGCCAAATTCGTGCCCGTGCACCTCCAGCCCATGCTCCCTTTGCTATGAACCATGACTACCAATATTATAAAGCACTTTGCTTCAGAGGGCCTGGGGGGTGTGAGGTAGCTGCTGTCTACAGAATCCACTTCCAGGTGGGGACTGCTGCCATCTTTACTTTGACCGGCTCCCAGATTCTTGCAGTGCAACAGTGAGTTCAAGTGCAGATGCATTCTGCTCGTTTTGGTTTTCGATGCTACTCAGTTTCCTTAACCAGGAGGAATTTGGAGAGCTGATGACTGGGCTGCAATTGGGAAACTAAAGGAAAAGAACACCTTTGAGTGAGTACCATGAGTACCATGAGTACCATGCAAAGGCCAGCCCACAGAGGGCTTCATTTCCATTAGGAGGGCCCTGGATGACCAGGGAAACCAGCACCCTCATTCTGTAGTGTTTGCTGAGCTGGGACACAAGATGGGCAGAACCCTGCTCCCTGGAGCTGTTGCTCTAGACTGAGAATAAACAAATACACACATCCATCATATTAAGTGCTGGGAAGGGCTGTGAGCAAAAGTAAAGGGGGAAAAGGGGCTGGTGGGTGAGGCAGACTCAAATGGGCGTGGTCCCCAGTAAGGGTGCCAATGAGCCCTGTGGCTATATGGTCAGGGCATGCCCAGGAGAGAAGGAGAGGCTAGTGCAAAGGCCTTTAGGTAGCAGAACAAGTGGATAGGAGCAGGCCTGCCATGTGGCTGGAGTGGGGGGCGTGGGGGGGCTGTGGGGTAAGGGAGTGGAGGAATGGGGCAGGGCATTGCTGGACAGGGTGAGTCCAGCCAAGTTAGGCAGGTCAACAGTTTCGGACCTCTCTTTCCTCAAAAGAGATTGGGCTGTTTCTGAGAATCTTAAAATCATTCATGTCCCTGAACACAGAGAAGCATGTTACTCATGATCCCATCTTTGGAAGCAAACACTGACAAATACCCTAAATATGCATACATGTCCTATGTACACACACGTCAGTACATGTTCACTTGAGCACGGAAAGAACGATGGCAAATTACACAGCACATAGCTATATGGGCAGGGGAGAGAAGGGGCAGGGAGGAAAAGGAAAAAGCCCATTATATGTACATACTTATGGATGAAATATCCAGAAATGCAAAGTAGAGTTAGCTCTAAATCCGCTGATTTTTAGGGATATCCCTGAAAAAGTAAGTGGGACATTAAAGGTGCAGAGTGATGAGAATTATGTAATTCTATTTTAGTAAAGACAAGTCTACCACCATACCGTGTCCATACCACCCCCCTCCGTGTACATACTTCTCAGTCTGTGTGTGCAGGAGCCTTAACTTAGGGAGGGCAGGAGGGGACCAGGGGCTTGTGGCACTTCCTCTGGATGTGGGCTGAGAGGGGATGGGCAGCAGGGAACCAGAAGAGGGTTGTTGACATGGACTCCGTGGGCTGTCTAAGGGAGGAGGATGTGCCCAGTGTCTGCAGCGTTGGCTATGTTTCCATGTGCATTTCCTTTTCTTCCAGCCCCTGTCATGCTCGCCGTCTGAACACAGGGACTGTCTTCCACCATGGAATACATGTTACAGCACCATTTAAAATTACAAGGCTGGGGCACTTGGTTGGTTCAGTCTGTTAAGCATCTGACTCTTGACCTAGGCTCAGGTCATGATCTCACCATTTGTGAGTTAGAGCCCCATGTTGGGGCTCCATGCTCATAGTGTGGAGGCTGCTTGGGGTCCTCGCTTCCTCTCTGTGCCCCTCCCCTGCTCATGCTCTCCCTCTCTCAAAATAAATAAACTTAAAAATAAAATAAAATAAAATAAAATAAAATAAAATAAAATGAAAAAACAAGGCATTTGAAGCACTGTTCAATCAAGCATGCAGAATGCTAAATACAGTTGAATCCAGTAACAATGAGCTCAACCTCCTCCTCCAAATCTCAAATCTCAGCCTTCCTGAACAATCTATCTTTACATTTGAATCAATAAACTTCATAATAGGTCAAAGCCAATTGTAGCAAAGGTTTGTACAGTGGCCTATAGAGCTGAGGACCTGCGGTACTTTCTCCCTTTCCAACTGGTCCTGCCCACCCACCTCTATTCTCCCCTCCCTCACCCTGCTTCTGTCCCTCTTTATTCTCCTGCTCACAGGACACGCTCTTGCTGGAGGGCCTCTGTGGTGGCTGTTCCTTCTGCCTCAATGCTCATCTCACAGGCACTTGGGTGGCTCCCTACCCCTCCTCCTTCAGGTCTTTGCTCAGCACCTCCTTCCCTGGGACCAAAGTCCAATCGTAACCCCCACCTTGATGTTCTGGCCCCTCTGCTGCTCTGTTATTCTCCTTGCAGTGGCCCACTGTCTGGTTGACCCCCTGGGATGTCTGCTGGTGAGGACAGTGTTGTTTTCTGATTTGTTATCACCAGATCCCCAGCTCCAAGAACACTGCCCCATACACAGCAGCACTAAATGTGTTTGTCGAGTGAATGATGGTATGCATTTGTTTTTATTAAAACACCATGATGGGTTCGTAGAGAAAAACAACAAAGAGTCATGCCACATTTCCCACCAACAAGTTACTAGCTGATAACAGGATTTTGTTTGCCTTTTAGTCAGTGTTCTAGAAGTTAAAACTGACCTATTACAAGGTTGTTTTTTTTTTATGACATAAAATATATAGAAAGTAAGGCACCTGCGAGGCCAACTCATTTTACTGATGAGGAAACTGAGGCCAAGAGAGGTCGAATGGCTTCCCTGTGGCCACACAGCTGAGCTGGGATTTGGATTGAAGATTCCTTCTCAACTTCTTTCTAATCTGCTTTAAGATTAGCTGCTGGTGTGCTGAGAATCAAGGGTGACAGCGAGGCCCACGCATGGTGGTGTGCAGCCCACCATCAGACTGTATAATGCTGCTCAGCGTCACACAGGCCTTCACTAGATACAAACCTACATTCATGCTCTGAGGACACCAAGGGACTGATGTGGAAAACAGGGATAACTTTGCTTAGAAGCTGAAATACTCCTGTGGAGGGAGCTTCTTTGAAAAGGGGTAGGGAAGAGGGGCCAAGATCCCTGGGGGTGACAGGCTGCTGTACTGTCTTCTAGGGCTTGGTTAATGGCCTAGGTTTATGGAGTCTGGCCAGCTGGGTGCTGGAGGCTTGCCCCAGGCTAACGGGCTGACAGACTGGCTAGGACCCATGAAAGAAATATCAGCAGTGACCAGCAACGACAGGAGGGTCAGAGATCACTAAGGCTGTCTATTGTGTTGTCAGTTTTCCCCAAGAGCTTTACAATATGTCCTCGGGGAGAAGGAGGACAGCCCAAGCCAAGCCAAGGGTATAACAAAGTATAAAGCCACAAGATACTTTCCATATAAAGTTTGTCAAGTGAAATGAGTCTGACAGTAGTTGCAAGGACAGTGGGGCCTTGGCCTCTGGATCTCGCAAAATGCAGGTTAAAGAATAAAACCCTGTTAATAAGCCCCAGCGAGCTAGGGGTCCTAGGCAAACCCTCCAGCTGTGGCCAGCAGCTGTGGACCTGAGCACAGCCCTCTCTGACTGGGCTGCACCCTGTGTGGTGTAGGAGAGAGAGAAGGCTCTTCTTTCTCCATGATGGAAATCCATATCCCGCAAGAAACAAACTCAGCAGTAAGGGTGTGAATTTCCATGAAAAGGTGGCTTTAAGTGCTTCGGGGCCTCTGTCGTGGAGGGTTAGTTTTGTTCTGTGAAGGAGGGGTAAGTAAACTCTCATAGAAGGCTCCTAGGCCTCCCACAGGGGATGAAAAAGACAAAAGAGAAACTAGTCCTTGTGTAAATTTCAGAAGCTGTCATCTGTCATCCATCCCATGGGAGGAGAGCTCTCCGCGGCTTGATGCTGCTACATGATGCTAATCATGTCACCTCTAGGAGCAAAGGTAACAATCCTCCCCTGAAACCGCTGAGGGGCAAGGAGGTGGCTGTGGGGTTACCAGTCCGCAGACACTGCCCCGGCATGGTCTCAGTCCTCAGCTATAAAATGGCTGGGTAGCCTGATGATCCCTGAAGTTTTCTCGGAGCTGGGCACCCAAAACAAGCACCCCAGGGTCTCTGGCTTTCCCTCCTTGCAGTCTTGGGGACAACCCGCAAGCACCCTGCATACCACACCTAGAAATGGCACAAGTTTCCCCATCACACACACGCCCTCAGTGGGAGGGCAACCCTTGTGGGCGGAGATATAGAAAGACCGTTTACTCAAAAATGGTACACGTATGGGACTGAGTTAGTCTACTTAGCCAACATCAAAGTTCTGCATGGGAGGGAACTTCCATAGACATAGGCAGGGGTCAACACCTGGATGAGAGCTGGAGAAACCAGGCAGGAAGCAAATCCCCAAATTTGCTGTGTTTGTTCCTGAAAGGAGGAAGAAGAAGGAAAAGGGGAGCAAAGGGATGGGCCAGAGAGAGACCAGAGAAAAGACCCTCACCCTAGGGGCTCTGGCCCACCCTGGGGGACACAGAAACTTCCAGGTTGCTGGCTGTCTGGGATGCAACTACACTCCTCAAGGACCTTTGGACTGCGTTGGAAAACACAGGAATGGACAAAGGGATACCAGAGGCCCCTGCTCATTTTGGGGTGGGAATGGGCCAGAGAAGGTGGTTTTTAGAAATCTCTGCCAATCACAAAAATTTATCCTGGTCTTGGAGGAGCCACGTCTAGCTATATCCCCAAGTTATATCGTATATACCCCCAAGAAAATAGCATTCCAGCTCAGATTAAGTGGAAAGATATTCCAAGTTCTGGTAAGGATTTCAGCAATGACTCTCTGGTTCTGTGTCCTGCAGCATGCATGAGAACCAAACACTGTCCTGGTGAGCCTTTGAGAATAAATTGGGAGCTGCAAGGAGACATCTGGGTCCACTGGCTGCTATGGCTGGTCATGAGCATCTTTAAAGTCTCTCTTCCTTCCTGACAAGGTTCTGTCAGGTTCATCAAACTCTGAAACTTGAAAATATTCTGTTGGTGGATGTCAACGATACTATAGTGACTTTAAGCAGCAAAATCTTTACATTTCCTTCTTTCTTTAATAAACATTTCAATATTCCATGATTGCAGCATCGCCAGGGCCTGGGTGACTGAAAGTTATACAGAAAGTCAGGAATGAGGTGGATTTTCCATGTCGTCCCTGGGTGCTAGCTCACAACACTGCTTTTCCTGTAGCCTAATGTGGCATTTCAGGCCAGGGCCCATTGTTACCTCAAAAGTAGGGAACTCTGGGTTAAATGGGTTAAGTCCTGCAGGACTTAACAGAGTCTTTAATAGGGTGATGTCTGTTGTGAATCTCTGAAAGAGGACTCTGTGGTCCCCCTGGTTTGAGACTCAGCAGGCCTGGAGTGGGGGGCGCTGGTGTTTCCAGGACTCACTTGGGCTTAGGCTTTGGAGGTCCAGAAGCAGGAGGATATCTCAGTTGTTTACAGCCACTCCTACCCAACTAGTTAGAGATTTCTACTCAAGCCTATGACCCCTCTCCCTCACTCTTGGGCTGACTGAACAGAGCAACCGAATGTTTCACAACCCTCTTGGCCACAGTCCTCCCCAGAATTCACAGGGCTGCCTTCTGTCTAGCACGGTCTCTTTCCAAGAGTTTTCCCTCGCATCCTTCAGCCTGTTGGATGGCCTGTCCAAGGTCATGCAGCTCCTTGACCCAGACCTTCTCCTGAGCATTTACCCTAAGGAAGATCTGCAGGCTGTGTTGGTATTTCAGAGGCATGGGAGCTCTGGCCAGCTCTTTGCCTGGGACAGCAACCAGCATAGACCAGCCTAGTGGTGCCTCAGCCCTGGCCAGACCCAACCATCAGCCTGCGGCCCCTACTGCTGGCAAGCTCCTTCAACCTGCTCACTCCTCCCAGCTGGCTGCCCTTTCTCTTGCCTGCCCACAGGCAGCCCCTCACCTTCCTTGCCATTTCTTCCCTCGCCCTCTTCCCTAGTGCTTCCTGGGGCAGTGTCTTTGGGCAAATAACATTGACCCATTTCCTGCCCTCCTTTCCACCTCCTGGGCTCTGCCCCTCAGAGCAGAGGAACTAGGCAGATACACTTTCTGCCAGTGGGCTAAAAGTGAAGGATATGGAACAAAGAAAAACCCAAGAGAAAGAGATGCTGTTGTCTATTCATAGGTGAGGAAGGCACACTGAGCCCCAGGAAGGGGCTGGAGGCACAGGCCCAAGGAAGGCCAGTTGTCATATTGGTGAAAGGAGTATTTGCTGGCCAATGGACTGTCCTTAAGCTGGGGACCCTCTGTAGCACACCCCCAACTCAACTCAAGGGTCCTTGACCACATCACTTAAGGGTGGTTGCCTAGAGGACTCTTCTCAGACATGGCATAGGATCTGGGACCAATTCTTGGGCCCAGGTGCCCTTAGAGCCCTGTATTCACACAGGTGATGGGCAGGCCCCACCTGGCTGCAGGAGCTCTCCCAGGACTTTGTACAGAGTTCTCTGCAGTTCCCTGGAAGAGGCTCCTTGTGTTCCGAGTAACTTCCTCAGCTTATAAGTGGACCAGAGCCCCTATTCCATGGGGTTAGGAGGAGGGCTAAATAGGACACACAGAATCTCCTACACCCTTGTACTCAAAGCGTGTTCTAAGTACAGGGGCTACAGACTGTTAACTCTGGATCTGTAACCAGAGAGTGCAGAAAGTGGGGGCACACATTCAGACATGATTATAGTAATATGAAGGCATCAAGGGATGTCTGTTGAATTTAATTAATAAAAAGACAAAACTAGGGCTTGGATTTTTGTAGGTATTTTGAAAATTTCATGTTTTAGTAAATCCTTTTTGTTGCATTCTATGAAAAGTATTGGTCTTTGGAACGCTTGGGTGGCTCAGACGGTTAAGTGTCTGACTTTGGCTCAGGTCATGATCTCATGGTTGATGAGTTTGAGCCCCATGTTGGGCTCTGTGATGACAGCTCAGAGCCTGGAGCCTGGTTCTATTTCTGTGTCTCCCTCTCTCTCTCTGCCCTCCCCCACTTGCATTCTGTCTTTCTCTTTCTCAAAAATAAATAAACATTGAAAAAATAAAAAGCAGAGAAAAGTATTGGTCTTCGATCGACTAACAGTTTAACAAGACAACTAGCCTGGCACCACGGACAGAGCTGAGACTTTATTTCATGTGCGACAGCAAGCCAGACAGAGACAGGTGAGGATGCAATGGGATCTGTTATCTTCAGGACATTTCCCAAAGAACAGGCAAATGATGAGGCTGCCTGCATCTGCTCCTTCTTCAGAATGAAGAGTGTCTTGGATTTACATGTGGAATCCTGCATTCCAGTGGCTTCCATATACAGGCTACATGAATATATACAGAACTGCCCTAGCTTCCAGCAACTCCCTCTGAGAAGTGGGGACAACACTACCTCATGGAGAGCTGGATCTGGTCCTAGTGAGGAAGGTTGCTGAGGTGAGACCCCGCACCCACCACCCTCTGCAGCCCCCGCCCCTGAGGTAGGCACATATCTGCTGTTCTGTATGGCATCAGGGCTGTGGAGGGCGAGCTTGGTGAACTAATGCCCACCTGCAGGTCTAGGGCAAGCTGGGGCAAGACGAACTGAGCAATGGAAACTCAGCCCAAAGTGAGCTCACCAAGGCATTTTTCTGCACGACTTTGATTTTTTTTAAGTGTATTTATTTACTTTTAGGGGAGGCAGAGAGAGAGAGAATCCCAAGCAAGGTCCACGCTGTCAGCCCAGCGTGGGGCTTGAACTCATGAACCATGAGATCATGACCTGAGCTGAGAGTAATAGTCAGACACTTAACTGACTGAGCCACCCAGGCACCCCTGCACGACTTTATAATATGCTTTTAGCTTAGCGAGAATTCACCCTCTGTAGGAGCATCTGGGGTCTCCATATCAGGACAGTTGGGTTTATCCTCGCTCTCCCAGTGACTTAAAACATTCGTTTGATTTCACGATTAGAAACAAGACTTATGACAGGGAAGTGAAGACCCACAATTCTGTTGTTACAGATGTTATAACTTTCCATATGTTCTTCATATTTTTTTCTCTTTCAAAGGAAGGAAGGAAGGAAGGCAGTGAGGGAGGGAGACAGAGAGAACAAGAGAGAATGCAAGCATATTGCAGATACAGTTAAATACCTCCACTCTGAAGGAATATATATGTATTTATGTAGGATTTTCTTTCATGTTTTAAATTTCCTATCAATAGTGTACTTTGGGGGCTTGAGTTTTTCTTCAACAAGGCATCCATGTTGATACAAGGGCCTTGGTTAATTCATGTTAAATGCTGAGTTGTATTCCATTGTTTGAATAAACAAAATCTTGTCTATACCCTCATGCATGAATTATTTGATTCTTTCTGGTTTTCTATCGCACACAATGCTGACATGAACATTTGTGTACATTTCATCGTGTACATGCAATAGAATTTTTCAAGGTAGACTTTTCGTATAATTGCTGGGCTGTACTGTTATTTCATTTTGCTTAGGACCTCCATCATGGACTCCAAACTATCTGTATCTTTTGGCAAAATAAAATGTCGACGGGGATGAAAGTGCTATTCAAGGAATTACAATCACATTTTCCACCTCCTGTGAGAATTCTTGAGGTTTTTCCTGAAAGAGGGACTATTTTTGCCAACAGGCTGAGGACAGACCTCAAAGTCCACTGGCTTCATTGGTTCGGGACTCCATGCTGGGCATTTCCGTCTGAGACCAAAGGAAGACCATCAGAGATGGTAAGAGCTGACCGACAGAGGAGAAGGGCCAAATCTACCTTTGACAACTAAAGGTCCAGACAAGATGACCCTTGGAAGGCTTATATAAAAGGTAGCTTGTATTGGTTTCTTTTTTCCCCACGGGGGCAGCTGGTGTGTTTCAGCAAGTACTGGGCAGAGAGATGTGGCTTTTGGTTAGGAAACAAGGAACTGGCACCCAGCCAGTGATGTCAAAGGAGAGCCAAGTATGTGAGAAAACAGAGTGAAAACAGTCCACTTTCTGCCCCTGTGATTTTTGTGGATGCT
Organism: Paguma larvata; assembly: GCA_030068075.1. NCBI lineage: Eukaryota > Metazoa > Chordata > Mammalia > Carnivora > Viverridae > Paguma > Paguma larvata. The sequence continues at coordinate 120,994,063 of CM057827.1, read as the reverse complement.
TCCTAGCACCTCCTTAAGGCATAACTTCCTTAAAAGCCATGGTTATTGTCTTTACTTCTTACCTTAGGAGTTTACTTCTTAGTTTGAGGGCTGTTATAAATAGACCTCAGGGCAAACTATGTCATTAAGACTTTTAACTATGTGCAGCTTTTGTAGGAATTTGGCATGGTCGCTGAGGAAGACTTGGGGGCTGGTGGGTCAGGGCGTCATCCTTGGTTTTAGACTCAAAGTCATTTTACAGTGAGCAGTCCTGAAGGAATAGTTGTTGAGTGTGTGTATAAATAGGGTGCTGTTTTTCTTTTGAGGGAGGGACGGGAGAGAGACTGTGAGCGGGTCCGGAGTGAGGCAGAGGGAGAAAGAGAGAGAATCTTAAGCAGGTTGCACCTTAGTGCGGAGGCCAACACAGGGCTCCATCCCACCACCCTGGAATCATGACCTGAGCCAAAATCAAGAGAGGAGGCTCAAACGACTCAGCCACCCAGGCGTCTCTGGGGTGCTGTTTTTCAATCTTGCCCAAAGTTTAAGTGATTCTGCCCTCCTTCTCTCTGGGTGAATTCCCTGCTCCCAGACCCTGCCAATTGCAAACTCTGCTCCCCAACCCCTGCACATAAGGCAGGATACCAGGCATAGGTCAATAGGAGACTTTAAGTTCAAGAACAACAAAAACATGTTCCTTTTCAGAGTTCAACAGCAAGAATAGTGTGGGCTGGCTTTGTTTGGGGAGGAGGGGTCACGTGGAGCCCTGTGGCCCCAGGCTGCGTGCGAGTCTCTGGTTCCTGCCAAAAGCTGCAGAGAATTTGCAAATGTTAATGCACACAAGACTCGAGAGTGTGCCCCTTCTCTGAAAACAATGCTGACTGTCACATGTGCACATACATGAGCAAATAGACACCCCACTGAGCCCCCAAAGGATGAGTCTTTCCTCTTCTAGAAAGAGGTGAGTTTTAACTCTTTATTAAAAAGAAAGACTTTTATTTTTTCCATTTGCATTTTCAGGCTCTGGGATGTCAGGAGACTTGCAGAAAATGTGGCCCAACAGCTCCCCCCTGCCCAGTTTACTGACGGGGAGACCGAAGCCTGGTGACCTATGTGGCAGCAGATAGCAAGCAGTTGCCACATGGTGTCCCCTCTGTTTCTAGCCCAGGTCAATGATCTTTCCCGGGGCATTCACCTGTCTCCACCCCCAGCTCCCGGAGCACTGCCTGGCACTTAGCAGGTGCTCAGTGAATTGCTTGAGGGAGAAATTTGTCCTCTCTTCCCACACAGGGCTCCTGCTTCTGCTCCAGCCTGTGCCCAGTGGGCAGCACTGGGAAGAAGCAGAGGTCTCCTCTGACTCCAATGGGCTCAGCAAAGGGCCCTCAGAGCCCTCCAGTGTGGTCAGGCTAGGCTCCTGGCTGGCCCTCCCCAGCCCTCTGAGTAGAAGTCAGGGCAGAAAGGTGAGGTCGTGACCTGTCTAAGATATCTGTGCTCAAAGGGTCAACTTTGGTGCTCAGGGCCACCATTCCACTCATCTCATCTGGAAAAAAACACACCTAGGGTTCAAATCAGCATATACTTTGCAAGGCCTGAAGGGGGGCCATCGGCAGGAGTGGGGCAAAGGGGGTGAGGTGGGGTGGGGTCAGGCCTCACAACACCTTCTTTGAAGTCTGCTCAGAGTCCTGGGAACCACCTGGTGCTCCCCAGATCTTTTGAGGTGCTTCTGATTCTTAGCCCACTGGTGCTCCCACAAACGTGATGAAGAACGAAAGATGAGCTTAGGGTCCACATACAGAGAGCTAAGTGGGCAGCATCGTTGTGGGAAAAGTGATTTTGAAACTCCACAGCTGCTGAGCCACCACTCGCACCCCCAGAGGCCTCCTGTGTGCCTCCGGCTACATCCATAGGAGGGAGCAGCCAGGAGGGGACAGACATCGAGTATGTTAGTAGGAAAGGGAAGCCACCTCCCCAGAAGGAGTCTTGATACAGAGATCCAAACACCCTACACCCCATCCCCGCCGAAGTCTACAGAGAACAGGAGCCCACTGTCTAGCCTTCCAGTCAGTAGAGCTGGAGACCAGTGTCCCTCTGTTCTTCTGTCCATCTACCCGCAGGCTGCCAGGCAAAGCTGACTCACCTTCTGTGACCCTGATGTGGAGCTCTTGAGAGAGCCCCTCTTGAAGGAGCTGCTCATCTTCCTCAGGGAGCCCATGAGCCTGCCTTTCCTGTCCCTTAATGGGCGGAGGCAAAGCACCGGGAGTGGCAGCCCCGCGGGCCCCGGCAAGGAGATCCAAATCTGAGGCACGGACAGCCGTTGGCTGGGCCAGCCGAGGAGGAGCGCATGCTGGTTCCAGCCACCTCTCCTTGCCCTGACTCGCACCACTGGGTGCTCCCAGGCCCTTCTATAACATCTGTAAATCAGGCTTAATCCCTCCATCCCCCACAGGTTTACGGGGAGGGGGACAGATTTAGCAAATGGCGATTGAAAGTAAATCCCCTTTGAGAAAGTGGTGGCTGCAAAGGGTGGTCAAATGGGAAGGATTTGGGTGTCCAAAAAGGCACCTCTCAAGAAGCAGAGAGCCCCACAGCTGGTGTCTGAGCCCCTTGGAAGAACAGGATCTAGACTCTCAGAGGCCCTGTGTCCACTTAGGCACTTGCCTGAGTCTGGGAGCAAAACTGGCACCAAAGCCCCAGCCCCGTGGGCCACGGGGCAACTTCCTCCAGGCTGTCGGTGTATGCTTTCTCCCCTGTTAATTTGCTTTTCATGTGCATCCTGTCCGTTCTGTGCTGGCATTCTCTGATTGTTCCACATGTACAGCGCTGTCATTTCTATTTCAGGAGCGTCTACCTCTCCCTCCCTACAGAAAGATTCAGTTCCTTAAGGGAGGCGCGGTCCCTCAGCATGCTGCTCTGTTGTGGGCATAGGAAGGGTGCTCCCTGAGGAGCTGCCCTGTGCCGCTGTGATCTCATTCTCACATGTCTATGCCGAGCCTGGCCCTAAGCATGCCATCGTTGTCACTGACCCACTCCTCTCCTTCATGGGCATGCATCAACTGCAACCTGCAGACCTGAGTGGTCTGGCCTCTTGCATCCAAAGATGGCATCTCTGGAGAGTGATGCATTCCTAAGGTCATGTGGGAATTGTTTTAAGGACACGCAGGCTCCAGATGGATAAAATAAAAGACAAACTCCTGGAGTCCACACAGCCTTCTGCCTTCTTGCCCCGATGAGGCCACTTGACCCTGGAGGCACCACCTACACCTCTTGGGGTATGGCTTGGGGAATTTGGGGCCATATCCTTTGCTCCTTGCACAGCCAGACCAATCCTCTGCTCCCACCCTCCACCTCTTAGGCCCCTTTTCTATCACTCAACTGTTGTTTTATGAGCTTCTCGTGTGGTCTATGTGTTGTGTACACCAGATGCTGGGGACACAGCAGTAAACAAGCAGGGGAGAGTCCTTGTCTTCCTGGAGCTGTCCTTCAGGTAGGGGAGGCAGACACCTCAAGTGCCAGGGAGCAAAATAAAGCAAGGAGAGGGAGTAGGGTGGGGTGGAGGACTACACTTTTGAACAGGAAAGTTCTCTGAAAAGATGAGCTTTGAGCAAAGACCTGGGGGAGGTGAAGGAATAAGCATGTAGGAATTTGGGAGGAGGCTCCAGGCAAAGGCATGAGCCAGGCCACAGGCCTTGATGCGGGAGAGTGCCTGAATGTTCAAGGAAAAGTAAGAAGGCACAGGTGGCTGGAAGGGAGGTCAGACACAAGGCGGGGGTTAGGGGGAGGTGGGTGCAGGCTTTGGAAGCCGTTCTAAGGATGTAAGGTTTTGTCCAGCCCATGATCTAGTATGCAGTTTTAAAAGACCAGTGTGGCCCTTGGGGTGCAGTAGCCTGGGGTGCAGAAGCAAGGAGCCCAGCCAGAGGGACCATAGCAGCTCGGAACAGGGGGGCAGCAGCAGAGAGGTACATATGCTAACCCTGGAGAGACTGTGGAGGTAAAAGCAACAGGATGTGCTGAATGCCTGGACATGGGGGACAGAGAGAGAAACCAGGGCTGTGCAAGGCTTTGGACCAGAGCCACTGGAAGAACAGAGGTGTGGGCAGTGAGGTGAAAAAGCAAAGGGTGGAGCGACTAGGGGTGAGCGTCTAGACCTCTGTGCTGCTAAACCTAATGGCGGTTTCAGTCCTCAAGAATGGATTAGATGTTGCATCACCACACTGTCCTACTTCATCCTGTCTTTAAGCAAATCCTCAATGCCCTGGTGGTCTAGGCTCTTGCACCCAAGTCTTTACATTCCTCAGGGCTGTCTTGAGCCCTCCTCCAGTCTCACTCACACCCTAGGGAGGCTCGTCCTGGCCCTCAGCTTCCTTAATGTCTGATAATCCCCGAAGGGCACCTTCGGGCCTGACCACCCTTCTGGGCTCTGCACCTGTGCCCAGCTTCCTGGCTGACTCTCCATCTGCACAGCTCCAGGACATGCACCTCAGCCCAGCATTTCCCCCGTGGCTCTCAGGTCTTTCTCTCTTCCTCCAGGTTCCCTGTCTCCGTGACGGTACCTCCTCAGCAAGATACAAATCCAGAGGCCTAGGACCTATGGTCTCCTGGACTCACACGTCCTCCTGCCTGCCTCCACCCCCACACCAGGTCCAGACTCCATGAAATCTCCCTGGAACAACTGGGAAAATAGCTCCTATGGGGTCTCTCAGAACACTCATGGCCCCAGTTCTATCTATACCTATGCAAAAAGAAGAGTAATTAAAAAAAAATGCAGATCTGGTCATGTACTGCTTCTGCTTAAAGCCCCTTAGGGCTTAGGATTGACCCAAATCCTCGCATGCCTGTAAGGGCCGCCTCTGCCTGCCCTCCTGCTCACTCTCAGCCCCCAGTCTCACCTTTCAGCTCCAGGAATCTGTGGGTTGAGCTACTAAACCTGGGGTGGGAACAGGAGGGGTTGGTTCAGAAAGAATGAGCCTTCAGGATCGATGTCTTCCAATTTTAGAAATGAGTAGCTCAATTTCATTCCTAAAGACACAATCTCTGTCCTCAAGGGGCTTACCTTCTGCCAGCAGGGAGACAGATGTAAAGGTTTACTGGGCAGAATAAAATCGCTGCTCTGATGAAGTTCCCCGCCAAATAGATGGTCATGAGCCCCTGGTCTCTATGTTGGAAAGACACCTGAAACAAGCCAGGGACTGGGATAAGGAACCGTGTATTTGATTGGTAATGTCTGCTACTGAGTCACCTGTTCATCATGCCTGGATGTCTGGTGTGAGCATGAGCCCCTAATTTTCACTAACGACTTCATTTTTGCCAGCTGTTTTGTGTGCCTAAAATCCCTTACTCTCTCTGTCTTTCCCTCTATTGTTTTCTACGCTTATCTGCCTTTCTCCTTCCGTCTCCCTCCTTCCACAGATTTTTAGTTTGCCCCTTAAAAGTGCGCACATTAGTTTGTCAGGATACAGAAAATCTTCGCTGGCTTGGGACCAATGAGGAAAAAGGTCTCATTGAGAAGCACCCAGAGAAAGATGAGGCTGGGAGATTTTAGCAGGAAGGTTCTTTCTGGGGCCAAGAGCAGGCTGCATGTGAAAGCGCATGTCTTTAGGAACGTACTGCAAATATAGACAGCACAAGGGATCATGCATTAAACGTGCCATTAGAAACCTGCATTCACTGAGTATCTCCAGACTCCAAAGAGTGGAAAGAATTAACTTTACACTAAGCCCAAATGTTATTACTTCTGCCCCATTCCCCAGGCTTAAGCGTCCTGCATTTGGGAGCATCCTAAATCAGGATTAAAGGCAAGCGTGTAGGGCCAGGTCAGAGCTGAGCCCCTAAATGGAAGCTGGGGATCATCACCTGTATCAGGAGAGTGGCCTGAGGGGGCAGGAGGGACTATTGTCATCCCGCTAGCCCATCTGGCCACCCACCTGCCCCTGTCACAGGCCAAGAGACAGGTGCCCCTGCTCTGGGAGCCTGCCTGCTCTATGCCAGCTGACCTGGGCCCCGTGCAGACCCTGCCATGTGGTAGCTATGGGACTCTGGACACGTGTATTTCCCATAGCTGGAGAGGCATATGTGGCCCCAGGTTTGGGTAAGAGGTCCCTAAAATATGTGTGGAAGTCTCTTGTAAACTGTGGACGACTCTGTAGCTTAAGGCCTAGGTATCACTGCTACAATCAAGGCTTTGAGGCTACTGTTTCTGCTGTGACAAATTTGGACATTTGTCTAAAGAAAGACACAGGCCACTTTATTCTAATGTTTTTGACATTTATTTGTTGAGTGTGATATTTGCAAAGAACAGAGTGTGTTGGTGGGTACATGAAGGGGAAAGGAATGGAGAAAGGCCAGGTGAGTGTAACCATGTCCCTGGAATCAATGATAGACAATATACTGTGAGAAGTGCTGACTTTTATGAATAAGATGAAGTTAGAAAGCAGAGGGACCTGGGGGTGGGTGGGTGGGAGTGTCCTGTGGGAGCAGCAGAGGCAAAGCTTGAGCAGAACTCAGCGCAGTGGCCCTTGTCCACTCCTGGGCCTGAGGGGTGGGTGGTGCAGAGCCAGGCTGAGGCCTGACAGCACTTCTATTTAAAATGGACAAGGCCCCTGGACCTTAGTAATGGAAGGGCAAGGCGATTGATCAAGGTCATCATTAAGAGCACTGTGCTGTGGCTACGCAGGAGTTGTTGGCCTGGAGAGTGGTCAAGGTTCAGGTTAATTTTTAAAAATTGGTTCATTGGTTAATTAATATGTATTAGTTAATTTGTCAGTTAATCAATTGATAAATTCCAAAGTGACAGTGGTAATCTCTGGGTGGTAGAGTTACTGGTAGCACTTTTTTTTTTTTTTGCATCTTTCTGTTTCTGAAGTTTTCCAATAAATGTGGATTTTTTAAAAAGTAAAAACAACTCATGAACACAGTAAACAATCCAACAGAGGCACCTGGTGGTTCAGTCCGTTAAGTGTCTGACTCTTGATTTCGACTCAGGTCGTGATCTCACGATTCACGAGATTGAGCCCCACGTTGGGCTCTGTGCTAACAATGCAGAGCCTCCTTGGGATTCTCTCTCTCCCTCTCTCTCTCTTTCTCTCTCACTCAAAAATCAACACTTTAAAAAAACAAACAAACAGGCGCTCCTGGGTGGCTCAGTCTGTTGAGCGACCGACTTCAGCTCAGGTCATGATCTCACGTTTCGTGAGTTCGGGCCCCACGTCAGACTCTGTGCTGACAGCTCAGAGCCTGGAGCCTGCTTTGGATTCTGTGTCTCCTTTCTCTGAAGTTCCCCTCTTGCTCTCTCTTTCTCAGAAATAAATAAACATTAAAATATTAAAAAAAAAAACAAAAAACAAACAGAGGTGCCTGGGTTGGTCAGTCAGTTGAGCGTCCAACTTCTGCTCAGGTCAGGTTGGTGGGTTTGAACCCTGCATCAGGTTTTGTGTTGACAGCTTGGAGCCTGGATCCTGCTTTGGTTTCTGTGTCTCCCTCTCTCTCTGTCCCTCCTCCACTTGCTCTCTGTCTCTGTCTCTCTCTCTTTCAAAAATAAACATTAAAAATATAAAAATAAAAAACAAATAAACAATCCAACAGCAAGAAAAAATTTCAATAGAAAGGACTCCTTCCCAGAGATACATCAGACATTCATTAGTTTTCTGTGAATCCTTCAAGAAATGGATTCTGCATCTTCATGGTTTTCATTCATCGATCTGTCCAAGTAGGATTGTGAACTACTAGATGAAGCCAGCTTTTCCCACCTAACCATATAGCTCTGACGTCTTGCTCCCATTAATCAATGTAAGTGTACAATTCTTTGATTACATGAGTAATGATATTTTTTGCAGGATCCACACTATAGTTGCTGGGTTAAAGGGCATGTCATTTCACATTTTGATATTTACACATTGCTCTTCAAAAGATTTTACTAATTCCCATGACAGTGAAGTATTCTTTTCTAAACACATAAGTACTCTGCTGTATTTAGTAAAGCTCGAAGAAGGTTCTTCTGCTCTCAAGCCTCCTCCAGGGTCTGGTCGCTCTGAATAATCTGGTATATTGTCCTGGGACACTGTCCCTCCTGGCCCCCAGACCCAGGGACAGCCCAAGGACGGCCCAGGGACTGGGACCACTTTCTCAGGCCTTGGTAGACAGCATTCCATGTGCATATTTTGTGGGGCCAGTGCCCTAATCTAGCCATCTCACTTCAGACCCAAGCAGGATGCTTTGGGGGGCTTCCACCAACGCACCCTTGGGGGTGCCGTCTGAGGATGTCCAAGCTCCTGATGCACTGACAGAGCCCTACATCACTGAGTCTCATTCCTAAGAGTGTCAGAATTGCCCCAGAAAGGTGCGGCTCCCTCAAAGCAAAGGGCAAGGGCAAGATAGGTTTTGGCATGCAGTGTTGGGGGGACGTGGCTAGATGGAGGCATCTACTAAATAACTGTAACCATCCCCTAGGACTACAAACAACCCCCTGCAAATATTTAAATAGTCTTTTTTCCCAGAGACCTCCAGGGAATGTACAGGGTGGCATGAGCAGGGGGTGACTGAGAGGGTGCTTCAAATGGCGTTACTGGCCCCTGGGAGCACAGAGGCTGGTTACCAAATGAGGAGAGGTGGTCAGTTCTTAGGGAACATTGGTTCATTTGGCATCAAGAGGGGGTGGTTCTGTGTCTGTCCATGTGTAGACACGGATGTCTAGAGAGGTGGGAGTTAGCTTTCCTCCCACACCTCTTCCTTCTACCAGAACATGCCCCCAACCATGCCTTCCCTGGAAGAACAAGACCATTCCAGTCAGCTCGGACTGCCATAACAAACATCATAGACCAAGTGGTTTAAACAACAGAAATGTGGTTCTCATAGTCCAGGAGGCCAGATGTCCCAGACCAGGAGATTGGCGGAGCTGGCTTCTCCTGAGGCCTCTTTCCCTGGCTTGTGGATGGTTGCCTTCTTCTTGCTGTGTCCTCAAATGGTTGTCCTTTTGCGTGCATGTCCCCCTGTGTCTTTGTGTGCTTGAATCTCCTCTTCCTATAAGGGACACTGGTCAGATTGGATTAGGACCCAACTTATGGGTCTCATTTTAACTCAATCTCTTCTTTAAGGGATCTGTCTCCAAATATAGTCAAATTCTGAGACACTGGAGGTTAGGACTTCAACACAATTCAATCCATAACACCCCAAAGGAGGTCCACCCTCACCCCTTAGCCACCCTCTGTGTGTTCCCCTGGCTCCACAGGTCCTGCAAGCTCCTCACCCTAGGTTTGTCAAGCTCCCTTCATGCCGCTCTGCACCCTGAGTTCCTAGAGGGATATGTACTGGTCCCATGTGGTGTCAGCTCTGGGGGGCTATCATCTGGCCTAGGGCTAAGGGACCTCAGAACCAGTGTTGGCTCAAGAGTGAGCAGGTGAGTACGTTAGTGAGTGGGAAGTCAAATTTTACTGGAAGTGCAAGCTGGCTGGCTGGTTAGTGCGGTGGCAGTTGAGGAGGCCTGCCTGCTGGTCACCCCAGCTTTGGTAAGACCACCTCCTTTGTGTGCAAAATGGTACCTGTGCAATTCCATGTTGTAGTTGTCCCTTTAAAACGTGAGGAGGAAAATGGAAATGCTGGCATCTAGGAGGCATGCATGTGGAAAATGAATAGGAACAAGGTTACTCCATGCAGCTTGGAAAGCAGAGAATGTTTATTCTGGTGTTGATGGTCCTTTATTTTGCAAAAGAGAGCAACAAAATGAAAGCGTGTGTTCAAAATGCAGGGCAGGCCCTGCCTAAGTCAATTTCCAGCCAGTCAAGTGTAATCAGGGATGTTGTATTATCTCATGCCCGCAGGCCTGTGCCCGAACACACCAGGCACAAAGTCTGGGCCTGCCTGTGTTGTGTAATCACCCACGGTGGGGGTGGAGGCCAAGGTTCTGTTGGCACAGAGACTGCCCTGGCTCAGCAGTGTGTGCTCTGGCTCCAAGCCATCGCCCACATGGTTCTCACCCACAGTCTCACATGTAACATGCACTCCCCCAGGACATGCCTGGCATCTACCGAGCTGGACATTGACCTCTCTCTCTGACCCCAAGAGGGGATGGACCTCACCTGTGTCTTGCAACCCAGGGGCTTGGAGCAGAGGAAGCATTCAAAAGATGTCAGGAGAAATTAGCGCATCCTAGAGGCTGCTCCTGGCACCATTCAGGTGTGGACTGGATAAAAGGGGTTTACGTGACTCATGACTGCTCATGGATTCAGCAAGGTGGGCAGCAGGGCCAGCAGGGGCACAGACCCTGTGTTCTCACCAGAGACAATAGGGCCGGCACATCTGGTATACCTTGTTCCCATATTGTTCAGTTTCCCAGGCAACCATAACAAAATACCACAAACTCAGCAGCTTAAACAACAAATAACAAATATATTGTCGCAACAGTTCTGGAGACTGATGTCCGAGACCAAGGTGCCAGCCGGATCAATTTCTTCTGAGGACTGGGAGGGAGAATCTGTTCTGGGCCTCTCTCCTAGCTTCTGTGGTTTGCTGGGCATCTTCGTTATTCCTTAACTCGTAGGAGCATTATCCTAGCCTGTGCCTCATGTTCATGCAGCATTCTGTGTGTGTGTCTGTGTGTGTGTGTGTGTGTTCAAATTTTCCCTTCTATAAGGACACCGGTCATATTGGATTGGGGCCCACTCCAGTGACCTCATTTTAACTTGATTGCTTCTGTAGGCCCTATCACCAAATAAGGTCACATTTTGAGAAACTGGAGGTTAGGACTTCCACATAGGAATTTTGGAGGGGATACCATTCAACCCATCACACTATCTGACAGAAGACCCTGGTATACACTAGGGAGTGTAGGCAAGCCCCTCTTTCACCCTGGAATCCAGGTCTGTTTGTGGGTTGATTGGCACCAGAGGTAATCCCAGAGGAAAGAGCCATGTGGGGCTGACATTGCCATTATCCTAAACACACTGTGTTCAAGAATATCATATCATATTGCATCATAGCACATCATATATATCATACCACATATCATATATCATATCACATCATGCCATATATTGTATCATATATCACAACACATCATTATCATATATATCATATCATACCATATCATATATAAAATCATATATCATACCATATAATATTTTCCTACTCATAATAGCCCACAAGGCTGCTGTTTTACTTTATCATCTGTTGCCATGGAGCACAGAAAGGACTGTGGACAAACCCCTCCTTATTCTCACAGGGCATCATAAAATAAGACCAGTTGCCCCTGAAATGTCCCTTCCAGGCCCTCTGCCAGGACCCTTTGGCTGCTCAGGTGGGTGTGTGGTGCCGTGGGAAAGCCCTGGGCAGGGGCTTTGGGATTTGGTTTGCTGTAGTGGAGTCATTCTAAGCCACCTCCCTCACTCTCTCTTCTCACTTTCTCACACACAGCTGGGAATTCTGCAAGGCACATTTGTCATAGTCCTCTACCAGCCGGTGTGCCCTCCTTCCTGTCCTTTCTGAGAGTGCCAAGGGCAGTGCAGTCCCAATGACGTTTTCAGTGAAATCCAGGTCTGCAGTGGATTGGACTCCAGCAAGACAGCCACTCATCTCAGCCTCCCTTCCCTGTGTTTCTGGATGCATGTATAAGGGTGGATCCAGGTTTAGAGGGGTCCAAAGCCTGGATAATTAGGTGGACTCTCTTGAAGGAAACTACTACAAACTTACAAATGCATAATTAGGTGCAGGGCTTTAGTAGGGGCCATACAACAGAGGGGCCCAAGTTAGAACTTCATTTGCCCCAGAGAAAACCCACCTTTGTGGGCATGGCTCCCAGCACATGGTGAAATGCCACAGTGGATGTACTTCCACTGGAGTTTGTTTTGGCAAATAGCAAGCAACCTGTCTGCTCATCTCCACCCCACAGTGAGCATTCAGAGAGCACTTACTGTATGTATGACACACTTACTGCTGGGAAATGGACCCAAGAATCTGAGAGGTGGTCTATGCCCCTGAATGGCTTCTCTGTTACCTGGCAAGAGGGAGCTGGGAGTCCCTCTGAATCAGGAAGTACAGGATCATCAAGCTTTCTGGTGACACTTGCAGCAACTAAGAGTGGCTCAGTTATCTTTCCCTGAACCTGTTCCTTCCTGAGGTTTACATACTTAAAAACACAACACATTTTTGCTATGCAAAATCCATGAAAACACCCCCTTTTAACTTTGACAGATCCTAGTAATTATGTTCTGTCTATTAAGAAGTGAGAAAACAAATTTAATTTAATTTAATTTATTTATTTAAAAAATTTTAAGTTTATTTATTTATTTTGAAAGAAACAGAGACACTGCAAGTGGAGGAGGGGCAGAGAGAGAGGGAGACAGAGACTCACTCCCAAGCAGGCTCCGTGCTGTCAGTGCAGAGCCCCACTTAGGGCTTGAACTCACAAAACCACAAGATCATGACCTGAGTCGAAACCAAGAGTCAGACACTTAACAACTGAGCCACTCAGGTGCCCCTAAAGCTCATTTTAAAGACATGGCATAATTGAAGTGAAATTTGATTGTTGGCATGTTGCCCATTTTTCTTCATCATCTGAGAAATTAAAATTCTGGAAATTTCTTGAAATGGGCATTTTACAGAGGAAACCATACCAACAAACTCTTCTTTGAATACACTGAAGAACTCCTGCGTGAATACTCCAAACCTTCAAAACTTGGAATTTTAGAAGTAGCATCATGTTTTTGAAAGCATAGAAACCCAGAGAGGAGTGAACAGAAACCCAACTCCAAGTGTGACAGGAGCAGGGCTGCCTCTTGGGTATCAATTGCAGGGAATGATCAAGGTGGCTGTTTTTGGAGCAAATAACCCAAGGGGAACCATAATCTCTTCTCAGTGGCAGCAGCAAGTGAACCTTGAACCGGGCACATCCATCATGGACTGGTCCTGAGAGCCCCGTCTCCCTTGCCCCACTGATGCCTCTTGGCCCCGGGGTAGTCTGGGCTCTTCAGTGGGTCCCTGAATCGTAACTAGCAGAAATGCTGGCAGGTTCCAGTTCCCCAGCTGGAGCCCACCTTCAGGGCATCTGGGTGCTAGAGTGGGTGACTTTGAGGAAGAGGAAAACGGAGACTCGGGTCTGAAATCTTTATATCCATCAGTTATACCCACAGATTTGACCAGATAGCATTGAGAACAAAAAGAAGGTCTTTGTACAATTCCAGGAAGCAGTATTTGGTTGTGATCTTAGCACAGATAATTAACCAGCTATTCAATTACATGGCATTCCAGCTGGTTACATAAAAGAAAATGAAGGCAAATATGAGAGTATATAGACAGACTCAATTTGTTAATAACCATATTGATAATCATGAATTTAAAATGTAACGGCAGTGGCGCTTGGGTGGCTCAGTCAGTTAAGCAACTGACACTTGGTTTTGGCTGAGGTCATGGTCTCACAGTTCATGAGAATGAGCCCCACCTTGGGATTTGTGCTGGTAGTGTGGAACCTGCTTGGGATTCTCTCTCTCCCTCTCTCTCTGCCCCTCCCCTTCTCTTGCTCTCGCTCTCTCTCAAAATAAGTTAAGTAAACTTAAAAATAAATAAATAAATAAAATGTAATGGCAGTAAGCATAAATCCTAGCAATGGCACCTTATCTTGTTCTCAGCATTCATTCCATTCTTACTGGCTCCCACAGTGACACGCCTTTGTCTACACCTACTGCCTGCATCCACCATCTATACCTACAATTTATATATACTGCCTGCACTCTACCATCTACACTCTACTGTCTACACTGACTGCCTGTGTCCCGTCATATATACCGTATCATCTACACCTACTGCCTGTACCTTAACATCTATTCCCTACTATCTACACTGACTGCCTGTATCCCACCATCTATATTCTACACCTGCATCTACATCTACTTCCTGTATTATACCATCTACACCTACCGGCTGACTCTTCCCTCTACACCTTACTGTCTATACGTACTGCCTACACCATTACTTCTATACTCTATTACTTCAACAAGGCAGATTCAGATAGGGATCAGTAGAACCAGTGTGGACTCCAGGAGGTTAGGGCAGCCAAAGCAAGAGGCTTCTGATCTGTGATTTCAGGGACTCCTCCCCTCACCATCACCATAATATCCTTTGCAAAAGAAAAATCAAGGTAGACCAGTGCATGCCAATCAGTACTGTGCATGTGAGTCTCCTGAGGATTTTCATATTCAGCCTCTTTTCATTTTTTTTAACTTTATTTATTTTTAGTACTCTCTACACTCAATGTTGGGCTCAAATTCACGACCCTGAGATCAAGGGTCTCATGCACTCTGACTGAGCTAGGCAGGAATAAACTCCTGGGGATGTCAGTGCTGCTGGTCCTTGGACCAGATGTGAGTAGCAAGGAGCTACATGATTCTTTGACTTGGAGGCTTCAGGACTGAGTCATTAGGCCTTGAGAGAGACTGTCAATGCCAGCTGCACAAGCTCTGCTGATTACCTCCCACCATTGTTCCCCCTTTTATTGTTATCACAGAATGGAGCTAATGTTTATAGCAGCATGTGCCCACTTCCTATGCTGGGTAATGTGGGAGAATCCTTTCTGGCCAATGAGACATAAAGTAAAGTGAAGTCTGCTGGGGATGGGGGGTGGGAGGAAGGCAGTGACTCTTGCTTTCCTAACAAGGTTCCCTTCTTCCTTTTCTTCTCCCCTTTTGTCTGTCTGGAGTACACACTCAAACTGATACCTGCAGGTAGAAAAGTTAATTTTCAAGTGTGAGGATGAAAGCCACTCACTAAACATGGTGGGAGCAAAGAATCAGTGGGAGCCTGAGTTCCTGAGGGTGTCACATAACCACTATTTCCATCCTGGACCCCATACCTCCAGGCTTCTGCTTACCTCAAAAAAGTACTCCCACTTGCCATGTCACTATTGTATTGCAGTTTTATTTTATAGGTATGCTATTAAATGCAATTCCAGCCAATAATCCCCATCTGAGATTTGCTTGACCAAATATGAGGAAAATTTCTTCACAAAAGAGGTTACTCCAATAGGGACATAAAGTGAACTAGAAGCACAAAATATTGACTGTAAATGAGGCCCTGATCTTTCTTACTTAGTGATATTGATCTCAGCTTAAACTGAGACTTAATGAAAATGGAGAATTACATGCGAGTTGTAAAATGTACTTCATGGATAAACCACCTAATTACAAATGTAACCTAAAAAAACCAAATGGAGCAAAAGAGAGGGCAGTAATTTGCCAAGCATCATCCATGTACCAATGCTTCCTATACATTATCTGCAAGGCCTCATAAGGGCCCTGGAAAGAAAGGCTCGCTGCTGCCATTCAAAGATGAGGAACAGAGTAGTGGTCCACAAGGAAGCTGATGGACCTTTTGCTTCATGGTCCTTCACCTGCCCATGACCCTCCCAAGGCCCTGGGAAGGGCTCTAGCCACATGCTCACATGGTTTTGCTTACTAAATCTACTTAAGTGAGATATTTTGAAAATTTTTTTCTTAAAAGAGCATTCCAGTTACTCGGCTAGGCAACAAATTGCCTCAAAACTTAGTGGCTTAAAACAATAATCAGACCCAGACTTCCTGTCTAGACAAGATGGTTTATACTTGTGTCTCTTTCCTTCTCCCTACCAAGTACGATCATAAATCCCAGAAATAACACTAAAACAAGCAAACAAGCAAACAAAAAAACAAAAAAACAAAGAAGAATTCTGAACGGCTGTGAAATGAAAGCAAATTGGTCAGAGGTTCCAGGATTGGACAAATAACATACGGGTGGGGCATCTTATGACCCTTTCTCCCAACAAAAAATGATGACATAGGTCCAGTGTTTTCTGACCACCAATCTAGCAACAACAGAAAGTGGCCCAGGCAGGGTCCTTCCCCTGGTCTGAACAGAAGTTCCAGTAGCCAATACAAGGCAAGTCTAGCAAAACTGGAAGGGGGACTGATCAGAAGCTTGGCTGATAATAAACAGTCAAGAGAAACACTCTCTTTTCTCAGTAGTTCCAAGACTCACCTCCTACACCTGGAAACCATGCAAACTGGAGGATTATCAAAGAGGATGTTACCATAACAAGTATGCAGCTAGGGAAGCCTCTGTGTCTCCCAAAACCAAAACATGCATATATATTGGGCAGTAGGCAGCATTACTGAAGGGGAATCTAGCCATATGGAAAGTGCTGTCCTGTCACCACAAACATCTAAGTCAGCTGACCAGGTAACACTCTTTGCCATACCACTGAGACTCTTCCCTCACCTAGAGGCACCAGATGGTCTGGTCTGAGGAAATTCTTTCTGCCTTCTTCAGTAGCACCGGTGGAACCAATAAGAGCCCCAGTCACATGAGATAAACCAAACAAACTAAAAAAGGATGACAAAGACTCTGAAAATTAGATTGTCATGGGAACCACAGCCCACAAAAGTAGGTCACACTTGCATTGCTAAACAGGGTGACTGCCTACTAAAATGAAAATTGGAAATAGGACCCAGGGCTTCCTAACATAATAGCCAAAATGTTGAAGAATACCAGAATACAGGAAATGCCTATCATGTTAAAAGCCAGGAAAATTGTATCTTAAATGAGAAAAACCAATCAACTGATATCCATCCTGAGATGCATCAGATATTGGATTTATTTGACAAAGATTTTAAAACAGCCATCATAAAAATAACTCAATAATTTACAAAATTTCTTGAAACAAATGAAAAAGTAAAAAATGTCAGCAAAGAAATAAAAGTTATAAAAAAGAATTTAAAAGATTAAGGGAAGATGGTAGAGTAACAGACACCAATAACCCTTTCTCCACCTACACAATACTTATACTGGCAGCAGCCTCTGAAATAACTTTTATGGAACTCCAGAGACTACTTGAACATGTGTAGCTTCCAGGGGGAAAGCCTGGCTGGTAAACTCTGGTCAACATGGGTCAATTTTAGCATTTAGTATGCATATCAGTTACCCATTCCTCACCCAGCCTACATTCCTCATGTAGTTGCTAGAGCCAAGGTGGGCGATAAGGATTTTGTCTGCCATATTGGAGTTGTATGTTCTGATGGCTAATGCATTTGA
This sequence comes from Paguma larvata, assembly GCA_030068075.1. Taxonomy (NCBI): domain Eukaryota; kingdom Metazoa; phylum Chordata; class Mammalia; order Carnivora; family Viverridae; genus Paguma; species Paguma larvata. The sequence goes on along the minus strand of CM057827.1, from coordinate 120,977,044 downwards.
TCGCTGAGGTGTGAGCACAGAGGCTGACCATCATTGTTTCAATACCCACCAGAAGTGGTTTTCATGGAATTTAAAGGGAAGTAACTTTATTTTTTTCTCTTTTTCTCCCATTGAGAATCCAGACATTTAAGGCTCAGAACATTTAAAAGCAACCACTATATGGGGAGTGGGGGTTAGAAGTCACTTTGCATTCTCAAGAAAGGGAACAGACTCAGAAAACACCTGAGAAAATCTTAAGCTTTCATCTAAGGTTGATCTCTGGCAAAGAGATACCCTACAACATAAAGTGCAGACACACAAGCAGAAAGCCCTGGAGAAGGGAGAGATCTGATTTCTAGAGTTACCACATTATAAGATTCAAATGTCTAGTTTTGGGCAGAAAAATAATACCTTTTAAAGTTTACTTATTTATTTTGAGAGAGAGAGAGAGAGAGAACGCAGGAGGGGCAGAGAGAGAGAGGGAAAGAAGAGACTCCCAAGCAGGCTCCATGCTGTCAGCACAGAGCCCATGGTGGGGTTCTAGCCCATGAACTATGAGATCATGACCTGAGCCTAAATCAAGAGTCAGATGTGTAACCAGCTGAGCCACTTGGGCATCCATTGAGCAGAAACAATCATATTAATTTTTTTTTTGGTTTTCTTTTTTTTTTTAATTTAAAATAGTTTATTTTCAAATTGGTTTACATAAAACACCCAGTGTTCATCCCAACATGTGCCCTTTTTAATGCCCGTCACCCCCTCTGCCCCCTCCCTCATCCTCCTCACCCTCAGTTTGTTCTTAGTCTTTGAGAGTCTCTTATGTTTTATCTCCCTCCCTCTCTGTGTCTTTTTTTTTCTTTCCCCTCTTCCCCTCCCCCTGGTTTTTGCTTAGTCTCACCAAGTCCACCTATTTGTGGAAACATATGGTATCTGTCTTTTTCTGACTGACTTATTTCACTTAACATAATACCCTCCAGTTCCATCCATGTTGCTACGCATGGCCAGATTTCATTTTTTCTCATTGCCACATAGTAGTCCATTGTATATATGTACCACATCTTCTTTATCCACTCGTCAGTTGATGGGCACTTAGTTTCTTTCCATGTTTTGGCTATTGTCGAAAGTGCTGCTATGAACATTGGGGTACACGTGCTCCTATGCATCAGCAATCCTGTGTCTCTTGGGTAGATTCCTAGCAGGGCTATTGCTGGATCATAGGGTAGCTCTATTTTCATTTTTTTGAGGAACCTCCACACCGTTTTCCAGAGTGGCTGCACCAGTTTGCATTCCCACCAACAATGTAGGAGGGTGCCTACTTCTCCACATCCTCGCCAGCATCTATAGTTTCCTGATTTGTTCATTTTAGCCACTCTGACTGGTGTGAGGTGGTATCTCAGTGTGGTTTTGATTTGTATTTCCCTGATGATGAGTGACATTGAACATCGTTTCAAGTGTCTATTTGCCATCTGAATGTCCTCTTTGGAGAAGTGTCTATTCATATCTTCCGCCCATTTCTTCACTGGGTTGTTTGTTTTTCGGGTGTGGAGTTTGGTAAGTTCTTTATAGATTTTAGATATTAGTCCTTTATCCGATATGTCATTTGCGATGATCTTTTCCCATTCCGTTGGTTGCCTATTCGTTTTGTTGGTTGTTTCTTTTGCTGTGCAGAAGCTTTTTATCTTGATGAAGTCCCAATAGTTCATCTTTGCTTTTAATTCCCTTGCCTTTGGAGACGTGTCAAGTAAGAAATTGGTGCGTCTTAGGTCAAAGAGGCTTTTTCCTGCTTTTTCCTCTAGGATTTTGACGGTTTCCTGTCTCACATTCAGATCTTTTATCCATTTAGAATTTATTTTTGTGAGTGGTGTAAGAAAGTGGTCTAGTTTCATTCTTTTGCAAGTTGCTGTCCAATTCTCCCAGCACCATTTATTAAAGAGGCTGTCTTTTTTCCATTGAATACATTTTCCCGCTTTATCAAAGATTAGTTGGCCATATACTTGCGGGTCCATTTCTGAGTTTTCTATTCTATTCCATTGGTCTATGTGTCTGTTTTTGTGCCAATACCATACAGTCTTGATGACCACCACTTTGTAGTAGAGGTTAAAGTCTGGGATTGTGATGCCTCCCGCCTTGGTTTTATTCTTCAGTATTATTTTGGCTATTCGAGGTCTTTTGTGGTTCCATACAAATTTTAGGATTGTTTGCTCTAGCTTTGAGAAGAAAGCTGGTGCAATTTTGATTGGGATTGCATTGAATGTGTAGATTGCTTTGGGTAGTATTGCCATTTTGACGATATTTATTCTTCCAATCCATGAGCATGGGATGTTTTTCCATTTCCTTGTGTCTTCCTCAATTTCCTTCATAAGTTTTTTATAGTTTTCAGTGTAGAGGTGTTTCACATCTTTGGTTAGGTTTATTCCTAGGTATTTTATGGTTTTTGGTGCAATTGTGAAAGGGATTAACTTCTTTATTTCTCTTTCTGCTGCTTCATTGTTGGTGTATAGAAATGCCACCGATTTCTGTACATTGATTTTGTATCCTGCAACTTTGCTGAAATCACGGATCAGTTCTAGTAGGCTTTTGGTAGATTCCGTCGGGTTTTCCATGTAAAGTATCATGTCATCTGCAAAAAGTGAAAGTTTGACTTCCTCCTTGCCAATCTTGATGCCTTTTATTTTGTTTTGTTGTCTGATTGCTGATGCTAAGACTTCCAACACTATGTTAAATAGCAGTGGCGAGAGTGGACACCCCTGTCGTGTTCCTGATCTCAGGGGGAAGGCTTTCAGTTTTTCCCCATTGAGGATGATATTAGCTGTGGGCTTTTCATATATGGCTTTTATGATGTTTAAGTATGTGCCTTCTATCCCGACTTTCTCGAGAGTTTTTATTAAGAAAGGGTGCTGTATTTTGTCAAATGCTTTTTCTGCATCTATTGACAGGATCATATGGTTCTTATCTTTTCTTTTGTTGATGTGATGTATCACGTTGATTGATTTGCGAATATTGAACCAGCCCTGCAACCCAGGGATGAATCCTACTTGATCATGGTGGATAATTCTCTTTATGTGTTGTTGGATTCGATTTGCTAGTATCTTATTGAAAATTTTTGCATCCATATTCATCAGGGATATTGGCCTGTAATTCTCCTTCTTTGCTGGATCTCTATCTGGTTTGGGAATCAAAGTGATGCTGGCTTCATAGAATGAGTCCGGGAGTTTTCCTTCCGTTTCAATTTTTTGGAACAGCTTGAGGAGGATAGGAATTAACTCTGTTTTAAATGTCTGGTAAAATTCCGCAGGAAAGCCGTCTGGTCCAGGGCTTTTATTTGCTGGGAGATTTTTGATAACTGATTCTATTTCTTCACTAGTTATGGGTCTGTTCAATTTTCTATTTCTTCCCGTTTGAGTTTTGGTAGCGTGTGGCTATTTAGGAAGCTGTCCATTTCTTCCAGATTGCCAAGTTTGGTGGCATATAATTTTTCATAGTATTCTCTGATGATTGTTTGTATCTCTGAGGGATTGGTTGTAATTTCTCCCTTTTCAGTCACGATTTTATCTATTTGAGTTCTCTCTCTTTTCTTTTTGAGAAGCCTAGCTAGAGGTTTGTCTATTTTGTTTATTTTTTCAAAGAACCAGCTTTTGGTTTCATTGATCTGTTCCACTACCTTTTCTGTCTCCATATGGTTAATTTGTGCTCTGATCTTAGTTATTTCTCTCTTTCTGCTGGGCTTGGGTTGTTTTATTTGTTCTGCTTCTAGTTCCTTTAGGCGTGCTGTTAGAATTTGTGTTATTGATTTTTCTCGTTTCTTGAGATGGGCCTGGATTGCAATATATTTCCCTCTCAGGACTGCTTTTGCTGCGTCCCAGAGCATTTGGATTGTTGTATTTTCATTTTCATTTGTTTCCATGTATTTTTTAATTTCTTCTCTGATGGCTTGGTTGACCCAGTCATCTTTTAGTAGGTAATTTCTTAGCCGCCATGTTCTTGGATATTTTCCAGGCTTTCTCCTGTGGTTGATTTCAAGTTTCAAAGCATTGTGGTCTGACAGTGTACACGGTATGATCTCAATTCTTTTATATTTATTCAGAGCTTCCCTGTGCCCCAGAATGTGGTCTATCTTGGAAAATGTACCGTGTGCAGTTGAGAAGAACGTAAATTCCTTTGCTTCTGGATGAAGGACCCTAAAGATGTCTGTGAGGCCTATCTGTTCTAATGTGTCGTTCAGGGCTATTGTTTCTGTGGAGATTTTCTGATTTGTGGATCTATCCAATGCTGAGAGTGGAGTGTTGAGATCCCCTACTATTAGGACATTTTTATCGATGAGGTTGCTAATGTTTGTAATTAGTTGTTTTACAAATTTGGGTGCCCCCAAATTCGGTGCGTAGATATTTACAATTGTTAGCTCTTCCTGCTGGATGGTTCCTGAGACTATTATATAATGTCCTTCTTCATCTCTTATTACATCGTTCATTTTAAAGTCTAATTTGTCTGATATAAGTGTGGCTACTCCGGCTTTCTTCTGACTTCCAGTAGCATGGTAGATAGTTTTCCATCCCCTCACTTTCAATCTGAAGGTGTCTTCAGGTTTAAGATGAGTTTCTTGAAGACAGCAAATAGATGGGTCTTGTTTTTTAATCCATTCTGTTATCCTGTGTCTTTTGATCGGCGCATTTAGTCCATTTACATTCAGTGTTAATATTGAAAATATGGGCTTACAGTCACTGTATTATCTGTAGATTTCATGATTGTAAGGCTGTCCCTGGCAGTTTGTGTTCTTTGCAGGTTTGCCTTCATAGAATGCCCCTCAGGATCTCTTGCAGTGCCGGCTTATTTGTGATAAATTCTTTCAGTTTTTGTTTGTTGGGAAAAACCTTGATCTCTCCTTCTATTCTGAATGACAGGCTAGCCGGATACAGAATTCTTGGTTGCATGTCCTTCTTGCTCATCACATTGAAGATATCCTGCCATTCCTTTCTGGCTTGCCAAGTTTCCGTAGATAAGTCTGCTACTACCCTTATAGGTCTCCCTTTGTATGTTAGGGTTCTTTTGTCCCTAGCTGCTTTCAGGATTCTCTCCCTATCTTTGTATTTTGCCAGCTTCACTATGATGTGCCGTGCAGAAGGTCTATTCAAGTTACGTCTGAGGGGAGTTCTCTGTGCCTCTTGGATTTCCATACCCTTTTCCTTCCTCATGTTGGTGAAGTTCTCAGCAATGATTTGCTCAAGAACCCCTTCGACTCCTTTCTCTCTCTCTTCTTCCTCTGGGACTCCTATGATACGGATATTGTTTCTTTTGAGTTCATCGCTCAGCTCTCGAATTCTCCTTTCCTGTTCCTGGATCAGCTTCTCTCTCTTTTTATCTGCTTCCTCTTTTTCAATGATTTTGTCTTCTAAGGCACTAACTCTTTCCTCTACCTCTTCAATCCGTGCTGTGTCTGCTTCCAGTTTCCCCTGTATTTCTTCTAATTTCTTCTTTAATTCTTCCTGCCCGTTTTTAAGGTCCTTGAACTCTGCCGCGCGGGACCCCTTGCATTCTTCTAAGCTTTTTTCAAGGCCAGCGATTAGTTTTATGATTGTCATTCTATATTCATGTTCTGTTATGTTGCTTATATCTGTTTTCATTAATTCTTGAGCTGTCACTGCTTCTTGTGGATTCTTTTGAGGAGAATTCTTCCGTCTCGTCATTTTGGCTGGATGTGTTTTGGGTTGTTTCTTGAAGTTGCCCTGGAAAGGAAAACAGAGGTCTTAGGGCATTGTCTATGTTTCTTGTGTTCCTTGTAAGCTGCTACACCTTTTCTGCCCGGTTCTTGGAGTTGAGAATCTCTCTGTTTCGGTCCCTCTCAATTCAAAAAAACAAGGGAAACTTTGGTCCTCCCTACTCCCCCGCCATCTTGGTCCCCCCCTCTCATATTAATTTTTTAAAAAGGCATATGAAGGAGTAAGAAAGTATGGCAAATCCAAAAGACAAAACAAATTGACAAAAATTTCCCCCGAAGAAGCCCAGATGGTGGACTTTACTACACAAAGACTTTAAAGCAACTGTCTTAAAGTTGCTCAAAGAACTAAAAGAAGAAAGACAGAAAGACAGGGGAAAAAAAAGCTATGAATAAAATGAGAATTTCAACCAAGAGATAGAAATTATAAAAAAAAGAACAAAAAGAAATTCTGGTGCCAAAAAGTAAAATAACTGAAATGAAAATTCACTAGAGGTTTATAAAATCAGTTTTGAGCAGGCAGAAGAAAGTATCAGTAAACAAGAAGATTGGACAACTGAAATGATCAAGTCTGAGGAAGGAAAAGAAAAAATAATGAATAAAAATTAATAAAGCCTAAGGCACCTAATGGATATTTTCAAGAGGACCAATGCACACATCGTTGGAATTTCAGAAGGAGAGAGAGAGAGAGAGAGAGAGAGAGAGAGAGAATATTGAGGAAATAATGACTGAAAATTTCCCAAATTTGATGAAAGACATGAATCTGTAAATTCAAGAAACTCAGCAAACTCCAAGAGAATAAACTCAAAGAAACCCACACCAAGACACATTACAATCAAACTTTCAAAAGACAAAGACAAATAGAGAATCCTAAAATAAGCAAGAAGTGACTTGACACATACAAGCGATGCTCAATAAGATCATCAGCCAACTTCTCACCAGAAACCTGGAAGACCAGAAGGCATAGTTGATACATTCGAGTGCTAAAAAAGAAAAAAAAAATGTCACTGAGAATTCTATATCCACCAAAATTGCCCTTCAGAAATGAGGGAGAAATTGGGGGGCTTGGGTGGCTCAGTTGGTTAAGTGGCCAACTTCAGCTCAGATCATGATCTCATGGTTTGTATTTTGAGCCCCATGTCCGGCTCTGTGCTGACAGCTCAGAGCCTGGATCCTGCCTCAGGTTTTGTGTGTTTCTGTCTGCCCTCTCCCACTCATGCTCTATCTCTCTTTCCATCTCTCATAAAAAAAAATAAAAATAAATGTTAAAAAATTAAAAAAAGAAATGAGGGAGAAATTAACATATTCCCGAGTAAACAAAAACAGACAAAATTTGTTATCAGTAGATCTGCAAGAATACTAATGGGAGTTCTATGCATGAAGCATAGAATCAGTTGAAGCCTTATGAAGAAGTAAGATTTTGATAAAGGTAAATATATAGGCAGTTGTAAAACATACTGTTATTGTAATTTTTGGTTTATACTCACTTTTTATTTTATATGCTTGAAAACAAAAATGCATAAAAACAATTGTTAATCATTCTTGGTACATAATGTATAAATATGTAATTTGTGATACTAATAACACAAAGAGGTGACAGAAGGGTAGAGAAGTAAAGTTTTCATATGCTATTGAAGTTAAGTTGGTATATATTCAAATTAGGTTGTTATAACTATAGCGTATAAAATGTCATCTCTTTGGTTAACTACAAAGAAAATATCTATGGCATGCACACAAAAGGAAAGGAGAAAGGAATAAAAAAGTTTCACTACAAAAAATCAACTAAACCAAAAAGGAAGTCAATATTGGAGGGAACAAAGGGCACAATAGCTATAAGACATCTAAAAAGCAAATCACAAAATAACAGAAATAAGTCGTGTCAGTAATCACTTTAAATGTAAAAGGATCAAATCTCCAATGAACAGACAGAATAGATTTAAACAAAAACATGATCCAACTATACACTGTCTACAACAAACTGACTTTATATCCAGAGACACAAACAGGTTGAAAACAAAAAATGAAAAAAGATATTCCATGCAAGTAGTAACAAAAAGAGAGCTAGGTTGCTATGCTACTATCCAAAAACTAGAGATAAAGTTTAAAAAGTTAAAAAAAATTTTAATTTTTAAATGTTTATTTATTAATTTTAAGAGACAGAGAGAGCACAAGCAGTGAAGAGGCAGAGAGAGAGGGAAAGAGAGAGAGAGAATCCACCAGTGCAGAGCCTGGTGTGGGGCTTGAACTCACTAGCCATGAGATCATCATTTGAGCTGAAATCAAGAGTCATATGTTTAACTGACTGAGCCACCCATGTGCTCCAATTTAAAAAAATATTTTTTTAATGATAAGAAACAGGGGCACCTGGGAGGCTCAGTTGGTTAAGTGTCTGAATCTTGGTTTTAATTCAGATTATGATCTCACAGTTCATGATATCAAGTACTGTGTAAGACTTCATGCTGATAGCATGGAGCCTGCTTGGGATTCCCTCTCTCTCTCTCTCTCTCTCTCTCTCTCCCTCACTCTTTCTCTCTCTCTCCTCCTTCCCCTTTCAAAATAAATAAATGAATAAAAATTTAAAAAAGAAACAAAGAAGGACTTTATATAATAATAAAAGTCAATTCAGTAAGAAGATATAATAATTATGAACACATTTGGATCAACTGTTAGAGCCATCAAATAAATAAAGCAAACACTGGAAGAATTGAAGGGAGAAATAGACAGTTCTACAATAAGTCAAAGACGTTAATGCTCTGTCTTCAATAACAATCATAGATAAACAATCAGACAGAAGAGAAGTAAGGAATAGAGGGCTTAAATTAAACACAACAAACCCACTAGACCTAACACACACATACAGGACATTTCATTCAACAATAACAGAATATGCATTCTCTCAAGTGTACAAGGGACATTCTCTAGGAAAGACCATATGTTAGACTACAATCTCAATAGAATTTTTTTTAATTTTTTTAACGTTTATTTATTTTTGAGAGACATAGAGACAGAGCATGAGCAGGGGAAGGGCAGAGAGAGAGGGAGACACAGAATCCGAAGCAGGCTCCAGGCTCTGAGCCAGCAGCACAGAGCCCGACGCGGGGCTCGAACTCACAGACTGCGAAATCATGACCTGAGCCGAAGTCGGCCGCTTAACCAACTGAGCCACTCAGGCGCCCCTAAGCTCAATAGAATTTTAAAAAAATTTCATAGTTTTAAATATTTGTATTTGTAAAAATACAAAGATTCTTCTCTGACCGAGAGTGGGATGAATTTAGAAATCAGTAACAGGAGTAAAACTTGGAAAATTCACAAATATGTGGAATTTAAACAATATACTGTTAAATAACTAATGGATCAAAGAAGAAATCACAATGAAATAATAAAATACTTAGAGATATTTGAAAAGGAAAATACAACATACCAAACCTGTGGGATGCAGCAAAAGCAGTTCTCAGAGGAAAATTTATAGCTGTAAATTAAACACCTAACTTTACACATTGAGGATCTAGAAAGAGAAAAACAAACTAAACCCATAGATAGTGGAAGGAAGAAAATAATAAATATTAGAGCAGAGATAAACAAAATAGATAAAAAGAAAAAAATTGAGAAAATCAATGAAACTAAAAGTTGGTTGTTTGGAAAGATCAACAAGACTAACAAACTATTTGTCAGAGTGACAGAGAAAAAAGTGAGAAGACACAAATATCTAAAATCACAACTGAAAGTGATGTTACTATCAGCTTTACAAAGATAAAAAAAGATTATAGGAGAATACCATGAACAATCACGTGCCAACTAATTAGATAACTTAAAAGAAATGGACACATTTCTTGAAACATAGAAGTTACCTAAACACCTGGATCCTCCCTGAAATGTACTCTGAGAGGTATTTGGCCTAGGAGTTTAGGAAAGAAGAACATGAGATGGGATTATGAAGAATTCTCAGAGGACATTGACATTGAGCCCAAGAGACTGGGGCAGTGGCTGGAGACAGCTTCTGCCCTCTGTTTCCCTTCCTTCTTTGCTGGGTGGGATGATGCATTGGAAATGATTCTCCAGGGATTGATTCTCCAGGGATTGACAAGTGGGCTTCTTTCCTACAACCTTCTGTCCAACTCTTCCAGAACCTGCTCCCCAGGAGCAGGATTGTGGGGCAAGATTGTTCAGCCTAGGCCAGTGTGGGCCAAAGGGATGCTTGAAAACCACCCGTGTGACCATCACACTTGCAGTCCTGAATAGCCAGCGCTAAACCAGCCTAAGTAAGGTGCTAAGCAGACAGGACAAGAAGGAAACCCTCAGGTGCCAGAAAGCTCAGGAGCTGATGCTCCAACGCTGGGTGAGGGAGGAAGGTCCTGGAGCAGAGAGCTGGGCCCAGGTAAGGCTGTGGCACTCAGAAGGCAGGAAGCCCTCACTGAGGTCCTTGGTTAGTGGCTGCACCCTCAGCCAAAGGGGGTGGTAGAAATTCCTTTCAGTGGCATAGAGAGTCTTTGCTTGAGGACTTGGGGAAAATAACAAAGAAACAAACAAAAACCCCAGCCTAGGTCACAGGTAGTATATTAATTTTCGGTTGCGGTGTCACCAAGCACTATAAATTCAGTGACATCAGATAACACAAATTTATTACCTCAGGTTTTGCAGGTCAGAGATCTGCACATGGGTCCTCTGTTCAGGGTGTCACCGGGCTACAGTCAAGATGTCATCCACTCATTTGGATCTTGGGTTCCTATTCTAAGCACATTCAGATTATTGGCAAAATTCAGTTCCTTGGGGTTGTAAGATTGGGGCTACCATTTCCTTGCTAGCTATGAGCCATCTGGGGACTTGTCTCAGCTTCTTGAAGTCACTCTTGGTCCTGGCTGGCCACATGGACTCCAAAGACAGTTCACAGTAGAACAGTTTGATTTCTTCCAGGCTAGCAAACAGGAGACTGTCCTTCTGATGCATCACCTTCTTTTAAAAGCTCCTCTGATTAAGTCAGGCCCACTCAGGATAATCAGTATTATCTCCCTCAATTAAAAAAATTTTTTTTTAAATCTGTCTCTTGATTAGTGACTCAATCTTAAAGGAGACATCTTTTTATATTCACAGATTCTACACACACACAGTCATGGGGAAAAAATTATAGTAGGGGATTTATACCAGCAGGTATGGATCTTGGGGGCCATTTTAGAATCCTGTTACATGTGGGTTTGAAATCTGAATCTACACACGTCTTGAGTTGTGGAAATCCCCAAGATTAACACACAATTGGTCCCAGGTAGGAGATATCTTTGCAACGCATGGCAGAGACAAATGGAAGAATTTTCACAGAAAAAATAAATGTATTTTCACAATAATTTCTTCTTTTTCCTTTTTCCTTCCTTCCTTCTTCTTTCTTCTTTCTCCTTCCTTCCTTCCTTCCTTCCTTCCTTCCTTCCTTCCTCTCTTTCTTTCTTTCTTTCTTTCTTTCTTTCTTTCTTTCTTTCTTTCTTTCTTTCTTTCTTTCTTTCTTTCTTTCTTTCTACCAAACACAGAGGAACACTATCCCCCATATAAACAAGTTGCCAGGCAAAACAAACAGGAAGTTTAGCCTTCAAAACCTGGAGACAGTAAGACAAAACTGCTCCTCTTAAACACATATGTATAATATTGATTACTTACTGTATACTTGGCATTGGTTCTAAATATTACTTTAAGGGAACAGTAAGAATGAGCAAAAGCACAGTGTAGATGATGAAAATTTTCATTATAAAATTAATTAAAATACTAAAATATTTTTCAATGTTTTCTACATTAATAAAAATTTATCATGCGGCCCCCTGCAATATTTATCACAATTTGTCGAATTTGTGGTTGATTTTCAAATCTAAGCATTGCTTTAAAATTTGAGTGATAATTCCAGTTGATGCTTGAGGAGAGTAAAGTTTCTCTAAGTTGAAGTGGATTAAAGAGAACTATTTTGACTCAAGAAAGGTTGTCTCATTTGACATCCTATCATTTGAATGTAAAATCTGTGAGAATCTTACTATATCAACACAATTAGTGATTTTGCTGAAGTAAATGTTATGGAATAAATAGCAGTTTATGAATTATAACCTTATTATTCATGCGAACAATGCCAATCCATCAGCAGCGCACCCGGACACCCACAGTAATTGAATTCAGCCATCGGTGATATTTTGCCAAATAGCCACATAAAACCTATAGTTTTACACATAGTAGCTTGATTTATAACTTCTGCATATTTAAATATGTGGTCAAGGGGCCCTGGAAGCTGTAGGTGGAAGAGAGTGAGTGTAGAGGGGGGGTGATCCTGAAGAGCATGGTGGGTGGTGCTCCTGGAAAACTTGCTCTGAGGTAGTGGGACCCCCCTCTCACCCTGGAGTTGCAGTGCCCCTGCAGGGGAGGCAAGGTCAGTGGTGTCCCACTGACTTGGACTGGGTTTCGGTGGTGACGTCATGTCGTAGTAGGCAGCAATGGCAGAAACCTGCCTTCCTCTTACCAAGGAAACTTGGTAACCTAGTCCGGGAGGGATTTTTTGAGAACTGAAGGGGAGAGGGAACTTCTGGGGGAAGATGTGGGGCTCTCTAAAGTGGATACCAGAGCAACTGACTTTTTAATGTTTATTTATTTTGAGAGAGAGAGAGTTGGGGAGAGGCAGAGAGAAAGGGGGATAGAGAATCCAAAGCCAACTCCACACTGTCAGTGCGGAGCCCGATGAGTGGCTCGAACTCAGGAACCTCGAAATCATTACCTGAGGCAAAATCAAGAGTCTGATGCTTAACAGACTGAGCCACCCAGGTGCCCCCAGAGCAACTGGTGTTTAAAAGCCATTGTGCATTTTGAGCTTGTGGATCAGTTGATATTGGTTAAAAATACTGATCAAAAATAGAATGTTTTGTGCATAGCAGCAAAAAAGCCTGCAGTATAGGGGTGCCTGGGTGGCTCAGTCGGGTGAGTGTCTGACTTCAGCTCAGGTCATGATCTCATGGTTCATGAGTTCAAGCCCTGCATCGGGCTTTCTGCTATCAGTGCTGAGCCTGCTTCGGACCCTCTGTCCCCCCTCTCTCTCTGCCCCTCCCCCTCTCATTCTCTCTCTCTCTCTCTCTCAAAAATAATCATTAAAAAAAAAAGCCAGCAGTATAGAGGTTAAGGCACAGATTGTAAACTGACCTGGGTTCCAGACTTGGGTTTATTGCTGGTGGGCTGTGTGACTTGGGGCAAGTGTCTCTCCAAGTCTGTTCTTCACCTATCCACAGCTTCCAGGGGCAGCTCTGACATCACAGGGATGCTGTGATAAAAGCTTTGCCTGGCTCCAGGCACACCACAAAGGCTTGATCAAAGTGACTTTCCTTCTCCCTCCCCTTCTCACTCTCCCCTTCTTTCTCCTCCTGTCTCTTACAGACAACCATTGAGTGTTTGTGATGAGTTAATCAATTGAGATGCAAGTCACCAAGGGGGTAGAATCAATCCCCTTCCGACTGGCCTCACACTGTCACTGGCTTTCCTGAACTCCTACCACATTCCCCTGTACCTTTGCCCTCTTCCTCTCTTAATTGAGGTTTTCTACCTTCCCTTCTCTCTTTAAGTATCCAGCACCCAATTCCCTGCCATCTCTCAGCTTTGTCTCTCAGCCTTGCATCCCCTTTGGCAGAGTGAACACAGGAATCAGAACATCTGTTTCCCCCTCACTTGTCCTGCCATCAGCCAGCCTCTCTTCTCCTCTGCTTCCATCAAAGGTAGCCCATCTCTTGTCCCTCTGTGTCCCTCCCACTCACCTTCCTCAAGAATTTCACTCTTGCATTTATCCCTCTTCACACAATCTAATTACCATGTCCCTATTAAGTCACCCCTGCCTACACTCAAATATGCTTGGAGTCTTCAACCTTTAAAACAAACACTTGAGCACACGTCCATGGCCTTGCCCCATCCTGGGCCATGCTCCAGATTGTGCCCTTTTCTCGATTAGCACACCTTCCTCCTTTGGGTACCTTTCCTCAACTTGCTTAGAGTGAGCTTCTAAATTCATCTCTCCCCAGAGAGAGAATATATCAAAATAAAAGGGGCCAAAGCCAAGAGACGTGACTCTGAAAGTGGAGATGGAGAGAAGTCTAAAGGGGTTAGTCTCCATGGTGGGCTCGAGGACGCTTCTTACCCTCTATCATTCCCCAACCACCGACCATACTGAATCCTGGCCCCAGATGTCAATTATTTGTTCCTGCAGCAGAGCCTACCCCATCCGGATGAACACAGCCCTCAGGATCCTTTACATGCTCCTACGTCACCAACTGTGTACCAAGTGGTACCCTCGAGTCTCACCATTGCTATACATATCCTCACACTGAACTCACTTCTTGTTAGCTGGAAGGGTGCACCTGCTTCTGGTATGCATGAAAGTGGCATTCAGGAATTCACACACTTCCCATGAGCTTTTTATAAAACAATCTTGATGTGAGGAGCCACTGATGGGTGACCTCAGAGCTCACTCTGCACCCTTTGAATTATTCTTGGTACCTTACCACATCTCCCCAACATCCAGCTACACGCTTGTACTGAGAAAGGTGCAGGTGGGCGGGTTTTCCTGACTTCTTCATGGATGGTGGGTGAAGCTGGTATCACCTCTCACAGAAACCCTTAATGAAGACCCCATTAGACATCACTCTCAAAGATCTTCTCTGCCTTCCAGTTTCCTTACACCTTTCTTTCATCTTTTCCTCTACAACCTGTTCCTCGGACCAGGCCATGAACTCTGGCTCCCAGCCCTAAAATCTCCTTCAGCAAAATGAAGGCCCAGGCATCAGTCTGACTGGCATGCTTAGGAAGTAGCTGGGGGAGGCCTCGTTGCACACCTACTTCACCTGGATGGAAGATTCTCCCCAGTTCCTGCTATGACTTTCCTGAGGTCACATGAGGAGAGAACCTAGGGATCCATGCTCTGAGGGACTTGCCCTGAAGCTCCTTTTTCTTTTTTTTCTATTTTCTAAAAATGTTTATTTATTTTTGAGAGAGAGAGAGAGAGAGAGAGAGAGAGAGTGAGCAGGGGAGGGGCAGAGAGAGAGAGGAGACACAGAATCTGAAGCAGGCTCCCAGCTCTGAGCTGTCAGCACAGAGCCCAACACAGGACCTGAAGCCACAAGCTGTGAGATCATGACCTGATCTGAAGTCAAACGCTTAACTGACTGAGCCACCCAGGCGCCCCGAGAAACTCCTTTTCCAAAGCATCTCCAAGTGAAGTGGGTTTGGAGCTGGGGGGTGGGAGTTGAGCCTGGACCTCAGCCTCCTCTGCTGCTGGCCTCCACCCTAAGGTAGGTCTACTAGACGGCATTCATTTCCCCTGCCTTCTCCTCTCCACCCACTCCAGATCCACACGTGTGACATCCTAGTCTCACTCCTTGGATGCCCTGCCCTGGGTGCAGAGAGAAGCTACAGAATCCATGGCCTTATTGGGCTCCTGGCTCTTAGCAGGTGGGTGGAGGGTCCTAGGAGAGAAATAGTGTGGAGGGTATATCATCCACTACCAGAAGCCCCCTCAGTTTGCTGCCCAAGACCCTGAGCATGAGGCAAGGCAGCTACTCCCTGGCCCTTGCCTGTGGCTGAGACACAGAGCAGGGCACCCTTCCCTCTGGGCCTCTTCCACCATGTCATGCTCACCTAGAAACATTCAGAAGCAACACATAAGGTCACCACTTCTCAAAATTTTCTTTCCATTAAGGAAACTCATAACTTACCAGCAGTTAAAACTGAGCAGAAATTGGCCTTGGTTTCTTTTTAAGTTTTGTGCGTGTGTGTGAGTGCACATGCGCGCACACACGCGCGTGCATGTGCGTGTGATTTTTGTACTCAGTGAAATAAAAGAATTCTAAGGGGAAAAAGAAATGGACCCACTGGAGCTCCGGATGAAGAGGCACCCCCAGTGTGTGGTTCCTTGCTCATGAGGAGCCCACCCCACTGGTGCTCCCGCACTGCCAAGGCTTCCCATCCCCATGCACCATCACCAGCAGGTGGGGCCTGTTAGCCACTTTCTGACAAAAGTCTCTTGGCAAGTCAGTCCTGGGAGTTTCTGGCCTGAGCGAACGAGCCAGTGTTTTAAGTGGAAACAGTTCACCCAGAGCTTGCTGGGGGAGCAAGGAGCCTGGAAATCAACTTGACGCAGCACAGAAGAGACCTCATATTCAGCCAGGAGATGCCGCCCAGGCCAGGCTTTTGCTTGGGTCTCTGCTCTGTTCACAGGAGCTGCGGGTTGGGCTTTCTCACTTCATAAATTAGTCAACCTTGATCTGACAGGATTAGATGGCTTGCTGTGTCATGTGACGGGAACATTTCAGAGCCAGACAAGAGCCTAGGTCTCAGATCTGGCTGCTCCGTCACCATGCCTGTGCTGCCTGAGTGCGTGTCCCCAGGCATGTCTCAGATGGGACCAACCCAGGCAATGCTGTCCTGGCCACCTGAGGCCTCATCTCCTTCAGGACCAGTGCTGCCATGTCTCTGTGAGGGTCTGAGGAAGTGGATGTGGTGAACTGGGGCGGGGGCGGAGGGGTTCTTGACTAGCAGCAAGGCCTAGTGATGTCATTCCTGCCCTACCCCCATTTCCTCTGGCTTGCACCCCACTCCAGCATGGGCTCCCCTTACTCTCAGCTCTCCTCCACCCCATACCCTACACACCTGCTCACATGCAGGGGTTTTGGGCTGAGTGCTGACTGGAACCCCCAGATCTCTCTTTTTTTTAAAAAAAAAAAAATTTAACGTTTATTTATCTTTTGAGAGACAGAGACAGAGTGTGAGCAGGGGAGGGGCAGAGGGAGAGGGAGTCACAGAATTGGAACCAGACTCCAGGCTCCAAGCTGTCAGCACAGATCCCAATGTGGGGCTCAAACTCACGCACTGTGAGATCATGACCTGAGCTGAAATCGGACACTTAACTGACTGAGCCACCCAGGCACCCCAGCTATCTCTTAACCAGAGCCCCACTTGGTCTATCAACATCAGAAGAGACAGATTATCCAACCAAGAATCATTGAGAAGAACCAAATCCACTCAGCAGTAAACTTTGTGCACTTTCTGCACTTACTGGAGCATGAATATATGGACTTAGAAATAATGAGAGCTGATGCTGTAGTGAGAACTCCTCACTAGGACACAATGGAACCTTCTGGAAGGCTGGCTAGGAAATGTGCCTGCTGGCCCTCTTGATCTCTCCCACTTCCCCCAACACTCCAGGATCTCTGGGGCTCACTCTTGGGTCAGAGATGCCACCCCAAAATATTGGCCATATCAGTCTGGGAGTAGGTGTCTTGTTCCCACCCATCTGTCCCTCCAAGTTGCTCCAGGCTCCCAGCCATGAACAGTGTGACAGGGGCCACTGTGTCCATAAAACTGTAGGGCTTCTAGCTGCCAGCCTCTTTCCCCCCAGATATCAGTGCTAGCAGTAACATCGTGCTTACTACTCATCAAAAATGCATGATATTAACATGAAATTAATACATGCAAGTGCTTTACATATATTGATTCATTCAAGCCCTGCTATAATGATGGGAAGTAGATGCTTTTATTACCCCCATTCTATAGGTGAGGAAACAAACACTTAGTCTACCTGGCTGACCTGCCGGTGTTACCTATCCAGAGAGCAGCACAGCAGGGTCACTAGACAGCCCGTCCTAAATCTCGTCTCCTCTCTGCCTCTCAAGATGGCCACCATGCCCCAACCACACAGCTTTCACAAAAACCTGGAAAGGGACCTTTTTCAGCCTGTTTGTCATAGGCCCACCCATGGAGACGCTGCTTGGCTCTTGGACCTTCCATTATACCCAGCATCCCCTGGGAATGCTTACTCCTTGGGCACCTGGTAGAGACCTTGCCTGGCTTCTCCTTTAGGACAGGAGATGGGAGGTGGCCTGACACCTGGCCGAGGATGGAGATGTCACTTGAGACACTTTGACTTTCAGGAGGAGCTGATCACCTAAATACTATGGGTTACAAGGCTTAGATTTTTCTTTTCAACTGCACACACAATTATGTTGAGGCTGGATTCTAACTGTGAAAATGGTCACAGTGGAATCAAATGTTTGAACTTAATCTAATCTTTTGTAAGTTTCATTAAAAATAATTTTTTTTAAGAGAGTGATAATACCAGTTGGGGACAGAGGCAGAGGGAGAGAAAGAGAGAAAATCCCAAGCAGGTTTCCCGCTCTGAGCAGAGCCTGATACGGGGCTAGATTTCACGATCATGAGATCATGACCTAAGCCAAAATCAAGAGTCAGAGGCTTAACCAACTGAGCCACCCAGAAGCCCATGAACTTAATCTATCATATGCAACAGATTCTATCATGTACAGAATAAAATATTGTTAGTCAACGAATGCTTCTTACAAGCTCCGAGGGCACTAGAGAAACAAAGGTAAGCATTCCCTGCTTGGGGGTGCCTGGAGACTACCAAAGGCTTTTCAGCAAGCACCACCAGGGCCTCCTTGTATCACAGAACAATGGCCATTAATCGTAAATGGCATGGTTTATTACTGGATGAAAGTATGAAGTGCAATATTCTCCCTGCTGCTCCCACTGCTGCCACCGAGCCTCCTTTTCAAAAATAACACCTCCTGGTGTGATGAAATCTGTGCTCCCTTTGCACCAGGTGAGGCTTGCTGAATATGGGCTCTCCGGCTCCCTGCAGCAGAGAAGTCAGAGGGAGTGAGAGACAGAAAGCCCTGCAATTGTCAGGTCCATTGCAGACTGAGGCCACACACACTGGAAACCGTGTGCTTTGAATGTTGACACACACATCAAGAACACAAGGTCCTACCTTCCTCTTGTGGGGTACCACAAAAGATGTGCTGGGCATAAGCGGGGGAAACTCCAGCCCTCCACCCCACCAAAGGGATGGAACATCATGGGCCAAGGGGCCCAGGGCAGTAATCCGTGGGTGAATTTCTGCAGAGAGCTGGTAGGTTTCTGTAAGGATGCAGGAGACTTGAATCCAGGGAGCAGGAGTTACAAAGCCCACCTCTAAGGTGTTATGCAAACCTGGGCCAGAGCCCAGGGTGGGGCACTGGTTTCCCTGTCCATTATCTAACACCGCAGAGCAGGCACTCACTATCTCCAGAGAACCAAACCTCCATGAGGTCAAGTGGCTCATCTGTAGTCAGTGCCCCGGAGGCTTGCCCTTGATCCTGTCTCCTCTATGTGAGTCCACTAAGAAGGGTAAATCAACCTAATGTATGAATCAGAAAGGTGTTCATGGGAACCGGACTTGTTGAAAGGGGTTGCTAGTTCACTCCGGGGGTTCATTGTCAAGCCAGAATGGTGGCGTGAGCTGTGCTCTCCATGCTGGGGTGTGGCACTACCCGGTTTTCTTCCCACTGTTGTTAACCTAGGCTCCTCGAACCCCTGGTGAGCCTCAGTGACTCCTTCCTTGTGAGCAGGGGTGAAGGGCTGCCCAGCCTGACCTCAGGGAAAGGCTACCTCTGGGCATGCAGGAGGCTCAGGGCTGGAACATTGGGTTGAGGCAGTGGATCTCTGAGCATGTGTAGTGAGCCTTCCTACCTGAGGCTCCAGGCTCATGGAGCAGGCAAGGAATCACAGTCACACTGGGCAGCATCCACTAAGAAACTGGCCTCTCCCTGTCACCCCTCTCTGCAAGCTGGGCTTATTGTCAGGAATTGAAAGAAGTAGGATTTATTGGAATGGCTGCGTTCACAGGGCATCCTTGTAGCATTACTACAAACTGTGGGGACATCTGCGTGTGCAGTTACATTATTTATACATCACATCATATCAGAGAATGCTTTAGTGTCTCAGATGGATCTTGTCCTGACAATGTCGGGTAGCTCTAGTTGAAACAGCGTGTAAAATTCCCACCGAGGCAGTGAAATGCCAATAATAGTGACAAACTGATAAATAGGAGTTCACATTTCAGAGTGTTTAAGATGAATTTCTGCACAAGAAAATTCGAAATGTCCAGAAATCTTACAGTTCACATACGGAAGAAAGCTGTACAGGAGTAGTCAAAGTTGAGTCTAAAAAATGTACATATTGGAGCGTCTGGGTGGCTCAACTGGTTAAGCGTCTGACTCTAGCTCAGGTCATGATCTCGCGATTGTTGTGTTTGAGCCCCGCGTGGGACTCTCTGCTGACAGCTCAGAGCTTGGAGCCTGCTTCAGATTCTGTGTCTCCTTCCCTCTCTGCTGCTTTCCCATTCTCACTCTCTCTCTCTCTCTCTCTCTCTCAAAAATAAATAAACATTAAACAGATTTAACAAAAATGTACATATTACTAACAGTGGATTATGAAGATGAAGATTCTAAACTTTCAATAAGAAAAAAAAACTTTTTTGAGGTGCTTGGATGGCTCAGTCGTTTAAACATCCAACTCTTGATCTCAGCTCAGGTCTTGATTTCAAGGGTCATGAGTTCAAGCGTAGCGCTGGGTTCCACACAGGGTGTGAAGCCTACTTTAAAAAAAAAACAAAAACCCAAAACTATTTTTGATGCTAGACTATCTAGCAAACTGTGGCCTGCAGACTATCACCTGTTATTTTTTTTATTGTGGTAAAAAATCATATGATAAAATTTACCATCATAACCATTTTTAAGTTAACACTAGTGTGCATATTGTTGTGCAACAGATTTCGAGAACTTTTACATATTGCAGAACCGAAAGTCTAAACCCATTGAACAATAACTCTCCATTCCCACCTACCCCCAACCCCTGGTAACCACATAGTTTCTGTTTCGATGAGGCTGACTGCTTTAGATCCCTCCTCTAGGTGAAATCATGCAATAGCTGTCCTTTTGTGACTGGCTTCCTTCACTGAGCATTTCCTCAAGTTTCATCCATATTGCAGCATATGACAGGATTTCCTTCCTTTTTAAAATTTTTTTTAATGTTTATTTATCTTTGAGATGTAGAGACAGAGCGTGAGCAGGAGAAGGGCAGAGAGAGAGGGAGACACAGAATCTGAAGCAGGCTCCAGGCTCTGAGCTGGCTCGAAATTGCAGACCGTGAGATCATGACCTGAGCCGAAGTGGGCCACTTAACTGACTGAGCCACCCAGGCGCCCCTCCTTCCTTTTTAAAGCTGAATAGTTTTCCATTGTATGTATAGACCACATTTTCTTTAGCCATTCATCCATCAGTGGGTATTTAGGCTGCTTTTACCTCTTTGCTATTGTGAATAGCAATCAGCATGAGAGTGCACATATCTCTTCAAGATCTTGTGTTTAATTCTTTTGACCATAAACCAAATTGGGGTTTTGGACCATATGATAATTCTATTTTTAATTTTTTGAGGAAGTGCCATTCTGTTTTCCATAGCAGCTCCACAGTTATATATTCCCACCAACAGTACATAAAGGTTCCAATTTCTCCACATCCTCACCAACAATTGTTATATTCTGTTTTGTTGCTGTTGTTGTTTGTTATTTGTTTTTGATGGTGGCAATTCTAATGGGCCTGAGGTGGTATATCATTGTGGTTTTCATTTGATTAGTGAGTTGAGTATCTTTTCATAATCTTCTTAGTAATTTATATGTCTTCTTTGGAGACATATTTATTCAAGTCCTTTGCCCATTTATAAACTAGGTTATTTGGTTTTGTTGTTGTTGAGCTGTTGGATTTCTTTATATATTCTGGATATTAACCCCTTATCAGACACATGAGTTTGAAAATATTTTTTCCCATTAAATAGGTCATCTTTTTACTCTGGTGATTGTTTCCTCAGCTGTGCAGAAGTTTTTAAGCTTGTTCCAGTCCCATTTGTATATTTTGGATTTGTCGTTGATGCTTTTGGTATTATATCCAAGAAATCATTATCAAATCCAATGTCATGAGGCTTCTCTGGTATGTTTTATTCTAGTGTTTCTATAGTTCCAGGTTTTACATTTAGGTCTTTAATCTATTTTGAGTTGATTTTTGTATATGGTGTAAGGTAAAGACCAACTCCGTTCCTTTGGATGTCCAGTTTTCTGAACAGAATTTGTTGAAGACACTCTCCTTTCCCCATTTTGTAGTCTTGGTGTCCTTTTCAAAGGTTATTTGACCATATGTGTAAGGATTTAGTTATGGGCTGTTTATTGTGTTCCATTGATCTATATGTCTGTTTCTTTTTTTTTTTTTTACGTTTATTTATTTTTGAGAGACATAGAGACAGAGCATGAGCAGGGGAAGGGCAGAGAGAGAGGGAGACACAGAATCCGAAGCAGGCTCCAGGCTCTGATGAGCTGTCAGCACAGAGCCTGATGTGGGCTCGAACTCACAGACCGTGAGATCGTGACCTGAGCTGAAGTCAGCCGCTTAACCAACTGAGCCATCCAGGCGCCCCTATATGTCTGTTTCTATGCCAGTACCATACTGTGTTGATTACTACAGCTTTGTAATATGTTTTGAAACTGGGAAGAGTGAGGACTCTGTCTTTATTCTTTTTTTCTCAAGATTTTTGCAGTCTTTTGAGATTCCTTATGAATTTTAGAGAGTTTTTTTTTTTTTCTATTTCTGAAAGAAAGTATCATTAGGATTTTTGATCAGTAGCTTTTTGGTTAGCAGTTTTTTTTTCTTTCAGCACTTTGAATATGTCATCCAGCTCCCTTCTGGCTTATAATATTTATGCTAAGAAATCTGCTTATAATTTTTTGGGAATTCCCTTGTTTGTGATGAGTCCCTTTCCTATTGGTTCTTTTAAGACTCTTTCTTTGTATTTGA
Source organism: Paguma larvata (assembly GCA_030068075.1). Taxonomy (NCBI): domain Eukaryota; kingdom Metazoa; phylum Chordata; class Mammalia; order Carnivora; family Viverridae; genus Paguma; species Paguma larvata. The sequence continues at coordinate 120,954,688 of CM057827.1, read as the reverse complement.
TTTTGACAGTTTGATTGTAATTTGTCATGGTGTGGACTCCTTTGGATTTATCTTGGTTGGAATCTTTTAAGATTCTTGAATTTGGATGTTCATTTCATTCCTCAGATCTGGGAAATGTTCAGCCATTATTTTTTCAAATAAGCTTTCTGACCCTTTCTCTTCCTCTTCTCATTTTGGAACTTCCATAATGTGAATATTGTGCCACTTGATGGTGTCCCATGAGTCCCTTAGGTTTTGCTTACTTTTTTCATTCTTTTCTTTTTCTTTTTGTTCCTTTGACTTGATCATTTCAAATGACTTGTCTTCAAGTTTGCTGACTCTTCCTTCTGTTTGATCAAGTCTAATGTTGATTTCTACTAGTGCCAGAATTTCTTTTGGTTCTTTTTAATAGTTTCTCTTTGTTGATATTCTCATTTCATTCATGCATTATTTTCCTGATTTTTTTGTAGCCTATCTCTATTATCTTGCATTGTATTGAGGTTTTTAAAAGATAATTACTTTGCATTTGTCAAATAATTCATGGATCTCTGTTTCTTTAGGGTTAGTTTCTGGAGATTTGTTTTCTCCTTTGATTATATCATGCTTCCCAGTTTCTTCACGTGCCTTAATATTTTTTTGTTGTGTTTTGTGCATTTGAAAGAAGAGTCACCTGTCCCAGTCTTTATGGACTGGCTTTGTAGAGGGGAAGATCTTCACCAATCAGCCTGATTAGAGATTTTGAAAACCTCTCAAACATTTTGTGGGGATGTGCTTTCTCTAGGTTTGTGTGTGTAATTTTCTAATGGATAGGTTTACTGGTTTCTTTTGCAGAAGTTTGTCATCTTTTGCTCCCTCTGGTGTCTGGCCGTAGTACTGCAAGTTCCCCGGAGTTGCACCAAGTTGCTCACCTTTCATTTTCTGTGACCCCTAGACATCTAAAATATGCTGGTTCCATCAGGGTTCTGAGTCATGCAAGACAGAAATTAGTTCCTGGGAAACCTCCTCCCTTCCCCCCAGCATAGTTGAAATGTTGTTTCACTTTTCTCTTTCCCTTCCAAGGTAGAAGCCACATGCGAGGCATTTCCCCCCCACCCCCATTACAACAAACTGTGTTCGTATCCATCTGTTGTAGGAGAGGGACTGCCAAAAGCCACTGAGCTCTTTTTTATTCTCAGGAGCCGCCAGGCACCCAAGGTATCCCAGTTCTCCATGTCAGGTGAAACAGAAACCCTCTAAAACCAGAATATTGGATGTATATCCCACTCTTCTCTTTCCCTCTCAGGGAAGAACCTTCAAGTTGGGAACTTTCTCTTGATAGTGAGCTATGTTGATTTGGGGGAGGAGTTGATGTAGTTTAAGTGAAGTGGCTTTTCTTGCCTGTTTCAGTGCTACTGTTCTTAGCTTTCAGCTTGCCTAGAGTGCTGTGACTTCCTAATTAGTTTCTGGAGTTCTAATAAAGACTTCTTGGACAACTAATGACTGTTGCTAAGTCATTGTGTCTGTAGGAGAACAAAGTCTAGGGTTTCTTATTGCACCATCTTGCTAATGCCACTCTCCAGGTTGGTGCCCATTTTTGTAAATAAAGTTTTATTAAAACTCAACCATGCTCATTTGTTTACATATCATCTAGTGTTGCTTCCATGATACAAAGGCAGAGTTGAGTAGTTGTGACAAAGATCCTACCACCAATAAAACCTGATACATTTACTGTTTGGTTCTTTCAGAAAAAGTTTGCTGACCTCTGTGCCAGATAAAAGATTGAATTGTCGGAGTGCTTGGGTGGCTCAGTCTATTAAGCATCCAACTCTTGATTTTGGCTCAGGTCATGATCTCACAGTTTGTGAGACTGAGCCCTGTGTTGGCTGTGTGTTGATAGCACGGAGCATGCTTGGGATTCTGTCTCTCCTCTTTCTCTGCCCCTCCCCCACTCATGCACACACAATATCTCTCTTAAAATTAATAAGCATTAAAGAAAAAGATTGAATTGTCTTTTTTACACCCTTTGTGGAAACTGACCAAAAAACCTGCCATATAAAAATGCGATCAAAGAGTCCAGCCAAAAATGTAATAAAACAAGTATATATAATTATGTAAGGCAGTTAATTAATAAAAAACTCTATATTTCTGGATACCATAATGTTTATGGTATTTCCAAGCACTTTAAAGTTTGTAATTTGTCGTGATTTATTTTTTCATTCTAAATATTTACTTTTTACCTAATTTTGTATTTACCTTTAATTCTTAAAATTAACTTACAACTGTGTATCTTCAGACCTTACAAAACGTGGAACCACCCCAGCTAAATGATCATTAAGACCTAAGACAATGCAGTTATATTCTAGAGAATAATTCCTATATCGTGTACAGGAAAATTGTGTACTTTGACTGAATTTATTTGCAAGGACTACAGAATTTTACTACTGCACAAATGATGCACCTGAGAGAATGAAAGTCAGTGATGCCTTAATGGAGCTAATCAGATGACAGCATGAATGACAACAAAATCACAATGGGGTGTGGGTGCTCAGGCGAAAGCAACGGGTTGGCTGGAAGTATTACGATTTCCCTAGTTTGGGGAGGGCCTCTTCCCCTTTGGTAATTACAGAATAAGCAGACTGCACCACTGTCTTTCATTTCCATTGTGATGAGCACTGCAGTGGATGGGGCATCCTTCCTCCCCACGTGTGTCTGACAGGCACAAAATCCCACCTACCCTTGGAATTCCCAAAGTGGGAACAGGGTGGGGGCTACAGAGGCCTCCAACATGGTCCCTACCTGTGTCCTTCAAACAAAGAGAAGGACCCTCTCAGCCAGATGCCACTGGCTGTAAGTCTCAGAATATCTGGTTATGGATAGTGTTGGTGAAGGGACACCCCCCCATGAGAAACTTGAGGGAGCAATTGCAGGTGATTGCCAGGGCTCAGTCATGCCATCTGAGACAAGGTCTCTCCCATCATCTGCTGGGCCCCTCAGTATATCCCAAATTCTCCTCCATGGATCCTGGGGGCTGCACCTTCAACATTTCACACTCCACAAGACCCTCACGGGAAGGAAGTGGTATATTTTTCTCATTACTAAGGGAAACACTCCCTGAAATGTTACTTTTCTGGGTCTGGAGGTAAAGTGCCCACCCTGAACCAATCACAGGAAAGCAGAACAACTGAGTCCCTTTTAAGTCCTCCTTAGGGAACCTGTTTTCCCAACGGATCAGTTGCCAGAAAGGCAATGGTGTGGGGACAGGCAACCCTCAGTGTTATAAGAATTTCATAGCTTCCACATGGAAACTATTTTCATGGGAGTGACTAAGCCTCCATAAAATGTTTGGTGAAGCCAGTATAACCCTGAAGAATCTTGAGAATACTTCAGATATGTCAGTAGGACATTGTGGCCACCAACTGAGCTCTGAGTGGGTTTCAGAGGGGGAATACTGCTGGCCATCCAGGGCTCTCTGGGGATGCTCAGATGGTAGCTTCAGGAGTATTTACAGGCCAGCAGGTGAGAGAGCTTCTGGAAGCAGATAAACACAGATGCTAACATAAAACCACTGACTAGAGAAGCACTGCCAAACAGAAAGTGAGGTCTTGTTTTTTCCACTGTCACCTGCCTTAGAGACAGGCAAATGCCAAGGAAGGTGAGCCACTGATGCAGGAGAACATCACCATTGGAAAGGGTAGGCTTGTCCCGAAGCCAAAGGCATGTTTCTTTAAACAGCACACAGAATTACAGAATTTTGGTACCCAAAGGAACAGTTAGGATAACCAATCTGGGGCTTGTCCAACTTTTTTGATGATATATGTATTTCACACTGTAAAAGAGTATATATACACACATCAAGCTAAACAATGGTTACGCACAAACAACACTTACCCTTTTATTCTGTCTTCTACAACAGTTGCACCATTTTGCACTATCCCAACACTGTATAAAGGTCCCAGTTTCTCCACATCTTGCTAACAGTTGTTATATTCTGTTTTGTTGATAGTAGTCATCTCAAAGGGTGTGAGGTGGCATCTCAGTTGGCTTTGATTTGCATTTCCCTAAGGATTAGTGATACTGAGCACCTTTCACATGCTTATGGACCATTTGTTAATTTGCTTTAAGAAATGTCTTTTCAAATCTTCTGCCCATTTCTTAATCAGGTTGTTTGGTTTTTTGTTGTTGAGTTATAGGAGTTCTTTACGTATTCTGGATATTACCCTTTCTCAGATATGTGATTTTCAAATATTTTTTCCCATTCTGTGGGTTACTTTTTCACTTTGTTGATTATATCCTTTGATGTGTGAAAGTTTTTAAGTTTGATATAGTCCAATTTATCTATTTTTTTTTCATTTGTTTCCTATGCTTCTGCTGTCCCATTTTGGTTTCTTATGCCCTACTAAAATGCTTTCAAAACTCATGAATAGTTAACACTGCTAAATGATGTATATAAAATTTGTGAAGACAGTAGATCCTAAGAGTTCTCGTCACAAGAAAAACATTTTTTCTTTATTTTTTTTGTATTGATATGAGATGATGGATAATAACTAAATTTATAGTGGTAATCATTTAATGATACGTGTATGTCAAGTTATTAATGCATACACCTTAAATTTATATTGTATGTCAATACAACTGGGAAAAAAACCCTCACAAATGCAATTGTAATCATCCTTATTCATACATGCAGAGGTATAATAGAATGATAAAATTAGAAAATCTCACATTGTAATCCCCAGTGAAATAATGGATGAAGGCCTTGATTATCATGGACTACAATCATTGCATGAAATCTGGTGGGTCATGCTGAAAACACACGTTGAATCCCCTGATTAATCTTAACATCACTAAGAGAGATACAACCAGTCATTGCGTATCTGCTGGTGGAAATACATCACATCATCTATGACACATTGCTAAAACAACATACATTGGAGTCTGATGGGTTCTCTTGATCTAATTACCTGGATATAACAGGAAGTACAAGGGACAGAAGAACATGTTAAATGGCACCAGGGAAAGCAAACAATATAATCCAGAATATACGAAATTCTTCAGAAAAAGGAAAAGCAAGCCAAGTTCTTCAATAAAGTATGGTAACATTAAAGAGAGAGAGAGAGAGAGAGAGAGAGAGAGAGAGACAGAGAGAACAAAGAATCTACAGATTTAAAGAGACTTAAACTTTTCCAAATACAAAGCATGGGCTTATTTGGATCCTGATTCAAACAAACTAACTATAAACAAGTAAAAACAACAAAAACAGAAATAATTATTTGACAATTGGAGAACTCTATAAATTGAGTGGATATTGTCAATATTAAGATGGGTAGTTGACTTTGTAGGGTGTGATAATGGGATTGTGCTTATGTTAAAAAGGGGGGGTTTCTGTTTCAGGAATATATTCCTATCATATAATGGACCCCCAGTGAATTACTCCTCCTGTTTCTGTGTCCTTGTACATTTCTATCCCCTCTCTCACATTGATTGCAGGCTTGGTTACATGACTTGTTTTGGAAAAGAGGGCATTAGCAACCGTGACACAAGCAGAGGCTTGAAAAGTACTTGCACACTGGGGCTTGCTCTCTCTTGCCATTGGAAACTCTCGGAATGCTGCCACCATGGGGGCAAGCCCAAGCTAGTCTGCTGGAGAGGCCATGTAGACAACTGAGGCACCTTGGCCAGTTGCCAGACATGTGAGTGAGCACATCAAAGGCTGTCCAAGCCCAATCAAGTCACAAGCTGACTGCATCTGTGCGAGAGACTCAAACAAAATCAACAGAAGAACCATTTGGCTGGTCCCAGCCCAAATTGTCAACCCACAGAATCATAATCCAATAGATTCTTGCTGTTTCAAGCAACTAGACAACAGCAATAGATAAGCAATATAATTCTTCAATACTTACAGATGAAATCACTGATGTTTAGGGATTAGCTTCAAAATAAGCTGGGAGTGGAGTGGGTGGAGGTGATCATTGTTGAAGCCGGTGAGGAGTGTATAAGGGCTCATTTTCCTATTTTCTCTACATTTACATCTGGAATGAACGTTTTTCATAATAAAAAATGAAAGGAAAAAGAAGGAAGGGAAAAGAAAGGAAAGAAAGAGAAGGGGAGGAAGGAAGGAAGGAAGGAAGGAAGGAAGGAAGGAAGGAAGGAAGGAAGGAAGGAAGGAAGGAAGGGAAATTATTCTTCCCCCTTTTAACATACAAAGCAACTGAGACTCAGAGATGGACAGTGAGTTCTGAAATGTAACACAGCCAAGTCATAGCCAAATTCATTACTAAACATTCTCCTGTCTCCCTTTGACCTCCCCACATGGTCAGAGGGAGGAAAAGTTCCATAGGAGAACCAGTAGAGTTAGGAAAATTTTCTTCTCTTATTTGAGAAAAGCCTTGCAGCAGGTCGAAGACATTAGTAAAGGTGGTAGCTTTAAGGACAAATGATCTTCATCTATGGGATGTGTTGCGTACCTAATGTTGGGGGAAGAAATATTTGTTCTGCCGTGTATGTATGTTAGGTTACATAACAGGCTGGGAATACCTGCCTCCATACCCTGCTGTGCTGTTTGGCACCAAAAGCTTGTTCTGTTTTCAAATGCCTGGAGTAACCATGGCAAGGACAAACAGCACTGTGTCACACTGTCAGGACGGCAATACAGAAAAGTTTTCAAGTCCAAGTATATCGATGTTGCCTCTTTCCCACACATACAAAATGAGCAAATCTTTCATTAATCATCACATGGGAAAATTAAGCACGGTAATTATTTGTCTGTTGCCCCAGGATATGCTGGGGCATCTTTTAATCAGTTGTTGCTACATAAACCCACAGACAGCGCCCAGCCATAAACAGACATTAAAGAAGAGTTTCTTCATGAAAAAGGCCCTTCCAGGTCTTATTATCCAATGTTGGTTTCTCTGAGAACTTCTGAACCTCAGCCGGCATGTACAGGGAGGAAGGAAGATTCTAAAAGGTGATAACAGGGCATGTGACCAAAAAGTCAAATAAAAACCAAGAGAAACTAAATTGAAATCTTTCTCATAACCAAATGAGCGGGGCCTCTGTCTGTCCTGCTTTCCTTGAGTATCTTGAGTGTACTGAGAGATGCATGGGGTTTTTGTGTTTGAGAATTTGTCTGAATCCTTGAGCCTTAGAGCCAGCTGGTAGAGCTTTATGTGGCCAGCATTTTCAATGAGGGTAAGAATTGGCAGGAACTGGCAGCCCTTGCTTTATTGCCAAACAGGGTGACAGAATGCAACCTGGCAGGTACACAATCCATGGAAGTGTCCTGGAGGGCAATGGGGGGCCCCCAGTTCTCCCTCCTCTGAGGGGCTTCCAGGATCCCCTACTCAAATCTGTAAAGGAGTCAAGTTGATTTTTCCTATTTAATTGCCATTCATTTAATAGGTAAAAGTTTCCAAAATAAGAGGTCTACGGGTGGGACGGTGAGGAGGGTGGGAGTCCTGTGCCCAATGGGTTTAAGATTCTTTTCACTCTGGGGGGTGCTCGGCTGGGTCAGTTGGTTAAGTGTCAGACTTTTAATCTCAGCTCAGGTCTTGATCTCAGGGTCGTGAGTTCAAGCCCTGTGTTAGGTTCTGTGCTGGGCATGAAGCCTACTTAAAAAAGAAAAGAAAAGAAAAAAAGGTTCTTTTTACTCTGGAGCACCAATGTTGGGTTGACCTGCGTGCTGAGTGGCTGAGAGCCTGCCTGAAGTGGTCTGGTGGGACCCTCCTGTTCCCATCTGCCCCAGAGAGAGCTATGATAGAGGAAGGATGGCCCCCTTGTCTGTAACTCTGGCTGACCTGACACCTGGATGCCCAGGAGAGCAGCCCCCAGAGCTTCCTCTTTCCCAGGTGCTGAAAAATGTTGCTTTTAAACCAATTTCCTCTCCTAGCTCTCCCTTCTTCCCCACGGCCTGCCACCATGTCCTCCCACTGTGAGAGGCTTCCAAGCCACCAACTGTCCTTTTCAGTTGGAGGGTTTATGAAGCTAACGGCAGTCCCTCTACAAGCCTGGCATGGGAAGGGAAACTCTGGCTGGTCAGTTGAGTTCCATGGATCCGGATTCAGTCTAAGGCAGGGTGTGGTCCCAGACCTCACTGTGCTGGTGTGCTGCTGCTGAACACACACACACACACACACACACACAGCTGTGCATGAGCGATAATGTAGTTAATGCAGCTTCCCACTGTAAAATCTCAAACCTGGGGGCTGCTGGTGTGATAGCCTCTGAGTCACCCCCAGGCCCCTGTTTCCCAGATGAGAAGCTCAGCTCAGCTCCAGCATTCACAGAGGCTGGCTTCCTAGGGGCAGCAGACATGCCAGGGCCCAGCATGGTCACTGAAGGATGCACATTGTGCAATGGGAACCAGGGGATGGACAAGCATTTCAGTGAGCGAATCTGAAAGCTTCTAGGATGAGGCGAAACTCTTGGTTGGTGACCAAGGGGTAGCCAGACCCAGTAGGAGCTCCAAAGCAAGAGAGTTCACAGTGTTAGGGGACAGCAGACTGTGATGCCCACCTGCGTCGCTCATGGAGTGCACAAGACAAGGCCTGGCAGCAGTGCAAGAATGCAAGCCTGGTGCCCTGACACTGTCTGCCCACAAGTGGGAGACTGCTGGGGGGAGGCCTAAGGGCTGACACCTGGAAGACCCTGTGACCTCCATGCTCTCTGGCCAGGCCTTGCACCAGGACAGTGACCTGTGCACAGCACACAGAGGCAGCCTTGCAGGGACCGCTAGGGTGCAAGATGGGCAGCAAGGTAGCCCTCTGCAGGGCCACTGGCAGGCAGACTGCCACAGAAGCAGAAAGGCTAAGGGGCGTACCGGCATTAGTCCCTCGGAGGCTCCTCTGAAACTGAGCCAGGGATCCCACACCTAGGCAGACAGGCAAGGGTCTGGGGGTAGGGGACTGGTCAGGTGTCAGAGAAATGTAAGAAGGCTGACTCAAGGGCTGGGACTCCAAGATGCGGAGGCAGGTGGCTGACACTAGGGGGCAGGGAGGGGTGGCGAGGACGACGTCCCAGAGCAGGGAACGGCCCAATCTGAAGTGCGGACTTCGTGGGCGCAGAGTGTCCGGCCTCCGGGGCAAGGCGATCCACCACGAGGCCGGCTCCGGAGCCCCTTCCTGGAGGACTCCGGGCAGGAAGAACGGCACACCTGCCCCTTGTGGTGCCCCAGACCCCCAGCCAACCAGGTGGACGGGCCTGGCCCCCAGGTCCCCGGCGGGGCCCGCTCAGGGTGCCTTCCGCCCCGGAAGCGCAGGCCCCTTTCCCCGCACGACAGCAGCCATCTGTGGGCCCTCGCGGCCTGCTCTCCCTCCCGCCCGCGGGTCCCTCCCGGGACCCAGGAGGCAGCCGCTGGGCAGGTGCGCGCCACGGCCCCACCCTGCTTTGCTTCCAGCCACGGACCAGCTTCCGGGGCAGGGGAGCGAGGTGCCGAGGGAAGGGAGGGGGAACAAGGCGGAGCGAGAGGGGAGAGAGGGGAAGTGTGGAGCTTGGGTTTGGGGGAGAAGTGAGGGGAAAGGAAAGGAAGAAAGGGGAGAGGGGGAGGCAAGCGGAGCAAAGAAGGAGGGGGAAGGGGCAGAAGAGGGAGCCCTTGGGGCAAGAGGATGTGGAGGGGAGAGAAGGGGGAAGGAGGATCGCGTCCCTGCCTGTTTCCTGGGCCCAGCCTAGCCCCGGAGGAAATGTTGAAATGTGAAGCGTGCATCTGCCTCCCAGGCCTAAGGAGTCTGAGGCATAGGCTCTACCAGCCCTCCCCACCCCTCTTTCCTGTGTCCCTGTGCCTAACCCCCATCCCCTGTCTTCGTTCCGCATTCCTGTGCCTGCACAGGTCCTGGACTTTGGTTCACACTGAGCCAGGTTAAAGGACCCTGGCCCTTGCTCAAGGCTGTGCATTTTTTGGATGAGGCCACTGTTCACTGAATCACTCTATCTGCTTGGGGGACTTCTGGCTTCCAACCTCAAGCAGAGGGAAGGAAGGAAGGAGTGTGGTAAATACTAGCTGTGGTGGCCTGCACCCATAGCCCACCCCTGGCCTTATTCCTGGGTGCCCCTTACTGGGTGCTTCCCACCTGGGAGAGTCCTTCTGTCCCAGGCCACCTTACTACCTGTAACTTACATACCGACACGTGTTAATACTTGTTAGAGAAAAGGAAAAGAATTCATGAATGGATCCATCACAGGAGAACATCTATGTTGTCCCCCAGCCTCCCTCCCACCACCTCACTTCTAGGTGACCACTGGTAATGGTTGAACGCACACCAACATGGTGGTTATATAATAATTTGCTCTTAATTCAAGGTCAGGATATCATAAGAGGAGCTAATGGATGATGAATATTCACCAAATACCAAACACTGGGCTCAGCACTTTACATGTATGAGCTCAATTTTGTCCTCCTGAAACTCTGTGAGGTTTACTGCTATCATCTCTGCTTTTCAGGTGAGGAGTCTGAGGCACAGAGAGGTTAAGTCGCTTGCTCAGGATCATACAACTACTAATGACAGAGTCAGGATTTAAGCCTGGCTCCAGCACCTGCTTGTTAACAACTAGGCTTTCCTACTTCCCTATGCATACAGTTCCACCAACTGCTTTTCCACTAAGACTATGTTCTTTTCTGCAACAAATGGAAGATTCCTAGCAGAGGAACTGCTGGCTCTGTGCATTTGAGGGTTTGATAGAAACTAACAGAACGTTTGCTCTGAAGCCGAGGCCGCCGTACACCCAGCCTACGGGTCCAAGTTCTGCACTTAACCTCCCCAACCCCAACACATAAATGAGCACACTTGGTCCCCCTCAGGCCAGCAGATAGGGAAAAGGGATGCCCGCAGATCAGGGTCCTGGAAGCAGCTGTAGTGACATTTGGGCAGAGCATTCCAGGGTGCTGGGTATCCAGAGCCAGGTCTAGAAGAGGGTATGCCGTGGTGGTGTTAGTGGCATTGCCTGGCTGTGGCCTGGTCCAGGTGTGGCATCAGTGTCCCATGGACCCGTGTCCCATGGTGGCCATAGTGTCTGAACAAGCCTGCCTCTACTACCTTTGGTCTGCAGAGGCCTCTTGACCCCTGCTCATTTTCCCAGCCTGTTCCTCTAGCATCCTTCAGATTATAGGAGCGCTCTTCAAAATAAAATCCATTTTTATTTAGGGGCACCTGGGTGGCTCAGTCAATGAAGCGACTGACTTTGGCTCAGGTCACGATCTCATGGTTCATGAGTTTAAACCCCACATCGGGCTTTGCGCTGATAGCGCAGAGCCTGCTTCATATTCCCTGTTCCCTCTTTCTCAGCCCCACCTTTGCTCTCTCTCACTCTCAAAAGTAAATAAATAAACATTTTTTTAAAAAAAGGAAAAAGAGACTTAAAAAAAAACATTTTTATTTAAAGCAGCTTTGCTGTAGACTAAGAACCCTCCTGATTGATACATATGACTGGTTATTGGTAAACTTTAAAATTTTTGGCAGTCTGATAGGAAAAAGAAAATAAGGAAAGGAAAAGTGTTTCATGGATTAATTGATATTCCTTTTTTAATAGTTTAAAAAAATGAACTGTGAGATCATGACCTGAGCCAAAGTCAGATGCTTAACCGACTGAGCCACTCAGGAGCCCCAATATTCCTTTTTTTAAAAAAATATTTTTTGGGACCCCTTGGGCGGCTCAGTTGGTTGAGTGTCTGACTTCGGCTCAGGTCATGATCTCAGTTTGTGGGTTTGAGCCCCGCGTCGGACTCTGTGCTGACAGCTCAGAGCCTGGAGCCTGCTTTGGATTCTGTGTTTCCCTCTCTCTGCCCCTTCCCTGCTCACCTCTGTCTCTCTGTCTCTCAAAAATGAATAAACATTAAAAAATCTTTTATTTATTTATTTATTTATTTATTTTAGAGAGAGAGAGAGAGAGATTGCAAGCATGCATAGGGGAGGGGCAGGGATACAGGGAGTGAGAGAGAGAAATTCAGTGGGCTCTACTGAGTGTGGAGCCCAACACAGGGCTCAATCCCACAACCCTGGGATCCTGACCTGAGACAAAATCAAGAGTCAGAATGCTTAACAGGGTGAACTGAGCCACCCAAGTGCCCCATATTTCCTTATTATAGGAAGGTGGGAGTGGAAACTGCTCACTTCAGGTAAAATCCATTCTCTCCTAGTATAACAAAGGTTGGTTGGCCAGGTGCTGAGCCGCACTACATTTCCCAGGCTGCCTTGCAGTTAGGTATGTCCTCATGACCATAATTCTCACCAACAGACCTGTAATAGAAGCCTGTTCTTTGTCTGCCCAGCTCTGCAAAGAGTGGGTGTGTCCTCTTCAAACTGCCTAGAATCTGGCTGTGGCAGCAGCCCAGCTATGACAGAGCAACGCCCTACTGGAGGGTGACAACTTGAGGAAAGGAGCCTGGGGGGCTGACTGACCCTGAGGAACAGAACAGAACTGTAATCTGAGAAAGAAATGAGATGATTACTTTTTTAGTGTCAACTTAGCTGAGCCACTGAAGCCCAGATATTTGGTTAAACATTATTCTAGATGTTGGGGGTGAAGGTATTTTATAAGTGAGATTAACATTTAAGTTAGTAGTCTTTGAGTAGAGCAGATTATTCGAGATAGTGTGGGTGGGCCCTATCCTTTCAACTGAAGGCCTCCAGAGCAAAAAACGCGAGACACCTTCTGAGCAAGAAGGAACTCAGCAAGTAGACTGCCTTCAGACTCAAATGGCAACATCGACTCTTCCCTGGGATCTCCGGCAGCCTTCCCTGAGGACTGGACTTCCCAACCTCTACAATCACAAGAGTCAATTCTTTAAAATTCTTTAAAATCTCTCTCTGCAAACACACACACACACACACACACACACACACACACACATACACACACACACCCCTATACCTTCAGGTTCTTTGACTTCTTAATATGACTCTTCAAGAATTTTAGCCTTTAGACTGTTATTTATGTTGTAAATATTTTCTTTTTTTTAAATCATTTTTTAAAATTTAGTTTAATTTTTTTGTTGAGAGAGAGCATGCGCATGAAAGCGGGAGAGGGGCAGAGAGAGAGAGAGAGAGAGAGAGAGAGAGAGGGAGAATCACAGGACCATGAGATCACGACCTGAACTGAAATCAAGAGTCAGGCACTTAACCGACTGAGACACTCAGGTGCCCTGCAAATATTTTCTCCTTGACAATCACTTGTCTTGTCATTTTGTTTGGGTGGCTTTCATCTTAGAGAATGTATTGGCTTCACCTCTCGATGCTTGTGATAGAAACCCAACTCAATCCAATATAATACAGAGAGGTGCTTGCCGAGGAACTCCTATGTCTGCCTCCTTTTAAAACGGAGCATTCCCACAGGAAACAATACATCTCTTAATTTACGTTCCTTTATATAATTTAAAATCTCCTTCATGCACATCCTCCAAAATTTTGGGTAGGTCCGGACCTTCATTATTTGTGAGTTTTGGTGCCATTGCAAATGCTATTTCCTATCTGATTATTAATGGTTTATAGGAAAAGCACTGATTCTATGTGCTTACTCTATGCCCACTTGCCATCTGATGGATTCTTATGTCTTGTTGAACCTCTCTGATGATATTAGTTATACTTATTTTTATGTTCTTTTCTGATTCCTGTGTTACCTTCTCTTCCCCAGGGTCTGTCTGGTTCTTCCTTGGCGAGTTGTGGGTTTCCTTCAAATATATGGGATTCCTGGTTGTCTGATCTCATTTGCAAATGAGTGTCAGGATGATGGTTCTTAAAGTGTAGTCTGTGGACCCGTGAGGGTTTTTGGGACTCTTTCAGGGAGTCCACAAAGCAAAAAACTAATAGAAATAAAAAGACATTTTTCTTTCTCATGAGCATTCAATGGCATTTTCCAGAGTCTAGATAATGTGTGATATCATAACAGATTGAAGTCAGAAGCAGGTGTGAAAATCCAGCTGTCTATTAAGCCAGACATTGGTGAGATTTTCAAAAATATAAAATAATGTCACTCATCTTACTAAATAAACTATTCTTAGACAAAGATAGCTATTTTCACAAATGTTATGTTATTTGTGCTAACATGTATTGGCTTTATTATCATCGAAAAATAAAGATTTAAAATTTTTCTGCATTCTGATTTCTTACAGTAGATATCAATAGGTTTTCCCCCTAGAGTAGGCCTCTCTGGGGCTCTCAAGCATTTTTAAGAGGGTAAAGGAGTCCTAAGTGCAGCATGTATGGAAACTGCTGGTCTTGACAGATCATTCTTGCTTTGTGGGGTATATCTTGAAACAGAAGAAAACCTCCCTCCTGTAAGGGACTGTTCACTCTGGTCACAGCAACCCTGGCACCGCTGGGCACTTGGGGTCATGAAGGCGGGCATGGAAGTACAGGGACAAAGTGCCTTCACAGGCCTCTGATCTGAGGCCACTCTGTCTCTGACTGTGGCTGTGGTTACCTGCGCAGGGTCCTGCTTCTCTCTCTGGGGGTGCCGTTTGCAACAATCTGCCTTAATTTTTAAAGTTTATTTTATTTTATTATTTTGAGAGAGAGAGACAACACAAGCAAGGGAGGGGCAGAGAGAGAGAGGGAGGGAGAAAGAATCCCAAGCAGGCTCTGCACTGTTGGCCCAGAGCCTGATGAGGGGCTCGAACTCACAAACCATGAGATTAAGACCTGAGCCGAGATCAAGAGTTGGGCGCTTAACTGCTTGACTGACTGAACCACCCCGGTGCCCCTGCCTTCAGTATTAAAACTGCACCCTGACTCTATGTTTGCACTGGCCCAGCTGCTTGGGGAATCCTTGAAGTAATTACCTTATCAATATCCCATGACTCATTTCTTCCCCATGCCACCACTTTTCCCATTTCTAGACAGGGGTGAGGGTGGGGTGTTGCCTTTTAGGATGGTTTCCCATTTGCTTGCTATTGGGGCTCCTCTGATTTGTTGGGTTTCCCCACTACTCTGAGCTCATCTGCTTTCTAGCTTCCGGAAATTCTCCAGTGTTCTGGTCTGGGGATAGCACATTTCCTAGTTTTCCAGGGCTTCTAAGTATTTGTTTTTATATTTATTCTGGTATTTCAGAGGATCTGGGCAGGGAGGAGAAGTACCTGGATGTGGAAAATCAGATATCTTGAACCCAGTGTAAACAATGTTTAAATGAATGAACGAATGAATGAGCAAAGGGCTCTGTGTCTAGGCAAAACGGGAAGGAGGGGACCGGTGTTTGTACCGTTAAAAATGATTGAAGACAATTTAGGTGATACAAACTTTGTTTACCGCTTCATGAAATGGTCAGTCTCTGTTCCCAAGGATCCAGAGAACTAAAAAATGGGACAGAAGGCAGGACACTTTCATAGGATAGAGAATAAAGAACAGGGAAGTTTAAGTATGGAGCCCAGAGCTGGCTGGGCATTTGGGGACTGGCTGACCAGATACATTGCGTTTCTGGTCACGCAGAGCTTTTTTAGTTATCTACGGTTGGGTTTGACAATGAGGCACCTCCAGCAGGAGTAGCTCCATCTTGGGGCTAGGAAGCTAGTGCAACTTTACACATCTTCCTCCAAGACAAGGTTGCTGCAAAGGTGGACCGCTTAGACATGGAGACCGATCTGTGTGAGAGCACCTGGGCATCGTGGGAGGCCAGGGTGGACTGTTCCAGCTGTCCTGAGGAGCTCGGCATCAGTGGAAATGCCACTAGAGGTCTGAGGGAAATACACAGAGTGTTGTGGCTGATGCCCCTTCCTTGGGGTTTAATCCACATGAGGTTGAAGTCCTGGGGGCGTACGTAACTGCTAGGAAGAAGGCAAAGAACATGATGCCCACGCTGTGTTCCAACCCAGACTCCTCAGGCCCATGTCTCCTGGGCACTGGGCCCAAAGTGAAGAGGGGGCGCTGGGAGGCATCCCGGAGGGAGATGCATCAGACTGTGTGTGGGGGGGGATGCTGTGGGCAGTCTTGGGAGCTTGGAGAGCACAGCCCTTCCTCCCTGCCTTGGGCCTGCCTGGCTGATAACATCATCAAGTGGGTCGTGGTCACCTTCTCAAGAAAAGCACGCCCTTTAAAGATGTGGTCCCGACAGCTACAGGGGGTGGCTGGGTGGGCGGGGTGACCCTAGAGCAAATTGGGAGAAGGAAACTCAGCTCAACTCCCATTTTATTTAAAAGAAAATACTTCCCTCCAGAAGCAGGGGCTGAGTTATGTGCCTTGGCAAACACACAAAACCAAAGCAAACCCTGCAGGGCTTCTCTGGAAAGTCTGGCCACACCCTCCGGATATGGGAAAGGCTTTCTTCTCTATTTCAAATGACCCTGTTTTGCCTTTTTTAGATGCAAATGTTTATTTGGTCTGACTCTCAAATGCCTCAGTGCAGCTGAAATAATTTAAAGCAGCTCTGTAAGGAGCTACCACTTCCCGACCTTCTAAACTGGAACCCTTTTTCTGGGGCCACACAGGGATGGGCAGGGCCCCTGAGGGGCAGCACCAGGCCCTCCCCAGCCAGGCCAGCACAGGCTGGTCACTCTGTGTAAGGACCCCAGAGTCATGTAAAGGTGGGCGCTTCTGGAGATCAAGCAGTGAGGGCCCAGGAGCCAGCAATTGTCAAGGACCTGATAAATGCCTGTTACCACCCCTGGGAGAGGAGTGACGGGACTCGCCTTTCAAAGCTACCAGGTGCAATTTGACTTTTTACCCCAAATCCTAGAGTATCCTGCAGATGGAGAAGGGGCGGATCGGGACCTTGTGATACAGGTAAATCCTAGAGGGACAGGATGGGTAGAAGTCTGTGACAGAAATCTATCCTTCTGTGAAGCGTTGCTATGAAGATTAAATTAGTGAAATGCCTAGAAAATATTCCAGTTGAGTACACGTGTGTGTGTATGAGTTGGCTGGTGGATGGGCCCAGCTCTTTCCTACTGAATGGTGTTTGCTGGTGTGAGGATTCACGTGGGTCTAGACAAGGGGTGGAGACTTCCAATGTCAGGGGTTGTCACAGCATTATGCCCATTTTATGGATGTGAAAACCGAGCCTCAGAGCTGTTAAGTCAGAATTGGAGCCAGAGCCCAACAGCTGGCAAGAGCCTGATGGGGTGCCTGATGGCACCCCAGCCCTGCCAAGTCTGGGTCTCAGAAGTGCATTTGCAGGGGGGGGCAGCCTGGGCTTTTGTCCTCTGTCCTGTGTCACCTGCTGCCTCTTACCTCAGGCCCCTTGCACATGCCTTTTCCTCTTGCTGTGGGCCTTCCCTCCCCATGTTCCGGGCAACTCCTACTCCTGGTCAATGCTCACTGTGTGTGTTGCTTCTGCTGACCAAGTGCAGCCCCTGCAAGGTGTCATGATGCCCGCCCTCTGTGAACACTGGCCTCCACAGGCATGTGCTGTATGCCCGTTTGCTCACTCACCAGCACCTGTTGCAGGTTCTGGCACAGAGTAGCTGTTTGAATGTGAATGGTGGTAACCTGCGGGGGAGGCTGGAGCAGGCTTGGATGGGAAGGCCAGGGAACAGGAAGCTGGGGCTGGCTCTAGCACTTTCCACCTTCCGGCCTTCTAGAAGGGAGTGTGGTAAACTACCTGCTTGGCCTTCCCCTTCACACTGTGCTACTGCCTTTCCTCAGGCTGGGCACCTTGAAGATGGCCTGGACCCCAGTCCCCTGCTCTGGGACTGTCATGCTTGTGATAGAGAGGACATGTTTAGGGGACATGACCCCAGGGTACAGAGCTGTGGTCCAGATACCCCTCCAGGTGGTAACTTTCCTGTCTTGGGAACTTCACTTTATGGAGACACCTTGGTTCATTGTGGTGCTTTAAAAGGCGCTGTCTGGGGATGAAGGCCCACAAGAAGGATGAGGGAGATTGAAGGTCTGGGAGGCAGGGCTTCTCACTGGTCTGCCTGGCTTGTCCTCTGGCTTGCCAGAGGAGGCCAGGTGGACATTCACAGCGCGGGGCTGCCAAACACATATGGGATTCTAGAATGTGGTGAAGGTGACCTCTCAACCCATAGGAAAAAGGTGGATTCTTCAATACATCATGCTGGGACAACCAGCTAGCCATCTGGAAAAAAATAAAATTGAGTACCCAGTTCCTATTGTTACTAAAATGAATTCCAGAGGGATCTGGGTGGATCGAAGATTTAAATATAAGAAAATGGAAACCATAAAAATACCAGAAGAAAATGAGAAAACCGTTTATAATGTTGGAGTGGGTGACCTTGTTGATTTTGTTACAAAATACTGAGGCTGTAAACAGCGTAATGGATTTACTCTACCAGATAAGAGCCAGCTGTTTCTGAAAGGCAGAAAACATCCTGATGAAAGGAAAAAGGCAAATGATAAACTGAGAATATAAATATGGCACCTCCTTAAAATGGAATTATCATGCGATCATGAAAAAGAACAAGGTATATTTATGTCTATGACATGAACAGAGTATCATATGAATAATAACATATGCAACTCTGTCACTAGCCAAGGGCTGCTATAAATCAATAAGAGAAAAAATCTGACTGCTGAATTGAGAAACAGGCAATGAGTAGAAATCCTTGACACGAAATGACTGCTTCTAAACATTTGAAAGTATGCTTAATCGCACTTAGAATAAAAGAAATGGAAATGGAAATGACAGTGAAGCCCAGCTCGACATCTATGAGACTGGAAATTTCCAACCTTTGATAAGGTGTGTGTGAGTGAGCAGGACGGACAAGCTCCATGCGGGAATTTGGGCACATCCATCAGGATTAGAAACACTCCACGCAGCCAGCCTACATTAGGACTCTGTCGTGCAGGTGATCTCTCACACATTTGCGAGGACGTTTACCACAGAGGCTCATGGAAGCGTTCTCTGTGATTGCAAAGGAGGGAAACTACTTAAATACTATCAACAGTAATATTAATTAATTAAGTCACAGTGCATCCTCTGGAATTACATGCATTTTTGGTAAAAAGGTCTTTTTAGGTTTATGGTATGGAGCATGCTTCATAGTATATTGTTTCATGAAAAAGTATGTGCATGGAATTCACTCATGTGTGTGTGTGTGTATGTAGAAGCATGAAATTTAATTCCTGAAAGGGTACGCAAAACACGGAAGTTGGCACCATGAGTTTCCTCTGATGTTATTGACTGAATGTGTCCCCCCAAAATTCATATGTTGAACCTTCAATGTGAGGGTATTAGGAGGTGGGGGCATTTGGGAGGTGACTAGTTATGAGGACAGAGCCCCCATGAATGGGATAATTGTCCTCACAGAAGAGATCCCAGAGAACTCACTGGACCTTCTGTCTTGTGAGGACGCGGCCAGAAGTCGTCTGTGTGCAACTTGGAAGAGGGCACGCATCAGAACCAGACTCTGCAGATTTGCAGCCTCCAGAACTGTGAGCAGTAAATGCCTGTGATATTTCGTTACAGCAGCCCAAGAGGACGGAGACATCTAGACAAGGGGCCTGGTATCTGGGACAGGTGGTGGGAGACTAATTTCCCTTCCTCCCTCCCTTCCACCTTCCTTTCCTTCTTTCTTTCCCTTCTTCTTTCTTTCCTCCCTCTCTCCCTTTCCCTCTCCTTCCTTCCTTCCTTCCCTCCCTCCCACCCCCTTCCTTCCTCCCTTCCCTCCCTTCTTCCTTCCTCCCTCCTTCCTTCCTTCTTTCCTTTCCTTCTTTCTTCCTTCCTTCTTCCCTCCCTTCCTCTCATCCTCCTTTCCTCCACTCCCTCCTTTCCTCTCTTCCTCCTTCTTTCCTTCTTCCCTCCCTCCTTCCTTCCTCCTTCCCTCCCTTCCTTGCTTTCTTTCTTCCCTCCCTCCTTCCTTCCTCCCTTCCTTGCTTCCTTCATCCCTCCCTCCCCTCCTATCTGACTTTGTTCCTTCCCTCCTCCCTCCTTCCTTTCTCTCTCCTTCCTTCCTGTTCTTGGTTCACACCTGCGTAAAGTGTATTTTCAGTTTCTAAACCATCAAAGCCATGCCTCTGGGAGGCCACCACCCAGCCCTAGCTCCACTTCTGCCTGCTGCTGGCTGGAAGTGGGGTCTACCCTGCTGTTCCCCCCTGGTGGAGGTCTCCCTTACCCACCCTAGAAAGGTTACTAAATGACACAGTGCCCCACCAGGAAAGAGTAGCTGAGAGAGGGCCTGCCAGATTGCACACACTCTCACTGTTGACTTATTTTCTCACCATTCCTAAGCACAGGTACTTACCTGGAGCATTACTGATGCCCTCGAGTGAACAATAACTGGGGTCAGGGTCCACTTGAGACATACAGTGGGTTAATGATGGTGTCTCAGGTCCACTGCTATCCACTTCACAGGTGGAGTACAGAGGTGGAGGCTCCAGCCCCTGCTTGTAGGCGTCTTACCAGCCCAATCTGACCTGATTGGGCCTTTCTTCACTTCCTGCCCCTCCAGGAATCCATAAGGGTGTCCTGGAGGGCTCTGCATCTCCGGTGTGCAGTGGGTCAGCCAAGATTCCCTTCCAGAAGGCACTTCTCCCTGTAGCTCTCTTGTCACCAGCTGTCCTATGCCCTCTTACCCCAGGTGGGATCTCAGTGGCATCAGGTCCTTCTTCCCTTAGATTTGCCCCCTCACCACCTCTTTTCCCTCCTGCTCCCCTGATCCATTCCCTTGCCTGGGAAGCAAAGGTCTTGCTGTTCCACCTTCCATAATACTGTCCCCTTGGGAGAAGCAGGGGACTATAACTAACACATATTCATTAAGTTTGTACTCTTCTAAGTAAACATCTGACAATGCCCAGGTCATCAAGTGAAATGCCCCAAAGCTTAATGGCTTCCCTGAAAATCCAGCTGAAATACGTGTGCCCACAGTGACTGTGTGATCTAAGATGGCCCTGTCCATGTGTCCGGCCAGATTCCTGGGCATTTGAGGTTTCAGGCAAGACTTTATGTCCTGACTACCGTGCCAGGGACCTGGATCACAGCAGCAGGCTTGGCTTCTTGGCTTTTCATGTCATGGTCCCTGTGCCTATCCTCTGCCAGGAGCCTGCCTCAGCAGAAAGGAGGCCCCCTGGCTTCAAGGGTTAAACCCCAACAGCACAGCAGAGGCCTCACAGCAAGACTTAACCTTCCCTCGCATGGTGAACACTCACACCTTTATCATTCTGGTAATAATTCCTACTAAAGTCAGGCATGATTTCTAAGGTGGATAAAAGTATTTGAAAGTGGGCAGGCAGATGGCATAGAGATGCTCACCCTGCTCTCAAACTGTCGTCAGCCTGCACGGGTTTCAGCTGCCATCGCACAGGATTATAGTTGTTATTTTGCATTTGTGCACATTTCTGTTCGTGGGTTGGAGGGAAGGGGCTGAGTAAAGCTGCAGGAAGGACATGAAACAGCCAAGTTCATATGTCTCTCGGTGTCATGCTTGGCTGGTGACTGGATCCTGCATGGATTGGCAGAGGCTGGGAGCACGTGGAAGGGAACAGCTTTCCCTGGCTCTGCACACGCAGCATGAGCACTTCAGATCATCCCTGGGCTTGGCTCCTCTTCCTGGGCCTGTGTGGGCTGTAAAACAGAACACGCACTAGGGGACAGAGCTTGCTCACAGGGCTGTTCTGACAATTCCCATCATAATAGTGATGGCACCACCATCAACTCATTTATCCTTTGCAGCAACCCTGGGGCTGGAAACCACTGCTATCCCCATTTTCCTGACAAGTAGATTGAGAGGTTAGAGCAGTGGATAGGAGGGAGCCAGGATCTGAGGACCTGAGGGGTCGGGAAACTCTGGTTCCTCAAAGGAACACAGAAGCCGGGGTAATAAGAGGCTAATGGAACTACAGGAAGTGGGATGAAGTAGGGATGCAGGAAGAGAGATGAAGTAGGGATGCTGGAAGCAAGAAAAGAGAGGTTGATCCAAACTCTGCCTAGGAAGCCAGTTGGATCCAGGGACCTTCCACTGTAATCTCCAGACAAGACTGGAGGTTTCTTCTTTGAAGAAATTGGAGAGGAGTGGCTCTGGGTAAGGGATCACAGGGATAGCAGAAAGCAGGAGTGAGATTCTTGGCTGGAAAGGGGTTGGGATATAAGAAGAAAGACTTCACACTAACTGAGAAGACCCCCAAGAGCCCCTCCCACACTCTATCCCCTGGAAGTTGGCCGCATGATCTATGTGCCCCAGGCAGGACACATGTCCCTAGGAAAAGACCTAAAAATGCTTACATGTGAGGATGCCTGACAAAGAAATCTGCTCCATATACCAGTCTAATTCTTTCCTCCCCCAAAATTTTCAAAGAGCTCTTCAGTGCTTCACTCTCAGCTATGAACAGATTGCCAAGGATCCCTCAACATGTGAATGATGCTGCCAGCATGGATTTCAACAAACAACAAACAAAAGAAAGGCATTCAGAGGAGTGAGAGAGAAGGGGGCAGTTTCAAAATGAAGCTCCTATCATTAATCTTCTCAGAGAGATGACGGAGATATTACATCCAAGAGACAAAATCAGTATTCTATAAAGAATAGGTCATCAGAGCATGAGAAAGAGGGTTTCTAATAGATGAGATAGAAGATGGAGTCAAGGAAATCTCTCTAAAAAAGGGCAAAGAGATTGACAATAAGAGAAGAACTACAACTAGAAGGTACGTCCAGATAACTCAGTGTCCTACTAATTTGATTAACAAAAAGAGAGAATGAGAAAACAAAGATATTTCACAGAAATAATATGAGAAAATAATATGAGAAAATCCAAAGGGTAGACCCTTCACACAGAAATAGATCAGCAAACACCAGGATGATGAACTTTTAAAATTCCACCCCAAGGTATAGCCTCATGAAATACGAAAGCATCAAGGATCAAGAGAAAATCCTACAAACTGGGGATTGTGAGGAGGGGCATAGAAAACATACAAAGGTTTCAGACCTGGAATGATGGTAGACTTTACAATGGTAGCACTGGAAAATAGAAGACAATGGAATTATACCTTTGAAATTTTGATGGAATATTACTTCCAACTTAGATTTCTACATCAAGCCCAATTATATTTCATATATGAAGTGGTATCAAAGTATTTCTAGGCATGCAATATCTTTTTTTTTAATTTTTATGTTTATTTTATTTTTGAAAGAGAGAGAGACAGAGTATGAGTAGAGGAGGGTCAGAGAGAGAGGGAGACACAGAATCCAAAGCAGGCTCCAGGCTCTTCAGCACATAGCCCAACATAGGGCTTGAACCCACAAATGACAAGATCATGACCTAAGCCAAAGTTGACACTCAACTGACTGAGCCACCCAGGTGCCCCTAAGCATGCAACATCTTTAAAGCTTTTACCTTCTATATATTCTTTCTCAGAAAGATGCTGGAGGATGTTCTCCAGCAAAATGAGCATGTAAACCAAGAAAGAGGAAGACCTGGAGGGCAAGAAGTGAGGGACCCAGCCTGATGGAGAGGCTAAGAGAAACCGCAGGTAACAATTTGTACCACAGACCAAGAGAGCAACTGCTTTTATCTGAACAGATCAGAGAAGGAGGGGAACTACCAGATTATCTGATATGTTAGGGCATTTGAAACAACCGTTAATAGGCATTTGATGAAAATATAAAATATTTGGGGTAAAGTTAGCCATTAGGGCACTGAAAATAGTAAAAGGGTAAATTTATCTCTGATGTGGAGGGCTAGATTATAGGAAAGGAATATATTTATTACACACTGTTTGGCTGTGCAATTAGCGATAGTCCTGATAATATTAACATGCGCCATTAATTTAACCAAAAATTCTAATATTTAGATATATTAGGATGATGGGTGCAGGAGGAAGGTGGGAGCACAGTGGATTACAAGTGTCAAATCCCCAACAATTATAATAGAAACTTGAAAAATATTGTCAAAATATAATAATTTTAAAATAGGCATATTTCCTTACTCTTTCAGAAACAAATAAAAAAATAAATGAAGGCAGTGCCCTGAGAGTGGAACTGTGGGATGAGACAGAACAGAAGAGATTGGCTGCATTTCACTGGTGCTGGGACAAAGGGATGATTTCATGATTAGACTAAGAGAGTGATGGTCCTCAGGTAGTATGGAGAAAGAAAGTTGTGGAACAGCCCCCTTTAGCAGGTTTAGAAGGATGGAGGGGAGAGAAGTTTGGCTGAGCACCTCCCTCTTTATAGGAAATGAGACTGAGTCAGTGTGGGGGAGGAGGAGGCAAGGTCAAGTTTCCTTTTCAGGCCAGGGGTCAGAACTAGGACATTTCCTGGGGTCATCTGGCACCCAGGTCTCTGTGGTCTTGCCCTTTTCTCTGTCTTGATCTACACTGGCCTCTCTTGGTGACTTTTGCTGAGTCAGGGCCAGAGGGTTGGTATTCTGGAGGATGGGAGCTGGTGAGGAGCAGAAAGATGGGAAGGAGAAAGAAGAGCAGACTGCTGGAAGCAGCTATGAGGGAGGCCGGACTTCCAGCCCTGACTCAGCACGGCCAAGAGAGGGAGGTGTATCTGGCTTGAGTATGAGTTATCTATTGCTCCATAACAATAACCACAAAACTGAACAGCTTAAAACAACAAACGCGGGGGCACCTGGGTGGCTCAACTGGTTGAACGTCCGACTTCATCTCATATCTCACAGTCTGTGGGTTCAAGCCCATGTCGGACTCTGTACTGACAGTTCAGAGCCTGGAGCCTGCTTCGGATCTTGTGTCTCCCTCTCTCTCTGCCCCTCCCCTGCTTATACTATGTCTCTCTGTCTCAAAAATAAACATTAAAAAACAAAAAAACAACAAACATGCAGCATTGCACAATTCTGGGAAATGCTCAGATGGCTATTGTGGTTCAAGGGCTCTCAAGGTTGAAGTCATGGTGCTGCCCAGGGCAGTGGTCTCTGGAGGCTTGATGGGGGCTGGAGGATGTGCTGTCCAGCTCACTCACACATGGCTGTTGGTGGGAGGTTTCAGTTCCTCACCACAGAGGCATCTCCAAATGGCTGCTCATAACAGGGCTTCTCCAAGAGCAAGTGATTCCAGAGAGACAGAGGCAAAGACAGACAGACAGACAGAGACATAGAGACAGACAAACAGCTCAACCAAGAAGGAAGCCACAGCGCCTTTTATGACCTAATCTCAGAAAAGTCACACCATCACTCTGCCATATTCTGTGGGTCCCTGGTACAGTGTGGAGGAATTCTATACAAGTGTGTGCATGGCAGGAGGTGGGAACTTCGGGTGCCATCATGGAGACTGCTTCCTCAGGTGGTAATGGGAGATGCATTGGTTGGGTTCCTACTGTGCGGGAGAGTCTGTGCATTTGGCTGTGGCTGTGGAGGAGACACCTGCTCCCAAAGAATGTATGCTTTTAGTGGAATTCCAATTCTCTCTCTCCCCCTGCCCAACCCTAATTTTCATAACAGGACCATCAGCTTACATCTACGTCACCCTTTTCAGCCTTATCTCATTCACATTCCTTATTAAAAGTCTCATGGTACCTCTGTGCTATAAGTTTGGCATGCTTTATTAATTGTTTGTTGGATGAAAAAATTGAGGTGCACAGAGATAGGCCCAATAGTGGCCGAAGGCTTGGCCTGAACAATGACCGCAGGAGTGGGTGAACAATGAAGACAGCTGGAGCTGAGGGTTCCCCAGGCACTCATGTCTGGTAGTTGCTTTCCTATTCATGTCCTTATCCAAGGTTCTGGGGACAGGACAGTGAAGAGAAAAGCCTTAGTCTCTGTCCTGGGGAGCTTATGGTCCAGGAGAGGGGATGGACATTAGTCCAAATGTCTCACAGATAAATATACAATTACAAGTGAAAAACACAGATATGAGAGAAAATGCAGAGGAAATGAGATAACAGGGAGTCTGACTTGGCTGAGGGCCCAGGAAGTACCTCTGAGGAGAAAGACAGGGAGCAGGGGATAATTCCTGGTTGTCACTAGGATCAGAGAACAAAAGAAGGCCCAAACCTCTCATTTATGTTCAGGCTAATATTAGCGTGAGAGACGTGCGAATAATTTTTTTTTCACAAATATTGTTAATACTTAAGGGTAAGGAGTAAAAACTTGAACCCTAAATTAAAAAATAAAGACAACCTTTGGTGATGTATTTCTGCACCAGGCAAGGTGTCTTCTTATAGGAACAGCAGAATCACCCAGAAACAAGTGTCTAATTATAGCAGTGCCATCTGTGGCACTAAAATAAGGATGATTATCAACACTATCTTTCAGGTTTTTCACTAAGTCAGAACAATTTGCTAAAAATAATCTGTACTGTATCCGCAACGCCCCCAGACAATGTGTGTTTTGCCATCACCACGGCCTGCTTGCTCCCCACAGGCCTGGAGACCAACAGGGAGTGTTAAGCCTTGCTGGCAGCGTGTTCTTTGTTGGCTGGTTTTCATCCTGAGCTTTGTCACGGTGACAGTGGAAGATGGGATGGAGGTCTTGAATGGAGAAAGCTGGGCTCATCTCCCAAGAGCCTCCCAGGCATTTTAGGGCTCAGAGCCCAAGGTCAGGTCTTCGGTTCCTGGAATCCTATAGGGTCCAGGGAGGCTACCCCTCTCCCTCCCCCCCTTCCTCCTCCTTCTCTCTCTCTCTCTCTCTCTCTCACACACACACACACACACACACACAAACACACATATACACACACGCGCACACGCACACACACACATGCACACACACAGTGCCATAAAAAGGGCAAAATTAACGAAGCCAGACATCGATTTGCTTGTTTTTCACGGGGAAGTTCCCTTCTGGGTCTGGACACTCAGGTCTCCCATCCAGGGTGCATCTTCTTGGGGTCTTGCAGTCAAGTCTGCAGGGTCATAAAGAGGCCCAGTGAATGTGGATACTGAGCTCAGAAAGGCAAGTAGAGTGATCACGACATTTCATGCCAATCACAGGGCCACGGTTGGGCTGTACAGAATCTTTGTGTGAATTAGAAAAAGACGACCTCTTTTTCTAAAGGGACCCAGTGAAGAGAGCAGGACATGCACTGGACTTCAGAACTCACTTGCCTTCTGGGCCACGAGCCTTTGAGTAGTGTGCAACCTGCACAAATGTTTATGCCCTTCTGTGGTTACTATGGGCAGAAGAATTCATTCATTCCCCCACAGCACCACTGGCCTCTTTGAGCCAGAAGAGCCCCTGCTTCAGACTCACGGACTCTTTTCCCTGAACAGAACATGATGGATAAAACCAATGCTTCCCTTTGGATTTCATTAGGACCTAGGCAATGCTGATTAAATTGATTTTTAAGTTTATTTGTAACCATGTCCTCCTTAGCATTTCCAGGAGGAGCTGAGGGTTGATTAGGGTGGGTGGTAGGTTGAGTAAAAAGAGTTCTGGACTTCCCACCCCTACTTCAATCAGGAGAGCTCTTTTTTTTTTTCCTGCCTTACTTATTGGATTGTTATGTAAGATTTACTTTGCGAAAAGGATTTCACAGAAAAATTGCCTGAGCTAATATTTCCACTCAGGGAAAATATCTTTGAAGAATGAGAGTAGTGAAAACCTGAAAGAAATGGATAAATTCCTAGAAAAATACCACCTCTCAAGACTGAATCATGATGAAGTAGAAAATCTAAATAGACTACCAGTAAGGAGATTGAATCGGTAATCAAAAACTTCCCAACAAACAAAAGTCCAGGACAGATGGCTTCTCTGGTGAATTCTAGTAAACATTCATAGAAGAATTAATCCCAATGTTCTCAAACTCTTCCAAAAAATAATAGAAGGGGGAACTCTTCCATCTTACAAGGGCAGCATTACCCTGATACCAAAACCAGACAAGGATGCCACAAGAAAAGAAAGTTACAGGCCAATATCCCTGATACTCATAGATGCAAAAATCCTCAACAAAATATTAGCAAACCAAATTCAACAGTACATTAAAAAGATCACATAGTATAATCAAGTGGGATTTATTCCAGGGATGCAAGGATGGTTTCACATTTTCAAACCAGTCAGTGTGATATACCATATTAACAAAATGAAGGATAAAATCATAATCATCTCAACAGATGTAAAAAAGGCATTTGACAAAATTTAACATCCATTTATGGTAAAAACTCTCAACAAAGCAAATGTGGAAGGAATGTATCTCAATGTAGTTAAGACCATATATGACAAGCTCACTGCTAACATAATGTTCAATGATAGAAACCTGAAAGTATTTTCTCTAAGGTCAGGAACAAGACCAGGATGTCCCCTCTTACCACTTTCATTAAATATAGTATTGGAAGGGCATCTGGGTGGCTCAGTTGGCTAAGTATCTGACACTTGACTTCGGCTCAGGTCATGATCTCATTGTTCATGAGTTCTGGCCCTGCATTGGGTTCTGCACTGACAGTGTGGAGCCTGCTTGGGATTCTCTCTCTCTCTCTGTCTCTCTCTCTCTCTCTCTGTTTGTCTGTCTCTGCTCACCCCTCCCCACTGCATGATCTTTCTCAAAGTAAATAGGTAAACTTAAAAAAAAAACGACCCCAAAACATAGTAATGGAAGTCTCAGACACAGCAATTAAGCAAGAAAAAGAAACAAAAGGCATCCAAAGTGAAATGGAAGATGTAAAACTGTCACTATTTTCAGATAACATATCTAGAAAACCATAAAGGCTTCATCAGAAAACTACTAGAACAAATGCATGAATTCAGTGAAGTTGCAGTACACAAAATTAGCACACAAAAGTCTGCTGCATTTTTACACATTAATAATGAACTATCAGAGAGAGAAACTAGGAATGCAATTTACAATTGCATCATAAAGAATAAAATACCTAGGAGTAAATTTAACCAAGGTGAAAGACCTATATATTGGAAACTGTAAGACATTAATGAAATGAAATTTAAAAGACACAAATGGTGATGGATTGGAAGAATTAATATCTTTAAACTGTCCATACTACCCAAAGAAGTCTGCAGATTCAATGCAATTCCTATCAAAATTCCAATGGCATTTTTCGCAGAAATAGAACAGTCCTAAACTTTGTATGGAAACATAAAAGACCCCAAGTAGACAAAGCAATCTTGAGAAAGAAGAACAAAGCTGAAAGCATCATGCTGCCTGATTTCAAACTACATTACAAAGCCACAGTAATTAAAACAGTGTGGTGTTGGCATAAAAACAGACTCACAGATCAATGGAACAGAATATACAGCCCTGAAATAAACCATAATTATATGATCAATTCATCTACACCAAAGGAACAAAGAATATACAGTGGGGTAAAAACAACTTGTGTTAAGAAAATGCACAGTTACATGCAAAAGAATAAAACTGGACCACTTTCTTATACACAAAAATTAACTCAAAATAGATTAAAGACTTGAATGTAAAACCTTTTACCATAAAACTCCCATACAAAACATAGTCAGTAAGCTCCTTGATATAGGTCTTAGCAATAATTTTTTGAATATGAAAACAGAAGCAAAAACATACAAGTAGGACTACATCAAACTGAAAACCTGCATGGCAAAGGAAACCATCGACAGAATGGAAAGATAACCTATTGAATGGGAGAAAATATTTACAAGTTGTATATCTGAAAGAGCTAATATTTAAAAATATAAAGAATGCATGCAGCTTAATAGCAAAAAATTTGACTAAAATATGGGCAGAAGATCTGAATAGACATTTTTCTAAAGAAGACATACAGATGGCCAACAAGTACATGAAGAAATGTTCTACATCACTAATCATCAGGGAAATGCAAATCAAAACCACAATGAATAGCACCTCACACCTGTTAAAATGACTGCTATAAAAAATATGAGAAATAATAAGCACGGGAGGCATCTGGGTGACTCCGTTAATCCAGCATCCAACTCTTGATTTCAGCTCAGGTCATGATTTCACGGTTGTGAGACTGAGCCCTGTGCCAAACTCTGTGCTGGGCATGGAGCCTGCTTAAGATTCTCTCCTTCAGCCCTTCCCCAACTCGTGTGTGTGCATGTACGTGCTCTCACTCTCTCCCTCAAATAAAAAAAAGAAAAGAAGAAAGAAATAACAAGTGTTGGCAAGAATGTAGAGAAAAGGGAACCCTCATGCACTATTTGTGGGAATGCACAATGATACAGCCACTATGGAAAATAGAATGGAGCTTCCTCAAAAATATTACAAATAGAACTCCCATATGATCCAGCAATTCCACTTCTGGGTATTCATCTGAAGAAAATGAAAACACTTAACTCAAAAAGATATCTGCATCCCCATGTTCATTGCAGCACTATCTACAATAACCAAGATGTGGAAACAACCTAAGTGTCCAACGGTGGATAAATAAAGAAAGAAAATGTGGTGTATGTACACAATGGGATATTATTTAGTCATAAAAAAGCATGAGATCTTGTCATTTGTGACTACATGGATGTATCTTGAAAGCATTATATTCAGTGATATAAGTCAGACAGAGAAAGACAAATACTGACCTCTCTTATATGTGGAATCTAAAAGTAAACAAACAAACTAAACCACGCTCACAGTGACTGAGAACAGGTAGGTGATTGCCAGAGTCAAAGTGTAGAGGGTGGGAAAAATAGGTGAATTGTTTTTATTTGTTTTGTTAGTTTAAATAAATTGAATTTTAAAAATAAATTAAAATAAACTAAAACCTAAAAAAATAAAATAAAAAGTTTCTGCCCAGCCAAGGAAAAAAACAACTGAGGAAAAAGGCAACCTATGAAATGGGAGAATATACTGGCAAACTATATATGGAAAGGTGTTTATATGTAAAATATACACATATAACTCAACAGCACAGAAATGAATTCAGTTTTAAAAATAGGCAAAGAAGGGACACTTGAGTGGCTCAGTCAGTTTAGCGTAGGACTCTTGGTTTCATCTCAGGTCATGGTCTCACTGTTCATGAGTTTGAGTCCTGCATCAGGCTCTGCACTGTTGGTGTGGAGCCTACTTGGGATTTTCTTTCTCTCTGTCTCTTTCTCTCTCTCTCTCTGTCTCTCTGCCTCCCCCCCCTTACTGACGCACACTCTCTCTCTCAAATAAGTAAACATTTTTTTAAAAGTTTAAAAAAATAGGCAAAGGACCCGAATACACATTTTTCTAAAGAAGACATACACATAGCCAACTGGTACATGAGAAGGTGCTCAATATCACTACACATTATTTATGGGATCATGAGCAAAAAGTGAGAGTAATGATAAAGGATTCTGTCAAAATTGAGAATGAGCCATGCACAGCTCCTAGTGTGGCTGCTCCCTCTGGTCTCCATCCTCCACTGCATGAGCACTCAGGTGGTGAGGGCAGTAACATCCACTGATCATATTCTCCTGTTCACTTGGTGATTTAGGGCCTCTCCTGGGTGCCTACAGAGATCCTTATGCTCTGCGGCCTCTCCATAAGTCCAACCACATGCCTCTTCCCCAAGTCTCCTTGTCCTTGAAACTTTTTTCAGGCTCCTGATTAACCTGGAGAGCAATTTCCCAATGCCCATGAATACATGGATATCCTTAGTCACTATGAGATGGATCTGTGCCAGGAATATGTGTTACCTGACATCCTAACAGAAGAGGCATGATGGCACTTCAAATATCATTATCAGTTCGAACCATATCCAACTGCCCTTGAAAATCTGGTTAATTCTCTTTTCCAAGGTGTGGTTTACTTAAGTAGAACACCTACAGGTTCTTTCAGAGATGGAAGAATTGCAGCTGTATGGCACTCACCATGGTGTTTCACAGTTCTTCCTTGTGGGGCTCACCCCTTCTTTAGTTCATGGATTCTGGGTCTTAAAACTGGTTCAAGTCTGGAAAATGGGTGAAGGGTATGACTTGCCATAGCCTTCTGTGAATACATCTTTTTTTTTTGAGATATCATCCACATAACATAAAAACTCAGTTTTGCAGTATACAATTCTGGGGGCACCTGGGTGGCTCGGTCGGTTAAGCATCTGGTTTTGGCTCAGGTCATGATCTCATGGTTCATGGGTTCAAGCCCCACATTGGGCTCCATGCTGACAGCTCAGAACCTGGAGCCTGCTTTGGATTCTGTGCCTCCCTCTCTCTCTGCCCCTCCCCCACTCATGCTCCTTATCTCTTAAAGAATAGACATTAAAAAAATTTTTAAGTCTACAATTCTGTGATTTTTAGTATATGCACAAGGTTGTATATCCAGGAGCACTAGTTAATTCTAGAACTTTTCCATCACCCCAAAAAGAAACCTGTACCTCTTAGCAGTCAGGCTCACTTCACCCCTTACACCAGCCCCCCAACAACTATTAATTAACTTGTCTCTGTATTTGCCAGAATATTGGACATACAAATGGAATCATACAGTATGTAGGGTCTTTCATGACTGGACTGGCGTCTTTCACTCTGCCCAATGTTTCTGAGTTTCATCCATATTGTAGCAGGTGTCAGTCCATCATCCTTTTTGATGGCTGAATAATATTCCACTGTATGGATATGCCACATTTGTCTATCCATTCATCAGCTGATGGACATTTGGCTATAAATCCATTCTCAACCCTTTTTATTATTTTTATTAAGCAATGCCCATCTGTTTGACCCCTAGGAACACCTTGTTCTTTAAGCCATCTCTATTCCTGGTGTCTCTGAAAATTAGAACACATCCCCCCTCCCCCCTCATTCTGACCTTGCAGTCTGTTATGGTAATTATGAGAACTACCCCCATCAGGAAGAAGCATGTGTTGCAGTTAAGCGCATCTGTCAGCCCTTGCTATTCCAGGGTTCTATTATCCCCACTGCTTCTGGAAACCCTGCTCTATGATGGCATTTCCCAGCTTCAGCCCTGGCCTGCCGAGGACAGCCACCGCTGAGCTTCTCAACAATGTTACTACTCCTCTCACCAGGGATTCCTTATCATCTTGGAAAGTGTCCTCCAGCCGTCCCAAGGAGATGCTGGATTTTCTAGTCTCATGGAGTAGACCAGTTCTTGGCAGTTACTTCTCTGAGTCTTTTGACCCTTCCTCTGCCTCGAAAGTTCTGGCATTGCTTCTCCATCACTGCTCTCTTTAAAAGTGGGCCATTGCTTCTTTTCAAGCTACCAAGAGCCATCCCAGAGGGAATCATCCTAGGGAACATTCCATAGTGTTATATACTCTGTGTCATGGCCGAACACCCTCATATCAGCAAATCTCTTATCCAGCTTATTTTACTGTCCCCCTTGATCCAGCACCCTCAAGATTAACTTCTAGGCACACTCTCATCCCTTCTAGTATGCATTAGGCAAGTTCAAGAGCTTCTTTTGTGTTTAATTCCTCTCCTCCCTGAACAGGACAGCAAAAGTGAGGGTCCAAGAGAAGGGCTGGGGCTCTGACACTTGGGATAGGGATGTTTTAACTTGAGGGCTTTGAGCCTCCAATTCTCCTGAACACTTCCAAGGGTCACTCCCATTTATTGAAGAAAGAGCCCCCATCCTTTGCTTGAAGGCTGCACAGTCCTCACTTGAGGCAAATGCCCTTTAAGACTGTGACAGTTTTCCTTGGGAACTAGTTCGACCAATATCTAGAGCCTGGTGGCAGGAACACAAACCAACTGGAATAACTCAGCAGAAAGGCCTTTACTAGAAGGATGCTGGGAGATGAGGATGCAGAACCAAGCTTGGAAAACATCCAGGAACCAAGGGAGTGTTGGAACAGGAACCATGTTTACAGCCACACCACCAGAATGACCAGTCAGGGTGTGCTGCTAACTTCTAGAGCAGCCCACTTCCCTGTTTGTGCATAAGTTTTGGACACTTCTTCTCAATATCACTTCTCATTGTGAGTCCAAGCCCCACGCAGAAACATCTGGGTTCCTGAGCCCAGGTTACTGGCCTGTGCCCTGTTGGCTGGGTGGGCAGGTGAGGAAGGATGACCTTCATACTTTGACTTCAGAAGTCATCTCCACCAAACTCCCACCATGGGGGATTCCCTGCCAACACAGGAGGAATTTTAGGTCATGGTCAGGTAAAGACAAATGTGCCTTAGCTGGCCCTGGGGAGAGGGATGTGGTTAGAGGGTGCTAGGCTATTCCCTCAGATCTGTTGACAGAGAACACACATATTGGTAATGCCAATATTTTAGAGTATGGCCCTTCCTGGGGAAATTATCTATTCAGTAAGACCATCCCAGACTTTCTCCAAAAGAGTGAAACCCTGTTGTTACAATGTGAGAATCTAGCCAAAAGGTGCAGAGGGATGGGGCAAAATGCCAAACGCTTCTCAGCACCCTTGGAATCACACCATGATGGGAGTAGTAGCAGGGAGTGCTTCTTACACTGTTTGAACTAGAGGCTGGCCCTGTCAGAAGGTCATGTTATTGGGCTGGAATGTAGGTAGAGCAGATGCATGCCAACCACAAGGGTTTCCTTCAGCAAGGGGTCCAAGAATGCTTCCATGAGGGCCTTCCAGGTACATCGTCTTTAATTTTGGTTACATATGAAGTCAGACAGTTATTAGCACGTGGAACAAGGAAGGATACAGACTGGAATTCCGTATTGGGTTAGTGAATGAGGCACGGGTTAGGCAAAATGACCATAAAGAGTTCTGAGTTATGGTGTGGCCAATTTTGAAGTGAGAAGATCATCCCAACCCATAGCAGATTCACCACACCCTCACTCCTGAGTGTGGCTCAGTTGGTTTTACTGGGTAGGGCACATGTCCTTAAAATGTGTGGACTCACTCTAGGCTATACGGTCACTATGATCTATCACTTGGCTCTGAGCTCCCTGGCATCTATGGCAACAATGGAAACTCAGTGTCTTATGTTGCTGAGTTAATCAGAAGAGACAAACTTTTTAAAATTTTTATTAATTTTTGAGAGAAAGAGACAGAGAGAGAGAAAGAGAGAGACAGAGAGCAAGAGGGGGGAGGCAGAGAAAGAAGGACACAGAGAATCGAAGCAGGCTCCAGGCACTGAACTGTCAACATAGAGCCTGATATGGGACTTGAACTCATGAACTGAAAGAACATGAACTGAGCCGAAGTTGGATGGTAACTGACTGAGCCACCCAGGCACCCCAGAAGAGACAAACTTTGTTGGTGTGTGTATTAGTTTGCTTGGGTTGGCTATAACAAAATGCCACAAACTGAATGGTTTAGAAATTTAATCTCTCACAGTTCTGGAGGCTGGAATTTGAAAGTCAAGGTGCCAACAGGATTGATTTCTGCTGAGGCCTCTCTCCTTAGCAGGTAGGTTATTGTCTTCTCCCTAAAACTTCACATGGTCTTCCCTCTATGCCTATTTGTGCCTTAATCTACTCTTTTTGTAAGGACACCAGTCAAATGTGATTAGGGCCTAGCCTAATTGCCTCATTTTACCTTAATTATCTCTTTAAAGTCCCTATCTCCAAAGACAGTCACATTCTGAGGTACTGGGAGTTAGGATATCAACATATGAAATTTAAGAGGCATATGTTTCATCCCATAAAAATGTAAAATTCTGTTGTTTTCTTGTACAAGGACTATTAAAGAGCAATTTGTCTTGTGTCTTTCTTTCTTGACTCTACTCTGTTTACTGCAGTAGACTACCCACCTGGCCTTCTTGGACAATGATCATCCTTCTCTCCTTTCTACACAACCTCACTACTTAGTCAAGGTCAAATAAAATGTAGAGATTTTATTCTCGTGTGATGGATTAATAGCCCTTAATGAATTCTCCCTTTTGCATGGAATGGGAAAGAAATAGCATTCCAGAAGATGTGTTTTTAGGACCAGAGGTAGGTCAGACTAAAGAGTAAAGAACATTTTCCAGTCGCCTCTGACCTCCCTACTCTTGATGACTGCCTGTATCACAAGAAAACAGAACTGGGAGTCAGGATCCAGCTGTACCATAACTGCCTGTGCCATCTCAGGGTGACCTTTAATTGCTCTGAAGGTCATTTTTCCATTTGCAAAGGCAACATTGCCTTCATATCTATCTTACCTTGTTCTCGTAAGATGTATATAACAGTTTTGGTATGTTGTAAAGTGATATGACATGTCAGTACTCATCCCACATATGTCGAAGACAATTAGCTACAGGTTAACAATGATGACTTCTATGATTACTTGCCCTTTGCTCCCTCATCTCCAGGTGGACTCCATAACCACTGCTCAGTTTGGGGGCTGCATCCACTGCAATTTAGTGCAGGAATGTCTGTACTGTGAATCCTCAAAATGCCACCAACCCACAGCATTTCAGACTTTGCTGGGGAAGTGTCAAAGGATGGTGATGCTGCCTTGCGTCTCAGAGGAACACTAGGTGCTTTCCATGAAACCTCCTCATTGTACAACTGAGAAATCTGTGCTCCGGAGAAGCTCAAGGCTGCTGCAGGATCTCATGGCAAGTCATCAAGAAAATGGGAATGAGAGTGTGTCTTCTTTCTTTCTCAAGAGCCTGGGTTTCCCTCCTAACACACTGGAAAAGAAAATATGATTTCTACTCTGTCTACCACTTTGTAGAGAATAAATATAAATTTTAAATGTGTAACTGCATTTAAAAATACAAACAACCCATTCTACAGTTGAGAACACTGAACCTGTTTGGGTTTCGTTGAACTTGATAATCCACGACACGCAACATGAAAGGTGCCATGGATAAATTCTTTCATGGAATTGCCTTGCATGTGTCCTGTGTGCCCTTGACACTTGCCATAATGAAAGGGACCAATGGTGGCACCACTGGGATGAGAGAAGAAAGACTAGTGGCCAGACAACTGCCTAATGCCTACCCTATGGGAGACACACACACATATGCAATGGACATTCACTTGTTTAGTGAAAATGTTTTGTGCATCTACTAAGGAAGTTGCTGAGAGAGAAGCTGAGAAGTGGGAAGATCAGACAGAGCAAGGTGGAGACAGAAGGTTGAGTCCTCCAGATAGCAGAGCAATAAGGGAAGGAAAAGGGGATTGGCTTTAGGGACTCACCCAGGGACTTGAGGAGGAAGGTTGCAGAGCTTACCCCTGGCCTAGCACATAACAGATGCTTGGCAACTTGGCCAGTATGGACAGGCTTGACTCACACTCTGCGTCTCTCTCTCAGCCTTTCATCATGTGGCTGATATGGGCCTTGCAAAGGCTATATAGGATCATGAATGCTCTCCTGGGCCATAGAGGATGGTAGATATGGCAGAAGCAGGAAACGTCCTTCCACTTGAGGCTAAGATGAGATATTGTTATTATGGGGTGACGATCATAATGGCGATGACGGTGATGATGATGGCAGTGATGATTATGATGATGGTAATAGTGATGGTAATGATAGTGATGAAGGGAGTGGTGATGGTGATGAGGGGAGTGGTGATGATGATGATGGTAGTGATGATGGTGGTGATGATGAAGATGATGGTAGTGATCATAATGGTGATGATGATAGATGATGGTGATGATGGTGGATCATGGTGTTAGTGATTATGATAATTGTGATAATGATGATGATAAATTCACATGCTTGGTAAAGACCATCACCTCATATCCTACCTGACACCCACCTGTCGATTCAAAATGTTACTATGAAAGCTTTGCACTTTGACTCCATAGCTTTTACTCCTGGTAAAGGACAACCATCCCTGGGTAGGAGAGTTATGTTAAGCTTCAGCAGCTCCTCACACTTCAGTGTGTTTGGCTTCAGGATCTTTCATGAAGGTGTGGTTTACTGGGGAAGTTGGCAAAGAGTGGGTCTTCAGAGGAAAAATAAGAGAGTGGAGTGCAGAAAGCTCTGTGCGCCGTGGTCCTCCTCAGCTGCTACCTTTTCTTTTCATTTGTTGCCTACATGCTTTGCCATGCTTCTCTGGGAAGGCCTTTTACCTCACTCCTTTACCATCCCATCATTCACCCCTGTCTGGCCCTGAACACCTCAGGCAAGGCACCAGTGTGCTGAATGCTTTACCTGCCTGGGCCATTCCAAACTGATCTTGCAAGGTCAGGCAGAGGCACAACCTGGCTACCCCTGGGTTGGAGTTTGCAGTTTTTGAATTAGTTAAAAATTAGAAGATTTAAACTTTTTTAAAAAATCGGTTTTCTAGCCCATCTAGAAAAACTGGAATATTTAGTGTTCACACAGACAGTGATTGGCAGAAGCCTCAGAATGCCTGGCTGAGCCTAATCCACTCCCAGATTCAGCAGCAAAATACCTGATATTTTTTATTTTTTGTCACTGCTTTGAGGATGGTTTGTTATGCAGCAATTGGTAACTGACACAACAACCAAAGCTGTCTAAACCACCCTTCCCCCAAGTCATGGCAGGTCAGGGGTGATTCTGCCATTTGCCGTGCTCATGTTGGAGTCTACAGAATTCTAGATCCAGTAAAGCAATCACAGATGTGTGCTCTGTGACCTACCAGCCAGGTCAGAAGGAAATTCTGCTGGGAGGCATCTGATTGGGTATATAGTTCCTGCCCTCCCATGAGAGGGGTCTGATATTAAGAAACCAGGGAACACCTGAAGCCTGTTTTCTTCCCTACCCCAAGCTGGCATTGCCAGTTCTGAGCTGGGTTGCCATATTTTTATCTTGTTTCAGACGCAGGCAGATGCTCTCTTCTACTTCCTAACTCTGATTCGTTCTCTAAGAGTACCATCAGGCCCTGAAACCCAAGGTGTTTGAAGTTTCCTGGCCCTAAATTGGTCTTGCACAGACTTGGTCCAATGGTGCCTCAATCTTTCAGCTTTGCTCTTCTGCCCCCTGGTGGAAGGTCTTATGTGGCCAGCCCACCCTCTGAATGGCTGTGGTTCTGAAATCCAGCAGAGCCCAGTGTTTTCCTACATGGGGACTCTCTGCTTGGGATGCTGAACTCAAAGGTCTCATGTGGATGCCACTGCTTCTTTGTCTATGATTCTAGCCAAGACTGTACCTGCAGGGGGGGCTCTGTCTTGGGTCTACTCATCTAGTGGGCTGGCTGGGCTCCTCTGCTCATGTAGTGAGATAGGAATCAGAGGATGTCAAGAGTCAGGCACCAGTTGATGGCTTTCCCTATTATCCTGTAACCACTGATGGTCAATACCACCTAGATCCAAGTCACAATGTCCTATTTTCTGCATGAAGGTGGGACTCTCTAACCCTCAGCTCTATCCCATGCTCAGAACCACTGCCACTCATGCAGCCTGGAGCCAACTGGCATAGGGTCTGCCTATACCCACACTGCGACTTGGGGTCCTAAGTGAGAAGAGTGTCCCACCTCCTACTACTCCATGTGGGCAGATGTTGTGCCCCATGGTGACAGACAACTTCAAGTCTTGGGCTCAAAGGGACCCTGAGATGTGGGCCTCTATTCTGTTTTAAAAACAGTAAAAGCAAACTGGCATGCTTCCAAAGCAGAGAGGAAATTTTAGGCTGTTCCCTGTCCGTGTCCCTCATGGGAGATGCGCTGCTTGGCCTGGGAGGGGTCACACAGGCCTCAGAGTATCTGGCTGAGTGCAATGGGCAAGCCACACTTTCAAGCCAACTGCTCTCCATGAGAAGGTAAAATCAGTGCCTGTGAGGTTTAGAGAGGGCCTAGCCTCTCTGGTGGGAGTTCTTACAAGGAACTGCGAGTGCAGTTGCACATCCATAAGAGAAGCGTCTTGCACACATTTCTAGTCTCCAGCTGTAAAGAGCCCACACTCTGTGTTTCCAAATCTGTTTCACAGCAAGCCTCCAGACCAAGAGCTGGCTATCAGAGAAGCTAGATCCTTACTAGCCTCTGGAAGAACTTCTTGCCATTGACATCCATCTCCCTTCCAGAAAGAATTCTGAGACCTTAGGGAATTGGGTGCCCAGAAAGGCTGGTCTAGAAATTGATTTCCAATTGGTATTTTATTAGCAAGTTTTTCGGACTTCACATAGTGCCACAAAACATTGATTCTTAGGCTTGGGGCATCCAGTCTTGAGTTGAGCATTCTCCCCAAAGGTGGAACCTCAGTTTCTATGTGCCCTCTAAATGTGGCTTCCATGGTCCCCAAGCCATCAGGGATTGAGCCAGGTCATATGTCCCTATAACACACAACACTAAGCAGTGGGGATCATGATGAATGCAGGACGCTCTTGGTTTTGGTCTAGGGTGGTAGTTTTAATCATAGGAGTAGATGAATACTTCCTCTAGATGCAAAACCTTAGACATGTCCCCAGAATGTAGCCCAGCTGGGGAAAACAAGGAAGATGGAGGTCAGCTTCATATGGGTCACAGAACCTGCAGGTGATGGAGGGTAGGAACCTTTTCCTGCAACCTGCTCTTCACTGGTTAGATTACATGCAGAGCCTTCCCTCACCTCTTGGCTTCTCAAGCAAATAGATTCCTCCAGACTTGCTCAGTTTAGGCTTAGCTAAACTACACATACATGCGTCAGTTCATTTCATCACAACCCCGGGAAGGCAGGTAATGATACAGATGAGGAAACTGAGGCTCAGAGAGAGAAAGTGGGGCAACAGGGATTTGACTCCAAAGCCAAAACCCTTGACCCTTTTGTTCTCTGCCTCCCTGTCACGTTGAGCCACTGGGTCTGCAATAGAATATGATGTCACCATTTCCTAATTGACTAAGAAAGACTTAAACCCAGAAAGACTGAAACCCAGTAAGTGACTTGTCCAAGATGACAGGGATTATTAGTAATGGATCAGGAGACACCAGCTGTTCCCTGGCCCTGTGCTCCATCCTCACCCTCCACTGAAGACATTTAAAATATGCCCACAAATTCCCTTCTATTCTTCCCATGAGACTGCAGAGCCTGAATCCCCTTTCCTTGAGTGTGGATTGTGCTTAGTGACCCCCTGCTAACAAATAGAATGTAGCAGAAGTGACTGTGTATGACTCTGGAGACTAGGTCATAAAAAGCACTGTGGCTTCTCCTTGCTTGGTCTCTCTTGGATGACACGTTCTGGACAAAGCCAGCTGCCATAGCAGGAAGACACTTGAAAACCCTATGGAGAAGTACACATGGCGAGAACTGAGGCCATGTGTACTCAATGGTCACATGAGTAACCTTGGCAGCAGACCCTCTAGCCCCAGCCTTCGCATGGCTATAGCCTTGGTTGACATCTTGACAACATCTTGGAGAGAAGTGGAACCACAACTATGCAGATTTCTGACCCTGGAAACTATAGAAGATAATAAATGTAGATTGGTTTAAGCAGTCTTCGTGCTGATTGGTTACACAGCAACAAATAACTAATGCACCCATTCCTTTCTCCCTTCTTTATCATTTGCTGTCATTATCTGCTTGGTGTCCCTCCCACCCCCTCCAGGGAAAGTCTGAGGACTAGATGGGAGAATGTAGGGTAGCTCTTCTTGTCAACAGCACGCTACAATACCTCAGGTAGACTGTGGGGTGTCTACCAAGATATTCCTCCTATCAAAGGACAAAGAGATCCCAAGGCCAATCAAAGCTATAACCTAGGGCTGTTCCTGATATTTTAAAGTTGTTTTTCACATTTATTCATTTTTTGAGAGACAGAGAGAGACAGAATGCAGCAGGGGAGGGGTAGAGAGAGAGGGAGACACAGAATATAAAGCAGGCTCCAGGCTCTGAGCTGTCAGCACAGAGCCCGAGGCGGGGCTCAAACTCACAAACCGTGAGATCATCACCTAAGCCGAAGTCTGCCGCTTAATCAACTGAGCCATCCAGGCTCCCCATGTGCCTGATTTTTTTTTAAGTTTATTTGTTAATCTTGAGAGAGAGAGACAGAGAGAGAGAGAGAGCGCACATGCAAGCAGAGGAAGGGCAGAGGGAGAGGGAGAGAGAGAGAGAATCCCCGAACAAGGAGCTCGATCCCATGAACTGTGAGATCATAACCTGAGCCAAATCAAGAGTCATGGATGCTGACTGAGCCACGCAGGTTCCCCTTGATAGTTTTCATCCCAGAAGACATTCCAACTGGCTGCAGTGAAAAGCAGAGAAGAAGGAGCCATGCCCAGGGAAACCATGCTGTTCTCTCTGGCTTCTGCCTGGGGCACAGGACCCTCTTGTAACAAAGCACAGGGAAACATGTGCAGGCCCTAGAAATGCATGTGAAGAGATGCAAGGTGTGTCCAGCCTAGGCAGAGCCAGGGCAGTGGTGGCCACCACGGCAGGATCATCATCAGCGACAGAGGAGGTGAGAGACATCTGGGACGCCCAGAGCCCTCTTGGAGCTCCCTTCCTTGGGTGACTAACTATGCCTCATTTCTGGAAGGAAACCCATGAATTGCCGACAGTGGTTGCCTCTGGGATGTAGAACAAGAGGGCTGGTGCAAGGCACATTCTTCCTGAGCACCTGTTTGTGTCTACTGAATTTTGTATTGTGTGTGTGTGTCGCCTCTTCAAAATAGATAAATTAAATATATTTAAAGCATTATTTTACCAATTACCACACTCTGCTTGGTGTTCCTAAAAAAAGAAGACCCTTGTGGCTACAAACGTTTGGAGGAACTTGGCTAATGTGTCCTCTTCCTGGGGCATCACGTTAGGGAATTAAGGATCTGAGAAGTGCTATAGTAAAGAATCATGTTCAATCTGCTTAAACCCAAAATTTCCAAATTTGTTCAAACACGTAACTATTTTTCCACAAACCCTCTATAAATAGCCTTGGATATAAATAACCAGCTGTGTTATGCCCCAATGTATTGGAATGTGCCCCTGACAACATGGTGCCAATTACATTTCCTTAAACACCATGGGTGGGGTCCAGACATGAAGGACAGTAGAGGACAGGTAGGCTCTAGGGTCTTGGAAGCATGAAAAGGGTATGTTCCAGAGAAAAAGCAACTATACTCTCTATAGTTTACCCAAGGGCAGGCCTGTCATTCCTTCATTCCTTCATTCCTTCATTCTTCATTCACTCATGCACCGAGTTCATGACCTGGACCTAAATCAGATACATCGTCTGGTCTCAGGAGACTCACTCCTAGTGAGAGAGATGTGCAGGAACCAGTAGCCCAAGACAGTGTAGCACCTATGGGCTTTGCAATGTCTCCCCTAGAAAGTGGCCCGTGGATCATACACGAGTGTGAGCTGGAGGCAGCCAAGTGAAGAAATGCAGAAGATGTCCCAACAGTACTGACGAAAGCAGGCCAGTGGAGGCTACAGCCAGGCGGACTGAGCTGATGAGTGTCCGTGGTCCTAGCACACACTGCCCTCTTGAGCTCTCCTCTGGGATTCCTGGGTCATTTGCATTTCCCAGGCTCTGTGCCCACTGTCTCTGTGTTAGTTTATGCTATAGGATCTAACACAGGACGCACAGCAGGAGCTCAGAAGGCAGGAGGGAGAAAGAAGTGTCTTCTCTGATAGGATGACAGTTGCAGCAGCAGGGACTGGGTGATTATAGACTTCAGCAGCTCTGGCAGAGGGAGCGCCTTTATCAGAAATTGCAGTCCTGGGGGCGCCTGGCTGCCTCCGTTGGTAAAGCCTATGACTCTTGATCTCGGGGTTGTGAGTTCGAGCCCCTCTTTGGGTGTAGAGAGCACTTTAAAAAAATCTTTGAAAAAAATAAATAAATAAAAATGAAGTTACAGTCCTGGCCTAGAAGGTTCTCCCTTCCAGATCCAGAGTCCACGATCTCAGCTTCTCCATAGCACGAGCTTCTTCAACAGAACCAGCTTCTCCCAAAGTGCCAACTTCTCCCGCAGTACCAATTTCTCCTGCAGTGCCAGATTCTCCCAAACTGCCAGCTTCTCCCACCATGCCAGTTTCTC
Source organism: Paguma larvata (assembly GCA_030068075.1). Lineage (NCBI taxonomy): Eukaryota > Metazoa > Chordata > Mammalia > Carnivora > Viverridae > Paguma > Paguma larvata. Next base: position 120,911,295 of record CM057827.1, on the reverse strand, counting down.
TCACAGAGCAGCAGAAAGTGCTGCTGGGCTCTAACCCAGAGGTGTTCCTGTTTCTTATCTCCACCTCTTCTTCCTTTGGTTCTCTATCCCTCTCCCCTTCACTCTTGCATCCTTCCAACACCTCTGTAACCAGTTCTCTGTATGAATTCCCTCTGTGTGAAATACCTAAAGTGGTTTCTGTTTTCCTGACTGGACCCCGACTGATCCAGTACTTATTTAGGAAATGAACCCTCCCAGTTGGGCCCTGCGTTGGGGTTGTTCACCTGTTTGAGCATGAATTCAGAAGTGAGCTCATTGCCAGTGTAAAAGAGTGAGCTCTTTGCCTGTGATGTATGGTATGCAATGGACTTACAATTTCTCAAACACCTCCTCGGGGTTGCTTTGGGAGGGAGCACTGTTGAAAGTTAGACTGTGGAATAGGCAGTTGCCACCGCTCTCAACCATTATGGTAAAATTGATGTCTACAAAGAATGTAGGGATAGCTTATGAGTTCCCAAAAGAGATTACAAACAGGCAGAGGAAGACAAAGAGGAGAAGGAAGAGGAAGAGGAGAATGAGGAAGAGATGAAGAAGAAGAAAAATGGAATTAATTAAAAATTAAAATTAAGAACTTAAATTCAAAACATTCCATTAAGAGAGTGAAAAAGGCAAGCCACAACAGGTAGAAGATATTTGCAACACACGTATTTGACAAAGGACTCATATCTAGAATATATAAAGAGCTCCTGGAAATCAATAAGAAGATGGCAGATAACCAAATAGGAAAAAAAAAAAGGATTAAAGGTTTGAGCAAGTACTTCACCAAAGAGCATGTTCTGGTTGCCTATGAACATACGAGGTATTCAACCTCACTAGTGGTCAAGAAAACACCAGTTAAAACTACAAGGTATCAAAACCACAATGAGATACCTCTTCCCATGTATTAGGATGTCTATAACCAAAAAGATAGGCATGGTGAACAAATTATGGTGACATTACAGAGAATAAGGAACCCATGTATGTAGAGTCATCAGAGGAAGGCATATTAAGTGGTGAGCTTAGGAGAGCAATGTAGAAACATAGTTACCACATAGTCCAGTAATTCCACTCCCAGGTATAGACCCAAGAGAAATGAAAATACATGTTTACACAAAAACCTGTACATGAATGTTCATATCAGCATTATTCTTCTTTTATTTAATTTAATTTTTTTCTTGAGAGAGAGAGTGCAAGTGAGGAAGCGCAGAGGGAGAGAGAGAGAGAGAGAGAGAGAGAGAGAGAGAATCTTAAGCAGGCTCCACACTCAGCATGGAGACTGACACGGTGCTTAATCTCACAACTGTGAGATCATGACCTGAGCTAAAATCAAGAGTTGGATGCTTAACTGACTGAGCCACCCAGGTGCTTCTCAGCATTATTCTTAATAGTCAGAAAGTAGAAACAACCCAAATGCCCTTCAACTGGTGAATGGAAACATGAAACATGGGATATCCATTATTTGACCATAAGAAGGAATGAAGTCCTGATGCACACGACAACATGGATGAACCTTAAAAACATTGCGCCCACTGAAAGAAGCCAGCCACAAAAGAGTACATTACATAATTTAATTTATATGAGAAGTCCAGAATAGGCAAATATAATACAGACAAAATAGTTTAGTAGTTGCCAGGGTCTGGGCCAAACAGGGTGTTGGAACCATTAAAAGATAAGGGAATTCTTCTGAGGATGATGAAAACATTCTAGAATCCATCATGGTAATGGTTGCTATTAGTGAATATGCTAAAATGCTTTGGGTTGTACATTTCAAATGGAAGCATCGTATCTCAATAAATCTGTCAAAGAAAGGAAGGAACAGAGACAGGGAAGGAGGAGGGGATGGAAGAAGAAAAAGTTGCAATACTATACCACCACTCACCCATCAGAAAGCCTAAAATGAAAAAGACAGAATCCTGAGCGCTGCTGAGGGTGTGGAGAAAGCAGAGCTCTCACACACCGCTAGGGGCAGGGGGCAGAGGGGTGTGACTTGGTGTGATCACTTTAGAAAACAGGTGTATTATTCAAGCCCAACATATGCACATCTGAGGCCCAAAAGTTCACTCCTGGGAACATAGCCAAGAGAACTGCATGTACCCAAAGACACGTAAGCAGTACTTGGTAAACTTCTCCACATAGAGTTGAGTGAAGGAAGCCAACCTCTAAGCTAAAGAACAGACAGTATGAATCCATGCTTATGAAGTTCAAAATAGGCAAAATGGCAATATGGTGTTAGGAAGGGAGGTGGTTGCTCTGAGTAGGTAGACCTTGGAGGGGCACAGGGGAAGCCATGTTCTGTTTCTTGATCTGGGTGCTATTGCTCAGATGAATTCACTTGTGTGCTCTTGGCTATACACGATGATTTGTGTATTTTCTGTATTTATATTAGAGTTCAATAAGAAGCTTACCAATTTTTTTTTAATAAGGAAAGGAGTGGGGCACCTGGATGGCTTGGTTGGTTAAATGTCTGACTCTTGGTTTCATCTCAGGTCATGATCTCACAGTTTGTGAGTTTGAGCCCCACATCAGGCTCCATGCTGACAGTGTGGAGCCTGCTTGGGATTCTCTCTCTCCTTTTCTCTCTGCCCCTTCCCCACTCACTCTCTCTCTCTGTCTCTCTCTGTCAAAAATAAATAAATAAACTTAAAAAAATTTTAGTAAAATAAAATAGAGAAAGGAGAAGGAAAAATAGTTAATTTGCACATACCAAATGAGAAAGAATATGTGCCTTAGCAGCTAGTTTCCATTTTGATAACTAGTTGTGAGACCTGTTGGCAACTTGCTGCATTCAGCATCCATTCTGGGCCTCCTTTACTCCCTGTTTGTACCTACTGGGTTGTTTACCTGGTGGGGTCATTCAAGCTCTATTTGGGATTGGTCTGTCTCCAGCCTGTTGTTTCTGGACCTTCTTTTTGACTCTATGATTGGACAGGAGGTAGTAAGAGGCAGCCTAAGGACTCTGTGGGCTTCTAAACCCTTCCTCCCTGCTCCCTGTGTAAAGCACTACCCTTTGGTAATCAGGATGGAACCCCTGGACCTAAAGGCCCCCCTCTTTGCCTGCTGGCTCAGGTGCATGAGGATTCCAAGGTGCCCAGATGTTGGTCTCAACAGATTCAGCAGAACTCTGGTTCTGTGCTCTGCGGAAGCATTTCCTCCCTGGGGACTAAGACAGAGACTTTCAAATCATTGGCTCTCCTGGTTGCAGGGATGGGAAGCAAACACTCGGTAAGGATGTACACTGTGATAAACCCTTCCCACATCCACTCCTTGGTTCCTGGACCTGTGGGAGAAGCAGCAGCAGGTACTGGCTGCTTCAGAGCCTGTAACACATCCTTAGGACAGTACCAGCCCTGAAGATGTGTTCTGCTGGTGCCAAAACTGAGCGTAGGGCAAGTCATTCTCCATTCTTCCAGGCCAGCTGCTTCTGGGGTTTTCTGTGCATTTGTCCAGGACTTTATAAGTTTTAGAACTGAAGTCTTGAGTCCAGGAGCTCTTTCAGCTCCAGGAAAACCAGATGGATAGTCATGCTGGATGCCTTCCAAATCAGAGTCCCTCCCAGGAGGCAGGACCAGAACTTTGTGCCTCTGTGTGCCCCGCCTCTGGCCCAGCACAGGCCAAGTAGAGCACACAGCCTTACTACTGGATCTGGAGGGTCCGGAGAGCCTCCCAGCTACTGTGACCCTGAGGAGTGGCAGCCAGACATGTGTCATTTGTAGGATTCATAAAGCAGCACACTGAGCCTGCCTTGGGTTTCATCGTCATATTCTGTGTCAATGTCCTTTGCTAACTCAGACAACTGCTCTAATAGGGAACAGGAAAAACAAACATTTGAAAGGTGATTAGCAGTCTTTTTAGGGTTTTTCCCTTGTGTGTCTTATTAGATGTCACCCCAGTTCTGTGAGGCAGGCAAGGCTGAGGCCAAAAGAGATGATGCAATTTTCCCAAGGACCCTGAGCCCCTTGGTGTTGGAACAGGCTCCACCCTGTTAATGCCTCAACTCTAAGCTGCCTCCCCACCCTTTGCGCCTTCATGTCCTGGAAACAGTGCCTGGTGGCTCCCACAAGCCCTGTCTATTGTATTGAGGGATCCAGCCAAGCCACTCCACCTGTCTGGGCCTCTCACTCTTCATCTGTGGTATGTAGATGAGTCTGAAGTTCTCAGTGAGACTGTGGCCAACTACGAGCAACTATTGGGTCACGTGTAAGAGCATCCTGCTTAGCTCTTGGACAGATGCTCCTTCATAGGACACTGAGTCTTCTACATGCTTGTTCACCAAAGTGGGGTCTATAGACCAGCAGGCATGGTGTTTCCTGAGGGCTTAGCAGGCATACAGAATCTCAACTGGCCCAGCCCTAAGGAGAGCCAGGCAGTGTGAGAAATGTGGGCCTAACTTTTTGCAGGTGTTCTTGGTCATCTTTGCCTATGCTTGGTGAATGAACCATTGCCTTTGTTCCCTGCTAGAGTCTTCTAAACACTTCTCTGTCCAGTAGTCTTCTAAGGCTGCTGTAACAAAGTACCACAAACTGGGAGGCTTAAACAACAAAAATTTATTTTCTCACAATTTTGGAGGCCAGAAGTCCAAGATCAAGGTGTCAGCCAGGTCGGTTTTCTCTGAGACCTCTCTCCTTGGATTCTTGGAGATGGTTGACTTCTCTCTGTGTCCTCATATGGCCTTCTCTCTGTGTGTGTCTGTTCCTAATCTCCCCTTCTTGTAAGAACACTGGTCATATTTGATAAGATCCAGTGTAATGACCTCATTTTACCTTAATGACCTCTGTAAAGGTCCCATCTCCAAATACTATCACTTTCTGAGGCACTGGGAGTTAAGTATTCAACATATGAATTTGGAGCAGGTCGGGGGAGGGGGGTGCAGTTCAGGCCACAGCAGTCCATTTGGCCTATGACAGGCCCAAGGAAGGGCTACATCGTGATAACCCAGGGAAGTGTGGAGCACGGTTGGGGCTGCAGAGGGGAAGGGCAGCCTGGGAAGCAGATGTTATAAGCTGCAGATACCTGGAGATATTGGGACATGAAATCGTGGGAAGAGTTCATCCAGTAGGGTAATGGAGAGGGCACTGCCAGTAGTGGGGACCAGCACAGGGCAAGGAAGGACATGCCACTTTCAGGATGAGCTAAGAAAGTGCTTGGCAAAGAGGAGATGAAGTAGGCAGTGGCCCAGCCTAGGCATGTGACATGTCTACACAGCGTGGGAGTCTCTCATGGGATTCTAAGCAAGGAAAGACATGGTGAGTATCAGCTTACCCATAAAATGTACTCACCGCGTGGGCTTGGTGACCACGGATGGGAGAGATCAGGACCTAGGGTTCTTTTCTAAGTTTTTTTTTTTTAATTTATTATGTGGGGGGAGGGGCAGAGAGCGAGAATCCCAAGCAGGCCTAGCACTGTCAGCACAGAGCCCGATGTGGGGCTCAAACTCACAAACTGTGAGATCATGACCTAAGCCGAGGTTGAACACTTAACTGACTGAGCCGCCAGGTGCCCCAGGACCTATGGTCTGGGCCTCCACTGGCCATTGACAGTTTATGCTACCCTGGACAACATAGTGCTGCAGAGTGAGGGTTTTACAATCTTGGGGATCTGGTTTAAACTTCCTGCTCTGATATCTACCACCTGTGTGGCCTTGTGGACTTGGCCTAGTCCAGGCTCTGGTTACTCATTTATAACGACACGGCTTACTGTATGGATTAATAAGATAGTTAAGTGACTTGATACACGGCAGAAGCACAGATACTACTTGTCTTCTTTCCTTTTGGCTTCTCTGCAAGTTGTTTCCTCTATAAAACTGCTGGGATATGAAAGCACCTGCATGGGCCACTCGCAGCGGGACACCACAGGACCTCTTACTGTGGGCTGGGCAGCACAGGGAAGAGGCCCTTGGCCTGAAGGAGTCCAGGCAGAGGGAGGCTTCTGTAAGGGCCAGGGGTAGAGGAGCAGTGAGCCAGTGCTGTAGGTGCACCCTGGACTCGGTTCATCAACCAGCCTCTCTGTGCGTGGCCCAAAGCTACAATCTCTGATATCCAAACCTCCATTCCCAGCACCCAAGGTCCTCGCAGACTTTGGAGAGGTTGGGGTGCATTCTGGGACTCAGAGGTCCTGAGTGCTGCTGAGGAGAAGGTGGGTAGGAGGAAGAGCTTGTGTTGGAGGTGAGAAGACCTGTTTATTATTTTTTTTCTTAAAGAGAGAGAGCAACCAGCAGAAGGAGAGAGAAAATCTTAAGCAGACTCCATGCCTAGTATGGAGCTGGATACAGGGCTCAGTCTCAATGACTGTGAGATCATGACCTGAGCTGGAATCAAGGGTTAGAGGCTCAACTGACTGAGGCACCCAGGCACCCCGATCTGTATATTTTTTGAACTGGCTCTGAAGGTTTGTTCTGGGTTCACGGAGGGAAGAAGGTAAGCACGGAGGACACTGAGCTCTTCTGTGCCATCTGTCTCCCCTCTCAGGGATGCCTCTGGCATATTTACAGCTTTGGGAAGGATTTTGTTTGGGGGAAAAAATAGTTCTGCTGTAAAGAAAACGTTGCCCCTTTACCAGCCACATTGGGTCTGTCCAGGGATGGGCATCTGACCCAAGCCAGCACAACCAGAGCTCTTTCCCCAGGGCTGTGGATCCCGGCTCAATTTGCAGAGATGTAAATCCTGCCCACCTACAGAGAAAGGTACTCTACGCCAATGCAGAGAGAACCCAGAGGGGAGACAGAAAGGCCCTGCTGTCCTGTAGTGCCCCAGGCTGTGATTCCAGGCCCCGGTTCCAGAGGCCACTGCACCCCGCCCTCGGGCTCCCGGAAACTCCAGCGTGGCTTTCTTGCCTTAAGTTCCTGTTTTGGGTAAAGCCAGCTAGAATTGGTTGTTTGCAAAAGGCCTAAATCATGCGTGACTTTATTGCCCAATTTCTTTAGAAAATCTGACGTAAAAGCACGAAGACCTTGGAGACCATGAAAGTGTTTTATCCCATAACCTGTTCTATGGCATAGGCTGCCTCACTACGGGATGAGCACGGGAGCCTGGGTTTGCATCTCTACCCATGAGAGTAAATGTTCTTCCCAGCTTTAAACTGCATCCTGGCTCTCTCGACTCGAGCTGGGAAATTCCCCATGCCACTCGAGGGGATTTGCCACACTGACTCCACAACTCAGGGCCCTGCACCCATTCTGCTGGAAGACCACCGCTGCTGTGTTTTCTTCTGGAAACTCTGGCCTTAGCTTGTCACTCCTTAGCTGGGGACTTGACAGGGTTCCCGTGTGTAGAATGCATAAGCCCAGACCCCTGCCCTTCTCAGACCCAACGTCTGTCCTACCTCTTCCCGCCCTCCCCGCCCCACGTGCAGCCCCGGCCTGCTGCGCTCTCTACACTGTTCGTTACCTCCACAGGAGCAACTGTCCCTGCCTGGAGAGCCTCACTCTGCCTTTACCATCTGGCGGCAGGCTTGCTGGGGAGCCATCCCTTTTGCGTCTCCCCCAACCACCCTGCAGCCGTTCCTCTTGGCGCCCTCCTAGTGCTGAGCGCTAGTCCTGGCCCAGACCGGGGTTCCGCAAATGCTGGCTGAACCGAAACCCAACTGTGGTTGCCGCTTCCTGAGCCGGTCTCTCTTCTCGTTCCCACTCTGGCTCCCAGTCACAGCCAGGGCAGTCACCCTCTGTTCAGCTGTGGCCTAGACACGGTCTTCTCAGGAGGGCCCTGCAGGGAGTGAGGGGTGCGACCCTGGTACCCGTGGGATCTATCTGAGCAGCACCTAGTCTCCCTGATGGCCCCTTCCTCGGCCCTGCTTCTATGGCCGTCTTGAGGAACCATGTGCTTAGCAGACTGAAGTTTAAAGTTAGTTGTGAGCTTGGGGTCTAGAGGAAGAAGCTGAGAAGTAGGATGCAGAACTTTCTTGCATGACTGTGAGGTCCCAGGCCTGGGACTGCCTTGGGAAGGAGGGGTGGCAGCTTCAGGGAGCCCACAGGATGGTTCTCCAGCCTCTAAGAGGGCACCCCATCCTGGACAGAGCACTGGGGTGAGGGCCCCTTAGCCCTACAGGGAGGAGAAGCGTGCCATGTCCCAAGTCTGACACTGGGGACCAGAGACAGTCGGAGGGGTAGGAAGTGCCCTTCACCCTGTCTAGTTATAAAGTAACTGATCCGGAAGATTCCATCTGCACACTGAAGCTGGAGATTTTCACCTGGAAAGACTTCCCTATCTTCTCTGTTCCCCTTTACAGAGAGGAGGATGACATACTGACTTCTGGAAGCCCACACTGGCCCAGAGGAGAAAACACCACTCGGGTGGCTGGTGGGCTATGCACACTCAGAGGAAGCTGGCCTCCAGCCCTTGTGTTCCAGGGGTTCTGAGGGCCCAAGGCAGCAGTCACGAATGCATATGTCAGGCAGGCTTAGGGAAGCCTCCTCTTTCTCTCTCAGAACAAGAGCTGGGGCAGTGGTTCAGGCTGCACTGTTTTAGAGCATTCTCTGGGCCCTCCTCTCCGTGATGGCTGCAGACTAGCATTGTCAAGGAGTAGGAAAAGGGCAAAGGGCTGTTCATTCTGCTCGTATCAGGAGAGCAAAAGATTCCCCAGAGACCATGGCTGGGTCATGAGGCCCCCCACACTGTAAGGAAAGCTGAGAAAGTGAACAGAGCTGTTGTAATTGACTTAGAGCATAGCCACAGCCAACAGCTGGGAGTGGGCAGGGATGTTGGGGGGAAAATGCAGTGAGGCCTCATGAGAAGCCTCAGTCAGGCAGGATGCGGTTGGTCAGACAGCAGGAGGATAAAAGATCTGGAGACCCCTGTGGAGAGCCCGTACGAGGGCCTCAGGGTTGGGAGTTGCTGCCCTGGCTAAGAGGGGTACCCTCCTGGTGTGGGAGCCCAACCAGGCCAGGTCGGAACGCAGGAGGATAGGGTAGCCCTCTGACGGTGTGAGGAAAAAGTCAAGGGTCACGGACTCCGGCCCCACTCCGCGGTGTCCTGTGGCCTTACAGTGACCTCCAGAGTCTCTAAAGTGAGTCAACAGGTGGTGCACACCTACTTCGGAGGAGGCAATGGGGTCAACTGGGAGTGCCATAGAGGGGGACAAGAGAGACTGGAAGAAGAACTGGGGTGGGGTTGACTTCCAGGAAACTGGGATGTGGGGCCGCCCCCAGCCCAACCCAGCCCAGCCATAGGAGAGGGGCCGCTGGCCCACACCCAGCGGCCTTCTCCAGTCAAGACACCAATACTGTGCGATAGGTGATAAGTGTCTATCCCAGGAGTGGTGCCCACTGCACTTGACTTTCACTATGTCCTAATCTTTCTAGAACACTCCTCCCCAGCCTCTTCCTCCACACAGGCACCTTCAGGGAACATGGAGGCTTCTCATTCCTTCACTGTGAACAGGCTTTGAAGGAGCCCAGGGACCCAAAGCCTGGTGTAGAGACCCCCTCCCGTCCGCAACAACACCCCATTCTGACACCTCAGAGAGAGGCCTGCTCAGATGGTTGGTCGGTAGTTTATGCTGAGAATTGAAACATTGCTTAACCCCAAGGAGAAACCACAAGAAGACAAAAACATGCAATTAAGCAGCAGCTGGGCCTGAGGGTTCAGCCTTCTCGCTGTCTGCCTGGTGGCTTGTTTGTGTTAAAGGCCAGAGAGGTTTGCTGAGATGGGACTATCTTTAAGTCCCCAGAAGATTCCCTGCTGGCAGAGAAGAGTGACCTTTGATTAGGGACAGTAGGGCCTGGGCTTTGGTGGTTCCCCACCTACAGTCTGTCCTCTCAGACTGCTGCTACACCAAGGCCTCTGCCCAGAGCTGGGGGAGCCGGGGGGAGCTGGGGAGGATAGCGAAGCAGCCCCCCAGGTGTGGGACGCAGCTGTTTTACCACAGGGCTCTCAGGTGCAGCCGGGACCCGAGGCTGCTGCTCTCAAGGGCAGAGCTGGGCCCCTGAGGAGACAGAGCAGACTGTGCTGTGGAGCCCCGCAGGCAGGCAGTTGGGGGAGAGGCAGCTGCAAAGGGCGCATCCAGAAGTCAGGAGTCTGGAAAGGAGCTGCTTTCGTTTCAGCAGAAATGCACATTTTGGGTTTGCAGTTTGGGGCAGGGCCCACCATCTCATGTCCTGGGGATCTGTAGTCTTCACCGTCGGGGTCAAAAGGCCATGCTACTGACCAAAGACCCAGTTCTGGTTTCCCTCCTTCCAGAAGGCCTTCTGGTCAGTCTCCCTGTCCACTCCCATACCTGGACTGGAACCTAAAAAGGCTACATTTCAGGAACTTGGGGCCACAGGGGTGGTGGGTGCTGCACATGTGTTTAAGGATCATCCTCCGTGGCAGAGTCAGAAGGTCAACTCCAGGCTTCCCAGGGAGGAGCCAGACACCCCCAAGGGCCCCAGCTCCAAGGACTCCTCCTGTCCCCTATTGCCCACTCAGGTGCAACTAAACCAGCTGTCACCATTCCCAAGGCTGCTGCCCACCTGTGTGGGCCTTGCCTTTCCCAGACTCCTGAGTCCCAGTGCCCACCCCACTGGCAGAAGCTGCCTTTTGCGCGCGCGCACACACACATATACACACACACACATATCCACCCACACACTCACCAACATGCCCACTGACATGCATATGTGTACGTGCACACACACACACCATGCACCCCACACACACTTACACCCTCCCCCAACATTTACACACATGTGAATGCACACACTCCTGGAGCTTTCTGTTCCGTGGAGCTCTATCGGCATCCCCGTTTCATACGAGCTCACCCTGGTGGTGCTGGCGTCCATGTCACCACATGTAGATCTAGTATCCATGGTCATTCAAGCTCCCCAGCCCTTTCTCAGATGACAGACACCTGTGCTATGTCCACAAGAGGGGCGGCCTCTTGTGGATGCTCTGATTGAGCCCTGCCCTCTGTTCTCATGGGCACCTGCATGTTAAGGCTTCTCTACTCTGCACCTTAATGCTGAAGCCCCTGGGAGGAGTTGGGGGGCTCACACATACATTTGTCTTGAGTCTGGCTGCTGTGCCTGTGAACTGGGCCCTACCATAAACATGCCCAGAGTTACAGACCCCAATTCAGACCAGAACAGTTCAGGAGGATAATCACTTGTCCTGCAGGGGTGGAGTCCGGTCCTGAAAAGGTTTTCTCTCAGCAAAAAAAAAAAAAAAAAAAAAGAAAAAAAAAGTGAAAATTGCATATTAATTGGAAAATTGCCCTTCAATCTTAGAAACATTTTGTAAAAGTGTGAGAACCCTGCAGTCTGTGGTTTACTGTGCTTCAGTGGGGCCAAGCTCAAGAAGGCTCAGGAAAGTATGCATCTACAGACTGGGTGCACACTGACACCTTCGGTTCTGTGACTACCACCAATGACAAAACAGTATTCTAATGTGTCACTCATCTTTAGAGAGGCTCCTTGAAAATAGGCAAGGTGGCATCCAAACACAGCCTAGATTGCCTAGGCCTCCCGAGCACACATGCAGGTAACCTTGAAGGTGGGTGAGACCCCAGTTCTAGCCTCTTGCCTCTGGCAAAGATAAACAAAGCTGGACACTAGTTAGAGCAGTAAGAGAGACTCTTACTAATAACTATTAGTAGTTATATACTACTAATAACTATTGCAATAGGCAAGAGAGCCCAGAGTGAACTTAAACTCAACTTCCCAGAAAGGAAAGGCAAGAGATGGTTTAAAGGTTGGAGTGTACTGGCACCAGGGACTAGGCCACTTAGGTTTGTTAGCTGGTGCTCATCCAGAGGAAGAGGACCTTCTTAGGTCTTTATGATGGGAGAGAGTGGTGCATGTTAGAGCATGGCACCCACCCACCCAGGTTGGGCCCTTCTCTCCCATAGGACTGGACTAGGAAGGAGAGTTAGAGCTTGAATGCTTGCATGTCCAAGAGACAGTTCTGAATAGTACAAGGTTTACCTCTCAAAGGGCAAAGAAAGGACTTATAATTGCAAGCTTTCTGGAGTAACTGCTCTAAGGTTTAGAGTTGTCATCCTAGGGAAGTGATCCTGGGCTGTTAGAAACTGTGCTAGTGTTTGTTCAAGTCTCTTAGAGTAGGGGGGGGGGCGAGGAGGGAGAATGGACAAAATGGTTTGTGCTGACAGTCACTTTTTATAGGCCGAGGTGGGGACCTAGTTGAGAAGTGGGCTCAGAGGAGCTTGGCTAGAGTCTGGTCAAGGAGAGTCTTTGTCACCTCCGCTGCATGCTTACCCGTGGTTTTCTCCCCTCTGGGGGACACTGGTTCTGCTTGCTGATCATCTTCTGGGCACTGTTGTTCCCATCATTGTTGTGATGTGTGGGAACCCATGGGATCAGGGAAGAGCTCAGAGAGCACTGTCCCAGGCACATGCATGACACTGGGCCCCCTGAGAGTACAGTGTGGGCCCCCTGCTGGGTTAGGCATTGAGGAAATAGCACTTTCTCCCTTTCTACTCCCTCACCTCCCCAGGGCACATGCGCATCACATACCTTTCCATATCCCACGAGAAGTCCAACTGCTCTGAGGCTGCCATGCTGTGAGGGAGCACAAGCTAACCACATACGCAGGCAACACAGAGGACCACCAAGGCACTAGAGAGATGAAAGAAGCCTTCTTGTACCTCCCAGCCCAGCCCTGCTGCCAACACCAACTGAACACAGTCAAAAAAGTGATCTCAGGCAATTTCATGTGTCTATTGCAGCTCATAGAATCACAAGAAATGATGGATCGTTGTTTAGGGTGACGGACCATGCAGCAATATGCAACAGAAGCATTTGGGGTCAGTCAGGTACTGTCTTTTGAGCCCCTGGCAGTGCAGAAAATGTTACCAGTCACCTTGCAGAGAATGCTGTCATCAATGAAGAAGAAGTAAGCAGCTCTCAGGGCCACACTGTGATCCTAACGTTTTAATCAGAAAGAAGGTGTGAGGAAAAGGGATGAGTTAGGGACAAGGAGAAAAAGCAGGAAAATGGACATAGGGTTTCCCAGAAACCAGGGGAGAGGTGTCTTAAGAGAAGGACCAGAACAATGGCAACACATGCCATGTTGAAGTTGGCAAGCTCTGGAGTCCCCTAGAGGGATGTAAACACTGGGGCCTCAGACTCAGACCCCAGCAGACTCCAGGAAGCCTGTCATAGACTGAACTCCTTGCCACTGACCAAGGACCTCCCAAGCTGGGGTGAGTCTGTGCTTTGAGAGGGCCTACGGGTAGGCCATGGGAAAATGGTTCTGACTGGGGTGAGGAAAGGAGGCTTGGTTCAGCTCCAAGTTCTTCCAAAGAAAAGAGGAAAGAGGAAAGACCCAGGATATGGTGATGGCAGAGAGAGCCAAGACCCAGCGGCGGCCCAGACCTGGAGACACCTGACTGGCAAACAGCTCTATCGCCAGTTTATTTCCATCCAGGAAAACAGAAACCACTTCAGTTATTTTAGGCAGAGGGGATTTAGTGCCAGGCATTGGTGATAAAGGTATTGGACAGGCTGGAGCAGCAAATAGACGAAGAGAATGTCACCCAGGGATCTGGAGCTGCTCCCGTTCTGCACCTGTATTGGAGCTCTTGGAGGTGCCAGCTCAGCCCTGAGCAGGAGCCACACAGCCTACCCGCCCAGCACTGTTACTCGTGCTGCTGCGGCCATTGTCATTGTCACTGCAGGAGGTGTCACCCACTGCCATCACTGGAGCTGTGGCCAGCGGTGAAGTGGCTTCTCTCTGTTTCCCACCTTATCACCTCCTTCCAAGGTTTCCCACTGGCAGCATTTAACCAGAAACCCACTGTAAGAGAAAGGTAGTTCTCACCACTGCTAGTGCAATGGTCACCAATTTAACTCAACGGGCCTGTTTTCACCTTGAAATTATCCACCCAGCAGAATAGATAATATGTATGCGTTGGTTGTGGTCTGGGCAGCACAGGGAAGAAGCCCCCTCACTAAGCCCCTCGCAACTGAGTACAGGCAGAGGGAGGCTTCTGGAAGGGACAGGGTTGGGAGAGCAGTGAACCAGTGCTGAGGACACACCCTGGACTCTGTTCATCACCTGTCTCTATGTGCATGGCCCAAAGCTGAGATTTCTGATTTCCAAGCCTCCACTCCTAGAACCCAAGGTCCTCCCAGACCTTGGAGAGGCTGGAGTGCACCCTGGAACTCAGGAGGTGTGTGCTGCTGAGGAGAAGGTGGGCAGGAGGAAGAGCTTGGGTTGGGGGTGAGAAGACAGGTCTCCAGGGGATGTCTTCCTTCTCATCACCTGAAGACATCCCTGCACACACATGCAGACACCAAGGACCAAGGCCTTCACCACCTCAAGTCTGTGGCTTGGAAAGGGAACTCTCAGGGACTGTGTGAGCAGAGTCCTATTCTGATTGTGACCATTTGAGACCCAAGGCAATTGTTTTTATTTATTTATTTTTCTCCCCCTAAGGCAGCTGTATTTTAATCTTTCAAATGCTCATAAAGAATACGTTTGTATTTCCTGTGCATGGAGACATCACGTGGTCAGAATAGGACAGGAGCACTCTTTTTTTTAAAAAAATTTTTTTAACGTTTATTTACTTTTGACAGACATAGAGACAGAGTATGAGCAGAGGAAGGGCAGAGAGAGAGGGAGATACAGAATCTGAAGCAGGCTCCAAGCTCTGAGCCATCAGCACAGAGCCTGATGTGGGGCTCGAACTCACCACCATGAGATCATGACCTGAGCTGTAGTAGGCCGCTTAACCGACTGAGCCACCCAGGCGGCCCAGGACAGGAGCACTCTTGAATTCACCACATCCACTGACTGCTGAGACCTTGACAGGTCCCGTTCATCTGGGTCCCCACATGATGGTGCTGTGAAGCTCCTAGGGTGGATATTAACAGACTCCATATGGGGCAGGGATCACACGTGGGGACTTGAACTTAGTGGGAGCAGGAAACTTGTTTGTCCGTCCCCAGGAGACACTAAAACCATTTCAGTGATGGGAATTGGTGTTCAGAAATGCAGCCACATTTACAACCTAACTTAAAGGTTCTTAATTCTTGGGATAGCAGGCTGCTGAGAAAATTGACTTACAATCTGGCTAAGGCTGAGGCCCTGCTCAATATGACAGGTTACTACAGGGGCGAAAGTTGGCTCCAGAAATCACACAGTGGAAGATGTCCAAGATGTCCCCAGGGCAGAGACAGTGCTGGTGCTCAGACAATGGGGTTGTGGAAAAGTAGGTAAGAAGGTTCTAGACTGGGCTGGATATTTCACCCTCTATGGCCACATGAGGCCTGGAGCTGGCCATGCTCCTCCTGGTTATGATCTGTTATATGGATATTGAAGCACCTACTGTGTACCTGGCTCAGGCATCTGTTGTGCCAAATGGTGAAAAAACCCTCTTTGAAACCCCTCGCCCTGCCCTTCTCCTGGTTCCCTTCGCCTCTGCCATACGGAGGATTTCAGCTAGCTCACGATGGTGTGGGGAAGTAGAAGGCCCTGCCTGCCTGTCTCTTCTTCTCCAACCCAAGCTTCTGGCAGGAGAGGCAAACTGAGGCATGCTGAACTCTGTCCAGGTTGTAAAGCTTGGTCAGGAGGCCTAAATGTGGTCCATCTGGCTTGAGAGCAAGGGACAGATGGGCTGCTCACTACTCTGAGCCACCAGGAAGGCCTTGGGTAGCCCAGGTTTCAATCTGATCTCCAGCCTTTTTGGCTTTGGTTTCAGAAACTTCAAATGCAGGGGTGCCTGGGTGACTCAATTGTTTAAGTCACCTAATTGGCTTAGGTCATAATCTCACAGTTTGAGGGTTCGAGCCCCGCATCAGGCTCTGTGCTGACAGCTCAGAGCCCAGAGCCTGCTTCAGATTCTGTGTCTCCCTCTCTCTCTGTCCCTGCCCTGCTCACACTCTGTCTCTCTCTGTCTCTCTCAAAAATAAATAATAAAAAGAAAGAAAGAAAGAAAGAAAGAAAGAAAGAAAGAAAGAAAGAAAGAAAGAAAGAAAGAAAGAAAGAAAGAAAGAAACTTCAAGTGCAAAATGGAGCTAATAGTAATGCCAAGCTCAGTTTGGAGGATATCGTGGCAGTTTGGAGGCTCTAGTGGGGACTCCGCGAGTTGGGGGCATGGCTTGGGCTGCATCTGTGATTCCCATTTCTTTGCAGGAGCCCAGCACTAACAGGAGCTCTGAGAGTACAGGGCTAGGAGGTATGGCATCAGTGCAGAGACCAGCCAGCACAGAGCAGGTGCAGTGACAGGGAGAGAGGTGACAGTTTGGCAGAGCCAGGCAGGCCCAGATGGTAAAAGACCTTACTTCCAGGCCAAAGAGCTTAGACTTGGAGGTGTAAAAGGGTAGCCTTCAGGAAGCCTCTGCAGAAGACTGGTCTCTTACTGGCAGTTAAAGGGGGGAAAAAAAAACCCAAAAACCATAATGTTAGGGAAAAGGTGGCTTTTGATAGAGTTCTGGGCAGGATCCAGGCTGTAAAGGGCACCTGCTTGGGTGTGGCTGGGCCTCTGGGGTCTCATGCTTCCTGCCCCAGGACTTCCTCCCTCTTTGGCTCTGGTAGTTTCCAGAGAAGCCCCAAGACCTCTGCCATATCCCCGCCCTGATGAGAAAAGGAGCTGGGAGCTGCATGCTGTAGAAGCTTTACCTTGCTCTAAGAATCTGTGTATGTGCAAAGAGGCCGCCATGATACTCCGGCCCCACAGGGAGGAGACTGTTTTGGGTTCAGAATCAGGCTGGATTGATGCTGTTCTCAGAGGAACTTCTGCTGGCTGGCCTGGAGCTCCATCTTCTCTTGGGAGGCCACACAGGTCCTGACCTGTCTCTTTGTTTCAAGCTGCAAGCCTCGACAGATGGTCCTTTCAAGTCGAGTGCACTGGGTTATTCTGTGGAGGCCTCCCCAGAACTATACACTCTGCCCACGGCCTCCAGTGGGGCTTGGAGGCCCCGCCATTCACGGGGCCTAGGCAGCTCCACTCAGATGGAATCTGGTCTCTGATACAGTAGCAGAGAGGTTTATCTTCCTTCCCCTGCTTCCTCCTCACAAAATGTCTGGCAGGGGGAGGGGGGGACATGTGATTGTAATCTTACTTTCTAAACCAAGAAACTTCCATTGACAGAAGTTACACAACCTTCCCAGGAGACAGGCTGGTGGCCTCCAAAAAGGGATTAGACCTGCCCATCCCACCCCAGACCACGAGATGGACCAGGCTGCCATCCTGAGCTTCCACGGGTCTGGAACTGCCTCCTGTGCCTGGGAAGACCCATTAAATACCTTAGAGAAGAAGTAAGTGGAGTGGTCCCACACCCTGAAGCACATGCTCTCAGAGAGGGAAGAGAATTCTCAGCCAACACCGATTGCTGGCCCAGGGCCTTTGTGGGCCCCCCTACTCCAAGGTGAGTCCTTCCCCCTTTTGCGTCTCTGGGGCCACACTTCTGTCCTTTGTACAATTGCAAGGTCTTACAACCACCCCCCCCCAAAAAAAAACCCTAACTCCACCCCCGGGGCTGCCCAGGGCAAGGGAGTCTCTTCCCAGGAAACCGTGGGTGTGTGACTCTCCCTCCATCACACTAGGCCTGTTCTTTCTGGAGTTTCTTAGGCCACAAAGATTCATCTCCTTCAGTGATCTGCTCTCTGCCCAATACAGCCCCCCCTCCCCGCCCCCGAGCTTTAAGTGTCCTGGACATTGCTGAGAAAACAGGTCCACATAGCTTCCCAAATCTTTCAGACAAATGACCATTACACCAATGTGCAAAAGGGCAAAAGCTGATATTAAGGAAATATGGCTTTATTCCATCTCCTAATCTTTGAAAGATCTCCTTGTAAAACAAATGAACAACAGAAAGGGCTGTGAGGTGCACAGCATGTCAAGTGCCTGGAGCCCTCCACTTGCAAGGCAGCTGTTAAGAGTTTGCAGCTCTGCCCTCTATCTGCCCCTGCCTGGTCTCTCCTGGCTCCTGGTGACTGTGAGGCCCTAGACCCTACCCAGCCCTGAGATGGGGGACCGGGCCCCTCCACAGTCCTCATGGGCCTGGCAGATGAGGGCTGGACACTTTCTGATCCTCACTGTACTTTACAGGGTGGGGCCCCAGCCAGAGGTCTAGCAGGAAGCCAGTGGGCACCCTTGGAAGTGCCCAAGAGCATCTGTGGGCAGGGTGCAGGGGACCAAGACACACATCACTTCCGGAGCTGCTGCAGCTGACAAGGGATGTGAATGGATCACAGCCCCTCCTCCCTCTGTGTCTCCTGTCAGAACGAGCATGTTCAGGAACTGGGGGAGAAGGGGTAGGTGGAGAAGTGGCTGCACGGTTGACCTCATCACCCCCATTTCTCAGAGTCACGTGGCCTGGAGGTTGGGGACTGGCCTGTTGATTCGGGGAGGATGTCACATGCTCACTCCCTCCTCCTGGTCAGTTCCCAAAAGAGCAAGGTGGAAGAATTTTTATTATCCTCATATCTGGCTTTGGGGTTGCCCTTTGGATGGAGTGATGGCTGGATGGACTGCAGGATGGAAGGAGGGTCCCAAGGGTCTGAGTGGGGCCAGAATACTCAATCCTGAGCCACCTGCACCACTGCCTCAGCCAAGCCTGTCCCTGAAAACTTCCTGAGGTCTGTCCAATTGATCTGCAAAGCGAACTCAGATCTCTCTACTAGGGCCTGGGGCCTTTGACAGACCAGCGACCCCACTCCTGCCTACCATGAATGCTCAGAGACGTGCACAGTGACTTTCTCCAGTGCCCTTTTCTCTCCCCAGACCCCGGTTTCCTCTAGCTGCCTCTAGTGGGCAGGCCTGTCTGGACCCCTTCACCCTCTGGTGGCCCCAACATATCCCTCCTTTCTGCAGCTTCCTTCCAACACCTTGACATCAGTGACTTTTATCCCATTTTTAACATCAGCCAAAAACTACTGAGAAGCCCAGAGGCCAGAATTCAATGTACCTAAATGGTGCATTCATGAAATGACCAGACAACACACGCCCCTTTGGATAAATGTGTGCTGTTGTCCACCCAACACGAACGTAAAGTGCTTCTGATCCGTCTTTCTGAGGTGATGGAATAGATGGTGTTCCCAGACAGGTGCCTAATGCCACACCTCTGAACCATATTGATCTTCTCTATGCCAGAGGCAGCATCTGACACAGTCTCTGGAGTTGGGCCTTTAAATGTGAGGTCAGGAGACATCTGGGTGTCTCAGTCTGTTAAGCATCCGACATCAGCTCAGGTCATGATCTCGTGGTTCATGAGTTCAAGCCCTGTGTTGGGCTCTGTGCTGACAGCTCAGATCCTGGAGCTTACTTTGGATTCCATCTCCCTCCCTCTCTCTCCTAAAAAACAAATAAACATTTTTTTTAAATTAAAAAAAAATGGTGAGGTTTGTATTGCTCACTGTATCATTCTGCTCAGGCTGCTATAACAGAATAGCACAGACTTGTTGATTTCAACAACAAATGTATTTTCTCACATTGCAAAGGCAGGGCGTGAAGTTCCACAATCTAGATATTGATGGGCTCCCCCTTATCCTTGCTTCTGCACCCTCAGAACCCAGTCCCAGGCACCCTGCATCAGCCTGCCAGGTCCAGCCTGAGCCTGCAGCCCCTTTGGCATCAAATCCCTCCTCACCCATTCTGACACCTGCTACAACATAAGTGAACCCTGAGGACATTATACTCAGTGAAATAAGCAGACACAAATGGGCAAATAGCATATGATCCACTTGTACAAGGCACTAGAGTAGTCAAATTCATAGAGACAGAAAGTAGAATGGGGGTTTCCAGGGACTGAGAAGAGAGGATAGTGGGGAGTTAGTGTTTAATGGGGGGCAGAATGTCAGTTTTGCAAGATGAAGAGGGTTCTGGAGATGATGGTGGAGATGCTTGCACAACAATGGGAATCTACTTAATGCCTCTGAACTCTGAACTTAAAAATGGTCACAATGGTAACTTTTATGTTGTATGTGTTTTACCACGGTAAAAAAAAAAAAACAAAAACAAAAACAAACAAACAAACAAAAAACTAAACTAAAATACTCCCAGAAAATCCCCCCCCTCAACAGCTCACCAGTCAACTTGCACTGGGATTTGACCCTGCCAGCCACGCTGCCCAGAGGGAGTGTGGAGGTAGATCCTGAAGGAGCAAACATTCTCTTTTAGACATCTGCCAATAAACATCTGCCAAACTTAGGTCCATTGTGTGACCTTCCAGCAGAATGGGAGTGGGGGCAGGGAACACAACCACCTACCAAAGGGAGCAGTCACTTCTGCAGGCCCATGTGTTCACAGGTATCTGAAGTGGAAGATTCTCATGTGAACCTACACAGATCTCCCCACCCCAGGTCTCACTTTGCAAAGAACACCCATCAAGATCGAGAGCTCCACCAGTCCTATGAGAAACTTCTGAGCCTTGTCTTCTGCACTGTCTGTCCTCTCCTTTATTGCTCTGCCAGGAATTAGGGCCCCCCAGAATGCTCCAGGGAAGCCCTCTGGCTTTCACATTTTGGGTTGAATTGGTCTGTCATTGACTCTCTTCTACAACCGGTGGTGTTCAGAGCAGCCTTGCCCTCCCAGTCCATGTTCTTACCTCTTATCTCATTCTCTTTTTTTTATATATTTTATTTATTTTTTATTATTGAGAGAGCAAGAGAGAGTGCATACATACATGCATGTATATGCACACTTGTGCGTGCAAGTAGAGAAGGAGCAGAGAGACAGCATCTCAAGCAAACTCCACACCCAGGACAAAGCCCAACACTGGACTCAATCTCTATCTCATGATGGTGAATCATGGCCTCAGCCAAAATCAAGAGATGGATGCTTAACCAACTGAGCCATGCAGGTAGCCCTTTATATATATTTTTTGGATAAAATATAAATCCAAATTAGATTTTCAGCTTCTTGAAGACATCAACATATTTAATGCATTAGGGGCAAAAATTGTTGATAATTAAAGTGCTTAAATACTCAATAATCTTCAGTGTATGTGTCCTCACTCATGTTTACTCTCATAGCACAATCTCTTCCTTCTGTAGAAAAAATAACTATCATTTTCTATAAAATCACATTTTCATTACTTCCTCATAGTTTTTCCATGTGTGAAAATAATAATTACTTGATTTAAATATTTCTTTTTTTAAATGTTTGTTTTTGAGAGAGAGAAACAGACAGAGTGCAAGTGGGGGAGGGGCCGAGAAAGAGGGAGACACAGAATCCGAAGCAGGCTCCAGACTCTGAGCTGTCAGCACAGAGCCCAATGCAGGGCTTGAACTCAAGAACTATGAGATCATGACCTGAGCTGAAGTTGGACACTTAACCAACTGAGCCACCCAGATGTCCCTTGATTTAAATATTTGATTTAAATGACTAAATAAATCATTTACTTGATTTATTTGATTAAACAAAAATAATTTATGTTTACAAATCTATTGTTTCCATAAAATGGTAATGTACTGACAACAGATAGTCCACTGCTCCAAGACTAGTAAGAAAGGGCAATTGTTCATAATGTATAATTATTAGTTTACTGGAATGAAGTTTTTTTAATTCAAGTATAGTTAAATAGTTATATTAGTTTCAGGTGTACAATATAGTGATTCAACACTTCTATACATCAGCCAGTGCTCTTCGTGACAAGTGCACTTCCTAATCCCCATCACCTGTTTCACCCTCTCACACCCACCTTCCCTCTGGTAACCATCAGTTTGTTCTCTAGAGTTAAGAGTCTGTTTTTTGTTTGTTTGTCTCTTTTTTCTCTGTTCGTTTTGTTTTTGAATAACACATATAAGTGAAATCATATGGTATTTGTCTTTGACTGACTTATTTTCCTTAGCATAATCCACTCTAGTTCCATCCACATTGTTGCAAATGACAAGATTTCATTCTGTTTATGGTTGAGTAATATTCCATTGTACATACACACCACTTCTTCTTTATTCATTCATCTGTCAATGGACACTTGGGCTGCTTCCATATCTCACTTGGGCTGCTTCCACATTTTGGCTATTGTAAATCATGCTGCAATAAACATAAGGGTACATATATCTTTTCAAGTCAGTGTTTTCATTTTCTTTGGGTAAACAGCCAGTAGTGAAAATACTGGATCATACAGTAATTCTATTTTTAATTTTTTTATGGAATATCCGTACCGTTTTCCACAGTGGTTGCACCAGCTTGCATTCCCACCAACAGTGTAAGAGAGTTCCTTTTTCTCCACATCCTTGCCAACACCTGTTGTTTCTTGTGTTGTTGATTTTAACCATTCTGACAGGTGTGGAGTGATACCACATTGTGGTTCTGATTTGTATTTCCCTCATGATCTGTGATGTCAAGCATCTTTTCATGTGTCCGTTGGCCATCTGTATGTCTTCTCTGGAAAAATGTCTGTCCTCTGCTTATTGTTTAATTGGGTCATTTGGAGTTTTTTGGTGTTGAATTGTATCAGTTCTTTACATATTCTAGATTATTAATTCCTTATCAGATATAGCATTTGCAAATACCTTCTTCCATTTAGTAGGTTTTCTTTTTGTTCTGGTGTGCAAAAGCTTTTTATTTCAGTGTAGTCCCAATAGTTTGATTTTGCTTTTGCCAAGGGAGACATATCTAGAAAAACATTTCTATGGCTGATGTCAAAGAGATTAATGCCTATGTTTTGTTAACCCTTACACTCCTAGTTCTCTTCCATCGGCTGGCAGGTCCTATTCCCTGAAATGCCTCAGCACCCTGTCCCTGTGAAAGGGCAACTACCCCTTGGCTACAGCATGCTCTGCCTACCACTAGTGATCTTCGGTGCCAGCTGTTGGAGAGTGATCCCATTTAGGGTATTCTTCCTGGGAGACATATCAGGCAAGTGTAAGGAAGGAAAGAGAGCAGGACTGTGCAGAGGCGGCAAAGGACCCAGGGTGGGATTACACCAGAGACCTCAGCAGATCCTGCAAGAGCCCTGGAGCCTGCAGTGCTATCCCAAATGGAAGAAGGAGGTTGGCCTTTGTGTCAGCGGCATCAGGTGGTCATTGAGTCCTGGGAGGCATCATCTTAAGTAAAGACAATGCCCATGGAGGGACTTGGCTGTGAAGCATTAGTGGTCCTGTTCTCGTGGATGGGAGTGGGCTGAAGAAGGGATCTTGTCTGGGTCAAGCACCACGTCCTCCACTCCAGCTCAACACTGCTTTCCCTCTGCCTCGCAATCTGATCCTTTGCACTGGTGTGCTTCAGGCTGCCTAGGGCAAAGGCTTGACCCAGACCTTCCAGTTCTCCAATAGCCCCCCAGGTAGGGTGCCCGGTGCTCCAGCTGTCTTAGAAAGGCAGGAGAAAGGCCCTTGCAGACAAGACCACAGCTCAATGTGCAGCCTGCAGCACAGGACGCTTGGCGCTCAGAAAGGGAGCCGTGCTTGGGGTTCAGCACTCTGTTGTCACTATCTAAAATTTTTAATAGTTTTATCCTTGGATTTGTGTTTTGTAAGTAAAGTCAATGAGACAGTGGAGCATGTGTGGGGGTGGGAGTTGGGGGGGCAGATTCTGCTCACTCCCCTGCCCAGTGCTTAGTGACCCATGCCACATGCTGGGGGACACGGAGTTTGTACTCCCTCCTACAAATATCCCTGAGCCCAAAGGAGTGTGGTATTAAATAGAAAATTTCAGAAACAATGTCAGGTTAAGAGAGAGACTGTGGAAGAAAAGAAAGCACTTTCCCCCTGTTTTTTGAACAAAATTTCTTGCCCTTTTATTTTGGGTGGGGCCTGGCCTCAGATCTGCGTGCTTTTTCTCACTACCATAAACCCACGCATGGTCTGCGAGCCATCAGATGTGGCCAGCATGTTCCTGACACCCAGCCAGGGCATCTCACCTTAACTTCCACTAAATTACCTTCATCAGGAAAAAGTGCCCCCAAACCTACAAATGACTTCAGGGCCTGGTCTTATTCACTTGCGGAGGTGGGAGAGGGGTGGGGTTTCACTTGAGCTAACCAAGGATTTTTGTGATTTTTCCAAGATACTACATATGAGTGATTTCGGAAACCTTACAGGAAACGAAGCCACATGGTACTCCACCAACTCTGTTCCTGCAGTTCTGACTGACCAGACTCAACCCTCCCACCATGCAATCCCCGTGGCGGCCTAGACATGCTGTCATGGCCTTGGGTGCCAGCTCAGAAGAGGTCTGATTGTCACCTGTTCCCTGCTCATGGAAACTCATGTTGAGAGTTCATTTATTGTGGTTTTTCGCCCCCCTTGGGGTGTGACAAATGAGTCCTAGTCCCCTGAGCACCAGAAATCTACACAGGGTTGGGCTGTCTACCTTGCGCCTGGAGCTCAGGGAGTCCCTAGGTTGTCCCTCCACTCCTTTCGCCATATACTTACCCACCCGAGCATG
The DNA here is from genome assembly GCA_030068075.1 of Paguma larvata. Lineage (NCBI taxonomy): Eukaryota > Metazoa > Chordata > Mammalia > Carnivora > Viverridae > Paguma > Paguma larvata. The sequence goes on along the minus strand of CM057827.1, from coordinate 120,887,016 downwards.
TGAGGCCTGAAGGCCCCTGGGGACCCATTGGCACTGTTTGTTTGGGTGAGAGCTCTGTGTTTATAAAGCCTCCCAGCAGCCCTCAGCAGAGAGAAGGTGGTGCCAAGTGGGTATCCAGCAACAGCTGGGCACTCGCTCCAGATGACACACGCCAAGGTGGGGGCAGGGAGGCAGCCCTCCTCCTCGTCCTGGGGGAGCTACCTCCCCGACAATCCCTCCCTCAGCTCCCCTGGGGAGGGGTGGGAGAACACAGGACGATTGTCACAGATCATGTGCTGGAGGCCGGGAGGAAAGGGGGCGATGAAAACAGCCCTTTGTCCACAGCCTCATTTGCTACACACTGGGCTTGTGTTTCTTGCTTTATGACAATTGGGTGAAACATTAGACTGGGGCATCAATTATTCAGATTTCACTGGGAGGTCAGAACACAGCAGCCCGTCCTGCCCCCACTCAGAGACACGAGAAGGGGAAAGCCGAGGTAGTCAGTTCCAGGAGGGAGGCTGTGGGGATTCAGACAGACTTGGGCTGGATGGTGGAGCCCCTGCACCTCCAGATCTCAGCTGTCCATCCCACATTAGATCTAACCTCGCTCTACAGCACCAGCCAGACTGCTATTCAGGCTTTTCTGGGCATTTGGGTAGCGGGGAGCAACACAAAGCATTACTCCATTTTCAGACAGAAAGTGCAGTCAAGGGAATTCTCTGGAGGTGGAGGAGCTCACGCCTCCAACCCCCGCTCTCCCACAAGGCACTGACTTACTTCTCTGGCTCCCTTTGTTTGCTCAGGACCCTGTGCCTGATCCCCTGCTCCGCTGCTCTGCCTGCTAACATGCTGTCTTCATGCCTCTCAAACACTGCTATTACCCGCCTTTCTCCCCTCTAAACACTATTTAACTAGATCCTGAGATTTTTCTTAGGGTCGTATTTTCATTGTCACTCTCTTTGTTTTCTCCTTGACCCAAGGAATTTCTAGGATTTTGTTTAACTTTCAAATATGTGGGGAATATCCAGACACCTTTACTTCCACTCTTTTACATGTACTGAGGTTTATGATTTAGCATAAGATCCCCCATGTGTGTATGAAAATAACATACTGCTTGCAAGTGTGGGATTAAATGTCAATTAGGTCAAGTTGATTGATAGCGTTGTCCAAGTTTTCCATATCCTTACTGATTTTCTAGGTATCATGTGTTGAAATGTCCCACTATAATAATGGATTTGTCTACTTCTCTTTTCAGTTCTGTTTTTGCCTTGTGTATTTTGAAGCTTTCTTAATATATGCATATGTGTTTAAGATAGTGTCTTAGTTGGCTCTGGTCACTGTAACAGATACTGTAGACGGGGCGGCTTAGACAATAGAAATTTATTCGGGAGGTTGGAAAGTCCAAGATCAAGATCCAACAGGGTTTGGTTTCTGGCAAAGCCTCTCTCTTTGACTTGTTGATGGCTGCCTTCTTACTGTGTTCTCACATAGTCTTGCCTCCATGCACATGAAGAGAGTGAGAGAGCTGTGATGTCTCTTTCTTATAAGATCCTATTAGATTAGGGCCCCACCTTTATGGCCTCATTTAAACTTAATTGCCTTTTTAAAAAAAAGTTTATTTATTTATTTTGAGAGAGAGAGAAAGAGAGAGCGCAAGCCTACACTCACACACAAGGTGGGGAGGGGCAGAGACAGAGGGAGAGAAATAATCCCAAGGATTATTGAGCTGAAATCAAGAGTCAGACTCTTAACTGACTGAACTACTCAAAGACCCCCAAACTTAACTGCTTTTAAAGATCCTATGTCCAGAGGTACCTGGGTGGCTCAGTTGGTTAAGCATCGGATTTTGGCTCAGGTCATGATCTCATGGCTCATGATTTCAAGCCCCAATCAGGCTCTCTGCTGTCAGCGCAAAGCCTCCTTTGGATCATTTCACTCCCTATCTCTCTACCCCTCCCCCACCATTGCCTCTCTCTCTCTCTCTCTCTCTCTCTCTCTCTCTCTCCTTCCTCTCTCTCTCTCAAAAGTAAATAAAGATTCAAAAAAATAAACGTTAAAAAAAAAAGATCCTATATCCAGATACAGCCACACTGGGGGAGCTAGGAGTTCAACATCTGAATTTTGGAGAGACACAATTGTGTTCACAGCAGTCGATTGTCTTTTTGATGAATGGATTCATTTATTAATATGTAATGCTCCTGTGCTTGCTCTGGTAGCACATGTAACATGAAATACTTCTCCTTACTTCTAGTAAGATTCCTCTATCTGAAGTCTACTTTAGCTGGTATTAATGAATCAATTGATATTATCTATAATTAGTGTTTGAATGATACATATTTTCCCACCCTTTTACTGTTTATCTTTCTGGGATTTATATTAAAAGTGCACCTTTTATAGATAACATATTATTTGGGTGTTTTTAAAATTCAGTACAACATTGTCTGCTTTTTAATTTAGTTCATTAATTTTGTTTAATGTTTATTTACTTTTGAGAGAGAGAGAAAGAGACAGAGAGCCAGCAGGGGAGGGACAGAGAGAGGGAGACAGAATCTGAAGACACAGAATCTGAAGTCTAATGCTTAACCAACTGAGCCCCCAAGGTGCCCTAGTTTATTAGTTTTTTAAAACTTTTTTTTTAACATTTATTAATTTTTGAGAGACAGAGAGCATGAGCAGGGAGGGGCAGAGAGAGAGGGAGACACAGAGTCCAAAGCAGGCTCCAGGCTCTGAGCTGTCAGCACAGAGCCAGCCACAAGACTTGAATTCACAAATAGTGAGATCATGACCTGAGCCAAAGTTGGACTGACTGAGCCACCCAGGTGTCTCTCTAGTTCATTAATTTTTAAAAATTATTGTATGGTTGGCTTAAAATTTGCCATCTTGCTGTTTATCTTCTTTTTATCCATTTGTTCATTTTTTTCTTTTCTCGTCTTTTTTGAATTCTGTATTTTAAAATTTTTATCTCCTCTATTGGTTTACTATCTATTATCTGTTATCTTTATCCTTTTACTAGTTGCTTTAGATTTACAAAATCCATCTTTAAATTAGCAAATAACATTACACTTGCTCACAAAGATGTAAACCTTAGAATTGAATACTTTTATTTTCCCTTCTCTGTTATCTTATTATCTTTCCTCTCTATTGTTATCAGATACATGACTTTCACATAAGTAACAAATTCCCTTACACATTGATATTGTCATTATTGTAAACAGCCAATTTTCTTTTGAAATATTTTGAATACCAAAAAGTGATCAGTTCCCTCCCCCCAGTGCTTTAAAAGACATCGCTTTGAGTTTCTTCTGCCCTGCATTGTTTCTGATGGCAATTATTATTTTTCTTCACATATAATGTGTGATTTTTAAAATTTTTTTTTATTTTTGAGAGAGAGACAGACAGACAGAGTGCAAGCAGGAGAGGGGCAGAGAGAGAGGGAGACACAGAATCCGAAGCAAACTCCAGGCTCTGAGCTGTCAACACAGAGACGGACACGGGGCTCGAACTTATGAACTAAAAGATCATGACCTGAGCCGAAGTCGGATACTTAACTGACCGAGCCACCCAGGCGTCCTTGTAATGTGTCTATTTTGCTTGACAGATTTTAAGATTTTCTCTTCACAGATTTTTTAGTGATTTGAAAAATCCTTTCACTAGTCACTTTGCTGTGATTTTCTTTGTGTTGATTCTTCCTAGATTTCATTGCACTCATTAGATTTATGTGTTTATATTTTTCATCAAATTCAAAATGCCTTTAGTCTTTCTTCTAGATTTTATCTGCCCCTGCTCTCTTTGAGGACTTCAATTAGAAATGAGTTTCACCCTATGATGTTGAGTGAGATTGTTGATTTTCTTCAGCCATTTTTCTTTCTGTACTTTAATCTAGATACTTCTAGTAACTGTTGTTCAAATTAACTTCCTTTTCTTCTGATGTGTCTCATCTTCTGGTGAGTCCAGCCAGTATTTATTTTTCATATTTATATTGATTTAAAAATTTTTTTAACATTTTATTTTACTTTTTGAGAGACAGAGAGACAGAGCACAAGCAGGGGAGGGACAGAGAGAGGGGGAGACACAGACTCCAGGATCTAAGCTGTCAGCATAGAGCCTGATGCAGGGCTCAAACACACGAATGTGAGGTCATGACCTGAGCCGAAGTCGGATGCCACCCAGGTGCCCTGGTAATTCTACCTTTTAAAGTGAGAAGCATTCCACTGTACAGATGCCTATCTATTCATAGGGACATTTGGTTGTTTCCAGTTTTGGGTGACTATGAAAAAACCTGCTACAGACGTTTGTGTACAGGAATAAACATAAGTTTTTCTTCTCTGGGGCAAATCCCTACAGGTGGGATTGCTGGGTCGTATGGTAAATGTAAAGATTAATTTCATATAAATATGCTAGACTGTTTTTCACAGTGGTTGACCCGCTTTATGTTCCCACTAGCATTCCTGTTGCTCTACATTCTCACCAATGCTTGGTATTGCCCATTTTTAAAACTTGGGGTGTTAGTTTCTTAATGTTGAGTTTTGAGGGTTCTTCATATATTCTGGATATATGTCAGATATGTCATTTACAATATCTTCTATCATTAGGTATCTTATCTTTTCATTCTCTGAATAATGCCTTTTAGTACTCCATGGCATGTCCTCTATGACATCCAGTCTAGAAGAAACTGGGGCAACTCAAGACTTTCTGTTCAGGCAGAGCCTGGAGATGGCAACCTCTTGAAAGTGGGCCGTGGGGAAGCTGACTGAGAATAAGGAGACCTTATTTTTATTTAGGTTGTATATTCATCTAGGGTGGCTTGGGGAAGTCATCTCAAGCCACTGTTTGGGTCAGCCACTGAGTAAGGGTAAATGGGAAAAATGACATACAAGTTGGAGAACAACTCCAACTTACATTAAGTTCTAAACTGAATAGATTTAACGCTTAAAATGCCTTATGCAAAAAGGTGTGAGGACAGTTTAGAAAAGACAAATTTTTAATGCCTTCTATAGAGTAAAAGTTTTAAATTTTGGTGAACTCCAATTTCTATATGTTTTTATGTGTTATGGTTTGGTGTCAAGTCTAAGAACTTTCTGGCTAAACAACAGGTCATGAAGATGTTCTCCTACATTTACACCTAAAAAACTTATAGCCCTATAGTTTACATTTAGATTCATGATCAATGTTGAAATAAAAAAATTTTTTTAAATGGGTTTCCTGGGTGGTTCAGTCGGTCGAATGTCCAACTCTTGATTTTGGCTCATATCATGATCCCAGGGTCATGGGATCAAGCCCCCTGCCTTAGTGTGGAGCCTGCTTAAGATTATCTCTCTCTCTTTCTCTCTCTCTCTCTACTTCTGCCCCTCTCTCCTGCTTGCACATGCTCTCTGTCTCTAAAATAAAAAAAATAAAGTTAATAAAAAAATTTATAACATGTAAGGGTTAGGCTCAGGTTTATTTTTGTGTATATGAATGTCCAGTTGGTGCATCACCATTTGTTGAAACAACTATTCTTTCTTCACTGAATGGCCTTTGCATACTTATGAAAAAATATTTGGAAGAAAATTTGATAAAATCACAAAAATATGGAAACAAAACACTCTTAAATAACTGAAGAGTCAAAAAAGAAACCCACAAAGAATATCGGAAAATACTTTGAGGTCAATCAAATAAAAGAAAGTCCTGCCCAAACTTATGGATGCAATGAAATCAGAGTTTAGAGGGAAATTTATAGCTATAAATACCTATATTTGAGAAGAAGAAAGATCTCAAGATATAAAATCTGAACTTCAACCTTAAGAAAGTAGAAAACTAAACATAAATCGAGCAGAGGAAAGAAATAATAAAGACTAGAGCTGAAATAAATTAAATAGAGAATAAGAAAGCAATACAGAAGACCACAAGTGGATTCTTTGAAAAGATTAACAAAATCAACACACTTTTAGATAAGCTGACCTAAAAAAAAAAAAAAAAAAAGGATTCAAACGGTGAAGTCAAGAACGAAGGAGACTTTATTACCGTATGGAAATAGAAAGGAGTACAAGGAAATATTATGAACAATTGTATGCCAGCAAATTAAACAATGTAAATGAAATAGAAAAGTTACTAGAAAGATACCAACTATTGAACCTGACACAATACGAAAAAGAAAATCTGTACAGACTTGCCCATGACAAGTGGAGAGATTGAATTGGTAATCAAAAAAACCTCCCACGAAGAAAAGCCCAGGACCCGATGGTTTCACTAGTGAACTCTACCAAACATTTAAAGAAAATTAATAGCAATCTTTTACAAAATTGTCCAAGAAATAGAAGAGAAACACTTTACAACTCATTCTATGAGGCAAGATTACTCTGATTTCAAAACCAAAGATGTCACAAGAAAATAAAGTATAGATCAGTATCCCTTATGAATATAGATGCAAAAAGTTCTTAACAAAATACTAATAAACCCAAAGTAACAACATGTTAAAAAAAATTTGCACCATGACAAAACTGGATTTATCCCAAGGATGCAAGTTTGGTCCAACATATAAGAATCAATTAGTGTATATATAAATTTTATATTATATACTATATTAATAGAATAAAAGACAAAACCCACATGATCTCAGTAGACAGAGAAATAGCATTTGATGAAATCTAATACCTTTCCATGATTAAAAAAAGAATCCACTCAACAAACTAGGAATATAAGACAACTTCCTCCACTGATAAAGAACATCTGTTAAAAACCCACAGCTAACATCACTAATGAAGACTGGATGCTTTCCTCCTAAGATGAGGAACAAAACAAGGATGTATACTCTGACTACTTTTCTTCAACATTGTAATCTGGGTTCTAGCCAAGGAAATTAAGCAGGAAAAAGAAACAAAAGACATTCAGGTTGAAAAGAAAAAGTAAAACTGTCTCTATTTGCATATGATCTTGTATATAGAAAATCATAAGGAATCCACCAAAAAACTATTACAGCTAAAAATGAGCTCAGCAAGTTTATAAGATATAAGACCAATATACAAAATCAATTGCATTCCTGTACACTACCAAAAAGAAAGTTAATAAAACAATTCAACTTATGATTATATTGAAAATACTTAGGAATAAACTTAATGATAGAAGTGCAATATTTCTTCACTGAAAACTACAAAACACCATTGAAAGAAATTAAAGAAGACCTAAATAAGTGGAAAGATATCATATACTCATTGATTGGAAGACTTAACATTGTTAAGATGGCAATTCTCTCCAGACTGTCTGTGGATTCATCATGATCATTATCAAAATCTCAGCTACTTTTTTGCAAAAATTGATGAGTTCATCTTAAAATTCACAGGGAAATATAAGAGACCCAAAATAGATTAAACAACCTTGATAAAGAAGAATGAAGTTGAGGGAAGTTCAGAACTTATTATAAAACTAATAACCAACACTTTGTGGGCCTGGAATAGTGATAGGTACATAGATTAATGACATAGAATTGATAGTCCAGAAATAAGCCTATACATTTATGGACAATTCATTTTTGACAAGGATTCCAAGACAATTCAGTTGGGAAATAATAGTTTTTTCAGTAAATGTGCTGAAACAGCTGGATATTCACATGTGTAAGAATGAGTTTGCACCCCTATCTCATACATTTACAAAAATTAACTAAATATGTATCAAAGATCTAAATGTCATGGCTAAAATTATCAAACTCTTGGAAGAAAACATAGATGTAAGTTTCTATTACCTTGGATTAGACAATGGTTGCTTAGATATGACAACACCTACAGCACAAGTGACATAAGAAAAACTAGATAAGTTCGACTTTTACAAAATTAAAAAAAAAACAACTTTTGTGTTTCATAGGACACTATCACAAAGGTAAAAGATGGACCACAGAACTGGAGAAAAATTTGCACATCATATATCTGATAAATGTCAACTAGCCAGATTATGTATATCATATACTCTTAGAGTCCAATGACAAAAAGAAACCTAATGAATTAGGAGCACATGGGTGGCTCAGTCAGTTAAGTGTCTGACTCTTGATTTTGGCACAGGTCATGATCTCATGGTCATGAGACTGAGCCCTGAGTCAGGCTCCATGGAGCCTACTTGGATTCTCTCTCCCTCTCTCTCTGCCCCTTCTCTGCTTGTGTTCTCATTCTCTCTCTCTCTCTCTCTCTCTCTCTCTCTCTCTCTCAAAATAAACATTTTTAAAAAAAGAAACCAGTTAATTAAACTATGGGTAAAGGATTTGAACATTTTCCTAAATATGCAAATATAGGAAATATATGCAAATTATTAATAGAAACAAGAAAAAATACTCAACATCATTAGCCACCAGGAATATATAAACCAAGACCACAATGAGATGTCACCTCATTGCCCACTAGGGTGATTATAATCCCAAATATCCCAGACAAATAAGAACAAATAGTGGCAAAGATGTTGAAGTATTGGAGTATTTATACACTGCTAGTGAGTATGAAATAGTGGAGGTGTTTTAGAGAACCATCTGGCGGTTTCTCAAACAGTTAAACATAGAGTTATCATATAATCCAGCAATTCCACTCATAAGTATAGTCCCAAGAAAAATGAAAACATATATGCACACAAAAACTTGTACACTGATGTTTATAGCAACATTTTTCAAATAGTCAAAGTAGAAATAACCCAAATGTCCACCAGCTGATAAATGGACACACAAAATGTGGTATTTCTATACAATGGATGAAGTACTGATACATGTGACAATATAGATGAATTTCAAAAAAATTTAACTAAGTGAAAGAAACCAGTCTCAAAAGAGTCTAGTCTATGTATTATGTATTGTGTTTCCATGTATATGAAATGTCCAGAATAGACATATCCATAGAGACAGAAAGGATATTTGTGGTTTCCAGGGACTGGTGAATGAGGGAATTGGGAGTCACTGCTAATGGACACAAGTTTTTTTAGAGATGATGAAAGTGTTCTGGAACAAAATAGTGATGATGTTTGCACAACCTTGTTAATACACTAAAAACAAATGACAATTTAAAATGGAGGATTTTATGGTGTGTGAATTATATCTCAATATTTAAAATTGAGAAATAATTTAGAAAATCAACTTGCCAAATATAAGTGGGTTTATTTCTGGACTCCCCAATCTATTCCATTGATCTATGTGCCTGAGATCTATGTGCCTTTCACCAATAACATACTATCTTGACTGCTATATCTATATAGTAAGTCTCAAAACTGAGTAGTGCACATCCTTGAACTTTATTCTTCTTTTTCAAATTTCTTTTGGGTATTCTAGCTTCTTTTTCTTTCTATATAAATTTTAGAATTAGCTTGTGTATATATGCAAAAATAAAGACTCGCTGGGATTTTTATTGGAATGATATTGAATCTATAGGTCAATTCTGGGAAAATTGACTTATGAAACTCTATTATTGAGCTTTGCAATTCATGAACATGGCATATCTTTATATATCTATATATAAATATGTTTTTTGTCTTTCATTAATATTTTATATTTTTCAGCACCTAGATATGAATATGTTTTGTTATATTTATAGTACATATTTTGTTTCTGGAGCTACAATATATGTTTTTAAAAAATTTTGGTTGTTAATTGTTCATTGCTACTATATTTAAAAAATACAATTGGTTTTTACCTGTTAGTCTTTTATCCTGAAACCCTGCAAAGTTAATTTATTAGTTCCAGTATCTCTTTTGCATATTCATTAGAATTTTGTCCAAAGACAAACATGCTGCCTATGGATAGGGACTGTTTTATGTCTTCTTATAAAACCTGTATGCTTTTATTTTTTTTCTTGCCTAATTGCACTGGCTACAACTTCCAGTACAATGTTGAATAGGAGTGGTAAGAGCAGATATCTTTGTCTTGTTCCTTATCTTAAGAGAATGTATTCAGTCTTTTATCATTAAACATGATGTAGCTGTAGGTTTTTTATAGAAGTTTTTTATAAAATTAAGGATGTTCTCTTCTACTGCTAGTTTGTGGAAACTTTTTTTTAATCATAAATGGCTGTTAGAAATTTCATAACATTTTCTGCATCAATTGATATGATCATATAGTTTTTCTTCTTTAGTATATTAGTATGGTAAATTATACTGATTGGTTTTCTTATTTTTTTTTATTTTTTTAATGTTTATTTGTTTTTGAAAGAGACAAGAGTACAAGAGGGGGAGGGGGAGAGAGAGAGGGAGACACAGAATCCCAAGCAGGCTCCAAGCTCTGAGCTGTCAGCACAGAGCCCGACTCGGGGCTCAAACTCAGTAACCGTGAGATCATGACTTGAGCCAAAGTCGGACATTTAACCGACTGAGTCGCCCAGGTGCCCCTGATTGATTTTCAGATATTGAACCAGCCTTGTACTCCTAGAATAAATCCATTTAGGTATGAGGTAATTTCAAAACTATACTTCTGGATTTTATTTGGCAATACTTTCTTGAGATTATCTGTAGTTTTATTTTCCCATACTATTGTTTGGTTTTAGTATCAACATAATATTAGTCTTATAAATTGAGTTGAGAAGTTTTTCCTCCTATTATATTTTTCTTTTGGCAAGAGATTATGTAACGTTTGTTGTTATTTCTTCTGTAAATGTTTAGTAGAATTTACCAATTCAATTTAAAATTCAAAATTTTGTTTTGTATCCGAATATTTCTTTTCCAAAAAAAATTTTTTTAATGCAAATTCAATTTCTTCAAATGACTTAGAACTATTCAGATTGCCTGTTTCTTCTTGCGTGAGTTTTGATAGCTTGTAGCTTTCAAAGAGCTGGTTCGTTTCATCTAAATTATCAAATTTATGTGCACAGATCTGTTCATAGAATTCTCTTATCCTTTTAATGTCTGCGAGTAGTGTAGTGTAGTATAGTGATATCCCTTCTATAAGTACTGATATAGATATGTTATTTATACTCTCTCTCTCTTTCTGTATGTGTATGTGTGTTAGAGAGAGAGAGAGAGAGAGAGAGAGAGAGAGAGAGAGAGAAAGTTTGGCTAGAGGCTAATGAATTTTATTGACTTGTTTAAAGAATTGTCTTTCTGTTTATTGATTTTCTCTGTTATTTTTCTGTTTTCAGTTTCGCTGATTTCTTCTCTTTATTTATTTCTTACTGTTCATATATTTTGCTCTACTTTGTCACTTTATGAAGGTAGAAACTCAAATTTTTTATATGAGTTTTTTTTCTTTTCTAATAAAAGCATTAAGAGCTAAATGATTTCCTCTAACCAGTGCTTTAGGTTTATCCTCCAAATTTGGAAATAGTGTATTTTCAGTTTCTTTTTTCCTTTTTTTTTAAGTAGGTTTCACACCCAGCATGGAGCCAGTGTGTGGGTTGAACTCACAACTCTAAGATCAAGACCGGAGCTTAGATCAAATATCAAACACCTAACTCACTGAGCCACCCAGGTACCCCTCAGTTTCTTTTAAAAATATTTTTCTAATGTCCCTTGAGACATTTTTGTCACATGGATTATTTAGAAGTGTTAATTTTTAAGTGTTTGTTGATTTTCCAGTTACCTTTTTGTTGTTAATTTCCAGTTTAACTCCATTATTGTCAGACACTATGGTTTGAATTATTTAAATTCTTTTAAATGTGTTAAGGTTATTTTATGACACAGGACATGATCTATTTTGGTGGATGTTCCAAGTGCACTTAAAAAAAAAAACAATTTATGTTCTGATATTGTTGGATGGAGTATTCTGTAAATGTTATCTGCATCCCTTTGGTAAATAATGGTGTTCCATTCTTCTAAATCCTTACCAAGTTTCTCTTCTATTTGTTTTATTGATTATCAAGAGAGGAGTGTTGAAGTCTCAAATTATACTTTCTTCTTTCAGTTTTATTATTTTTTGCTTCATTTATTCAAAGCTCTCTTGTTAGATTCATACATAGTTAAGCCTCATATTTTCTTGGTGAAATGACCTTTTATCAATGCTATGAGGTCTACTTCATCTGGTCTTTATATATCTGTTCCAATTGTATTATTAGTGTTAGCATATTTCACTTTGCATCTTTTTACTTTTATCTTATAGCATCATATTTAAAGAGGGTTTCTTATTGGGAGCATATAATTGGTTCTTTTTTTTTTATTCCATTCGGATAATCTCTTTTAATTTGTGTGTTTAGACCACTTACATTTAATGGAATTTTTGATGAGCTTATATTTAGGCCTACTATTTCGTTATTTATTTTGTTCGTTCTCTTGTTTTTCATCTTGGTGTTTTTCCTTTTCTTCTTTCATTTGGATTACTTGATATATTTTAGTATTTAATATTTCATTTTAATTTTTGAGTTTTTTACTCTCTTTGAACTTTTTTAAGTGATTGCACTATGTATTACAATACGTATTCTTAACTTTTCAAAATCTACATAGAATTAATGTTTTATCACTTTGAGTGAAATTTTAAAATCTTGCCATGATATAGGTCTCTTTATCCTTCTCTTTTAATGCCGTAATTGACATATGTATTACATCTGCATACATTACAAATCCCATCAGACAGTGTTACACTTTGTATGTTCAACGGACATGCATATTTTAAAGAATTTAAGGAAATCAAAGTAGACTGTTATATTTACTCAGATATTTGTTGCTTCTGTGTTTTTTCTTATTTTCTGACCTTTCAAGTTACTCCAGCATCATTTCCCTCTCATCTAAAAAACTTCCTTTGGATTCTTTTCTTTTTTTAGAGGTCTCCTGGTAATAAATTTTCTTAGTTTTCCTCTACCTTACAGTGTTTTTATTTTACTTTCATTCTTGAAGGATATTTTCACTGGATATGGAATTCTAGGTGGACAGTATTTTTTTTTCTTTCTTTCAGTACTATAAAAGTGTTGTACCACATCCTTCTATTCTGTATGGTTTCTGATGAGAAATCCACTGTCATTCAATTTCTTGTGCTCCTGTTTAAGGTGTCATTTTTCTCTGGTTGTGTTAAAGATTTTTTTCTTTGTCTATATTTAGTACTTGGATTATGATGTTTTAGTTATGGATTTGTTTGAATTCATCTACTTGGAGTTCACTGAGATTCTTGAATCTGTATGTTTATATTGTATACCAAATTTGGGGAGTTTTCAGCCAGTAATTTTTCAAATATTATTTCAATGCCACAGTCTTTATCTTCTTCGGAAGCTCTACTGGTAGAAAAGTTAGATCTTTTGGTATTACCCCACAGAATCCTGATGCTCTGTTTATTAATTTTTCCTGTTTAGGTTAGTTTATTTCTACTGCTCTATCTCTATGTTTACTGACTCTTTCCTCTGTTCTTCATTTGGACATTGAGCCCACCCACTGAATATTTGATTTCACTTATTGCAGCTTTCAGTTCAAAAATTTTCATTTGGTTTTTGTTTATGTTTTCTATTTCTTTGCTGAAATTTCCTATCTTCCCTTTTATCTCAAGGGAATTTCTCCTTACTTACTGAAGTATGATTATAATAACTGCTTTAAGTCTTTGATAATCCCAACATTGCTGTCATTTCAGGGTTGATGTGTTTTGATTGTCTTTTTCATTGCAGGTTGAGATTTTTCTGGTTCTTCAAAATAAAGCAGTCTGTTTTATGCCCTGGACATTTTGAATATTATGTTATATGACTCTGTGTCTTGTTTAAATACTAAAGAGAATGTGGATATTTTTGTTTTAGCAGAACATGACCTGGTTAGATTCAGGCTGCAAGTTCTGAACCACCTTCTGTGAGCTGTGGTTCCAAAGCCAACTCAGTGTTCAAAGTTTGGAATGCTATTTGGATTTACTCTGCCTGTATATCCTTCGGATCATCCTGTGTAGAATTTGGGTGGTGGTCTACGTTTTAGCTCAGATCTCAAACTCCATGCACATGCAGCTCAGAGGTAAACCAGGAATTCATACATAACCCTTTGGGATTGCTCTCTTGAGCTCCTTCCTCCCCATTATCTTCAGACCCCTGGAGCCTCCCTTGCTCATCTGGTGGCCAAAAAGCCAGGGTTTGGTTTCCCACTCTGCTGCACACTTCCTCTGACTACAACAGCATCTAGGACTGATCTATGGGAGGGCACGGGAGAAAGAAGAAACAGTAAGACTTTGTCCCACACTCTTTGGCACCGCAGCTTTCCTGGTCAGAGAGAAGGTTTCACCTCCTTAAGAGCTTTTGGCACCCTCTCTACAGCCACTGCCATTGTTGTCACTACTGCCACCATTACTGCTTGGGGCTGGGGAAGGAGAAAACAGAAAGAGGTCCAGGGTATCGTCCTCACTCCCTGACAGGAGTCCCCTTTCCTTCTCTTTAGACTAGGAAGAGAGGGTTTCTCTTGGAGCTGTTTTTGTCTCCACCCACTGTGCCCTTCCAGGTTTTGGGGTGCCTTTGAATCGAGGCTGGGCAATAATAGGGGAAAAATAAATAGGCAAGCTACCACCAGTTTGTGTGGCTCCTCAAATTCTGGCCTCATTCTCCTGTCTGCCTCCATTTACTTTCCAGAGTTCCCAGATAACCGTTGCACACATTCTGCCCAGGAATCCTAGTTTCGTTCAGTGGAGAGACATGGTGGAATGTAAGTGTTCCATCTGCCCTAGATCAGGAACCTCCACCCAGTGAATTTTTCATTTCAGAGATCATATTTTTTTTTAGCTCTAGAGTTTCCATTTGTTTCTATCTTTTAATGATTTCAATGTCTCCTATGATAACTTCATTTTTCTTTAAATCCTTGAATATGTTTATAAGAGCTTTTTAATAATTACTGACTTCTAATTCCCTCATCTCTGTTATTTCTTGGTCTATTACGATTGACTCATTTTTCTTTCGGTATGGATTATATTTCACCACCTGTTTGCATGACTAATAATTTTTATTTAATGCTGGACTTGAGATTGGTATATTGTTGAAAGTCCCGGATTTTGTTGTCTTTCTTTACAAAGTGTTACATTTTGTTCTGACAAACATTTAATTCCTTTGGGTCCCAACCTGAACCTTTCAAGATTTGTTTTTAAACTTTTCTAAGCCTTTACCCAGGTTCATTTCAGCTGTATTCTTAAGATAGGGCCTGTCTGGGGCTTCGGTGGAATTAATTTGGTGGCCAGTGAGGACTTCCCACCCTGGTGGGTCAGAACTGAAGTGTCTCCCAACCCGATGTGAGCTCTGGCAACTGTAATACCTACATGGTAACTTGAACTTGATCTCTATTCAGTCCCATCTCACCTCATGTAGGTCATATTAGTGTTCATCGTAAGACTCAAAGATACCTTATATACAGATTTCTGAACCCCTTTTCTGCCTGAATCCCTCCTATCAAGTTCTCTACCCCCACAATGTCTGGTTTCTTCAGCCTCCCCAAACCACAATTTTGTCTCCTCAGCTCAATGAGATTACTATTCTTTGCTGGGGTCCCCTCTCTGTCCTAGGGTCCAGTAAATGCCTGCAGGCAGGAAACCAGGTGGATTACAGGGCTCTGTTATTTGTTTAGCTTCTCTGTGGGATCACATGGCTACCCTGCCTATCGTCCAATATCTGCAAATAGTCATTTCATGTTTTTCCCCCTGTTTTCAGTGTGTTTACAGCAGGAAGCCTCATCTGCTGCCAGTTGCTCTATTTATCAGGAAGTGAAAGTCTGCTTATTTCCATTGGAATTATTGAATTATCTGACTGCTTTGACATCATGTAGACAAAGCTCTAGTCAGTTTTTGGCTCCTGATAAAGGAGAGAGACAGTCTCAGAAACCTGACTACAATAATTTTTGGGTGGTTGGATTGCATTTTAAGATAGATTTCTGGCCTCTCCGTGTGAAATGACTTAATGAATGAAGATCCAATGAGGCTTTTGATGAGCAAAAAGCTGCCATACCTTAAGAAATTGCTTTCTAATAGTATTTACAAGGGGGATTAAAAACAAACGTATTTCTTATTGTTATTACAAAAGTAATGCTTCTCGTTGAAAAATTAGAATATAATGGAAAGTAAAAAAAAGTCACCCATAATCCCTATCATTCAGCAACTGTCCTCATTCCTGTTGTAGTAAATAACCACATGCATTCTATTATCTATATTTCCAAACAAATAATTTTATATGAAAATTGACTCCTAGGGGAACCTGGGTGGCTCAGTCGGTTAAGTGTCTGACTTTGGCTCAGGTCATGATCTCACGGTTCGTGAGTTTGAGTCCTTCGTTGTGTTGGGCTCTGTGCTGACAGCTCAGAGCCTGGAGCCTGCCTCAGATTCTGTCTCCTTCTCTCTCTGCCCCTCCCCTGCTCACACTCTCTCTCTCAAAAATAAATAAACATTTAAAAAAGGAAAAAAAAGAAAAGAAAATTGACTCCTAATGTAGGACTTGTGCAAACATTATTTTTGAGGTTCCCTAGTAGGATGAACCTGATAGAAGAATTCGGGAGAAGCTTGTCAACAGTGCAAATCTGCAAGCAAGTGGTCTGCTGCCTTCATCTCCGTGGTCTGTCTCTGCATCTGGGTGGTGGCTGCATGTATGTAAAGAGTGGGGGATGGGTTGACTGGGAGCCACTAGGGATGGAGGTCGACAAGAATGGCTGGGGAGTGTCTGTTGTCTCCCCTGGGCATGTGGTGAGGCACAGAGAGAATCCGTAATCACGTCAGCCCCATCCTCATCCATACCCCCTAGGAGGCAGGATAGCAGACAGGGACATTAGGGACCATCTGTCCCATTAGTCCACAGAATCCTCTGGATTCACTCATTCGTAATAAATGTATACTTCTCTCACTTTTAAAATAATAATGTGAAGTCAGCTAATATAAAAGACACATGCAAGATAATTATATTGCTCAGATAATTTTTTAAAGTCATGTTACGAAAGAACAGAACAGTTGTACTAAAAAACTTTAGACAAAAGCTAGTTGCTGTGAATAAGTTTGATTATTTAAATTTGACTTTCTTGGTAGCCAGAGCAGAAAACGGAAAATAAAGTGTATTGCAAAGCTCTGGCTTTCTAACACAGTCCCATGACTCCTTATCAGAAGCCCTCGGGGGACAACGTTTTTCTGAATTCAGAACATTTGAATTTTGACCATTAGTAATGTGTATGTACTATATATTGAGTAATACTTTAACAGGATCCAGGGCTATAACCCATTACCAATCATATTCATTTTATTTGTGATGAAATAGATAAATAGTCACTCTAAGACTTTAATTATCCTTATATTTGACCTGGTCAGGTTTCACCACCAGATGAGTTTGCCACCAACTTATGGAAAAAGTGTTGGTTTTCAGAAATATTTAGATTTCTGGAACCGTGCATAAGAGACTGCAGACTGTAATAGAAGCTGTTAATTAATCTCAAGGGAGGGAGAAATGTTTTCCTAGTTCAGAAATCTAATACCACATGGACCTTAAGGATATTGCACAACAAAACAGGCAGGTTCACCCATGGATGTTTTATAAGAAATGCATTGTTTCAACCAACTCTGTTGGACAGTATTGGATGCATCTGGTCTGGAGCCAGCAGGTGGGCACATGGGTAGGGGAGGGCACGGCTTGGTAAGAGATGACCCCCCACCCTTCAGAGACACATTGTGGGATGCTGAGTGTAATGTGGTGGGCTGATCCTGGGAGGGCCCAGAGAGACTTAGCAGGAGGCAAGAGGTGCACTTGGCTGTGAGTGGCAAAGACCTAGTCGCAAGCAGGAGAGAGCAGTCAGAATGGACCAGCTCATGGCAGAAAGTGCAGGGAGAGGCAAGGACAGCAGCAAGTGCCGTATGCCAGGCGCAGCCCTCCTTAGGGTGTGGCTTCACCCTCAGCTGGTAAGAGATGTTCCATCCTGACTGGTAAAGTCCAGCAGAACGTGCTACAGTGTTTCTTCCCATGGGTCTATTTTATCAGAGAGGAAACCTTGCCCAGGGACTTCCAGCAGACTTTTGTTCACATCTCATTGGCAGGACAGGTCACCAGCCCCTGGCAAGGGGGATGAGGCTAGAATGGCTGGCCATGACCCAGCAAGACTGTTCCCTGAGTCACTGGAGAGAGGAAGAGGACCTGAATCAAAATAGACTTCAAATAGCAAGGAAACAGGGAATGTTGAGGGGCGAGCGACTCTGTGCCTTCCAGAGGTGGGGAGAAGGGAGTGGTGGGGACAAAGAGGGAAGGTCACTTCTCAAACCTGGTGGGGGTGGGGGTGGGCAGTGCAAGGGCATGGGGTAATGACAACCAAGAGAAGTTAATATGCCTTGAACAAGGAGGGTGCGGGGATTGGGGGAGCCAAGTCCCAAGATTCCTCCTCGCTGGAGCTGTTCTGTCAGCATGCAGAGCCTCAGGCAAGGAGCAGGCCTGACCTCTGTGTTAGCATAAGTGGAA
Source organism: Paguma larvata (assembly GCA_030068075.1). Taxonomy (NCBI): domain Eukaryota; kingdom Metazoa; phylum Chordata; class Mammalia; order Carnivora; family Viverridae; genus Paguma; species Paguma larvata. The sequence goes on along the minus strand of CM057827.1, from coordinate 120,868,750 downwards.
AGAGGCAGTGAGGCATGGGGCCCCCAGCGCAGGCAGCAATGCCAATGGAGGAGACAGATCTGAGAGCTACAGGGCCAAATGCCCTTCATGCCTGCAGGGCAGAGCATCAGGGAGTCTACCTGCTCTGCATCCTAATGTGGGAAAGTGATGGGTCAAGCCAGATACATTGTTCTTGAAATCCTTTCTATCCGTTCGCTTGATACACACACACACATCTTCACAACTGCAGGCCAGGCTCAGATGTAGCATCCTAGACTCCCTTGTATGCCCAAGGAAGCGGCCCTGGCCCTGGCCCCACCTGTTCCCTCTGCTCTCACTCCCTGTCCAGCACACCTGTCCCTTCACTGGAAACCCTGGGCCTACAGGTGTGCACGCCTACAGAGAAGAGACCCTGGGGAGGCCCACGAAAGCCTGAAAGCAGGTGGGTGCATTTGATAGGGAACTTCCAGGTGCCCGGTGCCTGCTACACGGCCTAGAAGAGACGCAGCTCTGAGCAAGCATGTCCTCTGGGCCTACAGACCCCTGGCCTGTGGGGAGGGGCACAGCTGAAGGAAGGTTCTGGAACAGGGCTCCTCTTGTGGGCTCTGTGCGTGGCAGTGGCCTCTGCACAGTGTATGACAAAGAGATGTAGGGAGGGGAGGGAGGACTCTAGAGAGTCATCTTGGGGTCTGGTCAGGGGCAGGAGGAGGATGGTAACCCCTTCACCAAGATGGAACTTTTTAGGGAAACAGCTGGGGGTGCATGATTTCCATATTCTTTTGGAGTCTTCCTATGTACTTAAAAAAATTTTTTTTAATGTTTATTTATTTTTGAGAGAGAATGCGAGGAGGGGAAGGGCAGAGAAAGAGGGAGACACAGAATTTGAAGCACACTCCAGAATTCGAAGCAGCTCAGAGCTGTCAGCACAGAGCACGATGCAGGGCTCGAACTCACGAACAGTGACATCATGACCTGAGCCGAAGTCAGACACTTAAGTCAGACGCTTCACCAACGGAGCCGCCCAGGTGCCCCATATATATTTTTTAAAGAGTGTAATATTCCATTTTGTAGAACATGGCTCGCTACACCCACCGTTTCCCCACTAGTCCAGAGTTTGGGAAGGCGGGGAACACAACGATGGGCGTACACACACTGGGTCCAGGGAAAAGCCTCTGCCTTGTTTGGATATTTTTTGTTGTTTTGTTTTTTAGTTGGTGAAAGTCTTAACAGACTTGTGGGCTCAGAGAGGGAGTCCATGGACATGGGCAGAGCATTCTTGCTCTTTTATGTGTCAAAGCCACACTCCTGGGGGTCACCTCTACGTGACTGGAGCCCTGAGTTCAGGGGCTCCCTTTCCTCCCGGCAGCCGAGTGTGGCCCAGGCTGGAGGCCCTGTGTCACGACCACCTGTGGACTGAAGGAAAAGGAACGTGTGGAAGCCACAGCTGGGGGCAGGCCCTGGGCCTGGCTTTGCCCCAGTGTGCACTCTTGGCTAGGTGACCCCACAGCCCCTCTCTGTGTCTTAGGGGCAAGGCTCTGAGAACCCTGGACTCGGAGGCCCTCCCAGGGAGAAGAAGCCAGTGTCAGAGACAAAAGGATGAGTCTGAGGTAAAGTCAGGGCCAAGGTGCCCAGCAGACCCCAGAAGGAGCCTAGTTCGAGCTGAGCACCCTGGACAAGAAGTCTTCTCTTGTTTTACAACTCTGTGTTTTCCCCTGTTTCCATGGTCCCTCAAACTCTGCCTGGCTAGGCTCCAACTGAGTGGGGTCAGATGTGAGGATGCAGAGTCCTGATCAGAAGGAAGGCGATGGGGCACACCCGTCCGGCCCAACGCCCACCCTCTGTGGTCACGTGCTTACCCGCCAGGCGAGGCCCACAAAGCAGCTTTGTGTGGCAGCTGGCTCAGAATACACTTCGCATAGATGGGGCAGCCCTGGTCGGCCGGCAGTGCCAGCCATGGAGGCCAGAGATGCTTGGGAGAGAGGATTGCCCTGCCTAGCCCTCTAGGGCCCTGGGTTTGGGGGGTGGAGGGGTCTCCAGGAAACACCTGGGTTGATGCTTCTGATAACACCTGGGACCCTGGGGGTTGTGTGTGGGGAAGAGACAACCTGCAACAAGAGCCTGGCCATCAGTCCCCCAACTGGCAGGGCCTCTAGGGCCACCTGGCATCACTAGGCCTCTCAGGGGGACCAACTCAGCCTGCCTCTGGGGCCCCCCAACAGAGTCTTGTATAAAATGAGAAAACAAGGGGAGCCTGGTCAATTTTTATAAAGCTGAATGTATCTGGGTTTTTTTGTTTTGTTTTGTTTGTTGGTTTATTTATTTTGAGAGTGACAGCGTGAGCAGGGGAGGGCAGAGAGAGAGAGGGAGAATCTCAGGCAGGCTCTGCTGTCAGCAACAAAGCCTGACGCGGGGCTTGAACCCACGAACTGTGAGATCATGATCTGTGCCGAAATCAAGAGTCGGATGCTTAACAAACTGAGCCACCCAGGCGCTCCTGGGTGTATCTAGTTTTTTAATAGAAGTTTTTCTTTCAGATGTGAAGTCATCCTCTTTTAATGAAATGGTTATAGTGGAAAGAGGTTGTCTTGTGACAACACCCTTAATTGACAAAATAAAATGTTCTCAACCTTATTTTCATCGCTTTTCAAAAAAAGTTTTGTCTCATGAAGCCCTCAAATGCTGACATTACAGTGCCGGCTATGGTTGGCTGGGGCCTTGCTAAAGAGCAGGTGGTGAGCAGTCGGGCCCCTGTGGGGGGCCCCTGGGTGCGAGATGTCCAGAGTTTCCAGAAGCTAGCTCTATGGTAGGGGTGGGGGTTTCCTCCACGCAGGGCCTTCTCCTTCAGGACCACGTAGAGTATGGACTATTGGGGTTCTTGCTTATGACTGATTCACTGAACGAGATATAGATGAAGTGTGTGCCCAGACAGGAAGGTGAATTTCCAGCCTCTGACCTCCACCCTCATCAGCCTCCAGAACAAATGCTTTGTGTACAGCCTGCTCCCCTCCAGCCTGCGTGAAGCAGAGGGTGGGAGCCGAGCTGGAGTCAGGAGCCAAGATGTGCTTCAACCCAGGGCAGGAAGACCCTCTTCGGTTCTTACCTTGGAGGACGAGGTGGTGCTGGTGGACTCTTCATAGCTGTCTGAGTATCCTCTTTAAGTAATGCATTGGAGGAAGGGGGATGCTTCTCACCTGAGTGGCTCGGCCTGCCTGGTGGGGGTGGCTGCTCTGTGTGGACAGAAGGGGACAGCCCATGTGCCATGGCTGCCCAGCCGCAGAATCCAGAGACGCCACAGTCACATGAGTCCACAGGGACTCAAATGGCCTCCAGACCACCAGGAGATTCTGTCAGGCCTGAGGCCCGCTCCCACCAGATTAGGCCATTTGGAGGGAACATCCAGGGCATGGGGTTCTCCCTAGAAAGGCCTAGAGGGAACATCGCTTTTCATTTACTGAAGTGTTTAAGAAACAAATGCAGAAGGATGTCTGTTTTCGTTCTTCTTTATGAATGATGTAGCAATGTGTCAAACTTAATTTAAGAAAAAATACTCTCAGATACGTTTGTTTCCTCTTTGAGTTGGATTTGCATTAAGCTTTTTAAAAAAATGCTAAAAGGCCTTCCCAACTGGGCTTGATTCTCCCAAGATTTTAACCCATTTCAGTTCTGTGGATAAGCGGGTGGGAGTGGTTACTGAGCGGGACTTGCCCAGAGCATCGCAGAAAGGCCCCTGGCTCTGCGGGCTCCTCATCAGCCTCTTACCAGAGCTCCACAGGGAACACACGGTGGCTACCTCCCTAATCAGGGAAAGGTAGGTGAAGAACAGCTTCTGGGCTTGGAAATCATTCCCCCCAGCCCCACTGCCCAGTCTGGGTCTTTCTGTGTGCTCGATTGGGGGAAGGGAGGACTGTGGGGCAGAGGCAGGGGGCAGAGGCAGGGGGCGGGCCCTTCCCAGACGCTATGAGCTCTGTGCTGGGACCCTTGGACCCAGCTCGGCCCTCAAGAAGTTCACAGCTTAGTAGGAAGCCCGGTGGGCAAATGAATGAAAATAGCTATAAATGACTGCACGGGTTGCTGGGAAAGTGGGGGGGAGGGGCAGAGAGAACACCCAGGAAAAGAAAACGATGTTCAGGGGGTGTGTCATCTGTGCAGACCAGGGAACAGGGTGTGCAAGGACTGGAAGAAATGGGGCATTGTGCCAAGTGCAATGTGCAGTCTTGTTGGAGGCTTGCTCTGTGTTCCCCAACCAAGCCCTGAGTCCACCTCACCCGGAATGAGCTTCTGTAGAGCAGGACTCTCGTTAGGGTTCCAGGTGCGGCCACTCACATACCAGAGGCTGAAGGAAGGGGTGAGGCGGGCAGTTCAGAAGTGGCCAGAGGAGGCGCAGGTCACCTCTCTGAGCTACTGTTAATCTTCATCTGTGCAGTGGAGACCGCTGGGGGAGAAAAATAAAGTCATGCACAAAGCACTCACGATGCAGAGTCCCTAGGCCAGTAGAGTCCCTGGATGTTCTCTGGGAGTGTGAGGCAGCCAGGCTACCCTCCAGGAGGGGGTGGGCAGGGGGGCCGGAAAGGACAGGCTCTTGACCCGCCTCAGGGTGGCTGGGCCATGTGCCAGGTGGTCACAGCCTCCTCAGCCTGGTTCTGGGTTGGTGCTGCTGCTTGTTTCCTGGCCCAGAGGTGAGATGCAGTGTGCTGGTTTGTGGGCCTTGTTGCTGGGGAGTCCCAGGGCTTTCTGTGTCAGACACTAGTGTAGAGGCCTCCGGGACCTTACTCCCTCTATGACACCCACTGCCAGGGCAGAAAGCAGAAGGCCTGAGCACCATTAGCCCTAGGACCTAGGTGGGTGACAGAAGCTGAGGGCAGTGAGGACATACCAAGAAATGGAGGAAATTCTCAGAGACTAGCTGGACATGCTGAGCTCTAAGCACCTAGCTGAGCAGGCATTCTGAGTCTGTCCCCTTGAATCTCAGACAAAGCCACTGAGGCCAGGTGAGGGGGCACGTTTGTCCCCAAAGCTTCAAAGTGCCCGTGAGAGCACACTGACAGGAGGCATTTAGGATGAAAGAAACATAATCCTTCAACAGAATTAGACTCTAAAATAGATTCTAAAAAAATAGAGTCTAATACCTGAATGACAGATGCTTAATTTCTCACAATATTTCTGTCATTAAGACCAAGACAGATATTCTTGGTTTGTTCAAGATCATGGGAGATGTTTTTTGGAGCTGCTGTACAGCATACCCCAGGAGGCTGGGTAGCTCAGTTGGCTAAGCATCTGACTTTGGCTCAGGTCATGATCTCACAGTTCGTGAGTTCAAGCCCCACATGGGGTTTTGTACTGACAGTGCAGAGCCTGCTTGGGATTTTCTCTCTCTCCTCTCTGCCCCCTCCCACTTATGCTCTCTCTCAAAATAAATAAATAAACTTAAAAGAGAGAGAGAGAGACTCTGGCCCCTAAGCTGAGCCCACAGGAATCACTGTGCTGAGGGCTGGATTATGCCAGTGACCCAGAACCCCACATTGCCCAGGCAATAGGCAGGTGACCTGAGGTTCCTGCGGATCCTCACCACTCAAAACTGCTCTGCCCAACCCTGAAATCCCTTGGCAGGAGACAAAACTATTCCTGCAGTGATTGGTGACTATGTGCTAGTACAGGTGTCTGTGAAAGACACGGACACACCATTTCACACCATGGGCGTGGAGGATATCAGGCTTTGCCCCAAACCCATGCCCCCCAAACAACTGAGAGCTAATAAGATCCAAGAGAGGGCATCCTGCCAACCCTCCTGCCTAAATGTCATTTTACCTAGAATGTCACCTGGGCTTTCTATGCTATTCATAATACTCCTGTCTTTAACTATTTTTTTTATTTAAAAAAATTTTTTAACGTTTATTCAGTTTTTGAGAGACAGAGACAAAGCATGAGCAGGAAAGAGGCAGAGAGAGAGGGAGACACAGAATTCGAAGCAGGCTCCAGGTTCTGAGCTGTCAGCACAGAGCCTGACATGGGGCTCGAACTCACAAACCTCGAGATCATGCCCTGCTGAGCCACCCAGGTGCCCCTGTCTTAACTATTTTTTAATGGTGCTTTAAAAATAGTCACTGTTGCATACTCAGTGTGGCTCACCCTCTCTGCCCTCCTGCTCCTAGTTTGAGAACTAAGCTTCTTACCATCTGTGCCCAGCCCCTCCTAATTCCAGCCCCTAGCACTTGTGTGAGTGCAGCAAAGTGGAGAAGGTGGGGTTTGAAGGGAAGTGGGGACAAGTACAGAGACCCTCACAGACCTGATGAGTAAGTAGGGAGGTGTTGGTGAGAGAGCGGTGGGGAAGGGGGCACAGGGAGACCACTGTAGGCATGGGGGGAAGAAGGAAGTGCCCACAGAGGCCTTTCCAGGCCCCTCCCCTCCATGCGCCTCCCCCATCTTTGCCTGCTCCTGTCCCCTGTATTGATTTACAGACCAGTCTCAACAGAGAAAAAGGAGCCTCGTGCATCCTGGACAGCGGACAGAGGAGGGGCAGCCCACTGGGCCGAGGTTGCCACACACAGAGGTCAGAGATCATTGGCTGCCCTTCCCAGCAGGGTCAGGCCTGGAAGGTGCTGAGCACAGCCCACCCAGCACAGCTATTGATGTCCCTCTAGAGGTTGGCTTCATGCCACGGGGCAAGGCCAGTGGTCTGGGCGGTGCCTTCCTGCGGAGACAGGGAATGACTTTGCAGTTTCAAAGCTGGAAGGGCTGGGGGAGGGGGACAGGAGCAAGGGGCTTGGAAGGCAGGGGACCCACACCTGTGTCCCTGCAGAGGGCCCCCTGGGCAGCCTCCTGCCCAAAGGAAATGCAATCTGCCTTCTTCCTCTTCTATAGTCATTATTTATTTATCTGGAAGATACTTTGGTGGCAGAAATTCAGGGCTGCACACAGCCGACTCTAATGAGGGCAATAGGGAACAGAAAAGGGACAAAGCTGTCTCTCTGGGCCTGCCGTGGGAGGCTAACAGCCTTTGCGTCAGTAGAGCCCTGTGTCTGCTCTAATGTGAGCTCGGCTCCCAGCCTTTCACTCTGCCTCTCCTCCCGGGCACAGAGGTGCACATGTGTCACAGGTCAGATCTTCATTTTATAGTTAGGGAGACTGAGGCCCCCAGGGAGTCACGCTGCCTGGCCACGTGCACACCTGGGGTTACAGAGATATTGCCCTAAGGCAGCCCTGCAGGGCGCCTGTAGCTTTCTCTGGAGAGCTGGGGGCTGCCCGCCTTCTGAAAATTACAACTGCTGGTTGTTGCTATGGTGACCGGTTGTGTTATTCCATCACTGCTGGGCTGCGTGCACCACCTCGCTCCAAGACGGTCCGTTTCTGCAGGGGTGAATGTCTGCCTCCAGGTGTGTGAACAGCCACCACCCTGGCTCTGCACACCACTCTGCTTGGCCCACACACCCTCCCTCTTCCCTGGGCCCAGAGGAGCCACATTCAGCCCCATTCCTTTCCTAAGGTGCTGGGCAGGGTCCTGGCTTACCCCACCCATCTTCTGTGCAGTTCGTTCCTCTGTGTTGGTACAAGAGAGCACCCTCATTCTTGTTTCGGCTGAAGATTTCCAAGCCCAGAAGCTACTCTTCACTTACCTTTCCCTGATTAGGGAGGTAGGCACTGTGAGCTGCTGTGGAGCCCTGGTAAGAGACTGAGCATGGGGGTGGGGGTGTGTCCTCAGAGCTGGGAGGCCTTTCTGTGCTGCTCTGGGCAAGCCCCTCTCAGACAGACCATAATCCACTGAACCAACCCCCACAAATGGACACTTGGGCTTTTTCCAATCTCTGGCTGCTATACATCGTCGAAGAATAACCTTGAACATATGTCATTTTGTACATGTGAGAGTATTTGTAGACTAAATTCCTAGAAATAGCATTATTGGGGAATGAGTGTACGCGTTTCTGAGCTTGGTAAATATTGCCAAATTGCTGTCCATCGTTGTTACCCATTGCAGGCCTGTTATATGGCCGGCACGGAACATTGCATCTGGGTTAGCTCATCTGTCTTGCCACAGCCCTGTGACAGAGGTGATACCTCTTTTCATTCTGCAGATGAGAAACTGAGGTTCAGAGAAGTTTGGAAATTTGCCAAATCGCTGTAGTGTGTGTCTTTGGGGCATGCTCTGTTCAAGTTCCATGTGCCCTGAGCCCACGGATGGGCTGTCCTCACACCAGCCAGTCTTCCCCTGGAGCCAGGTACCCCACCTTGGGGCCTGGGCACACACAGTCCCTCTACCCCAGACACTGTCCCTAGCTTGTCCGGCTCAGTCTGAGCGACGCCTGCTCAGAGGGGCCTCTCCCGGCTGCCTGGTCTCATTCTTCTCGGCTGGTTGCACAATTTGAGGTAATGTCCTTCTGCCTCTGCTTCTTTTCTCTGGTCCTCCTGGCTGGACTGAGAGTCCCCAAGAGAGCCCCGTCATGGCCCGGCATGGTGCGGACAGGTGCTCACGAAGCCTAGCAGGGAGGACAGCGGGGAGGAGCCAGGCAAGTCCTGGGATAAGGAACACAGCCAGTCTGAAGGCGGGTGAGGGGCTGGAGACCTTCCTTCATCTGCATCACAAAACCATTAGCTGTGTGGAGGGGAGAGATTGCTGGGAACCTCCTCCTTCGTTTGCATAACAAAAGCAATTGCCCATGGCCTTGCTGCAGCCGCTCTAGGCTGCTTTGTTGAGAGCTCTGGGCTGCACTGGGCGAGTCTCAGGAATTGTTCCCCAGCACAGGTCTTTCCCGGGCTCCACTGCCACTCAGGCTCACAAAAGCCACATTGTGGGGCTAGCAGCAGCTGCCTGCATCTGCTCCCTGTGCCGCCGCCCAGGGGCCTCGAGGCTCCTCAGTGCCAATGCTGCCCTTGCCAGGGATCCAGCCACCTCTGCCATGGTCAGACCCAGGGGCCTGGGCCTCACCAGGAACACTGCGGATGGAGACACCTGATGAAATGAGGTCTCTGGGTAACCTGGTGACTAACGGCGACCCCAGACTTGAAGAGAAAAGATAACTGCCATGCCACGTGCATCTGCCGCAGGGTGGGTGCCCTACCCACACTGAAATATTACATTATTCAGTTCCACTTGCAACAGGTGTTTTTTTGTACTGTTCAGATGGGGAAGCAGACTCAGAGAGGTTCACTAGGCAGCCCAGCACCACACTTCAGAACTGAGGTTTGAAGGACCCATTCCCTCAAGGTTTGTTCTTTTTGGCTACCCCAGAGGCTTCTTCCACCCCTCACTTTTTTCCCTTCCTCCCCCCTTTTTTTTAATTTTAGACAGAGAGAGAGCACATGAGGGGGAGAGGGGCAGATGGGGGGGGGAGAGAGAGAGAGAGAGAGAGAGAGAGAGAGAGAGAGAAGAGAGAAAAGCAGGCTCCACACTCAGCACAGAGCCCGACATAGGGCTTGATCCTCCAACCCTGGGATCGTGACCTGAGCCCTAATCAAGAGTCAGATGCTCAACTGACTGAGCCACCCAAGTGCCCCATCCCCTTTCCCTCTTTGAGCATCTCGACCTTCTTTCTCCCTCTTACGCCTCTTCTGCACCCCTGCATGGCATCCGGCTGTCTGGGCCAGCACACTGACTCTCGCCTGTGTCAGGGGCTCCTCCAGCACATGACCGTCAGCCCTTGCCAAGCTTATCAGGGCCCCTGCCATCTGAGGCATCATCTGCCTCCTAGAGCACTGTCCTCCAGCCTGGTGGAGCTTCCTCACCCCTGCACACACCTTGCTGATCTTGGGTTGCCTCTACTATCACACCCGAATTCCCTTTTGTCTCCAAGAGACCCAAAAACACCCTTGAACCCACCCAGCCTTGCACATACCTCAGCCTCCCTGGATGCCCCTTCATGTTCCTGCCAAGCTTTGCTGCCTTCTCTCTGCACAGAGTCCTATGTCCTAGCCGTGAGTTCCTTCTGCATTTTGGTACCCTGGGTACTTAGCCCAGAAGCCACACCTCAGTGCCTACAATCAGCCAACACTCATGGACCGAAGTTAACTTTATGACTGTACTCCACATGAGAATGTTGCAGCTTCTTTGGCTTCTAGGAGAGATGTTTAACTCTCTACGTGTCTCCAGCTTAACCTGAAGGTGCCAGGGTTATTCTGGCCACAGATGCAAATGCACCCACACGCCCACAGGGAGTGGCTGGTGAGGCCTTGACAGGATATGAGCAGCATAGATAAATCACAGGGTAAACCTACAGGACAGTAAGAGCACACGAGGGGCCGGGCACTCCCCAGAGTCCCCATGGGGTGGGTGGGGCAGTGCCTTGAACCAGGAAACAACTGTGTAGAAAGGGCTTCCCTCAAAACTATGGCCTGCTTTAGGGTGATCCTGTGCAGGACCACTCGTCTTAGGAAGAGAAGATAGAACCATGCTGCACTGCTGGAGGAAGAAGGACCCGAGGATGTGCTCCTTTAGATGTAGGGGATCCTCCGTCCTGCCTCTGAGGAGGCTCTGTGCGGTTGCAGCTGCCTCTACCAAGCCCATAGTGAGCCTGAAGATCCGATGCCCATGCTAGCCCTCTGACAAAGAAGCCAGCAGCCCCCATTAGGAAAACCCTTCAGTATCTGAGGCAGGCCAGAGGTAGGGAATTAGGAACACTGCGCCCTCTACCACTCCCTGCCAGGAACATAAACACCCACCCATCAGAGCATGCTCATTTGTTAGGTAGCCAATCAAACCTTACAGGGCACTGCAAATTTGAATGAGCTCTCCCAGACTGTCCCAAGTTGGCAAACACTCTGAGTCAGAAAGCAGGGTCTGTAATAAGATGCTGCAGGTGGCCAACGCTGGGCAACCTCAGGCAATGTCCCATACTATCTCCCACCACAAGAACGGGGAAGTCAGAGATGCACTTTCTCAGTCTCCCCTGTTGCTGGCGTGGACACATAAAGTGAAGCAGAAGTCTTCTGGGAACGTTGATGCACAGAGCATGCAAGTCATATGCTCCCAATACCCTCCCCAAACTCCCCCAGCTTCTAGCCCTAACCGCAGACTGAAGCTGTGGCCGATGTCCGTAGAACAGAATACCAACACCTTAAGGAAAGAGCTGGGTCCTTGTCAGGGCCATTGAGCCCCTTCCCACAGCTGTGGGAAGGCCTACTTCTTGACATCTTATTATGCGAGACCTCCATTTGTTTAAGTGATTGTTGGCTGGTTTCTGTTACTTGCAGCCCAAGGCATTTCTAACTTATAAACTGAGCTGGGAATCTGAACAGGGCTCTAAGGTAGGCCCCGGATGTGGCCTTAGTATGGCCCACTATGCCTGTCAGAGTTGATTCCCCCATTGCAATGGGATCATGATTCCAGCATCACAGGGCATCTCCATCAGCTCCGATTGCTGTAACAAAATACCACAGGCTAGGGGGCTCCGACAACAGACTTTTATCTGTCACAGTTCTGGAGGCTGGAAGTTCGAGATCAAGGAGTTGGCATCTGGTGAGAATTCTCTTCTTGGCTTATAGATGACCACCTTCTTGCTCTGTCCTCACATGGTAGTGAGTCAAAAACTACTCTCTCCAATGTCTTTCTCTTCTTTTAAGGACATTAATCCAACTGTAGTCCTTCCCCAGGACTTGTCCCCCCTCCTCCCCAAGCGTTCCCACCACAGGCTCCCAACCAAGGCCCTGAGGCTCTGCTTACTGCCTCCTTGTAGAGAGGCCACATCTGGTTGCAGAAAACCCAATACACCCTCCTTCGGAAAGGGAAGAGCTCCATTTACTCTCATAAAAGCAGCCCAGAGGTAAGTAGCAGGGTGGGCATGGGTGTTCCTCAGCCCTTGTGGCAGCTTCTAGAGCTGTAGCAAGGCTCAGGGTCATGGGCAGGGGGTGCCAGGAGAACAGAAGGCAGCAAGGGTTCACCTCTCCCTGTATGAGGGCTTCTTGGACAAGGTATTTCTCTCCATGGGTCCCAAAGATCCCATTGGTCCAAATGTCACCTTGAGGCATGCCCAGCTCCAGAGGAGGCTGGGAAAGGAAGAGATTTTAGGATTTTTTCCCTGTCTCATCATCAGAGGCCCTTTGGGGGACAGATCTAGGGTGTAGCAAGGCTCTGAGTGGGAGTCACTTTCAACACATCCCTCTGGGAAGTGGCCTTGGGTGCAAGCTTAGCAGTGAATTCTTGAACCACAGAAATCCCTTCCCCGATGGCCCCAGCTCTACACTGCTCATGGCTCTGTAGAGGGCAAATCTCACCTTGACACTTGTGAAATTATAGCTTATCTTTAAAAAGAAAAAAACAAACAAACATATATATATATATAGATATCTTTCTCAAAAAGAACTTAGGCTTCCTGAAAGAAAGGAAGGGGGATTGAGCTGTGGTATTTCAGGCCTCTTCAATGTCCTATGAACTGCCATAAAATCCACCTTTAGCAATGAAGGGCCTCAGGCATGCTTTCTCTCTGTGGCAGGTTGCATTTCCAAAAGAGTGCCACAACAATATCTCCCACCCCACATGCTCTTCTAGAATCTTCCTACTTACCCATCAGGAAGTGGAATCCATGTCTCCTCCTCTTGAATCTGGGTTGGCCTTTGTGACTTGTCTGGATCCCTGGCCATAGAAATGCCATGACTTCCACTTCCATCTCTTGGGACACTTGCTCTCGGAAACCAGCCTGCCATACTGTGAGGAAGCCGAAGCAGCCTATAGACAGGACCGCTTGCAGGGGAATCAAGGCCCCGATCCCACAGCCCAGGCTGAGCCCATGGTGGACAACCAGGACTAACTTGCCAGCCATGCCAGTGAACCATCTTGAAAGTGGATTCTCCTTCTGTAGTTGAGGCACCCCCCTGACCCTATATGGAGCAGTGATGAGTCAACCTCTCCAAATCTTGCCCCAAATTGCAGAATTGTGAACAAAATGAGCTACAATTGCTATGGTGGCCACTACGTTTTGGGTGGTTATTATGGAGTGATATTATCTTCTATTTCAAATGAGTGTCCACGCAGAGATGGTGTGGTAGAGACGTGTCTCCAGGACTCCTGGCTGTAGTTCTTTTGCTCTGGGATGGCTGAGCAGGAGATATGTGTTCTGGATGACCAGATGGAAAGAGCTGAAATACCACCAGGAAATGGGCTCTCAGAGATGAGAGGAGCTGTATGTGTGCAGGTGACCTGGTTTGTTAAATGACCTGGGGTTCCTACTGTGGCAGACCTGGACCTTTCACATGATGGCAGACTCAGAGTGCCCCTCATGCAGCCTCTCTCTCCTATAATGGAGCACAGCCCCTCCCTGCTCACCTAAGCCCTCTTCTTGAGGCAGACATCAGCACAATGTTACCTATCCCCAGAGGCCACAGGTGACTGGATCAAGAGTGGGACCAATGATTAGGATGTGGCAGAAGTGATACTTTGTGACTTCTGAGGCTAGGTCAGAAAAAGGATAGCTGTCACTTGGGTCTCTCTCTAGATCTCTTACTCTAGGTCAGGGAAGCCAGCTGCTATGTGGTAGGGGCACTTCAGGAACTCCAAGGAAAAGACGAAGGGGGAAGGAATGGAGGCTTCCCAATAACAACTGTTACCGACCTGCCAGCCATGTGAATGAACCACTGTGAAGCAGATTCTTCAGCCCCAATCAGGCCTTTGGATGACTGCAGTCCCAGCCAATGTCATGACTGCAGTGTCATGAGAGAGACCCCAAACCGGAACCCCCCAGCTTAGCCATTCCCAAATCCACAGACACTGTGAGTCATGGTAAATGTTTATTGTTCTTTTGAGTCACTGAGTTTGTGGATATCTTGTTATGCAGCAATAGCTGATCGACACAGTAAATAATTAACAATGGCCATTACAATAAGTGAATAGAGAAAACTGATCTGTACATGGAAGGATAGCAGAAAAGAGCAAAGAGATGGTTCTTTTCCTGGAGAAAACAGCAATTATCAGCTTTTCAGTGTTCTTCAGATTAAATACTGAAAATTAAATTCAGATTAATAAGGAAGTTGTGGAAACGTGGAATTTTGGAGAATGTGTCAGAGGGTCCAGGCCTAGGATGGCCATAGTCTCCAGTCCTTCTCCTGAGAACAAGGCTGAGCTGCACGAACCCCAAATATGTCATGTGCCAGACAGAAGGGCGGCACGGAGGTGAACATTCAGAACAGCCTTCACCCATTGTGTCAGAGAAGGCTCTGAGAAGGCAGAGAGCTTGTCGCTTGGGGTCCCTGAGGGGACCTACTGGGCAGCTGTGAACACCCGGGAAGACTCAGGTAAGTCCCTCAGTCAAACACAGAATAAGTCCCCTTGATTAGCTAACCCATAGAGACCCATCCTCAGACCTAAGGCTCCCATCATTGGTCCCCCCAGGATTGAGAGAGATCATTTTTCTTTGAGCACTAGGCCAGTCATTTCTTGGTTTAAAGAAACCATGTTTGTTCTGGTCGCCATTGCCGTGTGACAAACAACCCCCAACATAATGCCCTAAAGCAACAACCATTGTTTTTGTGGATTAAGAATTTTGACACGTCCTGGAAGGAATGGTTTGTTTCTGCTTCACTGATGCTTGGGGTCTGAGCTGGGAGGTCTGGAAGGCTTGGAGGACCTGAGGGTCTGCTGCCCAGATGCATCTTCACTGACATGCCTAGAACTGTGGTGGGGATCACCCTTCAGGCCAGGGCAGCTGGATTTTAGATATGGAAGCTCAAGGCTCTGAGAGGGAGCATATGAAAGTACCACTCAAGAAAGCCAGGTGGAAACTGGCTGCCTTTTACACATAGCTTCCCTTTCACTGTACCCTATGGGTTAAACCAGTCAGGAGCTGCCTGGATCCAATGAGAGAAGTTTCAAAAACTTTGATGCCATTAAAGTGATGCCATTAAAAAAACAAAAACGAACAAACAAAAATTTGCAACAATACATCAGCAATATTTAAAACTGCCTTGTGATATTGCAATAATTTCTGCTCCCCCTTTAGCTTGTCAGCAACCTAGAGGCTCAGGGCATCCCCGGTCCCTCCTGGCTAGCTCTGCAGGCCTCCCCCCAAGGGCAGCGGCAGCTCTTGCACCATCTGGACATTTGTGTCACTGGCACACGGTGGGGATGCTGTGGGTTGGAAGCATGTGTGCACCTCCTGAATGGGTCTGCAAAAAATGATGGGTCTGCAAAAAATAGGCTGATCACCTGCCTCTCCTGCTCTTGGCCACCCTGGACTATAGAATGAGAGTCAAGCCTTCTCAGTCCCAGAGTTACTGCTTCATAATGACATCTAGGTAGATAAGGGTCATCAAGAGGGGGTCTTCAAGGAGACAACAGAATGCGGCCGAAGAATTCCCCCATTCACTGGGCACCTGTTTCCTAAGGACCTGAGGCACCTGTCACAGAGGGCAGGTAGAGTGGAGCACTGCCCAGTAAGTGACCCCAAGACTGGCTCAGGGCTAGGGCCTCCTTCTCCACTTGGAGAGGAGCCTTCAGAGGGCCTCCCTCATGGTCACCCACCAGACCCAAGGCCGACCGCTCAGAGGGCCCCTAGTCAGCAATTTTCTGAAACTACTCTGGACTTGTGGGAAATGATTTCTGGTCAGAGATGGCAGCCTTCTGGCTGCTCTTGAGTTACCTGTAATAAGATTAGAACTAATTCATTTTCAACTTCTCCTTTCCTTTTCCTTGGGAGTGGAAAACATTTCTTTTTTTCCCCCTGAGAAATCAATAGCCCTGGTTGTACAACCCTCTGCTTTACCTGTGAGAAGTTTCATTCCAAATATTAGATCCAGAAGTTCCAGTTCAAAGAGGCTTGCACAGAAAGAACCAATTCATACTACATTTTGAAAATATTTTAAGTCGACTAGTTTAACTACAAAACCAGCTATAATCACTACTGACTCTCTTGATATACTATCCTACATAGCAAACCCAAAGCCCAGAAAACCAACTGAACATGTGGTAGGTGTGGAAGATGGATGGATGGATGTTCCCTGTCCTCCCCGCCTCCCATGAAGGTGACAACAGACCCCATGTGCCCATACTGAAGACCTCCCCTGACTGTGAAACAGGTGGGGATGACCCAAAAGACTGTTTCCAGCTCCCCTTTTTGTGATTCTATGATGCCTAAGTAATATCATCTGGGGCACTAGCATAAAAGAACACTGCTTCATTCGTATACTGTCAGCTAAACCTCACCATCCTTCCGTTCTTCACTAAGTCCTACATGCAAACAGCCAAGAATTAAAGACGGTCTTATCCTATATTGTCCATTGCAAATCCTCCCAATCCCATTAATGGGAATACTCATTAGACAGGATTTCCATCAGAGTCCAGAATGGATCAGCTTTGCTCTGATTTAATTGATTTGATAAATCCCCACATTAATTAGCTGGCTTCCCATAGGCTGGGGAGTGGAGGCACCAATGTGAGGCTAAAGGAATCCGGGCTGGGCTCTGTATCTTGCTGTGTGCGGGCTGGAGGAAGTCTCTCAAACAGACTGAGGCTCAGATTTCTCACCTGTGAAATGGAAAGAAATAGTGCCTTCCTTGTAGTGTTTCCACGTGTGCCAATGGATTAAAGGAGCTCTGAAGTGTTTCCAAAGGTTGGGACTTGTTTCTGACCGAGGCTTGGCAGGAATCTCAGAGTTAAGTCAAAAGGATGAAATGCAGCATTTGACTCTGAGCACCTACTCAGAGAGAAGATCACAAATTATCCACAGCAGATGACGAAGGGATAAGATCGGGAAGGGGTACAGAGAACAGGGAGTTATCATGGCAACCAGAGATCCTCCCAGATTACCAGGGAGGAAGGCGGGATCCCATGTCAGTTGCCTTGTTTAGGAGTGGGAGCCATCTGCTCCAGCAGGCCTGGAAGGGACCATCCATCATTTTAACATGCTTCCCTCCTACATTTGTTGCAGACACTGTAAATATCTCTTCGGTCCTTCGAGGGCTGGTCTCAGAAGCATTTCTGGTTTTAATCTTTCACCATGTAAGCGCGCACCAGATGTGGAGTCGCCTTTCATCATTTAGAACCTGATGAATTATTTTGTACTCCAGGACCACTGGGAGATGGCACATGAAAACAGTTTTCTACCCCGCCCCCATGTCATACAACAGAGAATGGCTTGTTTTCCTTTTCACGCATTATGCCATCAGTGACTGTGATGAGAGTTTCGGTCAGAAGTTTCTCATCCAACCATCCAACTCTGAGATGGTCAGACTTGAGGGCTGCAAAGCCTCAGGGTCAAAGTCCTCCTTGGAGTAAGCAATTCTTTATGATACTGTGGTTAAGTCAGGAGACAGAGGCAGGTGGGAGTCAACAAGTAGCCCCTGGGCTGGATGAAGAGGTCACTGTTTGCCTTCTATGAGTGGGGTGCCAAGCGTCAGGACATCTTGAGATGGTGAGTAGATGCAGGACTTAGAGGCAGTAGCTGCCCTGGGAAGGAGGAGTAAAGAGGATGATGACTCCACGGCCTGGCTGCCACCAAGAAGCCAACCCTAGAGAATAACACAATAGAACAAAGCACAAACTTCGCTTTGCCTGGGACCAAGCCCCCTTCTTCATAGACCTTGTTTTCTTGTTTTTCTTCCATTCCTTGCTCTCACTTCCACTTTTATATTAGCTAAGGTGAACTAAGCTCCAATAACAGGTGAGCTCTAAATTGTTGTGACTCAAATACAGCAGCCATCCAAGAGAGTGCTTTTGCCCCAATTTCTGGGTCCCAGTCTCTTCTACTTGGGGGCTCCATCATCCCCAAGAACTTTGTTGTCATAATCATCCAGTTGGCAGCAAGGGAAAGAGAACAGGCAGAAGAGAAACCCACTCTCTTAAAAGCCCCAGTTCAGAAGCAACCCCACAGCCCTCCATGCACATTCCCAGATGGAGAACTCAGTCCCTGGTCAACTGCACAGGTGTGCGGGGAACATGGTCGGTCACTGCTATAGAAATTGGGGATGGATCTTGTTGGTGTCTTAGTCTGTTTGATGTCTTGTGAGAATCAACTTCCTGGTTCACAGATAGGAACTTCACAAAGCACTGTGTCCTCACAGCATAGAAGGGGGAAAGGAGCTCTCTGGGGTCTCTCCTATAAGGGTGCTAATCCCATTCATGGCGGCTCCACCCTCATGACCTAATCACCTCCCAAAGGCCTGACCTTCTAATACCTTCCCATGGGGTGGGGATAGGGGGGAGATTTCAACATATGAATTTGGCAGGGAGGGACACAAGCATTCAGTCTGTAGCAGCTGGGTGCGGGTAGTCTCTGATACATCTTTTAATTGTGATTATTCCTTACATACATGAGGATACCTTAAACATGTAGGGTTTGTTATGAAACACAGCAGCCTTCAACTTCCCTTCCTTCCTTCCTTCCTTCCCCCTCCCCTCTTGCCTCTTTTCCCTGATGATCTCTGTAACTCAGTCGGGATGTGTATGAGTTTTCTATGGTGGAACAAATTACCACAAGCTTAGCAGCTTTAAACATCCATGCATGTTCTGGCAGTTCTGTAGGTCAGAAGTCCGGAGATGGTGCAGTGAGTTTTCTACTCAGGTTCTCATGAAGCTAAAAATCAAGGTTATCACCCAGGCCATATTCTCCTCTGGAGCCCAGGGCTCTCTTGCAAGTTCACATGATTGTGGTCGAACTTTTTTCTTTATGGCCGTAGGGCTGAGGTCCCCAGTTCCAGTTGGCTATCATCTGGAGGCCACTCTCAGCCACCCAGTTTCCGTGCCATGCATCCTCTCCTCCATCTCAGCAACACAAAATATCCCCCACCTCAAAGCCCTCTCATGGCTCCTATGTCTCTGACCTCCCATCTCTGACCCCTAGACCCAGATGAAAAGGGTCATGTGACTGGGTCAGTCCCACCAGATAACCTCACCATCTTAAGGTCAGCCAATATGGACCTTAATCACATCTGTAGAATGCCTTCACAGAAACACCTGCATCAGTGTTTGACTACATGGGAGGAAGTATGTGTAGACCAGGAGCTAGTATGCTGGGGCCATCTTGGAACTCCATCTACCACAGCATGATCACATTGCTACTTCCTGGGCTTTCAGTTTGGGGTGCTCTTGGTTATCTCTCCATATGCAGATGTGGACTTAGCTTCCTTTTGTCTTGCCTCCTTCTGCCCACGTGCACTCCTCAAAAGGCCCCACTAGAGTAACATAGAACAGTTCATTAGATCAATGCTCCATGTTTGTTACTTTCATTATGAAAACACCCCCTGTAACTGAGCCAAGTGGGCAACTACAGTGGACCTTCCTTTTGTTTTCTTTGGAGTTCTGGATTGTCTTCTTTTCTGTTCATTTAGTTTTCTGTCTACTAACCATTAAGTCAATCCCAAACTCTTTGCCAGTTTTCTCAATAGCCTCAGAAGTCACATTTTGAAGAAGTCACAGATTTTGTGGAAACTATTAATGCTTCACTGAATAGCTCAGCTCCTTGCCTTCTGGGGATATCATGGGTCTGCACCTGGCTCCCTGTGGGTAGGACGGTCCTTATGACCGTTATGAACAGAAGTGACTGTCACTGTTCCAGAGAATGGCTGCCCCGCTGATCTGGATGCAGGGGTGAGGGTGATCACCCACCAGAGTAGTTCCCCAGTCAACCCTTGATGCACTAAAAATTAACCTTTTGGTATTTCAAGCGATGGAAATTTTGGAATCATTTGTTACTATGACATAACTTAGCTGCTCCTGACTGATAGAGAAGGTAACCAAGCATGGGGTGCTGCTGCAACAAAAAATAATATTTGTAGCATCAGCTTAAGGGTTGGCCATCATGTATCCAATGGTAGAATATTTGTTAAATTGTCACCTGGGATAACTTGGAAGAACCAGTGAAAAGAGACGTAAGGGTGTCATTCTACCATCAACGATGAAGAGGCTCAAAGAATGTACAATTAAGATAAGAGAGAAAGGCATGTATTAAAAAGCACCGTGAAAGTGGTTATTGACAATGAAGCTACCTGGAAACAAACAAATTAGGTAAGAAGTTAACTATATTTTTTTCAGTTAGTGATATTTAAAATGAGAACATTTTATCTTTTAAAAAAGTCAATGAAGTTCAGCCTTTTGTTTTTAAAAAGAAATTTTTTAATGTTTATTTATTATTGAGAGAGACAGAGACAGAGACAGAGACAGAGTAGGGGAGTGGCAGAGAGAGAGGGAGTCACAGAATCCAAAGCAGAATCTAGGCTCTGAGCTGTCAGCACAGAGCCAGACACAGGCCTTGAACTCATGAACTGCAAAACCATGACCTGAGCTAAAGTTGGACACTTAACCACTGAACCATCCAGGCACCCATGAAGTTTAGCTTTTTGATGTGGGTCTGAATGCCTCAGCTGTAGAGCCCCAGCTGCTAGGCCACTCAGTGTACCCAAGTGTTGACTCCAGGTATCTAAATAGCAGAGGAAAGCTACCACAAGAGACTGTCCAGAACAGTCATGAGACACACCACAGATAAGGAGGACACAGCAGGAAGAAATAAAAATTAAAATATTCGGGGTGCCTGGGTGGCTCAGTCGGTTGGGTGGCCGACTTAGGCTCGGGTCATGATCTCACAGTCTGTGAGTTTGAGCCCCGCGTCGGGCTCTGTGCTGACAGCTCAGAGCCTGGAGCCTGCTTCGGATTCTGTGTCTCCCTCTCTCTCTGCCCTCCTCCTGCTCACTCTCTGTCTCTGTCTCAAAAATAAATAAACGTAAAAAAGAATTTAAAAAAAATTAAAATATTCATACACCTTAGTGAAACTATGGAGAAATAACATTTCCAGACCTACAACTTTGCAAGTTGATAATGTTCCCCTGTATCTTTAGTGTTCTCAAGTCTTAAGACATTAAAAAACCTTTAGGGGCATCTAGGTGGCTCAGTTGGTTACACATCCAGCTTTTGCTCAGGTCAGGACCTTGTGGTTCCTAAGTTTGAGCTCTGTGTTGTGCTCTGTGCTGACAGCTTGGAGCCTGCTTCAGATTCTGTCTCCCTCCCCTGCTCACGCTCTGTCTCTCTCTCAAAAATAAATAAACATTAAAAAAAAACTTTAAATATGCATCTTATGCTGTATAAATATACCATCTATAGTTACATTTTTATTGTCATTGTGGAATATTGCAAAATTCTTCCTTGGTTATAATATTTTTACCAAAGAGACATGTAGCCATCAACATTGAAATTTGAATTTCGTTAGGTTCTTACATGGATTAAAATGGTAAAAATTTAACCGTTTGCTCTAGAGCCTATGTATCTTAAGAAATCATATCTAAAATGCCTCTCACATCTGTTGTATTTGCAAATGACAGGCATAGACTATATTTCTTGTCTTCTCCACCTTTACATCAATGTTCTGTTGAAAATATTCTGAAAATATAATAATTTAAGAATAAAAAGAAGAGAAAGTAACTACATTTTTTAGAGAAACTAGTAGTGCCAAAGAAACCATGTACAAGGACTGATAGAGTTTGTGGCTGGAATTTATGATTACCCTTAATCTTCAACCTTCTACAGATGGAAGTGGGCTGGGAATTGCCCAGCCCCCAAGGAAGGTGTATTTCCAATGCCCCGCCCCGCACTAGTGCAGAGGAGGTAGATGATAATGAAGAAAACCACTAAGGGTGAAGCAAGACTCCAAGGCACAATGACTGGCCAGGCTTTCCCAGACAGCGGGACTGGGATGATTCCAGGAATATCCTCACTCCTGAGCAGGGGAAAATATCTGCCTAGCCGGATTTTAGGATTGCTATGGACACCGTCTACTGGTACTCGCCCACTCCTCTGCTTTATGAATCAGGGTGTTTGTTGTGTTATCCTGTCCCTTTCTACCACTGTGCTTTGGGATTGTGTATTAGAGCTAGCGATGGCGTGGGTGTGCAGGGCACAGACAATTTGTCTTCAGGTCATAGTTTCTAGACTAAGAAGAACCGAATGAGCCAGCCGCATGAACCACACACATGAGGAAACCACTGAGCCTCTTACGGAACTGGGCCCTGCAGAGTCTCCCTCACCTCAAAACTCTGTCACCTTTCGGTTATGGATTTCCCTGTCCCTGGCCTCTAGATCCAGATTTAAAAGGCTCATGAAAGTGGGTCAGACCCACTCAGGGTGGGGGAGAGTAGATTTTGTGTGTGGGAAAGAAGGCATGAGTGACATGTCTGGGTCAGTGCTCTCACTGTCAATCTCAGTCTGCCCTGATGATCAGCATGTTCTAGACAGAGGCTTTTAGGTTGATGCTACCTATCCTTGGGTGCCTCACTATGGACTCATAGCATGGCCAGAAATAAACCTTGGAGTTTCGCAGGTTGTTTGCACTGCAGCACAGCCCGGCCTCTCCTGACTGCTACAGGGATTCTATTTTACCTTGTGAAGAGGTGTCCCAGAGCTTCTGACCTCCTCCAGCTTGGCCTGGTAGCCCTCTGTGCCTCTCCCTCCCTCCTGTGGGGATTGTTTGTTTCCTGGACTGCATGTCTCCCTCTTTGTTGAAGCCTTCATTTTGGAAGAATCGTTCTCGCTGGTAGCTTCCTACCATGAGAAAGAAGGCATGGAAGGTAAATTTTGTGAGATCTCATGCATCTGAAAATATTTGGTTTGTACTTTGGGTCAAGACTGGAAGATAATTTTACTTTAGATTTCCCAAGGCTTTGCCCCTTGCCTTCTAACTTCTACTTGTTGTGGAGAAGCCCACAGCCATTCCGACTCCTGACAGTCTCTACGTGACCTGCTTCTATTGTCAGGACAACTTTCTGTCCCCATTATTCTGAACTTCAACAGAGATCTGCTTTGGGGTAGGGCTATTTTTTCCCACTGTGCTGGGCTCCCTGTGGGTTCTTTCAACACACAATTCTTCAGCAGTGGAGACTTTTCTTGGATTAATTCGTCGATGACTCCGCCCACTGACTGTGTTTTCTTAGATCATTCTTTTGGGGTTCCTATAATTTGATCAATGGACTTTCTGTATCATCTTCTGATTTTTTTCTCTATTTCCAATTTTTGGGGTTCTTTTTTGTTCTACTTTCACAGGGATTTCCTCAAATGTGCCCTCCATTCCCTCTCTTGAGGGTTTTCTTTTTTTTTCCTTTCTGATATCTTATTTTCAATTTTCCAGAGATGTCTTTGTTTGTTCTCTAAATGTTTCTTTATATGTGTCCTGCCTTCATGGGTTGCGATATCTTAATTTCTCTGATGACATTATTGGTACTTATGCTGATGTGTACTTCTCTCTGTTAGTCTCTGTTTCTTCCAAATTGCTTTAAAAAAAAAAAAGCAAAAAAAACTCCATTGGGGGTTTAGATTTTATGACGCAAGGCTTTCTTGAGATTCCAGGTCAGCTTTGGCCGTCTGTGAATGACTGAGTAGAAACTCTGTACACATGCATGGGGCTCATTAACAGTGGCCTTTCCTTTGGATGATCTGGCTTAGCTGGACCACCACAAATGTCAGAAAGTTTAGGTGTTCCCCTTGGCCTGACCTGATACCCCAGAAAAGACCTTTTGTCTCCTGGCTTCTATAATCTGAAATCCCAAAAAGGGGGCAGGGGTTGGTTTCAGTATCCAGTATCTATATGTGTTTAATCTCCCTGTTCCTAAGCTGTCAATTGTGCCTGGTGTCTCCCAACCAAGATGCTCCCTTTTACCTTCTTTAGATAACAATCGTCCAGTCTTTTGTCAGGATGGGGTAGGCCACACAGAATTAGAGAGGGGATCTGGGCAACTCAATTCTTCTTAATCAGGCTTTCAGCCTTATTCTTAGTTTAGCCCCTCATTCACACTCATGTCCAGAGGTGCCTAGTGCCACCCATTCGTGAACCTTCTGGAGATTCTAGTTTGGTTTTTGGCTTTTTTTCCTGGTATCATTTTGAGATTTCATGTACTCTGGTCTGCTAAGTATTTCAGCTTCAAAAATTTTGATGTTGTTACATCCTCCCTTGTTCTTCCTGTCCTTGCCAATTTCTGTCTTAGAACAAACAAACCGGCTGTAGTTTCAGGGAGCCTCCAGAAGTTAGAGTCAGTCCACCACCTTTACCAGAAACCCCAGCCACCTTTTCAAGTCTTTAACCTCTTTATTCCCCAGACATGTCTCCATCTACTTGTTCTCATCTGATCTTCCCTACTCTGCTTTTGTTTTTTAATTTTTTTAAATTTATTCATTTTTTTTTAGAAACTAATCTTTTTTTTAAACTTTTTTTTAGCGTTTTTATTTTATTTTTGAGAGACATAGAGACAGAGCGTGAGCAAGGGAAGGGCAGAGAGAGAGGGAGATACAGAATCTGAAGCAGGCTCCAGGCTCTGAGCTGTCAGCACAGAGCCCGACGCGGGGCTCGAACTCACAGACCGAGATCATGACCTGAGCTGAAGACGGCCGCCCAACCGACTGAGCCACCCAGGCGCCCCTAATTTATTCATTTTTGAGAGACAGAGTGTGAGTGGGGAAGGGACAGAGAGAGAAGGAAACACAGAATCTGAAGCAGCTCCCGGCTCTGAGCTGTCAGCACAGAGCCCGAAGTGGGACTTGAACTTACAGACCGTGAGATCATGACCTGAGCCAAAGCAGACGCTTAACTGACTAAGCCACCCCAGCGCCCCCTTACTCTGCTTTTGTATATTTTGTTCCTTTCATCTGACACTTGGTCCCCACCCATCCTCATTTATACATGAGCCAAAATCCTATTTAGCAAGAAAAACACAGACTCCTAGCTCTGAGGAAGAGAAATGTGTCTCTGGATACTGGAAGATACTTCTGCATGGTAAAGGTTGCAGGCTCTGAGACTTTCAGAGAACAACGATCCAGCCAAAGCTCTGAGTTTTGCATCCAGAATGCCATGGGGCACAGCAGAAACCCTTAGGGAGGCTGCACTCAGCACTCCTGGAGAGGCCCAGGGACTGCTTTAGGCTGTGGATGGGGGTAGGGTGTGTGTCAGTGCAGAGGACCCTTGACCCAGGCTGGCTTCCCCTCACCCAGGGCAGGTGTCTTGTCCATGACTGTGGCCCAATGCCTAGAATAGTGCATACTTGTGGGAGGATGGCCAGAGTGTGTGCAGTCTGAAGTGTGTCAGAGCGGCGGTCATGGAGAAACCAGAGAGATGTGGTACCTCAAAAACTGGGCAGAATCCACGACCCCCCCCAAGAGGGACAGAGAGGGGATGGGTGCTGGTAATCGGTGTAGGGTCAGCTCTATCCTTAATGAAGTGACTGATTGTGACATGTGGTGGGACTAGAGGAACATTCTGAATCATTATTTGGTCAGAACACAAATCTCTTAAATGTCATCAACACAATCTGCCTGGCAGAATGATTACTTCCTGCCAAGAAGAGACCCTCTTAAAGGGACTTGACCCAGATGCCCTTCCAGAGCCCATCCCAGGCTACGCCCCCCCCCACCCCTGGTCTTCCCAGGGCGCACCAAATTGATCAGTGAGAGGGAAGTGTAGGGTTTCAGTTACAGATACCCAGGGTGCTCAGTCGTCCACGACAGTTTACGGTTCACCAAAACACGAAACAGAATATCTGTCTCAGTTCCTTCTTCGTTACCTGAAAAGTTTCTTCTACCCAGGCCCCAAACTAATTTGGAGAGAAATGGCTGTTTTTAATTTGTGCGCAGGATGACCTTGCCCCACCCACCCCTCTTCTCAGGTACCTGCCTTCACCCAGCAGGCTCCCCTCGCTGTCGGCTGACGCGTGCGAATGTCCTTTAAGGCAAACCACCCAGGGACCGCAGTCCCAGGCCTCCGTCTTGTGGTTCAGGGGGTGTGTGCAAAGGTTCAGAGCAAGGGTGGCTGAGCTTGATTATGAGGCAGTAGGAAGTTATGTACTGGCTTCTCCAGTGATGGCCTAGGCCTGTAGAAGAACGGTGGGGCCGAGGAGAGGAGGGTGGGGGCGACGGTGAAAGTCAAGGGCAAGTTGGCAGAGCCAGGGCAAGAAGTGCGCACGGGCTGGGCGCAGCAGTGTTTCCTTCGGGAGGCCCAGACAGTGGGTGGGTGGGGCGCGGTGGGCGGGGTCCTCGCAGCTGGTGGCGTTTGAAGCCTTCCCCACCGCGGTGGGAGAGGCGCAGCCTAGAGAAGTTGGCTGCGGGCCTGAGGCGGGGCGGAGGAAGGGGCCCCCGCGTTCCCTGAACGTTGGTGCCGGCTGCACCAGCACGTAATTCACTTCTGCAAGCACAGGACGCGGTGGGCACGTCATCCACGTTGCCAGCTTAACCACTAGCCCAAAGCCAGTTCGGCTCCGGCTGACTTAGGCTCACCGGCAGCGCGGTCCCCTCCGGGTCCCCAGCCGCCCGGGACTAGTCTGGGGAGCAGCCGGTCCTTCCGGTGGGAGAGGCCCCACCCCACCCGTGACCTCGCTCCCAGCCTGGCCGCACCATTGCCCGGAACTCAGGAGAGAAAGAGCACGGAGGGGGCGAACGGCATGCGTCTCGAGACGCGGCCACCCAGGAACCCTCCTGCGGCGGGGTGCAGGAGGAGTATTTCCGCCCCCAGGCCAGGCCTGCGGCCTAGAGCCCAGTCTGAGCGGACACGCCTCCCGCCGTGCAAACGTTGCTCTGGAAGGAAAGAGAAGCGGAGGCGAGCCTCGCCGGGGCGCACCCATCCCTGGCGCCCGTCACAGACGGGGAAGGAGGGACAATGGGACGCCCGGCCGAACGCTCGCTTACACGCCGGGGTTCTAGGCCGTCACCATACAGAAGCCCTGGCAGAAAAATGCCCCGCAGGCTCCCCGCTGCTTGGGGGTGGGGGGCGGGGAGCGACACCGGTGCAGCCACGCCCCGGCCCGCCGCCCTCGGACGTCCTGCGTCAGCGTGCCCGGCTCCCGGCTCAAATTTCTGCTCCTCCTCCCGCCGGCCAAGAGGGCACGCCCATTGGCG
Organism: Paguma larvata; assembly: GCA_030068075.1. Taxonomy (NCBI): domain Eukaryota; kingdom Metazoa; phylum Chordata; class Mammalia; order Carnivora; family Viverridae; genus Paguma; species Paguma larvata. The sequence continues at coordinate 120,842,001 of CM057827.1, read as the reverse complement.
AAGGCAGGCCCCGAGGCTGGGCCGGTCCCTCTTGCGGCTCGGATTGGTCCGGCGGCCTACCTATGAACCAACGGCGTTCGCTCCTGTCCTGGCCACGCCCTCTCCCCAGGCGCGGGCGCGCGACCGCTCTATCCTGACGGTGCGCGCTCTGGGATCCCCGCCCCCTCCGCGCGCGCAGTTCCCCGCGGCCGCCGCCGCCTGTAACCTGCGCCGCCAGGATGTGGCTGGGGGCTGACGTCGGGTCCAGATGTGGCCCCGGCCCCGCCCACCCCCGGGGCCGGGCCGCCCACACCGAGCCGCGGCGCGCACGGCGGCTGTCCCGCCTGCCACAATGCGCGGCGAGGCTGCTGCCGCGACTTGGCGAGGTAGTCCCTAACGTCGCTGCTCCGCATCCTTAGGACAGGCCGCCCCTGACGCCGCGCGGGGACCCCACGGGCCCGCGCCCCCCATGCGCTCACTCTTTAGTGCCCGGCCCGGCGGGCGCCTAGCGGACGCGGAGCCGCGCGGGTGACGGCAGAGGCGGCTGCGCGCCCAGCCCAGCCCGCGGAGAGGGCGCGCCGCGCCCCCGCCCCCCGCCCGCTCTCCGGAGGCCGTGGGTGCGGATGCGCCGCTGACGACTAGCAGAGACTAGCAGTGCCGCCGGCCCGCCGGCCGGAGCCCGCAGCATGGCAGCCGCCGCCTATGTGGACCACTTCGCCGCCGAGTGCCTCGTGTCCATGTCGAGCCGCGCGGTCGTGCACGGGCCGCGGGAAGGGCCGGAGCCCGGACCCGAGGGCGCGGCCGCCGCTGTCGCCGCCACGCTGCCCCGCGTCGAGGAGCGCCGCGACGGCAAGGACAGCGCCTCGCTCTTCGTGGTGGCGCGGATCCTGGCGGACCTCAACCAGCAAGCGCCGGCGCCCGCCCCGGCGGAGCGCAGAGAGGGCGCCGCGGCCCGGAAGGCTAGGACCCCCTGCCGCCTGCCGCCTGCGCCGCCACCCGCTCCGGAGCCCGCCTGCCCCGGCGGCGAAGGTGCGGCGGCCGCGCCCCTCAGCCCCGCGTGGAGCGAGCCCGAGGCTGAGCTCGAGGCGGGGCTGGAGCCCGAGCGGGAGCCAGGGCCCGCGGGGAGCGGCGAACCCGGCCTCAGACAAAGGGGCCGGCGGGGCCGAAGTCGCGCCGACCTCGAATCCCCGCAGAGAAAGCACAAGTGCCACTACGCGGGCTGCGAGAAAGTTTACGGGAAATCCTCGCACCTCAAGGCGCACCTGAGAACTCACACAGGTCAGTAGGGCCGCCCGGGCGCCCCGAGCGAGCGGACGGGGACAGCGCAAGCCACCGGGCCACGCCCCCGGAGCCGCCGGACCGGCGCGAGGGGCGGTGGGGCCGGGAGCGGTCGGGGCCTCGCCCCTTCCCTCCGCCACACGGTCCCGCGGCCGGCCCGGCGCGCCGAGCGAGGCGGGTCCGGGAGCTGGGAGCCGGCGCCCGCCCGGCGACCGCGCCCCCGCCGGGCACGCCCCCTCCCCGGGCACTCTCGGGCGGGGCCGCGGGGGCGGATGTCGTCATCTGATCTGCGTAGACCCCGCCGAGGCCAGGGGGCAGTGCGGGCAGGTGCGGGCGAGCTGGGTGGGGGCAGCGCGTTCTGCTCTGGGAGACAGGCGGCGGGGGCACCCTGGGGCCGCGGGGGAGGAAGGGTGCCCTCGCCCGGCCCCTCCCCTGCCTGCCCCTCCCCCGCCGGCCGGGCGCGCGCTCGGGATGGGAGGGACCCGCCCGGCCCGGGCGAGCGGCGGGCGAAGTTCACGCGGGGACAGGGCTCCCTCCAGCCACTCGGCACATTCTTCGCTCTCCTCTTCCTGTAATTTTTCCAGCGCTCTAAGGTTTAATTTGTCCAAACCAGAGCCAGTGGCGGCCGACGCGGGGGGCGGCCCCGGTTCTCCGCCGGAGGCTCTTTGTGGCAACCCCGCCCATCCGGCCGGCGGGGACGCGCCCGACCCGAGGGGCTCCTAGGCCTGGGGGCGCTTTCTCCAGAAAGGAGCGCCCTGTTCCCTGCCGGGCCGTGTGCGCCTTCTTTTTCCCGGCCGTGCTCTCACCTGCCGGGTGCCGGATGCGTGCGTGCGGTACCAGCACGGGGACGGGCGGCCTCAGCGGACCATCGCCTTTCCCCTGGTCCCTGGGCAGCCCTTCCGTTCGCAGGGACCCGGGACCCCGTAGTTGTTTTTCTTTTTTTAAACACAAAGGTGGAAACTGGGAACTATGTTTTAAGGGATGGTAACCTTTCCCTTCCAGTTTGTCTTAAAGAATTGTGGATTTCCTCTGGGCTCACGTTAGCTCTTCTGGTACACTTAATTCTTTAACATTTGGAGCAGGTTAAAACACCCGTGAGAATATACTGTTACCTTGTTACCAAAGATTTAGCCTTCATATTTGTAAAATAGTTCAGAAGCTGGTTAAAAACTGCAGTCCTCAAGACCCTAGAGCTGAAAGACCCCCTTCTCCGGGTAAATTTGGAACTGAGCTGTCTCGAGGTCCGCAGGTGTCAAGGCCAGCGGATCTCAGACAAACCTTTATCTCAGAGGCTTCCCCCCGCGGTTTTGGTCCCTTGCTGTGGCCGGTGGGATCGAGGGTGAAGGCGGGGCCATTCTACTCATTCTTAGTCGGAATTAAGGATGTTTGGACCGAGATGGGGGTGGGGTTAATGTGGGGGTGTCGGTTCTGTTTGGGAACGGTACTTCTAGGGTGGGTGTGGCCGTGGAGGAGGGGCCAAACTAGGTTCGGATCATGGAGCACCCAGATTACGGGGGCGGGGGCAGTGTATGGGGCGTGGCTCAAGGACCGTCTTGCGGGGCGAGACCAGTACTGGACAGGTAATTTAAGGATAGGAAACTCTTTCTAGCCTGTTTCACTGTGGCTTTCCACCCGGCTAGTCGGGCTCGAGAATTGTGGAGGGGCTGGCCAAGAGCCGGGGCTCGCTGTCACGGACAGGGCCTTAGCTGGAGGATAGCATCTGGGTTTGTTCGCCCCCGATCCAGGCTGTAGTGTTCCAGAGCTGGCCCCTTGGCTAGAGGATTGCTCAGAGGCAATGGGAACTTGGGGCTCCCGCAGTGGGGTGGAACCCAGTCTGTCTGGGGTGCTTTGAAATCCGAAGCAAGCGGAAGAGGGTGGAACCAACACTCTGCAGTGTGCTGTGTCTAAGAGCAAGGAACCGGTCTTGCCCTCCAGGTGTGCAGAAACTTGAGGCCCTACCTACCTCTGGAGCAGATGGAGGAGATGTAGATTTCCAGGTCCCAAATACTGACCTTCAGCCAAACACTACAGTTTAAGGGGTGCACCAGATGAATCTGATATTGAACCAAGAACCCACCTCTGGAGGGAGTCTGGTTCAGTGTCTGGTGGAGGGCATGTCTAGGGAGCCCATTTCCAGCCTGCCCCCAAGTGTGCAGAACATAATTAATTGGTATTCATAGAGACAAGGGTAGCCACAGGCCACAGTGGGTGACCAAGGGGCCAGGCTACCCTGGGAAGATCTGAGCAGCAGCCCCTGGTTCTGAGGTATCTGTGGTTTGGTTTGTGGGCTTCCAGCAGCTTTGGGGGGGGGTCTCTGCCGGCAAGGGTTCAGGTCATGCCAGACCCTCTACTCCACTAGGAGCCGCCACCACCACCACCAACCCACCCACCTATTGTGATTTCTTGGCAGAGGGTGAATATCAAAACCACTTTAGCCAAGAAGGCAGTTCACGACCTGTCCTTGCTCTGTCTAGCTGTGACCAAGGACAGGTCGTCAGACCTCACTGCAGCTTGGTGATGTCTCGCTTGACCACTTGGAAGATCTGTGGGAAATGGGCTGTGTGTTTGAGAACCCTTTGGGAAGTACAAATCTCAGCCTTGACTCGGGAGACCTAGACTTCCCTGACTGCTGGGATCTCCTAGAGCTGCCTGGCCTGCTTAGTTGTGTGGCAGTGTCCTGAGGACTGGTTACCCTGTCACATTTAGGTAATTGTTGATGTTACAGCATACACGTGATCACACAAAGACACAACATTTTTAAAACCTAAGCTGCTTTTCTTTTTTCTTTTCCTTTTTTTTTTTTTTTAAGGCAGTTTTTATTTAATCAGAACTTCAGCCCATAGCTGGGAATTTGCTAAGTCTTGCCTTGGGGAGTAGCAAGACCAGGAGCATGTTTTCTTGGAGGCTGAAGGGCTTTGATGTCAACATTCAAGGACTTTGAGAAGGAAAGGCCTTCTGCCTTCTGAGGGCAGATCTTCCCCCTGAGCCAGCCAGGTCCTTCACCAGGAGATTCCTGCTTGTTGTCTGGAGTGGTGGGGCTTGGCAGGTCCCCAGCAGAATGGCCACTCAGCCTTTCTTGGCAGAGATGCCTTGAATACATTCCTACCTATTTGTTCCCACAAGGAATTGTTTTCAGAATGCCTCTGTGCCCTGTTATCCCTGTGGCACCCAGAGCTAAAACATCCAATTGCATGTTGCCTGGACAGGGCCCATTTCCGCAGCTCTGGGGGCCTGGCTAGAAGGGGGACACTGTGCTGTATATGGCCCCTCCCTCCTGTAGATATCCAGAGAGAGACATCCCTGGTCACCTCACCCTCTCTTTGGGGGTGGAAGTAGAGTAAGATTGCATTCTCTCAGCCATTTCCTGTAATAATTTGAGTGGGATTAGTTTGAAGTTTATCTTTAGCCACTGAATGAGGGATTTGATCATGAGTGAGATTATTGGGGCAGGGTATTTCAGTCCCCTCCCCCAACACAAACTCAGGCTGTAAAGCTTGGTTTCTAACCACATTCCTCCCCTGGACCCCTCGCAGGTGCTCCCTGGTGCAGCTGCCTTGGACAGGCAGCCTGTCAGAGAGTGAGTGGCGGGGATCTCCTTCACTCAGGGCAAAGCCATGCTGGCAGAGGGCCAGCACTTTGTTCGGGACACATCCAGGCTGGCGGTTCCCGTCCCTGTTCCCTCACAGTCCCAGGCTGCCAGTGGGCCAGTTGTGAAATTCAAACAATGCAAGAGTATGTAGACAGAATGTGCCAGCCTGCCCCTCCTCTGGCTGACCACTGTCACCTCCTGTTGGTGTGTCCTTTTATAGACCCTTTTAATGGATTTGCACGTATGGATGCATGTGTATCCAGGCAGACCTCTGAAAAATACACATGTAGGATCCTAGCAAATATATTCTACCACAGGCTTTGGTTCTGTGTGCTTATTTAACAAGGCAACTTGGTTCTTTCTCTGGGCTGCGTGGCATTCCCAGGTGTGGCTGCATGACTGTACCGTAACTTGTTTAGCCTCTCGCCTGTTGAAAGGATAGCTACATTGCCTTCTCATTTTTTTTTAAATTTTTTTAACGTTTATTTATTCTTAAGAGACATAGAGACAGAGCGTGAGCAGGAGAAGGGCAGAGAGAGAGGGAGACACAGAATCTGAAGCAGGCTCCAGGCTCTGATGAGCCGTCAGCACAGAGCCCGACGTGGGGCTCGAACCCACAGACTGTGAGATCATGACCTGAGCTGAAGTTGGCCGCTTAACCGACTGAGCCACCCAGGCGCCCCTGCCTTCTCATATTTTATCGTTTCATGCCTGCGTCGGTGGAACTCGGTATGTGTATTGGTGCAGAGAAGCTGGCATTTCTGTAAGTTTCAGACCTGGCAGTGTTATTGATAGTAGTGTAGACAGCACTTACATGCATTGCGGAGTTACCATGTTAACTTAAAAGACACGTTATGTTTTTAAAGGAAATAGCACATTATGTTTTTAAAGGAAATAGATGGAGGTCTTGGTCTCCCCAGTACTGAGGTTCCTGCTGTGTTGGAACCTTTTTTTTTGTTTCTTCCAGTTCTCCTTTTGCACGTGTGAGATCATCATATTGAGAACATTTAAAACAACACTAAAACCACCATTACTCTCTCACGCATATGACCAGCTCTCCTGTCACCTTTTTTTTAAAATTTTATTCACTTATTTTGAGAGAGAAAATGCGAATGGGGGGTGGGGAGGAGCAGAGAGAGAGAGAGAGAGAGAGAGAGAGAGGGAAAACAGAGGATCCGAAGTGGGCTCAGTGCTGACAGCAGAGACTCTGATATGGGGTTCGAACTCACAAACTGTGAGATCATGACCTGAGCCAAAGTTGGACGCTTAACTAACTGAGCCATCCAGGTGCCCCTCTCCTGCCATCTTTACTTGGCTTACCCTGCATCCTAGCCTGGGTGAGGGCTCAGCCCCCGCAGCAGTCAGTTGTGCCCTCCCACCCCGCAGTGCCTCTTCGAAACCCTCCCTCCCCTGGCTAAATGAGAGCTGGAGCCCCTCCCATGTGAGCAAGCTGACGGGACCACACTTGACTTAACCAGAGGTCCCATGTGTGGGGCTTCAAATCTGGAAGACAGCCCCACCCCTTCAGAGTTTGCCTGAGAAGTCAGTTCACTGAAATGAGCTCACGACAGCCCCAACACTGTTAGGGCCTGTTTGCTTTGACCTTATTCTGAATTGAGCTGGTCATTGGGTTCCTAGATGTAGCAAGTCAAAAGGGGAAGGGGGAGATAAGATAGCAGCTACAACCAAGGAAGGAAATAAGCCAACAAGTTATTAACATGTATACCTGTGTGTATGCACGTATATCTAAATATATACCTCAAGAAACCCAACCCAACCAAACAGCACTGAAACAGATGTGGGGCTGTTTGTGGAGGGGCCTGTAGTCCTCCTCAGTAGTCCCCGAGGCACACATTCTGTAATAACCGACATTTGTAACAGCAGACTTGATGTATCAGGACACTATTAAAGTGTCTGGTTTGTGCTTTAAGAAAGCAGTTAAACTTGTTTTTGAAGTGAAAATTCAAGGATGATACAGTCAGCTTTCTGTTGTATCTAATAGCAGGCTGCTTACTACGGGCAGGCATTGTTCTGTTTGCATTCATTTCTAGTCAGCTTTCTAATCTTCACTGGACCCTATGAAAGAAATAATGATGCCAAGGCCCATATGGGTTAAGAAATATGCCCACAGTCACACAGCAAGTGAGGGGGCGCTGAGGTTTGTGCCAGGGCAGCCACACTTCTGAGTTTGGGTCTGCCCGCTGTGCCTGGCTGCTCTTCCTGCCTGGACCCGTGTTCCAGGGGAGGACAGGTGCCTCTTGGTATTTAGAAGTCTGCCTGTCTCCAGCACACTGCTCACCCCACAAATTCTTACTGTGAAATGTTAAGGCACTAATACAGTGAACACTCATACATTTCCCTAGACTCCTCAGTTAAATATTTTGTCACACTTTTTTTTTATCCTTTTTTCCCCTTTCTCCTTTCTCTAAATACTGTATTTTCTCTCTCCCCTGTCTCTTCTCTCTCTTTAAATAGTACATATTATGTAATATACAGTCCATATTCACTTTTCCTAATGATCGCCCAAACGTCCCATATAGGATCTGGGATTCAGTTTATCACACATTGCGTGTGGTTGGCCTGTCTTTTTAGTTTCCTTTAGTCTGGGACAGTCTTTTGGCCTTTTGTTGTATTGGCATTTTAGGAATCCAGACCTGTTGTCTTGTAGAACATCCCGCAGTCTGGATTTGTCAGATTGCTTCCCCCTGATTAGATTTGGCTTAAACCAGTTTTTGGTAAAAAATATGACAAAGGTCATGTAATGTTGGGTACTTGGACACACCACAGTGGGGGTCCATGCAGTCAGGTTGTCTGACTGCTGGATCACATATGTGGTTAAGGTGGTGTCTGCCAGTTTTCTTCACTACAAAGGGATATTCTCCCTTTGGTAATAAGTAACTGGTAGGGTGACACTCTGGACTGGGGTTTTGGAGGTCCTGTGTGTATAGCCAGGTGCTGTGTTGGTGCAGGTGTGGTGTCTGCTCGTCTTTATTCAGCCCCCTTCTGTCTGGTCTGCCCGGTAGATTTCTGCTTCATCTTCTGACTGGACAAGTCCGTTGACTGGACAAGTGCTGGCATTTCTGGGTCCTGCCGTTGGAAGTCCTCTTACAGTCAAAGGACAGCTCAACCTAGCTTAGGGGCTCCTTCCCAAACAAATGACATGCCTTTATTTTGAATGAAAATCTTTCCAGAGAGTATTTATAGCCCTTTTTTTTTTTTTTTTTAGTTAGCCCACGCTGGCTCTGTGGCCACAGGTGACCTATTCCCCAGGCCTGGCCATGGGAGGGTTGGCCTGCAGCCTGTGATACCCTTAGGGTCTTGGTGGGTCTCTGCATGCTTTCCAGAAAAAAACGAATATTGATCTAAGTCCACACACCTGAGCCTGTTTTACTTCCCTTTCATAGCGCCAAGTGGGATTGTTTTCTTGAGAAGTCAACTTCCCATCAAAATGGAAATACACTTTGAAGTGTTCTCTCCAGCTTGGCAGTTGAGAAGTGACTGCTTTGATGGGACTAGGATGGGGGTGGTGGGGGTTTGGCTGCCATGGACCCTGGGGGACCCTGAGCCTCCGGAAGGTCTTGACCCCTGCTCTAGGTCAATATAATAGAGACTTGAATGCTAACCTTTTACTCAGTTGGCAGTGACTTGACACCAGGCGCTTGATGCAAGATAGAGAAATCCTCACCCAACCAAAAGCCCTGCCATTTGGGTACACTTACACACACGTAAATGTGCTGTCTGGGTTTCTGTTGCATCCAAGCCTGGGACGTGTTTACGTGGGACCTGTGATTCTGATTCATTTATTCAGTTTGATCTCAATCCCGTCTTCTAACATCTGTGGATCGGCTCTGTGCAAGTCAGGCTTCTTGGAGGCATGGAGTTCCCTCAGCTGAAACTAGGCTGTGGTAAAGAGGTTGGTCATCTGCCCTGCCATCCCCCTTGCTCCTTTCAGTGCCCTGGCATGGTGTGCCTTCCACTCAGCTCTTGTTCCTTTCCTGCCCTAGGGCCTGGAGCATTGTCACTGTTTGCTGTTGGATGTCATGTGTGTGGTCGGGGGGAGCAGCCTTGACCAGTCCATAGTTTTAACTAACATCATTTCAGACCAATAGAACAGAGGGTACAGGTTTTTATTTTGGAGTGTGTGTGTTGGGGGTGGGGGCATCTGTTTATTGTTCTCCTTTTTTGAAGTTCATCACACAAAAACACTTGCTAACCAGGAACTTGGCCACACTCCGTGGCGATTGGCCAGTCTGTCCCAAGGTGACCTGTTTGGAAAAGTGCTGAGGCTTGATGCCTCAGATTAAATGTCCCTGTGTTACTGCCACAGGGGCGTGGCTTTCCCTGCATGGGTGGGTGACCCATGGTCCCCTGAGCTCAGGGTACAAGCTTGTCTCCTTGGAGCTAGAGCCCAGGGAACATCATGGAAGAGCTTTGCAAGAAATAGGGGCCCAAATTAAAACTCACCATCTCTGGTTCAGGTCCTGTATTGGGCTCCTGTCCCAGGAGCTACTGAAGGTGGTGTTCTGGCACATGGCTGTCTCCTGCACACATGGGGCAGCTGGAAAGAAGTTTGGGAATGGGTTTGAGGATGAAGTGGGCTTAGAGGAGCTCAAGAGGCTTCCTGACCCCTATCCAGGACAACCACAGAGACCCGGAGGGGTATCAGCAAGGCGATGGCTATGCAGCTTGGCTGGTGGTCAAGGGCCCAAACTGGGGCCTCCTGACACTCTTGTGTTAAGTAGGCCTGAGATCATTCTCCTTGAGTATGTGTAGGACCCTGTACACTCCCTCTCTGAGCTTTTTCATTTGTCTTTAACTCTCTAATGCTCTCTCACACACCCACAAAGGATAAAGGGAACTTGGTTTGGGGCTAGAAGTAAAAGTTAGTTAATGGCAGATCAAGAATAGAGGTTTTTGCAAGGAAGCGTTGGGAAAGAGAGGAAGCAGAAGAGGCATACTTGAGCTTTAGAGCTCAGCCCTTTAGGGGAGAGGAGTAGGGGCCCAGGCGCCTAGGTGTGTCTTTGGCACCAAGTGATGTTTGACCTGGGCCATTGGCTGGACTAGTTGTTTAAGACTATGTTAGGGGAAGGGTCTGGGAACTGGGGGTTGGCACCATGGGTGCACCTCAGACATCTTACCAGTAACAAACTCCAATGTATTTTCATTGGAGTTGCTGTTGTAACAAGTGATGGACAATCTGGCTACTTAGCAGTCTATTGTCATAGTTTACACTCTGCTGTCTGCTTCCCTGCCTTACTGCCTATTGGCCTCATTCCCTCGACTGGCTGCATCTGGTTTGTCTATGCTCATTGTGGCATCTGTGTCCCTGTGGTATCCCTGTGTCCCTATGCTCTGTGTGGTATCTATCTCCCCCACCACCCTGACCCCTCCATGGTCTGGGAGTACTGATGGCGGGTGGGGGGTAGGTAGGGACCTGGGCCCTGAAGACACCATGCACTGGTCCCCTCCATCCCATCACAGAGATCTTGCCTGCTCTCTCCAGTGGCTTCGCACTCTGGATTTCCCTGTGCTTATTCATCAGTTGCCATTTTTATTTCTTTTTTTTTTTCGATGTTTATTTATTTTTGAGATAGAGAGACAGAGCATGAGTGGGGGAGGAGCAGAGAGAGAGGGAGACACAGAATCCAAAGCAGGCTTCAGGCTCTGAGCTATCAGCACAGAGCCCGACACGGGGCTCGAACTCACGGACCGCGAGATCATGACCTGAGCCGAAGTCGGATGCTCAACCAACTGAGCCACCCAGGCGCCCCCATTTTTATTTCTGTATGGTGTGGTGGAGGATGTGGCCCCTCATAGCAGCCTGTGGGGACCCAGAAGGGACTCTCGCTCTTTGCAGCCCTGTGTGTTAAGGGCAGTTTCCCCAAAGTTTCCTAGTCTTTTCCAGAGTGTACCTTTTAGGTTGCTTGCATGGCATGTCCTGCTTTCTAAAAATACTTTGCTGATTGGCCTTAGGCCTCTGGGGTTAAGAGGAGGGTCCAAGGAGCTTTGCAGGATGCTGTCTTTTTTATTTATTTATTTATTTATTTATCTATTTATTTATTTATTTATTTATTTTTATTTTAGGATGCTGTCTTTTATCATGAGGAGATGTAGTATTAGCACTTTATGCCAAGTCCTCTTTATTGGGGTGGGGCCTGGGGTTTGCCATCAGAGGCATCTTGCTGCCCCAGTGGTGATCACAAAGGTGGTTGTCTTGAGTTGCTGTTAGGTTTTTGGGTCTTCAAGGAAATTCAGCCTTGGCTTACTCTAGGTTCTGATTTGAAGCTGTTCTTCCTTAATGATTGATGAGTGTTACATGTTAGCATTTCTCTTTGGATGGGTTGCCTTATTCTAAAGTGTACTAACTTTAGCCTTTGAAAAACTTCCACTTTCATTTCCCTTTCCCTGATCTCACTGGTCTCCCTAAATCTGAGCTGAGACTCCTTCCCATACTCAGGCCCTCCCGTCCCACATTCAGTACTGCACCATGGCCTTGGAAGACAGATATTTATGAATGTGCCTGTGTGTGTGCGCGCGCATGCGTGCGCGCATGTGCACGTGCACTGTCAGCCGTCCCCAAAGCTCAGGAGATTGTTCCTTTGGAAGTAAGCCAGTCACAAGGCATCTGGCCAGGTGGCACAGGCTGCAGCAGGGATGGTGTTTTCTTCATGACCCCCAGTGGGGCTGTATCACATCGAAGCCAGGGCCTCGAAGGAGCACAGAAGCTAGTAGAGTGGGGACCCAGGAGCCAAATTGGAGGGTGGAGTTCTTCTCAGGCCATTCTGCCCTTGACCTTTTCCACTGGGGCCGACAGTCTGGTATGGGGGCCTGGATGAGGCCAGGTGCATGGAAGCTCTTTGCCTACCCAGCTGAGTGTGCAACCTGGCGTGCCCTCACTTCTCATAGTTTCACCTCCTCCTCCTCCTTTCCTCCCCTTCCTCCCCTTCCTCCCCTTCCCTGCTCTTCCCCTCCCTCCCCACCCTTCTCTTGCCCCTTTTCTTTTCTCCCTTCCCTTCCCTTCCCTTCCCCCCTTCCGCCTCCCTCTTCCCCTTTCCCCCTCCCCCCTCCTTCTCCTCTCTCTTTACTCCCTCTCCTCCTCTCCCTTCCTTGTCTTTTCCCTCCTCTTCCCCTTTCCCCTCTCCTCTCCCTCCTTACACCCTAGGACTAAGCACATTTTTAACCTGCCATCAGGCGTTTCCAGCCCACAGGACTAAGGCAGGAGGGTGTGCGGGGGGTGGGGGGGGGGAAGGGGGGGAGAGGGGTGGGGGGGTGGGAGTAGGGCCCCAGGAGCTTGAGGAGAGCCAGTGAAGACATCTGTCCTTTGTGCTGTAGCCCAGGCTTGGCCTGCAGACTCTGTGGGGAGCCTGTGGCTTCCTCCTTGCACCCTCTGGGGATGCCCTGGCAGCCCTGCCCTGGGAGGTAGCCTGGTGGGCTGTTTCTGGCCAGGCAGCCTCCTCCTACACAATGAGAGGTAAACACTGGGTCACCTTGGCAACTGGCGGAGCTGGGGCTCAAAGTGCTTGTGGCAAGAGAAGTTCTCATTGTCTCAAGTTTCTGGGATGGCGTTCTGTTTTGATTTTTTCTTTAATTAGCTGGAGTGACTAAGATACCAAAATGCCTGACCTGGTTCCTATAATTTCTTAATAAACATTTATATTCCCTTCATAGGAAGAACGTTTCTTCCAGTGATTCATTGACTCTTTCTTTTAGACTATGGCAAGGCCCTGGTGAAGCAGGGTGGGGGTGGCACAGAGGGCCCCTACTGCCGACAGCCGTGCCAGCTGGCCAAGCTCCAGGCACTGGGAGCACTTATGTAAACACCACACCAAGATTGTACTGGCTATGAGATTGATAACGTTCCATGGAAAATTGGGGGGAGATGCCTCTCTTATATTGGGGTGTTCAGATTCCCACAACTGGAGCTTCCAGAAGTCCTCTGAGAGACCCATAAGTCTTTCAAGCCTAAGCAGTGTTGTCTCCACCCGATGTCAGATTCTCCTGGGAGGCCAAGGTGTGAACTAGTTTTACATCTTGGTCTTGGTACAAGGTGACACTTTGGTGTGTTTGCTGTTAAGTAGTAACTGCCCATATGTGGGTAGCTTGGGCTGGATGTGCCAGGTTGGGTGGCCTCCTGCCACGCTGCAGGCTATCTCAGGGAGTGCTGTGAGCACGTTCGCCCACACAGGGCCTGGGGGGTGCCTCACTGCCTGCGAAACTCAACAGCAGGTTGTCTCCAAGGCCTTGCCCTTTATCTGGGGTTTCCATCCACCTGTCTGTTACCAATTGCAATCACCTGCCCCCAGTGAGGAGCAGCCAGGTAAGTACATCGGAAAGCTGAAAGCTGACTTCATTCATTTTATCATCAGAAGTGATCCAGGTGGCCCTGGCTCATGGTGTGTCCTTTGAGCTACTCTGCAGTTAACACCCAGGCCTGTACCCAGGGTCCCTTCTTCATCCTGGGCACGCAGCAAGCAGGCCCCTGGGACCCCTTCTCTCCACACAGGCAGAATTCTTCCTGGCTTGGTCAGGGAGGCCCTGTGCCCCCTCACTGCCAACACCCTGTGTGTACCTGTGTTGAAAGCATTTCCCTGCAGCGGGACTGTTGCCATCCCATGGGGGAGAGTCCACCGACCCCAAGCTGAAGGAAATTGTATTTGTTGCATTACTTTGTGGTGAGTCTCTGATGTTACCTGTTCATGCACTGTGCCTTTCAGCCTTTCCAGATTTTTCTGTCAGTTGCTGTGCAGCCTCCCTACCTGGTCACTGAGAAGCCTTTTTTCCAGGATGTATGTAGAATTAGATTTTTTTTTCCTCGGTGAAGAATTTACATTTTTTACAAGGTTGGAGAAAAACACTAAGGTATTGAAATGGTATTGAAGAGTGTTGAAAGTCCAAAGGCCTAATCCATTTGGGAGTTTTGTCAGAAATCCAGTGCCTCTGTGCCCTTTGTCAGTCCTGACTAACAATATGGGCTTTAGACTTTGGGCCCCACCCCACTGCCCTTTCCTCCCAGCCGCAGGGAAGTTTGTGTGCAGGGTGTTACCGTCAGCTCCTGAGGGAGCCTCTCTGTTTTTATGGAGAAAGTCCTTTTTGCCTGATTATGCTTTGTCATTTAAACAGAGGGACTAAATGGAATGTTGATGAGAACTCCAGGCTTTGGAGTGAGAACAGATTGAGCTGGCCAGGGTTCTTATCTGTAAAGCCGGTTGGGTGCACTGACCTCAGAGGAGAGGAGGAGCCTGTGTGCGAGAGGGGTGCCTTGTGTGGAGTATGTGGCGTATGAATGGGTGGTGTATGCAACTGTGTTTTGTGGGGGTGGGGTTTGTGTCTTCGTGATGTGTGTTTGTGTGTTTAACCTGCAGAAGCAGAATTTCACCCACTGCAGTGATGCTTGTGGGCACCCGAAAGAACATTTTTCCTGCCTTCTCTTTGGGGAAAAAAAAAGAACCAAAACAAACAACAACAGACAATTTAGAACTACTTTTTTGAACCAGCTCATGCCCCCACCCTCTGGCACCGTATGTGGGGTGACCCTCACCGGCCGTGTGGCTTCAGCCGTCACGCCCCAGTCCATAAAATGCCCATCTTGGGTTGTGGGAGGATGAAGCAGGAGCCAACCACAGAAAGGCAGTGCAAACGCCAGGTTCCTTGAGCACCTTGTTGCTATGGAGACCTGCTGCTTGGGGAGCTGTGCTCAGGCTAGGGCGGCCCCCTCGCAGGTGAGCCTCATTTGTTACCAGGTAACGGAGCCCTCTCAGGCCCCAGCCAGCTGAACCTGGCCTGATGCTTTTTAAAGAGCAGAAGCCGCTGAACGGGAGTCTTGAGGTGGAAGACCCCGTCACTGGTCACCCGAGCAGTTCTGGATGTGTCCACCTGCCTGAGGTGGACTCTGGTCTAGCAGCATCGCCCCACTGCGCTGTCGGACACCCTCGTGGTGACGGGCTGGGCCAGCCCTGCCTGGCGACTCCACCTAAATGGGAGAACTTTCAGTTCAGGTGTGCTCTGGGGGAGACTTCTAGAAGCATGATGACTGAGTTTCGTACTCCGCAGCCTAGCTCTAGGTCCGAGGGCAGCAGAAATCCTGCTTGCTGTGAAACCTGCTTCACCCAGCATGCCTAGCGGCTCCTTCCAAGTGGAGCGCCTGGTTCTGCTGTCAGAGCCGTTTAGAAGCAGACTCACGCAGCCAGGGAATCCCACTCAGGACTCACATTTGCTATTTTTGTAACTTTCCTGGGCTTCTCTGGTTTCAGCACTCATTCTGCTTCTTGTTTGCAGGAGTAATTGCTTTCATGAGCTTTGGGCCATCTGTGGATTTCTTTTCCCCCTTCTTTTTTTTTGTTTTATTTTTTTCTTTTTCGGGGCAGCAATTCTATGTTCGCAGATATGAGAATTGTTTCCTAAAGGGAAGCATGAAAGCGTTCTTGAGGCTGGCTTTTCAGCTGTCGAACCACAGTTTCATACCCCTTTCCTGCTCACTTTTCATCTTCGCGTAAATGTGTTTGGCATCAAGATGCTTCCTGTGTGGTCTGAGGTGAATATTTCGAATGAATATAAGGGCTGAGGGCATCTATTGAGATGACACCTGGGCACTAGCGTGGCCTTCCTTGCTCTCTCCTGGCATCTCGTTCCAGAGGATATTTGTGAACATTGGCTGGGGACAGGGACTTCCCGTCCTCCTGAGGACCGGCCCGGCTCCTCTGCTTAGACCGGAGAGGCCGCCAAGGGCCTATGCTGTTTCTGTCTCCTGCTTGAGTGGCCGAGTGGGGCTCCTCCCTTTTTGGCTCTGAGTAAGTAGGCCGTAGTGAGACCCCTGAGGTGGGCACACCCTGCAGGCCTGCACCAACCTCTCGGGTTCAGGTGCAACTGGTACATCTGTCCGCTCAATACCACCTGGGGAGAAGCAGCCGCCGGGTCTGTGGTGGCCACGTTTGGATGCCCTTCATTGTGCAGAGATAGGCACGTCCCCTGTCCTTCTCACAGGGGTGGAGGGGCAGAAGCCAGGGCTGTCTGTGCAGAAAGGCTGGACAGGTGCAGCCTCTAGTAGAGGTGGCTGACCTGGCCTTTGCAGCCTGCGCTACCCCAGGCAGCACTCTGGATGACAGGGGAGATTGCCTGCAGGGTACTCACCTGTGTGGAGAAGGCAAGGAGGCTGGAGAGGTGTCCAGCCTCCTGAGGGGCCCAGCTTGGGGAGGCATTTCAGCCGGTAGGTGGCCTGGGTGCTCAAGGGCCCTCACAAGGCATGTGCCCTCCTGTGCTAGTTGCATCCTGGGCCACAGTGGAGTAAACTGGGTTTCGTATGTTAGGGGACGGTTTCCAGCTGTATGGAAATGGCCTGGGAGACTTTCCTGCTTACACTGCCCATTGTCGAGAGCTGGCCAGCCCTGGGTACTCATCATGCTCTCGGGTTTTTGGATGTTCTGACTCTGGACTGCCATGACTCCATGGAAGATAGTCATGCAGAGGCCTGAGGGAGAAAACCCAAAGGTGCCTTGGGCTCCGAAGCACCGAATTGGTGTCACCTACCTGGTTCCTGAATCAGTTTGGGAAGGTCAGAGGTGTCTGCCTTCTCAGTTTTTCTGGAGGGCAGAGTCACCTCTCTGTGGCCCCTGCCCAGCTCTGGGCTGCTCCACGTGGTCATCCTGCTTTAATGTATCTTCATTGGGGGAATATCTTGTCACTGCCCCCTCTGCACCTCCCTTTCCTGTGGCTGTGTTTTTGTGTAACAGTGCGTCTCCTCCCAACGAGGCAGGTCACACAGAGCAGAGTGAAAGGCCCACACTTGCTCAGTTAAATACTTATGGCACAAATAGCTGGCTCTCTGGGATGACATTGACCATGGGGATGCTCCCTGCTGTTGTTCGAATGTTTGTGCCCACGCCCCCTCCCCTCCATTCTTAGGTTAAAATTCTAATGCCCAATGTGTTGATATTTGGAAGTGGGGCTTTTGGGAGGTGATTAGGTCATGAGCCCTCATGAACAGATTAAAAGAAGCTCCCAGAACGCCCTTGCCCCTTCTTCCTTGTGAGGACACAGTGGGAAGGCACCAGCTATGAACCAGGAAGAGGGCTCCCACCAGAACTCGACTGTGCCAGAGCCTTGATCTTGGACTTCCTGCCCTCCAGGACTGTGAGAAATACATTTCTGCTGTTTGTAAGCTACCCCGTCAGAGACATTTTGTGCCAGCAAACCACCTCCCAACAAATGAAGACGCTCTCCAGCTCCTTTGGGCAAATACTCAGCAACACTTCCCCAACTACCTCAGCTCAGTGCCTTGTGCTTGCGAAGTCCAGAGCCTATCACTCCAACTGCAGGAGTGGGACTTGCTCTCCCAGCCCTGCCTGTGCTGATGGGGGCACCCCATGTCTGTCCTGACAGCAGACTGTACCTAGTCTCACACTCCCTTGCAGCAAGGCTGGTGTCAGCAGAGGAGTCTCCCGAGTGTCTTCATCACTGCCTTCACCTGAATTTTCAGGCCACTGCCACCTGAAATGGGCCGTGGCTCAGCATTTTCCAAGCAACCAATTGGCAGGGGTTCCAGGGAGGGGGTTGGGGATGCTGGGACCAACGCCAGGAACCAGCAGCAGCCCAGGTACGCAGCAAACATGTTTCCTTGGTACCCTAGCTGATGACCTTTGCCTTGTGGGGTGGCCTGCCCTAGCCCCACTGTCATGGGCTGGGCCCATAGTGGAGTGAGGGGGTCACTCCCTTCTCAGGAGCCTGGCCTGAGGGGCCTGTTCCCACCAGTGAGAAGGGAGAGCTCCTGGAGGTCTGGGCTGTCATTCCACGCCCTATCCCAGGGCCAAACTTGGTGGTCATAGGATTTGTCTCAAGAATGTGGGGAATGAGTTCTGGTCCTTCAGTTTATAGGGTTTTGTTTTGTTTCTTTCTCCTAAAAGCAGTAGAATCTTTCTTTCAATCAAATCCCATGGATTCCAGTGTAGGACAGAGCTGGGGAGGGTTGCTGGCTGGAGCTAGAGGGGTTTTGACTGTTGAACCTTCTGTCATTGAGCACTCCTGGGCACCCTCCACGTACCCTGAAGACTGTCCCCAGTGAGGTTGGCTGTGTTGTCCTGAGGGTAGCATAGGATCCTGCTTCTGTACCTGAGTGACTTGGAGTGGAAGGAAGTGAGATGAATGGAGGTCAGCCCCCAAGGCCGCAGGCTAGGTGCAGGTTAACCCTTGGGGCTGGGCCAGGGAGTTGGGCCCTCAAGGTCTGTGGCAGGTTCTTCTGAGGTCTGTGGTCAGTGTCCTGTTGCTTTTCAGAGGGTGTCACCCTGGCTGCCCAGGCTTTAATCAAGGGTGATTGGGTTGGGGCTCTATGGGGTCCAGCAGGCAGAGGTAGTGATGAGACCCTGGCCGGAGTACAGGGCAGAGTGCGACAGACAGGAGGCATGTGAGGTCACAAGACAGTGGGCAGGGGAGTCTCAACCCAACCTGGAGGCTGGCCGAGAAGCACTGGGCTCTCTAGAGGGGAGAGAGAAGGTGGCCAGGGGTCAAGGAGATGGGCTGGCAGGTATCAGGGTGGGGTTGACTCCGCCATTGGCACACACGACTGGTGTATAAAGCTACATTTGTGGGATGTCAGCAGACAGCGTCATGGTAGGGGATGTGAGGCATGGGGTTTTGTCAGTCATTCCCTGAATGCCGCAAGGGTCCTGGCTCTGGCTGGTGCTTCTGCCCCTTGAAGACTTGGTGTCTGTGAGTCCATAGCCGCGCAACCTCATCCCCACATGCTGCCCTGGGCCGGGGCAGGGAGTGAGGTGAGGTGGGGTGGGGTGGGGGGTATCTGCATCCCTCACTCCAGCCCTTCCTTCACCTTGGGAGCTCCCACACATCCCACTCAGCCAGGTCTTTCCTTCCTTCATATGGCTGCTCAGAAAGCACTGGGGGTGGGGGCAGATCCAGGCTCGAGTGACCAATGTATGTCTAGCAGTATGTGATGAGTGGACACACAGAAAGTGAAAGAAAGCACTTCAGTGAGTGTTAGGAGAGCCAGAGAGGTGAGCTGCTCCTGTGGCTGCCTTTCTCTAGGGACTAGCAGCACCCTGACGTCCCTGGATGGGCATGCTGTGCCCGGGGACATCGTCACAGTAATGCCATGCTGGGTCTCCCCCAGCCCAAAGCTGCTGTGCCCAGCGGTGCCAACGCACTGTCTCCACAGCTGGGAGTGGGTGGTAACCTCTCTGTCACAGTACTGACCACAGCAGTGCAGGGCCAGTGCCCACTTCTGACCCAGAGTGTCTGCTCAGCCAACCTGGTGGAAGGTCTTCAAATGTTTTTAGCCACATGAAATCCTGTTCGCACCACCCATTTATAATGGGCTGACCTCCTTGGGGGCTCCGGTGACCCCTCACCCCCGCACTCCCACCAGCTCATCACTTCTGCTGCCCCATGGGTAAAGTCCTCAGCCACTGACAATAATAACATTCCGATAAACATACTCCGATCCCATTTCTAAAGGAAGAACATCAGAGGGGAGACATTTCTCATGACCTCCCCAGAGCTCAGATGGAGCTCGTGTGCAGAGGGGATATGACACCTGAGTTGCCGTGTGCACCCAGCACCAGCCTCAGTCCTGGCACGTGCACCCACTGCCCAGTGCCCCTCATGAGTCTGCAGCCTGTCCCCATGGGAATCCAGGCGTGTTCTGCACAGAACACCAGGTTGATGATCTTGACTCTGTTATTTCTGGGAAGATCACCCATTTGTGGTTCCAGAAAACTCCCTCTTGATTTCTCTGAAACTTGGAGATCCCCACCCCCCTGCCCCACTGTCTCAACAGCAGAGCTGTGGGCCCCTCACTGTGCCGGCCTGCACCATCCCTCATGGCAGAGGGAAGTCTGCACACCTGGCCCTGCTCTGGCCATCCCCTAGTCACAGCGTGGCTCTGTCTTGTCTCCCACGGGCCCTGTGCCTGGTGCCCCCGCACCTCTGTCCTGCTAGTGACTCACTGCTACCTTTCCTTTCTCTTCCTTCTCCTCCTGTCCTAGATGGTCCCCTCAGGTCACCTCGGGGCCCATGCCAGAGGTGCAAAGACTCCTGCTGCCTCCCCCACAACCACAGCCTCTGCTCTGGGGCGGGCCTCCCATGAGGCAGTGACCTGCTTTGTCACAGTGGTTCACTTCCGTACTTTCTTTTCTCTTGCAAAGGCATCATCTTCAACTGGAAGAAGAAATGAAAACACCACCTGTGCCTCAAAACCATTCAGTTTCTAGACAGGGAAATGCCAGGCTCTCAGTAGTTGGGCCTGGCCCACCCTCATCCTCCACTCCACACCACCCTCCCGAATGCAGTTAGAGTTGAGGGTCAGCAGCCAGGCTGCTGAAGCCAGGGAGATCAGACTGGAATGGTGATTTGGGTGGACAGCAGGGGAGAAGGGGCAGCCTGGGGGAGTCAAGCACAGGAGGGGCTCTGGGGAGGAATCTCAGGTTCCCTGGCCATTGGCCTTCAGCTGGGTCTGTAGTGGGGTCAGTTCTGGGTCAGGGTGCCAAGCTCAGTAGGTAGGAGGATTTGCAGGCTTGAGAAACTAG
The DNA here is from genome assembly GCA_030068075.1 of Paguma larvata. Taxonomy (NCBI): domain Eukaryota; kingdom Metazoa; phylum Chordata; class Mammalia; order Carnivora; family Viverridae; genus Paguma; species Paguma larvata. The sequence goes on along the minus strand of CM057827.1, from coordinate 120,821,625 downwards.
GTTGGTTAGGCAAGGAGTTGGGGTTTGGACCCCACCCCCCACCCCGCCCCCAGCTGTGCTGGCAGCACCAAGTCTGAGGAGAAGGCTTCTGTAGCAGAGTCTGGGAACTGCCTGGAAGTCCAGGGTCACCAGGTGACTGGTTTCTCTGAGACTGAGCTGGACTGACTGGGAAGTGTCCCTCGTGCTTGTGGGTGGGGGCTAGTCTTTTCAAAGCTCTGAGCAAGGCTTGTGTAATTGAGGGGATGACGTGGAGGGTGACCATGGGTGACGTGGGAGCAGAGAAGAGCTGCCCCCTTATTGGGGTGGGGGTGGGGAGCATGACAGAGTCTGTGTAGCAAAGGGCAAGTCTGTGGGAGATCTGGGGGCCCCACTGGCAGGGAGAGGCATTGCTTGACAATGAGAGACAAGCCCCGGGGCATAGAGATAGAGAGGATTGTGCTGTTCCTGAGAGAGATGGGGAGAGAAGTCCTGGGGCAGCCCTTCAACCTGGGGTCTGGGTTGGGCAGGGGAAGCACCAGAAGAGGGGAGAGGAGATGGGAAGGACACATGATTGGGAAACCATGGGGAGAAGAAAGCAGTGGGTGTCACAGTGTCTGGCTTGCCCTGCCCTTCCATGTCCCTGGCTTCTGGGCCCTGTGGCTGCGTGCTTGTCCCCTCTGTGGGCAGCTTTGGTGGAAGATTCAGGCATTTTGTTGGCTTCTCCCAGGCTGCACATTCTTCAGCCAACATCTGTCCCGCCTTCCTGAGGATGGCCCACATGTGAGGAGGAAAGGAGTGCATATCTGGTGTCTCCTACGTGATTATTTCTCATCTCGCCTTCTTGACCAGCTCTGGAGAATCTGCTTCAACTTTGGCAGTTTCTTTCTACTCATTCTGGGCACCTGTCATCTATCTCTGAAGGCAGGACCCACCCCAGGCTTTCCTGTTGGTGGAGGAAAGTGGAAAACGCACAGGACTGGCATGTGGAACATAGTGCTTAGCTCTTGCCAGGATAACCACAGGAGTGGTCAAGTGTAGAAAAGAAAGAGCATGCAGCAGAAGCAGACCAAAGCAGCGGGCAGCTCCTGCTACTCTCTTGAACTTGACTTTGTGCAGAAATGACAGTGGAACCCAAGGATCGGGATGTGTCAGCCCAGCCTAAGTGCTTTCTGGGAAGAAAAATGTCATGTGTGGTACACACACGCACACACATCTTTATTGAAAGTGATATATGAACTACAAAAGTTCAGAAAATAGAGAAGCGCTCAAAGAAAAGATTAAGCAGCACACGCGGATTTACCTCCTCGAGAGCACCGTTGCTTGGCCCTGTTCTCGCCTCCAGTGAACCTGTAGTTCATAGACACTCAGCCCCAGGAAGCCCCTCCTGGCACCCACAGCATAGCTGACTGCGAGGGCGGTGCACAGCCTCCCTGCACCAGACACGGCCAGCTTTGTTTCTAGGAGTGCGGGGCTTAGAATGCAAGTCCAGGCCCCTGTGCCTTGGGCTTTGGTGTACAGCCTCAGTCACTGATGTTGGTGCTGGCATCGTCCAGGGCCATTTGCAGAGGCCTGATGTTGACTTGGGAACCCAGGAGTACAGATGTGGGTGGGACAGGATGCCGTATTCCCTGTGGGAGCACTGCCCCCACTTACAGGGGCTTTTTGATGCCTGAGTGTGGAGGGTCATGGTCTGTGACTATAATGCCATTTGGGGGAATCCAGGGGTCCATGGAAATGCTGCCCAGTGCTTTCCTGACTTCAGCAGATCCTGGCTTTGGCATTGTTTTCCCAGAGCTTGGGATGGGCCAACAGTGGCTGGGCCACCTACTGGCCTGGCCCACTTGGAAAGCATGTGCCCTGCTGGGCTGCAGTAGGGGGTAGTGGCTCTTTTGTGGGCTGAGGTGAATGATAAGGGGGATCAAAAATCGAAAGGGCACTTGCCCTTTGCTGTGCCTGATCCTGAGTCTCCAGGCCCCAACCAGGCATCGGTGGTATCCAGCCTCTGCTCAGCTGCCTCACCTCTGATACTTCCGCTGGCCTCTTGCTATGTGAGTGTGCTGGTGGTGAGGAGGAAATGGGTGGCCACCAGGCCCCTGGAGGCTGTGTGGGCCAGGAATATGGGAGTCAGGAGCCAGGAGCAGCGGTCCTTGGGTGTTTGAGGTGCCTTCAGGCCTCTTTCTCCAGAGCCTGGAGTGTTCCCCGGGGCATGGTGGGACTCACAACTTCCAGTACCCCTCCTGCCAGTGCAAAGTTGGGCACGAATTAACAAAAAACAGATGAGTTCAGATGTCCCTGGAATTCCACATGAAGCTAGACGGTAGAACAAGTGATCAGCCATGTGTCCTTGGCTGAACCAGAAGTACTCAGAGAGTTGCTGAAATTGCCAAGTCTTCCAAGAAGCTCTTACAGATTTTGTGAACATTTCTGTGGGTGATGTGGCACTTCTCCACCAAGTGAAGCCCTACAGAGAATTCCCCTGACCTCCCAGAACGTGGAGGGTGATGTGGCTTGTGGTCTCTGTTTTCAAGCCAGTATGCAAATTGCAAGCTTGGAAAGGGGAAGAGTCTGCCCAAGTCACAGTGGGGGAGTGGGCTTCCTGGGCCCAGGGATCCTGGCTTGGAGAGGGGAGAAGAGGAGGTGGAGCCAGGCCAGAACCTGCCCAGGGCTCCTCTGCCTGGGCCACAAGGGGACAACTGGGAACTTCATCTCATTACAGATCTCAGGGTGAAGTGTATGAGGTTCCAGGCAGGATGCTCCCTTTAAGTTCTGTTTTCATCAGATGCTTAAACTTGAGGTGTAGGGAACTGTGTCCTCCAGGATGTGGAGTAAAAGAAATGAGGCCGAGGGCTTGGTGCTTTGCACCTGTTTCACCCACACAGTGTTTAGAAAGTGCGGTTTGGTGTGTAAGGCGGCCTCTGGTCTGACATCAAAGGATCCACAGGGCAACTTTGGTCTGGGTACAGCCCTCCAGGTGGGCTTCAGAGGAGGCCCCGTGGCCCGGTCAATGCCCAGGGTGTGCTGGGTGCTTTTGGGGCTACAGCTAGCTTGTCATGGCCTTTCTGTGAGAACATCGTAGTGATAGTGAGAATCAGGACACTAGGTGGTGATGTTGTGGACATCCAAGTAGAGAATCCCACAGCATCTCCAGGAATGACTTGACTTTTCAGATGACCGAAATCTGCCAACCCTGGACCCATGGCAGCTTCTGAGTTGGGTCTAGTCTCTCTGCCCCTTGCTCCACCCATAGAATGGACTGGGTTTTGGTGCTCTGGGAGGGGTCAGATGTGTGTTCCTGTTTCTCGTGAGAAGTTGGCTTGCTGAGGGACTGATTTGAGTGCAGTGTGTTCATTTTCATTTCCGATTGTAAAAATTGAGCGTGTTCATGAAAGAGGATTTTGGAAACAGAAAAGTATTAAGACAAAGATTAACAAAAAGGAATATCAATAACTTTAATTGCACCCATCTACGAGTCACCCTGGTCAATGTTTTTCCCTCTGTATGCTTTTAGTATAAGACTCAGGATTGGGGTGCCTAGGTGGCTCAGTCATTAAGCATCTGACTTCTGCTCAGGTCAGGATCTCACGGTTGGTGAGTTCAAGTCGACTACATCTGGTGAGCTCTGAGCCCTGCTGCTGGTAAAAATATGAGCCCCTGGTGAGCACTGCTTCTCTCTCTCTCTCTCCCTCTCCCCCTCACCCACTTGTGCCCCCTGTCTCTCTTAAAAAAAAAAAAAAAAAAGACTCAGATTGCCTCATGGAAGTCCTCTTAAGATCCATACTTTTCCCACGGTAACATTCCATCACGATCATGTCCCCGAGGTGCTGACTGGCTCTTCTACCTGGCCTTTTGCATGTGCTATGTGTACCCTCGTTTGTCATCTCCAGTGTCCTAAACAGGCCCTGAGGTCGAGTGGCTGTGACATGTCCAGTAACTTGCTCGTCTAGAATATTTCATGATCGACAGCCATCCACAGTGGGCTCAGGTTCATTATTTTCACAGCATGAACTCCCGGGAACAAGTAACAGAATGTGCAGTTAGGGGCAAATTGTCTTCTAGAAAGGGAGACAATGAACCCAACCCCCACAGCCGCACACGCGAGCACACGGTCTGGCACTGCCACAGGGAGGGCGCTATGAGATATCCAAAAGAGTTCTGCGGTGAACTGAGGTAGCTGCTGTGTAGAGTTCATGAAACAAAGCCCCAGACCCACTCTTTGGCCTTAGATTGTCCTGTTGTGTACCCCACCTCTGGAACCTCTTAGCTGTAGGGTGTGTTGTGTGGCCTCAGACACCAGGGGCCTTGAGATCTAGTCAGGGAAGGGTGAGTTTTTCCTACAGTAACGTCCAACCTGGGAAGGTGGCTGTGGGAGCATTTCTCATCTTTAGGACTCCAGCCCCACCCAGGGGTTTCTATCCCTTCTCTTAGCTCTGGCATCTGCCTGGAGCCCTCCACGTGCCCTGAGGGACAAGGACAAGAAAGGCAGCCCTGGACTTTGATACGCTACCTCCCAAGCTCCCCTGATTCCTAGCATCCTCAGCCCTGCTCAGCGCATAGACCTGGCGGCCAGGGTGGTGACCAGCTGGGCTCTGGTCAGAGCTTGCTAGTGATGTAAACCCAGCTCAGGGCAGTCCCCACAGTAGAATGTTATTCTGAGCCTACCAGTGAGGAAGGCCTGGTCAGACACAAGCCATGCGAGTCCTGCCTGGCCTAGGTGAGGCCTGGGAACAAGTCTGGTGGCAGCTTTGGTGACTGTTGAGATAAGTACACATGTGCAGTGGTGCCACTTGGTGTGGCTTGAGCCCCTGGTCCTGGGCTGGCCCCATGGAAGAGCCTCTGGGCACCTGCTCTGTCCTGCAGACAGGAGCCCCATCCTCAGGGCCAGGGCTCTGCGTCTCCAGGCTCCTGTGTACTTTAGTCAAAGAATGTTTTAAGTCCTATGTATCACATGGCCAAGCTGAGTATCCTAGGAGTTAAGGGAGGACATTGTTTCAGGTCCTGGTCCTGCTATGAGCATCAAGATAGAATCCCAAGACCATTGGGCAGTGGAACCTCTAGACTGACTACTCGGGAGTTCTAGGGGAAGGTGGCCCCTGACCATGGAATGGCATTGAGGCTGGGCCGTCCTCCCCTTGTTTGTCTGCTGTCATCCTGCAACTGGCTCACCTTGGGGTAGCCGGGAGTCAAAACTGCTGCGTCCCTTGGACTTGGGGCCCAGGGCCCTGGCTCACAGCCACGCCTTGCTGTGGTCAGGGGCTCTGTTGGTGCCTCTACTAAGTGTGTAGGTGGGCCTTCCAGAGGAGGAAGGGTTGCAGAAAGTGGGGCAGGGGCTCCAGGCAGGGAACTGGGTTCAGGGTGGCTCCACTGTTTGGTGGCGGTGTAACTGGCATGCAGCAAACCCTCCTTGGGCTTGATTGCCTGCTTGGTGATTTAGGCAGTTTTACTGGGTCATGTTAAAAGGCGAGTGCCCACAGGACCAGAGCAGGGGCTGGTGGCCTTGGTTACATGGCACAGTTGCTGGGGGTTTTACAGCTGCTCATTGCTGGCCTTCCCAGGAGTGGAATTCAGAACCAGACTAGTGCCTGGGGAACCCTTTGGAACCTTCTGTAACTCATAGCTGTAGGCGTTCTGGCTGTATAAGGCCAGCTCATAAGGAACTAGCAGGAAGTCCCGTGGGAGGAGGGTAGCCCTGGAAGGGTCCTGGGCTGAGCAAAGTCCCTGCCATCTGGCCTGGTCTACCCCAGGCTGACCCAGTGTCTGCCTTGGTCCCGGCAGGGGTTGGGCTGCTTCCAGATTTGTTTTCATTTTCAATTCCCTTTATTGCTCAAACTACCTCAGGGCCGCAAAAAACAAACCGTTATCCTCAGCTGACCTCAGATTCCTGGCCTCAATTGTTTGCCATTTGCTAATTTTAGCTTCTGATCATTTCCACCCTTATCCACCCCCCTCCCCCCCAAAGGGAGACACAGACCAAGAATAGCTGCCGGGAAGGGGGGCTGTGGTGTTTGTGGCCAGAGTTCCCACAGTGATCTGGCAGGGTGCGTGGGCCAGTTCCATGCAGCCGGCCTTCCTCACCCCTGGTGAGTGGGTCTGGGGGGAGCCCTCGGACGGCGGGACGCCCCTTCCCCCAGCCCCTTTCTCACCAAGAACCCAGCTCCCACAGGGCGCTAACATGCAGAAGAGAAGAAGGACTCTTATCTGAATGTTTCTCCTTTTAAACAGAAACCAGGCTGCTTCTTGGAAAAAACACCCCTGCAGCCCTGTGTAGCTCACAGACCCCTGAGAGTCAGGCACTCCCCAGAGCTCCCAGACTCCAGGAACAAGTAGACATGCACAGTCTTGGGTCAGACATGGAGCTTGGCCACAGTGCGGCCCAGGAGACAGCGTCAGGCTGGAGGGCCCTGGCCAGGCCCAGTCCCCGCCCCAGTGTACTGTGCTCTCCCAGTCATGGGAACGAACACAGGGCCTGTGTGGACCAATTACAGTGGTGAGTCCAGGGCACTGGCCAGGCCTGCAGGGCGTCAACCTGCCCACGGGAGGGCGGGCAGAGAGCAGCCTAGAAGAGCCAGAGGTGGGATGAAATCCAGCAAGCAGAGTGGCCTCCAGGCTGGGCCTAAGGCATGTGGTTGCACCCCTCGTCTGTACAGTAGAGCATCAGGTGGACACCCCAGTTGAGAGGAGCATGTAACAAACGCCCACAGCCCTAGTAGCCCCTCCATTCTTCCCTTCCTATTGTTTTCAAGGAAATTCCAAACACTTATTTTATCCATTAATATTTCAGTGCCGCACATTTTTAAATGGAAGTTCAATGTGTGTAATGCTAGAATAACGCTAATTAAATATGAAATAAAGAAAGCCACAGCCTGAAGTCACCCCAGACCACTCGTTAGACTTGGAAAGTGGTGTGGGTCACACCCCTCACGTGGGTGCTTCATTGCAGGCAGAAGAAGGTACCCAGGGCCAGGTAACAGGTCCAACTGTTTTGGACACAGGTATTTATCAAAATCGAAAGCAACAGCAACAAAGACAAACAAAAGTGCTACTAGGGTAACACAAGGTAAGGAAGGAGGAGGCCCAGCCACCCAGGAAGGGCTTTCCTCTGGTGCGAGGGGACAGGGAGGAGCAAAGCATGTGTTACACCCACGCCCCTTGAGTGCCAGCAGGGCTCCTCCCTCCCACGGCTTCTGAGGGGGTGACGGGGATAGCAAAGGTGATTCTCCACGGAAATGCTTGGCTGCCACAGATGTTAGTCCTGTCCCATTTTGTAAATCATTTAAAAAAAAATATTGGGGGCGCCTGGGTGGCTCACTCAGGCATCCGATTTTGATTCAGGTCATGATCTTATGGTTCACGAGTTCGAGCCCTGCATTGGACTCTGTGCTGACAGCTCAGAGCCTGGAGCTTCAGATTCTGTGTCTCCCTCTCTCTCTGCCCCTCCCCCACTCATTCTCTCTTTCTCTCTCTCTCTCTCTCTTTCTTTCTCTCTCTCTACCTCTCTCTCAAAAAAATAAAAACATTAAAAAAAAATTTCTTTTAAATACTAGAGTAACACACCAAGTAACACACGTAGTCTAAGGACCAAATCATCCTGCACATTTTATTGTGATAAACAGGGACCTGGCTGTGCCCTGCTCTGCCAGAGGCAGCTGCTCCTGGCTTCTTCAGTTGCCTCTTTTGGTGTTTACCGTCCTAGCCCTCCCCGGCGTGCTCGTGGGGGCTCTGCTCTGTGCTTCAGCTTTGAACATCACATATTGACTTCCCGTGGTGGCAGATAAGAAGTGAGGCCCCTGTCACCCTTCTCCCCCCGCCCCGCCCCCAGGAGAGTGGGGTATTTTGCATTAGGTCAGCATTCGATGTTTACAGATGACCCGGACTAACTGAATGCTAGTTGATGGTGACCCTGATGTCACATGTTTCTTTTCTGTAGAATTAATAGTTGCTCCTTTTGCTTGACTTGTCCGCATGCCCTGTGGCCATGTGGCTCTCACTGGTACTGGTACGGAGGTCTCCTTTCCAGATGTTTAGCAGCTTCCTGGGCTGGCCATCGCTGTTGGGTCCTGAGATCCCCTCCCACACACACATTTGAGGCCCCATTTCCTTGAACCCATGCCTCTGCCTTCTAGTGAAGGCACAGGAGGCCATGTCATGGAGACTTCGATGTGTGGAAGTGTCTTGCTCCTAAGCCTAATGAGTTGTGGCAGAAGTGCTGGGTCCAAGCCTCTGTGTCCCACAGCGGGCCCTTCGTTGTGGCCACAAACACCCTCAGTTTCCAGGACTCTTTCTTGCACGTAATTTAGATGATGGCCCACCTTCTGTGCTCTTGGGACTCTCTGAGTTCCTTTTATCTGGAGCTGAAACAGTTGGCTGATCCTTCCCTTATCTTACATTTTCCTCCTATCATCCATTTACTCGTCTTTCTCTCTGTTTTCTGTGAGACTCTCAGTGTTCTCTTCCAACCCCGATCTCTGCCATATTCCCCTGTGTCTTTACTTTCAGACTCAGGTTTTTGGATCTCCTTTTTATAAGGAGCATCCTGTCCTTGCTTCATGGATGCTGTATCTTACCTCTGAGGATGACCGACAGCTCCAGAAGTTTTCTTTCCCCCCACATCGCATGGTCTCTGCATCTTCTGCATTGCCTTTTTCTGCTTGGTGATTTGGATCCCTTGCCCAACTGTCCGGGTCAGAGGCTCTTCTCTGTCTGATGATCCTTGGTGTCTGGGGATACTGCCCAGAGGCTGGGCCTGGTGCACAGATGGGCTCGGTGACTTTCTGTCCCTGCCTGGGGGTGTCATCCTGGCTTCAGGGCTCAGAGGGCTGGGTGGGGAGAGGGCTGGGAATGGCAGCATGGAGTAGGTGAGCTGTTCTTCAGGTCCCCATTCAGGAGGCTGCCCTGCCCTGAGCCATGTCTGTGGTCTCCAGTCCAGATCCCCCACCTCCCCTGACCCACTGAGACAGTAAATTGTCCTTTGACAGGTACGGGTAAGGCAGGCAGCTGTGTATGAAGTAGACAAAAGGCCGTGATGAGTCTACTGCTTCTTTAACATTCAGGCGCCCCAGTATCCCCCCACCGCCAGGGGCTCCTGAGCCTGTGGGAGGTCACATTGTACAGGGTAACATGCTTCTTTGCTTTCTCCTCCATCTCTCTAATTTCCAGCCTTCAGATTACTATTGTTTTCTCCTCTCCCTTTCACTTAGTCCTTTAAAATGTCTTCCCTTTCATTTTAGAGGGATCTGGGGATGGGAAGGTGGAGATCTGGTATCTTTATCCAGAGTTCCCGTTGGGGGTATGGGCCAGTGCAGGGAGGTCCGGAGAGATGAGGAGGGAAGATGAGGACCTCCCTCATCAGCAGGAGAATCCCTCCCCCCCTCCTATTCTGCATGGGCCAAATTGTCCAGTCCCTCTGGCTGCCAGTGTCCCCCTCTGGTTATTATCCAACAGTATTATCCAGGAATTACAGCCAAAGCTACAGTGAGCAATAATCCTGAAACAACTGAAGGCAGCTCACAAGAAGACAGTTGCTCAGGGAAAGAAGAAGGTCTAAACCTTAGTTGGTAGCTTTAGGTTTCTTTTTCTCAGGGTACAGGTCCCAAAGTAGATATCCAGGGCCAGTGTGGCAGCTCCAGGATGTCATCAGAGACTGAGGCTCATCATCTCTTTCTGTGTCTGTTGACATGTGAATTAGGCTGTGCTTTCCACCTGTGATATCATAACAGCTGCCGCCCCTGCAACCTTGGAACATTCTCCGGGCAGGAAGAAGGGCGGCAGGCACATGTCCTCTTTATCAGGGCAAGGCTTATCCAGTGGCTTATCCAGAGCTCATTTGGCCATGGTCAGTTTACAAAGTCAATTCTAGCTGCAAGGGAGTCGGAAAGGAACCATTTTTACCTGGTGCATTGCCACTGCAAACTGAAGTCATGTTCTGGGGAAAGAAGACACAGAGAATGGGTGCTGGACCAGCTGCCACTTTGCTGTCACAGTCGCTGGGCAACTCCTGTGTATTTGTTGTCAAGGTGGGTGAGCACTGATCAGAGAAGTGTCCAGCTGGCAAAGGTGACCACTGCATGAGCCAGTGCTCTCAAAGCATTTGAGGAACCTTAGAAATTATGTACTTTCTTCAGCATTTACTTTGTTCCCCAACAAGTGAGGCCATATCAACTATGTGTACTGGCTAAGAAGTTTTGACTTATTACTTAGAAATGAGCTACGTGGTCACTGCTGCGGTGATCACAAGTGAGCAAAGTGTGTTTTCTCTGATTTATTACCTGAACTATAGTTGCCATGCCTTTTCAGGCTCCTCATGGTGTTTCTTTGACTTTCCTTGTTTTCCATGACCTTCATAGTTTTGAGGGGTTGTGGCCAGATATTTTGTAGGTTGTCCCTTGGTTTGCATTTGTCTGATGTTTTTCTCATGATTACACTGAGTTTATGGCTTTTGGGGGAAAACGCCAGAGGTGAAGTGCCCTTTTCATCATATCCTATCAGTGGGAGATCGATATCCACGTGATTACCACTGATGCTTATTTTGTTGCTCAACTGATCCAGCATTGGCCAGGAACTCTATCAGGTTGGCTTCTGTGTCTCTTCGACACATCCCCATCATTTTGTTTTTTTGTGCACTTCCTTACTTTCTGGCATTAATAAGATAAGTCAGGTTCATCTTGTATTTTTCCAGCTATAGTCCTAGAATTAGCCATTTCTTTAAGGAGACTTGACTTTTTTTTTTTTTTTATTGGAAATGGTATTTAGAAACCAAAATCTGGGTGTGCTTTCTGCTCTTGGGGTGTCACTGCTTCTAGCCCCTCCCAGTGGATGGAGCCAGGAAACATGTCTATGTCCCAACCCATTTACACTCACATACTTTTAGTAATTTCTCTATCTGGCCTTCTGTGTGCACATTGAGCTAAGCACACATCGCACTGATGTCTCAGTCTCTGGGGCAGCCCCTCAAGAAGGACTCATTCCCACCTCCCCCTGCTGATCTGTAACCACTGTCTCCAACAGTGAGTCACCAGCTTCCCCCATCCACCATGTGGTCACAGTCCCAGCATTCAAGCAAAGAAGTTTCATAATTGTTTATCTCGTGAGAAATTAGAGCAGTGCTTAAGTACAGTTGCTTTTGTCTGTAAATCTTTCGGTTTCCAGTCAAAATACTGTCTTCCCAAATGACTTAGGTCAGCTGCTTTTCCCTACCCTCTTCTGAGAGGCCATGTCATGCATTTGCAATGTGGTCAGGATCTGTTGTCACAGTGTGTATTCTGTCCTAGGATCCCCCAGCCTCCTTTACATGTAGCTCAAAGTTTGCATATGTTGCAAAGTGTAATCTGTGAGATGCAGTTCTCTGGGTTTTAACAAGTGCAGTCTTGTATCCACCACTCCAGTACCAGGCAGGACAGTTTCATTGCCCTAAAAATTCTCCTTTGAGGTCAGCCATTTCCTGATTCCCCAACTCTGACAACCCTGTTGTGTTTTCTGTCCTTACAATTTTGCCTTTGGCAGAATGTCATATGAATGGAATCATACAACATATAGACTTTTGGGTCTAGCTTCTTTGACTTTGCAAAACGCATGGAAGATTCAGCCATTTTCGTGTTTGTGAATCAATAGCTCCTTCCTTGTCATCATTGAATAGTATTCCATTGTATGGATATACCACACTTTGTTTATCCATTTACCTATAGAAAGTGATTACTTGTAGTTTTCACTGATTATAAATAAATCTGCTATAAACATTTGTGGATGGCTTTTCGGCTCACTTGCTAGATACCTAGGGCTAGGTTGCCGGGTTGGAATCTCTAACTTTATAAGAAACTGTCAATTGTCTTATAAAATGAGAGTTCCAGTTGCTCCACCAGCTTTTAGTATTGTTGGCTTTTGGGAATTTAGCCATTCTCATAAATGTATGGTGCCACCTCATTGTTTTACTTTGTATTTCGTTAATGATGATATTGTGCACTTTTCACATAGTTGTTTGCCATCTGTATATCTTGTTTGGTTGAGTTCAGATCTTTTGTTCATTTTTAAAATCAGATAGATGTTTGCTTATTGTTGAGATTTAAGAGTTCTTTATGTATTTTGAATATGGTCTTTCTTTACTTTTGGTCAGCCTCAAATGAACATTTTTATCAAGTAAATAAACCTGAATCTTTAATTCTGGATTCCAGATTCCTGTTCTTACACTTTGAGAAAAATCTCTGAAAGGCCAACTGAAATGTCATTCCTGGACTATAACCAGCTGTTATGGTTGGTGTGCAGTAGATCACATACTCCCAGAGCAGCGCTAGTGACAGCACTCTGGCCTCTGAAGCAGGGGAATGCTCCTTTTGAGATTGCAAAGGAAAGGCTGGGTCAGGGAGCTTGACATGAGTCACTCTGATCATCTCAGGGAAGGTGCTCCTGGGTTCCCTCGGAGACAGCGATGTCACCATCAGAATAGAGGGGAAAGAAATGGACATGTCTGTTCTTTGGGGTCATGTCACATGAGTCCACTCATCACATATGGTCACCTGGCAGACTGTTGCAGTCCAGGATCCAGAAGTGTTTGGCAGTGGGAGCTGATCTCTCTCTCTACTTTGTATGTCCCTTTAGGAGAATGTGTGCGTGCATGTGTGTGTTTGTGTGAAGGGGGTGGGGGACCTCTAGAGCCCTTGTCTGGGGTGGCTTCTGGCTGCCTGCTGGCAGAAATCATTAGTATTTTATTATTGCTGTTCTACATGGGACCTTGGGAACGGAAATTTTCAAATGTGTTTTGTAACCCTTAGCAAAAGGGGGGAAAACACCTTTATGAAATTTCTGGCATGTGGTCTTTGGACCTTTCTGGGCACGTGCACCCGTGCGTGTAAATTAGTGCTCCTCCCTCACCAGAGGCCAGAGGTGCTGGATTCTATGGTAGCAGGCCCAGTTAGTGAGCGGGGCTTTGGATGAGCTATTATAATTTCACAATAGAAGTTTATCATCTATATCCATAAATTCACATGTATAGATAGATGTGTATCTATCCAACTTTGTTAGATAACATACTGCACCCTTTCTGACAGCAGATAGCAGCTCAGCTGAAAAGTGTAGGAATGCAGAAAGGATAGTCACGGGTGAATCCTGTCTTCCCAAGATAATGACTGTGTTTCCTTCCTACAGCTCTGGCTCTGAGGCATGTGCATTTCCTACAGGCATTGGAACAGAGGGGCTCAGCTGCTCAGTGGTCTGTTTTCTTGGTTGGAATGAGACTACGTATAAGTGGCCCCCCTGTCTGTGCCTTATGAGACTATAGAGGGATAGGCAGGCAACCTCCAGGCCAACCCTTCCTTTGTCTGCTTACTTAACCTCAACACGTGTGGGATAACACCAAGGAGCACCCAGTCCCCCACACCCTACTTCAGGGGTAGGCAGCATGCTGCCACTTTCACACCCCTCCCTTGGCATCAGACTGACCCAGGTAGCCTTGGATCATAGCATCCAGCTGCAGAGCTGTTGAAGAACGGACACTGTGGAGGACTGTGGGGGTTGCAATGCAGAGTGGTATCTGCTCTTCTCCCTGGCTGGTGTCCTCAGGGTCAGCTCCCTTAGTGACCCGTTCCAGCCAGATCAGAGTTGAGCACTAGGTAGGATGTGAGGAGGAAGAGACAGGCTCCGAGAAGTGGTGGGCAGGCCTTGTGACAGGGAAGGGGCTGGCCTTAGTGCCCTGAGCCTCAAAAGGCCCTGGAAATGCTTTATCTACACAACAGCATGGGTTTCTCCAGGTGGGGAGAAGGCCGGGTGGTGAGGGCAGTGGGTGACTACCTCCTCTCTGGCAATGGAACTCATATTTACTGAGGAGCAGGGCCTCTGGCTTACTGTTCCAGTATCCTGTTCTCTGCAAGTGGTTCTTTTGAACAGAAGAATTTTCCTAAAACACACTGGGTATAAATTGTCCAAGTGGCTGAGGCTCTGCTGGGTCTGGTGACCCGGGCTACTGAAGGAGAGGCTCCTCCCGGAGTGTCTGGAGCACTTCCTCAGCACTTTCAGCTGTTCTAGAAAAGGTAGGTCAGTGACTGGATTTTTTTTTTTTTCCCTCACATTAGCTCCCTCAAAAAACAAAAGCATTTTAGGACTATAGAAAAATGACTTACTCATTTTTATTCTGATTTATTTGCTTTATGAAATCAACTCTGACAAATACATTGTTTTGCCATGTTCTGTTTGAAAACTTGTGACATTGTTTTTCCCCTGAAGGAAACGGCCCTCTGCTTTGAGCACCTGGAGCAGACCAGGTGTAGATGCTGGGTCTGGAGGAAGAGCCCGTGCTCCCCAGGGGCCACGTGCTGCCTCAGGGTGCTCAGACCTTCTCAGCCAGGCAGGCAGGCAGGCAGGGCCTCTTGGAAAAGAGCTGCCCAGCTCGTCCACACGTTAGGTACGGCCACGTGCTGCAGAGGGACAGGTGACTGCCTGCCAAGGTCCCCAGCCAGCAGAGTGGCCCAGTGCAGCTCAACTGGGCGAGCGGTGCCGCTGGGGAAGCTCTTTTCCCTGGGAAGCTGGAGGCCCCAGGGTGCCGAGGTTGGCACCTTATGGTGTGTGTGCTGAGCCTCAGTGCCTTCATCTGTGAGATGGGCCTTTGACCTTGACGGTCCCTTTTGGGCTCTCACCTCCCAGGATGCTAATGGCCGAGGTCAACTTGGGCAGCTTAGCAGAGCATTTCCTATTCCATGGTGGGGAGAGGCTGTGAGAATGTCCTCCTCCTGAGTGAAATCTGGACTGGGATGGCCAGCCATTCTGGGTGGGTGGCTTGGTGAGGTCATTTTGACTGTCCATCTTTAGTCCCCGTATATGAGATCTTGACGCCCTCCTGTCCCTCAGGGTAGAGTCACATGAGCTTGTGCGTACTGGAAGTAAAGGCTGCATCCTTGTAAAGCTCCGTGCTCGCAGGTGTCTGCGTTGTGGACTGTACCCACCACTGGGGCAGCTGGGGCCAGGCTGGGGCCCTGCCGGCAAGACCTGCCTGAGGGGGCGTAGGGGAGAAGAGGGGAGTGAGGAAATGAAGGCTGGGGGAGGGGGAGATACAGGAAGAGGAAGTGGACAGAATGGTTGCCAAAGGCTCTACAGAGAAGGGCCCCTCCCTTGGTTGCCTAGAGAGCCCTGGGTGTGGGCATGGGGCCCTGGGGTGCAGAGCAGGCAGCTGGTCGTGCATGCTGGCAGATGGCAGCAGGAAGGGGGTCGTTTGCTCTGCTCCATGCCCTCTCCCGGGGGCCCTGGCTGACCTTGAAGAGTTTCATTTCTTTGGGGAGGGGGTGGCGCGGGCAGCCTCAGGTTGGCTGAAGGCTTGTCTGTGTCTAGGAGCAGTTTGGCTTCTCTGTGAGTCTCTGCAGAACTCCCTGTGTGGCCGTCAATGACTGGTGCCACCCCAGACGTCACAGCCTGGCACAGGCTGCCAGAGGCTTTTCTGTGCTGTGTCCGCTTCCCCCACCCCACCCATGCCCAGCCCTCTGTCTTTTTTCCCTCCCTTCCTTCCTTTTCCTTTCTTTTGGTCCAAGAGAAAAACCATTCCCAGAAGCCTGCATCCATTCCCTGGTTCCCAGCTCCTTACCAGTCCCTGGCAGAGGGGGACCAATTCTCCTGCCTTGAACTTGTGGTCTGTGTCCTGACAGCTGGACAAACTCACCTGGCAGCGCCTCATCAGCAGCCAGCGCCTGGCCCTGCCACCGAGGCTGGTTCTCGCCAGTCCTGTGAGGGCAGACCCAGTCATAGTTATGAAGGAGCACGGTGTATAGGGGCTTGAAGGGGCCTCTACCACATACAGCTACAACTCTGGGTCTGCTGCCGTCAGATTCTTCTCCCTTGCCTTTTAAGTCACACTAGGTCTGTCAAACCACTGATCAGGGAGCGCCCTCCAACAAAACAGTTTGCAGAGTGGCCTAGGGGCTCAAGCCCTGCAGGTCCTGCCCAGGAGCACCTTCCAGAAAGGTAGATTGAACTTCATTGCTATTTTTGAATTTCTCATATTCCAAGGAGCTCCCCTGCCCCCTCCCCCATTCTAAGGAGAATCTATTTTAAGGGGAGCTCTGGGGATTGTGCTTGGAATGTGCTGAGGAGTATGCACGGCCACATGTAGTATGAGTGGGTCTGGCCAGGAACTCGCACAGAGTTGCTCCTTCAGCTCCTGTTTTAAAATTTGCATTATTGAGGCACCTGGGTGGCTCAATTGGTTGGTCTAACTTCAGCTCAGGTCACCATCTCTTGGTTCAGGAGTTCGAGCCCTGCGTCAGGCTCTGCGCTGACCTGTGTAGAGTCAGCTCAGGATTCTCTCTCTCCCTCTTTCTCTCTGCCCCTCCCTTGCTCAGGCTTTCTCTCTTAACAATAAAAAAAAATTTTTTTAAATAAAATAAAATTTGCATTATTTGTGGCTAGCATTTCCTAGTTTGCTATGGATTCTTGTTTTTAATTCTTTGAATAGGTAAATACATTTGCGTGTTTTGAAATCCAGGAGATTTACACAGTTTTCACGGCACCCCGTCCCCAGTCCTCCCAGCCCTCTGTCTCCAGGTAGTCTCCGTATCCTCCCAGAGGACCTTCCTACACGCAAAAGCACATGTGTACACTCACCGTTGCTTCTGCTCTGAACCTCGCTTTCCTCCCTCAACAGTACCGCTTTAGAGATCACTCCCCATCAGTTCAGAAAGAGCCCATTCTACTTCTTTTTCATAGTATTCCATCACGTGAGGGTTCCGTAACTTACTTCACGGCCCCAGCCGGAGGGCGGGAGTCATTTTCGCGGCTTTTGCTGCATTGAATGACCAGGCACATATCCCATTTTGTAGGTGTGCAGGAGTGTCGATTGAATAGGTTCCCAAAAGTTGTTTCGTGGGGTCAAAGGTTGGACACATTTGTAACTGGGGAGTCAGCATCACTACATCGCCCTCCAGAGGGGTTGGGGTACTTTGTACTCTCACTGGAGTTTGAGAGTGCGTGTTCCTGCGGTCTTGCTACCTGACAGGTACAAAGTAGGATTTCAGTGCGGTTTTCTTGGCATTTGTTCCCTGACGGATGAGGTTGAGCATCTTTTCAGATGTTTGAGAGTCCTTCATGTTTTCTTTTTATCAACTTTCTTATTATGGCCTTTGCCCATATTTCTGTTGGGTGTTGGTTTTTCCTTTTAATTACTGTGTCCTCATTCTGTATCGGAGGTTAGGCCTTTGTGATGTGAGCTGCAAATACTCACTTTCTCAGATTGTCATTTATCTTTTGCCTTTGCTTATGGTGGCTTTGTCCATGGAGAAGTATTTTATACTTTTGTCGTCACATTCATCAATCTTTTCATTTATTGCTACTGGACTTTGATTCCTAGAAAGAACTTCTATCCTAGCATGGTCCTTACTTTCTTTCCAGAAAGGACTTAGTTGTCCTTACACATTTGGACCCTCTCCCCTCCACCCATTTGAGATGGTAATTTGTGCTAAGTGGTAATTTGTGCTAACTGTTTTGGGGTCTAGTTCTGGCATTTTCGCTCCTCCCCGCTGGTCAGTTATCAGCTTCTGCAGCAGTATGTTGAATATCTGGCAGTCTGGTACCCTCATAGTATTCTTTTTTCCGAGTTTTCTTAGCTGTTTCTATTTGTTTTTCTGTATGAATTTTAGAATCAAGTTCTCCTATTCCAAAATAAAGCAAAGCAACACCCAAAATGCCTACTTCAAAAATACACTTGCACCTATTGTAGGAAGGTAGATTCTGTTTGAACTGTTCCCCCAAGGCTGTGTGTTGCTACACACAGCCAGGTGCCACCTCCCCTCTGCTTGTGCAGGAGTGTAAGGCAGCGTGTGATCAGCAACACCTGTGCACCAGTAACGGTAGCACGAGACCACAGTGCCCTGGGTCAGGGGCAGGGCCAGGGCTGTGTCAGTTCCAGCAAAGATGAACATGAAGTGGTGTGGGGCTTGAACGTGTCATTTGCTACTGACTTGCTCACGAGAGCCCCCCGCCCAAGGGAGCCCAGGAGCACCGCCTCCCCAACCGGTGATAGTGGTTTATCTCCTGTGAGCATGTATGTGCTCCCAGTTAACCCTCACAGTCACCGTGAGGAGAAACAGGCAAGATGGCAAACTCTGAAACCGTGGACAAAAGAGTAGGGGTGCGGCGGTGGGGGTGGGGTGGGTGCAGGGGCTGCTTCCACGCAGAAAGCACCTCTCCAGCTATAGGCAGAGTCCTAGGACAAGAGGGACCCCCACCGAGTGGGGCCCCACCTCCTCCACTTGTACCATGGTGGGTAAGCGCTTCCAGCTGGAGCTTCCTGGGAGAGGGCATCTGCGTGTCAGCTCCATGTGGGTCTATAAACCACGGACATTTTCAGTGGCCTCCTAAAGAAAGGAAGTCTGCTTTCCATAATGGGGACAGGCCTTTCTTTTGACCCCGAGGCTGCCCATTGGCCTGGGTTTCCTTGCAAGCTGGCAGCTGATTGGCCCCAGTGGTTGGCCATCTCCCAAGCTGCGCCAGAATGGGAGGGTGAGCGGGAGGGACTCCCTGGAGCAAAAAACATGGAGGTCTTGAGGTGGGGAGCTGGAAGTAGCCCCATGCCAAGGGCCACAGAACAGAGCTATCTGTTGATGAGTGACAGCCCTTTCCTTCCAGGACCTGGGTGCTGTGGCCTGGGAGCCCAGGAAAAGGTGCATCTCCGTGGAAGCCTCCCTCTGACTCTCTGAACAGCCCTGCCCTTCACCATTGCTCCCCAGACAACACACCCATGTGGATTCCTTGTGCTCACTGAGGTCTGGTTGTGTGATCTTAGGCACCCCTGTTAGGTCAATGGATCCATCTGCCCTTTTCCCCAGGGGCTCCCTGTTCAAAGATACGTCCCCTTCCTTCTTTCTTCCACAGAGGGGAGCTCAGTAGGCTTCCCAGAGCCTTGGCTGGTACAGCCAGTCTGAGCTGAGAACAGCCAGCAGGAGGCCGAGGGAGCCAACAGGGGAGGGCACTTACTGCCACAGGCAGAAGAGGCTCTAGTCTACAGACATTGTTCTGGCTCCAGCTCTGTGTGAGGTACTGGGAGCAACGCAAAAAGACCCTCAGGACTGCCCACAAGAGGCTCACAGACTGAAAACTGCCACGTGCAGGTGCTGTTGGAGCCAGGAAGGACCCACTCACCTGTGGGAGCTGGCAGTCCGGCCCAAACTGGTTGGTGCAATTGAGATAATCGGGAGCATGCCCTTTGAACAGGGGTCAGACCAGGAAGGGGGCAGGGGGCAGGGCCCTGGGCTCTCCGTTGGGGGCTTGGGCAGGAGGAAAGCCCCTGTGCTCTCAGCCTGGCCTCTTGTGGCTTCTGGGAGGAACACGCTGTCCCAGCCCAGGCCTGTGGCTTGGGCAAGAGGAGCATGTGGGACACAGTGTTCCCTGATAAGATGAGGCAATCGCTCTCACAGGCTCATCGCAGTGCCAAGGAACATTTATGTAACCCCCACCCTGCACCCCGTGAGCCCTTGGCCCAGGCGCCCCCACCGCCCAGCTGCCCCCCTCACTGTGCAAGAGCAGCACCCCGCCCTGTACCGACCAGTTATCCCCTGTCCGGCAGCCTGCCACTTGCAGCCTGGCTCCTCCCCAACCCCCCCACATTGACCCCAGCCTTCCCCCACCCAGCTTCCCTCTCCCCCTCCCCCTCCTTGTGCACCCTGTACCCCAAGACCTGACCTTTACCCCCATGCTCTCACTCTGCCTCCCCCTCCCAAGGCTGTCTCACCATTCTCTCCCACAGCCCCAGCCCCAGCCTGCTGCAGCCTTGCTTTTTTTAGAAAGTGAGGGCAGGGGCACCGCAGTGGGCCCATCCCAGCCTTAGGCACCAGGCAGGATGCTGCAGGAGAGCTGAGCTCCCTTCAGGGTTCTGAAATCCCTGATCAGGTTTCCTGTCTGGAGAGGGCCAGCGTCACTTCCAAGCTAGACTGAGCACTCTGCTTATGGTGGCCCTGTGGTACTATTGTGTCTCCCTGTCACATGCCCAAGAGGAGGCAGATGCAGAATTTGAACCCAGCAGGAGGGAAGCTAGAGTTCATTTAGTCCTATGGGCCAACTCCCTGCTGGGCCCCTACTCCACTGTGAGTACACTCCCTATATACTCACTGAGCCCAGCCACACCACCTTGGAGTCAGTCCTTAGAAGAGCAGTTTTCAAAGTGAGGCCCAAGGACACCTATAGATACCTGAGACACTTCCAGAAGGCCACGAGGTCAAAACTATTTTCAAAATAATAACATTATTTGTCCCTTATTCTCTCAAAAAGAATACAGTGGAATATTCCAGAAGCTACATGATGTGTGATGACATCCCCCTGACAGCTACAGGAATGTGTGCTTGAGTTTAAATCTGTTTTCAGTTTTAATTTCTAATATGATAAATCTCAATGGATATAACCCACATAAACAAACACTCTTTCAGTCCCTCACTACAAGTACAAGCACTACCATGGGTGACTCTCTGTCCCTGTCCAGGCTGCCTTTTCCCCAGCTGTTCTCAATTCTCCTGGCTCCTGGGTGCCGCCTGAATGTCACCATGTAGAGGCTGGCCCACCCAGACCCTGGTGCTGCTCCTTGCCAGCATGAATCATAACTTCTAAGTGTTTTATTCATCTGTTTATTGTCGTCTGCCCTCCTGGAATGGGCTGACAGAGGTATAAAGGATGGAACAGGGGGGACTCTGTCTGCATAATGACCCCGTCCCCAGGGCCAGACAGCGAGTCTGTGTTCAAAAAAAGTACCGAGCTGCTAATACCCAGACGGACCAAGAACTGTGTGCTGGCCTGGGGTGATGCTGGACTTTCCTTGCCTTCTGACAGTCCAGGCTACCTGGTCCCAGCATCCCATCCTGTTGAATTCTACAGTTCTCTGTGGCCCATATATCATTGTAGCCCATCTATAATTGTATCCCTCACATGCTTCCCAGAACTGCAAACATAAGGACCCTGAAAAGGACAAGCTCCCAATGAGGGCCTAGGGCTTATTAGAAAGCAAGGGTGAGTCTGAATTTGGGTTGGTCCTCCCCTCCTCCCACCATGGGCCTAAATTTGAGAAGACACGGGTATAACACCTAGCAGATAAGAGCAATAATAATAGCTAACAATTCATAGGTAGCATTTGACACATGTCAGGCATAGTGCCAAGGTCGGGTTGTGTGTGTGAGCCCATGGAATCACCATGTGTACCCCACTATGAAGATGTGACAGTATATTCATTTCCTGTGGCTACCATAACAAATTACCATGATCTGGGTGGCTGAAAACAACAGAAATGGACTCTCTCACTGTTTTGGAGGGCAGAAGTCTAAGATCAAGGTTTTTGCAGCTCACTACCTTGCCTACCTCTTTTCCTTCTGAAGGCTCTGGAGGTGGGGTGGGGGGATGGAATCCATTTCATGCTTCTCTCCTAGCTTCCGGGGCTGCCCTACAATCTTTGGAGTTTCTCGTCTTACAGATGCATCACTCCAGTCTCTTCCTCTGTCATCGTTTGGCTTTCTCTTCTGTGTTCTTTCCCCTTCTCCTCTTTTCTAAAGGACACTTGTGATCTCATTTCAAGATCCTTACCTTAATTGTATCTACAAAGACCCTTTTTTCAAATAAGATCACAGGCTCAAGGGATTAGGACAGGGACTTCTTTTGCGGGGGGTGAGGGGGGCACTCTTTACCCCAACATAGGCAATAAGGTGCTTAGCTGAGGCCACACATATGAATACACTGTGAGGACAGGTCTAAGCCTCATCTGTCAGACATGGCAGACCAGGCTCTTGAACTCAGCACCTAGTCACATGAAAATGAAACTATTGTGTTTAATGCTGGACCTTTCCAAACATTTAATGACCAGTGTGCATTGTGAAGTTTCTAGACTGGACTTTTCTCAAACTTTTGTTTGAGAAGATGTAACATTTCTCAGACTTTTTTGTTGACAAGATTTTTTTCCTCCGGAACCAATTAACAATGTATTTGATTCTAAAAAGACAGGTAACACAAAAGAGCTTACAACAACAAAAAATCCTGTTCCCAATGTGGCCTCACTTCCAGAGACCAACATTGCACTGATTTTAGTTGTCTTGGTAGTTACTGCCATAAATAAATGATATGATTTTTTTTTTACTGTTCCTTGATGAATCCGATTTATATATGATCTATTATCTCCCTGCCATGAAATGTAAGGATTTACCTCATTCCTACCCCTCACCTCCTCCTTGAATTGATGGATATATTATTATTTTAATTTTCTTGTTGATTATCCTTATAACTTTAACCTCATGTAGACATTTCCTTTGTGCATATGTGTGTTCCTAGCTTTCTCTTAAATCCACATTCTCTACTGGGGCCATAAGTCAGTTGTATGGGCTTTGTCTATAACATTGATCCTAATACTGACAACTAGTGCTAGGGTCCACATGACCATGACTGTGTAAAGATTGCTTTCATTTTCCAGGCCCCGTAGTGGGATTTCATTCCCTCCTGCTGCCTCATGGGATTGTTGTGAAAGATAAATGTAACATGCAAAAAGCCCCTAGAACAGTGTTTGGCTCAGAACTCTTCCCTGATGGCTCATATCTTGTAGCATGTTAGTTTGCTTCAAATTTAGATCCCAATTTTCTTGCATGTCTTCTATTTTTCCTGGAGTTTGTAATTTCCTCTCTTTTCTTTTAACCAAAGAATAGTATGTGCCTTTACCGTGTCCTGAAGTTTATTCGGTCTCTTGATCATACTCTCTGATGCATGGAATTCACCTTCTTCTTGGAACTATCTCCCTGTGAATCCTGCCTCTGTGGCCCCCAGTTCTCTGCCATCTCTTGTCCTAAGACACCGCTTCATTTTTCACTAACTTCCCTGGCTTCTCATTTTTTCTTTTTTTTTCTCTCACTGTTGCTGCAGTTTGAGAGGTAAACTTGGAAGGCCCTGTTTCTTTGTCCTCTAGCATCCAGAGTGATTTATGAGAAGTCTTGTGTTTCCTCATGGATGATTTGGTGTTTGTTTCTCACCTCTTTCTAATAAGTTTTGTGATCTTTTCATTTTAATGTGCAGGTTTTGTTTTTTTGTTTTTTTTGGCGATGGGGTAGGGGATGGGGAAGGAGACACAGAATCTGAAACAGGCTCCAGGCGTTGAGCTGTCAGCACAGAGCCTGATGCGGGGCTCAAACCCACAGACTGTGAGATCACGACCTGAGCCAAAGTCAGATGCTAAACCGACTGAGCCACCCAGCCACCCCTGTGATCTCTTCGTTTTACCCAGTGTTTGGACATTGCAGAAATTCTTGCAGCAGGAGTCTTTACTTATTACCCTTCCCACCTCTCTGCCAGCACTTTCCATGTTATTCTCCTGTCTTTTTTGATTCTGACAGATACTCTTTTCTTGTTTCTTCAGTAATTTACTCTCCTCCATTTTTTTCTTTCTTTTTTCTAATGAACAGAAATTATTTAAATATATTGCACTCCCAGGATTGATTCCCTGTAACTCTGAACTATCATTTCTAACTATCAGATAGTTTTGGGAAATGGTTTGCTCTCTTGATTTTGAATCTCCCCCACACACAAACCCTTTCTCCCTCCCCCCAAAACCAAATATGTATATAAGAACATATACAGCCACACATAGCTCTTAGTTTCAGCATTACTAGGAGGCAGAGAACACTGCAACATTCACATATTCCCAGAGCTTTTTTGATGTTGTTCCATTTTTTTCTGGGATATTATTTTCGGGATATTTCCAGCTTTCCTATGAAATTTTTGTTTGGGCAATCATACTCTCAATATCTAAATACTATTTTTTGTTCTCTGAACTTCCTTTTGATGGTATTGTGTTCACTTTATGCATGAAATTTTGTCTGAAAATTTTTTCAGAATACTAATTCGAATTTTTAGGTTGACATTCTGTTCTGTCTTCTGGCTTTACTCTTTTTCCTCTGGAGTCAGCTTTGTTTTGTTGCTCTTGGCCTTTACTCTTTCCTATTGCTGGTTTTCCTTGGCCCTCTGGCCATCCTTGAGTGTTTGTTTGTATTTAAGGTTGATGGGCTCATTTAGGGTGGGTGGCGTGGATTTCCTCTGCTGGGCACAGGTGGGCCAGCTTCAAGGACTGGCTGAAGGCTGTAGGGCCAGAGGGGAGGGAGAGGAGAAGGGACAGAATGGAAAGGGTGGCTGCGTGGCCACCCCCAGTGCCATAAGGGCTGCATTCTGGGGTGTCAGGAGCCCCTGCTGGTTCTCCCTGAGCAGTTGGTGTCATTTTTTGTGGTTCAGAGTTTGCCTGGGTAAATGATGGCCTGTCCCTCAGAGCAGGATGGGAGGGGGTGAGGTCCTCAATGAAGTCTACCTTTGTTACCTCCCTCTCAGGGAGTGTTCTGGGTAACCACTCTTGTCTGTCACTGTGTTTGGGTCTGCAAGAGCCTGTTGCAGCCTCTTGCTCTGCTGGCTGTTGCCTGTTGGCCACACTGGAACATCAGTAAGAGAAAGAGCAATATGAGAAGCAAATTACCTGGTCTGGGTTCCTCATGTTATTGATGAGGAAACTGGGGAGGATCAGAATAGTGGTAGAGCACTCAGGGTTAGGAATTGTCTCTTGGCCCTGCAGGGATGTGGGGCTCTGGAGTGTGGCTGCCTTAGGGCCAGTGTGAGGCGGCTGGACCCTGGTAGGCCTGCAAGCCCTCCCTGGGCCCTAGACCCTTTATTACTGATTCCCAATCTCAGAGCCTGAAGATGGGCCTGAGCTCCCCTCGGGTCAGGCCAGGGGTGCCTGCACACGGCTGTTGGGGGGCATGCTCTGCCCTATGCTTGATGCCACTGCCAGGGGTCTCAGGCCCTGCCACCACAGTTACTGAGAAGCTGCCATTTCATCCTAGGAGATGTTTGCTGTCTTCCTCGGGTACTGGCTAGAGGACACCAGCACGGCACACATTTGCCTCCATGGGTTGGTCACAGGCTGGTGGAGAGGGAGGGAGGCCAGCTAGGGTGGGGAGGAGCAGGCCGCGTGGCGGGCAGGGCCAGAACCTGGGACTCATGCTTTGCCCTGTCGCCCCGCAGGTGAGAGGCCCTTCGCCTGTAGCTGGCAGGACTGCAACAAGAAGTTCGCGCGCTCCGACGAGCTGGCCCGGCACTACCGCACGCACACGGGCGAAAAGAAGTTCAGCTGCCCCATCTGTGAGAAGCGCTTCATGCGCAGCGACCACCTGACGAAGCACGCGCGCCGCCACGCCAACTTCCACCCGGGCATGCTGCAGCGGCGCAGCGGGGGCTCGAGGACCGGCTCCCTCAGCGACTACAGCCGCTCAGACGCCAGCAGCCCCACCATCAGCCCAGCCAGCTCGCCCTGAGCGCGGCCGCCTCCAGCCGCAGCACAGCCCCGCCCACCCCTCCGCGGGGCCCCGCCCACCCCGGGCCGGCTGAGGACCCTCCACCCCTACCTACTTACTACAGCCATGAGCAGATGCTCGCCCTTCCTTTTGTGATGCCGTGTCTTTTCCTTTTGTAATAAGAAAGAAAGAACTTTCTGGAGTCAATAACACAACACAACAGACAATTTTCTTCACCTCAGGTGTCAAAGTAAATTTGTAAAAAAACAAAACAAAAATTTTTCAAAAAACACCATCCACAAATTGCACAATAGACATACCCACAAAGGTGAGATTCAGTGGTGTTGAACCCCTCCCCCCCTTTCTCAGGGATGGACATGTTCCACGAGGTCAGTGAGGACACCCCCTTCCTTCCGCCTTATTCTGTACATAGATTTGCACTCTGGAGTTTTCTGTTAGGTTCGGGAACACACTGGGGACAAAGGCTGAGCAGTGCAGGTGGAGCTCAGCGTCCAGCCTGTGGGTTAATCCATCATTCAGTTCTTAGTGGACGACGTGGTCACTGACATTTGCTTCCAGGCCAGATTCCTCAGCAGGGGACCCGGAGTCTCTCTGCCGCCAGCCTCTGCCCCAGCAGCCCGGCTGGGCTCAGGACATAGATGATTCAGAGGGATGCCTTAAGCTGTGCCGGGCGAAAGAAGCACTCCACCTGGGTAGACCACAGAGGTGCCCACCTTCTGCGGGGCCTTGCCAGTCTCCCTGTCCCTGCCTCAGGGAGCCTCTCTCTGGGCCTCTCAGCACTGGGAGCAGAAGTGCAAGCCCCAGCCAGGCAGACCACTGCACCATCTGAGGTCCAATGCGACAGGGCCCGGGCCACACCTGCCCTGCCCTTGGCCTGCCTGAGGCACGTGCCCTACACAGGGACACCGGCTAGTCTGTGTCCTGCAGAAGGTACACGCGGACCTCTCTTATCATGTTCTCTGACTGGAAAATAGAGGCTGGGAATCCTGGTGTTCTTCAAAGATGTCTGAAAGTGTCTCTGATGCCTCCAGTCCCCGTGTTCTCCTGGACCTGCCCTGCTATCAAGACACCTTTGTTGGAAACAATGGGGAAGGTTGTTGGGCCACCTTGCCAGAGGCCCCGTGTGTGTGGCCATGCATGTGGCAGCGCTTGGTGCTTCACAGAGACAGTTCTGTAGCAAGAGACCGGAACATTGTGACTTGGAACTTTTCGGGAGTGGTGAAGCAGATGTTATGGGAAATGCTGTCGGAGAGCGTGCATTCTGTTTGCTCCCCAGGGAACACCAGACAGAAAGTTGTGGGAAATACTTTGCTCAGACCCACCGTGTTCCCAGCTCAGAATTAGCAAACCTCCAGCTTCTCCATGAGCTTTGCACCCTCTGGACTTTTTCCTTTTCCTCCTGTTTCTCCCCCTCTGCCTGGGAGACCTCAGCCCACACCATGCCTAATATGGCGCATTAGGGCTCTGAGGGCCCCATCGCCAGCGTTCTCCTGCCAGGAGAGGAGGAGCAGAGAGCTGAGCAGTTTCTCCCAGAGCCCCAACCTTGAGCCCTGGTGAGGCAGTCAGGCTGGGCTCCAGCGTGCTGCTCCCCTGCAGACAATTGGAGGTTCCACCAAGGGTTGCCCAGGCATCACCCTTCCCTTCCTCCTGAGATTTGGGGCCTGTAAATACAAGCCCTCAGGACAGTGTGTGTGTGTGTGTGTGTGTGTGTGTGTATGTGTGTGTGTGTTGGGGTGGGGGGTGGGTTTGGGGTGGACTTGGGGTATCTTGCAGAGACCTCTGCTCATTTTGGTGAGGAGGAATGACCCTTGGGACCTCAGAGGGCTGTAGATGGGCTTCCTGGGCCCAGAGTGCCTTGGTTGTGGCCACCCTGCTTCCACCCCCACCCCATCACAGCATGGGGTGCAGCACAGAGAAGCTGCTGAGACCCAGGCCTGGCTGGCGCTCACAGCCTGTGGCCGCTGCTTTGGGCCAGCACCCTCTGTGACCACAAGGGTGGCAGTCTGCTGTCGGTAGCACTTGGGTGCCCCTTTCTAACTCTACTGTGTGTCATCTTGGATTGCCAGGTGGCGTGGTGGTGGCTTCCGAGTAGCATGTTAGGTACCAGGTTGGGCAGTTGCATTGTTCTTGCTGTGGGTAGAAGCCAAGCAGGGCCAGGGGGTCAGGTGCAGAGCTCACTGCCTTGGCTGCCCAGCCCCACTCAGGGCTGCCTGCTTGCATTTGGTCCGGGAGAGAGGGTAGAATATCCTGTAGATACCTGGACAGAAGAGCGCCCTGAGTGCTCGGTGTGAAAAATCTCCTGCCCAGTTCCAAAGTGAGGCCCAGAAGGCCCTCGGAGGCCCCTCCCAAAGTTGTTTCCGTGTGAGGCATAGAAAGCCACACTCTGAATACATTTCATGTCTCAGGAACTCACATTCCAGGTTCAGGAATTTTATTCCAAAGTCCTTTGGTGTGCTCACCGTCCACGGGTCCCCGAAGGCAGGGAGAGGGGGCTGTGGGTCTCTGGGAGGCCACACAGTGCTGTCCTCTGGAGGAGCCGGGAGTCTCCTTGTGATCTGCCCGCTGGCATCTCAGAAGGAGGGTTTCTAACCCCACATCTGTCTGCACATAGGAAGGGGAATAAGGACTCTAAACCCAGTCATCTTGGAATAAAAGAAGAGCTGGTTTGTTTTAGAGGTGGGGCGGGGGGTGGGGGAGGGAAAGCGGGTGTTTGCTGTTTCCAAAGAGAGCACTTAATTTAATTTTTCCTCTAAATGACCCAGGGCTGTTCCGTCAGATAGATGGAAGGGTAACATTGCCTTAAAACAGAAATATGCAGGCATTGGCTATTTTTGGCAAATGAGAGTGTCTTCATTCCCAAAGCGGTGCTGGTCTAATGGCAGGGTGCGGTCCTTCTGCTAGGGGCCTGGCCTGGGAGATGGGGCACTGCTGTGCTGACTTAGGGCACCTGGAGGGAATTCCCGCCTGGCACCCCTGGGCACTTGGCCTGGACGTCCAGTCGGACCATGCTGACTCATCTGGGGCTAAAATTCATCTCACTTGAAGGGTGGGAAAAATCCATGAACCTTAACGAGGTTTAAATGGGCTCTCACTGGCATCTCCTCATCATGAAATGAGTGCTTGTGGAAGGGGATGGCGGGCCTTGGAAAGCTGGCCCCCTTGAGCCCCCACTGAAAGGGGCGGACCCTCCTGAAACAGCCTGCATTTTCCTCTGAAATGTAGAATGTCTTCCCATCCTGCGTCTATTTCAGGGTCTTTCATTTTTCTGGCTTATGGCCGTGCTTGCCGGCTTCAGTGTGATTGAGGAACCCGTAGGACTCCTAGAAATAATAGTGAAAACTCACACCTTTATTTTGTAGCAGACTTGTTCTCAAAGGCCAAGGGGACAGAGATCTCAAAATGAAGGATGCCTGAACAAAGGAAGAGTGTCTCTCCAAAGAGTCCTAAAAGGGACCCTGGACCCAACCATCAGGGAGCTGGTGTTTAGCTCACGTCCCAAATAAGAAAGCCCCTCTTTGCATCAGCAATGTTAGGGGACGAGTTGTCGGCTCCCCATATGCCCACTGAATCCTACAGCCATTCAGAAAGAAACAGATGACCACAGCCATTTCCACAAAGGGCCCCAGGTCCTCTTCTGTAGGGTGCTATGTAGGAACAGGCAGTGATGCCCTTGATGGGAATGTAGTCCTGGAGGTGCCCTACCTGCATCCCACCACACCCCCACTTATGGCATTTTGAGGTGCAGGACACCCCCCGCCCTTTATTCTGAGGCCATGCAACCGGGCAGGTGCAGGATTCGCCACGGTGCAGCCTCCAGGTGCAAACATCAGTGGCAGTGGGGTCCCCAGGTCTCACCATTCCCTGGGTCACAGATCAGTGGGCCCCCAGCCCACTTATTGGGACATGAAGAGAGGGCTGGTGGCTTTCTAGGGTCCCAAGAGGAGTGGAGCAGAACTGGGTCTCCATTTGAGCCTTCTGCTGCCCAGTCCGAGTCTTCAGAAGACCCAACCTCCTTTCTTGCCAGAAGCAGGTGCTAAGGTGGACTGCACAGGGTCCTAGCACTCCCTGGGGACTTGATCCTCGGCCTCAGCAAGCAGGAGTGCCACCTAATAGGAAAGCGTGATCTGAGCAATAGCATCCCCTTGTTATTTGACTCCTGGTTTGGGCTTGTTTGCCAAGCTACCTGATTATTTTGACTTCTGACAGATATTACTGATTTTTTTAAAACCCATTTTTGAAAAGTCATTCAGTCAAAACAGTGCTGGAAGATTTAAAGGGTCTGATGTATCGGTCACATTGAGACTAGTAAGAAATGCTTTGTAGGTCACCCACATCTTTTTGCTATCCAAAGATTCCATAGGCAATTCTGGTGGCCATATTTTCCAAAGCTAAAACGGAGGGTGTGGGCTAACACTTTCTGAATGCAGGGTTGCCCTAGGAAGAGCCAGCTCCTATGACTGATATTCCTCATTCTGAGGCTAGGTTTCAAAGGTTTGTCCAAGACACATTCCAGAGAATTTTGTACCAGAATTTGGATGTACAATCCAGTTTACTACTGATAAATGCCTGAGTGTCATTTAGGGTGAGGCCCTTCCCCCAACCCACTGTCCTGTCCCTCACTGGTTAGAAGATTGGGCTTGGTGGTGGGAGCTGTGAGCCGCGGATCCATGAGGGTAGAGGGGCCATACATGGTTTCTTGGTTTCTACTGACCCCCTGTAGCAACGTTGGATTTGGCAGTGCGTCCTGCTGGCCCTGCCCAGCCTCTCCTCATGCAGCTTTAAAACCTTACTATTATTTAAAGATGAACAGGATGGGAGGGGAGTGGACCACAGGAGCAGATTTCTCCCAGGGCTCAGGGGAAGCTTCCTAGTGACATGTTGACGGGATGCTGTACGTGCTCATATAGAAACCCAAATACGTGAGCTGAATGCCTGCAAGACAGCCACAGGTCTGGCCGAAGATTGTCCTTCCCATTCAGAGCACAAGGGCTGGGTATACTGGCAGGATCCCTCCCCAGCCTGCCCTCTGTGTGGGGCTAAAGGGTCATCTCCCAGGGTGGCGCAGACACCACTTGGGGAGCAATGTGGTGGCTATTCCTGGTCAGGGTGCCTGTGGGTGGGTGGGTGGCTTCGCTTCTTAGTCTCAGCCTGGAGAGTCTGTGTGCCTAGTGCTGAGGATCCCAAGGGCTCAACGGCATCAGCACGAGCTATGCATTGTGGGGCATGGGGCTTGTGGTTCCCACACAACCGGGAATAGCTTGTGTGGGTGTGTTGGGTGCATGAGTCAGTCACCCCCAGACCCACACAAATGACCCCTTCCCCATCCAAAGCCATTGATGGAGTTTCTCTGGAATCGTTTGCCAAAATCCCAAGGCAGAATCCAAGGGTCCAAGACCATTTCCATGGAGCACACATTTTCCTTTTCTGTAGGAACTTTTTTTTTCTTTTTAACCAGCACCACACCATGCTTCCGAAGGCCATGTTTCATCTTTCCTGGATCACTACAGTGAAGTATTACAGTTGTACAGTTCTCAATCTGGCCTTGGCTTGCTCGGATAAAACTTTGTATGTATTTTGTATGGCATAGATTCTATATTGTAATGATGTCCTATGCAAAAAGAAAAAAAATTAACTAAATTGTAAATTTTATTGTTTTAACGTGTATGCATGTTTAGTGACGTTTACATTTTGAAATAAAATTTATGATTCATTATTTTATTTGCCAGAGCTGGTTTATTGGAGAGGCCTGAGGTGGGAGGGAGGGGCCAAAATGGACCAACTCCAGCAGCTATATATAATTGCCTGAGGGCAGTAACTGACCCTGAACTTTTTAGGCCTTTGACAGAATAGAAGGCTTTGCAGAAAGTGGGTGCCCCTCTGGCTATCCCCTCCCACCTATTTCAGCTTGTCACATTCCCACCCTTCAACTCTTCTCCCTCCCCCACAAAAAGCTCAACCTGACAATTCCATCCTTAAAAGCATCAAGAAGAAAGGTAGACCTCAGGGCAGCAGTGATGACAGGTTCCTAAGCAGGGCATAGTGCTGGTCCCTACTCCCACTAAACAGCTGCTTTCCGGGGCAGCAGCCCCATTTCTCAACTCCAGTAGCCCTCGGAGGGTCTGAAAGTCTGTCAGACTACACTGTCATTCAGCCAGGTGCCTGCCTTTTCCACTTGCCCCTCTGCCTAGGGTCCAAAGAGCAACCTGTTTGCAGCCACGGAAGACCCTGAGGTTGGCTGTGGGAACAAATCCCAAAGCATGCTGCCACAAGGGCCAGGTCTGGGGGACTGGGGACTGGCATGGTATGTGTTGATACCAGAGCTCGTTCAAGTCTCTTCTAATCATTAAGCCCCTCTGGTCGTTCCTTCACCCCTCCAAACTGAGGGCATTTCCACAACAGGGAGTATAAAGCCCGTAGCTAGCGGGAAGAGATGGGCTGGCCTCAGACCTGTGCCCACAGCACGTGGAGGGAAGGTTTAGGTGCTGCCCTGCCTTCGCAGCCCCTAGCCACGTGCTCATCCAGGACTGCATCTGGGTGCCTGACTCTTACGTGATGGCCTACTGTTTAGAGAGCACATGAAAACACGAAGAAATGGAAAATATAAGAACGAAAAACACCGCAGTCAATAAAAGGTGATTTTTCCTAAAGCTACATCTACACTGGCAGGTGTTTCCTGATAAAATCTTCCCTGCAGCATAGATTAGGAGGAGGGGCTGTGAAGTGAATGGCACCTGTCAGGAAAACAAGGGCCCACTTTCAACAAAAGATTTTCAGTGCAAAGGCAGAGTCCAGTTTTGGATGGAGGATTTTCCCAGGATGGCGGGTGTTCTGCCTTCTCAGAGACCATTCCTTTTTGCTTAGAAACTCCCTGATTGCGTGGAAAGCTGGATAGATCCACTTCCATAAATAGTTGTGTGTTGAGAGGAGCCCAAATTCTTTATAAATATTGACGGGGTGGGGCGAATGCAGCCATCAGTTGTGATATCGCTGCTGAGGTTTGCAAAAAGTTTTGGGTTCCTTCCGACGTTCCTTTCCAGAAGATGGGGACCTGGCATTCAGGAAACCTCCATCTCAAGCCCTAGGGGTGTCTTGAGACCTTGAGAGGCACCCAGTAGCGTAGAAGGAAGAAAATGTTCAAGAGATAGATTTTCCTGGTGTTTAAAAAAGCCAATGCATTAGGGGTGCTTGGATGGCTCAGTAGGTTGAGCGACTGACTCTTGATTTCAGCTTAGGTCATGATCTCATGGTTCCCTGAGATTTAGCCCTGTGCTGTCAGCACGGAGCCTGCTTGGGACTCTGTCTCTCTCTGCCTGCCCCTCCACTGCCCCCCCCATCAAAATAAATAAACTTAAAAAAAAAATGAATGCAAGTGTGCGTGTGACATAAACAGCACATAAGCGGTGTGGGGGGACAGTCTGTGATAATAGAATATCAGAACTGAGCAGGGACTGGGTGTTACAGAGTGGTCAGCCCCCAGACACACTCCTTGCCCAACACCCTCTGCTTTATCAGGACCTTGCATTACAAAGTCAAACTTGGGACTTGCAGTGGAGCATGCAGTGTTGGGGAGGGTTTGCACCTACATCAGAATGTAGTAGTTAAGTTACTGGATAACAGAGTGACAATTCAAAATGGCATTCACAGGCCAGTAGGAGGACAGCAAGTCCCTGATCACAGCCAGCAAGATGAAGTGTGCCTATACAGATAAGACAGGCCCATCTTACCACATCGAATCTGGAGGAGATCCAGCCTGTGGCTGGTGGGTGCTGACCTGCAGCAGGTTTCAGGGGACCCAGAGTCTGGGAGTCACCAGACAGTGCTGTCTTTGAGCAGTTGGGAGGTGGCATCTGGTTAAGGCATTGTCAGAGGGCAGAGGCCGGCCATGCTCACAAACTACAGGAACTTACCATCATTTGGCACTGGCCTGTGAGCAGTGACCATCCCACTGCTGGAGGTATTCAAGCAGAGGCTGAAATGCCACCGGTCACAAACGCCGATAAAAGGATTCGGGATGAGAGCCTGTTTAGTAGGCAAAACTAAGGCTGCAGTATTTTCCAGGGGGACCCATTGGGGCATAATCCTCTGAAACTCTTTGTGGCCTTGTCAGTCATGTTGGGGGTGTGGGCTGGTGTTTGGTGGGTCGGGCTTGACTGCAGAGGGCCTTGAATAACACATTAGGCTGTGTAATTGATTATGGGGACCTGGGTGGCACAGTACCCCCTAATCAAACCTCACATATCCCATGATAAAATTCCCACCATTAGCACCACTCCTAAGGCTTGCTGAGAGGAAAATGGTTTAGTCCGGTGATGGCACCTGGCTACTCCTGGCAGGGCGACTACCTCCACACTGACTTTGCCACTGTCATGGATCAGAGACTGCACAACAGTGTTACACAGGACAGGGAGGTTTTGATGGAGATGGTGTTGGAAGCATAGGGCCTGTGTTAGTTTCCTATTACTGCTGTAACAAATCACTACAAACATGGCTTAAGGCAACACATATCTATTCTCTGCTCTGCTCATCATAGCTCTGGGTGTCAGAAATCTGAAATGAATCCAATAGGGCTAAACTCAAGGCGTCAGCAAGACTGGTTCCCTCTGGAGCATCTGTTTCTTGATTGGTCACCTACATGCCTTGACTCCTGGCCCCTGCCTCCGTCTTCAAAGCCAACAGGACAGCAACTTCTCTCCTCTTTGACCTCCAGCTTCCCTCTTAGAAGGACCTTTATGACTACAGCAGGCCCACCTGGCAAGTCTGGGATAATCTGCCCCCCTGCCTGGTCCTCATGGCCTTCTTGCACAGTGCCACTCAGGCTACAGCTGAGAAACACTGGGCCTGACCAGCCTCCACATGGTGGGAGAACCCTACAGTCACACAGTAAATTAAATTGGACTAGGCTTCTGCCACTTGCATTTTGTAGCCTTTCACAGTATTTTCCTTCAGTTGTCAGCTCCGAAAGGTAGAAATAACAACAATGAAAATCTTAGTCATTGCACTGGAGTTCTTTTTTCTTTTCTTTTCTTTTTTTTTTTTTTTGTTTCTTTTTGAGAGACACAGAGACAGAGCGTGAGCAAGGGAAGGGCAGAGACAGAGGGAGATACAGAATTTGAAGCAGGCTCCAGGCTCTGAGCCATCAGCACAGAGCCTGACACGGGGCTCGAACTCACAGACTGTGAGATCATGACCTGAGCCGAAGTCGGCCGCTTAACCAACGGAGCCACCCAGGCGCCCCTGGAATTCTTTTTCAAAAGTGGGCACGTGGGTGGCTCAGTTGGTTAAGCGTCCGACTTTGGCTCAGGTCATGATCTCATTGTCCATGAGTTTCAGCCTCGCATGGGGCTCTGTGCTAACATCTTGGAGCCTAGAGCCTGCTTCAGATTCTCTGTCTCCCTCCCTGTCTCCGTCCCTCCCTAACTTCCACGTCCTCTCCCTCTAAAAAATATAATAAATAAATATTTTAAAAAATAAAAATAAAAATAAAAAACCGATTGGCCCTCTCGCAGCTGACTCGCTCAGAGTAAGGCTGAGTCTCTGTGCCAGACACAGCCGGACCCAGCTTTCAGTTCCAAACACACTGCTTGAACAGCTGTAAAGAGGTTCTTCTCTGAGCCTCGTCTTCCTCAGTGGGGACATGGGCTTGGCCCGGGGCCACACAGGCTTGTTGTGAAGTTTGCATGGAGGCCCCAGATGTCAGGCGCCAAGTCAGCCGGAATTGTGCCTATGCCCAGACAGCCCGTTCCCTCGGGCCTGGCCTCCACTCCCACTTGCGCCTCCAAGTCGCCAGCAGTTATGAGGCTCAGGCCTCCCATTAGGGCCCTCCCCACATCCAAGCAGATCCCTTTCCCCACGGAAGGTTCCTACGCAGCCATGACTATCCACTTCCCACACTGGAGACAGATGGCCCTGCAGTCATTACCCTCAGTGAAAAACGGGCTTCATGGCAGTGTAAGGCCTGGGGAAGCCGTGCTCAGGGATTTAGTCTGCTTCTGCCTCCGTCCCTGTCACCCTGTCATAGTGTTTTCTATTCCCAGCCTCATAGCAGGGCAGTGAGTTATTTATTAATTCCCCAGGAGCACTGGGTGAGCATCAACAATAAATATCAATATGATTTGCATAATCAATAGGCTTCCTCCTCAGAGGAGTCATCAGCATGCAGAGCCACCCCATGAGGTCTGCTTATTGATTTATTATTGCTTTTGGAAAATGGTTACTGAAAGCTGGCTCTGATGAATGTAAGCTATGCCCCGTCTTTGGTCTGTCTTCTGCCCTTTCTAACTCTAAGCACATTCTGGAAGGTTAGCTGAGACTGATCGCAGGCCTGCAAGGGCAGGACACGCAGAGCAGGGAGGGTGGCTCCATTCAGGGCTCTGCAGCTCTCTCCCAGCCATGGTCCAGGAAATTGCTTATATGAACCTTTCACCTTGGGGAGACCAGCTGCTAGTGCTTGAACCTTGTTTGTAACAGAAGCACAAACCCCACATCGAGGAGGGTGGGTGCCTCTGCTGTGGGGGGCACAGGACCCTGTGAGGTGCACACAGCCAATGTCAGCGATGACCTGCTCATGTTAGGGTAGGGGAGGAGGGGGGTGGTCAAAACTTGCGCTTTCATTACACTTCCATTCACACTTGTGAATGCTGCAAATATTAAAAAATAAAAACACTTAAAAGAAAACTATCTGTTAAAAACACCAAAATTTTTAAAATAGCAAAATAGCATAAATAGGAATAGGGGATAGGCTTAAATGAACTATATGACATCACTATCTCAAATTTCCAATATATTATTAAATTAAAAAGGCAGGTTATAAAACAGTTTGTAAAGAGTAATCACATGTTATTTAAAAATTTTCCCTACAGCTATATATATTATGTGTGTATATATACATATGCTCAGAAAAATTACTGGTAAAAGAGAAAACTCAAGCAGTTTTAAGTTTACATAATAGAAATTACAAATCATTTTTCTTTACTTGTTTTTGTTTCTTTTTTAAGTTTTGAAACCCACTCAGGGATAACTTTTTTTTTTAATTTTTTTTAATGTTTATTTATTTTTGAGAGAGAGAGAGAGACAGAGTGCAAGCAGAGCAGGCGAGGAGCACAGAGAGAGGGAGACACAGAATCCAAAGCTGGCTCCAGGCTCTGAGCCGTCAGTACAGAGCCCGGACGCAGAACCGGAACCCATGAACCGCGAGATCATGACCTGAGCCAAAGTTGGACACTTAACTGAGCCACCCAGGTGCCCCAGGTATAACTTTTGTAATTAAAAACCACCATAGCACTTTTGTGAGGCTAAGAGCTTGCCAAAGGTAAGCTGTGAAGCTCACCTCCTGCCCGTCAGAAGATGGCCACTAGCGTCCAAAACTGTGACTTTACAGAGAGCAAAACACACCCCAAGGGCTCCTATACATGCATACACACAAAGTAGGATGTGCCCAGTGGCTGTCTGCACAACTGTGCAAAGGCGCAATACAGAACCAAGTGCATTAAACTTATCCAAAAGCAGAGCTGCATAAAGAAAGCAAACTGCAAAACCGAAGCACTGCCATAGAGTGACATGCTTGTGAGCGCTGGAAACACAGGGCAATGACACGTATTCCTCGTGCATCCATACCCATAAGCCAAGTGTGCAGAGCCATGTTGGGGAAGTCAGGGCAGGTGGCTCAGAGGGCTTCACCTGTACCTGCCAGGTGATGGGAGCTACGGGGGTTGTTTTTTCTTTCTCCATATTTGCTTCTAGGTGTGAAATGTTCCACAGTTCCATGGTTCAAGGATTTGGTTCCTGCACCTGGGCTTGTCCAGGCAGGCCTGAGGGCCATTCCTGCAATGTGCAGCCTGAAGTGTGCTGTGAGGGCTTTGGGCTACCCTCGCCACACCCCCCCCCCCCATGCTGGGCAAAGCGTGGCAGCAGGAGCATGGCTGCTGGATGAGACAGACACTGTACAACATAAGAAATAAAAATAGAATTGCTCCAGTCAGAGGGAAGTGGTGAGGGCAGGGGCCGCGGTGGGGAGAGGTGAGCTCCTCCATGAGAAGCCTCTGAAAGGAGAGAAATGTTCATTGATCTGACACTATGGAAGGATGCAGGCCCTGAGTGCAGCAAAGGGTCCCAGTTACCTGCTGTGGTACCTGGAGGCACCATCTGGGGGTGGAGGTGGGGACTCATTATTCCTCAGCCCAGCTGGCACTGTACACTTAGGTAAATGTTGAGAACTTTTTTTTTTCCTTCGAGTATACAGCAAAGTAAGGAAGACATGCTCTGTATACATTTGGTGATGATTGTAAAACTAATTGAGAAAGTGCCCGTAAAACAGCAAAATATGTTTACTTTGCTTTATGGAATGTTGAGTCATGGTGTTCAAGGACTTTGGGAGTAATTCAATCATTGGCTTCGCTTTTAACATTTACAAATTTTAATCAAAGTAATACATATGAACAAGGTTAAAAAAACAAATACCAGGAAACCTAGTGATAAAATAATCTCCTCCTGCTCCCCACCCACTCCCATCCCCCGGCCACCAAATGTTCCACCACCCTGGGGCTAACCCTTTTTTTTTTGTTTTAATCATTTCTCTTTTTAAATATCTTGTTAGTTATTCTCTTAAGTCTCAATGAAATGCTGGACCGTCCTCCTGCTTTGCGATTTATGAGCATTTAACAAAATATACTAGCTTCCTGGTATGAAAGAGGATTGATTAATTCCATCCATGCACGCTGTGCTTACATGATGAGGAATGTTTGAACTCTGTAGGTTCCCTCTGAAGCTTTACAAAATGTTGTTTCTCTCTCATGGATGCTACCCTACATTTGGCCCATGTCTCTACTTCCCTTTCTGGAAGGTGAGGGTCCCACAGCCCTTACCATTCTTGCCCCCTCTGCCCCTCCGTCATATACTCCTGCAAACGGTATAGTAAAGGTGGATTCAGGTGGTACAGCAGTGGGAGCTTCTACCCGCTAGGGCTGTGAGCATTTCAGTGTTACATGTCACTCACTGCAGAGCCAGGCCCTGGGCTAGGGGACGTTTCCTTCCCTGTGAGCCTACAGAAGGATATTCTTAGCATCCAGGGCAAATTGGGTGAACACACTTTATTTCATCAGTAGCTTAAAATCGTATCTCTTTTTAGTTTGCTTTATATTTGAAACTTAATTTCATTATATAGATTTTTTTCCTCTGTAGCTTTTTTTAAAAATGCTTATTTATTTTTGAGAGAGAGAAAGAGAGTTCCAAGCAGGGTAGGGGCAGAGAGAGAAGGGAACAGAGGATCCTAAGCAGGCTCTATGCTATCAGCAGAGAGCCCAATGTCGGGCTGGAACTCCCAAACCGTGAGATCATGACCTGAGCTGAAGTCGGGTGCTTAACCAACTGAGTCCCCAGCCACCCCTTATCTGTAGTTTTCAATTACCTTTCTTCCTTCTTGTTAACAAACTATAAGGTGCCTCTGCCATAGCGTCAATTTTACCACTATTTTGTTCCCAAGACCTCCTCCCTAGCATGGCCCCCTCTCCTGCCCCAATCGGACTGCTTGCTTCCTGACTCTGCACAGCTGTTACCTGGGACTCCCTCTACTGCCCCGGGGAGGGTCACTCTATACTCCAAATGCTGTGTCTTTTTCTGTCTTGGTTTTCTTTCTCACTTTGCTGCAGTATGTCCTCAAGTAACTGTCCAAGGAAGGATATTTGTGAGGTGTATATATATTTTTGAATCCTTGGAGGTGTGAAGATATATTTATTCTGTCTCATACTCTGAGTGGTAATTTGGTCAAGTATAGAAAACTAGGTTCAAAATTACTTCCTGAGTGTCTTCTTACATCCATCACTACTGATGGGAAGTCTGAGCCACTGTGATTTTCCTTTGCAGCAAACCTTTTACTTTTACCCTTTTTGCAGCCTTTCAACCTTTTCTTACTCCTTGTTGTTTTGTGCTTTCATGCAGATATTTCTAAGGGCAGATCATTTTTCCTTCCGTCTCTGTTCCATCTGTTTTTTTAGAACTGGAAATGTTTTCTTCTAATATTTTGTTGCTAATATTTCTCACTTCATATTCTCTTCTTTTTTGTTTCATAGTAGTCAACCTTCTGTATCTTTTATCTCTACTTTCACTTTTTTTTATCCTCGATTATAGTCTCATTTATTTTCCCTCTTATCTCTTGGTCTGCTCCCTGAGCTGGAATGGGCTTCTTTACTCAAATTTCACACATCCTCTTAAGACCCAGACCACACTCCTGTCCTTTTCCAGCCCTCCCTGGCATCCCTGTCCCCAGGCAGTGCTCAGGCCCCCTCAGCAGGAAGCACCTTGTCCTGACCCTTACTAGGCTACCGAAGTGGGAAAGGATGCAAAGGATGAGGGATTCTCACCCCGGAGCCTCCTCTGTGGGAGACTGCGGGGTGGGGATGTGTGGGTGGGCCTGTGGGGAACTGTAGGGTGAGGCTGTAGGAGGCTGTGGGGTGGGTCTGTAGGGGGCTTGTGGGGGAGTTTTGGAGACTGTAGGGTGGAATTTTGGGGGGGAGTGGGGAACTGTGGGCGAGGCTGTGGGCGGGGCTGCCAAGGGTGTGAGGGCTGTGGGCCGGGATGTGGGCGTGGCTGCGAGGGTTCTGGGCAGAGCTGTGGGCAGGGCTGTGGATGCTGTGAGGGCTGTGGGCGGAGCTTCGAGTACTGTCGGCGAAGCTATGGGTGAAGCTTTGGGCGGGACTGTGGGGCTATGGGCTGGACTTTCGGGGCTGTGGGCGGGGCTGTGGGTGAGGCTGTGGGTTGAGGCTATGGGACACTGAAGGATCCAGGCCTTCAGGGACTCCCAGAAACATTCAGGGAAAGGGGATAAGAGGTGTGGGAAGGAGGGAGGCAAGAGGTGCCAGGTGTGGCAGCCCTCTTTGCTTCCCAAGGCTCCAGTAAATTCCTGAAATTCATGAACTGCTCCCAGTGAGAGAGTTTTCTGTAGAAACCAAGAAGGCTCGGAATTCCTGTGTGGGTTGACAGGTGTCAAAGAGTCAGCTCGTGTGACAACAGGGCTAGAATCAAGGAGGGCTTCTTCACCGAGGCTGGATGGTCACATCTGGCCTCTCCCTCTAAACCAGAACACACCCGTCACCGTGCACCCCTCCCAAAGCTCTGCTTTCCTTCACGACTCGACTTAGCTCCATGTGAGATGACATTCCCGTGTTGTCTCAGGCTCCTGCCACACCCGTGGGCCCTTCCACACCAGACGTTCATGCAGGCACCCAAGGCGTCTCCGCCTACGTCTGAATCCTTCTGGCTGGATCCCATGTCCCCAGGAGCGCCCCTGTCTGTCCATCCTCGCACTGTCTGTTCACTTCCAGACCAGGGCAGGGTGGACTTCTGGCGTTGCCCTTTGCCCCACAGGAAGCCCCCTTCGGCTTCTGGGCTCAGCTTCTGCCCAAGGTCAGCCCAAGGACTCCTAGATGCTGCCTTTGCTGCTGCAGTTTGTATTTCTAACCCCCAAATGTCTTTCAGTCCTCTGGTTCTGAGAATATAATCCGCTCTGGGACACACACACACACACACACACACACACACACACACATGCACACCCACTACTTATGTGATAGAAAAATAATGCCATAGTCTCAGGGAACAGTGACGATAATGATAATCATAACTTGCATTCTTCTGTGCACTTTGTAATTTTAAGGTGCTTTTATTCACATGAGCTCATTTAATGCTGATGACAATCCCCAGAGACAGGGAGAGGAGACTCCATCCTCCATACTCCATTTACAGTAGGCACACTGAGGCTCACCTCAGTGAGGTACTGAGCCTGGAGCCCTCTCAAGGTCTTGCCCTGCTCCATCCGTGAGGACAGTGGCCCCAGGCTTCTCCCCTACCCCCCATTCTGTAACCAGAATCTCCAGGCTTCTCTGGTCCAAGATTACATGTCCTTTGTCCTCCACCTACTCCAGAGGTCTGCAGAGGCATCCCAGCAACTCTTCTGCTCCCTCATGCCTGTCCTTTGGGGCCATTGCTTCTCTGCTCATCCCATGGGGCTCATTCCTCCATGTTCTGCAGCCCTTGGGGCCATAATGTCCAGAGGACCCCCAAGGATATCTTGGGGAGGACCTACACAAGGGCCAGAAAGCAGAGTGGCTTGGAAAGGTGTCATTTGGGAAATTCAGTGGAGTCTGTTCATATTATTTTAACAACTTGGGCTCTGGATGGACCCCAGACATGGGTCAGGTGTCGGAACTGGGCCTAAAGCCCCATCTGGGGATCCACACGCATTTCCTCTATTGCCCCTCTTACCACCCACATCCCATCCTCCTAAGCTTCCGGGAGGTCTCTGCAGCAGACATAGGCTTGTGCTAACAACTCTGGACACATGCCCAGGGCCCAACTAAGCCCTGCTGCACATAGAGATGAACGGATGCAAATTCTGTTGGCCCCATCATCAAAGTAGATCCTTCTCTAAAGGCATTGCAGCACCTCCCCAGAGGCCACTCTGGCTCCAGACCCTGTCTTCTCCTCCCTGGACTAAGAGAGCAGCCACCACTGACAAGCTACATACAACTTATGCCCCAGCCCAGACCCCCCGGGAGCCTTAAAACTCTAAAGGCAGATGGATGGATCTTTTTCTGATGAGAACCTGAAGATGGCCTCCCTTCCCACTCACAGGGACCCAGACCCTATTTGACTTGGCATGTGCCTCTCCCAGAGCTCTGCCTCCCCTCTACCTTCCTGCCAGCATCTGCCCGCTGGAACCACATGGGCTTCCCTACAGAGTCTGGCATACAGCAAGTGAGACTGCCCGGGGCCTCTTGAAATTTCTGACCCAGATATCAAGGTTTGCTCTTCACTCTGTGCAGGCCTCTCTGCAAATGCTCCTGATGAGGGGAGCACACCTGCCCCTTCACTCTCGGCCCCTCCCAGAATTGCTCTGACCAAAATAGGATGCACTTAGGCTGCCCCACTCTTTGTTCCTCCATCTGAAGGCCCCTGCTCATGTCCTTACTTGTCTCCCCCTTTTACTGTACTCAGCCCCACTGTACTCTGGGGTGAGGCTGCGGCTGCCTCTGCCCTCAAAGAGCAAAGAGGAGGCACCATGCCAGATGACAGGCAGAGCTTCCCAGCCAGACATAGGCTTGCTTGGCCTTGAAGGTAAGGGTAATGATAATAGGAGTTCTCACCTAAATCATGATCATTATGTCCCAGACACTGTTCTACGTCTTCATCCAGTATCAACTTGTTCGACTCCCACAACAGCCGGTTTAAAGGTGAGAAGCCAGAGGCGGCAAGGACCAACGACATAGCTGCAAGGTGTGGCAGTGTGCAACAGCCACCAAAGAGTGCTTAACTGCACTTAGATCCAGGAGCCTCCCCCAGCGAACCACCAGGACAGAGATGAAGCAACAGGTAGGCATGGGTGTTCCTAGTGGTGCATGACACCCCCACCAGGAAGTCCTGTGTGCCCATCGAAAAGACAGAGAGACATGGAGACAGTTGGCATTAGGGTATACCGTTAAGTTAAAAAAAAAAGGTAAGGTGCCAAATTGTACATATAAGACACTACTACTTTTATAAGAAAGTAAGGGACATTTAAAAAATGTGTATATATATATATATTACACTTACTTTTGCAAGAAGTCCTGTGGAGGTAGGCAGAGGGGATAGGAGTGGAAACAAGATTTCTCTGGGCACACATTTTTTGCTACAACAGTTTTATTGAGACATAATTCATATATCATACAATTCACCCACTTCATGGATACAATTCAGTGGATTTTAGTATATTTGGAGATAAGTGCAACCTCCCCAGTCACTTTTAGAACATTTTCATCACCTTAAAACATACCCTTTAGCTCTCACCCTACTCTCCCCCCACCCCGCCCCCAGCCATAAGCAACCACTAATCTAATCTACTTTCTGTCTCTTTAGATTTGCCTATTC
The DNA here is from genome assembly GCA_030068075.1 of Paguma larvata. NCBI lineage: Eukaryota > Metazoa > Chordata > Mammalia > Carnivora > Viverridae > Paguma > Paguma larvata. The sequence continues at coordinate 120,778,480 of CM057827.1, read as the reverse complement.
TGAATATTTTGTGTGAATGGAACAATATAATATATAGCATTTTTTGTCTGGCTTCTTTCACTTAACATAATATTTTCAAGATTCATCCATATTATAGGGCAAATCAGTACTTATTCCTTTTGTTTTTAATGTTTATTCATTTTTGAGACAGAGAGAGACAGACCGTGAGTGGGGCAGGAGCAGGGAGAAAGAGAGACAGAATCGGAAGCAAGCTCCAGGCTCCAAGCTATCAGAACAGAGTCTGACGCAGGGCTTGAACCCATGAACTGCAAGATCATGACCTGAGCCGGAGGGGACACTTAACCAACTGGGACACCCGGGTGGCTGTACCTCGGAGTGGAATTGCTAGGTCACGTGGAAACTCTATGGATAACCATTTGAGGAATTGCCAGACTGTTTTCCATCTGTACCATTTCACATTTCCAACAGCAGTATATGAGATTTCCAGTTCCTTCATGTCCTCACCAACACTTGTTATTGTCCATCTCTGAATATACTGGGCTCGGTGAGTGGGTCGGTAGGGTTGTTGTTGGGAGGCTGGTTCTGGGGATGCCCATGGCTGGGGCTTGCTCCCCACACAGACTGGTACTCCAGATCCATGGAGGGGGACTAGGACACTCCTGTTATCCTGTCTGGGCTGCTGGACATCTGTCTGGGGTGGGCTGGGGCTACCAAACAGCATAATCTAGTTGACTTGTTAGGGAAACCACTACGGTCTGGTTAGGGAAAGATGGCCAGGACATAGAGGACAAAATTACTGAACAGCAGCTGTCAGGTGTCAGCAGCCTGGGGGACAGTCAACCAGATGCCATTTAAATACCTGCTAACCAATAGGAAGACCTGGAAAAGAATCCAGAACTGAATGAAGCAATACAAAGACCAGTTGGATACAAGTGTGAAGTCAGGAGGGTGGGGACTGCAAACATCTGCGAATAGAGACAGGAATTAGGCGACAGGTGACTCGTGTCTAGGGACTTGATTAGGAAGACTGGCTTTCTGCCAGATTGGAGAAGGGTTTGGAAGAGCAATTGTAGGTCAGGCCCAGCCTGCCGGGCAGGTCTTCTCCCAACAGTAAATGTTTTGCCCGCCAAGAACACAACCTGATATTCCTTAGAAAGATAACTCTGATATTATTTTGGATGACAAAACTGTAGAATTGTCGATCCAAATGTCTATGAGAAGGAAACTCACAATTTTAGCATTGTTTAAACATATGCTTTTGGTCTTTCCAGCATTCGTCAGGTTTAAGATAATCTGGGCTGTTAGACTCATAGGCCAACTTTCTAATTAGAATTTAAAGCCATAATTGAGTAATTAATTTATACTTGAGATTTTTAACTAGAAATCTAAGTTCTTGTACACTATTGGAATATTCAGAGAATGTGAGTCATTATATTTTAATGTATTAGATTTATAAAACACTACTTGAATACTTGGGAAGGTTTTTTTTTTTTTTTCACTGATATGATTGAGGTACTTAAAATCAAAATTAAATGCACAAATGTAGTTTAATACATTTAAAGGAGTGTAATTAACAAAGAGACGTGGATGGGCCAAACATAAATCAAAGCCCTTCCTCCACAAAGTGATGACTAAAATTTGCTAGGTTTATGTATAAAATAAGCAGTTTAGTAAGAGAATTTAAAAGCTGGAGGAAGAACTAGTCCTTTGTAAAATTATTAATTTTTTAATTTTTAAATAAAGTAAGCTCTAAATTTTATTGACAAAGTGTACAGTTTGAAGATATAAAACAAATCTACCATTGCATTGGAATGGGGTAAAGGGCTCTGGGAGAATTCCTTTCACTGCTTTGGCCCACGGGAGTCCAGGAGGGCCCCCAGGGTGGCCAGGGCTGCCCTGCCGCAGGCACTGGACCAGAGTAGTCTTATCTACTGTGGTCAGTCCTAAATCTATCTCCACTGCAACCAGAGGGACCATTTAAAAGTGTGACCTCTGCTTAATTTCGTGGATATGTTCCTGTCACCCTCAGAGTAAAACCCTAGCTCTGCACACTGGTCCTGCCACCTTCTCTGGCCATCTGTCCCCTACTTTCCCTTTCCCCTACCCACCCTTTCTGGCCTTCCATCTTCCCCTGGAATCACTGAGGGGCTGCTGTCTGGAGACTGTGCTAGCTGCTGTGTGCTGCCGGACTCTTCCTCTTCCTGCACCCACGAACTCTTTTTTACCTTTCCTTTCCTTGGCAGAAGTCCCTGACCACTCAGTCTGGGGTATCCCCCTGTCCTGGTGGTCACTTCTTTTCCTTTTCCTACTGTCAAACATTTTTTGTCTCTTTTCTCTGATGTTTGTGTGTCCTCAATCAGAATGTCGGGTGTATAAAGATGCTTCCTGAGGGGCCAAGGCAGTATCCCATACACCGCCAGTTGGGGCTGAGAAAGAGACATGCAGAGCTCTAGCCCTGAGATTTGGGGAGTGGGGTGAGGCAGCCCCCGGGGGCTCCTGCCGCCTATGTAACTCAGCTCATATTTGCAGCCGGGGTTGCTGACAAGAGGCAGAGTGAGCACACTCCCTCCATTGGGCAGAGGTCAGGAGTGGACTATGAAAGAGCATCCCATCAGCCCTGACTCTGTTAACTGGGACATTGGAGGGACAGTTAGGGTGCCATGGCAGGCTGTAGTGGCTTCTTGGGGTACAGGTCCAGGCATCTTACTGTGAAAGCCACCCCCACCTCCGCACTTCCTTTCTATTCTTTATCTCTCAGGCAGGCTGGGCTTGCACAATGTTCTATTCTTTCCTCACTCAGATGCTTGGCACTGTCTTTGAAGAAAGGAGATCAGACAGTGAGACAGATCTGGAAGCCCCTGGCCTTGTTGAAAGGTGACATCCATGGGACAGGGGCTTCCAGCCTGTGAGCTAAGGAGGGGATCTGACCTTCAAGCCTCCCACCTGACCCAGTCCTACCATTGGTGAGAGGAACATTCAGACAGATTAGAGTTTCAGGCATCAGCCAGGGCGTGGTTTTTTGACAAAAAGGACTAGGAGGAGCCTGAGGAGGTATTTCTCTAAAGAAGCCTTTTGGGGTTCTGGGTTCCCAGTCAGGAAGAACCAATCAATGGGGGCAGTCGTGTCTGAGGGTGGAAGAGGGAAGCTGTTAGCCAGGAGCTCTCACTCTGTAGCTGCCCCAGACACCCCTGGAGGGCTTGTTAAAAACCTAGTGCTGGCCCCACTCCCAGAGTTTCTGACCCAGGAAGTCTGGGGAGGGCCTGGGTATTTCCCAACCCTGCTGTGGCTGTGGGTCCTGACTGTACTCTGAGGATAGTCACTAAAGCAAGGCAGTGCCCCTTTGTTCTTTTCACTGAATGACAAGAAGAGTGAAAAGAGATGGGTAAGGCCAGGTAAGTCCTTTAGGTCCAATTTAGAATTTGATGTGCTCCCTCCCTTTCTTTCCTTCTTTTTTTTAATGTTCGTTTATTTTTGAGAGAGAGACAGCGCGTGCACAAGAGTGCTTGCTCGCATGAGTAGGGAAGGGGCAGAGAGAGAGAGGAAGACACAGAGTCTGAACCAGGCTCCAGGCTCCCAGCTGTCAGCACAGAGCCCGATGTAGGGCTCGAACTCATGAACCTCAAGGTCATGACCTGAGCTGAAGTCCATGCTTAACCAACTGGGCCACCAAGGTGCTCCCCTCTCCTTTTCTTAAAAGACCCCAGGTCTATGGAATGGAGGGGATGCAGGAGATGCAGGGACTATGGGGAAGGACTTGGAGTTTCTGAGTGACTCCTGGTGGCCCCCAAGGGAGGGGCCCTTGGCCTTGTGTGTTTGGTCCTGTCTCAGCCTGGTTGGGTCCTGCTGTGGGTGTAGATGAGACCTGGTTATCTTTGTCCTCCAAATTTTGAGGCCCATTGGGAGTGCATAGACATCAAGGGACAGGCTGGGCCCTGGAGGTTCTGAGCTAGCCAGGCCCATGAGTATGACATTATGTGTTGGGAAGGGAAAGGAACCAGGCAACTGGATGTAGAATCTTGGTGGGTCGTAGAAGTCTTGGGAGAAAGGGTGGTGCAGGGTCCCTCCCTGACCCCCATGGGCCCAGTGGACACCTTCATTTTCATGTCCTTATTTTTCTTTTGATGCCACCACAGGGGACAGCTCCAGGGGTCATTTCCCAAGCAGCTTGAATTTGCCAAATTCAAGAGAGGGTGTTGAGGGAGGTGGGCTGACGTGATCAAGTAGGGCAGTGGTGCACCGGGTGCCCAGGGTGATAACCTGACTTGGAGCCACTAGCAGCCAGCCTGCCTACTGGCCTGCCCAGCAGCTCAGCACTCACAGGCTGGGGCCTGGGCCTGGCGTCCTCCCTCCTAGTGCTGTCCTCCCTGTGCTGACTGCTAGCTGATAGGCCCAGGAGCTGCCTACGAGCCTGCCTGCAGGGACTGGCCCTCAGGGAGGGGCACTGGTCTCCCCAGCACACCACATCCCACAGGCTTATCTGTTCTGGGAAGTTCCTGGGCCTGGTTGCCCTTTAGGGCTGGGGCTGCTTCTGGTTCCTGGCTCTGACGGTTTTTAGCAAACTCCTTAACATCTCTGGCCTCAGTTTCCCCATCTGTGAAAAAAGAATAGGTTTGCTTCAAGGATTAAACGTGCTGATCTGTGTATATCGCAAAGCCAGTTGTATTAGTAACATTGTCATTATGAACGAAACCCGGTGGCCAGGAATTCCTGGTACATCATACATGTGAAAGGATGAACTTTACAGATAAGGAAGTGGAGGAGGGTTCATAAAGTTTGTAGGCTGGTTTTGGGTCTGCACCTCTCTCTGCTCTTTTTGGCATCCTCCACCCCAACACTTCTTCCATATTTTGCCCCTGTGCCTCAGCCAGAGGACCTTTGGCAAGCACTCCTCCCAAGGAAAACACCACCTTGGAGTGGCTTTCTAGGCCAACCCTGAGTTTATTTTACATTTTACACAGTATCGGTGGGCCAAGGAGCCAGCTCATAATTAGCCTAATAAGGTGCCTGCTGCACGCACGTCTGTGCTCAGGCTCCATTCAGGTGGCTACCCAGTAATTTGCCAGATCTTTCGGATAAGGCCTTTGCCTGGACAGGTTCCCATCACAAAGCACACCGTGCTCGGGGTGGGGCCTAATTGTGGTGTTTTCCATGCTTCCTCCCTCCCCCTATAAGCTGTGGGAGCCCAGCCCTCCCAGGCAAGAGCATCTCCCCAGTGAGCAAGCATCAGGGGACAGGGCTGCAAGGGGACAGAACTTTACTGACAGATGTTACAAGAGGAGGGGAGAAACCTCCAAGGCAAAGACAGTGACTGGTGGGAGTCATGACAGCTCTGTTGCGGGGCCAACCCCACTGTACCCTCCCAGGTTCAAGTTCAGTGTCTGTTCTAGGGACATGTTCAGTGCTGTTGTCCCGCTCTCCATACAGGTGCCTGTCTGCCAGCCAGAAACACCCTGGAGCAAGGTCTGACCGGCTTCTGGGCCCCATCAAGAAGGGAGCTGATCCCTGTCCCCAGGGCTCAGCAACAGGTCCCTCTGAGCCACATTTGGTTCGAGGCTGCAGGGCTACATCAGGATTGACTTTGCAGCAGGACACCAGGCCCTGGAGGGACCAGGCAGGAGGCCAAGGCCCCAGAGCTGCAGAGTTACGAAGCAGGAGGGCAGACCTCACCACAGTACCCCTCTCCCCTCCAGGCCAGGGCAGCCACAGGCTCCCAGTGGGAGGACAACTGGGCAGTAAGGCCTGGAAGCGCTGGGCCAGCCCCACTGAACTCACCTACGCGGCTCTCTTTGATCCGCCCCCTGGGTGGGGCTGCATCCTCAGTGAGGTTTTCCCTGGAGACTGTGACTGGGGAGGACCCACCTTATCCTGGCCCCAGGGCCCTGTGTGTCCCTGGGAGAGTTCAAGGGCCCCCTCACTGCCTTTCTGGAGATGATGCAGGCAGTCCTGGAGGAAGAGCCCACTGGTCAGAGGTGGAGCTAAGACCCCCTCAGCCATGCTTATACAATGCCCCTCTGAGGGGAACTGAGATCCCTTGGAAATAGAAGGGGCCTCTCAGCCTGGCAGGTCCACAGGAGCCAAGGGTTGATGGCGGAGAGGGCGGGGGTGGAAATTCACCTGGCGGGGTATCTGCATCCCTTCATTTTCTGGGGTCAACTGTGCCAAACCACCAGATAATCCCCTTGGCTTCTTGGAGCCATCAGGCCCATGCAGGTGCTAGGCTAGCCTCTGGGGGTTCCTTGACACCCACTGCTCTGGGTCCAGGCCTGGGCTTGCCGCTTCTATTCCAAGATAGGTCCAAGAGTGCTGAAAACCACCCAACTACCATCAATGGGCTGGGTGCAGGACAGTCTGAGTCAGAGCTGGCTCACCATGGGTGGGTGTGCTAGGGTGGGGTTGCTGCAGGGCACAGGGGCACCAACCACTGCCAGGCAGGGTCCTGTGGCCCAGAAGCTCTTTGTGCTCATATGGGCCTCGGGCCTGTTCTGTCTCCCACATGTCTTGCCTGGGTCTGCCAGAAAGGAAGTGAGAGCCTGGCTCTGGGTTCCTGACCTTCTTCCACATTGGGTCCCCCAACTCAGTGCCTTGTTGGCTCCAGGGCCCCTTTGCTGGATGACATTTCACAGATTTAAGGATCCCCTTTGACCTCTGTTTCTGACCCTCACCCAGGCAGGGGCTTTCCACTGCATTGGCCATGGGAAGGGTGACTCAGACCTCCAGGTTTCCATCAGTGCCCCTTGGACCCACAGAAGCTGCAGCAAGTGGTTCTCATCTGCCTGCCAGGTACTGGGTCCTACTCTGTCATGACATCCTCACCCTCCTGTCACCCTGCCTGGAATTTGTTAGTGAGAAAAGGGCATTCCCACACGAATTTACTCCCAGGAATCGTCGGAGTGAAGGCAGTGGAACAGATGAAGATGAAACCCTGCCTTCATTTTCATGCTTGGATTTTATTTCCTTTTATTTTTTAAAGTTTATTTTATTTATTTGTTTTAAGCGACAGAGAGAGAGAGAGAGAGAGAGAGAGCGCGCGAGTGAGGAGGGGCAGGGCAGAAAGAAAGAGGGAGCGAGAGAATCCCAAGCAGGATTTGCACTGTCAGCACAAAGCCCGATGTGGGGCTTGAGCTCAGAAACCATGAGCCCAAGTCAAGAGTCAGACGCTTAACCGACTAAGCCACCCAGGAGCCCCTCTCATGCTTGGATTTTAATTGGGTGCGGAGTAATAAACACCTGATTCTGTGTCAGGTGGTGACAGTGATAAATAGATAACAATAATGAAGGGAAGGGGACCCCAAGTGGAAGGGGTGGTCTGCAGGTTTAAATGGGTTGACCAGGAAACCCTCTTGGAACAGGGACATTTAAATGAGAATCTGAGAAAGCGGAGTTAATGGGACTTACAGATATCAAGGCGAAGAGTTTCCAGGCAGAGAGAAGGGCAAATTCGAGGTCTTGAGACAGAGGTGTGGGCAGGACAGCTCTTAGGCTCAGGGTTGGAGGAAAGCAGAGAGGTGACTGGCCCTGTGGAATAAGAAGAAATGTATTTGGTCTTGTCCCTGGCTCCTAGCACAAAACTCCTAAAACCCTTGGAATTTCCTGAGTGATAGGAGTGTCCTTTGTTATTTGAACACACCTGAGTTTATGCTAATGAGTTGACTTAGGGTGGGGCCCCTGCGTGGTTGCAAGGATTGGGCTGGTCACTAGAAAGACTAAAGAATTAGAAGGTTGGAACTTTCAGTCACTTCCACTGACCTGTAGGAAGGAGAAGGTTGGGGTCTGCAGATTAAGCTCCATAAAACCTCTTGAACAACAAGATTTGATGAGTTTCCAGGTTGATGAATACCTCCACATGTGGGGAGGGTGGCACACCCCAGTTCCTCAGAGACAGAAGCCCCTGCACTTGAGACCCTTCCAGATCTTGCCTTGTATACCTCTTTTTCTGGTTTTCCATCTGTATCCTCTGTAATAAACTTGGACTTGTTAAGTAAGTGCTCTCAGAGTTCTCTACTCTGAGCTGCTCTAGCAAATTAATTGAATCCAAGAAGGAGGTCATGGGAAGTCTGATTTATAGTCAGGTGGTCAGAAGCATAGGTGACAACCTGGACTTGTAACTGGTGTCTGAAGTAGAGGCCTGTCTCGTGGGCTTAAACCCCTAACCTGTGGGATCTGATGCCATCACCAGGTAGGTTTTATCTGAATTGAGTTAAATTTGTGGGACATCCATGCAGTTGATGTTTGCTGAAAATTGGAGAGTTGCTCGGTGACCAGAGGCCCTAGCTTGGGTTTTAAATGGATCACTGTGCTGTGCGGAAAAAGGAGGGGTGGGGAAAAGGGAAGCAAAGACCAGGCAGGAGGCAGATGTTAGGGTGATATGGAGATGTTCTGAGGTAGTATGTGTGGTGGTGGTGGTGGTGGTGGTGTGTGTGTGATAGTTGTTGGATGTTGACAACACTGTGAAGGGACCAATGGCTGGATTTGGTGGATATGACGTATGCAAGAAAGAAGGAGGATGAACTGGGTCCAAGATTACAGCCTGAGCACCTAGCAGCATACAGTTGCCATTACCTTACTGACACCTCCATACCACCTTTTGAGGGAGGTGCAGTAATCAGTCGAAAGCCCAACCTTGGAAGATGGAGAGACCTTATCTTTTATCCTACAAAGTTATACTCTTTTCACTAAGTCACTCATCTGCCAGTCATTCCAGATAGAGTCATTTGAATGTGTTGCCCACCTGTACAGGGAGTCCCTTAGGGACAAGGAGTTGGCCCATCCAAGCTTGCCAGAGTGAGACAAGGCATGGGTTTGGGGAGATGAAGGAGGTAATTAATGGGCTGCCTGCATGGAGCATGTGACTGGGACCTGCACCTTTCCTTCTGGATGTGACAGTGCATGCTGTCTGTAAAAGCACTTGTTCAGAAACAATGGCCGCCGTTGAATGGTGCCGCCTGTGCTGTTGACTTGGGCAGGGCCCTTCCCATGGGAATTCGATCCTCTCAATAATAACCCTGCAAGGGAAAGACATTATACTATGGTCTGAGTGTTTGGGTCCTCCCTAAATTCATATGTCAAAATCCTATCCTCCAGCATGATGGCATTATGAAGCAGGGCCTTTGGGAGGTGATTAGGTCATGAAGGTGGAACCCTCGTGAGTGGGATTAGTGCTCCTCTAAGAGAGACCCAGAGAGCTCCCATGTCCTTTCAACCATGTGAGGCTACAGTGAGAAGGCACTTGTCTATGAACCAGGAAGAAAACTCTCATTACACAGTTAATCTTCTGGGGTCTCCATCTAGGACTTCCAGTATCCAGAACAGTGAGAAATAAACACAGAAGGTACCTGACTTACAATAGTTCATTTTAATGATTTTTTTACTTTACGATGGTGCAAAAGCAACATACATTTGGTAGAAACCATCCTTTGAATTTTGAATTTTGATCTTTTCCTGGGCTAGTGATCTGCAGTATGCTGCTCTCCTGTGATGCGGGGCCATAGTGGGGGCCACGGCTCCTGGTCAGCTATGGGATCATGAGGGTAAACAACCCACATACCCATAATCTGTTCTTCACCTTCAGTACAGCAATCAGCAAATTATATGAGATAGTCTACACTTCTTTATAAATAGGCTTTGTGTAAGATGATTTTGCCCAACTGTAGGCTAATGGAAGTGTTCTGAGCATGTTTAAGGTATGCTAGGCTAGTTATAATGTTCATTAGATTAGGTGTATTAAATGCATTTTTGACTTAAGATATTTTTTTAATGTTTATTTTTGAGAGAGAGAGACAGAACGAGTAGGGGAGGGGCAGAGAGAAAGGGAGAGAGAGAATCCCAAGCAGGCTCTGCATTGTCAGCACAGAGTCCAATGTGGGGCTTGAACTCATGAACTGTGAGATCATGACCTGAGCTGAAGTCAGATGCTCAATCAACTGAGCCACCCGGGTGCCCCTCCATGTAAGATATTTTCAATTTATGATGGGTTTACTGGGATGTAATCTCATCCTAAGTGGGGGAAGATCTGTATTGTTGTTTAGAAGCCACTAGTCTATGGCATCCTATTCCAGCAGTCTGAACAGACCAAGACACTGATGTCATCATGCCATTTTACAAATAAAGGAACTGAGGCTTGTAAACAGAGGACTTGCCCAAGGCCACACCATGGGGAAGGAGTGCAAGGACCTAAACCTAGCTCTCTAGCCCTCAGGTCCCTATCCTTCATAAATGAAGGATGGTCAACTCTGTCTGCTCCTCCAAACCCAGACGGCCCTCATGTTTAAGGCCACTGTCTCCAGGAGCTGGACCAGAACTGGGGTGAGCCCAGCTTGTCCTGGGTCTAGTCAGCAGCATGTTCTTCTGGCACTGAAGAGCTTCTGGAAAAGTAAAAAAGGGTAAGCCCTGCATTGAGAGAATCTTCCCTAAGTTCGATTGGAAAGCCTTGAGACAGGACAAGTAGGGGACCAGGATACCAGAGTCCACAGTGTTCAGTCTGTAAGCAATGATCTCCTCTGAGCCAGGCAACTGCATCTGGAACAGTGTGTGTATCAGTCAGGACACAATATGATGTGGTGACAAACAACCCCCAAATCTCAGTGGTTGAAAACAAAAAGCTTGTGTTTTCCTTCTGCTGTATGTCCGACGTGACCCACAGAGACAGCATCGCCATGTCTTCCAGAAGAGCAGGCAAAGAATGGAGCCAAGCAATGAAACACTGTCACACATCATTTCCACTCAGATTGCATTGCCCACAGCATGTCGCATGGCCACGTGTGATTTTGAGGGAGCAGGAAGTGTGATGTTTCTGTAAAAGAAAGGATGCAGTTACTGTTGCTGATAATGAACTATCCCAAACATAGCAGCTTAGATCATTTTATTATTCTCCTGAGCAGCAGGATTTGGGAAAGACAACAGCGAGGAAAGCTAGAATCTATTCACGGCATCTGGGACCTCACTGGGAGGATTCCAAGCCTGAGGAGAGCCCTGGATTTGGGGCTGGTCTCCTGAAGAGTCGCCTCCTCACATGGTGGTTTGGACTGTTATAAGAAATTTTGATGTGGCCTCTGTGCAGCTTTGGCCTCTCTACAGCATGGTAGTTGCATTTCAAAGCAGAGAGTCCAGGGGTGCCGTGGTGGCTCTGTTGATTAAGTGTCTGACTTTGACTCAGGCCATGATCTCACGATTTGTGAGTTCAAGCCCTGTATCGGGCTCTGTGCTGACGTCTCAAAGACTGAAGCCTGCTTTGGATTCTGTGTCTCCCTCTCTCTCTGCCCCTCCCCTACTCTCTCTCCTGCTTGCTCAATCTCTCCAAAAAATAAATAAACATTAAAAAAAAATTTTTTTTTCAAAGTGAAGAGTCCCGAGAGGGCCAGGCAGAAATTGTCTCATCATTTGTGACCTGGTCTCAGAAGGCAAATAGCATCGCTTACCCCACAATGTCACTCTCCCTGGATTTAGGAGAAGGGGACATAGCCCCTGCCTCTCTGCAGGAGGATGATCAGAGCTGGTTGTACAAAGATCAAAGGTTCAGTCGGTTGGAGATCCCGTTTGTTGCTAACTTTGGAAAATGCAATTCACCCCAGAGGAGAGGTGGAAGACAGGTGAGCAGCGGTGTCTCCAGTGGTAGGGAATATGCACTATGTCCAGACATAGTCTCTGACTTCTCAGCACAGGCAGTTTCCTTGAGGACGATTATGCTTGAAGCTAGCAGGCAGGTCAGAGCAAGATGGCCAGGCTGTGAGCCAGGGTGCAAGTTTTATTCCTGGCTCTGCTGCTCCCCAGTCTCTCAACCCCCTGCGGTAGTACTCAGCCTCCCTGTGGGAGGGATCCTCGTGCCCAAAGTTGTGCTTCTGCCACCCTCTGAAAGGAGGAGGTTTAAGTAAGGATGGGAGATTGGCTGGAACCCCTCCCATGGAAGCACGACTTAGAGGGTGATGGAGGGGGAGAACCAGTGCCTTGGGACACTTCATTCACCATGGAGATAAGGCTGGACCAAGACAGCAGGCCCAGGTTCCCCAGGCAGTGCCAGATGGCAAAGGCCCCAAAAAGGCAGTGTAGTCAGGGGATGAGTGAAGACTTAATGTAGGAGAAGAGGGGACTGAGCCTGAATGTCCCTCCCCATCTGGAGAAGGACCCAGTAAGCACTGTTTGCAGGCACCAGATCCAGGGCTGTCACATGTCCCCTGACTGCCAGAGCAGATAAGGAGCTGTTTCCCCGGCAGTAGCAGCCACAGGAAGCCCAGGGTGGAGCTTGGGAAGACAGGCTCAGTGTCCTCTGCACGCACGTCACCAAACACTTATGTCTTCAGCTCGTTAGTCTGGAATTCTTTCTATTGGGGCAGGCCCTCCCCCTGGGATGTGTAGACTGTTCTGGCTCAGCCAGCAGCAGTAAATGGGGACTTATCCAAACAAGAGATGCGAAAATGTGGAAAAAATACTTTGGAAAATGTTTGCATTGGAAGGACCGGCAAGGGCACTTGTGAATTGTTTTCTTCTTTCAGAGTCGCCCTTACCATAACTTGTTCCAGAAGGACTGATGCACAGGGCGCAGGTCCCTTGGGACGCAGCAGGAAAAGCAGAGGAGAGGAAGGGCGAGCTACACAAAGGCCTTGGGAAACAAGTTGTTTATTGACTTTCTCTCCACAGCTCTGTTGCCAATTCAAACCACCAGTCTCCCTTGACCCTGGAAACGTTCAAGGACAGATATGTCCCTGATTCTTTTAATGTCTTTATGAGTCTGAACCAATGTGGGGCAAGAGCTTTCACTCTGGTCTGGGTAGTGCCGGGTGATGTATTTAAAATCAAGGATCACAATGAAGCTAGGTTTCTGGCCAATAATTAGTAGAACATTAACTCTGGCCCCAGAATTCTTGTCTCCAGACAGAGAAAATGTTGTACTGGTGTTTAAGGCCCATCAAACGGAGGTCTTAGCAGAGACTGGGTGTTTGTGAAGAACAGAAACTTATTTCTCATACTTCTGGAAACTGGAAGTGTGAGATTAGGAAGTCAGACTGCTTGGGTGAAGGTTCTCTTCTGAGCTGCAGACTTCTCATTGGTAGTTTCATGGGCCAGAAGGGAGAAGCTTGAGAGCTCAGTGGGGCCTCTTGTATAAGAACATGAATCCCAGCGGCACCTGGATGGCTCACTCCATTAAGTGTCTGACTCTTGGTTCGGCTCAGGTCATGATCTCATGGTTTCATGAGTCTGAGTCCCTTGTCAGGCTCTACACTGGCAACACGGAATCTTCTTGGAATTCTCTCTCTCCCTCTCTATCTGCCCTTCCCCCACTCATGTTGTCTTTCTCTCAAAAATAAATGAATAAACTAAAAATAAATTTAAAGGGTGAGAATCCCATTCCTGAGGGTGGTGCCCTCATGGCCTAATCCCCTTCCAAAGTCCTCACCTCCTAACACCATCCCACTGGGTGTATGGATTCCAACATGTAAATTCTGGAGGGTGACAGGCACAGACATTCAGGCCAGAGCAAAGGGAGCGAGTAGTGAGCAGGCCATTCTGAGCCTCCTCTCTTCCCGAGTGCCCATGATGTGCAAGCCGGTGGGGATAGTAAAGTCATGGAGGGGATATGGTGCCTGCTCCCAGCTGACCCCATCACATATGCTCCTTCCTTAATAACGGAACCCTCAGGTTCAAGTTTGGCACACAACTATCTAGACCAGTTTTGGCAGTGGTGTGTGAGTGGCAGCATCATGAACAATTTCCATTCCAGGAAATAGCATTAAAAGGAAAAAATGAGCCATTTTTTCCTCTTTCTCCTTCTGCTGACTAGAATGTGGACATGATGACCAGAGCTGGAGCTGTCCCCTTGGACCATGCAGTGATCTAGGAGTTGGGGCCACACACTGCAAAGCATGGGAGAGATAGAGCCTAAACCTCGACATGCAGCAGACTCCATAGCAGACTTTCCTACCTCCCACAATGAGTACACTGCTGCCTCTTTAAAGTCACTACTGTTTTTCGCCCACAGCCAAAGATAGTCCTCTCCCATGCACCACTTGCAGAGTGTTTAGAGTCAATTATGTTTCTCATGTCAAAGGTTAGCCAGTCCTTACAAGTAATCTCGTGAGACTAGAATACCGTAGCTAAGCTAAGGCAATTCAGTGGCAGGATGGCCCTCGTCTTATCAGGGAAGGCTAGTATGGTGACAGCTGCCTGTATCTGGTGCTTAGAGACCTCCTGAAGAGCTTAGGTGTCCGGAGGGAAGATTGAGCATCTTTCCACTTCCTTCTCTTCTCCAAAACCTCTGGAAATGGCAACATCACATAATCCCAGCAGACTTGAGAAGAGGATGAGGACATGGGTAAGTATCAGGGAACTCGTGACTTTAATAGGTTTCAAGAACATAAAAATCGGGCATGATCATATTGATTAAAAAACACCAATGCTGAGGAGACCGCAGCCCACTATGTATGCAGGAGGAAGCCTGGGTAGAAGTGTCAGCCTCCTTGAGCACCTGGAAAAGCTGTGAACTCAGAGTCTGAAGCTGGAGAACAGGAGTGGACCAGGGGCTTTAGTGGTGGGGAGAGAAGAGTTGGTGCAAGGACTGTCCATGGGCAGCAGGGAGAGTTCTCTGCTCACCTCTAACCCCAGGCTCCACCAAGAGCTCAGCAGTGCTGTGTTTGCACTTGAAAATGACCTTGGGAGGAGGCTTAGTATCCACCTGAGTAAAGCCCTCATTAGTTGGATATTTTTGTGGGGGTGAGGAGTCCCGGCACTCTCGAGTGAAGGCTGCCACTACTATGAGTCATCCTCTAAGCAGAACTCAAGCCAGTCTTCTCGGGAAGGGGTGAGGCCTGCTGAGTAAACAGACCGGGAACCACAGACAGAAGCCTTGCCAGCTGTCTATATGCATCAGGCTTGTCTTTCATTTGTACATGTAAACAGGCAACCAAGGAAAACAGTCACCACACGAGAGAAGGACCCCATGAGCAAAAGTAACAGCTGCTATGGGAAGATAGAGATAACAAAGGCAATGAGTAAATCTGAAAGTCATGATTAATAACTCAGAGACTTTTGAGGAGGTATTGCATTCATGAAACAGGAACAGGAAGCTGAAGAAAGGAAAACTTAGGGAACAAGAAAAAGTTCACAGAAATTCAAAATACGATTAGAAGAAGAACTCAGGATAAGGATGGGAAAATGTAGTCAAAGAAACTTCCCGGAACTTCTGTTGGGCAAAAAGACAAAAAAAAATGAAGAAAAAGATGAAGGAAAGTTAAGACATGTGTAGCGTTAGTCCACAGTGACCAAAATGTGTCAGTAGGAGTTCAGAAACAAGGAACAGGACAGAAAGTGGAGGGTGAGTGTATCGGTCCCTATTGCTGCTGTGATGAATTTAGAGACTTGAAACAACAGAAATGTATTACTTTACAGTTACAGACATCAGAAGTCCTGAAGTCCTGAATACAGCAGGGCTGTATTCCTTCTGGAAGTGCTAGGAGTGAATTCATTTCCTTGCTTTTTCCAGTTTTTTTTTTTTTTTAATTTTTTAATGTTTATTTATTTTTGAGAGAGAGAGAGAGAGACAGAGCGTGAGTGGGGGAGGGGTAGAGAGAGAGGGAGACACAAAATCCGAAGCAAGCTCCAGTCTCTGAGCTGTCAGCACAAGGCCTGACGGGGGACTCGAAGTCACAAGTTGTGAGATCATGACCTGAGCTGAAGCTGGATGCTTAACCAACTGAGCCACCCAGGGGCCCCTGCCTTTTCCAGTCTTCTCTGACTCTGATCCTGTAACCTGCCTCTCACAAAAGTCCTTGTGATGACATTGGGCTCGCACAGCTAATCCAGTAAAACCTCCCTGTCTCAAGATCTTAAATTTAATCACATCTGTAAAGTCTCTTTTCCATGTAAGATAACATATTCATAGCATTCCGAGGATTAGGATGTGGACATCTTTGGGGAGGCCATTATTCTGTTGACTATGGTGGGAAATAAAGAAATGATGGGGGAAAATTCCCAGAGCTCTAAGGGGAAGAAGTTTGAAAATTAAAAATTCCTGAGTTACTTTATAGGATGATTGAGAAAATCCAGACGCTCTTTCATGCATATTTAGAAAAATAAGGAGAAAATCCTAAAGGCTTCCTGGAGAGGGAGGGGGCACATGTCACTGGTAGAGGAAGGAGATCAGCAGCATGGTGTGCTAATGAGAAATAGAAGACATCCTTCAAGGCTTGAGGGGAGAGTATTACAACGAAGACATATATATACATGTACTTTTATACAAGAAAAGACATTACAACGAAGACATATATATACATGTACTTTTATACAAGAAAAGACTCTGAAAGTTGACCTCCCATGGACTTATTTTGAAAAAGTATACCTTGAAGTAGACTCTGGCCACAAGAAAATGAGATCGAGAAAAAGAGAGGCACCTGGGAAGCTCAGTCAGTTAAGCATCCGACTTTGGCTCAGGTCATGATCTCGCGGTTTGTGAGTTTGAGCCCCGTGCCAGGCTCTGTGCTGACAGCTCAGAGCCTGGAAGCCTGCTTCAGATTCTATGTCTCTCTCTCTCTCTGCCCCACTGCCACTCATGCTCTCTCTCTCTCTCTTTCTCAAAAATAAAAAAAAGTTTAAAATTTTAGAATAAATAAAAATAAAAATTAGGACTTCCCTAAACTGTGGAACTAAATCAGTCCTATAGTGAGAAGAGATTCTATACTAGCAATACAAAGATGACTCAGTATTAGGAAATCTACTATTAACACTGACCACATTATAAGCTGAAGGAGAAAAATAATTATATGGTTATCTCCATAGATGCCAAGAAAGCCTTTGAAAAATTCAACACCCCTTTATACTTAAAGTCTTGACAAAAAATGAATGGGTTCTTCCTTACCATGATAAATTATATACACTTCAGTCCTCAAGCTTGTGATTTACTCAATGGGAAAACAATAGAGACATTCCTATTAATCAGGAACAAGGCAAGAGTACTTTATATTTCTGCTATTAATGAACACATTAGATATGCAATCAGATAAAACAATTGGAGGGATAAAAATTGAAAACGGAGTAGAACTACCTCTACTTGCAGATGACAAGACAGTATACCTGGAAAACCCCAGAGAAATGTTGGGAAAAGCACCTCAAAGATAAAAGAAAAGGTGTAAAATTAGCACATAGAAATTAATAGACTCCTAGGTTACATACAACACATAATTCATAAAAATAAAGTTAGAAGTTGAAATGAATCCTATCAGATACTCACAAGGAAGACTGGGGAGACTCCTGAGAAGAGTTCCTAGTGGTGCTGGGCCACTTCTTCCCTATCCTCCCCACCTCCTCCCTACCTCACCCCCTCCCCCAACCCCTTCCCCTTCCCTAACCCCTCCCCAATGAGATGAAAAGTTTTAAATTGCAAGAATGGAGGATGGCAGCAGTGTCATTCTTCCAGTATTGAAGAAAGTACTGATTACAGCTGGGGAAGGGAAGAGAAACAAACACTCTGCCCCTTGGGAAAGGGCAGGAAACATGTGGGCCCAGAACTACAGCTGGAGGAGGTACATCCACAAGTCCCAAGGACCCAATGCCTGCTTAGGACTGAGGCTTAATAAGAATGTTGGATAATATCCTAATACATCCTACCTCCCCCTCCCAGTTAAGAAACGCCAAGTGAAAGTAACAGTGGAATACTACTGAGGAAGCCGCCCCAAGAGGCAGAGGCCTCTGAAGCGCAGTACTGAAAATTCAATGTTGAGGATGGAGCAGACAGTGAAGCCAAACCTCAGCAAAACAGCCCTCACTCTAAACACAAGGTATCATTAGAAGAATTTAAAACCTATTATGCCATGAGGGCAACAATGGCAACAGTAAACCTCAAACCCAGCCCAACTCCTGACTAAATTAATAGAACCCCTAGCAGAAGCTCCTAGCAGAAGGAAAGGTATGCTCCTTTCCAAGCATAAAAAGTATTTATCTCAGCCTCTACCGGGTAATGTCTGTATTTTAACAAAAAAATACGAACCATATGGAAAAGCAAGAAAAAAAAATACAATCCCAAGAGTGAAAGCAATCAACAGACCAAATAGATATGATGAAGATGTTGGAACTATCCCATAAGGAATTTAAAATAACAATGATTAATATGTTAAAGGTTCTTAAGGAAAAACTAGCCACACTCAAGATCAGATGGATAATTTTAGCAGAGAAATGAAAACTATGTGTAAGAATGGGTGGAAATACTAGAAATGAAAAACACAGTAACAAAAATGAAGAATGGCTTCAACTGGCTCATCAGTAGAGGAGATACAGCCGAGATAAGAATCAAGACGAAGTTTAAAGTAAGTCAATAAAAAATATAAAGAGAAAACAAGAAGAACAAAACAAAATGAAGCAGTGCATCAAGAACTGTGGGACAATACCAACTGGTCTAATGTATATTAATGAAATCCTAAAAGAAAAAGAGAAAGAGAATAGGAGAGAAGAAATATTTGAAAAATATTGGTTGATATTTTCCCAAAATTAATGACAGATACCAAACCATAGATTCAAGAAGCTTAGAGATACCAAATAAGTTAAAAGAAAGAAAGAAAGAAAGAAAAAAAGAAAGAAAGAAAGAAAGAAAGAAAGAAAGAAGAAAAAAGAAAGCAAGCAGGCAAAATGGAAGAGAAAGATAGGGAAAAGGGAAGGGAAGGGAAGGGAAAGGAAGGAAGGGAAGGGAAAGGAAGGGAAGGGAAGGGAAGGGAAGGGAAGGGAAGGAAAGAAAGGAAAGGAAAGGAAAGGAAAGGAAAGGAAAGGAAAGGAAGGAAGGAAAGGAAAGGAAAGGAAAGGAAAGGAAAGGCAAGGCAAGAAAAAGAAATAAAGCCATTGTTGTACATGTCATATTGAAATTGTTGAAAACGAAGAAAAAAAACCTTCCAATAAAGAAAATTTCATACTCAGATGTGCTTGTTGATGAATTCTACTAAATATTTAAGGAAGAAATAATACCAATTCTACATGATGTCTTTCAGAAAGCCAATTAAGAAGCAATATTTCACAACTCATTTTATGAGTCCAGTATTATGCTGATACCACATTGAGACAGAAGCAGTGCAAGAGGAAACTACAGGCTGATATCCCTCATGATTATGGCGATAATAATCATCAATAAAATGTTAATGAATTGAATCCAGCATGTATAAAGACAACAATACATCACAACCTAGGGGAGTTTATACCGAAATGCAGAGCAGGATCTACATTTGAGGTTCGGTCAGTATAATTCACCTTATTAACAAGCTTTTTAAAAAAGGAAAACAAATAAATAAATAAATAAATAAATAAATAAATAAATAAATAAATAAATAAAAAAGAAAACCATATGATCGACTCGATTAAAGTATAAGAAGTACTTCCTAGTATGCAGCATCCATTTATGATAAAAAGAAAAAAAATTTTTTCAGTAAATGAAGAATAAATAGGGTCTTTCTTAACATGAAAAACAGCATGTACAAAAACAAACAAACAAATGAACCAAACAGCCCAAAGCTAGCACATATTTAATTGTGAAAAACTGAATGCATCTAACCTAGGATCAAAACCAAAGCAATGTTGTGTTCCCTTTCTACTTTTATTCAATATTGCACTGGAGGTCCCAGCCACTGTACTATGGCAACAATAACGAAAACAAGATCAACAAAATAAAAGAAAAAGAAAAAGAAAAAAAGAAAAGAAAAGAAATATAGGCTGGAAAGGAAGAATTTGCCTTTATCTGCAGATGAATGACTGAATATGTAGAGAAATTCAAAGAACCTACAAAAAAAAAAATCCCAAAACCTTCTAGAATTAATATAGGAGTTTAGCTAGGGTATAAGATATAAATTCAATATACAAATCAGTTACATTTCTGTATTGTATGTGATTGTATTTCAATTGTATTGTATACTAGCATTGTACACTTGGAACTAAATTTTTTCCAAGTTACCATTTCAAAAAGCACAAAAAAATGAAGTGTTTAGGTATAAATGTGCCTGAATATATGCATGATTTGAATATTGAAAACTTCAGAATATTGATGAAATAAGTCAATAAAGACCTAAATGGAGAGTTATACCATGTTTATGGATTAGAAGATTCAACAATGTTAAGCTTGCAATTCTCAAGAAATTTGTTTATAAGTTTGGTGAAATCCCAATTAAACTCTCAACAGGTTTTTTTTTATAGATATTGGCAAATATATTCTAAAATTAAATATAAAGAAACTAGATTTGGCAACACAGCTTTTTAAAATAAAGCAGGATTGAAAGAATTCTATTACATGAATGCAAGACTTATTTTAATGACATAGTAATTAAAACAGTATAGTATTGGAATAAAGGTTAAAAAAAATAGATCAATGTAATAGAATAGATAGTCCAAAAATAAGCCCATGTGTATTGGGGTCAAATTTAGTAACATATAAAAAGAATTATATGCCCAAGACCAAATGAGATTTATTTTGGGGATGCAAAGTTGGTTTAATGTCTGAAAATTAATGAATATAATGCATCAAATTAATTAACTAAAAAACAAAAGTCACATGAACATCTCAAAAATCATATGCCAAAATTCTACACCCTTTCATGAATAAAATATCCAATGAACTAAGAACAGAAGGGAACTTCCTCAACCTGATAAAGGCATATGACACACCCGTAGCTAGCATCATACTTAATAGTTAAAGACTGGATACTTTTCCCCTATGATTAGGAACAAAACAAGGAAATCTGCTCTAGGCACTTCTATTCAATATTGTAGTGGAGGTTCTAGCCAGGAAAATTAAGCAAGGAAAAGAAATAAAAGGCATCTAATTTGAAAAGGAAGAAGTAAAATTATCTCTGCAGATGGCATGATCTTTTATGTAAAAAATCCTAAAGATTCCACATGCACACAAAATAGACACCCTTTAGAACAAATTAATGAATTCGGCAAAGCAGCATGGTACAAAACCAACACGTACCAATCAGCTGTATTTCTATATGCTAAAAATGAACAATCCAAAAAGGAAACAAAGAAAACAATCTCATTTACATTAGCCTCAAAAATAATGAAATACTTAACCAAGGAGATGAAAGACTTGCACACTAAAAACTATAAAACATTATTTAAAGAAATCAGAAAATGAATAAATGGGAAGACATCCTATATTCATGGATTGGAAGACTTACTATTGTTAAAATGTCCATTTTAATAATCTACAGACTGTTAAATTCACTCGAGGCATTCTACAGTTTCATTGCAAATACTATCAAAATCTTGATGCAGTTGACCTCAAAATTCTTATTTCAGAAACAGAATCCTAAAATTCATATGGAATCTCTAAAGACTCTTGAATAGCAAAAACACTATTGAGCAATAAAAACAAAGTTGGAGGTCTCATACTTCCTGATTTCAAAACATTACAAAGCCACAGAAATCAAAACATTACGGTATTGGCATGAAGACAGACATATAGACAAATGGAACACTGTGGGGATCTCCCAAGTAAACCTTCATGTATGTGGTCAAGTGATCTCTGTTACACACAATGGGGGAAGGGATAATCTGTTCAACAAATTGTGTTGGGAAAACTGGATATCCACATGCAAAGAATGAATGTGGACCTTTACCTCACACCATATACAAAAATTAACTAGAAATGAATTACATACCTAAATGTAAGATTAGGTAAAGTTGTAAAACTATACAACTAACTCCTGGAAAAAAATTTGGGGGGGAAACTTCATGACATTGGATTTGGTAATGATTTATTGGATATGATGCCAAAAGCATAGACAACAAAAGCAAAAGTAGAAAAACGGGACTGCATCAAACTTAGAAAATTCTGCACAACAAAGGGAAAAAAGTCAATGGAATGAAATGACAACCTAAGGAACGGCATCACTAACCATCAGGAAAATTCAAATAAAAACCACAATGAGACATGTTAGGATGGCCACTATCAAGAAAACAGAAAAAACAAGTGTTGGTAGGGATATGGATAAATTGGAACCCTTGTGCACTGTTGATGGGAATGTAAAATGGTGCAGCCACTGTGGAAAATGGTACCGTGGTTCCTCAAAAAATTAAAAAAAGAATGATCTTATTACCATATAATCCAACAATCTCACTCCGGGATATATCCAAAGGAATTGAAAACAGGATCTGAAAGAGGTATTTGCACACCCACATTTATTGCAGTATATTATTCACAATAGCCAAGGGTTGGAAGCAACCTAAATGTCCACTGAGAGATACATAATAAGGAAAAATGTGGTATATAGGGCGCCTGGGTGGCTCAGTCAGTTAAGCATCTGACTCTTGGTTTCGGCTCAGGTCATGATCTCACAATTCCTGAATTCCAGTCCCACTGATACATGAAGCCTGCTTGGGATTCTCTCTTTCCTCTCTCTCTCTGTCCCTCCTCCACTTGCTTTCTCTCTCTCTCTCTCTCTCAAAATTAATAAATAAACATTAAAAAAAAGAAAATGTGGTATATACATACAAGGGAATATTATTGTCTTAAAAAAAAGCAAATCCTGTCATATACTACAACGTGGATGAAACTTGAGAACATGCTAAGTGAAATAAGCTAGTCACAAAAAGACAAATACTATATAATTTCATTATATGAGACATATGTAGGTTGCTGAACAATGTGAATGAACCTAACGTCACTGAATTGTACACTTTAAAATGACATAAATGGTAAATTTTATGTTATGTATATTTTAATGCAATATTTATTTATTTACTTACTTATTTATATAGAGAAAGAACTTAGAGGAGGAACAGAGAGAGAGAGGGAAAGAGAGAATCCCAGGCAGGTTCTGTATTGTTGGTGCAGAATCTGATTCAGGGCTCGATCCCAAGAACCATGAGATCATGACCTCAGCCGAAATCAAGAATTGGATACTTAACTGACTGAGTCACTAGGGGCCCCTATTTTAACAAAATTTTTAAAAAGTTGAAAACCAAACAAGATAGCTGCAGAAGAAAATGGAAAAGAATAACTTCATGATCTTGGCTTAGAGAAAGGTCTCTTAAACCAGATCCAAAAACCACTAATGGTAAAGGAAATGCTGAATTATTTTAATTCATTAGAATTAAGAAACTTTTCTTTATCAAATGATACTATTAAGAGAGCAAAACATGAAGTCAGAGAGTGGAAGAAGATATTTGCGATATATAGAACTGGCAAAAGGCTCGTAGCCAGAATATATAAAGTATACCTAAAAAATCAATAAGAAAAGAAAAAGCAGGGAGTAAAATGAAAAAATGGGCAAAATGTGTGAACAGGCACTTCAAAAGAGAGGATATCCAAATGGACAGTAAACAAATAAATGTTCCTTCACCATGCAAATTAAAACCACAGTGAGCTAGCTCTATACACCAACAAGACTGATAGTACCAGATGTTGGTAAATATGTGAAGTCTCAGGAACTTGTAACATTGCCAGAGGTATAATCACTTTGGAGAACGTATGTTGGTGTCTCCTAAAGCTGAAGATTTGCATACCCACGAGCCTGCAATTCCACTAGGGTCTACATACCTACTAGTATGTACGTATTTTGCAGCCAAATGCACACACAAATATGCTCTTAGCAATATTTGATCATAGCACCTGCTGTGGACTCACTGTTTTCGTACCCCAAATCCAGATGTTAAAACCCTAATTCCCAATGTGATAGTATTTGGAGGTGATTAGGTCATGAGAGTGGAGCCCTCATGTGGGATTAGTACCTTTATACAAAATGAAAGAAGATCTTGCTTTTCCTCCCTCTTCCTCCCTTTGCCATGTGAGGACACAGGGAAAAGACACCCATCTATAAATTAGGAAGACGGCTTTCACCAGAACCCGAACACATTGGCACCCTGGTCCCAGACTTCCCACCTTCAAAAGTGTGCGAATAAGCGTTTGAGCCACTCAGTCTATAGTATTTAAGTAGCTGGATCTACCATACACACTCTGGATGATTCCACTGATATACATTTCACAGACATGAAGATCTCACCCTCACTATTTAAGCATTGCCTCTGTGGCAAACTACAATTCAGGTTCAAGTATTAATCTTCCTGGGAATGCCAGATGGCAGAAATCTGAGGAGGGGGCTGGGATTAGGATGCATCTGATCTGAGTGGTAGTTACAAAGGGATTTGCTTTGCAATAAGTTAATAAATATATTCTAAACATTTTCTGGATACATATTATATTTCATGATAAGGAGGAAAAATAGAGAGAAAAGAAGACTGAGATTAGAGCAAGTATGAAAACCTTTTCATGCACTTTTGCTGAAAAAGAAACGTTCCTGGAGGATGTGGAAGTGAGATTTTTTTCCCCCTTGGCTCTTTTCTGTATTTAATAACCTTCTGTCCCACTCCCGCCCTTTGTCCTCGTGCTCTTGTGAGGAGCTTATGCTCTGATGAGGAAGATGGGCTGCTTCCCAGGCAGACGCGGCCTCTGACCTTCTCAAGGCCACCTGGACCAGACCTGGTTCCCTTTAGGGGATGTGTTTTCCTGCTGCTTTGTATGCGAGGTCATTGTAATTGGCTGCCAACTATTGTGACTTTTACCATATTGATGCTTGATATTTTTTTATTCTTGCAAAAATTCTTGAGCTCATTTCTGCGATGCAATTACAGAAATGACTTACTTAGAAGTCATTTGACCTTTCTCAGTCTTGTTTTTATGATGTGTCGGGTGGGTTTGGAGCAGTGCTCAGTCTAGGCTAATCTCTGAATACTCTATCCCATGCCTAGTGAGTCCTGAGGTTCCAGTCTGGCTGGTGAGAACCTTGGGGGGAACCAGGCACAGCTCTCTATTCTCTTAGGGTGGGCTTCACAGGTTTGTGCTGAATTCTTGAGCAGACCTCCTGCAGATCGCCAGGGCTCTCTCTTGACAGCAGTCTCTTTTCAGTTATCTGTCCTGAGCACTCTAGTTGCCTTGTCTCCCTGGACTTCTAGCCCTGTCTCCTGAACTCAGGAAGTCCTCTCTATTCTGCCGGGTTCCCCTATCTGCTCTGCACTCCTGAATGCTCTCAGGCAGAGAGTGGCCTACAGCAGGGCTTACCTCATCTCTTTTCCACATCCTAGGGACCACTGTTCTTCCTCGCCTGACATCCTATTGCTCACCTAGCTTGTCTGGTTGTGTTATAACTTCAGGATGGAGGATAAATCTGGCCTCTGCTCCTCCACCCTGGGTGAGAGGGAAAGACAGAGAGCATTGATTTAAAAGTGGAGATAATGACAACACAGTCTGATGACAGGAGTGATCTGGTAGGAATGAAAAATTGATAAAGCAGAGGAGGGAGCACCAGGGAGCAATGTCCCTGAGTGGACAGTGGGGGAAATGAGTGCCCCAGTGGAGGATGGGTTATATTCCAAGGAGAGACCTCCTGCTCTTGAGATAAGAAAGAAGGCTCTGGATCCAGAGCAGGCAGGAAGAGGCCTCAGAATTTCTGTCTGCTCCCTCTCACTTGTCAGAAACAAGGAGGCCTGAGGGGAGAGGAGATGGCCAGGAGAGTGGGGAGATAGTGGACCAGGGGATCCTGCATTGATGCCCAGCAGCATGGACGCCAAGAAGGCCCAAGTAGTGGGGGCCACGTGAGCTCTAGACTGCTCTGAGTTTCAGGTCTCAGGCTGCTGCACATGCCCAGGGCAGTGATCAGGGTAGGTGAGCAATGGAAACATGATCCTCTGGGTTTACCCCATTGAGATTCACCTTCATAACACTTCTGTCAAAGGCGCTCCTCTTCTCAGGCTCCGATGCTGGGTGAATCTGTCTGTCCAGGCCAGACCTACTGGTCTTCTTGGGCCTGGCACCCTCAGGGCCTTGGTCCTGCAGGCCTCTCTGTTTACCTGGCCTGAGAATAGTTCATTTGTTTGGGAAAAACCAGAAACCCTCAGCTAGAATCTCTGTCCTGAAATTCTCAATAACATTGTGTCTGGATTGAGGAACAGGAGCCTCTGCCTGGAAAATCAAAGTGACCCCCAGCAACCATGCCATCAGCATCAGTAGAACATCACGTGAACAGTTTGGGCTGCTCTACTTCTCTCTCTTTCTCTCTATACTTCCTTAGAGGGCTGGTAGAAGCCAGAGAACAGCCCCTACGGGCATCTGGCCTCACTGCTGGCAGTGGCCTGGCTTCTTGTGACTCAATACTTCCATGATCTGGGACAGAGCCCAGCCTGTGAACCAGCCTCTCTTCTCCCTGGACTGATGTATTGAGGCCACCTGTCTCCTTAGACCACTAAAGGGCCCGGTCATCCCTTGCCAGGCCAACACTGAGGTCTTCTCAAGGTCTCCCTCTGCCTGAGCACAATGCAGGACTGTGGGATGTCCCCCTTTCCTTCTTCCCTCATCCAGCCTGTGAGCTCAGACTGCAGAGACTTTGGAAGTCCCCATGAATGTCGACTCAAAGACACGCCCACACTGGGCGCTCAGCCTCAAAGGTCTTTCTGAGCCCTTGGTCTGGATGCAAACCTGCCCCTGTGTGGTTGGATGAGGATAGACTCCCGCTGATGTCCTGGGCTCCGAGCAGTGGAAGCTGGCCTCTGGCCAGTCCCTGGCAGCCTCGGCATGGCCACCCGCTTTACTGTTCCTGTCCTTTGGGCAGCGTTGCTTTTTGCCACGCTCTAGCTCTCAGGAGATACAGCCCCTTACATTCTTTTTTGAGCATCTGCTGTATACTGGAAAGATTCTGTAGAGGGAAAATGGAAGAAGAATTGACCAGTCCTACTCCAGAGAGATTACCATGAGCAAAGGATAAAAACCTGCTATCATCATGACGCTGGGTATATGCAGTGCCCATGACGCTGGCAGAGCTGGTGGTAGTGTGTGCCAGGCTCACACTTCACAGTCATGATCTTGTCTCAGCTGGTAGCTCTGATTATCCCCATTCTCCAGATGGTGGAAGGAGGCACAGTGATCTAATGGGCTTGCTCAGGCTCACATAGGTGGACATGTAGCCACTGACATGGTAAAATACCGGATCAGTGACAGCAAGGGAAAGGCTGAGAAGGCACACAGAGGAGGCGGCATTGAGCTAGGCTCTGGGGATGAGCAGGACACGGAGGAGGACAGGAAGGCAGGACTGACCAAAGGCAGCACAGACCGAGGAAGGTACAAATCAGGGAGCTTGCCGCTGACTGAGCCTGAACTTGGGGGTGGAGGGGTTGAAAAGCAGAGGAGGCCACTGGCTGGGGCAGGACTGGGTCCTTTGGGTAAGCCATCAAGCGTCACAGGAGTGTGGAAGGGCTTTGGAGTTAGGGGAGTGACTTGCTCAGAGTTACCCTGGTTCCACAGGGCTGTCTCTGCAGGGGCCTGAAGCTGGTTATAACCAGAAATCAAAAACAGGTTTGCTGGTGAGTCAGTAGCTGGGAACACACAGAGTAACAGGCTTCTCCCCCCCAGCCCTGCAGACCGGGCAGCCGCCCACGCCTCCCTGCCCCGGACCACAACACTGGCCACGCCGACCAGCGGTGGCGGTCTTCGCTGGCCTGCCTTGTTCCAAACCAAACGCCATCCAGCAGCAGCCCACAGGGTGCCTTCCTGCACGGGGTCCACCCTCACTGTTGTGTCTAGACAGCAGACGCTACGGTCCTGTAGGGGGTCAGGGCAGGGGGGTACTGGCCAAAGATACGTCTGAAATCTCGTTCAAAACCACAGTCAGGGCGGGCTTGTCGGAAAATATGCCTTTCCTTGAGACATCGAAGCTCTGCCTCTTTGAATCACCCAGGCCACTTCCTTCCTGTGTATATCTTACGCACGCTGAGGGACGGGGCGGGTTTGTGTGCATGTTGTTGCTTCTTTTAAGTTTCACGTCCACATTTTGTTCCTTTGTGAGTTGTAGGTTAGAGGGTGGGGCTAGTTCTAAGAGGCCTTTGTCACTGGAAAGGCCACTGGGGACGCCTTGGGTTTTCTCTGAAAGTTAGAAACCTCCGGAGGTTTCTAAGAAGGAAGAGTCTCTTCAGGGCCACCCTGAGCACGCCTTGCTGTGATACTAAGCTTAATCTCAAAACGGCCTCCGGAGGCACACAATTCAGATAAGGGACATGAGGGACTAGAGAAGGTGGGATACTTGCCAAGGTTTTCAACCTTCCAAGTCCAAGCTCTTTCCTGGATGTCAGGCAATGCGGATATGCCACTCAATGCCTGTGGCAGGTGAGGGACACAGTCTCCACCGCTTGACCGTCAGAGCCTAAAAATGTCTGTCGCCCATTTCCTGAAGAAGTCAAGGGAACTTTGGCTTGTTAGTTTTTCTTTCTTTTTAGATAAACAGAATGCAGGAGTTTCTCAAACTTCTTTGGCTGTGACTCAGAGATGGTACAACTTTCATAGTAACATGTATACACATACGTTTACACATGTATGTGTATATGCATGTACATGTATATACACATATATACATATATCTATAAGAAGATACAATTTTCATCAAAGCATTCATCCTATGTGTGACACACTCACCCCACATGTGATGCACTCAACATTTTTCTGCATATGTGTGCATCCATGCATAGACATACATACATGTATATGTACATGTATGTCTGATACCATTTTTACAAAACAACTCTCAACTTAAGTGTGACACATTCTGTGTAACACGCTTCCATTTTCTATTGGTCACCTCCCACTAAGCTTACGGCCACACATTAGTGGGTCACAATCTGATGTTTGGCAAATGCTGAAAAAAAAAGGAGTTGTGTTTGTGAGACCCCCACCAGGCAGGCACCAGTTTAGAACTTGGCCGACTGTGTTTATCAGACACCTCATGTGGCTGGAAGCACAGAACTTGGAGGTGTTTGTGTCTAATTCTTGCAGGGAATTCAGACCCAGAGGCCCCTCCCACTCCCTAGGCCAGAACTTTGTGGGGCTGTAACCAGGTGAGAGGAGTTCAAGGTGGTGCAGTGTCGGTCAATTCCCCCAGGCACCTGCCAGACTGGAGTGTGAGACTCAGGAGGCTCATTTCAGAGAGGCGTGGCCAAGAGC
Source organism: Paguma larvata (assembly GCA_030068075.1). Lineage (NCBI taxonomy): Eukaryota > Metazoa > Chordata > Mammalia > Carnivora > Viverridae > Paguma > Paguma larvata. Next base: position 120,749,583 of record CM057827.1, on the reverse strand, counting down.
AGCTGCCGCTCTATGTGTCTGTGGGGTCCCTTTATTTCACCTCAGGTGAGAATGTTACCAGTCTGGGAGAGAACCCGAGGAGCCCTTTTTATTTATTTATTTATTTATTTAATATATATACCTGTATTGTTTAATAGAGAGAACATATATTCTAAATACATATAAAAGGACTAGGAAGACATATACATGCTTTTCAAAGGCAGTATTATGGGTGATTTTCATTTTTTTAATAGTTTATTTTCAAATTGGTTTACATATAACACCCACTGTTCATCCCAACACGTGCCCTCTTTAATGCCCGTCACCCACTCTCCCCCCTCCCTTACCCCCCTTACCCTCAGTTTGTTCTTCGAAAAGCCCTTTTTAATGGTCACTACCCCTGCAGGGCACTTTGAGCAGTGATGGGGCTAAACACCCAGTCTCCGCCCTCCCGGAGCTGGGCCTGCCCAGGCTGCAGGGACTAGACCTTCAAGCTGCTGCAGGCTATACCTCCTGGCGGATTGTGCAATTACAATGGGGACGGAGGTGCAGGTAGGCACTGAGTACAGGCTGCCAGCCCAGCCAGGCCAGCCATGTGGGTCACCAGCCCTGGTTCCCAGGGGCATCGGTAGTAGGAGTAGCATGAGCCTTTCTTTACATGGATTGTGGGCAAGGGCAAGAGGAGGTGAAAGTTTATCATCTTTCCGTGGAGAGATGGTCACAGGACCAGGTTAGAGATATACCTCAGCACTTTAATACCCCCAGGGCTGCTGTGAAGTTCCACACACCATTGCCCAGAGTAGATGCTTGGCATGAGAAAGAATCTTGGACTGCTGGTCTGGGGGTGCCTGGCAGGTGACCGGGGTAGGGAATGTGGGTGGGGCAGCTAGGTGCCTCTTCTCCATCTTGCTTCTCTAGCTTGAGGTTTGCCTTGGCTGCCCCTGCAGCCATGCACAGTCCCCCCAGGGAGGAGTGGGGTGCTGCTGGCCTCAGGGCTGCTTTAGAACCTGAGTTATCTGTGGGATGGAGCAGGCAGGAGTACACCCCAGGACACAGCTGGCAAGAGGTAAGCTCTGGGATCCCCCATTCACCTTAGCCGCTCTCCCTGTAATGGCTTCCTCCCACTACTGTTGTCAGGTTTAGTAAATAAAAATACAGCTATATTTGATTTTCAAAGAAACAATGAATAAAGTTTTAGTATAGGATGTTTCAAACATTCCCTGGGTGTTCTTCTTTGATCTGGCAATACTACCTCCTAGACCCTGAACTGTGTGGTTGGGCCTTTCAACCTGAAGTCTGCAGGGGCTGGGGGCTGAGGCTGCAAGTCTGGGGGCAGCCGGGATAGGCCACCAGGCAGCAGAGCCCATGTGCAGAACACAGCCGTGGGAAGGCCAACCCAGAGAAGCCAGACCCTACAGGCCTGGAGAGAGAAGCTGTGTGTGATCCAGAGGGCCTGGGAACCCTCACACGGGTACGCCATGATTTCCTGTGGCCTTCTAGGAAATACCCTACACCCAAGCTCACTTGAGAAGGTCTCTGTTCCCCAAACCCTGTTTCTCACTAGCACTCTGGGCCTGTAGTAGGGCACTGGTCATCGGGTGCTCTCCACAGGGGAGCAGAAGAGGTTCACACAGTTCATCCCTGTGCACCCCACACTAGAGAAGATGGGGCTCTCTAGTCATCCTAGAAGCACCTCATTCTGTCACATCCTGACCTCTAGAACCTCAGGACATGAGATTGAGGGAAAGGGGAAGATTGAGCACAAGAGGGAAATCCCACGGATAGACACACCTCTAATAGAAAGGTCTATGTCTTTCCTGCTCCCGCACCAGGGCCAGCTCACCTGCGTTTTTCACTAACAGGTTGGCTTTAGAGAAAAGGAGACCCCTCAAATTCCAGTCTCTGCAGAAGGAGGGACTCTAGTGGTACAGCCCAGTTTAAAAGAATTCTGTGTTGGGGTTTGCAGACAAAGGCCACTTAATGATTGTATTATTCAGGATTTTTTTCCATTTGTAATTGCTTGAAGGTACAGTCCAAATTTAGCTGCAACAGAAAAAGGGAATTTATTGACTTGTAACTAAGTTGTTAGCTTCAGGCATAGTTGGATCCAGGATCTCAAATTGTGTCTATCCACAGTCTATCTGAGTTTCAATCTCTGTCTCTCTGGGTCTCTCTCTCTCACACTCTCCATAATTCTGTTCTGTTTTCCCCCCTTTCTGGCTTCTCCCTCAGGCCAGCTCCTCCCACTTAGTGGCAAGCTGATGATCAACATCTCCAAGTTTAGACAAGCTGGAGCTTTTACAGCAGAGAGCTCAAGACAAAGTCCTTGAGGCAGCTCTGAATGCTCTTCCCCTGAGGTTATGTGCCCAGCCCTGGACTGATTCCTGTGGCTGGGAGGCAGAGCTCTGGTCAGCCCTGAGTCATGTGCCTACTCCTGTGAGGGGAGGAAGTCCATATACCAATGGGGAAGGGGAAGTTTCGAGGACAGCTATGAACCTTTGCAGTTCACTCTCACGCTAAATCCTTTACTTACCACCCTAGTGCGTGGATTTTGAATAGGGACCTCGCAGAGAGAGAGGTGGTTTGTTTGAGGGTGGATTCAGCGAATCTTTCACAGAAAACTTTGTTAATGTGACTTCTAAGACAATTACAAGGCTGTGTAATTATTCAATTGATGCCGACTTGGGCAGCTTGTTACTTGGGTAACAAGCCAGCCTCCTACCAACACAGAGTGGAGGCAGGGCTGGCCCTTGGGGCTCAAGTCCTTTGGTACTGGAGACTCCTAACACTGACCCCTGTTGGTGGTTCTCCTGGCCTTCCGGGCCTGTGGGAGATGATACCTCTGGTCCTTCACAGTTAGTGGAGTCCCATGACTGGGTCTCGCATTGCGTTGTGAGCAGAAGGGTCATCTGTCACGTTCAAGGGGAGGCATTTTCTGTCAGTTCAATTCTCCAGGCCTCTCTTCTCCACCATGACGACCAGGTAGGAGGTCGCCGGTGGAGAAAGAGCCACAGAACGAGTGTAGCTTGGATAGCCAACTGCCATCTGGACCATAACTTTTCGGAGGGTTGCCGGGATCTGAAGTGTCCCATGTGTGAGAGAGAAATAGACCTCTACTGTACGCAGAACTTAAGATTTGGGGCAGTTTGTTGGGGCAGCATATGGTGGCCTCTACTGACAAATACACCTTAGTGGTCTCTTGGCAATTTTCAGGCCTTGCCTTGCAGCTAGATGGCCCTGGTAGATACATCATTTCAGTGTCTTGGGATCCACACCCCTGCCTTCCTTCTCTATCAAACATTCCTGGGCTGGCTGATGGAGGTGCTAATTGGAGTTAATGGCTGATGTGGGTTAATGTTGCCCAGCATTCCCTTTTCCTTAAACTATAACCAAACCGAGCCTCCTCCAAGGGTCCTCTCCCCTGGACATTCGCGGCGGTGTTCCCTGCACAGGCCTTCTCCCCGGTTGCACACGGGCAGCCTGCCTCGTCCCGCGTGCTCCGGGGCTTGTATCTGCGCACGTTCCCACTTCAGCAGATCTTCAATGCTTTCTAAGTCACAGGGGCCTGAGACTCCGCCTCTCGCCCCGCCCCTGTCTTTGTCGGGGAAGCCAGAACGGCTGGGGACACCCTGAGCCCCACGGCCACGCAGCCGCTCCTCTGGCGGCATTTGCTGCCGCCTGGCAGGCAGCGGGAGCGGGCGGCCTGGGCTAACCCGAGTGGCCTTTCACTGTCCGGGGAAGCGGGAACCGCCCGGCGGAACGAGCGGAAAGCGCGAGTCACAGCGAGAGCGGCGGCGAGGTCACGGTGACCTGCCAGGGAGGGCGGCGCCTTCAGGCCTACCCGGAGACGCCCGCGCCCCGCGCCCTGCGCCCAGCTCTCCGCGCTGGTGCCCGTGCCGGAGCCACCAACGCCACCCGGGCTCCGCGGTCCTCGTACGCACTTCCCGCCGCGCACCCGGCCTCGACATGACCCAGAACCTATTTTTAAGCCTGGAGGTTGGCTGGAGACCAGTTTTACAAAGAAGGCCTTTAATTTTAAAAAGAGATGCATGAATGAAAGAAAAAGCAGGGGACATTAGCGAAGGCACTAGTCATTTAGTCATTGGCCACATAAACACGTATCTTTTCAATGGCTCCAAGGACAGGGCGTCTAATCGACAAGTAATACCACTGGCTGAATACTTCACCGTCCTGGGAGAGGCGCTGGTGATGAGGATGGCCTCTACTGCTTACTGCTTGGACACCTACTATGTGCAAGGCGCTTTGCCAACCACAGTACATCCACCCTCTATCCTGACAGCAACCGCAGGAATATAGTTATTATCCTAACGACATCTTTTTAAATTGAAATATAAGGGATGTCAGCCTTATGTCCTAGGGTATTAGGAAACTTAGACTTGTCTTCAATTTCATCCTTAATAGACTTTCCCAGTCACTATGGCTGTGACTGGGAAACCACTCCAAAGCTTAGTGGCTTAACAATGACATTTATTTTGCTTATGAATCTGCAGTTCCCTGGGAGCTCAGCAGGGAGCGCTGGTTGATAGAACTCACCTGCCCAGAACCTTTCTCTGCCTGGCTACCTAGGGCTGGCTCTTGGGGCTCACGCTGGCTGCCAGGACCTGCAAAATCTCTCTGTGTTGGCTCATTCTGTGCCCCAACACTGGAAGGGGTTGGGATCAGGAGGCTGAGATCCACAAAGAACAAAGGACCAAATCCAAGTCGTCCAAAATTAGTTAAATTAGTTGGAAGGCAGACTCACAAAGGGGACAAATTGGTACCAGGGGCTTCTTAACAACATGCTCACATTGGCATTTTGTTCATGGGACCCAGGCTACAGTGTTCTGATTTACATTCAGCCTCAAACAACCCCAGCTAGTCCCCAGGGCTGGAGGAAGAGGTGAGGCTCAAAGCCACCCACCCCAAAACTGCCTATAGAATGATGAGTCTTTCCATAGAACAGACCTGACTTTTGTTTACCTAGACTTGACGTTTTTTTCTCTTCTAATGCATTTACTTTTGCTTTTATTCTTTTTATTTTAATTTATTGTCAAATTGGTTTCCATATAATACCCAGTATGCTTTTATTCTTATGTGCGTGGTGTTTTTTGAAACACAGTCCTCACATCTTATTTCCCTTTTTCTAATTTCTTATGTCGATGACTCATGTCATTTATATTCATTTCTTCTTGCTTAGTAATGAAAGCAGGCTGTGGCTGTGTTCCCTAAGTTTTCCTGGGTAGTCTTCACATCATTTCTGTCTATGTAATTCCAGCGTTGATCTCTTCTGTCACCTGACATTCATCTAGGAGAGTATATTTAAAAAAAAATATTTATTTATTTTTGAGACAGAGACAGTGCAATGGGAGGAGGGGCAAAGAGAGAGGGAGATACAGAGTCTGAAGCAGCTCCAGACTGAGCTGTCAGCATAGAGCACAATGCGGGACTCGAACTCAAAAACCATGAGATCATGACCTAGCTGAAGTTGGATGCCCAACTGACTGAGCCACACAGGGGCCTCTAGGAGAGCATTTTTCATTTTTAAAGTTTTGAGTGGTTAGATTTTTAAAATTGAGGTATGGTTTCCACATACTGCATATAAAAAATTAAGCTGTGGTCATTAACTTGTACATTTATTGCATCGAGGGTTTAGACTCTCAATACACTTTCTGCCTTTCGGTATTTTTTTCTCTGTGGCCCAATATGTAAACAAAGTTTATAAATATTTCTTGAATGCTGGCAAAGAAAGGTTTGTTTTTATGTAAAATTTGATGTAGACACGGCTCACAGGTCACTAGCCTATGATTGCAATGTAACACGCACTTCCCTCTTATGCTCAAATTATACCCTACTTATGAAGGCATGATGACCCCTCCTACCCGCACACTCCACCTCATTGACAAGACCTCTATGGCCTATCTCCCCATAGGAGTGGAAAGACTGATGGGTACTTACTTGCCCAACTGTAAGCCAAACTTTGTCATCCGAACCAAATAGAGGTCCCTTTGTGCCCCAGTCTGGACTCTTAAGATTTTTCCTCTGCGGATAGGTGACTTCTGGCCCAGAAATTACCAGATTGCTCAGGAAAACTTTATTCTTTAGCTTAAGTCCTCATTTCCAACTTCAGGAGCTCAGACCCAGTCCCGGGGACCAGAAAGGGAGCATCTGTCATGTTGTCCCCTCTACCCCACCCACTCACCAGCTTCCCAAATAGACTCCTTCGTTTAAAAAATAGTTCACATGACAAGCAATGTGTTTAAACAAATGCTGGGAGGGGAGGTGGGGTGTTGACTTCACCAGCAGTGTCTGTTAAACCAGCAGTATTGATCATGTTATTCAAGACCTCAGTATTCTTGTTGATTCCAAACACACTGCCTCTGTCAAAGGGTGTGAGAGATAAGGTCAAACTGCCCGCTACAACTGCATTTTTGCCAGTTTCTCCTGGTGTTTTAAAAACTTTTTATTTGATTTTTATTATTTTATTTTATTTTTTAAAGTTAATTTATTTATTGTGACAGAGACACACAGAAGCAGGGGAGGGGCAGAGAGAGAAGGGGAGAGAGAGAATCTCAAGAAGGCTCCCTGCTGTCGGCACAGAGCCTGACACAGGGCTCGAACCCAAGAACCAAGAGATCATGACCTAGGCCAAAACCAAGAGTCTGATGCTTAACTGACTGAATCACCCAGGCGCCCCCAAGACTTTTTTATTTCACATATTTTGAGTTAATAACATTTCACATGTAAGAAAGATAACGGAATTATGATTTCTAACTTTCACGATTTATATGATTTATATCCTCAGGCAAAATAAAATGTCCTTTGCCTTAATATTTTTGTTTTAGATTTTATTTTCTATGATTAAAAAATAACTTGGTATCTGTATTTTTCACTTGCTTGTGTCCATTTACCTGGCACATTTTTGCCCACCCCTTTGCTTTCATTAACAAATACATATTGAGTATCTCTTACATGCCACATGGTGTCTCAGGGCTAGGCTGTACAGGACATCATGTGGTTACAGACCTTGTGTTCATGAAACCCTTTCCACACCTTGGGTTTAAGTGTGTCTCTTATAAACAGCATGTGCTAGGTTATTGTTTTTTTAATTAAACTAATAGCTTATGTCCTATTACAGAGATACATGACCTATCTACATTTGTCATTGTAACTAATACCTTCGGTCTTATTTTTGCATGTTGTTTCATGCTTTCTGACTTTTATACTTTCTTGCTCTTTCTTTTGTTTTCTGTCTTTCATTTTCTGGGTTTTGTTATCTTTGTGAGTATGTTCTCTGTGTTTTGTATCTTCCCTGCTTTTCTTTATTCCGTTCATAGGTTTCTTTTAGATTATTGCCTATATTCATAATCATAAAATGAGAAAAGATTTCTTCTCACCTGGTCTCTTATCCACTCACTTTTTGGTACTTAACAAAACAAACTGGTGTGTATACCTAGATCATTGGCATGGAACCATTGTGATCTAAAGTACTTTTGGTCTCAAGAAGAATTCTCAGCATTCATATTCAATTCTGTAACTAGATTCATAGCAATGATTTATGTTGATCTTTCTTATAACTGGTTTATGTGCTCACTAGCAACCTTTGATACCATATTTTTATCACTTTTTTAAACATTAAGTTGTTTTTTACTTTATTCAATTGGGGCTATGTCTGTAAGAATTTTTGGTGGTATGTTTTCTGAACAAACACTTTCCCATCTAAGAATGCCTTCCATTTGACTTTTCCACATGAGATACAATGTAGTTAACCATATAATTTCTTAAAGACTGAATGTTTTTGACTCCTCCCCCACCCCCAAATCCATATGTTGAAAACTAACCTCCAATGTTATGGTATTAGGAGGTGAGGCTTTGGGGAGGTGATTAGGTCATAAGGGTAGAGCCCTCATTTGTAAGTGCCCTTACAAAAGAGACCGCAGAGTTCCCTACTCCTTCTGCCATATGAGAACCTAGTGAAAATATGGTCATCTATGAACCAGGAAGCAAACCTTCACCAGACATTGAATCTGCTGGACTTCTAGCCTCCCGAACTGTGAGACATAAAATGTCTCGTTTAGGCTGTCCAGTCTATGAGATTTTTATTGTAGCAGCCCAAATGCACTAAGGTATTCTTGGGCTATAAACATTCCTTGAAAATTTTTAGAAGTAACATTATGGTCTTTTTTAAAAAATATTTATTCATTTATGATAGACAGACTGTGAGCAGGGTAGGGGCAGAGAGAGATGGAGACATAGAATTCGAAGCAGGCTCCAGGCTCTGAGCTGTCAGCACAGAGCCCGAAGTGGGGCTGGAACACACAAGCCGTGAGATCATGAAGGGAGCCGAAGTTGGACGCTCAACTGACTGAGCCACTCAGGTGGCTTCTGCTATTCTGTGTTGTAGAGGAGTCTAAAGCCCAAAGTATTTTTATTTTTTTATACGGAGACTGTTTAATTTTTTGTTCCTGCCTAGGTATTTTCTTTTCAGACACAGAGAGAGAGATAAAGGGAGAGAGAGCACACATTCAAGTTGGGGAGGGGCAAAGAGAGAGGGAGTGAGAGAATCTGAAACAGACACCATGCCTGGCATGGAGCCTGACTTGGGAATCAGTCTTACAACTGTGAGATCATGACCTGAGCCGAAATCAAGAGTTGGATGCTGAACCGACTGAGCCACCCAGGTGTCCTCTGCCTAGATGTTTTGAAGGATGCTAGCGGTGGCAATGTAATATAGAACAGCCACTCTGGAAAGCAGTTCGGTAGTTCTTTTGAAATTTATTTTATTTTTGAGACAGAGAGAGACAGAGCATGAGTAGGGGAGGGGCAGAGAGAGAGGGAGACACAGAATTCAAAGCAGGCTCCAGGCTCTGAGCTGTCAGCACAGAGCCAGACGCGGGGCTCGAACCCACTGACTGCGAGATCATGACCTGAGCCGAAGTCGGACGCTCAACCGACTGAGCCACCCAGGCGCCCCTGGTAGTTTTTATAAAACTAAAAGTGTTAGTGGTTTACCAATGTTATTGTTTTGATTAATCAGCCTTTTGCTTCATTGATTTTTTCTATTCTTTTGATTTCATTGTTTTAAATATAACAATTTCATTGATTATTGATCTATAATTCACACACCATACAATTCATTGATTTTAGTATATTCACTTAACTGTGCAACTATTATCACAGTTTTAGAACATTTTAATCATCCAAAAAGGAAACACTATGTTCATGGGAAGTCACTCCATTCTTCCCATCTCCAGCTTATGAAAATGACTAATTTTTTTAGATTTGCTCACTTGGGAAATTTTGTATAAATAGAACCATGCAATATTCTTTCCTTTGTAACTGGCTACTTCCTCTAAGCATAATAATATAAAGTTCGTTCAGGTTGTAGTATACTTCATTTTTGTTGCAAAATAATATTTCATTATATGGACATACCACATTTAGTTATCCATTCTTCAACTGATGGACATTCCGTTTTTTTCCATTTTTTTGCCAATTATGAATAATGTTGTTAGGAACATCAGTGTACAAGTTTTTGCGTAGGCGTGTTTTCATTTTTCTTGGGGATAGATTCAGTAGTGGAATTGCTGGGCATATGGGATACCTGTTTAACCATTTTAGACCCTGTCAGATTATTTTCCAAAGTGGTGATATCATTCTACATTCCTTCCAGCAGTGCATAAAGGTTCCGATTTTTCCATATCCCTGCCAACACTTATTGTGATCTGGGTTTTTAATGCTAGCTCTCTCAGTGGGTGTGAAGTGGTATCTCATTGCAGATTTTATTTATATTTCCTTGATGGTTAACAGTATTGAACATCTTGTATGTGCTTATGGGCCATCTAAATATCTTTTTTGGTCAAATATCTATTCAGGTTCTTTGCCCATTTTTAATGAGGGTATTTGTCTTTTTGTTGTTGAACTATCATAGTTCTTAATGTATTTTAAATGCAAGTCCCTTATCAGATATATGACATAATTTTTTTCCCACCTGTTCTGTGGATTGTCTTCTTACTTGCTTTCCTTTGAAACACAAAGTATTTAATTTTGGTGATGTCCAATTTATCTGTTTTATCTGTTTGTTGTTGTTGTTGTTGTTGTTGTTGCTGTTGGTGCTGTTGCTTTGCTTTTTGTGTCATATCTAGCCTACTCTAAGGTAATGAAAATTTATTCCTATTTTCCTATAAGAGCTTTAGAGTCCTAAATATTTGATTTAGTTCTATGACCCATTTTCAGTTAAGTTTTGTGTATGATATGAGGAATGCATGTAGATATATCTAGTTGTCCCAGCACTATTTGTAGAAAAGGTTCTTCTTTTCCTCCTGGAATTATCTTGGCACTACTGTCACAATCAGTTGCCCATAAATGTAAGGGTTTATTTCTGAATCTAATTCTATTCCATTGATATATATGCTTATCTTCAACCAGTATCATACTGACTTAATTACTGTAGCTAGAGGATCAGATTATCAACTTCTGCAAAGAAGTCAGCTGAGAATTTAATAGGAGCTACATTGACTCTATAGATTAATATTGGGAATATTGCCATCTTAGCAATATTGTCATCAGTCTGTGAACATAGGATGTTTTTCCGTTTATTTAAATCACTTTCATTTCTTTCAACAGTATAATTTTGAGAATATAGGTTTTGTACTCCTTTTGATAAGTCTATTCTCGGTATTTAATTCTTTTGTATTTTATTGTGGATGGAATTGTTTTCTTAATTTCATTTTCAGATTGCTTGTTGCTAATGTGTAGAAAAAGTACAATTGGTTTTTGTGTATTGATCTTGTACCCTGCCACTTTGCTGAACTCATTTATAAGTTCTAATAGATTTTTAGTGGATTTTTAGAATTGTTTTTATACAAAATCTCATCATATGCAAATTGGATAGTTTTACTTCTTTTCCAGTTTCAATGCTTTTTATTTCTTTTTATTGCCTAATTTCCCTAGGTAGAACCTCTAGTATGTCAAGTAAAAGTGATAAAAGCAGACATCCTTGTCTTGTTTCTGATCTCAGGAGGAAAGCATTCAGCCTTTCACCATAAGTACAATAATAGCTGTGAGGTTTTTGTAGACATCTTTTATCCGGTTGAGGAAGATCTTTTCTATTTATAGCTTGTTGAATATTTTTAATCATGAAAGTGTGTTGGATTTTATGAAATTCTTTTTATTCTGTTGACATGATACATTATATTAATTGACATTCAGGTGTTAAAACACCTTTCATTTTTGGCATATATCCCATTTGGTTACTGTATTAAAGTTTCCCAGAGAAACAGATAATAGGTAATAGGGTGCGAGTGTGTGGATGTGAGTGTGTGGATGTGTATGTGTATCTGTATGTGTGTGTGATATAGATATAGATCTCTCTCTTTCACCTGCCAATCTATTTATCTATGTTTTTCATGTTATAATTTTTAAATTTTGCGTATCTCTTAATTATTGTAGTTATTTTCCCTACTTTTGTCTTTAACCTTCATACTAGTTTTATAAGTGATTAATTCTTTAATATATATTTATCTTTTTCAGTGAGCTTTTACTTTCATATGTTTTCTTGTTACTAATTAGTGCCTTTTCTTTTCAACTTAAAGAAGTCCCTTTTCATTTCTTGTAAGCTTTTGCTTGTCTGGAAAACTTTTTATTTCTCCTTCAACTTTGAATGATAGCCTTGCTGGGTAGAGTATTCTTGGTTGGAAGAGCATTGCAAACTTTCTGCTGAGAAATATACTTATAGTCTTATGTAGCTTCCTCTTATAAGTAACAAATAGCTTTTCTCTTGATGCTTTTAAGATTCTTTTTTTTTAACTTTTGACATTTTAATTATAACATGAGTCTCTTTGAGTTCATCTTATTTGGAACTCTTTGGGCTTTCTGGATCTCAGTGTTTGTTTCCTTCCCCAGGTCAGGGAAGTTTTCAGCCATCATTTCTTCAAATAAGTTTTCTGTCCCCCTTTCCTTTTTTTCTTCTTAGGTTGTGAATGTTATTGCACTTGATGTTGTCTTATAGGTCCTGTAAGTGATCTTTGCTTAAATTTTTTCCTTTTTCCTTCTCCTTCTCTTTCTTCTCCTCCTCCTGCTTCTGCTTCTTCTCCTTCTTCTTCTTCTTCTTCTTCTTCTTCTTCTTCTTCTTCTTCTTCTTCTTCTTCTTCTTCTTCTTCCTTCCTCCTCCTCCTCCTCCTCCTTTTTCTTCTTCTTCTTCTCCTTCTTCGCTCTCTTCTTCTTCTCCTTCTTCTTCTTCTCCTTCTTCTCCTTCTTTTCTTCTTCTTCCTCCTCCTCCTCCTCCTCCTCCCCTTCTTCTCCTTCTTCTTCTTCTTCTTCTTCTTCTTCTTCTTCTTCTTCTTCTTCTCCTTCTTCTTCTTCTTCTTCTCCTTCTTCTTCACTCTGATTGGGTGAGTTCCACTGTCTTATATTCGAACTTGCCGATCCATTCTTCTGCTTCATCCAGAATGCTGTTAAACCCCTCTGGTGTATTTTTTAGTTCAATTATTGTGTTCTTCAGCTTTTTTACTTCCATTTGGAACTTATATTTTTTCTCTTTATGGAAGTGTTCACTGTGTTCATCTATTCTTCTCTTGAATTAAATGAACATCTTTATAACCATTACTTTGAACTCTTTATCAGATAAGTTACTTATCTCCATTTCATTAAGGTTTTTTTCTGAGGTTTTATCTTGTATTTTGTTTGCAACATATTCCTCTACTCCTTCCTTCCTTCCTTCCTTCCTTCCTTCCTTCCTTCCTTCCTTCCTTCCTTCCTTCCTTCCTTTCTTCCTTCCTTCCTTCCTTCCTTTCTTCCTTCCTTCCTTCCTTCCTTCCTTCCTTCCTTTCTCTCTCTCTCTCTCTCTCTCTCTCTCTCTCTCTCTCTTTCTTTTTTCTTTCTGTTTGACTCTCTGTGTTGATTTCTATATAGTAGCTGAAACCAATCACCTATCCCAGTCTTTAAGGAGTAGCCTTGTGTTGGAGATGAAACTTATCATGTAACTTTGCCCTAGTTCTTGGTTGTCTCTTGAATCTTTGTGACTGTCTAATCAGCCTGATTTATTATTAATTTGTCCCAGTTATGGAGGGTATGCCAAGACTAGTAAGTGTTCCAGAGGGAGAGATCTCAGTTAGCACCTAGCTTCTGGCTGATTGAAAGCTAGGCCCTCAGGCAGCAGCTTTTAAGCTATGCAAATATATATAGTCATTTGGGACCACAACTGCAAACTCTGCTGTAGTCCAGATCAGGTAATCTGATGAAAATTGCAAAAATTGGGGTTCCAAACGAGCATATGAGTTTATTTGTGGGAGGTATTGGTGAGTTGTATTGAGGCGCTCTTTATCTCTAGCAACAGTGTTTTGTTGTTGTTGTTGTTTTAAAGTATAATTATCTGGCATTAAGAGAGCCACCCAGTTTTCCTGAAATTTCTCTTTAAATGGTATATTTTTAAATCTATTTACTTTCAATCTAGTTGTGTCTTTGACTCTAAACTGTATGTATATTATATATATGTCCAATTATACATCACAAACATATCATTTTATGTAATGGTTTTTTAAACCAGTTAAGAAAAGAAACTGAAAGACATTTTATAGGATCTTTTAAAATTAAACAATATAATTCCATAATTATCATTACTAATGCTCTTTGTTTTCTTGTGTAAATTCTAATTACCCTCTGGAGTCACTTACTTTCATCTTGAAGAACTTCCTTTAGTATTTATTGTATGGAGGAGGGGCTGTTAGAAACAAATTCTCTCATTTTTTGTTTATCTGGGAATACCTTTATATCACCTTCCATCTTTGAAAGATAGCTTTGCTGGATACAGAATTCTTGGTTGACAGTTTTTTCTTTGATCATTTTGAATAGGTTATCCCACTTTCTTTTGGTCACCATTGTTTCTGATGCAGAGTCAGCTTGGGGTTAGTTAATCTTCTTGGAGTTCACTTGTAAGTGATGCATTGTTTTTTCCCCTTGTTGCTTTTAAGATTTTCTACTTGTTTTTGGTTTTCAGTATTTTTGGAGTTCATTGAACTTCTTGGATGTGTAGATCATTTCTTTGGGTATTTTTCCTTTTCCTTTCTCTCTCTCCTCTCCTTTGTTAAAAGATAAACTGAGACACATTAAAAATTTGAAGTGTTTATTTGATCAAACATCAATTTGAATTGGGCAGCATAAAACAAAAGTGGTTAGGAATGCTCTGCTTACAGAAGTTAGAGGAAAGACTTTTATAGAGAAGATATGGAAGTAGAGCAAGGAAATTATTTGATTGGTAGGGCTTAAGTAGTTGCTTTATTTGGGAAAACCTAGTTAACTATTTGTGATTGATTGTCCTTAAATTTCATTTTCTCAGATATGGGTGCATTCGTAATACTGACTCTGACTTAGGTTTTGGTTTGCTTACACAGGTATCAAGGTCACCTCAGTCTAACGGTTTCCTTGTTTATTTATTTCACACTTTCCAGCACCCCTATTACAGTAGTCCCAACTTATCCATGATTTTGTTTTGCATGGTTTCAATTACCTACATTCAGGTGCACTCTGGAAACAGATGATCATCCTGACATATCATCTAAGGTTAATAGTGGCCTAATAGTACTTCACTGTGTCTATGTCATTTCACCTCATCAAGTAAGCATTTTGTTATCTCACATCATCACCAGAAGAAAGATGGGTTAAATACAATAGATATGCAGAGAAAGAGAGAGAGAGAGAGATCACATTCATGTAACTTTATAATTATTGTATTTTATTATTGGCTATTGTTGTTAATCTCTTACTGTGCCTAATTTATAAATTAAACTTTAGTATAGGTTAGGTATGTATAGGGAAATAAAACTACACAGTTTATATAAGGTTCAGTGCTATCTGCAGTTTCAGGCATCCACTGGGGGTGCTAGAATGTATCCCGCATGGATAAGAGGGACTACCCGCATGCATAAGGGGGGTCCCAGAACCCCAGAACATGTATAATGCTGTACTTAATGGTGTCCCACATATCTCTGAGGCTCTGTTTGTTTTTCTTTGTCTATTTTTCTCTTTTCTTCAGCTTGCATACTCCTTATTGATCTATCTTTTGCTTTGATAAAATTCTTATTTTTGCCAGTTTAAATATACTATTGAGTCCCTCTAGTGGAAATTTTACTTTCTTTATGCTGCTTTCCAACTCCAGTGTTTCCATTGCTTTAAAAAATATGTCTATCTCTTTATTAATATTCTTTGTTTGATGCAACATTGTCATCATACTTTTCTTAACTTCTTTAATCATGGTTTCATTTATTCTTTGAACATATTATAACGGCTACTTTAAAATCTCTGCTAAAGTCAGTGACATTTAGTCACTGTCACAGGCAATTTCTATTGCTTGCATCTTTCCTGGTATATGGGTTATGCTTTCCTGTTTCTTTGCATGTTTCATTACTTTGTGTTGGGATATTTTGGATCATAACTTGTACTGGATGATAACTGGTACTCTAAAAGGCTTGTTATTGTTATTTGCATGTTTATTTGTTTATTGAATGGTTGGATGATTTTTGTGGAATTTATTCCCCCTTGCAGGGTTAAGCCTTTGATAATTGCTCTTACAGAGTTGGGGACAGCTTTGGGTATTCCCACCGTCACTCTGTGATGATCGTGGGTTTGGTAGTCCTGTCTCTGACTATCTCTTTCTCTGATAACACCCAACTATTATGCTCTACTAATTGTTGGCTAATTGCTACATTGTTTTCAACAATTACTCTATAGACTAATCTAATCAAATTATGGCTCCTTTCAAAGAGTGGTTCAGGGAATCAATATTTGGTATTTGTTCTGATACCAGATGGACTCCTCCTAGGGTTTCTTTCTCAAGTTCTGGGCTTTCCTCCCAGGTAAAATCTTTGAGCCTTGGCCATTGAGGTGGGTTGGGGAAAATGATGTACTTTTCTTCAGGTGATATCCACACTTTAGGAGCTGAGTGCCTGATAGATGGGGTTGGGCAGTAGCCTCTGTTTCTCTTTGGCTTTCCTTTTATGGAACCACCACCTTACAAGGTAGGGCAAAGGTGTTTGGGGTCTTTGTATTCTCAATGGCACCATGTCCAAAGTGGAAAATTTACTCATGAGTTGCACAAAAGGGATTGCCCACCTCTCAGCCATGCTCACTAGAACTCAGCCTCAAGTAGCTGGAGGTAGGATAAGAAGTGCTGATCTGTTCTTCCTGGGAGGATTCTATAGGTCTCCAGTTGGGAGCCCCAGGAAAGAGAGCCATGTGTTCTTGGCTGCACCCAGCTGTAATGGAGTTTCTGTCTTGCTGAGTTGGGAGGGAGAAGGGACAAAGCAAATTTTAGTTCACATATTACAAACTCTCTCTGTTCTAACTGAATTACAGTAGGTTTTCTTGAACATATGTTTTGTTTTCATTTGCTGTATATTTTTAGGACCATTATCTGACACTTGAAGTATTTGTTTTCTTATGCTTTGCAACAGTTTCACTGAGGAGTATGTCCACAGAGCTCCTCATGTTGTCATGCTAGAAATCCTTCATCTCTTCTAAAGTAAGAATTTAGTGCTATAAATTTCCCTCTCAACATTGCTTTAACCATATCCTGCTTATTTATATATGCTGTGTTTTCATTTTTTGTATTAGGGCTTTCCAGAGAAACAGAATCAATTGGGTATCTATATATCTATGTATCAATATGATCTATCTATAATAGATAGATCATGGGCAGATTATATATATCTCTACCTATATCTCTATTTTCCATATCTCTCTATCCATATGTATCTCTATCCATATATATATATATAGGGGTGCCTCAGTGGCTCAGTCAGTTAAGCAGCTGACTTTGGCTCAGGTCATGATCTCACGGTTCATGGATTTGAGCCCTGCGTCTGGCTCTGAGTTGACAGCTCAGAGCATGGATCCTGCTTCAGATTCTGTGTCTCTTTCTCTCTCTGGCCCTCCCCTGTTCATGCTCTCTCTCTCTCTCAAAAATAAACATTAAAAAATTAAAAAAAATTTTTAAAATATATATATATTCTATATCTATGGACCTATCATCTATCTCCATATATGTGTAAAGATATCTATCTATCTATCTATCTATCTATCTATCTATCTATCTATCTCTCTATCATCTATCTATAAAGAGATTTTGTATATGGTATTGACTCATACAATTACAGAGGCTGGGAATTTCTATGATCTGTCATCTGCAAGTTGGAGACCTAGGGCAATCAGAGGTATAGTTGGAAGGTCTAAGAGCTGACACCCAATGCTATAGATTCTGGTTTGAGTCTGAAGGCCTGAGAACCAGAACCAACAAGCTCAGGAGAAGGTTAACATTACAATTCAAGCAATCAAGCAGAGAGTGAGTTCAACCTTCCTCTGCCTTTTTGTGTTATTCAGGCCTTCACTGAATTGCATGGTGCCCACCCACGTTGGGGAGGCCATCAGCTTTATTGAATCCATCAATTCAAATGCTAATCCATTCCAGAGACACCCTCACAGGATACAACCAGAGATAATGTTAAACTAGATATGTGGGCAACTCCGTAGCCAGTCAAGTTGACAGATAAAATTAACCATGACAATTTTTATTCAGTCCTGTGTATTCTAAAATTTCTTTTGAGATTTCCTCTCTGATGCATGGATTATTTAGAAGTGTATTGTTTAATTTTCAGTGTTTATAGACTTTCCTGTTGAGTTTTGGTATTGATTTCTAGTTTGATTTCATCATTGGCAGAGAACATACTCTGTATGATTGTATCCAAATTTGAAAAGAGCAGATTATTCATCTTGATGACTCCCTCACTCTTTGAATGTACAACAGAAACTCATGTACTGTAGGAGGAAGTTTAAGGGTGGGATGCAGCTTCCTCTGTGTGAAGTTCAAGAGCTGTCATTGTGTTGTGTAAGCAGCCTCCAGGCTGCACCAGGATGAAGACAGAACCCTGGGCAGTGGGGCCCAGACCAGGTGACTGATTATCCACGTGGGGCCCAAGCCCTCCAGTCTCAGAACAGGGTCGCTCTACTGGCATAGTATTGCTCAGGTTTGTCTGCACCAGCAGCATACACTCAGTAGTGAATATGGGAGTGGAGCCAATCCTGAGTCATTGGGAGGAGCTCACCCACAGGTCCACAAGGCAGCAGAAGGCTGGGTCCTGATTGGAGGCCTCAGCTACGCTTTAAGGCTACAGGTGGGTCCCAGAACCCCAGTGGCTGAGGAGTCCCACCCATGGCAGCCCCCTGTCCTGAGTGGCTTGGCACAGGCAAGGCATGTATGGAACGTGAGACACAGAAGACAGACTTGGTGATGGGGTCAATTTGGTAGGGATGAACCAGAGCTCGAGGAGAAGGAGACAGAGGTTGAGGACTCACACTTGACCTGGACCACACATTTGCTCTGCCCTTCTTTTAAGTGCAGGGAAAGGCAGCTTCTTCTGACTCTTATTCCTGGAACAGCTTGTCCTCATCAGCTGTGTCCTGCTCCTTGAGTCAGAGGTCAGTAGAACTCAGTGCCCCTTCCAGTCCTCTTGGCCTGACCCTAATGAGTAAACCTGGTGAGAATCAACACCTCATCTGTATGTAGACAGCCTCATTTGGAGTGTCTTCCCCTCTTCTGCTGCCCCCTAAGGTGGTATTGGGTATAGGCAGCCCTTGTCACATCTTTAGGGCATGCTGGCCCTGGTCCTGTGCCCCCAACTGTGGTGGAGCTTGGTGGCCTTTTGGCTTGTGTGTGGCCACACTTGGTGCTTCCCACCTCCATGCCCCAGGGCAGCAGCAGCACCATTCAACATGTACTGGTACATGCATGACTCAGCAACTCCATCTGTAATCCTGCAAATGTACTCACCATCAAGTGAAAACTAAAGACAAAGGTGTTCACTACAGCAGGGCTTGTGAAAAAAGTCAGGACACAACTGAAGTCCACAGCTTAATCCATTCACACAAGCATGGGTCTGCCACTGGAAAGCAGGATCCTATGAATGAAGATATTTTGATATGTGCTCAGTAAGCTCCCATGTGTAGGAAAACGCTGGTGTAAGTGTCCTCATACATTCTCACATATGCCGGGGCATCTGGAAGGCTCAGCATTCTCAGGCAGCGGCTGTGGCCTCAGGGTGTGGGTGTCTGCACCCCTATTCCCTGCGTCATTCTGTTTTCTTTGACTAAATCAGGATTCCATCCCCTTTAAGCCTGCTTTCCATGTCCTTTTATTATACGGCTTTAAAATCCATTCACAACTTTATAAAAACATCTCTTTGGGAAAAAATGAGCCTGGGAAGAAAGTGTGAGTTATGAGTCCTGTTTTTCCTAAAGACTATCCACTTTCACCCTAGTGTATGCAAGTCATTTTCAGGAGCCACTTGGGAATTTCCTGTTTATTTACCGGGGATTCCAGACAAACCCAGTCTCCATTTCTGCACAGCACAGCTGACAGCAGCTTTGGCCTGACTTGCTGTCTGAGCTGGAGCTAAGAGAAGCTCACCTCAGAGCTTTCCACACTGCCTTCTCTTGCACATGGCAGGATTCTGCATATGGAGGCTGCAGGGACCCCAGGACCATAGGGAAACCTCCTCAGGATGCCTTCTAGAAAGAGGGGATTTCATCGGAATCTTAGCCTACAACTGGGAGACATGTAGACATGGCCTATTTCTCCTCTTGGCCTTTTATGAATAGAGATGCAGCATGTTGCAGAGAAAGACACATGTATGGGAAGCACACACATGGGCACAAACATGTATGATCCTGGAGACCCACAGACACTTCAGAGATGGAGACACAGAGTCACAGATACACACAGGCACTCATAAACATAGAGAGACAGACACATGCACACATAAAGACATTCATAGACACACACAGGTACCAGTAAAGATGCACACAAACACACAGACACACTTAACATAGACACTCACAGGCACACACAAAGGCTCACACATTCCTGTGCTCAGTCAAGGCTTCTTGTATACTTGTTACATCAGAGCCAGGCCTGCTTGGGCCCCTGACTGTAGAGCGCCCTTTCTTGATGGGAGGAAGGTTTCTCAGATGTGCTGAGAAACCCACTTGCACACCTCAGGCAGGTGTGAGGGCTCCTTCCCTGCTCGCTGCTGGTTCTCATTGCATGGAGTCTACAGGGACTTTCCTCAGATGCTGCTTGTGAGGTCTGGAGCCTCTGAAACGTTAGTTTACTCTGACCATCAACCCATTTTTCAGTAATTTCCCTAAGTAATTTCCCCACAACCAGAGGGGAGTAGCCTCAGTGTTCCAAGGCTGTCGGGGCCAGAGAATTTGAGCAGTAGACAGCCCCCCCTAGAGCATGGAGCCTTTGGGCATGTCAGCAAATGAGTCCTGGTCTGCCAAATTCCACAATGCCCCCTCTGCCAGCAGGCCTGCCAGAGAAGATTCTACATTCCTTTCCTTTTCTTCCTGCTGTGTTTCCCTACTCAGGAGAAGGCCTGCTGCTCAAGAGAGTCAGATTTGAGGATACTGGGTCATGAATTTGGGGATGGAGTTTTCATAATGGTTTCATGTCAATACAAGTGGGGAGGGCCCTTCTTCCACCTCTGTCCATTTAGTTGGTGAGAACACCTGTCCCTCAGGAGTCATCAGGCTAGTGTTGCTAGAGAAAATACTGGACACTCACCAGTTATAGACTGAATGCTTATATGTCCCCAAAATTCATACACTAAATCCTAATCCCCAATGGGATGGTATTAGGAGGCGGAGCCTTTGGGAGATGATTAGGTCATGAGGGATCCCTCATGAATGGTATTAATGTTCTTATAAGTGACCCCAGAGAGCCAGCTGGGCCCTTCAGCCATGAGAAACTCCAGCAAGAAGACAGCTGTCTCTGAACTGGGAAGAGGGTTCTCACTGCACACTGAATCTGCTGGTGCCTACCTAGATCATGGGACCTCCCAGCTTCTAGAACTGGGAGAGATAAGTTTCTTTTATTTGTAAGCCACACGTCTGTAAGGTTCTGTTATAACAGCCTGAATAGACTCTGATATTAGTTAAATTTGAGTGGAAATTCAATGGAACATTTTTTAGTATGTGTCCCAAATATTGGATACCACATACTTAAAGATTGTATTCGATGTTTACTGGAAATTCAGATTTAATGGGGAAGCTCTACTTCATTTCTTCTTTCTAAATCTGGCAACTCCACCCCACTTTTCTTCACCAGAGTAGCTGACAGGGGAGAGGCTGGGTGGTCTGCTGGCTTCGCATCGTGGCACATGTGCACTCTTTTCCACAAGACCTCGGCCCTGGTAGGAGATGGCTCCTAGTGTGCTTCCTTCCCAGTCAGGTTTTGCCTTAGGTGCTCTGCATGTGCTAACAATCCAGTGCTCCCAGCAGTGGTGCTCTCAGTTCTCTCTGGCACAGAGCTCTTGAAAAGTGCCCACCACAGTTGTTCCTTTTGTTTCTGACTCAACTGGCTGGCTCCTTCACTCTCCTTATGTTCCACCCTCAACAGATATTCACTGAACACTTACTTTCCAGGCCAGGTGGTGGTTGGAGGGGGTATGTGGGGAGCCCTGCCCTCAGGGATCCTGCATGCCAGAGTGGAGCTGGGCGCTGGCACAAATTCCAGGGCTCTGCAGTTGGTGAACAGGGTGCTGTGCTCTGGTCAGAAGGTATAGAAGGTCCCCAGGAGTACCAGATGGCCTTGTAGTTCAGCTCAGAGCTGTTGCAGGGGAAGGACAGCTCAGCAGCATCCCTGCTGGATCTGGGAGGGGCCTGAGGACTAGCCTTTGCCCTTTATGCTGGGACCATTGCTGAACTGCTGGACAGCTGTTTCTCCCAGCCTTTTTCTTCCCTCCAGGAGGTCATCCTAGAGCAGGAAAGGGCCACGGGGTGTGGTTGGTGAGGCTGGGATTGAATCCAGGGGTTTCCTTAGGTGTATTTCTGGCCCTGGGGAGGCCAAGCTCTTGCAGCTCTCTGAAGATGGTCCAGGAGGAGAAGGAGCAGCTCAGGCCCCTTGCAGACCGCAGTGACTGCTTCTTGCAAACCTTTGATCAGTTAGGTGGCCTGCAGATCCATGCAGACCAGTGTAGCCTGCTTAGTTCTTTGAAGGCTGGTGTGGATATGGGGGAAGGGGAGGGACGTCAGGGCAGCTCTGGTCCTATCTTATCAAAGTCTCCTCGATGCCAGCACATGTGGGTGGAGTCACCGGATTTTGTGGGATGGACCTGAGTTGAAGTTTTACAAGATGAGCATTGGCCAGGCCCAGGGAAACCTCAGTGGTCTCCATGGAAGAGTATGCCTCTGTAACTGGGGTAGGGGCATCTGGTTATCAAGGATGAGGGAGCCAGAATTCACCAGGGACCACTGGAGTGGGAAGGGCCAGAGTTGAGCATCTACCAGCATGCATAGCCATGGAGCTACAGGGAGTCTTGTGAATGGAGTCCCCAGACCTCAGCTAGTCCTTGGTCACAAAGCGCTTCCCTGGCTGTCTCCTCCCGCCTATCCCACACCCCTGCTTGATTGTCAGGCTTGAGGCTTGGGGGGTGGGCAAAGAGAACAGACTCAACTGGATCTTTACTGGCAAATCCTGGTCCTGGAATCCACATCTGGGCTCCATCTGCTGTATTCTCTACATCTTTCCAGAGGAGAAGGGGCCCAACTGAGCACTCACACAATACACCAGATGTATATATACCCACCAAACTGATGCAGATCCCACATTTCAGAACTATCTTCAGTTCAGAGATTCTCTCTTCAACTATGACCAATCTGTCTCTCTTTCCCTCTCTCTCTTTCTCTCTCAGCAGAAATTGGTTAGTAAGATATAGAGAATATAAGGGTGGTGATAGTACTTAATATAAATGGTACTTCTCATCATGGTTATATTATATTTTATGTCATTAATTTTTAATTGCATTGAGAACTGCAATGAAAGCCATTGCTTGAATTTAAGTATACACACAATATATACACAGCCTAACATGAATTACTTTCCATAAAAAACATTATATTTTAAAATATTGAAAACTCAGTATCTGTGCCACTGATTTACATTTGACTTACTGAAACAAAAGGAGAAGAGCATTCAGATAGGAAGGGTTTGCTCATAATCAATCTCTTAAAGTGAGAATGTTATCTTCTCCTTTTGTTCCTACCTTAGGCTATACAATGTCCTGAGAAGATTCATTAGAAGAAAAATGCCAATCACTGCTTTGAGATCTTACTTTGGGAGGAACTAAAGAGAAAAGCATGAACTTTTATCTCGTAAAATGAGGGGTCTTAATTTTTCTTCCTATTGAAAAGTTTAACACGGTTTATTTTTAATGTATTGCTATGGCCTATGGATATTTGTTTCCTCCCCCAAAAGTCGTATGCTGAAATCCTAATCCCTAAAATACTGATATTAAGAGATGGGACCTATGGGAGTAGGGTGGAGCCCCATGATGGGATAAGCACCCTTATATAAGGGGCAAAGAGAGCTCCCTTGCCCCTTCTACCATGTGAGGATATGAGAAGTCTACAACTCCAGAGAGGACCTTCCCTTGACTGTGCTGGTACCTTGACCTCAGACGTCCAGCCTCCAGAACTATTAGACATAAATTTCTATTGTTTATAAGCCTCCCAGTCTGTGGCACTTTGTTATGGCAGCCAGAATGGTCGGAGACATCTATCTAAATCATGGATTTTTGCAGGTTTTAGGTAAAGTCTAACACTGTTTATATAAAATCTATGAGAAGAGATTGGTCCTTCTTCTATGAGAAGAGATAGTCTCACCTTAAATCATGACATCATTTATTCAAGTCTTGGCTCAACTCATTCCCAGTAAGAGCCCAGCATTCCTGGATATGCCTCTGGTGAGGTACAATATGAGTTTGTTCCAACAACTGGGAGATTTCTGCTACAATCATGCATTCTTCAATGTCTTGCTTATTAGCAAACTCATCAATCCAACTGTCTTTAAGGGCTCACACACTAACATTTTATGGAATTCTTCTTTAATTACAGAAATCCTTTTTTCTGTACTGTCCATAACAACTACTAAACTCAGTGACGGTATAATAGTGTTAGTCCAGTAAGTATATAAAGAAGAAAAAAGGTTCTTGGCCACCAGTACCTTAGGAAATGTGCATTTTTTACCTACTTTCTTTTATGTACTACTTTATTGTAGGGGACGTATGTACAACTTCACTCACAGAAATGTGGGAAAGGGTGGCCCAACAGTGATATCTTTGTGCTCCTGGTGATAGAACAGTCTCCGTACCCTGGTGACAAAGAAAGTTCTCATTATTGGGGGGCTAACACCCCTCCAGCCACCTGCACTGCCCAGCCTCTCATGGGCAAGGCTGAAAGGAGCAGATGGATGTGTTACAGCCTCCGTCTTTCATCCTGGCCTGCTTCCTGGAAACAAAGAGGCCATAGTCTAGGTCACTGCTGCTCCCAGCTACTATACCCTAGAATCAGCCATTTCTCTAAGGATCCCTGACTTCTTTTATTGGAAAATGGTATTTAGAAACCAAGATCTGGGTGCTGGGTGTGCTTCTTCTCCTGGGTTGTCACTGCTTCTAGCTCCTCCCAGTGGATGAAGCCAGGAAACTTATCTGTCTGAGCCCATTTACACACTCATACTTTTAATAATTTCTCTACTTGTCCTTGCACATTGTACTAAGCACACATTCACATTACACTGATGTCTCAGACTCTGGGACAGCCCCTCAGGAAGGACTCGTTCCTACCTCCCCCTGCTGATCTGTAACCTTGGTCTCCAAAAGCGAGACACTGGCTCCCACCATCCACCATGTGGTCACCTATTTGTTCAATCCCAGCATTCGAGTGAAGCAGTTTCATAATTGTTTATCTCGTGAGAAAGTAAAGCATTGCTTAAATACAATTGCTTATGTCTGTAGGTCTTTCAGTTTCCAGTCAAAACACTGTTTTCCCAAGTGACTTAGGTCAGCTGCTTTTCCCTACCTCCTTCCGAGAGGCCATGTCATACATTTGTAATGTGGTTAGATTCTATTGTCATAGTGTGTATTCTGTCCTGGGATCCCCCAATCTCCTTTACGTGCTCAAAGTTTGCATTTAAATGCATTTTTTGTTATGTGCAATTCTATGGTTTTGACAAATGCAGAGTTTTGTATCCACCACTCCAGTACCAGGCAGGATAGTTCCATCATCCTAAAAATTCCCCTTTGAGGTCAACCACTTCCTGATTCACCAACCCCAGCAATTGCTGACATGTTTTCTGTCCTTATAGTTTTGTCTTTTAGAAGAATGTCAAATAAATGGAGTCATGCAATATATAGACTTTTGAATCTGGTGTCTTTATTTATGCTATAAAAAAGTTTCAAATTCACCAAAATTCTTTTTTTTAAATTTTATTTATTTAAGTAATTTCTACACCCAAAGTGGGGCTCAAACTCAGGACTCAGAGATCAAGAGTTGCATGCTCTTCCAATTGAGCAAGCCAGGTGTTCAAAATTCACCAAAATTCTTAGTCTTGTGTTTTATTTCCCTGAAAGTAGTAAACAGCTAGTTAAGAATCTGTGAGTGATATCTTCAATATCTGGAACTTGCGTGGGCTTGTTTCTATGGCTCAGTGTTTCTGCTAGTTTTTATTTCTGTTGGTTTGTCTTCTTGACTGCCTGGTTTTATTTTATTGTGAGTCAGATATTATACATGCAAAGCTGTTTGTAGAAATACTTTGAAGGATGGGATAATGTTATTATCTTTTTACAGATAATTTCCAATTGCTTTTGGTAGATTCATGGCATACAAGATCTCTTTAACCCAATTCAGGAATTAAGATTTCCTGGGCCACTCTGATGACGGAAGCCAGGCTGTAGTCCCTATAAAGCATAATTTTCTCACTTCTCTTAGAAGACCTCTCAAACCAAGAATGTTCCACCCCCACTAGTGCTTTTATTCTTGATGAGACCTGAACTTTGATGTTTTCCACTCTTGTAGAATTGGTACTTTCCCTTAGGCTAAAAATGACCCCAAATGTTGTAATTCTTTGTAATCTTGTTGCTAATCTGATGTCTTTTAGCAGATGTTTCTTCTATTTTATGCAGTTTTTCTGGTTGTTGGATAGATTGCATGGATTGACTCAAATTACTCAATTCACCATAGGAGGGGAGCCCCCATGCTTATCTCAGGCACACTCTCCAACTATCCACTGCTCACTATAGGCTTGGCAACTGAACTTCTTCACTATGGGTCACTGAGACTTATTTCCAAGAAAGATCCATGAAATGGGTATGAGAGATGGTCTTGCAGGGTGCCCAGACACTCTGGCGCTCTGTACCTACACTTCTGGTATGTGTGGGCAGATCCCTGGCATGCTCTGACGGTGAGTCATGACATACCTGTAAACTTACCTCCCTCCTTACCTTCATGGGGACCCCACTCTGGAATTGTTTCTCTTTTTCCCCAAAAACTTTATTATTAACATTTGAATGTTCAAATGGAAAAGATTAAGTATTTCCACTGTTCTACCATGTATATCTTTGAGTGACACTACTGAAAGTTATCTCACGAACTGAAAGTCAGAGTGAAAATGGCAGTCACTTCTTGAAGTCACTTCTCGAAGTCACTTCTTGAAGCCAGAAGGTGTCTTCGTCCCTTTAGGCTGCTAACAAGAAAGTGTAGCCAGGGGACTTAACAATGAACATTTATTTCTCATAGTTCTGGAGGCTGGGAAATCTAAGATCAAGTTTGAGCAGATCCAGCATCTGATGAGAGCCCTCTTCTTTGTTTTCAGATGGCTACATTCTTGCTGTGTCCTCACATGGTAGTGATGGGGTGGGTAGAGATGGGGAAAAAGACAGAGAGACAGGGAGAGGAAGCTCCTTGACTTCTTTTTATAAGATTACTAGTCCCATCATGACATGTTCCACTCGCCTCCCTAAGTTCCCCTTCCAAACACCATCACATTGAGGGTTAGGATTTCAACATATGGATTCTGGAGTGGAGGGCACAAACATTTAGTTCATAACAGAAAGGAAAGACTAAGGATTATTGCAACTATTACCTTAAAGCTTTGGGATGGGGCTACCAACCAGTGTTCCAGAACACAGTCAGGTTCTGCCCAAGGGCCATTAGCCCTCTCCTTATTCATAGTTCTCCATTGTCCATCCTTCAGAGTCTGGAGCTGATGGGCCTCCAGCAGTGGGTGCCCAGTGACCTTTCACTCGAGGTCTCAAAGCGCCTGCCACATGGCTTCCAGAAATCACAGTTATCTGTTGTGGGAAATAACCATATGCATTAACCAAGAGTCTTAGGTATTTTTCAGGGTGGGGAGGATGTGGAGAGGTGCTTCCAAAAATATTCAAATGGACCCTAACCTTGAGGTTATCAAAACCACTTTAAAAATTTAATATTTATTTATTTTTGAGGGGGGAGAGGGGCAAAGAAGGAGGGATACAGAGAATCCAAGGCAGGCTCTAGGCTCTGAGCTGTCAGCACAGAGCCTGATGTGGGGCTTGAACTCGTGAACCACAAGATCATGACCTGAGCTGAAGTCGGACTCTTAGCCGACTGAGTCACCCAGGCGCCCCTCAAAACCACTTTTAAAGCATTTTTGCTCTAGTGGCAGCAGTTTGTGACTATATCTATTGAATTTCTCTCTGATAGAAATACTCCTCACAGTGATTGTCCACATCTAGAAAAGGCTTTTTGCAAACATGATAAAAAAAAAAATCTAACTAATGGAGTTGATTGTTTTTAAGGAAAAGTTTGTGTTTGAGGTTGATACCTTTTGTATTACTATTTATTCCTATTTTTTCAGCAGGGAAATGTATGGATTTGGTGCTTCCCAAAACCTCTTATTGGTGGCCAAGGGTCTGGACTTTATAATAAAGTGTTGTGTTAAGCCTAAACTTCTGATTTAATTACTGTTGGGGACACCATAGTAGGTTATAGGTTTCAGATCAAGGTTTACAAAGTGAAGCAAAATCTAGAACTTGAGAATCAATTGGTCAAGGCACTGGATTTCATTTTTTTCTTCTTCTTTTTTCTTTTTTTAAGTTTATTTATTTATTTTTAAAATTTAAATCCAAGTTAGTTAATATATACAGTGTAATGATGATTTTAGGAGTAGAATTTAGTGATTCATCAATTATATATAACACCCAGTGCTCATCCCAACAAGTGTCCTCCTAATGCCCATCACCCATTTAGCCCATCTCCTCACCCAACACCCTCTCAGCAACTCTCAGTTTGGCCTCTGTAATTAAGAGTCTCTTATGGGTTGCCTCCCTCTCTACTTTTATCTCATTTTTGCTTCTCTTCCCCTATGTTCATCTTTTTTGTTTCTTAAAGGGGTACTGGATTTTAAAGGAGAAGTAGATTGTTGGTTTGCCAAATATTTACTGATTCCTCCCTGCCCTGTGTAGAAGGAAGAAAACACTGAAAACACTCTTGTGGACTTTTTGGCACAGAAAATCGATGCTTTCATTGAGATCTGGAGGTTCACAGAGAGGAGAGTGTAAAGTAGTGGTGACTTCACTGCTGCCTCTCAAAGCCTCAGACCCAGCACGGTGGTGCTCACCACCAGGGGGCAGCACTTGGCTGACCTTGGCTCCATGCTGCCTTGTGGGTCATTCTGTCTGGAGGCAGGTCGTGTATCCTCCCTTTACACAGAAGGCAGATGTAAAAATCACACAGGCATGGCCTCAAATTGGATTAAGTGTGAGGGCAGAATTAATATATTTACTACTGTAGAAATTTAAAGGTATTAATAAAAAAATTTAGAATTAGGACCGAATCCAAAGGAAACATTGCCACTCTGTTTCAGTCACTCTGAGATGGGTATAATTCACACTTCCTGGGACCCTTAAGAGTCTTTACTGGCCTAAAATACATAGAAACAAAAAGCAGTTAAAAGCACTCCAATACTGAGTCTAAAAAAAATTACTTTTTTATTTCCTTATCATGATATGGGTTTTTAATTTACAACTTAAATGCAGCTTTGTGGGCCCTAACTAAAAAAAGCCAAAAGTCATGCAAAAGAAGCAAGGCCTTTGTGATAAGCAGATAAGCTGACAACCACATTCCCAGACACCTCTCCAGACATAGTTTTTTTGTGGTTAGTGCTCATAGAGTCCAGAGTGTATGGTCACCTCTAGATGGGACATCCATTAGCAATATGGCTGTTGACCTGTTTCATGGCACAGAGAAGACGCAGTGACTGAAATGGGCATCAAGTTCATCACAGATTAGAGAAGGTCCCAAATAAAACAGGGAGAAAAAGTAGGACTCAACGCACAGTCTGTTGGTGGACTTAAGTTCTCAGCTTCTAACTTGTCTTTCCTGCTACAGGTGTTTGGCAAACTTGGGGGAATCTTTCCATCCATGGTGGTCACAAAGTGGCTTTCGGCTCTTGCATCACTGAATGTGGCCAAGTTTTTTTTTCAAAAGAACAAGAACTCTGCTAGAAGCTGAACTTCAGAGTGGTGGGAAACATTTCGACCTCTTATGGTCACACCTGCAACCATCCTCCAAGATGCCTCTGCTTATCCTGCGGTCTTTCACCATCTTTTCTTGCCAGGTCCCCTCCTTCTGTCTGTCTGCATAATTTCTCAGGAAAGGGCTGTTGAGCTTTCTAGAAGCAGAGTACATATGATTCATTTTCTCCTAATCCAGATCCCCAATGAGCTCTCATCCCG
This sequence comes from Paguma larvata, assembly GCA_030068075.1. Classification (NCBI taxonomy): domain Eukaryota; kingdom Metazoa; phylum Chordata; class Mammalia; order Carnivora; family Viverridae; genus Paguma; species Paguma larvata. Next base: position 120,720,004 of record CM057827.1, on the reverse strand, counting down.
TGACCATGATGCTTTCATTTAGATTTGGAAGTTCAAAAAGTCAGAATGCAAATATAGACCTGATGAATGCCAGGTCTCTGCCAAGGTAAAAGGGGCCCCAGGAAGGCAAGACTGAATCCACCCCTCTGCCATGGTGCGGTGGCCGCCACCTAGGACTCCTCAGGCACCTGTCTGGCCAGAATGGGTACAGGTACTGGCCCAAGGACAAGAGTGCAGACAGCACATGTGTATCCTGCTCAGACATGCAAGGGGCAGGGACTTCCAACGACAGTACAGAGAGGGCCATGCTATCTTCCCATAGGAGGTGGGGACTGCAGTGGTCACACTCAACTTCCCTAGGGCTTTCCTAGAAAGTGCCTAGAGCTTCCGAGTGGTGTGTGTTACTAACAAGGTGCAGGTGATGGACCTAGAGGGGATGACGGTCTTTTTGTCTTCCCATCTCTGACAAATTCTATGGCTGGCCTGCACCACCAGCTGCTGGATGCATGGTCTCTCCTAAGACTCCTGGCTTCCCCTCCCTCTGCAGGCACATCCAGGACAAGCATGGACTTAGGGGCCCTACGGAGCTGCCTGTTGCCTGCCTTGGCTCCTGAGCTGCTTTGTGGCCTGGGGCAGATGTTCTTATCCTCTCTGAGCTGTGATTTCTTGGTCTACAAATGGCAATGGACAGCCCAAACCCACTGCAGAGGCTCCCCAAAGCCTTCTCTGGCCCTCGGCCCCAGGGAGGAAGTGGCCTCTGCTATAGCTGCCCTCCTCTGTTCTTGTCACAGCAGTTTCTACACTAATCAGTAGATGTCCCTCTCTGGCCTTCTCTCTCATTGTGTGCACTGGAGGGGTGTGTGGGGGAAAGGAGGCTGGTTGTTCCAACGTGAATCTCCAATATTTAGCCATCCCAGTACAAAGCTGGCTCCCAACCAGTGTTCATGTAAGCAGCACATGCTCCATTTGCTGAAATTCCCCCTTACTCCCTTTTCTGTCTGATGCAACTCTCCCCTCCCCTAAGATGACTTCTTTTCTGGCCAATCACTGCTTTGCAAAGAGCTGAGCCCCCAATGCTTTGTGGAGTTCTTTCAGGGCACTTCCAGACACTCTCTGGGAAGTGAATAGTGGGGTCGCTTCCATTCCCTGGGCTACAGCTATTTGCCTGGGTCACCTGGGCTTACAGAGGAGGGCTCCTCTTCTGCTCCAGCAGAAAAGGTCTCAGTCACATCCATGGGCTAGGCCTCCGTGGGCATCAGGGCACGTAAGACAAAGGTCTTGACATCCAGGAGCCAAACACCTATGCAAGGAGATGAGGCACACATGAGGTTGACAGGGTAGAGGGCGGGTGTATGCTCAGCTTCCAAGAGGAAGGCAACAGGAGGGAGGCATTAGGCAGGGGAGTCAGATGGCACAGGTCTATACAAATACTCTATGGGGCTGCGACCAGATCCTTTGCTTCTGTGCATGTGCCTAACTCAGGTGTGTGAACCCTTGGGTGTGTCAGGAGCAGACATCCACTTAGGCTGCCCCAGGTTGGTGGGGGTAACTGTAAGGTTGTGGGGACTATTGCATGGGCATCAGAAAAAAACAGACAGAATATGTTCACATCTAGGGTAACCCAAACCATTTGCTGGTAGGATTGTAAAACTGTGGAACCTATTCAGGAAGCTGTTTGGAAATTTCTAAGAATGTTAAGAATATACTCATTCTGTATAATAGCATAATAGCCTCAAACAGGAAACAACCTGGATGTCCATTAACAGGAAAATGGGTACACAAATTGTGGTGTGGTCACATAATGGAATACTACTCAGTGGTAAAAAAGTCATAGACTGACACAAAATGGTACATATTATGATTGCATTTGTGTGAAGTTTAAGAACAGACAGAATAAATCTAAAGTGACCTGTACAATCGCTGCTTGGGGGTTGGGGGCATGCTAGGGAGGACAGGAAGAGTCCCTGAGGGGTGATGAGATGTTCTGTATCTGGTGGTGACCAGGAAAGATACATTTGTCAAAAGTCATCCAACTGTACATTTTGCATGTACACAAATGTTTGACATTTGTGCATCAAATATACCTCAACAAAATTAACTTTATTAAAAAACACTTTTGGTTTGAAGACAGAATTCCTTTCTTAAGTAACCACAGAGCAGAGTCACAGCTGTTCATGGAGTTTGCAAATCTGAGCCACCTCACAGGTCTGGAACCCCTTGGCTAAATGTAAGCCAGGCCCCTTTGAGGAAAGACCACGTGTATTACCCTAGTTGAATGTCACAAATGTCCTCCAAACCTCTCCTGGGGTCTGTGGCCTTTCCTAAGGGTGGCTGTGCCCTGGGACAAAAAGACTTGTTCTGGCAAATGTCTATTCCCATGTAATCAGGAATACTTTGATCATTTGGGGTACTCAGTTGGCACTGGCTCCGAGTTTTCACTGATTTGGGGGAACTTGAAAATACTACTGTGACCCTGCAGCAAGGTGGAGGCTTATGGAGTTCAGGTGATAAAAAGAGTTTTGTCTTAAGCATTGACCTGTGTTCATTTCCCCAGTTTTCAGTACATAGTTGGAAGAGCTACATTCGGCCATGGGCAGGGTTCCCAGGTCGGCTTTTCTGCCTTGGAGTGAATGCTGTTTTGGTAGGAAATGGGGTGAAGGCAAAAGTCCTGGAATTTCCCCCTCTCTGTGTTGATGGTAAGTCAAGGATAATTAGTTCTCCATCCTGGGGGAATCTCAGAGATTAGCGGTGCTATTGTGGACATGGGCAGTTTAAGGGAAGGGGTTCTTAGTATAATCCCTTGTCTCTGGCCTGTTTGACCTACACTGAAGACAAGTGCATGCTGGAGAAAGGCAGTGGGTCAAGGTAAACTTCCAACTGATGGGTTATTTCACTTGTCACTGCTGTTCTAGATGAAACACCTTTTCTGGTTCTCTATGTCAATTTGTAAGATCCATCAGAAACGGTCTGCTCATGTCCAGCTGTACCAACAGCATGCTGTCCCCTCTTGCCTCAGGCTCCTGCAAGTTTTCCTGCCTCCATAATAGAACTGGCAGAGATGCCACAGAATGCCGTGCTGGACCCCACTACTGACACCATTACACTGATTGCATCTGCCTCAGTAAGACAAAGAAGTGGGAGAAAAACTTCACAAACATTCAGGACCCTACTACCTTGATGAAGTTTCAGGGGATCCTACGGAGCTCCTCAGGACACCCCAACAAAGTGAAAAATACATCAGTATACCTATAAAAGAAGCACGACGCTTGCTGAGACTTTTTGGATTTTGAAGGAGACTTATGTGCTATTTGGATATACTATCCCAATGCATTTACCAAGGGATGAGTAAGGCCACTGGTTTTGAGTGGGACCCCCTGGGTCTTATCTTCTAACAGACCCAGTGGTGCTCAAGTGTTCATGGCCAACAACAATTCTGCAGAGAACCCCAGTGGGCGAATCACAGTACAGACTCTAGTGATCTGGAACAAAGCCATGACCTCTTCCACATAGAACTATTCTCCTTTCTAAGAAACAGGTCTGGCACACTGACAGAAGATGTTGCTAAACATCTTACATTGGTCCTGGTAGGGACTGAGTTGCTGACCAGGGGACATCAACAGACTCCATAATCCTGAGCTGCCCATTATGGACTAGATGCGATCTGACTTGCCCACCTATAAAATCAAGCACATACATCTGCAGTCTGTCATCTAGGGGAGATGGTGCATAAGAGGCTGTGCTTGAGAAAACCCAGAAGGCACATGTCAGTTGCATGAGCAGGTGGCTCAGCCCCTGTGACACGTACTTCTGATTGCTGCCTCCTTTCCCTCAATCTATGTCTCATGGGAAGTTCCTTAGGACCAGATGGCGGAGCAGGCCTGCTTTCAGATGGTTCTCTGTGATGTGCTGGTTACGGCTGAGAGCAGGCTATGAGAGATACAGCCCCAATCTGGAGTGTCCTTGAAAGACAGTGGGGGAAGGAAATCATCTCAGGGGACGAGGCTTCCACAGAACAAATGTTTTTCACATTTCCGGACTGAAAGACATCCAGGAGAATGAACCTACACTAGTGATTCTTAACAGGGGATGATCCTCCTGGCCACAATTTGGGAACATTGGTACTGTCAGGACATTTTTGATTGTCACATCTAGGTAGAGGGCACTACTGGCATATGGTGGGTAGAGGTCCACCAGGGATGTTGCTAAATACCTTACAATGTACACGGGACAGTCCCCTACAGAAGAGAATTATCCGACTCCAAATGTCATTAATGGCACTATTAAGAAACCCTGACCCATATTGATTTATTGGCAGGGACAAATTGTTTGGTCAGGAGCTTGGAAAGAAAACAATTCAGAGATTGGGACAAGGTACGGTGACAAGGGGAAACATCTGTGGATGGCTCTCTCAGAATGTGCATAGAGCATGAAGATGTTTGTGCCCCATGTTTATGCTCATTAATAAGTACACTGTGCAGAAAAGACTGTCAAGAATCAGATGGACAAGATGGCATGTTCTGTGATGGCAGTCAACTCTTTCACCAGTCATCCTGTTCTTTGCTCAATGGGTCCCTATATAGAGAGACCCTGGCGGCAGGGACGGTGGCTATGGATGAGGACAACCACACAGATTTCCTCTAACCAAGGCGAGCCCGGTCACCTCTGCCAGAGTCACCTCTGACAGCAGAGATTAGTACAGAACCTCCCGTATGGCTTATTGATGGAGATGGCCAGCCAGACCCCTGGTGGCTGACTGATTACACTGGATCCCTTCCATTATGGAAGGAAAACAATTTCCCCACACTTAGAATAGATGTATTGGCCTTCCCTGCCAAAAATTACCATTCATGGACTTGCTTTATTCACCATTTTGGTATTTTACAGTGTTGCTTCTGATGAAGAATTTCGGTTTACAGCAATGGGATCATGCACATGGAATTCACTTTCTACATATCCCATTGACCCAGAAGCAGCTGGTCTTACAGAGCTGTAGAATGGCCTACCGAAGATTTTTTATGATGCCAGCAGGGAGACAACTCCCAGAAAGGTGGGAGCTTGGTCTTACAGATGGAGTTTATGATTTGAATCAGCAACTGCCATATGGTGGTGTCTGTCCCGTGGCCAGAACACGCAGTCTGGGAAACAAGGGTAAGTGTGTGAGCGTGACTCTCGTCACTCTAATGCATCCTAACAAGGAACCTGTGCTTCCCTGCCCCATACCCTGAGCTCTCCTGGTTTGTAGGTCTTAGTTACCAAGGAGGGTGCCTCAACACGGGCTACACAGTGGTGTTAATGAATGGGAAGTTGACACTTGGCCATTTGAGGTTTCTCAAACTATTGCATCAATGCAGAGAAGGGAATTACCACACTGGCAGGGTGCCTGGACTTCATTATCAAGGAACACTTGAGCTGCTGCTAGCCGGTGGATGCCAAGGTGTTGACCTGTGAAATCCAGAGGGCTCTTTGGGGTGCCTTTAATGATATCCATGTCCCAAAATAAAAGTTAATGGTAAACTACAACAGGTAACAGAAGGACTTGTGAGGATTCGGACACTTCAGAAATGAAAGTTGGGGTTATCCATCAGGTAAAGAATCCCAACAAGCTAAGGTTCTGAGCACCAAGGGAACAGGAGCGGTTCCCAAAAGAAAGAGGTTATGAATAACAACCATGGTCCATGGCCAGTTACGGACATGATGACTACGGCAGACAGAGGTATTTCCTTACTTTCTTCCATGTTTGGTGTGTGTGTATATGTGTATGCAAACACATACATGTGCACATGTACACATACATGGATGCACATATACCTACATGCACATGTGTCAAGATAGAAGGACACACATACACAGAAGACTTGCTCTTTCCTTTTGCTTCCAGTTTCTCTTGGCCTCATCCTGGTAACAGCCCTTCACTTGGCAGCTATGGTTTGTTCCAATTTTCTTTCTCCCCAACATGGAGGAGGAGAGACCATGTATCCTCCGAGACACCACCCACTCCTCCAGGATCCAGCCCTGTGGGGCTCCTCCTGGGGGCTCTTGAAGCACCAGCACTACTCGGACAGCCTCCCTTTGCAGAGGGCTGTGGCCAGCTCTGTGGAGCCTACCGTTTCCCCTTGCAGCTTTGAACAATCTGGCCTCTTGGCTTGATTCCCAGCCCCTGACCCAGGCTGGGCTGCTCCCCACAGGGGCTCTCGCCATATGACCTCTGTGCTCCCTTTTTGTATGTTTAAGTCTTCTTATACCTGTTCCTCCAGTTCCCTAATTTCTTTTTTTCTAGATAACTCATGGATTCCTTGAGTTGGCTGGGGACTTAGAGATCCTGTTTCTGAGTCCCTCGTTTTCATTTTAAGAATAAACAACACCCAGGGGTGCCTGGGTAGCTCAGTCAGTTAAGCGTCCAACTCTTGATTTCAGCTCAGGTCATGATCTCATGGTTCATGAGTTTGAGTCATGCATTGGTCTCTATGCTGACAGCATGGAGCCTGCTTGGGATTCTCTCTTCTTCCTCTCTGCCCCTCTCCTGCTCATGCTCTCTCTCTTTCAAAAATAAATAAACCTAACAATAAAAAAAAATAAACAACACCTGAAACTAATATAACACTGCATGATAACTATACTGGAATTTAAAAAAAAAGCAAAAATTGTGCAGAAAATGGGGCTGGAGAGGAGAGGTGCCTTTCTCAAGCTCATTGCAATTTAGGGCCTGAATTGGCCTTTCTTTCTCCCAGTGCAGGGCTCCCACACCATCCCATACAGTGCCAAGGAAACAATCTCCCTTTTGCGTGGGATTTTCTGCCTGTTCCGAGAGAACTAAGAACATCAGAGCCAGACGTGGACGAGTCATATTGGCCTTAATGCTGATTCCAGGAGTGTGAGTGGACATTGGCTCCGAGAGTCCCATAGGTCAGCTGAGTGTCTTTGCTCTCCTTCCAACCAGGTTAATTCATGTGCCCCTGCCCCACTCCAACCCTAAGCTCCCTCAAGTGACATGAAGACTTGTGTGTCGGATCTCATGGCACAGACTGTGACCCTCCACTTTCACCCTCTATGCTCCCTACTGTTGTCCTCTTGTATTGGTGGCCACCTCTGGCATATATAGGTTAAGAAAAGTCCTGTTGAAGGGGTGCCTGGGTGGCTCAGTTGGTTGTCTGACTCTTGATTTCAGTTCAGGTCATGATATCATGGTAGGGAGATCAAGCCCGGAGTTGGACTTCGAGGTGGGCATGGAGCCTGCTTGATTCTCTCTCTGCCCCTCCCCTGCTTGCTCTTGTGTGCATGCTCTCTCTAAAAAAATAAAAAGTAAAAAATGAAAGAAACAGAAAGAAAAGAAAAATCCTGTTGATTTCATTCAGATAGAAAGTGTCATGATCAGGGCACCTGGGTGGCTTGGTTGGTTAAGTGTCCGACTTTACCTCAGGCCATTATCTCACAGTTTGTGAGTTCAAGCCTCATATTGGGCTCTGTGCTGACAGCTCAGAGCCTGGAGCCTGCTTTGAATTCTGTGTCTTCCTCTCTCTGTCCCTCCCCTGCCCACACTCGATCTCTCTCAAAAATAAATAAACATTAAAAGAAAAAGAAAGTTTCATGATCATTTTGAAAAGGAGGGAAATTCTTTCTCTTACAAGATGAAACAGTGGTAACGGGTTTACGTCTCATCTGATTTAAAAAATACTAGTGTGAATGATTACCTGATAGAATCTTCTTTCTCTGGGCCATAAAGCTTTTCTTAGATTATTTTTTACCAAGAACACAAGGGTGAGCAAATAATTGGACCAACCAATGCTTTACAAACATGTTAATTTTATTGATTAGGGCATCAAAGCTTCTCTCTGTGTCAAGTAATGGAGAAGCCGTGTCACACGGATTACAGAGCTATTTTTTACTTGAAATAATCTTTCATAAAAGAAAGAAATGAAATACAGTTCTTCTATAAAAAGTGCAGTAGTCATTACTGGAAGTTTTCCAAAATGAAAGCAAGATTTACTACATATTGCAAAAATTGGTTTAGTGCTTTAAATACTTAATAAAGTAACAACCCAACCACCAAAGACAGCTCTTACAAGGGGTTCCTTCTCCAAGAATGGACCAGATGGAAAAGAATATTTGCATTGAATTATAAATGAACACTCCCAGGTAGAAAAGGGCTCTGGATAACTAGGCCAAAGTAACGGGATTTATGATCCATTTTTGCCTTCATGTTTTCTTTTGTCCACAGTAATCAAGTAAATTGGGGAAACAAAGCAACACATTTCATCTCCATGTGGGTCAAATGAATGAAAACAAGGAAAAAGGGAAAGAAACAGGGGAACAACATTCACTGACTCCATAGGCCAAATGCATGTTTGAAGGAACAAAGCAAAAACACTTCAACAACCCTTCTTAAAACAAGACCAACTTATCAAAGATGATGGTGAAACAGAGTTCAAGCTCTGCATATGAGGCCGTGAGCAGATTCAGGTCAGCCTCCCTGTGCCTCTAACAACTCCTTTGTTGATGTGACCAAGGGCCCAGGCTTCCCTCTTGTGTTGCATGGTGACTGGCTCTGTCAGAGGTGGAGTTTGCTGTGTATACTGAGGCTCCAGGCCATGGCTGATCTCCAACCATGATCATGATTGTTACTAGTTTTAGTCATAAATTAGTGGAAACAAACTGTCCCACTCCTGCCTGCCAATCTGTAATTCCAAATCAGGTGTTTGGATTTCATTCCATGCAAGCAGGAAGAATGTGTAGGAAGAAGTAGGCAGACCATAGGGCACCTGCCATGGAGACAGGTTTGAATGAACCAAGGGGGCAGGGTCTGAGAAAGCCTGTGTTCTCACTGAGTACTGGCACCAGTGCGCCCCCAGCTTCTAAGGGCAGCAATGAAAGGGACACTGTTCATTTGGCAATTTAAGCAAAGGGACACACACATGTGGGCCCATTTACTGTGTGCTGGGCAGGCGCGGAGGGAGTGTTATGAGGGGAACCTCACATCCCCCTCCATGAGGGACCCTAAGATATGGCACCCAGAGAAATGACAGCACAAATCATGGAAGAGGATTAAAGAGAAGGACAGAGCCTTTTAACCAGGCTATAGTAGGACAAAGGTCCTTTAGAAGCTTGTAACAGTATTTTGCCAACAACTCTTAGAGGAAAACACATTTGGCCAAAGGACCTGGAAGTAAACACCAAGGTTAGGTAGTTGTGAAAATTATCCTGCAGGGGTGAGGAGTTCAGAGGAGGAACCATCCCTCCCCTGCTGGCAGGTGAGGTCACCTGACTGCATTTGAGGGCCTCCTGCTCTGGGGGGCCAGGGCCAAGGAGGTGTGTGTTTGGCTCTGCAGTGTCCACATGGACCAATGACGGAGGGGAAGACTCGGCGGGGTCTTGGCTCTCTGCCCCTGCTGCTTCCAACTTTGTCGATCCAGTTACCCATGCCTGCCCACTGTTATTCTGCATGATAAGCTCCTCTTCCTCTCCAGGCCTGCTTTTGGTGCACGAGAAGGGGACTCCCTTCCCTGGGCTGGGTCATCTGCTGCCACTTGAGTTTGTTATAGAAAGGAATGTCTTCCTCTCTGGAGACACTGTGGAGGAACAGTGTCTGAAGGACTGATTATAAGGGATTTTCTACGATGGTCTAGGCCCATGATGACATCATGTGTGCCTGACCATGAGAGCTGCCCTGTAGGAAAACACCCCCCATTGCAGCTTGTTCCAGAGAGCTTTCTGTAACAGTGGAGTCTCCTATCTGTGAGGGACGGCCACTGGGCAGGCCTTCACAGATACATGGACAAACCTGCTAAAGTCAGGCCGATGTGCTCACTGTCACATCTGGTATCATGGGCCACAGGCTGGAGAAGCAGCCAGGATGTTTATCAGCTAAAATTTTCCCCACTTGGGGACGACAGTGGAATATGGATTTGATAAAAGTTGAAACTGGCATTATTAGGCCTCTTAATAGCTATCGAAAGACTGATTTCATTTCTTTTCTCCAACAAATATTTATCCAGTGCCTAATACGTGTCAGGCACTGTTGTAGGCACCAGGAATACAGCAGTGAGCAAAACATACAAAAATTCCTGCCCGCATGGAGCTTACATTCTGTGGGGGTTGGAGGAAGGACATAAAATGAATGAATGAATAATTCACATGTGCATCACTCAGATGGCAGTAAATGCACAGAAAATGCACAGGGAGGTAGGAGGGGGGATGTGTTGTCATTTTAAATAAGTGAGTCAGGGAAGGCCTCCTTGAAAGTGACAGTGGAGCAAAGACTGGCAGGTAGTGAAGGATGAGCCATATGGCTTGGGGGAGAACATTCCAGGTGCAAGGAGGAATAATTTGTGCAAGGGCCCTGAGGCAGGCCCATGCTGTGGGGGCAGAACAGCTAATAATAGAGGAGGAGGTCAGAGAAGTACTGGAATGGGAGTGGTCTTTGTAAGGTCTTGGCTGTTTCTTCGTTTAAAGTCATCCTCCACTGTTTGTAGATACTATCAAATAGCTGGTTTTACTAACTTGTCCTCATTAAATTAACGGGTTGCTTTGGTCTTGAGCAGATTCAGCCTATCTTCTTAAACCAACTGGTACACTTCACCTTGTAAAGAACTGATTATATATGTGTGTACTCATGTACACACACAAATACACAGATATATGTACACACATGTATGTATTAAGATGCTCTCTTGGGTGAATGAATAAAAAAGCATTAGCAATGGGCATCATTTGTATATACATAAATGGGGAGACGGGACTCTTTTTTTTTTTTTGCAAGAATCAAACTGTAAAAATGAAAATTTCAACTAATTACTTTGCAGAATGAATAGAAACAGTAACATCGCTAGGACTGTTTGTTGAGAGTGGCTTCTGTGCAGTCCCTGGGGTTAAGTGTGAAGTCAGCCCAGTTGAGTAAAGCATATTCATACCGTGTAGCCTGCACATGCCAGGTATTTCTTAGGGTCTATGCAAGGCATCTCCCCCTCTCTTCTCTACTGGGAGTGAGAAAGGACTGGTTTTGGGGAATGTAGCTGACTGCATAACTGCTAACGGGCCATTTCAAACACTGCCTAGAGCAAAAGTGAGAATCTTCCAAAGCATTGCACCCTGGAAGTGCTCCATGCTGCCTGGGGGGGCTTCCTTGGAGTGAGTGGGGGGTGGTCATCATCATTCATGCCCCGTAGATCTCTCTAGGATCAACTATCCTAGACCCTGCCCCGGGACCCTGCCCTGCGACAACAGGCAGCACTGTCAAGGACATGCTCTGTGCCCACAAGACCTGGCACTGCAGAATGGATGTGGAGGACGGGGGTGGTTGTGGATGAAAAGATGACACTGTGCGCCCCCTCTCTGCCCTGAAGAGCCGCATCAGAATGTGGGGGGTGAGTGCAAGTAGAAAAGAGTGTATATTTGGGACTGAATGAGGAGGTGGTGCCCAGGGGTCTTGAGAGAGCCACCACTTTAAGGCTTTTTGGAAGGGGGTATCTTCTCCCTGATGCCAGGAATGCCAGCCACTTCTGGGCGTTTCCATGGTGTGTCTGCCCTCAGGAAACAGCAGAACCAGACTAGCCAGAGTAGAGGCCACCTCAGCAGGCCATGGTTGATGCCACAGCAGCTGAGGTCTGACAAGGCAGGGCTCGCTTAGCCATGGAAATGCATTTTCTTATTTATTAGAAGCATTGAAAAAACACAGGAAGAGCTTATTTTGTAAAGTCCACACCATGATGAGGAAAAAGGAATCATGTCGTAAAGAAAGAAATCCCAAACGTGCAGTATATGCCTTCAGCTTTTACTCTAGGTCTCGTAAGTAAACACGGAAGACTCACACAGAACGGAATTTAACACATACATGGGTTTGGCAAAGCCTTTTTTCTCTTGCAAAAATTTCCCACCACTGATAAGTACAGCCCTTTTTATTTTCTTAACTAATGTGAAATATATTTTAGATAGGTTAAGTTTATTTTTGCAAAGTAGTGTGGTCTGCAAAACAAACTTGTGGATGCTAAGGGAGGGGGTGAGAGTGCACCGGGGGTGGGGGTGGGGCCTGAGTAGAGAAGCCTTTTACCTGGAGTCGCCAAATTCCTGACGGTAAGCTATTAGAATTGATAAAATCATTTTGGAAAATATTAAATTTATAAAGTAACAGATCCAAACTTTTCAGAACTCCACTCCAGCCACTGGGTGGTAACAGGTAAGAAAAAGTCCGCAGTAACTTAGTGAAGATAAAGTACTCATTTAAGAGGAAAGGTGTCAGTACCAAAATCCATGGACAGAAAAAAAAAAAAATCAAGCTTCCAATAAAGAAAGAAAACACACTTACATATTCCCACTCTCGGAGAGGATGTGAACAAATAGCAAAAAGCACTTAAACTCAAGGGCCCGCAGTGTGGAGCCCCTTCCCACCTACGGTTACCCTTCCAAGGGGACAACCCTGTGACACTATAAGGGTGCAAAATATTGCTCTGTGGCATATTCTGGAAATAATATAAAAATAATTTCTATGGTACAGTTTAAACTTGGCTTGTAAAATTTCAACATAGCATAAAATCTACAAACAGAATATACGTAAAAACACCTTCCAGTAACAATAATATTATTTGAAAAAAATTATATACCCAAGTATCGCGTGTGCGGGAAATGTGAAGTAAATTACTGAATTAACCTCCGCTGGGGTTTAGAAGTATCTAGGATCCTTCTGGAAATTTGCTGTCACTTAGAGACATTTGACCTTCCCAGAAAGGGAAGTCTGGCCAGATCAGACAAGGCCACTCACAGGTAGGGCTTGCCATGTACCCCGAGCCCAGGGTGTGTGCCCCGGTGGGGTTCTCAGCTTTTCTAGAATTGGGACTGGCTTTCTTCCTTTTCTCCAGTGCCTATAATCCACTTAACCTTTCCATGATCTACAAAGGGCCCCCAAGTCACAGAAGGATATGAGAGGACCTCTTGGCCCACATGTAAACAACACAGCAGTTTCTCATAGTTACTGTTCAGCCTGATAATTTGGTTTGAGAGAACTCTGGCTAGGGACCAGGTCTAGAGAGCTCTTTTGAACAACATAGAGCGTTCCTGGTACACTGCACTAGTACATTTAATATGACAGTACGTTCTCTCAGGGTATCAATACTGTTTACAGGAAGGGATCCAGACCTCTTACAAAAGGAAACAGCTATTTGTAAACCATGTGGACAAGTACCCGCAGATGCCCCGGCAGCCCGAGTCACCTCATGACCATGCTAAGTTGGGGGCCTTCCACATGGCTGGAGAAGTTACCCGGAGCTGGATCTCAGGCTCTTATTCATGGCACATCTGTCGGATGGGGGTGGGGGACAGGAGACTTTGAAATTCAAGGATATAGAATAGGTCACCATTTTTAAATAATAGCTATAGATTACACTGTCTAGTTTTGAAGGTTTTCCCTGGTATTACATCTAGTATTACAATGGACCGAGTTTATTTTTCTCAGCTTGCCCTTTTTTTTTTTTTTTTTTTTTTAACCATGGCATGAGAAAGATAAAATATTTGCATAGCCAGTTTTGGAATTTCTGGTTGGCTGTTTTAACATTAAAAATTAAAAAATAAAAACCATAAATTTACTTTAGGCCTTCTTGACTCTTGTGCACATGAGTTTGGTTTCTAAATGCACAATTAAGCATTTTCAAGATTGGTTGTCTTGACCTTCTAAGAGTGAGGGGCGAGAACCATAGCCAGTGTCTACGTGTGATGCAACACTTTCTGTGACCTCAAAGCTTTGGATGGCAAAGCAGTTGCCTAGCAGGGCACAAAGAAGTGGGCACAAAGAATCAGTCCAAAAAGCTGCCACGAACCCTCTCGATGAGAGATTTTTAAAAAACTTTTTTTTTTTTCTGAGTAACAAAAGAAACCCCAGTAATACGAGGGACATGGATGTTAGTAATTACCACACATTGAAAGTATTGTTCGGCATGAAAAGTAAAACCTCCAAAAAATTTCTTAAAGAGTCTATTTAATAAATAACTTTGATTAAGTAAGGAACCACTTATGCAAAACTTGAATAAATTACTGAAAACCCCACGTGCTGTGGAATAATTAAAAACAAAAAGGAATTACTTACAGGAGATACTCAAATTAGTTTACTATAATTCTTCAAATAAGTAAAAAAAATCCCCTCCCTTTTTCTAAATTTTTATTGATTTATTTATTATTATTATTATTTTTGCTGCTTTTTATGTCAGAGGGAAAAGCATCCTTTCTGGAGAAGGAGAAGCTGGCTCCAATGAAAAGATGGTCTACTTCCTGCATTTTCTGAGGAAACACCCAAAGCAAATCTGGGCTCTATCTCCTCTCTTTCTTAGGATTATTAGAGACTATTCTAAGGCTCTCACAGGTTTTAAAGTATTCTTTTGCTAGTGAGGATTTTACCCATCTTATCCATAGTTCTTGGAAACAAGATCTCTCTTTAGTGAGGCAGATTTAACTCCTCAGTGTCCGTGGCCAAGAACGGTATTCTCCAGAGGTAATCTTGGAAGGAAGAGGCTGCATATTGCTGCTCAAAACAGGGTAGCTAAGGACACATATTTTATTTTTTTCCTCAAGAAATGTAGGAGGCACCAAAAAGGGACCGCTCAGGGATGGGGCTGCCCCCTCAATGTGTTATGGAGCCACAGGCAGGGTTACCCCTACCCTGCAGAGGGGACTCTAAGGGGAGTGGGTCCCTTTACCTGGCTGAAGGGTGCAGATGCAGGTGGAGGTGGGGATGGGCTTCCTTCCCGGCTTCCCTCAGCCCCTTCCTTTCGGAAAGAGGTGCAGGCCGGGTTTCAAAGAAGCCTCGAGGGGTGGGGGGTGGGGCTTTACACAGTGACCAAAGGGTCAATCCCTCGCCTCTCTCCAGGGGCACCGATGATCGACTTCCTAGGGGCCCTCTGGCGATAGTTCACTGTGGAAGAGTCTTTAAAGGAGAAATGTGAGCAGGCTGTCATCTTTGCTCATACATAGGCAATTCCAAATAGTGGTTTCGGTACCCTTGCTTTCTGGACCCAAGGTGTCTTTGGAAAACTCCTGTCACCTGAGCTCCCCGGCACTGGGGCCATCGCTATCCCTCACCACGCACTGCGAGGTAGGTTGTCCGGTGCCCATCCCAGGACGCCTGCGGCTTTGATGGCAGTGTGAATGTTGCTCAGGCCGGGGGTGGGTTGGAGGAGGTTTTGCTTATGAGATGGAGTCGTGTATTCCTAAAGGCCACCGTGACCACCAGAGCGCATCAGCGGGGTGGCACAGTGCTTCCTGTCCTCTGAGGACTCGGGAGGGAAAGCAGGTGTGAGCCCACCGCACAGCCGCCGCCCCAGTCCCGGGCTGCGTGTTTGCTTCTCGACCCTGGGTGGTACCGACCGCACACATGTGACCGCTACAAGGAAGAGGTCAGTCGCTGGGGCGGGGGATGGGGGTAGGAAAAACAAAAAGCAAAAAAAAAAAAAAGGTAAAACACTCCCTTCTAAAAACAAAGGGCTGCAAATTTCTTTATTTCTCTTATTGAGGAACAAAAATACTCTTGCAATGGCTATTGAGTTTCCACAGGTACGAGGCAGATGCTAGCTAGCACACCCACTTCCAACAGTATGACTTGTTTCCTATCCGTCTACTACCTGAGTGGCGTCAGTGTAGGTTCAGGCACCATTAGGAACGTTTGACCAAACACGTACACAGCACTGACAGAGGAGTCGCCGGCCTTCCGGTTGACCAGGGCATGTAAAAAAGACACCGACAGAATGGAAAAGAAATCCTTTATGGTAAAAGCTGGCGGAGCGCGCGCCGCACTCAGGGCCGGGCCCCACGCGCGTCGCGCCGCCGCCGCAGCTCCTCGCGGTAGCAGTAGGAGCAGTAGTGCTCGGTCTCGGCGCGCCCGTAGAACGCGCAGTTCTCGCGCTGGCAGCGACGCTGCGCCAGCCCCGGGCCGCCGCGGCCGCACTCACCGTTCGAGCGGGCGGCCGGCGCGTCGGCGTCGGCGAACTCCAGGCCGTCGCGCGCGGCGCCGAAGCCGTTGGTGTAGGTCTGAGACTTGTGCTCCGCGGTTCCGGCCGCCCCCGCCGCGCCGGGCAGGGCGCCGGGGACGGCGCGCGCCAGCGACTCGACCGTGTTGACGGTGCGCAGGGCGGCGGCGCGCGCCGGGCTGTAGCTCTGCGAGGACAGCGAGCGGTTCTGCTGCGGGTACGTGGCGCACGGCCGCAGCGCGCCCACGGCCGGCGCGCACGCGTCGTCCCGCGCGCCCGCTGACTGCACGTGGATGACGCTCTGGCGAGCCGGCGGGCTGCGACCGGGGAGCGGTCCGCTGGCACCCGTGCGCCGCGCGCCGCCGCCGCCGGGGCCCGGCGAGGCTGCACCGCCCGCCGCCGCCCGCGCCGCCCGTGTGCCCGCCGCCGGCCCGGGACTCGGGCGCTCCTTGAGCTTGAGCACCAGCTGCGTGGGCGGCCCGACCGGCGGGCCCGGCGAGGCGCGCTCTGGGCCCGGGGCGCCCTCGGTCTCCGGCCTGCGCGGCGGCCGCTTGGCCGTGGAGGCGGCGGCGGCGGTGGCGGCGGCGTCGCGGCGTCGCTGCTCCTGCTCGGCACTGAAGCGCTCCTGCGCGCTGGTCAGGTAGTAGCCTATCATCTCCTCGTGGAACTGGTGCCGGTGGCTGGTGAGCAGCAGGCCGGCGAAGATGAACTTGCGCTCGCCCTGCATGGCGGCGCGCAGGATGTTGAGGCTCAGCTTCACGTCCGTGCTGTACTTCCACGCGTCGCCCCGCTGCCCGCTGCCCTTCTCGGCCGGTGACGCCCCGGCCGCCTTGTCCGTGGGCGACGGCGTAGTCTTCTCTGACGGCGACGTGCTCGCCGACGCACCCGACTCCTCCTTGCTGCCCTTGCGCGACTTGGTCTTCTTCTCCTTGCCACGCTCGGGGGCGTCGCCGTTTTTGCCATTGGTGGAGTTAGCGCGGCCCATCTTGCCGTGCACGAGGCCGCCCAAGCCACCCATGTTTTTCTTCAGCTTGATGCCCAGCGTTTTGCTGAAGCTGCCCAGCTTGTTGGCTACGGAGTCCGCGCGGGTCTTGTCCTTCTCCTTGCGTTGCTTCTCCTTCTCTTTGTCTTTGCCATTCTTGCCATTATTGCTGTTGGAATTGCTGCACACCGAGTCTCGGTCTGAGTCCAGGGAGTCGGCCAGGGACTGCACGTCCTCCCCCACAGAGGCTGTTGGGGATTCTGGCTGTGCCAGAGGGGCCTGTGGGGGGAGAGGGAGGTCGAGAAAGAAGGTTAGAGATGAACTACCCCCACGTGGGATCGACAAAGGCAGACCATCCCAGCTCCCAGGCTGCTACATTGGGGCCCTGGGACCTCACTGTTCCAATCCAGAATGACTTTTTGGTGAGCTCAGGTTGCTGGTAGCCTGGAACTCCGAGGCGAGGAGTTTAGGCAAGGTGCGGATGCCCTACTGGCTTTGAGCCCCCGGGTCTTTTCACATTTTAGAATTACCATGTCTAGACTCTGCCCTTCTAGCCCTGACAAGGCTGGTCTACGACCAAATCCAGTTCCAAGCTGGCCTCTGTAGACCTAGAGACCTTCTAGTAAGGATGACACTTAACCTGCACCAGTAGGTGTCTCTCCTACAAAGGTGTCTCACCTGTTCACTCCAGGCAGGGGATAGACACTCTGTCCGCACCTTAGAACAAATACCCCCTTAGCAGTTTGGGTGATGACCAATCACTTTACTTTAGGGGTTCATTTCTCCGATTGGCAATGTGGTGTGCTAAACTGAGGATTCTGAAACAGGACCTGGGCTTAGCAGGAAAAACATTACCTTTCCCAGAAAATGTCTGGGGTGTAAGGAGGGAGCATCTCTGTGAACACCTTGGACAAGGCCCACTGTCAGTCAGGAATGCAAGGTGGTATGGGCACCTGGTCAGGACTATAGGGTAGGTGAGGAGCCTGAGAAAGGAGATGAATGCATGCAGAGGACCTTGTGGAGGTTCCTCCTTGAGTGAGAAGAGAGAATTCTGACAGCATCATTGAGTGAAGACCAGGGACCTCACACTAGCAGCTGAGTGGCAGGAACTGGTGCCACCCCTGAATGGACTTTTCCTGGCCTCCAGGGGAGGAGCCCGGAGAAGGCCCCATTGTTCCCTCATTTTACTTTTGTCCCCTCCCTTCCAATTAGGTCCAAGAGTGGTCCAAGACACTTCCTGCAATCAGGTCACCCAGAAGTGAGCAGGAACTAGCCCTCCCCACTTTCTATTCTGAAATTCCTTCCTGTTCCCACTCTGTCCTCTGTCCTCTTCTAGCTCTGGAAGGAGCTAGAAGTCTCAACAGAGTTTGTCAGCGACACAAAAGGGCAGAAGCTCAGGGGTTTGGCCCAGGAAAGGGAGGTATGCTTGGTACTGGCAGTGCCCACTGCTGGGAGCCCAGTGAGCAAGGAGCCCTGTCTCAAATGCCCTGGGGCTGGAAGGGTCCTTGCCAGGCCCTGCATCTGACATAGGGGCCACCATGGCTTGGCAGGGAGTCCTGCTCATTACAGTGCAGAGCTGTCTCCCAGCCCAAGAGCCTCCTGATTCTAGATCTAGAGCTGCTGCCTTCAAACCATATGTGTGTGCTGGGAAAGAGCACCCACAGCAACACTGGTATAATCCAGGCAGTGGATAGGTCATTGTAGAGATTAAGAGGCAGGACTCTGGAGCCAGACTGTCACCAACTGTCCCTTGTGTTCTCTGTAAAATGGGGTATCAGTACCTGCCTCCGGAAGCTCTATGAAGATAATATACAGGTAAAGGCTGATGTATGAAAACATACTGAGCAGTGTCTGGCCTGTCCAGACTACTGATCCTGTGCCAGGTACCACCCTCCTTCTTTCCTCATGTCACTCCTTTAATATTGTAACTTATGAACCCCACTTCATAGCCAAGTATACTGATATCTGAGGACCAATTTGTAAGCATACGCGCTCTCTCTCTCTCTCTTTTTTTTTTTAACAAATCCTTTTCTTTGAGGGCTCACTACTGAGATAACAAAAACATCAATCAAATACATAGAGTGAGTCCTGCTTAGCATCTGGAAGGGGGATGGAACAGACCCTCCCTGGGGGTGGAGGCCGCATGGGGGCGGGCAGATCCTTTTCCCACCGCCCTGCCTGAGGACAGAAGGAGGGGGCACTGAGGAACTGCACTCTTGGTCCCTGGCTTTTCCAAGGACTCACACACAGTTTATAATTAATTCTGCTCCGTCGCAGCACGTCGTGTTCTGATGTCGGCAGAGATCGTTTTGTGTTGTGACTTGCCTACGGTTTGTTTTCTGAGTGGGTGTGTTTATTCTTTTGCTTCTGGAGAAAATAAAAGGACCAAAAAAACAAAAACAAAACGAAACCACAACACACATACAAAACCAAACATCCCCTAGCTGGAGCGCGCGCCTACGTACAGTCACGCAAGCACGCGTGCATACATGCACCCGAGCCACTTCTAGCCGGGCCGGGCGTAGCGCGGCCCCGGGTGGGCGGCCCAGAGGGCGCGGGCGAGCCCAGACCCCGCCAGGTTTGGAGGGTGGGTCCCCCAGCCCGTGCCGGTGGTCAGTGAGAGGCTGGAACCCAGCCAGCACCCCAGGCTCACCCGGGTCTCGGAGGGGATCCGGATCCACGTCACGTTCATGTAGCTGTGCAGAAGGTTCAGCTTGGCTTCTAGCGACAGTATCAGGCTAGCGAAAGAAGAACACCGAGTGAAACGCGCCCCAGCCGGCCCGCGCTCGCCCGCACGCACCCCGCCCGCTGGCACGCCAGCTGTCCCAGGAGGGGCAAGGGCGGCCCAGCCCACGCCAGGAAACAGGCGACAGCCCGCCCTTTAGCCCTTTAGGCCGTTGGGGGAGGGGCACAGGGTAGGGGCTCACTGGGCTAGCCGGGCGTTATCGTTGTCGTCTTTGCCCCACTCCCAGTCCTTCCCAGGGTCCACTGCAAAGTGCAGAGGCAGCAGCTTGTGCTCCGAATCCGTCAGGGGGATCACGGCTGGAACAGAAGAGAGAGACTCGGTGCCAGGTGGCCCCTGGGCAGGCCGAGAGGCTCCAGCCCCAGCAACCTCCGGGAAGCCAGGAAAAGGAGTTCCAAGACCAGGTGTCTCCTTAATTAAGGAAACTGAATGGAGACTCACAGTGCCATCTGTACCAGCAGGAGCGTTAAGACCACAGGTGTCAAAACCACTAGTGATAGTTTAAAATACTTCGTGTTTATTGTGGACGTTGAGGAGCAGTTGGAGACCTCACCTGGACTCTGCTGACGATTGGGGTCTGTCAGAAGGCAGGTACCTCGGTTGGGCAGCAGACGATAAAAGCTATTACTGCTTCTTTTATTTCTGAGGAAGGACCCAAGCAGGGCTCTTGGTCATCTCACAGTGTGCAAATGAGACAAGTAAGGGCTGTTGGCCAATCTGTTCATTTGTGAACTCATTCAATTAAATCTGTGTCAGTTTGGAGGGGTGGATGGGGGTGGGTACCCAAGGACCTCATGGCCCCTGCCCACTGGGAGCTCACAGGTAACAATCTCCTAACTTCAGGTGGTGGTAAGTACCCTGGAAAGTAAACAGCAGACTGAGGGCAGCTAAGGCAAGCCTTTCTAGGCGGGTCAGGGAGCCTTCTGAGGAAGTAAGGTGTAGGCGTTGTAGTCGGAAACTGCAGCAAGGAGAGACTGGCCCTCACCCAGGGATCCATTCATCACAAACACTCTGGAGTGAAATGCCCAGCTGGGGAAAGTCTTGGCCCATCTCAGAAAGGCTGGGCGGAGTGGGGGTGTTCACAGGTTTGCCTGGATCTGCTAGAAGCTTCTGAGTTGCTGTGGGACCCAGTGCCCAGTGAGAATAGCTTGCTCCTCCCCTAGGTTTACCCTACCTCCGCCTCCTCGCTGCTCTGCCAACCCCGCCCCATGCTGGTCGTGAGCTTGGTGTCATTTCCCATGATTCATGGTAAGGGTGCCACAGCAAGAAGAAAAAGGCAAATAAGTAAATAAAATCTATGACTGAATATCATTAACAGTTGACTTTCCAATAAAAAATTGCAAACGTTGACTCACTGCTGCCCTCCAGTGTTGCTAAAGAGAAAACGTGAGCACAAATAATCCTCCACCCCCATATAAAGCAAACACCTGCTTTGCTAGGGGAGGTGGGTGGAAGGGTGACAGGGTTCTGTTTAAAGTGGCTAGAGACTGGCAGTATTGTGTTCTGGTTTGGTTGGTCAAGAGCGGCTTGGTCTGCCCCAGCTACAGGCCACTGGGTTCTGCCTTGACATGGCCATGGCACATAGGCTGCCCTTCCCAGGGCTCAGCTGCAGGGCAGTCACACTCAGGGAGGGCTGCAGAGCCTGTCCCACAGTTCCATGACTGTGTAGAGAGGGTTGGCCTGGCTTCCCATCCACTGGGCAGGGGTGGGGGTGGTAGTGAATCCTTCTGTAGACACTTGGTAGGGCAGTGCATCTCCCTGGTGTGTTGGTAAAAGCACTGACTCCAGACCCCCGTGCAGATGGCCAAACCAGAGTGTCCAATAAAAAGACCCAAGGATGATATTTTAAGTAAGAATCCTCTGTGGTTCTTAAAACCATACAAATATGAAAATATTGTTCCAGAATGATAATCTGTTTGAAGCAGTTATGGTGGGTACAACTTGGGCAATTTGGGACTGGCTGTACACTCCCTTCCCAGGGGAGGGGTGGAGTTGAGAGACATCTGCCCAGCCATGGCTACCATTCCCAGCCTCCAGAACTTCGGAGGGAAAAGGTGCTGAATTGCACCCATGGCAGGAGAGCAGAAACACTGTGGGAAGTGCTGGGCAATGTGGTTAGGTATGGGCGGCCTTCTCCCCACACCCCGGCATCCTTCTGTATGCTGAAACTGGTGGTGCTACAAGATGGCAGGGGTGAGCTCCTGACTCCCCACTTGCCAATCAGGAACACTTGTTTTAGACTTTATTTTCATGAGAACCACACTTCTCTCACTATGATTTTGGTTTATTTCAGATAAACCAGCGAAAGCAGTACAGATCCACATGCCCTTCAGCCTCCAATCCCTACCATGGGGCTCCTGGGAATTTTTACCTTAATGGCCGGACTAGAACTGACTCCATGGGCTGCCCCCTGCTGGGCAGAAGGTTGGACTCACCTGAAGGTGCTACAGCCTGATCACCTAGCAGGGTCTTGCCAGCCTCTCAGCATGAATCTTAGGGCGGTGAGGCCTGAGTACTCAGAAAGATATGAGGGACATGCCTGCTTGCAAGAAAAGGCACTTTACTTCCCAGGACTAACAAAAGGCATATGCTTTACAGAGGGTACAGCTGTGGCCTGTGGGTGAGGGCAGGGCTGCAGGGACCAAAAGCCCAACCCATAGCTGCATAAGCCAGGAGGGCCTTGAGAACAGGCCCTCCCCACCAACATTAGCTGCTTTAGATGCATCTGCCTCCCACGTTACACATTCACTTTTCCCAATTGGAAACCTGACTTCACCCAGTGAGATATGCAGTGATGTGGCGGCTTACCCTCTGGTGGTAATGTCAGGAACAGCAAATGCTTTTCAAAAAAAGTCAGCAAACTTTTTAATTTTTTTTTCTTTGAAAAGGATATCCTGTCTTTTAACCTGGAAACATAGAGACATAATCTCAAACCAGCCTTGACATATTTTTAGTATTTATTTTCCAAAACGAATTCAGACTTCTGGTTTCTGTTCCTGTGACAGCATGGTACTATCATTACAACAACAATAACAAGCCAGACGAACTGCAGATTCACAACTTCCCTTTAACCTATCAGAGAGCAGAAGTCACAGGGAAACCAGCTAACTCCAAATCTTAGACAGATGGGTACACACAAGGAGAAACAGACATGACTTTCATTGGGGCAGACTCAGCTGGACTCTGGTAAAAAGAATTCAGCTAAAATTATTAACGAATTGGTAAAGGAAGAATGTAGTGAAAGACTATTTAGGACCCTGGGGGCTACAGATATAAGAGAAATTCAAATGTGCTTGTAGACCCCTCTCCATGGGACCCAACCTGTTGCTCACAAAAAGACTGGCAAGAATCTAAGAAAGCATCCTTCACATACCTTTCTCTCCTATTTATACTACAGAACAAAAGCTTAAATTGTGAGGCAGGGCAACACTGTTGGCGTTAGGGACTGGAGTCTTTCCCCAGTAAAGCTTGGGGTAGGAGGAGGGAATAAGAAAAAAAAAAAAAACAAACCCTCTTGTTCCCTGCTGGGGTGGGCAGGGCAGGAATATGTACTGAGCCCAGAAGTACAGCTGAGGGAAGTGATCTCCCTTCCAAGATCCAAGGACACAGTGCCTGCCTAAGGCAGAAGCTTAATTAGAATAACAAAAACATCACCCTTCCTGGTCCCACTTCCACACCCAGGCTAACAAGCCCTAAGTAATTGCAATTTAATGCTAGAAGAGGGACAAGAGTTTGAGGAGAGAAAGGGTGCAGCAGACAGTGAGAAAAAGCCTTCTGGCAAAACATAAGATATCACTAGTAAAGCTGAAGGCTAAGTACATTAAGGGTAACCAGAGCAGCAATGAAACCAAAATCTACCTCAAGTCCTGACTAGACTGATCCGAACCCCATGCTAAAGACCTAGCAAAAAGAAAGGCACACTTAATTCCAAGAATCAAAATGATGTACCCCAGTCTTTATTGTCCTACTCAATATGTCTGACTTTCACCAAAACCTGATAGCATAAGAAAAGACAAGAACTTCCCCTCCTCAACATTTGATAATATCAAGCATTTGACAGAATAAGATTCAGATAGGACACAGGTATTTAAACTGTGACACGGAATTTAGAATAGTTGATTAAGTTGAATACTCTACTAAAAAAAGTGGATATCATGCAAGACTTAATGGTTAATTAAGTAGAGAGAATGGTTCTCCAGTAGAGAGAAGTTGATAAGAAAGGATCAAATGGAAATGCCAGAAATGACAAAAACACAGTAAGAGAGATGAAGAAAGACTTTAAGGGGCTGATCACTACACTTTACAAAACAGAGAAAAGAATCTATGAACATCAAGATAGTTCAATAGATATTACCCAAATTGCAACACAGAAAGAAAAAAAGAGTTGGGGAGGGGTGCAGAACAGAACACCCAAGAGCTGGGTGGCAATACCAGACAACCTAAGATCTGTGTGAGTGAAATCTCAGAAGGAAAAGAGAGCATAAGACAAGGGATATTTAAAGAAATAATGGCTGACAAACATTTCCACTGTGGATGACAAATACTACCACAGATCCAAAAACTAAGAAAAAAGCAGAAACCACCACCACCACCATCACTAAAAATATCCTTATACTTAGGATATTTAAACTGCTGAAAACCAAAGACAAAATCTGAAAGGTGGCAAGAGAAAAAAAGACATGTTACATCCAGAGAAACAAGATAAGAAACACAGCAGACTTTACATGATAAAACAGGTAAGTCAGAAGACAATAGAGTGACATTTTTTTTAAATATTTATTTATTTTTGAGACAGAGAGAGACAGAGCATGAGTGGGGGAGGGCCAGAGACAGAGGGAGACACAGAATGTGAAGCAGGCTTCAGGCTCTGAGCCGTCAGCACAGAGCCCGACGTGGGGCTCGAACTCATAGACTGTGAGATCATGACCTGAGCCAAAGTCGGACACTCAACCAACTGAGCCACCCAGGCGCCCCTAGAGTGACATTTTTAAAGTACTGAAATAAAAATCTACTAATCCATAATTCTATACCCAGAAAGAAATCTCTGAACATGAAGGAGACATACTTTCTCAAAGAAAAATGAAAAAAAATTAATTGCCTACAGAACTGCACTAGAGAAATATACATGTATATATATTGTACTTGGAAATATTAAAGGAAATTGGAAATTCTTTAAGGGGAAGGAATATGCTACCAGTAGAAACTTGGATTTACATAATGAAATGAAAAGTGATAGAAATAAAATAAATACATGTGTAAATAAAACTAATTTTTCTTCCTTTTAATTGCTCTAAGAAACTAAGGTAAAGAGAACTGCAGTGTATTACCTGTTTACAGCATATGTAAAAGTAAAGTGCTTGATAATAATGGCACAAAGAATGAGAGGGAGGGATTGGGAATAAACTGTCATAAAATCCTTACACAACACATGAAATAGAATATTACTTGAAAATATAATCTAATTAATTAAAGATGTTTATTGTAAACCCTGTAAATCAGAGAAATCAAAAACAATGAAAAATATAGGCATAATAAGTCAATAGTGGAGATACGATGGAACCATTAAGAAACTGATTTAACCTAAAATTCACTTATCCAACCATATAGTTAATACCATTAAATGCAAATGGTCAAAAAATACCAATTAAAAGACAAAGTTGTCAGAATGCATAGAAAAAGCAATACTCAATTCTACTGACTGCAAGAAATTCTTTTTAAATATAAAAACACAGATAGGCCAAAAGATATTCACTAATTATAAAAAAAGCTAGAGTGGCTATGTTAATGTCAGAGGAAGTGGACTCCAGAACCAGGACTGTTAGCAATGACATAGAAAAACCTTATGCAATGATATAGGGATCAGTTGTCCAAGAAAACATCACAATCCTACATACGTTCATGCTCCTAATGACAGAATTTCAGAGTACTAAAAGCAAATACTAACAAAAATGAAAGGAGAAACAGATCCATTATGGATCTTTGAGACTTCATTTTTCTCTTTGTAATTGACAGAACAAGTAGACAGAATATCAGCAAGACTGCAGAAGACTTGAACACCCTCAGAGAACTTAAATGAATTGACATTTATAGAATGCAGCAGAACACATTTTTCAAGGGTACATGAAATATTCACTAAGATAGAACATGTTCTTAGCCAACTTTAGCAAATTTAGAAGTATAGAAATCATGAAAAGTTTTTCTCAGACCATTACTAAATAAAACTGTTAACCTGTAACAGAAAATATTTGGAAAATCCCCAACTCTTTGGAAATTAAAAAACATTCTCCTAAATAATCCATGGGTCAAAGAGGAAGTCTTAAGGGAAATTAAAAAATAGTTTGAACACAATAAAATGGGGAAATACAACATATCAAAATTTGTGTGATGTAGCTAATCAGTGCTTAGGGGAAAATTTATGGCACTAAAATGCTTATATTGGATAAGAAAAAAAGTTCCAAGTTTGTAACCTAAATTTCTGCTTTAAGAAATGAAAATGATAGCAAATTAAACTCAGGTGGGAGGAGGGAAACAATAAAGATTAAAGCAGAAATTGATGAAACTAAAAACAGAAAAATAATAGACAAGTCAGTGAAATCAAAAGCTAGTTCTTAGGAAGATACATAAAAAAACAACAGATCATTCAAATCCATATCTTAAGAAGTTAGGATAAATGGTAGACTAGGCTTTTAAATGATCTTAAGCTGTTAATATTTCGGCTAGTCAATACATGTTCATCATATTTTAACATTTTAGAATACTGAACTTTTCATTGTTAGATGATTGTAGATTTAAATCCAGTTGTAAGAAATAATGCAGAGAGATGTGTCTATCCATCTCCCAGGTGCCCCCCCAGTGTTAACATCTTGCATAACTGGAGTACAATATCACAGTCAGGATATAGACCTTGGTACACTCCACTGAGCGTATTAAGGTTATACGAGTTTTCCATGCATTCATCTCTCTCTCTCTCTCTCTCTCTCTCTCTCTCTTTCTGTCTCTGTGTGTGTCTGTGTGTGTGTGTGCATGCATGCGTGTGTATATTTGGTTCTGTGCAATTTGATTACATGTGTAGATTTGGGTAATCTCTCCAATCAAGATACTGAATAGCTGGATCACTTACAAGGGTCCCTTGTGCTACTCTTTTGTGAACACACCCACTTCCTTTCCATACTTCATTCCTGTCCCTAATCCCTTTCCACTATTGTGATGGATGATTGTATATGTCAACTTTATTGGGCTAAGGGATGCCCAAATCATGAGTAAGGCATATTTAGTTATTTCTAGAGGAGATTAGCATTTGAATTGGTAGAATGAGAAAAGAAGATCATCCTCACCAATGTGAACAGGCATCATTCAATGCATTCAGGACTCAGACTTTTTGATAGAACAAAAAGGTAGAGAAAGGAAGAATTTGCTTTCTTTTCTTGAGCTGGGATATCCAGCTCCTCCTGTCCCCTGTCATTGGTGCTACTACTTCTTGGGCCTTCATACTTGAATGGGAATTTGTACCATTGGCCCTTATTTCTTGGGCCTTTGGACTCAGACTGAATTATACCACTGGCTTTCCTGGTTCTCCAGCTTGCAGATGGCAGACAGATGGTGAGACTTCTTGGCCTCCAGAATTGTGTGAGCCAATTCCTAAAATAAAATCTCTTCATACACACACACACACACACACACACACACACACACACACACACACACACATCCTACTTGTTATATTTCTTTGGAGATCCACAACCACAAATCTGTTCTCCATCTCTGTAGTTTGGACAGTTTAAGAATGCTATGTAACAGGACTCATACAGTATGTAATCTTTTGGGATTGACTTTTTTCATTCAGCATAATTCCTTTGAGATCCACCCAAGTAATCGCATGTATCATTTTTATTCCTTTGTACTGATGATCAGGATTCTACAGTATGTATGTACCATAATTTGTTAATCCAGGAAAGACAGGTTTGGGCTATTACAAATAAAGTTAGTACAAACCT
Organism: Paguma larvata; assembly: GCA_030068075.1. Taxonomy (NCBI): domain Eukaryota; kingdom Metazoa; phylum Chordata; class Mammalia; order Carnivora; family Viverridae; genus Paguma; species Paguma larvata. The sequence continues at coordinate 120,692,368 of CM057827.1, read as the reverse complement.
TCAATTATACACTTTTGTGTGGACACAAATTTTTATTTCTTTAGGATAAATACCTAGGGGTATAATTTCTGGGTCATATGGTAAGTGATGTTTAGTCTCATAAGAAACTGCCAAACAGTTTTCCAGAGTTTTATATCCCTACCACTAATGCAAGAGAGATGTGGTTGCTCCACATCCAGAGTTTGGTATCATCACTTTTACAAATTTTAGTCATTCTGATAGGGGTGCAGTGATATCTCTTTGTGGTTCCAGTGTTGAACATCTTTCGATGTTTATTTGCCAACTGTGTATCCTTTTTGGTGAAATATCTGTTCGTGACGTTTCCCATTTTTTAATTTGGATTTTTAAACTATTGTTTTTTTTAACTGTTAATTGCATATTTTAGATAGAAATCTTTTGTATTTAAAATTTTGTAAAATTTTACAAATTTTAATATTTGTAAAATATTATCCCCCAATCTATAGTTTGTCTTCATTTTCTTTTAAAAAATTTTTTTTAATCTTTATTTTTGAGAGAGAGAGAGAGACAGAGTGCTAGCAGGGGAAGAGCAGAGAGAGAGGGAGATACAGAATCCGAAGCAGGCTACAGGCTCTGAGCTGTCAGCGCAGAGCCCGAAGTGGGATTCGAACCCACAGACTGGGAGATCATGACCTGAGCTGAATTTGGATGCCCAACCAATTGAGCCACCCAGGCGCCCCTTGTCTTCATTTTCTTAACAGTTGTTGTTTTGTTTAAATGTTTTTGTTTTTTTGCAGAACAGAGGTCCAATCAATCAATTTTTCCTTTTATGGATTATGCTTTTATGTTAAAGAGCTCTTTGACCAGCTCTGAGTCCCCATATTTTCTTTGAAAATTTTTATCGTTGTGTGCTTTATTTATTCTGTGATTCATTGTGAGTTAATTTTTATATTGTTAAGATTTAGGTTCACGTTCATATTTTTGCCTATGGATGTCCAGTTGCTTTATCACCATTTGTGGAAAGGACTCTCCATCCTCTGAAATAAAAAGATTTTATTCTTTTGTCAAAAATCAGAGGAGCATATTTGTGTAGGGTTATGTCTGGGTTCTATATTCTATGCCATTGATCTATGTGTCTAACGCTCTGCCAATACCTGGCACTATGTTAGGAACTCTATATTCGTTACTTACAATTCTTGCATCAGTTAAAGGATTCTTGTTCCAATTTTCCAGAAAAGGCAATGAAGGCTCTGGTACATAAATAACTTGCCCAAGCCAAAGTTAAAGTTGTGATTTAAATGTAGGTCTGCCCTACTCCACAATGTACAGTTTTTTTTCTTTTTCTGTTACACTGACTTTCTCTGAATTACCTAATTTAGTATATTGGGACCATCTAATCTCATTCGTTCACTTGTTCATTCAACATTTATTAAATGTCTCCAGGGTGTATTCACGCTGGAGACACGAAGATGACTATGACATGATGTCTGGCTTCAAGATGTTCAGAGTCTGGCTGAAGAAGAACAGGGACACTCCAAAAAGCAATCTTTGTTGTCCCCTTCTCTTCCTGTTCGCAATCTTTGTTGTTCCCTTTCTCTCCTTGTTCCCATCTCCCCCTACAGCAGTGACTCTGTCCTCAGTGTCTGCGAACAGCCTCTGGTTAGCCTAATGTAGAGTCCCCGGTGGGAAAAATCAGATCCATTTTATTAGGATTTGCTTCATGAAACTTTGGTGTGCAAAGCAATGGCAGTCCTTTACCTCTGACTACTACAAGGTAAGTGGATAGTTTCTGGAGGATGAGCCACCTGTGGCCTCATGCTCCAAACTACTCAGTGGTTTCTGATTGGGCAAAAGTTTCTTTCCCACAAAACTTTTCCCTAGAAAAATGTCCCCAGAGGAACATCTTCCTCTTATTGGACCTCAAGTTACCAGGAAGCTGTCCATTTCCTCTGGTCATATGTGGTACCATTGAGGACACTAATCCTGGGGAGCAAGCTGCCCCTGGGGTTGCCTGTTCAGGCCCATGGTGGATGGTTCTGGGTCACTGTGAGCACACCATGCTTTGCCTGTTCCCACCAATCTAGCCTGGCCAAAATGCTGCTCTCATTATACAGTTTAAGTACTTGGCACATTAAATATCCATGAGGGTGAGTGGTGCTTTCTATGAAAGTCAAATGGATTCCTTGCAGGCAAGTTGAATGCGGTGTAAGGATGAGGCACTGGTAGACCAAGAGTGGGGCAGTGGGAACAGCCTGCCCCAATGGGTAGAGTTTTTATCACCAATACTATTTAGAATTGTAGGATATGGTGATGATACAAAGCAGACTGACTTTGAGTTGCTTTTATTGTTTTAATATTCTATCTAGATAATGCTCCCCCTTACTGTCTAGCCTAGGACTGGGTGCTTCCACTTACCCACCCTAGTATACCACTGTGTGAAAGAGATGGCCAAGAAAGACTTGAAATAATCACTGTAAAAGCAGCAGAGAGTTTACACTTTGCATGTGCTTTGCTCCATTTGAAAGAAGTTCAAAGCAGAACTGGTAGTAGGTATGTTAGAGGTATGATTCCTGCAAAAACAAACACTAGAGAGACAGTAACAACAAAAAGGTGTCTGGTGCTTACTGTGCATGTTATACATGGAGTTGATTCATGTAATCCCAATGATCTGTGGGGGCACCTCACAAAAGAGGAGGAGTCTCAGAGGTGCTAGGTGTCCTGTCCTATCATCCTGATAGTTACCAAGCCAGGATTTAACTCAGGCCACTGGATTTTAAAGTCCCTGTCCTTCACTCCTGAGCATACAACTGAGGAATAAAGGCACATTTGTGTTTTCAGCTAAAATTGTTTAGGTGTATATGCAACATTTATAAATATAAATAATATATATACATATATATTTATAAATATATTATATAAATCATATGATGCATAATAAATATATATAAATATAAATAATACATATAGATATACAAACATATATATGTATGTTATATGTATAATGACTTTTCTACTTACTGAGTGCTTCTATCTGATATGCATATTCACAATTTTGCAAATGGTTTCAGCTGGATCTCTGAAGCCCATCTACCAATCCCAGTGTAAAACCTTGTGAGTTGTAGAAGAAAGGAGCTCAGGACTTCAGTTCACACTACAGTCCTATTAGGTGAGTCAAGAGAGAGAGCAGGACTGGGGATGACCTCTGTCCCACTTTCACTAAACTTCAGGGTTTTGTGAAAGTCAAAGGAGATATTGAATGGGAGGTGAGGTTTGGAAAAATGCAAAATGGAAAGCAAAGTGTGATAAATCTTCCATTTACAAGATATCTTGCTAAAGGACTCTCAAAAATGTCCTGGGAGAGGTAGAAATTTTTGAGGGCCATGGGGAGGTGCAACAGTCACCACTGGCTGCCGACCCTTTGTCCTCACTGCAGACCCCACCTCCTGGGACTGCCAGGAAGGGTCAGGATGGCTCTAAGGCATTCACTGATGACTCATTTTCTATGACTTCTAAGACAAAGCTTGGAACAAAATATGCTCAATGAGATGTAAGAGGAAGTCAGCTGGAAGATTCCTGGTTCAAAGCAACACAAAGGAGGGCAAGGGTCTTTTCTGATCTCTCCATGTTTTGTGTGAGGATATGATGCTTGGAGGTACAACCATCATCTGACCAATGAGGGACAATTATGGGACAAAAGGCAACAGTCCAAGGAGAGTGGACAAACAAAAAGGGCCTAGATCTTTGATGAATGTCAGGTTCCAAATCAACCGATTGCTTGTCGTCAGATTTCTTATGACAAGAGACTATAAATCTCTTTATTCTTTGTGTCATTATGAGTGTTTTCTCTTATTTGCAACCCCAATCCTCCTGAGATGGAATCTGGTTCCTACAATGTGGCACTGTGGAGGGAGGAGGGACACGGGGAGGGAGAAACCCGCTGCTTAGGGATGCAAAGTCTTTGTGAAGCAGGTCCCAGACATACAGTCACCCTTTGGGCCTGTGGATACAGAGTCCTGCCAACTAACATAAAATCATTTTATGTGCTGGATATTTCTTGTTGCTTTCTGGTCATGAATTATAAGATGAGCTTGGGCTGAAGGTCATGTGTTGGAGAGTAGACGATGAATGGGAGATATGCCCTGGCTTCTTCCCAGGGGCCCCAAGTCTGTTCTGTTCAACTCCCATTAGGGATAAAAGAGACAGTGTTAGATGGTGGGTGGTATCCTGCCCTCAAGGCAGACACCAGCTCCCTGAAGTTGGAGCTGGGCAGGGTACCCAGTCCACAAGTGGCAGACACAAAGCCTCCAGCTTGAAGTTTATATGTAGATATGATCTTTGGGTTGGTTAGTAGTCAATGCAATAAACTTTCTATAGACTGAATGTTTCCTTCCAAACTCATATGTTGGAACTTAACTCCTAATGTGATGGTATTTACAGACGGGGCATTTGGGAGGTGGTTAGGTCATGAAGGTAAAGCCTGCATAACTGGGATCAGTGCCTTTGTAAGAAGAGACACAAGAGAATCTGCTTTCTGTCTGTCTCTCTGCCATGTGAGTAGAAGAGAAGGCAGCCATCTACAAACCAGGAAGAGGTTCCTCACCTGACATAGGATCTGCTAGCACCTTGATCTTGGAATCTCAGAACTGTGAGAGATAAATTTCTCTTGTTTAAGCCACTTGTTCTGTGGTACTTTGTTATAGCAGTCTGAAGGGAGTCAGATAAATCTGGAAAAAAAATACAGGCTGGAATTCAAGGAATTATACTGCCAAAGAAATGCTCAGGCCAAGGAAGCTCAACCCTGGGGCTTCTGAACTTACACCCAGAGTGGCTGGTGATGATGGTATGAGCCCTCAGTGAGTGTCCTTGGTGCATGCGCCAGACATGGCCCTCAGGGTCTTCTCAGAGAGCAGAACCAGGCTGTCATGCTGGCTAACCAAGAAGCTTGTTCCCATGTCCAGCAGGAGAGGACAGGTGCCCCCTGCTTTACCTCTCCCTGCTTTTCTGAGAGGGTTTGGTAGGGAACTGGATTCCAGCATCACATGATTCTGCATCATACATCAGGTCCACAAAGAGCCCAGTGCAGCCTGATGGAGAGACCTGCACATGATGTACAGACGGGGGCTGGAGTAGATTCAGGAGTCGGGGGGAGGGGCATGGTGGCTGGTGTGCTCCTAAGGGAGTGTTCTTCCTATCCATGGAAGGCATAAGAGGGGAGTCAGGTGTCTGGCCTGTTCTAGAGCTCAGAAGGGGACAGGGTAGGGCTCATCAGGAGGAAGCTGGCATCAAGGCATATTCCTGCTTTCTTGTTTCTCCAGGCCCTCAGGATTACTAGTGAAAAGACCCTCAGCCAGTTCTTTCCTCACAGTTGACTGTAGCTGGTATCCTTTTGGAACTGAGCTTCAGGCTCCAGAGCTGATGGTCCTTCGGGTAGCACAGAAACCAATAGGCAGATGTCTAGTGGACAAATACACTTTGCACACTTTGCATTTAATCAGCAAGACTTTGCTCTCTGAATCCATGTGCTCCAGTAAGCCAAGGACGGAGCTCCATAGTCTTGAAATCCTTCTCATAGATCCTGGCTACCTGCTGGCTCTTTGAGGGGCTTGTGGGTCAACAACCAATGTCAAAGATGACAGCCCTTGTATAGTTCCCAGGCCCTGGAGTGCAGGGGTCTGAGCTAAAATTCTGGATGCCCCCCGCTCTAGCTCCTATTCCTCTTTCTCTATAGCAAGGGGCCTTTGTAGACAGGGGCTTCCTTTTTGGGGGCTGGGCTCTGGGCTCTCGAAGGAGCAGCAAAGGAACATGGCACACCCTCCAGTGAGGCTGGCTGCAGACCACAGGAAGGCAAAGTTGTGCTTTTCCCTAAATACCCTAGCTTCATCTTTCAGTGGCAGTCTGCATATTTAGAGAGCAGTTAAAGAAAAGGGAAGCTAATTGCAAAGACAATGAGGGCAATTTGCATTTCTTAGGCACCTTCTGGTTTCTAAAGACTTCTTATTACTATCAATTTATTTGATCCTTATAATATCCTATAACAGGTGGGTTGTTATGTGTTTTCTCCATTATTGTATTGAGACAGGTACACAGATGGGCCAATTTGATATGAATATGATAAAGTGACTTTGAGTCAAAATCACTTTATTTTAGGTTACTATATTTATAAAACCGAATTATAAAATTCATTTAAATGGATACTTAATATTCATAACATGTGAAGAGAAATTTCTACTTAATAAGAAATGAATGCTGTTTATTATAAATCAATCCTGTAAGAAAAAGCATGGTTTGTTGTCAGATAAACTGGAAAGGAAATATTATACACTATTTGGTAGAAATATAGATAGACACTAAATTTAACTATGAGCTGTGCATCAAATACTGATTAAAAACTGCTTTTATCACCTGTTGTGTGGGGCTATTCTGTTTGGCTCACAACATCCCCAAATGACTCATTTTTATAGACAGAGTATATTGTTTCTAAGTGGCAAGAGATGAAGTTTGCTGGTTTATCCCAAGCAAGCATTGACCTGGGGTACCACTTCCTAAACTCCCTCTCTGGGAAACACATGTTCCCCTATTTCCATCTTCTTCGGCCAGTTCTCCTTTTTGGAAGTCACACCATCCAACCTGTCCTAGCAACCCATCCCCAACTGTGATGGTCCCTAGGGAGGGTCCCTACTTCCTCAGTTTCCTCCACTATCAAATGTGGATAGAAAATGGGAAGGGTTAGTAGTCGTCCTTGGGAAGGACCTAGAGGTGCATGAAAGTACTGATGTGAACATGGGTGCAGACTCAGCCCAGATCTGGCAAGGAAGATGTGGTGGCAAGGAAGGCCACAGAGGTCATGTCTGTGGGCACCAGAATACCCTGGCAAGCTTAAAGACCAGGGCCTAGGAGTTCATGGGGCAAAGGAGTAACATCCTCTCTTGGAGAGAGCACAGATATGGAAGCTACCAAGAAAGTACACATAATTTTTATTTTAAAAGTCTTAAAATGGCTTGGAAAACCCTTGCACATTCAACTTGCCCACACCTAACCAATGTCTCCATCCCCCAACCTTCCCTCTGCAAGCCCTTCCCTCTCCCCATGAGCAACCCCAGCCTGAAGGACACAATATGAATCCTGTACTTGAAGACAGCTAACCTCAGCAGTAGGTGAGCAGCAGCCTGACTGAGGTGGAAAGAACTATGAGAGAGTAGTGGGTTCTTTCAGAAGATTGTTTCAACAGGGAAGACACTTAGATGAGAGGTGTAAAGAATGCTTTTTGTATTTTTAAGCCTTCAGGAGCTTGGACACACAGATGACACATATGCTGGTCCAAGTAAAAGGAGGAAGGGGAGGAAGGGGAGTGGCAGGAAGAAGGGAGCCCCCCATTGCAGCCTAGAATACATTTTTTTTTCTCATTTTGAGGCTCCAAGAACATTGTTTCTGAGACAAAAGGACAAGATGACTACCCCTCTGGAACTGTGATGACTGATTATCTATTGGTTTCTGTCTTGGAGTGCACCCTCCACAAGGTGCCCTTTGTGTGAAACAGGACACCACAGTGGCTGCGTGAAAGCCACACTTGACAATGGGGAGCCAGGAGGTGTGAGGTTGCTTCTGAGCCATTTCTGTAGGAGCCGAGGTCAGCTGCGAGGCTCTGCTCTGCTTGGACCCATGCCTGAGACCCAGCAGCCACTGGGTCCTGCCCCTGGGAAGGAAGAAATCCAGCCCCAGGTACTCACCACACCAGATTAGCCCATTTAACAGTGCTGGTCACAAGTGCCTTGAATGGAGCACCATCATCTAAGTATTCTTGAAGAACATCCCTGCAGCTCAGGCCCACAGGGTTGCACATAAGAGAGCTGGAGTCTGCCCACAGCCTGTCCCCCGACCTTGGCCCATCCCTGGCTTTTGGAATGCCTGGCATCCATGGTGAGCTTGCATGCCATCAACCATGCCATCAAATGGCAGTCTTGCCCTTAGCTCTGCTGGACTGCCAGCGGGATGATCCCTCTTTCCCCGGAGTGGAATTGTGAGGATTAGCTACGTTCCAAATATCTACTGGGCCCTGGTTTAACTAGATCTTGCCGAAAAAAATTTTAAAAATCCACCATCAGTTATAATGGGGCCGAGGGTCCCCATGCATAGGCCTTTGGCTGTTGAGGGAGCAGGGAGCTCACATATACTTAGTCGACTACTGATAGATCTGAATGCAGCATCTGTTGGTCAAGAAGGGGATGCTGATGAACTGAACCAGAAATGTCCAGATTGGATGGACTGAACCCAGACGCTCTGCTGTTTGAAAGGACTCTTGGGCTCCATATACACGAGACATCCACCCCTTCTTTTCTCCACTTAGTGATGTCCTTTCATCCTCAGCCTTTTAGAGCACATGTCAGCTCCTTCTCAGCTCTGGATACCTGGGCCTCCCCTGTGGCACTGAGGATGCTTCTCACAAGGGCCAGGGCCAGCCAGGGCACATCCCTGCTTGGAGTGGGCTCTGTTGGGCTTGCCATGTGGGTTTGCTCTGCAAAGTGCCACCTCCTCTGGGCAGCACCTTCATCTGTCCCCTCCAAATCGCTGAATCCCTGGGGTCCTCCTGGTCCCACAGTTCTTCCCCACGTGACCATGCATGCTCTGCAGGTAGGCGCTGCCTGATCTTTGCACCCTCCACTTACTGTTTGCATAGTCAACTCTCACCCAGATGTGTTGAGTGATACTTTATGCTGACTAACTGAACTGCCCTGGAGCAATCAAACCCTTCATTTATTGGTCATTACACTAATCAGGAAGGATATCAGGACAGAGAGAAGGAAGTTCTAAAGGGAAGCATTAGCACACAGGTTGCATGTGGGGAGTGGCCATGGCCAGGCCTTCATGCGGACACTGCCCTTGCTCAGTGCACCTGGCTGCAGCTGGCATCTGCTTGGTAGCTATATGTGATGAGAGAGGGAACCTCTTTGCCCCTGGCATTGGGTCCTGGCTGTGGGAAGAGACAGGCCTGATGGTGAGGGGATGGTAGAGGAAACTGGGGGAAAGGGGGTCCCCAGGCCATATCTCTCCTCCTGGCCTCAGTGGGGACTAAGACCACTGGAAGATGGCAGGAGCACACTTTGGTCTCTCACCAGTGAGCAGCCATTTTCCTTTCTACCTTCTATAAAAGTTCCAGTAGGCATTTTCTTTTTCCTTTTATTCTAAAAAAAAATTCAAACAGAGGTTGAAGAAGTCCCAGGTAGGAGTCACGATACCTAGTCCAAGCCCCACCTATCCCCTTGGTTGGCCAGGTGACCTGTATGAGTCCCTCCTGTGTAGGGCACAGCCAGGGTTGGGCTGTCTGACCTTCTTCCCAGCTCCGACATGCCCTCCTCCTGGACATGGTGGTTCTGTGGGGAATGGGCAGATTAAGAGTGCACAGGGCACCTTCCTCTTCCCTGTTTATTTCTCATCAGCTCTGGTTCTGGGTTGGAAGCCAAAGTATGTCATTGGATCTGACTGGTCCTCAGTGGAAGCAGAAGTCCATCACGAGCCTCCATTCAGGCACCCAGTTGGCCTGCTGTAGTGTGCGTGTGTGTGTGTGTGTGTGTGTGTGTGTAGGGGGGAGATGTATGGTCAGAGCTGGGTTACACCTTCCAGGTAGGTGGCCTGGGAGAAAAGACACTCCATAAATATCTGGGACACTGCTGATGGATTAAGGCCTCAGGTAGGAAAGACATCCCAAGAGATTTCAGAGTCAACAGAACTGTTCCTTGTTCCCAATAAACTCTGAAGATATGCTTAAAAATGTTTAACTATGTGTTATGGTATTTGCTGATTTGTGCTTAGACTCATCCATTCACTTGGGCTTGAAGACTGGTGATCTCATTCTGACTTATTCCTTTGCTTGGGCTGTTATAACAAAACAACAGACTGCATGACTTAAACAGCACAAATGTGTTTTCTTACAGTTCTCCTTGGAGGTTGGAAGTCCGAGATCAAGGTGTCAGCAGAGATGGTTCCTCCTGAGGCCTCTCACCTTGGTTTGTGGGTCCTTATGTGATCTTCTCTCTGTGTGTTTCTGTGTCCTAATCTCTTATAAGGACACCACTCAGGTGGATTAGGGTCCACCCACATGACCTCACTTTATCCCTGGAAAGGCCTTGTGTCCAAATACAGTCACATCCTTAAGATACAGGGTTTAGGACATCAACATATGAATTCAGCCCTTAACAATGAATGTTGTTGCCTCTCCTTCCATGATATGCTGAGATATCTCAACTTGGAGAAAAGTCTCCTCACCAGTTCACTGAGGAAATGTGGGATTTGGGCTGATACTTTCCTGCTATTTACTAGTTTCCAAAGTTATGTGTGGCACCAAGCATCCTGCAGAGGTGCTAAGTGAGCCTTTCCCCAAGTATTATTGTGAATTTGTGGACTGAACAATCCTTGTCGTATTTCTACTCATTGCAGTTATGATCCTCACTGTCCCTCTTGTCCTGTGGGAGCCTTGCCCACTCAGCCCGGGAGTCCTTCTAACACCATGCTAGTTGTTTCTGAGGATGTCTTTTCTTCTAGGACGAGATGTCTGGGATCTTTGTGTATACTTCCTACCCTGATCTGCCCATGCTCTCAGACACAGGCATTTGGGAGCAAATAGGACCTGCTTGATGCTGGGGACAGTGGCAGTGGCTTGTCCTGCATGGAAGGTGAGGAGGCTACAGGGTGGGACAGGGGCCTGGTCATTTTGGACATTCCTGAAGTGCCCAACTTGTCCCGCGGGGCCTGCCAGATTCCAGATGGTTGGGTGTGCGAGAGAACAAACACCCTTCCTGTCTAAGCCACGCTGAGCTGAGTTTTGGTTACCTGCAGCTGAAGGGGTTCTAACAGGCCCAGAGGACACCATGAATGGAGAGAGAGGCATGGCAGGAAAGGGACAGGCAGGAGAAAAATGGTTTTCCCGCTAAATCTTCTCTCCCTCAGCTGCCCAACCTTGTAAGCAAGGACGCTTGTTGGGGTGGTGACTTTAGCATCTGTAAAATCTTCCTGTTTCAGTGAAAGTGCTCTCTGGAGAAAAAGTCCAGTGTACCCTAAAGCCACAGAGCTATGGAGACTTTCTTTAAGGCTGGAGTGAAAAGCCCAGTGCCTGGCCAAGTTCTCAGCTCAGAAGGGTTCAGAAGGCCATGGTCTAGAGCTATGCTCCTGTCTGGGATGGTCCTGGCACAGGCCCAGGGCTTGAGGATGGAAAACCTTTGAACACGAAACCACCAGGTGGCATTCAGATGTGGGAGGCACACGATCATCTAGTCAGCTGCCTGACACCGGGTCTGGCTTCCAGCAGGACCCCCAATGTTTCCCTGTCATGTGGGGGCCCTGGCCACTGCCAGGACTGCATGGAGCATGCGGCACCCTGTGGCAGCCCCTGCAGCATGTGACCCAAAGACATTGACAGGTGCTATAAGACAGCCTGCTTATCTCTCTGCCCGTAAAGAGAACGGTTTTTCTTTTAAGGATTGGGGCATTGACAGTCTCATGCACCATGGCTCTTTAGGGGATTGAGAGCCCAACAGCCAACACTGGTTAATTTCCGGACAAGGGCCCAGTTGGCAAAGAATTCATTTCTATCCCTTTGCCTGTCCCCAGATACAAGGTACTCATGCTGCTGAAAGAAACAGGACAGTCCAGATGGAACTGCCTAAAACATCATGCCGCCTCCTGGATGTGAAACTGGCTCACTGAACCTCCACCAACCACCTCGCCCTCTCCTTCCTCCACCATACTCTCTTCTCAGGCTGCTCTGTGGCCAGGAACCTGTAGGCGTGGAGCTCAGCTTGGGTTAGCAAGAGGCCAGCACAAGTTCTTGGGGAAGGTTTTCCTCCCAAGTGACAAGACAAACTTTCAGGAAGAGAAGGTATTTGGATGTGATGCCTGGAACTCAGCACCCATCATCTGACCATGAGATTGAAACCACACGATAATAATGGTGGATGGGGCACCTGCATGGCTCAGTCAGCCAAGCATCCAACTTCGGCTCAGGTCATGATCTCACAGTTTGTGAGTTCGAGCCCCGCATTGGGCTCTCTGCTGTTAGTGCAGAGCACAGAAAGTTCACTTTGGATCTTCCATCGCCCTCTGTCTCTGCCTCTCCCCCGCCTCTCAAAAATAAATAAACATAAGAAAAAAAAAATAATGGAGGAGCAAGGAGAAGCTGGAAGCCCTGAAGCCCTGAGAACATTTGGAGTTGCTGTGCCAGTCCTGGACCACCTGCCTCAGGAAAGACCCCCATTAGGGAATTTCTCCTGTGAGCCCCTTGCAGCCCAATGCTATTCAGGACACAACTTCCTTTGGGGGCTTATAGCATGGATTTCTGTGGCTGCTTCCATTTTTCTTGGCATTACAAGGGCTGAGGAGAGAGGCTGAGTCTGTTCCTTAAATGGGCTCCTGACCTCCTCTCAGTTTCTCCCCAGTACCCCCAACCACCAGGTAAAAACAAATGAGATGCTAGGACCTGGTGTTTGCAGAAAGGTCTCCCAGTTTCTGCTGTAGGTCAGGAAAGATGGACAGCACCACTGAGGAGCTGGGGTTGGCTTCCGCTGGTGATGGCTCCCTCGACAGGTTTTTCTCTGTTCCTCCCACCTTTAGCATGTCCTTTTGGGGAGACACAGCACCAACGGGGGCCAGGAAGGGACATATTCAAGACATTTGGGTTTATCTCTGAAGCAACACTGAAGGATCAGGAGACAGGGCTGCCTTAGCAAAGGCAATGTTGTTTCCTAATGATTATCAGCAAGGTCACTGAGGACTTTGGTTCATGGAGGGACTGTCCTGCATGGTCACTTCATAATTCAGTGGTGATGTCCTTCCATGGGGGTGAGGAAATGAGGGCAGGGCAGGGCAGGTGAAAATGTCCAGCATCCAGGGAGGTGGGTGTTACTGCACTGTCAGAGAGACAAGGAGGCAGGCTGGGAGGTCACATAGGACCCCTGATGCCACACAGCACGGAAGCAGCAGCCTGATGGCACATTCCTAGAGCACGTGCTTGCTTTGCCACACCAGCACCACTCCTTCAGCAGCCTCACACTTTCGCTCAGGCCTATTCTGTCCCCCTGGAACCAGCCTCCAGACATCACGCACAGCCTCCAAGACTACTTCTAACCCACCTCTCCCTTCTGTCTCTGTCTATGGAATAATCGCTCCCTTCCTGAATGGAGCTCGTGCCTGCCTGGTGTACATCCTGCCTTGAACTGTGGCTTGGTGGGGTTGCCTGTCTCCCCTCCCAGGAAGTGAGAGCCCTAGAGCAGAGCTGCCATCATCTTTGGGGCCCCCAAACCTGGATGTGACAGGTGCTTAGCATGTATTTACTGAACTAACCTTTGGCCCCCAAACAGATCCCATGGGACCACTGAGCTTCAGGCTGATGGGAGAGACAGGGAGCAGGGCCACCTCTACCGGCACCCCTAAGCCTGACAAGGGTGGCATAGCCTCGAAGTCTGTGGAGCATTTGTGTTCTCTCCAAGCCTATGAGGATATGACGTGCTGCACAGAGGTTACCCAGCCTGCGTACAGGCTTCTCCTTGTGCAGAAGGTGGCACTGTGGCACCTGACCTGCAGTGGGTCACGGGGACTGGACAGGTCCTTGTGCAGCTGGGGCCACAAGATGTCAGTGGAGGCAGGACCCTCGCTGCTCAGAGGAGTGACCCTGTAGGTGGAGCTGCAGAAGCCCATGTCATGGCCACACAGAGTCAAGGACCGAAACCCAAACTCCCCTTTGGGAAAACCAAGTGGTCAGAGTAAAACCACTCTCACCTCTGCAACAGTATCCTGGGAGAAGCTGAACCACAGCCCTGCCTCATGGGTCCTTTTATTGAAAGGCATCTGCATTTTCACCTTGAAACACCAAAAAGCAGTATCTGGAAGGCCAGGAAGAGCTCAATGGCTTCTGTGAAGAGGGGGCTGGGCGTCTGAACCCCCTGCTCAACAACCAGAGGTGCCAGTCCTGGGACTTTTATCTTCTCTGACCTCAGAGAGTTGCTGGGGAGGTTGGACAGAGAGGCCTAGATCCTGGCTGGGGTCCCAGGTCCTGAGAAAGGTTCCCCACATTGCCCAAGGGCTGTGGTAAGCCCTGAGGAGAGCTAAACCCCACAAAGGCCAAAAGGCTGAGAGACAACAGAAAAGGCAAAGATGCCTCTCAGGCCTACATGGCTAAATATTGTTTTCCATGACCCAAGTGACAGGTCTGTAAATGATATGGAAAAATGATGTGATTTTCCAATTACAGCTGGCCACAACCCTGCTCTTTTTCCTTTCAGAAGTCACATCGCTGCCTGGCTAGCCACCACAGATTTTCAGAGACCATATTCAGAGGCAGGGACCCTGAAACTATCAGTCCTGCTATCCTTTAGTCTCTCAGGGATTCTCTGTCTAAAGCAGAAGCAGGAGCGACAAGAGGACAATGACTTTCCCCCTCTCACTTAGCTAGCTACTAGTTAACATGAGGAAACAGCATCCATTCTAATCAGAAACCTGCCCTTTATGCAGCAAAGACACATGTTGCAGAGATGGAAGACAGGCTCCACATGAGCATCTGACTGGTGGTGGCCTGAAATGGTGCAGTGCGCAGCCTGTGGGGCTGGCCTGGTGGGCCTGTCTGCAGCACTGAAACAAGTACTTAGGGAAATAGCTGCAGCGATTTGAAAGAGAATATTAACTTTTTGATTCAAAAGCTTACTCTAGAGCAGAGGTTGGCAAAGTTTTTCCATAAAGTACTAGTTAGTAAATATTTTAGGCTCTGCAAGCCACATGGTCTCTGTGGCTGCTACCCTTGTAATGCAAAAGCAATAGTCACAGATAATATGTCAATGAACGAATGTGGCTCCAATAAAACTCTATTTACAAAAATAGGCAGTAGGGCCATAGTTTGCAGACCCCTGCTCTAGGGACCTAAAAAGTTTACGTCTAAGATGAATTACATCCATATAAAGTATACATAGATATGAAAGGAAAAACATTAAAGGCTATTTAAGTGGGGTAGGAATGATTAATTTGCTTTGTATTTGAAATTAAAAGTTGTCTCTGACATTATTATTTCCAATGATAACATTTACATGTGCATGCTCATTTATCCACATACACACAAAACCCATTGCTACTGAGTGTGCATGGGTGTGTTCCCCACAGAGGACCCCACATTCTGCCTCCCCCCTTTCTGTGCCCACCCCTGCCCTGCACATTGTGTCTCAGGAAGCAGCGGGCATACCTTGTTCTCTTTGCTGATCTCTCTGCTCCATGGACACCAGGGCAGAGAAATGCGCTTGATCGTAGGCAAGAACCAGAGGTGAGCAATGGCACCTGTTGGGAGGCACCTCCAAGGGCAGGTAAATCCCTCCGAATGGGATTGGAGCAAATGCTGTGGACAGAAATGGTGAGAGCATGTGGAGCCTGAAGAGGACCTAAGTGGTCCCTTACCACCCTGCATGAGGTGGTGGGGCAGAAGGAAGGGAGGGTCGTCAGCCTTAGGACATCAGCCACCCTTGGGTTGATGTTCTCAAGGCAGTAAGCTAGGTGTTGCCCATCCAGTGGTGGGTGAGAGAGGGAAGGCTCACAGGTCCCAGGCGAATGAGACCTGGAGTCCCATGCATGCCCAGGTAACCCCTCATTCCCTCCTGCCTCCATGGCAGACCCCTGTGGCTCTTCCCTGTGCCGTGTCAGGCTGTACTCTGGTGACAAGAGGAATGGGGATGAGGACTTTTTGCTGTGATCTTCCCAGGGATGGCCTGCTGCCCTGAGACTTGCACAGGTGACCAAGAGCTCACAACAGTCAGCAGTGACATGCACTGAACACTGCCTGGAAATCCATGTTTTTCTGGATGAGCTTCTTCCTCTCCTTGTGATCATTAAAGCATTTATAAACAGAACGATATCACTGCTTCTCGAGAGCTTGCGTGTTCTATATTTTGAGAAGCTCTTCTGAGTCCAAGGAACCAACCAGAAAACTCCAGCACCAATTGTGAGTCATATGGGAAATGGGAGAAGAGGATTGGCTTCTTTAGCAACTGGGACACAATCGTGTTCATTTCCTCACTCATCAAAGGGAGGGATGAGAAGCCTAAACCTTCACTGAAACAGAAAACCTTCCAGAAACATCTTCCTTGCTACAGCATCTGCTTCTTGATGATAAAGAACCTTGTCTCTCTTGGCCTTGGAGTCAGTGACTCACTCACTGTACTTCTGTGAGTGGAGTGCAGGCAAAATAAGCTTCTGTGATGCTTTTGAGGAACTCTTAGGTTTCCTTCCACCAGCCTTGCTTTACCCACATTGGTTTTGGTTGTGGTTCTGCTCACGGGCTAAGAGGTGGGGTAGGCCCACTTGGAGAGGGCTGTGCCATTGAGCACAAGTAGGATGGAAGGAAGCATGGACCCAGCCTTCTGGGATCTGATGTGCCCAGGTCCGTGTGCCCAGGGACCCCAGAGAGAGTCCTGGCTCTATACCCAGAGAGGATGAAGACCATGTTGCTGGCCTCCCACTGTGACAACCATGGTCCCATTAGACTTCCTTTGGCAGTTGTGACTCAGCATGAAGAGCCTCATCCTAATTTGTAGGACTCCCTGGAAGACCATGACTTTTGTTAAAGCTCAGGTTTAAATTTAAGTTAGACTGGGGGGATAGTCACTGTCCGGCATTTACCTGGAAAAGAGACCTTTTTGAGAAGTGACAAAAGGAAAACATGGCACCAAAAGGAACTGGCTTGTTCTAGTGATGGAAGCAAAGGGAAAGTGAAAACAGTCTGGGAGGGGCTGGACCTGGGGAGTTGTGGTGAGTGGCAGGGGCAGTTGCATGGTGGGGGTGGGGTAGGTGGGGTGACCTTCCTGCCTCACCTTCCCTGACTCCTCCTCTTTCCCTCCTCTTTTGAGAGCATGGCTGCCCTGTGAATTTTGGAAGTGGCCTTGCCACTCGCTTGGGTAGAAAGGCTGGAGAGAGGACCAGCCCAGGCACTTCCTGCCCTGAGTTGACCTGGTTCCTCAAAGGCCTTAGCCTTTGGGGGGCTTCGTTCCAGCTGACACTCAGCCAGATTTCTCATGGCTACCTGTCATAACACAAAGTATAAATGGTTGGGTGGATGGCCAAGAGTAATGCCTCCCACCCCTGGGGAAGAAAAAGAAACACATGAAATTAAGGAGAAATGAGAAATACTACAAACTTTGTCCACACAGAATAAGGCTCTGTGGCCTTTTGGGAGCCTCAACTCGTACATTAGGTTGTCTCTTCCTTAACTGGTATGTTATATTTTCTGAGTCATGAGTCCAATATGGCTGTCTTATTATGTATGAACTTACCTTCTCCACCTGAGTCCCTCAACATCGTATCTGCTACGACAACTATTGGTCTTCTTAATATGTGGGCGAGGACAAACACATGGAACTCCTCTAGACTCTCGTACACGGGGTCCTCAGAGTTGTCCACACTAGGAGACAAAGCAAAGCAAGCCTGAGTTAGGGTGGGGGATGTGGGTTAGGGTTAGGGTTAGTATCTTCCATCTAGAGCTTACCTCTATGGACCCTGCCTGTTGAGGCCCTCTGAAGCCACATCCCTGCCATGCCACCCACTAATGGCAAAAACACAAACCCCAGCTCCTCACCCCCACCCTGCATTGGGTGGTCTCAGGGGACAATAGGAGAGAAGCTGCTGGTGATGACTGCTTGCCACCTTTAAGACAAGGACTCCTGGTGGCAGAGGCAGCCCATCCAGAGTGCATGGCAACATGGAGGCTAGTTATCTGGGGGCTCTTAACAAGGATGCGGTGGGGGCAGGAGGGATGGAGGCATCCATTTTGGTTCATTCCTATATCCAGCAGCTTGAGTTGAACCTTACTGATTAGGGGCACATGTGTGCCTGCACACATCAGGTGGACTGATGGGAGGTGGGGCATTGCTACAAAGATCTGAAGGCCATTCTAGGAAATAGTCCCCCTGATAGAAAAGGCAGTGAGAAGGTTGCCTGGGTTTCAATCCTCAGAGAAAGAGGGGAGTGACTCTGAATGCCCAACCCAGGCTACTCGGACCCTTCGCATCCCATACCCCTGACTCATGTCTGAGGCTCAGGGAAAGAGCTGGCTCCAAGAAATGCTTTCACTTAGAACTCAGATATTGGGGCAGAAGACTGTAGCCTTGATGTCCCTCAACAACCAGGCCACCCCAAGCAAGAGAAGAGCCTGTCGAGACAAGATAGTCAGAGCTCACAGCTTGATGGGGCCTCTGCGGCATCCGTGGTGCCAGCCAAGGTGCCAGCATTGAGACAAGACCCTCAGGTAGCACTTGGACTTCTTCCTGAGCACTTGGGGGATGCCCAGAATTAACTGAGGGAGGTCTGGGAGGACTGGAGCAGGTGGGACCGGAGCTAGCAAGTATGGCTCTGCTGGAGAATCCAGGGTCGGGTAGCCTGGGGAGACAGCTCTACATTTACGGCCTGCAGCTAACTGCTTGAGTTACTTAAAAAAAAATTTTTTTAAATATTTATTTATTTATTTATTTATTTATTTATTTATTTATTTAATTTATTTAGAGAGCGCGCGAGCGCACAAGCAGGGGAGGGGCAGAGAAGGAGACACAGAATCTGAAGCAGACTTCAGGCTATGAGCTGTTAGTACAGAGCCCGATGCAGGGCTCAAATCCGCAAGCTGTGAGATCATGACCTGAGTTGAAGTCAGACACTTAACCAATTGAGCCACCCAGACCCTGCTTGAGTTACAAAACTGCAACAAAAACTGACTCTTCGGGAATGCATCAATCACCTGAGAATTTTTGTGGTTGTTATTGTACATTTTTTTTAAGTGTATTTATTTTTGGTGATTCAAAATACCTTGCTTTTATACTTAAAAATATTTGACAGCAACCAAAAGATGACAAAAAGTTACATGTATAATATAAATTACTTGCTGTTGTTGTTTGGAATCATTTGAAAGTAAATTGCCCATCTGAAATCATAACACCTTGGAAAAGTTCAGGTGCACATATCACGAACAGAACATTCTCCTACAGCACAGTCATCAAACTCAAGGGTACATCTAATTACTAATACACTGATAGATCTTATCACCCTGACAGATCTCAGTCTGCCAACTGTCTCCAAAATGCTGCTGTGGTGTCTCTTTAGACTCCTTTGGTCTGGAACATGTCTCAGAGTTTCCTTGACTTTCATGACTTTGACACGGGCCTGGTATTTTGTAGAATGTCTAGTCTGGGTTCATCTTTTTTCCTGATGTGATCAGTGTATTGAATTATGCTGTGTCCTCACAGCATAAGGTGGGTTCTGCACTTACCTCAGGTCGCCTGGGCCTTTGGGCTGTCCCATTATTGGTGATGTTGACTTGGGTCACTGCCTTTGGGCCATCTGCCAGCTTTCCCCTACAGAGTTATTCATTTACCCGCTGTCATTAAGAAGCATTTTATGGGGAGGAATTTCAAATCTGTGCACATAGCTTACTCCTCACCAAATCTTTATACATTTATTGATATCACTATGGATTTCTGGTTTCTATTTTATCCAATGAGTTATAATCCATTAGTAATTATTTTGAAGTTTAGATATGCCCTGATTGTGTTAGTGTGGCCCATTCAAGCTGTGTCCTTGTGACACAGCCCTATCATTATTCAGAGTACTTTCTTGCCTTCTGATGTAAGAATATGGTCCAGTTTCATCTTGTACCTTCTCTATCTCAGCCCTGGATTCAGCCATTTCTCCAAGGAGTTTTTTTTTTTAAATAGTGGATAATGATGTTTAGAAGTCAAAATATGATCATCACTATTGGGATGTCACTACTATTCTAGACTCAGTGAATAGAATGAAGGAATTTGTGTGTTACATGTACACTCATACTTCATCTGTCATCTCTAAGTTAACTTTGAGTCCATGGATACCTCCAATTTCAATATAACACCCCAAAGTTAATTCTACTCATAACTCCCTTTTCCAACAGTAGGAATCCTGGTTTCTATTAATCATAAACTCTTTTCCTTAGTCAATCAATCTCTCCATATGTAAGCAATTCCCCACCTCTGCTGCCACTCTGCCACCAAGTTGTCCTCTTCCCCCTGTTGGCTCTGACACTCTGGCTCTGATCCTCTGGGTCCTACTGATGCCCTGCCTGCCCACTGCAGATACTCACCTTGCTTTGCCACACTGTATGGTTTTAGGACTGAATTTTTCAGGAAGGGAAGAGAAGTAGAAAAGGAGTGTTTTAAACACACATGCACAACGTAAGTCTAAACACAATGTTTGTGAGTGTGCATTTAAAAATATCCCAGGTGATTATCCTGTCCAGCCATAGTTCAGAGGGAGGCTTCTGGGTGTGTGAGGTTCAAATGCTTCCAGAAGCTTCTTGCTTGTCCCTTTCACACAGTAAGTGAGCAGACAAGTGGTTGGTTGAACAAGATAGTAAGTAGCGATGGACAGGAGGGAACAAAGAATTACAGCCTGCATACTCAGAAAAATATCCCAGTTAGAAAGGTGGAGTGTCATTTCTTTCCTAATCCAGTGGATGGAGAGGTCAGCACTGGAAAGAGATGAGGCATCAGAGAGTCAGATAATACTGCTGAGAAGAAGAAATGGCAATGTGAGGGGTAGCTCTCTCAGCTCTGGATTCTCAGTTGCACCTTCACTCCATGACAAAACACTGGTGTCTGAATAGCTATGCAGAAGTGGCCTCACAGCAGCAACAGCACAAAGGCTGACATAGTACGAGGCACCGTTGTACTGCCACAACATTCTGTACATGCAAAATTTAAATCAGAGCCATTGTATTCCAAACTGAAAGACCAGCTGGTATTTGCAGAGCACTTGCTATGTGCTGGCATGGTAAAAGGCACAGCAGAGGCCTTCAAGTGACATCTGCCCCTCCATCTGTCTGTTGAGCCATCCATCCATCCATCTACACACATATCCATCCATCTGTCCATCCACCCACCTGTCCACATACGTCCATCCATCTACCCACCATCCATTCTTCCATCCATCCATCCATTCACTTGTCTATCAACCCACCCACTCACCCATATCCATCTGTCTGTCTGTCCATCCCTGGTTCTGTGCTAGGGCTGGAGCACATAGTTTGGCCATGTTGAGAGAGGGTGATGAAGGAGAGCCTGGAGCAGTGAACTTTCTCCACACCAGTTGAGCCAAAGATTAACTGTGAACCTTCAGTGACACAGAAGGTGGCAGAGAGGGTACCAGCCGCATCCTGGAGGCAGCTTGAGAATCATAACATCCTTCCCTCCTTGCTTCCAGCTGCTTGCTTGCATGGTTTAGGGAGTAAGTTTGAACTGGGAGTGGGTGCTGGTTCTGCACTTACCCCTCAATACCACTGCCACATTCTAGAGGCTTGAGTGTCCCTGTTCTGTGGAACACAGGCTGAGAACATTGGCTCAGCAACTCCGTGGCCATTCCGTGGTGCAAACAGGATCATTTCTGGGACAGGACTTTGGAACTGTGACCTGCCTATGTGAATTACTGGGATTGAGCCCACTGGCAAAAATCAGCTGTAGTGAAACCAATCCTGAATATTCTCTTACACTTCTTACCTGGAGGCTTAACATCATCTTTCTGTGAGCTCACTTAACTGGGATTGTAAAGAGAATCTGACCTTTGGGAAAATAAATGTAAAAATCGCTAAAACACTTAATTGGTATTTTCTGGTAAGAAGGCCAACATGAAAATATGACTAACTCATTCTCAAAGAGACTGTGCATGCCTCAAGAACTTCCTAACGTGCTCTGTGACATAACACATGCACTCATCACCTTTTCTTCAGTGTATACCTGGGGAGAGAGAAGTCCTGAGAATAGGGCCACACCATCCACCCAGTGAAAACCCGCTGGAGATGACGACCATAGCAGAGGCCGGGCTGGGAACCTTCTTTAGGTAGGACCACAAAGCAAAGGTAGTAGAGTGAGGTCCAGATGGTATCTCAGGCCACAGAGGGTGGTGGAAGGAGTGAAAAGTACAGTGCAGATTTGGGGGTGCCCTGGCTTACATGGCAGTCACAACCCTTGGAGACCACCCAGCAAGAGCCTGTGTTATGGACAAGGAAGCCAATCTGGGCATCTGGCAGGGTCGAGGGCAGTCATCGGGCCACACGGAGGGGCAGCTTGGGCACAGGCCTCCAGGGATCCTCCCTGTGTCCTTCTCCCCCAGGTAGGTGACTATATTTTCTATTTTGCTCAGGAAAGTCCTTGTTTATGTATCTTGAGTGGTTAGTACCCACCATCCCTCCCCAGAATGCACCAGCTTGGATGAGAAGTTGTATAGTCACTCCATTTATGGTGACATAGTTACTGGTTTTTGGTGTTCCCTTCCATTTAAAGATACAAGATCAAGATATTTAGGTTCTTTTTTTAAATATGTTTTTTTAAATAATGTTTATTTATTTTTGAGACAGACAGAGACAGAGCATGAGCGGGGAGGGGCAGAGAGAGAGGGAGACACAGAATCCGAAGCAGGCTCCAGGCTCTGAGCTGTCAGCACAGAGCCCGACGCGGGGCTCGAACTCACAGACCGCGAGATCGTGACCTGAGCCGAAGTCGGACGCTCAACCGACTGAGCCACCCAGGCGCCCCAAGATATTTAGGTTCTTTACACAAACACACTCCCCTCCACCTCTAGGTGTAATATGGGGCATTACACTTGCTCTTCTGACACCTGCTTTTTCCTTCTTAACAGTGCATGTAAGAGATGCCTCCAGCTCAGTATGTGGGGTCCTCCCCTTCTCCCAACTGCATAGCACTCCTCATGCATGTGTGTCATCAGCAGCATTTCTGAGTGGTGGGACTCAAGCCCCTCTCTTAGGCAGGGCTCAGAGTCATAACAACACCTTGATGAACTGGCATGTAGACACAGGGGCATGGAGATTAGGAGCCAGGGCCCTGAGTAGAGCTGAAGCCAGCCTGTGTTTGCTGTGAGCCTTTGCACCTGGCCAGGGGCTGTATCTGACTAGAGGACAGCTTCTCAAGAGATTTCCTAAGGCACAGAGGTAGGCAGCAGGGGCTCTGCTAAGAGCTATGGTGCCTGGAAAGCTAAGACCAAAGAATGACAGGCACTCCTAGCACTTTGAAGGGGCCAAGTGGGTTTCAGACTCTGACAAGAGCTTCTCAACAGCAGCCAGGTGGCTTGGGGTTGAGGACTCATCTTACTGCCTGGAATCGATAACCTGGGGTCAATCATGTGAAGAATATTTACTGAGTATCTGTGATGGGTGTAGCACTGTTGTGTGTGTGTGTGTGTGTGTGTGTGTGTGTGTGTGTGTGTGTGTGTGCGCGCGCGCACATATGCATGTCTAGGGGTAGAATAACCCAACTGATGATCAAAGGGTGCCTGGGTGGCTCAGTTGGTTAAGCATCTGACTCTTGAGTCATGATCTCACAGTTCATGAGTTCGAGCCCTTGTTGGATTCTGCATTGACAGTATAGATCCTGCTTAGGATTCTCTCTCTGCTCCTCCCCTGCTTGTGTTCTCTCTCTCTCAAAATAAATAAATAAACGTAAACAAACAGATTATCAAGTAAGAAACTGTCAGTTATTAATAAACACAATGACAAAAGGTGGTTTCTTTAGGTAGGAAGCTTCTGATAGATGAAGAGTCAACTTTGGTCTTATTTCTAATTAGGAAAGCCTTTAAAAATTTGACCTGGATTCTATATCTGCAAATGTGAGAACTCCTTAGGTGAACAAACGCTTTTCTTGCTTGGTTTGCTGGTGGAAGCCATAGAACTTTAAGAATAGTCACAAGAAAGCTTCCTTTCCAATGAGAAGCCAACCACTGGCTTTGGAGTGCCAGACTGGGGCGTGGGCCCCTTGCAGCAGGGCAACACCCCTTATTTTTCCTTAAAAGACTTAAGTTTCTACCTCTGAGACTGTGCATCATGAAATTTAGAATTCATAGGTATTTCTGGAAAAGGCCAATAAAAAAGAAATGCAGTAAACACACTACAAAGTTATGTAAACACACTACAAAGTTATGTAAACACAGCAACGAGATTGCAGAAACAACTTCAGAGGGAAAGCAAAATGAGAAACACACACAAGAAGTGTGGAACCAGGACACCAGAAGCCCTGTGGGGGCTGCTCAGGGGTCCTCAGGCTCCCTTTTCTGTGTCTCTTTTTCTCCTTAAGAGCCTGTCAGCTTCCACTTAACCTGTCTCACCAAATGAAGAACAAGTAAGCTTTTCTTTTATAAAAGGTTAAAGAACAAAAGTTATTTTTATCACAAATGTCAAGATAAGTTGTTAATTCCTGCTCTCCATACCTGTTTTGCATTTGTTAAGAGCGTGGGTTTATGTTTTTGGTCAGTTCTAAGTTTGGATTCTGGCTCTCTTTTGTGGGTTGTGGGTCTTTGGGAACCGACCTAATTTTTCTGAATCTCAGTTTCTGGATCTGTCATTGGCCATGTTAATGACAACTTCACAGCCCTGCCTGCCACATAACATAATGTAACACACAAGTGTGTTCAGTAGATGACACAGTTCTAATTCCAACAATGCTGTCCTTCCCTGATTCCTAGAACATCCAGATCCTTTGAGGTCAGGGAACCCTACTCTGGCTCCCAGTGGGCCAAAGGGGTGAGTACTTGGCCCATCAGGGCTGGCCTTTGCTCCTTGCCTTCTAACAGGTCAGGTTTGGGTACTGGTACTACAGAACCTGGACAGGAATGTCTCCCCTGGGTGTATGTGGGAGCACAAGTGGTCAGCTCTATGTCTGCTGGTCCTGGGTCTGCCTCTGTATGTACATACATAGCAGAGCAATGGGTACCCACTGAGCTGGGGTTAGAAGAGAATTAAAAAGAACCACTGGGTTTAGATGTACCATCAGGATACTGCAGTCTGAAGGAAGAGACAATATAAAACATATATGAGCCCTGAATGAGGCAGGGGCTCAGGACAGAGTGATGTGCACAACAGTGCAACATTTCTCTGCGCAGAGCACAAACAAGTGGTACTTTATTTTTTTTTATTTATTTATTTTTTTTTAACGTTTATTTATTTTTCAGAGACAGAGACAGAGCGTGAGCAGGGGAAGGGCAGAGAGAGAGGGAGATACAGAAACTGAAGCAGGCTCCAGGCTGTGATGAGCCAGCAGTACAGAGCCTGATGTGGGGCTCGAACTCACAGACCGTGAGATCATGACCTGAGCTGAAGTCGGCCGCTTAACCAACTGAGCCACCCAGGCGCCCCCAAGTGGTACTTTAAAGAGACAGTGCAGAAGTGCTATATCCTCCAGTCCTCTGAGATGTGGGGTCGCAGACACAATCCATGTTACCAAAGAGTTTAAAATACTATAAAATACATATATCCTTTAAAAAAGTAAACTTTGAGAGGCTTATAAATGCATTTTTCCTTTTCTAATCCCATAGACCACTTCCCACACAAAAGTAGCTGAATCCCTTTCATGATCATTCCATTCTTTTTTTTTTAAGTTTATTTATTTATTTTGAGAGAGAAAGAGAGAGAGGGAGGCAGAGAGAAAGAATCCCAAGCAGGCTCCACACTGTCAGTGTAGAGCCCAACGCAGGGCTTGATCTCACAAACTGTGAGATCATGACCTGAGCCGAGATCAAGAGTTGAACACTTAACTGTCTGAGCCACCCAGGTGCTCCATGGTCATTCCATTCTTGACATGCAAGTAAACGGGATGAAAATAGAAGCACCTAGAAATCCATGTCTTCAGGGTATGAATTCCCCAAATTTGAATTGGAAAGGTGTTGTGGAGCTTTTGAGTCGCTGGTGAGATAGCAACAAAACACATCAAGCTTTAGGGGAGAACTTGGTGTATAAGTTAACTTGTGAGGGTCAAAGATGTTCCAGAAGAAGAGCACTAAATGGAAACATCAGTTCAAGTGAGTGCCCTTCCTAATGGTCTCCAAGTGAGGAAGACCGAGCATATCAAAGGGAATTCCTGCATGGAAAGCCCCATCATTCATTCAAATTAGTTTCGATACAATGAGAATGTGTAAAAGTCTTGGCACAGGCTACTTACTCCCAACAGTAAGTGCTGGAGCACAGCTGAATCTTCCACAAATCATATAACTTGTCACAATGGATCTGGCAGAATTAGGATTAAGAAAATGCCCAACTGCTAAACTTGGTAAGAATGTCTTCTGATGTGTGTACATATGGAGGGGGCACGTGGGTGAGGAGCAGTGGGGACACAGGTGGCCAAGGCCGCTCTCAGTCTACCACATCTACCCCACATGCTCTGTTGATCTAGAACTCCTGTTTCATCTCCTCTGCCACATCTAAACCCCAGCCTAACACTTCATGTCTGATTCTTGCTGCTGTGCAGATCAAGTAAGAATACTCCACTCCTTCTCTCCTCCTGAACACAACTCCCCTACCTGGAGAGAATGTACAGAGGAGTTATTGGAAGGTTCTGGAAAGTATATAGTAGGAAGTGGATTGGGGAAGAATATTGAATTTACATTTGTTTTTACCCTCAAGTGTTCCCAGATGTGAATGCAACACAGCCTGGAGTCCACAAGTGGACACTGGTGAGGGGGCAGAAGTTGCCTTCTAGTTTGGGAGTGAGAGTAGGAACTCCTAAAGCTCAACTAAAGCATAGAAATTCCCATTTTACTTCTGCCCTTTCTCTCATGCTCCAACTGTCAAAAGTTTTCTGCAGGCAGTAGCTGAGGTCACAACAGAAGCCTCTGGGAGCCAAAAGTCTGAGAGAGAAGAGAACCTTCCTTAGTGATCAGTGGATCTGTGATGCCAAGAGGTTGGGCAGGGGGAATCCATTTTTTTTAATTTTAATTTTTTTACTTTTTAAAATCTGTTTATTTTTGAGAGAGTATGAGCAGGGGAAGGGCGGTGGGGGGGACAGAGGATCTGAAGCAGGCTCTGAGCTGGCAGCAGAGACCCCAATGTTGGGCTTGAACTTAAGAACCATGAAATCACAACTTGAGCTGAAGTTGGATGCTTAGCTGACTAAGCTACCCAGGTTCCCCCCTCCCCCATTTTGTTTAGTATTCCCCCCTTGCCCTCTGGCCATCTGATCCAGGATACAGGTGCAGTCACAGAGTTATATGCCAGAGTGCTGAGATAAGGCGTTAGAATTCTGGACAGAAAAGGGGGGCCTAGGCAACCAAAAAGTACCTGGAAGATCAGGGAGAGGGAAAACTTGAGAAAACAACCCTGTGAACTCCTGGACTCCCACCCCCCAGCCCCAAGTTGAGCATGTATAGGTCTGGTCCTAATCAGTATCCTAAAGGCTCTGAGGACTGACTGAATAGATCACACCCAGGTTACAGACTGAGTAATGCAGCTGAATAGGACAACGAAGGCTTTGAAAACTGAACTGACATTGTAACCACTGCCCAGGGAAGGCAGGTTGAACCCTATGATATGAACCTAACCAGCTTGACAGCCTGCTAAAACAAAAATGTCTGCATCTTCCATAGATTATAAAGAAACCCAGAGTCTCATAACGTATGATCCAAAACTTCCAACATCCAATCTAAAGTTACTTGACATATGGCAAACCACAAAGATCCCAATGCTCAAGAAAGGGAATAATCAAAAGGCATCAAGTTTGAGTTGCTGCAGATGGTGGAATATCTGACAAAGATTTTAAGGCAGTTATGACAATGCTCCAATAAGTGGTGGAGAACATGCTTGGAAGAAATGGAAAGGTAAGAAGTCTCAGCAAAGAAACAGAAGATATGAATAAAACCAAATGGAAATCTTAGAATCCCCAAATATAATAAGTAGAAGAAATAAATTCACAGAATGAAGTCAATACCAGATTGGAGATGAAGGAAAAAGAGTCCATAAATTTGAAGACAGATCAATAAAAATTATTCAATCTGAAGACGAGAAGATTGAAAAATGGAGACTTTCATTGACCTGTCAGACAATGCCAAATGTCTAACATTTATATCACCAGAGTCCCAGAAGAGAAAGAGTACAGTACTCCACCCACCAAATTAAAGAAATAATAACTGAAAGCTTCTTAAGTTGGGCAAAAATACAAATCTCAAAAAGCTCAGAGAACTAAAGAGGACAAACCTCTAGAAATCCAGACACATCCAAGTAAAATGGTTAAAACCTAATGATGGAGAAAAAAATGTTGAAAGCAGCCAGAAAAAGGTGATGTATTCAATAGAGAAACAATTATCTGAATGACTGCAAACTTCTCACCGTGAACCATGAAGACGGATGGAGGGGGAGTAACATTTCTGAAGTGCTATAAGAAAAGAATGTTAAACTAGAACTCTGTACTCAGTAAAAATATCCTTCAGGGATGAAGGTGAAATAAAGACATTCTCAAATGAAGGGAGAGTTAGAGAATTCATAAACAGCAAATCTTTCTAAAAGAATTTAGGGAACTTTTTCAGATAGAAAGAAGATGATACCAGAAGAAAAGCTAGAACATCAAAAATGAAGGAAGAGCAACAGGAACGCTTATGCACAATATACTAGACAATTCTTTTATTCCTGAGTTCTTTAATATATATTTGAAGATTCACATGAAATTACAATATTGGCTTATGTGCTATTCAAGGTATGTAAATGTAATATACAATAAAATTATAACATAAAGGAAGAGGATGAGAGACCTATATGGTAGTAAGGGTTCTGAATGTCACTTGAAGTAATTTTCACTGGAAGTAAAATATCAATTTCAAAAAAGATTGTTTAAAGAGTGTACATTGTAATTTAAAACCATTAAAGAACCATATAAAGAAATATAGTCAAAATCACAATAGTTAAATCAAGAGACTTTAAAACACTGAAAAAAATAAAAGACCAGAAAGGAGAACAGAGGAACAACAACAATAAACACATGGTGTACAGAGGAAACAAATAATAAAATGGGAGATGTAAATTAAAGAAGAAAACTCCCCACATGATCATATTAATTTATGTAGAAAATTCATTTGATAAAATTCAAAATTAACTGATAGAAACTTGCAACAAAAGGAATAGAAGTAAACTTTCTCAGCCTGATAAAAGATACCTACAAAAACTTACTTTATCATCATATTAATAAAGATTTCTGACTAATATTGGTAACCAGGAAAAGTAACCATGCCTATTCAACATAGTACTAGAAGTTCTAAGTAGTGTGATAAGTCAAGAAAAATAAAGGCATAAAGGCTGGAAAGGAAGAAAGAAAACTATCCCTATTCACAGATGATATGAATGTCTATGTAGAAAATCTGAAGGAATCTACAAAAAAAGTCTCATAGACATAACAAACGAGTGTTGTAATGTCACAGAATACAAAGCCAACACAAAAATCAATCACAATTCTATAACTAGCAATGTACAATTGCAAACCTAAATTAAAACACACAGACACACTATCATTTATAGTAGCTTCAAATGAAATACTCAGGTATAAACTGAATAAAACGTGTATAGGACATATATGCTAAAAACTATTAAATGCTAATTGAACAAATCAAAAAAGATCTAGGGGTACCTGGGTATCTCCGTTAGTTAAGGCTCAGGTCATGACTCATGGCTCAGGTCATGATTTCATGGTTTGTGAGTTTGAGCCCCATGTTGGGCTCTGTGCTGACAGCATAGAGCCTGCTTGAGATTCTCTCTCTTTCCCTCTCTCTCTCTCTCTGCCCCTGCCCTACAAGCGTGCATGCTCTCTCTCTCAAAATTAATACACATTTTTTTAAAAAGATATAAATAAATGGAGAGACATATTGTATCCCTCCAACACATGGAAAAAGATGTTAGAAGACTCAACATTGTAAAGATTTCAATCTTCCCAAATTCATGTATAGATTTAATGCAATACTAATCAAAATCCCAATGGGATATTTTTCAGATACAAATAAGTGGATTCTACAAATTTATATGGGAAAGCAAAAAACAAAACAAAAACAAAAACAAAACAAACCCCCAAAAAAACAAAA
The DNA here is from genome assembly GCA_030068075.1 of Paguma larvata. Lineage (NCBI taxonomy): Eukaryota > Metazoa > Chordata > Mammalia > Carnivora > Viverridae > Paguma > Paguma larvata. Next base: position 120,662,539 of record CM057827.1, on the reverse strand, counting down.
AACAAGAACAAAAAACAAACAAAAACACCCCCCAACCCCCAAAAAAACAAAACAAAAAAACCCAAAACTAAAAATACTAAAAAAGAAGAAAGTTGGAGGAATGATGCTAACCAATTTCAAGACTTATTATATAGTAACACTGATTAAGAGGGTGATATTGTCAAAAAATGGACACATATTCTAGTGGAAAATAATAGGGAATCCAGAAAAGAAATACCTACAAAAATAATACCAATTATTTTTTGACAAAGGTTAAAGGATTTCAATGATGAAAGTATAGTCTTTTCAACAAATGATATTGGAAAATTGGACATCTATATGCAAGTAAATGAGCCACTGATCTGTTATCCATCCTGATAGTTTTACTTTTTGGATAATGCCATATAAATGAAATCACACATACAGCATATAACTTTTTGAGATTTAATTTTTCATTCAGCAGTGTTCCTTTGAGTTTCATGAAAATTGTGTGTATCAGTTTGTTTCTTTTTATTGATGAGTAGTATCCCATAATAAGAATGTAACCCAATTCATTAATTAAAGGACATTTGAGTTTCCAGTTTTTTATGAATTTTGAATAGAACTGCTATAAAGATCTTTGTGTGAACGTTGTTTTCATTTTTCTGGGGCAGATTTTCTCAACCTTGGGACTGCTGAAAAGTCTGGAACAGATGATTCTTTCTTTAGGGTGACTGTCCTGCATTTTAGACTGCTTAGCAGTATCCTTGGCTTCTACCCGTTAGATTCTAGCAGTACCTAGCCCACCCTACAGTTGTGGCAACTAAAATTATCTCTAGATCTTGGTCAAATGTCTCAGGGGGAGAATTCCCTTTGGCTGAGAACCACTGCTCTAGGGTAAATACTAGGAATGGAATGGCTGGGTCATATGGCAAGTGTATGTTTAAATTTATAAGAACCTGTCAAACTACATTTGAGAGCGGTTGTACCCTTTTACATTACTACCAACAATGTATGAGAGTTCCACTTGTTCTGCATTTTCACGAACACTTGGTATTGTCAGTACATTTTCTTTTTGACCTTCTAACACCTGTAGTGGGTTTTTCATTTCCCTAATGGGATTCACATTATGTTCTTAGAACCGAGGATTCTAGTTTACTTCCTGCCTCCCAAAAATGTAGTGGTTGTGTTGAAAATTACTTAATAATTCATTGTAAATGCATTTAAGATATTTCCTCTCATTAATTCATTATTGACCTAATGTTTACAAAGATTTTCAACATTTGACAGATGAGTAAAGGGAGACTCAGAGAGCCTGAGTTGGAAAATGCCTTTCTGTACATTCACAGAGAAGACAACTGATGGTGCAAGTTTAGTCTATTGTTAGTAAGGGCTGGTATTCAAATGGTATTTCCTTGAAACACATCCTGGAACTGACAAGAAAACAAAGGGATAGGATTCCATTGCCCACAGAACTAAAGGTTCTGAAGGTGGCAAGAATCCAATTCTCCATAATAATGGAGACAGGTTTCTGAGAGAAGGGACAGGGAACAAAAAACCAGGGGACCTAGGAGGCAGACGATCTGAGTTTGAACTCTGTCATTCAATATGCTGGACAAGTCATTTTCCATCCTGAATCCAAGTTTCCTCATATGTTGGAAGAAAATTATAATCTTTATGTCACAAGTATTATGTTACTGTGATGGCAGAATGAGACCATGTATATAAAAATACATGGCAAATGGAAGGCAATTAATAAATGTCAAGCTAATGAACAAATATTTTTCAGAGCTTGTAAAAATGAAGAAGTTGAATATATTTAGTCTTTGGATTTCAGATAATTGTTTCTCATCTCAAATTAGCCAACCTGAACTGAATGCCAAAAATATGATGTCTTTCTTTTTCTTTGATGACATCATTCATCTCATGAATTTGAAGTTAGAATTTTATACCTAGCCAACCTATACACCAAGAGTGAGGTAGAATAAACACAGATTCATATATGCCAGGACTCAAAAGGTCTATCTGCAGTGCATTCTTTCTTAAGAAGCTACTGAGGCTTGTCCCAGCACATATTCTGGGAAACCCCAGGGCTGTGACTCAGACATACCTGGGTCTATATTCTAGCTTCACCAGTTACTAACTGGAGACAAGTCAAATAATCTCTCTGAGCATTAGTTTCCTAATTTATTAAATTTTTTTTTAAATTTATTTATTTTTGAGAGAGAGAGAGAGAGACAGAGTGCCAGCAGGGGTGAGGCAGAGAGAGAGGGAGACACAGATTCCGAAACAGGCCCCAGGCACCGAGCTGTCAGCACAGAGCCCAATATGGGGCTCGAACTCATTTACCAGGAGATCATGCTCTGAGTTTAAGTCAGATGCTTAACCAAGTGAGTCATCCAGGTGCCCCAAGTTTCCTAATTTATGAAATTAAGATAATGTGTGTAAGGCAGGTAGGTGCTCAGCAGACATTCCTTCCTTCCTTTCTTTCCCCCTCAGCTATGTCCAGCACAATCCAATAAGCCATTTGTTCTCCATGCCCACAGGATTAGACTCTGGAGGTCAGGCCACAGAGTATAAAATGTAGAAACCTTGATGTATAAACTGGAGGGATTTCAGGGACTCCTGAAAGCCTCAAAGCCCTCAAGACTAAAAGAACTGAATTTCTAAGAATGGAATATCAGACATTGAGATGATCAGTGGAAAGTCAGGAAAAGGTAACAAATTTCAGATATCTGGGAAGGGACTTTCAACATACCGTGTAGGCAGCAGGCATGCCAATTTACAGAAAAAGTGTGACAATGTCTCAATAAACGTTATTTTTACTATTGTAAAATACCCTTTCCAAATACCTTCAGATATGTGATTTTGCCACTCCATAACCATAACATCTGAGTATGTGGCAGATTACTTTAGGAGCTACAGATCCTTCCACTCCTGTGTACTTGTCCCTTTGCAATGTGATTTTGCCCCTCTTTCCATTGTGGGTGGAAATCTATCTCTCTGCCTTGAGGCTAGCTTGACCATGTGACTTGCTTCGTCCAATGGGACATTAGTAAAGTGATGCAATCAGAAGCTTGAGAGGCACCAGCAAATCAGGGGCTGCCCTCTCTTCCTGCCCTTAGACTGTATTGTAAGGAGCCTGAACCTCCTCAAAGACAAAAATCCATGTGGCCAGAGGCTCAGGGAGAGCTAGTTCTCAGCTTCAGAACAGTGAATGAGACTATCTTGGACTATCTAGCCCCACCCATACCAACTGCCAGATGACTGCAGCCCCATACATGGCACCAAGCAATTCCAGTGACCCCCAGAATATGAGCAAATCTGGCTGGATACTGCTCTAAGTCACTCAGTTTTGGGGCGGTTTGCTATAAAACCATCAAAAACTGATACAGCCTGGCAGGAACGTTATTACAAAGTGGATTTTACAGATGAACAAAAACTCAGGCTCAGAGAGCTTATGAGACATGTTCACATGCCTGACTTGGGACTATAACCCAGTGTATTTATGTCTGGGTCTCTGGTCACGATCCACCAGGCCTTTTACTTGGTCTTCTTATGCAGTTGCCCTGAAACTAGATGAAGTACCCAGAGACCTTCACTAACTAATTGCTGTCAGAGGTTTTTATCATTTTCAGAACAAGTAACTGGGTTCTTCTGATCGCACACACCCTCTTTTCCTAGAGTATAGTGTGGGGCTGCATACGCAAGCACGTGATGGGTAACCAGATTTAGGGCAGAGTTATTTCCTTATTACCTCCTTGTTTTCTTCCTGGGGAGCATCCCTCTCCTCCTGCCTCCTATGTGAGCTCGAGTACCCAGGATGGCAAAAATGGTGATGGTTGGACAGGGCTATAAAAACCCCAGCAGCAGGCCTTCGGGAGGGCTGCATTTCACGAGTGGTATCTCAGAGGGTCTCTGGAGCAGCAGCAGCAGTAGCAGCACAGAACATTTGATTTCTCTTACTTTGGCCATGGAGAAATGGATACATTTTGATTTGCAAGCATCAGAGGGAATTGGTCCTGTAGCTGTAAGTGTGCCCTACTCAGAAGCACCTGGCTCTGCCTGGGTCTTGGTTCTTTACTATGCTTGCAAGTCTATGTCTGTAGGTGCCACTGTCTGTCTGTCTTGTGCATCCGAAGTTCAACAGGAAGCCCATACCCACCTTGCCTCGCTGAGGACTTCAAGGGTGCCCTGCTCTGTGACCGCATGCTCTGGGGTGTCAACTTTAAGCAGCCTGTCCATGGTGGCTCTCTGGCTCGTAGCCTGCCCTGCCTGGACACCAACCTGGTCTACACCCTTCTCCCTGGGTGAGTAGTGGACATGCACTTCTGCGTCCAGGGTCTCTTGCCAGGTTCTTCCAGTGAGCCTGGGGGCCAGCTGCTGTGAATTGCGTGGGAAGAAGGAAGAAAGAAGGCCAAGCTCATTCCTGAGTCTGCCCTTCAGTCTCTCTTCAGATACTTACCCTGGCCATTTTCTGAGGGAAGTAATGGATTTAAAAACAATACCAGGCCAGTGTCCATGCCAGGGAGCAGCTGACCCCATCTGTGCCAGTACCAGGGGACCAGGAGCTGGGCAGGGAGCAGGACAGAGAGAAGGGCTTGTGCTGATGCTGTTACTACACTTGTCCCTCATACCCAGGAACTAGGTTTCCTAATGAGCCAGGTGTGGGAGGAAACACAAAGAGGGCCATTTTAGTCTTTGTTACAATCACACATGCAAACTTATTCTCTCTTGCTTAGCTCTCTCCTATCCCCAGATGAAACCTGGAAAATTTGTGTGGCTTGTCCAGTTGCTCCTCCTGGGGGTTGCCAGATCCTGGCCACTTCTCTGTTTCTCATGTCACTGCCTAACATTTGTGGCCCCCTGTGTGGTAGGCACAGGCCAGAGAGGAGAGACTAGAGGGTGGCAAGGTCCTTCTTGACTCTTCTTTTGGGTGCCCACTGGACTTGGTGGAGGCCCAAACGTTGACCCCCATTTATATGGATATTCTTTTGCAGATCTTGGGACCTCCTCACAGCTGACTGCTTCTGCCCTCATTCCCTGGACAGAGGTGGTGGCATCTAAGATGATGTCTTGTGACCAGCCTTCTGGCCTGGCCTCTGGGGTTTGCCCTCATTATAGGCAGAGTCCTCCTGAAGACAGTCCAGCTTAGGCCTCATCCTAGGGTTCACCCCTGGTGCTCAGAAAGCATGCATGTGTAGCTGTTAGCACTGCATAACCCTCCATGGCTCTGAGCCTCCTCAGCCTTCAGAGCCTTGGGGAAGACATTGGGAGCCAGTCTCTAAGACCCTCAAGCCCCAGAGATGCCCCAAATCACTCAGCTCAGTGTGAGGAGAAAAACCTCTTCCCTTTGCCCAGGGACAACCGAGGAAAAATGCAGATACTGATAACTCGCTAAAAAAGTCTCTCTTTTGAACTGAACCCCAAGGGGAGGTGGGAGCCCCAGGTCAGGGAAGCCTCTCCTGGAGGGAGAACACACTGGTATTCTTGGTTAGCTTGACCATACAAGAGTGATCCAGAAGGAACGGAAAGATGAAAAGACCAGGTGAGAGAGACTAAAAGCTGGTGTCTCACACAGAGCTCACACACATTTATAAAAGTAACATGTCAGAACCAAAAAAGCTTCATTTCTAGCAGTTCCTTGCCTCCTTCTGGGATTTACCTGCTGGTGTGATATCCAAGTGACCATCCTGAGCCCAAACATGGCCCTCAGGAAACTCTGAGTTCTGGCATGGGAGGGCCCATGGGGGGCAAGATTTGAACTCCTGGAACCCTTAAAAACTCAAGAGAAACCAGCTGTGAGGGCTTGGACACCATCCTGAAGAGCATTTCCTCGCTGTGGTCTGTGCAAATGGCCAGCAAAGGGGGGTGCTCCTGAGGGTGTGGCAGGTGTCAGAGTCCCCACCTGCAGCAGGTATTGTTCACCCCTCCCTAACACCTCTGTGCCCCCTGAAGAGGACGCTAGTAGCTTGCATGATCCTTATTGGATCCCTAAACCTGCTGGTCCAAGTTGCAATGGAGGGGACTAAAGAAAATCAAGGGATCTCTTGGGGTAAAAAGTGACATCTTTCATCTAATACTCATTGCTCCTGACTAGACACATTTTTATCTTTACAACTGAGACCAAAATGATGGTGAAGGGGTCCTGAGGGGAGGTGCATTTGGAGGTGCATTAGAGTTACAGTTGGGTTGGCGGGTCTCAGCCACACCAGAGCTCTCTTCTTGTGAGCTGGGGAGAGTGGGCAGCTCGTCCAAGGCCTTCTGTCTCTCCTTATTTCCCCAAAGCTTAAGAGAAGAACAGAGCTGAAGCCCATCACCAAGGAGGCCTCTCTGCCATGGTCTTGCCCCGACTGAGTTGGCAAAACTGAGTCCCATGGGAAGGAGACAGAAATGAACACTGGATACGCCACTCCTTCTGCCCGTCATTCAGCTCTGGGGCTTCTTGGTTCCCAGGGAGCTTCCAAATCATGAGATCATGACCTGAGCTGAAGTCGGATGCTCAACCAACTGAACCACCCAGGCACCCCTCAGTGTGACTTCTTGAAGCCAGAAATTAATGAGGAAGGGGCGACACTGGTGACCTTTGTGCCTCTACCTGCAAAATGCATGCAAGGCTGTGTAAACTTTCCACCAAATATCTGGCAGGGGTCCAACCATGCCCCACAGCTCTGCCCTGAGTCCTTGATGAGAATCTAGTATCTGAAGACAAGAGTCTTTGTGTCTCCCCCAGCCTGGGGTTACCACGTGCTCCCTCGAGCCACTTTCCATGCTGGGTGGCCAGGAGCTCAGGGTGACCATTGGGGAAGGGAAGGGGTAGCACTTACCCCCCGCCTGTGCCACCATTCTTGCTGAAGTGTGTGCGTGGCTCGCTGGACGCCAATTTCAGCAGCTCAGTCCACTCCCGCTCCCATTCCTCCTCGGTGTACACCAGCCCTGACTGGCACAATGGAAGCCGGCTCAGGAGGTGGTGGGCTGGCCTCCTTACCCACCCCCCACTCCAAGTGAGGCTCGTGGCCCTGCTGGACTCCTGGTTCTGTCCAAGCCCAACCAACACCCAGGCTGGGCACCACCCGCTAGTGGCCACTGATTGTCCCCCTATGCTACCAACAGTATTTCTTCAGAATGCCCAGTCTCCAATTTCAATGCCGTTGGGGGTCCACCCAGCAACAAGGGTCATTCCCAGGGGGTGAGAATGACGAAACATAATCTGCACACACACCAGGCTTGGGGTCGACCATTAAAAAGTTTAAAGGGATGATGGGCCAAGTTCAGTCTGAGAGCAGGCAGATTCTTCTTCTAGGACAGCAAAGTGCTAATGTCCCTCATCATTGGGAGGACTGGGATTCTCTGTGGATTGAGTACATGCACAAGAGCTGGGGCTGTAGACTGTGCCAGGACTGCCCTGTGGCTACACCTGGCCTTCAAGCCGCCACCACTAGTGACCAGACATAGGTGACAGTATAATTCATCATCCAAGCCAGAACACCTTTTGAGAGTGAAGGTGGCTGGTTTTCATAATTATGCAAGGAGAGGCAGTGAGAGTGGACATGTCGTCACTGCGTGTGCTGGGGGTTGAGCTTTTGTAATGGGCACCTCTTCAGTTGGTTTAAATGGAGAGGGCTTTACTAGTCAGTCCCAGAAGCCATTGCTGCCTGACCTCACAAGAGGTCTTGGACTTAGGGCCCAGCTCTGGATTCCACCATGGCCCATGGCTCTGCTTGGTGTAGGTCCCAGGCTCTGAACAACCCAGTAGGTACTAACCTCCTTGTTCTGTTGTGTCTGCTGCCACCTCCACCTTCGCTTTAGGGCTTCCCTTTCAGCCCCTGTCCTCATCATGGTGTAGAGAGCTTTCCGCAAAACCAGGTCTCGGTCGTGAAACCCCCACATTCCTGCAGCGGGAGGCGCATGAGATGCAGAGGAGAGAGACAAGACGTGAGGAAGGGGACAAGCCAGTAGGTAGCTCAGACTGTCACAACTTACCGGGCTGGCCTCCTGCATCTGCACACAAAGATAACTCATTAGTCAGCCATCAGTTCTCATGATTAGCTAGCAATTCCCCTCTGGTCTCTTTCTCCATTTCCCATTAAAGGTGAATGAAGGAGGATGTCCTCTTCTCAGAGAAACAACAGTGGGTGAAGCCAAGTGCCTCTCTCTGGGACCCTTGGCAAGCTACTTTCAATTTCACAGGTTTGTTTTGAGGGACCTCATGTTCACCACCTAGATCTTATGGAGAGTCTCCGTGGATAGGTTGGTGATGTGTCCTCACATGGGGCCTCAAGCCAGGATGGCAATCAGACCCTGGCTTCATCTAGGGTCTGCCACATCTGATGTCTTGCTGTAAGGGATCTCAGCCTCCTGAGCAGCAGAGCGTCAGTGGACACCACTGCAAACATCTGGACCTAAGAGAAAGTATCTGCTTTTGAGGTAGAAAGTCTTTCCCCCTCCCACCCCCTCATCCCCTAGCCTGTGCTGGGTGTTGAGGGATTATAAGGAAAACCAGCCATTTCTAAGTACATTCTTAGGGCAGGTCAGATGTGGTCAAGGGACGCAACAAATGGAAGAGACGGTAATGAGAGGTGCAGCTTTGGCTGTGGGGAAAGTGGGGGAATCTACCCATCTGTCCATCCATCCGTCCGTCCATCTATCCATCCATGCATCCGTATCCATCCATTTAATTAAACGGCATTAATTCTATTTAATTAATTCCAAACTTATTTCATAAAAGGGGCGAGATACCATTCTGGTCATTGGGAATACCCACAGTAGCAATCAGGACAGACTAAGTTCCTAAAATCTCACAGAGCACACACTGGGGGAAGGTACAGCAGCCATTGAATTAGCACATAACATACCACCTCAGGGGCAGTGGCACCATAAGGAGAGATGAAGCAGGCCAAGAAGATGGGACGCTGGTTGGCATTGGTCAAGGCATGAATGGAGACATTAGACCATAGACTCGAGTGGGTATAGGAGGCAGCTGGGTTGCCATCCCAGGCAGAGGGGAAGGCCAGGCACCAGCCCCAAGGGGCACCCATGTGGCATACTTGAGAAATGGCAGGAGAGAAAGGTGGCTGGAGGGAGGATCAAGGGGACAAGATGAAGGGTGAAAAGGTGGACTTTTAAGTGAGCTGACCGCCCCTGGAGATCTTTCACAAGAGGAGTGACCTGCATTGACCCAATCTTTAAAGGCTCAATCTGGCCATGCATCCTTTAGTGCAAAGGTATGCATGCAATAACCAGGGGCCGTTATGGGCTTTCCATCAATTTAAGCTATTCTTTTTCTACAACATAGATGGACGGCAGTGGCCATTAATGTTCCTGTTATAAACAGGCCGAGTTGATCTTATTCATTCCTCAGATCTGCCTACAGTCTCCTCTCAGGACTCTCCCAGGCAGGGCAAGTCCAGTCTCAGCTCCATGGCTCCTTGTTTGGGTCTCTCTTGCAGAGAGGGTCTCTCTGCCCCATGAATGTTTGCTTATGAGCCTGGCTCTAGGATTACTGTCATTTCTGTGTGTGCCCCACAACCCTAGGTCAGTGTCAGGCCTGGTCAGCAGGTTTAATAAGCACCACTGCTCAGTGTTGCATGGTTGCTTTGGGCAGTGCTGCCCCTTCCTGTGGGGTTTAGCAACTGGAATACAAAAGGAAACAAGGTACCAGGAGAAAAGAACCAACTGACCACGAGCCCCAGACTCAGCCGTGGCCCAACCTGCTTAGCAGCTGAAGCAAGGCTAACTCATGGGAGTCTTTCTCTTTCCAGGCAGGCGGGAGGCCCACTGTGCTCACCGAGAAAACACCTGCTCTCAGACCAGACCATAGTGGCGTGTGACCTGATTTGTGGGTTTGCCCATCTGTAGTGCTGAGAGGGACAGTGCCTCTGCACACTGCAGTTTCTGAGGGACAAAGGCATTTCCTTTGTAATGAGGCTGTTGTTTGACAAAGAAGAGAGATTTCTTCTTTTGTGTTCTTTCCAGGTTTGACACAACAAGGTGAAGAAATATATTCCACAGCAGGGAATAGTTAATACGTTATGATGAAATATGATACAACTACCAAAAACATAAGAAATTCACAATATAATTTTAGGGAAAAATGCTGGATTCCAGACTGTGAACACTGTCAGATCATAATTTCACTGGAAGAAGACACAAAATGCACCAAAACAGAGACCCTTGCCGGGGGGTGGGATTGTTCATTTTTATTTTCTTACTGTGGCGAATGTGAAATACTTCTATAATGCCAACACACAGAAATGTGTTCATTTTGAAATGGAAAGGAAGCAGGTAGGTGGGAGCCATTGTGTCCCCCATCATCCCTGGCCAAGCCTGTGGAATGTAGACCCTTGCTCTGGGGCTCCCTTCCCCTCAGAGGCTCTCAGTCCCCTTCACAGACCCCATGCATTTCCCTCTGTGAGTTTTGGTCATCTAAAACCTCTATCCACCTGTTGCTGGACCAGCCTCACTACAGGGCCAACGAGAGGTTGGGGCCTAGCCCTTGCCCTGGGTCATAGCATCAGTTGTGTTTATCTGGGGACGGGAGTTTGACCAACATGGAATATTTCTGGTCAAACTCGCCAACTAAGAATATTCTCATTTGAAGGTCCCATCTGCAGAAAGAGACCTTTCACTCTAGGACTGAGGGGGACAGTCATCTCTTGATGCCTGCATCCCTGGCACAAAACCAGCCCTGAGTGTCAAAACTGATCTGGCTTTATGTCCAGATCTAGAAGGGGTGCTTGAACTTCCAGAAAGTCTACTGTGAGCCCTCAGTTATTTAAATAGTGCCACTCAGGCCTGTGCAACTGCTGGTATGGATTTTTGTGACCAGGAAGCATACAACTCTGCTGAAGGTTGCTGACCTCTTTGCTGTATACTCCAATTGTATGGATTCCCCTGTAGTTTACCCAAGTGATACCTATGTCTTTTTGTCAGTCCAGGTGAATGGACTGCTGTCAATGTGGTGGCTCTGTACCTACCCAATCTAACATACTGCTCCCCGAACTACCTGTTCAAGCCAACCAAACTCAGCCCTGCTTCCAAACATCCTGCTATTTCCTGCCTTCATGCTTTTCCATGCAGTCTCCCTGCCTGAAATGTCCTTTTTAATACTCTTTCAAGTCCTTCAAGTCTCAGTAAAATCCTACCTCCTCCAGGAAGTCATCTTTTATTGCTCTAGGCCATGATGCCTAATCCCCATCACTGCAGCTCATGATTAGGCCTCCTATTAGATTAGGTCTTTTCTTGTGTGTGCGCTCTGTGTTCTCACCAAGCCTGCCAGCTACTTGACAAGAGGGGCTGGATGGTTGCCTCCATCCTTTGGGGACTCTTCCAGATGAGTGATGTGCATGGCTCTAGTTAGCATATGTCTGTCCTTTAAAATGAGCAGAGCAGGCTGGGGTGCTGCTGCCCTCTGTCTCTGTTGTGGAGCTTACCCAGTGAGGCGGCGTGTAAAAGGCAGTTCCCATCCCCTGTAGTGGCCAAAGGAAGAAGCCGTTTACAGCTCGTGCATACAGTGGACCACCAGTTCAGGCGACCTGAAACAGAAGCTCACTTTAGAAGAGAATCTCAGAATAGACCATTTGAATGTTTGCTAAGTAAACATAGACATGAGCAGATGATTTTTGATAGGGTTCTAGAAAACTTCAGAGGGAAGATAGAGCATTATGGCTATTTTCCCTCTAAGATAAGAAATGGCCAAATCTTCCCAACAATTAGCAAGAGGTTAAGAAACTCAAGGGCAAAACCTTTTCTCCTTGAATTTGGGAACATTTTACACACACACACACACACACACACACACACACACACACACACACACTAAAAGTTTCTCTGTGTGTAATTTCCTTGAACACAGTTTCTCTTTCTGAAAGAATTTTTTCCCTCTTGGTACCACCTTTTTTTGATGCGTACATACCTCCAAAAGTACGGTTTATATTTAAGCTAACACATCCAAACCATTATAGTTACTTAGGTATATTCCTGTTAAATCTTATTAATACATCCAGAGACTTCTGCTTCCAGGAAGATGGAGCAGACATACTTTCTCCTATTCCTTATCTTAAGTACAACTAAAAATCCTGGATATCATGTGTAAAATAACACAGGAAGACTTAAAAGTGGAGGAAGAGGCAGACTGACCAGGAATCTTGGGATTTGAGAAATAATATGGTAGTAGCTCTCTGGAGATTTTTGCCACCAAATCCCAGACTAGATACTGGAAAAGTTGGCAACCTGGAGACATCAATGGAGGCAAAGGAATCACGCTCTCTCTAGACAGTACGCAAGGAAAGGGGCAGCTTAGAAAGACACTGCTCTATTTCAGTCAAGTGCCACAGAAGAAACTATAGCTCATCATCATCTCTGCCAGCAAAGGCCAAGTGGGGAGCTGAAACTCCCAACCTTAAGAGGCATAATGAGCCACTCACCACCCGTTCCCCCAGTGCCAGATGGTGTCAGAGAAGGCTGAAAGCATTGCTAGCTCTTCAGTCCTGCTGGGTGATAATATGGACTCCACCCCCTACCAACTGTGGACATATGGGGAGCTTGGCCTTTCACACCCATCTGGTGGTAATGAGGTCCCTCTGCTCCCTCCCAGTAGTACCGAGAAGCCCATGCCTCCACAGGTGTCGACACAGGCAGAGTGGAGAACTTGTGCTTCCACCCTATTCTGGCAGTTATTATCAATCTACAACTCCAGACTCAGATGAACAGAAAGGGAGAACCCATCAGACCTGCAGGAAAGAATATTAAAGGGATTCAGTAGAGAATACTGCAGGGCACAAAGAAGGAATAAAGGGGCTTAAAAAGGCATGTATGTTGGTAAATGTAAATAAATATTGACTGTTTAAAGCAATATAAGAAAGACCTTTTTGAGGATTAAAGTATATGTAGAATTAAAACACATGACAGCAATAACACAAAATATGGAAATGTATAATAAATGACATAAATCCTTAGATCCTTACATTGAGCAGGAAGTGGTAAAAAGGCCAATTTAAAGTACATTCTAATAGCTTGATGGTGGGTTTTGGAAACTGTAGGGTAACCACTAAAAGAATAATAAAAGAATGTATAACTGACAAGCTAGTAGTGGGGAAACCAGGATAATAAATATTCTTAAATAATTCCAAAGAATATAAGAGAGAAGAAAAAAGAGACACAAAAACACACAACAAAATAAACACCAAGATAATGGATTTGAACCAAAATATATCAATATTTATATTAAATGTGAGTGAACTAATACTCCAATTAAAAGACAGAGATTGTCAACCTTGTTTAAAAAAAAACCAAGTATACGCTATCGACAGAAGACACTATAAACATAATGACACAGAAATATAACATTAAACAACTAAGCAAAGGAGCTACTGGGTGGCTCAGCTGGTTAAGTGTCTGACTTTTGATTTTGGCTCAAGGTCATGCTCTCATGGTTCATGAAATAGAATCCCACATTGGGCTCTGCACTGACAGCATGGAGCCTGCTTGGGATTCTCTCTCCTCCTCTCTCTGCCCCTCCCCCCTCATGTTCTCACTCCATCTCTCAAAATAAATAAATTAAAAAAACTGTGAAAAATCAAAATAAATAAATAAATAAATAAAAAATAAACCTAAGCAAAAATAAAGCTAGTGAAGTCCTATTGATATCAGATGTAGGTGACTTTATTAAGGCACAGAATAAAGAGGGATATTTCATAATGATAACACAGTAAAGTCAAATGGAAAATATAACAACCCTTAATGTGTATATACATAAGACTTAGTCTAATATATATATAAAGCAAAAATTGATAGACTCAAGAGAGAAATAAACCCAAAGTCAAAACTGGAGATGTTTAACCAAACTCTCTGGATAAATGATAGACTCAACAAACAAAAACTTCTGTAGAGATTAGATAAACATAATTCAAGAACCTGATCTAATGTATAGGTCAATTTGACATATATACAATTCTTCACTCACTGACTGCAAAACAATTACACATTATTTTCAAGTCACATGGAATATTTTCCAATATTGACCACATATTGGGCCATATGAAGAGTGTCAACAAATTTCAAAGGATTCGAAATCATTCATAGTACGTGCTCTGGTCATACTACAAATAAGCTAGAAATCAATAAGAAAATCAAGAAAAGTAGTCATCTTGGGCTGCTATAACAAAATACCACAGACTGGGTACCTTAAACCACAGACACTTATTTCTCACAGTTGTAGAGGCTGGAAGTCTCAGCCTGAAGTGCTGAGTGATGTGATTCCTGGTGAGAACCCTCTTCCAGGTTTGCAGGTGGCAGACTTCTTGCTGTGTCTTCTCATGGTGGCCGGTGAGCTCTGATCTCTTTCTCCTTTTGTAAGGACACTAATCCCATCATGGGGGCCCCATCCTCACGAACTTATTTAAACTTAATTACCTCTTAAAGGCCCTACTGCCAAATACCATCACACTAGGGATCAGGGTTCCAACATAGGGATTTAGGGGGGACACAAACATTCAGTCCATAGCAGTATCTTAGTAAGGCAGTGTGTTCAGTGAATGTGGCTTTCCCCAAGGGGACTACCCTGACTCCCAACTGCTTTCTAGGTAAGGAGCAAGATGAACAGGATGGGGGTTATATAGACCTGTTTTGAAAATTCAATTCCTCCCTGACCATTTATGGCCATGTTGCTTCTTTTTTTCTATAGTGGCAACCCCAGGCTGGCCTGTCTGGCATACCCTCTGGGTGGCAGTTTAGCAAAAAGGGAACCTAGGGGATTCAGACTTAGTTATGATTCAGTTTTATAAAAATATTTTGTCCTTTTTTTTTTTTTTTTGGTCCTTCTTATGGCTGACCCTTGTGGGTGAGAGGTTCAGTTGTGATTAGGAAGAGATTGAAAAAAATAGGTAAGTTATAGGCACTGTGATGGCATATGCCAATTTTGTGACAGAGGGGAGAAGCAACAACCCCACCATGTCGGGAAGGAATATCCCAGACTGCAGAATGTATGTATGGGGGAGGGAAGTACATTGATCAGGTTTTATTTCTCAGGACCACCCTGTAGGTTTCCACAAGAAGAAAAATGCTCCTGTGGGATGTCACAGATTTTGCACATTCCTCAACTATAACAGAATATTTCTCCTGTGACCAAGAAGTCTTAAGTTTTCTACCAGTAAAATTTTGGACATCTCACAGTTATTGACACAAAACAGAAGTTTCATAAAATACAAAGTTTACTATCAATCAGAGGAGGAGGTTCCCACAAAATACAACAGGATGAGTTGAAAATATTAGAAGAACAGGAATTAACATAAAGTAGCCTGAGTCTTACCAGAACTGAAACCCAGCCTCAACTCATCAGTCTGTAACCAGAGTAAGGTAACCAGCCACCAGCAGGGGAAGGGTGAGCCCTTTCTAGAGGATGATAACATAATTTAGAGTCTCTGAAATTTTATATTCACAAGGTCTATGAGGCAAGCAAAATTTACTAGGTATGCCAAATCCAAACAAAAACAAAAAACAAAAACCAACCAGACAAAAAAACCCAAGAGTAACTGACTGAAAATCAAAAGGGAAAAATGAGGTAACAGAAAAAGACATGTAGATTATCCAAATTTTAAAGTTATCTGACAGACTTTAGTCATTATAGTTAGTATGTTCAAGAAAATAATGAAATCTGGCCATGTGTAGCAACATGGATGGAACTGGAGGGTATTATGTTAAGTGAAATAAGTCAGTCAGAAAAAGACAGATACCATATGTTTCCACGAATAGGTGGACTTTGTGAGACTAAGCAAAAACCAGGGGGAGGGGAAGAGGGGAAAGGAAAAAAAGACACAGAGAGGGAGGGAGATAAAACATAAGAGACTCTCAAAGACTAAGAAAAAACTGAGGGTGAGGGAGGTGAGGGAGGTGAGGGAGGGGGGAGAGGGGGTGACGGACATTAAAGAGGGCACGTGTTGGGATGAACACTGGGTGTTATATGTAAACCAATTTGAAAATAAACTATTATAATAAAAAAAAAGAAAATAGAAAAAATGGGGCAGAAGCAATATTTGAATAGATAAATCATTAAGAATTTTCTAAAACTGATTAAAGACAATTTTTAGAGGGTCTGTACATTTCAAAAAGAATAAATACAAAGTAAATGGCATATAGTGAAACTGCTGAAAATTAAAGAGAAACTCTTAAAAGCAGAGGAAAAAGAGAACTATTATATACCAAGGGGAATAGTAACATAAGCCTACACACAGTGGAATGAGAATATCAAAGTGCCAAAAGAAACTAGCCTCCAAGCTAGAGTTCTATACCCAGCAAAACTATCCTTCAACACTGAAATTGCCAGGAATGTAAGGTAACTTCCTCAATCTGGTACAGGTCATCTATGAAAAGGCTGCAGCTAACATGATAATAGTAAGATATGGATGCTTTCAATCTCAGATGGGGAACATTACTCAATATTGATGCCAGTCTGAACCTGTGCAATAAGGCAAGAAGATGTTATGATAGAAGATAAGTGAATGGAACTGCATTTATCAGTAGATAACATAATTGTTTAGGTAGAAAATTTTAGGAATCTACCAAAACACTCCTAAACCTAATAAGGGAACTTAAATTTAGCAAGATCTCAGGAAACAAAGTCAATCTACATATATCATTTATATTTCTATTTACTAGCAATATATGATTTGGAAAATGAAATAAAAATATAATATTTAGACATAAATTTCATGATAAATGTTATATCTAGACTGAAAACTACAAAAAATATAATACATTCCTGAAAAAATGTAAAGAAGATTTAAATAAGTGGAGAGGTTAATTGTGCACATAGACTGAATACCTTAATTATTTTGCATTCTCCTCTAGTTGATCTATACACTTAACATAACCCCATGCAAAACCCCAGAAGCTACTTTTTAGAAGTTGAAAACTTGGTTCAAAATTTACATGTATATATATATATATAAAGAACCTAGAACACCCAAAATAATCTTGAAGCAGAACAAAGTTGGAGGACTTACAGGTCCTGATGACAGCTTATTATAATGCCATAGCAAGCAAGACAGTGTGCATATAAGAGAGACAACTAGATCAATGTAGCAAAATATAGAGATCAGAACAGACCCACACATTTATGGCCACTTAATTTTTTTTAATGTTTTTATTTTATTTTTGAGAGAGACAGAGAGAGAAAGAGAGACAGAGTGCAAGCGGGGGAGGGGCAGAGAGAGAGGGAGACACAGAATCTGAAGCAGGTTCCAGGTTCTGAATTGTTAGCACAGAGCCTGATGCAGGGCTCTAATTCATAAACTGTGAGATCATGACCTGAGCCGAAGTCAGATGCTCACCCAACTGAGCCACTCAGGGGCCCCACTTAATTTTTTAAATAAGGGTTCCTAGGGCTTTTAATCAGGAAAAGGAAGTTATTTTTCAACAAATGGTGCTAGAAACAGTGGATATTTGAAAAAATGATACTTCGTACCAAAAACACAAATTAATTTGAGGTAGATCACAGAAAGAAATATAAAAGGTACACTTATAAAGATTCATAGACCTAAGAATTAAAGCTAAAACTCTCAAGTAACTCAGAAAAAAGTATCTCAGGAAAATAATATTATTGGGATAGGCAAAGTAAAAAAAGGACACATCTCACTTCATAAAAATAAAATTTCTGGCCACTAAAAGACACCATTATAAAATAAAAAAGAGGTAAGTCTCAGACTTGGATAAAATATTTGCAAAACATGTATCTGAAAAGGATTTGTAATGCATGTATTAGCAGCTCTTACAAGTTACTAAGAATCAGCCAAGCTGATAAAAATGGACAATCACCTTAAGACATTCAATGTGAAGGATATTCAAACGGTCAAGAAGAACATGAAAAGATGCTCAGTGTTATTCGTCACCAATAAAATTCAAATTAAAACCACAGTAAGCCATCTATGCATACCTATTAAAGTGGTAATATTAAAAAGACTGACAGGGGCACTTGGGTGGTTCAGTCGGTTAAGCATCTGACTTTGGCTCAGGTCATGATCTTACAGTTCGTGGGTTCAAGCCCTGCAACGAGCTCTGTGCAGATAGCTCAGAGCCTGGAGCCTGCTTCAGATTCGGTGTCTCCCTCTCTCTGCCCTTCCCTGCCTCATGTTCTGTCTCTCTCTCTCATACAAAAAAAAATCATAAAAAAAGGACTGACAACAACAAATGTTGGGGATACAGCAAGTGGAACTTTCATACTTTGCTGTTGGGAATGTAAAATGTCAGGATGAGTTGTAAAAATCTTTTGACAATTTCTAATACAGTTAAACATACACTTACCCTATGATCCACCGGTTCTACTCTTGTGTATTTGCTCAAGGAAAATGAAAACATAAGATCTGTACAAGAATATTCCCAGGAGCCTTATTTCTTCAAAAAATTAAAAAAAAATTTTATTGTTTATTTATTTTTGAGAGAGAGAGAGAGACAGAAAGAGCATGAGCAGGGGAGGGGCACAGATAGGGAGGGAGACACAGAATCTGAAACAGGCTCCAGGCTCTGAGCTGTCAGCACAGAGCCCGACATGGGGCTCGAACTCGGGAACGGTGAGATCATGACCTTTAATGTTTATTTATTTTTGAGAGAGAGAGAGACAGAGCATGAGCTGCAGAGGGGTAGAGACAGGAGACACAGACTCTGAAGCAGGCTCCAGGCTCCAAGCTGCCAGCATAGAGCCTGATGTGGGGCTTGGACTCATGAACTGTGAGATCATGACCTGAGCCAAAGTTGGATGTTTAACCAACTGAGTCACCCAGATGCCCCAGGAGCCTTATTTCTTAATAAAACTAGTTGGTAACAAATCCAGGGTTGCATCTCTAAAATAAGGAATGAGCACTTACATAGTTGCCTCAGGCTTTGTTTTCTAGTGATTCTGGGTCAAGATATCCTCATTAACTCTTTCTCATCTCTACTGGAGGATGAACTATACCAAAATGAGGAACTAGCTGGGAAGAGGGGCAAAGAGCATCTCCAGGATGATAGAGACAACATTTCATTCTCCCTGGATAGGGGTGTACTTGAGCTCATAAGTACTTTTCAAAGGCCATGGAGGCACCTGGCTGGCTTAGTTGGTAGAGCATGTGACTCTTGATTTCAGATTCTTGAGTTCAAGCCCCACATTGGGCATAGAGCTTACTTAAAATAAAGTAAGATAAGATAAAACAAAATAGGGACACTGGCTGGCTCGGTTGGTAGAGATGTGACTCCTGATCTTGAGATTGGTTGTAGAGATTATGTAAAAAAATAAAATCCGTAAAAAAAAAACACACAAGAAAATATCTATGGAAAGGCTTTGTATATCTGGTTCAGGTGATGACGAGATCTTTCAAGTTGTGTGACGCAAACATCATCTTACATGCCTTGGATTATATTGAAATTGCTTTGAAAATTGTTTCAAGTTTACAAGTGGTTTTAGTTTATATTTCTTTTTTTTTTAATTTTATTTTTATTTTAGACAGTGAGAGAGCATGAGAGGGTAAGATGGGGAGAACGAGAGAGAGAGAGAGAGAGAGAGAGAAAGAGAATCCTAAGCAGGCTCCACACTCAGTGGGGCTTGATCCCATGACTCTGGGATCATGACCTGAGCTGAAGTCAAGAGTCAGATGCTCAACCCACTGAGCCACCCACGTGCCTCTTATCTTACATTTCTAATGTTATGGGAAATCACTATTGATGTATATGTTTTTTTTAATGGAGTATAGTCGACATACAATATTATATTAGTTTTAGGTATGTAGCACAGTGATTTGACAATTCTAAACATTACTCAATGCTCACCATGGTAAGTGTAGTCACCATCTCTCACCATGCAACGTTATTACAATATTATTGACTATACTGCTTATGCTATGCTTTTCATCTGTGATTTATTTTATAACTGCAAGTTTGTACCTCTTAATCTCCTTCACCTATTTTATCCATCCCCCCACCTCTCCTCTGGCAACCACCAGCTTGTTCTCTGTATTTAAGTCTGTTTATTTTATTTTTGTTTGTTTTGTTTTCAGATTCCACATATAAATGAAATCATATGGTGTTTGTGTGTCTGAGAAACTCTCTTTCCTTTAAATCTGAATGGTAATGTTTCCACATACAGTATTCTTGGTTGTACATGTTTTCCTTTTAGCACTTTGAATATACATGCTACCATATGGTATTTGTGATATATATTTTCTTATTGGGAGAATAGAATATCGTAGTCACCTCTTGGGCCTTCAACTCTGGAATTTCTACCAAGGGAGAATGTTTATAATAGATATTTTCAAGAAGTTGTGAAAACATTTTCTTCTTCTTCTTCTCCCCCTCCTCCTCCTCCTCCTCCTCCTCCTCTTCCTCCTTCATCTTTGTTAATAAAGGGAATAATACTAATAGGATTGGAATAGCTAGGGGGAATTGCATTATTTACATTTCAACAAGTCACCTGTCACTATTAAGAATTGATTTTAATAAAGGCATTGCTGCTTTCAGTCATCAATAATGAAATATGAAGGGCAAAATCTACAAGTAATGCTGGATGTTAAGGCTCTCAAAAGTACAGTTAGTTCAGAGTTGGGAGAGCTATTGCTTAACAGATTACCACATTAACAAAGTTTAATATAATAAAACATGTCAGTAATGTTTTTAAACTGGATACCTATCTCCTCTACAGTGTTGCTTGGTTAAGATTCAATAACTGCGTTTTAATGATAAGTGGTTTTATTCATAAAAAATAATTGTACTCTTAATTCTAAATGAAAACATGTATTGAAATTAACACTACAAAATTAAATGGACAAGTCTCTACTATTGATGATGCTAATACTTATGTTAACAAATTGGTGTATTCTCACTACTCACAAGTCATCTTATTAAAGCTAAATGAGAAATGCAATTAAGGGCCTTAACTGACAGTGCCATTGGATAACCGGTCAGAGACATAATTGGAAATAACATGCCATCACTTGGTAGTTTCTTTTTTTTTCTAGGCTGTGAAATAGCAACTTGTCTCACCTGACTTTTTCAAAGCCTTTGGAAACATCCAGCCTGGGAGATATAAAACTGGGTTGCCAGAAAATGGAAGAAAATGACAAGATTCTCACTTACACAGCATTAACAGAGTGGCTGTCACCTGAAAACCCAACACATTTAATGTTAAAGTGGGGTGGCCCCATTCATCCTCTGAATTGTTTGAAGCTGGCGGAAGTTCCTCCAGAGAGCCAGTGGGTGCAGGGGTGTTAGCAGAGAAACAGGAAGGACTGGAAGGGGATATGCTAATGAGGCAGGTGATCTGCATTAATGGGCAGACCCCATGGTTTGTCCATCTAATAGCTTTTCCCTCCCATCCTTGCTCACGGAAACTAGCTATGTCTGGTGTTTTCCAGAGAAGACAAGATTCCTTCCTTATTCTGTGGAGCGAATGTTGCTAGGAGCAAGACAATACATGCAATTCCATGCTCCTTGCCGGGGACTTGTGTTGGTATGGCCACATACTGTCACTCAGCCTGGAAGATGGAAAAGAAATCTGCTGGGGCAGCTACTAGGAAAGTGTTGTTCATCCTTCAAAAGGGACATAGACAGGGCTTCTCCATCCCTTCCCTGGATGCTGTTGTGTGAGGATGTGTTGCTGGATGCATCTACAGCCCTGTTGTACCCTAAATGGAGGCAGCACTGGCCCACTGAGGATAGAAGGGCAGAAATCTGAGTGTGCCTGGGTCCTTGCTGATACTGGGAGTTGCCAGCCTTGCCATGAGCTTCCCTGTCCCCAGACTTCCTACTCTGTGGGATGATGACGGATTCTTGGTTGATGGTTCTGCTGGCTTGGGTTAGTGTCTTCTGCTCACTGCAGGGCTGATAATAAATCACTCAGCTCTGCATGGGGGTGCACATTCTCATTTTACAGACAAGGAAACAGGCTCAGGGAGTCAATGAACATGCCACGATGCACTGAATCTTAAAGAGGCCATTGCTCATCCAGGGCAAAATTCGATTATGAACAAAGTAGATGTAATTTACTTGGACATGGTTGAGTTTGTTGGCAAGCCAGTTTTAACTTCTGTGAGCTAGTATGATTTCAAAAAATATATTCTTCAATAAGTAGTGGAGTTGAAGCTCAAGTTTGTGAGTCTGAAGTCATAGATCTAGTCTTTCTGCTATACTTCCTTA
The DNA here is from genome assembly GCA_030068075.1 of Paguma larvata. Classification (NCBI taxonomy): domain Eukaryota; kingdom Metazoa; phylum Chordata; class Mammalia; order Carnivora; family Viverridae; genus Paguma; species Paguma larvata. The sequence continues at coordinate 120,640,426 of CM057827.1, read as the reverse complement.
GAGAAACAAGGGTTGCTCATTCTCCCTTTCCAGCTCTTGTTCTCACTGTATCTTGCTTGTTTCTCTCGTTCCATTTTTTTTTAAAGTTTACTTATTTTGGGAGAGAGAGTATGTATATGTGAGCTGAGGAGGGGCAGGGAGAGAACCCCAAGTAGGCTCTGAGCTGTCAACAAGGAGCCTCATGTGGGGTTCGAATCCACAAACCGTGAGACCTGAGCTGAAACTGAGAGTCTGATGCTTAACCGACTGAGCCACCCAGGCGCCCCTCATTCCATTTTTACTATGAAAATTTTGAAGAGTGATGAGGGAAGGACACCCATCATGTAGAACAAGGCCCCTGTGAACCCTTGAGCCCTCTGTCATATTTGCTTCAGTTCTTGCCTTTTGATGTGAAAGAAAAAGCTAAAGACAAGTTGAAGTTCCCTTGATGTACCTTCCCAGTTTTCATTCTCATTCCTCTTTCCCCAGGAGTACCACTACATGACTTTGGTGACCTTTGCATTACATAACACAAAAGCAGATACATTAAAGGTTGACAAACATGTGTTGTGCATGAGCCTTCTTCCTCTGCCTGTGGTTTCCACAATCAAAACCATGCTATTTCCTTCTTTCTCATATTCCTTCCTTCCTCTCTCCCTTTGTTCCAGTTCCTTCTGCTTCTGTCTCTCCCCATGATGCTGCTCTTTGGGATTGCCAGCGTTCAGGCAGAGAAGGCTCATTCCCCTATCTTTCCCCCATAGAGCACACAGATCAGACAGTCCACTGCTCTGACCTCTCTTTGTTCCATCTACTCTTCCAGGAACTGGGAGAGTAAGCCAGGGTCATATGGCCCCTAGGGAGAAGTAGTGGAGAATAAATCCCATTGGGTCATTCGAGAATTGGATATGAATAATAGGATGGTACCCTTGAAAAAATTCAGTTTCACGAAAAGCAAAAGAAAAGATAGGGGGTGTTCTTTAAAAGAGGCAAAAGAGATATAACCAAATGCACATTGGTTGGGTCTTGGAATGAAAAAAAATTAGAAATGAGATTTTGGGGTTAATTGGGAAGATGTGAATACAGATTCTATGTTAGCATACCAAGTAAATGCTATTTTTCTTAGGAGTGACAGTGTTCTGGTTTCATAGGAGAATTTTCAGGTATACACTTGGAATACACATTCAAATGGTTCAGAAAAAAAGTTAGGGGCCAGGTTCTGTGCAATGGGTGTACTTCCCTTGGCACTCTTCAACAGTTTCACAGTAAAAATAGAATGAAAAAAAAAAAAAGAGATAAAGCAAACGTGACCTAACTGAAAATTGGTGACTCTTGTTGCAAATTAAATAGGTACTAATCTTTCAACTTTCCTGTAGATTTGAAAATGTTTGAAACAAAAAGAATGCCATGTGAGTTTGTTTCAGTTTTACCCATGTAAATGGAGAAACTCTATTCTGGTGCCAAAGACAATATTTATGTAGATTAACTCATTTGTCTTGATTTAGTTTTTAAAAAGTGGTTGAATTCAGTTAAACACAGTTGGGGGAAATCTAAGTGGTGCAGGGACTAGTTTGACTACATTTTTCTCCTCTTCAATAGATGAGCTGGAATTTTTACAGTTTGATTATAATTTTTGTATTTTTAGAGGCACAAAGCCCTGAAGCTTACAGGTGATCTCTCTGATGTGTCTCAGGTCCATCCTTTTTTGCACCCATGCAGACAGCATTAATAAATCATCATCCTTTTCAAGGCAGACATGCTAATCAATCATCAGTCTTTCCACAAAGGAAACAGAAGACCTGCTCATCCTTTTCAATTCAGAGCTCCATGTGATAATGACCAATTGTTTCATGTTGACAATGGGGACATAATGAATTATTCACCCAAAAAGCAGACTTTGGAAATCCTACTCTGGTAGATCTGAGGCAGAGTATGAGATAGTCAAGGGCTCAGAGATGTAGCCAGCGGAGGGGTTAAGCACTGGGACCCGGAACTAGATTTTCTGAATTCAAATCTCAGTTCCACTACTTCTTAGTAGGGTGACCTGGAGAAATTACTTTGCCTAATGTCTCAGTCTCCTCTTCTGAAAAATGGGGATAATAGTAGTATTATTCTAGTAGAATTTTTATGAACAATATGTTATTTACTATTTGGGAAGCACTTAAAACAGGGCTTGACATATAGAAAGTACCAGATTTGTGTTTTTGTCAAAACAGGTCCAAAAACCTGGCTGAAAGCAAGGAATGTATTTATGCATGAACTAATGAGTGAATAAATGAACCACACCCTTTTGGATTAAAATGTATCTTCATATAGCGAGGTCCTTTTGGGGGTAAGCATAGTTGCTTTAGCATTTATGGAGGAGAGGTCCAAGGGAGGCTCTTTTCACTCAGACTGCTCAGTGCTGCCCTGTGACATCTGCTGGGGCACAATGAGGCGAGGACCAGAAATGAGAGGAGCTGTTAAGAAGTTTATACAGCAATGGGTCTTGCTGCTATACTTTCATTGAATTTATAGAAGTATAGGTTCAGAATAAATTGAAAACTTAAAAAAATGGTCCTTCAGTACAAAGAGCTTGAGAAACCCTACTAGAGGTCCTCAGAAATGCAAATTACACCCCTGAATCAAGCAAGCATCTACAAACAGCATATTAAACTTTTTGCCTACATTCACTATTTAGCTTGTGGTATTGGGAGAAAGATGCTTTAAAGAAAAAAGTTTAATGAGTCTGAAGGAAAAGGAATCACATTAGGAATGTAAAAAAAGAGGAGGAGCCAAGGTGGCCTTACAGGTTATCTTGTCCAAAAGGCCAAAGAAAATGACTCTTTAAGAACACTTTATGTCTTCTTATATCCCTAAAACCTCCTGCTGATTTTTACTTTTGTTATTTTCTATTTAATTATTCTTAATTTCTTTGTCATATGTAAAGAATCCAATTTGAAATATGATCTTGTGTGCATGTGTAAAGAAGAGCAAAGAAAGTAGGAGCTGAGTACTTTGTCCCCAGTCATTAGAAGAGAGAAGTGCCTCTCCCTGAAACAAGTGGGAAAGACAGATTTAAAGAGAAAAAGAAGTCAGAGGAAATAATTCTTGTCAACACTCCTTTGAAATGTATATCCAAGTTTGAAATAAAGTCTGGTAAACCCTCAACGACCAGAAAACAAATATGGAATGAAATTAGAAATATGCACCTACTCTGCATTTCCTGTGGGTGGAGACATTTTGCCTGTTTAATCACTTCACAAGAATCTGAAAAAAAGGCTTTGAGGTTTTGTGATGTGGGGAATTGGGACCAGGGCTCCCCCTCACATCACATGAAGTTAGGAACCTCAAAAACTATCCCCTAAGTGCAAAGATTAGAAATAATTTTCCTCCTGGCAAAGAAAGCTGAGAGGGATATGTGTCTCTTCTAGACTGGGCTTAGCAGAGAAATTAAAAAAAAAAACAAAAAACAAAATTGACTCCTTCCAGACATGTTGTAACTATTGACTTGGCTCTGACTTGAGCTAAAATTGATTTGTGGCTTGAAATGTCTAAGCAAAGAAATGAACATAAAGATTGGTTATAGGATGGTAATTTCCTTTGGGAGTCTGGTATAAACAAAGAAATAAATATATTACTCAACATAGTTGAGAACACCCTCAAGTCAGGCCACCAGATTCCCACAGATAATATCCTGCTCACAGCCCCAAATTACAAACCCAACAGGAAAGCAGACATCATGAATAAGAGTAATAGATCCCAAATCACAGCTACCTATGAGCTTGAAGCTAAAAATGGTCAGCTAGAGACTGTACACAAATATGCTGAAAATGTTTAAAAGACATAAAAGAAGGAAACAAATAAGACCAAAGCATAAGGAACAGATTCAGAAAATAAAAATAGGGCTTAAAAATGGAAGAGGATTGGGTCACCCCGGGTGGCTCGGTTGGCTACGTGTCTGACTGTAACTCAGGTCATGATCTCACAGTTTGTGAGTTCGACCCCTGTGGGGGGCTCTGTGCTGATAGCTCAGAGCCTGGAGTCTGCTTCAGATTCTGTATCTCCCTCTCTCTCTGCCCCTCCCCTGCTTGAGCTTTGTCTCTCTCTCTCAGAAATAAATAAACATTAAAAATTTAAAAAAAGTGGAAGAGGATAATAGAAATAAAAAAACACCATCGGTTTTACATTGAATTAGACAATGTCAAAGAAAAAAATATATATGAATCTAAGTCAGAAGAAATTATTTAGAATGCAACTAAGAGGGAAAGAAAGAGTACGAAAGACAGGCTAGGAAACATGAAGAACAGACTGGAAAATTCTAACACTGTCTAACTGAAATTCAGAGGCAAGACTGAAGAGATCTTGATGGAGGAATTTTTCAGAAAAAAATACACAGAAATAAATTCAAAGATTTAATAAGTATAAAACATTCCAAGCAAGAAAAATAAAATTAGTTTATTCCTTGATGTATCCTAGTGAAACCACAGACTATGACAGAGAACATATCTTAAAGTAGAATAGAAAAAATTATCTTCAAAGAAGTAGCAGACTGACAGCCGATGTCTCAAATGAAAAAAAAAAAAAAAAAAAAAGGAAAACAAGCCAGTGCAAGAATATCTTCAATGTGCTGAATGAAAATAACTGGCAACCTAGGGTACTCTGTCCAGAAAAAATGTTTTTCAGAAATGGAGGTAAAACAAAGGCATTTTAAGATGAATAAAAATGGAGACGGTAAAGTCAGCAGACACCCAAGGAAATTCTAAAGGATGAACTTCAAATGGAAGAGCTAATATGTGAGAAAAAGTGGAAAGAAACAAAAATGGTAAATATATGGGTAAGCCTAAATAAACACTGACTGTATAAAACAACAAAAATAATGTCTGATAAGATCAAAATTGTAAAATGAAAATATATGACAATAACTTATAAATCAAGAAAAAGGAGGGTGCAAATAAAATTAGACTAATTTTATAGGTATAGGTATAGATGTTAAGTATAGGTTAAGATGTTGATGAATCTGGGATATGATTCATATGTATGTTATATAAATTAGGGTAACCTCTCAATAATAGAAAGAGGAAAAGAATGAAATAATTAAAATATTCAGTAGAACAAAAAGAGAGCTTATAAGGGAAGGAGAAAACCTCATATAGAACAGGGACAAAGAGTGGTTGCATTAAAAATAAATACACTGGCTAAAGACAAAAGTTGTCAAACTGATTTTAAGAATAAATCAACATACTATTAAAAAAAGGCATATCTAAAACATGAGAATACAAAAGTACTAAAAGCAAAAGTATGGCAAATGGTGCTTCAGACCAATTTTAACCTAAAAAAAGCTAGGATAACTGAATTAATTATCAGATAAAATAAACTGAGAGGCAAGAAAACATTAGAGTTAAATAGGCTCTGTTTAAAATGTTCAGCACCTCAGTTCATGAGGAAGATATAACTTTAGTTGCTGTATTTAATAACACAAGTCAATTTAAAAATCCATAAAACTAAAAGGAGATATAAACAAATCACAATCATTATCGGGAATTCTCATACATCTTTCTCAGTAATTAAGAGATCCAGTAAAAAATAAATATACAGATTTGAATAACATAATGACCTTACATATATAAAATAATACAGTCCATGATAAAAGACTATGTCCTTTTCAAGCATACATGGAACATTAAGACAAAAAGATCATATTCTGGTCTGTGAAGCAAAAAGTCTCAATAAATTTCAAGTCAAACAGATCATGCTCTCTGACTATAGAACAATTAAGGTAGAAATCAATAATACAAAAGTAACCAGAAATATTTAATGTATTTTCCACATATTTAGAAATAAAAAAAATACTTCTAAAATTCATAAGTTAAAGAATACATCAAAAGAAAAATAAGAATATTTTTGAACTATACAATAACACAAATGCTATGTTTCAAAACTTACAGAATGTGGCTAAAATACTTATCTGAGGAAAATTAATAACCTTAAATGCTTATAAGAGACAAGAAGAAAGATTAAGAATTAATGACTTGAATATTCATCTCAAGAAGTTTGGAAACAAACACAGTAAATAAATCCAAAGTAGAAGATAATAATATAGATCAGGAGTCAGAAAACTTTGACCTGTGGGTGAAATCTGGCCAGTGGTCTATTTTTATATGACCTGAAAAGTAAGAATGTCTTTTGTATATTTAAAAGGGGTGTGTGTGTGTGTGTGTGTGTGTGTGTGTGTGTGTGCGCGCGCGCGCGTGAGAGAGAGACAGAGAGACAGAGACAGAGAGACAGAAAGACAGAGAGACAGAGACAGAGAGACAGAGACAGAGAGACAGAAAGACAGAGAGACAGAGACAGAGAGACAGAGAGAGTGAGGGAAAGTGAGAGGAAAGGAGAGAGGGGTGTGGGTGAGGGAGTGAGGAGAGAGAGAATAAAAATGTGATAGAGACCTTATGTGACTGGCAAATCCTAGAAATATCCCTCAGATATGAATTGGAAATAATGGCACTTTCAGACCAACAAAAGTAGAGTTAACTGCCATGGGTCTGCACATAAAAACAAAACTAAAATCATATCATACCAGGATGGTATAATAAGTCTAAATCTGTATGTACCCAATAACATAGTTTCAATGTATATAAAACAAAAGTTGATAGAATCAAAGGTAAAATAAAGTAACCCACAATCACAGGGGAGCCTTTAATATACCTCTTCCAGCAGCTGGTAGAATATGTGGATAAAAGCTCAGTCAAAGACGGAGAAGATCTGAATAACAAAACTAACAAAGTTGATGTAATTAACACATATAAAACACTATACCTGAGGACAGAATTCAAAAGGTTTTCAAGCACATATGCAGTATTTCTCAAACTTCATCATATGCTGGGTCATAAAGCAAGTCTCAAAATTTAAATGTCTGAAACCATTCATCGTATATTCTCTGACTATAGAAGAAGTAAGCTAGAAAAAAAAAAAAACCAAAACACTAAAATATCCGCCATTTTCTTAGTCATTAAGCAATATACTTCTAAATAATCTAGCGATCAAAGAACAAAAATTGCAAGAGAAATTAGAAAATGTTTTAAATTGAGTGATAAAGATGAATAACCCATCAAAAATTGTAATATTTGGCTAAAGCATGGCAGAGAGATACCTATGGCTTTAGGGATGTGTTGCATTATAGCATACTGCCAAAGAAGATATAATGGCATAAGCTTTCATTTCCTGAAGCCAGAAGAAAGAGTAGCATATTTAACCGAAAGGAAGATGAAAGAAAAAAATAAAGGGCAGAGATTAACTAAACAGGAAATAAATGTACAGTAAAAAGGCCAACAGAGGCCAAAAAGTACGATTTTTAAGTCTCATTTTATTTAATGAAAATAAAAGGGAATTACTAAGTATCAACATGGGAAATGAAAAAGGAGGCATCATCACAGATCCTATAATACATTCAAAACTAGTGAGTGTTAACACCAATAACTAAAATGAAAAGACAAATAATATGGAGCAACCAGAACTCTAGACAATAGAGGGGCAAACTGGTACATTTACTGAAAAGTGTTATAAAGCTAAACATGTGTAAAATCCTATGACCTAGCAACACCACCCCTAGGTATGTTTCTGCAGAAATGTATATACATGTTCATCAAAAACATATATAAGAATGTTCACAGAAGCACTATTTATAATAAAATACTGGAGGCAACCCAAATGTTACGGACTGAATTATCTACCTCCCAGCCCCCACCCCCACCCTTGCAATTCATATGTTGAAACTCTAATCCCTAGTGTGGCTGTATTTGGAGATGGGGCCTCTGAGGAAGTACTTAAGGTTAAATGAGTTCATAAGTTTGTGGTCTTGGTCTGAAAGGATTAATGTCATTATAAGGGACACCAGGGAGCTCGTTCTGTTTGTCTCTGCACATATGTACTGAGGAAAGGCCACATGAGGGCACAGCTAGAAGGTGGTTGTCTACAAGCCAGAGAGTCCTCACCGAGAAAACTGCATTGGCTGGCACCTAGATCTGACTTCCAGCCTCTAGAATTGTGAGAAAATAAATTCCTGTTGTTTAAGCTGCCTAGTCTCTGGTGTTTTGTTATGGGAGGCTGGTTTAAGACACCAGATGTCCATCAACAATATAGTGGATAAATAATTTGGAGTAGATATATACATTGCAATACCAAGAGTGATGACAGTAAACTATAATTACACTTAACAATATGACTGAATCTCACAAGCTTAATAGTAAGTGAAAGAATCCAGAACTTAACCCCTTCATGATTCCATTTATATAAAGTTCACAAAGAGGCTCAATGAATCTATGCTGTTAGAAGTCTGCTTTCTTTTTTAAAAATATTTTAAATGTTTACTTTTGAGATAGAGAGAGAGAGACAACGTGAGTGGGGGAAAGGTCAGAGAGAGAGGGAGACACAGAATCGGAAGCAGGCTCCAGGCTCTGAGTTGTCAGCAGAGAGCCCAATGTAGGGCTTGAACCAATGAACCGTGAGATCATGACCTGAGCTGAAGTCAGACGCTTAACCGACTGAGCCACCCAGGGGCCCCAGAAGTCTGCTTTCTTGATCTGAATTTCTGAATAGGAGTCCTTGTTATAGAATGTGTTGTTATGCCCTGAACTTTTCTGTATGTGTGTATGCTTTTCTGTATGTGTGTTATGTTTCAATAAAGAGTTAAAAAAATGAAAGGATATTTAGCCTAGCTCTGGAGACTATGTCGAAAGGGAAACAGCTAGAAACTGCTGGCACCTGAGAGGGCATTTTGAAGGCAAAAGAAAAGACCCATGGGGTGAGATATCTGAGAGCTGGTGCTTGCTGGATGAAAACCGAATTTACAAATATTTCCATTCCACATTAACTTAGCCATAAAACCAGAGGAGCAGAGGTGTGTTTCTGAAATATCGAAACGGCAGCTTCAATAAACATAAGACTATGAAGTCTATAAAAATAAGTCATAAAACCACTAACATATAGTGTCACTAAAGTATATTTCAACATCACATTTTTCCTATTTCTACACTGAACTGTTGATGGACTGGCTTCTCATAGATCTAGCCACCATCGATTTTATTTTATCACTTTTTAAAATCATCTGACAGTTCTATTTTCTAACCATTTCTTAGACACCCTCCTTCACTTTCTTTTTACTTCCAATGTTTGAATTGCTAAATCAAATCCCTTTTGGTGCTTTCTTTTTCCTCACACCAATAAAAATGAGAGCAGTGACAAAACAATAGTGATAATGAATATTTTTTTTGATTGTATGTTCACTAGATATGTTGCATAAGCTTCATTTATCACTACACATTATGAGACCCTGGGATCAGTCACCACAGGTCAGAATGAGGAGTATGCAATGCAAAGATTGTAATTTGTGGGGCTCCCTTTGCTTTGCCTCCTTGTCTGATGCTTCTGCTCAATGCCATCAGCAATATGTTCTTCTGTAACTGAGTGAACTTTGCTGCTCACTTCCTATTTGGCCTCTCAAAGAGCAACCCCTTGGAGATTTTCTCTGGTATTGGTGATTTACCCTTTTAAGAAAATAAAGAAATCATGCAATTATTATTTGGGATGGAAAACTCATCAGAAAACAGCCTGAGGGAAAAGGTGACGGTTTGCAAGGTTCTGAGTGGAGCTGAGGAGGTGTGGTAGAAAGGGCAGGGTGGGAGGCACCTAGAGTCAGGTTCTGATGGGTCTGCCATTTTACAGGCTGGGTTGCAACAGGTGAGTGGAGGTGCTTCTCTGAGTCTTCTCTTCCTTCCCTGTAAAGTGGAAATCATACAGGTAGCTGATGGGAAATATGGAGGTACATAATGCCAAATACTACACAAAGCACACTGTTGATGCTATGCAAATACACGGTGGCTATTATCAAAAGCACAGTGTCATAGTGCCTACCCCTACCCCACTCCAGATACAGTATCTTTCAAAAGAGCCCAGTAAGAGGGTCTGCTTTTCTCAGAGGACTCAAAAACATGTTTGAAATATGAAACCACCAAGTGGGATTCAACCCAAACATACTACTGATCCAAGTGAAATGGCTAACGAAGGCACATGAGGAGGTTGGGAAAATTCCTTTGACCACAATACATTCTGAATGATTTAATCTCCCATTCTGGTTCTTTAAACATAACAGGATTGTCAAACTGCAAATAACAACACTGAATCTGTGGTAGGCAGCTTCTTGGGTGGTCTCAAGATACTCACCTCCTGGGGGAATCCTCTCCCCTTGAGTGTGGGTGGGATGCCATCCCCATGACTAGGTTACATTTCCTGGCCATGTGAGGGGTTTTGTAGATGTAATCAGTTGACTTCAATTGACCTTTAAGGGAGATTATCCTGGGTGGACCTGACCTAATCAGGTGAGGGCTTTAAAAAGGATTTGATGGTCAGAGGAGCAGGAAGTCAGAGAGAGGAGAGAGAAGAAAGGAAGAGAAGGATGAATGAGGAAAGGAGAAAAGGGAGAAGGAAGGAGAAGAGAGAGATCCCCTGGGTGGTCTTGAAGAAGTAAACTGGCATGTTGTGTAGAGGGCTATGTGGCAAGCACCTTGGTCTCTAGAGCGGTCTCCAGATGCTGAGAGCTTCCCCACAAAGAGCTATCAAGCACACTGGAACCTTAGTTACTTAGCTTTGAAGAACTGAATTCTGACAATAACCTGAGGTGTTCAGAAGTAGATATCTCTCTAGCTGGGCCTCCAGCTGAAGGCAGTCCCTGACAAGTGGATTTCAGGCTTGAAGGGACCTGAGCAGAGGGGCCAGCTAACATGTCCACACTGCTGATTCACAGAAACTGCAGGACAATAAATTTGTAGCTGTTAACTGTGCGGTACTTTGCTATGCAGCAACAGAAAATGGATACAGCATCCTTTAGCAGAAGACATGCAAATAGGAATTCTGTCCATTTGTCTCACCTTCCTATCCTGGGAGAGTTAAAAAAAAAACCCTTTTTTTTAATGTTTCTTCATTTTTTGGGAAAGAGAGACAGAGACAGAGTATGAGTGGGGGAAGGGCTGAAAGAGAGGGAGATGCAGAGTCTGAAGCAGGCTCCAGGCTCTGAGCTGTCAGCATAGAGCTTGACATGGGGTTTGAACATAGAAACCACGAGATCATGACCTGAGCCAAAATCAAGAGTTGGATGCTTCCCTGACTGAGCCACCCAGGTGGCCCTCTTATGGCCACTTCTAAACCTTCCCTCCTCTCTCAACACAAGCAGCTTCCTGGGAACCTGCAAGAGCAGGCTTACCGTTCATACTTTTCCTGTTATAATTCTGCCAACTTAGGTCACTGCCCCTTGGTCCTAGAGACGTCGGCCCCTGGCCTAGGGACTGTCTCACCACTCCTTTCCCAAGCAGGTTTAATTATCATCCTCAGGTTGCCTTATACATATCATCACATACTACCCATGTCATTAGGGTTCTTTCTCGCACATGTCTCTCCCCTCTGCCTGTGAGCCCGGGAGGCAGGGCCGTAACTCCTCTGTGTTGGACTGGGACACACGGGGATTGAACAGGCACTGAACAGATCTTGGAGATGTAGTCCCAGCGGCCCTAGGCCTCCCCTGCACTGGTAGGAGAAGAAACAGAATGACCCAGAGAAAGCATGACCTTCTGATCCTGAGAGAGACAGTGGCATTGCTTTATATGCACATCAAGCCTGTCACTGCAGGCCAGGTGAAGTCCCTGCCCAGAGGTGGGAGATCACACTCCATAGCTTTTGGAAGCCCCTTTGGTAGGATTCCATTTTCATTATCCCTTTTTTTTCCTCCCTGTTTACCTCATGAATCCAATGTAAATAGTGCCATATCCCCCCACTTATGAAAAGCTTTCCAGGGGCACCTCTGTGACTCTAGTTGGACTAGTGTCTGACTCTTAGTTTCAGCTCAGTTCACGATCTCATGGTTTCATGGGTTCCAGCCACGCATTGGGCTCTGTGCTGATGTCGCAGTGCCTGCTTTTGATTCTCGGTCACCCCCTCTCTCTGCCCCTCCCCTACTTGTGTTGTTTCTCTCAAAATGAATAAATAAACCTAAAAAAAAAGTTTTCCAACATTCTCAGCAACCTAAGGCTTTGCATAAAGCAGGGAAAGCACCTGAAGCTACCTGAAAAAGTGCTCATTTTATACAATTTAGATAATATTTTTGCCCAGATTCTCAATCCTACCTCTGTCTTCCTGTATGCCACCATGTTCACTTTCTAGAAAATATGTCATAGTATTGGTCACCAACATTGTGCTCTTAGGCCAGGGAGAGGATGCTCATGGTTAGATGTCTCGTTATCCTCAAAAGCTTAAAACAAACAGAAATTCAGCACATTAACTGCTCATCTACCTCAAGTGGTGCACACCGCGTAGTTGTGCTCAAAGGGACAGAATCTGGCTCAAGTCAGACCCCAAGAAGCTTTGCTCTTCTAGGGGCAGGGAGCTGTTTCCCACCTTGTCATGGGCCATTCTGGGACTCTGAACCCAGAAGAGGAGTCACGGAGATGTAAATTCACCACACAGTCAGAAGTTATCTTGCATCTGCAAGGAATCCTATATACCTAGAAATTCTCTCTCATCTAGAAGGAATCTTGTATACGTTGAAGTAATCTTTCTAGGTCTGAGAGTTAATACCATCTGAAACGGGCCATCCTTCCCTTTCGTGCCACCGTTACTCAAATTTCTTATGGGGAACATTATCATTTTCTAAATCTTAGTCGAGTCCACATATTTAGTCCCCCTTGGAAGGCAACTGAATCATGACAAAACTTAAGTATGCGGCTGGGGGAATGGAAGCCAAGACTTAGTGGTTTGATTTCAGTCGGCTTCCAGGTGTGAACCCCCTCCCTGGAAAGGTGACCCAGCTATAATATTGCCACTGCTTTCCAGGCTCTGCAGAACCACAAATGGCTCATGTCCAGCCGGACCCAGGATGGGAAGCCCAGGATGAAGGCATTCTTCACACAAACAGTGTGATTGGGAACATGGTAGAAAGCTCCTATTTCTAGCTTTGACAGAGCGGTCATTCAGTCTCCTTACACAATAACTTCACTTGAGAACCAAAGACAGACAAACAAACGTGGGAACTGGCACTGTGAATAGAGAAAAAAACCAAAAAAAAAAAAAACCCCAAAAACACCAAAAAACAAAAACAAAACTTGAGTGCCTGTAAAGAAGAAAATCATTGGTGAACTCCATCGAGGGAGGCTGGCGTATTACGGGGGAAGAGCTATTAGTCACTCATTCTGCCTTTTCCAAGCAATGTTCCTGATTCATACACGATAATGGCGCCAATTAACTTGAGCTTTGTAACAGATGGTTACCACACAGTTTAAAATAAGATGTCATTTTGCTCATCACCCACTAAGACACTGAGATGAAAGAAAACAAAACTTGATAATTCTCTAGGAGCAAGATTAGCACATCTTGCCCTAAATGTGACCCTATGATTCTTTTTAAATCACTGCCCTTATGGAGCGACCCCACCCACTCTGGGTCACTGATTCCCTTTCTCTGGGCACCACTGTGCCTTGCCTGTGCTTCCGTGAGTCCCTCCCGGAACTGTCTGTAATGCTTTGCTCTGGGTCTGTCTCCCTGGCATTTCTGCCCAGCTCCAGACCCCCTTATCCACCTGGTACTCAACACAGAGCAAAGCTGTGCCGGGGGGTGCAGTGGGAGGTTGCTATTAAAGCTCATCTCCTCCCCAGGGATTTCTTTTCCTACTGCAAACTCCCATATCTATATCCTTAACCTGGGACTCTCCTGACCTCCAGACTCTCATGTTCAACTAGACAGCAATGTCACACAAGGGCAGCAAAGTCTCACCAGAATCTCTGACTTTGCCTGCCCCTCCTGGCCCCTCCATCGCATCCAAGGCCTGCTCCTCCCCCAGGGGGTCTGCATCTCCCCATGGCAACATCATCTACCTGCATGCTAAGGAAGGGCAACATTCTTGGGGTCATGCTTGACTCAGCTCTTTTTGCCATGGCCCCATACAGTCCATCAACAAGTCCTGTGGGTCCACTATCAAAATAGATCTTGCTTCAGTATCTAGTTTCTTGTTTTTAGAATATTTTTTTAATGTTTATTTATTTTTGAGAGTGAGAGTGAGAAAGGCAGAACATGAATAGGGGAGGGGCAGAGTCAGAGAGGGAGACAGAGAATCCAGAACAGGCTCCAGGCTCTGATCTGTCAGCACAGAACCTGATGCAGGGCTTGAGCCCATAAACTGTGAGATCATGACCTGAGCCGAAGTTGGATACTCAACTGACTGAGCCACCCAGGTGCCCATCAGTATCTAGCTTCTTCTTGTTACTTTCACTGCTACCCCCACAGCACTGGCCACCTGTCCTCACCGGCTAAAGCAGCCACCTCTCCCTAGCTCCTCCTCCTCCTTCTTCTCTTGCCCCCTTAGAGTCCATTCTCAACAGAGCACCAGAACACATCAAATGTGCTTCTAAAAATGTCACTCCCCTGCTCAAAACCCTCCTGGAACTGCACATCCTATCTACCTACCTGGGAGGTTAAGCCCACAGGCTCACAATGGCTCCTGGGGTCCCTGGCTAGAATTCTCCTGCCTTTCTTTCCAACTCCTCCAGCTCTCGTTCCATCTGCTCCTGTGCCTGACCTTCCTTATGTGTGCAAGCCTTTGAAGCCAAGCCCCCTCTGCGGGGAATGCCAAAGCCCCATGTCTCCATCCCTTCCTCCCCCACTGCCCTCAAGAGACCTGCCTCGGTCTCCCTCTCTTCACCTTATATCTCCTATCTTGATTCTCACCTTCTCCACAGCTCATCACCTCACTTCCCATTTATGGTCTACCTTTGATTGTCTTTCTTCCTCACTAGAATTTAATCTCTGTGAACACAGGAATTTCACTCCAGTACCTGGAATGAATGGGCTGTTTCATGGGAGCACAGGGTTGTTTTGGGTGACCTTGTCTTGGTTTGGCAGCTGTCCCACATCTCTGACTGTAAATAGAAGAAAGTGATGCTCAACAGGTTCGAGTAAGTTGACCAAGTTCTCCCAGCTGACCTGGGACAGCCCAAGTTGGGCTGACTCTAGATGCCTTCGAAACCGTCCGCACACCTTACCACTTCTCTGGCAGATTTGCTTCAATCTGACTACCCTCCCATGGAGACAAGACTCAACGCCACAACTCAAATAATTTTTGGCATCTGTATTTCAATTTTTCAAGTACACAGTAACAAATATATTATACAAATATGCCCTTTGGGTTCACAAGCTCATGGAAGCACCACACACCATCTCGCCCACACTGTGGTGGGCTTCTGGATGAGGTACCAGTGGTTACTCCTCAGACTAGAGACCCGTGGCCTCTAGGTCTTCTTACACATAAATGAAGCAGGATAACTTGATTGAGAAATTAATGGTTTCTTGTATTTTCCATGGCAAGTAATCACTAAAGAACGAATGGCATTTTCCTTCATCTCTCAGGAGGTCAGCGCTTTTATGTACTAAAGACCTGGTCCTACTGATGCCCCCAAGACTGTCATGGGTGGGAGTAGGTTGTACCCTCCAGGGTTTAAGGCTTGGGAGAATGGCACTGTGGGTTCTGTGGGAGGTGAAGACAGGCACCACACTCAACAGCGAGGCCCCTCAAATAGATGGGCTGACCTATGCCTTGCCAGGCATTGAGGGTAAAGCATAGCCCTTGTGATGGATCAGGGTCAAAACTAACTGAGTGAAGGTCATTTTATTGCTGATTTTCTGGAGAACACGAGCCCCAAGTTCCTGTAGGGTGCCAAGAGGAGGGAAAGCCCCCAGCCCTGAGATCCTGTGACAAAGATGGTATTTCCTTCCCAACATAGCTAGAATTATGCCTCAAACAAGGGGATTTTTTTCAGGCACCTATATTAGCTCCCGTATACAGTATATGTGCACACATGTATATCAACAGATTATTCACAACTATCCTGAGCGCAAAATTACTAGAAGGGGGAATTTACACTTTACACCCAGCAATACTGATTGGCTTTCTGAAATCACTGTTTTTATTAGAGCTCTGTCTTCCCCATGGATAGTAATGATAGTTAACAACAGGGCACAGCCTGGGTAAGAGGGAACAAGGCCACCTCCCAGTGGGCCATGCTTATCACATAGATGGGGTGGGGGACTGTGCAGGGCTTGCCTGACACCAGCCAGGGTCCCCCACCAGAACCGGGGCACAGAAAAGGCCTGAGGGATAATCTAGTCTATACTCCTGCTTGAGAGCTGAGGAAAGAAGTCCAGGGAATTTATATGGATGGCAGGCTAGGGTCAGTTCTTTTATTTATTTATTTATTTATTTATTTATTTTCAACATTTATTCATTTTTGAGAGACAGAGCATTAGTGGGGGAGGGGTAGAGAGTGAGGGGGACACAGAATCTGAAGCAGGCTCCAGGCTCTGAGCTATCAGCACAAAGCCCGATGTGGGACTTGAACCCATGAACCTCGAGATCATGACCTGAGCTGAAGTCGGACACTCAACTGACTGAGCCACCCAGGTGCCCTGGGCTGGGATCAGTTCTCTGCTGAGGAAATGAACACATTTATTCTTTATGTCTACATTGTTTTCCAGTTCTTCATTTCCCTGTCTCAGGCAGAGCCCTGGCATTCAGGCTCTCTCTGCCCCTGGAGCACACTCCTGAAGTGTGGGGCAGCTGGCCAGCCTCCCCAAGGCTTCCTGCAGCATGGATGGGGTGTCTCTCCAGCACTGGGTGGGGTTCCCTGCTCTCCACTCTTGCTACTCTCTTAATAGCAGAAACAATGTTGGTGAATTTAGCGTCTTCACTCAGTAAATTTGGTTTCTTAAAAGGTCCTTTCTAAGACTGCACAGTTGGAGTAAAATAGTACCCTTTAAAAATACTAATCCAGGAGGTAAGATGTAGGTGAAAAAATTAATATGCAACATATGGAAAAAATAACAGAAAATACATTCCAAATAAGTAAAAGATTTTGCTAAGCATGGTAGGGTCAAAGGAGGGTGCTCTTGTGGTGCCAGAGTGCGGCCCTATGCCCTTTACCAGGACTCTACATTCAAATGAAGTGGCTGCCATTAGCGGTGCTACTAGCCACTGTCAGGACCTAATGTCAGCATTCAAGAGAAATTAGCTGATGAAATGCTTTTCTTTCTTAACCTATACCAATTTCCCCCATCTGTATGAATAGTGAATCCTTTGTTCAAAATATCTTTTCTGAATTATTCGCACAGCTTTAAAACAGCCAACCTCCATAGTGAGAGGTTTATGATTATTGCTAACCCAGGTGAATTGTTTTATGGTTGTAGATTAGTCAATGACCCCAAGGTAAGGCAGAGCAGGGCTGTGGGCGTCAGCTTGTGGGTTGCTTTTGACAGCTTTGCAGCAGCTGAGGAAACAAGTCATCCGCAGTTACAACAGCAGATCCAACACTGTTACTGGGAGTGCAGACCCTGTTGTAAAACCAATCATGCCATGGGTGAGGCCACCTGAGTCTTGAGGCTGAGGCTGACCACCAGGCTGCCCAACACAAAGAAGTCCCCACTGACCACTACTAACCACCATTCCTTCCTTTGTCTATATCCTTCTTGGAGCAAGTGGACGAGGATACTTCCTGATTGCTCTACAAGAAATGGGATGAAGCCAACTATATACTGGAGCTTGGATCTGCTAGAAAACACCCAAGTGTCAACTTTCTGGATGTTTCCCATTTGACCTGAAGCTCTGTGCTCCCCCTACTCTGCACCCCCAGGGCGACCTGTCTGGAGACCAGTAATGGGGTCTCTGCTCTCTGCCCTCCTGCCCATGAGAGGCACTGGTCAAAGCCTGGATGGCGGGGGAAGAAGGTGGCCAGAATTTTTCCAGCATCTTTTCTCCTTGAAGCCACACCTTCTTGTAAGTAGCTTTCTCCATCAGCTCCTTTCATCGTTTGCCTCTTTGCCAAGTCCAAGAGTGGCAGTGCCTCTGTAGTGCAATTTCCAAGCTTGACGCTAGCCTTTGCGGTGCTCTTAACTAACTGCTCATTCTTTCATCAACATTGCCTACTGATGCTACCAGCATGGGTAGGGAATGCTGAGGTCCATCTGCCAATGTCAAGATCATATCAACTACAGATCCTTCTCTTTGGTCTTCTGCAACACTTCAAAGGCCTGAGCATTTTCAAATGTGTCTTGGTGACAAGCTAAGTCTGATTTTTCTGACAGAGAAGCACTTGCTGGCTGTGGGCCTGAATGTACCCTCTCTCTGCTATGCTCAGCCAAAGGCTCCCCATCTTGCTCTCCTGGGATGTCCTATACAGAAGCACCTCCATGTGCCGGGCCTTTGGAAGTGGAGGCTCCAATCTGCAGCAGCTGGGAATAGCTGGCTAACAATGGAGTCAGAGTCAGAAGGCCATGCTCCCTAGTCCAACCAGCTGAGGACACACTCCAAGTGTACCGTCAACCCACGCTGGTGGTGGGGGTGTGGCAGTGCCCCTGGGAGATGCTGGGCCTGAGAAGGGCGGGACACAGAGTCTTCTGCAAGCATATCTGAGAAGCCCCTGAACATGTGATTTTTGTGAAGATTTATAACGAACATGGTTATGAGTAAGAAAGGATATTTGCACTGTCTCAGGAAGAACCTACATCTGCTTTAGACATTTGTTTAGAACAAATTATGTTATCTTTAGGAACTCCAAAGAAGACAAATTTGGCTTGCTCCCCAAATCTCTTCTTCATTGGGATGTCAGAAGAAATGCTAAGAAAAAGGGGAGACTGAAGTCAGGTTTTGTATTTCCTTACCCTGGAGGCCAGCAAGGGTGGGAGGGCAGGAGACGACAGCCACACTTAGCTCGTGACATTTAAGTGAGGCCGCTACCTGTCTTCTCATATTTGCGGACAGGAAAATTGAGGTTCAGGGAGGTTATGTAACTTGCTCATGTACATAGGAAGTGACAAGGTCTCCTATTTTTCCCAAAGCCATGGTCTTTCCTACCTTTCGTTCGACACCCATAGGAGGGCTGGATGGAAAAAGGAGAAAAGTAAGGCAAAGCCACAGAGTCTCTTTAGAGGGGCCTAGCTTAGCCAGGTTGGATCTGAGAACAAAGGGAAAATTCAAGGGATCTCAGCACCACTGGGCCCTACCAGCTGGGGCTGGGTTAGAGCAGATCTTATCTTCAGAGCAGGGGTTTTGCTGCAAGCTTCCAGAGTCTGAATGAAAAACACCTGACTCAGACAACATGCGTCCCTTGGTCATTGATCTAAGTTACGCCAGCCTCACTTGCTCTCTGAGCCTAAGGAACACAGGCCAGCTGGGGCCAGCAGCTCACCTGCCTGCTCCAAAGCCACCATGGTCGCTTGCTCGATCAAGTCTCGTTCGATGAAACTCCTGAAGTCTTCACTGTACACGCTCAGATCCGGCAACTGGAATGTGTAGATGGGCATCTCCAGGGGGAACTGCTCATTGTTGCACTCACTTGCCACGTGGGACCGGGCCAGGGAGACGATAGCTGAACTGGCGTGGGAAATTCCCCGAGAAAGTCGCTTCTCTGGAGGGGAGTGGGAAAGACAACCACAGGCAATGAGTGGGGTGGGTGCATGGCACTGTGAGCATGCGTGCGCATGCATGTGCATGCACAAATTTGCTCACACACGTACACAGGCACACAGGCACACACACACACATTCACCCACACATCTGCCACTCTTTTCCCCGCAGGCCTCCCTGCTGCTGGGGCTAACATTACCACCACCTGGCATATGGCACTTACTCACTCTGAGTCATGAAACCATTCAGAAAGAGGCAAGCTGCGAGTCTACCACACAAGTACGTATCAGCATCACTAAGATCTCTAGCCTTCCTTTTGGGTCTTAAGTTACATCTAACTCCGGTCAGCAGAGCTGTCCCCTGCCAGCTCTGAGGGACGGGAGCCAGATTGCTCTTTGTTTTTACATACTTCAAGCAAGAAGCAATTGGTTCAGGCTTTCCCCACCATGGCTTGGATTGTAAGAGAGGTTACTTTACTAAAGTTACTCTGATAAACGCATCTCGCATGACAAAGCCCCACATACAGATACGAAGCCATCACATCTGCTTCTCTTCTGTCTTGGTTTTCCTTCGTCACAGCACTCAAAAAGTGCTGGGCTACTTTGGTCTTATTCTGCCTGGGCTTTCCAACCAAAGGGTGAAAAGCACAGTGTAGAATTCCTCTGATGTACAATGATGTTACTCTGTAAGGAAGTTAATCATGTAATCTCAACGCCACAGCAAAAAAGTGGATGTCTTTGTTCTCCTTCACTCTTGTTTTTTTTAATTAAACATTTTTTTAATGTTTATTTATTTTTAAGAGAGAGAGAGAAAGAGAGACATGAGTGGGGGAGGTGCAGTGAGAGAGGGAGACACAATTTGAAGCGGGCTCCAAGTTCTGAGGGATCAGCATAGAGCCCAATGTGTGGCTTGAACTCACGAGCCATTAGATCATGACCTGAGCTGAAGTCAAACATTCAACTGAGTGAGCCACCCAGACGCCCCTCTTGTTTTTTAATGTTTATTTATTTATTTAGAGAGAGAAAAAGAGCGAGAGATGTGGGGGAGGGACAGGGAGAGAATTCCAAGCAGGCTCCATGCTCAGCACTGAGCCTGACACAGGGTTTGATCTCATGATCATGAGATCATGACCTGAGCCAAAATCAAGAGCCAGATGCTTAACCAACTGAGCCACCCAGGTGCCCCACCATTGGTCTTTTAAGCCCTGAGCTTAATAGCTAACATTTACCATAATACAAGGATTCTTAATATACACGGTGTTAGGGAGAAGTTTTCTTGTTGACAATCAGTATCTGTAATAACAGAGAGTTCTTTTAGCAAGACAAAAATCCTCTTTCAATCATCTCAGTAAAACAAAATTCAAATGCATTTGGATGAGTATTGTCTAAACCTTGTGGCAAATTCAGATAGTATAGCCACTTAGGTCATGAGGACTCCCACTTCATTTCAGATTTGGGAGTCTGATGACTGCTCGGTGAGCAGGCTCTGTGCTCATGCTGATGTCGCTCTGAAGCATGTCTCTGCCTGCCTGTGCTCACAGAAAACCCACACCCGTGCCTTCATCCAGAATGGGAGCTTCTTATTTCCCCATGGGCAAGAGCAGTGGACAGAAATGTCATTAAAGTAATTTTTCTATAGAAAATTGAAAACAAGAGGCTTTTGACCCTGGGGTAGGTTGGTTTTAAATTTAAAGTTAATTCTCAGAAGCCTCAAGTATCTGTGCATTAAAATGGGTATTTTAAAATGGGTAGTTTTGATACACTTTCAATTGGATTCTGAGACCACGATGACTATTAATTTTGAGGAAAGGCAAAGAGAAGTTAAACCACAGCAGCCATGGGTAAAAAGAGAAATGGAACGCATAGGGCCTGGCTTATCTATCATGGGGGATGGCCCCAGTGCTTCCTGCACTGTCCACATTCTTGAGAGCAGGAGCAGAGGAGACTGCAAATCCTTCTGCCATGTTCTCCAGGTCTTGCAAGCCATGCTGATGTCACACCTCTTGCTACAAACTACCATGTCTGTATCTGGGAATGTAGGAACTGCCCTATCTATTGGGATCTGATGGAGATGGAAATCAGCTTTTCTTTAAGACCTGAGGTGCTATGTGACCCCACAATCCACTGGGCAGACTCACAAATCTGCTCTCAATAGTGGGAATCTGCCAGGCAAGTCATCCATACTCCTTCATGGCTTATCATTCAGTACCTATTTGCCAATTGATGACATCCTATTAGCACCTTAGAAACATTGTGATTCATATAGTATGATTCTATTTAGCAGTTCTAAATATTAAATATTTGGAATCTGAAAGAAAAAGCCTGAAAGAAAAAGCCTGAAAGAAAATCCCCCAAAGGGGGTACCTGCGTGGCTCAGTCAGTTAGGCATCTGACTTCAGCTCAGGTCATAATCTCATGGCTTGTGGGTTTGAGCCTTACGTTGGGCTCTGTGCTGATAGCTCAGAGCCTGGAGCCAGATTTTTTGTCTCCCTCTCTCTCTGCCCGTACCCCACTTGTGCTCTCTCTCTCAAAAATATATAAACATTAAAAAAATTAAAAAGAAAAGAAAGATTTTTGAACTAAAAGTAAATTATGTCAAAGCTCATCTAATGAGAAACATACGCTCCTAATTCTAACATTTCCCCACCACTATCTCCATGAGTGTACATACCTAATTACACACAAACATGCACATGCACACACACATTGATTCTTTAAACATGAACTCAGTGATCCTTCTTTAAGGGGTATAAATGAATTGTGTTACAGGAATTGCCATGTTCAAAGTTATGCCCCAGAGAAATATAGAGATTAAAAAAGAACATAGAGAATGCACAGAATTTTACAACTATTGACAAAGTCGAATTAGATTAATCTGTGATTTAGGCCAGGGGGACGTTTTAACTACATTTTCTTATTTTCTGTATTCCTGATGCTCTGGCATGTGGGGCATCCCTGACCGGGGAGAGGCTCTCCCTACAAGGACTAGCCAATTCTGAGAGCAAATAACTCAAGGGAAGGAGCATGCCTTCCCTATGCAAACTGAAGAATCCAGAGCCCATACTCTGAACCACCTCTTCTATCTGGTTCTTACACTCCAGCAAGCAATATTCCTCTGCACTCCAGGGCAAGGTATAAGACAATCAGAGATAGCTTCTAAACCCCAGAGAGTCTGCTGAAATTATTCAGTCTTGCCAATCCTGTTTACTTTGCCTTACCTTTTCCAAGGAAATCACAATAAAAGCTCATGCCTATATTTTTCCTCTCCATCTTCTCTGCTTCCTGACCAACCTTGGTACTTCCTCATGTGGCCCTGCGTGGTGTGCCATGCTCCTGCTTTTAGGTAACTGTGAGTATAAAAACTTCCCTCCTGAAATTCTTTTCCACGTTTGTATATCTTATCATATCTGGTTAAAACAAATCCTAGGTATTTTTTAAAAAGGTGCACAAACCTTTTCCAAAAGGGACAGACATTAAGTACTTTAGGCTTTGTAAATCATGCAGTCTTTTTTTTAATATTTATTTTTGGGAGAGCACAAGAGGGGGAGGGGAAAAGAGAAGAGGACAGAAGATTCAAAGCTGGCTCCATATTGTCAGCCTGACAGCAGCGAGCCTGATGTGGGGCTTGAACTCATAAACTGTGAGATCAAGACCTGAGCCGAAGTCAGACACTCAACTGACTGAACCACCCAGGTGCCCCATAATTCATGCAGTCTTGGTCACAACTGAATTCTCTAGCACTAAAGCAGCCATAGACAATGCATAAATGAATGGGCATGAAAGTTCCAACAAAAACTTAATTAATAAATAGACAGTAGCCTGAGTTGGCTCATGGGCCATTGTTTGCCAACCCCCAACCTCTAATTTTCCATGTTAGTACACTATGATTTCAAGAACTCAATTAAAGGATACATATATCTAATTCAGAAAGTATAATTTTTAATTTTAATTTTTTATTTATTTAAAATTTTTTAAATGTTTATTTATTTTTTTTTTGAGAGAGAGAGACAGAGTGCAAGCAGGGAAAGGCCAGAGAGAGAGGGAGATACAGAATCCGAAGCAGACTCCAGGCTCTGAGCTGTCATCACAAAGCTTAGCGCAGGGATCAAACTCAGACATCACAAGATCATGACCTGAGCCAAAGTTGGACACCAAACCAACCCAGGCACCCTCTAATTTTTAAAAAGTAGATAGGATTGTTCACAAAACTCAATAGAATTATGTGAAAAACATGTATTTTTTTTTTTACTCCTTAAGTAATATGTGATAAAAATTACATAGCAGCAGGTATCAGGTATTTATTAGGCTCTGAATCCACCAACCTCTCTGGAAGCAGAAAGGAAAGTCCTTCTAGCCCCCTCAGTGGGAGGATAAAGTAATGGGATGGTTGCTTTGTTGCCAGTCAAAAAGAGCAGGAGCAGCCATGTTGTCATCTGTCTGGATTGTCACTGTATGAGGGAGCCCAGCAGCCTCAACTGTGTGGTGCTGAAAGAACACACAGTCATGGAAGGCCTTGAGGGGGAAGTCTGCAGGGAATGATTAGAAGTGGTGGTCTCTCCAGAGTCATACCTAATGACAGCAATGGAGGAAAACTTAACAACAATATAACCAGATAGACAAGAAGTAACAGAGTCTTGGCGTTCTTTCTCTAACCTGCCTTGGTGGTCCATAGGAGCAAAAGAGGGGAGTGGCTAGGTTCCATGGATGGAGGCTCCGGGTGGGGGGCAGGATTCTGGCCATGGCTTTCCTCACCCCAGCATGGTCCTAGGCAGGTTACTACTCACACTATCACCTTCACTGTGTGGGCAAGCAACAGTGTTGGCCAATGGCAGCTGGAGGAACATCAGGGCAATGCTGAACCACAGCTGGCGGGGGCAGGGCACCAATAACAACACATGCGCTGGCCAGGCCCTAAGCCTTCCCTCCTCTCTACAACACACACTGTGAGTTTGACAGTTGCAGCCCCTGGAAATGAGCAATTGCTAGAACAGAGGTGCTGGAGGTTCCCTACGGAGCAGAGCTAACTGCAGGGAAGGGAGCAAGCAGGGAACATTTTCAGCCCATATTAAAGCATTCAAAGCTCTCCAGCTTAAGTGCATTTCCCCACACTCTCATTCAGAGGAGCACAAGCCAGAGCCTTTGTCCCTTTTCCCGTATACAGTAGGAGCAGAAACGGCTGAGTGCTCTGCACTCACATGGAAAATTCAGGACACATCTGAGGAGTGTTACGGTGTTACAGAAAGTCCACAACGTACTTGTGCCAGAGGAAGCAAAGTGAATAGACCAGAGGACAAGATTTTAAAATGAGCCTAGTAAATGTATTCAAAGAGATAAAGAGAATATTAGGATGCAAAATAATAATGACAAAGGGCTAATTTGAAATGAAAAGTGTGAATGCTGATTAATTGAATGGATTCAAATAAAGAATGAATTACGAAGTTGGAAGACTGGGTCAAGGAAATCTCTTAGAAAATGCGAAAATTCGATTTAAGAAAACAATGGAGGGATAGCTTTAAAGCACTCAAGGAACCTAATTTGGACCTAGAATTCTAGTTCCACTAAACAAAGATTTAAGAATATCATTTAAACACCTTTAGGCACCCAAAGCTTAAGGTGATTACATAAAAACTCTTTATGAAAGTAGACTTTGAGAAAGTACTCTTTCTGCAAAAGGTAAATGTGAGTAAATAAAGTTACATAAAAATCTTTATGAAAGTAGACTTTGAGAAAGTACTCTTTCTGCAAAAGGTAAATGTGAGTAAATAAAGTTAATGGTTGTCTAAACAGACAACAAAATGAGCCTAAATGTGATTGAGGACAAGTGGAGGTAGGAAGGGAGAAGACAAAACATACATACTAAGATATATACCCTGTTTTCTTCTGGGTAAAATTTAATTGTTACTATATTTTTTAAAATGATAGGAAGAAAACATAATACAGGTTTGCATAGGTTAGGGGTAACTATAACCTAAATAGAGGTAGAAAGTATAACTTTCAAATCAGTAGAAAAATTTAATTAGCCACAGGAGATAGAAAAGGAGAAAAATAAGGCTGGTAAATAATACATACAATATAAAGAACTACAGGTATGACAATAATTACGATAAAGTAAATGGATTAAATTCACTGCTCAAATGACAGAGAGTCTTATATCAGATAATAAAATAATATCTGATAACAAATTATTTATAAGAATCGCACTTAATACAAAATGATACGGAATGATTCAAAATAACAGCGGACAAAATTATATTTCAGGCAAATCTGAACCAACAGAAAGGCAAGATAGAGATTTCATATCAGATAAAACAGATATAAAGATAAAAAACATTCTAGGGCACAGAGAGACACTCTATATACTGGTAACAAAAGAATACTGGAATAAGATGCTTTAACAGTTATGAGTGCATACACCCCTAACAGAATGGCCTCAAAATACAGTGGAAAGAATGAAACTTAAAGAAGAAATGGATAATGTGCAATAAGATTTCTAACTCAATTCTGGCTTTTCTAGACAACAGACTAAGCATACAAGTATAATCTAAGATATGGGCTCCTCTGTAGCTTGAATAATAAGGCTGGGCTCACAGAAACAAAGACAACATTCATTCACAACAGTTTGGGAGGGCTGACCTTGTGCCAGAGGATAAGAAATGAAATTCATTTAATGTAATTACATTTCATATGAATATTAAGAAGAATTTAAATTATTTCAGATGTTATGATCATATATATTTAGAAAACTCAAGATATTCTCTTAGAATAAAATAATTAGTTTTAATAAGAGAATTTATGTAAATTACTGCACAAAACATAAATATGCAAAAATAAGTTGCCTTTCTCTGTGTCTAAAATCTTAGAGTCTGACTAAATGGAGAGGCATATTTAGTGTTCTTGGATGAGAAAATGATATTACAATATGCCAATTATTCTTAAAATAAAAATTCAATCCAATCCAACCAGAATTCCAAGATTAAGTTTCATATGGCAGAATAAATATCCAAAAATAGTGAAAAATTTTTGGAAAAGAACACCAGTAAAAAGTTGCCTTAACAGAAAATATACTATCTAACACTACCAGAGTTAAGGTAACAGGGTGAGTGTCCACATGAATTGACAGACACAGACCAGAAACAGATCCAAGTATATTTGGGAATTTAATATATGGCAAAGTTGGCACTTTAGTTTAGTGGGAAAAGAATGCTTTATTCAATAAATGTGCCAGGGTAACTCAATCTTGATCCAGAAGAAAGCAAGACTAGATTCCTCCCTATTACTATATAGAAATTTCAAATCAATGAAAAGACCTAAGAACAAAATTATATTTTTTATCTATTTATTTCTATTAGAGAGAGAGAGAGAGAGAGAGACAGAAAGAGAGAGAGAGAGAGAGAGAGAGAGAGAGAGAGAGAGAGAAGCGGGGCTCACCCAAGTGGGGCTCTAGCTCACCCAATGTGGGGCTCAAACTCACAAACTGTGAGATCATGACCTGAGCCAAAGTCAGATGTTTAACCGACTGAGTTACCCAGGTGCCCCCTAAGAACAAAATTTTAAAACAAATATAGGAACATATTTCAGTAACTTTGTATTCCAGGAGACCTTCTACAGCAAGAGAGGACACCCATCAGCCATGAATCCATAGTAATATAAACATTTTGTGTGGCAGAGTACTCTGTAAACAAAGTCATAAAATAAATGATACACTGGGAAAGACATACACATATATAAAAATATATGTTTATAGTCTTAATCACAAAGAATGCTACAAACTGATAAGAAAACTGAACCAACACAAAAATGGGCAAAGTATGTGAACAGGCATGTTGCAGAAGAGGAAGTCCAAGTGGCTAACAAACAAATGACAAGATGAAAATTAAAATAGGAGACACCCTTTTTCTCCCTTCGCAGTAGAAAACCAGGGGGAGGGGAAGAGGGGAAGGAAAAAAGCCACAGAGAGGGAGGAAGACAAAACATAAGAGACTCTCAAAGACTAAGAACAAACTGAGAGGAGAGGGGGGTGTGGGAGGGGGGAGAGTGGGTGGTGGGCACAGAGGAGGGCACTTGTTGGGATGAGCACTGGATGTTGTATGGAAACAAATTTGACAATAAATTGGTAAAAAAAAAAAAAAAAAGAAAGGAAAGCAATGTAAAACCATCACAAAAACATCCAGGACTGGCAAGAGTGAAGGGAGACACCTAGTTTTGCACATGGCAAACAGAAATGGGTCTGGGAAAAGAGTCCTGAAGTTATCAAATTAAAGATACAGCAGCTGTTGGCACAGCAAATCCACTTTGGGAACACTGACCTATAGAAATAAAAGCACTAGCATATAAGATCACGGGCATAAAGTTGTTTATTTTAGCATTGCGAGGAGTATCGGAAACAACAAAACACCCAAGAAAAACCAGGAGAACCATTAATATGGGAGTGGTTTAGAAATGATTGCATGCTATAGAACAAATATTGAGACTATACTCATGATTTACTGTTCAATGAAAGAAGTGATTTGAGAAGCATTATGTGCATTTGACTCTGAGGCATTCTGAGTGAGTGTAGCAAAAGGAAGGAGGAGACAGAGCAGCATGCCATCATTGGTTATTATGTCAGTGAGATTTGACACAGGCGGAGAAGAAAACTCTGAAGTTTTCTTTATGTATCTTTGCAGTGTTTCTTTCATTACAGTAAACACATCTGACTTAAGAAAAGGAACAGAGAGGGGTGCCCTGAGTGGTTCAGTTGGTTAAGTGTCCAATTTTGGCTCAGGTCATGATTTCACAGTTTGCGAGTTTGAGCCCTGTGTTGGGCTCTGCACTGACAGTGCAGAGCCTGCTTGGGATTCTCTCTCTCTGCCCCTCTCCCATGCGCGCGCGCGCGCGCGTGTGTGTGTGTGTGTTCTCTCTCTCTCAAAATAAATAATAAATAAACTTTAAAGAATACATAAAAAAAAAAGAATAGAGAAAAGGGAGCCCTTGGGACAGTGAACACTGATGATGAACAGATCTGGAGACTATGCTACTTAGGGAATAACTGAAGCGACTAGAGGTGCTTGTCTTGGAGAGACTCAGGATTCAGGAGGAGTGTGGGCCTTCAAGCACGTGGACTCCTAGGGGACTAGACTCCCTCTCCTGCTTTTCTGAGGCAGAGGGAGGAGCCAGGAACAGAAGCTACAATGCGCATTTCAGCTTGATGCACCAAGAGCCTGATTTGCCTGCAGCTGAGAGGTGACAACCTTGCCATTCTTTGAAGGCCCCACCCCCCACTACCCCTACAAGCCATGCCACTCTGGGGAAGCTGCTTCTGGGCTCAGTCCCTCATCAGGTACCTTGGGCAATGTCGTCCTGCCTCTGCAGGCAGGGCCGTTCAACCTTGTGCCCGGACTGTGGCGGCTCTCGCTCCGGCTGCTTGGGACACCTGCCCTCGTTGAACACATGTGGCAGGTTGGCTGTGTGCACCTGTCGGAGCTGCTCATAGTCACTCAGAGCGGCTGTCAGGTCCCAGTTTTTGCCTGTGGACAAGAAATGATGAGAAATTACAATATGAACAATCTCACTGTAGAAAAAAACTGTGCGAGAAGCATTCTTAATTAGCACTTTGACTAATGAACTTTCCACCAGCGTTCTTGATTCTCAAAAGGGTAAAATGGCTTGACACATAATCTCTAAAAGTAGAATTTAGCACCTGCGGCTGATGTCCATCTGAAATATGTGACAATATTTTCTCCCTTAGCCTTTAGATTCACACATACACACATACATTTCAGAACATTACATTCCTAATTACCATGCCCCCTTCCACCCCTTTGACAATCAAGTTGTAGAGCTTACCCTCTGAGGGAAGCAAAACATAAACTACAAAAAAATTCAATAAAAAGAATTCCCAAAATGTCTTTGGGCTTTTGTTTAGAGTTTTACTTTTCTTTTTAAGTCTAATACGGGTAAAGCAGAAGCTTGGGAGGAATTCTCTGTGTAAACACCTTAGTAGGAGGCAGACGTTCAAGCTCTGATCCTGAACTGAGTGAGATGCCAGTTCCGACAGGGGTGCTGGCCTGGGACACCTGTAAGCAGGGCCTCTGGACACTGAGATACGTGTGGTGTTGAAGGGGACTTTTCACAACACTAGGGGGAGCTGTTCTGGGAGCTGGAACCCTCCTGGTCTCTAATTCCTGAGTCTGAGTCAATGGACTTCTAATGGACGCGTGGAGTCTTCTGGCATCATGAACTTTTTAAAGACAAAGAACTAAAAGCCTAGCTTTCACATTATAGAGCAAATAAAATCTTATCCTCTTCTGGATAATTTCAAATTGCAGGTATTAACCATACTGACCCAATTATATGCTGAATTATGTTGAATTATAATGAGGCTTTAAATGTATGAAATAATATCAGGACATCTTTTTTCCCCCTTCTACTTCTAGCACAGACTTGATACTATTAATCATCATATTTAAATTATATCACATGGCCACTTGTAATGTAATCACAATTTTTTTTTCTCTATAGTCAGCTAACAGAGACGCAATAGTTGCATCTCTGTACCATCTCAGTGGATAAGAAAAGCAAGCTAAACTATCTGTGTCACCCAACAGAAAAAACAGCAGGAGTGGGTGTTTTTGTAAGTGATAATAAGTAGCTGGGGCATGAGCGCAATGCAGCCTGGTTATCATTAGTAATAGAAGTGGAGGGTGGTGGTTATGGCTGTGGGCCTGGGGCGGTGGCCATGACAGGGCTGGTTTTGGGAAACTAAACTGAAGCAGAAATGTCATAACACACTTTCACACTTACATAAGACCAGCCATCACAGTGTACAAATATGACCTACATGATCCAAACCTGGCATTTTCAAGCATAAGTGGTAGTGATGATCTAAGGGGCATTAATGTTCCAAGAAGAAAAAGATAAGACCCTTGGCTCCAGGGAAACCATGCCTTAGCAGGGGTGATGACCTGAGTGGGCACCCTGCTCCAAGGCACGGTTGAGGGGGGGCACATGCCCAAGGGAGGGTCAAGCCTGGGTGGAGGAAGAAGGTCAAGGAGAGAGGAGGTGGAGGAGGAGATAAAGGCATGTCTTGATTAAAACCCATGCTTTTGGGGCCACAGTTTCCTTGAAGCTGGTCTTGTTTAGGGCATCACAACTCCTGGTTATGGACTAACTTTCACACCTCCACTCTGTCTTGCCCATCCATCATGACCCTCCAGAACAGAACTTGTCTTCTTCTTCTCCTGCATCCCTCACTCTCTGTCTTCAATCTGCCAATGTTTTCAGTTTCTGGGCCCTTACTCTTCTGCAGGCATTTACCTGTACTACGTAAAATTCTTATTCAGGTGTCACTAGGTCCATCTAAACATAGCAGGCCATCAGGACCATGGGGGAAGAGCAGAAAGTCTCACTAAAATAGGGGCATTTAACAGTTCCTTTTTATCACATGCCTCTGAATACTTCATGTCCCCTTTTCTGGCTGCTTTGCCCTTTTTTTTTTTTCCCTTAAAACATATAGGTTACCTTCATTTTTTTCTTTCCTTTCTTCTCTTAATTTATATCCTCCTTTGAAGGTCAAGACCATCCCTACGTGAATAATCATACATCTAGTTATAATTTCTACCCTAAGCTTCAAGGCCAAATATTTAACTATGGCAGAAGCTAGATGACTATCCAATTTCTATTCTCCTCTAATTATGCACAGAATGCTGATTTGAGATTGCAATCCATACAGCTAGAAATACTCACTTTTCTCCTATAGCCAACATGAGATCTTAAAAATATGTTTCTGTTTTCATATCTTTCTGTATTTGCTTACTCTGTTCCTTTTTCCAGAAATATTTCCTCCAAGCAGCAGAACAGTATAAGTATATGAAAGAAGACCTCAATCCAAAGACCTCAATCCAAAGGGGATAAGGAAGTTGCTTGTTAGTTTTTTTCTTTTAGACTATGCCTTACTTTGTGCATATCATAATACATTAGGGTACTCGATTAATAATAAGCACAGGTTTTGTGGTACGTACCAAAATCTCTAGTACAGTTTACCGATGAAACGTTTGTGATTTAAACTTCTAACTCACTTGATTTATTCATAAGAGTAACATCAAATGAGGTCAGATCTCAAGTTAAACTTAACATTTGCATTTTGGCTCTCAGAGTGTGCTGCTTTAATTTAGCATGAAAGTATCACATTAATAAAGGGAAACTATAAGCCAAAGATGCATGGGCTTATAGGAAGATACGAAACAGGAAATGACTAAGCTCAGGGGAAAAAGCAAAAAAGAGTCAAGATCATTTCCAAAATGAAGTTAAATTCTAAGGGAGCAAAGAAAACACAGACTGGAGATAGCATAGTAAGGACCATAAAAATGGAAAACAAGCAAAATGGAGAAAGTAAAGAAACAAAAGCTTACAGAGAAATGGCAGATATAGAATGTAGGTGAAAGACATATAACATATACATAATTGGAGCCTAAAATAAGAAATCTAAAATAATGGAAAAGAAAAAATAATTTAAAAAGCATATAAAAAAAGCAAACTTCTCATACAAAGAGTCAATTTTACATATTGAAAGGGCACACTGCATAATAGGAAGCTGTCCTACTATAATCAATACCAAGACATATCCTTATAAAATTATTGTGTTTTAAAGATAAAGAGAATTATTTGAATGTTTAAACAAAAAATAAAGAAAATCAGGCTTGTAACATACTTCTTGGCAGCCACATTTAATGCCTAAAGTCAATGGTGTCACATTTACAAGATACTTACAGAGAGAAAGCAGTGTGAGCTAAGAAATTTTTATACCCGTTGAGGCTATCCCTCCATGTATAAAGGCTACAGACAAACCATTTTAAACAGGAATGCATCCAGGATATACTACTTAAATGGATGTTTCTTGATAAAACTACTAGAGGATGGGCTCTAGCCAATGAAGAGATGAATGGAGGTTTGGCGAAGGGACGTCAGGCAGCACTAAATTTATTTAACTGTACATCTAAGAAAAAGCAAAGGTACAAATACAAGTGCAAGAGGAGAAAGTCAATATTCTGCCAAAGCAAAAATGATACAATCAACACAATGGTAAAAGGCAGAAAGCAGAATGAACATACATTTGTCTCAGTTATGATACAGGAAGAGTAGAAAGATCAAATACAAATATGTAAACATATTTAGCAACACAGAGATGAATGCCAAACACCATATAAAAGATATACTACTAATTAAATTGGATTAGAGGAGACAGGAAAAGAGAGAAGGGAAGAGGAAGATATAAGCTAATTTTATTGAGGCAGATCATAAGAACTAATACTATCTAAAATAAAAAAGGATACAGAATATTATATAAAGGTATAATTTCAAAAAGTAAACCATGGATAAAAAACACAACTTATCAGGGCACCTGGCGCCTGGGTGGCTCAGTCAGTTAAATGTCCAACTTTGGTTTCAGCTCAGGTCATGATCTCAGGACTCATGGGTTTGAGGCCCACATCAGGTTCTGTGCTTGGGAGTCTGTCTCCCCCTTTTTGCCCCTGCTGCATTCATAGTCTCTGTCTCTCAGTCTCAAAATAAATAAACATTAAAAAAACCTGCAATTATCTAAATATCAGAAAAATATTTTTTAAGTAAAAGATAATAAAATATGCTGAAAGACATTTGAAATATTTATATATAAAAATAGAAAATATGATATGACAGAACTAAGAACCACCATATCTGTCAAAGCAATACATTTAAACATGCTTAATGCAACTATTTAAAGAAGAGGATTTCCATGTTATCTCACAAAGCAAAGTCTAGCCATTTGCTGTATATAAGAGACCTATCGAGAGCAAAGTGATTCAGAAAGGTTGCAACTAACAGGGAAGGGCAGTGGTTTATCAGGTTTACCAGGCAAAGATAAAACAAAAATAAAAAGCCCAAGAGTACACTATATACACTGTATGTTAGCTAACCTCACAATAAATTATATATATTAGAAAAATAAAACAACAAACAAAAAACAAAAAGCAACATATGGGACATGATCTTATACCAAATAAAGTAAAATTAAGGCCACAAAGCATTATTTAAGATGATGAAGGCCACTTTAGAACACTAAAGGGTCAATTCACAATGGAGATGTATGTATGTATGTATATATATATATATATATATATATACACACACACATATATATGTATATATATACATATTTTTTAAAAATTTAAAATTTAAAAATTTTTTAATGTTTAGTTTATCTTTGAGAGAGAGAGAGAGAGGGAGAGAGAGAAAGCGGGGCAGAGAGAGAGGGAGACATAGAATCTGATGTAGGCTCCAGACTCCAAGTTATTAGCACAGAGCCCCATGCAGGACTCGAGCTGACGAATCATGAGATCATGACCTGAACCAAAGTCAGTCGCTTAACAGACTGAGCCACCCAGGTGCCCAACATCTCCCAATAGAGTTGTATATTAATTATGCTTTCTTTTCTGTAATTTTGAAGTCTTGCTGAGCCAGGAGGGACTGCCCTTCTCAGGACTATCTGATTCCTCATGATAGCAAACTGCCTCCCTGGAAATGTGCCTTTCATGTGCAAACCAACCAGTCTGAACCCTGAGTCCTGCTCAGGGCAAATGCTCCCCTGGGCTAATCACTCAGGGCCAGGTACCTGACAATTTGGGACAGTCTCTCCACCCTGGAGCCTGCTAAAATTCAAACCAGCCAATCCTGAAACTTCTTATCCTGCCTGCCCTGCCTTACTTGTTCTTTCCTGCAGAAACCACAATAAAGGCTCTCGTCATATTTCCCCCCTTCCCTGTGCCTCCTGACTGTCCCTGATACTCCCATGTGGCCTTGCATGGCATGCCTCCTGTCCATAAAGAACTCCTTCCGTGACAGTGATTTCCATGCCTGTGTGCCTTACCATACCCAGTTAGAACAAATCTCAGGTACATATTAAAACAGAAGACATAAGAAGTATGAATATATGCATACTAAATAAAAAAACAGAAACTGTACAAAACAGAAATTGCCATGAAAGATTAAGATAAACACACTGACCTTTTCTATTAACAAGAGAATGCCAGAAATAGCAGATTACATTGTAATGTAGGAATAAACAGCCTCCAAACTCCTGAGGCCCTAACAATAGAATCTTGTATTTTACTCATACCATAAGTCAGCTGTGGGTTGGAGAAGCTCTGTCAAGCCTTTTCACTTCAGGACTCAGGTGGACAGAACAGCTGGTCTTAAAAACTGCCTATCAGTATGGCAGAAGGACAAGAATCTTTAGGGTATCTTCCATTAATAATCAAATACCTTGGCCCAGTAGTGACCTCTCACTTCTGTTGCCAACTCATGGCTGAAACTAGGCACAGGGTCCCTCCCATCCAGCCACAGGGGCCAGGAAGGGGAATTCTCCCACACACCCACAAGGGGGAGGCAGAGTGCTGATACAGTCCTTCAACACCAGATGTAACATTAACATACATTAAAAGAAAAGAGCCTTCATACATAAACGAAAACAAGTTAGATGACATAATGGAAGGAAATATTTCATTATGCAATTTCATAATTGCAACTAAAAGACAAAATACTGAGAAATAAGTTTAAAAGAGATATATAAAATATCCACATTCTTAGTTTGGATGACTCAATATCATAATTTCTTCCTAAGCTAATTTATAAATTTAATATGATCCCAATTAAAAGAAAAAAAATATATAAGTAGGGTTTGGAATCAGACACGCTGATTTTAACCTTCGTTTGGAAAACTAAGTGAGAATAACCAAGGACCCTCTGAAACAAAGGAGCAATGAGGAGAGAGGGGCACTTACAGACACGAACCTGTTTTACTGTCTTGATGAGGCTGCATGAACCATCCGATAAAGCAATGGAACATAAGAGGAAGTCCCAGAGAGACTTAAATACATACGAAATGTCAGAAGATGATATTGATCTGGGGAAATATTTGCACTTCATACCACACACAAGGAGTCATCTCTGATGCAGGTCAGATGCTGAGAAAATCCAAGGTGGGGATGAGGCAGAGGCTCTGGGGGAAGCACCAGCATACCCACCCTGAAGGTGCAACATAGCCTTCCCTGAACTGACTGGCATTGCCCTTCAGAGGAATTTGCATTGTAATAAGGCGCAAAGACATAAAGAAGGCACTGAATGGGCGCTGCCCCCAGTACAGGAGAGCCTTGATCAAGTTGACTTTCTTCCACTGGGGGACCACTGAAGAGAGACTCAACGTGAGCCATCAGCAGCCTGGATCCCTGATTCCCACTTTGGCAGGAGTGCCTAAGTTCCAGGATAAGGGGTTCTAGGCACAAGAACAAATGTTACATCCTCTATTTTCTCCTGCGCAGGGAGTACATGCATGTGTGTTTTGCCCAGAAACAAATAAGGGGGAAAATAGAATAACAACCCAAAGATACAAACAAAGGACATGAACAAAGAGTTCATGGAAAAATAAACAGCTCTGAAATATATGAAAAGATGACTAATTTCACTCACAAAAGAAATCCAAATTACAAATATATTGAGAAACCATTTTACACATATCAAAGTAGTGAATAAAAAAGTTGGCAACCCACCTGGTTACCAAGTTTGTTGGTAAACAGGCTTGCTCATCCACTTGCTGCTAAAAGTACAGAATGACAAAACCCCAAGTAAGCCAATTTCCCAGTATTTGTCAAAATTACATTGCATTTATCCTGTGACCCAGCCATCCCACTTCTGGGCTTTTGTCCTACAGTAATACCTATACGCATAAGATGAGGTGTGTAAAATATAGTCACTGCAGCATCATTTATAATAGCAAAATAATGGAAACAAGCTAAGTGTCTATCTGTGGAAGAACATTTAAATAATCTATGGGACACTCCACTTAACATAATGATATGCTATTGCATAAGAGAATGATGACACCCCATGGAAAGGTCTCTAGCACACATCTGGGAGTGAAATAAGCAAGGTATTAAATATTCATAATCTTACTTTTTGAGTAAGAATAGAATAATATGTAAATCCTCTGTCTATATATTAATACATACAAATAAGCGTGTGCTTCTATCTGCATATGCAAATGATAGACCAGCAAACAAGAATCTAACACAAGCAGTAATCCAGGGGTCAGGAGGAAGTGGGGTCCAGCGGACAGAGCAGGTACAATATTGTAAATATCTTCCTCTTTTGAGTGTTAAACTCTTTAGATAAATCACTTACCTAAAACGAATAGTAAAATTCAAAACTGAATGTAAAATTTTTTTAAAGGATTAAACAATAATTACCAGTATTTTAAGTGTGCCAGGGTGAGAACTCTTCCTTAATATGTAGTATGCTGTAACTACATAAATGGAAGACTTCATCTCCTTCACATTTGCAGGCAACAATTCTGAATATCCTGCTATTAAATACAGACGGAAATAGAAAGAGCCAGTTGAAATAACTGAACTTCTTAGCTAGCTGATATTTATAAAGATGTTTTAATTAGTTTATTTTTATAGAAATATGGAGAAGGATATGAGCCCAAAGGCTGCCTCAACTAATCTTCCAATAGGTCGTAGTTTGCCAGATGCTTGTGCAATATAACAAAAATGATAAAAGGTAACAAAATTATACGGCTGGTATTTGGATATCTGTTTTTTTAGTTAATTTTTTTTATCTTGAGAGAGAACCAGTGGGGAGGGGCAGAGAGAGGGGAGAGACAGAAGATCTGAAGCAGGCTCTGTGCTGACAGCAGAGAGCCCAATGCAGGGCTCAAACCCAGGAACCGTGAGATCATGACCTGAGCCAAAGTTGGATGCTTAACTGACTGAGCCACCCAGGCGCCCCTGATATTTTGATATCTTTAAAAAAGACCTTAGTATTATTTTGTATTCTATTACCAGCTATATAGAGGCTGGTATGTGCAGTACATTTAAATGAATGTTGAAAGAAAGGAGAAAATGTATTTATGCACATTCACTCTTTGACCCACTGCGAAATGGGTTTTGTGATCCCCTTTCTACCGAAGCATCTCTTTTCAAGATTACCAATAAGCTTGATGTAGATGAATCCAAGGTCACAACCTGTCCTCCATCAACAAAGTTCTCTGTCATTCTTGATTTACTCTCCTTTTTGGGGGGAGGAAAAGAGAGGAATCTAATGTACAGAATGGTGACTGTCACTCTCTTCTTACTTCTAAGACATCACACTCTCCTACTCATCGTCTTATTTCAACGGCTGCTCTACTTCTTTCCTTTTAACAGCACCTCTTCCTCCTTCACTAAGTCCCTAGACGTTGTCATTTCCTCAGTGCTCAGATCAGGGCCAAACTCCATTGAGAGGTATTTGAAAGAAATTTTACTTCTGATTTAAATGAATGTAGAATTAAGAGGAGGGCTGACCTGTTATTCCCTTTTCTTACTGACTGGAATGCAGACATGGTACCTGGAGCTGTGGCAATCATCTTGCAAACACGAGGTAACAAGCATGAAAAGGCCAATAGCTAAGAATGCTGAGTGAGGGGGAAAAAGCCTGAATAAGAATCTGGACAGATTACTGCCACCAAACCCCTAACTAATACAGAGAAAAACACAGGACAGAAGCCTACACTGAGACCTAATTCTGACAGGGTACCCAGGACAGGATGTAACTTGGGACTTGGAGGATGATCAGAGGTGCTCTCAGGAGGATATTTCATTTAGGCTGAGACCTAAGAGAAGTGTGAAAGCCATCTTGGCAAAGAATCAGGGGCAGGGGGAAGGGGGTGGCGTGCTGGGAAGAAGACAGCACATGGATAAACCTGGAAGCGAAACGACCGGGCACATAAAGGTAGTTAAGTGTGAATGCAGCACAGAGAGGAGACAGGAGAGGCTGCCTGCGGAGACTGAAGAATAAGGGAAGGGAGACGGAGGTGTTGGGACAGATTGCACCTTTAAGGGTCTTGTGACGTTTGTGCTGGGATTTGGACTTTATCCCAAGGGTAAACATGAGTCATTGAAGTACTTCCAAATGAGTAGGGCTTGATCCAATTTTTATTTTAGAAAAATAAAGTATTTGCATTAAAAATTACTCTGGCTAAATAGCAGAGACAGCATTAGAATTGGTAAAGCTTGAAGCAGAAAGCACATTAGGTGGGGTCTGCAGCAATATCGATGTGAAACGAGATGGCATGGCCCAATGACCGTGAGGACAGAGAAATTGGGGGGGGGGGTTATCCTCAGTGCTGGACCAGAGGAAGAGGGAGAGGTGAAGGCAGGTGTCCAGGATCTCGGGGACTGCTCAGGAAATGGTAGGCTCGGTTACAGTAATCCACATCTGGAAGACTACTTAGCCACTAAAAAGAATGAATTTGCATATACAACTGATTTGAGGCAATTTCAGTGAAGTGGTGTTGAGTGAGAAAAGCAGTATGATGACAGTGTGTTCAGAGCAATCACCTTGGCAACACAGAGCAAACTCAGCTCTGTCTGGTCCACATCCAGTGTTATCATGCCTCAGCATTCAAGGTCAATTCTGCACCCCCGCTGCCTTTATGCACCCTTGCTACGTCCCAGCAGAGAAGTGTGAGTGAACGCTCCTGGAAGGGATTCTCAGTAGAGTTCTAGCAACAGCCTCCAATGAGAAGCGTTCATGCAAGATTGATTGGAAGGCTGAGAACAGGCTGGTTTTCCATGGAGCATTGCAAGCAGATACCTGGGCAGAGAGCAGATGGAGATCGGCTGTAGCTTTGAGGCAAACTCCTGAGAAGCACCTGCCTGGCAATCCAGCTGCTGGAGTGGGTGGGCGGTGGGGATGCCCTGTGACTCCTGAGGCTGCAAGGACTTCCAGAATGGATCTCCTCCCACTGTGAACACAGCTTCTCTAGTTCCCATTCCTACTTGGAATATCTAGAATGACTTGTCTCCTTCACCAAATGCTGACAGATAACAGAATTTGGTATTGGAAATGGTTCCCAGAAAGCAGAAACACAGAGATGACACTAGTTCTCTGACATTGTAGGAAAACCATCAGCTGTTATGCACAGACACTGTGATGCAAAGAAGGGGTACAAGAAGCATGGTAGGCAAACCCTTGTGACCGCACTGGGGAGCATGCAGGAAAAACGGTGAGCATTAGGACAGTAAACAGTAAGGACTGGGCTTCAAAAGCTGGATGGGATCCTAAGAACACTAAGTGGGTTCTGATGAACCTGGGGTCCTTGGCTCTCCAGATGCCCTGAGACTTTCAGGCCAGCAGAAGCAGCTCCTCCTCCCCTGGCCTAGACTAGTGTCCCTCATTGTCTGGAGACCTGGAAATGACCTCTTCTGAGCAGATGTATTTCAGGGAGATGCCCAGTTCACCTTAAAACACAGGGGTCTTAAAAGTTTTCAGATTCATAACTAGGAAGATAGCCTGGGAGAAAGTCCCATACATATGTTAAACTGAAAATTGACCAATGTATCAATGGCAGAAGCAAAGCTATGTTAAAGGTGCAAAGTCTGGATATGAATGTCTGGGTGCAGGGTGATGGCAAGGGGAACATGGCAGTTCCACGGAAGAAGCCTTTAGAAACTCCTCAACCAGAGTCTGCAAAGGGCCGGATTCAAGGTATGGTTTGCATATTTTCTCGCTTGCTTTGTTATGTAACTATAGGTATATACGAATCAACTCCACCCTTCTACCTTCCTTGTCATAAAACATAAAGTAGGCTAGGTGTGATTAAGCTCTTAATTCAGTCTTCAACTTATAGTTTATCAGAGATGGGTCATGGTCTCAACCAGGTGAGGAATGCGTAAAACTCAAGATGGGTTGGTGACTTATGGTTCTCTGTACCTCTTGTAGATGGTGGGAAGTGAGTGCATATTCAGTTGTATGGGGGAGCTGGCAGGATGTACTGTTATTGTGGTTGCTTATTTAAAAATAGGTCAATGGGGGCCTGGGTGGCTCAGTTCGTTAAGCGTCTGACTTCAACCTAGGTCATGATCTTGCTGTTACGACTTTGATCCCCGCATCGGGCTCTGTGCTGACAGCTCAGAGCTTGGAGTCTGTTTCAGATTCTGTCTCTCTCTCTCTCTCTCTCTCTGGCCCTTCCCCATTTATGTTCTGTCTGTCTCTCAAAAATAAACATTAAAAAAAATCTTGTAAAAAAAAGGGTCAATGGATAAGGATTTGAGAAAAGGGATGGACAGTGCCAGAAAGTTCACTGCCAGCTCAATCACTGCCTTCCCTACATTCCCCTTTTTCATTTTACTCTGCAAAATGGGGGCAGAAGCCTGCAGTATACTCAGAATTGCTTTCCTGATAGGTTCCATGTTCCAGAGAAGAAGCAATCATGCAAGAAGGTTTGCAAGGCTGCAAGAAGGATAAGATATCATGCTCTAAGACCAGGTGCGAGCAGACATAACTTGCAGGGCAGCTCCAAGGAACTTCATGCCCAGTAGCCTTTGAGTTACAGCTGTATCTAGGAGAGCATCTGCAAAGGAGCTGCTTCATGGTTGGTGCAGTAGGTAGCAACAACAGCAGCCTGGCCCCTCTGACATTCCTGATTTTAAGAGTGACATTCTGCAGGAATTCTGAAGGACAAAGATTTACCCTCTCTGGGGAGAGAGGTCTCATAGCCAGTTACTATTAAGCGACTGTCATCTAACAATATTACTCTAGGAGCAAATGCATTTATCCAGCTTCTTTACTCCAAGGTAGAAGGACCACAGAAGCATAGGGGTAGAGAGAGACCAGAGACACTATGCAGAGAGTGGAGACTGGTCAGCAGGAGTCATCAGCCTCAGCTCCGACAGTTCATTTCTTTAAAATGAATTCACTTTTTAAAAATTGAAGTATAGTTAACATACGGGATTATATTAGTTTTCAGTATACAATATAATGATTCAAAGATTCTATAATTTCTGTGTTCACAGTAATATACTCTCAATCCCCTTTATCTATTTCATCACTCCCTCCTTCCTCTGGCAACTACCAGTTTGGTCTCTGTATTTAAGTGTCTTTTTTTTGTTTGCCTTTTTTCTTTGTTTATTTATTTGTTTAGTTTCTTAAGTTCCACATATGAGTGAAATCACAGGGTATTTATCTTTCTCTGTATGACTTACTTCACTCAGCATTATACCCTCTATGTCCATCCATGTTGTTGCAAATGGCAGGATCTTATTCCTTTAATGGCTGAATATATATATGTGTGTGTGTGTGTGTGTGTGTGTGTGTGTGTGTATGGGTACTTGTGTTACTTCCATATCTTGGCTATTGTAAATAACGTTTCAATAAACATAAAGGTGCATGTGTCTTTTCAAATTAGAGTTTCATACTCAATGGTGAAAAACTGAGAGCTTTTCCTCTAACATCAGAAATAAAACAAAGATGTCCACTCTCACTACTTTTATTCAACATAGTACTAGGAGTCCTAGCCACAGCAATCAGACAAGAATAAAACAGACAATCCAAATTAGTAAGGAAGACGTAAAACTGTTGCTATTTGTAGATGACATGACACTATATATAGAAAACCCTAAAGACTCCACCAGAAACTATTAGAACTGATAAATGAATTCAGTAAAGTCACAGGATACAAAATTAATAGACAGAGATCTGTTGTATTTCTATACACTACTAATAAAGGAGCAGAAAGAGCAATTAAGAAAACAATCCTGTTTATAATTGCACTAAAAATAATAAAATAACTAGGAATAAATTTAATCAAGAAGATAAGAGACCACCCGTACTCTAAAAATTATAAAACATTGATGAAAGTAATTAAAGATGACACGAACAAATGGAATGATATTCCATTCTCATGGACTGGGAGAACAAATATTGTTAAAATGTCCATACTACCCGAGACAATCTACAGATTTAATGCAATCCCTACCAAAATACCAATATTTTTCACAGAACTAGAACAAATAATACCAAAACTTACAGGGAACCACAAAAGACCCAGAATAGCCAATACAATCTTAATCTTTTAAAAAAGAACAAAGCTGGAGATATCACAGTCCCAGATTTCAAGATATACCACAACTCAAAACAGTGTGGCACCAGCACAAAATAGACACACAGATCAATGGAATAAAATGAATTTATTGGATGGAAGTCTATAGTCTACACCTACAGTGTGAATAGCTCAGATGTTAACAAATTTAAATATGGCTATGATGTATTTGATGTCAAGTCCTCTGACTGACAACTACCAGTTGTGGTAGTTGTGGTTGTTGTGGTAGACCTTTGTGGGGTCTTCTAAACAAAGGTCTCCCAGCGCTGTTTGTAAAGCAGGCTTTCAGTCCCAGTGTCCTGTACATTAAGTCATGTGATCAGAGGTGGGTGAGGCTTTGTGGGGTGAGGGTGGGAATAACAGCAAGTGTCAGACATGAGGTTCTGGTCACAGAAGCTGCTTACATCAAGCAATTTCTTGATCAAGCTGCTCATTTTGGGCAATTTCTGCTTCCTCTATGAGTCTCAGTTTGGGCAACCTTAAGGAGAGATGGTTGAAATTCACCTCTACAGGATTTTTCTAAATCTTAAGATTCTAAAAGTTGAAAAACAATGTAGGATGGTGGCTTCCACTGTTATTCGGAGGCCCAGCTGGAACTAAGATAAAAAACACCAGTAACACACACATTATGGATTTTGGAGAAGGCCACTGAACCCAAAAATCTGAAAGTGACACTCTTTCTTATCTATTAGAATTCCTTAAAGAAAATCTGGGACTATAAAGTGCTAGTGGGGTGGATTAACTGGAAATTTCATATACTGCTGATGGGAATGCAATACAGCACAACCACTTTTGAAACCTGTTTGTCATTTCTTTACAAAGCTGAACATACACTTACTTCATAATTCAGCTGTCTCATTCCTAGGTATCTAGTAAAGAGAAATGAAGACTTATGTTGACATAAAAACCTATAGGGGTACCTGGGTGAGTCAGTTGGTAAAGTGTCCAACTCTTAATTTCGGCTCAGGTCATGATCTCACAGTTTATGAGTTTGAGCCCCACATCAGGCTCTGCACTGACAGTGCTAGCCTGCTTGGGATTCTCTTTCTCTCTTCCTCTCTCTATGACCCTCTGCATGCTCTCTCCCTCTCTCGAAATAAATAAATAAAAACTTTAAAAAACCTGTATGCATATATTTACAGTGGTTTTATTCATAAATACCAACAACAGGAAAACAGTTCAAATGTTTTTCAACTGGAAAATGGGTAAGAGGGGAGCCTGGGTGGCTCAGTTAAGTGTCTGACTTCGGCTCAGATCATGATCTCATGGTTCATGAGTTCAAGCCCCACATCAGGCTCTGTGCTGACATCTCAGAGCCTGAGGCTGCTTCGATTCTGTGTCCACCTCTCTCTCTGTTCCTTCCCCACTCACACTCTGTCTCTCTCTCTCTCTCTCAAAAATAAAGATTAAAAAAAAGGAAAATGGATAAGAAAACACTGTGGTGTATCCATACAATGGGACATTATTCAGCAGCAAGAACAAACAAATCACTGATTCACTCAGAAATGTGAATGAATCTCAAATGTGTTGTGCTAACTAAATAAAGTTATACACTGTAAAAAAAAAAAAGATAAAAGTGCCAGTAACACATACACCGTGGAAATCAAAGTCAGCCACAGGACACAAGAAATCTAAAACCCTGGCCACAGAGACAAGGGAGTGGAGGGTTTAGGGATGGTACAGACACTCGTCTGTACTCACTGCTGCAACCTTCTCCTGTGCTGTCATTGCCTGAGTCCCCTCTTCTCTTCATGTCCTTTCACTTTACCCCACTGACAGACCCCTGTAACCTGCACCAATGGCCTCCTGCAGACACTCAGAGGTGATCACTCCTTTCTTCCACACATTCTTCATTTGGTATCAGGGGTACCGCACTCCTTTGGTCTGCCTCTTTTGCACTTATGGCCCCTTCTGGGTCTCCTTTGCTCGTTCTTTTCACATTCCTGGTCTCCACTCACTGAAAGTAAGTGGCCAATTTTCTTCTCCACCTGTGCTTGCCATCTGGGTGACCGACCCATCAAGCTCCTCCTGGTAAGTGCCACCTGTGCACTGACCTCCCCTGGAATTTTGTGTTTGGGCCAGCTCTTGACTTGCATATCCAACTTCTGACTCAACACCTCAACTTAGATATTTTTATGCATTGAACTATGTCCTACAAAAATCTGTATGTTGAAGCCCACCTCCCAACGTGACTATATTTGGTGATAGGGAGAAAATTAAAGGTAAAATGAGTCCTAAA
Organism: Paguma larvata; assembly: GCA_030068075.1. NCBI lineage: Eukaryota > Metazoa > Chordata > Mammalia > Carnivora > Viverridae > Paguma > Paguma larvata. The sequence continues at coordinate 120,595,814 of CM057827.1, read as the reverse complement.
GGTTTGGACCACAATGTGATATGGCTGGCATCCTTATAAAAAGAGGAAATACATAAGAAAGACCTCTCTTCCCCCACCACCCACTTCCTGACACTTTGTTATGGCTGCTTGAGCACCAATACAGATGTCCAAGGGCATCCCAGGTCTAACATGGCTGGAGCAAAGACTTGAGTTTCCTCCATGCTCTGGCTTCAAAGGGCTCCACTTTTACATGAAAATCCTTGCTGCCATCTTTTTAAAAAATTTTTTTAATGTTTACTTATTTTGAGAGAGAGAGAGAGACAAAGTATGAGTTGGGGAGGGGCAGAAAGAGAGGGAGACACAGAATCCAAAGCAGGCTTCAGGCTCTGAGCTGTCAGCAGAGCCCAACACAGAGCTCGACCTCACAAACCGTGAGATCATGACCTGAGCCAAAGTTAGATGCTCAACCGACTGAGCCACCCAGGTGCCCCTTTGCTACCATCTTTGACTCTGTTCTTGCTCTCATACTCCACATCGGTCAGCCCCTTTGGCTTTACTTTAAAATATAAAAACTCTTGATCTACTCCTGTCTCAAAATTTCTACCATTCCTACCCCAGGTAAGCCGCCTCTCTTGCTAGGTTGTTGCAAGAGTCTTCTGGCTCCTTCCACTTCTGTGTGCCCTGCAGCCTGTTCACAGGCAGCCAGAGTGGCCCTTTGAATATGGAAATCTTATCATATTCCTATCCTTTTCAAATCCAGAGAATTCCAATCATTTTCCAACCGATTCCAGAGTTCTCTCCATCAATTCCAGCCCTTTCCTCTCTGGGTCCTGGGAACCCTGTGATGACCCCATGATATCACTTCCTCTTCCTCTTTGGAATACAGTCACTTTGGTCTCCTGGACAAGACCTTCCCACCACAAGACTCTAGAATACCTCTTCCTTCTTCTCAGAATACTAATTCCCCAAATACCTGCACTGCTTTCTCTTTTACTTCACTGTGGTCTCTCTTGGGATACCACTTCATCAGAGAGGTTCTTCCTGATCATTTCATGTAAAATGCCATGTGTCCTGGAATCCAGCAATCCCATTTCTAGGAATATACCCTAGAGACACATCTGTACCTCTGCCACATGCATAAGGAGCCCCATGAAAAATGGGCATAGCCGCCTGCTGTGTAACTTTTAAGCATTTCCAAATGCTTGGGCTTTCTATAGTTGGGATGCAATTAATCAATTAATCTAAACAGTGATATCACAATATGTGATTAACCATTTTCACAGTAGCTGAAGTAATATCTAAACTGAGTAACCGACAGCTACAGGACAGGGGTGGCTATCATGCTGTACTGTAAAGAAGGCCATGGATCTACTCTATGGGCTCCCTGTTCAGGCAGTACCCACGGGGGCTGCAGAGGGACCCATGTGCCCCATTATTTGTGAATAAGGCATGGAGCTTTCCAGAAGAGAAACAGGCAGAGCAGTGTAGGGGAATAGCACATACAAAGGCTTGGAGGCTTGCAAAACCATTCTCTGCCCAGCGAACTATACAGACATGCTGGGGTCCAGGGATGTGGGAGCTGATCCAGAAAAAATAAATGACCATGAACTGGCACACACAAGCTTTATGGGGTGATGCTTGCATGGGAGAAGTTTCTCACAGGAGGAAGCTGTACATCAGAGACTACCTGTATGTCTCTACTCAGAGGGGGAGAAGGGCAGGGAACTCCTCTCAAGAGAGAAGGGAATGGAGGAGTGACTTCTGTGTCCCAGTGACATCACTCAGCAGCACCATGGGGAGTCTGGGTCAAAGAGGTCCTAAGGGCAGCAGCAGCCTGGCATCTCAGAGCCACAGGCTTTGTCTTATCAATGGCTGGCAGATGCTGGGAGAAGATTTGCAGGGAATGCAAAGCAGGAAGGCTAAATGTATAGAAATCTGCTTACATGTGCTATGCTTAAAACAAATGGATGTGTGAAAATGTGAGTTTGGGCTGACAGGTTTGGAGCTGAAAGGACTCAGTCTGCAGTGAGGAAACAACCAATCTAGGAGGCAATACCCAGATCCATGGCTCATTTATAAAACAAGAGGTCAGCAGGACTGCCCTATAGAATTTGACCAGAGAAGACCAAAGTTATACTCCATTTAGGTAGAGTTTTAAAACTACATATTTTGATTTCAAAGTCTTAGATGGATTTTGTAAAAATATCACTTGATTTAGAAGACAAATAAATGAATTCAGTGGCTGTCTGTACCCGGTCACATACCCTGCCATGGTCTCTGGTGCCTAAGCATACCTACTACTGCTTCCTACTGCTGCCTGGATAAAACCTCATGTGCAGAAAGCAGAGCTAACTTGTGGCTTGGTCTTTCTTGCTGAACCAAACCCTCTTCTCTCAGCCAGCCCGGAGCTACTTTGTATATCATCATCAGCAGCAACTTCAACTCAATTCAGGCCTTTAATCTTAAAATCATGTTTTAAAAAGAATCTGAAGACTGATTTTCTTAAAGTCAAAGATACTGAAGTCAACTGCCAAAATGAAAGACTGAGTTCTGATAATTATGGGGTGCTTTGCTGAGATTGATAGCTGCCCTCTAATGTGGGTGCCTGTCCACCCTGAGCTTGCAGCCTGGCTCTGCTTTCTGCGCCTTCGATCTGCACGGTATTTAAGAAAGAAATGCACTTTAACGGTTTCAGTTAAAAATTCCCGAGACAGCTTTTTAAAACAAATCAGAATGAATGCCGAAGTCTCTGAGGAATAAATCACTGTATGTCTCTTGGATGTCTGCCAACCTTGTAGAGTCTGGTAGACTCCAGAAAGAGTCTTGATTATTTGTGGCTTCTAAAGAAACTCTTCTAGCTCCACCAGGAAGCATGCTGATACCCCTCCCACAGCATATATATATATATATATATATATATATTTATTTATTTATTTATGCTAACAATGGACATAATGGCAGCTAGAGGGTCCAGGCTTCACACTGCAGTCAGGTTCTTCCCTGGGGAGCTAGGGGGCTCTGGAGGAGAACTGGCTCCTCCAAGCCCCTGGCATAGACAGCAGCCATGAGCCATTTATCAGTCCACACAACCAAGAGAGAAGGCTGCTTGGCCTCCCAGGTTATTTTCCTTTTGTTCAGATTCAGTGAAATCCTGCCGGGACCCTATGTCTACAAAATAGTCAGTTATAACCATGTGAAGACTGGGATTTGGGACAGCAGTGCCTGCTCCCTGGTGGAGAACAGGACATGAGCAGGACAGACCTAGCTCAGGTGGAGAGCCAGGCCATGCTGTGTAAGGGTTTCGGGCCAGGGGACTGGACTTGCCCATGAGGCCTGTTCGTGCACTCAGCAGGGATTCAGGGGGTGCTTACTGTGTGTTGCTTCATTAGTACTCTGGCACCAAATCGTTCCCTACTAAGGTGAGAGACCCAAACAAATAAGGAAGGAGTCCTGTGGCTGTTTGGAAGACATTCTCAGTCATGGGAACAGCAAGGTCAAATCCTGCGGTGGGCCTTCATGGCTACAGTGTCCACAAATGAGCAAGGTGGCCTGTGCATGGAGTATGTAAGGCGGAGCCTGGCAAGGATGCAGGATTTGATTTGGGGAGAGACTAGACCATTGGCAGATTTGCAAGCTGCAGAAAGAATGTTCTGACATTCTTTTATTTAATTAAAAAACATTTTGTGGTATCACTTTTTTTTTTTTATTATAATAGTTTATTTTCAAATTGGTTTACATATAACACCCAGTGTTCATCCCAACACGTGCCCTCTTTAATTCCAATCACCCCCTCTCCCCCCTCCCTCATCCCCCTTACCCTCAGTTTTTTTCTTAGTCTTTGAGAGTCTCTTATGTTTTATCTCCCTCCCTCTCTGTATCTTTTTTTTCTTTCCCCTCTTCCCCTCCCCCTGGTTTTTGCTTAGTTTCACAAAGTCCACCTATTCGTGGAAACATATGGTATCTGTCTTTTTCTGACTGACTTATTTCACTTAACATAATACCCTCCAGTTCCATCCATGTTGCTACACATGGCCAGATTTCATTTTTTCTCATTGCCACGTAGTAGTCCATTGTATATAAGTACCATAACTTCTTTATCCATTCGTCAGTTGATGGGCACTTGGTCTCTTTCCATGATTTGGCTATTGTCGAAAGTGCTGCTATGAACATTGGGGTACACGTGCTCCTATGCATCAGCATTCCTGTGTCTCTTGGGTAGATTCCTAGCAGGGCTATTGCTGGGTCATAGGGTAGCTCTATTTTCATTTTTTTGAGGAACCTCCACACCGTTTTCCAGAGTGGCTGCACCAGTTTGCATTCCCACCAACAGTGTAGGAGGGTGCCTACTTCTCCACATCCTCGCCAGCATCTATAGTTTCCTGATTTGTTCATTTTAGCCACTCTGACTGGTATCACTTATACACAGTGGAGTGAATGCCCAGATCCGTGCTCAGTTTGAGGACTCTGGTCGGGTGCACATATGTGAGTAACCACCGCTGCAGTCTGGACCTGGATCACGTCTGTCACACCCAGAGGGGTGTTGTGTCCCCTTCCGGCCAATCCCTCTGCAGTAGTTTCCTGCTGCCATGTAATGAATGGTCACCCAGGTAGTGGCCAGAAGCCCAGTGGGCTTGGCTGGCTTCTGTGCTCTGAGTCTCGCAAGGCTGCAGTGTTGTAGGACTGCATTTCTTTCTGGAGCCCCTTAGAAAAACATCCACTTCCAGGTTTATTCTGGTTGTGGCAGGATTCAGGTCCATGTGATAGCATGAAGTCTTCGGTCCCTTGGCCGTTGTCAGCTAAGGGTCATCATAGCTCCCAGAGGTGACCTTGTTCCTTGGCCCATGGTCCCTTCCTCCATCTTCAAGCCAGCAAAGGCATTTGAGTCCTCTTCACACTTAGAATCTCTCTAATCATTCCTTCCGCATCTCTCTGAGTCTTCTGCCTTTCTCTTCTGCTTTCGAGGGCAGAAGATTACTGTGCCCTCCCTCCCCCAGATAATCCAGGAAAATCTCTCTATTTTTAAGTCAGCTTCTTAGCAACCTGAATTTTATCTGCAAAGTCCCTTTGCAGTAGTACCTAGATCAGTATCTGCATATCAGGGAACAGGAATCCTGGGAGGCATTTTTAGAATCCTGCCTTCCACACAGTCTCCATATTTGAACTCCATCTAAATGGAGTCATGCAATACTTATTTTTCTGTGTCCTGCCTGTTTGCTCAGATTAAGATCTCTGAGATTCGTTCATGTTGTAGCATGCATGAAAAGTTCATTTCTTTTTATTGCTGAGTAGTATTCCATTGTATGGATACACCACATTAGTTTATACATTTACTTTTTGAGAGGTTTGTGGGTGTCTCTAGATATACATGATTATGAATGAAGCTGCCATAAACATTTAAGTACAAGCTGTTTTGTGGACATATGTTTCTCCATTAAATACCCAAAGGCAGAATTGCTTCATCAGGGGAAAGTATATTCTTAATTTTATAAGAAATCACCAAACTGTTTTTCAAAGTGGTTTTATTATTTTGCTTTCTTTCCAGCATTTATTCCACATCCTTCTACCATTTGGTTATTGTCAGTCTTCTTAATTTTAACCATTTTGGTGAGCGTGTCATGATATCAGTTTTAATTTCTAGCTCCCCGATGACTGATTTGAAAATCTTTTCCTGTGCTTACTGGTAGCTTCATGTAACTTTTTTTTAATGTTTATTTATTTATTTTGAGAGATGGGAGAGAGAGAGAGAGAAGAGAGAGAGAGAGAGAAAGAAAGACAGAGAATGTGAGAGTGCAGGGGAGGGGCACAGGCAGAGGAGACAGAGAATCCCAAGCAGGCTCTGTGCTGTCAGTGCGGAGACTGATGTGGGTCTCGATCTCACAAACCTGAGATCTGAAATCAAGAGTTGGATGCTTAACTGAATGAGCCACCCAGGCATCCCTCACAGATCTTCTTTTTAAAAAGTCTTTCACTCACTTTTTCATTGGATTATTTATACTTTTATAATTAATTTTCAGTTGTTACATATTATTTATATATTTGTAAATTATATATTTATAAATTACATCGTGTTATTTTATATATTTATAAATTATAATTAATTTTCAGTTGCTATTTATATACATATATAAGTACTTTATCAAATATATATTTTAAATATCCCAGTTTATGGCTATTGTCTTAATAGTGTCTTTTGAATGAACCATTTTTATTTTTGATGAAGCTCAATTCATCATTTGTTTTCCCTTCCATAGGCTTTTCTTTAGATCTCTCCAAAACATGTTTGCCAACTCCAGGGTCATGAAGATTTTTTTCATCTATGCTTTCTTCTAGAAGCTTTATAGTTTTTGCTTTTACATTGAGGGCTATTACCTACCTTGATTTGATCAGTATGTACAGTGTAAGGTGGAGGGTCAAGGCTTTCCCCCTTCTGTCCTCCCTCTCTTCCTTCCTCCCTCTCTTCCTTCCTCCCTCTCTTCCTTCCTCCCTCTCTTCCTTCCTTCCTTCCATCCTTCTTTCCTTCCTCCCTATATTATCTTATAGGTGTTCTAGCACCTTTGGTTGAAAAGACTTTTTCTTTTCCCTTGTTTGTTGTTTTTATTTAAATGACTCAATTGATGATCAGTTTGGGGCTCCATCTAGGCTCTCTCCTATTCCACAATGCACTGCTTGTCTCCCCTGACATGAGGGCCACACAGCCCTGACGACTGCAGCTAGAAGTCAGGCTCTGTAGGTCCTCTGGCTCAGCTCTCCCATTGCACAGCTGTCCTCTGAGAGTCCATCAATCCCAATCAAATTCCAGAACTTTTTTTTTTTTTTTGAAAAACTGATAAGTTGATTCTATGAGATGATTTAATGTTTTAATTTTACTTGGACCTCTGAAGAATGGAACTGAGAGAAGGAAGGTAGCAGATTGTGATGCTTGGACTGTGGGTCCTAAAGGAGAGACTAAGGCTTCTTGAAGGGGAGCCAGCAGGAATTCCACAGCTGGATTCGCTGTCGAGGGTCAGTAGCAAAGCATTCAGGTTTTCAAAAAAGCAGGATGTTTCCTGCTCCCCATGGTCTGGGTTCAGGTGGGCTAGTAGCCCTGGAGGTTCACATGACTTCCAGTGGAGCCTGGCCCAGGTTCACCTGGGACTCAGAATGGGGGCCTAGGGAGCCTCATGGTTCTGCAGCCATGATGCTCTTTTAGTGTTGAAGAAAAACAACTAACTTAAAGAAATCAAACAGCCTGCTAAGCTCCCACATGCACAGGGAATGTAGCCGCACCTGGAACTGAGTACATCTGTAATCCAAAGCTCAGTCTCTTAACTATGACTTCCCGTTGTCTCCCACACCAGAGCTGGCCAACTTACAGGCCTGAGAAGTGGAAAAGGGAGACAAATACGGTTCCAGTGTCTCAAGTAAAGGGGCTGCTGTAGAATAGTTTTATGCACATATTAAGTTCAGATTTTACTTTTATGTTTCGTGTATTTCCCAAATTACCTCCCAGTATGGTAGAAAGAGACAACCAAATTCTTAATTTCCAAAAACAGCAAATTGTACATAAACATAAGAATTATGTGCACATTATTTAAAATATATATACATACATATAAATGTTTGCAATGTTTTCAGTCCCACCTGAAACATTTAAAACCTATTCCATTCCTCTTTTCAACTAGATGAGGCCTCCCATCTTGCTCTCATTCATATAATGCCCCAAGGAGAGCATCAGAGAGAACAGGAAGGGGCTGGGACACAGGATCTGAGGCACATGCAGGAGCAGGGGTGTCTGACCTGTAGTGGTAGTGTACTTGTGTGTGGTGTGAGAGGATATTGGGTACATCTGTGCTATGAGTATATGTAGTGAGTGTATATGTATGTTGTGTGGCATGTGCATGGAACATGTGCTGATTCTGCATTTATTTGTGGTGGGTGTGTTGTGGTGTGTTGTGGCACAGCATGTGTATAGACATATGTGTGGTAAGAATGGCCTACGTGCTGCATATCACGTGCATGTGATATATATGTTGAATGGTGTGTGCATATTGTGTGATATAAATGTGAGGTCTCTGAGTGCATGGTGTGTGTGTGTGTGTGTGTGTGTGTGTGTATAGGGCCCGTGCATGTGCGTAAAGTGTGAACGCATGTGAGATATTTAGACACATATGAAATGTGTGCACCTGTAATGTCTGTGCATGTACAATGTATATTATGTGATTAGTGTGTGTGTTCCCTAATGTGTGTATATGTTGTGGTGTGAGAGTGCCTCTGTGATGAGTGCTACATGGCATGTGTTGGGAAGTGTGTGTTGTGTGGAATGGGTGTGTATCTGTGGTGGGGGTGGCTGTACAGGGTGACAGAGTGGCATGGATGAATATGTTGCATGTATGTATGTGTGGTGGGTACAGGTGATTAATGTGCACTGCAGTGTGTGTGTGTACATGGTGGGTATATGCTATATTTTGCGTGCATGTATAGGCTCCCAAGGCCACCTTTGGCTCCCTATATGGCACCATAGCTATCAAGGACCCTGGACACTGAAGACTGTGGGAGATACACTGGGCACAAGGGGTGTACTTGGAACAGCGGCCATGCACTCAGTCTCATGGAGCTGCTTGCATTTGAAATCCAAGTTGCTCTCCTCTGAAACACAGACCCAGGCCCCAGGGCTGATGACTGATTCTCTTCAGTCTGAGCCTGAGTCCTGGCTGCAGGCCTGGGGGTAGTTCTAAATGTTTACTGGCTGTAGCAGTATGGAAGCTGTGCAGGTGGTGAGGGGTTTCCTGGCAAGGATAGTCATTAGGGAGTGTCCCCATGCTCACCATCCCCATCACTGATCTCCTGCTAGGAACTCAGGCTTGCAATCATGGAACAAACTGATTAAAGCAGAGAACAATTTTTTTTTTCAGACTCATTTTCTGGAATGGCTTAATCGATGCCTCAGGCCCAGCATTCTGTCGATTATATAAGGAAGCGCAGTGGCTATGCTCCTGAGACACTGCCACAGTGCTGTAAGGGAGAGTCCACAGGTCTTTGCTCCTTGTGAGCAGGGGGCCCTTCCCCCACACCCATTCCTTTCTCCAGCAGCTAGGGAGCCTGTGCTGGCCACAAGGACAGAGAATGACAAAGGATAAGGCTCACACTCCCAGCACTGAACTTTCTCTAAGTGGGACTCTGGGGAACCTGCGACACCCTCGCAGGGGCAGTGGTATCAACAGCAAGAGGCCTTTATGGATACTCCTGGAGTCTAGTCTCCACTGTAGCAGAACATTATCAGGAACAAAGCTCATTTACCTCAACCAAAGTTAAACAACTAGATGGCCTGCAACCAAAATCACTGGTTTGACTCCAGTGATCTACACACATCCTGACATTCCAGTCACAGCTGCCCTTTGCTTGTGATGTCTAGCCCAGTACAAACGTAGAACAGCCCATACTTCCTATAAATATCCCTCTTGCCACAGCTACAGGGCTGTTGTGGAAATTTGCCTTACAATTTTACAATCCTCACTTCCAAAGCCCCTTTTGAGTTTACATTACTCATTACTTACATTAGCCTTGGGGAGATAGAGACAAAGTAGTGCAGAGCTGGGGCAGGTTTTTAGAGGTGTCCATTATGGGCACATACGAAGGTAGAGAGCTGGAAGAATATTAAATTCTTCTCAACATGGGAAGTTATTTTTTTTAAAGTTTTTTTTGAGAGCGACAGAAAGAGAAAGAGAGAGATGGATTGAGGATCTGAAGCAGGCTCTGACAGCACAGAGCCCAAAGTGGGGCTCAAACTCCTGAACCATGAGATCACGACCTGAGCTGAAGTTGGATGCTTAACCAACCGAGGCAGCCACTCAGGCACCCCAGGAAGTCACTTCTTAATACATGGAGTGGTTTAAAATAAATTGGTCAGGATGCAGATGGCTAACAAATTTAACCAAATTTTCTAACATGACTAGTAAAATGTAAACAATGGTAGATAATCTGGGCTTACCATTTTGAGAAAAATTCTTTTCTCAGAAAAATGTATGAGGTCACACAGTATAATTATAAATCATGTGCAAAATTCATCTGTGTAAACTACAACACTACAAAGATGCAAAAACTGCTGCCAACAGCTATCACAATCTGTTTCGGAAGTCAGCAGTCCTTTGTTCAACTGGCTGAAAAAGATATCATCTGAGGACAGAGTAGGTGATATTCACAACTACTCTTTTCCACATGTGGGTTAAGAAATAGTATTTTATTTTGACATTAACCATATAATGCTGATACCAACTGGTTTGGAATTCTTTGATAAAAAAGTCATATAAAAACTATAATAATATGCTTATTCCAATAATGAAACATTTATCGGTGATATCATAGTAAATAAATTCAAACCATACTTCTAAGTTTTATTTCTGGCAATGGAGGACCAAGGTTTTTCAGGTGAGCACTCACACTGGAATAGCTGGGAAACATGGCAAAAGATAAGAAGGAAGTCTGTTTGAAGACAATGAGGAATACAAAGACAATAAGGAACTTTAAGGCTGACATCTTGGATGCAAGATGAGAGAGGTGAGCCTAGTACTGGAAGCCACTTCCCCATTGCGGATACCACAGTGGCTGAGAGGCAGAGAAGAGGAACAGAGATTTCAAGAAATTTTCTGGATCTGGGAAGACAAAACCCAAAACTCAGGGCCCACAAAGAACACATCTTGATCAACACCCCAAGTTTTCAGCTGGGAATCTATCCCAAGAATCAGAGTGAACTAGAGTATCCATAGCATGGAAATAAGTCTAGCTTCAAATCACTTAAATCCCTGTTTGGCTTAAAGTGGTCTTGAATTGTTAATATTTCCATTCCAGCTCTCTCGAATAAGCAAATTTAATCCTCGCTGGAAAAAGAAAAAAAATCACCCAGAGCCTAAAATTGTATCTCAAAATTTTAATATATAATATCCAGGACTCAATTAAAATGATCAAGATTATGGAAAATCAAGACTGGAAAGAAAAATAAGAGAAAAAGAGACAGTAGGAGCAGAAATACAGGAGATCTAGACAATAGAGTTATCAAACATAATTAAGATTATCCTAACTAGTCTCTCAAATAAAAACGTTAAAGAAATTAAAAAAGATTATCATAACTAATACGTTGAAGTTAAAGAATTTTGGCAGGGAACTGGGAAATATAAAAATAAGCCGAATGGAAACTCTGGAACTGAAAAATGGAATAACTAAAAATAAGAACTCAGTGAGTATGTTTAAGAGCTTACTTGGTATCCATGAAAAGGTAGTTAATAAACCGAAAGATAGGTCAGAAGAAAAGCTTCAGTTTGAATCACACACACACACACACACACACACACACACACACTCAGAGCAGAGCACAAGGGTGGCAGGAAAGGGATATAATTATAAAATCAAAAGCACAAGCACAAAGACCATAAGACCCAAAAAATATATAAATGAATCTCATAAAGAAAGAATATAAAGGATGGAATGGAAGCAACATTTAAGAAAGATAATGATAGAATTTTCAAAAATTAATGAAAAATTTCAAGTCACAGGTTCAGAAGTGGTATGAACTCCAAAGAGGAAGAGCATAAAGAGAATATAAGTAGGCAATTTATAATAAAGCTACCAGAAAACAAAGATGAAGAAAAAAATTTTAGAAACAGGAAGGAACACTCCCAAAAAACAAGAGTCCAGGGCCAATGGTTTTCCAGGGGAATTCTACCAAACATTTAAGGAAGAGTTAACACTTATTCTTTTGAAGCTATTGCAAAAAATAGAAATGGAAGGAAAACTTCCAAACTCATTCTATGAAGCCAGCATTACCTTGATTCCAAAATCAGACAAGGACCCCACTAAAAAGGAGAACTACAGACCAATTTCCCTGATGAACATGAATGTAAAAATCCTCAATAATATACTAGCTAACCAGATCCAACAATACATTAAAAGAATTATATACCACAACCAAGTGGGATTTATACCTAGGATGTAGGGCTGGCTCAATATCCATAAAATAATCAATGTGATACATCACATCAATAAAAGAAAGGCCAAGAACCAAGCAATCCTCTCAATAGATGCAGAGAAAGCATTTGACAAAACACAGCATCTTCTCTTGATAAAAACCTTCAAGAAAGTAGAAATAGAGGGATCATACCTCAAGATCATAAAAGCCATACATGAAAGACCCACTGCTACTATAATCCTCAGTGGGGAAAAACCGAAAGCTTTCCTCCTAAAGCCAGGAACATGACAGAGATGTCACTCTCACCACTGTTATTCAACACAGTATTGGAAGTCTTAGCCTCAGCAATCAGACAACACAAAGGAATAAAAAGCATCCAAATCGGCCAGGAGGAAGTCAAACTTTCACTCTTTGCAGATGACATGATACTTTGTACGGAAAACCCAAAAGATTCCACCAAAAACTGCTAGAACTGATCCATAAATTCAGTAAAGTTGCATTATATAAAATCAATGCACAGAATTCGGTTGCATTCTTATACACCAATAACAAATCAACAGAAAGAGAAATCAAGGAATCGATCCCATTTACAATTGCACCAAAAAACATAAAACATCTAGGAATAAATCTAACCAAAGAGGTGAAAAATCTATACACTGAAAACTATGTAAAGCTTATGAAAGAAGTTGAAGAAGACACACAAAAAAATGGAAAAATATTCCATGCTCCTGGATAGGAAGAACAAATATTGTTAAAAATGTCAACATTACCCAAACTGATCTACATATTCAATGCAATACCTATCAAAATAACACCAGTATTCTTCACAGAGTTAGAACAAACAATCCTAAAATTTGTATGGAACCAGAAAAGACCCAGAATAGCCAAAACAATCTTGAAAAAGAAAACCAAAGCTGAAGGCATCAGAATCCTGGACTTCAAGATGTATTACAAAGCTGTAATACAAGACAGTATGGTACAGGCACAAAAACAGACATTCAGATGAATGGAACAGAATAGAGAACCCAGAAATGGACCCACAAACCTATGGTCAACTAATCTTTGACAAAGCAGGAAAGAATATCCAACGGAATAAATACAGTCTCTTCAGCAAATGGTGCTGGGAAAACTGGACAGTGACATGCAGAAAAATGAACCTGGACCACTTTATTACATCATACACAAAAATAAACTCAAAATGGATGAAGGAACTAAATGTAAGACAGGAAGTCATCAAAATCCTAGAGGAGAAAGCAGGCAAAAACCTCTTTGACCTTGGCTGCAGCAACTTCTTACTCAACATGTCTCTGGAGGCAAGGGGAATAAAAACAAAAATGAAGTTTTGGGACCTCACCAAGATAAAAACCTTCTGCACAGTGAAGGAAACAATCAGCAAATAAAAGGCAACTGACAGAATGGGAGAAGATATTTGCAAATGACATATCAAATCAAGGGTTAGTATCCAAAATATATAAAAACTTATCATGCTCAACAGCCAAAAAACAAATAACCTAGTGAAGAAATGGGCAAAAGATATGAATAGACACTTCTCTAAAGAAGACATTCAGATGGCTAGTAGGCATATGAAAAAATGCTCAACATCAATCATTATCGGGGAAATACAAATCAAAACCACAATGAGATACTATCTCACACCTGTCAGAATGGCTAACATTAACAACTCAGGCAATAACAGATGTTGGCGAGGATGCAGAGAAAGAGGATCTCTTTTGCATTGCTGGTGGGAATGCAAACTGGTACAGCCACTCTGGAAAACAGTACTGAGGTTCCTCAAAAAATTAAAAATAGAACCACCCTACGACCCAGCAATTACACTACTAGGTATTTATCCAAAGGATACAGGTGTGCTGTTTCAAAGGGGCAGATGCACCCCAGTGTTTCTCGCAGAGATATCGACAATAGCCAAAGTACAGAAAGAGCTCAAATGTCCATTGATGGATGAATGCATAAAGAAGTGGTATGTATATACAGTGGAGTATTACTTGGCAATCAAAAAGAATGAAATCTTGCCATTTGTAACTATGTGGATGGAAGTAAAGGGTATTATGCTAAGCGAAATTAGTCAGTCAGATAAAGACAAATATCATGACTTCACTCATATGAGGAATTTAAAATATAAAACAGATGAACATAAGAGAAGGGAAGCAAAAATAATAAAAAACAGGGAGGGAGACAAAACATAAAAGACTCTTAAATATAGAGAACAAATAGGGCTGCTGGAAGGGTTGTGGGAGGGGGGATGGGCTAAAATGGGTAAGGGGCATTAAGGAATCTACTTCTGAAATTGTACTATATTGTTGTACTATATGCTAACTTGGATGTAAATTAAAAAATAAATTAATAAAAAAAGAAACAGGAAAGAACAAAAAAGGACATTTTATCTTCAAATGAGCAAAAAGAAGATAGACAGTAGACTTCTCACTGGAAATAATGAAGGCCAGAAGAAAATGGAATGATATCTTCAAAAGACTGAAAGCAAATAAATGCCAGTCTAGATTTCTAGATCTTGTAAAAGTGGCCCTCCAAAAGTAAAGGCAAAATGAAAAAATTCCAGAAAAACAAAATCTGAATAAACTTATTGCCAGTGGGCCACGCTAAGGTAAATATTAACTGGCATTTTTTAGGCAGAAGGAAATGACCCCAGTCTGAAGCTCAGAGATGTTGGGAAGAATAAAGAGCAATGGATGTTTTTTCTATGTTTAAACAAGTATTGACTCCGTAGAAAATAATATTGCTTTATGGAGTTTAAAATAGAATCAAATTAGGGTACATCATTAGCATAAAAGGCAGGAGGGGATAAGTGGAGTTAAATTCCACATTCCTTGAACTGTCTAAAGTGTGATAAAAATACTAATTTAGGGGCATCCTTTGTCAAGGATGCATGTTGCAGTCTCTGTAGTTACTGCTAAAATAGCAAAGAGATGTCTAGCTAAAAACTACAGAGGGAAAATGAAATAACAAAACTTTTTATGTTCACAAAATAAGGAAGAAACATGAAAAAAAAAGCAGATAGGACAAACAAAAATCAAACAGTGGGATGTCAGATCTATAACCAAATAATTAGTTATTACATACAATCTAGGTAAGCTAAATATTCCATGTTAAAGACATTATCAGAACATATATTTTTTTAAACCTAATTATACACTGCTTAGAAAAGCTACATCTTAAATACAAGATGTCAGAAAGGTTGAAAGTAAAAAGATAGAAAAATATATAATGCAAACACTAAAAGAAAGCGAATGTAGAAATACTAATATCAGAGAAGTGGACTTCAAGGAAAATAAAACTTTAATAAAGATACAAAAATGTTTATAATGATAAAGGAGCCTGTCTAACACAAAAGATATGACAAGACTGAATGTATTTAGCCTCAAAGCATATAAAGCAAAAGCTGACAGCAATTAAAAGAGAATTACATATGTCCACAATCATAGCTGGAGGTTTTAACCAAGTGCTCTCAGTAGAGAACAGGCAGTAAAAAAAAAAAATCAGTATAGATTTAAATGCAGCCTAGAACTGGCTCCACAGCAATGGGGTATCTTACAGATCACATAGCAAGCATGTGGCCCTGTGTTTCAGTGTCTTTTTGGGTGTATGGGACAAGGACGTGCAAGCTGGCACCTCCAGCTACTCTCACTTTCGCTGTCTATCTAAGTAATAAACTGAATTCAAAAGTAGCTCATCATATCATTACCATTTGAACCAGTCAGGCCTTTCCCTTTTTTTGTGTGTGTGTGCATGCGTGTGTGTGCATGTGTGTGTGTGTGTGTGCATGCGTGTGTGTGCATGTGTGTGTGTGTGTGTACACATGTGCGTGTTTATGTTAGACAGAAATTAGTAAAAGAAGATAATTAGAAAATCTTCAAATCCTTATGAATTTAGAAGAAATGTCTAGGCTTCAACATAAATATCTGAAAAGCAGAGGCTGAACTGAACATCAATAATCTAAGCTGGGAGGGTAGTGAATTATGGCCCATGGCCAATTCCAGCCTGTCCCCTGCTTTTATGCAATGCATGAGCTAAGAATAGCTTTAATTTTTGAAATGGTTAAAAAAAGAATATGTGACAGAGACCATATGTGGCTTGCAAATATATGGACTTACTATCTGTCCTTTTGCAAAAAATGCTTGCCAATTCCTGATCTAAGTATTCGTAGTAAAGAGTTTTAAAAATAGCAAATTTAATAAAAAATAAAGGAAAGAAAAAAGGGAACAAAGAAGAGATAAGACAAAGAACAGATAGTGAGATGATAGATCTATGACAAAATATATCAAGAATTTATAAAGATCAGATCAGAATTCAATGAAAGAGTTAAAAATAGAAAGAATTAATAAAGCCATATGGTGATTCTTTGAAGAGACCTAAAATAATCAATAACTCTAGAAAACCTGATCTCCCTATATCCATCTCCATTTCTATACGCAAAAGAAGGCAGACACACAAGAATATACACTGTATGATTCCATGTATACAAAGTCCAAGAACAGGAAAAACTATCCTAAGATGTTAGAAGTCATGACTATGGTTATTCTGGGAAGAAGGAAGGTTTAGTTAAAGAAAGTTAGAAGGAAAGAGACTTCTGAGCTGCTAATAATGTCATAGTTTTTGATTTGATGGCAATGATGGCTGCACAGGTTGTACACTTTGTGAGAACACATTAGGCTATATACTTATAATTTTTACAATTTCCATATTTATATAATAATACTTCAGTAGGAAATTTAAAATATTTTTGGGGATATCAAATTCCAAATTCTTAGTATATCTTGTTAGGTTTACTTTGTACCAGATTTTGTACAATATCACATGAAAGGTGGTTACTTACAATATACATTTGATTTGAAAAAGCTATTAATTCAAAATTCACAAATTTCTCTGGCATTTTCCATGTTCAGAAGTTATTTCGCACTTAGTTTTAGGCCTCTGTCCAGAGAGCTCTGTGGAGTGATAACACCACGCTGCATCCATCTCCATGTCCCCTCTTCCTGCTGAACCATCAAGGTGTGTGAATTACTTTCATTGGGATTTCATTTTTCAGCAAAATACTGTTTTAGGTAGGAATGTAACATATTGCTTTTGTGTTGACTTATTTTTCTTTGCTAACCCCAAAGGCCTTACCTTTATTATCGTCTCGTCTAAGATGTTCCTAAATAGAGCAAATATATTAAGATTTTTTTCTCAATTGATTAAAAAAGCTATTAATTCATAACAGAAATAAAATAAGCATACTTATAAATATAAAAATATAAACAAAGATGTATTTTTATACATTTGTACCTTTTAATTAGTCTGACTATTATGATTCACCATTGGTCTAAATTTAACACCAAATTAAAAGCAGTGATATTTATTCTTGTAGGCCTGATTATTATTACTAAAATAAATCATGCATAAAGAAAAGAAAAGGAAGTATGCCAAAAGCTGCAAGATCATGACATAATAAACATTAACATTCACAACAAACGCAGAGAATGCTATTAAAGGAATATCCATGACTAATTAGGCAGATGACACAGAGTGATAAAAGAAATAAAACTTTCTAAATATCAAGAAACAATGAATTTGAAACTAGTATTTCCGAGGGCTTATCAGTAGTCTATTGGGTTCTTCCCAGATGGGAAGACTTTGGCACATGTAGTCCTCAACAATAAGACAAAATAAAATTATGGTAGATGAAAGGCATAAATTGCAATTTGTTTAAACTATTGATAACTGTCCTCTACTAAGGCCCTGTTATGGGCCACTATGGTGTCACATATACACTATTTCATTTAATCACACCACTATTTAATAGCTGTAGAAACTGAGTCTCAGAGAGTCAAACTCCTTGGCTCAGTGATTCAGCAGGCCAGGAAGTGGCGGGCTAGAACTTAGACACAGAATGGTCTAACTAGCTTAAGCCAACTTCACAGAAATACTTCAGCTACCTGATACTCGTATTGGCCCTGATGACAACTTCCCTCCTCTGCCAGCAGCTACTTTGATCTTCTTCCCACATGTGGTGGCCAGATTCCAAGACAGCCCTCACCCTCTGTTATTTACACCTTTGTGTAGAATTTGACACATTCAACCAATGGAATGTGGCAGAAGTGATGGGATGTCATGTCCAAGATTATATTATAAAACACTGTGGTTTCCGCTGTGGGAATGTCTGTCTCTTTTTTTTCCATCACTCATTCCGGGGAAAATCAACTGACATCTTACAAGAAGAATCAGGCATGTAGTGAGAAATGGAGGTCTCCTGCCAATAACAAATGAGGAATGGAGGCCTGTTGGCTACCATGGAAGTCTGGAAGCAGAGCCTCCAGCCACAGCTGAGGTTCAGATGATGGCAGCCAAAACTTAACTGCAATCTCGGGAATGACTCTGAGCCAAGAACCATTCAACTAAGCCACTCCTAGATTGTTGACCCTTAAAAATGATTTTGTATGATTGTTATTTAAGTTGCTGAATTGGGGGACGATA
The DNA here is from genome assembly GCA_030068075.1 of Paguma larvata. Lineage (NCBI taxonomy): Eukaryota > Metazoa > Chordata > Mammalia > Carnivora > Viverridae > Paguma > Paguma larvata. The sequence continues at coordinate 120,577,426 of CM057827.1, read as the reverse complement.
TAGTATGTAACAATAGATAGTACACCGTGATTCTAGACTTTGACTTCATAAACATTCCTAATTTTAAGAAACAAAAGAACAAGAAGAAGAAAATAAACAGGAAAAGTAAGAACTGCAAAAGTAATGCACAACATGACTATAGTTAACACTGTTGTATGGAATATTCGAAAGTTGTCAAAAGAATAAATCCTAAAAGGTCTTATCACAAGGAAAAAATAGTTTTGGGTATCTGTAGGAGATGATGGATGTTAACTAAACTTATTGTGGTAACTATTTCATAATATATGTAATTTAAGTCATTATACTCTATACCTTATATAGTGCTGTATGTCAATTAAATTCTAGAAACAAATCCTTTATTAGATATATGATTTGCAAGCATTTTATTCTACCTGTAGTTTATCTTTACATTTTTAACACTATCTTTAAAAGTCAGTTTTTAATTGTGATGAAATCCAATTTCTCATTTTTTTTTCTGTTATGGATCATGCTTTTGGTGTCATATCTACAAAATCTTTGTCTATGAGAGTTGACTAAAATGGAGACATAGGGGTATCCTGAGCTGCCCTCCTCCCATGGATGCACTCAAAGTACAGGTATACACAGGACAATTCCCTCTGAAAGAGATCCAGAGACTAACTGAGCAACTCATATAAACCAGTGAATAAGGAAATACCCACATCAATGGGAAGGAAAGGTTGAGACATAATCTCAACATAAACTCCACTCCTGGCATAGCACCAAACAACCCCTAAATCCCAGTTTCCCCCTGAGGAGCAAGGTGTATGGAGAAAACATATAGCTCCCCTGTTTTAAGACTCCCACCTGAGAAATGGTCCCCAAAACACTTGGATCCAGGAGAAGGGATAAGCAAGAGAATAATACAATAATATCAAAAGACCTCAAAATCACACTTTCAGCAATGGATAGATCTTCTACACAGAAATGAATAAGAAAACATACAATCTAAATACATGTTAGACCAGATGGACCTAAAAGACATATACAGAACATTTCATCTAACAGCAGCAGAATATACACTCTTCTCAATAGCACATGGAACATTATCCAGGATAAATCATATTTTAGGCCATAAAACACGTCTTAATGAATTTTAAACGACTGAACTCACACCAAATGTCTTTTATTACCACAATGGTATAATATTAGAAATCAATTACAAGAAACCTGAAAAATTCATAAATATGTGGAAATTAAAAAACATGCTCCCAAACAAAGAAGAAATCAAATGAAAAATAAAAGTCTTGAAGCAAATGAAAATGGAAACACGACATACCAAAACTTATGGGGTGCAGGAAAAGCAGTTTGAAGAGGGAAGCTTATAGTGATAAATGCCTACATTAACAAAAGGTAAATATTTCAAATAAACACCTTAATCTTACTCAAGAAACTAGAAAAAGAATAAAAAGCTAAGCCCATAGGATAAAAGGATGGAAATAACAAATATATTAGAGTTGAAATAAATGAAATAGACACCAGAAAAACAATAGAAAAGATCAATGTAATTGAGAGGTGTTTTTTAAAGATAAACAAAATAGAGAAATCTTTAGACATGGAAAGAAAGAAAAAGAAGACTTAAACAATTAAAATGATAAATAAAAGAAGAGACATTACCACTAGTATTACAGAAATATAAAGGACCAAGAAGACAACTATGAACAATTATATGCCAACGAACTGGACACACTAGAAGAAATGGATAAATTCCTAGAAATACAAAACTTAGCAAGACTCAATCATGAAGAAATATAAAATCTGAAAAGAGTAATTACTAATAAGCATTTTGAGTCATAAATAAAAAAATTTTCCCAACAAAGAAAAATCAAGGAGTAGATGGCTTCACTTGTGAATTCTATCAAACATTTAAAGAACTAATTCAAAATCTTCTCAAACTCTCTCCAAAAAATGAAAAAGGATCACTTTCAAAATCATTTTATGATGCCAAAATTACTCTAATGCCAAAGCAATGACACTACAGGATTAGAATATTATTGACTAATATCCCTGATGAACATAGATGCAAAGATCCTCAACAAAATATTATCACACTGAATTCAACAATACATTAAAAAATCATATACCATGCTCAAGTGGGGTTTATTACAAGGATGCAAAGGTTACTTAAGCATTCATAAAGCAGTCAATACAGTACACTTATTAATGAAATGAAATATAAATATATTATCACCTCAATAGATGTCAAAAAAGCATTTCACAAAATTCAACATCATTTAATAATTAAAAATTTCAACAAACTGGGTTTAAAGGAAATGTACCTCAACAAAATAAAGGCCAGGGGCACCTGGGTGGCTCAGTTGGTTAAGCGTCTGACTTCGGGTCAGGTCATGATCTCACAGTTTGTGGGTTTGAGCCCTGTTTTGGGCTTTGTGCTGACAGCTCAGAGCCTGGAGCCTGCTTTGGATTCTGTGTCCCCCTCTCTCTCTGCCCCTCCCTTGTTCCTGCTCTGTCTCTCTCTGTCTCTCAAAAATGAATAAACATTAAACGACAATAGCCAAAACATGGAAAGAAACTAAGTGCCCATCAACTGACGAGTGGATAAAGAAGATGTGGTACATATATACAATGGACTACTATGTGGCAATGAGAAAAAATGAAATCTGGCCATGCGTAGCAACATGGATGGAACTGGAGGGTATTATGTTAAGTGAAATAAGTCAGTCAGAAAAAGACAGATACCATATGTTTCCACGAATAGGTGGACTTGGTGAGACTAAGCAAAAACCAGGGGGAGGGGAAGAGGGGAAAGAAAAAAAAGACACAGAGAGGGAGGGAGATAAAACATAAGAGACTCTCAAAGACTAAGAACAAACTGAGGGTGAGGGGTGTGAGGGGGGGAGAGGGGGTGACGGGCATTAAAGAGGGCACGTGTTGGGATGAACACTGGGTGTTTTATGTAAACCAATTTGAAAATAAACTATTTTAAATTAAAAAAAAATTGAAAAAAAACCCCAAAGGCCATATATGACAAGCCCACAGCTAACGTCACTCTCAATGGTGAAAAGCTGATTTTTCTTTACAATCAGGAGCAAAAATGGATCTCTACTCTTACCACTTTCATTCTACATAGTACTGGAAGTCCTAGTCAGGGCAGTTAGACAAGAAAGAGAAGTAAAAAGCATCAAGGCAGAAAGGAAGAAGTAACATTGTCTCTCTCTGCAGATGATATTATATATGGAAAACCTTAAAGACTCCACCAAAAAACTGTTAAAATTAATAAACAAATTCAATAAATTTTCAGGATAGAAAATCAATAACAAAAAAATCAGAAGAGAGGCTTAAATACAGAGAACAAACTGAGGGTACTGGAGGGATATTGGGTGGGGGATGTGCTAAGAAGGTGATAGGCATTAAGGAGGGCACCTGGGATGAGCACTGGGTGTTATGTGTAAGTGATAAATCACTATATTTTACTCCTGAAATCATTATTACAATATATGTTAACTAACTTGGATTTAAATTAAAAACAAAAACAAATTAAGAAAAAAATATTATTTACAATAGATCAAAAACAAGAACATTTTTCAGAATAAATTTAAACAAGAATGCAAAATATCTGTACACAGAAATTATGATTTTGATGAAAGAAACTGAATAAAACACAAATAAATGGGAAGAAGTTCTGTGTTCTTAGGCTAGAAGAATTAATGTTGTTAAAATGTCTACACTACTAAAACCATATATAGAGTTAAATGCAATCCCTACCAAAATTACAATGTTATTTTTCACAGAAAGAGAAAAACAATCTTAAAATATGTATGGAATCACAAAGTACCTTGAATATTCAAAGTAATCCTAACAAAGCTAGAGACATTCCACTGTTTGATTTCAAACTATACTGCAAAGTTATGGTAATTAAAACAGTACAGTATTGGTATAAGTACAGACACATTAGGCCAATAGAATATAATGGAGAGTCTGGAAATAAACCCAAGCACATATGGTCAACTAACTTTCAACAAAAGTGCCAAGAATACACAATGCGGAAAGGATGGTCTGCATTCAAAAAATGCAACTGGGCCTCTGTATTTCACAAAATATATATACACAAATTCACTCAAAATGAATTAAAGGCTTGAACCTAAGACCTGAAATCATAAAACTCCTAGAAGAGTATTAGGGGATAAGCTCCTTGATATTTTGGCAATGATTTTTTAGGTTTGACACCAGAACCAAAAATAAATAAGTGGTACTATATCAAATTAAAAAGGCTTCTGCACAACAAAGTCATTAACAAAATAAAAAGGTAACTTATGGAATGGGAGAAAATATTTGCAAACCATGTATTCAATACATGGGTTAATATCTAAATATATAAAGATCTGATCCAACTCAATAGCAATCAATGAATCAATGACCGGATTAAAAATGGTTAAAGCACCTGAATAGACATTTTTCCTATGAAGACATACAAATAACCAACAGATTCATGAAAAGGTACTTGACATCACTAATCATCAGGGAAATGCAAGTCAAAACTACAATGAGATTTCACCTCATACCTGTTAGGACGTCTATTCTCAAAAAGACAAGAGATAAATGCAAGAGAGGATGTGGAGGGAAGGGAATCCCTGTATACTTTTGATGGGAATGTAAACTGATGCCATCAGTTTGGAGGCACTTCAATAAATTAAAAATTACAACCACCATATAATCCAGTAACCCCACATCTGGGTACATATCCTAAGGAAATAAAATAATTATCTCAGAGATATCTGTACCCTCACTCTCACTGCAGCGTTATTCACAATAGCCAAAGTATGGAAACAACATAAATGTCTACTGATGGATAAATGGATAAATAAAATATGGCATATATACATTATGGAATATTTTTCATCCTTAAAAATGAAGAAAAGCCTGTCATTTGTGACAACATGGATGAAGCTGATGGGTATTATACCAAGTGATGTAGGTCAGATAGAGAAAGACAAATGCAATTGACCCATGAATAACACAAGTTTGAATTGTGCATAACCACTTATATGTGGACTTTTTTTTGATAAATACAGTACAGTACTGTAAATGTATTTTCCTTTCCTTGTGATTTACTTAATATTTTTTTGAATAATTTATTGTCAATTTGGTTTCCATACAATACCCCGTGATAATCCCAACAAGTGCCCCCCTCTGTGCCCATCACCCAATTTCCCCCTCCCACACCCCCCCTCCCCCTTTTTGATGACTACCACTTTGTAGTAGAGGTTAAAATCTGGGTTTGTGATACCTCCCACCTTGGTTTTATTCTTTAGTATTACTTTTGCTATTCGGGGTCTTTTGTGGTTCCATACAAATTTTAGAATTGTTTGCTCTAGCTTTGAGAAGAAGAATGCTGGTGTAATTTTGATTGGGATTGCATTGAATGTGTAGATTGCTTTGGGTAGTATTTCCATTTTAATGATTCATGGGTTTCAGCCCCGCATCAGGCTGTGTGTTGAGAGTTCAGAACCTGGAGCCTGCTTTGGATTCTGTGTCTCCCTCTCTCTCTCTCTGCCCCTTCACATTTGTCCTCTGTCTCTCTTTCAAAAATGAATAAACATTAAAAAAAAAAAAAAACAACACAACCCCCAAAAATAAATTATCCAATTAAAAAAATGGGCAGAAGACAATAGAAGACATTTCTCCAAAGAATATATCCAGATGTCCAACAGACACATGAAAATATGTTCATCATCATTTATCATCAGGGAAATGAAAACAAGGAGTACAATGAGACATCACCTCATACCTGTAATAATGACTAAAATCAACAACACAAGACACAACAGGTGTTGGCAAGGAGATGGAGAAAAAGGAATCCTCATGCACTATTGATGGGAATGCAAACTGGTGTAGCCGCTGTGGAAAACAGTAGGAAGGTTCTTTAAAAATTTAAAACTAGGATTATCCTATGATCCAGCAATTGCACTACAGGGTATTTACTCAGAAAATACAAAAACGCTAATTAAAAGGGATACATGCATCCCTAAGTTTACAGCAGCATTATTTACAATAGGTAAGATATGGAAGCAGCCCAAGTGTCCATGCATGACTGATGGACTAAAGAAGATTATATATCTATATATAATCTATTATATCTATATAAAAATATATATAGTGTATACATGTATATATAGTGTATATATGTATATGTACATATGTATATATATGTATATAATGTATATATGTATATATGTACATATGTATAGTATATACATATAGTATATATATATGTAATGCTTACATGTATATATATGTAGAGTGTATACAGAAAAAAAATATATATATATACACTATATTAGTGGAATATTATTCAGTCATAAAAAGAATGAAATCATGTCATTTGCAACAACATGGATGGAGCTAGAGAGTATAAAGCTAAGTGAAATGAATTAGAGAAAGCAAATACCATACGATTTTGTTCATATGTGTAATTTAAGAAACAAAACAAACAAGCAAAGAGGAAAAAAGAAAAAGAGAGACAAATCAAATAACAGATTCTTAGCTATAGAAAACAAACTGATGGTTACCATAGGGGAGATGGGCAGGAAGATGGGTTAAATAGGTGATGGGGATTAAAGAATGCACTTGTGATGGGCAACTAGCAACTAGTGATTGTTGAATCACTATATTATACACCTGAAACTAATACAACACGGTATTTTAACTAACTGGAATTTAAATAAAAACTTAAAAAATATAAAAATCGAGGAGGAGGCAACATGGCGGAGGAGTAGGGGGCTCCAGTATTTCGCTTGCCCTTTAAAGGGGGACGACTGAAACCATTGTCTCTCTCTCAACTACAAAAATCGGGGGGAAAAGGTGCTAGAGCTGACAAGAAACTAAGGCGAACACAGACACGGCCCAACTGAACTCCCTTTTTCTGGAATAACCAGGCCGTATAAGTTCATCTAGACGACATCGATCTTTATTCCTTTTCCCTCGCACCTGTCCTTATTCTGATTTCTATCAGTCTGGATTAAACCCTTTAGTCGCTCTACCTGGGCAAAGTCCATTTCCTTCTTCTCCCTGCACCAGTCATTATTCTGTCTATATATGCTCTGCCACCAGCACACTACATACCCTGTCCTTAACGTGTAGCTGTTACTTCAGGACATTGCCCTCAGAGAGTCACTTGTTATTTTTTTCTGTTGTGAACTGCTTGTCTGGACCATTTGTCGGTACGTTTGAGTATTTCTGTGTTCTGTGTGTCTGTCAGTTTTCCTTTCCAGGGCAACTTCAAGAAACAACACATAACACATCCAGCCAAAATGACGAGACGGAAGAATTCTCCTCAAAAGAGTCTACAAGAAGCAGTGACAGCTCAAGAATTAATGAAAAGAGATATAAGCAACATAACAGAACTTGAATATAGAATGTTAATCATAAAACTAATTGCTGGCCTTGAAAAAAGCTTAGATGAATGCAAGGGGTCCTACGAGGCAAAGTTCAAAGACCTTAAAAACGGTCAGGAAGAATTAAAGAAGACATTGGAAGAAATACAGGGGAAACTGGAAGCAACCACAGCACGGATTGAAGAGGTAGAGGAAAGAGTTAGTGCATTAGAAGACAAAATCATTGAAAAAGAGGAAGCAGATAAAAAGAGAGAGAAGCTGATCCAGGAACAGGAAAGGAGAATTCGAGAGCTGAGCGATGCAGTCAAAAGAAACAATATCCGTATCATAGGAGTTCCAGAGGAAGAAGAGAGAGAGAAAGGAGTCGAAGGGGTTCTGGAACAAATCATTGCTGAGAACTTCCTCAACATGAGAAAGGAAACGGGCATGGAAATCCAAGAGGCACAGAGAACTCCCCTCAGACGTAACTTGAATAGACCTTCTGCACGGCACATCATAGTGAAGCTGGCAAAATACAAAGATAGGGAGAGAATCCTGAAAGCAGCTAGGGACAAAAGAACCCTAACATACAAAGGGAGACCTATAAGGGTAGTAGCAGACTTATCTACGGAAACTTGGCAAGCCAGAAAGGAATGGCAGGACATCTTCAATGTGATGAGCAAGAAGGACATGCAACCAAGAATTCTGTATCCGGCTAGCCTGTCATTCAGAATAGAAGGAGAGATCAAGGTTTTTCCCAACAAACAAAAACTGAAAGAATTTATCAAAAATAAGCCAGCACTGCAAGAGATCCTGAGGGGCATTCTATGAAAACAAGGAGGCAAAGAATACAAACTACCAGACACAGCCTTACAAACATGAAACTTACAGATAATACAGTGACTGTAAGCCCATATTTTTCAATATTAACACTGAATGTAAATGGACTAAATGCGCCAATCAAAAGACAAAGGATAACAGAATGGATTAAAAAACAAGACCCATCTATTTGCTGTCTTCAAGAAACTCATCTTAAACCTGAAGACACCTTCAGATTGAAAGTGAGGGGATGGAGAACTATCTACCATGCTACTGGAAGTCAGAAGAAAGCCGGAGTAGCCACACTTATATCAGACAAATTAGACTTTAAAATGAACGATGTAATAAGAGATGAGGAAGGACATTATATAATAGTCTCAGGGACCATCCAGCAGGAAGAGCTAACAATTGTAAATATCTACGCACCGAATTCAGGGGCACCCAAATTTGTAAAACAACTAATTACAAACATTAGCAACCTCATCGATAAAAATGTCCTAATAGTAGGGGATCTCAACACTCCACTCTCAGCATTGGATAGATCAACAAAACAGAAAATCTCCGCAGAAACAATAGCCCTGAATGACACATTAGGACAGATGGGCCTCACAGACATCTTTAGGGTCCTTCATCCAGAAGCAAAGGAATTTACATTCTTCTCATCTGCACACGGTACATTTTCCAAGATAGACCACATTCTGGGGCACAGGGAAGCTCTGAATAAATATAAAAGAATTGAGATCATACCGTGTACAGTGTCAGACCACAATGCTTTGAAACTTGAAATCAACCACAGGAGAAAGCCTGGAAAATATCCAAGAACATGGCGGCTAAGAAATAACCTACTAAAAGATGACTGGGTCAACCAAGCCATCAGAGAAGAATTTAAAAAATACATGGAAACAAATGAAAATGAAAATACAACAATCCAAACGCTCTGGGATGCAGCAAAGGCAGTCCTGAGAGGGAAATATATTGCAATCCAGGCCCATCTCAAGAAACAAGAAAAATCAATAACACAAATTCTAACAGCACGCCTAAAGGAACTAGAAACAGATCAACTAAAACAACCCAAGCCCAGCAGAAAGAGAGAAATAACAAAGATCAGAGCTCAAATTAACCATATGGAGACAGAAAAGGTAGTGGAACAGATCAATGAAACCAAAAGCTGGTTCTTTGAAAAAATAAACAAAATAGACAAACCTCTAGCCAGGCTTCTCAAAAAGAAAAGAGAGAGAACTCAAATAAATAAAATCGTGAATGAAAAGGGAGAAATTACAACCAATCCCTCAGAGATACAAGCAATCATCAGAGAATACTATGAAAAATTATATGCCACCAAACTTGGCAATCTGGAAGAAATGGACAGCTTCCTAAATAGCCACACGCTACCAAAACTCAAACGGGAAGAAATAGAAAATTTGAACAGACCCATAACTAGTGAAGAAATAGAATCCGTTATTAAAAACCTCCCAGCAAATAGAAGCCCTGGACCAGATGGCTTTCCTGCGGAATTTTACCAGACATTTAAAACAGAGTTAATTCCTATCCTCCTCAAGCTGTTCCAAAAAATTGAAACGGAAGGAAAACTCCCGGACTCATTCAATGAAGCCAGCATCACTTTGATTCCCAAACCAGATAGAGACCCAGCAAAGAAAGAAAATTACAGGCCAATATCCCTGATGAATATGGATGCAAAAATTCTCAACAAGATACTAGCAAATCGAATCCAACAGCATATAAAGAGAATTATCCACCATGATCAAGTAGGATTCATCCCTGGGTTGCAGGGCTGGTTCAATATTCGCAAATCAATCAACGTGATACATCACATCAACAAAAGAAAAGATAAGAACCATATGATCCTGTCAATAGATGCAGAAAAAGCATTTGACAAAATACAGCATCCTTTCTTAATAAAAACTCTCGAGAAAGTCGGGATAGAAGGAACATACTTAAACATCATAAAAGCCATATATGAAAAGCCCACAGCTAATATCATCCTCAATGGGGAAAAATTGAAAGCCTTCCCCCTGAGATCAGGAACACGACAGGGGTGTCCACTCTCGCCACTGCTATTTAACATAGTGCTGGAAGTCTTAGCATCAGCAATCAGACAACAAAACAAAATAAAAGGCATCAAGATTGGCAAGGAGGAAGTCAAACTTTCACTTTTTGCAGATGACATGATACTTTACATGGAAAACCCGACAGAATCCACCAAAAGCCTACTAGAACTGATTCATGATTTCAGCAAAGTTGCAGGATACAAAATCAATGTACAGAAATCGGTGGCATTTCTATACACCAACAATGAAGCAGCAGAAAGAGAAATAAAGAAGCTAATCCCTTTCACAATTGCACCAAAAACCATAAAATACTTAGGAATAAACCTAACCAAAGATGTGAAAGACCTCTACACTGAAAACTATAAAAAACTTATGAAGGAAATTGAGGAAGACACAAGGAAATGGAAAAACATCCCATGCTCATGGATTGGAAGAATAAATATCGTCAAAATGGCAATACTACCCAAAGCAATCTACACATTCAATGCAATCCCAATCAAAATTGCACCAGCATTCTTCTCAAAGCTAGAGCAAACAATCCTAAAATTTGTATGGAACCACAAAAGACCTCGAATAGCCAAAATAATACTGAAGAATAAAACCAAGGCGGGAGGCATCACAATCCCAGACTTTAACCTCTACTACAAAGCGGTGGTCATCAAGACTGTATGGTATTGGCACAAAAACAGACGCATAGACCAATGGAATAGAATAGAAAACTCAGAAATGGACCCGCAAGTATATGGCCAACTAATCTTTGACAAAGCGGGAAAATGTATCCAATGGAAAAAAGACAGCCTTTTTAACAAATGGTGCTGGGAGAATTGGACAGCAACATGCAAAAGAATGAAACTAGACCACTTTCTTACACCACTCACAAAAATAAATTCTAAATGGATAAAAGATCTGAATGTGAGGCAGGAAACCGTCAAAATCCTAGAGGAGAAAACAGGAAAAAGCCTCTTTGACCTAAGACGCACCAATTTCTTACTCGACACGTCTCCAAAGGCAAGAGAATTAAAAGCAAAGATGAACTATTGGGACCTCATCAAGATAAAAAGCTTCTGCACGGCAAAAGAAACAACCAACAAAACGAATAGGCAACCAACGGAATGGGAAAAGATCATCGCAAATGACATATCGGATAAAGGACTAATATCTAAAATTTATAAAGAACTTACCAAACTCCAAACCCGAAAAACAAACAACCCAGTGAAGAAATGGGCGGAAGATATGAATAGACACTTCTCCAAAGGGGTCATTCAGATGGCCAACAGACACATGAAACGATGCTCAATGTCACTCAGCATCAGGGAAATACAAATCAAAACTACACTGAGATACCACCTCACACCAGTCAGAGTGGCTAAAATGAACAAATCAGGAAACTATAGATGCTGGCGAGGATGTGGAGAAGTAGGCACCCTCCTACACTGTTGGTGGGAATGCAAACTGGTGCAGCCACTCTGGAAAACGGTGTGGAGGTTCCTCAAAAAAATGAAAATAGAGCTACCCTATGACCCAGCAATAGCCCTGCTAGGAATCTACCCAAGAGACACAGGAATGCTGATGCATAGGAGCACGTGTACCCCAATGTTCATAGCAGCACTTTCGACAATAGCCAAATCATGGAAAGAGACCAAGTGCCCATCAACTGACGAATGGATAAAGAAGTTATGGTACTTATATACAATGGACTACTACGTGGCAATGAGAAAAAATGAAATCTGGCCATGTGTAGCAAGATGGATGGAACTGGAGGGTATTATGTTAAGTGAAATAAGTCAGTCAGAAAAAGACAGATACCATATGTTTCCACGAATAGGTGGACTTTGTGAAACTAAGCAAAAACCAGGGGGAGGGGAAGAGGGGAAAGAAAAAAAAGACACAGAGAGGGAGGGAGATAAAACATAAGAGACTCTCAAAGACTAAGAAAAAACTGAGGGTAAGGGGGATGAGGGAGGGGGGAGAGGGGGTGATGGGCATTAAAAAGGGCACATGTTGGGATGAACACTGGGTGTTATATGTAAACCAATTTGAAAATAAACTATTATAACAAAAAAAAAATATAAAAATCAATTTGGAATGAACTGACATCTCAACAACATTGAGTCTTCTGTCCCAGGGACATGCTACATCTCTCCTTTTATTTTCATCTTCAATTTCTCTAAGCAATGTTCTGTAGTTTCAGAGATAGGCCTTACATACCTTTGTCATGTTTATCCCTAAGTATTTCATATTTTCCAATGCTATGGATAAGTTGTTTTGAAAATCAATTTCCAATTATTCATTGCAGATATACAGAAATAATTGACTTTTTTTATAGAACTACCCAATACATCAAGCTTTTAAGTTTATTTATTTTTGAGAGAGGGAGAGGCAGACAGAGTGTGAGCAGGGGATGGGCAGAGAGAGAGGGGGACACAGAATGTGAAGCAGGCTCCAGGCTCTGAGTTGTCAGCACAGAGCCTGATGTGGGGCTTGAACCCATGAACTGTGAGATCGTGACCTGAGCTGAAGTCGGATGCTTAACCGACTGAGCCACCCAGGTGCCCCAATAATTGACTTCTATACGTTGATCCTGTATACTACAACACCGAAGAGCTCACTTATTAGTTCCAATAACTTTCCGTAAATGTCACTGGATCTTATATATAGGTCACTCTGTCTTCTGTGAATAAAGACAGTTTACTCTTCCCTTTCAATTTAGGTGCTCTTTGATTATATTTTCTTGCTTGCCTACACCAGCTAGATCTCCAGCAAAATGCTGAATAATAGCGGTGAAAGTAGGCATCCTTGTCTTGACATTAGGGGAAAGCATTATTTCACTAGTAACCATCATGGTAGCTGCTGGTTCTTTGTTTTGCTTGCTTGTTGGTTTTTTATAAATGTTTTGTATCAAAGTTAGGAAGTACCCTTCTATTCCTAATTTTCTGAGAGTCTTTATTAGGAATGCATGTTGGATTTTGTCAAAGACTCTGCACTTATCAAGATGGTCAGGTGATTTCTGGGTTTTGGCTTGTTAATATGGTAAATTACATTAATTAATTTTTTAAAAATATTTATTTATGAGAGATAGAGACAGAGCACGAGCAGAGGAGGGGCAGAGAGAGAGGGAGACACAGAATCCGAAGCAGGATGCAGGCTCTGAGTTGTCAGCACAGAGCCCGGCATGGGGCTTGAATCTACAGACTGCGAGATCATGACCTGAGCCGAAGTCAGACGTTTAACCAACTGAGCCACTCGGGTGCCCCTAATTGATTTTTTAATGTTAAACTAGTTTTGCATTCATGGGATATAACCCACTTGGTCATAATGTTTTATCCTTTTTATGTATTGCAGAATTCAAATTGCTTAAATTTTGTTTAGCATTTTCACATCGATCTTCATGAGGAATATCTGCCTGTAGTTGGTTCTGTATTAGGCTAATGCTGGCCTCATAGAATAATTTGGGAAGTATATCTCCTCTTCAATTTTCTGAAGAGTTCAGGTAGAATTGGCAATAATCTCTTCTTTATATGTGTAGTAGAATTTACCAGCAAAGCAATCTATGTTTGCATTTTCTTTGTGAGAAGGCATTTTTATAATATACATTTCTTTAATAGATACAGAGATATCATGTGATTTATTTTTTCTTTCATTAGCTTTGGTAGTTTGCAACTTTCAAGGAATTTGCCAATTTTCATGTAAGTTGTAATGACTGGCATGGACTTGTCTATAATAGTCCCTTATAATTCTTTTAGTCCTTGAATAATCTGTATTGAGGTCATTTCTCTCATTCTTTATGTTAATTTGCATCTTCTTTTTTACCCTAATTATTTGGCTAAAGGTTTATCAATTTTATTTATCTCAGAAAGTCTGCCTTTGGCTTCATTAAGTTTCTCTATTGTTTTCTTGTGCTCTATTTCATTAACTTCCTGTTCTGGTATTTATTATTTAACTTTTACGTTAACTACTTACTTTGGTGGTAATTAGCTATTCTTTTTCTAGCTTTTAAGGTGGAAATGGAGGTCATTGATTCAAGGCCTTTCTTCTTTTCTAAAAGAGGTGGTTAGTGATATAAATTTCCACCAAAGTAGTGCTTGTTTCTTCAAATATTTCTTCCTGTTCTCCCCTCCACTCCCCCACCCCAACACTAGTCTCTCACGTACTACAATTACACGTATTTTAGTCTGACAACACTTTTCACACAGCTCACTGATGCTTTCTAAATTTCTTTAATCCTATTTTCTCTGTTTCGTTTCGGATAATTTCTACTGCTCTGTCTTTATGTTCATTAGTCTTTCTTTTTCTGTGATATCCAATTTGCTGTTAGATCTATTGAGTTATTTTTCTTTTTAGATATTGTAGTTTTTATTTCTAGAGGTTTGATTTGGACCTTTAAAAATATCTTCTTTGTCCTTACTTAAAGTTTTGAACATATAGAATACAGTTATAATAACTTTTAATGTCTGCCTGATAATTATAACATCTTTGTCAGGATGTCAGGATGAGGATTTTGACTCAAATAATGTCTCTTCATTATGGGTCATACTTTCTTGCTTCTTTGGATTCCTGATAACTTTTGATTGGTTGCCAGACACTGTGAATTTTATATTGTTTGGCAAACAAGTTTATATTCCTATCCTATGACTATCACTGAGTTTTGTTCTGGAATGTAGTTACGTTTCTTAGAAACAATTTTATCTTTATGGGTTTTGCTTTTAAGGTTTATTAGGTGTGACTAGAGCTGTTTTTATTCCCGGGCTAATTATTCCCCATTACTGAGGCAAGACCCTTCTAGATGTTATACTCAGTGCTTTTCCAGTTTGGCTGGTGAGTACAGGCACTTTTTCTTAGTCCTGTGTCAGCAGCAGGCATGGTCTCCTCTAATCCTTCTAGGTGGCTCTCTTCCCAGCTGCATGTAGTTTTCTCACACACATGCACTGAGCAGCAGAGGTGAATCCTCTATAAATTGCTAGAGGTCTCACTGTGCAGCTCTCTCCTGTCTTGTATTCTGACCTCAAACTCTATCCTCCTGCACTCGCCAGACCCTCAACTCTGTCTCTTCTTATTGGGGAATCTTCTAAGCTCTGTGTGGGTTTATCTTTCCAACACCACATCCTGGAAACACTCTCAAGGCAATCAGGGGGGTAGTCAGAGGACTAACCTTGTTTGCTTCTCCTCTTTTGGGGATCACTGTCCCTCACTGTCCCATGTTCAGGGTTTTGTTTCATATATACTATATTTTATTCTTTTTTTCAAGCACGAGGGTAAAGCTACTTCCTGATACTCCATCTGGTTTGAAGCAGATGTTTCCTGTGCTTTCTGTTTTAAAACATTCTATTCTGGAAGGCTTCTTACATATCCAGAAGTATACAGAAGATTACAATGGACCCATTTCCATGCATCACCCAGTTTTAATGAATAATCAACTCATGGCTAATCTTATTTCATTTCTAGTCCCAACCATTCCACCCCCTCCCAAATCTCAGCTTGATATTTAATCCATCAATATTTCACTGTGTATATTTTTCTTAGCATAACCTCCCTGTAATTAAGTAACAATAATTCCTTAATATCATCAAATATCCAGTAAGTGTTAAAATTTCCCATATTGTCCCATCATTTTTCTTTTTATAGTTGGCTTGAATTGACATTTAAGTAATGTGCATACATTGCAAATGGTTGATATGTCCTATAAGCCTTTTTTTAATTTAATTTTTTGAGAGAGAGAGGGAGAGGAGAAAGAAAGCAGGGGAGAGGGGCAGAGGAAGGTGGGGAGAGAGAATCCCAAGCAGACTCCATGTTGAGTGCAGAGCCTGATCCGGAGCTCAACCCCATGACCCTGGAATCACGACCTGAGCCGAAATCGAGGGTTGGCCACTCAACCCACTGAGCCACCCAGGCACCTGTCTTTAAGCCTTTTTAAATTTACAGCAGGGGTTGGCAAACTATGACCCATGGGCTGGATGTAAATAGTTCTATTAGAATACAGTCACACCTACTGTCTGTGGCTGCTTTCATGCTCCAACGGTGGAGTTGAATAAAATGCTTGGCTCAAAAACCTAAAACACATATTATGCAGCAATTTACTGAAAAAGAAAGCAAATTCTGATCTGTGGAATTACCTCCCTCTCTGTTATTTCCCTTGGAATTTATTTGTTGAAGAAACCTACAGCCTAGATTTGTGTATTGCATACTTGTGTTGTCATAGAACAAGTTCTTCTGTCCTTTGTATTTGCATAATCAAATAGAGGTCTGCTCAGATTCAGGTTCAATTCACTTTTTAGCAAGACTTTCATAAGTCTTGAAGTTATTTCATAACTGCTATTAAGAGGCATACAATGGCTGATAATTTCTCTTTGTGGTATTGTCAGCTATTGATGATCTCTGTCTAGATTCAATAGAGATTACAAAATAGTGACATTATAGTTCTATCAACCTTTATTTTATTTTTTAAAAAATTTTTTAATGTTTATTTATTTTTAGACATAGAGACTGAGTATGAGCAGGGGAAGGGCAGAGAAAGAGGGAGAAACAGAATCTGAAGAAGCAGGCTCCAGGCTCTGAGCTGTCAGCACATAGCCTGACGCAGGGGCTCGAACTCACAGACCGTGAAATCATGAGCTGAGCCGAAGTCGGCCGCTCAACCAACTGAGCCACCCAGGCGCCCCTCAACCTTTATTTTTAAGCTCAAATACTTTTATAAAGAGAACCTTTCATGATACTAAGTGGTGTAAGAAAGGCAGGACAAATGCTTATTTTCCTTTATTATTATCCAGTGTTTCAAAATAATGAGTTGGTTCCCTGGCATTTTATTTATTTATTTATATTTTTTTAATGTTTCTTTATTTTTGGGAGAGAGAGACAGAGTGTGAGCAGGGAAGGAACAGAAAGAGGGAGACATAGGATCTGAAGCAGGCTCCAGGCTCTGAGCTGTCAGCACAGAGCTGGAGATGCAGGGCTTGAACTCATGGACCTCGAGATTGTGACCTGAGCTGAAGTTGGTCACTTAACCGACTGAACTGCCCAGGCACCCCTTAAAAATATTTTTTTAAAATTTTTAACGTCCCCAGTATTTTCCAAAATTTATCAATGAGTTGTTTATCAGGATCATTACAAATTCATGTATGTAAACATATTTGATGTGTTTAAAGCCACACAATTATTATACACATGATCACTGATACTTCAATTATTATACTTCTGGCCATGGGAGCTTCTCCAGGGTGGCTCCTGTCTTTTTGATAAGACCAGGTCAAACAGAACGGCTTCTCCACTCTCTGGTTACAGTGTTCCAGGCTCAGATGACATCTTGCCCAGAACTGAAATCAGACATTTCTCCAAGAAGCCCTGAGTCATTTTATGAGAAATGGTAAATGCCATCCACAATTTGGACACTAGGTTTTTCACTGCTACTTAGTTGATTGTAAGACTTCAGTGAACAGGTCTATAAAATATCTATTTTTAAAATAAAATTTTAAAATAAAATATATCAAGAGTCCATATTAGTAGTTTTAATTCAAATTAAGTACTATATAGAGGTGATATCGGCATCATGGTAGAATAAGACATCCTGCATTTCTGTCCACTCCCTGCCCCAACAATAATTTGCCAATCATGCATGGCCAAAAGTGCCTTTGTGGCAGCTGTGGGATCCAGCACCATACACCAAAAGACCCAGGAGAAGTCTCACCTATCCATGTGTTAGGTAATAGGCATGCATACCTCAGTCCCAACTGTGGACCTTGACCATAAACCTTTCCATCGCCTCTTGGTCATAGTTTGGGATCCCATGGAAAACACTGTTTTAGATAGTCACCCATGAATGAGAAAGCCTTTTTGGAAACCCAGGTTTCTAGAGGTGAAGTTCCAGCACAACATTGGAGCAAGAAAAAAATATATGAATTTGGCCACACTGGAGAAAATGAGAGGAACAGTTTGACTTTACCTGCGTCATCCCTTCCCCAAGGCAGTACAGCTTAGTGCCAAGAGAAACTTTGGACCATGATTTCTCTCATGGGGAAGAGCCAGAGTATGTGGGTAAGCACCAGCTTCTCCAGCTATGTGGGATGCTGCCAAAGAGGCTAATTTCTCTCTTACCTGATCCAGATTATGATCTGAGTCATGAGCTGCATGACTGGCTGGGAGAGTGGCAGACAGGATTCTTGAGGGGCATTAAAGGAATGTGGGTCCCAGTAACTGCATCACGGACTCCATCTAGACGCTTGCTCATGAGCCACTGAAAACAGCTTGCCCACAGATACCCCACCTGGTCAGTGGGCACCCCCAGCGCTGGTGAAAGTGAGCTTTGGCAGATGGCTAGTGAGCACACACAGAAAGTTGGCTCCAATCTGCAGGCCAGGAAGAGACCCATTTGGAAATCAAAATATGAGCTTTAGCACTCTGGGAAAGCAAAACGGAGGCAGTCAGCATGGCAGCATCAAGAGAAGTCATATAAGCCTAAGAATTCTGCCACAAGAGGGAGCAGGAAGAATGGAGCACATGTATCCATAGAAGGCCTGAAAAAGCCTCAGAATCCTTAGCAGGGCTGAGGGAAGGTTTTTCTTTCCTGAAGGCAGTTAGGAAAGACTGGAGGAGGTGACTGCTACTTCAAATATGATGACAGTAATGCAAAACATCAAGGAAAATGAAAAATCAAGGAAACACTACACCACAAAAAGAACCACAATAATCTTCTAGTAACCAACCTCAAAGACATGGAGATTTTGCAATTTAGCTGGGAAGAATGCAAAACAAATGTTTTAAGGAAACTCAGCAAGTACAAGACACACATAAAGACAATTCAACAAAATCAGGGAAACAAAATACAAACAAAAATGAGAAGCTTAACAAAAAGATAGAATCATAAAAAAGAACCAAATAGAAATCCTAGAGCTGAAGAATACAATGAATGAAATGAAAAATTCAATATGAAGTGCCAATAGTAGATGAATCAAGCAGAAGAAAGAATCCGTCAGATAGAAGACAGAATTTTTGAAATGATTCAGTCAGAGGAGGACAAAGGGAAAAAGAATACAAAGAATACAAAGAAAAAAAAAGTTTGTAACTTACAAGTTTGTAACCCACAAAGGGATATCAGTGGAATCAGCAGAAACCTCACAGACTAGAATAGAGTGGATGGTATATTCAGAGTGCTGAAAGTAAAAACTCCCAACCAAGAATAGTTTACCTGGTAAAATTATCTTTCAGAATTGAAGGGAAGATAAAGACTTTCCCAGACAAACAAAAGATGAGGGGGTTCATCACCACCAGTCTTAGGAGAAATGCTGAAAGAAGTTCTTCAAGTTGAAATGAAAGAATTCTAATAAGCAACATGAAAACATATGAAAACATACACACACTGGAAAAACTAGGCTTACAGTCAGATTCAGAATACTCTAATGCTGTAATATGGTAGAGTGTTAACCATTTAAACTCAAGTAAAAAGGTTAAATGACAAGGGTATTAAAATAACTATATCGATGATAATTTTCTAATGAATCTACAATATAAGAAGAGATATCATGATATCAAGAACACAAAAGACAGAATAAAAACACAAAAGATAGGAGTAAAAGGATAGACTTTTATGTGATTAAGATTAAGTTCTTATGAGCATAAAATAAACCATCAATAAATATGTTTTATATAAGCCTCATGGCAACTAGAAACTAAAAACCTATAATAAATTCATAAAATATAAAAAGAAGGGAATCAAAGCTTACCACTACACAATATCAATCTGCAAAGGAAGGCGACAAAAGAGGAAGAAAGGAAAATGAGAGCTACAAAACAGCTGGAAAATAATAAGATGGCATTAGTAAGTCCTTACCTACCAAGAATTATTCTAAGTGTAAATGGATTAAATTATCCAATTAAAAGGCACAGAGTTGTTGGATGGATAAAAATCAATACCCAACTATATGCTGCCTATAAGAGATCACTTTAGCTGCAAGGGTACACATAGGCTATAAGTGAAGGGATAGAAAAAGATACTCCAGGGGCACCTGGGTGGCTCAGTCGGATAGGTGTCCAACTTTGGCTCAGGTCATGATCTCTCAGTCTGAGTTTGAGCCCCACGTCGGGCTCTGTGCTGGCAGCTCAGAGCCTGGAGCCTGCTTCAAATTCTATGTCTCCCTCTCTCTCTGCCCCTACCCCGCTCATGCTTTGTTTCTCCTGCTATCAAAAGAAAAAAAAGAAAAGAAAAAGATAACTCCATGGAAGTGGAAACCAAAAGAGAATAGGGGTAGATAAATGTGCATCAGACAAAACAGACTTTAAGCCAAAAAGGTAACAAGAGACAAAGGAGGTCATTATATAATGATAAGGCAGTCAATTAATCAAGAAGATACAACAGTAGTTAATATATATGCACCCAGAGTTAGAGTATCTGAATATATTTAAGCATATACTAACAGATTAGAAGGGAGAAAAAACAACAATGCAGTAATTCAATATCGAAGTTGGGACTTCAATACCCCACTTTCAACAATGGACAGATCATCTAGACAGAAAATCAACAAAGGATGCTGGATTTCAATCATACTTTAGTTCCAGTTGACGTAGCAATCATACACAGAACATTCTATCCAATAGCAGCAGAATACACATTCTACTCAAGCACATAAGAGCATTCTCTAGGATAGATCATATGATGGGTTGTAAAACAAATGTTAATAAATTTAAGAAGATTAAAATAATACAAATTATCTTTCGTGACAACAATGATATGAAACTAGAAATAAACAACAGAAGGAAAGCTGGAAAATTAATAAATATCTGGAAATTAAACAGTACACTCCTCAACAGCCAATGGGTTAAAGAAGTAACATAAGGGAAATAAAGAATCTTGAAACAAACAGAAATGGATATACAACACATCAGAACTGATGGGATGAAACAAAACAGTCTTAACAGGGAATTTTATAGTGATAAATGCCTACATTAAAAAAAAAAGAGAACTGAAATAAACAACCTAGCCTTATACTCCAAGGAACAAGAAAAAGGAGAACAAACTAAATCCAAGTTAATAGAAGGAAGGAAATAAAAATCAGAGTAGAAATAAAAAAAATGGACATTAAGAAAATGATAGAACAATGAAACTAAGAGCTGGTTTTTGGTAAAGTTAAACAAAATTGAAAATGTGCTAGCTGGAATTACCAAGAAGCAAAATGCAGGAGAACTCAAATTAACAGTATCAGATATGAAAGAGAAGACATTGCAACTGATACCACAGAAATACAAAGAATCATACATGATCATATAAACAGTTATATGCCAGCAAATAAAAAAGTGGATGAATTGCTAGAGACATAAAACCTGCCAAGACTAAATCATGAAGAAATAAAAATCTGAACATATCAATAATGAGTAAGGGGATTGGTCAGTAATCAAGAATTTTGCAACAGAGAAAAATCCTAGGACCAGACCATTTCACTTGTGAATTCTACCAAAAATTTAAAGAAAAATTAACACCCATCTTTTGAAAACTTTCAGAAATTTGAAGAGGAAACACCTCTAAACTCATTTTATGAGGCTAGAATTACTCTGATATAAATTTCAGATAAGGACACTGCAAGAAAACTACAGGTCAACATTCCTGCTAAATAGAGATGCAACAATTTTCATCAAAGTATTAGTAAACTAAATTCATCAGTTCATTAAAAGGATCATACAACATGATCATGTGACATTTATCTCTGAGATGTAAAGATTGTTCAACACATGCAAATCAATAAATGTGATACATTGCATTAATAGAATAAAAGGTAAAAATCATATAAATTCAATAGAAGCAGGACTAAATATAAATATTCTTTTTATATTGACTAAATATAACATTCTTTCATGGTAAAAACTTCCAAGAAATTGTGTGTAGAAAGAAAATACCTCAACATAATAAAGGTCATATATGATATACCCCATTGCTAATATTATACTCAACAGTGAAAGTTTAAAAACTCTCCTAAGATGAGAAACAAGGCAAGGGTGTCCATTCTCATCACTTCTATTCAACAGAGTGTTGGAAGTCTTAAAGTAATTATGCAAGAAAAAGAAATAAAAGGTTTCTGAATCATAAAGGAAAAGGTATCACTACCTGTAGATGATATGATCGTATATATGTATATATATATATATTCATATCTTAGATGCCACCAAAAATTGTTTGAAGTAATCAACAAATTCAGACAAGTTGTAGGATACAAAATCAATATATAAAAATCTGTGTTTCTATATACAAATTTCTATATACTTGTGTTTATATATGTGTGTATTGTGTTTCTATATACTAATAATGAAATACCTGAAAATCTCACTTACAATAGCATCAAAACAATAAATTGCTTAGAATAAATTTAACCAAGGAGATGAAAGATCCGTATACTGAAAACTATAAGACTTTGATGAAAGAAATTGAAGAAGACACAAATAAATGGAAAAACACTCTATGTTGACGGGGGAGAATAATTTACCCATAGCCATTTATAGATTCAATGAAATCCCTATCAAAATTCCAATGGCATACTTTTACAAAAATAGAAAAAATTCTAACATTTGTATGGAACCACAAAAGACCCTATACAGCCAAAACAATCCCGAGAAAGAACAAAGCTGGAGGCATCACATTTCCTGATTTTGAACTATTTTACAAAGCTATAGTAATCAGAACAACATGGTACTGACATAAAAGTAGACAAAAAGATCAATGGAAAAGTATTGAGAGACCAGAAATAAACCCTCTCAACTGGTATTTGAGAAGGAAGCCAAGAATACTCATTGAGGAAAGGACAGTCTCTTCAATAAATGGTGTTGGGAAAACTGGACAACTACCTACAGAAGAATGATATTGGAGCCCTATCTTACAA
The DNA here is from genome assembly GCA_030068075.1 of Paguma larvata. Lineage (NCBI taxonomy): Eukaryota > Metazoa > Chordata > Mammalia > Carnivora > Viverridae > Paguma > Paguma larvata. The sequence goes on along the minus strand of CM057827.1, from coordinate 120,554,335 downwards.
CCACTTACAAAAATTAACTTGAAATGGATTAAAGATGTAAGCCTAAGGCTTGAAACCATAAAAGTGCTAGAAGGAAACATGGGGCAAAATTTCCTTGATGCTGGTCTTGACACATTTTTTTTTTTGTATATGGCACCAAAAGTAAAGTAACAAAAGTAAAAATTAATAAGCGGGACTACATAAAACTAAAAAGCTTCTGCACAGCAAAAGAAACAATCAACAAAATGAAAAGACAACCTATGGAGTGAGAGAATATATTTGCAAATCATGTATATGATAAATATTTAATATCTAAAATAAATAATATAATATAATAAAAATATAAAGAACTCCTACAACTCAACAACAAAACAAAACAAAGAAAAAACAAAACAAAACCAAAACCCAATAGCCAAAAACCTAACCTAACCAAATCTAAGCAAACTAAACCAAAACATATGATTTAAAAATGAGCACAGGACTTACACAGATGTTTTTCCAAAGATGTCATGCAAATGGCTAACAGGTACATGAAAAGGTTTTCAAAATCATCAAGGAAATAAAAATCAAAACCATAATGAGATATTACCTCACATCTGTGAGTAAGGCTATCATCAACAAGACCAGAGATAACAAGTCTTGGTGAAGATGTGGAGAAAAGGAAATCCTTGTGCACTGTTGGTGAAATGTAAATTGGCTCAGCCACTGTGGTAAATAGTGTAGAGTTTCGTCAAAAATTACAACTAGGGGGTTCCTGGGTGGCTCAGTTGGTTGAGCGTCAGACTCTTGGTTTCAGCTCAGTCATGATCTCATGGTTCCTGAGATCAAGCCCCACATCAGGCTCTGTGCTGACAGTGCAGAGTCTGCTTGGGATTCTCTCTCTCACTCCTCTCTTTCTCTCTCTCTGCCCTGTCTAGTACCTAGCACATGGCAGTGCTTAATAAATACTTGTTAAAGAAATGATTGCAAGTGCTGCTAAATGGTTATATGCTTCTATCACAACATGAATCTCACTATGCTTTGGTTAGCTGTTTACAAGCAGAGTATGTGGTACTTGAGAGCGGGGACTACACTTTATGTCTTTATGTTCACAGCCCTCTTCTGAGGGCTGGGTGCCTAGAGGGAACCAGAGAACTAGTTTTAAATAAGCAGATGAATGACTGAGGAGCAAACATCCCAATCAGGGTGCAGACCACCCCTCAGCCTTTGAATCAGTACAGCATAACTGATTAAGTGGGCTCTTAATTATGAGAAATGACCACCCAATCCTGTTCTTGATCTGTGTCTCAGAGGCAACCAGAGGCAGCCCGTGAGACTGATTGCCCACAGCATGCTTGACCCTGGCAGAGTTTGAAGGAACCAGCTCTCTTGGAGGCTGATACCATGACTCACTCACCCAACTGTTCAGGCAGAGATGGCATTTCACATCATTTGCCCATTATCTCTTGTCTGGAGGTGGTAGAAATCTCCTCACTGATTTAGAGACATGAACACTAGTGTCACTAGTTGCTACCATGAGGAATGTGGCTAATTAATGATCCCCTTTCCCTCTGACCCTCATGCTCATGCTTTTTGGTAGGCGCAGTATATTAGGTAGACACTGCAAACAATTAGGATTCAGAAATGGGATACAACCTATTTTGCACTCCAGTTTTATAATGTTTCCTGTGACATCCCTGCTTTTCTTCAAAGCTTCTCACTGCTGAAAAGGTAACTTGTCTGCACTGAACACCAGGCCCTTTGAGATATGTTCACCCATGCAGCCTCATCTTATTATCTCCTGCCATTTCCCCCTTCAGTTATACTCTGTGACACAGCAATACCTAGATCCTTCTGTTTTTCATTTCTATACTTCCATACGTTTGCAAATGCTGTTCCCTCTGACTGGAATATGTAACATGCCAGCCTTACACACACACACACACACACACACACACACACACACACACACAAACACACACATTTACTTTCTGTCTCGTAATTTCCTGTTCCACCTGTGAGCCTCAGCAATCTTTGGTATCATGTTAGACCACCCTAAGCATATCCAGGTTCTCCTCTTGGACCCCTCATTTTGGGCAGATACCTGGCTGTGATAGCAGGGGGTTCTTTAGTACTTGAGGGCAGGGCCCTTCCTTCTTCCATACTGGATCTCCAACATCCACATCAGAGTCCCTCGATACATGATTGCAGACTGACCACATCCTATTTTTGCTTAAGTGGGAGTTCTTAATATGTAGCAGCCTCCCAATTCCTGCCTAATCAGAAAAAAAATTTTAATTTATTTCAGTTTTCACAGATACTTTTTATTTTATTTGACTCTAATGCTGAGCAACAATATCAGAGGATCTTCTACCAGAGGATGTTGTTCTCTTGACCCTCCCCTCTTCAACACAATTAATTTTAGTTCACATTACTGAATGCGCTGGGCTGAGGGCCCTGTAGGAATGTGCATATCAGTGAGGCAAGGTGGAAGAATCCATAAAGGTAGGGGCATGGGAAAGCCTATGTGAGACATCTGTTGAGAAAGACTGCCATGGATATGGATGGCTTTCCAGAGAGGAAACATTTAATTTCAAGTAGCCAAGATGGAATAGCCTCTTGAGTGAAGCCAATAAAATAGGCCAATGGTGGTACTTGGGGTTACAATCTACCCTAGAGGAAAGGAAATGAGAGAAATAAGATCTACTTAATTGATCAGCATCCCAAAAGGATCCCCACACATGCTTGTAATGGATCTGTTTGTTTTCAAGAGTATTTGTTTTTTATTTTTTTAAACAATTTTTTAACATTTATTTATTTTTGAGACACAGAGACAGAGCATGAGCAGGAGAGGGGCAGAGAGAGGGAGACACAGAATCCGAAGCAGGCTCCAGGCTCTAAGCTGTCAGCACAGAGCCCGACGTGGGGCTCGAACTCACAGACCGTGAGATCATGACCTGAGCCGAAGTCGGCTGCTCAACTGACTGAGCCACCCAGGCGCCCCTGTTTTCAAGGATATTTAAATCCACTCACCTATCCGAAGAGAGTATGTGTCTTCCTAAACGGGCCAAGTCAGAGGAGTCATCTTGGAAGTCTGATCCTGAACAGGAGTTTTTATTTTTGGCCATATTATTCCAAATATATCTAGTCCAATGGCAGAGCTGTCCTCAGTGGGAGCAGGACAGTAGGGAGAGCAGCAAGTGTTTTCATGACAGCGTATCTAGACTCACTGGTAAGAGCCCATCAGACCTTCTCTAACTTATGCTTAGGATTCAGTCACCAGGCCCACTTTTTCATTCCCACCCAAGGATGAGCCCACTCAAGCTCTCTAATCATGCAAACCTGAAAAAGTTACAACAGTGAGTTCTGGTAAATTGGATGGCACGTGCTCAAAAGTGGACTTCGGAGTTGGTTTGATTTCAGAGAAAAGAACCCTCTGGTTACATATACTTGGGATATCTGGCCTTGAAACACTTTTATTTCTCATTTTAATTAAAAGAATGACCATTCTGGAGCCTACTTCAATTTCCCATGTGTTTAAGTCCTGGGTCAGTGATGGCAATTGGACAGTCTTCAGGAAGAGGCCCCTTTGGCTCCTCTGACCCCTGTCCCACCGCTTCTGATTTCATCTCACCCACTCTGTTGAATGCTGTACAGGCAACCATGTAGGTTTGTTATGTGTGGATCCCATGACCCACTGATGGGCTAATGGGAGATTTTACTAAACGTGTTCTTCTCTCAGTTGCCTCCATCCCCTCCCCCATTTCTTGGGTGTACTCTCTGGGGCATTATTGTAATTATCCAACTCAGAAGCTGCTGTCCCCAATTGTGGGAAAATTTTCAAAGGCCAAAGGTAAGTGTTAATGGACTAGCCTCTCAATATGGTAAATTATTGGGAGCTACTTCTCTGTGTGAGCTGGAGCAAGCAAGCAAGCAAGCCACATGCAAAATTCCAGACCATATATACTTCAAATCTAATGGGCCTAGTATTGCAAAAGAGGGTTATATTTCCCCATAAAGAACTCTAAGTACTTTAGTTCTCAAATTATCAACTCGATTAGTAAATATGTGGACAATTTCCATATATGTATTTTGGAGAATACAATTCAACAGAGTTGCCATAATTTTCCTTAACTTTGCAGTTTCCACAAGGATTCTGAAAGATTACACTAGGGACATGCAAGGTGTTAATTTCCAGTTAAGATTCTTCCTAAATGCAACTTGGCTGTTTATTTGAGGATTTTTTTCATTGGGTAGCAACGTAAGTGAGGCCTGGGTACACTGAAAGAATACCTTGGGAGAGCTGCAAGGCCTAAAATTCACAGTTATTGTAAAAGTGTGAAAGTTGCTTTGTCTTTAATAAGGGAACTGACACTTCATAAACAACTCATGTGTTTGACCTCTCATTCAAAAATCTTTTTAACTAGCTTTTAAGATATTTAAAATGGCCCAGACACTGTTTGACAGCTAATTATTAGCTATTAGTTCTATTTTTAAATAGTTTTTGTGGTCTATTAAAGTGGTATTTTATTTGAAAAGCTAATAAGCTATATCATGAAACCAATTACTAAAACACCCTTCAATGACTAAACTCTTTTGAGTGCATATAGCAATACAAAGTGCAGTTCTACTCTAGAAGGGTAGTAGGCATGATGATAAATGAGAGGTGACCTGGCTTTGTAGCAAGAACTTGGCATTGAGTGATGCAATTGGGTTAAAATATTGGTTCTGCTATGTTCTGGATGTATAACTTCAGGAGGTTTTCTTGGCGTTGGTTTTCTTGAGTATAAAATTAGAAATCTTTTTCTAATTCATTGTGTGGAGTAAATGAGACATCACATTTAAAGAGCCTAGCGTCTGGCATATAACAATGAAACATAAATGCTAACTACATTGTCAATGTTATTGTCTTTGATTTTAAGAACTTTAATCTAATGAGAAAACAAGTATGTGATTAATTATAAAATAAGACAAAATCAAATAAATGTTAATAAATAGAAGTCTACAAAGGTTTGAGGAGTGGCAAGGTATGTCCAATTAATTCCAACTCTTCCTAGAAACATCTTCCTCCAGATAGACACATGGTTATTCTCTTATGCCTCAAATCTTTGCTCAGATCCCATTTTTTATTTGTGAGGCCTTCTCTAACAATCCTAATTAAAAATTGTACCCACATCTACACTCCCTACCTCTGCCCTTTGATACAGTTTTCTCCATAGCACCAACCACTAAAATACTATATAACTTATTTATGCTACTTCCCATCTGTCTCCATGAGGATGAGGATTTTTGTCTGGATGCTCATGGCTGTGTGCCCAGCAGCCCGATCATCCTGAGGGACTGGCATGTAGGGGGACACAGTGAGCAAACCCTGCTGTGGTTCCTGCTGTCATGGCACTCACACACCAACTTAGAAGAGGAACAAAATCTCAGGAGTGAGACAGAGTGTGTGTAGAGTGAGTGAGCAGCACAGAAGTGGACGGTGTGTCTGGGGAAAAGGGTGGTGAAAAACTGGACTGGAGATGAGGTGGAAGGGATGTAATAGGGCAAAGGCTGAAAGGAATTGAGAGCCATGTAGGGGAGTTTATTCTGCAAGTAATAGGGGATACCAAAGGATTTGGGGAAACGGAATCATTCAACCTGAACTTATTTCAGAAGGACCAGTTTTCCAATGTGCAAAAGGTGAATGTGAAGGAACCAGACAGCCAGGTAAGGATGCGCGCTTTTACCTGGAGGCAGATCAGGGTGCATTTTCTCTGTCCTTCTTTTTCTCTATTCTGCTGTCCCTATCCTGTCTTTATTGTTGCCAGGGACTTGATCAACCTATGCTATTCTTTCTTCTCACTGGCCATCCTCTGCTCTATTGTGATTCCCATCATTGTATGTGTGCTTTAAACTTTTCATTTTGAGGGGCACCTGGGTGGCTCAGTCGGTTAAGCGTCCAACTTCAGCTCAGGTCATGATCTCACGGTTCGGGGGTTCAGGCACCACGTTGGACTCGGTGCTGACAGCTCGAGCCTGGAGCTGCTTCAAATTCTGTGTCTCCCTCTATTTCTGCCTCTCCCCCACTCGCACTCTCTCTCTCTCTCAAAAAAATGAGTAAACATTAAAAAAATTTAAACTTTTTATTTTGAAATAATTTAATTAAGAACACCTATGAGAAGTTTACAAAACAGTACAGAGAGGGCCCATGGGCCTTTTCACCCAGATTCTGCCATCACTGTGATGATGATGTGATCTTTTAGAAAGATCACAAGGAAAATATTTCATTCTTTGAAACACTGGCTTTGAGAAAAATCTTGACCCAAATAACTCTGAAAGAACCCAACATACATATGTAACCATAGTCTTCCCAGTGGTAGAGATAGCAGACAGGTTCCATCCTGGGTGAGCCAGAGCAAGGACATGGCACCCCATCTCTCCTGCTGAGAGCAGTGGGACACTAGGACAGGATGCAGGAGCAGAAGTTGGGGACTCAGAGGGGTATGTGAGACCTGACAGACTGAGGAAGAAACAATAGCTCAAAGTACCCCAGAACTGGTGGTGAGTTGAAATCTCCCTAATATGAACTCAGTGCAGACTCAAACCCAGAAATGGGTATTAGCTCCAGGAAAGGCCCTCTAGCTCTGGCCCCCAAAGCAGAAAAGGGGTCTTTAATGTTCAGAGAGTGTGTAGAAACCCTTAATTTATATTTTTAATTTTTTTCTCAATTTTCTAGTACTGCAGACCTCAAGCAATTTTGTGGCAGCAATGGGGGATGGCAGGAAATAAAAACTGGGAGGCAGGGAAATCTTCCTTTTCAATCACAAGAGTTTCAGTCCCCATAGGTGAACCCCATGACTTTTTTCTCTTTCTGGATTCTGACTGCTTAGCTCAGATATAAGCACAGTCAAATCAAGTGTGTAGGAATGTGGGGGTAAACGAAGCTCCAGCTTGCTTGAAGACTGGAGGAGTAGAGTCCCAGGGATCCAGAACAATTGACGATATTACTATGAGGCAGGAATTTGGGAAAGCAACCCCTTAAAATTGTTTCTGAACTCTTGGGTTTACCTCTGACCTGTACATGTATGGATTTGACTCTAAATGGATTCCAGAGTCTTTGAGTAGTGAAATATGGGACAGACCCCTGCCAAGGACCCAGACTGGCCACTGGTCAACTAGAGATGACCTTGGAATCAATGCACAGAAGCCTTGGGGAACCTGGAACTTCTGATCTGAACTCAACTGGGGCAATTGCCTTCTAAAACAAAAATAACATGTACCATAAGCTTAAACAACAGCCACAGTCTCAAAACATAATATTCATAATGTCAATCCAAATTTACTCACATACAAAAACAAAACAAAACAAAACAAAAAAAAGAGATATCTCAATGGCAATATTGAAATGAAATTGTTATTGGCATTATCAGAATGGTTATTGTAAATATTTTACAACAGGAGAAAAAATACAGAGTCTTAGCAAAGAAATGGAAGATATAAAGAAGAATCAAGTGGAAATGTTAAAAATAAAAAAATTGGGGGGTACCTGGGTGGCTCAGTTGGTTAAACGTCCAACTTCAGTTCAGGTTATGATCTCACAGTTCATGAGTTCGTGCCCTACATCAGGCTCTGTGGTGACATCTCAGAGCTTGGAACCTTCTTTGGATTCTGTGTCTCCCTTTTTCTCTCTTGTCCCTCCCTCGCTTATTCTCTCTCTCTCTTTCTCTCTCTCTCCCTCCCTCCCTCCCTCCCTCTCGGATTCTGTGTCTCCCTCTTTCTGTCTGTCCTTCTCCCACTTGTTCTCTCTCTCTCTCTCAAAAATAAATAAATAAATATTAAAAAAGAAATAAAAAATTTCAACAACCCAAATAAAAAAACTCATTGGATGGCTTCAGTAACAGAATAGAGATGACAGAGGAAATAGTAAATTTATAAACGAGCAATAGAAATAATTGGACAACTACAGACAGAGGTAAGATTGAGAAAGAAAGTGAATATAACTGTAGTCAGCTGAGAATGATAATAGATTGTAAGACTCATATCAACTGAGTCTCAGGAGAAGAGAAAAACATGGAGTAGAAAAATCTTTAAATAATGGCTGACAGCCTGGTTTAGTATTAGAAGGCAATCAATATATTCTATTTTATTAGCAATTTAAAGAAGGAAAAACACTTGATCATATCGATTGTGTAGAAAATGCATTTGCAAAACTTAACATGTATTTATGATAAAACTCTCAGCAAACTAGGAACAGAAAAGACTTTCCTCCACCTTATAAAAAACTATCTACAAACGTCTACAGCTATTTTATACAATGGTAAAAGATTGCTTCCTTTCTAAGATCAAGAACAAGGCAATGACGCTCTCTTTCACCATTGCCATTTAACCTTTCCTGGAAGTCCCAGCCAGTGCAATAAGTCAAGAAAAATAAATAAAAGGTACACATATTGTAAAGGAAGAAATAAAACTCCCCCTATTCAGAGATAACATGACTGTCTATGTAGAAAATCCAAAGGAATACACACATGCATGCACACACATGCATGAGGGTGTACACATGCAAATATACCATAGAACAAATAATTGAATTTACTAACATTGTAGAATATAAGCGCAACACACAAAAATCATATTTTTTGATACTAGCAATGAAAAATTAGAAACTGAAATTAAAAAAAAAAACAGTACCATTTATAATAGCTCAAAAAAACCCTACATATAAATCTAACAAACATATATAGGATTTATAGTCTAAAAACTACAAAATGTGGATGAAAGAAATCAAAGAAGTCCTGCATAAATGTAAAGTATGGCTATGCTGACTTCGTGGATTGTAAGGCAAAACATAGGACTGATTTACAGATTTAACATAATTTTAATCAAAATCCCAGCAGGAAATTTTATAAAGAGACATAAGCTAATGCTCCTATTTATATGGAAAGGCAAAGGTAATAGAATAGTTGAAACACTTTTGAAAAAGAAATATAAGATTGGAAAGATCATGCTGATTTTAAGACTCACCACAAAGCTCTACTAAACAAGATGGCAAAGTATGGGCAGAGGAATAGACATGTTGACCAATGGAATGGAATCAGCATCAGGAAATAGCTTCCCATAGATACATTTAGTTGGTTTTTGATGAAGGCACAAAGTCAATTCAATGGAGGAGGAAGGAGAAGCATTTCAACAAATGGTGTTGAAACAACTGGTCTCCCACATGTACACAAAGAACTCTCTCCCAAATCTCACATTCCATATGAAAATCCACTCAAAACGAGTTGTAGACCTGAAGTGTAAAACTTTTAAGAGACCATCTAGGAGAAAACTTTCATGACCTTCATACAAAGGTTCTTAGACATGTCACCTGAAATATCACCCATGCAAGAAAAAAAATGATAAGTTGGACTTCATCAAGATGAAAAACTTTTGCTCTGCAAAGGAAACTGACAAAAGGATAAAAAGTCAAGCACAGACTAGAGCAGAATATGTGCAAATCTCCTCTCTGACAAAGGATTTATTCTCGTAATATATAACGAACTCTTGAAATTCCACTGTAAGAAATCAAATAACTCCATTTAGAAATAGGCCAAAGAACTGAATGAACATTTCACCAAAGAGAAGACACAGATAGAGAAGAATAACAAAAAACTGAACATCATTGGTCACTGGGTAAATGAAAACTGAAATGATAGGGATCTATCAATCCATACCTATGAGAATCATGAAAATAATAATAATAATAAAATACCATTGCTGGTGGAAATGCAAAATGGTTCAGTGCTCTGGAAAACAGTTCAGCAGGTTCTTGTAAAGCTAAACATACAGTCACCATCTGAACCAGCAAATCCCACTTCTCTATGTTTACCCTGGAAAAATTTCAACTATGTTCACAAAAACCCTGGTTCTCAGATGTTTATAGCAGCTCTAGCTATAACTGCCCCAAATGGGAAGCAACTGAAGTGGCCTTGCACAGGTGACTGGAAAGCAAACTGTGGTCCATCTCTAGAATGGGTAGCACTGAGCAATACAGAGAGACAAATGCCACACACAACTTGGATGAATCTCAAATTAATTTTGCTGAGTGAACAGAAGCCAGTTTCAAAAGATTAGGTTCTGTGTGATGCCATTTCTATGGCACTCTTGAAAGAGATAAAGCTAACATGACAGGAAACAGAGCAGTGGCTGCCAGCAGATGGGGTGGGACAGGGCAAGACCATCAAACAGAGCAGGGGGGCAGACTGATGGTGGGGAACGAAGTGGTTCTCTTCTCTAAGAGTGGTAATAGTAACATAAATCTATGCATGTTGGGATACCTGGGTGGCTCAGTCGGTTAAGTGTCTGACTCTTGATTTCAGCTTAGGTCATGATCCTACAGTTTGTGGGTTCAGGACCCGCATTGTTCTCTGCACTGACAGTGCAGAGCCTGCTTGGGGTTTCTCTCTCTGGCCCTCTCTCTCTGGCCCTCCCCCAGTCTCTCTCCGTCTCTCTCAGTATCTCTTAAAATAAACAAACTTAAAAAAATAAATCTATGTATGTGCTAAAATTCTTAGAACTGCACCCCAAAAGATCAATTTTTCAGTATTTTCATTTAAAAGATAAACTCAAGGAAGAAAAAAAGCTGACAATTCTCATCTCCTATTTAAGGCTTTCTAGATACTAAGTGCAACATCAGTGCCAATTACCAAGGCTGCAATGACAAAGGGGATTTTTTTCAACTGTTTGTTTGTTTCTACAACTGTTTTTGAGCCTCTGCTACACACAGGTCACTCCACCAAGCATTTGACATCACAGCTTCTAATGCGCATAATCACCCGAGAAGGTGGGTTAGGCGCGATGTACAGAAAAAACTGAGGTTAAGGGAAGAAAATAATCTGTCCTATGTGTGTCACAGCCAGTAAGTGGCTGGGTCTGGATTTGGTCCCCGCTCTCACCGCCAACTTCATTCTGAACCTGCCTCTCTGCACTGCTGCTCCCTTCAGAGCAACGGAAATGCAGGGAGAGGATGCGACTATTAGGAGGTGACAATCGCACTGTGACGTATATATGTCATAAACATGTGCTAAGCATATTTTATTCTGAACTCTGAGTTTGTTTCACATTCTGGGAGCTTCAGCAAAAGTTAAAAATTGCACTGTTGCTACTGCCCTATGGCCATTTTCTCAGAACCCTTGAAGAGTGCTTCTTAATTTTCACTAGGATTGAGTAGTTACCTCCACCAGTCCCACAAATGTGCAGTAATCCACATTGTTTCCTAAGTGAATTAAGGGATAACAGTGACTTATGATACTTAGCCAAGTATTACCTAATTCCATAAACAGTGGTTTATACATTTGAAGCCAAGGGTAATCATTTAAAAATTCTCTCACACATTTATTTGTTCTGAGAAATTATAACAGGCTCTTCCGACCTTTAACCCCTCCAAACACACACACACAAACACACATACACACATGCCACAAAGATTTTGAAAATACACAAAATAAATTCATTTTAGAGCCTGAGACAGAAATTGCACACCTTTCATGTAACAAATGATATCTACATGTAAGGCTTGATGATGAATTCTGCCTTCTTGTGTAGGAATTATTACCACCTATTTTACTGGCTGCTATGTTGGGAGCCATTTTGGGCTCGCAGGTTGAGACCCCTCCCTGTGTGAAAAAGGTTGAAGCAAAGCTCCTATCAGCCAAACTCGTGCCTAGTCTTACCTCCTTCTAAATAATCTTTCAGGCCTGGATTTCTTGAACTGCTCTTGTTGGCCTAAGGGATATAATGCTCTTTGGTTTTATGGCATATGGAAAAGGGGACCTGGAGTTCAATGTCTTGATGGGTAAAATCTGAATGAGAGTAACCTGGCCAGAAGTAACCTCAAAGTTGCCTCTTGGGGATAGGTTACACAAATTGATCATATAGAATAGCAGTTATGAGTTGGCTAGAAATTAGTAATCAGTAGGCCCCAAGACTCCTTGAACCAAACTAAATTTTCCCTGCAGGTATTGCATTGTGTTAATCATTCCCTCAGCCCCACCATAAAACCTCAACGCACATCTCTGTAAAGCTTCTCTCAGTATTTGATTAACAGACTGATAGGAAAGACTGTAAAGAGACTTAGGACCTTCCCCAGAGGTTAGCCTAGCCCAAAAGTTAGAAGCACTGTTTATAGATAAGGTATAAACAGTAAGCCAAACAAAAGTAGCTACACATATCTTCACTGATCAACAACAAATATTGAGCACCTTCCTGAGGTTAACATTTCACAAATCCTTCTGTAATTCTCATTCCCACACTCCCTTATAATAAAAAGACAATAACAAAATACTCTTGCAAAAGCTACCATAAAAGAATAGATAGACATGAGCCCTTATGATTATGGATAGAATGACTCCTAATCTACCTATAGTGACTAACACAGGTCTTGAGGCAACAATGTATGTTGTTAAGAATGCCTTGTCACTGATGTAATGTCACTCACTACCTTTAAAAATAAAGACACTGAGACCAGCAGGGCAGAGATGGCAGAGATGCCAGAATTGCCGGGGCTGCCTGCTTGGTCATCAGACTCCATCTCTCTCGTGGCTCTCTCACTTCATTTCACCTGACCATCCGTCCTTCGTGGACCCCTAGATTCGCCGGAACAAAGACCCCAGCACTGCTAGGTGGTTTTTCTTCACTAAAAACTTTGGCCTAAAGTATTTTTGTCTCAGTGAAGATAGAGATAAGAAATGTTCAGGTCCCCAATAAATGTGTTTTCTTGAATGTTCTATTATTTCTGCTCTATGGAATATAGTTCCTTTAAAAAAGTGATCTCTGATAAATTTTAACCCACTATCTTTAAGCTTTAATCCAAAGCAAAGCTGAGCTAATAATGCCTTTTGCACTATTATTATAGAGAGTTGAGTAATCTATTCCATACTCAAAGTAAGCCAAGAATAACAGAAAATAATTTCATCAACACCCTTCGCCATTTTTTTTAAGAGTCCAGGTACCACCATTGTCAGGTAACAAACTTTTATCTTTTGTCACTGGGTTGGAAGGTAGTTATGCCAAGAGAGTGGCATGGGATGAGGAGGCCAGCTTACCTTCCAGCAGGTCTCTGGCCAGACCAGGTTCTGCCCCTGTGGACCGAACAAAGTCTGACAGGACTGCGTCCATATCAAGAGTCATAGGATCATGTAGAAGGGCTGCCCAACACTCAGCCGAGGTGGGGTTTGGAAGCAGGCTAGAAACCATCCATCTGCAAGAAAGAAGAGGGATGTCACAGTGCTGTAAATGTGGATGTAAGTGACAAAAGTGCATGTGAGTGAGAACACACACAGAGAATGGAGAGAAGCCATTTCTGTCTGTTTGGGATAACCACTACATTCTTCATGTAAGTCACTGAATAAAACTCAAACTCAAGTTTCATCCCTCTGAGTGCACCCTATGAGAGAAGGGGGGCATTATGAACTACAGTGTTTCTAACCTTATGTTCTATCACCTCCAATGACAGCTGGTTGAAAAGAAGATAGACTAGATTCTTTAAAAAAAATCGAATACCTGAGCTCCTGGGTGGCTCAGTTGGTTGAGCGTCCGACTCTGGCTCAGGTTATGATCTCACAGTTTTGGGAGTTCGAGCTCCCCGTCAGGCTCTATGTTGGCGGCATGGAGCCTGCTTGGGATTCTCTCTCTCTCCCTCTCTCTCTGCCCCTCCCCAACTCATGCTCTCTCCATCTCTCTCAAAATAAACAAATAAAAACTTAAAAAAAAATCAAACACCTGAATACACGTTGATCAATTTGGAGTTACTCTGGATTTCTAATCTTCTTCCAAGTTACCCAAACATGTAACACTTCCAAAATGTAACTGTGTCACCCACCATATCCCAATTACAGACTTTATCAGTGTGCCAACCCACCCCCTCAGCTCTCACCCTTCACTTGGTTCTTAGGAAGGAGTCCACACAATCCAGAGTTGACTGAAATACCAAACTTCCTGAAATGTCTGCTAAGATATCTGTCATCTCTCCAAGAACCATCATAGTCACAGTAACAGCCAAACAAAATTCATAAAGATGCTAGATTTCCCACTTAGGATAATCCCAGTAAGAAATGTACAACAGGCATCCTGCAGCTTGACCACAGGAGGCACCAGCCAATTGCTGGAACAAAGCAACCAGCACACAGCATGTGAGGCTCACACTGGTGAACCAGTGCTGGGCCATGGGTGGATACCTGGTCATGGCTGATAAAGTGGAAATGCATACATTCCTGTGTGTGCATACATAAGGGGTGGGCAAGTTATGGCCCATGGGCCATATGTGATGCCCATCTGTTTTTGTAAATAAAATTGTATTGGAACACAACCACATCCATTCATTTACATATTGTCTCTGGTTGCTTTTGCATATGGCTAACTTGAGCAGTTAACACAGAGTCCACAAGGCCCACAAAGCTAAAAACATTTACTGTCTTATTGCAGAAAGTTTGATGAGCCCACTATAGATGTTATACTGACATAAAAGGCCATGGAAAATTTTAAACTGGCATAAAGTAAGCACACAGTTAAGTATGCTATTAATTTTACCTGTTGTGGGGTTCAAATCCCATGCTATTGCTGACTGTCCTTTTTCCTTCTTTCTAGATAACCACTTGGACGCTCTGCTCTGTGGGTCAGATTCTCTGACAACTGCTGCTGCTTTAGAGCCAGGCGCGCTGGCCTAATCTGAGCCCCAGACCTGCCACTCTGGCAAGCTGTGACATGCTGTCTAACCTCTCTGAGCCCCTCTGTGCATCTGTAAGGGGGAGTAAGCTCATCTATGGTTCAAAACCATTAGGATGGGGGATCAGGCAGGGAGGTGTGCGACCTCAGAGATGTTCACTGTTTTTACACCACCTTGCACATGGCTCTTAATTTGGTGAAATTTTTGGTTGGTGTGCTAGAAAGTAAGAAAACTATTTGACCTGATGTATATGGTACCAATTAGGAGATTGCCTTCTTCCTTCTCTCCACGTACTAGAGCCTTGGCTGGTAGAGCTCTTCTTTTGTCACTTGCACCTGGAGGACAAATCAGAGAATAAGAGCACATTATTCTCCTTACTTGCAGACAGAGCTGAAGGCTTTACTTCTTGTCACATGAGCCTGCATCTAAGGCATGGTCGACTGTCTGTGGCCCACTGCTGCCCCACTGGGCCCCACAGGCACCTGCCTATCAGCCAACCATCAGCTCCTGTATCCATATGGCTTCTGCAAGGGAAGGAGTATCTCAACTTACTTCATTTTGGCAGGTATCTATATTTCAAGAATATCCCTTTCACAGTACAGAGCTGTTTTAAATCCTACTACTAATACCCTCTTAATACATTTAACCTTAGCTGGTTTTTTATTGTGAAAACATACGTAACATGAAATTTACCATTTAAACCTTTTTGAAGAGTACAGTTCAGGGCATTAACATTCATGCTGCTGTGCAAATATCACCACCATTATCTCCAGAACATTTTCATCTTCCCCTGTACCCATTAAATATGAGCTCCCCCTTCCTCCCCCATCCTCAGCCCTGGGCAACCACTGTCCTACTTCGGTTTCTGAATTTGACAACTCTAGGTAATGTCATATAAGCGGATCCTACAATATTTGTCCTTTCCTGATTGGTTTATTTTGCTCAAGCGTAATGGCGCCAAGGTTCATCTGTGTTGTGAAGGTGTCAGAATTTCATTCCTTTTTAAGGCTTGTCTTGGTCTGTCTGGGCTGCTGGAACAAAATACCACAGACTGGATGGTGTAAACTACAGACATTTATTTCTCACTGTTCTGGAGGCTGGGAAGTTCAAGATTAAGGTGTCGACAGAGCCGGTGCCTGGTGAGGGCCCATTGCTTACTTCTTGCTGTGTTCTCACAGTATTGAGAGAATGAACTCTAGTCTCTTTCTCCTTCTTGTAAGGACACTAATACCATCATGAGGCTCCATCCTCATGACTTCATCTAGACCTCATTACCTCCTTAAGGCCCCACCTCCTAATATACCACATTGGGGGTTAGGGCTTCAATATATGAATTTGGGGGGGACACGCAGATGCAGTTCACAACAAGGTTGAATAATAGTCGATTGTATGGATACACCACATTTTATTTATCTGTTCATCTGTAGCTGGATGCTTGTGTGGCCTCCACCTTTCGGTTATTGGGAGTAATTCATTCAAAATCATTTTACACTCACACAGGTCACCATGCTGTGACCATGACAAGCTTTCACCAGTGTTAGAGTGCAGATTCATGCCTGCTACCTCCTCCTCTGTACCTTGTTCTCCATGCACAGATTAAAGAGTGGGTTTAAACTACATTGTTTTTGACCACATTCAAAAATAACCATTTGCATGGCAAAAAGTTACTCTGCCTATCCCCTTGAAGACTTCTTTTTAAACCTAATGCCACCCCCACACACCCCACTGCCACCAAGGCCTCATATTCAGGCACTGTGAGAACATGGGAGGATGGGCCATGGGGATACAGGCTCCTGGCCACCTTGGCCACCCTCACCCTGCTGCCCCATGCCACCTCTTCAAGTGCACTGCTGAGCCCCTCGATCTACCTTTCATGGGCCCACATACCCACACTGCCTAGTACTATTGGTGTGAGGTTCAGGGGGGCCACGTCCTGGCGCTGCAATCCTTCTCATTCCTGTGCATCTTGGCTGTGGGACAGAATTCCTCTGAGGGTCTTACTGTGGGAAGGGTGGTGTGTCAAGCTATTCTCGCTCTGACTTTGTCTTAGGAGAGGCAGGGCAGCATGGGAATAGAAGTTTGGCTCTGGATTCAGCCTCTTGATGCCACAGTGGTCCCATCACTACTGCCTGTATGGCCTTGGGCATGTACTCAGTCTTTGACCTAGTGAATAAGGACCTGTCTGTTGTAATAGCTCAGGGTTGGACTAACTCAGAAGAGAGAAAAGAGCAGTTTTCTGACTGTTACATGAAAACTGATAAGAAATGAAACTCATTTTACTTTTGCCATCTTATTTCTAAGTGTGCATGTGTCTGCCACTCTTTGACTTCTGAGCAGCCTCATGAGACAGACCATGGTAGGTGCACAATGGAGGGAGTGCACAGTTGGGGGGCAGCATTGTCTCCCAGAGGGCTTCAGAGACCAGTGTTTTTTTCTAAGTTTATTTTTATTTATTTTTGAGAGAGAGATAGTGAGCAGGGGAGGGGCAGAGAGAGACGCGGACAGACTCTCTAGCAAGCTCTGTGCTGTCAGCACAGAATCCAATGTAGGACTCGAATTCACAAAGTGTGAGATCATGACCTGAGCAGAAATCAAGAGTTGGATGCTTAACTGACTGAGCCACCAAAGCAGCCCTAGAGATGGGTCTTAACAGGCCCTGTGGGGGACGGCCCGGTGCCAGCTATCTTCCTGGGGCCACCTGTGTCCCTCCAGGGTGGGCTGCAGCCTCGGTGCTGGCTGGTCACAGACCAGCAGGACAGTGGCAACTATCTGAAGACCAGATTCCTGCCTAGGCATTTTTCTAAAAACCATTTTGTTGAACATCCTCTGCATTGAATAGGTATTTTTATTATTCCTCTTTATGAGTGAGGTGATGGAGGTTTGGAGAAGGGAAGAGCTGGGGGCTGGGGGTCACTGCAGAGATGTGCCTGGTTTCCACATGCGGTCCTCTTCCTCTTGCTCCGAGAGCGGTCAGTGGCCATTCACCTTCCCTTCAGGCAGCAAGGCTGGGCTGACCATGGGTCCCAGAGGCCCTTCCCATGCTGATTTCTCTGTCCCACAGCAGCCTGGCCCAGCCTGCCCCTCTTCCAGCCTCTGGATCCCTGCCTCCCTGAGGTCACACTCTTCCAGCCTATGGATCCCTGTGACTCCCTGAGGTCACACTCTTGGGGGAGCTCTCTTTGCTGGCTCTCACTGAGAATGTTCATCACGTGATTCCCTTCAGAGTCCTGCCTCACTGTGACAAGGCTGTGTGCCTGACCCCTGTCCAACCCCCCAGTCATGCTCTGTCCCAGCAGTGTCCCCTTAATTCCTGTGACAGTATAAACTATCATGCCACGCCTCCAACAGACTAGAGGGGACAAAAGCAACTGCCACAGGTCTTTTTAATATGCAGATCTCTGTGGCTCTCTGCCTCTGTGTCTCTTTGTCTCTGACATGCGTACATACATGTGTACACATGTGCGAAAGCACACACGGACACAGGAACACATGTCAGATGTGGAGGGCTGCGGAAGGGGCTCATGGAATCACAGGAGGCGATTCTGACAGGAGGTGGTCCTATTCCATACTTTGGGAAATATTGCCAAAACTGGAATATTGCTTAAATGCCCTATCTACATAGTTCATTACACATTAGACTTGTGTTCTTTATTAAATGGAAAGGTTAATGCCAAGTTTAAATTATAAGCTCCTACAGGCTTAAATAACCAAATGAAGCAAAGACTACCCAACTTCCTAGAAAGAACTCCATACATTTATTTGAAAGAACTTCATTTTGGAGCACCTGGGTGGCTCAGTGGGTTAAGCATCCGACTTTGGCTGAGGTAATGATCTCTTAGTTTGTGAGTTCGAGCCCCGTATTGGGCTCTGTGCTGACAGCTTTGAGCCTAGAGCCTGCTTAGGATTGATTTCTGTGTCTCCCTCTCCCTCTGCCCCTCTCCCACTCACTCTGTCTCTTTCTTTTTCAAAAATAAGTAAACAAAAAAAAATAAAAGCATTTTGTTTTGAATAAGTTAATTAAATATGGGCATGAGTATGCGACTTTGTTCCCTTCCCATCAAGGGGGCTGAGGGAGGAAGGACCCTCCTCCTTAGCTCTGCCCCATCCTAAGTGCCCTCCCTGACAGGGCTGATGGTGGATGCATAACAATGGGGAATGGTCGCTCTATCAGGCACAGCGGGGTTTACAGGAGTTTAAGTGAATCATGGTGTCTGTGAAAGAGCTCTGTAAACAATTATGGGCTGTACAGATATTTACGATCATCCTCTTGTTACTGGGGGTCAGAGCCAGGGCCTCTGGAACAGTGACTCTCAAACAGTGATTCCTCAGAAGGGCAGCCACAGGTTCCCCTGGAAGCTTGATAGAAATGCCCTTTCTCAGGCCCCACCCCAGACAGGCTGAATCAGAATCTCTGGGGGTGGGCCCTGCCAACTGGTCTGACAAGTCTATCCAGGGATTCTACCGCATGCTGAAGTCCCAGAACCACTGCTCTCAGAGATGTGAATTTAGCTTCCTAATCAGCATTTCTAAAAGAGGCAAAAATAAGGATACAACATTAGAACAAACATGGTGACATTTTTTCCCCTTTATAACTGTCTTTTCTTTTGTTGATTTCTGCCTTCCCATTTCCATAACCAAATTTTATTCCCTTCCTTCTTCAGCTGAAACACAGAATTGGCCCATTTTCAGAACTCACACCTCAGATCAATGAACTTCCTGTTCTACCCACTGGCTCCTGAGACCTCCATCCAGCCCCTGCTGAGGCTAGCCCTCCTTCCCAGTTGCATTCACAGCCCCCATTCACCACTCGGAAATGTCCTTTCTGGCCATGTTAACCCTGCTGCACAGGCTCACACGGAGCTTCTCTCTCCCTGCAAAGCCCCCGGCCTGCCTCCAGCACTCTGTTTTGGAATCACAGTGTTCATGCTACAGTGGTGTTCCTGACTTCAATGCCACATTCAGTTCAGTAACTGAGGTGCCTGATTTCATTTATCATTCAACCAATGAACATTCATTAAATTGCTATTCTCTTTAGTTGCTATTCTAGTGAGTGCGTGAGTCTCAAACACTAGGAACCATGAGCTCCTTGGGCTCCCCCAGGAGCTTCCCAGCAAGCAGAGAGAGATGCACAAACAGGTACAGGCCTTAGAGACTGCTGGATTTGGGCCATTGTGCAGTGAAGGGATTGATCTAACTAGAGAGAGCAAGATTTCAGGAAAGAGGTGTGGCCAGGATAAAGACTAAAATTGCATCAGGATCTATTTTTCATTAACTTCATTTCAGTGGAGCCTAAGTAAAGCATGTCTCTACTGGATTTGTCAGCAGATGTTATAACCAGAGACTGGAAGGCGGCAAGATGGAATGGATGAAGACCCAGACTGGGAGATGGAGGTGGAGGCTGGCAGTCTGACCACTGGGGACAGACAGAGGAAGACCCTGGGAAGAATGAGTGCCTGAGGGTTATTCTCCACCCCAGAGCAGCAAACAAGCTAGTCAATGCCTTGCATGTAATTGTCTGTAATGTATGTTTATTCCAACAGAGGGCCTGCTATATGAGTGCTTGAATCAACTTCTTTCTCCTTTTGACTCTCCAGGCTTCAGAGTGCCTGGTACCCAGCAGGGCCAGGACTAGAGTAAGGAAGGTGAGACATTTGCCACAGATGCAAAACTTAAAGGGCTGCAAAGATCTCAGAAATCAAGTGCTACATCAAAAAAATCAGGGCACCTGGGTGGCTCAGTTGGTTAAGCAGCCGACTTCAGCTCAGGTCATGATCTCACGGTCTGTAAGTTCGAGCCCCACGTTGGGCTCTGTGCTGATGGCTCATCAGAGCCTGGAGCCTGCTTCAGTTTCTGTGTCTCCCTCTCTCTCTGCCCTTCCCCTGCTTACGCTCTGTCTCTATGTCTCTCAAAAATAAATAAATGTTAAAAAAAATCAAATTTGGGGCACCTGGGTGGCCCAGTTAGTTAAGCTCAGGTCATGATCTCATGGTTCATGGTTCAAGCCCTGCATTGGGCTCTGTGCTATCATCTCAGAGTCTGGAGCCTGCTTTGATTCTGTGTCTCCTTCTCGCTGCCTCTTCCCTGCTCATGTTCTGTCTATCTCTGTCTCTCTCAACAATAAACATTAAAAAAAAAAATCAAACTTACTGCAAAAATATTCTCAAACATTTTTTTTCTTTTTTTAAAATGTTTATTGTTAAGAGAGAGACAGACAGATTGTAAGTGGAGGAGGGTCAGAGAGAGGAAGACACAGAATCCAAAGCAGCCTCCAGGCTGAGCTGTCAGCATACGGCCTGACAGGGGGCTTGAACCTACAAACCATGAGATCATGACCTGAGCTGAAGTCAGATGCTTAACCCACTGAGCCACTCAGACATCCTGACGAACAAAACTTTAAATGAAGGCAGGATCAGCATGGCTAACTCTTCCTTTGCCTCAGGCACCGAATGGTGGGCAATCATGGGCACAAAGCCAGAGTTTGCTATCTGAGGACTGGTATCTCTGAAAAGACTCCTTAAAACATAACTATAGTACCATTGTCATACTCCAAATTAACAGTCCCTCCTGAATGTCATTATTATCCAGACAATGTTCAAATTTCCAATGACCTCCAATGCTATACCTGCATATATTTTTAATTTTTTAGTTTGTTTGAACCAAAATTCAAATAAGGTCCATTCATTATTATCTGGCTGATAGGTTTTTGTTTATTTATTTATTTTTAATTTATAGGTTTTGCCTTCATCTTCGTTTTTCTTCAGTTTGTTGAAAAAGCTTGATCAAACTATTAAAATGGTTTATATATAGTTTTCTATCTTTTCCTTAATGCTTATGGATTTTGAGTCTTAATTTAAATTTTTTTCCTCATTGCCAGATTATAGAGGAATTCTCCCATATTTTCTTCTACTAATTGAAAGGTTTTATTTTTTATATTTAAAATTCTGATTCAGTTGGAATTGATCCTGGTGAATCAAGTGAGGAATAGATCCAATTTTATCATTTTCCCTATGTCTGTCTAGTTATTCTAACACCGCTTATGGAAAAGCCCATCAGTGAGTAAGCCCCACCGATTTCAGATGCCTACCTTAATTGTATGCTAAATTTGCATATGCAATTGGATCTATTTCTGTAATTTTTGTTAGATATATGCCTAGGTATTCATAAAAGGTATCTTTTTTCCCATTATGTGTGTTAACTGGTTATCATATTTATAAACAAAGCTATTGATTTGTGGGTTTTAATTTATATCATGCTATTTTATAAAATCCTAATGTTTATAGAAATTTTTCCATAGCTTTTTTTTCTAGACATACAATCATATCAAATGAAAAGAGATTGTGTTACCCTCTTAATTTTTAATTCTTAAGTCTTGTTTCCTCTTGCCTAATTGAGTTGGCTAATTCAATATAATAGTAAATATTAATAGAGCCAATGGGATCTTTGCTTTGCTCCAAGTTCAGTGGGAATAATTTTGGTATTTCCACACTAAGACGGTGGCTCCTAGGATTTGAACTATACACACATGCTCAAATATCTATATATATGTTTAGAAAGCATCCATATACCTTAATAAGTGGTCTTGTCATGAGTGGATATTGACCTTCACTTGCTTTTTTGTTAAGCTCTATTAATATGATGAATTCTATTCATGGACTTAAATGTTGAACTTTACTCATATTTCTGGAATAAATCTCTTCTTAATGTTTATTTATTTTGAGGGGGGATACAGACCATGTGTGATGGGAGGGGCAGGAAGAGAGGGAGAGAGAGAATCCCAAGCAGACTACATACTTACCCTGGAGCCTGACATGGGGCTTGATCTCATGACCGTGAGATCTGGACCTAAGCTGAAATCAAGAGTTGCATGCTTAATTGACTGGCCCCACACTGGCACCCCTGAAATAAATCTTTAATCATCCATTGGTATTTCTTTTTTATGGTGCTTTGATTCAGTGTGCTAATTTTTATTTAAAATTCCTACATTGATACTAATGCATTAGGCTGATACATGGTTTTTATTTTTATGTGCAATCTTTGTCAGCTTTATAGTTAACATTATATATATAAAACAAAATTAGAAGTTTTTTTTCCTTCTCAATTCTCTTGCAATAACCTAAGTATCATTGGGTAGACATTCCTTCTGTTCTTGAGGCTTCTTTTGGGATAAAGTCTTTTATAACCTTCTCTATTTTTTATGTTAATAACTCTGTTTTGAGTTTCTATTAATTCTGTTAGATTGTATTTTCATACAGATTTATCCATTTTATCTTGGGTTTCAAATTTATTTGAATGGAGTGGGACAATGGAAGCCATTCTTTCCATGAGTCTAAATCCTGTCTATGTCTAAATAAGAAAAATAACTACTACTTGTCGGGTGCCCACAATGACATTGACTGTATTAAATATTTTGTGAGTGAGTTAACTGTAATACAGAAAACAATTCCACAAGGCAAAAAGCTTTGTTCTCTTTTACTGAAGACCAGAGAGCCCAGTGGCAGACTTAGGATTCTCACACAGATCCACTTTGATCCAAAGGTCACCATTCACCTTCCCTTTGTAATAATGGTACAGGGGTCTTCAAAGTTTCTCAAGTCAAAATGTCTGGAACCTTTGAAATATACTATGTGGCACAGATGCATGATCAGAGCAAAACATTTCCTTAGTTGACACTCCATTATACCTTTTAATGATTTTTTCACAGTATGGAAAAATGGAGGAAAAGTTTCTCTTAAAATTTATAAATAAATATTTATAAATATTTATTTATTTATTTTTGAGAGTGAGAGAGAGAGAGAGAGAGAGAGAGAGAGAGAGAGCAGAAGCAGGGGAGGGGCAGACAGAGAGAGGGAGACAGAAGATATGAAGCAGGCTCTGTGCTGACAGCAGAGAGCCCAACGTGGGGTCTGAACTCATGAACCACAAGATCATGACCTGAGCCGAAGTTGGATGCTTAATCAACTGAGCTGCCCAGGTGCCCCTACGATTTATATTTTGTGGAATAGTAGTGAGTGTAGGATCTACTGAGGTTTTCTCTTATGTGCACTGAAATGATATATTCATCAGTGAAATATCTAATTCTTCAGGGTTCTTAATATAAGAGCAGGTATACAGCTGTTACCATGTTCAAGGCTTATGATCCCCAAAGATTTAGAGACTGTTCTTTCCATGCCACTTCCTGCCTTAAACTCACATTAAAGACTAGGCAATTCTTAATGAATTCACAAGGAATAATAACACTAATTTTGACGATAATATTTGTACATGGAAATTAAATTTTAAGGCCATGAGACAAACCCTTATTGGGACTTGTAGACAGCAGCTCCATCCTTACAACTGTGTAACGTGCCCACACCCTAGAATGATCACCTTCCAAGGGAACTTGGATGTCAGAGGCATTATCTCATCCCGGAAAATCTGCAGCAGACTTTCCTGCACAAGTCCAAGCCTCTAGCAGTGGAATGCCTGTAAGACTCCGTCGCTTTGCAGGATTTATGTTTTTATTCTCCAGGCTCACAAATAGAGCTGTTACACTAGAATAAAATATGAGTCTGACCAGACCAATGTGCCATCAACAAGGATTTAAAAGGATTCAAACAACTCACTAATCAGGTTTATATTTCTACTATTTATTTCATCATTTTATTTGACTCTTCTTCTGGGAAAAGACATATTTTCTATTAGGTTAAATGAGCCTAAAGGGTCAAGCCCTTTCCATGCCCCTCCCCTTGTCATTATGATAGGAGAGAAACCCTTTGAACACTGTGTGTAGGTCCTGGGCTGCTACTTCTGTCTATTTGTCTCCCTTTCTCTCTTAGAGGGCTTCCCCAGAGGGCAAAATTCATATTTTATTTGTCTTAATATCACCATAAGTTGGAGTATACCAGAATATTAAAGCCAAGTTCCTACTCTATTTTGATGGGTAGACATGAAAATAATCATAATCCATCTCTGACTGAGATAAATACTATTGTTTATAAGCAAAATTATTAGAAAACTATAGAGGAACAGTTCTTTCTGACCAACAAAATGAAGAAGGGCAAAGATAAGATGAATTTTTCAAAAGGATTAGGAAGACTGAAAAGACATTTCCTGCTGGATGAGCACCATGAGCAGAGACCAAGAGGCACAAACACATTTGTACATCCAGGGGCATGAGAGAGAGTGGGCACAGAGACTATAGGTAAAGGTTAGGGTCAGACCCTGTGGGCTGTCAGGATAAGGAGCTGAACTCTAACATGAAGGCAGTGGGAAGCCCCTAGAAGTTTCTGAGGAGAGAATAGACATGTGCTTTAGGAAAACAAAGACACAAAAATGTGGTAACAAAGTGGAAAAATGGATCAAAAGCATATAAAGAAATGGGAAAGTACCCATTCATTTTTTTAGATGTTGCCCACCTTATACCCATTCCTCTATTCCTGTTAGAACCTTGGTTTATCCTCTAGCAGGATACAAGAACCCTTGATTTTCAGAGAAAACTGAATTCCTAGCACCAGGGGATGAATCAAAATGTGTCAAAGCCAGTCATTATTAATGTTTTCCCTTGACCTGGGATTCACCAGTCTCGATGTAGCCATAATGAACGATTCCATCTGTGTGATGGAAACAGAAGTCAACTGCACTGAGTTTATGAGTTTATGGTTGGGTTTATGCTTACCCAATAGAAAGGGACAGAAGGGACAGGCTTAACTGCAACAGTCCTTTCTTACTTTGCCTTTCCTCCTCCCTTCTTAAGAAAGGAAATAACATCTGAAAGTATACCCATCATCTTGGGACTATGAGGTAGAAAGCCAGAGGACAAGACCTAACATGTAAAGATGGTAGAAAGCTTATCCCTGATGAAATCAGTGCACATTTGCCCCAGCCCTAGACCATCCCTCTAGACTTCTGATTATTCTTCTCATATAAATACCTATTTGTTCAAGCCAAATAAATAATTTTATACTTGTAGCTAAACTTACTCCTAGCTGCTACATGAAGGTAGAATAATTCAGATGTCAGAATTAGAAAAGAAGTAACCAAAAAGAGAAATAACAGGTCAATGTTATTTATAAACATATATGTAAATTTTAAAATAGAATCCAAACTGTACCAAAAGACATAAAAAGACAAAGAAGGGGCCTAGAGCTGCAGCACCATCAAGGGTGTTGGATAATGGAGATGAAGGATAAATGGAGATTCAGGTGGAAGGAGAATTGTCTGTGAGAATTTCTGGAGCTGCCACGTGGCCATCCCTGGAATGCCTCACTCCTGACTCACATGAGAGTGTGAGTCTTACTAAACCCCCTATTATTTCTTCTCTCTGTTACTAACAGCCAAATATAATTCTAATGCTAATGTGCTATATTAACAAATTCCAGGAGAAAAATTATATGATTATCTCAAAAGATGCCAAAAATTCCACATTCATTCATTCTATCAACTCAAAACAAACCACGAATTAATAAAGAGTATTGATCCTGGGAGTGACATCACTAGGATGGTAACATAGGTTATTCCGACTTCACTCCCTCTCACAAGAAAACTAACAATTACTCAAAAACAAGACAATGCTGAGAGAATCTTAGCATATGGGGGTGAGGCTGAAGTGCCCCGCTGCAACACAGAGAGCAAGACAGACTGCATTAGAAGGATAAGTGGAGCATCTCCATGTTAATCACATTGCCTCTCCTCCAGGCTGGTGTAGCACCACTGAGAGGTCTCCCTTTATCTTCTGGTTCCTCCAGCGGGAAAAGACAACCCAGGGGGGAGAACCAGCTGGCCCAGCATCGGAGTTACTTTGCTGGAGTCCTTACTCTGATCTGACACCATGAGAATTACAGGGCAATCTATAGGGGTCAAACACTGGGAACCTGACTGTCACAGAGAAGGGGGAAGGGCTTGCAATAATCAGCAAATGAATCCAAACAGTAGAAAAAGAAATGAAAGGATGAAGAAGACCATGTTGGCAGACTGGGCTCATACCTGCAGTTCCCCAAGCAGTAATCCCAATCAGTGGTTTTGTTCATCTGCAGAACTAAGTTGGGGGTGTGTGGAGGGCACACTGACCTTGGTTGGACTTAGCAGGGTGCAGATCTGCCTGATTTGATTTCTTAAAGGAGGAATTTTGCCAGCTCTAGGGTTTGGTTTGCCCACACTCAGGCAAGGAGCTGAATCACAGCCCCACGTGTTGTGAAGAGTGCCTTCCAGCCCCATCTTACCAGAAGGGCTAGAGACAACTCTGGAAGCTGTGCAGTCCAGCTGTGTTTGAGCCCAGAGGAGAGCAGGCAGAGCAGAATGCCCCAGAGCAAAGATGTACTAGGTATTATGCATCTGCAGGGGGATTAATTCACAGCCAAGACTGAGGCTAGTTCCTGGTCTCTTTCAACTGGAGTGCCTGTCTGGGAAGTGGAGCCTGGAGCAACCCCTTTCCCTCCCTCCTGTCAAGGCAAAGGAGCTGAGACACAACCCCATCCACTGTGGAGAGTATCTTCCAGCCCCATCTGACCAGAACGGCTGGAGACAACTCCTAGAAGGTAATCAAAAGGTACAGACTTCCAGTAATAAGATAAATAAGTACTAGGGATGTAAGGTACAACAGGATAACTATAACCAACACTGCTGTGTGTTATACAGGAATATTTTCTTCCTTTTTTTCTTTTCTTTTGTTTTTATCCTATCTATACAAGAAGATGGATGTTAGCTGAACCTATTGTGGCAATCTTTCCACAACATATATAGATCATACTATCATGCTATATGCCTTAAACTTATATAATGATATGTATCAATTACTTCTCAATAAAACTGGAAAAAAAGGAATGATCTCCAACTTATAAGACTTATTCCTACCTAATAATGAAAAGTTAAGAAATAATTCCATCAAAGTTCAGAACAAACCCTGACTAAATATTAGGACAAATGTGAATATTTTAAATGGCTGGAATAAGATCAATATACAAAAATCAATATCTTTTCTATACACCAACATTAGCCAATTAAGCACTGAAAACAAATTTAGAAGATCTATTTTATATTAGCCAATGCCAAAAAGAAATTCTTATAATCAGCTCGGGATAACATGACACAATGAGAGAAACCTTTTTGTTTTTGCTTTTGTTTGCAGGATATGGTCTTTATTGGAGGAGAGAAAGAAAAACAAATGGATAGGAAGACTGTATTTTCAAGTTGCCAATCCTCATATTGATAATAAATTCCATATGCAATCACAACAGAGGTTTTACGAAAGTTAACAATTTCTAAAACTTATAAGAATAAAGAAGCAAGAAATTCTAAGACAACTTTGATAAAGACCAAAGTGGATGCAGAAGCTTGTCCCATGTTCTGTCAAACATAAAAGTACTGGGGGGTGCCTGAGTGGCTCAGTTGGTTAAACATCTGACTTTGGCTCAGGTCATGATCTCACAGTTTGTGAATTTAAGCTCCTCATTGGGCTCTGTGCTAACAGCCCAAATCCTGGAGTCTGCTTCGAATTCTATATCTCCCTCTCTCTCTCTGTCTCTCTCCTGCTCACACTCTTGTCTGTCTCTCTCTCTCTCTCTCTCTCTCTCTCTCAAAAAAAAAAAAACATTGATTTTTTTTTAAGTACTGTGATTAAAGCAGTATGGTACAGGGGCAGACAGAGTCACATAGACCAATGGGGGAGGGCAAGAAACACAGACATGTCTCTATGTGTGCATGTGTACATGACCATGAGGGAGAGAGGAAAGAATGAAGAGGAGGAGGAAGTCGAAAGGCAGAGAAAGAGAGGGAGGGAGGATAAAAGGGAATCAGGAAGAGAATCTGCTATATATTGTGGCAGGTGCTGTTAATTTTTGATCTAATACCCATTCCCCTTG
Organism: Paguma larvata; assembly: GCA_030068075.1. NCBI lineage: Eukaryota > Metazoa > Chordata > Mammalia > Carnivora > Viverridae > Paguma > Paguma larvata. Next base: position 120,525,862 of record CM057827.1, on the reverse strand, counting down.
TTAGTTCATAGCTACTTGCTTTTGTTCCTGGCTGCAATGTACTCAGTGCCATATAATGAGTCATGATTGGTCTAAGCCAATCAAGACAATTCTGATTTCTGCTTTACCAGCTTTTCTTGCAGCTGAAAGTATCCAGATAACCAGTTTTGTCCCTCTCCACCAGCCCTAAAATTGCAAAAAGAAATCTGCTGGGCTACTTTAAGTGAACACTTTGCTTTTCTAATAAAAGGGGCACACAGAGAATTCCCCATTCTTCTCACCTTGAAAGGGATGCAAAAGGGAAGCTGTGCCAGCCTGTGATCATGAGGGCAATGTAAAGAGAACTTGAAAGGTGCTGTCCTGACATCACTGAGGAGCCAGCCCAAGGCCAGCAAGGACCGCAGACTCTCTGATGAGTGTAAAACGAAGATATCTAGTTAACTCGTTAACTTGCCTGTCATTCGAGGCTGACAGCATGGCTATCTGATAGAATGATAAAAGTAGAGAATTTCCTAAGTTTGTGGAAATTCAGTGAGGACAGAACAATACCATAAAATAAGTTGGCAGTACATTTGGAAGAAATAAAATTAGACTCCCCACATTGTGTCATATACCAGCAAATTCCACATGAGTAAAATACATACAGATAGGAAATAAAACTATAAATGCACCAAAGAAAAGTGTAGGTGAGTATGCTTATGACCTTGAGGTAGGAAAGTGAGGTGCAGGACCTGCTTGAGGTTAATTGCATTCCGTTCCTCTTCCTCATGGAACACATTTCCAGATTACATTACATAGTCCCCATGCAGCTGTGTGTGGCCACGTGACTAAGTTCTGGTCAATGGAATGTGACATGGAAGTGATATGGGCCATTTCTAGGACTGGCCCCAACCCCTCCCCACACTGGATCTTCCACTTCTATCTTATCTCTCGTTTGCTAGCTCACTAGAAAGGATTCACTGAAGAGTCTTGAGACCCTAGTGAGTGAGGAACCATGGAGGGCAAGTGGGATCGTGTGAATCTGGGTTCTCCATGTTGTACATATTGGGCTGACATGAGAGAAATAAAGTTGTCTTTGTTTCAAAGCACTGGGATTTGGGGGAATGTTTGTTGTAGCATTTGGCCTGCCCTGACAAATACAGGAAGGCTTCTCAAGGCAAAAAAAAGCCCATAAAAGAAAAATTTGATAAAACTAATTAATAGCAAAAATGCAAAATCAATAAACTTCTGAATAACAAAAAATACCATAGAAATGTTGAAGTTATACAGCAGAACAGAATATTTTGAAAATTGTATAGTGAATAGGGTAGGCACTCAGAAAAGATGATGAAACACTCCCAATAATTAGAAAAAGACATATGGACCAATAAAAAAGCAGAAACTTAGAAGAATGTGCAATTGAAAAGAAATGACCCATCAGCATGTGAAAAGATAATCAACCTTAGTTAATAATGAGGGACTTACAAATAAAAGTATAAAATAACCATGAATGATGCCTATCCACCCCTAAAAAAATTAAGTTTGAAAACATGATTCCCGGTGAGGTGAACTGGGTATTTTTTTACACTGGCATGGGTAGTATATTGGGCTAGTGGTGAGGTCAGTTGAGGGCATTTTTGTTTTCAGTATCTAAATTAAAAAAACTTTTTTAAGTTTATTTATTTATATTGAGAGAGAGAGAGACAGACAGACAGAGACAGAGAGAGAACAAGCACAAGCAGGGAAGGGGCAGAGAGAATGAGAGACAGAATCCCAAGCAGGCTCTGTCCTGTTAGTGCAGAGCCAGACATGGGGCTGAACTCATGAACTGTGAGATTATGACCTGATCCGAGATCAAGAGTCAGATGCTTAACCGACTGAGCCACCCAGGTGCCCCAAGTATCTAAATTTTTTTAATATGCATACTCTATAACTCTACCATTCTGCCTCTCAGAATCTTCCTTAAAGTTAACCTTGCTCATGTGCATAAAACAGCATGTATAAGGATGTTCCTTGCAGCACAGCTAGAAATATAAAAACAACAACAACAACAATTGTTTGTCGGTAGGAGGATGGTTCAATCAAGTATGACACGTCTAGAAAATGACCCATCATATAGGTGTTAATACAAAAATTCTCTAAGGCACATGAGAATATTCATGTATCATAGTGTAATTTACAAATGCGGAGAGGAAAAAAAAGCTCTTGTAGAAAAATGTCTGAAGGAGGCACACATGGTATGATTGTGATGGCTTCTTAGCAGTGTGGGGCTGTGGGAGGGAGTGGAGTGGGATTTTTACTTTTACTTTATAACTTTCTAAGCTCTTTGCCCATGTGCTCATGTAATACACTTTATTTATTTATTTATTTATTTATTTATTTATTTATTTATTTATTTATTTTTATTTTAGAGACAGAGGGAGAGCGAGGGAGGGAGGGGAAGAGGGAGAGAGAGGGAGAGAGAATCTCAAGCAGGCTCCATGCCGAGCACCCCCAATGCAGGACTCGATCTCATGACCCTGGGGTTATGACCTGAGCAGAAGTCAAGAGTTGGATGCTCAACCGACTGAGCCATCCATGTGCCCCAAATAACACACTATATTTTAAGCACTGTTTTCCACTGAAGCTATTGAATAAAAGAAGCCAAACATGACAGGACTTGAATTAAAGCATGGAAGCTAAATGAACAAGAGAAAATAGAAAGGTTTGGTCTGGTTGGATATGTGTTGAGTATTGAGAAGCAAAGCAGATGGCGTGCAAGGGCATAAACCTTAGAGAATGGTAGAGACAATTTTGAATTTTGGTCATTCTTTGCAAGTGAGATCTTTGGGAAGTCATTTTTAAATCTATTTCCTCATCTATACATGAGGAAGATACTACATCTTTCTCAGAATTTTATAAGGCTTAACAAAAAACTATCTATCTATCTATCTATCTATCTATCTATCTATCATATTTCTCTGCCCTGTCATGGTGACTGACACAGAGCAGAGCCTCAGTGACTACTAGTTTATCTCCCCATCTTTTTATTTTCCCATCATTCCTTTATTTCTCCATTTCTATAATCAAATGCTGTTAACTGAGCCCTTGCTCTGTGTTAGGTGCCAAAGATACAACCCCAAATCAGATATGATCTATGCCTTTGACGAATAATGAGGTTAGTGGCCTAAAAAATTAAAGAAGCAGTTACATCACACAGTGCTTACTGCTATTAGAGAGACAAGATGCCAGAAGTTCATGGGCAAGGAAGCTGCCCTATGCTGCAGTGCAGGAGAGACAGAGAGTGACTCTGAGGGAGTTACCCCTCATAAGAAAACCACTGTAGGACTAGGAATTGTATAGGTTAGGGGTAGAGGGCTTTGTGTGGGTGTAGGATGGGGCGTGTGGACAGAGTCAAATAGAGCAAGATGTGTACAAACCTGAATGACAATGCAGCAAGGACATATTCTAAAAAGAAAACTGTAAATTTACAAAATTCATACAAAAGAGACCAAAGATAACCTAAATAAATGGCAAGATGTACTGTCTGCATGGATTTTAAGATACATGTCAATCATTCTCATATTGATCTATGAATTCTATGAATTCAATGCAATCTCAATCAACATTCCAGAAGGATTCTGTATAGACAAGAGCAAGCTGTTTCTAAAATTTATATAAAAAGATAAAGGAGTTAGATTAGCCAAAACAATTTTGAAAAAGAAGACAATGTTTGAGGATTCACACCATCCAATTTAAAATGCATTATAAACTTACACTGGTGAAGATAGTAGGAATTGGACAAAGGTTAGACACATAGATCAATGGAATGGAAAACAGACAAGAGCTTTTTCACAAAGGTACAAAAGCAATCCAATGCAGAAAATACCAACTTCTCAACAAATGGTGCTGAAAAGTAGAGATCAATATGCCAAAAAAAAAAAAAAGAAAGAAAAGAAAAAGGAAAGAAAGGAAGAACAAAAAAAGAAAGTCAATCTACACATCACATAATGTATAAAAATTAATAATAAATTATAGGTCACATATGCATGTGTATTTAAGTGTCCACTTGCTAGTGTGTATATGTACATGCTTGTATGCATGCATGTACATATGTTTGTGTGAATCTGTTCATGTGTTCAGGAGTGTGTGTGTGAGTTTCTGTGTGTCAGTGTCTGACTGTATGTTCATGTGTTTAAGTTGGGTGTGGGAGCACAGACATGCATGCGTGCATGAGTATGTGTATGTATACGCAATGTATATACAAGCGTGCATAAGTGTATGTGTGTGTGTCTGTGTGTGTGTTAAGGGCTGAGGTGGGGAAAGCTGTCTAAGAGGAATTTGGAGAGATGTACTGGGGGCTGCACATTTATAGTTGGTGGTTTTCAGCATACTTATGGTAAGTGAAGCAAAGGGAACAGATGTCATAGTTCTTTTCTATTAAAAATTATTTAAATTTTGAGGACCTGGGTGGCTCAGTTAGTTAAGCATATGACTCTTGATTTCAACTCAGGGCACAATCTCACAGTTCGTGGGTTTAAGCCCTACATGGGGCTCTGTGCTGACAGTGCGGACCCTGCTTGGGATTCTCTCTCTCCCTCCCTGTCTGCCCTTCCCCTGCTCATGCTCAGTGTCTCACTCTCTCTCAAAATAAATAAATATGAAAAAAATTTTAAACTTATTTAAATTTCATGGGGCTCCAGGGTGGCTCAGTCAGTTATGTATCAGACTCTTGATTTCGGCTGAGGTCATGATCTCATGGTTTGTGCCCTACATGGAGCTCTGCACGGACAGCACGGAGCCTACTTCCTCCCTCTCTCTCTGCCCCTTCCCCCCCCTCAAAATAAATAGATAAACTTTAAAAATTATTTAAATTTCACAAGTGCAGGACAATTTCAGTTTTTGAAGTTATAGTTTACTTTTTATTTTTTATTATTTTTTAAAAATTTATTTATTTTTGGAGAGACATAGAGACAGAGCATGAGCAGAGGAGGAGCAGAGAGAGGGAGACACAGAATCTGAAGCAGGCTCCAGGCTCTGAGCTGTCAGTACAGAGCCCCATGTGGAGCTCGAACCCACAAACTGTGAGATCATGACCCGAGCCAAAGTCAGACGCTCAACCGACTGAGCCGCTCAGGTGCCCCTATTTTATCTTTTTATAGGCTTATTAATAGTTGAATATTTATACATGTTAGCAGCTGATAAGTGTTTTATCCAAATATCTTTCTAAAAACAAACGAAATAAAAAAGGAAAAAATAATCCCTATGGATGACATTATCCTAGATGATTGAAAATTTTAAGTAGATGATATCTAGATGAATGAAGTTTTAAGAACTTACCCAGCTTTCTACAATTAATTACCTGGCAACTTTGTGACCCAAAGTGTTAATTTACTAGTTGTTCTTCTTGAGTTACCTGGGTTTTAAACTTTAGTCACTAGAAACACCTGTTTTAGGATACAAATCCACACCACATGCAAACAAACTAGGACAATTTACTTCTATTCCCTGGTTATCATTGCTTCACCTTTGACATGAGGATAGCAATTCCTATTTTATATGGTTGTGGTGATGGTTACATAACACAGTGCTTGGATCAGAGGGAGCACCAAAAAAAAAAGGGAAGGTATGATTATTATTGTTACTGCCTATTTACTTCTTTGCCAATATATTCTTAAACTAGTAACTTTGGAAACCTAATAGAACCCTCTGGAGTACTATTCTTTCAGAAAATTTGTTTCTGGTAAGTTTTGTATCATAGTAAAAGAACTTATAATTGTTCAAAAGTTGTTTCTGTACCGAAATCAATGAATGTAAGGTTCGACTTTACAGGTTCAGCTGTTTGAGTCAAGAAAAGAAATTGCCTTTTAAAGCAGAAAGTATGTATGTCCACAGTCCCCTGAGGAAAGAACGTTGAAACCAATTTCCTTCAAATGTTAAGCATTGGCTTGAGACTAAATGGAAACCACTGCAGCTCTGGAGGAAATAGTCACAGCAAGTCTGAAGCAATGGATTTTGAACCAAAAAATTCTTTTGTCATTGTCACGAACGGAGGTTTTTTTTTTTTTTTCTTTTTCTGAACTGCATAGTATCTTCAGAAATAAGTTGCCTCTGGGCTCAGCCCTCTCTAATCAATTGTCAAGGATGTAATCACAGCTACTAGAAAAGGGGAGGACAGGATGATGGAACAGGAATCAAGAAAGGAAGATTATTTTAAAGGTTATTAAAGAGTGGTAAACCATAGGAGAGAAGGAGGGAGAAGGAAGATGGGAGAAGCAGAGAAAGAAATGAAGGAGAGCTCAACTGAGAACATGCCCAAGCACAAACAATGCTACACATTTCATAGATGCTGTATCAGTTACCTATTACTGAAATAGATTACTCCAAAACTTAGTGACTTAACATACTTATTATGTCACAGTATCTATGGTCAGGTATCAGGGTATGTCAAACTGGGCTGTCTGACTCAGGGCTCTCATACGTTGCAACCAAAATGTTGTCCGGGGATGCAGTCTTGCATAAAAAGGCTCCACCAGGGAAGGAGCCCCTTCTAAGTTCACTCACGTGGTTGTTGGCAGAATCATTTCTCGAAAGACACTGAACTGAGAATCAATTTCTTGCCACATGGGATTTCCCCCCAGTGAAACTGCAAAATGACAGCGTGTATCAGAGCAAGGGCATGAGAAGAATCAGCCAGAGCCTGTGCATAAGGGAACTTCCAGTCTTTTGTATCCTAATCTTGGAAGTGGCAGCCCATCATATTTGCTGTACCCTGTTTATTGGGTGCAATTCACTAGGTGCAGCCCCCACAGAAGGACCAGGGACAACACGAGGATGTGGATATCGGGAGGCAGGAATGATTGGGAGCCTCATCAGAAGCTTCCTACCACAAACACCCTTGCAACATCTGTATGAGGTTTCAAGTTCATTGTGCAAGTCAAAAGGCAGCATCTTAAGATGGTGCTACATGATCACTGATAATTTGTCAGGCATCTTTTTAAAAAGTTATTTATTTATTATTGAGAGAGAGAGAGTGAGAGAATGAGTGAGCCAGGGAGAGGCAAAGAGAGAGGGAGAGAGAGAAACCCAAGCAGACTCCACATTGTCAGGGAGGAGCCTGATGTAGGGCTCGAAATCATGAACTGTGAGATTATGACCTGAGCTGAAATCAAGAGACAGACGCTTTACCAACTGAGCCACCCATGTGCCTCACCCATCTTTTCATTTGTTTGTTTTGTTTTTGGGTAATTGTTGTAGAAAAATTTATTCCAAACTTAAAAAAAGGGGGAAATGGTGATCACTTGAATTTTTGATATCCTGCTAAAACAATGACATTATAAGCCTGTTTGATCTGATTCTGAAACTCTTGAGAAGTGTTACAACTCTTTATGTAACAATTAATGACTTTTAAAGATGCAGAAGGTTTATAGCTCTGTAAAATTAGAAGCTAACTTGCAAAAATTGATGACTTATTATGATTTTTATTGCCTTCAGTAAAAAAGTTAACCTCAGGTAAGGTATTATTTTATTACCCTCTAGGAAGTTAGCTTAGCATAGCATCTCATTTCTGTATTTCTTTTCTAGCTGACTTTATAAATTCTAGTTACTCAAGTGTGCTTGAAGTCAGATCATTTATCTTTTGCTGGTTCCCTTATCAATGAGTTAAGTTTTGGTGCATGCTAATAAATGATTTTGTCTGAGAACTAGGTTTTGCATGCTCTACAAATGTCCACAAGGTACAAGGGAATTCAGCAAAGCACTGGAAAATGATCCCTAGAGACACTGCTCTCCTAGCATTATTTTAACTGTCCAGCCCACATGCACACATTCATGATGGCCCAATGTCTGTGTGGATAGCAGGCTTCTCTGATCACAGAAGATTCAAGAACTTCCCCTGAGTATGTAAGCCTCTTAAGAATTGATATACATTCTATCTCACTGGGGACTGTTTCTCTTTTCCATGGCTTGGCACCTGGGCGTTGAGGTGGAGGCCCCGAAGCTGGGTCCTGGTAACTAGGTTTTCCTTATTGGTGATGCCAATAAGCCCACACTGAGGTACACACACTGCCATGGGTCTAAACAAAAAGCTGCACACAGAAATGGTACCCTTGAAGGTGTAGCCAATGTGCAGAAATATGCTGGCTCCAGGAAAGAAAGATCCAGAATATGACATACCATACACATTAAATATTGATCAAAATCAAGTATTCAGCTCTCTCTGAACTCCTCTGGGAGACCCAGTCTACACAGATTCTTGGAAGGCCATAATGAGATCAAGGACACAACTGCACTCTAGAAGATTCCGTGGTTCCGAAGAAAGCTGTAGGGGTAGGGGAGGTCAGAGTCACATGGAAACAATCACAAAGGGATCCAGAGGCAAGGATGGTGATGACAGGGCATCCAACCTTGGCAGGGGGACTAGATCTAGACCTGAGTGAGCAGGAAGAGCCCGGGCACCCCTGGGGCACATTAAGTTTTTTTCAAGGGACACAAGCATTGAATACTTTTAAACAATCAACTTTCAGGGTGCCTGGGTGGCTCAGTCAGTTGAACATCTGACTTCGGCTCAGGTTATGATCTTGCAGTTCGATCCCCGCATCCAGCTCTGTACTGATAGCTCATGTTCTGTGTCTCTCTTTCAAAAATAAATAAACATGAAAAAATGTAAACAATGAACTTTCAAATTCTCAAATCCATATATAATCTATTCTAAAATCCATCTGTGTATAAGATGCCTGCCCTGCAGGTTCTTCTTTCCCATGCCCTCCATTGTTCTGCAGTGCAAACCTCTAGATGCCAAACAAAGAGACAGCCAATGACTCCTCACACCAGCTCTCCCCAGAAGCCTCTCTGTCGTCCTTCTCATGAAGACTGTTCTGTGATACATTTTATTTTGTATTTAATTATATTGTTTTTATCAACTGAACATTAATCAATACTATAAATGGTACTGGTAACATGCCAAATGAAATATTTTAACACATGTATGTGTGTGTGTATACATATATGTCTGTGTACCAAACAAATATGCAAAGACATGTGACATATATACAAACAAATATGCAAAGACATGTGACAGGATAAACAGTGAATGTCTTTCAAGCAGAAAATTATGATAAATTTTTGTGGGGGGTATGTAATTTCTATTCATATTTCTATATAAATTCAAGGAGGAAACAAAATGAATAAACTTTCAAAGCGAAGGAAGGATCCATGTATTCTGTATTTTCAATGGGGGGTCTTTATATTCCACTATGTATGTGTGTGTGTATGTGTGTGTGTGTATTTTTTAATGTTTATTTATTTATTTTGAGAGAGAGAGAGAGAGCAGGGGAAGGGCAGAGAGGAAAGGAGAGAGGGAATCCCAAGCAGGCTCTATGCTCAGTGTGACAGTGAGATCATGACCTGAGCCAAGATCAAGAGTTAGACACTTAACCAACTGAGCCATCCAGACACCTCTCCACTACGTATATTTTATAAAAGTGTTAGATCTGAATTAAAAGTACATCATAGGGAATGTAGTCAATAATATTGTAATAACTAAAGGGGTACATGCACCCCAATGTTTATAGTGGCACTATCGACAATAGCCAAAGTATGGAAAGAGACCAAATGTCCATTGACAGATGAATGGATAAAGAAGGTGTGGCATATATATATACACACACATACATATATACATATATATATATATATATACACACACACACACACACTTCACATACACACACACACACAATGGAATATTACTCAGTGATCAAAAAGAATGAAATCTTGCCTTTTGCAACAATGTGGATAGAACTAGAGTGCATTATGCTAAGCAAAATAAGTCATTCAGTCAAAGACAAATATCATATGACTTCACTCATATGTGGAATTTAAGAAACAAAACAGATGAACATAGGGGAAGGGAAGCAAAAATAAGATAAAAACAGGGAGACAAACCATAATAGATTCTTAAATATAGAGGACGAACTGAGGGTGGCTGGCAGGGTGTTGGGTGGGGGGAAGAGCTAAAGAGGTGAGGGGCATTAAGGAGGGCACTTGTTGGGATGAGCACTGGGTCTTATATGTAAGTGATGAATCACTAAATTCTACTCCTGAAATCATTATTATACTATTTATTAACTAACTTGGATTTAAATTAAAAAATATAAGAAATAAAATTTTTAAAATATCATAATAATGTTCTATGGTGACAGATGGCAACTATACTTATCATGGGGAGTGTTGTGTAATGTTCAGAATTGTTGAGTCACTATGTTGTATACCTAAAACTAACATATGTCAACTATATCTCAATAAAAAAAGTGACACATCTGTGCTATTTTAAAACATTATTGGGGCGCCTGGGTGGCTCAGTTGGTTAAGTGTCTGACTCTCAATTTCGGCTCAGGTCATGATCTTATGGTTTGTGAGTTAGAGCCCTGCACTGGGCTCTACACTGATGGTGTGGAGCCTGCTTGTGATTCTCTCTCAAAATAAATAAACTTAAACAAATAAAATGTCATATTATACTATGTTAGAAATGACATCTTTGTCCCTATTTAAATTTTTGATGTAAAATATTAGATGTGCACTTGGACGTGTGCCCACGAGCATAGGATTTTAAGACCAGCTGAGGGAGTACATGGGTCACATGCAGACCTATCTGTGAGTATTGGATGAAAGGCTTATGAGCACAGGCAGCTGGCTCCCACAGCTTCTGGCGCAATCTTGGGCCTGAGGGGAAAAGCTTCCAGTCTGATGGGAAGACCAGGAGAGATTCTGAGGGCCAAGGAAGGATGGCGTAGGAGGACATTCAGGTGAGACTGGTGTTAACCAGCCTTGTCACCCAGTTGGGAGGTACAATGTAGTCAGTGGCACAGGTCCATGGGCTCCAAGGCTGGTCTAGTTTCTTAGTGAGTGTAAAATGCCTTTTGTGGGCACAATGAGCTTTTGAATTCTGGACATGGGAGAAAACCATGAAAAACAGACCAAAAATAATGAATCACAGCTTTTGGGGCCTGACCTAAGGGACACAGCCCCACAGACCACAACAGGATCTCAAGAGCAGCACTGTGCTATTTCACAATGCAATTGTTCATAATAACAGAGTCAAAGTGGGTGGAAGACAGAGGAAGACAGAGCTGAAAGTCACTGCTCACTATGAGCTAAGCATCCCTCTAGGTCCTCATACTTACGACATGATTTCTAGCATTCTTATCAGGTGTCACAGCTCTGAGTACCTCTCATGAATTAACTCACTTTGTCCTCAGCTGAGCTCTATATGGAGGGCATCACCATCACCATTGCCATTTCAGAGATAAAGAAACTGAGGCCTAGAGAGCTGACTCACACTTAGCCCCCAGCCATGCCTTAGTGTAACCAAGAGTTGGGCTTGAGGCCTATGGATGGAAACCACATTGGTGTATCCCTGTCAGTCCCACTGGACAGGAACCTTAGCTCCATCCTTGGGAGAAGAAGTTGGAGATACATAGCTGCAATGGGGCCAAGCTGAGACACTGATCACCCTCCTCCATCCACAGCTCATTCTGCTCAAGGAGGAAGTGTGGATTTAAATGTGTTTCCATTTAAAACAGTTCAGTTTTAAGACCAGCTGAGGGAGTACATGGGTCACATGCAGACCTATCTGTGAGTATTGGATGAAAGGCTTATGAGCACAGGCAGCTGGCTCCCACAGCTTCTGGCGCAATCTTGGGCCTGAGGGGAAAAGCTTCCAGTCTGATGGGAAGACCAGGAGAGATTCTGAAGGCCAAGGAAGGATGGTGTAGGAGGACATTCAGGTGAGACTGGTGTTAACCAGCCTTGTCACCCAGTTGGGAGGTACAATGTAGTCAGTGGCACAGGGCCATGGGTTCCAAGGCTGGTCTAGTTTCTCAGTGAGTGTTTAAGTTCAGTTTAAGACATTCAGAGGGACAGCCCTATAGGACCTCAAGGGCTTTGGCATTTGCTCTATGCAGCTCCTTTCTGCCATGGCAACTGTGAGTGTGGACCCTGAGGGTCAGGAACAGGTCTTCAATGTGAAATCCCTGGTGCTGAGTACTGCTAGATGCACCAGTAGAAGAGAGAGGTGAACATTCTGTCCTGCCCTCCAACACTCAGCACCTGGAACCGAGGGACACACCATCCCAAATCCACCCTGGGAGGCCTACCCAACAGGGACCACTGTCTCCACAGGGCAGATGGGAAGCCATGGCCATCTAGCTAGAAAGCAGGGAGTGAGCACCTGATCCCCAGATCCCAGAACCAGAGAAACCATGGTCTATGACTTTACATAGATAGAAGGACATATCTGTCTCACCTAGCACCCCCACCCTTTTGCCCCACATTTGGCACCAACGAACAGAGCCCAGTTCCCCAAGCAGGCATCAAGCCCCAGGCTCTGGTGTTCTTCTCACAGCCTGGATGTGCCACCCAGCCCTGTGGTTCCTCCAGGGCCAAGACTCTGTCCTTCCTGGGGAGGCTACAGCTCACTGTGTGGGGGAGGGACATGGAAGGACATAGTGCCCTGATCACATCTGCCATAAAAATCATGGGGTCCCAGGACCCAGAGGTCCATGTTGCCCTCAGAACAGTGGCTGTGGGAGTTCCCCAGGAATACAGAAGTCAAGGGAGCAGGAAGATTGAGACTCATGACCTGCTTAGGGCCACTGAGGAGGTCCCCCCAGTAAGGCCCAGGACGTGCAAGCCTTGGGGAGGGGTTTCTCTACAGGGGGCTTTTTTCTTGGCTTCAGGCTGTTTCTATTTCATTTTCAACCACACAGGTTAGGAGCATACTACTCACTTAAGACCAGACAACTCAGGTTTCCAAGTGGACAGAGTTCCACAAGATGCACTTTGAGAACACAAGAAAGGCAGCCCTGATATTTCCACCCACATATTCGACTGAAGCCCAAGTGATTTCCTCTGTTTATGCAGAACTGCAGATTTGGGTTTTAACTGTGCTTCCCTCAACCTGTAAACTATTATGTTGTGCCTGTATCACGCTTCCTTCCCCAAGGAGCTCATCCAGGGGACACAGGGACAGATGGAGGATTCCTGACATGTGAACGACTAAAAAACGAGGACGACAGGAGGAGGAGGAGGTGGTGAGCCTTCTGGGAGACTTCAGTTTGATGCCTGTGCAGAGATGTTACATCCAGGTCTGCAGGGTCCATTCTCTGCCCTGGCTAACCTCAGGATGGCTGGCCTGGCATCGCCCAGAAGATAGGAGAATGGGTGACACCCCTGGGGGTGCCTCAAGCTCAGCCTTGAAAGCCACAAGCCAGGAAACATGCAGGATGCAGCATGCATGCCGACAATAGCCCTTCTTTATGGAAATCAGCCCTCATGTGCTTTCAAAAGTCATGTGGAAGGAATCCAGGCAAGTAAAATTTTTAGAGGAAGCACTTTTCAGATACTCTAGCTAAAAATGTTCTCCAAGGGCAGTCTTATTTTTTTTTTTTAAGACTCAGCCTAATCCATGCCCATGTGTAGCACCTAAACTAACATGTATATTCACAATCTATTTTCTGGATAGAATTTCCAAAACATTCTCAAGGAAGATTCCAAGACAATGGAGCTCAAATAAAGCCATGGGGACCTCATCTAAACAGAAAGAAACCCAATAATCTTCAAACAAAAAGTCTCATTGGTCATTAGAGACTGAAAGGTGAAACTGCCAGCAGACTACAGAGATCCAAGCCCAGGGAGGGGAAGAAGTGAAGTAATGAAGAGTGCTAGAAATAGCCAGAATGGCAGAGTGGACGCCATTAGGATGCAGTTCACTGATGAATGCTTCCTGTCTTGGCGATTTTGCATTTCTATGCAACCTTCTAACTTCAGGGACTTAAAAATATGACCACTCACATCCTGGGGAACCTCTGACCTGTCATTCAGGCTTATCAGCATTTTTGCTCAAGGTCTTATTTAGCTTTCGAGGATTACAGAAGATCTCAGGAGTGAAGCAGCATCCAGAAGCACTCAGCCTGTCCTCCCTGCCACTGATAATAATTAAAAGCTAATACTAAGTGAGGCCAACTGTGAGCTCCATCGCTGCCAGACACCCCATGCAAGGGTTACTCTTTGCCTTCTAATTTTCATGATAAGGACACGGAGGGTTTATTAGATGAAGTATTTGCTCAAGGTCACCCAGTTAGTGCGTGTCAGAGATGGGATGCAACCAGACACACACCCAGACGGTGTAATTTCAGAGTCCTTCTCTTGACTGCTTCAATATATTCCCTTGTGTGGCAGCTCACAACCATGGAAAAATGAAAAAAAAAAATGAAACCAGTCTCAGGGAAGAAATGCGGTGCTTATTAACTGATTAGTTAAACATCATCACACAACCATCAATGAATGCTAACATGGGTGAAAAATGGGCTAGGCAGAATATTCACATCGTCTCAAAGTTCACACTACTGATTACTTATTAATTACAAGGGATAAAAACCAGTAACTTTATAAAGGAGAACTCTGGGAGAGACCACCTTGGCCAAGTGAACAAGCTTGTTACCACCACGCCAGGTCACAAGGACCTGGTGAACCCATTGCTATGGTGTAAACACACAAAACGTGTGCCTGCACCTAGGCAGGAAGAAACAGCCAGACAAATTCAGACTGTGAGACTCATCTCAAAACAAATGACTTATTAGGTTCTTCAAAAATGTCAAAAATCACAAAAGATGAAAGTAAAAGCAGTGTTTTGGTTTAGATTTAAAGACACCTAACCAAATTCAGGGCATGATACTAAACTGAATACAAGATAGGAGAAAACAGCTGTGAAGAATATTTTGGGGACAACCAGAGATATTTGAATACTACATGTTGGATAAGATTACTTTATCAATGTTAAATTTCCCATTGATAATAGTACTACAGTTTTGAAGTAGAAAGCCAACAGATTTAGGAGAGATTTGCCAAAGTATGTCATGATGTCTGCAACCTACTTTCAAATGATTCAGAGGAAAACACTGAACACACACATACATACACACCTAAATATATATTCCATGTGTGTATGTGTGTGTGTATGTGGGTAAACAATTGGTAAATTTGAATGAAGGATATATGGGTGTTCACTTTCCATTTTTTAATAGATCTTGAAATTTATCAAAATAAAAGGCAGACAAAAAATAAAATGTTTGTTCAAGGAGTCATAATGCAAAAGAATTGTTATGCTTTTAATCAACTAGATGAAAATTACGTTTTGGGATAAGAACTAAGAGGAAACATTAAAAATGAAAATAATATGTGAAGGTGATGAGACTACTTTTGTTTATATTACTCTTACAGTACTTTAAAAATCACTCATGGTAGCAACAGATGGCAACAGACTTACTTGGTAAATTTTGTACTAGGTGCAAATCAAATCACTTGTTGGTCATTCACTACGGTCATGTGTTGTTTTTTGCTTTTTTTGAGAATAATGTTTATCATTCTAAATGCAAATTCTAACGCAATACGAAACTTATTTCATAATTTTCTCAATGGATGTTAGTGAATAAATAACACTATCCCTGGCTTTAGATCTGATTTCCAAACAATTTGCTCCAAGGACCACTACACGCGCTGTTGTTAGAGGTATTGACTGCACTTGCCCCTCTGGCACAGTCACTAGGAACCTCATGAATCTGGGACTTACTTTTTGGACAGTGTGATTCTCTGGAGGTGTGTGGCAGTCAGGCAGCCAGGGCAATGCTGCGCCGTCCCTGCTGGAAATGGCCCATTGTTGCCCCAATAGACGGTGTGGGACCACAACCCCTGAGGGCTCTGGAAAAGACAAGGATAAAGCGGAACATTCATATTTCATTAAAAGTAACAATTTAAAACCTCAGTGTTATGAATAATTTTTTAATATATTTTAAAAGTTAAATGTGAATATTTCAAATTTAAAAGTGATTTTATTCACTTTTAAATTTTATATTCAATGTGAACTTGAAATGATCTTGATAGTGAACCCCACATCTCCAAATCTCCCTTCTTAACATACCATCCCATCCTTTAATTTTTAAATAAATGCAGGAATCTGGAGGCAGGTCAGGATATATGCATGGGACAAGTCTTCTCAGTGGGGGCAGTGTGAGAAGCGGCTGTGGGTTAGAACACATGAGAAGTTCATGCACTGTGCTGATGTTCCAGGAGAGGTACATAGTCCTTCCCAAAGGGACTCACAGATGGAAGCCTGACTTCTGACACTCCATGAGAACCTTGCATGGTGTGGTCTATGAGGAATCTTGAAGTTAGGAAGTGGTTCATAATCCCTACCTGGACCATGGGGAATCTAAGCAGTCACAGTGATGACCACACCTTGGCCCTGGCAGGGTGCACTGTGCTCCATATGGAGGGCAGAGTGTCATGAGCAACATTGTGAATGGAGAGGGTCCCTGTGGACTGCACCTCAGTCCAAGTGGGCATATCTTGTGCCACAGCATCTTGACTCCTGAGATCCACTCACTTCCATGCAATGTAGAGATTCCTTGCAAGCATCAGAGCCCTAGGATGCTCTTATGCTAGGAGGACTGTGACATCACAGCTGCAGGGAGGGTATTGGGTCACATGTGGGCATCCTGCATTGACCTGCATGTGGTACAGGAACTCTGCTTTCCTACATGAAAACACCTAGACTCTGGGTGAAGTCTGAGGATCCTGTGTCTATGGAATGCCCTGTCTAGTGGTGTGCCCTGAGGCCTGGAATGGTATGTCTTATCCCCATAGTTCCCAAGTACTCTGGAGCTCGAGACCCCATGCTGGCCTCCCCTTTCCCATCTCCCACCCAGATGGAGAAATCACAAGTCTTCACAAGCATAAGTGCTTTATTTTCAACATTTTGAAGCTAACATGATTGCTCTCTTTTTGGTGGTTTCTATCTATTACTAATAAAATATTTTGGCCTTATGTATACCTTCCCACCTTGAATTCTACTCTGCTGCTTGTCTTACAGCTCCTTGTTCTTTTCGTAACATTGCTTGTAATAGTTTTGCCTATGCCTTTATATTTTTACCTCTTTAGGCCATCTTTTTTCAGCTATGTCTTATCTAATACCTTAGAGATAAAATATAATCCTTTATTCAATTTCAGAATATCTGTACGTTAGTTAGGGAATTTAATCTGTTCATTTTTACTTTTTTTTTTTTACTTTCTTTTTTTTAACATTTATTTATTTTTGAGAGACATAGAGACAGAATGTGAGCAGGGGAGGGGCAGAGAGAGAGGGAGACACAGAATCGGAAGCAGGCTCCAGACTCTCAGCTGTCAGCACAGAGCCTGACGTGAGATCATGACCTGAGCTGAAGTCGGATGCTTAACTAACTGAGACACCCAGGCGCCACTCATTTTTACTTTTTGAGTAGCGTTAGAGTAGGGTAGGGAGATGACTGGCATATCTGGCCCATTCATCATCTGTTTTAGTGTTTTCTACTTCTCAGATTTTATGGTGTTAATTTCTTTACTGTCTTCAACTGACTTCATTGGTCTTATTTTTCTTGTAGTTTTAAAGAAATTATATATCTTACTTTTACTTCTAGCATTTGTCTTAAGTTTGTTACACACTTCGCTATATTAATTTTTTTTTACCTTGAGAATTGATTAACAGATATTAATCTCTAATTTCCAAACAGGATAAGACCATTAATTCAATGTAATTCCCTTCTTTTCCCTTGCTATCTGTTATATTTTGTTTAAAGTATTTAAAATACTCTGAATTGCTTTTAATTTTCATGCTTGTAGTTTCATAAGAATCATTTCTTAACAAGTGCCTTAAGCTTCATGGCTACACTGTTAATAATTACAACATGTGACTGCATTTTCCTGTTTGTTAATTAATCACAGATAATTTATTCATCTCTTGTTTCTCCTTTATTGAATTAACTTTTTTTTTTTATTTTACTATAGGGAGTCTTCGAGTAGTTCTTTCAAAATGGTTTCATGGATAATACACTTTCTGAATTCTTAAATAGAAATGGGAAGACACTAAATACAAAAGAATGAGAATCAATATTATCAAAACAATATTGATAAAGAAGAGCAAAGTTGGAGATATAATAGTTCCTGATTTCAAAACTTACTACAAAGCTACAGGAATAAAAATAATGTGGTATGCATGTACAAACAGACATACAGAATGATGGGATAGAACGGAGAGTCCAGAAACAAATCCTCACATTTATGGTCAAATGATTTTTCAATAAGAGTGCCAAGACTATTCAATGGGGAAAGGATAATCTCTTCAACAAATGCTGTTAAGAAAACTGGATATTCACATGCAGAAGAATGAAGTCGGGTCTTTACCTGACCCATATATAAAATATATACATTCTATACCTGACCCATATATAAAAAGTAACTCAAAATGGACCAAAGGCCTACATGTAAAAGCTAAAACTATAAAACTTTTAGAAAAAATTCAGGAGAAAAGCTTCACAATGTTGGATTTGGCAAAAATTTCTTGGGGATGACACCAAAGCATAAGGAATAAAATAAAAATATTGGACTTCACAAATTAAAAAGTTCTGTGCATTCAAAGACACCATGAACAGAGTGAAAAAAAGGCAGCCGACAGAATGGGAGGAAATATTTGCAAATCATATACCTGATAAGGGTTTAATAACCAGAATATATAAAGAACTCCTACAGCTCAATCTAAAACCCCAATAGCCCCATTCAAAAATAAGCAAAGGACCTGAGTAGCCATTTCTCCAAAGAAGATATAAAAATGACCAATAAGCACATGAAAAGATGCTCACCATCACTCATCATCAGAGAAATGCAAACCCAAACCACAATGAGATACCTTTTCAAATTTCATATAAAAAAAATCACAAGTGTTGGTGAGGGTGCACAAAAATTGGAACCCTGTGAATTGCTGGCAGGTATGTAAAATGGCCTCTAAGGAAAACGATATAGTAGTTCTTCAAAAAATTAAACATATAATCACCACATGATCCAATAATGCCACTTCTGGGTATATGCCCGCAAGAACTGAAATAAGGGGCTTGTATACCCATGTTCACAGCAGAATTATTCACAATAGTCAAGTGTGCTGGGACAGACATAGAAGGGGTGGTTTTACTTTTTGGTCTCCCTGAGAGCTTTAAGAGAAATCTTCTTTCTTGGAAGTGAGTTTTATTTCACATATTGATCATCAATTAGTCTGTCACTCAGGAAGGCACAAAAAAAGCATTGAGGTCTCAGGCCAGCTAGTATGCAGTTTTGTTTCCAGTTCTCTAATGGAATCAAAACTTGAAGCATGTCCTGGCTAAATTTTCAGCAAATTTAAATTCAGGAAAAGTCTGTGACAACTTCCTGTAAATAAAGGGGGATATTTGCTTTTTGCACCCTGATACTGTAAGTGCAAAACATGTCCATAATAATTTATGTAAAGGTCTGGTAGGCTGAAATGCTTTTCAAAATGCAAGTTCCCCTACAGGGAAATGGAAGAAAACTTCCAGTTGTTTAAAAACAATACAGATCAGGAACACAATGAGGAGAGGGGAAAGGTTATCAGCCAAAACAAAGGGAAGGACCAATGCTTTGTGGGAACTATCATCCTAGGAGAACAGTAATTTCTAAAATAAAACAGCCATTTTGGAGCTATATCTTAGTTTCCAAAACGTGGAATCTGGCTAGATTGCAGACATCATCACATTAAGGCTGGCGGTACCCTTCATGACACCGCTGAATGTGGACAGAGGGCCTAGGAGTGTGCTTGGAAATGGAGGGTACACCGCATGTGTTGAAGCTTCTGGGTGAGAACCGAGAACCATAACTCCCACATTGAAGTGGAGAGAGGCTGTTCCTACTGGATTCTCTTCCCCTCGCCTTGCCTCTACCCTGTCACAGAAGTCAACTGGACAAGCATCTGAGGTGACCTGGGATAGGTACCGGCAGAGTCCCCTGACAGTGTGAAGTCCTGGGAAGCCCTTTCACCCCTGCTTCATCCATTATCTTGGGGATTGGACTGTTTCAAGGCTCCTGGTGAAGATTGACAGGGATAGCCTCTGAAAATACTCTCGGGGCCTGGAGGGGCTTACAACTGTAAAGGGATGTTATCCTAAGGTAAAATGCAGGCACAATAGGCCGCTAAAGATGAAAGAAATACAGACATGTCCCAGGTTTGGCCACTAAGAAACAGCAAGTACAAAATGGGTTGTCATTGTCCAGTAGGGTAGCCAAGGCTGGAAGCTGCCCAGCGGCTGCCCAAGAAACTCCAGGGTATACTCAGGGAGGTGTGTGAATGGGTCACCATGCACAGGAGCTCTCTCTGGTGTCTTCCCTCAGACTACCTAGACCCTGGGCTTCCTGCTCCCTCTCTTGCCTCCACCTCCCACCTAGCTTTTGCTGTGATTTTCATCTGGTTCCCCATACCTATCCTAACACTTCTAACCCTTTGCGAGCCAGGGTCCCTTCAAGCCCCACTTCACTCAAGAAATCTTTGCTGAACGTTGAACCAGAAAACTTTTAATGAGCACATATTTTACCTATTTTAATGAGTTGCAGACGGTGGGACAGAAATAAAATTGACTGTTTTTTTACTCTCATGTATCTCGTGGCCTGAAACAGGAGACAGGTAGGAAAATCGATACCTGCAGAACATCGTGCTCTCTGATGAGTGACCCCGAGTCCAGGGGGAGCCATGGTGCTTTGTGCCACCTGCCTCAGGGGCCAGGGAACTTTTCAGAAAGAAAGAGACACTTGGCCTGGAGCTTAAACCCTACAGAATTCCTAAGAGAAGTGGGGAATGGGAATTGGTGTTGAGTGCCATACCCTGGATGAAGTGATATGAAGTCCTCTCAGGTCCTCTCACAAATATAGATAAGGAAAGGGGCCCTGAGGGACACATCTGTCCTTCCAGTGCCCCAAGTGATGAGAGACCATAAGGCAAGCTGCGGGCAAGGCACAATATAGCACAACATTCCCCCTCCCTGGTGGGATATGTGTGATATTTCTCAGGCACTCCTGGTTGCCCAAGAACAAAGGAAAGAAAAGAAAACAAAGGGTTAACTGATAGAGATCACAGGACATACAGGACATGAGTCTCCATCAGTTTCCAAATATCTTAGTAAATCATAAGAAAAAGGCAATCCTATTAATAGCCTAATCTCCAGAAACCTACAGACTCAGTTTCTTGAAGCCCCTAATATCACCTTCCCCTCCCTAACAATGTGGGGAACAAAGGCAAGAAGGAAATGGCAGGTAAAATTAAATTTCCTTATAACCTGCAGCCCACTGACAAATACCTAGGGCAAATACAGAATGTAACATTTCTCCAGGAACTGTTTAGTGTCCTAATGTTGATGTCTTACTAGAGGGAAAATAACCTTAGCTTGACAATAGCAAGGCCCTGGCATATTATGAGTTCTCTTTAGCATATCAAAGTCCTTCTGGAGGCCTCCCTCTGTCTTTGCCTCCCCAATTCCAAAGTATATAACTTTCACACCAGCAGTGCAGCATTTTCTGCTCATGGGTCCTGTCCCCATGCTTCAATAAAATCACCTTTTTACACAAAGATGTCAAGAATTCTTTCTTGGCTGTTGGCTCAAAATCCCCACCACTCTAAAACCTCAACACCAGGAGGTCTTCCACGGGCCACTCTCTCACCCTGTGGCCTGGCTCTGTATGCTCACGGCCCACAATCCATCCTTCACCTGCACGAACATGCTATGTCTGTTGTGTCATCCAGGTGTAGGCACCTGCAGAGCCCACTCGTCAGCTCCACAAGGGGAAAGGTCAAAGAAGAGTTCCAGGGTGGATCAGTAGGGTAAGCCTGACCCTACAGCTGCTGGTCCAAGGAGCGCTTGCCACCCAGGTAAAGCACAGGACACAAGGAAGTTATGGGGGATCCAGGAGGTAGCAGCCTCTGTTGCCTGGAAGGGGTGGGTGTCTGGTGTCTGGGCCAACTCAGAGGGCCAGGGATCAGGTGTATGAGGCCTTAAGAGCAACTACAATGAGGAGAGAAGAAGAAAAGGGAAGAAGAAATGGGTAGTATTGTCACTCTGTGAAATGGTATCTATCATGGGTCATGGGGCTAGGCGTCCACTTACACTCTCTCTGGGGAACTGTCATTTCTAAGATTGTATCTGTTTCCTGAGAGGAAGAGGGTGCCACTGCCCCCACCATGTTTCCTGACCCCACAGCTGTCCCCACTCCTCAGCTCTAAAATGGATTGATTCCTTTTCTTTTAGCTTCCTCTTGCTTCGAATTGCCTAAGCACAATCTACATTTGACCTTCACCTGGACCCTGAAGCCCAGTGGTGGGTCAAGGTGACACGAGGACTTCACAGTAGATTCCTCCCCTTTGTCCTGGCTGCTTCCCATGGCAGTTCCTTCTTTCCTCTGACCATCCTTTGTAAAGGACATTTCCCCAACCTTCATCGTCGATCACTCATCCTCTTTATTTTCTGTGCATAATCTGCAATTACCCTGTTTATCTGTTTACTCATATGTGATTTGGCAACTATCACTAGACTGTCCATGCAGGCTATGACCAGAGTCGTCCTGAAGCCTGACACACAGAGGCAACGACGATGGGACAATGCATGGGGGCTAGAGGGCCTGTTCTGGGTCCAGAGCTTCTACTAGGACACCTGACTGCTTTCCCAGTGGGCTCTGCCAGGACAGAGGATCTCATGACAACCCATAGGCTTTCTTCTCCTGTAGAATCTGAAGTAAATTCCCTCAGTTCTTTAAGACCACTGCTTCTCCCTGTTCATGTCCCACCAGGCTTACAAATTCAGCACTGATCAAGCTGCCCTCAACAATTTCCCTTTCCCGTAGCATTCCAAGGCATTTGGATGGACTCGCATTTCTCTATTTATTACTTTGAAATGGCCTCTACTTAAAAACTTTTTTAAGTTTATTTTTTTTATTTATTTATTTGTTTATTTATTTATTTATTTATTTTTGAATAATTTATTGTCAATTTGGTTTCCATACAACACCCCATGATAATCCCAACAAGTGCCCTCCTCTGTGGCCATCACCCACTCTCCCCCCTCCCACACCCCCCTTTCCTCTCAGTTTGTTCTTAGTCTTTGAGAGTCTCTTATGATATATCTTCCTTCCACTCTGTGGCTCTTTTTTTTTTTCCCTTCCTTCCCCTCTTCCCCTCCCCCCTGGTTTTCTGTTAGGTCTCCCAAAGCCTAATTGAAACATATAGCTTCTCCCAAAGTCTAATTCCCACATATGCATAGGAACATACGGCATCTGTCTTTTTCTGCCTGACTTATTTCACTTAGCATAATATCCTCCAGTTCTATCCATGTTGCCACACATGGCCAGATTTCATTCTTTCTCATTGCTGCATAGTATTCTATTGTATATATATACCACATCTTTTTTATCCATTCATCAGTTGATGGACACTTCGTCTCTTTCCATGATTTGGCTATTGTTGAAAGTGCTGCTATGAAAATCAGGGTACACATGCCCCTATGCATCAGCAGTCCTGTATCTCTTGGGTAGATTCCTAACAGTGCTATTGCTGGGTCATAGGGTAAATCTATTTTCATTTTTTTGAGGAACTTTCACACAGTTCTCCAGAGTGGCTGCACCAGTTTGCATTCCCACCAACAGTGCAAGAGGGTGCCTGTTTCTCCACATCCTCTCCAGCATCTATAGTTTCCTGATTTGTTCATTTTAGCCACTCTGACTGGTGTGAGGTGGTATCTCAGTGTGGTTTTGATTTGTATTTCCCTGATGATGAGTGACATTGAGCATCTTTCATGTGTCTGTTTGCCATTTGGATGTCTTCTTTGGAGAAGTGTCTATTTATATCTTCTGCCCATTTCTTCACTGGATTATTCGTTTTTTGGGTGTGGAGTTTGGTAAGTTCTTTGTAGATTTTAGATACTAGTCCTTTATCCGATATGACATTTGCAATGATCTTTTCCCATTCCGTTGGTTGTCTATCAGTATTTATTTTGAGAGACAGCATGAGCAGAGGAGGGGCAGAGAGAGAGAGAGAGAGAGAGAGAGAGAGAGAGAGAATCCCAAGCAGGCTTTATGCTGTCAGTGCAGAGCCCAATGTGAGGCTCAAAGTCACCAACCCTGAGATCATGACCTGAGCCAAGACCAAGAGTGGGATGGTTAACCATCGGAGTCACCCAGCCACCTAGCCTCTAGTTTTGTTATAGGCAGAAGTCTTGCCTTTCTAACTTTATTTGCCAGCAATGCCAGAGCTTTATCCTTATATAAAAACTTCTGGTGTACGGAAGATATTCCGTACACAGTAATGGAGAAAATCCCCAAACTTCTAACAAGATCCATCAGCACCTTTTACAAGTGTCTCACTCCAATTGAGGCCACTCTTCTCCCTCCCAATTAGCTGTCACAGCAGGCTATCAGTAAATCACACTTGCTAGCCATTCCCTAGCACTACTTCTCACTGCAGCACCCTATCTTACAATTCCCAAAAGAGGTTAGTCAGCCTGCCCAGGACAATCCAGCAAACTGTCTAGCTGTGACTCCTGCTCATTTCATTCACTCTGTCCTTGCCCTTCCAGGTTTGCCATGCCCAGGGCTCTTTTTTTTTTTTTTAATTTTTGAAGGTAGAAATCTACAAACACTTTATTAGCAAAAGGAAACAAAAATGCTTGCAGCAGAGGAGAGAGAGAGAATCCTCCTTTCCCCTCAAGGTCATCATTAGACCTTTAAAGGAACACAGGTTAAAACAGGATGAGAGGGGCGCCTGGGTGGCTCAGTCGGTTGGGCGGCCGACTTCGGCTCAGGTCATGATCTTGCGGTCTGTGAGTTCGAGCCCCGCGTCGGGCTCTGTGCTGACGGCTCAGAGCCTGGAGCCTGCTTCCGATTCTGTGTCTCCCTCTCTCTCTGCCCTTCCACTGTTCATGCTGTGCCTCTATGTCTCTCAAAAATAATAAATAAACATTAAAAAAAAAAACAGGATGAGAGTAGACCTGGGGCCTCAAGCAGGTTGGAATCTGACAACAGTGATCTGTGCTGGGCAGTATCAACTTGCCAGATGTTTAACTCCTCATACTTATCTAGAGCTGCCTAGGATTGGGCAGGTGTGGAGCCACAAAATATGCAGTGCTGCTCCACCTCAGGAAACTGGATGCTCTGGCTCTCCGAGACCAATTCCTGTACAGTAGCAAATGTCACATCTGCTGGTCTCTGGGTCCTAGCTTGTGCCTCCTGATGCCTAGAAGTGAGTCCTTCAGCCCCTAATTGCTTCCCCTTGCCTGGGTCCAGGAACGGGATGGGACCTACAAAAGAAAGATGTCTGAATGTCCCTCTCCTCCTTCTTTCACATACGATTTTTTTTGTTCCATAGACTCCTGAGAGCTCAACAGGAACCTAGCATGGGTGTGGTGGTGGGGAGGCTTTCCATAGGGGAGGGTGAGGCCAGCAGGATGCCTGAACAGGAAACAGATGGCACAGCTCCTAAGGTGGGATGTGGGAAAGTCTGGGGTGGGCGCTGAGCCAGACACCATCAATTCATTCCCCACATGGCTGCTCCTTAGTTCTGCGACCTCAGGAGAGTGTCTTGACTTCTCTGTGCATCACCTGACATGCAGATAATAATAGGACCTACCCCATAGGGAGGTCCTGAGTATGAAATGGCTTAAAACTGAATGCTCTACACAGCTTTGTTTTCATGCACAGTTTCCCTCTTAACTGCAGGAGACAAGGGCATCTGGCCTCTGGGTGTCTCCTGCCACCTCCTCTGTGATGCCCAGCTCACTTCCTGGCAGCTCATCTCCAGCAACCCCTGCCATCCTGAGACCCCCAGCCCCTACCTGCCTCCCCTCTGGCTGGGTCTGGGAGCAGGACTGGATTTTTGGGCCAGTCAGCCTTCCCATCTCCCTCTCCCCCTCCTCCACTCTGGATAGAGGGTGAATGAGCAATGCACTAATTAAGCCCTATGCAAATTAAAGCTGGGACTCCTGGTTGTAGGAGATTCTCAGCTTACAAGCACTTCTCTTCAGGGAATTCAAAATCATCTCTCCTCTTCTGTAGAGGGCACTGTGCCTAACGATATCTAATGATATCCTGCATTAGACTGTGGGGTCAGCACTGAATGCATTTGGGAAAATGCAAACACAATGTTTATAACATATCACAACCTTCCTAGACAGACTGAGCTCTGGCTATAATAGTATTCTCCATCTATGGGTTTAAAGGTAAATTAGAGTCAAAGTGGCACTAACCGGGCAGTAGGCTAGGCCAGGTCAGGGTCAGGTGAGCCTGGGAGTTGGGGACAGAGGGCCCAGGCATGAATGGGCAGGACTGCCTTCTTTGCTTCTGGGGCTGAGAAAGTCCACTCATAAGCAGGATGCTGACCCAGCATGGGCAGGAGCAACATTACAACACTGTCCTCCATCCAAGTCAGAGCACAGCACTTAGATAGGTGAACCTGAGGAGGAGCTTAGGTGACTGAGATGCCAGGCAGGTGGTAACTGTGATTTGGGTCCTGGGTGACCAGCAGCACAGCAACCGGGAAGCAGATCTGACTCAATGCAACGTCATCTTAGGGCTGTTCTTGGATTTGGCACCTCACCAGCCCGGTCAGCCCACAGCAAGGGAGGGTCCCACAGGACTAGGCTGTGCCTCCACGTGGCCACAAAGGCACATGGTTGCTGGTTTTAGGGCTTAGGAAGCAATTGGAGACAAGGTTTAGAGAAGAATTGCTTGAAAGCATTGAAGAATGCTTGAAATTGAAGAGTTTTCTATTTGACCTTGAAGCAGAAAAGAACTTTTTTGAGTATTTCCAATGTGCTAGCCACATTCATATGCTTCATCTTTACATTTCACAAAAAAATCTACATTCTAGGGGCAAGTGTGTCCTCTTTAAATAACACCTCTCCTATGCCCAGAGAAGTTAAGCAATGTGCTCAAGGTCACACAGCAGTAAGTCACCTAGAATCTGAATGGCAAAATCAAAGCCTCTGCTTTAACATTATACCACTTCTTGAAATGCTCACACATGCTAATGATGCTTTCTCTTCACTTTGTGAAGGCCATGTCACCTTACTCCCATGTTTCCTGGAGCTCCAGAGGTATTTTGCCCACCTAAAATGTCGTTCCCTGATAACAGAGCCCAGAGTCCTGTTACTGCTCCTCAAGAGACAAGTTTTACTTGTTTTTCCCACAACAGTGGCTAAACATTCTTCTTTCCTAAGCGTTCCCTCCTCCACTGGGAATATTTTCTATTTCAAAATTGTTGAAATTATGCTGTGACAATTACATCTCTTACTCAAGATGAAAATTTTTTTTTTTCATATCAGCAATGAAAACGGTCTGTTATTCTGTTTTTTTTTTTTTTTTTTTTTTTTTGCTAAACTGGGAAATTTTCACATCAGAGCTAAGCAGCTAAAACACATGTTACTCTAAAACTCTGGCATTTATCAACCTTTGGTACCTGTAATAGATGTTGTTTCCCTAGTATTGTGACCTGTTGAAGCTTCTGCTAAGAGACCGGCAAACCAGGTGACTAGGCTTCTCATGGTGACCTTTGCAGAGAGCCTCTCCATTAGGCCCCCATCTCATCACCCCCACCTCCTCTGCTTCCAGACAACTAAACCCACCCTGCAATGAGCAGTGGTTCTCCAAGTGGGGTGTCTGGACTGTAGTATCAGCACCACCTGGAGACCTATTAGAAATGCAAGTTCTCAGGCTCCACTCAGACTTGTTGTCTCAGAAACCCCAGGGGTGCTGTCCAGCAATCCAGGATTTCACAAGACCTCTAAGTGGAGAACCACTGAGCTGGAGGCTCGAGAGAGCCTGGGCATGACCTCCACAACACCTCCCTGCTCTCTTTCTTTGCATGTAGTCTCAGGAGCTCATTCTTTCTTGTTTCCCAAAAGACTTGCCTCTGCAATTATCGCTTCACTCCCCCATTCCTGCAAACTCCTCTTCTCTGCTATTTCTTTCTCCTAGCTTGTTTCAAACATACCCAGGGGTCCTCTTGGAAAAGCTTCTTTTTCTTGACCTCCTGTCCCATACATTCAACGCCCTTCTCTTCCCTCCAACCTATGTTACCTTGGTAACTTACCCTTCTGAGCATCACAGTCCCTAGGAGTAATAGTACCTATTAAATGGGGTGGTTCTAAGAGTTTCATTAATGTTAATGAAATAACATTAGAATAAGGCTGTGCTATGAGGGTTAATTCTAGCAGGCCTGGAATTTGCCTGAGCAGCTTTGCTGAAGCTGATCAGAGATGTACCTGGTCAAAGTATAAAATGTGGTGGCTAATATTATAGTCTTTTACTCATGGAGCCAAAGTGAGTTTCAGGGAAGTTTGTGCTAGTTTGTCAGTATCATTTATTGATAACAATGAGACTGATGGTACAAATCTAGTTTCAGTGTTGGGGGTGTGTGGGGGGTAGGAAGAGGGAAGGGGCCTGACAATGGGGCTGGTCTTGTAGTGACAATGTGCTTACATGACCAGTAGGGTATAAGAAGTCCCAGCTGAGACTCCTTTTGGGCTGCCTAGTTCTGAGATGTTCTTGAATAGGTTGGTGGTTCCATGAAAGTACTGGTATACCCCTGCAGAAGGAGAACAACTACAAGGAGCCTGTGTAGACCTTGGCCTTTCCAAACTCCTTGCTGATAGGCAGCCTTTGGCTACGATGCAGGTCCTTACTTTTCTCTTTGTTTCTTTTTTTAAAATTTTTTTGCATTTATTTATTTTTGAGAGACAGAGTGAGACACAGTGCGAGTGGAGGAGGAGCAGGGAGAGAAGGAGACACAGAATCCTAAGCAGGCTTCAGGCTCTGAGCTGTCACCACAGAGCCTGAATGTGGGGCTCGAACCCACGAACCATGAAATCATGACCTGAGCCGAAGTCGGACATTCAACCGACTGAGCCACCCAGGCACCCCTTGTGTTTGTTTCTACATCATATCCTTTCTTAGAAGTAAACTGTAGATTCATAAGCATTGTTGTTTGGATCAATGTGAGTCTTCTTTAGCAATAGAATCTTGCCTGGTTGCCACTATTGTGTAGGTGACATTATGATTATCTTTCCTTCTGCACCATTATGAAACACATTCCTTGTTGAATTGATCACATGAATTGTTGTCCATTGGTCTCTTCATCACTTACTCCATTCTATGCACTCCCCTGTCCTCTACCTAAATCTGGATCCCATCCTTACTAGCTGATTGAAACCATAGTCACAAAAGCCATCACCAAGTCACATCCTTTTCAGCTCTTAGTTAATACAGCTGGCCACAGCTACTCTCTCGAACTATTTTTTATACTTGATACCATCATCCTTTATTACCTGATTATTCCTCCTCTCCCCTCCCCTTTAAATTGTCTCATTAATTCCTTTCTCCAACAAACTATAGGTATTCTCTTAGATTTATCCTTGACTCAGCTCTTTCCTCCAGATAACTGATCATACTCATTAAATGTTCAAAACCACCTGTGTTCAAATGGCCCCCAAGTCTCTCTCTAGTCTTGTTGCCTTTTCTACTCTTTTATCCACAACTCCCTAGTGGTGTGTTCACTTGAACATCTCACTGGTATCTTAAAGTCATTATAATCTATCTTCCTTGTAAAATCTTCCTGTTTACCATCAAATCTTAAAAATGTCTCCCTCAATGTCTCCCTCTCTATTTCTGGTCCTTTATGTATCTTTCTCTGTGAGTCAGTATTTCTCTCTTCTTCCTTTTCCTCCATGCTTCTCACCTCTTCTCTTTTTTCCCCAATCTAGGCAATCACATAATCCTGATGTTGATAGAGAATGGCCTTCTTCTGTGTCCTCTGTCCATTCTCTTGATGCCACCATCACTGGGTTGCCTGACTTCATGCAATGGTGTAACGGGATGGCTTGAAGACTCTCTTCTGACTCAAAAGTATTATGAGAAAGAGGATATCTGCATCACAGTCTCAAAGTATCTCCCACAAGATATTTATTAATTACAAATGGTAACTCATGAATGGGGTTAGAGCTGTTAGAAAAGAGACCCCAGAGGGCTCGCCTGTCCTCTTTCTGCTAGGTGTGGATCTTTGGAGAAGTAGAAAGTCTGCAATATCCTTCAGGAATACAGATGCAAAATCCTTAATAAATATTTGCTGATAGAATTCAGCATATATAAAAATAATTATACACCATGACCAAGCAGAGTTTATTTTAGAGATGCAAGCCTGGTTCGATATTTGAAAATCAATCAATGTTATCCACCATATTGACAGACTAAGAAGAAAAATCACATGATCATATCAATTAATACATTTAAAAAAGTTGACAAAATTCAAACCACTTTCATGACAAAAATTCTTGGAGAAACAGGAATAGAAGGGAACTTCCCCAACTTAAAGAGCATCTACCAAAAAACCTCACAGCTAATGTTACATACACTTAATGGTGAGAGTCACAATGCTTTTCTCCTAAGATTAGGAACAGGGCAATGATGTCTGCTTTCATCAGTCTTATTCATTGTTGATGTGATGTTACAGCCAATGCAATAAGGTAAGGGAAAGAAATAAATGACATACAGATTGAAAGGAAATAAATAAAACTGTTGCTATTTCCAGGAAACATGATGTTATATGTAGAAAGTTCCAAGGAATCTACAAAAACTCCTAATACTAATAAGTGAACACAGCAAGGTCACATGACAATGGGATTGACAAACAAAAAACTATGCATTTGTCTCTGTTAGCAATAAACATGTGGATACTGAAATTAAAATATGATATCATTTACAATCACTCATTAAGGAAATGAATAGTTAGTAGTAAATCCGGTAAACATGTACAGAAGTCATATTCTGAATACTACAAAACACTGAATAAAGAAATCAAAGATTTAAATAAATGGAGAAATATAATATGTCCATGCATTGGAAGATTCAACATACTAAAGGTACTAAAATTCCTCAAACTGATATATAGATTTAACAAAATTCCCATCAAAATCCAGCAAGATTTTTTATATATATAGACAAGAATAATGTAATACACTTACATGGAAAAGTAGTGGAATAAGAATAGTTAAGACAATTTTGAAAAAAAAAAGAATCAAGAGAGAGAGAACAATTTACCCAATATTAAGGTTTACCACATAGCTACAGTAATAGAAACTGTGACATTAGTGGAGGCTAAACATACAGATCAATGGAAAAGAACAGAGAACTCAGAAGTAGAGCCACACAAATATTCCCAATTGATTTTTATGATGGATAATATAACACCCAGTGATTATGCTCTCTCTTTCTATCAGAGCTGTCTTAGTGCCTGATTTTCAGAAGGAAATTACTTCCTTGCTCTGTCCAAGAAATGAGAACAACCCTTCAGACATGATTTGGCCTACAGGACAGAGAAACTCAGTGCCTTAATTAATTGACACCCATTTGTCCCATTCTTGTTTCTACACCTTCGGAAACTCTTATGAAGTTACTAGTTAAGCAACAGATTTCCTTCTGCTTAAGCAGATGTTTGTTGTTGTTGTTGTTGTTGTTGTTGTTGCTTTATTTTTTTTTTTTATTTTTACCTTTCAATCTAAATTCACCATCCATTTTTCATCACTACTAAATTTCATTGTGTTAGATTTGGCACACCATAATTCCTGCCTATCAGAAGTCATCTGAACTCCTTTTGGCTCCCAGTTAACCTGCTTACCTGTATATGTTTGCAAATCTCTGTCCTACAGTATTTTTTTAATGGCTAGACAGGAAGGAAGGCATGGCCTTATAGAAAACTAGTAAAGACCCATTTCTAGGCTTAACTAGATGACTAAGAGATAATGTGTTCATTGTTTATGGTAATTGACAAGGTCAATCTTATCTCATTAAACTGATATCTATTTTTCAATTGTTATTATAGTACTGGCATGATAAATTTAAAAGAGTGTTACAGCTTGAAAAGACCTTAGAAATAATCTAAAACACAACATCTTCATTTTATAAAAGGAGAACATGGACTCCAAAAGTGAAAGTGACTTCTCCAAGATTAACAACAGGTAAGTGACAATTTAGGGATTTGAACCCAAATATTCTGATTTAAATACGGTTATCTCTGTGTGTTTTGACCAGTACATTATGCTTCTTCTTTATCAAATGCACTACAAAAATTCAGATGTATGATGTCCCTAGTCCTCCCCTATAAAGTCTATCCGGGAAGAAAGTGAGGTAGAGCCTAGCAGTTCCCTACCGAGACCACTTCAAGCTACGACTGATTACCAGGTGCTCTCCTTTCTTCTGGTCACCTGTCCCAGAATAGTTTGTAATATGAACATTACTGCCATAATTTGCAGTATCAAGTTTCTATCCTCCTGTTAAAACTTCTAAAAAGTTTTTATGTGGAATCTAAAAAAAAAAAATTGAACAGATTGGAAAGGATGATGAACAGATTAATGGTTGCAGAGGTGGGAGTTGGGGATGGGTGAAATGGGTGAAGGGGGTCAAAGAGTATAAACTTCCAGTTATAAAATAAATAAGTTCTGGGGAATCCAATGTACAGCATGATGACTAAAGATAACAATATTGTATTGCATTTTCGAAAGTTGCTATTTGCTATAAGAGACTAGATCTGAGAAGTTCTCATCACAAGAAAAAAACATGTGTAACTATGTAGGGTGATATAGATGTTAACTCTGTGATAACAATTTCTCTCTCTATAAATATCAAATCACCATGTTGTATACTTAAAACTAATATCATGTTATGTATCAATTGTATCTCAATAAAACTGAAAAAAAGCGTTTATTAAAATTCTTGGGGGTACTATCAGAGAAAAATCTTTTGGATATATTGTTGATTTTACATATTAATCTTGCCACACATCTGTAATCGGTACCTGGTTTTGGGGATAGTCTACTCCATCTTTTATTTATTCATATATATGGTGTGGGGAAATGACCTACTAATTTTCTTCCTGATTTATACTCAATGATGCTAACAATTTATTAAACACTGTTTTCCCATTGGATTACATGTGAGAGCACGAGGTCTGGTTTGCCATATGGCACCCAACTGCCTCATCCTGAGAGCTGGTACCACAGCATGCCGTGGATCTCACATGTCAAATTTTTGTTCAAGACATTACGGAATGTGCTTGCTTTCCCTTTCTTTCTTTCTTTCTTTCTTTCTTTCTTTCTTTCTTTCTTTCTTTCTTTCTTTCTTTGCTTTCTTGCTTTCTTGCTTTCTCTCTCTTTCTCTCTCTTTCTTTCTTTCTTAACATTTACTCATTTTCTGAGAGACAGATAGAGCACAAGTGGGGGAGGGGCAGAAAAAGAGGGAGACACAGAATCCGAAGCAGGCTCCAGGCTCTGAGCTGTCAGCCAAGAGCCCAACAGCTTGAACCCATGAACCACAAGACTATGACCTAAGCCGAAGTTCGACACTTAACTGACTGAGTGACCCAGGCACCCCTGGAATGTCCTTTCTACTTTTGAAATATTATTTCAAAGAATTGTGACTGGACTGGTTTAAAAATTGTAAGTTCTAAATAAATAGCATATGCAAAAAGTAAAATATACAAAGACACTGAATTATGTCTGAAATTTTAAATGCCAGGAGGAAACACTTAGTGAAAAAAATCAAGAGAAAACCACATATATGGCATGACCTTAAAAATGTAAAAAAAAGATGCATATATAAATACCAAAAGAAAATATAGCCACATCTGTCCATCAATTTATCATTCTGGGATTCCAGCCTGACTTAAGAAGGCCTCCTTGGGCAGTCTTCTAAACTTTCTCCTAATATTTGTATAATCTGACTTTTTACCCTACATTTGGATTTAAAATCCATCTGGAATTTACTCATCTACATGACATATTGTTGGCATCCAATTCTATTTTCTTCAAACATTATTAAGACAATATTTATTAAATATGACATCTTTTCCTGCTGAGTTATAATACATCTATACTTCAATCTGCTTGTACAATAGCTACTCTCTTTCAGTAATTTTTCTTTTTTTTCATTTTGGTGCCTATGCTATATTCTTTTGTCTAGTATAGCTATGCAATACTTTTAGTATATGACACAAGGCCCTTCTCATTATTCTTTTTCTTGCTGATATTTATGAGTTTGGACTCTGTTAAAAAAATCTAGGGTGCTCAGGGTACCTGGGTGGTTTAGTCGGTTGACCATCTGACTTTGGCTCAGGTCATGGTCTCACAGTTTGTGAGTTTGGGCCCCATGTCAGGCTCTGTGCTGACAGCTCAGAGCCTGGAGCCTGCTTCGGATCTGTCTCCTCTCTGCCCCTCCTCCTCTCTCTCTTTCTCTAAACTAAATATTAAAAAATTTTTAAAAATCTAGGGTACTGGTCAAAACTGTGTATTAAACTTATACATTAATTTCAAAAGGATTCGTGTCTTCAAATTTAGTTTCTCCATCCATAAGTGTAGTATATTTCTTATTATTTAGATTTTTAAGTCTTTTAATTAAAAACTCATACTTCTTGCTCTTGACATGCATTTCTATGGCAAAATACAAACAAAATATATACAAAGTAAAAACGAGACTTGGCAAAATTATTAGGTGGGAAAATATTAGACTTCCTAACGTACAAAAAACTTATACAGTTGATAAAAAACAACAGTCCAAGGACAGTGGGTAAAAGCCACTCTTTTAAAAGAGGGATGGAGGATAGCTGATAAAGGTAAGAGGAAATGTACCACCATGTCACAAGCAAAAAAAGTACTTTTCTTTCCTGATGAGATTTATAAAACTTAAAAAGAATCTCTAACATCCAGTGGTGGAGAAGATGTGCACCCTTCGCATTACTGGTGGAAACATAAACTGAAAAAGAATGTGCAAGCGAATGCTAAGCATCAAAATGCACATGCCCTTTGGATCATAGTTTTAAGATTTTATTCTACAGAAGAGCTCTAATACAGAAAATAAACTATATTTTACAGGCTTTGTCATCCCCAGCATTATTTATGACAGCAAAAGTCTAAACATTATCCATAGGAGAGTACTGGGATAAATTTTGCTATAGCTATACTATATTGTAATAAGCATGTCATTTCTTCCTTAAATAATTTCCTTTGCAGTTCTCTCCTTTAAGGCGGACTGACACTCAGAGAAGTCCCCTGCCGGCTCTAAGTCTCAATGGTGGATTTTTTTAACTTCTTAATAAGAATGTAGTCTTGAAATCCATGCTTAGTGGAGACAGGGAAAGCAATTAAATAATTGTCTGAATTCCAACAGTAGAGCTTTCCAAGACCTTCTGAAGGAAACCTATATCATCAACTAAAGAGAACTTTACTATCTGCCAGGGACGGGAAGGCCTCAAGACTGCAAGATGAAGGAGTGGAAAGCCCATTACTTCCAGTGACTCTGGTAGACAAAGACTGGGGAGGGGGCACCGAAAGATACAGGCATCCTGAGCTCTTACTGGGTCAAAGAATCAGGTAGAGAGGAATGTCAGGGAAGTTGAAGGAGAACATAAAAGAAGCAGTGGGATGAAAATGATACCTTGGTCCTTTTTGTGATTGTGGAAGAACACCTGTTGGAATCTAAGCAGAATGCAGCAGTATGAGGGGGTTATGCAGAAGGACATTCAGAAGAGAGAGTGAAGGGGGGGAGAAGACACAGAGAGAGACAGAACAAGGGGAGAGAGGAAAAGAGAGAGAGATACACTCAGGAGGAGACAGAGAGGCAGGGAAGGGAAGGGAGACAGAGGCTAAAAGAGAGAGTATGGATTGATACATGAGTATGTATTCATTTATAATAAAAATAAGGAATAAAAATGTTATCAGTCATAAACTTTTGAGTGACAGGATTATAGATAACTGTTATCATCTTTGCTCTTTTATATGTTTTCTGAATTTTCTCTAAAAGTCATATAACACTCTTGTAATCAGAAAAACATAGACATTAAAACAAACAAACAAACAAGGCATTAAAGCATTTAAATCCCTTCTGCTTTCGTCCGCAGAAAAATGTTTTTTTTTTTTGTTTTTTTTTTGTTTCTGTTTTTTTTTGAGTAAGGCTGCAATCAAACCAGCCTGAACGATCACAAACCTAAATCCATACCTGAATATGTGTCCCAGGTAAACATCTTGAGAAACCAGTACCTGCCATTGAGGTGCCAAGACTTGAATTTTATTAAGCTGCACTGTCATGGGAATGTATGCCTGAAAAGTGGGATCTGGTTCTCAGAGAACCAGATTCCCACCACATCAGGAGGCAAACCTATCACCCCTCCATCTATGGTGTCCCTGGAGTGGCCTCCAACAATGCACAGCAAGTGCAGGGGGGAAACTGGAGAAAGAAATCAGAAGATAAGACTAATATACGGGGCAGTAAGAAAGAAGGAAGGACCCTTCCCACTTTGTGGTTTGGGGTTCTTAGAAGCCCAACTGTTGCTCAACTTAGGAGCTCAACTTAGAAGCTCAACTGTTGCAGGAGGTAACACTATAGAAAATCCCTGGGTTTACTTCTTGGGCTGCAGAGCTACCCACCCCCGTCTTGGTAATAGTAGGTTGACACGGTTATGGCCTTGTAAACAACTGAATAAGAGAAACACAAAAATGATGAATGTGTAGTTATCCCTGTAAAATCCTTTGTTTACTTCTTTGATCTAATCAATATGGGGAAATACGGCTTAAAATGAGAAAGCTTAAAGATGAAAAAGGACCTCAGATGTGCACATTTGACTATCATACTTGCTGCAGAGTACTGGTTAGCAAGTGAAGTCTTCAGTGTCAGAACAACAGAATACTGATTACAATGATAAGGCTGCTTTGGATCAAACCAAGCCTGTAAGGATGGAATAAAATCATTTATTTATTTATTTACTTATTTATTTTTAATTTTTTAAAATGTTTTATTTACTTTTGAGAGAGAGAGACAGAGAGAGTATGAGCAGAGGAGGGGCAGAAAAAGGGAAACACAGAAT
This sequence comes from Paguma larvata, assembly GCA_030068075.1. NCBI lineage: Eukaryota > Metazoa > Chordata > Mammalia > Carnivora > Viverridae > Paguma > Paguma larvata. Next base: position 120,489,117 of record CM057827.1, on the reverse strand, counting down.
CCAAAGTAAATCCCATGCTCTGAGCTGTCCACACAGCATGGTGCAGGGCTCAAACTCATTAACCACGAGATTATGACCTAAACTGAAGTTGGATGCTTAACTGACTGAGCTACCCAGGTGCCCCTGAAATAAAATAATTTAACAAAGTGAAATTCCAGTTCCAGGAAAAGATGGAATAGACACACTTTCACTATTCTTATTACTAAGAACAGCTTAAAACTCTGGGCTTAATATACTAATACAAAGAAATGAACAGACAAAAGAAATAAACGAATAAGCCTAGGAAGACTGAAAGGTAGAGAGTAAAAAGGCAGACTGGCTAGGGACCCTGGGACCTGGCAAAAAACACAATGGTGAGGTCCCTGGGTTTCCTTTATGCTTAATATATCCTGGACTGGGTGCTGAACAAGCCAGCAACTTGGCTATGCCAATGGATACTCTCAAAAACAGCTTGCTCTCTCTGGCCAAAAGACAAGGAAAAAGGCAGCCTAGCAGGATGGAAAAATTTTACACAATGACCACACTATACTACCCAAATACCATGGAAAAAAACTGTGACTCCACCCCACACCTGAGTGGGCAGCCTAGACTTCTACCCTTGTTGGGCTGAAATAAGACACTCCTTTCCTTTCTCCCCAACAAGAGGGGTATCAGAGCAAGTCAAGAGGGGAGTCAGGACTTTCATCCTTGCTTGGTGGCAAGAAGACCCTCTCCACCCACACTGTCAGCAGTAGCTATATGGGGAGTCTGGCATTCCATCCCTATCCAAAGGTAACAAAGCACTCTTCTCTTCTCCATCTAAGTATTATCTGTAGATACCAAGTAGGGAACATTATGAGAGATTCCCTCCTCTGTCCAGCCAGGATAGTAGCAGCTGAAGCCCAACGGGAAACCTGGACTTCCACCCCAGCCCTAAAGTTACAAGGTGTACCTCCTTGCTTCCCTAGGGTGTCCATGGAGGTGGAATGGGGAACTTTGTCTTCCATTCCCACCTGGAAATAATGAGGTAGCACATCCTTTCCTCTGTCAGCCCTTTGTCCAAGGAGGACTGCCAAAACATAAATTTTAAATAGGATTCAGAATCTCATAACATAATATGTAGGGTACCATTGAAAATCACTCATCACACAAAGAACCAAGAAAATCTCAACTTGAATGAGAAGAGACAATTAGTAGATGCCAATACCTATGTGACATGGATGGAATTCTCTGATAGAGGTTTTAAAGCAAATATCATACAAATACTTTGATGAGCAATTACAAGCATGCTTGAAACAAATGAGAAAGTAGAAAGTCTCAGTAAAGAAATAGAAGGTATAAAAAAATAGAAATTTAGAACTGAAAAATACAACTTAAATGAAAAACTTACTAGGTAGGCTCAACAGTAAAATGAATACAACAGAGGAAAGAATCATTGAACAATACAAATTATCCAAACTGAACAACAGAGAGAAAATAGAAAAAAATTACCAAGCCTCAGGCACATGTGCATATAGCACAAGATATAAAATTTACATCATCAGGGTCTCAAAAGGAGAGGAGAAAGAAGCCAGAACTTAAAAAGTATTTGGAGAAATAATTTCTTAAAACTTCCCAAGTTTGGCAAAAAACATAAACCTACAGATTCAAGAAGCTGAGCAAACCTGAAATGTCATAAATCAAAAAACAAAGAATCTATGCCAAACACAAAATAATCAGACTCCTAGAAATTAAAGACAAAGAGACAAAGAGAAAATCTTTTTAAAAAAATTTTTATTTATTTATTTTGAGAGAGAGAAAGATGGGGGGGTGAGAGAGAGAATGAATCTCAAGTAGGCTCTGCATTGTGAGCACTGAGTTGAACACAGTGCTCAATCTCACAAACCATGAGATCATGACCTGAGCCAAAATCCAGACTTGGCGCTTAACTGACTGAGCCACTCAGGCACCCCAAAGAAATAATCTTGAAAGTCACTTGTAGGAGAAATCTTACCTATAGTGGAACAATAATTCAAGTGACAATGGGCTTCTCAGAAACTATAAAGACTAGAAGGAAGTGGAATAACATTTGCCAAGTGCTAAAAGAAAAGAAATGTCAACCCAGAGTTCTATATCCAGCAAACATACCCATCAGGAATGAAGGGAATATTATGACATTCTCAGATGAATAAAAACCGAAGAGAATTTATCACTAGGAAGCCTACCCTAGAAGAAAGGCTAAGGAATTTCTTAAAATGGAAAAGAAATAACAAACAACAACAACAAAAACTACAAAAACTCTCCAAAACTTGGAAAATCTAGAAGGATGGAAAAACAATGGAAAGAGTAAAAATTTGAGTAATACAAGACAATGTCATTCTTTTTCTAAGTTATATTTGATGGTTAAAGTAAAAATTATAACATCATCTGATGTGATTCTCAAATTACTACATAGAAGAAATATTTAAGAATATAAATAGGAGAAGGTAAAGGGACTTAAAAGGAGGTAAAGTATCTATATTTTATTCAAATTGGTAAAATATCAACACCAGTATACTGTGGTAAGTTACTTATACACAATGCAATGCTTAGAAAAACTATTTTAAAAAACCCCAAATAATTGAACTCATACTGTGTTCTATGACCACAGTGGAGTATTAGTATTTGGTATTACCTTAATACCAAAATCTAAGAAATACAGTATATAAAAAAGTAAATTATATTCTTAATAAACATAAATATTGTTAATATATCATGAATAATATATTACATAAATAAGTATAATAAATTTTATAAGCCCTACTTAGTCATGGTATAAAAATATATATGTGTATGTGTGAAATTATATATATCTAAAACCAAGTTAGATTTATTCCAGGGTTTCAAGGATAGTTTAATATTCAAAAATTTATCAATGTAATCAACTATATTAATAGGCTAAAGAAGACAAATCCCATAATTATATCATTCATGATAAAAACTTTCAGAACATTAGGAATCAAGGGGAATTTCTTCAACTTGAAACAAAATTATGCAAAAATACTACAGCTAACATAGTCAATGGTGAAGGACTGCATATTCTCCAACTATGATTAGGGTCAAGGCAAGGATGTTTTCTCTCACTACTTTATTGAACATACTATTGGAAGTGCTAACCAGAGCAATAAGACAAGAAAAGGAAATGAAAGACATACAGATTGGAAAGGGAGAAATAAACTGTTCCTACACATGACATCATAGTCTACATACAAAATCCCTCAAAGTTACAAAGGATTGCTAGAATAGAAGAGTTCAGCAAGTTCACAGGATACGAGATCAATATACAAAAATAAACTGTTATCCCTATATACTAGTAATGAATCCATGGACACTGAAATTAAATATATAACACCATTCACAATTACTCTGTAAACTGATGGAATACCTAGGTATAAATCTAACAAAATGTGTACATGACTTATATGCTTAAACTATAAAACACTGACGAAAGAAATAAAAGAATATCTAAATAAATGGAAAGATATACTATGTTCATAGAGTAGCAAACTCAACTTATAAAGATGTCTCCCTAAAATAATGTATAGATTTAGTGCAATTCCTATAAAAACTCCATTAAGATTTTTGTAGATATAGACAATGTATTACACAATTGATATGGAAAGACAAATACAGAAGATCTAAACAATTTTTAAAAATAAAAATAATGTGGGATTAATCCCTCTAGCTGAATTTCAGACTTATTACACAGCTTAATTTATTATATGGTGCCATAGATCAACAATACAGAATAGAAAACCCAGAAATAAACTTACAGAGGTACAACCAATAGATTATTTTTTTTTTGCTTTGGTAGCATTTTTTTTTAACAGCTTTACTGAGATATAATTCATGTACCATACAATTATTCCATTTAAAGGGTACAATGCAGGGTGCTTGGGTGGCTCAGTTGGTTGTGTCCAGCTCTTGATTTTTGGCTCAGGTTATGATCTCACAGTTCATGAGATTGAGCCTTACATTGGACCCTGTACTGACAGTGCAGACCCTTCTTGGAATTCTCTCTCTCCCTTTCTCTCTTACCCTTCCCCACTTGCATGTGTGTGTGTGTGTGTGTGTGTGTGTGTGTGCGTGCACGTGCGCGCGTGTGCATGCTCTCTCTGTCTCTCAAAATAAATAAATAAATATTAAAAAACAAAGTGTACAATTCAGTGATTATTGTAATATTACATTATTAAGTTTTTTAAATTGTGGAAATGTATATGTACAATAAAATTTGCCATTGTAATTGTTTTTAAGTGTGTAATTCACTGGCATTTAAAAAATAAGGAACATTTCATGAATTTTCATGTCATTCTTGCTCAACACCTATAGTAATTTCTCTGTATCACTCCTATTTTTGTACATGTACTGCCAAAGTGGGTACTGGCCAACTGTTTTTTGATAAAGGTATAAAAGTACATCAATGGAATAAGCACAGCCTTTTCAGCAAATGGTTAATTTGAATCAATTGCTGATTGCATATCCATCAGCAAAAAAAAAAAAAAAACAAAAAAGCCAAAACAAAACAAACTAAAAAAACCTCTACTTCATATTTTATACAAAATTAAGTAAAATGGATTATAGATTCATATGTAAAACACACACCTACAAAGTGTTTAAAAGAAAAAATAGGAGAAAATCTTTGCGATGTAGGGCTTGGTGACAAATCAAAAGCAAAATCCATAAATTTGACTTTAATGAAATTAAAGCCCTTGGCACTGTGAAGGATCCTGTTAAGGTGAAATGGCGGGCTGGGAGAGAAGGTTTGCAAACCACATTACTGACAAACAATTCCTATCTAGAAAATATAAAGAATGCCATCATTCAACTCTAAAAGACAAACAATCCAATTAGAACGTGGCAAAAGCCCTTGAAGAGGCCATATATAAAGAAATGCTTTTATCTCTGCTACTGTAGCCAGTATGTAAATGGAACACAACATGATTCAACAACAGCACCCTGGGCCCTGGAGCAGGGGAGGTTTGTGGATGCAACTCAGAAAAGATTGCAGAGAAGGACGCCAACAAGAGATCAAGGTCAAGGAGGCTTATACACGGGGCCTTCCTCAGCAAGTGCTGAGCAGAGACCACGAGACTTCATTGAGATATGGGAAGGGATTCACACTAACCTTATGCACCAGGTATAACTGATAGGGGCAGAAAAAGCCAGCCCCAGATGCTTAAGGTGCTTAAATCTGAACTTGAGCCAATTTGGGCTGACACAGAGACTTTTTTTTTTTTTTTTTTTTTGCAATTACAGCATCTGCTTTCCAAGAGTGCTGCATGGGATGAACAAGGTCCCTGGTGGTCCCAAGTGCCCAAGTCATGGATTCCATGATGTGTATTAATGAGTGTTTTATAGCAGTGCTGTGCCAGGCCGTGGGGAGAAAGACAAGGTGTTCTTGCTCACCTGTGTTGGCAGGTCATCAAGAGTTTAACTCAGCTACTCCATAGCATTGCCATGGCATCCATTTTGTATGGTCAAATGGCCTACAGGACCCTTAACTGACACCAGCCCCCTCATGCAAGCACATCCCCTGGATAGCAGCCTGCAGAATCATAAGTTCCTGATATGACTTCTCCAACAGCCCTTGTGATAGTCTATGCCATTTCACAGGGCTTCCCCTTGTGTGCTCCTTAAGTAAGACTCTTGTGAAACTTAACAAAACCCTGCTATTTTGGGTTTGAACTGAACAATCTGGCCTTATTCCAGCATTCCCTGAAGCATTCCACCCACAGACTCTAATATGAAGGCATGAACCCTGGGTCCTGCAATGCCATTTTCTCTCTTTATCTGCACACTTCCTTGACCTCCCATTTTGGCCCCTAGGGGCATCATGTACTTTCTCCAGGACCCGCGAGTGATAAACTCTATTTCACTTTCTTGTGTGGTCTTTTGTTGAACTGCAACTGACCATCTGCCGTCCTTGGCCTCTGCTTAGCAAATGTTAATTTAACAAGATTAAAATCATAACACAGTTAAACAAGGGAGAAAGTTAAAACTGACAGAAGCACCTCTAGAGAAGGGTGAATACAAAAAAGGGTCAGAGAATGACCAATACCTCAATGTAGAAGGGTGTGGTGGGCAAGGCAGAGATGCCCCTCTGGAAATCCATCTTGATTAGGAAGGAGGGGTCACAGTGAACATGGGACTACATGCCTCCTTCCACCCACCCCCAAATGAGCTGGCGCCTCATAGTAGTACTTGTGTATTAACCATATTTTATTTTCTATATTTGATGATTTGACATCTTGGGGCCTTGATAACCCTAAAGGGACAACCCTTCCCAGAGTTAGCCAATTCCTAGAGATAGTAAATAACTCACCCCTAAGCATGCCTTTCATATACAAACCAACATATCCAGGGCTCACACCCCAAATACCTTCACTATAAAGGATACTCCAAGCCACTATCCACCTGCCCTAATCCCCCAGGACCAGGTACCAGACGACTAGGGACAGCCCCTATGCCCCAGAGACCATGGGAATTAGTAACATTAGCCAATCCTAACTCCGCTCACCCTGCCTTACCCATCCCTTCCTATGGAAACCATAATTAATCCTCTTGCCCACATTTTACCCTCACTCCCTGTGCTTCCTGACCAAGCTTGGCATTTCCCTGTGTGGCCCCTGTGGCATGGTGTGCACCCACTTCTTGGGAACTGTGATTAAAAAACTAAGTTTTGAATCGTAAACATTTCCTGATCTGTTGGCCTCACTATGTCTCAAACTTTCTATTAACACATATATTCATGTACTTGACATTAATGATTAGTTAAACTTCACATATTCAGCCTCTTTTTCTGTAACATAATTCCATTATTCACATCAAGACTTCTCTGGCTCTCCATCAAATTAAAGGGGATCCTTTAGAATACTGATAATGAAATTGAGGCAACTCTCCAAACTCATTCCAGAGTGTGCAGAGAATGTTAGTGCCTCACATTAGAGAGCGAAGCTCTGTGGGGCTAAGTCCTGCCTGGCACACAGGGCGACATCATCTGGTATGGGGAGAAGTGGGGAATTATACTAGGTACAGATCAGAGTTTGGGGATGCTGAGTATTTCACCCATTCTGTTTGTGAATCAGATGAGGTCACACACAGAGCAGAGTGCTGATGTGACCAAGACAGAATGAGAATGAGCAGTGAGGTAATGAGCCTCACCCTAAATGTTAACTGGCTGGTTAATGAGCTGACGAAAGCCTGATTACCCAAAGCAGTAATGGGGCACGTCCATCATTTCATCCATCGGATGGAAAAGGCAGATTTTCCAGCAAGTCTTTGACTTGAAGGAGATGTGAAGTGCATTGCAGGCTCTCAGTCCTTCAGGGTATAGACCAGGGTGATGTCATAGCTTTGTCTACACTCCCTGCTTCAGCCAGTCTCCTGAGGCTGGCTCCACACGACAAACAGTGCAGTGTCTCTGGTTATGATGACATGCTGCTGTGTCTGAGCGTCTCACTTTCTTTCCTGTGCTTTAAAGCACATTGCCTTATCCTAAATCCCTTGCTCAAAATTGTTTTCCTTCCTTTTTTCTCCCTCTCTCTCTTGCCTTACCTTACTTCTTATCACTAATCTCCATAATTCCGCCAACTTCACTTGTTATAAATCACTTTGAAGCCACCTGGTTCTCCAGAGGGAATAAAATCTAAATTGCATGATGATATCTATAATACCTACAGAGCCCTGAAAAAATAGAAAAATACAACCACAAGAATGGGAAAGATTTTACCTCCCTAACACTTCTTAGAGTGAGGTATTTTTCTTCAAATACCTCAAACTCCAAAGCAAAGTTGCAAAACTACACTAATTTTAAGTCTGAGAATCGATTCCCTGGTTTGCACTGAGGTTCAAAGGACATGTGAGAATACACATTTGAGATAACTGGGGATGATGCATTTTGTTTGTGTCATCTTAGATTGGGGTCCATCAGCTCATTCTTGGAAGCTCTCCCTGTGGGTAAACTCTGAGAGGCTGGAAGGCCATGGACCAGGACACAGACCCCAAAGGAGATTTTCTCCTCCCTCCTACTGTGTTTCTTTCTCTATTTCCTGGGCAAACACCTTAAGTACAGCTATGGGGCAAGGCACACGGTGGTGTCCTGCCCTGGAGGCCCATCTGGGGCAGCCTACACAGGTCTGACGGGCAGTGCTAAGTAAGGAGTTAGCCACCCAGGTAAACACTCTGGGAAACTGAATGAGCACGACATGGGGAATGTAATCAAAATGCAACTTAGTTTTTGTCTCCTTGACCTCCTATTTTCAGGAGGGATTCAGCTGGGGGAATTAAGAAGAGTTTTCTTTCCACTGGATGAGAATCTGGTATCCCCCCCCCCTGACTTATAAACACAGTCCAGATCATAAATGGAATGTATTCTGTTCACTGTGTTAATAACACCTTCATCTCTCAATCTTCATTTAAGGTAAACCTTCTCCTCCAGTCCCTCTAACCCTGGGCTGGGGGATCCTGCCTGCTATAAAGGGGACAAGGCCTGGTATATTTTGCTGAATTTTAGGCAGGGGGAGGGAAGTTTGAACTGAGGTTTCTCCAGAACCCACCTTATGTTCCCAGGCATGGCAGAGCTTTTCACTAGGAAACATCATTAATAGGGTGAAAGGTAAACCAATGAAAGATAGAAAAGTTCACTGAAATCCACAGAATCAAGAAAGGAGTTAATAAGAAATAGTTAATTCAATAGAAAAATGGAAAAAATATCTGAACACTTCACAAGAGGATACCTGAATGGCCAAGAATCAATGAAAATTTGCTCAACCTCATCAGGTACCACAGAAATTAAATTAAAATCACAATTAGATACTTGTCAGATCTAAAATCACTGAAACAAAATATAACAAGTGTAGGTGAAGATATGAAGTAATTGGATCGTTCCTCCTGGGCTGGTAAAAGTGTAATTGGTTCAATACCTTTGGAAGATAACTTGGCAGTATCTACCAAAATGGATCACACATATGCCCTATGACCAGCAATTTCAGTACTTGGTATATATTCAATCACAACATGTACACACGTATACCAAACCATATGGAAAGAATTTTCATGGCAACATTACTCACAGAGCTAAGAACTAGAAGCAACCCAATGGATACCTATGGTACGTTGGATAAATTGGTATACATGTACACATGGACAAAGAGTATATCAGTAGCACAGTATGAATGAATGACCTACATTCAACATACTATTCATACAACATACTATTAGTCATCACACAACGTTTACAAATAACCTACAGGTTAGAAGTCACAATAGTGGATAGAGTGGATAGAGAAAAAAAGAGGTGATGGGTTAAAAACACAAGGGGGCAGAATGGATGCAGATGATGAGCTATATTTTGGTCTGAATGGTGATTACAAAGGGATATGTGCATTTCCATATAACTCATGAGGCTGTACATTTTGATGTGGGTTTTTCTGTAGGTATGTTATACTTCAATAAAAAAGATGGGTAATAAAAATCTGTGGACCATAAAAGAACCCTTATGTAAACTTAATAAATAGGCTCATGAAGGACTTCTCCAATCCAATTTTTGACTACACACATTTTTGAAAAACAGCCTTCCTGGCACGTAGCTGGGCATTTGCTAGCATGCTATTGATCATTTCACTCAGTCTGAACACTTTTATCCACATCAGCATACTGCAGTCTGCCCCTTCCTCCAATCCCTTCTCCCCACAGCCAGATAGATCTTTAAAGGATATAAATTATATCACATAATTCCCTGCTTGAAACTCACCAACAGCTTCCCACTGCACTGGAATAAAACCAAACAGTGCACAGCATTGCACTACCTGCTGTGCCCACCTCTCCAGGCTTACCTGGCACCAGGACTTCTTGGATCAGCACTTCAGATCTGTTCCCCACACATGGCAGGTACTTTCCATACCCTTTCCTGCGCTTGTGGCTGACTTTGCTGGAAAAGCTTCCACAGCCCCTCCCTTCCTTTTCCTTGCATTCCAAGAATCTGCTTCAATTTCACCACTGCTGAGAAGCCTTCTCCACTCCCATCCAAACTACCCTCCCCATTATTATATTACCATATCAATTACTACTTCTGGAGAACTAATATAATCTGTAATAACATTATGCAGCCATCCATCCATCTGTCCCTCCATCCTTGTATATATTCTCTTCAGAGAATTTAAGTTCTGGGAACTTGCCTGTTTGGTCTCCCCAGGAGTTCAGGGGACATAGCACATAGCACAGTTCAGGGCAAGTCATAGCTACTCAGTGAAAGTATGTTGAAGAAGAAAGTGAAAATTATAAAGGCAACTATCCATTCAATGCATTCCTCTGCCTTACACCTGAGCAAAGGGGCCTCCTAAACTCCTAAACCTTTCTTGAAGAGGACATTGCCATTTCAACAAAACTGTACCGAGGTCTTCCTAGCTCAACAGTGTGCTGCATATGGAAGATATACTGAGACACAGACACTGCTCACATTTTAGTGGTAGAGTGAGACACAAATAGGTTACTGCCCTTCCTACTAGTTTATAAGGAAATTATACAATTGTAAACAATAATATGAAAATGAAACCAATCTTTTTGTGTGTGAGGAATCCAAGAAACCACCAGAGGAAAGACATTTAGAAAGTTTTACTAGTAATTATTCTGACCTACTAATTAAAAAAAAATTATGTAATGACTTCAATAGTGCACTTTGTATTCTGGAATATTACACTGTTGAGATGCACTGGCAATCAAAGTAAATAAAACGGACTAAACAATCATACATGATGTGTGATTGGGCACAACTGTCATAGAAAGAAACAAGGCAGGAAGGAGCAAGGACAGCAAAACGCTCACACTTGGACCAGCAAGAGCACTGTGAGAATGTCTTGCAGGACAGAAAGGATGTGTGCTCTCATGGTACTCAAACATCAGTGCATCTCAAGGACATGCTGGAAGCAATGTGAGTACCCAGCAATGAGGAGCACTGCTAGGAAATTTGGTCTGTTGACTTCAATAGAACATTTTTCAGACAGTAAAAGTTATCTAAAAAATGAAGATGACCAAACAGTATGTTCCTTGTGATGCAATTTGTAAAATTTGTGCACGTGGACACAGAGAGAAATCCAACCAGGTCTCTGAAAGCTGCCCAGGGCCCTACACCACTTACGGTGAACTGCGGGGGTACCTGCATGGCTCAGTTGGTTAAGTGTCCAATTCTTGGTTTTTGCTTTAGGTCATAATCTCATGGTTTGTGAGTTCAAGCCCCGCATTGGGTTCTGCACTGACAGTGTGGAGCCTGCTTGGGATTCTGTCTCCCTTTCTCTCTGTCCCTCCTCCACTTGCTCTCTGTCTCTCAAAATAAATAAAAATAAATGTAAAAAAGTAAAGTGAACTATGAAGATGGCAGAACAAGCCACATGTATACCACTGTGATGTGGTTCAAATGGTCTTCTTTGATTTAACGCTGTTTACTTCATTTAAGATTTTTTTTAAAATTTGAAATAATTTCAGACATACAGAAAAGTTGCAAAAATAGCACAAAGGATTCCTACTTACCTACATATAACTAGACATCCAAATGTTAAAGTTTTACATTTTATCATTCTATGTATGAGTCTAATCTAAAGACGCTATTTGTTTCACCCATTGTCCCAACAATGTCCTTTGTAGCAAAACGCTTGTTTTCTGATCCAGATTCTCACATTGTATTTCATGCTCATATGTCTAATCTAGTTCTTAAAAATCTGAAACAGCTTCTCAGTCTTTCATTTCATGACCTTCACATCCTCAAAGCTGGGTATGGAATTTCCCCTCATTTAGGTCTGTCCTGTGATGCCTCATGATTAGAGTCATTGGACATTTTCTAGCAGGGATACAACAGAAGTGATGCTCTGCCTCCAGTGCCCCAGCACCAGGAGACACATGATGTCTACTGGCCTCTAGGTGGGCTCGTCACTGATGATGCTCATTTTGATCTCTTGCTTAAGAGGGTGTCTGTCTGGTTCCTTCACTATAATGTCACTATATGTTCTTTTGTAATCTACCCGGTGTGGATATACTTCATGCACATATTCTACATCTCAGTGAATTTGCCTCTGCTGGTTTAGCACTCAGTGATATTCTTGCCGAGAGCAATTAAAACTTTGGTAGTTGTCAAATGAGGATTTTATATTTCCTTCCTTTCTTTGACATTTATTAGCTAGTATTCCACTTAAGAGAAACCTTTCCCTTTACCCTGTCCCCATTTATTTCTCTATTTATTCCTTTATTTACATTAATACCGATGTATGCACTTTTCTTCACAAAAATTATTACCTATTAAATAAGTAATAACCAATTGCTATTATGATTAGTTTGAGGCTCAAACTATCCCAGTGTCCACCTGAATTGCCCCCATCACTCTTTGACGATGTGTTTTTATCCTGAAGTTCTAGTTACGCAAACACGCAATGCTTTTCTGACTCTCTTCTCATGGCAGCCCCTATTTCTTCGCTGGATAATTCCTACTTCTCTTTAAAGAGTCAATTTAGGGGCACCTGGGCAGCTCAGTTGGTTAAGCATCTAACTTCAGCTCAGGTCATGATCTCACTGCTTGTGAGTTCAAGCCCCACGTCAGGCTCTGTGCTGACAGCTCGGAGCCTGCTTCGGATTCTGTCTCCCTCTCTCTGCCCTTCCCCTGCTCACATGGATGCTATCTCCCTCTCTCTCTCAAATATAAAAAATAAAACATAAAAATAATTTTAAAAAAATAAAATAAAGAGCCAATTTAGTAAATTTCCCTAACTTCTCTCATCCTCCCTTCTCAAATCTTGCTATGACCTTGTTACTCAATGTTTCTTTTCCATCCTGTGCCCTGCCTACTGGTTTAGGCTTAAGCAGTGGAGTCTGTGACTTAAATTTCTTTCTTACCCCTGTGAAGAACCTATTTGGTCCATATGAGGTACTCAACAAAAAAATATTTGCTGAATAAGTGAATAGGGAAAAAAAACAACAACAGTGGAAACCCTCTTATTCCACACAATCTGTGATTCTATAGTGTTTTATCTATTAGATCAAGTCTCATAACTTTGTTGTTGAGATCTTCCATATCCTTGCTAAATTTTTTCCTGTTGTTTGAAGTTATTCAGAAAGCTAGATTAGTCTCTCACTAGTATTTACATTTGTCACTTCATGAGCTGAGACTTGGGGCATAATGTTTTAAATTCCTTCTTCATTTTTGGTTCCAAGATATTCCCTTTCTCAATAACTTAGATGCATAACGTACATCTCAAAGATGTCCCCAACTCAGCTCCAGAGAGTCTGATATTTCTTTCCAAATCAATTGTCCTGGAATCTTTCTATCTCCATTTAGGGCAACCTCAGGCTTCCATTTCTTCTGGCTAAAGATTCAGGAGTCAATGTGAACTATTTCTTTCCCACTCCCCATCTGGCCCATTAGCAAGTCCTACTGGGTTCTAAATACAATTTTAACACTCACCTGCCTGCTTCCCACTGATCTCTCTGCCCCATCCTCATCCAAGTACTGTCTTTTCTCACTGACAGGATTTATTGCAACTGTCTCCTCCCTAGTCTCCCTGCCCAGAAAGGCTGACATCTAGTTTCAAAACAGGGATCCTGCTAAACCTAAGTTGGATCAAGTCCCCCTGCCCAGGACCTCCAATGATGTCCCTTCTTACTCAGAGGCTAAGCCGAGTCCTACAAGGCCTGACAATGCTTGGAATGACATGGCACTTGATTCCCTCTGATCCCATCTGCTTCTCCTCCTATCTCCCCACCAGCCATACTCTTCCCAGCTGTTTCCTCTTCCTGGAACAGACATCTCTCTCCCTTCCCCGGCTCCCTCCTCTCCTCCTCCAGACCCTCCTCACAATCACTGCTTGGTGAGGCCTCCCCGTACCCTCTTGTATAAATATTCAATTCCTCACGAGGGTCTTCACTGCTTCAAATCTCTGTTCTCTGCTTTATCTGTTCTCCTCAGCACTGATCACTATCGGTCTATATATTACACACATATATTGTATTTTTTTGTCCATTTCTCCCATTAAAATGTAATTTCTACAAGGACAGAGTTTTGTTTGTTCAATAACATATAGTGCTTGGCCCAAAATAGGTACATAATACAAATATCAAAAATTAAATTGAAATGCAATGAGTTCTGTATCTGAAAGGATGTTTCTAACTCCCTATTTCACTTTTCTAGTTAGAGGAATAGTTTTCATGATACCTAGTGCAGCATTCTGTGGGAAATCTATGGTGTTTTTTCTATCAAAAAGGAAAAACAGGTGGACCTGGGTTGCTCTTCACTCTTAAACCAGGTTGAAAAAATGTTAGAGTTATGCTTATCTCTAAGCAAAAGGAATCCAACAGCATCATGTTAGAGACAATCAGACATACCCATTTCCTTTTTTTTTTTTTTTTTTGCTTTTAAGCTTAAATACGAATACATTTTGTACACAGAGATTAAGAAATGTGGCTGATTCCTGTAAAGGCTTAATGGCAATGTATATGTTACTATTAATGACAAATAATTTCAATATCTATCTATCTATCTATCTATCTATCTATCTATCTATCTATCTATTTATTTATTTTTGAGAGAGCACAGGCAGGGGACAGGCAAAAGGAGAAGGAGAAAGACTCTTAAGCTGGCTCCATGCCCAGTGTGTAGCCCAATGCAGGGTTTGATCTCACAACCCTGAGATCATGACCCTGAGATCATAACCCGAGCTGCAATCAATAATTGGATGCTTAACTGAGCCATCTAGGTGCCCCCTAAACAGAGAAAGCATTGCAGAAGAGTTTAAAGTTACTCACAAGACACTGCCAGACAGGTGTTGGGTGATTCACCTACATTTTACAGACTGTTTCAGTGAGTTCCTTTTGTGTCATATCCAATAAAGTTGCTATTTCTGTATAATCAGTGTGTGTTATCTTGAGGTAATCAGGGTGCAACAGTACAACATAAGACAGCAGATGGGTTTACAATAGGGAGAGAAGGTGTTAGAACAATAGCATTAGGTTTAAGTGAAGTCAAAGACAATGCTGCTTCAAATGCACACTTTGTAAAAGCACAGAGCCTTTGGGCTACCACTTGTGTCCTATGCAGTCAAAATAAGTGGCCTCAGGTGATTTCTTCCACTTTCACATTCCTGTTCTTTTCTACTCAATATGCCTCTTGTGCTGTCCTCCCTCAAGGTGCAATCTTCAGCCACAGTTAGCCTTTGAAAGGGTTCTTCAAAAACAAAAGCTGAAACTCAAGTTAAAAAAGCTTACTATTCATTTTCTCCAGTATTGTTTGTGAAAGACACTACGACTTTTGTCTAACACAAAATAAGGTAACAATTTCTGAATTAATGTGACCATTACTTGGTTTCCTTTTTCTGCCCATAAAATTAAAATTTTATATTAATTAATGGAGGCCACTGAAAAAATCATGTGAATATCCCACAAAGAAGCTAGGTGACAGTGGCTGTACACAGCTTGCCTGTGTCACAAGAGTAATGGCAAATACGCTGCACATCAACCTCCATATTGAACCCGGGGTTCCCTGAGGTCATGGCTCATGCATTTGTCATCAGATTCCCCATATGTGACTCAACATACGTGCTCAATAAAAATCTGTCAACTGACTGACTGAGTGAATGAATACATAACTGAAGAAGAAGAGGAGGCAGGATCTGTGTAAACAGTTGTCAGAGCACAGTGGCTGGCCTCTGCCTGCAGTACAGCCTCATCTTTCCTTGTATAGATTCTGGGCATTTAGCCCAGGCATACTATGGGGAACAAAGGGCTCTGTGATCTCTTTGAAGTCAACAGAGGAAGAGAAGAAAGCAGTTCACTGAGAACCCATGGCAGGAACTGAGGGAAGGCATGGGCAAAGAGGCCTGATCGGTAGGGAAAGGATGGTGCCCAAAACACACCCATCTCTTCTCACCTCAGGAACCCTGGAACAGCTGTGAAGTTTCTGAGGGTGACACAACTCACAGTTGGAGAAACCCAGTCTGTCTGGGTCCCTACAATAAGCGTGTATGTATATATGACACAAAGCTTCTTGGTAGACATTCATGGACTTCTCAGACAGTGGGGAGCTCTTCATGGATGCCCACTAACTGGCCCCCAAAGCTCCCTGGCTGGATGGTGCAGGTGTGCAAACATGCTCCTGAACCCAACTGCAGCTTTAGTGCAGAGACATGTGGCAAAGTGTGATGGCTGGCCTGGAGCAGTGGCCCTATGGGGCCATGAAGGAAAGAGGCATGGGGGTGTGGCTTAAAGATGGCCTACAAGAGGGAGGGCGTGGCCCAGGGAGGATGACCAGAGCTGGCCAAGATGCCACCACTCAGACAGCATGAAGAGACCAGGGAGTTAAACGTTGTTACAGAGCATCACGATCTCAAAATTTTTCCTTTTTATTTCCTTGTGCTTCTTTGTTTTAATCACCTAAATCACACACAGTGTACACACACACGTGCACGCGCGCACGCACACACACACACACACACTTACGTATGTAAAAATTTATGCAGGGGCAAAAAGTGAAAATCTTCTTATGCCAGGGTCCACTTCTATTGAGACCCTATCTGAAGTCAGCCAGCAGCAGCCAGCATCTGGTTTGGCTGCCAATGAGCTATGTTGGGGCTGCAGGATGTTCAGATTTAAAGGGCCCCAGTTCTACCTTGTCCACTCCTGATCTTACTGATGACAAGACAGAGGCCTGGGAAACATGAAATGATATCCTAGGGACAGGACCATACATGAAGGACCCAGGGCTTTCAAATGGCTGTTGTTTATGAAGTTCTGGGTTCCTGGTCTGTCTGTCTGGGCAGCTGTGACTGCAGTGCCCTGGCCTCCTTGACAGCAGCATGGATGAAAATGAAATAGGATATATGCTGCTTGTCAGTGGCCCCCAGAAATTCCTCAGTGCTGATGAAGAGGTTAGCTGGCTTGTCTTACCGGGACTGTGAATCTCACCATGCGAGTCAGGCCAATGCGGGGCCAAAAGGAGGCAAGGAGGCAAGGACCTGAAGCTTGCCCAGAGAGCAAGGGGAGATCTTGGAGCATCTCAGGAACCCAAGACAGCCATAGTGCAAGAGGTTAAAGCAGCCAGGTGAGGCCAGGAAGCCAGGTCAGCTGCTTTCTCCTCTCATATTCCTCAGCTTGGCCTGCACAGCACAACTTATCCTTGATGGTGGTACCAGTGTTACTGAGGACGCAACTGACCACCACCTCAATCTACACTCCACCCCTCACTTATATGACATCATGGATTGCGAGGGGAGGTGCAGGGGAACTTCAGCTAAGTGACCAGCCTTGCAAGAAATACTTGTCCTAAATCCTTCTGGACCTTTCCTTTATAAGCATATAATTAACATATCAAGGATATAATTATGATTATGTTATATAGTCTTGGGTGGCTTGTTTCTCATAACCATGGCTGTTTTTCCGTGCCAGCAGACAGAGCTAATTCACTTCCCCACCACTGGCCACATAGCTTTCCATTGTGTATATGCAGCAGGATTCACTGAACTGTTTCCTTGCCTTGGGCTTTGTCTTATTACAAAACAAGAGTGAACTGAGGGATGTCTGTTGAAGTGTCTTGGCCCGCAGGGCACAGATGGCTGTAGGAGGGGCATCTGAGTGGCTTAGTCAGATGAGTGTCTGACTCTTGATTTTGGATCAGGTCATGATACCAGGATTGTGGGATGGAACCCTGTGGCAGCCTCTGCACTGACAACAGAGCCTGCTTGGGATTTTCTCTCTCCCTCTCTCTCTGCCCTTCCCCTTCTCTCCCTAAGAAACGAAGGAAGGAAGGAAGGAAGGAAGGAAGGAAGGAAGGGAGGAAGGAAGGAAGGAGAAAGGAAGAAATGGCTGTAGGAAAGATTCCTGAAAGGGGCAGTGGTTGTTAGAATGGAATTGGATGTAAAATTAGATAGACACTAGCATTGTCCTTCTTGAATCACACGGAAAACAAATGTAACTGTGTGAGGTGATGGGAGTTAATTAAACTTACCTGTGATCATTTCGCAGCACATTTAAGAGCAAATATTGATGTATGCCTTAAACTTACACAATGTTATATGCCAATTATATCTCAAAAAAAACTAGAAAAAATAAATTTCACTACAATTAAAAAAAATCCTATGCCAACTTGTATACTACCACCCGCAAACCATGTTGAGTGTCTGTCTCCCTGAACCCTCACCAAGACTGGGCATCGTTAATCTTTTAGATATTTGCCAACCAAGTGAACAAAATGTGGTACCTCAGAATTTGCCTTTTTTTAAAATAATTTGCAGTTTGCTGATTATTCACCAATTGATGAACTTTTCACTTGTTTATGGGCCATTTTTATTTCTTTTGTGAGCTGCCTGTGTATACCTTTTCATTAATTGTACTTATTTATTTTTCTTACTGATTTGAGGCACTCTTTGTGTATTATGGATATTAAATTTGGGGCACCTGTGTGGCTCAGTCAGTTAATCATTCAACTCTTTATCTCAGCTCAGGTCTTGATTTGAGGGTTGTGAGTTCAATCCCCATGTTGGGCTCTGTACTGGATGTGAAGCCTACTAAAAAAAATTAATTAATTTCTTATCATTGGTTGCTTATCTTTTCATTTTTTATGATCCCTTTCACCCATGAAAGTAGAGAACTTAATTAAATAAAATCTGCATTGTTTATCTTCTATATTTTATAAGTTTTGTGGTTTGCTTAGAAGTGCTTCCCCCAAAATAAAATCTATTCCCTGATATTTTCTTTTAATAGTTCTTATTGTATTCCCCCACCCCCAAATGCTCATACCTTAATACATCTGGAATGAACATTTGTATGTATAAGAGATATAAGTAGTGAATTGCTTCCATATGGATAACCAAGTGTTACTACATGGTCTAGTTACATGGTCTATCTTTTCATCCCTGATTTAAAATATCACATTTATCATGCACTAAATTTGCCTTTGATGCAATCCTAAGGAGACAAGGAGTAGGTGGTAGAAGATTTGGTGGAGCTCGTGTGGGCTTCAGGAAACTGAGATTCAGTTTTTGTTGTTCACAGAATGGTAACTCACATAGAAGCTAATGTAGGTTGTCACCTGTGAACACCTGAGATGGGATCTTTTACAGTCATAAGACAAGGGCACAGACGGAGGCATCAACCATCCTTGGTCCTACGACCAAAGGGAATGTAGTGACTGACTTCCCTGAAGGGATGTTCTCTGGATTATGATGTTCTCAGGCTGATCCACACACGGCTGCCAGCCCCAAGGAGGCCACAGTTTTCAATACCCTCTTCTCCAAACAGGGAGGAGCCAAGACCAGAAGAATAGATGATGTAGCCATGCTGGGAAAGAAAATGTGGCTAGGTCAAGGGTAAGTGGCCTTAAAAGCCTCTGCCCAGTGAAATTCTAGAATTCCTATGGCCAGTGACTGCCACCTTTCCCCCATATTAGGAGTACTTACTGTGGTTATTCTGTTCTGTTCCACCACCATGGGCAGGTGGTGTGGGGAGGTGTGTGTGTGTGTGTGTGTGTGTGTGTGTGGTATGTGTATTTGTATGATTATGCAAGTGTGTGGAGGGGTTTCAGGGTGTCAGCTAACTTGTCTTTTTAGTCCGTAGGTCTTCAGAGTAAAAGAAACCATTTCTGGATTTTTCAAGCAACTGCTGGATGGACATTGTGTGGATTTCTATATGCAAATGTTGAAAAATTACATTTATTTTACATTAATTAATCATATTAATTATGCAAGCAAAAATGAAACACAGAAATCCTTGACTTTGAAGTTGGTGGGACTTCAGAGTTGTCTCTCATGGGGAAGCAATGACGTCTGATATTTGTGTGAGAAAAAGACTGAATCGAAGAGTTGGTGACCAGAAGGGTTTGCGGTGGTGGGCATGAAAACCGTTCACCAATTTATGAGTTTCTTCTGCTTCTGGGCACTCAGAAGGACTGTACTTCCTGAGGCTATACATGGAATATATATATATACACACATACATACATATATATATATATATGTATATATATATATAACTTTATATACATGGAATATATATACACACACACACATACATACATATATACATATAACTTTCTTGGCCAATGAAACATGAGGTGAGGTGATGTGCACAGTTCTGAGTCAATACATATAATTGCTGGGGCTCAACTCTGCAGTCCTTTCCTTTCTCCTGCCACCAAGCCTGATGACATTCCAGATGGCAGGTTCTCTGTCAGCCTGTGTGAGAGTGACATGAAGCAAGCTCCTGGAAGACCCATGAAAATAAACTTCTGTGGCTGAAGTCTCTGAGATTTGGGTGCTGTTTGTTACTGTATTGATATACTAAGCAAGTATAACTCACTGATAATTGATACACTAAATTTTTCCATTCATCCCTATGCCTTCAAGTATCTCTATACTGATGATTTTTAGATTAATAATTTTAGCTCAGTCCTCACCCCTGAGCTAAAAGCTTTTTTTTTTTTCTAGCTGTGCCTCGCTTAATCTATGAAAGTTCAAGTGCCCAGCGCTCAGTCTTGAGCTCCTTTCTATTTTCTCTATCCATACTCTTATCCTCTGTAATCTTGTCCCCTGAATTATCATTTACACACCAGTATCTTCCAAATTTAAAATTCTCCAATTTAACACCTCTCCAGGACATCATACTTCATTTTTGCATAGTGCTTACATTAGTCTGGACTCTTAAAACTGAATAATAAAACGGAATTGTCCCTGTCTCCTGAATTTTACGCTTGAATTGACCAATTTTGCCTACCATGAAACGGTCTTTTGAAAGTGTCAACACATACACACACACACACTGAAAAAAAGTGTTTACATTTTCTTTCCTCACATAAGTAGAAAGGCTGGAACAAATATAATAATTAAAAAGAATAACTTGAACAGTGTAACTAGGAAAGAAAGGAAAGAAGGAAAAAAGACATACATATGCTGTTTTATGACATAAAACAGAAAATGAAAAAAAATTGAGAACAAAACATTATTCTACATCATCAGCAACCTTCTTCAAAATCACAGCTGTAAAGCAAGAGAAAACTGAAATCAGTCACTTTTTTTTAAGACATATATTCCTCAAGGAATATGCCCTTGAGGACACTGCTCATGTAAGGCCCATAAGACACCAGGAAACTTCATTGGGTGTCCCAGTAGCTGTAATGAGTCACTGGATCCACTAGCCAAGAGCAAATTCTAGAGGAGATCTGAATGCAAGAGCCAATGGTGGCAGGTCAAGGCTCCTTTGTTAATACTTTGTGGTGGAAACTATTTTCTGGGAAAAGTTACCTGAATCCAAGATGGAAAATGGCAACAGTAATGGAAAAACACACTCAGCCTGCCTCAGTACGTCATATCGAGAAACATGGGAAAGGTCTGAAATCTCCACTTACAATCTCCCATCAAGCTTATTTTGACTCTTAATCAGAATGATAAGGCCAACTGTGATGGAGATAGGAGTATGTGGGTCAGGGCCAAACCATCTTGGACAGCCTCCAGGAACACCATGACAGGTCCAAGTGCTTGACTTGACCCTATCAGGTCTCAAATTCAACATTTCCAGGGTATCTATCCAACACATGAATACCATACATTTATAGTTACCATTAATTTAAAACCTTGATATCTACTAGATAATTTATCCTCCTCATTATTTTTTCCACTTGCCTTGGTTATAGACCTTTACAATTCAATAGGTATTTTAGAATTTTTCAAGTTCTGGGGCACCTGGGTGGTTTAGTCGGTTAAGTGTCTGACTTTTAATTTTGGTTCAGGTTATAATCTCACAGTTCATGAGATTGAGCCCCTGCCTGGGATTTTCTCTCTGTCTCTGTCTCTATCTCTCTGCCCCTTTCCCTCTTGTGTGCATGTGTGCATGTGAATGCTCTCTGTCTCTCTCTCTCTCAAAAAAAAAAATAAATAAACTTAAAAAAAAAAGAATTTGTCAAGTCCCATGACAAGTCATGCTGAAATTCTGGGATTTAGATAGCATTTGGAGGTTGACTTGTGAGGAACTATCACCCCAATGCACCAAGTCTCCTTATCTAGAAGGAGGTATATCTCCCATTCATTCTCCAACCTGGTTTCAATTTTGCCCATTCCTCCAAGGCTGTTCTTGATAAAATCCATAGGATGGCCACATTTCTAGTTTCATGGGTTTTTCATTCCTCATTTTACTAGATCTGTGTGTAGTCCTCAATGCCTTTCATGAGTCCTTCCTTGAACATTCTTCCCTATTGCCTCCATAACACCTGCTCTCCTGATTTTCTATTACTTAGCCTCCCCTTCTCAATCTTCTTTGCTGGCTCTTCCATAGCTCTCTGACCGGTAAATGACACATTCCTTGGAGCCTTACCCTGAGCTCTCTCTTACATTTTCTCCATAGATGTTGTCAGCACTCATGTACTGAAATACCATCCAAATGCCAACAATGCCCACATTTATATTTCCTGCCCTGAACTTTCTTCTGAACTTCACTTCAGTCTTATGGATTGGCCTACCTACATGACAGCTCACTTGAATATCTCAGTTACTTCAATCATAACGAGACTACAAACACATTCTGCTCTCCTCATTGAATTGGTTTCTTCTCCAGTTTTCCTCATTTGTGAAGGGCTCTTCCATTTACTTTAGTTGATCAAGCCAGAATCGTGGAAGCCATTCTTGGTCCTCTTTCTCCACAACCAGTGGAGCTGTTAATCCATAACTCACATAGTCTACAATTTAATGATAGGATTTCTATGTTCAAATGACTTTAAGTCTACCTGCTTCTCTCCATCTTAATTCCTACCCATCTGCTCCAAGAAACCAGCACAGAACAGCTGGGATGACTTCCTGGTTCTGTTCTTGGTTCCCACCCCCAATCCATTCTCCATAGAGTAACCTGCATGATCTTTGAAATCAGATCCTGCATTTCCCTCAACTTAAATTCCAAAGTGGTCCTTTTTTTTTACTATATGGAATAAAAATAGAAGCGCCCCTCCATGACCTAGGACCATTTGTGACCTAGCTCTTGCCTGTTTCACCATCTCCTTCCATACCACTGTCCTTCATCCATTATGCTCCTGCCCTCTGCCCCACCCCAGCTTTCTTCCCTTAACCTCTCTAAGTACTCTTCCTCTTTGTTTGCCATCCTTCCTGTGCTGACTCACACAAATCTCTCAGGTCTCTTATGTCATTTGCTAAAAGGCTTCCCTTGGTTAACTTATCTAAATTAAGTCCCATCTGTGTTTTCTCATAGAACATACTTTTCTCCTTTACTGTGCTTCACATTAATTACAACCATGTGCATGTATGTGTGTTGTTAATATCTTTATCCTTCATTACACTGGAAGCTCTAGGAAGGGTTGGGCCACATCTGTTCATCTCCACTGGGAGCCCAGCAGTTGGCACAATGCCTTGCACATAGACACCTAGAAAGTGCCAAGTAAGCACTAACATACTGTTTATTACATAAATAGATAACTGAAGTTTGTAGCCCTGGTGCCCCATAGTTCAGCAAAAAACAAATGGCCTATTGGGCCTGGCTTACATCACAGCTCTGACATTGACTATCATGAGGAAGAGGAGATAACAAAGCACTGAGGTCAGTGAATAGAGCATGGCAGCAATTGGTTATAATCACAGTCAGGTGACCTAGAAGCTTGCATTCGGACAACTTGGGAAGGCAGTTCATGGAGTGCTCAGAATAATGGGTGAGAATAAGTGTTTACTGAGTGTGGTCCTTTAACGATCTTCCTTTTAGAGTTAAGAATAATATAACAGATCTGACACCCAGTTTCCCTTCAAGGACATTCCATGTGGCACCTAGGGAAGCAAACAAAAATAAGTGCAGCTAAAACTGGGTCTTATTTTCATTCTCCATTTTCAAATTTAATCTCCTTGTACCCTTGATCTCATCTTGCTCACATTCCTGATGGAAGTCTACTCACCTGCCTCCCCCAGGATCATGACCATGAGCACCCTCCCATCACCACAGCTCACACCCTCCCTAGACGCAAAACTTCCGCTAAACCATGCTTCCAGTTACAGCCTTTCATCCACATCTGCTCTATCATTTCCCTCTTTCTTTGTACATTCCTCAGCTCTCTGCTGGTTTTCTTCCATCCTTATTTCTTTCACCAGGTCTCATGTATGCTTTATTTTTCCTTCATTGTTCCATGATACTAATAATCCCTGCTATGGACTGGATGTTTGTGTCCTCCCAAATTTCATATGTTGACACCCGAAAGACCAATGTAACGGTATGAGGAGGTAGGGGCCTCATGCTCTGTGAGGACACAGCAAGAAGGTGGTATCTGCAAACCAAGAAGAGAACTTTCACCAGAACCCAACTGTGCTGGCACCCTGATCTCAGACTTCCAGTCTCTAAAACTGTAAGAAATAAATTTCTAATTTTTAAGTTCCCAGTTTATGGTGTTTGGTTATAGAAGCTTGCACTGTGAGATGTAATCCTTGATACTTAAAGTTCTTGCCTTCCCGTATGATATTTTACTGTTCTTTCCTTCTGTGAGTGTCTGTTATCTACTGCCTTTAATGCTGGCTCTTTTCCTTCTCTCACTGGGGACCTCTATCATCCCTTACTCGTGAAAGTCCATCCGTCCATTTCCGAGGCTTAAAATATTCTCTCCATGTTAGGGTCTGAAATGTCTACCTTCCAGCAAGCATATCAATTCAAATTCAGCTCATTTGTTAGTTGTCCATTTGGAAATTTCATGTCCTGGAGCATATACAGTACACCAGATAACGTAGGGTCAAGCATGCCTCCTGCAAAGGGGCAGTACAGATTAAGCATGGAAGAAATGACCTGGGCTCAATCCTGACACTGCAATTCTTAACTGTGTGACCTTCAGCAGGACTCTTAGTCTTTCTAAAACTTGATGTCATCTCCCACATGGGGATGTGTCATAGGACTGCTGTCATCACATAGCACACAGCCATTGGCAGGCAGAGAGTGGACCTCATCAGGTCTGTAGGGAGGAGGGTGATGGTAGGGATGAAGGAATGGGCAGAGATGACCATGAAGAGTTCAAGCTCAGACATGTGATGTTTTCTGCACTGGAGAAGAGTTAAGGTGCTTCTCGATCAAGTTGCTGAAATGTCAAAGGAAAAAATTAAAATATATAAATATAAAATATACTTAGGACTGGATCCAAGATTCCCTTTTGCCCTAATGATTGAATTTTTCTCTTTATCTAAGGGTTTCAGCAGGTGTGTGGCACCAAGCTATTGGAATAGTGGATTTGTGATATAATTTGGCCAAGGTGCAAAGCAAGCCCCAGAAATTTATTCATCAATTTAAATATCATTGCTATTTGATGTTTTAGCCAAATGCAGTTAGATCACACTCTTTTTTATCCTTTTCTAAGGGAGATCCCTTTTTACATGTCTACAGAGTTTTTCCATATTCAGAAGTTGGGGGATATATTCTGATTTTGCATTTTAAAGAAGTAAGATAAGCAGAGATGTTTATAGCAGCTTATTCATAACTGCCAAAACTTGGAAGCAACCAAGACACCCTTCAGTAGGTGAATGGATAAATAAACTGTGGTACATTTAGACAATAGAATATTATTCAGTGCTAAAAAGAAATGAGCTATAAAGCCACTAAGAGACATGGAGGAAACTTAAATGCATATTCTAAGGAAAAGAAGCCAAGGCTACCTACTATATGATTGCAACTGTAAAACAGTCTGGAAAAGCCAGAACTATGGAGACAGTAAAAAGATCAGTGGTTGCCAGGGGGTAGGGTTGGGGGAGGAGGGATGAATAGGCAGAACACAGAGCATTTTTAAGGATTGATACTGCAATGGTGGATACATATTATTACACATTTGTCCAAAAGCATAGGGCAGGGCAGGCTGTCTTCTCCTGACTTCCCCAAAATTCCTTCTTTGATATTAAAATTACATCAAGGGGCGCCTGGGTGGCTCAGTCGGTTAGGCAGCCGACTTCGGCTTAGGTCACGATCTCGTGGTCTGTGGGTTCGAGCCCCGCGTCGGGCTCTGTGCTGACAGCTCAGAGCCTGGACCCTGCTTCACATTCTGTGTCTCCCTCACTCTCTGCCCCTCCCCCACTCATGCTCTGTCTCTCTCTGCCTCGAAAATAAATAAACATTAAAAAAAATAAAATAAAATAAAAATAAAAAAATAAAATTACATCAAAAAACAGAATAATCATCTCCTTGTCCTTTCTCACTCCACGGCCAGTTTCTTATGGCCGTTTTCTTTAGTCACCTGGAGTCAACAGAAATTTTTAAATACACTGTAGACACATTGTACTGTTACAGAAAAGTCACTCCTCACTAGTACCCAGGCATGGAGTTGAAATTTACTCTGCATCCCTGGGCTGGAGAGAACTATGAGAAAAAGGAGGTTTAGAGATGTCCAGAATTGTCCAAGGGGAAGCCAGAGCTGAAACAGCACATCCTGCCTCCTAGTTAAATGTGCTTTTAATTATCCCATGCTCCATACTTATGTCAAGGAGGGGATAAAAATTTAGTTTCATAACTTCAGCTTAATAAGCCACTAGGACATACAATTCTTGATAGAAACCTATTCATAACATAACGGCTAAAATAACCAAAAAGTTGATTCTTGGAGAAATGCACTCCAGTCACCTGGAAAAGTCACTATGCAAATTCCTAAAGCAAGCAAACAAACATGTTCTCCACAAGCTTACTTTATAAAGGTGGCTCTCCCAGCTGCAGCACAGTCCTTCTTAAAATATTGTGGGGAAGGGATGGCTCAGTCGGTTAAGCATCTGACTCTTGGTTTCAGCTTCGGTCATGAGCTCACAGATCCTGTGTTGAGCTCTGCATGGACAGCATGGAGCCTACTTGGGATTCTCTCTCCCTCTCTCTGACCCTCTCCCCTCTCACACTTCTGTGTATGTGCACATGCATGCTCTCTAAGTAAACAAATAAGCATTAAAAAACCTTTTAAGAAAATATTGTGTGGAAATGTTGCATTAATAAAGGTAGATTTAGTCCAATGGCCGCATTTTCTCTCCATTTCCCATTCCTTTCTCCTGGTGCTTTTTCTCACAAAACTTGCTCTCAATGTAACACTGCATTTTCTTAGCTGTGTTTACCTTTGGGTATCAATCGATGGGTTTTGCTATGACTGCAATAAATCCTAACCCAACTGCAGCCTCACATATCCTTGGAACCACTGGCACAATGTACCTGCTCCTTCACACAGCAGCCGGTACACAGAAAGCATAACCTGCTCAGTCCACTGTGAAAGCCTCTTCGACAGCATTTGGCTTGCCACGGTGGGCTCCAGAGTCCAGGTGTCAATTCTGACTCATGATCCTGCTGGCTGCATAAAGCTGGCCAAGTGAGTGACCTCACTGGGTCCTGCTTTCTTTATGTTTTGCCTTTTTGGATTGTTGAGAGGGTGAAAGGAGGGCAGCAGAAAGGGCTCAGAGCAGACACCAGTACAGAAAGGGTGGAACTAGAAGGTGTTGTTGATGACCTAGACTCATCATGGACCATTCGTTCTCTGGGCACGGGATGCTCTTCCTACCCCTGATGTTCACATCCTGCTCCTCCACCCAGCTCACTCCTATCAGCTCTTCAGAATTCAACTTAAACAACTACTTCCTCCAGGAAGCCTTCCTGGGCTACACAGACCAGTTCAGGGCAGCCTCTTGGTCTCTACCAGAGTGTGCCTTTGACGTACCAGGGAGCAGACATCCCATCTGCCTTGTTCACCATGCTCTCTTCAGCAGGAAGCAGCGCACAGGCAGAGTAAGTGCTCACCACACATCTGCTGAATAAATGAAAAGTCATGGCTGGAACTGTCATCTTAGGAGTCAATTGTAAACAAGATACTGTTTGAGTGCTTTCAGAAAAAGAAGTGAGGATTCCAGGCTCAGCCATATGTGGAGAAAACAAAATTAGAAGTCAAGAGAGAGGGAGAGACACCAGACCAGAGCATCCAGAGGAAGACTGAAAGCCACGAGGTGTGGAGACAGGACAAATGGAAAAGCAGACTGTTTCAGCAAGGGGGAGATGACATAAGAATGCTAATTCTTTCAAAACTAATGTAAAACTGGAAGGCAATGTCAATCAGAGCTCCAATGTTTTCTTTTGAGGAATTGGATATAACAATTTTGAAGTATGAAGGAAAGAACTTATAAGAATAGTAACAATATTAATAAAAACATTAAACAGTTTTATACTTGTGGTTGTATTGTGGTGGCAATGGGTTAGGGAATTAAAAAAAAAAGCCAACACTGGCCACAACTTGCTATTTATAGACACTGGACAATGGGTACATGAGGATTCAGTATATTTTCCTGTATATATTTATAGATGTTCAGTTTTCCATAATTAAATATTAAAATATTTAAGTAAAATGAAGTCTGCAGGAAACAAAAAAGAGGCACTGTCCTAAACTATTTACATCTATGAACACGTTTCTAAGAGCAAACAAGAAAACTGAAGAACAGAATAAGAGTAATAAAGGGTTTGCTTCACCACAATGCTGAGCTAATGAGTATATTATGAAACAAATGTATAGCCAAAGTGGCATTTCAGTTTCCAGGGAAAAGAGAGGTCCATTTAACAAATGGAGGTAGTAGAAAATAGACTTATACCCCACCCCACCCCCAGAAATAAATTCCAGATAAAGACACAGATATTAAAATTTTAACTGTAAACATATTATAAGAAAACTGCAGTAAAATATTTGTATGACTTTGGCATGAGGAAGACTTCCTAAGCAATGCAAGATACCCAGAAATTATAGACAAATAATAAAAATATTTAACCAGATAAAGATTTTCTTTTAAATGTTATTTATTTATTTTGAGAGAAAAAGGCAGAGAGCAAGCAGGGAAGGGGGAGAGAGAGAGAGAGAGAGAGAGTCATAAGCAGGCACAGCATCGTCAGCATAGAGTCCGACACAGGGTTCCATATCAGTCTCATGACCCTGAGATCATGACCTGAAGCAAAATCAAGAGTTGGATGCTTAATCAACTGAGCCACCCTGGCACCATTAACCAGATAAAGTTTTTAAATATGGCAGAAATAAACACTATAAAGACATTAGTAGACTTCGTAATATAAGCCTGCAAAATGCTAAAATCCCTCTAAACAAATAAAAGTTATATACACTGTTAAGATAAAGACGAGTGACCCAACAGAAACTCAGACAAAAGATATGAACAGTCAATATAGAAAGTAAAATCCAGAAGGTCATTAATACGTGGAAAAGATGTTTGCATGAGCACTGTTCATGAAAAAACAATGCAGATTGCCAACGAAATATAATTTTCAGACAGTTGGCAAAAAAACCTATTGCTGACATCCAGAGTCAGAGGGACTATAAGGAATTCTGCACACCTTTGCAGTTTTGGTGGGAATGTGAATTCCTAAGCCCTTTTTAAAAAGTGATTTGAAAACATGGATTCAAGTTTAAAATACAAGAGCTTAGTGGTCCCATTTTGGGAAATATATCTTACCAAAAGAACTCGGTGGTCTCATTTTGGGAAATAAATCTTATAGAAATAAGTCCATGGTATATTAGAAAGTGTTCGGTGATATCAAATTAGAATTTCTTAAATGGCAGAAACTAGAGGAAAATCAAAATGCTTCTCAATGAATAATAAGTGGATAAACTCGATGTGCTCTATGTTAAAAAAATAAATCAGACTTGATCTGTTGATCCGGAAGGACATCCACAATGTACAGTTTACTGAGGAGAGGCAGCTTCAGAGTAACATGTATTGTATGGAATCACAGACATCTGGTTATAAAAATAAGTACAAAAGACTCTTGTGTACTTACCAGTATGAGCACACATGTAGCTAGTAATTTATATATAATATCTATTAACTAAGGGAAGTATAAATAGGGGGACATTATTAACATTTGCAAACTGATTTTAATTATTTCACCGGCTATGAAAACTTCTATTACTTTTCTGATAAAAAAAATTTAATCCAGAGCATTTTTGTAAAAGGTGACATTTTTGCCAGGGAACCTAAGTGGAGTAGGGAAGAATTTCAAGGAAGGGATAAGTAGTTAAGTAAGATCCAGTAAAGACTGAGCCTTAGAAGAAGTGAGTGAGCCTGGGTACCCCAAAAACAAGCACAGAAGGAGGTGGGGTTGTGCCTGGGGCTTGGGGGCAAATGATGGGTCCCATGGGTCAGAGGCTGGTGCTGGAACTACTATTTTCTATCTCTATAACTGATTGTAAATGGGAGAGGAGAAGAACTTGATTGAAGATGAAGATCTGAGCATGCATTCACTCTGAATGAAGGGAAGGGGGAACACCAAACCCGGCTCTTGCTCACTCCCCCAGCTCTAGCAGTCCATCATAATTGCAGACGGTCCTAGAAGCATTCTTACAGAGCAACACGGTGAGCCCAATAACTAAATTTTCACCCTTAACCTGTCCCCTTCCTCAGTCAAATAAACAAACAAAATAACCCCACCCCCAAAACCAAAAACATAAAACAATAAGAACAATAACAAAAATAACCCAAATTAAATGGAGTATCTTAAAAGTGTTCATAGACTACTGTAAAATCCAGGAGGAAGATATTAACAGGATCGGCTCACGTTAGACTTTCATTTGTTAAATATGCATACTGTCATTTCTGCAGAAGCATACAAATAAGAAAACAAGGAAATATAATTTTCAAACCACTACAAGGGAAAAAATGCAATTTCCACATTTGTTCACCAATATCTTTTGAGTGCCTACCATGAGCCAGTCTCTAGGAGCTCTAGTCCTCAGACACTAGAGATGTGTTCATGAACAAAACAGGCAGAAAACCCTCATAAAATCTGTTTTCTAAAAGAGGCAGAGAAACAAACACATGATACCATAATCAGTGCACTGCACAGGATGACAGAAGGTGACTGATAGGGTAGAGACTAGATTAGGGTTACGGGGAAGAAGACGACCAAGAGTGTGCTTGAGGACATGTTACATGGGGTGGTCATGGCTCACCTCACTGAGAAAGTGACAGGGGTAATGGGAGAGTGGGGTGCATGGCCAAGGTGAGAACTGTTCACCCTGGAAGAGGCTGGAGGGGCCCTTACCTGTCAGAGAAACTGCATATGGACAGGTGTGTCTGGAGGATGCAGAGCAAGGGTGGCTGGTCCGAATTCAGGCCCATGTAATGTGAAGGGAGCAGGCCCGGCAGGCCAAGAGGGTCTCTCTTAAGCACCATGGCATTCACGGCTTTCACTGTGTGAAACAAGGAGCCGAGACAAGCTTTCAAGCTGAGGCGTGATATGATGGAGCTTCCATGTTAAGAGGCTCACTCTGGCTGCTGCTTAGTGAGCAGATGGTCGGGGGAAGGTGGGAAGTGGGAGGAAGGAGAGAAGCAGAAAGATGCGTCAGGAGGCCACTGCCTTCTCCAGAGGAAGGAGGAGAGTGGTCTGGGTGAGGCGGTGGCAGTGGGGGTGGTGAGAAGTGGCTGAATTCTTGATATATTTTGCAAATCGATTTTAAAAAGAGTCTGAAAGAAGGCAATAAACAAGGAGTGGGGAGCAGATGTGAAACAAGCAGAAAGCACAAAATAAGATGGGTAGATTTAAACCTAAATGTGTCACTAATTAAATTAAATGTAAAGATGCCAGCTGCTCCAGTTAAAAGCAATAAATTGGCAGCCTGAATACAAGAATTCAACAATACGCTGTTTATAAAAGACATCTGAGATGTAAAGATTCAGAAAAGACAAAATTGAAAAGGTAGGTAAGATACACACTATGCAAATTATAATCACCGGAAAACTGGGGTAGCTATGTGAATATCAGACAGAACAGACGTGGGGGTAAAAAGCATTTACTAATGATGAAGAGAATTACTTCATAATGATATAATTGGACATAATAAGAGTAGGGACATAAAAAGTTTGAACATACTATTGACAACCTTTACCTAAGAGACACAGAGAATTATACTCCTAAGAGCTGCAGAATACAATGTGGAATTTTTACAGAATATTTACCATACTTTAGGACATAAAGCAAGTCATAAAAAAGTTCTAAGGATGAAATCACACAATTTTCTCTGATGATACTACAACTAAGACAGGTATCTATCAAATCCCTATATAGTTAGGAAATTTAACATATATTTCTAATTTTTTTAACAGTTATTTATTTAATTAATAAATGGGCAGAAAGAGAAGGAGACAGAATCCCAAGCAGGCTACAGGCTCTGAGCTGTCAGCACAGAGCCCAATGCAGGGCTCAAACACATGAATCATGAGATCACGACCTGAGCCAAAGTTGGACACATAACCAACTGAGCCACCTAGGAGCGCCAACACGTATTTCTAAACAACCCAGAGGATTTGCTTCACAATGATTCAGGAGGTTGGGGTAGTAGTAAGCAAGGCACAGAAAACACAAGACTGGCCACAACTTGATAATTACAGCAGCTGGGTGATGGGTACATGGGGACTCGCTATACTCTTCTGTGTACATTTGTAGGTATTTAATATTTTCCATAGTTAAATGTTCAAAAATGGAAGAAAAATAAAGTCGGCAAAATACAATAAGTAACCCAAGAGTGAAAGAAGAAATCACAACTGAAATAATAAAATATTATGAACTAAATGATAATAAAAATTTTTATATTCAAATTTGTGGAATATAATGAAAGCAGTAGTTAAAGGGAGTTTTGTTGCTTTAAGTGTATATATAAGAAAATGAGACCAAAAATTCATGAGTCGAGGAGCCATTTCAATAAGGTAGAAAAAAAATCAGCAAAATAAACACAAAGAAATTAGAAGGAAGATAATAATCAATATCAGAAATGCATTGAACAAAAACAAACAGATGGCAGATAAGATCAATCATTAGTTTTATGAAAAAAATAATACTATTGATAAACTTCTAATATGAATACTTATGCAAATTGGCAAATACAGGCAAAATGGACAAATTCCAAAAAGTAAAATGAAACTTAACGACATTGACTTTAATAATGGAAAACCCGAATAGTTCCATAACTGTTAAACCAATGAAATAGACACAGAAATATTGTTCTCTTTCTAAAAAAGGACCTCCAGGTCCACATAGTTTCCTCAAAAAATGAAGAAATAACTCAGTCTTACAAAATCTAATCCAGGTTACAGAATAGGAGCATACAATCCTCAACTCGTGTTATAAAGCTGGCATGTAATCTTGGTATAAAAATATGGCAGTGACGCTAAGAGGGAAAGAAAAAAATTTACAGGGCTATCTCAGTCAAGAAGATTGATGATATACATTTATTATAAAATATATGATGACAAACTTGGGTTTATTACAGGAATGGATGTGTGCTTTATTAAAGTGACCACATCAACAGATTAAAGGAGCGAAATAAATCAAATAATCACATTTCAATACATGCATGCAAAAAAAGCATTTTAAAAATCTGACATTCATTTAAGATTTTCTAAAACTTAAAAACTAGAAATAGAAGGAAATTACTTTAACCTGATAAAAAGTTCCTTGAAAAGGAAAAAAATAGCACAAATACTTTTCATATTTGTAAAATGTCAAAAGCTTTTCCTACCACAGTAAAACGATTAAATCCAAACATATGAATAATTAAATTACACGCTAATGGACTACATTCGAGTTGCACATAGAATATTTATTTCTATTAGAAGTCAGCTATTGTCACACTAAATTAAAAAAAGCAAGACCTAATCCTATGCTATCTACAAGACATTAGTTTTATTAATTATTTATTATTTTAAATGTTTATGTTTACTTATTTTTGAGAGAGAGAGAACACAAGGGGTGGAGGGGCAGAGAGAGAGACACAGAATCCGAAGCAGGCTCCAGGCTCTGAGCTGTCAGCATAGAGCCCGACGCAGGGCTTCCACCCACACTATGAGATCATGACCTGAACTGAATTCAGACACCTAACTGACTGAGCCACCCAGGCATCCCAAGAGATTTATTTTCAATATAAAGACACAGATAGCTTGAAAGTAAAAAGATGGAAGAATATATACCATGTGAATTGGGAGCACAAGAAAGCTGGAATGACTATATTACTCTAAGACAAAATAGATTTTAAGAAAAAAAAAAAGTAATACTGGTGATAAGCATTTCATTATGATGAAAACATCAAGTCACCAAGAAGATAACGACAATGATAAATATAGATAAACATTTAACTTCAATATATATAAGTAAAATAAAAGATTAAAACGAAACATAGAGATATAGGCAAATCTACAATCATAGTGCATGATTGAATATCTCTTTCTCAAGGAATTGCTAGAACAACCAGGTTTAAAAAAATAGTAGTGAGGATATCTATATCTGAACAACAGCATCAACAAAAATTACCTAACTGTCATTTATGGTACATTCCACCTCAAAAACTGCAGAATATCAGGGTGCCTATGTGGATCAGTCTGTTAAGCGTCCAACTCTAGATTTTGGCTCAGGTCATGATCTCACAGTCATAAGATCGGGCCCCGTGTTGGGCTTTGTGGTGAGCATGGAGCCAGCCTGGGATTCTTTTTCTCCCTTTCTCTCTTCCCTTCTCCTGTTCCTGCTCTCTCTCTCTCTCTCTTTCAAAATAAATAAATAAACATTAAAAAAAACTATGAAGAATCAATTCTTTTCAAGTGCAAAAAGAATATTCATCTTTTGGTGAAGAGGCCATATGCTGAGTCCTAAGACATGTCTTGATAAAACTCAAAATGCTGAAATACTACAGAGTATGATCTATGACAACAATGGAACTAAATTGGCAATCATTACCAATAAGGTATCAAACAATTCTGAAATATTTTGAGACAAAGTAACATGCATATAACTAATTCATTTGTCAAAGAAGAAATCAAAAGTAAAGTTACAAAATATTCCAGGGGCATCTGGGTGGCTCAGTCTGTTGAGCATCCAACTTTGGTTCAGGTCATGATCTCATGTTCGTGAGTTCAAGCCCCATATCAGGCTCCCTGCTGTCAGCACAGAGCCTGCTTTAGATTCTCTCTCTCTCTCTCTCTCTCTCTCTCTGCCCTTCTCCTCTCAAAAATAAATAAAAATGTTTAAAAATATTCCAAGTTGGAAGATAAGACATATGTCAAGATGGGATAAAGGAGAAATCACAGGGAAATGAGAAAACACTTTAAACCTGAAGATGCTGAAAACACTTCAGAATGTTGGTGATGCAGCTAAATTGCTTTGAGTGAAATTTATGGTGTTAAATGCATATAAGAAAGGAGCAAATATAGGGCACCTGGACGGCTCAGTAGGTTGAGTGTCCAACTCTTGGTTATGGCTCAGATCATGATCCCAGGTCATGACAAGCATCATGGGATCAAGCCCATTTCTGACTCCACACTAAGCATGGAGCCCTGCTTAAGATTCTCTCTCTACCTCTACCCCTCTTCCACAGGTGCTCTCACAGGTTCTCTCACAGGTCTCTCTCTCTCTCTCAAAAAAAAAAAAAAGGAGCAAATGCTTAAAATCGATGACTTAGGTTTTCACCTTAAGAATTTTTTATGGAAGACAAATAAATCAACACCAAAATGAGTATAAGGGAGGAAATAACAAAGAGCTAAAATTAGTGAAAAAGAAAGGCATTAATAAGAGAGAGAATTAAAGAAACTAAAATTTGGTTCCATGGTAAGGTTAGTAAGATTGATAAACATCCAGTAAGATTGATGAGGAAAAGAGACAGAAAATAAAAGGGGATAGAACCTCAGGTTCTGGGGACATAAAAAAGATAATAATGAAATCCTATGTAGCAGATGAAATGGACAAATTTCTCTAAATACACAACTTAACTAATTGAGATATAAGATGAAATAGAAAATCTAAACAGCATATTTTATTCCAAATCTGTATCTGTTAAGAGAATTGTATTCATTATGAAAATCTTACTTAAAAGAAAGACAAGAGTGATTTAACTTATAAATTTTATCAAACATTTAAGGAAAGAATAATACCAAACTTACACAAACTCTAAAAATGGAAAAAAAGGGAAATACTTCCAAACTTGTTGTGTAAAGCCAGCCAAGATTACAGAAAGCTACTATAAGAAAATTACCAATCAATAACCATCATGAACACATGCATAGTCATCATAAAAGAATACTAGTTGAACTCAACAACACATAAAAAAGAATCATGACTGAGTAGAGTGTATCCCATAAATACAAGGTTGGGTTAATATTCAGGAACCAATTTATATTATTCACCATAATAACAGAAAAAAAAAAAGAAACATTTGACTAAATTCAACAGGTATTCATGAATTTTTAAGAAAAAATCCTGCAATCTCGGAATAAAAACAAATTCCTCATCAGATGAAGTACATTTATATTAACAAAATGCTACAGCCAACATCATACTTTATGGTAAAATGTTGAATTTTCCCTCTGTCATTAGGAACAAGGTAAGCACATCCAGTCTATTAATTCTTGTATGGGGAAAAAAGTTAAAAAGGAAAAAAGTAGAAGCTTCTATTTTCACATGATGTGAATGTTGGTGTAGAATATTCTAAAATCTCTATGACTAATAAGTGCACTTAGCAAGACTGCAAGTTACTGGGTTGATATATAAAACATCATTTACACACACACACACACACACACACACACACACACATTAGTAGAAAACAGTTGGAAAGTGAAATTAAAAGAAATCAGTTTACAATGGCTTTGAAAAAATACGAAATAATTGGGAATAAATTTAACAAAAGATGCCAAGACTTTGTATACTGAAGCACAAAACTGCTCAGAGAAGTTAGAGAAGATTAATAAATGAAGGGACGTACACCATGTTTGTGGATTCAACAAGTCAATATCAAGGGTCAGTTCTCCCAAAATTGATCTATAGATTCAATGCAATTCTATTAAAAAATTCCAGGAGAGCTTTTTTGTAGAAACTGACAAAAAGATTCTAAAAATTAAATGAAAACGCACTTGACCCAGAATACCTAAAATTATCTTGATAAAGAATAAAGAATGGAAGTCATACAAACCTTAAGAGTTACTATAAAGCTACACTAGTAAAGACAGTTGGACGAGGGCATGAAGATAAATATGTAGAGTTATGGGACCAAACAGAGTCCAGAAACAGACCCACAAACATGCCAAGGCAAGTCAGGAGTGAAAGGAAAGATTTCACAGAGAATTCTGGGCAGAGTTGAATTCTCATACAGAAAAAGAATGCACCTCACTCACCCCCACCTAATACCACACATGAAAATAAATTCAATGTGGACCACAGAACTAAATACTAAAGCTATAAAGCTTTTAGAATAAAACAGAATTGTATCTTTGCAACCTCGGGGGAGAGGCAAAGCTGATCTTAGCAATAATTGTAAAAGAAAAAAATCAATATGTTAGATTTTATCAATATTCAAAAACCTCAGCTCATCAAAAAGCTCATCAACTAGACAGATCATAAATAGGAAAAATACACACAAGACATACACTTAGCAACTGATTTAAAAAAAAAGTTTATTTATTGAGAGAGAGAGAGAGAGAGAGAGAGAGAGAGAGAGAAGGAGAAGCAGAGATAGAGAAAGACAGAGAATCCCAAGCAGGTTCCACCCTGTCAGCGCAGAACCCTACGTGGGAATTCAAACCCAGAAACTGTGAGATCATGACCTGAGTCAAAATCAAGACTTGGATGCCTAACTGACTGAACCACCTGGGAACTCCAACTACTGATTTACTTGCAGAATCTTTTAGAAATTTTTAGGATAATAATTAAAGGACAAGCAACTCTTTTTTTTTTTTCAATTGTCCTGCCAATTCAAGCGAATCCAATAAGACTTTTTGATTGCCTACTAATGACATGGCAGTATCAACAGAGCTACATATTATCACCTTCTTAAAGAGTTAATAATCTCTCAGGAACACTCACGGGGATTGTTTTAAAAAAGGCAGGGAGACCTTTTGGAAAACTGCATTTTTACAAAAATAAATAAATAAATAAAATGTCTTTTTTTTTGTGACTTTTCTTTTTTTTTTTTTTAATTTTTTTTTTTTAATTTTTGAGAGACATAGAGGCACAGCGTGAACAGGGGAAGGGCAGAGAGAGAGGGAGACACAGAATCGGAAGCAGGCTCCAGGCTCTGAACCGTCAGCACAGAGCCCGATGCGGGGCTCGAACTCACAGACCGCGAGATCATGACCTGAGCCGAAGTCGGCCGCCCAACCGACTGAGCCACCCAGGCGTCCCATTTTGTGACTTTTCAATTATACTTTTTTACCTTTTAAAAAATTGAAGTATAGTTGACACACAATGTTACATTATTTCAGGTGTACAACACAGTGATTTGACAATTCTACCTTTGTTATGCTACTCTCACAAGTGTAGCTAGCATTTGTCACCATACAATGCTATTTCAATACCATTGACTATATTCCCTATGCTGTACTTTTCATCCTCATGTATTAAATCCATAACCAGAAGCCTATATCTCCCACCCCCTTCATCTCTTAACAGCCAATTTTCTTTTAGTGGGCAAAGTTTGGAATAGGAACTTCAAAGGAAATGACCAATAACTGCATAAAAACATGTTAAGTATGCTTAGTTATCAGGAAAATGAAAATATAAACCACAAATAGATACCACTTGATATCCAACAGCTAAATGGCTAAAATTAAAAAGTGCGACATCAAATGTTGGCAAGGATGTGTAACATCCAAAACTCTCTTATAACGCTGGAGGTAGCATAAAAATAATGCAACTAATTTGGCAAAATATATGGTAGTTTTCTATTAAACTAAGCATAGGCCAACCTTATGACCTAGTAGTTCCACTCCTAGGTATTTATCCAAGAAAAATTAAAACAGGTATTTACATATAGACTTGTATAAGAATGATCGAAGCATCATTTCACAATATCTCAAAGCTGAAAACAACTTGTCCAATGTCCATCAACACAAGAATGGGTGACCGATTTTGGTATGTTTTTACAATGGAACACTTACTACTCAACAATAAAAAGGAATGATTATGGATACATGGAGCCACATGGATGAATCTCAAAGAAGCAGGAACAAGAGAAATCAAACTCTATAGTTCCTTTTACAAAAAGTTTTAGACTTGACAAAATGAATCTATACCAAAAAAGTTTTAGAAAATTGGTTGCTTCTGGGGAATACTGACTGGGCAGAGCACAGTGAAACTTTGGGGTGATGGAGAATTTCTACATCTTGATAGAAGTGGCATTTAGGTATATGCATTTGTTAGAACTTTTGAATTATGCAATTAAAATGTACACTTCACTAAAGTAAATTTAACTCAAAAATACTCTCACACAAATATCAAACTATATAGTTGGTTTATTTTTTCTTTGGTATTTAATAACCATTCTGATACCATTTTCTGTATGTTCTAGAAGGAGCAAATGAGTAAATTTATTAAGGGTATTGAAAACAAGGTGTCTCACTATTGGTAAAAGGAGTTAGAAATATGGACCCCATAATGTAGACTGGAGTTGATGGTATTAATATAAAGTCTTATTTTTTGATAGATGGATAGTTTATATAAATATAAGTATATACTTATTTATACTCATATATATTTATATTTATATATACTTTCTGCATTTATTCTGTTGTTTTGGTCAACGAACTTGAATAAAATCCAGTCTTACACAGATATGCAGTTGGAAAAGGAAGAAGTATTTCAGTAGTATTTTCAAATAATTATGGGATATTCTTTTCTGATACGTCACGAAAACTTGACAAGGGATAGTTGCTTAAAGGCTAGCTGCAGCATAGAACTTGAAACTACATCAGTGAACATTTTTTACTCTGTCCCTCTAACATCCATTGGTCTGCCTTATATTTATAACGATCTTTTATCCATGCATGATTTTATTATATCATGCATTAATCATGAGGAGACTATTGTTTTGCTGAGTTATAAAGGTCTTCTAAATGTTGACATATTTCATTATGCAGTATCAAAAAATTCACATTTACTAATGTCACTACTAAGGCTCATCAAGAATTTAAGTATTGTTAGGCTGTTTAGGTCACATTTTCAAAAATTATAACGCTTAACATTAAAGCTCAATTTTATCACTGACAATAAATACTATTATTTATTTTTATTGAAGTGACAGTCTCCATAATTTTTGAGAAAATTATCTGCCAAATAACAACGTTTAAGTAAACATAGTTTTTCAGTCATTCTTTTAGGTAAAAATTGTGCTCCATGGAAATAGTGGCTAAAACCCAACTTACAGCTTAAAATAGTTACATTGTGCTTTGTCTCAAGACCATCACCATATGCAGAGGTACTCAACATTAAAATGATTTGTATTTAAGGATCTATGCTTAATAAAATTAATAAATTTTACTGTTTTGTCAGGGACATTTATAAAGGAAATTAGCATTTATTTTTATATGGAGTAAGCAAAATGATGAAGAATAGAATAATTAATAGTATATTTTGATGCCATTGGTTTGATTTCATACCATTTCCAGCAGTTTTATCACTACTGTTTTTCTATAATCAGTGCAAGTGAACTTTTTCAACACAGTGAAAAAGGCAAATTATATATTATTATTATGAGAATGATTTTGAACTATGGACTCCCTGAAAGCTTCTTGGGTAACCTCAGTGGTCATAGACCATACTTTGAGAAGTGCTGAGGCAGGGAGAGTGCTAGAATAACTGGCTGATTTCTTTATTAGTCTCACAAGAGGGATACTTGGCTGGCCACAAGAAGGTATGTGTGTTTATACATATGAGAAATCTACTTAAGGAGGAGAAGGATGGGAGATGAAAGGAACGTGGCAGGAAGAGAGAGAGGAGAGTAAGGGAAGACGGCAAGAAGAAAGGGAAAAGAGGGAAGGAGCAAGGGACAAAGGAGGGGAGGGAGGAGAAGCCAGTGGTAATACGTGGTGTATTTGTTTTCTTTCAGCCTGATAGTTCCAGAAGCATCAGCAAATGCAGGAAGACTTCTTATTCTATCTGAAGATGATCAAGAATGCAATAGATAAAAACTTACCTTGGGCCTTTCCTGTAAATTAGTATCAGGTGTGAGGCATCATTGAAAGGAAACCTAAAATTTCCAGTCTTTAAACAAGAACACTCTCCTTCACTGTCAAGGAAATCTTCACATCAGAATGATGTTTTAACTGAAATGCTTCTTTTTTTCTTTTTTTTTTAATGTTTATTTTTGAGAGAGAGAGAGACAGGGCATGAGCAGGGGAGGGGCAAAGACAGAGGGAGACACAGAATCCGAAGCAGGCTCCAGGCTCTGAGCTGTCAGCACAGAGCCCGATGCGGGGCTCGAACTCACAAACTGCAAGATCATGACCTGAGCTGAAGTCGGACGCTTAACTGACTGAGCCACTCAGGCGCCCCCTGAAATGCTTCTTGATCTATCTTCAAGTTTTGGCTTACCTGTTGGCTTGTTTTCTGGCCAGTGAGGACTCAGATCTGTCCCCAGGTCAATCAGTAATAGTTTGATGGGCAGGGATCAAGGTGGCTGGGGGTGTGACACAGCTGGTGTTTTTGCCTGGGTCTATGTGTTAGGCCAGAAAATCTGTTGCCCAATCAAAGAGGGTGAGTCATGGTGACATGCACCATCTGTAGAGTCGGATCACAAACCTGAGGACTCCAAGCCTCATCTCCAGTGGGGACTGTGCTAGAGATGAGCAGGCCCTGCTACTTCTCTTTATCCTGTCTTCTTTCATTGCCTAGGAATTAGCTGTGTTTGTAACCAGGTGAGGGCCCAAAGGCATCTCTTTCAATCACCAAAACTCTGACCAAGGGCCTCATGGGGTCTCTGTAGCTATTTTTATTTAAACACAGAAGAACTCTTACAGTTTCCCTTTTCCTTTTTTATAGTTTTATTTTTTAAATAATTTTCCATCATTATTTTATCTCTCTATTTACCTGTTAAATCAGGAACATAAAGTTCAAGTGTAAACAATAGCTGTGAGGATAATCTATGGTTTAAATATGCCCCTCTTTCTCCCTCTCAGGTGCTCTCTGGGCCCCAGAAGTATTTAAAACAGTCTTGTCACTGTGGTATCAGAGAAGGCTGTAAAATCAGTGGTGAGACCAAAGGTCACTGTCCTTGTTAACATGACAACCCATGGCCTCAGTTCTCCATCTACCAAAGTCATCACAGGTCAGGGCGACAGAGCAGGTTGCTTTCTCATGTCCTTCACTCAGTCCTTCTAAGAACATGAATGCATCAGGCCTCACTAAACACAACACACATGCACATCCCATTTTTATTAATCCTGAGCCAGCCCCAGTTTAAAAGTGACCTGGGATGTCGTATGAAACATAAATGAATTCAATGAGATTGATTAAAGTTTACCAACATTTGAGATTTTGACAAAACCTCTGGCTCTACATAGCAGCTACCTGCAGGCCTAACAATTATTCAGCGTCTCTCTTGCTTCTAAGAAGAGTATACCGCACAAGAAAGTAGCAAAGTAGCAAAGATGATGTGCTCTATATATGGAGGCCATTGCTGTTGTTCCATGTCATAGAAATGATGGTAGGAAACCATTCTCATCCTCAAGGCAGACTTCTCCAGCTTCTCTCAAGGAGCAACTGTAATGCCAGAAGAGGGGGGAGACTGAGCAGAGATGGAAGACAGGGCATGTATTGCATGAGTGCTGTTTACCTTCCATGCCTATCAATATGAACCTAACCTCACCGCAGTATTCTATTAACCCCCGTACCCCAACTCCTGCTCCTGTCTAGGGCAGAAGCAAGTATCATCAATGCCCCAAGTCTAGACACTGTCCCAGGTGCTGAATTTCTAGGACCCTTAAATGGGAGCAAATGTGGCCAGAGTTATAATTCTTCCATGCCAAAGCCTGGGAAAGTTACTTAACTTCTACTTCTGCAAATTAAAGATAGAAATCACCTTATAGAAATGTCATCTTCCATATAGGATTATAAAAGAGGTGAAGTAAGACAATATATGTAAATATGTCAAGGGCACGAGGCACACAGAAAGGATGTAGTGGAGTTTAGATTTTACTGCATCACTTCTAGTGTCACTACCCCTGCTGCCAGTGGAACACGATGGTCCAGAGAACAGATGGAATATTACTTCAAATAACCTCAGAGATACATACAAACATGAGACATAAATAGACTAACCAACAATGTAAGAAGGGAACCAGCCTCCAGGACATTACTGGCCTGTTGTAACATTTTTCTTGGAATTGTACCAGGTACTCTGGCCCTAAAGACAGTCTCTGCCCCAGGGCATAAACCCAAAGTACTATAAAATGTCAATTCAGTTTCTAAATGTACTTACTGATCACTGTAATCTGGGCAAAATATTATTCATATGATAAATTAGAATTTAATGAGGAAGACCTTTAAGCTAATTTTGTAGAATGCTTTAAGCCTTTACAAAATAAAGATATATCCTATGAAATAAATGTGAGAATGTAGATCATATTCCACAAATGCTGCTGACCCACTGATGATCCTTAGGACAGATAAGCAAGCACTGTGCCTGACCTCAGAGCAATGGCCAGATTCTCACTGTAAGCAATTGCAAACATACACACTACCAAGTGGTCTGAAGTATTTTAATGGAATCCATAAAAATTGTCTTTGATTTTTATTTTATAAGAATTCAAAGAGGCAGGTTTTATATAATTTTAATGTTGGTAAATTATCAAAATGGATTGAGTGGACTAAAAAGTCATGCTGTAGAAGTTCAAACACTACTTCAAGGTAGCAACTTCCTCTTCAATCTACCTAGAAATGTGCGAATGGGAGAGTATAATTTGAGTAAAGAAAAATACCATCATGTCTGTCATATAAAACAAAAAAGAAAATCCCACAAAAAAGAAGAAACAATAGCTCTTTTCATCCTCAAGTATGTCATCATCTCCTTCTGAACACATGGCCAGGAATGGGCTGCTATGCCGGTCAGGAGATTCGAATGGTCTAACTCTTTACTGACTTGCATAGGACTTAGGTCTCTTATTATTCTGGGCCTGTGACCCCATGAATTTAGTATTAGTGCAACCAGTCAAACTCTACAGAACACATCTTTCCTTGACATTCTCTCTTATGACTGTATTTTATAAGCATACCAACACTGTGTTCCCCTCTAGTATGTGAATGCTGTTCAAAGCAGAGTGCAGACATGTTATTTATAAAGACTAGGGATTTCGCTGGAACATCAGATAACTAATATGCTCTAAAAATATATAGCAATCAACAATTCACCCAGAGCTGGGGGAAGATTTCTTGATTCAGCTCAAGCCTTCACTCCAAGCTCCAGACTTGGCACTAACTGCCTCTTTGACATCTCCACCTGGATGAAGCATAGCTACCTCAATCTTGGCATGGCTCAGACAGAAATAATCAAATATTCTCCCAAATCTGTACCTTGTTCAGTGTTTCTATATGGAAAAAAATGGCAAAACCCTCCCCACAAGTCTTCTGGATGAAAAAATGGAATTATCTGGGGGTGCTTTTAGAAGTTCTGATTTAGCCTGGGCTTCATCTCCAGTGATTTTGATGTAATTAATTTGGGATGTTGTCTTGGCATTGAGATTTAAAGCTGCCCCTCTCCAGGGTTGAGAATTACTACTCTACATATATTAAATTCCTAATATTCTAATGGTTCTATTCCTCCTTCAATGTACTTCAATCTTAGAAAGCTCTCAACTGTTACATCCTTCCAAACAGTATTGCTCTGGTCTATATGAATGTGGTGCCATTAGGGGCTGTACAAT
The DNA here is from genome assembly GCA_030068075.1 of Paguma larvata. Lineage (NCBI taxonomy): Eukaryota > Metazoa > Chordata > Mammalia > Carnivora > Viverridae > Paguma > Paguma larvata. The sequence continues at coordinate 120,444,460 of CM057827.1, read as the reverse complement.
CTCTGCCTCTCCAATCCTGTGGTCTGGAGGCTCTCTTGTAGTGGTTAGGAGCCCTGTCTGCATATTCAAAACATCTGTGCCCTTTAGAAGACACTGATGCTCAGAGATTCTGAATCAATGAGGTTGGAACCCACGGATAGATTTTTTAAAGTTCTCCAGGAGTTTTGATGTGCAGCCAGAATTAAGTACTACTTAGTTAACAGGTTGGCATCTATCCCAAAGGGAATTACTAATTTCTGTAAGGTATCCCTGTGTCTGCCACTTCTCAGGACCTCCATTCTGCTGATCATGTCACTTTTCATACTTCATCCTGCTCCTTGAGTCCTTGCTTGTCTAATTTCTGGCCTAGAAGACTATGGTTCAACACACGGTCATGCTTTTATATATAACATTAATGCCTTGCAAATCTTCACTTTCACTCCACTCCACTTATTCTGCACTTGTACTGAAGCCTCTAAATATTACTGGCAGCAAAACTCAAAAAACTCTGATGACTGGAATCTCTTCAAATTTATACCATTTACCTCATATAAGCACTCAAAACTGCCAAACTGTTATATTACCTTAGAAATTTCACTTTCCCATTCTCCAAGATGACTATTTCATACTTGTTCTTTCCTCTCAAATCTCCATAAATCTCTCTTCCTCCAGGCTCATCTGATGACTTTGCAACCTACTGCACATAATGGTATGTGGAGAAGCTTTTGATCTTCCCATCATCAACTCTTTGGCTTCTGTACCCTCATCTTTTGCTTTCCTCTTACATTATCTCCTTATGTATGCTACCATCTTCACCTACTAAAGATTACCAAGGGACAAAATACTTCCAATTTTCCCATTTCTACTGCATCATCGATTTCTTCTTTTCTGTTTGATTGTGCTTTCAAATTGCTCATCCTGAAGATAGACTTAATACCTTCCTCCAGCTCCCTTTTCTTTTTCTCCATTGTGGCAACAATCTTTGAAGATTTATCAGTACTCTTTCACCAAATGCTCAATTCTTTACTCTTCATTTTATAAAGATATTTGCACTGGGAACAGAAATTCAGACTTGCAGGTGTTTGCCTGAATACACTGAAGTTATCAATCCATGGTCTTCTAGTTTCCAGGGATGCTATTCAAAGTCATCCCGTGTTCATGGATCAGAACATTGTTACTATTGTTAAGATGGCAATACTTCTCAAATTGATGACCAGATTCAATACAATCCCCTATCAAAATCCCAGCTGGCTTTCTGCAGACATCGGTAAGCTGATCCTAAGGTTAATATTGAAATTCAAGGAACCAAGAATAGCCAAAACAATCTTCGGAAAGAGAGGACTCACATTTCCTGATTTCAGAATTTACTACAAATCTAAAATGATTAAGACAGTGTGGTATTTGCCTAAAGCATTACATTTATGTTCAGCTGATTTTTGAAAAGGATTTATTTGGGTAATTCTGTGAGAGGAAAAAGTCTTTTCAACAAATGATGCTTGGTTATAACTGGATATTAACATACAAAAAAATAAAGATGGATGCTTACTCACACCATACACAAAAATTAACTCAAAATGGGTCACAAATTTCCTAAAAGAGCTAATACTATCAGACTCTTTGAAATAACATAAGAGTAAATATTTGTGATCTTGGGTTAGGCAACAGTTTTTGGGCACAACACCAAAATTACAAGAAACAAATAAAAAATAAATAAATTGGGTTTCTTCAAAATAAAAAATGTTTTTGATTCAGGGACATCATAAAGAATATAAAAAAGCAACCCACAGAATGAGAGAAAATATTTGAAAATCATATATCTGATAAAAGACTTATATCCAAAATAAGTAAACAAACTTGAACTCAGTTATAAAAAGAAAAATAGCCAATAAAAAAAATAGCAAAGGATTCGGACAGTCACTTCCCCAAAAAATGTGTATACATAGTCAATAATAACATGAAAAGATGCTTCATGTCACTAGTCCTTAGGGAAATGCAAATCAAAACCCCAATAAGATAACACTTCACACTTACTAGGATATCTATAATCAAAAAGACGTGATAATAAGTGTTGACAAGGATGTGGGAAAACTGGAACCCTCACACACTGCTCGTGAGAATGTAACATGATAATAGCCACTTTGGAAAATACCAGTTTCTGAAAAGGTTAAAGGTAGAGTTTCCAAATGAACTAGAAACTCTGCTCTTAGTTATAGATCCAAGAGAAATGAAAACATACTTGTATGTGAATTTTCATAGCAATATTATTCATTATAGCCAAAAAGTAGAAACATCCAAATGTTCATCAATTGATTAATAGATAAGTATTTAGTATCCACATAATGGAATATTATTGGCAATAATAAGGAATGAAGTGTTGATACATGCTACTATATGAATGAACCCTGAATACATTATTCTAAGTGAAACAAGCTAGTCATAAAAGATACTAAATTATATGATTCCATTTGTATGAAATATACAGAATAGTTAAATTTATTGAAACAGAAGATATATTAATAGTTGTCTAGAACTGGGTGTAGGAGATTGGGGAGTTACTGCTAATGGGAATGGGATTTCTTTTGAGGGTGATAAAATGTCCTAAAATTAAATTGTATTGATGGTTGCACAAATCTGTGAATAAACTAAAAACAAACTATACTCTTCATGGGTGAATTTTATGATATGTGAATTATACCACAACAAAAATAGTTTTTGAAAAAGTAACAGTAATAATTCAATGGAAAGGCCTGATTCAGCAATGGCTGGCAGTGGTGTGGTGACAGTAGCAGTGGCTTCCAGGCATGTAAACTCTCAAGGAGGATAACTTTCTGTTTGCCCACAGAAGCTGTGGTCACAAGGTCTGGAATAAATATTTGTTGGGGTTTTTTTTTTTCCCTCTTTGACCTCCTATCCCTTGACGTCTGACACAGGTAAAGTTACGGGAAGTATAAAACAGTGAAGACATACTAAAGCCCTGGTTTTCTGTTCAGAGTACTTGAAGGAGGCCAGAGAGTCAGAAAATTTCAGGAAAATTGTTAAGAGGAGGAGCTCAGGAAAGCGGCCTCATGAAGTGATATATGAATTCTGGCTTCCCTCCAAATTATGCATGCATGGGTAATCCTCAAAATAGCAAAGACTTTGATAACAGAACTATAGGATTAATGACCATCCATGTCCCATACTTAACAATGAGTGGTGCATATGCTGGAAAGATCCAAATAGCATTGAAAAGTTTCTGAAAACAGACTTGACATTAGAACCACATTCCAATGAAGAAGTACCAGAATTTAAAGCATGAACTTAACTAGGTTGACTGCCTGCTAGAGCAAACAAACAAAAAAATTGACATTCTCCTTAAAATTATACAAGACTTAGATATTCGTATCATAATATTCTAGCATGCAATCCAAATTACTTGGTATATGAACAAGCAGGAAAATCTCAACTTGCAAGAGAAAGACAGTCAATTTATGTGAACTCTAAAATGACAAAAATGTTGGAATTACCAGACAGATGCAACTATTTAAACCCTGATCCTAGAAGTAAGTACAAACAACGGAAAACAAAGAAATACTCAGCAAAGAATTAAGATATACAAGAAGAATCAGATGCAAATTTTAAAAATGAAAAATATAATAACTTAAAAATATTCACTGGATGGGCTCGATAGCAGAATGGAGGTGACAGAGGAAAGAGTCGTTGACTTCAAGAGAGATTAATCAAAATTGTCTAGTTTGAACTGAGAAAAATATTGTAAAAAAATCAAGATACTCAGGGACCTGTAGCAGGGAAACGATCATTTGTGTCATCAGAATTCCAATGGAGGAGAGTCCAGTGCAGAAAAAAATATTTGAAGAAATAATGGATGACATCTTCCCAAATTTAGTGTAAAACAAACTTCTAGATTTCATAAACTCAAGAAATTCCAAACAAAATGAAATCAAGGAAATCCAATCCCAGGCAATTAAAACTGAACAGCTGAAAACCAAAAACAAGGTAAAAAATCTTGAAAGCAGCCAGGAAAAATCACTGCATTTATGATGGGAACAATGATTTGAATGACTCATCAGATATCTCAGAGGCACAACATTTTTAAAGGATACAAGAAAAGAACTGTTAACCCAGAATTCTACATCCGGCATAAATAACCTTCAAGAATGAAGATGAAATGCAGATACTCACAGATGAAGGAAAATTAAGGGAATTAGTCACTGGAGCAGCTCTAAAAGAAATGCCAAAGGCAGTTCCTCAGACAGGAGGAAATGACATGAAAGGGAAACTTAACACTTCAGAATAGAGGGGTCATGGAAATCGCAAACATCTAAGTAAATATAATAGGTTATTCTTCCTCTCTCATTTCTATAACATATCTCTAAAGATGAAATGCAAAGATTATAGCATTGACTAATGGGGCTTTTGGTGAATATATATGTTATACATAAGACACCTACAAATAAAGGTGGGGAAGTTAAGGATCCATATGGTTGTAAAATTTTTACATTCCACGTAAAGTTGTAAAATATTAATTCTATACACAATTTGAAAGGTAAGTGTGAATACTATAAGCTCTAGAGAAATAAACTAAAATTATTAAAAGAGATAGAATAAAAAACAAAGTGAGATTCTAAAAAGTATTCAAGTATTTCACAGAAAAATAGGAAAAGAGAAACAGAGGTACAAAAGGGGAGAACACAGAGAAAGCCAATAATAAACCTGTCAGCCTAAACTCAAACATCAATAATTACATTAAATACAAATGGTTGAAATAACACCAATTAAAAGACATAGATTACTGGAATGGATTTAAAAAAAAAAGAACAACAATATGCTCTCTCCATAAAACTTCAAAGAAAATGACATCGGTAGGTCAAAAGTAAATGATGACAAAAATATCCCATGAAAACATTAACTGAGAAAGCTGAGTGTTTATGCTAATATCCAATTTAGTAACATCAGATATGGTTAACTTCAAATCAAGGGGAATTATCAGGGATTAAGAGAGAGGTTATATAATGATAGAAAATTCATCTTACTGAGAAGACAACATTCCCAAATGTGTAGGCACCAAAGAAGACAGCTTCAAAATATATCAGGAAAACACCACTTTGAATAGAGTTTGGCAGTTTCTCATAAAATTAAATGTACACTTACACATCATCCAGTGGTCCTAATCATTGGAAATTTATTCAAGAGAGAAGGAAACAGTTCTTCCCAAACCCTGTAGAGGAATGGTTACAGCCACTTTACCTGTGACCAGCCAAAAGTGAAAACTTCCCAAATGTCCTTCAAAGGGTGAATGAATAAACTGAATAAACTGCGGTACCCCTGCACAATGGCACACTATTCAGATAAAAAGGAATGAACTATTGGTTCACACAACATGAATCAGTCTCAGTTGTGCCATGCTGAGTGAAAGAAGCTAGCTTACATACTGTATAACTTCAATTTATATGGCATTCTGGAAAAGCACAACTATAGGAACAGAGAACAGACCAATGGTTTTCAGGGATTAGGTGAGAGAGAAGGTAGACTGCTAAGGGGCAATATGCAAGAGTTTTGTAGGGAGATCAAACTGTTCTGCATACCCGTTGTGGAGTAGTTTGATGAACCTATATGTATGCTAAATTCATAACTGTATACAAACATCAGCCGATTGTGTAAAATGCTAATTTTAGAAATAAGATTGATAAATTTAAAAGCCTGTATCACAGAAGTATCAAACAAATAAACTAGGCTTCTACCTTAAGAAACTAGAAAACAAGAGCAAATTAAACACAAAACAAGCAGAACAAAGGGCATAATGACAAATCAATGAAATAAAAAACAGAAAAAAATTTTTAAAATGTTTCTTTGAAAATATTAACAAAATTAAGCCATTAGTCACACTGACCAAGAATTCAAAAGTGAAGACACAAATTACTAAAATCATGAGTGAAAGAGAGGCTACCACTACCAAATCCACAGATATCAAAAGTATTATATGGAATACTGTGAACAACTTGATGCGAAAAAAAAATGGAAAATTCCAATATAATGGAGAAATTTTTAGATATACACAAATTACCAAAGGCAACTGAAGAAGAAAACAGAAAATATGAATAGATCAATAAAAAATACAGAAATTGAATTAGTCATAAAAAACCTTCCCACCAAATAAAGCCTAATCCAAAATGCCTTTGCTGGTGCATTCTACTTAATATTTAAAAGAAAAAAAAATAATACCAATTGTTAACAAATGCTATTTTGAAGTATAGGAGGAGGGAACACTTCTCAACTCATTCTATGAGGTCAGCATTACTCTGACATCAAAGCCAGATGAAGACATCACAGTAAAAGAAACTACAGACCAGTATCTTTCATGAACACAGACAAAAAAATCTTTAACAAAATATGAATGAGGCAAATTCAGAAACATATAAACATTTATATGGCATGACCAATTTGGCTTTATCCCAACAATTCACAGTTGATTTAACATCTAACAATGAATGAATGTGATACAGCATACAGTAGAATGAAAGACAATAACTATATAATAACCTCGGAAGATGCAGAAAAGGCAAGGAAAGCATTTGAAAAAATCCAGCATCCATTCATGATAAAAATTCCCAGCAAACTAAGAATACAAAGGGACCTCCTCAGCCTAATAAAAGGCATCTCTGAAAAGCTGGCAGCTAACATCATGCTTAATGAGGAAAGCTGAATTCTTTGCACCTAAGATCAAGAACAAAGCAAGGAAGTCCTGCTCCAGCCCCTTGTAATCAGCAATGCCCTAGAGGGCTAGTCAACGAAGTAAGAAGCACAACAACAAATTAATGACATCCAGATTGGAAAGAAGTCCATTTAAACTGACTGTTTTTACAGATGACATGAGTTTCCATGCCGAAAATTCTAAGAAATCCACAGAAAAACGACCAGAACTAATCCATAACTTAGCAGATTCACAGGAGGGTAGTTACTGAAGAGTGAATACGGAAATTTCTGGGGATCTGCTAATATTATGTTTCTTGATCTGAATCTTGGTTTATTCGACTGCCTATTTGTCATCTCCTTCAGATGTCTAACAGCATATCAAATTTACTATATGAAATTGATGATTGATTTTACTCCCAAATCCACATCCATTCCCAATTGCCCACCAACTACCTCCCTTCCCACTACATGACATCAGGAGTCACTTAATTGCTCAAGTAAAACACTTGGAATTATCCTTGATTCCTTCCTTCCCTTGTACCATGTATATAATTCATTTGCAACTCCAGTAGGTTCTATCTCGAAATATATGGTAAATCCATCAGCTTCCCTTCACGTCCACTACAACACCATTCTTCTCCATCTACTATCATTTCTTTTTTTAATGAATGGATAACCTACACAAAGAACTTTTAAAATGATTCACTAAGACTTTAAATTTTTTTTAATTTCAGTATAATTAACATGCAGTGTTATATTAGTTTCAGGTGTACATCACAGCAATTCAACAATTCCATATATACCCAGTCCTCTGGAAAATGGTGCTTTAAATAATCATTTTCATTAAGTGGCCAAATAGACATTTTTCTTTTCAAAAAATAAGTAAAATGTCCATGGGAACCTTGTCCTTCCCTCTCCTTACTCTCTTGCTTAAAAATAACCAACGACTTCACAATTTCCAAGTTCAAGTCAAAAGGCACTCACATGGCTCCAAGAGCCTTGCACCACATGCTCCTCTCCCATTTTCTCTTGAGCCTCTCCCATGGGCCATGGTCAATGTGTTTGTCCTCAGAATTTGCCAAACTCTGTCCGACCTTGGAGTATTCATCAATGCTTTCTTGCCGCCTGGACCCCAATATATTCTCCATAACAGCATCTTGTTCGTGACCTTCTTCTCACTTTCCACAATCTTTAATAACATGTTTTAAGTGTTGACTTATTTAATTGTATATTGTCTATCTCCTCTGCCAGACTAAAATTGCATGAGGTCAAGGCTATTCCTTTTTTATTCACCACTATAATGCCTGGCAGGTAGCTGGTAGTGTGTTTATTCATGCAAGTGCAGAGTGAATAAAGGAATAAATCAATAAGTCAAAGAGTATTGGGGCATATTTGGATATCACATCTGATGACATCAGCACTTTTTAAAATTATGATATGCAGCAAAGTTGGGGAATCCCTGACATATACCCTTTAAAATAAAAGCAGAGAACAGGAAAATCTTCAAAAGAAAAACAGAACCTTTTTATTTACATCACATATGTATGAAGTTAAAATGGCTCCTGCAATATATTTTATAAGCGCAAAGACCATAAAGACGTGCTATGCTAAATTCTAACTGTGGTATATATCGACAACCACTTTTATTTGTTAATTTGCATTGAATTTAAGAAGTTGTATATAATGTCAAGTAATGTGATGTAAGCAGTTGTTTCAATATGAATAATGTTCAAAGTGATGTTTGTCCAATAGTATTTTCAACTCGTAGCTGATTTTATTGCTTAATGTTGATATTACATGGCTATTATAATTATACATATATGTATATATATAGGAATTCCACAAATACTTCATTAACAACTATTATTTGGCAGGTACTCTGCTCAATATTGCAGAATGCAGTAAGTTGAGGATGGAGTTTTATTGATATAACACATTTATGTATTGATAGTTCTGTAAGATGATGAGTGAGACATTATTTGACAGAGTTCATTGTCCAGAGTAGCTCCATTTTCCCATTCAATCCAGTTCAATTCCAGGTTGCTCTATTCACTATATGTTTAAATTTAGCTGACTTTGCTAATTTTTGCGTTTCAGTTTTTCATCTAAAAAGTGAGAAGACCAAGCTGGCTGCTAGACCTTTTGATAGGTTTAAATCATATGATATATACAAAGCTATACTCCCCAGTACATAGATGTTTCCAGTTAATCAACAGAGACTCATGTACTTGAGCTTTCCTCCTCCCTGCCACTCATTTACGTAGCCCACAAGTATAAGGCAGTAGGAGGTTGGGAGAGGCGATTTCTAATCTAACCAAATCTGATTACCAGCATGTTTAAACCAACAACTAAAAGAACTGATTATCAGCAACTGCACTACTAATTGTCAAAAATAAAACTTTGTATTAGTCCTACTGAAATAAAAGCATTAGCACAATGGACAAAAAGGTTGAAAACAAGGCTATAAATACACGAACCATACACAGCCATATGTTATGAGAGAGCATAGTGAGAAGTTTCTTTTCTTTCCCAAAGCCTTCTCAGGGAAGAAACAGGTGCCCTCCAGAAATAGGTCCTGGAGTTAGCAGTGGAACATAGGATGTCAGCCATGGTGAAGGGCTGCCCAATGGCTTCCTTGGCCATACCAAAAACCATGAGTCAGAAGGAAGTTCAAGTTAGCACAGGTGATCTCTGCAGACTGGGAACAGGCTGAAGCAGGCTGCCTGCTGCCCACTGGGGAAGGGCCAGCCGTTGGAGCTCCTTAACCAATCCCTGGCTTTCCCACATCTCTGTCTACATGTCTGTTCCCAGGAGCCTTTGTGTCCCCTCTTCACCACTGTTTTTGACTTCCTTTATCACCAAGATGTTCTAACACCTTGAAAAATACTATTCTCTGAGAAGGAGAAAAATAGAACTAAGAAAGACCATATTGGAAGACAAGGGAATGGTTATTTGTATGCAGCGAGCCACTTTCGTTTAAATCTGCCACCTGGAAATAAAGCTCATGTCTACCAATGAGGATATTGTAATATCAGGCAAATAAAGGAATCAGATGTATTTCTAGAGGGGTGGATCTCAAAAACCCACTGCTAGTTGCTGATTTTTTAAATGTTTATTTATTTATTTTGAGAGAGAGAGAAAGTGCAAGCAGGGGAGGGGCAGAGAAGGAGGGAGGGAGAGAGAATCCCAAGCAGGCTCCACGAGGCTCGATCTCATGATGGGAACTCAATCGCACAACCCACTGTGAGATCATGACCTGTGCCAAAATCAAGAGTCAAGACAATTAACCGAATGAGCCACCCAGGTGCCCCATGCTAGTTTCTGATTACAATGTCAGTCTCCATGTGGCATTTCAGATATTACTCAGCACGCTTTTTATGGAAGCTTCAAAATGATCCTGAGTGGTTAGGAGAAACTATCGGCTCCATTAATTAATTTGGAAGAGGAAGATATATTTACACTGAAACAACAAAAAGGCGGTAATACCTTTCTTTCTCAATCGACCCAGGAGGATTGACAGACCACTGAGAGCAGTATCTGAAGGTGTTTGCAGCCTTTTTGTGGGTGCCGGGTCATTACACCCAGGAAGGATGACCTGGGTACCTTCTCAGTAGGGTGGTTTTGATCAACAAGAGTATCAAAAATGGTGATGCTACTGGAAAGAGAGACAGAACTCCATACACGAACACAATTCCACACACAACTCCTCTCCACTTATAAAAAGCACATGCATGTATGTTCACACGTGTGTGCCTGTGCGTATACACATGCACTTTTCCTCTCATTCAACATTTAGCAACTCCAAAGTTCTGGAGTCTGACTACATTAGTCATCACCCTTATTTGCTTTCTTGAAGACACAACTGCTTAAAAAATAAAATGCCAAATGGGAAGCCTAGGTGGTTCAGTTAGTTAAGCATCTGACTCTTGATTTTGGCTCTGGTCATTATCTCATGGTTTGTGAGTTCCAGCCCCGCCTTGGGGTCCACATTGTCAGTATTTGGGATTCTCTCTCTCTCCCTCTCCTCTCTGCCCCTCCCCCACTCACACTCACTCATTCTCTCTCTCTTTCTCTCCAAATAATTAAATAAACTTAAAAAATGCCAAAATATATGGACCCATATAAATTTTTAAGATCATCTGGGTAAATTAATTTAACATAACCACATATTTGTTTGCTCAACAAATAACCATGTAATGGAAACTATTTTCGGTGTTCAGGCACTTATTAGTGAACAGACAAAAGTCCCTGGCCTGGTAGAGTGTCTATTCTGGTGTGGAAGAGAAATGACACACAACTGGCATGAAAAAGAAATGAATTAAACAACAGGTTAGGAGTCTGTAAGTGCTATGTATAAAACAGAAGAGCTGGTGTGTTGTACAGGAAGAAGGTGGGGTGTGGGAGAGCCAGTTCAGCATCAAACAGCCTCACTGAGAAGGTGATGTGTTCACAAGATGATGTGGTTAATGTGCAAATATCTGGAAGGAGAACATTAACTTAAAACGGATATTTTTGGGCAACAAAACGTTATCTTTTTTAATAGAGCACACTATTCTCCTAACTCAATCCTAATGAATGGGTTGTTCATGCAGTGGGGCAAAGTCTTGCTACAGGAATAATTTTAGAAATGGGTGATGCTGCAGGGCAGGAAGCAAGAAGAAGAATGTAAATTTGGTAGTACCTTGATTTCTCAAGTTAGTTGTCTGATTTCCAACGGCAGTGCACTGAAAGTTTAGTTTCAGTCCAGAAGTCACACAATTAATATTTGAGAACTTTCTAATGGAAAATGTGCATGTGGGTGCATTCGGACATGTGCCACTGCCATGGACACAAATGCCACTGCCCCTGAGCTGCAGAAGGGCCCGTGCCAGGGTTCAAGGGGCAGAAGCTCTGGGATGGCCTCTGAGAGGTGCCCCAGGCCTGTCTCCCTGCCACACCCACAAACACAGCTCCGCACAGGGCCTGAAGCCCCCAGGCATGGCTCAAGTTTTTCCATAGAACACTTCCGAAGTGTGTCTTGAGATAATGACAAACCTACTTCTTAATCACTTGGGCTTTGCAGGAATGTTGGAAAAGAGCCAACCCCATAGTGGGATTTTGTGATTAGACTGCTTAGAGAACACAGACTTCATGTAAAAGCCTCCCAGTAAATCAGGCAGGTCTCAGGTCTGGTGTGGAAAGCGAAAAACTAAGGCATACTCATGCATGCACGTACACACTCATACAAACGTGCATGCACACACATTCACAGAGGAACACATGCACAATCACACATACATGCATACATGCACACCCTTCACACACACAGACGTGCATCCACTCACTTTCTGGGGTGGGGTTGCCTTGACCACCTTGTGAAGTCTGGCTTGGGTTAGACTGGAGCTGGTTTCCTGAGCTCACTGAGAGAGTGCTGGTCTTGCTTTCTCTAAACTCAGGAGGTGTGGGCCCTTCTCACCACTGTCTTTCCTCAGGGGGCCCCAGAACCACCTGCTGAAAAGTGGCAGCCACTTCACCTTTCCCTGAGTTCAATTTTAAAATTCATCACCAACATATAAAAATGAATTTTATATGAGGGTCAGGGCATTTCTGTGTGAAACAAAAACTACCATCACTACTGGTTAGGGCACATATATTTTTTCATTCTACTGTATCTCATTAAAAAATAAGTTTGGTTATGATCTACCAAAAGGATTTCAAGTCCTGTGGCATCTGCTTTTATGGCCTGAATTGAGCTGATGGGCGATGAGAGGAAGGCAGGCCCACACAGTACCAGAAAAGGGGGACAGAAATGAACGATGGGCCCCTATATGCCAGTCTCCCACTTTTGATTACAGACCGAATGTTTGTGTCTCCCAAAATTCACAAGTTAAAGTCCCAACCCCAAATGGAAGGTATTAGGAGGTGGGGCCTTTGGGAGGTAAATTAGATCATAAGGGTCAAACCTTCATGAATGGTATGAGTGACCCTGTGAAGGACCTCACAGAGCTCCATCACCCTTTGTATCATGGGAAGCTATAACAAGAAGACAGCCATTTGGAAGATAGTCTTCATCAGAACCTGACCATGTGGGTACCCTGATCCCAGACTTCCAGCCTCCAGAACTGTGAGAAATATAGGCCACCCAGTCTAAAGTACTTTGTTATAGCAACCCGAACAGAGACATTCCAACTACAGGAGTTTCTAAGGTGGTTCTCCTGAGGGCAGGGGTGGAGACTGCCCATAGCTAAAAATCTCAGCTCCCTGCACAGATGCTGTGAGCAGCAGGCCAAGTAATAATATGCAGGTGGATGAAGAAATGAACATGCTCAAGGTAGAGAAGTAGTAAATCCTCCATTTAACATCATTTTTGCTCACTTGAACTTCACTCACTGGGGATAATCAGTTGACTTTTTGATGTAAAAAGCAGTAGCTGAAGAAAATAGGCATGTTAAAATTATGTTTTGTGTATATATAATATTTTTATGGCCCTGATTATACTTCTTTATAAACATAGTGACATGTGACCCTGAAGGTGTATTATTTGTGAGGGAATGTTTATACTTCTTTATAAACATAGTGACATGTGACCCTGAAGGTGTATTATTTGTGAGGGAATGTTATAAGCAGTTACCATGTATTATTTTATATCATTGCCTCTACTTACCTTAGGAGGTATCATTATCCCCAATTCACAGATGAGGAAAGTGGGGTTCAGAGAGGTGAAGTCACTTGCCCAGGGTCACATAGCTGGTGTGAAATATCCCAGTCTCGAATCCACACTAGTAACCACAATACAATCTATAATCCTTGAATGACAGCTAGTTTGTATAATAAAGATTCGTCTGGCCTTTATCCTGGGTTCCTGGGAGGTAATTTCTAAATCCTTGGATTTTCCTGAGTGATGGCAGCATCTCTGTCATTCACGGTGAGCCCCTTGGATTACATCTGCATTTATGCTAACAAGATGACTCAGGGTCGGGGCTGGCCAGATCACAAAGACTGGAGGGTTGGGGCTTTGAATCAGGTGTTAGCCAAACTTACCAACCTCTTGGGAGGGAAACAGGGCGGGAAATTGAGTTCTATGTGGCTAATGATCCGATCCATCACATCTTCGCAAAGAAAGCCCAACAGACACTCTGGACACGATGGCTCAGGTAAGCTTCTTGGTTGGTGAGAACATCCATATGTCAGGTGGGTGACATGCCCTGACTTCACAAGGAGAGGGCATGGACACAGACATGGAAGCTCCCAGACTCCACCTGATATGTCTCCTCATTTAGTTTCTTCTATTTGTATCCTTCATAATAAAACTGTAATTTGTAGCTGGTTTTTTGGAAATGCAGGAGGGACTTGGTAACGCCAAACTCATGCTTGGTGTCAGAAATGAGGACCATCTTATTGGGGACGGTGCCCCTAACTTGTAGGGTCTGTGCTGACTCTGAGTGGTTAGCATCAGAACTGCACTGCAGTATTGCAAAGCCACACTCAGCCATCTGATCCAGAAAAGGAGGAAACCAATGGAAACAACTCCAGATAAAATCTATTCGGCATTAACAGGGAAACCAACCAGATAAGAAATCTTACAGAGATATGTCCTAACATCACTGGATTGCAGGAAAAGAAATGCCTCTGTCAAGGCACAGTGTTGCAGCTTTACTGTGGTCAGCCTCCAGCATGGACATCCTCCTACCAAATGGGGTTGGGACAGTGGCAGTCGCATGAGGAGTGAGGATGTGCTTTGCTCTACTAAAACTTTGATGAAATTAAAGTCAAATGACCATAAAATTTAGGAGCACTCAGAGAGAAAAATATTGCATCTCTTGTTCATCAAACAGCTTTGCAATGCACCATGACTGCCAAGGTCTGCGGGATCTGAAGGGTCCTTGTAACACCCTTCAGGAGATGTGTGATTTGTAAGCTGAAACCTTAATATCAGTTTGTCCCCCAAAGTGGTCATTTAATTTTCCAGTAAATGAAACTGGGCTTTAAGTGTATACTAGAGTACCTTGCTATTTAATAGGTTCCTATTGTTAATCCTTTTATGAAATGGAGCATCTTCTTATAAAGCCATCTGGCCTCTTCTTAGTCCATTTGGGCTGCTATAACAAAATACCATACACTGAGTGGCTTATACACGACAGAAACTTATTTCTCATAGTTCTGGAGGCTAGAAAGTCTAAGATTCACAGAGGATTCAGTGTCTGCTGAGAGCCCACTTTCCCAGTTGATAGGTGATGTGTGTCCTCTTGGTATCCTCACAATAGAGAAGGAAAAAGGGAGTTCTCTGGGATCTTTTCTTGAAGGGCACTAATCCTTTCCTGACCTAATCACTTTCCAAAGGCCCCACTTCCAAATACCATCATATTGGGCATTAGGATTTAACACATGAATTTTGTGGGGATGCAAACATTCAGTCTATAACACTCCCCTAATGGCTGGTATTCCATAGGTTCAAGGTTATCCAAAGGTAATGTATAACCATAATTAAATGTGATCCTTGCCTGGGGGTGCCAGGGCACTTGTGTGGTTCATGGAGGGGCTGCAGGCATGTTGACAACTTGGTTAGAGCACATATGTTGGCTGGGCTATGGAGGAAGGGCCCTCCTCACCTTCCCTCCATGGATGAGGCTAGACTGGGAAGCTGGGCTGTACTACACGGACAGGACAGCGTGTGTAGACTGAAGCACCCAGAAGTGGGGGTTTGGTGCTAGTGTAAGCTCTTTTGCCCTTAGACTGGGGTCTGTGGGGATCCAGACAGGGGTCCCCACTCCAGATGCACACCAAGCAAGACTTCATAGTGAGCCCTGGAGTAAGTGAGCTGGGGTGGGGATGGTGGGGGTGGGTTCTTCCTAAAGGGGCCTAAGCAGAGGAGTTCTAGGGTCAGACCTCTCTGGCAGCTATATGCTAAGTGGCCTGATGCAGAAGCCAGGTCAGAGGATGGCTGCAGTACTGAGAGCAAAGGACCCCAATCAGAGTGGGGACAGATGGAGGTGAGAAAGGAGACCAGCACAAGGAGGTGAAGCAGCCAGCAATGGTGAGCACCCTTGGTCATAAATGGAAGGGTGGCAGAGGAAAGGAAAAAGGAGTCCAGGACTCCTCCCCAGCCTCTAGCTTGTGTTTTGGGGTGGGGTATCGAGGGGAGAGCTCTTGAGGGCCATGCAAAAGGCTTCCCTAGGAGGGGCAGACTGGGAAGAAGGGGATGATTCTTTGACACATTGTGGGACAGTGGGGTCTAAGGGTGCACATCTTAAGGATGGACCTGACTGAGTCACTAGCACTATGGAAATAACAGAAGGAGCTGATGTTAAATCTAAGGACAAGAGCCCAAGAATATGCAGAGATAGACAGAGAGATATACAAAAACCACATCAAAGGAACGTGGGGACAATCCCAGCTCTGACTGTAAGACTCCTCTGCAGGAGCTCTGGGAGTGATGTTCACAGATAAAAACCACAGGAAATGACAACTGATGAGAAAAAGTACGCCATGGGGGGGTGGGGATGGGGGGTTTAGTGCATCTCCCAAAATGATGAGAAGGACTGGGTATACCAAACTCACTCACTGTACATTACATTTCAAAAAGAAAGAAAAGCAGAAAAAAAGATGTTTCATTTATCTACCAAATGAAGCACATACTCTAATTGAAGCTGCCAAGAATTGTGGATAGTGCATCTACCACCAAGAAGCAGTGTTCTACAGCCAGGAGGTGGCCCTGTCTCTGGGTCTGCCTACCTCATAGTGCTTATGTGGATGAGTAGCGTCTGGAAGCAGAGGAAATCTCTCCTCAGCTGGGGGCACTAGGGAAAGATGAAATACCTTCTTTGAAAAAACATAGAAGATATATTTACATATATTATACACACACATAACTGTAGGGAGCATTCCTTTCTCTCTCTGCCCTTCCCCTCCCCATCCCTACCCCCCCGAATCAAGAATAATGCTTTCACTCTTCAGTTTTGCAATTTGAACACAGCCAATGAAATGTAGTCACTGTGGATGTGAATTTAGAGTAGAAATGCAGTGTTTCAGTGCCATGGAAGGAGAGCTACACAGACAAGGACACCTGGGGAAACAGCCATATATTAAATGGACAAAATCTACTTGATGAAAATAAGTTTATTTTAGGAATTTTTAATACACCTAAACACTTCATTTCCACAGAAGAGTCTGAAGTCATTTTGGGAGAAAAAGATTCTCTTCCCTTTCTAACTCTCTCCTAGATTCACTATCAAGGTCTAATATTGTACCTCCTTAAGCCAAGGGCATTGATGAACCCAGAGGCCAAGTGTGCCCCCTGGAGTCTCTGTGTTCTGTTTCTTTTGTGGCGTTGTGACCCAAAACAACCACCTGGACCTGATCTCCTAAAAGAAACTCCTGTTAGAAGTAGTCATGCTACTACTAATTGCTAATGCAATTTGAAAAGTAAGCTTCACTGATTTAACTTTCCGCTTAAAGTCAGCTAGGCAAAATATGCATTTTACCTGCATTCTTAGAGGTTGCATGAGAAACCCTTACTTTTCATAGAGTAAACTTGTTACCTTAGAATTATCTCATGGGTCTAATAAAGCAAATCACTTCATATAAGTAGCATTTGTTATACAAGAAAAAAAAATGTACCATTCCTTCATACGAGGTAGGTCACTGTAAAGAAGCAGGTAGAAGAAATCTGCTCCTGGCCAGGGCCTCTGTATATTGAAAACAGATATCTGATTGGATCCGAAACCCCAGGAAAGCACCTCAGTGCATTGTCACACCTTTTTACTCACAGATTTGGGTTCCCGGGGAAACTTCTAGAACATTAACCCAGGTTGTCACTGTTAACCTCTGGCTACCAGAGCCCTCTTCCTGGACCACTGTCGATGCCAGGGGAACTAGATGAGAGGGACATGGGGGTAGGCAGATGGGGAGATCCACGATGCAGACACACAATGGGAAAGAAGTTGACCATCTCAGATCTGTCATCAGAAGATGAGGTTTGGAATTCATGCTTTTGAAGGTTCCTGCTGACCTGACGTGCCAAGATTGGGAATCGCATGTCCCACTAACTTCCAGTAGGGCCTTTGAAGTATTCTTAGTGTGGCCCAGAGGCCTGTACAACCAGGGCCAGGACAGAACAGCAAAATATGCTGCCGTTTACCCTGGTGTGTGTGTGTGTGTGTGTGTGTGTGTGTGTGTGTGTGTGTGTGTGCGCGCGCACGCGCGCACGCGCACAACATCCTCATGTAGCAAAGAGAGTGATTAAATAATGACCATGACGGAAGCAGGCTGTGGTAGCTGTAATTAAGACTCTGCATATCTGTCCCTCTGTTTTATGGAATCACATAAAAATAAAGCAGCCATGCATCAATTTAGTTCACCCCATGAGATTTCTTGCTGTTTTTTTTTTTTTTACTTCTAACAACATACACATGAGCACTTAATGTTCAAACTAGCTCCTAGCTCATATATATATATATATACAAATTTTTTTGAGAGAGAGATAGAGAGCAAGCAGGGGAGGAGCAGAGAGACAAGGAGACAAAATCCCAAGCATCTCTGTGCTGTCAGCGCAGAGCCTGATGCGGGGCTCGAATCCACAAAGTGCAAGATCATGACCTGAGCCGAAGTCAAGAGTTAGACGCTTAACCAACTGAGCCACTCAAGCACCCCTAGATATATATAATTCTGAAAGGAGCTTCCAATGTTAAGAAACAGTTACTTGTCTTTTAGACAATAGGGGTATAATCAACTTCACTCCAGATTAAATTCTTAAATTAAACTAGCAAGTAAAGAAAACCTAAAACGAGGTTCACCGACATGGAGATAGATACTCTTGCAGGGATGTAAGAGGTGCTGGGAGGGGTTAGCACCTTGAGCTCTGCCAGTGTGACTGTCTGAACCTCGGCCTGCTGATACTGACACCTGAGCTCTCAGTGGACCTGGACGATGCATGCAGCCTGGAAAGGGATTGAGCAAGGCGCTTTCTCACAACCTTCCTAGTAACTAAAGAAAGTCATGTAAGCATCTGCTGAAGTATGGCCTGTGGAAAGAACACATGAGCTAAACAAGAGGAGGAGCTGCTGAAATGGGCAAGAGAATGCAAGAGAAAGGGCAGAGGAACCTACCTGAGTATTCCACCAACTTTATGTGCTACCTCCCTCTCTACAGAAAACCAGCAGTAGGCTTGATGGTTGAGAACGCTACCACTGTCATTCAATTCTTTGCATTCTCATGTTCTAAAAAGTCAGGTGCTTCCACAAGCTTTCCACAGGCGAAGAATGCACTGACCACAGGCACAAACATTCTGCATCTATTAGCACTTACATTTTTTAGGGCAAATTTAAAAAGTAGGGTTATACATTGGCCTCTTGTTTGGTTGCTTAATGTTGATAATAAATCTTGTGACAAACTGTATTTTCTAATAGGATGGGGCATTTCTATTGTCACGGCAATGCCCCAATCATGTTTGGTCTTCTCCAGTATGGTCCTGCCATCCCTCCCACTGAGAGGAGGGGTCTCAGTCTCCTTGATTCCAAGTCGGCTCACAACTGCAGGATCAATGGAACACATCGGACACTCGTGATGTGACCTCCAAGGGTTGGTCTTGTTAGTGATGCAGCGTGGGCTGCACGTGTGCCAAGAGCTCGGTGACTCTAAGTAACAAAGACCCTGAGGCCACCATGCAGTCAGGAAGCCAGGTCACATGGAGAGGTCCCGTGTTGGTGCTCAGTTGACAAACTTAGCATTTGAGCCATCCAAAGCCAGGCCCCAGAATGAGTCATCAGGTTGTTCAAGTCTTCAGTTTTTAAGTCTTCCCAGCTGGGGCCTCAGACTTCATGAAGCAGAGATAAGTCATCTCTATCACACCCTATCTTAATTCAAACCTAACAAAAAGGTTCCTTGAACTACTAAGTTTTGGGGTCATTTGTCACGTAGCAGTAGTAATCAAATCAGACCAACTTGGGTATGTCAAAGCTGTGTGGGGTAACAGCTTGGCTCTGGCCCTGACTCTCCCAGGTCTGCACTACCCCCCCAGCTTTGTGAGACCATACTTGGTCAGCTCTCTCCCCTGAAAGCATGGTTTTGTCATCTCACTCACACAAATATATTTCAAAGCCTGACTATGCCAATGTGTGTATCCTTTAAAAGCAACACATACCCCATGTCTATCCTGGGTCAGCTAGCCTCACTCTCTTCTCCCCTTAAATTCTGAAAATTACAACTGTTCTGACTGCTCACTGGGAACCTAATGCCTGGCAATGCCTGGCCCCCATGCACTGTTTCTATTCTCATATCACTGTCTGTGCTCCACCCACACTGGGCCACTAACCTCACTCACTCTTTATTTATTAGCTATTATCATATTGAGGGGAATTATACTGCTACCAACTATTTATGACACATTTCACATATAAATCTGTACATTGTATTTTCAGTCATTTCCTTAGGAAAGATTCTTTAAAGAATCATTGAATATTAAGCATTAGTTTTGAGGGTTCCGGTATAAAGGTGACAGCCAAGTGGCTCTGGTATGGGGAAGTCTGGGGGCCCCCTCAAGAGCTCTGATGGGGCAGCTACGTGGCTCAGAATCACAGCACCCCAGAGCTTTGACTGATACATACATACTGCCAATTGGTTTTCCAGGGTGTGAAGTTGAATAAAGTTTTAAATCTCATTGGTCACTTTTATTTCTCTTTTGTGAACTGTTTGTCCCAGTCCTTTGCTATTTAAGGGTATGTGTTTTCTTGATGACTGGCAGGGGCTCTTTTGGCATGCCTGCATTTGTGATGCACAGTCACAGAGCCCGCTCAAACCTCTGCACTGTGCTAGATGTTGGAGATGTTGTGTGAACAGGCAGATAGGCTGCAGTGGGTACTGGTGGGGTACCAGTGATGACTCAAAGGGTCAGAGGTCACAAGGGCATTAGAATGATTGCAGAATGACAGTGACAATGGGAAGAAGGTTTCTGGAAATAACTTCTTAAGACTTCATGATGAATCTGCTGTGTTGAGAGAGAGTTGGCCGTTGTACCTGACTCTAAAATCTCTGAACATCCCAGTAAGGAAGAAGTCATTTCTGGAAATGGGGGTGCCTAGAGGAAAAGTATGGCAGACAGGCAGAGTCGAGAGCTCCCTCAGGTACCCCAGTTCTAGGTGACAGTGAGGCACTGGCCTGGAGCTCAGGAGCACGTTCTGACTGGATGTGTAACCCTCGAGATCGCACAAAACTGACATTTAAAGCCATGGGACTTGAGACCCCCCAAACAAGAGCTAAGACAAAACCCCCAAACAAAAGGCAACAGGACTCAGGGCTGAGGCTTCAAGCTTCCAACATCTGAAGGTCAGGTAGAGAAAGAAATATGAAGAATCAGGAGGTGAGATGGGAAAGGAGTGGCCACTAAGCTGAGGAGAAACCAAAAAGCTGTGGCATTCTGAAAACCATGGGAGAAGAAAGCTTAGAGAAGACTAGGAAGAAAGGGGGCACAGATTTTTCCAGGCTTCTAGAAGCCAGAGAAAATGTTCAATCAGAGCTTAGCCCAGACACTTTCTGGAGGGACAATAACCTCACCATCTGGGCGACTGGGATCTTCATAACCTTGCAGGAATCCCAGAGTGGAGGTTCCTCAACACCCTTTCAGGGACTCCACAAGGTCAAAGTAATTTCATACTTGTTCTAGGATTGTATTTGTCTTTTCACTGTGCTGACACTCATGGTGTAAAAGCAATTGTGGGTATAAGTACCAGGTGCCAGTAGTCTTTGGGATTCTTCATTTCCAGAGTTACGAAAACAAAAACAAAAAACAAAAATAGAAAACAAAATTAACTTAATAATGTCATTGAACTCAAGCCATTTAAGTCATAAATGACACAGTAAGATTCTGCCTCAGTTGTCTTACTTATAGAATGGGCCAAGTAGCACCTTTCTAATATGGCTGATCAGGGGATTAAATGATACACAAAACAGAGCCAGGCATATAACAAGCACTAATTTAATATTAGCTACCAATATTATTTTTAAAATGTTATTTATTTATTTATTTATTTATTTATTATTTATTTAATTTATTTTTAGAGAGGGGGAGAGAGAGAGAGAGCACAAGTGAGGGTGAGGAGCAGAGAGAGAAACAATCTTAAGCAGGCTCCACACTCAGCATGGAGCCCAATGTGGGGCTCAATCCTGTGACCCTGGGATCATGACCTGAGCCAAAACCAAGAGTGGGACACTCAATTGACTGAGCCACCCAGGTGCCCCTAAAATGTTATTATCCTCCATCAGTACTTCTTTCTAAATCTTCCTGGACACTTAAGGCAAAGAGGTTCAGAGTGTAGATAGCATGTGTTGTTACCAGAACCTCCTCTTGTGTGCATCAGCCAGATAGAGGGTGTGTGAGTGTGGGAGCGAGTGCGTGACCAGTGACCATGTTGGAGTGTCACAAGGGTGGTGAGCCATGCACAGTGGTTGGGTGACAGGTACATGCCTTTCTGTGAGTGCAGTGTTGTGGTGTTTGTCACTGGGCCCCCGGTTCCTCGGTGCTCTGCTACTTCCTCTATTATTTCACCTCATAGTCAAATGGGATGACTGCAAAGAAATATCCCCAAGAAGCAAGTCCTGGAATGGAGGTTTCCAGTATAAAGGTGACAGCCAAGTGGCTCTGGTATGGAGAAGTCTGGGGGGCCACTCAGGAGCTCTGATGGGGCAGCTACGTGGCTCAGAAACACAGCACCCCAGAGCTCTGACCCAGAACCCTTCAGTGATATCAGAGACAACTCCAGCCACCTCAGTCCATTTCACTATGAATGTGAGGCCTGTTGTTCTCCAAAAGAAGACCTCGAGGAGATGGGGAAATGTTTTACATCTAAACATCAGTGTTTAGCTCTAGAGATGCTTCTCCAGTGGAAAAAATCCAAGGAGGCCTGATTAGATCTTGTGGGTAAAAAAACATGACACCGAAATCAATGCCTTGCAGAGATGTGGCCCTGTATGTCCCACAGGGACAGTGGGGCTGTCTGGACCCTCCTCCAAAGAAGTTGTACCAGCATGTGATCATGGAGAACTCGTAGCTTAATCTCAGTGCAGGACACTGTTTTTCTAAGTCAGATGTGTACACCTTATGGAGCCATTAAAAGAGCGATTAGTGGTGTGAGGGAAGGAAAAAGATAATACATATTTGTTGGCTCAGCAAGTGGAAGTAACTGTTACCTTAAAAATTAGTTATTTTTTTAAATTTACTATTATCACTATTCATTTTAGAGAGATACTGAAATCTGGGTAAAGGGGCAGAAGGAGACAGAAAGAATCTCAAGCAGCTCTAAGCTCAGTGAGGAGCCTGACATGGGGCTTGATCCCATGGCCCTGGGATCATGACCTGAGCCAAAACCAAGAGTTGGACACTCAGTCAACTAAGCCACCAAGGTGCCTTGAAAATTAGTTCTGAAAGGAAACAAAAGGAAAGTATTTTATTCTCTAATAAGAATGACAAATTTTCTGAATCTTTATGAAAATGTGTGCTAATCAGTTATGAAAAAAAATGTCCATTTACAGAAAACATACATCTCCTACTCTACATCAGAGAATTCATAATGGAGGGAAACCCAGTGACTATAAGGAGTGTGGTAGGCCTTTAGGCTAGGGGATGGCCTTAGACCACACTGAATAATTCACATTGGGGAGATACCCCATGACTATGATTAATAGCATGGCAAGGTAGGGGTGCCTGGGCGGCTCAGTCAGCTAAACGTCGAACTCTTAATTTTGACCCAGGTCATGATCTCAGGGTTTGTGAGGTCAGGCCCTGTGCTAATCACGGACAGCATGGAACCTGCTTGGGATTCTCTGTTTCACTCTCTCTGCCCCTTCCCCACGTATGTGTCCCCCCAATAAATAAATAAATAAATAAATAAATAAATAAATAAACAAACATTTTTAAAGATAACATGTCAAGGTATTCAGTGCACATCAACAACATGCTCGACATCAGAGCGTTCATATTGCTGAGAAACCTTCTCAATGTAATAAACACGGGAATTTCTTTAGATTTAACTCAAGCTTCCCAGTACATCACAGAATTCGTTATAGTGAGAAATTCTTTGAATTAAGACAATGCAGAAAGGCTCATAGACATGGCAGGCAATGTTACACATATCACAGAATTCATAAAAATGCAAAATCCCTCCAATGAATAGAATACAGGAAGGTCTTTAGATATGGTTCATTCCTTAGAAGAAGTCAAGGGGTTCATACTGGCACAAGACCCTAGGAATGTATCTCATGCAGGGTACCCTCTAGGAATAACCCAAGGTTTATCCAACATCAAAGCATTCATAATATGCTTTATTTAACATGAAAGCCTACTGTTATATAATTATCTTATAACTGGCCACTTTGCTGAATACTTTCATAATTCTAAGTCATTCTACGATGCTAGACTCTGAGTACCACTCAAGAATTAATTTTTTAAGTAACTGAATGAATGGATTCTCTTGAATTTTTCTAGGTAAATTATCATATTAGTTGCAAAGGATACTAGTTTTGTTTCTGTCCTTCCAATATTTATACCTCTTTTTTCTCTTCCTTGTATTTTAATGCACTAAACTACAATTTCAGACAGAGAAATAGGAGAAGACTGTATTAATGCAACCAACAAGGCCATCATGCCAAAGTACTCTTTGGGTGGCAGTTACAGAAACCCACGTGGGTTATCTTAAGCAAACGAGGAAAGGGCAGATGCTCCAAAGCCAGAAGAGATCTGGGCTCTTTAGACTGGACAAGAACCACATCTGCAGTGCTATCAGGTATCCAAATGGTGCTCTCTCAATTCCCATATTTTTTTTCTGTTTTCCATCCAAATGGCTATTGATGGCCATAGACAACAACCTAGTTTCTAGGTTACAGATTAATGAACTCAAGGAGAGATAACTCTCCTGAGGAACCATTTCCGAAGTCCCAGAAAAAAACACATTACCCTTTAGGTACCCCTCGTTGGAATAATCCATAGCCTACCGTGGAAATTGTGTTGGCCCCACCCTAGGTAAGGCACCTGCCAGACAACTGTGATAGAGGTAAAGGGGTGCAGGGGGCCAAGGCCATTTCTACACAGTGCAACAATGGGAGTGGTGAGGGAAAGGGCATCACAGAAGGTGTTGAGAAAGGGACCCCAAAGCCTTCCACAGTATGGAGAAAATGCTTGTATAGCCCATCGTAGTTTACAAAGAGAACCTCATTTTATCTCAGTTTCTGCCTCCTTCACAGCCAGGGCTTCTTACATATGAACGGAATGGGACTCAAGGAGCTGCAGTGACTTTTCCAAGGCCATACAAGTCCTAATTACAGGAACCCAAACTCCAAATTCTATTCTCTCTTCAGTCTCTCTGACTTGTCATTTAGCTATTACCATAATTTTATACCTAGTTAGATCTCCAGCATCATTAAAGTCTTGAAGAGGCTGGTAATGAATTTCAATTCTGTGATACTTTCAGAGGGGATACAGCCCATTAAACACTGTTTAATGGATGCCCAGATCATCCACCAACATTTATTAGAAGCAACACCAAACATCTCTAAGCCATGTCTTTCCTCAAATTGGGGAGAAAACTAGGAGAATCTGCTGAGGAATTAATCTGTAATTAGAGTCACGTTCATCTTCATATTCAATCAAATGGGAATATTTTTGCTTCCTTCCTTACTATGGTGTCCCCTAAGAAATACAATTGATCTAAAGATGTCTTAAAGCAATCCCTACCAAATTTTCAATCCTCTAAATCTTTCCAGCACTGTTAATTTTAGAAATAAAGAGTGAAGTCAGGCAATGAAAACATGAACTCCCTAAAATTAAAAGATGTAGCAGTGAGGACAACACAAATGTCTTTCTCTGTGATTATATCTCCTAAACCTCAAATTCTTCCTACTTAGTTTGGTGTTACTGAGGCTTAACATCACATACCTCAAAAATCCTGGATCTTTTTGCTCATGCCCTGATTCCAATTTCAGCAGATGGCGCATGCGAAAGAAACATTACTTGTCTCTGCAAGAAGATGTGTAACATCCGCCTTCATGGAGGATCACCTGAGACATGCGGTTTCCTAAACCCCCAAATTAAGTCAGCTGCGCTGTGGCTCCCCCGCCAACCCAGCTGCAGGGCTCTCCTCATGTCCCCTTCTCCTTTGGTCATTCCAATCTTTCCTCCAGCAATAGCTTAGTCTCTTTCTAATATAAATTACTTGAGCCTCTAATTTTCCTGCATGTATCCGATCCATCTATTATCCTGGCCTCGGAGCAGAGCAACACAGAAGGAGGTGGCTCAGAGAAGCAGATGGAGAAAGAGGAGCAGAGAATGTCAATGCCTCTTATTCTCACCCCTGTCACAATTATATGAGCCAAAAGACACCAGTGGTGAAGAAGGAGGTAAAACTCTGAAAAGCCAGTGTTACATTTTAGCCCACCAACCTTGTCCTACCTGCCTGCCTCTTCCACCACTGTTTCCATGCAGTTGGAGCTACAGTGTGCCAGCTCTGGCATGGCCAGTGCCCACAGGGTCTCAGGATTCCCTAAAGCTGGAGTAAAGGTAAGGAAACAGATTAAACTCCACACAGCTGGCTCCATCTCTAGATTCCAAGATTCTACCATGAGGAGTACAGCAATCAATGCCCTATGAAGTCAACACTGACAGGAGTATGTCATTCTTCCCAGACAAAGCAGGGACAGAAGCCAATGTTGACACCTCTAATGCCACACCTCCCACAGCATGGCAGGTGTCAGAATCCCAGCAGAGTCTGTGAAAACAAGGTGGCTGAGCCCCTCACCGAGATTCTGAGTCAGTATAGCTGGGGTTGGAGGCGAGAGAATGTGCATTTCTAGCAAGTTCCCAGGTGATTCTGATGCTGCTGGTTGGGGGCCACAGTTAGGAGAACTGTCCTGTTGTATCCCCAAGCCTTTGTTTTATGCATGAGAACCATGAGGCCCTCAAAGGAAAGGTAATGCCTGAAACCTGGGCCTCTTGATTCAAAGGCTAGAAATCCACTCACAAGAATAGGAGATTAATAAAAAAGGAGAAGAGAAGGAAAACATTAAATAGATGACCTTGGGGCACCTGTGTGGTTCAGTCCGTTGAGCATCTGACTCTTAAATATTTTTTAATGTTTATTTATTCTTGAGAGAGACAGAGAGCGAGAGCGAGAGTGTGAAAGAGAGAGAGAGAACGAGTGGGGGAGGGATTGAGGGAGAGGGAGACACAGAATCCAAAGCAGGCTCCAGGCTCTGAGCTGTCAGCACAGAACCCAACATGGGGCTTGAACCCACGAACCATGAGATCATGATCCAAGCCAAAGTCAGACGCTTAACTGACAGCTTTTCAGGTTCCCCAAAGCATATGACTCTTAATTTCCACTCAGGTAATGTCCTGTGACATAGGATCAAGTCCTCTGTCAGGCTCTGTGCTGAGTGTGGAGCCTGTTCGAGATTCTCTGTCTCTCTCTCCCTCTGCCCTTCTCCCCAGCTCATACTTTCTCTCTCTGTCTCTCTCTCCCTCTTAAATAGGTAATCTCAAGAAAAATAAGAGAAAGCACCAAACAGATCCCGGAAATCTGAGTGTGTGGAAGGAAGGCACAGGTTCATGGTGCGATTCTGGAATGGAAGGATTTCTAGGGCTGCAACTGGCCTGTGACCTCAGTCTGGCACCCACAGTGAACCGCCTTGCAGCCGATGACCCCATAGCAACTCAGCCAACAAAAATGCTCCTACGGCCTGCAGCCCCCTCTGTGCCCACCTACCTTGGGCACACTAACAGCAGCCATGATGCCTAGAGGCACTGGCACAAGATGCCCCAAGTCCACAGGAAGGGACGGTCCCTTCACGGAACTACTGGAAAGAAGGTGTCAAGGAGACAGAGTCAGAGGTTGAAGTCCTCTTTCTAAGTCGGGGTAAGAATTTGACAATTGAGACAAGTACTGAAGTGACATTTACCCCCAAATTTTTGGGCTAGAAACAGTGGAGGGGCAGAAGTCTTGATTTCCAGGCCTCACCTTACAACTGTCATCTTATGTGAGTCACCTGGTCTCTAGAAAGTTGGAGTTTGTTACACAGGTAAGGTGATTTTCAACAGAGCTTCTCAGGGATCTTTCGAACGTTCTATCATTCTATTTTCTTTTTCGGTTTCTTTGCTATGACCCTCTTTGTGAGTAAGTGGGTTGAAGCAACGCCTGAATTCTATTTTGCAGAATAGAAAACCTTAATTAAATGGGTATTCGTCACATGGGCATGCGAAGAGGGAGTAAGGTATAAAAGGTCCCAGACCAACCCCAGCATCTCAAAGTTTCTCTCATCAGCTTTGGGCTGACTGGTCCAACACATTACTGTGATCTAACAGGAAATATACTTTATATTAATTGGTCTTCAGGAATAGCCTACCCAGCTGTCCCCTTACCCCTTTCAAAACATTGCCTTCCTGAGGCTTTCCTGCCACCTACCCTCTCTGGGTCCTCCTTCTTCCTCACCAGGTGCTTCGTAGCTCTGCTGACAAATGTCCTGGGGATGCAGGATCCCGCCTGGACTGCTTCTCATCTCTGTCTCCACTTACACTCTCCCTAAATGCATTCGTCTGTGAAGGCTGTAAACAGTATCTGTTCTTGCCGAGGAGGCTAGTCATTGGAACTCTGGATTTCTATAACCGACTACACACCTGACATTCCCACTCACCTCGAACTCAACATCGCCCAGACAGAACTCTCAATTCCCTACCCCCACACCATCCCAAAGTCATTCATATTCCCTTCTTCTCTGCCTTAGTAAGCAGCAACAGCATACACCCAGCTTCCAAGCCAAAAATCTAGGCCTTCCTTATTTCTTCTTTTTCTTGGCACCCTGTCCAATCAGTGGGCAAATCCAGCACATGTATCAAATCTCTCCATCTCTTGTTATCTCTGCCACTACTTTATCTACTTTGTAGCATCTCTTCCCAGCTGTCTTCTGACTGATAGCCCTGTATCTACTCTGCCTAACTGCAATCCAAACCCCACCAAGCAGGAGGTGGTTTTCTAAAAGGCAGAAACATATTTTATCACCCCCAATCTAAACACTCCCAACAACTTCCCATCATATTTGGACCAAAATTCAAACTCCACGGCCAGGCTCACAAAGCTCCACCTTGCTCTGACCTTGCCTCCTTCTCTACAGCATCCAGTGGCCTGGCTTCTCCGTCTCCTTCAGCTCCCATCTTGAATGGCTTCTCCTCTGAGACCCTCTGCCGACTGCTCAGGCTGAAGCATCTCCCAGTCCCTTTACTGCACTGTGCTGTTTCACTTCTCAGCACAGCGGTTATCACTGCCAGATCACTTTCTTATTTATGCACATATGGATGGCCTGTCTTCCCACAAGAACATAAGCTCTGAGAGCAGGCTTCATCTGCTTGCCCACCTCTGTAGCCTTCAAGCCCAGGGTCATGACTGACCTCCAAGAGTGTTTGGTAAACAATGGGACCCCAGCGACGGAGCTGTGACAGGGCATCATCAGGGAGTTCTTCCATGCAACCCCTTGGCAATAGCCCTGGGGGGAGAGGGGGATTCAGGCTTCTGCCAGGTAGTCTTACCCAGCATGCCTTGGGATTCTAAGCAATCCTACCATTCAGTCCTGCAGGACTGATGTCCTCCTCACCACGATCCACAGAAAACACAAATACCTTGCCCCAAACACACTGGTGTGGATACAGAAATGGATACAGAAAATGACCATAACACCAACTCGCTTTACCGCCCCCTCTATCCATGTGCTGTCTTGTCTCCCAACTCTTCCCAGAACCTTCCCAGAAAGTGGCGAGGAATGCCCTTTCTGATGGACAGGGCAGATCCTGTCCTTCTCTCCCTGGCCAGCATCCATTGGGGGGTCGTCAGTCTCTTCAATTCCTAACTCTGGACTGCTTCTGGCCTGGAGGCAGCTGTCACCTACCTGGATTGCCCATCTAGAAGGGAAGGAAGCATGTGGGCAACTGGAATGTGGGGGGCAGGAGGGAAGACCAGGGCATCCTCTCCCTTCCCTCCAGCCTCTATGGCTTCCCACTGGGCCAGAAGGTCACTTCCTGCCTGACTTGGTCTCCCAGCGGCTTCTCTGCTCAGAGTCTTCCATCACTTCTCCTTGGTCCACTGTTGCCTTCTTCCTAGAATGAGCCCTTACTCATGCATACTGTGTCTTATGAACCAAAACTAAACACGTTTCCTTCCCATACCCTGTCTCATACCCAGTTCTGGAAGATGTAGGAAGGTACCGTTTTCTTAAGTCTTCCTGTTTTTGTGGTCAGAGTTACCAGTGGAAGGCTTAGGAGGAGACAGCACATTTTCTGTTATTTATAAAAGGCCATTCAATTGCTTTTCAGTGCATGCTTCTCTGATTAAAAATGACTTGGAGCATTTTTTCACTTGCTTTTTAACCTGGTGATTTTCCTGTTATGTAAAATGTCTGATTAGGTACTTTGCCTGTTTTCCCATCTGGGCTCCTCTTGGTTGTTGATTTGGAAGAATTCCTTGCATATTGTTACTTGATATTGCTGGTATTTTCTTCCAATCTGTCATCGGTTTGTTAATGTTATACAAGGGAGCCTTCATTGATCATAAAGTCTTAATTTTGATGTGATGAAATTAATTAATTTTTGCTTCAAAATTTGTGCTCTTGAAGTTTTATTTCATAAGTCCTTTCTATACCTGAACCTTCTTCAATTAACTTTATAGTGTTATCTTTCACAATGCCATCTTTAAATTTTTATGTAGTGTTTGGTATGGATCTAGTTTTATTTTTCTTTACATAGAAATTTACCCTACGTGGAAAGTTTTGATATAAGAACTGTCCCTATTGATTTGTGGTTCTACCTTACCATATATTAAGCTCCTGTCACATGGAAGTCAGTCTCTGAGCTCCCTATTCTGTGCTATGGGGCTAGTTGCCTGTATTTGTACTAAGACCACAATTTTTAATCACTATAGATTTGTGGTATGCCTTAATATCTGGCAAAGTAGGGGCATCTGGGTGGCTCAGTCGGTTGGGCGTCCGACTTTGGCTCAGGTCATGATCTCGCAGTTCGTGGGTTCAAGCCCCACCTCGGGCTCTGTGCGGACAGCTCAGAGCCTGGAGCCTGCTTCGGATTCTGTCTCCCTCTCTCTCTGTTCCTCCCCCACTCATGCTCTGTCTCTCAAAAATTAAATAAACATTAAAAAAGTTTTAAAAAATATCTGGCAAAGTAAATTTAGAGTGACAGTTTTATCTTTAAGGAGCTTATTTAATAACTATCTCACGATGCAGAAGGCAATGTGACAATCACAATGATATAGACATATATTCTGATATAAAATTGTCACTTACTATTTTTGTGCCAATCATTATCAGAATAATATAGGGGGATTGTAGAAAACTGTAAACTTTATAATCAAATGATTCATTCACTAAGCATATTATTAAGCACCTACTAAATGCTAGCCGGCATTGTTCTAAAGGCTGAGGATGGAGCAGTGAATATAAAACAAAACAAAACAAAACATATGCAAGCCCAATCAAAATACCAACAGTATTTTTCACAGAACTGGAACAAATAATCATAAAATTTGTATGGAACCACAGATGACTCAAGTAGCGAAAGCAATCTTGAGAAAGGGGACAAAGCTGGGCATAACATAATCCTGGAATTCAAGATATACTACAAAGCTGTAGTAATCGAAACAGTACAGTACTGGCACAAAAGTAGACACTCAAATCAATGGAAGAGGGCAGAGTTCCCCCAAATAAACCCATACTAATATGGTCAATTAATCTTTGGTAAAGGAGGCAAGAATGTACAATTGGGGAGAAGATAGTCTTTTCAATAAATGGTGCTAGGAAACTGGACAGCTCTAAACAAAAGAACAAAACTGAGCCACTTTCTTACAGCATACACAAAAAATAAACTCAAAATGGATTAAAGACTTAAGTGTGAGACATGAAACCATAAAACTGTTAGAAAAAACATAATAATTTCTCTGACATCGGCTGTAGCAACATTTTTTCTAGATATGTTTCCTAAAGCATGGAAAACAAAAGCAAAAATAAACCAAAATAGAATGCTTCTGCACAACAAAGGAAACCATCAACAAAACAAAAAGACAGTCTATGGAATGGGAGAAGATATTTGCAAATGATACATCCAATAAGGGGTTAATATCCCTTTTATATTATTTTATATAATATAAAATATATAAAGAAGTTACGCAAATCAACACGAAAAAATAAATAATCCAATTAAAAACGGGCAAAGGACCAGAATAAACATTTTTACAAAGAAAATATACAGACAACCAACAGACACGTGAAAAGATGCTCAACATCACTAATTATTGGGAAAATGCTAATCAAAACCACAGTAAGATATCACCTCACACTTGTCAAAATGGCTAGAATCAAAAGGACAAAACAACAAGTATTGGCAAGGATGTGGAGAAAAAGGAACACCCATGGACTGACGGTGAGAATGTAAGTTGGTGCAGCCACTGTAGAGAATATTGTGGAGAACATTTTCAAAAAACAAAAAAATAGAAATGCCATATGATCCAGTAATTCCACTACTAGGTATTTACCCAAAGAAAATAAATACACTAATTCGAAAAGATACACATACCCCTATGCCAGAAGTAGTGATAATATTAACAGGCAGAAAAAAGAGAGAGATTATTTACCTCACATGTGGTCAACAAATATTTTTCCTATTCTAACAATAAGTAAAAAACAAGAAGGATAGAAATATCTTTTTTACAAGTAGTTTAGAGTACTGAAAATAGTATGGCTATTCCTCAAAAAATTAGAAATATCCTATGACTCAATAATCCCACTGCTGGGTATTCAGCTGAAGAAGGCAAAAACACTAATTTGAAAAGATATTTGTACTTCTATGTTTATTGTAGCATTATTTCCATCAGCTAAGATATGGAAGCAACCCAAATGCCCTTAAAAATAAAAATGTGGTATAAATATACTATGGAATAGTACTCAGCCACAAAAAAGAATGAGATCTTACCATTTGTAATGACATAAATGGAACTAGAAAGTATTGTGCTAAGATCAGCCAGACACAGAGAGACAAACATCATATATGTAAAATCTAAAAATCAAAACAAAAGAACAAACAAACAAACAAAACCAAAACAAAGACTCTTACATATAGGGAACAAAGTGATGGTTGCCAGAGGGGAGGTGGGTGAAGAGAATGGGTAAAATAGATATAGTGGATTAAGAAATACAAATTTCCCGATGTGAAGTAGAAGAGTCATGGGAATGGGCAGTGCAGCATGGGGAATACAATCAGCAATACGGTAGTGACGTTGTTTGGTGACAGATGATGATTACATTTACGGGGCAGGCAATGGTGTGATGTGTGGAGTTGTTGTGTTGATATGTTGTATATGTGAAACTACTGTAACATTGTATGTGAACAATACTTCAATAATAATAATAATAAACTCGAGTTTGCGAAGTGACAACAGGAAAAAGAAAAATAAAAAGAAAAAGTCCTGCCTTCATAGAACTTACATTTGAGTGTTGGAAATCACGAAATCATTCCTGCAATCTCCTTGCTCCCAGCCAACTGTCTAGGGAGTGCCTTTTACCTTCAGGGCCCTGAGTAAGAGCTTCCTGAATGAATGTTTCATGAGAAGAGGGCCCATTCTAACCTGCAAATGAATAAAACATTATTGTTTCTCCTTGGGTTTATACACAACCCAGATATATAAATTAATTTTCTCAAGATTTAATTTAAAAATAGAGTCAATGCAATTAGGTTCAAGTGAAATAACAGGTAGTTTCTTTTATCTCCACAGTTTAGTTACTACTCTAATATTGAGTAAAGATCTGTAAAACTGAAGATAAAAATACAGCTGCCATAAATCTTTTAAACAATAATAAAATTGAGTTATTTTTATTAAGTTTT
This sequence comes from Paguma larvata, assembly GCA_030068075.1. Lineage (NCBI taxonomy): Eukaryota > Metazoa > Chordata > Mammalia > Carnivora > Viverridae > Paguma > Paguma larvata. The sequence continues at coordinate 120,410,901 of CM057827.1, read as the reverse complement.
TTTAAGATGGGAAATGAGATTATCCTTTGCAGAAAGCAATTTGGGACTAAAAGAAATCTAGACAAATTTGAATCAGTACTTGCATTCTAATCCTAAAATGAAGAGTTAATCCAGTAGTGACACAGTCCATTTGAGATTAAATGATATGCACAGACTTTCCTATAGGAAATTTCTCTGCAGCTGGCCTCTCCCAGCCAACTGGTCATCTCAAGAAGGTTTTCATTTTATCAGATGTCTGTCTTTAGGAAGATTGTATGGAGTTTCAAGCACCATGGTGGTTGTGCTTCCATTTTGCTCAGAAATAGTCTCATAAATCCAGTTCAGACATCCTCATTGGTTTTAGTCCCCTAATATCAGAGAGCTCACGTGGGGGAGTGGTGTTTATGATGCTCCAAAGAGGTGTGGAATGAGAGAGAATTGGGGTGGGCAGATGAGAAAACACGAAATGTGCAGCTAGCAGTTATGAACTGAATGCTGTCTTTACTATTTCTGGGAGGTGAAAATAGTGGGCTGGAATCCCTGTTAATTTCCTATGTCCTTCCAAGCAAGGCCCACTGAGTGTGGTAGAGAATGGGCTGTGGGAGTGTGGGGATATCGCTTTATAAATCACTGGGGCTGGGAGCACAGCTGGGTGACTTGGAGCACACTCTGACCTCCCTGGACTTCAGTTTTGCCTTTGTGAAGCGAGGAGCAGACTCCCAGGTAAACCTCCCAGGGCACAGAGAACAATGAATGTGGTCACGCATGCTGAGTAATTTCTCTTGCATCTGGTGCCAGAGCTTTCTCTGAGCCTGTTACCCGGGCAAATACTTTGACTGCTTCATCTCCTGGAACCCTCATGATAACCCTGTGAGGATGGTGCACTGTTCTGATTTCATAGAGGGCTAACTTGAGGCTTGGAGGGCTTGCATGAGATACAACAAGCTTCAGAATAGGGACCCCTTCCATGTTTACTGAATCTAAGTGTCTGCACTAGTCAGGGTTCTCCAGAGAAATAGAACCCCTAAAGGGCATATGTGTGTGTGTGCATCTATGTCTATCTCCATCTATGTATCTATCTCTGTATCTATCTATCCACTTACCCACTGACATATTTATGGAGATAGAGACTGATTTGAAGGAACTGGCTCACAGAATTGTGGAGGTTGACAAGTCTGAAATCTGCAGCGTAAGGTGGTACACTGGAGACCTAGAAAATGTTGATGTTGCAGCTCAAGTCCAAAGGCAGTCTGAAGGCAGAATTCCTTTTTCCTAGGGTAACTTAAGTTTGGCTCTTCAGGCCTTCAACTGATTGGATGAGGCCCACCATTAAGAAAATTATCTATTTTACTTAGGGTCTACTGATTTAAATGCTAATCACATTTAAAAAACACCTCCACAGCAACATTCAGATGTATCTCATCCAAATCTGGATACTATGGCCTAGATAGTTAGACACACTATTAATGTAAAAGAGCATTACGAACAAAAGTAAGCTGCCAAGTAAACTATGACCTTATACTTCTGTTTCACTTCTAGTTTTTATTCTACACTTGTATTTAGACAGAGTTTTCTTTCAAATATCACTGTGGTGCAGACACAGTTCTGATGCACAAGAAAATGCAGACCTGTGATCATTTCTCAATGATGAGTAATTGTTCCATCAATATAAAATCTAAGTTGCTGCTGTTCCCTTGTCATCCTATACCATCTCTCTTTGACACAATCGTGTGTGACCCTTCTGAAGACATCTTAACTGGCAAATTAAACTCAGCACATACAAAGTGGTGACACCATTAACAATCATGACCAAGTTTGCACAAACGCAGGCTGTAATGACCAGTCACATCATTGCCAATACGTGGGTGGTGGAACAACTCACCCAAATCTGATGAGTGATAAAATGTGGGGGAGACATTAGGCATTGCACCTGTTCCTATTACTATAGCTCCTTCACTAGAGACACAGGATCTTCAAAGGTGGCCACTACCCCATCAGGAACCATACTCCTCACCCTGAGGTTGGAGAGTCTGCAGACGGCTCCTCAGTGCCCCACCCTTCCCCTCATTCATACTTCATTACAGCCTATTTGGGCTTGCCTCAGTTTCCTGAACACAGAGCCCTTCACACTAGTGCACTGTCACTCGGGCATCCTCTCTGGGGAACAGAGGGCTCTGAGGAGGAGGATGGGGACCATGAATGTTTTTGACAGTTGTTTATGCAGACTCACCCAATGAATGTGAAGCAACCCAGAGAGGGGAGTCAACAAAATCACCAACATTTACCTTACATATTACCTGATTATAACCAACTCTTCATGTCTATCTGACATTTCACTATTTAAATATATATCATCTCCCTTAGAAACAGGCTGACCTCACAGCCCAGTTTTCCTGAGAGAACAAATTAGGAGAAGTGTCCCTCTCCCTCTCCAAAGTGTCCCATTTTGGACAGTCCCAATCTATAAGGCCAGAAACTCCTAAAGCCAGAATCAGGTCGTGGATATGCCTTGGAATCATCTCACTGTATTCTCAAAGGACTCATAATTGAAGTTTTTAATTATATCTAAGCTGGACCCTGAAAGCAAAAGGCTCTTCTCCCCTTTCTTCAACCAATTTCAAAGTTTGTATTTGTGGTTGCCTGGTGTTCGACACTGCTGGAGGAAATAGCTCCATGAGTGACAACCTGAGTCTGGCTGCTCTGATCACATGCGCTTTCCTTATGCGGGGACCTGAGCTTTGGTGGGCAGCCATGTTAGGCAGGGCTTCAAAGCTATGGACATCCACTGACACAGCTGGAAGGAGAGCCTTGCTCCTCTGACAGCCAGCTGAGCACTACTCATGGCTGTGTCATGGCAGACCATGCTTCTTAGCCTCAAGGCATTTCTGGGGTATTTCAGTCCAAGGCCAGTCTTGGGGGACATGTAGGTGGCTTGGTCAGTTGAGCACCCAACTCTTGATTTCAGCCCAGGTCATGATCTTGTGGTACAGGGGACTGAGCTGTCTCTGTGCTGGAGGCATGGAGCCTGCTTGGGATTCTCTCTCTCCCTCTTTCTCTGCCTCTCCGCCACTCACACGCATGCACGTGTGCTCTCACGCACTCTCCTACACCCTCTCAAAATAAATAAATACACTTTTAAAAAAATCCAGATTTGAGAGCCACCCACAAGAACTTTAGTCTGGTCACCCTGGCTTTCCATTCCATGTTACCCCCAGGGAAGTCTTCCTTGCCTAGCTATCTGAAATCCCACTCAGCTCCCTCCTCACCTCCCCTGGCTTTTCTCTCAGTGTCCTTTCCCTGAGGCCCCTCTATTTCCAGGGTCAGAGGACAGACTCCATGAGACCAAGGCTTTTCCCTGTCCTCTACCGCTGAGCACCCCAGCACTTCCATGATGCATGAAAAGTCCTACCCCTTAGGTTACATTTGTAAACCTGTAAATCACAATTATACTTGAAAGTGAGTTACTTGCCTTATGATCCACATTCTATCCCAAACTTGGATTCAGGTTTACAAAAGTTGAAGTAAGTACCCTTCCAAGATCAGAGATGTGCACCTATTGCCACTAAGGAATAGTCCACATATGTGAGACACTCATAGGAACACTGCAGGTTTGGTTCCAGGCCACTAGAAGGTGAGTATCACAATAAAGTGAGTCCAATGAATTTTCTGGCTTCTCACTGCAGACAAAAGTTAGGTTTATACTATACTGTAGTCTATTAAGTATACAATAGCATTAGGTCTAAAAAAGTAATGTACACATCTTAATTAAAAATACTTCATTGCTAAAAAATGCTAATCATCTGAGGTTTCAGTGAGTCGTAATCACTAATCGAAGATCATCATAAAAGAACACTCAGGAAAAAGTTAGAAATATTGTGAGAATTACCAAAATGTGACACGGAGACATGAAGACACTTCCTCACTCGAAGAAGTGAAGTCCTCAAACACTGTTGAAGACAATAGTGTTTGCTATTTCCAAATGTTATTGGAAAAATAGCGCTGACAGACTTGTTGGATGGAGGGTTGCCACAAATCTTCAATTTGTAAAAAACAAACAAACAAACAAACAAACACATACAGTCTCTGTGGAGCACAATAAAGCAAAGCACAATAAAGCAAAGTATCCCTGCATTTGTTCCCGGCACATTCGTTATAGAACACTGTATTAGTCTGGTAGGGCGGCCATTACAAAGTACCACAGACTTGGTACCTTAAACCACAGAAGCTTATTTTCTCACAGTCCTGAAGGATGAATGTCCAAGATCATAGAGTTGGCAGGTTTGGTTTTTCCAAGGCCTGCGTGCATGGCTTGAAGACGTCTTCCCCCTGTGTCCTCCTCTGTTGGTTTCTCAGTATGCACACATACTTGGTGTCTCTCCCTCTTCTTATAAAAATGCAGTCATGTTAGATTAGAGTCCCACCCTTATGACTTAATTTAACCTTAATTACCTCCTTAGAGGTCCTATCTCACATTGAGGGGTAGGGCTTGAACATGTTAATTTGGGGGACAGCAGGAACACAATTTATTCCATTACAAAAATGACCTTCCCAGAATTTTATGAGATGGAGATAGTCATTGAGATAAAGATGGTTCCATGACTGCCTACTGTCATGCACACAGTTCGTTATATCATTCGGCAAATGTTTATTGGGTGCTACCTGACATCTTGTCTGTGGTTGCTGTTCTAGGTGCCCAGGGTGTGGCTGTGGACATGTCAGAGCAGACTCCAATACTCATGGGCTGGGGAGCGTGGGCAGTGGAGGAAAACACACATAAAATATTAGAACAGCTTCTGGTGCTGGAGGATACTATGAAGACTACCAGGCAGGGTCCAAAAGGAAGGTAGAGAGTATTAGGACTAAGATTTGATTTTTCTGCTGCTCACTGCAGCAATCTGTCAAGGAAGAACCAAAACTGCATAGGGGATGGCCGGAAGGAAAGTCACAACCATCTTGCAATTGCCAAAAGCAGACAGTGAGACTTACTGTATCCCAGCAAGACAACTGGTTACCCCCAGCACAGCGAATAGCAGCACTGGCCTCTGGGCTCTGTTCCCTGGTCCCCTTAGCCTGTGAAGCCCATGGGAGACCCAGAGGGATGCTATCTACAATGGGTTCCTATCACAGCTGAAGAGCCCTGCATTTTGAAAGTGAGTAGAAAGCAAGCCTGCTCCTTGTCTGGAAAAAGCTACAGTCTCACCTCTAGAGATTGCCACTTCTGTAAATAACCCAGAGACAAGGCCTGAGTGAAAGAATGGTCAGTTCTGAAGAAATATATGGACTTAGGAACATCGGGTGGTGCATCAGGCCCTGGCTGATGAGGCAGCCGTGGAGATCAAGGAGGAGGCATGGTGTAGAGGGCTATAAGCCACACAATAATCTGGAGAAAGAACTTTCTGAGCAGAGTGAAAATGAAGTGCAAAAGTCTGAAGCCAGGAGTGAGTCTGGGGTGGTTCCTTGAATAAAGAGGCATCCAGAGTGGCTGGCTTGGAGCCAACAAAGAGGAGGGGATGGAGAAGTTCTTGGACAGAGACAGGGGGCCAGGCTGTGTGGGCCTGTATGCCTCACTGAGCATGGTGGGGAGCCACTGGAGGGGCTAAGCAGAGTAGAACACAATCTGATATGTGTCACTGAAGATCTCTAAAGCCATGATGGGACCTGGTGTAGGAACAGAATGATGGGTCAAGTCCAGTGACATAGGAAAGGCAGCATGCTTGGGCCAGGCTGGCATCCCTGGCAATGGATGGATATGCTGGGTTTAGGGCAGTAAGGAGGTCAGAGCTCATTGACAGGGATGTCTGATCATGACAACCAGAGATGGTAAAAGCAACTACCTGCTGAGTAATGATTCACCTCTCACATCAGTGATTTGCATGAACTGTCCCTTTTGACCCAGATCGCAGCCCTGGGTTTTCATTTTCAATTTGCACAAGAGAAAGTACAGTCAGAGAGGGAAGCACGATGCTCTCCATCACCTGGCCCCTGGGTAGTGGGCTTGGGCTGGAATCCAAACCCTTCTGGCTCACACCAGTTTTTCCCAGTGCTCTGCTGCTATTAATCTCAGGAAATAAGGCTTTCCTTAAGCCAAGAGGTCACAGTCCAGGGGAGGTCAGAGGCCTGAAGATAAGGGTGGAGAGATACTGAGTCAAGGAGCTCTTCACATGCAACCCAAAGCTTCCGTCAGGTCAACCATGGAACTCATGTTATATTCTAATCATAGGAACCACACCTTAGACACAGAAATAAGGAGAGTGTTTATTATAACAGAAACTGCAGAGAGCGAGTAGGCTGGCAGGAGGTGATTACTCAGAAATCTGTCCTTGATAGTAGGAGCACACGTCCCATTTGTGACTGGATGTTTGCCAACGACACAAGGTACCCAGTGTGCACTGAAAACTCACCCTGAACATGAACACAGAAGTCCTTCCAGGAGTGCAGGGTTATCAGATGGGGACTTGAGGTATCAGACCTAAGGGGCACCTGCCTCTTATTAATGCTGACGGTCTCAGGGAGGGCTCTGTTGCTGTTCCACAGGACGTGCAGGGTCTGTTCACCATGGTGTAACAATGCTGGTTTGCACTCATGTGGTATTTAACACTTTATAACACATGGTCGACTGGGGTAGACAGTGGATGCTGGGCCTCAAGCCCATGACTTCCCCAAGATTGGGAGTCACTAGGGCTCTGGTGGGGCCATCAGCAAGTGTGTTCAAGATCATAATGATGTAGCCAGTAGGGACATAGCAGCTGACTCGCCTGACAGCTGGCCACTAAGGTAGCTGGCCCTGTCACCCCTGGTGGCAGCCGGGGCCCTCCATGGGCCTCCATGAGGTCCCAAATCCTTGCTGCACAGAGCCAGGTACAGGGCTGAGTCATCATTTCCCACTCACAGGTCGCTTAGCATCCTCAGACTCATGCCATCATGACATGAAGTTCCTCCTGTCCTTTAGAGAAAGAAACTGGGAAGATAACACTACACAGGCTTCACAGCCAAGAAAAATGAGGCCTGGGGGTGTTCTTTGATTCATCCTAAGACCCCTGACCCAGCTCTCTGGGTGGCCCAGTTCTCTGCTGATGGGAATCACAGTGTCCATAACAAACCCACCCTCACTGTGGGTTGCCTAGAGTCCCTGCCCATATACACAGGCACTCTCAGGCACCCAGGCTGTGGACCTTTCCACAAGTCCTGAGGGACAATCTCAGAGCCTCTAAATGCTGAGCTAGAGAAACGAATAAACCAGGAAACAATCACCACTAAAAGAACATACACACACACACACACATGCACATACACACAGCTTAGTATACAGCAGTCTCCAGCAGCCCCATTATTTAAAAAGAACAGAATCGGGTTTCCACAAATTGTTCTGGAAAGCAGATACGGCCAGAAATTCCACACTGCAATTAGTTCTCCTGATGAATAATCGCTGGAGCATTTACCACTGAACACAAGCAGGACGGTGCCTTGGCAGGGCCCGCAGGTAGGGCTGAGTCAACCTCATGCTCCAGGTGACAGGAGGCCAGGTGCAAGGACAGACCCCAAGGCTCTCAGTGGGGGTAGGTGCCAGCCAGGCCTGGAGGACAGGAAGGAGTACACAGGAGTGGCCCCAACTCGGCCATCCCTGGCCTGAGCTCTGGGCTGCCTCAGGGAACAGAATTCCTCAGATCCTTGCTCTTTGGGTGCTCAGCACCCAGAGGTCCTGTTGGGCCAGCCATGGGGCCTTGTTTTGGGCTGTTGCCATGCAGGCCAGCAGCAGCATGTCACCATGAATACATGAGACATTTTCTCAAGATCCATAAAATTACATTTTTGGAGAAATAGCAACATTTTTAAAGCTTTTTTATTTTTAAGATTTTATTTTTAAGTAATCTCTATACCCCACATGGAGCCTGAACCCACAACCCTGAGATCAAGAGTCACATGTTCCACTGACTAAGCCAGCCATGTGCACCTATTTTTTTATGAAGCAAATAGAGGAAACATCATCTACTTTGTGGATGCTGAAGTCCTGTGTGTGTGTGTATGTGTGTGTGTGTGTGTACAAGAATATGAGGCTCATTATTCAACTACTTTCAATCCATGATTAAAAGCCCAAAGAAATCAGAATGGCTTTAAATACTGTGCCTATGCTATGTGGCTAATAGTTCTTTATATAACTATGAAATAGGATAAGATAACATAAATATACACATCTATGTTATATGATAACAAATATAAAATCAAATATATATAAACACATAAAATCATTATACGGCAAGATTCGGGGTGTACAGTGTGTGTGTCTATATAGTATACTAAAGTGACACTACATTAGAGTCACCTAACTTCCATGTACCAACAGTGTGGTTCCCTTCTACTGTCTATGGCTTTTACATGAAACCACGAAATAAAATATAATAATATTCAACCTCGTATTGAATTTAATTATGCTGATATTCATATTAGAAGGAACTACTTAGGAGGTAACCTTGATGTTATTAAAATTCCAACCTGCCATAGCACATATGAAATGCGGGAATAAGTAGGCGTCAGGTATATTAACATCTTATATCTTTTTTAATAGACTGACTTATTTTATAGAAAGTAAGATATGAAGTCACAGTTCTTTCCTTTTTTTTTAAATGTTTGTTTATTTTTGAGAGACATAGAAACAGAGCGTAAGCTGGGGAGGGGCAGAGAGAGAGGGAGACACAGAATCCGAAGCAGGCTCCAGGCTCTGAGCTGTCAGCACAGAGCCCGACGCAGGGTTTGAACTCATGAACCATGATATGACCTGAGCTGAAGTCGGCCGCTTAACCGACTGAGCCACCCAGGCGCCCCAGTTCTTTCCTTTTTTACTGGTTTGTTGAAAGGCATTCACTACCTCTTTTTTTTCAATGTTTATTTATTTTTGAGAGAGAGCGAGCAAGTGCACATAAGCAGGGGAGGGGCAGAGAGAGAGAGAGGGAGAGAGAATCCCAAGCAGGCTCTGAGCAGCCAGTGTAGAGCCCTACACAGGGTTCGAGCCCACAAACTGTGAGATTATGACCTGAGCCGAAGTTGGATGCTTACTGACTGAGCCACCTAGGCACCCCTACCACCTCTTTTATATAAAAATACTACCTGGACTATTTCAGGTTGAAACCCTTCAGGCCTGAATTGAACTGCCAATGGGAGTCAGTGCACAGGGTCGATGGATTCCACAACTTTCCAGAGTGAGGGGGATCCCTAGAAATCACTGTCATGAGGCTCTCTCTCAGGCCTCTTGGTGCCCTTTTGGCTGAGGGAAGGAAGAAGGATCAGTGACTAGGCCTATCTGTTTACTTTTGTGGGTAAAACTTTACTTAAGCAGGACATTCTGAGGCACGTGAAAATAATACAGCTGAAAACCATTAGTGCACACAGACAATAATCATGTTCTAGAGAAAGACACAGAAACTCAGAGTGGCCCAAGTCACTGGATCAGTTAGCAGCAAACTCTATTTTTTTAATGTTTATTTATTTTTGAGAATGAGAGAGAGAGAGAGAGAGAGAGAGAGAGGGCACAAGCAGGGGAGGGGCAGAGAGAGAAGGAGAAACATGTCATTTTTCTTTTATTTCTTCTCCATTCAGAAAATCACATCTTTAAAATTGTATATTTTAAGCTTGTTTCTTATTATCCCTATGACACTCATAGCTTGGATTGTCTAGCAAGTATGGTGCTGACACATTTCCTTTCTGTGCTTGGTGAGCAGACTGCTGGGGAGGCTAGAGGGTACTACTGTGTCATATCCTGGAGGATACTGGGGGAAGCCAGTACCCTTTTTTTTTTCTTAAATTTATTTTTGAGAGAGAGAGTGGGAGAGAGCAGGTGCATGCACAAGTGAGCAGGGGAGGGGCAGTGAAAGGGGAACAGAGGTCTAAAGCAAATTCTGTGCTGACAGCAGCTAGCCCAATGTGGGGCTCAAACCCACAACCATGATTTCATGACCTGAACTGAAGTTGGACGCTCAACCGACTGAGCCAACCAGGTGCCCTAAGCCAGCACCCTTTTTTAAGCCATCTTTTCCTTCAGCTGACTGGAGCTCCACAAGGAACAAAGACTCCATTTCTTGTCTGTAAGTGCTGCTGAGCCCCATGGCTAAAGTCACAGTGTTTTAATTGAACTTGAAGCACTAGCCGTTGCCCTATTCTCAGGCAGTTTCTATAACTGCAGTGAGTCATGTAAGTGCCTTGTCTGTGAGAATCTAACAGCAAAACTCTCCTGCAGCTGATATCCTGAGCACGTCTGCCCTAGTGAAGCCAGGGCCAGGGCATAAACTGATAGGAATGAGCCCCATGAGTAGAGCCTTCAAGAAGCGCTCTCAACCCAGAGTGATATAACCCAACTCAACATGGCTCCCTATGGAACCATAAGCTTCCCCATGGGTGCAGGTCAAGGCAGTGATAATGGGTGACAGCTTAATCCCCTTGTTGGACAGTGACAGAAGCTTCTCTAAACCACGGTGCAGTAGAGTGTCACAGGGGTAGGAGAAAAACATTCAGTCTTGCTGGAACCGAAATGAATTATTTCAATATAATTGAATCATGGTGCAGTCAGTGGCCTTTGCTTTCATTCATTCCTAAACTCCATGGGATAGTTTCCAAACCATTTTAGAAGCAGTTCCTTTCTTCAAATGAAGTTGAACAAACATAACTTCAAAATGTAAAAAATGCAGAGTGGATGGCAGGAGAGGCACCTTTCTTCTCCACATTCCTCTCCAAATGAGCTGGAGATAGCCCTGGGATCTGTCTTGGGCACCTGGGTGGCTCAGTCGGTTAAGCGTCTGACTTTGGTTCAGGTCATGATCTCTTGGTTCGTGGGTTTGAGTCCTGCATTGGGCTCTGTGCTGACAGCTTAGAGCCTAAAGCCTGCTTCAGATTCTGTGTCTCCCTTTCTTTTTGCCCCTATGTCTCTCTCTCTAAAATAAACAAACATTAAATAAAACCAAAAAAAAACACACAAGAAAGCACAGTCCTCATAGGGCTCCTACTTTCGTGGTCTATGGGAAACACTCAGGCCCCACCCATCTCTGAGTGAGAATCTCCACAGAAACCTCTCCCTTCCTGAAGCTCAGGGCCGGCTCCTCCTCCTGACTTGCCCAACACTATCCCTTGGACAGTGCTCCCTCTCCTTTCCAAATGCCCAGGACAGGATGTCAGGATGTTGCAATGCCTAGAGTCATTTCTGCTTCCCAGTTCGCAGGGCTGTGCAGTGATCTGGGCCTGACTTCAGAAACTGAGCTCAGTCATCAAGGAAATCTTGCTTGTCCTGGGGTGAAGCTGGGGTGGGGGGAGCTAGCAGACTCCCCCTACCTAGAGAGGAGCAGTCATAGCAGGGGTTCCATGAACACGGCTCCCCAGGCTGAATGTCACCTGCAGACACACACACACCACAGGAGATAAGTGTGAGACATTTCAACCCAGCCTACCTGAGAAAAGGTCAAGCTCATGTTTGTACTGAGCACTTTGGTTCAAACACTGACTAGCTTTTCTTTTGCTGTTGAAATCTAGAATTTCTTACAAAACGCACAAAAGCAACTGGGAATAATGGACACTAGAAATACATAATTGCCCAGAGCCGATGTTGGGAGGCCTGGGAAAAAGACAGGCATCAGAAAGCAGCTTTGTGTAGAGTCTCCTTGGCCCACAGACTTTCTGACCAAAGAATCAGAAACTGCCCATGAACTGCTCTTGACCTTCTCCTACCCCTAAACTCAGCTGAAGGAAATGCTTCCCAAGACCACCTGTTAGAAGGTCCACAGCTCCTGCACCTCATAGCTCCTGAGGAGAAGTAGGGTCCAGGATCGGTTTGAAAGTAGGAGGTGGGCTCCACAGCGGCCCTGCCAGCCCTGAGGCTATGTGTGCAGGACTATTAACCCTTTTAATGAACTGAAAAAGAGCAAGCAAGTGTAGGCTACCTGGTAACTTAGAAAGTGCAGACTACTTAGCAATGAACCTGCATTGGCAGGCCCTGGCAAATAGGGGTGTGGCACAGGACAGGCCTGGACTCCTTCTGTCCTTTCCCCTGGGGCCCAGTGCCCTACCCGAACTGGAGGAACGACATTCAAAGGCCCCCGTGTGGAGAAAGGGCCTGACAAAGGCACTAGACTGGTGTCTGGTAGCTAGTGCTCAGAACAGGATGAATGTCCCCTCGCTTCTCCCTTTTCTTTGCAATGGGCAGTGATGACTACCTCCATCCGTATAGGCACGTGGCCAGAGAACATGGCAGCATGGCTTCCAAAGAGAGGCCTGCGACTTACCAAAAGGTCACCTGAATAGAGGCACATGCAGGAACTAACAGTTATGTCTGGCAAAATCCAAGACCTAATTACATCACACTCGCTGCCTTTATTAAGGATGGGCGTGTGTAAAGAGAATAACAGACTCTGGAACAGGAAGAGGAGGTGTGGTCTCAACCAGAAGTCCCCATGAAGAATAGGCCTTGTGGGCTTCCACAGGGCTGACAGCTAAGAGACAGCTTGGGGTCTCTCGAGATCACCTTCCTCCAAAACTTAACAAAATGAACAACAAATGTCTACATTTAACTAATGAATACAAACCAACTGAAATACATCCCAGCTACCAAATGAGGCAAGAGACCAGAGTGAGGTGATCCCAAAACGGCCATAACAAATTCTAAGAAGGTTTCTTTGTGACAATATACAAAGTATAAAAATCTGGAAGTTTTCTACAGGCTCAGAATTGCACTCCAATTAAACTGTCATGACTGTGGCCATAAAACTGTAAACTGCTTTACGCAAAACTGTTGTTGGCTTCCAATCCCTAAACCCTTCGCGGTTCATTCTATCCAGAGAAGGATGACCGTTTTCTGCTGCTAAGAGTCTGGGTAAGATTTTTGCTTGTGTTAAACATTTTCTGAGTCTCACTCAATCCCATAGCACGTGGGTTGTCTTGCTAAAAATTAATCAGTGCATCTCTGGTCAGGAACTTTCCCGGGCTCTCACTGACGTGAGTTCAAAGAAACACATGTACACCATGGAGATATTTTCCTGTGAGTCAGTAAGTCTCTCCATTCTCTCAGCAACACATTTAAAGAACAGACTATCCAAGCAAACCTCTCAAATCCCCTGGAAAATGAGTCAAAACTCCATCTAGTCTGTTAAATATATTATACTACACACTCAAGGACCCTGTGACTAAAACGACCTATTCGAATTCTTACTGACACTCCAGCCTTCCCTTCAGACCCTCCTGGGGGCCTAGTGAGGGGATGAGCATTCTCAGAGTCCCCACAGGACTGCTATTGGCCCTTGGGGCAAAATCTAGTAGCCCACATATCTCTCCATCAGTAGCAGCACCCATGCCTCCTGTCATATGATCGTGTAGAGAAAGCACTCCCTTTTATCAAAAAGAAATAATTTATCAAAACATGTAATAAATAAAAGTGACCACAGAGCATCCTACAGTCCAGTATAAAGGTTAAGCCAGGATAAATGAGTTTCTCTGGGAAAGGTATTGCCACCATCCTAGCCATGCCTCTGGGGAACCAGCTGTGCACATGTGGTCTACGATACTGAGAGATTAAAATGGCAGGGGTCCACAGAGCACACAGACACCATCACTTGACATCAGGGGATGTGGGCTCACTTTGGCCACCTGTGCCACCCAACCCCATGTTTCCTTCTCTCACTTGCAGAGTCAGTGAGACTCTGGGTCTTCACTTCATTTCAGTTCAATTGTCCTTTATTTGCCAGTTCCTACGTGCTAGGCAATGTACTAGACTTTGTATAGCATTGCCTCATTTAATCCCCTTCCAGGCTCAGAAGAGTCAATAACATCATTCCCATTTTGATGATGTGATTGAATCTCACAGCAGCGAAGTAACTTGCCCATGTAGCTATCATTCAGACTAGGTCTCCCCGCCACTGAATCCCAGGCTCTTCACTGCTATCACCCTAGACACACAATCTAGCAAAGAAACAAGTGTGTGCACACACCCTCATGTACATATACATACACACACACACTCACATGCACATACACATCTGTGAAAAGGTGTGTGACCATGTCTGTATGATTTACTATGTTACTACAAGTCATTGTAGATATGTTTAATTTCTGTATTTAATTCTATGTTTCTATTATTAAACTCTTACATAATACTTTTTCTGAATATATCCAAATTTCACTGTGATTTCTCCAAGAGATGCAGCAAAAAATGAAATATTCCTAGTCTCTTTTTTTAATTTTTAAGTTTATTTTGAGAGAGAGAGAGAAAAAGTGAGGGAGGGGTAGAGAGAGGGGGACAGAGGATCTGAAGCAGGCTCTGTGCTGACAGTGAGAGCCTGATGTGGGGCTCAAACTCACGAACCATGAGATCATAACCTGAGCCGAAGTCAGACACTCAACTCACTGAGCCACCCAGTAGCTCCCCACCTGTCCCCCACCCTGTTAGTCTCTTATGGCTTCAAATAATTGGGGTGCTGCCACGGAAGGGTTACAGCTCCAGTTCTGATGTGATTCTAGAGCAAATTTTGGAAATGCCCACTGCGGACTTGGAGAGATTGAGAGGACTCCTTTGGCCCTATAGCCATGCTCAGTTATACCTGCTCACCCAAGAAGGTTTAAGTGTGAGCAGAGCTGATTGGAGTCAGACTCCCAGTAATGAATGTGCTATATTCGATAAGATGCTTGCATTTTCAAAAAAAAGTAAAATGGATCTGAGATCATCGGAGCAAAAAAACAACAAAAAAACACTGCACCAGAGAAATGGTCACCTCATAGGAGGTGATTCATCTCATGGTCTATGTCATTTCACCCAAATGCTTCCCAAAAATTTAGAGGGAAACCACCCAGTTCAGAGTGCCTCTGCTCCCCAGATGCTGTTTTGGTATTTAACAGTACAGAGACCGCTTCCTGCCTATAGTTGGCATTTTTATAAGGTTTTAAATATTAGTAATAGATGTCATTCTCACTTGTCCGATGACACCTCAAAACATAACTTTCACATAAGGAAGGAGTCTGCTATGGTCTGAACTTTTGTGTCCTTCCCAAATTCATGTCTGAAATCCAAACCCCCAAAGATGATTGGTATTTGGGATGTGGGGTCTTTGGGAGGAGCAGGTAGAACCACCCATGTGGGTAAAACCACCCTGAATGGGATGAGTGTTACAACTGAGACCCCACAGAGCTCCCTCTGTGTTGCTCCATGGGAGGATAAGAGGTCTGAAATCCAGAGTAACGCTCTCACCAGAACACCACCATGCTGGTGCTGTGCTCTAGGATTTCCAGGCTCCAGAACTCAGAGAATATAATTTCTAAGGTTCAGAGAAGCAGCCTAGTGTTGTATTTTGCTATAGCAGCCAGCACGGACTAAGCTAGGGTCAAAAGAAAGAAAATCTAAACACATATTTTGTTCCATAATTGAGTTAATAAACGCTGTGATACTGTGATTTATAAGAAATATATATTTGGTCATTCAGATGACCAAAAAACATTTCTCCAATGTATTTGATCTCTGTCCAGGATTCCTGGCTCACAGCTCCTAAAATGCTTGGAATTTCTTATGATAAAAGCAATAAAGGTGTCTTTTGTTATATTAATGTATGTAATGGGGGGATGGATGCTTGCATCCCCCACCCTTTTAGAATGGGGGGGGATGTTGCCAAACATGTAATTGGAGGGTTGGAACTTCTGGTTCCACCTCCTGACCTCTGGAGAGGGGAGAGGGGCTGGAGGTTGATCAGACAATGGCCAATGACTTGGTCAATCATGACTATGAAATGAAGTCTTCATAAAAACCCAGAAGGGTTGAGTTAGGACAGCTTCTAGGTCAATGAATACATGGAGATGCGGAGAGAGTAACCTACCTAGAGAGGGTAGCTCCCTGCCCTTTTCACCATATCTCACCCCAGGTGTCTCTTTATCTGGCTGTTAATCGTATCTTTGATCATATCCTTTAATAAACTAATAAATGTAAGTAAGAGTTTCCCCGAGTTCTGTGAGCTCCTCTAGTAAATTTAAGGAACTCTAGGAGGTGGCACTGGAACCTCTAATCTTCCAGTTGGTCAGAAGGACTGGTAATAGCCTGAAGCTTGCTCCAGTCATCTTAAATGGGGGGTGGAAGCAATCTTGCAGGACTGAACCCTTAACCAATAGAACCTGACGCTCTCTCTGGTTAGACAATGTCAGAATTAAGTCAAGTTCCTGGACAATTGCTTGGTGTGTGTGGAAAAACCTCCCCATTGGAATTAGGCTTGGGAACCTCAAAAGAAATGCCTATATACAATGGGGTAAATGTTTTATGCCAATAGAAAAATAATTCAAATATTCTTCAAAATGTTCAGTTAAAACATAATTTAAGAATTGCCAAACATAATTCAAGAGGTGCCACAATAAACTTCCAAAACAAAGAAAGCATCTTCTTATTGAGCAAGACTCTGCCTCTCTGTTACATGAGTCTTCAGATCATGCATACATTTCTTGAAATGCAGTCAACTATCAATGATAATGCATACATTTCTTGAAATACAGCCGAGTATCAACGATAACATGTGTCACATTTTCCCAGCATGTACCCCATTCAGATGAGCACTTTCAGGAGCCTGGGCTGAGAAAAACTCAGAAAACAGACTATGTGGAAACAGAAGAAGGTATCTGACCCAAAGGTCTGACATGAGCATTGTTGTGCCATACTTCTTGACCCTACCTTCTATTTACTCAGAATCAACCTCAAGATAACCATCCACATTTATCTAAGACCTTCCTTTATGTTTTTAGTCAAGGTATAACACTTACCTTGTAAGAGGCACCAGAGTATGACACTGGGTTCTAGTTAATGTTTTTGGCTATTGGGATAATATGACCCAAGGCCTTGCCAGGCTCTGCACACAGGGGTACTCACATCGGTGTGAGAGCAAACAAAAGACACACATTCACTGCCTGTGCCTCACAACTTCTGGGCAGCTGTACTGCCCTCCTTCAGCAGAGCAGGTCCCATGGGAGCCTGGATCTAGTGTCTCTGGGTTTCACACAGTTGGTTGAGGTCCAGACCTACTTCCATTAATAATGTTTAACACTGTATTTTCTTTGCTCTTACACTGATGTGAGTGCCCCTGTGTGCAGAGCCTGGCGAGAAACTTGGGTCATGCTGTCCCAACAGCCAAATACATGAAGTAGAACCAATGTCACAGTTTTAAACGTTTTTGCACAATTGATCAAAGTGGAGCCTAAATGAAAAGCAAAGCCAAAGGAATAAGAAGTACACGAGGAAAAGCAAGACAGATGCCAAGGGGAAAATAAACAGGCACAAGGTGGAGGGCAGAAGACAAGGTGGCAGTGGATAAAGGGCATGCCCGGCACCAGTTTCTACCACCTGAAATCTACCGAGTGAGATTCACATCTGAGTTAGCCAAAACCCTGTTTTCTATTCCCATCTCAGGTGTGGCTTTTTCTAAGAAACACTGGGGAGCATTTCTTTAATAGACTTTTTAATAGTAACCTTTTGGTGCACTGGGGTGGCTCGGTCAGTTGAGTGTCCAACTCTTGATGTAGGCTCCAGTCATGATCCCAGAGTTGTGAGATCAAGCCCTGCATTGGGCTCTGTGCTGACAGCATGAAGCCTACTAGGGATTCTCTCTCTCTTCCCCTCTCATGTGTGTGTGTGCTCTCTATCAAAATAAATAAGTAGATGTTAAAAAAAAGACTCTAGCAACCTTTTTTCCATGGGCAATTCTGAATCCCAGCTCTTAGGAAATAAAGTATAGCCTATAAGAGCCCTAACTTTTGCTTGCTGTCTCCCCAATACCCATTCCTTTCTTTTTACCTTACCATCCAAACTTAGTTTTGGTGGTGGTGGTGGTTAATGTGCCCTGTCTCAGGTGATGGATCTGGATTAGTGTAAACCAATGGTGACAACAGTGTTTTCCATATTCCCTGCCTCCCTATGAGCTGGTGGTGGCAATGTGACCCAGTTCTGGCCAATAAAACCTAAGCAGAAAAACTACGATTTCCAGGTGATCTTTGCAATCCTGATAAAAGGGAATCAAAGGCAGCTGGTGCTGACTCCGTTTTCTCCCTTGAACTAGGACATAATGCTTAGTGCTTCAGCAGCCATTTTATGGCCATGCAGTCAAGAGAATTATGGAGATGTCAACCAGAAGGGTCAAACTACTAAACCAAAGCTAGTAACCTTGGGAATCCTCTTTATGTGTGAAAAGCAAGCCATTAACTGGTTGGTGTTCAGTTACTTAGACCTGAACAGGTTCCTGATGCCTACACTGAAACATTTTTATTTATGAATGTCAATAATTCAGTGATAGCAGCTATAGTAACTCCTTTCCTGTGTACAACCATTCTTTAATCGACTAAAGACTTCCACAGTGTTTATCTGATTGGACCCACTGTGTTTTCCCCATTTCTGAGATAAGAGCACTGACTCAGAGAGGTGAGGTGGTAAGTGAGTCTGAGGGAATTCCAGCCAAGCCCTCTCTAAAGCTTTCCATGGAATCATCATCTTGCATCCAGGTTAAGAGGAATGCAACTCATCGGGTAGCAGGAGAAGAGAGGTCACTGCAGGAAACAAGGAGGGTGCCCCTCTACACATAGCCTGCTGCCCTGGCCATGAGTCCACATTCAGAGCTCTAAGGATTAGGGTCCACCTACACAGGCACGCAGGACTCTGAGCTGGAGGGGCAGCTGAGTCAGGCCAGAGCAGGCAGGAAAGCCTAGCTGAAAACTCCACCACCCTTATGAACTAAACAGTGTGACCCACACATTTATAGTCCTCACCCCCACTGTGACTGTATTTGGAGATGGAGCTGTTGGGAGGTAACTAAGGTAAAATGAGGTCTTAAGGATGGGGCCTTAATCTGACAGGATTAATGGAAAAGGAAGACACACAGAGATTGCTTGCACTCTCTCCCCCCACACACACAGAGGCTGTGTGAAAATCCTGCCAGAAGACACCTGTTGACTGCCTGCAAGTCAAGGAGAGAGGTCTCACCAGCACCTTGGTACTGGACCTCTAGCCTCCGGAAGCATGAAAAAAAATAAACATCCGTTGTGTAAGCCGCCCAGTCTATGCTATTGTGTTATGGCTGCCCAAGCAGACTAACACAGCCTCAACAGGTGAAGGTGGTGGCCACATGTTCACGGCTAAGTGAATCATTTTTGTAATTGTTCTGAACTAACCTTTGGAAGCTGCGTGCTCCAAGTACTAACTTGGTCCCTTCTGGAAATGCACCGATCATAGTCTCTTAGCTCTGTAGTTCAGCCAACTCAGACATTCATGCCCAGGAAGCTCTGAACCCTAAGGGGTACCCAGCAGGGTGAGGCAGGGCCCCCCTGATGAGAAAGCCCCAAATCCAATCAGGCTCAACCATGCTGCTGTGGCCCCATACTAGGCGCCCTTGGATAGAGCGTGCCTTGCACATGCCCCCAGAGCAGGGTCTGAGGGGTTCCTATTGAGGAGGGAGGACCAGAGTAAGTCAAAAACACATTATACACAAATTAGGCACTGCGGGAGGGCGGGAGTGGAGGGTGCATGGATTCAACATCCTGTCTCAGTCCCTACCATTAAGAGCAATTTAAATTACATTTAGTGGAAAAGAGAATAATATTTTAGGTCAAAGAGAGGGACAGTGATGGGTGCAAGCAGGACAGGAGAAATGGAAAGAAGCAGAGTAAGAGATGTTTGGAAAAATAAATTATGGTGACCTTTTGATTGATTTGACGTGAATGTGTGGAACAGGATGGTGTGTCTTGTGTTTGTGTGGTGTATTTGTGTCTGTGGGATGTATCTGCATGGTGTGTGTGTGGGATATGTGTGTGTGTCTATGATGTGTATTGTGTAGGGTATGTATGCGTGGTGTATGCTATGTGGGTGTGTGTGTCTGTGTGGTGTGGTGTGTATGCCTGTGTTGTGTGTGATGTGTGATATATGGTATTACTGTGGTTATATATGGGGTGTTTGTGGTATGTATGTGGAATGTACATGATGTGTGGTATATGGTGTGTGTGGTGTGTATGTGTGTGGTATGTATGTGGTGTGTGGCGTGTGTGTGTAGTATACAGCTGTGTTTGGGGGGTGATACGTATGTGGTGCATGTGTGTAGTATGTGATATATGGTGTGTATCGTGTGTGTGTGTCTGTATGCGGCATGTGGAGTGGAGAATATGTGTGTGGTGTGTGTGGAGTGTGTGGAGTGTGTGCGTGTGGTGTGTGTGGTATGTGGCATGGAGTGTGTGTGGTATGTATGTAAAATGAGCGTGGTATGTGGTATATGGTGATGTGTGTGTGGTGAGTGTGGTGTGTGTATGATGTGCATTGGTCTATGATGTATGGTGTGCGTGGTGTGGTATATGGCGTCTGTGTGTGTGTGTGTGTGTGTGTGTGTCTGTGCGTGTGTGTGTGTGTTGGGTATCTGGGGTGTGTGTGGTATGTGGTATGGAGCGTGTGTGGTATGTATACAGGGTGTGTGTGGTACATGGTATGTGTATGTGGTGTGTGTATGTGTGTGTGGTATGTGCATGTGTGTGGTTTGTGCGTGTGGGTCCATGACATGGGATATATGGAGTGTGTGTATGGTCTGTGTGGCAGGAGGAGATAGAGACAGAAGTAGTGGGAATAACAAGATTCTTTATATCAGCACTAGGCTCCAGGCTCTGATCTAAAAGCTGCACATGGTGGCCCATCTACCCTCACAACAATGGCCTCACTGTCCTCACCCCACAGTGAGGACACTGGAACACAGCGGGAGCCGGCCACCTGCATGGTGCTGCAACTGGCCAGGGCCCCACCTGCAGGCAGTATGACCCAGCCAGAACATGATGTTCCTTGCACGAAGGCAATGTGCTTCTCCCTACAAGCCTTTCAGGGCTGCACACAGAGATATGACCATTCATTCATTCATTCAGTCAGTCAGTCATTCCACTCACAGAAGCAGTGGAGATCTAATCATATACTGGGGCAATGGGTATTGGGGTACATGGCACCTTCCTGGAACCAACTTTCCAGTGGGGGAAGACCGTCCCCAAAATAAACAAAAGGAATGAAACCCCAATAACTACAGTAGCAACAAACACATGTTTTGGGTGCAGACAGTAGATGACTTTGGGGGGGTCCTGTACAGAACACCATGCAAGGACAGGGACAGAAGACATGAGGGCTACTCCAGACAGGCAGCTGGGACTTATGCAGTGAGAAAGATGGAGCCACAGACCAAACCAGGAGCACAACCCACCTGGGTGGGAGGATGCTTACATGGACCAGCTTCCTGAGGAACAGAGACAATCAGTCCTCACCAGCAATAGGAGGCTGGCCCACTGTGTCCCAGCACAGGGACTATGAGGTGAGAAGAGTAGTCCTAACTTCCATGATCTGGAGGGAGACTAGTATCCTCAGAGTGGGGTGACAGCTATCTTCTGCTATGTGAGCACAAGGTCCCAGATGACGGCCTGAGGGACAGGACAGAGGTGATCCACAGAGGGCGACCTCTTGTGAGCAGGGCTGTGAACAATGCTGGCAGGTGTCCATAGGGAAGGAGGGTGGGAAGGGTCCAGCTCCAGGGCTTTCAGAAGAAGAATCATGTTGACAAGACTAGGGACTAACCACTGATGGCTGATAGCTGTGCAGAGGCCCTGCCTCTCCTCAAGGGCCCAGAGGAGATCCAGCCTAGACTTGTCACCTGTGTCCCGGGCCATGGCATGCTGCATTTCAGTGGGACCTAGGGAGAGCCTGGGAAGTCCACCGGCTGACGGTCACTGATTGGGCTCATCAACCCCTTCCCTTCCACCCATCAACACAGACTAAGGAAATTTACCACATCACCCCTTCCACCTGTTCAAGGGAAAAATGCACATGAACCTCACTTGCTGGAGAAAGTGTCCTGAAGAGGAACCAGAAATGGATTTTTCCTCCCTAAGCTCAGTAAAGCTAGAGCTGGAGAAGTTCATGACTTAGAGGACTTCTGTGGGAACTCCTTTTAGGACTGTGCGTATCCCAGTGCAGGATAACAAAACAATCCTCCCTTCACTTTATCCACACGATCCTGGACCCAGCCTGCCATTCACACCACACTTCCTCCATGAGCTGCTCCAGACCTTCTTGCGCTAAGCACTGGAGAAACCCACATGTGGGCTTGAGGGAAACCTGGATGCGGTCTGTTCAGAAAAGCCCCAGAACCTTCCTGGGTGGTGGGGGTACTGCACATGGGCCATGTGCTGTGAAGCTCACAGTAAAGCTCAGGCCAGGCTGGGAAAGAGTCAAGACAGGAAAGAGATGGCAGAGCACAGGAGTAAGGACAATTCAAACAGGGGTGACCAAAGTGTCTCTTCATGAAGGTGGGGGCAAAGGGCCACTGGGACCCACACGGGAAAGTATAAGACCCCATGGGCAAGAGGAAGCGGGAGAGAGCGATGTGGACACTATGGACCAAAATATGCTGGAGCAGAGTGGTTACCTCAGGAAAGGGGAGACAGAAGTGAACACCCCACCATGTTCCTGCTGGACTTGCCCCTGTCCAAACCTAGTGGAAAGCCAGACTGCAGAGCTCACTGAGGAAGCCCATGGGGGAAGTGCAGCAGGGGGAAGGTGGGTCTGAACCTGGAAAGGCAAATACAGACCCTTGGCCCCGGCCTCTGCCAGCACAACTACCCGCCCTATAAATATGCCCCAGAAACCTTGCAGCATGCACAGTCCCTTCCCCACCTGAGCCAAACCACCCCTCAGTCTGTGAGTGACAAGAAGGGCCGATGGGTCTGCACCAGGTCTCACACCCTCTCTAGAGCAGTTCAGCAGAATCGATACTTAACGGCAACTTGTACCTCCTACAATGTCCCACGTGGGCACAGAGCACAGCAAGGAAGTCCAGGATACAGGCAGGATCTTGGATAAACCTTCTGCATTTCACCTCTTTGCCAAGTCCTGGCAGGCTATGACTACATTATTACTGCAATGCATTTCATTAAAGATGATAAATGCACACCCTGGAGGTCAAGGTCTGCAGATGAAGAAATTGGGCTCAGAGCAGTGAGGTGTCTGCCCAGGAGACACAGCTATGGAGAAGTCAGTCACTCAGCAAGACTCCAGCAACACATGTTTTTACAGGACTGATGGGCAGAGCCTCACTGTTAAGGGCTGCATGAGGAGGTTCTGGATGAACAGCTTCCCCTTCTATGGGCTGGACAGACATGAACAGGAAAGACACTTGCAGAGTATGCTCATAGGAAAGAAGGCAGGTATCAAGAGGGCACTAGGGCCACTCCAACAAGGAGTAAGAAGGGTTCCTGGGATGTCCACATGGACCCAGACCTACTGGATGCTCTGCAGCCACACTGGGAGTTGTGGAGAGACAGTTCCTGCCCAGGGAGCCACAGGGACCAAGTGTGGGCTTGGAGGCAGGATGTAGATCCTGGGAGATTCTCACACTTCTGCTGTGAGAAGCCTTGGTTGGGGGTGGTTGTAAGCAGAAGGGTAAAAGGATTTGGCTCATGTTATTTAAAAATCACTCTGGTAGCTGTGTGAAGCAGGTGCAGAGAGAGCAGTCAGGAGGTTAGGCTGGCTTCAGATACACTCTGAGGTGAAAACAGATGAGCTTTGGTGAGGGACTGGATGGAGGGGCAGAGGGAAAGGACAGGTCAACAACTATCTGGGATCTGGGGCCCAAGGTAGACCATGAACTGCAATGGGAGGGTGAGACCTTGGTGAGTAGGATGTATATGCATGCACGTGTTGATGTGTGCATCCATGTGCATGTACACATGTGCAAATCTGTGACATGTATATGTGCATGTGTGAGCAAGCTTGTATATGTACATGCATGGTCCCTGCATGTGTGGGTGCACTGTGTGAGTACAAGTGCATAACTGTGCATTCACATGTGTGATGTTTGCAGGTGTGTGAGTGCATGTGTAAACATGTGTGAGTGTATGTTGTGATTTATGTATACATGAAGGAGTGTGTCATAAGCACTTGTGTTTTCTGTTCCTGTGATGGAGACAGGATATGAGAATAGTGTTGACATATAAAGGAAGGTGGGCACGGGGAAGGAATCAGCCCACGGATGTCACAGAAGCCTGTGGCATTGGAGAGAGGAGGGCCTAGACTTGAGGTCAGGTAGTCACCATGCAGGGTCGCCGAGAGAGTGGCTGCCTCAGCCAGGGAAGGGGAGCGGGCTGGGCCAGGGGGCCTAGAGGCTAGACAGTGGGAGAAGTGGGGTGCTGATGGGTCAGCTTCACTCTCGTCAGTGTCCGGACAACAAGCCCAGAGGGGACCTGAGAGGAGGAGCAGGGAGGGCAGGGATGAGGATCACGGGTCCCACTGACTTGCACTCGCAGCTTCACAGGGACAGAGGAGGTACTGGCCCGAGTCCTTCTGACCTGGTCTGTCAGCCACACTCACAACCCTGGGGCTGCACAACTGACTCACCTGGGGAGCACTGACAAAGGTGCCCTGAGAGTGGGACCCCAGATTCAGTGCACTTTTAAAACTCCTCAGGCTACCAGACGTAGTGCCCTATCAGACCAGAATGTTCCCACAGACCTTGTCCCTAGGAAGGCCATCTGTCTATGCCCTCAGCACTCTCCCTGGAGGCCCCATGCCTGTGACACTGACCTCCAGAAATCGGGTGGTTACAGCAGCAACTGGCAGATGGCAGCACCTTTCAAAGGGCCACCCCAGGCATCAGCCATTGTGAGGTAATCTGAATGTAAAAGGGACAGCATTTAAATTACAAATAGTCTCAACATAGGATAGTTCAACTCACGATTTTTCAACTTTATGACTGTGTGAATACACACTCAATAGAAACTGCACTTCAAATTTTGAATTTTGATCTTTTCCCGGGTTGGCAATAACGCAGTACGATCCTCTCTCTCCTGCTGCCAGGCGATGCCAGTGGCCGAAGCTCCTGGTCAGCCATGCCATCACCAGAGTAAACTATCGGATACACTTACAACCATTCTGTTCTTCACTTCCAGTAATTAATAAATTACATGACATATTCGATACTACATTATAAAATAGGCTTCGTGTTAGATGATGTTGCCCAACTGTGGACTAATGTACGTGCACGGAACACATTTCAGGTGAGCTAGGTGAAGCTATGATATTCCACTGGTTAGGTGTATTAAATGCATTTCGACCTAGGCCATTTTGAACTTGCGATGTGTTTATTGCATCAAAACCCCATCGTAAGTCGAGGAAGGTCTGCAGTCTGCCTCACTTGCAGCTGTCCTTCCTGGAGGAAAGAAGAAACAGCCTTGGGGGAACATTTCAGTGACACTGATAACAACTCCTAAGGAAAAGAAAGCCCTGAAACCATTTCATGGGCTGATGAAAAGAGCCAGATTTCTCTCTTTTGTGCCTGAACAAATTCCAGAAGAACTGCCTCATCGAAGGCATCAAGAACCCTCGCACTGCACCAGTGGCTGAAGTGAAAGGCATCCAAGAGGAAGAAGAGCCTGGCCAGCTGCCATAAAGCCCCCTCCCCTGCTCCCACGCCCGGCTGTCTCCAACCGCATCACCCTTTACTGTGGCACCATGTGGGCGATCAACCACAAGGTGTGAAGGCTGGATCTGTCAACTGCGTGGCAGGCTTCGCAAGTCTGAGCCACAGAATTGTCATACATGACGGGTTCAGCTCTACCCACTAGGTGTGGGGCCCCGAGCCCCACAGCGGCCACCTTAGTGACCTCTCCTCCTGGTCCTCAGCACCCTGGGCCTTAATACACCAGTAGTAGCCTCCTCTAAATACAACAGTTTAGCTGTCTTCCATAGGCCGCAAAGCTCCTCCATACAAACACTGATATGAAGTCTTGACACAGCAGTTGGGCAACACTGGGACCCTATGTCATGGTCCTCAAGTTTCTGGCCACTTTCAGAACCCAACTCCAAACTAAGAGAAGGTGGGAAAAATGCATCTGGTGTGACACTCTTAAGTACTGGGGAGCATGAGAAACACATGCAGCGTGTTCTCAATACAGATTCCGAGGCCCTATTCCCAGGATGGTCCCATTGTGCAGGTGATGGTGCAGGCTAGGGATGTGCAGGTCTCCAAGTGCTTTCCCACGCTGATGCTCACGGCCCATGGACCAGACATAGGTAGATCTATGTACCATCAAGCATACTTAGTCTCGTATACAGTTGGAACTCAATAAATTGTTGGTTTAAAAAGAGTAGAAAGGGAGATGATTATTAATAATGTGCACCATATCACAAGGATTTCCCACATGGCATACCATGTAGCTTTTGAAGAAGCACTACTCTATTGTACTAAGAATCAGTAAATTCTGCATTTCACGTACTAATTTTCCCATAAGCACTGGCCTGAAAGATGGGTGTGGGAACATTTGAGAAAATTCGGATTCCACCGGAGTAATTTCTTTACTGCAGGACTTCTCAGAGACTTTGGTATGCTAATGGGCAGCGTATGTCTTCAAAAATCAAATGAGAGCATCTCACGTTTCCCAAACTTATTAGATCAAGGAACTTTACTTCTTTTTTTTAATGGAACATATTTTAGCATCATGAAACACAAATGGGGAAATCTCTGGTGTCACCTTTGTACAGAGTTTTCTCGTTTTGAAAATGCTTCTGTAAATATGGATCTCCTGGTATATCCCTGTCCAATTTCTGCATCTGCAGTCAAGAGGCTGCATTCCTGTTTTGTTGACGATGCCTGAAAAGGTTCCTTCACTGGGAAATCTGGAAAGTAACCAGAGGAATTATCATATTGCCTGGATTTTAAGACACAGGATCAGTCTGATAACAGCTAGTAAAGAGAAAAAAAAAAAAAAAAGAAATGAGAGTGTCAATCCCAGCCAATACCCTGGTGGCTCTAACCCACCATGGCTCACTTCTTGCTCATGTTGCACCGTCCTTATGGGTCAGCGGGGGCTGTGCTCCAGAGGCACTGACTCTGAGCTGCAAGGTGGTGGGGCAGACGACCCCAAACATTGCCCACTGCCATGCAGAGAACAAGAGAGCTCTGAAGGATTACCCTCCAATAATTCAGCATCCCAACCCAAAAGTGACACACATCATTCCTGCTGATAACTCATGGGGCAGAATCAGCCCCCTGGACAGCCCTGCCTGGGACCACAAAGACAAAGAGCCAGAAAGACAGCCAATAACAACCCTGGGTGACAAGCCACTGCAACCCTCATCATGTGACACATCCAAAGTCCAGCCACAATGAGATGTAAAGAAGGACTTTTTAAGAAAACTGTATTTTAAAAGGTAGGTTTCAGTTCTATCCAAGCTTACTGAACAGTTAATGTTTGCATAGGTATGAATCCATGCACCTACTGGCCATGTATTTCTTCACTAAACATCTCTGGGTGGCCAGTCTGCCTTGCCAAGGCTGGAATGAACTCTCACATCCTCTAAACCACCTGCCCTCACTCTCGACTGGCTGTTGGCTTTTCTCAGCATTTGTCCCTCGTCCCTTGTCAGACGCATGTACAGGAACTCTGAGCCCTTCCGTTCCACTGCCTCCCAGGGCCCCCAGGATGACACATCTATGTTTGCAATTGTCCAAACCCACACAATGTGGAAATGTCCCTCCAAATGCCCTCTGACAGGACATCTGTGATGCTGTGGCAATAGAGCAGTTATTTACAGACATCGGATTTTAGCAGGGGGGAAGCAACATGCCTGAGTAGAGAGCCATGAATCAGATGGCTCCCAGAACAACCATCCTGCTACAGGAGCCAGGAGTCCCTTCAGCTCCTCAGCCTCAAATATGGGTGACCCCTCACATCTGTCCTCCATCTAATCATCATGGCCATCCCTCGAGGGCGTCAGGGAGAGGTACAATTGTCCTATCCTACAGATGAACAAACCCATCCACCCAGCAAGGAACTAGCTGAAGGTCACTTGGCTAATTTGATCCAAGGTCACTGGGCACCAGCGCTCTGGCCCCTCTGCCACTAGCCTTCCCCAAGGCCTAGGAGGGGATGGAACATTCTGTGGGAGTTCATTTTGAGAAGATCCTCAGAACCTGGTCTGCCAATACTGAATGAACCTAGTTGGGTTCATTCAGGAAACAGAACACCAGGATATGAAGAAGTAGAGAGAGGGGCGCCTGGGTGGTTCACTCAGTTAAGTGTCCTACTTTAACTTGGGTCATGATCTCACGTTTCGTGGGTTCGAGCCCCATGCTGGGCTCTGTGCTGACAGCTTAGAGCCTAGAGCCTGCTTCAGATTCTGTGTCTTCCTCTCTCTTTGCCCCTCTCCTGCTCATACTCCCTCTTTTAGAAAATTAATAAACATTAAAAAATTAAAAAAAAAAAGAAATAGGGTGAGAGGCTGAGGTCTTTTCCCACTGGGAAAAGAGACAGTATTCCCTCCCCCAACTCCTACGGGCAGTTGTTCATAAGTTGTATTATGACGTACAATCTATAAGAATTATGCACAGGAAGTTTCCCCAGGGATGGGGCAGGCTCTCTCACATGGACATTTATCTGCAGGCTCCCTCTCCCTGCCCGCAGGACAGAGCTGTCCCTCCCACTTTCCCAGCCCACAGGGCAGGTGGTGGCTGATGCTGTCAGCCAGGCTCCTCTTCCTCCTGGCAACAGTGCCCGACCAGGAGTGGCACATGCCCTGATGTGGGCCCCCACTGGCCTCCAGGGGAGAGGCTGCCCCTCGCCAAGGCAAGGACAATGCTCTGTGCACGCAGCTACTTTCCTACGCTCGACTGGAAGATTACAACCAACATGCCTTGGGAAAGTCTACTCACTGACTTAATTTAAGGTAACATTAAGCCTTGGGTAGCAGGCCCAGACACAGACATGCCCTTTTTGGAATACACAAAGATATTTTATTCTTTCCTTGTAAGGCCAGAAAAGAGAAGGGAAAAAAAAAAAGCCATCTCAACCACTACATTTTTTGTGTGTGCTTTTGTTTGTTTTTCTTAACAACTGATCCTATTATATGAAAGAAAAGTATTTTAAAAATGAGAATCATGTGTTAGATGTTGAGATGCTTATTGCTTGAAGGAATCCTAGAGCAAATCCTTTGGCAAGCAAACATCCACCAGAACTTAGTTTATATGTTAGATTTGTAAGTGACTTAGTGCTTTTAAAAAAAGAATACGAAGCATATAAGTGAAATGTGAAAGATCAAAACAACACACACCTACTAAGGCAGGTGCTGAGAGGTGTACAGAGGAGGGTCCACATAGGTGGAGGGGAGGCCCACCCTCAGGGAGACACTGGGGCGATAGCCGACAGGGTCCCCCCACTTGACCCAGGCTCCGAAGGGATGCTTCAGAGGGGGCCTGAACCTGAATGGCAAGAAGGCATCTATCATGTGACAACACATCTAAAAAGACAAAGTAATAAACAAATGAAAATCCCCATAACACAGTCCTCAGCTCACAATGACAAGAGAATTGCAGAATTGTACTCAGAACTCAAATCAGAATAAAATAAAAAAGTGATGCTCTTGGGCATGTTTCTGGACTGAGGCTGGGAATATTCTGGCTGCTGCCTAGCAGCAGGGTCTCGGGTCCCCGGATGGTGGGTTTTCCAAGCCCTATCTAATTCAAGATCACTCAGGCTGTTGCCAAGAGCTTTATTATTCTCTTTAAGTCATTACATTTTCTCCTTTTTGTATTCATATTCTCCATCACTCACAGTTTACCAGTGAGATTTTACTAAAAGTCTGGAGAACTTTTCTGTTGTCAGGATTAACAAAAGAACTAAATTCTAAGGAAGGCAGTTCCCATTTCGCAAATGAGAAATCGAACACCAGGAGATAAGGTGCATTTTAATCACATTTATCTGTTGTGCTGTGCTCTATCCAGAAACTCAATATAATTTATAGACTAGAATGAATTCTATACCTAGAAACTCAAGGTTTTTGTTCTCTTCTGGACCTTACAAGTCAGGACACATTAGCAGTTTTTAAAAGCATGAGCTGGTTCTGGATGGCAACAATGCACTTTCTGGGATTTTGGTAAGTAAGTCCTGCCCACAGCTAACAAGATAGTGTACTGCCTTACCCTCTGGATAAGGGGCAAGAGGAGCCACCACCCATCTGCCAAGCCACACCCTGGCCTGGGTTGCAAAGGGTACAGCCTTATTCACCCCAAGCTGTCACCCCTGGCAAGCCGGCACCTGCCTGCTAGTCTGAGTGTGGAGACACGATGTGAGGTAGCAGCAGCCTTGGCACCAAACGTTTTAACATAGTAACTGTATGTTATAAATTTATCCTTAGAAAACAAAAGGAGAGGAACAAAGAGAAGTATGGAGAAAAGAAGATGTTCACTGCATTTCTGTTTATAAGGAGAAAATGAAAGCTAACATTTTCAACAAAGGGATACTGAGGTTGCCCTGGTGCTGCCAACCAAGCGTGTCTGGCTTCTCTCATTCCGGGTGACCAGGGACAGTGGCTTCCCTGCCCCTGGGCATGAAGCCAATGGCCTTGCTTGGCTGGTAAAGAGCAGGGGCAGAGGTGTGGTGCTGCTTTCTGGTGAAGCCTGAGAGCCACTGCCGACCCCCCCAAACTTCCTCTTGCCACCTGCAATGTTCTGCGGGCGGCACTGCTCAGTCTGCATCCCAGAGGTCCCTGTTGACTAAGGATGGACACAGAATGGGAAAGAGAAACTTTTGTAAGCCACTGAGATTTTGAAGTTGTTGGTTATTAAAGCACAAAAGAGTTTATGATGACTGATACAGAAATGGGCTGCTTTTGTAAAATGTATTAATGTATGTGGACCTGGCCTCAGGGGTTGGGCTGAGAGTGGTTAAGGATACCTTCGTCTGAGGTCGGGAAAATGAGAAAAGAGTCATTAAAATGATTCCCAGTGAGTACCTACCTGGAGGGCAGACCCTGCACTTAACAAGGGGTGCAGGGCAGAATGTCACTCGTGTGTGGCAGTCACCGTTAGCGAGGTTTGGTAAGGTGATACAAGAAAGGGGTGAGCTCAGAAAAGAACTGGCTGATTTGCAAGCTGTAATGAAGGGAGACAGAATCCATAAGTTTAGAGATTTATCAATTTGGAAGATGGAACGGCTTCTAATTTTCAGATAATAAGAGATTAAACCAAGGATGGGATATCAGCTACGAGACTAAGTTTTATGGGCAAGGATCTAATGAAGGGTAGAGCCCTCAATTGTTAGATCATATGTGCGTTCAAAGTCTAACAACACTTTTAAGTTGGAAAAAAGGCTTAAGGGGAAAAATACACCCTTAAAACTAAGGGTAAGACACTTCTGTGGAAGCCTGATAGACCCAAGAAGCTACCAGTAAGCTGAATGCCAGGAAGAGGTAAGTACTATTACGGCAAACTTCTGAAAGTCTAAAATTATCTGAAAACAAAAAATAAGAAAAAGAAAAGGGGGTGCCTGTGTGGCTCAGTCGGTTGAGCGTCCGACTTCCGCTCAGGTCATGATCTCACGGTTTGTAATTTCGAGCCTTACATCGGGCTTTGTGCTGACAGTTCAGAGCCTGGAGCCTGCTTCAGATTCTGTGTCTCCATCGCTCTCTGCCCCTCCCCCACTTACACTGTGTGTGTGTCTCTCTCTCTCAAAAATAAGCATTAAAAAAAAGAAAAAAACAAAAATGATGATATAAATCTGCATTTAATAGTTGATAAGGACATTGAGCAAATGTTTAGGGAAAAAGAAAAGTATGACTAGTCTGATCCATAACCTTCTATAGCAATAAATAAATAACATCTCTCTAGATGGACACCAACAGTAGTTGTATGGGAGTCTGGAACTTTGGAATTTCAATTTATTTTATTTTGTTTATTTGCACAGTCTTTTTAAAAAGGTTGTCAGGGGGCACCTGGAGCCTGCTTCAGATTCTGTGTCTCCGTCTCTCTCTGCCCCTCCCCCACTCATGCTCTGTCTCTCTCTCTCTCTCAAAAATGAATAAAAGTTAAAAAAAAATTAAAACATGAACTTCTAAAAAAAGGTGGTTGGACATTATGTACATAATTCAAAAACTTAATTTTCATACAATTGATATTACTTATGTAGTATGTATAAGTATATACTATATACATATTACTAGCACACACTGTGATTATTAAGATTATAATGGATTTGTGATTGTTAGGTAATCCAGGTGTTTTATTTTTAATTTTTATTTTTCTTATTTATTTATTTATATTCATTTACTTATTTATTTGCTTACTTATTTTTAAGTAGGCTTCATGCCCAGCGCAGAGCCTAGCGAGGGCTGAGATCACGATCTGAGCTGAGATCAACAGATGCTTAACGAACTGAGTGCCCCATCCAGATGTTTTAAATAGGTGCTCTCTTTTCATTACTTCAATGCTGTGAAGTAGGTACCCTTCACATGGTAGACGATGAAACCCAAAAAGTTGAAAAAAGCTCTTGCTCTGAGTGTCAGATACAAAGGTTCATTATAGAAAGCTCACTCCTATGTCACGCCACCCTCAGTCTTGTTATCCACTTCCATTGGCAGCCCCTTAATACATAATATCATAGGCAGCAACAAGGGAAAGTTAATGACAGTACAATATAGACAGAAACCTATAACAGTTCTCAGGCTAGTAGGCAATCAGGTATACCAGTTAAAGATCCTTCTCATTTTTGGCTTTATCTCTAGGTTCCTTGAGGCTAAGTTCATAGTCAACTATTTTGTGAGCTTTCATTTGTGCACTGTACCTTGTCATTCTTCCAGGAGCGGCATGACACTAATGTGACCATTGCAGTCAGCATGAAGGGTGTGCTGGATTCTGTATATAATGACTCACATGTAGTTATCGATTTTCCTCTTAGTATCACTCCAAGAGGCAAACGCTATAGTTATCTTCATGCACGGACACACTATTGTCTCTATATAGCCCTCTGCCTCCCTGAGTGGCCAGGTAGTGGTACATGCGCATGTGGTATCCTATGATCTTACAACAGGACCCAACTCTGGGGGCAGGAGTTGGCTCCCTACAAACTGGATCAGACTCTTTTCCTAGGAATTTAGAATCAGGATTTAATAAAGATTCCTTTTATTTTTTAAATTTCTAAAAATTTTTAATGAGCATTTAGATATCATTCATTGACCATACAATTCATCTATCTAATCTTACAATTCAATGATTTTTAGTATATGCAACCATCATCACAATATAATTCTAGAATATTTTTGTTCCCCTAAAAGAAACTCTGCACCTACTGGCAACCACTTGGCCATTCTCTCCAGTTCCCAAACTCTAGACAATCACTAATCTACTTTCTGTTTCTATGACTTTACCTATTCTGGATATTTCATAAGAATGGAATCAAAATATGTGATCTTTTGGGGCACCTGAATGGCTCAGTCAGTTAAATATCTGATTCTTGATTTTGGCTCAGGTCACAATCTCACAGTTTGTGAGATTGAGCCCCGCATCGGACTCTATGCTGATAGCGTCGAGCCTGCTTAGGAGTCTCTCTCTCTCTCTCTCTCTCTCTCTCTCTGTCTTTCTCTGCCACCCCCTCTTCTTGCATGTGTACATGCACATGCATGCTCTCTCAAAATAAATAAATAAAATAAATTTTTAAAAAATATGTAGTCTTTTGTGATTGGCTTCTCTCAGCATAACATTTTCAAGGGTCATTCATGTTGTAGCATGTACTGGTATTTCATTTTTAACTGCTGCATAATATTCTGCCATATACCACAAAATACAGTACACCATTGTATACTATATTTTATTTATCTATTCAACAGTTGATGAGTATTTGGATTGGCTCTACTTTTTGGTTATTACAAAAAATGCTAACGAACATTCATGTACAAGTTTTTGTGGGGACACATGTTTTTTATTTCTCTTTGGTATATACCTAGGAGTGGAATTTCTGGTTCATATGCAAGTTCTATATTTAACTTTTTGAGGAACTTCTAAACTGTTTTTCAAAGAAGCTGCACCATTTTCTATTCCCACCAGCAATGTACAATGGTTCCAGTTTCTCCACCTCCTCAACAACACTTGTCTCTTTTTTTGTTTGCTTATTTTTTTGGTTCTAGACATCCTAGTGGGTGAAGTGATATCTCACTGTGGTTTTGATTTGCATTTCTCTAATGACTAAAATGTAGAGCATCTTTTCATGTATTTATTGGTCATCTGAATATCTTCTCTGGAGAAAAGACTATTCGGGGTTTTTTTTGTCTATTTTTTAATTGGGCTATTATTTATTTGTCTTTTTATTATTGAGTTGTAAGCATTCTTTATATATACACATATATGCATATATACATATGTATATGTGTGTATATATATATGTATGTGTATATATATATATTCTGGATAGGAGTCTTTCATCAGTTATGATTTTGCAAATATTTTCTCACATTTTGTGGGTTGTCTTTTTGCCTCCTTGAAGGTATTGTTTGTGGCACAAAGGTTTTTAATTTTCATGTGATCCAATTTATCTATTTTTTCCCTTTAGTTGCTAGTGCTTTTGGAGTCATAGGTGGTCGCTCTCTGAAGTGAG
The DNA here is from genome assembly GCA_030068075.1 of Paguma larvata. Classification (NCBI taxonomy): domain Eukaryota; kingdom Metazoa; phylum Chordata; class Mammalia; order Carnivora; family Viverridae; genus Paguma; species Paguma larvata. Next base: position 120,376,512 of record CM057827.1, on the reverse strand, counting down.
GGGGGCTGCTGGTGGCCACATGCCCCCATGTAGATGCAGAGACTCAGAAGGAAGCCAGGCAGCATGGAGAAATGACAGTCACACAAGAAAAGGATCTTTCACATAGACTTGGGCTCCCCACAGCACTGCCTACTTGGGGCAGCACTGCTGAGACCCAGATACACCAGGGATTCGTCAGGATCCTAGGGACCTGCTTTCCAGTGCTGTCCAGTTTCAGGTATATTCTGGCCAAAGGACAAAGAAGCAACAACAAAGAAAACAAGAAATCTGACTAGTATATCCAGATTAGACATGAGAAAAAAAGAGGCTCTGAGGGTCAGGTCACAAAGTAGGACATGTCATGTCATGTAGGAACTGGGCTTCAAATGCTGGCTCATGCCTGGCCTGGCTTCCCAGACTCTGTGAGCAGTGAATGGGCATCACAAACAAGCAGACAAGTTTCTTTTCACTTGCAAAGAGATTCATGGAAAACTTTATTAACAGAACACTGTCGGTTGCCTGAACTTTCTTACATAACAAAGATCAGGAATCACAGAGTTAGAATAGAGACTTCATCCTAAATCCAGGAAGCCAGTGGCTGGGGCAGTGCCCATGCTCTACTGACTGGGCCAGTCCAATCACTCAGAAAGGAAGAGCAGGCCAAGGGACCAAAGGAGCGATCTTGGGGACAATGCAGTCACACAAATGTCCAGGAAATGTACAGCTGCATATGGGATGTCAAGGTTGTAGAGAGACTAGTGCCCTAAAGGAAGCCACTAAAGTCTCCATAAACCATAACTAGTCAAGAGCTCGACTTTGTAAATCTTTTGTATGGAAACTCTGAAATACCTATTGTTTCACATATAAACTACAGAAAGTGAAATGAGACAAAATCTTGGCTGATGGGGTAGAGATTTCATGTTGAAAAACTCTGGTTCAAAGGATGCTGCAGCCTGTGTTTCAAAGACAAAAAGTAACTTGAACACAGAGCCCCACTCCTGGGATCTCTCCCCAACACCTCTGTGTCAACCATCTCACACTAATCTTACTAAACTGGGTCTCTAGGTTGGGGACCGTCTTTGCCCCCTCCCTCATGGGGTTTAGACTAAGGGCATTCCACATATAACCAGTAAATCACAGCTAATTTGAACAAAATAACAAATCTATATATTTGTTAAAATTCAAATTCCCACCAAGCAGAAAAGATATATTTATCTTAAAGGAACAAAAATGACTTATTACCCTGCTTCCAAGGGTCATCATACTTGTGATTTCAAGATCTATATGGCAAAGAGGTGAGCATGAAGCTGGTAAAGTTGTTGCTTCCAGTAGAGCCTCCTGAAACTGACAGAAAACATCTCAACTTACTTTCTTCTCAAATAAATACAGATGAGGATCTTAGCCTTAAACTTAATTTCTCTGACTGCATATGTATTTTAGAGCCTAAAACTCTTAGAAGGCAAATTCATGTGGTTCGCTGGAAGACACCAGAATATCAAACTGGCTGTCATGGGCCATCATTAATAGCCTAGATCACATGCTATAAAATGTTTCCTAAGGCAATCTACTTTAAAAATACTCAAAAGCAGCTAATACCATTAAATGTGATATGTCATTAATCTGCCACGATCAAAGAATCTACTCATTGATTTGTTCATTTGTTCATCTATCTTTACATGTTCATTGAGCATCTTCCAGACAGTCCTACAAGCTTGCTGAGTAGGCAAAACCTAACACCTAGTCCAAGACGTGAAGAGTGGAGTAGGAACAGGATTTTGCAGGACGCAGGCCATCCGCTGGAGTACCAACAAAGCAGGGCTCCAAAACAAGGCCTTTGTTCTGTTTCTGGAACAGGCCTCTTCCTGCTCAGGATAGTGCAGTGTGCTCCCTAACCTGCCTGGCTGGCTCTGGCTCAGCATCTGGACCTTACCTAAGCATCTCCTCAGCGAGGCCTGCCTTAGCATCTCACCTCTGATTCCCCATCACTTCACCTGTTCCATCTCCATGGCAACACTCCACCTGTTCACAAATACTAGCTCAGCAGGTATACCCAATCCCCACAGCACACTGAGCTTCTGGTAAGTAGCATTTTTCATTAATGACAAAAAAAAAAAAAAAAAAAAAAAAAAAAGAAAAGAAAAGAAAAAAGGAAGGAAGGAAAGATGTAAGATGTGACAGCAAAGCAAAACAGAATTCCTAAAGTTCAGAGAAATAATGTTTCTTCACTATAAGAGATGGCTTCCTAAAAGACTGCTGTAAGGGTAACAAAAATATTATGAAAACCTCTGAAGTTAGAGCCTCATTTTTTTAAGATAGTGTTTTCAACTTAGCAACTGTTCACTCTTCTGTTAAGGAAAAGGACATGGTATACTTGCATGGCCCCTCGCTTCTCCCACCCAATGATTTTCCTAAGTTATATAACTACTTGTAAGCTTTGTATCATTTTACTATGTGGCTGCCACTATTAATTCACAAAGATGGCCACTCTTTCTTTTTTTATATTTAAACAGATTTCAGGTACACCACCCATCTTATACCAAGCTCTGTACTTTTATTCACTTCTATTTTGGCTGGATTCGACATTTAATAGTTTTATCAAAACCCTTATTCAAAGGGCTCAGAGCAGCTAAGCGCTCTGATTTCTGGCACACTTGGGAATATCTGTCCATTGTCTCTGTCTTTACATTTGCAGCAGTTTGGCTAAACAAGAAATTATTGGGACATCCATTGTTCCACTGAGAATCCATCAGTATTCTTTCATAAAATGTAGCCTGGGAGAGGCAGAACCAGAGTTCCACCCCTCCTATGCCCCTTACTTTTCTGTCTCAATACTAGGCGGAGAGCACCAAGGAAATCAAGAACGTCGCTATGACTCAATATCAGTCATTCTTTTGTTTTTCCTTTCTCCTTTTTCCAACCCTCCTATTTCTCCCACCCACCCAGCCCCTAGCAACCACATTTCTACTTTCTTTTCCTATGAGTTTGACTTTTTTTTTTAAGATTCCATATGTTAGTAATATCATGCAATATCTGTCTTCGTCTGTCTTATTTCATTTAGCATAATGTACTCCAAGGTCATCCATGTTGTAGCAAACAGCAGAATTATCCTCTTTCCCATGGCAGAATAATACATTGTAGATACACGCATATATTTCACATGTTCTTTATCCATTCATCTGTTGACAGACATGTAGGTTGTTTCCATATCCTGGATATTGTGAATAACGCTGCAATGAACATGGAAGTACAGATATCTCTTCCAGATGCTGTTTCCATTTCCTTTGTATATATACCCAGACATGCAATTGCTGACTCTTGTAATAATTATATTTTTAATTAATTTTTTTTAATTTTTATGTATTTCTGAGACAGAGACAGAGTGCGAGAAGGGGAGGGGCAGAGAGAGAGGGAGACACAGAACCTGAAGCAGGCTACAGACTCTGAGCTGTCAGGACAGAGCCCGATGTTGGGCTTGAACTCACAAACCACGAGATCATGACCTAAGCCGAAGTCAGACGCTTAACTGACTGAGCCACCCAGGGGCCCCCTATATTTTTCATTTAAAAAAATGTTTATTTTGAGAGAGAGTGAGGGGGTAGGGCGCAGACAGAGGAAGAGAGAGAATCCCAAGAAGGCTCACGCTGTCAGTGCAGAACTGATGTGGGGCTTGATCTCACAAACTGTGAGATCATGACCTGCGCCAAAATCCAGAGTCAGATGCTTAACCAACTGAGCCACCCAGGCGCCCCTATTTGTAATTTTTTGAGGAACCTCCATACTATTTTCCATAGTGGCTGTACCAGTTTGCATTCCCATCAAGAATACACAAGCATTGCCTCCTCTCTACATCTTTGCCCCAACTTAACCTCTGGTCTTTTTGATGATGGCCATTCTAACAGGTGTGAGGTGATATCTCACTGTGGTTTTGATTTGCATTTCCCTGATGATTAGTGATGTCTGGCCCCTTTTCATGTATCTGTTAACTATTTGTATAATTTCTTCAGAAAAATGTCTATTCCTTTGCTCATTTTTAATTGGTTGTTTTTTTGTTATTGATTTGAATGTTTTACATATTTTGGATATTAACCCCTTCTTGGATATATGATTTGCAAATATTTTCTCCCATTCCACAGGGTCCCTTTACATTTTCTTAATGCTTTCCTTTGCTGTGCAGAAGCGTTCAGTGAAGTAGTCCCACTTGTTTATTTTTCTTTTATTGCCTTTTCTTTTGTGTCAAATCCAAAAAAAAATCATTGCTAAGACCAATGTCAAGGAGTTTAAACCCTATGTTTTCTCTAGCTGATTTATGGTTTTTAGGTCTTAACATTGAAGTTTTTAATCTACTTTGAGTTGATTTTTGTGTATGTTGTGTAACACAGGGATCCAATTTTGGTCATTCTTTTCAATGCTTACCTAAATGCCACAATTTCTTTTGAATGGTAGAGTCAAGTCTAGTGTGAATATTTACAAAGCTTTCTTTAACCATATACTTAAATTTTCCCCCTTCTTTTCTAAAATTCTTTGTTAGGAAATCAAATTTTGGTGATACTGGATTCCTTTTGTGTAGTTTCCTATGGGCTGTCCTTGATCGTTGTTTTCAGGAAGGCTTCCTATTTTCTGGCTTCTGAATTAGTCTTTGTGTCAGTGTCATTTTTACTCTTTTTCTTGTCTACTTTTTTTCCTAGTGCATCCTGCCAGCTCTGGCCTTGATTTCTTCTGTCTCACTCACTCCTCCAAAAATCTATGCTCAAATTATGCTTCAGAGATCGAGTTGCCAGCATTTTCTTCAAGAGTCTGAGAACTTACTTTTCTAAACCCCTAAGCTGATCTCTGAACTATCTGCATTTTTTCCCTAAGTCTTCGACTTATATTTTTCTTTTACTTTCTTTATTTTCAGGTTTTTCTGTATGCTAGCTCTTATTTATTTACTTATTCATTATTTTTTCTTCAAGTATGATTAACATGCAGTGTTATATTAATTTCAGGTGTACATTACAATGATTCAACAATTCTATACATTTCTCAGATAAATGTGTTCTTAATTCCCTTCAGCTAATTCTTTTGTAGTCCTTCATCATCTCTGCATGAGATCAACTATTATGGGGAGAAAGAGTGTGGAGTAAACTGGGGAGTTAAGCTGAGAAAGTGTAAGTCTGGAATATTTTCTCACCCATCGCATTTTCTTCCATCCTGGGAACCTGTCTCTTTGGGTTTTCAGACTGCAAGGGTAGGGCTGGATAAAAACAAAGCATTAATTGCCATGCGCCCTCTGGGTGGAGATTTGTCATTGCTACTTCCCACACCTCTCTCTTACCTATTCACCTTGGGTGGGTCCCTAAGCTATGAGCCAGATCTTGTACAATACAAATGGAGGAGAGCATGGTCCCTTCATTGCCATGCCTCTGGATGTCTAGTGGCATTAACTTGGCTCCATCTGAGCAGGAGAAAGTACTCATTCACTCCTGCACTGGGTTTTCTGGTCCACAGTAAGTGCTCAATAAATATCTATTAAATGAGTAAATGACTGTGCCAATAAATAACCCATGTGAAAAAAACCAAGGAGACTAACAGTGGAGAGCAGGGCATGACCAGCAAGACGGCAAAATGGGAGACAATAGCAAGAGAGCCTGCAAGTCAGTCTAGAGGCACCAAATTTGGGGCAGGGCTGGCTGATGCATCTGTACTTTCTGCAGCTCCAGAAAATTCTCTGGCTCAGGGTTGGCCTGGCATGATCAATAAAGTAAGAGAAGGGTTCCACACTGGGAGGCTTCAAACACTTTATCCTTCATCCATACTAGCTTTGTTCGAGAAATTACACCCTGAGTAGATGAAGGAAGGTTTCTGCAGTCTCCACTATTGATTCCATAGGCATCTGCCAACTGCAGAGTGACAGCCGTGGGGAGTGGAGACTACCATGGAATGACAGGAGGACACTGTCACCATAACGTGGTGGCTGTCACCATAAACATGGCAGACATTCCTTACCTTCACCAGGTACACGTATCTGTAAGCGTTAGGCAAGCAGAAGCCTGGACACCTCAAAGTTCGTCTCTGTGGACAAGTGTCCACTGGCCTGAAGGTGGCCATTCCCTCATGTAGACCACCTTCGTTTCGTTCCAAGGATCCTCCCTGTAGCACAAGCCAGGGAAGCAAAGAACTCCCAAAATGACTGGTACAGGGCTTGTCAGCCTGGAGAAATGGAAGCTCAGGATCACAATCTAAACAGACTTACAGTAAATGACAAGGGCTGTTACTTGACACCTGTGTTTGTTGACTGAAATTCAGACACACTTAACCTAAAACTCTCCTGAACAGCCCTTAGAGCCACTGCCCAGGACTCAAAGAGACCCCAAGCAATCTCTGCCTCCAGGGGGCCACTTCTTTTCTTTTTTCTACGTTTTTACTTAAGTTCTAGTTAGTTAGCATACAGTGTAATATCAGTTTCGGGTGTAAAATACAGTGATTCAACACTTATATATGGAACCTGGTGCTCATCACAAATGCACTCCTTAATCCTCATCACCCATTTCCCACCCACTTCCCCTCTGGTAACCATCAGTTTGTTCTTTAGAGTTGAGCGTCTGTTTCTTGGTTTTCCTCTCTTTTTTCCCCTATGTTCATTTGTTTTGTTTCTTAAATTCCACATATGAGTGAAATCATATAATATTTTTCATTCTCTGACTGACTTATTTCACTTAGCATAATACCCTCTAATTCCATCCACATCTTTGCAGATGGCAAGATTTCATTCTTTTTTATGGCTGAGTAATATTCCATTGTGTGTGTGTGTTAGTGTTAGTGACATAACTTGACTTTTTATTATGTTTTTTAAACTTAATCTAAGTTAGTTAACATATAGTATAATAATGATTTCAGATATAGAATTTAGTTATTCATCACTTACATGTAACGCCCAGTGCTCATCCCAACAAGTGTCCTCCTTAATGCCTTTTGTCCATTTAGCCCATCCCCTCACCCAACACTTGCCCCCCAGCAATCCTCAGTTTGTTCTCTGTATTTAAGAGTCTTATATGGTTTGTCTCTCTCTCTCTATTTTTATATTATTTTTGCTTCCCTTCCCTTATGTTCATCTGTTTTGTTTCTTAAATTTCATATATGAGTGAAATCATATATTTGTCTTTCTCTGACTTACTTATTTCACTTAGCATAATACACTCTAGTTCCATCCATATTGTTGCTAATGGCAAGATTTCATTCCTTTTGATTGCTGAGTAATATTACATTGAATACATATACCACATCTCCTTTTCCATTCATCAGTTGATGGATATTTGGGCTCTTCCCATACTTTGGCTCTTGTCAATAGTGCCACCATAAACATTCGGGTGCATGTGCCCCTTTGAGTCAGCACTCCTGTATCCTTTAGATAAATATGTAGTCGTGCAATTGTTGGCTTGTAGGGTAGTTCTGCCTGGGGCTTTCACTTTCCTTCTTGCTTAAAGGATTAAGGGATTTTCTAGACATGTCCCAAGAGGCATGGATGGCTTGAGAGGGGACGGTCAGTCACATCAGCAACATCTGCTGCTTACTCAAGTCTGAGTGTCTACATTCCACAGTTGGTACTTCTTGTTCAGACTTGCCTTGCTTTCTGTCTTAAATCGAAATCTCCAAAAAAAAGCAAGAGTTTGCTTTTTGAGTCTATAAACAATTCTAGTAAATGATTTCAAATGTGATGTTCATAAAGTGTGACAACAAATACTAGCAGGGACTCAAATATGCTCTGTTATCTACAGTCCTTGAGACAATCCTGATAGAAGCGGTTACTTTAATGACACTGGAAAAAATGATATAGATGCCAAATTAATGTCGTGAGCCCTCATATCTGAGTCACATCCACAAACTGGAAAAAAAAAATATCCCCTGCCCTCTGAAAGTTTCAGTCCCAAGGGAGGGACAATAGGAGAGATATCATTTCATGCTATTACCATGTTTTATATCCTACAAAGTGCTTTCACATGTCTTAATGCAAATATGCCTGACTATTAGCTTGCGGGGGTGGATAGTCTCTTCATTTACCATATGAGAACACCGAGGCTCAGAGAATAAACCTTGAAAGACTAGAGAACACTGCAAAATGAAATAGCCAATGTCAACCCTGAAATTAAGTAGACTGTAGCTGAGTTTTTTCCTCAGCCACAGAATCAAAGATCATAATTAAAATCATTGCATCCTGTTGCTCCTCCCCAGCCTCCTAACCATAGGTCGGAGACATGCACAAAGGTATGAACCACTTACAGAATCAGACGGGGAGATAAACATTTATGGAACATGTCCTGTGTGTGGCACTGTGCCAGATGTCACCACAGGTAATTCTCACAGTCATCACCTTCACTCAGGGATATCATTGTCATCTTAGGCATAAGGAAACTGAATGTGAATGATAATGTTAACACTGTCTACTGTATCACACTGGAGCAAAGCCACAAACATGTGATGGGTAAAAGTGCAGGCCGTTACTATAAAGGTGCAATAATCAAGGTGGTGTAATATTCCCATAATGATACACAAATCAATCAATGAAAGAGAATAAAGAACCCAGAAATAGATCCTGACTTATCTGACCATTTGACTCTTGACAGAGGCACCATTATAACTCAGCATGGGTAGGACAGTCTTTTCAACAAATGGCGTTAGAAAAACTGGATCTCCAGAGAGAAAATAAAATAAACCTCAATCCCTACCTCACCCCATAGATAACAATTAATCGAGATGAATCACACACCTCACTGTAAAAGCTAAACTGAAAACTTCAAGAAGAAACATAGAGTATCTTCATAGCTTGGGGAAGGCAAAACTCTTTTTAGGACACACAACCTAATAACCATAAATAATACTAAGTTAACTTCATAAAAATGTTAAAATTCTGCTTATCAGAAGTCACAACTACAACTGAATAATATAAAGACAAACACCCTAGTAAAAAATGAATAAGAGACCTGGACACTTCAACATCACTAGTTACCAAAGAAATGCAAATTAAAACTATACCACTATGCTCCCACCGGAATGTCTTAAAGGAAACAGGGCTGAGAATACCGCACGCTGGCAAGGGTGCAGAGCAACCAGAAACCTCACACCTTCTGGATGGGAGTATAGCATGGTCTGGTGGTCTTTTAGAAACTTGCGCTATGACCCGGTAATTCCATTCCTAGGTATTAACTGACGAGAAATAGAAGCATCTGTTCACAAAAAGCCTTGTATCAAAATGTTCACAGCGGCCTTATTCATAACAGCCCCAAACTGGAAACAGCCCAGCAGTTCAGCAAAAAGAAAGTAGCCAAACAGCCCCTAGCACCGGGAAACAATGGAATATACACAGCAATGAGAAGGAACAAGCCACTGATAAAAAGCGACAACGTGGATGAATCACAGAAACATTAAGCTGAGCGGAGATGAGTACCTACTGCCTGATTCCTTTTGTACGAAGTTCTAGAGCAGGCAGGATTAATCTCTGATGAAGAAATAAAAAAGTGGTTGCCTGGGAATGGGCATCGGAGGCAGGGCGATAGATAACTTTTCCATGCAATGTTAAAGGTCCATATCTTGATAAGGATATGGATTACATAGATGCATACATTTATCAAGACTCATCTATAAATATACTTAAATTTTGTGCATTTCGTTTTAATTAAAAAAAGAAAGAAAGAAAGAAAAGTTGGGCTGGTAGGCTGAGAATCCTCTCCCTGTAGCCTGAACTAGAGGTACTTCATTCATCCTGGCACATCTTGGCCATACCAGCGCAAAGTGATGGGGAGCTAGCACAGATCAATGGAGCTCAGGGCACAGTAACCTGAAACAGAACCTAAAGGTTTAAAGGTGTCATATGTAATCCACAGGAAGGAATAAGTGGTCCCTAGTCTTCCAGATAGGCACGCATCATGGATACTTTTTAAAAAATCTGGTAGAATACACGTAACATAAAATTTAGCATTTTAACCACTTTTAAGTGTACAGTTCAGTGCCGATAAGTACATTCATACTGCCGTGCAATCATCACCTCCGTCCACGTCCGGAATTCTTCCATCTTCCCAAATTGAAACTGCACTCATTAAACAATAACTCCCTATTACCCACCCTGGCACACACCATTCTACTTTCTTTACCCTTTTAAAAAAATTTAAAAATTATTTATTTATTTTGAGAGAGAGTGTGTGTGTGTGAGCAGCATAGGGGCAGAGAGAGTGGGTAAAGAGAGAGAATCCCAAGAAGGCTCCACACTATCAGCACAGAGCCCAATTCAGGGCTCGAACTCACAAACTGTGAGCCAAACATGACCTGAGCTGAAATCAAGAGTTGGATGCTTAACTGACTGAGCCATCCATGTGCCCCCACCATTCTACTCTCTATCTCTATGGATCTGACTACTCTAGGTATCTTACTGAGTGAAATCTGATAGTATTTGTCCTGTGGTTACTGACTTATTTCACTCAGCATGATGTCCTAAGGTTCATCCATGTTGTAACACATATCAGAATTTCTTTCCTTTTTAAGTCTAATATTCCATCTGATGTATATACCATATTGAGTTTATATGTTCACCTGTCAGTGGACACTGGGCTCTTTCCTTCTTTTGGCTACTCTGAATAATGATATGAATATGGGTATACAAACATCTTTTCGAGTCCCTGCTTTCACCTCTTTTGGGTACATACCCAGAAGGAAGTTTTCTAGATTGTGTGATAAATTCTTTTTCTAATTTTTTTGAGAAACCATAATATTGTATTCCATAGCAGTAGTACCATTTTATATTCCCACCAGCAATGCACAAGGGTTCCAATTTCTCCATATTCCCCTGCCCACCATTTCTCCTCTCCTCTCCTCTCCCCTCCCCACCCTCTCCTCCCCTCTCCTCTCCTCTCCTTTCCCCCTCCCTTTCTCTCTCTCTCTCCCTCTTCCTTCCCTCCTCCCTTCCTTCTTTCCTTCCTTCCTTCCTTCTTACCTTCTTTCCTTCCTTCCCTCCTTCCTCCCTCCCTCTCTGCCTCCCTTTCTTTTCTTTCTTTTTGATAGTAGCCATCCTAATAGATGTGAGGTGACATTCTGAATACTTTTTAAAGAAGCAATTCTATGTTTCTTTCCCAGAGGAAAAATAGAGGACATATTTTACAGTATGATTTCCCAGAAGACCACCAAGCTTTATAGTTAGGAGCAGAGGCAGAGAAGACATGGGTAACTAAAACGGGGGCCCTGTCTCCTCAAACTGCCTGACTATGATAAGTTGCCTTGTAGATCCACACACACAGTTTGGCCAATACTGTATGTATTTGATGCAAGTGTGTATATAATCCCTAGTTATTAGAATCTTCAAGGAGATTTTGGGGCATCTGGTGGCCCAGTTGGTTAAATGTTCGACTTTTGATTTCAGCTCAGGTCATGATCCCAAAGTTCATGAGTTTGAGCCCTGCACTGGTCTCTCCACTGACAGTGCAAAGCCTGCTTGGGATTCTCTCTATCCTTTCTCTCTGCCCCTCCCCCACTTTCTTTTGCTCTCTCAAAAATGAATAAACATTAAAATTTTTTAAAAAGAAACCAAGGAAGGCGCCTGGGTGGCTCAGTCGGTTAAGTGTCCAACTTCGGCTCAGGTCACGATCTCGCAGTTCATGAGTTTGGGCCCTGCGTCAGGCTCTGTGCTGACAGCTAAGAGCCTGGAGCCTGCTTTGGAATCTGTGTCTCCCTCTTTCTCTGCCCCTCTCCCGCTTGTGTTCTGTCTCTCTGTCTCTGAAAAATAAACATTAAAAAAAAAAAGAAACCAAGGATATTTCATTATGTTTAAGTGTTAAAGTTAAGAAAGAGAAAATATTTACAAAAGAAACAATTTTCCCTTGGAAAAATCTTTATTCAGGTTTAACGGCTGCAGAAACATTTTCCAAAACTGAATAGCTTTGCAGCAATTTTTTTCCTTCGTATAACATCAAAATTGTAGAAAAATATCCATTCTGTGCACTAAAAAAAACAATTCTTAGCAAATATATACTTATGTAACTTAACCAATAAAACCTATTTAAGTCAACACGAAATGTTATACTTACAATTTTTTGACACTTTAGAACTGGGCCAGATTTAATCCTCAAAATTCCAGAGATATTAGGAATTATCCTATTTCTTCTATATTTTTAGTGAATAAAATAGCCCAAATGCAAAGAAATATTTTAACCTGTATCCTAAGTGAATTTAGTTGGAAATTGGAGAAATCTTAGAGTCAGTTGTAAACTTGGTAACGGCGAGTTAGCTTTTCATATGGCATGAAAAAATGACCCTAGAAACTGCCACTTTGCTATTGGGGAGTGCTCCCGACTCTTCCCCATCGAAAGCTCCACATTCTTGGAGATTTACAAATGAAACAGGAAGGCCATAGAAGGCATTCATTTTAGCTGCTGGTAAACCGCTTATCGTGTTTTTTTATGACTTGACATTAAAGGGTGTTTGGCCTTTACACAAGAAATACTCTTCAGCATTGTTTTTGCCACAGTGATAGTTCTAACAAGCGCCCCCAAACCAGCCGGAAATACAAACAAGAGTTAGGGGCGTTTCCTTCCTCCGGGTTGAAACAAATTCTAACAGATAAAAGAACATTGCTCATGGCAAAGTAGTTCTCAAGTTCATAGTGTGGTTTTGTCAGCTGCCTGGAACAGAATGAAAGTGGAAGGGAACCGTGCAGGGGGCTCTAGGGATCAGAGCTGCTGTAAAGAGAGCCAGCAGGATGACCTCTCTAAGTTCTCTCCCAAGAAGACCTCCTCTTGTTGATATCTAAAACCTCAGGTGTTGACAGAGAAATTCTATTCTATCTTCTTTAGGCAAATCATCTAATCCAGGCAGTACAGATAATGTCAGAACCAAACTTACCATGGTGGATCATTTAAGTAAAGCGTGCAATGGATAAACTCTGTTTCTACTTATATACCTGACCCAGGAAGTACGTAAAAAATATTATGTATCTGTAGTGTATGGACACTAATTTAGGCAGCATTCTAAAAGGGTAATTGCAAATAGGGCTGAGGTGCGAAAGTGGGGATGAGTAAGAAGCTTTTTGAATAATTAGACACTGGCAAGACGAATGAAGTGAGATCACTGCAAATAGAAAGTGTGAGTGGGCACTGGGGGTGCGAGGCACAAACTCGCACCGGAAGGGGCTGGACGCCCTGCCACAGGCTCCCGTAAGAGAAAAAATAAACAAATATTACACAAGGTCTGCCATCGTGTTCACCTGCCAGGAAAAGACAGCTGTCCTATATTAAATAGAAAAACTGTTACAGAATTTTGACATTTTCCTATGACTTCTTTTGCTTTTATCTTGAATGAAAATGAGCAAGGTTCAAAGTGTAGGGAAAAAATATGGAAAAAAGTGAGGGCTGCGAGATAAAATACAGAATGTCTGCTTAAATTTGAATTTCAGATAAACAATGAATGTTTTATATAAGTACTCCCCATGCACTATTTGGGACAAACTAAAACTAGAACACGATCCATTATTTATCCGAAATTCAGATTTAACTGGGCATCCTGTATTTCCATTTGCTATATCTGGCAACTGTAAAGGAAGCACAAATTAATTTGACCTTCCTAAAACCTTCTCTGCTGGTCACCATAGGGAATGCTAAAGCAATGTAGAACAAGGAAGAATGATCACGGAATTTTCATTGCAAAGGGTCAGCAAGAGGCAGCCAGGACTGGCCACCATTGACAAGAAGTGTGGCTACTCTGTTTTTGTCAATTTTTAAAATGATATTTGCCTCTTTGTTCTCCAAACTGCACTATTTTTGGACCTAGATTTAAATATTACATACACGAGTTTAGGGTACTAACTCAATAGTTCAAGAATTTCCCCATGACCATGCCACTGCAAAGCCAAAAAAACTGTTTTTTTCCCCCTGAAATTCACCACTGTTACATAATTTGCCTTTTATTCAAGCAAGACACGTGTGTCAGGCAAATTCCAAAGGTGATACCTGGCACTAAAATGTTTAGATACTCTCTCTAATGCAGAACTGTAGTACGGATGTAGGCGTTCACATTTCTCCCCGGGACAGGTCATTTTAGAACCTGGAAGAAGATACTTGCATAACTTAATTACTTTTTGGTTCTTCTGAAGTATTTTTTCCCCTCCTTTTGACACTTTTCATAAACATATTATTTTAGATTGAGAATATCTAAAATAAAATTTTACAGTGCAACATTTAATTCATGCTTCCTCCATTGAAATGCATACTAAGAATAATATTATCCCAACTCATTCTATGAGGCTTACTGCCATGATACCAAAACCAACGACAGTACAAAAAAGTACCAGCAACTCGCATGAACAGAGAGAGACAAAACAAGTCTCAACAAAACATTAGTAAATAGAAATCTAGTGATCTATAAAAAGGATTATACACTATGACCAAGAGGGGTTTATTCCAGGAATACAGGAAACTTTGATATTCAAAAAATCAAGCAACATAATCCACTATATTCATAGGTTAAATATTAGAGCCACATTATCATATCAATTGCCTCAGGAAAATATCTGACAGAGTCCAACATACATTTTGCGGATTAAAACACTCCTCAAACTAGGGATATGACAGAACTTTCTCAAACTGATTAAGGGCATCTGTGAAAAACCTACAGCTACTGTCACAATTAATGGCCAAGTACTGAATGCTTTCTCTCTAAGATCAGGAACAAGAAAGGACATCTATTCTCACTATTGCTATTCAACAGAGTATTAAAAGATCTCGCAAGCCCAGTAAGGCACGGAAAGTAAATAAAAGGCATAGAGACAGGAAAAGAAAAAATAAAGCTAATTATAGATAATGGAACAGTCTACACAGAAAATCCTAAGGAATCTATAAGAAATCTCCTCAAACTAAATGAATTCAGCAAGGTCACAGGAGATAAAAATCAACATACAAAAATCAACCCCATTTCCATGTACTAGCAATGCACTTGTGGAAATGGAAATTAAAAGACATAATTTAAAAACATTCAAAATAAAATGCTTAGGTGTGAATTGAGCAAAACACTGAGGTATTATAAGGATAGAAACAGATCAGTGGAAAAGGGTTCAGAAAACAAAACAAAATAAAAATTGATCTATACAAGAACAGGCAACTGATTTTGACAAAGGTGGAATACAATACAATGGAGGAAAAATAATCAAAATAATCTTTTTAGACAGATACCATATGTTTCCACGAATAGGTGGACTTGGTGAGACTAAGCAAAAACCAGGGGGAGGGGAAGAGGGGAAAGGAAAAAAAGACACAGAGAGGGAGGGAGATAAAACATAAGAGACTCTCAAAGACTAAGAAAAAAACTGAGGGTAAGGGGGATGAGGGAGGGGGGGAGAGGGGGTGATGGGCATTAAAAAGGGCACATGTTGGGATGAACACTGGGTGTTATATGTAAACCAATTTGAAAATAAACTATTATAAAAAAAATAATAATAATCTTTTTAAACAGACATCCATAGGAAAAACAAATTGAAATTTGACCTAAAATCACAACTTATAAAGAATATTAACTTAAATGGATCATAAGTTCAAATGTAAAATTATAAAATTTTAGAAGAAATAAGAAATCACAGGAAATCTTCAGGACTTAGGTCTAGGTGAAAAGTTCTCAGACATGACACCAAAAGTTAAAAATGACAATCTGTCCTTCATCAAAATAAAAGCCAAAACAAAAAATTTTGTTCTGCAGAAAACCCTTCAGCAGGAAGTGAAAGCTTGGTCATCATCTCCACCTCAGGAACAGTCACCTCCAGGGGATCAGGCCACAGACCATCCTCGCCTCTCACTCAATACACTTAATCCCATTGTCACCCCCCCTCAATGATCTGGAGGAACCCCCCTCCTCCTCAGTGATCTCGAGAAATCCCCTCCTCCTCCTCAGTGATATGGAGGAACCCCCCTCCTCTTCCTCAGTGAGCTGGAGGAACCCCATCCTCCTCAGTGATCTGAAGGAACCCCCACTCCTCCTCCTCAGTGATCTGGAGGAACCCCCACTCCTCCTCTTCAGTAATCTGGAGGAACCCCCACTCCTCCTCCTCAGTGAGCTGGAGGAACCCCCACTCCTCCTCCTCAGTGAGCTGGAGGAACCCCCACTCCTCCTCTTCAGTAATCTGGAGGAACCCCCACTCCTCCTCCTCAGTGATCTGGAGGAACCCCCACTCCTCCTCCTCAGTGAGCTGGAGGAACCCCACCTTCTTAGTGAGCTGGAGAAACCCTTCCTCTTCAGTGATCTGGAGCCCTCACTACTGTTTTTTTTTAATGTTGGTTTATTTATTTTGAGAGAGAGAGAGCATGCATTCGAGCCAGGGAGGGGCAGAGAGAGAGGGAGAGAAAGAATCCCAATCTACGCGGGGCTCGAACTCACAAACTGTGAAATCATGACTTGAGGCAAAATCAAGAGTCAAACGTTTAACGGACTGAGCCACCCAGGTGCCCAATAGAGCCCCTACTACTCTTAACTGACCTCTAGGCCCCCCTTATAATCCACTGAACAGCCAGAGGGACCTTTACCAAATGCACATCTGACCATGATCCAGCCCTTATTGTTTGAGATCCTGAAACATCAGAACAGATGTGATGGATTGGGGTGACTCAACCAGATAGCTGGACTGGGGCAGGAGATTTCCGATGCCAGTGGGCTGCTCTCCCAGCCACTGGCTCCAGAGTACTCCCACAGGGACAGCTGTGGCTCAGAGCCCACCTATAAGAACAACACTGTGGCAAGAGACATCGCCCTCCACCTCCTCCTCCTGGGCCAGCAGCAGCCACAGGCCTCAGTGACTATGCTGCTTCCCACAGTGGGTGGGCACTGGCCTCAGCAACTGGATGTCACCACTACACAGTGACAAAGCCACTAGGATGTGGCCACTGTAGGGAGCAGGACCCTCTTGTTCATGTTCCTCCTCTTCTTCCATGCACATGTTGGCAAGACTGTAAGCATGAATGAGGGTTCTTGGACCAAATGAAAAAAAATGAACTTATGGTGACCAGCAGGATGAGGGCTCAGAGTGATTTTAACCTGAGCTCTAGAAGGAATAGATCCTAATTTGAGGCTTTAATACAGTGGAGGCAGACACAGCCTTCTGAAGACACACCTAGTGTGTCTTGCTTGCACTGGCACCCACTCACCACAGGTACAGGAACACGGGTGATGGCAGGCCTGGGGGGCACAGTGCATGGCTGGACCCCTCCTCACAGATGGCAATGGTTGAGAGGAACTTACCATCACCATGACTATGTTTTACAACCTTAACAGCAGAGAAATCTGAAATTCAGGGCATGTGGTTGGACCTAAAGTCCAAAGAAGAAGCTCCAGCCTGTGCTTTGGTAGACTGATCGCTAATATGCAGCCTTTGTCTCATCACTGGATGGAGGCACTGGCACATGAGGGGATGCAGACAAGCTCCATGGTGATGTCTCCACTGCAGGACTCTTAGGTACAAACAACAGCATCCATACTGGGACAAAACCCATGTGGGGCTGATTTGGGAGGTAAACCCTCAAACAAGGCTGGGATTCTTAAACAACACTAAAAATTCATAATCACTCTCTGGGGTGATGCTGTAAGGGGTCACTGACACAGATGCAAAATATAAATGACACAGTTAAAAAGTTGCCTTAGTTGCTTAAAAAAATAAACTTAGAGGGGGCACCTGAGTGTCTCAGTCAGTTAAGCATCTGACTTCTGCTCAGGTCATAATCTCATGGTTCATGAGTTGGAGCCCCACGTTGGGCTCTGTGCTGACAGCTCAGAGCCTGGAGCCCATTTCAGATTCTGTGTCTCCCTCTCTCTCTGCCCTTCCCCCACTGATGCTCTGTCTCTCTCTCTCCTTCAAAAACAAATAAATATAAATTTTTTTAATAAATAAACTTAGGGGTTTTTTTTGTTGTTGCTATTGTTGTTGCTGCTGTTTTGTTTTTAAGTTCTTTAATTTGGTCGGATGTGAACTAAACTATTTGCACGAAATAAAATCTCTTTTGCTAATAAAAATATTACCTCTTTTGGCCAGTATTCTCCATTAACAATTTCAAGACACAGGCAATAGATTCTGTAATAATTTTATAGGATGTTACACAGTGAAAGCTCAAGGCTTACTCTCCAGACAATAGCAGTCTGTTTTCTATTAGAACTATCAAAGGTAACATCGAACCTTTGGAGCTTATCAAGCTTCCTTTAATGATAGACATCCCTTGAAGTAAACCAGATGGGTTTCCGGTCTATTTTTTTTCCCCCTCTAACGGTTATCAGGAGTTTTAGAAAACGCATTTTTCAAGTTAACTCTCAGGTTTCAGAAAAATACCACACATGAACAGGAAACATTAAAATCTATACTACTGCCAAAATGTTCTTCTGAAGATGGAGACTCCATGTGACCCCACTGAGTACATCCCATTACCCAAATTTCCCCAAATGACTTTTTAGAATCTCTATGAATTAGCACATCAAAGGGATACCCAAAGTAACAGGCTTGTATTGTTTCATGCTGACAGGACATCTGCTAGGCAGTCACGCCCTGCTGCTGAAGAGCATTCAGCATCATCTGTGCAAGATGGAGACTGGAAAGGCAAACCTCCACAAAGCCCAAAGGGGTTGGTCACTCAGGTAAACTTAGTAAGAGTGGCTGTAAGATAAAATACCACTTTTAATTTATCTGCTTTGTAAACAGAGAAAGGGGCTATGGAGTGTGAGAATGTCATGGGGTTTGTGGCCAAAACACATGAGTAGGACCCTCTTTCTTAGTCATGTTGAGACACCCACCTCTCCTCAGGGCAAGGAACTTAACTTGACCTTCAGTTTCATCATCTGTGACAAGAGGGTAACACTGTCCCCACATCCCCCTTCCTCCACTTCAAAGGGTCTGAGGTGATGTCCTTGGAAGCTTGACTTAAATCATGAAGTCCATGGGAATGTGACTCAGGTTGGTAGAAGGCTTCCTTAATGTCTGAGGGCTGTTCTGAACCATATCTTAATATAAGATGTAGCCTCCAGAGCAAGGAGCATATGCGACAAACAGACGGTGACAGTTTGGTGGTCCGCTCTGCCTCTTCCTGTCTAACATGATCCTTTCCTTACTCCCCACCCAGAGTAAGTAGTTCATCAGGGCTAGGACATGCTCTGTTGGTGGATGATATCATTTGAGCACAGTGAGAAAAACTTAACTGAGTTGCACAAGCCGACATGGGAATAAAAATTCCTCATTTAAATGCAGAATTTGCCTCTACAAAAACCAATTCTCTTCTCTCAGATTTCTAAGAATAATTGCTTATTAAAGTGCCTTTAGATTCCTGCTTGACCCAATATCAACCCAAAATATACTCTATTGCCATTATAACTTTATTTATTCTACCTGAAAAACCCCACTCTGGCTTCTCCTTACTAGAAAGAGTACTGTATTTTTTTTTTTGGAAAGCTCAAGTCTCTCGTACATAGAAGGTACAGATCCCTGTGACCCAACAATTCCACTCCTAGGTATGCACCCAACAGGAATGCATCCAAATGTTCACCAAAAGACATGTTCTAGAATGATAAAAGCCATGGTGCTTAGAAGAGCACAAACTGGAAACTACCCAAATGTCCACCAAGAGTGAATATCAGGGACAACTGAGTGGCTCAGTCAGTTAAGCATCTGACTTTGGCTCAGGTAATGATCTCACAGTTCATGGGTTGAAGTCTCGCAGTGGGCTCTGTGCCGACAGCTCAGAGCCTGGAGCCTGCTTCGGAGTCTGTGTCTCCCTCTCTGTCCTTCTCCCACTCGTGCTGTCTCTCTCTAGCTCACTCAAAAATAAATAAAAACATTATATACACACACACACACACACACATATATATATATATTTAAAGAGTGAATATTGTACATTTATATGCACTGAGACTTAATGAGCTACAATGACACACACATACTCACACAGACTCTGTCAACATAATGGGAGGTGAAAGGAGCCAAAGGAACATGCACCTGTGTGACGCACGTACGTAAAGTATAAACAGGCCACACCAATCTAGGGTGTGAGAAGTGATAACAGCGCTTCTTCCAGGTGGGCTCCTGGAGTGCTGGCACATTCTGCATCTTGATCTGCATATGGATTACAAGGGTATGTTTAGTTTATGAACATTTATCAAGCTGTACACTTATGATGTGCACCTTTCTTTCTGTGTGAGGTCATGCTTCTATAAAAAGATGTAAGCCAGGGAGAGGAAATGCTTCTCTCATGCCGATCCCAGAACTTGATTTTTCCTACTAGTCAAGTCAGCAGGAGGACAGATTTTCCTCAGCCAGTGGTGAGGGCGAGTCCCTCGGGCGCCCAGCAGGCACCTGGCCCTCTGATGCTGGTTTCACCAGAGACTTGTGCAAGGGGGGAGGAGTGGGGTAAGAAGACATCCTGCAGGCCAGGAATTAAGGCATGCTATTTAACTGGATTGCAAATGCACTCTGAGTTCTGACAAGATTCGTGACTCTATCCAAATTTACGGTGACTCACCTGTGATCTCGTCAAAACCGTGACAAAACCCTGACCTACTTAGTGCTAGAAAGTGCCTGTAAATGACATTGCTGCTTCCCTATTTAAGGCATGCCTCTCATGACTTAAGCAAGAGCATAACAGAAGAAAATCCCAAATTCATTGCATTCGAAAGATGTTTCTACGTTTGTTGCCTGCTCCTGAAGATCCCAAATGCTAATGTGACATGCACGGTAATTAATGCCTCGGGTACTCTGAAGGCAAGGGCTGAGGTTTGAGTGAGACGCTGCTGAGCATGAGCCCTGAGCCCTCATGTCCAACCTCACAGCACCACTACACAGACCCCACTCCATAAGAGGAACAACAGGGGAGCCAACCAGGCCTGGAAGCCAAAACACTGCCTCCCAGGACCACCCTCCTGAGGGCTGAGGGGGACAACATCCTCAAAAAGTACCTTGGACATCCAGAAACAAACCTCTCACCATGCTCTCAGGGAGCTTTCATCTTACATGTGACAAAAATGTTTTCAACATTTTTCTCAACCATAAAAATTCCAATCAAGTCTTCATTAACATGGTCTCTTTAAAACATGTCCTGAGTGATTTTTTTTCCACCCGTGCTATGTTTCCAGTTCTTCTTTAAAAACTTACAACTTCAAAATGAAAGTCTGTACCATTTCTACTTCACAGGGTTACAGCAGGCGATGCCCACGTTTTCTGCAGACATCTGCGGCAGCATCTCAGATGAGCCCTTGCTGAGCTTGGTGACAATGCACAAACTCTAGCTGGGTCACTTATCCTTTTTGGCCTGTTTTCTTACATATATATTTTTTCTGTTCTATGATTCAAACCAAATAGTTTAAGGACTGGCAGGGCTAACCTGTCACATACAGTACGAGGCCTGGGAATGTCCCTCCATCCTGTGTGGGAAGGGCTCAAAGTTTTGCATCAAAACAGTCCTCTCTATGGCAGGGTATCTCCCAGCCAAGGCATGCAGCCTCAGGGAGGACTGCCCTTGGGACAGAAGGGCCATGACCTGGGGTGAGGGGAGTCATATACTGGAGTTTTCAAACCAGAGTTTATTCATCCTTCCTGTGAAGTCTACCCAAAGTTGGAATGACATATTCACTTGGTCGGCGAATTTGAAAATCAGGGGAGGATGATGATGACCCTTAGTCATTCATCATTTCAAATGCCTTCTACAACTTTCCTATAAATAAGTCGGTTTCTTGCCATCCAGACACCTTCCTGTTCCCATCTTACTGCTTACTTTAAAATAACAGTAATTTTCATCACTGTTGTTTAACATAGTGTTGGAAGTCCTAGCATCAGCAATCAGACAACAAAATGAAATAAAAGGCATCAAAATTGGCAAAGAAGTCGAACTTTGATTTTTGCAGACGACATGATGCTCTACATGGAAAACCTGAAAGACTCCACCAAAAAGCTGCTAGAACTGATACGTGAAGTCAGCAAAGTCGAAGGATACAAAATCAATGTACGGAAATCAGTTGCATTTCTATACACCAATAATGAAGCAACAGAAAGAGAAATCAAGAAACTGATCCCATTTACAATTGCACCATGAACCATAAAATACCTAGGAATAAACCTAACCAAAGATGTAAAAGATCTGAATGCTGACAACTATTAAAAAAACTTATGAAGGAAATCGAAGAAGACACAAAGAAATGGAAAAACATCCCATGCTCATGGATTGGAAGAATAAATATTGTTAAAGTGTCAACACTACCCAAAGCAATCTACATATTCAATGCAATCCCAATCAAAATTGTACTCGCAATCTTCTCAAAGCAAGAACAAACAATACTAAAATTCATATGGAACCACAAAAGCCCAAATAGCCAAAGTAATATTGAAAAAGAAAACCAAAGCAGGAGGCATAACAATCCCAGACCTTAGCCTCTACTACAAAGGGGTAATCATCAAGACAGTATGGTATTGGCACAAAAATAGACATACAGACAAATGGGATAGAAGATAGAACCCAGAATTGGACCCACAAATGTATAGCCAAGTAATCTTTGGCAAAGCAGGAAAGAGTATCCAATGGATACAAGACGTTCTCTTTAGCAAATGGTGCTGGGAGAACTGGACAGCAACATGCAGAAGAACGAAACTAGACCACTTTCTTACACCATACAGAAAAATAAACTCGAAATGGATGAAGACCTAAATGTGAGACAGGAAACCATCAAAACTTAGAGGAGAAATCAGGCAACAACCTCTTTGACCTCAGCCGCAGCAATTTCTTGATCGACACATCTCCAAAGGTATGGGAATTAAAAGCAAAAATGAACTACTGGGAGCTTCTGCACTGCAAAGAGCTTCTGCACTGCACAAGGGAACAATCAACAAAATTCAAAGGCAGCCGACAGAATGGGAAATGCAAATGACATACTGGATAAAGGGTTAGTATCCAAAATCTATAAAGAATTTATTGAACTCAACACATGAAAAACAAATAATCCAGGGAAGAAATGGGCAGAAAACGTGGATAGACACTTTCCCAAAGAAGACATCCAGATGGCTTACAGAAACATGAAAAGATGCTCAACGTCACTCATCATCAGGGAAATGCAAATCAAAACCACACTGAGATACCACCTCACACTGGTCAGAGTGGCTAAAATTAACAACTCAGGAAACAACAAATGCTGGTGAGGATGTGAAAAAATGGAAACCCTCCTGCACTGTTGGTGGGAATGCAAACTGGTGCAGCCGCTCTGGAATATAGTGTGGAGGTTCCTCAAAAAATTAAAAATTGAACTACTCTACGACCCAGCAATAGCACTACTGAGAATTTATCCAAAGGACACAGGAGTGCTGATTCATAGGGCCACATGTACCCCAATGTTTATAGTAGTGCTTTCAACAATAGCCAAATTATGGAAAGAGCCTAAATGTCCATCAACTGATGAATGGATAAAGAAAAGATGTGGTTTATATATACAATGGAATACTATTTGGCAACAAGAAAGAATGAAATCATGCCATTTGCAGCAACACGGATGGAACTGGAAAGTATTATGCAAAGTGAAATAAGTCGGTCAGAGAAAGACAGATATCATATGTTTTCACTCATATGTGAGAAACTTAACAGAAGACCATGGGGGAAGGGAAGGGGAAAAATAGTTACAAACAGAGAGGGAGGGAGGCAAACCATAAGAGACTCTTAAATACAGAGAACAAACTGAGGGTTGATGGGGGGGTGGGAGAGAGGAGGAAATAGGTGATGGGCACGGAGGAGGGCACTTGTTGGATGAGCACTGGGTATTGTATGTAAGCGCTGAACCACGAGAACCTACCCTCAAAACCAAGAGCACATTGTACACACTGTATGTTAGCAAATTTGACAATAAATCATATTAAAAAATAAATAAAATAAAGTGAAACAAAATAACAGCAATTTGGGGGTATCTGGGTGGCTCAGTCAGTTAAGCATCTGACTCTTGGTTTTGGCTCAGGTCGTGATCTTGCAGTTTTGTGAGTTCAAGGGTCTGTGCTGACAGCACAGAACCTGCTTGGGATCCTTTCTCCCCTTCCCTCTGCCCCTCCCCCACTTGTGCTATTTCTGTCTCAAAATACATAAATAAACTTAAAAAATAATAGTAATTTTTAAAAGAAGAATTCTTTAACACATCGGTCTTTTCCATCTTGCATGGCACTGGCCATCCCCTCACTGGGCCTGGACTGCATACACCCATTTTCTTGACATCTGCACACACCTTGTCCCATGCCCTAGACCTCTCTATCTCGAGGAGAGGTGAAATTTAAGAGTCTACTGAGCCTCTGGCTGTCCTGCCCTTGCTCTATCCAAGTCTTTTCAATAGGCGAATGGATACAAGTACCCATGGTAACCAGCTGTCAGTGCTGGAAGGGGCAGCCTTCTTACTCCTCTGGCCCCATGAAGCTGGCTGCTTTCTGGGTCTGTATGGTATGCACCATGGGGACAGAAGAGCCAGCTTGGGGTAGGAGAATTCCTCTCAGCATGGGCCCCTCTTTATAGATCCTGAGAACTTGGTGGGCATGGACAGTTGGTGGAAGGCCCATGATGGAGCCAGTCTGGGGCATCTTGAACCACCCCCAGTGTTCTCCCTACCACGCCCCTCCTAGAGCCTCTGGAGATACCCCCTTCCTTCCTGAACTTCCCACACCCTCCAAGACCTTGAGAGAGAGAGAGAGAGAGAAAGAGAGAGAGAGAGAGAGAGAGAGAGAGAGAGAGAGAGAGAGAAGGAGCGAGCACAAGTGGGAGAGGGGAAGAGAGAGGGAGAGACAGTATCTGAAGGAGGCTCCAGGCTCTGAGCTGTCAGCACAGAGCCTGAAGTGGGGCTTGAACTCACAAACTGTGAGGTCATAACCTGAGCCAAAGCTGGATGCTTAATGGACTGAGCCACCCAGGTGCCCCTAAATTTTTTTGATGTTTATTCATTTTTGAGAGACAGAGACAGATAGACAGAGTATGAGTGGGGGAGGGACAGAGAGGAACAACACAGAATCCAAAGCAGGCTCTGATCTGCCAGCATGAAGCCAAACATGGGACTCAAACTCATGGACTATGAGATCATGACCTGAGCTGAAGTCAGATGTTTAACTGACTGAGCCACACAGGTGCCCCAAGGACCCCATGTTCTAAGCTGGCCCTACACACAGATTAGGAAAGGCCTATGTAGGCCTAGAGAGGCAAGTGGTCTGAGTGTAGCAACAGAGGCTCGGTAGACCCCATGGGGGAGAAGGAGCAATAGGAGGGAGAAGAGGAGGAAGAGGAGACATTGTTCTGGGAATGCTAGAGCAGCACAATTGGGCCCACAGACCTGGGACTGCATCAGATGCATTCTCAGAACCATGGCCCCCAGAGTGCAGGACCCCAGGTATTCAGCTGTTCTAGAGGCTGCTTCCTCCTGCTTCTACTTGCTCCTCTCTCTGCCTCTGACTGGCTCTGACTCACTAGGAATCCTGATCTCAGGAACCGGATCCACGCAACTCCTTCCTGATCGACTGAGAAATTTCTATTAAGACAAAAGCAGCCAATGATGTACCTGGGGCCCAGACTGTGTTTTATTTTTCTTTGGTGGAGGTTTGGAGAAAGGATGTGGAATCATAAAGTCCTTGAGTACACTGCCACTAATTTCAGAAAGCTGGGATGAGCATGTATGACAGAGACCAGAGTAAAATTGCAAAGAGGGCCGACTAGAAACCAACAGAACAGGAATAAAGGGAGAGCCCTGGCAATGGCGCTCAGGAACAAAAACAGGCAAGAAGTGTGGCTCTCTGGGTTTTGGTGATCTGCCATGCTGTGCTGGAATGATTCACCTGCTTGCCCTGGAACATGTCCACAGCAAAGCCACGGTGCCCAGCCCTCAGGGAGCCCTCGATCAATAATCAGTTCACCAACCACAGCAAATTCAGTTGATGCATGCCACGTGGCCACAGAAACCTCGGTTTAAGAGGAATATTTAATCTGTGGAAAAGGTTCAAGAAATAACACCAGGTGAAGGGGAAAACAAAACTGGATGAAATATTCTTTGCACACAAGGTTATGTCTTTTCCAACGGGTGTTTTTCCAATGAGTATTTTCTACTTTTATGAGGAAGAATATTTCAGACAAACATCTTTTGAACAAATGAGATGACACAAAGCCAAGGGCAGCACAATTCAGCCAAGATTAAATGTAGAGATAGAGTCAATAAAATGCCGAGAGATGAGGAAGCAGGATGCCCAATGGGTTGGCCATGTCTGTCATCTGCTGGCTGGATCAGTCTGCATGGTATGAGTCCTGAATGTCATGGTGTGATCCTACTGCAGACAAAGTTCAAGATGTCACAGGGGGACACTTGGGGACATTTTACATTAACTCATGACCACTTCAAACCTCCTCCCAGGAGTAAATACAGGCAACTCGTGCTATGTGCGCCTGAGACAATTCCATCTCATTCCCATCATGCAGAAGAACAGCATTTACAGCAGGACCATGATGAACACCTGACCGATGTGAGTATAGACAGAAATGCACAAGGGGGTGCAGTAACACCTCGAAGAGCAAGATGAGTGCTTTCTAGTGCTAAGTAGAATTAATGGGTGTCCCCACTCATTGCTACCATGATTACCAGAAGAAGGCTAGCTGTGAAAACTCCAGGTCATAGTGACTTGGTAGTGGGTTCTCACTCCCAGAAAATGAAGTGAGCCCAGAGTCCAAATTTACTGTGTGTGTGGTCTTTTTTTGGTGTGGGGGGGTGAGGTTACTCCAAGACTTTTTTGGGGTACTAATGGTACAAAGGAGTGCAACACAGGTAATTACCTTCTTTTGGAGATCTAAAGAATTTTTCCTATGCCGTGACCATGAAAAGGACATGAAACCTGAAGATCTTTGGGAGCTATGACCCTAACTATAGAGTTCCCAGGAAAGCACACACTCTGTGATGGAAGGGCATAGCTTAATGGTGCAGTGACTGAGGGGCAGGCAGAGAAAGGCCTGCAGAAGGGAAATCATAAAATGTGTCATGGGAGAGACTGGAGTGCTTGAAGGGCAGGCCCTACTAGGTATCAAGAAAGGCGCAGGGAAGCCAAAGTGGGGGCAAGGCAGTCATGCACTGTGGTGTAGCTGGGATGAGAGCTGATGAGGTAGAGCTGTCTGCCTGGATGCAGTGTCTAACCTCAAACTTCAAGTAACAGTTTCCCAAATGTAGGCAATACTCTAAAAATGTTCTGTGCTTTTTAAAAAGTTTTCTCCAGTGGACCTTGCTAAAGAACCTCAGTTGCATATCATCTGCCTAACAGGTTCGAGAATATTTCAGCCATCAATGTATGCATCACCTTCTTCCTTTCTCTGCACTGACCCAACACTCATCTCCTGAAGTACTGTGTGGTCTTCTATACCCAAGCTGTGCATTTTCAACCTTGTTGATAGGGGAAAATAGAAGCACAAATAAACTTCCAGAAAATACAACACACTCAATTGCAAAGGGTCAGCCAGTATTTTGCTTCTGAGCAGATGACAGGACAGCGTTCCCCAATGCAACCAATACCATCCCATCCATGGCTGAGTACTCAGTCAAGAAACTGCTCACTGGGCATTCCTAGGCCTTGCAATACAAACGTACCAGTCACTATCCTGCCGTTTGGTGGCTCTACTTTCCAAGCTGTTCCCAACTTCAGGCAAGACATCATTTCACACACCCATGGTGTCTGTGCCTTGTGGCTAGCTCTGTCCTGACCCCCACACTGAGGACATCCCTGTTTCATGCAAAGTGCTTCCACAGCCCTCGCTGCAGACTGCATGACCTCAGATAAAGGGCACAGGCTCAGAGGGTCCTCAGCTCAGATAGCCACCTACAGCCTGAGAAAACACAATATGAAACAACTCCCCTTGAACAGGGGTGGCAGACCTAGAGAACAGCAGAACCAGGCCTCCACCCGCATGAAGCCCACCATCACCAAGACATTCAGGTAACAGAATATTATTCACAAACTATAAGATACTGTTTTAAGAGATGGTTTAAAGCATTTTTTAAAAGTGATAAAAACTCTATGTAAACAGTATGACACTTTTTAAAAGACTGAGGATGTAGGAAATGAAGGGAATTCATGGAAATGAGTAATATAGTCACAGAAATAAAAGCACCAAGCAGCTGGATTTTATAGTCAGTTGATGTACACTAGGCAAAGGGCAGATTCATAAAGTGGAAGGCAAGGCTGAGAGGACTATACAGAATGAAGAAAGACTATGTGAGAGAAGACCAAATAAACATAGTGGAACAAAAAGGACTGATAAATGAGTAACTGGAAAAGAAAAGAAAGGAGGGATCTGGTAACAGGCAATCTTTGAAGAGCTAGTAGCTAATAATGTCTTAGAATTGATGTCAGCCAATTGAATCATCCATGGGAAGAGGCCCCCCAGAAACCACTACATGAATGTCTCATTCTCTTATCTTCCTAGGTATCCAAGGAACCTTCCAGAGCTACATTACCTGAGATCTTAAACATTCTGGTTGTACAGGTGACCCCAGAGTGTAGTCCTTTCCAAACACCAGGCATGTTTTGCTCTTTCTCCATATTTGTAATAGCACAGTGATAGTATTGATGATTTCAACTGATCGTTGGGTGCTGCTGACAACCTGTCTACAGGGCTTTAGGACTCAGCCCTGCTGGCTTCTCTGAAGCCATGCACCACTGGTTACCCATCCTCGTGACTGACAACCCCTGTGTACTCTATTAAACAGTAGGTAGGCGGAGAAAGAAGAAAAGTATTTAGTCTCAACTTACTATCTTTTTGTGGATGGTGGATGCCCCCCCCAATCCCAAGCAAGTGAAGACAATGATGTGTGAGTTCTATTCCTTCTATACCACGTAGCTGCCAAGTGCCCCAGGAGGTGCCCCAGAGGACTGTCTGCAATGGCCTGACTCGGGCAAAATTCTTACCAACTCACATTCCTTAGGATTTAGGACTTCCTGATTTTAAGTTGACATGGCTTTAGCAAGATGGAGAAAGTGCAAACCTGAGGGTTGTTAACATGTAACACTTAAAATTTAATGTCTATAACAGACAAATATATCCTCAATTACTGCAAGTAAGCTATTCCAAATTATACTTTAAGTCAATAGATTTGCATGCACTAAGAGTCTGTACGGGAATGCAAAATGTTCATAAGCTTCAACTGAACCCAACAAATCTAGGGCACACCTCCTAGGTGTGAAGAACTAATTTTGGTGCTTGTAAAGACAGTTTGTGCTTCATGAGATAGACAACTAGCAAACTATGCCCCTTTAACTTGGCTCACTCAAATAGGGACATCTACTCCCAGAGTGACTGGGAAATGTAAACCAAATAATGTCAATAAAACACATGGAAGTCAGTGACACTTAGTCTTGCTGCTTATGGATTACAGCATTTATTTGATATTCATTAGTGATTAAAGCAGGAAGTACTCATTCAAGCCCTTATTGATTTATGTCTAAAAGGCTATCAGATTTCTGAGATACAGGTGGTTGGTCACCCCACGGCCATTGAGACACAGCAGATATGGGATCAGGCCACACAGGTGGAGGAGGCCTGGGCCAGATGTCTAGGGCAGTATCTGTCTGTCTCCTTCCTCCAAGCTGCTGCACGGGGGAGGGCCTTGGGGATGCTGAATGTCTAATACAATAGCTTCTCTAACAATAAAACTTTTGTGCAAAAGTGTTCTGGAGTAAAATAAAACCTCTTCTTGGAAAAGAAGTCCCCAAATTATGAACACTAAACAATGTTCAGCCCCCATGAGAATCTGTGACCTGTTTGTCTTGCTTAAAGCATAAGGAGTTCCCAAAAATTATAAGCAAAATCTCTCAGCATCCACACAACCAAGATGTGATGAGATAGAAGCTTCTCCTGAAGGGTTTACTTCCCTACACTTTCTTTGAAAGCCCAAAAAACAATGGGAGGGGAGAGTAAGAACTATAAAGAGAAACATATTCTACCCTCAGTGAATCAAAGGACAGACACAAGCACAAAGCACAAACCACCAAGTGTTCTAGAACCCATGTCGTCAGGAATGGACACAGCAAGCCAGTGCCTACCTGCTGACCCCTGGGGGGAATCAGACCCCTATGGGAGAAGTGGCCTGGCATTGATGTGGCTGGTCATGAAAGATATTATGGATGTGGGAACAGGGCCACTGAATAAACCTCCACCTGTGAACATGGCTTCATACAGAGAGAAAAGAAGGCAGCAGATATAAGGCAGGAACACAAAAGGTCTGCTCAGAGCTATACCAACTTAACCATGAAAATCTGAGGAACGCAACCCCGCTGGGCAAAGAAAACCCATTTGGAGAAAGTGTATTCCAGACCAAAAGCTTGGATTGAATGTGCACCTGCCCCAGCATTACCCTCAACCCTATCCTTCAACAAATAACTCACCATATTAAAAAAAATGACTAAAATCACAAAGTAACCAGCACAGGAACCAGGCACAGAAATACGGATGGAGACGGAGGGAGGGAAGAGTGAGCAGATGGAGATGGGTGAGGAAATATTCATAAGGAAATAGGTGAAGAGTCTTTTCAGTAAAATATCCCCCATAGTCTCTGTTAGTTTCCTATGACTGCTATCACAAAATCACTACAAACGTGGTAGCTTAAAACAACAGAAATGTCCTACAGCACTGGAGGTCAGAAGTCTGAAATGGGTCTCACTGGGTTAAAATCAAAGTATTGTAAGGCTGCCTTCAGGAGGCTCCAGGGAGAATCTGCTCCCCATCTCTTCCAGTTTCTAGAGGCTACCCCTATTATTTGGCTTGTGGTCTCCTTCCAGGAACTACATCACGCAACCACTGTTTCGTCCTTACATCTCATTCTCTGACTCTGACCCCCCCCCCCTTCCTTACTTGAAATTGCAGCAAGCCCACCTGGATAATTCAGCATAAAATCCCCATCTCAAGACTCTTAATCACACTGGCAAGGTCCCTTTGGCCACATGAAACAACATATTCACAGGTTCTGGGGACTAGCATGTGAACATCTTTGGGGGGGTCCCTATTTTGCCTAGGTACCTAGAAGAATCTTTTTCCTTGCCTCTTCCAGCATCTAGAGGCCATCCCTTGCCTAAAACAACATCAGGACAAGTATTTCTCACAATGACACCTCTCTGGCTCTCCTTCTTCCACATTTAAGGGCCCTTCCAATTACACTAGCCCTCCCAGTAATCCAGGATAAATTCTGATTAGCAACATGAATTCAATATATAACTTTATTTTTTCTCAATTCCTTATTTTTTAAAGATTTTAATTTTTATTTTGAGAGAGAGAGAGAGAGAGAGTGCAAACACACAAATGGGGAAGGGGCAAAGAGAGAGAGAGAGAGAGAGAGAGAGAGAGAGAGAGAGAGAGAATCCCAAGCAGGCTCCACACTGCCTGCACAGTTGGACACTTAACTGATTGAGCCACCAGGCACCCCTCTTTTTTCTCAATTCCAATTCTCCTCTTCTATGTAAAGTGACACACTGACAAACTCTGGGGATCAGGAGAATAAATATCAACATTTTTGATGAACCATTATCCTACCTACCACACTTTACTAAAAAATTTAAAAAATCAAAGACAGAAACAGTAGCAGAGCTTGGGGGACAAATGGAGAAATAAAAAATAAAATAAATGGGGTATGGATGAAAACTACACTAGAACCAATCGAATAACATAATGAAAATAATCAGCCAAAGAGACAACAAATGAAATTGGAAAGGATATGAAATATCAAGTTAATTTAAGAGATGACAGATAAGACGCAGAAGAAATAGTACTTATATAATTAACATTTTTGAATTATTAACAGGAGAAGGTCAATGGTAGAATAAAATAAAACTTCTGAAATAAAGTGTCTTGTCTCTGTTAATTGAAAGCATATACTGTGTTTGTTTAAAAGAAAGTGATACAGCAAGATCAGCATCCAGAAACACCCTGGCGAAATTATTGAACTAAAAGAATCTTACAAACAACTAGGCCGAAAACAGGTTGAGTTCAAATTTCTCCATGATAATGCTTGGTGCTAAAGGACAGAAGAAATATTTCTATATAGATTTAGAGGACTAGTGTAACTCAAGGATTTTATATTCACATGTAATTTCAAGAGCACTCTTTTTTTTCATTTCCAAGAGATATTTTGAAACTTGCAAGAATTCTGCAGGTGGGTGTCATGAGCCATGTAGGAAGGAAACAGGAGACCAAAACAAACTCTATAATGAACTTTAGATAATTGAAAGAGAAATGGAAAGAAAGCCCTTGAGAATTCCTCCAGAATTATTGATAAAAGCATGGATACAGGGTGATCCTAGAATCCATTTAAAATCTTGCACTAAGATCAAGTAAGCACTCAGTGCTAACTGAGGTTACCTGGGAGAGGGCAAATAGTGTGCATCTTGGCAATTCTAGCATAAACCACGTAGGGGGAGTGAGGTCGGGGCAGGCCTGAAGGAAGTGTGGCCATGCAATTTAGTCATCTTTCAAAATGGTAGGGAGTTGATATCAACTGTAAACACAAGGTAGCTGGGGCACCTGGGTGGCTCAGTCGGTTAAGCATCTGACTCTTGATTTCTATTCAGGTCATGATCTCGTGGTTTGTTTGAGCCCCACATCAAGCTCTGTGCTGATGCGAAGAGCTTGCTTGGGATTCTCTCTCTCCCTCTCTCTCTCTGCCCCTCCCCTGCTCACACACTCGCTCTCTCACTCTCTGAAAATAAATAAAAACATTAAAAAAAATTAAACATAAGGTAGCTAGCAAACCTGTATTTGAATGAGGCTATAGC
The DNA here is from genome assembly GCA_030068075.1 of Paguma larvata. Lineage (NCBI taxonomy): Eukaryota > Metazoa > Chordata > Mammalia > Carnivora > Viverridae > Paguma > Paguma larvata. Next base: position 120,343,769 of record CM057827.1, on the reverse strand, counting down.
TGCTCCCCAAATCCACATCCTCTTCTTCCCCCCATATGGCATGTGCTGAGTGGTCCCTCCTACTGGAACGACCACCTGGGATGGCCAATGAATAATCTGGGGGTATGTCGGTAATCATAGGCTCATCTACCCAAAACGGGAAAGAGAAATCTCATACTCTATGAAATATGATATTTGGTTTAAATTCAGTAAATTCTTCATTATTAAACAAAAATAAATTTAAATGAGTGCTTTTTATTTATTTTCCTTTAAAAAATTTTTTTATTGTCAAATTGGTTTCCATACAACACCCAGTGCTCATCCCAACCTGTGCCCTGCTCAATGCCCGTCAACCATTCTCCCCCCTCCTATACACCTTTCAACCCTCGGTTTGTTCTTAGTATTTAAGAGTTTCTTATGTTTTGTCTCCCTCCCTCTCTGTCTTTTTTCCTTCCCTCTTCTTCTCCCCCATGGTTTTCTGTTAAGTCTCGCAAAGTCCACCTATGCATGGAAACATATGGTATCTGTCTTTCTCTGACTGTTGTTGGGAATGCAAACTGGTACAGCCGCTCTGGAGAACTGTGTAGAGGTTCCTCAAAAAACTGAAAATAGAACTACCCTATGACCCAGCAATAGCACTGCTAGGAATCTACCCAAGAGATACAGGAGTGCTGATGCATAGGGGCATGTGTACCCCGATGTTTATAGCAGCACTTTCAACAATAGCCAAATCATGGAAAAAGACTAAGTGTCCATCAACTGATGAATGGATAAAGAAGATGCTGGTACATATATACAATGGAACACTACGCAGCAATGAGAAAGAATGAAATCTGGCCATGTGTGGCAAAATGAGTGCTTTTTAAATAGCATATATGTATAGACTAAAAATGTAACAATCTCCAATATGATCAAGTGAGAAAAAAGGAGAATGGAGACCAATGGGTACTGTATGATCCTATGTGTTTAAATATGAAAAAAAAAAACATTCATGTACTTAGATATTTACAGAATATTTCTAGAAGGATATACAGGAGTAATTAACATTGGTGCCTCCTGAGAGAGAGATTGGGGTCTGGGACCAGAAAATAACACATTTTACTACATATTCTTCTTTTGTTTGAATTCTTTTAACTTGTGCAAATACCAGGTTTTTCATTAAAAAAAACAATGAATTAGTAAAGGAAAAATAAAAGAGCAAAAATAGCATGGGTCTATTTTTATGGCATAATACCCAGTCCTCCACCTCTCTGTATGTACAGGAAGCATGGTGAAACTGGGGGCAGACTGGGGAAGTTCTGCATTAGTTATCTTTCTAGAGTTCAGTATTTCTTAAGGAACATGTTTTATAAGTTTCCCAAAAAGAGATGGTTATGTTCAAAACACCAAGAGCAAAGTGGAGCTCACTCAGGGCTGCCTTCTCAACTTGCCCTTCCCCCTACATACTAATTAAGTTCACTGATAGTCTGTTTAAAAATTAATATCAGCAATGCACACTGAACAAAGGTACGATCCTTTGGTGTGCTCCCTAACAGGAAAGCACACAAGTGAATTCTAATGGCCTAGATTGCCCTTTCTGGGTCCAGGCTGTTTTCAGTCCTGAGCCACCTGTGAGCTCATGAAGATGCTTGCCAGATTTCTCCATAACTCCTGGACAAGTCCTTCCCTTTCCCAGCGGACCTCTAATAGTTGACAGCAAGCACCTGACATCCGGCCTCTGCAGTCCTTGCAACAACCCGGCGAGGTACCCCAGCTCACTGTCATGCCAAGAGGAGGACACAGAGGCTCAGGGTAGTAAGGATCCTCACCAAGGTTCCTAAGATTCCCAGTGATGGGACCCACTCTCTCCAACTCCACTGGAAAGGAATTAATGCCCAGGTGGCTTAGATTCAATCTTGATGGAAGAGGGGCTGGGAGAGAAGCCATAGGGAGCCAAAAGGTTCCTTGGACCTTTCGTCACCTGTGAGGCGAGTGTCACCTGTGGGGACCCTGAGGCTGGGAGAGGACATGAGTCAGCCAGGGACTCATTGCAGTGGGGAGCACCAACAAATATAGATCCCAATATGTCCAGGCCTAAAGCACAGCTTCTCCTAGACTTGGGCCCCCAGGGCTTGCGTTGTCTCACCCAAGCCAGCTTGGGTACTCAGGGACTCCTCTGGGGACACTCAGATGCCCACATCCTCCTGTGTGGACACTCTGGGAAGCAGAGTATGCTGAGGATGCAGGATCCCACAGGAGTAACTGGAGAGCAAGTGCAAGGCCATTGAGCAGTCAGGGCAGGGGGTAACATGGACCCACTCTATTCAATGCCCTGAGCATGGGGGGGTCCATCTGACTGACACTCATGGGGCTGGCCCGGGCCCAGTGTCTGTAAACTCTCAGGGTGAGCAGAGGGGTAAAAAAACAGGCTCCTCAAATTTCATCAGCCCAGGGATTTGGGGAAAACAGTAATCCGTGGGGAGGGTATGGGATGGCCTCAGAATGGAGTGGCAGCCTCACACCTACCTGATCCCTGGAGAAATGACCTGCGACCTGCTTTTAGCCCATAAGTCTAACAGCTCCAGCAGCAAACATCTGAGGGACATTCTCTATGAGCCACTGGGAGTCATGTGATCACAACAACAGCATTAAAAAAAAAAAAGCACTTCTTATGTTTGTACAGTCTTACACAACTTACAGAGTACAGCCTATCATGCAGATGAAGAAACTAAAGCTGGGTCTGAAGGGCTCTGGATCCCAGAGAACATGCCTCAGCTGTGGAGCCCTGTGGCCCTTGCCTGTGCTCTCTCAAAGTGGTGCCTTCATGTGTGGCCTCCCCACCACCCTGGTAGCTGTCCAAAGATGGTGCAGGGTCCCAGTTTTCCTTCTGTCGCCCATGCTTAGCTCAGCCTGCACTCCAGGCCCTTGATGGAGTTCCCCTGGAGCAGTCAGGTGTCCATTCCAGAAATGCTTTCTCATGTCCTTCCCTGCTGGTCATGGAATGCCACCAAAAATCTACGACAAAAGGTCACTCCCTGGTTCCTGGACAACATGAAGAACTGATGGGTAGGACCATCAGGAACCTGGGGGTCTGCCCCACAGCAGGCCTGGCAGCTGTGTGAATTGTCCCATCACATCAAGGAGCATGTGGCCAACATGCCCTCCTAATAAGAAAATGTGCCTGCCTCCCCTCCTCCCTGTTAGGAAGAGTGTAACATGGAGAGCACACACTTTATGCTCTGGGGGTGTGGATTTGATTCCCGACTGCGCCGCCACACCTTAAACCCTTGACTTTCCCCTGCCTGGTACTGGGCGTGTCTGTACCACAGAGGGTTAATAGTAGATTGTGTTCTTTTCCTTAGTAATGCCTACCCTTAGCTCCCTCCTGGGTGCCACACCTGGGCTCTAGAGTGCTCAGCCAATGCACCCAGAGTATGGGACAGGGAGGAAGGGCCACAGACTTCCCATTCTGATAAAGGGCCTTCCTGCTGAGACAGCAGAATTTAACTGTGAGCCCTCACTTTGTCATCATGGATACAGCAGTTCAATTCCTTCTTGGGCAACTTTTGCAGGAGAAAGAACACTGAAAGGGAACAATGACAGAAAAAGCTAATAACTTAAAAGAAAAATTTCCCAGCAGTACTTTATCCAGAAGCATCATTTCCTCTCAATACCTTGGGGACAGACCTGCACATCACAGTGTGATGGCTGTGTTCTGTTACTGCCAGTCGGGTCAATCTTACTCTTTTGCCGAACTGAAATAACATTAAGGCAGGTGATAAGGAATCTTGCTCATCAGCAGACAGTTGAGGTCCGAGGGCCCTGGTTGTTCCACAGGGACCCTTTAGAGCAGGGAGATGAGCTCATCAGGGAGGTATAAGCAGGTAGCAAGAGGACAGAGAGCAGGAGTGGACAGCATAGTCACTGACCCCGAGTCTTCAGGATGTGGAGGGAGGCCCAAAGAAAGAGTTAGCCTTGAGGTTCCATGCCCCTTGCTCTGCAGCATGGATGGCATAGAACACTTCACTCTTCTCAACTCCTCCGCAACCCCAGGAGGGGAAAAGCAAGGTCTGGGGGATATCTTTTAAACTTTTAGAGTATAATAATTTGTCTTATCAAACAGATGTAACTAATATTCCCTAAGACTGCACAGAGTGTATGTGATATATATAATGGAAAATATGAAATCATAACTCCTCTCAGAATGTACCCTCTGCTGAATGACAAGCAGGTCCCATTACAGCGAATCAGTAAAAAAATCTGGGCGTTGTTTATTTTGCATACTACCAAACTGGAAGCTAATGTTAGAAAATGTTTCAAATTTTACATGAGCCACATTCTCAACTACAATACTTTTGAACTCATGGGAGCTAAGCAGTTCTAGAAAGAATAATTAAATGTCTAATTTTAATTCCCACAGGACTATTAAATGCATTTAACAAACACAAATTGAGAACCTACTCTGAACAAGGCAACTCAGAGATGTAGGCCCTTATTACATCAAGGCCTAATGCACAACCCTCTCCTCCATGAACTTGCTGGTCAGAAGGAGGACTCTTGTCCACACAACTCATTTCTACACATACACACTTGTTAAAATGCTCTGTATTCTCCTCCACCTGATAAATGGATACATATATTTCAAAAAGACATCCGACTTTTCCTATCTGTTCTCTCAGAGCAATGAGTAGGGTTTTCTTGGACTTGATTAGTCAGCACTTAGAACTAGGGAGTTATTTTGCACAGAATCATGGAGCTAATGGGATACCAGAGGTCAGGCAGCTAGATTTCTTCATTTTACAAGTGAAATTAAGGAATGTGGTGGCTAGAGCAAGAAGGGGTCCATCTCTGAGCTGGGAGTTCTCTCCCCAGCAGACCGGGCCTATCCTTCACAAAGGCAGGTGGCAGGCCACACACAGACACTCACTCATATCCACGTTTATAGCCTGGCCATCCAGTCACTCCGCAGGGATGGAAGGAGTCTAATTTAAATGCAACTATACACTAATCTTCTACTAATAAGCCCCGAATGTTAAGCAGTGGTATTACTCTTCCATGTCGACCCCTCCCGAGGTGGGTCCTGAAGCTTTAAATGCCCTTTTTGATGATTCACTTCTGAATACACTGCCTGACAGACTGTTCACAGGATAAGTCAATTCGTTTTAATTTTATTATTGAAGTATAGTTGACATGCAATGCTATATTAGTTTCAGGTGTACAACATAGTGATTTGACAATTCTATACATTACTCAGTGGTCACCACAGTGAGTGTAGCCATCATCTGCCACCATACAATGTTATTACAATATTATTGACTATGTTCCCTATGCTGTACTCTTCATCTCCATGACTTATTTATTTTCTAAGTGGAAGTATGTGCCTCTTAATCCCCTTCCCTTGTTTTGCCCATTTCCCAGCCCCCCAGGGATAAGTCAATTTTTGTAGAAGAAATCTAAGGAAACCCTGTCTACCTCATCCAGGTGCAGGCAGAAGATCCTGAGGAGATGCCCAGGCTGACAATACATGCCACACCTGACAACCTGGAGTCAACGGGACACTTCCAACCAAGTGGACCTCAGGACTTTAGTTCCCAATCAGCACCTCAGACAAGATAGACTTTACAAACAGAATAATCAAGAGATGTGTATGTGAACTGCAACCCATCCCTCCACTTCCATGCCCCAAATTCTCCAAAGGTCCAGTCTGGCTTCTCAATTTGCCTACCAATAATTGCACATCCCTGGTGCCAAGTTAAATAGTGACAGAGCTTTCACTCAACCTAATAAGTGCCAGGTCTTGCAAAGGAGCCACTTCTTTCTACATTGGCCTGTATCATCCCTGAAGTGGCACAGAAACCTCTGTACCCTTCTTCACCATTGTCAATGCCAAAGATGAGGGATACTCCATGGTCTCAGAACCTGAAGATTTGTTCTGAGAGTGCCACCAGGTCCTATAAGAGAGCGGTTTCAGGGTGGGGAGAGTGGTATAGACACTGATCTGGCCACACACTCCCGCCAGGGGTAAATGCCAGGACCAGCCACGCTGGCAAGATCTCAGGTCACAGTCAGTGCCTCTCACTAACACTGACTGGCACAACTCCACCTTGGGAATGCTTTTCTTTTCCTTTCCCCCATCCCCAAGTTGTTCATGCAAACGACTAATCTTTCATCAATTCCAAGAGCAAGAAAATGTGTTTTGTAATCATTCAATGAGCCCTTGGGGGCTCAACAACACCCAAGATATAGGAGACAAAGTCCAATTTGGAGGAAGTTTGTGATTTATTTGGATTTAGAGGAATTCCCTTTAGTATTTTTAACAGAGCTGGCTCACAATTCTAAATAAACTGTAAGAATCACTAAGTCATAAGAGGGCATCTATCCTTCTTACCGAGGCCTCCTTCTTCCTCTACCAAAAACACAAAGCAAGTTCAACCAAGTGATGCCTTGAGTTACAAGTACAAATTGTAAATCCATCAACTGACAAGAGAGAGAAACCGGGCTAGTGGTGAGTGAGGCAGACATATTCCATCTCCCGATTCCTTTTATTGGAACAATTGATGGCTCCTTAGGATTTAAGAACTCACTGCATACACTCCCACCTACTTCTGCCCCAAAGCCTGCAGAATGTGTAGAGCAGATATTCTCCCTTAGGGGGCGGCCTGGGGCTGTGCCCAAGGTCACATAGCTGGTCACCCTGTCCAAGTAAGAGTTGGCAACTTGTACCACTTATTTTTACTGCTCAGTGGTGATTCCTTCAAGAGTCAGCATGATGTAATTTAAAAGACTGGCAAGACGGAGCTGAAATCAAGTGTCAGATGCTTAACTAACTAAGCCACCCAGGTGCCCCAACTCTAACTTACTTTAAAAAGTAAAACAAACAAAGAAAACAAAAGCGAAACAAACAAACAAACAAAAAAAAAAAGACTGGCAAAAAAAATATTCCAACTCATCTGTTGTAAAAAGAAAAAGTTAACTATGTATACCTTGGATGTAGGAAGACCTTTGTTTAAAAGGCTGGAATATTACACATGCAGATGCATTGCCCATACTTCAGCAATATACATTTTTTTCTGAAATTCAAATCATCACTACAGAAACTGTGGGGAAATGGATAATCACCGTGGCCTCTGGACTCTCAAGATAAAAGGGTACAATTCATCTTGGGGTTGGGGGTGGGCTGCAGAACAAGGGACACATCATGTCCCAGGACACGGGGCATTGTGTAGTCTCTTCCTCGACAGGGGCATGCAGGCCAACCCTGAGCTTACTTTAAGAACCAGGATAGCCCCATGTGATGGACAATTCCTAAAATGGAAGCACAGAGACGACTGAGGTAAATCATGGTTGTCAGCCCCAAGGGCAGCAGATCAAGGTCTTCTCAGAGGCAGCAAGGCTCAACCTGGCAGGGACAGGACCTGGGACAGTATCTGCTTCGGTTCCAAACATCTGCCTTCTCTAGGTCCAACTCCCAAGCTCTTGTCTCAATAACTGAGAAACTTCATCTAATCTCACCAAGGGGTGGGTAGGTGGTTTATTCACACCAATCATTAGTGCCATGTGAAACTGCAGTGACTTAATAAAACATCTGAATGAAACACGGAACAGAAAAGGAAATTAATTGCAAAGGTCTCATTTTATATTTCATGAAAGTCAATACCACATCTTATGCATAGTCATTCAGACATCAAATTTCCATTATATTTATAAGGAAAACTATGTAAGAATAAACTGGGTTTAATTAGAAAATACTTCCCTGGGAGGAGACTCAAAATTATTCACACCTAGAAAATGAGTTTACTTTAGACTTATCTGCTGAAACCAAGAGAAATGCATTTAGAATTTGCATTGGCATCAATGTGCATTTGACTTCTCAGAATATGTGTTGGTGGGCAGTGCAAATCTGTAATAGCAAGGACTGGGGTTTCATGGAATAAAGTGATTTTACTAGATGAGGCCTTGGAGACACAAAGCTAGCTCTCTCCTTTTCCCACAAGGATCCTAGCGCATTGACCACACTGTGCCTTGTCCAAGGTGGTCATCTGTGGCTGATGCAGGAGGAAATTCAGGCTCTTTATCCCTCCACCCCACTTTCTAAGTCAAGAGATATAATGCACAAACCAGCCAGCTAAACACACTACCACAACACAGGCAGGTAATAAGGCTATATCCAGACTATCTCTCAATTTCAGAATTTAAAGACTTATTTTCAACTCACTTTTCCAGCCCACTACTATGAACAATAAAGAACTCTTTCCCCAAAGTGTGGCAAAAGTGGCTCCTACCTTGCCTGCTCTGTTTCATCTGTGTTAAGGCTATCTTATTCCTGGTTTGATATAAAGACTATCTGGGATACAGCAGACTAACCAAGGGCAAATAAAACTCGACCTTCAACTTTCAGAGGTAAAATATTTTCAAATTAGCTTTATTATCAATAGGAACCAGCATGTTTTATTTCCACTTAAATGCCTATGGATCCTGAGATCCCTGAGAACCCTGAGGTTCCCTTTGAGCAGGATGTTCTGTGGTCATCCTCAGGGACAGACTTCTTCTAAAAGGATGAGGGGTCACTTGTTATTTTATCTAGGGGCACATCCTCCTGTATCCACTTATAGTGCTCCAAGCAAAGACCCTAACCCTAACCCTAACCCTAACCCTTCAGCACAAAGCTGAAAAACAAATCATTCTCACTTGCCCCTTTGAAATCAATCATTTTTACACGCATTTTTGATGGAACAAAATGTATAAAGAAATATCCAGTCATAGCATTTGGATAGTTCTCTAGTAGAAAGTTTATTCCCTTCAAGGCATTACTGTTTCTCTTTTGCACGTGGGCTCCATGAGGAACCTGGGGAAGAGAGAAGAGTCTTTGGTTCTCGTTATCACTCTAGACACTGCAGTGATCACAAGCCTTGGGAAACACCCATCCCGGCTGAGCAAGATGACCCTCCATGCAGCAGCTCAGCTCCTCCAAAGAGAAGCCTCCCAGAGAACTTGCTGATCAACAACCTGCACATATTAAAGTCAGATTAAGCACATTTAGGCAAAAAGCATAGTTGCCTCTTCTGTTTTCATTTTCTATGGGAAAAGAAATATACAGTTTATAAACATTTGCTTTATTCCATCATAGAAACCCTGAGGCCAATAACCCTGGTAAGGCAGGCAAATAAAGCCTTTGGGAGGTGCCACAGACACAGAGTCCTAGGGTTTAAGTCAATAGGAGTCAAACCCAAGAGGAAACTTGACAGGGGACTGGTGGCATTTTCACTGGCTGTCATGGCTGGCAGTCACATTCTCACAAGGACTACAATGCATGCTAGCAGTTCTAGAAGGCCAGCAGCTCCTCCCGAAGCCAACAGTCTCCTTTCTGCGGACGGGGAAGGCACCGAATCTTCAGACTTGAACCAACTGCCACTCTCCAAAGACCAGAAGCACTTCAAGTTACAGCAATCTCTCTGCCTCTTTGAGGGAGGCTTGTGTTTTAGAAGCCACAACCTCTGGCTATTCAAGTAATTTGCCCATTCCTTCCTTCAGTCTCCATCCCTTAGGCGACAGGCGCACACTCACGTGCACACACGCACACACACACCCCCCAACCTGGTCATCCCAGATCTTCTCCCAAGGTGGCTCAGGTAGAGGCCTGCCAACCTGCGTTTAGCACGCCCCCTGCTGGTCCTGCAGGAGCTGACTCAGCCTTTATTCTGAGGGCCTAAGACAGGAGTAAATGACCTTAAGATCCAAAGAGAGTAAAAAGAAAAGCAAGGCAATTTTGGTTTCTTAGAAACGGAACACATGATACTCTAAGCATACAAATGGGATGAAGAGGCTTTAAAGTGCTTGATTTTGAGATGTTTTAATAAATAAGTGACATATACCTAATGATTGAATGGAAACACATTTGTATTTTTCCAAATACTGTGGTAAGTTAAATTAAAAAAAAAACATGGTAAATATTTTCACAGGTCTACAGGTTTAAAAAAATGCATACATGGACAGAATGGTTTCACAGTCTCAATTCCTAAAGAGTTCATAGCCCAGAGCCTTAAAAAAAAAAAAAAGTTCATACTATTCCATGTATTACTGGGAATACATCAATTATAGAAAAATCTCAGCCATGACCAAAGAGGTCAAGTTCTAAAGCAGATACATGCATTGGGACCAAAGTCACCTAAAAATCGGAGACAATTCTGCTACATTCCTGTCTCATCCGGCCTTGCCACTGTGAATACATTTGGCAACTCCAAAAGGCAAGAGGCCATGGACACATTGCTTGCTTCAGTGAATCCTGCTTCTGCCCTCCTCCACAAGGTGAGAATAGATAGTTCAGCTTCTTGACAATTCCACTGCTAGCCCCCACCAAGGCTAAGGGCCTTAGCAGTCATTCCTAAGGGAACATCTGGCACATAAGATCCAGGCTGAGACCCACACCTGGCAAGATTCCATGAAGCAATGGGTTCCCTCCATCGCTACCCTGAACATCACCCTAAAGTAAACCACTGCTTCCCGATTTCCTTCACTCGAATCCAGAGCTTCACATTCCTGATCAGACTCAAACTTTTACATGGCATATGGTATTAAATTCTTTACAGATTCAATATGATCCCACTAATAATTTAAGGCATGCTTATTTTAAGCAATTAGGGGTAGTCGTTAATTATTAAATACAAAAATGTCAATACTTTTGTCCCTTATTGAATATCCTTTCGATATGATAGTCTTAAGTAGATATGCAGACTGTCTTGGGAACTTGCTTACTTTTGTTACCATAATAACCAGTACTAATGGAACACACACACACACACACACACACACACACACACACACATGAATGCTGGCCTACTGTTTGCATTTAGGGGGGAAATTCCTGCAAAATTTGGTGTGCTGGGCAGGTAGATATCCAGCCTCTACATTCTCTTCACCCTCCCTGGTGCTGAACTGGCCTTGGAGGCTGGTGGGACACATGGCTGCTATAGTAAGAAAATGAAAGGCACAGAGGACCCTACAGAAGCTGCCACTCCTTTCCCCAGGGCAGGCTGCTCCCAGACCCATCCTGGAGGGTGTGGGGGTTGTTGAAGGAAGGAAACCTACAGATTCTCCTGAAGCAATCAAGGCCTATAAAAATTTAGGCCACAATGTCCATCTTTTCCTGGACACATCATCTGCCACATCAAATATATCTTTAATTTTTTTTTTCATCCCACAGCTCACTTTCATTTACAGAGACAAGGCAAGGCAATAAGCATGTAAGTGTCATGCATGACACTTTCCCATGGATCCTTGTGGTGTGGATGAAGCGATTCCCAGATCCACCGGGATCTAACAAGTTTCCTTTCAGTTACTCTCAAATCTATTGATTCTCAGACCAATAAATAAAAATAAAACCCGTTTTCATTTCTGTAATCCTGTTGAGTTTAGAGAGCAAAGGCAAATCCATTTTATTACAAAGATTCTCAAAGGGCTGCAATAGCTGCACCGGGAGGAGGGTACACTTGAGCGGTTGTGTCCAATGAAGGAAAGTTTTTGTTAATGATGACATCACTGACATTTCTCAAATTTAAAGGAGCACTTAAAGCACAGCAGAGGCAATTTTTCCCCCTCCAGTGAGAAGATACTAGGGAAGGCCTCAGGGGTTCACAGCCAAATTGCATTAACGGTTCCCCTGCTGTCCAGCCAGACCCAGAGGAGCAAGCGAGAGAGCGGTGCTCGGGGCCACAGTGGCCCACGCAGCCACAGCCCGGGCACCCGGCTAGCGGCCTCACGCGCTGCCCCCGGGGCCCGCCGTGCCTGAGAGTCTGCCGGTGCCGCGGGACCCCCGGCGCGCCCACACGGACTGAGGGGCCGGTCCCCCCACGCCTGTCATCACGTTCCAGTGCAGAGAGCGAAGGGGACCCGGAGGAGACGCCGGCCCCGACCCATCCCGAGCGCCGCGCCCTGCTAAGGAGACGCGCGTCGGGCCGGAGCCGGCGCCCGCGAGGTCCAGAGAGGAGCCCGCAATGCAGAGCGCCTCGAGCCTTGCGCGGGGCCCGCGACCCCCGCGCCCCCTGTGCCTTTGCGCCTTGGCCCCAGGGTCGCCCCCTGTGCTTGCGCCCACCGGCCTCTCCGCGAAGCGCGGAGGGACCCGACGCTCGCGCTCCAACAGCGCACCTGCCTCGTCCGCGGCCCCGGCCCCGCCGCCGCCAGCAGCACCGCGGCCAGCGCCGTCTCACCTGCCGCGCCGCTCCGCTCCGCCAGCCTGCAGCGCCGCAGTCGCCGCTACCCGACTTCCATTTTCTCTTGCTTTAAAGGAAAATCAGATCAGCTGTTTTGCTCGCTCTCCGGCTCCGCGGTCCCCTCCCCAGCTGCCGCTCGCGGTCCCGGGGGCCTCTCCTCCCCCGCCTTCTCCCGCGCTCTGCTCCGCCCCTCGCGCCCCTCCGCTCCGCCCGCGGCCGCGCGCAATGCCCGCCTCCCGGCTCCGCCCGCAGTCGGCCGGCGCGCGCCCTGCCCTGACGTCACCGGCCGCAGCCGCGCCCCGCCCCCGCCTCTCGTGGACGAGCGCACGCCGCGCCCCGCCCCCGCCCCGCGGGCGCAGTCTTCGGAGCGCGCGTGCTCGCGGCCACTATCCGCGCCGCGGGCGAGACATTCCGGGGCGGTGCACGCTTTCCCCTCGCCGGTGTGGTCGCCTTTTGCGGTGTCCCTTGGCACCCTGGGGACTGTAGGAAGAGCTACTTAAATAGCCTGCCTTTGCCTTCCCTGGCCTCGCAGTGTGTGCGTCCACCTTTCTCATTTCTGACCCCCTGCTCCCTCTGGCCAAACTTTCTCTCACCCATCCTGTCTCGGCTCCTTTTCCAAGCCCTGCTTGGGGGTCAATGCATCACTCTAATGCGAAGTTACTTCTTTTGCCTCTTAAACTAGTGTTCTGACCTTCCCCATTTCTTGCCTTCATCTTAATACTTCTTGCAACCACTTCGAATTGTTCCTGTCACTGATACTAAGGCCTTCCCACTGCTTTCTGTTCACTTTCACAGCCCTCTCTGGGTATAATCACCCCCCCCTTTCAACTAGTGCGTTCTATTACAGGTTAGTACCATCCTCATGTGTTTCTTGACAACTGTGATTTTACTCTTACTTTAGAACTTCTTGCTTAGTTTTAAACATTATATATATGTTTAATAATGTTTAGTGATTTATTTCACTTTTTGAATTAATATACAGTAAAATTGACATTTTTGGGAAGGAGGGGTTTAAAACACTATTTTGGATTATTGTAGCCACTGGCACAATTAGGATATATCACCTAAAGAATTTTCTTGCCCTTTTATAGCCACACCCTCCCCAACCCCTAATATGCAACCATTGACATAGTTTTGCCTACGTAGCTGTAGTGTTACATTTTCGAGAATGTTATGTACATGGAATTGCCATATATGACATTTTTATCTGACTTTATACAGTCACCATTATGCTTTTGAGATTCACCCATTTTGTATATATCAATAATTCTTTTTATTGTTGGATTCTATCCCATTATTTGTACCACATTTTGTTTTTTCATCCATTGAAAGATATTTGGGTGATTTCCAGCTTTGGGAAGTTGTGAATAGATATTCTCCAAACAGTTGCATGCAGAGTTTTGAATGGACAAAAGTTTTCAAATTAGTTGGGTAAATACCTTGGAGTGCTAATGGAAAACTGGTTCAACACTATAGTAATCCTACAGTGTTCTAGAGTGTGTATACTTTCTTCATAACCACCAGCAGGGTATGAGTCTCACTTTCCTACATCCTTGCTTGATATTTGATATGTATATGTGTGTAATTTCTACTGCACATATATATGTATATATGCATACATGGCATTCTTACAGTTGTGGAGAGGTATTTCAGTGTCATATTAACTTTCAATTCTCTAGTAAAAATAATGTTGAGCATCTTTTCATTTGCTCACTTGCTAGCTATATATCTTCGTGAGGTGTCTGTTCATATCTTTTGCCTATTTTTAAGTTGGCTTTTTTATTTCTTATTATTGAGTTTTAAGCGTGTTTTATATATTTTGGAAAGAAGTGCTTTACATGATATGTGTTATACAAATATTTTCTGCTAGTGTGAGCCTTATTTTTTGATTCTCTTTACAGTGCCTTTTGCAGAGTAGAAGTTTTTAATTTTAATAAAAGTCTAACAGCATTTTTTTCTTTCAGAAATCATACTTTTACTATTCCGTCTAAAAACATTACCAAATGCAAGGTCACATAGATTTAAGTCTGTTTTCTTCTTGAAGTTTTATAATTTTACATTTTAGATTTAGGTGTATGAGCTGTTTTGAATTTTTGTGAAGGTATAAGGTCTGTGTCAACATTGTTATTATTATTATTTTTGCATGTGGATAGTTAGTTGCTCTAGCATCATTTGGTTAAAAAAACTGTCATTTTCTGCATTACCTTTGCTGCTTCGTCAAAGATAGCTGACTATGTTCGTGTTGGTATATTCTATTGCATTGATCCATATATCTATTATTTGACCAGTATCAACACTCTGTCTTGATTATTATACCTTTAGTGAGTCTTGAAGTTGGGTAGTGTCATACTTCTGATTTTGTTCTTCTGCATTATGTTGGCTATTCTTGCTATTTTTTTAAATAATTTTTTTAATGTTTATGGTTTTTCTCTTCTTTTTTCCCCTATGTGCATTTGTTTTGTTTCTTAAATTCCACATGTGAGTGAAACCATATGATATTTGTCTTTCTCTGGCTGATTTCACTTAGCATAATACTCTCTAGCTCCATCCACATCATTGCAAATGACAAGGTTTAATTATTCTTTATGGCAGAGTAATATTCCTTACACCATACACAAAAATAAATTCAAAATGGATTAAAGACCTAAATGTGAGACAGGAAACCATTAAAATCCTCAAGGAGAACACAGGCAGGAACCTATTTGGCATCAGATGCAGCAACTTCTTACTGGAGATTTCTCCTAAGACGATATGGGAAAAAAGCAAAAATAAACTTTTGGGACTTCATCAAAATAAAAACTTCTGGACAGTGGAGGAAACAGTTAACAAAACTAAAAGGCAGCCTATAGAATGGGAGAATATATTTGCAAATAATATATCTGATAAAGGGTTAGTGTTCAAAATACATAAACAGCTTATAAAATTTAACACCCCCAAAAAAATCCAATTTAAAAAGCAGGCGGAAGACATGAATAGACATTTTTCCAAAGAAGACATGCAGGATGTGAGGGCAATCTGGCTGCGACATCTGTCACCCCATTGATCGCTAGGGTTGATGCGGCTGATCTGGCTGGCTAGGCGGGTGTCCCCTTCCTCCCTCACCGCTCCATGTGTGTCCCTCCCGAAGCTGTGTGCTCGGTCGAAGAGGACGACCTTCCCCGATAGAGGAGGACCGTTCTTTGGTCAAGGGTATACGAGTAACTGCGCTCCCCTGCTAGAACCTCCAAACAAGCTCTCAAAGAAGACATGCAGAAGGCCAACAGACACATGAGAAGATGCTAAATATCACTGATCATCAGGGAAATATAAATCAAAACTACAATGAGATATCACCTCATAACTGACAGAATGGCTAAAATTAATAACAGGTGTTGGCAAGGATGTGGAGAAAGGGGAACCCTCTTATGCTTTTGGTGGGAATGCAAATGGTACACCAACTATGGGAAACAGTATGGAGGTTCCTCAAAAAGACATAAATAGAACCTCCCTAGGATCCAGCAATTGAACTACTAGGTATTTACTCAAAGGATACAAAAACATAAAAATACTAATTCGAATGGAAATATGCGCCTGATGTTTATAGCAACATTATCAAAAATAGCAAACTAGAAATAGAGAGAAACTTCTTCAATTTGATAAAGAACACGCACAAAAAAAAAACCCTATAGCTAATGTCATACTTAATGGTGAGGAACTGGATGTTTCCCCTTAAAATCAAGAACAAGGCAAGGATATTCTCTTTCATGACTCCTATTCCACATTATACTAGAAGTACTGAGTAGTTCAATAGGAAAAGAGAATAAAATCTATACAGATTGGAAAGGAAAATAATAAAACTTTCCCTATTATTAGATGACAATATTCTATGTAGAAAATTCCAAAGAATCATCAAAAATACTCCTAGAGCAAGTATAGCATGGTTACACAATACAAGATTAACATACAAGAGTCAACTGGTTTCCTATATTGCAGCAATGAACAGTTAAAATGAAAAAATAAGAAATAATATAATTTATAGTAACTCCAAAAAATAAAATACAGATAACACTAACAAAATATGTACAGAACCCTTATACACAAAATTATAAAACATTACTGAAAAATTCAAAGAAGACCTAAATAAATGGATAGATATTTCACATCCATGGATTTGAGCACCCAATCTTGTTAAGAATTAAATTAACTATAAATTCATTTTTGATATAGGTAGATATGGAACTATTTAGGAATTAATATGCAACTGTATGAGTTTACTCTGCTTTATCTCCCTTCTCTGCACAATCTTCTTTACTCTGTCCAACTTTCTGGGGCCTTTCTTCTTGGTCGTCCAGTGATAAAACTAGGACTCTAATCTTCCTCTTCTGCCATATACTTCCCACAACTACATCTCCATTAAGGGCCAGCTTGCAGAATATAGAGAAAGAAAAAAGTAGCAGCGGAAACCTGCACACTCTTGAGAACACATCTCTTCCTGTCAGAGAGAAGAGTCATCTCTATGAGCGTTTCAGATGCTTGCGTGGCCTCAGTTGCCTCTGCTGCCGCTGCCACCATGGTGTAGTATTACTTGGGGACCAGGATAGAAAAGGAGGGCCAAAAGAATTGTAAAAGAATCCCTAATTCAAAAGAATGGAAATACATTATTTCACATGAGTGAAATACCCTACAGGATGAGAAAACAAAACACATCCTCTCATCCTCAGTGTGTTGGCAAGGACAGAGATGTGACCCTCCATTGTAGTCATTCTCAGAATAGAAGAGGTCATTGTATAGATGCCATTGACAGGTGTGTCTTTGACCCGTTGACACTAGGCTCTCAATAACAACTGCCAGGTGAACAGAGGAGACCGAGAGGAAGTCAGCAGCATAGATTTGGAATCCCCTTGAATCTCCTGATAAAAACAGAGCAACTACGATCATAAACTGAAAACACTTGAACAACATGTGCAACCAACTTAGGAGATAAGACAATCTCACAAAAACCAGTGTCAGAAATGGTGGGAAAAAGCTATCAAGAGATAATAACCCAGTGCAATTTTAGAAACTATGTGAGAAATTGAAGGAAAGATACAGGTGATCTTCAGTTTAAGGCAATTCCTTCTATTTCTTTTTGTACTAAGAGTGTTTATCATGCATGACTTTTTAAAACAGTCTTACTGAGGTATGATTTACATAAAATAATTGAACACATTTAAAGAGTACAATTTGACAAGTTTTGATATATGCATGTACTCAAGAAATCATCACCATGACTAAGATAAATATTTCCATCACCCCCAATTTCCTTGTGGCCCTTGGTTGTCTCTTCCTCACGCCCTCCCTGCTCTTCCCTCTTCTTTCCCCAAACACTTGTCTTCTTTCTGGTGCTGACATTAAAAAAAAAAAAAACCTTTTCTGTTTTCATTGAATTGTTTTCTCTCCTTTAATAGGTAATAGTTTTTCTAATGTTAACCCATAAGCTCTTAGATCTTTTTATTAATGTTTTGTTTAGGACAATGGCATCCATGTGCATGAATGAGATTGACCTATAATGTTTCTTTCTCATGATCTTCCTGTTTACAGTATCAAAGTTATACTAAATCCATAAAATTAGTTGAAGGATATTGGGATAGGCTGGGTTGTATGGCATAACAAAGGAGGCTAAAAATCTCAAGAGGTTAAATGAAGCCGTATATTTCTGGCTCTTGCTACCTATCAGGGCATCTGTGGGAACTCAGGTCAGATCCTCAATCAACTGAGCCACCAAGGTGCCCTGAAAATTCTGTTTTCTAATTATATTTTGCCAACCCTAGGTCTTTCACATTTGTATCTACTTTGAGAATCTGTTTAATTTCTACCAAAATACTGCTTGGATTTTTACTAGAGTTGCCTTTGGTTCTATGGATTACTTAGGAAGAAAAAATGCCATCTTAACTATATGGAATATTCCAGCCCATTAATATGATACATATTTTAAGGTCATCTTTAATTTCTCTTAAAAATGCTATACAGGTTTCAGTATATAGGTCTTACATATATTTTTAAAAAATTATCCATAAGTGTTTATTTCTAAATAACCCTAAATATTGTGAATAGTATGTAAACATTAATTTTTCAATTGAGTATTGCTGATATAAAGAATGCACTTGATTTTATGTATTAACTTGGTGTACTGCTGCAACCTTGCTTAATTCACTCATTAGGTTTTTTTTTTTTTTTCTTGTTATGGATTTCTTAGGATTTTCTACAAAGGTGTTCATGTCATCCGTGAGTAAAGGCAATTTTAGTTTTTTTTTAAGTTTATTTATTTATTTTGAGAGAGAACGAGAGAGAGAGAGAGAACTGGCAGTATAGAGCCCGACATGGGGTTTGATCCCACAAACTGTGAGATCATGACCCAAGCTGAAATCAAGAGTCGAATGCTTAACTGACTGAGTCACCCAGATGCCCCAATTTTACTTTTTATATCTACTATTTATGCTATTTCTTTTTATTGTCTTAATATAATGGATTGGAGACTCAGTATAATACTCAATTAAAGTAGTAAACATACATTTTGCCTTGTTCTAGCTCTTATGAAGCCATACTGTTTTTACCTATCCTCCCTTCCCTCTGGAAATCATCAGCTTGTTCTCTATATTTATATGGAGGTTCCTCAAGAAAATTAGAAACACCTTCTAATCCAGTAATTCCAACTTTATGTTTCTTATTGTGTAATTTTTTTTTTTACTTTACAGAGTTTAATCTCCATTGAAAAATAAAAAATAAAGTTTATAATATTTCCTTAGTATTTATGTCTGTAGAATCTATGGTGATGTCTCTTTATTTACTGATATTAGTTATTTTTGTTTTTTCAATCTTTGGTCTTGATGTATCCCACAGGTGTTATAATTTTCAAAATCTTTTCATGGAGTTAGCTTTTGCCATTGTTTGTCCATTTTCTATTTCATTGATTTCTGCTCGTATTATTATTCCCTTCCTTCCACTTAATTTAGATTTTATTTATTATTTTTTGTAATTAAAAATACTTTATATATATTTAAATAGATACATCTTCTTCTAAGTACATCCTTAGCAACAATCCCCACATCTAGGTATATTGTGCTTTCATTATCATTCTTTTTAATTTCTCCTATGATTTTATTTTTAATGTTTATTTATTTTGAGAGAGACAGTGAGTGTGAGTGGGGGAAGGGCAGATAGAGAGGGAGAGAGAATCCCAAGCAGGCTCTACACTGTCAGCACGATGCAGGGCCTTGATCCCATGACTCTGAGATAATGACATGAGCTAAAATCATCAGCTCAGGTCATGATCTCACAGGTCTGTGAGTTCGAGCCCCGCGTCGGGCTCTGTGCTGACCGCTCAGAGCCTGGAGCCTGCTTCGGATTCTGTGTCTCCCTCTCTCTCTGCCCCTGCCCCACTCATGTTCTGTCTGTCTCTGTCTCAAAAATAAATAAATATTAAAAAAAAAAGTCAGATGCTCAACTGACTGAGCTACCTAGGCGCCCCTGATTTCATTTTAGACATATGTTACCACATACAGTACAGACTACACACACTACAAACTCAGTTTCACTAATTATTAACTTCTTACATTAATATAGACTATTTCTTATAAATAAATGGATGTTTACATATTATTTTATAATTGAAGTCCATTGTTTATTTATTTACTTTTAGTTCCAGGATCCCATGATCATAGGATGCCGCATTATATTTAATTTTCAGGTCTCATTAGGTTCCTCTTGCTTGTGATAGTTTCTCAGACTTTCCTTGTTTTTGACGACTTTGACTGCTTTGAGCATTGGTCAAGTATTTTATAGCATGATTCTTTACTGGAAGTTGTCTGTTTTTATTTTCCTTCCTGAATAGACTGGGGTTATGGATTTTTGAAAGAAAAAGCACAGAGATAAAGTACCAATTTCATTATATCTGGTCAAAGTTACATAATATCAACATGATTTATAACTATTAATGTTGACCTTGATCCCCTGGCTACAATAGTCTTTGTCAGGTTTCTCTACTGAAAAGTTACTATTATTTTTCTCCTTCTCCATACTGTACTGTACTTTTTGGAAGAAATTTACCAGGTACAGCCTACGCATAGGGAGCGGAAAGTTATACTTCACTGTTTTGAGGATAGAATATCCATGTAAAATATTTGGAATTCTTTTGTGCAGAATATTTTTCTCTTCTCTTCCAATAATTAATTTATTTAGTCATTTATTTATATCTGTGTAGACACATGGACACATTTTATATATTGGCTATAATCCAAAACTACTTTGTTTCTCTAATTGTGCCAACCTTTGACCATTGGGAGCTCTTCCTGTTATTTTTTTTGTTTTTTGTTTTTTGTTTTTTTAATTTTTTTAATGTTTATTTATTTTTGAGAGACATAGAGACAGAGTATGAGCAGGGGAAGGGCAGAGAGAGGGAGACACAGAATCTGAAGCAGGCTCCAGGCTCTGAGCCGTCAGCACAGAGCCTGATGCGGGGCTCGAACTCACAGACCGTGAGATCATGACCTGAGCCATAGTCGGCCACTTAACCAACTGACCCACCCAGGCGCCCCTCTTTCTGTTATTTTTATGAGTAGAATTTTGTTTTCTTATGAGGAATAATTAAAGGACATTAAAGTACATTCGCTTAAAGTGAAATTGAAGTGTACTAATGTACACGTACTTAAAGTCAGTTTTGACATATATATAAACCTATGAAACCATTAACCCCCAAGTTCTCCCTCCACCACTGTCCACATGCAACCACTAATTTGATTCAGTCACTGCATGTCAGTTTGAATTTTCTTGATTTTATGTATGCATTTACAATATTCATTTTTACATAGCTTTTTACATAGCATAATAATTCTGAGATTCATTTGTGTTGCATAAATTACTGAGTAACATTCCATTGTATAGCTACTCTATTATCCATTCGCTTGTTGATGGGCATTTGAGTTATTTCCAGTATTTATTTGGCTATTCCAGATAAAACTGTTACATACATTTATCTGTAGATCTTTGTGTGAACATATAATTTTGTTCCTTTTGGACAAATAACCAAAAGTAGTATGTTGTCTGATATGGTAGTAGTATGTTTAAATTTTTAGGAAACCATCAAATTGTTTCCCAGAGGAGTTGTATCATTTTATTTTCCTTCCAACACTATACGAGTATCCCAATTTATTCATACTCTCATAACACTTGGTAAGGTAATTTAAAAAAAAAATTATTATTTGATATTTTAGTGGTTCTAACGCTCATAGAGTAGTATCTTATTGTGGTTTTAATTTATATTTCCATGAACATTTTTATTATTAGGCATATTTTTATGTATTTACTGGCTACTTATATTTTTATTTGTGACGTGCCTGTTCAAATATTTTCCTTACATTATTATTAGTTTTTTTGTTATTGTTTTTTAAAAACTGTCTTCTTAATACAGGTCTTTTGTCTGATATTTATTGCAAATATTTTCTCTCTTGCCATTTTAATTTTCCTAATAATTTTCTTTGCTTTTTGAGGAGCAAAACATTTTTATTTTGGTGAAATTCTTTGATATATGTATGTATTTATATTTTACAATTTGACATTTTGTGTTGTACCTAAGAAAACTTTTATTACTCCAACACTGCATAGATTTTCTATTTTCTTCTAGAAGTTTTATAACTTTGGATTTTCACTTTAGGCGTCTGATCCATTTGGCGTTAGTTGTTGTTTTTTTTTTTTTAATGGTGTGAGGTAATGGTTGATGTTCATTTTATTGCTAATGGATTTCCAATTGTTTCAGCATTCTTTACTTAAAATATTTTTTCCGCATTTAATTGCCTTGGAGCCAATGTCAGAACTCAAATCTGTACTCTGTTCTATTTATCTGTTTATCTATATTTTTTAAAATTTTTTAACATTTTTATTTATTTTTGAGAGACATAGAGACAGAGTGTGAGCAGGGGAAGGGCAGAGAGAGAGGGAGACACAGAATCCGAAGCAGGCTCCAGGTTCTGAACCATCAGCACAGAGCCTGACGCGGGGCTCGAACTCACAGACCATGAGATCATGACCTGAGCTGAAGTCGGCTGCTTAACCAACTGAGCCACCCAGGTGCCCCTATCTGTTTGTCTATCTTGATGCCAATGGCACTCTGTCTTGATTAATGTTGTATTATATGAAGTCTTGAAGTCAGTTGGAATAAGTTTTCCAAAATGTTTTCTTGTTTATCTTTATAAAAGCCTACTGCATTTTCATGTAAATTTTAATATTAACTTGTCGATTTCTTTCAAAAAGCTTTAAAGAATTTTATTTGGAATTGTGTTAAATCTGTAGATCAATTTAGGGATATTTTGTATCTTGGTAATATTAAATCTTAACAAAATTTTCTTTCCTTTGTAAGGAGGGGCTTAGAAGAGGGGCTTGTTAATATTTGAATTCTAGTTCATTTAGGTTTCTTTGCATTCTTAATTTTCTTATGGTTTTTAAAAGTGATTTTTCAGACTATTTGGTTTCTTCATTGTACTTTCTATATTTCTGGTGACTTTCTATATCCCAAATGGAAACAGAAGCCATGTGATATTTTTTCCCTAGGAGTAGATATTTAACTTCTGATTCAAATGATTTATTTCCTCTTTTTAAAGTTTGTTATCATTATTTTCTTTATAAATAGATTTATTGAGGTATAATTGGCAATAAGATATGCTTTAACTATGAATACATCTTTTAAACTAGCACCACAATCCAGATTGTAAATATATATGATATTCCCCCAAATTGCTTTGTGCCCCTTTGTTACCATTCCCTCTCACACCTCTTCATTCTCCACTTATCCACAGGCAACAGCTGATCAGCTGTCACTATACACTAGTTTGTGTTTTGTAGAATTTAAATAAAATTCTCTTTCTTTCCTTTTTGTTCCTAGTAATATTCCATTGTATGAATATACCGCAGCCTGTTTATTCAATTATTGGTGAGAATTTGGGATTTTACAGGTTTTTGCTATTATAAATATAGCTACTATAAAATTTTTATATGGATATGTACTTTGGTTTCTCTTGGGTGAATAAATACCTAGGTGTGAAATAACTGGAATGCATGGTGTATTAATTAATTGATTTTCAGATGTTAAATCAACTGGGCATTGGTAGGATAAATCATAGCATAACTGGCTATGCATCTGTTCTCTTTTACATGTTGCTAAGTTCAGTTTTCTTGTATTTTTGTCAATGGATTTTGTGTTTATATTCATGAAAGACATTGGTCTGTAGTTTTCTTTTCTTGTAATGTCTTCACCTGGCTTCCCTATCTGAGTAATTCTGGTCTCATGGAATGAATTGGGAAGTATTCCATCCTCTTTGATCTTGTGTAAGAGTTGTAGTTTGTGTAGAATTAGTATTATATCCTGCTTAAATTCCTCAGTGAAGATGTCTGGAAGGCATTTTTTTGCTTTTTGCTTTTCAAGGATGTCAAGTAAATTTCAATTTCCTTGATAGAGGACAATTCATGTTATCTACTTTTTCTTGAGTGAAATTTCTAGTTTCAAATATTTCAAATATTTCAAAAATGTGTCCATTTCATCTACCTTGTCAAATTTATTAATATAAAATTGTTAGTAATAATCCATATGTTTCCTTATATCTATAGAATCTATAGTAATGTTACATGTTTCATCTGTGATGCTAGTAACCTGCACTTTCTTTTAAAATTTCTGATCAATCTAGAGATTTATCAGTTTATTGAATTTCTAAAAGAAGTGACTTTTGATTTCATTGATTTGTTTTCTTTTGGTTGGTATTTTGTTACCTTAGCTTTTTAATTCCAGTTCTTCTGTATATATATTCCATTTTGTTTGCCTCTTTTTCTTTCTGATGAACTCTGTGGTCATTGATTTGAGACCTTTTCCTTTTCTAACATAATTGAAGTGGAAGCCCACAAATTTACATGTTGTGTTTTCATTTGCATTCAGTTCATAATACTTTCTAATTTCCATTCTTATTTTTTCTTTGACTTATGGGTTATTTATAAATATGTATATTAGCACCAATATTTAGGGATTTTTCCCCCAGAGATACTTCTATTATTGATTTCTAGTTTAACTGCTTATGGCTAGAGAACATACTTTGTTTGACTTAAGTCTTTCTGAATTTATTGAGTCTTGTTTTATGGCCCAGAAAATAATCTATCTTGGTTAATTTTCTGTTTCCAATCCACATGAAAAAAATATTCTGATGTTGGTTATTGGAATGTTTTATATGTCAATTAGAAAAGTTCGTTAACAGTGTTATTAAAGTCTTCTCTATCCTTACTGAGTTCCTGTTACTTGTTCCATTAATTATTAAGAATTAATAAATATTAATAATTATTTAAATATCTGACTGTAATTGGAATTTGTCTGCTTCTCCTTTCAGTCAGTTCTGTCAGTGTTTGCTTCATGTATTTTGAGACTGCATTGGTGGTTGTAAACATTTTTAAGATTGTCATGTCCTCTTGAATTGACCCCTTTTATCATTGTGAATTAAGCTTATTTTTGGTAGTAATATTCTGTGGCCCAAAATAAACTACTTCTGATATTAATTGAAAAAAATATAGTATTATGTAGATTATTTTTAATAGGTATATAATTATTTATATTTTTTCTTTAAATGTGCATCTTGTATGTAAAATGTGATCTCTCTCTTTTTCTTTGTCTGTCCCTCTCTTTCTCTATCACTCTGTTTTTGTAGGCAGCATATATTTGGGTCTTGAATATTTTGTCTAATCTGACAATCCCCAACTTTTAATCAGAGTGGTTATACCCTTTAAAATTACTATGATAATTGATATAATTAGCTTTAAATCTTGCTACTTTTTCCATTTGCCTCTTCTGTACTTTGTTCCTCTTTTTTCTAATTCTTCTGTCTTTTCCTCTTTTTTCTAATTCTTCTGTCTTTGCTAAAATGAGCATTATTTATGGTTCCACTTTAATACCTATTGGAAAATCAGTGATAGGTCTTTGTTGTTCAGTGGTTGCTTTAGGATTTATAGATTACATCTTTAACCTATCATAGTATATCTTCAAGTGATGTTATAACACTTCAAATATAACATAAGACCATACATACAACCATATAGTTTTTAGTTAATCTGGCCTTTGTGCTATTACTGTCATCCATATGATTTTATATAGTTTATAAACCCTATAGTACATTACCATTACTATTATTTAAACACTTTTCTTTTAAGAGAATTAAATAATAAATAATCTTGTATATGTACCCAATGCAGTTACCATTTCTGGTCCTTTATTACTTGTGTAGATCTTATTTCTATATTTCTTCTGCCTATTGGACTTCCTTGTTATATGATAATGAATTATTTTGGCTTTGTATGTCTGCAAATGTTTTTATTTTATCTTCACTTTTGAAATGCATTTTCTCTGGATATAGGAATCTAGGTTGACAGTTTTCACTTCTTTCAGTGCTTTAAAGATTTCCCCTATCTTATTGCTTGCCTTGTTTTTGTGTGTGCGGGGGTGTGTGTATGTGTGTGTGTTGTTTTTTAATGAGAAATTTACTGTCATCCTGCTTTTGGTTCCCATATATAGGACAAGTCTTTTTTTCATGGCTATTTTTAAGATTTTATCAGGGCTTTTGAGTAATTTGATTATGATGTGCCTAGGTGTAATTTTTTTTTTTTCATGTGGACTGTGCTTGGAATTTGTTAAATATCTTTGATCTTTGGGTTTATGATTTTATTATATTTGTAATATTTTTGGCTATTATTTCTTCAGATATTCCTCCTTCTATGAATACCAACTACACACATATTAGACCACTTAAAGTTTTGTTCTACAGCTCACTGATGCTGTTTTCATTCATTAAGGTTTTTTTCTCTGTGTGTTTATTCTTGGATGGTTTCTATTGTCTTCAAATTTACAAATCTGTTTTCCTGAAATATCTAGCATGCCTTTAATTTATGTAGTATATTGCATTTTTCATCTCAAACTTGTCATTTACATTTTTAGAAATTTTATTTGGTTTATGTCTCCATTTAAATTTTTTGAACATCTGGACTAGAGCTGTAATAACAATTATAATGTTCTTTTCTGCTTATTCTAATATATCTGTTACAGATAATTTTCCTGCTTTTTTGTATGTTGGATTGTTTTTAATTGTTATCTGACATTGTGAATTTCATCTTGTTATGTGATGGGCTTTTTTGTATTCCTACAAATATTCTATTATTATTATTATTATTATTATTATTATTATTATTATTATTATTAAGTAGGCTTCATGTCCAAAGTGTGGCTTGAACTCACAACTCTGAGATCAAGAGTCACATGCTCTACAGACTGAGCCAACCAGGCACCCCTACAAATATTCTTGAGCTCAGTTTGTCATTAGCTTACATAGACACTGATCCTTTAGGGCCTTGCTTTTATTGAACTAATGTTCAATATAGGGCTAATTATCACCTTAAGTGAGGCAGTCTGTTCTTAGGATTCTACCTAATACCCTATTAAATTATCCATCGGTCTAGAGGGAGGAGCAGATATGATTTTTGGCCCATGCGAATGCAGGCACTGTTCCCTTTGATCCTTTTAGGAGACTCTTTCTATAGCCTCTAGTAGTTTCTTTGTATGCATGCCTTGATCATATTCTGCTGACCACTCAAGAAGGACTTTTTGCAGCTCTCTCCTCTCTGCTACTCTGTGGCGTGTACTCTATGTGCCTTGTTCTCCTGAAATATCAGTTCTGTCTCCTCCATTCAGACAATCTTCTGGGCTCTGCCTTAGTTGCACCGTTCTGTGTTGTAGACTGGAAACACAAGGCAATTTATGGACTGCTCCTTTCATTTTCCATCTCAGGGCTCACTATCCTTTGCTGTCTTATGTCTAGTGACATAAAACCATTGTTTCATTTATTTTGTCTATTTAAAAAGAAATTAGTTGTTTCAAGCATGAGCATGTATAGCCTTTTGCTCTATTTTGTCTGGAAGCTTAAGTTCACTATTTTTAATTCCAGAGATAGTTCTTCCTGCCCCATTATGTAGCCTCCTTTGTCATTTTTACCAGTCACTCCAACTTCCCCCTTTCTGCTTGGCGCCCTTCCTCAGCCTGGCATCCTGGTATAACTTTCCCCCAGTGATAGGAATTTCATGTAGCACGATAAAATTCATGTTCTAGTTTATAACCTTGAGTAAGTCCCTTAGGTAACCCTTTCCATCCTTGTGGAAGGTATCTATCTATCATCTATCTATTTATTTTTAATTAAAAAATTTTCCAGACTGTAAGGTACAGAAAAAGCTTGTTCAGGAGATCACATGTGAAGAAGTTGGTGTTAGAATATTGGCAGATGTGGTGAATTATGGGACGCATGCTCAGAAGCAGATCCAGTCTTCATGGGAAGTCAGATGTTCATTTAGGATCCCGCAGAAAGTTTCCATAATGTTCTCACAGGAGAAGTACTATATGTCCAGGGCCTGAATGTGTCTGGTCTTTGGCTCAGGTATCAAGTATGATGTATCCAGAATTGCACATTCCCATAGCACAGTGTGAAGAACCCTCCAGATAAATGCTTCTTACAGGAGATCTTACCTTGCACCTTGGGATCCCATGGAGTGTTCAGAATAATGGCCATCCTTTTGTGAGTACTCATTTTACAAACATGACTTATAATACTCCCCTCCTTGCAGGATATATGTCATTTCCTCTGTTTTCCAAATGAAGCAATAGATACTCAGGGAGGCAAAGTGACTTGTTTTGTCTCAGCCAGTGGGTTACAGAGGTGTGCTTCAATCTTGATGTGTCTGATTTCATTCTTGAATATTTTTCACTGCACTGTCTAGCCCATTATATTTATACCCTTGATTATTTTAGAGCCAGAAGATAATGTAATGCTTTCTTATTTTATGTCATGCACTAGCAGAATAGGTCATTGTTATGAAACGTACTGTGCCCCCTGCCCCACCAAATTCCTATGTTGAAGCCCTAACCCCAATATGGTTATATTAGGATATAGTGCCTTTAAGAGGTAGTTAAGTAATGAGGTCATAGGGTAAGACCCTAATCTAATGTGACTGGTGTCCTTATAAGAAGAGGCAGAAATACCAGTTATAGACACACAAGGAAAAGACCACATGAGAACACAACAGGAAAGTGACCAAGGAGAACCAAGCCAAAGAGAGAGGCCTCAGGAGAAACAACCATGCCGATACCTCAATCCTGTACTTCCAGCCTCCAGAACTGTGAAAAAATAAATGTTTGTTATTTAAGCCACTCAGTCTACAGTACTTTTTTATGGTGACCCCAGCTACTTATGCAGTCCTCAATACCAAAAAAGAGTCATAATCAAAGATTTCTGCAGTTCTTTACACAATCTAACATTTTGCAGCTTGAGGATGTTTGACTCTGTCATCAGTTCAGATCACTTGACTCC
Source organism: Paguma larvata (assembly GCA_030068075.1). NCBI lineage: Eukaryota > Metazoa > Chordata > Mammalia > Carnivora > Viverridae > Paguma > Paguma larvata. Next base: position 120,315,217 of record CM057827.1, on the reverse strand, counting down.
ACAGAACTAATGCCAACATCTCGTTGAAAATCTGGCAGTTCAACCATCCCCCCAAACTCCGGAAAAAAATATCTATCACACCTTCGGGAAGCTGTGTTTGGAAACCATTTTTCTCACTTTACTGAGGGTCCTTACTAAACTGTGATGACCCAGGGTTTTCTGGAATATCTGAGTACAGAGTAGAGCATCTGAAATTGGCATTGTCTGCCACAGGAACCAGCATGGACACTGTCCTTAAGAGCGCCCTTGAGTCCAAGTCAAAAGCCCAGATCCAAACAGCTAGAGGAAACACAGCAGGACTGATATGGTGCCATGGTGCTTTGTAACAGCCACATTAGTGTGTGAGGCACAGACTGTCACACATATTCCCCAAAGATGTGGGGATGCTCTGCCTCTGAAAACTCACATTACAGACCCAGGTTTTTGTTTGTTCGTTTTTTAATTATCTAAGTACTTGTGATATATCCCAAATCCCTAACTTACTCCACACTTTTCTTGCTTCTGTACATTCCTTCCAAATATTGGAATTTGTTAGCCCAGAAAACATCAAACCTAGGTCATTAACATCCATCTTCTCTATTTATCTTTTCCTCTTGTAGGGAGAAGCATGGTGATTTTAGCCATTCAGTGCCATCCTGAAATTGGGGCACCTGGGTGGCTCAGTCGGTTGAGCTCCGACTTCGGCTCAGGTCAAGATCTCGGGGTCCGTGAGTTTGAGCCCTGCATCAGGCTCTGTGCTGACAGCTCAGAGCCGAGCCTGGAGCCTGCTTCACATTTTGTGTCTTACTTTCTCTCTGCCCCTCCCCCTCTCATGCTCTGTCTCTCTCTGTCTCAAAAATAAAAAAATAAAACAAAAAAAAGCACAGAGGAGCTGGTGTGTGACTTGAGGGAAGAACCCTGAATACCCCCCACTTACTGCAGTAAAAATTCCTCCTTAGGTGAGGTGAGGAAACTCCAACATTCCAAGATGAAGAAACAATCCCAACCTGTAGCAGTTGTAGTTAAACCAGAAATAATTGAGCTTAAATTATTGTGATTATTATGTCAGCTTAGCTCTGAAGGAATAAGAAGAGAAAAGAGATCAATATTGATCTCTTTATTTGAAGGGAGTAGAGAGCTGAGGTCTGCATATATGTGGGCAGAAAGTGAGGAGGTTAAGAAGACTTGTATCCAGATAAATCAGCCATTGTCCCCAGCACTGTCTACACCAGTCTCTGGAAGCCCTGTGTGGAGAGTGTCCAGAAAAAGGAGGCTCCTAAAATACCCTTTAACCTCCACACTGCCTATTTTCTCCTTTATGTTATGGCAGGATAAGGAGGGAGACAAATGACGAATGTACTCATGCTGTGTGATTAAATCCCCAAGCCAAGTTTTTCCATGTCTCCCATTCTCTTCCACATAGATTTCCTTCTGGAGGAGTCCTCAGGGCAACCGCCACAGCACTGAGCACTCCAGATACCACATCACAGTGTTATCCAAGGTACCCCAGCTTATGATCTTCAACAATTCACAATTCAGCCATCATTAGCACCTCCAGCGAATCTGATAGATGCAAAAATCCCTTTCCAGATGGTGTTCAAGTATTTACATGTGCAGCAGGATAATATTTTGATAGAGAAACAATTTTTTCCCATAGTACTTCTAGGTATCCTGTAATTTTACCCCCATTGAGGCATCAGCCAGAATAGCATTGTTTGTACCATGCACAGCAGAGTGAGGAAAGCAGGAGGGAAGGAGAGAGTTTGCATTACACAGTCTATTTTTGGGGTACCTGGCTGGCTCAATCAGTACAGCATCCAGCTCTTGGTCTTGGGGTTATAAGTTCAAGCCCCACCTTGGGTGTAGAGATTTCTTTAAAAAAATCTTAAAACAATCTAAAAGTAGACTTTTAAAAATCATGTCTGAAACTATAGTATGAGATGAAAGCATTTTGAGTTTCAAAATTCAGGTACTGACAAAACAATATATACTCATTTTGGTTCTGTTTTTCTTATCCTGAAGAGTAAATCAAGTTTTTATGGGCTGGAGAGGAATGGAAGAAGTCAGAGAAGAAAAGGAGAAATTTAGAGACGTGATGCTCTGAGCAATGTCCCAGAACACTCCCCCAGAAGTCAGAGTCCTGGCAAAGAGAACAGGTTGAGATGGCCAGAGGGTAGGGCAGAATCCAGATGACTCAGGGAGTCTAGGAGTATAGAAGACCCGCTTTCTTGGGAGATGTCTGAGTGCATTACCCCTACTCCAGCATATACATGGCCCTGGCTATATGGTCATATAGGCTAATGGACACATACAGCATTACAGAGCTCCCTTTTACTCCAGAGTTGCCTGAGAGGTGGTCAGGAGTAGCACAGAAGGGCACCTCACTCCCACCCAGTTCCTGAGGCTCCAGAATTACATAGGCTTCAGAAGGCTACTTCTAGGTCCCTAAGAATAGCCTAAATAGCTGGAAGAAAGTTGGATTGAAGGGTCCCTACATTCAGGAATGAGAGATGACCAGCAGCCCGCACACCCCTGAGACTAGCTATGAAGATGCACCTCTTGGGATGGCAGACAGAAGACATGACAGAGGACAGACACCCGTCCCTGCCCACCTCTGAGGCCATGGCACCAAGGAACCATCCAAAACATAACCACAACCTGGAGGAAGATGGGAAAGAAGTGTACGTGCATGCCTGTGTGTGTGTGTGTGTGTGTGTGCGTGCGTGTGTGTGTGTGTGTGTGTGTGTGTGTGTTTGGCCTGAATTGTCTAAAATTTCGTTTCTGCCACCAGTGGAATGGAGTTTCAAAATAAATTATGTCACATAAACATAAATCAACATTTCTCAAAATCTTACAGATTCATACCATGCTTCTACATTCTATTTATCCTTTGGAGCAAGTTTTAAGTACATAATAAAACAGAGATATAGATGAAAGAAAGCTTTATTGCCAAGGATTTAAAGTGCAAATAGATGTAATCCTACCTGTAGTTGAAAAGTTGTAGATGTCATTATTGAGTGAATATTTTACTGCTATGGAAACTGCCAGAAAACAAAGACACATAAAATTTCCATGGTTTTTATTCCTATGACAAAGACATACACAAAAATAATAAATCCATTAAACTTTCAAATCATGATAATAATGTTGAGCACAATTTTCTTCTTCCGTAGCTATAAAACTCCAGATAAGAAATGATCTCATGTAAAGGAATAGGTGATAGCAATTCACCTCCTTTGGTGTGCAGCTTGGCATGAGTGTGGCAGCTCAGAAAGAACTATCTATGAAAGTAAAGCTTTAGTTAAGAAGAACAGAGTTATATCAAAACCACCCGCCCTATGTGAGGAGGGATCCCTATTGAGAAGCCCACAGATCACCAGCAAAAATGAAAAAGCAATAGTAGACATAAACTGAATGATGACTGTGTACCAGGAATACTTTACATGTCTTAGTCACATAATTCCAACAATTATGGCCTCTTGTAAGAGGCCTGAACCCGGCTTCCGTTTATTATTTAATGATCCTCAGGTGTTCCCACTCTAGCAAAGGACCATGATGGTGTTTCAGGTCCCTACATGTCACCGTCACCTCAGATCTTCCCCTCTACCTTTATGTACTCTGAAGACTTACATGCCATGGGTCTGGCCCAAGTCACATCATGTGCTCCAGCTTCTGGGGTTAGAGAACAGGAATAGCTGAACCCTTCTGGCTTCTGCTATTGAAAGCAAATCCTTGCCTCTCTAAGACTAATATTCCATCCAGTACAGTCTCTAACTTAGCTTAGGCTGCCATAACAAAATACTATACAGTAGGTAGCTTAAAGAATAGATGTTTATTTCTCATAGTTTTGGAGGATAGAACTCCAAACTTAGGGTGCCACAAGGCCACGGTTCTGGTGAGGACCTGCTTCTTGGCTTACAGATGGTCACCTTCTCACTGTGTCCTCACATGGCAGAGAAAAAGTGAGCTCTGCAGTGTATCTTCTTATGAGAATACTAATCCATCATGGAAGCTCCACTCTAATGACCTCATCTAAACATAATCACCTTCCAAAAACTTTACTTCCTAATACATTGGGGGTTAGAGCTTCAGAATATGAAATCTTGTGGGATGTAAACATTTTGTCTATAACAGTCTCCAAATATAGGTAAGTGGTTCAGTTGCCCAGTAGTCACAAGACAGACAGGAAAGACCTCAATCCTTATTCACCACAGTAAGGGCTGCTCCCTGGGTTATTTTAGCTTCAAAGGCCAGGATCTCAGGGTGCCTGCGTGGCTCAGTTGGTTGAGTTTCAGACTCTTGGTTTTGGCTCAAGTCATGATATCACGTTTGGTGAATTTGAACCCCACATCGGTCTCTGTGGTGCCAGTGCGGAACCTGCTTGGGATTCTCTCTCTGTCGCTTTCTCTCTACCTTTCCCATGCATATTCTCTCTCTCAAAACAAATGAATAAACCTTAAAAAAAAAAAAAGACCAGGATCTCATCTGGTGCTACTTCCTGAGAGTACTGAGATTGTTAGAAATCCAGAGACTGTTGGGGATGTTGTGATTTTAGGAGGGGTTGGAAGTGGTGAGAAAGATGGGAATTTGGACAATATTGGGAGTGTTGAGAACTTTGGAGGTGTTGGGAGAGTTGAGAATATTGAGGATTTGGGGAATATTTGGAGTGTTGGAATGTTGGGAATTTAGGGAATATTGGGAGGTGTTGGGAGTGTTGAGAATATTAGGAATGTGGGGAATATTGGGAGTGATGGGAATGTTAGGAGTATTGAGAATGTGAATTTGGGGGGTGTTGGGAATGTTGATAATGTTGGGAATGAGGAATATTGGGAATGTTGGGAATATTGAGATTGTTGGGAATATTGGGATTGTTGAGAATGTTGTGATTTGGTGGGATGTTGGGAGTGCTGGGAATTTGGGATATGGAATTTGGGGAAATATTGGGAGTGTTGGAATTGTTGGAATGTTAGGAAAGTTGGGGGTATCAGGAATATAGACTCTAATCCTCACAGAGTGGTCAGGTTGCCTGCCAGTGGCAGCACTTCTGCCATCAGGAAATACCTCCGTAGCTAAGGAGGGCTTAGTTGCAAACTCATCTTCTCTTACTGGCTCCTTCACAAATGGGACCTGAAGTACCAGTAGGCATTTCCCATTCCCTAACACATGGTGTGCACACTCACTTCCATGCCGTTTGGATGTGGTGTTCTCTCCTCCCAGCACACCCTCACTGCTTTGTCTTTCTGGCAAATTCTCACTCACTTGGAAGCACTGGTTCAAATGTCACCTCCTTGTGAAAACTTCCACAAGCTCCTAGGGAGTGAGAACATTCATAACTCTAGCAACTTATTTTTATTATCTACTGCTAATATTTTATGATAACTATAGATTATTTTTACTATAGTCTGAGCTCCTAAAGATTGGGAATTTGCTTTGTATTTTATTCCATGGCAGATGCTGCGGGTACCCTGCCTGTGCCAAAGGCTGCTTGCTGCATGTGCCTGAGGTTCTCTTCCTGAGTACTTGTGTTCTTATGTTGGAAGTGTACTACTTAGACTCACTCACAGGACAACCCGGGAATGACAGGACGTGAATACCCTGAAACAGCCCTCAACTGGAGACGTTGGCGGGGCGGGGCACACAGCATCCCAGCCTCGGATGGGATGACTCTGAGCATGCTCATAGCCCCACCTCAGAGTTGACTTCTGGAGATCCCAACTCAGACAGGTCCCAGAGTTTAGTTCAATGCCTGACTTCAGTTAGGTTTTTAATAAATGTCTGATGAATAAGATCAGCTCTGAAGTTGAACAGAAATTCATTCATTTATTCATGTATGCAATGAACATTTCTGGAGAACATATTAGTTTTTAGAAACTGTGCTAGATGAAACATGATGTACCTAAATGATCATTTTAAGGAATCTAAAATCTAACACAGGAAATAATACATGCAAATACATAATCTTACTAATTATCAATTTATTGTAACAATTACCCCAAAACTTAGCATCTTAAAACAACAAACATTTATTAACTTGCATAGTTTCTCTTGGGCAGAATCCAAGTGGGGCTTGACTGGGTGCCTCTGGCTTAGAGACTCTCATGGGGTTGTAATCAGACTGTTATACGGGGCCTCATCATGCAAAGGCTTGATTGGGTTAGGGCATCCACTTCAAAGGCAGCCACTCAAATGACTGGCAAACTGAGGCTGGCTGTTTAAAGGAGGCTCAGTTCCTCCATGGGACTCTATAATTTGCATATAGGATTCTAAGTAACCAGAAAAGAAATGAGTCCTCTTAGCTTTCAGCTTTGCTGAGTCACCCTTTTCATACCTTGAATTCAGCAAGCACAATGAGCAGCATTTTACATCTTTCCCTGGATGATCACTAACTAGGAGGTTAAAAATTCCTTACACCCATAGGAGAGAAGATTAAAGGCACAGAACCCCTACCTCTTCACTTTCTGGGAAAGTTAGTGTTCCTTGGAGAGCCAAGGAGAAGCCCTCCAGGTGCTTTGTCCTTGCTGTGCCAGTTCTGAGCTCATATTATAGTCAATCATCGAGTAGCAAACAGCACAAAATGACTGAAAAAGTGGGTGATGGCTTGACTTTGGGGAAGTTATGTGGCTTCTCCTTGCCTCATTTTCCTTATGTAAAAACTGAGGATGATAATACTAGCTACCACATGAAGTTGACTAGGGATGAAATGAGTTAACACCCATTGAGCAATGAATGCTTTACAGGCAGAAAACACTAGACAGAAGTGACCTTTACTACTTCACTGCTGACCCTTTTGCTTTCAGGCAAAATACTGCCACTGCTACAAAAGATCATTCAGATATTCCTTTAAAAAATTAAGAATCAAATCACCACATTGATAAAATATAAACAGAGTAATCAGTGTTATGGACTTCACAATATTTGCGCTTTCAGGTAGAGGAAATGAGTTGATACACACGTGTGCTTGCACGCACACGCACATACACACACACACACACACCTCTATAGCAATGTGTCAGGCTCTCTTCAGCCATGGAAGTGGTCAAGTAGGTAGAATAGAATGTTACTTGGGATCAAAAGCTGAGTACATGGATGAGGCACTTAGTGTTGCAACAGTGGTGAAGGGACACAAAGACCTGCCAATGGTGTTTTGAGCACAGGAACAGCATAGGCAGATGTGTAGAGGGAAGGGAGTTAGGCAGGGCTGTCTGGGTACCCCTTCTCAGTAAGAGAAGCTATGACAACAATTCTCAAAGAGGCTCCCCCAGTGCTCAACAGGGTTTTGGTGCTCATGGGTATCTTCCTTGAAGCTATGAAGATACCAAAATAAAAAGGTTTTTTTTGGATCAGATGTCCAGCCTGCCTTGAGCCAGGACTGGGGGTAAATGAAAGGCAAGGCTGAACTGAGATGAACAGATGGCATTACTGAAGAAGTCAGATATATAAAAGATTGGGAGTGGGGTGGGAAGGCAACAGAAAGGAGGAAGGAAGTCAGGTCTCTAAGAATAGAATCCATTTTTATGTACTCTGAGGAGCAGACTTCTTGTCTGGGCCTCTTGGTGAGTAGGGCGCAGGCAACGAAGAACCAGTAGGGGAGAGGATAGAGTGGTGGGTATGGCCTGAGAGACAGATTAGAACAGGTGTAGGAGTAGGACTTGAGACTACTGGGCCATTGGAGTTTTAGAAATTGGTGGCATTGGTTGGCTCAGAGGGGACTTTAGTGGTGTTATTCAATGCTCCATGCAGAGAAGACCATGGCTGGGAGCCTAATGGAAGGGGAGATTTTGGAGCAGCATCCTGAGGCATTATGATGCATTCTGAGGAATTGGCTTTCTGAGCCAAATGTTCTTCCCTTCAGCATGAAGTCCCTGCTCCTGTCTATTCCCAATAGCTAATGCTCATCCCAGTGCTTGGTAACCACCACCATACTCTATCTTTCCTCTTTCCCATTCACTCCTTCCTCTGGGCAGATTCTAGCTCAGCCCCCAATGTAGTCCTTGGCCTGGGAAGATACGGAGATGCAGGCAGCACTATGGCTGTCCCCATGGGCCCTCTAATGGATGTTGACTTCCACCTGGGCCCATTTCCTTTGAGCCTTGTGCTGTCTGTCCATGGCTCTGTCAACCCATATTTTTTGGCTGAAGCTGATAAAACACTGGAGTCCGGTTTAATTCTTGATGGTATGGAGGTTTGTAGATGTTCTTAAATGGTTTCTTTTATTCCCATTCTTCTCAATTCACTCTGTGGGCAAAGAGAAGGCCAGAGAGGTAGACTTGCCGCCCTGTCCCCAGGCTTTCAGTTCAAGAAGCTCAAGTGATTTTTCTCACTGTGAACATTAAATCTCAAAAATTGTGGATAAAAGCTACTATCCGTTAAGTCAAAGATTAATTTTCTTCTTAATCTAGTGTTCTCTGAAAAATGGGACTGTTGATTTTATCTCTGGATGTGTTAATAAGGGGACTCTCCTCAGTTGCAGGTGAGATCCAGCTCTTCCAGTTCTCCTATGCCATGCTTTCACCTGTGTAATGGTGAGACTAGGCTAAACCAGGCTGTGGGAGCAGTGAGGTGAAGGTAAGAAGCCTGGGGATCTCTCCAATACTTAAACTCCTAAAAGTGAGTAGGAGTGGGTGGAGTGGAGTTCACCCACTGTCCCTCATCCACTTGTTTTTCATATTATTTCCTCCTATCTTACGATGTTTATTTTCTTCTATTTTTAATTTTGTTAGAATTCTTTTTTGGATATTTTCCTAAAATAGGGTATATGGTTTATATACTTGTGGTAGACCTCCAGTTGACCTCCATGATGTCAGCATGGAGCATGACATGGGGCTCTATCCCATGAACCAGGAGATCATGACCTGAACTGAAATCAAGAGTCAGATGCTTAACCAACTGAACCACCCAGGCACGCACACGTGCGCACACACACACACACACACACACACACACACACATTATCTGCTAATTAATTACATAGACATTAGTCAAACTTCTAGTATGATTACAGAATGGTATAGATACAGGAGGATATGCAAATTAATATAAGATCCATCCATTCCTCTCAAAGAAGTTATGTTCTTGTTGTTTATGCAATACAAGATTAAAGTAACAGATCAATCCAGAAGAGGTGATCAGTGCCAGAGTATGAATCCTTAAATAATGTTTTTTTTTCTCTTTGGGTTTTAAGATAATAACAAAGGCTAGTTCCAGAGAGTGAGATTGAAGGTCATTTTTCACTTAAAGTACTTATCCAGATGTAGCAGAGACTCAAACACCTCCATTTTTCTGCAGAGGAAATGAGGTCTAGGGTTGAAAAGACCCACTCAAGGTCCACTGTAAATTGTTGGCAGGTGGGGATCCAACCCTGGCCTTCTCATTCCTGTAAAGTGTGGTGCCACTCTGCTTTAAGTCTAAATTTTAGATGTTCAGATATAATCCAACTAACCTGATGTAGATATTTATCTATATAAATGATTTAAAAAAAATTGCTGAACATTTATATTCGCAACTATCATCATCATCAAATAATTACTAAGTACTAAATTATGCAAATTGAGTCCAATCTCTACATTACAAATTTGCAGGAACATTAAATTGATTATGATCATTGTATTAATTTGCTAAGGTTGCCATAACAAAGTACCATAGACCAAGTGACTTAAACAACAGATATTTATATTCTCACCATTCTGGATACTGGAAGTCTGATATCAGCGTGTCAGCTCATTGGTTTCTTCTGAAGCCTCTCTCCTTGGCTTGAAAATGACCACAGTATATGTCTCAGATGGTCTTTCCTCTGTATGCTTCTATGTTCTGATCTCTCCCTGTAAAGACCTCAATAAGAATGGGTGAAGGTTCATTCTAATAAACTCATTTTAACTTAACTACCTCACTGAATGATTCTATCTTCACATCAGTCACTTTCTGAGGTACTATTTAGTCTACTATAGTCATTTAAATTTTTCAAAATCATAAAAAAAATAAAAGAATATTAAGCATCCTGAGAACAAAAGATTCCAAATCTAAGGAGAAAAGTAAAGGAGAATTTATCCTGGGTCCATGTATTGCAATGCTTCATACTCTGAGGATTCCACCTCTGCTCATGGAAATCACCCTCCTTCAACTGACCTAAGTCCTTCATGCTGAAGCCTGACACTGCTCCTTAGCAAAGTCAACCTCCTGTCAACAAGAACTCTGCATCACCTATTCACAGATGCCCAGGAGCACAAGAAAGTCATAAGGCATCACATGGCAGAAACCATGACGGGCCATGGGGCATGCGAGAACACTTATCTCCTTTCATGTGGTTTTCAGGGAACAGTAATGTATACATTAATTATTGTATATATTTAATAGACTGTGAATTAATTTATTATGCACTTTGTAATTAATAATTAATTTATAATGTAATCAGTAATATAATTAATATTACTTATAATGTTTTATCAATTAACATATAATTATTAATATAATTATTATGTTTTGTAATATATTAACATAATGTATCATGTTATGTTAATATATAATTAATCCATTTAGATACTAATAGTAATTATACATTACTTATAATATGCATTGATATGGAATATATTTTATAATATATAAAGTGATATGTTAATACACAGTACTTTTATATTATTTTATTATATAATTTACAATTATATTTTATATTACATTTTATTATATAATACAATGGTTTTATAGAATATATTTAATTATATATTAATAAATTATATTAAATATATGTAACACATACTAATATATTATATATTAATAATTAATTTATTATTGTTACTTTTAATATATTTTATATTGAACATTTAATGTACTTATACATGTAATATATAAATTTATTGCTATAATTTATATGTTATATATTAATATATTTTGCATATTGACATTAACACATAATATATTAATTTATAATACATAAGTATATTAATATATAAGTTATATATTACACTATATAATTGCTAAATTTTAATCATGTTGTCTGGTCTTTAAACACAGCCTCTGTATCCTTGAATGTTACTATTTTACCCATGAATGTACGTTTGACCTTGGTAGGCACTTAGCTTTTCTGAGCCTCAACTTCCTTATTTTCAAAATGAGACAATATAAGCCTGCCTGTTAGGAAGAACTGATAAAGGGTTAGTGTTCAAAATTTATAAAGAACTTATCAAACTCAACATCCAAAAAATAAATAATCCAGTTAAGACATGGGCAGAAGACATGAACAGACATTTTTTCTAAGTAAGACATCCAGATGGCTAACAGACACATCAAAAGATGCTCAACATCACTCATCACCAGAGAAATACAAATCAAAACAATGAAGAGATACCACTTCACACTTGTCAAAATGGTAAAATTAACAACACGGGAAACAACAGATGTTGGTGAAGATGCAGAGAAAAGGAACCCTCTTGCACTGTTGGTGGGAATGTAAACTGGTGCAGCCACTTTGGAGAAGGGTATAGATGAGGGCTCCTCAAAAAGTTAAAAATAGAACTACCCTATGACCCAGCAATTGCACTACCAGGTATTTATCCAAAGGATACACAATTACTTTTGGAATTACTGATTGGAAGGGGCACATGCACCCCAATGTTTATAGCAGCATTATCAACAATAGTCAAATTATGGAAAGAGCCCAAATGTCCATTGACTGATGAATGGATAAAGAAGATGTGGTATATAGATAGATATAGATATAAATCCCATCACATGTCTATCTATTATCTATCTATCTATCTATCTATCTATCTATCTATCTATCTATAGCTATATAGAGAGATATACCTATATGGTAGAATATTAGCCATGAAAAAGAATGAAGTCTCACCATTTGCAACAATGTAAATGGAACTAGAGTGTATTATACCAAGTGAAATAAGTCAGTCAGAGAAAGACAAATACCATATGATTTCACTCATATATAAAATTTAGGAAACCAAACAGATGAACATAGGGGAAGGAAAAAGAAAAGAGACGGAAACAAACCATAAGAGACTCTTAACTGTAAAGAACAAACTGAACATTGGTGAAGGGGTGTTGGGTGGGGGGATGGGTTAGATGGCTTATACGTATTAAGGAGGGCACCTGTTAGGATGAGCACTGAGTGTTGTATGTAACTGATGAATCACTAAATTCTACTCCTGAAACCAATTTTACCATATATGTTAACTAACTAGAATTCAATAAAAATTGAATTGAAAAATTAAATGCTTAATAAAAAAAGGAAGAACAACTGTGTCAAAGGTAGATGTGGCATGAGTATGAAATCTATAAAATGCAAATCACATAATAAAGATGATTCCCTACCCAGAGACTGCTGATGTGGAACACTGTGGCAATGCCAGGGCTATGTCCCTGCAGAAAGAATTATGCTCTATTTGTTACAAAGGGACCACGATAGGTGCCACTTGCAGATAGCATAGAAACTCTGGAAAGAAGAATTATAGTTCTATTAAATTGGGCATACAACCTCACCTTGCTCCATGACTCCTCAAACAAGTATCAATTATCTTACATTTAGTTTTGCTGTTCATGTGAAAGGCTTGCTCTCAACAAGTGAGGTGAGGTGACACCACGTAATTTTGTTTGGGAAATTAGAAGCTTGAGGTTTATGAAAGAAAAAAAAAAAAAGAAAACTAGAGTGTGAGGGAATGTGTTAGTTAGTAGAAAATTTCAGAGAAAATTGGTAATTTCCTTGGCTGCTGCCAAAGCAGGTGCTTAGAAGCCTCTACATCTTCCTCTTCCCTGAACAAGTTAAGCAGAAGATACAACATGCTCATTTGCCACCAGTGAGATCAATTATGAGAACTTCTAACACAGAATCAAAATCAGGAAGATGGAATAAAAGAAATGAGGAAGATGGGATTTAAGCTCCAAAGACTGTTAAAGTGGAAATCTGAAGAAAAACTGTGTAAGAGGTTTTCCCACTGTTATGTTACTAAACACATTGTTAATATAAACAATAGCCACTAGCTTCTGATTGAGGTCTGTGAGCAAGCACTGATGAGGCCCATTTCATTTGCTGCTTCTAGTCCTATATTTGTAGTTCCTATGTTGGAACAACACATTTGAGCTCATACAGGTTTCACACCCTTCGGGATACCTCTGCTTCCCCAGCAGCTACTTCAAGTACTAGCTTGAAGAAAGGAACAGACTATACCTTGGGTCTAAATGGGAAGAAAGTGGAACTTTTCATTGGTGTTAGAATTATTTGGTTGATTATTTTGTGTTGAATTGAAAATTAATTATTTAATTTAAATAAATACTATTTATTACATCTATATTTTATTTTAATATATAAATTATACATATATATATAAGCATATAAAATACTTTATATTTGGTCATAAAATATTTTATAAGATGGTCATAAAGCTAAAGAGGGAAAAATAGGATTCACCACTTACATCTACATCTTGACCCCATGCCCCTCCTGTGTTCTTTCCTTATTGACGAAATTGATTGCTAAAGTCTATTACTCACTATGTTTTACAGAGAAGAAAGAAGAAAGACAAGACCCTCCAACACCACCTCCTGTGGCCAAAACATGATCATCTTCATTTGGGAAATACTTTGCCTATATAGTATCACACATGAAGGACTAACTTTATAACTTTTCTATCATCTTCCTTTCTGTCAGAGTTTTCTTGAGCATTGCAGAACCTGGGGTCATGGAGGTCAGAATCAGAGCAAGTGTATAAGCCAGATGCAATGTAAGCTTCCAGAACAGGGGAAGTCCTGTTAGAGCCATGAGGACCTCCAAAGACCTAACAATAGCAGCTGGCATTCAACTATTGAGAAAGGTTTAAATTCAGTATCCAAAAAACATGAACAACCAAGGCTGAGTATGAACATGGTTTATGTGTCCATGTAAGATGAACATTTCTGACACCTGGATTTGTTAAGACTCTGCCAGGTAGAATATTCATGGGTCTGGGAGAACATTCTGCTCACCTATGCTGGATGAACTGGTCCAGTAGACCAGTGCCATGGAAACAACACACAGCACATTGTAAGCAAGGCTACTCATTCTCAGTACATCCATCTAGATAAAATAAACAATAATCAGGTCACAAAATGGGGGCTTTTGGGGGTGCCTCTTGGTTCAGTTGGTTGAGTCAAATCTGACTTTCGATTTTGACTCAAGTCATGATCCTAGGGTCATGGGATTGAGCCCCACATTGGGTTCCGTGTGAAGCGTGAAGCCTGCTTAAAATTCTTTCTCTCTCAGGGTGCCTCAGTGGCTTAGTTAAGCATCCAACTGGCTCAGGCCATGATCTCATGGCGTGAGTTCAAGTCCCATGTCGGCTCTGTGCTGACGGCTCAGAGCCTGAAGCCTACTTCGGATTCTGTGTTTCCCTCTCTCTCTGTCCCTCCCCCGTTAGTGTTCTGTCTCTCTCTCTCCTTCAAAAATAAATAAACATTAAAAAATTTTTTAAAAAGAGTAAAAAAAAATCTCTCTCTCTTCCTCTGCCCTTCTCTCTCCCCCATCTCAAACAACAATAACAACAACAACAATGGATGAAAGGGGGACTTTTTGGGAAAGTGCATTGGGAATTGTCAACAGGTCATAAAGATAAGATTATAGATGCATATTTCCATAACTACAATCACTGGTTAAAATTTATCTTTAAGTAGAGAACTTCAAAAGTATATATATATATCTATACTTTATATATATATGTATATATATCTATATCTATATCTATATATATAGAGAGAGAATTTTTCCATGTGATTATATTTCTCCTGCTGTGAAGAAATAAACATCAAATGTAGCCTATTGGAACTGCAGTAGAAAAACAAACTATTAGGGGAAAGGAAAACCCAGAATAGAGAATAGATTGGGGGTTTAGGATTCTCAGATGAAGAGATAGCCAGTCCCCCATTTTTGAGAAGTATCTGTCTGCACCTGCATCCTCACAGTGATATTTAAAGGAATAGAAGAGCAATTTCATGCTAACAAGACTGGACAAGAAAGCCCTATCCAGTATGGCACTTTCCTTAAGTTGGGCTGTGAAGAAGGTATTCTTTGTTGTAGTCAGTTCATTTATATTTTAAACATCTGCTAGACTATGGTGAAATGACTCCCTCTTAATCATCACTATCGAGAATGAATAAATACATGCATTTATCTTGCGCACAGTAATTGGCTACGAAACATTCAGCAATACTTTCATTAGGGTGATGAGATCCAAAAATAGATGCCAAGTATGTTTATTGGGAGCTAATAGACACCTGAAGTGTGAAGAATTCCTATAAATGCAGTGGTTTGCAGAGATGTTTGTGGTTGTAGGGTGTACATGTGTGCATAAGCACGCATATGTGTTTTGGAGGGAGCAATGGAATGGAAGAAAGCTAATAATTCATTCTTCTACCATGTTAAGTTCTTTGGCATGAAGATGCATATTCAGTGTAATTCACTTCCTTTGGTATAATCATTGAATGGATTACTCCACTCCTTCCTCTAATGTTTGAGTTTGAGATCCCACTGAGAAGTCTGTGTCCGTGAGCTCCATGATGGCCTGCAGACATCAGCAGGTTCCCCTTGTGTCCCATATAGGAGGTGCTGCACCACTGTGTTCCTCCTTTATGCATCTCATATTAGGCTTTGATTAATTATTATTGCATATTCAGAGCTTTCACTTAGATCTTACTAGGAGCAATAGTGTGGTAGGCAGGCTTTTTGTTTCCATGACCCCCAATCATCTGATGTTACACCTGTGAGTATATTGCCATGGCAACAACAACAACAACAAAAATACCAATTTTGGTCCATGGAAGTGGGGTGTTTCTGTAAGAAATCCCTAAAAATGTAAATGCAGCTTTGAAATCATGCAGTGGCCAGAGGCTGGAAAGATTTTGAGGAGACTGATTTTAGTATAAGCCTTGACTGCCTTGTCAGACTGATAGTAGAGAAGGATGCTAAGGATTCTGGCAGCAAGGACTCAGAGGAAGTGACGAGCATTGTACAAAAATCTTAAATTCCCTCAGAGAATGCCTGAGAACCACAGACAGACTGTTAGAAATATGCACTTTAAATCTGCTGCTGGTGGGACCGCTTGGAGAATGCTGCACGTGAGGGCTCAGAAGAAAGTGAGGACATGTGATTGGGAACTGGGGGAAGAGTAGCCATGTTAGGTAGTGAAACTGTGTTCTGCAGTTATGCAGAAAGCAGAACTTGTAAATGACAAACCTGGTCATTTAGCTGAGGAGATTCTCAAGCCCAGTGTTAAAGGGGCAGCCTTTTCATCTTGCTGTTTAGAGCAAAATGTGAGCAGGGAGAGTGAAATTGAGGGAAGAGCTGTTAAGAAAGAAGTGAAAAGGACTGGATGGTTTTAGAAATTGGCAGTCTATCTAGATAGTAAAAGCCACTATAAGGAGAAATTCACTGTCAGGAATGCGTCCTCCAGAGACAAGCAGAGTAAGGCTGCACAACCTTTTGCTAGTGCTTCAGAATGATCAAGAGGCTTGACTTTATGAAAAGGTGATTATTCATTCCGTAGCACAATAGGCTTTTGGAGGAAATGTAAATTGTGTGAAATCAGATATTTCAACAAATTCAGGAGGAGAAAGTGCAGGAAATTAGCAGTATCATGTCCATGTAAGTGAAATCAGTGAAGTACAACAGTTACCAAGTAGAATTGAGAGTCAACTCAAGACCCAAACCTGTCTCTTTCTCTCTGTTGTCCTGGTTTTGGCTCCTTCCTTGTGCTCATAACACTGTCATGAAAGACTATGTGCAAATAAGAAAAGCTGAAATTGAAACAGAGCCAATCAGAGCTAGGAAACTCCACATTTGAGGAAAGGAATCTGAGGGGGGCTTGATGCAAACAAAGAGATGATTTGAGTTATGTGCCAAACAATCAAACTGGCCTGAAGACCCAGGGGAGCCCATGGGTACTGCTGATCTCTTGCCTTTCCTAGCACTTGAATCTGGTGAGTGTAAGAAATAATTCACATCATCACATATCCACATCTTTTTGCTTCTTCCATTTGTCAGCAGTGGATGCTGCCAGGAAGGACCTGGGGCTTTCAAGAATGACCAAACCATTTACCAAAGTAGCTGTTCCAGTTTTCATTCCTTCCAACAATGAATGAGATATCCAGTTTTTCTGCATCCTTGCCAGCATTTTGTGATGTCACATTTTTTGTTTTCGCCATTATGATAATTGTACAGTGATATCTCATTGTAGATTCATGTGTGCTTATTTTCTTGATTCTACTCCATCATCATAGCCTATAAGATCCTTAAAGATTTAGTTGGTTCTCCTCATCTCAGCCACATTTTCTTTGCTTATGGCAAGTTTATTCTTCTTCCTGCCATGCCCGAGAGATAAAAAGAAGCTGCAGAAACCCTGACCTTGAAAGGACTCATTACTCCCTGGAATATAGTGCATTTAGAATTCCTTGCATTTTTAGGTCTCAAATCAGTATCATTTAGGATGATTTTGGAATAAGTTGTTTTTTTTCCTTGTTATAATGCAAGAAACAGCTTCTCGTAAACTTTTACACCCTAAGAGGTAAAAGCCCCATTACTCTGTTTAACCAGCAGAACCCTAGAGTAGCCTCATATGTCACCTGTGGTAGCATATGGCTCCCATCGAGACTGGGAGCTTGTGGTTTGGTTTTCAGTAGGTTTGAAAACAAATGTCACAATGTCTCCCTCATGACTTCGTCACTAATTCTATCCATCTTTTCCAAATTGCTATTCTCAACAAAGATACTTATCTCTATCTCACAGGTACCCCCACATACCCAGTGAAATCCATTATTGCGATAGACCAAGTGGTTCTACCTTTCTCTCTCATTCAAGGCTTGAATCTGATACTTGCTAATATTGGGAACTTATGTAAGTATAACTTAGGTTACTATCTCTCCATCCATAAATAAGATCACAATATTAGCCCACTAGTCTTTCTTTACAACTTGGACTGTGTAATGTTTTCACAAAGGTAAGAACTATTCTGAATGCTTCAGATACATTGACTCTTTAGATATGAATATCTTGCATTTCAACAATGAAGCAAGCACCATTATGATTCCTATTTTATTTTATTTTATTTTATTTTATTTTATTTATTTTGTGAGAGTGAGAGAGAGCACACACTTGTGCAAGTGGGGTAGGGACAGAGAGAGAGAGAGAATCTTAAGCAGGCTTCACACCCAGCATGGAGCCCGATGCAGGGCTCAATCTCATGACCATGAGATCATGACCTGAGCTGAAATCAAATGTCAGAGGCTTAACCGACTAAGCCACCCAGGCACCCCATGATTTCCATTTTAAAGCATAGATATCATAAGGGGCTTGCCTAAGGTCACATGTTAGAAACTGAAGCCAGGAAGTGTTGATCTAAAGAGCATGCTCTTTGGATCATGTCCAGAGACCCATACACTGCCCCAGCTCTTTCAGAGAGCAGGCTGGGATAGTCTCTTTCCAACCTCCTGCTAGCTTGTTGTGCAGTCTCTTTTTCCTCTTATTCACTCAAGTTGCCTGCTAAAATTCTGTTTTAGATTAAAATTTTATTTTATTTATTATATATATGTATATACGTATGTATATATTTTAACATTTATTTATTTTTGAGAGACAGAGAGACAGAGCATGAGCAAGGGAAGGGTAGAGAGAGGCAGACACAGAATATGAAGCAGGCTCCGGGATCTGAGCCATCAGCACAGAGCCCAATACGGGGCTCAAACTCAAAGACAGTGAGATCATGACCTGAGCCAAAGTCAGCCACTTAACTGACTGAGCCACCCAGGCGCCCCTAGACTAAAATTTTAAACTGTTACAACTCTCTAGTAGTTCATGTTAATTTTAATGGATTGCAAACAGATTTTAAAAAATAAAATCAGAATGATATACTGAAAAAAGAAAATATTTGATTCCCTATAGACAAGGGTATTGTTTTGTGAAATTCAGTTTCAGTTGTGTATGTGCATGTACGTGTGTTTTTGTGTGTGTACTGGAATGTACGTGTCAAGAGATAAAATATCTATCTTAATGTGGATGATGGTTAAAAAAAAAGAAAAACAGCTATAGGCCAAGAGGGGTCAGAATACATCCCCAGAACCAACTCTACCTCCATGTAGATTTCTGTTTTATCATTTATGACCCCATTGTGTCACTTAGGAAATCTCTATTATCATATGGTTATCGTTAAACTCCTGTATTCCTCTTTACTCTTCATTGCTTTGCTGTTTGCATTAGGTTTATAAACCACTTGTTATTGATTTTATGTGCACTGTGAATAAGATATGCATTTTCATTTTTTGATATAAATATTTCATTATCCTGATGCCGTTTATTGGAAAGGCCACACTATCTCCACCATTCTGCAGTGACACCTTTGTCACTAATCTAAGCCTTCTATGATGTTCCATAGGGGTTTAAAAAAAATCTTCATACCAACACCACACTGTCTTAATTATCAATAATTTATAATAAGTCTTGATATCCAATAAAACAATTCCTCGCATCTTGTTCTTGAAAAGTATCTTGGCTATTCTTGGCATTTTGCATTTCCATAAGAATTGGAGAATTGGCTTCCAGGTGCCATTTGGTGGGGGTGGAGGAGCAAGAACTATAGATATCTTCCTGAGTTTGCATGAAATTCATAGCTCAAGGTGAAGGAGAATTTACATTTTTAAAAATTTTTTTAAAATTTCTTTTTTTAATTGAGAGACAGAGAGAGACAGAACGGGGAGGGCAGAGAGAGGGTGAGACAGAATCTGAAGGAGGCTCCAGGCTCTGAGCTGTCCGCACAGAGCCCATCGCAGGGCTCTAACTCCCAAACTACAAGATCATGACCTGAGCTAAAGTCAGACAGTTAACCGACTGAGCCACCCAGGTGCCCCAGAATTTACATTTTAACAGTATTCACTATTCCAAAGTCTGAACACAGTATGTTCCAAACTTCTTTCTGTTTTCTTTAATTTCTACCAATAATTTCAGAGTCTTTTACGGATAATTCCTGCAAGTTTTTGTTAGATTTCTTCCTCTGTAGCTGATAGTTTATCCTATTTTCATTGAGGTATGATTGGCATACAAAAAAGTTGTAGATATTTAATGTATACATCTTGATGAATTTGAAGATAAGTATATATCCAGGAAACTGTCCCTATAAACAATCCCATAATCATTGCCATCACCTCTAAAAGTTTTCTCTCCCTCTTTTGTGTGTGTGTGTGTATGTGTGTGTGTGCATATGTGATAACATTATTTAACATAAGATCTAAAGGTTCAAGTATATTATACAGTGTTATTAACTAAATGTTCCATGCCATACAGTACATCTTTAGGACTAGTTCTCTTGCATAACTGAACTATGGACACTTTGACCAATACCTCCTTGATCCTCCTTTTCCCGGTGCTTTGTAATCATCATTTTATTCTCTCTTTCTTTTTTTGTTTTTAAATGTTTATTCATTTTTGAGAGACAGTGTGAGCTGGGAAGGGTTAAAAAGAGAGGGAGATGCAGAATCTGAAGCAGGCTCCAGGATCTGAGCTGTCAGCAGGGCTCGAACCCAATGAACTGTGAGATCATGACCCAAGCTGACATCGGATGCCCAACCAACTGAGCAACCCAGGCACACCATTATTCTGTCTTTCCATGAGTTTAACTATTTTAGATTTCTGATATAAGTGAAATCATGTAGTTTTTGTTTTTCTCTATCTGGCTTATTTTACTTAGCATAATGCTTTCCAAGTTCATTGTTATTGTAACAAATGACAGGATTTCATTGTTTCTTGTGGCTGAATAGTATTCTTTGCATGTATATGCCACATTTTCTTTATCCATTCATCTGTTGATGAGCATTTAGGTTATCTTCATGTCTTTGCTATTGTAAATAATGATGCAGTGAACATGGGAGTGCGGATATCTCCTTAAGATACTGGTTTCAATTCTTTTGGGTATACACCCAGAAGTGAGATTGCTGAATCATGTGGTTATATTTTTAATTGTTTGAGCAACCTCCATACTGTTTTCTACAGTTGCTGTATCAATTTACATTCCTACTAATAGTGCATAAAGGTTTTCTTTTCTCCACATCATCGCTAATACTTATTTTAATGTTTTTGAGAATAGCCATCCCAACAGGTGTGAGGTGATATCTCATTATTGTTTTGAGTTGCATTTCCCTGATAATTAGTAATGTTGAGCACATTTTCGTTACCTATTGGCCATTTGAATGTCTTCTTTGGAGTAATGTCTATTCAGATCTTTCAATTCAATTGAATTGTTTCTCCCTTCCTTTTTTCTTTCCTTCCTTCCCTCCTTCTTTCTTTCTTCCTTCCTTCTTACTTTATTGAGTTGTAGAATTCCTTATATTTTTGGAGATTATCAGATATATTATTTTAGATTTTTTTCTCCCATTCTGTATATTGCCTTTTCACTTGGATAATTGTATTTTTTGCTGTGCAGAAGATTTTTAGTTTAATGTAGTCCTATTTGTCTATTTTTGCTTTTATTGTCTGTGCTTTTGGTGCCATATGCTAGAAATCATTGCTACAGTCAATGTCAAGAAGATTTCTTTCTGTTTTCATCTGTAAGTTTTACAGTTTAAGGTTTTATGCTTGTCTTTAATCCATTTTGAGTTGAATTTTGTGTATGGTGCGAGATAGGGATCTAATTTCATTCTTTTGCATGGATATCAGTTTCCCCACCATCATTTATTGAAGAGACTCTTCATTCCCTATAGTGTATTCTTGTCCCCACCCTCCTTGTTGAAGATCAGTTTACCATAAATATATGGATTTATTTCTGGGTTCTCCATTTGGTTCAAATTCAGTGTAGTTGCAGGATACAAAATTAACATATAAAAATCAGTAGCTTTTCTGTACATTAACAATGAAGTATCCAAAAAGGAAATCAAGGAAACAATCCCATTTACATTAACAACAAAAAGAATAAAGTACTTAGGAATAAACTTAAGCATGGAGCTGAAAGACTGGCACCCTGCTTGCATTCTCTCAGAAAAGAAATAAACATTAAATAAATAAGTAAATAAACAAACACATACATACATACATACATACTAAAATTCTACAGTAATAAAAAAGTATGAAAATTTTAATAATTTATGCTAATTTTAATTATCTATTAAAATTTTTAATGCTTATTTATTTCTGAGAGAGAGAGAGAGAGAGAGAGAGAGAGAATGAGCAGGAGAGAGGCAGAGAGAGAGGGATACACAGAATCTGAAGTAGGCTCCAGGTTCAGAGCTGTCAGCGCAGAACCTGATGCGGGGCTCAAACCCACTAACCACAAGATCATGACCTTAGGCAAAGTTGGACGCCTAATGAGTTGAGCCACCCAGGAGCCCCAAATTATATATATATATATATTTAAGGTTTATTTTCTACTCGAATATTTATCTTTGACAGACAAATATTTTTCTTCTTGAAACAAACCCTATGCCCTTAAGCTAAAAAATTAAAAATAATTTCGTAGAAATTTCTCCAACTGTCTCATAAATGTCTTTTCACAATTGGTTTGTTCAAATTAAAATTTCAAAAGATTCGTGCATTATACATTTGACTGGTATGGTTATGAAGTTCATTCTATTCTATAACAGCCCTTCTTCCTTTTTCATGTCAATAATTTATTGATGAGATGGGTCAATTTTCTTGTAGAATATCCTGCATTTTCAACTGGCTGATTCCTACTGGTATCATATAATGGTGTCATTTATTGCTCCCTGAACCTCTTCCTCAGCCAATTTAGTGTAAATTGGTTTAAAAGGCTTAACTTTTTGGGGAATAATATAACACAGATCCTGTGAAATTCCTATGGAATCACTTCAGGAATTTGTCCTATTTTTAATAATGCTAAGATTGATCTGTGTGTTTGTGGATTATTGGATTGATCTCTCCTTTTTAAAGTTCTCTATTAATCTTTCACATAAAATTGATTTTGAATTCAGTGATGGTGATTGCTTGGTTCTAATAGGGACCTCATTCATGTTGAGACTCTAACAGCTCTATCATCTGCAGGTGATGGCAGTTTCCACTGTTTCGTTCTAACTCTTCCTTATTTTTTTTCCTGGACATATTGTGCTGGTTAGAACCTCTAGGATGAGCAAGATTTCATCTCTTGCTCCTTTCACCAAAGGGAAAGCTTTCAAAATATCTTCATTAGATAAGTTATCTGATGCTTTCTTTGTAACTATTGACATAATCAGTAGTGGTGAAATACATTGATTATCTTTCCAGTGTAAGACCCATCTTGCAATCCTGGGGTAAAACCAATTTGGTCATGATATATTGTTGGCATTTCTAATATTTTATGAATATTTAGTTAGGTACATAAGTGAAATTGGCCCTCAATGATCTTTCCCAATTTGAGCTGAAATGTTTTGATTATCTAGATTTTGCCTCATAAAATTATTTAGGAAGTATATTTTTTATGCTTTGAGACCATGTCAAATTGGTGTTATTTTTTTTCCACAAGGGGATAGCACCTGTGGGTGAAGCATTCAGACTTGCACAGTTTTTGTTGTAAGGCTAATGAATCTAGTCTTTTTTGTAGTGTTATTCGTATTTTTATCCTATGTTAATTGTGGTAGGATGCATTTTTGGGAGACTTGGTCATTTTTATTTAATTTGCTTATGGGGGGCATGAAGTTGTTTACTCCCTTTTTTCATTCTGATTTTTTGTCCATTTTTTCCTTTGTCCATTCTTTTTATTACAATTAGTCTTATAAGAATTTATTGGTTTTATTATTCTTTTAAAAAACCAAGCTAATTTTATGTAGTACATGTTTGCTTTTTTATTTTGCTATTTTTTTCTCTATTATTTATGATTTCTTTCTGTCCATTTTATTTAAAATATGGAAGGATGTACCATGTGTACAGATTAGAAGACTTAATATTGCAATGCAGTCCCAATAAAAATTCCAACAAGTTTTTTTGTTTTTTTGTTTGTTTGTTTGTTTGTTTACTTTGTGAAACTTGGCAAGTTGATTCCATACTCTGCAAAGTGTATACAAACCCAAAGAGAAATGACAGACTGGGAAAAATATTTACATCTAAAAATTGCATAACAGACAAATGATTATATACACATATAATTAATTTTCTTAATCATCCTATGAGTCAATAAAAACCCACAAAAAACAATATTAAAATATACAAAGGACATGAATAGTCAGGTCACAGATAAGGAACAATAAATGGGTCACAAATGTAAGAACAATATTCAACCACCACACTTATTCAAACTGAAAATTAATAAAATAAAAATGTATTACAGAATTATAACAAAAAATGATATACCCACATGTATAAAGGGACATTTCAATAATAAGACAATCAGACCAAAAATTAGTAAGGGTAAAGAATATTTGAACAACATGATTAGCATGCTTGACTTAATGAGAATATGGAGAATCCTGAACCCAATAGAATCCTATGAAATTTTAGCAATGTTGGAAGATACTAGACCACAAAACTATCTCAGTAAATACCACGTAGTCTATTTAATATAGATATTAGTATCTAGTAAGTATTAAAGATAAAAATCAATGATAAAATGTAGCCAAAAAAGCCATATTTCTTTGGAAATGAAAAAAAAATGTATGGCTGAATAATTCAAGAGGTAAGGGAATCACAGTGGAAATGATGAAATATTTATAAGTAAATGATGAAGAATGACTATGTATCAATACCTGAGTGATGCTGCTAAAATGGTAATTAGAGGAAAGTGTAACTTCAAGTGCATCCATTAGAAAAGAAGAAATATTAACCATTATTGAGCTAAATTTTCAAGACAAAGAGTATAAGAAGAGAGTAATCCCAAGGAAAGAAGAGAAAAGTACAACAGAAAAGCACAAAAGGAAAACACAAACAGATATCAGTGAAAGAGGAAGCAAAGGAGCCATAAAGGTGGTCAGTCAAGTCAAAAGCTAGTTCGGCAAAAAGACTAGTAACAAACTAGACATCTGGAAAGATGAATCATTTCTTTTCTCTGGGAAGATTTTTAAAATGCAAATTCAATTTTTTTGCTTGTTATGGATCAATTAACATTTTCTACTTCTTGAGTTGCTTGTTTAAATTTATGTCTTTGTAGGAAATTATTCGTTTTATCTGAATTGTCTGATTAATTGGCATAAAGTTATGGATAGTATTTCCTTATAATAATTTATAAGACTACTACTAATAATAATTTCCTTTTCATTTCTGTAAATTCAAAAATAATGTCTCCTCTTTTAGGGTTTTCCCAGTTTTCCCTTATTTCTTGACAGTCTACCTAAAAGTTTAGCGATATTGTCAATTTTTCAAAGAACCAACTTTCAGTTCATTGATACTCTGTTTTTTTTATTGTCTGATGTTTTTCTTTTGTCAGTATTTCCTCTCTAATTTTTATTATTTCCTTCCTTCTTCTTGTTTTAGATTTAGTTTTCCTCTTTTCTAGTTTATATTTTTATTTATTTATTAATTTACTTAAAATTTTTTTTAATGTTTATTTATTTTTGAGAGAGAGAGAGAGGCAGAGCATGAACAGGGGAGGGGCAGACAGAGAGGAAGACACAGAATTCCAAGCAGGCTCCAGGCTCTAAGCTGTCAGCACAAAGCCCTATGCGGGGCTCGAACTCACAAGCTGTGAGATCATGACCTGAGCTGAAGTCAGATGCCTAAGCAACTGAACCACCTAGGGGCCTTCTTTTCTAGTTTTTAAAAGTGGAAAATTAACTTAGTTCTTTCTTCTTTCCTAATGCAGTAATTTAAAAAGCTATAAATTTCTCTATAAGCTCTGTGTTATCTGTGTCCCATGACTTTTGATATGCCATGGTTTCCTTTTGTGTGATATTAAGTATAGCCACTTTAGCTTACCTTTGGTTACTATCTGCATAGTATCTTTTTCTATTCTTTTGTCTTCTTATGTGTATCTTTGGATCAAAACTGTATTTTAAATATTATTTTTTTACCCCATCTAAAACTCTCTGACTTGAGGCAGGGAGACAAAACATAAGAGACTCTTGAATACTAAGACCAAACAGAGGGATGAGGTGGGTGTGGGTCGGGGGAGAGTGGGTGATGGGCACTGAGCAGGGCATGGGTTGGGATGAGCACTGGGTGTTCTTGTATGGAAACCAATCTGAAAAAAAAAAACCTCTCTGACTTGATTGGAGTGTTCAATCCATTTACATTTAATGTAATTATTGATATGATTGAATTTGCATGTGCCATTTTCCTATTTAATTTTTATGTATCATAACTTTTTATTTCCTGTGTTGTTTCTTTAGTGTATTTTTTTGTCAGTGAGTATTTTCTATTTCACCATTTTAATTACTTAGTTATCATTGTTGCTTTCAGTATATTTTGAGTATTATTTTATCAGTGGTTTTTCTGGTGCTCACATTATGTGTCTTAATTTATCACAGCCAACTTCAGATCAATGCTAATGTAATTTAAATGAAATACAGATATTTTCTTCCAATAAAGCCCTGTTTAATCCCCTCTTTTTTGTGCTATTATTATCATTTATATTACACCCACATATGTTAAAATTCAACAATCAATATAGAATTATAATTTTTATGCAAATGAGTTGAGAAGATAAAAGGACGTAATACATCTGAATTTCCTATGTAATTACGTATACCAGTCCATTTTATTTCTTCATGTGGATTCAAGTCACTGTCTGATATCATTTCTTTTCAGCCTGACAATCTTTTTAAGTATTTCTACAGAAGATCCTCTAGCAAGGACTTCTGCCATTCTTAGTTTATCTGGGAATGTCTTTAATTCATATTCATTTTGAAGGATTGGTTTGTTGAATACAGAATACTTGGTTGATTTTTTTTTTCAGGCTCTTGAATGTGTCATCCCACTGCTTTCTAGACTCCATTGTTTCTTATGAGAATTCACATCAGAATCAGATGTTAAGTAATTGTGGTTTCTCTGTTCTTGATGATCCATTTTTCTTTTGCTGCTGTGAAGATTTTTCTCTTTCAACAATTTGATTTTGTCTAGATGTGAATTTTTTTCAGTTTATCTTACTTGGAGTTTGTTGAACTTATATGTGTAGATTAATGTTTTCTTTAAAATCTAATTTAGGATGTTTTCAGCTACTGTCCCTTCGAATACTTTTTATGTCCCTTTCTCTCTTTGAGGCTTTGTTCAATTTTTTTAAATTCTCTCTGTTTTTTAATACTGGATAATCTCAATTGCCATATCCTCTGGTGTGCTTATTATTGCTTCAGATCAAAAGTGCTGTTGAATCTCTCTAGTAAAATTTTTGTTTCAATGATTATACTTTTATCTCTGAAATTTCTATTAGGTTATTAGGTTCTTTTTAAATATAATTTCTGTGTCTTTATTTATATTCTTTATTTGAAAAGTTATCACACCTTTCTTGTATTCTTAAATATAGCTTTCCTTATCCTTTGAACATATTTAGAATAGTTCCTTTGGTGTCTTTGTGTGCTGAGTCCAACATTTGGACTTTCTAAGCAAGCAGTTTGTATTGATCACTTTCTCTCCTGCAAACTTCCCTGTTTCTTTGCATGTCTCCTAGTTTGTTGCTGTTATTGTTATTGAAAACTGAACATTTTAGATCTAGCAACACCGGATCCTAGTTCCGCCTTCTTTTCCCAGAATTGCTGTTGTTGTTCCTGTCCCATACATTTTGTTAACTTGTTTACTGACTTGTCTAGACTAACTCCCTAGTCAGTCTCACCCAGAACAGTATGCAGCTGAAGAAGTCCTACTCAAAAAAAAAAAAAAATTGTGTTTTTGTTTGTTTGTTTTTGTAGCCAGGCTTCCTGCTAATACCTCTGGGTCAGCATCATTTAGTGATCCACTGATTAGCCAGAGTTTGTGCTTAAATATCTTTTTCCAGTTGGGCCATTGCTTCTGATTCTGACTTAGGGGAACACACTGAATATTCAGGAACACCACAAGTCTGCCTGGACTCTGCCAGGTATTTTTATTACTCCTTTGAGCATCACAGTAACTAGAGATGGAAGGTTAGTCAGGGCCCTTTCCAGTTTTATATTATACATTTCTTGGTATCAGTAAATATTCTTTGAAAACATGGCTGCCTAATCTTCCGTAACATTTTTTTTTTTAATTTCTCTCTTGACCTCAATTTTAAATAATATTCACACAGGTGTTCTTTTTTTAAAAACTTGATTTGTAATTTGTATTTGTCTTTTTCTTTTAAGTTTGGATTCTTATAGGCATTTTACTTAATTGTGTAGTCAGCCTCAGGAAACCACAATTCTGATGAAGCTCCTTAAGAGGTATCTTCCTCTGCCTCCATCCCCCACCCTCATAGTAAATAACTCAATCTTTCAGTTCCAGGAGCCATAGCTTATACAACTCTTCTAGTATATCTTACCACTCTGCCGAGTACTATATTTGCTTGTGTCTTATCCCTTAAGTACGCTATAATGCCCATGGAACAGAGGACCATCTCTTACTCATTTTTCTAAGATTGCCTTATCTCTAGCATAAAGTCTCACACACAATAGGTTCTTGACACATGTTCAGATAAATGGACTTTTAGCTTGTTTGAAAGCCACACTTGCTTTCAGCCTCCCATTCTTATATGGGCCACAAGGCCCCATGTCTCCAGAGCCTTTTGTATCTCTGACATTCTCTAGTTTATGCTTCTTGGGAACATTTGTGGGCTATTAGTCATCTTATGTAGAACAAGATATATCTGTCACTTCTCCTCTGTGAAACCCTCCCTCCAGCAAGATTTATTTTAAGAACTGTGTGAAAAGAGAAAATTTCACAGGCAACCCTGTGAAAATCCAGTCATTTGTCAACATGTGAGATCAAGTGCCCTGAATGCCTGTCTGGCTGCCTCTGGCTGTGTCCTCCTTGGGTTACCTCTGAGGTGCAGTTCTAGGTGGGCCTCACAGATGCATGTTCTGAGTCTGCCATGAAGCTGTGTGTCCACTAGAACACCTTTACTTCCATTGCTCTCTGGGGCCCCTGCCCACAGTCAGTTGTAAGTTCTCTTGAACAACATGGCTGAGGAGAACACAGATCACCTCACTATATCCTCAAGTCTACCTTATAAATCACTATGACCCCATGGCAGATGTAAAACCTGAGGGAACAACTAGAATGTGGTCAAGGTAGGCTTTTAGCTCAGGCCCTTTGTCTCCATGTTCAAGATTCTGTTAGACTGAGCTATTCTGAGCGACAAGATCTAATCACTTTCTCCAGAAACAGCATGACAAAATTGTTGGTCTGCTACTGGCTGCAGCAACCCTTCAATGAGTTTGGAGTCACTGAAGCCAACTCTATGAACTCAGAGAACCAGTAAAATCAATTCTCTGGCGAGAATTTTTGAGGAGATGCAGGAGTAGGACTTTATTATCCAAACCCAGCTAGTAGGAGAACAGGCTCCTCCTCTATACACCATCCTGCTGATGGAGAGAATGTGGCATGTTGGCACGTCATGAGGGAGTTGGCCTCCTGCTCACCGTTGGCTAGTGGTAATCTCTGACACCCTGAACAGCTGGTGACCACTCAGCCTAGGTTTCACTATTTGGAACTGTGGTGGTTGGGCACAAGGAGCTCTCTACCTTGCCCAAGCTCAGAAGAAGTAGGGTTCTCTTTTCATTGCTAGAGTTAAACAGAAAGGAGCAGAGTGGCTCCCTCCTCCACCCTCTGGGACGACACATGTCGGGTGAGAAATGCTGGGGGCTTGATTTGGAGCTGCCATGCACATGGCTCCATGGCTCTGCGCATCAGCTGGGAGGATTCACACTGCATCCTACTGAACACCCCCATCAGGAGTTTCTATAGCAACTTTCTGAGAGGAATTTCCAGGGCTCACAGATTCTGTCACAGTAACCCAGTGAGGAAAGAAAGTGTGGGGTGTTTGAGGAGGTGGCAAAAGATCCATACACACAGGTAGAGGCCAGGAGAGCAGAGCGAGGTGGTATCCACTGAAAGCAATGTAGCCAAGTGGTCAGGAGCTCCTGAATCACTCCCGTCTGCACCAGCTCCTTAACAACAAGCAGGTCACAAGTTTTCCTTAAGCATCTGGCTTTAGATAATAAAACAAGCCTCAAAGTGGTTCTGAGGATTAACTGAGTGAGAACGGCAGGCTTTTCATTTGATCTTTCCTGAGAATTAGGGCAGGACAAGCCAGGAGTTTGATTCCAGTGGAGGGCTGCCCGTGGGTGTCTGTAGAATAGAAATGAAATTATGCAAGCAGATGGCTTGTTGAAGAGACAAAAATATGGATATAAAAGCATTCTAGCTATGGAGATGCTTTTTTTTTACTTTTAATAATGACATAATTTTGAATATTAAAGGTGTCTTCTGTCTTTTAGATATGTTAGCCCCCACCCCCAAATAAACTCTTTCAACAGCACATTGCTTCAAATCATGCATAAGCATTTGTAAATGGAGGATCAGGCCACATGTCTCTTAACATGCAAACACTGAACATTAGCACTTTATTCCAACAATGCATCTGCATTGCAGACTTACTACATTTCCAGCACACTCTGCACTCTCTGAGGAGTAAGAAATAAATGCACAGAGAGCTCCGCCCTTCAATTCATAGTAACCAGCAGGGGAGATGGGGCACATACAACCTTTGCAGGGAGTGCCAGCTATGTCCAAAAGAAGACAGAAGTTCATCTGATTGGACTGCAGGAAGACTTCCTGGGGGTGGAGTGGTTTTAGCTGTCTATAGTGAAGGCAGAGCTGAGTCTGAAGATGGGCACCTGGAGGAGGGCAAATCAAAACTGAAGATCACAGGAGCATAAGCACAAGAACATGACAAGTTGAGGACATTGGAGGGCAGAAGCTCAGCCACAGGCTGACTCCTTCTGCCTGTGTTCCTTCTGAGCCATCACCAGTAAGCCCTTGACCTGCAGGTCTCAGCTTTTCTCCCTACTAGAGGATAATATTACCTCCTTTACAGTCTTCTATGAGATTACTTAAGTCAAGAATTCAACCCACTTCCTGGCACACACCATATGCTTCTCAGGTTATATGAAAAGCAATAAAAAATAAAAACATTAGAAATCAGCTGTAAGAAATAATCCTGTGTTATAATATTTTCAGATAAAATTAAAGAGGGTATGCAAATGGAGGTGTTTGGATGACTGCTTTGGGACATTTCTCTAAGAATTCTGTAATAAAGCTTCCTTTCTCAGCTCCCTCAGTCCCACCATGCACTATTCTGCCCTGAGACAGCCAGCCACATCCTCCATGGTGGCCATCAGTCCAGGGCTGTAGTCTAGGAGTATGAAAGCCCAGCAAAAATCTCCACAAAGGATTTCTCTGAGGCATAAGGTACATTACAGTTTTCTTTGTTAAAGAAAAAGGTATTCATGACACTTCTTAAAATGGTAAGGCCCACTATCCAGGGGAATGTTGTGACAGGTATGGGGGCCAATAGGGTTTTGCAGTAGGAGACAGAGATGAAGCTCAACTCCAAACATGGGGAAAAGTGGGAATTTATAGCCAAGGAGTAGGGTGGTAGTCACTGGATGGAAAATTACTAATAGAAAACACCCAAGATAAATGAGATTCTGGATAAACTGACTTGACAGGATTCTTGCTGGAGACAGGATTCAGACTGATCAGACATCACCTGGGGAACGGTGGTCAATGAAGAACCCAATCACAGAGTGAGAGTGATCAGGTCGAGAGTAGGGATTCTGACTAACCCATTTAGCAGGACTCTTGCTAAAACTGGTTGATGCAAAGATCAACATGAAAATTAAAAAGTTGGGGCCTAGTTGGGCAGAGGATTCAGAAGAGCCTGACTAACATTTGGTCAAGTAAAGATTCTTTGTCACCCTGTGAGATCAAATATGAAACTACTTCCTATGGGACTTTGCATGAAATGTTACCGCTACTCAGCCCCATTCTGTTTCCTGCTCTGCTTCTCCCCCGTGGATTCTCCTGGTAACATTTTTCCCCCACAAATCTGTTTCACAGAAACTCTTGCCTCAGAGTCTGCTCCTGGAGAACAAAACCAAATACACGTGGTGTGGAAGTGGTCCTAGGAAGCAGAATTTTAAGGGTAGGATTCTGAGGTTGTATCCAATCACTGGGAGTGGATTGTGTGTTGATAGCTGTGATTCACCTGAGGTGAAGTGGGACAGGGTACAGTTTGAAAAGGTTATGTTGGTATGTGGAATAACCCTGGTATTTGCGATATGTGGGGACATGGTGACCATAAAGACCATGAAATTGGTTGGCTATTGCTAGTGCTATGGATGTATCAGAAAGAAAGAAATGACAAACTTAAGTCAGCTGGTTATTGACTTAAGGCACAGTGGTAGCTCCAACTGCAGCTGGGACAGATCCTACTCTTAGGGTAGATCAACATAGCTTCTGATTTATGATTTATGGCTATTTATCTGGAAAATGGAAACTTTTTAAAAAATAGAATATTTAGCGGGGAGAGGGCACCTGGGTGGCTCAGGGAATTGAGTGTCTGACTCTTGGTTTCAGCTCAGGTCATGATTTCCCAGTTTGTGGTTTCAAGCCCCACATCTGCTCTGTGCTGATAGTGTGGGGCCTGCTTGGGATTCTCTCTCTCTCCCTCTCTCTCTTCCTTTCCCCTGCTAACACTCTCCGTCTCTCTCAAAAAGAAATAAGGGGCACCTGGGTGGCTCAGTCAGTTGAGCACCGACTTCGGCTCAGGTCATGATCTCACGTTTGTGAGTTTGAGCCCCGCGTCGGGCTCTGTGCTGACAGCTCAGGGCCTGGAGCCTGCTTCGGATTCTGTGTCTTCCTCTTTCTCTTCCCCTCATCTGCTCACACTCTGTCTCTCTGTCAAAAGTAAATAAACATTAAAATAAATAAATAAATAAATAAATAAATAAATAAATAAATAAATAAATAAATAAAATTTAAAAATAGAATATTTTAGAGCAGTTTTAGGGTCAAAGCAAAACTGAGGGGAAACTACAGAGATTTCCCCTATACCACTCCCCATCCTCGTCCACTACCAATATCCCACACCAGCATGAATATAGGCACTTAACTTTTCTCTACATTCCCTTACCCTCTATCATTTATGTATAGTTGCCTTAAATGTTTCTTTTACATACATTTAGAGCCATATAAGACAATGTTATAGAGAGTGGCATATTTTTTGCTTCTCGTGTCAAACATAATTTAGAAATTCAATGGGAGAAAGAAAGTATGTATTTACTGCTTGTCCCCATCCACCTTCCCTTTCTTTTTACTCTTTCCATTGCTCTTTCTTCTCTTCTGATGTCCCAACGTTCTTTCTTTTAACATTTTCTTTCTGTTTAGAGAAGATATATTAGCCATCCATTAGGGAAAATGTGTTTTTGAAAAATTTTCTTAAATTTTCTTCATCTGAGAATGTTTTGATTTATCCCCTTCTTTTTTTAAATTATTTTTTAATGTTTATTTCTTTTTGAAAGCGAGAGACAGAGCACAAGCGGAAGAGGGGCGGAGAGAAAAGGAGATACAGAATCAGAAGCAGGCTCTAGGCTCTGAGCTGTCAGCACAGAGCTCAACCTGGGGCTCAAACCCATGAACCGTGAGATTATGACCTGAGCCAAAGTCGGATGTTTAACCGACTGAGCCATCCAAGTGCCCCATCCTTCACTTCTAAAAGTCATTTTCACTGAGTATAGAATCTAGACTAACTGCCTTTCTTTTTCTTTTCTTTTCTTTAGAAAAAAGAACTCTGTGAAGTTTTGATCACCTTTTTAATCATATATTTTCTCTCTGTTTTTCCAATTGCATAATATCCATTTTTCATCTTCAAATTCAATGATTCTTTTTTCCGGTGTTGAGTCTACCTACTGAGTTTTGTTTTCCTGTTTTGATTATTGTATTTTCTTTCATAAAATTTCCATTTGGTTCTCCTTTATGTCTTCTATGTCTTCATTGAGACATTCTAATTCCTACTTTTTCTTTAGTTTCAACCATGTTTGTAGTTCTTCACTGAAGCATTTCTATAGTGGCTGCTTTAAAATGTTTGTGAGGTAATCTTAACATCTACATTATCTAAGTGTTAGCATCTGTTGATTTTCTTTTTTCACTCACATTTTTATTTTCTTGAGTGTTGGTGTAATTACAGGTTTTTAAATGAAAACTGGTTATATTGGGTAGTATATAATGAAAGTTTAGATCTTACCTAAATCCTCTTTTAAATGGCTTCAATTGACATGCTTCTGGTAGGGGAAGGGAGAGAATTTGCTTTGCTGCAGCTAGTGGATATAAGTCAAGGTGCCTTACTTGGCTTCTGTTAACAGTGAGGGGAAGAGACTCCTGATTACTGTGGGTGGAGTTAGGATTTTTGGTTCTTCAGTAGATTTCCACTGAAGTCATCCTGGCTGGTAGAGATGAACACATCATCACTGTTCTTGATGTGGTCCCCCACTGATACAAGTGGGAACCGATGACCTTCTTATATCCGAGTATTGGTGAAAGTTTTGACTCTCTACCAAGCCTACTCTTTTACATCTCAAAGAGGGTAGACACCTCATCACCACCAGATGGGAGTGGCAGTCTAAGCTCCCCACAGAGCCCTCACTGATCCCATGAGAGGAGGGGCATTCATTTTTCCCTGGAGATGGAAGTCCATATTCCCTATTCTGCCCTCCCGGACACCAGCCTGGTGTTGAGACGGAGGATTTCGCACCTCATTATAGCCTGGTGAGAGTGGAAGTCTAGACTCCCCACCGCCCTTCAGTCTTTAAAGGTGTAGATGTGGTGAGGCCAGAGTTTCTTCTACTGTACATATCTGGAGTTGAGTGGTTCTTGCCTTAAAATTTTCTGTCTTGCTAAGCTCATTCTTTCCTGAACTTTTGACTAGAGAGAGAAGCCTTCTGTTGTATTTTTTTCCCTCTTTTCATGCATTGGTGTTTCTAGGTTACCAGCTTCTTTATCCCCAAGCCTTGGACATAGAGGTAAAGAAATTCTCCTAGTTAATTCACAGCCATATTATTTTCTTTGTCCCAAGATTCTTAATACACCTGCCTTCTATTCACCTTTTAGAACCTTCTTATGTTTGTTTAACATAAAATTTCCAGGGCTTTTAGTTGTACTTAGTGGGAAAATGTGGGAAAAATATGTCTATGTCATCTTTCTAGAGCCGGGAGTCTCAGGAAGACATTTGAATATGCCAGTCTCTGGGATATGCTAGGACTGAATATGCTAGGAATTGAATATCTAACAGTGACGATGATGACACAATGATAAGTCCCTAGATGACATACATCTAGAGGGATGGTCTAGAGGACTGGAGGATGGTTAGTGACCACAGTTAGAGTGATAATGTAGGATATTAGCTTCTCCCTGAACAGTTTTGCACTCAGAAAGAACACCTAAGCAATTCTTGGGAGTAAGAATTGGGTATATTAGTGAGGTTTCTTCAGGGAAACAGAATCAATAGGAGATATATCTATGTCTATATCTATGTCTATATCAACTATATCATAAAGAATTGACTCACACAATTATGAATACTGATAAGTCACAAGAGCTACAGTTGGCAAGTTGGAGACACAGAACATCCAATGGCATAGTTCCAAGAACTAATGTTTCAACTCATGTCTGAAGACAGGAAAAAATTGGCATCCCGTGTAAAGGCAGTCTGGCAGAAGGAGATCCTTCTTACTAAAGGGAAGGTCCACATTTTTGTTCTGCTCAGGCCTTCAGCTAGTTAGATGAGGCCCACCCACATTAGGAAGGACAACCTGCTTTACTTAACTAAAGACAAATCAATTCAAATGTTAACCTCACCAGAAACACCCTTAAAGACTGACCCAAAATATTGTTTGACCAAATATTTGGACACTTCATGGCTCAGTGAAAATGACACATAAAATTAACCATCAAAGCAGGTAAAGTCACTCTAAACAATGCAAGTAAAAGTGAAGAAAAGCTGAAGGCCAACAGAAGTGGAGAAGAAACCATTCATGAAAATAACCTGAAAGCAAAGTGAATATGATCTCTTAGGTGAAAAAGAACATATAGTGAATTGAATAGTCTTCCCAAAATTCATGTCTACTCAGAAACTCAGAATGTGCCTATATTTGGAAATAGAGCCTTTACAGATGTAATTAGTTATCATGAGGTAATACTGTGTTAAGGTAGGCCCTAAATTCAGTGAGTGGTGGCTTTCTATGGAGAAGGAGCTATGGAGACACACACACACAGAGTGAAGGAGGCATGTGAAAATGCAGGCAGAGATTGGAGTGATACAGCTACAAGCCAAGGAAAGTTGAGGATGGCCAGAAACCACCACGTGTAGGAGAGGAGCCTGGAAGAGAATCTCCCTCAAAGCCTCCAGAAGGAACCAAGCCTGCTGACACCATGACTTCAGACTTCTGGCCTCCTGAACTGAGATAATAAATTTCTGTTGTTTTAAGCCACACTGTTTATAAATAAATTGCCACATCCCCAGGAAACTAACACAGAAGGTATTTCTGAATGACTTGAGCATAAAGTGCTTAGGGAGTCAGGGAGATGGAGATGGATATCAGGACAGAAAGACCACAAATGGCCTCAGGAGCCACAGAAGGATATTTATCCTTTATTCTAAGACCCAAAGGAAGCAGATAAATGAATGCCAATAAAAGAGTCAAACAGTAAGATTTATATTTTAAAAGGATCTCTCTAAGGCTAGCTAGTTGAGTACCTGAGACTTGAAGTTGGATACCCAGTAAAAAGGTTACTGTAGTTTAACTGGTTCAAAATTATGTTGTCCAATATTCTCTGGCATAAGTAGGAATACAGATCTGTAAATGGACCAGCAAACAGAACTTATAACAGAAAGTTTGGATGGATTATATTAAAAAGAAGGCCAGTTTCCCGGCTTGAAATATTCTTTTGATGGTGATACAATTTAGTCTTTCTCTATCCTTCTCCATACATCCTCTCCTCTTCTCCTTTATCCCTTAGTTATTTACAATACCTATTCATCATCAAATAAGAGACCTGGAGAGACCTGGAAACCACACAGGTTTTGCATCCAAGAGCTCCCTGTTTTCTGGGTCAGAAATTTCTGAAAAATAACAATATAAGATAACAAGATCTCTAATGGAGATCACAAGATCTCTAATGGAGGGGCTCACAAGACTGCCAATGAGGATGTGTCCAACTTTTGGGGTAGGACAGGGCTGGATGACTGGAACAGAAAAAGAACAGCTTTTTGATAAGTTTCTGGTATTTTATTTTATCACAGAAGATGTAGAGGAGTACAGTAGATCAGTCCATGCAAAGGCATGGGAATGTTATGTGCTGAGTGAGTCTCAGTAGTAGGAAGAAGCATTGATGTCACAGAAAGTAAGTGGATGAAGATCAAGCATAGAAGCATGGGGAGAAGTAGCAGGAGGTGCCCAATGGGTATGCAGGTGGGTGTAATGGAGAGAGGTTTTCTGGATTTTGTCTGCACTGACTCCATCAATGTCATTTCATTTGTGTACTTGGAAAACAGCATATTCTGTTTGTAGAAGGCTTGGAGCTAACAAAAATCATATATTTCTCAATGGATCCACTTGAAGGACTGGCATCCCCTCTCTCACCGGCAAGACTCCTTTCATGAAGAGACTCAACCTTTCAGCAGAGAACACAGATTTCGAGTCAAATATAGTTATGAGGAGTTGCAGTTCTGGGTAGGATGAGCTGAACACACACAGATCTGGCTCACTCACTGAATACACCTATAAAAGCTTGAGAAAATGTATGCATGAAGCAGCTCTTTGAAAAGTAGAAATGTGTGGACCAAGGTGATATAGCCACGAGGACAATCTGACAGAGATTTTAAAGCAGCACTTAAAATTTGGAAATGGAAAGATAGAACATCTGAACAATGAAATAAAAGATGTACTATGAAAAGTAGTGAAAAGTGAAAGACTGAATGCTTTCCCCCTAATATTGGGAACAAGGCAAGGATGTCCACGCTCGCAACTTCTATTTAGCAATTTATTAGAAGTCTTAGCCCGTGCAGGAAGGCAAGAAAAAGAACTACAAGACAAATATTGCAAAGGAAGGAATATAGCTGTCTGAATTTTCAGATGACACAACTTATGTAGAAAATTTCAAGGAATATACAAAAGTACTCCCCAAACTAATGAATTTAGGAAATTATTTTTAAACCAAGGTAATAATGACTTCTTTAAATTTGCATAGCACTCAACATATTAATACCCTGTGAACTTCAAAAAACTAAATACATTTATAGTAGTGTTACTGATCACTAAAATGGAGAGGGAAAATAAACTTTACACTTGTGAGAATATGTAGATGTCTTCTTCAGGCAATATTAACCCAGACGACCATTTAAGATCTGTCCCCTCAAATGCCTCACAACTCTGGAATGCCCACTGTGACAAACATGTCAGCACACAGTATTTCCTAAATTCTCACATGTTCCTCACTTTCTGGTTTATCTGGTGGACTGGGAGTAAGAATATGGTCATAGAAAATAAGCCCTTCCTCCCTTGTTTGACCAAAACTTGAAGCAATCACATCCACTGCCAGGCCAGCTGTAGCCATGGCTTCTTCCTCTGAAGCAGTCAACTGAGAATCGACATCAACAAGACCCTCTGGTTGACAGCACATATGCAAAATACAAGATACAAAGTCATTATACACAAACCTATCAGCCTTCTGCATTCCAGAAATGAACAACCAGAAACTGAAATAAGATAAAGCAAAACACAACAACAAAATGATACCAGTTAAAACCAGTCCAACAAAATAAGACAATTAGTATAACCAACAAAGCATGTGTGGGATTTTCATGTCAAAAACTACAAAATACTGATGAAAGAAGCAAGTAGACACACATAAATACTGCCAATTGACTGTTGAAGAAGCTGCAATGAGGAATACATGCAAAAGGATATCCACAGCCAGTTTAAGGACAAAGGACACACTGTAAAACAGTGGAGAAAGAAGAGTCTTTTCATTAAATCATGTAGACTCAACTACATATTCATATAGAAAAAATCTTTAACCTCATATTATACACAAAAAACAATTCCAAACAGATTTTATATCTAAATGTGAAAGTAAAACAATAAGGCTTCTCAAAGTAACATAGAAGAGTATATTTATGATTTATGGTAAGCAAAGATTTCTTTAAAAAACATCACAAAGAAAATTAACAAAATTTTAATATATTAAAATCAATAGCCTCAATGCCATAAAACAAAACAACAACAAAAAAACATATGAAGCAGACATGCCAGAATATAAGAAGATGTTTACAGAACATATAAGAATCTAAGATTTCTAAAGAATATTTACAGATTAAGAAAGGATAAAAAATCTTTTTTTTTTTTTAAGTAGGCACAGGAACTTCATTAAAAAGTCTATCCAAACTCCTCAAAAACATAAGAACAGGTGATCGGGGTGCCTGAGTGGCTTAGTTGGTTGGGCATGTGACTTTGGCTCGGGTCATGATCTCAGTTTGTTAGTTAGAGCCCCACATCAGGCTCTGGGCTGATAGATCAGAGCCTAGACCCTGCTTCAGATTCTGGGTCTTCCTCTCTCATTGCCCTTCCCCCACTAGCACTCTTTCTCTCTCTCTTCAAAATAAATAAACACTAAAAAATTAAAAAAAAGAACAGGTAATCTTTTTTTAACTTACAGGGAAATGCAAATTAAAACCACAATGAGGGGTGCCTGGGTGACTCAGTCTGTTAAGTGTCTAACTCTTGATTTCAGCTCACACAGTGATCTCATGGTTTGTGGCTCCTCCTCCAGCCTTACAGAAGAACTGCTCCAGCTGATTGCACAGAGTAGGGTAGTTGTTCCTGCCATGCACCCACCAAAGTGCACATTCATGAACAAAATGAAGATTCTTATTGTTTTAAACCACTACAGTTGTGAAGATTTGTTACAAATGCATAGATAATCAGAATGCAAAAAAAAAAAATCAGGAAATGCAGATTCTTAATTTAGTTTATCTTAATTTACTCATCGTGAAACCATTCCCCTATGTATAAACATTTCCTCTGTTTCCAGTGTTTTCTCTCCACACACTAACTGCTAAAAATTCTGCAACAAGCAGCATACAGTAAGTACTACCCCAGGATCTGTTTACTGTATTTGATCCTTTTATTTTGTGCTGTTAGTTTTCTTCAAATGTCCCATGATTTGTGTTTTATGGTGCATGATTTATAGAAAAGACATACTACCTGCAGTATTTCTAAACTTTCAGACTTGCCATGTTGCTGTCAATCCTTTCCATTCTATTTTTTCTGGTGCTTTTTACTAGTGACAGATGCTGACTCTCTTTCCCACGTATTAAGAAAAACTTTTAGTTTGGTTTTTTAACAAAATCAACAGGATGAGTCATGGCATTCTTTTAAAATTTAATCTCTCTTTTTAGAACTCTTTGAATTGCCATCATGCTACATCCAGTCTCTGTGTGTTTTAGGAAAACTAGTGTAAGCAGCAAAGGTGATACTCCTTTGAAAATGCTTTTTGAGCCTACAAAATCAAGTAGAACTTCCTCAAGAAGACAAATGATTGAATATATAAAATCATGCTTCCTCTTACCTGTGCGTGCTCAGGGATAGGTACAAGGTCAGGTATGGAGCCAATGTAAAGTCACTTTAGTTTTGTATTCTTTTTTTAAAAAATATTTTTTAAAGTTTATTTATTTTTGAGACAGAGAGAATGCACGCATGCACAAGTGAGTGGGGTAAGTACAGAGAGAGAAGGAGAGAATCCCAAGCGGGCTTCACACTGTCAGCACAGAGCCCGATGTAGCGCTCGACCTCATGAACCGTGAGATCATAATCGGAGCCAAAGTTGACACTTAACTGACTAAGCCATCCAGGAGCCCCTAATTTTGTTTTCTATATACATCTATTTTCTTTCTTTTTCTCTCCAAGAAATGAATGCATGTTAACTATGGACACCAGTTCTCATGTGTGTTTTTTACCTCTCATACCATCAAGCAATTCTCCAGCACCAGTTAGGTGTCCTACAATTCAACTCAATTCTGATACCATCTACCTGTAGTTAGCATCAGATCTACAGGTTGAGGGCTCAGTCCCAGATGATTGTTCCCACTTCAGACACCATTGGAAGTCCAGGTTATCACCTGTGCTGTACAGATTGGAGGTTCCAATGATCTCTCCTCTGGGTTTGAGTAATTTACTAGAGCAGCTCACAGAACTCAGAGAAACATTTCACTTACTAGGTTATCAGTTTATTATAAAAGGATATGATTCAAGAACAGCCAGGTGGAAGAGATGCATAGGACAAACTATGTGGGAAAGGGTGAGGAACTTGTATGCCTCTCTGAGCCCATCACTTTCCCAGAACCATTAATGTCAAAGCTCTTGGACTCTGTCCTTTTGGGTTTTTATGGAGGCTTCATGACATAGACACAATCGATTAAATTAGCCATTGGTGATCAATTCAACCCCAGTCCCTCCTCCCCAGATGTCTGTCAGGGTGGGGCTGAAAGTTCCAATCCTCTACTCATGGTTGGTTCCCCTAGAACCATCCCCGATCTTGAGGGTGTTTTCCAAGAATTACTTCCTTCATATAAACTCAAGTGTGGTTGCCAAGGGGTTGTTATGAATAGACACATTTATCATTCTTATCACTTAGGAAATTCCAAGGGTTTTAGGAGCTCCGTTCCAGAATTAAGGATGAAGAGGAATAGTGTATTTCCTATTACAAATCACAACGTCATATGTGTGTTGTGTAAATTTTTTAGAAAGGTAAAGAAGGCTAGCACTATCTATCCAACAACACTGTTATGAAGGACCCAAATTGAGTTATATAATAACTTCAGGATTTGGGGCATAGTAGGTGCTCAGAAAGAGCATTATTTTGTGAATTTAAAAGGCTTTATGGAAGCAGGTAAAGTTAGGGATGGGCTCTCAGAGCCCTGTGCCCTTCTTTGAATCATCAATGATCTGGCTGGACTGGAGACAGCAATGAAGGCAGTCAGGGCTGTCAGGGGTCAAGACACCCTCCCCGTGTTGAAGAAGCCCCCTTGGTTGGGTGGTCAAAGTTGCTGCCTTCATGATGGAGACAGCCTCACATACTCAATATCTGTCAAAAGCAGTATAAGTTCACTCAGTCCATGACCCAGGCACGGGCCCCATGTGTACTTTTCTCTTCTCCTGCCCCTGTTCCATCTGTGTCTCCTATTTCTGGACACCCTGTGCCCTGCTGGTGATCCACTCCCTGTTCTTTGGTTCATTTACTCGAAGGCGTCACCCTTGCACTGTCTGGGGCTCCAAGTTTGAAAGCAATGGTTTAAGATATTTATCCACTTTCGGGGTGCCTGGGTGGCTCAGTTGGTAAGGCGTCCGACTTCGGCTCAGGTCGTGGTCTCGCAAGTTGTGGGTTCCGGCCCCGCATCGGGCTGCGTGTTGACAGCTCAGAGCCTGGAGCCTGCTTCCGATTCTGTGTCCCTCTCTCTCTCTGCCCCTCTCCCGCTCATGCTCCGTCTCTCTCTCTCAAGAATAAATTAAAAAAAAAACATTAAAAAAAAGATTTATCCACTTTCCAGTTGAAGGGAAAGTGCGGTATTGTTACTTGGTCCGAGCCAGAAGTGGCCCATATGCTTCACTGACTTTCCAGGTGTTTCCATGCAGCGAGAAGAGTAAGAGTCCCAGCTTGGTCTCTGCCTGCTGCCACGTCCGCCTGAAAGACCGGACAGGTGGATCACTTAAGCTCTCACAGGAAGACTGAAAGAGGGAGGCTCACACTCCCAGAAAGGCTCAGTTCCGGTGGGGGCACTGTCTACCACAGTAGTGTCTGCTGGGGCGTGGAGGAGTAAAAAGCAAAGTACTTTTCCTCACCTGTGTCAAGCCAGGAACTTCTCCGTTGTTGGGAAAATTGATTTTATCATTTCATGTATAAAGAAGCTGAGGCCCACAGGTTCAAGTTTGGCTGCCCGGTTTTGTGGCTCAGGGCTCCTTCTACCTGCACAGTGAGCATGTACTTTTGATAGCTGCCTTCTACCTCAGTGCTGTGCAGTTTGGAAGGGTGGGTGGCAAAAGCCAGACCCAAAGTCACCAGATAATTGCTTGAGTCTGCAAGCAAAGCTTTTTGGGCCAATGTCCTTAATTCCTGAGCAATTCTAGAGACCATGAGCCACTAGCCTGAGAGGAGGGCTTATGGTTGGGACAAAGCCTTGTAGTACTTCTTCTGGTCCTTTATTTTGAGACTCTTGAGCAGGTCATAAAGACTAAAATCCCTCGTATCAAACAGTGTGTGTCCTAGGCCTTTAGGGAGGGGAGTCTCAGCAGGTCAGCTCATTGTCAGAGCTCCATGAAGTCTTCTGAATTCCAGGTCCAGCCTTCCAGCTTTTGCTTGCAAAGTGTCTTGTTTTCCTTGTGTTCCAAGTGCCATTGAAGTCACCTGAGGAAGGTCCCTCACAGACTCACTGAGGTCCTGTATTAGAGCTAAGGGGAGCACAGAGAGGGGATGAAGAGGTGCAGGGCCTGCCCCAGGGCAGAGCAAGCCTGGGCTTTCTGCCCTCAAACCCTGTGGGGGAAAGGAGGCCTAACACTGCTGCTTTGCAAAGAGGCAGCTGCTGGGGACGTTGCTGAAGAAGGGAGTCTGTAATAGTTCTCACTCATTTGTTCAGAGACTTAGCAAACATTTGCCAAGTACTAGTTCTCTCCTACAAGGGTGCCTGACAGGGGGCAAAGTCACTGTGTTTTGAAGGGCAAATCACCCTCTGCTTAAGAGTCTGCAAGTTATTAATTTTTCTATCAAGGAAAACAAAGAATTGCATGAAAATCACTCAGATTTGCTTCAAGACGTTGCGGCACTTGGCAGATTCTGGAGCTGTGCTTTTCCTTCAGGCTAAATCTCTGGACCTGCAGTAAGAAAAGAAATCTCCTCTGGAGAGGAAGGTCAAAAGCTCTTAGATGGCTTAAATGGTTACTTTGTGGCACCATCTAATGGCTAAAGGTTCAAACTACTCCTGTTAAAGCACCACAGAGTAAGGAGTGGGAAGGTTTGGGATTGGGAAAGGTGGAGGCAGAGAGGTCTAAAGTCAGTCCGTTTCCTGCTTTCTGGGATTTAAGACCAGGGAAAAGCACATGCACCTAATGTCAGATGGTCCAGGGACCTGTCTCTGATTCTTCCCCTGACCTGTCCCACTATAGCCGATTTATTAGGCACTGACACTGCCTTGGAAATGCAAAGTGGCGCAGCCCTCAGGAGATAATTGGCAATATCTACCAAAATCACGTGTACTTTTGCCCTTTAACCGATATTCTAGGAAAGTGTTCCAAAAATACTCAGGCGAAAAAAAAATACAAAATGAGATATAGACATACCACACACTGCAGAATTATTTGTTATATATAGCAAAGGATGCAGAATGGCTCAACAGAGCATCACAGGGGACTGACAATATAAACTCTCGTACATCCACACCAAGGATACCAGCCAGAGTGGTCTAAACTTTGCATCAGTAACGAAGGACACTAGTCCCCAATCTGGGGTAGGGCTGATCACTGGAAA
The DNA here is from genome assembly GCA_030068075.1 of Paguma larvata. Lineage (NCBI taxonomy): Eukaryota > Metazoa > Chordata > Mammalia > Carnivora > Viverridae > Paguma > Paguma larvata. The sequence goes on along the minus strand of CM057827.1, from coordinate 120,270,786 downwards.
AGAGCATGGTGCACCTGGAGCTGGCAGTTAAGGAGTCTTTCAGTTCACACTCATTCCTCAAAGCCAGCTTTGTATGCTGACTTGGTGTGTCCCCTGTTGTGTTCCCAGCCTCTGTGTCTGGCATGTGTGCCCACCTTGTGCCTGGTATACATGCCAGGTGTGCTCTTTGGCTTTGTGTACCCAGAACTTTGTGCCTAGTGTTGTTTGCTCAGGTCTATATGCCTAACAATGTTGCTTGGTTCTGTGTGCCCAGAGTTGCGTGCCTGGCATTTGTGCCTAACAATCTGTGCCTGGCTTTGTATGCTCAGGATTGTGTGCTCAGCCCTCCATCTGCCATTATATGTCCAGTATGTATGCCTGGTGTATGTGCTCGGTGTGTTTTTGATGACTTGTGTGCCAATATTGTGCGCCCTATGTTGTGTGCCCTGCGCCCTGCACCCTGTGTTGTGTTCTCAGAGTCTGTGCCTGATATTGTATGCCTAGCTTTGCATGCCTGGTTTGGTGGACCTGGTACATGTGCCTGCTCTGTGCCCATAATTCTACATCCCACAGTGTGCCCAGCATTGCCTGTCTGGCTTTGTGTTCCTGGAATTTATACCCGGCATTGTGTGCCGGGAGAGTGTGCCTAACATTATGCACCTGGCTCTGTGTTCCCAGCATTTTGTTTTTGTAGTTTGTGCCTGGCATTGTGTGCCTGGCACATGACTCAGCCTTGTGAGCTCAGTGTTGTGTTCTCAGAGACTGGACCTTGTCTGGTGTGTCTCCAAGGATGTGTCTGGTGTGTGTGCCTGGCATTGTTGGCCTGGGGTTTTGTGCATAGTCATGTACCAGACAGTGTATGTACATTTTTAATTTTTTAAGTTAATTTATTTATTTTGAGAGAGAGAGATAGAGAGAGAGACAGAGAGAGAGAGAGAGAGAGAGAGAGAGAGATCATGAACAGGGTAGGTGCGGAGAAAGAGAGAAAGAGAGAATCCCAAGCAGGCTCCATACTGTCAGTGCAGAGCCCAGGGGTAGGGCTTGAACCCATGAACTGTGAGATCATGACCTGAGTCAAAATCAAGAATCAGACACTCAACTGACTGAACCAACCCAGGTGCCCCTGTATGTCCATTTTTGTCTGCCACTTTTGTGTGCCCAGCACTGTGTTCCCAAAGTACATGTCTGATGCTATGTGCCTGGCATTTTATGGCTGCTATTGGGTACTGACATCTTTGCCTAAAGATGTGTGCCTAGCATTGTGTCCCTTGCACAACAGCTGTGCACCTAGTGTGTGTTCCCAGTGTGTAGGCCTGGCATGTGCCCGGCTGGTGTTGTGTGGCTGGTGTGTGGGTATGGCCTTATGTGCCCTCTTTGTGTTTCCAGCATATGCACCTGGTGTTATTCTCTCAGAGCATGTGCAAGGCTGGTATACCCCAAGTGTGTCCCTAATATGGTGTGTCGTGGTTCTGTGCTTAATGTTTTGTGCTCTGCAGAGTATACTTAATGTTGTGTTTTGACATGTGTGTCTGGTGTGTGTTACTAGCATATGCTCTTGCTATTGGTACCTGGTACTGTGTGTCTGGTGTTATGTACTGGCATTGTATCCCTGGGGTATGTGTCAGCTTCTGTTCCTGGTGTGAGTATGAGGTGTGTCCCCAGCACGTGTGCAGGTGTGTATCCCTGGTTTGTGTGCCCAGTTTGTTGAACTGTCATTGTATGCCTGACTTTGTATGCCCAGAGTTGCATGCCAGTGTTGTGTTCCTAGCGCTGTTTGGGAGTATGCACATGGCATGGATGTCCACTACAGTGTGCCTGGAGTGTGGCCGCAAGCATGTGGTCTGTGTTTTGTGCACTGCTGTATGTGCCTGGTGTTGTGTGCCCAGCCTGGTGCTGCATACTTGGCATTATGTGCCCAGCACCTAGCAGCTCCTTGATGTGGTTTAGTTCAGAAGCAGCTGAACAACCAGAGCTACCCGCTTGGTTGCAGGCATCAGTGTGGGGGAGGCGTGTCACCGCACACTGCCCACGGCAGGGTTCAGGGCCATCTCCTGACCTCAGCTCCATGACGGTTCTGTACATCACCTTCACAGAGTGTTCTGTTAACAAGCTTCTGCCAAGAGCTCCACTAGGTTAGCTTCTTTGAAGGATCAGCCTCTCACCTCAAAGCTACCCCATTATTTTGGGGAGTCCTAGGAGAGAAAGGCCCCCAGGAGGTGGCTTATGCAGGCCTTGGCACCTGGGTCAGTGAAGCTGCCCATAGAGCCGTGTTCCTAGGAAGGTCCCGTGACACTCCAAGCCAAAGTGCCATAAGACCTACTCCCCACTTCTATGTCACCCCCAGTGCAGCACAGCTTATACTTCCCATCTCACAAATCTTTATTTAAAATCACCATTCCTCTCTGCATTCCCTACCCCATAGGGCACAGATGGAATTCTGGGGGCTTGTTGGTGGAGGGACCCCTGCTCACCTCTCAGTTCCCTCCTCTTCTCATTCCCAGCCCCCTCGGAGGCACGTCTGCCCACACAGACATCAGCTTGGACAAGCCTCTAGTTCCCTAAGGTGACATGTAAACGCCCCAGTGAAGGATTAAGTTCACGCACTCTGTGGGGAGCCACTGCGAGTCCAAATCTGCAGGCCCAGCCCTCTGGAACAGCAGCCAGACTACCACCAAGACTGGGGACATGCCTGAAAGTGCAGCAGGCACAGGGGCAGAGGTGAACCCTCTTACATTAAATAGTGCCCAGTGCTCAGATCTCATAGCCCGGATTATGACGGGCTCCTGATGCAGCCACCAGGTGGCAGAGTTCTCCCTGTCCAAGGAAACTGTCTTGTGTCCTGCTCTTCGATAGCTGGACAAGGAACCTCTGCCTCTTGCACGAGAGCTTTCTCAGACATCTTCTGTATGGAGATGGAGATGTAAATACAAAATACATAAGTAGTTCTGATTTCCCTGAAAACAGAAGGGGTGGATTTCATTAAAAGCAGGGACAATTTTAAAATGTATAGATAAGCACAAACCTGATTGTATCACAGGCATTTAGAAAACCATTGTTTTCTTGTGCTTTTAGACTCTCTGAGAGCAAAACAATTAACTTGGGCTATTAGGTGCTTTAATTTTAATTTAATCTTTAATTTTTTTAATGTTTGTTTATTTTTGAGAGAAAGAGACAAGAGTGTAAGTGGGGGAGGGGCAGAAAGAGAGGGGGGGCAGAATCTGAAGCCATCTCCAGGCTCTGAGCTGTCAGCACGGAGCCCAACGTGGGGTTCAAACTCATGAACTGGGAGATCATGACCTAAGTTGAAGTCAGATGCTTAACTGACCGATACCAGGTGCCACAATGTAACGTTTTAAAAGCAGGACTTTGTTTCTTTGCTGGCAATCGAAAGTATGCAGGCTTCCCACCTGTGGGCAAATAGGGACTGAGTAGGCTGCATTCTCTGGGGCTCTTCAACAGAAAGTAAACCAAAGATGAGCCCTCCTGAATTTTTCAGGACAATTCCAGGTTTCAATCAAAGTCTGATGTAGGTGCTGTTGTCTGAGAGCTCAGATCTATAAGCCCTCTACCCTCTTGACACCATAGCCATGCCCACCTTTCCTCCAGGCTGTGCTGTTGTGCAGACCTGTCTCATTTCTGCCCTTCAAAGATTCCTTAAAATTCCTGATATGCTGATGTTATTCTTTTCAGTGGCATTATATACATATTTTCTTCTCCTTTCTAAGAATATAGGACTGAGAAGGAGACATGATGTGTGTAACCACCATCACTAACCTATACTCACCCTATAAGACCTGGTTCAGTGCCCTCTTTTCTTGGAAACCCTCTACACTTCCCCAGAAAGATCCCCACTGGCCACCCTCTGATCCCAGGGGCCAAGAAGCATACATATCTCTCCAAGGAATTGCACTTTGGCTTGGCCTGTGAAAGTGCTTCACAGAGGGCAAGGATAGAGGCTTGCATGTCTTTTTAAAAAAAATTTTTTTTCCCCGGGTTAGTAAATGAAAAAGCAAATTGAGGAATGTGAACTGAAACAGAAGACTCTGATGTCTATGGCCAAGTGATAGAGGGTCTGAATGTCTGGTGAAAGATTTTAGAATCTTCCATCTAGAGTGAAAGGCCAGAATAATTTCCAGGATGAGTTCTGTAGAATCACAGGAGTGGGGAGAAGATACAAGACCAGGGAAGGCCCACTACTTTTGGGGAATTTTTTCAGGAGGAGTGAACTGGACAGCTCACGCCTCGGCTGGCTCCCATGGCTTTGGTAGGCTTTGAAAATGAAAATTGGAACTGATAGCGACACAGCAAAGACAGATACAAAGATGACTAAATAAAAAAGGGCTGTCCATTCGCATATTCTATAGGATTATTTGGAGAGTGAAAGGGCCAGAGGATCTGACTTGGGGAAGGTATTTCCCAGAAGGCAATGGCTAGTGCAGGGGATCAAAGAAATAATAGCCAAAGATAGCAGTGGCTTTTGGGAGGTCTGGGTTTGATATTCTGGCCAACACCATCCCTGATGGGACAGAGAAGGAAAGCCTGGGCATGCATGTCAAGTGAACCTCGTATTGAATTTTCCTGCTATGTCCATTCTCTGCCTTGTCTGGTTTAGTTTAAAGGACCAATATCCACCAGAATCACTGCAGTCTCAGGGTGAACTTACTGTGCTCTTATTGACCATTCCCTATGGCCACAAACATGGGGAATGACAATTTCAGGGAACAGGTTTTACGGTTTTTATATTTACATTTAAAAGTTGTTTGATTTTTGAACTTGCAGGTCAGGCTCTGAACTTGCGTGTTCTAAGACACAATAAATAAAAGGTGGTTGAATGGAGAGTACTGTGGATTAAGAGAGTGACAACCAGTTTATGACAAGATCACTGCAACCAGTCTTTCAGTGCCTATGATTATCTGTACTGAGACTCAGCATGTGTGAGGACAGGGTCATTCAGTACTGTGCTCTGCCCTGAGGGTAACACATGTGAGGACAGGGACATTTAGTCCTGTGATCTCTGCAGGCATACCTCAAAAATACTGTGGGTTTCGTTCTAGACCACTGCAATAAAGTGAATATCACTATAAAGTGAGTCAAATGAATTTTTTTGGTTTCCCAGTGCATATAAGAGTTATGTTTACACTATACTGTGGTCTATTAAGTGTGTTAGTAGCATTGTGTATTAAAAAAAAAAGCCAATGTGCATACCTAAATCTTAAAAATACTTTATTGTTAAAAATGCTAACTGTCATCTGAGCTTTCAGTGAGTAATCTTTTTGCTGGTGCAAGGTCTTGACTTGATGTTGACAGCTGCTGACAGAACAGGGTGGTAGTTGTTGAAGGTTGGGGTGGCTGTGGCAACTTCTTAAAATAAAACAACAATGAAGTCTGCTGCATCGGTTGAACATTCTCCCTGTAGCATGAGATGCTGTTTGATAGCATTTTACCCACAGTAGAAATTCTTTCAAAATTGGAGTCAGTCCTCTCAAATCCTGCTGATTGTCATCTAAGTTTATGTACTATTCTAGATCCTTTATTGTTATTTCAACAATCTTCATAGCATCTTCTCCAGGAATAGATTCCATTTCAAGAAATCATTTTCTTTGCTCATCCATAAGAAGCAATTCCTCATCTGTTAAAATTGTATCATGAGATTGCAGCAGTTAGGTCACATCTTCAGGCTCCACTTCTCTACTGACACCAGCTCTTGTTGGGCTCTCAGAGCCAGTTCCAATGTGGGGGTCGCTCCTTCCTCCAATAATACTAAGCTATTCTCTGATGTCAGCAAGGTATCTGAGAATTCAACTCAGTTCTGACACTGTCTACCCAGAGATAGCATCAGATTCCACAGGTTAAGGGCTCAGTCCTGTAAGACCGTTCACCCCATCACCCCCTACCTCAGATGCCAGTTGCAAGCCCCAGGCTGTTACTTGTGCTTCCAACTGACTTGCTACAGATTGTAATTCTGATGACCTCCTTCTTGGTGTTTTGTTTGTTTGTTTGTTTGTTTAGTTTGCTAGATTAACTCACAAGGCTCAGGGAAACATTTACTTCCATTATGTTTATGTCCAGTTTATGAAAGGATATGGTAAAGGATATAAATTAACAACCAGATGAAGAGATACATGGGGCAACATATGGGGTAAGGACATGGAGCTTACACGTCCCTTCCAGGTGTGGTACTCTCTGTGCATCCCCATGTGTTCACCAACCTGGAAGATCTCTGAACCCAGTCCTCTAGGGCTTTTATAGAGGCTTCATTACATAGTCATGATTGACTAAGACACTGGCCATTGGCTGATTCAACCCCCAGCCCCTTTCCCCTCCCCAGAGGTTGGGTGGTAGGACTGAAAGTTCCAATCCTATAATCATGACTGTTCCTTCTGACAACCAGCCCCCACTCATGGGTGGGGCCCAAAAGTCACCTTCATCAATAACAGGACACTTGTTTCATTTTTATAGCTCTGAAGCATTTTCAGAAACTGTGGATGAAAACCAAACATATCTAAGAAATATATTTTGGTCAACTGAATGACCAAATGTGTATTTCTTATTAGTCATTACATTGTAATTTCTAATTCTAGTTCTTTTGATATTTCCACTGTATCTGCAGTTACTTCCTCCACTGAAGTCGTGAAGCTTCAATCTGTAAAAAATACAATATTTGCAAAGTGCAATACACTGATGTTCAACGAAGTGAGGTATGCCTAGGCCAATGGTGATGCATGTGAGGACACGGACTTTCAGTGCTGTGATCTGTACCTGAGGCTGAGGAAAGGACCCAACCCCTTCTTAGTCTGAATGGGTTGATTGTTCTTTCCCATTATTTGATATATTAGTCTGGGGGCATTCTTTAATCATTGCTTGCACTGAGTAATAATTATCTAATTTATAATTCAATACACTCTCATGAATGAGAGTAAGATGAATAACCCCATTGGCTCTTTTAGTTTCTGCTATGTGCCAGACAGTGCTGTGACCTTGATATTTAACCAGTTATTTTAAAATGTGTCTGATATTGCCATCTGAATGGTGTTTGAGGATACCAACATGCAAATCTGCTATGACCCCAAGAGTCTGTGTTGAGCAGATGGCAGAAGATTCAGTGCAAAGAAGTGTCTTGCTTCTCTGAGGTAGTTCATAAAGGTAATAGTCTCGATCTGAATTTTGATTGTGGCTAATGACTTACACATAAACAAGGATAGTATTTTTCCCCAGGCAACAGGAGAAGCATGTGTCAAAGTATGGAGGTGGGACAAGCTGTAGATTTTATATGGCAGTGTAGGATTGGTTTCATAAGGCAGTGATGTTGGCATGAGTGGAGGCAAGATTAGAAAAGGTGGAGAAGACCCAGATCCTGGAGGAGTTGGTAGGAGTTAGGATCATAAAAGGATTTAAGCATTTTGGTGGCTTGATTGGTTTTTTTGTCATTTGCTCACCAATCTATATGCAAATGGCCAAAGATTATGGGTAACCACCACAGAAATGGAGACCCACTGCTGGGCCATTACACTGGTTCTGGCGAAAGATGAGGTGGGTGTAAATCAGGAATGGAAAGCAGATGTGGATGCTAGGTCTCCTCAAAACCTGGTTCTTGATTGATCAGGGAGAGGGAGAGAGATTGAGAAGAGTAGCTGGAACTCCCAGCATGCAGGGGCAGGGAGTCCTGCAGAGATCAGTGATCTGGCTGGCTCTTCAATTCCCTGATTCATCTTGAATTAATAAAGCTGGTCCCATGTCTTCTTATCTGAGACATCTTTTTTCCTGTGGATGAGAAGCAAGAGGACCTTCTCCTCACTAAATAAAAATAATATTAACGTTTATTTATTTTTGAAAGAGAGAGAGAGCGCACCCATGCATGACCGGGGAGGGACAGAAAGAGAGGGAGACACAGAAGTGAAAGCAAGCTCTAGGCTCTGAGCTGTCAGCACAGAGCCCGATGCGGGGCTCGAACTCATGAACTGCAAGATCATGAACTGAGCTGAAGTCGGACACTTAGCCGACTGAGCCACCCAGGCGCCCCTAAAATTTTTTTAATGTTTATTTATTTTTGAAAGTAAATGAAAATAATATTAAGAATAATTTTTGGGGTGCCTAGGTGGCTCAGTAGGTTAAGCATCTGACTTTGGCTCAGGTCATGATCTCACGGTTCGTGTATCCAAGACCCATGTCAGGCTCTGTGCTGACAGCTGAGAGCCCGGAGCCTGCTTCAGATTCTGTGTCTCCATCTCTCTATGTCCCTTCCCCACTTGCACTCTATCTGTCTCTCTGTCTGTCTCTCTCTCTCAAAAATGAATGAGTGAATAAATAAATAAATATTAAAAAAATAAAAAGGTTAACTTTTCCACAGCTTATTCTAAAAGTGTACCATTAGATTGTAGTATGCCAGCCTAAGACTCATAATCTCATTAACTTGGAAATATCACTATATGAACAGAGTGCAATGTTAAGCCATTTATACAATTTCATTGTTTAACATTAATGAATGTATTTGGGAAACATTTACTTAGCAACGTGGCCAGGTCATCTTACAGAGGAAGGGTTAAGGAAAGAGACATGCCAAAGGGTGTCAAAAGTATAAACCAGTGGGAGAGATATGTTTGAAAACCTGGAGGTGCCTTGGTTTAGTGGGTCCCTTCCAAGCTATGCTGTTTAGATTGTAATTGAGAGGGGAATAAAGATGGTCCGCAGTCAGGCCTTGCCTCCCTAGGTATTATGGAAGGAGCAGAAATGCTCTGGGCCTCTTCAGGGTTGGATGCCCAAAGTTTTCACTATTGCCTGTTCCTTGGGGTCCCTACCAAACCCTATTCCTCATTAGAAAATGCTCATCTCAGAGAAATGCTGGATGCCCAGGGACACCATGATGCGGCATCCTAATAAGGGAAGAAATGCTGTCAAAATCCCAGCTACAAACACATGCAGGGGATCTTGGCTGGCTATGCTTTTAGTGATCAGTAGAACAGTCCTGGAAAAGTCATTAAGAAATTACAGGCTGAGGATTAGCTGAGAAGAGGCAGGAAATTGAATGAAGTCTGTATAAGGGCACAGTATGGCATTTTCTGTCTGTCTGCTCAGAAAGGTCTTTGAAGGGTGCCTCATAAGCACATCAGAGATGAAATTGGATCCTGTGAGCATCACCTGCAAACAACCCGTTAAAAGGAGGCAGCTTTCCAAATATGCACTCTTACTGGAGACCTCTCCTCTCTGCTGCAATATTTGCAGCTGACCTGGAATCCAAGTGTACCAATCCAGATAATTTAGTGTTCACAAAAGATAGGTAAGATTGCATTTAAAGGATTGCAGACCCAAGGGTGCAAATCAACCAAATCACCAATACTGCCGTGTGCCCCCATCCTGGAGCCCATGACAGGCAAACCTGTTGTCAGGTTCACTGTGCCTGATGCTAGACTCCCAGAGGGAGCTAGGTCACTGCACCTTATAGCATATGACTTTCACCAGAAGGCACAGGCATGACTATCTCTGTTCAGGGAACTATACTCACATTTACCAAGAGAAGAAGTTCTCTGCCAATATAGCAACTAGAAATGAGAAGGTTTCAGGTGAACCCAGGATCGTAGAAAAACAAGGCTTTGAAGTTGTGTTTCCCAGGCCTTCTAAGAGGGGTCTTGTAAATATCTGTGTCCAACAGTGGAGGTGGCCTCTCTAGCTGCCCATTACTCCTGACTCCAACTTGCTTTACCACACTTTCCTGTGTGTTCACAGCGGCTTCCTTTTGACTGGGAGCACTTCTCTGTTAAAATGTATCAATGCTGTGGGCCACCAAGATGTCCAAGCGACATTTGGGAAGGGCCTGCTCACTTCCCCGTGGTATGAGCTTCACTGCAGCCTATGAAACAGTTCTGAAGCTTTTCAGTCACCTACATCTAGTACTTTCAGCCCCATTTTTGTTCTTCTTGTTGAGCATTGTGCCAAGTGTTGACAAAGAGTCAAGAATGGCCACACTAGATCCCAGAAAGTTGTGTGACCCTTGATCTACAGAACAATCACCCTAGACAACATTCCTTCTCTGGAGAAGGTGTGTAAAACAAAGACATTTTGTGTCAAGCCTAATAGCTGAGGAACTCTGTAAAGCTGTTTGGAAAAAAGCTGGGTATGTGCATATGTGAACATGTGGGTATGTATGTTGTGTTCATGGGGCTGAAGAGGCAAATGAAAGCTTGAGATAAGTGTTCTTTTGTTTTTCTGATTACCTAAAAAAGATAGTAAGGAGGATTATAGAGGATCAGAAGTGGGGTCCTCAAGCTCATACCCCTGATTTTACCCAAGAGGCGAGGAACACTAAAAATCTGACTGAGGTACAGCTGTAATGAACTGAAAAAGTAACAGGACTCACCTTCCAGCCTCGTGGATTGCACTGTGAGTCCTGGGGATGCAGATTCCCACAGGGCTACATGGGCTGCTTTGCGAGGTTTGAGGTTTGTTCCCTCTGCCACTTTCCCCTAGATGAGTTCTACACAGGCTACCGAGGGTGTTCAGAACTCCATTGACTGCACATTCCTTCCAGCCTGCCAATGCAAGCCGAACTGATTCCAATGTTGTTAAGTAAGCCGAACATAATGTGAAGTTCTATTGAATTGAGTCCTTTTCTGAAGTAAAGAACATTTAAGTAGATTACAAGTTAATATTCTTGGCCATTTTTTGTTGGCTGATGGAAGGACGGGAGGAAGTGAATAGTAGAGTTGCTTCATTGGGTAGAAAATGGCTTGTTTCTGGCTCATATGAAGTTCTATGGCTTTTGAAATATGATTAAGCAAGGTGTAAATGAAGTGTTGGCACATGTTCAATGCAACAACAGCCCTTTGCAAATCTATTCTATACTCAGAGCTGAGCTCTGTTCTTGGAATATAACACAAAGAGAGGCATGAACATCAAGACCCTAACTGTTTCTCAGTGTCACTACAATAAAAGGATACATTTGCATGTAGATGCATTGTAAAGTAGAGAGCAGTGGCTTCTTCCAGAAGATGGATGGATTTGAGGAAGGCAGTAGGGAAGAGGCACCATTTGGCTGAAGCTTGAAGCAACCCCAGTAGGGCATGGGACAGAAGTGCCAGGGCCAATGGAAGGCAGGGTGCCTGGTGGAAGTGGCTGGGAAATGAAGGTGGACAGACGGATGGGCCTCAAGTTGTGCAGTGTTTGAAGATAGGTGTAGGGTAGAAGAGGAGGACTATGGCCTGTATTTAAGAAAGAGAACTCCAGCAGCAGCAGGAGGAGGGGGTATAGGGCTGCTATCATTGCAAGAGTATGGAGGATTTTGTGTAAGCAATGCAGGACTGAGGCTGAGCTTGGCTGTACAAAAGAGAAAAGGGAACAGGAACAAAAGAAGTCTCTGGAGCAGAACAGACAGGACTGAGAGCAGTGAGGAAAGGAAGAGTTCAGGACACACCGGAAGTCCCAGCTCAGAAGTGAGGAGAAAGATGGCATCTCTCAGTGAGACTGGACAGTTGGCAGAGGCAATGTTTGGGAAGAGAAAGAATATTTTTATTATTTTTTTCTCCTTTTATATTTTAGAAAAATTAGGCTTACAGAAAAGTTGCAAAGATTGTACAGTGGATTCACATAAAACCTTCACCCAATTTCTCTTAATTGTTAATTTTAAAATTATCAAAACCAGAACATTGCACAACATTTTTAATTGAACTACAGACTTTATAACAATTTTGCTATCCAATGCGATTGGTTTTTAGTTTTCTGAGCTTAGGTGCTACCAGACAAAGTCTGGATCTCAGGAGAATAAAATTTATGACAAAACCTTTGCTTTTGCTTTTCATCATTATTTTATGCATGCATCGTCTGTTTATTATTTATATAATAAATATATTAAATAGATAAAATAATATATAATAAAATAATGTAATATATATTACATATAAAATATTTATATATACACATTTTAACTTTTTATATAAATATACATTTTATATAAATATTTCATATATTATGAATATTTTAAAATATGTTATATAATTATTCACATATAAATACTCACATATTTTAAACATGTATTTATATTACTAACATTAAATTTTAAAGATATATGAAATGAAAGGTATCTCCCTTCCCGTCCACTGTCTCAGAATTTTATTTTAGTTGCAAGAGTTAAATCCAGCTATTGTAAAAACTCTCTTACTGGTGTCAGCTAACTAATGTCACTGAGCACTTCGTATGCATCCACACAGTACTGTTTTCTCCACCCCATGTCTATTCTTCAGGCAAAGGCACCACCTTAGGGAGGCTCAAAGAGGTCCAGGATGAGCACGCCCACCCATGGAGCCAGACATGAACTCTAAGCTCTGCTCCTAACTACGATGCACACAAGCATTTCATTATACTTAACTTTTGGCCTCCTGGCTGTCTCTTTGGTTTCTCTATATTTCTTTTTTCCCTTAATTCTAAATAGATTTATTTATTCTATACTTAAGTTAAACATATCATCATATTTCTTTGTGTTTCCTTTTTTTAAATTAAATTCAAGTTAGTTAACATACAGTGTAGTCTTGGCTTCAAGAGTAGAACTCAGTGATTCATCTCTTACGTATGACACTCAGTGGTCATCCCAACAAATGCCCTCCTTAATGCCCATTGGACATTTGACCCATCCCCCCACCCCGTTCCCCTCCAGCAATCCTCAGTTTGTTCTCTGCGTTTAAGAGTCTCTTATGGGGGCACCTGGGTGGCTCAGTCTGTTGGGCATCCGACTTCAGCTCTGGTCATGATCTCACAGCTCGTGAGTTCGATCCCCACATCAGGCTCTGTGCTGACAGCTCAGAGCCTGGATCATGCTTCAGAGTCTGTGTCTCCTTCTCTCTGTCCTACCCCTTCTCGCAGTCTGTCTGTCTATCTCTCTCTCTCTCAAAAAATAATAAAAATAAACATAAAAAATAAATTGATAAGAGTCTCTTACGGTCTGCCTCTCTATGTTTAAAAAAAAAAACATTTATTCATTTTTGAGAGACAGAGCACAAGTGAGGGGGGAACAGAGAGAGAGACAGAATCTGAAGCAGGCTCCAGGCTCTGAGCTGTCAGCACAGAGCCCAACATGGGGGTCCAACTCACAGACCGTGAAACCATGATCTGAGCCGAAGTTGGATGCTTAACCGACTGAGCCACCCAGATGCCCCATCTCTCTGTTTTCATCTTGTTTTTCCTTCACTTCCCCTATGTTTATCTTTTGAGTTTCTCAAATTCCACATATATGACCCAGAAATCGCACTACTAGGAATTTATCCAAATACAAAAAGGCTGATTCAAATGGACACATGTACACCCAATGTTTATCGCAGCACCAATAGAACTAGAGAGTATTATGCTAAGTGAAATAAGTCAGTCAGAGAAAGACAGATATCATACAGTTACACTATTTTTCTATAGAAAGATGTCTCATGCTTCTTTTCTCCCTCTAGTGATTTTGAAGGAAATATTTCTTTATGTAGTTAGTGGTTGCCTTTAAGTTAATGGAATTCTCCCAAAAGTTCTTTTCACAGGCTTCCACACTGTCCTATCTAGCAACTCCTGTGGTCCTCATCTCACTCAGGCTCTTTGTAGCTTTGGGGATAGTGGACCCACCTTCCTCCCAACAACCTCTTCTCTGGCACTTCCCATGACACCATATGTACACTGCTCTGCTCATTGACTCCCCTGGTCTGTTCCACTCTGCAAGCTGGTTTATCTTGAGCCTTGGGCCTGGAATGTTTCTTCATCTCTCTCTGCACTCTTCCTAGGTTACATCCTTCATCCTTATTGCTTTAATTTCCATCCCCAATCTTCATTTCCAGTTGAGATCTCTTTTCTGAGCTTCCAAATTGTGTACGTGACTGACCCTGGAAACACGGCTTAGATGTACCATAGGGGACCCAAACCTAACAACTGCACTGAGGATCTTCACTGGTTTCCTGGCCCACATCCCATGTAGCCATTTTTCCTTCTTCATCCCCATAACCAAATCATCAGCAAATTCTGTAGATTCAAACGAACAAACAAAATGTATTATCGTCTCCCTGATTCCCCTGTCATCCACCAATAGCTCTTCTCAAAACAATGCCAAAAGCCTAAGTGATCTCATCTACTTCACAAAGCACCCTTCATTCAGAGGGTAGAGTGGGATTTTATAATTTTAAGTCAAATTATGCCACTTCTTTGCTTAAGAAAACAGATGCTTCAGCCATTGCCAATGGGACTGCAAAGTGTTACAGAACATAATGCATGGCAAATGGGAATTTCATGAAAATATTATTTATTCAGCACTCCCTCGTGCCCCAAAATATGGTCTATCTTGGAAAATGTGCCATGTGCATTTGAGAAGAATGCAAACTCCTTTGCTTCTGGATGAAGGGCTCTGAAGATATCTGTCAGGCCCATCTGTTCCAATGTGTCATTCAGGTCCATTGTTTCTATGGTGATTCTCTGTTTCGTGGATCTATCCAGCGCTGTGAGTAGGGTATTAAGGTCCCCTGCAATTAGCACATTTTTATTGATAAGATTGCTTACATTTGTAATTAGTTGCTTTACAAATTTGGGTGCCCTCAAATTCGGTGCGTAGATATTTATAATTGTTAGCTCTTCTTGCTGGATAGTCCCTGTGATTAGTATATAATGCCCTTCTTCATCTCTTATTACATCTTTTACTTTAAAGTCTAGTTTGTCCGATATAAGTGTGGCTACTCCAGCTTTCTTCTGAGTTCCCGTAGCATGGTAGATAGTTCTCCATCCCTTCACTTTCAATCTGAAGGTGTCCTCAGGTCTAAAATGGATCTCTTGAAGACAAAATAGATGGGTCTTGTTTTTTAATCCATTCTGTTACCCTGTGTCTTTTAATTGGAGTGTTTAGCCTGTTTATGTTCAGCGTTAATATTGAAAAATATGGGTTTAGAGTCACTGTGTTATCTGTAGGTTTCATGCTTGTAAGGATGTCTCTGGTGCTCTGTGTTCCTTGTGTTTCCTTCATAGAGTCCCCCTCAGGACCTCCTGTAAGATTGGTTTATTTGTAATGTATTCCTTTGTTTTTGTTTGTTTGGGAAGACCTTTATCTCTCCATCCATTCTGAATGACAGGCTGGCCAGGTAAAGGATTCTTGGCTGCATATCCTTCCTGTTCATCACATTGAAGATTTCCTGCCATTCCTTTCTGGTTTGCCAAATTTCTGTATATAAGTCTGCTACTACCCTAATGTGTCCGCCTTTGTAAGTCAAGGCCAGTTTATCCCTAGCTGCTTTCAGAATTCTCTCTTTATCTTTGTATTTTCCCAGCTTCACTATGATGTGTTGTGCTGAGGGTCTATTCGGGTTACATCTGAGGGGAGTTCTCTATGCCTCTTGGACTTCAATGCCCATTTTCTTCTTCATATTGGGGAAGTTCTCAGCGATGATTTGCTCAAGTACCCCTTCGACTCCTTTCTCTCTCTCTTCTTCCTCTGGAATTCCTATAATACGGATATTATTCCATTTGATTGCATCACTCAGCTCTCGAATTCTCCTTTCCTGTTCCTGAATCAGTTTGTCTCTCTTTTTCTCTGCTTCCTCCTTTTCTATAATTTTATCTTCTAATTCGCCTATTCTCACTTTTGCCTCTTCAATCCGTGCTGTGGCCACCTCCAATTTGTTTTTCACCTCATTTAAAGTATTTTTAATTCCTTCTGACCGTTTTTTAAGACCTCGATCTCTGCCTTGAGGGTCCCCCTGCTTTCTTCTATGTTTTTTTCAAGCCCAGTGAGTATTTTTATGGTTATCATTCTATATTCTTGTTCTGTTAAGTTGCTTGTGTCTGCTATTTCCTGTACATTGTTTTCAGGGGAGTTATTCTATTTCATCATTTTGGCTAGGTGTGTATTGGTTTATTTCCTAGTTTTCCCTGGAAAGGAAAAGGGTCAGACCAACAAACAGGAAACACAAACTCACAACCGTACTGACCAATAATATAGACAAACAAATCACAACATAAAAAAGATTAACAAACGACACTCTGGAGGCATGC
Source organism: Paguma larvata (assembly GCA_030068075.1). NCBI lineage: Eukaryota > Metazoa > Chordata > Mammalia > Carnivora > Viverridae > Paguma > Paguma larvata. The sequence goes on along the minus strand of CM057827.1, from coordinate 120,254,820 downwards.
GACTTGATGTAGCAGCTACACATTAATGATAGGGTGTGTGCTCTGCTGATGGCAGAGCATACATAGAGTAGTGACAGATGTGGGGAGAAGAAGAAATTGAACTTTGACCAGGTAGCGAGATTAGAAGACTTGATCCAGAAAAAGAGAAATCAGAATAAGGAAGGATGTGAGGAAAGAGAAACGAAGTTAGATGTTGCCCAGATGCACTATGTGGCCTGACTGTTCCATAGAGAGAGATAGGAAATTAAAGAGGGAGGTGTAGAACATGCATTGAGAGAGTGGGCTAAATGTCTGTTTAAGCAAGCCAAAACCCCCAGGTGACTGGTTTAGAGGTGGGGAGAAATAGGAAGGAGAAGAGGGAGAATATATCTAAAACAGAAGAATTGACCTGGAATTAATCCAGGCAATGCTGCAGTATTCGTGTCTCCCGGCTATCACTCCTGCAGAAGGGCATCTCCATTATGAAGAGGCATGTGGCCTGGTATAGGTGGGTCCCACCTCCACCGCTGGGGGTGGAGTCCTAGGGTTTGGCTTTTTGGGAATGTGTGACCACAATGGCGCCCTCCCAGCCCCCTCTTCATGGACCCAGAGTCTCAGATCACTCCTCAGTTTCTGTCCAGTTGCCTGGGGAGTTCAATTTGCTGGGTGGTCAAGTGTCCCATGCTCATCTGAGTTCCTGTAACTCGCTCAGACCACTGCGCCTTACGTCCATTGAGTCTCTGACTCAGCACCTGAGCGATCAGAATGGCATCCCCCCAGCTTCCTCTTCACCGACCGGGCGTCTCAGAACACTCCTCTGTGTCTGTCCTCTACTCGGTCTGGGGTTGTACCAACTGCTGAGTGGTCATGCACCCCTTGCACGCCCAGTTTTCCCTATGTAAATTGTGTCCCTGGCTCAGCACCAATCCAGTGATGGTGCGGCGCCTCTCCGTGTCACAGACTGGGACAGCGTCACTGGCTCCGGAGTGAAGAAAGCTCTGCCAGCTCCGCCGTGAGCAATGGACCTTCTCTCCAAAAGCCTCACAGTCAGGGACTGGATGATAAGCTCCCTCTCTGCCCCGGTCTGAAGTACTTTCCCCACTGTTCTTTCTCTTCCCCTCGTCTTTTGGCAGAAGCAGCCCAGGGCCCAGGGCCTGGGACCCGGTCCCTGCAGTCCGCACCTCCTTGACTCTCTTTCTCCCAAATTGCACTCACTCAGTCTCCCAGGATTTTCTGGATTTCGTGTTCTCTTCCCCGTAGCCTCTAACTCCTCTTCCTGCAGATCTCTGGGATTGAGAGTCCCTCAGTTCCAGTCCTTCTTAGTTTGAAAGACACCAGAGAGCAGCGGGTCCTCCTACTCCTCCGCCATGTTGGCCCCTCCCATGAAAATATTAAATGCACCTACCCTTTAACACATTGATGTCTCTGGGAGTTTGCCTTTTCCATGTGTTTTTACACATACGAAGTGATATATGTACATGCTTATTCTCAGCAACATTGAAACAGCAGTATATTGTGAACAACTCAAAAGCCAACCAAGAGGAAACCAGATAAATAAGCTATGGTATATCACACAACAGAATACTTTTAAGTAGAAAACCAAATTGAAGAAGCTTCTTATATCCTGATATGAAAATATCTCCAGAAAATACTGGAAAGCAATGAAGAAAGCAAGTTGAAAATATTTCATAGCCTGTCATCTTTTATATAAGAAATAGGGAGAAATTAGAATTCACATTTGCTTAAAAATGAAAGTGGTGAGATAGATAAGAACAAGGGTAAAAGTGGGACTTCTTATTGTGTAATGTTTTCTAATTTGATTTTTGAACCTTGTTGAATATATTATTCACACACACACACACTCTTCAATGACTTTCTCCTACCTCTAGTGGAAATTCACAGCCCTTAGCATAGGCTGGGAAAGCTATGTAATCAGATCTAAACTTCCTTCTCCACCATCCTATTGGACAGAGCTCCCCTTAAATAACTGTTCAGCAACTTAAGCTGTGTTCATTTTCTTGCCAACCTCAGACCCTTCCAGGATTCAGGCCTTGTCTGGAATGCATATTGCTCCTCCCCTTGCACAGTTGGGTCTTCTCAAGTTTCAGACTGCCATATACATGCCACTTACGAAGAACCTTGCTGACCAAGCCATACACAGAAGGTTGTCTCCTATCTTCCTCTGTCCTTATCACCCCATGTGCTACATTTATGCAGTGCAGTACTTTGTATACTTTATAATTTACCCATTTATTATTATTTTCTCATTTATTTATCCACTTATCAGTTTTACTCCAAGAAAGCAGACATTATTTCTTCTAACTCAAAATTTTGGACACTCAATATATTTCTTGAACAAATTACAGAATATGCTTAAATCTATATTTCATCAAATTTTTTGGCCAAGTCATGAAAAAAAGGCTTAATTTTCCCCATAACCTTTGAAGAATTTTTCCCATATTATTGAAGAATTTTTCTTTGCTTATTTTGCTCTTTCAACCCGCTTTTGAACATTATATAATTGAGAGTTAATATTTAAATGTTCCTTAAGAAAAGAACATTAAATTTTTCATGAAACTTTGTTACCATATTTATAGCATTTATTTATACTCGAATACATATGTCCAAGATATTTCAATGTTTAAATAGTTCCAACTATTACATTACTTTTTTTTGTTGTTTTTTTTTTTGTTTTGTTTTGTTTTCCTTACTCTGCTGGAGTATACTTTCTAAGATTTTTTTTCACCTCTCAGGAAGTATATGCAAATGGTGTATTTTCTGGGAACTTGTAATATTACCATTCCTTGTGACCCACAGCTTGTTTGAATTTTGCATTCTCTAATCCTTACCTCTTTTTCCCAAAGCTCTGCAGATGCCCCAACTGCTGTCTGAGATCAGCTAGCATTGAGGTCAGCCTGAGTTTCATTCCTGTGTAGAAAACTTGATTTTCTACCTGGCTCCTTATGAGTTTTTAGATTCTTTCTTGTTAACATTAAAAAATATTTAAGGTATGGAAAATACAAGAAACTAATACTCAGAAGACAAAAAGAAATTATCAAATTAAAGTAAGTTACAGCACAGATATAGGAACTATCTGATGGGTAATTTAATATAATTATGATTAATACATAAAAAAGTGGACAATGTGCAAGATCACATGGGTTATTCAAGTGGAAAGATTGAAACTATTAAAAAGAATTAATGGACACGCTTGAAACAAACACCCAATTAACAGGATAAAGAATGCTTTAATTCATAGATGCAGCTAAGGAAAAAAATCATGAGCTTGTAGGTGGGTTAACAAAAATTACCAAAATGACAAAGATACAGGCAGACATACAGAGAGACAGAGACAGAGAAACAGAGAGAAAATAAAATAGCGAAAGGAAGGGAACATCCATAAGGTATGGGACAATCAAATATAATAAAATATGTACTGTTGGAATCTCAGAAAAAGAGATACAAAATGGAGAATAACATATATTTAAATATTAACCATTTTTTCCTAAAATTAGACAAGAAAACATTAATACAAGAGGCTCAGAGAACTGCAAGAAAGACAAACACCAATGTGTGCACACACACACACACACACACACACACTCAGAAATGCGCAAACATATCCCTATGCACATCACACTCAAATTGCTGAAAACAAAACAAAAAGAGAAATTTTAAAAGGTAGCCTACAAAAAAGAAACATTAAATATAAGGAACAAAGTAGAGAATTGGAACAAAATTAAGAATTACAGTAAACTTTCCATTAGAAACAGTGAAAGCAAAAAGTTATAGAATGACATTTTTAAAGTCATTGGGGAAATGACTTGGGGAAAAAAAGTCAACTCAGAATTATATACACAGTGAAAATAATTTCAGAAATGAAGGAAAATAAATACTTTCTCAAACAAAGTAAAATTTAGAGATTTCATTTCCAGCATAATTACACTACAAAATAACTAAAGAGAACTCTCCTTCGTAAGAATGTGACATTATACTTAAACATGTAATTTATAAGAAAGAAATTAAGAGTTCTAGAAATGCAATAATGAAGGTAAATTTAAAATTTTTTAATATTTATTCATTTTTGAGAGAGAGAGAGACAGCATGAGTGGGGTAGAGGCAGAAAGAGAGGGAGACACAAAATCCGAAGCAGGTTCCAGGTTCTGAGCTCTCAGCATAGAGCCTGACGTGGGACTTGAACTCACAAAGAGATCATGACCGGAGCCGATGTCAGATGCTTAACTGACTGAGCCACCCAGGTGCCCCAAAGGTAAATTTAAAAATACACACTTTCGGCAAGATTTAATTCTTTTTTATGGCTGAATAACATTTCCTTGTGTGTATGTGTATATATATATACACACACGTACATATATATGTATGTAAATAATGCTGCAATAAACACAGGAATGCATATATCTTTTCAAATTAATGTTTTTGTATTCTTTGGGTAAATCCTCAGTAGTACAATTGCTGGGTCATATGGTAATTCTATTTTTAATTTTTTGAAGAAGCTTCATACTGTTTTCCATGATGACTGCACCAGTTTGCATTTCCACCAACAATACGCAAGAGTTACTTTTTCTCCACATCCTCTCTAACACTTGTTGTTTTTTACTTTAGCTATTCTGACAGATGTGAAGTGATATCCCATTGAGGTCTAGATTTGCATCTCCCTGATGATGAGTAATGTTGAGCTTATTTCATGTGCCCATTAGTCATCTTGTATACCTTCTTTTGGATAAATATTTGTTCATGTATTCTGCCCATTTTTAAGTCGGGTTGTTTTTTAGTGCTGAGTGGCAAAAGTTCTTTATATATTTTGGATACTAAAATTTTAAGATATGTCACTCACAAATATCTTCTTCCATTCAATAGATTGTCTTTTTGTTTTGTTTATTGTTTCTGTTGCTGTGCAGAAGCTTTTTATTTTGATGTAGCCCCAATAATTTATTTTTACTTTTATTTCCCTTGCCTCAGAACATATATCTAGAAAAACGTTGCTATAGCTGATGTTAGAGAAATTGCTGCCTGTGCTTTCTTTTAGGACTTTCATGGTTTCAGGTCTCATATTTAGGTCTTAAATCCATTTTGAGTTTATTTTGGTATATGGTGAAAGAAAGTAGTCCTGTTTCATTCTTTTGCATTTTGCTGTCCCCTTTCCAAAAACCATCTGTTAAAGGGATGGTCCTTTTCTCATTGCATATTCTTGCCTTTTGTCTCAAAGATTAATTAACCAATATTATATTAACCCATAAAATTGTGAGTTTATTATATATTATATTAACTCATAAAATTGTAGGTTTGTTTCTGGGCTTTCTATTCTGTTCTAGTGATCTATGTGTCTACTTTTGTGCCAGTACCATACTGCTTTGATTATTACAGCTTTGTAATATATCTTGAAGTTTTGAATTGTGATAGTTCCAGTTTTGTTGTTCTTTTTCAATATTGCTTATGCTTTGCCGAGTCTTTTGTGGCTTTATACAAATTTAAGGATTATTTTTTCTAGTTCTGTGAAAATTCTATTGATATTTTGATAGATATTGCATTAAATCTATAGATTAGGTAGTTTGGACATTTTAACAATATCTTTCTAATCCATGATAATGGAACATCTTTCCATTTGTTTGTGTTATCTTCAATTTCTTTCATCAGTGTTTTATGGTTTTCAGAGTATAGGTCTTTCACCTCCTTAGTTAAGTTTATTCCTAGGTATTTTATTATTTTTGGTGCAATTGTAAGAGAGACTGTTTTCTTAATTTCTCTTTCTACTGCTTAATGATTAGTGTATAGAAATGCAACAAGTTTCTGTATATTCATTTTGTATCTGGCAACCTTGCTGAATTCATTTACCAGTTCTAGTAGTGCTTGGTCTAGGATTTTCTCTATATACTATCACGTCATCTGTGAATAGTGAAAGTGTACTTCTTCTTTACCAACTTAGATGACTTTTATTCCTTTTGCTTGTCTGATTACTATGGTTAAGACTTTCAGTACTAGATTGAATTAAGGTGGGAAGAGTGGACATCCCTCTCTGGCTCCTGATTTTAGGAGAAAAGTTCTCAGTTTTTCACCTTGAGTGTGATATTCACTGTGGGTTTTTCATATTTGGCCTTAATATTCTGAAGTATGTTCTCTATAAACCTACTTTGTTGCGAGATTTTATCATGAATGGATATTTTACTTTATCAAATGCTTTTTCTGTATCTATTGAAATGATCATGTGGTTCTTATCCTTTCTTTTATTAATGTGATGTATCACATTGATTTGAGAATATTGACTCATATATGCATCTCTGAAATGAATCTCACTTAATCCTGGTGAATGATATTTTTAATGTATTGTTGGATTCGGTTTGCTAGTATTTTTACTATTTTGTTGAGGATTTTTTCATCTATGTTTATTGGAGATATTGGTCTATACTTCTCTTTCTTTTTTGTTTTTGTTTGTTTGTTTGTTTGTAGTGCCTTTATCTATTTTTGGTAACTGGGTAATACTGGCCTCATAAAATGAATTTGGAAGTTTTCCTTCCTCTTTTATTTTTTGAAATAGTTTGAGAATAATAGGTATTACCTCTCTTAAATGTTTGGTAGAATTGACCTGGTGAATCTTTTTCCTGGACTTCTGTTTGCTCTGAGTTTTGGAATATTAATTCAATTTCATTGTTGGTTATTGGTCTGTTCAAATATTTTTTATTTCTTCCTGATTCATTTTTGGGAGGTGATATTTTTCTAGGAATTTATCCATTTCCTCTTGGTTGTCCAATTTGTAGGCCTGAAATTTTTCTTAATATTTTCTTATATCCCTTTGGATTTCTGTGGTGTCAGTCTTTATTTCTCCTCTTTCGTTTTTGATTTTGTTTATTTGACTCCTCTCTCTCTGTCTCTCTGTCTCTCTCTGTCTCTTTTTGATGAGTGTCGCTAAAGGTTTATCAAGTTTCTTTTCAAAAAGCCAGCTCCTTGTTTCATTACTCTGTTCTATTGATGTTTGAGTTTCTATTTTATTTATTTCTGTTCTATCTTTATTATTTCCTTCCTTCTATTGGTTTGGGTTTTGTTTGTTGTTGTTCTTGTAGCTCTTCTAGGTAAGGTTAATTTGCTTATTTGAGATTTTCTTGCTTTCTGATGTAGGCCTGTATTACTTTAAACTTCCCTCTTAGAACCACTCACTGCATCCCAAAGACTAGAATGGTTGTGTTTTCATTTTCATTTGTATCTGTGTATTTGTTAATTTCCTCTTTAATTTGTTGGTTGACCGATTCATTGTTAGTAGCATGTTATTTAACATCCATGTATTTGTGCTCTTTCTAGGATTTTTCTTGTGATTGACTTCTAGTTTCATAGCATTGTGGTCATAAAAGATTCACGGTATGGCTTTCATCTTTTTGAATTTGTTGAGATTTGTTTTGTGGCCTATTGTGATCTAAGTTTCCTTGTTGATTTTCTGTTTTGACCATCTGTTCATTAATGTAAATGGAGTGCTAAAGTCCCCTACGATTATTGTATTACTATCAATTACTTCTTTTATGTTTAATATTAACTGCTCTATGCATTATCTGGTTTATGCAAACATGGTACTCCATGTTTGGTGCATAAAATATTTACAATTAGTATATCTTCTCATTAGACTGTCCCTTTTATAATTATATAGTGTCCTTTGTCTCTTGTACAGTCTTTGTTTAAAAGCGTACTTTGAGGGGCACCTGAGTGGCTCAGTTGGTTGAGCATCTGACTTCAGCTCATGTCATGAGCTGACTTCAGCTTCAGGTCAGGTCACGGTTCATGAGTTTGAGCCCCACATCGGGCTCTGTGTTGACAGCTCAGAGCCTGGAGCCTGCTTCAGATTCTGTGTCTCCTCTCTCTGCCCTCCCCCACTCACAGTCTGTCTCTCTCTTCTTCAAAAATAAAAATAAATATTTAAATGCGTACTTTGATACATGTATCGCTACCCTGACTTTTTTTTCACATCCATTTGCATGATAAATGCTTTTCCATCCCTTCACTTTCAATAAGCAGGTAACTTTCAATCTAAAATGAGTCTCTTATAGACAGCACACAGATGGGTATTGTTTTTATTTTTTAATACATTCCCATCATCCTGTGTCTTTTGATTGGAGCATTTAATCCATTTATGTTCAAATTATTGACAGATACATATTTATTGCCATTTTATTACTTTTTTGGTAGTTCTTTTCTTCTCTTGCTCTCTTATATTCTGGTTTGCTGATTTTCTCTAGTGATATGCTTGGATTCCTTTCTATTTTTTGCACCTCTATTACTAGTTTTTTATTTGTGCTTACCATTAGGTTTATATTTAACATCTTATGTATTAGCAGTCTCTATTAAGTTGATGGTTGCTTAATTTTGAAACCATTCTTTCTTTTGAAAATTTTTTTGTGTATTTTTGAGAAAGAGAAAGAGAAGTAGAGAGAGAAGGAGAGAGAGAAAAGAGAGAGAATCCCAAGCAGGTACCATGCTGTCAGCGTAGAGCCTGAAATGGGGCTTGAACTCATGAACTTTGAGATCATGACCTGATCCAAAATCAAGAGTTACATGCTTAACCAACTGAGCCACCTAGGTGCCCCAAACCCATTCTTTACTCTTCTTTCCCCAACTCCACATTTAAGGTACGTGTTGTCATATTTTACATATTTTTATTTTGTAAGTCTTTTGACTGAACCAAAAAACTTGGGCTTCCTACTTTTCTTACTCCTACTTATGATTTTTCCTTTCTACTCAAAGAGTCCCCTTTAACATTTATTTTAGGACTTGTTTAGTAGTGATAAATTCCTTTAACTTTGTTTGTCTGAGAAACTGTTTTCTCTACTTCTATTTTGAATGATAGTCTTCCTGGATAGGGTATTTCTTGGCTGTAAATTTTCCATTTAGCACATTAAATATATCATGCCACTCCCTTCTGGCTTGTAAAGTTTCTGCTGAAAATCAGCTAATTGCCTTATGGGATTCTCCTTGTATTTAACTGTTCCTTTTCTCTTGCTGTTTAAAAATTTTTCTCTTTATCATGGCTTTTTATCATTTTAATTACTATGTGTCTCCATGTGGACCTCTTTGGGTGGATTTTGTTAGGGGCTTTTTGTGCCTCCTGGACCTAGATTTCTATTTCCTTCCCCAGATTTGGGAAGTTTTCAGTTATTATTTCTTTAAGTAAATTTTCTGCCCCCTTTTTCTTCTGGGAACGCTATATTGTGAATATTATTATGCTTAATGGTGACATGAAGTCTCTTAGTCTATTTTAATTTTGTATTATTTTTTCTTCTCTTACCTGCTCAGCTTGATTGCTTTTTTACTCTGTCCTCCACGTCATTGATCCATTGTTCTGTTTCTTCTAGTCTACTACTTATTCCATCTAATGTATTTTAAATTTCATGTGTTGAGTTCTTCATCTCCGATTGGTTCTTTTTTAAATTTTCTATCTCTTCGTGGAGGGTCTCACTGAGGTTCTCCACTCTTTTCTCAAGTCATCTTTATGATCATTACATTAAATTTTCTATCAAGCATGCTACTTAACTCCATCTCATTTAGCTCTCTTGCTGTGATTTTGTCCTGTTATTTCATTTGGGACATATTTCTCTGTACCCTCATTTTGTTTAATACTCTGTCTGTTTCTTTCTAGGAAAGTCAACTATGTCTTCTGTTTTTGAAATTAGTGGCCTTATGAAGAATAGGTCCTGCAGAACCTTACAGTGCAGTATCTCCTATTCACCAAGGATGTCTCTTATGCGCGGTGTGTGTGCTCCACTGTTGTGATTAAGTGTTTTTTCCTTTAGTCCAGTCATCTGCAATGACACTCTTTGCCTATTGTGGGCAGGTTTTGTCCATGTAGTTTAGCAGGCCAGTATGGGGACTCCTTGGGCTTGAGTCAAATCAGACCAAGCATTTCCCAGAAATTCAGTAGTGCCAAACTGCAGTTTGCCCTTCCTATGTTGTCCCCTGAGAAGATTTTGTTGGTTTGTGGGGCCTGTAGTTAGACAAGCAGTCTTTTCCTAGCCCATTGCTGGGGCCATGGTCTGATTGGCACATGGGGTTATCTTTCCCTCTTCCTGGGGCAGGAGTCACTTTGGAGTGGTGCTTGACCCTGTTGAGGTTGCTTGCACATTGTGAGGCTTGTGGCAATACTTTGAATGGTCTCTAGCCATGAGTGTATTGGCAGGAGCAGATTTGCATTGGTGTTAGCAAGGTTTATGTGCCTCTCCTCTGCGGGAGTGTATGTGCAGCTGCTGAGACTGAAGTAGGCCTGGCTGGAGGGGGTGGATCTGCTAAGGCATGGGGAATGTTGGGGGGGTGGTATGTGCAGTGTTAACAAGTTAGGTAGTGAGTCTTAGTGCTGCACTGATTTCCATGAGATGACTATGTGTTTATGCTGGGGGGCAGGGGATAGAAATGGCACCTGCTAGCTTCTTTGCTCCTGGATCAAGTTTTTCAATGATCTCTGTTCCTCCAGCACATGCTCTGAGATGAATAAGTAGATATTTTGTCCATATGCCTGAGGTATTTTTCAAACTGCTGCTTCTACCATGAATGTATCCACGCTGTATAGTCATGGACTTTGTTTGTTTGTTTGTTTTGGTGCTGCCTTTTTAAGGGCAGGAACTCAGTTTCCTCTTGCCCTCCTGGCTCTCCCAGAGTTGAGTCCACTGAATTTTGAAGTTCCAGATTTTAAGTCTCACTGTGAGAACTCAAAAAATTTGGCCCTTCTTATTTTCAAAGCCAAATGTTATGGGAATTTCTCTTTACAGTGCTGGATCCCTTGTGTGAGTCTCTATTTTTCTGTCCTATCTGCTACCTTGGCATCCCTCTATCGTGTGAAAAGTTCTGGGAGTCCCTTCTATTTCCTTACCACATCTCTGTCCTTCCTGCACTTTTCAATGTAGCCTCTTCTTTACATTTAGTTGTGGAGTTTGTTCTGGCAGTGTTCAGATCATTTTCTGGGTTATTTACACTGATGTGAGAGTTATCCAGTTGTATCAGTGGGATGACATGAGCTTATGGTCCTCCTAATCAGCTGTCTTCTCCAGCATCTTTTTTTTTAACTGCAAAGGCAAATTAATTTAGAAAATATTGTCATCTATACATGATTTTTAGAAAATTATTTTGTCCATGTACAGAAAAAGTGCATCTTGACCATCATGTAACATCTTCAAGAAAAATTAACTTTAAATGAACCAGAGATCTAAATATAAATCATTAAAGTATAAATCTTCCAGAAGAAAATAAAGGAAACAATCTGTAGATGCAGCAAAGAAAGACAGAGGGGGATGGGGATGATCAGAGGAGGGGCAGAGAGAGAGGAGAGAGAGAATCCCAAGCAGGCTCTGTGCTGTTAATGGACATGGCGCTCTATCTCACTAACTGTGAGATCATGAACTTAGCCAAAATCAAGAGTCGATGTTTGACTGAACCACCAAGGCATCCCAGATAATATGTGTTTTGATTTCCTTCAATTATGTATGTTTTCAAATGTTTTTGAGACCTCCTCTTTGATTCATGGATTACTTAGTGTGCTGTTTACCTTTGACATGTATAGAGATTTTCTCGTTGTCTTTCTATTTTTGATTTCTAGTCTGAGTCTGTTATGGTTGTAGAATACACATTCTATATGATTTTAATTCTTTTGTATTTATTAACGTTAAGTTTTTGGTCCAGGATACGGTTTTTATTGTTGAGACTATTTTATTCCAAGGGTGATTGGAAGAAAAAAAAAACGAAACAAAACAAAACAAAAAACCGTGTATTGTACTGTTATTTGGTGGAGTGTTCTATGTGTGTCAATTACATCTTGTTGGTTAACTGTGTTGTTCAGATCTTGTATATTCTACTGCTTGTTTTATGTCTAGTAGTTATAAAGTTGTTAAAGTGTGGGTTTTGAAATCTCCACCTATTATTTCGGCTTTGTCTATTTCTTCTGTCTGCTCTACCAGTTTTTGCTTCATGTATTGGAAGGCTCTTTAAAATCATTATGTATTCCTTGTGAATTGAACCTTTGATCATTATGAAATGTCCTTCTCTGTCTCTGTAAATTTTCTTTGCTTTGAAGTTTACTTTACTAAATATTAATAACCCAATACTGATTTTCTTTTGAAAGAATACTAATGCTTACCTGTTATCTTTTTCCTCTCCTTTCATTTACAACTTCCCTATGTCATTGAATTTGAAGTGTCTTGTATTATGTTTATGTTTGGACCCTGCTTTTTAAAAACTTCACTCTGAGGGGCGCCTGGGTGGCTCAGTTGGTTAAGAGGCCAACTTCGGCTCAGTTCATGATATCACCATCTGTGAGTTCAAGCCCCGCGTCGGGCTCTGTTCTGACAGCTCAGAGCCTGGAGCCTGCTTCAGATTCTGTATCTCCCTCTCTCTCTGCCCTCCCCCTGCTCATACTCTGTCTCTATGTCGCTCAAAAATAAATAAACATCAAAAAAAATTTAGAAAAAAACTTCACCCTGAAAATTTCTGTCTTTTTTTCTTTGGAATATTTATATCATCTCTATACAAGGTAATTATTGATATGTTAGATCAAGTCCTTCATTTAAAAATTTTGTTTTCTGTTTACTTCTTCTGGTTTCCATTGCTCTGTGCCTTTCCTTGCTTTCCTGTGGATTATTTGAATACTTTTTAGGATTCTTTCTTGATTTACTTATAGTGCTTTTGAATGTATCTTTTTGTATATTTTTCATTCTGGTTGCTCTGGATAGTATAATATGTATACCTGACTTATCACAATCTAATGGTTTTCAACAGTTTTAGTGTTAAGTTTGAAAAACTCAATTGCATTTAGGTCCTTTTTTCTGCTCCATTTAATTTTTTTTGAGAGAGAGAGAGAGCAGAGGAGGGTCAGAAAAAGAGAGGGAGACACAGAATCTGAAGCAGTTTCCAGACTCTGAGCTGTCAACACAGGCTCTGAACTGAAGTCGGACGTTTAACAGACTAAGTCACCCAGGTGCCCCTTATCTGCTTCATTTTTAAATATCTTCGTATGGAGAGTCTGATGATGTTATCATTTTTGTTTTAATCATTAAATTAAATGCTTAAAACACACCAGGAAAAGACTAGTCTAATATACATACCTATATTTTTGCTTTTTCCCTTGTTCTTTCTTACTTACGGATGCTCCAAAATACCTTCATTTATCATTCCCTTCCTGTTTGAAGAACTTCCTGTAGTTACTCTTTAAGGGTAGGTCTGCAAGTACCAGTTTCTTATTTTTTCCCCTCATCTGCAGGTTTTCATTTTCTCTTTACTCCTGTAAGTTTCATCAGATATAGACTTCTTGGTTGACAGTTCTTTTCTTTTAGCACTTGAAAAATATTTTGCTGCTTTCTTAGCCTCTATGATTTGGGTTCTGATGAGAATTCCATTGCTCAGGGTTTTCCTATTGGTAATGTTTTGTTTTTCTTTGGCCACTTTCAAAATTTAGATCGTCATCTTTAATTTTTGGAACTTCACTAAAATGTGTCTTGGATGTAAATTATATCATAAAAATAAAAAAATATATAATGTGTCTTGAGTTTACTTTATTTTGGTTTTCTCAACTTTTTGAAATTGTAGGTTTATCTTTTTTTTTTTTTTTGCCAAATTGGAGAAATTTTCAGCCATTTTTTCTTCAAATGCTCTTTTTGCCCCACTATATTTCTCCTCCCCTCTGGGACCTCAATGGTATGATTGTTGTATCCTTTTTTAATTTTCCTATAGATCTCTGTGGCTCTGTTTATTTCTTTTCAGCATATTTTCCTCTCTGTTTTTCAGATTTGGTGAATTTTATTGATGGTTTTCAGGTTCACTGATTCTATTCTCTCTTTTACTACTGAGTTTGTACAGTGAGGTTTTTTCCCCTCCCTTAATTGTATTTTTCAGTTCTATAATTTCCATTTGATTATTTTTATAGCTTTGGTTTCTTTGTTGAAAATTTCTATTTTTCTCTCACTTGCTTCAAGAGAAGCAGTGATTGATTGTTGAAATGTTTTTATAACAACTACTTTAAAAATTCTTGTCAAAGAATTCCAAGATATGATTCATTTTACTTTTGTAGTCAGTTGACTGTCTTTTTTCGTTCAAGGTGGTTCTTGGTATATGATAGGTGACTTTCAACTGTATTCTGGCTATTTTGTCTATTAGATTAGGAGGAACTGAGTTCTATTTAAATCTTTTATTTTAGTTTGCATGCCATTACCCTAGGTAGGTTTAGCATGTGGGTGTAAGTCTACTTTTATGGGTTGTAGTTCCAATGACAGTTTAATGTTCAGGGACTTCACAGTGTTATTTTCCTCTGCTTGGTTTATCCAGTGCTCTGAGGGTTCCACTGTTGTCTGGTGGTGTCTGAGGGGGTGGAAGATATTTCTCCAGGTAGGGAAGTCAGGTGTTTATGCCAAGGGAAGGATATTTCATTTTTAGATGGCCTCTTCACTTCCCTGGTATCAATGGGTGAGGGATCTGACAGTCTTGGCCCCACAGGGACAAAGAGGCTGCCAGCACCAGATTGCTTGCTGTGACTGGGCTGTGTGTACTTTTTCTATCTGTCTACCCCTGTGCCTGAATTGGAGAGAATAACTGGACAACTTTATATAAAATTAATCATACATGTACTCCATGACCCAAAGTCTTACTCTCATGTATTCAAGAGAAATGAAAGTTTATGTTCACACAAAATGTCCTTGAAATGGTGAATGCATAATTAATCTCTGAAAAATCCATCTACTGTAATACTTTTTAGCAACAAAAAGAAACAAACCATTCATGCATACAGAATTATGGCTGATTCTTAAATGCATTTTGCTAAGTGAAGTAAGAAAGATCCAAGAAATGACCTATTGTATAATTCAATTTATACAACATTGGAAAAAGCAAAACTATAGAAACTATAGAAAATTATAGAAAATTAAAGTATATCTGAAATTTTCTTGTATTGGAAGAGGGATCGTATACATGAGGGTAGCATAGGGGAGCTTTTGAGATGAGAAAACTGATGTGAAATAATTATTATGAAACTCTGGTGGTTGTAACAAGACTATTCATTTGTCAAAATCCATAGAACTATTTACCATAAAAAGTGAATTTTATTTATGTAATATTTGAAAATCAACCAGAATGTATGTTACCCAACTTGACAATAAATTATATTAAAAAAATAAAAATCAACCAGGATGTAGGGGAAAGATTGACTCCAGACTGTGATAAATGAATTAAACTATATTATCAATGAAGTACATAAGCACACTGAGGGGAAAAGGAAGAGAAAAGCTTGCCTAAGTAAGTTAAAAAAAAAACAGTGTTCTGACTGGGTACTGTACGGCTAAAGACAGGAAGAATAGCAAAACACCACTGTACTCTTGTTGTTATATTTGTTTCCCAGAGGGATTGGATTAAAAATTCTGAAACTACTTTGCACACTAATGTTGAACAGATGAGAAAATATAGAGAATGACACCAACTTTCTCACTGTAAGGGAAAGAAGTCATAGATAAGGCAAGAGGGAAGTCTACAATGAATTCCATGATGCTGAATTGAAGTTAGAAGCTCAATATGGACATATAAATATAAATACATTTATATAGGTAAATAGATACATATGTTATATTTAAATATACCATATAATATTACTTATATATATACATATACAGGAAAATAAATATAATAATAAATATAGGTATATAGGTGTACATATATATGAGTTAGTATGCATCCATTTATTTCTTTATCCACTGAAATGAATTAGATGCTATGTCACACCAGTAGCATTAAGCATACTTTGTGTCCAGGTTTGGTGTCTAGATAAATTTCATTCTATAATAATACGGTAATGTGGTTCTTTGGAGATGCAGTTGACTCCAAGCATGGAAATACAAAATGAATCTGGAACATTTTTTAGTGCCAATAACTAAGCAGGTGCTAAAATAGAGCAAAAAAGGAAGATAAAAGAAAAACTATAAAAGATGAGGGCATATCAAAAAAAGTACAGAAGTTAATCTAAAAGACCTCTCAATGTACAAAGAACAGCCGTCAAAGAACTCTCAATTAACAACTTTAGCTAAAAAATAAATAATGATAGTACTAAAATATAACCCAAAAAATTAAACACATATTTATGAGTCCATACTGATATAAATGTATAATTGAATGAATAAATAAATAGGGGAGAAGAGATAACTCTTACCTACATAAGAATTTCAATTAGTAAATGCAGAAGTGAAAGAAAGAAACGAGAAAAATCACTATTATAATACAGGCAGGATCCAATGTTATATGCTAAATAATGGGCAAATTTTAAAAGAAAGTATATAATTTTCTAAATATCTGTCTCCATATATCTAGTAATTACAATGAAGAAAATAGTAAGTTTGCACTGGAGGTCCCTGGTGCCATCTTAGCCACGTGATAAAGGTTAACATAACCAATAATAAATAATTAACATCGTGCATCCACTGACTCAATGTATTAGTAAAGCACACTAGTTGGTGGTATCTTTCCCAATAATTAACAAACTCAATATAATTATGAGAAGACATTAGAAAAGCAAAAAGTGAGTTACACTCCACAAAATATCTGTTCAGTACTTTTTTTTTAAGATTTATTTTTAGGTAATCCTATACGCAGCTTGGGGCTTGAACTGACAACCCTGAGATCAAGAATCACACCCTCCACTGATTAAGCCAGCCAGGTGCCCCTCTTCAATACTTTTCAAAAGAGTGTCAATGTTCTAGGTTCTAAAGGGCAAGGAAAAAGGGACAAATTATCACAAATTAGACAAGACTAAAGAGGTATGACAACTAAATGTAATGTGATATTGTGGGTACATCGAGCAGAAAAAGACATTAGTGGAAAAACTGGTGAAATCCAATCAAACTTACTTCAATTATTAGTTTTTACCAATATTAATTTCTTAATTTTGATAAATGTTTATCGTTATGTAAATTGTTAACACAAAAGGAAACTGGATGATGACTGTACTGTAACTTTCTACTAATTTTCCAACACTTCTCTGAGTCTCAAATTATCTCAATAATAATATTAGGTCACTTTTTGTGGATGATAGAGAAACAACTAATTATATGGAAACCTAAGTAAATAAAAATTTAAAAAACAAGTTTGTTTATTCCTTCTTATATCAAAGGTACTCCTTGAGTAACTAAATAAGTATATGAATGAAATATCTCCTTATAAAAGTTTTCTAATAAATGAAAACAAGATTTCCAGTTTCTGGTCAATCTGGCATGAAAGGGGCTTGGAATTCATCACTTCCATCTCCACGACAAGAAAAAAAAACTGAACAAACTGAAAATCAATAGCTCTTCTTAGATTCACTAGAGAATAAGGTCACAGGGAGAACTGTTACCCCCAAAACAGCAGAGACAGATAGGCAAATATATAGAATCACAGCATGACAGAGCAGAAACCCAGGAGCAGAAACTGCCACTGGAGCCAGAGCCAAGATAGAAAAACTTAAATGGCAATTGATGAATTGTTGGAAGCTCAGTGTAGACAGGGTTAGGAGTGTATGCTGTCTGGGAGGGAGGACTTCTACAAGATGGTGGTGTAGGAGGATCCTGAACTCACTTCTTCCCACAGACACATCAAATCTATAGCTGCATAGAAATCATTTCTGTTTGAAAAACATCTCAAAACTAGATGAACTGCTTCTCCACAACGAAGGATAAAATGACCACATCAAGAAGGTTAGGAGAAGCAGAAACACAGCTCCTCAAAGCTCCACTCCTGACATGGGGACACATAATAAGGAGAGATCTCACCAATTCAGCATTGTGACCAGAGGAGCAAGAGGTCGATGCCCCACATCAAATGTCAACCCCGGGGAACTATACGGAGAGACGATCCCCCAAAACATCTGGCTTAGAAAACCAGTGAGACTGATGTCCAAGGGACCCAAAGTGCTCTAGAAAACTGAGATTCCCTTTTTTACTCACCCTAAAGCCCCTAGAAGAAACAGGCATTTGAAAAGTGCCTAGACTACATGTGAAGGCGATTCTTTTGCTAATCTAAAAGCATATGACAGAGGGGCAGTAAATAGTTGAAACTCTCCCCAGAGATGGGGATGCTGGCAGTTGCTATTTTTGCACTTCTAACCTACCCTGCTACTCTGCTAGCACTGGCAGGTGAGTTTGGATGTAGCATTCCCCTCCCCACCCCCCCTGCTGCCTTGTTAAGACCGATGGGGTCAAATAGTCATGGCACTATCCCACTGCCTTGATGAAGCCATAGAACATGATGGTTGCTATAGTCTCCTTCTCCCTAGCTGAAGCAGGTAAGCACAAACTGTCATGACATTTTCCTGCTCCCCAAAGTCAGTGAGCACATGTAATTTTGACACTTCCTTACTCTCTGGCTGGAGCTGGCAAGCATGAGCAGTGTAGTATTCTCCTGCTCCCCACCTATGACCGGCGAATGCACACAGACAAGTTATTCTCCTGCTCTGCATTCCCAAAGCCTGTGAGAATGCACTGTCAAGACATTTCCTTGCTGTCTTTCTGCTGCAGCCATGAGTGTGCCCTGCCCCATACGCTCTTAACTGCCTAGTTAAAGTCAGTGAGCATGTGCAATTCACACAGAGAACACCCCTTAATTGCTTGGCCGCGGTGGCCAAAGGGCTTGGCATTCCTGAGCTCCATAGTTACGGACTAATCATAAAGACAGTTATTGGAAGGCCACCACCACCAGGGCATTGCACAAACAGCAAATTGAAACACAACCCAAGCCTACCTGTGAAAATGGCCTATTTAAAAAGCCTGGAGCTCCAGCCTGAGGGACAGGGATGTCAAGTTTCCCATACAACTAGTGGCTAAAGTAGGCACTCCCAGGGAATATAAGAAGGGAGCCATCATCCTTGTGCACCACCTTGGCCTTGCTGCTACAACTCAATGAAACCTCCCAGAAAGGAATTTATACACTCATCTGGAGCCTCAATTTTTGCAACTATTACCCAGGGGACACCTCCAGAATTACTTGTCTGGAGGTCAGCAGGGATTATGGCCCTATAGGACTGTATACATTTGCATATTTTAAAAGCTCCTTACTAAAATGAGGTTTTAATGAGATTGCTCCCTTTGGAACATGGACAGGTCTTGGCACAACTTCAGCCATAGGGACATATCAAGAATAAATCTGAAGGTTTACACAATCATAAAGTTTCAAGGGACAACAAAGAAGTAGAGTAAGTTTGAACAAGAAGTTTCATCACCTACATAAACCCAAGACTCCTTCAAGATTAAAAATAAAAGTGGCTGTTTTGCCTAATATAGAGAAACAAACATATAAAGTCAAACAAATGAAGAAACAGAGAAATATGTTCCAAATGAGAGAACAGGAAAGGATTTCAGAAAAAAATACCTTAATGATAGAGAGATAAATAATGTACCTGATAAAGAATTTAAAGTAATTATCATAGAGATGTTCATCAGATTCAGAGGAATAATGTATGAACACAGTGAGAACTTCAAGAGAGAGATAAAAAAATATGAGAAAGTACCAAACAGAAGTCACAGAGTTGAGTATAGACTGAAAAATAGACTGTAAAATAGAATAGGGGTTCAACAGCAAACTAGATGAAGGAGAACTGATCAACTAGTTAGAAGACAAAGCAATGGTCAATTTATAACAAAGGAGTCATAAATATACAGTGGGGGAAAGGACAGTGTATTTAATAAATATTAGTGGACAGCAACATGTAAAAGAATGAAACTGGACAACTACCTTAAATCATATACAAAAAATAACTCCAAATGAATTAAATACTTAAATATAAGACATGAAACCGTAAAATTTCTAGAAGAAAACATACATGATAAGCTTCTTGACATCAGTCATAGCATATTTTTTTAATATGATTCCAAAAGCAAGAGAAACAAAAGCAAGCATCAATAAACAAGGTCACATGGAACTAAAAAACATCTATACAGAGAAGGAACCCATCAACAAAATGAAGAGGCAACCTACAAATGGTAGAAGATAGTTGCAAATTATACATCCAATAAGATGTTAATATCCAAAATATATAAAGAACTAATTCAACTCAATAACATATAAATAGAAAAACAACCCAGTTACAGAACGGGCAAAGACATTTTGAACAGACATTTTTCCAAAAAGGCATACAGAAGGCCAACAGGCACATGAAAAGATGTTCAGAATCACTAATTATCAGGAAAATGTAAATCAAAATCATAATGAGATATTACATTATACCTATCAGAATAGTGAGTATTAAAAAGGCAAGAAATAACAAGCATTATTGAGGATGTGCAGAAAAGGAACCTTGTGTAATGTTGGTGGGAATTTAAATTAGTGCAACCACTATGGAAAACAGTATGGATGTTCCTTAAGAAAGTAAAAATAGAACTAACTTATGATCCAGCAATACCACTACTGGATATCTCTCTAAAGGAAACAAAACCGCTAATTTGAAAAGTTATGTTAATTGAAGCATTTTTTACAATACCCAAAACATGGAAACAACCTATGTGTTCACTGATGGATAAATGAACAAAGAAGATGTGTATATATATATATGTCTATATATATATATATATATATATATAGAGAGAGAGAGAGAGAGAGAGAATGGAATATTTCTCAGCCATAAGAAAGAATGAAATCTTCCCATTTGTGATAACATGAATGGGCCTTGAAGGTATAATGCTAAGAAAAATAAGTTGGAAAGAGAAAAAGAATGCCACATGGTCTCACTCGTGTGTAATCTAAAAAACAAGGTAAATAAACAAAATCTAGTCTCATAGATACAGAGAACAGATTGGTGGCTCCCAGAAGGAACGGGGTTTGTGTGGGTACAAGATAGGTGAAGATGATCAAGAAGTACAAACTCCGAGTTATGAAATAAATCATGACTATGTAATATACAACATTAATATAGTCAATAATATTTTGATTAATTTTATATAATGACAAATGTTAGCTAGACTTAGGTGATCATTTTTCAATGTACAAAAATGTCAAATCACTGTGTTGTACATCTGAAACTAACATAATACTGTCTGTCAATTATACTTCATTTAAAAAAAAAAACTCTTCAGAAGGCCCCATTTTAAGATGGAGAGGACATACTTTCATAAGTTTTACTTCCAAGATTACTTACCAGGCTCTTACAGTGAGAATTGGAGAAAAATCCCCTTGTTGTTCCAGCAGAGGGAAGAGAAGGTAGCAACTCTTAAATACGACCAGCGGATTCTGTTCTTACAAGACCTTCCCTTAAAAGAAACTGTTTTACCGGAACCTAACTGATTCGAGGAAAAGGAAATAACCAATCCAGTGTACTCTGTCTTTCCTGTCTCACCTAATATTGAAACAATGGAGAAGAACTTGTGAAGATCACAGTTCAGGGGCAAAAGCTCACCAAAAGACTAAGATACAATTGTGGGATTCTGGAATGTTTCCTTCATACATTGCCACTACATCAATAGGGTCCTTGTATAATAATAGAGGATTACAAGTGTAAGAACAGCCTATGACAGGCCTTACTTAAGAAGAAGTCTCTAGGGATACCAAAAGACAACAAGAAAGACAAAACAAGGAGCCTGGAGGAAATTATAGCCTCGGAGTCTTACAGCAAAAAACAAACAGAGCTAACTCGTAACTTAGTAAACATAAAACCTCACACAAAAGCCCACTTATCTGAGTTCATTTTACCCAATACGTCATGTCTGGCTTTCAACAACAACAATAAATTAAAAGACATGCTGAAAGATGAAACAAACTGTTTGAAGAAACAGAGCAAGCATTAGAATCAGATTCAAATATGGCACAGATGTTGGAATAATGAGACCCAAAATGTAAAAACAACTATGATTAACATACTAAGGCCTCTAATAAAAAAGTGGAAAATATGCAAGAATAGATGGTTAATATCTTTTATTTTTTATTATTTTTTTTTATTTTTTAGAGAGAGTGTTCGAGCAGGGGAGAGAGACAGAGGGTCAGAGAGAATCTTAAGCAGTCTCCATGCTCAGTGCAGAGCCTGACATGGGGCTTGATCCCATGATCTTGGGATCATGACTTGAGGCAAAATCAAGAGTCAGATGCTCAACTAACTGAGCCACCCACATGCCCTAGAACAGATGGGTAATATAATCAGAAAAATGGAAATTCTAAGAGAGATTTGAAAGTAAATACAAAAAATAAAAAGGACCTTAATAGAAATGAAGAAGGCCTTGGGCTCATCAATAAAATGGACATGGTGGAGGAAACAATCAGTAAGTTTAAAAAAAAATATGTCAATAGAAACTTCCAAAACTGAAATGTGAAGAGAAAAAAAAATAATTTTAAAAGGAAGAACGGATTGTCTAGGAACTGTTAGACAATTACAAAAAATATAACATATGCGTTGCAGGGATGTCAGGAGGAAGAAAAGAACAAAGAAACACAAGGCAGAAGTAATAATGGCTGAGAAGTCTCCAAAATTAATGACAGACACTAAAACACAGATCCAGAAACCTCAGAGAATGCCAAGCATATGAATACCAAAAAATTTACACTTAGGCATATTATAATTGAGCTTCAGAAATTCAAAGACAAAGAGAAATTTTGAAAGAAGCCAAAGATAAAAGCAAGCAAACAAACAAACAAAAACACCTTTAGCTATGGAAAGAGATAGGATAAGAATTACATCCAACTTCTCTTTAGAAAGTAAGCAAACAAGAAGAGAGTGGAATGAAATATTTAAGGTGCTGAGGAAAAAAACCCATCAAACGAGAATTCCATACCCAGAGTAATTATTTTTCAAAAGTTAAGGAGAAATAAAGGTTTTCTCAGAAAAATACAAATTGAAGGAATTTGTCTTGCAAGAAATGTTAAAAGAGGTTCTTTAGAGAGAAGAAGAATGATATAGGTCAGAAACTTGGATCCACATAAAGAAAGAAAGGACATTAGGGAAGGAATAAATAAGGGTGAAAAATAACATTTTATTTTTCTTGTTCTTAATAACAGTTTTCCTCAGCATAGTTATAGTAACAATTAATTGTATGATTACAGAAATAAGTAAATGAATGACAGAAATTTTATAAGGGATGGGAGGGAGGAATGTGAATGTTTTAAAGTCCTTGAAGAGGATTTGAAGTGTATTTGAAGTGTATTTGAAGGTAGACTTGGGTTAGTTGTAAATGTAAATTACAAACTTTAGGACAACCAGAAACCATTTAAAAATATAATTAATATTCTAATAAAGGAGAATTGAATTGTGTAAAATTCTCCTTAAAAACTAGAGTAACTAGAAAAAGAGTGATAGACAAGAACAAAAATAAAAACAAGAGCAATAAACAGAAAACAAAAACAGATATAAATTCAACTATATTAATGACCACTTTATTTTGTTTTTTATTTAAAATTTTTAAATGTTTATTTATTTTTGAGAGAGGGAGAGATACAGAGTGCGATTTGGGCAGGGACAGAGGGAGAGGGAGCCACAGAATTCGAAGCAGGCTCCAGGCTTTGAACTGTCAACACAGAGCCCAACGCAGGGCTCAAACCCACAAACCATGAGATCATGACCTGAGCCAAAGTCGGATACTTAACCGACTGAGCCACCAAGGCGCCGCTATTAATGATCACTTTAAACTTAGTGTTATGTAAGCCAATTTGACAATAAATTACATTCATAAGAAAATAAAATATAATAAATGAATTAAATGTACTCAATACTAAAAAATAATAAATAAGAAAACTTTAGTGGTGCAAATATTCTGTCCAAAGACAGAGTATCAGAGTCTATCTAAAAACAAGACCCAACTCTATGCTATTTACAAGCAACCTATTTTAAATATAAGGACATAGGGTGAATATAAAGGGATAGAGAAAGATATACCATAGTATACTGCTGATCATAAGGGAGCTGGAGTAGTTATATTAATTTCAGGCAAATTGGATTTCAGAGAAAGGACAATTACTAGGAATAAAAAGAGGCATTACATCATGATAAAGTGATTAATTCACCTAGAAAACATTACAATCCTTAGTATGTGTCTAACAACGGTGTCAAAATATATGAAGCAAAAACTGATAGAGCTCCAAGGAGAAATAGATGAATCCACTTGGAGATTCAACATCTCTCTATCAGTAATTGGAGATCCATCAGGCAGAACATCAGTAAGGACATAGTTAAACTGAATTAGGAGCATCAATCAACTGGATCTAATTGACATTTTTAGACTACTTCATCGAACTACAGCAGAATATATAATCTCCATAAGTTTACACGGGACATCCATCAAGATAAATCATATTTTGAGCCATGAATAAATGAAAACAAAGTGAGAAAATAAGTACTTTAGCTTTTTATAGCACTCAAGCAATTCAGGAATCTAGGCACTTAGTATCGTTTCTTGGTGAGATCAAAAGAATGAAAGTTAGCCACAATGTGCTTCTTGGTGAAAGGTCACAATTGCAACCTATAGTTTTGTCAAAAGGATTGAACCTGAGTTTGACTAAGCCTCTGGATCCAACTGCTAGTTTGCAGAAAATAGGGCAGGGAAACATGCTGAGCTGCACAATGAGTTTGAAATCCAGGTAATAAGAAACTCTACAGGTAAAAGTACTCAGATTCTTCAATAGATAAATTGTAAAGAAAAGGAAAGGAGACCAAAGCAAAGGAAAAGAGAGGAAAGGAAAGAAAGACAGACAGACAGATGGACGTGGATAGAAAAGTCATCTCCAGATTGAAAGAATTAAATAACATTGCAAGTTGGCAAAATACACATGGTGATACTTCACTAAGAATACATATTTGGAGAGTAAAATCATGAAGAAATTCAAGGAAAGTTCTACTACAAAAGTCAGCATAGTACATTTAGAGGAAAGGAGGGTCTGTGGTTTGAGACATGAGGAATGGCTTTTGGGGTTACCGTGAAAGTTTGTTTCTTGACCTGGATTGTTGTTACAAAGGTATTTCCTTTATGCTCATAATTCACCAACCTCTACATGAATTTTGGTCTGGTTTCCTGTTTCATCTTAAAATAAAAACACATTCTCAAAATAATTTTTAAAATATTTAAATCAATATAATTGAATTAATTAATTGATTAAATAATAAAATTAATATTATATATTACATGTTATACAATTATAATAATTAAATATTAATTAAACAATCAGCTTAATTTAATGATTAATTAAAATTATTTTTAAAACATTACATCTTGAAATGAAGGTCATTAATGAAAGAAATTGAAATAGACAAACATAAATGGAAAGATATTCCATGCTCATGGACTAGAAGTTCTAATATTAAAATGTCTATACAGTCCAAAGCAATCTAGAAATTTAATGCAATCCCTATAAAATATCTGATGGTATTTTTCAGAAATAGAATAAATGATCTTAAAATTTGCATCAATTATTTGTGCATAAGAATTGCCAAGTCAAGCAGTCTAAAAACCATCAAATCATAAAATCTGAAGATCCCTAAGTATATCTGAGAAACACTTTGATATTGTTTTTATTCTGTGTTAATTGTCCAAATACTTGGCTACACCAATGATTACCTAAGCAGTATCCTTCTCTTTAAAAAGGAGAAAGAAAAATTAATCTCAGTTTGAAATTTCAACTGTTCTAGTAGCTGTCATTTCTTCAATGAGCTGGCATTCCAGAGTTGAATCCTTTGGAAAAGATCCATCTGTAAAAGTCTCAGCTATAGGATTCTTACAGCCCTGAAACAGTTCCATTATTTTGCAGAAAAAATTTTCTTTTTTCTTTTTTTCTATTTCAAGTTTTATTTAAATTCTAGCTAGTTAACATATAATGTAGTAATAATTTCAAGAGTAGAATTTAGTGATTCATCACTTAGCTGTACACTCAGTGCTCATCATAACAACTGCCCTTCTATACAGTCATTACCCATTTGGCTAATCCACCCACCCCCTTCCCCTCAAGCAACCCTCACCTTGTTCTCCATAGTTAAGAGTCTCTTTTACGGTTTACTCTCACTGTTTCTTCTGTTTTTCTTTCCAATATGTTCATGTGTTGTGTTTTTTAAGATCCACATATGAGTGAAATAAGATGGCATGTATATTTCTCTGACTGACTTATTTAGCTTAGCAATAGTACACTCTAGCTCCATACACATCAATCCAAATGGCTAGATTTTATTCTTTTTGATGGCTGAGTAATAGTCCATTATATATATATGTGTGTGTATATATATTATATATGTTATATATTATATTATATTGCTATAATATATAATATCATATATTAATGCCTATGATATTTATTATATATAACGTAATATAAAATATAATCTAATATAATAATTCATATATAATATATATCTTACATGCATTCTATTATAATATAATATAATATAATAATTGATATATAATATATTATAATATATTCTATATATAAGATTAGATTATATATAATATTATAATATATTTTAATATTAATAACCTTTATTATCAATAATGCATATTATTAAATATATTATATTCATGTTATTAATGAGATATATTATTAAACATATCATATTTAAATTATTGTTATATTATATTACAATATATATTCACATTATTTATATTATATATAAATATTATATTTAAATGTCATATGTATTAAATTATATATATAAATATATAATTCTATATATATGATATACAAATATATATAATATAAATATATATGATAGAATATATAGAATATAATATAAATATAAACAATATTATTATATATATTATAATGTATATCTAATTATAATATATATTATATAAATTTATAAAATGTATAATCTAAGATAATATCTAATAATGTATAATAATGTATAATAATGTATAATGTAATATGTAATAATGTATAATAATGTATAATAAATAATAATATATAATATATAATATATAATATATAATTTAATACAATAATATAATATGATGTAATTAATATTATATTATATGTCATATATAATATATATAATAAGTATTATATATAAATGTATATGACATACTATTTATCCATTCATCAGTCTGTGGGCTCTTTCCATCACTTGGCTATTGTTGATAATGCTGCTATAAACATCAGGATGCATGTGCCGCGTCAAATCAGTAAATCGGTATTTTTGTATCCTTTGGGTAAATATCTAGTGGTGCAATGGCTAGATCATCGGGTAGTTCTGTTTTAAACTTTGAGGAAACTCCATGCTGTTTTCCAGAGTGGCTGCGCCAACTTACATTCCCATCAGTAGTGTAAGAGGATCCCTGTTCTCTGCATTCGCAGCAGTATCTGTTGCTTTCTGTATTGTTAATTTTAGCAACTCTGACAAGTGTGAGGTGACACCTCATTGTAGCTTTGATTCGTATTTCCCTGATAATGAGTGACATTGAGCATCTTTTAATGTGTCTGTTAACCTTCTGGATGTCTTACTTGGAAAAAAAGGTCTGTTCATGTCTTCTGCCCATGTCTTAACTGGATTATTTATTTTTTGGGTTGAGTTTGATAACTTCTTTACAGATTTTGGATACTATCAGATATGTTATTTGTAAATATTTTCTCTCATTCTGAAGGCTGCCTTTTAGTTTTGTTGATTGTTTCCTTTGCTGTGCAGAAGTTTTTGTTTGTTTGTTTGTTCGTTTTTATCTTGATGAAGTCCCAATAGTTTATTTTTGCTTTTGTTTCCTTGCCTCAGAAGACGTGCCTAGTAAGAGGTTGCTATGGCCAAGGTCAAAGAGGTTGCTGACTATGTTCTCTTCTAGGATTTTGATGGTTTCCTGTCTTACATTTAGGTCTTTCATCCATTTTGAATTTATTTTTGTGTATGATATAAGGAAGTGGTCCAGTTTCATTCTTTTGATTGTTACAGTCCTGTTTTCCCAACACCATTCGTTGAAGAAACTGTCTTTTTTTCCACTGGATATTCTTTCCTACTTTGTCAATGATTAGTTAACCATATCATTGTGGGTCTGAGTTTTCTATTGTGTTTCATTGATCTATACGTCTCTTTTTGTGCCAGTACCATACTGTCTTGATGACTACAGTTTTGTAACATAGCTTGAAGTCAGGAATTGTGATGCCTCCACCTTTGCTTTTCTTTTTCAAGATTGCTTTGGCTATTCAGGGTCTTTTGTGGTTTCATACAAATTTTAGGACTGTTTGTACTAGCTCTGTGAAAAATGTTGCTGGTATTTTGATAGGAGTTGCTTTAAATGTGAAGTTTTCTTTGGATGCTATAGACATTTTCACAATATTTGTACTTCTTATCAAAGAGCATGGAATATTTTTCCATTTTTGTGTCATATTTAATTACTTTCATAAGTATTCTGTAGTTTCTAGAGTACTCTTTGGTTAGGTTTATTCCTAGATACCTCGTGATTTTTGGTGCAATTGTAAATGGGATTGATTCCTTGATTTTTCTTTCTCCTGTTTCATTATTGGCATATAGAAATGCAACAGATTTCTACATGCTGATTTTTGCATTCTGTGACTTTACTGAATTCGTGTAACATTTCTAGCAAACTTTTTTGTCTTTCGGGTTTTCTACAAAGTGTATCATGTCACCTGCTAATAGTGAAAGTTTGACTTCTTCCTTGCTGATTTGAATGCCTTTTATTTCTTTTTGTTGTCTGATTGTTGTGGCTAGGACTTCCAGTACTATGTTAAATAACAATGGTGAGAGTGGACATTCTGTCTTGTCGCTGACCATAGAGGAAAAGCTCTGTTTTATTCCATTGAGGATGATATTAGTTGTGGATCTTTCATATATGGCTTTTATTATGTTGAAGTATGTTTCCTCTTTCCCTACTTTGTCAAGGGATAAAATATCCCTATTTTATCAATAATCAAGCTGTATTTTGCCAAATGATTTTTATTAATCTATTGAGAGGATCATATGGTTCTTATCCTTTGTTTTATTAATGTGGTGTATCACATTGATTGATTTGTGAATAGCGAACCACTCCTGAAGCCCTGAATAAATCCTACTTGGTTGTGTGAATAATTCTTTTAATGTACTATTGGATTTTATTTGCTAGGATCTTGTTGAGAATTTTTGCATCCAATTTCATCAAATATAGTGGCCTGTAATTCTCCTTTTTAGTGGGGTCTTTGTCTGGTTTTGAAAACGAACTAATACCAGCTTCGTGGAATGAGTTTGGAAGTTTTCCTTCCATTTCTATTTTTTAGAACAGTTTGATAAGAATGGGTATTAACTCTTCTAAAATGTTTGGTGGAATTCCCCTGGGAAGCCATCTTACCTGTACTTTTATTTTCTGGGAGATTTTTGATTACTGATTCAATTCCTTTGCTGGTTATTGGTCTGTTCAAATTTTGTTTATATTCCTGTTTTCATTTTGGTAGTTTATATGTTTCTAGGAGTTTATCCAATTCTTCCAGATTGTCCAGTTTTTTGGCATATAATTTTTCATAATATTCTAATATAATTGTTCATATTTCTGTGGTGTTGGTTGTGATCTCTCCTCTCTCATTCATAGTTTACTTATTTGAGTCCTTCCTCTTTTCTTTTTAATAAGCCAATTTGAGACTCACTTTAGGATGAATATTCTTCACATAGTTGCTTTAGATTTAGATTTATGTTTTTTATGTATGGATCACTGAAATAGAAAAATCAGTGTCATAATATCAGAGAATCAGTGAGGCATGGGTTTTAAGTATCTGTAAATCAGAGAGGGAGGGAGATAAAAACATAAGAGACTCTCAAAGACTAAGAACAAACTGAGGGTGAGGGGGGTAAGGGAGGGGGGAGAGGGGGTGACGGGCATTAAAAAGGGCACATGTTGGGATGAACACTGGGTGTTATATGTAAACCAATTTGAAAATAAACTATTATAAAATTAAATAAAAATCTGTAAATCATGGAATCTGAAGTATGCTGAGTCATGATACTTAAAAACTACGTTTGAATGCAGGCTTGTATTTACACTATTAGAATATTATTTTTTTTGGTATTATAGCATTTATTAAAATAATGCTATGGGTTAATAGAAACAGCAAAGAACCAAAGAACTAAAATGCAAGCTATGTAAAATCCCAACTAAAACCCAAAAGTGTCTAATGTATTCATTCATTAGCTAACTAAAGCCCAAGAAAGACAAGACACCCAATATAATAAAGTACTGCAAAACAAGTGGCAATTTTCAGTTATCAAAATTGTGGATTCTGCATTTTGTATCCTTTTCTCAATCAAGAAAAAAATTCTTTTTGAATGTTATATAACATACATATAAAACAAGATAGAAAAATACATTATAAACTTGTAACAATGGCTGTAAATACATTATCTTACATGTTTCTCATAGGCAATAGGTTGGTTATGACACATACACGGCATGAAAACTACTAAGATAATAAAGAATTGACAAAAATACATGTCGGCTGTACGGTAACATACAAGCAACACTCCCATCTACCCACGCTAAAAAATTACATAATACTGTCAGAAAAGAAGTCTTAAAAACTACTTATTTTAATAAGAAATAAATTCAATAAAGAATGATAATACTGAGAACCAAGGCATTCAGAGGTTTCAAAAGTCATGCTTTTTTTCAGTTGATCCAAAATTTTATCAACTAAGTTTTCAAAAGTTTGTTCAGAGCCAGCATTACTCATAAATGTCACACATTTACTTCATACATTTACTTTCTTCCCCATAAAAGACCTTTGATAAACATCTAAAATGTCCAGGCATAACATAGTTGAGATGAAACTGGATCAAATACTGGTATTGTTTTTAAACTACTATCACCTCAAGTGTTTGAGTGTCGCAAATTTATTCAACCAACCAAACAAAATAAAAATCAAAAAAATGGCACAGCATATATTGTGAATAAATCAAAACAACTGTGTGTGTAACAGAAAGACAGAGCAGTGGCACGTTAAGCCAACGCTAGCTGAATACAGAACAATGAATGTCTATTGCATAGTAAATAAACTGAAAACGCTTTCCGAGTGAGACAAGGTGATGGAGGAGTCACCACGAAGGTGCTGACTGAGCTTACTGCTGACCTTTGACTGTGAAGCTGTGAAGGTGTGCGAGAGGGAAGGAGGTGACGAGCTGGGGACCCGCTGCCACGTGAGCTCTGCCACATCTGGTACTGAGCAGTGAGGGGAGACTGACTCGGTGTTTGCGCGTGGTGGGCTCTGGGCACAAATCGCTTCAACTACAAAACTGAATTTCAAGGGAAACTGGAAGCTTAAACTCACATGTAGTTGAGCATTTTCATGCACAGTGATGCCAGTTTTTTGCCTTTTTTTTTTTAAGTTAAAAAACAAACAACAGGTGTGGGGGGGTTGGCGCTTGAGTCACTAAAACCACCAAAGAAATTAGAATCACAAGTGTAGAATACCACATTTGTTCTCTGAAAACCTCAGCTTTTGTTCAAACATTCTGTTATGGCAAATTCACAAATTCTGAGATATTGAGTCATGGGGAGTCATAATGTCTCAAAGATGCATCTGGGAATACTGGAGCAGTGCTCATGTAAGCTGTGAATGAGTTTGCAGATTGGGAATATTTGTCTGCAACAGCAGAAATACCATTATGAAAGGAAGTCCCTGGTGCAACTCAAATATTCAGTGCTGTGAGAATGAGGGAAATACAAATATCTAAAGTGTGTGAGGAAACCAAAGCTGAAGATGATTTCATGTCAAAGATCAGCTGATATATGCCAGAGCCAAGATTTTAGTGGCATACCAGTCCGAAGCCTTGGGCAAGACAGCATGGGGGAAGTTAGAAGATCCATGAGCAGTCAGCCTCTGTCGGTCAGAGTCCCTTCCCAGCTCTGGGTAAAGTCTCTTTATCACTTGCAACTTCTTACTTTCCCTGTCTGTCCTAGCAGAGTAACAAGAGCAGATGTTCATCGAACTCACGGGATTTGTAAAAGGTCCCATGTTGATTTATCTAAGACGAATGTACCCACAAATCCTTACTGTTCCCTTGCTTAAATCCCAGGGCTCTACTGGTAAAAGATATAGGAGTGGATCCCAAATTGGTCTGCACATTATAATCACCTGCTGATCTTTAAGAGGTTCTAAAGCCCTGGCCGCTCCCAAACAAGTTAAACTACTGTCTCCGAGGGGTGGAACACTGGCGTTGGCTTTTTTTTTTTTAACTTTCCAGATGATTGCAATGGGAAGTGAAATGGGGAACAATGGGTTTATTCTGCTATTCATGAAAAGCAGTGGTTTCAAATAAGAAACAAATAATGCTATTTAAAAAAAAATTACTGAAGCCAAATCCCAAATCCAGACCAATGAGATCTCTGGGAGATCCTCATAAGAATATCTGGAAGAAGCCTAGGCAGGGTGAATTTTAAGAGTTTCTCATGCTGATAGAGGGGGCATCCCTGGAAGTTCAAAGGATGAGCTTCTCATGAACTCCCAGAACTACATAATCCTTTTACGCAACTTTTCATATTGGGTGCTAGTATTTTCCTCTCCATGGTTTCACCGCTGAGTCAGCAAATCACGGAGTTTTGCTAAAGTAGTGAATTTCAGTTACTTCCCAGTTCTAGAGTTGACCAAGCATCCCTATCCATGCTGTCAGCACAGAGCCTGACTAGGAGCTTGAACTCACAAACCATGAGATCATGACCTGAGTCAAAATCAAGAGTCCGATGCTTAACCAACTGAGGCACCCAGGCACCCCATAATCAAAGCATTCTGACTAATTCATTTTCATTCTGGACTGTTGCCTAGAATAGCTTCTCTTCATCCTCTTAACCAGGATTCATACATAAACCACCACCATGATTTATGGCCACCACATGGATCTCTGCATACATTCCCCACATATGTCATTTCAGCCTTCAGTACCTCTCATTCTCATCACACAACCCTCCTCTTAACTTCTGTTCCTTACCCAACACACCCCTGGACCCTGATTTAGTTACACCCCTAAGTTAGAACCCCACTTCTCCAAACTTTGTCTCCACAAGTCATATTAAGGAACATGGCTGCATGTGTGGCTTACAGCCATTTGAAACTGAATTGTGAAGTGTACTCTCTAGTTCTCTCTTCTTACACTTAGATCTCTTTAGTCAAAGTTGAATGTTACCTTCTGTAAAGTTAAGAAAGAAAAACAATAATTCATTTAGGTTGTTTCTCTTCATGGAACTGATTTGCTCACATCACCTCATGTAAATGATAGTACATATTAAGAATTCTTTTAAGAAAATAGAAAACAGGGGCGCCTGGGTGGCTCAGTAGGTTGAGCGTCCGACTTTGGCTCAGGTCATGATCTCGCGGTCTGTGAGTTCAAGCCCCGCGTCGGGCTCTGTGCTGACAGCTCAGAGCCTGGGGCCTACTTCACATTCTGTGTCTCCCTCTCTTTCTGCCCCTTCCGCACTCATGCTCTGTCTCTCTCTGTCTCAAAAATAAATAAACATTTAAAAAAAAAAGAAAATAGAAAACAGGAAACTTAGCTATAGGGTGGGTTCTTCAAAAGAACGCAGAGAATACTAAACAACTATGTCTCACGTCAGGATCAGGAACTCCAAGTTGCCCACCAGGAAGACTTGAATGGAAACTCACCCTGATTCTAAGGCAGCTCCAACCTTCGGCAGCAGGAATCCAGAGGTTTCCACTTCAGGGTTCCACTGGTGACCACTCAGCTAGATGCTATGTATATACTCCTTTCCATGTGGATCAGCTTTCCTTTGTCTACCAAGGCAAATCTCCTACTATCATTGTCAAATCACCTACCTCAAATTCTAGAGAAGAAGACTCTACTTTCTTCAATCAACATCCATAACTCCTGACAAGGAAAATCTTTTCACTTTAGGTCACTGACTTTTGAAGTGGTTATCTCAGGTCTTCACAGGCCCATAGTCCATCAACTGTGGACTGAGAATGGGATCATGACATACTACATGAGCTGTTCTTTCATTAGGGACTATGAATACTGCAGTTTATCATGGAAGCAATGAGAAATCCTATGACTGCATGCCTAATAAAATGATAAAATCTTGGCATTGGATGAGCCATGTGGAAAATGAAATGGAACTCTAGCCTTTTGGGATGAATATAAAATGTTATATATTAAAGTCAGAAATATTTGTGTTTGAGCCGCAGCTTGTTTTTTACCAGTTGACCTTACATAATTTACATTACCTCTCTTTATTTCATCTGTAATATGTGAGAAGAATATTTGACTATTGTATTTGTCATGAAGGTTAATTTTCATAGCCTACTTAAGGCCTTGGCACACAGCAAGGCCTTCATAACTATTAGTTTCCAGCATTGACTCAGGGACTTCACTCTCCTGCTTCTTTGTCCTTAGCCATTACACTGTAACGTGACTTAGCACAAGAAGGGCTGTTCAGTCAGCAATTGGTTCTGTTTTAGATGGGGTATAAGCTGTTTGGATTTGGGCGCCTAGCAGCCCTCCATCAATCTCAAGTCTCTTATGTAACACAAGCACATGATCAGAGATCTTGGACCTTAAACTTAAATCATCAATCTCATTGGTAATGGGATTTAGAAAAACGTTTTTCCGTGGAATATCACTAAAAGGTCATAGTCTTGTTTTCCTCTAATAGATTTTCTGTCATTTTGTATAGTAATGTTCAGTTGGGTGGCAAGATTACTGTCCTCCTGAGAATAACAGTCATCTCTGTAGGTATTTTACCCAACTCTCCAACTGGGCTCTGAGTTTCTCTAAAAATGACCTTTTAATCACTAGCCTCTAATTTTTAACTGGTTTTACTTTTCAGGACCACAGAAGAAAAAAACCAACTCAACCATAGTCCTCAGTCTTTGGTGGCACACGCACCATCAGTCTTCTCTACAAAGCCTCATTTGTGTTATTCCATTCATTCATTTATTCATTCTGTTTATGTGAGTCACTAATATCCCCCTCCGTCCATCATCCTCATTCAAATTTCACTCCCTACCCTGAGCATCACAATGTATACACATTGTGCCTAAAGAAAATTCTTTCAAACCATTTTTATATAGTCATTTACATATCTGTATGAAATTGAGTTATTTTGTGTGCATGTAATGAATGTGAAAATTGCTTTGTTTTGTTAACCATACATATATTGGTATGCGTAAGCCTATCATCACTTCGTTACTGCTTCCTAGATCTGTACTGTGTACAAGCACATCATTATCCATTTCTGTAAGGAAGGCTACCCATGTTATTTACAGTTCCTCATTCACATAGCCAAAGCTGAATGTCTTTGTATCAGTCTCTGTGTACATCATTGACCCTTTCTTCGGAGTATAAGTCCCGGTGGAAAACGGTCAGCTCAGAAGGTACACAATACATAATTTTACATAATAGGTCCACCAGTTTTCAGTTTGCAAGGTAAACAAAGGTTTCCACTTCTCTAAATGTTCATTAACATTTAACATTAGCAAATTTTCTAATTTTCACCCATCTGATGTCAATATGGTAATATGAAGGTTAAATTTGTATGGCTCAGATTACTAGTGAGGTTAAACATATACTTATTCAGTTAGTCTGGTTGTCCATCTGAAAAGCTTTTTCATGTCTCTTGCTTATTATTATTATTATTATTATTATTATTATTATTATTATTATTAATTTTATACTGGATTGCTGGTCTTTACCTTGATTTTCAGGAGGTCTTTGTATATTCTAGGTACTGGGAAGAGTAGAGCTTAAGCCATCCATATGTTAACTTTATATTTGCTAAACAGAAATCACAAATTCTGACTTGGTCAACTCCATAAATCTTTCCCTTTAGTGTGTGTGACTTTTGGATCTCAGTTAAGAAAGATTTCTCCACTTACATGCACGAAGACATTCTGAATCTTCTATTAGCTTAATAGATTTATTTATTTTCTTTATAGAACTTTAGCCTATTCAGTGCTATATATGAGTATAAAATCATATAATTTATATTCATAATATAATACATATTAATTTTATACTTAATAATATATTTATATTTATCACATATTATATATAATATATAATAATATATAATGTATCATAATATATAATAATTCTAATAATATATAATGTATAAATAATACATTTATATATATTTTACATATAATATAAAATAATATTTTTATATTTTTATAATTTAATAATAGTGAATTTAGATTATGTAAATATATAATTATTTTTTTATATTTAATTTTGTTTTTAATAACATATTTATATTAATGATATGTATAATTGTAATATATAAGTATCATATATTATAATAAAATAATATATTTATCATATATTATATATATATTTTATGTACATTATATATTATGTATATATATTTTTTGGTGCCTGGTGTAAGATACGAATATATCTTTAATTCTCTCTATAGGTAGTCATACTCTTTCCCCAACACAATGTATTAAGTAATAAATACATTCATTTTCACAGATGGCTGTTGTAACCACTACCATATACAATACCCCCAAACACATACGTGGCTCTGTCTGGACTGTCTAGGTTATACTACTGCTCTTGTGTCAGAGGCGTTTTGTATGATGAATTATTTTACAGTATAATTCCTCCTTTTTGTATTTCATTTCCAGAATTTGCTTTGTAATTTATGCACTCCTAGAATTAGTTTTTCAGTTTCCCCTAAGATAATTACAAAAAGTGAAGGCTGGTTATTAGAAAGAAGCTGATTATGTAGACTAATATATAGCAAAGATCTACCTCCAAATAAACATGAAAATAAATAAAATGTCAAATGAAGGGAAATTAACATGAAATTACTAGAGCTTTTTATAAGTAAAGGATTTATCTTTTATTTTGGTGTGGTCCCAATTAATTTCTCCTTTATTTCCCTTGCCAAAGGAGACATATCTAGAAAAATGTTTCTATGGTTAATGTCCAAGAGATTATTGCTTATGTTTTCTTCCAGGAATTTTATAGTTCAGGTCTCATATTTAGATCTCTAATCTATTTTGTGTTCATTTTTGTGTATGGTGTAAGAAAGTTGTCCATTTTCATTTTTTTTGCATATAGATGTTCAGTTGTTCCAACACCTTTTTTGAAGAGATATTTTTTTACCATTGCATAATCTTGTCTACTTCATCATAGATTAATTGACCATTTAATCATAGGTTTATTTCTGGGCTCTCTTTTCTGTTATACTTACCTATGTGTCTATTTTGCGCCAGTACTATACTGTTTTGATTACTACAGCTTTGTAGTATATCTTGAAATCTGGAATTGTGATACTTCTGGTGTTGTTCTTTTTCAAGATTACTTTGGCTATATGGGGTCTTTGTGGTTCCATGCAAATTTTAGTATTATTTGTTCTAGTCCTGTGAAAAATCCTCTTGGATTTTGATAGGGATTGCATTAAATCTGTAGATTATACCAAAACTAAAAGCTTTTGCATAGTGAAGGAAACCAACTACAAAACAAGAAAACAACCAGGAACCCACTAAGTGGGAGAGGATATTTGCAAATGACATATCTGATAAGGATATGATCTTATACAACTCAACACCAAAATATCAAAATATCAAATAATCCAATTAAAAATGGGCAGAAGACATGAACAAACATTTCTCCAAAGAAGACATACAGATGGCCAACAGACACATGAAAAGATTCTCAACCTCACTCATCATCAGGGAGATGCAAATTAAAATCACAGTGAGATATTACCTTGTACCTGTCAGAATGGATACAATCAAAAACATAAGAAAACAATATGTGCTGGTGAGGATGTAGAGAAAAAGGAATTTCATGCACTGTTGGTGAGAATGCAAACCAGTGCAGCCACTGTGGACAACAGTACAGAGATTTCTCAAAGTATTAAAAATAAAATTACCATATAATCCAGTAACTCCACTATTGGATACGTACCAGTAGAATTGAAAACAAAAATAAAAGAAACTAATTTGAAAGAAAACAAAAACACTAGTTCAAAAAGATATATGCACTCCTATGTTTATTGCAGTGTTATTTACAATAGCCAATATAGAGAAGCAACCCAGGTGTCCACCAATTGACGAATGGATACAGAATATTATTCAGTTAGTCTGGTTGTCCATCTGAAAAGCTTTTTCATGTGATACACACACACACACACACACACACACACACACACACACACACACTGAAATATTACTAAGCCAGGAAAAATGAAACCTTGCCATGTGCAATGACATCGATGGAATTGAGAGTATTTTGCTAATTTATGCTAAACAGAATAAGTCACTCAAAGAAAGACAAATATCGTATAATTTCACTAATGTGGAATTTAAGAAACAAAACAAACAAGGTAAAAAAGAGACAAACAAAAAACCAAATTCTTAAATATAGAGAACAAATTTTTGGTTGCCAGAGGACAGGTTGGTGGAGAGGATTGGTGAAGTAGGTGAAGGGTGTTAAGAGCACACTTATCTAGATGAGGACTGAGTAATATATAGAATTGTTGAATCACTATGTCGTACACCTGAAACTAATATAACAGTGTATGTTAAACAACTGGAATTAAAATAAGAACATAAAACAAATTTTGAAAAGTAAATAAATAAAGGATTTTTCTTTTGAACATGACAGATGCAACCTACATTCAAAATCCCACTGACATCAGAATAAAGAAGAAAAACATAGCATCAGTGCAGAATGACAAAGCAAATAAGATGACATAAATTAAGAACCATTAAAAGATTTTAAAAAGTGAAAAAGTAGATTGACAAATGGTGTCTGAATTGTCAGTTCAGAGAAAGCTAAGTGTATATGGGGAGTAAGGCCAATAAATATAACAGGATATTGCTTCCATGGAATGAAAATAGGATGCTTTTAAAGAACATTCACAGAACAAAAGTGCTTAAAAATTAAAAATATAATGGGAAAAACAATATATGCAATATATTGGAAAGTGTGGAAGATAAAGTGGCATTACTCTTCAAGAAAGTAGAGGAAAGTAGCAAATGAGCTGTAAGAAAAAAAAATCAATCTGGGAGGGCCAACATCCAAATTTAATTATTTGTTTTTTAATGAGGACAGATAGAAAAATAATGCTGAAATAACACTAGAAAGTTTCTCAGAATTTCAGGACATAAGTCTCCAGATTGAAAGGTCTGGACACCATGTTGGGAATGCAATCACAAGAAATCAGCGCCTGATATTTCAGAGCACTGTGGCAAGGGGGAAACATCATGGACAAAAAAAAAAAAAATTCACTACAAAATGATTAAATGATCTCATTTACTACACAACTAAATGACTTCAGACAATAAACAATGTCTTCATATTTCTAAATAAAATTATTTCCAATTCAGACTTCTCTACAGGTTAGTCAATCAGTCTCATTTAAGGAGATAGTGAAGATACTTTCAGAAAGTAAGGTCTCAAAGTGTGATGGTCATGTACCTTTAATTAGAAGAATTTACTCTATTAGAATGTAGTAATAATAAAAGAAGAGGAAATCATGAGATCTAAAAAAAAAATTTAGAAAATAAGCAAAAAGAATCCCTAGGATGATGATAATGGAAATCTCTAGGATGACAATTAGACACAATTCAAACAGATGAAAGATTCGCTGGGAAAAATCTCTGTGGAAAATGCAAAATTATTACTGGTTTAGAAGTATCGAGAGATTTACTCTCTTTTATTGGAGAGCAAAGTATTTATTTGATATAAATTTAAAAAGTAGTTTTATTTAAGATTCATCGACAAAAATATTATGAAAACCTATGGAGGACTAAATATAAAAACCTAGGTGAAGTGGAAATTTTTTTGAGAAGAACTTAAAATAAAATACTAAATTTTGTGCCAGAGAAAGAAAAAAAATGTAGAGATCAATAACTAACAAACATATTGAAATGGTGATCAAATTCTCCTCTTGTCGACTGAGACAATTTTACACAAGTAAATTCTACAAAACTCTCAAAGAATACAAAACTGCTGGGGTGCCTAGGTGGCTCAGTTGGTTAAGCGTCTGGTTTTGGCTCAGGTCTTGATCTTGCAGTTTGTGATTTCGAGTCCCGCATCAGGCTGTGTGCTGACAGCTCGGAGCCTGGAGCCTTCTTCAGATTCTATATCTCCCTCTCTCTCTGCCCCACCTCTGCTCACACTCTGTCTCTCCCTCAAAAAAAAAAAAAAAAAAGAAAAAAAAAAGAATACATAACTGCTATTTTACACAACTTGTGGAAGGAACTAGAATTTGAAGATAAGCTTCCAAACTCATTATACGAAGTCAGTTAATAGCCTTGGTACCAAAACAGAGCAAGTAAATTACAAGGAAAGAAAATGACAGACCGATTTCACGGGTGAACATACATTCAGAAAATAGAAATGGAATGCTAGCTAATTAAACTCAACAGTGTATTTTTAAATTAACAAAACGAATTGGTATGTAGAGTTTATATCAAGAAAGCTAAATGACCATCAAAACAGATTCAACATCCGATTATTTCATTATCAATAAATATACCAGTGCAATTTACTACATGAATGCAGTAAGAAGAAAATAACATAGCTTTCTCAATACATTATTAAAAAGCATTTTTGAAAGTTTGATATCTATTTATGTTGGAAACTCATAGAAAAAGAGATTCAACAGATGGAATATAAGAACAAATAAAATATATAGCAAAATTGCCAGATAGATCAGCAGATAAAAAATGGCTCAGTTAGTTAAGCGTCCAACTCTTGATTTTGGTTCAGGTCATGATCTCCTGATTGTGGGATCAGGACTCACATCAAGCTCTGCGCTGACAGTGGGGAACCTACTTGGGATTCTCTCTCTCTCTTTCTCTCTCTGCCCCTCCCCTGCTCTCTCTTTCTCTCTCCAAATAAACACTAAAAATGAATTTCATTCCTCTAGTCAGTAATAACTATTAAGAAAATGTCATAGTAAGGGGCATCTGGGAGGCTCAGTTGGTTAAGTGTCTGACTTTGGCTCAGGTCATGATCTCGCCATTCCTGATTTCCAGCCCCATGTCTGGCTCTCTGCTGACAGCTCAGAGCCTGGAGCCTGTTTCAGATTCTGTGTCTCTCTCGCTCTCTGCCCCTACCCCACTTACACTCTCTCTCTCAAAAATAATAAATATTAAAAAAAAAGAAAATGTCATAGTAAGATTCAATTTACAAAAGAAACAAAATCTGTAAACTATTTAGGATAACTCAACTAAAAAAAATCATTAGATCTCTATGGAGAAAATGAATCACTCTTTTAAGGATTGGCTTTTTATGCATCAGCATTCCTGTGTCTCTTGGGTAGATTCCTAGCAGGGCTATTGCTGGGTCATAGGGTAGCTCTATTTTCATTTTTTTGAGGAACCTCCACACGGTTTTCCAGAGTGGCTGCACCAGTTTGCATTCCCACCAACAGTGTAGGAGGGTGCCTACTTCTCCACATCCTCGCCAGCATCTATAGTTTCCTGATTTGTTCATTTTAGCCACTCTGACTGGTGTGAGGTGGTATCTCAGTGTAGTTTTGATTTGTTTTTCCCTGATGATGAGTGACATTGAGCATCGTTTCATGTGTCTGTTATGTTCATAGCAGCACTTTCGACAATAGCCAAATCATGGAAAGAGACCAAGTGCCCATCAACTGACGAATGGATAAAGAAGTTATGGTACTTATATACAATGGACTACTACGTGGCAATGAGAAAAAATGAAATCTGGCCATGTGTAGCAACATGGATGGAACTGGAGGGTATTATGTTAAGTGAAATAAGTCAGTCAGAAAAAGACAGATACCATATGTTTCCACGAATAGGTGGACTTTGTGAAACTAAGCAAAAACCAGGGGGAGGGGAAGAGGGGAAAGAAAAAAAAGACACAGAGAGGGAGGGAGATAAAACATAAGAGACTCTCAAAGACTAAGAAAAAACTGAGGGTAAGGGGGATGAGGGAGGGGGGAGAGGGGGTGATGGGCATTAAAAAGGGCACATGTTGGGATGAACACTGGGTGTTATATGTAAACCAATTTGAAAATAAACTATTATTAAAAAAAAAAAGGATTGGCTTTTTAAAAAACTAAACTTTTAATTATTAGGTCATTGCATATTCATAAGCAATTGTAGGAAATAATAGACTCTATGTATCCTTTGTCCAGTTTCCTCCAATGGCAACACATTGGTGTTATTACATCACAACTGGGAAAGAGTCATTGATACAATCTACCTATCTGACTTTACATGGATATACTCATTTATGTGTGTGTATGTATTTAGTGTTATGAAATTTTTTGATGTGTAGTGTGATGTTTGCACGACCACAGTCAAGACACAGAACAGTGCCCTCACCAGAGAGGTCAATGGAGTTACTTTTCTAGAGCCATACCCACCACATCCCTTCCTATATCTTAGTCCCTAACTCCTGGCTCCCATGAATCTATTCTACATTTCTACAAATTTGTCACGTAAAGGATGAGACATAAATCAAATAATAATTCTGTATCCTTTTGGGACTGGCTTTTTAAAAATCAGCATATTTCCTTTGTGATCTGTCCAAGTTGCTGCATATTTACCAATAGGTTGTTCATCACCCATGGTATGGCTTTACCATGGTTTATTTGACCATTTACTAACTAAAGGATATTCGGGTCATTTCTCATTTGAGACTATTAAAAATAAGGTTGCTATGAACATGCATGTACAGGTTTTTGTGTAAATATGAGTTTTCGTTTCTCTGGGATAAATGCCCAAAAGTGCAATTGCTGGATCATATGTAGTCATATGTTTACTTTTATAAGAAATTGTCGAACTACTTTACAGGGTAGCAGTATCATTTTACACGTCCGCTAGAAATAAGAGCTAGTTTTTAAAATAAAAATAGAAGCACAAGTAAGAGTATGTTAACAAAACTATAAACGGTGTGAAAAGATACAAATGCGAAAATCCCTTTTATTTCATCTCTAAGGACTACAGCTAAAGCCTGCTGACAGTTACTTGACTGGCTCCCAGAACTGTCTACCCAAGTGAGGTCATATTATATCTGCTAGTAGTTTTTATCATGTATCTTATCATATGTATTTTCTTACCTGTAAGCACCTATTGATCCCATTCTTTTAAGGATGCCTTATAGTTTATAGATATGCCATCCTTTCTTAAACTTGTCCCTTAATGACGGGTTTTCAGGAGTTTGCATTACTTTTTGTTAGTATAAGCTATACCGTAAAAAACATTTTAAACATAAATTTTAAGTGCATATATTGTGTGCTGTATCCTGGGATAAATTATGAAATTATTACATTAAATAGGATGCTAATTAAAACTTGGATATATATCCCCAAATTTCTCTCCTAGCAGATGTACCCATGTATGCTCCCAACAACAGTGTATGGCAGTATATCTTTTCTTAAACCTCCTCAGGCTTTGGAATTTATCAGAATCCTTGATCTTCACAGATTTGACAGGCTAAATGTGGAATCTCAACTTCAATTCATCCTTGAAAGATCATGTTTTGAAGTCTTTCTCTTATCCAATCAAATAGATAAAATATAGAAGGGAATAAAAACCTAAAAATGTGCAGTTATGATTCAAGACAGGAAAATTGTATCTGTAGCTGAGAAACCCAGAAAAGCAGAAGCTGGGCTGCTGATGGAAGTCTCTGCCCCTCGGGGAAAGTAGGAAGTGATCTATCTCAATGCTTCAAATGAGAATCTCCCTCTAGCTTTCTTGTTCATGAAGGAGGTAAGGAAAAGGTGCTGTCATGGATAGTGGTGGGGCATAGGCCAACTGGAGGACGCTGACCTAGGCCTAGCTTGGAGCTGTGCTAAAAGGTTTGTTCAATATCCTTAGTTTCATTGAGAAACACGAACTGGGACTCAGTAAGAAAATGATACTTGAGATCGAGGGTTCCAAGAAGGTAGGTATTGTCAGTTGCAATATTGTTATACACAGCAGGATAAGGAAAGAGACAGACGGACAGACAGAGACAGAGAGAGAAATGAGCCTGTGTAACGAAATTCCAAAACACATAAGGAATTCTAAAGCTAAGACAATCAAACCTTCTCCCACAAAATATCATCAAATGGAACATATATTCACTAAAGAAAATAATTAAAATAATAGCATCATAAAAATAGGCAGGAGAAACAACTAACTAGCTCAAGACCAAAACTGAATGGATACACTTCTCCCTCTTCCTGCAGATAAGTACAGCTAAAACCCTAAGCATTATATAAGCAAAATAAGATTCTGAAAAATGGAGAGGAAAAGATAAACCAGCTAGGGAAATAAATCAGTTAGAGAAAGACAAACACCATATGATTTCACTCATAGGTGGAATTTAAGATACAAAACAAATGAGCAAAGAAAAAAAGAGAGAGAGAGAGAGAGAGAGAGGGGGGGGGCAAACCAAGAAATAGACTTTTAACTCTAGAGAACAAACCGATGATTACCAGAGGTAGTTGGAGGTGTGGATGGGTGAAATAGGTGGTGGGGATTAAGGAGTACCCTTGTGATGAGCACCAGGTACTGTACAGAAGTGCCG
Source organism: Paguma larvata (assembly GCA_030068075.1). Classification (NCBI taxonomy): domain Eukaryota; kingdom Metazoa; phylum Chordata; class Mammalia; order Carnivora; family Viverridae; genus Paguma; species Paguma larvata. The sequence continues at coordinate 120,210,476 of CM057827.1, read as the reverse complement.
AATCATTACATTGTACATCTGAAACTAATATAGCACTACATGTCAACCAACTGGAATTTAAATAAAAACTTAAAAAAACCAAAAACCCCCTAGGGGCCTGGGGACAGAGGAAGAACAGAGCAGTGAGTTCCCAAGTTTTCTTTTTGCCTCACAGATCCTAGACTGGATACTGGAGAAGCCAGCATCAGAGAATAGCAAATGAGTGTGAGACAAAAATAAATCTCAAAAAAGCTTGCTGTCTATAGCCAATGGACCAGGAAAGAAGCAACCCAGCAAGAGAGAAAACATTTAGAAAATGCATGTACGCCCACCTTCATCAGCAAAGGCCCAGCAGGGAGCTTAGACTTCCATTGCCCATGAGTCTAAGTGGGCATGGCTGGAGTCCATTGCCCCCTTCCCATCCCATCAGAGAAAGGGTAGGCAGTTGGAACTTTTGGCTCCATGCACAGAATTAATAACTCCCCTTTTCACAGTGTTGCAGGGGCTCTGGACTTCTACTACCACCCAGTGGTAAGGAGGATCCACCCAACCAGTGCCAGAATATTCTTTCTGCTCCAAGCCAGTGTGGGGCCTGCATCCCACCTCTGTTCAACAAAAATAAGGCAAACCTCCAAAGGGACTGATTGGGGAACTTGGATTTTCATTCCCACTTGAGAATAACAATGCAGTAACCCCTTGAATTGAATGTGATTCCTAGGGTATTTCCAATAACTTTGTACAATTGTGTGTCATGCATTTTTCTATATGTATGCTTTATTCATAATGAAAAAGTTTAAAATACTTTAAATATAAGCATGTTTACGATCCTCAGAGATAAAGAAAGGAATAGGATTATAAAAATAACAAGAAATTATGAAACAAAGCAGGCAAAAATGAAATAAGTTCAAGTGGACACAATGATGTTCATAGCAGCACTTTTACAATAGCCAAATCATGGAAAGAGACTAAGTGTCCATCAACTGACGAATGGATAAGGAAGATGTGGTATATATGTATACAATGGAATACTGTGCAGCAATGAGAAAGAATGAAATCTGGCATGTGTGGCAACATGGATGGAACTGGAGGGTATTATGCTGAGTGAAATAAGTCAGGCAGAGAAAGACAGATGCCATATGTTTCCACGCATAGGTGGACTTTGTGAGACTTAGCAGAAAACCAGGGGGAAGGGGAAGAGAGGAAGAAAAAAAAGCCATAAGGAGGGAGGAAAACATAACATAAGAGACTCTCAAAGACTAAGAACAAACTGAGGGGAGAGGGGCGTGTGGGAGGGGGGAGAGTGGGTGATGGGCACAGAGGAGGGCTCTTGTTGGGATGAGCACTGTGTGTTGTATGGAAACCAATTTGAAAATAAATTCTTTTAAAAAATGAAAAATAATGAAAATAAAAGAGCATAACAAGGACATTTACAGAGCCTCAACAGATAAGACACATCTAGACAATGAATGAAGTAGAAGTTAAAATTGAAGTAAATCATAGGATTTACCATCCAAACAAAGGCACTTTGGAAAGTGAAAGGGGGCAACACACTTGAACTGCTCTAAAGCTAACGGAGTCAATCCTTTGCCCCAGGGGTCCCAGGCAAATTGAGGAATACAGTCCACCTACCCATAATTCACTTTGGAGTCACAGAGGGAAGAAAAGTTAATGAAAGGACAAGGTATAGAAGAGAGAAGACAATTAAAGTCTCCAACATATATCTGGTTAGAATTTCAGGAAAAGACCGGAGAGAAATGGTAGAAAAGCAATTAAAAAAATTTTTTTAATATTTATTTATTTCTGAGACAGAGAGAGACAGAGCATGAGCGGGGTAGGGACAGAGAGAGGGAGACACAGAATCGGAAGCAGGCTCCAGGCTCTGCCGTCAGCACAGAGCCCGACGCGGGGCTCGAACTCACAGACCATGAGATCATGACCTGAGCCGAAGTCGGACGCTCAACCGACTGAGCCACCCAGGCGCCCCAGAAAAGCAATTTTAAAAGAGGCAATGTTAGGGTTGCCTGGGTGGTTCAGTCAGTTAAGCATCTGACTTTGGCTCAGGTCATGATCTTGCTGTTTGGAAGTTCAAGCCCCGTGTCGGGCTCTGTGCTGACAGCTCAGACCCTGAAGCCTGCTTTGGATTCTGTGTCCCCTCCTCTCTCTGCCTCTTCCCTGCTAGTGCTTTGTCTGTCTCTCTCACTCAAAAATAAATAAACATTAAAAACTTTTGAGGAAAAAAGAAGAGGTAATATCAGAGAATATTTTCTAAGACAAAGAGGTCTAAAATTAAAATTTGCTCTGAGTATTATGCAGCATAAATGAAAATACACACACCAAAGCATCTTCTAGTGAAACTAAAGATTATATCTAAAAATCTTAAAACCTTATGAAGAGAAAAGATAAAGTAACTAACTAAAATTATAGAGAAGAGTGGTGGATTTTGTGAAAACGATTGCCAGAATCCTGTGGGATAATATTTCCAAAATAGCAGAATGTAAATAATAATTGAAAATAAAAAAATTATAGGCAATTAAGATATTTTTTCAAGGACTCTGGGAAGATGGTATAAGCAGCACTATTTGTTTTAAATCTCTCCGAATCCCTGTGAACACACAGAAGTGGGGATGATAGCAAAACCCAAATTCTATAAACAACCTCTGCAATAGAGCTAGATAGCCATGTATTCCTAAGAATCTCAGAACACAAGAGTGTGAAGCAGGCATGGACCTGATGAGTCTGAGACCTTCAATATCACCACCAAGCAGGCAACTTGACTAATGCAGATACACAGGACCTCGCACTTAGAAGGGTGCCAGCTTGGAGGCTGATGATCTGCAGTTGCTGTCTTAATAATTTTTTAATTTGTCTAATGGGACAATGGAGCACACAACGAGGGTTTGGAGACTTAGCTTATGTGTGGTCCTGCTTCCTGATGGTCCCTGCTTCCCTGGGATGGATTCTCAGCAGTCTACTTCCCCAGCAGTGCCCAAAGACCACAGCCACCCTCCACCCCAGCTGGGACCTAGTACAGGATGCCTGTCATCTGTGACATGAATTGTAGATCAAGTGTCCGGGGGCCTGTGAGGGTCTCGCTCACCCTATGAATATCCCTGTGCTCAAGCAAATACAATGTGAAATGGCAAATAAAAAACACCATGACAAGGTGGGAGAGAGAACACAGGAAAAAGTGAAAAGCCTTTTTCTTTGGTTTTTGAACAAGGGATCTTACATAAATTATGTGGCAAGCCTTACCAATGATTACTTTCTAGAAATCTCAGGAGGCCAGCTTTTGAAAGCAGCTAAATTAGTAGGTGTTTTCTCACTCGTAAAGCAAGTGAGGGCACAAGGATTTCAGTAAGGTCTGAAAGGACCAGCATAGACTAGGTCCTACAGACTTTCAATAGTAATAAGCACATCTCCCTTCCAAGACAAAGCCTCACACAGAAAGGAAACTGCTAAGAAAAAAGTCCAAAATGAGCTGGACAAGGATAATAGAAGCAAAGGAAAAGAGCGCCTATAGACTATAAGTAGCAGAGAAAAACAGTCAGATTCTTTCAGAAAGCAAGATGTCACATTTTCCAATACTTCTCAAAAGCAATCAAAGAGGTTACTTGTACCAGCAGTTAAGATTCGATCACAGAAGCACAACCATCAGGGTGTGTGTGTGTGTGTGTGTGTGTGTGTGTGTGTGTGAACTTGCATAAGGACAGATTGTAAGGCTGGTGTTCTTGCACCTGATGCTGGAATCTGAAGTTCTCAGGGAAGATGCTAGAACCTCAAAAGAGTGGACTGAACCCTGTGTTAGATCTAGTTGTCTCTGAAACTGGTGGTATGGGCATCCTGCAAAACCTCTTTATCATGGAGCTAAATATAAACCTGGCCCAGGAGTTGGAGAAGCTGAAGGAGGATCCAGGGGAAGTGGAGACAGACCTGAGCTTTATACTGACAAGGTGAGCTCAGCAGATCACCAACAATGCATGTCAGCTACAAATGGGTTGCTGTTTTACTTCTTCCTTCCAAATCACCTGTGAGAATCCCTCTGCCCTAACCAGAACATGCAAAGAAGAGAATTCTAGGAAATACAATTTGGTTTTGTCAAGTAGACACATCAAAAGCCACCACAGTATTTGAGAGCTATGATGTGAGAAACCATTCTAAATCAGACCTCCACTCCGAAAGTTTAGAAAAACCAAATTTCATGTAAAGAACCATATTTCAGTAACAGGAAAAGATTGAACTCATACAAAACTTTTTATAGAAAACAGAAATTAAAAGCTTGTCGGAAAGACATTTTGATAAAATGATTTAAAAATATATGAAGATTTGTATTTTCCTGATGATGAGCAATGTTGAGCATGTTTTCATGTGTCCGTTGGCCATCTGCATGTCTTTGGAAAAGTGTTTATTCATGTCTTCTGCTCATTTCTTCACTGGATTATTTGTTGTTTTGGGTGTTGAGTTTGGTAAGTTCTTTACAGATTTTGGATACTAACCAATATGTCATTCAATATGTTAGTTGCAAATATCTTCTTCCATCCTGTTGGTTGCCTTTTAGTTTTGTTAATTGTTTCCTTTGTAGTGAGGAAGCTTTTTATCTTGATGAAGTCCCAGTAGCTCATTTTTGCTTTTATTTACCTTGACTTCAGAGACATCAAGTTGAGTAAGAAGTTGCAGCAACTGAGGTCAAAGAGGTTGTCACCTGTTTTCTCCTCTAGGGTTTTGATGGTTTCCTGTCTCACATTTAGATCTATAATCCATTTTAAGTTTATTTTTGGGTATGGTGTAAGACAGTGGTCCAGTTTCATTCTTCTGTGTGTTGCTGTCTAGTTCTCCCAGCATCATTTGCTAAAGAAACTGTCTTTTTTCCATTGGATACTCTTTCCTGCTTTGTCAAAAATTAGTTGGCCATATATTTGTCAGAGTGGCTAAAATTAACAACTCAGGCAACAATAGGTGTTGGCAAGGATGTGGAGAAATGGAAACCCTCTTGCACTCTTGGTGGCAATGCAAACCGGTGAGTCCACTCTGGAAAACAGTATGAAGGTTTCTCAAAAAAATAAAAATAAAAAATAGAATTACCCTATGACCCAGAAATAGCACTACTAGGAATTTATCCAAAGGATACAGGAGTGCTGATTCATAGGGGCACATGTCCTCCAATGTTTATAGCAGTGCTGTCAACAATACCTAAATTATGGAACGAGTCCAAATGTTCATCAGCTGATGAACAGATAAAGAAGATGTGGTTTATATATACAGTGGAATACTACTTGAATAAGAAAAGAATGTGCCATTTGGAACAAGGTGGATGGAACTGGGGGTATTATGCTATCATATGTTTTCACTTATATATGGAATTTGAGAAACATAACAGAAAACCATGGGGGAATGGAGAGGAAAAAATAGTTTCAAACAGAGAGGGAGGCAAACCATAAGAGACTTATAAATACAGAGAACAAACTGAGGGTTGTCCGGGAGAGTAGACGAGAGGGGGAAATGGGTGATGGGCACTGAGGAGGGTACTTGTTGGGATGAACACTGGGTGCTGTATGTAAGCAATGAATCATGGAAATCTACTCCCAAAGGCAAGAGCACACCGTACACACTGTATGTTAGCTAACTTGACAATAAATTATATTTAAAACAAACAAATAATAAAATAAAAATTAAAATAAAATAAAAATATACAACGAGATGAAATGTATATCCTGATATTTTAAAATAATTAAGAAAATTATATAAGAGATAAGATCAATTAACAGAACTCATGGGAAAATATTTTTTATTATTATTTAAAAATTTTTTAAGTTTATTTGTTTATTTTGAGAAAGAGAGAGAGAATGAGAGAGAGAGAGCAAGCAAGGGAGGCACAGAGAGAGGAGAGAAAGAGAATTCTAAGTAAGCTTCACATTTTCATCACAGAGCCAGACTCAGGGCTCGAACTCAGGAACTGTAAGATCATAATCTGAGCTGAAAGCAAGAGTCAGATGCTTAACCGACTGAGCCACCCAGGTGTAGCAGGGGAAAATGTTTTTAAAATAACTCCATTTAATATATAAACACAACAAAGATAATTATAACAGGCTATGTCTTAAGAGAAATGGAAGAAGAAAAGGATAGCTATTTTTTTAAGATATGGAAAGGATTTGAATGAAAAGGATAACATTAAAAAAATGATCACTACCACCACCACAAAAAAACAATATACAGATCAAAGAAGAAAAAAACAAAATGAGAATAAAATAAAATAAAATAAAATGGGCTGTTTTATTAAAGTTTGTTTGTTTTTATTTTTTATTTAGAGAGAGGGGGAGGGGCAGAGAGAGAAGAAGCGAAAATCCCAAGCTGGCAATCAGGCTCTCTTCTGTCAGTGCCAGCCCATGGCAGGGCTCAAACCCCCAAACCGTGAGATCATGACCTGAGTGGAAATTGAGAATTGGATACTTAACTGACTGAGCTGCAGCCTAGAAGCTGTATTGTTTTTTTAGTCTTTTAAAAACAAGGATTTAAAACTATAGAACAAAAGCATGCAGTGCATATCTGGGAAAGTCAAACCAGAGCAACCAATATCAGATTATAAACTATTGAACTTTGAAGAAAAAGATAAATGTTCTTTGGATATCCAAGAATAAAAAAAGAACAGACAAAAGTCACATAAAATAGAAAGAAAATTAGACTACCCTCAGACTTTTCAAGAGCAGCACCTTATGCAAGAGGGAGGGATAAAACATATATTTAAAGATACTTTTCAAAAATTTAAAAACTGAGCCAAGGATTTTACATACAGGAAAACAGACTTTCAATTATAGGGAGCAAGCAGTCATCAATATGCAAAAATAACATAGGCAATATTTTCCAAGAGTCCTTTCTTAGGAATGTACTGGAGAATGAGTTTTAGACAATAAATGGTACTGAAGAGACACTGGCGTAAAGACAACTGGTGAGCATTTGTATTATTATATGTAGAACCAAGATTAAATATGAGATACATGGGAGAATATAGCATGTAATAGCTATAGGCTTTGACAATGTGCATACAGTAGAACTTTTTGAAGAGAGGAGAGAAATGAGAAAAACATACACACAAAAAACAATTTTTAAAATGTTTTTTAGTCCTCATGTTGGTGACAGTGTTGGTATTGCTGTTTTGAACATGTTTTGTTTGTTCTGTGAGGTAAAACAAATGAATATGTGGGTGTTATTCTAATCTGATTATCCCCAGCCCTTTTGAGAACCAGAATTTTCAGGAGATGCAAATGTAAGATAGAAGAGCATAAGGAAGCCCTTTGTTATCCTGAATTTGAGCTCATTAGGCATTTTATCATAGATGATAGAAATAGATGACAGAGATATAGATAAGACAGATAATAGAGTTGACAGATGATAGATCATAGATAGATGATAAAATAGATAGACAGATAAATAGATACATAGATGATAGATACATAGACGATTGATACATAGATACATAGATAGATATTCTAAATTTATCCATTTTAGTAGCTTAAAAGTAACACTTACAACTAAAAAAATACCAGAATTTCTTAGAGAAATAGTTGACATAGCTAATTTCAGGTCTTGGGAAAAAGTAGGAGATGAGAAAACAAGCTCAGAATATCTTGTAACAGATTGCAAGGCCATTATCAAAGACTAATAGGGTCCTGTTAAAAGAATTTGGGAGTCAACCTGAAGAAACTCCCACTCACCAAAGATAAGTCAATTTGAGCATCAGTAAGGATAATGGCTGTAATAGGTTGAAACACACTGAAGAAGTATCAGTCTCTGAGCTCACAATGATGGAGGGCATTCATCCAGCTCCTCCAAGAAGCAGATGTCAAGGTGGGAGAAAATGTGCAACAATTTTATTGGAGAAAATAACCATGTATGAGAAAATGGGGAGTGAAACAGAGTGGTTGGCTATCAAACATCAGTGTTAAGTTTGATCTCAAGTGTAGGGAGGAGAGGGCAGAGGTTGGGTGGAAAGCCTACACTACCATTCAGGAAGATTCAGCAAGGCCCTTGGGAGACCTCCAGTCAAAGATGGTTATCAGAGGAGTTCCATGTCTCCCAGGTACAAGGAACAACCTATCAAAGGCATGTCCTCAGCAAAGACAAGGAGACAGATTTCATAGCTCTTATAACTGGGACTCTGGTGTTACCTGAAGTTGGAGGTCAGGTGTTACCTGAAGTTGGAGCATTGTGTCACACACACACACACACACACACACACACACACACACACACACACACGTTTAGTTACATTTATAGGATACTAAGGAACCAGTTATTTGTTTTGCAAACTCATAAATAAGGGGAAAGACTCAAACATCTTTCTTGCCTTACTTACGCAAACTACCACTGGGAAACAAACGACAGATGTAGAGATATATTTAAGTGAAGAAGGAAAGAGCTGGAGCATCACTATTTTGCAACATGTGTAAATCAAAAATCTAAGCACTGCCAACTAAGAATATATGACTCCTAGCCACAAAAAGGGGATAATTAGACCCTTATATGCCCTTTGATGATGAAATCAACAGCACCATTGATATAATTTTCCTTCCAAAGTAAAATGTGAATCAGATTAAGTTTATAGACTCAATCACTACTTTGTAGGCAAAATTGCAGAATTGGTTTTTCCAACAAAAATTTTCAGGGTAAGAAGATACAGGTAACAGATATATACATTTTTTAAAAATCAGGGTAAGCTAAATTATAGTGGTTGGGGATGCTCAGCTAAGTAATAAAACTATAGGGAAAAGTGATAAGGGGATTTCCATAAAATCTAGAACAGCAGGTTTCTTGCTATGGGAGAAAGGTGCTTGTCTTGAGGAAGGGACATGAGGCTTTGAGGGTTTCTGCCAGCCTCTGACTTATGAATGGGGTTAAAAGGATATTCATCATATAATAACTCTTTAAGTATTACATTTGCTTTAGACAGTTTTATGTACTTGTATTTTTTGACATTGAAAAATTCAAACAGAGATGGGAAAACAGAGACACATATAGACATATAACAAAAAGAGCTTACCATATAAAGACACTCACTGAAATAAATATTAAAGATGTATACCAGGGGTACCTGATTGGCTCAGTTGGTTAAGCATCTGACTCTTGATTTAGGCTCAATTCATGATCTCATGGCTTGTGAGTTCAAGCCCCACACCTGGCTCTGTGCTAACAGTGTGGAGCCTGCTTGGGATTCTCTCTCTTTCTCTCTCTCTCTGCCCTTCCCCTGCTTGTACTCAAACTCTCTCTCTCTCTCTCTCAAAAATAAACTTAAAAAATTATAAAAAAATGATGTATGAATGATGAACCTAGAAGGAAGTGAGTGAAGAAACAATATGTCGATAAATTAACTAAATATCACCTATATAAATTATACTCCTATTCTTAACTTTAGTTAGTAGTTTAGTAGGTGCAAAAAGTAACTTTCTCGATCCGGTTCCAGGGAAGATGGAATAAATACACGCTAATTTTCCTATCTCACTCCAATTACACAGGCTGAACAGAATGCATAGGCAGCAATCTGAGAATGCTGAAAAGTAAATATCAGATGGCAGATCAAAGGAAACCATCATAATTCAAAATATCAATGAACCGGCAGAGCATTTATCTTATTTTCCTTGTATATTCCCCAGCCTAAAATCAATGAAGTTAGAAAACCAGAACTGAGCATCGTGTTGGAGACAGAAAGAGCTCTGGCTGAAGCCCTAGAGTTGGGCTGAAAGGCTAGGGAAGAGAAATGACGAGTGAGGGAAATTCCTCATGCTTTCTTTCTATCTTTTCAGTTCTTGCACCCTAGTGCCCAGATAGTTGTGTGCTAAGGGAGCAGCAGCAACAAAAGTTGCCATCAACAGAAAACTGTAGGAACTAAATCTTCTACAGAAGAAGGAAGATTCCTCTAGCATTTGTGTAGCTACAGATCCAAGAAGGCAGGGCCAATCCTTGGAATCTCAGGTTGTTGTTGTTGTTTGTTTGTTTTCTCTCTGTCCTTCAGGGGATGGGCCTTTACATATGGTGTAATGATGGAACTGAGTAGTTCCTGACCAAGAAGCTGAAAAGGCTAATGGCAGGGAACGCAAAATACTCTCTAACCTGTACCTTCATGGATCTGATTTTAATCAATATACTAAAGACTTTAAGAGTTGAGAGAACCAGTTGACCTGTGCCCAGGTCCTTGATTGACAGCTGGATGGTACAGACACAGGGCAGATCTGAACCACACTGAAAGGCATGGAAAACAACTGGTACTGTAAGCACAGCCTACAGAAGGCTAAAATGTAAATATCATCATTTTTCATAGGATTTAAACAAAATAATAGACAAGTAGATTTGGGGAAATATATAGCTGATTTTAAAATTTATATATAAAAACTAGGATAGCCAAGGTGAGGGTGCAAGGGCAGATAAAACCTCAGAAAAGAATACAGGGCACAGAAACAGATCATCGTATGTACTGTCACATGATGTAAAACAAATTGTAATTCAAAGGAGAAAGATGGTCTTTTCCATAAATGATGCTAAGACAACTACATATCCATACAGAAAAAAATTAATCTTGAATTCTACCTTACCTCAGAACATAGACAGACATTAATTACAGGTGAATTGCAGCTCTAAATGTGAAAGATAAAATAATAAACCTTTTAGAGGAAAACATAGGAAAATATCTTTCTGACTTTAGAGCAGGAAAATATTTTTTGAATGGAACACAAAAAATGCTGACCGTAAATAACTATATAAGTTGAACTATACTAAGGTTAATAAATTTTATGTGTCAAAATAAAACTTCCAAGAGTGAAAGGGAAGCCACAAGGCGGAACGAAAGAATTATAGCACATTTTTTTCTGACAAAGAACTCATATTTAGACTATAGAATTCCTACGAATGAATAGGAAAAAGAAAGTCTATCCGATAAAAAAAAAAAAAGTAGACAAAAAGCTCTGAATAAGGACTTCACAAAAGAGGATATTTAAATAGTGAATAAATATATGAAAAGGTCCTGAGCTTCATAAATTAACAAGGAAACTGATAACTAATACCATTAATACCATCCAATATGCTTATAATAAAAGGGAAAAGAATCAAGTGTTCATAAGAATGTGGAGTAACCATATTCAGCAGAGATACACCCATGCATTAAAAAAGCAGTTATAAGAAATGATCATAGCAGCTCTATTTTTAATTCCTCCAAACTGGAAAATACCCAGATGCCCATCAACAACGGAGTGGTTTATGGTCTCTTTATATGATAAAATGCTATACGATGAAGAGAATCAATGGACTACAAGTTACAAATATGGATAACTATTACAAATATAAATTTGATCAAAAAGGGTTGGACAAAAGAGAATGCATTGTGCAACTCATTAGTAGGTAAAACTATCTATAATGTTAGAAGTCAAGATAAAAGCGCCCTTTGAAGGATAAAAATTGTAATGTAGGAGAATGGAGTGCTTGCAATATTCCTTTTTTTTTTTAATCTCAAAACAAGTTTCACTAACTTGTGACTTTTTCTGTGTGTACATTATGATTCCATAACAAATGATAAAATGAAACTTTCTGTGTGTATGTAATGATTCCATAACAAACGACAAAATGGGAAAGGTAACATCGAATTAGATGACTTCACCAGCAAATTGTTCTAATGAAGTGGGGGAGGAAATAACACAACGTTTACAGACACTCTTTTACAACATAGGAAATTAGGAATAATTCCCAACTCATTTTATGAGGCCAGCGTAATCTAGATACCAAAACCTTACAAGCTTGTTACTAAAAAAAGAAATCTCAGATATGTTCCATGAGAAGCACAGATGCAAGTTCTGAAGAAAATGTTCACAAAACAAATTCAGCAGTTTTTTAATAAATAATAATAACTAAGATCAAGTGGGTTATTTTTTCAGGACTAGAAGGTAGGTAGGAGTAGGACAACAATGCATCTCCTATCTCTGAGGCAGTTTTATTCCTGACTCAAAATTCCTAGCAAACTCATATATGCTAGAATATATGAGTTGTAAGACAAATACGGATTCAGCAGGGGTTGCTCGATAGTGATTACCCCTCCAGGACCACTTTTAGAATGACATACCTGGATTATCTACAATATTTATTATAAATAAATCTGTGATTTATGGGTTGCATCTATATTAAACAATAGGTTAGTCACATAGCCAAACAGGGCTACCTGAGTTGCCAGAGTATAAGAGCTAAGGGATAATCAAATGCCAGCCACTACATTTCAGACTCAGCTTCCAGAACTGTAAGACAATAAATTCCTATGCTTAAAGCCACTTACGTTTTGGTGTTTTGTTATGGAAGACCCAGGTGAATTATTGAATGTCTTCCTTCTGAGATCAGTAGTGAAACAAAACAGTATTATATCACTTCTATTAAATATTGAACTTGATGCTCCTAGCTAGTTAAGGAAGTCAAGAAAAAGAAACAAAATATTAAGAATTAGAAAAAAAAAGGTTAAAACTGTTGGGTTTGGAAGTTGTTATGACTTTAAAATTTTAAAAATTCTATAGAAAAACTTTTAGAATTAATAAGCAAGTTTAGAATTTCAGATTATAAGGCCAATATGCAAATATCAAGTATATTTCTGTATATGTAACAGTTATAAAATGAAAAAAATTACATATCATTTTAACCACATAAAAATATCAAATGTCTATGAATAATTCTCATGAAAGTTTCTCAAAATATCTACACTGAAAATTGCAAAATATGATTGAGAGAAATTACACAAGATCTAAATAAACAGAAGAAATACGATGTTCACAATATTCATAGATTAGAAAACTCAATATGGTAAAGATGTCAATTCTTCCCAAATTGATCTAAAAATTCTACAGAATCACCCCAAATTATAAAATGAATGTTAATTATATTAAGATAAAAAGGGTCAAGAATACCCAGGGCAAAATTGAAGAAATTGAAAAAAAAAGTATTCACATTACTAGGCATATAAAGACTTTTTAAAATGCTATAGTAGTTCAAAGAGTCTGATGTTGCTATAAGGATAATAAACATGTCATAGGTAGTGTCATCTGATGCACAAAGGCGATATGGCAATAGAGGGAGAAAAAGATTACCTTTTCATTAAATGTATTGGTCAACTGAATATACATATAAAATAATAAATCTCTGTTCTTACCATACTCCATAGCATATAGAAGGTTTAATTCCAGACAGATGAAAAGTCTCAATATGAAAGGTAAAAACATAATGCTCTTAGGAAAAGACATAGGGTGATATCTTTATGACTTTGGGATAGGCAAAGAAATCTAAAGCAATATACAAAAAATGCAAATTGTGATCGGAAATGTTGAGAAATTAGACTATGCTAAGAGTAAGAACATCTGTTACTCAAAAGATACCATTAAAAAGTAAAAAAAAAAATGCAATATATACGTCTGACAAAGGACTCATATCCTGAAGAAATAATGAATTCCTACAAATAACAAGAAAGACAGATAACCTAATAGAAAAATGGGCAAAAATCTTGAAAAGTCACTTCACAAAAGAGGATATTAAAAATATCAATAAACATATGAAAAGCTGCTCAATGAGGAAATGCAAATTAAAAGCCACAATGAGATCAAATTATCCATAAACCAGAATGTCTGAAATTAAATCAAAGACAAATGGATAAGTATGCAAAGCAACTAGATCACTCATACACTGTGATAGAAGTGTAATTAGAGCAAGTTCTTTGGGAAATTGACTGTATCTTCTAAACCTGAACATTTGCAAGTTCTAAGAACAGCAGGGCTCTCCAGAGAAATGTATATGTATATGTATATGTACAGAGAGAAAGAGAGAGACGGATTGTAAGGAATTGGCTCACATAATTATGAAAGCCAACAGTTAGTCCCAAAACCTGCAGGGTGAGCCAGCAAGATGGAGATTAAGGAGAGCCAATGATGTAGTTTCAGTTCAAAAGGAAAAAGCCAATGTCTCAGTTTGAAGGCACACAGGCAGGAGGAATTCTCTCTTACTTGAGAGAGGGTCAACCCTTTGGTTCTGTTAAAGCTTTCACCTGATTAAATGATGGTCGCTCACATTATGGTGGGCAATCTGCTTTACTCAGTTTACCGACTTAAATGTCACTCTCACACTTATAGAAACAACCTCAAAATGTATCAAAACTCTTAGTACCCATGGCCCCGGTCAAGTTAACACATAATTATGCACAATACCACAGTATCCAATGGAAATATGTACACATGTTCCCTAAAAGACAAGAATATTCACTGCAACATTATTCGTAATAGTTTTACACTGGAAACAACTGGTTTCCGTCAATAGTAGATACTTGGGTATATTATTATAATCAGATATTATATGACAATTAGGATGAAGAAACTAGGGGAGACTGAGTGGCTCAGTCGGTTAAATGTCTGACTCTTGATTTCTGCTCAGGTCATGATCTCACGGTTTGTGAGATCTCTCTCTCTTTCTCTCAAAAATAAATAAATAAACATTAAAGAAAAGATTTTTAAAAAGGATGAAGAAACTAAAACCGCATCCAACAACATGTTGAATGTCAAGCATGTTCCTGATCATCAGCACAGAGCCCTATACGGGGCTTAACTTGGGAAATGCAAGAATATGACCTAGGCTGAAGTTGGATGTTTAACTGACTGAGCCACCCAGGCACCACAAAACTCAAATGATTTTAAAATTATTAGATTTTATGTGGTAACATCACAGGGAAGTGTTTTTGAAAAAGTAAAATAATCATAGCTGAGATGTGAAAAGAAATGGCATGGTTAAAATACAAAATAAACATGGGAGAAATATAGGCAAATATTTACTGATTAAAATAATAACAATAAAAACAATAATCAAACAACAATAATGATGCATACATTCATGGATAAAAAGCAAGAAAGAAATGAAACTTCTAGTGGTAATAGCATACAATACTCAAATGGTTGCAATCACATTTAAAGTGCTCTAATCTCCAGGGTACCTGGATGGCTCAGTTGGTTAAGCGTCTGACTTCAGCTCAGGTCATGATCTCATGTTTCATGGGTTCTAGCCCTGAGTCAAGCTCTGTGCTGAAAGCTCAGAGTCTGGAGCAGGTTCCAGATTCTGTGTCTTCCTCTCTCTCTGCCTCTCCCCAACTCCTTCTCTCTCTCAAAAAAAATAGACATTAAATTTTTTTAAGTGTTAAGTTCCTTATATTGTGCTGGAAGAAGGCAAATATAATGCTGACTTAAACTGTGAAATACTAGATGTTTACTTTTAAATATTATGAGTAGAGAAGCTATCTGCTTCAAGCCATGAAGGAGTAACTGCCACCATAAACAACTACAAAATTATCAGGCAACTATTTTTAGATATTGGATAATAGGAAGTATAGGACTGTGATTTCAGAACAGAAAGAAAGAAGTAAGCCCTACTTTCATCTTGGGAGAATTTTTGGGTCCCTCATATGGAGAGGGGGAAACCAAACAGAGCACAGTGGTATCACTGAGCTGAGGAGGCAAAGATAGGATTTCTAAGCTGCAGAAAGTGGCTGGCATTTGCATGTTAGCATACCTAAGAAAAAGGAATAATGCAGAGGGTGGTGGTTCAGAAATTTGTGGAATGAGCTAACCATGAGTCTTTGGCCAAGAACATGCCTGCATATGCCATGCACAGAAAGAACTCCATAAAACTAGGAAAGATTGCATTTTATGGGGACAAAACCTGAACAGACATGACAGATATGTACTGAGTGATGTTGGTGCTTTGTACTGGCCATGAGTAGAGACAGATTGCTGAATACCTTGGCCATTCAAGTTGTTATCCCAAAAAAGCTAAGGTGTAGGATTAAGGATCACCCCTTAGAGTAAGGGCTTGGCTCTGGACTAAGTTTATAACTTAGGTGGAATAATACACCTAAACAAAGAATAAAAACAATAAAAATGGGAACAGAAGAATACCCTATTAATAACTGCCAGCCAGAACGAGTAAAGCAGCCAGTAAAGCACTCCCTACGATCATTTATAATCTCTGGCATAATTAAAAAATGACTAGACACAGGAAGAAGCAGGTAAAAATGTGCCACATAATTAAGAAGAAAGAAGACGGTCAATAGAAACAAAATCCAAGGTGACCCAGATGTTGGAAATAACAGACAAGGACATTAAATCAACTCTTTTCAGATTCTTCTAAAACATAAATAAAAATGTATTCATAAAGAATGATCATATTTGGAAACTGGTATCCTGTCAACCCAGAATTCTGTAGCCACTAAAATATTCTTAAAAATGAAAAAGAAATCAAGGTAAATAAAGTGGTGCATATATGTTTCCACCAGACCTACACTACAAGAAATACCAAAAGAAAGTTCTATGGGGAAATGAGATGGAAACTTGGAAAATAGGAAGAGTTCCACAAATAGTTATTATTAGTAATTATGAAGGATTATATCTTTTTCTTAATTTTAGTTTTTAAAAACTCAACTCACTATTTTTTAAAGATGTTATTGTTAAACAATCTCTACACCGAACATATAGCTCAAAAGTACAACTCCAAGATCAAGAGTCACATGTTCTGCTGACTGAACCAGTCAGGCACGCCTCAACTCACTATTTAAATAAAAAAGTAATAACATTGTAATGAGAGTTTTATTATCCATGTAGTTGTAAAATATATGATAATGATTGTACAAAAGAGAGGTAAATAGAATTTTACTAATATTTGATTTTACACTTTATAGGAAGTAGTACAATAAAAACCATAATAGACAGTCATAAGTTAATGGTGCATATTGCAATTCCTAGAGCAAACACTTAGTAAATGCAAAATGGTATAATTAAGAAATGCACTAGAGAAATTAAAATGCAATAATATATGAAATTTCAGTTAGCAAAAATAAGGCAGGAAAGTGGGAAGAGGGGTACAAACAATAGATTGGTTAACTAGAAAACATGTATATAATTGATAGACTTAACCAAACCAAAGCAATAATTGTATTGAATGTAGATGGACCAATACTTTAAATAACATCTGAAGTATTTATACTGTAAAAAAAGCAGCATACAACTGTATGTTATTTTCAAGACATATTTTATATATGAAGACAAAAATTGAAGTAAGAGATGATTTGAAATGCAAACAGTAAGCACAGAAAGCTGGCATAACCATATTTTATATCAAAATACACCAAAAAGAATGATCAGAATTAAAGAGAAATATTTCATAATGCTAAAAGATTCAATTTATCTATCTAATAGTCATTAATGCCTAAATGCATAATAACAAATTCAAAATACATGAACCAGAACTGGCAAAACTAGAGAAAGATTAGAATAATCATCAAATACAGTCTCTTAAATATTAAAAAATCAGTAAGGATACAGAATATATGAACAACCATATCAACTCACTTGTCTAATTGACATTCATAGGACCGTATACTCGGCAACTTCAGAAAACATATTCTTTTCAAGTACATGTGGGACATTTATCATATGCTGGCCAAAAGTAAGTTTTAATATAGTTTAAAGGGCTGAAATCATAAAATATTTATTCTTACCCAAAAATAAATTAAATAAAATTATGTATCTAGAAGACACATGAATATTTGGAAATAAAACAGCATGCTCTGAAATAAACTATTGCTCAAAGAAGAAATCACCAAAAAAATTGGAAAACATATTGAACTGCAGGTAGTGGGTATAGAACACATCAACGTTACTAGGAGTGGCTAAGACAGTACTCAAATGGGAATTTATAGCTTCAAATGCTTGCATTTCAAAGGAAGTCTAAAATCAATGATCTCAGTTTATACCTTAAGAAATGTGTAAAGATCAGTAAGTTAAACTCAAAATTGGTAGAAGTAAACAACCAATTTAAGAGTAGAAATCAATGAAATATTTTTAAGAAATTAAAGTTGAGAAAATTAATAAAACATAAACTTGTTTCTCTAGAGAGATTAATAATATTCATAAACCCTGACAAAAATAATCAAGAACAAAAACAGAGAAAACACAAATTACTGAAAACAGAAATGAAGAGAAGGTACCACTACCTGGGTTACAGACATCGATATGGTAATACAGGAATACAATAACCTTATGCCAATACCTCTAATAACAAATAAAATAGATATGTCTTGAAAAATGCAGCACAGTAAAATTTTCACAGAAAGAAATTCTGAATTGTATAATATCTATGACAAGTTGAGTTAAATTAAAAAAAAAAAAAAACAATTCACAAAGAGAACTCCAAGCAGACAGCTTTACTAGTTAGTCTTATTAAACATTCCAAGAAGAAATAAAATCTTACACAAACTCTTGCAGAAAACAGAGGAGGAGAAACATTTCCTGATTTATTTTGAGGCCATAGTAGTTCTTCTACCAAAATTGGACGATAGCATTACAAAAAATAAAAATTACAGAGGAATATCTCTTGTGAATTTAGATAGAAAATTCTTGAAATTTATTAACGAAATTCAGTATTAATCAAATTCATTATTAAGTGAGCCTGTGGTTTGATGTCTTTTACCAATATTGAAAAGTTCTCAGAATTTACTCTTTTAATATCACTTTTGTCTCATGTCTATGACAAAAGTTAGATCTTAATCCTTTGTTTCTTTTTTTCTCTTTGGTATTCTCCATTCTTTTGTCCTTCCATGCTTCAGTCTATTTTTTGCCCTATCTTTCAGATTACTAATTCATTCTTTAGCCATGTCTAATCTGTTGTTAAATCCATCCATTGAATATTTTCTTTAAAATCTTCTAGATTTTCTTTGTCTTTAGTTTTCTGTAGTTTGAATACAATTTGCTTAGTTGTTGTTATATATTTACTGTATTTGTTTTGCTTGGGCAGAGATATTTCTAGATATTTGGTTAGTCATCTGTCATTAATTTTGGAAAGATCCCGGATATACCTTTCAAGTACTTTTTTCTGTATTTGGAGTGTGGCCTTCACAAGTGTTTCTATCCCTCCTTTAGGGGTGTAGATTTTCCCTCTCTGTCCCCTACTTCCTGCCATGGCTGCAGCATTTCCAATCTATTTTCATGAAGTTGTGTCACATGTTGAGTGTTTTTTTTTTTAGTAGATGAGAAAGAAATTCTGGAGACTAGAGTGAATTGGACTCTCCTTGCTATAGCTGAAATGAGGATTCAGCATTATCCTCTGGTGAAAATCTTTCCCCTGGGAAGTAAGTCTTTGTCAGGTAGAAGGGTCTAGAAGGGATTATCAATGGCTGCTCTTCCATTCCTTTTGTCATGACCACAAAGAAATCTCTCTCATATCCTCACTTTG
This sequence comes from Paguma larvata, assembly GCA_030068075.1. NCBI lineage: Eukaryota > Metazoa > Chordata > Mammalia > Carnivora > Viverridae > Paguma > Paguma larvata. The sequence continues at coordinate 120,191,225 of CM057827.1, read as the reverse complement.
AGAACTGATGTGATTTCTGGAGGGAAAGAGTGTGTAAGTGTATGGGGAATCTTTCTATGACTGTAACCCATAGGAGTTTCTTTTTCTCAAGCTAGTCCTCAATCAGCCTCTAGAAATTCATTAAGCCGGTAATTAAATAAGTGATGCTATTAGTTTAGGGTGTCCAGCAGCTTCTGTTCTATGCAAATAAGTTTTGGGGGTTTTATCTCATTAGCTGCATGACTGCAGATTTTGGTGTGGCAGTTGGCCTGCATTTTCTTGCTATAAGGACAAAAGTGTGATTACCAAGCTCTTTACATGTCAGAGATTAAAAAAAATGATAATAATAAAAGTCCCATCCATTGAAATTGTAATTTTAAGTTTTGAGTTCAAATGTTTAAATTTTTTTAGTTCTAGATTTTTGTCTGTTTAAAAAAATAGTGCTTACTTTCTGCCAACATCCCAGTTTTGTTTTTAATCTCCTTTGAACATATTAAGTACAGTCATTTAAAGGCTGTTACTGTTCATTTCAATTTCTTGAGCCCATTGGTCTATTTTTATTGAGTAATCATTGCTCTTATTTCTTTCTAACTGGTTTCTTTTCCTATGTTACTGGTTTCCTTTTTTTTTTCCATAAGCATTTTGGTTTAAATGATTTTAGATTTACAGAAAAGTTGCTAAGTTAGTGTAGAAAGTTCCTTTATATCTATCCCTCATTGTTTTTCTATTGCTAATGTCTTATATTACTATGGTACATTTGTGACAAAATGAACCAACATTGGTACATAACCATTAGCTAAACTCCACACTCAATTTCTGTATCAACAGTTTTATCCTAATATTAATTTTCTGTTTTAGGATCCCATCCTGAATACCAACTTGCATTTAGTTACTATGTTTTCTTAGCTTTTTCTGGCGTGTGGCAGTTTCTCAGATTTTCTGTGTTTTCAATGATATTGAGAATTTTTAGAATGTTTCTTGGTTACTTTTTATTGTGTGTTGGACATGGCATTTGCAAACTTCTTACTAAATATAACTTGAGGTTTACAATAATATCTCCCACCATAGAAGATTCACATTCACCCCAACCAAGTACCTGGGAGTGCAATGTGGGCTCACCTGAGAGTAATTCCCAGGTCTGATATGGTTCAAAGCTGGGCTGCATCCTCTGAAAGGTCTCTTCTACTTCTGATTCACACTTATGTATATGATATAGCCAATACAGGTACTAATACCAAGCAAAAGAGGTTTACTAGCTCTCTTCTCCTTTTGGGTCTTCTATCAGTTCTTGTCTTCTAACCTTAATGAGACTGTCAGTTCATCTTCTTCTGGCTTCATCATCTGGAGATAGCAACTGCCATTTTGGAAGAAGTTTCTCCAAATGCAATGTTAACTTCCCGTGTCTCTGCCTTTCTCAGGACCCTTGTCCTTAGTGGATATTGTCTTGTTGTTCACTGACTTGTTAGCCCTCTGATATCTTCAAGTAGATTTTTAAAAACCAACTATCTAGAGGGATAATTTACATATAATAAGATGCTGTATAGTTTGATTAGTTATAACAAATATATATACTTATATAGGAACCATCTTAATCAAGATATGAAACATTATCATCATAACGAAAACTTCCCACATGTTCCTCTGCACTCATCAACCTCTCGCCTCTGATCCCAAGCAATACTAATCTGTTTTCTTACCATAGTTTTGTTTTGTCTTTTCTAGAACTTCATCAAAATGGAATTATATGGTATACATACTCTAGTTCCTGGCTTTTTTCTTTAAGCATAATTCCAAACAGATTTTTAAAGTACATTTGGACCAATACTTCTAATTGTTCTCAGTGATTTTTTTCTGAATCTGCCATTATAGAAATTAGAAGTTTCTTGTTCCTTTACTCGTGAAATATGAATTTTAGGATTAGCTGATAAAACTTCCCAAAATAATATTTCAGAATTTTGACTGATGACATTAAATTTATAGTCTAATTTGGAGACCACCGACATCCTTAGAATACTGAATCTTCCTAGCTATTAAACCATCATCTTTCCTTTATTAAACTAAGTTGAAACTAAACAAGGTTTTAAAACATTCTCAAAAGCCAGGAAATCTTTTGCTTGATTGATTTCTAGGTAGTAGGCTGTTGATATTATGAATAGCTGCTTAAAAAAACATTTTATACATGGTTGTTGAAATGTATAAAATCACTTCAAGTAATATTGAATAAAAATTATAATAGTGAGCAATTTTATACTGTTCATGATTTTAAATGGAATACCTTCAATGTCTGAATGTCAAATAAAATTGAATTTTAAAATTATATCATATAAGTAGATGCATTAAAAGTGTTTGATGAAATTAGATGGCAATTCATAGTACAGTTCTCAAAAACAAAAACACAAGCAAACAGCAACAACTAGAAGTGAAAGAGAACAGCTTTACTCTATTCAAGTGAATATATGGAAAACAACCTACAAAATACTTGATGGTAAAAGCTGATTCTTTCTCTTTCTCTTTAAGATTGGGAAAATGGCAAGGATGTCCTCTCTCACCACTCAAATTCATTATCAACTTGAGAGACAAGAAAAAGAAATAAATTGTGTACCGATTGGAAAGTATAAAACAAAACTATTCTTATTCTCAGGTAATATGATATGTGAAAAACACCAAAGAATCTATCTTTCCAAGAAAACTCGTGGGGCTAATTTAACTAGTATAGCAAGCATGCAGATATAAAGTCAATATACTGAAGTAAACTGCCTTCTTATAGACCAGAAATTGGAATTTGAAATTCAGAGTGGTACCATTTATGATAGCACCAAAAAAAAAAAAAAAAAAAGGAGGTGCTTTGGAATAAATCTTACAAAATATGTACAAGATATACAGAAACTACAAAATATCAGTGAAAGAAATCAAAGAAGATGTAAATAAATGGATAAATATTCCATGTTTGTGAATTAGAAGAATTACTATTTTTAAGATACCGGTTCTTCCCAAGTTGATCTATAGATTCAACATAATTCAGATGGCCAACAGACACATGAAACGATGCTCAAAGTCACTCATCATCAGGGAAACACAAATCAAAACCACACTGAGATACCACCTTACACCGGTTCGAGTGGCTAAAATGAATAAATCAGGAAACTATAGATGCTGGCGGGGATGTGGAGAAGCAGGCACCCTCCTACACTCTTGGTGGGAATGCAAACTGGTACAGCCGCTCTGGAAAACGGTGTGGAGGTTCCTCAAAAAAATGAAAATAGAGCTACCCTATGACCCAGCAATAGCACTCCTAGGAATCTACCCAAGAGACACAGGAATGCTGATGCATAGGGGTACGTGTACCCCAATGTTCATAGCAGCACTTTCGACAATAGCCAAATCGTGGAAGCAAACCAAGTGCCCATCAACTGACGAATGGATAAAGAAGTTGTGGCACATATATACAATGGACTACTACATGGCAATGAGAAAAAATGAAATCTGGCCATGTGTAGCAACATGGATGGAACTGGAGGGTATTATGTTAAGTGAAATAAGTCAGTCAGAAAAAGACAGATACCACATGTTTCCACGAATAGGTGGACTTTGTGAGACTAAGCAAAAACCAGGGGAAGGGGAAGAGGGGAAAGGAAAAAAAGACACAGAGAGGGAGGGAGATAAAACATAAGAGACTCTCAAGGACTAAGAACAATCTGAGGGTGAGGGAGGTGAGGGAGGTGAGGGAGGGGGGAGAGGGGGGTGACGGATATTAAAGAGGGCACATGTTGGGATGAACACTGGGTGTTATATGTAAACCAATTTGAAAATAAACTATTATAATGAAAAAAAAATAAAAAAATAAAAAATAAAAAATTAAAAAAATAATAAAAGGTAAATATTCAAAAAAAAAAAAACATAATTCAGATTAAAATCCCAGGAAGGTATAGGAGAAAATTATAAAACTTCAAAACTGTAGGAAAAAAAATCTATGTGACCTTTGGTTTGTTGAGAAGTTTTTACATACAACACCAAAATCATAACCCATGAATGAAAAAAAAAAGATTATTTGAATTGTTAAAATTAAATTTTAAAACTTGTTCTGAAAAAACATTGTTAAGACAATGAAAAAACAATTCATAAAAGGAAAACACTTGCTCATCACATATGTGATAAAGGACATCTAAAATATACAAAGACTACTTAAAATACAACAATAAGAAAACAAACAACATCACTTAAAAATGGGCAGAAGACATAAACAGCCACCTCATCAAATAAGATATATAGATAGTAAATAAGTATATGAAAAGAGGCTCAACATCATTTGTCATTAGAGAAAGACAAATTAAAACAATGAGGTACCACTACACACCGATTAGAATGGGAAAATTACCAAAAAATGGTAATACTAAGCAATGGCAAGAATATAATGCAACCAGGACTTTCCTAATTTCTGATGGGAATACAAATTAATATGGCCACTTGGAAAGATAATTTGGCAATTTCTTGAAAAACTAAATGATTGAATTGTACCCTTCCCCCATATGTTGAAATCCTAAATCCCAATACTTCAGAACATGTTTGGAAATAGAGTCATTGCAGATTTAATTATTTATACTAGAGTAGAGTGGGTCCCTAATCTAATATGACCAGTATCCTTATAAAAAGGAAATTTGGAGACATATACAGCGCATTAACAGCACCATGCATAGATGGAGAAAAAGATCAGGTCATGCTTCTACATGCCAAGGAATGCCAAAGAATGCATATTTCTCTCATATCTGCTGATATGAGAGAAATATGCAATAGGCTCCCCCTCATAGCTCTCAGGAGAAACCAACCCATGCAACACCTTAATAATCAGACTTTTAGACTCGTAATTATGACACAATAAATGTTTATCGTTTAAGCCTCTCGGTTTATGGTTCTTTATTATGGTAGTCCTAAGAAACTACTACAGTGAACATAGTCTGATCATATGATACTCAATCACATTTCTAGGTATTTATCTAATGATTTGAAACTTTATATATATACATACCTGAAAATCTGGACTTAACTGGTAATTACAGTTTTATACATAATGCCCCAAACTGGAAGCAACCAAGATGTCCTTCAGTAGGCGAATGGGTAAACAAACTATATTACACTCATATAATAGAACAGTATTAAGCAATAAAAAATAAATAAGCTACTAAGCCCTGCAAAAATATGGATGAATCTTAAATGTATACTGTTAAATGAAAGAAATCAGTCTTAAAAGACTGCATATGGTATGATTCCATTTATATGACATTGTGGAAAAGGCAAAACTATAAGGATGATAAATGGATCAGTGGTTGCCAGGGATTTGGGAAGAGGTGAGATATTAACAAATGGACAAATTTATAGGACAATGAAATTATTCTGTATAATACTTTAGTGTTAAAGGCATGATGCTATGCATTTTTTTTCAAAATCCATAGGACTTTACGCTAAATGAATGAGCCTCAATTGATGCAAATTAAGAAAAACACATACACATAATTTAGGAGTTCAGGGGATCCCATGATGAAATGACGACTATGACAAAAATATCTAATGGTATTAAGAATACTTGAAATAACCTCGGTGAAATGATTGAGGGAAAACGTACTTACCTAGGTAACATTGGAAATGAGTGAAGACATTAAGACAAAAGGCAAAGAGGACTACATAAGCACTGTACTCTATTTGATAATGCATACATCTGAAACCTTTGTACACATGTACTGGAACTCAATCAGTAAGTAAGCAGATGACAATGGTTGGTCGTTTCTCACTATTGGAGTTGGAGACTGCACATAGACAATAGGGAGGAGGCTATAATGAACCATGTGGTATTAGGTTAGAGTTGGAGGTGTTAGTGTGAACTTATGTGTGGCTTGCAATAGATACAGATAGTTATGTGTGTGTACATGGGTTGGATAAACACATATCTCCTTCCTCTGACAGTTTCATGAGGCCTAGAAGCAATCTTACTCAGTAGCAACAAGCATCCACAGTCCTCAGATCCTCAATTCTAACACTATTTTCAATCAAAAGAATCAAGGGATCCTTGGAGAAATGGCTGATTCTAGGACCAAAGCCAGAAATATTATGAGTCTGGAGCATCTCGTAGTGTTAGAAAATATGAGAGTACTCAAAACAACTCTGTAAGGCAATATAGGAAAGGGTCACAGGAATCAATTGTCAGAACTCCTAATGATCAAAACCGAAACACTTTGAGAAAGAATATAAAGTCATACTGGATTATAACTCAAGGTATAAAATAAATATCATTGAGTACACTGATATAAATAAATGATTGAATAAATAAATAAGTGAGAGAGGAGAGATAAATCATCCGGAAGGATTTAAAATAATCTATGTAAATACTTTGAGGGGTATTTAAAATTTATGAGAAAACTTTAAGGAGGTTGATCAGAACTCCTCACTCCTTACACGTGGGCTGTAAATACTGACATTCTTCTAAAAGCACAGTATAGATAAAAAAGAGTAACTTTACAGTAGAGAAATCTGACAGTGTGTCAACCCAAGTGATCAAGATCAACATCAACATTGTTGATAGTGTGTATCCTTGATATGATTTGATGAGAATGGCACTTCATCTTTGTAGTCTTCCTTCCCAAACCCACAACCTCAGTTTAATCACAATAAAAATATCAACAAACCCTAACTGAAGGACATTCTGCAAAATACCTGAACAGTACCCCTCAAAACTATCAGGCTCAGTGAAAACCAGACATGACTGAAAAACTATACTGACCAAAAGAAGCCCAAGGAGACATGATATCTAAATTCAATGTGGTGTCTAACAGAAGATCTTGGAACATAAAGACAGTAGGTAAAAACTAAGAAAATCTTAATCTTTAAAGTATGGTCTTGGGCGCCTGGATGTTTCGCTCAGTTAAGTGTCCGACTCTTGGTTTTAGCTCAGGTCATGATTTCATGGTTCATGGGATCAAGCCTTGCATCAGGCTCCATGCTGGCAATGTGGAACCCTCTCTCTCTCCCTCTCTCTATGCACCTCCTCCTCTCTCTCTTTTTCTCAAAATAAGTAAATAAAAAAACCAAAGTATGGTCTTTATTTTAATAATAATTCTCCAGTATTCTTTCATTAGTTGGAAAAACTTATACTAATGTTGGATGTTGGATATTGGGTATTGAGTATGAGAATCCTCTGTACTATCTCCACAATCTTTTAAACAGCTAAGCTTTTTCTAAATTTAAAAGTTTATTAAAACACAAAAACAAAAACATGATATTTGCTGTAGGCTTTTAAAAGATGAACGTAATCAGATTAAAGTAGCTTCCTTTAATCATAGGTTGGTTATTTTTTAATGCTAAATAGGCATTTAATTTTATTCAGTAGATGTTAACATGGTAATGAGTACAGGAATATCTTGTTTTATTGTGCTTTGCACATGATTTTTTTTTCTTATACATTGAAGGTTTGTGTCAACCCTACATTGTGCAATCTTTTGGCACCATTTTTCCGAAAGCATTTCCTCACTTTGTGTTTCTGTGTTACATTTTGGTAATTCTCACAGCATTTAAAATTTTTTTTTATTGTTATTGTATTTGAATTGCTGCAATCTCATGATAAAACTTTAATGGATGAGGAGTTGCTGGTTATGGATGAGCAAAGAAAGTGATTTCTTGAGATGGAATCTACTCCTGGTAAAGATGCTGCGAAGATTATTGAAATGACAGTGAAGGATTTAGAATATCACATAAAGTTAATTGATAAGGCAGCAGCAGGGTTTGAGATGACTGACTCCAAGTTTGAAAGTTCTACTATGGGGAAAATGCTATCAAACAGCACTGCATGCTATGGAGAAATCATTTGTGAAAGGAGAGTCAATCAGTGTGGCAAACTTCATTGTTATTTTAGGAAATTACTACAGTCATCCCAACTTCAACAACCACCAGCATGATCAGTCAGCAGCCATAAACATTCAGGCAAAATCTTCCACCAGAAAAATGATTACAATTTGGTGAAAGGTCAGATGATGGTTAGCAATTTTTAGCAATTACATATATTTTTTAAATTAAGTTGTGTACGCTGGTTTTTTTTAGACATAGTGCTACTGCACACTAATATACTACAGTATATTGTAAACATAACTTTTACATGCACTAGAAAACGAAAAGATTCATTTGGCTTGTTTTACTATAATATTTGCTTTGTTGGGGGGCACCTGGGTGGCTCAGTGGATTAAGCACCAGACTTCAGCTCAGGTCATGACCTCATAGTTCATGGGTTCGAGCCCTGCGTTGGGCTCTGTGCTGACGGCTCAGAGCCTGAAGCGTGCTTCGGATTCTCTGTCTCCTTCTCTCTCTGCCTCTTTGTCACTCACATTCTCTCTCTCTTTCTGTGTGTGTTTCTCAAAAATTAATAAACATTAATTTTTTTTTTAATTCGCTTTATTGGGATATTCACTTTACTGTGGTAGTATGGAACCAAATACAAAATATCTCGAAAGTCTGCCTATATCTTGCTTTCCTGGGATAAACCCTTGTTATGAACTTTATTGTGTCCTCCCAGATTCATATGTTGCAGTCCTAACTCCCTATTATGACTGTATTTGGATATAGGGTCTAAAAGATCATAATTAAGGTTAAATGGGGTCATAAAGGTGGGGCCCTAATCTGATAGGACTGTGTCCTTAGAAGAAGAGAAAGAAACATCACACCTGTTTCACCTTCTCCTTGTGTGTGCGCAGAGGAAAGCCAGCCTACAGGCAGAAAAATTAGTACCCCACAATCTGAGATAAGAGGATGATCTGGAAAAAAAAACACTATAAAATAAGTGTGTTTAAAATGCCAAAATTATTGAGTAATATCAGCTGCAATAATAATCCAGAAATCCTATTGGCATAACACTAAAAAACTTATTTCTCCCTCATACCATAATCAAAAAGTTCCAGTGACTTTCCTAGGTGGCTAAGCTCCTCAAGTATTTTAGAGATAAGTCCTTTCAACAACTGGACTGATTGTGTTCTGGGGACCAGAGGAATGTGCTAATTGAAGTCTCTGTTGGAGCCTCAACCTTTACACAGTCTGCATACAAGTAGAAGTGTACCTGGGACCAGGCCTGGAAGTTGTTTGTATCATCCCTGCCCACATTCTTCTGGTCAGGGCCAAGTCTCTTGATCACAACCTCAAGCAAGAGAAGCTAGAAAATAATGTTTTTATCTGGCCTGGACAGAGAGGACAAAGGTAAGCAGTATCAGTAACATTGGTATACATGGAATAAAGTAGGAATTAATAGCATAAGGAGAGAATAAACCACAAAGGAAAAGAAACAAACAGAAAAGAAAACATGAGCATCTAGTGAAAAACCCATAGGAATTAAAATTGAAAACCTAGCAAATGTGTTAAAGAAGAGATTGGCTGGGGGCACCTGGGTGGCTCAGTCGTTTAAGAGTCCGATCTCGGCTCAGGTCATGATCCCACGGTCTGTGAGTTCAGGCCCCGCATCGGGCTCTGTGCTGACAGCTCAGAGCCTGAAGCCTGCTTCAGATTCTGTCTCCCTCTCTCTGCTCCTCCCCTACTTGCACTCTGTCTCTTTCTCTCTCTCAAAAGTGAATAAACACTAAAAAAATAAAGAAATAAAAAAAGAAGAGATTGGCTAATGATGAAGAGAACATTGGTACTCTGGGAGCAAGAACTTATCTAGAGCAAATACTCTAGATAAGAAAGTTTAAGGGATAAGAAGGATAGAACAAGAACTCGTCTAATAGGAGTCCTAGAAAATATTAATAAAAAGAATAGGTGAGAAATTATTTAGAAAGGAAACGACTAAGGGATGCCTGAGTGGCTCAGTCAGTTAAGTGTCCAACTTTAGCTCAGGTCATTATTTCGCAGTTCACAGGTGGAACCCTGCAATGGGCTCTGTGCTGACAGCTCAGAGCCCGGAGCTGCTTTGGTTTCTGTGTCACTCTCTCTTTCTGGCCCTTCCTGCTCATATTCTCTCTCTCTCTCTCTCAAAAATGAATAAACATTAAAAAATTTTAAAGAGAAAATGACTAAGAGTTTTAAGTTCTCAAAATAATATAAATATCATATTGAGGAAGTACAATAAGCAATGATTCAAGGCCAGGTTGCTTCACTGAGGTTTGTTAAACTTTAAGACTCTTATCCTTGGGGCCCAAGTCTAAACGTGCCCTTCTCCTGGACTATGATAACAGCACCAGCTTGTAACTATTCTGGATTTGCTCCTGGTCCCTGCCTTTCTAAGCTCAAGTATGTATTAATTTTCTCTTATGTTTTACTTACCATTCATGTTGGGAATGGGATTGAGAGGGGGGCCTGCAGCTTTGTCAGCCGAACTCCCAGAAAGTCCCACTCATTTCTTTATTTTACAAATGAAAAACCTGAGTCTCATAGATGGGATAAACATAGCCAAACTCACAGATATAGCACAGATTGGAATTTATTTATCTACACTTATGTTAGCTCTAAATTGCAAACTGAGGGAGTAGATTTTGTTTGTAGGTCCTCCAAGCGTCTAGCAGAACATAAAGAAGCATTCATTGACTGGTTGTCCCACCAGAAAATAGTTTAGTTCTGGGTTTCTGATATTATGGGTCAAGGGATGTAAGAAGTATTTATGCTTTTAGGAAGGTGATCCCCATGGCCAAACTCAAGGGATATGAATTCCCTTGGCCCCTCTTGGCTCATGTCCCTCTAGAATGGAAGGCAGGGTTTCTAGACACTTTCAGGAAATGCGTTTGAGAGTGAGTGCTACATTCAGATGACCAATGAGGACAGCATGCCGGTGAGAATCTCCCTGCTGATGTGTCTTATGCCCCCTCTATTCTGATGTTTCATTTTCCTTCTCTGACTTCCTTTTTGCCAGAAGCTGATACCCATTAGTTCATTTTTTCCCCAGTGCCAGCTCTGTGTGCATCCAGACTTCCACGGGCTGCAGAACTCAGGAGCACAATTAAAGCTAAGAGCACACCTGTCTGCTCACCAGGAAACTCTATCCTGGTGTTCCCTTCTCCTTGAACCCCTCTTTTGTCGTAAGCTCAGGTTGGCTGTCATTTCTATGAAATCTTCCCCAGAAAGAAGCAATCTTTCTTTTCTCTAGGACCTTATAGAAGTTCAAAGCCTATACTGATTATTTGTTTGCACAAACATCAATTAACAGGTGCGAATTTGCTATCAGACACTTCTTTGCAAGGCTGTTGCATTTCTCCATTTTTCCAAATCAAATAACTGGCTCAGTCGCCCATCCCTGCTGCTCCAGTAAATTAAAAGGCAGTCACGTTTTGGTGAGTTTTTCTGGAGTTTTGTTTGTTTGTTTGTTTTTAATGTCATCCAAGAATCCCGTGTCTTATGCAGTGCAGAAATGTGGGCATTGTCTCTGTGGGTCCAACCTGCCTGAGATCTTGGTGTATGTAGTTCAGACACTCTGGGGCCTGAACTAAGGCAAGCGGCAGCGCCCCCTACGTGGGCGCAGGGAACCTGCGGCACTCAGCTCTCTGCAACCTGCTTGCTGAGCGCTAGTGGGACGGAGCCTTCCGCCTCCTTACCCTCACCAGCTTCCTCTTCCAAACCCATGACCCCTCCTTAACGTCTAGCACTCGACTTCGCCCCTGATCATTTGACTGAAGTCTCCGCTTGTCAATTAACTCTCTCCCGGGTTAAAAAGAAGGAGAAGAAGGAAAAGGAGAAACGCCTAAATCACACCACCAAGTTTTGGTTGTCCTTCCAGAAAGGGGGGGAAGTAACTTTTCAATCTTAAATCTCCTTTAAAAGAGGACGAGACATAAAGAGGGTGTCCACTGGGATTCTCATCACACACGCGGCGTTTTTCCTCCCCTATAGAATGTCTCCAGGCAGAGATTTCTCCTCTTCTCTCAGCACTTCCAGAACCTAGATGAGAATCCGGCTGGTGATGCCCAGCAAATGGTTCCTGACAGAACACCCTGGCAGGAGATAGGAGGAGGGCTTCCTCTCAGGTCTGTTTTATCTTGTTGGAGAGACTTCCCAACCTGTGGGAGCCTGGCTGTCACTCAGCCACTGTCGTAAGACAGGGAGGACCCTGGAGGACTGGACCTCAGAATTGTCCCGCTCTCTCTCAACGACCCGTGCAGCTTATGTCTGAGAGCAGGAGGGAGAGGAGTGGGGACCAAGGACAAAAGGGAGAGACAGAACCTGGCCTCGGACAGCCCCTGGCTTGGCCGGAGGCGTGATGCGGAGGGACCGGGACAGCGGTGGAGACGGAGGCGGGGCGGGATGCCCAGGCTGTAAAACGGTGCGCCAGAGCGCACTTCCCACTTATACCAGCGGGCTGCAGTTCCCCGCGCGGCCGCCGAGCCTCACCGGCCCCCGCTGGCTGGCTGGGGTGGGGGCGGGGGCGGGGGCGGGGCTCGTCACGTGGAGAAGCGCGCGGAGGCGGGCGGGGCGGGGGCGCGCGCTCGGCTCTTTAAAGGCGCGGGAGCGAGCCGGGAGAGGCGGCTCCGCGGCCGCAGGCGCAGGCCCGGGCGGACTAGCGAGACACGCGGCGCGCCGGCCGCGGCAGCTCTGAGTCCCAACATGCGCCGGTCGGTGTGGCTGGCGCTGGCCGCGTCGCTCTTGCACGGTAAAGCCTCCGGATCTCCCATTCCTCTACTCCTCCTCCGCGGGATCCCGGGCGCATCCTGGCGGCTCCGTGCGCCCGGTGCCCGGGCCAGGTTTGGGGGCTCGCGCCAGCAAGGGACAGTGGGCGGCGCTGTCTGGGGGCTGTCCGGGGAGTGAGAGCCCCGTTCGACTGGGTTGCTTGCTTTGGGCGGCGGGGGTCCACGGGCAGGGGGCGTGGGGTGTACCCCCGCTGGCCTTCCCTGAGCAGCCCGCCGGGCTCTCCTCTCCTTAAGTGTCTCTGCAAGGCGAGTTCCAGAGGAAGCTCTACAAGGAGCTGGTCAAGAACTACAACCCCTTGGAGAGGCCCGTGGCCAACGACTCACAGCCGCTCACTGTCTACTTCTCCCTGAGCCTCCTGCAGATCATGGACGTGGTGAGTCCCGGCTCGGCTCCTGGGCTGCCCTCTCCCCGCCATGGGCTCTGAGAGAGGTCGCGTAAGCATCAGGCGGCCAAGCGGAGTAGCTTGGCTGGGACACGCTCGCTGGCTCATGGCTAGGCGGGCCCGCGCTCTGCCCCCGACCTGGGCCTGCCCTCTGCTTCCTACTTCAGTTTTCCCCTCTGTTGCGTGCCTCAGTTTCCCCATCCACCGAGGAGGAACCCCGTGAAGCATGTTCCACTGCCTCAGCCACCTGTGCATGGGTACTTCAGTCCCATCTACCCTTCAGCTTAGAAACTCAGGATGAAAGTATACCCATCCTGAGCCAGAATCAGCAAGAATAGGGTCCAAATGATCACATTTTCGTTTCCCTTATGTTGTAAGTGTTAGCATGCAGTCCGTGCCAGTTTAGCCATCTCTAGACTTTGCTGCCTCCTGAGGTAGGTATGCAGTTTCTTCTGGTAGGGGCTTGGCCTTGGGCTCTGCAGCTGGTTAATCTGTCCAGATTTATGGCCAACTGTGAGCATTTACACACCCCTTGCCCCAAGACCAATAATGGACTTTCCCCCCCTCTTACTGATGAGAGTAGTGCTGGTAGTCCAGCTCTGAGTCCACACCCGAGATACACTTGTCTGTTCCTTCAGTGAGCTGCTCTCAGCCCCAATGGGGTTCTTTCTTTATGGAGCACTTTATTAGTGCTCACTTCAGTTGACAAATCTGTATGATATGTGCAATTTCTTTTTCTTTTGCTCTTCTAGACTGCACTCAAGGTTCAGTTTTCATGGTCATATCCTTCATACGATACAAATATTTTACAAAAGTGTTTCATTCATTATAAATGGGTTTCTGTGTGGAGTCTGTGCAAGGCATTAGATTTGGTTCCCGGCTAGGAAGGAAAGAGGTGTGTGAATGTCCTCAGTTCCATGCGGAAAGTGCTAAGAGCCACCAGAGAGGTTCAGATAAGTGGTGTAAGAAGACATGTGATATTTCATAATCTTACAAATAAAGAGTACCCACACTACTGCACTGATGTGTGTTGCATCACTTAACCTAGTTAGAATTGCCGTGATGAATGGCTTCCTCTCCCATACTACACCTGTGTTAAATGTGTACTTTCTTCTACAGACTGAACTATGCTTTAAAATATTCAACGTATATGTGATAACATGGTCATCATGAAAGGAGGGCTGTAAAGAAAGACAAGTGTCATCATACAGGTTACGAAAGAGCAAAAATTGCTGTTTACAGAGCTTGGATTACAGGAGAGGGGAAAGGATGGAGAGTTGGGAGTTAGAGGAAGAGAAGCTGAAAAAGAATACTCTAGCATTGAATGAAGCCAGGTCAGATAAATGCAAATGCAGATGCTTTGGGAGGGGCACAAGCCTCTGAGTGTCTGGAGAGGCAAGTACTTTACAGAGCAACTTCTCTGTTACTTCAAAAGGTTCACGATTTGTACTTGGGAGCCTTGATGGGTTCTGGTTCTGACAGTTTCTGGATGGTTGCTATTAGGTAAGTTTTGTGAGCGATTTGAGTCTGTACTATGCTGTTAATGAAATAGCATGATGACCTTTCATTGGTAACTGTGATGAGCTAAAGATGTGAAGGCACGTTGAGAGACCACAAAGCTAGCACATGACTGTAGTAACTTTCATTAAAACATACCAAATCAAACAACACTCCTCACCCTATCCCCTACACACATGATAGAGGACCAGTCAACACACCCCACAGTTGGTGCATGATAGGGTGGGAGGGTGAAACCCACGTCCCACTATCCCATTTGCCCAGGACTGGCTCCAGACAGCACGATTTTCTCACCATGGGTATGCTCCACAGCTGCTTCTCTTGAGTAGTCCTTGTGCTGGCTGGATGTTATGTCAAGTTATGGTGGCTACTTAGCCAAGGAGTAGGAACAGTGAGCAAGTGAAGCTGTCCTCCTAAGGCTGGCTGTCTCTTTTGGAGAGGAGTCCACTCACTGAGTAGACGCAAGCTTCTTTTTGAGTGTTTTACCTCTTAAAGAGACCCTTAAGGAATCAGATTATATAAGGGATTTGGGAGTCTTAGGAGAGGTTTAGGCATATGCTTGAGTTACACAATGTGACAAACAAATAATAAAACACAAACTTGTATCAAGTTAGGAAATTTTTAAAAAGTAACAAAAATCATGACTACTGGGTATCATCATCATTACAGTATTAGAGAAACACATGTGAAGACAGCCATTAGCAGTGTGAGGTCATGGGAAGGTGAGAGGGGTAAAAGCCTTGATCTCTCCTTGGCTGTCCAGCTATGAACCCATTGAACTTCCTAGGCAGGCAATGCTGCAAGCTTATGGTGTGGCCTTGAGTAGATTTCTTTACCTCTTTAAGCCCTGTTTCTTCATGTGTATAATGAGAATAGTAATACCTACTTCACTGGGTTTCAAGAGGATTAAATAAGAAAAAGTGCTTTATGTAACACGAGTGATTCATTGAAGGTTTGCTCAATCTTAATTATGTATAGCTACTCAACTCAGAGGTTGGGAAGTTGATGCCTAGAAAGGTGTGGTCACTTGCCCAAAGTTCCTCATTGGTTAGAGGCAGGGTTGCAAGGAAAATCTACATCTGACTTGTAAGTTATTTGCATCTCTTGCTTTCTTTAGAATTAGTAACTACTTTTGCAGAACAGTTAACTTAATTTATTTAAACTGGCTGAACTGTAATGATGGAGTGTGACTATCCTGAGATCCTAGGTGAAAGGGAAGTCTCTATAGCAGAAATAATGAAATATGCAAACATTTATATTCCAGTTGGAGTTGACTCTGCCTGGTTTTGAAGCAGAGCCAGGGCTTTCCAGCTGGAATTTTAGTACCCTGGACAGAGACACAGTGGCTCTCATAAGGGATTCATGCGACAGTCTTGACTGGTGCAGGATTCTCTTTATAAATTTGGTGACAAGGGTCATTTACACACTCTGACTGGGCTGTTCTAGAGACCATTATCCCTCCTCCCAAGTCTTGTTATTGTTCCCCTTTTACCAGCAGAGATTTCCTGGCTGGAGTGATAGGGAGTTGGCATATGATGCTGCATATTTTATTTTCATGAAAGATCATTCTTCTTTCACCAATTTATTCCACATATATTTACTGAGCTTGTTTTGTGAACTTTGCTTGAGTCAGGAGATTCATAAATGAGTAAGTTATGGTTTCTACTTTTAAAACTCCTCACAGTCTGGCTAGGGAGACTGACATGGAGATCCAAGACTATGACATGTGTAATTTAACATACATGCCTATACAAAGTGCTACAAATACACATAGAGAAAACATTTATTTCCAGC
Source organism: Paguma larvata (assembly GCA_030068075.1). Lineage (NCBI taxonomy): Eukaryota > Metazoa > Chordata > Mammalia > Carnivora > Viverridae > Paguma > Paguma larvata. Next base: position 120,174,916 of record CM057827.1, on the reverse strand, counting down.
TAGCATGGCTGGGAATGGTTTCAAAGCGGAGGTAGTTAGATTTCTAAAATTGAGTAGGAATTTGCCAGTTAGAGAAAGTAAGAGAGACTTTCCAGGTGATGGAAGCAGAGTAAGGAGAGAAAGGGTTTGGCGGAGGGCAGCATGCCTTCAGCAAAGCGAGTTCTATGAAGCACTGGCTCCTGGTTAATTTTGGCTACAAGTTTTAATGCAAGACTTCTTAGAATAGTGAATGTCCTTATGTTTGTTTGTTTTTTTAACGTTTATTTCTTTTTGAGAGAAAGAGACAGAGTGTGAGCGGGAGAGGGAAACACAGAATCTGAAGCAGGCTCCAGGCTCTGAGCTGTCAGCACAGAGCTCGACACAGGGCTTGAACTCACAAGCAGTGAGATTATGACCTGAGCCGAAGTCAGGTGCTTAACCGACTGAGCCACCCAGGCACCCCTGAATGTCCTTATGTTTATTGAGAATTTCTAAAAGAGGGATATAGAATTCACCAAACTACTAATTTTTCTTTACAGATTCTTTTGTAAGAACTACATTCTAGAAACACACCTTACAGGGTGAAGGATAGGATTATTTTTTGTTAGGAATTATGAATTGAGTTCAGAGACAGGAGGGGAATAGAGTGTAACATATCGTGTATGCTTTGCAGAGTTGAGATTTTGCCCTAGTCTGGGTATCAGAGGGCATGAGGAGGCAGTGTGCCAGGGGATTTGTGAAGCTGCAAGATTAGCTTGCCATAGCATATTTTCCTAGAAATGGAAACAATCCAAACTGTGATTTGTATTAAATCCAACAAGTATAAATTATAGATTAGAATGAAAAGAAGATGCATATATTTTAAAGACAAAGCATCTGTTTTCAAAGGGATTGTTTTACCTGCTGTGGTCTGTTCTAGCTATTCAATAGGCTCCTTGGTGAAGTGCTAGGTGTAGAGTGGGAAGGTGTGGTGGATTTTTAAGCAAAGGAGGGATGTAACCAGACCTGTGTTTATTTAGATAAAGGATGTTGAGAGTTGTATGTGTGTGGGATGGCTTGGAGAGGAAAAGTGTACGCAAGGGCTGAAGAGTTCAAAACTTTCCACATTGTGGGAAAGTGAGAAGTGGACAGAATCCAGAGACACTTTGGATAGCCAATCTGTGATGTATAACTGTTTACGTAAACTTCATGTAGCCACATAAATAAATTTGTTACGTAAAAGTGCCTAAGTTATTCCTAAATGGATACTCTGACTCATGGCGTTTATTAATTTACTTCGTGGGCTTGTAACTGGGCTGCGAATGAGATAAGACACCAGAAATCATTTTGAAGTGTTGCAAACGCAGGGTTCTAAACCGCCAAAAGTTTCCATAATATTTCTCCTTTATTTGTGCCATTTAGTCATTCACCTGTACGCATACATCTTAAAGCCATTCTAAGTGTTGATTTCCATAAAATAAATGTGCACAGTTATGAAAGCCTGTCCAGAAGGCAAGATATTTAAAATGAATAATGTGAATCAACACATAATTATACACAATGTAAAGCACATAATTATGCACAAATGATTTTCGGTGTTTTATAGATTTTACTTTTAGATTCAGCCTTTTAGAAACGTTAGTCACAAGACATGCATTTGCAGTTTGCTACTACCAGCGGCAGGCACGGTTGTGGAGCCCAATATCCCAAGGGCTCGTGTGTTACCTTGACACATCCCTATGGGGTCCTTTGCTTTTGTCAGACTTAGGATTTTGCATCCTCTAGCCACTATTTAAAATGCTGTAACTCTAACTTAACATTATCAAATATTAATTGTAAAAATTGTACCTCTTCAACATCATCTATGAAGAAACCCCAAGGTACAAGGAAGTATCCTAAAAATGTTTGTATACATGATATTTCTAAAAACTACAAGTGTAATACATATTTTCTACAGGAAACAAACAAACAAAAATCCCCAAGGGGGAAAATCATCACCCAAATCACCATTACTCAAGCCATTCTGGTGTAGTTCATGGTCTCTTTTCTTTGTGTTTATAGAATGTGTATAGAAATATTTAAAAATTAAAAGTGTAGGGATTCCTAGGTAATTCATTTGGTGAAGCATCAGACTCTCAATTTTAGCTCATGTCATGATCTCGTGGTTCATGAGTTCAAGCTCCATATCAGGCTTGGTGCTGGGGATGCAGTCTGCTTAAGATAACCTCTCTCCCTCTGTCCCTCTGCCACTCCCCTTCTCATGCATGTACTGCAGACATGCTCTCTCTCTCTGTCAAAAACTGGTGGTGCTCATGGGTGACTCAGTTGATTAAGTATCTGATTCTTCCCCTCCCCCTTGTCAAAAATAAATAAACTTAAAAAAAGTGTATAACCCCATTATAGCACCTTAAACCATATTAGCAGGCATTAATTTTTAAGTGATGCAAAGAAACCCCGGGGTCCTCCAGCTTCTCTGCCACATTAACTCCTCCCCCCAAATATGCCACTTTTTTAAAAAATAAAATCGAATTTATTTTCCACTATCCTGCATTTCTCATCATTAGTACATGTTCAGTCTCTGTCCCTCTTTTTATTTTAGAAATTGTTTTAAAAGTATATATTGAAATGATTCATGCTGTTACTTTTAAGTTACACGAAGTGATTCATGATGTTGTTTCTAAGCCTGGTTGCCTTTTTATTTTGTCCCAGTGAATATGAAGAATTGTAGATATAATTTGAGGGTCTTATGGATACTGTCCTTGTCTACTTGCATGTTTGTTTCTGGCCAACATCTGGGTCATGGCACAAGCACAAGCACAAACTGCCTTAATCCAGTTAGTCATTGAGAAGATGAGGGCCTGGGCTTCCATCCTTCTAAGATCTGCTCTGCTTTTGATTTTTGCTTATACATACCTGGATGTAAATATAGAGAAATTTCCAGAGCCTTCTCTCTTTTCAGTGTGCCTTGAAGTCCTGTTTTGTTCCCCTAGCTCTCAAGTCCATCAAGATCTGCTTAATTTTTTGGTCTCTTAGGCATTGTACTAGGAATCATCGAATGGTTCCCAAAAGGTGCCCCAAACTCTGTTATCTACTCAGGGCTTCCCTCTCCTTCTGGATCTTGATGCTGCAATTTCTCATTGCTGTATTAAGTTCCCTGGTGTTTTTATGCATATGATCATTGCATTTTCCACCCTTTCTAATTGGTCTAACTGGAGGATTCATGAGAACCACTTGTTCATCATTGATGGTAGCAGAATTGAAATTCTAAATTAAGGCATGTTTACAATGTACCTTTATAATTGATCAAGATTTATTATGGTAGAGATTTTATCCCTTTCAAACCTCTTTACGGCTTTGGGACATAAATAAACGTACAAATGCTTTAGCTTTTTAGACTGAGGATTGTGGGCACTTTTACTAAAGGAATCTTTCTTGTAAATGTTGCTTTTCAGGTCTACCACTGAAGGTATTCCCCAGAGGGTTCAGTTTTCTCAGAGTTCCTGATTCATCCCTGACATGCTGTTAAAGGAAGAGAAATAGTCTTGTTATGGAGGGATGCCAACCAAAATCTCTGTTCTCTTATTGATTTATTAGGATTAGGTAGTGTTTTACTCCTCAGAGAAGAGGAGAGTAACTTGGAACCTTCTAATAGCAATTCCCATGGCATTTATTTCGGTAATTTATTGACAGTCAACATCAGCTATAAATCATTTTAACAAAAACCAAAAACAAACCACTCCCCCAAACCAAAACTATTGTGAAATAGTGGGTCTGTGTGCCTGTTTATGTGTATATAAACACACACAAACACACACCACACACCCCTCTTATTCTTATCTCTCCTTGTTGAATATTTTCTTTTGATAGCTCTAAATGAGATACCATATAGTAGGCTTAAGTTTCCATGAAAACAAAAGCCACAAATTACAGAAAAAGCTAAGGAACCACAGCTCCCAGACTGCCAAAATAATGAATAAAACTAACTTGAGATTAAATAAGGAATTGTACAAAAGCCTACATTCTGGGTTAAAAGTCGCTGAAGGAGAATGGGCTGAGGGAAAGTGTTGGATGTGTGCCTGACTCCAGGCCCCAAGTCAGGTAGTAGATGAAGGAGCTGATCTGTCCCGGTGACAGGTGAAAGTTGGTAAAGTGGGGAGGGAATTGTAACTGTCATAGTTAACAAATGTCATCTCTGTGAGATCATTCTCAAAGTGGGGAACTTACTCTCAGATCATTGTAAAGATTCCTGACTCGGGGTAAAAGAGGTAGTGTCTATATTCCAGGGAGAAGGCATATCGATAAAGTAAGAAAATTGGGTTTATTTCCCACTGAAAAAATATTAGCATGACACTGAGCACCACGGTTTAGATTTGCCCTTCTCTGGAAATTTATACAGGTGGAATGATACAAGCACATAGTATGTTTTCTTTTGGGTCTGGTTACTTTTGTTCAATTTTATTTTTGTGACAGTACATTCAAGTTGTTGCCTGTTGTAGTTTATTCATCCTTATTGTATGAATATAACATTTGTTATTCTGTTGATGGTTATTTGGATTCCAGCTTTTGTCTACTAAGAACTCTCCATGAATATTCTTACTGTGCATGTCTTTTGATGCACGTGTGTATGCATTTCTGCCTATCACCTGCATATATGTATAGAAGTAGACTCTCTAAGTCGTAAAGTGACCATATCTTTAAGTTTTCCAAACAAATCCAGATAATTTTATTTATTTATTTTTAAATGTTTATTTTATTTATTTTGAGAGAGAGACACAGAGAAAGAGAGCAGGGAGGGGCAGAGAGAAAGAGAGAATCCCAAGCAGGCTCCATGCTGTCAAGTGCAGAGCCTTATGCAGGGCTTGAACTCATGAACTGTGAGATCATGACCGGAGCTGAAATCATGAGCTGGCTGCTTAACCCACTGGGCCACCTGGATGCTCACAAATGATTAAAAGAATGGTTATATACAAATTAACATGCTCACCAGCAGTGTATGGAAAATTCTTGTTGCTCTACATACTCGCCAATCCTTGGTATTTTCAGTCTTTTCCATCATTCTGGTGGGTGGGGAGTAATACTTCTATGTGATTTTATTATATATTTATTTACTTACATGTTTATTTATTTATTCTGAGAGAGAGAGAAAGAGAGAGAGAGAGAATAAGTGGGGGAGGGGCAGAGAGAGGGGGAGAGAGAGAATCCTAAGCAGGCTCAGTAGGACTCAACACCGTGAACCTTGAGATAATGACTGGAGGTGAGATCAAGGGTCTGATCCTTAACCAACTGAGCCACCTAGGCCCCCTTCTTTGTGATTTTAGTTTATTTTTGAGAGAGAGAGAGAAAGAGAGAGAGAGAGAGAGAGGGGGGAGGGGTAGAGAGAGTGGGAGAGAGAATCCCAAGCAGGTTCCTCAATGTCCTTGCAGAGCCGAATGTGGGGCTCCAGCTCACAAACCAAGAGATCATGGCCTGAGGAGAAATCAAGAGTCAGCCGCTTAACAGACTGAGTCACCCAGGTGCCCCTTCTTCTTTGTGATTTTAATTAGCAGTTCCCAGATTGCCAGTGAAGTCAAGACATTTTCATTTCTTAACTTACATCTCGTTTTTTTGTTTGTTTGTTTGTTTGTTTGAAAAGCATCTATTCATGTCTCTTCCCTGTTTTTATCTTGTTTTCTTTTGTTTGTTTTGTGTTGTTTTTCCTTATCGATTTATCTGAGTTTTTCTATGTTATGGATATGAACCCTTAGGCACTTACATGCTTTTTCAAATATTCCCTCAGACTCTTGGCTTGTACATTTGCTCTTTTAATGTTTGTTCTTTCTGTCTTTTGTAAATCTTTAATTGAGGTATAATATACTTCTAGAGAGATGGTATCTTGATGAATAGCAATTCTTCATTATAATGTGACCCAACTCATGAAACATTTTTTTCTATGTTTAATGCTTATTATGTCCTATTTAAAAACTCTTTCTTTTTTCTCAATATCATGAAGATGTTTTCCCTTAGAGGCTTTTTGTTGTTGTTTTACCTTTCATATTTTATGTACTATATCTACCTAGAATGTATTTTTAATTTAGTATAGTTTATTTTTTTAATGTTTATTTTTTTTTGAGAGAGAGAGAGAGAGAGAGCACGAGCAGGGAACTGGCAGAGAGAGAGGAAGACAGAATCCCAAGCAGAGTCTGCACTGTCAGTGCAGAGCCCAGTGCGGGGCTCCATCCCATGATCCATGAGATCATGACCTGAGCCAAAATCAAGACTCAGATGCTTAATTGACTGAGATGCCCAGGTGCCTCTTAATTTAGTATAGTTTAAAGGATATCACTTTTAAAGAGTTTCGTGGAAATCTCGATTGATGATTATTTTGTTTTTGAAAGATAATTAGAGTTGTTAGTGTTATTGCTGTGTGATTGCTGGACTATATCACACTTGAACATTGTGTTATCCACTGTGTCTGCCTTCAGATAGATGTTTCAGTTATTTAATGTGTATATTATATGGAGAATATGTATAGGCTGTGACATTTTCAAGTATTTAAACATGTTGATATGATATACAACAGTTACAGAGCCAACAGTAAAAGATTTATAAGAAGCTCTAGCCCCTAACCCCACATTTCCCATTGCTGTCCATTTCCCAGACCTCTGGTGGCCTCTGTTTCTGGTTATGACTCCTGTTTTAATACTCTATTTATTGTTCCTTGATTGGTCAACTTTATCCGTTTGCTATTGATTTCTCGTTATGACAGGATATGAACTTGGGTCACTCACCACAGCTCCCCCCTTCTCTCATACCACTGTCGTCACTTTCACTGATGACTTTTATACCTTCAAAAGACAGTTCTTAAGAATTTTTGTCATTTCTGTTGTCCATAATTGGGTTTCCCTCTCTGTAAGGACTCCAGTTCTGTACCTATTTTTCTATAACTCCTTCTGTCTCCATGTTGATAATCTTTACATTCTCTCTTGTAATCACATTTAATTTCTCTGTAATTTGATTCTATTGTTTGATTCTATTTTTTTAAAGCAGTCTTTATGATTCTGTCACAATGTAAACTGTATTCTCTGCAAAGCCATTTTTCTGAGCTTGTACTTCCTTCTGTATGGGTCCAGTGCTGTGACTTCTGTGCCATTCGGTGGGGTGGAGTGTATCTGTTGTCTACTGATCCTGGTGTCAAATTCAAATGTGTTTTTTTTAAATGTTTTATTATTTATTTTTTTATTTTTTTTTACTTTTATTTTTGAGAGAGAGAGAGAGAGAGTGCAAGCAGAGGAGGGGCAGAGAGAGAGGGAGACACAGAATCCAAAGCAGGCTTCAGGCTCTGAGCTGTCAGCTCAGAGCTGGATGTGGGGCTTGAATTCATGAACCACGATATCGTGACCTGAGCCGAAATCAGATGCTTGACCAACTGAGCCACCCTGGTGCCCTTGTTCTTCTTTTTTTATACTCTTCATCAAATCGTATCATACCTTTCTTTTTCCAAGTCTCTAGTCATGTTGTTTATTCTGTGGATCCTCCTTTTTGTTATTCTCTCTTCATTATGCAGTTGATCACCTTTCTCAGAGGATATCAGTTGAGGGTTATTGTTCATTTCTTTATTTGTTTAGTTTATTTGTTTTAAACTGAATAATATTATTTCCTCTAAGGTAATTTATTCCTTTTCTTTTAATTTTACTCATTTACTTATTTGCCTTTCTGTTTATTTTTACTATTTGTTTGGCAAGCTTTCCTAAAATGACTTCTGATTCTTAGAATTCTTTTTGTATTTTAAAATTAGGGAAGAGAAGCATCGGTGCAAGTGCTATATTTGAGTGTAGGATTTCATGTCTGTCAGCTCTAGTTTTAGGGCCTGAGTGAGACTGTTACAATTTTTGAGGCCTCTAAATGCCAAGGGACTGGATGCTTTGCCTCAAAAGCATCTCTCATCACATTAGTTTCTTTATTCTCAAATTCATTGCTATCCAGTAGAAGTATACTGTCAGCTACAGATGTAGTTTTAGAGTTTCTAGTGGCCACACTTAAAAAGATATAGGTGAAGTTAATTTTAATAAGGTATTTTACTTAATCCACTATATCGAAATTATTAGCATTTCAACACATAGCAAATGCAGAAACATTGTTAATGAGATGGTTTACACTTCTGGGGAAGGGCAGAGCCGAGTCTTAGAAATCACGTGTGTATGTTACACTCAGCACATCTCAGTGGTCGTCACGTACCAAGGACTCAGTATCCACATTTTGCTGGCGGCTACCATATTAGACTCTACAGCTCTAACCAATCCACTTTTTTGAGTTTTGACTGGAGTGAGAAGAAACCCTGGCTGATGGTTATTCTAGGAGGGAACTGGCAGCTCTCTTTTCCAGAGCTCTCTGTCATTCACCTGTGTCAGCTCCACTCCATCCGCGCTGCCTCCTTCAGTTCACTTCTGAACACAGTGAGGTTCCACTCAGCAAAACTGCTCCTCCCACCCTGCAGTCCCCTCTCCAGTATTTAGCCGTGGCTATCTCACTCTACCTTTGTAATCACCAAGCCTCCATGTACATGCTGTCTTCTTGTAATGTATTGAAATATCTTTATGATTCCATTTATTATTTCATTCCCATTCTTTTTGTTTTGGGGTGTTCATACCACTTTACTCCTTTAGTTTAATTCCAGTGGTCTTAGAGGGAAAGGGGAAATAAATGGGTATGTCTAAGCTGGGTATGTTTTTGAACTGGAAACTTACAGGGTATTCTTATCAGCAACTTAGAAAATGGCATAAATATGTTGTTTTGTGTTTTCAATCCATTGTTTGATTCACACGTCCATGTTGATACTTCTGTAATACATTTTAATATTTATAATGAATACTTTAAACTGTGCAAAACACTTGGGTCCAGTTGTTTCTGTCATTTTCTTAGATCAGTGCAGTTCCTTGGAATGCTGTATGACCATGTCCTTCAGATGGCTTTCTGTGACCTGTTGAATATATGCTTAAAAGGTATTGTCTAAAAAATACAAGTAGAAGTTATAACTTCCTGTTACTTGGCAACACCTTTGAATTTACCAAAAATGAGATAATAAGCATTTTCACATACTTCTTACATGTACAATTTATTTAAATGTAAATAAATGTTTTGAAGTAGTCACTGTAGAAAGTGATGCATTTACTTTAAGGAACTACTATATTATCGAATATTTTTGGACTCCTTTTAGGATTAAAGCACTATTATATGAAAATTTTCAGTAGGGAGTTTTTAGTTTTGGGATGAGTTAGTTTATGAGGAATGACAGGATATACCTCAAAGTGGGGTCTCATGATGAAGATTTGTAGCTCCTAAATGAGATGGAGATGGATTTTCTGTTATCTTTCTTTTGGATGCTTATAATCTGATACTGAAGAAAAATCAAAATAAGGTTCCCCAAAGTGTCCTAAGCAACTCAAAATTTTTCTATACTAACTATTTTAAAAGACAGCCTGTAATGAGGTAATGAATTTTTGATATGTAAACTTGAAAAATCTTTAGTTTATATTCACAGCTTATATATTAAATGAAATGTTTTGTGGGTTTTAAAAATTAATTGGCCAAAGCATTTTTTAAAAGTTTTTATTTATATTCCAGTTAGTTAACATACAATGTTAATACTTGTAGGTATACAATATAGTGATTCAACAATTCCATATAACACCCAGTGCTCATCATAAGTACACTCCTTAATCCCTACCACCTACTTAACCTATCCCCCAATCCACCTCCCCTCTGGTAACCCTTGGTTTTTTCTCTATAGTTAAGAGTTTGTTTCTTGGTTTCTCTCTCTCTCTCTTTTTCCTTTGTTAATTTGTTTTGTATCTTAGATTCCACATATGAATAGAATCATATGGTATTTGACTTTGATTGATTTCATTCACCATAATACTCTCTAGCTTCATCTACATTATCATAAATGGCAAGATTTCATTTTTTATGGCTGAATAATATTCCATTGTATGTATGGATATTTCCATAATATGGCTATTGTAAATAGTGCTGTTGTAAACATTAGGGTGCATGTATCCCTTTGAATGAGTATTTTTGTATCCTTTGGGTAAATATCTAGTAGTGCAATTGCTGGATCAAAGGTAGTTCTATTTTTAACTTTTTGAGGAGCCTGTATATTGTTTTCCAGAGTGGCTGCTGCATCAGTTTGCATTCCCACCAACAGTACAAGAAAGTTCCCTTTCTCCTCATCCTTGCTAACACCTGATGCTTCTTTCTTATATTCTTGAGTTTGCTATTCTGAATGATAATGAGGTGATATCTCATTGTAGTTTTGATTTGCATTTCCCTGATGACCAGTGATGTTGAGCATCTTTTCATGTGTCTGTTGGTCATCTGGATGTCTTCTTTGGAAAAAGGTCTATTCATGTCTTCTGCCCATTTTTTAATTGGATTATGTTTCTTGGGTTTCACTTCCTTATGTATTTTGGACACTAACCCTTTATCAGGTATGTCATTTGCAAATGCCTTCTTCTTTTTTTAATATAATTTATTGTCAACTTGGCTTCCATGTAACCCCAGTACTCATCCCAACAAGTGCCCTCCTCAGTGCCCATCACCGACTTCTATTCTGTTGGTTGCCTTTCAGTTTTGTTTGTTCCTTTGCTCTGCAAACAGTTTTATTTTGATGAATTCCCAATAGTTTATTTTTGCTTTTCTTTTTCTTGCCTCTAGAGACATATCTAGTAAGAAGTTGCTCTGACGAGGTCAACAGGTTGCTGCCTGTGTTCTCCACTAGGATTTTGATAATTTCCTATCTCACATTTAGGTTTTTTCATCCATTTTGAATTTATTTTTCTGTATGGTATAAGAAAGTGGTCCAATTTAATGATTATGCGTGTCACTGTCCAGTTTTCTCAACACCGTTTTTTGAAGAGACTTTTTTCCCATTGGATATTTTTTCCTGTTTTGTCGAAGATTAATTGACCATATAATCATGGGTTTATTTTTGGGTTTTCTATTCTGTTCCATTGATCGATGTGTCTGTTTTTATGAATTGGCCAAAGCTTTAAAAATACTTAGTAAAATTCTCAACATTTAAAAACTTCTTTAAGAGGTTTTCTTTTTAAAAGTAAAATGTTAGTCTTAGATTTTTCATTAAATGTTATAATTATACTCAGCAAATTGTTCCTGAATCACTTATGAGAATATTTTATATTTGCCTCAAATCTCTGTAGATTGAGGATCAATACAATTTTGATTGATGAAAACTAAAGAATAACAGATATATTGATTAAAAATGGACAAAGTCCTTAGAATCTTGATATTTGTGTACATTCATGTATTTCAGGTTATTTTTTCAGGGGCACATCCTAGAGGCAATTGGAAGTCGGGAGATACTTTTTCTTTAAGTTAGGTAAAGAGCAGGCCATGTAGATAGCTGAAGCAGGAGAATTTCTCTAAATTTGGTTTTGAGGCTCCCTTCTTTATATCAGTAGTTGAGTTTTATTGTTCCAGAATACTGCATCAAGGGCTTTTTTCTCAAAGTTGTTAGGCCAGGGAGTGTATGTACTGACTTAGGGTCCCAGGAATGAGAGAGAATTTTAAAGCAGCTTTCTGTAAGTTGGAGCAGAACTGGAATATGGTCCACATCCCCAGGGAGTTTCTTCTTAGCTTACTTCCCTCAGAGGGAGTGAGGACAGTTGGACCCTTCATCTTCTTCCCATGTATGGAGCAATTAATGTAACAGGCATGGCCTTGGACAACCCTTTGTCAGTAACCATTGGGTGTGTATTAAAACAGCAGCATACAGATGACACCTTCATTTTTTATGACAGATAAAATTATGGGCAGTGGATTACATGAAAAAATTGAAAGGGAATATTCATGACAGCAAATCTGTTTCCTTTCCAGTAGTGATTTGCACTGGTGGGAAGCAGCTGGTCACTGAAGTCCCTTCACAAACCATCTTTCTTCTGGCTTCCTGCATTTTTTCAAATGTCACTTTAAAAGCACACCAGATTAGGGGGAAATGCTTATAAAGTGCTTGAAACTTAGTCTCACACAGAGAAAATGAATAGCAAAATGGAATACATGGTATAGCTTTGTGTAGATGGGAAAGATTGCACTGATTTAAGAAATCTATTCTTTTGAAGGGAAATGACTGTCTTTCTAATATTATCATTGTATCTGCTGGAAAATCTGGAAAGGGATGTGGGTATGTGGGTATGACCTAAGGTGGGTAGGATTCAGGGTCTGATTCCCCTACGTATAGATAGCTTTGATGGTTTGACTTCGGGTATATATATCTCAATGTCTGTATTTGAAAAGAGTTTTAAAATGTCATCATCTGTATGTATATAACTTTAAAGTTTCAAACACTATCACATACCTTATTTTTGTCTCTTCAGTAATCATGCAAACTACGTGTTGTCTTATATTATCACGATAATTCTTGTTTACGCAGAGAAAATTTGGGGTTTGAATCTAGGTCTTCTTCATATTTTTTATTTGGGGATTTTTAAATAATATATTATGCAGTATTGAATATTTTTAAATAGGTGATCAATGAGATTTTATTATTTTGAATTATTCTGGAGGGGTATTTGATATGTTTTATATCATTGCAGTAATTGTTTCTAAATGCTCAAATTGTCGAGTTACTTCCTGTGTCTTTTTGGCATGGTTTCTGTGACCATAGATATTTTATCTGTTTTTAGCACAAAATAAAATGAGGTGTCCCAAGCTTATTGTGTATCTCCCACTCCAGACCTAGATCCCCTTTTATCAAGAAGCCTGTCAGTGGGAAATTGTGTTTGGAAATAACTTATTGACAGTAGGAAATAGAATAAATTCTGACTTGAGTCTACTATATATCTCAGAAAGAGATAACTGAGCAAGTGGGAAGTAATAAAGAAATAGTTTAAAGAAAAAAAATAACTTCTAGAGTTCAAGGAAAACATGAAAACTTAGATGAAAAAGACACACTGAGTACTTCAGTTTTAACATACGAAGTGAAGAAAAAGAAAATCTTTAATTCATCCAGAACAGACAAAAAATCATTTTGCCAAAGGATGATTGCCAAAATGACATCTGTCATCTTAGGAGGAAACCTGGAATTTGAGAAGATAGTGGGCTATAATGTCAAAGCTTAGATGAGAAACTGTTTATTATCCCCCAAAACTCTACAAAGTCAAGTAGAAAAGCAAAAAAAAAAAAAGTTTCAAATATGCAAAGATTTAAGGTTTTATCACCAACAAATTATCTAAAAGAATTGCTATCCAGTGCATTCTAATTATGCAAAAACAAACAAACAAACCCTAACCAAACCTTTATAGGTGGGGTATAAGAAACACAAGTATCAGAGATCAGAAAAAATCTCATTAAGCCTAATTAAAGTGTCAGGCAACAGCAATCCCTGAAATGTTAATAGCAGTCAGTAACCCAGATCTCTCTTTTGCTCTCTCGATGTATATATAAATGAAAATAATGTTTTCAAAAATTTTAAATAAGCACTCTAAGAAAATTATAAAATTTTCAAACTGTGAAGGGGAAAAAATGAAGCAAATAAACTTGAATATTCCGGTAATATATGCAAATGGTTTCAAGAAACGCAGCAAAAAACAATGTGGGAAAAATAGCAACACATTACGATGACAGAAACAATCCCAATCTTATCCATTGAAATGGGTAGATGTACCTTTAAAAACAGGAAGCCCGGATTCATTTTTAAAACTTCCAGCTGGGTACCACTTTCAAATTAATTTCAAATTAATTGAAGTAATCAAATTATGCCACTTTTAAATCAAAACTACTCAGGTATAAGTAGATAAACATATATAGATAAATATTAAGTGGGAAAATGCTGCAACAGGGAGATATTAACAGTGGACTCACTATTGTATCTTCCCCTATTGGAGGCTCACTGTGATGGTTAATTTTTTGTGTCAACTTGACTGGGTAAGGGATGCTTAGATAGCTGGTAAAACATTATTTCTAGGGGTGTATATGAGGGTGTTTCTGGACGAGATTAGCATTTGAATTTATAGACTAAGTAAGGAATATCACTTTCATCTATGCTGCTAGGCATCAACCCAGCCATCATTGAGGGCCCTAATGAAACAAAGAGGCAGATAAAGGGTGATTTTTTTCTCCATATTTAAACTGGGATGTCCACCTTCTGCCCATGGACATCAGTGCTCTTGGTTCATGGGTTTTCCAGCTTCAGAGTTCTGGAAGGGCTTATACCATTGACCCCCTAGTTCTTGGGCTTTTGCACTCAGAATCAGACTGAAATACACGAGCAGCTTTCTTGGGTTCTCCAGCTTGCAGACAGCAGGTCATGGGACATTTTGGCTTTTGTAATTGTGTAAGCCAATTCCTATAATTAATTTCATATGTGTGTGTATGTGTGTGTGTGTGTGTGTGTGTGTGTGCGTGCGTGTGCACGTGCATGTGTGTATATATATATATATGTGCGTGTGCATATACATATATACGTATATATGTATATCCTATAGTTTCTGTTTTTTAGGTGAACACTGACTAATGTACTCACCAAGGGAGGCCATCTGCAATTGACCTGGGAGGGAAGTTGGCTTCAGTAAGGTGTGAAGGCATTGAAACAGGTATCAAAGTCCAGTGGGAGGACAGAGCATACATGTCAAGGAGTGATGGCTGAGCTGTGTACCCTGAGGAGCATTGTGGGCCTTGAGGGCTCTAGATGCTCACAACGAATTATAAGATCAGAGGGATGATAGCAGTAGCTGATGTCAGTGCCTGGCTTTACATTTAGTCCTTGGTGCAGCCCTGGCAAATGTACTGCTATTCATTGTATTTTGTTAATTGGACACCAAAGTTGGTGTGAGTTCATGGTAATTGTGAAAGTGGAGCCACCATGTGCTGAGAAACTACAAATGGCTTACAAACCATTGAGAGCTCACCAGCCCCTGCATCAGGAGTCATGCAGTAGACTGCACCTACTCCATCCTTCACCCAGCCCGACCAGGAGCCAAGTCAAGGCAAGAGAGAAGGGAGGAAATTGTCCAGGCACTTACCCTGCCTGGAAAGAGCAGTCTGAGATGGTTCATGGTCTAGTTCAAATGACATTTCTATGAAGAGATTCCCTGGTCTCTTCTAGTCAGAATTAATCTTTTTCCCTTTGATGATATCAAAACACTTCACTTTTTTATAAGTTGCCTCTAGGCAGATTCAGAGAGATACACAAGATTTGAGATCATAATAAGAGAGTTTAAAACTCTCTCAGGGGTGACTGAGTGGCTCAGTCAGTTAAGTGTCCAACTCTTGATTTCGGCTCATGCCATGATCTCATGGTTGTTAGATCAAGCCCCACCTTGGGCTCCACTCTGGGCATGGAGACTGCTTAAAATTCTCTTCCCCTCTGCCCCTCCTCCCCTCCCCCAAAATCGATCAATCAGTCTGAGCTCAAACCCTCCTAAGTTGTGTGAGCTCAAGAATGCCACCAGACCTCTTGGGTCCTGTTCCTTAAAATAATAATATTTACTGTGATAATGTCACAGTAATGTTGTAGGTAGTGATACTTTTTAAAAATTTGTCTTTTTCTTAATATAATTCTTGCACATAAATTAAGCACCAAAATAGATCTCTATGGCTTATTTATATACCTGCCTCCATTTACATTTCCCAGAAGCAACTGCTTTAATTTCTTAGCTGTTTCTTTGAGATTTACATCTGTATCTCTAAATGAAATGCTTGTAAAAACCACTACCTTTTGGTTTAGAGTTATGTTCAATACCTAGGGACTTCCCAATGCTAAAGTGAAGATTTATTTCCCCAGTCTCCACCCCAAAACAGGTAATACACTTCCCATATTCTTCCCATTTTCTCTCAATGGAATTATATCATTTTTGGTTAATATACAGCATGGAATATAATTATGAAATTACTATTCACATCTGAGCCATGTAGTAGACTATGATTATATTTATTTTTTGGCATAATTTTTTATTTTCCTCAAAACTAATGCTATTATCTTTTTCCAGTTGTTGAATTTCTTGTGTAAAAATCACTATTTCATCCCTAAACGTTTTAGTAGAAGTATAAATTGTACTTCCTATGTTCAGACACATGTAGTTTTTTATTTTTCAGGTTCTTAGAGACATTATCTTTTGAAGCATTTTGTCTTCCGATTTGAAACTAAATTGGTTGTTCCCTAGGTCTGCTGCACAGCTGTCAAACTGGTATTTTCTTTTACTATTGGGTTCTGTCAACAAATCTCAGATACCAACTGGGTGTCCTACAATTCAATTCAATTCTCACCTCAACTACCCAGAGTTAGTATCAGATCTGACAAGATAAGGGCACAGAACCCAGCAAGACTGCTCTTCCTTCAGATGCCAGCCACAAGTGGGGTCTCCAGGCTATCAGCACTTCTGCCAGGGCTTTCCAAAACCCCTCAGCTGATAATTCCCTAGAACAACACACACAACTCAGGAAAATGCTATACTTGCAATTACTGTTTTGTTATAAAGGATATAAAGGAGTAGCCAAGTAAAGTAGCATGTAGGGCAAGGTCGAGGAGGGCCCTAAGCACAGAAGCTATATCATGCCACCCTCCCTGCACACCACCCATGAAGCTCTTCCAACCCTTGTTGTCTAGAATTTTTAATGAAATTCCATTTTGTAGGCATGCTTGATTAAATTATTGGCCACATTATTGAACTCGATTTCCAGCATTTCTTCCTCCTCCTCCTCGAAGGTTGAGCTGAAAATTCCAGCCCCTTAATCTCATTTAGGGTTTTTCTGATGATTAGCCTCCACCCTGAAGCCTTTTAGGGAATTCCCTGCTTTTGCCTGAAGTGCTTCATTGGCATAATGAAATCATTCTTATCATTCAGGAAATTCTAAGAATTTTTAAAACTGTAATTTCAGGAACACAGAACAAAGGTGTGTGTGTGTGTGTGTGTGTGTGTTACTATTCCACAACCATCTTTCTTTTGTTAAATATAATTTATTGTCAAATTGGTTAACACCCAGTGCTCATCCCAAGTGCCCTCCTCAATGCCTGTCACCCACTCTCCTCTCTCCCATACCCCCCATCAACCCTCAGTTTTTTCTCAATATTTAAGAGTCTCTTATGTTTTGCTTCCCTCCCTCTCTGTGACTTTTTTTTCCTCTTCCCCTCCTCCATGGTCTTCTGCTAAGTCTCTCAAAATCAACCTATGTGTGAAAACATATGGTATCTGTTTTTCTCTGCCTGACTTATTTCACTTAGCATATTACCCTCCAGTTCCATCCATGTTGCTACACATGGCCAGATTTCATTCTTTCTCATTGCCATGTAGTATTCCATTGTATATATAAACCACATCTTCTTTATCCATTCATCAGTTGATGGAAATCTTTTCATGATTTGGCTATTGTTGAAAGTGCTGCTATAAACATTGGGGTACACGTGCCCCTATGCCTCAGCACTCAGCACTCAACAGCACTATCTGTTGAGTAGATTCCTAACAGTGCCATTACTGGGTCATAGGGTAGTTCTATTTCCATTTTGTTGAGGAATCTCCACACTGTTTTCCAGAGCAGCCGCACCAGTTTGCATTCCCACCAACAGTGTAAGAGGGTGCCTGTTTCTCCACATTCTCGCCAGCGTCTATAGTTTCCTGATTTGTTAATTTTAGCCACTCTGACCAGCATGAGGTGGTATCTCAGCGTATGCCACAACTATAAAGTAGAGGATTTCTGTTGCTTATTCTCTAGTTATTTCCTTTTCAGGAACTCATGACGTCTTCCTATGTTTCTGTTCTCATTCTAATGAATGGTGACCATCAGTAGCAGTTCAGGAAAGGGCACATAGAAGAAATGCGGTCTTATATGAAGAAAAGTCTTCTGTGGCCTTTTTTTTTTTTTTCTTGTACTTGATGGATAGTTTGGCTGGGAATAAGCTAAATAATTTTTCCTCAGAATTTTGTTGTTTCTTTGTCTTCTATCTTGCAGTGTTCCAGTTTCCAAGAGCTCTATTTTGCATACTGAATGTTCCTTGTTGGTAGTGTCTGCTTCTTGTTGAAACCTGTTCTTACATTGATGCCATAGCTTCTCTTTCATCTGCAAAAATATTTTTTTAAAGTTTTGAACGTTTTCATCTGCTCCTCATATTGTCTGTTTCTTCAGAGTCTCTTTATTCTTTGCATATTTTGGTCTCTGTTTTTCATGTTAGAGGCTTTCCCATAATGAGGTGATCTTTGGTAAGAGTGCTGTTGTGTGTATCCATGAATATCTTGGTGATGGTGGTGGAGTGGATTTCACTATAGCATGGTCTGGCTGGGAAGATATTTTGTGGACCTTAGTACTTTTAGATATTTACTTTGGGGCCTTTCAGTTTGCCAAGAGAAAATATTTCTATTATGCAACCTGGACAGTATAAGCCCGACAGAGTTCTGGGAGCCAGGAAGGCACAGGGGCTAGGGAAGTCAAGTACTCTTAACCTCACGTCTGTTTTCAGTATGTTACCTCAGTTGAACCTGTGTGTCTCATACAGAGTCCAGAGAGTAAAGTTCTAATATTCTACAAGGGCAGGGAGGAGCAATTGCCAGATGTGAATGTGAGTATATTGGAGCATTTAAATGATTCCTATAAATACTTTGTTCCAGTCCTCCTGTTTTAACCCCATCTACACTTTTAGGGTTAGCCACTCCCTTTAATTTGTGAGCTGTTCTGAGTTCTGTCGTAGCCTCTGCTATGTTGACTTAGATTTGTGCTTTGCGGACTCTGAAAAGTCATCATCATCTCTTGTCCACGTGGTTCACATTCCAAGCTGTTTATGTTGTGTCTCCTTTCAAAACCTTTCATATTTGTCTTTTATTGTAAATGTGAATTTATGTCTTGACACATTTCTTTAACATTTTTTTATTTGGGAAGAAGAGGATGCATACTTATGTTCAAATTGCATTTTTAATAGGAATTTTCTGAATGTTCGTACTGAACCAGGACTATGTGCTAGAGCCCTATGAAGAACTTTGTCAAATATGAGTGCCTGAAGGGTATAAGTGAATATGTAGAATAAGGAATCCCTGAGAATTCTCTCCTCTGCAAAATCAAGAAGAAAAGTGAAAAAAATTATAAAAACAACTTCTGAAAAACTTTGGAAATTAACCAAAGGCTTGTAGAAGTCTGGAGGAACACTTATTAAAGAAAATCCACTGAATCTTGGTATGAAGAGTGAGCTTTGTAACTTTTCCTATTTCTCTCTGCATATTTCAAGCTGCCCAGGAGCCTTGAAACCTACAGTCTGCAATCAGGCTGAAATCCATCTGTTTACCAGCGCTGAAGGCAACGGAACAGGATTAGGGTTCCTTAAAAGTTTCATTGTCAAAGAATTGTCATTATTTCATCTGCCGGTGATTCTTTAGGAAACTCTGCTTTCAAGACTCTCTTTAACAGACTGGGAGCATTTGTTGAAAAAAAAAAAATTCCCTCTGACTCTCATTTCTATATTCCTTTGGTGCCATCATAATTTCTTTGTTTTTGTATGTTTTTTTTCTTTTTACCTAGTGACTCCTTTTGCCCATTTCTCCCCCACTCCAACTCCACTTTTTATCTCTATTCAAGTTTGGTTTTAGTAGTTGTTTTAGATCCCACATATAAGAGAGATCATATGTTATTTGTTTCTGTGTCTGACCTGTTTTACTTTGTATGATACCCCCTTTGTATAATCCATCCATGTTGATACAAACGGCAAGATTTCATTTTTTATGGCTGAAAAATATAGCATTGTAAATATGTATACCATAATTTCTCTATCCGTTCATCCATTGATGAACACTTAGGTTGCTTCCAAATCTTGGCTATTGTAAATAATGCCGCCATGAACATGGAAATGCAGATACTTTTTGAGTTAGGTTTTTCATTTTGTTTGGAGGGAAAACAAAATGAATTGCTGGATCATGTGGTAGTGCTATTTTTAATTTTTTGAGGAATCTCCAGCCCGTTTTCCATAGTGGCTGTACCAAATTATGTTCCCACCAACAGTGAATAAGATAAGGGTTTCCTTTTCTTCACATCCTTGCTACCCTTTCTTATTTCTTATGTGTGTGTGTATGTTTTGTTTTCTGGTGCTTTTGTTTGTTTGTTTGTGTTTTTTTTCCCTTATTTTTTTTTGGTAAGAGCTATTCCCCCAGATGTGAGGTGATATTGTGATTTTGATTTACATTTCCCTATGATTGACCGCTTTGAGCATCTTATAATGTACCTGTTGTCCATCTATATGTCTCCGAAAAATGTCTATTCAGATCTTCTCATTTTTTTAAGTTGGATTGTTTTTTGGTTTTGCTATTGAGTTGTGATTTCCAGTTTGAAGATTTTAGAAGTGTTTGCTTAAGCTGGGAACTGCCTGAGTCAGTGGCTGGCATGTGGGGAAAACACCAATCTAACCAAAAGATTAAAAGGAAAAGCTAGGGAATTAGATGCTGAAAGGGTCTTTGAAAAATCTCCAAAAAACATATGTAAGGCTATGCACGTGCTAGGGAAAGACCTGGAAAACCCTAACTTTTCACCTTTGATTGACGTTGAGGCTGTGTCCAAGCAGAAGGTAAATGTCAAAGAAAAGTAGTCAGCTACCTGGCTGACTGTTGAAATTTTACTTCAACACATACAGAAAGCCTGTTGACAAAGATTAGGAGACTTACTAGTTGCAGGTGTTTAAGGAAATCTCTATTCCATTATGAACTGGAACAGATACTTCAGTGGCCACACAAAAGAATACAGACTTTTGAAAGTTACTAAACAAATAAATTAACAACAATAAGATCAAGCCTGGGGGAGGGAGAATATGATTTCCAGAGTTGTGACATTATATTATATAAAGTGTCCATTTTTCAACAAAAATATACAAGACATGCAACAAAAGAAGAGAGTATGGCCCATACACAGAAACAAAGCAATCAATAGAAACTATTCTGAGGAAGTCCACATAATGGATATGGTAACCAAAGACTTGAAGTCAGCTGTTTTACATATGCCCAATGAACTAAAGAGAATTATGTCTTAAGAACTTAAGGAAAGTATAAGAATGATGTCTTACCAAATACAGGATAAAGATATAGAAATTATTAAAAAGAGCCAAATATAAATTATGGAGTTCAAAATTACAGTAACTAAAATTATAAACTCACCAGGGAGTTTCAACAGCAGATTTGAGCAAGTGGTAGAATATAACTAAGAATCTGAATATAAACTAATGGGATTATCCAATATGAAGAATTTAAGAAAAAAAATGAGAAGAGAACTAAACTTCAGAGACCTATGAGACAATATAAATATTGTCAATATAAATAAATAAATAAATAAATAAATAAATAAATAAATAAAAAATATATGTAAAATGGGGGTCCTAGAAGTAGGGAAGAAAGAATATTTAAACATATAATTGATGAAAACTCCCCAAATTTGATGAAAAACATTAATCTATACATCCAAAAAGCTCAGTGAACTACAAGTAGGGTAAACTCGAAGAGATCAACACTCATAATTGATAAATTAATGGATACAGAATATGTGATATATGTAATTGAATGGTAAACAGCCATAAAAATAATGAAATATTTCCATTTGGAACTCCACAGATGGATCTAGAGAGTATAATGCTAGGTGAATTAAATCAACCAGAGAAAGACAAATACCATGTGATTTCACTCATATCTGGAATTTAAGAAACGAAACAAATGAACAAAGGAGAGGGAGAGGGAGAGAGAGACACCAAGAAACTGACTCATAATTATAGAGAACGAACTGATGGTTACTAGAGGGGAGGTGGGTGAGGGATGATTTAATTAGGTGATGGAGATTAAGGAGTGCACTTGTCGTGATGAGTACCAGGTGATATGGAATCGTTGAATCACTATATGGTACACCTGAAACTAACATAACACTGTACACTAACTGGAATTAAAAACTTAAAATAAAAAACAAACCTTCAAAATCAAACTTTTGAATGCCAAATACAGAAAGAATCTTGAAAACAGTAGAATGCAAAGAATCTTCAGATTAACAGCTGATTTATCTATACGAATCATGAAGGCTAGAAGGCATATGAACGACATATTCAAAATGCTGAAAGAAAAAGGCTCAACTAAGAATTCTATATGGAGCAAAATTATCTTTCAAAACTGAAGGAGAACTCAATATATTTTCAGATTTTAAAATTCCACATCATTTTGTAACTCCGTATGGTGATAGATGTTTACTAGACTTATTGTAGTGATCATTTTACAATATATGCAAATATTGAAGCATTATGTTGTATACCTGAAATTCATATTTGCAATTATACCTCAATAAAAAATGAAGAATAACTGAATAATTGGAAAGATATCCCATGTCTATGGATTCAAAGATTTAGTATTGTTAAAATGGGAATACTTTTCAAATTAATCTGCAGGTTCAATGCAATTCCTATCAAATTCCTAGCTGGCTCTTTTGGACAAAAGAATCTTGAAAAAAGTGTTGGAGGACTTGCTCCAATAATTAAGACTATATGATACTGACATAAAGTTAGACATAAAGATCTGAGTTGGGGATCTTGAAGTCTGTAAATTGTTGACTAATTGCTTTTTGATGAATGTGCTAAGATAATATGAGTAAGAATATTTTTTATTACGGGTGCCTGGGTGGCTCAGTCCATTGGGCGTCCAACTCTTGATTTTGGCTCAGGTCATGATCTCATGGTTAATGAGATCAAACCCAGTGTTGGGCTCTGTGCTGTCAGCCTTCTGTCTCTCTCACTCCTCTGCTCATGCTTGCTCTCTTTCTCAAAATAAAATAATAATTTAAAAATGTAGCTTTAAAAAAGGATACTTTTTAATAAACGATTCTAAGACGATTGGATATCATGTTAAAAAAGAATAAAATTGGACTTCTACCTCATACCATATACCGAAATTAGCTCAAAATATATCAAAGAACTAAATGTAATTGCTAAAGCTATATAACTCTTAAAAAACAACAACAACATGGGTGTATCTCCATGACCTTGGATTAGGTAATCGTTTCTCTTCTAGACCTAGGATTAGATAATGGTTTCTTAAATAGGACGTCTAAAGCACAAAAACTAAAACCAAAAATATATTGTACATTGTCAAAATTAAAAACATCAGAAGACAATATAAGAAAGTAAAAAGGCAAGCCCAAGGTCCTGAAGATTTTCTCCTATGTTGTCTTTAAAAGTTTACAGTTTTACATTTTACATTTAAATCTGTGATCCAATTTTAGTTACTTTTTGTATCGGATATGATATTTAGATTTACTTTTTAATATATGATATCTGATTGCTACAGCCCTATTTGTCAAGAAGATTATCCTTTATCTCTTGAATTTTCACTTTTGTAAAAATCAATTGACCATACTGCTGTGGGTCTACTAATGAGTTCTTTATTTTATTCCATTGATCTGTGTGGTAAGCCCTCTGCTAATAATATCACACAGTCTTTATTACTAATCTGTTTAATGAGAACTGAAATATAGTATAGGAAAATTCTTCACATTTTTTCAAAGTTGGTTTAACTATTCTTGCTTTTTTCATCTTTCCATATATATTTTAAATAATCTTGTGAATATCTACAACTATCTTTCAGGGATTTTGATATAAAATGCATCAAATCTACGTATAAATTTAGAGAGTATTATAATGAATCTTCTAATTCATGGATATGTTATGACTATATATTTATTTAGATCTTTGATTTTTATCATCCATATTTGTAGTTTACAGCATATAAGTCTAGTAGCTATTTCATACGATTTACTTCCTCCCTCACTCACTACCTCTCCCTCCCTTCCTTCGACCTTTCTCTTCCTTTCATTTATTCTTTCCTTTCTTTTTGTAAAAAACTGTAAATAGTAGTGTATTTTTAATTTTGCTCATTGCTAGTATGTATAAATAAGCCACAGAGAGGGAGGAAGACAAAACATAAGAGACTCTCAAAGACTAAGAACAAACTGAGGGGAGAGGGGATGGGGGAGGGGGAGAGTGAGTGATGGCCACAGAAGAGGGCACTTGTTGGGATGAGCACTGGGTGTTGTATGGAAACCAATTTGTCAATAAATTATTTAAAAAAAAGAATTGATTTATTCATTTTATATCCTACCACATTGCTAAACTCACTTATTATTGGAGCTATTATTGTAGATTCCTTGGACTTTTCTATGCAGAAAATTATGTTTTCTGCAAATAGTGACAGTTTATTTCACTCTTTCCTATATGTATGCCTTTCATTTTTTTCTTGAATTCATTGCACTAGCTAGAACTTCCAGCATTATGTTGAATAAGAGTATTGAGAGCAGACATCTTTGCTTATTTCTGATCTTAGGGATAAATTGATTCTTTTGCCACTAAATATAATGTTAGCTGTAGATTTCTTGTAGATGTTCCTTAAGAAGTTGAAGGCATTTCCCTCTATTCCTTTTATTTTTTATTTTTTAGATTTCAGTGCTTATACTGATGCAGTGGATATGATCGTGTGACTTTTCTTGTTTGCCTGTTAATATTTTGATTTTTATATTGACTGATTTTTAACCTCAAATCCTTGGAATAAACTCTGCTTGGTTAGGACACATCATTCTTTTCATTTATTGCTGAATTCTATTTGTCCACATTATGTTACTGATGTTTCTGTCTGTGTTCATGAGAGATATTGTCATACATTTTCTTTTTTTCTACTTTATCTTTTTCTGATTTTGTTTTCAGGGTAATACTAGTTTCATAAATATGTTGGTAAGTATGTCTTCCTCTTCTAATTCTGGAAGCAGTAGTGTATAATTGGTGTTAATTCTTCTTCAAATTTTTGGCTTAATTTAGTGAAATCATCTCAGCTTCGAGATTTCATTTTCGAGAGTTTTAAAATTACAAATTCAGTTTCCTTATTAGTTGTTGGGCTTTTTAAATTATTTCATGTTGAATGCATTGCAGTAGTTTCTTTTTATTTTTATTTTTTTGAGGGGGCTGGAGGGGAAAATTGGTCTATTTCTTCTAAACTTTCAAATTTATATACATGAATTCATTGTAATATATCTGTTAGTTGTCTGTAAGATCTATTTTCATATCCTGTTTTATTCTTGATATTGGTTATTTGTGTCTTCTCTTTCTTTTCTTTGTTGGTCTTGCTAAATGTTTGTTACTTTTATTGATCTTTTTAAAAAATTAGCTCTTTGTTTCATTGATTTTCTCTGTTTTAAGTATTAGTTTCTGCTCTTTATTATCTATTTGCTGTGGGTGTTTTTTCTCTTCTTTCAATAGATTCTTCAGGTGGTAATGTAGATTATTAATTTGAGCCTTTCCCTCTTTTATCATGTATGCTTTCGAATGCCATGAATTTCCTGCTTAGCACTGCTTCATTTCTCTTCTACAAATTTTGATGTTATATTTTCATTTTCAATATAATTTTTAAAATTTTCTCTTGTATATTCTTCTTTGATCCACACATTATTTAGGAATGTTTTTCAGCATTTTAGCCTTTGAATATTTTCTTATCGTTCTACTGTTATAGATTTCTAGTTTAATTTCATTGTTGTTGGAGAACACACAGCAATTATATTTCAATTATATTAAAATTTTAAGGTTTGTTTATGGACCAGAATATGATCTGTCTTGGTATACATTCAATGGGCACTTGAAAAGAGAGTGTTCTGATGTCGTTGGTTGAAGTTTTATATAAATGTCAATTAAATCCTGTTCGTAGGTATTGTTGTTAAGTTCTTTTAAAAGCATGCTAATTTTTTTTCTGCTTGTTCTTTCAAGTACTGAGAGAAGTATGGAGAGCTCCAACTATAATAGTGGATGTTTCTGTTTCTCCTCTAATTTTTTTCCAGTTTTTTGGTTTTATGCGTTTTGAAATTCTGTTGTTTTGTGCACACACATATAGGATTGCTATGTCTTCTTGATGAATTGACCCTTTTATCATTATGTAATTACCTTATCTGTCTCTGATAATTTTCTTTGCCCTGAAGGCTACTTTATCTGACACTAATATAGTCAGTTCTGATATATCAGGATAAGATTTACATGCTATTTATTTTTCTTTCTTTTTATTTTCAATCTGCCTATACTGTTATATTTGATGTAAGTTTCTTATAGACAGCATAGTTGGATTATTTTTTTTAAATCTACTTTGCTAGTCTCTGTCTTTAAATTGCTGTATTTAGGTTATTTACATTTAATATAATTATTTATATGTTAGCGATATGTTTTGTCAACCTTAGGAAGTGTCAGACATTATTTCTTCATGTGCTTTTTCAAGTCCACCTTCTTTTTTTAATTTATTTTTATTTTTTTTAAATAGTTTATTTTCAAATTGGTTTACATATAACACCCAATGTTCATCCCAACACGTGCCCTCTTTAATGTCCGTCACCCCCTCTCCCCCCTCTCTCACCTCCCTCACCTCCCTCACCTCCCTCACCCTCAGATTGTTCTTAGTCTTTGAGAGTCTCTTATGTTTTATCTCCCTCCCTCTTTGTGTCTTTTTTTCCTTTCCCCTCTTCCCCTCCCCCTGGTTTTTGCTTAGTCTCACAAAGTCCACCTATTCGTGGAAACATATGGTACCTGTCTTTTTCTGACTGACTTATTTCACTTAACATAATACCCTCCAGTTCCATCCATGTTGCTACACATGGCCAGATTTCATTTTTTCTCATTGCCATGTAGTAGTCCATTGTATATATGTGCCACAACTTTTTTATCCATTCGTCAGTTGATGGGCACTTGGTCTGCTTCCATGATTTGGCTATTGTCGAAAGAGATGCTATGAACATTGGGGTACACGTGCCCCTATGCATCAGCATTCCTGTGTCTCTTGGGTAGATTCCTAGCAGTGCTATTGTTGAGTCATAGGGTAGCTCTATTTTCATTTTTTTGAGGAATCTCTACACCGTTTTCCAGAGTGGCTGCCACAGTTTGCATTCCCACCAAGAGTGTAGGAGGGTGCCTACTTCTCCACATCCCCGCCAGCATCTATACTTTCCTGATTTATTCATTTTAGCCACTCGAACCGGTGTGAGGTGGTATCTCAGTGTGGTTTTGATTTGTGTTTCCCTGATGATGAGTGACTTTGAGCATCGTTTCATGTGTCTGTTGGCCATCTGAATGTCCTCTTTGGAGAAGTGTCTATTCATATCTTCCGCCCACTTTTTCACTGGATTATTTGTTTTTCGGGTGTGGAGTTTGGTAAGTTCTTTATAGATTAGATACTAGTCCTTTATCTGATATGTCATTTGCGATTATCCTTTCCCATTCCATTGGTTGTCTATTAGTTTTGTTGGTTATTTCCTTTGCCATGCAGAAGCTTTTTATCTTGATGAGGTCCCAATAGTTCATTTTTGTTTTAAATTCCCTCGCCTTTGGAGATGTGTCACATAGAAAATTGCTGCGGCTCAGGTCAAAGAGGTTTTTTCCTGCTTTCTCCTCTAGGATTTTGATGGTTTCCTGTCTCACATTCAGATCCTTCATCCATTTAGAGTTTATTTTTGCGAGTGGTGTAACGAAGTGGTCTAGTTTCATTCTTCTGCATGTTGCTGTCCAGTTCTCCCAGCACCATTTGTTAAAGAGGCTGTCTTTTTTCCATTGGATACTCTTTCCTGCTTTGTCAAAGATTAGATGGCCATATGTTTGCGGGTCCATCTCTGGGTTCTCTATTCTATTCCATTGGTCTATGTGTCTGTTCTTGTGCCAATACCATGCTGTCTTGATGACTACCACTTTGTAGTAGAGGTTAAAATCTGGGATTGTTATGCCTCCCGCTTTGGTTTTATTCTTCAGAATTACTTTGGCTATTTGGGGTCTTTTGTGGTTCCATACAAATTTTAGGATTGTTTGCTCTAGCTTTGAGAAGTATGCTGGTGCAATTTTGATTGGGATTGCATTGAATGTGTAGATTGCTTTAGGTAGTATTGCCATTTTAACGATGTTTATTCTTCCGATCCATGAGCATGGGATGTTTTTCCATTTCCTTGTGTCTTCCTCAATTTCCTTCATAAGTTTTTTATAGTTTTCAGCGAAGAGGTCTTTTACATCTTTGATTAGGTTTATTCCTAGGTATTTGATGGTTTTTGGTGCAATTGTGAATGGGATTTGCTTCTTTATTTCTCTTTCTATTGCTTCATTGTTGGTGTAAAGGAAAGCAACCGATTTCTGTGCGTTGATTTTGTATCCTGCAAATTTGCCAAATTCATGGATCAGTTCTAGTAGGCTTTCGGTGGATTCTGTTGGGTTTTCCATGTAAAGTATCATGTCGTCTGCAAAAAGTGAAAGTTTGACTTCATCCTTGCCTATCCTGATGCCTTTTATTTTGCTTTCTTGTCTGATTGCTGATGCTAGGACCTCCAACACTATGTTAAATAGCAGTGGTGAGAGTGGACATCCCTGTCGTGTTCCTGATCTCAGGGGGAAGGCTCTCAGTTTTTCCCCATTGAGGATGATATTAGCTGTCAAGTCTACCTTCTTTTTGATTCACGACTCCAATAGTACAATTATTAGATCCTTGTTGTAGTCCCATAGGTCCCTGAGGCTTTGTTTATGTTTTCTTTTTCTTAGTTTAATTTTTCTCTTTTTTTCAAATTGGGTAATTTCCATTGGTCTATCCCCCAGTTCACTCATTCTTCAATCATTCTGCTGTTGAGCCTATCCATTTAGTTTTTATTTAGGTTATTTTATTTTTAAGCTCTGAAATTTTCATGATTCTTATTTACATCTTGTATTCCTTTGCAGAGAATATTTTTTAATTTATTACTATCATGTTTGTAATTGCTCATTGAAGTATTTTTATGATGTTTGCTTTAAAATCCTTAGCAGATAATTCTAACATATTTTGCTTATCATCTTCTTGCCATTGTTTTTGTCTTTTTAGGTTCGCTTTGAGATCTTCTTGGTTCTTTGTATGATGAGTGATTTTCATTAGGAACCTAGACAATTGGTTATTATGGGTCTTTCTGGGTCTTTCTTTCTAGGTACCTGGTTTTCTTTGACACCATTCTAGCAAAGGAAGAAGGGACATTGTCTAACTTCTAGGTGAGAGTGGAGGTTGAGTTCCCTACTTGGCTTCTGTTGACATGAGGGGAGGCAAAAAGGATAGACTCCTCCTTACTCCTGGACAGATATGGAATTCCTACTCCCCTCCCCCCGCCCCTGGCTTAGTGGAAATGAAAGTCATGGCTTCCAAATGATCTTTATGGGACATAAGAATCACAAATAAAACCCAAGGAATTCACTGAAGTATTGGTCCATGGGTACTAAGACACTCTACTTTCTCCTGTATACTTTTTAGAGAGTCTTCTTGTGTTCTTGTGTTTGCTTTATGTATGATATCCAGAATTTTTAGTTGATTTTAAGTGGTAAGAATGGGAATAAGTGTGTCTATTCCACCTTTCTGGAACTTAGGCATTTTTATTGCTCTTGCAGTGAGCATTTAAAAATTATAAGAAGTCAAAATATGTAGTATCAAAAAATGAGTTGAGAGTCATAACTCCTATAGTTTTATGTATGTATCACATCCTGCATATATTTTATTTACAGAGGTCAAGCAGGTTGGATTTGAGAAAAGATTTATGAGAGCAGGTCAGTATTGAAATAATAAGATCATGTTCATAACTAAACAGGGAATAAGAAATATGAGGATCACAGAATAGAATTTAAACAATGGATACATTATAAGTACAGTTTTATGGGATGCTTTTCTTCCATTTTATATTTTAATGTGTTTTTTCACATGATTACGTTCTTTTATTTTTTTAACTATTTTAAAGTTTATTTATTTTGAGAAAGAGAGCATACCCACATGTGTGTGAGCAGGGAAATGGCAGAGAGAGAAGAGAGAGAGAATCCCAAGCAGGCTCTGCAGTGACAGTGAGGAGCCCTGAAGTGGGGCTCGATCCCAGGAACCATGAGATCATGACCTAAGCCAAGATCAAGAGTCCAGTGCTCAACGGACTGAGCCACCCAGGCCACTTATTAGATCCTTTTAAAAATATTTTAATAATTACGTAGTATTCCATTTTATGGATATACTACAATATATTGGGCATTTAATTTGTTTATAATATTCTTGGCACTACAAGTAACATAATCAATACCTTTGTAGTTCTTTATTTATTCCGACACCTGGCTGTTTCTTTAAGACCATTTCTTAGATGTGGAATTAGCCAAAAAAGTTAATAGTTTTTTTTAACCTCTTGGCATAAAGGCAAATTTAAATGTTTCTTTGAAGAAAGTACATGACAGTTTACACGTTGACTCACAGTGCTGGAAACTGCTAGTCTCACTATATTGTCATTGGCTTCTGAATCTTATCATATTTCAAATACTTACTTAAAAGATGATTTGGTTATTTTATATGCATACACCTTTGCATTAGTACATATTTAAGAAAATGGTCTTAAACCATTGGTGGAAACCAATCATTCTTCCTTTCTCAGGATCATTTTCTACTGTCTATGGTGAAATCTCCATGAGCCTACACCCAGAGGAGGAGTCCAGCATGTGAAAATGTAGCAATATTTCAAAGTTTTGTGCACTATTTATAAATTTGATGTTAGAATCGATCCAATAAAATGAGAGAAGACAAGCATATTCAATGGCATTCTGTCACTTGTTTCCCCATTTATATGTTTTGGGACTCCTCATTTTACCCCCTCAGCCAAAACAGCAATGTATATTCATAGTGTTTGTGGTATTATTCCTTTCCTCTTTATTGGTGAGTTTATTGGGCAAGACTTTCTGTCTTGTCAATGTGTTTATTCAGCTTGCAAGAGCAGGAAGAAAAGGTATATTCTAATTATCTTAACATCATTCCCCTGTGCCTTTTTTTATGTTTTATTTATTTTTGAGAGAGGGGGGAGGAGCAGAGAGAGAAAGAGACAGAGTCTGAAGTAGGCTCCAGGCTCCAAGCTGTCAGCACAGAGCCTGACATGGAGCTCGAACTCACATACTGTAGATAGATCATGAACTGAGTTGAAGTTGGACTCTTAACCTACTGAGCCACCCAGGCACCCCTCCCCTGTGCCTTTCTGATGGAGCTGACCACCATCAGAGACTGTAGGAACACAGGAAAACAGAGAAATGCCTTTAAACTCCTGGTAAAACAACTCAGGTGGCATCTTGGGAAGGTTCTTCTGGGGGCGGAGGAGGAAGTGAGTGCTGCGTCATATGGTTGGTCAGGGTAGGTTAAGAAGTGTCTTTGTGAGCTAGGAAGACTATAGAGAGCAATTCGTTCTGGAAGTTACTGAAAGTTCTTAAGAAATGTCAAGGGAGCACTTCCTTGGGAATCTCTTTGTATTTCATAAACTAATCCTTTATAATAATTTCTCTATGGAATCCACATAAGGGTAAATGCATTCCCTTGTTATATCAAAGAGGAACCGATTGTTGTTCTAGATTATAATGAATATAAAAATAGGTGCAAGTTTATTCTGATCTACAGGTTAAGTCATGATTGTAAATAGAGGTGAGGATGTGGGAAGTTGTAGAATAGATATTAAGCTATAATTGTTGTAGATTTAAACTCAGGCATCCCCTGCACTGAGCGTTTTCTACCTAGCTAATTCAGGGTTTATAATGAAAAAATTTCCCTGACATACTAAGTGGCTTACACATAACAAAAGGTCATTTATTAAGGAAGGACATATTTTGGAACTTTATGCAAACTATTTAATCACCAGAATTACAAAAAAGTTCCAAAGTCATTCTGTTCCTGATTTTGTGATAGGAACATTTTTCTTGGTAATTGGTGTAGTGTGCTTTATGGCATGAATCACTTCATTGTACTTCCCAGAAGAAGAAATGAGGTCTGTGAATAGTCTGCATTTGGCTTATTTAGCTCCTCATTGTTCCTTATAGAATAGGACATCTGAATATGCTCTGTATTAGATGGGAAATGGACTTTGGGCTGGGGAAGAGGTGTAGAATTTCCTTTCTTAGTGTTAGAACTCTGCAGTGATTAGTTAGAATGAATTGCCAAGTTATTTCTGGGCACCGATAATTTCTACAAGTCTGGAAGGAAAGGATTAGAGCCTGAAGATCCATAGAGGACTCATTATTTATAGATTGTATAGGATCCTATAATTCCATTGTAAACCACAAATTAATCAGGTTCTTCAAGACTTCTCAAAATCCTTGTGGTAACAGTGTGAACCAGGAATCTGTGAGAGAGCGTTATAGTGCTTTCTCTTTATTGATGTACATCGTTTGGGTAGTACTCTTTAGGCCTCAGGTTTTCACGGTGACCCTGATGAAATTTGAAGTGCGGTTCATGAGAAAACGGCTAAGAAAGAATTCTTGAGACATTTTTCGTGAAAAAAACATAGTTTTATTATAGCACAGGGACAGGACCCATGGGCAGATAGAGCTGCACTGGAATTGTGAGGAGTGACTGATTATATACTTTTAAGTTTGTGGAGGGAGGGACAATAGAGGTACAAGTAAGTTTCCAAGGAATTCTGAAGTAAGGCTTTCAGGACCTTAAGGGGCTAGGTGCTGTTAAGATAAGCTTACTTTTAGCCTTTAATAAAGGTCACTAAGGCACCAAGGCAGCCATGAGTTTCTTGAGGAAGTCATGCTGTGCATGTTTCAGGTAACTACCAGTGGGCTGCAAGTCATAGGGAGATTTAATTTAAGCTACAGTGCAGGGGATGCTTGAGTTTAAATCTACAAGCTTCTCTTGTCCTTGTTTCCCTCATCAGTTCCAGCCCAGTTAACTTAAAAGATGGAATCTCAAGTGCAAAGTCCTCTGCTACTGTGTTCCTAGGCTTAGAGTTGGCACTGGGGGCTTACTACATATTGACATGCATGAGAACATTAAAAACTCAGAACAGGCGTGTTGTACCACCTTTAGGTCAGGGCGGGACCTGTGGAGCCTCTGTAGAGGGTAAAGTTTTGCCGTATAATATTCAGTGCTCCTGCCACTCCCTCAGGTATCTGTATGGCAGAGAGCAGGTCTTTAATAAAAGTGCATCACCAGGGCCGGACATTTAGTCCCATAATTAGTTTGAAGAGGAAGACACTTTGGGTCAGCTGCTCTGGGAAGGTCCTGCTACTTCAGTGGTATTCACTCCCCTGCGCTCATGTGTCAGGGACCCACTGCACAGACTGTGCCCACCCCATCTTTCAGCTACCTACTGACCTCTGACTCCTCTGAAGGAGCCCAGGAGTAGATATTGGCTTCTCTTTTTACGGAAGCCCCCACAATCTTGCTTCTCTCTTACTAGATCTTTGGTTGCTTTAAATGCCCATCTTTTCTGTTCCTGTTTTATTTTGTTAAAATCTTTGAAAGAGGTAAGTGTTCCCATTTTGCTTCTTATAATCCTTTTTTATTATTTTTTAAAAAGTAATCTTTATTTTTGAGAGGGAGAGAGAGAGAGAGAGAGAGACCCAGCATGAGTGGAGGAGGGGCAGAGAGAGACACACACACATGCACACACAGAATCTGAAGCAGGCTCCAGGATCTGAGCTGTTAGCACAGAGACTGACGTGGGGCTCAGACTCCTAAACCATGAGATCATGACCTGAGCCAGTCGGACAGCTGACTGAGCCACCTAGGCATCCCTTTAAAATCCTTCTTGATTCAGGTGTGCAGGGTAACATGCTATTTGGAAATGGATGACAAGGATTCTCTGCTTGAATGAGTTTAGGAATATCTGCAAACTTAGAAATTTCTTTGCCTTTCAGATAATGTATAAAAATATCAATGTTGATTCTGGAAGGAACCCCCATGTAGGCTCTTTGCCCCCACTTTTTTTCAAATATCAGAGTGAATGAGGTTGAGATGGATCATTAGAGAAGTCTCTGCTACTTTTCAGATGTTCTTTGCTTTTATTGTCTGTAAAAATACATTTTACATCATAGTCCATCAGTTCTGAGATGTTTATTTTTTTCACATTTTAACATTTTTGGAAAATATATGTGTCTTACAGTTGAATAGCATTTGAAATTTGATATCAAAGTCTTGTTCTGATGCTTGCTTTGTCTCTTTTAGATTATTTTTTGTCTTTCTTGCCTTGTGGTTTTTCTGTCTTACACCAGAAATGACCTTTAAGGTAATAGGAATTGATGTAAATACACTTTTAGTATGAGAATTTATGTTAGTTTGGCTAGTGGTTATGCTTTACTGTTTGCTGTAGCTGTCCATTCCTCTAGTGTCCATATTTTTGTCTCCCCTCCCTGGACCTTGGCCTTTCCTTGGTACTCCTGGGCAAAGAGTCTGCAGCTCTTCCAGTCATATCTACTGGTGTCCTACTGGAGTCTTGTGGTGTGGTGGAAAGATGGGGAGAGGAAGCATTCTGTAATCTTATGATAAAATCTCAGTCTTCTGATAGGCCTGCGTTCCTGGGCTTGACCTTCTCAGGTGTTTCCTGGTGATACAGCTCTTCTCTCCCCTGCTCTGGTGAGACAGAAAGACTACAGGGTACTGATGTGGGCAAGATGCCCTCTTTCCCAGAGGAATAAATCTCTCACAAAGACCAGAGGGTAGGCCTGTGCTAAGGAGAAGGCACTGGGTGGACTGGTTCCCTAGAGTTGCTCCTTCCCTTTCCATGTCAGAGTTTCAACATGATTTTTCCTGCATATTTTCCATGAGAACTTGGTTGGGGTGAGGGGCTCCTGGAGGTAAAATCTGTGAAAGTGTTGGGGTGTCCCCAGGATTGTGGCCTGTGTCATGTGGATGGATGAGGTGTGGGGGTCTGGTTCAGCTCCCCTCCATCTGTGGAATCAAGGCACTGCTCAAGTTCTCTGTGAGTATAAGTGGTCACCATTCACATTCACTGTGTGGCTATAAGTAGTCATAGAGCTCTGCTACATCAACTCATGCACTCACAGTGTGCTTTTTACGTTCCTCTTGAATTTTTGTTTTGGGGAACTTCTTGTGCTGTTTGTGTGTGTGTATGGGTGTGTGTGTGTGTGTGTGTGTGTGTGTTTTATGAGCTTAGGTTTGCATTTAAA
This sequence comes from Paguma larvata, assembly GCA_030068075.1. Classification (NCBI taxonomy): domain Eukaryota; kingdom Metazoa; phylum Chordata; class Mammalia; order Carnivora; family Viverridae; genus Paguma; species Paguma larvata. The sequence continues at coordinate 120,140,049 of CM057827.1, read as the reverse complement.
AAGATTTGTTTCATTTCTTCCAAAATTTCTAGGGATTTTTTTTGTTTTGTTTTTGTTTTTGTTTTTGTTTTTATGGCACGATAGTGTTCAGGTTGTGGAGTCTACCATTTCACCGGGACCAGGAGTGTGTCTTCTGTGCATTATCCTAGAACATTTACTATTTCTCATGTGTCTGCTCTCCATTTCAGCCCTAGTCCTGTCTTCCTGTGTCACCTCCTTTTCTGACCTCTTCCTTAATTGACTTAATCTCTTTGTGTTTTTCCTCTGCACAAACTGTGATTATCTCATGCCTTGCTTTCATGCCAGTAACTCGATTTTTAGCTGGGTCTGTTTTGTACATTTCTGTGTCTAATTTATTAGCTATGTAATCGTGTTGTTTTGGTTCTCAGTTTCTTTATTTAACTCTGCAGTTTCCCTTTCATTTAATTTGGTTATTTTATAATTTTGTCTTTGAAACCATGTTTAATTTGATTCAAGTCTTTATTAACTTATATTGTATAAAGAACTCATGGGAAGCATTTCTTTGTTTGGGCTTTTTGTCCAGACTATATTTTACATTTTATTTGTGCATATCTGCTTGCCTTCCTTTCTTCCTTGTATTTTCTATTTTAAAAAAAAAGTGTATCATCATCCATTTACTCATATATTGCCATATTTTGTTTATGCAGCTGTTAGTCCAATTTTTTTCATCTTGCCCAGGCCTTATTCTCATGATATGCCTACCCATAATTTTTAATTTTCTGTGTTGTAATGGTGGTGAACTATTTTTTATATCATTCTTTCCTTATTTGTGGTCCTTTTTTATTTTTTTCTTAATTTATTAAACCAATTAATCTGCATTACTTGTAGAAATATTAGAAATGACAAATAACAGGGCACTGGATGACTCAGTTGGTAAAGTGTCCCCCTTTTTTTATGTTTATTTATTTTTGAGAGAGAGAGAAAGGATGTGAGCTGGGGAGGTGCAGAGAGAGACAGAGAGACACAAAATCTGAAGCAGGCTCCAGGCTCTGAGTTGTCAGCACAGAGCCTGACACGGCACTCGAACCCATGAACTGTGAGATCATGACCTGAGCTGAAGTTGGATGCTTCACTGACTGAACCACCCAGGCGTCTCAAGTGTCCGGCTCTTGATTTCAATTCAGGTCATACCTCACAGTTTGTAAGTTTGAGCCCTGTGTCGGGCTCTATGTGGACAGTGGAGCCTGTTTCAGATTCTCAGTCTCCCTTTCTCTCTTTCCCTCCCCTGCTTGCATTCTCTCTCTCTCAAAAATAAATAAACTTTAAAAAACATAATAAAAAATAAATGTTAAATAACATTATTGCTTTTACATCCGGCTCCCACTTCCCCTTCACATACCTCATCCCCTTTCCTTCGGCCTTTTGAACCCACCTTTGCACCAGTTCCACATGGAGTGTTCTGTTGGGTTCCTGTATCTCTAGTTCATGTCTTTAGAGGACCTCAATTGGGATAAGATGTGCCAGGACCAGTTCCCACCAGAGTTCATTGGAAAAGCCTGGTGTTGAGGCTGCACACATTTCTGTAATTTCTCAGGCATTTGTGGCGTCTGGCGGTGGGTGCAGTTGTTTACTCTTAGCCCAGTTGGAGATAATGTGTTATGTGTGCTGCATTTGTTGTAAACACTGAAGGCAATGCTTGGACACTGATTCAGTTAGGATGATGGTTTAAATGTGAAGGGAGATTTATTGTGTCTATTCAAGGAGAGTTGAGATAAAGCTTGATTCCAGGATCACCCAGTGCATCCTTCTCCCTCTCCTGCACTCCATAATCTTCGTCCCCTGTTCCTGTCACCTCCTGCACCACCCCCTCCACCTCCCAGCTTTGCTAACTCAAGGTGCTGCATTTTTGTTAGGTTCTGCTCTCACAATCCCCTTCTCTAGCTTTTTCCTCCAGATTTGGATCTTCTGGGGGAGATAGGGAGGCCCTTCCTTTTACAGAAGTGGCAAGAAGACCTTTCAGTCCCCGTTAAAAGTACACTCTTGAAACTCCGTGCCTCCCTTAGGAACCTGGGCAGTGCTGGGTCTGGGGCCCACCCAGCAGGAACCAAATGGCTACATGGTTAGGGCAGGTCACTTCCTCAGAATATCCCCCTCATACCTTCACACACAGGCAGCTGGAGTGGCTCTGCGATGGGCCCTAGTCCCTTCAATATTGCACTGGGCAGTGGGTTTTATAGGGGAAAGAAAATCAGTTGGCATCAGCGCAAGGACCTAAGCACCAGAGACACACTTGCCCCCTAGTTCACCTGGCACACATTCTTCCCAAAGGAGTCAGCCTGATGGGGTCGCTTTTGTACCCTTCATTATGATGCGTCTTAACCTGGGATTAAGTCAATAAAGAATTAAACACTGACCTATTGGGAGGGAAAAAAAATATATATATATACCAAATATATATAAATATAACATATATAGCAGATATATACATATATATACATATATATATATATGTATATATGTTATACTCTGGCATGATTTTAAAGATTTCCTCAAATCTTTCTCGGCATTGCTTCTGAAAACAGTGGTCTGGAGATATGTAGGATTAACTTTGGTAGCTAAAAATAGAACAAAAGGGTCCGGAATCACTTTGGGGAGTTCTAGAGACAGTTTTCCAAGGACTATAGTCTGCCTCCATGGAGTTCTTTGGAGCAGTATCTACAGTTTCAGGCTCTTTAGAGTGCTGTGTCTTAAAGGGCCAGAGCACACATGTTTCCTTTATTTGTTAGTACTTAAAAATACTGTTAGGGGACACCTGGGTGGCTCAGTCCATTGAGCATCCGACTTCGGCTCAGGTCATGATCTCACTATTCATGAGTTCGAGCCCCGCATCGGGCTCTGTGCTGACAGCTCAGAGCCTGGAACCTGCTTCAGATTCTGTGTCTTCCTCTCTCTCTGCCCCTCCCCTGCTCATGCTCTGTCTTGCTCTCAAAAATAAATAAACATTAAAAAATTAAAAAAAAATACTGTTAGAAATAAGAATATATCTCTAAACAGGTAGTGATGATTAAGGGGTTCCAGAACCTTGGTAGGAAAATAGTGGGATTCCTTGGCCAAGCCTGCCGTGAGGCTGGGTAGCTGATAGAGGGATGCTAGATCCAATGCTTGAAGGAAACTGTGTTGCATATATTCTTTTTGAAAAGATTCACATCTGCACATGCATAAATCACAGAATAACCCTTAACCCATTAAGAAAATTAAATGTTGAGAGGCACTTGGGTGGCTTAGTCGGTTGAGCATCCAACTCTTGATTTTGGCTCAAGTCATGATCTTTCGGTTCGTGAGATTAAGCCCCGTATTGGGGTCTGCACTGACAGTGTGGAGTCTGCGTAGGGTTCTCTCTCATCCTCACTTTCTGCCTCTCTCTCTCTCTCTCAAAATAAAAAAAATAATAAGGTTAAAAAAGTTAAATGTTGACATCGAGACATTTACCTTATAGGCCCAGATAGTGAGAATAAAACTAGCGTAATGATGTACCACCCTGAAAGCTAGGCAGTTGGAGGTAGAGAGATGGTGCCTGTTTGGCACCAAACTTTCTAAGCCTCTCTAGTACCTTTGTGTTGGAGGAACTTATTTCTGATGAAGGTAGAAAGTTTTACTGTTTTAGTCACTTCTGGTGGGTTACTCATTTAATCCTTGCTGGAGATGTGGCAATTAGTTTCCTACTTTTTGTTAATATTTATTTGTTTATTTTGAGAGAGACAGGGAGAGAGGACCTGCACAAACTGGGGAGGGGCAGAGAGAGGGACTCTGCCAGCGCAGAGTGCAATGCAGGGCTTCATCTTGTGAACTGTGACATCACGACCTGAGCTGAAACCAAAAGTTCGATGCTTAACCAACTGGGCTACCCAGGAGCCCCTCAGTTTCCTATTTTTACACATAGGAAACTGAGTCTCAGAAAAGCTCAATAAGCACTCCATGTCTACACAGCTCAATGGTGACCCAATCAGGTCTGCTTGTGATACCTAGATTTTTCATTTGCACTGTCAAGACACAGACCTTGAGCAACCTCAAATGAGAACAAAGATGGAACAGGGTTCTGCACCCTGAGAAGGCCAGGTCTTTAGGTACAAGAAATACGGTGTCTTACGAATGCCCAGCCCTATACCAGTGGCTCTCAAACTTCTAAGCTTCAGGACTCATTTACTCTCATAAAAGCTATTGAGAATTCCCCCAATTTTTTTTTACTTGGGTTATATTTATCATTATTTACCATGTTAGAAATGAAAACTAAGAAAATGGTTCAAGTTCATTAATCGTTTTTTTTAATGTTTATTTATTTTTGAGAGACAAAGAGACAGAGTATGAGCAGGGGAAGGGAAGAGAGAGAGGGAGACACAGAATCCGAAGCAGGCTCAGGCTCTGAGCTGGTCAGCACAGAGCCTGACGCGGGGCTCGAACTCATGGACTGTGAGATCATGACCTGAGCCGAAGTCGGCCACTCAACCAACTGAGCCACCCAGGTGCCCCCATTAATTCGTTTTTAAATGATAATAAACCCATGCCATGTTAACATAACTAAAATTTTATGGAAAATAACTTTTTTCTCAAGCAAAACAATTTTACTGGGAATGGTGGCATTGTTTTATATTTTGCAAATCTCCTAAATGCCAAGCTTAATAGAAGACAGCTGGATTCTCTTATCTGCTTCTGTATTCAGTCTGCTGCTGACGTGTGCCATGTGACCTCTGCAAAACTCTGCCCAGTGTTCATGAGGAAATGAGGGGAAAACAGCCTAATAACTTCTAATGATTATGGAAAAAGTTTTGACTTCACTGATTCTCTAAAGCTTCTCAGAACCTCAGAGGTTTCCAGATGGTAATCGAGGATTTCTTTGCTATAGAGATACCAAAAGGAACCATTTTTTGTTAGCATCACCAAGGTGCTCACTGTTATAATATTCAGAGCAGAGTCTCATGGTGCCTCAAATACAAGTGTTGAGATAAACAGATAAAGATAAGGAGTTGGATCTCAGCTTCTACACACTGAGCTGTGTGACCCAGGGCTAGCAGCTTATTTTGTCTCACAGATGATATCTTTATGCACCCCTTCCCTCTTGATTATAAAGGTGATATATGCACACTATAAAACATTGGAGCAGAACAGAGACATATTAGGTTAAATTTGGGAGTCTTCCTATTATCTCCATTGTTAAATGAGAATAATAATAGTATTGACTTTGCTAGGTTGTTGTCAGAAGACTGAAATAGTTAAAAAAAAGTATGTGTGTGTGTGTGTGTGTGTGTGTGCTTATGCATGCATGCATGCACATCCATGCATGACATTTGGAAGAATCCAAATGTCTACTGAAGGTTTAACTATATTATTAAAAAAAAATAATCTTTATTTTTGAGAAAGAGAGAAAGACTGGCCACTAGTGGTGGGGGAGGAAGGCAGAAAGAGAGAGAGAGAGAGACACAGAATCCGAAGAAGGCTCCAGGCTCTGAGCTGTCAGCACAGAGCCCGATGCGGAGCTCAAACTCACAACCTGCAAGATCATGACCTGAGCTGAAGTCAGACGCTCAACTGACTAAGCTACCCAAGCACCCTAGCTATGTTATTACTGATATTCTTTGTGGTGAAAATCAAGTGCTTATTCATCTTTTGCCCATTTGTCTCTTGGATTGTCTGCCTTTTTCTTATTGATTTGTAGGAGTTTATTTCTTATTCTGGATATGAGTTTTTTGTCAGACCTACGATCTCGCTGACTTAGGGGAAATCACAGACTCTCAGTTTATTATTCTGTAAAACTAGGACAAAAATATGGTTGGTGTAAAATTAAATTAGATAAAAGAAGTAATCCTTGCTATAAACTATAGAGACTACACGAATAGGAATTTATGTTATCCAGCAATTTTCTCTGCAAATAAGAATTTAGACAGAGTGAGATATATTGTTATCTACTTTTTCATAGTGTCTACACAAAAGCAAAGAGAAAGTGTTGAGAGTTCTGCAAAATAATGTTGAATAGTGTTGCTGTATAACTTCCAGAAGAATAATTGCTATGTGAAATGCAAGAGAGGACATTATACATTATCAGAACCATTGTACTCAAAGCAGATATGTGATTATTCTTGGAGATTAATTCAAAAAGCATAGCTACTTAAATCAAAGTATACTTTAAAAAAACAGGACTCACTTTATTGAAGTATGATTGATGTACAAAACCCTATACATATTTGATGTACACAATTTGACAGGTTTGGAGGCAAGCACACACTTGTGAAACTCTCCCCATAATCTATACCATAGTCATTGCCTCAGAAATTCCCTTATGCCTTCTTTATTTATTATCATTATTAATTTCTGTGATAAAGTTTAACATTAGATCTACCCTTGTAGCAATTTTTTAAATATATAATATGGCATTGTTAAGTATAGGCTCCATGCTCCACAGGAGATCTCTAGGAATTGTTTATCTTACAGAGCTGAACCTTTGTCCGCATGGGCTAAGACCCTCCATCTACCCCTCCCCCAACCCTCAGTAGCCACCTTTCTACACTGTGCTTCTGTGAGTTCAACTGTTTTCAATTCCTCATATAAGTGGAATCATACAGTACCTGTTTTTCTATGTCTGGCTTATTTCACTTAGGATAGTGTCCTCCAGGTTTATCCATGCTATCACAAATAGCAGAATTTCCTTCTTTTTTTAAGGGTGAATGATATTCTGAAGTGCTCAGATTTAAAAAAAAATGAGGCATTAGACTAGTTGGCTATGGGGGGGTACTTTTTCACAAGGGCCTCCTGTGATTCCATGGCAACCATGGGTTGTGTCTCCTCTCATGTGGTCCCAGGTTAGGGAGGAGTGTGGGTCTTGCAAGACAACCGTGTGTGTGAGGGCAGCCCCACAGGAACAGCCACTGGCTATGAGTCACATGTCACAGCTTCTATAAGGCTGCCCTCACCTCTCCCACTCTGGGCGGTGGTCAGGAAAGCTGTTATCTTCTTATTTCCTGGGAGAGAAAATTGAAACCCACAGAAACTGAGTGCCTGAGATTGGAGGGCTGAGATTGGAGTGTGGAAGGTCTTCTTCTGGCATGGGGTCTGCTCCACCATGCTGTCCTGCCAGGCAGGGTCATCACCAAAACTATATTCAGATTCTGTGCTGCTTGCTGGTTATTTATTCAGAGGCCCTTGGGCTAAGGTTTGGAGATAGCATTCCCCCTTCCCACAGCAATCCCAGTGTTTGACCAGTGTAACATCCAGCTCATGAGTAAAGAGACTACTGAATGCAGCTTCATCAGTTGTATCAGGATTTAAACAAGCTCAAGTGCAGTGCAGGAGGCTGGTAGCTTTGCTGTCAGTGGAGGATGTTTAGATGAGAGGGATGGAAGTTTCCCTCCTGGGTAGAATAAGTAGATTCTGGGAGAGGGAGTGGAGCCCCTATGTGCACTGCCAGGAATATCCTAACGCCTAAGGCCAGAGAGACATCTGGGAACCGCAGATCCATCTGCCAACTTTTTAAACCAAAGGCTCCATCTCCGTGTCCAGTTCTCCCCATCACCTCAGCGTGTGTAGCAATGTGCAAACCCTGAGGCAAGGCAGTTGAATGCAGGCTGAAGTTGTACCTTGGGCCTTCTTGCAGAAGGCTCAGGAAGAAGGACACTGTGGGTGTCCTCAGGGTGGCAAGAGGCTGGTGTAGAGGGTGTGGGTGTGGGCACTGAGGTATGTAGGAGACCTGGCCACTGCAGACTGCACAGGCCCTCGGTCACCAGGGCTGCACCCTCGGAGGGCCACTGAAGGGTGTCGGCGTCCTCTCTGGGCAGGTGGCTGTCCTCTGTTTTTATAACTCCAGAAGCTGGTTGCTACGTCCTTTCCGAAGTAGGCTGGACTGTTTTAGGTCAGGGAGGTTCTTTCTCATGTTGAACTAAAATCTGCCTCTACTCACTGCCCTCATTCTCCTATGCAAAGCCAAGGTCTGTCTGAGTTGCTGACTCCATGCTGGAGCCCCTGGTGAGCCAGGAGGCAGCCTCAGTCCAGAGCTGCCTGCTGGGGCCTGGCCTGGATCAGGAGTAAAGAGGATGGTATGGGGCAGGGAAGACCCTGAGAAGTGAGGGGGAGTGAGTCCTTAAAGGGCAGGTGGTGCAGGTGTTGGCATGAGGGATCCATGTCTTTTCGTATTCCAGTATCATAGAGTATAAAAGTGAAGGCTCATCCTTGGGACTCTACCCCTGTCATCCTCTCTCAAGGTGACTTATTCCTTTCCTATCACCTTTTGAAATTATATCATTGTCGAGTTGTGTAATCCCACCTCTCAAAGTCACATTTTGTATTCTATGAGCTCAAGAACAATGTTCAATTCCTAATCTACATGTCTGGATGGCATAATGACCGAGACAGGAATTACTCTGTAAACATTTGTTGAATGAGTGACTGACTGAATTAATGAATGAACATGTGGCTGGACTATGGCTTGTAGAAAAGGCTGTGTGCTGCACTGATCACATTCTTAGTCTTCATTCTTTGATAAGTGCAGCTGGAGGAGGGCAGAGAGCTCCATCTGAGCTGAGTGGAGGTCAGACTGCATGTGGTCTTCATCATCTTGGGCTACCATAACTTAAATACCACAGACTGGGTGGTTTAAACAACACACATTTCTTCCTCACAGCTGTGATGCTACTTGGAAATCCAAGATCAGTACATTGGCAAATCTGGTGTCTGGTGAGAATCTGCTTCTTGGTTAATAGAGAGCCATCTTCTTCCTATGTCCTCATATGGCCGAAGGGTGAGGGAGCTCTCTGGAGTCTCTTTTATAAGACACTAATCCCATTCATGGGGGCCTCTGCTTTCATGACTTAATCTCCTTCCAAAGGTCCTACCTATAGATACCGTCCCAGTGGGGTCGAGTTTGAACATGTGAATTTCAGGGGCACACAAACATTCAGTGTGTAGTGTGGAGGGGACACTGCACCCCAGGGGGGTGGTGAAGAGTAGGACACCTTGTCCCTGTGTAGACTGAGAGAGCCAAGAGCCTCGGCCAGCCAGTGGCCCTGGGATGGGAGCAGGGAGAAAAGAAACCTACTCTGGGAATGCAGTCAGCAGCCTCCTTGCTGATCTGCAGGCTGGTCCTCTGGAATCTCCACGGAAGGCTCCCCTACCTGGCATCATTGTGCTCTCCGGCGGTGGCTGGCTGCTGCTCAGTGTTGATTACAGTTTGAAATGCCGGCACTTCAGTCCCATGCTGCTACACACCACAGAAATTCCGTTTCACTCTAATGAGGTTTCAGTTCGAATGTTGGAAAGAAGAAAGCCTTTTAATTAGATTGGTAGTAATTGAGCTCCCAAACCACAGAAGCCTTTTTCTCCGAAGCCGAAGACACAGATGCAATTAAAGGAAGGAAAGCCACCCAGATGGAACACTGGCTAATTTTAAGTCCATTAAAAACAACAACTCCTTAATAAGTTGATGCAACGAATGTATGTCCTAAAAGAGTTCACTGACGCTTTCAAATAATATTGGTGATTGAACCAGAACTAGAGTACTCATGCAGTTCAAATATATGGCTCTGTCGGGGACATTTGTTTAGTACAGAGTACAGAGAAATGTTATCTCCATAACTTTTTCTACCTAGAAGGCTCTGCCATGTTTTATTTTGGAAAATAGGATGTATTTTTCCTGTAACCAAACTGACATCTACTTCTGGTCACACCTGAGACACTACTAGGACATTGTTCCATGTCCCTCCCCAAACAGCCCTATTCTTTCTTCAGGATTCAGATACCTCCCTGCCCCCTAGTTTCACATCTCAAAGGTGCTCAGAATGTGAGTTGCTGTGACAGGGGCATTGATGCATCAAAAAATTTTTGCCAACTCCTACATGTTCAATACATTTTTATTTTGATGAGAAACAGCATTTATTTATTTGCATCCCTCCCTATGACTATGCCCCAGCAGATGCCATGTTCTTTCTGTCATTCAGTTTGTTTTTGTGAATGCCATCATTTAACTGGGCCAGGTAATTCCTGCTGGAGGAGCTCACAGTCTCAGATTCTAGGCACTCTGCTTGGTATCATAAAGAAATACTTTCTCCTAGAGAGAGTAGCAATTGCCAATTTTCAGAATCCTTTGGGTGGATTCTGAGTGCTAAGTACTGAATACCACTATCTCAGTAAAACTGTTGTGTGGAAGTTGGTCACTGGTACATGCACACTGGCTTTTGCTAGGCCATGTTGGGCGCAACCAGCTGTGGTAAAACACTGCTTGCATCCCAGTTGGAAAGGCTGTTGACTAGAATTTTCTTTAGGTGTCCTTTGTTAGGATAAAGCCATGGTTAGTACACTATCCCAAGCTCTGATTAAAGCACAGACTTGGCACCCTGTTGGATTCCACCCTTAGGTGGTTTGGAAATGTGGAAAAAGGGGCTTCGAGTCAGAGAGATCTGAGTTTGAATAGCTCCTTCATAAAGTCACTTTGCCTTTCTGAAACTTGCCTTGCTCTTTACGGCAGATTTTACCTTGCAGGTGTGTGTCAAGGGCCAGGCATGCTTCCTGGTAGATAAAAGATGAGATAAATGGTAGGCAGATCTACAGGGACCAGCGGCAAATGTGGCCCATGCACTACCATTGACATGTGGTGCAACAGCTGTCTTAGGGCATGCTCCCTTTCCTGGAGAGCAAAGCATGAGATATTTATATTTGTTGAAAACTCTATACATCTTGATGAGGTCCCAATAGTTCATTTTTCTTTTGATTCCTTTGCCTTTGGAGATGTGTCGAGTAAGAAATTTCTGTGGCTGAGGTCAAAGAGGTTGTTTCCCGCTTTTTCCTCTAGGGTTTTGATGGTTTCCTGTCTCACATTCAGGTCCTTCATCCATTTTGAGTTTATTTTTGTGTATGATGTAATAAAGTGGTCTAGTTTCATTCTTCTGCATGTTGTTGTCCACTTCTCTCAGCGCCATTTGTTAAAGAGGCTTTGTTCCATTGGATTCTCTTTCCTGCTTTGTCAAAGATTAGGTGGCCATACATTCGTGGGTCCATTTCTGCGTTCTCTATTCTATTCCATTGGTCTATGTGTCTGTTTTTGTGCCAATACCATACTGTCTTGATGATTATCAATTTGACAATAAATTATATTTAAAAATAAAATAAAACAAACAAGAAAACCCCCCCAAAAACTCTATACATTCTGGGATGCCTGGGTGGGTCAGTCAGTTGAGTGTCCAACTTCAGTTCAGGTCGTAATCTTATGGCTCATGAGTTCAGGCCCCGCACTGGGCTCTGTGCTGACAGCTCAGAGCCTGTAGCCTGCTTTCAATTCTGTGTCTCCCTCCCTCCCCGCCCTTCCTCCACTCGTGCTCTGTCTCTCAAAGATAAACAAACATTTTAAAAAATTAAAAAAAAATTCTATACATTTTGGTAATAAACTTGACTTTACAAAATTGGAATTTGTACCCAACTCTTTTTTTAAGCATATCAATGATTACTTTAAAGAGTACAAAGGAAAGTAAGCTAAATCATCTAGTAAGCTAGTATCGTCTCTGGATGGTGGTGCTGTGGGGTTTTAATTTTTTTCTTTTTACTTCACATTTTGTAAGTGCTGTATAATAAATGTCTATTACTTCAGAATAAAGAGAAGAGCTCAACTCTGGGGAAATGCTGCTTGAGTGTGTTTGGAAGTGCTTGGTGCCTCCTAGACTCCACGCATTCCCACAGCCCCAGTAGTATGATTCCTGCATGAATAATGGTATCAATCCCTTTTTGTAAACCATATAAGCCATATTTATGGTTCTTTCTTTTTCTTTGAAGGATGAGAAGAACCAAGTTCTAACCACCAACATTTGGCTACAAATGGTAAGTTGAGACAAGGACAGTCCTCTCTCTTGGGTCTTCATGCTGTGGCTTCTCAGATGCTCATGCTTGAAATGCAGGGGAAGCAGGGGGGCCCTGAGAAGAGTCAGGACTGTCTTCCCTAGCTCCACACATGCCAACATATGTAAAGTAGAATGCCCACTTTTGGGTGTTTCTTGCTGCATTCTGCAGGGTTCAGTGCATGCTTGTATTTTACTAGAGGTTGATTTGGGAAATTTTAAAAGCACTTCATGCAAGACAAGTAATAAGATGAAGATCTACATTGTTGGTAACCTGTCTATAACCTACACCATAACTGGTCCTGAGGGCTCAGGAGCACTTGCCTCACTCTCTATGCCCTCTAGATGCACAAAATGGGAATCCTAGAGAGTTGCCCAAGCCAGAGGCTGTCACGGTGATTCTTAGTGCTCTGGTGACCCCTGCAAGAATTCTGAAATGCTGTATTCCATTCATGGGTTTTTAGCTTGACATCTAAAATTCTCACCTAAATTTAATGAATTGCAAATGATGTCTCTTTTAGCAAATTGTAAATATTTGCATTTAAAAGTAAAACTAGTCTCTATTTTAATTGGAATCTAAATACCATAATGATTTGATGCCCACATCATTCATTTAGGAAATATGTAAACAAGGCCTTCTCTAGCTGCAGATATCTTGCACAGTCTCTTCTTTTTATTATTGCACTTGCATTGCTATGCTACTTTTCACACAGAACCTTATCCTAATGTACTATAATTTCATGTTTGCAGGTTTTTTTTAATCAATCACTCTGTCTTGGTTCTCTCAAATGTAGATATTTACATAAAAATTGTCCTTTTAGACAGTAAGTGTTAAATTTGTTTCTTCTGGATTGATTTAGGATTACATCGATTATTGGTACTTAATTCGTCAAGGTGGCATTCATCTCTCTACCGAAGATGGGGTTTGTTTTAAATTAATTCATGTGTTCGTAGACGATGATATTTTTTACTACTAGAAATGAGACACTGATGCAGATTTCACCATCAATTCTATGACTTTTTTAAATAGATATAGTAGGGTATCGTTCATTATGAAAGGCATTTTGTTACAACAACATTAGTCAATTCCTTGAACTTCTTCCAGATTACATGCCAAAAATAATATAGTTTCATAGGAATGTATCGGCTGACAGCTTGCTTAGTTTCTCATTCAATTTTGTTGAAAGCAAGAAATTAAAACCCATCTAATTTTTGAAAGTTTTTGTCACCCAAGTATTAACATAATTCACACAGAGAGTGGTATTTCAAATCAGCATTTTGTTTGCTTCCTGGGTTAATATCCCAAGACAGGAGTTGAGATAAGGGAAATTCCCTTTCTTCATAAGGCAGAAATCAGAGAAGTACATGTGGGGACAGGGATATTCCCAGATGGTTGTTGGGCAGGTGAGTTTTAGTGGGAATGCAAGTGGAAAGTGAGGGATAGAAAACAGATTCACTGAAAGCCATCAGCTGTGTGTGTCCCTGGAGCAGTCTTCGCTATACATGAGATCCCTCACAGAATCTGCCTTTAGTGAATAAAGCAGAACCTTTGATGGATTTCCCTTGCAGGATTTAAAGCAACATTCTTTAGTGAGCACATCATACCCTCAGCCCTTGCACACATGCTCTAACTTCCCTCCTTTGGGCACGTGGTCTGTTGCTCCCCTTGAAGATGGCCCCGTCCCTCCTGGGAAGAGGTTCTGAGAGCCTTGCTGTCACAGTTGTCCCTGTTGCCTCTAAAGTCATGTCATAATAGTGTCTACAGGTTGTTCTCATTAGCATGCCGACAAACTGCAGTTTGTCCCCATGAACCCTCCCCAGAGACTCTGGTTTCCTTCTCACCTTCATAGCAATATTCCTTCAAAAGCAGTGTCCTTTCCAACCATCCCCACTCTCTTCCCATGCATTCTCAGTTAAACTCACCCTTACCTGGCTTGGGGTGAGCAAACCACTAACCCCCAGGTTACGAATGCTATATTCTGAATAACGTTTCTCCCCCAGTTTTCTTTTCTTTTCTTTTCTCTTCTTTTCTTTTTCTTTTTCTTTTTCTTTTCTTTTCTTTTTTGTTTTTTTGAGAGAGAATGAGAGAGTTCATGCATGAGTGGATGGAGAGAGAAAATCTTAAGCAGGGTCCATGCCCAGACAGGGACCAAACTCCTAACCCTGAGATCATGATCTGAGCCAAAATCAAGAGTCAGACACTTAACCAATTGAGCCACCCAGGCACCCCTTCCCTAATTTTTGATGAAAAATTTCAAACATACTTAACATTTGAATTTATGGTGAGTCTATATCCTCACCTTTTAGATTCTGTAATTAGCATTTTTTAAAATTCTTACTTTATCTCATATTTGGCTATCCATCTATTAATCTAGCTTATTTTTTTTAGTTCAAAGAGAAATAATGGACAGTGGTGTACTTTCACCTGCATGTTTCAGGCAGCTCTTTGACCAGGGTTTCTTTCAAGATAAAAATTTTGCATATAGTGCGATGCACAGATTCTAAGTGCACCAGTCCATGAATAGCCCAGAACGCTTTCAACTCCTCAGTCCCACCCCCATCAGGAAGCAGAACTTTGCCATCACCCCAGGAGATACCTTGTGTTCCTTACCTGCCAATACCTGCCCTATCTTTCCACTTTATGCCAGGGGTAGAACACCGTTGTTCTGGTTTTTCAAGGGATCAATTTTTTTTTACCTCTTATCTTGGGTCTCTCAGGAACATTTGGTAGAGTGAGTGGATTGGTCCCTCTTACCAAAAATCCTTCTACATTTAGTGTTTAGATACCTGTCCTTAGGTTTTCCTCCTAATTCTCTCATGACCCCTGAGTTCCCTCTGCTCTCTCTTCATCTCTGTGCAGTCATTCCTTGTCTCAAGAGTTGGAGCACCCAGTATCCTGGCTTAAAGCACCAACCCAACTGCCTTCCTGGTGTCCCCACATGGGCACCCAGTAGGCTCTTAAACCCAGTGTGTTCCTGACCATCCTCTTCTTTCCCTTTCTCACTTGTCCCTTCCATAGTGAAAGGAAGGAAAAATTCTTCTCTACCCTCTAAGACCTTCCACTTAGACTAAGATTGAATTTACATGAGACTGAATTACAGGAGAAAAAAAAGAAACACACGAAGTTTTATTATGTGCACATGGAGGCCCAATAATGAGTTTGACAACTTTGACACCTAAAGAAATGACAAAGGCAGATAGTTTTTAAACTTTTTAGACAAAGACGCAATAAATCCATGAGGAGTTAACAGGACAAAAAGCCTTAACTTTGGGAGCTTTAATTAGTAAGAAATTCTAAAAGGAATTTGGGCTGGGGTAGTAAAGGGTTGTTTATACAGTCTTCTTGACTCTAAATTCCCTATCTCTGATGATAAGGACGTCTCTGCCTCCTGATATAGGGAGGACACCTCTCACAAGGGAGATTTATTTCCTGCTTTCAGGGGGACAGCAAAAGGTCTGAGTGTCCCTCTTGAACAAGCTGTCTCTTAAGTATCTTTTATTTAAAATACCCAGTGTGACAAAGGGGCATGTTTTGGGCAGCCTGCCCTTGGCACCTACAATAGCTCTCTCTATTTGGATAAATGGTAATTCCATGTATTCATTTGCTTAGACCAGAAGCCTTAGGGTCACCCTTAACTCTTGTCTTTCACACCTGCTTCCGATCTCGACCTTCAAAACAGATCCAAGCTCTAACTACTGCACAACAACCCCATTGCTTCCACCTTGGTCTACACCAGCATCATTTCTCACCTATGTTATTATGGAGACTCCTAGCTGGGCTTTGTGTTTCAGCCCTTACCTCCACTAGCAATGTCTGTTCTCAATATAGCAGTCAGCGTGATCCCAGTAAGAGAAGATGAAGGTTTAGCCACAAGCCTCATTGGCCCAGATCCTTCCAGGGGCTCCTGTCTCACCCAGTGGCAAGCTGAAGTCCTCAAGGTGGTCTTTGACTCTGCCTACCAGTCCCTTGCTTCTACTACATCCTCCCAGCCCTCTTCTTCTTGCTGTGCTCCCTGCTCTGCTTGACGACCTATACACATCATCTACCTCAGGACCTTTGCACTTGCTTTCCCTGCCTGGAAGTCTCTTTCACCAAGAAACACTTGCTTTTCTTTCTCACTTACTAGTAGTCTCACCGAAGATCTCCTTTTCAGTGAGGTCTTCTCTGAGTTCCTCTCAAACCCTCATCTCCTACCCCCAGTCCATATCATTCTCTTTACCTCAGTGTCTTAGTCTTTCTGGGCTGCTAAAACAAAATACCACAAACAGGGTGACTTATCAATAACAGATATTTATTTTTCACTGCTTTGAAGGCTGGAAGTCCAAGGTCATGGTGCCACCATGGTCGGGTTCTATTCAGGGCTCTCTTTTGAGTTGCCTTTTTGTTGTGTCCTCACTTGGTGGAAAGAGAGTGAGCTTGCCATTGGCATCTTTGTATAAGGGTGCTAATCTCATTTGGGAGAGCTCTCTCCTCATGATCTGATTACCTACTAAAGGCCCCATCTCTGATTTCCCTCACACTAAGATTAGAGTTCAACATAGGAATTTGGAGGAAGACAACATGTATTCCATAAGTCCACTTCATTTTATTTTTAAAGCCTTTGTCCCATCCTTTGTATTGTTTATTTGTTTTCTGGCTCTTAGTCTCCATCCCCCATCTGGAATACTCTGGGAGGGCAGGACTCCAGTTGTATTTGTCCACTACTCTACCCTGAGCAGACAGGGAATAACTTTTGTGGAATGAATGAATGAAACAAAAAACTCAAGGTGAACCTAGGAAGGGCTAAGATATCATGACACAAAATAAAGCCAACTCCACCTCGCATTTGAACACTGTAGTGTAAGGTGAAGCTCTGGGAATACTGGGAGATAACGCAAATGCTTTCTTTTTTATGTAAAATCAGACATACCTCTTGTTTTCTATGGCACAGAGCTGATGTTGACATTTTTCTTATATGAAGAGAAACACCTAACATGCTCACTGCATATTAGGTCACAGACAGGTCTGTCTTCTTGGTACCTACATCCTTATCCCTCAGTAAGCAAATGATCTTTAACAACATATATGATTTGGCAATTTTTTTTCTAAGAGTGTTGTTTTCTAGGAAAAAAGTAACTGGATTATTACTTATTGCATTGAGTTCAAGTGCTCCATAAATAAACATGCTTGCTTTGAAGGATGTCACTGGAGACCTCTAAATTTCTTTCAAGCACAGCTTATTTCTAATTAATTCTTGCACTTGCAAAAATGTAACAGCTTCATTTGTTTTAAAAATCACCTTTTTATCTCACTTACCTATTCAACTAATCTTTTTGAGTGCCTGCTATAGGGAAGACATTGAAGTAGGTCATGTGAGGTGGACCCAGAAATGGATGAGACCCAGTTTTTTTTAACCATTTACAATCAGGCTTGTGCAATTTACAGTCTAAGAAGAGGTTAAAATATTGTGAACAAGTGACTCCCTAGAAGTATAGCAAGAGACCAGCTGGTGGTGTGGACAGTGGAGTTTAGAGGGTGGGAAACATCTCTCCTTTACAGAAATGGAAGGGAGAGAAGGAAAGGCATAGACTCTTCCAAATGTGAAGATCAGGGAGCATTGGTGTGTCTAGGTGTTGCATCATTAATTAATACATGTTTCCACATGCCCACCATCTGGAAACGTGCTGGATGCCTTTTTAGCATGTGTCCTTACAAAACAGGGGTGACATATTTATCTGGAAGGTGACATCTGCAGCTCATATAGCAGCTGTAACACTGGCTTCTGAATGAATTTTAAGGAATCACAGGTATCTTGGGTTTAGAACAGTCCTTAACAGGTATCTGATCAAAGCTCTTCCTCCTGGAAAGCCTTGGCAGTCCTGCTGAGGCCACAACATGGAAATAAGGAACTTGAATGTCACCATGGCAGGCCTTGGAAGTTGCACTGGGGCCATTTATAAAGCCACCGTTGCCTGGATTCTTGCTTGTTATGTTCTCCAGCTGGTGACCAGCCTGGCCTGACCTAGCCTGAATAAAGGGCATGAATAAGAAGTGAAGCTCTGAAGACCAACAGGGCAGGAGACCCAAGGGAGGCAGAAATATGGGCAGGAGATGACAGAAAATCAAGGAAATTGCCTTCAGCCACTTTTCTTTTCCAGAGCTTTATGTTGCTGAATTGCCGTTCTGAAAATCTGAATCTACATAATCTTTTTCCCAGGGTATTTAAACTCTGAGGTCAATAGTCTATAAATGAGAGATTTTCTATACAGGCAGAATAGAAGGGCAGAAAAGTAAAATAAATTAATTAAATTCTCTTTTGACTTCTAGGTTATTCTGTTTTCCTTTCTTTCATTTCCCCTTGATTTTGTAGAACTTTCTGGTTATTTAGATAACCTGAAGGAAGAGAAAGTTGCTGTTCTATATACCTCTTCTTATTCCTAGGAGGAAGCAATTGGGATAGTTTCCTGTGGATTAGTTTTATCATTTTGGGAAGCCTGTCAGATATGATCTGATTTAATCTATAAGAAGAAGTGGCAGAATCATTTCAGTTTCTAAAGAGACAGTCGAGCTATCCAAAGACTTGCCTGTGCCTTTCAAAAGAATCTGGCTTCTCTTATTATGGAATTTTAACCATTCTTCTGACTCTACATATCCCACCCTTCTTATGTTTATTCTCTGTTTTTTTTATTTCCTGATTACAGATTCTAATTATGGAATGAGTAGCATTCACATTGTAGAATGTTAGATTGTAAACCATGTTGATTTCTAAAATATTTACCTTTTTAATTACTATATTCTCTACCACTTCATCTCTGAGAATGCCACAACTTGTGTTCATACACAAGCTAGCCAAGGGCTTGCTTAGGGCCCTCATAAGGTCCCATAGTTAATGGTGATTTCAATCATTATGTCACAATGAGAAAAAAAAAGTGTTGGGGGAAGGAGGAAGAAAGAGGCCCACCTTCTTCATCTGAGTTCAAAATAGTTGAATGGAAGAATTTTCAAAACATATATGTATGGAGTTTTCCAACACCAAGTACATGCTGTCTTTCACACCAGCAACCAATTCTCTGATTGGTAAATCCTCTCTACTTGGAGTTAGCATCAGATCCTACAAGTTAAGGACTCAGTCCCACAAGACTACACCCACATCAGATGCCAGCTGCAAAGGGGGTGTCCAGGCTACCCACACTTCTATCCAGCTGAGTTGGAATGCAGAACAGCTCATAGAATTCAAGAAAACACTTCTATTTACCAATTGATTATAAAGACTATTGGTCAGGAACAGCCAAATGGAAGAGATGCTAGGGCAAGATGTAGGGGAGGCCCAAAACTTTCATACCCTCTGTGGGCTAGTTACCGTCCTGGCACTTGGATGTGTTCACCAATTTGGAAGTTTCCTTCCTTCCTTCCTTCCTTCCTTCCTTCCTTCCTTCCTTCCTTCCTTCCTTCCTTCCTTCCTTCATTTCTTTCTTAATATAATTTATTGTCAAATTAGCTTCCATACAACACTCAGTGCTCATCCCAAAAAATCCCCTCCTCAATGCCCATCACCCACTTTCCCCTCTCCCCCACCCCCCATCAATCCTCAGTTTGTTCTCTGTATTTAAGCTCTCTGAACCTTGTTATTTGTTCAAGAGTTTAAAACCCAGTCTCCATTCTCTCTCCTCTCCCTTGAGATTGAGGTTGGGTGGGGCTGAAGGTTCCCACCCTCTAATCAGAACTTAATCTTTCTGGTGACCAAGCGCGTGCTGGCAACCTGAGGTGATCTGGGGGCCCCACACTAAGTCACCTCACCTCACCTCATTAGAATAACCTCTGGGGGGCTCAGAAGAGGCTCTATATGAATAATAAGAGACATTCCTATTCTCAGGAAATTCCCAAGGTTTTAGAAACCCTGTGCCAAGAACCTGGAACATAGACCAAATATATTTCTTATTATACCATAACGTACTTTAAAAAACAAAACAAAACAAAACAAAGAAAATGTTCCCTTCTTATTATCCTGCTATAAATATTTCCATGCATGTACATGCACACACACTTAAAGGTTTCCTGTGGGCTCAAGGCAGGTGCTAATGGGGGCCAATTCTGAGACTCATGGAAGAATTAGGGTTCTTATGATACATCTCAGATCAAGGGCCCCTTCTTCCCTTGTATGTCCCCTTAACAACCCCACATAATTCTATCTTGAAGATTTAATGAGAAGGAATCCCACAGAAATAGGGAAAGAAGGAAAAGCACAGACTCTTCCAGATGGTCTGGGAATATTGGTATTACTAGACTGACACTTATTATCAGGTGCCCAGTGTGCTAGGCACTGTCTGTAGAAAGATTTTGTGCAGGGCCTCTTGCCCTCTAGGGATCTGAGTGAGGAGTGAGTGCTTTGAGAGGATAAAAAAGTTCCTTTGGGAACCCGATTATTTACAAGCCCCTTTACACATCCATTCTTCAAAAATGCTCATGGAAACCTGTGGGGGGCTAGGCTCTCCTGCTTCCAAGGCACACAGCCCGAGTTCCTGCTCCAGCTCCCAGTGTCCAATTGATGGGGCTTCTGCACCAAGCCGTTGCTTGGTTATTACAGCTCTCCTGTCCTGTAGTATCTTATGAAATGGAGAAATCTCTCTTTTTTTTAAGCCATCTTTTGTCATGTGCCTACCAGGGCCACATGATTTACCTACTGCTGCACACATTCCATCCTTCCAGCACCATCCTACCCTATGAGGCAGGCACTTGTGAGGAAGCAGCAGCTCTGAGAAGGGGGTATACCTTGTTAAAAAAAATGCAACCGAGTAAACTTGAGGATATAATTGACTTCATTAAAGGATTCATGAGTTGGGCAGCACCCCATATAGCAAGTAGAGGGAGCTCCCACAAGTTGTGCAAAATGGAAAGTTTTAATAGGAAGGAGGGTGGGACAATGAAGGTATAAGCAAGAGAAAAGAAAGGATTGTTTCAGGCATGGTTACCTTACCTTTGGGGGAGGGGCAGGGGGTTTATCAAGCAGAGTATCTCCTCTTCCATTGGGGGATGGAGAGGGCCCTGTGACTGACAGATGACTTGACTGAGGCTGATCAGAAAATTCCTGATTGGGCCTTTAAGACTTAGATTTCTGTGGGAGGTTGAAAATGCAGTTAAGTATGAAGCCCCAGTTTGGTGACTTGGCCTAAGTAATTTTGGGCCTGTGTTTTTTGTTGTTGTTGTTGTTGTTCATTTGTTTTTAATGTTTATTCATTTTCGAGTGGGGAGGGAGGGAGAATACGAGCTGGGGAGGGGCAGAGAGAGAGGGAGACAGGATCCGAAGCAGTCTTTGCACTGAAAACAGAAGGCCTGATGTGGGCCTTGAACTCATGAACCCTGAGATCATGACCTCAGCAGAAGTCAGACGCTTGACTTACTGAGCCACCTGGGTGTTCCAGGTTGTTTGCTTTTAACAACCTGCTTGAGCTTACACAGCTGGTCTCTGCCACAGCCTTGGTGTAAACCCAGGTCTGCCTGATTTCCACAGCTCTCTGCAGCCCTCCCCTTTTCTGTACTGAGGGTTGAGGAGACCCAGCTTGGCTTTCGAGTTAGCAGGTGGGAGTCTCCTTCAGAGAAGATGAACAGCCCCCATCTGCCAGTGCAGAGAGATTGGGTTGAAAGAAGCAGCAATGGTAGACCCTACTGATCACTCTTCTTGAAGTCAAATAATGCAGTTCTGAGTCCTGACCCAGTGGCTGACTGAAAGGATGTTACTTCTCTGTGCCCCAGTCTCCTCTTATAAATAGGAATAGTAATCATGCTGGTGTCCCTGGATCATGGCAAGCAAGGCGTACGCGACATTGAGCAAACAAGATGGTCAGGATACATGCCCATGGGACACAGGCAGCTAAGTCTGATTGGGGGAGATGTGAAATTGCTGGGGAGGCATCCTGCAGCTCACACATGGTACCATCCGAAGAGGTTGAGGTTTGACCAACCAAGTGCTTCTACTTCCCTGTCTTCCCTCCCTGCCCTGCTCGTTATTTCAGCAGGTGGAGGAGATGGGAATTTGCTCTGGGAGCCCTATGACCATGATTAGCATGGTGGTAATAGTGACAGTGACAGGCATCCCAAGTAAGGAAGACACAGGTATTGAGTGTGGAAGGGCTTATTCCCCTGGCAAGAGAGAGAAAAGAAGGCAGCTCTAGGTGAATGGTGCAGAAACAGAGCAGGCCGGAGCAAACACAGTTTAGTTTGTGCCTAGGAATTCCTGCAAACCAGCTTCAACAAGACACCTTCTGGGTGTTGTCCTTCTCCTTCCCTTGTGTCTCCTCCCCTCTCCTCCCCTCCCCTCTACCAACTACCCATATCGATTAGAAACATCAGTAGGGTGGCTCAATCCTAAATGCCCCAGATGATTTTTCAGCACATTGTACATTGACGAATCTTCATTCTCAGAGGCCCATGGCTGTAAAGTGACATTACTCACCTGGCTATTCCCTCCCATCTGACTTCATATGGTTTCAGAACTGGGACAGCTTTTTCAGATGCTTGCCTCCCTCTCCAGAGGATGGTGGGATCTCTGGGACATGCTCTGTGATCCACAGCTACTTGGCTACAATTCCCAAATCTCAATAGCTTTGAAAATTAAAGGGCTTTTGTCCCCCTTGATGTTGTTTTTGTAACTTTGCATCAAACTCACTGAGTCTAAAATCAAACTGAAATAGATGTGCAGTGGAGGCATTTATTTTTCTTACTTTGTATCAGTATGCATGTTTGGCTGCAGAAATAATGATATGTTTGATTATGTGGGGTTGTCTTGATCCCAGCTGGAAGTGTTGCATCACGTACCTTTCTAAATCTGAGAAGGTCTGAGCTCCAGATCATGGGTGGACCCAGGGAGACTGGATACAGGATGGGGTCTTTACTAGGGGGGGTGGGAGTCTTCCCTGATTATGGCACATTTGTAGGAGGTGTTGAGTCCAAATGGACCAGCCCTGCAACCCTGGCTTGTTGGTGCTGTTTGTATAGCAGCTGTAGATAGGATCCTACTTGAGCAGTCTTTACAGAGCTAGTGGACCCTAGGAAGGGTGGGGCTGTGTGGTCCTGGGACAAGGGACCTCAGGCATGGGCCTTCCTCCGGCAAAGGTCACTCAGGATCCAGGGGCCTGACCTCAAGGAGATGCACTTGTGTTGGTGTGTTTATGACTGTTTCTTGAGTTCCCATCCTCATTCTTGTCCTGATTCAGTGTTTTACCATCAAGGCCGTGTGTTTGCATTTTGGGGCTGTGGCATCAGAAGTGCTGTTCCTGCATGAAAATAAGGACTCCAGTCCAAAAACACATCCTCCTTAGAAGCTTCTGAGAGGTTCCCCAGCAGCTGCACTAAGTTGTGTCTTGGAAATAAATATTCTTCATTTTTCTAGCTTAGTTCTTACTCCAATTGAAATAAGTGAATTTATTTTTCCAAAGTGTCCTTCTAGTAGAGAACTTTGAAAGCAAAACAGTTACTCATTTGGCTAGGAAAAAACCCATCTGCTGTGGGAGGGGAAGGCTTCGGGGCATGCAGTGGACCAGAATTAACTTTAATGCTACCGTCTGAATGTGGTCATGGTGACAGCAGGACCTTAAATGTGGTTTTTATGCTGTTCATGGTCATTTTGCAAGAGATTATTTAATTCCCAGTTTCCCTATATTTTGTAGATAACAATTCAATTATGTAAATAAGCATCGGGAACTCTTCTTGGCTTTGAAAGTATCTAATAATCCCTTATAAGAAATATTAGTAGGCAAGGAAGCAAAGTGCTGCTAATGTCATTGTCTGTGTGTGTTAGTCTTGGACAGATCACTATTTACAATGGAATATGTCAGAATATCCGGGCGTGAAGACCGTTCGTTTCCCAGATGGCCTGATTTGGAAGCCAGACATTCTTCTCTATAACAGGTAAGCACACTGGACAAAAGGAGAAGTGATTTTATTTTTGCATATATGTAACAACCAAGCATATTTGAATATTTTATAGAAATGCCAGACACATTATCTGTAATTTGGAACTGTTGTTGCTCATGATGCTTTGTAAATGGCCAGGCCTTTGAGAAGCATTCTGTCCCCCACTCCCATGTTCTCTGCATTGGCTTGCAGGCTTGCATTACCCAGCACTCTGCCTGAGATGGCCATGTCTGTAGTGCTGTGCATTACAGGTACATATGTACTTTGTGCATATTGGCACTGAAGCATTTTCACATGTGGAAGTACCTTTGGGCCTGAATGGCAGCAGTTATGGTCACAGCATGTTTCTGGCCCTTGGCATGCATGACTGGAGTCCACTGTTTGGAACCCAGGTCCTCACCTGATTCATTCCCCACTGTGCATTAGGATAGTCCTGCAGCCTGTAGCTGAGTGCATGAGGACCTTCACCTCTAGCTGTGCTCAGAAGCTTGTGATGCAGGTAGAGTACTTGATAGAAGAAAGACAGTTAATAGTCATATTCTTTTTTTTTTTATTTTATAATAGTTTATTTTCAAATTGGTTTACATCTAACACCCAGTGTTCATCCCAACATGTGCCCTTTTTAATGCCCGTCACCCTCTCTCCCCCCTCCCTCACCACCCTCACCCTCAGTTTGTTCTTAGTCTTTGAGAGTCTCTTATGTTTTATCTCCCTCCCTCTCTGTGTCGTTTTTTTTCCTTTCCCCTCTTCCCCTCCCCCTGGTTTTTGCTTAGTCTTGCAAAGTCCACCTATTTGTGGAAACATATGGTACCTGTCTTTTTCTGACTGACTTATTTCACTTAACATAATACCCTCCAGTTCCATCCATGTTGCTACACATGGCCAGATTTCATTTTTTTCTCCAAAGAGGACATTCAGATGGCCAACAGACACATGAAACGATGCTCAATGTCACTCATCATCAGGGAAATACAAATCAAAACCACACTGCGATACCACCTCACACCAGTCAGAGTGGCTAAAATGAACAAATCAGGAAACTATAGATGCTGGCGAGGATGTGGAGAAGCAGGCACCCTCCTACACTGTTGGTGGGAATGCAAACTGGTGCAGCCACTTTGGAAAATGGTGTGGAGGTTCCTCAAAAAAATGAAAATAGAGCTACCCTTTGACCCAGCAATAGCACTGCTAGGAATAGTCATATTCTAATATGGATTAAGAGCAGGACTCCTGCTTCTGAGGTCAAGAAATGAGGATTCATCAGTGAACCAAGATAGTCTGATTTGTAGACCAGATGCCCAAAGGCAGGATAAATTTCTAGAAGCACTATTTTTTTTTTTTTGCTAAGCTAAATAATTAAAATAAGGAAATCCAGAGGATCTCCTCCCAGTAAAGTTTAGATTGTGACAACAAGCTTAATATATTAAAAAAAAAAAAAAAAAAAAGATATTTCCTAATTACAACTGTTGCCTTTGGTCCTACCTGGAAACAAAGGAAGCCCCATGCCTTCCTGACTTAGAAAACAGTGTGACCATTGGCCACTGTCCTTAGTTGTCGCAGGGTGATTCTGAGACTAGTTGATGTGTTTGTCCTACATTGATTGCTTCTAGGAGGCTGGGTGGTTTCATTTCTTGTGTCGACGTTTAATTGTCTTTCTTGCTGGCACTTACCTTTCATTTGAATCATTGGGCCTGTTTCTGGAAGCATATTATTCCCTTCTAATTTGCTGCTACTCTTCAGCTTCTTAAATTAGTTCAGACACCTGAGCCCTGAAACATGTCTAAAGTCAGAGTAAGTGGTCCCCCCTACCGAGTAGGTGAAGGACATGGAACCCCATGGCTCATCTTTGGGTCATTAGTTTCCCAGCACTGCCATAACGAAAGACCACAGAAATGCATTTTCTTTTGGAGGCTGGAAATACAAGATTAAGGCGTCTGCACGTTTGGTTTCTTCTGAGGCTCCTTTCCTATAAGGTGTAGATCTCCATCTTCTCTCTATGCCTTCACATGGTCTTCTCTCTGCAGATGTCTGTGTTCTCTGATCTCTTCTTGTGCGGACAACCATCACATTCAATTAGGGACCATTCTAACAACCTCATTTTAACTTAGCTACCTCTTTAAAGCCTCCAAATGCAGTCACATGCTGTGAAACTTCAACATATGAACTCGGATTTCAGCATGTGAATTCGCGGGGTGTGGGGGGGGGGGACACAATTCAGCCCATAACAGGGCCATTGCATTTGACTGCTTAAGAACAAAGAATCAGCATTGGAGAAGTCTGGATATAAATCTTGTCTGTAATATTTAGTATGTGTATAAACATTAAGTCTCAGATTCCTCCTTTGCAAAGTGGAGGAGATGCCAGCTTCACAGAGTTTGGAAGGGATAACTCTGCGGATGTACCTAGCATGCTTACTGTGGTACTTGGCAAAGACTGAATGCTCAGTGATGGTGGCTGTGCATTTACAGGATGGTGATGAGAATATCTGCTCAGAGTAAGATGCTATGACAATTCAAAAAGAAATGTCAATAATTTTTTTTTAAATTTAGCTCTTTTTCATTTGAAATCAAGAATATTACAATGTGGTAGAATCTTAATGAGGTTATAGAGGTGGTTCTTATCACTTATATGTAGGACCTCAAAATCTAATAAATAAAATGTTTGATCCTTCTAATGTTCTGGCTAATGAACAGTTACCATATATTCTATGCAGACTGAATTTCAAGGCGCAAAGACACAGTCTCCACCTGCTGTCACCAGGGAGCCCTTAGAAATAATGCTACCCCCCCATATCTGACCCAACCGATGGTCCCAGAATCCCTTTCCTCTCATGTTTCCCCTTGAACTCTAAATAACTATCTTTCTCTTTCCTCTTTTTCTCATCTTCCTATTGGCCATGTCCACCAGCTTCTATCATGGAATCTGTAGAGACTTCCTCCTCTTCTTTTTCTGAAAAATGTGATATAGAACTTCCTTTCTGAACTAACTGTTAAATATACAGCTTGCATGTCCACATGGACATGATCTAACATAAGCAGGTTACAGAATACATATAAGCCGGTCATAGATATGGTGTCTGTTATCTTCTGCTGCTTGAGAGATTCTCCTGAACTTAGTGTCTTAAAAAAATGGGTGCATATTCCTTCTCACCATGCTCTGGGCTGACTGACCCATGTGGTGGTCTATCTGTTTAAGTCAGTTGTTGGCAAAAAGCAGGAGGCTGGGGCTCTGATGGGCTGGAATGTGGAGAGCCACACCCCCTCAGCTGTTGGTGGGAGCTCAGCTGGGACAGTTACCTGTGCCACCTTTGCTTCCTCCATGAGCCTTTTCCACTGGATGCAGGCAACCCCCAGTGTGGTAACAGGAAGTACTCAGAGAGGGAGGAAATGACAGCTACCAGGCTCCTTAGGGACTAAGCACAAGATTTCCAGAACAGCCCCTCCACTGCACTCCATTGGGCAGAGTAGGCAGGGGCTCAGCCTGGATCAAGAAAGCAGACGTCAGCCTCACCTCTCTAGGACACACAGGGAGGGAGGGAAAGAAGATGAAGGTGTGCTCTGTGGAAGGGAAGAGGTGAAACAGGAAGGCCAGATTAGAGTTGAGGGAGGAATGAAGGACCAAAAAAGACATTTGTAATGAAGGGACACTCAGTTAAGTGTACCCTGGAGGGACTGGTAGGAGGGGGAGATAGAGTAGGTAGGCAAGCAGACAGAGTTTCCAAACACAGAGTGATCTCCTTACCCACTGCCTCTATTCGCTGGCTTCCCTCTGCTGTCTGGACATAAGTCACATGGCCTGGCTGGCAGGGGTGAGTGGTCCAGTCTACTCCTACAGCTGCCTCTTACACCTACTGCTCCCCAGCTAGATGTTTGTCTTTCAGTTCCTTGGTGTGTCTGTCCTCTTTTCCACTACAGGACATTTCTGTGAGCTCCGCTCTTGGTATAGAATGCTCACCCTTCTCTCATCCCTCAGACCACAGCTTGAATCCCTGTCCCACTAAGTCCCTGGTGTGTTTGTCTCTCTGTCATGCTGTGTCACAGAAAGGAGTTTCTACTCTGCATTGCACATAGGTTCTGTACCCCCCCACAATGGAGGTCTAGAGAGTGTTCAATCAATATTTGTGTCCAGACAGGATGGAAGGAGGGAGGGGGGATCCAGGAATTAAAAGGAAGGGGGAAGGGGATAGATTTGTGTGACATGGGTGCTGCTAAGAACAACAAGAGAAGAAAGGAAGAAAATCATATTGGCAAGCTGGAAAATATGAACCTGTGCCTGAGCCAAAAAATTGACACAGGAAGTAGCAAAAACAGGCTTGAATTTAATAGGATCCTGACCTTCTGATATTCTGTTATTGGAGATTTTGAGAGATGTTGAGCTTAATACTTTCTGCCAGCTTCCAGGCACTCCAAATAGTATGTTCTCTCAGTAGGCTTACGTGATGGTTCATTAAATTGTTGTGTTTGCAGGGGGAGCTTTTCATTAAGGAGGGGGGCATGCCATCATTCTGCATAATCCGTGGTTTTGAAAGGAGCATTGATTCAGGTTAGGGGAAGCATCACAAACACGTCCATCACATTTCTTGCTCTATTCTGGTTTGATATTGGAGTCCAAGCTTGTGCCACTAATGGTTTTGGGGATATAATACATTTTTCTGTGCTTTGAAGAGGCTGGGTCATTGCAAAGCAGCCATCTCGGCATCATTTCTGGGATGGGCTGCTTTATTTCCCTGATGGATGGTGAACAAGTTACAGTGCTGCCAGCCAGCTGGCCGGGTTGCTCTGAGGAGAGGACGGGCGCTGATAAAAGCATCCCTGCCGGATGCTGATCCCAGTATTTTCTTGGTTGCTTTATTCTGCTTTGCTTTAAGCCTGCATTTCAAGGATTTTTCTGAACACAGTCTTGCTCAAAGTAAGTAGCAATTGTGGATAGCTTTTCATGATTTTCCCATTTGGACATAATGAAAGGCCTCACTCTTATCAGCAGTCAGCTTGCAGAAGAAAACCTGAACTGCAGTGATACCTTGGCCGCCCATGCCTGCACTGTGCAACTGCAGGCAGCTACCTCAGCCTCTCTGGGCTTCTCCATTCTTGAGCTGCTCAGTCAGAAAATCCCATAATAATAGTGGAATCTTTGTCAATGAATGTATTCAAAGATGTTTTTGTTGGCTCTGTATTTTTAGGACATGAGGTATCAAGCATCCCTTTCTTACAGCCTGTGCAAAGCTGCATTTCCACATCGGCAGACTCATGTTTTCCTCTGAGGTTAGAGTCCTTTGGCTATAACCCTTTTTCTGCCACATACTCCCATGACCCTGTGGCTGATAGCAGAGCCTGGAGAGGGGTTGATGTATGCAGGACATGCCTGGGTGCAATATGATCCAGCCTATGAGGGTTAATAATTGTGTGCTGATCACTAAGTCACTGATTTGGTTCCCCCAGAAGTCAACCTACAACAAGTATTTCAGCATATGGTTTATAGAATTTTTTTTTTTTTAATTTTAGAAGAGAGAGAGCGAGCACTGTGAGTACAGGAGGGGCAGACAAATAGAGGAAGAGAGAACTCCAAGCAGGCTCTACTCTGTCAGCACAGAGCCCGATGCAGGGCTCTAACTCACAAACCATGAGATCATGACTTGAGCCAATACCAAGAGTTCTACACTTAACTGAACCACCCAGGTGCCCCTCCGCCCATGGTTTATTTGGGAGAGAAAGTGAGTCAGAGAAGTGAGGGAAGAAATATATGCATTAAAAAGCAAGCTACTGTTCTGGGCAGTGGGTCCCATTCCCACTGGAGACCTCTGGGGTGTTTATCTGTCAACTGCCTTCTGTCATAGATTGACAGCTGCTTCCAGGAATGGCAGCTCCCTGACACCAGCTCTGCTTGCCTGCCCCATGCATGGACTGAGTGTGTGCTGCTGGCCAGACCCTCAAGCCTCAAGCTGGGCTGCTAATACTTGGAAAAGACAGCTGTCAGGGCTTTAGGTCCAAGAAGGACAGCTGTTGACATGGTCAGCTACCGCACACATGAGTTGCACACTCAAGTGTCAGTTGTTGTCACCTTTGCCTGATTGAAGTTCCAATCCTGACTCCTGATGGGGAGGACAGCAGTGAAGTGAGTAGAAACGAGAGCATCATGAGGACTTAGGGAGTTTCTCAACCAAAGCAGAGAGGAGACAGACAGGTAGAAGAGATAACAGAGAAGAGCCAGGACCTGCATCCTTATGAGTGACTGTAGCCCCATTGTGGGCTTCATGTCTTACCATAGTGCCACATCAGTCCACATAAGGAATGGGATCTTAGAGAGCAAGTCTCTTATTCAATTTAATGCTTCTTGAAGAAGGTTAACCAGTTGGTGTTCAAGGACCCAAAGTGCAGTCATGGCTGGTCTGGGGCTGGCGACACGAACAGGAGGCCATCACCAAAAGAGTATGAGTTAGCAGCTCTTGGATGCGGTAAGATCTCCAGTTAAGGAAAGGTAATTTTGCTTTGGTAGCTTTGGACCTTCCAGAGAATGAGGTTTTAGGATGTGCTGTTATAGCATTATCTGTATTATCAAATATTCAGACCTAATCTGGAGGGAGGCTGTTTCTAACAAGGTATGGTAGGAAGAGAGTGGAGTAGTCACCTGTTTTTAAGAAGTAAGTGGAAGCGGCCAACCTATGTGTGCATCTCCACAGTCATCCTCTGAACTGTCTGTCCAAACCTCCCCTTTCTCACCCCTGCCCCTTTAATGTTTGTTTTTAATTTGTTCATTCACTGAACCAATATTTAGTGAAGGCTTATATGCTGTTATCACACACTGTCCTAGGATCTGAGGACACACCAGTGAATAAGCCAGACAAAAATTCCTGTGTTATAGGCAAATAGAAAGAAGAGGGGGCACACATGCCAGATATCAGGGGCTCCAAGAAAAAGAAAGCAGGGAGAGCATATAGGGAGTGGTAGAGCCTCAGGCAGGATGTGGGCCAACAGAAGAACCAGAAGGAGGTGGAGGAACAAGTCATAGAGCATCAGCGAGGTACACGTTCTTGATGGAAATAATAATAAGTACAAAAGGCCTTTCAGAGAAGGTTGTGAAAAGCCTTGAAATGTGAGAACAGAATAAAGAAGAGAAAGATGATTGACTGGATTACGGCATGCTATATGTGGTTACACACACCTTCCATGTTATCCAAAAGTGTCTCGGACTGTGTCATGGTCTTTGAACTGTTTTCCAATTCTGTAAGTTCTAGGAAACCAAGAGTAATGCAGAGGACTTCAGTCCATAAAGAAGCCAGTGGATTTTGTCTGGTGGACTGATTCCTGTTAACAGATCTGATCCATTTTCCTGGTTGCCTTTTTGTGTGTCAGCTTTTTG
Organism: Paguma larvata; assembly: GCA_030068075.1. Taxonomy (NCBI): domain Eukaryota; kingdom Metazoa; phylum Chordata; class Mammalia; order Carnivora; family Viverridae; genus Paguma; species Paguma larvata. Next base: position 120,108,978 of record CM057827.1, on the reverse strand, counting down.
GATGCTTCTTGGAATTGGTTTTTGACACCTTGCTTGTTCTCTCATTAATTAATGACTTAAATAAAAACTTCGACACCTGTTCATTTTATATTTGTGCAAGTGTCATGCTTTTATCTTTGAAAAAAAATTGATGTTTTTGACCACCCTGAGATGGAAACATGCCCTCTGGGTGTGTCTAGGAACACAAGGGGGAGGTGTGACTGGAGTACATGGATGGAGAAGGTCAGAGAAGCAACCAGAGGTGGCCCAAGTGTTGGAGGTTTTGACTTTTACTGAGTGAGATGGGAGAGACTCTCATCCTTTCTGTAGAATTCCATTTCTTTTTTCTCTCTGAGTAATTGTCAAAATACGTATTCATATTCTTCATCTGACATTCCTGCTCTCGACTGATTCCCATCCCATGGTTATTTTCTTCAGAAGTTACCCGTTCTTCTCTGCTTCTACACTTCTCTCAGCTGATGGCGGTGGATGTGTTTTACTTCTGTTATTTCCTCTAGCTTCTTGGAAATGTTGAGGGAGGGAGGGCACATGAACACATGTCCTCATTCAGCCACTGTCAGCCCAGATACTTGTCTACCCCAGGCTGACTCAGAGCCCAGCCTGTCTGCACTGGACAGCATGGACTGTCCCTAGTGAACCTTTAGCACTTCTGCCTGGTTCCACTCTTTCTGCAAAGGGCTGGATGGCTCCAGAGTCAGTCTTTACATTCACATTTCTCAGGGCAGGAAACTGGTGCTCAGAGAGGTCCAGCCACTTGCCCAAGGTCACCCAGCAGTGTGTGCCTGACTCTAGAGTCTCATGTCCGCAGGCTGGCCTGCCTCTGGTTATACTTTTCAGAACTCTTTTTTTTTTTCCCTGTAACTTAAACAAAGTAAAATAATTCCTCTCTCCCTCCCTCTGAGTTGACTCTGCTTTTAGACCTTCTCTGGGCCTCTCTTTTGTCTTTCATTCTGGAAAGGTGAGTCTGTCTCTTCCAGGTTTCAGAGCATCTGACATCCAACTTTTCTTTCACCAAATCCCTTGCCAGCCAGAGTGGGATGACAAAATGCAAACCACTGTGCAAGGGTTTGAGCAGAATTTCAAACAGAGGGCCAGGTGCTGCAGCGAGCAGAGTTTTCTAGGGACGGCTTTGCATCCAGATGGCCCAGGCAAACTGTCTTTCTGCCTGTGGCGCAGGGCCAGTCCGCTGAGCGCTCACCCCCTCCCTGCACCTTGAGGGCCTCGTGAGACTGATTGAGTCCAAGAGCATGGCTTTTAGAGATGAGCTTATTGATCTTAGTGACATCAGACACAGAGCCAACATGATTGTAAGGGTCTGTGTAATAAATACGTGAGACAGGAATTCAATGGGAAGTTCAGTTGTCATCATGAGCTGCCTGAGAGAGAGACTGGACCCGTAGCACAGTGGTGAGGGCCAAGGTCAGCCCTTGCCTGCCCTCCTCAGACTGCTGAGGGGGTTCCTGCAAATTTCCACTTCCCACCCAGGGCTGTATTCAAGGCCGCCTGCATGGAAGAGCACATAGGAGTTTGTTATTCACAGGAAGAGATGCAAGAAAGAGAAATTGGCCCTCCCCAGCGAGCTTTGGGAGGCTTAACTATGGAATGCAATGCCCAAGCAGAACATGCCCTGTGGAGTGTATGAAAGCCTGGAGAAATGGGGACTTGACTTGCAGGGATGCAGGTGATGCTGTCAGTTCGGCTCAGGAGAATTTTCTGAGCACCTACTATGTGTGAGATGCTGTGCTTCTAAGAAGATACACATTCAGTGTCCTGGAGGCACTTGTAATCAGTAAAAAATCACTTTACCCTGGGCGGTCTCATCTGATTTGACTTCATGGCTGGGAATTAAAATCCCCAGTTCATCTGTTTCTGAGATTAAAAGGCCTGCATGCAGAACCACAGCCTTGACTCCAGCTCTTTTCACTTTTCCCCATGCTTAACACTTTCTTCATGGGTATTGGCAAGGGCTCAGAAGATCATATTACAGGGGAGAAATGATGTGTGTCAGTGACATGGCATCTTAGAAAGATCTGGGAGAAGGAGATCCTCATCCAGAGGCAGAGGGGAGTCATTTGTGGGAGGGTGGCCATACCAGATGTGTCTTCCCTGGACAGTCCTGGGTTTTCAATTTGCTGTCCTGGCACTCTGAATAGTGCCCCTTTCACCTCTAAGAGTGACAATAATTTTTGTGGTCTCCTCATTTTGGGACAGTGGCTATCTAGAGAGAACAGTTAGATTAAAACATGGGTGCCCAGATAGGGCATTTTCGTGAGAAAATATGGAGTTAGGAGATGACACATACCTCTTTAAAAGAGGTGGTGGGGAAAAATCCTAGAAGAGATCAAATGTTGCAGGCATGTGCTTTGAATGCAAGGGAGGGGATGAAAAATAGGATAAGGTCTATAAGCATGAACTATAATCAGGAATTCAGTTCAGTCTGGCCAGGCCTCTCCTCTGAGACTGTCCCTATCTGGGCCACTGCGTGCCATGGGGACTTGGTGTTTCTAAGCAGCATGTCACATGGAAAAATCAGGTTTAACATTCTCCTTCCTCCCCACTGGCTGGTGATCTCTATCAGAGAGACCACGTGCTGTACACATGCTTTATCCTCCAAAGTTAGTGTGGCAAATAACACATGGAAAGCATCAAATTACGGTAGGTAGTGCACTATTGGGGCCATTACGTGGGTCCAGTAGGGAATTGCTGGAGGTCAAAACTTGGGTAATAGTGCTGGGTACTCAGCACTATTTGGATTGATCATTCTTCCCAACACCAAGTACATACATACATAATACATACATACGTACATACACACATACAAACATACATAAATTCTGGTTGTTTGGGGTGGGAGTGTTGGATACAAGTCATTAAAATATACAGGGATTTAGCCTGAGAAACAAATTAACATAGAGATTATCATTCTCCTTTCTTCTTCACTTTCCACACCAATCTTTCATGAAGGATTATTCAATACTAATTGCTCAAGTTGTCTTTTAGTATGGTTTATGGTCTTTTATTTAAAATAAATTTTGCATTCTTAGTGAATCAAATCTATTTTGTTATTTTATTTATGTATCCTCTATGGCTTTCGGATTACATGCCAGAAGATTAAACATGCATCTACTTAATACTTTAAAAAGTTTATATGAAAATAAACTAACTACTAAGGTAAACCAAAGAGCTTGTTTTTTATTTTGTAGTTTTTTTCTTTAAATTTTTGCAAATGGTATGAGGTAAGAGTCTACCTTTATTTCACTTTCAAGAATAGGAAATGATTGTAACATGATATAATGAGCAATTCATCTTTTCCTCAGTGAATTGAAATGGAATGGTTGTATTTGTCTCTTCATGTGCCAATCGCATACTGAATACTAAGCAGGGTAAACAAAAAGAGATGTATATCTTGAATATCATGCTGAAATTTAAAAACATTGAGGATGAAAAGAAAATCAAAGCTCTCAAAGTGAAAAATCATTGTAACAAGAAACAAATTTGCCCAAGTTAATAGAGCATTACTTTCTAGTATTAGAGGGAAATTCTTTTCTTCCTTCCTTCCTTCCTTCCTTTCTTTCTTTTTCTTTCTTTCTTTCTTTCTTTCTTTCTTTCTTTCTTTCTTTCTTTCTTTCTTTTTCTTTCTTTCTTCCTTTCTCTTTCTTTCTTTCTTTCTTTCTTCCTTTTTCTTTCTTTCTCTTTCTTTCTTTCTTTCTTTCTTCCTTTTTCTTTCTTTCTTTGTTTTTTTTTATCAATTTATTGTCAAATTTATTTCCATACAACACCCAGTGCTCATCCCAACAAGTGCCCCCCTCAGTGCCCATCACCCTCTCTCTCCCCTCCCATATCCCTCTCAACCGTCAGTTTGTTCTTAGTATTTAAGAGTCACTTATGTTTTGTCTCAGGAAATTCTTTTCAAAAGAAAATATTTTGCTGAGCTGAACTATCCAGGCAAAAACTAACGTAGTTTCAAATTTATGAAGACTTGAGTGGTTTATATATTCAAGGATATACTCAGCAAAATGGGATGAAACCCCCAAAAAAGAGGCAAGCATGGAACACAGTCATGAGTTGTTATCAAGGAAAACACTAAAAGCCATAGTTAAGTGTAAATATTTTATAATATTTTTAAATAAAATAATAACTAAGAGGTTTGGGTCAGTAAGAGATTGAGATACAGAGGAATGATGTGGAAGTTTGCTGTTCTCTGGTTTGTGTATGGTAAAGATACCCTGTTAAATGTACAAAACGAAAAAGAAGTACAAGTAAATTTATGTATTACATATTTGAGTAGATATTATAGGGACAGAAGTGATATTATAACTTCCAAACTACTAGACACAAAATAAAGAATGAGAAGAATTTGGCTAGTACACCAAAACATAGGAATAGAAAAATAAAAAAATAATATAAGAAAGTATGATAGAATGACAATAGAAAAGCAGAAATAAGTTAATATAGTCACTAATCAAAAAATGCAAATAGATTTAAATCCCGTAACAATTCCTAAAGCAGAATAGACTCTCTGACTGAGTTAGAAAAACAGGAGTGCCAAGGTGGCTCAGTTGGTTGAGCATCTAACTCTTGATTTTGGCTCAGATCATGATCCCAGAATCATAGGATCGAGCCCAGGGTTAGCCTCTGTGCTGAGCGTGGAGCCTGCTTAAGATTCTCTCTCCTTTCCATCTGCCGCTCTCCCGCACTCATGCTCTCTCTCCCTCTTAAATAAATAAAATAAAATAAAACAAGGGTGTGCTATATACAGAAGACAGATTTTAATCAAAATGATCCAGCAGAATTAAAATAAAGGAATTGAAAAACGTTTGTGTGAAAAATGCCATAAAAAGACAAATGATTTATCAGTGTTCTTGTTCAACAAATAAAAAACAAAACATAAAAGACATGAAAAGGAACAACATAACTAAAATTTAAATAAAAAAACCAAAAGGGATGAACAGGGACAAAGTGAATCTTTTTATATTGATCAAAGGCAAATTTACTAAGTAAACAAAGTGGTTATGAACAATTACATGGCAAACAATGTAGCTTCAAGATATTTGCAACTAATACTGATAAAATACATAGAAGAAATGGAGAAAACCAAATTTTACAAATAACCAAAAAACCAGAATTTTAGGAAATAAGTTTGGTAATAGAATGAAATAAAATAGTTGTTAAGACTGAACCAAGAAATAGATTAGTACCCAATAAACAAAAGATATTTTTAAACACACTTGAAATATTTACAAACATTATATTTGAATTATAAATAATATCTAGTGTGTATTTTAAAGCATAGTTCTCATACAGCTCATATTCTCTGATCAAATGCCATAAAAGTAGAAATAACAAAGGGATTATGGTACATTATTATTTTTGCATATGTATCTATAATCTGTACTTAATTTTTTTAAAGACACTCTCAGATTAATCTCAGTATATAGAACCTTTCAAGAAATATCTTTTAAGGAACATATGATAATGAGAGCAAACATAGCAAGACCAGGGAGATATGCAAAAGTAATGCCTGGGGCACCTTGGTGGCTCAGCCGGTTAAGTGTCCAACTTTGGCTCAGGTCATGATCTCGCGGTTCATGAATTCAAGCCCCGCATCAGGCTCTGTGATGTCAACTTGTAGCTGTAGCCTTGAGCCTGCATCAGATTCTGTGTCTCTCTCTCTCTCAGTTTCTCCCCTACTTGCACTCTGTCTCTTTTTCTCTCAAAAATAAACAAAGATTTAAAAAAAGTAATGCCTACAAGATAGAATACAAGGAAGTTTGAAATTTGGTTAATAAGCCTGTACCTCAAAAAGTTAGAAAATGCATACCAAAATAAACCTGAAGAAAGCAGAATGAAAGAATTAATGAAGACAAACAGAAATAATTTTTAAGGACATAAACACACATTTAGAAACAAGAAAATCAAAACTAAAATCTAGTTCTTTAAAAACATAAAGAAAAACTAAATGAATAAATGAAAGAACACACACACACGCACACATATATATAGAACATTTGATTTGAATGGGTGATTTTCTAGGGGAATACAAATTACTAAATATACCTAAAAAGTAGGAAATCAGAGTAGATTTAAAAATACATTTAAAAAATGGAAAAGGTAGGCAAAGATTTACATTTTATAAGATACATGTTTACATCTTCAAAAATAGATAAATCTACATTATATAAATTATTCTAGAACATGGAAGAAGATGGAAAATTTATACCACTGTTATAAATTAACATGGCAAAGACATTTCAATAGAAGAGAACTATCAACAAATCTTGCATGTGAATATGGAATGCAGATATTCTAAATGAAATGCTGGCAGATAAAATCAAGCCGTGCATTAAGTGAAAAAGACCAAATAAATTTTATCCCAGGTATGCAAAGATGGATTAACTTGAGAGGCTTGCTAATGGAATTCACTACATATCCATGTTAAACAAGGAAACAAAGACCAAAATCTCAATTGACAGAAAAATTAAGCTACAATTATTGATCAAAACACATTATAACCTAAGACTAGAAGAAAACTTTTATAATTGGATAAGTATTATCCACAAGAAAACTCCAATAAACATAAAGCTAACTGTTGAAAAGTTAGACGGATCCCCATCCAAGTCAGGGAAAAAGCAAAGATGCCAGATATTCCTGCTGTCGGCGGTCTGCTGGAAGGCCCTAGCCAGAGCAAATTAAAAATAAGAGATCTAAATGCTACAGAGCAAGACATAACACTGTCATTGCTACTAGTTGATTATTTATCTAAAAATAGAATTAGCTGACAAATGTTGAGCTAATAAGAGAGTAGAGCAAGGAAGACGAGATAGCAGCTGAATTATATCTCAGGAATAGCAATGTGGAATAAAAGACTTCATTTACAATATGAGGATAACCGTGAGACACAAGGAATAAACCTGGTACAAATGTGCCATACCATTGTGAGGAAAACTATAAAATTCACCAAACCATCTCAAAGAGAGTGAAATGGCATGTGTGTTCTTCCCAACCCTTTTCCCCATGTGGCCACCCAGACATTGAAAGCAGGATGCAGCAGCAGGACTGCTAGGGAAGGTTCTAGGTCAGGCTCTTGAATGATATCTGCAATCTTCTTTGCACTGGATTAAAGGGTCCATGAGGAGACAGTAGATTAGCTTCAAAAATTCCCAGGTTGCTCAGTGGTTCCTTCAGTGGCCCTCTGAATCCTTGTAGCCTATAAGAGTTTTCTACATTCTGCTGCCCATTTTGACTCTTGTTAACAGTGGAGACATCATCTTTACCTCCTCAGGGTCAAATACAGCAGGTGTGAAGTACAGCTCAGGAATCTGCCATGTATGGTCCCCAGACCAAACTTTGGAAGACAACACCTGCAGAGCACTAGTACCAGCTTGCATTCTTTTAATTAGATGGAAGCCAGAAGGAATTTGGTGGCTGGCAGTCATGAAATTCAGCCCATACACTAACCTCAATTATATTCTTGTCTCCATATTGCTGTCCAGAGAAAGACCAACTGAATGGTAAATTAGGCTCATGCCATTGGAGACTATAGCCAAAGAACCAATGAGAACTTGATTTTAACCATCTGAATGTTTCTTTCTGGTACTTACTTAGTGCTTCTCATTTTCCCCAGGGATGTATTAATGCTAGACAACTTTAGTGAGTGACAGGATTCCTTAGCATTTTGTAATCAACAGGCAAGATGTGTTATGATTATAACATAGTCCTTTGATGTTCTTGGTAAGCAGAACATAGTATGGGTTCCATGTTGTGGTCTTCCAGATGGTTCCTCTAAAAGGTTTACCGACGGGGCTCCTGGCAGCTCAGTCAGTTGAGCATCCAACTCATGACTTTTTGGCCCAGGTCATGACTCCAAGGTCATGGAATTGAGCCCATGTCCAAGCCCAGCTCCATACCCAGCACAGAGCCTCTTTAAGATTCTCTTTCTCTCTCCCTCTGCCCCTCTACCCTGCATGCTTTCTCTCTCTCTCTCTCTCTCTCTCTCTCTCTCTCTTTCTCTCTAACAAAAAATAAATAAATAAAAGGCCTATCTAAGACCTGTGGCAGTAGAATCTGGGTGTGAAGGTTGTAGTTATTTCTGAACTTCCAATACATGTTGTCACTTTTTATCTTGTCCTTGTTGACCCTAATTTATTATGAAAGCTAACTTCAGATTGAGGGAAAATTCAAAACAGACATCTTCATATTTCAAAATGACTATCATTAATGGCCACTACAATGTCAAAATGCTTAATTTCTGTCCCTCCTTCCCGAAACAGCTAAATTTCATTTTATATGTCTTCCTTCAGTCCATCCACTTAATACATTTTTATGTGATTGTAATGACTGCATTTTCATAAACATTTTCCATGTTTGCATGGGTTTTTCCTAATCACCATTTTAATGGTGACATAATATTCCATTGAGAAGATGTATTCTAATTGACCATTGTTGGATATTTGGTAAGTTTCTAATTAAAAAAAATAATAATCCTACCTTGGGTCACCTGGGTGTCTCAGTTGGTTAAGCATCTGACTCTGGCTCAGGTCATGATCTCACATTTCATGAGTACGAGCCCCATGTTGGGCTCTGTGCAGACAACTCAGAGCCTGGAGCCTGCTTCAGGTTCTGTGTCTACCTCTCTCTGTGCCCTCCCCCACTCACACTCCATCTCTCTCTCTCTCTTTCTCAAAAATAAACATTTTTAAAAATCTACCTTTATTTTAAAATAATTATAGCTTCATAGGAAATTGAAAAAAAAAGATAGGGAGTTGTATCTTCCTATCCTTGTATAAGGGCTGAGGAAACTACCATATTCATGAAGGTCTATGTTTGGGTTTTCTGTTCTGTTCTGTTCTGTTCCTTTCTGTGTCTCTCCCTCCACCAGTACCACACTATCTTGCTTGCTTTAGCTTCACAGTAAGACTTAAACATTTTAGTAGAGTATTTTCTCCCACTTTCTTCTTCTTTTTGTTTTTTTTTTCCCAAAATTGGTTTAGCTATTTTAATTCCCTTTCCTCTCTGTATCAATTGCAGAATGACCTTGTCTGTGTCTATAAAATAACTTACTCAGATTTTGATAGGAATTTTGTTAAACCTACAGATCATTTTGGGGAGAATTGACACTCTATGTTGAGTCCTCCAATCCATGATCACAGTATGTGTCTCTCGTTTAAATCCTCTGTGATATCTTTCATCAGCATTTTGTAGTTTTTAGCATAAAAGTCCCATACATGTCTTATTAGATTTATATTTGAGTTTAATTTTGAGTAATTATAAATAGTATTGTGTTTTCAGTTTCCATAGTAATTTCAGTTTCAATATTATCGTGTTTCCAGTTTATTGCCAGTATATAGACATATAGTTCTTTTTGTTTATTTTTTAACGTTGATCTTGTATCCTCTGACCTTGAGCTAGTTTTTGTTTGTTTGTTTGTTTGGTTTTAGATGTATTTTGGGATTTTTCTACATAATTATGTAGATGATTTCCACCATCATGTCCATTCAAACAGGGACAGTTCTCTTTCTTTCTGTTGTTTATGCCTTTTATTTCCTTTATTTTCCTGGTGAGGACACCCAGTATTATGTTGACTAAGAGCGTTGAAACAGATATCTTTGCCTTGTTCCTGATCTTAGAGAGAAAACATTCAGTCCTTTTACCATTAAGGATAATGCTAGCTTAGTTTTTCTGTAGATGTTCTTTATCAGGCTGAGGAGGTTCCTTTCTATTCCAGTTTTCTGAATTTTTTTTTTTTATGGATGAGAGTTGAATATTACCAGTCTCTTTTTCCAGATCAATTGATATATAGTCATGTTCTTTTTCTTCTTTAGGCTCTTAATATGGTTGATGCCACTGATCAGTTTTGAAATACTAAACCAGCTTTGTACCCATGGACTAAACCTCTCTTTGTTATATGTATGATTACTACATATGGAGCTGAATCATATTTCCTAATATTTTGTTAAAGGGTTTTTATGTCTATTTATGAGGGAATGTAGTTTGTAGCTTTCTATTTTTTTCCCGTCTTTTCCTTTGTTTTGCTTTTTTGTTTTTTTGATACTATCTTTGTGGTTTTCATTTCAGAATAATTTTAGTCTTTTAAAATTAGTTGATGGACATTCTCTCATCCTGTGCTTCCTGGGAGAAAGTTATAGAGTTAGTATTAATTCTTTAATTGTATGATAAAATTCTCTAGTAAAATTATCAGGATCTAGAGAACGCATTAAAGATTTTTGGTATTTATTAATTTGTTTTAATAGTTTTAGGACTATTCTTCTTATTTGTTTCCTCTTGGTTAAATTTTAGCAGTTTGTGCTTTCCAAGGAATTTGTGTATTTCATATACCAGTCAAATTTATGTATGAAGAGTTGCTTATAGCATTCCCTTATCATATTTTTGATGTCTACAGGGCATGTAGTGCTATATTCAGATTCATTCCTGATATTGGTTTGTCAATTTCATTGATCTTTTCAAAGAAGTAGATATTTGCTTCATTGATTTTCCCTGTTTTCTCTCTTCTCACTTCCATTGATTTTTGTTCCTATCTTTATTATTTCCTTCCATCTACTTACTATAGATTTATTTTTATCTTCTTTTTCTAGTTCTTTGGGGGGGGGTAATCACAGATTATACACTTGAGACTTTTATTCTAATGTAAACATTTGCTACCATAAATTTCTCTGTTTGCACCTTACCTACATCTTAACAGATTTTCATATGCACTTTTTATTTTCATTCAAATCAATATAATATTCTGGACTTCCTCTTTGACTCAGAGATCATTTAGAAATTTGGTGTTTTGATTCCAAGTATTTTGAGACTTTCCTGTTAACTTTCTGTTATTTGTTTCTAATTTGACTTTCTTTTTTTTTTAATTTTATAATAGTTTAGATGGCTAATTTGACTTTCTTGTGGACACATATCGCACTCTGTATAGTTTCAATTCTAATAAATGTTGCCGAGATTTGTCTGATGGCTCAGAATATGGTCTTATTATATGTCCCGTGGGCTCTTGAAAAGAATGTGGTTTTGCTGTGGTTGGGGAACGGATTTTCTGTCCATTAGGTCCTATTGGTTGAGCATGCGTTAAGTTCTATGTATCCTTGCAGATTTTCTGTTTATCCTGTCATCAGTTGTTGAGGGAGGAATGTTGAAGTCTTCAACTGTAACTGTGGATTTGTCTGTTCCTTTTTTCGCTCCACATGGTTTTGGTTCACATATTCTGCAGCTTGTTTGTGGGAAAGAATGTATGATTACTGTGTCTTTTTGGTGAATTGAGACTTTATCAATGTGTAAATTTATGTCTGTCCTTTGTAATTATCTTTCCTCTAATGTCTATGTTATCTGATGATAATGTAGTTGTTCTTGCTTTTTGGATAATATTTTCTTAGTATATACAATTTGGTTAGAAGTCTAGAGTCCTTACTTGACTTTTGTTGATGGGGTTGGTAGTGGAACATGATTTTCTTCTTTGATGTTTAGTTGCGACATGAATATTGCCTAAAACTTTTCTGTCTGACTGGCTGCCCTTCTGATCACTCAGCTACATAGAGAAGTCTTTTCTCAGGCTTTTGTTTTGTTTTGTTTTGGTTTGGTTTTAGTCTATACCCATTTATGCTTCTCAAGTACCAAGTTTGGAATATAGGAGCCAAATGGAATACACAGGGCCTCATGTCATTCCTTCTGCCTTCTTCTCTGCACTTTTCATGTCTCCTTATGTTTATTTATTGTATTCAGAGTTTTTAGTCATAATTAATGGAAAGAATAGTGGATTAGTCAACTTGAGCTGCCATAACAAAATACTATATATTGGGCGTGGTGTTTGTTTGTTTGTTTGTTTGTTTTTCTTTTTTTGTACCGAAGTAGATATTTTAGGCTGAATACTCAAGCCATCAAATTTTATTTCTTATTTACTTATATACAGTGCTGCTCCCAAGAAGCATTCAAATTGATCTTAATGGATACATAAAAATGGAGACTTTTATTTCTTATAGTTCTGGAGGCTGGAAATCCAGGATCAAGGAGCCAGCCAATTCAGTTCCTGTTGATAGCTTTCTTCCTGGCATGTAGATTGCTGCCTTCTCACTGTGTCCTCATATGGCATATAAATGAGGGGGTGAGGGTAAGGAAGATGGAAAGAGAGATTTCTTCTTCTTATAAGGTTACCAGTCCTATTGGATTAGAGCCTCATCCTTATGACTCCATTTAACTTTAATTACTTCCTTTCAACCTTTAAGCCCTATCTTCAAATATAGTTACATTGGGGGGGTAGGGATTCAATATGTGGATTAGTGGAGAGTGGAGAGGGGACAAAAATCAGTCCATAGAAAATAGTTAAAAGTATGTCTTTCTATAGCTGAAAGTCTGAGCTGTATTTTTTATTCTATCAAAAATGGCAATGAACGCATTCGTGACTATAATTGTTTTAATCTTAGATAACGTTCCAGACAAAACATGGAAATTTTAAGGCTCTTAAGTGCTCTTATTATATTTTGTGAAATTTCTTTCCAAGCATGTTATACCAAGCATGGTATACTCGTAAAGAAAATTAGTTCTCTTCATTCCCAAAAGCTGTTTTTATTTTACCTCTTTGGTCTAAACTTTGCACACTTTCAAAGAAAGAAAAGAAAGGAAAGGGGAAAACAAAGGAAAAGGAAAAGAAATTAGGCCCCCAGTATTATATTCCAGTTAATGTAAACCAAGTTTGATTTTTATAATTCATTATAAACCTTTCTGCTTCAGTTTTTTTGGTGGAAATAGTATCATTATGGGCAGAAAATCTTTAGATAGACTTTTTGAAGACAAAAATAATGTTTTTATCTTTTTTTTAATAATGCTGTAGCAAGTGGTGTTTTTTATTTTTTTACCTTTTTATTGTCAAATTGGTTTCCATACAACACACAGTGCTCATCCCAACAAGTGCCCACATCAGTGCCCGTCACCCACTCTTCCCCCCTCCCATACCTCTCTTAACCCTCAGTTTGTTCTTAGTATTTAAGAGTCTTTTATGTTTTGTCTCCCTCCCTCTCTGTGTCTTTTTTCTTTCCCCTCTTCTCCTCCTCCATGGCTTTCTGCTAAGTCTCGCAAAGTCCACCTATGCGTGGAAACATATGGTATCTGTCTTTCTCTGACTGACTTATTTCACTTAGCATAATACCCTCCAGTTCCATCCATGTTGCTACACATGGCCAGATTTCATTCTTTCTCATTGCCACGTGGTATTCAAGTGGTAGTTTTTTAAAGCATACACGTGGTTTATCCTTTAAAAGCTACTAAGGCATATACTTAGTTTATTTAGGCATGATATTCAGATTAATGTTGATCAGTTTCTTTACTGTTTTCAATCTGAAGAGAAAAAGTCCCTTAAAAAATTAATTAATTTCACTTTTTAGCCAGTTACTTTAGTAAGGACTCGGGTTGCCTTTTATTTAGAGGGTTCCCAAGCTCACAGAGATGTCTGGAGTACAAGTGGGCAGAGTGGGATATTGTTACCTTTACCATCATGTTTTCTAGTCACCCTGCACACACACACACACACACTATGCACATTTCTGCATATGATTTATAGTCTTTTAATACATAGTCATACCAATGACAGAACACTTTGTCTTCCACTGACAGGGGTGATTAACTTTTCCGATTTCCTCTTTGTTTCATAGATCTAGAGCCAGAAAGGGTATCATGGGTTACAGAGTTCAGGAATGAAAAATTTCTTCTTATTTTATTGACTTCTTCATATCAATTTATACAGGCTACCTAAAAAACTGTGTTAGAAGGAACACCCAGGCTACAAGCAGACCTTGGAAAATGGAGATCATCCCTCTCTTTCCAACATGGGGCTCTGGAGGGTTCAAGGAACTGTTTTGTGTCACAAAACTAATCACCCACCAAGGCAGAGGTAATATGTGTGCTTCCTCTCACTTGCCCCATACGTGGTGGGGTGGAACTGAGAAAGCTGGCATGCTGTGGGAATGCTGTCAGTGAGAAGCTGGACTAAGAAAGCACTTACCTTTCAATGGAGGAAGATGAGGAAGAAGCTTGCCTGTTTTAGGCTGTCCTGGGGGAAGCTCCCTTCTGGGGCTAAAGGGCTGAAGGTTCATTCCAGTCTGTCCCATCAGGAAGCTTCAATGTGCCCCATTCAAGCTCCACAGGTGGTAAATCTGTGTTTGAGCCATGTGTTATCTGCAGCCTGACAAATAGCACAAGACAGGACAAAGAGGAAATTGTCCATGAGCAAGGGCTGTACAGCTGTGACAGAAAAGCTATAGGACTCTGTTCTTTCCTCCCACTGTCCCCTCACTTCCTTGCCCTCCCCTCCTACAATGCTGTTGCTGCATCAACACCAACCTGAGCTCTTGTTCTTATAGAAAATGGTACAAAGACTCTATAAAGAATGAAACAGTGAGAAAGTAAGATGGAACTCAATTAAAAAACATAAACACACACAAAAACAAAACCCTGCTAAGGAGGACTTGAAAATTCAAATTATAAAACATATAAAGAAACAGCTCACTTGGAACAAATTGAAAACACAGCAAATAGCAGATTTAGATCTAAACTTTAGATAATGGACTCTAACAAATAATTTTAAGAGAATTAAACATGATTAAGAATTTAAAACACTGGGGCGCCTGGGTGGCTCAGTCGGTTGAGCGTCCGACTTCGGCTCAGGTCATGATCTCGCGGTCTGTGAGTTCGAGCCCCGCGTCGGGCTCTGTGCTGATGGCTCGGAGCCTGGAGCCTGCTTCAGATTCTGTGTCTCCCTCTCTCTCTGCTCCTCCCCCACTCATGCTCTGTCTCTCTCTGTCTCAAAAATAAATAAACATAAAAAAATAAAAAAAATTAAAACACAAGAAAAGAGGAATGTACCATTTAAAAAACAGCTTTAAAAAATCAAGCAAAATTAACAGAGGTAAGAAATTTAACCATCAAAATTAAAAACTCAGTCGAGGCATTGGATATATGAGACACAGTCGAAGAAGAGGCTATTTCCTGAATGAATTATTGCAAGCTAAATAGATGGACTAAAAGAATAGTGAATAATTGCAAAAGTGTCTAACACTTCTGTGACTCTTATGTGTACCAGGTCCTGGTCCAGATGTCTTGCATATATTAACAACCTTATGAGAAAGGCACTATTATTATTCCTATTTTGCAAAAAGGGTAAAATAGAAATAGTTATTCCTAATCCTAATCATAATAAAGCACAGTGTGTCTAAGGTCATTCAGAAAGCAGATATGCAAGCATGAATCCACCCAAGAGACACCATGTACTTAATCCTGCAATACATGGAGTATGGGCTCCTCTCATATGTAAGCTTAGTGTTCTCTCACATTTCCCAGTAAAATAGAAGGAAATAATAGACTGTGGGAGAAGTGTCACAAGATTATTCTGGAAATATTCAGAAGAAAGGTAAAATTGTGACTTGCATACAGATATAAAAAATGAACACATCTTAAAGAATTTATTTTACTCATATAACTGGCAGATGTTAGAGCCAGTTCAAAGGAGAAGTTAAATCAGGACAGATTTATATGGAGGGGGGGAATATTGAGATAAATTGTAGGTGGACACAAAACTTGTTTATCTACAAGACACAGAAAGTCAAATCACCACCAGTTAAATCACTACCAGACAGCATATAATTTATACATCTATCAATTGCTTAGAGCTTACAAAGAACTGCTAAATAGCTCAGACGCAATGGCAGGCTAACTCAGAACTGTGTGTTAGCAAGGATGCAGTTTTCCATTGAAACACTTTTTTTCAACATAAGCTGTGTTCTGAAAGAATGGCTGAAAATTTAATAATATTGATGAAAAACATAAATCCTCAGATTCAGTACATACAACAAGTCTGAGGAAAGGTAGATAGTAAGAAATGAGCCCCTAGACATACTGTTGCTAAACGCCGCAGAACACCCAAAGCTAAAGAGATCCTGGGAACAATGAAAGAAAAAAAAAAGCAGCTTATTAACAGAGATATGACAATTAGACGCAGACCTTTTAGAGGCCACAATAGAAGCCTAAAAAAGAGAGATTGAGAGAGAGAGAGAGAAAGAGAGAGAGGGAATATTGTCTAAGTACTGAAAGAAAATAATTATCAACCTAGATGTTTTTACCCAGCCAAATTATTTTTTACATGAGGGGCAAAATCAGACATTTTCAGGAAAACAAAGACTAAAAGAGTTTTTCCCATGCAGTGGGAAACTGCCAGAAATACTACTATTAAGGAAACTACCAGAATAAACATTTAGGAACAAGGTGTGAGAAGGAATGGTAAGCAAAGCAGTTGCTTAAAAAATCAGGTAAATACAAACAAATTAAAATATATAAAATAATGATGAACTTGGAGGTATTAAAAACAAAGAGATTAAAATGCTGGAAAATAGTAACATGGAAAGTGGCACTTGGGTAGCAAGTGGAGATAAAACACTCAGTTGTACTTAAGTTTCTCTGGCAGAGCATAGAGTTGTCATTTTTAAGTAAGGTACACATTAAAAATGTAAGTATAACCATCAGAAGCATAAGAATAATATAGTGAACTTTCAAACAGGTAGGGAGCAAGTGGGGAAAAATAAGGAAAACATGAGAAACCCAAAGAAAGGAGGAAAAAGTACAATCAAAGGATACTGAAATTGAAAGCACAAAATTAAACAGTAGAAATAAAACCAAACATTAGCAACAGAGAAGATAAAAGTACATGAACTTACCAAACTCCACACCTGAAAAACGAATAACCCAGTGAAGAAATGGGAGGAAGAAATGAATAGACACTTCTCCAAAGAAGACATTCAGATGGCCAACAGGCACATGAAACGATGCTCAATGGCACTCATCATCAGGGAAATACAAATCAAAACCACACTGAGATACCACGTCACACCAGTCAGAGTGGCTAAAATGAACAAATCAGGAAACTATAGATGCTGGCGAGGATGTGGAGAAACAGGCACCCTCTTGCACTGTTGGTGAGAATGCAAACTGATGCAGCCACTCTGGGGAACTGTGTGGAGGTTCATCAAAAAAAAAAAATGAAAATAGAACTACCCTATGACCCAGCAATAGCACTGTTAGGAATCTACCCCAAGAGATTATATATATATATATATATATATATATATATATATATATATATATATATATGCAATGGAATACTATGCAGCAATGAGAAAGAATGAAATCTGGCCATGTGTGGCAAAATGGATGGAACTGGAAGGTATTATGCTGAGTGAAATAAGTCAGGCAGAGAAAGACAGATGCCATATGTTTCCACGCATAGGTGGACTTTGCAAGACTTAGCAGAAAAGCAGGGGGGAGGGGAAAAGGGGAAGGAAAAAAGCCACAGAGAGGGAGGGAGACAAAACATGAGAGACTGTCAAAGACTAAGAACAAACTGAGGGGAGAGGGGAGTGTGGGAGAGGGGAGAGTGGGTGATGGGCACTGATGAGGGCACTTGTTGGGATGAGCACTGGGTGTTGTATGGAAACCAATTTGACAATAAATTATTAACAAAAAAAAAGTAAATGGATTAGGCAGCTAAGTAGAAATACCCAGTACTATATATACTTTTAAAAATCCAGCTATTGGATATTTGCATGGAAGTAAAGCATTTAAGTACATGAGACAAAAATAAACACACTAATTAAAATAAAAAGTAAAAAACGAGAAGATATACCTGACAAACAGGAACCAGGAATGAGAATGGCTGTATTTACAACAGGAAAACAACAGCAACAAACAAAACAAACCCCCAAAAAAAACAGAAAACGAAAAACAAGATACACACTGTAAGAAAAAAGATACAACTAAAATTAAAGGTAAAGTCAATGATAACAAAGAAACAGTTTCTAAGAATATATAATATATCATGGGCCACCTGGGTGACTTAGTTGGTTGAGCATCTGATTCTTAATTTTGGCTCATGGTTCATGAGATTGAGCCCTACATCAGGCTCTGTGCTGACAGTGCAGAGCCTGATTCTGATTCTTTCTCTCCTTTCTGTCTGCCCCTCCTCCACTCACTCACTCACTCTCTCTCTCTCTCTCTCTCTCTCTTTCTCTCAAAATAAATAAATAAACATTAAAAAAAGAATATATAACAAATCTCACATGTATGTGTACACTAAATACAAAATATCTTTGAAACAAATGAAGGCAATTGGCAGACAAATCCATAATTATGGTAGAAGATTTTGATGTACTTCTTTCAGTAATTGGAAATTTAAGAAGAGGAAAAATAAACCATAAGGATATCTAAGTTTTGAACTACACAGTTAACAAGACTTATCTAATATATAAATATGATAGTTATAGAGATACACATAGATATAGATACAGGAATAGATTTATCCTTGTTATACTAAAAATATCTGGAGAACTAAATATCTTTACTGTGAGAGTGTATGTGTATGTCTGCACGACTTTGTTTCTATGTAGGGGAAATATGTAGCCTTAAATAGTTACATTAGAAAACGTTTTAAAGGAAAATTTGTGAGTTAATTACCAATCTCAAGAAGTTAGAAAAATATTAATATTAAGTAAATAGAAGGAACAACAATGAGTAGAAATACATTTAATAAAAAAATAGAAATTAAGAAATAAGTTGGTTTTAAAAGGAACTAATAGGATTGCCTGGGTGACTCAGTCAGTTGAGCATCTGTCTAACCCTTGATTTCAACTCAGTTTTGTAAAAAACTGCCAAACTATCATCCCAAATGTCTGTACCATGTCATATCCCCACCAGTAATGAATCAGAGTTTTTGTTGCTCCATATCCTTGTCAGCATTTGGTGTTGTCAGTGTTCTGGATTTTGGCAATATAACAAATGTTTCCCATTTTTATTTGCATTTCCCTAAGACATACGATGTGGAGAATCTTTTCTTATGCTTATCTGACTTCTTCGTTGAGGTGTCTGTTCAGGTTTTGGCTCATTTTTTAATTAATATATTTTTCCCCTTATTGTTGAGTTTCAAGAGTTCTTTGTATATTTGAGATAATAGTCTTTATCAGGTATGTCTTTTTCAAACAACTTTCTCCGCATCTGAAGCTTGCAGTTTCATTTCCTTCATTAATATGTTTTGAAAAAGAAAGGAAAAGGTGGGTTTTATAGGCAAGTCCCACCTAGTATATAATGTCACTTATGAACATATATGTATAAATCTTAACTAAACTATTAGCTTCCTAAATCTAGCAATAATTAAAAATAAATCTTATCAAATTTAGTTTTCTGTTAGAAATACAAGTTTTGTTTAACTTTAAAAAAATCCATTTATATAACTCATCCTATTTACAAAATGGAGAAAAACCAGGTGATCATCTTGGTAAGTGCAGAAAAATCAACTCGCAGTGTTTAATCCCCATTTGTGGAATAGAATAAAACTTTTATTTTAAGTTTATTTATTTATTTTGAGAGAGAGAGCACACATGCGACAGCAGGCTAGGGGCAGAGAGAGAGGGAGAGAGAGAGAGAATCCAAAGCAAACTCCTCACTATCAGCAAGGAGCTTGAACCCACAAATCATGAGATCATGACCTGAGGAGAGATCGAAAGTTAGACACTTAACCAACTGAGCCACTAGGCGCCCTGAAATAGAATAAAACTTAATTTCACTTGATGTAAGGTCTTTAACCATTGAATGCTCAAATATTAGAAGTTTCTGTATGTGGAACAAATAAGGATAACCATTGTTATCACATATCTTAACAACGGTATGAATTTAAGTACTAATGAAAGCAAAGGAATAAAATATTAAGTATTAGAAAGTTATAAACTAAATTATCATTATTCATAGACTATGTGATATCTTTACATTAAAAAAATAAAAAACTTTTAGAGACTACCTAGACAAAATATATTGGATATATGACAAGAGTAAAAATATTGAACTTATTTCTTTACCCATGTGACAATTAGAAAATGTAATTTAACAAATTTTATTTCCAGTATATGCAAATGTTAAAAAATACCAATAAAAATAAATGTAAGAAATACCAAAATAAATGATGAGTTATATTTATTTCTGGGAAAACTTAATATTGCAGAGATGCCCAATTTTCCCAAACTATTCTATAAATTTAATGTGATTGCAACTAAAGTCTCAACAAGGTCTTTGTGGGAGTGGACAAGTGGTTCCTATAATTTATAATGATGAGTAAAGGGTAGGTAATGCAATGTTTAAACTTTTTTTTAAGTTTATTTATTTTGAGAGAGAGAAAGAGAGAGATAGTGAGTTGTGGAGGGGCAGAGAGGAAGGGAGAAAGAATCCCAAGCAGGCAGCACAGAGTCTGATGCAGGGCTCAAACCCATGAATCATGAGATCATGACCTGAGCTGAAGTCACATACTTAACAAACTTGAGCCACCCAAGTGCCCCAGTGATACAATGTTTAAGCAAAAGAAAAAATTGTGGGACTTACTCTGCCAAATACCAACATTTTCACTATGTTGTAGTGATTAAAATGATATTGTACTATAGTCATATAATTCAAGGAACAAAATAGGGAGCTCAGAAACTTGATACATGTTGTGATAACATGTTATTATTTATAACATTGTTATAATGTTATAACATCCATCCAATGTTACATTCAATTATTATAATAACATCCATGTTATATGCCACTCAACATGTAAATTGGTGGAGAAAGAAAGGATTGAATGCATTCCTATGGAAAATTCCAGATGATGCCCAGATATCTGCCTCCAGGGATCTCTGACAGGTAGAAATGGCCATAAAATTTCAGTTCTGCTCAAGACTTTTTGTTCACAGACTATGACCACCCACATTGCTGGCGGTAGACCTTTAACATTTTAGAGTAAAATACAAGAACTAAACCAGAGTATCCAGAAAGAAGACTTATTACTATTTTTTTAATATAATTTATTGTCAAGTTGGCTAACATGCAGTATATACACTGTGCTCTTGGTTTTGGGGGTAGATTCCCATGATTCATTGCTTATATACAACATCCAGTGCTCGTTCCAACAAGTGTCCTCAATGTGCATCACCCATTTTTCCCTGTACCCCGCCCCTCCTATCAACCTTCAGTTTGTTCTCTGTAATTAAGAGTGTCTTATTATTCTCTGTTGAAACAGAATTCATCTATCCTAAACAGACTGTTTTCCCTCTGCAATCTAGACATACTTTATATCAGAGATGTCTTAACATGTAATTGATAGCTTTTTTTAAAAAAAAGAGAGATTTAAAATAAATGACACCTTAGATACACTGTCTTTTGAGACAGATTGGCTCTCTATCTCTTCCTTCTTTGCTTTTTTTCCTTCCAGTATTTTTATTTTATTTTTTCTAAATTTTTTATTGAGATATACTTGACCTATAACCTTATGTAAGTTTACTGTGTGCAGCGTATTGATACAAATACATATTGCAATTTAATTACCACTGTAGCATTAGCTAATACTTCTATCACATCACATAATCATTATTTCATTTTGTGGTAAGAACAGTTGAGATCATTTTTCATCTCTTCTGCTTCTCTGTCCTTCTTTCAAGGACAATGTGAGCTCAGAGGGAACGGGATGGGTTGCACACAAATCCTTATTCATCAGAGTCCTCATGAGCCCACATACCTAGCGCCTACCCTCTTTGGTACGGCAGGGTGACCCTGGATTTTTTTTTTCCTATTCTTTCGGCATTACCTGTATGCAGAGTCATAGTTTAGCGAGCATGTGGCCTATTGGGAGTTGGACTTTCTGGGCTTTCTTGATGGCTGGTCACCCTGTTTTTCCCTCTCAGGAAGGGATTTTGTGAGTGGCATGGTCACTTTCTTTTCCCTGGCTTGGGGCTGAGTTCCTCCAGGCTCTTCAGTGGGGGTCACTGCTGCAGGGCAGGCTGAGCAGAAGGCTGCACTGAACTGGGCTCAGAGGTTTTGCTTCCCAGGCCAGGAACCTGGGGTGGAACCAGGCACAGAGCAAGCCCTGGGGAATGGAAAACAGGAAGAAATCTAATCCCAGACCCCCAGAGTTCACCTCTTTCTGCCCGTGCCTTCACTAGCTTCTGAAAGCACAGCTTGTAATTAATTCTATAAGCATTGACTCCTGGATCCTACCATCATGGCCACACAGAGTTTGCTCTCAAGCCTCCATGCTAGCCTTACTTCTGAGGCAAGTGCTAAGATAAGGTGTTGGGGCAACACCTCACTCACCCCAGAGTCCAGACAAACCACACCTCATGAAGCTGTCCTCTGTCTAGTTAACCTCCAGGTGTGATCAGATCATGCCTTCTGTTGGGGATGCAGAAACTTTTCTTTCCACCTGCTGGAGTTCTGCCCATCTTTAGAGCCTATCTAGATGCCCTTTCTTCCTGACCACCCCACTAAGGACATAGGGCTTACCCCTGAATAATTTGGCTAAATACCCTCCTCTCCATGGTCACTTTTCAGTACCCAAGGCTCATTGCCCTTGTTGCCTCATCAGTGGTGGGAATGGGAGCCTGTCTATCCTTCATTGGCTGGACAAGAACCCAGGCAGCTAGAGAGAGGAGCCCTCAAAGGGAATGAAGAGGCCATGTGCCTAAGTTGTCAAGAACTCTGTGAGTACACCGTGTCTTAAGTACATAAACAGTATTATATTCAAATTGTTTAATACAGAAAGATTCACATGCACAACAGAGCAGAAAGAGGAATGGACTGAGTCCTTGGACCCACCCCAACCCCCATGGTTATCAGTGTCTGCTGGCTGCAAAAGCTGTGTTATCGCACGGCCTCATGGTTGCTATCCACTGGCCTCTGTTGTACATCACTTGAATGCACATAGTGCTTGGCCAAGAGCCAAACAGCACTGACACTGTCACCTCCCGGGTCACTGCAGTGCTTTCGGCTACTCGTGTGTCACAGAGACTTCATCCCCTCCCTTGGAGAGCTATTTTCAGACTCAGTTTTTAGCACCTGGGCCCTTTTTCAAACGAACCTTATCTCCAGTTCTCATGGCCAAAACAGATAAAGTGGTATTAGCATACAATTATTACAGGAGTTTACTTTTATATCATTTATGTATAAAATGGAAAAGAACTCTAAAACTGCCAAAACGAATATTAAGATTTGAATTTTGATAATGATGACAGAGTTACAGTTCTCTTCGTCTCAATATTCTGTTTAGGTTGAACCGTATTTAGAAATCAGTGAGTCACCCAGGTAAACTGTTGCTAATGGACACAGATTTTTATCTTGATTTTACTCATTTGTCTTGTGATCTCAAGAGTCTTCAATTAAATTGATCCAAATGTATGGAGGAATAGCTTGGAGACATTTTTTTTTCCTTCCAGAATTGAGTCACTGATCTAGCAGATGCTCACAGTCTTTGTTAGGTATAAAAATCAGACAAGAAGAAAGTCAAGCTTAAAATAAGCAAAACTATGCATCCTCTGTCATGCATCACATGATGCTTTCAGTTGTAGCTAGAGAGGTGGGAACATGAGCTGGAATTATAGGCTCAATGTGAAGTTTTAAAAAGAGCAGTGCAAAACTGAACTCTTACTGGGTAACTCATTCACAAGAGGTCTCCAAAGGCAAGGGAATTAAAAGGGAAAATAAACTACTGGGACCTCATCAAGATAAAAGCTTCTGCATGGAAAATAAACAACCAACAAAATTGATAGGCAACCAACGGAATGGGAAAAGATCATCGCAAATGACATATCGGATAAAGGACTAGTATCTAAAATCTATAAAGAACTTACCAAACTCCATGCCCGGAAAACGAATAATCCAGTAAAGAAATGGGCAGAAGATATGAATAGACACTTCTCCAAAGAAGACATTCAAATGGCAAGCAGACACATGAAACAATGCTCAATGTCACTCATCATCAGGGAAATACAAATCAAAACCACACTGAGATACAACCTCACACCAGTCAGAGTGGCTAAAATGAACAAATCAGGAAACGATAGATGCTGGCAAGGATGTGGAGAAACAGGCACCCTGTTGCACTGTTGGTGGGAATGCAAACTGGTGCTGCCACTCTGGAGAACTGTGTGGAGGTTCCTCAAAAAAATGAAAGTGGGGGTGCCTGGGTGGCTCAGTTGGTTGGGCGGCCGACTTCGGCCCAGGTCATGATCTCACGGTCTGTGAGTTCGAGCCCCACGTCGGGCTCTGTGCTGACAACTCAGAGCCTGGAACCTGCTTCAGATTCTATATCTCCCTCTCTCTCTGCCCTTCCCCTGCTCATACTCTGTCTCTATGTCTCTCAAAATAAATAAACGTTAAAAAAATTTTAAAAAAAATGAAAGTGGAACTACCCTATGACCCAGCAATAGCACTGTTAGGAATCTACCCAAGGGATACAGGAGTGCTGATGCATAGGGGCACGTGTACCCCGATGTTCATAGCAGCACTTTCGACAATAGCCAAATCATGGAAAGGATAAAGAAGACATGGTATATATATGTGTGTGTGTGTGTGTGTGTGTGTGTGTGTGTGTGTGTCTGTATATATATATATACACATGCAATGGAATACTATGCAGCAATGAGAAAGAATGAAATCTGGCCATGTATGGTAAATTGGATGGAACTGGGGGGTATTATGCTGAGTGAAATAAGTCAGGCAGAGAAAGACCAATGGCATATGTTCCCACGCATAGATAGGCTTTGGGAGACCTAACAGAAAACCAGGGGGGAGGAGAAGAGGAGAAGGAAGAAAAAATAAAGCCACAGAGAGGAAGGAAGACATAACATAAGAGACTCTCAAGGACTAAGAACAAACTGAGGCGAGAGGGGGATGTGGGAGGGAGGGAGAGTGAATGATGGGCACAGAGGAGGGCCCTTGTTGGGATGAGCACTGGGTGCTGTATGGAAACCAAATTGACAATAAATTATTCAAAAAAAAAGAGATTTTCAAATACAGCACAATCATGGCAAGAGAAGTTTTGCTTAAACTTCCACCAAAAAAGGAGTTAAATGGGCCACATATATTAATCCACTGTCAGTGTAGTCTAAAGAGTTAAAATTTTGTAAAAGTCATTTGACTGTGTTTGGACTTTTATTAGCATTTTAGAATACAAGGAAATGAGATGTTAGAATCAATATTTACAGAAACTCCAAAGCATATGCACAGAATTTCACGGTTTCAGAGAACCCAGTTTGAAAATCATGGTACGATCTACAGTGAATTTGTGAAGGTCCATGTTTTCAGCTATTTTGTGCCCAGTCCCTGTTTATCATGTGATTCATTGAGACAGTCTGATGCAGACCACAGTCAAGCAAAGAATATTTGCACCTCGAGCCTGCCCTGTGTGTGCTCAGAGTTAAGGAGGTGGGAGTGTTCTTCATCTCAAAGGATTATCCTTTTTCGGTGGCTTGATCTCTCTCTCTTCCTTCTTCCTCTGCACATCATCACATTTTTGTTTCATATTCAAACCCTGACTTTTCTTGTACAGTTATTTTCCCCAAAGTTTCTGGTTAACACTCTTTTTCTTATTACAGTGACTTTTTTAAAATGTGTCTTTAATAGAATCTGTGGTATTTTTCAGCTTATTTTTTCTTTCCATTGCTCTGAATCTACCTTAAACTCCTCAGAGACACCTCATATCTTGCTGTAACGTGGAAACACATCCCCTCCCTGCCTTTTCTAGGCCCACTGCAGAGCTCATCATGGAAACCCATTTTCTTGCCCCTACTTTTATTTACTTATTCATATTCATTTATTTATTTATTCATTCATTCATTTTTATTTAAAAATGTTTTCAGGGGCGCTTGAATGGCTCAGTCGGTTAAACACCCGACTTCAGCTCAGGTCATGATCTCACAGTCTGTGAGTTCAAGCCCCACATCTGGCTCTGTGCTGACAGCTCAGAGCCTGGAGTCAGCTTTGGATTCTGTGTCTCCCTCTCTCTCTGCCCCTCCCCCACTCATGCTCTGTCTCTTTCTCTCTCTCAAAAACAAATAAAACATTTAAAAAATTTGAAAAAATAAAAATAAAAATGTTTTCAATGTTTATTTTTGAATGAGAGACAGAGAGACAGAGCATGAGCAGGGGAGGGGCAAAGAGAGAGGGAGACACAGAATCCAAAGCAGGCTCCAGGCTCTGAGCTGTAAGCACAGAGCCCGACACAGGGCTCATACTCATGAACCGTGGGATCATGACCTGAGCTGAAGTTGGACACTCAACCGACTGAGCCACCCAGACACCTCAACTTATTTATTCATTTATTTAAATGTTTATCTTTTTATTTTGAGAGAGAGGGAGAGAGAGAGCTTGCACATGGTCAGGGGAGGGACAGAGAGAGGGAGAGAGAGAATTCCAAGCAGGCTCCACTCTGTCAGCACAGAGCCCCTTGCAGGTGCTTGATCTTGAACCATGAGATCAGGACCTGAGCTGAAATCCAGAGTCAGACACTTAACTGACTGAGCCACCCAGGTGCCCCGACACCTAGTTTTAGTCCAAAAGTTTATTTCTTTTCTTTCAGTATTCATCCTCATTTTCCTAGAGCTCATCCTCAAGTCTAGCACCGAAGAAATACATGTGGGACACAAGCTCTGTAAGATCTTTATGTTCTTGAAAGTGCCTCTCTTTGCCTTCGTGCATGACTGGTTTCTTTCAGCTCTAAAATTTCTCTTTGTGATTTCTTTGACCCTTCCCTCCTGCCCGCTGCCCCTATGGTCTCTCCATCAGCTATTGAGTGAGTTCTCCTGGCCTTGTACTCTGGAGGCCCTCATCATCTCTGTCCCATATTTCATCTCTGTGATTCTTATCAGCCAGACCCCCTACCCATCTATAAACATTTATTTCATAAGTCAAAATTTAATTTTCATATTGCTTTGTTTTACTAAATGCAATATCCTCTTGAGTTTCTGTGAGGATATTACTTTTTTAAGGAGCAAGTTTTTTTTGTTGTTGTTCCTTTTGTTGACTTCTTCTTGGATCTTTTCTGTGTCTTTAATTGTGTCTCTCATGCTGAGTGCTGTCCTCAAATACCTCGTGACTCTGAGTTTCCCTTTCAGAGGACCTCAGGTTTAGAAAAGGCTGCTCTAAGCTCTGTAGAAGTATGCAGCCCTCACTACAAGTCCCCCAGTTGCTAAAAGGAGAGGAACTTAACTCTGTGGTGCTACCATCTTGACAGGCTGCCTGTATTTTCTTGAGGGAGTTTTCTTTCTTTAATTTAAGGATAGCCAGGATTTGTTTTAATGAGGTATGCTAAGAGATGTAGACGCAGAAGTAGCTGTCATGAAGGAAGCAGTTTTTACTCACAGTTCCCTAGAAACAGGAGGTGCAAACACCATGCAAACCCACACAAGAAAGTGCCAGGGTGGGCCAGGAGGCAGAGGGAGTGAGGGAGAACATGTTCAAGAGCCTTTGTTGTGGTTTCCATGGAATGGAACTGGTGAGGCAGGGTGAGAAGGATTAATATTGGCCATTGTGAATAATTTCAGTGGGTTCTGGGTAACAGGGGCTGTGCCTAGCTGTCCGGTACATGGCCCTCGAGTTATTAGGGCAGAGGGATAGAGGCCTGGAGTATGAAACCCTGAAAAAGGAGGTGGCTGGGGTGTGCGCTCTGGATTAGATGGTTGCATTTGAGAGATTCACTGGTGAGCAAGTCGTCTGCTACCTCTGGGACCTAGCTAACCTGGGAGCGGAAGGGGGGCGGAGTTCATCTGGGGTCAGCAAAGCGGCAGAATACAGAAAATAAAAGACATAGATAATAAGGACCATTGGCTTTAATTGTTGTTCTTTCTTCCTGTTTTGTGTCTTCCTCCCATCCCCTTAATAGAATTTGGTAACTGCTGGCTGCAAGAGGTTCTGAATATGGGCAGGGAGGGGAGTGGGGAGCATCTATCTAAAACTCGTACCTAATTCTTCTCTCTTCACCTGCCTACCTTTCTGTCATTGCTATTCATGGAGCCCAGGAAGCCTCTGGGCTCTGCCTATGCCCAACAGCCTCCTGTGCTTGCAGCTTCAGTCATTCAGGATGTATAGGATAAACATCAGCCAAGCATGGCGCTCATTCAGGAGACTGGAACTGGAGCTTTGAGGACAGTGGATCAAAATCCATGTCTGCATGGGGCTGTTAGTGGCAGAGAGCTTCCACCCTACAGATAGATAGAAATTTCTCATCTGCTCATGTCCTATGAAATTGTTTTCAGGATTAACTTTTGCTAAGAACTGTTTTATGTGCACATGAAAATAACAGTTCATATGAAATGAGGGGGTGGTGGTGGACATTGGCCTCTACCAACTGCTGCTCTGAGATCTCCCAGGCCAGCTGTGAATGGTGTCGGCATGACCCAAGCATAAAGAGTAGCGCCTGTCAGAGCTATTCCAGCTGCAGTCACGACAAACCTAAGAGCATGGGAAATCCACTGCCTGGCAGTGCTGACTCATCTTTTTTGTGTTTCTAGTGCTGATGAGCGATTTGATGCCACATTCCACACCAACGTGTTAGTTAATTCTTCTGGGCATTGCCAGTACCTCCCTCCAGGTAAGATCCACTTCCTTTGTCCTCCTGTAGTTAGACAATTTCAGCGAGTTGGGGTGCCAGTCCCAATGTCCTTTGCCTCATTCACGCCCACCTCTTCCTGCTTTCTTCCCTGTGTGCTTGTATATATTTCCTGAACATGACGACGCCATCTTCCCCTTTTTTGTCTTGGGGTCATGGCTCAAACTGTCTTTGGTGGTGTGTGTCATATGTCCTTATTGTGTGCCTCTTGTTCTTTAAAGTTAATCCACAGAGAAAGCAAGTCCCCTTTGTCAGGTTATTTCCAGTTCTCCTTACAGCCTGCAACCCGGGGCAACCCCAGTCATTCCCCCCACCCCTATTTCAGCTTGTCATTTCCCCTCCCACCAGACTGCGTATCTTGGCAGGTGCTGCTCTCCAGGTGTTGGGGTAAGATGGCGGACTTGCTGGCTTCTTGAGTGTGTGCATTAAAAAGCACTTGTGTGCAGGGCAAGGCTCATCAGTGACTTATTCCTAACTGAACTTCTCTTCTTCTCAACCAGTTGATGGTTAACTGCTTCCTGGGACTGATTTTTCCCACCAGCCCATCATTTCTGTCAATTCACTGGGCCCTGGGCTATTCACTGAATAATATACAACACAGGGAACCTGTGTTTTAATGCTTTGAGGCATGTGTATTAACAGAGTTTTAAAAATCTTTGAGATGATTTTTTTACATGTTCTTTTCCAGGATTATCTTCTCCACTGCAATTATTTAACTTCTTGCTCCCAGGCAATCTGCAACCACCTCCTATCTTACCACCAACACACACACACACACACACACACACACACACATCACACCATACCCACACACCCACCACTCCCTGTACACCACATACACACATACACATTACACACCACACATACCACAAATACACCCCACATACATACTTCCCCCATACACATGAACACACCACACCACCACCCCCACACACACACCTACACACACCACACCATATGCACACACCTATCACCCCCACACACTACAAACACACAAACATGCACATACACTACACACCACACTCATCACATGTATACACCCCACATACATACCTCCTCAACACACATTCATACACCACAACACACTCACCCCACAGACACACACTACATCACACGCACACACATATACCATACCATATCCACACACCTACCACCCCCTGCACACCACATACACACACTCACATTACACAGCACACACACCACATATACGCCCACATACGTACTTCCCCACACACACATGAACACACCACACCACCCCCCACATACACACACACACACATACACACCACACCATACCCACATACCTACTACACTCCCACACACAACACATGCACACATTATATACCACACACATGTCACAAACCTCACATATATACCCCACACACATACCTCCCTCACACACATCCACACATATTCACACATCAACCACGCACCCCCACATACACACACTATACAACACATATATACCTTCTGATTCATTTTACAGCCCAGCAAACTGGCCTTGTCTCCTGAGTTGTTGCTTACATGCTCTTCCTCATTAGTGGAGGGTAAGCAGCCCATGGGAAGATTCTGTGTTTACACACCTTAGAACCACCACTAATCAACCAGGTGCCTGACCCACCTGTCCAAAATGAATGTGTGAGTGATTAAACCCTTCAAAGGCAGGAAACTCTCAATAATGTTTGTATAGATTGCAGAGCTATAGATTTTCAGGTTTTCTATCTTTTTTTAATTCATTTTTTTTTGAGAGAGAGAGAGAGAGAGAGAATGAGTGGGGGAGGGGCAGAGAGAGAGGGAGACAGAATCCGAAGCAGGCTCCAGGCTGTCAGCACAGAGCCCAACGTGGGGCTCAAACTCACGAAGAGATCATGACCTGAGCTGAAGTCAGATGCTTATCCGACTGAGCCACCCAGGTGCCCCTCAGGTTTTCTATCTTAAAGCATGTGCTTCCATGTCACTTTCCCCAGTTCCTTCACCCCTCCCCCAGCCCAAGCTGACTTTTCACCTAACAGTATGCCCCTTGGGGACTGAGACTATGGGATGAGCCTTCCATCACATGCACAAACATTCTTTTTCACCAGCTTGTGAGTTGCAGCTTCTATTACGAGGGCTATTTTAAAAAACAATCTCCAGTAGTCATCAGTATACAAGAATATGGTGCTGCAGATTGTTTTGAAGGCTGAAGCTATTTTCAGCTACAAGAAGCAGCACTCCTGAGCCCCAAGCTGCGTGTGTACAGCAACCCCCTCTGGGGCTTCATTCCTGTGTCCCAGCCTCCATGGCCCCAGGAGCTCGGTGAGGACAGGCATGTTGTGCTGTGAGTGTGGGAGTCTCCCCTGCATTGGCAGGAGCAGTTTGGAGCCTTCTGTCCTGGGGCGACAAGCCTGTGCCCTGGGGTCATGTAGAGCAGATTTGGGATGCTGTCGGTTCATGCCACCAAGCACAGGCAAAAGAAAAATGTTTTGTGTGCGAGATTTGAAATAGAGACTTGGTTATGAAATTACTTTATTTTCTATTTTATATTTTTATAACAGCTTTATTGAAGTATAATTTACATATCATGCAATTCACCGATTTTAAATGCATGATTCAGTGAAATTTAGTGGATTAATAATGTTGTACCACAACCTAGTGTTACCACAATCTCGTGTTAGGACATATATTGTGTTCTAAGTTTATTTATTTTGAGAGTGAAAGTGCAAGCAAGGGAGGGGCAGAGAGAGAGAGAGAGGAAAACAATCCCACGCAGGCCCTGTGCTATCAGCGTGTAGAGCCGGTATGAGGCTCCATCTTACGAACCATCGGATCATGACCTGAGGCGCAACCGAGAGTCAGACATTTATTTAACTGCTAAGCCACTCAGGCATCGCTAGAACATTTTTATCACCCTGAAAAGATCCCTTTTGCTGGTCTGCAGTTAATCCTCATCCTCACTGCCAGCCATTGATCTGCTTTTTGTCTCTAGAGATTCTCTTTCTCTGGCCATTTCATAGAAATTGAATAATTCAGTTATAGAATTACATTTTCTACAGGCATTGTAGGTTTGGGTGGGGGGATCTAGCCCATTAATGGGAGGGCAGTGTCTATAATGACTTCCAGATGCCCATGAACATTGGGTGTAACACTGAACATCATACTTAAAGGAATTTGAGGGGACAGGAAGTTATTATTATTAGGAAACTACCTTGGTTGTGGGGTAAGGGTTGGCGTTTGCAAGGCTGTTACATCCCTTCCTCTATTCATTCTTTTTTAAATTTAGTAGCAGAAATGTATAGAGCTGACTCTGTCTCCAGGAATAGAGGCACCCTTAGTTAGCTCTTTGTGCCTTCTCTTGCTGTCCAGCCTTTCTCTGGGCAGGGAGGAGCACGTGGGCATAAAATACTGGAAGGGTTTATCTGTTTTCTCTCTGTGACCTGGCAGAAATTCACTCCCAACTTGGTTTAGCCTGGAGTCACTCTTTTCAGTGGAAACTCTCGCTTGTGCCCAAGCGCTGTGTCTTCAACTTAAACTTATCAGTCTTTGTTCTGTTCTTAATCTAGAATTTAAACTAGTTAAAATTATCCTCCACATACATTTGTAGATAACCAAGTATTATCTCAATTTTTAACCTAAAGAAAATGCCCACGCTGCCCCCCGCCAAACAGAGACACACAAACACACACACTCACTCCTTTCATATTCTGCTTCTAAGCCCTTCGTCATTTTTATCAATTTCTCTGGGATTTTTTCTATTATTCTTTCTTACTATTTAGAGGTTGAAGATGCACAGACATGGTAAGAAGTTACAGAACTTCTAATTCTTTGCATAGAAATCCCTGAGAACATCTTATGCTGGAGCATAAAGGTGTTGTCTTTGAATTTTAAAAGACAGGGAAGCTTCACCTGAGCTTCCTTTCTAGACATCTACCAAAAATATCCAAGCTTAATCTGGACAGGTCTAGGTGTAGTTTGGAGGGGCAGGAGGGGCTGAAGGCTTTTCTGCTAGCTCCTAGTTAGAGACCTAGGAGCATACGTCACCTCCTCTGGAAGGGAGCACAGGTGGGTCAGAACAATGTGTGCATGAGGCACTCATCAAAAAGACATGCTGACATCATGAGTAATGTATTGGTTAATTCACCAACCCTTTCTCAGGCCATGAAGAATAGGCACTGCATATTAGGAACAGCATATGAGGATAGAAGCCAAGGGAATGTATGTATGTATGTATGTATTGGATTTTTATATTTTAAATTTTAAAATATATTTTTTATATTTTATTTTTTTAAGTCTATTTATTTTTGAAGGAGAGAGAGACAGAGTATGAGGAAGGGGAGAGGAGAGAGAGAGGGAGACACAGAATCTGAAATGGGCTCCAGGCTCTGAGCTGTCAGCACAGAGCTCCACACAGGGTTCGAACTTACGAACTGCAAGATCACGACTTGAGCTA
Source organism: Paguma larvata (assembly GCA_030068075.1). NCBI lineage: Eukaryota > Metazoa > Chordata > Mammalia > Carnivora > Viverridae > Paguma > Paguma larvata. The sequence continues at coordinate 120,076,108 of CM057827.1, read as the reverse complement.
AGGTCAGAGGCTTAACCAACTGAGCCACCCAGGCGCCCCTATATTTTTTTATATTTTAAAATGTATTATTTATATTTTAAAGTTTTTCCAGCTTTATTGAAGTACGGAGGGCAAATGAAAATGTAATGAGGTGTACAACATGATGACATATATTGTAAAATGATTTCCACAGTCAAGTTAACATATCTATCACCTCACATGACTGGGTTTGGTTTTGTTTTGTTTTCCATGAGAGTGTTTAAGATCCACTCTCTTAGCAAATTTCAAGTATACAATATTTTTAACTAGAGTCACCATGAAGTACGTGAGAGCCTTAGAACTTACTCATAACTGAAAGATTGTCCCTTTGACCAACCCCTCTCCATTTCCCCACCTCCCCAAGCCCCTGGCAACTCAGTATTTCTGTGAGTTAAATTGTTTCTTTTCTTTCTTTCTTTCTTTTTTTTTTTTTTTCCAAAATCTATATATGAAATCATATAGTATTTGTCTTTGGCTTATTTCATGTAGCACAGTGCTCTCCAGTTTCATTCATATTATTGAAAATGGTGGGATTTCCATCTTTTTTTTAAGGCCGAGTAGTATTATCCAGTGTGTGTGTGTGTGTGTGTGAGAGAGAGAGAGAGAGAGAGAGAGAGAGAGAGAGAGAGAGGGAGAGAAAGAGAGAGAGATTTGATAATCTTTTTCTTTATTCATTCCTCCATTGATGAACACTTAGGTTGATTCTACATTTATTTTAGTTTTTAGAGACAGAGAGAGACAGAGCACAAGTGGGGGAGGGACAGAGAGAGAATGAGACACAGAATCTGAGGCAGGCTCTAGGCTCTGAGCTGTCAGCACAGAGTCTGATGCAGGGCTCAAACTCACAACCCACGAGATCATGACCTGAGCTGAAGTCGAACGCTTAACCAACTGAGCCACCCAGGCGCTCCATGGTTGATTCTATGCCTTGGCTATTGCAAATAATGCTGCAATGAATATGGGAGTGAAGATATCTCTTACAGATAATTATTTTGTTTCCTTCAGATGTATACCCAGAAGTGGGGTCACTGGATCATATAGTAGTTCTATTTTTAATTTTTTTTTTTTTTAGGAATCTCCATACTGTTTTCATAATGACTGCACCATTTACATTCTCACCAACAGTGTGGGACTGCTGAGTATTTAAAGCACAGTTCAGTCACCTTCCATTTTGTTTTTCTGACTGTTTTTATTGCCCACGTAGGCATATTCAAGAGCTCCTGCTACATTGATGTGCGCTGGTTCCCCTTTGATGTGCAGCAGTGTAAACTCAAGTTTGGGTCCTGGTCTTATGGAGGGTGGTCCTTGGATCTACAGATGCAAGAGGCAGATATCAGCGGCTATATCCCAAATGGAGAATGGGATCTTGTGGGTAAGTCTAGCAAAGACACGAGACCAGCAGCCTTGTAGAAAACCACTTTCTTCCTGTGCTGGCTCTAAAAGTTTGGGATTTTCCACTCTGCTTGTCAGTGTGAGCATTTATTGAACCCTGCAGCAATCTCTATAATTTACTGAGAGCTACACAATGAGAAACAAAAAACAATTAGAAAATTCAGTGCTTTCCATGAGAAGTGTGTAGTTATTTAAACAAGTCAGTGCTAGTATAGGCATCTCTATATTATTAGAATCTGCTCCATTTCTAAAATCAGGCTGGACAGTAAATAGCAATTCATGGGAAACTATATTTGATGATTTTAAATAGAAAAACAATAATTACATTTATAATGGTGTAAAGCTTATAATGTATTATTTATAATCCTGGTGTCTTAGTCCCTTCAGGCTGCTGTAATGGAGTACCATAGACTGGGTGGCTTATAAACAAAAGAAATTTATTTTTCACAGTTCTGGAGGCTAGAAGTTCAAGATCAAGGCACTGGCAGATCTGGTGTCTGCTGAGGGCCTGCTTCCTGGTTCACAGATGGCTATCTTCTGGCTGTGTTTTTACATAGCAGAAAAGACTAGAGAGTTCTCTGGGCCTCTTTTATAAGGACAATCATCCCATTCATGAGAGCTCTGTTCTCCCAAAGGCCCTATCTCCAAATACCGTCACTGTCGGGTTAGCATTTCAACATATGAAAATTGTGGGTACACAAACATCTGCTATATACCACATCTAATTCTAATCCATTAAAAATATTCTCCCAATTTGCTCCAATATCACTAAGATATTACCATACAACTCTAATAAACCAGAAGGAGTTTATTCAAACCCCTATTATCCAGGTTTTTAGCACTCAAAAAACCCTATGGTCGATTGTGTGATATGCTCATTAAAATAAACAAGCAGGGTAATTTTATTCAGACAATGGTTCCTTCCCACCCCCTGCTCATGGAGGAATCCCAGGCAAGAGGAGTGAGAAGTTCTATGAATGCTGCAAAGAGCCGTACCCAGACGTCACCTTCACAGTGACCATTCGCCGCAGGACACTATACTATGGCCTCAACCTGCTCATCCCTTGTGTGCTCATCTCTGCACTGGCCCTCCTCGTGTTCTTGCTCCCTGCAGATTCTGGGGAGAAAATTTCCCTGGGTAAGTGTCCTGATCTTGGGTGGGAGTCTGCGACAGGACCGGAGGCCTTGACTCCAGGTCAGCGCTGTAGGGATCACTGTGGACAGTGCAGGACATGTCGCGGTTCTGGGTGCAGAGATGTTACAGAGCCTTCTTGGTGCATCACACACTGACCTGCCAGCCCAGGGCATTTCCGCGACACCACAGGCTCCTGATCTAGGCTCCACACTGGATGCCCATGCCCTCCTGAGAATCCATAGGATCCTGTGATCCTACATAGAAGATGGAAATGCCCAAGCTCCTGGGTTCTGTCCTGAGGGGCCTTGCTTTCTCCTCTCCTTCCACCCCATCCTGTTCCTTGGTAGCAACTGACCAGCATTTGTTATGGACAGGAGACAGTTCAGTCTAGTACCAGTTTGCATCTGTGTATTGCCGTACACAGGATGATTCCTTAAGATCCCATGCGAGGATAAGAAAATTAAGATTTGGAATGGTGAAATGAATTTCTCAACATCTTAAAGAGTTACCTAAGATCATATTTAGTACATGTAGAAATCATCCCCAAATCCATGTCTTAAGTGCAAGGCTCAGATACATTAAATGACTTATCCAAGTAAATAGCAAAGTCAAGACCAAAAGCCAGGTCTTTAGATTGAATGTTTTTGTTTATTTTTCCTGCTATATGAAACTACTTCTCGATCCTAATGTAATAAAGAAAATGAGACATAGTGGTGTTGAGTTCGGTAATTCATTTTGTAATGTTCTAAAATTCTGGCTCCTAAACTTACCTCTATCTAGGACTCTGGCAAATGATGTGAAGCCCCCAGAAAAAAATGGCCATGCCTATATGTACAGAGAATCCTGCATCTGGTTTCAGGATGTCACTCCTCTTGTTCTTTGAATGTCAGGTTAGGCACAGTTAAGTGGAATTGAGGCCTTATAGTGTGTTTTATCTCAGGCACTGCTGTGTTTATATTTCAGGGATAACAGTTTTACTCTCTCTTACTGTCTTCATGTTGCTGGTGGCTGAGATCATGCCTGCGACATCTGACTCGGTGCCCTTGATAGGTAAGCAACTGTTCGGCCTCTCTTGAAGACGCAGGCTTAGAGAGTACCCAGAATTTCCTAGCACAGGAACAGAGCATAAACCTGTCTGTTCTCCATGCCCTGAAGAGCCACCCAGTCCCCTTTCTGCCATAGGGAGTGACTTGCTGTAACTATACAGAGTGACCCATGGCTTCTGCTCACTTGGACATATGCAAGGGGAGTATAGGGAGTTCAGCTTTGTGGTTTGACTCGAAGGTGCAGAAATGCACCCATCCTTCCAAAGTTCTTGCCCTCACACTTGTTATGCAGCCAGAGATTTTACCATTAGAGATTTGTTACTTTACCTTTAATCTTTATCTTTCCACAAATTCCTTGTCAAAATGCGAGGAGCTCACATTTAAACTCTTACACATTGTTTCCTGAGATGCCTCAATGTCTCTGTATGAAGTTAAAGCTTGTGTGGAAATGTAAACAGGACAAATATATTTATATATTGGCCAAGACAGATGTAAGGCATGACCTTCTGCATAGGGCAGGATGACAGAAATAGAAGGCAGCATCACTTATTGCTGCACCCCTTCCTGGATTGGAATAAGCAGGAACAGACAAAGGGGTGCTAGGTGGTTCAGTGGTTAGAATTGGTACCTTCACCACTGCAGCCAGGGTTCTATTCTGAGTGAGGGAATCATACCTCCAAGCCAGTTTTGAGAATGGGAACCAAAGATTCTGACAGTGGATTTTAGGTTTAATATGAGAATCCCTACTCTAGTTGGTGATGGAGATTAGAAACAGGAATGGAGTCTATGATTATTCCTGTTGACCCATGGCACCTGAGGGCTACCCTGTGTGGTTAATTTGGAAGGACAGGAGTAGGGGAGCTTATGTGGATACTCCCAGGCTTCACGAACTAAGAAGCCAAGGCTCATCCTTGTGGAGTTCCCTTAATGTGTAATAGTTTGACCAGAGAGAGAAATTGTTGATATGAAAAGCCTTTGTGGGCGTTCCTAGTTCTCTCAGTATCATCCAGAGAGCAAGGAATTATATTTCAACTTGAGGGTCTGACCCCATTCTTTCTACCTTCCAACACAATACTTTCAATAGACACTTGCAGCAGAAAGCACTCCCTGTGGGGCAGTTGGCAGACCTTGCCTTGACCGATGAACCAATGGGGAAAAGGCATGGTTGATGCATAGCCTATGTCTAGAAAGATGGGATGCTGTTGGCCTTTGACCTCTGTTGTTGAAATTTCAGCTATGGGATCCTTTGACCCTGGATACCTCCATAGTTCATTGTATTAGTTCTCTACGGATGCCATAATAACATTTCACAGACTGGATGGCCTGCACAACAGAAATATATTTGCTTACAGTTCTGGGTGTTGGAAGTCCAAGATCAAGATGCCAGCAGGTTTGAGATCTGAAGCCTCTCTGCTTGACTTGCAGATGACCCCCCTCTTTCTGTGTCCTCACATTGGTTTTTCCTCTCAGGGTGCATCTCTGGTACCCCTTTGTGTGTTCAAATTTCCTCTTCTTATAAGGACATCAGTAATATTGGATCAGATCCCACTCTAAGGATCCCATTTTAACATAATCACGTCTTTAAAGGCCAGTCTTCAAATACAGTCACAATCTGAGGTAACAGGGGTTAGAGCTTCCACATATAAATTTAAGTAGGTCATAGTTCAGCCATACCAGTAAGAGTTTTGTTTACTACTCTTCCCCTTCTTAGAAATCCCTGATGCTAACTTTAAGTTTCAAATGTCCATCTTTGGCAACTCCTCACCAAGGCACCTCTTGGCCCCCACAGTGGGGCAGTGAGTGCCTTCCTGCTTAGAGAGAAGGAAGTGTTCTTAACCAGGTGTGTGATCATGCACTTAGCTTCTGCACCAGAATGTCTTCTGCCTAGACCTCACCCCTTTTGAACTAAAAGCCACACCAAAATTTTAATAATCAGAGTTGCTGCTCAAGGAATGTCTTCCCTGTGTCAGATTTTCTTGTAGATCCTGGGCTCATATGATTGTTAATTCCTGCACCAACCCTGCAAAGAAGGTACTGCTATCTCTCTTATACTGGTGAAGAACCTGAAGCCCAGACGGGCTAAGTAGCCTGTGTAAACTCACAGATGTCAGCCAATGGATGGGGCAGGGGGTTGTGGGAGGGCTGTTTTGGATGCTCCATGCTGCTTCTCCTTGGGGCCAAGATGGAGAAATGCATCTTCACCCTTTGGAGCTGAAAATAAAGTTCTCCAAGAAAGTCACTGCCTTTCACGTCTTTCTCACACAACTGGCATCTCCTCCTATCTCTCATTAGATGGGGCAAGACTCATTTTCCTAACTTTTTTTGTTTTTAGATATTTATTTATTTTGAGAGAGAGAGAGAGAGAGCGAGCAGGGGAGGGACAGAGACAGAGGGAGAGAGAATCCCAAGGAGGCTCCGCACTGTCAGTGCAGAGCCTGATGGCAGGGCTCAAACTCATGAACCATGATATCATGACCTGAGCCGAAATCAAGAGTCAGATGCCTAACTGAGCTACTGGGTACCACAGCATCATTTTCTCCACTAATACTAGCTATCCAGGCCTCACAAGACAGCCAGTGATGCCCAGGTTTGCCCTTGTTCCATCCCCGCCCCCAGCACGTCCCAGGCCTGCAGTTATCCCTGTGGTGACCACACCCTCACCACCCAGGTGTTTTCAGTTCCATGACAGTCCACATTCTTTACCCTGGGAACAACCTTTTCACATCCAGTGAGGTGCCGTTAGCCCTCACTGAAGGAGGCGGCAGATGGCGTTCAAAACAATGCAGTTAGTTAGGCCAGGATGCTTGCATGTATGGGAAAGCAGGTCTCTGTGCTCTGGGCTGGCCTCTGCCTACCAGGAATGTAGATGAGGGTCTGCAAGCCTGGAGGTGGCCCTGCCCTGCTCTTGGCTTTGCCACCCAGCCCCAGGCAATCAGGCACCACCATCTGGGTCTGTCTGCCACCCTGTGATACTTGTGCCATGAAGGCTCCAGGTCTCACCCTGCATCTCTTGTCTCCACAGCCCAGTACTTTGCCAGCACCATGATCATCGTGGGCCTCTCTGTGGTCGTGACGGTGATTGTGCTGCAGTATCACCACCATGACCCTGACGGCGGCAAGATGCCCAAGTGGGTGCGTTCCTCCTGCCCTTCACTACAGGGAGTCTGGACCGCTTCCCAAGGGAGGCTCTAGGGATGATATATCTATCTTTAAAATCCCACAAACAGCCCAGAATTCCTAAACAAACAGCCATATTTCTCATAGCACCTCACCTATCTGCATTATTACATGATCTGTATGTAGAGGACAGTTCTGGTGAGCATGCTCTTAGGCTTTCATGGCACTGTTCTTGCAATTCGACATTCTAGAAGAGGGCTCACACACCGACTGCTCTGTACATTTTGCTACCGTAGTGTTTATAAAACTACTTTTTGCATGTATGCTACGGAGAACTGTGCAGTGGTTTAAAGCAACAGATGAGATAAGCACACAGCCATGTGGTTGGGTCTTCCAAACAGAATGAGGGGTAAAAGGGTAAGAGAGAGTGAGCCATGTAATAATCCATGTAGTCAATACATGTAGGAATATAAACTTCCCACAGACGTATGAGATAAAGGTTAGTAGTTATAAGTGGGGAAGGGAGTATAGGATAAAACCAAAAGGATGAAAAATAAATGGTCGAATGTAACAGCCTATTGGGTCAGCCCAGAGCATACCACGCCTCGCCAACACTTGCTTAGCACCGGGATGTGAGCAGATGCTTACCCAGTCACATGCTGTGCTTCTTCAGAGTCCAGTATCTGAAGCTCACCTGACATTCAGGAAACCTTGATTAGGGCCACATGGGACCTGGGCTTTCCTCACTTCAGCACAGTGTGACAACACCCAAGGCAGGGGAGGGATGCATCCCACCCAAGATGCTTACTTGGGCCCTGCAAACCTTCCAGTCTTCTTGCCCAGAGAACATGATCTAGGGACAGTAAGAGCTAAAGGACTTCTTATGTGAAAACAAGACTTTTCTTTGGAGACCTGTAACCTTGCATCCAAGTTCAGAAAGGGGTCTAAGACTCACCAACTTGCTAAATGCAGCTGCAGGAAGCAAGATGCATTTTGTGAACCTCCAGCAACAGGGAGTTTCCAGGCCTTCTAAAAATAGTCATTGTGAAATAATTTACAATTACCCAAAAGTGAACTTAAGAAAAACTACTTTTAAAAAATTGCCTTTACCAAGTTACTGTGTCCTCTTAGAATCTTTTCCGTAGCAATTTCGTATACTTAACCAAGACTTTCTCTTGCATCAGCAGTGGAGTGAGCTCCCAGAAATGGTGTTATCTCCCACACATGTCATATCACCCCAGTCTTTGGGCTTGTTTTCAGGAGGTGCCCCCATTAAAAGCTGGGACACATCTGTCCACATTCACCTACATTCTCATCTGACTTTTATAACCCTGACACACTGTCTACCCACCCTTCCTTTTAAAATAGGTAATATATTTTACCTAATGTATTAGGAATGAAAACCTAATGTTTCCAAAGGCTAAATAAAAGTAAAATTATATGGAAGAATATCGGCTCTCATCCCTGCCCTTCACTCTGCCTCCACCACCAATATTGATGTCCATTTTAATTAATTCCTCCATTGTCCTTCAAATGTTTATGCAAATGTAAAACTAAAAACACATATTATTATTTCTTATGTTTAAGACATGAAGAAAAACCATTTTTACTGACCTGGTAGAACTTTAGTGTCCAGAAAAAAATTTTTGTTTTTTAATATTTATTCCTTTTTTGAGAGACAGAGAGAGAGCACAAGCAGGAGAGGGACAAAGAGAGAGGGAGACACAGAATCTAAAGCAGGCTTCAGGCTCTGAGCTGTCAGCACAGAGCTGGACACAGGGCTCGTACTCATGAACTGCAAGATCATGACCTGAGCCTAAGTTGGATGCCTAACCAGCTGAGCCACCCAGGCAGCCCCAGAAAAAGATCTTAATTAAGACCATATGCTAATTATTCACCTCTCAGCACAAGTTTCTCCAAACCAATGGCTGCAAATGAAATATGAAGCTTGTCTGTCTCGCTTTCAATTTATATAGCCTACTACATTTTTCTTTCTGTGTGTATTTGAAACATAAACAGCCTCCAATGAACTTTTATTATGATGTGTTGCTATGAAGAAGATACTGCCGGTGCAGTGGCATTATGTGACATTTGCGCAGCCAGACACAAAACCATAACCTAATAGAAGAGGTCATGAGCACAGTTTGATAAGTGCCAAGAGGATAATTTCATCTTTTGAGATGCTTTAGCCTTGAAAGCTAATGATTCAGGCCATGAAATTCAAAATAGACTTGGCAATGTAGATCATATTAATTTGAGATGTGCCCCAGGGTATGCACAGACACCCCCGCTCCGCTCGCCACCACCACACACACTCCTGGCCTTAGCTCTCCATGTGCAGAATTGCCTCTGGGTTTGGACGCATTCATTGCCTACTGCACTCCCTTGAGCTCTGGTTCAGTCTTCCCTGTGCCTTCAAAGTGGGGGTAGGGGGTGGGATGAAGTCACAGGTGTTTTGAGGCAGGCATTGTAGACCTTTTTACAGATGAGGCTGTGGAAGCCTAAACAAATAGGTAACTTGCTTACTGTGTGAACTTGAGCCAATTTATTAGCCTCTTTGAAGCCTCCATTTCTTTATCTGTGGGGGATTATACTCACTTCATGGAACCCCTGAGAGGCCCAAGTGTAATGGCATGTCTTGGGAGCTTCTCGTGGAGGGACACATGTGGGGCCACGTGTCCCTGCCTCTTACTGATTACAGAAAACCCTCCAGGATCTGCAAACAGGCCTTTCCAGGCTCTGAAGTTTTGTCCATAGAGTGTGGGCAGGATATATAGAGTGCCATCTGCTATGAACAAAAGCTTATCTTTACAGCTGCAGTGAACCTGCTTTTACGCCTTCTTGTTCTTTCATTGCCCGTCTGCAGACCAGTCTATTGCAGTCATCTCTAACAAGATGTTATAAAAACAATTACCAAGAAAGTGTGCAGGCATGAACTTCACAACTTACTGCCTAAACTTACAGATAGGAAACATACCTGCTATGTTGCCGATGGAGTTCGCCCACAATCATAAACCAAAATTAAAATCAATATCTGATTATAATAATTTCAGGGAGAGAGGCCACTTTTCACACACTTGTCTAAGTAGGCTTCAAAGAATGTTTTTCGTTTTGTTTTGTTTAACCTGGCTCGAGGCTTCATATTCCTCCCTTCTTTTCATTAAAGGGAAAAACAAGAAATATCAGTGATTTCTCTCCAGCATCTTGTATGCATGTGGGCAATAAATGTTGATAAAATACTTTAAACCAGAGATTGGCAAACTATGACCCTGGTGGTCAAATCTGGCCCACCAACTGTTTTTGCAAATAAAATGTTATTTAAAAAAGTCACGTTTGTTTATTTACATACTTTCTATGATTATTTGTACTTTATTAGCAGAGCCAAGTAGTTGCAATGGAGACCTTATACTTTATTGTGTGACCCTTTAAAGATAAAGTCTGCCAACCCTTGCTTTAGACTTTTCCAAGTACTTTCCCACATATGTTACTCAGTCTTCACTGTGTCCTGAATGAATTAGGTTAGAGGTTCCTAAACTTCCCTGGTTCATAGCACCTTTAGTATCTCAGGGATTTTTTCAAAGCCCCCAGGGCAAAACAAAACAAAACAAACAAACAAACAAAAACTAATGGTTCTCTCTATTACATCGGTTAAAACAACTTAAGTATTTTTGCCCTGACCACTTAACACCTGTTAGTACAGCACAACCTCTCAAATCTTAGGAGCACACTACCCTTATTTCCTGTCCAGTGTTGACTTTCTTGGCACTTGCTTTTCATCAGGACAACAAAAACTGGCTTTGCAATGATATGTCATCATTGCAAGGGATCCGGTGTCCCAGTCTGAACTGCTTCAAGTTAGGTGTTCATGCAGCACCTAATAGGTGTCACAGGGTCGCCCTTGAAATTTTTTAAATCTGGGGCACTTGGGTGGCTCAGTTGGTTGAGCGTCCGACTTCGGCTCAGGTCATGATCTCGCGGTCTGTGAGTTCGAGCCCTGCGCCGGGCTCTGTGCTGACAGCTCAGAGCCTGGAGCCTGCTTCAGATTATGTGTCTCCCTCTCTCTCTACCCCTCCCCCACTCATGCTCTGTCTGTCTGTCTCAAAAATAAATATACATTAAAACAATTTTTTTAATTAAAAAAAATTTAAAAAAAAGAAATTTTTTAAATCTCCAGGGGCGTGCCGTGGGACACTGGGGTGCCTCACAGGCAGTTAGGTATGATGGTTGCTAGTTACAGTTGAGGAAAGATTGGAGAGGGAAAATGACTGGTCTTATTCACACAGCTCAGGCAGGGCTCTCCAAAGATAACTGTCACCTCCCACCTGCCTATCTGAGACTGCTGTGTGTCTACCACTGAGAATTCCACTCAATCCTGGAGGGACTTTCTGCATTGGTTTAATCTAGGCTCACATTTGACTCAACCATTGTAAGGCATTGGCACTGCCTGTCTGTGGAGACTTGCCAGGGAGGGAGAGGGACCTGTCCCCCACGGGGTCCATTAAGTAGGCCTGGGGTCCTAGGATCACCTTTCCGTCAGGATCAGCTGAGGCTGGCCGCCCGCCCTGCTAACTCTCCTGTTGTCTCCCCAGACCAGAGTCATCCTTCTGAACTGGTGCGCGTGGTTCCTGCGCATGAAGAGGCCTGGGGAGGACAAGGTGCGGCCGGCCTGCCAGCACAAGCCACGCCGCTGCAGCCTGGCCAGCGTGGAGATGAGCGCGGTGACCGGGCCGCCGACCGCCAACGGCAACCTGCTCTACATCGGCTTCCGCGGCCTGGACGGTGTGCACTGTGCCCCCACCCCCGACTCGGGCGTCGTGTGCGGCCGCATGGCCTGCTCCCCTACGCACGACGAGCAGCTCCTGCATGGTGGGCAGCCCCCCGAGGGGGACCCGGACCTGGCCAAGATCCTGGAGGAGGTCCGCTACATTGCCAACCGCTTCCGCTGCCAAGACGAGAGCGAGGCCATCTGCAGTGAGTGGAAATTCGCCGCCTGCGTGGTGGACCGCCTGTGTCTCATGGCCTTCTCCGTCTTCACCATCATCTGCACCATCGGCATCCTGATGTCCGCCCCGAACTTCGTGGAGGCTGTGTCCAAAGACTTTGCCTAATCTGGTTCTGGTCCCCAGCATGTAGGAAACACACAGACAGCCGATACCATTAGCTTAGGGAGTATTTGGGGTGCTAATCCCACAGCCACACTAAACGTGAGGACAGTGATGTACCCGTAGCTGTCAGTCATGTCGTTACAGTCTCCTTGTTCTTTTCAATAGTAGGTTCTCAGCACGTTTTTGTTTCATTCTCTCAGAGGGGCTCCTTGATATCCTTGGAACATCCTTAGGGTCCTCAGGAACACTGAGAGGTCATTTTGTCCATTCCCCAGTGCCTGGTGAGCCCTTCAGAGAGCTCAGGGTGGCTCAGGACTGCCAGGGGAAGCCTGTACAGCTGGTTTTGCATGCCTGCATGTCACTCGCCAAGAAGGCCTACATGAACATCCAACATATGCTTTTGCCTGTTTACAAACCTAGATTGAAAATAGTGATAAGAAGCCACACTCAGTAGATCCATTCAAATAGTTGGTCAGAGGAAACAAAACTAAAACTAAAAACTTAACTGCTGGTGTTTTCTGTAGTTGAGATTTTATTTTTCTCTATTAAAGATAGTTAGTAGAGAGAAACAGTTTTACACAGTTCCTACATTTAAAAAAAAGAGAGAGAGAGAGATACATAGTTGGTCTTATAAATTATGCGTTTACCAGCCTGAGTCCTGCCAGTCTACCCTGTGGAGGGAATCAGGACAGGCACAGATGTGTGTTGATTTTAGGACTAAACCTAGGCAAGTCCGGGGGATTGCTATAGCTCCCGGGTGACTCACATTTCCTGTGCTGCCCCTAGACACTGGGGAGTTGAGTCTGCTGTATTCTGAAACACCCAAAGGACAAATAGAGTTCTATTAGAATTGTCAGTCCAGTGTAACACCTAAAGTTAAATTAAACCAGCTAGGTGTTGTTTTTTTAACTAATGCATTAGATATTTCTCGTGTACTAGAGTTGGTTAGTGTTAGAAACTTGTGGGTCCATACAAATACAAAACAAAAAGTAAAAATATGCTAAACTTTTCTTTATATGTCAAGGCCAGGAGCAGGGGCTGGGACATCTTCTGGTTCCCTGTACAGCAAGAACTGGGAAGGGGATGATGTGGCCAGTGGCTTTCCTGGATGAAAGACCAATGGAAGTCGGTGAAGGGGCCAGCAGGCTAAAAATGGCTATATAACCAGTAATTCTAGTCTCTGGCTTTTAGGGATCTGCTTCCCCACAGCTCATCTACCCCAGTGTTAGCCCAGAAAGGTGGCTTGAACAGATGGATTCACTGGAGATAAGTGTTTGGAAAGTCAGGGAAATTTTAATTTTAGACCTATGTGGTGACACGGTTCTCCACTTACATTATGCAGTTGACAATAGTCACTTTGCCTCTTCCCATTCTCCTTATTTTTTTAAATAACAGCAGAGGGAGACACACCAGAATCTCTCCTGTTCTATTGTTTCATCTCGTAACTGCTCAGAGCTCAAAACTGCAGAAGACTTGGAGCCCCTGGGGATCTTTAATTTGCTTCTAACCCCTGAGATGGGTATATATTATGAGGGAAGATTAGATTTTTAGAGCAAAAGAAATTGCATACCTTTCTCTAGCCATTCATTTCACTCATTTCTGGGTAATGCACATAGATTGGTTTGCACTGAGGAATATGGAGGCTTGCGTATGCTCTGTGCTAGTGAGCATGTGAGTATTGAGTGCAGCTGCAGAGAGGACACCTTATTTACAAGGAGGTTGATAAATAAGGGCATTCCAGCATCACGCCGTTGGGAGCATGGCTGTTCTCAGAGTTCTCCATTCTACATGGGATCGATGAACAATGCACAATCTTTCCTTTTTGTGTTTATCTTTTCTATTTTAGAAATAAGTAGAGGTGTTTTGATATGTAAGAGAATGCTTCCTTTGTTATTGCTGTCTGAAAATTAATGCCTACAAATTTTTGCTTGGAAAAAAACTTTTTGGTTTTGTATTTTATACAGAAAAACATAAAATATCAAACAAAAGTAGTTTATATGTTGACCACTCAAATAATACTCTGCCATTTTAAAAAGTAATAATAAAGAAAAGATGCACATGGAGAAAAAAAAGAAAAGAAAAGAAAAAGAAAGAGAGAAAGAAAAAGAAATAGCATGAATGGCTACAAGAACCACCAATGAATGAGCTTCTGAGGACTAGGAGGCATTTCCAGAAAGGAAGAAAAAGAAAGGGAAGGAGGCCAGGAGAGGGAGAAAGGGGGGGTAGAAAGTTACTCCTTTTATACCACTCATGCTATGCACACAGCACTCTGCACTTTGCTTTCTGCACTTGGTGTTTTATCTTTCCATAACAACATATAAAGATCTACCTCATTCTTCTTAATAGCTGCTTCGTGTACCATTGTCTTGGTGGATATAACTTCTTTGGTTAGTCTGTCAGTGACCATATACAGTATTTCCAGTTTTTATTTTTATACATAAATCTGTAATTAACATCCTTGATTTATATCTTTGCATACTTTGGTGGGTATACCTTGGTATAAATTCTAAGTTGGAAATGGAATTGCTGGATTTAAGGACATGTGCATTTAATATTTTGGTAGGTATCACCAGATTACCCTTCAAATACCAATCAATGGATACGCCTACCAAGAGTGTAATGAAAAGGCCAATTCTCAGCTTTCTCAACGCTGAGTATCATCAAACAATATTTTTTCTAATCTGGTGACAAATTATATTGCAATGTTATTTGGACTTAGTTCATTTTATTATGAATGGAGTGTCTTTTCAGATGTTTTTTGGAAATTTCAATTTTGTAAATTTATGTCCTTTATACAATTTTCTGTTGAGTTATTTGGCTTTTTCTTAATTTGCCTTTGTACTTTGGAACTTTTCTGTCTCATGTCTTGAAACTATTTTTATTCGTTTAGAAAACATTTTTATATGTTTATTATTTGTGTTTTGATGTTATTTATTGATTTATTGCTTAGGATATATAGTTTTAAGTTTTATGTTGTCAATTTATCCATATATGCCTCGGTAGATCCTGGGATTTGTTTCCAGTTTTAAAAGGCCTTTCCCATTCTGAGATTATAAATAAATTTACTCATATTTTCTTCTAAATTCTTATGGTTTCATTTGTTTACCTTTACATCTTCTTACTCCCTGGAATTCATTTATTACAGGAAATGAAAGTGAAAATGCATTTGTTTTCTCTCCAAATGGTTGGTCAGTTGTGCCAACAAAATATAATGGTGTATCCCTGTAATAGTCTTTTCCCCATTTTTATCAAAATGCCGCCTCATTTGTAAACTAAATTCCTCTAAGTGTTTGGGGCTATTTCTACTTATGATTTGTCTAAAAATGCTTTTCAAATCTCAAGCTTTATTCATGTTAATATCAAATATTCATATTAATATCAATATTAATATTCAAGACAACCATCCCTTCCACCCTTCTTCCCTCTCTCTTCTTCACTCTCTCTATCTCCCTCCCTCTGTCTTCTCCAACTCTTTCCCTCTCTCCTACGCACACACACACACTTTTTTTTTTTAATTGAGGTCACAATGAATTTTTAGATCGAGTCTTCCTATTCAAGACTGCTACAATCTAGGCTTGTATTCAATCTAATCTTATGCCACTTGGTAAATTTTTATGGTTTTGTTTAGATAGGCCTATGAATTTCTTGTTTATTTCTAGATATTTTATCATTTGGGTACCATTTTCGATGGAATGATTTCTTCCATTTTATTTGCTAATTGGATGTATAGGAATGTAGTTGATTTTGTATATTAATGTCATATCAACCACCTTAACTGTAATATCTTACTGTTTCTAAGATTTTCTCTTGCCTTCTCCTTTCCAATAATTTCCCTTATTTCTTTCTCTTAGGTAATTACATTTGAGAACAGTGTCAAATAATAGTGATTCAGGTGGCATACCTATCTTGTTCCTGACATTAATGGGATGGTTCAATGTCTCACCATTCAACTGTATGAAGACATGTATTTTCCTTGTCATAATAAAAAAGTATGTGTGTATTCTCAAACCATTAAGGCTTTCTGGGGAAGTTAGATTTTTGTCACAGCCTCTCAGTATCCATGGAGATGATCAGAAGGTGTTCTCCTTTGCTCTAGTAGTTGTATTATATTAATAGATTTCTTAAGACCAAACCACTATTATATTCCTGAGATGATCCCTACCTGTGATTTTTCCTACGAATGTTAATAATTGAGATTAATCATTCTGCTGCTTGCTTTTGTGTGCTAAACAAAAATCTCTACATGCTGCAACCAGTTACTTGGTTTTAGAATTACCTTCTTCATAAATGAAAAAGAACACACCTGGGGTTGTCTGGGCATCCACTGGTATGTTTCTGAATTTCTCCCATTGGGCCAGTTAGGTCCTCAAGCACTTCTGGAATCACCTGTAGTTACATATTGATTTACAAAAACTAGTTACGATCAATTTTTTCCAACATATTTGCATAGATTTATAATACAGGCACTTAGGACTTTTAAATTTCCTCTGTATTGGTGGCTATTCCTCAGTTTTTCATCTCTGTGTATATTTCTTCTTTCTTCTGTTTTTATTGATTTGGCTCACCAAGGACTTTGTTTTTGTATTTTCAAACACCCTTAGATTTATTCATCAGTCTGGGGAACTGGCCACAGCCCCTGTTGGCTTTGTGCTGGCCTGACCCGTCCTGGGACAGCTTGCACACTTTACGAGGGGAGCCACAGCTGGGATGAGCTGCCATCCCCGCTGGCTTCCAGGCCCAACACAGGAGCTTCACTTGGCAGCAGGAGCCAGAGGGTCAAACCAGGCCAGGCAACACAGATATGTCAGATGTGACTAGTCATTGTATTGATGTGATGACTACAGTTACTTGGAGAACAGACCAACCTAAAGCTTTAATTAACCAGAAGCCATCTTGAGGCACATGCTTCTGGAAGTAACTCTTTCTACATAATTTAATATTCTCTCATTACTACATTCTTTCTGACCCAAACCCTCCTGCAGTCTCCTTACACTTGACCTCACTGCTCTTTTCTAATTACCACTTACTTCATTTGCATATAGGTTTGATTTTCTGATATCAGAACTTATCATAATATGGGAAGGAGGTCCAGATGTCTCACACCTGGGGGAGAGGGAGGTACTCTTGACAGTTTCAGCCTTTTTGAACTCTTGTGGTCAAATATCATTGTATCTTCAGCACATGCCATTTTAAGAATCACAGGATTGAAAAATATTCCACAGTTCTGCCTAGCTCTTCAGACTTTCTTGTCTGACTCTCCAATGTCTCATTTAAAATTGTAAATTCTCCTAATATTTTTTCACCAAAAATCTTGTTATCAGTCCCACTTTTGTTATGTTGGATTTTTATGAATTTACCTTGTAACAAATACTGCCCATCAACAAATCCTGCTGTTTTATAACTCTTAAGTTTCTGCTTCTATTTTTAATATTTCAGTCATTTTCCTCTACTCTTATCTTTTTAAATGTAAGATTTATTTTTAGATCATTGTTAAGTACAGAAAAATTGGGGAAGGTTCTGAGTTCCCATAACCCCCCTCCACCTACATGCATGCATAGCCTCTCCCATTATCAACATCCTCAACCAGATTGGCACATTTTTTATAACCGATGAAGATACATTGTCACAACATAACCACCAGAAATTCATTTTCTAAAGTTCACTGTTGACATTACACTTTCTATTGGCTTGGGCAGATGTATAATGACATGTATCCACCATTATAGTAACACACTGAGTAGTTTCACTGTCCTAAAAGTCTGTGCTCTGTCTCTTTATTCCCTCATCCCCCACAACCTCTGGCAACCACTGATCTTTGTCTCCATAATTCTGTTTTTTTTTTTGCCCCAAAATGCCATTTAGTTAGAATCATCCTATATACAGCCTTTTCAGACTGACTTTTCAGTAATAATGAATTCAGGGTTTCTCCATGTGTTTTTCATGACTTGATAGCTCATTTCTTTCTACAGGTAATAATATTCCATTGTCTGAATATATCACAGTTTATTTATCCATTCACTTACTAAAGGACATCTTGGTTACTTCCAAGTTTTGGCGATGATGAGTAAATATGCTATAAACACCCATGTGCAGATTTTTGTTTGGAAATAAATTTCAACCCCTTCGAGTAAATTCCAAGGAGTGTTATTGCTGGATCATATGGTGAGAATGTATTTAGTTTTGCATAGAATGCATAGAATGCATTTTGCATTCCCACCAACAATGAATGAGAGTTTCTGTCGCTTCCCTTTCTTTCCAGAATTTGGTGTTGTCAGTCTTCCAGATGTTGGCCATCTAATAGGAAAGTAGTGGTATCTCTGCTCACCTGGGTAGCTTACTTAGTCGGTTAAGTGTCCGACTTCGACTCAGGTCATGATCTCTTGGTTTGTGGCTTAAAGCCCACATTGGCCTCTGTGCTGACAGCTCAGAACCTGGAGCCTGCTTCAGATTCTGTGTCTCCCTCTCTCTCTGACTGCCTCCCCCAAAAAAAACCTAAATAAATATTTAAAAAAGGGAAAGTAGTGGTATCTCATTGTTGCTTTCATTTTCATTTCCCCGTGACAAGCGATGTGGAGCATCTTTCCATATGCTTATTTGCCATAAGTCTATCTTTAAGGAAGTGTTTGTTAAGGACTTTGGGCCATTTGTTATTTAAATTTTTATTTATTTTTGAGAGAGAGAGAGCACTCAAGCAGGAGATGGGGAGAGAGAGAGACAGAGGATCCAAAGCGGGCTTTGTACTGGCATGACAGCAGAGAGCCCAATGCAGGGCCTCAGCTCATGAACCACAAAATCATGACCTGAGCTGAAGTAGGACAGTTAACCGCCTGAGCCACCCAGGCATCCTGGCCCATTTTTTTAATCAGGTTATTTGTTTCCTTATTGTTGAGTTTTAAGAGTTCTTTCTATATATATTGGATGTGTTTTTTCCAAATATTTTCTCCTAATATGTGATTTGTCTTTCATTCTCTTAACATTGTTTTTCACAGAGCACAAGTTTTGCATTTCAATGAAATATAGGAGTGCCTGGGTGGCTCAGTAGGTTAAGTGACCCACTTCTGCTCGGGTCATGATCTCATGGTTTGTGAGTTTGAGCCCCATGTTGGGCTCTGTGCTGACAGCTTAGAACCTGGAGTCTGCTTCAAATTCTGTGTCTCCCTCTCTCTCTGCTCCTCCTCACTTGCACTCTGTCTCTCTCTCTCAAAAATAAATATTTAAAAAAATTAAAAATAAATAAATAAATGAAATCTAGCTTATCAAGTATTTTTTTTAAGGGTCATGCCTTTGCTATTGTATGTAAAAAGTCATTTCCATACCCAAGGTCATCTAGGTTTTCTCTTACGTTATCTTCTAGGAGCTTTATAATACTGTGTTTTATATTTAGGCCTGTGGTTCATTTTGAGTTAATTTTTTGGACACTGTAAATTCTGTATCTTTTTCTCTTTTTTTTTGCATATGCATATCCAGTTGTTCCAGTACCATTTATTGAAAAGACTGTTTGCTTCATTGTATTGTATATGTACGTTCAGTTGCTCTGGCATCGGTTGTTACAAAACAAAAACAAAAACAAAAAACTATACTTTTTCCACTGAATTATCTTTGTTCCTTTGTCAAAAATCAGTTGAGTATAATTATGTGTGTCTATTACTAGGTTCTCTATTCTGTTCCACTGGGTTCCATCTGAGTTATCTGTTCTGTTCTTTTGTTACTACCACACTGTCTTGATTGCCATAGCTTTACAGTAAGTCTTTTTTTAAAATATTTTTAAATGTTTATTTGTTTTTGAGAGAGAGAGAGGTGCAGAGAGAGGAATACACAGAATCTGAAGCAGGCTCCAGATTCTGAGCTGTCAGCACAGAGCCTGACACAGGGCTCAGACTTACGGACCGTGAGATCGTGACCTGAGCCGAAGTCGGACGCCTAACTGACTTAGCCACCCAGCCACCCTTAATTTTATAGCTTTATATTTAAAAATTTATATATTGTATATACTTGTGATAAAATATATATAACATAAAATTTAGAATTTTAACCATTTTTAAATGTACAGTTCAGTGGCATTCACACTGTTGTGCAACCATCTCCACCATCCATCTCCAGCATTCTTTTCATCTTGCAAAATTGAAACTCTTCACCCAACTCTGTACTAACTCCCCATCAACCATCTCCCCAGACCCTGGCAGTCACCATTCTACTGTCTGTCTCTACAAATGTGATTATTCTAGGTATCTTATACAAGTGCAATCATACAGTATTTGTCATTCTCTGACTGACTTATTTCACTTATCATAATGCCCTCAAGGTTCATTTAGGTTATAGCGTCTCTTCTATTTTTATTGTTTATTTTGTTGTTGTTCTAATTATTCAGAAGATATCTAGTTCATTGATTTTCATTAATTCTGCTTTAATCATATAAGTACTTTTGTCTATGAGTATTCTTCTCACCAAAGCTTTCACAGCAATCCGTGTTTTAATATGTAGTTTTTTTTAAGCCTTCATATTCTAGATATTCTATAAGTTCAGTTTTGATATCTTCTTTGAACTGAGCTTTTTTGAGCATTTAAAAAATGTCCACATTTTAAAAATAATTAAATAAATTAAAATCAATTATAAATTAAAACTTAATTTATGTGTTTTAAATTCCATTAAAATACTTATATAAAACTTAATTTATAATTGGAGCACACTGTTCTTTGAGCACCATGCATTCTGTACTATTTCTAACAATTATAATTTATTGAGATATATTTTGAGTTTTTCTTAATATAATCTGTTTGTACAAATGGATCCTTGCCAGAGTACGACCTTGGAGTTCTACTCTTTGACACTGACCTGTCGGAGTCAGACAGGAGTGGCCGCTCTCCCCATTTGCAGTACTCCTCAGTTAGTTTTTCTTCGTGTTACCATCTGATATTGAATAATTAATACATCATATTTAGATTCTATTCTAAATGTCTACACTTGTCTCCTCTTAAAATCAGGCTCCCAGATTTCCTTTCCTGACTTATGCCTCATATATCCTCACTCATAACTTCATTTTTAACTATTTTTTATTTAAAAATTTTTAAATGTTTATTTATTTTTGAGACAGAGAGAGACAGAGCATGAATGGGGGAGGGGCAGAGAGAGAGGGAGACACAGAATCTGAAGCAGTCTCCAGGCTCTGAGCCGTCAGCACAGAGCCCAACGCAGGGCTCAAACTCACAGTCTGCGAGATCATCACATGAGCCAAAGTCGGTCGCTCAACCGACTGAGCCACCCAGGTGCCCCTATTTTTAACTAATTTTGAGTAATTTTGTTGTAGGTCTACCTTGAATATTCATTGGCATTTTAATAGAACGTATATGTTTGGTTCTAGTATTATTTTTCCTCAAATGGTTTCTGTAGTTAATATTTCTTTTGCATCCTATGTTTTGGGATTTCTTTCCCCTCTTTTGGGCATGTGGGTATTCCTTTTGTTAAAATGGAAGATTTATTCTTTCTATCTGTTTAGAGTGGCTACATACACAGTTTTGCATAACTAAACGTATATTTCGTGATTAATCCATCTGAAGCTGTCTCCAGTGTTCTCATATGTTCTGAAATGGTAGGTTTTAGAGTCTCAGTTTGTTTCTGAAGCTCTGCAATTTGCCTTTCATTTTATTTACTGATATCGTTTAGCTCTTGTCTTTTTTTTTTTTTGAGCTTATTCAAATTTTGCCAGTTTTACTTGTACTTGTTTATGTGTTTAGTTCTGTACAATTTTATCACAAATGTAGGTTCGTGTATCTACCACCACAGTCAAAATTTCCATCATCACAAGAATCCCTCATGTTGCTCCTTTATAACTACATCCACCTTTCTGCCATCCTCACCCCCAGCAACCACTAATCTGTTCTACATTTATGTAATTTCATCATTTCAAAAATGTTATATAAATGGAATTGTACAGTATGTAACACTTTGGGATTGGCATTTCCACCCAGCAAAATTCTCTGGAGATTCATCCAAGTCATTCTGTGTATAGCCCCTTCCTTTTTATTGCTGAGTAGTATTCCACGGCATGGATGTACCATTTTGTCTAACCATTCACCTACTAAAGGAATCTAGGTGGTTTCTAGTTTTTGGCTCTGACAAAGTTTAATTTTCTAAGAAACTGCCAGACTGTTTTCCAGAGTGACTGTACCATTCTATATTCCCATCAGCGTTGTATGAATGTTTCAGCTTCTCCATGTCTTACCACGTTTAGCTCTTGTTTTATTGAAATCCATTTCTCATTAACTTCTTACATGCAATGTTGGAGTATTTCCTTCTGTTCATTCTGTTCTCTGTCCCTACAGAGTGGAATCTTTGCTTCTCCCACATGTCGTGGCCACATTTTCCATTCTGACCTCCAGGAGCATGTGTGCATGGGTGCCTTGCCATTCATTGTCATCTTCCTTCTGCTTAGTTTGGGCAGGTTCATGCGGGCTTCCTATTTCCTCTAATTGGGAAGGTCTCTGACCCTCTTTCCTAAATCTCTAATTATTCTCCCATTCAAGCTTGAGGTGAAGGCCCACTCCTCCCTCTCTTTCTTCTCTTCTGCCCTGATGCTCTGAGAGGAAGGATAGAAGATCTAGTGTTTATGTTTCCTTGTTGCTGCAGTTGTTGGTCTGTTAAGTGCCACTGACATTCGAGGTACCACTCTAAGAGAAGACTTCTGTTTATTTCTCTAATTCAGCATGAACTCCTGGGGCCTTCCACCAGCTCATCTCTGCAGCAGCATTGCCCATCCCTTACCCTTACACCCACTCTGCTCAGGACAGAGATAAGAAAAGATACTCATGGATGGAGCTGCTAATCCCACAAGTGGGTGGGATGTGGGAGCATTCCCTTTGGATCTGATTGCACCTCATAGGTGGTTATATCACATTCCTTTTTTTTTTAACGTTTTTATTTATTATTGAGAGAGAGAGAGAGAGAGAGAGAGACAGAGCATGAGTGGGGGAGGGGCAGAGAGAGAGGGAGACACAGAATCCGAAGGAGGCTCCAGGTCCTGAGCTGTCAGCACAGAGCCTGACACAGGGTTCGACCCACAAACTGTGAGATCATGACCTGAGCCGAAGTTGGACGCTTAACCGACAAAGCCACCCAGTCACCTCCTCCCCCCCTTTTTTTTTATGTCCATCTGGGAAAGACAATGTGAAGACGCCTATTAGATTTTCTGTTTCTGCTGAGATCCTCAAGTGATCAGCAGGATATTCTGCATTCATGGGATTTCTAGACATGTTCCCCTCTGGATTACAATTCCCCTTCTCGGTCAGCCTCACTCCAGATTGGTGTGGCTGGGGCGGAGAGAGTGGAGTCAGGTTTCAGTAGGAGGTGTACGTGGCAGTGTCACACTGAGGCAGGGTCTGTGCCTTGCAGATCCACATAGCTCTTGTCTCTCTTTTCTTGGCTGCAGTATTTTGAAGAGTGTGGCATGTGGCTCTGTCACTTCACTTACTTCCCCGCTGCTGTTTAGCATTCTTGCTGTTTCGGCAGGAAGCATATCCGGTCCTTCTTTCCTCCACTCACAACACCTTTTTAAGCCCCTTGACCTATATTCAGAAAAATGAGTAACCGTGGAGAGTAAGTGTTCTACTTAAATTCCAAGGCTAGTGGAAAGTTATATTCTCATTATTTTGAGAGTATCTTGGCAGATGTTTTTAACTTTATGTTGAAGCTGTGGATCTTTATGTTGAAGGAGCATCTATTGTGGAATTTATTTTTTTTAACGTTTATTTATTTTTGAGAGACATAGAAACAGAGCGTGAGCAGGGGAAGGGCAGAGAGAGAGGGAGACACAGAATCTGAAGCAGGCTCCAGGCTCTGATGAGCCGTCAGCACAGAGCCCGACGTGGGGCTCGAACTCACAGACCGTGAGATCATGACCTGAGCCGAAGTCGGCCGCTTAACCGACTGAGCCACCCAGGCGCCCCTATTGTGGAATTTAATATTTAAACTTGTGTTTGCCCAATTTTCTCCCCATAGTAAATGAAAGTAACCAAGAACTGGCCATTTATCGTTATATATCTTTCTATAAATACTAACTACATAGCTGTTTTTCAAGACATATTATACCGAACTATCTTTTTTCTTAATTTTCTTTTAACGTTTATTTGTTTTTGAGACATAGAGACAAAGCGTGAGCAGGAGAAGGGCAGAGAGAGAGGGAGACACAGAATCCGAAGCAGGCTCCAGGCTCTGAGCTGTCAGCACAGAGCCCGACGCAGGGCTCGAACTCACAGACTGTGAGATCATGACCTGAGCCGAAGTCGGCCGCCCAACCAACTGAGCCACCCAGGCGTCCCCCTGAACTATCTTTTTAGAGACAGATTGTCTTGCAGGAATAAATACTTCAGAGTTAAAATGAGTCTTATGATTCCTCCTTTGCATTTTGATAATTACTCTATAGTAGAAACTGTTACAGTCTTTAAACACACATCATAAAGGCTCAGAAAATGAAGACCCTACCGTCCAAGCTGCAGCATACTCCCTATACCCTGTCTTCTTTGGCCTTCTGGTTTCTCTGTGGCCCCAGGCATTCACATTTGCCAAGGCCCACATGCTTTCTACAGAGGGAAGCATGGTTGTACATTTGAGAAAGCGGTGTCTCAAATCCTTTGTAGAACAAGGTTAAGGTTGTCATCAGCTAGACTCCATGTCTGACCTTCACTGCCTACCCACTTGTACTCACCTACTTTTGTCCCACATTTTTCCTTAAGCTCTCCTTTCCAGCTTATATCTTAACTCAGGCAAATGGACAGTGAAACTGCCCCTTAAGCAATAGCAACTGCCCAGACCAGACCTCCAGCCAGCCCAGACAACCCAGTCTAGTTTGAATGTCACCCCTGGCTCCTGCCTGTGCAGATGGATCATGGAGTGATGTCTAGAATGACCAAAAACTACCTACTAAAATCTCCACCCAAGGGGCCTCAGCCTCATATACATAACATGCAATATATGTGTAGGCATGCTTCCTTAAGGAGCATGCGTGACGTTAAGAGCACCTCTATATATGATAACAAGCTTTTCCTATCTAAATATTCATCCCAACCCTAAATAAAAGGAACCCATCCACCCTTGCTCGAGGAGTCAAGGCTTTGGAACTTATTCCCCAAGATCTCCTTATCTGCTGCAAATAAAGTTTTCTTTGTGTGGCCGCTCAGCCTGGTGCAGTTTCTGATTCACCAGGGAACAAACTGACCTTGGTTGGGTTACTATAGGTGGGCCTTAATTCAATCTGACTAATGTCCTAAGAACAGGTGATTAGAACACAGACACCTACAGAAGGAAGACCATGTGGGACACATGGAGAAGAGGGTCATTTGCAAACCAAGCAGAGAGGCCTCATATGACACCAACTCTGCTGGTGCCTTGATCTCCGACTTCAGCCTCCAGAAGCATGAGACAATAAGTTTCTGGTATTTAAGCCCTAGTCCATGGCAGTTTGTTACAGCAACCCCAGCAGACTAATAAAGACACCTTGATATGACATGATGTCCCCTCTGCCAGGCTCTGAGGGGCAAGATGGATACAGTCATGTGAAAGAACAGTCCCTTAGGTGGAACAAGAACTCTTTCTCATTAAAAGACTTAGATACATAAATAGACAAGAAGTAAGGTATCTCAGCCTTGGGAAATCATGGAAGACTTCACAGAGAAGGTGGTGCCTCAGCCACAATCAAACAGCAAGAGTGAGGCCAAGACTGGTAATTTGCTCACCTTCACAAATGCTTGTTTTTGAACTAGAACCAGAGACTGAATGTCCCAACACTGTACTCATTTAGCCCAAACGTGTCTGTCCTATCTTGGAAACCACAGGGAATGGAGAACGGTGCCCTGTCTTTCACTATCTGAAATTAAAGGAAATATGAAGATGCTATACCTGTCTTGTTGACTAAACTTTACTTTCATTCAAAGTATTTATTATTTTCATCACTGGTGAGTGTTGTCTTCAGTAACTGTGAATGACATTTGGGGCCGAAACCATTTTTTCTTTGAAAGATATATTCTTCAATATCATGATTTTTGGGGCACTGGTCGTTCCTAAAAGTGCTTTTAGTTGGAGCCTGGGTGACAGGGGGTGGCTGAGAATGATGCCCTGAGGCCATGCAGCTAGAGCTTCCCAGGGAGTATTCTAAGGATGTGTTAAGGCACTGCTAATCTAATAAGTTTGAGTGGGCAATGATTAAGAAAACCTCTCCAAGACACTTTGTGGCTTGCACATCCATTTCCTTCAAACCCTCTGTCATTTCTCTAGTGAAGTGGTTAGAAATGGCGACCCCAGGTCAGCCCACCTCACTGACAAACCCAACTCTGCCTCCCAGACTGACTTCCAACACGCTCTACATAGGCACCTAATTCAAACCTCAGTTTCTCCATCTGTAAAGAGTAAATGACTAATAGCAGTACCTGCTGAGACAGGTGTCTAGATACAGTCCATGACACAGGAAACACTCAAAAATGTCAGCTAAGTTTATTTTCACCAGGATCAAACCTCATTTTTTCACACAGCGGACACTCTATTCTTGCTTTCAAAGGCTTATAACAGGAGCACTTGGGTGGCTCAGTCGGTTGAGCATCTGACTTTGGCTTAGGTCATGATCTCACAGTTTGTGAATTCGAACCCTGCATCGGACTCCATGCTGACAGTGTTTAGTCTGCTTGGGATTCTCTGTCTCTCCTTCTATCTCTGCTTCTCTCCCACTAGTGCTGTCTCTGTCTCTCTCAAAATAAATAAATAAACCTTAAAATAAATAAAGGCTTATAACAAACAGCTTCCCAGATGTTCTGTCACACGTGTGTGTCCCTTTCAAGTTTAACAAACTGCTCTTGACCCCATGAGCAAGGACATCCAGTCACATGTTCTCTGGTGAGAAAAAGCAAAGTTTAGAGAGATCCCATCAATCGTCTCTTCCAAGAGGTATTTTCCAGGACTTCGACACTGCAAAGCACAAGTCAAAATGAAAATAGGGGCTTTGGCAGTGAGAAGATTCCATGAGAAGCTGGCAGGTCAGCAGAGAGGGGCATTACACATGAAAAAGGCATAGCCCCTCATAGAATGAGTACTCGAATATCTCCTACACGCTCTGCATGTTCCCACATGGAAAGACGGAGAAGCATATCTATGTGGAGCTGCTAGTCTGGCAGGGAGGGTGGTAAACTCCTAAATGGACATGGACATGAATTATACAGGATGTGTAACAGGGTGAAGACCTGGGAGAATGGAGTGGAGGGAAAGAACCAGGGGAGTGTCTCTGGAGGCAACTTGTGCAGTGTATGGAGAATGAGCAGAGTTACCCAGTGGGGAAGATAGAAGTGGCAGCAGCTCAGCGGAGGCCCCTGACCATGTGAAGCACCAGACAGACAAGTGGCTAAGTAAGGCTAAGAGCTGGGAGGTGTAACATTGAGGTGTTACTGCTTTTCCTGAGAGCAATGTGGGGGGGGGGGTATTGAAGGTTATCAGAGGGCAGTGGTGTAATCCAATTTGTCTTCAGATTCTTGAAGACAGAATTGAGGAAGACAGCATATTCCCCTCATTTCTACCTCAAAGGGCAGGTGTTGAGGACTATGCTGAAAATCTGAGCAAGTTGGAAGGCAGAAGCTGAAGTCCCCCCATTTTTAAGGCAAGATACTGGGTGAGATTTGCAAAATGTGGGATGAAAGATAGCAGCCAACAAGACTTGGTTGAGAATGAGTAACCTATGATCAAAGCCCAGGACAGAGGATCCAGAAGGAGATAAAAAGTGAAAAGAGGATTTTGAGGCATTTTCTTTTTTTCTTTTAAACATAACTTATTGTCAAATTGGCTAACATACATTGTGTAAAGTGGATAAATGCCTAGTAGTGCTACAACCCTGGCATTTTCTAGATAAGTACGAAATAAACCCTCTTCTCCACCTCACCAAATGGTATTTTCTAAACTTTGCAAAGTGTCCTGTGCCGTTTAGTGCAGACAGGAGGCAGAAATGTGAGCATGGACAATTTCATGGGAAGAACCATCAAAAAGACAAAAGTAGGCAGCTGAGACTGAAGGAGTGATCAAGGGCTCTAAGGTGTAGAGAGGTGGGAATCACAGAAAGCAGCTGCCAGCCCTGGAGCTGAGGGGAAGGACAGATTTTCTAGTGTTTCATTTATTTCAGGAAAATGTATCATTGTTGAAGCATTTTTTGTGACGGCTACTTTAAAGTTCTTGTCTGACAGTTCCAATATCCGATTCACTGTGTTGGCGGCCCTTGTCTTTTCTCATTCAAGTTGTGATTTTCTTGCTTCGTGGTGTGACGGGTGGATTTCCCTTGTGTTGTAGACATTTTGTCTGTCATGTAGGGGACCTGGGTCCTTTTCAAATCTTTTTCTTTAGTAAGCAGTCTTCTGTTTAGGCATGTGTGCCCTGTGGGCTGTGGTTTCACTGACATTGTCAGATGTCTCTGCCATGTTATTTTCCCCTGCTGGGTTTATATGGTGTCCTTGGGGCTCCCATATTCCCTGCTGTTGCTGCCTGAAGGGCAGAAGGGGCTTCCCCAGGCCCAGCACTGGGTGTCTTTCAATGAGGCAGAACGTCCTATGCTGCACAAAGAGGCTTCCCAAGCAGGGACCTTCTGTTGGTGCTACTTATCTACCAGGTACTTCTAGGTGGGGAGGAAGTTCTCAGCTTGTGAGAAAGGAGAGTACAGACTGTTCACACTAGCAGGTCTTGTGATCCATCACCCTTGCTAGTGGTATTGAACTGGTATTGTCCAAAAGACCCTGTTTCATCAGAGGAGGAACAAGCCCATCTGGCCACCTTTAGACACTGTGCTGGGATCATCTTCTGTTGGGTGGGAAAGATGCCGGTTTTCTTGCCACTGTTCCTCCTTTCCTAGGGTCCCAAACCAGCCCTCTGATGGTTGATGGGGGAGTGAAATGGAGAAATCTTATGTCTTTATCATAGACTGTCCTGGAGGTGGGAGGCTGCACTGCCAGGGACTCTTGGGGAACATCCCATGGAGTCCAAGAAGTGTGAAGGTGTTGGATAGATATCCCTAGTGCTGTAGGCAGAGGAGAAGCCCAAGTGAGGGAACCACATTGAGAGAGGCACATTCAGGGGAAGGAGATGCCTGCACTGATCGGGACAGACGTACCCTCTCCGTGGTCTCCTGAGGTTTGGTTCAGTGGCTACATCACAAAGGCATCTTTGGATATCACATTGTCTTTAGTCTAAGAATTTTTTATTATTTTTTCCTTATGTATCCCATAATTTCAAATATCATATCTACCCACTTAATAACATTCCAGTGTTTCTAAATAAAAGAATGTTGATTATATATTATTCATCAATAATAATAATCCTGCAGTGAACAAAGAAAAAGAGTGCTAATGTAGTCATACTTTGCATTGATTATTATTGCTTGGACATGAGAAAGAGAAAAGCAGCCCCAGCTGATGGGCAGGAGCCAGTCTGGCACTCACAGCTGGGCCTTCGTGCTTTCCTGATGAGCATAAACAACCGTACTAATGTCAGGCAAGGCCATTCGGGGCATCTGATGGATCAGGATGAGAGTGAAACCAGTATGTCATCATGTCTGAATACAGCAAAACAGGAACATTGTCCAAACCACAAAACCGGCAAAATCTGCCTCTCCCAGATGGGGTAAGAGAGTACTGCTTCTTCATAACTAGAACAATGCCACCTTGCTCTAGTCTACCTTCCTTCTAGATGTGATTTATTAGGATACCCGAGCACAACATTATGCTTCCTGACACCACCCAATCCAGAGAAAAGTCCCATTTCTTTGAACTCCCCCAGAGTCACTCAACACAAATCCTAGTCCTGTAATGAGTCCTTTCTGATACCCTCTTGCCAAGATGATCCGTGACTCCCCATGGGGTGCACTATTTGTGGTTTCTCTAGCTCCAAGGGACAATAAGTCTACCTTGTTCACCTGCAAGCATGTTCCTGGGGTCTCCAGCTGGTGGACATTTTCATTTACAATATATTCAGGTAGTATTCATGGGCTAATTTCCATGAGGTCTTTGACATATATAAAACAGTTTATATATTCCACCACTACCTGGCCACCAGCACCATGACAGTATAACTTTTGCTAAACCCTAAGATTCTGGAACACTAAGGATTTTAACTTCTGAGTTAAGGCCATCCTTGCGTTGTGTGTGTGTGTGTGTGTGTGTGTGTGTGTGTGTGGTGTCTGAATAATTCCAAGAGTAACTTTGTGAGAGTGGAAATCATATTTTATTCACTTAATAATCTGCCGATTCTACTAATGACTAATGAGAACCACCTGGGGCCTTTAAACTCTCCTTCCACCTCTCCCACTATTTGTCCTTAAGACATACACTCCATTAGTTTTTAATTACTGTGTATCTGCTTTCAAAGAACATTTTTTCAGAAAACAAGACAAAAAGGTGCTATAATGGATGTTCACCACCAGTGTGCTCATTGAGCTGCACAAAAATTGTTCATTTTAAATGTTAGCAAAAAGAAACAAAAAATAAATAAAATTTATTTAAAGTCTCTGGCTACAGACTTTTAGCAAAATGGCTCAAAGGAGGATATTCAAAGTCAGGGAGTCTTTGACACACATGCCTGAGCAGCCTACATGTTGTCTGTGTCTGGAGTTAGGGAAGCTTCCAGAAGACATCACCAGCTGTGCATAGTAATTCTTTTCACTCCTCCCCAGAGTATAACGCAGGAAGGAAATCTGAACGTACACGGTTTTTACTACTGGATGACCCACCCAGTGGGTCACATCTCATGGAATTTGCTGTGTGGGCATGAAATAGTCACTACTGCATCCCTCTTCAAACACCAATGTACACAAACAAGCAAATAAAGCTTTTAAACATGTATTTTTGATATTTTACAACCATGATAGAATTTGAGAAAATATCTCCTTGAGTTTGGGAGAGGGGAATGAGGGAAGAAAATAAATGAGGGATGGGATAACTATTGCATGAGACATCTTTACACTAAAAAAAATCTTATTCAACTGAAATTAAAATTTCACTGGGTATTCTGTGTTTTATCTGCCCATACTAGGAGAAGGAGTTCATCACATACAAAAAAAAAAATATTTAAAACCTGACAGGTGGAAGTGATGTTCTTCTTTTTTTAATGTTTATTCATTTTTGAGAGACAAGCATGAGTGGGAAAGGGGCAGAGAGAGAGGGAGACACAGAATCTGAGGCAGGTTCTAGTCTCTGAGCTGTCAGCATAGAGCCTGACATGGGGCTCAAACCTATGAACTGTGAGAACATGACCTGAGCCTAAGACACATGCTTAACCAACTGAGCCACCCGGACACCCTAGGGTGTTCTAAATTAAGAATGGTTTGGTCTGTGATGGCATTCCATATGTGTGATTCTGCACTGCTCTGCAATTGATCCAAAGACTTTGGCTGGCTCTCTTAGGAAGTAGGAACCCAAAGGTTGGCCAAAAGAGAACTTGGGAGCAGTGTGTGTGGCACAGGATTGCCTGTTGATGGGTTCTAAGGAAACCCTGACTCTGTAGGAAGGTCTGGTTGCCCATCAGATCCTAGAATGTTAGAGC
Organism: Paguma larvata; assembly: GCA_030068075.1. NCBI lineage: Eukaryota > Metazoa > Chordata > Mammalia > Carnivora > Viverridae > Paguma > Paguma larvata. The sequence goes on along the minus strand of CM057827.1, from coordinate 120,044,747 downwards.
AGGATGCTGGGGTACATGCTGCTAAGTTGAGACAAATTTCTTGGCTGGCTCTACTTGGGTGGTATTCTTGGATAAAGGGAATAAAGAGGACAGTGTTCTGCTTCTCCACCCCAGCAGGACTCTGCTCAGCCCTTGGGGGTCCCACAGGGCTCTCCTGAAAGCCTAAGACAGCCACAGGTCTGAGGTGTTCAGTGTGGATGAGGGAACGCAGGACCCTATCAGAAGGACCACCTGTTATTTTCCTTGTCCCAGCTGCAGTCCCACTCTGGGCTGGCCATGCCACTGTCTGGTTGGAGCTTGCCAATTCCAGCAGATACACTGTCTCAGGTCGGCAATGCTGCTTTTAATGCAGAAGTGTCCTGCTGTGAATGATAAATTACACCATCATCCTATTCTTAGCCCAGGGGCCTCTGTGCATTGAACTGATTGCATCAGCTTTGTTTTAAAGACAGAACCAACCTTTTCAGTAGGTGGGCAATACGATTCTGGCAGACAGAGCAAGGATGAGGAAAAACAGGACAAAAAGGAAACAAATAAGATGAAGATAGCCAGTAGACAAAATGTAGGGATGGGGAGGAAATATCCTACCTTTCCCTCCTGAGTCTCCTTACCTACAGGGGCCTCAGAGAACAGGATCACTGGAGCCAACCTGAGAAACTCAGTCCAAAAAGGGATCCTGGAAACTGATTCTGGAGATACTGAGGTCCAGCTCTGGCATAAATTGTGCCAACTTGGCTCTATCCTGGATCTGAATTTTGAAGAGGTAGTTAGCATTTTTTTTCCCAGAAATGCTTCATTCAGGTGGTGCAAATGGACTGGGGCAATGGACAATTGTAGATCATGTCAGTCTGATATTGAACTGCACTGTGCTAGGCACTTAGTGAACGTCTTGCCAATGTTCGTGGAGTAAATATATACGAGTTCAAACTGCCTTCTTAGAGTTTCAGATACTTCTCCTCTGTAAATTATTAAAATATTTCCCTTACTTTCTTAGAAATAATTTTATTTAAAAAAACACCTGTGTTAGTTACCTATGGCTGGTGTAACAAATGGCCATAAACTTGGTGTCTCAAAATAATATAAATGTATTCCTCTACAATTCTGATGGCCAGAAATCTGCAATGAGTCCCATGAAGACAGCACACCGAGGTATTAGCAGCACTGGCTCCTTCTGGAAGATCTTGGGGAGGATCCATTTCATTGCCTTCTCCAGCTTTTGGAAGCCACTTGTATTCTTTGGATTGTTACACTTTCCTTACAGATCCTGTCCCTTTATTCCCCTACTTCTCTGCCATGTTGCTTTTCCTTTCTATTGTCAAATCTCCCTCTGTCTTTCTCTTAGAAGGACATCTATGATTGCATTTATGATCCACTTGGATAATCCTAGATAATCTCCCCATCGCAAAGTCCTTAATTTCATCATATCTGCAAAGTCATTTTGCCATGTAAGACATTTACAAATTCCAGGGATTAGGAAAAGGACATATGAATGACCCATTATTTGACTGATCACATATCCCTTCTCTCAGACTGAATTGATGTGGTGGCCTTGTCTGTCACTCTTTCAAGGCAGGGGAAGGAATTCAGGGTTCCCTGCTCCTTACAAAACTACCTTATCTGTAGACAGTGTCCTTCACATACAACCAAATATGATCTTCAAAACTACCCACAAACCGGAAGTCTTTTCCATGATCATCTTGCAAATGGAAAATTGGGAAGAAAACCAACACTTACTGAGTTAAATCAGATATCAGTATGTACAAACTCCTGTGCTTTCATTGCTTCAGTCAATCCTTTACAATCTGGGAAGAAGTTTCGTTCTTTACTGTGTTTGCTCCCATTTTATAGGGAGAGAACCTAACAATGGAAAGGTTAAGCACTATGACCAAGACTGCAGAGCCAGACCTGAAGGTGCTGAACTTGAACCCGGATTCATAATTTCCAGCCCTCACATATTCTACAACTCCATTCCAACCTGCCCAGTATTCCTTATCACAGGCCTGCAATGGTCTGAGGATGGGGTGGCCAATGGCGGCAGGGTACCCTGTGGCTGCTCCTCTGTAGTATCCAGTGACATCTATGGATGTGTCCAGAACTACAGAACATTAAGACAAAAGTGAGTCTTGATGAAAACCCTCCCCAAGTGCTATTCAAACTATAGCATATACAGAACTATCTGAGGGTTTATAAAACATAAAAGTTCCAGAGCCCGATTCTCAGATATTTTAACTTAGAAGGTTGGGAGTAAAGACCAGAAATCCAATTTTTAACATGCCCATAATATTTTCAATATGCTCTGATACAACTGGATGGAAAAGAAAGACACCAAGATGAGAGGGTAATGCAAATGTTCTCTAGAATGTAACATTAGCTTTTGCTCTGAGAGCATTGGTTTGTTTGTTGCAGAAGCTAATCATGGTAGGTCATATAATTAGAAAATGGCAAAAAATTCTTAACAGATTTCAGGTTGTTTAGCAGATTTAGTCAGGTAAAGAATTTTGTCAGTCTGGGGCCTGATTTGAGTGACAGAAACAAGTGAAATGTGGATTCCAAGTTGTGGAACAGGACGTTTGGGGATGCGTAGAGTCTAACTTGTGTATTTTCTGGAAAGAAATCTGGAACGGCCACTAGAATTTCTACATTACAATCTGTCCAATTGCACTTTCCAGAATATAGGACCAACTGACTGCTGAGGAATATTCCCAATCGAGGAGTAGATGGGCAGTATCCAGATGCCATGAATTCACCAGAGATGTTAGCAAAGACTTGGGGTTTTTTGCTGCTTAGAATATTGAGAAATGGAGCATCAGAACTTAACGCTCAGGGCTAGGGGAGAGTAGGCTCAGACCAAATGCCTGGACATCTGGTTGTTTTAGGCAAATTTGCCCTATAGGCATCTGTTTTCTTTGTATTTATAAACTTACCAAGTCACCTGTTACTCTATATTGCATTTCCCTAGCTGAATTCCCAGGGACAGATATACCGTGAATCTGCTCAACTGGCATATTCGTCGTCATACAAAGGAGACACATGAATGTTGATTCATGGCCTATCATGAATGATAATATAACTTCTCACACTGGGATCTGACTCTGCAGTTCACTTGGGCTTACTACAAGCTGATTTCTTGAAAGAGCTCAGATTCCTGGCTCAGCATGCCTTTGCTACAAGAATGTGCTCTGAATGGAAGAGAAGCAATAGTTCCATTTTTTGTCTCAGTGGACCACTTCTAAAGTGAAGTGAGAGTTTTAAACAATGTTCAGTGTCTCCTTTTAAAATCCCCACCTCTCCATTTCCCATATGAAAAGATCCAGGCCAAAGTCTATGCAGACATTATTTTTTTGATGGCAAGGTCAGCATATTGTGCTAAGTATGTGTCCTATGATCTCCATAAAAGGGAATCATTGAATTTTCTGTCCATTTAGCGATGTCTTTTGTTAATGATGGGCAAAGGCTTGCATTATTTATGGAGCACTTTGACAACTCAGCAGTTTATAGAGTATATATGAAGAAAGGGAGCTCTTTATCATCTAATAAAATGCTGCATAACAACTTCAGTATTGAACTTTTAAAGAAAGAATCCTGTATTATCATGTGGCCAAGTCTAAAGGACGTACTTTGGTCTCACATTCAAACTAACCTTCCAACCTTTATGACTGTGTCCCTGTATGTCTGCTGGCAAAAATGAGGAACTACTTCAAAGATAAGAAGATTTATTTTATCCATTATAAATCCTTCCCAAAGCAAAGAGCCATCTTGTTAAAATGCTGTAAGTTCGTCCACGTGGGATTTAGGTGAAAGCAATTTTGGACAAGCCACTGTGTACCAGTAATGAAAACAGAAATGAATTCAACCCTCTAATGGGAAAGTGACAAGCAAATAAATTAGTCCCCAGGTTATCCAATTTTAGAAAATCATCTAAGACAAAATATGACCAAAAATTGAAATAGAAATTTAAAAGAGTCTCCAGGTTTCTTTTATGAATAATTTGTAATTTAAAATAGTTGGGGCAGGAAGGGATGTCCAAGGCAAATCTGAATATCAGAATTTGCCCCAAGCCTCTCTGCTGTTTCTTAAACTTTTACTGCAGCTCTACCTTCTCCACTTCTGCATAAGTATTGGCAAAATTCACGTGTAACTGTCACCAGCCTAAAGTACACATACTCTGCCTACTGCCTGAGACTGGCCAGAGTCTTCCTTAGTTTTGTCTTTTACATAAACAAGTTATCACCTCTGCTTAATTATAACAAAGGTAGAACCTGTGTGTTGCAAGTCCAGGACATATGACTAGCGTTAAGTTACATCTTGATGTTTAGGGAACAGAGTGGTGAAGGACCCATCTTGGACATGTGTTCTCTTTTTCCCTAGGATTTTAACACACTCATGCCACAATTTAGTCCTAAAAACCCATCCTCAAGAGTCTTGCTTTCCTCAAAGTACACCATGCCCCAGAAGTATCCCTTGATCCTCCTCCCTCTATTTTGTCCTGCTTCCTCATATAAGGCACAATGCCGGGAGTGTGGGCTTCTATAAGCAGAATCATTGTACTGGCTTCAAGGATAGTGTACAATAATATTGTAATGGCTTGTATGGCGACAGATGGTGAGTACATTTATTGTGGTGAGCACTCAGTAATGTATGGAAATATTGAATCTCTGTGTTATACATGTGAAACTAATATGGTAATTATATATCAATAAAGAAAAACAATAGTGTCAAGACAGGTACATAGAAAGGAGGTAGATCCCCCAGCTCTTGTTCCAGAGCAGTGGAACAGAACCTATGATAGGTCCTAGTTTTTAACCCAGGTGTTCAGTCCGAAACTCCTTGTCTGAAGCCAAACAGCTGAGATGTTGAGGAGCCCAGACTGACCACGGTTTTAAGATACTTAAAGATCCCTCTTCCTGCCTCCAGGTATTTAAGAAACCCACCCCACTCAGGTAGGCAGAAAAACCAATGACGTGTCTGGTCACAAAGAAAATCCTATAAATTTCTGAAAGTAAAAATTATACATGTCGTATCTCCTTTCATAAAACAATGAAATTAGAAATTAAGGATAAAGGCATAGCAAAAAGAATATGATCTGTCCCCCTTTAACCAGCCACCCTTCTTAATAATTCTCAAATTAAGGAGGACATCACAACAAACTTTTAGATTATTCAGAAATATACAGCTGTGATAACACCAAATCCAAATCCATGGAACATGGCCCAGGCATCAGCTAGAACAAATCTATTGTCTTCAAGATGTACGCTGAAAAGGACAAAAATATGAACAGCATATGAATTATGTATGACAGTTAACAAAACTCAAGAGATTCTTGTATGTATAATAAATGCAGCTGATGTTGATGAAGTTCACTTTCAGTTCAAACTTTGAAATTCTAGATGAAATATACAAGGGAAAAATATCTATTTATCTCTACCTCTGTATCTATATCTATATCTATCTAAATTGAGGCATAGGTTTCTCCAGATGACATAAATTTATACACATCTTTCAAATACAGTTGACCTTTGAACAACACGAGTCTTCCTGGGGATTGCCATCCCAGGTGGACAGAAGAGGGGCAGAACTTAGGAGAAAGTGTGCGCATGTTTTAAGGGTCTGGCTTGGAAATAACACCTATCACTTGTGCTCACATTCCAATGACTAAGATCTCAGTTACAGGACCCCACCTAATTGCAAAGGATGCTGGTCAGTAAGTCTAGCCGCTTGTCCAAGAAGAAAGGCCAACTAGATTTTGAACAGCCAGTAAATTCTGCCACAAATGTAAGAAAGAATCTACAAGGCTATGTGAATAATATTTCAAAGTTTACTGAAGGACATTAAAAAAAGTAAATAAGAGGAGAGATAGATATATTATGTTCTTATATGAGAGATATAGGTCTATAAAACAAAATTGTCCCCATATTAATCTAGCATTCACATGAAATCTCAATCAAAATCTTAACTGAATGCTTATGGAACATGATAAAATGATTCTAAATTTCCTATGATAGAGAATATCTAATTTTTTAAAGAGGACACTATAAGGGTACCTGGGTGGCTCAGTTAGTCAAGCGTCCAACTCTTGATTTTGGCTGAGGTCATAATCCCAGTATCGTGGGATCGAGCCCCACATTGGGCTCTGCACTGAGCATGGAGCCTGCTTGAGATTCTCTCTCTTCTTCTTCTTCTTCTCCTCTCCCCTGCTTGCACTCTCTCTCTCTCTCTCTAAAAATAAAAAAAAAAAAATTTAAAAAGAGGACACTATAATGTCATTATCACTATAGATCTATTATAATTAAAGCATAGTGGTATTGGTACAAAAATAGATACATAGAACAGGTAAACACATTAAAAGATTGAGAAATATATTTTTAATATTATTCAACTTAGAAGAAAGGAAATTCTGTCACATATTACAACATGGATGAAACCTGATAACTTATGTTAAGTGAAATAAGCCAGTCACAAAAATAAAAGAAAACAAATACTGTAAGATTCCATTTATATGAGGTTCCTAGAGTCATCATATTCATGGAGACAGAAAGTAGAATGGGGATTGCCTGGGGCTGTAATGAGGGGGTGTGGGAGGTGGTGTTTAATGGGTGCATAGTTTCAGTTTTGCAAGATAAAGAAGTTCTGGAGATCTGTTGCACAACAACCGTTGTTAACACTACTGAACCACACACTTAAAAATTGTAAATTATGTTTTTTTCCAACACCATTAAAATTTATTGAATTATTTAAAAATAAATATATTACTGTATTGATTAGATAGTAGCTTATGATAATAAAAAAGAGTGTTTCAAGTTAATGGTAAGTGGATAGCACATTCAAGAAATAATTGGGTGTTAATTCCATACCCATATGGAAGAAAAATGTTCCCATACATTATAAAAACAATCAAGTTCAAGATAAAAAGAATGAGAAACCTAAATAAAAGATTGAGTGTTTTCATCATATGGAAGTGTTACAAAAGCTAGCTAAATATTAAAAGTGTGCACTTGATAAAGAAAGTATAGAGAGTTGTTGCATTATGTTGGAATGGTATAAAAATATGTCTAAGCAAAGTGTAAAACTCAGAATCCATAAATAAATCCAATGAAATATTTACTTTCATAAAACCTTAAATCTTCTTTAGAGGGAAAAAAAGCCACCATAAAGTTAAAAAGTAAGTGATAGACTGGTAGAAGATATTTGCAACATATTTAATCAACAAAAGATTAATATCCAGAATGTATAGAGATCTAAAAATCAATAAGACAGGAAAACATTTTAATAGAAATACTTAGAATATGAACACGACTCCCACGGAAGACTGAAACAGGCAGTAAGCATATGAAAAGACGTTAAGTCTTACTCAACATCAAGAAAGAGCAAATTATAACCATAATAATTTTCTTTCCTCATCTATTAGATTGGAATTAATTAAAAGTATACAGAGTAGTGGGTGTTCTTATTCATCCAAGGTGAAAAACTAAAAGTTTTAGTCTTTCAGAAAAACTGGATATTTTTCTCAAAATTTAAAATGTGTGTGTATTTGATTCATGAACCTTACACTAAGCATCTATCTTAAATGTTCCTTTATGTGAACACAGATAAATATATTAAAATGTCCCTTGAAGAATTTTTGATTTAACGAAAATTCGGAAGTTAAATATTCATCAACAGAGTTTTGACTAAATAAATTGAACTACATTCATATTGTGGAATACTATGTAGCCATTTAAAAGAATAAGATTGGCTTATATGTAGTGTCCTCAGAGGATCCTTAAGACATATCATCAACAAAAACAATGCATATGAAGTCATCAATTTTGTAACTGCATAATAAAATGATGGAAGGGATACATCCTGTATTGGTTAGATATTGCCACAATACTGTTGTGTAACAAACTCAGTGGGCCTTAACAACAGTCTCTTATTCTCGTGAATTGCTGAGTTATGGAGCAGCTCTGTCTTAGCCTGAAAGTTGTGCTTTCATCTGCTCCACCTCTTTCTCCTCCTGCTTGGATCAACAGACTGGCTAGGACATGTACTTCTCATGCTGGTGGCAGAAGCTCAAGAGCCTGAACAGAAACATGCAAGGTTTCTTAAGGCCTAGGCTTAGAACTGGCACACAATCACACTGCTCACCTGCCCTTGGCCAAGTCAAGTCTCAGAGATGAACCCAAAGTCAAGACGCTGCTGGCCTGAAGCCTATGCATGTAGTTGTGGGGGGCTGGGGCCAATATGTCCACCTACTACATACACTAAAGTGTTACTCCTCAAGACAAGATTTTGCATGATTATTTTATGTATTTATTTGATAAATACTTAGTAGCCTGTACTGTGTACCAAGCTGTATTCTAGGCATTGGACAATCAGCAATAAACAAAAGTCACCTCTCCAACAAACATGATCCCTCTTGGAGTTTACTTTCTAGTAGAGAAGGCAGCATAAATAAGGTAAATAAGAAAATAAATAGTGGTTAGATAGTGATAAGTGATAAAGAGGAAAATAAAACAGAGAAAGACATACACTTGGTCTCTATGGAGAGGGAATACAAAAACTGAGATCACATGTCATGAAGGCTAATGATTCAGAATATGACTTTTAGGTAAAGCTGTGAAAGAAGTGAGGGAATGAGCCATTTGTATATCAGGGGGAAAGTGCTTTCCAGGATAGAGGAAAAGCAAGTACAAAGGTCCCACATCATGAACATGGCCAACATATTCAAGGAAGAGGAGGAGCCATGGTCACTGAAGCAGAATGAACAAGGGAAAGAGTAAGAGGACTTAGCTAGAGAGGTCACAGAACCTAGTCAAGATCCTGACAAGTGCTTGCCTAGCAACCACAGCCCAGGCCAAGGATCCATACTTGCTAAGCACTTGTCTGCTTTCCTGCTTTCGATTTTCAGGTACTCTCAACAACTTATTTTCTGTTCCTGTGATCTGTTTCCAAACAGGTGTCGTTCTGTGACTTTTTTGTTGGACTAGACATTCCAATATGAATAAATCCTTCAAAACTATCTCCTTGTTTATGTGCGTCTCTTCTTCCCAGGTCAAGCTCCACAAAGCTGTGTCTTCTTCAGTTAACCAAGATGTGGCAGATGAAGATCAACAGTTTTGTGAAATATGCCATGACTGGTACTAAATGGATCAAGGATTTGAGGAAATTGCTATATGATTAAAAAGATTAGAATTTCTCTGATCAGCAAAATTATGATCCAGACGATGCCTGAAAAGCTCAATAAATTATAAAATGGATAGATAATCTAAGAATTTCTAGCCATGGCTACCATATTCCAGATATGAGAAGTTGCTTTCAGGCGTGACAGAGGGATGGAACCCAAATAAGAAAAGCCTTGATGTCCATTGGGCACAGAAATAGCACCTTCTAGCCCAACACTGCAGAAATAGTCAGAAACCAAAAACCACCACTGAAGCACATAACTAACAGGGAAAAAATAAAGCTCTCTTGCTAGAGATTAGATATATATATAATTATATACATATACATACATATATACATATATACACATGCACACACATTAAAAATCATCCAGATATAATAGCTTTTTTCTCATTCTTTTAAGTATCAAAAAACTGGGTGTCAGTAGGGAGTTCTCCTACAAGATAAAATATTTTTCCATTACATTTAAGTGGTTGTGCATTTCAGCTAAATTCTATAATTACCATTGATGTAGTAGATGGAGAAATCTATAAAGTCCTTGAATTTTAATAACCTTAATGGTAAAAGCCACATTAACAATATTAAGATTGCTCCTTCTAAATAAACAAGTTAACCAGGTTTGCCCTTTTGGACCTCACAAAGACCACAGACTGCATCCAGGCAATACTGTTGAGTAAGGGTACTGGAGTTTGGCTGTAGGCAGGTTCCTGGTACACAGCTACAAGCCAAGGGGTGATGTGGTGCGTGGTGTAGCCAGCCCTCTGGATACTACCAAGACAGATGTTTGCTCTCCTGTAATATGGCTTAAGCTGTTCAAAGACACTGAGGTGGGAATGAAGTGAAAAGGGCACTTTTAAGTACTTAATTATAAATCTGCATGGTAGTAAAACTAATCATTATAGCCAGGAAATCTACAATAACCAAAACATACCCTGTTGGGAGCCGTTTTGGGCTCGCAGGTTGAGACCCCTCTCTGTGTGGAAAAGGTTGAAGCAAAGCTCCCGCCAGCCAAACTGGCGCCTAATCTTACCTCCTTCTAAATAATCTTTCAGGCCTGGATTTCTTGAACTGCTTTCGCTGGCCTAAGGGACATAATGCTCTTTGGGTTTATGGCATATGGAAAAGGGGACCTGGTCTTGATGGATAAAATCTGAATGAGAGTAACCTGGTCAGAAGTAACCTCAGGGTTGTCTCTTGGGGATAGGTTACACAAATTGATCATACAGAATAGCAGTTATGAGTTGGCTAGAAATTAGCAGACGTTAGGCCCCAAAACTCCTTGAACCAAACTAGTTTTTCCCTGCAGGTATCGCATTGTGTTAATCATCCCCTCAGCCCCACCATAAAACCTCAAGGCACATCTCTGTAAAGCTTCTCTCAGTATTTGGTTAACAGACTGATGGGAGAGTTTGTAAAGAGATTTAGGACCTTCTCCAGAGGTTAGTTTAGCCCAGAAGTTAGAAGCACTGTTTACAGATAAGGTACAAATAGAAGCCAAACAAAAGCAGCTACACATATCTTCACTGATCAACAACAAATATTGAGTACCTTCCTGAGGTTAACATTTCACGAATCCTTTTGCTATTCCCATCCCCACGCTCCCTTATAATAAAAAGGCAATAAACAAAATACTTTTACAGAAACTGCTGTTTGTCTAAAGAACAGATAAACATGAGCCCTTATGATATAGGCTCACTCACTCATAAAGGAAAAGAACTTAGACAAGTATTAAAGATCTTGTCTCTACCAAGCAAATAATACCTCCTCCGTCATGGTTAAAGATTATGGATAGAATGATCTATAGATGGTCAACATAGGCAACAGTGTATGTGCCCTCTGTTTACTGAGGGCTACAACAACCCTGCTCTCTTCTTAAACATCTTGTTATTGTCTCTGCTATAAGCCTACCTAACTCTGCCCCAAAACTGTGCGTGGTCTATTGTTTGGAACAGAGTCATAAAAATGGTTACTGCCTAATCTAAGATAAGGCTGTCTTCTTCTAGGTTTGGGGGATTCACAAATATGCCAACCTAAGAAATATTGTTAAAAATACCTTGTCACTGATGTAATGTCACTCGCTACCTTTAAAAATAAAGACACTGAGACTAGCAGGGGGGAGATGCCAGAATTTCCAGGGCTGCCTGCTTGGTCATCAGATTCCATCTCACTCATGGCTCTCTCACCTCATTTCGCCTGACCGTCCATCCTTCATGGACCCCTAGATTCGCCGGAACAAGGACCCCGGCAATACCCTTACATTTATACAGTAAGTAGTGTTTAAAACTATATTTTTGGGGCACCTGGGTGGTTCAGTCGGTTAAGTGTCCAACTTCAGCTCAGGTTATGATCTTGCAGTTTGTGGATTCGAGCCCCATGTCGGGCTCTGTGCTGACGGCTCAGAGCCTGGAGCCTGTTTCGGATTCTGTCTCTCTCTCTCTCTCTCTATGCCCCTCCCCCACTTGTGCTCTGTTTCTCTCTCTCTCTCTCAAAAATTAATAAACATTAAATATTTTAAAAAACTATATTTTTAATGCTTAAAAATAATCATGAACTCCAATAGCAATGGGGCTCCTACCCAAGAACTGTCTCCACCTCCTTTGACTTTCTTTATTTTTTTTTAATTCCAGTATAGTTAACACACAATGTCATATATGTAAAATACAGATAGTGTAAGCCTGTTATTAACATCTGATATAGGATTTCAGGATTGTGATTTGATTATGTCCTTCACCTTGAATGGAATGCCGAGTGGAAAATGGAATTCCAATCACCCACAGTGTGCAGTGACATTAGGATTCAGTTGTCACCTACAGTTGCTCAGGAGGAAATGCGTATAGAAGCAAGTGCCTTGGGTACTGTACTTGACATTCATGGTGGTGACAATGATGACAAGGCCTGTAGGGAGGAATGGGAAAGCCACATGTGACTGCACAGGAAAGCAGTCCCAGACAACATGACTGACTTTAAGCCCTCAACACCCATCATGATGAGAGAATCAGACAGCTTCTGCAATGACACTCAAAACAAAACAGGATAAAACATCTTTTTTTGGCATCTTCTGGCATCAAGGACTGCAAAATGGACTCATACTTTAATTGAGTAGATTGCATGATTACAATGAAAGTTGATTTCTCACGCTTGCCTATACCCTTGTGTACAGCACGGCCCCGACTGCGGTACAGGTAGCACTCTGAGGCTTGGAATTGAGACATGTATGTGGATGCAAGGAAAGCTGGGAATTTTAAGCTGAATGGTTTAATTGAGCACCTTAGAGTAGTTCTCAGTTCACTGGTTGGTGGGGGGAAACCAGACTCAACAAAGGCCCACATCAAATGAGGCCAAATTGTCCTGCTCCCTGTGACCGTACCTTGTGCAGAAATGTCTGCATTCTATAGAAGAGCACACTCATCCTTTGGTATGATGAATCTGATAAGCAGGAATAGCAAGAATCTTAAATGTCTTAATGAGACACATATGTAGCAGAAGGTGAACAATAAACCCCATAAAATCTCAGGGGCCCAGACGGTGGGGTAGTTTCTAGTGGCCAGGTGGTCTGAAATATTTTGGAACATTCCCTCCAAAGTGAAAGAAAAGTTGCGACTTCTTCTATGGCCTTCCACACAAAAACGGACAGTTTGGGGTGGGGCTCTTTGGAGACAACATATACCATATTTGAAAATGCTACTCAAACGGATTGTTGAATAATCTTCAAAATTCCACTTTGAGTGGGGCTTGGAACAGGTGTCCTGGAACTAATGGACCAGCATAATAGTAATTGAAATGTCTGTTTCCAACAGGGATGCTGTATTGAGAAAGCTCGAGTGAGAGAATTACAGTGTAAATATCCAGGTTTGGGAGCAATGTCATGTTCTATGCTTATAATTATTAAGAATTAGGTCTTAGCTTGCTATTCTACTAAATTTTGTAAAGATAGGATGGGGCCCAGCGACCATGTGACCTAAGCTACTCATCATGAATGGCTGTGTTCTGACATACCAGGCCACAAGGTGGAGGTCGTTTGTAAGAGAATAGGTTTGAGCAAGTCCAGAGGGTACAGTAGGTTTCATGGTCTGGTAGCTCTGACTCCTACTGAATCTTGTCCCCCTTCTCTGCCTTTTTCTCTCACAATTTGCATTTATGACTTCATGGGGATTCCTTATGATAATCAGGTTTACAGATGGTTCTGCCTGTTATGTTGGCACCGACCATAAGTAGACTACTGAGCACTCCAGCCTCACTCAAGCATGGCCCTGAAGAACAAGGGAGAGGAATATTCTCTAAGTGAACAAAATTTTAGTTTTTCACTTTGTCTGAATAAGAAATGATCAGAAGTAGAAATCTACACAAATTCATGCACAGCACTTTGACTATATTGGCAGAGATGGATGATAAGTGATGAATAGAGTAGAGAAGAGGTATGCAAATGACTCTTTAGAATGGAAACAGGGTGCCATATTTGTGTCCTATGTGAATGTTCACCAAAGGTTCAACTTCTCTGCAGAGGGAAGTTTCAGTAATCAGGTGTGCAAATTGACACATTCTATGGGTGTCATGGAAGGCTCCATGAAGCCATGTACAAAGTAGCTAATGCAGCAGTGATGGAGGCCATGCATGGTTTCAATAACATTTACCTCCTAAAGGGGACTGTTTAATCGCACAGTAGCAAGCATATTACAACATTGATTTCTCCCAAATTACTGCTTTGTTCTTATTGGACAAAAATACTCATTCCAGATATGAATTAGCATTTTTTCCTACACTGATAATGTTTCTCCCAACTCTACAATATCTGGATCTAGAATGCCACATTCACCATCAGTTATTTCATATAACACTGCTTCTGATCAAGGAACCCATTTCACAATCAAATGAGGCATTAGCTTCATTCCCAATTTACCTTCCATATTCCCTGTCTCTCAGAAGCATTTGGCTAGATATAATGTCAGAATGGCCTGAGAAGATTCGGTTATGTCACCAATTGAGAGACAGTACTCTGGAAGTGGTATATGCTTTGAGATAACAACCAATAATCAGAATATGCTCATCTGAAAATTAAAGAGGCATAATTGGAAATGGTTCTTTCTACTATTATGCCTAATATCCTTTCTGCAGAATTTTGGCTTCCCACCCCTATAACTTTGTGCTTTGCTGGTTTGGAAGTTTTAGTTCCAAAGAGAGAAGTGCTTCTGCCAGAGAACACAATGATATATCCATTGAATTTGAAGTTGAAACTGTATCCTGTTATTTGAGGCTCTTTATTCCACTATAAAGAAGAGAATTATTGTCGTGGCCAGGGTGATTGATTCTGATTACTAAGGAGGAACTGCTATACAAAGGAGGTAGGGAGGACTCTATCTGGAACACATAGGATGCTCTGTAATGCCTCTGCCACATCCAATAGTAGATACGAGTGGATAGTTTTGTGAATTAAATTGTGTCCCTCACAAAGATAAGCTGAAATCCTAAACCCTGGTACCAGTGAATGTGATCTTACTTGAAAATAAGGTCTTTGCAGATATAATCAAGTTAAGGTCATGCTGGCTTAGGGTGAGCCATAATCCAATGTGACTTGTATCCTTATAAGAGGTGGAAAAGAGAGGCATCTGGGTGGCTCAGTTGGTTGAGCATTCAATTCTTGATTTTAGTTCAGGTCATGGTTACAAGGTCATAGCATTGAGTCCCATGACAGGCTCTGTGCTGAGTGTGGAGCCTGCTTGGGATTTTGTCTCTCTCCCTCTGGCCCTCTTTCCTGATTTCTCCCTCTCTCTAAAAAGAGAAAGAAAGAGAAGTGTAGAAGAGGCACAGACACACACACTGGAAGAATTCCATATGCCAATGGAATCAGAGTTTGGAATTATGTAGAAACAAGCCAAGGAATGACAAGGATTGCCAGCCACCACCAGAAACTAGGAGAGAGGCATGGGATAGTTTCTTGCTTAGAAACTACAGAAAGAATTGCCCCTGCTGGCACATTGATTTTAGGCTTCTGGCTTCCAGATATATTCTGTGAGAGAATAAATTTCTATTGTTTTAAGCCTCCAGTTCATGACAATTGTCTGGGATCCCTTGTAAACTAATGCAAACAACAACAGCAATTTCATAAAGGTGGGAAAGCTAAGGACTCAGACCCTTCAGGAATTAACTATTTGACTATTTGACCCTGTGATCATTTACAGAAATGAGGGCTGTAGCTACTAGGGGTATTTTCTGTGTGTGTGTGTGTGTGTGTGTGTGTGTGTGTGTGTGTGTGTGTGACAGAGGGCAGGGGAGAGAGGGAGAGCGTCCATGTTATCCACTTGATGGGAATATGTGAATGTTTAGCATTGACATGTAGTATAAGTTCAGGCATACTTTAACGTGGAAGTGACATAAATTATCATCACTTTTACTAGAAGTGTTCACCCAACAGGGACCTAGGGGGTCATCACTGTTTCTTTTGAGCCACTTATTTGCTCACTCATTGCAAATCTGGGTGAGACCACTGCCCTCACTCACTCAGTCCTAAACACAGCCTAACAGAGTTCTTGCCCTACTCAGAGGTCAGGCTCTACCTTCTGTCTGCCCTTTACAGAACTCCAGGCATCCCACAATGAAGCTCTCACAAACCTCTCTCATCTTCTCAGTGATCTTGACTACAATCTCTCCCTTTCATAGTACAAACTCCTCCAGTCCCATGAATTCTTTGATAATCAGGAGCTTTGATTTTTTTTACTTTTTTAATTTATTTTTGAGTGAAAGAGACAGAGTACTAGCGGGGGAGGGGCAGAGAGAGAGGACTTGGAGGACACAGAATCTGAAGCAGGCTCCAGGCTCTGAGCTGTCAGCACAGAGCCCGACGCGGGGCTGGAACTCGTGAACCATGAGATCATGACCTGAGTGGAAATCGGATGTTTAACCGACTGAGCCACCCAGGTGCCCCCAGGGGCTTTGATTTTAATCACGGGTTTCCTTTGCCAATACTACTTCCACTTGCCATAAAGCCCCTCAATTTCTAAATGTTCTGCTCACATACCATACCGCCCCTGAGGTCTTCACACGACTCTAAGCCATTAGTATCACATAGTGAATGCTTAGTGCCTCTTCATTCATTTGAAGAGCTTTTATTCCATCACTTCATGCTTCTGTATCCCTTAAGACGTCTTCCATCTGGCCTGAAATGCTTCCTTCTTTCTCTTTTGCCCAATAAAGTTGATAGGTCACTAAGTCATATTTACTCTCCTTCAAAAATGTTTTTATTATGGTTGCCAGCTGCTCTTTACCAGTGCTGCTAGCACTAGTTCTTTTGCCATAGCAGGAACAGTAATTTGTAAAGATGACAACATCCGGTAAGTGTTTACTATGTTCTACACACTGTGCTAAGTCCTCTCCAAGGATCAGCTCTACAATCCTCACCAAAACCTCATGAGATCGGTATTCTGATTATTCTCATTTTACTTCTAAGGAAACTGAGGCTTGATAGAAGTAAAGCAATTTTCCCAAAAACTTGAAGAATAGAAAACTATACTTTATTTGTGACAAGAAGTGCTTAAAACATAGACTTTCAATGCCAAAGATATTTTGGGAGGTCTAAAGGCTGTAAAGGTTTGGGTGTCCAAGGCCCACAGTCACTGAACTCTCTAGATTCTTAAAGGAAGTTTGCTTTTTGCCAAATGTAGTTCCTCAAAATAGAAGAATTATCCCTTTTTCTTCAAGAGATTTTGGCTCAGGCAGCACTAATTCATGTAAAGGTCCACATTTTCGGATTCACCGGCAAGCTGGTTGATGGAGACAGGCCTTTGACTTTGAAATGTAAAGCTTGGTAGTTTTGGACCAGAGTTGGGTGGAGCCCAAGAATTTTGTGATAGTTCCTAGGGTCACCATGAAGGCTAGCCTGGGAAGCAGAGAAGGCAGAGACTGAGTTTCACCAAAAACAGCTGTGCTTTTGTATATCCATATGTCTATGTACATGTACTTATGTGTACATATGTATTCTTATGATTTGGTATTCCTATATATACACACATATGTATGTATATGTATATGTGTATGTATATGTAAGTTAAGTACATATGTATAGTCTGGGTTAATTTTCATTTGGAAGTAGAATTCTGATGCTTTAGAAACTGTTTAAGATCCACTAATTGCCATGAAAGACAAGGATAAATAAACAACTGAGGGTCAGGGAGATTAGATCTATAGTCAAAGACAACATGAAACAAATACTCAAACTCAAGTTTCCTCATTGTGATAACGACTGTGCTGTGAAGCCTTCTCTCTCAAAGGCAAGGGTGGGACCACCAGAGGATAAGGATGAGTAATTGGTACATTTTGGGCCCAGGGTTAGGCTGTAAGCTGTAGGTCTGGGGTTTAAGAACTCCTCAGTGAGTGGCCTCATGACATGGACCATGCCATAGCATACTTCCTGAGGCCATGACATCTCAAACATCTCTCTCTGGATGAGTGGGGGTCATGCTGCCTTCATTGTTGTACTACATCTGGCCTGTAGATCATGGTGTCTTAGAGTTTGATCATCTTTATGATGCACCTTTTGTTTTCTGAATAGTTTTTATGATTTTGCTTGTTATTTGCAGACAGAGTTGAGTGGGCCTGTGAATACAACCAGGATCTGCAACTGTACTTTTAAATTATGACCTTATTAAGAAAACAGGTCCCACAGAATGAGCATAAGGATGATAGAAACCAATATTTCAAATTATAAAATGTTTAGATTTTTTTCACCAAAATTTATCTATCACTGTCGCCAAGAGGAGAAGAAGAAAATAACCCCAAAACATGCAACCAGAAATGAAGATGAGTCTCTTACCTCAATTATGTCTACATAGTTTGACTTTTAGCTAGCAATGGCCAGTCTCTTCTGGATCCATGGCCAGAGAACTGAAAGGCAGGGGCTTCATGTAGAGGAGGGAGGAGGGAGCCCTGCCAAGCCGTGCCCTCCCATAATTCTAGGGCCAAAGGAGGTTCTATCCTGCTTTACAAAACAGCACACTGATCTCCGGAAATCAAGAGATCCTTTCTAGATTGTGGCCTGCTTGGTGCTGTTCGTCAGGTGGACCCTATCCCTAATCCTTGGGCTTGTTTGCTTGGGCAATATGACTTCCTCCAGATGCAGAGAAAATACAAATTAAAAGGCTAGTGCAGTTTACCACCTTTTCAGCAGTTTACCAATAGAGCTTTAGATACTCTGCAAACACTTATAAAAGAAAGCTTATTCCACTACTGATCTGGAACAGAACATTTTGTGTGATGTAATGCATAAACCTTGTCCTAGGAAGAAATTAGCATTCTGGATAAATGCTTTAGCATTTTAATAAAGAATTTCAATGGACTAAGAATCGTTCTAGATGCCAGCTTCATATTCTCTGCGGACTGTCAGCCTTGAGAGAGACCAACAACTCCAACTGAATTCTCATTATGCCTTCAGAAGTTGTGCTATTCCTTGCATCCATGCCTGTAACCATTTAACCTTTGTTTTCTATAAAATTTCCTACCCGGAGTCAGCCTTGAATTGATTTGCTGGAAGTCTTGTCTCTTGTAGCATGCATAACTAAAATTATAAGAAATGTATAACACAGTGGAGAGGGAATGGAAGGCATAGTAGATGTAGATTACATTCTCCCTCAGGTCTACAATTATTTACAAATACCCATTATCTCCCTTGACTACACTCACGTGTGGAAAGTGTAACTGGTCCCACTTCAAGGGTGAGAAAGTGTAAGGTAAAAAAGTGAAGTGGTCTGCCTGTCCCCAAACTCACAACTAAAAAGTAAAGGCTCAGGTCTTACTTTGGCCCCTATTTGTTTTTTTAAATTCAGTAGTCCCAGGTATTTCCCCAACACCACAAATGCATTTGGAAGAATGCTTGTAAATCATCATTGACTGTTATAATGGAAAAAAGTGAGTGTGCAGACCAACATACAGATTTGCAGGGAATCTAACCTACCTGGAGTATACAAACTTGCCCTAGACTCTCCTCCTGCCCCCTAGTCAAGGACAACAGAAAGAGAACAGATGCCTAGGTGGCAGTATGAGGCACCTCACCCTAAAAACACATGATGCTGAAGGAGTTTGAAAGTGGAGAGTGAGGGTGCTTTCTCCAATGTGTGGCTCATGTTCCATCTGCAGTTGCTCTGAGGGTGCAGTTGGGTTTTTGTTTATACTACTTTTCCAACAGTCTATTCAATCTGCACCCTCATTCCTCACTCTGGAAGGAAACATGATAAGGGTTGTTAACTTCTTTTTACTCTTGGTGCTAGTAGACATATTGAAAGCACACAACTAGCACAGGCTTGCTAGAGAAGCCATTTTTGAAGAATTGGCTCTGGAAATTCCAGAATAAGAGCACTGATGCAATTATGAAACCAAGTATTCCAAATATAATACTCTAAGAGATTGTTAACATAAGGAAAAGGCTTTGAGTCAGCCTTTTAAAGCTTTTTAATTTGTGCTGTTGAACTTTATAGTAGGAGTAGAGAGAAGCAAAATCTGCTTGTCAGGCAGAGAGAGCATATCTGACTTCTTTCCACAGACTTGGAAACTGAGTAGAAATGAACCAGCCTTTAGAGACTGTATACAATTGCAATTCTCTGAGAACCAGGCTTATATCCTCATCATTTGAGCGCTGAGAAAGGGTGACAGCAGTAAGAAGGGCCTTGAAGGACCTTGGTATTCAGGCAGGCAGACTCTATAGTAAGAATGCTGAATGAGGCAGAACTTCCTTGGAAAAGTGTTGAATCAGTGAATTTCAATGAAACAGCCCTCAGAGGCATAATATTTAGTGATTTAAGCTTACATTATTTATTGACTGGTGGGGAGTTTGTGGGTTTAACTTTTTATTAATAAGGCACCAGGTCATCTGAGAAAGTTGTAGCCACTGGGAAAGCTCCCCAGAAATACATTTTCATATTATCAACAGTGCACTTTGTGGATTGAACAGATTCTCCAGTGTGTCTCTGGGGACAGATAGAAAGTGCCACATCTTACACAAGCCATTTCTTCTCCAAGGAAGTCAAATGCGAGTGAGCAAACTCCCCAACTACTGTATTTCTTTCTTGATGATCTTGTGTTTCTTACTTTGTGCCTTCAAACCCATGCAGGGCTACGAAAGCAATCTCTATGACCTAACATAACTTTGAGCAGCTAAATGAGTCTTTTCTGTCATCATTCATTAATTGACCCCAGGATGTCGGCATCAAATAAAACTTAATGTGTAATAATCTCATGATTATGGAACACTTCCCCTCCTGCACTTCATATCATGACATTAATAGGACTACAATATGTTAACAGTGGGTTACAGCTAAAAGAACTAAAATTGCTGCAAGGATCAGACCCTATTTAAGAAGTTCTTGGGAAAACTCAAACAATAAGATACACAGAAACAAGAAAACTAGACGAATTTAAAACCACTGACATCTACAACTATAGCAAACACTAAACATTTTTAACCAGATTAATTTAAAACCTTATGCTAAAGGCAAATCTGAACAAAACTCACACCTGACACAGATTGTGGACTTATCAGAGAGGGAATTTAAAATAACTATAATTAGTTAAAACACTATAATGGAAAAGAGTAAATAATATTCAAGAACAGAACAGAAGAATAAGGTTAAAAGAGATATGAAAGCTCTAAGAGAGAATCAAAAGAAAGTGCTAGAAAAAACAAAAGTGGCAGAAATAAAGAATGCCTTCAATGGGCTCATGTGTAGATTGGAAACAGTCAAAGAAAGAATCGGTGAGCCTGAAAATGTGTCAATAGAAACTTCCCAAATTAAAATGCAAGGAGAAAAAAAAAGAATAAAAAAACCCAGAATGGAATATCTAAGAACTTTGGAATAATTTCAAAAGATGCAACATGAATAATTAAATACTAGAAGGAGAAGAGAGAAGGAATGGAGTAGAATAAATATTAGAAGGAATAGTTGACAAGAACTTTCCAGAATTAACGGGAGGCATCAAACCACAAATATAAGAAGCTCAGAGAATACAAAGCAGGATAAGTAACAAAGAACCTGCACACAGGAATATCATACTCAATGTATTGAAATAAAAACTCCCACAAATCTGGAATCTATATCTAGAAAAATAATTTTCCAAAAGAAAAGAAGAAATACAGACTTTTTCAGAACAAAAATGAAAGGAATCCATCAGCAATAGAATGCCCAGAAAGAAATGATGAAGTTCTTCACAGAGAAGGAAAATAGACTGGAAACTTGGATCTACTTTTTGAAAAGACCAGAAAACATATTAAAGAAGGAATAAATGGAAGTAAATTAAAATGTTTTTGTTATTCTTAATTGATAAATAGATAAATGTTTGTTTAAAGTCATAATAGTACTAGAACCATATGTTGTGTGATTATATAGTATGGACAAGGGAAATAAATGACAGCAATTTTATAAAGGAGGCAGGAAGGAATTAGGAATATTCTGTTATAAGTTACTTGTACTACCCATGAAGAGGTATCTATCATGTTATGTAAATTTATATAGTTGTAATTAATGTATGTTGCAAACTGTAGGGCAATCACTAAATTAAAAAATAATTTGAGAGCGCGCAAGCAGGGGAGAGGGGAAGAGGAAGAGAGAGTATCTGAAGCAGGCTCCATGCTCAGCATGGAACCCAACGTGGGACTTAATCTCATGAGCCATGAGATCATGACCTGAACCAAAATCAAGAGTCAGATGCTCAACCAAATGAGCAATTTAGGTGCCCCGTTTTCATTTTTTTAAGTATTAAAGTATAACTTACAGGCAAAGAGAGAAGGAAAATACATCTGAATGTATGCTAAATTAAAATTAGAGAAGAAGAAAAAATGAAAAAGGAAAATAGAAAAAGAACTTTAATAAACAGAAAACTGTTGTAAACATGGTAGATATTAAATCCAACTAGATAGCAATTGCACTCCAGAATTGTCTGATGTGTCTATTTTGGAACTCTGGAGTCGGCTGGAGGTTTTCAACTTTCAGGATAATATGTGGTTGGTAAATTGCAGTTAATTTCAGTCCATTTCAGCTCATAGTACAGCCCCCTCTCTTGCAGGCAGCTATGCATGTGTTTCTAGAGCAACTTGCATACAGCATATGGGAGGCAAGATAGGCAAAAAGAGATTCCAAATACCAGGAATCAGTTCTCTTATTGCTTCTTCTGATCATAGAGGTGCAGACAAAGAAGTGGTGGTCATTGTTGTTGCATCTAACCCACTTGTTTCAAGCCCCTCCCTTTCTGACTGAAGTGAGCTCTACGGCATTTAAAAGGCTGGCACTCTTTTCTCTCTCCTTAATTTATTTTTTCTTTTTCCCCTTTGGAGAGCCAAATGTTAAATACTAGAAATCCAAAAGCAACTGCATGTACAGGGAAAATGAGAAAGTGACTGAAAAGGGCCAGGGAAAAGACCTGAGAATTCTCAGGCTCAGAAAGACCTCAGAATACGTTGAGTTTACATCTTAAGCTGATCTTTGGCACAGAGAAGCTACAATGAAAAACAAAACGACAAAGCAATAACAAGAAACAACTAGGAAATTCTAGAAAGGAAGGTATTTGATTTGCAGTGTTACCATGTTATTAGATTCAAATATCTAGTTTTCAATACCTCCTCCACAAATTCACAAGGCAAAGAAAGAGGAATGTATAGACCATTCAAACGGAAAAAAAAATAAGTGAACACGAACTGTTCCTGGAGAACACCTGATGGCAACTCTACTAGACATAGACTTTAAAACAACTGTGTCTATGGTGCTCAAAGAATTGAAGGGAGATGTGACGAAAGTCAACAAAATGTTGTATTAAAAAAATGGAAATATCAATAAAAAGACAGAAATCTAAAAAAGAAACTAAAAAGAAATTGTTTCATAAAGTACAATAACTGAAATGAAAAAATCCACTAGAGGAGGTGGAAGGCACATTTGAGCATGTAGGAGAAAAGAAACAGTGAACTGGAAGATAGGACAATGGAGATTATCTAATCTGGGGGAAAAAAAAGATTGAAGAAAAGTGAATAGAGCCTAAGGGACCTGTGGGGGTCCATCAAGCAGATCAATGTACATGTCAAGGCAGTCTCAGAAGAAGAGAGAGAGAAAGGGGCAAAGAGAATATTT
This sequence comes from Paguma larvata, assembly GCA_030068075.1. Lineage (NCBI taxonomy): Eukaryota > Metazoa > Chordata > Mammalia > Carnivora > Viverridae > Paguma > Paguma larvata. The sequence goes on along the minus strand of CM057827.1, from coordinate 120,021,489 downwards.
GAAGAGGAAATTGTTACCAAGAGTTAGATGGAAAAGGAAAGAAGTCTTGGTTCTTTTCACTGCCATGGTAAAGAATTACATGACAGTGATACAAAAATAAAGCAGAGAAAAGTTTTTATTAAAGTACACTCTAAGGGACAGGATGCCTGGGTGGCTTAGTTGGGTAAGCCGCTGACTTCAGTTCACAGGTTATGATCTCACGATTTACAAGTTCAGCCCCTGCATTGGGCTCTATGCTGACAGCTCAGAGCCTGGAGCCTATTTCAGATTCTGTGTCTTTTTCTCTTTCTGCCCTTCCCCTGCTTGTTCTCTCTCTCTCTCTCTCTCTCTCTCTCTCTCTCTCTCTCTCTCTCTCTCTCCCCCTTCTGTAAAAAATAAATTTAAAAACATTAAAAAAAAAGTACACTCCAAGGGAGGACCAGCCAGTGAAGAGACACAAAGGCCCAGAAACTCTGAGGTATGGGCTTATATCAATTTTTTCTTTTGAGTGGGTCTTTTGAATGACAGACCTGGATTATATAATAATTAGCCAGAACCAAATATACTTCACTGATGGTGTTCTATCAAATGTTTAAGAAAGAAAAGACACCAAATCCTACATTCTCCTCCAGAAAATAAGCAGAGGTAACACTTTCTAACTTATTCTATGAAGCCGATATTATCCTTATATCAAAACCAGGTGTATTATTTCAGCAATAAAAGGAAATGAGCTATCAAACCAACAAGAGACATGGATGGACTTCAAATGCATATTGCTATATTTTTACAAGGCCAAATTGAGGTTAAATATTGTATGATACCATCTGTGTAACATTCTGGAAAATGAAAAAAATATAGATTTAATAAAAAAATCAGTGATTGTCAGGGGCTGAGGCGTGTGGAGGGGTTAAATAGTTGAAGCAGAGGGGATTTTGAGAGTGGAGAAACTATTCTGGTGTGCTTAAATCCCTACTCCTTAAGTGTGACCTGGTTACAGTGACTTCATTCCAAATACCAAAGTGGGAAAGAGAATGAAACCAGACAGTGGAGAAACCTGACAAACTACCACAGCCAGGTGATCAAGGACAACACTGACAGTGATAGGTTATGTTGACAGTATGAACCTATGATATCAAGTGATGAATATGGCACTTTACCTCTGTAGTTTTCCTCCAATAATCTACAACCCCAGTATAATCATGAGAAAAATTTCAGACAAATTCCATTTGAGGGACATCCTGTAATATACTGGACCAATGCTCCTCAAATCTTTCAAGATCATTAAAAGCAAGGAAAGTTTGAGAATATGCCACAAGCCAAAAAAAGCCCAAGGAAATATGACAAGTAAATGTAATGTGAGATCCTGAATAAAATTATAAAACATAAAAAGACATTCTGGAAAAACTAAGGAAATTTGAGCAAACTATGGACCTTAATAATAAAATAGTAACAATAGATATTGGTTCATTAATTTTAATAAATGTAAGAAAGTGGGTCTGAGGGTATTGTGGGAGCTTTGTGCTATCTTCTCAATTGTTTCTATAAATCTAATATTGTTCTAATAATTGATTATTTTTTAAAGTTCTTCATGCTGCCTCCATCTCGCTTATCTTACACACAAAGTCAACATAGACACATGAGTACATTTAATTGACAGAATTAAGTTATGCTTGTAACCAAGGGAGCTTAGCAAATACATTTTTGATCTTTCTAGCCTCTGAAGTACAGGGAAACACAAAATAAGTTTGGAAATGATGATGACTGAGCCTGTCCTCAAGAATTAAATACAGGTGGTTGTATCAAAATTCATCTAACTATTGTCTTGTTGGTGCACCTCTAAACATTATCCAGTTTTTCTCTGTTATCAAGTAAAGGTTTTAACAAGTTAAATAGAAGGCAAATGAGAGGTCACAAGATGTACATATATTAATAGATACCACCAGAAAAAAAATCAAATGCATATGCCCATCAAAAGTACTGTCAGGGGATGAGGGAGTGGGGAGAGGGGGTGATGGGCATTAAAAAGGGCACATGTTGGGATGAACACTGGGTGTTATATGTAAACCAATTTGAAAATAAACTATTATAAAATTTTTAAAAAAAGTACTGTCAACACAGGTTTCTATCAATTGTTCATAAATTTATGAATCTGCTGGGAAAAAATTTTATGTTGTTATTGTTTCATTTAATGTTTCTCTGATTACAAATGTAATAATGCTTCTTATCACTGCCTAATCACTCCACTGGTGAGGGAGTGATCCTCTGCCTTTAATAAGATGAGACAGAAGACGCCTGACATTGGGCAGATGAGATTTACGGCAGTTTATTATTCACATATGCTCGTGGCCTTGGGGAGGAGGACATCGAATACCACTCAGGTCCACATGAGAGTTGCTTTTCGGAACAGAGGAACAGGAAACAGGGAAGTTGTTGGAGACAGGATTTTTGTAGGATGCGATTGACTTGTTTGAATAATTCCCACGGGCTGGCAGGGAAGTGAAGTCCAGTAGGGCAAGGGCCAGTGGAGTGCATCTGGTCCAGCTGAAATGGGAATTAGTCGGGTAAGGAGCCTTTCTCATTGGGCGGGGAGTATGTCTGGTGAGAGCGGGAGAAGCCACAGTTAAACATTTGGGGCCCTGCGAAGTTCAAAGATGTCAAGGTGATACATGGAATTCTAGGCTTTCGATGTTTATTACTCAGTTATATTTCCTTTTGTCTGAATTGCTCATTTAAGTCTTCTATCCAGCTTAATTGTATTGTTTCCGGGATTTAATTTTTTTTTTCTGGTTATCAGGTCTTTTTTTTCTTACCCATATTATAAATTCTTTCTTCTTCTTTCTTTCTTTCTTTCTTTCTTTCTTTCTTTCTTTCTTTCTTTCTTTCTTTCTTTCTTTCTTTCTTCTTCCTTCCTTCCTTCCTTCCTTCCTTCCTTCCTTCCTTCCTTCCTTCCTTCCTTTCTTCTTTCTTTCTTTCTTTCTTTCTTTCTTTCTTTCTTTCTTTCTTTCTTTCTCTTTCTTTCTTTCTTTCTTTCTTTCTTTCTTTCTTTCTTTCTTTCTTTCTTTCTTTCTTTCTTCTTTTTCACTAAGAACATTCTTTAAAAACTAAATCTGACTTTGTCACAGTGCTGCTTAGAACACTTAAGTGACTTTTGAGCAAATACCAAAATTTTGATGTGGCTGGGTACCCTGCATGAGCTATCACACTCTCTCATGCTCATGTCCCTGTCCTCATGTCTGTTTACACTTCGTCCCATGCTCATTTGTCCCTTCATATACCTGATTCTTTCATCTAGGGGCTTCCTGCTGCAGATTTTCTTCTTTTCATGCATTGCTGTGAAAGACTCATGTATACTGAAAACTAAACAGTAGCAGGTGCAGTAGATCTAATCAAAGACAGTCGCAAACCACAAACATTGTGGGTGCTTGTATTTTTCTCCACTGAGTTTTCCAATAGCCATTCTATTTATTAATTTTAAACTGGAAATGTGTTGCATGGTACAAAATTAAAACGAAAGTCTGTGGTGAAAATGTCATCCTCCCTATCTGTTTCCCAACAGGGTCTTTCCCAGGAAGTAACATCTGAGATTGGTTTCTTGGGTCTTCAAACTTCTAAGCACGTGAGCTCACACCAGACACATTGTTTTGCACCTTCTCCCTGGTTTTTACTTGTTTAATTCCTTTGCAGTATATGTAGAGATTTGCCCTTCTTTTTATTTTCATCATATTAAGTCACATGGATTCACTGCAGCTTAAGCTACCAGCTTTTTATTGATGGATCTGTATGCATTCCTGATATATTTTTATTACTATGTTGCAAAGAGTAATCATGTTCATACTTCATTTAGTCAGGTGTGAGTTTATCAAAAGTAGATGTGTTAGTCAAGACTATGTGAATTTTTAAATTGTTACAAGATAGGATATTATTGTTTCTTACAGTGGGTGTGCCAAATTGCACTCCTACTGACAATGTATAAACCATAGTTTCTCCAATTGTTTATCAAGTCTGATAAGAAAAAACTATATCATTGGTTTTAGTCTGCATCTTTAAATTATAAAAGACACAGAGTAATTATTCTTGTGTTCTTTCACTATGCACTTTAATGTTTTCTTATCTTTTACTGACTTTTATTGGGCATTTGGTCTTTGTTCTCATTGATTTATAGTTACTTTTTATATATTATGGGTTTATATATCCTCTCTTTTACAGTCCTACAAATTGCAAATATCATGCTCCTGCTTTTTTTCTTTTAAATTATCTATTTTTAAGCAGAATTTATCATATTCATGGGTTTTGTGGAGTAGATTAAGATGTATTCCCTATAGTACTTCTTAACGGAAAATGCCATTGCTTTTCTAGTATTTTTATGTTTTCTCTCTGAGGATTTGAGACTCAGATCATTTAGGATTTATTTGTGTGTCATGTCAGCTAGGGCTTTAGTTCTTTTTTTTTCCCAGATAGATACAAATTGTCAACATCATATTTTGAAGAATATATATTTTTCTTACTTAAAATGTTGTCATAATAACTGACTAAATGTCTTTACATGTTGTGCTGTATTTATGTACTTCTCATTCTGTTCTGTGGATTTGTTAATTTATGTACTACTAGTGCACTTTTTATTAAGTGTATATTTATAATATAGTTTAATATTTGAATGAATTTTCCATCCTTATTATTTTTCATATCCAGGATTTTCCTAACTCCTTTCCTTTTTTTTTGTTTGTTTGTTTTTCTTTTTAAAATCTAGAATCAGGGATGCCTGGGTGGCTCAGTTGGTTGGGCGTCTGACTTAGGGTCAGGTCATGATCTTGTCCGTCTAATGGGTTCAAGCCCAGCATCGGGCTCTGTGCTGACAGCTCAGAGCCTAGAGCATGCTTCAGATTCTGTGTCTCCCTCTCTCTGCACCTCCTTGGCTCACGCTCTGTCTGTCTCTCTCAAAAATAAATAAACATTAAAAAAATTAAAAAGAAATAATAAACAATAAAAAATAAAATCTAGAATCAACCTGTCTGATTCCAAAGGAAAAATCCTATTGATACTTTTATTGGATCTCAAATAAGGCTTAATGTAATTAATATCTAATCACTGTCTCAGTTCAACAGAGTTGTATGGTTTTCCATTTGCTTAAGACTTTTTTAAGTCTCTCAATAGCACTTTACAATTTTCTTCATAAACATCTTACAGATTTCTTATTTGAATCGTGGTTAGTTCTATCTGTTGTCCTTGTTATTTTTTTTTATTTTTTTTATTTTTTTTACCCAGTCCTTTTGCCAGATTCTTTTATTTGTCTTGTATCAGTTGATTTTCTTAGGATATCCAGGTATACGATCACATTAATTGCAATCAAAAATAACTTTATCCTTTCCTTTTCAGTTTCCAAATGTCTTTTTTCTTCCTAAAATTTTCAGTGCCACCATAACAATGTTCAATAGCAGTAATTCACTTTGATGTACTAATCTGGTTCCTGCCCTTAACAGGAATGCTTCTACTGTTCTCCCATTATAATAATAATGGATTTGAGGTTGATATATAGATTTCATCAGTTATGATCTTTTGGAATTTCTAAAACCAAGAATAAATGTTAAAATTTATTAAAATATCCTTTCGGAATTTGTAGAGATGACTTTTTTCATTTTTTATTTAAAATAATACATCATTTGAATATATAATAAGTTATATAAATAGGTTTTGCAGTATTAAGCCATTCTGGCAATCTTGGAATAATGCTATAGTTCTGGCTTCTGTTTCTAATATTTTATTTAGGACATTTACATTAATAGTCATGATAAAGGTTGATATGTATCTTTTCGTGCTAACTGGTTGAGATTACTATAAATTTTGTTTGCTTCATTAAGAAAATTCCCTTCTTATACTACACACTGAATGACTTAAATTTTATGCAGTTCTTAAAGATTTGTAAACTTTTCTCTATGTAAGTATTTGGGGCTGGTGTTTGAACAACTTATTGACAAATTTTTCTAATTTTTCTATGAAAACTGTTCTGTTTGAATTTTCAATTTCCCCTGAGATCACTTTTGATGTTTTTCCAAAAATTTCTTAGGAAATCATCTACTTCATTCAGATTCTTCCATATGCTTTCATAAAATGGAGCCAAATACTTGTAATTATTAATGTTCTCTTTTTTGATATTAAATAAACTGTTTTATTTTTTTCTCCCCCTAATTACGTTAGCTAATGATTTTGAAATTTAGTTTAAGAATATGATTCTGAAATTTGATTCTACAATTTTTCTTTTTTTAATGTTTATTTATTTATTTTTGAGAGAGAGAGAGACAGCATGAGTAGTAGAGGGAGAGAGAGAGGGAGACAGAGAATCCCATGCAGGCCCTAAGCTACCAGTCCAAAGTCTTATGTGGGGCTCAAACTCACAATTTGTGAGATTATCACCTGAGCTGAAACCAAGAGTTGGATGATTGACTGAGCCATCCAGGCACCCAGGTTCTACAATTTTTCTATTGCTATTTTATTATTTTTAAAATCTTTTATCTTGGGGAACCGAGGTGGTTCAGTCAACCATGCTTAGCTCAGTCACACTTAGCAAAGAGCCTACTTGTGATTCTCTCTCTCTCTCTCTCTCTCTCTCTCACGCTTTCCTTCTCCCCCTCCCTTGCTCACACTCACTGGTGCTCTCTCTCTCTAAAATAAAATTTAATAAAAATTCATTTATCCTTACTAATGACTTATTTCCACCCAATTAATTTTGTTGCATTTCATGAATTTTACCCTGAGTGTTGTACTAGCTGTATCCCACAGGACTTGGTATGTGTGCTTCATTATCATATTCTTTATATTATATATTATTGATTTTGATTTATTTTTTAATCCAAGATTTTTTTCCAGTTTCTGATATTTGTATTTGATATTTTTGCTATAAGATTTTAGTTTTACAGAAATGGGTTCAGAAAATACTTTGTCTATGTTTCTTTTACTTTTTGGAACTTACTGAGTTTTACTTTGTGGCTTAATATGTAGTCAAACTGTGTATGTTTCTTGACCACCTGGAATAATGCTGCTGCATACTCTATATCTGAGTGTGGAATGATAATAGTACATTATCTATAGTTTGAGTGTATACACACACACACACACACACCTTACCCACATAAGTATATATTTAGATATGTATGTATCGTTAGTTATATATGTGTGTCTATACATATATGTACATATACATATGTATATGTGGTATAATTCACTTGATACTTATATATCTAATATACAGTATAACTCACTTTGTATATAAATTCCAAACTCCACATTAGTTAATAATAATAATAATGCACCTGGTCAATTGTGTGATTTAAATATTTTCTAGTCTTTTTGGTGACAACACTGCCCTCTAAGGACCAAATGTAAAGCATTCAGGCCTCCTACCATGCTTTCCTATATTTTCTATGTCTTTATTTTCTAAATGTTGATATTATGTAATTAAGTGAAGGTTTTCATGACTAGTAGATCTTCACTGAGGATTATGCCCTTTTTCATCATAAGCAAACTTCCTTTGACTTAAATGAAACTGCACTTGTTTTGTTTCTAGATCAGCCAGGGCACTGACCAGTGTGGAGACAGACACGAGCATGTCAAGAAAATATCAGAACAGAAAATGCCGGTCTCCTGGTGAATGACATTCTCTGCGCTCAGAGTCAGTGAGGGGCAGCTTTGAGGTCAACAGTATCTCTGCTGGTAGCCACTGAAACAAAGGGTTGAAAACTGGAAGGGAATTTTGAGGTGAGCTGTTTTCACTGCCCCTGCAGAAGGCCTGGGGGTCAGAGTTGGCAAGGAAGATTTCAAGAGAAAATGCTTCAAGAAAATATTTGGAAAGCAAAGGATATTGTCTGGCAGAGAGAGCTGGGAGACCAAGTCCAGTAAAACAGCTTCATCCAAAGAGGGGTGCCCAGCAGTTAAGACAGGCCTGGGCATTTGCTTGCCCCACCAAGGCCTGTGGTATGGACCACGAGGCTGGGAGTCTTCAAACAGTGGGGTGAAAGCTCTGTCACCCTTCCACGTTTTGGTTCTCTGCCATCATTTTTCTAAAACCATACTTTTTTTTTTAAATTCTCTAGTTCTTCAGACTTACTTTATGAGATTTTTCCCAGGTCTATCTGTCAAGACCTGATTGTATCATCCACCTGTATTTTTTTTTAATCTTTTTTGTTGTTGTTGTTGCTTCATAAAGATTTTTCATTTCTGCAGTGTTCTTCCTCCTTTCCATTTCCTATTGGATTCTCAACCTCTGTTCACATCCTCTCTCACTGGCATGTGGCCTCTTATCCAAATGTCCTAACTTTTACATGAGCTCTTATTTCAAGGACACTGCATGCTGTCTGCTACACATAATATGTTTGGCAGCAATGAAGAACTATTGGTCAGAATTCTTCTCTGTTTCCTTGAATAATGGCTCTTGTGATATATGTTCTTGATATGCCTCTGTCTTGTCTTTTCCCCCTCCATCGAAGGATGAAGCAGCTCATTGGCTCCTTGATGGCAGTTTTTATCCATAGAGTCAGGCTGTTTATCTCTGCCTGACTCATCTCTGGAAAGAGCAGTCGGCAGCATTTACTTACTTACTTACTTACTTACTTACTTACTTTTCCCCTGAGGATTTATCTCCCCACCACCTACCACCAGGTCTAGCCTCTCAAGTCCTTCCCAGGCTCTCCACCTTGACATTGGTAATTGCTGCCACCCACCATTTGTGTCCTGTACATCTCTGGCTCTCTTCCAGTAGTGAAAGCATCTGAAACCTGGAACTCACAGATGGACCATAGACTCTCTCTTTTAGGAGCACGTCTAGGCTGGCCTGGGGTTTCAGGTGGCAGAGGTCGACACCTTTACATGTGCTCCATTCAAGGTGCCAAAGCTTTTCCTTTAAAGTCATGACTATGTTCCTGTTTTGTAGAATGGTACAATACCTCTTGTTCTCTGTTTAGGATGGATATCTTTTTCCCTATTATTTTGTTGTTGTTTCTATATATATATTTGAGGAGGATTGAAGGACAGTGAGAATAAGAAAAGTCATCTTCAAACAGAAGTCAGTTTATGTTTTGTAATGAATAAATTCTGATGCTCGGCCTCACATTTCCCCTATGTATAATGGAGAAGGGATAAGATTGGAAGAAATCAGGAATGATAAACTAGCTTTACCTACTTTTTAAAGAAGAATTAAAGGTTATTTTTTATAACCATCAAATAAGTGCACACTGAGTTTCTCCACTTACCCTGGTCCCTAAAGTTGACTGGTCATTTATACCTGGAACTGCACTTGTCCACCAGGTACTGGGTTTGGGTCTCAACCTCCTCATCTGTGAGATGAACTGACTGCACTAAATGTAGTGAGGAAAAATATGAACTTTATCATTTTTTGAATGATTCTCAAAATATGAAGGAAAAAATCAAAATTTCTAGAGATAGTTATCTGGCTTTGTTTTTTTCTAGAATAACTGAATTCTTAAAAATCAAGCTCTGCAGGGAGAAATAAAACCAGTCAGGTCCAGGACTATGAGACCTGATGCCTCAATATAGAGGTCAGTTGGTGATTAATAATTGAGAATCTGTCCTGACAGTTCCCAGGTGCATCTTTGTTGCAGAAGACCTTGAAAGTGCCCAGCAAGTGGGTGAGCACATGCTATTAAATTTTTTATTAGGCTGTCAGCCTCGCATTTCTCCTCCATAAACATGTAGTCCATAGAAACATACTTCAGATCTCTTCAACTGATTTGATACAATTTTCTTCGGTGTTCCCTAGTTATATTTAATGCCCTTTTTACACTTACATACAAAAAGGGGGAAGGGATGCAAAGAAGACCATATTTTCAATTGAGAAGCAGTAGAGGGTGAAGTAATTGAGGTCCTGGGTCCCTTCAAAAAAGAGCAAAGCAGAGCGGACCATACCTTATGGAGCTTCTATCAGAAGCATTTTATTTCTAAACTTTGTAAAGCAATAGGAAACTCGTTAACTTTTATGGCCACACAAACAGATAATAACACTTGTGGCTATGGAGATGTAATTGGGCTTTTGTTTAAATGTGGCAGAGAGTTTGTGCTCATTATAGGAAACAAATGAACAACAACAAATCATCCTTTGGATTAATCCCCCGTGAGGTATTGGTGTTGGAGAACCAGAGAATTCATGCAATGCCACTTATTTATGTTGCAATCAAATGACAGAGCCAGAGCTTAACAGAAACTAGCCTTCTGCAAGTTTGAATAGAAATAGTAATATCATCATCATCATCATCATCATCATCATCATGACAAAATATTCTCTTTTGCCATTTTGGGTTTAAAGAGAAAAAAGAAAGAAAAATTCCAGATCATAAATGTGGTTATTAATTTTGCCATGGGGAAAAAAACCAAATTTGATCATTCTCTTATCTCTGCTATACCTAAGCCTCTTCCCTGACTTTTATTTCCTATTTCTCTCCCAATCTGGCAATTTACTTTTTCCCTTATTATCTTTTTACCCAATTACATAGAGGAACATGGGATAAAACCTATCTCAAAAGCCCCACGAAGGGTTCATTCAGATTCCTAATATAATGAATGTTAAAAAGTCCTTGACATGTCCTATATTCTTCTGAAAATGGATCTGTGCACTGCACCACAGTAGTGCCTTGCAAGGACACCTGGAAGGATGGATTTGAGCATGGTATACAATGAAAAACCTACAGGATTTCGTAATGCTTAAACGAAAGGCTAAAATACTCAGCACAATGTTTTTAACATTCACTGTTTACTGAATCCCATGAAGAGGCAGGCACCATGCCAGGGGCAGAAAGTTCAGAAACAAAGAAGTTGACTAACCCTCAAGGGACTCTCTTGCTAGAGCTGGGCAGTGGAGGTCATAACCAACTGGTGAACTTTGAGGACCAAGGTAAACAGAGAAATTTAACTGTGGTTGAGCTAAAGTCTGAGCTAAAAGTGGCTGGTTGGAGAAAGGGGAGGAACCTGGGGTGCAGGCTGACAGAGCACCATTTGCTAGTGCTACAGACAATGAGTTGTGTGTGAGTCTGTCAGGATGATAACTGGTAAGAGCTGAGGTTGGGTGAATGGGCAAGTACCAGACCTTGACAAGAATTCATTGGGTTTCAGTCATGTCCCATAGCAAACTGGGAGAGAGGGAGGAGTTTAAAAGGATTGGATAATTCCATTTACATTTTATAATCATCACCTTAACTACAATTTGTAGAAGTACTGGAATGTTTTAAGACTGAAAGGAGGAGACTTGTGAGGAATAAGCCAGACAAAACTTTATGAGAGCCAAACTTTGGTGGTCATAGCGGAGGGACTGGGAGAGAAAGAGGTCATTGATTGGGAGCCTTTTTCTGGGTGTGACTAGGTCATCCCTCTGTGCCATTCTTGGTCAGGGAATGAGCCTCTCAAGGACTATCTATCTCCTTAATCCAAGCACCCTTCTATTTTGCAGTCAGGGCTGAATCAGTGGATGTTCCCTTGGCCATTTCCACTACCTGTAACCGCCTGCCTTGCTTAGACTCATCAGTGCAGAGGCTGGTAAAAACAAAACGAACTTAATTACAGTGAGAAGTCCCAGACCCCACACCTTAAAGCTGTTCTTCAGGGGTATGTACACTTGTGCAAAAACCACATTAACCAATGGATCCTAAAACAATCCTTGAAGTGAAGTACAGATTTGTTACCCAAATATTTACTGAAGATACACACAGAAACCCTGCTTCTTGTCTCAAGGTCATTATTTTCTATACAAATTCTGACTTGCCTGTAGGTCATTCTGAGTGATTGGTCAAAGGGCCTTTTTATATCATTGCAGGGAGATATAGATTCAAAATGATTTTAAGCGTATGGGTTGGAATCAGTGCCCTTTCTTAAAAACATTTTTAATTGTGGTAAAATACATAAAATTTACCACCTTAACCGTCTGAAAGTGTACAATTCAGTGGTATTAAGTACAATTACATTGTTTTGCAACCAACACCATCATCCATCTCTAAAACCTTTTCATCTTCTCAAACTGAAACTCTATACTTACTAAACAGTAGTTCCACACTCCTCCTGGCCCCTGGAAACCATCATTCTACTTTTCATGTCCTATCAACTTGATGACTCTAGGAACCTCATATAAGTGGAAACATGCAGTATTTGTCCTTTTGTGTCTGGCTTATTTCACTTGATACAATGTCCAGAAGTTTAATTCATGTGGTAGCAGGTACCAAAATTTCCTTCCTATTTAAATCTAATATTCCGTTGTGTACATACCACATTTTGTTCATCCATTCATCCATTGATGGGCCCTTGAGTTGCTTCCTCCTTTTGACTATTGTGAATAATATTACTATGAACATACGTGTTGGTCCTAATCTTGGAGACTCTTGAAATTCCTCTCTAACCTCTCTGTTCTCTTAGAATTCCTCCTCTTCTATGTTCTGTGATATTTTGTCTCTACTAAATGAAAAGGTATGATGAATATGATATTTCATTTAATGAAAGGCTAAACATAAACCTCAAGCAAATCACTTGATTTCTTTATAATTTAGGATTCTCATCTATAAAACAGAAATATCATTACCTACCTCCTAGGCTTATAAGAAAGTCAAAGGAGAACATTTTCTGTAAGGAACTTAGCACACAGTCTGCCACATGGTGTCTGTTCAGAAAGTGGAGGCTGGTACGTCCTTCCCTGTAGTTAGAGGCAGAGGGAAGGGTGAGTTCATTCATCTGGGGCATGAGGAATGGACAAACACATACTTATAATCAGAAAAACTGTGAGGGCAGGTGCACACTTAAAGATCTCCATACAAAAATATTGGCCTTAGTCACTAGAAATTGGAATTGGAATTCAACTAGCAGCCAACAGGGCTTCAGGGGAATTGCATTTCAAGAGAGAAACCCAAGCCCAGCAAATAAGGACCCACATATTCCTCAGCTCCTGATCCTGGTACCCTTCTTGGAATAGTATGGATAAAACAGCTCCCAGAAGGGAAGCTGAATTTTGCACCCCCCCTTCATATGTCAGTGTCCTAATCTTTAGTACCTCAGAATATGGTCTTATTTGGAGATAATAGTGAAAACTGAGGTCATTGGAAGGACCCTAATACAATATGACTCTTGTCCTTATACAATGGGGAAATTTGGACACAGATATGTACACATGGAGGGGAGATCACATGAAGATACACAGAGGGAAGACAGTCAAGGAGAGAGGCATTGAACGGATTCTCCCTCATAGCTCTTAGAAGGGGCCAACTTTGCTGACATCTTAAATTTGGACTTCTAGCCTCAGAGCTGTGAGGCAATATATTTTTGTTGGTTAAAGGACTCAGTTTATGATATTCTGTTATAAGAGTCTTAGGCAACTAACACACACTCCCAAGCCCTTTTAGGGGTGACTATAGAAGACCCTGATGAAAAAAACCTCAAAGTCAGCAGAACCTAAGGAAGCAGACTGGCCGACCAAGCAAACTTCTGATCTTCGGGGACAACTTAATGCCTGCTTGGCATACATGTAAATACCCATTTGGCAGGGGTGGGGAAAGGGCAGTGATCAAAGTATTTTATTAAACTAAGTATATAATTTGCAAATGGTTTTATAAGAAATTTAAAAAAACAAATTATAAAAAATTCAATAAAAATGTACAGAGTTGACAGCAGAATTGCTTTTTCTTTTATAGTACAAATAAAAATATTTTGTTTCTCATATACTGGCTAGAATTTTTATAATGTATTCCCCAACTGATAGCTGCAATATTACATTTTAATGAGTAGTCTCACAGTTAATACATTCATTTATTGAAAATAGTTTCACCATTTGGACCATAAGAATCAATCGCTCAGTGTTAAGGAAAATGTTAATAGAATTTATCATATATAACATGAAGTCATAAAAGGCTCTTCAAGATGCAGATGTATTCTGGCCTTGTTTCTCTATTAAACTCTTTACATTTCTAAATCAAGGAAGTTTCTTTTACTTGAGCATGACTTTCGAGCAACGTGGTCTTATTTTGGAGAGCCTGAAGTCGTGGCTGGGAAGAATATACTGAAGACTGGCTCAATGCCAATGACTACTCACTGGTTATGCTTTTCTCTCCCTGTAATCAAAGACAGGTAAGAATTATCACCATTCTCCTTGCATTCTTCATTTTGTTTGTTTGTTTGTTTGTTTTTTGCTACAACACTAGCATGCAGTGTTCTCTTGCTTTGTCCCAAGCAGCCCATGGATGTCTGAAACATTGTGTGGCAGTAAGGAGGCAGTGATTTTCTCAAAGAACTCCGCAGTACGAGGCAAATGACTCCATTCTTCTGTTCCTGGGGACTTCCCTCGTGAGCATAACATGTGCCAGCACTCTGGCCTCCCCCACGCTCCCCGTTCAACAAGCTTCTTTTGCCTTGCTGTCCTACTACTCCATTCTCTCTTCTCTGGGTGCTGGAGAGTCGCTGCCCTGTAGCCATCCTCCTCAGGGAAAGGATCCGGTAGGTATTATTTCAGTTTCTTTCTCTCTTTCCTTTTTTCTCTTTAGACTTCTATGCAGAAGTGACACATTTTAGTGAAAAACTCTTGTGCTATAATGGTTTTTTTATGGAGTCCCTTTCAAAAACAGTTTAAAAATTGCACTGTGTAAACTAAGAAATAGTTATGGTCCTTGAAAATATCTACTAGAAAATTTTTGTTAATGGCTGGAAATATCTTCAAGATATTCCAGATATTTCCAGAGCTGCTTCTTTTTAGTTTGGTGACACAGTCCTTTATCAACATAAACGGTTTCCTTTTTAAATCCTATTTTTTGGGTAAGGCAATTTCTTCCGACATTATTTCTGAATAATACTTTTTTAAATTGAAGTATAATTAATATACCGTGTTATATTAGCTTCAGATGTACCACATATTTATCCAACAGTTCTACCTATTGCTCAGTGCTCACCGTGATAAGTGTAGTCACCATACAGCATTATTACAATATTACTGACTATATTCCCTGTGCTGTACTTTTCATCTCCATGACTTCTTAATTGTATAACTGGAAGTCTGTACATCTTAACCCCCCTTATTTCACCCATCTCTCCCCCACCTCACTTACCTTCTGGCAACTATCACTATGTTCAAAGAAACAGGCACATAAACAACAAAACAGACTCAAATACAGAAGGCAATCTAAGTGACAGTTTTTGTTTTGAGTATTCCAATAATAACAGTAGCATATCAAGGTCTGCTAAAATCTTCAGTAAGTTTTTTGTTCTCTTTCTCTGAAATGGTGTTTGTTCAGAATTATCAGATCAAAAAAAAATAATTATCAATTTCAATATGCCCAACTAGAGGAGGATCTGGCATATGCTTGTCAGAGGATACTTCTGTTGTTGTTGTTGTTGTTGTTGTTGTTGTTGCTCTAAACACAAATACAGAGCAGGGAATTGGCAGAGCATGGGTCCATTGGTAAATATTTTTATTATTTTGTCTAAAAATCATTTCCCTTAGTATAATTGTAGGCAAACCATTCTGAGCAATCTAAGTAAATAAATAAAACTAAACAAGTAAAATTATAAAGTATGGCTATTGCTGTATTATCTCTCCACTTATAATAGTTCTGAATTTTTTAAATACTTCTAAAATAATAAATCAGCATTGCTGTCTTTTAACATAGGGAGTGGAAAACTCACTGTTGTTTTTATCCTTAAAACTATCAAAAATCACATTGAGCTCCATCACTAATCGTATAATTCGGCTTGTCTGGAAATAATCTAAAAACCTGGAAAGGGGGAGGAATTTCAACACTCTGTTAACTGGTGAAAGTTAACTCACTTCCCCAATCAAAATTCAATAGGATTAAGGAACTAGAAGCAGAACAACTAAAACAACCTAAACCCAGCAGAAAGAGAGAAATAACAAAGATCAGGGCACAAATTAATCATATGGAAACAGAAAAGGTAGTGGAACAGATCAATGAAACCAAAAGCTGGTTCTTGGAAAAAATAAACAAAATAGACAAACCTCTAGCCAGGCTTCTCAAAAGGAAAAGAGAGAGAACTCAAATAGATAAAATCGTGAATGAAAAGGGAGAAATTACAACCAATCCCTCAGAAATACAAGCAATCATCAGAGAATACTATGAAAAATTATATGCCACCAAACTCAGCAATCTGGAAGAAATGGACAAGTTCCTAAAAAGCCACAGTCTACCAAAACTCAAACGGGAAGAAATAGAAAATTTGAACAGACCCATAACTAGTGAAGAAATAGAGTCAGTTATCAAATACCTCCCAGCAAATAAAAGCCCTGGACCAGATGGCTTTCCTGCGGAATTTTACCAGACATTTAAAACAGAGTTAATACCTATCCTCCTCAAGCTGTTCCAAAAACTTGAAACGGAAGAAAAACTCCCGGACTCGGTCTATAAAGCCAGCATCACTTTGATTCCCAAACCAGATAGAGACCCAGCAAAGAAGGAGAATTACAAGCCAATATCCCTGATGAATATGGATGCAAAAATTTTCAACAAGATACCAGCAAATCGAATCCAACAGCATATAAAGAGAATTATCCACCATGATCAAGTAGGATTCATCCCTGGGTTGCAGGCTGGTTCAATATTCGCAAATCAATCAATGTGATACATCACATCAACAAAAGAAAAGATAAGAACCATATGATCCTGTCAATAGATGCAGAAAAAGCATTTGACAAAATATAGCACCCTTTCTTAATAAAAACTCTCGAGAAAGTCGGGATAGAAGGAACATACTTAAACATCATAAAAGCCATATATGAAAAGCCCACAGCTAATATCATCCTCAATGTGGAAAAACTGAAAGCCTTCCCCCTGGGATCAGGAACACGACAGGGGTGTCCACTCTCGCCACTGCTATTTAACATAGTGTTGGAAGTCTTAGCATCAGCAATCAGACAACAAAACAAAATAAAAGGCATCAAGATTGGCCAGAGGAAGTCAAACTTTCACTTTTTGCAGATGACATGATACTTTACATGGAAAACCCAACGGAATCCACCAAAAGCCTACTAGAACTGATCCATGAATTCAGCAAAGTTGCAGGGTACAAAATCAATGTACAGAAATTGGTGGCATTTCTATACACCAACAATGAAGCAGCAGAAAGAGAAATAAAGAAGCTTATCCCTTTCACAATTGCACCAAAAACCATAAAATACTTAGGAATAAACCTAACCAAAGATGTGAAAGACCTCTACACTGAAAACTATAAAAAACTTATGAAGGAAATTGAGGAAGACACAAGGAAATGGAAAAACATCCCATGCTCATGGATTGGAAGAATAAATATCGTTAAAATGGCAATACTACCCAAAGCAATCTACACATTCAATGCAATCCCAATCAAAATTGCACCAGCATTCTTCTCAAAGCTGGAGCAAACAATTCTAAAATTTGTATGGAACCACAAAAGACCTTGAATAGCCAAAATAATACTGAAGAATAAAACCAAGGTGGGAGGCATCACGATCCCAGACTTTAACCTCTACTACAAAGCGGTAGTCATCAAGACTGTATGGTATTGGCACAAAAGCAGACATATAGACCAATGGAATAGAATAGAAAACTCAGAAATGGACCCGCAAGTATAAGGTCAACTAATCTTTGACAAAGCGGGAAAATGTATCCAATGGAAAAAAGACAGCCTCTTTAATAAATGGTGCTGGGAGAACTGGACAGCAACATGCAAAAGAATGAAACTAGACCACCTTCTTACACCACTCACAAAAATAAATTCTAAATGGATAAAAGATCTGAATGTGAGACAGGAAACCGTCAAAATCCTAGAGGAGAAAGCAGACAAAAGCCTCTTTGACCTCAGACGCACCAATTTCTTACTCGACACGTCTCCAAAGGCAAGGGAATTAAAAGCAAAGATGAACTACTGGGACCTCATCAAGATAAAAAGCTTCTGCACGGCAAAAGAAACAACCAACAAAATGAATAGGCAACCAACGGAATGGGGAAAGATCATCGCAAATGACATATCGGATAAAGGACTAATATGTAAAATCTATAAAGAACTTACCAAACTCCACATCCGAAAAACAAATAATCCAGTGATGAAATGGGCGGAAGATCTGAATAGACACTTCTCCAAAGAAGACATTCAAATGACAAACAGTCACATGAAACGATGCTCAAGATCACTCATTATCAGGGAAACACAAATCAAAACACTGAGATACCACCTTACACCGGTTCGAGTGGCTTCAATTAATAAATCAGGAAAGTATAGATGCTGGCGGGGATGTGGAGAAGCAGGCACCCTCCTACACTGTTGGTGGGAATGCAAACTGGTGCAGTCACTCTGGAAAACGGTGTGGAGGTTCCTCAAAAAAATGAAAATAGAGCTACCCTATGACCCAGCAATAGCACTGCTAGGAATCTACCCAAGAGACACAGGAATGCTGATGCATAGGGGCACGTGTACCCCAATGTTCATAGCAGCACTTTTAACAATAGCCAAATCATGGAAAGAGACCAAGTGCCCATCAACTGACGAATGGATAAGGAAGATGTGGTACATATATACAATGGACTACTACGTGGCAATGAGAAAAAATGAAATCTGGCCATGTGTAGCAACATGGATGGAACTGGAGGGTATTATGTTTAGTGAAATAAGTCAGTCAGAAAAAGACACATACAATATGTTTCCACGAATAGGTGGACTTTGTGAGACTAAGCAAAAACCAGGGGGAGGGGAAGAGGGAAAAGAAAAAAAAGACACAGAGAGGGAGGGAGATAAAACATAAGAGACTCTCAAAGACTAAGAACAAACTGAGGGCGAGGGGGGTGAGGGAGGGGGGAAGGGGGTGACGGGCATTAAAGAGGGCACATGTTGGGATGAACACTGGGCGTTATATGTAAACCAATTTGAAAATAAACTAGTATAAAAATAAAAAAAATTCAACAGGATTTTATCTTATAATGTGGTATATTTTCTTGGAGTAAAGGTGACAAAATGGACACAAAGGGAGTTATTTAGAGAAAGAAGACTGCCAGCCATTAGATTATTTTAATTTTTTATGAATCACTTTTTCTAGACTCAGATCTATGAGCCACATTATCTTCAACTTGAAAGAATCTGAATCAATACCTACAGGGGAAACCAACTCGTTGTGCTGAAGAGCCATTTCAGCAGGTAATGGAAATTTCAGACTCTCTGATAAGAAATTTGGCCATCCCTGACTTGAGATTCAACATGATGGTTTTATTTTTGTTTTTTAATTTTTACTGACACCAGATAACAATATATTCCAAGCCATTAGAAATTAGAATTTCCCCCATTTGTTGTATGTCTTCATTCATAAATTATTTTCTTTATTTGAAATCTCACATAATCCTTGGGAAGATATTTATTTTTCCTTATTTCAAAAGGGTCAGTAAAATTAATTTCCTCATTTAATTCAAGATTCATAGTTCTCAATGAAGGCCTTTTTTTTAAGTTTATTTACTTATTTTGAGAGAAAGAGAGAGAGAGAGAGAGAGAGAGAGAGAAAGGGAATCCCAAGCAGGTCCCACATTGTCAGACCTACAACAGCATTAGGAACAACATAAATTCAGATTTTTAAAGAGTTATAGCTCTTATATCTACCTTACTGCATCACAGGTAGGCTATGCACATATTTGTATTACTCATTCAAAACCAAATGTGAAGTTAAGGAACTCAAACTTAATGTAGAGGAGGAATTGTCTAAATTTTCATTGTTCAAATCCATATTTTGGGTATAAAGAATGAGAGTCGTAAAACGTACAAAATCACTAGGGTCACTTAAACCATTAATATCTCTTAAAGGCAAAAATGAGTCTATATGGTCATTGGAAGTGTTCAATTTCTGAAAACCACTCTGCATTAAGGACTAAGTCTCCAATTAGTTATATGCTCCAAAATGAATCCATTTTTGAATATTCGCTCTCTTCTTTTAAGAAAGAATTTTTTCCATTATTTCACATAAAAATGATTCTTCCTTCAGATAATCCTAGTAGAAAACCCTTGCATATTCAACTCAGAGGATTCAATTGATTTAATGAGGTAATCCATGAAAAAAAATACTGTGCACAAGGCCTAGCACCTACTAAGCACCCAACTCTGAAATCGCGTTCAGAAAGCACACTGCCAGTGCATCAAGTGCACTACAATCAGGTCCAGCTGAGAAAGCATGTCTGAGACTGCTGAAGAGTTTGAAGAGTTCTAGCCTCACTGATTTCTTAGCTGGCAACACTGGTCATGATAACCTCCTAGGAGTTTGCAGTGTTCTAGTAAGGACTGACCCCAAGATTTTTTTTTTCTCTATGTCATTCTGACTTCCAAAAACTGAAATGCTTCTCCTTTCTTATTTATGATGTTTGATATTAAAGTCGTACCTGAATGAAAATGGTTACAGTTCCGTATAACTCAGCAGTGTTAGGACTTTTTAAGGGAGAGGAAACACATTATATCGTATTTCTCTCTATCTTCTAGAAATATACTGTCCAATATGGTAACTACGAGGCACATGTGCGTTTATGGAAAAACATTCAGCAAATAATAAAATATTTCCTTCTATGTGGTAATGATGCTATAAACATACTAAGGAAGAACACGGTGGATATTCCTGTTACCCAGTTTAATATCTTTCTGTACCTGGAACTCTCAGTTCCATCAATATAGGACATCTTTTCCCTACCTATGCCAGACACAGAATATCTCATTTAATCTTTCCTTAAAGCAAACTGGTTTATAGCAACATGATATATTATCATGGAATTATAGACCCCTAGAGATGGACAGAACCTTAGCAGTATTGTCAATTTTTATAGTCCGTGGAGAAATTCACTCTTGACTTCTCTGACAGGTGTCTATTCCCTGCTTCAGTGACAAAGAGCTCACACCTCTCAAAGTGTGTCTTTCACCTTTGTATTGCTCTTCTGCTTTTTTAATTTTCATATTATGAAACTTTTAAACATGCAAAGAAGTTGGAAGAATAGTACATTGATAAATCATACAGTAGATAAGCATTAGAATGAACAGTTGTAAACATTTTGTTGCATTTTCTCGTTGTGTTTTTATGTTGCTGAACTATTAGAAAATCTTACAATCACATAATGTCATAATCATAGGTAAGAAAATTCAAGGTAATTCGCTAATGTCATCTAATACATAGTCCATGTTGAAATTTTTCATTTGCTTCAAAAATGACTTTCACAACTTTTGTTAAAAGCAGAAAGCAATCTACAGTCATACAACATATTTTGTTAATATATCTCTTTAATCTTGAAGTTCTTGTCCTTTTTTCTTTTTATATTTTTTCTCTTTAAATTTTCTGTAGTTTTATTGAAGTATAAATGACAAATGAAATTGTATATATTTAAAGTGCACACTGTCATATTGTGACACATTGTAAAATGATTACCACAACCAAGTTAACACATCTGTCATCTCACTTAATATGTTTGCGTGTGTATGTGTGTGTGTGTGTGTGTGTGTATGGTGAGATGCTTAAAATCTACTTGCTTAGCAAATTTCAAGTGTATAAGACAGTATTATTAACTATAGTCACCACGCTTTACATAGATCCTCAACTTATTCTGAAAGTTTATATTCTTTGACCCACATCCCACCAACTCCTCTCCCTTGCCCA
Source organism: Paguma larvata (assembly GCA_030068075.1). Taxonomy (NCBI): domain Eukaryota; kingdom Metazoa; phylum Chordata; class Mammalia; order Carnivora; family Viverridae; genus Paguma; species Paguma larvata. The sequence continues at coordinate 119,999,888 of CM057827.1, read as the reverse complement.
GTTCCTGGTAACCAACATTCAACACTCTGCTCCTGAGTTTGACATATATATGTATATAAATATAATAAAATATATATTCCACATATAACTGATAGCATTCAGTATTTATCTTCTTCTGTCTGGTTTATTTCACTTAGTATAATGCTCTCCGGTTTTATCTATATTGTCAAATGGTAGGATTTCCTTTTTTCTTATGGCTGATTAATATTTCATTATATATATTAGTATTACATATTATATATTATGGTTATATAAAATATATAATTATATAACATGTTATGTTATACAGTATATTATGTTGCATATATACTATATATAGTGTGTTGTTATATGATATATAATTGTCATATTATATTTTATATGCACATATCCCAATATATGTCACAATATTTATCTCGGTTTCTTTATCCATTCATCCATCAACAGCCACTTAAGTTGTTTCCATATTTTGGTTATTGGGAATAATGCTGTAATAAACATGGGAGTAAAGATATCTCTTTAAGATACTGATTTCATTTCCTTCAGATACAGACCCAGAAGTGGAATGATTGGGTCATTTAGTAGTTTTATTTTTAATTTTTGAGGAATCTCCATAAGTTTTCCACAATGGCTGCACCAGTGTACATTTCTATCAACAGCACACAAAGATTCTCATTTCTCCCTATTTTTACCAACACTTGTTATTTCTTGCCCTTTTGGTAACATCTGTTATAAAAGGTGTGAAGTGATACCTCATTGTGGTTTTGATTTGTATTTCCTTGATGAGGAGTGATTTGAGCATCTTTTTATGTGCTGTTGGCCGTCTGCATGTCTTCTGAAAACATGTCCATTCAGGTTCTTTGCCCATTTTAGCTGGATTATTACTTTTTTATTAATTATTTTTGCTGAACTTTGTATGAGTTCCTTATATATTTTAGATACTGATCCTTTATCAGATCTATGGCTTGCGAATATTTTCTTCCATTCTGTAGGTTATTTTTTCATTTTGCTGATGATTTCCTTTGCTGTGAAGAAGCTTTTTAGTTTGTTGTATTTGCTCTGTTGATGTTGCTTTGGTTGTCAGTGTTTTTGGTGTTGTATCCAAAAAAATCATTCACAGGACCAATGTCAAAGTACTTTTCTGTTGGAGACCAGAAGACTTTGGCCCTGGTGACATTGCCTAAGGAGGAGACTCAGGCCCATAAGACAGTGCCCTAGACTGGGGCCCTCATCGGTGGATGGGGGTGCCCTAAAGCAAATGCCAGGTTGTAATACAACAAGAACAGAATTATGGCTGGTCTGACTCTGAAGGAGGGCTGGATAGCCAGAGACGGGTAAGACTCCTCACCGGAGGGACGACCTAAGACAGGCACAGTCACAGTAAGAGTCACCAGGACACCTGGCTATAGGGTCACTGGGCCTTTGTGTTGATTTGCGATTCATCCTAATATCTCCTGAAGAAGATGGGCCATAGAAAAATAGGAGTGCTCCACAGCTTCCTCTCCTATTAAGCCAACATATGCTGCTATACTTTATTAATAATAAAATCATATTGAGGATCATGGAAATAAAATCTTTAAGAAATCAATAAAATTTAGAATGTATTATTGATCTGTTTAGAGTGATGCCAGACTCTCGGGCATGTGATTATTGCTGTGAGTTTTGGGACATAATTACTAGGAAATAGAATTTAGAGTATGTTACAGAAAAATAAGGATGGTTTTCACATAATCTTTCAACTGTAACCAAAAGGCTTGTGCTTGCTCTTTCAACCTATACCACTTACTAGAATGTGCCCATTCGTTGTACCTTGCTTGCATGTAAATTGTTCTTGATCTTTTGACTGAAATTGTTTTTGAACATTTCTATCGAATGTACCCATTTGTCATATCTTGCTTACGTGTGAATTGTGTAACCGAAGCTGTTTCTGAACATTTCTATTGTAAATCACAGGAACAATCATGAGGGCTGAAATCATTTTTTAATCATTACAAAATATATGCCTGTACTGCTTCTAAAACTACATAAAAACTCAGAGAGAAAAATAAACTTTGAGCAGTCTCCAAAAGAGGCTGTCTCCACATCTTTGTGTGTCTTTGTCTTGTCTTGTCTTTATGTTTCAGCCCTTACTTAGGGAGCTCCGGACCAGTCCTAATATGAGGCTGACTCTGAGAGACACGTCTTCTCTCGCGCCTAGACCAACCATCACGCAGGTGAAACCCTGGACCAGCCGGAAGCCCTGAAGTGGGAGCTGGCCTCCTCTCAGGGTGACCCCGGCACTTTTCCACTGTTTTCTTCTAGATGTGTTATGATTTCAGGTCTAAGATAGGGGTCCAATGTTATTCATTTGCTTATAGACATCCAGATTTTCCAATATTCTTTATTGAAAAAACTATCCCCATCATGTGTTCTTGACACCCTTGTCAAATATTATTTACTGTGTGTCCACAAGTTCATTTCCGAACTCTTTGATCTGTCCCATTGATCTATGTGTCTCTTTTTATGCCAGCACCATGCTGTTTTTGATCAGTTTAACTTTATAATACAGTTTTTAAAAGGAAGTTTGATGCATCCACTTTTGCTCTTCTTTTTTAAGTTTGCTTGGGCTATTTGGAGTCTTCTGTGGTTCCATATGAATTTCAGCTTGTTTTTTCTATTTCTATGAAAAAAATGCCATTGGAATCTTGATAGGAATTGCACTGAATTTGTAGATTACTTGGGATATGATGGATATTTTAAGAATATTAATTTTTCCAATACACAAATACAGGATATCATTCATTTTTTTCTGTTTTCTTAAATTTATTTTATCAATGTCTTATAGTTTTCAGTGTACATATTTTTCACCTCCTTGGTTGAATATATTCCTAAGTATTTTATTATTTTTGATGTTATTGTAAATAAGATTGTTTTCTTAATTCCCTTTCAGATAGTTTGTTTCTAGTATATAGAAACACAACTTTACTGAATTCATTTATTGGTTTTAAAAGTTTTTTCATGGAGTCTTTAGGGTTTTCTCTAAATAATATTATATCATCTACAAATAGAGACAATTATATTTCGTCTTTTCCAATTTGGATATTTAGGTTTTTTTCCCCTTGCTTGATTGTTTTGGCTAGAGCTTCCAGTATTATGTAGATAGAAGTAGCAAGAGTGAGCATCCTGTCTTGTTCCTAACTACAGGGAATGTTTTCAGGGTTTTACCGTTAAGTATGATGTTAGCTGCAGGTTTGTCATATATAAGCTTTATTATATTGAGGGACATTCCTTCTATACTTAATGTATTCAGAGGTTTTATCATGAAAGAATACTGAATTTTGTCACAGGATTTTCTCCATCTGTTGAAATGATCATATATTTTTACCTTTCAATCTCTTAATGTGTTTTTTTATTGATTTGCATATATTGAAATCCTTGCAACCCAACGTTATATCCCACTTGATCATGATATATGTCTTTCAATACACTTTTGAATTCTGTTTACTAGTATTTTTTTTGAGAATTTTTTCATCTATGTACATCAGGAATATTGATCTACAATTTTATTTTCTTGTCCTTGTCTGGCTTTGGTATCCAAGTAATACTGTGCCGGGGTCGGTCCTTGTTCCGGCGAATCTAGGGGTCCACGAAGGATGAACGGTCAGGCGAAATGAGGTGAGAGAACCACGAGAAAGATGGAGTCTGATGACCAAGCAGGCACCCCTGGGAATTCTGGCGTCTCTGGCATCTCTGCCCTGCCGGTCTCAGTGTCTTTATTTTAAAGGTGGCAAGTTACATTACAACAATGAGTGACAGCCCATCAGTAAGCATAGTTTGAACAATAATGTGTTATATGAGTAAAGCAGCGATTTCCTCAATCTTGCAAGCTGTTTTCAAGTTAGTTAGCATATAAATTTAAGGCTGGGGGAGAGGACAGGAAGTTACCTAGGCCTGCCTATGTTAATTATCTATAAACAGGCCAGGAGTCATTGCCTATTCTTCCAATTACAATGGGGGAGGTACAACCCGTCTGGCAAGGACAGAATTCCCAATGCTTGTCCTTTGCCCGTGAATTTACATAATAGGAGCCTAACATTTACACAAATCACACCAATATTCAGCCAGCTCATAACTGCTATCAATCTGTGCAACCCATCCCCAAGATGCAACTTTAAGGTGATCAGGCTATTCTCATTCAGATGCAATCCATCAAAGCATCTTGCTCCAGGTCCTTCCTTTTATCTACATACGGTAAAACAAAAGAGCATTACATTCCTTAGGCCAAGGAGAGTAGTTAGTTGTAAGATTAGGCACCAGTTTGGCTGGCTAGCTTTTGCTTCAACCTTTTCCACACAGGAGGAGTCTCAACCTGTGAGCCCAAAACGGCTCCCAACAATACTGGCCTTGTAAAATGAGTTTAGGAATGTTTTTTACTCTTCAATTTTTTGAAGTGTTTGAGAAAGATTGGCAATTTGCTTGGTAGAATTAATCGGTATGGCCATCTGGTCCTTTGTTGGAAGAATTTCGATTATTGATTCAGTCTCCTTATTTATTGTAGGTCTATTCAGATTTGTATTTCTTCATGATTCAGTCTTGGTTATATGTTTTTAAGAATTTATCCATTCCTTCTAGGTTGCCCAGTTTATTGACGTATCATTGTTCGTGGTAGCCCTTTATATCTATCATATGTTTGTGCTATCGATTTTAATGTCTCTTCTTTCATTTTAATTTTGTTTATTTGAATCTTATCTTTTATTTCTTAGTTTAATAAATACTTGTTAACTTTATCTGTTTAAAAAACCAGCACTTAGTTTCAATATCTTTCTTATTGTCTACTTTGGTCTCTATTTTATTTGTTTTCACTCTGGTCTTTGTTATTTATTTCCTTCTATAACTTTGGACTTCATTCACCCTTGTTTTTTTCTAGTTTGTTGAGGTATAAAGTTAGGTTGTTTATTTGAGATCTTTCCTATTTCTCAATGTAGGCATTTATCACTATAAGTATCCCTCCTAGAAGTGCTTTTGTTACATCCCATAAATTTTGGCATGTTGTGTTTTCATTTTTGTTGGTCTCAAGGTATTTTTTTATTTCTCTTTTGATTCTTTTTATTTTTACCCATTGGCTGTTTAATTTGCATATATTTTTGAATTCTTCAGCTTGTTTCCTGTTATTAATTTTTTTGTTTTACACAATTGTGGTTGTAAAAGATGCTTGATATAATTTTTTTTAAAGTGTGATATTATCGCCATGATTTATTTTTTATAGTAGTTTATTTTCAAATTGGTTTACATATAACACCCAGTGTTCATCCCAACATGTGCCCTCTTTAATGCCCGTCACCCCTCTCCCCTCTCCCTCATCCCCCTTACCCTGAGTTTGTTCTTAGTCTTTGAGAGTCTCTTATGTTTTATCTCCCTCCCTCTCTGTGTCTTTTTTTCCTTTCCCCTCTTCCCCTCCCCCTGGTTTTTGCATAGTCTCACAAAGTCCACCTATTCTTTGGTGGGAATGCAAACTGGTGCAGCCACTCTGGAAAATGGTGTGGAGGTTCCTCAAAAAAATGAAAATAGAGCTACTCTATGACTCAGCAATAGCACTGCTAGGAATCTACCCAAGAGACACAGGAATGCTGATGCATAGGGGCATGTGTACCCCAATGTTCATAATTTATTTTTTTAATGTTTATTTATTATTGAGAGAGAGAGAGAGTGCAAGTAGGGGGGCAGAGAGAGATGGAGACACAGAATTCAAAGCAAGCTCCAGGTTCTCAGCTGTCAGCACAGAGCCTGATGTGGAACTTGAACCCATAGACTGTGAGACCATGACCTGAGCAGAAGTTGGGCACTTAACGAACTGAACCACCCAGGCACTCCAGATACTTGATATAATTTAAATCTTAAATTAGCTAAGACTTGTTTTGTGAAGAATACTTGTGTCCTGGAGAATATTCCATTAGCACTTGAGAAACATATGAATTTTACTGCTGTTGGATAGAATGTTCTTTATATGTCTGATAGGTCCATTTGGTTTAAAGCATTGTTCAAGGGGTGCTTAGGTGGCTCAGTCAGTTAAGCATCTGACTCTTTATTTTGGGTCAGGTCATGATCTCACAGTTCATGGATTGAGTTCCGCATTGAGCTTCATGCTGATAGCATAGAGCTTGCTTGGGATTGTGTCTCTTTGTCCTTTTTTACCCCTCCCCCAGTCTCTCTCTGTCTCTGTCTCTGTCTCTCTCTCATAATAAATAAACATAAAAAATTAATGTTTATTTATTTTTGAGAGAGAGAGAGACCAAATGGGGCAGGGGCAGAGAGAGGAGGACAGAGGATCCAAAGCGGGCTCTGCACTGACAGCAGTGACCCTGATGTGGGGCTTGAACTTGCAAACTGTGAAATCATGACATAACCCGAAATCAAATGCTCAACCAACTGAGCCACTGAGGTGGCCCATTAAAAAAAAAAAAAAAAGAATTTAAAGTGCTATTTAAGTTCAACATTTCTGTGTTGATGTTGTAAGAATGCAGGGTATTAATGTCTCCTACTATTACTGTAGTGCTGTTTATTGCTTCAGATATGTTATCTATCTATTATCTATCTATCTATCTATATATCTATCTATCTATCTATCTATCTATCACCTTCTATGCCTCTTGTTACAGTTTTTTTTCTTAAAGTTTATTTTGTCCGATGTAAGATTAGCTACCTTTGTTCTCTTATGGTTTCTGTTTGCATGGAATATCTTTTTCCATCTCTTCACTTTCAGTCTGTGTTGTCCTTAGAGCTAGAACGAGTCTCTTCTGGGAAGTGTAGAGTTATATTGTGTCATCCATTTAGCCACTCCATCTGTTGATCGGAGATGTGATCCATTTCCATTTAAATAATTATCGATAGGTAAACACTTACTGTTGCTATTTTGTTCATTGTTGTCTGGGTGATTTGTAGTTTTTTGTTCCTTTTTTTTCTCTCTTGCTGTTATCCTTCTGACATGCTATAGTAATATGCTTGATTGAATCTTTTCTTGTATCTTTTGTGTATTACTATAGATTTTTTTTCATATATTATGGTTAAGTGATTTGTATATCATAATTATAGTAATCAAGTATTCTGAATTTGACCGTATACCTGCCTTTATCAGTGAGTTTTATCCCTTCTATGTTTTCATGTGATTATTTAGCATCCTTTCATTTCAGCTCGAAGTACTTCTTTTAACATTTCTTGCGCAGAAGGTCAAGTGGTGATAAATCTCTCCACTTTTATTTATCTCAGGAAGTCTTTATCTCTCTTTCATTTCTGAAGAACAGCCTTGCCAAATAAGTATTCTTAGTTGGCAGGTTTTTTTCTTTCAACACCTGGAGTAGATCATTTTATTCTTTCTTGTCTTGCAAGATTTCTTCTGTAAAATTCACTTATAGCCTTATTGGGGTTTTCTTCTATTCTCTGCTGCTTCAAAAATTCTGTTTTTATCTTTGGTTTTTGACAGTTTGACTATATGTGTCTCAGTGAAGTCCTTTTAGTGTTAAATTTGCATGGATATCTATTAGCTTCATCTACTTGGATGTCCAGATCTCTTCCCAGATTTGGGAAATTTTTGGACTTTTTTTTTTATACATAAAATAAGCTTTCTGCTCCTTTTTCTTTCTCTTCTTCTGGGACTCCTAAAATGCAAATATTGTTTCTCTCAATAGTGTCCTATATATCATATAGATTTTCTTCATTTTTTTATATTTGTTTTTCTTTTTTCTCTCCAATTGGATAATTTCAAATGACTTATCTTTGAGTCTACAAATTCTTTCCTCTGCTTGACCAAGTCTTATGCTGATGCTTTTTATGGCATTTTTTCACTTTATTCATTGTATTTTTAGCTCCAGATTTTCTGTTTTCTATTTCTTTCTGTTTGACCTCTTGCTTTACTCATGTATTGTTTTTCTAAATTCGCTGAGTTACCTATGTTCTCTTGTAGCTCACTGAGCTTCCTTAAAACAATTATTTTGAATTCTTTTAGGAAATTCATAGATCTCCGTTTCTTTGAAGTCTGTTACTGGAAAATTATTGGGTTCTTCTGATGACGTCACGTTTCGTTTCTTTTCTTTCTTTCTTTCTTTCTTTCTTTCTTTCTTTCTTTCTTTCTTTCTTTCTTTCTTTCTTTCTTTCTTTCTTTCTTTCTTTCTTTCTTTCTTTCGTTGCTCTTTGAAGTCTTCCATTATTGTCTTTGTGTTCAAAGAAACAGTCACCTCTTCCAGTCTTTCCTGACTGGCTTTGAGAGATAACTTCACAAATCAGTTCAGCTAAGGATTTTTGGGTGTTTTCAGACCTTCCACTTGTCATCCATAATGAGGATGTGCTCATTAGGTGGACAAGATGTAGCTGGGATGGGTGTGCAAGCTGTTGGGGGTTTGGAGTTTCTGGAGGTGAGGTGTTCCCAGTGGCTCGTGGGTGGCCTTCCTGATGGAGTCCTCAAATGGGTTAGTGGAAGAACAATGAAGCAGTTAGTGGTATTCTTCTAATGAGTTCCAAGCTTGCGCTTGTGCTCCCAGCCTCTCTCAACCCCTCAGACTTGTAGATCACTTCAAGAATCTGAGCGAGGCAAGAAAAAATGGTCTTCTTGGGAAGCATCTTGTATGGCTTGTCACTCATTCATATGCTTTATTTTCTCTGTGGGAGAAATCACTGGCTGAAGAGGTTTCTCTTGACACTGAGCTGTCTGCCTTGGAGAAGAGGTGATGTGGGCAAAGAGAAACAGTTCCTCTTACCTTCCTCAATGTGTGCATTTTCAGGGTTTTTGTTTTTGTGGGGGTTTTTGCTTGTTTGTTTGCTCCAACAGTGTGCTAGAATTTCTCTGCTGGACAATCCAACTTTCAGATTCTTGTTCATAAGCATTATCAAAATTGATGATCTGTGGGGGGATGAAAGCAGAGAACTACTACCATTCTGACATCTTGCTGATGTCATTTTCTCTCTCTTTTATTTTTTTATTATACTGCTTTTTTGAAGAAACTGAGCTTATGGGATATTTCATATTCTGGATTTTTATGGTTGATTCTTCTCTTTTCCAGATTTTGTGCAATTATAAAATTAAATTCAAAAATTTGTTTGGATTTAGACTAAAGATTTTTGACATTAATACAGCTTCCATGTATTTCATGTCACATCTCATCAGGAGGCAGATAATGTTAGGAAGTCTCTTTTAGTCATGCAAATTTGATCACATAGCTAAGTGTAACAGCCTACATGCTCCATAGCATGCTCATAAACATAAGTTTTTTTTTTCTCTTCCTAATTAGCAAGTACTCTATGGGGCGATTTTATGAAAGTAGAAATATGCTATTCCTCACCACCTTTCCTCTAGTGCATTTTAGTATCTCCTGATGATCCTTGTCTGAATCATTTATTTCATCGAAGTTTACAAGATGGTGATTTTTCTAATTTGTTCATTTGTGTTCTCTCTCTCTCTCTCTCTCTGACTCATTCTCTCTCCCAATCTCCACTGCCTATAATGACTACTGAAATCTGTCTATTAAAATGTCAACTATTGGGGCATCTGCGTGGCTCAGTCGGTTAAGCATCTGACTTCAGCTCAGGTCATGATCTCATGGCTCATGAGTTTGAGCCCTGCTTAGGGCTCTGTGCTGACAGCTCGAGTCTGGAGCCTGCTTTGGATTCTGTGTTGCCCTCTCTCTCTCTGCTCCTTCCCCACTTCCACTCTGTCTCTCTTTTTCTCTCTCTCAAAAATAAATAAATATTAATTTTTTTAATTGAGAAAAAATCCACTATCAAAATCTTTCAATTCTGCACTTTTCCCATTCTGACGTTTGCTAAGCTGTACCCTAAACATAAATTTATGAGGTAATTCATCCTCATAAGTGAGCACAGCTTTGTTAACAGAGATCCTGGGTATGTTCTTAAATCCTGATTTCAGAGAAAACTTCTGAGTCATCCTTACATTTTAGTGGTAAACTTGGAGCTGGTGCATGACAAGTTTACATATTTTCTAAATCTTTAGTTTGAAATAATTGTAGATTTACATACAAGTCTAAAATATGATAGAGAACCCATTTGCCCTTCAACTCATTCCCCCACGATAATAACTTAATGCTCAACTATAGTTACAATATCGCAGGCAAATGGATTGACATTGATGCAATTCATTGATCTTGTTCAGATTTCATTTATTTACATGCACCTACTGGTCTGTGGGTAGATATTTAGTTCTGTGCAGTTTTACCTTATTTATCTTATTTATAGATTCATGTGACTACCACCACAATCAAGATATAGAACAAGTCCATTATAAAAATCTTTTACTAGGCTTTGTAGCCACAGCCCTCTCTCTCTGTCATTAACCCATGGCAACCACTAATCTGTTCTCAATCTCTGTATTTGTGTCATTTTAATAATGTTACATTAATAGAATCATAGCATATAAAAATTTGTATGCAGTATATAAAAAAGTTTGGCTTATTTTTTTCACTCAGCACAATCTCCTTGAGAACCATCCATTTTTTTTTACTCTGAGAATAGTTTGTTCCTATTTGTTGATCCAAGAATTCCATGGTATGGATGTACCATAATTTAACCATTCAACTAGTAAGGGACATTTTAGTCATTTCTAGTTCTCAGTGATTACTAATTAAGCTTCTATGACCATTCATATACATGTTTCTGTGTGAATATAGGTTTTTATTTCTTTGGAATAAGTGCCAAGGATATTATTGCTGGGTTGTATAATAGCATATTGTGTTTTACGAAAAAGCTACTACAGTCTTTCTAGAGTGACTGTGCCACTGTATCGTTTCACATTTCTATCAATGATGTATGAGTGATCCAGTTGTTCTGCATTCTTGCCACTGTTTGATGTTATCACCTTTTTTTGTTTGTTTGTTTGTGTTGTTTCTGCTTTCAACCTTTCTGGTAGCTGTGTGGTGATGTTTTATTGTGATTTTAATTTATGTTTTCCTTATTGTTAATGATAATAACATCTTTTCAGGTGTTTATTTGTCATCTGGATACCCTCTTCAGTGAAATATCTTTTGTTCATTTTCTCATTATATTGTTTTTTTACCGTACTGCTCCTTCCCCACTTCCACTCTGTCTCTCTTTTTCTCTCTCTCTCAAAAATAAATAAATATTAATTTTTTTAATTGAGGGTTCTTTTTATATTATAGTTATAAGTCATTTGTTGGATATGTGGTTTGCACACATTTTCTCCTAGCTTTTTATCCTCCTCACTTGGGCTTTCATAGAGCAATAGTTTTGATATGGCCCATTTATCACTTTTTCTTTTTTGACCGTGATTTTGGTGCCAAGTCTAAAAAGTTTTTGCCTAGCTGTATATCCAAATTTTCTCCTATGTCTTTGTTAAAATTATATTTTGCATTTATGTCTGAAACCCATTTGACTTATTTTAGTATAATCCATGAAGTTTAGTTCATTTTTTTTCCTATCGATGCCCAGTTGCTGCAGTCCCTACTGTTGAAAAGGCTATCCTTCTTCCATTGAATTGCTTCAGGACCTTTGTCAAAACTCAGTTGGGATTATTTGTGTGAGTCTATTTTGGGGTATCTATTCTATTCCATTGATTTTTGAGTCTATTCTTCTGTCAATAGCATAGTGCCTTCATTAATTTATTTGTATAATCGTTCCTATCATATTGTTGGCTATATATATATAGCTGCATCCTAAATCCCTCCATCCTGCCATCCCTCCTGGCACAGGGCTCCTAAAATACTTACAGTTTTCCTGTGTGATATGAAATAGATTAGAAGGTTAGAACTATTAACTTCAACCTTTGCCCTCTGAGGAGGAGAGAGGGCCTGAGATTGAGCTCACTTCCTAGTGGCCAGTTATTTCATCAATTATGCCTACATAATGAAGCTACAATAAGCATTCTTTTTTAATTTAAATTCAAGTTAGTTAACATACAGTGTAGTATTGGCTTCAAGAGTAGAACTCAGTGATTCATCCCTTATATATGACACCCAGTACTCATTCCAAAAAGCATCCTCCTTCATACCCATCATCCATTTATGCCATTGCCCCCATCCATCTCCTCTCCAGCAACTCTCAGCCTGTTGTCTGTATTTAAGAGTCTCTTGTGGTTTGCCTCCCTCTCTGTTTTTATCTTATTTTTCCTTCTCTTCCCCTATGTTCATCTTTTGTGTTTTTCAAATTCCACATGAGTGAAATAAACATTCTTGAACAGAAAGATTCAAGGAGCTTTTGGATTGATTAACACATCAATATTCTGGGGGGAGGGGTGCACCTGAGAGATCATGGAAACTCTGTGCTAACCTCCACCTCCCCATCCCCTGCCCTATGGATTTCTTCCATTTGGCTATTCCTAAACTGCACTCTTTGTAATTATATATTAAAATACAGATTTATAGAAAGTTTTAACAACTTAATAATTCTAGAGAATATTGGCTTTTCTAAAATACTTTTTTGAAAAAAAGTGCTATATCATCAAGAAATAGCAAATCCATTGTTCTATCATCTCTTGGTTATTTCTCATTAAAATCACCTTGAAAGTTTTAGCCACAAGAAATAAAAAACACACCTGAAAATATTATATAGCTGAGATACTTGCCAAAAAGATAATCATTTTGCAAAGCAAACAATAATCATATTGTTTTAAATCATCTTTAAAAATGTCCAACAATTCTCTTTCCCAGGAACCTTCCAACAGTAAAGTTTATGGTCAATTCAATCTTACTTGCCAAAAATAATCAAGGAACAGACACAATTAGAAAACATATAAACTCCTCAAATTATCTGTCACTTCAAAACATGAATTTTTTTCTCCAAAACTTGTAGTAAATTGCAAGTCAAGGTCAGGTGAAAGGATGCTACTGGTGGCCCTGCATGCTTGCCAGACAGGCAAATTTCCTGTAAGTCCTGAGTTGTGCCGTGGCATTTCAGGGGCTGACAACTCCTTTGCCACATGAAAACATTTCTCCATGCCCTAACAAAGACTCAGTCTCATCACTGAAAGGAATCCACAATAACAGACAGGAAACCAATGTATAAAGCAAAATAATTTTTCATTTCATAATACAAAAGCATTAACTACCACAGAACTATATGTTCATATTGACTTAAAAGAAGTCAAATGACAATATGAAAGTTTTATGGTGAAAAGAGAAAATGCACACTGGACTCTTTACTTCTAAATGATGCATCATTCCTTCAGTGGATCAATACTATCAATTGGAATGCAATTATGTCTTGTTCTTGCCCGAAGCCAGCTTTTTCCTTTAGTGTAACTTTGCATACCCATTCTGTAAAACTGTAATTAATTAAGTTTGCAAAGTTCTTGGTTTCCTTGCTTTTATGCCTACTTATACTTGCTTCAGGTATGCTAAAAACTCACAAAATAGTACATTTTCCCTATGTTCTTTTCTTCTTTATGTTCTAGAAGAACTAATAATGAGAAAATAAAAACTAAGCAGTAAAAGAGTTGAAGAAGCAAGCCATTCTCAACCAGAGTAACTGGTCCTTGGCCAACAGACTTAGCTATTTCAAAAAACCCAAATCAGGGGTGCCTGAGTGGCTCAGTTGGTTAACTGTCTGACTCTTGATTTCATCTTAGGTCATGATCTCATGGTTCATGAGTTCAAGCCACATGTCAGGCTCTGCACTGTTGTCCCAGAACCTGCTTGGGATCCTCTGTCTCTCTTCCTCTCTGCTCTGTCTCCACTTGCTCACTCTCTCCCTCTCTCTCTCTCTCTCTCTCAAAAATAAATAAATAATAATAAAATAAAGAAACCAAAAAAATTCATTCTCAGAATGTGTTTTGTTAATTTTCCATTGGCATAATGAAAAATATATTTAAATTTTATTTATTTATTTTTATACAAAGAGAGAGAGAGAGAGAGAGAGAGAGAAGGAGGGACAGAGAGAAGAAGAGAATCCCAACCAGGCTCTGTGCTGTCAGTGCAGAGCTCAATGCAGGGCTCGATGTCATTACAATGAGATCATGACCTGAGCAAAAATCAAGAGTTGGACACTTAATCGACTGAGCCACCCAGGCTCCCTTTTCTTTTAAATGTTTATTTATTTATTTTGAGAGAGAGAGAGAGAGAGAGAGAGAGAGATGAAAAGCATATTTACATTGGGATTCCCTTGACAACATTTTGCAGAGTCCTGTAACGCTACCTCTCTCTTGGAAACACTGTAATTTATATTCAAACTTCTTATTTTTTGCGTTAAAACCTGAATTTGGATTACCTGAGACCAAGTGGCAGTAATTTCTTTATATTGGCCCTGATTTCCCAATTCTTTGATGAACGTGGATATATGTTTAATAGCAATAGATTTAAGTTGTGTGAAATACTTAGGATCTTCTCATGTCACAGGTATCATATATTCAAGACCCTATCAGAACAAACAACTTTTTGATTAGCTTCTTAAGTGTCCCAACTTTACTCACATGGATTCTTATCTTGACATGGCTGTAACTCCAGCATTGAAGAATTCCTTGTGGTTATAAGTCTCTGATTCTTCCCCATTTGATGTAGGCTGAGGCTTTGTCCTATCTTTCAGTTCCCCTGGGATGCCAATCTCTGCCAGTTTCTTGTGTTGGTTGTCTTGTTGTCCTTAGACCAGTTGGGTTAAGACCAGATTCAAGCTGACTGTTATAGGCTGTAAACATGCTTGCTTTCTGCACCTATTTTCTTTGGCTATTGGATACTTTTTAACCCCATCTAGCTTCCCCAATCTGTTCTGCTCCCTGTGTGTGTTAGTCAGCTCAGGCTGCCATAGCTAAGTACCACAGACTGGGTGGCTTAAAGAGAAGAAATTACTTTCTCACAGTTCTGGAGGCTAGAAGTCCAAGATCAGGTGTCAGCAAGGTTGATTTCTATTAAAGCCATTCTTCTTGGCTTATAGATGTCCACCTTCTTCCTGTATCATCATATCATCTTCCTTCTGTTTGTGTTCCTATGTCTTAATCTTCTCTTCTTTTATAGATACCTGTCATAGTGGATTAGAGAACACCTTAATGACCTCATTTAACCTTAATTACTCTTTAGGACTCCACATCCAAATACAGTCATATTCTGAGATACTAGGGGGTAGAATTTCAACATAAATTTAGAAGGGATGCAATCCATCCCTTAACATTGATGATTGTTCTTATATCTTTCCTCAGCCATGACAGGTCCTGGTTTCTTGTACGGTGCCACAAATGAAATTACTGATTGCCCGTTAGGGGGAACCTCTGTCCAGTTTTCACTCATAGCTGTGCTTTGACTTCCAGGCCCATGTTGAATTCTTACCCTGGCTTTAGATCAGGAGAAGGAAAACTTGGTAGTGTTCTCCAGTTTGTAGGTAAATGTCTAGTACCTTCTGAAACATGATTCCGCTTGGACCTAACTTCTTGCTTGACCTTCTACAATATGAGTTTTGGTTCTTTTGGCCTTCTTTTGGTGACTTAGCACCAATAATAGCACTGAAATGTTTTATAAAGTGAGTTTCACAGAATATTATTTTTGTGGTTTATAAATGGATTCCATTTAGGAAACCAAACACGTCTATGAAATTATGAATAAAATAAAATTTATTTCATGCAAATTTTCTTATAGCCTTATGTCTCCAAAGGTTGGAAGAGTGTGGAGATATACTTTACCTGGTTTTTCAAATGTTTTTATTTGCAAAACCCTTTGGGTGAGGAGTGTGAACCATGAACTCCCATCCGGCACAATGAACCTGCTTAAACACTGTGCTAAGAGGCTTAATCGGACGTTAGCTTGGCTTCCATCTGCATTAGACTACCTCCCAAGATATGACCTCAGACCCTGTGCTGGGGTTTTGCTCAAGAAAATGCAACACTATTTTCTCAAACCACATTGCTAAATCATTTTTAGTAATTCCACATAATTTGTGACATGTCCATTCTGCAGGCAAATGTCTAATGGCTGTCACTTGAGCACATACTGACTTTGGCATTCAGTGGCAGTCAATATATTCATCACTGAATAGACTGCAGGGAAGTGTTAGAGCCCTGTGCATTATCATTGACTTGTACACATACATTCTTACATTTGCACTGGGCAGCAGTCTGTCATTCAAGGGTGGGGGGATAAACTTGTGGATCAGTAAAAAATGCATGCTATGTTAAATAAACCTGACCCTTGAACAACATAGGTTTACACTGCATGGGGCCAATTATGTATGGAGGTTTTCCTTGTGATTTTCTCAATAATATTTTCTTTTCACTATCTTTATTGTATGAATACAGTTTATAACACATATAACATACAAAATATGTATTAGTTGACTGTTTATATTATTGGTAAGGTTTCTAATCAACAGTAAGACATCAGTAGTTAAGTTTCATGGGAGTCAAAAGTTATATGGGCATTCTCAATCGTGCAGGAGTCAGTTTCATAACTCTTGCATTGTTTGAGGGTCAACTCTACCTACAAAGGAAGGGCCTTAATAAGAAATAAATAAATATATATATATATATATAAAAGGTTACACAGGAGAAAGAAGGTAAAAAAATAAAATATAATATACTTTAAAAAATACTAATTTGTGTCCTTGGAGAAAATCAGGACAATATTGAATTCATAAAACAAGGTCATGTAGCAACAAAAATGGAGAAATCATACAAGAAAATTTTCCTAGACATCGTAAATATGATTGTTATAGTAAAAAGAGATATGATGTCCACAAGAAAAAAAATTAAGGAAAACACTCAGCCTGTAGACTAAAAAGAAAAAGTGAAGAAACATATTAGAAGAAAAGTTTAATAGTACAATTTGAATCCAAGATGTCCAAGGAGTTCCAGAAAGAAACAGAGAAAATGTTGGAAAGGAAATGACCAAAGAGTGTCTGATTAGGAGAACATTTTCAGGAACCTGGGGTAGGAGCATGAGTACTCCTACACTTTCAAAGACACTGACAGTTAAACATAAGAAATTAAAAAACATCTACTCTTAGATTTTTTTAAGTAATCTCTTTGCCCAACAGGGGCTTGAACTCACCACCCCAAGATAAAGAGTCACATGCTCTACCATCTGAGCCAGTCAGGCACCTCTAATCCTAGATGTTTTAGAAGAGAGGACATAAAACAAGACATCTGTAATGAAAGAATCAAAAAGGCCTCAGATTTCTCTCTAGTAACACTGGATGCTAGAATACAATAAGGCAATAACTTCAAATTATTTTCAACCTAGAACTCTATACCTTGTCAAAAATTTCTATTAACTGGAATGCTAAAGTAATGCATTTTCAGTCATCTTAAGTCTCAGTATACATCTCATGAAACTTCAGTGAAAAAGTTAATCCTTGATCATCTACTGTAGCAAAACCAACATCAATCCAGGACAGAAGGAAGAAGGCACAGAACCTGAGAGAGAGCAACATTTGCTAGAGACAATAAAGGACAGTTTCAGATTACTGCTAAGCAGCAGACTCAGAGAGTAGCTGATCTACCAAAGTGAGTGATTAGGGGTGCTGGGAGGAAACACTTTAAGAAAAAAAACAGATTCATAAAATAACATGTATGATGATGATGGAAAATCTTAGTGACAAGTTGCATTACAGGTGCCAAGTAGAAAAAACAAAACAAAACAAAACAAAAAACCAAAATCCTATCAGGAATGCCAGCAAAATATGTACAGATATGTACAAGGGGGTCATGCTCTAGTCCAAAGCAACAAGCATGTGGCCTGAACCAGCATCACCAGCAATTCCCACTTGGGAACTTGCTAGAAATCCAAGTATCGAGGCCCATCCCAGAACTGCTAAATCAGAAACTATGGAGGTGGCATCCAGCCATCTGATTTTAGGAAACCCCATAGAGGATGTTGATGTAAATTAAAGTTTGAGGAATACTGCTTAGATCAAAGGTTGACTGTAGGCTGTTTTTGTTTATAGTTTTACTGGATGAATCCAGCTACCAAATAATGTAGTTTTTATGCTTCCTTCCATGTGCAACACTGGAGGATAATAGCTCTGAAAGAGACCATGTGCCTGCAAAGTCTAAATATGTATTATTAGGTTCTTGACAAAAAGTGTTTGCTAACTTCTACTTTAGAGCATTGGATAGCCTACTATTATGTTAAGACTTCATTTGACATTGAATTTTGGTACATACTTCTCAGATATATCAATTCAGGAAACCTAGTTCCTTCTTTCTGCTTCTGACTACACTAACTCATGTTTGCAAAGATAGTCGTTAAGATCATGCTAACATTGTGAAAGCTTCTTTTTAGTTAACATCTAGAGCAAAGACACACTAAGGATTAAGAAACAAGAGCCTAAGTGTTAAAGCAGCATAAATGTGAAAGTCACCCACAGCAGCAGAAGCTAGAGGTGGGAGGGAGGTATAGGGATGAATATTCCTCAACTAAGGTAGGAGGTAGATGAGAGAATGTCAAATTGATGCAATAAGAGAAATAGGCTTACATGACTTATACGAAGTTATAAAGGTTACTAGTAGAACTAAAAATCATAACATAGCTATGAAAAATTTGGAAATGAATGGAGGCAGAGAAGAGATGAGAAGTAATAGAAAGTGTCTAAATCAAGAAATGTGGGGTAACCAGATCCTTTAGATGAATAATATATTTTAAAAAAGTACTTAATAGCTATCTTTGAGCAGGTGTCCCAGAAGTTGGGCAAATGAGGGATAGACTTTAATTTTCCCTTCATTTCCTTATGCTATGTTTAATTTTTGCATGTAAATGTACATTTTACTTCAGTAGTAATATATATTTCAAAATATTGAGGAAAAAATATTTCAGAAACTCTGGCCTGCGGAATTAGGGAAAATTTGATCAGCTCACTTAGCCATCTTCCTCTCTGGCCTTATTTGGTAATCTTCCTCCTGTAGGCCTTTCCCCTTCTCATTTGCCCTGGGCTGTGTGCTCCTGACCCCAGGGTTCAGCTGACAGCAACTTCTATAATCTATAATCAGGCTCGGTACAATCAGTCCACCTTCTCAGGCTACCGTTGTAACTATGGCTCCATACAGCTCACATTTACTCTTTTCTCTTTCCCCAAAGTTTCTCTAGTGGCCTTTGCTGCTCAATTCACTCAATTTCACCAAAAAAACAGTTTGTGCCTACTCTAAAGCCTTAGCCCTGGCTTGCACAACTAACTCCCTGCCCCCTCTTTGATAAGGAGAACAAAGGCAAGAGAAATGTAGATAAAATTAAATTTCCTTACAACTTGCTGCCCATTGATATATACCTGAGACATGTAGGGTGTGACATTCCTCAAGGAACTCACTGCTGCTTTGATGTTGATGTTTTGCTAGAGACTAAAAGCAATCTTAGTTTGACAATAGTCAGACCTAAGGGGTCCTGTAAACCTTCTTTAACATACAGAAATCCCTTTGGAGACTTCTGTTATCTCTACCCATCCCCCAACTTAAAAATGTATAATTAGTCACACCTCAAAATCACAAGTGTAGGTCTCTCTGCCCCAGGGTGCTGAGCCCTGTGCCATAATAAAAGCATCTTTTTGCATCATAAAATGTCTCTCAAGAATTTTTTCTTGAGCTCAACAACCCTGCATTTATTTTCATGGACTCTATTCCCCATTTCCCAGAATGTTCTGGGTTTGCATTACTGCAGGGTTCAGTGTGGAGGGCCTATAGTTTCTGGCTGGTACAGGTTCATTATCTCTGGATACTCTAAACTGTCACTTCCCTGAGAAACTTTCTGGACACCCTCTTCACCCCAGTACAGGATATTATCCTATTTAAAATTTTATGACAACACACGCTTCTTTTTTTCTGGTGCTTTTCACAAATCTAAGTATTAATGATTTGTGCAATTATTTGTTGAATGTCATTTAAACACAGCTAGACTATAGACAGATTGTTTGAATGTAGGTCCCCGTGCCTACAATGACTGTTCAATGCCTTCCATAAAGTAAGTACTCAATTAATGCTTGTTACAGGAAGGGGTGAAATTTGATGGCAGGTTTCCACAAAGGACCTGCACTTCCCCCTGCTGGATGAAGCACTTACACAGAGGCACAGGAAGACAGGTCATCAAGATATTCATAGGAAGATGGTCTTTCAATCCCAAGGGGAAAGTTTGTCTGGACTGCTAATGACTATGGCAACAAGAAACGGGGAGTGTGGGGGGGTGCAGGCTGGCCCAACAAGTTTAGGTCTGTCTGCCTTCTTAGTGACATCTGCAGATGTCTCCTGTCATATCTTTCATGTAGGCTGCTGAAACTGGCAGTTTCCAGGGACATGTCAGAGGAGTTGCTTTGTAATTTAGTGAAAATTACCTTTGCGATCCAACTTTGAGCTGGGAAATAATTTGACAAATATCAATGGGGACTTACATGCCAGATCTTCAAGACAAGTCAGGTGGATCCCTGGGGCCTACACAAAGAAGCAGTTGGGATGGGCTACCAGCCCCCTGCTGTGCTGCATGACTGCTGGGTTGTCATAGTAAACCACCACAGTAGCCTCATTTTAGGGCTCTACTGGAGGAAAGTTTTGAAGGGAATGAACTGGGAAGAAAGAACTGCAGGGAGACCTTTCAATTGTATGCAGAATTAGTTACTGTTCTCATGCATAACACTCTGCAAGCAGAGTTCAAATAAGGTCATTGAAACAGCTTGGGAGAGACTAGTATAAAAAAGAACGATTGATTTGAGGGTCATTTTTGTAGAGAGAGGTGAGGTGTAAGCCATGAGAGAGGAAAGCTCTCAGAGAAAAAGGATAGACAAAACCTTGAAAATTCTACCTGTGACCTTGGAGAGCAGCAGCATAGCACGCTTCCCAGATGACTGAACACCAAACCTTGAACGAGAAAGTGAGTGCTTTTTAAGCATCACTGTAAATGTGAGGCTGTGGGTCCAGCGTTCCCCTTCTAAATGTAATGATTGATGATCCCAAGGAGGAACTTGGCGCATCCTTTGGGACTTGCGATTTAGCTGAAACGGGTAGTAAAGCCAGCAGCGATTTTCTTAAGCCTTTACAACCTCTGGAAACTTTCACTCAATTCAGAAAAGACAGGGATGAAAATGTGACAATTTGTGATCAAGTTTCTAAATCTGCTCAATCAACCTCATGGCAAATTAACCCAATTCAGGATGGAAGAATAAAAAAGAGGGTTCTCACAGACTAGTCACAAATACAGCTTTTAAATTTAACTTTTCAAAAAATCCACACAGTACTTCAAATGTTCTTTCTCACTTCTTTCAGCCACAAGCTTTCCAACAACAACCAACCAAATCTACTTGATTTTTATAATTCTATCACATTTTTGGGAAATCTTGTGTTTTAGGAGGATTGCTGATAAATTTGCTATCCCTATGGTGACATGAAAACTAAGAAACTTATGGAGTTTTAAAGGAATACCATGTGGAGGGTATTTTGGTTATCCAATACATTCTAATAGGAGAATATACTGATTAAAAACAATCCAAACAAAACAACAGATATGATTCCAGAGTGACTACTGCTCTTTATGGACCAAAAGAAGGAGGTTGGAGACTGAGGCACCTCTGTCCAAGTTTAGCCTCTTAAAATAGGTAATGTACATTAAGGAGGTTACTTGTGATGAGCACTGGGTGTTATATGTAAGTGATGAAGCACTAAATTCTACACCTGAAACCATTTTTCCATGTATGTTAAGTAACTAGAATTTGAGTAAAAACTTGAAAAAATCCTTTAAAAATGAAGTAAGCATAATTAAATATTTCAGGTTATTTTCTTCAACAGATAGTAATGTTTAGGTAGAACAGATGACACAGTGAAGCTTCAGCAACCTTGCCCTCCTGGTGAAATTCATTCCTGTTGTAATGTTTTGTCCCATCAGTAGTTCCGAGAACCTCCTCCAGCCAGGGGAAAGAAAGCTACCCTCTATGTTAGGTTAGAAAGAGTAGACAGAAGTCTCAGGGATAAAAAAAAAATTTAGTTGGGATTAGGTTTTTCAGATTGGCACCGCAGTGGGGGCACCTCCTGGGGACAGTCACAGATGGTTCTGTGGTTGTATGGACTGGGAAATTGAGTAAGGGAGCCTAGAGATTCCTCCTTGCAAACTTATCTTTTGAAGGACAAATGTAGGGGAAACGCAAAAGCACTGATTAGCAGATCTGATGCTCAGCAGGTGCTCCTGTGGCCTATTTGCTAAAAGAATGAGATTCCCCAGGACCTTCTGGTCAATCTGGTTTTCCTCGAAACTGTGCCTGACTCACCATGCACTGATGGTCTGGAAAGAGCCCTGGGACCTGGCTAGTGTCCACTTTGCTTGGTTAGCGGTGTGGTTGGTGCTTGTTCCACACAGTTAAGGACTTGGGACATGAATCCTTGTGGGAGCTGGTGTTTGGATGGATTGAAGAGGAGGAGGTGAAGACAGGAGGGCAAGGACATTTACATTTGGAAAGGGATGTGATAGAAAAGTAGAAAAGCGTTGAGAGTTTCTCACGTTGAGTCATTTGAAATCTGGTGTACGTGGTATCAGCCTTGACTTGCAGCAAAGGCTAGAGGAAGAGAATAACGTTTTATTCTCAGCATTACCAATGCTCCAAGAGAAACCCGGAAACACCCGGATGTGCAGGAAAGTGGCTCTTTGCTGGGATGTGTTGGGTAAACCTACCAGTGTCTGTGTCCTCAAGTCTCCATCTCCCATGGTGGGTAGAAAGCTGCAATAAGGGGTAGAGGAAATTAAAAAAAGGAATAAGGATAAATAGCAGTGACAGGAAAGGAAAACAGATTCCAGGAAAAGGGACTTGGAACATGTCCTTCTGGAATGAGGATGAGGATGAAGAGTAAAAGTGCTATAAAGGGGAAAGAAGGAAGAAAGTGGGATGATATATAAATGATAAGTGGACAGAGAGGTGGGAAAGGAAGGGGTTCTAGGCAGAAACCTGAAAACTATAATGATGATATTGACCACGTTAAACTGTCCATCAGGTAGATAGCCCTAAGCTGGTCTCTAGGTCTGGGACACTACAAAGGCAGTCAGCATTTTGACAGAAACACTTAAGTAGGGAAAATGAATCAAGTTCTGGGGGAAAAAAAAACATTGGGTTCAAGGTCTCATTTTCATCTCTGCCACTGACCAAATACATGAAGCTTGCCTTGCCCATGTCACACGACTGTTGGCAGGAACACATAAGAGAATATAGAGAAAAAGGTACTTCAAAACAAGGTACTTTATCAATATAACTAGTACTATTTTCAAAGTAGCTATTTTTACACACATGTAAGTCATTTCCCCAAATATAAAGAACTTGTATTCCTTGATTTTTTCTTTTTTTTTGCAATTCCACCACCTTTCCCCAAACATGACAGTTTTCTCCTTGTCAGGTTGAACATCTGCATATGACAGCTGCTAGCAGAGTCCAGACACCTTCGGGCTGTCACCTCCAGGTCCCAGTGCATCAAGATGAATGACCCAAGAGTCCTCTGCTCACAGCTGCCTTTGAAGCACCAACCACTTCTCCCAGGACACTGTGTGTGAAGGTTGGAAGAGCCGCCATAGAAAAGATAATTCCATTTGTTGTAGCATTTCTAGAGCATGGGACTAGGACCCACAGGTCAAAATAACATGGAGGAAATATTTAGCTCCACACAAATGGAGCTCTGACTGTTGAAATTTTCCAAACCTGGACAAGTTCTCTCTGCAGCTGATGAGCCCCATCTCAGGAGCCCCATCACTTGGAGTCTACACAACTGTATAGCTTGAGCTTAGTGTTCACAGCATTATCAAAGATTCAGAATAACTAAAGTACAACCAATGAATCACCGAAGCGTACTTAGTAAAAATGTATTGCACACACACCAAAAAGACAGTTTGCAATCTGGGAGCACTTACGTGAGAACATAAAATAAGACTCATGGGTGTACTGTTTTAAAACAACTTAAATGATGAGAAAACAATGACGGCTTATTCTTCACAATGATTGATTACAACATTACAGTTTTCTGTGGCTCCCTCATATCAACCTTGGGAAACAGTTCAAGTTTTACTTATCATTTCCAGATGTACAAGCAAGAAACAATCCAGGTCAAGTTAGCTTTGCAAAACAATCTCAGTTAAGCTTTGCCTGCATGACTGCACTGGTTCTATCTGCTTAGTGAAACTTCAAGGCTGGTCTCCATCTGTCCTTCATTGTAACAATTACCTGTTTTGGTCATTCAATTAGCAGGCTGAGAGTATGACCAACTATTACAGCGTTTTTCTCAGTTACCACTGTTGATGCAATCAGACCGAAGATTCATGTATTTGCTGTTTCTATTAGTTGAGTCATCAGGCTGGAGGGCCGGCCGTGCAGTCACCATCTTCATCATTCATGTGGTTATTGTTGGTTTCATCTAGTCGTCTGATCCTGATGGATACCATTTGCATGTGAGTAGCTGCCGACAGGCATTTAATAGCTTTGAGAGTATAGAGCACTGTATGATGACTATAAAGAGAATACATAATAGCCAAGGATTGAACAATTCCCCAGAACAGAGATTCCCAGGAGCCAAGATTTAACCAATCAAATAAATCAAGTGGGTTATAATCAGATTCAGGTCTTACCTTTCTAAGTTAATTTACAAATTGCTTTTCGAGTTCTTTACATAGGCACAACATGATGTATTAGTGAACACATACACTCAAGATTACATAGGACAGGATGAATATCAGGGTGGTTCTTTTCAGGAGGCAGTGTTGCAAGTGGGCTTTCACTGAAATTAGGCCTTTTTATGATGTAATCAATCAGGTTATTTAATGAGAGGCATTTCTATGAAACAAAAGAAAACCGAAGGTTAATAGTTTGAGCAAATTATAAATTCAGTTTTTCTAAGTGAGGAGAGCAAACCAGTTGAGATTTTTACATGTTGGATTCTAGGGCAAGCAGTGGGTATCATACAGAATTCCCTGGGTAGGTATGTGAATGTCTCTGGCAATCTTTCTGAGTGGCCACATGACAACCATCATTAAGGTCTCCCTTATGTATGCTGTTGTGACACCTCTGAGGAGTATATCAAGGGGTCCAGCTTTAGCTTGCTTGACTTTGGGAAGAGGGCAGTTTTAGTTGCCTTGTAATTCCAAACCAAACTACTGGGACAAAATTGGAAATGTTAACTTATAGAGTTCTAGTCACATGTTGGAGAAAATTAGAAGAATTTAGGACTCAGTCCAGTTGACAAGTAGAAAAAAAGTATTTAAAGGCAATGAACGGTACTAGAATCTGATATCTATAAAGGCGTATTACAGAAATATAATCTTTCCTTCATAATCATTTCCATTTCCATCAAAGAAAAGCATAGCAAGAGTAATCTGTCTGCAAGTTAAGTCTAATTTAAATAAACTTGTCTTGAAAATTTATATAAATATAGCAAGAACAGTGATTGACCACATAGGCACTTTTAAATCTGGAAAACAAAGCATTAAAGAATGAGCAATGCTTTAAATGAAATCATAAAAATTACAATCATCAGTCTCCTATAATTAATTTTTGTTGATCTTGATCTTTTGTTAGTAGTTTTATGAATTTGTCAGTTTTCCATCAAAGTTTTAGAAATTCTTACCCAACTCAATGTTACGATCTTAAAGTTATCATAAACCTTCATTCTAAAGTACTCATAAGAGTCTTTTCCATAAATTTATCTGAAGATGAAATATATTTATAAAATTATCAAGAGTAAGACAATAATCATCTATCTGTAAATGACAAAGAAACTTAAAGTGGTAATAGTAAGATCAGATGAGAATTCATTATAATGCAACAATAGGGGAAATGAGTTATTTCTGTGATATATGTTTTTAAGACAATCATTGCAGTTATGAATGATAACATTGTATGAGGACATATCAGATTCCCAGGAACTTCATATAATTTCTGGGGAATTTATATTAATAACTTCCATATAAATATTTCCTAAAGAAAGTTTAGCATTATTTCTTATTTGATGTTTTCCATGAAATTTCACATATAGTAAAAGGTACATAGTTGTAAACAAACAAACAATCTAAAACCTTAGCTTTTCTAATAGAGAAGGCTCAGTTTCTCTTTTTTTTAAATTTTTTAAACATTTTTATTTATTATTGAGAGAGAGAGACAGAGCATGAACAGGACAGGGGCAGAGAGAGGAGGAGACACAGAGTCAAAAGGAGACTCCAGGCTCTGAGCGGTCAGCACAGAGCCCGACACGGGGCTTGAACCCACAAACTGAGAGATCATGACCTGAGCTGAAGTTGGATGCTTAACTAACTGAGCCACCCAGCTGCCCTGAGAAGACTCAGTTTCTTAAGCAATCAAAGACCTGACAAAGGCAAAACACAGAATCTTTGTGTTCTAAGCAGATTACATAAAAACATTAAAGATAAAGAAAAACTTTGGGGCACCTTGCTGGCTCAGTCGGTTAAGTATCGATTTCAGCTCCAGTCGTGATGTCACAGGTGGTGAGTTCAAACCCCGCATTGGTCTCTCTGCTGTCATCGTGGAACCTGGAGCTTGCTTTGGATTCTGTGTATCCTGCTGTCTCTACCCCTCCCACGGTTGTACTCTTTCTCTCTTTCACTCTCTCTCACAAAAAGAAATAAACATTAAAAAAATTTTAAAGTAAAAGAAAAACCTTTGTTTACAATTTCTTATTAAGAGAGGACTAATAGCCTAAGAAAACTTTGTCCTTTTAATAGGGAGAATAAAATTCTAACTTTGCACCAGTGTAATTTTGATATTAAATTTTTCCCTTGTTTTAATTTAAGTAAATCCATTCTAATTTTAGTCAGTTTGCCCCATATAGAATTCCTTTCTTAAGATTTCTTTTCCACAAACCATCTACAACTTTCTATATCCATTTAGGTTTTGTTCTATCTTTTTCCTTTCTTATTCTGAAACAATCATTTTACTTTAAGACACACTTTATTTTTCTCCCTTATCAAAAATTCATTTTCATTTCTCATACTTTCTTTTATAGAAAACACACATTCTCCTTTTTTATATACAGTTTTTTTCTGTTCTTTTCTATTATTATTTCTAGTAGTTTTGTAATAAAAAAACCTCTTTTTTGCTGACAATCTCAAATTTATTAATTCAGATGTTATCTTCTCAATTTCAAAAACTTATAAACCTTTTCTGGAAAAGAAATGATGTATATCATAGAGGATAGAATAATTGCCTCTGCATCAGATTAAATGGATACAAACTCCTTCCACATGATATAATTAAAATAAACCATGTACCTTTTGGAAATTACAGTATGAGATTCATTCATGGTTATAGGTTTATCCTGACATGGTTTTGCTAGGCTGGGACTGATATAACAGGCAGAGGCAACAGGATCCCTATATTTTTGCTAAAGAAGTTTGCTCTATGTTGAGTAGGCAGAATAAAGATTTGAAAGATGGGACAACATCTTCTAAACTGATGGCACAGCTATAAATATCTGGGAAGCTGCCGCCAGAAATTTCTAGTCTTGCAGGTAGCTACAAGAAATGGGGGAAGTTCTTTTAAAGAAAGAAGGCTGCCTGGATGCAAATCTGAAAAGACAAGGCAAAAAAAATACGAACCTATTAAAGAGTGATTATACACTGGCCTTGAGGAGTTATCACTGCGTTTATATAGGACAGAAACGGTGGTTATTCTTCTATTGGCCTTTTCAGCTGATCACAAAGACCTTTTTGTCACTCAATTTACTGTTGTATAAGAGCACTAGCTTTTAAATGTGTTAGATCATTCAGGGTGCCGGGTGGCTCGGTATGTTAAGTGACCAAATCATTTAAAAAGTTTTTTAATGTTTATTTCTTTTTGAGAGAGAGAGAGAGAGAGAGCAGGAGAGGTGCGGAGAGAGAGGGAGACACAAAATCTGAAGCAGGCTCCAGGCTCTGAGCTGTCAGCACAGAGCTCATTGTGGGGGCTCAAACTCATGAGCCAAGAGATCATGACCTGGGCAGAAGTCCGATGTTTAACAGGCGAAGCCACCCAGGCACTCCTTGAGTGACCAGCTCTTGATCTCAGCTGGGGTCATGATCTTTCAGTTTGTGAATCTGAGTCTCACATCAAGGTCTGCACTGACATTGTGGAGCATGCTTGGGAGACTCTGTCTCCCTCTGTTTCTGCCCCTACCTTGCTCACGTGTTCACTCGCATTCTCTCAAAATAAATGAACATTAAAAATACTTTATTAAAAAAGAACTGTATAATAAATCAATGTATTCTAAAATAAAATAGAAGACATATTATATGTACATGGGTATATACATAATACATAGATTTTCTATTAAATATTTGCTAATCATAACTCATCGATTGAAAAACAAGAAGTTACAGTAAATCCATTCACATTAACAGGAAATTTTCATGGTAGCTCCACTTTTTCTTACCTTCCAAAGGGATTCCTGCTGCTTCGCCTGCATTCTTCCAGCCTAGCTGCACACAGTTTGTGCAGAGTTAATTTATGCTTATTACTTTAAATGTTCTGACATATATTCTTCAGCTTTTTTTGTATATTCAGCTCTCCTTTCAACTTTAAAAAAATTATTTGTAATCTTGGCTTTCCAGTGAAAACCAGGAAATAGGCAATTGTGAGTTATCACATATTAACACACTATAGATAGCAAACTTAATAAACACATTTCAAACTTTTAGAAGTAAATTTGATCCTTTGACCAACATGAATTTGTACTGTGTGAGCCCACTTATATGCAGATTTTTTGAAAAAATACAGCACAGTGCTGTAAATGCATTTTTAAATGATTTTCTCAATAATATTTTTCTCTAGCTTACTTTAAGATTACAGCTCAAAGAATAAGAAAGAACTGAGGGGACGGCAACATGGCGGAGGAGTAGGGGGCTCCAGTATTTCGCTTGCCCTTTAAAGGGGGACGACTGAAACCATTGTCTCTCTCTCAACTCCAAAAATCGGGGGGAAAAGGTGCTAGAGCTGACAAGAAACTAAGGCGAAAACAGACACGGCCCAACTGAACTTTTTCCTTTCCAGGGCAACTTCAAGAAACAACCCATAACACATCCAGCCAAAATGACGAGACGGAAGAATTCTCCTCAAAAGAGTCTACAAGAAGCAGTGACAGCTCAAGAATTAATGAAAAGAGATATAAGCAACATAACAGAACTTGAATATAGAATGTTAATCATAAAACTAATTGCTGGCCTTGAAAAAAGCTTAGATGAATGCAAGGGGTCCCACGAGGCAAAGTTCAAAGACCTTAAAAACGGTCAGGAAGAATTAAAGAAGACATTGGAAGAAATACAGGGGAAACTGGAAGCAGCCACAGCACGGATTGAAGAGGTAGAGGAAAGAGTTAGTGCACTAGAAGACAAAATCATTGAAAAAGAGGAAGCAGATAACAAGAGAGAGAAGCTGATCCAGGAACAGGAAAGGAGAATTCGAGAGATGAGCGATGCACTGAAAAGAAACAATATCCGTATCATAGGAGTTCCAGAGGAAGAAGAGAGAGAGAAAGGAGTCGAAGGGGTTCTGGAACAAATCATTGCTGAGAACTTCCTCAACATGAGAAAGGAAACGGGCATGGAAATCCAAGAGGCACAGAGAACTCCCCTCAGACGTAACTTGAATAGACCTTCTGCACGGCACATCATAGTGAAGCTGGCAAAATACAAAGATAGGGAGAGAATCCTGAAAGCAGCTAGGGACAAAAGAACCCTAACATACAAAGGGAGACCTATAAGGGTAGTAGCAGACTTATCTACGGAAACTTGGCAAGCCAGAAAGGAATGGCAGGACATCTTCAATGTGATGAGCAAGAAGGACATGCAACCAAGAATTCTGTATCCGGCTAGCCAGTCATTCAGAATAGAAGGAGAGATCAAGGTTTTTCCCAACAAACAAAAACTGAAAGAATTTATCACAAATAAGCCAGCACTGCAAGAGATCCTGAGGGGCATTCTATGAAAACAAGGAGGCAAAGAACACAAACTACCAGACACAGCCTTACAAACATGAAACTTACAGATAATACAGTGACTGTAAGCCCATATTTTTCAATATTAACACCGAATGTAAATGGACTAAATGCGCCAATCAAAAGACACAGGATAACAGAATGGATTAAAAAACAAGACCCATCTATTTGCTGTCTTCAAGAAGCTCATCTTAAACCTGAAGACACCTTCAGATTGAAAGTGAGGGGATGGAGAACTATCTACCATGCTACTGGAAGTCAGAAGAAAGCCGGAGTAGCCACACTTATATCAGACAAATTAGACTTTAAAATGAACGATGTAATAAGAGACGAGGAAGGACATTATATAATAGTCTCAGGGACCATCCAGCAGGAAGAGCTAACAATTGTAAATATCTACGCACCGAATTCAGGGGCACCCAAATTTGTAAAACAACTAATTACAAACATTAGCAACCTCATCGATAAAAATGTCCTAATAGTAGGGGATCTCAACACTCCACTCTCAGCATTGGATAGATCCACAAAACAGAAAATCTCCGCAGAAACGATAGCCCTGAATACACATTAGGACAGATGGGCCTCACAGACATCTTTAGGGTCCTTCATCCAGAAGCAAAGGAATTTACGTTCTTCTCATCTGCACACGGTACATTTTCCAAGATAGACCACATTCTGGGGCACAGGGAAGCTCTGAATAAATATAAAAGAATTGAGATCATACCGTGTACAGTGTCAGACCACAATGCTTTGAAACTTGAAATCAACCACAGGAGAAAGCCTGGAAAATATCCAAGAACATGGCGGCTAAGAAATAACCTACTAAAAGATGACTGGGTCAACCAAGCCATCAGAGAAGAAATTAAAAAATACATGGAAACAAATGAAAATGAAAATACAACAATCCAAACGCTCTGGGATGCAGCAAAGGCAGTCCTGAGAGGGAAATATATTGCAATCCAGGCCCATCTCAAGAAACAAGAAAAATCAATAACACAAATTCTAACAGCACGCCTAAAGGAACTAGAAGCAGATCAACTAAAACAACCCAAGCCCAGCAGAAAGAGAGAAATAACAAAGATCAGAGCTCAAATTAACCATATGGAGACAGAAAAGGTAGTGGAACAGATCAATGAAACCAAAAGCTGGTTCTTTGAAAAAATAAACAAAATAGACAAACCTCTAGCCAGGCTTCTCAAAAAGAAGAGAGAGAGAACTCAAATAAATAAAATCGTGAATGAAAAGGGAGAAATTACAACCAATCCCTCAGAGATACAAGCAATCATCAGAGAATACTATGAAAAATTATATGCCACCAAACTTGGCAATCTGGAAGAAATGGACAGCTTCCTAAATAGCCACACGCTACCAAAACTCAAACGGGAAGAAATAGAAAATTTGAACAGACCCATAACTAGTGAAGAAATAGAATCCGTTATTAAAAACCTCCCAGCAAATAAAAGCCCTGGACCAGATGGCTTTCCTGCGGAATTTTACCAGACATTTAAAACAGAGTTAATACCTATCCTCCTCAAGCTGTTCCAAAAATTTGAAAAGGAAGGAAAACTCCCGGACTCATTCTATGAAGCCAGCATCACTTTGATTCCCAAACCAGATAGAGACCCAGCAAAGAAAGAAAATTACAGGCCAATATCCCTGATGAATATGGATGCAAAAATTCTCAACAAGATACTAGCAAATCGAATCCAACAGCATATAAAGAGAATTATCCACCATGATCAAGTAGGATTCATCCCTGGGTTGCAGGGCTGGTTCAATATTCGCAAATCAATCAACGTGATACATCACATCAACAAAAGAAAAGATAAGAACCATATGATCCTGTCAATAGATGCAGAAAAAGCATTTGACAAAATACAGCATCCTTTCTTAATAAAAACTCTCGAGAAAGTCGGGATAGAAGGAACATACTTAAACATCATAAAAGCCATATATGAAAAGCCCACAGCTAATATCATCCTCAATGGGGAAAAATTGAAAGCCTTCCCCCTGAGATCAGGAACACGACAGGGGTGTCCACTCTCACCACTGCTATTTAACATAGTGCTGGAAGTCTTAGCATCAGCAATCAGACAACAAAACAAAATAAAAGGCATCAAGATTGGCAAGGAGGAAGTCAAACTTTCACTTTTTGCAGATGACATGATACTTTACATGGAAAACCCGACGGAATCCACCAAAAGCCTACTAGAACTGATTCATGATTTCAGCAAAGTTGCAGGATACAAAATCAATGTACAGAAATCGGTGGCATTTCTATACACCAACAATGAAGCAGCAGAAAGAGAAATAAAGAAGCTAATCCCTTTCACAATTGCACCAAAAACCATAAAATACTTAGGAATAAACCTAACCAAAGATGTGAAAGACCTCTACACTGAAAACTATAAAAAACTTATGAAGGAAATTGAGGACACAAGGAAATGGAAAAACATCCCATGCTCATGGATTGGAAGAATAAATATCGTCAAAATGGCAATACTACCCAAAGCAATCTACACATTCAATGCAATCCCAATCAAAATTGCACCAGCATTCTTCTCAAAGCTAGAGCAAACAATCCTAAAATTTGTATGGAACCACAAAAGACCTCGAATAGCCAAAATAATACTGAAGAATAAAACCAAGGCGGGAGGCATCACAATCCCAGACTTTAACCTCTACTACAAAGCGGTGGTCATCAAGACTGTATGGTATTGGCACAAAAACAGACGCATAGACCAATGGAATAGAATAGAAAACTCAGAAATGGACCCGCAAGTATATGGACAAATAATCTTTGACAAAGCGGGAAAATGTATCCAATGGAAAAAAGACAGCCTTTTTAACAAATGGTGCTGGGAGAATTGGACAGCAACATGCAAAAGAATGAAACTAGACCACTTTCTTACACCACTCACAAAAATAAATTCTAAATGGATAAAAGATCTGAATGTGAGACAGGAAACCGTCAAAATCCTAGAGGAGAAAACAGGAAAAAGCCTCTTTGACCTAAGATGCACAAATTTCTTACTCGACACGTCTCCAAAGGCAAGAGAATTAAAAGCAAAGATGAACTATTGGGACCTCATCAAGATAAAAAGCTTCTGCACGGCAAAAGAAACAACCAACAAAACGAATAGGCAACCAACGGAATGGGAAAAGATCATCGCAAATGACATATCGGATAAAGGACTAATATCTAAAATTTATAAAGAACTTACCAAACTCCAAACCCGAAAAACAAACAACCCAGTGAAGAAATGGGCGGAAGATATGAATAGACAGTTCTCCAAAGGGGACATTCAGATGGCCAACAGACACATGAAACGATGCTCAATGTCACTCATCATCAGGGAAATACAAATCAAAACTACACTGAGATACCACCTCACACCAGTCAGAGTGGCTAAAATGAACAAATCAGGAAACTATAGATGCTGGCGAGGATGTGGAGAAGTAGGCACCCTCCTACACTGTTGGTGGGAAAGCAAACTGGTGCAGCCACTCTGGAAAACGGTGTGGAGGTTCCTCAAAAAAATGAAAATAGAGCTACCCTATGACCCAGCAATAGCCCTGCTAGGAATCTACCCAAGAGACACAGGAATGCTGATGCATAGGAGCACGTGTACCCCAATGTTCATAGCAGCACTTTCGACAATAGCCAAATCATGGAAAGAGACCAAGTGCCCATCAACTGACGAATGGATAAAGAAGTTATGGTACTTATATACAATGGACTACTACGTGGCAATGAGAAAAAATGAAATCTGTCCATGTGTAGCAACATGGATGGAACTGGAGGGTATTATGTTAAGTGAAATAAGTCAGTCAGAAAAAGACAGATACCATATGTTTCCACGAATAGGTGGACTTTGTGAAACTAAGCAAAAACCAGGGGGAGGGGAAGAGGGGAAAGAAAAAAAAGACACAGAGAGGGAGGGAGATAAAACATAAGAGACTCTCAAAGACTAAGAAAAAACTGAGGGTAAGGGGGATGAGGGAGGGGGGAGAGGGGGTGATGGGCATTAAAAAGGGCACATGTTGGGATGAACACTGGTGTTATATGTAAACCAATTTGAAAATAAACTATTATAACAAAAAAAAAAAAGAAAGAAAGAACTGAGGGGAGAGATGGGTGTGGGAGGGGGGAGAGTGGGTGATGGGCCCAGAGGAGGGCACTCGTTGGATTGAGCACTGGGTGTTGTATAGAAACCAATTTGACAATAAATTATTTTTAAAAAAATAAATAAAATAAAATATAAAACAAACAAAAAAAGATAACAGCATATAATACATAAAATATACAATATATGTGTCGATTATGTTATTGGTAAGGCTTCTTGTCAATAGTACTCTATGAGTAGTTAAGTTTTGGGGAGTCAAGAGTTGTTAAGCTGAATTTCAGCTGTGCAGGGATCAAAGGCCAACTGTATAATCTTCCTCATAATACATCTTTTCAATGTGGCATAAGATACATTTATTTTAGACTTGAATATGTTTTGCCTCTGTAAAAATTTAAAAGAACAAAGTAGATACGCTTAACATTTAATGTTTAGCTTATTTGGAAATGATTTAGATATTAAACAAATATCCATTATTTAACTTAATATAAACTCTGATCTTATTTATCTTTATTTAAATCACTTGCTTCTAAAAATTATGCTTGGATTAGATGATGAAACCATCATCTTAAGTTACTTTTCTTGTCAAGTTTTGAAGACGTGACTGCTTTCATTAAAACAATAAACTTAAATTATCTTTTATATATCAAAGATGATGCCATATCACGTGAACTGAAAAACATTTGGATTATTTTATATGTTTCTGAAGTATACTTAATTTATATAAATGCTTAATTTTATTTAAGCCAATTAGAGTTCTTTACAAATTAATTTTGTCAATACTGTCCAGAGGTAGAAAATATCACATATCTATAACACATCTCTCAGAGAGAGAAGGAGAGAGGGAGGGTGATAACATAGAGGTAGACACAAAGTTCTTATAAATTTTATTTTTGAACTTTTAGCCATGTGTCAGGTACAAAAATTGAAAGAATAATTGGATCTAAACTGTGTTTCTGGTAGAGGAGATAAATTAAAATTCCAGGCTCAGATGCTCAGATGGCCAAACTTTTTACTAAAGATTGTACTTTTTATTAGTATGGTATATTAATCTTTTTAGAACTGTTTTTGAGGTCATTTTGTCTTTTAGAATCTTCTGTATTGTATAACAATCAAAATAATGAATTTGATTGTCTCCTGGAAATTTGGGATCCTCTCTTTTAAGGGTGCCCTTAAGGGTGAACTTACTTAAAACAAAGCCTCTCCAGGATGGCCATTGCAATTCCAAATTATAAGTAAGCTTATCTATTTCTCCAGGAAGGCACCACATCATTTACTAAGGAAGAGGTATAATCCAAGTTGCCTTCAGATTCCCTAAAATGTTTTAAACTATGAGGGACACTTCTTTTCCAATCATTGTTTTAAAACACTGGGAATCATTGTTTCCCCCCCGCTTGCACAGGAAAACAAAAACTGAAACCAGATGCAAAACAGAAACAGAAAGCAAATATGCACAATACAGTAGGAAAGTTGAGAATGCAGAAAGCATAGCTCAGATCTAGGAGAGACCTACCCTCAGCCTCCAGGGTTGACAAGAAAGCAGTACGTTCAATGGGTCCTGTGGGTACTAACACCGGTTTGCTCCTCAGCCTTCAGTCTTCTTTGGATCCTACTTCTGACACCATGAAATGTCAAAGGTTAAAAATAGCCAAAGTAAAACTAATGAATCACTGAAGTAGCAATTAGTAAAGTTTATTGTGCAATATACTTTATTGCCCCACAATATTGTGGGATATATTGCCGTAAGGCAGCTAATAGAATGACAAAGCAGTGACTGTTAATTCTTCACAGTGATTGGTTACAATATTACAGTTTTCTGTGGCTCTCTCCTGTCGACCTTCAGCAATAGTTTAAGTTTTACTTATCATTTCCAGATGCACAAGCAAGAAATGATCCAGGTCTGTTTAGCTTTTTGAAGTAATCTCAATTAAGCTTAACCTGCATGACTAAGCTTAACCTGGTTTTCTCTGCTCATGGAAACTTCAGACTCAGGATCTCCATCCTTGATTTTCACAGCATCAACAATAAAAGTTGATGGCAGGGTTAAATGTTGGGGTGTTGGAAAAGAAAATTTATGTACTTTCACCAATACTGTAATTTTTGTTTTGTTTTGTTTTGTTTTGTTTTGTTTTGTTGTCTGTAGAAGAAAGAAGACCAATGCCAGCACTTCAAGTCTGGGTGATAGAACCTCTGATTAAGAACATTAAGAGTAGGACCAAGACAGTAGTGGGTAGGAAGGAATAAAGAACTATATTTGACTCCCTGCCTATCGCTTATCATCTGTGAGGCAATGAGGAGGACGTTTTGCCATATTGACTCTTGTTTTTTCTTAACATGGTGTTTAAACAGCTTAACTCACAGTATTATTATATAGCTCAATCAAAGTTATGCTTGTAAAAGTCCTAAGTAAATAGTGCAAAAGCTAACTGAATGTCACTTACCACTCAGCATTCCTGGGATACATAATATAAATGCTGCATACTAACTTAAAAAGATCTCCTGGTTAATTATTGGTATTCCCAAGAGAGGTGGAAATCATTCAGTACTGTTCCCTTCCTCTGCAAAGGTAAATTCACAATACTTCTCTTAAATATTCCACGTAAAATTATATATTTATTTTGGTTTTTCAATTGAAAATTACATTACAGAAGATTTTTATCTTTATGAGTCCCCATAGTTCATTTTTGCTTTTGCTTCCCCTACCTCCAGAGACGTATCTAGTAGGAAGTTGCTACGGCTGATGTCAGAGGTTGCCGCCTATGTTCTCCTCTAGGATTTTGATAGTTTCCTGCCTCACATTTAGGTCTTTCATCCATTTTGAATTTATTTTTGTGTATGGTGTGAGAAAATGGTCAGAGTTGGTGAAAGAAACAATCAACAAAACTAAAAGGCAACCTTCAGAATGGGAGAATATATTTGCAAATGACACATCTGATAAAGAATTAGTAACCAAATCTATAAAGAACTTATCAAACTCAACACTCAAAAAACAAATAATTCGGTTAAGAAATGAACAGAAGACATGAATAAACATTTTTTTCAAAGAAGATATATAGATGGCTAACAGACACATGAAAAGATGCTTAACATCACTAATTATTAGGGAAATACAAATCAAAACTACAATGAGAGATCGCTTCACACCTGTCAGAATGACTAAATTAGCAAAATAGGAAACAGATGTTGGCGAGGAAGAGAAAAGGGAACCCTCTCACACTGTAGGTGGGAATACAAACTGGTGCAGTCACTCTGGGAAAAAAAGTCTGGTGATTCCTCAAAAAGTTAAAAATAGAACTACCATGTGATCCAGCAATTACATTACTAGGTATTTACCCAAAGGATACACAAATACCGATTGAAAGGGATACATGCACCCCGGTGTTTATTGCACCATTATCAACAATAGCCAGATTATGAGAAGAGCCCAAACATTTGTTGACTAATAAATGGATAAAGACGATTTGGTATATATGTAAAAGAGAATGGTACTCAGCCATCAAAAAAGAATGAAATCTTACCATTTGCAAGGACAGGGAGCTGAAGTGTAATATGTTAACTGAAAAAAAGTCAGTCAGAGAAAGACAAATACCATATAATTTCACTCATATGTGGAATTTAAGAAATAAAACAGATGAGCATAGAGAGGAAAAAGAGAGAGGGGAAAACCATAAAACAGACTTTTAACTATAGAGAACCAACTGAAGATTGCTGGAGGGGAGGTGGGGGGAAGATGGGTTAAATGGGTGAAGGGTATTAAGGAGGGTCCTTGTGAAGAGCACTTGGTGTCATCTGGAAGACAAAATTCTACTTCGGAAAGTAATATTACACTATACGTTAACTAACTCGAATATAAATTAAAAAAAACAACAAACAAAAGAAAATTACATTACATTAATTGAATGTATGTTAATACAATTCACCACTGATTTTATTCATATTTTCTCAGTGTAACTTTTATTTGTATGTCTTTGTGTTTGTGTGCATTTAGTTCTTTGCAAATTTATCATCAATACTAATTTGTGTGTCCATCAGCAAAGTTAAGATACTGCAGTCGCATCTACCACCACCAAAAGATCCCTCCTGTTGACATTTTATAACCACATCTACTTCCCCAACCAACATTCACATATTGCCCCATCCCTAACTCCACATATATGTCCACTATTCTAAAATTTTGACACTGCAGAGTCTGACTTGGGGCTCAATCTCACAAATCATGAGATCATGACCTAAGCTGAAATCAAGAGTTGGATACTTAACTGATTGAGCCATCCAGCACTCCTGCCCTTTTATAATATAAGCATTTAGTACTATAAATCTCCCTTTCAGCAATTCTTTAGCTGAATCCCACATATATTGATATGTTGCACTTTTATTTCCGATAAGTTATATGTAATTTTTTATTTCATTTGAGACTTCCTTTCTATTCCATGGATTCTTTGGAAATAATTTCCATATATTTAAATACATTCTATATTCTTGTGAGATATATTCTTTTAATTTGATTCCATTTTGGTCAAATAACATTTTATATTGATATAGAAGAGATATTATACATGACTTCAATTAATTTACTTTTTTTCAGGTTTGTTTTATGGCCCAAAGTATACTTTATCTTGATAGATATTCCATTCTCACTTGCAAATATATATATTTTATATATGTCAATTAGGTCTTGTTGAGTGATTGTGTTATTTCAGTATTTAATATCTTTGCTTATTTTATGTCAGGTAATTCTGAGTTTCTGACACTGAGTTGTTAATGTCTCCAATTACAATTATGGAATTATTTATTTCATTTATAAAACTATATCAGTTCTTTCTTCTTTCATTTTGATGCTCTGTTGTTTGGTGCATACACATTTAGGATCACTAGTCTTCCTGGTGGATTGATCTTTTTATTATTATGTAATATCCTTCTTTTTGACACTAACAATTATTTTTGTGCTTAAACGGGTATTTTTTTAAGTTTATTTATTTATTTTGGGAGAGAGAGAAAGACAGCATGAGCAAGGGAGTGGCACCGTGAGATCATGACTTGAGCCAAAGTCAAGAGTCAGAAACTTAACTGACTGAGCCACCAAGTGCCCCCAAGTCAGATATATTTTTTTTAGTGTTTATTCATTTTTGAGAGAGAGAGAGAGAGAAAAAAGAAGGAGAAGGAGAAGGAAAGAGAAGGAGAAGGAGGAGGAGGGGGAGGAGGGGAAAAGGGAGGAGAAGAAGAAGGAGAAGAAGAAGAATTGGTGGGGGGGAAGAGAGAGAGGGAGACACAGAATCTGAAGCAGGCTCCAGGCTCTGAGCTGTCAGCACAGAGCCCGACACCGGGCTCAAACTCATCAACTGTGAGATCATGGCCTGAGCCAAAATTGATGCTCAACCGACTGAGCACCCAGGTGCCCACAAAATCAGATATTATTACTTCTCCTCATACTTTTATTGACTTACAACTATACCTTTTCCCAACGTTTTTCTTTTTTAGGGTCTATTCAGTTTAATTTGAAGTGAGTTCCTTGTAAACAGGAGCTGTTTGGATTGTGTGTGTATATAGCTGGATTGTGTGTATATTTTAACCCACTCTGCCAATCTCTGGCTTTTATAAACTTGAGATATAATTCACATACCACGAAATTAACCCCCTTAAAATAAATAATCCGTGTTTTTGTAAGTTCAGGAGGTTTTGCACCCATCACCACGGCATAATTCCAAAACACTGTCCAATTTTAAGTTTATATTTCTCAAAAGAAATTTCACACCCATTAAACAGTCTCTCCTCCTTTGGCCTTCTCCGAGTCACTGACAAACAGTAATCTCTCTCTATGAATCTGGTTATTTTAGAAATGTCATGCTCAAACTACTCTCTGGAGTATTCATATATGCATAAATAGAATGATGCAATATGTTGTCTTTTATCATTATAAAATGACCTTGCACATCTTCAGTCACAATTTCATTTTAGAGTCTATTTTTTTTCCTGTTATTAGCTTCTCCAACTTTTTTTTTAGGTACTAATTTCATGGTATATATTTTTACATTGGTTTACTTTCAGTTTCCTTGAATTTTGAAATATACTCTTGTTGACAGCATATAGTTGGATCCTGTTTTTTTTTAATTCATACTATCAATCTTTTTTTTTTAAACGTTTTATTTATTTTGAGAGCCAGAGAGACAGAGCACGAGTGGGGGAGGGGCAGAGAGAGAGAGAGGGAGACACAATCTGAAGCAGGCTCCAGGCTCTGAGCGGTCAGCACAGAGGCCGATGCAGGGCTCGAACCCACAGACCGTGAGATCATGACCTGAGCTGAAGTCGGATGCTTTAACCGACTGAGCCACCCAGACACCCCTCAATCTTTTTTTTAAATTGAAATGCTTAATCCATTTATGCTAATGTAATTCCTGACGAAACAGGTTTTTATGCCTGTAATTTTGCTATTCGTGTTCTATATGTCTTATGTAGGATTTGTTCCTCTATTCCCCGATTACTGCTTTTTGGATTAAGTAGGTGTTTAGTGTAAAATTTTAATTCCTTTGTTGCTTACTTAACTATATTTTTTGAGTTATAATCAGAATGGTTACCCTGGGGATTGCAATTAATATCTTAATTTTCCAACATCTAGTACATATTAGTACCAATAATTTCAATAGTAAACAAAAATTTCCTATATAGTTCCTCTATAGTTTCATTCCTTCTCTTCAATTTTTAGCTGAGACTGTCTTCTGCATGCTGCTGTCCAGTTATCAGCACTATTTGCTGAAGAGACTGTCTTTTTTCCATTGGATACTCCTTAAGGCTTTATCAAAGATTAGTTGACCATACATTTGTATGTCCAATTCTGGGTTCTGTATTCTATTCCATTGGTCTACGTCTGTTTTTGTGCCAATAGCATACTGTCTTGATGATTACAGCTTTGTAGTAGACATTAACATCTGGAATTGTGATGCCTCATGCTTTGGTCTGTTTTTTCAGCATTACTTTAGCTATTCAGGGTCTTTTGTGATTCCATACAAATTGTAGGACTGTTTGTTCTAGTTCTGAGAAGAACTATTTTGATTAGGATTGCAATTTTGATTGGGATTGCATTGAATGTGTAGATTGTTTTGAGTAGTATTGACATTTTAACAATATTTGTTCTTCCAATCCATGAGCATGGAATGTTTTTCTATTTCTTTGTATCTTCTTCAATTTCTTTCATAAATTTTATGTAGTTTTAAGTATACAGATCTTTTACATCTTTGGTTAGGTTTATTCCTAGGTATTTAATGGTTATTGGTGCAATCGTAAGTGGGACTGATTTCTTGATTTCTGTTTCTGTTGCTTCATTATTGGTGTATAGAAATGCAAACAATTTCTGTACATTGGTTTTATATCTTGTGACTTGCTGAATTCATGTATCACTTCTGGCAGCTTTTTGGTGGAATCTTTCGGCTTTTCCATGTAGAGTATCATGTCATCTGAGAAAAGTGAAAGTTTGACTTCTTCTTTGCCAATTTTAATGTCTTTTATTTCATTTTGTTGTCTGATTGCTGACACTGGGACTTCCAACACTATTAAACAACAGTAGTGAGAGTGGACATCCCTGTTGTGTTTCTGATCTCAGGGGGAAAGCTCTCAGTTTTCCCCACTGAGGATGATATTAGCTATAGGCTTTTAATATATGACTTTTATGACTTTATTGAGGGTTTCTATTAAGAAACCATGCTGTATTTTGTCAAATGCTTTTTCTGCATCTATTGAAAGGATCATATGGTTCCTATCCCTTCTTCTATTAATGTGATGGATCACATTAATTGATTTGTGAATATTGAAGCAGCCCTGTAACCCAGGAATGAATCCCACTTGACCATGGTGAATAATTCTTTTAATATACTGTTGAATTCAATTTTCTGGTATCTCGTTGAGAATTTTTGCTTCCATGTTCATCAGGGATATTGGCCTGTAATTCTCCTTTTCTGTGGGGCCTCTGTCTGGTTTGGGAATTAAGGTAATGCTGGCTTGATAGAATGAGTCTGGAAGCTTTATTTCTGTTTCTACTTTTTGGAATAGCTTGAAAAGGATAGGTATTAACTCTGCTTTAAACGTCTGAATTCCTCTGAGAATTCCTCTGAGAAGCCATCTGGCCCAAGACTCTTATTTGTTGGAGAGATTTTTGATAAGTGATTCAATTTCTTTGCTTGTTATGGGTCTGTTCAAATTTTCTATTTCTTCCTGTTTCAGTTTTAGTAGTGTGTGGGTGTTTAGGAATTAGTCCATTTCTTCCAAGTTGTCCAGTTAGTTGGCGTAAATTTCTTCCTAGTATTCTCTAATAATTGCTTGTGTTTCTGTGGTGTTGGTTGTGATTTCTCCTCTTTTATTAATGATTTTATCTATTGGGTTCTCTCTGTTTTCTTTTTGGAAGCCTGGCTAGGCTGTTTATTTATTTTTTATTTTTTCAAAAAAACAACTTTTAGATTAATTGATTTGTTCTATTTTTTTTGTTGTTGTTGTTTATATATTGTTCTAATCTTTATTATTTCTCGCATTCTTCTGGCTTTGGGGTTTCTTTGCTTTTTTGCTTCTAGTTCTTTTAGGTGTAAGGTTAGGTTTTATATTTGGAATTTTTCTTGTTTCATGGGATAGGCCTGGATTGCAATGTATTATCCTCTTAGGACAGGCTTTGCTGCATCCCAAAGGGTTTGGACTGTCATGTTTTCATTTTCATTTGCTTCCATATATTTTTAAATTCCTTCTTTAATTGCCTGGTTGACTCATTCATTATTTAGTATGATGTTCTTTAACCTCCATGCATTTGGAGGCTTTCCAATTTTTTTTCATGTGGTTGATTTCAAGTTTCATAGCATCGTGATATGAAAATATGCATGGTATGATCCCAGTTCTTTTATATTTGTTGAAGACTGTTTTGTGACCCAGTAGGTGATCTAGCATGGAGAATTTTCCGTGTGCACTTGAGAAGAATGTGTATTCTGCTGCTTTTGGAAGAAAAGTTCTGAATGTACCTGTCAAAGCCATCTGGTCCATTGAATCATTCAGGGCCATTGTTTCTTTATTGATTTTTCTACCTAGATGACTTGTTTATTGCCATAAATAGAGTATGAAAGTCTCCTGAAATTTCCATATTTTATCAATAAGATTATTTATGTTTGTGATATCACAGTATTGCTATCTATATTTTATTTGTTTGTGATTAATTGATTTATATATTTGGGCACTTCAAGTCGAGGGAATAAACCTTTACAACCGTTAGCTCTTCTTGATGGATAGATACCATAATTATTATGTAACGCCTTTCTTCATCTCTCATTAGAGCCGTTAGTTTAAAATATAGTTTATCTGATATAAATATGGTATTCCAGTTTTGTCTTGCCTTCCAGTAACATGATGGATGGTTCTCCATCCCCTCATTTTCAAGCTGAAGGTATCCTCAGGTCTAAAACAAGTCTTTTGTAGATGGATCTTGTTTTTTTTACTCATCCTGATACCCTATGTCTTTTGATGGGGGCATTTAGCCCATTTACATTCAGAGTTATTATTGAAAGATATGGCTTTGGTATCATTATGTTATCTATAGGTTTCACGCTTGTGGTGATGTCTCTGATCCTTTGTAGTCTTTGCAGCATTCCACTCACAGAGTTCCCTTTAGGATCTCTTGCCGGGCTGGCTTAGTGGTCATGAACTCCTTCAGTCTTTGTTTGTCTGGGAAAGCCTTTATCTTTCCTTCTATTCTGATAGCCTTATTGGATAAAGGATTCTTGGCTGCATATTTTTCTATTCAGCACATTGAATATTTCCTGCCACTCCCTTCATGCCTGCCAAGTTTCAGTGAACAGGTCTGCTACTACCTCATGTGTCTACCCTTGTAGGTTAAGGCCTGTTTGTCCCTAGCTGCTTTCAGAATTCTCTCTTTATCTTTGTATTTTGCCCATTTCACTATGATAGGCTGTGGTGAAGACTTATTCTTTTTACATCTGAATGAAGTTTCTGTGCCTCCTGTATTTGGATGTCTGCTTCCTTCCCAGATTAGGAAAGTTCTCAGCTATAATTTATTCAAGTAAAACTGCCTCTTTCTCTT
Organism: Paguma larvata; assembly: GCA_030068075.1. NCBI lineage: Eukaryota > Metazoa > Chordata > Mammalia > Carnivora > Viverridae > Paguma > Paguma larvata. Next base: position 119,955,892 of record CM057827.1, on the reverse strand, counting down.
TTTCTTCCTCTGGAACCCCTATTATAAGAATATTATTATGTTTTACTGAATCACTTAGTTCTCTAATGCTTCCCTCGTGGTCGAGTATTTTCTTATCTCTCGTTTTCTTGGCTCATCATTTTCTATGATTTTATTTTTCTGTTTCACTTATTCTCCCCTCTGCCTCTCCCATTCTTGCTGCCACTGCATCTAGTTTATTTTGTACCTCATTTACAGTATTTCTTAATTCGTTGTGACTATTTCTTAGTTCCTTGATCTCTGCAGGAGTATATTTTCTGCTGTTTTCTATGCTTTTATTCAAGCCAAACTATTAATCTTATGACTATTATGCTAAATTCTTGATCAGATATATTGTTTATATCTGTTTTGAGAAATTCTCTAGCTGTCATTTCTTCTTAGAATTTCTTTCAGGGGGAATTCTTCCCTTTCATGATTTTGGCTAGTTTTTTGTCTTCTAAGTGTTTTAATAGCTTGTTATGTGTCCTGCACCTGCAAGCACTCCTATACTAAAAAGGGATAATACACTGTCCAGGGCCTGGCCCTTCAGGAGGTGTTTTTGGAGTATGTTGCATGCTCTTTGTTGTTGTGATGCTGATTTCTTTATCTCCCTACTTATAGTGGTGGTTTGGACCTTCCACCAGGTGTGCTTTGGTTTGTTTGTTGAAGTAACCTTGGAAAAAAATTTAAAAATGGGGGGGGGAGGTAGAAGAAACCTTATCCCATACAAAGAGAAATGACAGGGGTGTGGAAAAAGAAAAGAAAAAAAATTGACCGGGTAGAGAATCAGAGAAACTCTATAGCTTAAACCAGAGAGAGAGAGAGAGGAAAATAAAGAAGAAGGAGATACAAAAGAGGTGTGAAAAGAATATATTTTAAAATGTCTGTTTAAACAAACCAACAACAGAATAGAGAACAGAAGAAATAAGAAGAAAAGAAAGAAAAAACTTATGTATATAATAAGAATTGACCAAGAATCAAAATAAGAAAATGCAAAACCACTGGACTGATATTTGATGGTGCCTTGGAACCTGTGGCTGTGCTGCTTTGGAAGAGTGGCTGTCTGGTTCACCAGTGTCAATCTTTGTGGGATAGATAAGCAGTTACCAGGCACAGAGGGACATGGTTTGGTGTAGGCAGGTCTCACCTCCACTGTGGGTCTGCTGTTTTATTCTCTGAAGAGTTCTTGATTTATAATCATTTTCTTCCAGCACATTGAATATATCCTCTGTCCTCCAAGATTTGCAAAAGCTGTAAATCTTATCGAGGGTCTCTTCTATGTGAAAGCCACTTCTCTCTTGTTACTTTAGACAGTTTTATTTTGATATGTCTATTTGTAAATCCCTTTGAGTTTATACTCCTTGGAGTTTGTTGTGTTTCTTGGGTGTATAGATTATTTCTTCATCAAATATTCCTTCAATTATTCTTTCTCCCCCTTTCTTGCTCCCTTCTATTTCTAAGACTCTCATTATGTGATATGCTTATGATTTTACACATGTCTCTGATACTCAGTTCAATTTTATTCCGTGTTTTTTTCCTTCATAGTTCCTCAAAATGGTAACCTCGGTTGATCTATCTTTATATTTGCTAATTATGTTTTATGTCTGTTCAAATCTTCTGTTGAGCTGAGCCACTCTAATGAATTTTACAATTTATAGCTTCTTAATTACAGTCAATACTGGAGGAGACATTATACTCATATTTTCCTTATGTTTTAAGACATGGTTTTCTTTAGTTCCTTTAACATATTAAAAATAGTTCATGTACAGGGAAGCATGGATGATTCAGATGGTTGTGTACAACTCTTGATCTCAGCTCAGGTCTTGATATCAGAGTTGTGAGTTCAAGCCCCATGTTGGGCTCCACGCTGGGGTGAAAGCTACTTAAAAAAATATAGTTGATGTGCAGTCATTTTCTAGGAAGTCTAACTTCTGGGCTTCCTCAGCACAAATTTTTTTTATTTAAATTTATTTATTTTATTTAGTTTTTATTTACTTACATTTTATGTGTGTTCATAAAACTTATTTCCTTGGGTGTCTCATATTTATTATTGAAAATTGGACATTTTAAACAATTTAATGTGGAAATCCTGGAACTGATATTATCCTTTCCCCAAATTTGTTATTCTATTTGTTGTGTTATTGTTTGTTTGACTAATAATTTTTCTGACATAATTCTATAAATTCTGGTTCTTTTTCTTGTTTTCTCACTGAAACCTTTGCTCAGTAAGCTTTGTATTCTGCTAATGATTTTAATGGAGACTTCCTTAAATGTCTCCCATCAATAAGTTTGTTAGACTTACTGAAAGACTGTGAAGGTTGGGACAGGCCTTCAATACTCAGACAAGCAGTTAACACCCATCTTTAGCTTTTACATTCTGTTGCACACAGCCAGAGACGAGAGCTTAGAATTTCTCAGGTCTTTCCTAAGCATGTGCACAACTTGGGCATGCAAACAGTATATCTGTATGTGCCTATGGTTATCTAGATTCCAAGGTATACGCCAGAGCCACTGTGAAATCTTGATCCTTAGCTTTTCCTTTTTTTCTCTTTAAAGTTTATTTATTTGTTTTGAAAAAGAGAGAGAGAGGGAGAGTGGGAGAGATGTAGAGAGACAGAAATAAATGGGGGAGAAAGAGATAGAGAGAGAGAGAGAGAGAGAGAGAGAGAGAGAGAGAGAGATGAGAGAGTGTTAATCCCAGGCAGGTTCCACACTGACAGCAGAGAGCTCCATGTAGAACTCAAAAGGTGAGATCATGACCTGAGCCAAAGTTAGACACTTGAGCAACTGAGCCACTTAGGTTCCCCAGCTTTTCCTTTCAAGTATTTTGATTAGCCAGTTATTTGCCCCATTATCCACTGCCTCATGAATTTATGACGTTAAACTATTGCTTCTAATTGGTTTTGACAGGCACCCCTGAGGAAAATATTTTTAACGTTTAGTGAGGCCAGGTCAAGTTAAATAAAACAACTTTGTGAATTAAGTCTTACAAGAAACCAATAGACAAGTGCCATAATGACAAATTCTCCAAGTATGGGATTTGAAGGACCTTCAATCCCTGTCTATTCCTCCTGGTGCTGCCAAGCTCCTGTTTTTCATTGTTACTGTGAGCATTTATTTTCAAGGCTACCACAAACTTTGAGAGGGAATACTGCAAGTTCATTGTTCTTCCTGACATTCATCCATTTTTCTTGAATAACCTCTCCCCAAATTGGCATAAGCCCTTGGTAAATTTACTGAGTTCTGAGAAAGTTGATTCTGACAAATTTCATCAATTTTTTTTACTTATTTTTTATGTTTATTTATTTTTGAGACAGAGAGAGACAGATCACTAGTGGGGGAGGGACAGAGAGAGAAAACACAGAATCTGAAGCAAGCTTCAGGCTCTGAGCTGTCAACCCAGAGCCCGACATGGGGCTCAAATCCGTGAACCGTGAGATCATGACCTGAGCCGAAGAGACTTAATTGACTTAATCGACTGAGCCACCCAGGTGCGCCAGGTTTTTTGTTTGTTTGTTTTTGTTTTACTTATTTTTATGGAGGAGAGAGTGTTCAGAAGTCCTTATTCCACCATTTTTATTGATGTCACTCTGATTTTTCTCTTTTGGATGTTTAATCAGACCATTTATATTTAAGGTAATTATTGATAGTTCTTCCGTTTTCCATTTTATTCTTTGTTTTCTGTTTGTTTCTTTGGTTCTTATTCCTCTATTTCTCTTTTCTTGCCTTCCTATGAGTTATTTGAGAAATTTTAGAGTTTTATCTTGATGTATTTATAGTATATTTGAATATATCTCTTTGTATACAGTTGATAATTTTCTTAATGGTTTCTTTGAGTAGTACAATATAGACATGTAACTTATCTCAGCCCATGGTGTCAATATTATTTTACCACTTCTAGGAAAGTATGGAAACCTTCCTGTCAATTTCCGTTACCTTCCCACTTTTAAATGCTATTGTCTTGAGTATCAAATGGCACTATAATTTATGTTTCAATAATCAAATCTGTTTTATAAAACTCATGAAGAAATGGATAGTCTCTTCTATTTAATCATGTTATTACCTATTTAGTTTTTTTTTCCTTCTTCCTGATGCTGTACGATTTCTTCTTTTGTCATTTCCCTCTGTTTGAAGATCATTCTTAGCAAATCTTCAAGTGCAGTTCTGCTAGTAACTAACTCTTAGTTTTCCTTTATTGAAGATGTCTTTATTTTTCCTTTATTTATGAAAGAGAGTTTTGCTATACATAAAATAAATTTTTGATATTTCTTTTTCTTTAGCACTTGAAAAATATTGTACTGCTTCCTTCTTGGTTTTCTGTGAGAAATCTATTGTTACTCAAATTTGTGTTTCACTGTAGGTAATGTATCATTTGTCTCTGGATGCTTTCAGGATTTTAAATTTTTTATTTAGTTTTTAAAAGTTTAATTATGATGTATTTATATGGGATACCTAAGGCTTATCTTATTTGGATTTTATTAAGATTCTTAGATTTATAGATTGTGTCTTTGACCAAATTTGGGACGTTTTTAACCATTATTTTCTCTTTATTCTTTTTGCCCTACTGTCTCTCCCTCTTTCCTCTCCCTTTGCGGATAATCTTAGAACCCAGAGAGAGGAATTGCATTTAAATGTGCTCTGGCAGGTTATTTGGGTCCTATCTATGCCACCAGAATGAGAGGACTGTTCTCAAATGTTGATACAGCAAGTACTCTGAGGACCGATGTCGGTGCCAACATCTCTGGGTGGCCCAAGATTGCAATTTTACCTAGTGAAAGTTCCTTTCTTTTAGATTTTTCTTTCCCAACACAACTCTTTCTGCTGAGTAATTTCAGCTTATTGTCTACAGACCCTTTAACACCATTATTCTGACTACAATATTGGCAGTATTCTGAATTGTGATACTTTTTGCATTATCGCTTTGAATTACTATTTATCTCCTTTACTTTAGTTTGACTTTTTTAAAATACATCTTATTTCAACAACTGGGCTGTGAGATATTTGAGGAAGATGTAAGACTCTTGGTAAAACTCTCTGCAGAAAGATCTCATGGAGTCATTTTCCAGGGATCTCCTTAAATGGATATCATGAGTCCACAGGGTCCCAGAAATGCAAATTACCAATAGAAATTAAAGGATGTATATTTCTCTGCCTAATTGATGAGGGAGGGAGTTTTATGGAAACAGAAGTCAGCAAAACTCCAAAAGGGCTGATGTATAAAAGAGAGTCAAGTTTCAATTATAGCCTCCCTCAGAGATTAAGAGAAAATGAGGCAAGAGCTCTAGCTGGATCAGGGACTCTGTGCCATCTGCAATATCTTCCTCTGTCCTGGGTAGGAAGATTGTTGGTAGGGAGAGCAGCAGAACCAGGGGTGTCTGGACTTGAGAAAGGTTGCATGACACATACCCTATATAGAGTCCTTGGGTGTTAAAGACTGAATCCTCCAAGATGCATTCAGAGCCTCTTCAGTCTTCTTCAGTACCTCATATAGCCTCACAAACAGGTGCTGCCCATGACATTGCATGATCGGGACAGTGAACACAATCATTTTCAAAATGTTTATTTATAATGATTCCAACAGTTGAAATTATCAGGTCATATTTCTAAGAATAATGGCTAAATGTGGGTTAAATATTTTTGCATACTTGTCTCCTCCCTCTTTCACCTGTTTTTTGTTTGTTTGTTGTTGTTGTTGTGTTAAGTAACTTTTACAAGTATGCAAAACAATCGCTATTTAAGTCATTGGCTCCTATATTTTCACTAGATATGACTTTGGTATTGAAAATAAGTGAAAGTGCTCCCCAAATGAGGTGGTCTTTGGAAGGACTTGAATATGAGATAATGGGATAATTTGCAAAACAATATCTTGACTTATATGGGGGTGCACGTTCATTGTATCTTCCTTATAGATATTGTGCAACAGTTATGTGCCAGGCATCATTCTAGTGGTGTGGCCTGAGCCCAGAGCTTTGTAAGTGGGCTTTTTTGGCCATAAACCAATGTCGAATCTCTTCCACAATGACCAGGTGTCATTGCAATCCAGAACTACTTCTGTTGCTCTTTCTATGCCTTTGCAAATTTTGTTCTTTCCCTCTGAAATGTCTCCTCCTCTACTTAAAATGCACTATCCTTTGAGGCCCAGATCAAAATCTGCATTAGGTACACAGCTGCACAGATTCTGGGTCAGATTTCTCATATTTCAGATATTTGGCTTCTGGAATTCTCTCCTCATCTTGATCTCTCCAACCATTGCCACCCACAATCTGTGGTCAGTTCTGGACTCTGGGTAAGTGCATAGGATGGGAAGTTTATAATTATAGTAGTTAGTTGTCAACATTCTGTAACTCAGCCTTCTTCCTCAGGCACAGGCTGCTGGGAAAGAACATATAGCAAAAAAGATATGTTTCTTTGTTAGGAAGAGATGACTGATTGACAGAGTATTTCTGAAGACGAGGATTACAAAATGAGATATGCATCACAGACAATGACAAACACAAAGCTACATTTATGTCAACAAATAGAAAAGCATAAAAACGATCAGGCTTGAGAAAAAATAGAGCGGAGGAGGATGAAGAAGAAACAAGCATTTTATTGGGAAGCTACATACAAAAGGCATGAAGAAAATGGAAGAACTTTCTAATAATTAGGGGAAAAAAAGAAGATAATATAAACTTGAGCATGATATCTCATGAAAATCATGGAAGGGTCAATCTCTGACCCTGACCTTTGAGATTGGCTCAAATCCTTACATTCACCTAGAAGAGATGCCCATGAAAGAGATATCAAAGTCTATGTCCTAGCCCTGTGGCATACTAGCTATGTGGCTCCAAATCTAGAGGAAGGTTCTTGATCAGTGTCCAGGGCATCAACCACAAAGTGCTTTGCACATGTTAAACAGACAGTTAATGGAGCTGTTCCTCTATGCGCACCTCAGGAGAACATTCTGGTCATCACTCTTTGTTAAGCAATCACGACTTCTTAAAGTCTCTAGTTCCACTGAGGCTTCTCTGTCCTTTCTGCTAGGAGAGTTGTGTCTTCCTGAATCCTGATGAAAAATGACAAACAACATAGGTGTGTAGTAAAAGGTAAATTTCTCTTAAGAGATGTGGTCAGGGTCCCCTTCCTGTCCAGGAGGCTCCTCTGTCAGCCCAGAATGCACTGAGTGGATCAGGGTCAGGTGTTATGTGATCATGAACAGGACATATAATCTCCGTGGTCCTCAATCTCCTCACCAGTAAGGAGATTTGGATCAACTGAACAGACTTCTGTTGAATAATTGCTGTGAGGCAGCTCCTGACTTATGTGCTGGTGGGAAGGATGATAAAAGCCCTGTGATGAAGAATGACATGGCCCCATTCTCCAGGAGCACACAACCAGGAAATAGGATACCCTTTCTTTAGTTCCGAATCAGGCCAGTAGCTGAGACTCCACTTATAGGGACAATGTTACAGTGAAAAAGATATACACTTAAGCCTCTGAAAACTTACAGGTCCCAAATTGCCACAGAGTGGGTCAGATGTAAAATAATCCTAAATGGACTGTTTTAAACCTTGCTAACAAGGTTGTTAGCAAAGTCAGTTCAAGGAAGGAAGGCAATTGATAATATTTGCATACATTATTTTTTTAAAAAATTTTTGATTATACAATAAGCCATGTTAAGAGCAGGATAATTTTCAAATACAGGTAAACAAAAAAGAAGAAAATGAAAATAACCTTATTACTGATATCTGGGAATATGTGCTTCTGAGCATGACTCTGTCTCTCAACCTGCATTTTCTCAGAAGCAGAATACAGACCTCCATGCTGCTCTGCAACCTGCTTTGAAGTTAAATGCATATTCCATGTTCATAAAAAATGAATAAATCTCTATAGTGCAATTTTAATAAATGTAGAATGATTCAGTCTGGATAATGATTTGATTTTTCTAAAGAAACTATAATCACCATCTTTACATCTAAATATCTATATATATTCTAATTGATTTCAAATAAATTTTTAGACATTGAATTGCTAATCAAGATACATTTTTACACATTGACAAATTGATTAATTTTTTGTAATCTCCTTTGATTGATTACAAAGTAGTCGTAATAGTAGTTGATAATAAATGCCAACGGGGCATACTAAACTTTATTTTTTCACACCATTTCACCAATCTTCTCCTATGAGTTACTATTCCCACTTCAAATGACCAACTTGCACAAATTCATATTCATGATATTGACCCATCTATGTTATTGCACCACAAAAGCTGTAAAGTGTATCATGTTTTCACACTAATTAGCACATAAATGTGGTAATATTTAAAAAATACATTTTTACTACATCGAGTTTTCAATACCTTCCTTGCAACGTAACATGCATATGCCAACTTATGTGGACTATAACAGAGAGAAAAGATAGAGTGGAGAAGGATGAAGAAGAAGGAAAAGAATATACATTACTATATCTCCTGCCATATCCTCTAAACTCTTAAAATCTTTAACAAAAAGTATTAATATATTTTTTAAATCCTTAACATGAATCAGGGTCTATTTCTCTGCTGGTCTCCAGAAAGGGCATGTGGCCCAGTTGTGAGAACCCAGAGCCTGAGGGGAAAGACAAAGCTCTGGTTCTTGTTTCACACCTAAAAGTTTTGTGAACAAATTTGAGCAGAGCAATTAAGTTTTTCATCTAGAGCATGATGAAAATCTTGCTAGGCCTACCTCACATAACAATATAATTCTTTACTGAGATTGTCTTTAAATTAAAGAGTTATGGTTAAGACCAACTGGCATCACTGCTTGGGTTTGGTTTTCCTCCAGAAATAATTAAAGTTTTATAATTTTAATTAGTTTTTCTTTCAGTTATTTGAAAAGGTACTTTCACTAGGATGTTGAAACACAATTACACTTAACGGTTGGCTATACACAGAGAAGTCCAGGTCATGACCTGTCTGCCTTTGTACGTCCAGAGCATCACAGATCAGATCTACCCAGATAAAAGCCAAGACGGTGGAAAAATTATCACTTAGCTTAGTTAAGTATGAAAATGTTTCATTACACATGGGCAAACATGCTGAATGCAATAGGTTATTTTAAAGTCACAAACGATTCTAATTTTCCACTTGGTTCATAACTATCTCTATGGACTAAAGTCAGTGAAATTAAAATCCATAGAATATTTTGGTGGCCTTCTCCCACTGGACAAAATTTTTCCTCAAATTGTCAATCGCAAAATTAACAAATTAGCCATCTACTTTCTATCTTTTCATGGAGCAGCCAATGACTAAGAGGAGACATCTGCATAACTGAGAAGGGACCTAAGATGTGGAGATAAGAGAAACTGTAGTTGGTGGCTACAAAAGTGGTAATCACAGGCAGGAGGAAACAGAAGGGCAGCAGGGGTTGTTAGGTGCTGACCCCACTCCAGCACTGCACACCATGTCTACCTTGTCCCTTGTCCAACCTTGTCCACTATCACCATTCACTATCATTTTACAGAGAAAGGAACTATGGCTCAGAGATGAGTCCCTTTTAGATGCTTACATGGTCAGTCAATAAGTGTTTGAAGTAGGGTTTTCTGTACTTTTCTTATGTCAAATACTAAACTCGTTTCTGCACCTGAATCTGGAGATCTTAAATCACGAAATTCATTACTAATTAGGCAGAGCAGGAACTGTTTCACATATAAATTCTACTATTACTACTACTAATTATAAACATTTACTGAACACTGATTATGTGCCAGGCATTAGTGCAGACACTCTATGCTGCTTTAGTTAAAATATGGTAGGCTTAGTGTACTTAGGTGGCTCAGTCAGTTAGGTGAATAACTCTTATTTTGGCTCAGGTCATGATCTCATGGTTCTCGAGTTTGAGTCCTACATCAGCCTCTGTGCTGACAACTCAGAGCCTGCTCGGGATTCTCTGTCTCCCTCTCTCTCTGACCCTCTCCTTCTCTTTACCTCTCTCACTCTTAAAAAAAAAATAAACATTTAAGCTGGCTATGCTGCAATAAGACATCATCAAACTTGTCAGCGATGGAAAGCAACAAAGGCTTATTTCTCACTCATACTTTGTGTCCACTTTGGACTGGCCAGAACTGAGATCTATGTTATTTTCACTGTTTGGCAGAGGCAGAGGAAGGGCATATAAAATCATCCATTGCCTCAAAGAATTCACCTAAAAGTGACACAAGACCAGATGTCATGGGCTGAAGCACAATCACACAGACATGCCTAATTTCAAGGGGAGCAGTCTTTGCCTGGGAGGCAGGATCAGAACTATTAGGCAGCATCAATGACCTTTGTGCATGCATGTGCCCATTAACTCTCAAATAGCTATCCTACAGTTAGCAAATGAGGTTCTGAGAGCTGTAGAGACTTGTCATAGGTCACACATGGCTAGGAGAGGTAGAGCTTGGCCTCCACTCAGTGTGAACTCTTCACCATCACACATTTCTGTCTCTCTAGCTATAGCTGACTGAGTACCAATCATGTACTAGACATTGCACTCAACACTTGGATGACTTATATCCATTACTTTTCCCAAATTTGCAGATTTATTCATTCCATTTCACTAAAAAGGACCATGAAAATAGTAACATTCCAGATCAAAAGCAATAGATGGAAATTAAACCTTAGCTTGTCTGGCCACGAAGCCTACATTCTCTGGTTTTACTTTGTGAAATCTCTGGGATACTTAGTACAGCTCTGGATTTAATAAATATGAATTAAAAGCCTACACAGCACAAGATGCATTGAATTCAAACATCTCTCATGTTGGCTTCTGGCAGGCAATGATATTTGAGAGCAATAGGCTCTGTAAAATGAACAAATAAAGAAGAGAATGAAATGTGTAAAAGCTTTTGGGGTTTGTCATATATACTGGAAAAGTTCTTTCTAGTTCTTTCCATTTGTTCTTGATGGGTTTCAAAGCATAATGGGCTCTCCATTAGTCTTTGTTTTTGTTTTAAATGAAAAAGTAGATTCTTTTTTTTTAATTTTTAGAGAGATTTAAAAAATGTTATTCACATCCTACTTTGAAGAAACAAAGTACAGTAATATCACATATTAGTAATAATCTAGAAAAAAGCCATAAAAAGCAAATTAATGTCTTGAGTATACGGCAATATCTCATATAGATACATGCACAATATAAATAATATTTGAAAATTATTTTTTCATTATCTGTGTATGTGTCATATATGGAAGTCTGTTATTGGTAACTGCAACTACAATTTTCCAAACTCTAAGATCTTAGACAATGACATTAGAGAAAAATTTAAAAGCAGTGTGTAATTAACTTTGAGGAAGTTTGAGAAAATTTGAGAAACTAGAATTTTAGTAATACATATCTCATTTTAAAAAGAATATATTGGGACACCTGGGTGGTTCAGGCGATTAAGTGAATGACTCAATCTTGGCTCGGGTCATGATTTCATGGATTGCTAGTCAGACTGAGCCCCATGTGGGGCTCTGCACTTAGAGTGCAGAGCCTGTTTGGGATTTTCTCTCCCTCTCTCTCTCTGCCCCTCTCCTGCTTGCATGCATGTACTCACGCTCTCTCTTTCAAAATAAATAAATAAATAAACATAAAGTAAATAAAAATAAATAAAATAATATATTATTTTAAAAGAATACTTGATAAGAAAAGACACTAGACACTAGATAATCATCAGCCCATAAAACACCCCTGTGAGATTAGAAAAAGAAGTCATACTTTTCACAAAACACCTTACTTCTGTCTCCCAGAAGACTGACATAATGTACTGCTCTTGTTAGAATAATACCCTCTACTGCCATCTGCCAGAGAATAGGTATAAAGTATATGCAAATCTATAATAGTTACTATGTGTATGCCCTAAGGATGTGCACTAAACTTCATACCCACTCTAACTGGGTGACCTGACAGTGCTCACTGAGGAGTTCCTTGGCCTGATCCTCCATTTTACCTGGGTGGGTTCTCTTTTTATCTTACAGTTCCTAGTCAAATAGAAGCAGCTTTGTTGTCTTGATGCAAAGATAATGAACAAAATTAGTTTATCAGTTCCTCTCATAAGAAAAGGCATAAACATCTAAAATTATAGAGGCTTCCTCTCTTTTTCCCACGTTGGAAGAGAAATGTTTAGAATTTGTAGATAATTTATATTCTGCAGATGTGTCACTTCAGCTCTGCCACTTTCTGCTAGGTGAATGTGTACAAGTCAGTCTACCTCTGGACATTCACTATCTCCAGACTGTGCACCTCACACCAGAACCCTGATTATGAGAACTTGGAAGTGCTTCGAGAGCTGGGATGCATCACACCTGTACTATATAAACACATGCTAGTTGCCATGCCAACAACCTCTCTTCTGATTGCTAATTTATCGTTCATCAGACTTATATGAGCACCTGTTACTAAGCCAGGCTTTATGCCAGATGTTGAGGTACAAGAATGGAGAAAACTTTACCTATATAGTTGACTTGTATTTATTTGCCAGGTCAAGAGTAATCTGAGAGTACAGACCTTACGTTAAGCTTTTCTCTGTGATAATCCCCTTGTACCTAGAACAGCTCCAAGATCGTCATATGTGTAAAATGAGATATTTATGAGTTAAGGAGTTTTAAGAATAAATCTGTGTATGTGGTCCAGTGTACCCTTGGTGCTAGACAGCTAAACTGAAGTCCATCTTAACTAGTCTCTAGTTTCAGAAAATAAGGGCTTATTATCTTTTAAAAAAATTTTTTTAATATTTATTTATTTTTGAGAGACATAGAGACAGAGCACAAAACTTTGTGTGGAATTACAAAAGACCCCAAATAGTCAAAGCAATCTTGATAAAGAAGAACATATCTGGAGGTATCACAATTCTGGACTTCAAGATATACTGCAAATTTCCATAATCAAAACGGTGTGGTACTAGCACAAAAATAGACGCATGGATTAATAGAAAGGAATAGAGAAAAAACACATAGTTACATGATCAATTAATCTATGATAAATGAGGCAAGAGTACACAATGGGGAAAAGACAGAATCTTCAATAAATAGTCCTGGGAAAAACTGGACAGCTATATGTAAAAGTATAAAATTGGACCACTTACTTTTTCATGTTTTTACTACTCAGTTTTTGACCATCATTTTTATTTGAGCAAAAATAATTTCAAGAGAGACCTTGAATTCTTGAAGGTCTCTCAAGAATTATGCTTTATTTAGAGCCAAGTTCATGTAACAGGCTCAGAGAACAGTAGTGTCCTAATGGTCAAACAGAATTTGAGAACAGAGTTGAGAGAATTTCCCCAGAAATTATATTTTATAGGGTCTGCAAAATATAAACATATAGTTATTAAATTATTAGTATAGAAATCGCAACATGATGTTGGCCGATAAGTGGCATAATAAACCATATCTATCTCTGAAAATCTTATGGCCTAAATCTGTATAAAAAGTCTCCCAAGCAAGGAGGAAATTAGTACCTGTAAACCTCACAGTAGGGAGACCTCCTCCTTTTAACCAGGGAGATAAGATGAGGCTTTATAAAAGATGAGACATTGGATCTTGTCCTAAAACCATAGAAAGAATTTTGAATATAAAAGTGGAATAAACTACCAACATTGGCAGAGAATCTATCAAATACAAAGAAGACATGGAAGTAGAACATTCTCAAGAATATAGAAAGAGCTACCTCAGGAAAGCATTACATGTATAAAAATCAACAGTAATATATTAAATTGCATTTGACAACTGGTTAAAAAAGAAATTGGGTAGCAATAATTACTAATATTCTTTTTCTCTATACCTTATTGAATGTGGGATAATTTTCCAGATTTTTATGACCCATGTGAAATGTACTTTAAGAGTATGGAGTTCCTTTTGGACTGGGCCTTGCTGTATCCAGGCCTCTCTGTGCCTCTTCTCTCTGTGATCACTTGCTCTCCACCTGCATTCTCAAGGCTTCTTTGCACTTTCATGGCAGTTCTGTTCCAGACAGAGTTATTAATCAGCACATCCATTTTTTCATGAATTTTGTGTTGTCCTAGTCAGCTTTCCTATGGGAACAGACAACCATAAAATCTCAGTGGCTTACACCAACAAATAGTTATTCCTTGTTTGTGCTATATAATGTCTGATTGTTGGCTGTGGGTCTGAGCCACATATCTCCTTTTCTCCCAGACTGAAGGACATGCCCCCTCTTAGGAAATGCCGTGCTCATAGAAGAGGGAAAGATCTCTTTGGACCTGATGCACTGCCACTTCTCTTATTTTATTAGCCCAAACTAGCCACCACAAGGCAGGCACTTGTAAGGAGATGTTGATCTTGACATGCAACACACAAGAGAGTAGCAAATGAGACTGATATCACAGTATACCAGAGGCCTTCAGCCACTTTCCCAGCTAAACAAATCTTAACCCAGTGGTACCATTTTGAAAAATGTGGTAGAATTTCTTGGAATCCTAATTCTTCTCTGATAGATCTTCCCAGGTTCATGTCGAGGGAATTGACTTTCTGAACCAGTGACTACAGCACCTCCTCCACAGTCTCCCTCTTTCAGAAAACATCCCTACTGCAAGCTTCTTTCATGGAGTACTGAGACTTTCAAACATCCTAATGTCCAGTCCCATGATCCAGCTACTTTTGGAGAAATTGTGTTTTGTGATGTCATATCCTCTTCATCTCAGCACTCCATCGCAGCCATGGTATACCATGTATTGACTTATATCTCGATACGGGTTGTAGTATTCAGCAGATTGGACTTCCTCCAGCAGTGACAGCTGGGCCATTGCTCTTCTCCCTCATACCTGCCCCCTCTCAGCTTCTGGCCAACCTGCCTCATCCTCCAGGGGCAATGGGGTCATTATGCTGAGTAATGAAAAGTAACACTCCACTTTCCTTCTCCACTTACCAAGAAGCTTTCGGACTACTAATTTTCTGTAGCAGGTTTGAATTTTAATCCAAATCCTTAGGCGTGTATAAAATAAAACTTGTGTATGTCTTTTGGTACTCATGTTCTGGTGCTATCCATAGGAATAGAATTGCTGGATCATAGGGTGTACTTTTGTTCTAAATTGGCATACAGCAAAATAGTCTTCCAAAGTGATGGTGCCAATTTATACTTGCACCAGCAATATAATGCAGTTCCTGACATTCTTTAAATTTTAGTCGTTATTTTAGGTATGCAGTATTATCTCCTGGAGGTTTTAATTTGCATTTCTCTGATGACTAATGATGTTGAGCAACTTTTGATATAAACATTGATCATTCGAATGCACTCCTTTTGTCAAGTACTTGTTCAAGTGTTTTTTTCAATTTTTTAATTGAGTCCTTTTCTAAAAGATCTTTAGGAGCACATTATATGCTCTAGATAAGAAGTTTTATCTATTGCATGTCCTTGAAATATTCTCTCTTACTCTGTGACCCACATTTTTTATTATTTTAATGCTATATATCAGTAAACATATATTTATGAAATTTTAATGTAGTCTGATTTATCAATCTTTTTAATGTTTAAAGATTTTTGTATAGTGTTTAACGAATATTTTTCTTTTTTATTAATAATTTATTGTCAAATTGGTTTCCATACAACACCCTAGGGCTAATCCCAACAAGTGCCCTCCTCTGTGCCCATCACCCACTCTCTCCCCTCCCACACCTTCCTCGCCCCTCAGTTTGTTCTTAGTCTTTGAGAGTCTCTTATATTTTTGCCTCCCTCCTTCTCTGTGGTTTTTCTCCTACTCCTTTTCCCCTCCCCCCTGGTTTTCTGTTAAGTCTTGCAAAGTCCACCTATGCATGGAAATATATGGAATCTGTCTTTCTCTGCCTGACTTATTTCACCCAGCATAATCCCCTCCAGTTCCACCCATGTTGCCACACATGGCCAGATTTCATTCTTTCTCATTGCCGCATAGTATTCCATTGTATATATATATACCACATCTTCTTTATTCATTCATCGGTTGATGGACTCAGTCTCTTTCCATGATTTGGCTATTGTCAAAAGTGCTGCTATGAACATTGGGGTACACGTGCCCCTATGCATTAGCACTCCTGTATCTCTTGGGTAGATTCCTAACAGTGCTATTGCTGGGTCATAGAGTAGTTCTATTTTCATTTTTTTGAGGAACCTCCACACAGTTCTCCAGAGTGGCTGCAGCAGTTTGCATTCCCACCAACAGTGCAAGAGGGCGCCTGTTTCTCCACATCCTTGCCAGCATCTACAGTTTCCTATTTGTTCATTTTAGCCACTCTGACTGGTGTGAGGTGGAATCTCAGTGTGGTTTTGATTTGTATTTCCCTGATGATGAGTGACATTGAGCATAATTTCATTTGTCTGTTTGCCATTTGGGTGTATTCTTTGGAGAAGTGTCTATTCATATCTTCCACCCATTTCTTCACTGGATTATTCGTTTTTCAGGTGTGGAGTTTGGTAAGTTCTTTATAGATTTTAGGTACTAGTCCTTTATCCGATATGTCATTTGCAATTATCTTTTCCCATTCCGTTGGTTGCCTATCAGTTTTGTTGGTTGTTTCCTTTGCTGTGCAGAAGCTTTTTATCTTGATGAGGTCCCAATAGTTCATTTTCGCTTTTAATTCCCTTGCCTTAGGAGATGTGTCGAGTAAGAAATTGGTGCGGCTTAGGTCAAAGAGATTTTCTTCCTGCTTTCTCCTCTAGGATTTTGATGGTTTCCTGTCTCATATTCAGGTCCTTCATCCATTTAGAGTTTATTTTTGTGAGGGGTGTAAGGAAGTGATCTAGTTTCATTCTTTTGCACGTTGCTCTCCAGCTCTCCCAACACCATTTATTAAAGAGGCTGTCTTTTTTCCATTGGATACTCTTTCACGCTTTGTCAAGGATTAGTTGGTCATATACTTGCAGGTCCATTTCTGAGTTTTCTATTCTATTCCATTGGTCTATGTGTTTGTTTTTGTGCCAATACCATACTGTCTTGATGATTACCACTTTGTAGTAGAGGTTAAAGTCTGGGATTGTGATGCCTCCTGCCTCGGCTTTATTCTTCAGTATTACTTTGGCTATTCGGGGTCTTTTGCAGACGACATGATACTTTACATGGAAAGCCCAACAGAATCCACCAAAGCCTACTAGAACTGATCCATGAATTCAGCAAAGTCGCAGGGTACAAAATCAATGCACAGAAATTGGTGGCATTTCTATACACCAACAATGAAGTAGCAGAAAGAGAAATAAAGAAATCTTTTTCTAAACCAATGTCATTAATGTACGCAATTAGCATATGTTCTAAAATGTTTATTATTTATCTTTCGTTCTTATATTACAATCCACATGGGTTGTGTGTGTGTGTATGTGTGTGTGCGCGCGCGCGTAAGCATCATGGGATTGAGCCCCAAGTTTGGCTTTGTGCTGGGTGTGGAGTCTGCTTGAGATTTTCTCTCTCCCTCTCTTTCTGCCCCTCCCATGCTCATGCTCTCTCTCTCTCTCAAAATAAATAAAAAATTTTTAAAGATGTGTGTATATATGTATATACAGTGAAACCTTGGATTGCAAGTAACTTGTTCTCCAAGTGCTCTGTAAAATGAGAAAACATTTCCAATAAATTTTAACTTGATAAACAAGCAATATCTTCCTATATGAGTAGTATGTGATGCTGAATGTCACATGATCACAACGAGTCAATGATTCTTCTCTCTCTCTCTTTCTCTCTCGCTTCAGGATTGTGAGTGATTGTCAATCCAATGCCATATTTCTGCAAAATCCTCGAAAGGAGGCAAAAACAAGTGTCACTGGATAAAGTTGCATGAAAAGAAAAAAGATTCCGCTGAGCCAATAGATAGCAGGGATTGTGTTCGTGATAATGAAAGTCGTCCTACACAATAACCCTCCTCTCTCCTGTCTCCTTCACACCAGCCATGAAGATTTTCAAAGGTAAGTGCAGGTTAATTTATTTATTTTTTAGTTTTATACTTTATTTATTATATTCTATTATATTATAGTATTATAATCATTTTATGTGACTATTTTTGGGTTGTGGAATGAATCATCTGAGTTTCCGTTACTTCCATGGGGAAATTCACTTAGATATACAAGTGCTTTGGATTAAAAGCATTTCTGGAACAAATTATGCTCACAAACCAAGATTTCACTGTATGTATACATAATGGAATATTATGCAGCCATTAAAAAGGTTGGATCATGCCATTTGTGACATTATGAATGGACCTAGAAGTTATTATGCTAAATGAAATAAGTTAGAGTAAGACAAATACCATGAAATTTCACTCATATGTGGAAACTAAAAAATAAATAAACAAAAAACACCGACTGGCTGCCAGAAGGGAGGAGTGTCGGTAGATGGATGAAATGGGTGAAAAAGGAGTGGGAGACACAAGCTTCCGATTTTGAAATGAATAAGCCATGAAAATAAAATACACAGCATAAAGGATTGTGTGGTGACAAGTTGTTGGTAGCTACACTTGTGGTGAGCATAGTATAATGTATAAACTTGAAAATCACTGTTATACACCTGAAATTAATGTAACATTGTAGGTCAACTGTAGTCAATAAAAAATAAAAATAAAATAATGTGGTAGTTTTAAAATATGTCTACAACATATGTGTCACACTTTCCATCAAAAGTCAGAATTTCGCCTCCTTTCCCATGAATATGAGCTGCTGAATTTAGTGAAGAGCTTCTCTTAGTGGGTCTCTGTGGATCTTGGACCTCCTCGTTTCTGGGGAAAGCCAATCACCATCTTGAGAGGATGCTTAAGAAGCCCTGTGGAAAGGCCCACATGGAATGGAATTCATATCAGCACCTACTTCTCAAAAATGTGAGTGTCTTGGAAGTATATTCTTTAGCTCAAGTGAAGTCTTCAAATAAATGAAGCCCTAGACAACATCTGACTGCAGCCTCATGAAAGCCCCCAAGCCAGAATCAGTTAATCAAGCTTCTCTCAAACCTCTTATACCCTCTACAAGACATAATAAAACATAATTGTTTTGAAATCACTAAGTTTGGAGGATGACCTATTAGTCAACAATAGATTACTAATGCATTATATTTGCATTATGTTCTACTATTGCAAAATAATCTTTTACTAATGAATAATCTAGAAGTATTTTTAAATATTATCATATAATCTTTGTTCATAGTTTTGGTTTTAGTTTTTAATTATGCTTCACTGTGTTTGAAGAATGTTAGATAATAAGGTCTATATATCTTTTTTATAAATTTGTACCTATAATACATAGTCAATTTTTTATAAATATTCCATGAGCTTGTAAAAAGAATAAACAATTTCCAAATATTTGTTGCAGGGTTAAATATTGGCCTACTAAACAAATATGTGGTCACTCTAATTATGTGCCCATTTATTTTTTTGCAATTCTGACTATAGTTTATTTTATGTTACGAGGCGTAAAAAAGCTTAATATTATTATCTATTTCTGATGAACTGTATAATTGCCCCTCATGTAGTGAATGTATTTATTTCTAATAAATGCTTTTTACCTTATGGTTTAATTTGTTTGATGTTAGCATTGCCATAGTGGCTTTCTTTTGGTTAGAAAACACCTGCTATATATTTTTTAATTTTTACCTTAATATTTTTGTCCCTTTATATTATATGCAGGTTTACTTTTGACAACACTTTTTTATGCTACAAATTGATCTAATCTGAATATCTCTGTCTTTTTATTATCATTATTTATTCCCTTAGACTCCCTCTCAATCAGTGAGGGAGAGATTCCTGCACTAGGGTTAAGGAATAGCCAAACATGTGAAGGGGACACATGCAAACAGAGTGAACAAGCATGGTCTGTGGAAGGTAGGCTTTGTTTTAACAAGAGGTTGAGGTGGCACCTAATTCCTGTGCCTGGAACCCTTGATAAAGATAGTTTCTTTTCTAGAAGATCTTCCAGGGAGGAATTGCAGTTAAGCTACTCTTAGCTTAGATCGTCAGACTTTAGATGTCAAGGTGAAACATTAATTTTAAGCCTTACATCAAATATATTTTGTTTGTTTTTATATATTATAGTACTAATATATTTACATTTATTTCAATAATTTTATTGTATGCTATATATTACTTTAGCTTTTCTGTTTTGTGTTTCGTTTTTTTTTCTTTCTTCCTTTCTCTTTCCTTTCTCCCTTTCTTCCTTCCTTCCTCCCTCCCTTCTCTCTCTGTCTTCCTTCCTTTCCTCCTTTCCTCCTTCCTTCCTTCCTTCCTTCCTTCCTTCCTTCCTTCCTTCCTTCCTTCCTTCCTTCCTTCCTTCCTTCCTTCCTTTCTTCTTCATCATGATAAGTATACTCTTTAATCCCCATCCCCTATTTCCCCACCCCTCTGCCCACCTTTCCTTTGGTAACCATCAGTTTGTTCTCTATAGTTAAGAGTCTGTTAATTGGTTTGTCTTTTATTTCTCCTTAGCTCCTTTGTTTTGTTTCTTAAATTCCATATTGAGTAAAATCATACGGTATTTGTATTTCTCTGACTTATTTTGCTTAGCATTATATACTCTGTAGCTCCATCCATGTCACTGCAAATGAAATGATTTTATTCTTTTCTATGTCTGAATAATATTCCAGTGTGTGTGTGTGTGTGTGTGTGCGCGCGCGCGCGCGTGAGTGTGTGTATTCATATATTACCACATCTTCTTTATCCATTCATCTATCAATGGGACCTTGGGCTGCTTCCCTAATTTGGCTATTGTGAACAATACAATAAACATGGGGTACATGTATCATTTTGAATTAGTGTTTTTGTATATTTTGGGTGAATACCTACTAGCATGATTACTGAATTATACTGTAGTTCTATTTTTAACTTTTTAAAAATTTTTTTAAATGTTTATTTATTTTTGAGACAGAGAGAGACGGAGCATGAGTGGGGGAGGGGCAGAGAGAGAGGGAGACACAGAATCCAAAGCAGGCTCCAGGCTCTGAGCTGTCAGCACAGAGCCCGATGTGGGGCTTGAACTCACGGACCGCGAGATCATGACCTGAGCTGAAGTCTGACGCTCAACCGACTGAGCCATCCAGGCGCCCCTATTTTTAATTTTTTGAGGAACTTCTCTATATTGTTTTCTATAGTGCCTGCACCTGTTGCATTCTCACAAGAGAGTTACTTTTTCTCCACATCCTTGCCAACATTTGTTGTTTCTTGTGTTGATGATTTTAGCCATTCTGACAGGTGCAAGGTGATATCTCATTGCAGTTTTGATTTGTATTTCCCTTATGATTAGTGATATTGAGAATCTTCTCATGTGTCTGTTGGCCATCTGCATGTCTTCTTTGGAAATTTTTCTATTCATGTGTTCTGCCCATTTTTATTGGCTTATTTTGGGGGTGGGTATTGAGTTGTATTTTAGATATTAACCCCCTATTAGTTATGTCATTTGTAAATACCTTCTCTTATTCAGTAGGTTCCCTTTTAGTTTTGTCGATTTTTTTTCCTTGCAATGCATAAACTTTATTTTGATGTGGTCTCAATCGTTTATTTTTACCTTAAGAGACATGTCTAGAAAAATGTTGCTATGGGTTATGTTAGAGACATTATTTCCTGTGCTCTTTTCAAGGATTTTTATGGTTTCGGGTCTCATATTCAGGTCTTTTATCCACTTTGAGTTTATTTTTGTGCATGATCTTAGAAAGTGATCCAATTTAATTTGTTTGCATATGGCTATCCAGTTTTCCCAACATGATTTGTTGAAGAGACTGTTTTCTCATTGTATAATTGTTCCTCTGTTGAAGATTAATCATATAATTGTAGGCTCATTTCTGGGTTTTCTGTTCTATTTCACTGATCTATGTGTCTATTTTTGTGCCAGTTCCATACTGTTTTAATTATTACTGTTTTGTAATGTAATCTGAAATCTGGAATTGAGATTCCCCCAGATTTATTTTTCTTTGTCAAGATTGCTTTGACTATTAAAGGTCTTCTGTGGTTCCATACACAGTTTTAGGATTGTTCTACCTCTGTGAAAAATACTGTTGGTATTTTGATATAGGGATTGCCTTAAATATGCAGATTTATTTGGGTTCTGTTTTTATTTTTTAATGTCTTTTGCCAAATACTTATAGATTCTATTTGTCTATAGTTAAATTCCCTTTTAGATTTTAATAAATACACTTAGTTTTATAGTCTTAAATCAATCAGTTAATAAGAGCTGTTCAAGGACCTTGGAGTCCATGAATTCTGACTAACTCCTTTTCAACTTCCATATTTTTTCACATATGATATTTTAGCTCCACCTTGTTTTTATGCCTCCAAGTTATTACTGTTCCTATGACAACTACCATTATTTTATATATTCATGCTGCTGGGATGACTCTATTGGAATGCTGGGTGGAGTATCTTCTCCTTCACAGCTGTTTTGTATGTGCTTCTGCCAGATGAGTATGGTGAACACAGTGATGTCCACCCTCATATCCCTTCAGGAATAAGATGCTTATTACCTTGAGACTGACAGTCCCACCAGCAGACAGTTCTCAGCTGTCAGTCTCATTATGACATTGCCTTATGACTCAAGGTCATGAGTATCCAGAGACTGGTCATCTCAGAGTTTATAGGCCCTACTTCTTGCCCTATTCAGAACAATTTTTAAGAGCCATCGATCTTTAGAACTCTTTCAGGGGTTGGCTGAAGTTTGCTTCTGTGTGCTAATTCTCTGTGCTAATTTCAGGTGTAGATATCAAGAACACTTTAATAAACCTTCTGCATATTAATTTTTATCTCAGAATCTGTTTCACATAACAATTCTGCAGTGGAATTTCCATCCAGGATGCATTTTCTACAGGTGCCTTAGTTTGTGTACTCATAGGCCATAAGGAGAGTATAAATTCAGGCACAAATATTCTGGAAGTGTCAAAGTTTTCCTACCAATTCTTAGGGGAGACCTTATTTTACTACTCCAAACCTGGGATTAGATAGATAGGCTTCTATTGTTTCTCTAAGCCCGTGGGAGGTTGATTGTTATTCTGTCCTCTTCTTTACTTGTTGAGGAAGTGTCAGCATATAAAGCAGTCTTACTAGGTATAATTTCTATGTCATACAGCCCAAAGCACAACCTTCTCCCAAAATATGAAGGCATCAGTGGGGTCTAATCATGTCTTTACTGTTCTGGTTTGCAATTTCTTCTTAAACTTCAGTCTTGAGGATTTACTTTATAGGAAACTCATCTATCCATTTAAAATTATGTTTACTTCAGTACTCAGCATTAAATGTTCTTGACTAGAGACATATTAAGTTATCTTGTCTACCCTATTCCTGTGAAGAATATTTTCTCATTAGAAATGATATGATCATTTGTTTATGTGTTAATTTCTTGTGAGTTTGGTTTGTACAAATCAACCTTTCAGAGGTCTATTTTTGTATGAACTGGTACACTGAGGATCTAAAACTGAAAAGCTCTCCTCCAAGTGGAGAGACTGCCTTGATAGTGCCTGAAAAGTTTTTATGCCCATCTTGAAGGCATCTGTTTAGCTGAACACATCTATTTAAAGAAATCAGATACTTATGTTCATTTAGTTAAGGAAGTCCAACCACACTATACTTTTACATTCATTCATTCGTTCACTCATTCATTCATTCATTCATTCATTCTTCCTGTAACTCTAGGATCTGGCTCAGGGTCTGGAGCCAATGAGGACTCAACATATATATTTTGATGAACAAATGTAAGAAGTGAATTTCTTCATTCTCTACTTCCAAAGAGTGAAGAGAAAATAGACATTAATGAGTTTGTTGGAATAGAACTGCCTATGTTAGATATGTTTTTCCCCCACCAGACAGAAGAGTAAGGGTACAACAGTCAGCATAATGTTGTTATCAAATGACAGAGTTCAGTGTCATCAGTGGAGGAACTTCAACCCTTGCAAAGGAGAACATCTCAATTAACACCTGTCTTTGTCTAAGCCTTGCAGCAGCACAAAAATGGTTGTTTACAACCTAGTCAGGAACTCTCTAGGACTTATTTATGAATAATGACCTTCCACCTCATAATGAGTTGTGCTTTTCCTGAACCTTAGAATTCTTTTCTTTAACTTTAAAAAGACTTAGAAATGTTTCCCTGAATTATTGTACAGCACAATAAATATCTTTCACCACCAGCTGAATCTTTGTACTAAAAGATTGTTTTGCACTCAATAATTACATTGGAGTAATTGTAAATTCTTAGCCCAGAGAAGCTGGACTTGCTTTAACATAATAGGTTCATATTTTGCAAATTAAATTTCTACTTTCTTTTAAGGAGTGATGTAGAGTCCTTCCACCTGTTCTCCATTGAAGAATATAAGCAAGGGAATGGGTACAACTTTTTCAAGCTGGAAGAATCCTTTGAGGTCACCAAAGGGAAATTTCCACTTTATGTGAATATTGACATTATAATAGATGGGACACATAGGCGTTACAGGAGGAAGGCCTGGGTTATTTGAAACCAGGGCCATTCCTCCCCACTTTTCTTTGTTCTTAGCTCAATTCTAACATCAATAAATAATTCTATTTTCTTTCTTCCACCAATATATACCTGACCTGCGCTGTGCTTCATGCTAAATTGTCAATGGCTGATAATGCCTTGATCTGATACCACTTTCCTAAACAGAATGTTTAGGTAGCATTCGGAAACATATTTTTTACCAAAAATAAACTAATCTGGAGCACTGTGTAAGCTATCACATAGGGCCAAAACCAATAATTTAATATCATGTTCTTTTCAATGTTTCTAAAGTGAGAAAGTCTATAACCCACTTGTGAGGTTAGTTCCAGTGTGGCCCATAGATGGATTATCCCATGACTGATAACCTTGAAAGATTTATTTCATATCATCCACCAGCTATTTGGATCTTCCTTAATCTTTGGATGGAGAATGAGCATCACTAATGAGCACACAGTCAATTTGTATTGAACACAAATAGCCTACGTGAGCATTTAAAAATTTCATCCTAGCAATGTCAGTAATTCTGAGAATAACTTCCATTATTTACGCATTATAAAATCACCTTGATTTTATCATATTGATTTGCTTTTCATCACAGTATCTAGAAAACAGTCTCAGTCAAGAAATTTTTTCTTACAGAATCTACCAGATTTTATGAGGGAATCCATACATGCAAAAAGAAAACACAAAGTATAAGTTAACCTGAAATTGGCAGGGCCAAACTCTCCCTCAAGAGTTTGTGGGTCTATGCCCATCAGGGCCTTGGAAAATCTTAACTCTCTTTCCTTTTCTCCTCCTTTTCTTCTATGGATGATAGTATAATGAAAGAACCTATTCCTCTGTTCAGCCTTCAGGGACACACCACTACTCTCTTTGTCTGGCCTAGCTCCCTTCAAATAACATCTCTATGCCTGTTTACAATTTCTACCTTAGTATTTGGAATCTGGATTTCATAGACACCTATAACTCAATGGTCATTAGTTATTGCTCCCATAAAAATTAAGCTACACAGTGACACTTTTCTACATGGTCCCCTTCTGGAGACCTTCTCCTGTTATTCTGGCACATCTTCTAAGGAAATCTAATGATTTTAACATTTTCAGATTGCCCTTTTGCATCCTACCAGATAAAATATGTAAACAATAATTAATGTGGCATATGAATATATTTAATGGAGGATAATTTGTACAGCAAAAAGCTCAAAGGTACCAAAATCTACAGAAAACCAGTTAAATTGTGGACTATTCTAAAATGCAACCCTCTGCACAATGAGGTAGATGTGTCTATACTGGAATAGAAAGATGACTATGATATTAGTAAATGTAAAAAACAACTTGTAGTATGGTAAAAAGCATGAATTTAGTTGTAGAAATATAAAATATGATAAACAAGAAGCTTGTCTTTAGAAAAGGTTTGGAAGGATCTATCAGCATCTACTAACAATGGGTAACTCTGAGGAGTGAGACCATGATTGAGGGGCAGGGGTACAAGATAAGGAAGATTGATTGGAAAACATTTAATGGTGTTTTGGATAAATTGTATTTAACATTTGAAAAAGATGATCCTTCTAACCTTTCCATCTTTGAAACATCCTTCTTAACATGGAATCCTCTGGTTCACTTTCCCTCTTGGTTTCTAGTAGGAGCTATATAGTTGGCCATATTTTTATTTTGTTCTTTAACTGCAACTCTTCATCCCTGTTCGAGATCTGGCTCTAACTATTTTATAATTCATCCTGCTCTCACTTCTGATTCTATATGTCCACAACATGACTGTCCCTAAAACCTTTTCCTCCTAATACCTTCTCTCTATATTTTACCATTATTCTTCTAAAACAATTTTAAATGTTTTAAATTAATATTAGTTGAGTTCTATTAGTCTTGTGTAAATTTGAGTTGTTACAATCCAAACTGAAACAATCAGTTGTTGATGAGAATCAGAACTTTGCAATATACTAACCATTTACACTTAGGCTAGTCACTTGAGCTCCAAGTCTCTGATTTGTTATCTGTAGAACAGGTATTCAGAATTGTTATGGACCAGTGACTTCTTTTTAATTTTTTGAATTTTTTTTAATGTTTATATATTTTTGAGACAGAGAGAGACAGAGCATGAGTTGGAGAGGGGCAGAGAGAGAGGGAGACACAGAATCCGAAGCAGGCTCCAGGCTCTGAGCTGTCAGTACAGAGCCCGACACAGGGCTCGGACTCAAAGACCGCGAGATCATGACCTGAGCCGAAGTCGGACGCTCAACCGACTGAGCCACCCAGGCGCCCTACCAGTGACTTCTTTGTGACTCTCAGTGACCTGCTTTTTGAACAGGAATGTCCCTAGCCATTAACCTATCCTTTCTCACTATTATATGTGGGGTGTATGTGAGGGAGATAACTGACTCTTTACTTTCAAGAAGATTAAAAAAAAAGAAAAGAAAAGAAAAATAGAACTATATCTGAAGAACTGGCTATATTTCAGGAATTATGCTCAAGGAGACTCATCCAAACCTGGAATAAATTTAGATGATGAAATCCTAGGCTTGAGCTGATGCTGTCATGGGATGAGACTTTGGGGGACTTTGGGAAGTGGTGATTATAATCTTAAAGTGGGAGGGTCATAAATCCTGCTGATCCAAGAGTAGATTGAGGTAGGCAGCCTCTCAGATAACTTGTTGATTCCCTCTTCCTGGTACTTGTGTCCTTGTGTAATCCTCCCCACAAGTATGAATTGAAACTTCTAACATACAGAATACAATAATAGTGGTGAGATGTCCTTTCTGAGATTGTGTTACAAAAGACTGTGGCTGCCTGATTTTCTTTCCTTCCTTCCTTCTTTCTTTTTCTTTCTCCTTCCTTCCTTCCTTCCTTCCTTCCTTCCTTCCTTCCTTCCTTCCTTCCTTCCTTCCTCCCTTCCTTCCTTCCTTCCTTTCTTTCTTTTTTTCTTACTTTCTTTCTTCCTTCCTTCCTTCTTTCCTTCCTTCCTCCTTTCTCTCCTTCTCTGTCTCTCTGTCTCTCTGTCTCTCTGCCTCTTTTCTTCATTCTATCTCAGGAAACCAGCTGCTATACTGAGAGCTTCCCAATAAAGAGGTCCACATAGGTGGCCTTGGTCAAAAGCCAAAAAGGACCTGAGTCCTTCAACCCAAACCTACAAGGAACTAAATCCTGCCAACAAACACATGGGTGAATTTGATAGTGGATCCTTGCTCCGGATTTAGATAAAACTAGTTCCAGCTGACACCCTGATGGTAGCTTAATTAGAGACTGAGACGAAAAATGACTTTAAGTTATGTCCAGATTCCTGACACACAGAAACTGTGAAATAACATTTAAGTCACTAAGTTTGAGGATGATTTTTAAATGAGGCAATAGATAACTAATATACAAGTTAAGTTAGATAGAATTATTCTAAAGTAATCTACTTCTAGATCTAGGAGCAAGAGGAAGTCATTTCTGGTTGATAAGAAAGTTAAAAACCAGTTTGGCAGTTAGAATTTTTTTATTTCCTTAAAATACTCATTGCTTTATGCTTAATAGCATCTGTATTTATCTCAATATGAGATGAAATATGTGTGTAATAGTGCCTTAAGTCCAGTATTCACTGCCAACACCCAAGCACCATGGCCAATGATTTCAGTGGCCCCTAAGTGAAATATTATTGAATATTGAGCTTACAAATGCAATGTTATAAAATATCAAAATTGTGGTCATTAGAATTCTCTCAGGTTTCTAACTTGAAATATGTGGGCTTAGGATGGATACTCTCCCATCATATTTTTCAAACATCTAAAAGAAAAGATCATCAAGAAGTATTGAATCACTATATTGTACACCTGAAAGAAATATTACACTATATGTTAACTAACTGAAATTTCAATACAAAATAAGAAAAAAAAGATCATTGGGATGCCTTAGTGGCTCAGTCAATTAAGTGTCCGACTCTTGATTTTGGCTCTGGTCACGATCTCATGGTTTGTGAACATCAGTCAAATACAAGGCACTACTGTTTATAGAAGCAAAAGATGAAGCGGTCTGGTGTCAGTGCTCAAATAAATGGTAAAAAATTAGACATGAGAAGACACCGTGTAGTCACAGTGTTATATGCATGTTATACATGCATATAATACAAGATGGAAGATGCCAAATGCCACAGCGAGGTACCAGTAAAGCGACATGGGATTTGAAACTAGAAAGACTTTAGAGATAATTCAGAGGACGAGTGAAAATTACATCTAGATGATGTTACTCACAACAGCTTAGAGTGTTTGTGAGCTCTATCCCAGAAAAGGATGACACTCCTGAGGCCATGTTATCTTTCCTGCTGATATTTACTACAGAGATTTGGCTTCAAGGTCAGTGTCCTCTCATGCGTATGGTCAAAATCTTCCTTTGGAAATGAAGTTCTAGTTCCCTAGTTCTTTGAAGTCTGATTATATTTCATTCTACGCATACGGTGCTGAGCTCGGTCATAGTGGGGCATGTAAGCAACATTTCCCAAGCCTGCCCCAGCCGGTTTCCAAGTCTTGAGTTATCTGTTTACTCTGGAAGGTTAGAGGCAGAGGTAATACTTGTGATGTCCCACGAAGAATAGAGGACGTGGTGAGTGGCAGCGTAAAAGGAAGTACTCAACAACACTGGAGGGGAATATTCCAGGTTCTTAGCTTAAAGGCTATAGGTAAGTAAATATTTTACCTTCTCCTTCTTTGTGTTCAAACTAGGAAGCTTCAGGGGCCAAAAGTTTGGTTTCCACAATTATCTTTGTGATTGGAAGCTTTTATAAAGGATAATGTTTATCTCTAAGATAAATTCTGAAGGAATTTGCCTTTGTGGCTGGTTTTATTCTATGTAATTTAGAGGACAGATTAGGAGTAGTTGAAGAATGTGTGTTTTCAGTAGCTTTTTATATAAAAGCTACATAACTTAGGAATTTGATATATGCTATGTGGCAAAGAGGGATCTAACTATGATCTATAAACTATGAAACAGAAACAGTTGAGAAAAATGCCAGAAGTTTCCCTCTTGGCCTTTAAGTAAATTAATTCCTTTGCAAAGTGAGTTGTCATGGTAACAGGAAGGGCTATGGAATTATGATACTGAAGAAGATATTGTAATTTTGAGACCATTACATTCATTGTGAATGCTATTTCTTTAAGTTAGACTTGGGGAAGGGTATATTTGACTCCCAGGAAAAATTTGGGATATCATGAGGTTAATAAATTCTTCCAAGACCATTCTTTTCTCTATCATCATGGAGTTTTAGGACAAAAAAAACTATATAGCAATTCGCACACATGGGACAAGTTTTGGCAGCAGTGTGAATCATGGTGCCATGTTGGAAAAGAGTGGATTAGAGTAAGGATAGGGATTTAAAGATGTAATGAGGGACAATAAGATACCATGATGTTTGGAGAAGGTCTGCAAAATCAGTGTCACTGAACCAAACATCAGAAAAAGTAATTGGACCTGGTGCACTGTACAGAATGGGTGAAAGAGGGTAGAGATGAGTCATTAGAAGACTATTGCAATAGCTCAGTCCCAGGAAGCAGAACATCTATTACTGTGACTTCCTGAGTCTAAAAAGGAGCAATGATCTCAAAGAGATTTTAATGTACTAAATCAAGAAGCCAGTAGGAGACTATTCCTAACTAAGTTATATGTACTTTCAATAAGAAAAGCATGCAATTCCTTTGCTTCAGTTTTATGGGGATTTGAAATTTAGACGGAAATATTTCTAGCTAAGCCACAATCGATTCCCATTTTGCTAAGCATTGAGGAGATAGGAATTCAATGAGGGGTATTAATCCTGCTGAGAACAAAGTGGAAATGGTCTGCAAGAATTTAATGCTGCTTTTCTGAATGTTCGTAGACAAGATATAAGGGCCTTGGCCTGGGAAACTGCACAGAAACTCCTTGGAAGCCCAAAAGCAAGCGAGAAATAAGGCATGAAAAAAAACTAAGGTAGTGTCTTTGGTGCTGCCATTGAGCATAATCCCAGATCCTCATCCACATGTGGCATGCTCATCCTTTCCCCAAAACCATGTACATTCACACCGCAGTCCTTTGGTCCCAGGATCCTTTTCCCTGGTGACGTTTCACTTTCTGTGGGCTTCTGAGGCCTCTGAATGGGATTGTGCTTGGAAAAGCTATACCTACGCCATCAACATTTACCTGTAATCTCTTCTTAAGAATTGTAGGAGCGCCTGGGTGGCTCAGTCGGTTGAGTGTCCGACTTTGGCTCAGGTCATGATCTCCCAGTCTGTGGGTTTAAGCGCCGCATCAGGCTCTGTGCTGACAGCTCAGAGCCTGGAGCCTGCTTCAGATTCTGTGTCTCCCTCTCTCTGCCCCTCCCCCACTCATGCTTTGTCTCTGTCTCAAAAATAAATAAACATTAAAAAAGATTTTAAAAAAAGAATTGTAATTATTAAGGGCGTCTGCATGGCTCAGTCAGTTAAGTGTCTAACTTCAGCTCAGGTCATGATCTTGTGGTTTGTGAGTTCAAGCCCGGGGTTGGGCTCTGTGCTTACAGCTCAGAGCCTAGAGCCTGCTTTGGACTCTGTCTCTCTCTCTCTCTCTGTCCCTCCCCTGCTCACTCTTTCTCTCTCTCTCAAAAATAAATAAACATTAAAAAATAAAAATAAATAAAAATAAATAAAAATTTTAGTTGTCATAAGAGTAATTAATATGAGATCTACCTTCTTAAATTTTCAAGTGTAGAACATTATTATTGACTATAGACACAATGCTGTGTAGATTATGGAACTACTCATTTTGCATAATTAAAACTTTATGCCCAATGATTAGCAGGTCCCCATTCCCCCCTCCCCTGAGCCCTGCCTATCACTTTTCTATTCTGAATTATATAAACCATGATGTTTTACTGTTACATTAACTACGAAGAAGATCTGGTTGTGATTTGTGTTTTATGTTCCAGAAAAATGTCCAGGACCTGAGTAGGATATTTGTTGGTACTATTTTACCTCTTTCTGGATTAAGCTTACTTTTTTTCTTATTATTTTCCTCTTTTCCATGATTTTTCTTTTTAAAAATGTTTCCAGCTTTCTTGAAATATAACTATTATGGGTTTGAGGTGTTCAACATGATGATTTGATACATGTATGTATTACAAAATGATTACTGCAATATGGTTAGTTAATCCTTCATCTCACATCATTACAAGCTTTTGGTGTTGTTGTTTATGATGAGAAAAATCCCACTTATAATCGTATCAAAAACAATAAAATACTTGGGAATAAATTTAACCAAGGAAGTGAAAGATCTATGCACAGAAAATTATAAGACACTGATGAAAGAAATTTAAGAAAGACATAAATAAATAGAAAGACATCCATGTTCATGGATTGGAAGAGGTAACATTGTTAAAATGTCCAAACTATCCAAAGCCATATACAGATACAATGAAATCTCTACCAAAACTCTATCAAATTTTATTTCTTAATTTAAGATTCGGAAATGTTAATATTTTTCTTAATGTAAAATCTTTGTTGAAATAAACTGGTTATGTAAAAAAAATGTTTACATAAAAAAGCAACCTCTCAATTTTATTGAGCTAACTTGTTTTTTATTTTGATGAGAATCAAACTCTTTTTTTCCTCAAAATCAATATATATGAGTCCTGCTTTGACCTTTTATACTTAATGATTTATTTTCTAATTTAGAACATCATTTTTTTTACATATGGTCATACTTTGCAAGTTAAATAACCTAAATTTAATTACTGACTTTGAAAAATCTCCTCCAAAGATAGTGTTTCCGTAATAAAATGAATGTACATTTTCATGAAATGCACATCTTTCACAAATGTGCTATGACCTGAACCCATACAATGGCAATTCCGAGTTACCTCTCTGCCACTTCAGCAACTCTGCACCAGCACCTCCCCTCACCATCTGTTGCCCAAATATATGCATCCTACAAAGGCAATCTGATCACTGGCATTTCTCCCACCCAGTCTTCTGTCCCCTGCCCTTCTGTCTAGTCACAATCTCTTAATGATATTTAATGCTAAGATAACCGTAGAATTGCAGTCTTACTCCAGGCCCTGAAATGTCATGTGAAGCAGAGAATACTGATTTCCACTCTTTCAAAATAAGAAAAGCCCCATTTACTGCACTGGCATTTGTTGTATGTGCACCAGATGGTATTGCATTTAAATCACTCTGTATTGTTCAACGCCCCCTCTGTGAATAGCAAAGCAAATCTCAGGGACTAGAGGGAGTATCCAGCCCACTTCAGAGAGAGATAACATCCTCTACCAACCTCTCAGCCTCTTCTAGACTCAGATACTTCTTTATATGCATCTTTGGCAGAAGGCATTTCAGGATTATTTGCCTCACATATGCTAGAAATTGGTTTGAAAAGAGCCAGAACAGTTTACTTTTAGTAAAATAAAATTTTTAAAAAGTCAGGTACAAATAATTGAGAATGTGACATACTGAAAACACGAAGGGCTTGGGCATAAATGATCTTGGAACTGGCACTGGAATAATCTGAGCTGGGAGACTCCATTACACCATGTAAAGGAGAGCTAATACGGTGTCCTATAATTATTTTAAAAATTAAAGGAGATAGTATATATGTTAAGAATCAAAATATTACAAAATTCTTAGATCTCATTTTTTATGATTCTTGTGTACATACTTATTATTCCAAATGAAATTATACTCTAAAGTCTGGAGAGAAGTTCTTCTAATCTTGTTTCTCCAATTCATTACTTTTATGAAAAGAAAAATTAAATATATATATGCATAAATATATATTATATATTAGGATTTTGAGTTAAATCAATAATTGATGCCTACATTGGAAGATTTAATTATTTATATAAAAAGTGAGAGTGAGCTTTAATGATAATTGTAAATATAAATAAATTCATTCTGAAACATGCAATCATTCTTGCACATTTATTGTGTATTTTAATAATTTTGTGCCTGTGATGATTAATTTTGTGTGTCAAACTGGCTAGGCCATACTACTCAGATATCTGGTGAAACACCAGTCTTGGTGTTGCTACAAAGGTATTTTTTTAGCTGAGATTAATATTTAAATAAGAGGATTCTGAGTAAGACAGATTACTCTCCATTATGTAGGTGGGCCTCATCCAATTAGTTGAAGACCTTAAGAGAAAACAGACTCAGATTCCCAGAAAAGAGGGAATTCTACCTCGAGACTGGAACTGCAACTCTTTCCTGAGTCTCCTGTCTGCTGGCCTGCCCTGAAGATTGTGGACTTGCCAACCTATGTAACTGTGTAAGTCAATTTCTTAACTAAATCTCTCTGTTTATAAATACATTATTACTTTGTTTCTCGGTAGAACCCTGACTTAATACAGTTTTCTTCCTCGCCTCTCCTTTCCAAGGACAGGAAAGACTGGGCACAGATCAAGGAAAGCTACTGGAAAGCAAGAAATGCACTTGCTCTTTCTCTCTATTCAGCTTCTCCCTCATTGTAGCAGTTTCTCTTGCTTTGCATATTACATAGTAAAGTTTGCAACTGGACTCAGGAGGGGAGGGCATAATCCCAAGAGGAAATGAAGCTAAGAAAATGAGTAGTATCACCGCTTATTGCCTTGTGGCCTAGGTAATGGTGAGTGAAAAGTAATCAAGATGCATTATTCATCTCTCTCTCCTCTCTCTTCTTTCCCTGTTTGCATCCAATTTCTGTTGGGAGACTGACTCATATTAGGCATGTAGACCAGAAATATCCTGTGGAAATCACCTGTGAGATGAGGAGTTCGTGCACAGGCAGCACTGAACTCTTGAAGGGAGAGCAGTTCCAATAGAATAGAGCAATACCAGACTCCACTCTACAGCTAGACATGTCCCTTGAATGTGTATCACAGACCTAAGTAATGTTAAAACTTCCCTCAGATGAAACTGGACTACTACTTTAACTATACATAAAAATCAATTCAAAATGGAATAAAGACTGTGTAAGCCAGACTAGTGCCAACTTGAACAAATTTGCCATGATGACCATTATGTGACCTGAAGTCTTCTTGAGCATAAGATCCCCCCACCATTCTTTCTTTTTGTTTAAGTACACCCTCAAGTACGTCCTCGTGGCTTAACATCCTTGAGATCCTTCCCTGGAGATATGATTATGATACACACTCATTCTAAATATTCTTCTACTGGGTGGTTCCTCAGCATGTACTCCAAGCCTCTAGGGCTATAAAAGCAGGTCTGAAGGGAGGTGGGGTTGCAGAGATCTACTCAACTTGCAGTCTGTCTGTAAGTTCCCTTAATAAAACATTTCTTGTCAAGCTGGACTCATCAGCCTTTTTTTCAGTGTTATAACCATCAATCTTTGGAAGTCTTTTTGCATATACCTCATTTTCATAGAACGATTGACCAGCCAGCAAACCAGGAGGAGCCTGGAGACTGAGGAATGGGTAAGAAGAATGAAGCTTTCTTGGCCAACCACCTTGATATGGAGAGACACAATTCATTTGCTAGATGCAAATACCACATGAATATGGGGATGCCCCTAAAGAGTGCCTACTACTACAAAATTGTGCGACCACTGGGGTAAAGAAGACCGCTGGCCAGTGGTGGGTTGTCCATGTCTATGGGCTGTTTGTATGGCCACTGATACCCAGCTAATGTCAGAAGAGAAAGTAAGGAAGTTGGAGGAAAAATTACAGTTGGAGAAAGACCAAAGACTATCCGTGTCACTTTTGGCTTCCAACTTGATGGATAAGATTTAAACCCGGGATGCACAAATCAAGACATTAGTGTGTCACTTTATGTGCCATGGGGGCTGTAAAATGTGGTGGCCTCACATTAGAACTGTCATTACTCATCTGACTGAGATGCTAAAACATGGAACCCATGGGAAACAACTAGTAATATAGAGGATGACATAGAAGTCATATTTGGCAATGAGGAAGAGCCAGAGCCTCTATTGCTCAGGTAAAAACCACTGATGCATAGAAAGCAAAAGCTCAACAAAGGTAGCAGGGAAATACAATGAGCAACATATATAAGAAAATTAGAGAATACTGCAGATTTATTTTTAGACATTGCAAAAGCCTTCAAACAACTGCTGAAAGAAGGACTTGCTAGTGGACATAGGAGGGGAGTCCATAATCTCAACAGGAAATGAAGCTGAGAAAATGAGTAATATCACCACTCATTACTTTGTGGCCTATGTACTGCCCACCAAGTGCAAAATAATTGTAGTTCTATTGATTGAATAATCATGGCTATGAGGGAGGTTTGGACAAATGAAGGATATTTCCCAGGACAAATACCTGTGTGGAGATCCTTAGAGGAGGCAGAATCTTTTAAAATAACTAGGTGTCAACAGCAATATATGCCCAAGTATTTGAAGAATCAGATGAAGCTATTTTCACTGTAGCATGAAAAATAGATTGTTACAAAATGTCCCCAGAGTATGGCATGGTCCTCTAATCTCCATTTAGCCCCCTTGTGGACCAAGAGATGTATAATGTCAGAGAGGCTATAGCTGACTTAGGAAGGACTGAAAAAAGTGGAGGGATTGAGTATGGTTAGCAACCAAGAGAAAAACCAGAAAATCTCAACAAGGGGCTGAAAAGGGGAGATCTAAAGCAAGTACGAGTCCCATTTGGGTAACCCAAAGGGCAAATGTAGCATGATCTGCTGGTGGCAGTCATAAACAGAGAAAAGATATGCTACCAGATGAACATTGTTCTGGTGGCTTTATTAAAGGAGCTTACTCCTGCTCAGCTGTTTAGGCCACAGGCTTCCATACCACTTCTGGAAGAAGAAACTAAGCCAAGGGTGAGTTCTTACCAGGGTTGGGTAACCCCACACCTTAGAAACTAGAGATGGGACCAAGTTTGGCTCCATGTGAAGGCAATTGAGGACAACCAGAGGCCCCACGTAGACCCCACAATTTACTGGTCACCAAAAAAACAAAAACAAAAACAAAAAACTATGGATCTAGTGGATACCAGAGCAGAATTCATTCTAGTTCATGACAATCAGAATGTCACTCAGGGATCTGGGCAGCCATTGATTGTTATGGAAGAAAAACCATAAGGATGAAACACACATTAGTGTACTTGAGAACAGGCAAAAGATGACCTGCCCCTTATGAGGTTTTTATTTCTCCAATATTAGGCATGGATATTCTACTGGGAAAGATGCTACAAACCTATGTAAAATTTCACCTTTGAATTTGGGTGTTTAAAACTGTCCTAAAGGAAAATGCAAATTAGGATCCTATATTATCCTCTCCCTGCCACCACCAAGTGGGGTTGTAAATATAAAGCAATACTGACTGTCAGGAGGATTTGAGGAACTATCTGCCACTGTATAGGAATTAGCAAAAGTACAAATAATTAGACCAGCACAAAGTCCCTATAATATCTCTGTATAGCTTGTGAAAAAACTGGATGGCACTTCGAGAATGACTATTGATTACAGAGAACCAAATAAAGTTGTCCTTGATATATGCGCTTCTGTTGCAAATATCACACAAATCAATGAATAGTACATGGTTCAGGGTCTTATCATGCAGTTTTGAATTTAGACCAATATTTTCTTTAGTATTCCTTTACATCCTAAATCACAGAACCAATTGGGTTTCACATGGAAGGGTTAATACCAGAGACTCCAGGTCTTGCCACAAGGTTATTTGCATAGTCCTACTATCTGTCATGGTATGGTTGCTTATAATTTGCCTATATCCCCCACCATCCACAATTAAAAGTTTCCATTATATCAATGATGTGATGCTAACCTCTGAAGACTTGTCTTTGTTATAGTCTTATTTATTTATTTATTTATTTATTTATTTATTTATTTATTTATTTATAAAAAGAAAGAAAATGCAAGTGGGGAAGGGGCACAGAGAGAGGAAAAGAGAGAATTCCAAGCAGGCTCCACACTATTAGCGCAAAGCCTGATGTGGGGCTGGAACTCACAAACTATGAGATCATGACTTGAGCTGAAACAAAGAGCTGGACATTTAGCTGACTGAGCCCCTGTTATAGCCTTATTTAATTAATCTCTGCTATCATCTGAACAAGTGAAGAGAGGTCATCAACCCACAAAATATACAAGGCCCAGGGCCACCAGTAACGCTTCTGGTGTATACTTAGTGAGTTAAGGCACATCTTATACTGAGCTCTGTAATTGACAAAATCCAACAATTTTCCCAATCTTAGGACAGTCAAACAAGTACAAGCATTCCTAGGTCTCCTGGGGAATATTGTAGGGCCTTTATACCACATTTAGCACAATGCCTATGCCCTCTCTACCAACTGGTATAAAGGGGAGTGCATTGGCATTGGGGAGAAGAACATCAAGCTGCCATTGGCCAAATTATTACTTACTCAAGCACAGATCTTAGGAATGCCTTTACCTGTTATCTCCGCAGCCCTAAATCTGATTGCTATGCTGAATGGGATGAGTCATACACTATGGCATGAACAGCATGGAAAGTTAACCCTTTTGGGATTTTGGTCACAACTCTAGAAGAGAGCAGGGATAAAATACTCTCCTATCAAACAAGTTTTGGGGGTCTATATGGTTCTTCAACAAATGGAGCTCTTAATGTGTACTCTTCCAGCAATTGTTCAGACTAACTTGCCTATACAGGGATGGTATATTTGCAAGACCAGCATCTGCCATGGCACAAGCCCCTATTTGGGAAAAATAGCAAGCTTACTTACAACAGCAGTCTTCACTCGTCCACTGGAGAATAAATTACATGCTATCTTGTGGTCTTTGGACCCATAGAATATGGAGCCTTTAATGCCCCTCTTCTAAAATCTCTAATGGAGGCCTTCTCACAAGAACAGTAAGGTACATACTCTATTCCTGAAGATCCTTGGTATATGGATGGTTCTAATGGGGGAATCCTAGTGTTAGCAATCTAACCCCAGGCTGATACTATCTAGCTTGAGACTAAAGATAATAAAAGCATCTTAATGGGCTGAATTGAGAACTGTCTGGGTGGTATGCACACATGAACCTTGGCCCCTTACCCACTGCACCATTGGTCTATCTATAAGGGTTTGACAACCTGGATGCACAAAGGGCTCAGATTGACTGGAAGGCTTTACAGAAACCATTACGGGGAGCAGACTTATTGAAATATATATATGGGAAAGTATATAGGACCCTAGGGCCTCCCTTACTGTTTTCTGTATTTCAGTGCATATGCCTGCCTTACTGCAGTAATACTGAGGCAGACACCTTAGCAAAGATCAGGGCCCTTACCCCTGATAAGGTTCAGAATTGGCTGCATGGATTTATAAGCACAGTGGATGTCACTGTCCTAAGGTGGTTTGGAACATAATGAAGAGAACAGACATGTCCCTTTGCTATAATGACATCTTAACAGACATCAGTAACTGCCCAATCTGCTTCTGT
The DNA here is from genome assembly GCA_030068075.1 of Paguma larvata. NCBI lineage: Eukaryota > Metazoa > Chordata > Mammalia > Carnivora > Viverridae > Paguma > Paguma larvata. The sequence continues at coordinate 119,917,150 of CM057827.1, read as the reverse complement.
CTAAGACACAGGAAGGTTCCACATGCCACAGGATGCATTGGCTGTGTGATCCAAACAGTTTTAGGCTGGAAAATTGATTGCATTGGTCATATACCACTTAATCAAAGTGAAAAGTATGCCTTAACTTGTGTGGACTCAGCCATAGGGCTCATGCAAGCCCTCCTCTGTAAAAGATCCAATTAAAAGGCCACTATAAATGTGTTGGAACTATTTAGTGACATGTACAGATATACCTGAAGGATATATAGTGATAGGGAAACACATTTTACTGGACATGAGGTGCAGGACTGGGCTTCCTGGGTGGAACATACATAGGTGATTTCATTTACTCTGTAATCCACAGGCCGCGAGGCTAATTGGAAGAAAGAAGGGCATTCTTAGGGTTCAACCCTAAGCCCTCCTACAGACGCCACTGTTGCACAAAAGATAGACAAAAGTCTTGCCAGAAGCCATATGCTTACTAAATTCCACTGAGAAATGATATGGCATCACCCCATATACAGCATTAGGTATCAAAATCAGCAGATCAGTGCCATCCAGAAAACAAGGCCTAAGGTGCTCTTTCCTCAGCTCACAGCAGGCCAGAGACAACTGTGGTTCTTCACTCGTCAGCCCATCCTCCCAGAGGGAGGAGATACTTGAATGGGGGTAGAATGGCAACTTTCCCTAGGATAGATAGGTAATTTATTGCCAGAATGTGAGAAAAGTCCTGGACAACTGAAGTGATTCCTGTTGATCTTGTTGGAGTTGGGACCAAATCAGTCAACACCTAAGTATTCTTGACAGGCACCCATTCCCTAAGGTACTATAGTTGATTACCTAATGTGGTCATTTGTACCACTTTCAATTTTACATGTATAGGCTGATTCTTTGACCCCTGGGCAACATGTCTAGCATGTCCCCTTTGCTCATACATCCCAGGCCACCTCTGTCCTCATAACAAAGGATGAAGCTACTACCTTCATCTTAATAGAGGGAGAGGATCTGCCCAGACAAATACCTACAAAACATTTATTTTTTTTATGATTATCCTATTACTCTTCTCTTGCTCTAGTGAAGGAAACTTTTTTTTCTGCAGTAGGCATAGATTTATGCAAATGGTTCATAATAGGGTTCATGCTGGATATGTGGCTTTCTCCCTTCTTAAGTACTTCTGGGTTACCATGTGGATGTCACGCCTACAGGGAACTGATTGGATAACTTGTCAAAGATTTATCAATGAAACCAAGCAACAAAGATCAATAATAGCCACTGGTATAACCAATGACAATATATTCCACTGGCCTATAAAAAACACCCTGTCTAAATGAGGGCATAAGAAGTCAGCTTCCATGAAGTGTACTAAAACCATGATATTTCAAACTGCTTTGCCACAACTAAAGAACCAGACATGCTGAGATAAAGGTGGTTTTACTGAAATCTGGGATGGGTTCATATGGCTGACTCCCTCATATGGGCATTAAGTCAGCGATGCCAATTGTTCTTGGAGCAATTAAATCATTCTGAAGATACATGGAAAAGTAGCACCTGACACATGGGACAATTACTTAAACATCAACATAAGACACATACACTTAAAAGGTATTGATTGACATGCAATAGTTGGACACAAAGAACAGGAATATATTGGTTAGCTCCTAATGGTGCTAACCTGCTCTATGATACCAATCTTTGGCTTTGGCTGTCCCCAGGGTGGCTGGGGAGATGTACTCTAGGTTTCTTTGGGCATAAAAACAAATAGCCAGCACTATAATATCACCCATAAACTTATCTCATTTAAAGGCATGATGAACCTGTGCTTTCTTTCATTGGTATGGCTACTTAGTAGCAATATTTTTATAATCCTCAGCCATAAAAGATGTAATATGCATATAGAAGCATTAACTAATTATACCCAAAAGGCCCTCAACAGTAGTTACCATATCCTGAAACTCATAAATATAGAGATGACATTGATGTGGAAGACCATATTACACAATAGAATGGCCTTGGATATACTCACTGCAGCACAAGGGGGTACTTGCACTATTGTTCAAAATGAATGTTGCATTTATAGACTTGATAATTCAGGCATTATCACTACTCCATTATGAGACATGAATAAACAGATACAGGTTTTAGATGGTCCTGCACTCGTTTTAAACCTGTGATTATCAAACTGGTTTAGAACCTGGGGGACATGTTGGCAAAAGTTATTACTCATTCTTCCTTGGGTCATCAGAATATATATCTTTTCCTCTTGCTGCCTGTACTGCTACTGTAGTTTATGCCTTTGACTTGGACACCTACCATAAAAAGCCCATCTTGACAGCACAGGGAATATGTCAGAGGAGGGAGGTGTATGAGATTTTGAGAGACAAATTTGAGGGGTGAATTGTGAACCAGACTAATACCATCTTGGACAAATCTGCCATGATGACCATTCTGTGACCTGAAGTCTTTTTGGATACAGGACCCACCATGCACTGACACACATTCTTTCCTTTTATTTAACTACATCCTTAAGTACACCCTTGTGGTATAATATCCTTGATCTGCCCTGGAGATATGACTATGACACCCATTTACAAACATTCTCCTCTTGGGTGGTCCCCCAACATATACTCCCAGCCTCTAGGGATATAGAAGCAGATCCTAAGAGAGGTGGCTTGTAGAGATCTATTCATCTTGCAGCTGCCAAGACACGCTTTTGTCAATAAATCCCCTTAATCCACTCTTTCTTATCAAGCTATCCTTGTTAGCCTTTTACTCAGTCTTTATTCAGTCTTACATTTCCTTAAGACTTTGAAAGTCATTTTACATATGACCTCCCTTTCAAGGACAAACTTCAACATAGAATCATAAAACTTGTAGAAGAAAACATAGTCAGGAAGCTTCTTGACGTCAATCTTGGCAATTATATTTTGGATTTGACACCAAAAACAAGCAAGTAGGACTTCAAAAACTACAAGTAGGACAAGTGGCAAAAAATCATTTGTAAACTTGGTATTTTTGATTTTGAGTATAACAGGCTTTTATCATGAACTGAGGAAAGTAACATACAAGAAAATTTTGTGGCTAGACCCTCTTCTTCCCCACAACAATGCCTTCCTAATGCTTCAAGTTGAAAGGAGGTAGAAATACAGGCATAAATTCATAATACACACACCACTGATGGCCCACTAGAAGATGACTTGATCATAAATTACCTTGAAGTTTTTTCAATGTTATATGTGAATAAATTATAGCCATCATTTATATTGTTGGCAGTGTAAGTAAATGATTTCTCCTCCTTTCTTCTTTATTATTTTTTTTATGTTTTAAATGTTGTTTTGTTTATTTGAGGTTATAACTAGGACTAATTTTCTAAACTCCTTTATTTATTCATTCTGTAAATGGCTATGGAGAGACTGCCATTTTGCCAGGATGGTTATAACTCCATTGCAAGATCAAAAAGGCCAAGATTTCTGTATCTGCATAACTGGTATTATAACCAAAGCCAAGTCTGCCTGCCAGATGCACAGCAAAGACTATCACTAAGACATCAAGTATGCAGCAAGGAAAGGCTTAATTCAAGAGGCAAATGAGACTGGAGGGCAAGCCTTAAATCCACCTCCTTGAAGGAGAGTCAGGGATATTTAAAGGCAAATAAAAAAGGTCTGGGTAAAAAGTTGTAGTCGTGTTTATCAGTCTGCAGCTGTGCTTATTAGTCCCATTAACCCTCTGTTTACTGGTTTCAATTTCCGCTGTCCTTTGATCATTCCTCATTCTTGAGGAATTGGGATGATGACCATTCTAGTTACTTCCTACTGAAATGGGGTAAAGATTTGGGTTGGAGAAATGGAATTGTCTACACTCATTTAGAAATACTCCTTAGCTCCAAATTGAAACCCAACATGCTGCATTACCAAGATTTTTGTACTTTTGTTCTCCCTCTGGCAATGATTCCAATGTCTGGCATTCTTGGCAGTGGATAATAGCAGATGGGTCACCACTGCAATCAGATATTCATTACCCTTGATCAATAAAACTGCTTCCATCTGTGAACATCTGATGGTCTGGATTTTCCAATGGTAGTCCATCAAATTGGGATGACTGGAATAAGTTTGTTCAATTACCTGTGTGTCTAAATATGGACCATTGTGGCAATTTTTTCTGAAGTTTACCTCAACTTGTCTAACTTCAGTATGCAGGCCTTCAGGAAAAGGAAATTTTTTTTTAAAGTCAAGAGAATGGGAGAAAATTGGAAAGCTTAGTTTGGAGAATTATAGCAAGAGATGAGGAAACCAGAAGAATTCAGTATTGAACACAGTTTTATAGGCAAACAACAAACACTCAAAGACAGTTAATTAGAACTATAATCTAACATCCACAATGGTGTATTACTGAAACCTAATTTCTCTCTAAAATCACTCTCATTTCCACCAAAGATAGTCACATTAATTTGTTTGCAAAATAAGTCTAGTTTTAAAAAACTTGGCCAAATTATTTACATTAGTGCAACAAGAATAGTGACTGGTTATAAAACTTGTTTTTTGTTTGTTTGTTTGTTTTTGTTTTTTGATTTTTGTTTTATTTTGTTTTGGTCTTGGTTTGTTTTGCTTCGTTTTGCTGGAACTATTTATAAGGAATTTTAATTTGAACTTCTAACAGCTTCTCAAGACTAAGGAGCCAAGCCAAATATTTCCCATCAGACTTTGCCTGCAATACTTACAGATTTAGGTGAATTCCCTTCTTTTTGAAGTCTCCAAAATATCCTGAGGTTCATGTACCTGCCAGGAAGTGACCTTCTTTACTCCTCTTGTAAGGCAGCTGGGAATCAATTAAAGTATCAAGTTGATATTTTCTAGGGGCTTATTAGCCTGGCAATATAACCAGTATTTCCAACTGTGTCTTGTCATAAGGAGAACAAATTCTTATTGAATTTATACAAATACATAAATTGCCATGAAACTATAAGAATACTCACTGAGAGTTTCTAAATTCTGGAGGGATCAAGTTAGAAGAAAAAGATAAATGTTTCATATTTGTTTACAAAGGAATATTTTACCAAATTTCTGTAAGTCAAAGGTAACTTAAGAGGAAAAGTTTCTTTAAAACCTGGAAAATCCAATGTAAAAGAAGCAGCAATGTTGAAAACAAGAATCACAGAAAAATACAATCATCTTGCTCAATTCATTCAGCCCTAAGCTATTAACTCTCAGTCTGTTTTAACGCAGTTATCCCGTTAGTTCTGGAAACTGTTACTTTTGAGATCATACCTGAGTATCAGAGATCTGTATTTGTGTACCAGGACATATCAAAATGTTAGGGGTTTTATACAATTTCTGGAGTAGTTATAGCATTCACCCATACAATATAACCTAAGGAGGTTCCTTATTTGATAACACATCCCACTTAATTTGATGTGTTAATAAATAAGCCAATTGAGTCAAAAAGATTTCATTGAGAAGTTGAATTTTAGGAAGTTTTTTAGAAATATCAGGTTTTATAGCACATGTCTAAAGAAGATTACAGATCATACAGAATTTAATTATCTATTTAGCCAACGTGGCAACAAGAGATTCTAAAGGCAAATACTGAGGGTACATGGTTGTTAGAAAAACTTAGCTCTTTTAATATTGAGAAGGTTCCAACTTTCTTAAGTAATCAAAGATTTAATAAAGACAATACATAGAAATTCTGTTTTTTCTAGGCTGATCACATTTATGATTTAGAGCAATGATCTAAGTAAGTTATGTCATTTTTAACAGAGAGAGAAAACAAATTGCAATCTTATATTGGTATACTTTTGATATTAAAACTCATTCATTTTGGGATGCCTGGGTAGCTCAGTTGGCTAAGCAGCTGAATCTTGATTTCAGCTCAGGTCATGACCTCACAGTCATGAGATCAAGTCACACGTGGGGCTCCATGCTGAACCCAAATAATAAATAAATAAACTCTTTTTTTTAATTTAAAAACAAATAAAACTCATTCATTCCAACAATTGAATTTTTTTTTTCAGAATCTCCATTAGGAATGAAGGACTCTCAGCTACAGGGAATACTGTCAACAGCAATCAATACTCAGACAGCATCAGGGATTGCCTTTACTGAAGGCAGCTCCCTTGCCAAGACCATGTCCTTGCAGTCCCATCCTTGGTCAACATGGGGAATAAAAGTCCAGAACTTTAGCTCCAATTTAGGATGGTTCTGAAGGCTAATCCTACTTTTGGAACTCTTCAGAGTATTAGCTGAGGCTTCTGTTGATATTGTGTCACTGCTCAATTTTTGCCTAATCTTGCTCTCTCACTCTCTTTTCTCTTCCCCAAGTGTTGATCACTTCCTAATAAACTATTTTTACATACTGATCTCCATAGTCTTAGTCCAGATCATGCACAAAAGCTCTTTCATAAAACTTCTCATAAATATTCCCTTCTCATAAACCTTCTACAATTTTCCATCTCATGTTCAGATTTCATCCTAAGTTTTCCCTCTTTAAATAACTAGTCTCACTTTCCTTGTATATAGAATTGTTTCCAGTAGTCTAATTTATTTTTTCTAAAAAAATAAAGAAAGAAAAAATGAACAAGCAAAATATAAGCACACTCATAAATACAAACAAACTGGTGGTAGAAAGACAAATGTCATGTGATTTTATTTTCTCACAAATTTTACAGTGGAGATAGCATGAACCTACCTGATTTTCAGTAAACATAAGTAGAAGAAAATTTCTACTTTTAATGCTGACAACTTTAAAGACATGTCTATTTAAATTAAACCAACAACCTTAAATTAGTTTTAATGTTGAATATTTTCTCATATCATGTGAACCTAAAAAAGATTTGGGTTAGTTTCCATTTTCTGAGTTTTAGAATGTCCAATTCTTAAAAGTATCTGCTATAAACCAACTAAATAGAGCACTTTTACAAATTAATTTTAGCAATACTATCTGAAGGCAGCAAAAGTATCTGACAATACAACATACATGGACACATATATACAAATAAGATGCAAACAAAATCTTATAACATTTTTTTTACTAATATTTGTGGAAAGGACATTTAAGTCAAGCATTAGACTTCCTTTTTTTTTTTTTTTTTTGGTCTTTAATCCTTTACTCTCAACCATGTTTTCTGTGTCTGAAGTACATTTTAAGGTTACACATCTAGTTGTGCTATGGAGAATGGATTATGTTGTGATCCGGGTTTATGTTTTACATGGGTGCATGACAAATTTGGCATTACCCCAAGTGGTCGTCCTGTGTCTTCTGTGAAGGGGACAGCAATTTTTCACCTGGAAAATGTGCACATACCAAGGGGCAAAAGGAGCAGTCTGTGCTGGGTGTTTTCTGTTTGCTTCCCCAGATCTGAACTTCACTCTTCTGAATCTGGATCTCTGACCACATGAGTGGTCAGAACTATCCTACAATCAAGTAACTACAGTACTAGTATTTACCCAAATAATACAAAAATACTGACTCAAAGGGATACATGAATCCCAATGTTTACAGCAGCATTATCTACAATAGCTTAATTATAGAAACAGCCCAAGTGTTTATCAACTGATGAACGGATAAAGAAGAAGTGGTATATACATGCAATGGAATATTGCTCACCCATAAAAAGAATGAAATCTTGCCATTTACAGTAACATGAATGGACCTAGAAAGTATTATGCTAAATGAAATAAATCAGCCAGAGAAGTCAAATACCATATGATTACTATCATATGTGGAATCTAATAAATAAAACAAACAAGCAGAGGGAAAAAAAGGAGAAAGAGAGAGAGGCAGACCAAGAAACAGGCTCTGCATTATAGAGAACAAACTGATGGTTACCAGAAGAGAGGTAAAAGGGGATTAAGGAGTGCACTTCTTGTGATGAGCATAGGGTGATGTATGGAAATATTGAATCACTATATTGTACACCGAAAACTAATATAACTGTATATACTAACTAACTGGAATTAAAATAAAAACTAAAAACAAATCCTAACTGACACATCTAGAATCTTGGAGGCCCTATTGCTTTACACTTCCTTAGACTTTTGTTTGGCAATAAAACACACATGCACATGCACATACACACATATACTCCACACAACATATTTAACAAAGACGCCTTAGTAAGAATTAACTTGACAACAGGTAAAAATTCATATATCAAAAAATTATTTTGATATATAATTTATAACTCCTTAGCTATACTTTAGAGGCTCCAATTTTATAAAGCAAGATAAATGTTCTGACACCTAAAATAAATTGCCCTTTTTAAAAACACTTTTTAAAACTACCATTCATTATGTGATTAGTATGTGCCAAGAACTATGCTAACTGCTTTCCATTTTTAACCCTCACAATAACCCTTTGAATAGATTATATGCAGGTGGTCCTTGAACAACATGGGTTTGAAACTGCATGGATTCACTTATTCACACATGTTTTTCATATAAGTACGATAAAGTATTCTAAATGTATTTTCTTTTCTTCATGATTTTCTTAATAACATTTTTTATTTTCTTTAGCTTACTTTATTGTAAGAATGTAGTATATGATACATACACAGAATATGTGTTACCTGTTTATGTTATCAGCAAAGCTTATGGTCAACAGTAGCCTAACAGTAGTTAAATCTTGGGAATCAAAAGTTAATCATGGATTTTCCACTGTATGAGGGTGTCAACACCCTTAACCCTCATATTGTTCAAGGATCAATTGTATTTCCCAATTACAGAGAAGAAAAACCCAAACACAGAAAAATTAGATAATTTATTCAAAGCCCACTAGTAAATGGCAAATAAGAGGATATCAGTATAAGATCCACAACATTAATAATGAAAATAAATATAATTACTCAGTAAAGTTTGCATACTTCACTCATATATTGGAGGGGGGCCTGTAACTAGTAAATTGTGGCCTTCTGAATGAAGAGGCACAAACCATCCACATGGGGTCAGCAGGTAGCTCCTTCTCATCCTAGCTGCCATTCTGAGGAAGTGAAAACCCTGGGGTCATTCTGACTGAAGACAGGGTTTCAAAATACTCACACAAAGGAAGCAAAGTCACAATACTGATTACTTACCAATCCCAGAAATGGGATGCAGTGAGCTGAGTGAAGTACAGCTGGGAGAAGAACACGATCAGCACTCCATCCCAGATCACAAACTGGCAGAAGACAGAGACCAGGGTAGCAAGTACCAGTTACTTATAAGGTAGTTGGGGTGAAGGTCACTAACTTTTTATGGGATCAGTTCTAAGTGGTTATTTTATTTTATTTTTTTTATTTTTATTTTTTTTATTTTTTTTAATATTATAATAGTTTATTTTCAAATTGGTTTACATATAACACCCAGTGTTCCTCCCAACATGTGCCCTTTTTAATGCCCATCACCCCCTCTCCCCCCTCTCTCATCCCCCTTACCCTCAGTTTTTTCTTAGTCTTTGAGAGTCTCTTATGTTTTATCTCCCTCCCTCTCTGTGTCTTTTTTTCCTTTCCCCTCTTCCCCTCCCCCTGGTTTTTGCTTAGTTTCACAAAGTCCACCTATTCGTGGAAACATATGGTATCTGTCTTTTTCTAACTGACTTATTTCACTTAACATAATACCCTCCAGTTCCATCCATGTTGCTACACATGGCCAGATTTCATTTTTTCTCATTGCCACGTAGTAGTCCATTGTATATAAGTACCATAACTTCTTTATCCATTCGTCAGTTGATGGGCACTTGGTCTCTTTCCATGATTTGGCTATTGTCGAAATTGCTGCTATGAACATTGGGGTACACGTGCTCCTATGCATCAGCATTCCTGTGTCTCTTGGGTAGATTCCTAGCAGGGCTATTGCTGGGTCATAGGGTAGCTCTATTTTCATTTTTTTGAGGAACCTCCACACTGTTTTCCAGAGTGGCTGCACCAGTTTGCATTCCCACCAACAGTGTAGGAGGGTGCCTACTTTTCCACATCCTCGCCAGCATCTATAGTTTCCTGATTTGTTCATTTTAGCCACTCTGACTGGTGTGAGGTGGTATCTCAGTGTGGTTTTGATTTGTATTTCCCTGATGATGAGTGACTTTGAGCATCGTTTCATGTGTCTGTTGGCCATCTGAATGTCCCCTTTGGAGAAGTGTCTATTCATATCTTCCGCCCATTTCTTCACTGGGTTGTTTGTTTTTCGGGTTTGGAGTTTGGTAAGTTCTTTATAAATTTTAGATATTAGTCCTTTATCCGATATGTCATTTGCGATGATCTTTTCCCATTCCGTTGGTTGCCTATTCGTTTTGTTGGTTGTTTCTTTTGCTGTGCAGAAGCTTTTTATCTTGATGAGGTCCCAATAGTTCATCTTTGCTTTCAATTCTCTTGCCTTTGGAGACGTGTCGAGTAAGAAATTGGTGCGTCTTAGGTCAAAGAGTAAGTGGTTATTTTAAAAGGTACTCCAGGAGAAGCAAAACAAGAACTTAGGGGCGGAATCCTAAGTTCAGGTCAGGTCTTTATCTAAATCTCTAGACTCTGGGTATGAACATTGTCATAAAGTAAAATATGCAGCAGCAACTCAGAATATCCAGCTGTTTTCTCATCACAGTTAACTGCATGGTGCCTAGTCATCACTCTTTAGGGAAAATCATGGGTATGGTCTGGACTGTGGAGACATTAAAAGCCACTGGCAGGGTTTGGACTACCCAGCTCATAAACCATCTGAGAAAAGCAAAAATTCCAATCAGCAATAGACAATAGACAAGTTATAGTCTGAAATTCTATTCATAGTAATCCCCTAGTTTGTTGGGATCCAGCCAAGGAAATAAATCAAAGTCATTGTTCATAGTTAAGGTAGGTATTTGATTAAAACTTAGGTGATATTATGAAATACTTGCATCTGTTGGGACACTGTCCATAAATTTATCTGAATTTGTCTACAACTATTAATATATATTCAGCAAGTGGTGTCCTTTATAATGCACACAACTTCCTTGGCCAATAAGTAATCTAAAGCTAAACTGTTATCCAAACCATCTGTGCTAAAGAATCATGCAACTGTTGTATTAAGGCTAGGCTTCGGTGTAACAATCCAGTGTTTTTATCCAGGGTGGCTGGTAGATTGGTGTTTGCCTTAATAATTTGTTGTTGTATGCCCATGGCAATGGTGCCTAGCCCAGTCCCTGTGAGGGATGGTAACGGATCTATTCCGAACATAATTGGTATGAATACAACACACTTTTGATATGAGAAGACAGAAAAAAAATACAGACTGGGGGTCCCGTTGAATGATTAGTCAGAGTAGTTTCAGGGAGTCTAAATTATAGTGATATGACATATAGGACAGGGATCCAAATTTTTGGAGTTTGGAGGAAGTAGAGGTGCACATATAGATAATGTGTGTGATGGTCCCAAAGGCCTTGAGACTACAGCGGGTCTGTTTGATCCAATTGTTTGATCAGGGAACTGAAGTAAGTTGATATTCCTTTCTATGGATGGGCCCATGAGGTCCAGGACTGTGCCTACTGTGCATACTGTGGAATGAGGTATATTTCTTATTCATCCATGTGGTGTTGGTGCCTGGGAATATACAGAGGATTACAAAGGACACATGGAGGCTTATGTCAGGTGCCACATACTATTTTCCAACTAGGGAAAAAGGCTTTGTTGATCCCGTAACATGCTTAACAATTACAACAACCCCCCCCCAAAAAAAATGAGTTCTGGTTTCTGCTCATTGCATAAAGTTATTAAAACTATTGGAGAGGGATAGGAGGATTGTGGAGCCCTGAGTGATAACTGCAGGGAAAGCTCCTCTTAAGGGAGTGTAGGAATGTGACTTTGCAGCCAGGGTCCTGGAAGGTGTAGGGGGTATATTTGTGATATTGACAGAATCCTTAGCCAGGGAGGAGTCCTCCCACCAGAAATTAAATTCACTAATCTTCAGTAGGATGCATAATGTGGGCCTATCTAATGAGTGTGATGAGGGCAAGCAACTAAGAAAAGTGCTTAAATGGATCCCCATAAGGGTATAAGACTGGACACATATTTTGTCCTTCTAAAGCTCAAAAATACAGTGGAGAGCAGCCTGGCAATTACAGTAGTGCCTCACACTCAAACAGTAAGCATTGTAGTAAGCAAGGGGATCCTTGAGGAATCATATAGTTAACTCTGCAAAATACCACTCAAGGGAGTCATCAGCAAGGAATTTAGAAAAACAAATGTTCATTACAGCAACCAACTCCCAGGGAGTGCTCACCACCATTAGCTGTCAGTCTTCCTGAGTTTCATCTCTGCTATGGTAGAAGCTTGTGGAGGCAGTATTCAGGATGAAGTTGTATCCCTCAGAGTTGTGGGCTGGGACATTGTCATCTCTCAAATTCTGATGTCCCATGGTGTCACTGTTGTTATATCTTGGACTATCATGTCCTGCATCAACATGGGCTGGGGTACTGTTATCTCCAGCATTGTTGCAGGTAGACAGATCCATCCTGGGGAGGTTGGCTGTCCCAGGGAGAACCGAGAGTCCAAGGTGTCTAACAGGGTCACATAGATTTAGGATGCTCTGATTAAGATTTGCTTGCACCAGTAAGAGCATCTATTTTTATCAGAAATTCTCAGAAAGTTTTGGGGGACCCTGAAAGTGCACCATGCAAATAATTAGTTGGTATTCTCCTATGAGGTATTAGAAGTCTCCATCCATAAATAATAAAGGTTGGAGGACACACGGAGCTTTGGTTTGAAGAAAATTTAGTTATATACTCCTGACAATCTAATGTTTGGCACAAGTCAGCCAATTAGAGTTCAAATTAGGGCATAGTAAAGGCCAATACCTGGAATTATTTCCACTTTCCATGGGAGATATGTTAGAAGAAATAAACCATCTACTAAAACCACTATACATTGGAATTCAGATGGAATATGCATATTAAGTTGGCTAGGTGTGTTCCAGCAGCAACATAATGGTCTCTATTCTTCCAATGGGTCAGGATTATTTACAACAAGGAAATCATAGCTAACCACCTGGTCATAAATGGGTCACCAGTAATATTGGATGGTGAAATGATTGACATTTTAAATCTGTAAGGGGATTCGAAATGTTGAGAAAATGTAAATAATATTGTCCTGTAAGATGAAGGCATCAAATTCTGCTACAATAACAATCATAAACAGCATGGGTAGGCCAGCCCAGTTGGAGTGAGCAGAATGGTGGCTATATGGCCTAGAGTTTAAGTGGTAGATGCCCACGGAACCTAGGAAGTCCACTTAGGGACCCATTTATTGCTATGTAACTTAAGAGGCAAGGATTTTGAAATACCATTATAGTGTTCAATAATGCCAGAGGCCTGCAGCCAGAATGGGAGATGAGAGTTCCACTGGACACGTTGTAGGAGATTGCAGTGCTATGGTATATGCATGTAAAATGAGATCCTTGATCAGATACACTCAGAAAATGAAGAAATTACCTGCTCCACAGAAATGTTTCTGGTGGGTATAGCAAGCACTAGGCCAGTGAAAGTACGCACATGTGTAATAGTGGAACAAGTAGTGCCCCAAAATGTAGGAAGCAGCCCTATGAAATCAACCTGCCAGCAGCTAAAAGGGCAGTCCCCTCTTGAAGCGAATCATGAGGTGGCAGTTTCCAGTATCAAGCTGAGAAGTGTAAATTGCAATTCAAAACAATGTGTTTTGAAAGCACTTCCATAAGTGGAAAATCCCCATTGTAGGCCCATTGTGGCAGCAGCTCCCCCATGACTCAAAGAGATATGGGGCCGTTTGGACAGGGAATAAGAACCATGGACATAGTAACTAAGAAATACCAGAATGATGGAGTTGGGGAGTGATTGAAGGGAATGAGGGGGGTACTATGGCTTCATGGTAGTTGTTGGAGCCAACCGAGTTGTTGGTCTAGAATGGGTGATTAACAGACCCAAAGAGGTGGCAATCTGGGTTCTAGGAAGGACATCTGCTTTGTGGTTAAAAACAGCCTCTGGTATGGTATCATTTACAGGTACTGAAACCTAGGGAATTTTAGTTGTGACTGGTGTTTGAAAATGTTCATCCAAATTGGGACACTTCAAATAGGATGGCCTTGAATATGAAAAATGTCTTCCTGCCATTGGCCGGACCGAACTGCTAGCTTGTTAGTAACTGCTTATGAGTGAATGAAAGAAAATGTGTACAGAAGATTGTCATGGGCAACAGTGCTTTACACAACCATTTGTACCACCACAAGCTCAACAAGCTGAATGCATTCACCCTACTGTCTTTGATAAGTGTAGTGTCACTGGCAGGATGGTACACTGAAACACTCCAACAGGCTCCACCAAGTACAGTGGTGGTAGTCCCCCTGTGAAGTAAAAGACACCTTTTCTCACCCCGTCACTTTTCTCAGGGGCTATCCCAGGTCACAAGAGGCTTAGACAACAGAGATACCACCACCAATTTCTCAAGGTTCATAGTCAGGGAGCTGAGGAGTGGGGAGGCCATATCCTCTTAGAATTTGGAAAGATTTGCCGTGTCAGATTTAGCCCATTCTTGAAGATATAATTTCCAATTTAGTAAAGAGGTATTTGTGACTGTGACAAGTGGTTGTTGGGAGGTATCCCATATCCATGAACGTGGGTACAAAGGAAAACAGGCTCTGATCCTATGAGGGGCGCTGTTCGTAACAAAGCCCAGTTAGCAACCAGAATTTGACATTCAAAGGGGTGTTTTAGGCAGCTGTGGAAGGAACAAAAAAAAAAATCAAAAAGCATTTGGGCAGCTGGAAGGAGTGTGCTTAGTCTACTGGCTCCAGTATACATAGTCCATGGTGGTCAGTGCTCAACCAAGAAGGAACCAGAGGGAACCAGGAGAAAGCTTGACAAATTGACCTTTGTGGCTTGTTCAGTATCTCCCCAGTAAAATGTGACCACGTAAGCAAGTCTAAGAATGATGGGTAAGTGAGGTATGTGTTGCCTCTAAAATGTGAAGAGACCTAAAATGTGTTGGGCTTGACCTCATGTGCCAGGAGGCTAAATAGTTAACAAATTATGTTTAACTTTCAGCAGAATTTTCCAGCCTTCAGAGGGTCAACTAATGTTCAGAAATTTAGCAATTGTGGCTGGCCCTTGAATATTATGTTAGCAATATCCTAACTTTTGTGTTGCAGATGGGCCTCTATCCATGTTATGATCTCATGTGCCACATCTTTCAAGAGACCTTGCATTAGAATGTCATTCATATAGTGCCAGATGGTGCCAGGGGGCACTGTAAAGGGCATCCAGAAGGTTTTGGTACCTTCTGTACCAGGAGGTACAGTGGTACCCATAATCCCATCCTCATAGCCAATTTCATTGGTGAGGGGTGCTGTAGGTATTATAATAAATGAGAACATTCAAAGTATGACCTGCTGAATGAGGGGTTCAAACCACCCACACAGGGTCAGTAGTAGCTACTTTAGCATCCAAGCTACCACTTTGGGGAAGTGAAAACCCTGACGTCATTTTGCTTGAAGACACAGTTTCAAGATGTTTACAAAAGTGAAGTAAAGTCAAGGATTTATAACTTACAAATCACAGAAACAGGGGTCATGGACACAATGAGCTGGGGAAAAGGCAGCCTTCTACCCCAAATCACAAGCAAGCAGGAGATAAAAAGCAGGGTATCAAGCACCTATGGCTTATAGGGTGGTTGGGGTGGAGGTCACTAACTTTTTTTTAGGACACTAGTCTAAGTGGTTGTTTTAATTTATTTTATTTTTATTTTTTTAACTTTATTTATTTATTTTGAGAGAGAGAGCAAGCAGGTTAAGGGCAGAGAAAGAGGGAGAGAGAATCCCAAACAGCTTCCACACTGTCAGCGCAGAGCCTGATGCAGGGCCTGAACTCACAAACCATGAGATCATGATGTGAGATGAAATCAAGAGTTGGATTCTGAGTCACCCAAATGCCCCTCTATGCCCCTCTACGTGGTTATTTTAAAAGGTACCCAGAGAAAAGCAAAGTGGGAACTTGAGATGGGAAGGCTAAGCTCAGGTCCTTATCTAAATGTCCAGTCTCCAGGTATGAACAGGTTGTCATGCTATGAAATGTAAAGGCAGCAACTCAAAACAGCTGTTTTCTCATCAGAACTTACTAATCATCAATTGTTGCCAAAGTTGATTTTGTTTTTCTTCAAGACATAAAAAATAACTCATCTTGTTCTGGTTTATCTATATCATTATTTAGCATATTAATATACATATATTAATTTACATTAATATACATAGTTTGGCTTTCTAATGTAAGGGTATTTTTTCTACTCTACTATATGCTATGCAATGCTATGCTAAGCTATACTATTTTATCGTAATTCCAACGCATCCTAGGATTTAATTCCAGGAAGGGTGAAACAAGCAATTGGCAAGATATGTAGAATCCTGTATGGACAAAATTGCCTACCAAACCCCTCAAAAGGCAGAAGACATATTTATGTTTATTAATGAATTCCTGATGTGATTTCCAATCTAGAAGGTCTGGATGCTTTGGATAAGCTTTATTTAAATTTTCTATTTCAAGAAAGGTCATGTTCCTACTTGATGTCACAACCACTAATTTGGATATTTATCTTGCTTGTTGCTCATTCCAGATTGTCCTTACAATCTCTGCAAAGATTTACATAATAATAGGCCATGGGACTGATATGACTTCCCCATTTGGTTTCAGGAAAGACAGTAAATGTATTATCCTTCATGGTTATTCCACAGCTGACAAGACATTCCTCAAAGAATGACAGTCCACCCGAGAATGAGATGTATCCCACAGGTCTTTATGATTCACATCTGCAATAACTAGGATTCAAAATAGCAGATGTCAACACTTTACAAGATCAGTGTATGACAAAGGCCTTGCCCCTCAGAAATTCCATTTCAGCATGGTCATATTTCTTAATAGCAATCAAAGCAGAGTCAGACTGGTACAGCTTCTACTAAAAGCTAATTCTGAATAAAACTCAGAATTTATAGCACTTTATTTTAGGCAATACCTAGTTAAAGCCTACTGAGTTGGGCTAAAGTCACGTAAATAAGAAAAGTCTATGGAATTGCAAGAAAGATGAACATAGAGACAGAAAAAATGACATTGCAAAATGTCACTAGTGCTTTTAGCTAGGCCACTACACACTGCCATTAGCTTACCTGTGACAGTGGTCAGGTCAGAAAGACCAACCATGTGATTAGAAGACTCAGACTTTGAAGCAGGCATTATCTGCCTGATCCTTGGGAAAGTTCAGCTAAGAGAGCTGGAGTTTGAGCTCAATAATGTGGTCAAATATTCAATCACTCATGCAATCAAACCCCAATAAAGATTCATGACGGGGTGCCTGGGTGGCTCTGTCGGTTGAGCGCCCGACTTCGGTTCAGGTCATGATCTCATGGTTTGTGAGTTCGAGCCCCGTGTCGGGCTCTGTGCTGACAGCTCAGAGCATGGAGCCTGCTTCGAATTCTGTGTCTCCCTCTCTCTCTGCCCCTCCCCTGCTCGCACTCTCTGTCTCTCTCTCAAAAATAAATGAAGATTAAAAAAATTTTTTTTTTGAATTAAAAAAAAAAAGACTCATGACACTGAAGCTCATGCAAACTTTCTTGGTTGGCAATACATATAGATTTGTAAGAAATAGCATGTCCTGAGAAACTGGAAGATTTGCATTTGGAGTTCTCCCAGACCTCACCCTATGGATCTTTTCTTTTCACTGGTCCTGATTTATAGCCAGCATTATATTTGAAATCATGTATAATACTTTCTTGAGTGTTTGTGAGTCATTTTAGCAAGTTATCTTACCTGAGAAATAGGAAGCCTTGATTTTATACCAGCTGGTCTCAACCTTGAGGTTGCAGCTGGATCTTAAGTGAGAACAGTCTTGTGGGCATCCATGCCCTTCACCTGTGTGGTTTGACCTAACTCAGTGTAGTTAACATCACAATTGCATTGCACAGAACAAATCACCAACCTCAAATCTGTAGATACAAGTGTACCAGACACAGCAACTGAGATATGCTTCCTACAGTACAGGCTTCTGGAGCCCTGTATCAATAGGAACACTGAACTGGCAATTTCAACAAATTTCTGGATGCCGAGTGCCTTAGTGGGGAAACCCACCATGTTCTTAAGGCAAGAATCACAAAAGGATCCCCTCATGACCCTGGCAGGGAGAGAATAACCATTAGGAAATACAACCAGACCTTTCTCCAAAATGCCTACTCTCCAGTGAAAGTACTTGACCAGATCTCTATTATAAAACCTCACCCAAGTTTGAGGAATTCCTCTTCCACTCACCCCCTGTAAGCCTTCCTGTTTCATCTAAGAAGAAAAAAACATAGTGAACAGTAGAGAGGGCTTCACAGAAATATATTGAGAATACAGCAGCTAGAGAAAAGAGTATGAGGATAAGGGTGACAGCAGACCACTGGAGGATGGAGGGAAACCCTTGGGCTACAGCCATGAGATACTGTCCCACACCAACACATAGAAGACTATGGGATGTTCCTTCTCCCCCAAATCCTGTCATTATCAAACCAATAAGAGTCAAGTTTAAAAGCTGGTTAGATCAAAAGAACAGAAAGACAGAGACTCTATGAGAATCAGTAAATGGAAAAGCCACAAAGCCAAGAGGAGAAATAGTAATTTGAAAGGAATTTGAAACCTCTGATGCTTATAGCTACAACAAACCTTAAACGCAACCCAACGCCTAGTCAGATTAACATAAATTCTCACACTTAAGGCCTATGTACTTGAGTTCCTAATGCCTAATACAAATACCTGGCTATTAACCAAAAATTGCAAAACATATCAAAGGCAAGGAAAAAACACAGGTGGAAAAGATATAGTAATCATTAGAATCTGCCACAGATATCACACAGATGTTAGAGTACCAGAGAGAGAATGTAAAATAACTAAAATAAGACTGAGAAAAAATAAATAAACATAACTTGCACATTAGAGAACTTGAGAAACAACAATGATTAAACCTAAAGAAAGCACAGGAAAGGGAATTATATAAATAAGAGCATAAATCAAGAAAATTTTAAAAAGGATAAGAATAGAGAAATTCAAGAAACCCAAAAGCTGATTCTTCACAAAGATCAATAAAAGTGATAAACCTCTAGTCAGGCATGGCACAGAGAGAGGAAAATAGAAGATACAAATTACCAATATCAGACATGAAAGTGGGATCATCACTACTGATTACTGATTCTATGCACATTAAAATTATTCTAAGGGAATACTACAAATGCTATATACATAAATTTGATACCTTAAGTAAATTGTACCAATTCCTTAAAAGACACAAACTAATAAACTTGCCCAAGGAGAAACAGATAACCTCAATAGCTCTATACATAATTTTTAAAAATTGAATTAATGATAAAAATTTTCCAGAAAACCCACTAGACCAAATTATTTCACTGGTGAATAGATTTATTATTGAAATTGACTCACGTAGTTATAGAGGCTGAGAGATCCCAGAGTCTGCAGTCTGCAAGCTGCAGAATCAGGAAATCAGTTGGAGTAATTGAATCTGTGAGCAAAGGGCTGACAACCAAGGGGACACAGATGTAAGTCCCAGAGTCTGAAGTCCTGAGAATCAGAAACTCCAGTGTCTGAGGGCAGGGGATGAATGTCAGCTCAAGGAGAGAGAGTAAGAATTCATCCTTCTTTCACCTTGATGTTCTATTTGGGCCATCAATGGATTGGATATTGTTCACCCACATTGATGAAAGTGAATCTTATTTACATGGTCTACTGAATTAAATACTAGTCACCTCCAGAAACACCCTCAGCGACATACTTCAAAATAATATTTTCCCAGTTATCTGGGCTCCCGTTAGCCCAGCCAAGTTGACACATAAAATTAACCATCACACTTAGGTCTAAATCTTACAAAATATATGCAGTGTAGGTAAATGGAAAACTGCAAAACAAACTGATTAAATAAAATATTGAAATAAATATTTAATCTTCATAGATTAGAATATTTAATATTATTAAACTGTCAATTTTCCCACCTTGACTTATAGATTCAACATAATCCCAATAAAAACTTTAGCAAATTGTTTTTCATATATCAGTATGATTCTAAAAGGTATATGGCAGGGTGCCTGACTGGCTCAGTTGGTAAAGCATGTGACTCTAGACTTCAGGGTCATGAGTTCAAGCCCCAGGAAGGGGGTGAAGCGTACTTAAAAAAATGGGTAAAACAAACAAAAAAACAAGCAAAACAAAAACTACCACCACCAACAACAAAATACTCTAATAATATGTATGTGGAAAGACAAATGTTTGAAGAAATGCACAATATTTCAAGACTTATAGTTAATGAAGACGTTATAATAGTATTGGAAAAATAATAGACACAAAAGATTAATGGAACAGAATACAGAACAAAGAAGTAGACCCTTTCCACAAATATGATCAATTAATCTTTGATGAAGGCTTTAAGGCAATTCAATAAAGTAGGAATGGTCTTTCCAAAAATGCCTTAAACTGGACAGTTATATCTTTTTAAAAACTGATTTATGTATTACACAAAATTATTCAAATGTATAATAGAATTAAATGTAAAATACAAAACTATAAAAATTCTAGAAGGCATAAGACAAAATCTACAGGACATGGATTAAGTGATGAGTTTTTAAACACAAGATCAAAAGCATAACCCGTGAAAGAAAAAAATTGATGAATTGTACTTTATTATAATAAAAAATGCATTGTGAAAGATACTGATTATAAATGACACAACAAGTGACATACAAGGGGAAATATTTTGGAAAGATATTTTATATCTTACATCCAAAAGATACAAATAATTTAAAATTTAACCATAAGAAACAAGACAACCCATCTTGAACATGGTTATAAACAGACAAAAATCTGAAAAAAAAAAAAAAGTCATATGGATGGCAAATAAGCATACGAAAAAATACTCAACATAATTTGTCCTTAAGAAAAAGCAAATTAAAACAACAAAAAGAGGGATGCCCCTGGGTGGCTCAGTCATTTGTGCTTCTGGCTCTTGATTTCAGCTCAGGTCATGATCCCAGTGTCATGAGATCAAGCCCCGCATTGGGCTCTGTGCTGAATGTGGAGGCTCTTTGGGATTCTCTCTCTCTCTCCCTCTGTCTCTCTCTCTTTGTCTCTTCCTCTCCCCAGTTCACCTTCTCTCTCTTTCTTTAAAACAACAACAACAACCAAAAGATATCACTACATAGATTAGAATGGCTGAAACCTCCCAAATTAAGACTGCTAGCAAGGATGTGGAGCAACAGAAACGTTCATTCCTATATGGTGGAAATGTAAAATGGTACAGCTGCTTTGAAAGATGGTTTGACAGTTTCTTGTAAGTTGAAATATAGTCTTATATATGATCTGACATTCAAACTCCTATGTTTTTACCCAGCTGATTTGAGGAGGTAAGGTTAATACAAAAATCTGTGTGCAACTGTTTATGGAAACTACATTCATAATTGCCAAAACTGGAATTAAACAAGCTACCATTGAATTGGCAAATAATCAACCTGATACATTCATACTATGGAATACTATGCAGTAATGAAAAGGAATGATTTATCAAACCACAAAAAAGATTAAATGAGTCTTAAATGCATATCGTGTTGGGACACCTGGGTGGCTTACTCAATTAAGTATCCAACTTCAGCTCAGGTCATGACCTCACAGCTCATGAGTTTGAGCTCCAGGTCGGGCTCTGTGTTGACAGCTCAAAGCCTGGAGCCTGCTTCAGATTCTGTGTCTCCTTCTCTCTCTGCCCCTCCTCTGCTCATGCTCTCTTTCTCTTTCTCTCAAATAAATAAATAAAAATTAAAACAAAACTTAAATGCATGTTGTGAACTGAAAGAAGCCACTTTAAAAGGTTTTATCCTGTATGATTCCAATTATATGACATTCTAGAAAGGCAGAACTTTGAATACAATAAAATAATCAGTGGTTGACAAAGTTTCTGTGATAAGGGTGACATCTAAATTGGTGAAACACAGATTTTTAGAGCAGTAAACCTACTCTGTGTGATACTGTAATCATTGCTACATGATGCTTTGCATTTGTCAAACCACATTGAACTTTACAGACTGTATGAAATTTTAATCATCTATGAAATTAATTATGTATGCATTTCTAATAATGTATGAATTTTTAAGTTAAAATGTTAGAATTAGTTAGAATTTGTGGAAATCTCATAGTGGAATGAAGAATGGGACAGAAGAATCAAACTATATGATATACGTATGAAACAACTTCCTTGAAAGAGGCAGAGAATGAAGGCACTTACCTAACTTTGGAAATCAATGGATTCTGGAAAGCTAATGACAAAAGTAAATGTACAGACCACAGTACTCTAGTTGATAAAATAGTTTCCTGAACCAGTAAGGGTTGACGATTCTGATATTGCTCTAAATGTGCACTGAATTTAAAGAATTAAGCAACCGGATGGCAGATGGTGGGAGACAGGTCTTTACAGGAGTGAAAGCTTACAGTTAAGCAAAGGGACTTTAATGTCCCATGTAGCAAATGATTACAATTGGATCATCATTAACTCAAGTTATGTTAAGATATGATACATGTGGAAATATTTGAAGATATTATAAATATTAACCATGAAGATACATGGTTGAACATATACATACATAGTTCCTTATATGTCAGTGCAGACACCCTATAAGAATGATACCCCATGCTATGGGCTGCATGTTTGTGTCTTTCCCAAAATCATACACTGAAATTCTAATGTCTCAATGTAATACAATTACGAGGGGTCCTTTGGAGGTGAGTAGGTCATAAAGGTATTGTCTACATGAATTGAATTATCGTTCTTATAAAAGGGACCTTCTGAGCTCTCTAGCTCCTTCTACCATGTGTAGACACAGCATAAAGTCAGCAGTCTGAAACCTGGAAGGGGGCCTTCACCAAACCAAATCTCCTGGCACCCTGACCTTGGACTTCTAGCCTCCAGAACTATAAGAAATAATTTTCTATTGATAGAATAGAAATAAATTTCTATTGTTTAGAATAGAAATAAATTGTTCTATTGATAGATAGAAATAAATTTCTATTGTTTATAAGTCACTCTGTTCGTGGTATTTTATTATAGTAGCCTGAGTGGATTTAGACACTTCACTAGCAACAAGCAAACCTACTACACAGATCTTGGGTTGTAATATGATTCTCCAATAAAAGGAACCAGGGCTTTTGAAGAAGTGGCTCATTCTAGGATTGGGACAGGGAATACACAAGATGAGCCTATAACATGTTGTAATAGAAGAAGGTAAGAAAGTGCAAAAAAACTCCCACCCTCCAAAAAAACCATAATGATGGTTGTACATCAGGTCACATAAAAGCAAGCCAAAAGAGCTCTCACTGGTCAAAGCTGGAAGAATTTTAGCAACAAAATAATAGTATAGTATTGGGTTATAATACAAAGTATAAAATAAATATCTTTCCTTTCACACTTATATAAATAATTTTTAAATAAATAAATTAGGAAGAAGAGACAAATCTCCTCTATAGAAGAATTACAAAAATCCATGTAGAAACTCCATTCTCAAGAAAGTGTAGCATAACTCTCCATTCCTTATGTGTGGCTATACCTAGTGACTTCTTTCCAAAGACTCAGAAAAGTGGCAAAGAGTAACTTTATTTGGAAGAAAAATGACAAATACTACTTCAGCCAGGTTGTCAACAACAGTGATTACTCATGTCGATGGTTTGTACCCTTGATATGATGGGATGAAAATGACACTTTACCTCTCTATTCTTCCTTTCTCCCAAACACACATCTGCAATCTAATCATTGACAACAACATCAGGCAAATCCAAATAAGGGACATTCTACAAATTTCCTGACCAATACTCCTTAACACTCTCAAGATCATCAAAAACAAGTCAGAGAAACTGTCATAGCCAAGAGAAGCCTAAGGAGATATGTCAGCTAAATTATGATGTGACATGGCAACTAAATATTCCATTTTGGATAGGATCTTGGAACAGAAAAAAATTAGATAAAAACTGGGAGAATCTATATAAAGTATGGGCATTAGTTAATAATAATTCATCCATACTGGATCATCAGTTGTAACAAATGCATCATACCAATTAGGACTCTTCTCCAGCTCCACAATTTCTATGCAAATTTAATATTGTTATATATACTAAGTATAATAAAAAAATTAAAGATGAAAATAAATATTTATCACTCATTCTACCTAGAGATAATTGTCTCAGAGCAAGGAATCTTCCTTGTCAAACAATTTCTTCTGCCTCTGTGTTCATGGCCCTTTTTTCTATCCAAAGTCATAGAGGTTTGTTTGTTTGTCTGTTTGTTGTTTATTTATTTGTTTTTGCCAACAGATTGCCAGTGGTTTTATGTTTTGCTCTAATTGTTTTAGTTATTTATGTCTTATAAACTATTATGTTTTATATACTAACTGTACTTTGAACTCCATGATGACAGGAGTTTATTTTAACTTCACTGAATTACCTTTAATGTAATGTCTTAACCTTCTATAAAGCAAACGTAGCCATATAAAATTTTCTATAAAGCAAACATAGCCGTGTAAAATTTTTTTTCTGTGTGGTTAAAACATTGTAGGGGAAGGAACACTTCAGGAAGAGTGGAGTGAAGACTTCTGAAAACCTACTTTTCCAAATATGCACCAAGAATACTGACAAAGTACTGTCAAAATCAATCAACCTAGGCCTTGGAACAATCAGAGGAGTGTTTATTGAAAAGCAGGGATGAATCTCATCCCAAGAACAATGAGCATTGTGGCATTTAATTTGCCCTATTTCCATCCCATTCTCTCCAGCTCTGTAGTACCCTTGAAATAGATTCACAACTACAGTAGCTCTGAAAACCAAAACACTAAAGACTACTACAGGGAGCCTACCAGAATAGTCCCCCCAAAACACCTTTTCCAGAGAATTGTCATTATTTGATCTGTCTTCTGCTTCCACTATACACCCAATTGCACAGTTCGTCTTTATTTGACCTGACTTGAAGCTCACGCACAGCTAGTCTTTTCCCTGGAGCATTTGATGAAAGCAATCAGAGGCAATTAAATTCAGCTGTCTGAGACACTGTTACCAGTTTGGGGGCAAACAAGAGACTGGCCAAAAACTTGTAAATGAAGGTGTAAAATGAGAATGTTCATACTATCCTTGGAAAATCCATAGCAAATTTCTGTCATCTAGAAGCCCACGGGCATGTACAAGGCTATGCACATATTAAGGAAAATTTGGCCAAAATCTCTTACCTATGGATGAAGTGAAGGCTCTGAAAAGCAGTAACTGAAGGCTAAGTCAAAGATGTAAACATTGAAGGAATGCATAAAGCCCATTGTTAAATAATGGAGGACTTATAATCACAGGCATTTAAGGAAATCTCTGCATAATGATTAGCCAACTATTAAGTAAATTGAGCAGGTTTCAGTGGTTAAAGTAATTGGATAATTAGTTGAAGAAAGTCAGTAAACCATCAAATAGTGTTAACAACAATGAAAACCAAATACCAATAACAACAAACACTGGGAAGATTTAATCTCCAGTATTGCCAAATTATAGTAAAGTTGTCCAATTTTCAATGAACACTTATGAAACATTCTAAGAAACAGGAAAACATGGCCCATACACAGGAATAAAGAGTAGCTAATAGAAACTGTCTCTAAGAAAGGCAGACTTTAGACTTACTAGACAAAGATGTTAAATCAGAGTTATTCAAAGATAGGTTGATATTATCAAAATTCTAAAGGTAAACATATCTAAAGAACTAAAGAAAAGTATGAGAATGATATTCATCAAATAGAGAAAATTAATACAGAGATTCAAATTAAAAAACAAACAAACAAGGGGCGCCTGGGTGGCTCATTCGGTTGAGCGTCCGACTTCGGCTCAGGTCATGATCTTGCGGTCCTTGAGTTCGAGCCCAGCGTTGGGCTCTCTGCTGACAGTTCAGAGCCTGGAGCCTGCTTCGGATTCTGTGTCTCCCTCTCTCTCTGCCCCTCCCCCACTCATGCTCTGTCTCTGTCTCAAAAATAAATAAACATTAAAAACAAAACAAAAAAAAAAAACCACACAGCCAAATAGAAATTCTGAAGGTGGAAAGTACAATAACTGAAATGAAACATTTAATAGAAAAATTAAGCATATTTAATATGGCAAAAGAAAGAATCAGTGAACTTGAATATAGATTAGATAAACAAAGAAATGTCGTATTTATAAATGAAATATTATTCAGCTCTAGAAAGGAAGGTTCAACATGGATGAACCTTGAAATAGTATGTTAACTGTAAAGAGCCATACACATAGGCCACATATGCTATGATTCTAGTTTTATAAAATGTTAAGATAGGCAAATCCATAGAGACAGAAAATAGATCAGTGATTTCCAGGGACTGGTAGAGGGGATGATGGGGAATAGAATGCTAATAGGAATAGGATTTCTTTATGCAATGCTAAAAATAGAGTGAAATTATATAATGGTAATTTTTGGACAACTCTGTGAATATATTAAAAATCACTGAATTGTACATTTTAAACAGGGATTTCATGGTACTTTAGTACATCAATAAAGCTGTCACTTATTTTTTCAAATATCAAAACACATTGCCCACTAATCATCTGGAAAAGCCTACATGAGCAATTTCTTTTAGTCAAGAGAATTTTTACTTTCTTGAAGTTTCTGATAATCACTACCGAAAATGTCCCACTTACTTCCTTGTTAGAAACCTCAGAATCAAAATTGAAATTCAGATATAGAATTTAGGGTGGTCTTATGGTCTTTTTCTATGCGCCCTTTATTTTTCTTATTTTGGCCTTTTCCTCTCAATTCCTTCTTATCTTGATATTTTGTTTGTTTTTTGTTTGAGAGATAAAGGTAGAGCGCGTGCGTGCACACACACACACACACACACACACACATTTCTATGAGAAATAACATGCACCAGTCTCTAAAAACCATCCCCTATTCCATACTAAGGGTCCAAGGACTTCATTTATCAAATATTTCTCAGACCTTATTTCCTATTTCTTTCTCTTCAACTACACTATCACTTTAATGTTACAACACTTTAGATCAGTGCTATTCCTTATCTGTCTTTGTATAAAGGTAGATGATAAATATATGATTAGATAGACAGATAGATGACATTCCTTTATTATCTTGGATAAATTTTAATTTTTTTTCTTTTTATGTTTTTATTTATTTTTGAGAGCAGGAGAGACAAAGCATGAGTGGGGGAGGGTCAGAGAGAGAGAGGGAGACACAGAATTCAAAGCAGGCTCCAGGCTCTGAGCTGTCAGCACAGAGCCCGACGCGGGGCTTGAACTCACAGACTGCAAGATCATGACCTGAGCTGAAGTCAGACGCATCCAGTCGCCCCAATCTTGGATAAATTTTAATCTGTCCTTTGCAACTCATTTTACAGCAGTTCTCAGACCTCAACCCATACCCCATTGCCAGTGTCTTAGCCTAAATGTCAGGACCTCATTATTTATAATCACTTTTCATCATGCAAAGTAATGTACCATTTTATATAAACTGTTTTTAGGATCTAATAACTTTTCCTCTTATTCTTTATTAAAAAAAGAGGCTCCATACCTAGTGTGGAGCCTAACACGGGACTCAAACTCACAACCCTGATATCAAGACCTGAGCTGAGATCAAGAGTCGGTGCTTAACCAGCTGAGGAAACTAAGCACCCCATCTTATTCTTTAGATATACTTTTCATATGACAAGTCTAATCCTATGTCCAAGATTTTTCCCTTCCAACTCACAGCAGAGTCTTTTCGAAACACCAGTTATGTTGTTTAAGAGTTACAGTTTCACAAGCACCTATGACATTTTCATTTCGGTGTAGGAAAAAAAAAAAGTTTTGGCTCTACCTTTGTTCATTCAGCATTTACATCTTAAATACATACTAATAAGAAAATGACTTAAATTCCATAACATGAAAATGAAATTTAAAGGTGGTAAACATTTCAAATTGAAAACTGAACTTCAGGGTGCTCAGTCAGTTAAATATCTGACCCTTGATTTTGGCTTGAGTCACGATCTCATGGTTGGTGAGTTCAAGCACTGCGTCAGACTCTGCATATAGTGCATGTAGTGTAGAGCCTGCATGAAATTTCTGCGTCCCTCTCTCTCTCTATGTCTTCCCTGTTTGGTCTCTATCTCTCTTTCTCAAAATAAATAAATAAACATTTAAAAAAGTAAAGGGAACTCCATTTATTTGAACATCACAAAAATTAAAATACTTAGTTATAAATCTAATGTATGTTTCAAAGATCTATATAAGGAAAACTACAGAATTCTGGTGAAGGAAATTAAAGAATAAATAAATGGAGATACATTCCATGTTCATAAATAGGAACATTAAATACTGTCCAGATATCAGTTCTTCCTAACTTGGTATATAGTTTCAATACAATAGCAATCAAACTCCTATCAAGTTATCTTATGGACATTGACAATCTAACTCTAAAATTTATATGGAGAAGAAAAAGATCTAGAATAGCCAACACCATATTGAAGGAGAAGAAAAAAGTCAGATGACTGACACTACCCAACTTCATGCCTTATTACAAAGCTATAATATATATCAAGACAGTGTTCTATTGATGAAAGAATAGACACATAAATCAATGGAATAGAATAGAAAGCCCAAAAATATACCCGCATAAATGTATCAATGGATCTTTTAGGTGACACAATGGAACAAATATAATATCTTAAATAGTACTGGAATAATTGGACACCCACGTGCAAATCAAACCAACCAACAAACAAAAAAGAATCTAGATGCAGACTTTACACTCCTCACAAAAATTTTAAAAAACATAGATCATAGGCCTAAATGTAAAATGCATAACTATAAAAATCCTAAAGACATAGTAAAAGAAAACCTAGACAACTTTGGATACGGTGAGGCTTTTTTATATAAAATACCAAAGATATTATCCATGAACAATAACCAGTAAGTTGGATGTCATTAAAATGAAAGACCTCTGCCCTGCCAAAGACAATGTCAAGAGAATAAGAACACAAGCCACAGACTGGGTGAAAATATTTGAAGACACATCTGATAAAGAACTGTTATCCAAAATATACAAAGAACTCTTAAAAATTAACAATAAGAGTACAAACAACCCAATTTAAAAAATGGTCCAAAGACATTAATAGACACTTCACCAAAGGAATATTCAGATGCCAAATATACACACGAAAAGATGCTCCATACTATATGCCATCAGGGAGATGCAAACTGAAACAACAATGGGATATCACTACACACCTATTAAATGGCCAAAATCTAGAATACTGGCAACACCAAATGTTGACAAGAACATGAACAGTGACTCCACAAAATAGTACAGGCTCTTTGGAAGAGAGGTTAACAGTTTCTTATGAAACTAAATATACTCTTATAGAATCCACAGTCACACCCCTTGGTATTTACCCAAAGGTGTTGAAAACTTATGTTCACACAAAATCCTTCACATTAATGTTTATAGTAGCTTTATTTAAAATTTAGAAAACTTGGAAGCAACTTAGATATACTTCCAGTAAGTGATTGGATAAATAACCTGTGACATCTCCAGACAATGAAATATCATTCAATGCTAAAAGAAAAAATAAGAAAAAAAATAAAAGAAAAAAGAAAAGAAAAAGTGAGCTCCAAATCCATGAATATACCTTAAATGCATATTACTAAGTGAAAGAAACTAATCTGAAAGGCTATATAGTGTATAATTATAACTATCTTGCGTTCTGAAAAAATAAAATGCGGAGGCATTAAAAAGATTAGCAGTTTCCAGGAGAATGTAGGGAGAGATGAATAGGCATAGCACAGAGGACTTTGTTTTTAATTTATTTATTTAAATTCAACTTAATTAACATACAGTGTAGTATTGGTTTCAATTGATTCAATTAATTCAGTTGGTTTCCATTGATTCATCACTTACATATAACACCCAGTGCTCAACCCAACAAATGCCCTACTTTATTGCCTAACACCCATTTAGCCCATTCTGCCACCCATCACTCCTCCAGCAACCCTCAGTCTGCTTTCTATATTTAAGAGTCTCTTAGGGGTGCCTGGGTAGCTCAGTCGACTGAGTGTCCAACTTCAACTCAGGTCATGATCTTGTGGTTTGTCTGATGGAGATCTGCATCGGGCTCTGTGCCAACAGCTCAGAACCTGTAGCCCGCTTCACATTCTGTGTCTCTTTCTTTGCCCCTACCCTGCTCGCGCTCTCTCTCTTTCTCAAAAATAAATATATAAACATTAAAAGAGTTTCTTATGATTTGCCTCCCTCTCTGTTTTTATCTCATTTTTCCTTCCCTTCCCCTATATTCATCTGTGTGTTTCTTAAATTCCACATATGAGCAAAATCATATGATATTGGTCTTTCTCTGACTGTTATTCCACTTAGCATACCCATGCTACATCCATAATACACTCTAGTTCCATAACTTTGGTGCAAATGGCAAGATTTCATTCTTTTTGATTGCTGAGTAATAGTCTATTGTGTGTATATATATACCACGTCTTTATCCATTCATCTGTCGATGGATGTTTGAGCTCTTTCCATAATTTGGCTATTGTTAATAGCACTGCTATAAACATTGGGGTGAATGTGTCCCTTTGAATCAGCATTTTTGTATCCTTTAGATAAATACTTCATTGTGCAATTGCTGGGTCATAGGGTAGTTCTATTTTTAAGTTTTTGAGGAATCTCCATACTGTTTTCCAGAGTGGCTGCACCAGTTTGCATACCCATCAACAGTGCATAAGTGTTCCCCTTTCTCTGTAGCCTTACTAGCATCTATTGTTTCCTGAGTTGTTAATTTTAGCCATTCTGATAGGTGTGAGGTGGTATCTCATTTTGGTTTCAATTTGTATTTCTCTGATGGTGAGTGGTGATTTTAATAGCAGTGAAAATACTCATATGATATGCTAATCATGGATACATTTCATTATACTTTTGTCCAAACCTATAGAACATAGTCCACACCAAGAGAAAATTCTAAGGTAGAATATGGACTTTTGGTGATTATGATGTGTCAGTGTAGATTCATTCCTCGTTTAAAATAACAGTGCTGTTCTGGTGAGTGATGCTGATAGTGAAGGATATGCATGTGGGGGCAGAGTGTACACAGGAAATCTCTGTACTTCCTTCTCAGTATTAGTGTAAATGTAAAACTGCTCTAAAAGATAAAGTCTAAAAACTTCCTACAGAGTGAATATAAAAGTATCTAGGTTAAAAGACCTGTGTAAATCCATGTTTGCTATATCAGCATTTTATTTTAACATCTCAATTTAACTATACAATTTTGCCTTGCCAAATATGTAAATATTATCTTTTAAAATTATTTTTGAAGTTGTTACATATTAAATCTGGATGTTCTTTTTGATGAATGATTCTATCAAGCCTATGAATTTTAACAAATGTATACAGTTGTGTAACCCCCACAATAATCAGTATAAAGACCATTTTCATCACCTCCCCAAATGACTTCATATTAATTCTTTATAGTTACATCCTGCTAACCACTGTTGACCACTGATACGTTCTACATCATGTACTTTTTACATTTTCTTGAATGTTACATAAATGAAATCATACACATTATGACCATTTGAGACTATCTTTTTCAAAAAGTATAATTTCTTTAAGATCCATAAATGTTGTTTGTGTCAATAGTTTGTTTCTATTGGTAAGTAGTATTCATTTCCTGAAGAATGGTTTCATCAGTTATAAAGTTCATGGTTCACAATTCCTTTCTTGGGTCTCCTGAGTGGCTCAGTCGGTTAAGCATCTGACTCTTGATTTCCGCTCAGGTCATAATCTTAAGGTTCATGAGTTCAAGCCCTGCATCGGGCTCTCTGCTGTCAGCACAGAGCTTGCTTTGGATCCTCTGTCTCCCTCTCTTTTTGCTCCTCTCCTGCTCATTCTCTCTTTCCCTCTCTCTCTCTCTCTCTCTCTCTCTCTCTCTCTCTCTCTCAAGGTAAACAAACATTAAAAAACAAAGCAAACAAAAAAACCCGAATAATTCCTTTCTTGTACCACTTGAAAAATGTTCCACTTCCCTCCTGCCTTCATGTTTGGGATGAAAATCCTATTGTCATTCAAACTGGTGTTTCTATAGGTAATGTGTCATTTCTTTCTGTCTGTTTTCGACATTTTTTATGTATTTAGTTTTCAGAAGTTTAATTATTATGTGTCCTGGTGTGGATTTCGTTTAATTTGTCTTATTTGAGGCAAAATAAGCTTCTTATATCTGTGGGATTATTTCTTTCACTGAGTATGAGAAAATTTTGGCCATTATTTCTTCAAATGCTCTTTCAGTCTCATTTCTTTTTAACGTTTATTTATTTTTGACAGACAGAGAGACAGCACATGAGCAGGAGAAGGGCAGAGAGAGAAGGAGACACAGAATCTGAAGCAGGCTCCAGGCTCTGAGCTGCCAGCACAGAGCCCGACGCGGGGCTCGAACTCATAGACTGTGGCGCCCCTCATTTCTTTTTTCTCTCCCTCTAGGACCATGACAATAAGAATATTGCATAATTTTGGGGTGCCTGGGTGGCTCAGTCAGTTGAGCGGCCGACTTTAGCTCAGGTCATGACCTCACGGTCTGTGAGTTTGAGCCCGGCGTCGGGCTCTGTGCTGATGGCTCAGAGCCAGGAGCCTGCTTCAGATTCTGCATCTGCCTCTCTCTCTCTCTCTGCCCTTCCCCTGCTCATGCTCTGTCTCTCAAAAATAAATAAACGTTAAAAAAATTTAAAAAAAAAGAATATTGCATATTTTGCTTTTGTCCTATACATCCTTGAGGTTCTGTTCATTATTTTCCATCTATTTTCTCTGTTGTTCAGATTAAATACATTTTATTGCCTGCCCTCAAATTTACTAATTATATCTTCTTTTTTTTAAATCAATTTATTGTCAAATTGGTTTCCATACAACACCCAGTGCTCATCCCAACAAGTGCCCTCCTCAGTATCCGTCTAATTATATCTTCTATCATTTTCATGCTGTTATCGAAGCCATCCAGGAAGCTTTTTTTTCCCCTATCATTGTATTTTTCTGTTCCATAATCTCCTTTCATTGTTTGTTCCTAACTTCTATTCTTTTGCTGGTATTTTTATATTTTCATTTGCTTCAAGATAATGTTTATTGCTTGCTTGATTGCTGGCTTTCCCTCCTCTCCTCTCCTCACCTCTCTTCTCCTCTCCTTTTCTCCCTTCCTTCCTTCCTTCCTTCCTTCCTTCCTTCCTTCCTTCCTTCCTTCCTTTCTTTTCTTTTTTCTTTCTCTCTTTCTCTCTCTCTTTCTTTCTTTCTTTCTTTCCTTGTTTTTAAAGTTTGTTTATTTTGAGAAAGAGAGAGAGAGACCACAAGCAGGGGAGGGGCAGAAAGAGATGGAGAGAGGGGATTCCAAGTAGGCTCAGCACTGTCAGCACAGAGCTTGACATGGGCTTGAATCCACCAAATGTGAGATCATGACCTGAGTGAAAATCAAGAGTCGGAGATGCTCAACCAACTGAGCCACCTAGCTGCCCCAGATGATTGTTTATTTTTGAGAGAGAGATGGAGACAGAGAGAGAGACAGAAAGAGAGAGCACAAGTTGGGGAGGGGCAGAGAGAGAGTGAGACAGAGGATCCAAAGTGGGCTCTGCGCTGACAGCAGAGAGCCCAGTTCAGGGCTTGAACTCATGAACTGTGAGATCATGACCTGAGCAAAAATCCAACGCTTAGCTGACTGAACCACACAGGTACCCTTCCCTTCTTTTTTATTTATTTTGAGAAGGTGGTGGGGCAGAGAGAGAGGGAGAGAGAGAATCCTAAGCAGGCTCTGCACTGTCAGCATGGAGCTCCATGTGGGGCTCTATTCCACCAACCTAACCATGAGAACATGATCTGAGCTGAAATCAAGAGTCTGTTACTCAACCAACTGAGCCATCCAGGTGCCCCTGTTTGTTGCTTATTGAATCATTTTCACACAATCAAATTACTGTCAGATAATTCTGTCATTTGATTCATTCAATCGGGGTTGGCATCAGTTGATTGTTTTCATTTAATTTACTATTTTCCTGTTTCTCGTACATTTTTTGATATTATTTTAGAAGATCTGGATCATATTTAATTTTTAAACTAGAAATTTACCTTTTTAGGCTTAGCATGTCGGTTCTTACCTAATTTGGAGGGATTGGTTCCAATGACAATTTAATTTTCAGTCTTTGCTGTGTTATTTTGGTTTATCTGGTGTGTCTTATGCTCTTGGATTTCCCACTAACTCCCAATGGTGCTATCGAGAAGGAGGAAGAGTTTCTCCAAACTGGGTTATCTGGTGTCTCTAAGTGGGTAAAGGGAGTCTCTGGCCTGCAAGGACAAAGTATATTTCCATGGCCAGGTGGTGGTGGTGGTGTGAACCCCTTTACATGTGCTCCTGGCTGGTAGGGGAAGGGGCATCAGGCTTATTGGAAAAGGAGAGCCCTTATCTTGGCTGCTTATTGTTAACTGAACCTCTGGTCAATTGGTCTCCCTTGCAGGTTCTCCTGGGCTTATGTAGTGTTATTGACAAAACTCCCATTTAATTCAGGGGAGGAATAAGCTTACCTGGACTATGTTCTGTTGCTACATGGAGGTTGGGAAACTCTGGGCCTGGATCACCTCTCCTATGGTAGTTATAGTTGTTCCACCAGACTTGAGGCCCCTGACCAGTTCTCTTTTCTTTTACTACCTTTCATAATTCTCCTTCAGTTGTTCTTTTTATTATTTTTAGTGTTTATGATTGTACTTCGTAGGGAGGAGCAGAAAGAGATGAGTCAATGCCATCTTGTCAATCCAAAGTTCTGAGTTCTCTACTTAATTTTCTTAAATAAGAACAAAATCTCTTACTTATATGTGGTATCTAAACAAAACAAAATAAACAAACAAACAAAACATACTTGTAAATGCACAGAACAAATTGATGGTTGCTAGAGGGGAGGTGGGTAGGGGAATGGGCTAAATAGACGAAGGGGACTAACGGTATAAACTTCCAGTTATACAATAAATAAGTCATGAAAATAAAAGGCATAACATAGGGAATATTGTCGATAATATTGTAATAAATTGTATGATTATTACACTTATAGTGGTGAGCGTTGAGTAACATATAGATTTGTTAAATCAATATGTCGTACACCTAGAAATAATATAACATTGTATGTCAATTATATTTCAATAAAAATAAAAATTAATTAAATCTCTGGGCCTGTAAAATAGATATCTGACTGTCATAGCCTTTGCCCATTTCCTAGATTAGGTTCAGGTCCACAGATCCAGAGATTATGTAATGAAGAAGAATCCAAGTATATTAAAGGAATGACCCTGTGTCTGCATGAGTTCCTTCTGTGAAGGTTCCTCCTGTCAATCTTCAAAGATTCTGTGGTTGATATACTGGAATAGGAATACGCGAATGTACTTACAATGATTAGACTCCGAGTTAATGGTATTTCCTGGAGTCTCTGAATACCATTTGTCTCCATCAGGTAGAGTTAAACACTTTTGGAATGAAAACTGTCAAAGACAGTTTGACTTGAATTTCCTTTATGATAGCACCTTCAGGTATGTTGGGTATATGCTTATAAAATTAAGATAAATCCTAATAAAATCCAGCAGCCTACAGTCTTGGAAGTTCTGAATGTGCAGTAGTATGAACAATATTAGGATAAACCTCCCTCAATGGAAGATAATTTTTGTGCCCCAAACTCCCAACTTCTAAGAAATAAGCAACTCATTTGTGAACATCTTTGAATTTTAGAGTAAACACAAAACACTACTGGATATAGTTTGCTGATCTTTTCACTAAGTGGCCTACAGATATACAGATTTGAGTGCATCTCAGAGCAGAAGTGGTCTCTCCAGTGAGAAACAAGGGAGGACTTCACTCACATTCAAAAGACATCATTTCATGTGATCTTAGAAAAGTATCTTAATGCACCCTGCTATGATTTCCTAACTGGGAAATTTAAAATAAATACAGGACCATGTTATAAGGCTTTTAGCAGAGTTAAAAGAAATAACCCATTAAGATATTTGGATTCGACTCTGAAATATATTTTTAATAAATGTCACTTATTAATCTTTTTATTCATATTATCATTACTGTAATTATATTTGTTATTATGTGACTAAGTAAAATGGAAACCTGCTTTAGATATGGCTGGATATTTTTATTTCAACTATTTTCTACCAGTCTTGACTTGCTCTTTCAACTTTCTAATGCTATATTTTACTACAGAAATTCTTCATTTTTATCATTTTAAAACTATCAATTTTTTCCTTTTTGTTTAAGGCCTTTTGTGTACTGCTTGTTGTGTGTGATGATGTTTTTCTATGTTACTTTATAGGAACTATTTATTTATCTTATATGTTTAGCTAGATAATCCATCCGGAATTTATTTCTGCGTATAGCATGTGGTTAGGTTCATAATTTATTTTTCCCATGTGGATCTAGTGAAGTTCATTGGAAATACCATCTTTCCCCATTTATACTATAGTGACAAAGATGATAGAAGGATATATAGACATAGATTGACAAATGATAGATATAAATAAATATAGATTTGTGGTGTGTTTTTTGTTAAAATATTCTTTTGTTACTTCAGTTTTTTGTCTCTCTGTGTGCCAGTCTCAGACTTAAAATACAGTAGTCTTAAAATAAGACTCAATATCCAGTGGGGTAAGTCCTCCAACTTTGTTGAAGATATTCTTGGTTTTACTTATGTCTTTACATGATTCAGGTTATAAATTTCCACAAAAGGCCTGCTACAATTTTGACGATTTAATTGAATCTATAGATCAACTTAAAGAGAGTTGACATTTTTACAATATTATGTCATCTAATTCCAGGCTATACTATATTCCTCTAACAATTTAGGTCTTCTTTAAATTTTTTCAGTAATATTTTTGAGCTTTGTAGTTTTCTTGCACATCTTTCTTTTCTTTTTATTTCTGTTTATTAAAGGATTACAAATCTAGAGCTCATAAATCTGATTATTTTAGATGTGCATATATGAATGTAATCATCATTTAGAATACAATATAGAATGTCTTCAGCGTGCCACCAGATACCTTTGTGCTCCTTCCTAGTTGATACCATCCTAGGTCAGCGTGACCTCTAGTCTGATCTATGTGAGCAGAGAAACCTTGTTTTTGAATTTCACACAAATTGAAGCACACAGGATATAACCTTTAAGAATGACCTTTTTCAATCAATTTTATATTGGTATTATTCATTCCTGTGTGTTGCAAAGTTTACTACCTATTATTGTATTGCATGTCATGTTGTTTATATACATATTTAACCTTTCTATTAATGAATACTATTATAAGTAATGCTGCTGTAAACATTATTGTCTTTCAGTAAGGATAAGGACTTTTTACTCTTAGGTATAACCAAAAAATTGCTGGGGCCATATTATCTATCTATCTATCTATCTATCTATCTATCTATCTATCTATCATCTTTTGGGTACTGCCTACTATAGTGTGTATATATAGTTGATATGTGTAGTTGGTATTGCGCACATATAACCAAAGTGATGTGCCCATTTACACTTCCACCAGCAATATATGAATTTGTTATTATGGTGAATGGGTAGTGAAATATCTGTTCAAGTATTTCACTCATTTTATATTTTGCTTGTTTTATATTGAATTATTAATATTGTTCATAATCATTGTCAAAGTTATTTAAATGATTTAGATGTGAGTGCTTTACTGAATGTTTTATGGTAAATATCTTCACCCTGTATGTGGTTTGCCTTTTTCATTCTCATCATTGTACTTTGCTAAATAGAGGTTCTTTATTTTGATAAAGTCAAATCTATCTTCATTTTTTCAAGGTAGGTATTTTTTTTTATTTTTGTTTGTTTGTTTGTTTGTTTTTTTGTTTTGTTTTGTCTTGTCTGAGAAATCTTCCTGCTCTAAAATCATAAAGATAGTTTCCAGTATTTTCTTCTAAAAATCTTATTGTTTTTTTAACCTTTCATTTTCAGGGCTATGAGCCATTCCAAATGAATTTTTGTGTTGGGTGTGAGGTAGGCAACATCCTTTTTTTATTACATAAAGTTATACAGTTGATACAGCATTATTTATCGAAAAGACTATCATTAATTGTTTCCACTCTTTTACACTCATTTTTTTTTGTTATTGTAAATCATGTGGCAGAATATTTATGGGTTGTTTCTTATTTTTCTATTCCAATGTCCTGCTGTTTTCCTTAATACAATAACTGCATTTAATTAATGTTTTATAATAGTTACTGATACATGGTAGTGTAAATCCTCCAAATTTGTTATGTTTTTGTTATTTAGTCAAGAATTGTATTCTTCCTATTTTACATAAATTTTAGAATCCTGACTGGAAAATATACTTGCATTTTGATTGTATTATGCTGAATCTATAGATCAATTTTATGAGGCAAAGGAAATTGACATCTTAGCAGCATTGAATTGTCCAATATATTTAAGAGTATACAGTTCCATTTAGTTAAGTCTTTAAACTTTTCCTCAATAATTTTTCCTGAGTAATGTTTTCATTTTTAATTAGATTTATTGATAGATAATTTCATATTATTGGTACTGTTTTAAAAATTATTTTTTATTTTAAGTTACCTCTTAAATGTTGTTTTTTAATTATTTGCCGGTAGTGTATGGAAATGCAGTAGAAATGAAATCGACATGTTATATTGGCCTTTATATCAGAAGACTTGTTAAAATAAAAATCATTTGTAGATTATTTTGGTTTTCTATGTAAACAATCTGCAAATAGTAGATATTCATCATTTTAATTTCTACTGTTCTTGCCTTTTATTTTTCTTCCTTTTCTTTTAACACAGCAAACGATCCCCAGCACAATATCGAATAAGGGTGGTGGAATGTATGTCTTTATCTTGCCCCTCACCTCAAGAAGAAATATCCCATATTTTATCTTATTTATACCATAAACTGTAATTTTGTTCATATATACCCTCAGTGATATTTGAAAATTTCTTTTTCTAGTTACTATGCTTGTGTTCCACAAGAAACCGTTTGTTGAAATCCTAATGCCCAATGTGATACTGTTAGTAGGTGGGAAATTTAGGAGGTTTTCAGGTTGTGAGGATGGAGTTCTTATGAATGTGATTAGTGTTATTATGAAAGAGAGCCCAGATAATTATCTAACCCCTTCTACTATGTAAAGGCACAGGGAGAAGTTAGTAGTTAGCAACCTCCCCAAAAAAGGGCATTACATCTTGCCAGCAGACAAGCAGCCTCCAGAACTATAGGAAATAAATTTCTGTTCTTTATAAGTCACCTCGTCTGTGGTATTTTATCATAGAAGCCAAAGCAGAGTAAGATACCCAAGTAGCTACAAATACATCTTTTTTGGGGGTAGAGAAATTGCCAATTCTAGAATTAACACAGAAAATATACAAGATAATCGTAGAGCATCTTATTGTTGGGAACCATTTTGGATTCACAGGTTGAGACCCCTCCCTGTGCGGGCTCACAGGTTGAGACTCCTCCCTGTGTGGGCTCATAGGTTGAGACACCTCCCTGTGTGGGAAAGGTGGTTGAAGCAAAGCTCCCGCTGGCCAAGATGGCGCCTAGTCTTACCTCCTTCTAAATAGTTTTCCGGGGCTTAGATTTCTTGAGCTACTCTCCTTGCCCCTAAGGAATGTAATGCTCTTTTGTTTTGTGGCATTTAGATAAAAGGGAAGGACCTGGAGCAAGATGCTTTGATGGATTACATCTGAATGAGAGTAGCCTGGCCAGAAGTAATCCTAAAGTTGCATCTTGGGGATGGGTTGCACAAACTGACAGCAGTTATGAGCTGGCTGAATATTGGTGTGATTTGTGTAAACATTAGGCTCCTATTATGTAAATTCATTCATTCGCAAGCAAAGGACAAGCATAGGGAATTCTGTCCTTGCTGGATGGGTTGCACCTTCCCCATTGTAGTTGGAAGAATAGGCAGAATGACTCCTGGCCTGTTTATAGATAATCAACATAGACAGGCCTAGGTAACGCCCTGTTCTCTCTCCCTGCCTTAAATTTATATGCTAATTAATTTGAAAACAACTTGCAAGATTGAGGAAATCGCAACTTTGCTGATAAAAACACATTGTTCAAACTATGCTTACTGATGGGATGTCACTCATTGCTGTAATGTCACTCACTACTTTTAAATAAAGACACTGAGACCAGCAGGGCAGAGAGAGATGCCAGACTAGCCAGAGATGCCTGCTTGGTGATCAGACCACATCTCGTGGCTCTCTTGTTCCTTTCGCCTAACCGTCCATCCTTCGGGTACCATCCTTTGGGGTCTTGGCCCATCAAGATCTGACTGAAGAGATGACCCTGAGACAGCCTCAATGCCCAGTGCTGAGAATCAACAAATGCTTCAAGGGGAAAACATGGAGGAGAATATCTAACTTCTCTCATTATGTTTTCATTCTCCCCAAGGTAATGGCTGCTCATGTCCCAGATGAGGTGGTTGCTCTCCAGTGTCTTCAAACAGTTGGTGACTGTTATTGTGATTGTTATAAATAAATAAATAAATAAATAAATAAATAAATAAATAAATAAATAAATAAATAACAGCTTTCTTGGCAGGAAGCTTAGCCTGATGAAACGTATTTAATCATCGCCAAAATTAAAAGTCTGCTGCTGCCGTTATTTCTGCATATGTTGTATGAAAGTTATTACAAGAAGTTTTTGATGAGGCTAGAATGGACTAGCTACCACATATGTGGATTGGTTGCTGGAAGTAGCTACTTTTGAGGGAGCAGATTAGTGCACATTTTCCATTTTATGCACGAAATTTAACTTAGGTGGGATGTTTTAGAAGAAATGCATGTATGGGTGTTGAACAGCCAAAGGAGTGGAATATTTGGACACTGTAATTTTTTTTAACTTCAAAATATCTGGGAATTCTTCAAGTGGCAGAAATTCTTGCTGTTCAACTTCAGTGGGTGTCATTACAAGTAGTAAAATGTCCAGATATGATTTCTCTGCTACACATGGCAACTGCTGCTTGTGCCTGAATCATAATCCAGCCAACAGATGTTTCTGTCCAATATTTTGGATTTGAAATAAGTCATACCAAGCAATGGGGACACCAAAGAATTCAAGGGCATCATGGCCTCAGAGCACATTATACAAAAGGAAAGAGTCCAATGTCCTACAGCAGCTGGCTTTTTCTGTGGCATGATTTTGACTGTAGTTCAAGCTGCTTCCTTTGGTTTATGCTCATTTTCCAAGATTTACTAGAGACAACGTCAATTCTGTAAGCTATCCAAAATCCTGATAGAAATTCCCTAGTATAAGTAAATTTGAAACTTTTGTCTGTACACAGAAGGTTTGACTAGTAGTGCCAGAGAAAAAGTGTAAAAGTTAAGTTGAAGTAGCATGTTCAGTATGGGGCAGAGAAATGACAATTAAATCTGTGGTTTAGAAACATAATATTTATTCATATAAAACACATTTAAAATCTTGACTTGAGGCAATGAGGGAGTGTTAGTTGCCACTCATGAGGATTTATCTATCTCATCTCTATCTATGTCTCTAATCTCCTGTCACAATTGGCAATAGTACAATAAAATATTTTGATAATAACAAAATACAGTGTCTTAGGAAATAGACTAAAAATGCAGTTGACAGGAGATCAATCACTGGATGTAGGAAAAGAAAGGAATAAGAAATTTTTACAGCCAATTATCTAATGAAACTCAAGGAGAGAAACTAGTTTGTGGCAAGAGATAATTTTTAAAAATTAGTTTCATACATGTTGAATATGAAATAACAAAAAACTTCCAGGAAGACATGTTCAACTGACAAAATCAAAGCTAGAGCTCACATTTTCTTTTTTCTTTTTTTTTTTAAGTCCTTTTTTTTTTAAACGTTTATTTATTTTTGAGAGGGGAAGGGCAGAGAGAGAGGGAGACATGGAATCTGAAGCAGACTCCAGGCTCCGAGCTGTCAGCACAGAGCCCGACGTGGGGCTGGAACTCAC
This sequence comes from Paguma larvata, assembly GCA_030068075.1. Taxonomy (NCBI): domain Eukaryota; kingdom Metazoa; phylum Chordata; class Mammalia; order Carnivora; family Viverridae; genus Paguma; species Paguma larvata. The sequence continues at coordinate 119,875,155 of CM057827.1, read as the reverse complement.
AGACTGTGAGATCATGACCTGAGCCGAAGTCGGCCACTCAACCAACTGAGCCACCCAGGGTCCCCAGAGCTCACATTTTCAACATATCTTATTTATCTATGTATTTATCTACCTCTGTGCATGTGTGTGTGTTATATATACGCACGCATATGTATGCATATATATATGCATATGGATATGTATGTATATGCATATATATCATAGCTAGCTACCTATATATTGATCTATCTATATATCTGTCATCATCTATGTTATAAATTCATTGTGTTTATATTAGATCCACCCAATAATCCAGGATAATCTCCCCATCTCCAGATCCTTAATTTGACCACACTTAAAAATTCATATTTATCATATAAAGTACCATTCCAGATTTCAGCTATTAGAATATGTACATTTTTGGGAGGGCTATTATTCAGCCTTACTTTTTATTTCTCTGTATTCCTCTCATTTTGGTGGAACTTCATAAGTAACTTTACTTCAAGGTATATTAGAGGTGGATTTTCTTAGCCTTTTTGTTTTGTTCTTCATTTGTTTTATTTTTTATTTTTTTTAATTTTTTAAAATGTTTATTTATTTATTTATTTTTAATTTTATCATAGTTTATTTTCAAATTGGTTTACATATAACACCCAGTGTTCATCCCAACATGTGCCCTTTTTTATGCCCATCACCCCCACTCCCCCCTCCCTCATCCTCCTCACCCTCAGTTTTTTCTTAGTCTTTGAGAGTCTCTTATGTTTTATCTCCCTCCTTCTCTGTGTCTTTTTTTTCTTTCCCCTCTTCCCCTCCCCCTGGTTTTTGCTTAGTCTCACAAACCACCTATTCGTGGAAACATATGGTATCTGTCTTTTTCTGACTGACTTATTTCACTTAACATAATACCCTCCAGTTCCATCCATGTTGCTACACATGGCCAGATTTCATTTTTTCTCATTGCCACGTAGTAGTCCATTGTATATATGTACCACATCTTCTTTATCCACTCGTCAGTTGATGGGCACTTGGTCTCTTTCCATGATTTGGCTATTGTCAGAAGTGCTGCTATGAACATTGGGGTACACGTTCCCCTATGCATCAGCATTCCTGTGTCTCTTGGGTAGATTCCTAGCAGGGCTATTGCTGGGTCATAGGGTAGCTCTATTTTCATTTTTTTGAGGAACCTCCACACCGTTTTCCAGAGTGGCTGCACCAGTTTGCGTTCCCACCAACAGTGTAGGAGGGTGCCTACTTCTCCACATCCTCGCCAGCATCTATAGTTTCCTGATTTGTTCATTTTAGCCACTCTGACTGGTGTGAGGTGGTATCTCAGTGTGGTTTTGATTTGTATTTCCCTGATGATGAGTGACATTGAGCATCGTTTCATGTGTCTGTTGGCCATCTGAATGTCCTCTTTGGAGAAGTGTCTATTCATATCTTCCGCCCATTTCTTCACTGGGTTGTTTGTTTTTCAGGTGTGGAGTTTGGTAAGTTCTTTATAGATTTTAGATATTAGTCCTTTATCCGATATGTCATTTGCGATGATCTTTTCCCATTCCGTTGGTTGCCTATTCGTTTTGTTGGTTGTTTCTTTTGCTGTGCAGAAGCTTTTTATCTTGATGAGTCCCAGTAGTTCATCTTTGCTTTTAATTCCCTTGCCTTTGGAGACGTGTCGAGGAAGAAATTGGTGCGTCTTAGGTCAAAGAGGTTTTTTCCTGCTTTCTCCTCTAAGATTTTGATGGTTTCCAGTCTCACATTCAGATCTTTTATCCATTTAGAATTTATTTTTGTGAGTGGTGTAAGAAGGTGGTCTAGTTTCATTCTTTTGCATGTTGCTGTCCAGTTCTCCCAGCACCATTTGTTAAAGAGGCTGTCTTTTATCCATTGGATACATTTTCCCGCTTTGTCAAAGTTGGCCATATACTTGCGGGTCCATTTCTGAGTTTTCTATTCTATTCCATTGGTCTATGTGTCTGTTTTTGTGCCAATACCATACAGTCTTGATGACTACCGCTTTGTAGTAGAGGTTAAAGTCTGGGATTGTAATGCCTCCCGCCTTGGTTTTATTCTTCAGTATTATTTTGGCTACTCGAGGTCTTTTGTGGTTCCATACAAATTTTAGGATGGTTTGCTCTAGCTTTGAGAAGAATGCTGGTGCAATTTTGATTGGGATTGCATTGAATGTGTAGATTGCTTTGGGTAGTATTGCCATTTTAACGATATTTATTCTTCCAATCCATGAGCATGGGATGTTTTTCAATTTCCTTGTGTCTTCCTCAATTTCCTTCATAAGTTTTTTATAGTTTTCAGTGTAGAGGTCTTTCACATCTTTGGTTAGGTTTATTCCTAAGTATTTTATGGTTTTTGGTGCAATTGTGAAAGGGATTAGCTTCTTTATTTCTCTTTCTGCTGCTTCATTGTAGGTGTATAGAAATGCCACCGATTTCTGTACATTGATTTTGTATCCTGCAACTTTGCTGAATTCATGGATCAGTTCTAGAAGGCTTTTGGTGGATTCCATCAGGTTTTCCATGTAACGTATCAGGTCATCTGCAAAAAGTGAAAGTTTGACTTCCTCCTTGCCAATCTTGATGCCTTTTATTCTGTTTTGTTGTCTGGTTGCTGATGCTAAGACTTCCGACACTATGTTAAATAGCAGTGGCGAGAGTGGACACCCCTGTCGTGTTCCTGATCTCAGGGGGAAGGCTCTCAATTTTTCCCTATTGAGGATGATATTAGTTGTGAGCTTTTCATATATGGCTTTTATGATGTTTAAGTATGTTCCTTCTATCCCGACATTCTCGAGAGTTTTTATTGAGAAAGGGTGCTGTATTTTGTCAAATGCTTTTTCTGCATCTATTGACAGGATCATATGGCTCTTATCTTTTCTTTTGTTGATGTGATGTTTCACGTTGATTGATTTGCGAATATTGAACCAGCCCTGCAACCCAGGGATGAATCCTACTTAATCATGGTGGATAATTCTCTTTATATGCTGTTGGATTCGATTTGCTAGTATCTTGTTGAAAATTTTTGCATCCATATTCATCAGGGATATTGGCCTGTAATTCTCTTTCTTTGCTGGGTCTCTATCTGGTTTGGGAATCAAAGTGATGCTGGCTTCATAGAATGAGTCCGGGAGTTTTCCTTCCGTTTCAATTGTTTGGAAAAGCTTGAGGAGGATAGGAATTAACTCTGTTTTAAATGTCTGGTAAAAATCCGCAGGAAAACCATCTGGTCCAGGGCTTTTATTTGCTGGGAGGTTTTTGATAACTGATTCTATTTCTTCACTAATTATGGGTCTGTTCAAATTTTCTATTTCTTCCCGTTTGAGTTTTGGTAGTGTGTGGCTATTTAGGAAGCTATCCATTTCTTCCAGATTGCCAAGTTTGGTGGCATATAATTTTTCATAGTATTCTCTGATGATTGCTTGTATTTCTGAGGGATTGGTTGCAATTTCTCCCTTTTCATTCACGATTTTATCTATTTGAGTTCTCTCTCTTTTCTTTTTGAGAAGCCTGGCTGGAGGTTTGTCTATTTTGTTTATTTTTTTCAAAGAACCAGCTTTTGGTTTCATTGATCTGTTCCACTACCTTTTCTGTCTCCATATGGTTAATTTGTGCTCTGATCTTTGTTATTTCTCTCTTTCTGCTGGGCTTGGATTGTTTTAGTTGTTCTGCTTCTAGTTCCTTTAGGCATGCTGTTAGAATTTGTGTTATTGATTTTTCTTGTTTCTTGAGATGTGCTTGGATTGCAATATATTTCCCTCTCAGGACTGCCTTTGCTGCATCCCAGAGGGTTTGGATTCTTGTATTTTCATTTTCATTTGTTTCCATGTATTTTTTAATTTCTTCTCTGATGCCTTGGTTGACCCACTCATCTTTTAGTAGGTTATTTCTTAGCCGCCATGTTTTTGGATATTTTCGAGACTTTCTCCTGTGGTTGATTTCAAGTTTCAAATTATTGTGGTCTGACAGTGTACACGGTATGATCTCAATTCTTTTATATTTATTCAGAGCTTCCCTCTGCCCCAGAATGTGGTCTATCTTGGAAAATGTACCGTGTGCAGTTGAGAAGAATGTAAATTCCTTTGCTTCTGGGATGAAGGACCCTAAAGATGTCTGTGAGGCCCATCTGTTCTAATGTGTTGTTCAGGGCTATTATTTCTGCGGAGATTTCCTGTTTTGTGGATCTATCCAATGCTGAGAGTGGAGTGTTAAGATCCCCTACTATTAGGACATTTTTATCAATGAGGTTGCTAATGTTTGTAATTAGTTGTTTTACAAATTTGAGTGCCCCCGAATTCGCTGCGTAGATATTTACAATTGTTAGCTCTTCCTGCTGGATGGTCCCTGAGACTATTATAGAATGGCCTTCTTCATCTCTTATTACATCGTTCATTTTAAAGTCTAATTTGTCTGATATAAGTGTGGCTACTCCGGCTTTCTTCTGACTTCCAGTAGCATGGTAGATAGTTCTCCATCTCCTCACTTTCGATCGGAAGGTGTCCTCAGGTTTAAGATGAGTTTCTTGAAGACAGCAAATAGATGGGTCTTGTTTTTTAATCCATTCTGTTATCCTGTGTCTTTTGATTGGTGCATTTAGTCCATTTACATTCAGTGTTAATATTGAAACATATGGGCTTACAGTCACTATATTATCTGTAAGTTTCATGTTTGTAATGCTGTCTCTGGCAGTCCGTGTTCTTTGCAACCTTTCCTTCATAAAGTGCCCCTCAGGATCCCTTGTAGTGCTCGCTTATTTGTGATAAATTCTTTCAGTTTTTGTTTGTTGGGAAAAACCTTGATCTCTCCTTCTATTCTGAATGACAGGCTAGCCAGATACAGAATTTTTGGTTGCATGTCCTCTTGGTCACATATCACATTGAAGATATCCTGCCATTCCTTTCTGGCTTGCCGAGTTTCTGTAGATAAGTCTGCTACTACTCTTATATGTCTCCCTTTGTATGTTAGGGTTCTTTTGTCCCTAGCTGCTTTCAGGATTCTCTCCCTATCTTTGTATTTTGCCAGCTTCACTATGATGTGCCGTGCAGAAGGTCTGTTCAAGTTACGTCTGAGGGGAGTTCTCTGTGCCTCTTGGATTTCCATGCCCGTTTCCTTCCTCATGTTGGGGAAGTTCTCAGCAATGATTTGTTCAAGAACCCCTTTGACTCCTTTCTCTCTCTCTTCTTCCTCTGGAACTCCTATGATACGGATATTGTTTCTTTTGAGCGCATCGCTCAGCTCTCGAATTCTCCTTTCCTGTTTCTGGATCAGCTTCTCTCTCTTTTTATCTGCTTCCTCTTTTTCAATGATTTTGTCTTCTAAGGCACTAACTCTTTCCTCTACCTCTTCAATCCGTGCTGTGGCTGCTTCCAGTTTCCCTTGTATTTCTTCCAGTGTCTTCTTTAATTCTTCCTGACCGTTTTTAAGGTCCTTGAACTCTGCCGCGCGGGACCCCTTGCATTCATATACGCTTTTTTCAAGCCCAGTGATTAGTTTTATGATTATCATTCTATATTCATGTTCTGTTATGTTGCTTATATCTGTTTTCATTAATTCTTGAGCTGTCACTGCTTCTTGTAGATTCTTTTGAGGAGAATTCTTCTGTCTCGTCATTTTGGCTGGATGTGTTTTGGATTGTTTCTTGAAGTTGCCCTGGAAAGGAAAACAGAGGTTTAGCTGGGCCGTGTCTGTTTTTGCCTTCGTTCCTTGTTAGCTATAGCACCTTTTCCCCCCGATTCTTGGAGTTGAGAGAGACTATGGTTTCAGTCGTCCCTGTTTTAAGGGCAAGTGAAATACTGGAGCCCCCTACTCCTCCGCCATGTTGCCCCAAGTCCCCGTTTTGTTTTATTTTTAACGCTCTCTTGACTGATATATTTCTGGATCTAGAACACTATAGTCAAAATACCAAAGTATTTTGCAATTTTTGACATTACTCAAAAATTTTTGCATCAAGTGATCTTTTGAACGTTCTTAAATTCAATCAGATTCTTGTTCTGCTATTGGTAATCTTATTTTCTCTCTGGAATTATTTTTAATAATTTGGAAATGCAACAAATTTCCATGACATATCAAAGTGTGAATCTTTGTTGCATTTGCCAGATAGTCCACTCTGGGAAATTTAATTTTTAGAGCTGCAAAATGTCATTTTACTTGCTTGATAATTTATTTACCTCCATTGTTTCTTTTTCAGGAACTCCTAATAGTTAAAAGTCATAACTTACACATTGATTATTTAATTCTATTATGTTTTTATAATTTTCAATTCCGTGTTTTCCTCTAAGTTCTAATATACTACCTTAACTTTCTTATCCAATTCTTCTATTGAATTTTTACTTCAGCAATTAGATTTTGAATTTCCAAAAGGCTTTTACTCTTCACTGATGATCTCTTTCTTCATAACATCATGCCAAATATTTTCTTGAGTCTCTTTGAAGATATTTATTTCTTTGTTTTTTTAATTTGAATTATTCTACTGAATTATGGAACATACTAAAATATTTCTGTTCCTCAGGATGTCAGTTGTTTGTTGGCTCCTTTTTTTTGTCTTTTTATTTTAGTCTGTTGATTTTCTTCATAAATTTTTTGATTCTTGGTTGCTACTTGTATTCAAACATAAAGGAGTAAGTTGACTAATTACTAGGAGTCTTGGAGGCTCAGCTGCACCCTTGCAAAAGTAGAAAGTGAGCTTTAGGGTGCTGTATGAAAGGAGGATGGTAGATTTTTTGCTCCCTAGCTCAAATGCATCAGAATTTTTAGGTATTCTTCTGGAGGTTCAAACTACCCATATTTCATCAAAATAGTGATTATATATCTATATATACATCTATCCCTCAAGAGCTTTTTAACTAGAGATTATCTGTCCAGTTTTGTTATCATTATTCTTTTATATGTGTACATTTTATCTGAGTTTTACCCAACAGAATCTCCAGAGTGCTGATAATTGTGCAAATTGAATATACAGAGAGGGTGAGGAAGAAGATAGTGAGGCAAATGTTCTAAGAGCAGACGTTAGGCTACTCTCCATTTTCTGCCCCATTTCTTCCTTTCATGCCTTTAGTCTGCCTCCACAAAGCCTGTCCTGCACACCTTTCGAGATATGCCTTCCTGTTTTATATGGTTCATTAATATGTGCTGATCCTTTTTTTAAAAAATGAGATTATAAGTAAAATATAACGTTTATAAGTCTGTGGTATATGATGTGTTGATTTGATACAATTATATGTTGCAGTATGATAACCTCCATATCATTAGCTAACACCTCTATCAAGTCACATAATTATCTTTTCTTTTTTTATGTGTGGTGAGAACATTTAATATCTAGTCTTTTAGTAACTTTGAAGCATGTAACACGGTTTTGTCTATTATAATCACCATGCCGTGCGTTAACTGTCCAAAACTTATTTATCTTCTAGTTGCTGGTGTGTCCCCTTAAATAACACCTCCCCATTACATGCCCACTTTTTTCCATTTCCCAGAAATTTTTTTAAAACTCACCATTATCCTCCCAATGATGATGTCACCACCACTACCCTTAACCTGACTGCTGTTCCTATCATGGTTAGGGTTTTTCAACATTTAAACTTCTTTAGGGTAACTTATATGGAAGCTGAGAGAAGAAGTAAGTAAACTTAGTCCCTTTGGAAAGGATTATCATTGTACTTAACTGAGGAAATGATTGCACATATTCAGGAATACCTTCAAATCATATTTTCACCAAAAAAAATCACTAGTGGGAAAGCAACATAATAAGAAGAGAACTTAAAAATGCAGGACAAGCCTTGACAAACAGGAAATAAGGTTATCTTTCCAGAACAAAATCATTTATGAATTTGTACACTTGGAGCTAGTTTTATCAGGAACATATTGTTTCTCCAGATAAGTGATCCATTATGGCTTCAGAGGTACAGAATACAGATAATTCCCTAGGATAAAGAGGGCTATAATGTCTTTAAGAACATTTTGTACTATAAAACCTATTGTGCCTTACACAGTACATTTTAACTACATAATTATTTGATGCATTTAACTTCAGAACTCTGAGAATCTCAAAGTGAGGAACTCAAAGCATCATGTAATGGTAAATTATAAACCCAGATTTAAAATATATTTATAAACTCATATCCTCATGGAGAGGAAGATGTGTTATGGTTTTTAAAAGTTGAGAAAGAAATGCAATCCAGAAACCAAAATAAACAAACTCACACTACACCATAAATGAATCTCAATACCATCACACTAAGTGAATGAAGGCAAACACAGAATGTATGATTTTATTACTACCATATGATCAAGCAATCCCAGTTCTCAATAATATGGTAGTAATATGATTGAGAAATCCCAGACAGATGTATATATAGATATATAGATATATAATCACTATCTTGATGAAGTATCTGCATGTTCACTGCAGCCTTATTTATAATGGCCAAGACATAGATATAATCTAAGTGTTCACTGATGGATAAATGGATAAAGTGAAATGCACATACATACAATAGAATACAATTAAGCCATAAAAAGAAGGAAATGCTGTCATTTGCAATAACTTTGATAAACCTTGAGAGCATTATGTGAAGTGAAATAAATCAGGCAGAGAAAGACAAATACTATACGGTACCACTTGTATGTAGAATACAAAATAATAATAATAATAATAATAATAATAATAATAATAATAATAGAAAGAAAAAGCAGATTGGTGGCTGCTAGGAGCTGGAGGATGGAGAGAATAAGAGATGTTGGTCAATGAAACAAACTTCCAGTTATAAGATGATTATGTCCTGGGGATATAATGGAAATCATGATAACTATAGTTAACTATATTGTATTATACAGCTGAAAGTTGCAAAATGAGCAAATTTTAAATGTTCTCACCATGAGGGGGAAATGGTAATAAATGTGAGGTGAAAACTGTGTTAACTAAACCTATTGTGGTAATTATTTCACAACTATATATATGTATCAAAATATCACATTTTACATATTTTAAACTTACACAGTGTCATATATATCAAATATACCCACAATAGAGCTGGGGGGGGGCGATGGAAGCAAAACTATTAGAACAAGAAGTGGATCTGTGGCTGCATGGGGCTGAAAGGGAAACAGCAGATTGAGGTAACTTTGAGGGATTATAGAAATATTAAAAACTGGAATTTGTTGTGGTTGTGTAGCTCTGGAAATGTACTAAAACTCATCTAACTATAAACATTTAAAATGGATGAATTTCATGGTATTTACATTTTCCCTCAACAAAGCTGTTAGGAAAATTAATTCCTTATAATGCATTAATGAAATAGAAAAAAAAAAAGATTAGGAGAAGATTTAATCAATCATTGGCCACTCTACAGATGAGACATCCAAAGCTGAGAACATGCAGTGACTTGCCCATGATATCACATCATGGGATCAAGTTCTAACTCTGTTTTCTAATATTAGAGCTTGTGCCCAGTCCACCTCATATGCTGCTGTATAAAGTTCTAACAAACTTTTCTTCAGACTAACTTATATATACATAAGCAAACATGTCAATCTTATCTCTTTCCAGTATATGACAACAAATGTTTAGTGTCTTCCTTGCATAGTGTTTTAATATTAAAAGAACAACAGCAGTAGTAACAACAACACACAAGAATCAAGCAACTCTCTATACCCTTCAGACATCTTCTCCTAGCATTCACACACATTAGGAATGAAGTGTTCATTCATTATGGAAGAGCACAGAATGATATTTTCAGGTAAAGTCAACATTGCCTCAGGGTTTGTACAAACCAAATGTTTTCATAGAGGATTCGATTTCACTCTGGATTAAATGTGACAAACACAAGCTAAATAAAAGAGAAAGGCAAAGTCAAGGCCAACCATTCTTATGTAGTCATTTCCAAGAGAAGCTCAACAACTAAGAAAATTCAGAAAGTAAATATACCAAAGTGTTTTTGCAGTTTTTGAGACTGTGAATCCTATTAAACTTTAATAGCAGGAAGAAATTTTTACACCAGTAGTCATTTTATCTTCAGTGACTCAGGAAGAACAAAAACTTAAATCTTGTTTTTTCCATGAAAAGTGTGTGTACTTTGGAATCAGAGGTTTTTAGTTTACCTCCTCAAGCTGGCTATGTGGACTTGAGAAGGTCAAATGACTTCTCTGAGACTCCAAGTTTCCTCATGCATGAAATTTGAGCACTCTGGAAAAATCTAGTGCAAAAGTCTACTGTAAAATATAATGTATAATATACAGAGAAAGTAAAGACCTTAGATCCATCTCTATAAAAAATGCCGAAGTTTTACAAGTTTGTATGACTGATAAATGGATAAAGATGATGTGGTGGATCTGTCACCTATCTATCTATTACTCAGTCATGAGAAATAATGATATTTTGTTATTTGCAACAGTGTGGATGGAGCTAGACAGTATTACATTAAGCTAAACAGTCAGTCAGAGAAAGACCAATACCATACAATTTCACCCATATGTGGAATTTAAGAAATAGAAGAAATGTGCAAAAGGAAAAAGAAGAGAAAGAGTGGCAAACCAAGAAACAGACTCAACTATAGAAAACAAATTGTTGGTTGCCAGACGGGAGGTGGTGGGGGATGGGTTAAATAGGAAATGGGGATTATGGAGGGCACTTATGGTAATGAGCAGTGGGTGATATATGAAAGTATTTAATCATTATATTGTACACTCAAAACTAATATTGACACTGTATGTTAACTAACTGTAATTTAAACAAAAAACATTTAAAAAAACACTTAAAAATGCTGAAGCATCAGGGCCGCAAAGCAGCAATGGAAAGAGGCAGGTGGACCTGTCCAGAAAGAACAGAACCAGACAAAACTGAAATTGAGTCCATTAGCTGTGAGACACTGGGCACATTGGGTAACCCATCTTAGCCTCTTTACTTGTGTCCAAAATAGACTGGATAAACTTTACATTAAAGTTAGTTTGGGAGGGGGACTTGGGTGGCTCAGTCGGTTGAGTGTCCAACTTTGGCTCAGGTCATGATCTCACAGTTTGTGAATTCGAGCCCCACATCAGGCTCTGTGCTGACAGCCCAGAGTCTGGAGCCTGATTCTGATTCTGTGTGTGTGTCTCTCTCTGCCCCTCCCCTGCTCATGTTCTTTCTCTCTCAAGAATGAATAAACATTAAAAAAAGTTAGTTTGGGAAACGAAGTAAAGGGTAGATAATACCTGATCTGGATCATAATTAGAACTAAATGAATACTAGTTATTATTTTATTACTTTGGAACTTTATAATGACAAAAACCATTAGTTGAGAATGACTTCATCCACAATGGGACTGAATTGATCATTTAAGCAAACACACACACACTCACACCCCACATATACACATATAAGCATAATGCATGTGTGTATTTGTATACATATACATATTTAAAAACTACCAATAATACTTTTTTTGACTAATGTTGTGTCAGGGACCCCAAACAATCCTTAAGTTAAATGATTCACTAGAAAAAAAACAGAACTAATAAAAGCTGTTATAATTATGATTCTAATTTATTACAGCAAAAACATTAAAACCAATTAAATTAAAAGTAAAAGTTACATAAAGAAGAGTCCAGGAGGGACAATATATGAGCTTTTGGTTTTCCCTCTAAGTGGAATTGTATAACAGGGCTTATTTCTCTTAGAATGATGCATAACAATACATATGCATTATTGTAAGCCAGAAACACAACGCTAAGTCACAGAGATTTTATTGGAGTTGGTCATGTGGGCATAAAATGCCCATGAGTTACTCAATATTCTTCTATTCCAGAGGTCAAAACAGATACAATATGGCCCTAACATCTCCATCATAAGTCACTGCTTAGCATAACCTTTCTGGATAGCCCAAGTCCCCAGATACAAAGACACTCTTGTTAGGCAGAATCTGACCATTCCTTAGAGGTTACCAATTGTAGGTTCAAGGGTCAGTTTCTTTGGAATGTGCAGGGATTGAACACCTCAAAGCTGCCATTAATCTTTACTGCACAGGTCATACCCCCACCCCTTGGTGTAGGATCTTAGCTCTCTTACAGAAAACAAACAAACAGGGGCACCTGGGTGGCTCAGTCGGTTAAGTGGCTGACTTCAGCTCAGGTCATGATCTCACAGTCTGTGGGTTCGAGCCCCGCGTTGGACTCTGTGCTGACGGCTCAGAGCCTGGAGCCTGCTTCAGATTCTGTCTCTCTCTCTGCCCTTCCCTTGCTCATGCTTTGTCTCTATGTCTCTCAAAAATAAAATAAAAATGCTAAAAAAAAGAGAAAACAAACAAAAAAAATAAAACAAAAAATAAAAACCTATCATATTTATTTGAGCATGCTATTCCATATGGGAATAGCACTTCTATAACATATATTCAAATAGTATCAGTATGAATATATTTAACATTTGGATAAGCCAGAGTGGTTTAGGGATAGGTTTAAAGAAACAATTAATCCATCTGTATTAGTCTGGGTTCTCCAGAGAAATATAACAAATAGAGTTTACACACACACACACACACACACACACACATACACACACACACACACATTTATAAGGAATTGATTCACAGTATTATGGAGGTTGGCAGATTCTAAGTTCTACAGGATGAGATGGCAAGCTGGAAACTTGAAGTCTGAAGACCAGCATGGTTGAAACCCAGAAAGAACCAATGGTTTAGTTCAAGTTTGAAGGCAAGAAAACACCTGATGCCTCAGGTCAAAGACTACCTGACAAAAAAACATCTCTTACTTAGGGTCAGCCTTTTTATTCCCCTGAGGCCTTCAACAGATTGATATGAGAGACCACATATGGACGACAGTCTACTCAGTCTCCTGATTTATTTATTTATTTTTAAATAAATTTTTAAATGAGTTTTTAAATGTTTGTTTTTGAAAGAGAGAAAGAGAGTGCAAGTGGGGAAGGGGCAGAGAGAGAGAGAGTGGGACAGAGAATCCAAAGCAGGCTCTGTGCTGACAACAGTTAGCCCAATGCAGGGCTTGAACCCATGAACCATGAGATCATGACCTGAGCCACAGTCTGACACAACTGACTGAGCCACCCGGGTGCACCTTATTTTTAAATTTTAAATTTATTTTTTAAGAGAGAGATAAAAAAGAGTGCATAAGCAGGGGCAGAGGGGCAGAGGAAGAGAGAGAATCTTAAGCACACTGAGTGTGGAGGCCTGACATGAGGCTTGATACCACAATCCTGAGAACATGACCTGAGCCAAAATCAAGAGTCAGACTCTCAACCAACTGAGTCATCCAGGTGCCAAGTCTCCTGATTTAAATATTATTCTCATACAAAACATTCTCACAAAAATGCCTAGAATATATTTTTGGAAGCAGCAAACTTCATAGGAAACTGAAAAAGAAGCAGAGTAAGAATTACTTATGAAAAATAAAAACACATACATAATTGCATCTTCAAGAGTTTTCATGGAACATTATGACCTATAAAATTAAAGTATCCACATTCTCTAACAAAAATGAACTGTGCTGCCCAAGAGAACTTTCTGTGATGGTGGAAATGTTCCACCATCTCTGTGTTGTCTAATACAGAATCTACCTTCCTCATGAATACTAACAACATGGCCAATGTGATTGAAGAACTGAATTTTTACAATTTAAATCCAAGTCAGTTAACATATAGTGTAATAACGGTTTCAGGAATAGAATTTAGTGATTCATCACTTACATATACCACCCAGTGCTCATCCCAACAAGTGCCCTCCTTAATGCCCATCACCCACTTGCCCCATACCCCCACCAAGCGCCCTGTCAGAAACTTTAAGTTTGATCTCTATATTGAGGAGTCCTTTATGGTTTGAGACTGAGGAACTGAATTTTTAATATAGTTTAAACAACCACATGTGGCTAGTGGTTACCAGTTGAACAGCACAGATCTAATCCCTCATGGGTCAAAAACAGTGGTTTATTTGTGAGACTACTCTAATCACTGATGAGGGGTGCAGAGGGTTGGGGGTGGAAAGAGAGAAAAACTCTTAACAGATCTATTTAGCTACTTAAACAAGTTCTGAAACTCTCCACATATTTCAGAGGCAGGGCGTGAAGAAACGACACTAGGGGAGAGTTGAGAATGCCCTTGAACTCCTGGCTAACACCAGGGCACATAGAAGACCTAGGATTTTGCTCACTCAGATGGGGAGAGGCCTATGGTCTACACATATAATCTGAGACTTGGGCCATCTGTGCATCATCTGATGGGGCTGGTGGGAAGGTGGGGTGTGCTCATCATCCTCCAGGTTTCCCAGGATTGGTGGATTAGGGAGTGAATACACAGAAAACTGGTTGAATTGAGTCATCTTTGAGATTATGTTAATTTCCATGCTGCCCAGTAGAATGATGAGCTCATCCAGCTTCATGCTCCATGTCCTGTGGAAGCCAGTGGTCATCAGGTAAAAATTCTTCACATCCTCAGGAAGCACACAGTTATTTTTTAGTTCCCATGAAGAAATCATATGACATCCAACAGGTGGTTTTTCTATGATAGTCACCCTCTGTCACACCTGGAGAAGATTCTAGGATGTAGGTGATTCCCAGGGTCATCTTCTCCAGGTGTGTTTGCTACAGCATAGGGGCATTGGCTCTTCCATGTTCTCTGCATGGTGGGGAACTCCAGAGGCTGGGCCGTCAAGTTCACTGCATGTTCGGAGTTGTAGTGCTCAGTGAAAAAGCCAGGAGGAGCATAGATGTGGTGCCTGGGCTGCTCTGGGAATAGTAGTTCCCCAAGGCCTTCCCAAGGACTGGCCACCAATGGAGACCACTTCATGGGGGCAGGGGTGGGGTGGGGAGCAACTCCTCTACCCAGACCCTCCCAGCCCACTTCTAGAATATTTTTTTATGAGAGACTCTCTTTATTTTAAAATATTTTTATTTGAATAGTTAACACACAATGTTCCATCAGTTCCAGGTGAACAACAAATTGATTTGATAAGTTTATACATCATACTATTATGCTATATTCACCACCTGTCTATGCTACCATCTGTCCCAATACACCTCTATTACATTATCATTATACTATGTCATTTATTCCCATGACTTAGTCATTTCATAACTGAAAGCCCATATCTCCCACTTTCCTTCACCCATTTTGTTCATTCCCACATCCCTTCCCCTCTGGCAGCCGTCAGTTTGTTCTCTCTATTTTTAGGTCTGATTCTGCTTTTTGTTTGTTTGTTTATTTGTTTTGTTATTTAGATTCCATATATAAGCAAAATCATATGGTATTTGTCTTTCTCTATTTGATTTATTTTACTTAGCATAATATCCTCTAGGTCCATCCATCGTGTCATAAATAGCAAGATCCCACCCCTTTTAATGGCTGTGTAATATATAGTATTATCTATCTATCATCTGTATATCTATTTATCTATCTCACATTGTCTTTATCCATTCATCTATCAATGGACACATGTATTGCTTCCATATCTTGATTATTGTAAATAGCTGCAATAAACATAGAGGTGTGTATGTCTTTTGATTTAGTGTTTCTGTTTTCTTTGGGTAAATAGTGGAATTATTGAATCATATAGTATTCCTATTATTAATTTTTTGATGGATCTTTATATTGTTTTCCACATTAGTTGCACCAATTTGCATTACCACTAACAGTATATGAGGGTTCTTTTCTCCATGTCCTTGCCATACTTATTTTTGTCTTTTTTATTTTATTTTAGTTATTCTGACAGGTGTAAGGTGATATTTCACTATAATTTTGATTTGCATTTGCCTGATGATTAGTGATGTCAAGAACTTTTTCATTTGTTTATTGTCATCTGTATGTCTTTGGGAAAATGTCAGTTTCGGTCTTCTTCCCACTTTCACATTTTTTTTTATTATTTTGTTTTTTCATCATGATAGTATACTCTTTAATCCCCATCACCTATTTAACCCGTTCCCCCACCTTCCTCCCCTCTGGTAACCATCAGTTTGTTCTCTATAGATAAGAGACAATTTCTTGGTTTGTCTATCATTTTTTTCCTTTCGCTTGTTTGTTTCGTTTCTTAAATTTCACATACGAGTGAGATGATATTGTATTTGTCTTTCTTTGATTGACTTATTTCACTTAGCATTATACTCTCTATTCTATCAATGTTGTTGCAAATGGTAAGATTTCATTCTTTTTTATGGCATGAAAAGATGCTGTTGGTGAGAATGCAAACTGTTGCAGCTACTGTGGAAAATAGTATGGAGGTTCCTCAAAAAGTTAAAAATGGATCTACCCTTTGATCCAGTAATCACACTACTGGATGTTTACCAAAAACAAACGAACAAAGAAATAAACCCAAACAAACAAAGCAAAACAAAACAAAACAAAAAAACAAAAACACACATTAATTCAAAGGGATACATGCACCACGATGGTCTTCTACCCATTTTAATGGAATTATTTATTTTTTTGATGTTGAGTTGTATAAGTTATTTTTATATTTTGCATATTAACTCCTTATATTTTGGATATTAAACCCTTGTTAGGTGTTTAATCCATTTGAGTTTTATTTTTATGTATGATGTGTGAGAGTGGTCTAGTCTCATTCTTTTGCATGTAGCTGTACACAGTTTCCCAACACCATTTACTGAAGACATT
Source organism: Paguma larvata (assembly GCA_030068075.1). Taxonomy (NCBI): domain Eukaryota; kingdom Metazoa; phylum Chordata; class Mammalia; order Carnivora; family Viverridae; genus Paguma; species Paguma larvata. Next base: position 119,858,565 of record CM057827.1, on the reverse strand, counting down.
GTCTTTTATCCATTGTATTATTTCCTCCTTTGTCATAGATTACATAACCACATAATCATGGGCTTATTTTGGTGTCTCTACTTTGTTCCATTGATCTATGTCTCTATTTTTCTGCCAGTACCATATTGCTTTCATCATTAGTACAGCATTGTAATGTATGTTGAGAATGTAATACCTCCAGCTTGGCTCCTATTTCTCAAGATTGTTTTGCCTTTTCAGTTTTGTGTGTGTGGGGGGGTGTCCCATACGAATTTAGCATTATTTGTTCTAGATCTGTGAAAAATACTGTTGATATTTTGATAGGGATTGCATTGAATTTGTAGATTACTTTGCATAGCATGAACATTCTAATGATATTAATTCTCATAATTCATGAACATGAAATATCCTTCCATTTATTTACCTCATCTTCAATTTATTTTATTAATGTTTTACAATTTCCAGAGTAAATGATTCACCTCCATGGTTAAGGAGTTTTTTTTTTTTTTCTTTTTTGGTGCAATTATAAATGGAATTGTTTTCTTAATTGATCTTTCTGCTACTTTGTTCTTTATGTATAGAAATTCTACCAATTTCTGGATATTAGATTTGTATCCTGCAACATTACTGAATTCATTTATTACTTCTAATAGTTCTTTAATGGAGACTTTAAAGTTTTCTATGTATGGTGTCATGTCATCTGCAAATAGTGACAGTTTAACATCATTCTTACCAATATGGATTCCCCTTATTTCATTTTCTTTCCTAATTGCTGTGGCTAGGACTTCCAATACCATGTCGAGTAAAAATGGAAAGAGGAGAATCCTAGTCTTGTCTTAGAGAAAAAGCTCTCATATTGAATATTGAATTTTGTCAAATGCTTTTTTTTGCATTTATTGAGATATGACTTTTATACTTTTTAAAAATTTATTTAAAATCAAGTTAGTTAACATACAGTGTAGCACTGGTTTCAGAAGTAGAACCCAGTGATACATCTCTTACATGTAACAACAAGTGCTCATCCCAACCAGTGCCCTCCTTAATGCTCATCACAAATTTAACCCATCTCTCCACCCACCCCTCCTCCAGCAACCCTCAGTTTGTTCTCTGTATTTAAGTCCCTTATGGTTTGCTGACCTCTCTGTTTTTATCTAAGTTTTCATTCCCTTGCCCTATCTTCATCTGTTTTGTTTCTTAAATTCTGCCTATGGTTGAAATCATATGACACTTGTTTTTCTCTGACTTATTTCACTTAGCATAATATACTCTAGTTATATCCATGTTGTTGTAAGTGGCAAGATTTCATTCTTTTTGATTGCTGATATATTCCACAATATTCCATTGTGTATATATACGTACCACTACTTCTATATTCATTCATCAGTCAATGAATATTTGGCCACTGTTGATAGCATTACTATAAGCATTGGAGCATATGTGCCCCTTCAAATCAGTATTTTTGTATCCTTTGGATAATACCTAATAGTGCAAAAGTGACCTCAACTGCAGCAACTTCTTACTAGATATGTCTTCTGAGGCAAGGGAAACAAAAGCAAAAATGAACTATTGGGACCTCATCAAGATAAAAAGCTTCTGCACAGTGAAGGAAACAATCAACATAACTAAAAGGCTACTGAGAGAATGGGAGAAGATATTTGCAAATGACATATCATATAAACAGCTAGTATCCAAAATCTATAAAGAACTTATCAAACTCAGGGCACCTGGGTGGCTCCATCAGTTGTGTCAAACTGTTGATCTTGGCTCAGGTCATGATCTCATGATTTGGGAGATTAAGTCCTGTATGGGACTCTGCAATGACAGTGCAGAACCTGTTTGAGATTCTTTTTCTCCTTCTTTATCTGCCCTTTCCTGCTCATGCTCTTTCTCTCTCTCTCAAAGTATATACATAAACTTAAAAAAGGAACTTATCAGGGGCACCTGGCTGGCTCAGTCGGTTGAGAGTCCGACTTTGGCTCACACCTTGATCTTGTGGTTCATGGGTTTGAGACCTCCATCGGACTCTGTGCTGACAGCTCAGAGCCTGGAGCCTGCTTCAGATTCTGTGTCTCCCTCTCTGCCCCTCCACTGCTCACACTCTGTGTCTCAAAAATTAAAATATATACATCTATATATGTATTAAAATTTAAAAAAAGAACTTATTAAACTTAACATCCAAAACTCTAATAATCCAGTGAAGAAATGGTCAGAAGACATGAAGAGACACTTTTCCAAAGAAGTCATCCAAATGGCTAACAGACACAGGAAAAGATGCTCAACATCACTCATCATCAGGGAAATACAAATCGTAACCACAATGAGATACCACCTCACATCTGTCAGAATATCCTTTGTTTTGTTAATTTGGTGTATCACATTGATTTGTGAATTTTGAATCATCCTTGCATCCCTAGAATGATTCTCACTTGATCATCGTGAATGATCTTCTTAATGTATTGTCGAATGTGGTTTGCTAAAATTTTGTAAAGGAGTTTTGCATCTATATTCATCAGAGATGCCTAGAATAACGTTTGACCAAATATATGGACACCTTGTGGCCCAGTCGAGTTGACAGAAAGTTAACCATATCACCATTCTATAAAGCCATTACATGCATTTTCATATTTCTTATGATAAACTTACGCTGAACTAGTTAGCATAGATTAGATAATGGCTAGCCAAACATATTTCTTTATCAGTTCAGTCATTTTCCATTTGTGTTGTATCCTGATGACACATTAACTGAATCTCCCAATACATTTAGCCATCAATATTAGTATTATCATATAATATGATTACATAAGGTAATTGAATACAACCGACAACGCATGTGTTACACCAAAAGACAATATGGTAGTAAGTGTAACCTGAAATATAAGAGTCAAAAGAAACTGCAACATTACTGCAGTTCCACTCAGTTATTAACAATTGATCCAGCTCATCTTCAATGCCACTTGAGTATGCAGGATTCCATTTGACCTGTCAGTTTCCAAAACCAGGGATGTTCTTGGCAAACATATGGCTTCACCCTTTGGAGCACCTGGTATAACTGAGCTCTGATACAGTCTCATTGTTGTCTATGAACTTCTCTTGAGGCACTAATACAATTTTGGGTTTCCTTCATTGCATAAGGTATTTATTCATTCTTCTGACCATAGTGACTATATCTCCTTCTCTCCATTTGTTATTTATTTTAAGCCAAATTTTCTATCTTTAGAAGAGATGTTAAGTTCAGCCACTGTGCAGGTCCAGATTTCTGGTCACAATACTAGTTTAGGAAGTACCTCTTAGCTAATTCCCATTAATGTGAGAAAGGGTCACAGAGCTACAGAACCGGTTGGTATTTTCTTGGCCATTAGGCAATGCAGCTGTATTCATTGTCAACTGCAATTTTGCTACATGAAGGCATAATTCACTTTATCAAGCCATTAGAAATTATGACATAAAGATTAAAGGTATAGTTATAAAGCCTTCCTTAGGGATCACCTCTTCTTCCATTATCCATAATTATAGTCTGGTTCCTAGGACTACTGCATCAAATAGAAAAAAAAAGGTTTATTTGATATGGGGAAGAATTTTATAGTTTTACCAACATTGCTGCCCTCTTTTTCACACCCCCATAAAAGTGGGAAAATCTATCTAGTGGGGACTTTCCCTTTTCCCTCGTCATGCTGACTCACATTCATGAACCCACATTCATGTTGGCATGTGAGTCAGCCTTTCCTTATCTGTACAACAAATGTTTCAGTTGCACATTACAATCTCTATCAAACCTTACTCTGAGGAGGGTATACTACATATATGTCCATTTGATGTGATATCTCTCTGCTCATTGTTGGATGCTATGGGTTCTAATTTTTTTTTGTTAGTTAAAAAAATAAACTTGGCAGTCAAATTTGATACATTATTCACTGTTTCAGTCATTTTATAGTATTTTGGGTATTAATGTCTACTGCCAGGCAAGAAAATCACAGTCTAGAGTAAGAGTATATTCCTATGAGGATGCATTTGTAATCTCCGGGGCTACATGCAGTTCAATGAATTCTGTCTACCAGTTATGTGAGGGACCTTCTCCCTAAAGAATTTTCCATATAGACGTCTGAAGTTTCTATCTCTTTTGCAGGGACAGAAAATGGTAATTATTAGTACTTTATGGCTCATAGAGATTGACAAGAATATGTTTATGCTCACCCATCTCTACATTGCTGTAGTCTCCCTTTGTCCTCTCATCTCATGGACTTAAGTTGTCCCATCAAGGAGTCACACCAGAATATCCACTTGCTGGTTCTGATAACCTTCTAATCCCTGCAAGAGGCTTCTTCTGATGGCAAACACTGAGTCTCATATTAATGATACCATGAATTTTTTAAAGAGATTTCCACAGACTGTGCTCAAAACAAAATTTAAACTTTAGTCAAGTTTCTGTACCTTCTCCTAGGCCAATCTGTGCACTTTCTTATAAAATCTAGTTTTAGCAATAACTTTTCTAACCCATTTTAATAGAACACCCCACCCTCAATATCTGATGGGATTCCTGATCCTTTACCATCGCTCAAGTGATGTCTGATGACCCTGACCTGTCTTCAGCAAAGATTGCTGTTAGGTCAGTTTACTCAGAATTCACCTTACCCCTGAGATTTCCTCTTAGTAATTTTTCATTCAGTGACCTCCACTCCCACTCCTAAGCTATAAATTCTCACTTATCATGCTGTATTTGAACTTGAGCCCAATCTTTCTCCCTCACAGTAAAATCCCATTTTAGTGATCTTTATATCTGTTACAAAGTTCTGAATAAAGTCTGCCTTACCGTCTTTGAGAAATGTCATTGAATATTTTTTTCTTCAACATTTATGGTGCTGTGACTTAGATATATTTCATCATTGGATTGATGGACCTCTTACCAGAACTCTAAGTGTACACTTTGAGGTCTTTACCTTCACTCCTGACTGATTGATTGAGGATTCATTGGTGACTCTGACTTTTAAACCGCTGTTTTATACAAATGCACAATGAAGCTGGTAAGGATACATTTTGATTCTTCAGATTCTGTGTATACTCCAGAATCTAGGTTAGAATGCTAGGTTTCTCTGTTTATAAGAATCTAGGTTACAGTCCTAAGTTTCTCTATGTAAGGGGCTAGTCTCTGTAAACAACAGAAGCTGTTTTAGAGTCTCAAGTTTCTCTGTTCACTGGTCTACAGGCGCCATCAATTAAGAATATGGCAGCTTCTCAATCAAATGAAATCCACTTTCTTGAACTCCTGCTGACTATATACTCCACCAACTCTGTCTACTCCCTTTTCTGTTGGCATAATTTTACTAAGAACTATTTGGCACTTCAATGATCTTTTTTTTTTTTTTTAAATTCATGATCTTCCCAATATGATTTCTCTAAAACCACTTCCTTCCCTTTGGAGCTGCTCTTGCTTCCCCCTTTCATTGTTACAGATATTACCTCCAGTTCCCTTGAATCTTTGATTATGTTCCTCTTCAAAACCTTACTTCCTTCATTGTTCTGTCCACCCATGTCAAACTTTTCCTTTCCCACTTCAGTTCCCCAAATTCCCTCATAGAAGACTTTCAAGGGATAAAGAAAACTTCCAAAAATAACCAGCTGAGGTTAAAAAGGAGGTAGAAAGCTATTGGGAAACAAAACTGGATGTTTTTTCACTCAAATGTGTTATGAAGACGTTTGGAGAGCTGTTAGAATTCCATCGGTCACTGGCCATAGCCTCCATCACATTACATGCCAGGATAAAAGAAAATCTTAAATTTCCTAAACAAATTTTGGTAAAAAAAAATTAGCCTTTATTGAGTTAGAAATTTCAACTTGTTTCATTTATGTAAAAAACACAATTTGGATAACAATATAAAGTGAAGAGTAAATTGCAAGTGTTTGTGGTGGGAGGAGTCAAGTTAAGATCATGGAGTAGGAGGAGGACCTGGGCTTGTGTCCTCCCTTGGGCACAGCTAGATCAACTTCAAACCATTTATGAACACCTTGGAAATCAATCTGAGTATAAACAAAACAATCTGCATAATTTGAGGGAGAGAACATGACAAGTATGTGGTATGGAGGGGTTAACTGGGGAGAGAAAAGCTGTGGCACACTGAGCAGTGCATTAGGTTTGTGCAAGAAAAGCACTCCCCATGAAAGTAGCAAGAGAAAAAGAGAGAGAGAAAGGTGAAAACACGCAAGAAAGACTACTCCCCAAAACCATTGATGGAGGAAAAGGAGACGGTTTCAATACCACCTGTTTTTGTAAACAGTGGAGCACATAGTCTGAAGTTTTGGAGGTCAGTGCCCGGTTTACTCCAGTGAGGAAGCAGGGCATAGCCCAAAGAGCAGGCAACACAGTTTGTGAATCCCTTGGGTCACATGGGGAGAAGTAGTTCCCCTACTTTCCTAAACTGAGGAAGGACACAGACATCAAAATATAAGAACAGAGAACTCCCATTAAATTCAACAAAAGCCAACCACTACCAAGACATATCATAGTCTAATTCACAAAATACACAATCTAGGAAAGTATCTTGAAAGCGGTAGGGAAAAATAAAAGTCCTTAACCTCCAATGGAAGATAGATCAGGTTAACAGCAGATCTGTCCACAGAATCCTAGCAGCCAGAAGAGCAGTAACAGGATATAGTCAACTTTCTGAATGGGAGAAATCTACAGCCTAAATATTCTATCCAGCAAGGCTCTTATTCAGAATAGAAGAAGAGATAAAGAGTTTCCAAAGAAAAACGAAAGAAGATTGTTACCACTGAACCAGCCCTCAACAAATATTAAGGGGGACTCTTTGAGTGAGGGGAAAAAGACCAAAAGCAACAAGGGTTATAAAAGAACAGAAGAAATCACCAGAAACACCAATTTCCTGGGTAATAAAATGTTACTAAACTCCTATATTTCAAAAATACCCTGAATGTAAATGGAAATAATGTTCTAGTCAAAAGACATAGGGTATCAGAATGGATTAAAACAAAACAAAACAAAACTCTTCTACATGCTGTCTACAGGAGATTCATTTTAGTCCTAAAGACATCAACAGATAGATTTTTAATTTATTTTTAATGTTTTTATTATTGAGAGAGAGAGAGAGAGAATGAGAGCACAGGGGCAGAGAAAGAAGTGGACACAGGATCTAAAGAGGGTTTGTGCTGATGGCATAGTACCCAAGGCAGAGCTTGAAATCATGAACCAGGAGATCATGTCCTCAACTGAAGTTGGGACACTTTAACAACTGAGCCCCCCAAGCTCCCCAAGACATTGGCAGATTGAAAATGAGGGGTTGGAGAACCATCTCTCATGCTAAGGGACAACAACAGAAAGCTGGAGTACCCTTACTTGTATCAGACAAACCAGATATTAAACAAAAGTCTGTACCAAGAAAAAGGGCATTATATCATAATTAAGGAGTCTATCCATCAACAAGATCTACAATTGTAAATACTTATGCCCCCAACTTGTAGCACACATATACGAACATCGATTAATAACAAACATAAAGAAACTCATTGACAATATACCATAATAGTAGGTGTTTTTAACACCCCGCTTTCAGCAATGGACAGATTATTTAAGCAGCAAATCAACGAGGAAACAAATGCTTTGAAATGACACACTGGACTGGATGAACTTAACAGATCTATTCAGAACATTCTGTCCTAAAGCAGCAGAACACACATTCTTTTCAAGTGAAAGTGGAACATTCTCCAGAAAAGATCACATACTGGGTTGCAAATCAACTGTAAAAAAGTACAAAAAGATTGAGATTATAGCATCCTTATTTTCAGACCACAATGCTGTGAGACTTGAAGTCAACCATAAGAAAATAAACTCGTAATGACCACAAATACTCAGAGGTTAGAGAACATCCTACTAAAGAAAGAATGGGTTAATCAGTAAATTCGAGAAGAAATTAAGAAGCACATGGAAGAGAATGAAAATGAAAATATGACAGTCCAAAACAATTGGGATGCAGCAAAGGCAGTTCTAAGAAGGAATTATATTGCAACACAAGTTTACCTCAAAAGCAAGGAAGGTCTCAAATGCACAATCTTACCTTACACCTAAAGGAGCTACAAAAGGAACAACAAATAAAGCCCAAAGCCAGCAGAAGAATGGAAATAATAAAGACTAAATAAATAAGATAATAATAAAGATAAAAATAAATGATATAGAAAACAAACAAACCCAGTAGAACAGACCAACAAAACTAAGAGATGGTTCTTCAAAAGAAGTAATAAAATTGATAAACCCCTACCCAGATTTATCAAAAACAAAAAAGAAAGAACCGAAATAAAAAAAATCACAAATGAAAGACGAGAGATAACAACCAACAACGTAGAAATTAAAATATATGATATATGTATCATAAGAGAATACTTCAAAAATTATATGCCAAAAAACTGGGCAACCTGGAAGAAAAGGATAAATTACTAGAAACACACACGTGTGTGTGTGTGTGTGTGCCCCATAGAATCAGCATTTTTGTATCCTTTAGGTGAATACCTAATATTACAATTGCTGGATTCTAAGGTAGTTCTATTTTTAAGTTTTTGAAGAACCTCCATACTGTTTTCTAGAGTGACTGCACCAGGTTGCACTCCCACCAACACTGCAAAAGTGTTTCCCTTCCTCCACAACCTCCACAACTTCCGTTGTTTCCTGAGTTGTTAATTTTAGCCATTCTGACAGATGTGAGCTAGTGTCTCACTGCGGTTTAGATTTCTATTTCCCTGATGATGAGTGATGTTGAGCATCGTTTCATGTGTCTGTTGCCCACCAGTATGTCTTCATTGGATAAATATCTGTTCACGTCTTTTGCCCATTTCTTCACCAGATTATTTGTTTTTTGGGTATCAAGTTTGATAAATTCTTTATAGATTTTGTATCCTGACTTTTATAGACTCTATCTGATGTCATTTATAAATGTCTTCTCCCATTACATCAGTTCTGTTCATTGCTCTCTTCTCTATGCAGAAGGTTTTTTTTCTTGATGAAGTTCAAGTAGTTCACATTTGCTTTTGTTTTCTTGCCTCTGGAGACATGCCAAGTAAGAAGTTGCTACAGCCTAGCTCATTGAGGTTGCTGCTTGTTTTCTCTCCTAGAATTTTGATGGTCTTACCCTTAGGTCTTTCATACATTTTGAATTTATTTTTGTGTATGGTGTGAGAAAGTGATCCAGTTTTATTCTTCTGCATGTGGCTATCCAGTTTTCTCAGCACCATTTGCTGAAGAGACTGTATTTTTTCCATTGATATTATTTCCTGCTAAGTCGAAGATTGGTTGCCCATACACTTGTGGGTCCATTTCAGGTCACACTTTCACTACTTGTAGAAGATATGATACTCTATGCAGAAAACCTGAAAGACCATCAAAAACTTGCTGGATCTAATACATGAATTCAAAAATGTCACAAGATTTAAAAGCAACATACAGCAATAGATGCATTTCTATACATCAATAATGGAGAAGCAGTACGAGAAATAAAAGAATAAATCCCATTTGCAATTGCACCAAAAACAATTAGATACCTAAGAATATATCTAACCAAAGAGGTAAGGATCTGTACTCTGAAAATTATAGAACACTTGTCAAAGAAATTGAAGAAGACATAAAGAAATGGAAGGATATTCTATGCTCACAGATTAGAAGAGCAAATATTGTTAAAATGTTGATACTACCCAAAGCAACCTACACATTCAATGCAAAGCTTATCAAAATAACACCAGCATTCTTCTCAGAGCTAGAACAAAGAATTCTTAAATTTGTAAGAAACCATAAAAGACCCCGAATAGTCAAAATAACGTTGAAAAAGAAAACTGAAGCAGGAAGCATCACCATCCTAGACCTTAATGTCTATCGCAAAGCTGTAGTCATCAAGAAAATATGATACTGGCACAAAAACAGACACATATATCAATGGAACAGAATAGGGAATCCAGAAATGGACCCACAAATGTATGGCCAACTAGTCTTCGACAGAGCAGGAAAGAAAATCAAATGAAAAAAGACTGTCTCAGGACACTTGGGTGACTCAGTTGGTTAAGTGTCTGACTTCAGCTCATGTCATGATCTCACAGTTCACGTCTTTGAGCTCCACGATGGGCTCTATGCTGACAGCTCAGAGCCTGAAGCCTGCTTCAGATTCTGTGTCTAGCTCTCTCTCTGCTCCTCCCCTTCTCACGCTCTATCTCTCTGTCTCTGTCTCTCTCAAAAATAAATAAACATTAAAAAATCATTAAAAAAAAAAAAGAAAAAAGGGCAGTCTCTTCAGCAAATGGTGCTGAGAAACTGATCAGTGACATTCAGAGAAATGAAACTAGACCACTTTCTCACACCATACACAAAAATAAATTCAAAATGGTTGAAAGACCTAAATGTGAGGCAGGAAACCACACACACACAAAAAAAAAAAAACCTACCGAAAAACACAGGCAGCAATCACTTTGATCTCAGCCGTAACATTTTCTTAATAAACATCTCTCTGGAGGCAAGGGAAACAAAAGCAAAATTGAATATTGAGACTTCATCGAGATAAAAAGCCCCCTCATAGTGAAAGAAACAGTCAAAAAAAACCTAAAAGTTATCCAATGGAATGTGAGAAGACAGACATTTGCAAATAACATATCTGATAAAGGGTCAGTTTCCAAAATCTATAAAGAGTTTAGCAACCTCAAACCCCCAACAAATAATTCAGTTAAGGAACGGGCGTAATTCATGATTAGACACTTTTCCAAAGAAGACATCCAGATGGCTAAGAGGCACATGAAAATATGTCAACATACTTATTATCAGAGAAATACAAATCAAAACCATGATGAGATACCACCTCAGACCTGTTAGAATGGCTAAAATTAGCAACACAGGAAATAACAGGCTTTGGTGAAGATGCAGAGAAAGGGCACCCTCTTGCACTATTGGGGGGATGCAAACTGGAGAAGCCTCTATGGAAAACAGTATGGAGTTTCCTCAAAAAATTAAAAATAGAGCTACCCAAGGATCCAGTAATTGCACTAGTAGATATTTACACAAAAGATACAAAAATACATATTCAAAGGGGCACATGGACCCCAAAATTTATAGCAGCATTATCAATAATAGCCAAGGTATGGAGAGAGCCCAAATGTCCACTGACTGATGAATGAATAAAGAAGATATGTATATATATTTAATGGAATATTACTCTGCTATCAAAAAGAATGAAATCTTGTCACTTGCAACAACATGGATGGAGCAAGCATATATAATGTTAAGCAAAATAAGTCAGTAGAGACAAACAAACACCTTATGATTTGGCTCATAGCTAGAGTTTAAGAAACTAACAGATGAACCTATGTAGGAGGACAGGAAGAGAGGGAAACAAATCATGAGAGACTCTTTTTTTTAATGTTATAATTATTTTCGAGAGAGAGTGGAGCTGGGGAAGAGCAGAGAAAGAGAGGAGGGCAGAGGATCTGAAGCAGGCTCTGTGTTGACAGCAGCAAGATCTATGTGGGGCTCAAACTCACAAATCATGTGGTCATGACCTGAATTGAAGTTGGATGCTTAAGTTACTGAGCCACCCAGGTGTCCCAAACCATGAGAGACTCTTAAAGATAGAGAACAAACTGAGGGTTGGTTGATGGAGGGAGGGAGGTGGGAGATAAGCTAGAAAGGTGATGTATATAAAGGAGGCCACTTGTTATGATGAGTACTGAGTGTTGGAGGTGATGAATCACAGATTTCTACTCCGAAATCAAAATTGCACTGTATGTTAACTAACTAGTATTTAAATAGAAATTTGAAAAAATATATAATGTGGATATAAACCAGTGAGTTTTAAATTACCGTTTTACTGACCCATGGCTAAAATTTTAGAATGCCATAAGTCTCTATTTGTACCTGTCTGTGTGTTTATGTGTATGTATGCATGCGTGTGCATTATGTGTATGTGATATTTTTCTACTTCTGGATAGTGTTATCAAATTAATTTATAAAATACCTTAAAGAAGTCCTATTCAGTATGATTTAGACAAAAATGAGTGCTAATATAAACTAAGAATTCTACTCCTGAAACTAATACTACAACGTATGTTAACTAACTTGAATTTAAATAAATAAAGAAATATAATAATAAAGTAAAAATTTTTAAGAACAAAAAAAATAATTAAATTCTTGAAACTTCTGGAAATAGAGAAACTATCTTAAATGTTTTGTTTTGTTTTTAAGTTCACATGACCTGGAATAAACTTTGGTAAATAAAGAAAGTTTTAAAACTATTGATAAATTCCCAATATGCATGTCTTCAGAGTTGTCAGTACTCAACATAATGAAGAACCAATTTATTCTACATAGGTTCACTAGTGAAACAAGCTCATGTTATCTCTAGTAGATGTTTATGATTTTAAAGTGAATATCCAATCTAAAAGCAAAATGTGTAATAAAATCTAGTTTATTGATGCATGTCAATTATGAAAATAAAAAGTGGGGAGGGAATTATGTTGCACTTTTTAAATGTTTTGTTTCTATTGGGATTTTTTTGGAAGTTGCTTAATTTGTAGGCAAGAAAAATATATAAAGGCTTGTTTTATTTAATGTCACATGAAATTTTTTTATCAATTCAAGAATAATTGTTCAGAACAAGCTAATTAAATAGATGTAAGTGTTTTATAATAGATGTAAGATTTTATAAATGAACTTTTTAACAGTAATAATGTTTTATATGTCAACTTAAAATGGGTTTAAAATATTTTTGATAACTCGATACTTACAGCTATGCTAAGTTAAATAATGGATATTCACTGAATATCTAGATCATTTAAATGTTAAAACATAACTTGAACATAAATTTATCTACTTTTGGAATCTTGTTTTTTTAAGCTAAATATGTTTAAATATGTTAGTAAACATGATACGTTGTATGGTGAAAAAGTCATATGACACTAGAAAATTATTAAATATTGTATTTATAAATTTGCTAGAGAAATTTGCTACCTTTTATAAGAAACGGAAAAAAAAACATGACTTTGCTAAGGGGAAAAGAAGTAATTTTGTCCTATAGTAGAATGACTGCATTTTTTTCAAAATGAGAAAGACAAAAAGAGTAGGACAAAAAGTAAATAGATATTTAAAAGTATTGTAAAAGAAATCTTGGGAAAAGAATGTGCCACTAAGACTGAATTTAAGTAAAAGTTTAAAAAACGAGCTTTTATCTCAAAAGCACATTGGTGCAAAACTAGAATTTGGGTTTCCTCTGTAAAAACAATAGTTTTCTTAGATTATTAGTCTGCTCTTAATAAGAAATTATTTTAAGTGTTTTTTTCTTTACATTTTTTTACTAATATGCCTGGAAAACAGAGCTTTTGTGTTTTAGAGTAATTTCCTATGCTTCATGTTGTCTTTATCAAGCCTTTGATCACTTAAGAAAAACAAGTTTTTTGGGGCGCCTGGGTGGCTCAGTCAGTTAAGCATCCAACTTCGGCTCAGGTCATGATCTCTCAGTTTGTGAATCCAAGCCCCACGTTGGGCTCTGTGCTGACAGCTCAGAGCCTGGAGCCTGCTTCGGATTCTGTGACTCCCTTTCTCTCTGTCCCTCCCCTGCTCATGCTCTATCTCTCTCTCTCAAAAAAAAATATATTTAAAAAAAAGAAAAAAAAAGAAAACCAAGTTTTCTCAATTGTAAAAGATCTAAGTTATCTTTACAATTATATAACCTTCTATATTTGCCTTCGAAATCTTTTGCTGTCACATTGATTAAATAGATAATCAAAATTCTAGTTAATGAAATGTTTAGAATGTTTAACATCTTTGGTCAGTTGCCCCAAATCAAATTCTAAATAGAATATTTTTGACCTTAACCTAACTTTGAAATCTCCCAGAAGACCCCTGAAAAATCTCAAATTATTGGCTTCTCACTTTGTCAAAGAGAGATGTTAAAATAACTGGGTTTATTTGATATGTTAAATTATTTAGGAAGCATTGTTAAATAAGAAGTAATGATAAACTTTTTTAGGTTACAAGTGTATGGATATGTTTCTAATGTATGTATTCCAGAAGTGGTAAAACATTCATAGAAATTTGTAAATACCTCAATTGTCTGGCTATTATGTTAAAATATTGCACACCACCTAAATAACTAATTTTTATTATAAAATGAATTTCTACCAGCTCTTTAACCTTGACTACTTTAAATCTCTTATGATTCACAAACGATTGCTATTTTACTCTGATTCTTCTCTAAAAAAAATTACAATAGCAGGGATGGCTCAACATTCGTAAATCAATCAACGTGATACATCACATTAACAAAAGAAAGATAAGAACCATATGATCCTGTCGATTGATGCAGAAAAAGCATTTGACAAAATACAGCATCTCTTCTTAATAAACTCTCGAGAAAGTCGGGATAGAAGGAACATACTTAGACATAAAAGCCATTTATGAAAAGCCCACAGTTAATATCATCCTCAATGGGGAAAAGCCTTCCCCCTGAGATCAGGAACACGACAGGGATGTCCACTCTCACCACTGCTATTTAACATAGTGTTGGAGGTCCTAGCATCAGCAATCAGACAAGAAAGCAAAATAAAAGGCATCAGAATAGGCAAGGATGAAGTCAAACGTTCACTTTTTGCAGACGACATGATACTTTACATGGAAAACCCAAAAGAATCCACCGAAAGCCTACTAGAACTGATCCATGAATTTGGCAACGTTGCAGGATACAAAATCAACATACAGAAATCTGTTGCATTCCTTTACACCAACAATGAAGCAATAGAAAGAGAAATAAAACAGTGAATCCCATTCACAATTGCACCAAAAACCATCAAATACCTAGGAATAAACCTAACCAAAGATGTAAAAGACCTTTACGTGGAAAACTATAAAAAACTTATGAAGGAACTTGAGGAAGACACAAGGAAATGGAAAAACATCCCATGCTCATGGATTGGAAGAATAAATATCGTTAAAATGGCAATACTACCTAAAGCAATCTACACATTCAATGCAATCCCAATCAAAATTGCACCAGCATACTTCTCAAAGCTAGAGCAAACAATCCTAAAATTTGTATGGAACCACAAAAGACCCCAAATAGCCAAAGTAATTCTGAAGAATAAAACCAAATAGGAGGCATCACAATCCCAGATTTTAACCTCTACTACAAAGCGGTAGTCATCAAGACCACATGGTATTGGCACAAGAACAGACACATAGACCAATGGAATAGAATAGAGAACCCAGAGATGGATCCACAAGCATATGGCCATCTAATCTTTGACAAAGCAGGAAAGAGTATCCAATGGAAAAAAGACAGCCTCTTTAACAAATGGTGCTGGGAGAACTGGACAGCAACATGCAGAAGAATGAAACTAGACCACTTCCTTACACCACTCACAAAAATAAATTCTAAATGGATGAAGGTTCTGAATGTGAGACAGGAAACCATCAAAATCCTAGAGGAGAAAGCAGGAAAAAGCCTCTTTGACCTGAGCCGCAGCAATTTCCTATGCGACTCATCTCCAAAGACGAGGGAATTTAAAGCAAAAATGAACTATTGGGACCTCATCAAGATAAAAAGTTTCTGCATGGCAAAGGAAACAACCAACAAAACTAATAGACAACCGACGGAATAGGAAAGGATAATCGCAAATGACATATCAGATAAAGGACTAGTATCTAAAATCTATAAAGAACTTACCAAACTCCACACCCGAAAAACAAATAATCCAGTGAAAAAGTGGGTGGAAGATACGCATAGACACTTATCCAAAGAGGACATCCGGATGGCCAACAGACACATGAAACGATGCTCAGTCACTCATCATCAGGGAAACACAAATCAAAACCACACTGAGATACCACCCTACACCGGTTCGAGTGGCTAAAATGAACAAATCAGGAAACTATAGATGCTGGCGGGGATGTGGAGAAGCAGGCACCCTCCTACACTCTTGGTGGGAATGCAAACTGGTGCAGCCACTCTGGAAAACGGTGTGGAGGTTCCTCAAAAAAAAATGAAAATAGAGCTACCCTATGACCCAGCAATAGCACTGCTAGGAATCTACCCAAGAGACACAGGAATGCTGATGCATAGGGGCACGTGCACCCCAATGTTCATAGCAGCACTTTTGACAATAGCCAAATCATGGAAGCAGACCAAGTGCCCATCAACTGACGAATAGATAAAGAAGTTGTGGCACATATATACAATGGACTACTACATGGCAATGAGAAAAAATGTAATCTGGCCATATGTAGCAACATGGATGGAACTGGAGGGTATTATGTTAAGTGAAATAAGTCAGTCAGAGAAAGACAGATACCATATGTGTCCACGAATAGGTGGACTTTGTGAGACAAAGCAAAAACCAGGGGGAGGGGAAGAGGGGAAAGGAAAAAAAGACACAGAGAGGGAGGGAGATAAAAGATAAGAGACTCTCAAAGACTAAGAACAATCTGAGGGTGAGGGAGGTGAGGGAGGTGGGGGGGTAGAGTGTGTGACGGACATTAAAGAGGGCACGTGTTGGGATGAACATTGGGTGTTATATGTAAACCAATTTGAAAATAAACTATTATAAAATAAAATAAAATAAAATAAAAAAGAAAACACTTTAAAGAATCTGCAAAAATAATTACAATAAGCTATAGTGAGGATGCTCTATGATGGCATCACTTAAATAACTTCACAATCATGACTCTAGACTAAGAATTTACAGAACTAATGAAGAAGCTGATGGATTTATAAAACTGCTAACTCGAGATCATGCAGAACAAAAATTAATTGAATGAAACGGAGTAAATTGATGAAGATGATTATAAACTTTTACAATATTTTGAAACATTGTTTTTCAAAGTTTTATTCCAAGACTTAAGGAAATCTTTTTTTTTTCTTTTCTAGAAACTCTATAACATAGCAATTTAGTAAAGTATCTTTAGTGAACAAAGAAAAAAACCATATTTTTTCATTACTTGCTCTGTCCAGAATTCAGAAACTCTCAGTGAATATTTTTATTTTTAAGGCAAGATAGACATTCGAATAAGTTCAATAAGAATTTGGTCTTGTATCAGGACACATTTGGAATTATTGATTATATTACCAACTCTTTGATTGGAATGCCATATTTGAGAATGGTACGTGGAATCAGGTGACTAGACAGCTTTAAGGAACTAAGGTTGACTTATGGAGTTGATGCATAAAAGCCTTTCCTTGGGAAAACTGCTGGCATCTTGTTTACAGGATTTCTGACAGTCTTACAAGGTAAGGGAAGGTCACTTTATGAGAGCCTCAGGAACATCAAGATATTTTGTGGACTTCAAGAGAAGGATTCACCCAAACTATAGGTATTGATAGAAACATCTGATGCCAATTATTGGCTCAGCTTCCTAATTTCAAGGGGTTTGAAAATTGATTCTTTATAAAAAGTTCCAGCAAACCAATGTTAAGAGTTCTATGTGACAAATTACTATTCTTGCTGCTTACTTACATAAGTAATTAGTTAACTTTAATGGGATATTTTGCAAACAAATTAGTTCTCCCTCTCTCTTTTTTTAAATTTTTTTTATTTTTAATTTTTGAGAGAGACAGAATGAGTGGGAGAGGGGCAGAGAGAGAGGGGGACACAGAATGTGAAGCAGGTTCCAGGCTCCAAGCTGTCAGCACAGAGACTGATGCAGGACTCAAACTCACGAGCAATGAAATCATGACCTGAGCTGAAGTTGGACGCTCAACCGACTGAGCCACCCAGGCGTCCCCCTTCTCTTTTTTTTTTTAAACAAATTACTTTTACTTTGATTGTCTTTGATATAAATGGGAGTGATGGAGGAGGGGCCAAAATGGCAGAACCTCATGGAAGTTTTTGTTTTCATCTCTCGTCCCTGAAATCCAGCCAGATCAACACTAAACCAACACTTAGAAAACTGATTTTAGGATTAACACAACAATCTGCACAACCTGAACCACAGAACTCGGCAGGTACACAGTGTGGAGAGGTGAACTGGGAGAAAGAGAATCTGAGGAGGGCAGGGAGCAGTTTTTGCTTGCAGAGAGAGGAGGGAGATGGGGGGAGAATATGAGAAAAACAACACTCCCCCCCAAAGCAGCTGGAGAGAAAGAGGAAAAGTGGAAACAGCTAAAAGGGACTGAACAAAAAAGGGAGAAAGGAGAAAGGAGAGACTTTAATTCCATTACGATTCTATAAACAGGGGGAGCACAGAGTCTGGAACTCCACAGTTCCATACCTGGTGGTGCTCTGGTGGGAAGGGCAAATCCCCAGGAGCAGAAAGTGAAGTCTGAAGGGTCCTCAGGCTTCGTGGGGAGAGGCGATTCCTCTGTTGGGAGGACGATTTAGTAGAGCTCTGCATCCTCTCCACAGGCAAAGGTCAAGCTGACCCCAGAGAAGAACCACATTTACTTGTGTTGGAACAAAGACGTTAAGGGTGAAGCCTGACACAAGATGTGTGTTGTGATTTACCATAATCCCTGAAACGCTGCTGCTACACAATTGTGTGAACTTTTTCTGGGGTAGGCTGGCACCTAGCCACAGTCTCTGGGCATCAGCAGCAGTATGGTATCATGAACATTCCTGAGGGTGGGCAGGTACCCAGCCACTGCTCAGTGAGACCCTCCCCCAGAGAGTCAGAACAGGTCAAAGCCGCAGTCCCTAGAAGTGAGGGGTTGGGAAACACAGCCCCATCTGAGATGAAACTCAGGAGGGAAGTGCTGCCTGGCAGCCTGACAGCTTGGTCACTGACAGTGTAGAAGCAGAGGCTGGACAGAAGTCAGAGACAAAAGAGGATGCTTGATTGCTTGACGGGGAGAACACAGAGTTCTGACACTAGCGACAGGGTAGCTGGGTGATGCCATTTTCACCCCTCCCACGCATGCACCTATATGCCTACACATGCCATAACAATCCAGCACCATCTAATGAAGAACAGAGCTGTTACACTAAGCCCTAACCAACTGGGCCACCGTACTCTTGAGGAAAACCCCAATTCTTTCTGCCTGCTTAGTTTATGGACTATAAAGAGCTTCATAATTTGACTTCTAGGAGAAACCAGATATAATTTCAATCATGTTTCATTCTGTTTACTGGTCCATCTATTCAATTTATTTTTTCTTTTTCATTTCTTATTCTTGAATACATATAGAGAAAAAATATTTTTATTTTCCATATTTATTAAAAATATTTATCTTTAATTTTTCTACTATATTGTTTACTCTGCAATTTTTTAAAGTCTATTATACTTTCATCATTTCATTTTATTCTATTTTATTGTATTAATTTTTTCAAAATTTCAAATGTTTTCCTTTTTTTTTCTTTTCTTATCTCTCCCTTTATTCTCTAATCTATCAAACTTCTTTCAACAACCAGACCAAAATACACCTAGGATCTAGTATCCTTTATTTTACTTGTTTGTGCTGTTTTTATTTTTTATTTTTTTGTTAAATTTTAATGTTTATTTTTAACAGAGGCAGAGAGAGACAGAGCACAAGTTGGGGAGGGCAGAGAGAGAAGGAGACACAAAATCTGAAGCAAGCTCCAGGCTCTGAGCTGTCAGAGCAGATCCCAATGCAGAGCTCGAACTCAAGAACCACAAGATCATGACCTGAGCCAAAGTTGGACAATTAACCAACTGAGTCACCGAGGTGCCCCATGTGTTGTTTTTAATTAATTTTTTTACTTTATTAATTTCTTTTCTTCCTTCAAAATGACAAAAGGAAAGGAATTCACCCCAAAAGAAAGAACAAGAAGAAGTGATAGCCAGGGTCTTAATCAAGACAGATACAAGCAAGATGTCTGAATCAGAATTTAGAATCACAATAATAAGAAACTAGCTGGGGTGGAAAATAGATTACAATCCCTTTCTGTGGAGATAAAAGAAATAAAAGCTAGTCAGCATGAAATTAAAAAAAAATGCTATAACTGATCTGCAATTTCGAATGGCTGCCACAGCAGCAAGGTGGGATGAAGCAGAGTAGTGAATCAGCGATATAGAGTACAAACTTAAGGAAAATAATGAAGCAGAAAAAAAAGAGGGAGACTGGCAAAAGAGAAAGATATAATAATTAGAGAACTCATTGACTCATTAGAAAGGAAAACTATTAGAATCATAGGACTCCAGAAGATGAAGAAAGAGAAAAAGGGATAGAAGTTTTATGCAAGCAAATCACAGCAGAAAATTTTCCTAACCTGGGGAAAGACACAGACATCAAAATCCAGGAAGCACAGAGTAATCGCACAAGATTCAACAAAAACTGACCATC
The DNA here is from genome assembly GCA_030068075.1 of Paguma larvata. Lineage (NCBI taxonomy): Eukaryota > Metazoa > Chordata > Mammalia > Carnivora > Viverridae > Paguma > Paguma larvata. The sequence goes on along the minus strand of CM057827.1, from coordinate 119,838,328 downwards.
AAGGTATATCATAGTCAAATTCACAAAATACTTGGGCAAGAATCATGAAAGCAGCAAGGGAAAAATTCTCTATAAAGGAAGAGAGATCAGGTGTGCAGCAGACCTATACATGAAAACTTGGCAGGCTAGAAAAGAGTGGCAGGATATATTCAATGTGCTCAATCAGAAAAATATGCAGCCAAGAATTCTTTATTCACCAAGGCTGCCATTCAAAATAAAAAGAGACATAAGAAGTTTCCTTGAAAAACAAAAACTAAAGGAGTTTGCGACACTAAACCAACCCTGCCAAAAATTTTAAAGGGGATTCTCTGAGGGGAGAAAAGATGAAAAAAGAAAAAAAAAGACAAAAAATAATAAAAATAAAAGGAAAAGACCAAAAACAACAAAGACTAGAAAGAACCAGAGAATGCCACCATAAACTCCAACTCTACAGGCAATATAATGGCAATAAATTCATATCTATCAGTACTCATTCTAAAGGTCAATAGACTAAAAACTCCAATCAAAAGACATATGGTAACAGAATGGATAAAAAAACAAGATCTATCTATATTTTATTTACAAGAGACCCATTTTAGACCTAAAAACACCTTCAGATTAAAAGTAAGGGGATGAAGAGTAATCTATCATGCTAATGGTCAACAAAAGAAAGCCAGAGTAGCCATACATATATCAGGCAATCTAGATTTTTTAAAAAAGACTATAACAAGAGATGAAGAAGGGAATTATATCATAAATAATGGGTCTATCCACCAAGAAGATCTAACAATTGTAAACATTTTTGTTTCAAATGTGAAAGCCCCAAATATATAAATCATTTAATCACAAACATAAAGAAACTCATTGATAATAATACCATAATAGTAGGGAACTTTAACACCCCACTTTATAGCAATGGAAAAATCATCTAAACAGAAAATCAACAAGGAAACAATGGCTTTGAATGACACACTAGATTGTATGGACTTAACAGATATATTGAGAACATTTCATCCTAAAGCAGTGGAATACACATTCTTCTCCAGTTCACAGGGAACATTCTCTAGAATAGATCACATACTGGGACACAAATCAGCCCTCAACAAGTACAAAAAGATTGAGACCATACCATGCATATTTCAGACCACAACACTATGAAGCTTGAAATCAACCATAAGAAAAAATTTAGAAAGATAACAAACACTTGGAGACTAAGAATATCTTACTAAATAGTGAATGGGCTAACCAAGAAGTTAAAGAGGAAATTAAAAAGTACTTGGAAGTAAATGAACATGATAACACCACAGCCCAAAACCTCTGGGATGCAGCAAAGGTGTTATAAAAGGGAAGTATATAGCAATCCAGGCCTTACTAAAGAAGGAAGAAAGGCCTCAGACACACGATATAACCTTAAATCTTAAATAGCTGGAAAAAGAACAGGAAATAAAACACCAAACCAGCAGAATACAGGAAATAATAAAGATTAGGGCAGAAATCAAAGCTACCAAAACCGAAAACAAACAAAACAAAACAAAACAACAACAACAACAACAACAAAACCCACACTAGAACAGATTAAAGAAATCAGGAGCTGGTTCTTTGAAAGAATTAACAAAATTGATAAACCCTTAGCTAGTCTGATCAGAAAGAAAAAGGAAAGGACCCAAATAAATCAAATTAAAAATGAAAGAGGAGAGATCACAACCAACACAGTAGAAATACAAATAATAATAAGAGAATATTATGAGCAAGTATACACCAATAAAATGGGCAATCTGAAATGAATGGACAAATTCCTAGAAACATTTAAACTACCAAAACTAAAACACGAAGAAATAGAAAATTTGAACGCACCCATAACCAATAAAAACATCAAATTAGTAATCAAAAATCTCCCAAAAAACAAGAGGCCAGGGCCAGATGGCTTTCCAGGGAAATTCTACAAAATATTTAAAGAAGAGTTAACTCCTATTCTTTTGAAGCTGGTCTCAAAAATGAAAATAGAAGGAAAACTTCCAAAGTCATTCTATGAAGCCAGCATTACCTTGATTCCAAAACCAGACCCAGATTCCTGGGTGATTAGCGTTGTTTTTTATACTTCGAGTTAAAAGTTTTCACTTAGGTTAGTTCATTTATTTCTGTTGATTTTTTTTTAACTTTTGAAAAGGAGAATGACAGACCAATTTCCCTGATGAGTATGAATGCAAAAATTCTCAACATTATACTAGCCAACCGGATCCAACAATACATTAAAAGAATTATTCACTATGACCAAGTGGGATTTATACCTAAGAGTAGGGCTGATTCGATATCCACTAAACAATCAATATAATACATCACATCGATAAAAGAAAAGACAAGAAAAAAAAAGACAAGAACAACATGATCCTCTCCATTGATGCAGAGAAAGCATTTGACAAAATACAGCATCCTTTCTTGATAAAAAAAATAATAAATTAAGGATAGAAGGACCATACCTTAAGATCATAAAAGCCATATATGAAAGACCCACCTCTAACATCATCCTTAATGGGGAAAATCTGAGAGCTTTCCCCCTAAGGTCAGGAACAGGACAGGGATGTCCATTCTCTCCACTGTTATTCAGCATATTATTGGAAGTCCTAGCCTCAGGAATCAGACAACACAAAGGAATAAAAGGCATCCAAATTGGCCAGGAGGAAGTCAAACTTCTGCTCTTCACAGATGACATGATACTCTATATGGAAAACCCAAAAGATTCCACCAAAACCCAGCTAGAACTGACTCATGAATTTGGCAAAGTCGCAGGATAAAAAAATCAATGCACAGAAATTGGTTGCATTACTATACACCAAAAATGAAGCAGCAGAAAGAGAAATCAAGGAATTGGTCCCGCTTGCAATTGCATCAAAACCCATAAAAGACTTCGGAATAAATCTAACCAAAGAGAGGGGAATGAAAAGTCTATACACTAAAAACTATAGAAAGCTTATGAAATAAATTGAAGAAGACACAAAAAAATGACAAAGTATTCCATGCTCCTGGATTGGAAGAACGAATATTGTTAAAATGTGGATTCTATCCAAAGCAATCTACATATTCAATGCAATATCTATCAAAATAACACCAACATTCTTCACAGAACTAGAACAAACAACCCTACAGTTTGTATGGAATCAGAAAAGACCCCGAATAGCCAAAAAAAATCTTGAAAAAGAAAACCAAATCTGAAGGCATCACAATCCAGGACTTTAAGATGTATTACAAAGCTATAATCATCAAGACAGCATAATACTGGCACAAAATCAGACACATAGATTAATGGAACAGACTAGAGAACCCAGAAATGAACCTGCAAATGTATGGGCAACTAATTTTGGGAAAGCAGGAAAGAATATCCAATGGAATAAAGACAGTCTCTTCAGCAAATTGTGCTGGAAAAACTGGACAGCAACATACAGAAAAATGAACCTGGAGCACTTTCTTACACCATACACAAAAATAAACTCAAAATGAATGAAAGGCCTAAACATAAGAGAGGAAATCATCAAAATCCTCGAAGACAAAGGAGGCAAAAACCTCTTTGACCTCAGCTGCAGCAACATCTTATGCAACACGTCTCTGGAGGCAAGAGAAACAAAAGCAAAAATGAACTATTGAGACCTCGTCAAAATAAAAGGTTATGCACGACAAGGAAACAGTCAGCAAAACTAAAAGGCAACCAATAGAATGGGAGAAGATATTTGCAAATGACATGTCAGATAAAGGGTTAGTATCCAAAATCTATAAAGAACTTACCAAACTCAACACCCAAAAAGCAAATAATCCAGTAAAGAACTGGGCAAAAGACATGGATAGACACTTCTCCAAAGAAGACATCCAGATGGCTAACAGACACATAAAAAAAAATGCTCAACATCACTCATCATTGAGGAAATACAAATCAAAACCACAACAAGATACCGCCTCACACCTGTCAGAATGGCTAACCTGAACAACTCGGGCAACAACAGATGCTGGCGAGGATGCAGAGAAAGAGGATATCTTTCATACTGTTGCTGGGAATGCAACCTGGTAGAGCCACTCTAGAAAACATTATAGATATTCCTCAAAAAATTAAAAATGGATCTACTCTACGACCCAGCAATTGCACTACCAGGTATTTATCCAAGGGATGCAGGTATGCTCTTTCAAAGGGGCACATGCACCCCAATGTTTATAGCGGTGCTATCAACAATAGTCAAAGTATGGAAAGAACCTAAATGTTCATCAATTGATGAATGAATAAAGAATAGGTGGTGTATATATATACATATACATACATATATATCATATATATACATATATATGATGGAGTATTACTCGGCAATCGAAAAGAATGAAATCTTGCCATATGCAACTACCAGGATGGAGCTAGAAGGTATTATGATAAGTGAAAATTCGTGAGTCAGAGAAATAAAAATATCATACGACTTTATTCATATGAGGAATTAAAGATACAAAACAGATGAACATAAGGGAAGGGAGCAAAAATAATATAAAAACAAAGGAAGGACAAAACATAAAAGAGACTCTTAAATACAGAGAACAAACAGGGTTGCTGGAGAAGTCGTGGGAGGGGGGATGGGCTAAATGGGTAAGGGACATTAAGGAATCTACTCTTGATAGCACTGTTGCACTATATGCTCACTAACTTGGATGTAAATTAAAAATTAATTAATTAATTAATTTTAAAAAATGGGAGTGACTATAGAAGAGAAAATTACGTTTAAGTGGAAAACTATAGCACACTTTCCTTGGTATTAAATTATAGCTTTGTTCATTTTCTTTAAGGTTTTGTTACCTATTTGTAATTGGACTAAATCCTAAATTCTCGTTTCTTCCAGTACCTGGCTACAATTCTCCAAACCATTGTTTCTCATTTTCTCCCTTCTGATTTGGAATCATTGAGAACTAAAACAGTCCTTTTTCCTGAAGTCTTGCAAGTTAAATGGGTTAAATGGGTGACTTGTTATAAACTTTGGAGAAATCACCACAGCAGATCATATATGGGCAACTTTCATGCCTGCTGCTGTGTGGACCACTCAGAAAGTTCTTCCAGCCTCCAACTACTAATCTTTGTTTTTCTTTCATTTTAATAGAAATACGCCCCATTAAAAAACTGATGGCCAGCACCATAGCCAGCATGTACTCTTTACTTATTAGTCTCAAAATATGTTCCAGCTTATCCTTAAAAAAACAAAACGTGACCAAATAAGAAATACAAAGGAAAAAGAATGTTTTTTTTCTTCCGTTGAACAAAAGGGAGATGACAAAGATTCAAACTGTAACCAGGACTCTGAAATTCTTCTTAGGCCCATTTATCCACTTTCTTCTAAAATCTAGTTTTAGCAAGAACTCTGTGAAATGATTTTAGCCCAAATCCCTCACTTCTTAAATCTCATGGGGTTATGATTCTCTGCCATCCCTCCAGGTGATGTCTGACAAACCTGGCCTGTTTTCAGCAAGGTATTCTACAAGGTTGGTTTAACCAGAATTCCTCTTACTCCAATGTTTCCTCTTAGTAATTTTTCATTCACTAACTCCTATCCTGCTACTTGGCTATAAATTCCCTCTTGCCATGCCATATTTGAAGTTGAGCCAAATCTCTCTCTCTACTGTAAAATCCCATTGCAGTGGTCCCTATAGCTGTTTCAAATATTCTAAATAAAATATGCCATATAATCTTTAACATACGTCATTGAATATTCTTTTTCCTTCAGATGATCCATGTGGGTATCTTTTTAATGGTCCACTTTTCCAGTGCCATAATGACCATTTGGTCAGGCCATTGGCCACTGCCCATGAGTTCATAAAAAATCCAAACATAAGGATGCTTACCATGGCTTAATTCTTCCATTGCTGTAAGGAAAATAGTGTGCAATTCATCCTTTGGCTGATTTTTTTTTTGGTTTCAAACTTAGCCCTAGGGGAACAAAATCTACTTGTCTGTGAATATGATGGATACCTCCTTGAATTACCTTGCTAGTATATTAGTGCATAAACCGTTTCCATTTTATTATGGAATTCTTCAGGATATTGCCTTCATTATTAGAATGTTTCCTTGATATCACCTAAGACATAATAAGTATTTCATGTTTAAAGATTATTTAAGTCCTTCATTTAAATATATTCCCACGTGATGCCAATTCTACAAACTAGACAGTTTATAAATGATTAAACAGACATGACCAAAGAAATATTTTAAATTATCTACCAGTTATCAGTCTTTCTCTATGTTTAGTTTTGTTCATATCTGAGTGTTCTGAATGCCTTCTAAAATTCAATAATATAGTCTATTAACTTTATGTTAATCTAATTGGAAATTTTGAACATCAATTCATTAACTTACCAGAAAGCCTGGTTTTGTAGAATCTAGCAGCCTATACACTTGGCATAGGCACCTTCTTGTTGGTATTGTGGGGTGGAATAGGAGCAAAATGACAAAAAACAAAAATAATTGAATTTAAATGTTCAGGAATGAAGCTAAGTTGTGAACATTTATAACAATCCTCAGTTCCTTATAGATCTATAATAAGCAAACACCATATTTCATAGATAGACTTGGTATAAGTCTGATAAAAAGGAATGTATTAATTATTACAACCCCTAAAGAGGCTGAAAACTGTCATTAAGTAAAACTAAAGTCTACTAATGTCTCATTAACTCCAAGGACCCTGAGAAATATGGCAAGATAGGGAAATGAGCACCGAGGAGCATAATTTAGAATAGTTTCCCAGTCCAGAATATCTTTCCTCTCTGCTAGAAAAATATTTTCCACCATAAGAATAAAATTTTGCATGTAAAACTTTTTTTCTGATCTAAAGGAGAAAACCCAGGTCACTGTGTGAGCATCCTCATGCCATAAATAAACAGACTGGGGGACACCTGACCAATTATAGTTAATCATAAACCTCATCTGAAAATTTTGGATTGAGACCTAGACACTTATCAGCTCTGGGTATCTCAGTCTGAAAGTCATATAGAGTTGAGGCTGGGTAACACCACAGGAGCCAAAGTCAAAATTAAGCCTGGAATGATAGAAAAGAAATCATAAGACAACAGAGGAAGTCAATTTCCCAAAATGATAAGCATATATTCTTTAAAAAAAATGAGACACAGATAATTCTAAAGGATGCCCTTAGGTGGAAATAGCTTGTCATTCCATGAAGATTGGAGCATCCTGTCTACTGTCCATGGGTCATATATGCCCACTTCCTCTTGTTTTGATGTAGCCTGAGTCACCTGTTCTTTCACAACAGCTGATGTTAATTAGGAATAAAATCTTCCCCAGGAGTAATAACTGCACAAGAAAAGAGATGGCTGCAAACAAAATTTTGACTACATTTTGAATCACAGATTAGCAGAGATGGATAGTCTGCCTATACTCAAATTATACACTAGTAATCTTTGAGGTAAAGTATGTTTAAGTTTATACCAGTAATTCTTCTTTCTTAGACCATATTCCCACTGAGGTTAAGCCTTTGCAACAGCAAAGTACAATAATCACAAAGTGACCTCATGGCTTTAAATGAATTACAGTAGGAAAAATAAAGTTCTAGTCATTGCTTATATTCTGGAAGCAGAAAAGAAAAAAATTAAAATTACATATATTTATCAAAAATTAATTTATTGATCTGATACCACTTGTCCTGGTTTGAGTTATCACAAAAGTGGACATTGTGTCAAGTACCTATTTATAGGTAATTTATTTGAGAGGTGACCATAGGATGCACAAATGAGGGCAACAGAAGTAGGACAAGGTGGAGGCAATGAAAAACAAGTGTTAATGAGGAGGTTACTGGGCAAAAAGCTTATTTCCACTAGAAATTCATTGGAGGAAACTGTAGAATGAGCTTCATACTATCACACTGAGAAACTGTGATACTATCCATCAACATAACCAGATAGCAGATACAGTTTTAGTTATAATTGAACCCTTAATGATCTGCTATACATCTAAATCACTTAATGACTTGGAAAAAATGATAATACTTAGTCATTATAGTCAGTTCTGATAGAATACCTCAGGTCAGCGTTCATTCTTTCCTATAGTCTAGAAGTTGTTTATAAAATGGTGTAAAGACCTAGCCATGCTCCAAGCCCCTAAGGGATTACACTGTGACTCTCTTGATGTAACATGCCAGAGGACCCGCACAAAGATCTTATGTACCATAAGTACATCTAGCACCATTTAATTTGTCAAGTGATGGTCTATGCATCAAGGTAACTTGCACCACAGCCTGGATCTTCTGCAAAGCCCTCTATTGTTATGAATCCCACTTAAAACTCTCAGCCTTCCAAGGTACCCAACATGCAAGTCACAGCAGTATTCCCAAGTGTACAGCTCCAAAGTCTAAAGTCATCTACCAAGTGCTGTACCCCCTTCTTAATAAAATGATTTCTGTTGCATCATTAATGGGTTTAATCATTTATCCTTTACCTCGGAAGGGATATCCTAGCATACTCTAGATTAACATTGTTATCAGAAGGTTTCCTATGGATTCTTGGGAGTTCTTGACAATCTTTTAGGATTCATGAGATTAAAATAATGTCATAATATTGCTAAGGTATTATTTTTAATTGTTGACATTAGTAATAACAGGGAAAAACAATGGTAAAGCTGCTGATGCCTTAGCATGAATTAACATGTGTCATCAAAATGTAGCAGTATGATGTGTTTTTCACCCATCATGCATCTGCTAGAAAAAAATTCAAACTCACTTTATAATGCCATTGGTACAACAATAAAAAAATTCTAATTTTATTAAATGTTAGCCCTTCCATGCACATCCTTTTAATAATTTGTGTGAAGATATTGGAAATCTACATGAAGCACACTTCTGTTGCATTTTAAGAGATGGTTGTCGGAGGGCCTGGGTGGCTCAGTTGGTTGAGTATTTGACTTTGGCTCAGATTATGATCTCACGGTTTGTAGGTTCAAGCCCCACATCAGACTCTGATGTGCTGACAGCTCAGAGCCTGGAGCCTGCTTCAGGCTCTGTCTCCCTCTCTCTCTGCCTCTCCCCTGCTTATGCTCTGTCTCTCTCATTCTCAAAAATAAATAAACATTAAAAATTAAAAAAAAAAGAGATGGTTGTCTTGTGGAAAAATACTTATGTAATCATTTGAATAATAAACTAAACTAGCTACTTTTTTCATAGAATATCATTTTAAACTGAGTAGCAGATAAACTGCAGTTAGTCGGATATTTAGATGTTTGTCAGATTTTTTTTCCTAAAATGACAAACAGTGCAAGTAACTTCAAACAAAACTGCTAATAATATGAGTTTCCAAAACTAAAATGTGAGTTTCAAGAAAAAAATAGTAATTTTTGATAGCTTTCTTAATATTTAATGATTTTTTTCTGATTAGATTGGTGGTGACTAATTACATATTTTTTGATATTTCATAATAAAATATATCTGCATTTGGAACATCTGCATTATTCAGGGAACAATTATTTTCCAAATGATTAACACATGACATTACAAAACTATGCTGTCCAATATGGAAGCCACCAGTCACATGTGGATATTTAAATTTTAATTTTAATTGAGGTAAAATAAAATAAATATTGTCTCCCTACTCATAGTCAAAGTGTTCAGTAACCACATGTGGCTGGTGGATACCATAGTGAATAGCACATATTAGAATACTTTCATTGTTTTAGAGTTCTATTGGAAGCTCTATTAGGAAACTATGCATTCATCTCATATAAAATGGAACAAACTATTCCAATGTAAAAGACTCACTGGCACGGCTTCAGATGATATAGTGCAGTTTATTTTTAAAAACTACCACTTGTTGAGTGTGTTCATCATCACCATAGGCTGAATGTTGATGTCCTCCCAAAATTGATATATTCAACCTCATCTTTGATGTGTGCTATTTGGAAGTAGGCCCTTTAGGAGGTGGTCGATTCATGAGAAGAGAGCCCTCATGAATGAGATTCGTGCCTTTATAAAAAAGGCCCCAGAAAGACCTCTTGTCTCCTCTGCCATTAGAAGACACAAGGAAAAGATAACTGTTTATAAAGCAGGAAGAAGTCTCTCATTGGACACCAGATTTGCCAGTCCCTTGATCTTGCACTTTCCCGGCCTTTCAAACTTGGAGAAACTAATTACTGTTGTTTATCAACGAGTCTGTGGCATTTTATTATAACAGCCCGAAAGGACTAAGACAGTGGTTATCGAAAAATATTCACACATCTACTTCTACATTCAGAGTGTTGAACTATGTTATTTTGGTTGAAATATATGAAGAAAATCTGTAAAGGTTAATACAATATTTACTTTTATCAAATATATGTCCGTACAAGACCAGGTTTTCTTCATGTACCTCAATTAAAATATATAGTGTAATAGTGAATATAAAAGGAGATATTAGAATCCAGATGTATATATTATAAAGCAAGAAATTCAGAGCTTTTGAAAAGTGAAACAAATATCAATATTCTAACTGATTTTTTGAAAGTATAACCATCTCTGACTGACACCTTTTGCTGTAGTTCCAAGTAAACATTCACATCATTGTTCCAGTTCCATTCACATCATTGCAAATGGCAAGATTTCATTCCTTTTTGTGGCTGAGTAATATTCCATTATGTATGTATATTTCCATTATGTGTGTGTGTGCCTTTTTTAAAAAATTTTATTTATTTTTGAGAGAGAGAGAGAGCATGAGCAAGGGAGGGAGGGCAGAGAGAGAGAGAGAGAGAGATAGACAGAATCTGAAACAGGTTCCAGGCTCTGCACTGTCAGCACAGAGCCCCAATGTGGGGCTCAAACTCGCAGTGAGATCATGACCTGAGCCAAAGTTGGACGCTTAACCAGCTGAGCCACCCAGGTGCGCCTGTGTGTGCCTTCTTTATCCATTCATCAATCAATGGATATTTGGGCTGCTTCTGCATCTTGACTATTGTAAATTATGCTGCTATAAATGTAGGGGTGCATGTAGCCCTTAGACTTAGTGTTTTTGTATTCTTTGGGTAAATAACAAGTAATGCCATTGCTGGATCCAAGAAACCATTAAAATCCCGTAGAAGATGTGTGCCTGGGTGGATCAATCAATTAACCTGATTTTGGCTAAGGTCATGATCTTGCAGTTCATGAAATCGAACCCCATGTCAGGCTCTGTGCTGACAGAGCAGAACCAGCCGGGGATTCTCTCTCTCCTTCTCTCTGCTTTCTCTAAACAAATAAACAAACAAACAGTTTTTAAACCCTAGAGAACAAAGGTAGTAACTTCTTTGAAATTGACTGTAGCAACTTTTAATTAGATCTCTTGAGGCAAGGGAAACAAAAGCAAAAATAAACTATTGGGACTTGATCAAAATAATAATCTTCTGTTCAGCAAATGAAACAATTAACAAAACTAGAAGGCAACCTATGGAATGGGAGAAGATATTTGCAAATGACATATCTGATAAAGAGTTAGTATCCAAAATATATAAAGAACTTGTAAAATTCAACACTCCCTAAAATAAATAAACAAACAAACAAACAAACAGTAAATAAAATAACCCAGTGAAAAATGGGCAGAAGACATGATTGGACATTTTTCCAAAGAAGGCATACAATGACCAACAGGCACATGAAAAGGCAGTCAACATCACACATCATCAGGCAAATAAAAATCAAAACTACAATGCTGTATCACCTCATACCTGTCAGAATGGCTAAAATCAACAACACAGGAAACAACAGGTGTTGGCTAGGATGTGGGGAAAGGGCAAGCCTCCTGTATTGTTGGTGGGAATGCAGGCTGGTGCAACAACTGTGGAAAACAGGTTCCTCAGTGTTCCAGTTCCTCACCAAGTGAGGAAGTTCCTCAAAAAGTGAAAAATGAAGGAGCCTATGTTCTAGCAATTGCACCAGTAGGTATTTACCCAAAGGTTACAAAAATACAAATTCGAAGGGGTATATGCATCTGATGTTTATAGTTACATTACCTACAATAGTGTTAATCATGTGATGAATTGATAAAGAAATGTTATATGCATACAACGAAATGCTAGCCATAAAAAGAGAACAAAATCTTCGCATTTGGAATGACACGGTTGGAGTTAGAGAGTATTATGCTGAGCAAAATAAGTCAGTAAGGGAAAGAGAAATACCATATGATTTCACTCATACGTGGAATTTAAGAAACAAAACAAATGACCAAAGGGAGCAAAAGAGAGGGAGAGGGGCAAATTAGGAAAGACTCTTAACTATAGAGAACAAACTAATGGTTACCAGAGGGGAATGGCTGGGGGATGGGTTAAATAGGTGATGGGATTAAGGAGTACACTTGTGATAAGCACCAGGTGTTGTATGGAAGTGTTGAATCACTAAATTATACACCTGAAACTAATAGTACACTGTAATAACTGGAATTTAAATAAAAACTTAAAAAAATAATGTTCATAGAGGATGATTTAATTTTGCTGTAACAATATCTAAATGCTGTTTCTCCTGAGATTCATGCTGTTCAGCATTACAATAATAGTTAATATCCGATTGTGATTTGGAAAAAGTAAAAGTTTGTGGACAACAATCACATCTAAATAAAAGTGACCTCGGGGAACAGAAATTAGTTACTAATTTCTTCCAATTAATTACTCCAAAATAGATATTAATGTCTCTCTTGCGGTAACAGGCCCATGTTCTAAGGAAATACGGGAGACCTATAGTCAGGCTTTTAGATCTTTTTACAAATCCTTTGTACATAAGTTATCATGCAAATTATCTTCAGTCAATTAGACAGTAAATGGCCTTGAATTTCTTGAACCTAGTTCATTAGATATTGTGAAGTGTGAGCTCCACCTGGTGGTAACATGAAAAAACTACAAGTATGCATCCAGGAACAGAAATTTCATAAACTGTATGGACTCATTAAAGCAATTTTCTATCTTCAAGATATTGCATATGCAATACATATATTCAATACATATATTCATTGGGTTCTTTTTTTTTTCTTCTTACCTTAGAAAGCGTGTGTTTTGTGCTTGGAACATATCTTATTCACTGTTATTGTTCCCGATACAACTTATATTCAAAACGTTTCCAAATCCAAATATTTTGTGATGTCTCAGACATACATATCCTCATAGATTTGCCACTTTGATGTAAAACTCAGTACTTTTAAAATCAAATCTAATATTCACCACAAACCTGTTTCCTCAGCCCCAACATTCTCCTACTTATTTGATGTTTGAGGGACACATGTACAGAGCATTGTTTTGTTCTTTCCTTTTCTACCAATAGATCTTGTCTTAGTCCGGAACTTTGTCTTTTATTATTATATAGATACATTGGTTGATTCCTCTTGCCTTCATAATATGCTGTGTCTACAATTCTATTCAGTAAACAGTCAAGTTATTCTTCCTAAAATACCTCTCTTGCCCGTGCATTCTCCCCAAATTTCACTGAAAATTTAGCCCATTGTAAATACTTGCTCCCTGCCAGCACTGCGCTCATTGTTTTAGTTATTCATTAATTCTAATGTTCATAAATCGGCAAAATGGGTATGCTTAATTTGTAGGAGGTAAAAATGAAGTTCATTAGAACCATTTGTCTAACTCTATATGAAATGAGTAATATAACAAAGATTAAAAGGCCCAGCTTTGGTTTAGTAACAATCTCAGATTCTATAAACTGCACTAGAGTAAACTTTTCTCTACAGAATAAATTCATATTCTATTAACTTAGCATTTAAGGAGTTATATGACATAGCTTCCACCTTCTTTTAAGCCTGAACTTGTACCATCTCCAGTGGAAACCATTTGCCTCACTCTCTACTCAATTAGCATTTCTATATATGCCATATGCATTCTAATCTTTGTTTCTTCTCATATTCTCTGTCAACTTGGGATCACATTACTTACATTTTAGATATGTTCCTTCAGACTCATGCTAGGACCTTGGTGCTAGAGTGGTGCAGAAAAGGAGGACATTTAGACCAGAAGGGCTGGACCATACAGACCAATGGAGTTGTAAAATGAATTTAATCAGGTTCTGATCTGCATGCCAATTTTCGGACTTGGTCTTTTATGACCTAAAGCCTATTTAGTTCTCTCAGACTCACAAGAAGATTCTAGATCAATGTTTACATGTAAGGAGACATCCCCTACTGTCTAGGAAAGAGCAAGAGAACAGGTATCTACACATAATATAACCCAGAGTCAGACCAGAGGCATCATTTGTTCCCAATGGTCCAGCTGGGTTACTATGAGATCCAGGCTATTAGTAAGCAAGACCACAGCCATGAGGGACCAGGAATGACGACACAGATTGATGGGTCCAAGGTTGTTCAAGATAAAGTATGTAAATTGAGAGACAAATCAGAACCCAAGGTGACGGTGATGGGAAAAATAAAAGATAACATTTTTTGATATCTGTTTGAACCCCAACCCCAGTTCCACCAGGATACACTGGAAACTAGACAAAGGATAAAAAGTAATTCTAGACCTCATTCCTGGTAGACCTGAATCTGCAGATACATATATATATGAACTGGTTCACTGAACCAGTCAGTGCCTATGAATTAGAAGATCTAGGTGCAGTTGGCATCTAATATCATCTTTATTTTAAGTCCATATATTTTAGTAATCTTTCAAACCCAGTTGCAGATTAAACCCCAGTGTAGAATATCTTCTCACATGGTGTTTCAGAGACTCCTCAACCAGTTTACATAGCTAAGGCATGGCAAGCGCAGACAGAGATTTTGGTACTTGTAGGTGACTCCCACTACACACATTTATACTACAACTTCCATCGTTAGTAAACTTTATGCATTTCTGTGACTTGAGATTCAAAAATAAGTAAGATCTTGGCCATGCCTTAAAGATCTCAACAGACTAGCATGAAGATCAGACACAGAAATGCATAATGATAAAGAATAACTCTCCAGGAATAGAATCACTGGGTCAAAGAGCATCCTCAGTACTTTCCAAATGATTACAAAAGTGTTGACAGAATTTGATACCATGGCATGTATTTCTAATGTTTGGTTCTTTTCTCCTTCCTGGGCACAGGAAGATCACAATTCCCAGCCACTTTATGCTTAGGCAGGGACACAGAACTAGTTCTAACCAGTGTACAGTGATCCGAAGAATCACTTCTGGGCTAAGGCAGTGAAAACATACTCGACTTTTAGTGTCTTTCCTCCTTAATTGAGGCTGTGTACTGAGATGGTAGAGCTGCAAAATAAAAGAAGTCTGTGCAGTTGAGTTACCATGTGGGAGTTAGAAGACTTGGAGATTAGTCTAAGTTACACTAATATTGCATGGGCAAAGATAACTTATGTGTTAAGTCACTAATATTTGTATGTTTTGTATTACCATGACATAAATTGTGTCTGTCCTAACCAATACAGGTGTCGTAGTCAAAATTGTTTCTTCTTTTAGCTCATAACAACTCTTTTTTTTATTAATCCTTTATGGTAGATAATAAAGAAAATATCCATAAACTTTTGCAAAAGGAGTGTCCAAAAAGAAAAATAAATGTAATTCATCTTGCCTTCTTCTTCTCATGAATGAGAAACTAACAGGTATATGACATAGAATGATTAGGGGGAATGGTGGTCTTTCTGAAAGATAGAGACTTTAATAAGCAAAGATAGTTTCTAACCATGTAAACGGTTGCTTTTAATGCACTAAGTCCAATTGACAGTGACAGCCAGAACAATATCTGGGAATGAAGAATTAGAGGGAATAAGCAACATCTGATATCTGGAAGAGTAAATGGTGGCTTGAATGCCATGTAATTGCAACTCATTTCCTTGGAATTCTCTCTCTCAATATTTCCCATCAAATCTCTGAAAATGACAAAAAACAAACAAGAAATGTTGACAGCAGCTGAATCAACAGAAATCAAGCATATTTGCATGTGTATAATTTTATACATCTCTACAGGTTACCAACCTTTTAAGTGGCAAGATATTTCTCTTCAACAGAATCACTAAACAAAACCAAAGTTCTATGTTTACATAAAGCAAATTTTTATGCTTTGATCGAAGTAGAAGAGAAGTAGACCTTCACTTGTTCCATATCCTTGTTGCTTCCATCCCCCTGGATGATCTCTCCAGGCAATAAAAGAGTCAGTATCTCTGCACAACCCTGATGAGATGTATAAAACTTTCATAACTTAGTTCTCAATTTTTAGCACATAACTTATATGCTACCAGAGGAACTTCATCTGACTTCAAAGTTTCTCCAACTTATTTTTTTCTAATTTATTTTTATACTATCTGAGGGTGTCTCATATGTGCTTATGAACAAGTATAGTTTGTTGTTGATCAGCTTTTGTGGAAGATTCAATTTTCCAAGGATGGCTGTCTCAATATATTTTATCCCACATGCTCACAAAATATGGCATTAACATACCTTTCATCAAGTAATGGGAGCTATCACCCCACCCCTCAATATGAGTGGAACTTCATAATAGAAGCAATGCTATGTGACTTCCAAAACTAGTTCATAAAAATACAAATACTTTGGGGGTGCCTCAGTCGTTTGAGTGTCTGACTTCGGCTCAGGTCATGATCCTGCAGTTTGTGAGCTCGAGCCCTGCATGTGGCTCACTACTGTCAACCTGTCCTTGTAGAGCCTGCTTTGAATCCTCTGTCTTCCTCTCTGCCCCTCTCCCAACGCTGCCACTTTATTCCCAAAATAAATACATGTTAAAAAATGCACATACTTTCTCTGTGTTCCCTGAAGAAGTTAGCTCTTGGAATCTAGCCACCATGCTCTCGGGAAGTCCAGGCCACACAGGCCTCATATAGGTAATTTGACTGCCAGCACTACCATTCTGCTGGCAACCAACATCATCTTCCTGACATGAGTGAGAATGTCTTCAAGATGACTTCAGCTGCAGCCACCATCTCACTGAAAACATGTGACAGACCTGAAACAAGAACCACTTGTACAACAGCACAGCCAACTTCTTAGACCCACAAGAGATAATATTAAAATATTTTATTTTATGTCTCTAAGTTTTGGGGTGACTTTTTGATGAAACAATAGTAACATCAATTCATTCCAAGAGTATTTACTTAAAGTCTTCACTGGGCAAGGCACAGGAGTTTCAGCAATGAATAAAGAAAATCTTTTCATAGAGATAACATTCTAGTGCAAGGAGACAGATGATAAATACATAAATGGTCATTTATTCTTTCCCACTAATTTTAGGATAAGAATCTACTTAAAAGTCAAGCATTTCATTCTTGACCTAAATTTAGAAGTCTGTTTTGTACAGCCATCTACAACTGAACTGGCATATTCCTAGAATTTGTTAGTTGTAAGTCCTGTAGACTGAGAGTGGTGACGTTAGCGTCTTCTGAGAGGAATAGTATTGAAGAATTTTAATGGGTAATTTCTATCTGGAAGAAAATCTATCATTATAACATAAGATACATTTTATAACATATCTTATTTAATTTATTAGGTTAAATATAAAAACTATATAAGATATATAAGGTACTACATTTTGTAAAGATCAAGGTTGCTTGAACATGTTTTGTTAAATAAATCATGCCAGTAGAAATCATTGTGCTAATTTGTAAGAAAGTAAATATGACTTAGGCAGCAAAACAGATGTAGATTAACAAAATAGTTGGTAACATAAAAGTAATTATGGAAAAGAGAAAGTAATTATTTAATTTTTATATTCTTACTACTGAGAGAGTGTACATGGTGTGCAATATGCACAGTGGGTAATTATGGAAATAGTGTGGGGAAAGCCTTTTCATGAAATGCTGAGAATTTTGGTATTATTTCACACCCTTTTATCATTTCAGTTGTCTTTAAAATTCACTCTGCCTTCCCTGTTTTTTATATAAGAAGAACACTTGGCTTGAGTAAAGGTTGAGCTTCTTACTTTCAGAATTACACTGAGGGTGACAGCAGCTGTGACATCCTGCTATGAAAATAAAGACTATGAATCTGTGCAGAAGTCATGTAAAACTCTTGGTTCAAATTAGACCACTGAACAAATACAGGGGTTAGTTAGGTGAATTTAAGTTAGGTGAATCTAACAACCAATGATATTTTTTCAAGAAGATGAAGATAGGCAATTAGAAACCGTAAGGAAAGCAAACAAAAAACTACACAAAACAAATAGTAATTAATTCTGTGAAATTTAAAATAAAACATAATTGAATCTAAACTTGGACCATTCCACCTCAAGCAACGTGGTATTAATAAAATATGATTTATTTTCCTTTCTCTCAGGTCCAATTATATAGATCCTCACTATTCCTATATTCTGTATTTGCATATTTATTTACTTGCTAAACTTGTATTTATAAATCCAAAATTATATGACCTCCCAAATCAATATGCATGGTGATTTCCAATCATTTGCAGACATGTGCAGAGAAGCAAAAACTTTGAGTCGCTCAATGTGCAGGTTTCTCATTGAAGTTGAACAAGGAGAGGCTCTGCCTTCTGTTTCAGCCCTTATATTATAAACAAGTGTCCTTTTTGTAGTCTACTTACTTCCATGTGTTTTGCATATTTGTGCTTTTTATTGGTGATTTCACTAATTAAAATGCACTTCAAGTCTAGTGCTGGCATGCTGTCTAATGTACTTAGTGCAAAAAAAGCTTTGATGTGTCTTATCGAGAAAATAGATATGTTAGATAAGCTTTATTCGGGCATGAGTCATAGCACTGTTGGCCATGAATTAAGCATTGATGAATCAACAATGTATATTAAACAATATATATTAAACAAAATATGTATTAAATAAGAAGCCTCTAAACGGAAACAGGAATAAAACAAGATTATGTATTGATTGGTTGATGCAAATGTTGTGACCAGAGGGCTTGCATGGATTCAGTGTTTCTCCTGGAAGCAATCTCTCAGTATTTGCTGATACAGTTGATTGTGATAACTTTATATAATTTAATGACCACAAATAATAAGAATTCACTGTAGGTGGTTTTGCAGGATATGAGGGAGAAGTGCTATTGTGCTAAGTAACAATGTCTCTGATTAAGGAGTTAACTATTCTTTAAAAATAAAAGTGTGTGCATTATATTTTAAATTGTTAGTTGTATATGACTACCTATTGCATTTGCTTGCATATTGTCCCTTTACCCCTTCTGTTGTAGCATCTTGCTTTCCTGCTTCAGAAAACATCTATCTGTCATATGTATGTACCATAAAAGTACAATAGTCTCATAACTTAGGCATGGCCAAGCAGAACATTAAACCCACAGGAGAGAGGGTCAAAGACAATGAGAAATGTGATAATTTAATTTGAAATCTGGATCCCAACAAACCTGAAATTTATCATTTTATCAAAGACCGTACATTCCCCCTTCTTTATACAAGCAAACTTGAACCCCTTTTAGTAAATAAACAACAACAACAACAACAAAACAGAACTTTGACATGTAAAAATGGCTAAAACGTTAATGGTTAGTGATAGAGACTGGGATAGGAGGAAGGATGAGACACTTTTCACTTATTATCACTTTGCATTTAAAGTTTTATACTATTGCATCTATTTCTTTTACCATAAAGGAATAACAATAAAATTGGAATTAATGTAGGTCATTACCATATGGGACACTACATTAAGGCTACTGGTCACCAGGATAATCTAACCTACCCCTAGCTGTTAATGTTAGTCCCTGTGAAATCCTAGTTACCCAGCTGTAAGAGATGAGAGAAGGTGAGATTATTAATTTTTTTACTGCTAAATTTAAATTAAGATCCTAGAAACTAAAATTTATGTAACTGAATGAATTGTGTCCTCCTAAAAATACATATTCTGAAACTCTAATTTCCAGTGTGAATGTATTTGTAGTTGGAACATTTGAGGAGATAATTAAGGATAAACATAGTAATAAGTGAGGCTAATCCAATAGTTCTGGTGTATCCAAAAGAACAGAGACTTGAGGGATATATGTGCACAAAGGGCCACGTGAAGGCACAGCTAGATGGTGGCCATCTGCAAGCCGAGAAGGGAAGAAACCAAACCAGTACATTCAGCTTGATTTCTGAGACTTAGATTTCTTTCAATATACTTAAAAATATTAGATCTTTTTAGTTTATCCTATTGTTTTTATTTTCCAGAGACTCCAATTATATGAATGGAATCTTTGCTGAATTTACAAGTATACAACTTTTTTTTTCTTTTAATCCAATTTTTATTTTTTAAGTTTTTTTCTTGTCTTTCTTCAATGCCTGCCATTACATTTTCATTTGAGTCTCTTCCTTTTGTCTCCTTGCTATCTACTTTTCATTCGAGAGATAAATTTGCCTTTTTTGTTTCTTTTCTGAGTTTAATTAACTATATTTTCATTTCTTCACATTTCTGTCCATTTTTTTTTAGATGTCTAATTTGAGGCAGTTTTTCATGACCAAAAATGCTTGTCTGAATATATTTTATTCCATCTGCAGTATTGATTTAGAGTTTTATTCTGATCATAATCACTTTATTGTGGGAGATTTTCAATTAATTGAAGTGTAGTGTGTCTAATTTTTTATAGTAACTCTCTAAGACACTGAGAGTTGTCTTCATTTTGTGGATTTGCTGATTTACAAGATTCCTAGTTCAATGGCACCCTCTACTGGTCGCTATAACAAATTTCAGTTATATAGTGGTTTTGTTCTGTTGGTTTATGGTTGATGCTGGTGTCCTCCAATTTCCTTTTTCTGTTAGTTAAAATGTCTCTATTTCATGTACCTCTCACCATGTAATTTCCAAAGGATACCTCATACTTTCTTTCAGGGTTTTGTTTCCAGAAATTCCCTTTCAAAGACTGATCTTTTAAATTGTGTGCACTTTATTTCCTTGTATCCCATGTTCTAATCTATTTGGATACCTTCAGTACACTCACAATTACAGTAGACTTACTATTTCTGGCAGTGATCCTGGATGAACTTTGGGCCCATTGCTAGTTTTTATCTTTATTTTCTTGTATATGTTTTAAAGTTTGTGTTGCTTTTGCCATATATCAGACTGTATATCTCATTACTATTCATAATTTCCCCAACATATGCAGTTATGTTTATATATTTTCTTTTGATTATGAAAAGTCTTATTGTGCAGCATTGCTCAGCTTAAAATACCTTCAAGTGTCCTCTTGCTTTCATCTTTGACTCAAGAAAACATTGAAATATTTCTTTATTTCAATGTTATGATTTATTTCAATTTTATGCAACTAATTTTCGGAAATCTCTGTGATTTCAGACTTTTATAAATTATTCAGATGTTATGTGTGGCCAAAGATATAGTGATATTTTCTAATTATGTGTTTAATAAATGTGTGTTGTAGAGTTTATGGGTTCAATATTTTTTATATTTATATTAAATCAATTTTGATAATAAAGATTTTCACTTTCTTCATATCTTTACTGATATTTTGTCTGATCATTTTTAAAAAATTACATTTTTAAGTAATCTTTACATGCAACATGGGACTTGAACTTACAGCCTCAAGATCAAGAGGAGCATGTTCTACTGACTGAGCCAGCTAGGCACCTCTATTAACTAAATTTTTTGTTTGTTTTATCAGTTGAAGGGGGCATGTCCCAAACACCCCACTGTTGTTTGGCATTTTTCTATTTTCCCTTACATTTCTATTAGGTAGACTACATTATTTGTTGCAAACATATTTGTATATTCTGAGTGAATCTAATATTTTATAATAATGAAATAAATTTGTTATGATGTTTTTCGCCTTAAAGTTATTTTTTTTCATAATTAGCTTTCACCATAAAGCATATTGATTAAAGTCTCTTGATACCATTTTTCTTTGTACTGTCATTTGGTTAACTTTTTTTAAATTTTCTTTAATGTTTAATTTTGAGAGAGAGAGAGAGACAGAGTGTGAATGGGGGGGGAGGGACAGACAGAGAGGGAGACACAGAATCTGAAGCAGATTCCAGGCTCTGATAGCCCAACAAAGGGCTTTGTCACAGACTCTAAGTCTAAAGTTCTCTCTTGGCCAGCGAGAGAGTGGACACAGGATTAAAATAGGAGAGATGGCTAATGTCCAAGGAGAAGACAAGAACCCTGAACAAGTGTTCTTCCCCCATATTTATTAAGATCAGAAAGCTTAAAAAAGTGATGGGGGTGCAAAAAGAGACAATGAATCAGTGAACATCAGCTCATGGGCATGAGGGAAAGGGGGTTTTGAAAATATACAATATTTGGCGCTTGGGTCAATATAAAACAAAATTCTGGTGCTGGGAAGATCGACAGATGGTTGTTAATGGCAGTTAGGAGGTACCATGTCTGTTTATCTTAGCTATTCTAGGGGATAGGACAGATAAGGCAAATAACTTCAGGGTTAGCAAGTCACCTTTTCTTTTGTAAATCAGCTCTGCTCTGGACAGCATTACCTGCAGTGCAGTGGTCTATAGCCCTTTTTACCTGCTTACCTAATCTGGCCCTTTTCTCCTGTGAAAGAAGCTTTCTGCTATAGTACTAAATTGGGGGGGGCATTTCTCCCCTGAACGCCTCATCTTGCTTACCTTATATACCTTTGTATTGGGGGACTTTGCCCTCCTCTCTATTCTGGGTGACTGTGCACCTCCCTCTATGTCCTGGGTGTCTTTCCACCCTCCCTCTCTATACTGGGTGCCTTTGCACCCTCCCTTTCTATCCTGGGGTCCTAATCTTGTTTACTCAAACTCAAGGGTGAGCATCCTAGCGCTTTGTCCTTCTTTATGCCTTGTTAACCCATTGGCATAAGCCCAAGGGATTCCTAAGCTTATTTCCCACAGGACTCAGACTCAAGAACCATGAGATCATGACCTGACATGAAATTGGACGCTTAACCAACTGCACCACGCAGGCACTCCAATGTCATTTGGTTATCTTTACCATCCTTGTACGATTAATTTTTCTGAGACTTTATATTTGGATGTGTCTGTTATGGAGACCTTATTTTTTTTTAATATAACATGACAATGTTTTTCGTTTCAAATATAGAGTTACTAATATTTTGTTTTTAAATATACCATGTTGTCTATTTTTTAATTATAATATTTTCTCCTCTGTTTTGAATATTATGTGTTGTTAATTGTTATGTTTAATGGGTATGCAAAAAATACTAACATTTTAAAAATTTATTCAAAGTAATGTTTACTTTTTTTCATAGATAAATAAGATACTTGAAACAATTAATCTATTATATCCTCCCTCTTACATGCCTTATTATTTACTTTTTAAAGTTATTTTTTTATTTAAGTCCATAAGATAATTTTATTGCTGTTGTTTAAAATTACTGCTCATTTACATTTACCCACACACTTATCCTTTATCTTTTCTGTTTCTCCTCAACTTCTCTTCTGCCTAAAATGCACACCTTTTAGTATTTCTTTTGGTCAGAGTCTGGTAGTGGGGTACTGTAATGAAGACTTTGAATCCAATTTTTATTCTTATTTTTTAATGTTTATTTATTTTCAGAGACAGAGAGAAAGAGAGGGAGAGAGAAAGGGAGAAAGAGAATCCCAAGCAGATTCTGCACTATCAACACAGAGCCAACACAGGGCTCTATCTCACGAACTGTGAGATCATGACCTGACATGAAATCAAGAGTTGGATCCTTAACCAACTGAGCCACTCAGTTGCCCCAATTTTTATATTTGTCTGTCATAGCTTTTCCCTCTCTTGTCTTACTTCTGAGCATGCTTATAATAAAGCCTAGGTGCTTTGTCAAAGGAAGGATATTCAAACCGCATAGAACCTTTACCCCAGCCCTACCCTCTAACCACCGTAAAAGCCTCAAGCCCATCTTCTTTCCTTGTTTTCTCAAGACATTTTCAGACCAGTTTTGAAAATCTACACTGCTCTCCTCAGAAAGCCTCATGTTAAATTTTTTAAAGTTTTATATTCTATTGGGATGTGTGTGTCACCACTAGTCTTGGCAATTAAACAAAATTTTAGGTAACAGTCCATTGCTCTGCAAATGGCTACAACATGGACTTCCTCGTGTTTTTTTTCTTTTTTTGTATTTCGTTTTCATATTGTGTAAATCCAAAAGTGTATTTTGCCCACATTGCTTTATTTTTGTTGAGTATAGTATTTTTGTGCTTTTTTTCTGTCTTGTTAGTGATTTCAAGATTTGTTATTTACTGCTACCACTTGACTGTTTGTTTGTTTGTTTGTTTTGGTTTGGTTTGTTTTACTAATGTTAACATCTTAAAATCCTTCCTGGTTGAGGAAACTGCCCTTCTCAGGGCTAACCAATTCTTAGAGATAGCCAAGGGCCCAGTCAAGAGCATGTCTTTGTTGTGCGAACTAACCAATCCAGAGCCATACCACCATACTGCCTCTATCTGACTCATACACACAAGGAGACATTATTATTATTATATAATATTATTATAATATTAATTTTAATATTATTATTATTATTATTATTATTCCTTTGTCTTGATCTTTCAAGTGCCAGGTGCCAGGAAACCAGAGGCCACCCTATATCTTAAAGCCCACTGAAATCATTCAACCTAATGAACTTTACACTACCATACCTACCCTTCTTCACATCTCCAATAAAGGGTACAACCTAGACTTTGCCCTTGCTCCTTCCTCCTCTCCTCCTGGCCAATGCTGGTGCTTCTCCATGTGGTCCTGTATGTGCTGTGCCTCCTATTTCTAGAATTTGAGATTATAATATACGTCCTTTTTCCGAGGATTCCCTGTGTCATCTCCTATGGCTACACCTGACTAATCATCATGTGAAAGAACACAGAAGGCCACTTAATAAAGTTAAATCAGAAAACCAAAAACAAAGAACAAAATCCTAAAAGATATTCTTCTTTAAAAGAAGTGGCAGTTAGATTGTCAGTTGGTTTCTCAATAGCAAAGGAAGCCAGAAAACAGTAGCAGAGTGTGCTAAAATAGCTGCCAACCTAGACTTCTATATCTTATGTGGTTTAAGCCTTTTGTTATTTAAACATTATATATAGTAATTCTCCTATTTGACTTCTTATCTCTGGGTGAAGGAAACTATGTAAAGATAAGGAGTTAGCTGACTGCTGGGTGACCCCAGATACGCTTGCACACAAGGGGGACTGGGACATACAGGACAGCACACTGCTCTGTATGCTATGGCCCAAGGCTATCTGTTTGTCTAAACTACTTATTCCAAAGTTTACAGTCATCATAAAACATTAACCCTGCAGCCATGCAATGATCCTTGCCTGAGGTCACTAGATTTGCAGATAGCAAAAAGATAACTATCATTGTCCCGCCTAAGGTTACATTGATTACTGTTGAAATAAAAGACCTGCCTTTGCTGTAGGCACTCAAGATAGACTGATATCTGAGTCTTCTGTCTTTCTTTCAATCCTACTGTCCACACCTCAAACTGAAAAGATTGAGACTCAACATTTGGGTGTCTCTGGGTTTTGACTTCCATGCCTGTTGCCTCAGGATGGGTGAAAGTCTTCATGGTAAAAGTAGCTTCGAGTACTCTGTTTACTTTTCTGAGATCTCAGTTTGACAGTTTTTACTATTTTGCTAACTTATTTGCTCTTATGAATAAATAAATAAATAAATAAATAAATATTATTCTTATTTGAGAGTAGTAAGTAGAATTAACCACTGGATTGAGAAGAAACTTTTATCCAATATGCACTAGAGTTTTGAAATAATTACTATTCAGGTAATTTAATTTCTTGGTAGGGCATCCCACAGTACTCTGTAATTTTAAGACAAATAGTTCAATAATTTAGAATCTTTGGGTCAGTAATCAAGGTTTAGGATTCCACCATAGAAGAAATAAAACTGTGAAGAGATGACAAAAAGGAATATGAATATTCAAGTTGATGGTGAATTTTAATTAAGTTAAAATATTCTGAATTTTTCAATAGCTGTATATTAGCAGCACATATATAAAAAATATACAGAAAATAAAGGCCACGGAAGTAACGAGGACAAATATTTAAAACATACTTGATAATATTTTAAAAATATTTTTTAATGTTTATTTATTTTTAAGAGACAGAGAGACAGAGTGTGAGCAGGCAAGAGGCAGACATAGAGAGACACAGAATCTGAAAAAGGTTCTGGGCTCTGAGCTGTCAGTGCAGAGCCCAATGCGGGGCTCAAATCAACAAATCATGAGATCACGACCTGAGCCAAAGCTGGAGGCTTAACCAACTGAGCCAACCAGGCATCCCCAAAACATATTTGATAATATTTAAATCAAAGAGCTATTTCAGGGCACCTGGCTAGCTCAATAGGTAGAGAATGTGACTCTTAATATCGTCGTGTCCCCTTTATGTGTAAAAACTATTTAAAGAAGTATGTAAATTCCATCAATAAAATTTAAAGATCTATTTCAAATCAATTTAACAGCAGAAAAAACAGAATTTAGTCTTTACTGTTATAGTAAGCTAGAATTAGAGGTTTTTTTTAAGCCATAAAATAAAGTTAAATAATATAAATAGATTTGAATAGGCAATCTATACTGAAATACAGTAAAACAAATGCTCCATAGAAAAATGTGCAAATAATATGAAATTATGTAAAAATATGAGCATAAATACATATTCAATACATTTAAACCGCAACAGACTTTCCCCCTCCTTTAGAGGTTGGTTAATGATAAGAGAATTTCGGAGATTAAAGGGGCTGATCCAGGCTGTGCTTCATCACTGCACCGCTGCCTTCCTGGAACTAGAGACCAGACCACCAGAGAGGTAGGCGCAGGTAGCGCGCCGATGGGCGCTCCCGGGCATTGTGGGGACTGTAGTTCAGGAAGCGTCAGGATAAACTTTCTGCTTCCGGTTGGTCGCACTGTCAGATCTTGGATCTCTGCGCACCTTGCTCCACAAGTGATTTGGGCCTCAGGATCCTTAGAGCCAGGCCGGGTCGTAGGAGTTGGAGGCAGCCAGGGCGCGGGAATGGAAGAATGAGGTTGGCGGAGTGGAGCGGTGACACTGGAAAAGCTCAGTCCGCTTGTGCGCGCCGGTGCTAAGAAGCGCGTGTCTGTAGGCCCCTAGCGAGCGCGCTGCGCATGCTCCTTAGGCGAATCAAGTAGCTCTCAGTTCTTGGCTCTCTTATGCTCCTGGCACCTGTCCTGGGTCCTGAGAACGCAGAGGGTTGGCGTCGTTCAGATTTTACAAGTCTAACGGGGGAGACAGACCAAATTGTTAATTTCAAAACGACACAATAAGAACTTTACTCCTCAAAGAAGGCGAGTTTCACTATCCTGTGACTTTATGATTAATTTTGAGCTCCGAGAAGCCAGGATGTGTCCTACTGATCTGTGACACTTTCATTCCCGGGGTCTCACGCACCACCTGCACTGTTCTCAGGAGTACTCAGCCCTTCTGTAGGTTGGGTCTGGCAGTGGTCAAAGCCTGCTAGAACTCTTCTGACAAAACCCTCTTCCCAAGTTTCAGTAGATAAGACCAGACCATTAATTTCCGAGACAGATCCAATAGAATTGTGATCCTTTATTTTGTAGAATAAGCGCTAATCATTTGGCAAGTGAATAGAGCTAATTTTGGTCCTCAGAGTAAATGCCAGTCCCCACAAAGTAGTGTTGCCTATGCATGCACAGCCCCGCGCAAAGGGGAGATTAGAATTTTAGCAAGTGGAAGAGAAAGAAGCACCCTAAACAGACAGAATACTTTCTGAGAGTAAACACTTCTGACCTGAGACCTATTGTAACAAATCAAAGAGAACCTAAAAAGTATGAAAAGAGAAAAGACTTTGGAATTCCTGGGTCTACACTCTTCCTCAACTTTTGGCCCAGAAAGGTGGTATCTTGGGAGGAGGTAACCACAAGAGGAGGGAAAGAGGGCGTCAATGTAGAGGGCATAACCCAGAAGCTTGAGCCAAGAGGTGACAGGGTTAGAAATGAGTCTGAGGTGGGAAATGAACAAAAGACCTTTTAGGGTGGGTAAATTAAGAAAACAATTGATCCGATAAGGGGATTAATGGTCTCAGTGGAGTAAAATGTTCATTTCTGAAGCCAGGCTGGTTGCTATGGGCTGGTCTGGTCTCTCATGGCTTCTTTATTTTCTACCACCTGTGTTCTCTACACCTTATCCAGAAAAGGTGACCATGACTCAGTTACAGTTGCTTTATTTTTTTCACTCCTGAAATGTCTAACTACTCAGAATATCTGCTGTTTGCTCCTTTTTAGAAAAGAGAAAATAGGTTAACATTTAGTGAGCACCTAATATCTGTCATGTTCTTTTAGACAGTTGAACAATTCATGTATTTATGTCTTAGGGGGACTGCAAAAAGTAAACGGTAAAATATTTTAATGCTATGTAAATCTCTTGTCTATCAGAATGCCATCCAGTACATATAACATTCATTTATGATTCCTATATAAACCAGTTATTACTACAATTATTTAAAACTGGTGATTTTAAAGTGTATTAATAATTCTTTCTACATTTATATTGTTTACTATAAGGAAGATCTGTCCCTACTACTTCATCTATTCATTTATTTATATCAGGAGGAACTCACAGATCTTTATTCAAAAGGTTATAATCTGTTACTGTTAGTATTGATTTTGATACTGAAATAATCCAAATTCATTCTGTGGGAGTCCGTTAATATCACTTTCTGTATCCTTTTGACATATACCTATCATTTTTTGAGTATATATATATATATATTCTTTTTTTTTTGTCACAACAAGATATGTTTAGGATCAGATTATTCTTTCCTTGGCTCCACTCTGGAATCAGCCACTTCTCTAAGGAGTTTTGCTTGCTTTAAGGGGAGAATGGTAGTGTAGAAAACAAATCTTGGTGCTAAGTGTGCTCATTGCTACAATGATGTTATTTCATATAGGCCCTCCCAGTGGATAAATCTATATACAAATATTCATACACACAAATAACATATATATACACACATGTCTATATCTATATATTAAAAATCATTAATTCATACAAATACCAGTCCAACACCATGGAGTTAATTCATATATTCTTCCTTGCTTTCTTTGTAATTCCCTTCTTCAAAATGAGAAACCTGGTTCTCATTATCCTAAATATAATTACTCATTTGCTCAATCCTAGAATACACAGAAAGTAGTTTTTCCAGCCCATATCCCTGTGAAAAACAAAACTACCAACTTCAATATATGTTTATAGTTCTTATGTCTCAAGACCGAGGGCATATAGTCAAAATATTGGTTCAGATATTACTTTGGTAAGTTATTTTTGTCTTCCTCTTTAGTGTAGGTTGTTATTCATTTGAAATACAGTTATATTTATTAGATTTTCTTTGTATTCTTATTATGTGCTGGATTGTGTGCCCTCACCCAATTTATATATTAAAACACTAACACCAAGTACCTCAAAATGTGGCCATATTTGTAGGTAGTGTTTTAAAGAGGCCATTAAGTTAAAATGATGCTGTTAGGGTCAGCCCTAATCCAATGACCAGTGTCCTTATAAGAAGAAGAAATTTGGACATACAAAGAGACACCAGGGATGGGTGCACACAGAGTAAAGACCATACAAGGACAGAGAGAGAAGGCACCCATTTATTAGCTCCCAGAGAGTGATATCAGAAGAAATCAAACCTGCCAACACCTTGATCATAGCCTCCAGAACTTCTAGCCTTCAAAACCAGGCCCCAGAATAAATTTCTGTTGTTTAAGCCAACAGAATCTGTAGTATTTTTTTATAGTAGACCTAACAAACTAATACAATTACATTTTAGAAAATTTCCTTCATTCTTGTTGATTTTTTTGTTTGTTTATAATATTGACATGGTTCTACAATTTAGAACCGTACTAAAAAGAAGAGTTGTCATTCCTTCTTTCCTTTTCCATGTCTTCCTCATCTGAACTACTCCATAGGTCATCAGTCTCATTAGATTCAGCTTTATCCTTCTTGCATTTTACATTTTATATTTGTCCCATTTTGTCAATGTTTTTCTTCTCCTTTCCTCTTTTTATCTGAGTAAGCAAGTTTCTTTAAATATTTGTCCTTTTTTATAGGTTTATAGTTTATATTACTAATATATGCAATTAGTAAGTATATATGTAATAACATATGTATGTGTGTGAGATCAAGGGGAGAGAGAGAGAGATTCCTCTATGGAGTACATCCTGCATCCTAGATCTCATGAATCAAATAAAAATCGATACTCGAAGGAGTTTATGGAAACTACAAAGATCTCAGAATAACATAAGGTGATTAAACACCACCTCCTTCTTACCATTAGCTATTAGACTGTTTTTGTTGTGTATCTTAATTCTATGTACGTTTTAACCCAAGATATCATTATAGAGTGCATAGTTATTTAAACTTAGCTAAATATTTAACATTTTGTTGATATTCATTCCTTTCTTCATTTTTATGCTTTCAGATGTGATTTTTACTTTGGTTTAAATTAACACCAGTTAATATTTCCATTTGGATCTGCTGATAATTAGTATTCTTCATTTTTTGGTTCTTTCAAAATGATATTTATTTTATCTTAATTTTTAAAGGATATGGTTAGTTTAAAAACTTCCCACAAATTCCTTGAAACTTATCTCATTGAACGATTGATTCTAATGTCCTCTCTTGAGACTTGGCTTGTTGACTCACTTCTGATGAATAAGATGTGGTGGGAGTGATGCTGTGTTACTTCTGAGGCTAGGCCATAAAAAGGTGATACAGCTTCCACCTGGCTTTCTTCATTTTAGGAAATGAGTCTTTAAAGCCCTGACCATTATGTAAGAAGTCTAGCTACCACAAGCCACACTGCAGAGAGATCACATAGAAAGCGATATCAGAAAAGTAGGAACTTTTGAATCTTCCCAGCACCAGACATGGTGAAGTGAAGAAGCTCTCAAGATGATTCCTGCCTATAGCAGAGACTCTTGAATGAGAACTACCTAGCTGAGCTTCATCGACCCCCCAGGACCATGAGAAATTATAAAGGTAAATGATCGTTATTGTCTTATACCACTAAGGTTTTTATTTAATAATTTATTGTCAAATTGGTTTCCATATAACACCCAGTGCTCATCCCAACAGGTGCCCTCCTCTGTACCTGTCAACCACTCTACTCTCTCCTATACCCCCCTCACCCCTCAGTTTGATCTGAGTCTTTGAGAGTCTTTTATGTTTTGTCTCCCTCCCTCTCTGTGGCTTTATTCTTTTCCCCTTTTCCCCTCCCCCATAGTTTTCTGCTAAGTCTCTCAAAATCCACTTATGCGTGGAAACATATGGTATCTGTCTTTCTCTGACTGACTTATTTCACTTAGCATAATACCCTCCAGTTCCATCCATGTTGCTAGACATGGCCAGATTTCATTGTTTTTCATTGCCACGTAGTGTTCCATTGTTATACCACTAAGCTGTGATTGTTTTGTAGCAAAAGGTATCTGGTACAGGGCATTTTTACTGGGTATCAATTTCTAGCTAGGAAGTTACTCTTTTTCAGTATTTAAAAGAAAATTATCTGAAAATTGTCTTCTGGATTGCATAATTTCTGTGGCACTCACTCTTTAAGTTTTCTTGTTACTCTATTTGAAAGTAATATATTAAGATTCTCCTTCCTCCACCTCTTAGACTGCCCTTTAAGATTTTTCCTCTTGATTTCTGGGGAGGGGCCAACATGGAGGAGAACTAGGAATACCCGATGCTCTCTGGCGAGTCTTAATCTGAGAGGGACTGAGACCGAGAAACTCTCAAAAATAGGGATTTGCAGGAAGAGGAGTTGGAAGCTACAGGAAAGAGAACGCGAAATCCAGAGCATCTGGGGACACTGAGTGAGTGCAATCTGGGAGAAAGAAAGAGAGCCCCGGAGGTGCGGACTGTGGGGAGTGGGCCCCGGGCCCTGGGCCCCTTCCTCTGAAAGACAAGGGGAAGAGAAAGAGCAGTGGGGAAAGTACCTCGAACCCTGGTGGAGAGGGAGGTTATCATCCAGTCCCTATCCGCAAGGCTTTTTTGAGAGAGGTTCATTGCTCATGGCGGAGCTGGCGGAGTTTTCTTCACTCCGGAGACAGCGATGCTGTCCCAGCCCCTGACACAGAGAGGCACGCACCATCGCTGGATCGGTGCTGAGTCAGAGGCATAATTTGGGTGGGGAAGGCTGAGCGTGCAGAGTCTCGCGACCACTCAGCAGGTCATGCTGCCCCTGCACCCTGACCAAGTCAAGGACAGACACAGAGGAGGGTTCGGAGACTCCAGGTCCGTGAAGAGAGGCTAGGGGGACGCCATTGTGGTCGCAGCGGTCTGAGTCAGAGACTCAATTTACATTAGGCGTGGTGGTCAGAGCGAGTTAAAGGAACTCAGATAAGTTTGGGGGCACGATCGCCCAGAAAATTGAACCGTGCTGATAACCTGTATTGAGTTGAGGACGGAAACTGAGGAGTGATCTCCGACTGGTTCCCTGAGGAGTGATCTGAGACTGTTGGGGCTGGGAGGTGCCATTGTGGTCGTGCATTCCCACAAAGCCAAACCCTAGGACTCCACCCCCCAGTTGTGGAGGTGGGACCCGTCTACACCAGGCAACGCCCCTCCTCATATGGGAGACGCCCTTCTGCAGGAGTGGTAGCCGCGGAGACACAACTACTGCAGCATTGCCTGGATTAATTCTAGGTCAATTCTTTGGTTTTAGATATATTCTTCCTCTTCTCCTTCCTATCTCTCCCCACCTCTAAACCTGTTACCTGGGGGTTTTGGCTTGCTTAAACAGACATTTAACCCACTCCCTCAATGCATGTCCTACACCTCACTCTTTAATTTCTTATCTCTCACTATGGAAAAGACCACATAGTGCATCTGGGCAACATCTAACTTCATTTCTCTTTCCTTGCATCCTTCCTTATTCTGATTTCTATCTTGCTGGATCAAGTCTTCTCATCTCTCTTCCAGATCAAGGTTCAATTTCTTCTTCTCCCCACACCTGTCACTACTCTATGTATGTTCTGCCATCAGCAGAGCGCACACCCCATCATTACCGTGTAGCTGGTACATCAGGTTGCATGCCTCCAGAGTGTCATTTGTTAATCTTTTTTATGTTGTGATTTGTTTGTCTGTATTATTGGTCAGGAAGGTTGTGAATTTGTGTTTCCTGTTGGTTGGTCTGACCCTTATCCTTTCCAGGGAGAAATAGGAAATAAACCAATACACACATTGCCAAAATGACCAAATGGAAGAACTCCCCTCAAAAGACTGTACAGGAAATAGTGAGAGCAGAAGAAATGATGAAAGTAGACATAAGCAACTTAACAGAACAAGAATACAGAATGATAAACATAAAAATACTCACAGGGCTTGAAAAAAGCATAGAAGAAAGCAGGGGGACCCTAGAGGCAGAGATCAAGGTCCTAAAAAACGATCTACAGGAATTAAAAAATACTTTAAATGAGGGGCAAAACAATTTGGAGGTGGCCACAGCACGAATTGCAGAGGCAGAAGAAAGAATAGGGAAATTAGAAGATAAAATTACAGAAAAGGAGGAAGCAGAGAAAAAGAGAGAGAAACTGATTCAGGAACAGGAAAGGAGAATTCGAGAGCTGAGTGATGCAATCAAACGGAATAACATCAGTATTATAGGAATTCCGGAGGAAGAAGAGAAAGAGAGAAAGGAATCGAAGGGGTACTTGAACAAATCATCAATGAGAACTTCCCCAACATGAAGAAGGAAATGGGCATTGAAGTCCAAGAGGCACAGAGAACTCCCCTCAGACGTAACCCGAATAGGCCCTCAGCAAGACACATCATAGTGAAGCTGGGAAAATACAGAGATAAAGAGAGAATCCTGAAAGCAGCTAGGGATAAACCGGCCTTGACTTACAAAGGCAGACACATTAAGGTAGTAGTGGACTTATCCACAGAAACTTGGCAAGCCAGAAAGGAATTGCAGGAAATCTTCAATGTGATGAACAGGAAGGATATGCAGCAAAGAATCCTTTACCCGGCCAGCCTGTCATTCAAAATGGATGGAGAGATAAAGGTCTTCCCAAACAAACAAAAACTGAAGGAATACATCACAAAAAAACAATCTTAACAAGAGATCCTGAGGGAGACTCTATGAAGGAAAGGTTGCAAGGAACACAGAGCACCAGAGATAACCTTACAAACATGAAACCTACAGACAACATCCTGACTCTAAACCCACATTTTTCAATATTAACACTGAATGTAAACGGACTAAACACTACAATTAAAAGACACAGAGTAACAGAATGGATTAGAAAACAAAACCCATCTATCTGCTGTCTTCAAGAGACCCATTTTAAACCTGAGGACACCTTCAGACTGAAAGTGAGGGGATGGAGAACTATCTACCATGCTACAGGAACTCAGGAAAAAGCTGGAGTAGCCACACTTATATCGGACAAACTGGACTTTAAAGTAAAAGATGTAATAAGAGATGAAGAAGGGCATTATATAATAATCACAGGGACTATCCAGCAGGAAGAACTAACAATTATAAATATCTGCACACCGAATTCTGGGGCACCCAAATTTGTCAAGCAACTAATTACAAACGTAAGCTATCTTATTGATAAAAATGTGCTAGTTGCAGGAGACTTTAATACCCCACTCACAGCGCTGGATAGATCCACTAAACAGAGAATCAGCATGGAAACAATGAACCTGAACGACACGTTGGAACAAATGGGCCTGACAGATATCTTTTCAGAGCTCTTCATCCAGAAGCAAAGGAATTTACATTCTTCTCAAATGCTCATGGTACATTTTCCAAGAGAGACCACATTTTGGGGTACAAGGAAGCGCTGAAGACGTATAAAAAAATTGAGATCATACCATGCACAATTTCAGACCACAATGCTTTGAAACTTTAAATCAACCACAGGAAAAAGTCTGGGAAGCCCCCACAAACATGGAGGTTAAAGAACAACCTACAAAAAGACGAATGGGTCAACCAAGCAATCAGAGAAGAAATTAAAAAATACATGGAAACAAATGAAATGAAAATACGACGATCCAAACACTCTGGGATGTGGCAAAGGCAGTCCTGAGAGGGAAATATATTGCAATCCAGGCTCATCTCAAGACAAGAAAAATTCCTAACACAAATTCTAACAGCACGCCTAAAGGAACTAGAGGCAGAACAGCTAGGACAGCCCAGACCTAGCAGAAAGAGAGAAATAACAAAGATTAGGGCACAAATTAATCATATGGAAACAGAAAAAGGAGTGGAACAGATCAATGAAACCAAGAGCAGGTTCTTTGAAAAAATAAACAAAATTGATAAACTTCTAGCCAGGCTCCTCAAAAAGAAAAGAGAGAGAAACCAAATCAATAAAACCACGAACGAAAATGGAGTGATTACAACCAAACCCTCAGAAATACAAGCAATTATCAGAGAATGTTATGAAAAACTCTATGCCGTCAAATTGAACAACCTGGAAGAAATAAACAAATTCCTAAACAGCCACATGCTACCAAAACTCAAACGGGAAGAAATAGAAAACTTGAACAGACCCATAACTAGTGAAGAAATTGAATCAGTTATCAAAAATCTCCCAGCAAATAAAAGTCCGGGGCCAGATGGCTTCCCTGTAGAAAATTACCAGACATTTAAAACAGAGTTAATACCTATCCTCCTCAAGCTGTTCCAAAAAATTGAGACAGATAGAAAACTCCCAGACTCATTCTATGAAGCCAGCATCACTTTGATTCCCAAACCAGATAGAGACCCAGCAAAAAAAGAGAACTACAGGCCGATATCCTTGATGAACATGGATGCAAAAATTCTTAACAAGATATTAGCAACTAGAATCCAACACCATATAAAAAGAATTATCCACCACGATCAAGTAGGATTCATCCCTGGGTTGCAGGGATGGTTCAACATTCATAAATCAATCAACGTGATACATCACATTAACAAAAGAAAAGATAAGAACCATATGATCCTGTCGATTGATGCAGAAGAAGCATTTGACAAAATTCAGCATCCCTTCTTAATAAAAACTCTCGAGAAAGTCGGGATAGAAAGAACATAATTAGGCATCATAAAAGCCATTTATGAAAAGCCCACAGCTAATATAATCCTC
Organism: Paguma larvata; assembly: GCA_030068075.1. NCBI lineage: Eukaryota > Metazoa > Chordata > Mammalia > Carnivora > Viverridae > Paguma > Paguma larvata. The sequence continues at coordinate 119,802,370 of CM057827.1, read as the reverse complement.
AATGGGGAAAAACTGAGAGCGTTCCCCCTGAGATCAGGAACATGACAGGGATGTCCACTCTCACCACTGCTATTTAACATAGTGTTGGAGGTCCTAGCATCAGCAATCAGACAAGAAAGCAAAATAAAAGGCATCAGGATAGGCAAGGATGAAGTCAAACTGTCACTTTTTGCAGACGACATGATACGTTACATGGAAAACCCAAAAGAATCCACCGAAAGCCTACTAGAACTGATCCATGAATTTGGCAAAGTTGCAGGATACAAAATCAACGTACTGAAATCGGTTGCTTTCCTTTACACCAACAATGAAGCAATAGAAAGAGAAATAAAGAAGTGAATCCCATTCACAATTGCACCAAAAACCATAAAGACCTAGGAATAAACCTAACCAAAGATGTAAAAGACCTCTTCGCTGAAAACTATAAAAAACTTATGAAGGAAATTGAGGAAGACACAAGGAAATGGAAAAACATCCCATGCTCATGGATTGGAAGAATAAATATCGTTAAAATGGCAATACTACCCAAAGCAATCTACACATTCAATGCAATCCCAACTAAAATTGCACCAGCATTCTTCTCAAAGCTAGAGCAAACAATCCTAAAATTTGTGTGGAACCACAAAAGATCCCGAATAGCCAAAGTAATTCTGAAGAATAAAACTAAAGCGGGAGGCATCACAATCCCAGATTTTAACCTCTACTACAAAGCGGTAGTCATCAAGACAGTATGGTATTGGCACAAAACAGACACATAGACCAATGGAATAGAATAGAGAACCCAGAGATGGACCCACAAGCATATGGCCATCTAATCTTTGACAAAGCAGGAAAGAGTATCCAATGGAAAAAGACAGCCTCTTTAACAAATGGTGCTGGGAGAACTGGACGGCAACATGCAAAAGAATGAAACTAGACCACTTCCTTACACCACTCACAAAAATAAACTCTAAATGGATGAAGGATCTGAATGTGAGACAGGAAACCATCAAAATCCTAGAGGAGAAAGCAGGAAAAAACCTCTTTGACTTGAGCCGCAGCAATTTCCTATGCAACACATCTCCAAAGACGAGGGAATTTAAAGCAAAAATGAACTATTGGGACCTCATCAAGAGAAAAAGCTTCTGCACAGCAAAGGAAACAACCAACAAAACTAATAGACAACCCACGGAATGGGAAAGGATAATTGCAAATGACATAACGGAAAGGACTAGTATCTAAAATCTATAAAGAACTTACCAAACTCCACACCCAAAAAACAAATAATCCAGGAAGAAATGGGCGGAAGATATGAATAGACACTTCTCGAAAGAGGACATTCAGATGGCCAACAGACACATGAAACAATGCTCAAAGTCACTCATCATCAGGGAAACACAAATCAAAACCACACTGAGATACCACCTTACACCAGTTCGAGTGGCTAAAATGAATAAATCAGGAAACTATAGATGCTGGCGGGGATGTGGAGAAGCAGGCACCCTCCTACACTCTTGGTGGGAATGCAAACTGGTGCAGCCACTCTGGAAAACGGTGTGGAGTTTCCTTCAAAAAATGAAAATAGAGCTACCCTATGACCCAGCAATAGCCTTGCTAGGAATCTACCCAAGAGACACAGGAATGCTGATGCATAGGGGCACGTGTACCCCAATGTTCATAGCAGCACTTCCGACAATAGCCAAATCGTGGAAAGAGACCAAGTGCCCATCAACTGACGGATAAAGAAGATGTGGCACATACATACAATAGACTACTACGTGGCAATGAGAAAAAATGAAATCTGGCCATGTGTAGCAACATGGATGGAACTGGAGGGTATTATGTTAAGTGAAATAAGTCAGTCAGAAAAAAAGATACCATATGTTTCCATGAATAGGTGGACTTTGGAAGACTAAGCAAAAACCAGGGAGAGGGGAAGAGGGGAAAGGAAAAAAAAGACACAGAGAGGGAGGGAAATAAAACATAAGAGACTCTCAAAGACTAAGAACAAACTGAGGGTGAGGGGGGTGAGGGAGGGGTAGAGGGGGTGACGGGCATTAAAGAGGGCACGTGTTGGGATGAACACTGGTGTTTTATGTAAACCAATTTGAAAATAAACTATTATAAAAAATATGAAAAAAGTAAAAGATTTTCCCTCTTTTGGTGTACAGCTATTTTATACTAAGATGTATTTTAATGTGATTTATATTTCTTTTTTTTCTTTTTCTTTCTCTTTCTCTTTCTCTTTCTTTCTTCCTTCCTTCCTTCCTTCCTTCCTTCCTTCCTTCCTTCCTTCCTTCCTTCCTTCCTTCCTTTCTCTTTCTTTCTTTCTTTCTTTCTTTCTTTCTTTCTTTCTTTCTTTCTTTCTTTCTTTCTTTCTTTTTTCTTTCTTTCTTTCTGTTCTATCTTGCTTATATTTCATTGCATTTCTTGAATGTGTGACTTCATGTTTGCTGCCAGTTTTGGAAATTCTTATTTTAGAAAATCATTGTTGTCTTTTTAAGTGTTACTTTGGCTGCATTCATCTCTCCTCTTTTATAATAATCAAATTACACTTTAGACTTTCAATATGTTTTTATATGTATCTTATGTTTATTATTGTATTTTTCATATTTTTTGTCTTTTGGAGCTTATTGGAATGTTTTCTACTGAGTTATTCCTTGCTTTAGCTGTGTTCAATCAGCTCCTTTATCTGTCTGTTCTTAATTACAGTTATTCTAATTTGTCACTTCAGAATTTCTATTTGAGTCTTTTTGTTTCTATTCTATGCTAAGAATTCTAATCTTATCATCTTTCCTTGGTTATATTTATTAGTATATTAAAAGCTGTTTTGATTATTCTCTTGTCTGGAGTTTCTATGGTTCTCCTTTTGACTTTTCACCCAGTCTCTTAGTTTGTTTTTGTTTTTGTTTTTGTTTTGTATGCATGCAGATTTTTAGTTGAATTCTGATTATTTTGTATATAAATATGGAAAAATTTAGTCTACATAATATTATCTTCCTTATCTTTTGCTTTTTTGAGCCAGTTATGTTTAGTGGCAGATATTTTAATCTATTAAAAGTGATTCAAATCTAAGTCTTTGAGCAGAATAATTAGTATGCACATAAAAGAAATACAAGGAATCCAGATTAGAAAAGAAGAGTCAAAATTGCACGTTTTTCAATTAGCATAATGTTTCCAAGGTTCAGCCATGCTGTAGAATGTGTCTGTACTTATTTTCTTATTTTTTGATATTATTATTTTTAATTTAAATTTAATTTAGGTAATGTACAGTGTACTCTTGGCTTCAGGAGTAGAACCCAGTGATTCATCATTACATATAACACCCAGTGATCATCCCAACAAATGCCCATCACCCATTTAATGCATGCCCCTTCATACATCACCTCTAGCAACTCTCAGTTTGTTCTCTGCATTTAAGAGTCTTTTATGGTTTACCTCCAGATTTTATCTTATTTTTCCTTCCCTTCCCCTATTTTCATCTGTTGTGTATCTCAAATTCCACATATGAGTGAAATCATATGATATCTGTCTTTCTCTGACTACTTATTTTGCTTAGCATAATACACTTGGTTCTATGTTGTTGCAAATGATACGATTTCATTCTGTTTCATCACCAAGTAGTATTCGATTGTATACCACATCTTCTTAATCAAGTCATCTGTCAATGGACATTGGGGTTCTTTTCATAATTTGGCTATTGGTGATAGTGCTGCTACAGATATTAGGGTGCCTGTGCTTCTTCGACTCATCAATTTTGTATCCTTTGGATAAATACCTAGTAGTGTAATTGCTGGGTCATAGGGTAGTTCTATTTTTAATTTTTCTTTTAGGAACCTCCATACTCTTGTCCAGATTTGCTGCACCAGTTTGCCTCCCACCAAAAGCACAAAAGGATTCCCTTTTCTCCTTGCCCTACCAACATATGTTGTTTCCTGAGTTGTTCTTTTTATCCATTCTGATAGGTATAATGTGGTATCTCATTGTTTTGATTTGTATTTCCCTGAAGATGAGTGATTTTGAGCATCTTTTCATGAGTCTGTTAGCCATCTGGATGTCTAATTTGGGAAAGTGTCTATTCATGCTCTCTCCCCTTTTCTTCAATGGATTATTTATTTGTTTTTTTGGGGGGGTGTTGAGTTTGGTAGGTTCTTTATAGATTTTGGATACTAACCCCTTATCCGATATATCATTTGCAAATATCTTCTCCCTTCTGTCTGTTGCCATTTAGTTTTGTTGATTGTTTCTTGTGTGGAAGATTTTTATCTTGATGAGGTCCTAATATTTCATTTTTGGCTTTGTGTCCCTTGCCTCCAGAGATATGTCAAGTAAGAAGTTGTTGTGTCCAAGGTCAAGAGGTTGCTACCTGTTTTCTCCTGTAGGATTTTGATGGTTTCCTGTCTCACACTTAGGTCTTTCATCCATTTTGGATTTACTTTTGTGTATGGTGTAAGAAAATGATCCACTCTCATTCTTCTGCATGTCACTGTCCAGGTCTTCCAGCACCATTTGCTGAAGACACTGTCTTTTTTCCACTAGATACTCTTTCCCACTTTGTAACGTATTATTTGGTCATATATTTACGGGTCTATTTCTGGGTTCTCTATTCTATTCCATTGGTCTATGTATCTGTTTTTGTGCCAATATCATACTGTGTTCACGATCATAGCTTTGTAATACAGTTTAATGTCCAGAGGAGAAGTAGAGAGACCAAGATTTTCCTTGTACCTCAAATACAGTTGTATTAAGGTCAGATCACTTGGAACACCCAAGAAATTGATCTGTGGAGTACCAGAAGCATCTCTACAGTTGAAGAGAGACAGCTTGACAGGAGTGAGGTGTGTGGAGGTGAATGGAGGAGATAAAATGGCATAACCATGTAGGAGAGGGAACCGTTTTTGTTGACAGACAAAAGGGAGAGAAAGAGAGAGGGGTTTTGAAAGTGTGGCTTTGAGTTAGCACAAGAGGAAAACCTCTCTGTATCATGGACTGGGAAACAAGAATTACAGAATGTGCCAGTTCTTTTTTTGCAAACAGCCTTTGGAGCTGAAACTCAGAGATTATGGAGGTGCACACTTTTCCCCTGAGTGGAGCTGTGCCGTGCACTTATGGGGAGACAGGAGCTGGCCCTGGAGTGCATAGTATGGTGTATCAATCTCCAGGGCACACTGGGGAGAACAGCCCCCTTCCCAGAGTACTTCGGAAAGAGGGTTTATTGCCTTCCCAAGGACAAAAGACCCTGCAGGTGCCAGCCAAAGGCCTTCCATCAGTAGGTGGTAAGGCTCTACTCCAGAGGGGAGCAGATCTAGATCTGCACTGTGCTGAGTATTTTAAGACTTTGGGTTTTGAATCCCAGCTGAGTGCCAAGAAGCCACAGAATTGTGGTGTGGGACAAACTGACTGCCCTTGCTATTCTGTTAGGGCTGAAATTGAGAATTTAAAGTAATAATGGTAAAGATACTCACTGGGCTTTGGAAAAAGATAGGAAGACATCAGTGAAACCCTTAATAAAGAGATTTTTAAAAATCAGAGGTGAAGAACACAATAAACAAAATTTAAAAACACACCGGATAGAATAAATAGGTAGAGGGGGTAGAGGAAGCAGAGAAACAAATTAACGAACAGGAAGACAGAGTAATGGAAAGTAATCAATCTGAGAAAGTGAGAGGAAAAATTAGGCAAAATGAGAACAGACTGAGAGAAATCAGTGACTCCACCAAACTTAATAACATGTGCATTATAGGTATCCCAGAAGAAGAGAGAAAAAAAAGGGGGGCATAAAATTTTTGGAAGAAATAATGGCTGACAATGTCCCTAATCTGAAGAAGGGAACAAATATCCAGATCCAGGAGACATACAACTACCACAACAAAATAAAACCAAGGAGGTCCACTGCAAGATAAAGTAATTAGGTGGCAAAAAGTAATGTTAAAAAATTTAAAAGCACCAAGAGAAAGCAAGACAATTAAATACAAGGGAAATCTCATAAGGCGCTGAGATTTTTCATCAGAAACTGCAGACCAGAAGGGAGTGGCACAATATATTCAAAGTGATAGAAGGGAAAATCTGCAGCCAAGAATAACCTATCCAGCAAGGATGTCATTCATAATATAAAGAGAAAGTGTTTCTCAGACAAATAAAAACTAAAGGAGTTTTTGATAACTTTATAAATGAGCCCTATAGGAAATATTAAAGGGTACTCTGTGAGTGGAAGGTAAAGACCATGAGTAAAACTATGAAAAGTAGAAAACACAAAAGCACTAAAAAGAAGTATAACTGCAAAAATCAGTCAAGGGATATACAAAATGAAAGGATGTAAATTATGACACCATATACCTAAAATGTGGAGGGAGAGGAATAAAGAATGAGTTCAAATTTAATGACCATCACCTTAATATACATTATTATATACATAAGATATTATATATGAACCTAATGGTAACCACAAATCAAAATATAGTAATAGATATTCAAATAATAAAGAGAAATTAATCCAAGTATATCACTAAACAAAGCCGGCAACTATAAAAGAGGCCAAGAGAAGTAAAGAAAAAGTACAAAACAACCCCCAATGAAAGAAGTAAGAAAATAGCAATAAATAAATATTTATCAATAGTTACTTTGAATGGAGCAAGAAGAAGATGGCAGCAGAGTGAAAGGACCCAAGACTTACCTCATCCGATGTACACAACCAGATAGCTATCAAATCATCCTAAATATCCTAGAAATCAACCTGAAGACTGACAGAACAAACTTCACAACTAAAGGAGAGAAGAGGCCACATTGAAGATGGTAGAAGTGGATATGTGGTTTAAGGGAGAAATGAATTCCAGTACTGCCTAGGGGAAGGAACCATGGTCACAGAGAAAGGCTAGAGAGAAAGGCGCACATAGGGGAATGCACAAGAAGAATGTTTTCCAAAAGCCATTGGCTTGGAAAATGAGAAGGGCTGAATTTTGTGAGTTCTTGCAGTCAGTGGGATTTAAAGCCTGGAGTTTTAAAGGGCACCAGACTTGGCTGGAATAGAACCAAGAGGGCACTGCCCTACCCATGGAGACAAGGCAGGCAAAAAACACATGGATGGACAGTGTTGAAACAGCAATCTGAATAATGCCCGGGGCACACAGAAGGGAGGTTATTTGCTCTTCTGGGAGCATGTCCCTGAGAGGCATTGATCACAGAGATGCCTCTCTGGGAATAAAGGAGCTGGCTGGCACAATTATCCTCCTCTACCCTTCAGCATAAACACAGAGCATCTCTTAGGAAGTAGCTCAGCATTGACATTGGCTCCCTAACTTGCTTTTACCAAGCCCCACTGCCCTGAACTCTCACAGCAGTAACCTTCTCAGTCAAGCTTATCTCAGTCCTAGGGAAGTAGGTCTCTCCCCAGAAGACCAGCAAAAAACCCTGCCTACAACAGTTCTACAACAGGCCTCCTGACCAGACAGTTCTGTAAGGGCCTTAGTTCTGATGGAAATGGTGTCAGGTATCATTGCACAAGCAGAAGAGAGCACACCCAGTTAAACCTCACCACATTCAGGCCAGGGACCACACACTGCCCACTGCAGGCAAGGAGAACCTCTGCAAATGACTAACCTGAAGGATATATCAGCCAAAACACAACAGAGAGCATGCAGTACATACCAGCGACACTCCCTGAAGCACCAGACCCTGGACGCTGCATGGCCTCTTCTTCATAAGGCTATTACTGTCAGGAACAGGAGACATAACTGGATTTTCTAACACAAATAAGAAGGTAGAGACTTAGATAAAATGTGAAGATAAAGGAATGTATCCCAAAGTAACAAACAAGATTAGGCCATAGGCCTAATGGAGTAACATGCCTAATGGACAATTTAAAACAATAATCATAAGGATACTCACTGGCTTGAGAAATAATAGAAGAAATCAGTGAGATCTTTTAACAATAGTATCAAAGAGAATAAAATAAGAATATGCTTTGGATACATTTTGGATTTTAGATTGGGTTAATTTATAGAATTTGATCATTAAATTTGTTATTTAATTTTATTTTTTTCCTGTCTCTGGATTCTAGTCACCTAAAACCATGGGTTATAGTTTCTTTTTTTAAGTATTTATTTAAATTCAATCTAGTTAAGGGGTGCCTGGGTGGCTCAGGCAGTTAAGCAACTGACTCTTGATCTCAGCTCAGGTCATGGTCCCAGGGTCGTGGGATCAAGCCCCACACTGGGTTCTCCAATAAGCATGGAGATTACTTAGGATTCTCTGTCCCTCTCCCTCTTTTGCGTGCTCACTCTATCTCTTTATAAAATAAAAATTAAAAAATAAATTCCAGTTATTTTACATACCATGTAATATTAGCTTGAGTGTACAATATAGTGATTTAACAATTCCATACAACACCTGGTGCTGATCATGACAAGTGAACTCCTTAATCCCCATCACCTATTTAACCCATTTCACATTCCCCTCCCCTCTGGTAACCATCAGCTTGTCTCTGATAAATCACTAGAACTCACTTCCTTGGTTAGGGAAAGTGGGGGGAGGAGAGGCCAGTAGCAGCTGCCTCTTGTTCCAAGCCTCCAAATCTACCTCCCAGGATTGGGGTTTGCACTTAGAGAACTAAAGAGGCCTCTCCTTGGGACAACCCAGTTAGCCCTTTAGTACAAACAATCAGTCCCTTCTGATGTTGATATGCAACTGCATTTATTAAGTTACAAGCACATGGGAAGAGGTCTTACAATATTCAAGTAATAGAGTTACTTTGGCAACTGTTCTGATAGAAGTGCGCAGGGGTTAAACGTTTCTTTCCTTCTCCCCTTTGGATTAAACATTGGGAAACTGGTCCCAAAGTGTGTGACATAGCACCCCATAAGGTCTGAAGGGTAGCAAGACAATTGGTGACCTCTTCAAGCTACACAGTAGGAAAGAAAGTTAGTTTGCTACCCTTACCTGAGCAACATTGACAATGTGATTTGGATACGACTTTTATACCATGGGCAAGCTCTACTAACACCGTCTTCCACAGGGCTTTCTCTAAAACACATGGATAAACTAGAGTTCTTCCCCAAATAATAAGTATGGACACCCAAAAAGTGACAGACACCTAGAAAAGGCCTCTGCCAAACACAGGGTGTAAGTGGAAATACAGTTGAATGCCCACCCCTGGAAAATATGACACAAGTGGCTTATCACTCTGAGTGCCTTAAGGTGGCCCCCCACTTAGGCTGTATATAGTCCTATGGGTTTAACCAATTAGCAGTAATCATCTTGAATATTTGGAAAGCCAGGAAATTTGGGAAGGAGATATATGTATGGCAACCACCAGCAGACATAGCAGCAAGGCTAAATTGTATTTACATCTACCAGGTGGAAGTTCTGTCCCAAGCCACTTCTGCAGTGATATGGAACCAACTGTAATCCTAGAGCAGTACTCTTACGAAGCTACCCAAAAGTCAGTGGGAATGGCCTACTGGTCCTGTTTGTAAAGCCAGTTGAGGGTGTGGACCTAATCAGCTGTTCAAAAAGGGGAACTGACCGGCCTCTGTCCAGGACCTCAAAATTGAGTCAAAGGAAAAAATTTTTAAGACACTATATGACAGAGATATCATATTATGGAAAATTTGAAGACATAAGACAAACCTTCCCCCCAACTTTTGTTTGGATATCCAGACTGATAATGACACACACAGGCCAAGAGCATATGGAAATGTTTATTACTCACAATATGAAGGCTTTCTAAGGAGAGCAGTACAGCTGCCAGGCAGATCCAAAAATGCCTTGAGAGAACAGGTGAAAGAGACTGGCTTAGAGTTTCTATGGTGGTTGGAGATGAGAACTCCATGCATGGATTGATCACATATTCCAAAGGGAGGAGTACACAGACTTTCTTATTATCTCACCCAGTTGTGAGGCAGAAGTGGAAGAGAATGGAGTGGAGCTGAAAAGCTTAAAAGTAAAAAGTTAAATGTCAAACATAAATGGTGCTTTATAAACACATAGCTTAAAGCACCATTTTGGATATGGTTTGGATATGATAGAAGATAAACATCTAACTTTAGTGCAAAATTAAGCAAGGTGTCTCCATTAAGGTATTTCAAATGTGCAACCAAAGATGCTAAATGTATGTGCACATGTGCATATATACATGTGCATATATGTAAAATATGCCATAGGTAATAATCCATTTTCTATTTTTCTGGGCATAATTTTAATTCAAAATATGAAATATACTCAGATGGCAGTTTCACTGATCCATGTGTTGTGGAATTAGAAGCAAATTAACCTGTACTCTGAAAACTATAAAACATACATGAAAAAAACTGAATATGACACAAAGAAATGAAACATACTTCATGCTTATGGTTGGAAGAAGAAAAATATTGTTAAAATGTCTATACTACCCAAAGCAAAACTACAGGTGTAATACAATCCCTATCAAAATACCAACAGCATTTATCACAGATCTAGAACAATCATAAAATTGTATGTAACCACAAAAGACTGTACAGCCAAAGAAATCTTGAAAAAGAAAAACAAACTGGAGGTGTCACAATTCCAGATTTTAAGTTATATTACAAAACTTTAGTGACAAAGACAGTATGGTATTGGCACAAAATAGACACATAGATCAATGAAACAGAATAGAAAACCCAGGGGCACCTGAGTGGCTCAGTCAGTTAAGCATATGAATTCAGCTCAGGTCACGATCTCACAGTTTGTGAGCTTCAGTCCCATGTCAGGTTCTGTGCTAATGTAAGGGCAAAACTGGACCCGACTCCATTTTATGTAAGGGCAAACTGAGGCTGACTCCATTTTGTTCTGTGTCCTCCATCTTGAGTCCCCAGACTAACCTCCAGCGCCTGTGCGAGAGCTTGAGACCCATGACTTCCTGGTTCCCAAGAACTACGCAGCGCCCGGTGACCTATGACACCAGACACTGACCCTTTCCTTGGCCAATCGGCTAGAGTCACAACCATCACCACACCCACTACCCCTAGACCCCTATAAAACCTTTGTGCCTTTGGAGCACGCGGCTCTTTGTTTCTTCCCTATCCGCTGCGTTGGTGCGGGTAGGAGATTGAGCCCGAGCTAGCTCGAATAAAGGCTCTTTGTTCTTACATCGGATTTGCCTCCCTGGTGGTCTTTGGGGACCCCGAATTCTGGGCATAACACTAACATCTCAGAGTCTGGAGTCTGCTTTGGATCCTCTCTCTGCCTCTGCACTGCTCACCCTCTGTCTCTCTCTTTCCTTCAAAAATAAATAAACATTTAAAAAGAATAGAAAACCCAGAAATAAACCCACAAATGGGCTGTCAGGAAATACAAATCAAAACCACAATGAGATCATCTCACACTTGTCAGAATGACTAAAATAAAAAACATAGGAAATGAACAGGTGTTGGTAAGAATGTGGAGAAAGGGAACTTTTGTGTCCTTTTGGTAGGAATGAGAACTGTTGCAGCCACTCTGGAAAATAGCATGGAGGTTCCTCATAAAGTTAAAAATAGAATTACCCTACAACTTAGTAATAACACTGCTGGGTATTTACACAAAGAATACACAAATATTAGTTCAAAGGGATACATTCACTCCCATGTTTATTGCAGCATTATTTACAACAGCAAAACTATGGAAGCAGCCAAAGTGGCGATTGATAGATGAATGGATAAAAAAATATGTCACACACACGCGCGCACACACACACACACAGGGAATATTATTCAGGCATAAAAAAGAATAAAATCTTGCCATTTGCAAAGATGGGGGTGACTTAAGGAGTATAAAGTTAAGTGAAATAAGTCAGTCGGAGAAAGACAAAAAGACAAATGCCATATGATGTCACTCATACATGACATTTAAGAAACAAAACAAAGGGGAAAAAATAGAGGGGAACCAAAAACAGACTCTTAATTACAAAGAACAAACTGATGGCTTCCAGAGGGGATGTGGGTGAAGTATGGATTAAATAGGTTATGAGGATTAAGGAGTACACTTGTGATGAGCACTCCTTGCTGTATAAAGTGTTGAATCACTGTATTATATACCTAAAACTAATATTAAACGATATATTACTTAATTGAATTTAAATAGAAGTTAAAAAAATAAATGATCAATTAATCTCTGATGAAGGAGGAAAGAACATACAATGGGCAAAAAACAATGTTTTCAAAAAATGGTGTTGGGAGGACTGGACAGCATCATGTAGAAAAATGAAACTGGAGCACTTTCTTACACCATACACAAAATTAAACTCAGAAAGGATTAAAGATATCAATGTGATACTTGAAGCCATGGAAGTCCTGGAAGAAAGCACTAGCTGTTATCTCTCTGATATTAGTTGCAACAACATTTTTCAAGCTATGTCTCCTGAGGCAAGGCAAATAAAAGCAAAAATATAGGTGCCTATGTGGCTCAGTTGGTTAAGCATCCAACTTCGGCTCAGAGTATGATCTCACAGTTCCTGGGTTCAAGCCCTTTGTCAGGCTGTATGCTAATGGCTCAGATCCTAGAGCCTGCTCCAGATTCTATGTCTCCCTCTCTCTCTCCCCCTTCCTGGCTCGCACTCTGTCTCTTTCTCAAAAATAAATAAACATTAAAAGACATTTTAAAAAAGCAAAAATACACTATTAGAAGTACATTAAAAACAAACAAACACAAATTCTGCACAGCTAAAAAAACAATCAATAAAACTAAAAGGAGAGCTACAGAATGAGAGAAGATTTTGCAAATCATACATCTGATAAAGGGTTATTATCAAAAACGTATAAAGAAGCTCTACAACTTAACACTAAAAAGTAATCCAATTGCACGGAATTGTTGAATCACTATATAGAACACCTGAAAATAATATAACACTGTATGTTACCTATGCTGGAATTAAAATTAAAACATTTAAAATTTTAAAACATAAAAAAAAAACAACAACAAAAAAAGAAAAATATATAAAGGAGTTAAGATAGTGGTGTAGTAAGGGGACCTTGGGCTTGTGTAGTCCCTTGAACACAGCTAGATAAACATCAAATCATTTTGAACACCTAGGAAATCAATCTGAGGATTTTAAGAGAACAATCTGTATAATTCGAGGGAGAAAACATGGCAGGTACATGGTGCAGAGGGGTATTTGGGGGAGAGAAAAGCTGCAAAATGTGCTGTGTTGGGAGCCATCTTGGGCTCACAGGTTGAGATGTCTCCCTGTGTGGAAAAGGCAGATGTTGCAAGGTCTCCTGCCGACCAACTGGCACCCAATACTATCTCCTTCTAATAACCTTTCAGGCCTGGACTTCCAGAGCTGCTCTGGTTGGCCTCAAGGGATAAAATTCCCTTTGGTTTTATGGCATTAGAAAAAAGGAACCTGGAATGCAATGCCTTGATGGATAATATCTGAACAAGAATAACCTGGCCAGAAATAACCTCAAAGTTGCCTCTTGAAGACATGTTACACAAACTGATCATATAGAATAGTAGTTATGAGTTGAAAATAAGTGTGACTTACATAGATATCAGGCCCCTATTGTGTAAATTCACTCACTTATAAAGAATAGAAATTCAGGCAAGCATTAGAGAGCATTATGTTTCTACCAAGTGAGTTGCACGTTCCCCTTACGGTTAAGATGCTGGACAGAATGACTCCTAATCTACTTATAAATGATTAACATAGGTCTTAAGGCAACAATGTATGCACCATCCATTTGCTCAAGATCACCATGACAACCTTGCTTTTTTCTTACACACCATGCTTTCTCCCCCTGCCAAAAACTTACTTAACCCTACTTCAAAAACAGTTATGTTCACTAACTTAGAAACAGTGCCAGGGACCAAAAGGCCATGGCCCTGGTAGCGATGCCCAGAGTGAAGAAGTAAGTCCCAAAGCCCAGGCTGCCTGGAGCCTGGACTCCCGCCAGTGGGCGGAGGTGTCCTAAGGCAAGTATTAGGCCTGAGGCCATAAAAATTATGGCTTTTAATCTCCTCACTTTGTTTGGCCCTAAGAGGATGGCTAGTTAGCCAGTGATAGGTAAGATTCTTCAGAGGAGGGACAATCTAAGACAGGCACAGCTGTAAAAAGGGCCATCAGGAGGTAAATTCACGCCAGGCCTATGATAAGTACATTGGGTCTGTAAGAATCCCCGCACTCAGGGTGATGATAATATTGAAGAAAAGTCCCTGCTAGCAGCAGCTGCAGGTGAAGTAAAAGAGGGTCTTATGGCATCCCCTCTGCTAGCCAATTAATGCTGCTGGTTTTATTCCTCTTAATAGGTTTAGAATATAGAGAGATATAATGTTGATCATTATGAAAATAATAAGAAAACCATTTAGGAGGCTTTATTTTACCTCAGGTAATATGGAAATAATTCAAGAATAAAATTCATCTCTAATTGTTCTATTAAACCTAAGAGTGCAGCCCGACCCTCAGGAATGTGGTGATTGCTGTAGTTTTCAGGTTAAGACATGGTCTTAATAATGGTCAGTAGATAATAATGGTCAGTAGATAATAAATAATCTTAGGGAGTAATTTTAGACAAATATATGTTTTTCACACAATCCTTCGACTGTAGCCAGAGCCTTTAATTGATATCGGTACCTTGTTCTTATCCTTTCAACCCATGATATTCACCAGAATGTATCCGTTAGTTATGCTTTGACTGCAGGTGAGCTGTTTTTTACCCTCATATACTAATTGTTTAAACATTCTATGTAACCTTGAGAAACAAGTGTTCTTTAAAGTTTTATGGAATGTGAAGATTATTTTAATCAGTTTCTTTTTTACTAGGAAGCTTAAGAAACAAGTATTCTTTATTTTACTAAGAATCTTGAGAAATTAGAATGGTTTCATCCTGCGAATCTTTACAAGATGAATACTAGCTGTGTTTAGAGAAAATGCATAAAAACCCTGAAGAAAAAATAAACTTTGAGCAGTCCAGATAAGAGGCTGTCTCCATGTTGTTTGTTGTGTCTTTATGTTTTTTGTCTCAGCCCTTACATAGGGAGCCCTGGACCAGTCCTGATACGAGGCTGACTCCAAGAGACTGATTTCGCGTCATCTCTCACACCTAGACCAACCCTCATGCTGGTGAAACCCTGGACCAGCCGGAAGCCCTGAAGTAGGAGCTGGCCTCCTCTCAGGGTAGACCCTGGCAAAACAGAAGCATAAAAATAGCTAGTCATCAATCTATGCTTACTGATGTAATGTCACAAAAGTACTCCTTGATGTAATTTAATGCCTTTGAATAAAGACCCTGAGATCAACAGGACAGAGTTGCCTGCCTTGTTCCAGTAACTTCACAGCTCTCTCAACTCATTCCTTTCACTGACACCATTCATCCTCCAGGGACACCTGAGAGTATCGTGGCAGGCTCGTGGCAGTGCTGCAGAGGGTGACAGCCCTTTTTGCAGAAAGGTAAAACAGAGGGGGAGAGAGAGCAGTGTGTTGGGTTTGTACAAGAAAAATACTCCCCAAAACCATTGATGGGGAGTACTGAGGAACTGAATATCTTGAGTTTTTGCAAACAGTGGACTCAATGTTCTGAGTTTTTGGAAGTCTGCACCATTTGCTGGTGTGGACAAATGGTGCTCCTGGGTAGAAGAAGGGGAAGCCTCGGAGTGGACAGTGGACAGCGTGGTGTGGGGAATCCCCTGGGTTGCACTTGGTGAGGAAGTTTCCCTTCCCTGAGTGCATTTGTAAGTGGGTATATTGCCTGTACAAGGGCAAAAGACTCAGCTGGTGCATTTGAGTGGCAATTCAACTTTAGGGGACAGAGCTGTTTGCAGAGGGCAGATAAAATGGTCACAGCTTTTTACTGTTCTTCACCATAAAGTCTAGACAGGTGCCCAGCCATGTGACTGCTTTTCTAGGACAGAATAGTGCCAGGCGCAATGCTATGAGTCTCTCCTTCAGAGTCGGAGGAGTGGGTCAGTGCCCTGCCCAGTCCTTTAAGATTTGGAGCCTTGAATCCCAGTCGTGTGCCAGAGACAAAACACCAGAGATCTGTGGTGCCAGGCATGTCTATGACCCAGACACAGAAGGGTTAAGGTTAGGGATCTAATGGAAGCCTGTGACACAGGAAGGGAGATTGTTCCCTTGTCTTTGAGAGCTATCTGAACAGAGGTGGGCATAAGCTTGTCTACCTGACGACGAGAGAGTAGGGGACACCATCTCCCTTCCTACCAGCATTGTCAGACTTCCGTGAGTAACACAGTGTCCCTAGTGGAGACTGGAACCTGCTTACACCAAACCCCGCTCTCCCACCCCTCACACTACAGGGTCATCTTTATGAGGGCAGGTCTCATTGTGAGCCAGTGCAGTGGACCTCTCCCCCAGAGGACCAACACAGGATCCCCTGCATGCACCAAGTCTACTGATCACAGAGTGCTCCAAATATCACCTTCAGTTCTGGTGGAAATAAGACCAGTCTTTTTGTTTGTTTGTTTTAATCAGGTTTATAGTTTTTGTTGTTGTTGTGGTTCATTTGTTTGTTCTTTTGTTTCCTTTTTCTCATTTTTGGAAACAATATTCTTTTTCTTTCTTTTTCTTCTTTTTGCTTTCTTTTTCTTTAGAATAAGGCTTATAGTTTTTTGTTTGTCTGTGTGTTTATTGTTTTTGTTCCTTAATGTTTATATTTCTTTTTCTTGGATATGTCTTTTTTAAAAAAAAATCAGGCTTATTTTAACAAATAAATCAAAACACACTTAGGTAAAATTCCAAACACCCTCCATTTCGAGCAAAGGGGAGCTCTGCAGGGGACTAACTAGTGGGAAAGAGAAGCCAAAATGCAACAATGGAGTGTACACAGCTTACAGTGTTCAGAAACACTTCATGAAGCACGGGGCCCTGAACAACGTATAACCCCTTATTAATATAGCATTACTTTCAGGAGTAGGAAACATAACAAGCTTTCATAAAACACAAAATACAGAGACCTAGACAAAATGACAAGATGGAGGAATAAACCAAAGCCATGGATTTGCTCAAAACAGATAGAAATAATATATCTGAACAGCATTTACAATAACAGTATAAGAATACTTGCTGGATTTTTAAAAAGCATAGAAGACTCAAGAGAAATCGTTGCTGCGGAGATAAGAGACCTAAAACCTATTTGGGCCAAAATGAAAAATGCTCAAACTGACTGGATGTAATTACAACTAAAGAAGCAGGGGATAAAATAGGTGACATAAAATATACAATTATGTAAAATAATGAAACTGTTAAGAAGAAAGAAGGAAAAATATTAGATCACAAATATAGACTTGAGAAATCAGAGATATTTTAAAAGACAATAATATTTGTATCATAGGAGTCCCCAAATAAGAAGAGTGGGGAAAAAGGGAAAAAAGATTCATTTAAACAAATTATAGCAGAGAACTTCCCTAATCTTGGGAAGGAAACAGGCATTCAAGTCCAAGAGGCCCAGAGAACGCCCTTCAAAATAAACAAAAGCAAGTCAACGTCAAGACATATCATAGTGAAACTTGAACAATACAAAGGTAAAGAGAATTCTGAAAGCAGCTAGGCACAAAATGAACTTAACCTACAAGGGTAAACAAATAAGTTAGCAGCAGACCTGTCCACAGAAACTCAGTAGGTGAGAAAAGAGTGACATGATATATTTAATACACTGAATGGGATACATATGCAGCCAAGAATACCATATAAAGCAAGGCAGTCATTCAGAATAAAAGAGATATAAAGAGTTTCCAAGAGAAGCAAAAACTAAAGTACATGAAAACGAAACCAGTTATGCAAGAATTATAAATGGAGACACTTTGATCAGTAAAGAGAGGCCAAAAGCAACAGAGATTAGAAAGGAACAGAGACAATCTACAGGAAGAGTGACTTTACATGGAATACAGTGGCATTAAATTAGTATCTATCAGTAATTACTATGAATGTAAATGGAATAAATATTCCAATGAAAAGACACAGGGTGTCAAATGGATGGGGGAAAAAAAAAAAGACCCATCAATATAAAGCTTACAAGAGACTCATTTTAGACCCAAAGTTACCTTCAAATTGAAAGTGATGGGTTGGAGAGCCATTTATCATGCTAATTGAGGTCAAAAGAAAGTTGGGATAGCCATAGTTATATCAGACAAACTAGATTTTAAGTAAAAGACTATAACAAGAGATGAAGAAGGGTACTATATCATAATAAAGAGGTCTATCCAAAAGGAAGATCTAACAATTATAAATACTTATGGCCCCCAACTTAGGAGAATCCAAATATATAAATCAATTAATAACAGGGGTGCTTGGGTGGCTAGGTTGGTTAAGTGTCTCACTTTTGATTTTAGCTAAGATCATGATCTCATGGCATGTGAGTTTGAGCCCCACATTGGGCCTTGGGTTTTCTCTCTTTCCCTCTCTCTGTCTTTCCACCACTCCCATGCATGCACACAGGCATGCATGCATGAGTGTGTTCTCTCCCTTAAAATAAATAAAAATTAAAAAATAATAAAGAAACTAATTGATAATAATATGATAATAGTAGAGCACTTTAACACCCCAACTTACTGCAATGGACAGATCACATAAGCAGCAGATCAACTAGGAAACAATGGCTTTGAATGATGCACTGGACCAGATGAACTTAACAGATATTTTCAGAGCATTTCAACCTAACAGAAGAATAAACATTCTTTTTAAGTTCACATGGAACGTTCTCCAGAATAGATCACATACCGGGTGATAAATGAACCCTGGACAAGTACAAAAATATTGAGATGATACCATACAGATTTTCAGACTACAATGGTATGAAACTTGAGTCAACCACAAGAAAAAATTGGAAAAGACCACCAATACATGGAGGTTAAAGAACATCCTATTAAAGATTGAATGAATGACTTAACCAGGAAATTAAAGAAGAAATTAAAAATACATGGAAGCAAATTAAATTGAAAACACTGCAGTCCATAATTTTTAGAATACATCAAAAGTGGTCATAAAAGGATATATAAGAAAAGTACCAAACACACAATCTAACTTTGCACCTAAAGGAGCTGGAAAAAGAACAGGAAATAAAGCCCAAAAGCAACAAAAGGAGGCAAATAACAAAGATTTGAGTGGAAGTAATTGATATCAAATTAAAAGAAAATAGTAGGACAAATCAACAAAACTAGGAATTGGTCCTCTGAAATAATTAAGAAAATCAACAAACCCCCCTAGCCAGACTTCTCAAAAAGAAAAAAAAAAGTCCCCCTCAAAATTCAATCATTAATAAAAGAGGGGAGATCGCAACACATAAATACAACAATTATAAGGGAATATTATGAGTAATTATATGCCAACAAATGGGCAATCTGGAATAAATGGATAAATACCTAGAAACATAAACTACCAAAACTGAAACAAAAATAAATAGAAAATTTGAACATACCCATAATCAGTAAAGAAATTGAATCACTAATCAAAAATATCCCATTAAACCAAAGTCCAGACTCAGATGTCTTCCCAGGGGACTTCTACTAAACATTTGAAGAAGAGATAATACATTTTCTTTTGAAGTTGCTCCAAAAAATAGAAATGGATGGAAAACTTGCAACCCATTCTATGAAGTAAACATTACCTTGATTCTTCAACCAGACAAAGACCCAACAGAAAAGGAGAATTAGAGGCCAATATCCCTGATGAACCTGGATGCAAAGATTCTCAATGAGATTCTAGCAAATCGAATTCAACAGTACTTTAAAATAATTATTTACCACGATTAAGTGGGATTTATTCCTGGGGCTCAGGGGCGATGCAAAATTCGCAAATCAATCAACGTGATACACCACATTAATAAAAGAAAGGATAAGAATCATATGATCCTGTCAACAGATGTGGTAACAGCATTTGAAAAATGCAGCATTTTTCTTGATAAAAACCCTCAAGACAAAAGGAATAAACGAAACATACCTCAATATCATAAATATCATATATGAAAGGCCCACAGCTAATGTCATTTTTAATGGGGGAAAAAGTGGGAGCTTTCCTCCTAAGGTCAGGAACATGACAGGGATATCCACTCTCACCACTCTTGTTCAACATAGTACTGGAAGTACTAGCCTCAGCAATCAGACAACAGAAGGAAATAAATGGCATGCAAATTGTCAAAAGAAGATAAACTTTAATTCTTCAAAGATGTCATAATACCGTATGTGGAAAACCCAAAAGGCTACACCAAAAAATTGCTAGAACTGATACATGAATTAAGGAGTCACAGAAAATAAAATCAAAGTAAAGATATCTTTGCATTTTTACACACAAATGGTGAAGCAGCAGAAAGATAAATCAAGGAATCAATCTCATTTATAACTGCACCAAAACCCATCAGATAACTAGGAATAAACCTATGCAAAGAGGTAAACTATCTGTGTGCTGAAAATGCTAGAATACTTATGAAAGAACTTGAAGAAGACACAAATAAATGTAAGGAGTCCATGCTAATGGATTGGCAAAACAAACATGGTTAAAATGTCCATAATGTCCAGAGCAATTTACACATTCAATGCAATCCCTACTAATGTAACACCAACGTTTTTCCTGGATCTTGAAATAACAATTCTAAAAAAAATTTTTTTTGAACCATAAAAGATCTCAAATACCCAAAGTAATTTTGGGGGGGGGGGAGAAGCAAAACAGAGGCTTCACAATTTGGGTCTTTTAGCTGTATTTTAAAGCTAAAATATAGACATAAAATAAAGACAGTAAAATATAGACATAAAATAAAGACAGTAAAATATAGACATAAAATAAAGACAGTAAAATATAGACATAAAATAAAGACAGTATGGAACTGACACAAAAACAGACATGTAAATCAATAGAATAGAAAAGAGAACCCACAAATAGACCCACAAGTGTCTGGCCAACTAATCTTTGATAAAGCAGGAAAAGAGTATCCAACGAAAAAAAAGACAGTCTTTTCAGGAAATGGTGCTGGGAAAATTGGACAGTGACAAGCAGAATGAAGAAACTGGACCACTTTCTTATATCATACACAAAAATAAACTCAATATGCATGAAATCCAAAATGTGAGATATCCTAAAGGAGAATACAGGAGGCAATATCTCTGACCACGGCCACACAACTTCTTACTAGACACATCACCAGAGGCAAAGGAAACAAAAGCAAAAATGAACTGTTATAACATCATTAATCTAAAAAACAGGTTCTACACACTGAAGGAAACAATAGAGAAAACTAAGAAGGCAACCAATGGAATGGTAGAAGATATTTGCAAGTGACATATGAGATAAAGGGTTAGTATCCAAAATCTATAAAAACTTATCAAATGTAACACCCAAAAAATAAATCATCCAGTGAAGAAATGGGCAGAAGACATAAATAGACATTTTCCAAAGAAGAAGT
The DNA here is from genome assembly GCA_030068075.1 of Paguma larvata. NCBI lineage: Eukaryota > Metazoa > Chordata > Mammalia > Carnivora > Viverridae > Paguma > Paguma larvata. The sequence continues at coordinate 119,781,056 of CM057827.1, read as the reverse complement.
GCAAATGGCTAATAGACACATGAAAAGATGCTCAGCATTACTTATCATCAGGGAAATACAAATCAAAACCACAATGAGATATCACCTCACACCAATCAGAATGTCTAAAATGAACAACTCAGGAAACAACAGATGTTGGCGAGGATGTGGAGAAAGGGGAATATTTTTGCACTCTTGGTGGGAATGCGAACTGGTGCAGCCACTCTGAAAAGCAGTATGGAGGTTCCTCAAAAAATTAAAAAATAGAACTGCCCTATAACACAGCAATTGCACTACTAGGTATTTATCTAAAGGAAAAAATAACTGCTAATTTGAATAGGGACATGTTCCCCAATGTTTATAGCAGCACTATCAACAATAGCCATATTGTGAAAAGAGCTCAAATGTCCATTGAATGATTAGTGGATAAAGATGTGGTATACAATGGAATATTACTTAGTGATCAAGAATGAAATCTTGCTATTTGCAATAATGTGGTTGGAACTAGAGTGTATTATGTTAAGCAAATAAGTCAGTGACAGAAAGACAAATATCATATGATTTCAGTCATATATGGAATTTAAGAAACAAAACTAATGTTTCCATGCATAGGTGGACTTTGTGAGACTTAACAGAAAACCAGGGGGAAGGGGAAGAGGGGAAGGAAAAAAGACACAGAGAGGGAGGGAGACAAAACATAAGAGATTCTTAAATACTAAGAACAAACCGAGGGTTGAAGGGGGTGTGGGAGGGGGGAGAGTGGGTGACGAGCACTGAGCAGGGCACGGGCTGGGATGATCACTCGGTGTTGTATGGAAACCAATTTGACAATAAAAAAATTAAAAAAAGGAAAGAAAACCAATGAATTGAGGAGAAGGAAAGAAAAAATAGGATAAAAACGGAGACACAGACAAACATAAGAAACTTTTAAATACAGAGAACAAACTGAGGGTTGCTGGAGGGGTGGTGGGTGGGGAATGGGCTAAATGGGTGATAGGCATTAAGCAGAGCACTTAATGTGATGAACACGGGGTGGGCATTATATGTAAATGATGAATCACTGGATTCTACTCCCAAAAACAATACTACACCATATGTTAACTAACTTGAATTTAAATAAATAAAGTAAAAAAAAAAAAAGAAAATCAAAGAAGAGTTAAGTGCATAAATCGAAAAGAATGAAGAAAACTTAAGGCGATTTGGAGAAGGAAAAAAGACCCAGAAGATTAAAAATGGGACAATATACAGGAAGGAAAATGTTACAAAGCGGTGCAAGAATGTTTCTGGGAGAAGACAGTCTTGAGCCCTCTACTTCATCATTCATCCCAAAATAAGAATTTGACTAAAGCTTTTGTGGGGAGGTGATTATAACCTCTCATCTGGTGAAGGGTTTGGAGCCTGTTCCTGAAGACCTGGTTTCAGAGACCCATCATCTGGTGGATGAGGCTAAAAATGTTGCTAGTGTTGTTTTCAATATCACCAAGATAAATCCTTAACCCTCAAGTCAAATGCCATATGCACACTGTTCACAGTGAATAGCCAAGGGGACCAAGGTTTTATTCTGTTCTTAACTACACCTGTATCTTAAGGCTTGAAGTCAGTATAGGATATAGACATCACCACTAGCCGTAGTGGCAGTTGGTAACACTTCACTAAAGCCAGTAACCGTGTTCATTGATGTCATGGGTAATTACTAATTGGTAGATAAAAGCCCTTCAGGTGATGAACAATCTGATAAAAGAGACCTATTAATGATCCTTCACGTTAGAAGTCCTTCCCAGTAGGACAATCTCTGTCACAGGTTGCATTGAATTACGTCTTCCTTGTAAATGGTGAGCCCATCAGCAAGGATTACTGATGGACAGTTGATGGGGTTGGTTGTTTCTGTATATTTTTACGTTCAAGACTTTGTTTTAAAAAAAGAAACTACAATTGTTTTTAATTGCAAAGAAAGCAAATGCATTTTTCTTAAGTATACCAAAAGTCAAATTTAAGGGTTTTGAGGATAAGCATATATGACCAAGTGAGGATCTAATGAAATCCAAAGTATGCACTTACTGTCCACAATACACGTGATGCTTATCAGGCATTCACAAACCCAGGACAAAGATACAGTACATCTGTGCCAAGTATTTCTGCACTGCTTCTAATCTAATACCAATTCTGCTCCTTTTTTTTGTCTACAGTCTACAAGACCTATTGTTGTGCCCAAATTCCGGATACGAAGAAGACCACCAGGGAGCCGGGACTGATGCAAACGCAAAGGGTCTTTATTTGAAGCTCGAGCTCAGACTCTTGCACCTCCCGATGCAGCGGCCCAGTAGCAAGAGCCGTGAAACAGGTTTACACAGGCTTTTTATCAGGGTTCGAGTACACTTTTTGGGTGGGAACGGGGATCCTTTGAATTGATTGATTGGCATTTTCGTGGGCTAGTTTCTGATTGAGTATTTCATATTTGGCAGGCGCGGACTAGCTATGGACTGGTTTAGCTTGGGAGTCCCATGCAGATTCAAATGGTCAGCGCACATGGGCTGAACACTGATTAGTTTTGCTAGGGGCTATTCTAGGAATCTGACCTCTTGTGGTTTCCCTGGAACTCAAGGTAGAGGCAGGGTCTGCTAATTAGGGTCCAGTCCCACCCGGGGTAGTGACAGGGTCTGCTAATCTGGGTCCGGCCTTTTGGCTACCCTGTTTCCGGGAACCCGCGGCAGAGCCCAGGGTGACTTGTTTTCCTGGAACTGGGGGCCCAGAACTACTCTAAGATGGAACTTAAAATGGAGTGGCCTTAGCCCTAACAGCACTATACTTTCACAATATGGCAATTCTCTAACACAGCAAACAGGGTTCACAGCAATCACAGCAAATGGGTCAGGAGTCTAATACATTCCTAAGTCTCTAAATCTAATACCTAACAAGATTTAACACACAGCAACTTAGTCTAATACATAGCAAACTAAACAGGCCTCACAGCACCCTAAGAAAAGTTTCACAGTGTTCACAGCAAACAACAATCAAAACAGAATTATCAGCAATCATAACCCTTAACAAGGTTCACAGTAAGCAGAAGTCTGGGGTACACTATCTCTAACACAGCACCCCTCTATGTTTAGCAGAAAAGAGAACTGGCTTTAAACTAATGCAGAGCCGTCACTTAGGACAAGAAACTTAAAAACGCTCTCTTCACTATCATAAGGCTTGTGTGTTTCCAGTATGTTTTTCCAAACAATGAGCTAAAGAGTAGAATAAGACCATGAGGAAAATGTCAAGATTCTGATTCCTTAGAAACGTTGTTATATAGTACAACTATTGGGTCTTATGGAAAAAGAAAAACAACAAATTCAGCATCATGTAGTGTAGTGTTGTAGTGTTGCTCTACTGACCTTGTTTCCCTAAGGTCTTAGGTAACATCTTCTCTTGAAGCAAACCTCTTATCTGTCGGCCTATCTAAATCTGGACGATCAATTTCAGCAAAATGAACTGTTTTCCCCTCCCCCCCCTTTTCCTTGAGTTCTACTGCAAGTGTAAAATTTCTGAATCCAGAAGTTCTGAATATAGCTTTCTACTAACTTTTCATCTCTTCCCCTCAAATGGTTGAGATACTGAGAAGACACAAAGGAAATGTATATAAGAAAGCAGAGGGGCGCCTGGGTGGCTCAGTCGGTTAAGCATCTGACTTCTACTCAGGTCGTGATCTTGCGGTATGTAAGTTCGAGTCCTGCGTTGGCCTCTGTGCTGACAGCTTGGAGACTGGAGCCTGCTTCAGATTCTGGGTCTCCCCCTCTCTCTGCCCCTCCCATACTCATGCCCTCTCTCTCTCTCTCAATAATAAATAAAGGTTAAAAAATTAAAAAAAAAAAGGAAGCAGGGCATTTTTTTGAAATATAACTGTTAAAATATTAATGCACCTTTGAAATTGTATTTATCACCATATTTAGGCAAATTTGATATTGTACAGAATAAGTATTTTATGTTTATATTAGTTGATACTGTTACTTTATCTTGTGGAAACTTTAGTTAAGATACTCCATGGTAGAGTAGTCTCCCCTCCCATCTGTGGGGGTGTATGTTCCAAGAACCCCAGAAAATGAAACCTCAGATAGTACTGAACCCTGTAGATGGTATATATTTCCTATACTTACCTACCTATGATAAAGTTTAGTTTATAAATTAGAAACAGTAAAATGTTAATGACAATAATTAATAATAAAATAGATAAATTATAACAATAGACTAAACATTACATAAATATGGTCCCAAAATATCTTACTGTAATCTACTCATGGTAATTCTTTTGATGATATGAAATGATAAAATGCTCATGTGATGAAATTAAGTGAGGCAAATGACCTAGGCATTGTGATGTAGCATTAGGCTATTATGAACATTCTGATCATATGTCAGAAGGAGGATCATCTGCCTCTGGACAGCAGCTGACTGGAGGTAACTGAAACCATGGAAAGCAATAATACAGATAAAGTGGATATACTGTAAGTAATGCTGCCTCAGTATTAATTTTATTTGACCAAGAGGGCTGTATGGACTTTAAATGACACTATCACCCTAATCCATGCTCTAGATAACAGCCCTTAGAGTCGCAAGAAAATTTAAGTTCCTGGTATGATTTTATCGAAAGTTGTTCTTTTAAGATTTTGTTTTGGGAGTTTATTTATTTTGAGAGAGAGAGCACAAGCAGAGGAGGGGCAGAGAGAGAGGAAGAGAGAGCCAAGCAGGCTCCACACTGTCAGCACAAAGCCCGACATGGGACTTGATCCCATCAACCATGGAATCATGACATAAACTGAACTCAAGAGTCAGATGCTCAACCAACTAAGCCATGCAGGTACCTCCAAAGCCCATCAGATCACTAACGCCCCCTGCCTTCCAGGGTTTTTCCCTTATATGACCCATAGATAAGATCTCGTCAAGATTGCCAAAACCCCACTCTTTTGATTTGGATTTACCAACTTGGCCCTTGTCTGGGAGGCCACAAAGCACTCCATCCACAGATTCTAGTAAAGGTATGTGCCCCAGGTTCTAGGCCTGAGCCTACCTTGACCTTCCAAGGTGGTTCCTCAAGGTATGTTCTGTCTCCTCCAAGACCTCTGAGCAATAAACTTTTCTATTTTAATTTCTCTTGTAATCTTTTATTGAACTATATAGATCACTCTCCATGTAGCACTCTGAACTCCACTTAACAAATGTTTATTTAATAAAATAATAACAATTGGCATCACCACATAGGATGATAAAGTAGGCCTTTAGACACAAATGGCTGACTAACTGACTCTTCCACGTGGGAAGTCCTAGCTGGGAGAGTTCCACTGTTTGCTGGCCTTTGTGTCACTTCACGCTGCTACTTACCACCTTAAGATTTTGCAGAGTGCTGTTGCATCTTCCCATCCTTAGATTCAAGTTCTGAAGGAAACAGCCAGAGTCCTCCTAAGCCTTGGAGCATTGCTCATCAGACATGTTTTTAAGAGCTATAGGTATGTTTCTGCCTGTTAATGCCCCACAGAGGGTAATTCCCCCACTGGATATTAGGTTTCAGGTATATTTCCTGACTCTAAGCACAGATCCAGCTGCTGACTGTTAGGTGAACAAGCTAAGATTTTTACAAATTTCTGTAGTGTTAGTTAAGTTTCAGGACATGAGAGTAGCAATCTCTAACTCAAGGGTATGTGTTATAGGGAGATAAGTGTTATAGGGAGTGCCCTTAGAAGGAGTAGAGAGAGATTCTCCTTCCCTGACTATGTTGTTTGCAGGTTGTACCAGGACCCTGAGTCCTAGCCAGTATGATTGGGCATCGTGGCTCAGGAAGTCATGGCTCCTCACAAAGGCAAGCGCAGCCTAGGTCTTTAATTTTTCTATTGCTGTATACCTTGCTGCTGTCTGCAAGTCATCCCTGGAACCTATGGGGTATTGTCAGTCTTAACCCTGGTGCATGGTGACATAAGATCTAATGACCCATATAAAAATCCTGAGTATCTAGTTTTGAAACTACCGAAAGCTCTGGAAGAAGTTTGCAAGTTCCTCACTAAATACAAAATAGTTGTAGAAGCCTATATACTTCTCAGTGCTGTGGTGTACCAAAATTACAAAGCACCTGTTTTATGCTTTTGGGATCTAGGGTCCAGTGCTAATGATCCTGATACCATTGCATTAGAGGTAGCTGACCATGACCCTCATGACGTTGATTAGGATATCCTGAAGAAAGAAATGACCACCTAAATCTGGCGAGACATGTTCATCACAGATCTTGTTGGTAATAATTCTTAAGGTTAAATCTAGGAGGAGGGGGCCAACATGGTGGAGGAGTAGGGGGACCAATATTCCCCGTGTCTTTCGAACTAAGAAGGATGGAAACCAAAGGACTCTCAACCCTGAGTCTGGGAGGAAAGGTATTACAGTCTACAAGGAATGGAACATGAAACCCAGAAAGCACCTCACAAAGTGTGAGTGTAATCTGGGGCAGATAAAATGAACTGCGGGAGTAGAGAGTGGAGGAGAGGGAGAGCCTCCTTCAGAAAGACAAAGGGAAGAAAAATCTGGGAAAGTGCAGAGTAGGCCACATCTGAATTAGAGAAAAACTGGACGAGAGGGAGAGACCACCATCCAGTCGCTAACTACAGGGCTTTTGAAGAGAAGTTCCGTTGCTAACAGCAGAGCTCTCAACAACTCTCCTCATGCTGGGGCCGGCAACGGAGTCCCAGTCAGCCCGTGTCATGCAGAGGCATGGAGCCTCCTCTGGATTGCTTCTAACCCAGGGACACAATTTATGGCAAAACCAGGCGTAGCAGGCAAAGAGTGTCAAAAACGTGGATGAACGTGGGATGCGACTGCTCGACAAACCACGCTACGCTGGAGTCCTGGGCAGAGCAAGGATGGAAACAAAGGGCGATTTGACTCTGGGATGGGAAGTGATAAACACAGAGTTCAGACTGCTGCCTGGAATAACTCCAGGTCATTTCTTCTTTTTTTTAAATATATGCTCCCCTTTCTCCTTCTTACCGATCCCCACCACTGAGCTGGCCATCCAGGGTATTGGTTGGCTTAAATAGACTTTTAACCCACTCTCTCAAGGAATGTTTACACCTCCTACTGTACTTTCCTATCTCACTCTCTGGAATAACCAGGACACGTAAGTTCATCTGGGCAACATTTATCTTCATTCCTTTTTCCTCACATCCCCGTCCTTATTCTGATTTCTCTCTTTCTGGATTAAGCACTTCAGTCTCTCTACCTGGTCAAAGTTCATTTTCTTCTTCCCCCCACACCTGTCATTACTCTTTCTGTATATGCTCTGCCATCAGCGCAGTGCACACACTGTCTTTAATGTGTAGCTGGTACTTCAGATAACATGCCCTCATGGTGTCATTCTTATTTTTTTTCTGCCGTGACCCACTTGTCTGTATCATTTGTCAGTACGTTAGAGTGTTTTTGTTTTCTGTTTGTCTGTCTGTCTGTTTTCCTTTCCAGGGCGACCTCAGGAAACAATCCAAAACACATCTAGCCAAAATGATGAAACGGAAAAATTCTCAAAAAAAAAAAAATTATGGGAAGTAGTGACAGCCACTCTTGATGAAAACACATATAAACAATATAATAGAACATGAATATAGAATGATGAGCGTGAAACTAATCGCTGGGCTTGTAAAAAGCATAGAAGAAAGCAGGGGGTCCCTCATTGCAGAGATCAAGGACCTTAAAAACGGCCAGAGGAATAAAAAATGCTTTAAATGATGCAGGTGTAAAACAAACTGGAGGTGGCCACAGCGCAGATTGAAGAGACAGTAGAGAGACTAGGTGAATTAGAAGATAAAATGATTTAAAAAAAAAAAAGAGGAAGCAGAGAAAAAGAGAGAGAAAATGATTCAGGAACAGGAAAGGAGAATTCGAAGGCTTAGTGATGCATTCAAATGGGACAATATCGTTATCATAGGAATTCCAGAGGAAGAAGAGAGAAAGAAAGGAGTTGAAGGGGTCTTGAACAAATCATTGATGAGAACTTCCCCATAATGAGGAAGGAAACAGGCATGGAAATCCAAGAGGCAAAGAGAACTCCTTTCAGATATAATTTGAATAGACCTTCTGCAGGACACATCATAGTAAAACTGGCAAAATACAAGGACAGTGAGAATTCTGAAAGCAGCTAGGGAAAAACGGACCTTAAAATACAAAGGTAGACATATAAGGGTTGTAGCAGACTTATCTACAGAAACTTGGCAAGCCAGAAAGGAATGGCAGGATATCTTAAATGTGATGAACAGGAATGATGTGCAACCAAGAATTCTGGATCTGGCCAGCCTGTCTTTCAGAATGGAAAGAAACATAAAGAATTTCCCAAACAAACAAAAACTGAAGAAATTCATCACGAAAAAAGCAGCATTACAAGAGATCCCGAGGGGAACTCTATGAAGGAAAGGTTGCAAAGAACACAAACTACAAACTACCAGAGACATCCTTACAAGCATGAGACCTACAGATAACATAGTGACTCTAAGCCCGTATTTTTCAATATTAACACTGAATGTAAATGTACTCAATGTTCCAATAAAAGATATAGGGTAACAGAATGGATTAAAAAACAAAATCCATCTATTTTCTGTCTTCAAGAGACTCATTTTACTTGAGGACACCTTCAGATTGAAAGTGAGGGGATGGGGAACTATATGCCATGCTACTGGAAGTCTGAAGAAAGCTGTAGTAGCCACACTTACATCAGACAAACTAGACTTTAAGTAAAGGATGTAATAAGAGATGAAGAAGGACATTATATAATAATCACAGAGACTATCCAGCAGGAAGAGCTAAAAATTATAAATATCTACTCGCCGAATTTGTGGGCACCCAAATTTGTAAAACAATTAATTACAAACATAAGCAACCTTATCAATGAAAATATCCTAAATGTAGTGTTCCTTAACACTCCACTCTTAGTATTGGATGATCCACTAAACAGAAAATCACTACAGAAACAATGGCCCTGAACGACACACTGGAACAGATGGGCCTAACTGACACCTTCAGAGTCCTTCATCCAGAAGCAAAGGAATTTACATTCTTATCAACTGCACAGGGTACATTTTCCAAGATAGACCACATTCTGGGCCATAAGGAAAATCTTAATAAATACAAAAGAATTGAGATCATACCATGCACACCTTCAGACCACAATGCTTTGAACTTGAAATCAACCACAGGAATAAGTCTGGAAAATCCCAAAAAAACATGGAGGCTAAAGAACAACCTACTAAAAAACGAATGGGTTAACCAAGCAATCAGAGAAGAAATTTAAAAATACATGAAAACAAATGAAAATGAAAATACAACAATCCAAATGCTTTGGGATGTGGCAAAGGCAGTCCTGAGAGGGAAATATATTGCAATCCAGGCTTATATCAAGAAACCAGAGGGGCACCTGGGTGGCTCAGTTGGCTGAGCGTCCGACTTCGGCTCAGGTCATGATCTCGCGGTCTGTGAGTTCGAGCCCCGCGTCAGGCTCTGAACCTGGAGACTGCTTTGGATTCTGTGTCTCCCTCTCTCTCTGCCCCTCCCCTACTCATACTCTGTCTCTCTCTGTCTCAAAAATAAATAAACATTAAAAAAAAAACTTTAAAAAAATAAAATAAAATAAAAAGAAACCAGAAAAATAGCTAACACAAATTCTAACAGCACGCCTAAAGGAACTAGAAGCAGAACGACTAAGACAACCCAAACCCAGCAGGAAGAGAGAAATAACAAAAATCACAGCAGAAATTAATCACATGGGAACCGAAAAAGTAGTGGAACATATCAAGAAACCAAGAGCTGGTTCTTTGAGAAAATAAACAAAATAGACAAACTTCTAGCCAAGCTTCTCAAAAAGAAAAGAGATAGAAACCAAATAGAGAAAATCACGAACGAAAAGGGAATGATTACAACAAACCCCTCAGAAATAAAAGCAATTGTCAGAGAATACTATGAAAAATAATATGGCGCCAAACTCGACAACCTAGAAGAAATGGACAAATTTCTAAATAGCCACATGCCACCAAAACTCTACCGGGAAGAAATAGGAAAGTGATCAGACCCATAAATAGTGAAGAAATTGAAATAGTTATCAAAAATCTCCCAACAAATAAAAGCCCTGAACCAGATGGCTTCCCTGGGGAATTTTACCAGACATTTAAAACAGAGTTCATTCCTATCCTCCTCAAGCTGTTTCAAAAAATTAAAATGGAAGGAAAACTCCCTGACTCATTTTATGAAGCAAGCATCACTTTGATTCCCAAATCAGATAGAGACCCAGCAAAAAAAGAGAATTACAGGCCAATATCCCTGATGAATATGGATGTAAAAATTCTTAACAAGATACTAGCAAATTGAATCCAACAGCATATAGAAAGAATTATTCACCATGATCAAGTAGGATTCATCCCTGGGTTGCAGGGCTGGTTCAATATTCTCAAATCAATCAATGTGAATACATCACATTAACAAAAGAGACGATAAGAACCATGTGATCCTGTCAATAGATGCATTAAAAGCATTTGACAAATACAGCACCCCTTCCTAATAAAAATCCTTGAGAAAGTTGAGATAGAAGGAACATACTTAAACATCATAAAAGCCACTTATGAAAAACCCACAGCTAGTATCATCCTCAATGGAAAAAAACTGAGAGCTTTCTCCCTGAGATCAGGAACACTATAGGGGTGTCCACTCTTGTAGCTGTTATTTAACAGAGTGTTTGAAGTCCTAGCATCAGCAGACAACAAAACAAAATAAAAGGCATCAAGATTGGCAAGAATGAAGTCGAACTTTCACTCTTTGCAGATGACATGATACTTTACATGGAAAACCCGACAAAATCCTCCAAAAGCCTACTAGAACTGATCCATGAATTTAGCAAAGTTGCAGGATATGAAATCAATGTACAGAAATCGATGGCATTACTTTACACCAACAATGAAGCAATAGAAAGAGAAATAAAGAAGCTAATCCCATTCACAATTGCACCAAAACCCATAAAATATCTAGGAATAAACCTAAACAAAGATATAAAAGATCTCTATGCTGTAAACAATTAAAAACTTATGAAGGAAATTTAGGAAGATGCAAGGAAATTGAAAAACATCTCATTCTCATGGATTGGAAGAATAATTATCATTAAAATGTCAAGACTACCCAAAGCAATCTATGCATTCAATGCAATTCCAATCAAAATTGTACCAGCATTCTTCTCAAAGATAGAGCAACCAATCCTAAAATTTGTATGGAACCACAAAAGACCCGAATAGCCAAAGTAATATTGAAGAATAAAACCAAGGCAGGAGGCATCACAATTCTATATTTTAACCTCTACTACAAAGTGGTAATCATTAAGACTGTATGGCATTGGCACAAAAATAGACACATAGACCAATGGATTAGAATAGAAAACTCAGAAATGGACCCGCAAGTATATGACCAGCTAATCCTTGAAAAAGGGAGACAGAGTATCCAATGGAAAAAAGACAGCCTCTTTAATAAATGGTGCTGGGAGAACGGGACAGCAACATGCAGAAGAATGAAACCAGACCACTTCCTTACACCACTCACAAAAATAAACTCTAAATGGATGAAAGACCTGAATGTGAGACAGGAAACCATCAAAATCCTAGAGGAGAAAGCAGGTAAAAATCTCTTTGACCTAAGCTGCACACATCTCCAAAGGCAAAGGAATTAAAAGAAAAAATGAACCACTGGGACCTCATCAAGATAAAAATCTTCTGCACTGCAAAGGAAACAACCAACAAAAGTAATAGGCAACTGATGGAATGGGAAAAGATAATTGCAAATGACATATCAGATAAAGGACTAACATCTAAAACCTATAAACAAGTTACCAAACTGCACATCCGAAAAACAAATAATCTAGTGAAGAAAAGGGCAGAAGATATGAAAAGACACTTCTCCAAAGAAGACATCCAGATGGCTAACAGACACATGAAACGATGCTCAACGTCACTCATCATCAGGGAAATAAAAGTCAAAACCACACCAAGATACCACTTCACACCGTTCAGAGTGGCAAAAATGAACAAATCAGGAAACTATAGATGCTGGCGGGGATGTGGAGAAACAGGCACCCTCTTGCACTGTTGGTGGGAATGCAAACTGGTGCAGGCACTCTGGAGAACTGTGGGGAGGTTCCTCAAAAAACCCTGGAAATAGAACTACCCTATGACCCACCAATAGCACTGCTAGGAATCTACTCAAGAGATACAGGAGTGCTGATGCGTAGGGGCACGTGTACCCTGATGTTTACAGCAGCACTTTCGACAATGGTCAAATCATGGAAAGAGACTAATTGTCCATCAACTGACGAATAGAAAAAGAAGATGTGGTTATATATACAATAAAATACTATGTGGCAATGAGAAATAATGAAATCTGCCATGTGTGGCAACATGGATGGAACTGGAGGGTATTATGCTGAGTGAAATAAGTCAGGCAGAGAAAGATACCATATGTTTCCACGCATAGGTGGATTTAGAGAGACTTATCAGAAAATCATGGGGGAGGGGAAGAGAGGAAAAGAAAAAAGACACAGAGAGGGAGGGAGACAAAACATAAGAGACTCTTAAATATGGAGAACAAACCGAGGCTTGAGGTGGGTATGGGAGGTGGGAGAGTAGATGATGGGCACTGAGCAGGGCACGGGTTGGGATGAGCACCGGGTGTTGTTGTACAGAAATCAATTTGAAAATATAAAAATTTATATTAAAAAAGGTTAAATCTAGAATTGAAAACTGAAACTTGAAACTTTTGACCTCTTGAGATTCAAAATATTTAAAAATAATTTGTAAAATAGGAAGAAGGTAAAGGGACAGACTGGCTATCAGAGTTTAATACTTCTCTAACACACTACTCACTACCACAGAAATGAGACAACTACCCAGAGGTTCCAAAGACCCCCAAATTATAATATTTCTAAAGAGCCCTAGGATCCAGTGGCTGCTATCAGCAGACATAGGCCTGACCCCTACTCCATCTTAGATAAAGAAGTAAATGTCCATTTGTTCTAAACTATATTCAACTATATTCAGCCTGTGGTCAGTATCCAGACTGCTTTCCCTGAAGTAAGCCTTCCCCATATGCTAGTCAAATGCAAATGCTCTTCTTTGTTGTAACTGTTGCTCTTGGTGTGTAAAGCCTGGGTAATAGGGTTACTAGAAAAACCCTTAGGTCTAGCGCTGTCTCAGGAGATGTGCTAAAAGAAAATTACCCAATGCACTACTGAACTGCAGGATGGTTGAGCGCCAGGTGCTGGCAGACCCTGTTAGAAGAGTTTCAAGTAGCATGACATTAGGCATAGATTCTGACCCAGAACTTATGTCTCTCTATATTAAATGGTACCAGTGAAGTAATGGTTAAGTAACTCACTTCCTCCCCATACCATACCTGAAATGATATCCCAAGAAGAATCACCCTTCCAGTGTAGCCAAATGAGACCCATATAGCTGGCGGGCTTATGCTCTAATGTTCTTTCTGTAGTTCCAATGGGAAAATGCTGCTATTTACAAATTTACCTATAATTAGTTACCAAAGAGCCCAAAATCTATATGCATTATGGATGGAGTCTCCACAATACTTCGTCACAGACATTGCATAGTTTTTTTGCAAGATGCACCCCTGATGATCTGACAGAACTCACTGATATTGGCTCAACTACAAGTAGAGCCCATATTTCTTGTTCCATCCAAACCCATGCCTCTATCAGAATTTAACACCTGACAGCCACTCCTATTCTTCATTGGTCTGCATCTGGGAAATCTACCTTTTCCCAGGCTGTCTGCCTTCCTCAAGCACACCAGCTACTCAGAAATCAGTGTTCCAGCACACGAATTCACCATTGGAGATGACTGCACCCCAGACGGAGAAGACACAACCCAAGAGGAGGAAAAGGGAAACAATGTACCCCAGCCTTGATGGACATCAGGAATTTCTTCAGTGATGACTATCAACGTCAAGACCAAGTTGCCAAAATGCCTCTAGTTGATTGACCTTGAGGATTCTATAGGATCTATTTTTCTAAAACAGCTAAGTACTTGCCTAACAAATGTTTCCTCCGTCAAATGCTTGCAAAACTCTAAGTCCCCTGTCAACTGCCTGGCAACACTAAACATCATTTTACCTTATGGCAAGCCAAACGATATATAGTTGACCCTTGAGCAACATAGGTTTGAGCAACTTATACATGGGTAATTTTTATCAAACTATGCTTACTGATGGAATGTCACTCACTCATTGCTGTACTGTCACTTACTACCTTTAAATAAAATACTGAGACCAGCAGAGCAGAGATACCAGAATTGCCAGAGATGCCTGCTGGGTGATCAGACTACATCTAGTAGCTCTCTCATTCATTTTGCTGGCTGTTCATCCTTCGGAAAATCCTGGATTCAGCAGGAGCAGGACTCTGGCAATATCAGACAAACTAAATCTTAAACTAAAGGTTGTAACAAGAGATGAAGGACATATAATAATAATTTTGGGTTCTATCAATCAAGAAGACATAATAATTATAAATGTCTATGCACTGAACTCGGGAGCACCCAAATAGATAAAACAATCACAAACATAAGCAATCTTATTGGTAAGAATGTGGTAATTGCAGGGGACTTTAATACCCCACTTACAGCAATGGAGAGATCATCTAGACAGAAAATAAAGAAACAATGGCCCTGAATGATACACTGGACCAGGCCGATTTGATAGATATATTCAGAACTTTTCATCCAAAAACAGCAGAATACACATTCTTCTTGAGTGCACAAGGAACATTCTCCAATATATATCACATACGGGGTCACAAAACAACCCTCAATAAATATAAAAGAATTGAGATGATACCATGCACACTTTCAGATCACAATTCTACAAAACTTGAAATCAATCACAGGAAAAGGTCTAGAAAATCCCCCAAAACATGGAGGCTAAGGAACACCCTAATAAAGAACAAATGAGTCAACCAGGCAATTAAAGAAAAAAATTAAAATGTATATGGGAACGAATGAAAATGAACACATAAAAATCCAAGCCCATTTAGATCCAGCAAAGGCAGTCCTAAGAGGAAAATACATTGCAATCCAAGGCTACCTCAACAAACAAGAAAAATCCCGAATACAAAATCTAACAGCACACCTAAAGGAACTAGAAGCAAAACAGCAAAGTAATCCAAAACACAGCAGAAGAGAAATAATAAAGATGAATGAAGAAATAAACAATAAAGTATCCGAAAAAGAAAGAAAGGAAACAGTAGAACAGATAAATTAAAAGTTGATTGTTTGAAGAAATAAAACTGATAAACCCCTAGCTTGGCTTCTCAAGAAGAAAAGAGAGAGGACCCAAATAGATAAAATCATGAATGAAATTGGACTTATCACAACCATCCCCTCAGAAATATAAACAATTATCAGAGACAACTATGAAAAATTATATGCCAAAAAACTGGACAACCTCGAAGAGATGGACAAATTCCTAGAAAACCAAACACTACCAAAATTCAATGGGAAGACATAGAAAATTGGAACAAACCCATAATTAGTGAAGAAATTGAATCAGTTATGAAAAATCTCCCAACAAATAAGAGTCCTGGACCAGACAGCTTCCCTGGGGAATTCTACAGGACATTTAAGAGTTAATACCTATCCTTCTCAAGCTGTTCCAAAAAATAGAAATGGAAGGAAAGCTTTCAGACTAATTCCTTGATTCACAAGCTAGGCAGAGACCCCACAAATAAGGAGAACTAGAGGCCAATATCCCTGATTAACATGGATGCAAAATTCTCAACAAGATACATATAAAAAGAATTATTCGCCATGATCAAGTGTGATTCATTCCTGGGCTGCAGGCCTGGTTCAATATTTGCAAATCAACAATGTGATGCATCACATTAATAAAAGAAAAGATAAGACCCATACGATCCTATCAATAGATGCAGAAGAAGCATTTGAGAAAATACAGCATCCTTTCTTAATAAGAACCCTCAAGGAAGTCGGGATAGAAGGAACATACCAAAACATCTTAAAAGCCATTTATGAAAAGCCAATTGCTAATATCGTCCTCGGTGGGAGGAAACTGAGAGCTTTCCCCCTGAGATCAGAAACACGACAGGAATGTCCACTCTCATCACTGTTGCTTAACATAATGTTAGAAGCCCTAGCCTCAGCAATCAGACAACAAAATGAAATACAAAGCATAAAACTCGGCAAAGAAGAAGTCAAACTCTCTCTTTTGCAGACGACATGATTCTCTACATGGAAAACCTGAAAGACTCCACCAAAAGACTCCATCAGCTAGAACTGATACATGAATTCAGCAAAGTCGCAGGGTACAAAATCAATGTACAGAAATCTGGTGCATTTTTATACACCAACAATGAAGCAACAGAAAGAAACATAAACAAACCAATCACGTTTACAATTGCACCAAGAACCATAAATACCTTTTGTCTTTTCTCCACTCAAAGATTCCCCCTTAGAATTTCTTGAAGGGCTGTTTTAGTGATCACGAACTCTTTTAGTTTTTGTCTGGGAAACTCTTTATCTATCCTTCTAATTTGAATGACAGTCTTGCTGGATAAAGAATTCTTGGCTGCATATTTTTCTGATTCAGCATGTTGAATATATCCTGCCATTCCTTTCTGATCTGCCAAGTTTCTGTGGATAGGTCTGCTTCAAACCTGATCTCTCTTCCTTATAAATTACAGACTTTTTTCCTTGCTGCTTTCATAACTCTGTCCTTGTCTGTGTATTTTGTGATTTTGACTATGATATGACTTAGTGATGCTCAGTTTTTTTGTTGAGTCTAATGGGATGTCTCTGTGCTTCTTTGATTTTGATGTTTGTCTCCTTCCTCAGATTAGGAAAGTTTTCCACTATAATTTCCTCACATAAACCTTCTGCCCCTTTTTCTTTTTCTTTCTTTTTTTTTCATCTTCTGGGACTCCTATGATTCAGATATTATTCCTTTTTAATAAGTCACTGAGTTCTCCAAGTCTTGGACCCTGATTTTGACTTCGTTTCCTTCTTTTTTTATAGTTCATTATTCGCCATAATTTTATCTTCTATATTGCTGATTAACTGCTCTGATTCATTCATCCTTGCCATTGTGGCATCAATTCCATATTGTCTCTTGGTTATAGCACTTTAAATTTTGAGGTTTATTTATTTATTTATTTTTTTTTTATTTTTTATTTTTTTTTTGTTATAATAGTTTATTTTCAAATTGGTTTACATATAACACCCAGTGTTCATCCCAACATGTGCCCTTTTTAATGCCCATCACCCCCTCTCCCCCCTCCCTCATCCCCCTTACCCTCAGTTTTTTCTTAGTCTTTGAGAGTCTCTTATGTTTTATCTCCCTCCCTCTCTGGGTCTTTTTTTTCTTTCCCCTCTTCCCCTCCCCCTGGTTTTTGCTTAGTTTCACAAAGTCCACCTATTCGTGGAAACATATGGTATCTGTCTTTTTCTGACTGACTTATTTCACTTAACATAATACCCTCCAGTTCCATCCATGTTGCTACACATGGCCAGATTTCATTTTTTCTCATTGCCAATTTATAAAGAACTTACCAAACTCCAAACCCGAAAAACAAACAACCCAGTGAAGAAATGGGCGGAAGATATGAATAGACACTTCTCCAAAGGGGACATTCAGATGGCCAACAGACACATGAAACGATGCTCAATGTCACTCATCATCAGGGAAATACAAATCAAAACTACACTGAGATACCACCTCACACCAGTCAGAGTGGCTAAAATGAACAAATCAGGAAACTATAGATGCTGGCGAGGATGTGGAGAAGTAGGCACCCTCCTACACTGTTGGTGGGAATGCAAACTGGTGCAGCCACTCTGGAAAACGGTGTGGAGGTTCCTCAAAAAAATGAAAATAGAGCTACCCTATGACCCAGCAATAGCCCTGCTAGGAATCTACCCAAGAGACACAGGAATGCTGATGCATAGGAGCACGTGTACCCCAATGTTCATAGCAGCACTTTCGACAATAGCCAAATCATGGAAAGAGACCAAGTGCCCATCAACTGACGAATGGATAAAGAAGTTATGGTACTTATATACAATGGACTACTACGTGGCACTTTAAATTTTGATCTGACTAGATTTTATTTCTTTTTTCTCTGCAGAAAAAAGATTCTCTGCTGTCTTCTATGATTTTTTTCAATCCCCAATAGTATTCGTTTTATCAAGGTTCTAAATTCTATTTCAAACATCTTAGTTATATTTGTGTTAATTACATCCCTGGCTGTCATTTCTTCCCATTCTTTCTTTTGGTGTGAATTCTTTCATTTTGTCATTTTGGAGGAAGAAAAAACATTAATAAAATTAAAATTAAAATTAAAAAATTGAAAAAAAATCAATTAAGAAAGCTGAATCCTAGGTGTGTTTCAGTCTGCTCGTTCAAAGAATCTTGATATAACAAAGAAAAAAAGTGAAAGAACAGGAAAAAAAATGTAAGAAAATTTAAAAAATTAAAAAATATATATATAGAATAAAATCGAATAAAATAAAATAATAAAAATGAAATAGAATAAAACATTAAGTTAATATAAAACTAATGTAAAAATATTTTTTTCTCTTTTTGTATCCAGAAAAGAGAAAGAAAAGAAAGAAGTAAAAAAGAAAATAATGTAAGCAAAAACAAGCAAAGAAAAGGAATAAAAAAATGAACCCACAAGCAGAATGAAACCCGGAGGAAGTTACATCATTTTCCCTATTACTGAAACTATGAAGCACTCTATAGTCTGTACGATAAGCAGGTGAAGTGACTTGTGTTGGTCTTCTGGAGAATGTACTTGGAGGGTGCAGCTGGGTGGGACTTTGTGTAACAGCTCCATTCTCCACCAGGTGGTGCTGCTTAGCTTACTGGAGTGGATCAGTATGCATGTGTGTGCAGGGGAGTGGTGGAAATGGCTTTACCCAGCTCCCCAATCTGTTGCACAGGAACTTCAGGCTCTGACTGATGATCAAGCACCCCTCCTTTGTCTCAGGTCTCTGTCCACTCCCTGCCTCTACCCTGTCTGTGTCCAAGCTGTCTGCCTTCCAGTCAGCACATCCTTCCCAGAGTTTTATCTTAGATGGGGTTGTGTTTCAAAACTCCACATTTCAGAAGCCCCTCACAGTTTGGATCCACACCAGCACTCTGTGGGAGGGTCTTGCTGAGCAATGGCTGGGTGCCCTAGAAAATGTCATGTGATCATCGAGTGGCAGAGGTTCATAGATTATGGCAAATCAAAATACACAGATGGCGCCAGGTTTTGCTGCACTCTGAAGTCTTTCTCCCAATATTAGCAAACATGACTGCTCTCTGGGGTCTGCTGGGAACTTTGCCTGTGGGGAGGCCCTATGGCCTGTACCAAATGCACTTCCAATAGGGGAAATGCTTCTTTTGATAAACTACTCAGACCCCTCAGACTGCGTGGCCTGCTTCTGGGGATTAGCTCTACTTACTCACTGAAGCACCACCAGGCACTGTACTCCAAAACTTCACACTCTGTGCTCCACTGTTTATAGAATCCTGGTGGTATTGAAACTGTCTCCTTTCTCCCAGGCAGTGGTTTTGGAGAACATATTTCTTGTTCACTCCCCTGTGAGTGTTTTCATTCTTTCTCTCCAGCAAATTTTGGGGGAATGCTTTTCTTGCAAAATCCCAATGCATCAGACTGCCCCCATTTCTCTTTTTCTCTCTTTCCTCTCTCCATGAAAACAGCTCTGTAAGCTCTATAGATTTTCTATCCCCCAGTTCACCTCTCTGCACCATGAATCTGCCAAGTTCTGTGGCTCAAGTTATACAGATTGTTGCATTAATCCTCAGATCAATTTCCTAGTTGTTCAAAAATTTTTAGTGCTGATTTAGTCGCATTTCAGGGACAAGACAAGCTCAGCATCTCCATGCTGCTCCACCACCTTAACTCCTCCCTACTTGTGTGTCTTATTATAATTAAAAGATGCATCTCAGCAACAACCATCAGAGGATTTTGAAAAAAAAAAAAAAGTTTATTACTCGCAAGTCCTAGGAATTAAATGGCTGTCCTCGGGCTACACAGTATGGTTACATGCAGAGAGAGAGAGAGACAGAGAGAGGAAAAGCATAAGAGAGAGAGATTGATCACTGGAACCTGGGACTCTACTTTTATTGGGGTTAAAGGCTGGGTGCCTAGAATTTAATTGGTTTACACTTTATTCTCAAATTTAGGAGGGGTTAATATGGCAAAAGATTAGAGTAACCCTAAGCTTGTCTTGTCCCTTTAACACAGCTAGATAGTTACCAAATCATTCTTAATGCTCAACAAATCAATAGGAGGCCTGAGAGATCAAAAATTTCAAGTCTATAAGTAGAAGAGTAATAATTTTGGAAGTTAGGAGATGCAAGGAGTTGACTTGGGAAAGATATAACTGGGGGTAAGGCGGTGGGGAGAAATCTCTTGCTTACGGAGGGTATTGCAAAGTACTATAAGCAGCAGAGTGCAAAATCTGAACTTTTAGAAGTCCACTACTGTGGGTAAACAAAAACAAAAATAAATTATTGGGATTTCATCAAAATAAAAAGCTTCTGCACATTTAAGGCAACCCATTGAATGGGAGAAGATATTTGCAAATGACATTTCTTATAAAGGGTTAGTATCCAACATCTGTAGAAAATTTATTAAACTGAACACCCAGAAAATGAATAATTAAAAAATGTGCAGAAGATATGAATAGATGTTTTTTTAAAGAAGACAAGCAGATGGCCAACAAGCACATAAAAGGATGCTCAACATCACTTATCATCAGGGACATACAAATCAAAACTACATTGAGATATCAACTCACACCTCTCAGAATGGCTAAAATCAACAGTACAAGAAACAACAGGTGTTGATGATGATATAGAGAAAGAGGATCCCTCTTGTACTGTTGGCAGGAATGCAAACTGTTGCAGTTACTTTGGAAAACAGTATGGAATTTCTTTAGAATTTTGAAAAATAGAACTACCTTTGATCCAGCAATTGCACTACTAGATATTTACCCAAAGAATGCAAAAATACTAATCCAAAGGGATATGGGACTGCAATGTTTATTGTAGCATTATCTTCAATAGCCAAGTTATGGAAATAACCCAACTGTCCATTAACTGATGAATGGATAAAGAAGTTGTGGTACCCACACACACACACACGCACGCACACACGCACACACACACACACACACTCACACACATATATTACTCAGCCATTAAGAGAGTGAAATTTTGCCATTTGTAATGACATAGATGGAGCTAGTGAGTATAATGCTAAGTAAAATAAGTCATCCAGAGAAAGATAAATACCATATGATTTCACTCATATGTGGAATTTGAGAAAGAAAACAAATGAGCAAAGGCAAAAAAAGAGAGAGGCAAATCAAGAAATAGACTCTTAACTACAGAGAACAAACTGATGTTTAACAGAGAAGGGAGAGCGGAGATGGGTATACAAGTGTACTTGTGATACTGTTTTATGGAAGTGTTGAATTGCTATATTGTACACATGAAACTAATATTACACTGTATGCTAACTAACTGGAATTATTTTAAAAACTAAAAAAAAAAAAATAACAACCCCACTAAGTGGGATTTAGTCCTGGGATGGAAGGATAGTAATATTTGCAAATCAATCAATGGGATACATCACAGAGATAAGAAAAAGGATAAAAAACCATATGATCGTTTCGATAGATGTAAAAAAAGCATTTGACAAAGTATAACATTCATTCATGATAAAAGTCCTGAAAAAAAGAAGTTTAGAGTGAACATATCTCAACATACTGAAGGCTATCTGTGAAAAATGCACAGGAAGAGGAGCCTGAGTGGTTCAGTCGGTTGAGAACTTGACTCTTGATTTTGACTCAAGTCATAATCTCATTGTTCATGAGACAGAGACCTGGGTTGGGCTCTGTGCTGATAGCGTGGAGCCTGTTTGGGATTCTCTCTCTCCCTCTATTTCTGACTCTGCCCTCAAAATAAATAAATATTTTTTAAAAAGAAAGAAAAATGCACAGTAAATATCATACTCAGTGGAGAAAACTGAGAGCTTTCCCCCTAATTTCAGGAACAAGACAAGTATGTTTACCGTCACCACTTTTTTTATTCAACATAGTACTGGAAATTAGCCATAGTAATCAGATAAGAAAAATGAATAAAGGGCATCCAAATTGGTAAGAAAGAAGTAAAACTTTCACTATTTGCAGATGACACGATACACTATGATACACTATATAGAAAACCTGAAAGACTCCAGCAATAAACTCCTAGACTGGATAAATTATCAGTGAAATTACAGGATGCAAAATTAATGTGCAGAAATCTATTGCATTTATATATGCTAATAATAAAGCACCAGAAAAAAATAAAAAAATTTAAAAAACCACCTCTGAATATTCTGTGTCTTTGTTGGTATGTTTCCAGAATGCCTGTTACCCAGCTCAGGAAAACTGCTTGGTTTTCATCCTTTCCATGAGTGATTTCTTCTATCATCATAATTTACAGGATTCATCATTCATTATTTTATTCCTTCTGATGAGCAGGTCATGTAATATCTCATTTTAGTCTGGTCAATATTATCCTCATAATTCCAGTGGGGATCCTGTTCTGGCACCTCATTACCATCTATTTGTTAAATCTGGTGATGAGAGTTGACAGTCACTAGACTATCTGTATAACTTCTACCTTTTCTTACAATGTTTTTCTTCTCATTCTAGGTATATCCAATGAACTAAAAGAACAATAGCATCCTGCCAGGTCAGAAAAAATGTCGGTCCCAGGTTGACCATCCCTAGCTTTATAGGTTTTTTGAGAATCTACCAAATCTGTCTTTAAAGATTCTTAGGTCCCCCATGGAGAAGAAGACATGTATCCTAGCAAATCCTCCATTCTTATCAACTACTTCTCCAAGGGGATAACGACTCTGAGTAGTGGGTGAAGTAAAGGTGGTGGCTAACTTACAGTCTGATTGCAACTTCATCTGAGATAGTTTTGAGACCCTTGGTTCCATCCCCATTGGTCCTCCGAAGTCTTGACTAGGATCAGGGGGAGGTTCTGGAGCAAAGGAGATATAGGAGTCTGAAGAGGAGATTTTGAGCATGCAGGTTGTGGTGGATACTGAAAGAGGGAAGTCTTACATAAGTAAGGCTGATTCAGAATATTTGAAAGCGAAGACAGAAATAGAGTCCACACGGGCATGGCAGTAATTCAACAAATTAAAATCCTGGTATAGTTTCATGAAACCCTGCATGTAAGGAATCTCTAACCTTTCAAGACTGCCTGTAAAATAAGTCCACCTGTAGAATGGTGTTAAAGTTGAGCGATCCACTTAATGCCCATTTCTCCTGGTCAAAGTTTGTTGGGGTAAAGTGGTGTTACAAGAGAAAACTAACTTCTTTTTCTCATCTAGTTTAATAAGGGACCAATTATTCAATATGCAACCGAAGGAAGAGTCTTTGGGGAACCATTGGGTGCTCCCCATTTTCTGTATCATTTATGACCCACTATTAAGGATCTTATTTCCAGGGTGGAGTGCCTGGGTTCAGACATTGGTTAGATTACACTATCATATTTGGTCCCAGGCATTCTGAGCACGAAGATCATGGAGATAAAAGAGAAATGAGTGCTGACAAGGGGAGGGGGTCCCATGATCTGAGACTATGAGCTTGAAGGTGGTTCCAGATGTCCCCAACTTCACTCAGCCCAAGTCCTTCTTACTGCTTAACCCAACTGTTTTTGAACCAAGAAGCAATTAATAAGGTGTTTAACCAAGAAATGCAAGAGGAGATACAGGTGTCTGGGCTTCAGAAGAGAGGGAAGTAGTCATGACTCTGAACAGAACTGCAGAGGGGTCAGTGAGGAGGGGCACCCAGCTCACCACTCTCTGGGATGCTCAAGCCCAGAATCCTGCCATTTCAATCCATCAATCATAGATGTATTCAGGCAGCAGAACAGAACAGGACTCTGTTCTTCGTGAATATGACTCAAGACCAGAGAAGAAGAGAAAAGAGTTTATGGTGATTATCAGGCTTCCAGTCAGTAAATTCTGTGAGGGTTTAATCCACTCCCCTTCTCATTGGTTTTCTATCAGAGTGTGTGTGTGTGACATCAAAGTATGCTTAGTGAGAAGCAAGCTTCTCCCACCTCTGCTGATCAGTCACCAGCCAGAGGGAGCAAGTTTGCACAGGCTGAGAGAAGTAAAGTTGTAGAAGCCCTGTAGTCACCCCACTAGTAGAAAATAAGAAAGAGGGCAAAGAATGCAGAAAATAAGAGAGGTTTAAAGAAGGATGGAAAGAAGGAGAAAAATGAGAACGTGTTGGTAAATGAAAGTAGGGAGCACCAGGATGTTAGAGGCAGTTTTAGCTTATGTGGTGACTCTGAAACAAATGTTCAGTGACTTTGTCATTCGTGAAAAGGGTTGCATTTCGCTCCCCCAGTGATTCCCAGATCCTCTCTAAGAGGGCAGAAAAAGACCCTGAAGTCACTTTATGATCACCAAATATATGTTACTGACTTGGGTCTTTGTGCTCTCCAAACAATAGAAATCGACTGGGGCCAACTGGGAATTCCAGAGAAGACTTTTATTGTGGGCTTATGCCCAAGCACAAGGAAGACAGACAGAGGAAGGGGACCTTCAGGCTGACTCCACAAACAAAGGCTGGGGAAAGTTTTTAAAGAGGTTGTACTCACAAAAATAAATTCTAAATGGATAAAAGATCTGAATGTGAGGCAGGAAACCGTCAAAATCCTAGAGGAGAAAACAGGAAAAAGCCTCTTTGACCTAAGACGCACCAATTTCTTACTCGACACGTCTCCAAAGGCAAGAGAATTAAAAGCAAAGATGAACTATTGGGACCTCATCAAGATAAAAAGCTTCTGCACGGCAAAAGAAACAACCAACAAAACGAATAGGCAACCAACGGAATGGGAAAAGATCATCGCAAATGACATATCGGATAAAGGACTAATATCTAAAATTTATAAAGAACTTACCAAACTCCAAACCCGAAAAACAAACAACCCAGTGAAGAAATGGGCGGAAGATATGAATAGACACTTCTCCAAAGGGGACATTCAGATGGCCAACAGACACATGAAAGATGCTCAATGTCACTCAGCATCAGGGAAATACAAATCAAAACTACACTGAGATACCACCTCACACCAGTCAGAGTGGCTAAAATGAACAAATCAGGAAACTATAGATGCTGGCGAGGATGTGGAGAAGTAGGCACCCTCCTACACTGTTGGTGGGAATGCAAACTGGTGCAGCCACTCTGGAAAACGGTGTGGAGGTTCCTCAAAAAAATGAAAATAGAGCTACCCTATGACCCAGCAATAGCCCTGCTAGGAATCTACCCAAGAGACACAGGAATGCTGATGCATAGGAGCACGTGTACCCCAATGTTCATAGCAGCACTTTCGACAATAGCCAAATCATGGAAAGAGACCAAGTGCCCATCAACTGACGAATGGATAAAGAAGTTATGGTACTTATATACAATGGACTACTACGTGGCAATGAGAAAAAATGAAATCTGGCCATGTGTAGCTAGATGGATGGAACTGGAGGGTATTATGTTAAGTGAAATAAGTCAGTCAGAAAAAGACAGATACCATATGTTTCCACGAATAGGTGGACTTTGTGAAACTAAGCAAAAACCAGGGGGAGGGGAAGAGGGGAAAGAAAAAAAAGACACAGAGAGGGAGGGAGATAAAACATAAGAGACTCTCAAAGACTAAGAAAAAACTGAGGGTAAGGGGGATGAGGGAGGGGGGAGAGGGGGTGATGGGCATTAAAAAGGGCACATGTTGGGATGAACACTGGGTGTTATATGTAAACCAATTTGAAAATAAACTATTATAACAAAAAAAAAAAAAAAAAAAAAAAAAGAGGTTGTGAGGAAAAGAGTGACATCTAAGCACATAGAGGTGGGAAGACAGGCAAAAAGTTTGGTGTGCAGCTATAGTGGACAGATCATTCTTCATCATGCATCACATGTATCATTAGCATATTAAATATCTCTCACGGGTGTGATTTTTAGTATTATAATCAGGCAAAAAGTCAGTGAAAGGTCAGCACTGGGGCCCACCATGGCACAGACTAGTTTGGTCTGGTCCTCAGACATCTTCGTAACTGAGTTCCCTTTTAGTAAGTATCCTCTTTTCTCATTTCTGCAAAGTATGGTACTCAAATGGCATAGGGTTTTAGCTATCAAGGAATGCTGGGGTTCAAAGTTAGAATTTAGGGGACCTAAGTTCAGTTCCCATTCTGTCTTACAGATATGGGCAAACAGTCTAAATGGGGAGTAATTGTAGGCAGGGAGCTGTCTACTTCTGAATGCACATTTTTTCCAGGATAGAGGAATAAGATATAATGCTTCCTTGCATTCAGCAGGAGAAGTACTCACTGTCTGACAGTACTTATGGTACAGTTTAGAGCCAGCAGGCAAGCACCAGGTATTTGAGCAAAAAAAAAAAATAGTTCAATGGGTACATTTAGTACATTTTAGTCAATTATTCCAGGACAGTCTTAGTCCCCACTGGGGATTTTCACCAAAGTCACTATTGG
Source organism: Paguma larvata (assembly GCA_030068075.1). Taxonomy (NCBI): domain Eukaryota; kingdom Metazoa; phylum Chordata; class Mammalia; order Carnivora; family Viverridae; genus Paguma; species Paguma larvata. The sequence continues at coordinate 119,754,457 of CM057827.1, read as the reverse complement.
TGAAAATTAATAAAGAGAAACTTCACTAAAATTGAGTAGAGTGGCCAGTGGGGATAATCTCATGACATATTACTGCTTATCAGTCCTTTGAAGACCTAACAAGAAGTCTATAATTTTCTAGATGAAAACTTTTCTCTTTGCTCAGCAACAACCCAGTCAATGAGAAGCCAATACAATTTGAACTCCCAGTTTATTCTTACGGACTTTTGTTTATAACAGCCCTTTCAATTCTCTCCTTTCCTCTATAAAAGAGCATGCCTTTCCTTATTATCTCCAGGCTTGCCTTTCCTTTTGTTGTAGCTTCCATGTCCTGAATTGCAACTATCTGCTAATCTTGAATAAACCCATCATTGCTGGTAAAATGAATGGCACCTTTATTTTTAAGGTTAACATGATCTAGTGACAGGGAAGTGGGATCAAGAGGAGACACCAAATAACTCTAAGGCTGATACCTGAACCAACAGGTGCTGGTACCCAAATAGCCCATTGAACAAATTGCGTTCTTGCGGCTCTGGAATTTAAGATAGGGATCTCCTGGATTTTGATCTCCAGTCCCTTTGTCTTATGAACTTTCTAAATTTTATTTGGAATTTGTTTTAAGCGATTGTCCCTTCTGAGAGTACTCATTTGGCCTTTAGTCTGACTCCTTTCGGAACTAGACTGTTCCTATTGGAACTTTGCCTGTTGGTTGGGTTGACCTTGGTCCAATTCCTTTCGGAAATGGATTGTTCTTGTTGAAACTCTGCTGTTAAAATTTTTTGTTTTTGTTCTAGAGAGAAAATTCTAAGAAATGGGCTCCTGGTCATCAAAATGCTTGAGGGTGCCATCACGTTCTAGGACTCTGGCTAGTCTTATGTTTTAAAACAGTGGTCCTCCTTATTCACATTTTTAATAAAATGGAATGACTACCAAAAGTAGAAAAAAGTTACCTGCAGAGGTTGATCAAGATGGTGGAAAAGAAGTAATACCCGCTGCTGGTCTCTGGCGACTCAATCTGAGAGGGACTGAGACCGAGAAACTCTCAATCGCAGGGATCTGCAGGAAAAGGAGTTGGAAGCTACAGGAAAGAGAACGCAAAAACCAGAGCATCTGGGGACACTGAGTGAGTGCAATCTGGGAGAAAGAAAGAGAGCCGCGGAGGTGTGGACTGCGGGGAGTGGGCCCGGGGCCCTGGGCACCTTCCTCCGAAAACACAAGGGGAAGAGAAAGAGCAGCAGGGAAAGTACCTTGAACCCGGGCGGAGAGGGAGGTTATCATCCAGTCCCTATCTGCAAGGCTTTTTTGAGAGAGGGACGTTGCTCACCACAGAGCTGGTGGAGCTCTCATCACTCCGGAGCCAGTGATGCTGTCCAGCCCCTGACACGGAGAGGCCGCGCCCATTGCTGGATCCGTGCTGAGTCAGAGGCATAATTTGGGTGGGGAAGGCTGAGCGTGCAGGGTCTCACGACCACCCAGCGGGTCGTCCTGCCCCTGCACCCTGACGAAGTCGAGGACAGACACAGAGGAGGGTTCGGAGACTCTAGGTCCGTAAAGAGAGGCTACGGGGACGCCATTGTGGTCACAGCGGTGCTGAGTCAGAGACTCAATTTACATAAGGCGTGGTGGTCAGAGTAAGTTAAAGGAACTCAGATGAGCTTGGGCCGCATGACCGTCCAGCAATTTGAACTGTGCTGGTAATCTGAATGGAGTTGAGGACGGAAACTGAGGAGTGATCTGAGACTGTGGGTCCGTGAAGAGTGATCTGAGACAGTCGGGCCGGGAGGGTGCCATTGTGGTTGAGCATTCCCACAAAGCCAAACCCTAGGACTCCACCGCCAGCGGTGGAGGTGAGACCCACCTACACCATGCAACACCCCTCCTTATATGGGAGATGCCCTTCTGCAGGAGTGGTAGCCGCGGAGACACAACTACTGCAGCATTGCCAGGATTAACTCTAGGTCAATTCTTCAGTTTTAGATGTATTCTTCCTCTTCTTCTTCCTAACTCTCCCCACCTCTAAACCTGTCACCAAGGGGTTTTGGCTTGCTTAAACAGACATTTAACCCACTCCCTCAATGCATGTTCTACACCTCCCTCTTTAATTTCCTATCTCTCTCTATGGAACAGTCAGACCACATAGTGCATCTGGGCAACATCTAACTTCATTTCTCTTTCCTCGCATCCTTCCTTATTCTGATTTCTCTCCTGCTGGATCAAGTCTTCTAATCTCTCTACCTTTGAAAGTCTTCAAAGTTCAATTTCTTCTTCTGCCCACACCTGTCACTACTCTATGTATGCTCTGCCATCAGCAGAGCGCACACCCCATCATTATCGTGTAGCTGGTACATCAGGTTGCATGCCTCCAGAGTGTCATTTGTTAATCTTTTTTATGTTGTGATTTGTTTGTCTGTTTTATTGGTCAGTTGGGTTGTGAGTTTGTGCTTCCTGTTTGTCGGTCTGACCCTTTTCCTTTCCAGGGAGAAATAGGAAATAAACCAATACACACATTGCCAAAATGACCAAACGGAAGAACTCCCCTCAGAAGACTGTACAGGAAATAGTGACAGCACAAGAAATGATGAAAGTAGACATGAGCAACTTAACAGAACAAGAATACAGAATGATAAACATAAAAATACTCGCAGGGCTTGAAAAAAGCATAGAAGAAACCAGGGGGAACCTAGAGGCAGAGATCAAAGTCCTAAAAAACGATCTACAGGAATTAAAAAATGCTTTAAATGAGGGGCAAAACAAATTGGAGGCGGCCATAGTGCGGATTGCAGAGGCAGAAGAGAGAATAGGGAAATTAGAAGATAAAATTACAGAAAAGAAGGAAGCAGAGAAAAAGAGAGAGAAACTGATTCAGGAACAGGAAAGGAGAATTCGAGAGCTGAGCGATGCAATCAAACGGAATAACATCAGTATTATAGGAATTCCAGAGGAAGAAGAGAGAGAGAAAGGAATCGAAGGGGTACTTGAACAAATCATCAATGAGAACTTCCCCAACATGAAGAAGGAAATGGGCTTTGAAGTCCAAGAGGCACAGAGAACTCCCTCAGACGTAACCCGAATAGGCCCTCAGCAAGACACATCATAGTGAAGCTGGGAAAATACAGAGATAAAGAGAGAATCCTGAAAGCAGCTAGGGATAAACCGGCCTTGACTTACAAAGGCAGACACATTAGGGTAGTAGCGGATTTATCCACAGAAACTTGCAAGGCAGAAAGGAATGGCAGGAAATCTTCAATGTGATGAACAGGAAGGACATGCAGCCAAGAATCCTTTATCCAGCCAGCCTGTTATAGAAAATGGATGGAGAGATAAAGGTCTTCCAAAAAAAAAACAAACAAACAAACAAAAAAAAAACTGAAGGAATATATCACAAATAAACCAATCTTACAAGAGATCCTGAGGGGGATTCTATGAAGGAAAGGTTGCAAGGAACACAGAGCACCAGAGACATCCTTACAAACATGAAACCTACAGACAACACCTTGACTGTAAACCCACATTTTTCAATGTTAACACTGAATGTAAACGGACTAAACGCTACAATTAAAAGACACATGGTAACGGAATGGATTAGAAAACAAGACCCATCTATCTGCTGTCTTCAAGAGACCCATTTTAAACCTTAGGACACCTTCAGACTGAAAGTGAGGGGATGGAGAACTATCTACCATGCTACAGGAACTCAGAAGAAAGCTGGAGTAGCCACACTTATATTGGATAAACTGGACTTTAAAGTAAAATATGTAATAAGAGATGAAGAAGGGCATTATATAATAATCACAGGGACTATCCAGCAGGAAGAACTAACAATTATAAATATCTGCACACCGAATTCTGGGGCACCCAAATTTGTCAAGCAACTAATTACAAACGTAAGCTATCTTATTGATAAAAATGTGCTAGTTGCAGGAGACCTTAATACCCCACTCACAGCGCTGGATAGATCCACTAAACAGAGAATCAGCATGGAAACAATGAACCTGAACAACACGTTGGATCAGATGGGCCTGACAGATACCTTCAGGGCCCTTCATCCAGAAGCAAAGGAATTTACATTCTTCTCAAATGCACATGGTACATTTTCCAAGATAGACTACATTTTGGGGTACAAGGAAGTGCTGAATAAGTATAAAAAAATTGAGATCATACCATGCACAATTTCAGACCACAATGCTTTGAAACTTTAAATCAACCACAGGAAAAAGTCTGGGAAGCCCCCACAAACATGGAGGCTAAAGAACAATCTACTAAAAGACGAATGGGTCAACCAGCAATCAGAGAAGAAATTCAAAAATACATGGAAACAAATGAAAATGAAAATACGACGATCCAAACACTCTGGGATGTGGCAAAGGCAGTCCTGAGAGGGAAATATATTGCAATCCAGGCCCATCTCAAGAAGCAAGAAAAATTCCTAACACAAATTCTAACAGCACGCCTAAAGGAACTAGAAGCAGAGCAGCTAAGATAGCCCAAACCTAGCAGAAAGAGAGAAATAACAAAGATGAGGGCACAAATTAATCATATGGAAACAGAAAAAGTAGTGGAACAGATCAATGAAACCAAGAGCTGGTTCTTTGAAAAAATAAACAAAATTGATAAACCCTAGCCAGGCTCCTCAAAAAGAAAAGAGAGAGAAACCAAATCAATAAAATCATGAACGAAAATGGAGTGATTACCACCAATCCCTCAGAAATACAAGCAATCATCAGAGAATATTATGAAAAACTCTATGCCGTCAAATTGAACAACCTGGAAGAAATGGACAAATTCATAAACAGCCACATGCTACCAAAACTCAAAAGGGAAGAAATAGAAAACTTGAACAGACCCATTACTAGTGAAGAAATTGAATCAGTTATCAAAAATCTCCCAGCAAATAAAAGTCCAGGGCCAGATGGCTTCCCTGCGGAATTTTACCAGACATTTAAAACAGAGTTAATACCCATCCTCCTCAAGCTGTTCCAAAAAATTGAGACGGAAAGAAAACTCCCGGACTCATTCTATGAAGCCAGCATCACTTTGATTCCCAAACCAGATAGAGACCCAACAAAAAAAGAGAGCTACAGGACGATATCCTTGATGAACATGGATGCAAAAATTCTTAACAAGATATTAGCAACTAGAATCCAACACCATATAAAAAGAATTATCCACCACGAGCAAGTAGGATTCATCCCTGGGTTGCAGGAATGGTTCAACATTCGTAAATCAATCAACGTGATACATCACATCAACAAAAGAAAAGATAAGAACCATATGATCCTGTCGATTGATGCAGAAAAAGCATTTGACAAAATACAGCATCCCTTCTTAATAAAAACTCTCGAGAAACTCGGGATAGAAGGAACATACTTAGACATCATAAAAGCCATTTATGAAAATCCCACAGCTAATATCATCCTCAATGGGGAAAAACTGAGAGCCTTCCCCCTGAGATCAGGAACACGACAGGGATGTCCACTCTCACCACTGCTATTTAACATAGTGTTGGAAGTCCTAGCGTCAGCAATCAGACAGGAAAGCAAAATAAAAGGCATCAGGATAGGCAAGGATGAAGTCAAACTGTCACATTTTGCAGACGACATGATACTTTACATGGAAAACCCAAAAGAATGCACCGAAAGCCTACTAGAACTGATCCATGAATTTGGCAAAGTTGCAGGATACAAAATCAACGTACAGAAATCAGTTGCTTTCCTTTACACCAACAATGAAGCAATAGAAAGAGAAATAAAGAAGCGAATCCCATTCACAATTGCACCAAAAACCATCAAATACTTAGGAATAAACCTAAGCAAAGATGTAAAAGACCTCTTCGCTGAAAACTATAAAAAACTATGAAGGAAATTGAGGAAGACACAAGGAATTGGAAAAACATCCCATGCTCATGGATCGAAAGAATAAATATCGTTAAAATGGCAATACTACCTAAAGCAATCTACACATTCAATGCAATCCCAATCAAAATTGCACCAGCATACTTCTCAAAGCTAGAGCAAACAATCCTAAAATTTGTATGGAACCACAAAAGACCCCGAATAGCCAAAGTAATTCTGAAGAATAAAACCAAAGCGGGAGGCATCACAATCCCAGATTTTAACCTCTACTACAAAGTGGTAGTCATCAAAACAGCATGGTATTGGCACAAGAACAGACATATAGACCAATGGAATAGAATAGAGAACCCAGAGATGGACCCACAAGCATATGGCCATCTAATCTTTGACAAAGCAGGAAAGAGTATCCAATGGAAAAAAGACAGCCTCTTTAACAAATGGTGCTGGGAGAACTTGACAGCAACATGCAGAAGAATGAAACTAGACCACTTCCTTACACCACTCACAAAAATAAACTCTAAATGGATGAAGGATCTGAATGTGAGACAGGAAACCATCAAAATCCTAGAGGAGAAAGCAGGAATAAACCTCTTTGACCTGAGCCTGCAGCAATTTTCTATGCTGACTCATCTCCAAAGGCGAGGGAATTGAAAGGAAAAATGAACTATTGGGACCTCATCAAGATAAAAAGCTTCTGCACGGCAAAGGAAACAACCAACAAAACTAATAGACAACCGACGGAATGGGAAAGGATAATCGCAAATGACATATCAGATAAAGGCTAGTATCTAAAATCTATAAAGAACTTACCAAACTCCACACCCGAAACACAAATAATCCAGTGAAAAAGTGGGCGGGAGATATGAATAGGCACTTCTCCAAAGAGGACATTCAGATTGCCAACAGACACATGAAACGATGCTCAAAGTCACTCATCATCAGGGAAACACAAATCAAAAGCACACTGAGATACCACCTTACACCGGTTCGAGTGGCTAAAATGAATAAATCAGGAAACTATAGATGCTGACGGGGATGTGGAGAAGCAGGCACCCTCCTACACTCTTGGTGGGAATGCAAACTGGTGCAGCCACTCTGGAAAATTGTGTGGAGTTTCCTCAAAAAAATGAAAATAGAGCTACCCTATGACCCAGCAATAGCACTGCTAGGAATCTACCCAAGAGACACAGGAATGCTGATGCATAGGGGCACGTGTACCCCAATGTTCATAGCAGCACTTTCGACAATAGCCAAATCATGGAAGCAGACCAAGTGCCCATCAACTGACGAATGGATAAAGAAGTTGTGGCACATATATAAAATGGATTACTACATGGCAATGAGAAAAATGAAATCTGGCCATGTGTAGCAACATGGATGGAACTGGAGGGTATTATGTTAAGTGAAATATGTCAGTCAGAAAAAGACAGATACCATATGTTTCCACGAAGAGGTGGACTTTGTGAGACTAAGCAAAAACCAGGGGGAGGGGAAGAGGGGAAAGGAAAAAAAGACACAGAGAGGGAGGGAGATAAAACATAAGAGACTCAAAGACTAAGAATAATCTGAGGGTGAGGGAGGGGAGGGAGGTGAGGGAGTGGGGAGAGGGGGTGACGGACATTAAAGAGGGCACGTGTTGGGATGAACACGGTGTTATATGTAAACCAATTTGAAAATAAACTATTATAAAATAAAATAAAAAAGGTAATTTAGAATCTCGCTAGCCATTATGGAGGACTTGGAATCTCTCCAAACTTGTTTTCTCAAAATTAAATTAAAAGGCCTCAGCTCTCCCCATTTTTAAAACCCTGAATGGGAGTCCTATTTAATTTGTACCTTGAGGTTTCCAAATGATTTTAGAATTATTTTTTAATGTTTATTTATTTTTGAGAGAGGTAGAGAGGGGCAGAAAGAGAGGGACACATAATCTGAAGCAGGCTTCACACTATGTACTGTCAGCAAAGAGCCCAATGTGGGGCACGAGCTCACAAACTGCAAGGTCATGACTTGAGCCAAAGTTGGATCCTTAATCGACTGATTCAATAGGTGCCCTAAATGTTTTTAGGATTTTAAATTTGCATTTTTTCCAAAATACTATTTCTAAAATAACTTAGGCAAAAAAAATTTTGAAAGAAGTAAACATGGTTTTTGAGCTCCACACTCCACATTTTCTTGGTCTCAACCATGTTGCGCTCAAGTCCTACCTCTGGTGCCATTTCTATATATTTCCGTTGTACCATCCCCATGTCCTTTATATACCCTACTCCTTAATTATAATCCTTTTCCTGAATTTCTCTTTTCCTTTGAAGGAACTCCCCTGAAATTATTAAAACCTGCACATTTAAAGTTAAGTTTTCTGAAGATCTAAAAAAAATTTTTTTGTCTTATTTTCTCTGGACTAAGACCAAAAGGTGAGCTATAGTTAAAGAGTTTTTTAAAGTAACTGGAACCCCCATAGATTTGCTGAAGCATTTAACATAGTCAAATTCACCAACCTGGTTTTTCAGGTTTATATCAATTATTCCACATGCTTTCTGGTGAAGTCCAGGACAAATATTGAGTGAAACTAGCCCAATGGTAACATCCTAAAAATGATTTAGAAAAACTAACCCATAAAGTTTGGCAAGATACCAGAATACTCTTGAAAGTCTCTATTGAGTGATTATGTAGTTTTTCTTAAGCCTATTAATTGAAAAAATCATGCTCTCTCACAGAAGCCTCATAAATCTATTCATAACTATTATAAGGTACAATAAATTGTCTTTAAAGAAAATTCTGGTCTTCCATTAAAGTTTTAATTCACCAGGTAGCATTCAACTCTGTTAAAGGTCTGATAAGAATCTTTATCTTTTAGGTTAAAGGACCAGGATGGAATGGGAAACCATGTCCAGTCCAGATTTTGTGAAATTGACAAACTGGCTTTCCTGCACTCTAGATGAGTCACCTAGAAGAAAGACTTCTACAATTCTTTATTTTCAACTCTGGAAAATAAAGGGGCCAAAAGAAATCAAGTATCTCACTGTTTTTGATATTATTGCGAAGAGCCAGGATATTATGGGGGAAACAAAACAAGACAAAACAAAAAAATTCTTGCACTGTTAGTGGAAATGCAAACTGGTGCAGCCGCTCTGGAAAACAGTGTGGAGGTTCCTCAAAAAAAAAAAAAAAAAAATTGGAGCTCCTGGGTGGCTCAGTCAGTTAAGTGTCCGACTTCAGCTCAGGTCATGATCTCACAGTCTGTGAGTTCGAGCCCCGCGTTGGGCTCTGTGCTGATGTCTCAGAGCCTGGAGCCTGCTTTGGATTCTGTGTCTCCCTCTCTCTCTGTCCCTCCCCTGCTCACACTCTGTCTCTATGTCTCTCAAAAATAAATAAACATTAAAAAAATTTTTAATAAAAAAATAAATAAAATAAAATAAAAATGAAAAAAAAAAAAATAGAACTACCCTACGACCCAGCAATAGAACTAATAAGAATATACCCAAGGGATGCAAGAGTGCTGATTCATAGGGGCACATGTACTCCAATGTTTATAGCAGCACCTTCAACAATAGCCAAATTATGGAAAGAGCCTAAATGCCATCAACTGAAGAATGGATAAAGAAGATGTGGTTTATGTATACAGAGGAATACAACTTGGCAATGAGAAAGAATGAAATCATGCCATTTGGAGCAATGTGGATGGAACTGGAAGGTTTTATGCTGAGTGAAGTAAGTGTGTCAGAGAAGGACAGATGTCATATATTTTCACTCATATGTGGATCTTGAAAAACTAAACAGAAGACTGTGGGGGAAGAAAAGGGGGAAAATAGTTACAAACAGAGAGGGAGGGAGGCACACCATAAGAGACTCTTAAAAGGGGAAAATGGGTGATGGGCATTGAGGATGGCACTTATTGGAATGAGCACTGGGTGTGTATGTAAGCAATGAGCCACATGAATCTACCCTAAAAATCAAGAGCACACTTTACACACTGTATGTTAGCCAATTTGACCATAAATTATTAAAAAATCATACTTAAATGGTTTTTCCCTATGAATTTTCATGTTCAGTTATGTGAGATTAGCATAAATAAAATTTCTCAATGATTATTAAAAAAAGAAAAAAAATACTAGTAAATTAAGAATTCAGATGCTTTGGTCCTTTAGCCAGTCTCTCCAACGTCCACCTAATTCCTTGTGATGGGGCTCTGAGGAAATACCAGGGTTCTTTCCAATACTTTCCTAATCAGCACAAAGAAACCACTCTCCAAATTGGGAATAAATATCTCCTTATTGACATGGGAGATATGCTCCTTGGTGTTCTACTCCACTGCTATAAAGCAGCCCCTGCCACAGATACTAAAACAGTGTCCATGTCTCTGAACCTATCCCCCCTTTTGATTTTGGCCCTTTGAGAGCTAGCAACTCCTTTTTCCTTAATTTTCACACCCTTATTCATTTATTAAGCTGAAATTTTTAGAAAAGCATCATATTGGAATTTCTTGCAAGAGGGAGACATATTTCTAGAGTTTTTACAGTAGTAATGAAAATAGCCAACCAGTTAAATTAAATGGCCCTCGAACATCTTTTATTTGTTTCATCTCTGACAGTACCATCGCTGAGTCTGGGGACACTGATTATTTGACCCTATAGGATAAGTTACTACTCTCTTTAGGGGTGAAACTTTTAACTGATATTGGTAGAATCTACACTGCACCTCTCATAAAGATTCAAATAGATCTTTCAAAACTTCTCCCCAGAATTAATCAATATCCTGTAAAGAAGACTTTCAAGGCATCAAGTACATAATAGAAAATTACAAGGCTCAAGGCTGCATTATCCTCTGCACTAGTCCCTGTAATACCTGTATTTTGCCTGTGAGAGAACCCAATTGCTGAAAATGGAAATATTTCCAGGACCTCTGTGGAATAAATAACAGTTATTATAATTGGCAATCTCTTGTTCCTAATATCCATCATATACTGACATCCATTTCCAATGAAAGCAACTTTTTTACTGTAATTGATCTTTGCATTGCATTTTTCAGTTTTACAGTTGATAAGCAAGACAGTATCTTTTTTGCTTTTAGTTGGAAAGAACAGAATACATTGTGAACATTAATGTCCCAAAGTTTCATCGAGATTACTTCTTATTTTTCACAAACATTAAAAGCTAATTTGAATACTATAAAAATTTCAATGGGCTCCACTTTGTTATAATACATAGATTGTATGTTCTCTGCTTCTCTTCTCAAATCTCTTCACAGGAAGATAACATCTACCTGTTGCAACCTTTGACCCTAAAGGAACTTAAAGTCTCCAAAAAAAACTGCAGTTTGCTCTAACTGCAGTTAAAGCAATACTTAGGACATCTGATCTCAGAATAAAAAATACATATTTAGATCCAAACAAAATACCTCGTAACTGCTTACTGTTGACAGATCACTTTTTTGACTTCCCAAGACAATCCACATGAAGTTCCTATAATCTATGGTGATTTTTCATGGATTGATGATGATTCTTTTTTAAAGGATGACAATGGTAAGTAAGTACTACATTGGGCAAGCCATTGCAATTCCTTATGATGTCATCAAAGCATCATTTTATGCATGTGGCTGATGCACAGCGGGCTGAATCATAGCCCTCAATTGACATTTAGGCATTTGTAACTTAGCCATGGATAACACTACAAAAATTTATACCAATAGTCAGTATGCCTTTAGGGTAGCTCATAAATTCATAGTGTTGTAAAAACAATACAGTTTCCTTACTCCAATGAAAATAACATTAAAAATGGCTTCAGTGTCCAAAATGCATTAGATGGCATGCATTCGCTGACAGGTCTCACTATTATGAATTTTCCTGAACATTCCAGACTCAACTCTCCGGAGGCCAAAGGAAAACATCTCATTGATATTTCTACCAAAACCCCTGCTGTCAAGAAAGCCAGTAGCCAAACTGTAACTAAACAAATGTGAGTTCACTTCTCGGTGAGTTACAGATAGAGACTACACCAAGTGGAGTTGTCATACAAAGGAAAATTGATTTGCACCAAAAAGGAAATCACGGAAAGTAACTTCCAAAACTGTGACTCCTCAAGCAGGATTGAGTGAGTTTCTTTTACTTAGGATTAGGATAAATATGCAGAAAGGTGAGTTTTATCATCATATGTAGAGGTGGGCACAAAGTTGTGCGTTTATCTTAAGGAAACACGCATATACATACATTACATGCTATGTTATTGAGGTTTGTGCTTTTCTCTGGGCAGAGATTTTGATATTTTTATTGAGGTAGAGTGCCGAGGTCTGCCCTGAGAGGAGGCCAGCTCCTACTTCAGGGCTTCTGGCTGGTTCAGGGTTTCACCAGCATGAGGGCTGGCCTAGGTGCGAGAGATGACGCAGAGTCAGTCTCTTGGAGTCAGCCTCGTATCAGGACTGGTCCAGGGCTCCCTATGTAAGGGCTGAGACAAAAAACATAAAGACACGACAAACAACATGGAGACAACCTCTTATCTGGACTGCTCAAAGTTTATTTTTTCTTCAGGGTTTTTATGAGTTTTTCTCTAAACACACAAGTATTCATCTTGTAAAGATTGGCAGGATGAAATCATTCTAATTTCTCAAGATTCTTAGTAAAATAAAGAATACTTGTTTCTTAAGCTTCCTAGTAAAAATAGAAACTGATTAAAACAGCCTTTACATCCCATAAAACTTCAAAGAACGCTTGTTTCTCAAGGTTACATAAAATGTTTAAACAATCAGTATATGAGGGTAAAAAAAAAGCACACCTGCATTCAAGCATAACTAATGGATACATTCTGGTGAATACATGGGTTGAAAGGATAAGAACAAGGTATACAGATATCAATTAAAGACTTTAGCTACAGTTGAAAGATTGTGTGAAAAACATGTTTTTCTCTAAAGTTACTCTCTAAGACTATTTATTATTTACTGACCATTAATAATGTCTTAACCTGAAAACTACAGCAATTACCGCATTCCTGAGGGTTGGGCTGCACTCTTGGGTTTAACAGAACAATTAGAGATGAATTTTATTCTTGAATTATTTCTATATTACCTGAGGCAAACTAAAGCCTCCGATGTTCTTATTATTTTCATGATGATCAACATTATACCTCTCTATATTCTAAACCTATTAAGAGGAATAAAACCAGCAGCATTAATTGGCTAGCAGAGAGGATGCCATAAGACCCTCTTTTACTTCATCCTGCAGCTGCTGCTAGCAGGGACTTTTCTTCAATATTATCATCACTCTGAGTGCAGAGATTCTTACAGACCCAATGTACTTATCGTAGGCCTGGCGTGAATTTACCTCCTGATGGCCCTTTTGCGGCTGTGCCTGTCTTAGGTTGTCCCTCCTCTGAGGAATCTTACCTGTCATTGGCTAACCAGCCATCCTCTTAGGGCCAAAAAAGTGAGGAGATCAAAAGCCATAACTTTTATGGCCTCAGGCCTAATACTTGCCTTAGAATACCTCCGCCCGCTGGGGGTCCAGGCTCCAGGCAACCTGGGCCTTGGGCCTTACTTCTTTACCCTGGGCATCGCCACCAGGGCCATGGCCTTTTGGTCCCCTGCAGTAGAGGTTAACTGTTGGTCACTCCATGGTCCATCTGTTCAGAAAGTCAAGCTCAAATTGGTCTAGGCTGGTTGGAGCTCTTCTTGTTGCTTACTTCTAAAAGATAAGGCCAAACACTACTGTGTAGAAGAATAGGGTTCAGTGGAGGTCTTGTTGGTAACAAAATCCCTCCCCCTAGTTTTATTTTGCTCCTCATTATTGAGGGGCATCAGGTGAAAATCCGTTGTCTGTAGCTACTGCCTGCTGGACATGGATATAGTCATAAGATTAATAGAAGAGCAGAATTTTTCCTCAGCTAGTTTAGATACGTTTGTGAGTCACCAGGTTTAACCCCAACCTGTTCATACTTTTTTGCTACTACCATTTGTAACTTTATGGCCTCTGTGCACTATGAAAAATTGTACCAAACAGTTAAGTATTCAAGGTCCAAACAGTAATAAAAGTAGTAAGATTAGTAGTGGCCCCAGAAAGGGGAGAAACCATGTAATAATACTGGATAGTGCTGTTTTGATAGCCTGCAAAACCTCATCAGGGAATTCTCTCTTTTGGTTAAAAGTATATTGCCAAGTTTCTTTGTCAAGAATATTTTTATATATTTATTGATACTTTTTTTGAAGTATTAATGTAGGTATAGCATGAGGTATTTGCTACGGTACCGACCCTCCTCCATCTGCTAATAAGTAGTCTATGGTGAATACATTGTCGAACATGTATTGGCTAAAGAATCCAGGGAAATTTGTAAGTATTTGAGGGCGTTGCCTGTATTTTTAGCTAATGTTCCTAGTGTATTAGATTTCTTAGAGTAACTTTATGATATATGAAACCTCCCCAAGTAGTGGTTAATCCAACAGTCAATCCAATGCCAGTCAGGATCAGATGCAGGGCATTTTTCCCCCAATGAAAATATTCGTATGATTACATATGTTAATTCCCCTGGGATTCATTAGGCCCAAAGTACATTGTCCAAGAAACTGGACATTATCAATGCACACATGAATAAGAAGTGTGAACATAAAATTTCCAGCTGGAGAAGAGTACATTGGGAGTTAACGATGGGGTGATCCACAAATGAATACCCTTGAGTGTGTGCAGAATCTGCAGGACTGTATTGAGTCAAGCCAGTTAAGAAATTTGAGGCCCCAGATCGGGGTGTCCCTGCATTTAGAAGACAAAGGTCCATTCCATGTGACTGCATGATTTATTTTTTCCCAAGTCATCACTTTAAATGCCTTGGGTGGTAAATAGAGAAGTTCCCCAAATCTCCAAATTCTGTCCATGCCCTACACTGATATTTCCACAGTAGTACTATCATATTCCTTCTCTGGATACCAATAAGTCTAATTTGGAAAGTAATTATCATAAACATTAAAGGGAACTATACAAAATAGGTCTTATTGACTACCATTACCTGTCTCAGAAGTGCATTTATAATGTGGTTTTTGCATTGAGATGCAATTTACGAATCATATTATTTTCCATTTGGTATCATTGATAATAGAAATAAGATTTACATGGTGAATTTCTCTGTGGCTATGGAAGGATAAATTTCAAATGATTTAGGGGAATGCAGAACAAATTTTGTGTCAAGGTCATTCTGTATTGAATGAAATATAGGCCTTCCAGTTTTGTTTGCAAATCCAACAGTTCTTTAGGTAGTCTCCCTTTGCTATGATCTTACTTATATTTACTAGGTAACTTACCTCCCAAGGATGCTCCAGCGTATTTATAGTTTTTGTCATCTTTAGGATAATAGTGACAAGAACTAACATCAGGAAGATATTTGTTTTTATTTCTTTTTCTTTTTTTAATTTAAATTTAAGTTAGTTAACACACACTGTAATATTGATTTCAGGAGTAGAATTTAGTGATCCATCCTTTATATATAACATCTAGTGCTCATCCTAACAAGTGCCCTTCTTAATGCCCATCACCCATTTAGTTGATACCTCCACCTACCTCCCCTCCAGCAACCCTATTTGTTTTCTTTATTTAAGAGTCTCTAATGGATTGTCTCCCTCTCCGTTTTTATCTTATTTTCCCTTCCTCTCCCCTATGTTCATCCTTTTTGTTTCTTAAATTACACATATGAGTGAAATCATATGATATTTGTCTTTGTCTGACTGACTTATTTATACTCTAGTTCCATCCACATTGTTGCAAATCGTAAGATTTCAATCTTTTTGATAACCTAGTAATATTCCGTGTGTGTGTGTGTGTGTGTGTGTGTGTGTGTGTGTGTGTGTGTAATCTATATCTATATATTTTTCCTTAATTTGGTTATCGTTGATACTACTGCTATAAACATTGGGGTGCATTTGCCCCTTCAAATCATTATTTTTGTATCCTTTGGATAAATACCTAGTAGTGTAATTGTTGGGTCATTATTTTTAATTTCTTGAGAAACCTCCATATTGAGTTCCAGAGTGGATGCACCAGTTTGCATTCCCATCAACAGTGCAAAAGGGCTCCCCTTTTTCTACATCTTCACCAACACTTGTTATTTCCTGAGCTGTTAATTTTAGCCATTGTGACAGGTGTGAGGTTGTATCTCATTGTGGTTTTGATTTTGTATTTCCCTGATGGTAGGTGTGTGTTTTAAAATCAGATCAGGGAGAGCAGGGAGAGAAGGGAGAGCTGCCAGTCACCCACCAGCCAGATAAAGCTCAGCAGGAAGAAGGGCATGAGCCAGGGAGAGAGGGCAAGAAAAGCAGGAGAAGTGCCAGGGCAGGGAAAGAAAGAAAAGAAAGAAGAAGGAAGGAAGGAAGGAAGGAAGGAAGGAAGGAAGGAAGGAAGGAAGGAAGGAAGGAAGGAAGGAAGCACTGGAGGGGAAAAAGCCAGTGATTGAGCAAGGGTGCACATGAAAACTCATGGTAAGTGCGCTAATGACATTGTGATTATTTAGGATAATGCCCTTATTCCTGGGGGACAGCAGCTGAAGAGTTTAGAGCACTTTCATTTGTATCCTTGGATGTCCATTGAACAGATACTTGATACCTGCATGTAAACTTCAAGCCATAAGCCTTGTCCTTTGTGTGGGGAAGAGATAGCCCATGTTCTATGCAAATGACCAGGAGCAGCAACTTGAGGCAGATGCTCGATCTGGTTTGGAAGAAGTAGAATTGAGCTGGGAAAATTATCTAGAAGAAACAGGGTCCTCTGCAGTTCCTATGGCTCTTTTAAACATGGGGACACACACTTGCAAAATGGGTTTTCTCCTGGGACAAAACTGGAAGTGGTTGTGAAAAAAGACCTTGAAACCAACTGGGATGGTCACCACCATCATTACCACCTGTGAGCAGTTGCTCCTCCTCTCCTACAATGGCTATAGTGATGGCCAAGGGCATACTTCTGGTGTGACTTCAAGAAGGCTGACCTCTACCTGGTTGGATAGTGTGAGCAGAATAAGAAGACCCTTGAAGCTCCAGAAGTCATCAGAAATAAAGTGTCTGATTGGGATGAGTTTCTGCGGCAAGCTCCGAGTTTCTGTGGCAGACACAGTCCTCCTGGTGTGCTGCTAGAGGGTCTCCATGATGGAAGGAATCCTTTAGATCTCATTGCTCCTGGCTCTAGGCTAGAATGTCAAACTTTCCAAGACTCACTGAACACTTGGATTGTTACTGTACTAGAGAACACTGAGGGAAGATGGAAGCTGCATTAGGAAGAACTTGAAAGTTCTGACAATTTTGAGCACTGGTTGTATTATTTGGATCCATTTCTTCATCTCGTTGGTTGGACTGCTCAATACGGATATGAGTTTCAGCCCCCATTAGCCATCTGACATCTGAAAAATGAATCTGAGTGGCAAGAGATTTTCCCAAAGTGAAAGACGAGGAGAAAGAGCCATTGCCATCATACTTATTTAAGGATAAGTGAGTAGCACTCATTTATTCTCTGTAAATATGAAATTGGAAGCTGTGTATCCCTGGTCACCTTGTGGGATCTCTCCTACTACAGTTGTAAAGCTTTCTTATGAGAAATACTTCTTGGTGGGAATGGGGATGTGACACCAGAAAATCATTCAAGGCGATATTTTGTATGTCATGTTCAGAGTCCTTGTATTTTCCTCATGCAGTGGAGTCTGAAAAATGCTGTACACATCAGCCACATTCCTGGATACTCTGGCCAGGAATTTGACTGGACCAAATTCCTTAAACAATGTGGTGCTGAAACTGCTCCTCAGAGGTGCCTTTCTCTGTCAATTTCTGAGCATGAATTTAAGGAGAATGAAACTTGAGACAGTGAACATTATTATCCCTGAAGAACTGTGTGTTGCCACCATTACTGAGTGACAAGCTTCTACCTGTGACTCCAGCCAGATGATCCAAAGAAGTAAATACCTGAATGTATTATGAGTGTAGAATCCATGGATATATTTCCTTTGGGTTGGTGTGAAACCAATGGACATCCCTTCAGTGCCTCTCACAGAACACAAGTACACAAACAGAGGTAAATGTTCTGGTTCAACCAGAAAAACAAATACCATCCTCCAGCACTGTCCATGAGGGCCTGAAGAATTAAGAGCAGAACTCCCCAGACGATTAATGTAAAATGCTGTTGTCCAAAGATATACTTCAACCACCATTGCTTCTCAGGGCCATATCTTAACTAAGAATCTCTGAGCTACCTCAATGTGTAGGACATGGGAACTATATTCTGGTCATCAGAGAGGTCCTCACTTTACTTATCAATGCAGCCTATAAACTGAGTCTTGTCCTTCAGGAGCTGCAACTGAATAAAGATTCTGTGTGTCATGGATGTAGGGAGATCCTAAAAATCAAATGAAAGAGTTACCACGATACTGTTGAGGTAGTGAAGACAGTGGGTTTGGTGATGGAGTTCTGCCGGAAAACCTACATCAAACTGGAGTGCTGTCCTAATCTCTTCGTTCCATGGATGGTCCTTACCAAGTATTCTGAGAATTGCTCTATGCTTACAAAGACCAATATACACAGTGTATGGGAAGAAGAAGAATAAAAGAATTGGGAGGCCATCTGGTGAGCATAGTGCCCTGAAAAAAGTCAGTCAGAGGAGGAATAGGCAGAAAAATGTTTTTATCCATAGAAGAAACACTCCTCTGCATCTGTTGATAACCCTTCAGGGGGCTCACCCCAGGGGAGTGGGGGTGAAGATAAGGATGACCCAGATGAAAAGGATGAGGATTCCCTAAGTGAGGGCAATATATCTGAGCAACGGGACAATCTATAGGAAGAGTCAGAAATGTCAGAAAAAAGTCATGCTCCTCTTCTCCCACCCAAAATGAGATATATACATTGGGGCATCCAGACAAACAATGGAGAAAAAGAAGGTTTCACACTTTTTCATTTTCTGATGGTAAGAATAAACCTTTTTCACTAAAGGAAATAAGGATGAAGTTGCTGAGAAGCTTCACCTGGACAGTAACTCCCTTAAGTGGCATGTGACAGATGTTGTTGAGTTCATCAGATACACTAATTGTTCTCCATTGGCAAGAATATTTCTAGACCAAGAAATTGGTGGGCAGGCCCTGTTGCTCCTTACCCTTCCAAGAGTGTGTGGGCTTAAAACTGGGCCCTGACATCAAACTCTTCCATCACATAGAGAAGGTCACGTTTGCTTTTTATGAACAGTTTGCCAACTGAGAAGAACAATTGAAGTGAGCTGTGTCTTTGAAGCACAAATGTAGGAAATCCTTCTCCCCACTCTACAGGTTAAGCTGAAACAGTCGTGGGGCTTTGGCCCTGGAGGGTTGGCTTGGTCTCTTTGCACTTTCAGCGAAAGAGGGCCCACACCAAGGAGGCAAACACTGAATGGAAGTGGCTCTCCTACCAGGGGAAGTGTGGGCATTTCTTGGTCAGAAGGTTGCAGTTTTAAAGAAGATAAAGTGTTGTGAAGGAAAGATTCATGTAAAAAGAATAAGCATTTCCAGAGGTGTGGCCTAAAAGTGAAGAAAATGTAGGCTGCTGGAAAGCACCTTTATTGTTGTTTTCTTTTTGTTTCATTCCTTCTGATTGTAGATTGAAGCTTGTTCTCTGCTTTCTCTTTCTTGGAAAGAGCCAACATAGCTTTAAGTCAGCACTGGTTTGGGACTGTACCTAAGGAACATCAGTGCTTCATCGACATTGTGTTTTATTATGTTAAGTGAAATAAGTCAGTCAGAAAAAGACAGATACCATATGTTTCCACGAATAGGTGGACTTTGTGAGACTAAGCAAAAACCAGGGGGAGGGGAAGAGGGGAAAGGAAAAAAAGACACAGAGAGGGAGGGAGATAAAACATAAGAGACTCTCAAAGACTAAGAAAAAAACTGAGGGTAAGGGGGATGAGGGAGGGGGAGAGGGGGTGATGGGCATTAAAAAGGGCACATGTTGGGATGAACACTGGGTGTTATATGTAAACCAATTTGAAAATAAACTATTATAAAAAAAATAAAAATAAATAAAAAAAATAAAATAAAATAAAACGTATGACTAAATAAAATACATGATAATAGTGTGTCAAGACAAAAAAAATAAAATTAAAAGAGTTCATTTTGGGATGATTATGTGACTCTAGGGTGTTGAATACACAGTCACACTTTGCTTCATTTTAAAATATATTCATAAGAAAAAAATAAAATCAGAGTCAAGTACAGGAAACTAGAATATTATATAATTTTCCATGTATTAATAATAAGCTGTGGCATTTATTATCAAATAGTCACAGAGAAAATGATTTAATCTATATAAAGGGCCTGGAAGCAAACAATAAGACTGAATAAACAAGAAAAGTAGAACAAGTAACAGAAATTATTGTGGTATAAATCTGAACACTCATAGCCACTAAAGAATGAATGGGATAACCAAGAAGTTAAGAAGGAAATCAAAAATGACTTGTAAGTCAATGAAATTGATAACACCATAGCCCAAAATTTCTGGGATGCAGCAAAGGCAGTCATAAGAGGGAAGTATATAGCAATCCAGGCCTTCACAAAGAAGGAAGAAAGGTCTCAGATACACAAACTAACCTTACACCTCAAAGAGCTGGAAAAAGAACAGCAAATAAACCCCGAAACCACCAGAAGACAGAAAATAATAAAGATTATAGCAGAAATCAATTCTATTTAAACCAAAATAACCAAAACAAAACAAAACAAAAACCACGAAAACAAAAAACAAAAGCAAAAACAAACAAAAAAAAAAAACATAAAAAAAACTCCAGTAGAACAGATCAATGAAACCAGAAGCTGGTTCTTTGAAATAATTAATAAAATTGATAAACCACTAGCCAGTTTCATCAAAAAGAAAAAGGAAAGGACCCAAATAAATAAAATCAAGAATGAAAGAGGAGAAATCACAATCAACACACCAGAAATAAAAACAATAATAAGAGAATATTATTAGCAATTATATGCCAATAAAATGGGCAATCTGGAAGAAATGGACAAATTCCTAGAAACATATAAACTACCAAACCTGAAACAGGAAGAAATGGAACATTTGAACAGATCCATAACCAGTAAAGAAATCGAATTAGTCATAAATAATCTCCCAGAAAACAAGAGTCCAGGACCAGATGGCTTTCTAGGGGAATTCTACCAAACATTTAAGCAAAAGTTACACCTATTCTCTTGAAGCTGTTCCAAAAAATATAAGTGGAAGGAAAACTTCCAAACTCTTTCTATGAAGCCAGCATTACCTTGATTCCAAAATCAGACAAAGACCCCGCTAAAAAAGAGAACTATAGACCAATGTTCCCTGATGAACATGGATGCAAAAATCCTCAACAAGATATTACCCAACTGGATCCAACAATACATCAAAAAAAAATTATTCACCATGACCAAGTGAGATTTATACCTGGGATGCAGGGCTGGTTCAATATCCACAAAACAATCAATGTGATTCATCATATCAATAAAAGAAAGGACAAGAACCACATGATCCTCTCAATAGATGCATAGAAAGCATTTGACAAAATACAGCATCCTTTCTTAATGAAAATCCTTAAGAAAGTATGGATAGAAGGATCATAGCTCGAGGTCATAAAAGCCATATATGAAAGACCCAACACTAATATCATCCTCAATGGGGAAAAACTGAGAGCTTTCCTGCTAAGGTCAGGAACAAGACAGGGATTTCCATTTTTGCCACTGTTATTCAACATAGTATTGGAAGTCTTAGCCTCAGCAATCAGACAACACAAAGAAATAAAATGCATCCAAATCAGCTAGGAGGAGATCAAACTTTCACTCTTCACAGATGACATGATACTCTATACGGAAAAACCCAAAAGATTCCACCAAAAAACTGCTAGAACTGATCCATGAATTCAGCAAAGTGGCACGATAGAAAATGAATCCACAGAAATCAGTTGCATTCCTATACACCAATAATGAAGCAACAGAATGAGAAATCAAGGAATTGATCCCATTTACAATTGCACTTAAAACCATAAAAAACCTAGGAATAAATCTAACCAAAGAGGTGAAAAATCTATACACTGAAAACTACACAAAGCTTATGAAAGAAGTTGAAGAAGACACAAAAAAAATGGAAAAATATTCCGTGCTCCTGGACAGGAAAAACAAATATTGTTAATATGTCAATACTACCCAAAGCAATCTACATATTCAATGTAATACCTATCAAAATAACACCAGCATTCTTCACAGAGCTAGAACAAACAGTCTTAAATTTTGTACGGAATCAGAAAAGACCCTGAATAGCCAAAGCAATCCTGAAAAAGAAAACCAAAGCAGGAGGCATCACAACCCCAGACTTCAAACTGTATTACAAAGTTGTAATCATTAAGACAGTATGGTACTGGCACAAGAACAGACACTCAGATCAATGGAACAGAATAGAGAACCCAGAAATGGACCCACAAACATACGAACAACTCACCTTTGACAAAGCAGGAAAGAATATCCTTGAGGATAAAGCAGGCAAGAACCTCTTTGACCTTGGCCGCAGCAACTTCTTACTCAACATGTCTCCAGAGGCAAAGGACACAAAAGCAAAAGTGAACTATTGGTACTTCATCAAAATAAAAAGCTTCTGCACAGTGAAGGAAACAATCAGCCAAACTAAAAGGCAACTGATGGAATGGGAGAAGATATTTGCAAAAACATATTAGTAAAGTGTTAGTATCCAAAATCTATAAAGAATTTATCAAACTCGACACCCAAAAAACAAATAATCCAGTGAAGAAATGGGCCAAAGACATGAATAGACACTTCTCCAAAGAAGACATCCAGATGGCCAAGAGGCACATGAAACAATGCTCAATGTCACTCATCATCAGGGAAATACAAATCAAAACCACACTGAGATACCACCTCACACCGGTCAGAATGGCTAACATTAATAACATTAATAACTCAGGCAATAGCAGATGCTGGTAATGATGTGGAGAAAGAGGATCTCTTTCACACTACTGGCGGGAATGCAAACTGGTGCAGCCACTCTGGAAAACAGTATGGATTTTCTTCAAAAAATTAAAAATAGAACTACCCTACAACCCAGCAATTGCACTATTAGGTTTTTATCCAAGGGATGCAGTTATGCTGTTGTGAAGGGATATATGCATCCCAGTGTTTATAGCAGCACTATCAACAATAGTCAAAGTATGGAAAGAACCCAAATGTCCATTGATGGATGAATGGATATAGAAGTGGTATATATATGTTATATATTATATTAATTAATTAATTATTAATTAATATAATATATATATATATTACTTGGCAATCAATAAGAATGAAATCTCGGCTTTGCAACTACATGGATGGAACTAGAGGGAATCATGCTAAACGATATTAGTCAGTCAGAGAAACACAAATGTCATATGACTTCACTCATATGAGGACTTTAAGATACAAAGCAGATGAACATAAGGGAGGGTAAGCAAAAATAATATAATAACAGGGAGGGGATCAAAAACATAAAAGACTCTTAAATATGGAGAAAAAACAAAGGGTTATAAGAGGGCTTGTGGGAGGGGGTATGAGCTAAATGGGTAAGGGGCATTAACAAATCTACTCTTGAAATCATTGTTACACTGTATGCTAACTAAATTGGATGTAATTTAAAAAAAATAATAAAAAAATAAAGAAAACCAAAGCCCAAGGCATTACACTCCCAGACTTCAAGATACACTACAAACCTATAATCATCAAGGCAGTATGGTACTGGGACAAAAACAGACACATAGATCAATAGAACAGACCAGAGAACCCTGAAACAGATCCGCAAATGTATGGATAACTAATATTTGACAAAGCAGGAAAGAATATCCAATGGAAAAAAGACAGTCTCTTCACCAAATGGTGTTGGGAGAACTGGACAGCAAAATGCAGAAGAATAAACCTGGACCACATTCTTACACTATACACAAAAATAAACTCAAACTGGATGGAAGACCTAAACGTAAGACAAGAAGCCATTAAAGTCCTCGAGTAGAAAACAGGCAATAACCTCTTTGACATCGGACACAGCAACTTCTTACTTGCCATGTCTCCAGAGACAAGGGAAACAAAAACAAAAATTAACTATTGGGATCTATCAAGATAAAAAGCTTCTGTACAATGAAAGAAATATTCAGCAAAACTAAAAATCAACCGACAGAATAGGAGAAGATATTTGCAAACGATATATCAGGTAAAGGATTAGTATCCAAAATCTATAAAGAACTTACCAAACTCAACACCCAAATAACAATTAATCCAGTGAAGAAATGAGCAGAAGACATGAATAGATACCTTTCCAAAGAAGACAACCAGATGACACACAGACACATGAAAAGATGCTCAACCTCACTCATCATCAAAGGAATACAAATCAAAACTACAATGAGAACTACTTGTCAGAATGGCTAAAATTAACAACTCAGGCACCAACAGGTGTGGTGAGGATCCAGAGAAAGAGAAACCCTTTTGCACTGCTGGTGGGAATGCAAATCTAGTGCCACCATTCTGGAAAACAGTATGGAAGATATTCCTCAAAAAATTAAAAATAGGAGAGACGCCAGAGATGCCAGAATTCTCAGGGCTGCCTGCTTGGTCATCAGACTCCATCTTTCTCGTGGCTCTCTCACCTCATTTCGCCTAACCGTTCGTCCTTCGTGGACCCCTAGATTCGCTGGAACGAGGACCGACTCCGGCAGGTGGCGCCCCAACGTGGGGCATACATGAAGGTGAACATTGTTTGAAGTAGCTGGCAAGAAGACATTTGCATTTCTGAAAATATCAAGACTCTTGGGAAAGACTTCAGCCTTGGAACAGTAGGGGTAACTTCAAGAAACAACCCAAAACACATCCAGCCAAAATGACGAGACGGAAGAATTCTCCTCAAAAGAATCCACAAGAAGCAGTGACAGCTCAAGAATTAATGAAAACAGATATAAGCAACATAACAGAACATGAATATAGAATGATAATCATAAACCTAATCGCTGGCCTTGAAAAAAGCTTAGATGAATGCAAGGGGTCCCGCGCGGCAGAGTTCAAGGACCTTAAAAACGGTCAGGAGGAATTAAAGAAGACATTGGAAGAAATACAGGGGAAACTGGAAGCAGCCACAGCACGGATTGAAGAGGTAGAGGAAAGAGTTAGTGCCTTAGAAGACAAAATCATTGAAAAAGAGGAAGCGGATAAAAAGAGAGAGAAGCTGATCCAGGAACAGGAAAGGAGAATTCGAGAGCTGAGCGATGAACTCAAAAGAAACAATATCCGTATCATAGGAGTCCCAGAGGAAGAAGAGAGAGAGAAAGGAGTCGCAGGGATCTTGAACAAATCATTGCTGAGAACTTCACCAACATGAGGAAGGAAAAGGGCATGGAAATCCAAGAGGCACAGAGAACTCCCCTCAGACGTAACTTGAATAGACCTTCTGCACGGCACATCATAGTGAAGCTGGCAAAATACAAAGATAGGGAGAGAATCCTGAAAGCAGCTAGGGACAAAAGAACCCTAACATACAAAGGGAGACCTATAAGGGTAGTAGCAGACTTATCTACAGAAACTTGGCAAGCCACAAAGGAATGGCAGGATATCTTCAATGTGATGAGCAAGAAGGACATGCAACCAAGAATTCTGTATCCGGCTAGCCTGTCATTCAGAATAGAAGGAGAGATCAAGGTTTTTCCCAACAAACAAAAATGGAAAGAATTTATCACAAATAAGCCGGCACTGCAAGAGATCCTGAGGGGCATTCTATGAAGGCAAACCTGCAAAGAACACAAACTGCCAGGGACAGCCTTACAATCATGAAACCTACAGATAATACAGTGACTGTAAGCCCATATTTTTCAATATTAACACTGAATGTAAATGGACTAAATGCACCAATCAAAAGACACAGGATAACAGAATGGATTAAAAAACAAGACCCATCTATTTGCTGTCTTCAAGAAACTCATCTTAAACCTGAAGACACCTTCAGATTGAAAGTGAGGGGATGGAAAACTATCTACCATGCTACTGGAAGGCAGAAGAAAGCCGGAGTAGCCACACTTATATCAGACAAATTAGACTTTAAAATGAAGGATGTAATAAGAGATGAAGAAGGACATTATATAATAGTCTCAGGGACCATCCAGCAGGAAGAGCTAACAAGTGTAAATATCTACGCACCGAATTTGGGGGCACCCAAATTTGTAAAACAACTAATTACAAACATTAGCAACCTCATCGATAAAAATGTCCTAATAGTAGGGGATCTTAACACTCCACTCTCAGCATTGGATAGATCCACAAATCAGAAAATCTCCGCAGAAACAATAGCCCTGAACGACACATTAGAACAGATGGGCCTTACAGACATCTTTAGGGTCCTTCATCCAGAAGCAAAGGAATTTACGTTCTTCTCAACTGCACACGGTACATTTTCCAAGATAGACCACATTCTGGGGCACAGGGAAGCACTGAATAAATATAAAAGAATTGAGATCATACCGTGTACACTGTCAGACCACAATGCTTTGAAACTTGAAATCAACCACAGGAGAAAGCCTGGAAAATATCCAAGAACATGGCGGCTAAGAAATAACCTACTAAAAGATGACTGGGTCAACCAAGCCATCAGAGAAGAAATTAAAAAATACATGGAAACAAATGAAAATGAAAATACAACAATCCAAACGCTCTGGGACGCAGCAAAGGCAGTCCTGAGAGGGAAATATATTGCAATCCAGGCCCATCTCAAGAAACGAGAAAAATCAATAACACAAATTCTAACAGCACGCCTAAAGGAACTAGAAGCAGAACAAATAAAACAACCCAAGCCCAGCAGAAAGAGAGAAATAACTAAGATCAGAGCACAAATTAACCATATGGAGACAGAAAAGGTAGTGGAACAGATCAATGAAACCAAAAGCTAGTTCTTTGAAAAAATAAACAAAATAGACAAACCTCTAGCCAGGCTTCTCAAAAAGAAAAGAGAGAGAACTCAAATAGATAAAATCGTGAATGAAAAGGGAGAAATTACAACCAACCCCTCAGAGATACAAGCAATCATCAGAGAATACTATGAAAAATTGTATGCCACCAAACTTGGCAATCTGGAAGAAATGGACAGCTTCCTAAATAGCCACACGCTACCAAAACTCAAACGGGAAGAAATAGAAAAATTGAACAGACCCATAACTAGTGAAGAAATAGAATCAGTTATCAAAAATCTCCCAGCAAATAAAAGCCCTGGACCAGACGGCTTTCCTGCCGAATTTTACCAGACATTTAAAACAGTTAATTCCTATCCTCCTCAAGCTGTTCCAAAAAATTGAAACGGAAGGAAAACTCCCGGACTCATTCTATGAAGCCAGCATCACTTTGATTCCCAAACCAGATAGAGATCCAGCAAAGAAGGAGAATTACAGGCCAATATCCCTGATGAATATGGATGCAAAAATTTTCAATAAGATACTAGCAAATGGAATCCAACAACATATAAAGAGAATTATCCACCATGATCAAGTAGGATTCATCCCTGGGTTGCAGGGCTGGTTCAATATTCGCAAATCAATCAACGTGATACATCACATCAACAAAAGAAAAGATAAGAACCATATGATCCTGTCAATAGATGCAGAAAAAGCATTTGACAAAATACAGCACCCTTTCTTAATAAAAACGCTCGAGAAAGTCGGGATAGAAGGAACATACTTAAACATCATAAAAGCCATATATGAAAAGCCCACAGCTAATATCATCCTCAATGGGGAAAAACTGAAAGCCTTCCCCCTGAGATCAGGAACACGACAGGGGTGTCCACTCTCGCCACTGCTATTCAACATAGTGTTAGAAGTCTTAGCATCAGCAATTAGACAACAAAACAAAATAAAAGGCATCAAGATAGGCAAGGAGGAAATCAAACTTTCTCTTTTTGCAGATGACATGATACTTTACATGGAAAACCCAACGGAATCTACCAAAAGCCTACTAGAACTGATCCAAGATTTCAGCAAAGTTGCAGGATACAAAATCAATGTACAGAAATCGGTGGCATTTCTATACACCAACAATGAAGCCGCAGAAAGAGAAATAAAGAAGCTAATCCCTTGCACAATTGCACCAAAAACCATAAAATACTTAGGAATAAACCTAACCAAAGATGTGAAAGACCTCTACACTGAATACTATAAAAAACTTATGAAGGAAATTGAGGAAGACACAAGGAAATGGAAAAACATCCCATGCTCATGGATTGGAAGAATAAATATCGTTAAAATGGCAATACTACCCAAAGCAATCTACACATTCAATGCAATCCCAATCAAAATTGCACCAGCATTCTTCTCAAAGCTAGAGCAAACAATCCTAAAATTTGTATGGAACCACAAAAGACCTCGAATAGCCAAATAATACTGAAGAATAAAACCAAGGCGGGAGGCATCACAATCCCAGACTTCAACTACTACAAAGCGGTAGTCATCAAGACTGTATGGTATTGGCACAAAAACAGACACACAGACCAATGGAATAGAATAGAAAACTCAGAAATGGACCCGCAAGTATATGGCCAACTAATCTTTGACAAAGCAGGAAAATGTATCCAATGGAAAAAAGACAGCCTCTTTAATAAATGGTGCTGGGAGAATTGGACAGCAACTTGCAAAAGAATGAAACTAGACCACTTTCTTACACCACTCACAAAAATAA
This sequence comes from Paguma larvata, assembly GCA_030068075.1. Taxonomy (NCBI): domain Eukaryota; kingdom Metazoa; phylum Chordata; class Mammalia; order Carnivora; family Viverridae; genus Paguma; species Paguma larvata. The sequence goes on along the minus strand of CM057827.1, from coordinate 119,725,941 downwards.
GTTCTAAATGGATAAAAGATCTGAATGTGAGACAGGAAACCGTCAAAATCCTAGAGGAAAAAGCAGGAAAAAGCCTCTTTGACCTAAGACGCACCAATTTCTTACTTGACACGTCTCCAAAGGCAAGGGAATTAAAAGCAAAGATGAACTATTGGGACTTCATCAAGATAAAAAGCTTCTGCACAGCAAAGGAAACAACCAATAAAACGAATAGGCAACCAACGGAATGGGAAAAGATCATCGCAAATGACATATCGGATAAAGGACTAATATCTAAAGTCTATAAAGAACTTACCAAACTCCACACCTGAAAAACAAACAACCCAGGAAAGAAATGGCGGAAGATATGAATAGACACTTCTCCAAAGAGGACATTCAGATGGCCAATAGACACTTGAAACGATGTTCAATGTCACTCATCATCAGGGAAATACAAATCAAAACCACACTGCGATACCACCTCACACCAGTCAGAGTGGCTAAAATAAACAAATCAGGAAACTATAGATGCTGGCGAGGATGTGGAGAAGTAGGCACCCTCCTCCACTGTTGGTGGGAATGCAAACTGGTGCAGCCACTCTGGAAAACGGTGTGGAGGTTCCTCAAAAATTGAAAATAGAGCTACCCTATGATCCAGCAATAGCACTGCTAGGAATCTACCCAAGAGACACAGGAATGCTGATGCATAGGAGCACGTGTACCCCAATGTTCATAGCAGCACTTTCGACAATAGCCAAATCATGGAAAGAAACCAACTGCCCATCAACTGACGAATGGATAAAGAAGATGTGGTACATATATACAATGGACTACTATGTGGCAATGAGAAAAAATGAAATCTGGCCATGTGTAGCAACATGGATAGAACTGGAGGGTATTATGTTAAGTGAAATAAGTCAATCAGAAAAAGACAGATACCATATGTTTCCACGAATAGGTGGACTTTGTGAGACTAAGCAAAAACCAGGGGGAGGGGAAGAGGGGAAAGAAAAAAAATGACACAGAGAGGGAGGGAGATAAAACATAAGAGACTCTCAAAGACTAAGAACTAACTGAGGGTGAGGGGGATGGGGGGGAGAGGGGGTGATGGGCATTAAAAAAGGGCACATGTTGGGATGAACACTGGGTGTTTTATGTAAACCAATTTGAAAATAAACTATTATAAATGAAAAAAAAATAAAAATAGAACTACCCCACGATCCATCAAAGGATATTTATCCAAAGGATCCAAAAATGCTGACTTGAAGGGGCACATGCACTCCAATGTTCATAGCAGCACTACTGACAATACTCAAAGTATGAAAAGAGCCCAAGCATCCATCGACTGATGGATGGATAAAAACACTGTTGTGTGTATATTTATATAATGGAATATCACTCGGCGATCAAAATGAATGAAATCTTGCCATTTGCAACAATGTGGATGGAACTACAATGTATTATACTAAGCAAAATAAGTCAGAGAAAGACAAATATCATATTATTTCACTCAAAAGTGGAATTTAAGAAACAAAACTGATGAACATAGTGTAAGGAAAGCAAATATAAGATAAAAGAAGGGAGGGAGACAAACTGTAAGAGACTCTTAAATCCAGAGAACAAGTCAAGTGTTGCTGATGGGATATTGGGTTGGGGGATGGGCTAAATAGGCAATGGGTAATAAGGAGCCCACTCTTTGGGAGGAGCACTGGGTGTTATATGTAAGTGATGAATCACTAAGTTCTATTTCTGAAATCATTATTACATTATATGTTACCTATCTTGGATTTAAATTTAAAAAATAAATAAAAAAAAAAAAGTGTTGGACACGGGGCACCTGTATGGCCCAGTCAATTAAGCGTCCAACTATTGATTTTGGCTCAGGTCATGATCTTCTGGTTCATAAGTTCAAGACTGAATTGTGGATCCTACTTGGGATTTTTCTCTCTCCTTCTATTTGCCCCTCCCCCACTTGCTCTCGCTCTCTCCCTCTCTCTCTCAAAATAAATAAGTAGACATTAAAAAAATTTTTTAATGAGTTGGATGCTTAACCTATTGAGGCACTCGGGCATCACCCACTGCTTTTCTTATTAAGAGGCATGTGGCTGCTAAAGCTGTCAAGCAGGGGTGTCAACCCAGGTCATTACATCCAATTGTTTAAAGAAATAAGATACCATTCTTTTCTCACACACATGGTATTAGTTTTTTGTTTTCAATTTTTTATTTAAATTCTAGTTAGTTAACATATAATGCAATATTAGTTTCAGGAGTAGAATTTGGTAATTTGTCACTTACATACAACACCCATTGTTGATCATAGCAAGTACCCTCGTTAATACCCATCACCCATCTAGCCCATTCATCACTTACCTCCTTCCATCAACCCTCAGTTTGTTTTCTATCATTAAGAGTCTATTATGGTTTGTTTCCCTCTCTCTCTTTTCCATCTCCCATATCATTGTTTTTAAGGTCTCCAACATTGGAGTGTTAAATCATACAGTGATTCTTTGCCTTTTGTGTACATACAAATTAAACAGCTTGTTCAGGGTTGCCTTGGTGGCTCTGTTGGTTAAGCAACTGACTTCGGCTCAGGTCATGATCTTGCGGTTCGTGAGTTTGAGCCCCACATTGAGATCTGTGCTGATAGCTAGGAGCCTGGAACCTACTTCTGCTTCTGTGTCTCCCTCTCTCTCTGCCCCTTCCTTGCTCATGCTCCGTCTCTGTCTGTCTCTCAATAATAAATTTAAAAAAAAACATTTAAAAAACCCAGCTTGTCCAGATATGGTAATTCGAAGGTTGGAACTTTTCATAAGTATGGTCTTAAGTTCATTAAAGGTTTGATCATATGACTTATCCCATTATCTCAGATCCCTGAAGCTTATCATAAAGGGGTTTTGTTAGCCCCAAATTACAAATTCAAACACAACAAGAAACAGACATTTTCAAAACAAGTTTGTTTGCAGGTTTTTTGTGGGTCTAATTGATATATTACTATTTTTCCTATCTTAAGAAAAGCACTGCTATCCTTTTGAAATAACAAACCCCAAGTATTTTACAATTTCCTTAGAAATTTGGATCTTTTCCATTGAAACTTTATATCCCTTGCTTGTCAGGAAATTTAGCATAGTATTTTTGTCAGAAACTTCCTGAGTGGAGCTAAGTACCAAAATATCATATACATATTGTAATGCAGTATATTAAAAAAGTATTTAGTGCTATAAATCTTGTCCTAGAATTTCCCCAAAGGTGGAGAGGGAGTTTTTAAAACTAGAAGTAAAACAATCCAGCAGTACTATTTGGTGGGAGCCAGGGTCCTCCAATTAAAAAGGAAATATTTATTGGAATTCTGGGTCTAGTGGGATGTAGAAAAAGGCATTCTTTAGATCTATCACAGTGTAATATTTACTATTACTTGGCAAGTTGGCTAATAGAATACATGCATTGGGTGCTATAAGATGTCTACCTTTGACAGCCTTATTCAAAGCTATGAGGTCTTGAACAAATCTGTATTCCTCACTTCACAGCTTTTTAATGGGTAAAACTGGGTTGTTAGATGGGGGTTCACATGGCCTGATCAATCTGTAATTTAAAAGTCTGTTAGTTACTGGGAGGATTCCTTGTGTAGTGTCTGGTTTTAAGGGGTATTGCTTTACCAAGGGCCAACAACCTATCTGTTTTAATTGTACTTTTACAAGTATGGAATTAATGGCATGCCACATCCTCCCCTGTACCCAGACTTCTGGGTTGACTTGGGTTAAGATATTTTGCGGGGTCCCCTGGTATATGCTGTAATAAGGCCATGAGTTCTGTTGCCCAGTATCTAGGGACTTGGATTTTATTTTTGTAGCTATTTTGAGAAAAAGAGAGAGAAAGCACAAGTGGTATAGAGGTAGAGACAGAAGGAAAGGGCCAAAATCCCAAGCAGGTCCTGCACTGTCAGCACAGAGCCCAATGAGGGTCTCAAAACCCATGAACCATGAGATTATGACCTGAACTGTAATCAAGAGTTGTACGCTTAATCAACTGAGCCACCCAGGTGCCCCCTAGGGACTTGGATTTCTAATTTGTTCTGTTTCCAACTCATTGTGGTCCCTTACTTAGCAAAAATGTCTCATACTAAAAAAAAAAAAACACAAAAAACAAAAAACAGGACACCCTGGCACATACAGGAAATAACTTTTTTTAAGCAACTTTGATCCTATTTCAAAGTTCAAAGTCTCCAGAAACATCTTGGTATTTCCTTTTCCTGAGACTCCTTTTGTCTTACAGTTTTCATTAGAAAGGCTACCCTGGGTATTCAACACAGAAAAAGTGGCTCTGGTATGAGTAAAAATTTAACTGGCTGTCCCTCCACCATTAAGGTTATATAGGACTTCTCATGAAATATGAGGATCTGATTGTCTAAGACAACTAGGGAGCCCATGACACAATTATATCTCATCTTCACTGAGTAACAATTAAAATAGTTTAGTTTTGGTCTTTCTCCTTCCCTTTCAGGTCAGGACAATCCCATTTCCAATGTCTCTCCTGATTATAATCTGCATATTGATTGGATCTCAACTTTATTGGTGCCCTCTTGGTCCCATGCAGGGAGCCCACAACACTCACCTGTGTCTTTTCATTTTCTGGGTTACTTTGGGCAGGCTGGAGAGCTACCCCCAAAAGATCAGCTTGCTTTTCCTTTTTTTTTTTTTTTGTCTTCTTTCTCTCCCTACATCACATCCTGATTATTGTACACCCTGAAAGCTGACTCTGTGAGCTGAGTGGGATTAATGGTGGAATCTAGAGCCAATTTCTGAAGTTTTCTATAGATTTCTGGAGCACTTTGAGATGTGAACTAGGTATTGAAAACCACTTGACTACCCTAAGCCTTCCAAGTTTGTATTTCATGTCAGGCAATCCTGAAGCCTTTCCAAAAAGGCTGATGGATTCTCAACTGTCCTTTGTTGACTCTTCCTTAATTTACCATTTTATAGGAGATATACTTATATCTTGCACAGCTTTCAAAAGAAGCTCTGAAAGCGCCCTAAACTCTCTCCCATCAAAGGAGTTAGAATTCCATTCAGAGTCAGTTTCCAGCACTGTCTATTCACTTGATCTCTAAGAACCTGATCTGGCTGATATTCTGTATCAGCTTATTTCCTGGTTTTTGCTAACAAAGTGGATTTTCTTCTGCCATTAGAACAGTGGTTAGCACATTCTGAATGTCTTCCCAGGTCAGATTGTGCATAGGAAAGATACCTTGCATTGAATTTATAAACTCAATGAGGTTAGCCCATAGCCCTTTGGTATGTGTCTTCCAATTATATATGTCTGAAGACTAAAATGGGAATTACACACTGATAAGATACCTGTTTCTATCAGGTACCTGTTTCAGTGAAAGTATTCCAGTCTCAGGCTTAAAACTGGTCCATAATCTGGAAGTGATATCTGGTAAGGGAGAATAAAGTGCTATGGGAGAAATCAGAAATGGATTTGGGGGCGTTAGTAAAGGTTAGTAAAGGCGTAAGCGCAGGAGCTGATATAGCTGAAGGAGCTGGGGTGTGAGATTAGAGGAATAAGGCAGGGACTCATTAGGACCCAGCGGCCAATTTACAGGTTGAGACAGGGATTGACACAAAGGGCCTCTAACTTTATGTGGACCTGAAGGAGTGGGTCTTCTTCATCAGACAGGTATTTTTTTTTAATGTTTATTTATTTTTGAGAAAGAGAGACTGCAAGTGAGGGAGGGGTAGAGAGAGAGGATGACACAGAATCTGAAGCAGGCTCCAGGCTCTGAGTTGTCAGCCTGATGCGGGGCTCAAACTCACAAACTGCAAGATCGTGACCTGAGATGAAGTTGGATGCTTAACTGACTGAACCACCAGGCACCCCATCAGACAGGTATTTTAGTGTAGGAAGCATTTTTAGGATTTTAGATTTGGTTTTTATTTTTAAAAATTTACATTTCTCTTGTAAACCCTAATTTTGATATAATGCCATAAAGTACTTAATATATGGAATCCCATCCCATTTGTTTCCTCTTTTACAAAATAAGCCCATTTGCAGTATCGTACCAAAATTTAAGTTTCCATTTTCTGGCCACTTCTCTTCATGCTCTATAACATATTGTGGTTAGGCTGTATTATAGAAGAAAACTGTCTAATTTGGGGGTGGGGGGACTACCTGATTGCTTTCCAATTCTGGAAAATACAGCTCAAATCATTTCCTCTTGAATAAAACATGCCCTTTCCGTATTCTGCAATTCTTTCTTAGGATCTCCTTGCACCCTCCCAAAGGTAGTATGTAATGGTTAGTGGTGACACAAATATCACATGATCTTGCCCAAAATATGTTTGAGACTTGGCGGACTTGAAACCAGGCCCATAGGAGAGAGGGAAAATATCAGGGTGTCCAAGTGGGTCTGGGTAGTTTTATCTTAAACAGTAGGGGCCTGGTACATAGGCTGCTTCCTCAATTCCCCCAACAGCTGGGCAGTCCCCAAGGATGTACTCAGAAAGTGGCTCAGGAAAGCCTGACTTAGATTCAGTGATTCAAGGTGCATTTTCTTCCTTAGGAGGAAAAATAAAAGCTTATGACAAGTTCTGTCTGTTGTCTTGGCAGAGATCTCTGAGGGAGGGCTCCCTGGAAAACAGTTCTCAAGTGAAAAAACAAAGATGGTAAAGCATCCTCATGTATTCTTAGAACATATTTGGGAACCCAGAACACTAGCAAAAGCCCCTGCCCACATTGTGTCTCTACAGCCTGAAATTTTAAAGGTCAGCAGGATAGAGCCTGGAGGGCACTGCGCTGTTCCTAGAAACAAAGCTGCCAAAAAAAAAAAAAAAAATCCTGAAATCAGGCAGCATGGAAACAGTGATCTGAAAAATGCCTGGGGCACACAGGGAGATTATTTGGTCTTCTTGGAGTGCTTCCTTGAGAGACAGTGTTCACAGAAATACATCTCAGGGGACAAAGGAGCTGGCGGGTGCCATCTACCACCTGCCCCACAGCATAAACACAGAGCCACCTGTGGCAAGCAGCACAGAGTTGACACTGACTGCCTAATTTACTCACACCAAACCCCACACCCATGTCCTCTGGTGGAACTGCTCTTCTCAGTCAAGTTTGCCTCAGTCCCAGTACACAGCAGGTCCCTGGTTCAGAAGACCAGCACAAAACCCTTCCTACACCATGTCTCCCAATCAGAGAGTTATGAAAGTCCTCAATTCTAGTGGAAATAGTATCAGGTCTCATTTCACAAGCAGACTATAGCATACCTAGTTAAAGCTTGCCACATTCTTGCCAAGGACCAAACACTGCCTACAGCAGACAAGGAGAGCCTCTGCAGACAAATGGCCTGAAGGATAGATCAACCCAAGAACAACATCAGAACACACACAAAATATACCAGATACACTACCAGAAGCACCAAATCTTGGACACTACAAGATCTCACCTTCATAAAGCCTTTATTTTCAAGATCAGAAAACATAATAGGCTTTTCTAACATGGAGAAGAATGTAGAGACTAGAAAAAATGACAATACAGAGGGATTTATCCCAAATGAAAGAACAAGATAAGGCCATGGCCAGATATATAAACAAAACAGATACAAGTAACATGCTTGGTGGAACATTTTTAAAGTTTATTTATTTTGAGAGAGAGAGAGAAAGAGGGAGCATGCAAACAGGGGATGGGCAGAGAGAGAGGGAGAGAATGAAAATCCCAAGCAGGCTCCACACTGTCAGCACAGAGCCCTACTCAGGGCTTGAACCAATGAACCATTAGATCATGACCTGAGCCAGAATCAATAGGCAGCTGCTTAACCAACTGAGCTATCCAGGTGCCCCACTTGATAGAGAATTTAAAGCAACAACCATAAGGATACTTACTTTACTTGAGAAGAGAATGAAAAACTTCAGGGAGACCCTTACTGCAGAGATAAAAGAGTAAAAAATGAATCAGAAATGAAAGTGTATTGAATGAGATTATAAACAGGCTTGATGCAATAATAACAAGCTATAAGAAGCAAAGGAACAAATTAGTGATATGGAAGACAAAATAATGAAAAATAATAAAACTGAACAAAAGAGAGAAAAGAAAATTATGGAAAACAAGAAGAGACATAGCGATTTCAGTGATTCATCAAATGGTATACCATTCATATTATAAGAGTTCCAGCAGAAGAGAGAAAAAAGGGGGCAGAAAATTTATTTTATCTATCTCAGACTTCAGAGGAGTTAAGATGTCACAGTAGTAGGAGGACCTTTAGCTAGTCTCATCCCTTGAACACAGTTATATAAACATTAAATCATTTTGAATACATAGGAAATTAATCAGAGGATCAAGAGAACAATATGCATAATTTGAGGGAGGGAACATGGCAGGTATGAATGTGGAAAGGGGAATTGAGGAAGACAAAAGTAACAGTGCTGCAGAGGGGTGGGAGCCCTTTTCACAGAGAGGATAAAGAGAGAGAGAAAGAGCAGGGCAGGTTCATGGAAAAAAGGCACTCCCCCAAAACCACTGATGGGGAAATCATGAGGAACAGACTATCACAAGGTTATGCAAACAGTGGAACTGAAATTTGGGGTCTTTGGAAGTCTGCACCATTTGCTGGAGTAGATATGGGCAGGCAGCAGTGTACCTGGGGAGAAGTAGGAGATGTTCAGAAGTGGTCAGAAGTGTTGGGAGCCGTTTTGGGCTCACAGGTTGAGACCCCTCCCTGCGTGGGAAAGGCTGAAGCAAAGCTCCCGCCAGTCAAACTGGCGCCTAGTTTCTGCTAAGTCTAAATAATCTTTCAGGCCTGGATTTCTTGAATTGCTCTCGTTGACCTAAGGGATATAATGCTCTTTGGTTTTATGGCACATGGAAAAAGGGACCTGGAGTGCTATGTCTTGATGGATAAAATCTGAATGAGAATAAACTGGCCAGAAGTAACCTCAAGGTTGCCTCTTGCGGATAGGTTACACAAATTGATCATATAGAATAGCAGTTATGAGTTGGCTAGAAATTAGTAGGCATTAGGCCCCAAGACTCCTTGAACCAAACTAGATTTTCCCTGCAGGTATCGCTCCCCTCAGCCCCACCATAAAACGTCAAGGCACATCTCTGTAAAGCTTCTCAGTATTAACAGACTGATGGGAAAGATTGTAAAGAGACTTAGGACCTTCCCTGAAGGTTAGCCAAGCCCAAAAGTTAGAAGCACTGTTTATAGATAAGGTACAAACTAAAGTAGCTACACATATCTTCATTGATCAGCAGCAAATATTGAGCACCTCCCTGAGTTTAACATTTCACAAATCCTTTTGTAATTCTCATACCCATGCTCCCTTATAATAAAAAGGCAATAACAAAATACTCTTACAAAAGCGACCATAAACCTATAGATGACTAACATAGGTCTTGTGACAACAATGTATGTTGTAAAGAATGCCTTGTCACTGATGTAATGTCACTCGCTACTTTTAAAAATAGACACTGAGACCAGCAAAGCGGAGATGCCAGAATTGCCAGGGCTGCCTGCTTGGTCATCAGACTCCAGCTCTCTCATGGCTCTCTCACTTCATTTCACCTGACCATCCATCCTTCGTGGACGCATAGATTCGCCGGAACAAGGACCCCAGCACAGAAGACAGTATGGTGAGGGAATCTCCTGGGTTACACTGGAAAAGAACATTCTTCTTCCTGGAATGCACTTGGAAGAAGGTATATATATTGCTTCTCCAAGGGACAGAGGCACATGCAGAGGGCAGATAGAGTGGTCACAGCTTTCAGTGTGCTTTATTATAAGCTCTCAGCACCTGCATTGCCTTGGGCTACTGCTTTCCTGGGACAAAACAGCTCCAGAAACAGCGCTGTGAGACTCTCCTCTGAAGGAGGGATATGGGTCTGCCTCTTGCTGGTTCCTTTAATATTTGGAAATTTGAGTCCCAGTGGAGGACCAGAGATAAAACACAGGAGAGCTGTGTAACTGGGTGTGTCAACAGCCCAGGCATAGAAAGGTTGAGCGCAGAGATCTTATGAAGCTTGGGACACAGAAAGGGAAATTGTTCACTTGTCTGTGAAGGCTACTTGAACAATAGTGGGTGCCATTTCCCCTACCGGGGATGAGAGAGCAGTGTGACACCATTTTCCCCTACTCACCGGAACAGTGGGACTTCAGCAAGCAACACAGAGTCCCCAGTTGAGACTGGGGCTATTTACCCCAAACATCACCCCCCTGGGCCCTACAGGGACATCTTTACAAGGGCAGGTCTGATTGTGAACCAGCACTGAGGGCCTTTCCTACCCTTCCACCACATGCATCAAGTCTACCAATCATAGAACAGTTGGAAGTGTCAGCTTCACTTCTTGTGGAAATAGGACCAGAGGTTTTCTTTTCTTTCCTTCCTTCCTTCCCTCCCTCCTTCCTTCCTTCCTTCCTTCCTTCCTTCCTTCCTTCCTTCCTTCCTTCCTTCCTTCCTTCTTTCTTCTCTTTCTTTCTTCTTTTTTTCTCTTTCTTCCTTTCTTTCTTTTACTAATTTAGTGAACTTTTTAAACAATTTATCGTTAAATTGATTTCCATACAACATCCAGTGCTCATCCCAACAAGTGCCCTCCTCCTCAGTGCCCATCACTCACTCTCCCCCCTCCTACACCTCCCTCAACTCTCAGTTTGTTCTTAATATTTAAGAGTCTCTTATGTTTTGTCTACCTCCCTCTCTGTGTCTTTTTTCTTTCCCCTCTTCCCCTCCTCCCTGGTTTTCTGCTAAGTCTCTCAAAATCCACCTATGCGTGGAAACATATGGTATCTATCTTTCTCTGACTGATGTATTTCACTCAGCATAATACCCTCCAGTTCCATCCATTTTGCTACACATGGCCAGATTTATTGTTTCTCATTGCCATGTAGTATTGCATTGTATATATATACCACATCTTCTTTACCCATTCATCAGTTGATGGACACTTAGTCTTTTTCCATGACTTGGCTATTGTTGAAAGTGCTGCTATAAACATTGTGGTACACGTGCCCCTATGCCTAGCACTAGTATATCTCTTGGGTAGATTCCTAGAAGTGCTATTGCTGGGTCATAGGTTAGTTCAGGAAGACAACAGGGATGTCCACTCTCACCACTGCTATTTAACATAGTGTTGGAGGTCCTAGCATCAGCAATCAGACAACAAAAAATAAAAGGCATCAAGATTGACAAGGATAAAGTCGAACTTTCACTCTTCGCAGACAACTTGATACTTTACATGGAAAACCCAACAGAATCCACCAGAAGCCTACTAGAACTGATCCATGAATTCAGCAAAGTTGCAGGTACAAAATCAATGTACAGAAATCGGTGGCATTCCTTTACACCAACAATGAAGCAGCAGAAAGAGAAATAAAGAAGCGAACTCCATTCACAATTGCACCAAAACCTATAAAATACCTAGGAATAAACCTAACCAAAGATGTAAAAGATCTCTATGCTGAAAATTATAAAACACTTCTGAAGGAAATTGAGGAAGACACAAGGAAATGGAAAAACATCCCATGCTCATGGATTGGAAGAATAAATATTGTTAAAATGCCAATACTACCCAAAGCAATCTACACATTCAATGCAATCCCAACCAAAATTGCACCAGCATTCTTCTCAAAGCTAGAGCAAACAATCCTAAAATTTGTATGGAACCACAAAAGACTTCAAATAGCCAAAGTAATATTGAAGAAGAAAACCAAGGCAAGAGGCATCACAATCTCAGATTTCAACCTCTACTACAAAGCAGTAATCATCAAGACAGTATGGATTGGCACAAAAGCAGACACATAGACCAATGGAATAGAATAGAGAACCGGAAATGGACCCACAAGCATATGGCCAACTAATCTTTGACAAAGCAGGAAAGAGTATCCAATGGGAAAAAGACAGCCTCTTTAATAAATGGTGCTGGGAGAGCTGGACACCAACATGCAAAAGAATGAAACTAGACCACTTCCTTACACCACTCACAAAAATAAACTCGAAATGGATAAAGGATCTGAATGTGAGACAGGAAACCATCAAAATCCTAGAGGAGAAAGCAGGAAAAAACCTTTTTGACCTGAACCGCACCAATTTCTTACTTGACACATCTCCAAAGGCAAAGAAATTAAAAGCAAAAATGAACTACTGGGTTCTCATTAAGATAAAAAAGCTTCTGCACTGCAAAGGAAACAACCAACAAAACTAACAGGCAACTGACTGAATGGGAAAAGATAATTGCAAATGGCATATCAGGTAAAGGACTAGTGTCTAAAATCTATAAAGAACTTACCAAACTCCACACATGAAAAACGAATAGTCCAATGAAGAAATGGGCAGAAGATATGAATAGACACTTCTCCAAAGAAGACATCCAGATGGCCAACAGACACATGAAATGATGCTCAATGTCACTCATCATCAGGGAAACACAAATCAAAACCACACTGAGATCCCACCTCACACTAAAGTGAGTGGCTAAAGTGAATAGAATAAATCAGGAAGCTATAGATGCTGGCAAGGATGTGGAGAAACAGGCACCCTCTTACACTGTTGGTGGGAATGCAAACTGGTGCAGCCACTCTAGAAAACTGTGTGGAGGTTCCTCTTTCTTTCTTTCTTTATCAGGCTGATATTTCTTTGTTCTTTCTTTGTTTGTTTGTTTTGTTTTGTTGTTTCGTTGTTGATCCTTTCACTTTTCTCTTTTTTTTTTTTTTTCTTGGACCAGGCTTGTTTTTCCCTAATTTTTTAAAAAAGTTTAACAAAAAATCAAACCACACCTAGTTAAAGGTCCAAACAATCCTCACTACAAGCAAGAAGGAACTCTACAGAGGACTTACCTTGGGGAAAGAGTAGCCAAAACACAATAGCAGAGTGCACATAGCACACACCAGAAATACTTCCTGTAGTGCCAGGTCATGGACAGTGCATAACCCCTTCTTAATACAGCATTACACTCAGAATCAGAAAACATGACAAGTTTTTATAGACAAAAGACAGAAACCTAGACAAAATGAAAAGACTGAAGTATTCTCTCCAAAAGAAAGATAAAAAACCACAGCCAGGTTTTGCTCAAAACAAATAGGAACGATATATCTGAATAAGAATTTAGAACAACAGTCATAAGAATAGTAGCTGAGTTTGGGGAAAAAAAAACAAGCATAGAAGACACCAGAGAAACCCTTGCTGCAGAGATTAAGATTTAAAAACTAGTCAGGCTGCAATAAGAAAAAAATGCTATAACTGAGATGGAAAACTGACTGGATGTAATCACAACAAGGATGGAAGAAGGGGAGAATCAAATAGGTGACATGGTAGATAAAATTATGAAAAAGAATAAAGCTGAAAAAGAGAGTGAAAGAAAACTAACAGATCATGAATATAGGCCTAGGGAAATCAAAGATTCTACAAAGCACAATAATATCTATATCATAGGAGTCCCAGAAGAAGAGAGGAAAAAAAGGACAGATTTATGTGAGCAAATTATAGTTAAACTTCCCTAACTCGGAAAGGAAACTGTCGTTCAAGTCCTAGAGGCAAAGATAACGCCCCTCAAAATAAACAAAAATAGGTCAACACCAATATGTATCATACTGAACTTGCAAAATACAAAGATAAAGAGAGAATATTGAAAGCAGCAAGGGACAAAAGGTTCTTATCCTGCAAGGGTAGCAGCAGACTTGTCCACAGAAAGTTGGCAAACCAGAAGAGAGTGGCATGATATACTTAATATGCTGAGTGGGATGAATATGCAACCAAGAATGCTTTATTGTGCAAGGCAGTAATTCAGAATAGAAGGAGAGATAAAGAGTTTCTAGAGAAGCAAAACTAAAAAAGTTTGTGAACACTACATCAGCTATGTGAGAATTATTAAAGGGGACACTTTGGGAAAGAGAGAAAAAAAGCAAAATAAAAAAAAAATCTAGAAAGGAAAAGAGACAATCTACAGGAAAAGCAACTTTACAGGTGATACAGTCAAACTAAATTCATATCTATCAATAATTACTATGAATCTAAATGAGCTTATTGCTTTAAACAAAAGACACAATGTATCATAATGGATTTAAAAAGTGATCAATTATCATGCTGCTTACAAGATCCTCATTTTAGACCACAAAACACCACCAGGTTGAAAGTGAAGGGGTGTAGAACCATTCACAATGATAATGGACATCAAAGTAAAGCTGGAGTACCCATACTTATCTCAGGTAAGCTAGATTTTAAACCAAAGACTGTAATAATAGATAAAGAAGGGCACCCAATCAAAATAAAAGGTGCTATCTAACAAGATCTAACAATTGTAAATATTATGTCCCCAACTTGTGAAAGCAAATACATAAGTCAATTAATAACAAACTTAAAGAAATTCATTGATAATAATACAATAGTAGTAGAGGAATTAACACCCCATATATAGCAATGGACCAATCATCTAAGCAGATCAGCAAGGAAACAATGGCTTTGAATGACACACTGGACTAGATGGACTTCACAAATATATTCAGAGCGTTTCACCCTAAAGCATCAGAATACATGTTCTTTTCAAGTGCACATGGCACATTCTCCAGAATTGTTCATATACTGGGTCATAAATCAGCCCTCAACAAGTACAAAAATATCAAGATCATATCATGCATATTTTCAGATCACAACGATATGAAACTTAAAATTTGGAAGGCACTCAAGAACATGGAGATTACAGAACATCCGACTAAAGAATGAATGGGTTAAGCAGAAAATTAAAGAAGAGATAAAAAAGAATACATGTAATCAAATGAAAATGAAAAGACAACTGTTAAAACAAAACAACAAACAACAAACAAACAAACAAAACAACAACAACAACAACAAAAACTTTGGGATGCAGCAAAGGTGGTCATAAGGAGGAAGTATTTAGCAATACAGGTCTTCCTCAAGAAGAAGAAAAATCTCAAATACACGGCTAACCTTACCTAAAGGAGCTGGAAAAAGAACAGCAAATAAAGCCCCAAACCAGCAGAAGAAGGGAAATAATTAAGATTAGAGCAGAAAGCAATGAAATAGAAATAAAAACCAGAGTAGAACAGAATAATGAAACTAGGGGCTGGTTCTTTCAAAAAATTAACAAAATTGATGAACTCCTAGCCATTCATAACGAAAAGAAAAGATAAAGACCCAAATAAATAAAATCACAAATATAAAGGAGCTATCATAACCAACATCGCAGAAATACGATTGTAAGATAATATTATGAGCAATTATATGCTAACAAATTGGGTAATCTGAAAGAAATAGATAAATTCCTAGAAACATATAAACTACTAAAACTGAAATAGGAAGAAATATAAAATTTGAACAGACCCATAATCAGAATAGAATTTGAGTCAGTAATCAAAAATCTCCCAACAAACAAGAGTGCAGGGCCTTATGGCTTTCCAGGGAAATTCTACCAAACAGTTTCTCTTGAAACTGTTCCAAAAAATAAAAGTGGACCCCACTAACAATGAGACTTCCAGACCAATGTCAGGAACATGACAGGGATGTCCAGTCTCATCACTGTTGTACAACATAGTACTGGAAGTCTTAGCCTCAGCAATCAGACAACACAAAGAAATAAAATGCATCCAAATCGGCAAAGCAGAAGCAAAACTTTCACTCTTCACAGATGACATGATGCTCTACATGGAAAATGCAAGATACTCTAACCCAAGACTTCTAGAACTGATACATGAACTCCACAAAGTCGCAGGATATAAAATCAAGGTACAGATACCTTCTGCATTTCTGTACATCAATAATGAAGCAGCAGAAACAGAAATCAAGGAACGATCCCACTTACAATTGCACCAAAAACCATAAGATATCTAGGAATAAACCTAACCAAAGAGGTAAAAGATCTGTTAAAGAGCACTTATGAAAGAACTTGAAGACACAATGAAATGGAAAAACATTCATGCTCATAGACTAGAAAAACTAATATTCTTAAAATGTCTATACAACCCAAAGCAATTTCCACATTCAATGCAATCTCTATCAAAATATCAACAAAAGTTGTCACAGAGCTAGAACAAACAATTTTTAAAATTTTATGGAACCAAAAAAAGATCCTGAATAACCAAAGTAATATTGAAAAATTAAAAGCAAACTGGAGACATCACAATTCCAAACTTCAAGCTGTATTACAAAGTTGTAATCATCATGAGAATATGGTACTGGCACAAAAAACAGACACAAAGATCAATGGAACAGAATAGAGAACTGAACCCAAGTATGGACTCACAAATATATAGTCAACTATTCTTCAACAAAGCAGAAATGAATATCCAGTGGGAAAAGACAGTCTCTTCAAGAAATAGTGTTGGGAAAACGGGACAACTATATGAAAAAGAATGAAACTTTTCCATTTTCTTATACCATACATAAAAAAAATAAGCTGAAAAGGGGTGCCTGGGTGGCTCAGTTGGTCGGCTCAGGTCATGATCTCATGACTCATGGGTTTGAGTCCTGAGTCAAGTTCTGTGCTGACAGCTCAAAACCTGGAGTCTGCTTTGGATTCTGTATCTCCCTCTTTCTCTTCTCTCTCACTTTTTCTCCTCCTCTCTCTCTCAAAAATAAATAAACTTAAAAATTTTTAAATAAGCTAAAAATGAATTAAGGACCTAAATTTGACTCTTGAAACCATAAAAATTCTAGAGGAGAGCACAGAAAGTGATTTCTATGACATCATCCTTAATATCATTTTTCTATATATGTCTCCTGAAGCATGGAAAACAGAAGCAAAAGTAAACTATTGGGACTATATCAAAATAAAATGCTTCTGCACAGCAAAGAATGCAAACATAAAAACTGAAAGGCAGCCTACTGAATGGGAGAAGGTATGTACAAATGCAGTATCCAATAAAGGGTTAGTATCCCAAAGTATATAAAGTAGTTATACAATTCAACAACATAAAACAAATAATTCAATTAAAAATTGGAAGAATATATGAATGGACATTTCTCCAAAGAAGACATCCAGATTGCCAAAGACACATGAAAAGATACTCAGCATCACACATCATCAGGGAAATGCAAATCAAAACTACAATGAAATATCATCTCACACCTGTCAAAATGTCAAAAAATCAAGAAATAACAGGTGTTGGTGAGGATGAGGTGACAAGGAACCCTCTTGTACTATTAATGAGAATGTGAGCTAGTGCAGCCACTTAGAAAACAGAATGGAAGTCCCTCAAAAAATTAAAAATAGAACTACCATATAGTTCATTAATTAAACTATTTATTCAAAGAATAAAAAAACACTAATTAGAAAGGATAGATGCACCCCTGTGTTTATTGCCACATTACTCACATTAACCAAATTATGGAAGCAGCTTAAGTGTCCATGGATAGCTGAGTGAATAAAGAAGATGTAATATCTAAAGGGATATTATTCAGCCACAAAAAAGAATGAAATCTTGCCATTTGCAACAAAATGGATGGATCTAAATAATACAATGCTAAGTGAAACAAGTTAGTCAGAGAAAAATACCATACGATTTCACTCACATGTAGATTATGAGAAAAAATGAGCAAAGGAGAAAAAAAAAAAAAAAACAGAGAGAGAAACCAAAAAATAGACTCTTAACTGTAGAGAATAAATAGGTGGTTACCAGAGGGGAAGTGAGTGGTGGGATGGATGAAATAGGTGAAGTGGATTAAGAATACAATTCTCTTGATGAGCACAGAGTAATACATGAGAATACTCAATTCTTGTATTCTACACCTGAAGCTGATATAACACTGTATGTTAATAACTATGTGATGTTACTTTAAAAAAAAAAAAAGGAAAAATAAATAAATAAATAAAAAACCCAGCTCCACAAAGACTCTTTAACCTTGCTAAAATTGCTCTTAGCCGGTCCTGGTAACCAGCCCTTGTTTCACCACTCTCCAGAGAATATACTCTTAAATTCACATGACACATTTAAGAAAGAACCAAACTGGACATGCACACCATCTTGTGATTTAAAAGTAAAGATTTTCTGGAACTGGAGCAGAAAACATCTGATAAGACAGTTTTCTCAAAATGTGTGAACGAGGCTTGTGTATTTTTTCCCCCGCTGTTGCTTCTCCTCTTGATCTTTTGCGGAAAGACCATGCCATTGTCCATATTTACCAAACACTTGTGAAAGGGGAAACCTTTTCCTTTGATTGCAACCTTTCGGAAATAACCTCATCATAATCCCATGACCAAGAAATCTTTTTACTTCCTTTTTTATGAAGAGTTAAAATATTCAGAATTCACAAAAGTTTTTCTTTTATCTTGATTATTAATTCACTCTAGATTCTTATCCAAATTCGTGGGTTTTTAATTTATACCTTTACAGACAGTATTATTGATAATGTATTTGGTTCCAAAACATTCTTTCTTTAAAATTTTTAAATGTTTGTTTATTTTTTAGAGGTAGAGAGAAACAGAGTGAGCAGGGGAGGGTCAGAGAGAGAGGGGAGACACAGAAACAGAAGCAGGCTCCAGACTCTGAGTTGTCTGCACAGAGCCTGACGCGTGGCTTGAACCCATGAACCACAAGATCATGACCTGACCTGAAGTTGGACATTTAACTGACGGAGCCACCCAGGCGCCTCCCCCCCAAAAAAACAAACCATTCTTTTGAGGTAACAATACTTACGTATTTATGTTTATGTTTTAAAACATTTTTAAAGTTTTTCTATTTTGCCAATAGTTTATCAATTATTTCTTTATTTTCACTTCTGCACTGTCTTCCCAATTTGTTCTTCTCTTGCTGTATTCGAATGTTCCATTTTCTTTCTATTTTATTTTCTTTTTCAACTTCCCATTGGTTCACCTAGTTAACCCTCTATTTAGCTGGTGGCCTACATGTTTGAACTCCTGGTTTTAACCATCATGCAATTTAGAACTGTCATTGTATTTTTGATTTAGTACTTGTTGCCTGTCAAACATTTGTAAAAATGATGTACTCAATAAGGTGATGCTGGTGCAACACTCTGAGATAATCTCAATTCTTACAACCTTAAGAAACTATAGGCTTTACATGAGAAGTGCCTGAGAGTGTCCCCTCCTAAGCTTCTTTTTTACTTAAATGTGGCCTTAAGAGGTTTACAACTGCTATGTACTTTGCCTCTGACATGACAACCAGGAAAATCTTTCCTGGAACTGAAGAACAAAACCACTAAATAAGGAAAACTTGACACTTGATCAGTGATGCTTTTGAGGAAAGATCTTGATCAAAAGAGGGAAATGTAAAAATTAATAGAGAAATACCTCACTGAAATGGAGTCAGGAGTTCAGACCAGGGAGATCATAAACCATACCACTGCTTATCAGTCCTTTGCAGACCCAAGAAGAAAAGAGATGCCTTGCATTCCCAAGAGGAAATAAACTATAATTTACTACTACAGCAGGAGGAAAGTTAGTTAGTTAGTTAGTTAGTTAGTTTGTTTTTTCCTGGTGAGCAATAGTTCAGCCAGCTTGAGATCTTCACAACTTAACCAATGAAAAGCTACTGCACTTTAAACTCACAGTTTACTCCGAAGACTTTCTGTTTAAAAAAAAGCAAAAGCAAAAACAAAAACCTTCCAATACCTCCTTTCTTCTATGAGAGTAGTCTTTTTGGGGCACTTGAGTAGTTCAGTTGGTTAAGCATGCGACTTTGGCTCAAGTCATGATTTCACGGTTGGTGGGTTTGAGCCCCATGTCTGGCTCTGTGCTGACAGGCTCGGAGCCTGGAACCTGCTTCAGATTCTGTGTCTCCCTCTCTCTCTGCCCTTCCCCCTCTCTATTTCTCTCTCTCAAAATTAAATTTAAAAAAAATTAAAAAGAGAGTAATCCTTTTGTTGTTGTTATTGTTGTTCTCCAGATTTGCCTATGGTTTTGCAATAACTTACATCTCCCAAATTGCAATTATCTGCTATTCCTGAGTAAAACCTTTTTTTTCCTAGTAAAATAACTACTATTTTTATTTTTAATGTTAACACCATTAATGGTGAACTGGTGAGTGGAACCATTTGGGGAAGCAATGAGATCTCTGACATGGTTTCATGTGTTTGGAATGTCTTCTCTACTGAAGGAGGCATAGGAAACAAACAGCAAACTCTTGGGCTGAGATGATGTCATCTGAGATGGTGACCAGTATTGAGTCTGTTTCATTCAAGGGTAAGGTCCTCCAGAGAGTTGGCAACATAGAATGTGTGTGATCCATGTGGATATCCAGTTGGGATATTCGTCATGGAATGGAGATGGACTGGCATGACATAACTTGGAGGCTTCCCTGAAGAATGAGCTGCATCTCTGGTACCTGCTGCTATTGGAACAAATTATTATGAGCTTCCTGGGATAGAGGGCACATTTAGCAACAGAATCAGTGGCTTCCAATTCATTTCCCAAGGAGTTCACCCACGGCATATAAAGATTCTGGACATGTTTATATCCTAGACTAAGAGAGATGTGCAGATGCTATTTAGGAAATCCTGGAAACAACTAGTGATGGTGATGGACAAATCATGGGGGAACAGTCACTATAACCAGATAGGTTTTTGTATGGACAATAATAAAGCCAGTTAGGCTGTAACAATATTTGATATACAGAAATCAGGGGGAAGTGTCATTTACACATTGCTACCAGAAAGCTCATTGCCTGAAAAGTAATTCAATCCATCTGCCCTCGTACTCAGTGGTATGCTTTCCTAAGCCTTCTTTTTTTAATGTTTATTTATTTTTGAGAGAGAGACAGAGACAGAGAGACAGAGAGAGAGGGAGACAGAGAATCCAAAGTAGGCTCCAGGCTCTGAGCTGTCAGTACAGAGCCTGATGTGGGGATCAAATCCACAAACCTCGAGATTATGACCCGAGCTGAAGTCTGATGCTTAACTGACTGAGCCACCCAGGCACCGCCTAAGCCCTTCTAACAGGGCTTGCTAACATTCCCTACTTTTCCACCCAGTGGCACAATTGTGGGCTGGAATGGTATTGTTCCAGAATTATATCTGTGTGATGGCTAGGCCTCAAGTATTTACCAGCAACCCTATCACCCAAGCCATATAAAGCAGTAAGAATAGCCAAAACCAAATCAAGCATTGACAATATATGATCTTAGGTTGAGTCCCTTCTGGCTGAGTTAAATAATTTATGTTGATTAAGTATGAGTGTGGTTGCTCTCAGGGAGAAAGTCATGAGTTACCTCATCCAGTGTGGGCTAAGACTTGTAGGGCTTGTAGCTTTCTTGCACAGTCTCACCTCCAAACATGGAGAGTTTCTTTCCCTCTTTAGACACCCAAACTGTATCACTTGTTGGTCCCAGGGTGGTAGCTTCCACTTTCTATAAATCAGTAGGGGAATTTAGTGTCATTAGCCAGCTCTTTTAGCCACTATATTTAGGGAGAGTGGCTGGCATGAAGGAGGTTCCTTCTGGAGAGTCCTCATCATTTTCGGTCTTTCCAAAGAAATTATCTGACATTAACTTGGTGGGCTTTACATTAACATTATTGGGCCTGGAGGCATCCAATAATGAGTGGATCATATTGGGCTATCTGCTCTCAATCAGGTTATGGAGCATGAAGCAGAAGGTGAGATTATTGGGAAATCAGAGCAGAAGGGGGAAGTGGAGTAAGAGAATAACATAAAAAGGACATCATCTTGGGAGAATAAAAACTTGAGGCTTGCCAGGGATGACCAAAAGTGGAATTTTGGAGGATACATAATAATTAATATGTGGGGTTAAAGGTCCTGGGGTTGAGAGCTAAATAAGATGGGGGGCAGAGAAAGTTTAATTCATTTCAGAGACAACTGTGTAGAAGTAATTTAAAGAGAGTCTAACTAAGGATGCCATTATGACACTCAATGATGCCAGCTGCCTAGGGGCAGTAGCCTAGACAAAAGTCCAAAGAATATTAAATTTGACATCCCACTGCTGAGTCTCCTAAGAGGGAAAGTACGTGTCATTTTCAGAGACAATAATTTCTAGCAAGGATAGGGGCACCAAGGTGGCTCAGTTGGTTAAGCATACAACTTTGGCTCAGGTCATGATCTTGTGGTTTATGGGTTTGAGCCCCGGGTCGGGCTCTGTGCTGACAGCTCAGAGCCTGGAGCCTGCTTCAGATTCTCTGTCTCCCTCTCTCTCTGCCCCTCCCCTACTCATGCTACCTCTCTCTCTATCTCAAAAATAAATAAACCTCAAAAAAATTCAAAGCAAGCAAGAATAAGTTTAGTAAAGGAAGTGATTATCTCCTTTGAGGAGGAATTCTGTGTGAGGGTTACCAAATTAGTTTTATGTAGAAATTGATGACTGTGCCTACGTATCTGGAAGCCTCAGCTGAAGGGGGCAGTGGGTTGATAAAATCAATTTACCAGCTGTAGTATGGTCATTCTCCTTGGGGAATATGTCTCTATCTACATAGTCTCCACCATTTGGTTTGGGAGTAGAGGATAGACTAATTTGTCACAACCTTGCCTCCCTTGAGGAGAGGTGAAGGCCCTTGCTTATGCCCTGTTAAGGCATGAATTTCCTGGTAACTCATGGTTGTGTGGGACCACTTTGTAAACTGGTAGGAAAGGTTGGTATCCTGAGGAGTTTGTGCCAGGCAGATTGTAGGAGGATAGTGATGAAATTTGTAATATTGTGTAAAATGGCTTCTAATGTAAAGTTTTAACAGAAATATGAATAATAATGATAGGAATCAGAGAATCTTCTTATTCCTCCCATATCTGGGTGTTTTTCATATGAACTTGGCTTTTGTGAAATGTTCTTGCCCTGTATAGCTAATTCCCTCTAATTGGCCAGATGAAACCACAAGGTCATTTAAACCAACTCAAGATTCTGTGAAAATGTAGACCTGCAAAGGTTCCTTTTTATGGTCTTATTAAAGGCTAGGTGAATAGTTACAATTTCTGCCAACTAGACTTATCCAGGATGAGAAAGAGGAGGGTATCCCTGACTAGAGTAGACTAAGGCCTTGTGGAATGCCATGGTCTTCCAGCAAGCTTCATTGCATACAATAGTGGCACTGCCATTGGTTAAAAACAACAACTTCTTGAACATTTCAGAAGTTGGTTCCAATAGGATACCCAAGTAGCAAGTGGAGGAGGAAGCTGGAGTGCCCTGTTGCTTCCTCAAGGCTCTAAGGAAAGGGGTTCACACCCTCTTGTATTTGAAAAAGACTTTGATATGCGATTCAGCCCTCTCTTGAAAGTACCATTTCCATTTTACCAAGGAGGCATCAGCGGCCATGCTGAACTTCACTGGGAAGCACCTCTAACCCACAGCATTATAGGAACTTTTGTAGGGAGTAAATAGTAACGGGAAATTATAGTTAGGAAATTCTATACCTGAAACTAATATTATATTGTAACTAAATGGAATTTAAATAAAAAATTATATATATACATACATATATACATATGTGTGTGTGTGTGTGTGTGTGTGTGTGTGTATTCTTTAAATAGAAAAAAATAAAAATAAAAGAGCCCAATAGAATGCCGACATTGACTCAGAGGGAGTTTATCAAGTTTCTCCTGGAGATAGAAGCTTAGTCCAGAATTTGTTAAGAAGCCAGGTAAACTCAAGTTTGTTCCAGAGACTCTACACTGTGGTCAAAGACCACTTAGAATGTGGAGGCAGGTGAGACTAAAAGTTGGGTATGTTGGACTGCCTGCTGGGCAGCTTCCAAAACACAATATTGGGCTCGCTCTACTTTAAAGTGGCAGACTTGCATGTGCTTGGATATATAGAGCAAATCATTACTGAGAGATCAGAGATGTTGCCCCAGAATACGAAAAGACCTAGTCTGCCATTATGGCTATCTAAGTTCAGTGGATGGTTTAATGGTGCATAACTGATCTTTAAATTTTGAAAGAGGAATTTTTGTCCCCTAGAGGATCAGATGATACCCAGAAACTTGATAGATGAGACTCATCCTTGGATCTAGAGGGGATGATTGCCCAGCCACATTCATATAGGTGGTTAGTGAGACTGGGCAAATTGGGCTATACCACTTCCCCTGAGGGACCTACAACCATCATGTCATCAATATAATGCCCCAAATGGCACTTTTACAATTGTGGTATATTCAAATACTGGTGACAGAATTTACGTGAAAATGCAGAGTGGTTTAAATATACCTGTGTATTGTTGTATGGAAACCAATTTGACAATGAATTATTAAATATATATGTATTTT
Organism: Paguma larvata; assembly: GCA_030068075.1. NCBI lineage: Eukaryota > Metazoa > Chordata > Mammalia > Carnivora > Viverridae > Paguma > Paguma larvata. Next base: position 119,701,807 of record CM057827.1, on the reverse strand, counting down.
ATGTACATATAAATGGAATGTAAATACATTTTGTATTTGTAATGTAAATAATGTAAATGTACATAAAATATATATGTATAAATATACATGTATAATTCATTGTATATTGTATATATATTTATTGTATATGTTGTATATATATTTATATGTATTTATTGTATATTGTGTGTGTGTATATATACACACCTGTGTAAATGTATATTGAGCTCCTTCAAAAATTAAAGCAAATAGGGCCTGAGACACCTTTGTGATATGAACAGAATGTATCAGCTAGGTCAATGACCACGAAGAATGCTTATTGGGCCCAACGTATGTTTTCAATCAATTCTATGATATTAGGAGTTGGAACTCTGGTTTGGGAAATCTGAGCATTGAGATTTTCATAGTCAGTAGTCAGGTGCCATTCATTAATGGCTGGCTTAACTACTGCCCAAATGGAGCTATTGAAAAGGGAAATTGTGGGATTAATAATTCCTATCTCAAGCATATTTTTAATGACAGGGTGTAGACCTTCAATGCTTTATTTAAGAATTTAAGTTGAGGGGTGCCTGGGTGGCTCAGTCGATTAAGTGTCCGACTATGTATCAGGTCATGATCTCATGGCTTATGAGTTCGAGCCCTGAGTCAGGCTCAGTGTTAACAGCTCGGAGCCTGGAGCCTGCTTTGGATTCTCTGTCTCCCTCTCTCTCTGCCCCTCCCCTGCTCTCTCTCTCTGTGTCAAAAATAAATAAACATAAATAAAAAAATTAAGTTGGTACTGGTTTACCATCTAAACCAGGGGAAGAAGAGATATCAGAGTCCATTTGGCAAGTCCCACCAGGAAAACCAGGAACTTGGGCTTGTTCGAGTGGTATGGCATCTTGTCAATGCAGCCATATGTAAAATTAAAAAAGAAAGGGGCACCTGGGTGGCTCAGTTGGTTAAGCTACTGACTTTGGCTCAGATCATGATCTCATGGTTCATGAGTCTGAGCCTTGCATCAGGCTCTGGGCCAACAGTTCAGACCCTGGAGCCTACTTTGGAATCTGTGTCTCCCTTTCTCTCTGCCCCTCCCCTGCTTGAGCTCTGTCTCTCTCTTGCTCTCTCAAAAAATAAACATTAAAAAAATCTTTAAAAAAAGAAAAGTGGCACCTGGATTGCTCAGTCAGTTAAGTGTCTGACTCTTGATTTTGGCTCAGGTCATGGTCTCAGCGTTCATGGGATCAAGCCCCGAGTCAGGCTCTGTGCTTGCTGCGTGGAGCCTGCTTGGGATTCTCTCCCCTCTCTCTCTCTCTCCCTTCCTCTCTCTCTCTCTCTCTCTCTCTCTCTCTCTCTCTCTCTCTCTCTCAAAATATAAGTAAATACACTTTAAAAAAAGAGAAAGAAAAAAGCCATGGGACCATCACCAGAGGTAGCCATTCGAGGTGAATGGTCCCAATAGTTACATCTAAATGGATGTGTTCACCTTTGATTGTTTTCCTGGAAATACACTGTAGGATCTGCTTTGGGAGAGCTACAGAAGTTTTCTGGAATGGCAATAACTTGAGCCCTGGTGTCTTATAGGACCAAAAAGGACTGTGCATTTTTATTGTCCCATTGAACCACAAGCGTAGTATAAAGGTGATTATCTTCAGGACATGAGACAGGTTCCAGGGAGCTACTAATTTCCTACAGTAGGTGCTTAGGTGCTAACAATCCTGGAGGTTAGGGAAGGGGGCAGAGGAAGTGACAGGAGCTGGGTTGGACCCAGAATGGTTAGTGGGTGACTGTGGGGCAAGAGAATATATGGCAGAAGGGGTTATAAACTGTTAGAATGCTAGTTTCAGGGCCTGAAATTTAGAGATTGGCTGTCTAGAAAGTCAGTGACCAGGAACTTCAAACTTTTGTAACTTTCAGTAAAAATGCCTATTTGTTCTCATAAGGGCAAAATTAGGTTAGGGGATTATTGCAAAGAGAATGGGGAGCCCTTTACTTTAGATAACTTTGTTGGAGGGACTTCCCTGGGGAAGTGGTAATGGAAGAGTAAGAGGGTGAAATATCTGGGTGTCTGGATAAGAATATTCTCTATATCTAGCAGCCATGTCAGTGCCTTCTAGTACCTTTTGGATATTGTTGGCCACACTCACAGCAGCTGGCAAAGAAATTACACTTCTTTCACTTGTTGGAATTGGTGGTAAAATCACCAATATACTTCATAGTGGTAGGGAAAAATCTGTTATAAGATGGCCAACAGCACTAATAGGGAAAGTCCAGTCCCCGACCAAAGACTCCCCTTCCCACTTCTTCTTCCTAATCTGCTTGCCCATGCTCCAAATTACTACTAATGTGGAGTGCAAAAATAACAGACTATAAATTGTTCCCTCTGCTTATGCTCAGGTTGAGACCTCTGGAGAGTGATCTCTTCTGAGCCCACCAGTGTGAAATAAACTTCCTGCCTTCCAAGATCTCCAAGTGCTGCTTGGTTCTTCTGCTGGGTGATCCAGATCAGGTTCTGTAACATTTGGTTCCCTAACCGGGAAACCCAACCTCGCTGGCCCATCGTTGCCACCGGTTTGGGAAAAGGCAAGGCTGTAATGGAATGAGAAATCACAACTCGAGGAGACTTGGCAGGTGAGGTCCTGGACCCAACATCAGATACCGGTAAGGCCTGGGGCCCCTGACGGTGTCAGACCCACCCGTCGGGGTGGAAGGGGAGCCTGATCACCTACTGGAGACATTTTAGAGGTCTCACAGGTAGGGATATTAATCTCTGGTCTGAATGTGTGAGTGAATGTACAGTGCAACCTGGTCTTGCAGTTGGGACTGAATATGTGGCTTCACGGGTGGGCACCCTTAAGGTCTCCAAAATCCCATTAAGTCTGAGTGAGCCCGTCTGTGATTCCATGGTGAATGGCACACAGTCTATGGCAGCATTGGAATAAGTCACAAAGCTGAGACTGCTATGGCTAAGCATCACCTAAGTTCCTTTGGGACACTGCCAGACAGGCTTCTGATTGGTCTCCTCATTAGAGGGGACACCCCTACCCCCTCTGTCTATCTTTGGGACTCAGTCTCATGGGAACATTATGGGATCAGGACAGAGCAAAAAAAAAGGGGGGGGGATTTTCAGGAGACTAATGAATTAAGATGACCCCCGGCAAGTTAAGGACCCTATGTGAGTTGGAATGGCCCCCTTTTGGGGTAGAATGGCCCTTGGAGGGAACCTTAGATGTCTCAATGGTCCAACATGTCTGGCATGTTGTCACTGGAGACCCAGGTTACCCTGATCAATTCCCATATATTGACTCCTGGTTAGAGATTGCCCAAACTCTCCCCCCTTGGGTGTGATTTATCTGCAACAAACAGGGACAGGCTAGGGTCTTAGTTGCCTCGACAAAGTGGCCCAAGGAAGGTCAACAGAAGGCCCGAACTCCACAAATTATCACTGGTGATCCAGAAGAAGAACCAATCTTGCCCTCACCGTATGAACCCCCTGGTTCCCAATATTCCACCATCTTCAGTTTCCACACCACCTCTGGACTTGGCAGATCTTCTCTCCCCCAGACCAGTGGTGAGACGGTGCCCTCAGCCAGTCACAGGTGCTCTCCAGATGCTGATCCAAATCCACTGGTACCAAGAGGCTCTCCTCAGGGGAATCCAAGCAAGGGGTAAGAAGGGAAGCAAGGGGAATCCCCCAGGGATTACTGAATTTACACCCCGTTTGATCCCGAGGCACAAGAGAGCCATAACAAAAGGACAGGGGAAGGTCCAGCTGCCAAAAGGAGGATCAGAACCTCCTTAGCAAGGGATCAATGTGCTTACTGAAAGAAAGGACATTGGAAAAATGAACATCCCAACCGGGGAAACTCCCAGAAACCTAGTTGATATACAGAAGAGCCCTGAAGAAAAGACTTCATAGGCCTAGTAGGAATAGATTCAGACTGAGGAGCATCAGGCTCACTTCTTCTTGGCCCTCATGAGCCCATGGTCAAAATGAAAGTAGGAGGCCGAACTATGACTTTTATGGTCGACACTGAAGCTGAACATTCTGTGGTCATCTCTCCTGTAGCCTCTTTAGTGAGAAGACTGCATCCATCCTTGGGCCATAGGGAAATGGGCAATGCAACAGCCCTTCTGCCAAGCTTGTCAATGTGAACTTGGGGGCCACACGGTAAGGCATGAGTTCCTCTACCTACCTGAGTGCCATAACCCTCTCTTCAGCCAGGATATACTCTCAAAGCTGGGGGCCAAAATAACCTTTGAGCCAATGGGACATGCCAGCCTCCAGTTTGATCCAAGAGAAGAAATATTGGAGGCTATTCTGCACCCAGGATGAACCAAGCAGCCTGCCCAAATTCAGGTCTGCTTTCCCCACTCTATGGGCCAAGGACACCCCTCACCCCAAACTTGCCCACAACTGGACCCTTGTCATTGTAGAGTTAATCCCAGGGGCTCAACTGTAGAGACAGTGGCAATACCCATCCCACAGGAGGCAAAGGCAGGCATCGAAGAACACCTGACCAGACTCAAGGAAGCAAGCATTCTGGTTGAATGCCAGTCTCCCTGGAACTCCTTCCCTTATCTGCACTGTGACCCCCACCAGGAGTTCAAAGAAGAAATTCCCCCGCCTCCCCAGTTACACTTACTGGCCACAATCCACAATCCACAAGGTCACCACTCTTGCCAGTCAAGAAGCCAGAAGGAAAGCACCGACCATTTCAAGACATACAAGCTATCAATGAAGTGACTGTCTCCTTGTACCTGGTGGTCCTGAACCCGTACACCCTCCTCAGCCAGATACCAGGCTCTACCAGCTGGTTTACCTGCCTAGACTTAAAATATGCCTTCTTCTTCTTCTTAGCTCCCCAGAGCCAACCCTTGTTTGCCTTCAAATGGACCAAACCAGACACAGGATGTCAGATGCAACTGACTTGTACACGCCTCCCACAAGGGTTTAAAAACTTGCCTACCCTCTTTGGAGAAGCACTAGCCAGAGACCCCACTGGCTTTCCAAGAGAAGCCATGTGCTGCACCCTTCTCCAGTATGTAGATAACTTTCACCTTACCAGCAATACCCAAGAGAATTGTATCGAGGGTGTTGGGAGCCATTTTGGGCCCACAGGTTGAGACCCCTCCCTGTGTGGGCCCACAGGTTGAGACTCCTCCTTGTGTGGGCTCATAGGTTGAGACTCCTCCCTGTGTGGGCTCACAGGTTGAGACACCTCCCTGTGTGGAAAAGCTGGTTGAAGTAAAGCTCCCACCAGCCAAGATGGTGCCTAGTCTTACCTCCTTCTAAATAATTTTTCAGGCTTGGATTTCTTGAGCTGCTCTCGTTGGCCCCAAGGAATGCAATGCTCTTTTGTTTTATGGCATTTACCTTTGGAGACGTGTCGAGTAAGAAATTTGTGCATCTTAGGTCAAAGAGGCTTTTTCCTGTTTTCTCCTCTAGGATTTTGACGGTTTCCTGTCTCACATTCAGATCTTTTATCCATTTAGAATTTATTTTTGTGAGTGGTGTAAGAAAGTGGTCTAGTTTCATTCTTTTGCATGTTGCTGTCCAATTCTCCCAGCACCATTTGTTAAAAAGGCTGTCTTTTTTCCATTGGATACATTTTCCCGCTTTGTCAAAGATTAGTTGGCCATATACTTGCGGGTCCATTTCTGAGTTTTCTATTCTATTCCATTGGTCTATGCGTCTGTTTTTGTGCCAATACCATACAGTCTTGATGACCACCGCTTTGTAGTAGAGGTTAAAGTCTGGGATTGTGATGCCTCCCGCCTTGGTTTTATTCTTCAGTATTATTTTGGCTATTCGAGGTCTTTTGTGGTTCCATACAAATTTTAGGATGGTTTGCTCTAGCTTTGAGAAGAATGCTGGTGCAATTTTGATTGGGATTGCATTGAATGTGTAGATTGCTTTGGGTAGTATTGCCATTTTGACGATATTTATTCTTCCAATCCATGAGCATGGGATGTTTTTCCATTTCCTTGTGTCTTCCTCAATTTCCTTCATAAGTTTTTTATAGTTTTCAGTGTAGAGGTCTTTCACATCTTTGGTTAGGTTTATTCCTAAGTATTTTATGGTTTTTGGTGCAATTGTGAAAGGGATTAGCTTCTTTATTTCTCTTTCTGCTGCTTCATTGTTGGTGTATAGAAATGCCACCGATTTCTGTACATTGATTTTGTATCCTGCAACTTTGCTGAAATCATGAATCAGTTCTAGTAGGCTTTTGGTGGATTCTGTCGGGTTTTCCATGTAAAGTATCATGTCATCTGCAAAAAGTGAAAGTTTGACTTCCTCCTTGCCTATCTTGATGCCTTTTATTTTGTTTTGTTGTCTGATTGCTGATGCTAAGACTTCCAGCACTATGTTAAATAGCAGTGGCGAGAGTGGACACCCCTGTCGTGTTCCTGATCTCAGGGGGAAGGCTTTCAATTTTTCCCCATTGAGGATGATATTAGCTGTGGGCTTTTCATATATGGCTTTTATGATGTTTAAGTATGTTCCTTCTATCCCGACTTTCTCGAGAGTTTTTATTAAGAAAGGATGCTGTATTTTGTCAAATGCTTTTTCTGCATCTATTGACACGTCTCCAAAGGCAAGAGAATTAAAAGCAAAGATGAACTATTGGGACCTCATCAAGATAAAAAGCTTCTGCACGGCAAAAGAAACAACCAACAAAACGAATAGGCAACCAACAGAATGGGAAAAGATCATCGCAAATGACATATCGGATAAAGGACTAATATCTAAAATCTATAAAGAACTTACCAAACTCCAAACCCGAAAAACAAACAACCCAGTGAAGAAATGGGCGGAAGATATGAATAGACACTTCTCCAAAGGGGACATTCAGATGGCCAACAGACACATGAAACGATGCTCAATGTCACTCATCATCAGGGAAATACAAATCAAAACTACACTGAGATACCACCTCACACCAGTCAGAGTGGCTAAAATGAACAAATCAGGAAACTATAGATGCTGGCGAGGATGTGGAGAAGTAGGCACCCTCCTACACTGTTGGTGGGAATGCAAACTGGTGCAGCCACTCTGGAAAACGGTGTGGAGGTTCCTCAAAAAAATGAAAATAGAGCTACCCTATGACCCAGCAATAGCCCTGCTAGGAATCTACCCAAGAGACACAGGAATGCTGATGCATAGGAGCACGTGTGCACCAATGTTCATAGCAGCACTTTCGACAATAGCCAAATCATGGAAAGAGACCAAGTGCCCATCAACTGACGAATGGATAAAGAAGTTATGGTACTTATATACAATGGACTACTGCGTGGCAATGAGAAAAAATGAAATCTGGCCATGTGTAGCCAGATGGATGGAACTGGAGGGTATTATGTTAAGTGAAATAAGTCAGTCAGAAAAAGACAGATACCATATGTTTCCACGAATAGGTGGACTTTGTGAAACTAAGCAAAAACCAGGGGGAGGGGAAGAGGGGAAAGAAAAAAAAGACACAGAGAGGGAGGGAGATAAAACATAAGAGACTCTCAAAGACTAAGAAAAAACTGAGGGTAAGGGGGATGAGGGAGGGGGGAGAGGGGGTGATGGGCATTAAAAAGGGCACATGTTGGGATGAACACTGGGTGTTATATGTAAACCAATTTGAAAATAAACTATTATAACAAAAAAAAAAAAAAAGAAAGAAATTGTTTTACGGCATTTAGATAAAAAGGGGACCTGGAGTGCAATGTCTTGATGGATAATATTTGAATGAGAGTAATCTGGCCGGAAGTAACCTCAAAGTTGCCTCTTGGGGATAGGTTACACAAATTGATCATACAGGATAGCAGTTATGAGTTGGCTAAAAATTGGTAGATGTCAGGCCCCACGACTCCTTGAACTAAACTCCTAGATTTCTCTGCAGGGATTGCATTGTGTTAAACATCCCCTCAGCCCCACCATAAAACCTCAAGGCACATCTCTGTAAAGCTTCTCTAAGTATTTGCTCAACAGATTGATAGGAGAGTTTGTAAAGAGACTTAGGACCTTCTCCGGAGGTTAGCTTAGCCCCAAAATTAAGAGAACTGTTTATAGATAAGGCACAAACAGAGACCAAACAAAAGTAGCTACACACATCTTCATGGATCAACAACAAATATTGAGTATCTTCCTGAGGTTAACATTTCATGAATCCTTTTGCAATTCCCATCCCCATGCTCCCTTGTAATGAAAAAGTAGTAACAAAATACTTTTATAGAAACTGCTATTTGTATAAAGAACAGAGAGACGTGAGCCCTTACAATATAGGCTTACTCACTCACAAAGGAAAAGAACTTAGACAAGCATTAGAGATTATGTCTCTACCAAGTGAGTTATACCTCCTCCATTATGGTTAAAGATTATGGATAGAATGACTCTCATTCTATCTATAGATGGTTAACATAGGTCTTAAGGTAACAATATATGTACCCTCTGCTTACCAAGGGCTATGACAATCCTGCTCTCTTCTTAAAGACTTTATCTTGTTATTTCCTCTGCTCTGCCTCAAAAACAATGTGTGGGGGCGCCTGGGTGGCTCAGTCAGTTAAGTGTCCGACTTCAGCTCAGGTCATGATCTCACGGTCTGTGAGTTCGAGCCCCGCGTCGGGCTCTGTGCTGGAGCCTGCTTCGGATTCTGTACCTCCCTCTCTCTCTGTCCTTCCCCCGCTCACGCTCTGTCTCTGTGTCTCTCAAAAATAAATAAACGTTAAAAAAAAAACAACACAAAACAATGTGTAATTTTGGAACGGGGTCATAAAAACAGTTACTGCCTAATCTAAGAAAAAAACTATCTCCTTCTAAGTCTGGGGGATTCACAAATATGCCAACCTAAGAAAAAAATTGTCAGTGATGCCTTGTCACGAATGTATTGTCACTCACTGTCTTTAAATAAAGAAACTAAGATCAGGAGAGCAGGGATGCCTGCTTGGTTCTAGAAACTATGCTGCTCTCTCGAGTTATTCGTTGCACCAACACCATTCTTCCATCAGAAATTCCTGGACATGCTGGAGCTGGACTCCGGCAAGAGGTCACAAGGGCCCTCCTCCAACTCCTGTTGGACGCAGGGTATCAGATCTCATGAAGAAAGGCACAGATCTGTCAACAGCAAGTCCGATACTTAGACTGTCCTCACCCAAGAAAAAAGAGCACTAGGGCTAGAGAGAAAGAAGGTCATCACTTCCCTACTCCAGCCCCAAACTAAGAGGGGGCTATGAGAATTCCTGTGGGTTGTGGGATTCTGCAAAATTTGGATTCCCAGATTCAATGCAATAGCAAGACCTCTCTATAATCTCTTGGTAGGGCTGGATCAAGAATCCCCTGTCTGGGCAGAGGAGGCTGAAGCCACCTTTCTAGAGATAAAGGCCACCTTGGGACAGGCACCAGCCCTTTGCCTGCCAAATATAGAAAAGCCTTTTAATTTCGTTGTGCATGAGAAGGAAAAGACCACCCTTAGGGTTCTCACACAGACCGTTGGGCCTTGGCAATGGCCAGTAGCATACCTGTCAAAGAGGCTAGACCCAGTGGTGGCAGGATGGCCACCATGCCTTAGGGCACTAGCGGCCACAGTTCTGCTCATTAAGGAGGCAGATAAACTCACCCTGTGACAAGAACTAAATGTCAAGGTCCCTCATTCACACTCAAGGACACCACTTCCTCTCCAACTCTCAGCTAGCACAATACCAGAATACATGAGTCACTCTTGAAACATGCCCTAGTCAGGGCCCTCAGCATCAGCGAGGGCAAGTGATCCACAACAACTCCCAGTATGCCTTTGCTACTGTACACATACATGGGGCAATGGTGAGGAGGAGAGAGAACTCCTCACCATGGCGGGGTAGACCATTAAAACAAGGTGGAAATATTAAATCTCCTCGAGGCCTTCTAGCTTCCAAAAGAATTTGCAGTTCTACACTGCAAAGGAGAAGGGAGATGACCCTACAGCATGAGGCAATGGTCTAACAGATAAAGTGGCCAAGATAGCCAGCTAATAAGGAGGTAGACATAACTCCCTCCCTTATCCATGCCTCGACCCATACCACCAGGAGTTCAAAGAAGAAATTGTTCCCTCAGTTCCTCTTACCAGCCACAATCCACAGCAATAATGGGCCTGCATTCATGGCAGATTGCTTACCAGTCTCAAAGCTCTGGGAAAGTAGAGCAGATGAATTGCACCCTCAAGGGAACCTTAGCCAAGTTCTATCAGGAAACATACCTCCCATAGCTGGACCTGTTGCCCTTGGCCCTTCTTCATGTCTATTGCACGCCAGGAACTTAAGGTTTCTCCCCTTTTAAACTATCCCCTGTACACCCCTTCTCACCAGGGGACTCTGTCTGGGTCAGAGACCACAGTGGACTGGGCCTCATACTGTTATTCTCACCACCCCTACTGCCCTCAAGGTCACAGACATCGCTTCATAGGTCCACCACACCAGAGTCAAGAGGGCCAATCCTGAGGAGCACCAGAATTGGAAGACTGACCCAAGTCCTATGAACTGACTCAAAGCAACCTTCCAGACAGTCCTAGATTCTTAGGATCTTCAGCCCTACTCTAGCCACACCTCGGAAGCTGGATGGTCTATGCAAAGCAGAAGCTTGAGGAGTCACTGGTCCGATAAAAAAAAATAGACTGCCTTACTCCTTGCCATCAGATTGGCAGAGGTTCCCCAGAAACCTGGGGAAACAGCAAGAGGTTCCTGTTCACATTCACCTTCCTCTTATGGGTAGGATATTTTGTTAGTATTGGTTGCCTCTTGTCTGGGCCCCATTTGTAAGCCTTCATTCCTAAGATCCAGGCTAAATGAGCAGTGTTGCTACCCATCCTCCTAGGGGCAGGGATAGCCACAGGGATAGGGACTGGCATAGGAGGCATAGGCTCTTCTGTGGGACTAACAAGTGGCCGACTCCCAAGTGTCCTTGCAGAGCCAAGTAAGTTCCCTGTCAGGAGTTGTCCTCCAGAACAGACAGGCACTTGACCTCCTTCTTGGAACCTGCATCTTCCTCAGAGACTTTGTCAACCAGTCCAGAATAGTCACAACCAAAGTCAGGAAACTAAGGAAAAGGACCAGCCCATAATAAATAAAGATAATGCCCTCTAATACAGCCTAGAGCTGTTTAAAGGGGAATCAAAGACGGGAATGGTAGCGAAAAATCTGTTATAAGTTGGCTGACAGGACTAATAAAGAAACTCTCCTTCTGGGTTCTTATTCCTACCCCACTTGCCACAATTGCCAAATTACTATCAACATGGAATGCGGAAGTAACAGACTATAAATTGTTCCCTCTGCTTACGCTCAGACTTCTGGAGAGTGATCTCCTCTAAGTCCACTGTTGTGAGATAAACCTCCTGCCTTCCAAGATCTCTGAGCGCTGCTTGGTTCTTCTGCCAGGTGATCCAGAACAGGTTCCATAACAATAGAACTATTGTCACTCTAACCGGTTTCTGGTGATCTTCAAAGAAGTGGAAAAAAATCTCCTTGAATTACTAAATTCCAGACATGAATTTGATGAAGTCTATCATCTTTAATCTGTTTAGGTCTGGTATTTCCTACAAGACAGAAGAAAAGGGAATCTTGTCCCTTGATATCATTGTAAGTGTTGAAAGCACTTTTGGAGGAATGACCATAGGACTTCTCCTAGGTTCTTATTTGCCCAAGAAAACCTTCCCGTGGGAAGGAACAAGTGTCCCTTTATTCTTTAGAAAATGAAATGAAAATCAGTCTCTCATAAATGCTACCAGATTGATTCCAAGTAGATCAGAGAGAGAGTGAAACAAACGAAGTATGATTCCTAAGCAACTCTTCAGCACAAGGGAGGCGAGAGCTGAAGACTCACCAATGAAGAATGCTGCTCAACATACAGTTATCTGGTCCCTTTGTGGTCATGAAAAGATATTGTCAGGTGGACGAGGGAGATTCCCAGCCCCTGAGCTCTCCACCCAATCTGTCCCCTGGGACTTCACTGGAAGATTGTGGTCTCCTGGCAAGAAAGAATTCAAGAATGGATGAGATACAGTGGTTAAGCAGTGCAAGTGAGAAAGTTTATTAAAGTGAGAGTACACTCTGGAGTTGTGGGAGCAGGCAAGGGAGAGCTGTGTCTGGGGTTTGGGTCTTCTATCTTTTTTTGCAGTTATTAACTCAGAGAGGGAACAATTATTATTTGGGGAGAGGGTTACTTTGAGAGCAGGGTTTCTTTCTGTTTCTCCATTACTTGGTCAGGGTCTCTGCCCTTCTTCGAATTGGGTCTGGGTAGTTTGATCTGGCTTTTTTTGTGGGGTTGTTTGTGGAAAGTCGCAAGGACAGATTGCTAACTTTCCTAATAGTGGGCCATGACTGCCCTTTTGATGGCCTCAGGCATCCTGTTAAAGCCTAGTTAACTTCTTACTTTAATGACAGGAAGGAAAATCCCCTAGAGCCACCAATATTTGTACCAGGATTCATCCTCCCCTTACCTGGATATTTACTGACTGGCACTGTGTTCATCTTTCCATCACAGTGATTCCTGCTAAGGCTCACATAGAATGGAAAACATTATATTTCGACATCTCCTATTGGAAAATTTGGCATGGTCCAATGAGTTTATCACTTCTATGACCATAGTGACCCAAAGATCCTCTCTATTTTTAAAAGTTTTTTTTTTTAATTCCAGTTAGTTAACAGCCGGTGTTTTATTAGTTTTAAGTGTACAATATAGTGATTCAACACTTTCACAAATCACCCGGTGCTCAACGTAAATGTACTCCTTAATCCCCATTACCTATTTAACTCAACCCCCACTCCCTCCCCTCTGGTAACCATCAGTTTGTTCTCTATACTTAAGAGTCTGTCTCTTGGTTTGTCTACCCCTCTCTCTTTTATACCCTTGGCTCCTTTCTTTGTTTCTTTTTTAAAGTTTATTTATTTATTTGGAGAGAGATAGAGTAAGAGTGAGCAGGGAAGGGGCAGTGAGAGGGGTGGTGGGAAGAGAGAACCCCAAGCAGGCTTCACAGTGTGAAGTGGATGTTGGGCTCAATCCCACGAACTGTGAGATCATGACCTGAGACAAAATCAAGAGTCAGATGCTTAAGTGACTGAGCCACCCAGTAGCCCCTCTTAATTGTTTCTTAAATTCTACATATGAGTATGCTATTTGTCTTTGTCTGACTGACTTATTTCATTTAGCATTATACTATCAGGTTCTATCCTTGTCATTGCAAATGTCAAGATTTTATTATTTTTATGGATAAATAATATTCCAGGTGTGTGTGTGTGTGTGTGTGTGTGTGTGTGTGTGTACCGCATCTTTGTTTTTTTTTTCAAGTTTTTATTTTAATTCCAGTTAACATGCAGTATAATATTGGTTTCAAGTATACAATATAGTGATTCAATACTTCCATACAACACCTGGTGCACAAGTGCACTCTTTATTTCCATCACCTATTTAACCCATTACCCCACCAACCTCCCTTCTAGTAACCAGCCGTTTATTCTGTATAGTTAAGAGTCTTAACTCTTTTTGCCTCTTTCTCTTTCTCTCTCTCTCTCTCTCTCTCTCAAATTCTCCGTTTTCTCAATTCCTTTTTTTCTTAAATTTGGCATATGAGTGAGATCCTATGGTATTTGTTGCTCTGACTGATGTATTTTACTTGTCATAATACTCCCTAGCTCCATCCATGTCATTGAAAATGGGTAAGATTTCATTATACATATTATTTATATATATAATATTTATTAATTTTATATAATTTAAAAATAATTTAATAATTATTTATTAATTTTATATTTATTTTTATTACATCTTATACTACATATTGCATCTATATTAGATATAGATGCAGATAGATGATATAGGTATAGGTATAGATATAGATATAGATCTCCCATCTTCATTATCCAGGAGACCACAATCCTCCAGTGAAGTCCCAGGGGACATACTGGATGGAGAACTCAGAGCCTGCGAGTCTCCCTCGTCCACCTGACAATATCTTTTTGGTGACCACAAAGGGACCAGATAACTGTATGTTGAGCAGCATTCTTCATTGGTGAGTCTTCAGCTCTCGCCTCCCTTGTGCTGAAGAGTTGCTTAGGAACCATACTTCCTTTGTTCTACTCTCTTTCTGAGATCTACTTGGAACCAGTCTGGTGGCATTATGAGAGACTGATTTTCATCTCTAAAGAATAAGGGACACTTATTCCTTCCCATAGGAAGGTCTTCTTGGGCAACTAAGAACCTAGGGGAAGTATCTAAGGTCATTCCTCCAGAAGCACATTAGTCTCATGGGGAACTCCCTCTCATGGCAATTACTTTCTGGTAGCCCAGGCATGCACACATACTCTGATTATTCCAGTACTCTAAGCCTCCCTGCTTGTTTCAGACTATCTGTACGAGAATCTGAGACACATAAAAGACTGATTAATGGCCACTCATGGAATTGATGCTTACAAACAGCACACTGAGGTCCATTACATTGATCCCTAGGTGCCTCTCTGACACTCCCAGTCTGTCTCTATCTCTGCAAAAATCTCTCTTAGTTATGAGACACCCTGACTACCCACTCCCCAGCCCTGGGTGTAGCTTCAGCCATTTTCTCTCATACCTATTTCCACACTCTCCTTTGTTAAAGATGGGGCACCAGGACCTGTAAAATGTTTTCCCACCTATCACAAGGGTCCTGCAAGAGTGCCAATTCAGATTGTTGTAACTGTTTAAGGTAATATAAAGCAGCCTATAAACTTTTTTACTCCCTGGAAAAGGACCTCACTTATTGAGATTTCTCCCTGTCTTATTTGCCACTTAATTAAATGTAGTTCAACCCAAATAATTCAGGGATAGAGAACTGGAAAATAGGGAACTGACTGCAAAGTGGGAGACATCAACAGATACCTATGGACAAGTAAGAAACATTTAAACAATCAAAAAGACCCCTGTCTTTTGATGGCAATTGTTTGCCACCAATTATTGAACACCCAATCAGAACAAAGAGAACGGTATATTCAGAGATCTTAGAGTCATGATGATGCCCATTCCTGAGAGATTCACCCCAGGATTGATTATTGGGCATTATCTATACTGAGGTCTTCAGGAAGCCTACTTCTCCCAGGGCCAGAATGTGCTAAGATGAAGCACAGGTTCTGGGATTCCAAGGCTTGCAGAGCCATCACACGGTATGCTGGCCACAGCTGTGATGGCAGGGTGATGAGTGGACAGCAGGTTAGGGACATCCACGGTCCACTCACCATTGGAATTCTCTGGAAGGATTCCTTCCCGAGATCCTATCAGGTTCCTGAGAAAGAGAGAGATAATTCTCCTTGGAAAAATAGAACTCAAGTCTTTTAATAATGGGAGCCCTATTTAGTTGTTCCTTTTCTCATTACAGGAGTTAACTCTCTCCCTGAAGACAATGGGAATTTCCACCTCTAACCCCAAAGACTCTCCACTGGGATGCATTTTGACATACTAGAATCTGCTCTGATTAGAAAGCCTAAAAATGAAAATTCTTAACTTGTTTTCTAACACTGTTTGGCTTCAATATAAGCAAGGGGATGGGGAAGTATGGCTGGAAAATGGTAGTCTTAACTATAATACTATATTGGAACCTGATCTTTTCTGTAAGAGACTAGAAAAATGGGTAGAAATCACATGTTTCCAGGTCTTCATGGCTCTCAGGGATGACCCTAACAAGTATAAAACCTGCACAGTGGGGAGGAGTCATTTAGAAATTGGCCCCAAGGAAGGAATTTTCATAGTTGCTCCCCACAGGGAACAACCCAAGACAAAGAGTGACACCTCAATGCCATCAGCTCTACAGGAAGCAACTGCTCCCATCAACAAATCTATCTTC
Source organism: Paguma larvata (assembly GCA_030068075.1). Taxonomy (NCBI): domain Eukaryota; kingdom Metazoa; phylum Chordata; class Mammalia; order Carnivora; family Viverridae; genus Paguma; species Paguma larvata. The sequence continues at coordinate 119,686,028 of CM057827.1, read as the reverse complement.
TTTTACCAGAGTCATGCCACGAGAAAGACTTCTTCTGTCCACTAGATGGAGTGGTGGGTGGACCTCAGGGGACCACAAGAGTACATGTTCCCTTTTCAATGTCAGATTTCAGGGAGTGCCTTGAACACTTGCTGCCAACACCGAGGAGCAATCCCACATCCTGGCAGAAGCATGGACCTTTCAGATGCCCTTCATGCTTCCTAGCCTATCCAATAGGAATGATGTCAGTACCTCAAATACATCCCTCTAGGAATTATCAGCTTGGGCAGCAGGGACACATGGTACTATGGCTTGTGGAGGGCGTGAAGAGATATTATCATCTGTTAGTATTATTACTGAGGATGATGAGATTATACACAATTCTTAGCAAGCTAAAATGTAATTTGGAGATTTCTGGTGGGCTACCTTTAAGCTTGGGAGGTGCTTGGGTGTCTTGGAATGCCAGAGGCCGGCATAACTGCCTTGACTGAGGAATGCCCAGGGGCTGGCCCTTCCAGGAGTTTCTGCAATCCTTGGGGAACTTGGTTATCTGTATATTGTATACAAAGTTTAGCAAAACAATAGGACACATAGACGCTTTTGTATGTCTCTTATTTTATTAGTCTCTTGTGATTGTTCACCTTTAAGTCATGCATCCTTTGTTTTTGCATGCCGAAAATGTTATATGCCCTCTGTACACAACAAACCAACTGAGATTTGTGATTGGCCTGACACTACAATAAATGAGAATATGAGTGATGTGAATGGGTCTTGGTGTGCCAACGTTGACCCCCATGCCTTCTTTTCTCTTTCTTAGCAAAGTGTGGAGTAATATTTCATCCATTGGCTCAGGGTTTGCTGGCCATTCCCGGCAATCATCAAGCCAGTGAATTATTACAAGGTTAAGAAAATCACCCAAGACACAGGCAAAAATCCTGCCCTTTTCTAGTCTTGCTTAGTGGAAAGACTACAAAAATTCACTAAGGTAGACCCTGACACTCCAGAAGGGCAATTATCCTGGGGACCCTCTTCATAAGCAATCAGCCCAGATATTTGTAGAAAGCTCCAAAAGATGGCTTTAGGGCCCCAACTCCCTTTAATCAGCTTATAGACGTGACTTTCTCTGTCTTTAGAAACTGAGATCAGGCTGAAGAGGAAAGGACGGAACAAGGGGAAGAAAGACAGACTAAGGCTTTTAGATACTACCATTAGGGTGCCTGATCGCCTCAAGGGAACCCAAAGAGCATAACATAAAGGACCTTGTTTCTCCCGTGGGATCCCATACCACTGGAAACAAGAATGCCCCACAAATTGTCATCCAGCAAAGTGCCCTGCCCTCTATTTGGGTGCAAAGGGCACTGGAAGAGGGACTGACCTCATCTCCGAAGGCGATCAAGATCCAATTACTTACCAGTTATGACCCTGAATGACTGATGGGGCCTGAGTTTCCTGCAGGCTCCCATGAAAAGTATCATCATTTGGGGGAGGAACAATGGGCGACCTTTGACATGGCAAGGAAACTTGTCAGATTTCTGAATGACATGGAAGCTGCATATTCAGCCCTTACTTCCCATTCTGGACCCCTGAACTCTGAAGCATGTTCTATTTTTAGGAGAGAGGGAAAGCCAAAATCAAAATATCTCACCCAAACCCTACCTTCTTTTTGGGTAAATTATGTCATAACAGAAATTCCTGGTCATGCCAACATGCCCAAGCCCTCTGTTGTTAAAGAATTTCTTATCCACCCTTGAAGGTATTATCAACCTTCCAGAAACAAAAGGCCTCTTCCTAATTAGTTTGTGCCCCTATCCCAGGAAGACCCTCCTGATAATATTGCCCCACAAATTTAGGACTAAGTTAATACCCATATGTGAGACAAAGGAATTCCAGGGAAAGCAATATTTGCAACATTTGCAAAATTACCTTAAAGGACAAAACTGCATACACCTGGAAACACCAGTACTTCATTAAACCTGAAGCCCGACAAAGTGTCTAGTCCTTAATACACAAGTTCCTAAAACATGGCTTCCTCGTTCCATGTCAGTCTCCCTGTAGTTCTCCCAACCTACCAATTTTAAAACCAAGTAGGGAGTACCAGATGGTCCAGGACCTCCAAGCTATAAATGTGGCTGTCATTCTCATTCACCCTATTGTGCCTAATGCCTACACTCTCTTGACCCAAATACCTGGAGGTACCACTTGGTTCACAGTCCTAGATCTTAAAGATGCTTACTTTTTCATACCCTTATATCTAGAATCTCAGTAATTGTTTGCTTTTGAATGGAGTGATCTCTCTATCAGTGTAACTCAACAGTATACCTGGACAGTCCATTTAAACACTGGAGCTCTCTTACAATATATAGATGATATACTCAATCTGTAGCCCCTCTAAGTAAGAATCAGATAAAAACACCATCCCAATTCTAAACCTCCTGGGAGAATGAGTGCATAGAGTTTCCCTAACAAAGGCCCAAATTTCCAAACAAGAATTAACTTATTTGGGGTATATTCTGATCCCAAGAAAGTGGGCACTTCCTGTGAAACTCAAAGAAGTCATACCATGTGCAGGCCCACCACAAATGAAAAAGTAGCTTAAGATGTTTCTTGGTATAGCAGGCTCTTCCTGAATCTGGATTCCAGAGGGTTTGGATTGATAGGCAAACCCCTGTGTAAAGTTTTGAAAGGTCCAGACAACGACGTGCTTGAATGGATGGGAAAACAACAAGAAGCTTTTCGAAGAATTAAGAACCTGCTCACAAAAGTCCCCATATTAGGAATTCCTAATCTTGAAAAGCCCTGGGGTGCCTGAGTGGCTTAGTCAGTTAAGCATTCAACTTCAGCTCAGGTCATGGTCTTGCAGTTTGTGAGCTTGAGCCCCATGTTGGGCTCTGTGCTGACAGCTCAGAGTCTCGAGCCTCCTTCAGATTCTGTGTCTCCCCCGCTCTGTGTCCCTCCCATGCTCATGCTCTGTCTCTTAATAATAAATAAAAACGTTAAATTTTTTTTAAAAAGAAAAGAAAAGCCCTGAACATTATTTGTAGCCAAAAAGCAAGAGGTAGTCCTGGGGGCTACGTATTCAAAAATTAGTTCTGGCTAACAGTCAGTGGCCTATTTTTCTTTTCTTTTTTATTTTTATTTTTTATTTTTTTAATGTTTATTTATTTTCGAGAAAGAGAGAGAGAGAGAGAGAGGGAGACAGAGCATGAGCAGGAGAGGGGCAGAGAGAGAGGGAGACACAGAATCTGAAGCATGGTACAGGCTCTTAGGTGTCAGGACAGAGCCCGATGTGGGGCTCGAACTCAGGGACCATGAGTTCATGACCTGAGCCAAAGTACGACACCCAACCAACCGAGTCACCCAGGCGCCCCAGTGGCCTATTTTTCTAAACTGGACACAGTGGAAGCCAGATGGCTGGGATGTTTGAGGGCAGTCACTGCCACTGCACTTCTGATGGAAGAAGCCACCAAATTAAACCCAGGCCAGTCCTTGGAAATACAAACTCCACACTAGGTACAGAGTCCTAGGGATTAAAGGATATTTATGGTTAACAGGAGTGCACCTTACTAAGAATCAGGCTCTACTCCTAAGGTGTCCATACTTGATCCTTAAAGTGTGCCAAATTCTTGGTTTGACTACCCTTCTGCCATCTAAAAGAGATGAAAACTTACCTCATCCCTGTGTAGAAACCATAGAACAGGTCTACTCCAGTAATACAGATGTAGAAGGCCAACCTTTGGATAACCCAGATGAAATATGATTTACCAATGACAGCATTATTATAAAATAAAGGATTAAAAGTGCTGGATATGCCATGGTAGACCTTCACAAGGTCATGGAAACAGAAGTCTGTTCTCAATAGATTGGCACAAAAGGCTGAGCTTATTGCTTTAACTAGAGCCTTAAAACTAGGAAAAGGCAAAAGAATTAACATCTACACTGACTCTAAGCATGCCTTTCTTGTTCTCCATACCCATGCTGCAATTAGAAATAAGACGGACTTTTAACTGCCCCAAACTCCCCCATACAACATTGCCAAGAGATCCTTGATCTCTTACAAGCAGTACAGGAGCCTACAGGAGTGACTGTGATCCATTTCAGAGACCATCAAAAGGGAAATACAGATATTTCAGTATTGCAGGAAACAATTTAGCAGACAATGTGGTTAATCCCTGGTAGCATTCTCAATACAGCAGATTTACTCCCTTGTAGGCCAATCCTCCAACAGAGGGATTAGCATAGAGAAAGGGAAATAAATTGAGCTCCACAGAAAGGCTGCCAACTAGATCCTGATGGATGATGAACATAAGACCAAAAAGTGATGTTTCCTGGGGCATCCTGATGGAAAATCATCAGAGGAATACACAATTCCTCTCATTTGGAAAGAAAAGCACTAACCTCTTTAGTTGATGGAGTCTCCTCAGGAATTGACCTGTCATGTGTGATCAGAGAAGTACCAGGGCTTGTGATTTATGTTACAAAAACACCTCTGGGGAAGGGCATAGACCATTTCCACTCTTCCTTCCCATTCAGCGGTGAGGCGCATACCCTGGTAGATGGCTAGAAGATAGACTTCACTCAGATGTCCCCATCTCAGGAATATAAATACCCCCCTTGTCTTTGTGGATACCTTCACTGGTTACATAGAAGCTTATTCTTCTAGAACAGAAAAACAAAACAAAAAAAAAAAAACCAAAAAACTCAAGAAGTAGTAAAAATCCTATTTAAAAAAAAGTATCCCATACTTCCAAAACCTCTGCATAGAGAGAATAGCCCATCCCTTATTACAAAGGTTACTCAATATGTGTCTTCTACCCTGGGGAGTAACCACTAACTCCACGCTACCTGGAGACCCCCACACTCAGAAAAGGTTGTGAGAGCTAATCAATGCCTGAAAAACTCTTGGCCAAACTTTGCTGGGAATCTGCAGAATCCTGAACAAAACTCATGACTATAGCCCTCTTGAGAAATACTAATAGACAACCGACGGAATGGGAAAAGATAATTGCAAATGACATATCAGATAGACTAGTATCTAAAATCCATAAAGAACTTACCAAACTCCACACCCGAAAAACAAATAACCCAGTGAAGAAATGGGCAGAAGATACGAATAGACACTTCTCCAAAGAGGACATTCAGATGGCCAACAGACACATGAAACGATGCTCAAAGTCACTCATCATCAGGGAAATGCAAATCAAAACCAAACTGAGATACCACCTCACACCGGTTAGAGTGGCTAAAATGAACAAATCAGGAAACTATAGATGCTGGCGGGGATGTGGAGAAGTAAGCACCCTCCTACACTGTTGGTGGAAATGTAAACTAGTGCGGCTGCTCGGGAAAACGGCGTGGAGGTTCCTCAAAAAAATGAAAGTAGAACTACCCTATGACCCAGCAATAGCACTGCTAGGAATCTACCCAAGAGACACAGGAATGCTGATGCATAGGGGCACATGTACCCCAATGTTCATAGCAGCACTTTTGACAATAGCTAAATCATGGAAGGAGACCAAGTGTCCATCAAATGACGAATGGAAAAAGAAGACGTGGTATATATATGCAACGGAATACTACGTGGCAATGAGGAAGAATGAAATCTGGCCATGTGTAGCAACATGGATGGAACTGGAGGGTATTATGCTAAGTGAAATAAGTCAGTCGCAGAAAGGCAGATACCATATGTTTCCACACATAAGTGGATTTTGAGAGACTTAACAAAAAACCATGGGGGAGGGGAAGAGGGGAAAAGAAAAAAGACACAGAGAGGGAGGGAGACAAAACATAAGAGATTCTCAAAGACGAAAACCAAACTGAGGGGTGAGGAGGGAGTGGGAGGGGGGAGACAGGCATTGAGGAGGGCACTTGTTGGGATGAGCACTGGGTGTTAATGGAAACCAATTTGAAAATAAATTATTCAAAAAAAAAAAAAAAGAAAAAAGAAATAGAATGCCCCCCAAAAGAGACTTCCAACTCAGCCCCTTTGAAATGCTATATTGGGCGCTTTCTTAACAGCAGATTTGCTGCTTGATTCAGAAACCCATAAACTTATAAAACATTTAGTCATTCGAGGACAGGCACAGCAGACTACCATGGATCATAGCAACAAAGTTTACTTGTGTTGTAGAAAAAGCCTGTTCCCCAGATCAAGCCAGGGAGGACATGGTTTTATTAGAAAACTGGAAGGAGTGCTCACCTTCAGATCAATTAGACACCAAAAGGAAAGGACCTTATCAGATTCTTCTTAACATCCCCAACAATATTTAAGTTTCAAGGCATAATAAGCTGGGTTCATTTGTCCAGGAAAAAAGGTCAAACCAAACCAAACCAAACAATAAAAAAAACAGTGGCTCCAGACTCCCCACAACTAAACATTGAGGACATTCCATCCTATTTCTGTGATTCTGTGAAAGATTTAAACTACATCTTCAAAAAGATAAATGATTGATGTCTCACTGTGAATATTTGTTTTGTATTATTAGCCATTGCCTGGGATTTTCTTATACTGCTTCTCTACCTAGCAAACCTTTGCCTACTTGGACCTTTAAATTGGCTTTCTTATTAATCCTCAAACATAGTCATTGAAGTCATATTTTCTCATGTTCCCACCACTTCTCAACCCAGGCAGGTCGACAGGAGTGGAGGGAAAACTATCTCATAAATCTTTCCAATGTAATCTGCCAGGGGAATAACTTGTTCAGATGTTGGATCTATTATTTACATTCTCAAGCAGACACTTCTTACCTCTTATTTTATCCTGCTCATTCTCCCAGTATAACTTTCCCAAAAACAAACACACAAACAAACAAGCAAAAACTATACTGGACCTAGTTTCCCTGCTCTAGAAGGAATGCTTATTGGCCCAACTTGGACAAGTGTAGACTTGTCTATTCCCAGCACTTGAGACATCTCAGGAATTAGTGCCCAATTATACTTAAGTCCAGGCTGCCAAATGACACGAAAGACAAACAAAAACAAAATCAAAAGATGAAACCAAAACAAAACAACAACAACACCAACAAAAAGGAAAAAAAAAAAAAAAGGAAGGTTCAGCTGCCAAATAATATCTCCTCATGGAGCAACTCAAGATTCTTGGACCACCAAACAATTCTCCAATGTCTCAATTTAGTGTTGCTCCAAGTAAAAAATGTAATGCACCTGCTTAGAAAATAGAAATAGCAGAGATTGCAATGCCACCCACCCATTGGTGGCAAACAGCTAGATATAGCTATTCACATGAAACCCCAATAATATACCCATTTTTGGATCATGACCCCGTGGATACCACTCCATATTGCCAATTACTCTGATTTTACCTTCCTTAACCATACTCATAAGCTCTCCAGAATAAAAGGAGGACCTCTACACCTCAATTTCACACATAATAATCCTTTCAGGTGGGCCCAGAAGATCCAGAAATTGGGAACAGTAAGCTATACCATGATTTTATGTGCCCCTCCCAACTATCTTCTTATCTGTAGACATCCTTCTCACAACATACATGGGCTAGTGTTTACCCAATTTGTATTGACATGAGAGTTTCTATGCATTGATAACCTTGAAAATTGGACAGTTGCACCCTGAAGTATGTAGTTCCCCCAGGAGTCTACATAAATAATTCTACCTGACCCCACACTAGAGCCTGGAGGGCAATAAGGCTTAATAGCTGTAATACCAGGTAACATGGTGTGTTAGCACCTTGGAAGGATTTGCACATCATGAAACTATCCTACAAAATCTGACAGCAGTGTAAGATAGACTAGCTTTCACTTTGACCACATCCACTTTCTGAGATCTCTCCAAGCCACCCCAATCTTTGGACAGTATGGTTATGGAAGCAGGCTGGCTCTGGATTGCTTACAGGTTGAACAAGGTGAAGCATGTGCCGATTAACAGAACATGTTGCACTTATATCAACACCACAGGACAGGTGGAAGAAAACATTTGAACATTTTATGACCAAGTCAAATGGCTTCATCAAATGACCAAAGGGACTGACACTACTAACAGTATTTGGAAAGCTGTGCCTGAGGCTCTTCCATCTGTAACCTGGTTGTTGCTGTTTTTAGGTCCAATATTGGCTATATTGTTACTTTTGCTTTTTGTACCTTGTTTGTTTAATCTTGTCAAATTTATCTCTTCCAGACTTTAACAATTTCTTTTACAAATTATGATATGCCAGGGATTCTAACCTATCCCCTGTGAAGAGGAAACCTACCAACACCTCCTGGAACAATCTACAACTTCCCTTTACTCCCCTCTGTCCATCAAGATTTCCTAAAACTGTGATAGCAAGTACTTCTGAATACCTGAGTCAGGGTCAATGTTCTACACCAGGATGAAGTAGTTACAGAAGATCGGCCATTATCCCTTTTCCCTGAAAATATATTAAGGGCCTAAATCCCTTGAAGGGGAATGGTGGTTACTTAGGCTTTGACAGGATGCCTGGAGACCAGAAAAAAGGGAGTCATGGCCAACTACTGGGATACTACTATATCCAAAAACAAAGCCACAAGAAACCATATCAAACCAAACAGGCCTAAGACAAAGAAAGCCAGAAACACTGACCAAGTGGGGAAGAAAAAGAAAGAAACCTTGCTTCCAAAGAAATCCCTTCACCAAATAACAAATATCCTACCCCTAAATTAACAACTGTCAATAAAGGATAGAGACCCACGCCTTGGGTGCAGTTTTCCCTTGTGCTCAACTGTTTTCACCTCTCTAGAGTGTACATTCGCTTTAACAAACTTCCCCACCTGCACTGCTCAACCATTGTGCCTGGTCCATCCTTGAATTCTTTCTTCCTAGGAAACCATGATCCTCCTGGGAGATCTCGGGGACAGGATAGGTGGGGGTCTCAGGGCCTGGGGTTATCCCCAGTCCATCTGGCAACACCTTATTCCTCTTTAAATTCAGTAGATGCCTCCATAACTAGTCAGTGTTTCCATTGATGTCAGGGACATTTCATGAGGCATGTTTCCTGGCTTTTCTCTTTTCAGTAGAAAGCCAAGGGGGGTTAGGATATATGGTATCTCAGAGAAAAAAAAATAGCCCAGAAGGATCTTTGAGAAAATTATAGATTTTAGGGTTTTTAAAGATACTAATCAGTTGACACATTTTAGGGGCTATGAATAACAATTCAGATACTGTTTCAAAAATTTGCAATACACAGTTGGCTCCCTTCGCTCTTTTTTGCTGCACAAAAGCTTTAAGGAAGGTTTGAATTTTAAGGTATAAGTTTAATTTAAATTCAAGTTAGTTAACATACAGTGTAGTATTCAGCTTCTACTTCCTGATTTTGTCCTTACATGTTCTTACTAGAAAGTTAGTAGGTGTTGTTTCTGGTAAGCCCTCTCATAAGTGACCACCCTCCTTTGCAGGATGCCCCCAACAACCTTTCTGGGAAAAGCCTCTAAACCTGTGGAACCTTATACCAGAGCCTTTGTACATCAGTGTGCCACAGCACTAAGCAATGTCCAGCAAGCTTCCATAGAGTTTTGTATTTATCAAAAAGCTATGTCTCTTTAGGGGTCTTAGAAGGTGTTGACACAAGGCGTTCAGGATATTTACATTTGTCCATTAATTCTTTAGTAACAAAACACCAAGGATTGGCCTGGGCTATCCCACTGGGTCTGAGGATGAAGTGAAATAGCTTTGAGTGAAGGGGTGATGCAGAGACTGCAGGCCTCTGCTGCATTCCCCCTTTTATAATACCTTTAGTTTCCTGTTACAGGACTACCTCACTCATCCAGGTTAAGATGCACAGTCCCACCAACTCACCGACTTAGTAGTTGCAGAAGGAGGTGTACCTTCTTATGCACAGGAATATATTTTCCTGTAGCCTAGGCTGGCGAGAGCCCAAGTCTTTACTTGGGTGGTAACAAAAGCTTTGTAGTCCAATCCACCCTTGCTAACTCTTCTTAGCCCCAGGTATGAAGTACCCTCATGTACATTAATGGCCAATTAAGGTCTTTATAATTAGTGGTTTAATCATCCCATAGAGCATATGGTCTTGGTCACAATGGTCTGAGGAGATCCTTGAATCATTATGGCAGCAGTGACATTTTAGGATGGATATCACAGGCAATAATATGGCAGAAGCAATATTTAAAAGAAACAGGATCGAGACTGACCTCCAGCAAGCAGTGCTGCCATCCCAGATGGTGTTACCCACTTGAGAAGGCAGTTAGTAGGCCAGTCACAGCTAAAGGACATTCCCCTGACCCAATAGCATTGCAATCACATAATCTTGCTGACTATGCCAATTGTTTTGTGTTGTTCTCAGTCTATTGATAGTAATGTTATTGGATAGAAATGCTCTGGACACTTACCCAGACCTGTACTATCTGTGGCCTCCCACAGATATTTCCCCTGCCCATAGCCAATGTTTTAGTTGGCCAAGCTCTTGTGGTTATTACTATCATGGAGACCCTTTTGAGTGGGATCCTGAAATGACAAAAGCTTTTGAGGCCTTCAAATAGGTACTTACAAGGGCTCCAGTTTTAGCCCTGCCAGACCTCCAGAAGTCCTTCTCCTTATATGTGCATGAAAGGAGGGGAGTGGCCCCTGGAATCTTGATACAAATGCTGGAATCCTCTGAATGCCCTGTCACATCTCTACCTAAGAATATGGATCCTGTGGCATAGGGATGGCTTCCCTGCTTCTGAGCACTGGTGTCTGTGGCCCTACTGGTAGAAGAGGGCTCATACAAGACATAACTGTTTATACACTCTATCAAGTATTGGACACCCTCAATTCTAGGGCATTCTATTGGATCTCCAGTAGTAGAATTACAAAACACCAAAAAAAGTGTGTGTGTGTGTGTGTATATATATATATATATATATATATATATATATATATATATATATATATTTACATTTACATTTACAATATATAAATACGTTTATATATTTAATTTTTTTTCACTTTTCTTTCAAGCTTCTCCTAACAAGCAGACCAAAGTACACCTAAGATCTAGCTTCCTTTATTTTTAAAATATTTTAATTGTAATCTTTACATTATTATTATTGTTTCCCATGAAAACAACAAAATATAGGAATTCACCACAAAAGACAGAAAAAAAAAAACAGGAAGAAATGACAGCCAGGGATTTAATGAATATAGATATAAGTGCAATGTCTAAACTAGAATTTAAAACAACAATTATAAGAATTCTAACTGGAATTGAAAAAAGCATAGAAGACACACTAGAGAAACCCTTAGCAGAGATAAAAGAGCAAAAAATCTAGTCAGACCGAAATTAAAAGTGCTATAACAGAGATGCAAACCTGAAAAGAGGCCATCGCAGATAAGATGGGTGAAGCAGGATAATGAATTAGTGATATATAAGATAAAATTACGGAAAATAATGAAGCTGAAAGGAAGAGGAAAACAAAGTTAATAGGTCCTGAAGCTACACTTAGGAAACTCAGTGACTTACTGAAACATACGAGCATTTGAGGGGAGGAGGCCAACATGGCGGAGAACTAGGAACATCCGCTGCTATCTGGCGACTCTTAATCTGAAAGGGACTGAGACCGAGAAACTCTCAATCGCAGGGATCTGCAGGAAGAGAAGTTGGAGGCTACAGGAAAGAGAACGCGAAATCCAGAGCATCTGGGGACACTGAGTGAGTGCAATCTGGGAGAAAGAAAGAGAGCCGCGGAGGTGCGGACTGCGGGGAGTGGGCTTCGGGCCCTGGGCCCCTTCCTCCGAAAGACAAGGGGAAGAGAAAGAGCAGTGGGGAAACTACCTTGAACCCAGGCGGAGAGGGAGCTTATCATCCAGTCCCTATCCGCAAGGCTTTTTGGAGAGAGGGTCCTTGCTCGTTGCTCACTGCGGAGCTGGCGGAGTTTTATTCACTCCGGAGCCAGCGACGCTGTCCCAGCCCCTGACACGGAGAGGCGCACCCCATCGCTGGATTGGTGCTGAGTCAGAGGCATAATTTGGGTGGGGAAGGCTGAGCGTGCAGGGTCTCGCGACCACCCAGCGGGTCGTGCTGCCCCTGCCCCCTGACCAAGTCAAGGACGGACACAGAGGAGGGTTCAGAGACTCCAGGTCCATGAAGAGAGGCTAGGGGGATGCCATTGTGGTCGCAGCGGTGCTGAGTCAGAGACTCAATTTACATAAGGCGTGGCGGTCAGAGCGCCTTAAAGGAACTCAGATGAGCTTGGGGGCACAATCGCCCAGAAAATTGAACTGTGCTGGTAACCTGGATGGAGTTGAGGACAGAAACTGAGGAGTGATCTGAGATTGTTGGGGCTGGGAGGGCGCCATTGTGGTCGCGCATGCCCACAAAGCCAAACCCTAGGACTCCTCCCCCCAGCGGTGGAGATGGGACCCGCCTACACCAGGCAACGCCCCTCCTCATACGGGAGACGTCAGTCTGCAGGAGTGGTAACCGCGGAGACACAAATACTGCAGCATTGCCTGGATCAATTCTTGGTCAATTCTTCGGTTTTGGATATATTCTTCCTCTTCTCCTTCCTATCTCTCCCCACCTCTAAACTTGTCACCTGGGGGTTTTGGCTTGCTTAAACCGACATTTAACCCACTCCCTCAATGCATGTTCTACACCTCCCTCTTTAATTTCCTATCTCTCTCTATGGAACAGTCAGACCACATAGTGCACCTGGACAACATCTAACTTCATTTCTCTTTCCTCGCATCCTGCCTTATTCTGATTTCTATCTTGCTGGATCAAGTCTTCTAATCTCTCTACCTGGTCATAGTTCAATTTCTTCTTCTCCCCACACCTGTCAATACTCTAGATATGCTCTGCCATCAGCAGAGCGCACATCCCATCATTATTGTGTAGCTGGTACATCAGGTTACATGCCTCCCGAGTGTCACTTGTTAATCTTTTTTATGTTGTGATTTGTTTGTCTGTATTATTGGTCAGTAAGGTTGTGAATTTGTGTTTCCTGTTTGTTTGGTCTGACCCTTTTCCTTTCCAGGGAGAAATAGGAAATAAACCAATTCACACATTGCCAAAATGACCAAACGGAAGAACCCCCTCAAAAGACTGTACAGGAAATAGTGACAGCACAAGAAATGATGAAAGCAGACATAAGCAACTTAACAGAACAAGAATACAGAATGATAAACATAAAAATACTCGCAGGGCTTGAAAAAAGCATAGAAGAAAGCAGGGGGACCCTAGAGGCAGAGATTAAGGTCCTAAGAAATGATCTACAGGAATTAAAAAATGCTTTAAATGAGGAGCAAAACAAATTGGAAGCAGCCACAGCGTTGATTGCAGAAGCAGAAGAGAGAATAGGGGGATTAGAAGATAAAATTACAGAAAAGAAGGAAGCAGAGAAAAAGAGAGAGAAACTGATTCAGGAACAGGAAAGGAGAATTCGAGAGCTGAGTGATGCAATCAAACAGAATAACATCAGTATTATAGGAATTCCAGAGGAAGAAGAGAGAGATAAAGGAATCGAAGGGGTACTTGAACAAATCATCAATGAGAACTTCCCCAACATGAAGAAGGAAATGGGCATTGATGTCCAAGAGGCACAGAGAACTCCCCTCAGACGTAACCCGAATAGGCCCTCAGCAAGACACATCATAGTGAAGCTGGGAAAATACAAAGATAAAGAGAGAATCCTGAAAGCAGCTAGGGATAAACGGGCCTTGACTTACAAAGGCAGACACATTAGGGTGGTAGCGGACTTATCCACAGAAACTTGGCAAGCTAGAAAGGAATGGCAGGAAATCTTCAATGTGATGAACAGGAAGGACATGCAGCCAAGAATCCTTTATCCAGCCAGCCTGTCATTCAAAATGGATGGAGAGATAAAGGTCTTCCCAAACAAACAAAAACTGAAAGAATACATCACAAAAAACCAATCTTACAAGAGATCCTGAGGGGGACTCTATGAAGGAAAGGTTGCAAGGAACACAGAGCACCAGAGACATCCTTACAAACATGAAACCTACAGACAACACCTTGACTCTAAACCCACATTTTTCAATATTAACACTGAATGTAAACGGACTAAACGCTCCAATTAAAAGACACAGAGTAACAGAATGGATTAGAAAACAAAACCCATCTATCTGCTGTCTTCAAGAGACCCATTTTAAACCTGAGGACACCTTCAGACTGAAGGTGAGGAGATGGAGAACTATCTACCATGCTACAGGATCTCAGAAAAAAACTGGAGTAGCCACACTTATATCGGACAAACTGGACTTTAAAGTAAAAGACGTAATAAGAGATGATGAAGGGCAGTATATAATAATCACAGGGACTATCCAGCAGGAAGAACTAACAATTATAAATATCTACGCGCCGAATTCTGGGGCACCCAAATTTGTCAAGCGACTAATTACAAACGTAAGCTATCTTATTGATAAAAATGTGCTAGTTGCAGGAGACCTTAATACCACACTCACAGCGCTGGATAGATCCACTAAACAGAGAATCAGCATGGAAACAATGGACCTGAACGACACGTTGGAACAGATGGGCCTGACAGATATCTTCAGGGCCCTTCATCCAGAAGCAAAAGAATTTACATTCTTCCAAATGCACATGGTACATTTTCCAAGATAGACCATATTTTGGGGCACAAGGAAACGCTGAATAAGTATAAAAAAATTGAGATCATACCATGCACAATTTCAGACCACAATGCTATGAAACTTGAAATCAACCACAGGAAAAAGTCTGGGAAGCCCCTGCAAACATGGAGGCTAAAGAACAACCTACTAAAAGACGACTAGGTCAACCAAGCAATCAGAGAAGAAATTAAAAAAAAATAGGAAACAAATGAAAATGAAAATACGACAATCCAAACGCTTTGGGATGCGGCAAAGGCAGTCCTGAGAGGGAAATATATTGCAATCCAGGCCCATCTCAAGAAACAAGAAAAATTCCTAACACAAATTCTAACAGCACGCCTAAAGGAACTAGAAGCAGAACAGCTAGGACAGCCCAGACCTAGCAGAAAGAGAGAAATAACAAAGATTAGGGCACAAATTAATCATATGGAAACAGAAAAAGTAGTGGAACAGATCAATGATACCAAGAGCGGGTTCTTTGAAAAAATAAACAAAATTGATAAACCTCTAGCCAGGCTCCTCAAAAATGAAACATACGAGCATTTGTACAACAGGAGTCAAAGTAGATGAAGAGAGAGAAAAAGGAGCAGAAGGGTTATGTGACCAAATTACAGCTGAAAGTTTCCTTAATCTGGGGAAGGACACAGACATCAAAATCCAAGCATAGAGAACTGCCATTAAATTCAACAAAAACCAGCCACTGCCAATGTATGTCATAGTCAAATTGACAAAATATAGACATGGAAAGAATACTGAAAGCAGCAAGGTGGAAAAAAAGTTCTTAAACTACAAGACAATACCGGTCGGGTTTGCACCAGATCTGTCCACAAAAACTTGGCGGGCCAGAAGGGAATGGCAGGATATATTCAATGTGCTGAGTGGGAAAAATATATAGCCAAGAATACTTTATCCAGCAAAGCTGTTATGCAGAATATGAGGAGGGATAAAGACTTTCCCAGACAAAAACAAAAGAAGTTTGTGACCAGTAATCCAGACCTGCAAAAAATGTTAAGAGGGACACTTTGAGTGGGAGGGGGAGACCAAGAGGAAAAAAAGACTAGAAAGGAACAGATAACATCACCAGAAACACCAACTTCGTAGTAACACAAAGCACTAAATTTATATCTTTGAATAATCACCCTCATATAAATGGACTAAATACTCTAATCAAATGACAAAGGATATAGGAATGGATTAAACAAAAACGAAAACAAAAACAAAAGACCAAGATCCACGCATGTGCTGCCTACAGGAGACTTTTTATAAACCTAAAGACATCAGCAGATTGAAAGTGAGGGGATGGATGGGGCACCTGGGTGGCTCAGTTGGTTAAGTGTCTGACTCTTGGTTTTGGCTTAGGTCATGATCTCACGGTTTGTGGGTTCGAGCTGTCAGCGCTGAGCCTGGTTCAGATTCTCTCTCTCTGCCTCTTTCATGTTCTCTCTCTCTCTCTCAAAATAAATAAAATAAATATTAAAAAAGGAAGTGAGGGAATAGAGAATAATCGATTATGCTAATGGATGCCAAAAGAAAGCTGGAGTGGCCATATGTATAGCAGGCAAACTAGATTTAAAACCAAAGACTGTAAGAAGAGATGAAGAAGAGCATTATATCATAAATAAGGGGTCTATCTATCAAGAAGATCTAATGATTATAAATACTTATGTCCCAAACTTGAAAGCATCCAAATATATAAATCAATTAATAACAAACATAAAGGAACTCATTGATAATAATACAGTAGTAATAGTGGACTTTAATATCCCACTTACAGCAATGGACAGATCATCTAAGCAGAAAATCAATGAAACAATGGTGTTGAATGACACACTGGACCAGATGGACTTTACGGATATATTCAGAACATTTCATCCTAAAGCAGCAGAATACACATGCATTTTGAGTGCACACAGAACATTCTCCAGAATAGATTACATACTCAGTCACAAATTAGCCTTAAATAAGTACAAAAAGATGATTGAGATTATATTAAGCATATTTTTAGACAACAATACTATAAAATTTGAAGTCAGCCACAAAAAAAAATTTTTTTAAAAACCCTACATAGATGGAGGTTAAAGAACATTCTACTAAATAGTGAATGGGTTAACCATGAAATTAAAGAAATAATAAAAAAATACAAGAAAGTAAATGAAAATTAAAACATGACAGTCCAAAATATTTTAGATGCAGCAAAGGCAGTCCTAAGAGGGAAATATATTGCAATACAAACATACTTTGAGAGGCAAGAAAGGTCTCAAAATACACAATCTAACCTTACACCTAAAGGAGCTAGAAAATAAACAGTAAATAAAGCCTTAAGCCAGTGGAAGGAGAGAAATAATAAAGACTAGAGCAGACATAAACGATGTGGAAAGAAAGAAAGAAACAAACAAAAAAAAACCAGTAGAACAGATCGATGAAACTAACAGCTGGTTCTTCAAAAACAATTAATACAATTGATAAACCCCTAGACAGACTTATCAAAAATAAGGGAAAGGACCTGAATAAATTAAAGTACAAATGAAAGGGGCGAGATCACAACCACCACCACAAAAACACAAACAATTGTAAGAGAATGCTATAAAACAAACAAACAAACAAAAAATTTATATACCAACAAATTCGGAACTCTGGAAGTAATAAATAAATTCCCAGAAACATATAAATTAACTAAACTGAAACAGGAATAAATAGAGAATCTGAACAGACCCATGGCCAGTAAAGAAATTGAAACAGTAATCAAAAATTTCCCAATAAACAAAAGTCTAGGGTCAGATGGCTTCCCAGAATAATTCTACAAGAAATTTAAATAAGAGTATTTATCCTTTTCAAAGTGTTATAAAAAATAGAGATGGAAGAAAAACTTCCAAAATTATTCTACAAGGCCAGCATTACCACAAATAAGTCAAGGACCCCACTCAATAGGAGAATTATAGAAAAATACCCCTGATAAACATAGATGCAAAAGTTCTCAACAAGATACTAGCAAATCAAATCCAACAGTACATTTAAAGAATTATTTACTTAGTGAAGCGGGATTTATTCCTGGACTTCAGGGCTGTTTCAATATTTCCAAATCAATCAATGTGATACACCACACTAATAAAGGAAAGGGTAAGAATGACATGATTCTTTCAATAAATCAATGAAAACATTTGACAAAATATAGCACCCATTCTTGATATAAACCTTCAACAAAGTATGGATAGTTGGAGCATACCTCAACATCATGACAAACACAAACAAACAAATGAAAGACCCAGAGTTAATATTATCCTCAATGGGGAAAACATGAAAGCCTTTCTCCTACAGTTAGGAATAAGACAAGGGTGTCCACTTTCATCATTACTATTTAACATAGCTGGAAGTCTAAGCCTTAGAAACCAGACAACAAAAAGAAATAAAAAGCATTCAAATTGGCAAGGAAAAAGTCAAACTTTCACCAATTCCAGATGACATGATACTCTATGTATAAAACCTGAAAGACTCAAAAAATGCCAGAATACACAAATTCAGCATAATTGCAGCATATGAAATCAAGATACAAAGATGTGTTGCAATACTACACACCAACAATGAAGCAATAGCAAAAGAAATCAATAAATGGATTCCATTTGCAATTGCACAAACACAAAAAAATAGATACATAGGAATAAACTTAACTAGGGGCGCCTGGGTGGCTCAGTTGGTTGGGTGGCCGACTCGGCTCAGGTCATGATCTCACGGTCTGTGGGTTTGAGCCCCGCGTCAGACTCTGTGCAGAGCCTGGAGCCTGCTTCAGATTCTGTGTCTCCCTCTCTCTCTGCCCTTCCCCTGCTCACACGCTGTCTCTCTGTCTGTCAAAAATAACTAAACGTTAAAAAAAAAAAAAACTTAACTAAAGAGGTGAAAAATCTCTACTCTGAAAACTATAGAACACTTGTAGAAGGAATTGAAGATAACACACAAAAAAATGAAAAGCACTCCAAACTCATTAAAATGTCTGTAATTCCCAAAGCAATCTATACATTTAATGCAATCCCCATAAAAATACCACCGTTATTTTTCACAGAGCTAAAATAAACAATCTTAACATATGTATGGAACCAGAAGAGACCCCCAATAGCCAAAGCAATCCTGAAAAACAAACAAAAAAAACTGGAGGCCTAATGATTCTGGATTTCAAGCTATATTATAAAGTTGTAGTCATCAAGATAGTGTAATACCGGCACAAAAAAAGACACATGAATCATTGGAACAGAATAGAAACCTGAAAATGGACCTACAACTCTATGGTCAACTAATCTTCAACGAAGCAGGGAAGAATATCCAATGGAAAAAAAGACAGTCTCTGCAACAAATGGTGTTGGGAAAACAGGACAGCAACATGCAGAAGAATGAACTGGATCACTTTCTTATACCATACACAAAACAAATTCAAAATGGATAAAAGATCTAAATGTGAGACAAGAACACATCAAATTCCTAGAGGAGAACACAGGCAGCAACCTCTATGACCTCGGCTGCAGCAACTTCTTACTAGACAGGTCTCTGAAGGCAAGGGAAAAAAGCAAGCATGAACCATTGGGACTTCGTCAAGACAAATAGCTTCCACACAGCAAAGGAAACAATCAACAAAACCAAAAGGCAACCTACAAAATGGAAGAATATATTTGCAAATTACATATGTGATAAATGGTTAGTATCCAAAATCTATAAAGAACTTATCAAACTCAACACCAAAATAACTCTACATAATCCAGTTAAGGAATGGGCAGAAGACATGAAAACACTTTTACAAGGAAGACATCCAGATAGCTAATACAAACACGAAAAGATGCCCAACATCACTCATCATCTGGGAAATACAAATCAAAATGCAGGATATGATACTACCACATACCTGTCAGAATGTCTAAAATTAACAACACAACAACAGGTGTTGGTGAGGATGTGAAGAAAACGGAAGCCTCTTGCACTGTTAGTGGGAATGCAAACTGGTTCAGTCACTCTGGAGAATAGTATGGAGGTTTCTCAAAAAGTTAAAAATAGAACTACTGTATGATCCAACATTGACACTACTAGGTATGTATGCAAAGGGTATAAAAACTACAAGGGTGCCTGGGTGACTCAGTCAGTTAAACATCCAACTCTTGGTGTCAGTTCAGGTCATGATCTCACAGTTGTGGGACTAAGTCCTGCATCAGGCTCTGCGCTGACAGAGTCTGATTGGGATTCTCTCTCTCTCTCTCTGCTTCTACCCCTCCTCTGCTTGTGCTCTCTCTCTCTCTCTCTCTCTCTCTCTCTCTCTCTCTCAAATAAAATACAACACTGGGGCACCTGGGTGGCTTAGTCAGTAAAATGTTCCAACTCTTGATTTGGGCTCAGGTCATGATCTCATGTTTCATGAGTTCAAGCTCCATGTTGGGCTCTGTGCGGTCAGAGCCTCTGACCGCACAGAGCCTTCTTGGGATTCTCTCTCTCTCTCCCCCCTCTCTTCCTCTCTGTATGCTTCTCTCCCTCAAAATTAAATAGAATAAAATAATTTAAAAATACAGATTTAAAGGTGTATATGCACCCAATGTTTATAGCTTATAGCAGCATTATCAACAATAGCCAAACTATGGAGAAAGCCCAAATGTGCATCTACTGATGAACTGATAAAGAATAAGAATAGACACGCGCATGCACACACCACACACACACACACACACACACACACACACACACGGGAATATTACTCACCTATCAAAAGTAATAAAATCTTGCCATTTGCAAGGATGTTGATGGAGCTAGAGCATATTGTGTAAGTGAAATAAATTAGAGAAAGACAGATCCCATATGATTTCATTCATGTGTGGAATTTAAGAAACAAAACAGATAAACATACAGAGAGAGAAGAAGGAGGGAAACAAACCATGAGAAACTCTTAAAGATAAAGAACAAACTGAGAGTTGATGGAAGAAATTGGGTCAGGGATGTGCTAGATGGTTGTGGGTATTAAGGAGGGCACTTGAAATGATGAGAGCTGGGTGTTGTGTGTTAAGTGATGAATCACTGAATTCTCCTGAAACCAATGTTGCACTATATGTTCCTAACTATAGTAAAAGTTAAAAAAAAAAGAAAAAGAAAAAGTCTCAAAAACCAATATCCAAACAAATACAAAATATTGTCTTTAGGGATCTGTCCTAGAAGGTTGTAGTGTAGGAACAATTGGGTGAATAGGAACTATAGCCTTATTGATAGCTCTTAGTTTCTGTACTATATTCTACATGAGCCTTTGGACTTTTTACTTGCCAATATAGGGGTATTATAATGCGAACTGCAGGGATGCAAAAGTCCTGCCACTAAGAATTTTTGTATGAGGGACTGTAGTCCCTGTCTTGCCTCTGGAGGTAAGGGGTACAGGGATTTACTGGGGAAGAAATGAGAATCTTCATGTTGTATCCTGATGAGGGTTGCTGATAGAGCACCCTGGAATTGAGGTATCCCATAACTGAGGGGTGCCTATTTAAAAATGGAGACCTTGATGTTTGAAGGGGTGGAGGGCTCAAGACAAAAATGCCAGCAGGAGGCGGTCAATCTCAGAGACAAAGATTAGTTTGTACCTTTTCTAGTATGTCCCTTTCAAGTAATGGTATGGGGTAGTCAGGTAAAACAAGGAAGGAGTGGGTAAAGGTATTGTTACCCAAAGAAAAAAATAAAGGGGAAATGAAATGTGCCCACTTTGGGTGCCCATCTATGCCGGTGATGAGAATCAAGGACTGGGAGATGACACCTGAGTATTTTATAAGGGTAGAATAAGGGATCCCACTTCTATTAGATATTCAATTTTGTCTCCTGCCACACTCAGGGTTACCCAAGGCTCTGTCATAGAGATGGAGGACCTGGGTGCCAGTACAGTCTCTGGGCCCCATCAGCCAAAGGAGAGGAGATCATCCTCTCCTGCTCCATTAGGCTCCTCATAATCAAGATGCAGACCTAATGGCAGCTGCCTTTGCCTGAGGCTATTGATTACTTAGGATGGTTGGCCTGTGCTTGGGGATTTGGGGCCCAGGATGACCCTCACACACATAAGAAGGGGAAGTTCCATCTCTAATGCCCTGATTGTTTGCAGTCCAGACAAGTCTCTGACAGAGAGAGCATATGACACTCCTGGGCCAGATGCCCCAATTGGTGACAATGGAAGGAGGCTTGTTGAGCCCCTTGCATACAAGGATGCTTAGCAGCTTGTACCTTTAATGGTTTCTTCCCCTGGACGGATCCAGATTAGGTCGGTGAGCTAGCAATAGCTGTAGCCATATGTTGGGCTTTACTGTTTGTTTTCCTATTCCCTTTCAGTCCTCAAAACTACCTCTCAATTATTGAAGACCTTGAAAACCATACCCAGAAGTGTGGGGATGGGGGTCTGAGGTCCCTGATTGAGCTTTTGGAGCTTTTGTTTGCTATTAGGGGAGGTCTGGCTGATAAAATTAATTGCTAACATTGCTGTGCCCTCTGGGCTCTCAGGATCTAGGTTGGTGTGTTTTCTCATGGCCTCTATTAAGCAGGAATGACATACAGCAGGGTTTTCATTTGGGTCTTGCATTATTTTATTTAAGTTTTGTATAATTTACAGGTTTTATGGCTGCTTATTGCATACCCTCAATTAGGCAGGTTATCATATAATCCTGATTAACTCCACCATGGTCTCCTGCCTGATAATTTTCATCTAGGGCCAGAATTTTGGATTGCCTATACCCCCACTGGAGCAAGGTTAGGATTACAGGTATGGGCCTCATCAGCCCAGCTCTGAGCCAAAGACCAGATATGGATTTTTTTCCTCAGGGGTGCAGTGCACAGTAAAGATTATCTGAATGTCCTACCAGACGAGATAGAAAGCAATGGTGAGACTTTTGAATTCCTTAATGAAATGGAAAGGATGCTGCCTAAAGGAATCAAGCTTTGTTTCCATGTGAAACAGATCAGACATTGAAAAGGGAATGTGGACCTTAATGGTCCCCACAGCCCATTCACTACCTTTGGAGGGGCATGACATTTTGTGGAGAAACACAAGTCAGGTTTTTAGGCTCATGCTTAATGCCAGATTGAGTATGAGACGGAGAGAGGGGACCTCGGTAGTGTGGTGTTGTGGTGGGGGCAATGGCCTTAAGGTGTTAATAGAATCCAGGGGATCTTCTGTGTCTTCAGGGCGACAGGGAAGATGATGGAGTGGAATAAAAGAGGGATCATCGAGAATGTCCACAGTGTCAGATAGATGGGCCATGAAAACGAACAAGACACATTCTACAGTTTTTGTGAAGGTCAGGATTTGGAAACTATGCCATTAAGACTTGCACATATAAGACCTCTGATTATTTGGAGGGGTTCTGGCAAAAGCCATCAAGCTGCAAAATAGTATTATAAGAAAGAGTTCCATGGAAGGACCATACCTCTTGATCTTGTAGTTTGTATTGAGGCTAGGAAACATTACATAAAAAGATGAGACTTTTTTCTTCAGGCTTTAGGGATCCAATCTCTTCCAGTTTTTAAGAATACAGTCCAACGATGAGTTCAAGAAATACAGGGGGTTTGTCCTATAGAAGAAAGACCAGTTGCCAATCCCCAAAGGGATGTCCTGCCAAAGGGAATGGAACTCCGACTCATAGTCAGGATTTCAGTCAGGAAACCCCACAGACCTAAAAAAAGACAGGATCTTATATGGGGTGACTAACTTTACTGGGGCATCCCACCAAGAAGAGGGACCTGGCAAATAGTGGTGGCACTTCCTGCTGGGGTGTCTCTTATAATAGAAAAAGCCAGTCACAGGTTGGTTGAAACAGGTCAGAAAAAGGAGGTGGAGAACTCACCACTAAGATGTGTAGGAATAGGTTTGCCCATAAGTCAAATGGCTCCTGAATCAGTGGGAACAAAGGAAAAAGGGAAGGGAGCCAAAAGATGTAAGGTGGTGGTTGAGAATTAGCCGATGTCAGGAAAGGGTCCCAATCAAGTCTGTCACATTTACAGATTCCCCCTGATTGAGCTTCCCCTGCTAGATGTGCCATCTGTTGGGAGTATACCTCGAGGGGTAGAGTGAGATAGCAGAGGAAAGGGATCCTTTGCCCTCACAGGTGCAGACAGTCCGATCCATTCACTTTCAGACCTCCATACCAAACCAGGGAGCTGCTCTGCCCAGGTGTCTGGGAAGTTACTAGGTTTAGGCTGCTGCAGGGATAGAAAGAGAAAGGAGAGAGAGAGGGAAGGATCCTTCCAAAGGGCAAAAGGGGAAATCCCTCACCCTTTCAGGCAAAGGCCGTCAAGCTGGTTTCCCCTGGAGTTTTGGTGTTCCCCAAGGAGTAACATCTCTGTTGGAGGTCATCAGTTCCTCAAGGAGTACTAGAGTTGGTCCACTGAGGAAGAGTCCCAAGAAATTTCCAGAGAATCTGGGGAGGGCCCTAGGAAGACAAAGGGTCCCCATATGGGCCATCAAATGTGGGGTCTCCTGATCAGATGGGACCACCAAGTGTGGGGCCACCCAATCTGGTGGAGAGTAGTGACATTGGCAGTGAAAGAATTCCCCAAGGCATAACAAAGGAGATAGAAGTTTATTGAATACTTCCTTGCAGTGGTGGGCAGGATAGCAAAAACAGAGACTGTCTGCCACAAGGCAGTGATGACTAGGGGTGCTGTAGTTAAAGGGGGGAAGGTATGGAAATGTATGGAATTTTCCGTTTTTTGTTAACTGTGTGTCCAGGTGTAACTCATTAGTCAGCTAGGGCTTATTGATATTTTGAAGCGGGTCACCTAATGGACCTGTTTGTATTCAGCCAGGTGGTCACTGTGGGCCTTTCTACTTTACTCAGATTTCCATTTTTCAAGTTGAGTACCTAAAATCAGCCTCTACAGACCACACATCAAAGGCCATAGGAAGTGGAGAGAATGAGAGACAGAGAGACAGGGGAGTGGGGAGAGAACTTGTACCTGGGGTTATGCTTTTATTTGAGCACACAGGGTTTTTGAAAAGGAAGCCTTTATAAGTGGGGTGGCCAGGCTTCTTACCTAGTTATGCAGCTAGTAACTCTATTACAGAACTGGCAATATGTTTTAGGTCGAAATCTATGAAATGGATGCCTTGGCAATCAAAAACTTAACGTACTTACATTACAATAAAAAAGCTTATTTTCAGGCACTTACACTGTACATGCCTATTCCAACAGAATTTCAGCCCCATTTTGCAATCTTCTTCCAATGGATGCAATATGCCTTCACCTGGCTATTCGTAGGGTATCTCAACAGTTTGCCATTGTACCTGAACTTCGCAGACAAGATTTTAATTGCATCCACCTTTCTCCAGGAGCACAAGTATGACATTATATTCATGACATACTCTTCTAGGGAGAGTATTCATTTGACATACTAATCACATATATATAAGCCAAACATATTTTAGTCCTTTTTGGGTTCTGGTGGCAATATATTCCTCATTTACAAAGTTTGTGTCATCTCATTGATACTGCTCCTTACAAATCAGCCCACCTTTAATGACCAGGCCACCTCTAACAAAAGTCTTTAAAATCTGTCTAAATTAAATCAATAGGAATTCCCCTCAGCACCCTCAGAAGCTCCTTCACTATAGAAGTTTTATGAAACTTTATCATGTTTCCTGGAATCTCTGAGCCACCTATGATGACCATAAATTGCCCAAGGGCTTTAATGCTCCTCTTGGCCTCATGCTATATACCATTAAAACAAAAATTGCTAGTGCAAAGGCAGTGACCCTCCATATCTAGCCGCCCATTATATTTGTTACTGACTTGGGTTCTGGGGCTCTCCGTGCAGTAGAAATTGACTGGGGCCAAATGGGAATTTCCAGTTAAGGATTTTATTGAGGCTTCTGCTTTAGCAGCAGGGAGACAGCACAAAGGAAAAAAGGTCCTTCATGATGGCTCTCTGAACAAAGGCCAGGGAAAATGTTTTAAAGGACTGAGGTGAGAAAGGAATGATATAAAAGGATGTAGAGGCAGGGAGAGACACAGAAAGTTGGGCATGCAGGCACAGTGAACAGAACATGCTTTGCCATGTATCACGTCTCGTTAATGTGTTAATCTTCACACCTGGTTGTAACTTTTAGTATTGTAATGAGAGAAAAAGTCAGAAAAAGGTCAGAACTGGGGCCCAACTTAACACAGAGTGGTTTGGTCCAGTCCTGTACTAAAGGACTATCCCCTTTAGTAAGTATCTTGTTTTTGCATTCCTGCAAGATATGCTACTCAAGAGCTGGGGATTCAGCTGTCAAAGAATGTTGGGTTTTATCCTCAGGAGACCCAAGTCTAATCCCTGCTCTGGTTTATGTTTGGGTCATAGAAATAATACATCTATCAATACATCATCAATACATCTATCTATCTACCTCCCTAACAGAGCCAAACCTGGGACTTCTGGAATATTACACCTGCAGGAGTGAGTAATCCCCTTTTTCCTAAATTCCTTGAAAAATGCCATGGTTCTAGAGCAGGAGTTTCTCTCCCATAGGTTCCTTGGCTACAGAGGGAGCCCCATGGGATTAAATGACTGAACAGCAATGGGAGTTCATAGGTGATACATACGGCACTGCCGATCATCATAAAAATAATGTAACTCAGAAGGATGTTGCTGCTTTCAGCCACTTAGCTAGGATGTCCCTGATAAAAATTAAGAACCAAAGGTCAAGACACTGGGGCAAATTTTAGACAGTTATCTCAGCACTGGATGCCCAGGCCAACTACTGACTCCATCCTCATAAATTGGTGGGCCATTGCTGAAGAGTTGTTCCCTGTAGGTTTAAAAAAGAAAACAACAAAGGGTGCCTGGGTAACTCAGTTGGTTAAGCACCTGACTCTTGATCTCAGCTCAGGTCTTGATCTCAGGATCATAATTTCAGGCCCCACACGGGGCTCTGTGCTAGACATGAAGCCTACTTAAAATAACAAAACAAAACAAACAAACAAAAAAGCAAACAAAAAACATAGGGAAAGGAAAAGAAAAGAAGGGGAAAAGAAACGAGAAAAGAAAAGACAAAAGAGAAAAAAATTAAAACCTAAAATCAAATACAAAATACTCTGGGAATCTCTTGCCTCACAGATATGCAAAATATAAATCAAGATATCACATGTCCTTACATACACTAAGGCCATGGTGCAAGCCCTCACTGAGACACTTCTTATTCCCTTTGAAGTGACAGTAACTGTCTTAGTCCGCTCAGGCTGCCATAACAAAATACCACAAAACCGACTTAAACAACAGACATTTATTTCTCACAGTTCTGTAGGCTGAGGAGTCCAAGACCGAGGCACTTCCTGATTTAGTATCTGGGGAAAGCCTGCTTACTGTCTTGTGGACTGCCTTCTCACTGGGTGCTGACATAGTACTCCCTCAGTTCTTGCACATGGATAAGAGTGCTGTTATGTCTCCTCCTTTGTTTATAAAAGCAATGATTCCACCTTGAGTTTCCCACTCTCATGACCTTATCTAAACCTAATTATCTACCAAATTCCAGTATATCATTCTGCTACTATCAGTTCCAGATACTATCACACTGGGGAGTGAGTGCTTCAACATATGAATTTGGGGGGAAACACAAACATTCTGCCCATAACAGTAATAAAGGGCACACACATACTTCTCAGAAAACACAATCCTGGGCCCTTGGAAAAATACACAATAGATGGGGCACCTGGTGGCTCAGTCAGTGTCTGACTTCAGCTCAGGTCATGATCTCGTGGTTCGTGGGTTCAAGCCCCACATCAGGCTCTGTGTCAAAGCTCAGAACCTAGACCTGCTTTGGAGTCTATGTCTCCCTCTCGTATTGCCCTTCCCCCACATGGGGTCTGTCTCTCCCTCTCTCAAAAATAAATGAATATTAAAAAATATTCAATAGAAATGTTATATTTCTGATAGGTTTCAGATAGCCAGTTTAATTTCAGAAACAAAATGATCTTCTCAATCGAACTTTTTTTCTTTTTTCAAATTCCAGTCAAGCGAATGGACCCAATCATGAGACTCTATCTTATCCCAGTCCTTAATCTCTCAAAGCCCCTTGGCTAATGAGGTACCTGGGTGGCTCTGTTGGCTAAGCTTCAGACTATGGCTCCATGATCTCATAGCTTGTGACTTCGAGCCCCGCATTGGGCTCTGGGATGACACCTCAGAGCCTAGAGCCTGCCTCAGATTCTGTCTTCCTCTCTCTTCCTCTACTCTCTTCACACTCTGTCTCTCTCCTTCAAAAATAAAATTAAAAAAAATTCAAAGCCCCTTGGATGAACTCACACATTACAATAACTTTCTTCAAGCTTATTGCTTTTTTTACATTTAAAGAGAGATATATAATATTTTCACGTATATAAAGACTTACTATGTATGAGACCACTTCATAGCAAATCTGTTCTTTATAAATTTTTCATCTTGCCCCGTATTTTCTAGATGGTGCAAGTAGTCAGGCATTTAATGAATGATAAAAGGGAAAAAATAACAAAGATTAATTGTCAGAAACTCTACTTATGAGTCCAGAGGGCAGCCAAGTGAAAGATTTCTATACATTAAACTTGAAGGGTATTTTGACGATGGAGTAAGAACAGCATGGCAATTTGACGAATTCCCTGGTTTGCAGTCTGAATGTCTCTGGTGACGGCATCAGGTGTTCAGTGAACTTTCTGGGGGGCCCACCCTGCAGTAGTCATGAAAGTTTCTCATACATGATCTGTTGTGGTGATTTATTTGAAGATGGTATCAAGTCATCCAGCACAGCTTGTACGTCTTGGAGAAAGAGGAAGTTGTAATCCTCGGTGATGGCATATCAGAACAGTGGAAGCAAAACTGGAAATGTTAATTTGGAAATTGCAATAAAATATTTGAGGAAACTAGAATGGAGCACACAGAAGAGTATGCTACAGTTTTCCATTTACACTGAGAATTTCTCTCTACAGTCACTCCTCTTTTGATTCTCATTTACAAAATAAGTTCAGTTTCACTAGACTAGTCTGATTATTTATATAAATACAAAAGAATGGTAATTAAATACATAGGCCTTTTGGAGTTTGCTATCCTGGAACTTTTCATGAGGAATCTCAGATTAGACATTTGAAAGCCCGAGCAGTCAGAGAGCTAAGTCAAGAATTCACCGTCACGTTTCATTTTTGGTGCTTATAGATATGGGTGAATCACTTTCACCTGGAGGTCCCCAATACATTGTGTTTCCTGGGCCTGTCTGGAAGTGACCTTCCTTACTCCTCTGTATAGCTAGGAACCCTGTAAGCCATGTACCAGGCCAGGTTTTCCAAGAGGTTTTGTAAGCACTGTCTCCAAAAGTTTGGCCTTCGTTCTTGAAAGCTGTCTGATCATATCTGATTTTATGCACATCATGCCCAAATAGGACATTCCAGTCAAAGCCTTGGGAAATAATAAATATTTCCAATTGTGCCTGAAACAAGGAAGAAAAATTCTTCTTTTTAATGTTTATGTGTTTTTGAGAGAGAGAGAGAGACAGAGCATGAGAAGGAGAGGTGCAGTGAAAGAGATAGACACAGAACCCAAAACAGGATTCAGGTTCTGAGCTGTTAGCACTGAGCCCGATGCAGGGCTCGAATCCACAAACTGTGAGCTCATGCCCTGAGCTGAAGACAGACACTTAACCGACAGAGCCACCCAGGCACCCTGGAAGACAAATTTTTATTGAACTTATACAATATCTGTAGTGTTACAGAAATAAGAATATTTAATAATAGTTTCTGAGTTCTGAAGGAGTCAGGAAGAAAGAGATACATGATTCAATTTTGGCTTATAAAGATATGATCTATAACATTGCGATAAGACATAGATAGTTCAAAAGAAAAAATGTTTTCCTAACTCTAAAAAACAAAATATGAAAGAACCAGCAATATTTCAAGCAAAAATTTATTAAAAATTATAATCATTGCTGTGACTGTGTTAATACAGCTTTGGTGAATTAGAGCCCTGAGGTATCGGATGGTGATACATGGTTTAACAAAACACCATGAAAGAAACAAAAATGGAAAAGTTTATTACTCATGAGTCCTGGAGGAGTTACACACAGCATAACTCAAGGATGTAGTGGGGAGTCTGAGGCAGGGTGTAGGCAGAGAGAGAAAATGGCAGGATCTGGGGCTCATCATTTTGTTAGTGTTCTTCATTTTCAGATATGCCGGGATTGGTCAATTCAAACTAGAAACAAACAAAGAAACAAACAAACAAAAAACAGGGTTTTAGTGAGTTTCCCAGAGGTCTTATCCAAGAACTACAAAAAGGGAAAGCCAAGGGAGGCAAAGGAGACTATCACCAGAGCTGTTAGGAGAGTCCTATAAGGACTTTATATTTACTCGTGACTCTATAGGCAGTTAAACAGGGCATGCGCTTGCATTAGATGTGATAGTGTCAGCTCACAACACTCCAGGGGTGCTCATCCACACAAAATGGATGCCAAGGCGTCAATACCATGGAGTACCTAACGTAAACCCTCGACAGTACACGCTGCCTTGCCATCAGGAATACAAACCACTTGTTTGTAGCAGATGAGTTAAAGGATATAATACATTGTTTTATGAAGCCATTGTAAAGCACAATTGATCAAAGTAACAATAAGGAAGCCTCACTTATGAATAGACTCGCTACTATTTGAAATCCCATTCTCAGCATTGCCCCCAGGTGGGTGGCAAGAGCCATGAGAACAAATTGGGGACCTCAGAGAATGTGGGAATTTGTTGACGTATTTTAGGTTTCTTATGCATGACCCCTATATCTTAAGATATTTTCTGGAAGCTGGCCTGTACCTGTCGTGAATTGTTCACGTACACACAGCAAGAGGAAATATATATAAAGCAGATTTCATCCTCTTCAACAGGAAATCAAACACCAAGAACTTATTCATCACTATTTGTGCTAATGAGTCCTGCTGTTGCTGGGTCAGACTAGGAGTATAGTGTAGTATCTGCATATGGTTGGTTAGAGTGCCTGATAATTTCTGAATGGCCTTTAATACTTGATCTTATTGGGCTATGATGGTAGCACTTGTTCCTATGCTTGCCTGTCCAGTGATGATGGCCAGCGTCAATAGCAGAAGGATTTTTAAAAAATCCATTTTTGAATGGGCACTAAATGTCTCCAGGGCGAGGTAACAGGAGGGAAATGGGTGATGAGAATAGTAAAAGTAAACTAGTGTCATAAGGGTCATCTCTCTGGACACCTTGTGAATGGAGCAGAGTTATGTGTGCTTGCTCCTTTCCCCTTGAGTCAGGGCCCCAGTTGAATCAAATAGGGCATTATTTACCAGTGTCAGTGAGTATACATAGTGAGGTCAACTGTTTGTAATTAATTATAGTTGGTAGAAAGTTCCTCCATGGGTGTTTAATTTTAGGCTGACCCTCAGGTGTCCTATTTTGGAGTATAGAATAGAGATTTGGTCTAGTCTAAATCAGGCTTGGGGTTCTTTGGAAGTTATTAGCACAAGGGATCGTCGTCACTAAGAAGAGCAGTGGGACAGACAGTGACATGGGGCTGTAGGTCTGAGAACAGATCCAACATGATTTTATTTGCAAGGCCTAGCTGCTATTTCACAAGTTTGTATACTATAATTTCCAAGTCCAATCTGGCCGACTTGTCTGTGGTGTCAGGCAAGGTCATGGTGTACAACAGGGAAAGACTCATGGATAAGATGTGGACAAGAGCAGAGGTGGCTCTTTTGGGAATGAAGGTGGTACTGGCAGTGGTGGAAATAGTGAGGTAGAGGGTCTGTAATGAATACATGGGGCTGAAAACAAAAGCTGTAATCTAGAATCTATAGCACTCCGAATAGCAAACACTATAGCAAGAGGTCCCTGACCATAAGGTATAGGAGGTCAAGCTAAGGATGTTATAAGTATCTTATTATGACTAGTGTATGTTAGAATATGTTTTTCAGGGGCGCCTAGGTGGCTCAGTTGTTTGAGCGGCCGACTTTGGCTCAGGTCATGATCTCACGGTCTGTGAGCTCAGCCCCGCGTCGGGCTCTGTGCTGACAGCTCAGAGCCTGGAGCCTGCTTCAGATTCTGTGTCTCCTTCTCTCTCTGCCCTTCCCCTGCTCATCCTTTGTCTCTTTGTCTCTCAAAAATAAATAAACGTTAAAAAAATGTTTTTTTTAAAAAAAAGAATATGTTTTTCATTTTGCAATAAGGGTGAAATGATTTTTAGTGCTACCCAGAAGTCATCAGGGAAATTACTCACAGTTTAGTCATCATTATGATAGCAACAGCACTTTGATTAGCAACGGTTAGCTAGTTTAGAAAAACAGGACTCTATAGGGTTACCAGAATTGATCAACCACAGCCACTTTTGTCATTTGGTCTTAAAATTGACAGTAATGTCCTTCCTAGTGAAGAAACAATCTGGCGGGGGAAATTCTTAAGTCCAGTGGTGTTGGGGTGTATTATCTTTAGTCACTCCACTTGAGCCAGGACTTGTCTGAAGAGTTAGTGTCTTAGAGGTGGGGGAGGCCAGCCTGAGGAAAGGTGGACTTCCCAGGTGGAGACCTATGAAGGGTAAAAGTGACTGATTGGTGTTAAATTCTGAGTGTTTGCTAGAGGTCTGGCTCAGAATGGAACTACAAGCATAGGATGTACAGCCAATTGAGTAGGTCTCAGTGAGCTCCATCAGATAATCAGGGGAACACCTTGCAAAGGAGCAGGTGGTGCTTGCAACTGAGTTTTGTGGGGAGTCCATCCATAATACATAGATATTTTGTGCATGTCAATTCCTCATTGTAGAGACATTTTGTGGATGCAGTGTTACACTCAGATTGTCCCATTAAGTCCAGTAAGATCTTTAGAATACAAACCTGCCATCTAGATGGAAAGGATTTGGAAACATTGGAAGGACCATTCTGCCAAGATATAATTTCAGGTGTAGAATAAGGAGGGAGTGACTCATTTGAGCATTGCTTCCACTGGAACCTTTAAATGTAGATAGAGGTGAGCTCCTAACAGAGCCTGCCAGCACCTGGTGCTTAGCCACCCTGTGGTGCAGAAGTCCACCTGACTGATTTTATACCAGCACATCTCCTGGGACAGGGTTAGGTCCAAGTGGTCTACTAGAAACCCTATTATTCAAGCTTTACACTGCAAGAGTAGCTACCACAACAAAAGAGGGTACGTGCATGTTGGAGACCAGAAGACATTGACCCTGGTGACATCACCTAAGGAGAAGACTCAGATCCATAAGGCAGGGTCCTCATCAGTGGATGGGGGGCCTTGAAGCAAATGCCAGGATGTAATAAGACAAGAACATAATTCTAGCTGGTTTGTCTCTGAAGAAGGGCTGGTTAGCCAAAGACAAGTAAGATTCCTCAGGAGAGGAACAACCTAAGTCAGGCACAGCCACAGTAAGAGTCACCAGGACACCTGGCTATAGGGTCACTGGGTCTCTGTATTGATTTGTGATTCATCCTAATTTCCTCCTGAAGAAGACTGGCCATAGAAAAATAGGAGTGGCTCCACAGCTTTCTCCCCTATTAAACCAGCATATGCTGTCATAATTTATTAATAGTAAAATAATGTTGAGAATCATGGAAATAAAATCTCTAAGAAATCAGTAGAGTTTAGCATGTATTTTGATCTACTTAGAGTGATGTCAGACCCTCAGGAATGTGATTATTGCTGTGAGTCTGGAGACAAATTTGTAATAGGAAACAGAAGTTAGAATAATTTTTTAAGAAAATTATGTTTTTCTTGTAATCTTTCAACTGTAACCGGCAATCTATGAGTAAAACCTTTGTGCTTTGTATTTGCTCTTTCAACCTATATCGCTTATTAGAACGTACCCATTTGTTACACCTTGCTATGTGTGAACTGTTTTTAACCTTTCAACCGAAATTGTTTTTGAACATTTCTATTGTAAATCATGGGAACAATCATGGGGGTGGAGACCATTTTGTTAATAACTACGAAATATACATTTGTATTACTTCTAAAAGTACATAAAAACCCAGAAAGAAAAATATAAACTTTGAGCAGTTGGGATAAGAGGCTGTCT
The DNA here is from genome assembly GCA_030068075.1 of Paguma larvata. Classification (NCBI taxonomy): domain Eukaryota; kingdom Metazoa; phylum Chordata; class Mammalia; order Carnivora; family Viverridae; genus Paguma; species Paguma larvata. The sequence goes on along the minus strand of CM057827.1, from coordinate 119,652,461 downwards.
CTGTTTCGTTTATCTTGTTTTCGTCTTGTCTTTATGTTTTCTGTCTCAGCCCTTACATAGGGAGCCCTGGACCAGTCCTGATATGGGGCTCACTCCAAGAGACTGACTTAGCGTCATCTCTCGCGCCTAAACCAACCCTCACGCAGGCGAAACCCTGGACCAGCCGGAAGCCTTGATGTAGAATCTGGCCGCCAGCAGGGCAAACTCTGGCACATGCATTTGATTACCGTGCAGGGGCCTCTTTGGGGTAAACAATCTGGATGCTGAACACAGGTAGATTCTGGTTGCTTTGGATCAAGACATTCTTCACCTCCTTCTATAAGGTGGTTAGAAACCTGGACCTCCTCTAATTGTCACTGGATTCCAGGGTTCCTCTGTGGATTTCATTCCCTAATGTGACTGGCATCGACTAGGGGGAAGGCCTCTTTTCCACTGTCTGATATTCACACGGTTCCATTAGTGGGTCCTGAAGATACAATTTCTATCTCCCATAAAAATTTTGACAAATTTAGTTTAATTAACCATATGTTATGACCCACATAATGAGGCAGAATTGGTGATGTTAGCTTCAATGATAGTACTGAGCCATCATTCCAAGGAAATCTGTATAATAATCATGATCTCTAAGCAATTTTGCAGGGGGTACTTTCGTAGGGTCTTTCTTACTAAGTGGGTCATTTTGCAGTATGTACCCTCAATGGGGTTCTCAATATAGGAAGATACTGCAATGAAAAAAAATATCAAAATAAGGGAAATACCCACTTGGTGAGCAGATGTGAACGGCATCCTCATTAAGGTCAGAGGAATAAGGCTGCACTAAAAACCGGCAGGGAAATATTTGGAGAAGACTGATAGTTTGTGTGGGGGTACTCAGGAGTAAGCAGTATTGGGACAAAATTTCTGTCCATTTGGGGGACCACTTATTGTTTAAAAGACTGAGAAACATGTCTTTGAGGAAGCCATTGTGCCTCTTTATAAGGCCAGCTACTTGGGCAGATAAGTTAGGTGGAAACTCCACAAGCTGCCATGTTCTAGGGCCCTTGACCAAACTGCTTGGGAACTGAATTGGGTACTTTGATCTGAATATATAATAACTGGTGAGCCAAAGAAGATCAGCACATATCTGGTTAAGACGGAAATTACATGAGTGGCACAGTATTGTTAAGCCTCTGACTCTTGATATCTGCTCAGGTCATGATCTCGGGGTTGGTGAGTTTAAGCGCCGTGGGGCTACACACTGTCAGTTCAGAACTTGTTTGGGATTCCCTATCTCTCTGTCCCTCACTCACTCGTGTCCTCTCCATACATCTATCAAAATAAATTAAAAACTTAAAAAAAGAGGGTGAGAGATTGCATGATGAGAAACAGCATTTCTGGAGACATTGTCCTGCTGCAATTCAGTGATGGCACTGATGATAGTGGTGGCATACCTACTAATTCCAGCAGAGGGCAGCAGAGAACGGATAAAATCAATCTGCCATCTAGATTAGGGTCTGTTGCCCTGGGCAACGTGTCCCCAACTGGGAGTCTTCCAGAGATTTGATTGGGAACAACATGGGTAATTATTGAATACAACTTTGGCTAGAGTCAGCATAAAGGGAGTGCACGCCTGAATGCCCTATCTATGAGTGCTGTTGTTCCCCGATGGCCTGATGTAATATGGGCCCGTTCCTGCTAGTGGGTATGGCATCTTTGGAGGAATAGTTGTGTCTAATAGTTTGTGAATTGGGTCATGTGGGTCCTTGGATCAGATATGTAATTTGAATAAGGAATCTACAATGTTATGTCCTTTGGCATTTGTTGGCATATGTATGCAGAGACATGAGTGACCACACAGCGGCATGTGTGAGTTGGATTTTTTTTCCAAATGAAGGCACCCCAGAAAGGTTTCTCCTGAATCATGGAATTATCCTTTTGCTATTGTTCCAACCAGACTGTGAGCCCATTGGGTACTTCCCAGAAGTCAGTAAAAATGTGTGACCTCAGGAGTCTCATTTTTACAGATTTTGTACAGCCAGTCACACCAATTCTCCTAGTTGGGCAGAGCCAGAAGAGTCCCACTAGCAGGAAGATATGCTATGGCCTTCCAGTAGGGCTACACTGTGTAAAGTGGTGGTGCTGCCATTGTCAAGAATAACTCCTTTTCAGGGGTATCTGGGTGGCCTGGTCAGTTAAGCGTCCGACTTCGGCTCAGGTCATGATCTCATGGTTCATAGGTTTGAGCCCCGCATTGGGCCCTGTGCTGACACCTCAGAGCCTGGAGCCTGCTTTGGATTCTGTGTCTTCCTCTCTCTCGGCCCCTCCGCCGCTCATGCTGTCTCTCTCTGTTTCAAAAATAAACAAACATTTAAAAAAATAAAACAAATCATACAAACAAACCAAAAAGAACATAGGAAAAGAAACGGAAAAAAAGGGGAGAGAAAAGAAAAAAAAAAAAAAGAGAAAAAAAAAAGGAAACCAAAAATCAAGCAAAAATACTCTGGGAATCTCTTGCCTCACAGAAACACAAAATATAAATCAAGATATTACATGTCCTTACATACACTAAGGCCATGGTGCAAGCCCTCACTGAGACACTTCTTATTCCCTTTGAAGTGACAGTAACTGTCTTAGTCCGCTCAGGCTGCCGTAACAAAATACCATAGAACCGAGTTAAACAACAGACATTTATTTCTCATAGTTCTGAGGCCTGAGGAGTCCAAGACCGGGGCACTACCTGATTTAGTATCTGGGGAAAGTCTACTTACTGTCTTTTGGACTGCCTTCTCACTGGGTGCTGACATAGTACTCCCTCAGTTCTTGCACATGGATACAAGTGCTGTTATGTCTCCTCCTTTGTTTATAAAAGCAATGATTCCACCTTGAGTTTCCCACTCTCATGACCTTATCTAAACCTAATTATCTACCAAATTCCAGTATATCATCCTGCTACTATCAGTTCCAGATACTATCACACTGGGGAGTGAGTGCTTCAATATATGAATTTGGGGGGAAACACAAACATTCAGCCCATAACAGTAATAAAGGGCACACACATACTTCTCAGAAAACACAATCCTGGGCCCTTGGAAAAATACACAATAGATGGGGCACCTGGTGGCTCAGTCAGTGTCTGACTTCAGCTCAGGTCATGATCTCGCGGTTCGTGGGTTTGAGCCCCACATCAGGCTCTGTGTCAAAGCTCAGAGCCTAGACCTGCTTTTGATTCTGTCTCTCTCTCGTATTGCCCCTCCCTCACTTGTGCTTTGTCTCTCGCTCTCTCAAAAATAAATGAATATTAAAAAATATTCAATAGAAATGTTATATTTCTGATAGGTTTCAGATAGCCAGTTTAATTTCAGAAACAAAATGATCTCCACAATCGAACTTTTTTCTTTTTTCAAATTCCAGTCAAGCAAACGGACCCAATCATGAGGCTCTATCTTATCCCAGTCCTTAATTTCTCAAAGCACCCTGTCTAATGAGGTACCTGGCTGGCTCTGTCGGCTAAACTTCAGACTTTGGCTCAGATCATGATCTCATAGCTGTGACTTCGAGCACCGCATTGGGCTCTGTGATGACACCTCAGAGCCTAGAGCCTGCCTCAGATTCTGTGTCTTCCAATCTCTTCCTCTACTCTCTTCACACTCTGTCTCTCTCCTTCAAAAATAAAATTAAAAAAAAAATTCAAAGTCCCTTGGCTGGACTCGCACTTTACAATAACTTTTTTCAAGCTTATTGCTTTTTTTACATTTAAAGAGAGATATATCATATTTTACGTATATAAAGACTTACTATGTATGAGACCACTTAATAGCAAATCTGTTCTTTATAAATTTTTCATCTTGCCCCTATTTCAGGATATAAAAACATATTTTCTAGATGGTGCAAGTAGTCAGGCATTTAATGAATGATAAAAGGGAAAAAATAACAAAGATTAATTGTCAGAAACCCTACTTATGAGTCCAGAGGGCAGCCAAGTGAAAGATTTCTATACATTAAACTTGAAGGGTATTTTGACGATGGAGTAAGAATAGCATGGCAATTTGACGAATTCCCTGGTTTGCAGTCTGAATGTCTCTGGTGACGGCATCAAGTGTTCAGTGAACTTTCTGAGGGGCCCACCCTGCAGTAGTCATGAAAGTTTCTCATACATGATCTGTTGTGGTGATTTATTTGAAGATGGTATCAAGTCATCCAGCTCAGCTTGTAGGTCTTGGAGAAAGAGGTAGCTGTAATCCTTGGTGATGGCATATCAGAACGGTGGAAGCAAAACTGGAAATGTTAATTTGGAAATTGCAATAAAATATTTGAGGAAACTAGAATGGAGCACACAGAAGAGTATGCTACAGTTTTACATTTACACCAAGAATTTCTCTCTACAGTCACTCCTCTTTTGATTCTCATTTACAAAATAAGTTCAGTTTCACTAGACTGACCTGATTATTTATATAAATACAAAAGAATGGTAATTAAATACATAGGCCTTTTGGAGTTTGCTATCCTGGAACTTTTCATGAGGAATCTCAGATTAGACATTTGAAAGCCCGAGCAGTCAGAGAGCTAAGTCAAGAATTCACCGTCACGTTTCATTTTTGGTGCTTATAGATATGGGTGAATCACTTTCACCTGGAGGTCCCCAATACATTGTGTTTCCTGGGCCTGTCTGGAAGTGACCTTCCTTACTCTGCTGTATAGCCAGGAACCCTGTAAGCCATGTACCAGGCCAGGTTTTCCAAGAGGTTTTGTAAGCACTGTCTCCAAAAGTTTGGCCTTCGTTCTTGAAAGCTGTCTGATCATATCTGATTTTATGCACATCATGCCCAAATAGGACATTCCAGTCAAAGCCTTGGGAAATAATAAATATTTCCAATTGTGCCTGAAACAAGGAAGAAAAATTCTTCTTTTTAATGTTTATGTGTTTTTGAGAGAGAGAGAGAGAGACAGAGCATGAGAAGGAGAGGTGCAGTGAAAGAGAGAGACACAGAACCCAAAACAGGATCCAGGTTCTGAGCTGTCAGCACAGAGCCCGATGCAGGGCTCGAACCCACAAACTGAGATCATGCCCTGAGCTGAAGACAGACACTTAACCGACAGAGCCACCCAGGCACCCTGGAAGACAAATTTTTATTGAACTTATACAATATGTGTATTGTTACAGAAATAAGAATATTTAATAATAGTTTCTGCGTTCTGAAAGAGTCGGGAAGAAAGAGATACATGATTCAATTTTGGCTTATAAAGACATGATCTATAACGTTGCTATAAGACATAGATAGTTCAAAAGAAAAGAGAAAATTTTTTCCTAACTCTAAAAAACAAAATATGAAAGAACTAGCAATATTTCAAGCAAAAAGTTAATTAAAAAATTATAATTATTGCTGACTTTGTTAATACAGCTTTAGTTAGGTAGAGCCCTGAGGTATCGGATGGTGATAAATGGTTTACAAAAGACCATGAAGAAACAAAAATATAAAATTTTATTACTCATGGGTCCTGGAGGATGTTACACACAGCATAACTCAAGGATGTAGTAGGGAGAATGAGTCAGGTTGTAGGCAGAGAGAAAAATGGCAGGATCTGGGGCTCATCATTTTATTAGGGTCCTACGTTTTCAGAGCTATGGCTGGATTGGTCAATTCAAACTAGAAACAAAGAAACAAACAAAAAACAGGGTTTTAGTGAGTTTCCCGGAGGTCTTATCCAAGAACTACAAAAAGGGAAGGCCATAGGGAGGCAAAGGAGACTATTACCGTAGCTGTTAGAAGAGTCTTATAAGGACCTTATATTTACTTGTGACTCTATAGGCAGTTAAACAGGGCACGTGCTTGCATTAGAGGGGATAGTGTCAGCTCACAACACTCCAGGGGTGCTCATCCACACAAAATGGATGTCAAGGCGTCAATACCATGGAGTACCTAACGTAAACCCTCGACAGTACACGCTGCCTTGCCATCAGGAATACAAACCACTTGTTTGTAGCAGATGAGTTAAAGGATATAATACATTGTTTTATGAAGCCATTGTAAAGCACAATTGATCAAAGTAACAATAAGGAAGCCTCACTTATGAATAGACTCGCTACTATTTGAAATCCCATTCTCAGCATTGCCCCCAGGGGGTGGCAAGAGCCATGAGAACAAATTGGGGACCTCAGAGAATGTGGGAATTTGTTGACGTATTTTAGGTTTCTTATGCATGACCCCTATAACTTAAGATATTTTCTGGAAGCTGGCCTGCACCTGTCGTGAATCGTTCATGTACACACAGCAAGAGGGAATCTATATAAAGCAGATTTCATCCTCTTCAACAGGAAATCAAACACCAAGAACTTATTCATCACTATTTGTGTTAGTGAGTCCTGCTGTTGCTGTGTCAGACTAGGAGTATAGTGTAGTATCTGCATATGGTTGGTTAGAGTGCCTGATAATTTCTGAATGGCTTTTAATACTTGATCTTATTGGGCTATGATGGTAGCACTTGTTCCTAAGCTTGCGTGTCCAGTGATGATAGCCAGCGTCAATAGCAGAAGGATTTTTTAAAAATCCATTTTTGAATGGGCACTAAATGTCTCCAGGGCGAGGTAACAGGAGGGAAATGGGTGATGAGAATAGTAAAAGTAAACTAGTGTCATAAGGGTTGTCTCTCTGGACACCTTGTAAACAGGGCAGGGTTATGTGTGTTTGCTCCTTTCCCCTTGAGTCAGGTCCCCAATAGAATCAAATAGGGCATTATTTACCAGTAAGTGTCAGTGAGCATGAATAGTGAGGTCAAGTGTTTGTACTCAATTATAGTTGGTAGAAAGTTCCTCCATGGGTGTTTAATTTTAGGCTTACCCTCAGGTGCCCTATTTTTGGAGTATAGAATAGAGATTTGTTCTAGTCTAAATGTGGCTTGGGGTTCTTTGGAAGTTATTAACAAAAGGGATCATCGTCACTAAAAGAGCAGTGGGACAGACAGTGACATGGGGCTGTAGGTCTGGCACTGCATGCGAACAGATCCAACAGGATTTTATTTACAAGGCCTAGCCTGCTATCTCAAAAGTTTGTAATAATATATTTTCCATGTCCATTCTGGCCTACTTGTCTGTGGTGCAAAGCAGGGTCATGGTGTACAGCAGGGAAAGACTTATGGATAAGATGTGGACAAGAGCAGAGGTGGCACTTTTGGGAATGAAGGTGGTCCTGGCAGTGGTGGAAAGTAGTGCGGTAGAAGGTCTATCATGGACACATGGGGCAGAAAACAAAAGCTGTAATCTAGAATCTAGCATTCTGAACAGCAAACACTGTAGCAAGAGGTCCCCGACCATAAGGTATAGGAAGATAAAGCTAAGGATGTTATAAGGAAGTATCTTATTATGACTAGTGTAGGCTAGAATACATTGTTCATCTTGCCATAAAGGTGAAATGATTTTTAGTGCTACCCAGAAGTCATCAGGGAAATTACTCACAGTTTAGCAATCATTTTGATAGCAACAGCACTTTGATTAGCAACGGTTAGCTAGTTTAGAAAAACAGGACTCTATTGGGTTACCAAAATTGATCATCTGCAGCCACGTTTGTCATTTGGTCTTAAAATTGACAGTAATTTCCTTCCTAGTGAAGAAACAATCTGGCGGGGGAAATTCTAAAGTCCATTGGGTTGGGGTGTGTTATCTTTAGTCCCTCCACTTGAGCCAGGACTTGTATGAAGAGTTAGTGTCTTAGAGGTGGGATAGGCCAGTCTGAGTAAAGGTGGACTTCCCAGGTGGGGACCTATGAAGGGTAAGAGTGACTGATTGGTGTTAAATTATGAATGTTTGCTAGAGGCCTGGCTCAGAATGGAACTACAAGCATAAGATCTACTGCCAGTTGAACAGATCTCAGTGAGCTCCAACAGATAATCAGGGGTACACCTTGCAAAGGAGCAGGTGGCGCTTGCAACTGAGCTTTGTGGGGAGTCCATTCATGATGCACAGAGATTTTGTGCATGTCAATTCCTCATTGTAGAGACAATTTGTGGATGCAGTGTTATGCTCAGATTGTCCCATTAAAGTCCAGTAAGATCTTTAGAATACAAACCTGCCATCTAGATGGAAAGAATTTGGTAACATTGGAAGGAACCACTCTGCCAGGATATTATTTCAGGTGTAGCATAAGGAGGGAGTGACTTATTTGAGCATTGCTTCCACTGGAACCTTTAAATGTAGATAGAGGTGAGCTCCTAACAGAGCCTGCCAGCACCTGGTGCTTAGCCACCCTGTGGTGCAGAAGTGCATCTGACTGATTTTATTCTAGCATATCTCCTGGGACTGGGTTAGGTCCAAGTGGTCCATTAGAAACCCTATTATTCAAGCTTTACACTACAAGAGTAGCTACCACAACAGAAGAGGGTACATGCATGTTGGAGACCAGAAGACATTGGTCCTGGTGATATCACCTAAGGAGAAGACTCAGGTCCATAAAGCAATGCCCTAAACCTGGGCCCTCATCAGTGGATGGGGGTGCATTGAAGCAAATGCCACGATGTAATAAGACAAGAACATAATTATGACTGGTGTGTCTTTGAAGGAGGGCTGGTTAGTCAGAGATGAGTAAGATTCCTCAGGAGAGGAACAACCTAAGTCAGGCACAGCCACAGTAAGAGTCACCAGGACACCTGGCTATAGGGTCATTGGGTCTCTGTGTTGATTTGTGATTCATCCTAATTTCCTACTGAAGAAGACCGGCCATAGAAAAATAGGAGTGGCTCCACAGCTTTTTCCCTATTAAACCAGCATATGCTGCCATACTTTATTAATAGTAAAATAATGTTGAGAATCATGGAAATAAAATTTCTAAGAAATCAATAGAATTTAGAATGTATTTTGATCTACTTAGACTGATGTCAGATCCTCAGATATGTGATTATTGCTGTGAGTCTCGAGACAAAACTGTAAGAAATAGAAGTTAGAATAATGATTTAAGAAAATTGTGATGTTTTCCTTGTAATCTTTCAACTGTAACTGGCAATCTATGAGTAAAACCTTTGTGCTTTGTATTTGCTCTGTCAGCTAATACCGCTTATTAGAATGTACCCATTGTTATTCCTTGCTTATGTGTGAACTGTTTTTAACCTTTCAACCAACATTGTTTTTGGACATTTCTATTGTAAATCATGGGAAAAATCATGAGGGCTGAGATCATTTTGTTAATCACAACGAAATATACATTTGTATTGCTTCTAAAAGTACATAAAAACCCAGAAAGAAAAATATAAACTTGAGCAGTTGGGATTAGAGGCTGTCTCCAGAGCAGTCCTGATAAGAGGCTGTCTCTGTGTCGTTTATCTTGTCTTCGTCTTGTCTTTATGTTTTCTGTCTCAGCCCTTACATAGGGAGCCCTGGACCAGTCCTGATATGGGGCCTCACTCCAAGAGACTGACAGTGTCATCTCTCGCGCCTAGACCAACCCTCATGGAGGTGAAGCCCTGGACCAGCTGGAAGCCCTGAAGTAGAAGCTGGCTTCCAGCAGGGCAAACTCCGGCGCATGCATTTGACTACTTGCAGGGGCCTCTTTGGGGCAAACAATCTGGATGCTGAACATAGGGAGATTCTGGTTGCTTTGAGTCAAGATATTCTTCACTTCCTTCTATAAGGTAGTTAGAGACCCGGACCTCCTCTAATTGTCACTGAATTCCAGGGTTCCTCTGTGGATTTCATTCTCTAATGTGACTGGCATCCACTAGGTAGAGGGCCTCTTTTCCACTCTCAGATTCACACGGTTCCATTAGTGGGTCCTGAAGACATAATTTCAATCTCCCATAAAAATTTTGACAAATTTGGTTTAATTAATCACATTTTATGACCCAATTAATGAGGCAAAATTGGTGATGCTAGCTTCACTGCTAGTACCTAGCCATCACACCAAGGAAATCTGTATAATTTCTGTATAATAATCTGAATAATTTCATGATCTCTAAGCAATTTTGCAGCAGGTTGTTTCCTAGGGTCTTTCTATTAACTGGGTCATGTTGCACAATCTGCCCTCAATTGGGTTCCCAATATGTGGAAGATATTGCAATGAAAAAAATATCAAAATAAGGGAAATACCCACTTGGTGAGCAGATGTGAACGGCATCCTCTTTAAGGTCAGAGATATAAGGCTGCACTAAAAACCAGCAGAGAAATATTTGGAGAAGACTGATAGTTTGTGTGGGGGTACTCAGGAGTAAGCAGTATTGGGATAAAATTACTGTCCATTTGGGGGACTACTTATAGTTTAAAAGCTTGAGGAACATGACTTTGAGTAATTCATTTTGCCTCTCTATAAGGCCAGCTACTTGGCCTGATAAGTTAGGTGGAAACTCTGCAAGCTGCCATGTTCTAGGGCCCTTGACCAAACTGCTTGGGAACTGAATTGGGTACTTTGATCTGAATATATAATAACTGGTGAGCCAAAGAAGATCAGCACATATCTGGTTAAGACGGAAATTACATGAGTGGCACAGTATGTTAAGCCTCTGACTCTTGATATCTGCTCAGGTTATGATCTCGGTGTTGGTGAGTTTAAGCGCCGTGGGGCTACACACTGTCAGTTCAGAACTTGTTTGGGATTCCCTATCTCTCTGTCCCTCACTCACTCGTGTCCTCTCCATACATCTATCAAAATAAATTAAAAACTTAAAAAAAGAGGGTGAGAGATTGCATGATGAGAAACAGCATTTCTGGAGACATTGTCCTGCTGCAATTCAGTGATGGCACTGATGATAGTGGTGGCATACCTACTAATTCCAGCAGAGGGCAGCAGAGAACGGATAAAATCAATCTGCCATCTAGATTAGGGTCTGTTGCCCTGGGCTACATGTCCCCAACTGGGAGTCTTCCAGTTGTTCCAGTTTTGTTTGGGAACAACATGGGTAATTATTGAATACAACTTTGGCTAGAGTCAGCATAAAGGGAGTGCACGCCTGAATGCCCTATCTTTGAGTGCTGTTTTTCCCCGATGGCCTGATGTAATACGGGTCCGTTCCTGCTACTGGGTATGGCATCTCTGGAAGAATAGTTGTGTCTAATAGTTTGTGAATTGGGTCATGTGGGTCCTTGGATCAGGTATGTAATTTGAATAAGGAATCTACAATGTTATGTGTTTTTGGCATTTGTTGGTATATGCATGCAGAGACATGAGGACCCACAGCGGCATGTGTGAGTTGGATTTTTTTTTTTTTCCCAAATGAAAGCACCCCAGAAAGGTTTCTCCTGAATGATGGAATTATCCTTTTGCTATTGTTCCAACCAGACTGTGAGCCCATTGGGTACTTCCCAGAAGTCAGTAAAAATGTGTGACCTCAGGAGTCTCATTTTTACAGATTTTGTACAGCCAGTCACACCAATTCTCCTAGTTGGGCAGAGCCAGAAGAGTCCCACTAGCAGGATGATATGCTATGGCCTTCCAGCAGGGCTACACTGTGTAAAGTGGTGGTGCTGCCATTGTTAAGAATAACTCCTTTTCAGGGGTATCTGGGTGGCCTGGTCAGTTAAGCGTCCGACTTCGGCTCAGGTCATGATCTCATGGTTCATAGGTTTGAGCCCCGCATTGGGCCCTGTGCTGACACCTCAGAGCCTGGAGCCTGCTTTGGATTCTGTGTCTTCCTCTCTCTCTGCCCCTCCGCCGCTCATGCTGTCTCTCTCTGTTTCAAAAATAAATAAACATTTAAAAAAACAAAACAAATCATACAAACAAACCAAAAAGAACATAGGAAAAAAAACGGAAAAAAAGGGGAGAGAAAAGAAAAAAAAAAAAGAGAAAAAAAAAGGAAACCAAAAATCAAGCAAAAATACTCTGGGAATCTCTTGCCTCACAGAAACACAAAATATAAATCAAGATATTACATGTCCTTACATACACTAAGGCCATGGTGCAAGGCCTCACTGAGACACTTCTTATTCCCTTTGAAGTGACAGTAACTGTCTTAGTCCGCTCAGGCTGCCGTAACAAAATACCATAGAACCGAGTTAAACAACAGACATTTATTTCTCACAGTCCTGAGGCCTGAGGAGTCCAAGACAGGGGCACTTCCTGATTTAGTATCTGGGGAAAGTCTGCTTACTGTCTTTTGGACTGCCTTCTCACTGGGTGCTGACATAGTACTCCCTCAGTTCTTGCACATGGATAAGAACAGTGCTGTTATGTCTCCTTTGTTTATAAAACCAATGGTTCCATCCTGAGTTTCCCACTTTCATGTCCTTATCTAAACCTAATTATCTACCAAATTCCAGTATATCATCCTGCTACTATCAGTTCCAGATACTATCACACTGGGGAGTGAGTGCTTCAACATATGAATTTGGGGGGAAACACAAACATTCAGCCCATAACAGTAATAAAGGGCACACACATACTTCTCAGAAAACACAATCCTGGGCCCTTGGAAAAATACACAATAGATGGGGCACCTGGTGGCTCAGTCAGTGTCTGACTTCAGCTCAGGTCATGATCTCGCGGTTCGTGGGTTTGAGCCCCACATCAGGCTCTGTGTCAAAGCTCTGAGCCTAGAGCCTGCTTTGGAGTCTATGTCTCTCTCTCGTATTGCCCCTCCCCCACTTGTGCTTTGTCTCTCGCTCTCTCAAAAATAAATGAACATTAAAAAATATTCAATAGAAATGTTATATTTCTGATAGTTTTCAGATAGCCAGTTTAATTTCAGAAACAAAATGATCTCCACAATCGAACTTTTTTTCTTTTTTCAAATTCCAGTCAAGCAAATGAACCCAATCACGAGGCTCTATCTTATCCCAGTCCTTAATCTCTCAAAGCCCCTTGGATAATGTGGTACCTGGGTGGCTCTGTCAGCTAAGCTTCAGACTTTGGCTCAGATCATGATCTCATAGCTTGTGACTTCAAGCTCCACATTGGGCTCTGTGATGACACCTCAGAGGCTGGAGCCTGCCTCAGATTCTGTGTCTCTCTCTCTCTTCCTCTACTCTTTTCACACTCTGTCTCTCTCCTTCAAAAATAAAATTAAAAAAAAATTCAAAGTCCCTTGGCTGGACTCACACATTACAATAAATTTTTTCAAGCTTTTTGCTTCGATTTTTTACATTTAACAAGAGATATTTCATACTTTCACGTATATAAAGACTTATTATGTATGAGACCTGTTAATATCATCTTCTGTTCTTTATAAATTTTTCATTTTGCCCTATTTCAAGATATACAAAGTATATTTGCTCGATGGTGCAAGTAGTCCGGCATTTAATGAATGATAAAAGGGAAAACAACAACGAAGATTAATGGTCAGAAATCCTACTTATGAGTCAAGAGGGCAGCCAAGTGAAAGACTTCTATACATTAAACTTGAAGGATATTTCGACGATAGAGTAAGAACAGCATGGCAATCTGACGAATTCCCTGGTTTGCAGTCTGAATGTCTCTGGTGACGGCATCAGGTGTTCAGTGAACTTTCTGAGGGGCCCACCCTGTAGTAGTCATGAAAGTTTCTCATACATGATCTGTTGTGGTGATTTATTTGAAGATAGTATCAAGTCATCCGGCTCAGCTTGTAGGTCTTGGAGAAAGAGGTAGCTGTAATCCTTGGTGATGGCATATCAGAACGGTGGAAGCAAAACTGGAAATGTTAATTTGGAAATTGCAATAAAATATTTGAGGAAACTAGAATGGAGCACACAGAAGAGTATGCTACAGTTTTACATTTACACCAAGAATTTCTCTCTACAGTCACTCCTCTTTTGATTCTCATTTACAAAATAAGTTCAGTTTCACTAGACTGGCCTGATTGTTTATATAAATACAACAAGAATGGTAATTAAATACATAGGCCTTTTGGAGTTTGCTATCCTGGAACTTTTCATGAAGAATCTCAGATTAGACCTTTGAAAGCCCAAGCAGTCAGAGAGTCAAGTCAAGAATTCACCGTCACGTTTAACTTTTGGTGCTTATAGATATGGGTGAATCACTTTCACCTGGAGGTCCCCAATACATTGTGTTTCCTGGGCCTGTCTGGAAGTGACCTTCCTTACTCCTCTGTATAGCTAGGAACCCTGTAAGCCATGTACCAGGCCAGGTTTTCCAAGAGGTTTTGTAAGCACTGTCTCCAAAAGTTTGGCCTTCGTTCTTGAAAGCTGTCTGATCATATCTGATTTTATGCACATCATGCCCAAATAGGACATTCTAGTCAAAGCCTTGGGAAATAATAAATATTTCCAATTGTGCCTGAAACAAGGAAGAAAAATTCTTCTTTTTAATGTTTATGTATTTTTGAGAGAGAGAGAGCGACAGAGCATGAGAAGGAGAGGTGCAGTGAAAGAGAGAGACACAGAACCTAAAACAGGATCCAGGTTCTGACCTGTTAGCACAGAACCCGATGCAGGGCTCGAATCCACAACTGTGAGATCATGCCCTGAGCTGAAAACAGACACTTAACCTACGGAGCCACCCAGGCACCCAGGAAGACAAATTCTTATTGAACTTATACAATATCTGTATTGTCACAGAAATAAAAGTATTTAATAATAGTTTCTGAGTTCTGAAGTGGTCAGGAAGAAAGAGATACATGATTCAATTTTTGCTTCTAAAGACGTGATCTATAACATTGCTCTAAGACATAGATAGCTCTAAAGAAAAAATGTTTTCCTAACTCTAAAAAACAAAATGAAAGAACTAGCAACATTTCAAGCAAAAATTTATTAAAAATTATAATCGTTGCTGTGACTTTGTTAATACAGCTTTGGTGAATTAGAGCCCTGAGGTATCGGATGGTGATAAATGGTTTACAAAAGACCATGAAGAAACAAAAATATAAAATTTTATTACTCATGGGTCCTGGAGGATGTTACACACAGCATACCTCAAGGATGTAGTGGGGAGATTGAGTCAGGGTGTAGGCAGAGAGAGAAAATGGCAGGACCTGGGGCTCATCATTTTGTTAGGGTCCTTCATTTTCAGAGGTATGGATGGATTCGCCAATTCAAACTAAAAACAAAACAAACAAACAAACAAACAAACAAAACCCATGGTTTTCTTGAGTTTTCCAGAGGTCTAATATAAAAACTACAAAAGGGGAAGGCCAAGGGAGGCAAAGGAGACTATCACCAGAGCTGTTAGGAGAGTCTTATAAGGACCTTAATTTACTCGTGACTCTATAGGCAGTTAAACAGGGCATGCGCTTGCATTAGAGGGGATAGTGTCAGCTCACAACACTCCAGGCCACACAAAATGGATGCCAAGGCGTCAATACCATGAAGTACGTAACGTAAACCCTCAACAGTCTACACTGCCTTGCCATTAGTAATGCAAACCACTTGTTTGTAGCAGATGAGTTAAAGGATATAATACATTGTTTTATGAAGCCATTGTAAAGCACAATTGATCAAAGTAACAATAAGGAAGCCTCACTTATGAATAGACTCGCTACTATTTGAAATCCCATTCTCAGCATTGCCCCCAGGTGGGTGGCAAGAGCCATGAGAACAAATTGGGGACCTCAGAGAGTGTGGGAATTTGTGATGTATTTTACGTTTCTTATGCATGACCCCTATGTCTTAAGATATTTTCTGGAAGCTGGCCTGTACCTGTCGTGAATCGTTCATGTACACACAGAAAGAGGGACTCTATATAAAACAGATTTCATCCTCTTCAACAGGAAATCAAACACCAAGAACTTATTCATCACTCTTTGTGCTAGTGAGTCCTTCTGTTGCTGGGTCAGACTCAGAGTATCGTGTAGTGTCTGCATGTGATTGGTTAGAATGCCTGATAATTTCTGAATGCCTTTTAAACCTTGATCTTATTGGGCTATGATGGTAGCACTTGTTCCTATGCTTGCCTGTCCAGTGATGATGGCCAGCGTCAATAGCAGAAGGATTTTTAAAAAATCCATTTTTGAATGGGCACTAAATGTCTCCAGGACGAGGTAACAGGAGGGAAATGGGTGATGAGAATAGTAAAAGTAAACTAGTGTCATAAAGGTCGTCTCTCTGGACACCTTGTGAATGGGGCAGCGTATGTGTGCTTGCTCCTTTCCCCTTGAGTCAGGGCCCCAATAGAATAATATAGAGCATTATTTACCAGTAAGTGTCAGTGAGTATACATAGTGAGGTCAACTGTTTGTACTCAATCATAGTTGGTAGAAAGCTCCTCCATGGGTGTGTAATTTCAGACTTACCCTCAGGTGCCCTATTTTTAGAGTACAGAATAGAGATATGGTCTAGTCTAAGCTGGCTTGGGGTTTTTTGGAAGGTATTAGCAAAAAGGATCATCGTCACTAGAAGAGCAGTGGGACAGTGACATGGAGCTGTAGGTCTGGCACTGCATGAGAACAGATCCAACAGGATTTTATTTGCAAGGCCTAGCCTGCTATCTCACAAGTTTGTAATAATATATTTTCCATGTCCATTCTGGCCTACTTGTCTGTGGTGCAAGGCAGGGTCATGGTGTACAGCAGGGAAAGACTTATGGATAAGATGTGGACAAGAGCAGAGGTGGCACTTTTGGGAATGAAGGTGGTCCTGGCAGTGGTGGAAAGAGTGAGGTAGAAGGTCTGTCATGGACACATGGGGCAGAAAACAAAAGCTGTAATCTAGATTCTAGCATTCCGAAGAGCAAACACTGTAGTAAGAGGTCACTGACCATAAGGTATAGGAAGGTCAAGCTAAGGATGTTATAAGGAAGTATCTTATTATGACTAGTGTAGGCTAGAATACATTGTTCATCTTGCCATAAAGGTGAAATGATTTTTAGTGCTACCCAGAAGTCATCAGGGAAATTACTCACAGTTTAGCAATCATTTTGATAGCAATAGCATTTTGATTAGCAACGGTTAGCTAGTTTAGAAAAATAGGACTCTATTGGGTTACTGGAATTGATCATCTGCAGCCACTTTTGTCATTTGGTCTTGAAGTTGACAGTAATTTCCTTCCTAGTGAAGAAACAATCTGGCGGGGGAAATTCTAAAGTCCAGTGGTGTTGGGGTGTATTATCTTTTGCCACTCCACTTGATCCAGGACTTGTCTGAAGAGTTAGTGTGCTTAGAGGTAGGGGAGGCCAGCCTGAGGAAAGGTGGACTTCCCAGGTGGGGACCTATGAAGGGTAAGAGTGACTGATTGGTGTTAAATTATGAATGTTTGCTAGAGGCCTGGTTCAGAATGGAACTGCAAGCATAAGATGTACAGCCAGTTGAGCAGATCTCAGTGAGCTCCAACGGATAATCAGGGGTACACTTTTCAAAGGAGCAGGTGGTGCTTGCAACTGAGCTTTGTGGGGAGTCCATTCATGATGCACAGAGATTTTGTGCATGTCAATTCCTCATTGTAGAGACATTTTGTGGATGCAGTGTTATGCTCAGATTGTCCCATTAAAGTCCAGTAAGATCTTTAGAATACAAACCTGCCATCTAGATGGAAAGAATTTGGTAACATTGGAAGGAACCACTCTGCCAGGATATTATTTCAGGTGTAGCATAAGGAGGGAGTGACTTATTTGAGCATTGCTTCCACTGGAACCTTTAAATGTAGATAGAGGTGAGCTCCTAACAGAGCCTGCCAGCACCTGGTGCTTAGCCACCCTGTGGTGCAGAAGTGCATCTGACTGATTTTATTGTGTAGCATAAGGAGGGAGTGACTTATTTGAGCATTGCTTCCACTGGAACCTTTAAATGTAGATAGAGGTGAGCTCCTAACAGAGCCTGCCAGCACCTGGTGCTTAGCCACCCTGTGGTGCAGAAGTGCATCTGACTGATTTTATTCTAGCATATCTCCTGGGACAGGGTTAGGTCCAAGTGGTCTACTAGCAACCCTATTCATTCAAGCTTTATACTACAAGAGTAGCTACCACAACAGAAGAGGGTACATGCATGTTGGAGACCAGAAGACATTGGTCCTGGTGATATCACCTAAGGAGAAGACTCAGGTCCATAAGGCAATGCCCTAAACCTGGGCCCTCATCAGTAATGGGGGGCCTTGAAGCAAATGCCAGGATGTAATAAGACAAGAACATAATTATGGCTGGTTTCACTCTGAAGGAGGGCTGGTTAGCCAGAGATGAGTAAGATTCCTCAGGAGAGGAACAACCTAAGTCAGGCACAGCCACAGTAAGAGTCACCAGGACACCTGGCTATAGGGTCACTGGGTCTCTGTGCTGATTTGTGATTCATCCTAATTTCCTCCTGAAGAAGACGGGCCATAGAAAAATAGAAGTGGCTCCACAGCTTTCTCCCCTATTAAACCAGCACATGCTGCCATACTTTATTAATAGTAAAATAATGTTGAGAATCATGGAGATAAAATCTCTAAGAAATCAATAGGGTTTAGAATGTATTTTGATCTACTTAGAATGATGTCAGACCCTCAGGAATATGATTATAGCTGTGAGTCTCGAGACAAAATTGTAATATCAAATAGAAGTTAGAATAATGTTTAAGAAAATTATGTTTTTCTTGTAATCTTTCAACTGTAACCGGTAATCTATGAGTAAAATGTTTGTGTTTTATATTTGCTCTTTCAACCTATACCACTTATTAGATGTGCCCATTTGTTATACCTTGCTATGTGTGAACTGTTTTTAACCTTTCAACCGAAATTGTTTTTGAACATTTCTATTGTAAATCATGGGAACAATCATGGGGTCTGAGATCATTTTGTTAATCATTATGAAATAAACATTTGTATTGATTCTAAAACTACATAAAAACCCAGAAAGAAAAATAAACTTTGAGCAGTCCGGATAAGAAGCTGTCTCCAGAGTATTCCGGATAAGACGCTGTCTCCAAAGCAGTCTGGATAAGACGCTGTCTCCATGTAATTTGTCTTGTCTTCATGTTTTCTGTCTCAGCCCTTACATAGGGAGCCCTGGACCAGTCCTTATATGGGGCTCACTCCAAGAGACTGACTTAGCGTCATCTCTCTCGCCTAAACCAACCCTCACGCAGGTGAAACCGTGGACCAGCCGTAAGCCCTGAAGTAGGAGCTGGCCTCCAGCAGGGCAAACTCTGGCACATGCATTTGACTGCCTTGCAGGTGCCTCTTTGGGGCAAACTATCTGGATGCTGAACATAGGGAGATTCTGGTTGCTTTGAGTCAAGATATTCTTCACCTCCTTCTATAAGGTGGTTAGAGACCTGGACCTCCTCTAATTGTCACTGGATTCCAGGGTTCCTCTGTGGATTTCATTCCCTAAAGTGACTGGCATCCACTAGGTGGAGGGCCTCTTTTCCACTCTCTGAGATTCACACGGTTCCATTAGTGGGTCCTGAGGATATAATTTCAATCTCCCATAAAACTTTTGACAAGTTTGGTTCAATTAACCATATTTTATGACCCAGATAATGAGGCAGAATTGGTGATGTTAGCTTCACTGCTGGTACTAAGCCATCATACCAAGGACATCTGTATAATAATCATGATCTCTAAGCAATTTTGCAGGGGGTTGTTTCATAGGGTCTTTATTATAAGGGGGTCATATTGCACAATCTGCCCTCAATTGGGTCCCCAATATGTGGAAGATATTGCAATGAAAAAACAATCAAAATAAGGGAAATATCCACTTGGTGATCAGATGTGAACGGCGTCCTCTTTAAAGTTAGAGGAATAAGACTGTACTACAAATATTAGCAGGGAAGTATTTGGAGAAGACTGATAGTTTGCGGGAGTGTACTCAGGAGTAAGAAGTATTGGCATAAAATTTCTGATCATTTTGGGGACCACTTATTGTTTAAAAGCTTGAAGAACATGTCTTTGAGTAAGCCATTGTGCCTCTTTATAAGGCCAGCTACTTGGGCTGATAAGTTAGGTGGAAACTCCACAAGTTGCCATGTTCGAGGGCCCTTGACCAAACTGCTTGGGAACTGAATTGGGTACCTTGATCTGAATACATAGTATCTGGTGAGCCAAAGAGGATCAGCACATATCTGGTTAAGAAGGAAATTACATGAGTGGCACAGTACGTTAAGCCTCTGACTCTTGATATCTGCTCAGGTCATGATCTCAGGGTTGGTGATTTTAAGTGCCGTGGGGCTACACACTGTCAGTTCAGAACCTGTTTGGGATTCCCTCTCTGTCCCTCACTCACTCGTGTCCTCCATACATCTATCAAAATAAATTAAAAACTTTAAAAAAGAGAGAGATTACATGATGAGAAATAACATTTCTGGAGACAGTGTCCTGCTGGAATTCAGTGATGGCACTGATGATAGTGGTTGCGTACCTACTAATTCCAGCAGAGGGCAGCAGAGAACGGATACAATCAACTTGCCAGCTAGACGAGGATCTGTTGCCCTGGGCTACATGTCTCCAACTGGGAGCCTTCCAGAGTTTTGTCTGGGAAGAACATGGGTAATTATTGAATACAACTTTGGGTAGGGTCAGGGTAAAGTGGGTGCACACCTGTATGCCCTATCTATGAGTGCTGTTGCTCCCCTATGGCCTGATGTAATATGGGCCTGTTCCTGCTAGTGGGTATGGCATCTCTGGAAGAATAGTTGTGTCTAATAGTTTGTGAATTGGGTCATGTGGGTCCTTGGATCAGGTATGTAATTTGAATAAGGAATCTACAATGTTATGTGTTTTTGGCATTTGTTGGTATATGCATGCAGAGACATGAGGACCCACAGCGGCATGTGTGAGTTGGATTTTTTTTTTCCCAAATGAAAGCACCCCAGAAAGGTTTCTCCTGAATCATGGAATTATCCTTTTGCTATTGTTCCAACCAGACTGTGAGCCCATTGGGTACTTCCCAGAAGTCAGTAAAAATGTGTGACCTCAGGAGTCTCATTTTTACAGACTTTGTAGAGCCAGTCACACTGCCACGAATTCTCCTAGTTGGGCAGAGCCAGAAGAGTCCCACTAGCAGGATGATATGCTATGGCCTTCCAGCAGGGCTACACTGTGTAAAGTGGTGGTCCTGCCATTGTCAAGAATAACTCCTTTTCAGGGGTATCTGTGGGGCCTAGTCAGTTTAGCGTCTGACTTTGGCCCAGGTCATGATCTTATGGTTCATGGGTTCGAGCTCTGCATTGGGCCCTGTGCTGACACCTCAGAGCCTGGAGCCTTCTTTGGATTCTGTGCATCCCTCTCTCTTTGCTCCTTGCCCATTCATGCTTGCTTTCTCTTTCTCTCTCAAAAATAAACATTAAAAATTTAAATAGAACTCTTTTCCCATTTCAGACAGTTGGTCCCAAGCACTCCCCATCCAAATGCTGAGGGACTGGGAGTGGAGGTGCCATTAACTGCATATCTATGTCAGTGTCATATGGGTGAGCATGGGGGAAGCCGCATTCTCTTATAATCTGAAAAATCCTTGATATCAGGTTTAGCCTTTTCCTGAAAGTATCAGTTCTATTATAACAGTGAAGCTTCAGTGGAGCTTCAGTGCCATGCCAAGCCTCTTCTGGGTTGAATTCCTGAACCAAGGCACAAAGGAGACTTGTGTGCAAAGCAGCACAGGATGTGAGGCCATTAATATCTCTTTTTCTAAAATTGCTTAGCAGGCTGCTAAAATTTGGCATTCTAGTGTTATGTGCCAGGTTGCTCTATGGAGAAGACACTTGGTTCAGAAACCCATGGGCAGCCAAGTAGAGCAGTGTCTAGTCCACAGATCTGTGAGGCAGAATCAGAAGTGTCCAGTGATTCAACTCAGAAATCTGAGCCTGCAGTATAAGTGAAGGGGCTGCCATATGGGTCACTGGGCCAGTCACAAAGCAATTTGTCAAGGTTCTCGCCAGTGGAAAAAAGAAGCTGATTTGTATGTCAAACCATAAGTAGGCTTACCTAAGATAAATAAGTGTAGAATGTGTTTCCTCCAAAAGGTAAAGAGACCTAATATGTGCTGTACCTGCTGTAGTGTAGTGGGAAAATTGATCGTGATGAGTTGATGTCTTACAGTGAGACTAATTTTTTAACTTTTATTTGACCACACTACACCAAGAAACTTGACAGAAGTCACTGGTCCCTGTATCCTGTTTGGGACAATAAGATGTTACTAGGTGTAAATCTTCCTGCATGGCATCCTTAGAAGCCCCCACAGTACAGTGTCATCTATATAATGTCAAAGGCAGCAGTGAATTAATTTGAGTAAATTTAGATCTTGTATGCACAGGTTATGTGCGGTGAGAGGGCTCTTTAGATAAACCATGGACAGTAAAGCTAAAGGTATACCGGGGAATGTTGAGAGAGGGGGCCAACATGGCAGAGGAGTAGGTGCACCCGGTATTCCCAGTGTCTTTCAAACTAAGAAGGACCGAAACCAAAGGACTCTCAACCACAAGAGTCTGGGAGGAAAGGAATTCGAGTCTACAAGGAAGAGAACGCAAATCCAGAAAGCAACCAAAGGAGGTAAGAGTGCAATCTGGGGGAGATAAAATGAACCGTGGGGGTATGGAGCGGAGGGGAGGGAAAGCCTTCTGTGGAAAGACAAAGGGAAGAGAAATCTGGGAAAGTGCAGAGAGGTGGTACCAGAGAGAGATAAATGGGATGGAGAGGGAACCTATCATCCAGTCCCTAATCACAGGGCTTTTGAAGAGAAGTTATGTTACTAAAGGCAGAACTCTCTTCTCTGAGGCTAGCAGCGATGGCCTGGTCAGCCCAGGTCACTGAAAGGCACTGAGAGCCACCTCCAAAACGGTTCTACCCCAGGGACACAATTTTTCATAAGCAAAACCGGGTGTAGCAGGTGAAGAGAGTAAAAAACTCAGATAAATGTGGGGTGCGCACCTGCCCAACAAATCGCACTACACCTGTGTCCCGGGCAGATCGAGGACACAAAGGGGTGATTTGAGATTCCAGGACCAGGAAGAAGGGACTGGGGGGACACCACTGTTGTCTCACATACCCACAAGAACCGGCCCCAGGAATCCATCTGCTGCCACCAGTGGAGGCGGGACCCGCCCACAGCAAACCACGCCCCTCTTCATAGGAGAGATGCCTTTCTGCAGGAGTGATAGACACAGAGACCAGATTGCTACCTGGAGTAACTCCAGGTCAATTCTTCTTTTTAAAATACATTCTCCCCATTCTCCTTCTTACCGCTCCCCACCCCTGAGCTGGTTATCCGGGGTATTGGCTGGCTTAAACAGACATTTAACCCCCTCGCTCAACACAGGTTCTGCACCTTCTTCTGTACTTTCCTACCTCTCTGTCTGGAATAACCAGGCAAAATAGTTCATCTGGGTAACATCTATTTTCATTTCTTTTCCTTTGCATCCTTTCTTATTCTGATTTCTCTCCTTCTGGATTAAGCCCTTCAGTCTCTCTACCTGGTCAAAGTTCATTTTCTTCTTCCCCTCGCACTTGTCATTACTCTCTCTGTATATGCTTTGCCATCAGCACAGTGCACACCCTATCCTTAACGTGTAGCTGGACCTTCAGGCAGCATGCTTTCAGAGTATCGTTTGTTATTCTTTTTTCTGTTGTGATCTATTTGTCTGTATTATTTGTTGGTATGTCTGTGTGTTTTTGTTCCCTGTTTGTCTGTCTGTCTGTTTTCTTTTCCAGGGTGACATCAGGAAACAATCCAAAACACACCTAGCCAAAATGACGAAATGGAAGAATTCTCCTCAAAAGAAATTATAGGAAGTAGTGACAGCTCAAGAATTGATGAAAACAGATATAAGCAACTTAACAAAACATGAATATAGAATGATAAACATAAAAATACTCGCTGGGCTTGAAAAAGCAGAGAAGAAAGCAGGGGGTCCCTCGCTGCAGAGATCAAGGACCTAAAAACGGTCTGGAGGAATTAAAAAATGCTTTAAATGAGGTGCAAAACAAACTTGAGGTGACTATAGCACAGATAGAAGAGGCAGAAGAGAGAATGGGTGAATTAGAAAGATAAAATTATGGAAGGAGAGAAAGAAGAGAAAAAGAGAGAAGCCAATTCAGGAATAGGTAAGGAGAATTCGAGAGCTGAGCTATGCATTCAAACAGAACAATATCCGTATCATGGGAATTCCAGAGGAAGAAGAGAGAGAGAGGAGTCCAAGGGGTACTTGAACAAATCAAGGCTGAGAACTTCCCAAACATGAGGAAGGACATGGGCATGGAAATCCAAGAAGCACAGAGAACTCCCCGCAGACATAACTTGAATATACCTTCTACACGACACATCCTAGTGAAACAGGCAAAATACAAGGACAGAGACAGATTTCTGAAAGCAGCTAGGGAAAAATAGGACTTAACATATAAAGGTAGACACATAAGCATAATAGCAGACTTATCTACAGAAACTTGGCAAGCCAGAAAGGAATGGCAAGAAATCTTCAATGTGATGAACAAGAAGGATATGCAACCAAGAACCCTTTATCCGGTCAGCCAGTCATTCAAAATGGAAAATAAAGATTTCCCCCAACAAACTAAAACTGAAGGAATTCATCACAAATAAACCAGCTTTACAAGTGATCCTGAGGGGGACTCTATGAAGGAAAGGTTGCAAAGAACACAAACTACCAGAGACAACCTCACAAGACTGAAACCTACAGATAACACAGTGACTATAAACCCATATTTTTCTATATTAACGCTTAATGTAAATGGACTAAATGCGCCAATCAAAAGAAACAGGTAACAAAATGGATTAAAAAACAAGACCTATCTATTTGCTGTCTTCAAGAGACTCATTTTAGACCTGAGGACACCTTCAGATGGAAAGTGAGGGGATGGAGAACTATCTACCATGCTACTGGAAGTCAGAAGAAAGCTGGAGTAGCCACGCTTATATAAGAAAACTAGACTTTAAGTAAAGGATGTAATAAGAGATGAAGAAGGGCATTATATAATAATCACAGGGACTATCCAGGAGGAAGAGCTAACAATTATAAATATCTATGCGCTGAATCCAAGGGCAACCAAATCTGTAAAACAAGTAATTACAAACATAAGCAATCTTACTGATAAAAATGTCCTAATTGTAGGAGACCTTAACATTCCACTCTCATTATTGGATAGAGCGACTAAACAGAAAATCACTACAGAAGCAATGGCCCTGAATGACACATTGGAATAGATGGGCCTAACTGATATCTTCAGGGTCCTTCATCCAAAAGCAAAGGAATTTACATTCTTCTCAAATGCACACGGTACATTTTCCAAGATAGACCACATTCTGGGGCACAAGGAAGCTCTTAATAAATATAAAAGAATTTAGATCATACCATGAACATTTTCAGACCACAATGCTTTGAAACTTGAAATCAACCACAAGAAAAAGTCTGGAAAATCCATAAAAACATGGAGGCTAATGAACAGCCTACTAAAAGATGAATGGGTTAGCCAAGCAATCAGAGAAAAAAATTAAAAATACATGGAAACAAATGAAAATGAAAATACAACAATCCAACCGCTCTGGGATGTGGCAAAGGCAGTCCTGAGAGGGACATATATTGCGATCCAGGCCCACCTCAAGAAACAAGAAAAATCAATAACACAAATTCTAACAGCATGCCTAAAGGAACTAGAAGCAGAACAGCTAATACAACCCAAACCTAGCATAAAGAGACAAATAACAAAGATCAGGGCACAAATTAATCATATGGTAACTGAAATAGTGGAACAGATCAATGAAACCAAGAGCTGGTTCTTTGAAAAAATAAACAAAACAGACAAACCTCTAGCTAGGCCTCTCAAAAAGAAAAGAGAGAGAACTCGAATAGATAAAAATCATGAATGAAAAGAGAGTAATTACAACCAATCCCTCAGAAATACAAGCAATTGTCAGAGAATACTTCGAAAAATTATATGCCACCAAACTCGACAACCTGGAAGAAATGGACAAATTCCTAAGCAGCCACATGCCACCAAAAATCAAACAGGATGAAACAGAAAACTTGAACAGACCCATAACTAGTGAAGAAATTGAATCAGTTATCAAAAATCACCCAGCAAATAAAAGTCCAGGACTGGGGAATTTTACCAGATATTTAAAACATAGTTAATACCTTTCTTTCCCAAGCTGTTACAAAAAATTGAGATGGAAGGAAAACCGGACTCATTCTATGAAGCCAGCATCACTTTGACTCCCAAACCAGATAAAGACCCAGCAAAGAAAGAGAACTACAGGCCAATATGCCTGATGCATATGGATGCAAAAATTCTCAACAAGGAACTAGCAAATCGAATCCAGCAGCATATAAAAAGAATTATTCACCTTGATCAAGTAGGATTAATCCCTGGTATACAGGGCTGGTTCAATTTTCACAAATCAATCAACATGATATAACACATTAACAAAAGAAAAGATAAGAACCATATGATCCAGTCAATAGATGCAGAAAAAGCATTTGACAAAATACAGCATCTTTCCTAATAAACACCCTCGAGAAAGTCGGGATAGAAGGACCATACTTAAGCATCATAAAAGCCATTTATGAAAAGCCCACAGCTAATGTCATCCTCAATGGGGAAAAACTGAGAGCCTTCCCCCTGAGATCAGGAACACGACAGGGGTGTCCACTCTCACCACTGCTATTCAACATAGTATTGGAGGTCCTAGCATCAGCAATCAGACAACAAAACAAAATAAAAGGCATCAGGATGGGCAAGGAGGGAAGTCAAACTTTCACTCTTTGCAGATGACATGATACTTTACCTGGAAAACCCGACAGAATCCACCAAAAGCCTACTAGAACTGATCCATGAATTCAGCAAAGTTACAGGGCACAAAATCAATGTACAGAAATCGATGGCATTTCTATACACCAACAATGGAGCAGCAAAAAGAGAAATAAAGAAGGTAATCCCATTCACAATTGCACCAAAAACCATAAAATACCTAGGACTAAACCTAACCAAGGATATAAATGATCTCTATGCTGAAAACTATAAAAAAAAAACTTATAAAGGAAATTTAGGAAGACATAAGGAAATGGAAAAACATCCCAAGCTCATGGATTGGAAGGATAAATATTGTTAAAATGGCAATATTACCCAAAGCATTCTACACATTCAATGCTATCCCAATCAAAATTTCACCAGCATTCTTCTCAAAGCTAGAGCAAACAATCCTAAAACTTCTTTGGAACCATAAAAGACCCTGAATAGCCAAAGTAATACTGAAGAAGAAAACCAAGGTGGGAGGCATCACAACCCAAGACTTTAACCTCTATTACAAAGCAGTAATCATCAAGACAGTAGGGTATTGGCACAAAAACAGACACACAGACCAATGGAATAGAATAGAGAACCCAGAAATCGACCCACAAGCATATGGCCAAATAATCTTTGACAAAGCATTAAAGAGTTTCCAATGGAAAAGAGACAGTTACTTTAACAAATGGTGCTGTGAGATTTGGACAGAAAATGAATGAATGAATGAAACTAGACCACCTTCTTACACTACTCACAAAAATAAACCCTAAATGGATGAAGGATCTGAATGTGAGACAGTTAGACATCAAAATCCTAGAGGAGAAAGCAGGAAAAAACCTCTTTGATCTAAGCTGCACCAATTTCTTACTCGACATGTCTCCAAAGATGAGGGAATTAAAAGCAAAAATGAACTACCGGGACCTCATCAAGACAAAAAGCTTCTGCACTGCAAAGGAAACACCAACAAAACTAATAGACAACCCATGGAATGGGAAAGGATAATTGCAAATGACATATCGGATAAAGGACTAGTATCTAAAACCTATAAAGAACTTAACCAAACTCCACACCCAAAACGAATAATCCAGTGAAGAAATGGGTGGAAGATATGAATAGATGTTTCTCCAAAGAAGACATTCAGAGGGCCAACAGACACATGAACGATGTGCTCAATGTCATCATCATCAGGGAAATACAAATCAAAACCACACAGAGATACCATCTCACATCAATCAGAGTGGCTAAAATGAATAAATCAGGAAACTATAGATGCTGGCGCGGATGTGGAGAAACAGGCAGTCTCTTACACTGTTGGGAATGCAAACTGGTGCAGCCGCTCTGGAGAATGGTGTGGAGGTTCCTAAAAAAAATGAAAATAGAACTACCCTATGAGCCAGCAATGGCACTTCTAGGAATCTACCCAAGAGATAGTGCTGATGCATAGGGGCATGTGTAGTACCCTGATGTTTTAGGCAGCACTTTCAACAACAGCCAAATCTAGGAAAGAGACTAATTGTCCATCGACTGATGAATGTATAAAGAAGATATGGTATATATATACATGTATATATGTCTGTCAACTGATGAATATAAAGATATTTATATAAATATAAAAAATTATATAAGATTTATATTGTGTATATACATATATGTATATATATATATATAAATAAAGATATATACACACACACACACACACACACAATGGAACACTACACAGCAATGAGAAATAATGAAATCTGGTCATGTGTAACAACATGGATGGAACTGGAGGGTATTATGCTAAGTGAAATAAGTCAGTCACAGAAATACAGATACCATATGTTTCCACACATAGGTAGATTTTGAGAGACTTAGCAGAAAGTCATTGGGGAGGAGAACAGGGGAAAGAGAAAAGACACAGAGAGGGAGGGAGACAAAACATAAGAGACTCTTAAATACTAGGAAAAATCCGAAGGTTGGGGGGTATGGGATGGGGGAGGAGTGTGTGACGGGCACTGAGTAGGGCACTTGTTGGGATGAGCACTGGGTGTTGTATTGAAATTGATTTGACAAAAAAAAACATTAAAAAACAAAATAAAACATAAGAGACTCTTAAATACTAAGAACAAACAGAGTTGAGGGGGGTATGGGAGGGGGGAGAGTGGGTGATGGGCACTGAGGAGGGCACTGGTTGGGATGAGCACTGGGTGTTGCATGGAAACCAATTTGACAATAAAAAATTTAAAAAAATTTAAAAAAACTATGAACAGGATCTAATAAAATGTTTTTCTGTATAACTCTAAAAAAAAAAAAAAACAAAACGGTATACTTGGTACACTTGAAACTAAAAACAAATTGAGGCTCTAAGTAAAACATGTTGAATAGAAATAGGACAGCAAAGTAGAGGCCCCGAGATTTTTTAATGTCCACTATCATCTCTACAATATTGAAAATGAGAACTTTGATGGCAAAACTTACACATTTACATTTTGATAGTCGTTTGTTCATCTCCATTAAATGGTGGCCAGTTTTGTTTTTATGTTTAATTTTGAGACGGGGTGGGGGAGGGACTAAGAGAGGGGGACACAGAATCCAAAGCAAGCTCCAGACTCTGAGCTGTCAGGACAGAGCCTGACATGGGGCTAGATCTCACGGACTGGGAGATAATGACCTGTGCTGAAGTCTGACACTTAAGCCACTGAGCCACCCAGGTGCCCCTGGTGGCCAAATTTAAGACTGGAGCTATTAAAGATGCAGCTATTAAAGAGTGAGATGGTGGGGTAATGTTCCCACTCTCATACACATCTCTCATTATGGGCTGAAGGCAGTTATTGTTGTATTTACTGTTTTTACCAAAGTCGTTAGTTGGGTAGGTGCTATCTGGCAGCTCTCCTGAGAAAGGTCAGAAGTTGGGGTTTATTTCACCAGATATGTCACCGTATGAGGGCAACCATACCTATGACAGGAAAAGAGAGAGCCATGAGGGTACCACCACAGGCACCTATTTTAGAAATATGGTGCTGACAGACTCATTCAGCTTAATTTGTTCTCTCGTTATAGTTTTACCTTCTGTTTTGTACATTGTAGATCGTTCCCTTGGGGAAACTCTGAAGGGTTACTTGGAATTACTGTGTATAGTAGATCCAGAAAAGTCTGGTAATTATCTTTGTCTAAGTGAGCCACCACTTACTTCATAAGTCAGTGTTGGGAGCCATCTTGGGCTCACAGGTTGAGACATTTCCCTGTGTGAAAAAGGCAGACTTTGCAAAGCCTCCTGCTGATCAAATGGCACCAATCTTACTTCCTTCAAATAACCTTTCAGGCCTGGATTTCTTGAACTGCTTTTATTGGCCTCAAGGGATGTAATGCTCTTTTGTTTTATGGCATTCAAATAAAAAGGGGACCTGGAATGTAATGCATTGATGGATAATATCTGAAGGAGATGATGTAAATGTACTCATTCATTAGCAAAAGACAAGCATTGAGAATTATGTCCTTGCCAGGTGGGTTGCACGTCCCTCACTGTAGTTGGAAGAATATGCAGAGTGACTTCGGGCCTGTTTATAGATAATTAACATAGGCCTAAAGGTAACACCCTGTTCTCTCCCCGTCTTAAATTTATATGCTAATTAACTTGAAAGCTACATGGAAGATTGAGGAAATTGCCGCTTTGCTGATAAAAACACATTGTTGCTAAAGATAAAAAACTATGCTTACTGATGTAATGTTACCCATTGATGTAATGTCACTTACTACCTTTAAATAAAAATACTGGGATCAATAGGTTCCAGAAGCCTCACTGCTTTCTCAAGTCATTCTTTTCGCCGGCACTGTTCCTCCTTCAGGGACCCCTGGACTCACTGGAGCTGGACTCCAGCAAGTCAGTGATTGTCAAACTCCAAGTGGTAGGACAAACTCCAGGGAGCCACTGACTCCCTATAGTAAAGCTCTCGGTGGCTGCCAAGCTCAAATGGGCTTGTTTGCAGCAGAAGAAGCCTCAGGAACCTCTCAAGGCCTCTGAGCCATTATAATTGGACTCTGAGGTGAGATGATCACTTGTTTTAAAGAGAGGAGCTTATACCATTGCTCCAGATATTAACTCATTGGAAAGCCCCAATTGGCAGAGCTTCCAGTTCTAAAGTGCTCTGCTGTTTAGAATCATCCTGACAGTTGTTTCCTGATGAGTATTACATGGGGGCTCTGGAATCAGGAGGTGCAAAAGGTGCTCTGCCAGGTGGAATATGGACCTGCCACCTGAGGGCTGGCCTGGAGGTTGTGGGCTGCCTTGGTATTCCGAAGTCTGAGAGTCTGGATGAGCATCTCCTTCATGATGGAAGGAAGAAAGGATGTATTCCCTCCAGGGCCTCCTAAAGATTATGGGAGGTCCCACCACAGTGGGGAACTGAAGCTCTGTAATTCAGGGGGAGCTCCTTTTAAGAAGAATTATCTGGACCAGGTCAACTTTTAAAGATAAAATCCAGGTCATTTAGGTTGCTATGTTCAAAGAAGTAACAGACCCATTGGATCGTACCAACATTATGAAAAGGGAGTCAGGATTCATCTAATATTTTCCATTGGCTTTAAGCCTTTATGGTAATAAATGAGATAGGAGGAGCAGAACTGATGACAAACCATAAAAATCCAAGTATGCAGAACAAGAGATTCTTCTGCTTCAGGGCTTTGCCTTTGGGTTTGTACTCCACCTCATCATTGGAAGCCTCTGTTATGGTATTGAGATCTTCAGCCTCTGCTCTAATTCTGGTTGACTTAATCATGGGCAGCTCCTCTTGGGTGAACTTTTGAGGTCACCCATATCCCTCAAGAACTTGGTCCTTAGTTTCTGGGGGTCTTTTGTTTATTTTATTTTTTAGGTTCTGAGGGTCTTTTGAAAGGTTGTCCATTTTAGGGTCCTTGTAAATACCAGCTAGTTGCCTCATATCTGTGGTGGTAATAGAGCCAGTATTAAACACCCTTAACAACCAGTCAGCCCACTTTTCTCCCTACTTCTATACAATGTCTTTTAGGCTATTTTAAATCTCAAGATGTATATAATTTTGAGTTTCAGTTTCTAATTCTCTATTATCCCCCACTGATCTGACCTTACAAATTGTTACTGGGAAATTCTGCCATGGACATCCCCCATGGCCAGACTCATACACAGGCTCTTCTTTTTGCCAGAGGATTTCAACAGACCTCCCTGGGGTAGGGGTGAGCCTCCACTAGCACAATGGTATTAGGATCACTGGGGCTGGCACAGAGTACACCCCAGCATGTTGATGTGCAGCAGCACTGAGTAGCGCACAGACTGTTTCTATGGGGCATTTGTATTTAGTAGAGCTTGCTAACGTTCTTCAGTGTTTTAGGCAGTGCAGACATCAGGTTCTCAGGCTGCTTATGTAGAGCCATTAGATCTTGTACCACCATGTGCCAGAGATGGGACCCATGTATCCCATACAATCTGGAGATAAGGTGCAAGAGCAGAATGATATACAGCAACAGAGGGTCCACAGGCTTTGGCTGCATTTGCCTTTCCCAGGAGCCATGATTCCTCCTCAAGTGAGGGTGCCCCAATCATACTGGCTAGGATCCAGAGTCCACGTGCCTCTCGAAAAAACAGTAGTCAGGGAAGGAGAGTCTCCTTCCCCAACTTCCAAAGACACTATTATCTGCACCCTTCCTTTCCTGCACCTTTATCTGGTATACCACACTTGGAGAGGGGTTGACATTCATTCGTCTACACCCTTAACTAACATCATGGGGCTTTGTGAAAATCTTAGCCAGTTCACCAAACAGTTGGCAACTGGGTCCATGCTTAGAGTCGGAGACACATGGAAAGTCTAAGACTTGCTGGAGAAATTCACCCTCCCTCGGGTGTTAACAGTCAGAAGATCGATCTGTAGAATCTCAAACTAACCCCAATGAGCAATGCTCTGAGATTTGGGAGAACTCTGGTTGCTTTTTTAGAGCTTTTACTTTGGGATGGAAATCTGTGGCAGAGTTCTGAATAGGCAGTATGCAGTAATACAAAGCAGAGTAACTAATTGGCAGAATGCAGGGGACTCCTCCCAGACAGAATTACCCACCTGTAAAAGCCAGTCTGTAATCCATTTGCAGTTAAAAAGGCATTTCTCATGGTTGATCTCAAGTGTGACTCAATCCATCATGTTCTTAACATCATTTGTGACTTTGTTAAATTGATATTTGTGAAGTAAAGCCCCCACATGTTGGGTTGTAAACTGTGGTTCAACAAAGGACCACAGGAGATTAATATAGAAGTGAATTACTTACAAGTCCCAGAGGAGGTAACATCATACCTCCTGGGACCACACTAGAAGGTCAAGGCGGGCTGCAGACAGAGAAAAGCAGAACTCACAGCTCACGTTTTTATTAAAGTCTGTGGGTAGAGGGATTTGGGGCTCTTAGTCTTAGGCTAAATTGGTCAATTCAAAAAGAGGGGTTATGGTAAGCTTCAAAGAGGTCTCATCTAAGGGGCTCACAAAGAGCCCTGAGAGGTGGGGAAGAATGCTTATCATAACACCTTTGGAGAAGTCGTATCAGGACTTTATATTTATTTGTGACTCTACAGTCTGTTACCCAGAGAGGCTAGTGTCATTCTGAGGCCCTTGCAGATAGACCAAACCAATACCATGGCAGCAATATCACAGAGTAGATTGGCGTAACTCTTAAGGATCATTCTCCTCAGTTCATTTAATCCCATGTAGTTAATTAGTCCTCTGCTTGATCTTGAGTTAGCAGTGTTGAGTTATAAATCTATCAGTTTTCCATTAGGATTCTGGAAATTCTTACTTAGTTCAGTGGCATGGTTTATAAGTTATTAGAAACCTATACTCCAGAGTACTTGTCAGTCTTTTCCATCAATTTCTTTGAATAAGAAGCACTTTTGGATTGTAGTCAATTGCAAAATCTTTCATGAAAGCATCAGAGTGAAAAAAAAAAACTGTCCATGAATGACAGAAAAATTAAAACGGTACTGATTACACATCTGATGATATTTCATTATGTAGCACACAATATTTTAAAAGAATTGGAATTACAGGGAAGCTATAATGACAGAATGGTATGAGGACCTTAGGCTTGCCTTCTCCCTTGAACACAGGTAGATAACTATCAAATCATTCTGAATACCCCAAAAAAATCAACCTGAAGACTGACAAAACAAACTGCACAAGTAGAAGGAGAGGAGAAGCCCCATCTAGGAAGGTAGGAAGTGAGAGACGTGGTTTGGGGGAGAAATGGATTGCAGGTGCTGCAGAGGGGAGGGAGCCCTGATCACAGAGAAAGGTGAGAGAGTGGAGTACACAGGGATACTCACAAGGAGAACTTTTCTCCAAAGCCATTGGCTGGAAAAATGAGGGGCTGATTTTTGTGTTTTTGCAATCAGTAGGGCTCAAAGACTGGAGTTTTAGAGATCTTCAAGTTTGACTTGGATAGAACCCTGACGGCACTGTGTTACTCCAGAAAAGAAGGCACACAAGCAACCCTAGGGCAGAAGGCATGATCTAAGGGATCACCTAAGGCACACGGGGAGAACTGTTTGCTATTTTTGGAGGGAATCCATACAAGGTAGCATTCTCAGAGTCCCCCTTCTGATAACTGTGAGATCATGAACTGACCCAAAATCAAGAGTTGACCCCTTAACTGACTGAGCCATCCAAGTGCCCCCAGACAAACTAGATTTTAAACCAAAGATAGTAACAAGAGATAAAGAAAGGTACTATATAATAAATAAGGGGTCTATCCATCAACAAGATATAACAATAAATATTTATGCCTCCAACACAGAAGAACACAAATAGATAAATAACAAACATAAAGAAACGCATTGATAATAATACAATGATAGTAGGGGACTATAACAGCCCACTTACACCAAGGAACATATCATCTGAGCAGAAAATCAACAAAGAAACAAAGGCTTTGAATGACGCACTGGATCAGATCGACCTAACAGATATATTCAGAACATTTCATCTTAAAGCAACAGAATACACATACTTTTCAAGTGCACATGTGACATTCTCCAGAACAGATCATATATTAGGTCACAAATCAGGCCTCAAGAAATACAAAAAAGATCAAGATAATACCATGAATATTTTCTGAACACACTATAAAACATGAAGTTAACCACGGAAAAATTTTGGATCGACCACAAATACATGGAGGTAAAACAGCATGCTACTAAAGAAGAATGGGTCAACCAGAAAATTAAAGAAAAAAATTTTAGAAAGTGCATGGAAACAAACGAAAATGAAAACATGATGGGGGCACCTGGGTGGCTCAGTCAGTTAAGTGCCGACTCTTGGTTTCGGCTCAGGTCAGGAATTCACAATTGGTGTGTTCGAACTCTGCATCAGGGTCTATGTTGACAGTGTGAAGCCTGCTTCGGATTCTCTCTATCCCTCTCTCTCTCTCTCTGCCCCTCCCCTGCTTGTGTTCTCCCTCTCACTCTCTCTCAAAATAAATAAACAAATGGCCAACAAAACAAAACATGATGGACCAAAAACCTTTGTGATGCAGCAAAAGCAGGCAGAAGACGGAAGTAGACAGCAATATAGGTCTGCCTCAAGAAGCATGAAACACTTCAATAAACAACCTAACCTTACACCTAAAGTAGTTAGAAAAAGAACAACAAATGGAGCCTACAAGCCACAAAAGGGAAATAATAAAAATTAGAGAAGAAATAAATGATATAGAAACAAACAAACAAAAATCCAGTAGAATAGATAAATGAAACCAGGAGCTAGCTCTTTGAAAATAATAAAATTGATAAACCTCTAGCCAGCCATATCAAAAACAAAAACAAACAAACAAACAGAAAACAAAAAGGGACTCCATAAATAAAATCACAAATAAGAGAGTAGAAATAACAACTAACACCACAGAAATACAAACAATTATGAGAATAGTATGAAAAACAATATGCCAACAAACTGGACAACCTGGAAGAATGGATAAATTCCTAGAAACATATAAACTACCAAAACTGAAACATGGAGATATTGAAATCTTGAACAGACCAATAACTAGTAATGAAACTGTACTGGTAATAAAAAAATCTCCCAAGAACAAAACTTCCAGGGCTAGATGGCTTCATAGGTGAATACTGCCAAATATTCAAAGAACAGTTAATATCCATTCTCCTCAAACAATTCTAAAAAAGAGAAATTGAAGGAAAACTTCCAAAATCATTCTATGAGGCCATAATTATCCTGATTCCAAACCAAACATTCCCCCAGAAAAGGGAACCAGAGGCTAACATCCTGGAGGAATCTGAAAGCAAAAATTCTTAACAAAATACTAGCAAATCAAATCTAACGGTACACTAAAAGAATCATTCACAAAAAAGAAAGGGGGGAGGGCACCTGGGTGGCTTAGTTGGTTAGTGCGCAACTTCAGCTCAGGTCATGGTCTCACAGTTTGTGAGTTCGCGCCCCATGTCAGGCTCTGTGCTGACAGCTCAGAGCCTGGAGCCTGCTTCAGATTCTGTGTCTCCCTCTTTCTCTGCTCCTCTCCTGTTCACACTCTGTCTTTCTCTCAAAAATAAATAACCATATAAAAAAGGATTATTACCCCACAATCTAGTGGAATTTATTCCTAGGCTTCAAGGGTGGTCCAATATTTGCAAATGAAACAAAGTAATACGTGTTAATAAAAGAAAGCATAAGAACCATATGATCCTCTCAACAGATGCAGAAAAAGCATTGGACAAAGAACAACATTTATTCATAATAAAAAGCCTCAACAATTTAACTTTTTTTTTTTTAATTTTTAAGATTTATTTATTTATTTTGAAAGAGAGCAAACAGGGGAGGGGCGGAGATAGAGGGAGAGAGAAAGCAGTCTCTGCATTGGTAGAGCAGTGATGCCGGGCTCGATGCGGGCTCATGCAGGGCTTAAACTCTCAAACTGTAAGATCATGATCTGAGTCTAAATCAAGAGTCCGACGCTTAACTAACTGACCCACCCAGGAGTCTTAACAATGTAAGATTACAGTGAACATACCTCAACATAATTAAGGCCATCCATGAAAAACCCACAGCGAATATTATCCTCAATTCTGAAAAACTGAAAGCTTTTCTCTAAGGTCAGGAAAAAGACAGGCATGTGCTCTTACCACTGTTACTTAACATAGACCTGGAAGCCCTAGATTCAGCAATCTAACAACAAAAAGAAATAAAATGTAACCAAATCACCAAGGAAGAAGTCAAAGTTTCATTATTTGCAGATGACATAGAAAATCCCAAAAAGACTCCACCAAAAAACTTCTGTACCTGATATACAAATTCCGTAAAGCCACAGAACACAAAATCAATGTACAGAAATATATTGCATACACCAATATTGAAACAGCAGCAAGAGAAACCAAGGAGCTGATCCTATTTACAGTTATACCAAAAACCGTGAGATACCTAGGGTAACCTAACCAAAGAGGTAAAAGATTTGTACTCTGAAAACTACAAAGTACTTACGAAAGAAATTGAAGACAACAAAAAGGAATGAAAAATAAGTATTGTTAAAAAGTCTATACTACCCAAAGCAACAAACTACACAGTAAATATGTAGACATTTAATGCAATCTCTATCAAAATACCACCATATTTTTCAGAGAGGTAGAAAAATAATCCTAAAATTTATATGGAACCACAAAAGACCCCAAATGGCAAAATAATGTTGAAGAAGAAAATAAAAAGCACAAGGCATCCTAATTCTGGACTTCAAGTTATCTAACAAAACTATACTGATCAAGACCGAATTATACTGCCATACAAACAGACACATAGATTAAGGGAACAGAACAGAAAACCCTGAAATGGACCCACAACTATATGGTCAACTAATCTCTGACAGAGCAGAAAAGAATATCCAGTGGCAAAAAGACTGTCTCTCCAACAAATGACGTCTGGAAAACTGGACAGCAACATGCAAAAGAATGAAACTGGGGGTGCCTGAGTGGCTCAGTCGGTTAAGCATCTGACTTCAGCTCAGGTCATGATCTCACTACTTGTGAGTTCGAGCCCTGTGTCGGGCTCTGTGCTGACACTCGGAGCCTGGAGCCTGCTTCAGATTCTGTGTTTCCCTCTCCTGCTCACACTCTGTCTCTTTAAAAAAAATAATAATGAAACTGAAGCACTTTCTACAGCATATGAGTGACAGTAACCATCAAAATCCTATAGCAGAACACATGCAGCATCCTCTTTGATCTAGACAGTAGCAACATCTTACTAGATCTGTCTCCAAAGTCAAGGGAAACAAAAGAAAAACTGAACTTTGGGACTTAATTAAAATAAACATCTTCTTCATAGCAAAGGAAATAATCAACAAACTGAAAGGCAACCTACAGAATGGGAGAAGATATTTGCAAATGACACATATGATAAAGGCTTAATATCCAAAATATATAAATAACTTATAAAACTCAACAATCCAGTTAAAAAATGGGCAGAAGACATGAATACACATTTTACCAAAAAAGACATAAAGATGGCTAACAGACACATGAAAAGATGCTCAATATCACTGATAATCAGGGAAATGCAAATAAAGCTGCAATGAGATACCACGTCACACCTGATGGAATGGCTAAAATCAACAACACAAGAAACAATAGGTGTTGGAAGGGATGTGGAGAAAGGTGCACCCTATTGCACTATTGGTGGAAATGCAAACTGTTGTAGCCACTCTGGAAAAGGGTATGGCAGTCCCTCATAAAGTTAAAGATAGAACTCCCTTATGATCCAGCAATTGCACTGCCAGGTATTTACCCAAAGGATGCAAAAATATAGATTTGAATGGGCACATGAACTCTGATGGTTACAGCAGCATTATAGTCAAATTATCTAAAGAGCCTAAATGTCCATCAAGTGATGAATGGATAAAGAAGAGGTGATATGTATATATGTATACACACACACACACACACGCACACACTGGAATATTACTCAGCAACCATAAAGAATGAAATCTTGCCATTTGTAATGATGTGGATGGATCTAGAGTATATTATGCTAAAGGAAATAAGTCAGTCAAGGAAAGACAAGTACCACATGATTTCACTCAGAGGTGGAACTTAAGAAATAAAATAGATGAACATATGGGAAAGAAAAAAAAAAGAGAGAAGGAAGCAAACCATAAGAGACTCTTAACTATGGAGAACGAATTGAGGGTTGAAGGAGGGAAGTGGGGTGAGGATGGGCTAAATGGGTGATGGGTATTAAGGAGGGTACTTGGTATAATGAGCCCTGGGTTTTATGTGTAAGTAATTAATCACAAAATTCTACTCCTGAAATCAATATTGCACTGTATGTTAACTAAATAGAATTTACATAAAAATTTGAAACAAAAAAAAAACACCTTCAAAAAACAAAAATACAGATTCAGAGGGGCACATGCACCCCAATGTTTATAACAGCATAATTGACGATAACCCAACTATGCGGAAAGCCCAATTGTCCGTTGAGTGATTAATGGATAAGGAAGATCACACACACACACACACACACACACACACACACACTCAGCTATCAAAAAGCATGAAAACATGCCATTTGCAATGATGTGACTGGAGCTAAGAGTATGATGCTAAGTGGAATAAATCAGTCAGAGAAAGACAAACACTGTATGATTTCACTCATGTGTGAAATTTAAGAAACAAAACAGATGAAATTAAGGGAAGGGAAAAAAAAGAGAGAGAGAAGCAATCCACAGATACTCTTAACTATAGAGAGTTGAGGGTTGAGGGAGGGAGGGAGGTGAGTGGGGGATGGGCTAAATGATGGCTATAAAGGAGGGTATTTGTTATGATGAGCACTGGGTGTTGTATGTAAATAATGAATCACTAAATTACATATGTGAAACCAATTTTACCTTATGTGTTAACTAATTAGAATTTAAATAAAAACTTGAGATTAAAAAACAAAGATATATGAAGGAGTTAATATGGCAGATTAGTAGGGGGCACTTGAGCCTGCCTCATCCTTTGAACACAGCTAAATCAACATCGAATCAGTTTGAACAACTAGGACATAGATCTGAGGATTAAGAAAACAACCTGCATGATTGGAGGGGGAGAACATGGCAGATGCGAGGTTCAGAGCTGTGAATTAGGGAGAGAAAAGCTGCAGTGAGGCAGAGGGAAGGGAAATCTTTTTGAGGAGAGTGGTCAGGGAGAGAGTGAGAGTGGTGGGGAG
Source organism: Paguma larvata (assembly GCA_030068075.1). Lineage (NCBI taxonomy): Eukaryota > Metazoa > Chordata > Mammalia > Carnivora > Viverridae > Paguma > Paguma larvata. The sequence goes on along the minus strand of CM057827.1, from coordinate 119,612,744 downwards.
TGAATGATCTGTAGGATATGGGCAAGACTCTGTGGTGTGGGGATCTCCTAGGTCACACTGACAGAGATCGATCTCCTTCCAAGAGTATATTTGGAAGAGTGTTTTTTGCCTCTCCAAGGACAAAAGGCCTGCTGAGAAACGTTGAGCAGCTATTCAGCTGCAGGAAACAGAGGCACACGTAGATGACAGATATCCTAGTCACATTTTTTCGCGGTGTGCCACAATAGACTCCAACCACTGAGCATGCACTATGCAACTACTTTTCTGACAGAATGGTGAAAGGTGCTCCGTGAGTCTCCCTCCAGAGGAGGGAAGCGGGTCTTCATTTTCCTGGGCCCTTTAAGATTTGGAATTTTGAATCCCAGATGCCTGACAGAGCTAAAACACAGGAGCACTCTGGCCCTCGGTATGCTGACTGCCAGGCACAGACAGGTTAAGGACAGGAATCTGAGGAAAGCCTGGGACACTTTTCCGTGAGGGCCTCCTGAATAGAGGCAGTCCTGAGTTTCCCTCACAGGGGACAAGAGGGCAGGATGATGCCATCTTCCATCTACCCCATGCCCACCAGCATGTTCAGACTTCAGAGAGAAACAGCACTGCCTATTAGAGACAGAGTCACTTACACCAAGCACCACCCAGCCTCAGAACCAGAGGAGCAGACCCCTCCCTCAGAAAAGCAGGACTTGTCCCTTCCACCCACTTAGTCTATGGATCATAGTGTGCTGCAAAGTTTCAGCTCTAGGGGGAAACTGGATCTAGCTTCATTTGGGCTTCTTTTAACTTTGCTCATTTTCTTTGCTTCTATTTTTGTTTATGTTTTTTTCTGCATTTTTCCCCTACCTTTCTTTATCTTTCTTGGACATAGAAAAAGCAAAAATGTTTTATTCTATTTCATTTTATTTATTTCATGATTTTTAAAATTAATTTTTAATTTCTTTTTAAATTTTTTTCACTATTTTTTCTCTTTTTTATCAAGCTTCTCTTAACAAGGCGACCAAAAGAAATCTAGAATTTAGTTTCCTTTATTTGGTTTTGTTTTAAAATTTGAAATTTTAATTTTTAATTTTATTTTATTAATTTTTCTTCCTCTGAAATGACAAGATGGAAAGATTCATCCCCAAAAAGAGAACAAGAACAAATGATGATCAGGAATTTAATCAACAGAGACATAGGTAAGATGTCTAAATTGGAATTTAAAAAGACAATTAAAAGATTATTAGCTGGGGTTTGAAAAAAGCATAGAAGACACCAGAGAATCCCTTTCTGCAGAGATAAAAGAGCTAAAATCCAATCAAGCTGAAATTAAAAATGCTCTGAGATGTACTCTTGAACGATGCCCTGACAGTGAGGATGGGCAGATCAGAGCAGCAAATCAGTGATACAAAATTATGGAAATAATGAAGCTAAAAAAAAAAGGGAAACAAAGGGAAAGATCATGAAGAAGACTTAGAGAATTAAGTTACTTATTAAAGAGGAATAACATTCATGCCATAGGAATCCCAGAAGACAAAGAGAGAAAAAACAGGAGAGAAGGTTTATGTGAGAAAATTATAGCTGAAAACTTCCCTAATCTGGAGAAGGACACAGGTATCAAAATACAAGCACAGAGAACTCCCATTAAATAACAAAAGCCGACTATCATCAAGTCTAATATCATAGACAAATTCACAAAATATACAGATAAGGAAAAAATCGTGAAAGCCACAAAGGTAAAAGGAAAGTACATAACCTACATGTGAATACAGGTCAGGTTTGCATCAGATCTGCCCACAAACTTGGCAGGCCAGAAAGTAGTGGCAGGCTATATTCAACATGCTGAATGGGGAAAATATGCTGCCAAAAATCCTTTATCCAGCAAAACTGTCATTCAGAACAGAAGGAGAGATAAGGAGTTTCCCAAACAAAAACTAAAAGAGTTCATGACCACTAAACGAGCCATGCCAGAAATTTTAAGGGGGACCCTATGAGTGGAAAGCAGCAAAGACTACAAATGACCAGAGAACATCAAAAGAAACATGAAATCTACAGGTAACACAGTGGCACTAAATTCATATCTTTCAATAATCACTCTTAATGTAAATGGATTAAATGCCCCAGTGAAGATAAAGGGTATCAGAATGGATCAAAAACAAGATCCATCTCTTTGCTGCCTGTAAGAGTCTCATTTTAGACCTGGGGATGTGCAGATTGAAAGTGAGGGAGTGAAACACCATCTATCATGCAAATGGACATCAAAAGAAGTTGGAGTAGCCATACTTATATCAGACATACTAGATTTTAAGCCAAAGTCTATAATAAGAGATGAAGAAAGGCAATATCATAATTAAGGGGTCTATTCACCAAGGAGATATAACTACGGTAAATATGTATGCTCTTAACTTGGAATCATGCAAATAAATAAATCAGTTTACAAGAAAAATAAAGAAACTCATTGATTATAATACAATAGTATCAGGGGACTTTAACACCTTGTTTACAGCAATGGACAGATCACCTAACCAGAAAATCAACAAGGAAACAATGGCTTTGAATGACACACTGGACCAAACAGACAAAATAGGTATATTCAGAACATTTCATCCTAAAGCAGCAGAATATACATTCTTCTCAAGTACACATGGAACATTCTCCAGAATATATCTCATACTGGGTCATAAATTAGCCCTCAACAAGTACAAAAAGATCAAGATCATTTCACTCATATTTTCAGACCACAATGCTATCAAACGTGAAATCGACCACAAGAAAAAACTGGAAAGACCACGAATACTTGGAGATAAGGAACATCCAATAAAGAATGAATAGGTTCATCAATAAATTAAAAAGTAAATAAAAGGGGCGACTGGGTGGCTCAGTCAGTTAAGCGTCTGACTTCAGCTCAGGTTATGATCTCGTGGTTCACAAGTTCAAGCCCCACATTGGGCTCTGTGCTGATAGCTCAGAGTCTGGAGCCTGTTTTGATCTGAGTCTCCTACTCTCTCTGCCCCTCCCCCGCTCATCTCTGTCTCTCTCTCTCTCTCTCAAAAATAAATAAAACATTAAAAAAAATTTAAAAAAGGAAATAACAAAGTACATGGAAGCCAATGAAAATGACAACATCACAGTCCAAAATCTTTGGAATGCAGCAAAGGCAGTCATAAGAAGGAAGTATATAGCAATCTAGACCTTCATAAAGAAGGAAGAAATGTCTCAAACAACCTAATCTTACACCTAAAGAAGCTAGAAAAGGAACAGCAAATAAAGCCCAAAACCAGCAGAAGAAGGGAAATAATAAACATTAGAACTTCTAGGAAGCGACAATATTAACATTAAAAAAAAAAACGACGACAACGACAGATCAGTGAAACTAGGAGCTTTAAAAGAATTATTCACCACAATCAAGTGGGATTTATTCCTGGGCTACAGGAATGGTTCAATATCTGCAAATCAATTAATAAGAAACAACACATTAATAAAAGGATAAGAACTACATGATCCTCTCAATAGATACAGAAAAAGCATTTGACAAAATACTGCATAATTTCTTGATAAAAACCCTCAAGAAAGTAAGGATAGAAGGAATATAGCTCAACATCATAAAGGCCATATAAAAAGACCCATAGCTAATATCATTTTCAATGGGGAAAAGCTGAGAATTTCCCCCAAAGGTCAGGAACATGACAAAGATGTCTATTCTCATCACTGTTCAACATAACACTGGAAATCCTAGCATCAGCTATCAGACAACGAAAAGAAGTAAAAGGCATGCAAACTGGCAAGGAAGAGGTCAAACTTTCATTCTTCACAGATGACATGATACTGTATGTGGAAAACCTTAAAGGCTTTTCCAATAAATTGCTAGAATTGACACATGAATTTAGCAAAGTCACAGGTTATAAAATCAATGTACAGTAGTCTGTTGCATTTCTATATGCCAATAATGAAGCAGCATAAAGAGAAATTAAAGAATCAATCCAATACACAATTGCACCAAAAATAATAATATACCTAGGGATAAACTTAACCAAAGAGGTAAAAGATCTGTATGCTGAATACTATAGAATACTTGTGAAAGAAACTGAAAAAGACACGAAGAAATATAAGAGCATTAAATGCCCATGGATTGGAAGAATAAACATTGGTAAATGTCTATACTAATTAAATATATTAAACTATATGTTAATAAATATATGTTGGAATGTCTATACTACCCAAAGCAATCTACACATTCAATTAATCCCTATGAAAATAACACTAGCACTTTTCACAGTGCTAGAACAAAAAAAAAAAATATTTGCTATTCTTAGTGTCCTAAGAATTTTATCATAAATGTGTTATTTTAACAGAAAAAATATAGATAGATGGAGGAGCTGATTATTTTATTTTTCTCCTTTAAGTACTAGTGCAGTTACTTGCACTAATTTTTAAATCATTCTTAGAAACATCTTTATTATAAGCATTCTTAAATACTTATTTATGTGCATTATAGAATGGATATAGCCTGCATTCACTGATATAACACTGTTCTCAATGCAGCTTGTAAGTAGGTTTCTTCGAAATATATTTCCTACAAGTGTTCTTAAACAATTCTCTACATGCATTTCAGAATAGGTATCACTTACGTTTACTCATATAACAGTGTCCTAAATGTAGCGTGTGAATTCTGTTGTTACAAAGGTCTTAATTTACATGAATTACAGAACAGGCATAAGTTCCAAGCACTGATATAACACTATTCTCAGTGCAGCTTGTGTGTAGTATATTGGGAACATCTTTACTACAAGTTTCTTTAAAAGTTCTCTAAATGCTTTACAGAATGGTTATATACTTCTTTCATTGATATAACACTATTTTAAATGCAGGTTGCAGTTGGTGTTCTGAGAAATATCTGTGTATGCAAATAAGTTCTTTTATTCTCTTTATTAAGATACACTTAACACACTATTATATTAGTTCCCAGCAAACAAACAATATACTGCTTCAATATTTGTATATATTGCAAAATATATTTGTATATATTCCAAAATAAGCCTAGTTAACATCCATCAACACAGTTATAATTTTTTTTCTTATGGGAACTCTCTTACCAGCTTTCAAATACACAAAACAATATTGCAGTATTATTAACTATAGTCTCCAGATTGCACATTACATCCTCAGGACTTACTTATTTTATAACTGGAAGCTTGCACCTTTTGACCACCTTTACCTACTTTGCCCATTTCTGCCCCTCCTGCCTCTGGCAACCACTAACCTGTTCTCTGTATCGGTGAAGTTTTTAAAATTTGCTTTCAAATATATACAATATCTTAAATGACCAGAGTTAACCCTTTTTAGCTGTTATGTATTATCCTTTTATACATCACTGGACTCCATTTTTAATTTTCTATTAAAGGTTTAGGAGCGACAGGGGTCTGTAATGTTTTCTTATTGCATATTTAATGGGATTTATTGTGAATATATCTGGGCCTAAAGTTTTGTAAGAAGGCTTTTAATTAGAATTACTTTTCTTTAACAGCTAGCAGGCTATTCATATTCCACATTTACTCTGATTTTACTTTTATAATCTGTGTTTTCTAGGAAGCTGACCATTTAACCTACATTTCATATTTAATGGCCTAAAGTTATTAAAAATATATTTTTATAATCTCCTTAAAGTATACATGAACAACAGAAATATCACTCTTTTCAATTCTTCATATTGGATACTTGAGTAATCCTTTCATTTGTTTTTTTGTTTGTTTTTGTTTGTTTTCAGTGAAGCACTCCAGAGGTTTATCCATATTACCAATCCTATTAAATAATCAACCTCTGGCTATTCTCCTTCTTAAGTTTGTTTTCTTTTATTAATTTCTGCTCTTATTTTTGTTGTTTCCTTCCATTTTTTGGTTAAATTTGCCTTTTTTTTTTTTGTAATTACACAGAGAGTGAATATATTAGAAATCACCAGATTTTCTCATTTTCTAATATATTCCTTTTAAGGTATAGAAATTCCTCTAAGGAGCACTGATTTCCATAAAGCATAAACAAATTTTTACATAGACACCTTCATTATTAATAAAAACATAGTGTTTACTGATTTACTTTGTGATTTTTTTTCTTTGACTTTGGGGTTATTTGGAAATATAGGTATTAATATTTCAATATAGAAATGATTTTCTAGTTGCATTTTGTTATTGATTTCTGGCTCAAATTTATTCTGGAGTCGGGAAATATATTCTGAATTATTTCAATCCTTTGAAATTATTGAGGCATCCTTTAGACCCAATAAGTTGTTAATTGTCAGAGGAGCCTGGTGTATATTTTCACAGACTAAATTGGATAGATATGTTTTTATAAACATTTATTAGGTCAGTATATTAATTGTGTATCAAAATCTCTAAAGCTTTGCTGGGTTTTCCCCTTTTTGCTTATTTAATCAATTACATCTCTGCTCTCTGCTGGCCAGAAATTTTAATGTGCTTTCTTAAAGTTATACGTGGGAGACAAATGACACTGTCTGGTCAGTTAAGTATGATTGTTTACAATTCTCTTTAAAACTACCTAATGTTTTGGAGGAGGAAAGGATCAGGGTAAGAAACATGGAAAATAATAGGAGTACTTTTATATTAAAAAAAGTAAAAAGCAGGGTAAGAAACATGGAAAATAATAGGAGTACTTTTATATTAAAAAAAGTAAAAAGCACTACTCCAAGAAGCCAAAGGTTAGATGAATTCTATCCTGTTATCCTACTGCACGTTTTGTAGGTCTGAGTGTACCTATGACACAGCGTCTATGCCCTTTTCCTAAAGTGGAAGGTGGCAATAAGACTTCAATATTACTATGGGATATTCCCTCTTTCTCTGCCTTGTTGCCTTTTTTTTTTTTTTTTAACTTCTGGAAATGAAGCTTTTCTTTCCTTATCAAGGCTTAACATTTCTCTTATAAGGCTATACATTTAGCCTCAAAGCATGGCTTTAGGTGCATCTTAAATATTTTATTATGCCATACTTTCATTGTTGTTCATTTGAAAATATTTTCTAATTTTCTTTGTGATTTTTTTGGGATATTTTCCAATTTTGTGATTTTTTTTTGGAAAGACAGTAAGAAAGCAGGAGAGAGGCAGAAGGAAAGGGAGTGAGAGAATCTTAAGCAGACTCTACGCTCAGGATGGAGCCATATATGGGGCTCGATCTCATAAACCTGAGATCATGACATGAGCTGAACTCAACTGAGTCACGCAGGCATCCTTTTGATTTCTTTTTGTAATTCATGGGTTATTTAGGTTACTAAATAATAATGTATTAAAATATATTAGCTGTAAGTCTCTCGAGTATGTACTTCATATGTTTGTCCAGTTTCTATCATTGTTGTGGATGGAAATATTAGCCTTATGTAAGGTATTTTATCTGGTTAGAAATTGACATTTAAGTATGTTTTAGATCTGTAAAATATATCAATATGAAAATAACAAAATTCTGTTACCCATACTAAAGTATACACATACTTGTATTCTTAGCACTTGTAGAAATGTATCTGATTATGATACAGAGAATTTAGTGTAATTTTATAATTAGAGTAATTTTATGATACTGTAATTGAGTTGCTTAAGGAGCATGTATACCTTTTTAAATATTAGTATTGAAATATGGAATTAGAAAGGCATTTTGAGTAACTTTCTCATTATCTATTTATTCATTCATGGTGAATAGATATGGATTCCTCAAAATAGCCCACCCATTCCTAGGATGAGATAAAAGAGTCCTGCTCCATGAAGAATCTCATGACAATTATAAGTGATGAGGGGACAAAAATACTGCACAAAGGAACCTAAAACTGATATACATACACACACACATATATATATATATGTCAATTTTAGGTGTCTTTAGGACTCTTTGTTTCAGCTTACTGAAGTATAACTGACATGCAAAACATTGCACAAAATTAATGTATACAATTTGGTGAGTTTGAATTCTGAATCAGAGTTGTCAAAAACTACCTCTGCAAATTTCAAAATAAAACTCATTTTGCCTATTGGTATGAGAAAATAAGTATTAATTCACTGACCTGTGCCAAAATCAAGAGTTGGATGCTTAACAAATTGAGTCACCCAGGAACCCCAAGATTCTTTGACTTTTAAAGTCAAAAGACATTTATTGAGATTTATTGAGATCTCAGACTATCCTTTTTAACATGTAATGCTCCAATTATTTTAGAAGAATTAACTCTTTTTGGGGTGGCTGGGTGGCTCAGTTGGTTGAGTGTCCAACTTCAGCCCAGGTCATGATCTCACGATTCATGAGTTCGAGCCCTGAGTAGGGCTCTGTGGTGACAGCTGGGAGCCTGGAGCCTGCTTCCTATTCTGTGCCTCCTCTCCCTGCCCCTCCTCGACTCATGGTCTGTGTTCCTCTCTCTCAACAAAATAAGTAAACATTAAAAAAAAAAAAAAAGAATTATCTCCTTTAATACAGCAAACCTATGAGATAAATCACTCATATTATTATTGCTATTATTATTATTCTTGCCATTTGCCAAATGAGGTAAAAGAGGGTGATTAATTTGCCGAAGATGAATCCCTCAGTTTGAAAGTTGTGGATTCCAGATTTGAACCCCTGATGCCTGATTCTAGACCTTTCCTTTTAATTCATATCTCCACACCCCACATTAGTACCTAAACATGGGACCTGAAGCATATGTGTTTCCTGAAGGAGATTACTTTGAGACAATTGTGCATCTTTTATATATGGGCATCAGTTATGTGGGGCTGCTCCCCACAGGCCTGAGCTATTTGTAATGAAAGACTGTGAGGCCTCCTGGCTTTTTTCTCTCCATCCCTACAGTCCAATTCTGAAGTAGTCTCCTGCCTACTGGGCTTTTGTTAAGCTGCCAGGACTGTGTCTCCGCCCTGCAGTGCTTTATACCACCTCCACCGCTGCCGCCGCGCACTCCCCCCTGTCATTCTATGACCTAAGATCTTAGTGCAGCCTGCTCAAGTAGAGCATTGTTTTCATTCATTCCAACTGGATGTCTAAATCCTGACCAGTGAAGAGCTCTTGTGCTGCCCTGAAGACTGGTCTGTGCACAAGTTGGTCTCAGATCACAGCTCCTGAGGCCCTCGGGGTGTTTTTTGGGAAAAGAGCACTCAGCTAAGCCAAATAACTAGAGACATGATCAGATGTGTATTCTCAGAGACTGTTTGAAAACATCAGTGCTTAAAAAAATAAAACATAAAACATAAGAAAAACAGGGTAGGAATATGGACTACAATAGTCAAAGACAATTCTCTGAGAATAGATATGTGACCCAGACGGGAAGTATTTGCTTATTCTTTCAACATGCACTGCCCCATTTCCAGTTGTCCCATCTCATATATTTAAAATAATGGGGTACAATTTTAGTTTCTAATAGTGTATATGATCTATTTGTACTATAAAACTAGAAGATATAGTTCACTATGAGATGTTAGGACATGAACACAGTTGGGGGCCATAGACGTAGGGGTCTGAAAACAAATGCTGCCCCAGGTCAGCTGCATAGCCCTGAGGCGGTTAGAAAATCTCCTTTCCCTCATGCTTGACAAGATGGGATCAAATTAAATTTGAAATTAAATACAAATTCAGTTCCTTAGTTATTCTAGCTGCATTTCAAGTGCTCAAGGGCCATATGGGGCTAATATCTACCATACTGGATAGCACATACATAAAATCAACACAAAACATTCTATGGACAGTGGTCTATAAAAGGAGATCAAATATAAATTAAACACAGTGCTGGGAACATATTATCGCTTAGGAAATACCAGTTTTATATTCAAGATTCTTGTTTGTGAATCTGTGAAAAGCCTGCTATATAAACCCACTCTCCATGCTCCAAGTCTTTTCCCTGTGAAAATCTTAGTAGCTGTCAGAGGAACACCCAGTAACCAATGCTTTTATGAGAGGAAAAAGAATGCAAGTTAGACTTTGTAAGAACTGGCATCCCCAACACAAAACTCAGTAACTATACAAAAGAGGAAAATTCAAAATCTCCAAGATTTCCTATATTCATGGTGGAAAGCAGCAATATTCTCATAGTTACCAAATTAGGAAAAGTTTAGATTTCTTTAAATCTTCCCAAATAAAAAATAATTTTAAATTTTACAACTTTAAGTAGTTTAATTTCTAGGACAGTTAACTTTTTATGTTGCTATAAATGTTATGAATTTTAAATGTTTAAATGTCATTAACAGAAATAGAAATACAATTGTTTGTTATATCATACCTCTCTCCAAAGTCCTTGCTAAATATGCTTATTAAATCTAATGGCTTACCAATTTTTTTTCAGTTTCCTTTATCTCCTATTAATAATTCTTTTACAATTATAACATCTTTTATTTCTTTGCTTTCCTTATGGTACTGGCTAGGACTGACAACAAAAGAGAAAATTTTGCCTATTTATTTCAGATAGAAAGCTTTAAAATTTTTCATTTAAGGAATTATTTTTTAATTACAGATTCAATTAATGTAATAGGCCATTATTTCTTTTTTCTGCTACTGTCATTTTTACTAATAGATGTGGCTCTAGAAATGTGACCATTTTGTACAAATTTTCACACTTAATGGCTTAAGCTTATTCATGATATCCTCTCACAATTTTTCATGTCCATATTAATGCAGTGATATTACTTTTAAAATTCCCAATATTATTTGATTCTTCTTAATTTTTTCTTAACAAATTTCAACAGAAATTTAGGTCTCAATAATACATTTAAAGGATTACACTTAATTCACTACCCTACTTCAGGTTTGTTTTTTTCTTTATTATTTACTTCAACTTCAGACTTCTGTGCTGTCTCCCATTTTAAAATTTACACCATAAATTTTAAGAAACTCGTTTTGGCAAACAAAATCTAATAATATATAAAATGATAAACCATCATTACACAGAAATGCTTATTTCTGGGGGAAAATGGTAAAATTTTAAATATCTGAAAACCTATAAGTGCAAGTAATCACATTAAGAGAATAAAGGAGGAAAAAACGTAAGATAATTTCTCAATGCTGAAAACTACAAGATAAAATTCAGTATAAATCCATGATAAGAACTCTTAGAAGAGGAGGCATATATGTATATATATGTACATATATTTTTTTTAATTAATCTACTAAAACGTATTTGCAAGAGGACAAAGTGCTCACAGAGGAAATTAAAAAGCACCACTTGTTAGCAGAATGACAGAGAATACGGCTGGCTTGCCACAATACCATACAACCTCGGTGAAAGACAGAAAGGGAGACAAAAGACCACCACGAGTTAAGCCAGCAAGAGAAAATAAAAGCCAGGGTCACACAGAGGACAGTGGCTTATTATGCTTGCATCAGGATCTTACGAATTCGGCAGCTTCTGCACAGCGGGAAGGGAAAATTGGAAATCACAATAACTAAGACAGCTGAAAAGCACTAAAGTGGCCTCGCCGCATAAGCACTGCCTGCTAATGGCTTGCTGACAAAGAACATTGCCAGCGTAAGCTTGTAAGAATTTCCAGAAAACAAAGACCAAAAGAAATCGTGTCCTATCTACAAAAAGCATCCCACAGTGACAGTCGTAAGGCTTAAAACACACACGCACAGTCCTACGTAGACATAAAATGGAATGAACGAAAAAAAAAATTATAATTTACGTGTGAGATATTCCGGAATAAAAACTGTGTGGAGGGGGTCGGATTATGATTTTTAAAACAGACAGATGTGAAAAAGCAATCGAATGAAGGTGTCTGAATGAACGGTGGAAGAGATTAAATAAAAACCTCAAAGAGTTGATTACGTCCTCTCCGAGCAGCCTGCGAGCGAGAAGCATTTGGATCGGCAAGCTGGCAGGCTGAGCAGCACCGGCAGAGGCCGGGGAAGGGGCGGGGCAGCCCCGGCTGCGAGAACAAAGGAAGATCCGGAATCACGGTGCACACTGTGCAAACCGTATTGAATGGGTAGACAATTGACGTTGCCCCCACAGGAAGTGTCCGCCGCGCCTGCTCAGAGAAGGCAGTAGGAACCCCAGTCACAGGAAGAGAGCAGGGGAAAAAGAAAAAAGATGCACACTTCTCCGAAAATGGTTCCCCGTGCCGGCTCCGGCCCTCCGGGCCTCTAGCCCAAAGGAAGGCACACAGGGGAAGTTCCGGTACCTTTTGGGGGGAAGAAGCTGCCATGGAAGAGCCTGCAGCTCCCTCTGAAGCCTCTGAGGCACCTGGGGCATCTACGGGTGCCGAGGCACCAGGGGAGGGTGCTCCTGGGCCTAGTCTCCGCACACGCCCGGTCTTCCGGCAATTTGCGCCTACTGGCCCGGCCCCCCGTCGTGCGTCACGTCTGAGGCCTGCCCAGGCTGCGGGGGGAGGGGCTGGGCCCAGTCGCTTGCAGGGCCGAAGTGGTGGCAGCTGGACGAAGCAAGTCATCTGCAGGTATTATCTGCATGGGCTTTGCAAGGAGGGGGAGAACTGTCGCTACTCACATGACCTCTCAGGCCGGCAGTCGGCCAGGGAGGGCCATGGTACACTGCCTCAGGCCTCTGCAGACCAAGGCCCTAGCACGGCTGCGCATACTGAGACCCTGCCTCAGGAAGTGGCGAAAGCCCCCCCTGCTGCGCCTTCATGCTCCTTGCCTGTGATTGGCTTGGCTGCTGAAAGGGGTTTCTTTGAAGCTGAGAGAGACAATGCAGGCCTTGAAGCTGCAGGAGGAGCCAGTGTAGAAGGCTGGGAGAATGCTGTTGAGTTTGTTCCCGGGCAACCGTACAGGGGCCGCATGATCTCTTTTGCTCCCAGGGCTCCTCTACAGAGCCCAGTGACTGAGAGGGAACAGACTGCAGTGGGAAGGGGTCAGCAGCTTTGCCGTGATGCTGCCATGGGGCAGTGCTTTCGTGGGGAGAGCTGTATGTATCTCCATGGAGAGATATGTGATATGTGTGGGCTTCAGGTCTTGCACCCTGTGGATGCTGTGCAGAGGGCAGACCATACAAAGGCTTGCATTGAAGCACACGAGAAGGATATGGAACTCTCGTTTGCAGTGCAGCGAAGTATGGACAAAGTGTGTGGCATCTGCATGGAGGTTGTCTATGAGAAAGCCAACCCTAGTGACTGCCGGTTTGGCATCCTCTCCAACTGCAACCACACCTACTGTCTTAAGTGTATCCGCAGGTGGAGGACTGACAAACAGTTTGGCAACAGGATCGTCAAGTCCTGTCCACAGTGCAGGGTTACCTCCAACTTTGTCGTTCCCAGTGAATTCTGGGTGGAGGAGGAGGAAGAGAAACAGAAACTTATTCAGCAGTACAAGGAGGCAATGAGGAACAAGACTTGCAGGTATTTTGCTGAAGGCAGGGGTTGCTGTCCATTTGGAGAGAACTGTTTTTACAAGCATGCAGTCCCTGAGGGCCCAGGAGAGGATCCTCAGAGGCAGGGTGCTGAGGCATCCGGTGCTCACAGCAGTCAACTTTTGGAGCGTCCTCAGGTGGGAGAGGGCGAGATGCCCTTTAAAAACAGTAAAAAAGAGCTTATCATGCTTCGGCTGGCCAATCTGTTGTTTAAGTGTTTTCTTTCACTGAGAGATATGAGCTTTTTTTTATTTTCTTTTTCTTTTTTTTTTTTTTTCCCTCAGAGGACCAGTGGGACTTGCTTCATTATGAACTGGAAAAATATTCCAGTTTGAATTTGTAGCATTATGCTGTGGCATGTGGTCTAGTGTGCTAAGGCTCTGTCATCCGCTATTGCTTGTTTTCTGTTTATAGACACATCTGTCATTTACAGGGGCTATGGAAGCCATTATTATAAAGCATTCATCTCTGTTTTCTTGACCATCCTCATTTCAGGGTTATGCTGTTTTATTGTGGTAAAATGTAACAAAGTCCTTAAAGTTATTGTTTGATGAAATGAATATTACTGTAGTTTATGGTTTATTTTGTCATCTCTGTTTTCAACAGGATTGATTCAGTTCTAGTCTAGTGTTTACAGAATTTCCACACTCATTTTGAAGTCCCTCAAGAATAAATGTGACAGGGTGAAGGGAGAAGTCTTAACTGAACAAGGAGCTTTTGCTACTACAGCCTTAAGAAATGGACCCTCGCAGGGCCTTTGTGGTACAACTGCTCATCTTTGTTGTTTACATGTCTGTTCTTTCCCTCATTCCTCTTCAAGTGCACTCTTTAACATGTGGTTACCTTGTGGTTTTGTGTTTTACTTGACCAGAACCAGGTGTGTATGTTTACATGTTTTTATCCTGTTAAGCTTGATGTGAAATTACTTATATTTGAAAGTGTATATTTAAGAATTATATATATGCATATAAATGTGTGTAAAAGTTATATCTTTGAAGATGCATTTAAAACATATACACTATCATATATCTGGAAGAGCTGGAAGCTGAAAATGAAAGGCTAATAGTATTTGTTGTTGTGAGTGTGAAGTGTGTAAATGATCTTTCTGTCCTTTTCACAGGCTTCAGTGATTAGCATCTAATGAAAACAGATATTCAAGTTGCTGTGGTCAAATGTAGTAGACACAGATAAAGGACTTACAAAGTAGGACATTAGTAATTCCTAAAATGGCTTTGATAGCTCACTGTCCTATTATAAATACACAAATGTGTGTTCTCATGCAAGTTAGCACAATCACATTATTCCTTATAACAGCACAATCAATCTTGAACTCAGATACACAGTTCTTTGTATTAAATATTTTGTATTATCTCTTGACATTTAAAAAATGGATTTTTGACAAAAGTTTTCAACATACAAATGACAAAATTATAAAAAAGAAAATAGAATAATAAAATTTTTGAAACCAGTCACATAAGAGTGGAAAGATTAAAAAAAAGTGAAATGTTTATAAAGTAACAAAAATGAAATACAATAGTAATAAGGAAATATTATAGCACAATTACACTATCAGATTAAATGAAAATGGTTTAAAAACAAAAAGTCAACGATTATCAGACATTATTAAAATAAAAATGAAGCTATATGCTGTTTAAAATATACATCTACAGAATAAGAATACAGAAACATTAAAAGTAATAAAATGAAAAAACTAAATAGTAATGCTCTGGCGTTTGTAATAGATACACTTAATATTAAGGATAAGCACATTGCTGGAGATAAATACGGTTGGTATATAAACATTAAATTATAATTTATGTGAAAGATAAAGCTATTCCAATTTTGTATTCATTTAATAATATACCATCAGGTAGTCAAATAAATAATTGATAAGGGGAAAATAGAAAATTTAAATGGGTAATTTTCATATATCTCTTCAGTAACTGAACAAGCAAATGAAGAATATCAGTTGAACAGCACAATTCTAACAATTTATCCTGTGTAAAATATGTAAAATGCTGTATGCATCAACTGCAGAATTATTCTCTTGGCTGACAAGTGAAAATATACCAGATGCATGAGTTCTAGGAGATTCAGACTGCCCTGACCATTCAGCAAAGACAGGGTACATTTGCAGGTCGTGCCATGTGCTAAGCACTCTCCAAAGCACTAGTTTAATTCTCAGACCAACCTTCTGAGATACTTGTGCTCTAATTTTTCTTATAATCACAATGAGGTAAATAAGGCATAAACAAGGCTATATTACTTGCCCATAAAACTATGACCTATATATATAAATTATTGGAACTGCAAATGGAACTCAGTGTATTTCTAGAACACAGGCACCATGGTGCCTCTTTCCTTACCTACATGCTCAGAATCAGATGGACCAGCTGAATATTGCTAATGGAAACACACATGCAATTTTTAAGTTCAAATGGTTCACCAGGTGGGACAGAGATGGACATAGATAAGTTCCTAGAGAATGTTAGGACTGTGGAGCCTTGTCTGTTGGCCTGTGGACTCAGTATTTCTTAGTCCCTTACTCATATATGCTTCAGCTTCCTATATTTTTATACTGCCTCTCCCTTCTTACTCCCTTCTCATTCCTAGTTTTATTGGTAAGTATCTCTTTGTCATATTTCTTCTATTATTGATCCCTCTTATCCAAAGAATTCACCAATCAAGAGACTATAGAAGTGTCACTATTACTGTCCTGCAGGGTGAGTGATTCCAAACAAAATTAAAATATTCTGGTGCCCCTGAGGCCACCCCAGTAATGCAGGAGAAAGAAGGCTCAGATGACCAGTCAACCAAAGAAAAGGATCAGATGGGTGACTCGCAAAAACTGTACTGACACCAAAGTCTTTAAAAAATGAGCTATGAATAGTGGCTAAGCTTCTAACAAGGAGAGGTTTTAAAGTTGAACCTAGAAAGCTTAGAAAACTTTGCCCTAGTATACGCTACATAATGTTGTGAAATGGCATGTTTTTATTCAAATAGTATCTTGAACTATAATAATAAAGTTCAAGAGATACAGCAGAATAAGCATTAGCAGAAGATAAAATTGTTTTGGTGGCAAGAATACTTACAGTCTTGACTGCTTCTTACCAGCCATGCAATCTGGAGAAAGTTACTTAAGTTTTCTATACCTCAACTTTTTTATATGAGAAGTGGGTACAGCACTATCTGTTTTACAGGGTTGTTATGATGACCAAATGTAATCTGGACAAAGAACTTGAAACATAGCTGGGATTTCTAAAGTGACACATGTAAAAAAAAAAACTTCTGTGTGTTCATGTACTTGAGAAGAGCTTGCACAAGAATTAATACTCCCATGAAGTTTTTCTCTTTGAAATCTTTGGAACTTGTGTTAAAATAACATTATTAGTTTATGATTTTGTGTAGCATGTCGGCACATTACCTTTATAGTCAAAATTTCAAAAAGATGAAGTAATTTTTTCAATCAAAGTCATTCAGTTAAAACTAAAAATGTGCTATTTAATTCCTGATATATAGTAAGCAACAACAAAAACATGTATTATTTGTGATGTCTGCATGAGAAAAGTAACAAATAAAATGATGTTTAAAAAAGGATTTCCTGTTCCCTCCTGAACTCATTTAAGGGTTAAATAAAGGGATGTCACTGTCACCATGGCTGTGCAAAGTATTCCAAGGGCTTGCTCATGAAGGCAGCTGGGCCACCCCTGTTTCAGTGAAAAACAAAGAAGCCCTTGCCACACAAAAGTTTCCTCTGTGAGTTATTCAGAGTGTATGCTGGCCCCTCCTCCACTAGAACTCATAGACTCAGCCCAGGAGTCAATATAGATGGTAGCACTTTAACTACACAAAAAATGCCTGCATGAAATGAGTCTGATTTGCTTATGCTTCACATGACTAAATTTGGTAGATGTACGGACTTAAAATACGCTAAAAGTTTACCCAGTACCCCTTCCCCTCTAACATATAGAAAACACTTCCTCTCACATGCCATTAAAGCCATTTACTGAATTTCAGAGTCTTAAAGGGAAACATTTCCAGTCTTTAGTCTATAACCATATTATCTTCTATTTTGCACTTTTGTAAACATATTGGGGGCGTGGTTTTTGTTTCCATAACTACAACCCCAGTGTGAGTTGTAGTAGGGGTAGGGATGGGAAAAGGGAGTCTTGGAAAAATAACCCAGCATTAGTGCAAAAAAGTAAATTAATATGTCATAATTTTTGCCATGAAATATATAGTATATCACATTCTCCAGTATTGAATGCACATTAACAAAAATGACTATCATATCACAATGAAACACATTGACATGAGAAATTATTAGTAAAGACAATATTCTCTAATGTCAGTACAAGAAAATTTACCATTACCATGTGAAACTTCTTTTAAATATATCTCTTAAAATAATTTGATGAAAGTGTGAATTTAAAGTAATTTAGCAGGATAGAATAAGAAAATAAAAAGTTATACAAACTATAATCTGTAAGATGGTGCTGAATCTATACTAATTGTAAATAGCAATGTACATTGTCTAGAAAGACAAATTACATAATTAGGTATTCAAATCTGTAAATTTTATAGAAACTGTAACATACAAAGGTAAGCAGAAAGAATTAAGAATAATTAAAACAAATTGGTGGATCAGAAAATAGAAATATAAAACCTGTTTCTTTGAAAAAATAACAGGGGCACCTGGGTGGCTCAGTCAGTTACGCATCCTACTTTGATTCAGGTCATGATCTCAGGGTCTGTGCATAGGAGCCCCATGTTGGGCTCTGTGCTAACAGCTCAGGGCCTGGAACCTGCTTCAGATTCTGTCTCCTCGCTCTCTGCCCCTCCCCCATAAACACTCTGAGTCCCAACCACTAATGAAAATTTAACGTTTTCAGGAACGTACTTAGCCCTGGCCCCCAAAAAAGAGAAAAGAAGACATTTGCCCCAGAAATTTACTAAATCCTTTAAATATATTGTAATTTTACATAAACCATAACTTCTGCATAAACATAACTTATGCGTGACCTAGATCCTTAGTATCAGAATGTTACCAACACAGTACAATGCAAAGATAACTAGAGTTCAATATTATTTGTGAATATTGATGCCAAAATATCTCAAATGAAATACGTATATCAGAGGAGTAAGTTATATTCCAGAAAAAAAAAGAATGGAAGAATATGAGACAATACTTATCTTAATATGTCAAAATAATAATCATATGGATATCTTCATATATCAAAAAAAACCAAATTCATGATCAATATGCTTATTTAAAGCATAAAACAGATGGGGCACCTGGGTGGCTGAGTCAGTTTAGCATCAGACTCTTGATTTCGGCTCAGGTCAAGATCTCACGTAAGGTCAAGCTCCATGTCCACTCCCTGGTATACATGAACCCTGCTTAAGATTCTCTCCGCTCCCCTGCTGGCTCATGTGTGTGTTCACTTGCTGTTTCTTAGAAAACAACAAAAAACATAATACAGATTTATGAAGTATAAATATATATGTATATAGATACATATACTGCATACTTATGCAGTATAATGTCTATTTTTTTAACATTTTTATTCAAATTCCAGTTAACATCTAGTGTTAAAGTAGTTTCAGGTGTACAATATAGTGATTAAACACTTTCATACCTCAACTAGTGCTCATCACAAGTGCACTCCTTACCTATTTCACTCACCTGTTCACCCACCCTCCTCTGGTAACCATTAGTTTGTTCTCAAGAGTTGAGTCTGTTTCTTGGTTTGCCTCTCTCTCTTATCTTTTTCCCTTTATCATTTGTTTTGTTTCTTAAATTCCATATATAAGTGAAATCTTATAGGATTGGTCTTTTCTCTGACTTATTTTGCTTAATATAAAACTAGTTCCATCCATGTCATTGCAAATGCAAGATTTCATTCTTTTTTATGGCTGAATAATATTTCAGTATATGTATATGTCTGTTACTGTATGTCTGTGTGTCTGTGTGTATATCACATCTTCTATAACCATTCATCAGTCCATGAACACTTGATTTTTTGTCTGTTGTAGATAATGCTGACATAAGCATAGATGTGCACATATCCTTTTGAATTAGTTTTTTTTTTTTTTTTTTATTCTTTGGGTAAATACCTAGTAGTGGAATGGCTGTATGATAGGGCAGTTCTATTTTTTGTATTTTTGGCACTGTTTTGCAAACAGTTTGTAACAGTTTGGATTCCCCCCCCCCCCAGCAGTGCAAGCACCTATTGTTTCTTGTGCTATTGATTTTAGCCTTTCTGACAAGTGTGAGGTGGTATCTCATTGTAGTTTTGATTTGAATTTCCCTGATGGTCAGCGATACTGAGCATCTTTTCATATTTCTGTTGGCCATCTAGATATCTTCTCTTCTGCCCATTTTTTATTGGATTGTTCGTTTAGGGGATGTTGAGTTTTATAAATTCTTTATATATTTTGTTTACTAGCCCTGTATCAGATGTGTCATTTGCAAATATAATCTCACATTCCATAGGTTGCCTTTTTTTGTTAATTGTTTCCTTCATAATGCAAAGCTTTTTGTTTTGGTGAAGTCCCACTAGTTTATTTTTGCTCTTGTTTCCACTTGCCTCAGGAGACATATTTAGTTGCTGCCTGTATTCTCCTCTAGAATTTTTGTGATTTCAGGTCTCACATTTAATCCATTTTGAATTTATTTTTGTGTATGGTGTAAGAAAGTGATCTAGTTTCATTTGTTTGCATGTTGCTGTCCAGTTTCCAATCACCACTTGTTGAAAAGACTGTCTTTTTCCCATTGGCTATTCTTACTTGCTTTGTCGAAGATTAATTGAACATTTAGTTGTAGGTTCATTTCTGGGTTTTCTGTTCTGTTCTATTGATCTATATATCTATTTTTGTGCCAGTATAATACTGTTTGATCAGTACAGCTTTGTAATAGGACTTAATGTCCAGAATTGTGATGTGTTAAGCTTTGTTTGTTTCTTTGCTTCTTTGTTTTCCAGTTTGCTTTGGCTATTTGAGGACTTTTGTGTTTCCGTACAAATTTTTGAATTTTTTGCTCTAGCTCTGTGAAAAATGCCATTAGTACTTTGATAGGGATTGTATTAAATCTGTTGATTGCTTTGCATAGTATATGTCTTTTTTTAATGCACACAGTCACAAAAATACATAACTAAGAAAGTAAATAAAGGAGATGAAAGAAGATAAATAATATTAAATATTAAGGCTGATTTGATTTTTTACACAATTTATAAAATAAACCATTACCTAATTAAGAAAATGAGGAAAAAATAGAAACAAAAAGCACATACACAATCACATATACACACACATTAGTGATCAAGTTTATGAAAAATGCAAAATGCAAAAAGATAAATATTAGTAAAATTCAGAATAAAAATATTTCAGCATGCTTATCCTTTCAATAAGTCAAAGGAAAGTAGTCATGTAACCATCTCCTTTAATCAGGCAAAAACAAGGAGATCCCTCCTCTTCACTGCCAGTTAACATTATAGGAGATCCCTCAATAACAAGGTATTAGGGGTGCCATACCCCCCATCCTGCGTAGTCATAAATTCATATACTACTTTTGACTTCAAAAAACTTAACTACTAAAGGCCTGCTATTGACCAGAAACTTTACTGGTAACATAAACAGTCAATTAAAATGTATTTTGTATGTTATATGTATTATATACTGTATTCTTAGAATAATGTAAGTAGAGAAAAGAAAATATTGTTAAGGAAATTGTAAGAAATAGAAAATACAGTTACAATACTGTACCATATATTTTTTTAAAAATCTGTTTATAAGTGGACCTGCACAGTTCAAACCTGTGATGTTCAAGGGTCAACTGTATTTTGATAATCAATGCAATGGCATACAAACCAAAAAAAGAGATATATAAACTTCA
Source organism: Paguma larvata (assembly GCA_030068075.1). Taxonomy (NCBI): domain Eukaryota; kingdom Metazoa; phylum Chordata; class Mammalia; order Carnivora; family Viverridae; genus Paguma; species Paguma larvata. The sequence continues at coordinate 119,591,551 of CM057827.1, read as the reverse complement.
AAGGAAAATACAAATTTATTTCTTTGAACAGATGATTCGCTATTATATGTTGAAAATCCAAAATACTTAGAAAGATAAAAATCAGTAAGGGGCTTAGAAAAAATAATATAAAAATAAATTTCATTTATAAACAGTAGCCATATAGAAAATGCAGGAGGGGCACCTGGGTGGCTCAGTTTGTTAAGTGTCTGAATCTTGATTTCGGCTTAAGTCATGATCTCATGGTTCTTGAGTTCAAGCCCCACATCAGGCCCAATGCTGGCAGTGCAGAGCTTGCTTGGGATTCTCTCTCCCTCTCTCTCTGCCCCTTCCCTGTGTGCTCTCTCTCTCTCTCTCTCTCTCTCTCTCTCTTTCAAAATAAATAAATAATAAAACATTTAAAAAGAATGTAAGAAAGACATATTTTTAATGGAAACTAATTTTAAGCACATAGGAATAAACTTAAATCTGAAAAAGTTGAAAGGAAGGAAGGAAGAAAGAAAGAAAAAAAGAGAAAAGAAAAAGAAAGAAAGAAAAAATCTACTTAAACACATGAAGTATTCTGAATGAGTATTTGAAGAAATGAAAATATATACCATGGAATTTGACAGAGAACAAATATCACCACTGTGTCAATTATTTGATTTAATTTATGGACTTGACACAATCCTAATAATATACTGCTTTGGACTAAATTTTTGTGCCCCCCCCATTCATATATTGAAGCCTTAATCCCCAGGAATTGGAGCCTTTCTGATGTAATTTGATCATGAGATTGGAGCCCTCATATGTGGTATTGGTGTCTTCATTAGAAGAGATGAGAGAGAATCTTTCTCTATCGACAATATGATGGTATAGCTAGAAGATAGCTATATGCAAAACAGAAAGAGGGCTGTCACCAAGAACCTAACCAACCATGCTTGCACACTGATCTTGGAGTTTCAGCCTCCAGAACTGAGAAATAAATGTCAATTGTTTAAGCCACCCAGTCTATGATATTTCTGCTGTGGTAGCCAGAAGTAAGACAGAAGCTGGTACCAAAAAAATGGGGTGATGCTCTAACGAATACATATAACAAATATATATATTATATTTGGTTTTGGAATAGATAATAAGTAGAGGCTGAAAGAGTTTTGAGGTACATGCTAGGAAAAAAAAATGATATTGCTGTGAAGAAAGTTTTGAAGATAACTCCAGTGAAAGTTCAGACAGGCAAAAGGAGAGCTTCAGGGATAGCTTATATCTTCTTAAATAATACAGAAAAAACACACAGAATATTGGTAGAAATAAGGATAGTAATGGCCAATCTGAGAGGTTTCAGATGGAAATGAGGAATATGTCATTGGACAATGGAGAAAGTGTGAATTTTGTTATAAAGTGGCAAACAAGTTGGCTGAGTTGTGTTTATGTAATAGTATTTTGTGGAGAGTAGAACCTGTGAGTGACAGTGAATATTTAACTGAGGAGATTTTGTAAGCAACGTGTTGGAGGAGCACCTTGGCTTCTCCTGATTTCATATAATAAAATGTGAGAAGAAATAAATTAATTGAAGACAGAATTATTAAGCAAAAAGGAACCAGAAAATAAAGATTTGGAAAATGTTCAGTCTGTCTATATTACACAAATAAGGGAGGGTGTTCAGAAGAGAAAACTAAGGTGTGGGAGACCAACTCTTTGATAACAGTATTAGTGTGAGTGTGAACCATAGTCCTAATCAGCTCCCCCAACAGGAACACTACCAATTTGAGCTTAAGGGAATAGAGAGATAAGATGGAATGAAGGAAGGACATGAGCGAGAATTTTTGGATTTTACAAAGCAGGACTATAAGAACTATTTGGCTGTCAACATGCTCTATTCTTCAAGACAAAGGAAGAATGACCCCAAAGATCACTCAGAGATCATCGGGGTGCCCTCTCAGTTTCAAAAGGGGGTGTCATCACTTTGGCTTCAACAGGCCAAACAGCCTCTGCCCTAATCTGTGGGGATATGGCTGCCCAGAACCTTGGGGACATGGCATCTACTTGGCAGAGTCCGGGGGGTGTGAGTCCCACTTAACAGAACTGCAGGGAGAGGACCACTGCCTGATTGGGTCCAGAAAGCAGACCATAGAGCTAAAGAAGATTGTGCTCAAACCCTAAGATGTGTATGGAGTTTGGCTTATTAGGTCTTGGACTTGTTTAAACCTGTCATCCTTTCCTTATTTCCTATTTCTTCCTTTTGTAATAGGAATGTTTATCCCTGCCCCACCATTGTATTTAAAATTTTTTTTAGTGTTTTTTTTTTTTTTTTTGAGAGACATAGAGACAGAGAGTGAGCACGGGAAGGGCACAGAGAGAGGGGAAAACACAGAATCAGAAGTAGGCTTCAGGCTCAGAGCCGTCAGCACAGAGCCCGACGCGGGGCTCGAACTCACAGACCATGAGATCATGACCTGAGCTGAAGTCGGCCGCTTAAGCAACTGAGCCACCCAGGCGCCACCATTGTATTTTAGAAGCACATAACTTACTTGGTTTCACAAGTTTACAGTTGGGGAGTAATTTTGCCTCAGAATGAATAGTACCTTGAGTTTCATCCATATTGAAATTAGTTGATATTTAGATGAAACTTTGGACTTTAGATTTGATGATGAAATCAGGTAATATTTTGGGGGCTGTTGAATAGACTGAATTTATTTTGCATGTGAAAATTTTGGCTGGAGATGGAATGCTGTACACTGAATGTTTGTATTCCCCAAAATCCATATATTGAAGACGTAATCCCCAATGTGGTGGTGTTTGGAAGTGAGAGCCTAGGAAGGTAATTTGGTCATGAGGATATGGAGACACAACTAAAAGGTGGCCATCTGCAAACCAGAAAGAGGGCCTTCACAAAGAATCCTACCATGCTGACACTGTCAGTCACGGGGATCCAGCCTCCAAAAGTGTGAGAAACAGATGTTTAAGCCATACGGTCTGTGATGTTCTGTTTTAGTGTCCCAAACAAAGTAAGACAAGTAAAAATAGATCATGTATAGCTGAAATAAACAAATAAATAAACAGACAAATAAATAAAGCTATTGCAAAAATCTTATATGAAGAAATGCCAGAACTTGAACATTTTAGAATTGAAAATTCTTGAACCCTACCAGATCCTAAAACAGTATCATATGACAGCATAATGAAGAGTGAAGTATTGGCAATGGGTTGAGACATCAAAAATGTATATAAAAAGGGTTTGGAAATGGACACAGACACATATGGGAATTGAGTTTATGGTAAATATTACAACAAAAATAGCTTGCATTATTTAATAAAAATTGTTAGGTAAACTCAGGAAACTAAAATGTAGGATTCATATGTCATACTTTAAACCAGTATAAATTTCACTTACATCGAAATATAAAATATAATTGTGAAACCAAAAATCAACAGAAACAACATAAGATAATGCTTTTTTAAATTTATTTTTTTGACTTTTTTTTAGCGTTTTTATTTTATTTTTGAGAGACATAGAGACAGAGCGTGAGCAAGGGAAGGGCAGAGAGAGAGGGAGACACAGAATCCAAAGCAGGCTCCAGGCTCTGAGCTGTCAGCACAGAGCCCGACGCAGGGCTCGAACTCACAGACCGTGAGATCATGACCTGAGCTGAAGTCAGCCACTTAACTGACTGAGCCACCCAGGTACCCCAATGCTTTTTTAAATTTAAATCATACTAGTCAAAATTCTGTCTATGACATGATTTACAGAAGCTTTAAAGAAATTTTGACAAGAACTGTAGCATCTCCACAGAACTTTACTATGTTCTAGTTTCTATTCTAGGATACATTATTTCATTTAATCCTTCCAACAATCCTAAGAGGTAAGTAAGATTGTTATCTTCTTGTAACAGCTGAGAGAATTGAAGCTCAGGGAGGTTAAGAGATGTGCCCATGGTCACAAGGTTGGTGGCAGATCTGACTCCAGGGTCCATTTTCTCAGCCACTGTGCTGCCTTATATGCTTATGTGCTTTGTTTTGCTTATATATGAATAAAAATCTCCTGATAAATAAATCATTTGTATGTGAAGGAATATATGTATTTTAAAAATATATATACATATATGAACTCATGTATTATTTATATAGATAGATATACAGTTGTTGCTTAAACAATGCAAGGGTTAGGAGTACCAACCCCAACCCAGTTGAAAATCTGTGTATAACTTTTTACTCTCTAAAAACTTAACTACTTATAACCTCTTGTTTCCTGAAAGCCTTACTGTAACATAAACAATTAACACATATTTTGTATGTTATGTGCATTACATACTGTATTCTTACAGTAATATCTAACTTATCCCTTGTTTTTTTTTCAGTATTTATAGGCTACATGACTAATCTGTGAGCTTTTTTAAATTGTCACAAGTCTCCCCAAATTTTCAAATATATGTATTGACAAAAATCAGCATATAATTGGACCTGTGGTGTTCAAACCTATCTTGTTCAAGGGTCACTATACACATGCACACATATACATATTTGTGTGTAATATATACATATAATTAAGTAAATATACACACAGGAAAATATGTGCAGGTATCTCCCACTTTTTAAGAGTTTGTGTTACAGCACTTGATTTTACAAAAGATCTATATTAGTACCTGTTTTCACTAACTGAAAGAAATCCAAAACCTTTACCAAAAAAAGGTGAAAATAAAAAATAGTGTTCAGCATTTGTTTTGCAGGGAGCTGTTATAGAAACAAAGCACGCCCAGAGCAGGAAGAGTGGCCCCACCAAGCTCCTTTCCAGGGAACTGCACTCAGCATGTCAGCATTAAGGCTCCATAGCTTTGAGTTGAGTCTGTGAGAATCTGCAGTTGATCTTTATTTATTTTGTACATCCATTATCAAAGTACGTCCTGTGATATCGGAAAAGCCCAAGAGAGGTTACTTTTCTGAGTCTGGGAATATTCAAAAATATTTCCACGTAAAGGACTGGTAATGGCTTCTTTATGCCATTTTGGTTTAAGAAATTTTCATAGGAACACTCTACTTTTGGATAGTGGGGGAAACCTCTGTGTGTGTGTGCATGTGTGTGTATGTATGTGTGTGTGTAAAATAAAATAAATGCAGGCCTGAAAATTAAATGTTAAGGGTTAGTATGTTTAGTTCCTTTTGTGAGTATGGGTTGTGTGAAGAAAAGATGCAAAGTCCAATAGAGAAAAAATTGTTTAAGTGATTTCAGCCAAACACAGCGCATTCTCATTGTAGGGACCCAATAATGACTCATTGCTGGAAATCACTATGGCAACAGATCTGACTTGCAGTGCTCTCATAGATGTAGACATAGGCTTACTGATAAAGCTTGGTACTGTCTGCTATTGATATATAATAATTAAATCTGTAACTCAGATGCACAATATTCTGTGTTCTCATGATCCTCTCTAAACAGGATGTTTTTTTGAAAAACTATTAGAATAGTAAACATAAAGTGGAAAAAGAATAAAAAATAATAAATTTGTAAGAGTGTAAGAAAGAAGAAAAATGGCCATAGCACAAGCAAGAAAAATAGAAAGTAAGCAGTAATACTGGAAATTAAATGCAAGTAATCCAAAAGGAATATTTTCTAAATATATTTATATCAGACAAAGTTAATTTTTTAAATTATTTATTTTTTAATTTATATCCAAATTAGTATATAGTGCCACAATGATTTCAGAAGTAGATTCCTTAATGCCCCTTACCCATTTAGCCCCCCCCCACAACCCCTCCATCAACTGTTTGTTCTCCACATTTGAGAGTCTCTTATGTTTTGTCCCCCTCCCTATTTTTATATTATTTTTGCTTCCCTTCCCTTATGTTCATCTGTTTTGTATCTTGAAGTCCTCGTATGAGTGAAGTAGTATGATATTTGTCTTTCACAGACAAAGTTAATTTTAAGACAAAGGTGTTAGCAGAAAAAATTTCAATGTATCAGGAAGTTAAAAGCATTTTAAATTTGAGATCATGTGATTACATAGCCTCAGCAAATACAAAGACAAAATGGCAGAACAAATAGGGAAAATCCAGGAATTCACAAGGTAATAGATATTTTTAACACCATGTGTAGTAACTTATTTAAAATGTAAAAATAGATTATTTATATAAAACTATTTGACTATTCAAATAACACAGTGAACACTGTGGAATTAATTGTCATGTATAGAATCTTATACTCATCACATGGAAAAATTTACTTTTCTAGGTGCCTGTGGGGCTCAGTCAGTTGAACATCTGACTTCAGCTCAAGTCGTGGTCTTGAAGTTCATGACTTGGAGCCCGACGTTGAGTTTATTACTGTTGGCGCAGAGCCTGCTGCAGATCCTCTGTCCCCCTCTCTCTCCCCCTCCCCCTCTTACGGGCTCAAAAATAGATACATATTAATTTTTTTTAATTCACTTTTCATGGTACAGATAGCAGATACAAAAGGAATTTCACTGGGCTAGAAGCCCTGGCCCAGAAGCCTTTTCTTTTCTTTTCTTTTCTTTTCTTTTTTTTTCCAAAAAAAAGTAAATCCTTACAAATAAGTTTTTACCGTGTAGCAGACAATGTACAAATAAGTCTATGAGGATGGTCTCATTCTTACAACACTCAGGGGAGAAGTACTTTGCCCATGGGCAGGCCCACATCCAGAAAGTTGCAGAGCCAGGATTTGAACCAGGATTGTCTGATTCCAGAACCTTGAATTGACTGCCCCTCTCATTCTTCCCACCCTTTTGATCTGGAGTAAGTGTATGTGGGGCACGGGAAGGGGTGTCCTAAGAAAAGAAAGATACATGGAGAAAAGCACATATATCTTCGTTATAGATGGACCAATCACAAAGTTAAGGACTGAGCATCTCTGAGCTGCTGGGCATAAAAGACTGCAGGATACTCTGGATCTTATCTTTCCTTATCTGTCTCAGGACAAGGGACTAATTGTCCCATTGCCTGGATTCTGCCTAGTTCATTAGGTTTGTAAAACAGCACTCTTCTTGCTATGCTTCTTTGTTTCCTAGGGCACTGGTACAGCCTCAACTGTGGCTTTTCTTCTTTCTTCCAACATTGTCTCTTCTAAAATAATGTTACCCAAATGGTTAACAAAGGGTGGTAGTTTGGGACATGTGAGAAGCATGCACCAAGAGAGAGTTAAATATACAAGGATTTTACTTGAGTAAACTTCTATCAGAAAAAATGGGAAGAGGTCCCGGAAGAGTGGGGGATACTTTAAATCAAGTCTGACTGCAAATGAAGGACAGAGAGAAGGAAGGTAGGATGGAAGCATCCTAAACCGCTGTAAAGTCTAGTGTAGGCTCCAAAGGACACCCGTAAGTCCTTAAGCCACAGTCCATCATCACTGGAGTCCCATATCTCTCAGAAATAGACCTAGCTATATCAGTCATTAGTCGGGAGTAGCCCATGGGAAGCACGGCTTTGATATAAATACAAGAATGGATTTCAAAGAACAGTAGTTAGGTCCCTTGGTAATTAAAATTCTTATAGTTGGAAGTATTTCAGGCGAATTCTCATGATTGGTCAAATGAGCCAGAAGGCTTGAATGTTTCACCTGTGCTGTGATACATGGTGATTGGCATATAATGAGATCTTAATCATGACCCAGCCTTTGAAACACTCAGATTCTTAATAGTTTCCCTTTGCTTTGATTAGCCAAGCAACTAGAAAATGAAGCCAGATGTCGTGTTCTCTGAGACTCTGTAATAATAAAAGCAAGCGTTCCAAAAAATAAGGGCGGTATAGTAGGCTAGGGCAGTTGGGGCAGCTCTAAAAAAGAGGCATTTAAGCTGAGTCTTGACAGTTTACAGATTTTCTCCTTTGCTACATTTCTCATAATTGCAGGAGTCATATTTTATTTTGCATATATGTAATGTATATGTATTGTATATATGTAATATATATATTATAATATGTAATGTATATTATGTGTAATGACACTACAGACACACACACACACACACACACATATATATATATATACATATATATATATATATATATAAATTTATATATAGAGAGAGAGATCACTAGAGAGGGGTAGTGGGAGAGGGAGAGAACGATAACATGGAGCCCAATAATAGGGCTCAGTCCCACGACCCTGGGATCATGCCCTGAGCCAAAATCAAGAGTGGGGCACTCAACCGAGTTGGGCACCCTGGCACCATATATATTATATGTAATGGTACCATTTATCCAGACAATCACAATAAGGGGCAAAAAAATGCTTAACTGTGGTTAGAGAAAATAATTTTGGGTCTAGATAGAAGGATTGGAAGATAACATCGTCTATTTGTTTTATTAGCTTTGACAAGTTACTTAAGTGTCCTACAGCTCAGTTTACTCATCTGAGAGAAAATGGGAATAACACTTCATTTGCAGGGTTGTTTATATAAAATCTAGATGAAGGAAATCAAATGCAATCTAGATATGGTTTAAATGAAGAATTTTTAATGTTTATTTAATTTTTGAGAGACAGAGCATGAGCGGAGGAGGAGCAGAGAGAGAGGGAGACAGAATCCAAAGCAGACTCCAGGCTCTGAGCTGTCTGCACAGAGCCCGACGGGGCTCGAACCCACGAACTGTGAGATCATGACCTGAGCTGAAGTCGGACGCTTAACCGACTGAGCCACCCAGGTGCCCCTAAATGAAGAATTTTTGAGTGTTTGGAGGCTTACGATGAGCATGCTGCTTATACTCAAGGATTATTCCCCTATAAATAATGACTTAAGAAAGAGGCATGTTAAATTAACTCAATGTTCCCAAAGTTTTAATAGTAGGTGATTATTAGACATTTAGGCTACGGTCATAAATTTTGGTGACCCCTACCCAGGATTTCTTACCAGCTCCCCTTAACTTTTTGGTTTTGATTCCTCAAGTGGGAATTCCTGACGAGGTAACTGCAAGTCCTCACCAGGATTGTCTCCAACACTTTCAGGACATTTTCTACCATATTTTCTTATATAACTTCCACAACACCAGCATGATTCTTTACAAACACCAATGGCAATTTTATCCAATGGGCTGTGAAGGCTTCCCACAAACTGGGAGTCGAAAATTGCTGGACTTGTCATTTCAACCCAATTGCCTGGACCCCTCTTAAATGCTTACTCGGCTACATTCAATTTCAGTCAACTCCAATTAACAACAATGTGTTTTCCCAAAGTTTCCCTTCAATTAGATGCCTCACTCATTTTCTGCCTCGATTGCTCTTCAAGGAGTCCTGTTAGAGTAGCTTCCAAGGCTACTTTGGTGATTTGGTGCCCGGACACAAACAGCTCTTGGTCTACAGATCCCTTTAACACAACAGTGGGACTCTAACAGCAGAGTCAGTGAATGGTTATGAATTACCCAGTTTCTTACCAGAGGATTCAATGAATCGTTTACACTGACAGTTTCTGCCTTTGGATCTTATTGCAGGGTAACATCACAGATTCTCACCTAGTGCATTTTTTTTTCCCACTAGCCCTCTAACTGGCTTCCTGAGAGCCACATACTGCACTGCACCACATAGTATATTGCCTGCCACTGGAGGTTTATATTGAGGGTAGCAAACCCTTGGATTTCCTATTCTGGCTTGCTACCACCAACTCAAAATATCAATTTTCATTCCATCGGTTCTGGACATTTCAGTTCTACTAGGACTGAATGGACTGGGCACAAGTGCAATGGACCTAGCCACCAAAAATTGAGTAATTGAGGTCAACCATTAATTATTCAGCCACCCTAACCCAGCATATACAATGACTCCATAAAACTCTGTTACTTGTGCAATAGTCCCATGAGTCTCTTGCCCAAATGGCCTGGTCCTAAATTATCTATTGGTCAAGGCTTATGTCTGCTCCAGGACCACTTGCTGTATGTACGTCAACAACTTGGAACAGTTTCGAACCTACTTATACCAGAAGGTCTAAGATGTTAAAATATTCCATAATATTGCCCAAATATTTAAACATATACACAGAGCCTCTAAGTCACTGACCTATTTTTCTTGGCCTGACCCCTCAATTTGGGGAAAATGGCTACAGATGGGATTTCAAACTATTGCCCGTAAAATTATTTGTTTTTAATATTTGTTTTTGAGAGAGAGAGATGGAGACAGAGACAGAAAGACAGAGACAGAGAGAGATAGACAAAGGGAGACACAGAATCTGAAGCAGGCTTCAGGCTCTGAGCTGTCAGCACAGAGCCTGACGTGGGGCTTGAACTCTCAAACTGTAAGATCATGAACTGAGCTGAAGTTGGATGCATAACTGAGTGAGCCACCCAGGCACCTCTTGCCTATACAATTCTTACAGGATTTGTTATCGCAACCCTGATTAGTTGTTTAATCTCTGCATTACAATATGCCCTACCTCTGAATTTTAACGTATCTTCTTCCCAGGATGTTTATGTCCTCACCATTAACTCTGATGCCTTGGCGTACCAGAATGGATTATAGGGTAAGTGCCTGACAATTAGGGGTCTTTTAATTACAATTTAAATTCCTGTCAATAAACTCTTTATTGTAAAAGTAATTATTTTTATTATTTATTTATTTGTTTATTTAATTTCAATTCCAGCATAGTGAACATACGGTGTTATATTAATTTCAGATGTATAATATAGCACTTCAACACTTCATACAACACCCAGTGCTCATCACGACAAGTGCACTCCTTAATCCCTATTACCAATTTCACCCGTACTTCTCTCTCCTCCCCCCTCCCCTCTGGGAACCATCTGTTTGTTCTCTATAGTTAAGAGTCTGTTTCCTGATCTCTCTCTCTCTCTCTTCTTTTGCTTATTTGTTTTGTTTCTTAAATTCCATGTATGAATGAAATCGTATGGCATTTGCCTTTCTCTGACTGATTTTGCTTAGGATCATACTCTCTAACTCCATCCATATCATTGGAAATGGCAAGATTTCATTATTTTTTATCTGGGTAATATTCCATTGCATGTATGTACCATTTCTTCTTTATCCATTCATTAGCCAATGAACACATGGACTGTTTAAATAATTTGGCCTCTGTAGATAATATTGCAATAAACGTTACAGTGTCTATATCCCTTCGAATTAGTGTTTTCATATTCTTTGTGTAAACATCCTGCAGTGTGATTACTGGATGGTAGGGTAGTTCTATTTTTAACTTTTTGAGGAACCTCCACACTGTTTCGCAGAGTGGCTGCACCAGTTTACATTCCCAATAGTGCACATTTCTCCACATCCTTTTCAAAACTTGTTGTTTCTTGTGTTGTTGATTTTACCCATTTTGACTGACGTAAGATGATATCCCATTGTAGTTTTACTTTGTATTTCCTTGAGGATGGATGATGTTGAACATCTTTTAATGTGTCTGTTGGCCATCTGTACGTCTTCTTTGGAGAAGTGTCTATTCATGTGTCTCCCCATTTTTAATTGGATTATCTGTTTTTTAATTGTCGAATATTATTGGTTCCTTATATATTTTGGATACTATCCCTTTATTGGATATGTCATTTACAAATGTCTTCTCCCATTCAGTAGGTGACCTTGTTGTTTTATTGATCATTTCCTTTGCTGTGCAGATTTTTTTTTATGTAGTCCCAACAATTTATTTTACTTTTGTTTTTCTTACCTCAGGAGACATAGCTAGAAAGATGTTGCTATGGCTAATGTCAGAGAAATAACTGCCCATACTCTCTTCTAGTATTTTTATGGTTTCCGATCTTACAGTTAAGTTTTTCATCCATTTTTAATTTATTTTTGTGCATGATGTAATAAAGTGATTCCATTTCACTCTTTTGCATGTCGCTTTCCAGTTTTCCCAACCCTATATGATGAAGAGACGATCTTTTTCCCATTGCACATTCTTTCCTCCTTTGTCAAAGATTAACCATATAATTTTGAACTTATTTCTGGGTTTTCTACTCTGTTCTATTGATCTCTGTGTCTATTTTGTGCCAAGGCATCCATTTTAAAGGCATCCCTCTTACATAAAAGTATTGCCAGCCACTCCAACTAGTAAAGAGCCAGTCTGTCCCAAATCTTTTAAACGAGGTTTTAGGGTGCTCAAATATGTGTCATAGACATTTGCCTCTGAACTGGACAGCGTACACACATACAGAAAGTAGAGGCTTCAGTGTTTAACTGTAATTCAGTTTAACAATGGATGGCTACTGGGAAGTTATTAATTTATCCAATTAATATTTATTGACAACTTACTATAATTCGGACACTCTGATAAGAGTTGAGAAATCAATAGAGAAAGGAAACACTCTCTTGTTCTCATAAAACTTGCAGTCGAGAAAGGAAGACAGGTAATTACCATAGAGCTTCGGCAACAACTATGGAGTATTATACATAGTAAAGCCATGCATATACTTCTTTCTTGAATCAGAGGGTAATTTCTTTCTGAAATAACCACAGTTGAGTGGTGAGTCTTTCTTATTATGTTGCCTTCCCCCTAGGATATTCAAATAACTAACCCTCTAGCCCAGAATTGCTTAAAAGTTTCTGGATTATTTATCTTTGTACATAAATAAAGAAGTAGAGATAAATATTATCTCAGACTAGATATTCATTGGCTAAAGGATCGATCTCTCTTCTTAGAGAGAATCCCAGGAGAAATATGAAAGACTCAACATTGGGTCAGGGTCCTTGTTATAAAAAAAAGCCATATGTTTCCACGAATAGGTGGACTTGGTGAGACTAAGCAAAAACCAGGGGGAGGGGAAGAGGGAAAAGAAAAAAAAAGACACAGAGAGGGAGGGAGATAAAACATAAGAGACTCTCAAAGACTAAGAACAAACTGAGGGTGAGGGAGATGGGGGGGGGAGAGGGGGTGATGGGCATTAAAAAAGGGCACATGTTGGGATGAACACTGGGTGTTTTATGTAAACCAATTTGAAAATAAACTATTTTAAATTAAAAAAAAAAAGGATCAGTGTTCTAAAAGAACATTTCTTTTCATTGAACCATCATCAAGTCTTACCTCACTTCTGAAGATCAGATGTAGTCCTTTCCTTTTTTTCCTCTTTATCTGTACAGTGTCTTCATCTCTTATGATTTTATTTAATTATAAAGAACTGAAAAAAAATACCTCTATAAACATAAAATTGGTTATTTCTTTTCATTTTATTTTTTAAAGTTTTTAATTTTAATTCCAGCATAGTTGACACACAGTGTTATATTAGTTTCAGGTGTACAATATGGTGATTCAACACTTCCAAACAGCACCCAGTGCTTATCATGACAAGAGCATTCTTAAGCTCCATCACCCATTTAACCCACCTCCCCACTCACTTCCCCTCTGTTAACCATCAGTTTGTTTTTTATAGTTAAGAATCTTTTCCTTGGTTTGTCTTTCCCTCTCTCTTTCTTATTTTTCCCTTTGCTTTTTTGTTTTGTTTCTTAAAATTCATATAAGAATAAAACCATATGCATTTGTCTTTCTCCGACTGACTTATTCACTTAGCATTATACTCTCCAGCTCCATCGATGCCATTGCAAAGGAAAATATTTTATTCTTTTTATGGCTGAATAGTAGATATATCTTCTTTATCTGTGCATCAATCAATGGACACACAGGCTGCTTTCATATCTTGAGTGTTGTAAATCATGCTGCTATAAATATAGATGGGTGATGGGTACTAAGGAGGGCACTTGTGATGAACACTGAGTGTTGTATGTAAGAGATGAATAACTGAATTCTACTTCTTAAACCAATATTACACTGTCTATTACCTAATTAAAATTTTAATATAAAAATTAAAATAAAATGCAAATTACATGCATATGGGTGCATGTAACATTCTGAATTAGTGTTCTTGCATTCTTTGGGTAAATGCCAAGTAGTGCAATTGCTGGATCATAGATATACTGGATCATATTTTTACCTCTTTGAGGAAACTCCATACTGTTTTCCACAGTGGCAGCTTCAGTTTGCTTTCCCACAAACAGTTCATTAGTGTTCCTTTTCCTCCACATCCTCCCCAACACGTGTTGTTTCTTATGTTGTTGATTTTAGCCATTCTGAGGTGTAAGGTGATGTTTTATTGTACTTTTGATTTGATTTCCCTGATGATAAGTAATGATGAGCATCTTTTCATGTCTCTGTTGGTCATCTGTATGTCTTCATTGGAGAAATGTCCATCCAATTAAAATAATTCCATTTTTAATTGGATTATTTGTTTTTTGGAGGTGTTGAGTTATATCAGTTTTTTATATATTTTGAATACTAGCCGTTTATCAGATATGTCATTTGAAAATATCTTCTCTCACTTAGCAGGTTGCTTTTAATTTTGTTAATTTCTCCCTTCACTGTGCAGAAACTTTTTATTTTGATGTAACTAAAGCAATCTTGGAAAAGAAAAGCAAAGGCATTACAGTTCTGGACTTCAAGTTATATTACAAAGCTGTAGTAATAGGAAAAGTAAAATACTGACACAAAAATAGACACATGGTTCAACTGAACAGAATAGAAACCTCAGAAGTAAATCCACAGCTGTATGGTCAACTAATTTTCAACAAATCAGGAAAGAATATGGAATGGGAAAAAGACAGTCTTTTCAACAAATGATTTTGGTAAACTGTACTGCAACACTGAAACTGGATGACTTTCTTACACCATACACAAAAATTAATTAAATATTAAATGTAAGATCTGAAATCATAAAAATCAAAGAAGAAAATACAAACAGTAACTTCTTTAACTTTGGCCATAGTAAATTCTTTCATATTCTTTCAGGATATGTCTCCTGAAGCAAGGGAATCATTTTACTTTAGATTTTGAGTTACATTCTTTGTTGTAGAGTTTTGGTTACTCTTTCAAAGTAGGTAACTCATTTCTTTGAGTGGTCTGACTTCAGAGTTCAAATGGGATAAAGGGGGGCGCCTGGGTGGCTCAGTCAGTTAAGCGGCCGACTTCAGCTCAGGTCATGATCTCACGGTCTGTGAGTTTGAGCCCCGCGTCGGGCTCTGTGCTGACGGCTCAGAGCCTGGAGCCTGCTTCACATTCTGTGTCTCCCTCTCTCTCTGCCCTTCCCTTGCTCACACTCTGTCTCTATGTCTCTCAAAAATAAAATAAAAACATTTTTAAAAAATGGGATAAAGGGAGGGGAACCAAATGTGAAACACCCATATAAATACTTCAACATATAATCAAGCCACATGTCTTTCTCTATTCAGTAAAGAAATATACTTCGTATGTCAGGCCCTCCATTTTTATCCCTCTCACCGAAAAAGGTAAGAATTAGAATTCCATATCACATCCATGTTCTTATGAAATACTACTTGTCACTTGTTTCACAGGGAAATCCCTTGTCAGTGGGATTCCATAATTCCTATAAATCAATGACTGTTGTGTGTTTCCTTTGCCTTTCGAAATGAGAGTTTTCATTATGGTTCTCCCCTCACTTTCTCCAAATGACTACTTGGTGTTGGGAGAAAAGAACATCCTTTTATTTTTCCAAGTCCTTAACCATGAAAAGTCACAAAAGAATTTCAATATCATTCAGAAATCCTCACTTTGATCTGGACTGAATATCTAGATGAAATTCATATTGTCTCCCTTAGACAAGGAGTGTGTTCAACATGTAAGAAGAAAGAATTAAATGAGTATTTGATGAGCAAAGGGGCCACCTTGGCAGAGAAAATGCTGCATGTTAATCGAATCCTATTTACTCTGACCTACATTTCACAGCTATCCTACATTTCACATTCATAGTTATCGTTAGTGGAGGCCATGTGACTGAATTCCAACCAGTGGCATATAGAAAGAAATTAAGTGTTCTACCATCATAGCTGGTCTATAGAAACCTCTGACAATCCTCCATGCTATTTCACTTTCTCTGACAAGTGAATGGCAAAATTCTGAGATTCAGGTGGAAAGCAGAATCATAAATGTGTAGATACTTGACTCCTTGAATAGTTGCATGAAGTAGAGCTTCTTAATCTCCACTTTCCTTAACCTGTACTGAACTTTGCATGATCAAAAATAATGTGATATCATATATGATATATGACTTGACACATTACATAAAGCATAACATAACATAACATAACATAACAAAGCCACTGAGACTTGAGGATTTCTTTGTCATTGCATATAGTGTAAATTTCTCTAAGTATCCCAGAAAGGATACACGTGGGAGGACATGGTATTTTATCTGAAACCACCTATGGTTTTAGAGAAAAGCCATCCATGTAAATATTTGGGAACCAAGAATTCTAGGCAGAGGAAACAGCACATACAAGGACCAAAGTATTAGGGCATGTGTCTAAGAAAAAGGAAAAATTAGTGCATCTTATTTGTAGTGAATGAAGAGGAGAGAGACCAAAAAAAAAAAAAAATGAAATTGAAGAGGTCAGTGGATTCTAAGTCACACAGAACTCTGTAACAATGGTGAAGAGCTTACATTTCACTCTAATAATGATGAAACATCATTGGAAAATTTTAATCAAGGAAAATACATGATCTTATTATGATATATATGTTTTAAAATGATAATTGGGGCTACTCTTTGGGGAAAGGATTACAAGGCTCAAGAGGGAAAGCAGAGAGACTACTTAGGAGATAAGATAGTCTTCCAGGAACTTAGACAAGACAACTGTAATGGAAAGGGGAAAATGATATATTACACTGAGTCATTTAATGAATCAAGTTTAGGAAAATCATATGGATCATATATTTATGTAATAATTGTATGTAATATATAGTGCAGTTAATACATTAACAAAACGTATGCATACTGAAATTTGTTAAATATTCAGGACACTTTTAGTCTGCAGCAAGCCTTAGTTTTAGACTTTTTAAGCTTAATATAGTTTTAGTGAAACTAAAGTTCTTCGCAGTAACAGAGGATACAAAAAGCTGCTGGTTTCCCTAATGGCCACCAGATGGCCCTAATAGAATATACTCCACAGACCATGGAACACAGACAGAATGAAGTTAGAGCAGTTTGACAGGGCCAAAACATCTCCAAAACTCTTGTTCATGTGTGCTGAGATTGAAAAATCATCTTCAACAAAATAAACATATTCACAACTTAAGAGGGTATGCTATAAGATCCAACAAGAATGGAATTATGTAAAATCTTACTGAGATGGGTAAGTACTAATTTTAGGATGAAGAATAATTATGTGCATGTGTAAAAAATATGTAATCTTATTCATGGGCTTCAGTTAGAAAGTTATATAGTTCTCATTGTCTTATTTTTCATGAGAGAGCTTAGCTCTTAGATACTCATATTTGACAACTATATAGATAGTGAAGAATATAATAAAGAAAATGTGTAAAACTACTGCTTGCTGAAGACTGTGTGTCTTAAAAATATTTTGTAGATTTTTCTTTTGCCAATTTATTAGTGAGCTATTTATTTTCTATTTATTGACTTTGTGTTTCTTGTATATTCTGGATACAACCTCTGTATAAGATATATGATATACAGATATATTCTCTGAGGCTGTGAATCCCCTTTTCCTTCCTTCAACAGTGACTTTCATAGAGGAAATAATTATACTTTTTGTTTTTGATAAAGTTTAATTCATCGGTTTTTATTTTCGTGGATTATACTTTTTTATTGTATCTAAGGATATGTAAACAAACCCATGCCAACTTTCTCCTCTGTTTTCTTCTAAAAATTTTTAGTGCTTTGCATTTTATATTTAGTTCTATGATACATTTTTGTTTAGTTTTGTGTAAGGTGTGAGCTCAGTTTCAAAGTTTACTTTTACATAGGGTCATCCAATTTTTCCACCATCATGTGATGGAAAAACACTATTTTTTCTCCATTGAATTACTTTTACTTCTTTGTCAAAAATCAGTTCACTGCACTTGTAATGGTCTATTTCTGGGTTTTCTATTTTGTTCCATTGATCTATGTGTTTATACTTTCCCAATGCCATATTTTGATAAAGAGGGAAGTAATTCAGTCTCTAACTATTAAATATGATATTAGAAGTACATTTTCCATAAAAATCTTTTATTGTGTTAAGAAGATCCCTTCTATTTCTAGTTTTGTTTTTGATACTGTTTATCATGAATGTGTGTTGAATTTTTGGACCTTTGTACTGCTTCTCAAAGATATTCTACATCTTTCATCTTTCATCTTTTATCACTGTTAGTATTGCTTGCTAGCATGGTAGTGAAGTCAGGAGTAGTGGTGTTCTCTAAGCTTTTGATTAAGTCTCAGTCATTAGATCATCCAGTATGCTTATGTCTTGGGGGTCTTCATTAGTCTCTCTGTACCTCACCAGGGATAGTTTTCCCCATCCTCTACTATCTTTCTTGGATATTATGATACAAGACTATTTATTTAGAGTTCTTTCCCATATTGCATACACCTTTTTTATTTATAGATGACATAGGAAAGCTGGAGTGAGGCTGGGGCAAGTAAACTTTCCTTTTATGTATTGCTCTCTGGTAAAGACTTTCCTCCAGTCTATAGAGTCTTGTAGCTTCTACCCCAGTATTTCATATCTTATATCTACCTCCCTGGAATCACCTTCTCTCCAGATTTCAGAGTACTTGGTTTACTCTGCAGCCTCAGTTCTCTGATGGGTTTAGGAAAACTCAGTGATTTCCTGTATGTCTAAGTTTTTTTTTTTCATTTAAGGGAAAAAATGATGACTTCCAAGCTCTTTACATGTCAGAGTTGAAACCAATAGTTGACTTTTATGACCTTGATAGAGTTGTGTAAAAGCAGAATTCAACTGTATGACATTATTAGGAAGTCTTCTATGTGCTTTCACAAAGCCTTGATATCAGACGTGTATTTTACCTCATGAAATGAGGTAAATAATCAGGAAATGATCAGGAATTCTCAACTTTATTATGTGATTCTCTCCCTGAATGCAAGCTGTTTTCCTTTCATTCCTGCAGACTTCGGGTTCCCTTTATAATATATCTCTTTGCTCCTCCAGATATCAGAAATCCTTAACCAGAGATGTTAGGTTTTAATATGGCAGTGGGGTAATAGAAGTGTTATCTCAGGGTTCAAAATGACAAGTGATGATAGACTGTATTTCTAACAAGCTTTATCTTTCTAGGCATTAGCACACAGTATATTCTTAGGAAGGGCATCTAAATATCTGGCGGCTCCTAGCTACCAAGAGCACAGGAATTCATTCCACCAGGTACACACTCCTTACATGCTTCTCCAGCCTAGGAATGCAACTAGAACAATTTATCTCTACATGAACACTATATTAAACTTTCAGGAAATTTGGTAGCTCAGGCCTGGATTCATTTTGGCACCTAAGTCATATAAATACTACTCATACAAACAGTAAAGGAAAATGGCTTATCTATTTTTTGAGAATTATTTGAGCATATCCAACAGTTTTTTTTTCAACACACTAAGGTAGCCATCTCTGAAACTACTATCCATTTGAACAAGGCCTTATCTCAATGACTTCCAGAAAAACTGCCCTTAGGTGTATCCTTTTTATGGGACTCAAAACCTATTAAGAAGTGAACATCATATTAGAAAGGAGTGATGGTTTCTTCTGTATTTCCAAAGACATGGAAGAAGTGTAAAATCTGATCCTAGGGTCAGCTGGCACCTGTAGCCTTGGCCAGCTGCAGGAATCTGGTTCATTTACCCTTACCCCATTCATTTCCATGGATGAACTTCCAGGGGGTTTCTGTTTGCAATCCATAAACATGCATAATATGTATAAACTGCTAATTAGCTAATGGGATAAAGAGGTAAATTAATGTTCCCAAATTACTTTGCACATTTATGGGTGTTAGTATCCAAAAAACAGACAGCTTCTCACACTAACTCTTGATGAGGCTATTTACCCAAATCAAAGAAGTCCAGAATGGTAAACACAGCACGGACAGAACCACAAAAGAACAATCTCCAGAGGCAATGCTATATATTTGAAGACCACTTGCAGAGAAACCACAGTCACACCCAAGCATGTGAGCGCCAGAACACATATGATGAGAGGGAGAATGGCACCTGGGTTCATAACACTCACTGTGAGATTGTACAAACTGCCTGTGGATCCATATCTCTAGCTGAATGGCCTTCAGAAATGTACTACATCCCAATAAGCTTCAGCTTCATTTATAAAATGGGAACAAATAGTTGAGCCTTCTTCCAAGGTTTTTGAGAAAAATTGAATGTGATAATCTATGAAAAATGTTTACCATTTATTGCCATGTAATACATATGCAATACTGCTATGTAAAACATGTGCAATAAAAATTTCTGAGAAAATGAGTTTGAGAGTTTGGAATATTTGTGAATTATTTGATATGTATAAGTTATCAATATTTTCCTTGATTTTCTACCATCTTCATATTTTCCGAGCCACAGTTCTCTAGCAGTGGGAATCTCCCCAGCTATCTACCTGTCAATGATAACAGGATAGCCCACAGCTACAGCAGCTCCCGCTATCACATCCTGCAATAGCTAGAATAGAGAATGTGCCTTAAGGTGGGGGGTTAGACTCAGTAACTCAGTGCTAGAACTCTGAGTGTGCTCTTGAAGACCATGACAGAAAGCATGAGTACATAGCTCTATAGTAGGAAATCCAATGGCTGTTGACATCCTCTTCTACAAAATATTATCAGTACAAGATGAAGTTGTTTAAGTTGTAACTGAGCATGTCTGGTTCACTTCCAGGTTAGGTGCCCCACCAAGTGGAGGTACAAAAAAACGTTGTATGTGAATGCTTACACCTGTTTTAACCACTAATCATCTGAGGCCTGCAGACCAGATAGAGAAACAAAAGCTGTAAGTTAATAGTGATTCAAAAGCGAATAGAGGTTTATCATAATTTAAGTTTACTGATCCTCCAAAGCATCCACCTGGCTTTGAAACTCTACCAAAAATAGTATTGTCAAAGAAATATGACTGATGCATGAAATCTGGAGTCTGGAGTCTATGGCTACTTGGAGAGAACATGTAACTTGTTGCCCAAATCTTACTGTGAAGATACTTGGGATCAGTTCAGATGCTTGGGGCTGTAGGTAAAAGAAACTCTAACTAAAAGTGGTTTTATTTTTTTTTAAATGCCCTTCATGTATCTGTTAATACAGTGGCTCAACCATATCACCGAAATCATGGGTGTTTTATGTTATGCTCAGAATTCAAGGACCCCAAAAACCACCAGGGAGCCGAGTCCAATGCAAGAACAAAGAGCTTTTATTCGAGCTAGCTCAAGCTCAATCTCCTACCCTCACCGACGCAGCGGTGGGTCGAGAGAGAGAGAGAGAGAGAGAGAGAGAGAGAGAGAGAGAGAGAGAGAGAGAGAGCACGTTCCAAAAACACAATAGTTTTAAAGGGGTCTAGGGGCAGTGGGAGGGGTGATGGTCGTGACCCTAGCCGATTGACTGAGGAAGGGTCAAGGGTCCTGTTCCATAGGTCATGCTTCTGCGCAGGCGCTGGGGACTCAAGGTGGAGGACACCGAAACACAATGGAGTCAGTCCCAGTTTGCCCTTAAGCAAAATGGAATCAGTCCCGATTTGCCCTTACATTTTATATCTTTGCAACCTATGCTTCTTAGTATGTTGTTGATGTTTCTTTAATGATTATATAATAACTAGAATAGTTCCAGGAAGAAGTCCATGCAGATATTATAGATTCTAGTGCCAAAGGGAGCTATTTTCTAATCTCCTTTTTAAAAAAATCTCTTATTTTGGAGGAAAATATTTCTGAAGACCTCTGACCAGACTTTGTCTCATGTCCCTCAAAGGAGAGTGATATTTGAATTAATATTATTGGTTCAAACTAATCCTGGGTTGGGAAAATGAATCACCTTACATAACTTCATGGTAGAATGAACATCCTAACAAACCAAATGTCTGCCAGCAGGGAAAAGATTGCATCAGGAGGAGATGGTAGGAATGATAAATAGAGCCCTCTACACACTTGATTTATAAATTTCTTACTAGTGTGACATAGGAAAGAATGGAGCTGGAGTCTGACTGGTTTTACCTAAATTGTTTAAAAAAAATGGTGTCCCAATATAAAACTTACCAGAGTATGTGCCTGTTACTTTATAAATAAAGTATGGCATTGGCTTTCCCAATACCTGCATGGAATATTTTTTAACATTTGATGTGTCCTATGTTAATAATCACAATATGTTTTAATTATTAATTAGTAAAGAGAGGTAGGATAATGTGACTACAAAAATGAAAGTATAAGTGACTACAGTAGCTGTCATTGTCTGTTTTAGGTAGACAGATGTGGGCACATATTACGCTCAATGGAAAAGGTATTACGCTCAATGGAAAAAATATCAAGGTGATTGGAGCTTTGTTGAGATGCTTTGACTCTCTATATTTTTATATCTGCCACCTCATCTCAGCCTATTCAATCCTGACCTTCACTCTGTTCCAGGAACACTTAAATTTATTCTGTTACCAATCTATGAATGTTTCCTCCTTATGACCTTGGCTCTAGCTAATTCCTCTACTTAGAATGTTATTCTGGGGCTCTTGAGTGGCTCAGTTGGTTAAGCTTCCAACTTAGGCTCAGGTCATGATCTTGTGGTTCATGAGTTCGAGCCCCACATGGGGCTCTGTGCTGACAGCTCAGAGCCTGGAGCCTACTTCTGAT
This sequence comes from Paguma larvata, assembly GCA_030068075.1. Lineage (NCBI taxonomy): Eukaryota > Metazoa > Chordata > Mammalia > Carnivora > Viverridae > Paguma > Paguma larvata. The sequence goes on along the minus strand of CM057827.1, from coordinate 119,569,041 downwards.
TCTGTGTCTTCCCCTCTCTCTGTTCCTCCCCTGCTCTCTCTCTCTCTCTCTCTCTCTCTCTCTCTCTCTCTCTCTCTCTCAAAAATAAATAAAGATTAAAAGTAATTTAGAATGTTATTCTCCCAGACTTTTATCTGGCCTGGCTCCATTCTGTCTTTAAAATATCATCCTAGGGGCACCTGAGTGGCTCAGTTGGTGGAGCATCTGACCCTTGATTTCAGCTCAGGTCATGATCTCAGGATCATGGGATCTAGCCCTGTGTTAGGCTCCATGCTGCTTAAGATTCTCTGTCTCTCCCTCTGTCCCTCTCACCCACTTGCATGCTCTTTCTCTAAAATAAAATAAAAGAGAGGAAGAAAGAAAGAAAGAAAGAAAGAAAGAAAGAAAGAAAGAAAGAAAGAAAGAAAGAAAGAAAGAAAGAAAGAAAGAAACAGAAGGAAAGAAAGAAAGAAAGAAAGAAAGAAAGAAAGAAAGGAGGGAGGGAGGGAGGGAGGGAGGGAGGAAAGAAAGAAAGAAAGAAAGAAAGAAAGAAAGAAAGAAAGAAAGAAAGAAAAAAAGAAAGAAAGAAAGAAAGAAAGAAAGAAGGAAAATATCCTAAATATTAACTGCTCACAGAACCCTTCTCTAACTACAATATTTATAGAGAGACCCTGTTCCTCTTTATAATTCACCTTGTTTTAGTTTCAACACAGTACTATCACTATTGACACTTCCAAAGATGTTCATTATACATCTCTCTTCACTGTAATGTAAGCTTTATGATAAAAGGAACATTATTTGTCTCTTCACTTTTTTGTTGCAATTGCCTAGAACAGTGTACCACTAATCTCCCCTCCCTAATATTAAGGTGTCAACCCATGAATCAGAATCAAATCATTCTTGAATTACAGTTCATCTGAACATAAGCTTTGCTTAATCACCATTGCCTTTTGTATATGTCTGTAAACTTATTGGTTAATATAGAAATGAATTAACTGAAATCTTGATATTCCTCTGGCCAAACGGTTTGCAGAAACATACAGGTGGGTAATAGAATTATGAGTGAGTTGCAAATGTATGCTATTAGGCTAATTATTGCAGAGAAACATCAAAAATATATGGTAGCTGTTCTTTTCGGCTTTTGAGTCACAGGAAGTGTAGGTACAACTGTCTTCAGTTGTCCCCATACCGGTTCATCTGACAACATCTGCCTCCACCATGCTGCTTATGTTCAACCCCAATGAGATCAAAGTTGTATAACTTGTTCTTCACCAGTGGAGAAATTAGTGCTATATCTTCCCTGGCCCCAAAGATCAACCCCATCCAAGGCTCTGTATCCAAAAAAGTTTGGTGATGACATCACACCAGTGATTGGAAGGGTCTGGGGATTACAGTGAAACTGACCATTCAGAACAGACAGGCCCAGACTGAAGTGGTACCCTCTGCTTCTGCCCTGATTATCAAACCCCTCCAGGAACTACCAAGGGACAAAAAGAAGCAGAAAAACATTAAGCATGGTATAAATATCACTTTTGATGAGATTGTCAATATTTCCTGGTAGATATGGCACTGATCTTTAGCCAGAGAACTCTTTGGAACCATTAAAGTGATTCAGGGGACTATCCAATCTGTGGGCTGCAATGCTGATGGCCGCCACCCTCATGACGTGATAGATGACATCAATAGTGTTACAATGAAATGTCCAGCTAGTTGACAACTACAAAGGAAAATATTTCAATAAAGGATCCTTTGACTATATATACATATATATATACATATGTTATACAAATATACATATGCATATGTTATATTTGACTATATATACATATATACATATACATATGTTATATTTGACTACATATATATGTTATATTTGACTATATATATACACATATGTTATATGTATTTATATAACAGCCAGTGTAATAATAGTGGCTGAACCCCAGGATATCTATGGAACTCATTGCCTTTAAGACCACTACATTTGAGAACTGCTTCATCTTCAATTGTATCCTTAATAGTTTCATATTTTCTGGGTAAGTCTCCTGAAATATTTGTTTTTATTTATAGAACTTTCTAAGGGAGTGAAAATCAGTCACACACTGGGTGAAAGAGAGGAATAGCTCAAGGTCAAACTCCTTGTATTCTGGCACCAGAAAGCAGAGATAGGAAAGTCTGTGACGTACTAGAATTTCAGACATCAGTTATAGGCTGGAGCCCAGTCAGGACTCTGCACTTCACCAAGAGGAAGGAGTTGTTGTTGAACGTGGGTTCTCCTAAAGAAGAAACAATGATACCCATTTTTGGATCATCTTAAGGGATAGGCTGAAAAGTTCCTTTTGGAAGTTCCACCAAATGTTATACTTACGTACAGCAGAATTCCCTCAGTCTTGAAGCAAAACTGTATTAGAAACAAATTCCTTGAAAAACGAGTGGTTTCACCAGACAATTCTACCAAATATTTTTTAAAAAACATAATGAAAACAAAGTGTACACAATCACTTCCAGAAAGCAGAAGTGGAAGGAACATTTTATGAAATTGGTAATATTTGAATCCAAAATAAGACATAGTACCCACCCTCCAAAAAATCAAACAAAAGAATGGAGAAATACATATCAACATTCTTCATGAATACAGGTGTAAAAAATCTAACATTAGTAAATAGAATTCATTATATATAATGAAAAAAGTGGTAACATTTCAGTGATGCAAGGCTGCTTCAATATTTAATAATAAGTTAATATTAACAGGCTAAAAAGGAAAAATGCATCGGGTAACATATAGGTGATATTATATTTTATAGTGAAAGGTTGAATATTCACCCCACAACATTGGAACAAGACAAGGATGTTTGTTCTCACGACTCCAATTCAACATATTACTTGAAGTCCAGCACAATAAGGTGATACAAGCAAATAAAATGCCTGAATATAGAAACGGAAGAAATACAACTCCCCCTATTTGCAGACGGCACAATGGTCTATGTAAAAAATCTTGTGGAATCTACACATTAACTCTTAGAACTAATACGTGAGTTCAGCAAGGTTGCAGGCTGACAAGATCGACATACAAAATTCAATTGTATTTCTACATACCAGCATTGAATACAGTCACTCAAAAAGAATGAAATTCTTAGGTATAAATCTAACAAACATATCTGGGACTTATACACTGAAGAATACAAAATGCTAATGAAAGACATCGAAGATAATCTAGATGGAGAGATACACTGTGTTTATGGGTTGGAAGACTCAACATAGTAAAAATGTTGATTCTACCCAATTTGATATACAGGTTTAATTAAATTCATACAAAAATCCCAGCAAGGTTTGTTAAGATATAGACAAGGCTATTTTTAAACTGATATGGAAAGTCAAAGGATATCAAGTAGATACAAATAATTTTGGAAGAAAAGAAAAATGTGAGAAAATCACTGTAACTTGATTTCAAGATATTATATAGCTAGTCAATATGGTGTAGTCTCAGTGGTAGGATAGACACATATAAATCAGCAGAGTAGAGAACTCACAGGCACCCCCACATACAGAGCCAACTCAGTTTTGACAAAGGTGCAAAAGCAATTTAATGTTGAAAGTATCGTCTTTTCAACAAATATTGCTGGAACAATTACATATGCACAAGAAAAAATGAGAACCTCAGCCTAAACTTAACACTTTATACAAAATAATCTCACAATGTATCACGGAAGTAAATATAAAATGTAATGCTATTAAACTTTTAAAATAAAACACAGGAGAAAATCTTTGGGACCTAAGGTCTGATGAAGAGTACTTAGGTATAAAACCAGGGCATGATCCATAAAACGAAAACCATCAACAAACTGAGCGTTATCAAAGTTTAAAACTTTTGCTATGTAAAGACCTTGTTCTGCTATGAAAATGGACAGCCAAACTAGACTGGAAGAAAATACTTACAAACAAGATATCTAATAAAAGGCTCAAATCTAAATTACATTAGGAACTCTCAAAACTCAGTATTATAAAGCAAAAAGTTCATTTAGAAAATGGATGAAGGAGATGAACAAACATTTCCCTAAAAAAAAACTTATACAAATAATGAATAGATACATGGAAAGAAATTCAACTCCTCTCATCATTATGGAAATTCAAATTAACAGCACAATGAGATATTACTACACACCTATTAGGACAGCTAAATTTATGCTAAAAGTGCCTACACCAATTGTTGGTGAGAAGGCAGAGAAACTAGGTCTCTTGTACATTGCTGGTGGAATGTAAAATGGTATGACATTTCTGGAAAACAGTATGGTAGTTTCTTTCAAAGAGTAAACATGCATTTACATGCAACTCAGCAACTTCACCCATGGGCATTTATACAAAATTGTATCCATCAATGTTCATAGTAACTTTGTAGTAGCTGAAAACTAGAAACAACCAAAATGTCCTTTGTAAATAAACATTTTATCAGCATTAAAAAGAATGAACTCATGAGACATGCAACAGCTTGGATGGTTATAAATAACATTAGAGTGAGTGAAAAATGCGAGTCTCAAAGGTATGATTCAATTTATATAACGTTATCTAACTGACAAAATTATGGAGATAAAGAGCAGAGTAGTGATGACCAGGGTTTAGGGATGGTGGGGGATGCACGTGACTATAATGGGGTAACATGAGAAATATTGTGGTTAAGAAATAGATCTGTATGTTAATTGCAGTGATGTTTACAGAATCTATATTTATGATAAAGTACAACTGAACTATAGATACACATTGTGCTAGTGCCAATGTCCTTGATATTATACTACAACTACATAAGATATGAACATTGGTGGAAACCAGATAAAAGGTGCATTAGCCCTGTACAATCTTTGCTACTTCCTTGAATATATTATTTCAAAGCAGAATGTGTTTACGGATGTCTTGCAGAAGCCACAAAGCCATCACTCAAATTCCACAATTTTGAAGCTCCAACTGGTGAGCTCTACTTTAGGAGAAGATTATAAGCCATGATAGAGTACACTCCAGGAAATATATGAGGTCTAGGAAATGCATCTGTTGTTATTGCTGATTGATTGGACAACTCCAATCCGTCTGTTAACTATGGTTCTGAAGCTGAATGTACTTTGAACAAGTGACAGTATAGAAAGCCAGTCTCACTGGGAGATGGATTAGCAGCCTTCAGGGCAAAGGCATTTGTGCTGAGAAGGGCATCTCCTGGAGACCACTAGAATGATTTCTGCTGTGCCACTAAGCAAATAGGAGGAAGCTGGTAATGAAAGAAGCTCTCCAGGGGCTTCATCTCTTAAACAGAAAGGGGCAGGTATAACTTTAAAAATCTAAAAGGATTAGGGGATTGGACCTATGGGCTCCTGGTGTTACAAGTCTCTTCGTGGCATTCACAATTGAACCCTCTGGAAGATTTGGAAGAATTAAATTTCTTGCACTCAGGAAAATGTGACTTGGACTCTAAAGATGGATCCACTCTACACTTCATTTCCTTGGGATTTTCTCCAGAGAAGTCAGATCTATTATCTTAACCATTTATTTCCTGTGTCCATATGACTTTCTGAGTTAGGAACAAAAGTAAGCAGTAACGGTCTGTGATCTAAATGTCAAGGTCTTCTCATCCTTGCTGACACATCTGGGTTTTAAATACTGAATTCAAGGAGTTCCTAGAACCATCCAGCAGAGGGACCCCTGATCTCATTTGTAAATCCTGATTTAGCCTCGTCCACCTCTACCTGGCTGCTCCTTGACCCGTAGGATGAGAAAAGTGAGCTAAAGAGGGCTGCATCTAAATCCAAAGAATATTGGAAGCCATCGTATTCTTTAAACCAAGGGAACCATTATGATCTGGGCAAACAATGTAGTGATTTGTATGAGGGGCATTACTGAAGGTAGAGACTGTGCCAGTGGCAGCTGCTAAGTTCAGGCAAGCAACAATGGCCATAAGGATGGAGAGAAAGGAAAACACTGACTATACAAGATAGTAAAATTGGCATGGCAGGATGACTAATCATATGAGGGAGATGCACAGATTTTAGGCTCTGGCAATAGACACAAGAGTGTCAGGAATGATCCTATATTCTTTCAAATATTATGGCAGTAAATATGAAGGTGGCATGAGTTGTGGCTGGGATTGTAACTCTGAGGGTAAATTAACAAGTGGGCTAGATGTTCAGTGGAGGCCATAGGGACCCTGGAAAGTGCTCCATCTATCATAGCCACAGTTATTAATTCTTGTTTGCTGACATTGTTGATTTATGAATGGCTTTGACAAGCAACTGATCCTTGTTTTTATAGCTATCAGGAGGCATGGCTTAGAGTAAAGTCATTCCAAAATTCAAGTAATCATTTTTAAGTAAATATCTTAAGATATCAACTTGCTTATAATTTAATATCCTATACAAGAGCGCACTCAATTTGGTCATATACTTTAATCTGAAATTACTTTAATTGAGATTGGCTTATGGGTTTGTTGGGAGTCTACTAGCACCTACTTAAAATTTTTTCAACTACAGACTGTCATGCCACTGCTCCACAGCACATAATTTTGTGTTGGAACAAACTTAGAGTTGTTTCCTGAGGAAGCCTTTGATCTTTTCATCAGAAAATTCAATATACCACCTTAATGCTTGTATGGTTGTATGGGGAAAAAAAGACATGTCCATATCCTAAGTCTTCCTTACATAAGCAGTTCTTTTTGTGAGGAAGTCTTTTCCCTTCCTACAGATTGTTTCCATTCAATATATTCCCATATGAGGAATTTGTAGGTAAAATAGTATATGTAGTTTTAAACCTCTTGAGGATGCAGTTGGCTAAATTTATTTCTGGGGAAATTGTAGTAATTTGTACTTTCCTCAATAGTGTATAATGAAGGGTGCCAGTTTCATAACAACTTGATGTACACTGGGTGTTCCATGGGCTTTTATTTTATTCCATGCCAATTTAATGAATGAAAACTGGCATGCTGGATTAATATGTCTGTTTTTAAATATTAATGGAAGTGGAATATTTTTCTATGTTATTTGCCACGTGCATTTCTTTACTTTTTCTTTTCTTCTCTTCCATTTATTTATTTGTTTACTTATTTATTGTTATCTGATAACTTTTGCCCATTTTTTTAACAAAGGCTTTATTTTCCCCCCATTTTACCATGACCAGTTTTGTACTACATTTATCTACATTTTGGAACTTTCCAGTAAATGAATCTTAAATTTGTTTTTATTGCTGCTTACTCTGTATTTTCATGTATTCCCAGAGGCTTATTTTCTGCCTTCTGATTTTATAATTTCAGGAGTTCTTTAACTTTTCCATTGAATATTTAGGTAATTTCTTTATTTGTAGTTAAAAATTCAGTGTTATTATTATCTATATCTCATTACAATTTAAACCAACTCAGGTCTTAAGCTCTTGGCATTGGTTAAATAAGTTTATTTATTTTATATCAGATATTAGATAAATAAGATGGAGGATTGTGACTTTGCTTCACCAAAAGCAACTTACTTAAGCACCCCATGAGTAAATGATTTGGAGAAAACTATAGAAAAAATAGTAAATTAACTAAAAACAAATAACTAAATCCACGTGACACTTTACTCTACCAGAAAATCTTTTTTTAGGGATAGTTCTCAGCTGGGGCAGTGCTGTTGCCTTCAATGGGCATTTGCTGCTGTCCTCAAAATAAGTAAAGATTGATTTGGGGCAGAAACCTGATACTCACTGACCTAAGGAGTTTACAAGAAACTCCCTCTGAATTTCTGGAAAATCTAGCCACTTGGACAACTTGCCAAAGATCCCCTATAGCTAAGCAAGTCCTGTAGTGGGGCCAGTCATCCTAGGAAGCTCAGCTCTGTGTGTGCTGGGAAAGGACCCTCCATTTTTTAAGTTCATCTCATGTTATAGAGGCTCAGCTCCCTAAGTGCCAGTGGATTATACTTGAAGAAGAGATTTCACCTTGTCCTATGATATAAGAGAAAAGAAAGCATGTTTGGGCACAATTATGGGCAAAGATTATGAAGCATGTAGTAGCCACAACCCAGGTTATTTATGGTATGAAAGTAAGCACCGTAGCAGGGGCTACACTGCAGGAGCAACGGACAAAACCAGTAATATGCCACTAGGTGGCAGAAGAATTCCATTATCGCCATGTACCTTACATCTGGAACTTCATCTTTAACCAGAGAAGGGGGCTTTAAGATTAGATTCTTGATCATTATAGGAGAGTAGATGTGCCAGCAATGTAGATGATCCTGGTCCACATAAAAAGAGTAGAAATTTCAGGAAATTCCTTTTGTATACACCACTCGTGTGTCCATGTGTACCTTTCCACCTTTTGGGTGAATTCACTCTCCCCTTCCCTTCCCTCCCACATCAGGCTCTGCACCCACGGATTGACTACAATGATTTAGCAACCTCAGGCATTATCAGTTGACTTCCCTTGCATGTTAGGATTTATACCCCCACCCCAACCAGGAACTTCCCCTCAGACCTCCATGTCACTAGTTATGGATCTCCTTCCCACTCCACTGCCACCTGCAATCTGCAGGAAGATGATCTTCTTTTCCCACATAACCTTAAGGAAAACAGTCTGCTTCAAATTACAATTTAACTGACATGTGCCATTTAATTGATCTAATGGAGTCTTAGACACTCACGTACAAAATGGGAATAATGCCTACTTTAAAAGATTATCATGAGGATTAAATCAGATAAGGTATACAACCTTCCTGATTCAACCTCACCAACTTGTGAAGTTTTACTCTTCAATTAAGGAAATCTTACGTTTCATCTCACAACACAATCACTGCGTTATTGTGATAAATGTAGCAATGTCCTTGATAAAGTTTCATCACCGTGGTTACTATTATCACTGATGTTGGTCTTTGGCTCCCACCATCTAGAGTAGAAATTAGAATAAAGACAAACACTTGCATGTTATGCTGAAAGTATATTTATATATATAGATATAGATATTTATTTTTCTGCAGACAGCTTTTACTGATGAGTCATTTTAATGTTCAAAGAACAGCCTATTTCAATACTACATAATCTGTACCAGAATGAGATGGATAGCTTCTCAATTCATTTCACAAAGCCAGCACAACTCTGATACCAAAACATAACAATTATAACACAAAACAGAGAATCACAGATCTCACTTAAAAATACAGATGCCAAAATACCAAATAGAACAGTAGCCAATTGAAATCAACACCACATGAAAATGTACAAAGCTTTGGCAGATATCAAGTTGAACCAAATTGAAATCCAAACTTACACACATAGAACTGGAACATAAACACCAAAAACAAAACACCCCCCCCCCCACCCCACCCTGTTAGTGGCCTCTGGCCAGGAACCCAAAGGAATGAGATATCTGCGGACGAAACCACATTAGCGGGGAGGGGAACTGCTGGTGGGGTCACCGGCATTATCACCGGATTCAGGCTCATCCTCATCCAAATCTTCAGACTCACACTCTGCCAGCGCTTCGAAGTACTGGAAAGGCCAGCACCGTGGATCTTTCTTATGGAGCTTGGCCAAAAACCTCAAAACTAGCATCTTGCTGGTTTCGAGGAATGCTCGGGGGCCCCAGAGGAACTCATATTCTGCTGGCTCAGTATAGGGGATTCGCCTGTACTCTAGGTACTTCTGCCTTACAAACACTTCGGTGATGAGCTTCTTCGTATTTCCGAAGAGAGCATGTGTCTCTCGGACATCCAAGCCTAATCTGTACAGAAAATTAAAGATCATGTTCTCCCTGACACAATTGCCTTTCATAAAGATGAGACTCAGGACCACCATCAGAAGGCCTAACTTGGGCCTGTCTAAGTAGGGTGCCACTGGTTCACCCTTATGGTGCCCCAGCTTGTTGATAATAATGTAAGAGTGGTTTTCGGGATCAATTTCTTTCAATTGATAACCAAAGACACACTCTAGCTTATTGTTGGCACGGTTGATGATATCCAAGCACTCATCTTTATATTCACGAATGATAAATTTCACCATCTCTGAGCGCTTGATGGGTACCTTGGCTTGGTCCTTGACCAAGAGAAACTGCACCAATGCATTTGCTCTCTCATCCAAGGGAGACAATGGCTGAGTCTCCAACCTGGGGTCATTCTGGGTGACACCAAATCCCTGAGAGAGACTGGTGAACTCAGAGATAATCAAGGGCTGAGGGCTACCTGGGCTTTCCCAGAGACCCAGGGCCCTCGAAGTGCTTGGGCCCTCCCAGGCACTCAGAGCCCAAGTTGTGCTGGGGCCTTCCCAGCCACTCAGGATCCTGGAGGTACTAGGGCCCTCCCAGCCACTCAGGCCACGGGAGGTACTTGGGCCCTCCCAGTCACCCAGGACCTGGATAGGGTTTTCAACCTCCCAGTCATTCAAGTTCAGATTTTCCCAGGGTCTCGGTGCCTGCCAGTCACGCAGGGCCAGCATTTGACCACTGCTGTCCTCTTCAGTGTTCAGATGCTTCTTCTTCCGGGTGGCTTTGCCAGAGCGACGTGGAGGCTCAGCAGGGGTCTTCGAGGCCTCTTGAGTGGTGGCCATTGCCTTGGGGCCAGCTGCCGTAGCCATCAGGATGGTAGGCACTGCCTGGGATGCTTTCGAAGCATTCATATTGGGCTGTGGAACCCATGGAACTGCAGGCAGGGCCTCCACGCAGGCAAATGGATCCTGCAGAGCAAGTGGCAGTGACTTCGGGGTCTCGGAGGGGGCAGATGGGCCCTGAAAGGCATTAGAAGAGGCAGGCTGGAACCGGGAGGTAGTTGGAAAGACTCTTGAAGTGGCAGTGAAGGTCTCCGATGTGGCAGGCAAGTTTTTCCAGGCAGTCGGCAGGTGTGCTCGGGCAGCTGACACTGCCTTCGGAGCACAAAAAGTGGCAGCGAAGATCATGCGATCCTTCGAAGGGGCCCTGCGTTCCTTCGACGAGGTCCTACGTTCCTTCGAAGAGGTCCTGCGTTCTATTGAAGAGGCCCTGGATTCTCCCGATGGAGTCATCAGTGATTTAGCGGAGCCCATGGGAAAATTTGCTGCCGCTATGGGAGCTCCGGGCTGGCCCTGCAAGGCTGTAGGGGGGCCTTGCCAGGAGGGCTGGAGTTGCAAGGTGGGCAGCTCTGCTTGCGGGCCCGAGGGCTGGGCCTGCTGGGTGGGTAGCTGGATTTGGAGGGCCTTTTGGGAGGCCGGGACCCCCTGAAAGGGCTGCTCCAGCTGAACCACTGGTGGGCCCTGCCTCTGGGCCTCCTGGGTGGGCACAGGCTGCCAGAACTGCCCAGGGGCCTTAGGAGCCTGCCAGGCCAGAGCCTGGGCTTGCTGCACTTCCTGGAACTCCATCGATGTTGGCAGCTCGTGTGGCACCGGGGGTTGGCCTTTGGGGGCCTGCCAGATGATGGGCGGGCAGTGTACAGCCTGCGGTGCTGACAGAGGGGCAGACAGCACAGCCTGGGGCACTTGCGGGCCAGCAGGAGGTGCTGTGGGCACCTGCGTTGCTTGTGGTGCAGTGGACACCTGTGGCGCCGCCCGCACCTGTGGCGCTGCCCGCACCTGTGGGGAGGGCAGCCTAGCCTGCGGGGCCTGCCGCAGCGGCGGCGGGGGCGGCAGGGCCTGCCAGAGCGGTGGTGGGGTGGCCAGGACCTGTGGGGCAGGCCGAATGGGCGGTGGCGCCTGGCGTATCAGCGGTGGTGCCTGGCGGATAGGAGGTGGGGCCTGGCGCACTGGTGGGGGGCCCGGCCGGATGGGTGGTGGGCCCGGCCGGATGGGCGGTGGGCCCTGGCGCACAGGTGGTGCCTGCCAGGCAATGGTCGGAGCCTGCCAGGTGACCTGCGTGGCCTGCCAAGCCAGAGGCGTGGCTTGCCAGCCTTGTGGCGGGGCCTGCCATCCCGGCGAGGTGGCCTGCCAGCCCGGGGGTGTGGCCAGCTGCGCCGGCGGGGCCTGCGGGCCCTGGGGAACCTGCGGAGGAGCCCTTATAACCTGAGACTGGATTTGCAGAATCAGAGGCTGACCCTGTGGGGCCCAGGACGCCAGAGGCTGCTGCGCAGGTGGGGCCGCCGGCTGCGCCATCGGGGCTCCTGTAGCTGCAGGCTGGGTGATCGTAGCTCTCGAACCTGAAGGATGAATCATCAGGACTCCGGGACCAGGAGGCTTGGCCATCGGGGCTCCTGGAGGTGGAGGCTGGGCCATCAAGGCTGCTGGAGGCGGAGGCTGAGCCATCGGGGCTCCCGGAGCAGGAGGCTGGACCATCAGGACTCCCGGAGTCAGAGGCTGGGCCACCAGGACTCCCGGAGTCGGAGGCTGGGCCATCGGGGTCCCCGGAGGGGGAGGATGGGCCATTGGTGTCCCCGGAGGGGGAGGGTGAGCCATCGGTGTCCCCGGAGGGGGAGGATGCGCCATCGGTGTCCCCGGAGGGGGAGGATGCACCATCGGTGTCCCCGGAGGGGGAGGATGGGCCATCGGGGTCCCCGGAGGGGGAGGATGGGCCATCGGGGTCCCCGGAGGAGCAGGATGGGCCATCGGGGTCCCCGGAGGAGCAGGATGGGCCATCGGGGCTCCGGGAGCTGAAGGATGCATCATCAGGACTCCCGGGGTCGGAGGCTGGGCCAACGGGGTTCCCGGAGGGGGAGGATGGATCATCAGGACTCCGGGAGTCGGAGCCTTGCCCATCGGGCCCCCCAGAGGGGGAGCCTGGACCATCGGGGCCCCCAGGGCAGGAGGTTGGGCCATCGGAGCCACTGGGGTAGGCGGCTGGCCCTGTGGGGCCTCCCAAGCAGGCTGAGGTGCCTGCCAAGCGGCCAGTGAAGCCTGCAAATCAATCGGAGGTGGATCCCAAGGGACTGGCGGAGCCCGAGAGGAGGCGGGCGGGGCCCGCATCAGAACCGTAGGGCGGCTATAGACCGGAGGCTTAGGGGCCTCGGCCGGGGGACTCGAATCACCCAAATTCTTACTTAGCTGCGACATGTCCCTTTGCTCTGACAGCTGGTGGGCCTTTTCCTCCGACAGCAGCTGGGCCTTTTCCTCCAGAGAGAAGAGAATGCCTACGTGGCTGATCAGAGGATCCCTCCCTGCTGACTGGTGAATAGGAAGTAAGTGCCCTTAGCTCTGCAGCTTTCCGCAGTAAGGAGGAGGGGGGAAGGGGGCTCAATCCCGCCCCTTCCCCGCCCCCGACCACCACAAGTGGATAGTGCATAGGGGCGTCTACCAGAAATCCTGGCTGACACAAGATCCTTCTCACTCTGTCCAGTCCCCAAATGCAGCCTGGACAGACTTACCATGGATGAGTTTTCACAGAGAAGTGACAGAAACAGATCTATGTTTTAGAAATCACTGTACTGCAGTATAGGGTAGGAAGAGACCACTGGTAACATGGAAGGCATCCATGAGGGGGGAGATGGTGTGGTCTGAGCTCAGATACAGCAAAATCAGAGCCGGAGGATTAAAAAAAAAAAAAAAGTGCATACATGTACAGGAGAGATTCAGAAGTCATAGTAGGCAGCTACTATAATTTAATAAAAAGAGATATAGAAGGCATATAAGTCTATCTTGGGAAAGAGGGAAAATGCTGGTATAATTGATTCTCTTAGGGACACAGTGGGAGGCACATAGGAAGAGAGATTTATGAGTATTGATTGGGACATGGGCATTTGCAGTACTGTGGAACTGCCAAGAAGAGATGCTCTGTGGACATTCTTGTATGATGGCTTGGGAGTCCAAAGAAAAATGAACTGGGCATTAAGGTCCTCCTTGACTGTGGGAGTGAAGGTGTTTGCAGGAAAAGCATTTAGAATGAAACTCCCGAGATGTGACTTGAAGAATACAGGCAGTTTTAGACACAGGCAGAGAAAAGAGATGGCAAAGACTACAGAAAGAAGGAAAGAAATCATGGAAATTCAGGTGCTTGAGACATCAATGGAAGACAACATTTTCAGTACCAGGAAAATTTCCTGTGGAATGGCTGGGACAAGAGAACCAGGTGGGTTTCTTGGTGCAGTCCATCGGTTACAGAGCAGGAAAGAAACTAAAAACGAAAGCCAAAAAATGCACTAGAAAGTAGTAAAATGAGTGAATAAATAGATCTAAGGTTAATATGTAGGAAAAACAGATGAAGAATACAATATGAAATTTTAGGGATATCTACTCATGAGTGAAATCGTTTAAAATTATTTATGTATACACACACACACACACACACACACACACACACACATATATACATACAGATAAAGCAGAAGGCATCAAAATTATTTGGTAACCCTATACTACTTTACGTTGAAAGGAAGTGATAGTCTCACTTCTAGTTGGGTAGTTTTATGGGAATACACAAAATAATAAATAGTAAGGATGTTTAGCTTAGAAGAGACTGCTTTCACCTAGGGCAAGAGTCCAGAGTGACAAAAAACATGAATGATACCACAAGGGGGCAGAAGAGAATGATGAAGGCTATACCCTACACTTTCTGAGGTACCCTTGGCCAATGTCCCTCAAATTTGGTAATTTATGAATCCCAATCAAGACATAAACATACTCTCAAAGTTATCATTGCCTTAAATAGTGAAGGAATAATTTAAGAGTGAAGTTTCAGCATTTTCTTTTCTGGTAATTGAAAGGATGAGGAATCAGTTATTATCCCCAGAATATCTTCCTTTTCGTAGACACACAGCTCTTTCATGGTGCCTAATATGTCACCCCATGTATACCCACAAAGGTGCTTCTATAGAGTGGATACCATCATACTTTATGGCTTCCAGGTCCCTCTTGTGCATTAATAGTCCATACGAGACTTCTCATTTTAGAACCACTTTAAAGGAACCAACTGTACATATAACCTTGGTGTTCCCCTATCACCGATTCTGCCACATGACAATTATTGGCTATGAATGACTTTGGGATATTGAGTTCATGTTTCAGCCTATGACATTTATAGCCTCAATAAAGCATAGTCGCCCCTCCTCTAATTAAAATGTATAAATTTCTGAGAGATTAGTTCTTTTACTAACCATTTCTTTTTCAGGATTATGGTATATTTAACCTTCAGTCCACCGTGCTATGGGCCATCCTACACAATAAATGGCTGTAGCAGAGTCCAGTTGTCCTCACTGATGTTGGAGTTCAATGAATAGCATTGTCACTCAATATCAATTCCCACTAAATTCATTATGTAAAAGGGGGTCCAATTTATGCCCAAAGGAAATACAGAAACAAAAAAAGAGGTAGCAGGAATTAAAAACAAAACAAAACAAAACTTATGTCATTAGAAATGAAAAGTAGTCAAGTTGTACATTAGCACAAATATGATTACTTGTAACATTTTTTTAACTGATAGAGAAAAATGTGACTATAAGTATCTAGTGATTTTCATAGGGCCAGTAATGGCAGATGAAATGAGTTTATTCTTCCCTGGAAAATCTGTCTATTTTGGACAATCAGTGTCCAAAATGCTCAGTGCTCTCAGATCCAGGCCATTTGACAGCCTAACTACTCACAAATTACTTACTCCCAACATCAAATACACCTGAGAAACCAAGTAACACATAACTCTTGTGAAGACTGATTGCTTTAGTAACTGCAAAGCCCAACACTGTCTTGAGTACAGTGGAGATTTTGGACTACAAGCTTTAAAAAGTCTCCTAAAACATCCCATCTCATTACGGGATCTCTGAGCATCCTGAAGCCCAACCACCGTTCTGTGTGTATGTTCTTCCCCTTTTATGCCTCTGAACCAAGTCTTATCAAAATTTACTTTCCTAGCTTCTCCATGAAACAGCTTAAAAACCCAAAGTGAGGGGTGCCTGGGTGGATCAGTCGGTTATGTGTCTGACTTTAACTCAAGTCATGACATTGTGGTTCCTAAGTACAAGCCTCACATCGGGCTCTCTGTTCTCAGCACAAAGCCTGCTTCAGATCCTTTGCACGCCCCCTCCCCCCTTTCTCTCACTCAAAAATAAATGAAAATATTTTTTAAAAATCCAAAGTGCTTAGAAAGCAAAAGGCAAATATATACAAAACATCCCTGGAATGTAGGTGTCTCTCTTATAATTATAAAGGACTTTCCACATTTTCATAAGTATATGACAAAAGGATAACACAAGTAATTGAGAAAAAAAAAACTGGGGGAAGGAGAACTGAGGATAGACAAATAGAAGTAGGAAAATCATTGAGTCATATAAAAATTAAAATTTTCTATATTTCTTTATTATCTGGTTCACCACAAGAATGGAGCCTCCATGCAGACTAGAGCTTTGTTTTGTACATCCTGTTCATCCTGAGCTATCAGTAAATTTTGTTTAATAAAAACATGAGATTATCATAAGAAGTACGTATCCTTCACTCCTATACATCTTTCAGACTTAGTGTATATATTTAGAAGTGGGTAATATAATCTTTTATGATTTTCAAAAAGTTTAAAATAATTTATTTATGAAGTACCTTTTATTAAGGATTCACTAGGTGCCCAACACTGTGGTATGAGCAAAGCTGCAGAGAAAAATCTGTCACCACATCTTATAGATATTAACATGGTATATTTAATGCAATAAAGTGCTACTGTTTGCATTGTTTAAAACTCATATTGATCATAGATGCAAATGAATGAGTAGTCACTTATGCTTGAAGCATGGGGGGTGGAGAGTGTAATGATGGAAGTTTCAATGAAAAGAAAAAAACACAAACAAACCCAAAGTTGTGGGAGCTTAATGAGTATTCTCCAAATAGACCGAGTGCTGAAAGCGGGGGCGGGGGAAGCATAGGATATATCAGAAGTAAAAAGCATGAAAGAAGAATTGCACAGAGTTCATTAAAATTGGATAACTGCTATTTATTGAATGCTTTTTATGTGGTCAAATACTATTCTAATCTTTTCATCACAAAATCCACAAGTGTTTGGCCCCATTGTACACATCAAGAAATTGAGGCTCAGTATGGTAATTAACTTGTCACAGAGATGGCAATATATTACAGAATCTGGAATTAAAACCTGATCTATTTGTTGCCAGAAGCCAAGTTTCTTAGCCATTACACGGGTTATTAAGAATATATATTAAAATTTTAGGTACACGTAATGTAAAATGATATACATATAGCTACAGTATTCTATTTAGTAAGCTTTGTCATGGAGTAACCATTTCTCAAAAAAAAAAATAAAGAACAATTTTCTTTACCAAATAAATGTCCAATGTGTCCTTTCCTAGTCAATTCCTCTATGTCCAAAGACAACCACTTTCTGATTTCTCTCACCATATATCAGTTTTGCCTGTTCTCAAATTTCATGTAAATGGAATCAATATAGAATATACTATTTTTGTATGGAGATTCAACATTTTTTAAAAATATTTTAACAAGTTGTTGGATGCATCAGAAGTTTGCTATTTGTTTAATGCTAAATAAAATTCCATTTTACTTATACTACACCAGTTAATCTATTTATTTACCAATCACCTGTTGACATTTCAGATATTTGCAATTTTGAGCTAGTATGAAAAAAAAAGGTTGCTTTGAAAATTCTTTTAAAAATCTTTTTTTGTTCTGTTAGAGAGAGAGAGAGAGCGAGAGAGAGCACAAACAGGGGAGAGCATACACCCACAACTTTTCCTGCTATCAGTATCTTTGCATCTGAGTGGTATATTTGTTACAATCCATGAACCTACATTGACACACCATTATAATCCAAAGTCTATAGTTTACATTAGGGTTCCCTCTTGGAGTTGTACATTCTGTGTGCTTTGATAATGTGTGTGTGTGTGTGTGTGTGTGTGTGTGTGTGTGTGTGTGTGTGTAGTCGTTCATCCACCATCCACCATTATAACATCATCACAGAATAACTTCGCTACCCTAAAAATACTCTTGCAGTGCCTATTAAACCTCCCTGCTCCAAATTCCTGGCAAACACTGACTTTTTAATGTCACCATAGTTTTTCTTTCATCAGAATATCACTTACTTAAAGTATGTAAACCTTTCTGAGTGGCTTCTTTCACTTACTAATATGCATTTAATATTTCTCCATGTCTTTTCATGGCTTAATGGGTTATTTCATTGTTAGTTTTAACTAATATTCCATTGTCTGCATGTACAAGAGTTTATCTATTCACCTACTATCTTGCTTGCTTCCAAGTTTTGGCAAATATGGAAAAAGCTATTAAAAACATCCATACGTACATTACTCATTTTTAATGTGGTACGATATAGCACTGTATAGATTTTCCATGTTTTGTTTATCATTAACCCATTATAGGACATCTTGGTAACTTCCAAGTTTGGGAAACTGAATAAAAGCTATTATAAACATTTGTGTGATTAATTTGTGTGGACATAAGTTTTCAACTCATTTGGGTAAATACCAAGGAGATTAATTGTTGAAGTGTGTAAGAGTGCATGTAGTTTCATAAGAAACTGCCAGACCGACTTCCAAAGTGGCTGTACTTGGAGGCCATTTGTGTATCTTCTTTATGTATTTCACTTTGTTTCCCATTTCTTAAATTGGCTTCTCTCTTTATTGTGGATTTTAACAGAAATCACATTATTCATATTTTCTATATCCCCATTTGCCAGTTTGAGTGAATTCTGTTTCTAAGGATTTTTTTTTAAAATTTCATTTAAGTAGTCAAGTTTTAAGGTTAAAGTTGTCAATCTTCCTTTGTTAACAATATGTTAATTGTAAAAAAAAGTTTAAAGTTAGCAATTGCCTTTTACTAAAAGGAGAATAATAAAATATCCCTTTATTATTATTTCAGCATCTATATAATATACAGTATCGTCTTTCTTTCATTCTTGATTATGAGTGATTTGATTTTTTTCTCTCTTTTGTTTTATTTTGTCTTTTGTTACTTTTTCTAGGGGTTGCCAATTGTCTTATTCTTTTCAAAGAATAAGTGATTGATTTGTGTAATTTTCTCTATTGTTGGTCTGTTTTCTATGTCAGTGATTTCAGCTCTTATTTCTATTATATTTATTCTTCTTGCTTTAATTTTGATTTTTTTCTTTTACATTATTAATGTGCAAGTTTAAGTCTTTTATATTAAATATTTCCTCTTTTGTAAAATAGCCATTAAAGCTACACATTTCTCTTTCCATCTTATTGTAGAAGCATTTTACAAATTTTAGAAGGTTATGTTTTTATTATGATTCACTTTGAAATATTTTATAATTTTCTTTAAGATATCTTATGTGATTTATGGGTTATTTGGAAGTATGTCATTAATTTCCAAATATTTAGATATTTTATACATAATTTCATAACAATAATTGCTAATTTATCTCCAGTGTAGTCAAGAATAAGTGCAGTATTATTTCAGTTACTTTAAATATATTAAGATTTGAATGTAATATCCAATAAAGGGTCTATTTTGAAAAAAAAAAAGAAACTATATACTTGTAAAAATGTATTCTGCAATTCTTAGGTATAGCTCTCTAAGTGTCTCCAAGATCAGTTTGAGCATATGTTCACATATTTTGTATGCTTACTACTTTTTTAAAATCTGGTTATTCTATCAACTATTCGAAGAATCATATTGGAATTTTTAAAATATGGTCATAGATTTGTCTGTTTCTCCCCTTAGTTAGGCAATTTAATATAGTATGTTATAAGACCTTTGTTAGGTCACATGCATTATGTATGTGATTGTCTTTTTGTTTATGTTTTTGTTTTTTCCTTCAAGTTTTTATTTAAAATCAAGTTAGCTAAGATACAGTGTAATATTAGTTTCAGGTATAGAATCTGGTGCTTCATCACTTACATACAACACCCAGTGCTCAACACAACAGGTGCCCTCCTTAATGCCCATCACCCATTTAGCCCATCCCCCCATTCCCCTCCCCTCCAGCAACCCTCAGTTTGTTCTCTATAGTTAAGAAGCTGATAAAGAAGATGTGGTATATATATACAATGTAATGCTACGTGGCAATTAGAAAGAATGAAATCTGGCTATGTGTAGCAACATGGATGGAACTGGAGGGTATTATGCTAAGTGAAATAAGTCGGTCAGAGAAAGACAGATACCATATGTTTCCACGCATAGCTGGATTTTGAGAGACTTAGCAGAAAACCATGGGGGAGGGGGAGAGGGGAAAAGAAAAAAGACACAGAGAGGGAGGGAGACAAAACATAAGAGACTCTCAAAGACTAAGAACAAACTGAGGGTTGAGGGGGGTATGGGAGGAGGGAGAGTAGGTGATGGGCACAGAGGAGGGCACTTGTTGGAATGAACACTGGGTGTTGTATGGAAACCAATTTGACAATAAATTATTAAAAAAAATAAAAGCTGATCTTGTTGAGATAAAAAAATAAAAAAGGGAAAATAAACGTGCTCTAAATAAACTTGAAGGTAGACTTAAAAATAAAATACATGTAAATATTAATATAAAAAAAAGAAATTGTTTCCTGGTTTGCCTCTCTTTTTTTCTCTGTATGTTAATCTGTTTTGTCTATTAAATTCCACATATGAGTGAAATCATATAGTATTTGTCTTTCTCTGACTGACTTATTTCACTTAGCATAATACATTCTAGCTCCATCCATGTCATTGCAAATGGCAAGATTTCATTCTTTTTTATGGTTGAGTTATATATTCCTTGGTTATTAGTGATGTTGAGCACCGTTCCATGTAATGTTGGTCATTTGTATGTCTTCTTTGGAAAAATGTCCATTCACTACCTCAGGCCACTTTTTAAATTAAAATAATTATGATTTTTTTCTAGTAAGTTGTGTGAGGTTTTTTTTTTATAGTTTTCATATATTAACCGCTTATTAGATATATGACTTGCAAATATTTTCTCCCTCACATGGGTTGCCTTTTCAATTGTTGGTTGTTTCTTTTGCATTGTAGTTTGATATAGTCCTACTTGTTTACTTCTGCTTATGTTGCTTTTGCTTTTGCTGTCAAAACAAAACAAAGAAAACAACTTTGCTGACATCAATATCAAGGAGATTTTTCCATATTTTCTTCTAGGAATTTTATGGTTTCAGGTTTTATTTTTATTTCATATTTAATTTTTTAAATGTTTATTTATTTATTTTTTGAGATAAAGGAACAGAGCAGGGAAGGTTCAGAGAGAGAAGAGATGACACAGAATCTTAAGCAGGCTCCACACTCAGAGCCGAAGGCACCGAGCCTTATGTGGGGCTTGAACTTGTGAGAGACCATGACCCAAGCCAAAGTCGGATGCTTAACCAAGTGAGCCAGCCAGTTGCCCCAGTTTTCAGGGTTTGTTTGTTTGTTTGTTTGTTTTAATGTTTATTTTAGTTTTGAGAGAGACAGACAATGAGCGGGGGAGGTGCAGAGAGAAGGAAACAGAATCTGAAGCAGGCTCCAGGCTCCAAGCTGTCAGCACAGAGCCCGACACAGGGCTCTAACTCACGAACCGTGAGATCATGACCTGAGTCAAAGTTGGACACTTAACCAACTGAGCCAGCCAGGTGCCTCAGTTTTCAGGTTTTAAATGTCAAAGACTTTAATTCATTTTGAGTTGATTTTATACATAATATAATTTAATTTTTTTTGCATGTAATTGTCCAGTTTTCCAAACACCATTTATTGAAGAGACTATTCTTGCATCTCAGTTTCATTCTTGAGATGTATTTTTGCTAGATATGGAATTATGGATAACCCTTAAAGATGTTACCCCATTATCTTTTGGCAATAAGGCATCATTCTTGGTGTTCTTTTCCTGTATGTAATGTCCTTTTCCACTCAGTTACTTTTAAGAATTTATCTCTATCTATGGTTTCCATCAGTTTGATGATAGGCATACTGTGGATTTATTTTGTTTATCCTAATTGGGATTCACTGAGCTTATTGTGTTTGTAAGTTAATACATATCATTTTAACAAAATTCTCAGCCATTATCTCTTCAAATAATTCTGTCTCACTCTCTCTCTCTCCTTTAAGTCCCTGTCTTCTTTTTATTTTCTCTCCTTTAAACCCAATTGACAGCTTTTTATTCACTGAGGTTTTTCCTTACTCTTTAGCTCTGCTTCTGCATCTTCAAGCCTCAGGAGGTCTTTCTTATTCTTAATTTACCAGGCCACTATGATGTACTCAATGAAGATTTTATGTGCACCTTGGGAGGAATTGCTAGCACCTTTCTTTCTCTGCTTAAGCCTCCTTTAGACTGCTGTCTTGCACTCAGGGAAGGATCTGTGCATCTTCAGGGGATATGCTTTAGCCCTCCTCTCTCCATCAGCCTCTTCCTTCTCACTATCTTGCACTCAGGGAATGATTCATGAGTTTGTTTTGTCTCCCCTGCCTTGCTCTCAGCCATTGGTGTGCTATTCACATGTACTTACAAGTGAAAGACTTGAAGGGGAGATTTGGCAAGTGGATTTGTACTTCTTTTAGACTCTTCAGAACTTGATTTTGTCATACCAGACAAGGCGTAGTCAATAAAAATTTGTTAGTAGTTTGAGTAGTTTCTCTTTATAGCCATCCATGGGGACTTTCCTTCTATTTCTGCACCCCCAGAGACTAAAGCACCAATGGGACTCTTTGATCCTAGGGAGTTCTTGCCATTTCTGAAATTTAAGTCATGTAGGTTTGTCTGTATTTTTACCTTGCTAATGTGTTTTGTAATTTAGCCATATTGCTCTCATTACTAGGGTGAAAGTTTTTGCTTCCAACACAGAACTGGAAGTCCTTTCCAAATCTTGTAGCCAAAAAATCTCCACAATAATAGAAAATTTCTTGTTACATGATAAATCTGAAGATACTACTGTAATGGCCCTTCTTAAATATGATATTCTTTGAAATTTCATGATTTTTCTTTAAATTTTTATTCAAAATATCTACGACAGGATCAAAGAATAAAGGAGCCAGTGACTTGATCAAGAGTCATTAAGTTTCCATATTTATTTTCAAATGGCAGTCTGAATAACTTTACCACACTTCGCCATCAGCCCTGGAATTACCTATTTATGCCCTAAGTTGCGAAGCACTTAGCACAGCCCTGAATGGGAAGTGTGTGATAAATAGTACTGCCATTACTGCCAATACTAAGCGTATTCAGGGTTGCATCTATGAAGCAGAGAGGGAAAGGTGGAAAATGCAGTAAGATGAGCTAAAGGAACATTGTTGTCTCGTTAGAGATGAGGTGTGATGGTGGGACAATTGTATTTATAATTAATAAAAAGCAAAATAAAAGCAGAAATGCTGGGTCTAGGCATCTATCTTGAACAGTGTAGGGACTAAGCATTGAAGGATCTCCTGAACGACAGCCTAGATTTCCTCATGAACTAGGAGGACAAAGTGGGTTTGAGTAGAGTGAGTATTAATTGTAGTGTCTCCTAATTGGGGAGTGGAGGGGGAGTGGCCTATGAGCAAGCAGGTACATTTATTGACAGAAGACTGTGAATGTGCAGTAGCTTCAGTATCAGGTGGGCATATAAGGAAAGGAAATGTCCGAATCACTTGGGCTTGTGTATTTTTCATACAAAAGAGATAGTCAATCAAGTGGAGTGTCAAGGAGGAATGGTGCAGAGGAGGTACTTGACATTTAATCCTCTGGTTCTTTCCCACACCTAACCTTAGTTCTTTGCTCTTATTACTTCTCAGGCATTTGTAAAATATACATGACCCAAAGGCCTCTTCTTCACAATCCACCCTACATTGTATTACCAGGTGTATCTTTCAATTTAGAATTAACTTCGTGTGGAAAAGTCCTTTATGATTACTCTTTCCCATGTTCTTTTATTCTTTCAAGAGACTCTCCTAAAAATTAAATTCCCATTCAAGGAATTTCTAGAGGAGCATCCATCAGATGAGAAGGGAGAAATGGAATCAGTCACAAGGTGGCAGAAGAGTTCAGCCACACCCTTTACTGTCTTAAGAGACCTCAATTTCTTCTTTAATTTGTGGAGAGGGTTTTGGAATTTAGGTTCTATTTGATCTGCTGGGAATTCTGAGAATGAGGAATCAAGATTGACACCAGATTCACTGAATTCTCTCAGGCCAAACTCAGGTGAAGCCCCAGAAGAGGTGTCTGTAGAGACACATCTTCCAAATACACCTAAGGAAATCCACCCAATGAAAGGTGGAAACGAATGGACAGAACAATATTAGTTACACATTGGCTTCTGTCTGGATTGCCAACAATCCTTAAAACAAACAACAAACAAAAAGAGAGAAATATAAGGTAGTGGCTGCATAAAACAAATTTATGAGAGTCATGTGATCTGTGCAGTAGGACATGATCCTTGCCAGATCCTATCACATTTCATCTTCCTTGCCCAATTCTATCCAGGTAGACCTCCTTGTAGACCTTGGATTGAGTACCAAACCTGGACAATTACAGGTGTAATGTCCTCTGCTAAGAATGTTCTAATTTTTCAATAAATCCCTATGGCTCAGTCCTTCACTTCTTTCAGATCTCTGTCCAAGTGTCATATCCTCAGAGAGGTTTTCCCTGACAACTCCTTGTTGATCTTAATCTCTTATTTACTTTAAGACTTTTCACCTAAAATGTTCTTATGCAGTTTTATTTGCATTGTCTTTCTCTCCCACATTATACTAGATGGCCCATGAAGGCAGGAGGTTTGTTCATTTCTTTCACCACTGTAGCCCATATTTCCAGAACAAACACTGGGAAAACATGCGTGTTTAGTCAATATTTTATGAATTGTCAAATCAATAAATTGATGAAAGAACACATATTAAAAAGAAAATACATCAAAATGCTAGTGGCATTTTCCCACGTGTAATTGTATTCCGTATATTTTTTAGAATTGCTTTACACATTTTTCTATATTCTGTACAGATTCTAGGTCCAGATCACTTCAGGTTACAATCCCATTAAGATTATTAACTAGCTCTGGGATCAAAAGTATGAGTTAATACCTATGTATATCAGTTTCCTCATCTGTAAATGCTGGTAAAAATACATACTGTCAGCTCATTGTAAGAATTACATATTAAGTGAATTATAAGTATTAGCCATTATTGTTAACATCATCGTTAACGTTTTATCATATCATGTAGAATTCTATAATTTTACAGATATATGTCAAATGGCATTCTATAATTTATATAGAATAAATTTATATATATATTTATCACGTGGAATTCTATAATTTTACACACACACACACATATATATATATATATATATATATATATATATATATATATATATATTTGAGAGAGAGAGAGAGAGCATGACATGGGGAGAAGGACAGAGAGAGAGAGAGAATCTTAAGCAGGCTTCACAATGCAGGGCATGATCCCATGATCCTGGGATCATGACCTGACCTGAGACGGAATCAAAAGTAGAACACTCAACTGACTGGGCCACCCAGGTGCCTGAATTTTACAGTCTTCTAAAAGTGTCATCCTTTATCCTTTTATCTTTCCAGTCTGCCTTTTGTAAAATGTTTGTTTTAGTTTTCTCACATTACCAGTCACACTGGGTAGTCAGAAAGAAAGATACTACACTTTTTTTTTTTTAAAGTAATTCTAAATCACTACAGCTTTGTAATATAACTTGAAGTCCAGAATTGTGATGCCTCCAGCTTTGCTTGTCTCTTCAAGATTGCTTTGGATATTCAGTGTCTTTTGCAGTTCCATACAAATTTTAGGATTGTTTTACCTATCTCTGAAAGATTAAGTTAATACTTTGACAGGGATTGCATTGAATCTGTAGATTGCTTTGAGCAATATAGACATTTTAACAATATTGTTTTTCCAATCCATGAGCATGGAATGTCTTTCAATTTCTTTGTGTTCTCTTCAATTTCAAAATGGATTAAAGAACAAAATGTGAGACATGAAACCATTAAAATCCTAGAGGACGACAGACAGTAACCTTTTTGATATCAGCCATAGCAACTTCTTTTTAGATATGTCTCCTGAGGCAAGGAAAACAAAAGCAAAAATAAATATTTGGGGCTTCATCAAAATAAAAAGCTTCACAGCAAATGAAAACTAAAAGGTAACCTATGGAATGGGATAAGATGTTTGCAAATGATATTTCTGATTAAGGGTTAGTATCCAAAGTATATAAAACACTCCTAAAACTGAACCCTT
Organism: Paguma larvata; assembly: GCA_030068075.1. NCBI lineage: Eukaryota > Metazoa > Chordata > Mammalia > Carnivora > Viverridae > Paguma > Paguma larvata. Next base: position 119,543,076 of record CM057827.1, on the reverse strand, counting down.
TAAAAAAGAATAATCAATTAAACAATGAGCAGAGGACATGAATAGACATATGTTTTTCAAAGAACACATCCGATGGCCAACAGACACATTAAACATGCTCAACATCCCTGGTAATCAGGGAAATGCAAATTAAAACCACAATGAGATATCGGCTCACACATGTGAGAATGGCTAAAATCAACAACACAAGAAACAACGGATTTTCGTGAGAATGTGGAGAAAGGGGAACCCTCCTACAGTGTTGGTGAGAAAGCAAACTGGTGCAGTCACTCTGGAAAACAGTATGAAGATTCTGCAAAAAGTTAAAAATAGAACTATCCTATAATCTAGCATTTGCACTAATAGATATTTACCCAAAGAATACAACAATACTAATTCAAAGGAATACATGCATCCCAGTATTTATAATAACCTTATCTAAAGTAGTCAAAGTATGCATATGTGTGTGTATTTGTGTGTATGTGTATATATACATATTCTCCTTAGCCATAGAAAGGAATAAAAACTTGCCATTTGCAATGACATGGATGGAGCTAGAGAGAATTATGCTAAGTAAAATAATTCAATTAATAAAGAAAAATAACATATGATTTCACCCATATGTGGAATTTAAGAAACAAAACAAAGAAGTACAGAGGAAAAAGAGAAAGAGACAAACCAAGAAACAGGCACCTAACTATAGAGAACAAAGTGTTGGTTAACAGAAGGGAGGTAGGTGGGGAGATAGTTTAAACAGGTGACGTGGATTCAGGAGTTCACTTGTGATATGCACTGGACGTTTCTGAAAGTATTGAACACTAAATTGTACACATAAAGCTAATTTTGCACTGAATGTTAACTCACTGGAATTTAAATAAAAACCTAAAAAAGAAAAAATAACAATATTTTAAAAGTTGTATTTCTTGGGGCGCCTGGGTGGCTCAGTCGGTTGAGCGTCCGACTTCAGCTCAGGTCATGATCTCGCGGTCTGTGAGTTCGAGCCCCACGTCGGGCTCTGTGCTGACAGCTCAGAGCCTGGAGCCTGCTTCACATTCTGTGTCTCCCTCTCTCTCTGCCCCTCCCCCACTCATGTTCTGTCTCTCTCTGCCTCAAAAATAAATAAACATTAAAAAAAAGGAAAAAAAGAAAAAAAAGTTGTATTTTTATTAGCACTATTAACATTTATTTATTTTTGGAAATAATTTTAGAACCTCATAGAAGTTGTAAAAATGGTACACAGATTTACAATGTATCTGTTATCCATCTTCCCCCAGTAATACCAATTTATATAACCAAAGTATAATTAACAAAACTAGGAAATTAACATTGGTACAATACTATTAAATAAACTATAAACCTTATTGGATTTCACCAATTGGAAATGCATTCTTTTTTTAGGATGTGTATAGTTCTATGAAATTTATTACAGGCACAGATTTGTTTAATCATCAATACAGTCAGAACACAGAACAGTCCAACACCACGAGTAAATTCTCTCCTGCTACCCCTTCATAGTTATACTTTCTCACTAACCTTTGTGAACACTTATTTGTTTTCCATTGCTATAATTTTGCCATTTCTATAATGTTATAAAGCTGGACTAATATATTATGTAAACTTTCAGGTTGTTTTTACACTTAATATAATTCCCTTAAGATTCATCCAAGTTGCTATCTATAACAATACTTAGTTCTATTTTATTGCTGAGTAATATTCCACAGTGTACACATAATCACCATCTATCCATTTACTGGTTGAAGGACATGTGGGTGGTTTCCAGTTGTAAGCTATTGCAAAATAAAGCTGCTATAAACATTAGTGTACTCGGTTTTTATATATATACATAAAAATGAATATATATATATACATACATATATATATACATACATATATATATATATATATACATACATATATATATATATATGCATTTACATAAACACCCAGGAGTGGGAAATACAAATTTACAAAATGTTCGAAAGTGCCAATTGCTTCACACACTCTTTTGGATATTGACAGTAGAATTTTCTTTCAGCTATTTAATATGTGTGTGCCGGTATCTCATTGTGACTATAATTCACATTTTCCTAATGGTTAATGGTATTGAGAATATTTCCCTGCGCTAATTTGCCATCTATGTATCTAGTTTGGTTAAATGTCTGTTCCAATCTTTGACCATTGTCTAACTGGGTGGTTTGTTTTCATAAAATTCAGGTTTTTTAAATTTTTTTTGTACACCTGAATCTAATATTAAACTGAATGTTTACTGGAATTTAAATAAATTTATATATTCTGAACACACAAATCGTATTTTTGGGTATATGGTTCACAAATATTTTATTGCATTTTAGCTTGTTTTTTTCATTCTCTTAATGGTGACTTTCAAAGAACAATATTTTTTAATTTCTCTGAGGTCTAGATTATCCATTTCTTCTCTTGTGGGTTATGCCTTTGGTGTATTCACTTAACACTAGACCATGAAGTTTCCCCCTCCCATGTTTCTCCCCTCTCAAGTTTTAGAGATTTACATATTACATTGTGTTCTTTTATGAGAGTTACATATTATATTGTGTTCTTTTTGTGAGAAATAAAGTATATCATGAAAGCTACAGGTGTTGTAGAGAAATGTTATTGGAAAAGAAAACAGAAATAGAAAAGATTTATCCTACATTTTATAGGACAGAAATAATTACAGTATTGTTATTTTCAAATTAAATATTTTAATATCCTACATCATTTTGAATTTATACAACCCTAAAATTCTTATGCTTATGGATCTTAATGTTAACTAAAACATAGCCTATAGTATTTAAGTATGCAATCAAGAGTTAAAATAAATTGCTGTATCAGAGAACAGAATTAAAAATATTGCTATATTTCCTCACACATATTACTTACTGATTCAACTATCAATTGCTACTAATTGTCATTGTTAACTTGTCTTATTTTTATTTTTAATATAATTTATGTAACATAGAACTAAATTAATAAAATAATATACAATTCAAGAAAACTCTTGTTTTTCATGTTATATTAAAATAATAACACATGTGTGTAATTATTTATTATATATTGTAACACTATGCTGTATGATTTATTTTATCTGGTATGATTGTGTCTTTTCTAAAAGGATTGACTTTCTACAAGTTTGGCCCTCTAAGGTATAGACAAGCTGATCATAAAATTTATGTTGAGAAGCAATGGAACTAGAATAGCTAAAATGATTTTGTAAAAGATGAATACAGTTGAAGGAATTACTCTACTCACTGTTAAGACTTAGTATAGGGGCACCTGGGTGGTTCAGTCGGTTAAACATCCGACTTCAACTCAGGTCATGATCTCCAGTTTGTGGGTTTGAGCCCTGAGTCAGGCTCTGTGCAGACAGCTCAGACCTTGGGTCACAGGGTAGTTCTTATTTTCACTCTTGGTGGAATCTCCATGCTGTTCTCCAGAGTGACTGCACCAGTTTCCATTGCAACCAACAGTGTAAGAGGATTCCCCTTTCTCCACATCTTCATCGACATATGTTATTTCCTGTGTTCTTAATTTTACCCATTCGGACAGGTGTGAGGTGGTATCTCATTGTGGTCTTGATATGTATTCCCCTGATAATGAGTGATGCTGAGCATCTTTTCATGTGTCTGTTAGCCATCTGTATGTCTTCTTTGGAAAAAGTCTGCTCATGTCTTCTGCCCATTTCTTAACTAAATTATTGTTTTGTCTTGGTGTTGAGTTTGATAAGTTATTTATAGATTTTGGATACTAACCCTGTATCAGATACGTTATTTGTAAATATCATTTCCCATTCCAGCAGTTGTCTTTTAATTTTATTGTTTCCTTCACTGTGTGGATGTTTTTTAACTTCATGAAGTGCAAACAGTTCATTTTTGCTTTTGTTTCCCTTGAAATCAAATTTTAATACTAAATAATTTACAATTAAAAAATAAACTGAGGGGAGCCTGGGTGGCTCAGTCAGTTGAGCACCCAACTTCAGCTCAGGTCATGATCTCACAGTTCGAGTTTGAGCTCCATGTTGGGCTCTGTGCTGACAGCCCAGAGCCTGAAGCATGCTTCAGATTCTGTGTCTTCCTCTGCTCCTCCCCAACTCATGCTCTCTCTCTCTCTCTCTCTCTCTCTCTCTCTTTTAAAAATAATAAACATTAAAAATTTTTAAAAATAAATTGATATTTCCTGTTTAACTTGGTCTTCCTTTCTTTCAATTTTTGATGCCAATTTTAAATACAGTTTTATTTAAGACATTTCATTTTCCACTTAGAATACAGTGTTTATAAAGTGCAATGTTATATCCTTTTACTGTGTATATATTCCATACTGAAGTATGGAATACTATGAAACATGGAATTACATTAAATATGGAATTCCATATTCAAACATTCAAGAATGCCCAGTTTATATACTATAGTAGCTTGACCCTATAACTATATTCTTTTTTAAAAAGTTTTATTTATTTATTTTGAGAGACAGAGAGGGAGAGAACACGAGTGAATGCATGAGCAGGAGAGGGCAAAGAGAGAGGGAGAAAGAGAATACCAAGCAGGGTCCATGCTATCAGTATGGAGCCTGATGCAGGGCTCAATTCCACAACTGTGAGATCACGGCCTGAGCTGAAATCAAGAGTTGGACACCTAGCTGACTGAGCCACACAGTGGCTCTATGGCTATCTTCTTTTGATGAAGTTTTAAAAAAATTAAAGTGCGCCTGGGTGGCTCAGTCAGCTAGGTGTCCAACTCTTGATTTTGGCTCAGGCCATGATTTCATGGTTCATGACTTCAAGCCCCACATTGGGCTCCATACTGACAGTGTGGATTCTGTTTGGGATTCTCTCTCTCACCCTCTCTCTTTGCCCCTCCCCGACTTGTGCTCTCTCTCTCTTTGTCTCTCAAAATAAATAAGCAAATAAAAAATTTAAAAAAAAACAAAATAAAGATAAGTAAATAATAAATAATTTAAGATCTGATATAGTCTAATATCCCCCTAATATATAAATATTTGTGCTGTATCATCTTTTGTTGCAACCAAAACATAGCATCAGGTAACTCCAGCTGGGCTCTTCAAAGATCAACAATTTTGGGGACTGCCTTTACGTTTCTATTTTATTATTCTTTTCTGCATTCTCATCCTAAATATATTTCCAAACTAGACAAGGTCATTCTTCTCCTATAGTTTGAAAATATGGTTTAAAAGAAGGCCAACATTTTGATATATTTTCTATGGCCAGAAACAGTGAAATCCAGCTAGTAGGCATTTTTCTAAGGTTATTTTTTTCCATTTCTATAAAACCTACAATATCATTAATGTTTCTGCGTGTTTTCAGAAAGCTGAAAAGTGACCAAAAGCTTTATGGGAGCTTCAAAATCACAGGTACGCATATCATACTCTATTTTAGCACTGTGTAAAATGTATGTTGGACATAAAGCAAGTAAGATCTTTTCATTTTGTTTTGCAAGATCATAGACTGGAATTTGTCAGTTTTACATTTGCACTGTCTGCCAAATATACAGACAGATGAGCAAAGTGTGGTTTGCATCTCAACAAATAATCCATAATCTCTGTGATTTAATCTTCTTTTCATAGAAGCCAAGACAATAATTTGAAACTCTAATTTTCAAGCAAAAATGCTTAAGAGGTGGGGTGCAACTTTTTGCTGCTGTTATCCTGATTCAATGCATTACAGGTTATACTGTATAAAGTATGAGTGTGGTAAGACTTTGTAGAAACATCCCTACCAGGTAAAAGGCTGATACATTCCTTATAGGAATTTCCTCTTTTGTTTGCCCATATGACAATTTAGTTGCAACTTACATATCAGGGAATGTAATTTTATTCAGTTTCAGGAAGCAATCAAGAAAATTACACAATGATGTATGTTTTTTGTGTCATATACCCACAGTAATTCGGTGGCTATTATTTTCAGTTGAGAATTGAAGTCTTTCTAGGACTTTTTAGGACAAAAAAAAAAAGAGAAGCTTTGTATCCATTTGAAAGTTCTGGTTTACTTCATCCCCAAATTGTGAGATTTGATACTGAGGGAGGACAATGTGAAAACACAAGGAGAAGACTGCTGTCTACATACCAAAGAAAGAGAAATGAAACACTCTTTCCTGAAGGATCTCAGAAAGAAGAAACCCTGCTGGCAGCTTGATTTCAGATTTTCAGTCTTTGGAACTACTGTGAGACAATGCAATGTTGTTTAAGTCACTCAGTTTATAATATTTTGTTACAGGAACCCCAGCAAACTAATATAGATAATATCATCTTCACTACCATATCCAACACCAAATTTTTTTTCTTTATATCACACATTATACTCTATATTTTTTTTAAATTTACCATTCAATCTGGTTGTATGTGTCCTTTACATGTCATTAAATTAACATAATCATTTACCCTTGTCTTCAGTGAATCTGGGGCATGCTGACTTTGGTATTTCAATTGTTCTTATTTTCACTATCTGAATTCTTAGAAAATATGACCACAGTATTCATAAAGTTAAAAACTGAAACAGTACAAAACAAATACAAAGCAGAGCCCATAATCAACAAGTAAAGTCAAATACAGACTAATGCTCATGATTACAAAATGCTTAAGTAGCACATTTAAACCACATCAGTTGAGTATTGATACAATAATAGATTATCCATTGCTGTGTCCTGTAAATCAAGGTTGCCAATATCCGTGGTCATGGGAAAATAAACAGTAACAGAAACTATGAAAAGCAGGTAATGCATGCTGTATACATTTAAAATGTATTCGGGGGGAGGCAACATGGTCGAGTAGTAAGGGGACCCAGTATTCCCCCTTGTTTTTCAAACTAAGAAGGACTGAAACCAAAGGACTCTCAACCCCAAGAGTTGGAGTTCCACCCCAAGGGGAGAAAGGCATTGCAGTCTACAAGGAACAGAAAGCAAAACCCAAAAAAATGCCCCAGGAACTGTGAGTTTAATCTGGGGAGGATAAAACGAACTGGGGTATGGAGCTGAAGGGAAGGAGAGTCTTCCTCGGAGAAAGCCAAGAAAGTACAGTACAGGCCACATCCGAATGAGAGGGACAGAGAGGGAGAGACCACCACCATCCAGTCCCTAAATGCAGAGCTTTGAAGAGAAGTTCTGTGGCTACCAGCAGAACTCTCAGCAGAACTCTCCTTGCGCTGGGACCAGCAGTGGTGGCCCAGTCAGCCGAGTCATGCAGAGGAGCCAAACCACCTGCGGAGCACTTCTAACCCAGGCACACAATTTACAACGTAATCAGGTGTAGTAGGTGGAGAGTGAGCGGGGTATGCGACTGCCCAGCAAACTGCACTACGCTGGTGCCTGTAGCAGAGTGTGGACAAAAATAAAGGGGCGAATAGAGGCTCTGGGACTGGGAAGAAGGGACTGGAGGGACGCCATTGCTGTCCCACAGGTCCACAAACACTGGCCTCAGGAAGTCACCCCTAAAACCATCCCGGTGGCAGTGGAGGTGGGACCCGCCTACACAAAACCACGCCTGTCCTCACAGGATAGACACCTTCCAGCAGGGAGCTATACTGATGCCAAGTTCAGACTGCTGCATGGAGTAACTCCAGGTCATTTCTTCTTTTTTAAATATATGCGGGGCACCTGGGTGGCTCAGTCGGTTGAGTGTCTGACTTCGGCTCAGGTCATGATCTCACAGTCTGTGAGTTCGAGCCCCGCGTCGGGATCTGTGCTGACAGCTCAGAGCCTGGAGCCTGCTTCCGATTCTGTGTCTCCCTCTCTCTGCCCCTCCCCCACTCATGCTCTGTCTCTCTCTGTCTCAAAAATAAATAAACATTAAAAAAATTTTTAAATATATGCTCCCTTTCTCCTTCTTACCGATCCCCACCCCTGAGCTAGACATCCAGGGTATTGACTGGCTTAAACAGACTTTTAACTTACTATCTCAAGGCATATTCTACACCTCAATCTGTACTTTCCCATCTCTCTCTCTGGAATAACCAGGCCACATAAGTTCATCTGGGCAACATCTTTCTGCATTCCTATTTCCTTGCATCCGTCCTTATTCTGATCTCTCTCAGTCTGGATTAAGTCCTTTAGTCGCTCTACCTGGGCAAAGTCCATTTTCTTCTCCCCCCCCTGCACATGTCACTATTCTCTCTGTATATGCTCTGCCATCAGCACACTGCACACCCTGTCCTGTTAACGTGTAGCTGGTACTTCAAGACATTGCCCTCAGAGTGTCATTTGTTATTCTTTTTTTTTGTTGTGAACCGCTTGTCTGTATCATTTGTCAGTACGTTTGAGTATTTCTGTTTTCTGTTTGTCTGTCAGTCTGTTTTCCCATCTAGGGCGACATCAAGAAACAATCCAAAACACACCTAGCCAAAATGATGAAACGGAAGAATTCTCCTCAAAGGAAACTACAGGAAGTAGTGACAGCTCAAGAATTGATGAAAACAGATAGAAGCAACATAACAGGACATGAATATAGAATGATAATCATATGACTAATCGCTGGGCTTGAAAAAAGCATAGATGAATGCAAGGGGTCCAGCACGGCAGAATTCGAGGACATTAAAAACAGTCAGGAGGAATTAAAAAACACCTAAAATGAGGAGGAAAACAAATTGGAGGTGGCCACAGCGCGGATTGAAGAGGCAGAAGAGAGAATAAGAGAATTAGAAGATAAATTTATGGAAAAAGCGGAAGCAGAGAAAAAGAGAGAGAAGCTGATCCAAGAACAGGAAAGGAGAATTCAAGAGCTGAGCGATGCACTCAAACGAAACAATATCCGTATCATAGCAATTCCAGAGGAAGAAGAGAGAGAGAAAGGAGTCGAAGGGGTAATTGAACAAATCATTGCTGAGAACTTCCACAACTTGAAGAAGGAAACGGGCATGGAAATCCAAGAGGAAAAGAGAACTCCCCTCAGACAGAACTTGAATAGACCTTCTGCACAAAACATTCTAGTGAAACAGGCAAAATATAAAGACAGAGAGAGAATTCAAAAAGCAGCTTGGGAAAAACTGGCCTCAAAATACAAAGGGAGACACATAAGGGTTGTAGTAGACTTATCTACAGAAACTTGGCAAGCCAGAAAGGAATGGCAGGATATCTTCAATGTGATGAGGAGGAAGGATATGCAACCAAGAATCCTGTATCCGGCGAGCCTGTCATTTATAGGAGAGATCAAGGTTTTCCCCTTGAAACAAAAACTGAAGGAATTCATAACAAATAAGCCAGCATTGCAAGAGATCCTGAGGGGGACTCTATGAAGGAAGGTTGCAAAGAACACAAACTACCAGAGACAGCCTTACAAGCATGAAACCTACAGATAACACAGTGACTCTAAACCCTTAATTTTCAAAATTAACACTGAATGTAAATAGATCAAATGTGCCAATCAAAAGACACAGGGTAACAGAATGGATTAAAAAAAAAAAAAAACAACCCATCTATTTGCTGTCTTCAAGAAACTCATCTTAGACCCGACGACACCTTCAGGTTGAAAGTGAGGGGATGGAGAACTATCTACCATGCCACTGGAAGTCAGAAGAAAGCTGGAGTAGCCACACTTATATCAGACAAACTAGACTTTAAAATAAACGATGTAATAAGAGACGAAGAAGGACATTATATAATAATCACAAGGACTATCCAGCAGGAAGAGCTAACAATTATAAATATCTATGTGCCGAAGAATTCAGGGGCACCCAAATTTGTAAAACAACTAATTACAAGCATAAGCAACCTTATCGATAAAAATGTCCTAATAGTAGGGGACCTTAACACTCCACTCTCAGCTTTGGATAGATCCACAAAACAGAAAATCACCACAGAAACAATGGCCCTGAATGACACATTAGAACAGATGGGCCTAACTGACATCTTCAGGATCCTTCATCCAGAAGCAAAGGAATTTACATTCTTTTCAACTGCACATGGTACATTTTCCAAGATAGACCACATTCTGGGGCACAGAGAAGCTCTGAATAAATATAAAAGAATTGATATACCATGCACAGACCACAATGCTTTGAAATTGAAATCAACTACAGGAAAAAGTCTGGAAAATACCCAAAAACATGGAGGCTAAAGAACAATCTACTAAAAGATGAGTAGGTCAACCAAGCAATCAGAGAGGAAATTAAAAAATACATGGAAACAAATGAAAATGAAAATACAACAATCTAAATGCTCTGGGATGCGGCAAAGGCAGTCCTGAGAAGAAAATATATTGCAATCCAGGCCCACCTAAAGAAACAAGAAAAATCAATAACACAAATTCTAACAGCACACCTAAAAGAACTAGAAGCAGTACAACTAAGACAACCCAAACCCAGCAGAAAGAGAGAAATAACAAAGATCAGGGCACAAATAAATCATATGGAAATGGAAAAAGTAGTGGAACGGATCAATGAAACCAAGAGCTGGTTCTTTGAAAAAAATAAACAAAAGAGACAAACCTCTAGCCAGGCTTCTCAGAAAGAAAAGAGAGAGAACCCAAGTGGATAAAATCACGAATGAAAAGGGAGTAATTATACCAATCCCTCAGAAATACAAGCAATCGTCAGAGAATACTATGAAAAATTATATGCCACCAAACTCGGCAACCTGGAAAAAATGGACAAATTTCTAAATAGCCACACGCTACCAAAACTCAAACGAGAAGAAAAAAAAAATTTGAACAGACCCATAACTAGTGAAGAAATTGAATCCGTTATCAAAAATCTCCCAATGAATAAAAGCTCTGGACCAGATGGCTTCCCTGTGGAATTTTACCAGATATTTAAAACAGTTCATTCCTATCCTCCTCAAGCTGTTCCAAAAAATCGAAATGGAAGGAAAACTCCTGGACTCATTCTACAAAGCCAGCATCACTTTGATTCCCAAACCGGGTAGAGACCCAGCAAAGAAAGAATTACAGGCCAATATCCCTGATGAATATGGATGCAAAGTTTCTCTACAAGATACTAGCAAATTGAATCCAACAGCATATAAAGAGAATTATCCACCATGATCAAGTAGGATTCATCCCTGGGTTGCAGGCCTGGTTCAATATTTGCAAATCAATCAACGTGATAAATCACATTAACAAAAGAAAATATAAGAACCATATGATCCTGTCAATAGATGCAGAAAAAGCATTTGACAAAATACAGCACCCTTTCTTAATAAAAACTCTCGAGAATTTCGGGATAGAAGGAACATACTTAAACATCATAAATGACATATATGAAAAGCCCACAGCTAATATCATTCTCAATGGGGAAAAAATGAGAGCCTTCCCCCTAAGATCAGGAAAACGACAGGGGTGTCCACTCTCGCCACTCCTATTTAACTAGTGTTGGAAGTCCTAGCATCAGCAATCAGACAACAAAGCAAAATAAAAGGCATCGAGATTGACAAGGAGGAAGTCAAACTTTCACTTTTTGCAGATGACATGATACTTTACATGGAAAACTAGAAAGAATCCACCAAAAGCCTACTAGAACTGATCCGTGAATTCAGAAAAGTTGCAGGGTACAAAATCAATGTACAGGAATCGGTGGCATTTGAATACACCAACAATGAAGCAATAGAAAGAGAAATAAAGCAGCGAATCCCATTCACAATTGCACCAAAAACCATCAAATACCTAGGAATAAACCTAACCAAAGATGTAAAAGATCTCTACGCTAAAAACTATAAAAAACTTATGAAGGAAATGAGGAAGACACAAGGAAATGGAAAAACATCCTATGCTCATGGACTGACACTGTTAAAATTGTTAAAATGTCAATACTACCCAAAGCAATCTACACATTCAAAGCAATCCCAATCAAAATTGCACCAGCATTCTTCTCAAAACTAGAGCAAATAATCCTAAAATTTGTATGGAACCACAAAAGACCCCGAATAGCCAAAGTAATACTGAAGAATAAAGCCAAGGCGGAAGGCATCACAACCCCAGACTTTAACCTCTACTACAAAGTGGTAGTCATCAAGACAGTACGGTATTGGCACAAAAACAGACACATAGACCAATGGAATAGAATAGAAAATTCAAAAATGGACCCGCAAGTATATAGCCAACTAATCTTTGACAAAGCAGGAAAGAGGATCTAATGGAAGAAAGACAGCCTCTTTAATAAATGGCGCTGAGAGAACAGGACAGCAACATGCAAAAGAATGAAACTAGACCACTTGCTTACACCACTCACAAAAATAAACTCTAAATGGATGAAGGATCTGAATGTGAGACAGGAAACCATCAAAATCCTAGAGGAGAAAGCAGGTAAAAGCCTCTTTGACCTAAGACGCACCAATTTCTTACTCGACACATCTCCAATGGCAAGGGAATTAAAAGCAAAAATGAACTACTGGGACCTCATCAAGATAAAAAGCAATAGATAAAAGCATGGCAAAAGAAACAACCAACAAAACTGACAGGCAACCATCGGAATGGGAAAAGATAATCGCAAATGACATATCGGATAGGGGACTAGTATCTAAAATCTAGGGGCGCCTGGGTGGCTCAGAAGATGTATATATATATATATATATATATATATATATATATATATATATATATATACACATACACACACTGGAATACTACATGACAATGAGAAAGAATGAAATCTGGCTATTTGTGGCAACATGGGTGGAACTGGAGGGTATTATGCTGAGTGAAATAAGTCAGTCAGAGAAAGACAGATGCATAAGTAGGTTTTTTGAGACTTAACAGAAAACCAGGGGGGAGGAGAAGAGGAGAAGGGAAAAAAAGCCACAGAGAGGGAGGAAGACATAACATAAGAGACTCTCAAAGGCTAAGAACAAACTGAGTGGAGAGGGGAGTGTGGGAGGGGGAAGAGTGGGTGATGGGCACAGAGGAGGGCACTTGTTGGAATGAGCACTGGATGTTGTATAGAAACCAATTTGACAATATAAATATTTTGAAGTAAAAAAAAACAAATAAAAGAAAAAAAATAAAATGTATTCAGCTCCTATTTTGGAGCTGCCATATGAATTCTATAGCGTTTCCATTCCCCCACCCCCAACTTTTTTACTCATAGCCAAAAGCTGGGATTTATCTCATCCCATGAAGGGACTTCCTGGGAAGTGAAATTTTTATTGCTAAAACCAAGAAAATCCTAGCCAAACTGCTAGAATTCTGATAGAAATTGCATTTACCTCATGGAACAATTTTATCTAATTACTATGTGATGTTTTCTGGTCTTATGAACATAATGTTCCTCTACATTTACTTAGGTCTTTGATTTTTTTTATTATCAATATCTTTTTTTTTCAGTTTTTATTCAAATTCCGGCTTAACATACAATGCAATATTTGTTTCAGGTGTACAATATAGTGATCCAACACTTTTGTACATCACCTGGTGCTCATCACGACAAATGCACTCCTTAATTCCAATCACCAATGAAACCATCCCTTCACCCACCTCCCTTATGGTAACTATCAGTTTCTTTTCTATAATTAAGAGTCCATCTCCCGGGGTGTCTGGGTGGCTCGGTCAATTGAGTCTCCGACTTCAGCTCAGGTCATGATCTTGTGGCTTGTGAGTTCGAGCCCCGCATCAGGCCCTGTCCTGACAGCTCAGAGCCTGTAGCCTGCTCTGGATTCCATGACCCTCTCTCACTCTGCCCCTCCCCCTGCTCATACGCATGTGCTCTCTTTCTCTTTTAAAAATAAATAAAACATTTTTTTTAAAAAGCCTGTTCTTGGTTTGTCACTCTCTCTTTTTTGGCCTTTGCTCATTTGTTTTATTTCTTAAATCTCACACATGAATGAAATCATATGGTATTTGCCTTTCTCTGACCGACTTATTTAGCTTAGTGTAATACTCTCTAGCTCCATCCATGTCATTGAAAATGGCAAGATTTCATTCTTTTTGATGGATGAGTAATATTCTAATATGTGTGCGTGCGTGTGTGTGTGTGTGTGTGTGTATATACATATATATATACACCACTTCTTTATGCATTCATCAGTCAAGAGAAATTTGGATTGTTTCCATAGTTTGGCTATTGTAGATGCTGCTGCTATAAATATCAGGGTGCCTATATCCATTTGAATTAGTATTTTTGTATTCTTTGGGCAAATACCTAGTAGTGCAATTGCTATATCGTACAGTACTTCTATCTATTTTAATTTTTTTAAGTTTATTTACTTTTGAGAGAGAGAGACAGACAGAACATGAGCAGGGAAAGGGCAGAGAGAGAGGGAGACACAGAATCTGAAGCAGGCTCCAGGCTCTGATATGTCAGAACAGAGCCTTGTGCGGGGCTCGAACTCACAAGGTGTGAGATCATGACCTGAGCTGATGTCAGAGTCTTAACCAACTGGCCACCCAGGCACCCCAGGGTAATTCCATTTTTAACTTTTTGAGTAACCTCTATACTGTTATTCTTTCAATATACAGACCCTATATATGTCTTGTTATGTTTACACCTATTTTTTAAAATAATTTATTGTCAAATTGGTTTCCATACAACATCCAGTGCTCATGCCAACAAGTGCCCTCCTCAGTGGCCATCACCCTCTCTCCTCCCTCCCATATCCCCCATCAATCCTCTGTTTGTTTTTAGTATTTAGAAGTCTATTATGTTTTGTCTCCGTCCCTCTCTGTGGCTTTTTTCCCCCTTCCCCTTCCCCATGGTCTTCTGTTAAGTTTCTCAAGATCCACATATGAGTGAAAACATATGGCATCTGTCTTTCTCTGACTTACTTGTTTCACTTAGCATAATACCCTCCAGTTCCATCCATGTTGCCACAAATGGCCAGATTTCATTCTTTCTCATTGCCAAGTAGTATCCCATTGTATATATAAACCCCGTCTTCTTTATCCATTCGTTAGTTGATGGATATTTAGGCTCTTCCCATGATTTGGCTATTGTTGAAAATGCTTCTATAAACATCGGGGTACGTCTGCCCCTATGCATCAGCACTCCTGTTCCCTTGGGAAAATTCCTAGCAGTTCTATTTCTGGGTCATAGAGTAGTTCTATTTTTAATTTTTTGAGGCACCTCCACACTGTTTTCCAGAGTGGCTACACCACTTTGCATTCCCACCAACAGTGTAAGAGGGTGCCCATTTCTCCAAATCCTTACCAGCATCTATAGTTTCCTGATTTATTCATTTTAACCACTTTGATTGATGTGAGGTTGTATCTCAGTGTGGTTTCGATTTGTATTTCCCTGATGATGAGTGACGTTGAGCATTGTTTCATGTGTCTGTTGGCCACCAGTATGTCTTCTTTGGAAAAGTGCTATTCGTGTCTTCTGCCCATTTCTTCACTGGATTATTTGGTTTTCATGTGTGAAGTTCCTTATAGATTTTGGATACTAGCCCTATATCCAATATGTCATTTGTAACTATCTTTTCCCATTCTGTCAGTTGCCTATTAGTTTTGTTGATTGTTTCCTTTGCAGTGCAGAAGCTTTTTGTCTTGATGAGGACCCAATAGTTCATTTTTGCTTTTGATTCCCTTGCCTTTGGAGATCTGTTGAGTAAGAAATTGCTGCAGCTGAGGTCAAAGAAGTTGTTTCCTGCTTTCTCCTATAGGGTTTTAATGGTTTCCTGTCTCACATTCAGGTCCTTCATCCATTTAGAGTTTATTTTTGTGAGTGGTGTGAGGAAGTGGTCTACTTTCATTATTCTGCATGTTGCTGTCCAGCTCTCCCAGTACCATTTTTTTTTTTAATTTTCAAATAATGTTCTCAAATTGGTTTCCATACAACACCCAGGGCTCATCCCGACAAGTGCCCTCCTCTGTGCCCATCACCCACTCTCCCCTCTTCCACACACCCCCTCCTCTCTTTTTGTTCTTAGTCTTTGAGAGTCTCTTATGTTATGTCTTCCTCCCTCTATGTGGCTTTTTTTTCCTTCCCCTCTTCCTCTCCCCCCTGGTTTTCTGTTAGGTCTCACAAAGCCCACCTATGCGTGGAAACATATGGCATTTGTCTTTCTCTGCCTGACTTATTTCATTCAGCATAATACCCTCCAGTTCCATCCATGTCAGCACACATACGATGGAATACTACGCAGCAATGAGAAAGAATGAAACCAGTACCATTTGTTAAAAAGGCTGTCTTTTTTCCATTGGATACTCTTTCCTGCTTTGTCAAAGATTAGTTGGCCATATACTTGCTGGTCCATTTTTGAATTTTCTATTCTATTCCATTGGTCTATGTGTCTGTTTTTGTGCCAATACCATACCGTCTTGATGATTACCGCTTTGTAGTTGTAGGGCTGGTTCGATATTTGCAAATCAATCAATGTGATACATCACATTAACAAAAGAAAAGAACCACATAATCTCGTCAATAGATGCAGAAAAAGCATTTGACAAAATACAGCATCCTTTCTTAATAAAAACCCTCGAGAAAGTTGGGATAGAAGGAACATACTTAAAATACCATAAAAGTCATTTATGAAAAGCCCACAGCTACCATTCTCGATGGGGAGAAACAGAGCTTTCCTCCTGAAATCAGGACATGACAGGGATGTCCACTCTCACCACTGTTGTTTAACATAGTGTTGGATGACCTAGCATCAGCAATCAGAGAACAAAACGAAATAAAAGGCATTAGAATTGGCAAAGATGAAATCAAAATTTCACTTTCACAGACTACATGATACTGTCCATGGAAATCCTGACAGACTCCACCAAAAGTCTGCTAGAACCAATACATGAATTCAGCGTAATCTCAGGGTACAACATCAATGTACAGAAATTCGTTGCATTTATATACACCAATAATAAAGCAACAGAAAGAGAAATAAAGAAACTGATCCCATTCACAATTGCACCAAAAACCATAAAATTTTTAGGAATAAACCTAACCAAAGATGTAAAAGATCTGTATGCTTAAAACTATAGCAAACTTATGAAGGAAATTGAAGAAGACAAAAAAAAAAAAAAAAAAAAAGGAAAAACTTTCCATGCTCATGGATTGGAAGAGTAAATATTGTTAAAATCTACACATTTTATGCAATCCCAATCAAAATTGCACTACCTTTCTTCTCAAAGCTAGAACAAAGAATCCTAAAATTTCTATGGAACCACAAAAGAGCCCAAATAGCCAAAGTAATATTGAAGAAGAAAACCAAAACGGCAGGCATCACAATACTACACTTTAGTCTCATTTCTAGCTTTTAACCAATCATCGTTTTTTGTCAACTTTGTCTCCAAATATTTATCATTTTTTGCATTAATTTCCATTCACACTACTGATTTGTTGGTTAAGATCACCAATATCTCTCATTCAAGCTGATGCACAACACTCTATATCTCTCTGAACTTAGTCTTCTTTAACTCATTTCTAATAAGCAATAATCCTGTCAATTCAATCCCTCCTTCAAATGCTTATGCTATCTCAACAGCATTTGATGTCGTTAGTCAATTTCTCAAGCTTGGAATGCTATTTTAATTTCTATGGTCCAACACTCTTCTAGTTTATTTTTTCTCTCATATACTCCTTTGAGTCACTTCGCCAGCTCTTTCTTCAATATTAGACATGGAAATACTTCAGTTTCCTAGAATAAAATCATGAACACACCCATTTCTTTACTCTTATACTTTCTTTCTGGACAAATGGATTGCTTTAATGTTGCACTATGATTCCTTCTTTTATGTTAAGCATCTTTATTAATTTTATACCTCATATCTTCCTTAGAATTTTTCGTAGAGTCCTCATACATAAACTATTTATTAATTTTACCACAAACCTGTTCTTTCCCTCCTCTTCCATGTCTCATTAAGTAACACTACCTTTCACCCTATGCTCAAGCTAGGAACATGAATCAGTACTCATTCTTCTAGCTTCCTTACCTACCCATTCTCCATTGCTCAACTAAGTCCAAAATACATATACTGTATCTTTTTCTACATCATCCCTATCTTTTATCAGACCCCAATCTTGATCCTTTTCCCTCTCAACTCATTCTGAATATAATAATTAAAATAGTATCTTAGGGACACCTGGGTGACTAAGTCAGTTAAGTGTCCAACTTTGGCTCAGGTCATCATCTTGCAGTCTGTGAGTTCAAACCCCATGTTGGGCTTAGTGCTGACAGCTCAAAACCTGGAGCCTGCTTAGGATTTTGTGTCTCCCTCTTTCTGTCCCTCCCCCACTTGCACTCTGTTTCTCTCTCTCTCTCTCTCTCTCTCTCTCTCTCTCTCAAAAGTAAATAAACATTAAGAAACTTTTAAAAATAAAGTAGTATTTTAAAAGTGTAATGTCAATCAAACCAGTCTCAAACTCATTAGTGATTTCTGTTTGCTCTTTAATACAATTTGCTTGCTTATCATTGCCTACAAAGGCTGGCCTCATGCTTTATTCTCTTCCTAATTATACACCTTTCTTTTTCATCCACTAGAATGAATACACATTACCATTGTTAGCATGATTTCTCAATTCAATAACAATGACAACTTAAAAATAATAAGCTGATTAAATATACTGTTTTCTGAGATAACTGAAAAGAAACAAAGAAACAAACAACAAAGTAGTGCAAGCTTTGGGGCCAAAATCTCTAGTCCTATTACCATTGGCAATTGGCAAGATCTAAGTAAAATTCTGATCTCCACGTTCCGATTACCCAGGACTGAATTAAGTTTCCATTCCTCATCTAAGCTCTATAGCAAGGCTATCAGACTACTCTGGTAGTCATAATCTAATAAATTCTCTGTCATGGTCAGTATTACCCAAAATGAGTACCAAACACAATATGGGGCACGAGGGAAAAAAACAACACACAAACAAACAAACAAACACTTGGAATTTATACGTTAGGGATATTTGAGCTGCATGAAGCAAAACAACAAACAAAAGCCCCAAAGCTTAAAGAAATAGTTTTTTATACACTCCAAGATATACAGTGGTCTCAAAAAGATAAAAATAGAAATACCATAGGATCCAGCAATTCCACTTCTGGGTATATATATCCAAAGGAAATGTTAGAACTTCAAAGAAATATCTGCACTGCCATGTTTACTGTAGCATTATTCACCCTACCAAAGAAATGGAAACAACCCAAGTATCCATCAATGAGTGAATGGATAAAGAAGAAACACAACACATATTCAGCAATAAGAAAGAAGGACATCCTGTCATTTGCAACAACATGGATGAAACTTGAGGGCATATGCTAAGTGGAATAAGTCAGACAAAGAAAGACAAATATTCTATGATATGTCTTCTAGGTGTAAAAAAGCCACACTCTTTGAAGTGGAAAGTAGAATAGTGGTTACCAGAGGCTGGGATGGGTATAGGGAGTTATGGAGAGATGTTAGTCAAAATTTACAAAATTCCAGTTATAAGATAAATAAATTCTGGGATCTAATGTAGTATGGTATTTACAATTAATAATACTTGAAAGTTTTTAAGAGGGTAGATCTTAAATGTTCTCATCACAAAAAAGAAACGGTAATTACATGATATGATGGAGGTGCTGGCTGGTTAAAGTTATGGCGATAATCATTTTTCAATACATAATGTATCAAATCAACATATTGTACATCTTAAACTTACACAATGTTATGTCAATTATATCTCAGTAAAGCTGAGAAAAAAAGAAATTCAAAGGTAAGTAGGTAGCTATCGAGATGTTTTTAGTGGTTTGAAGATGTCAGACTCCACATCTCTGTGATTCTTTTAGCTTTTTTCATACTTGTCATTACAGAAGCTGTAACATATCTTAATATTCCTCCTAAGTTCTTTGAAAGAGTAGTATAAGGATGTAGGAAGGGAAATAACAAATAGGCTTTTCCTTACATATTTTGACTAGAACGTAACTGAAAGGCTATAAAATCAAACAGTTAGCTTGTGCTCCGTCAGTTTTCTCAACAGACCAGAAAAGAGTTTTGGATGTTGTGTGTTGGTCAGGTCATCATATTAAATACTATGTCTGCTGGCAAAGGCAACATAAAATCCACATAATTAACTCTGGGACTTCACATATGTTCTTTTTCTACCTGGGGTCATTTTCCTTCTGCTGTTTGTAGATCTCTCCTAACCCTTCAAGTATTCACTTAAATTTCACCTGGCCAAAAAAGTATTTCCTGACTATTTTAGACAATCTCCTCCACCATTTCATCTAAACAAGTAATTTGTTTCATTATCTTATCCTAATATAATTTGTGTTTAATGGTTCCTTTGTTTGTTTACCTTCACATTATACTCTATCAGCACTATGAGTTTATCACTGAACTCCTGCATACCAGGGCCATTTTTGTCTAGTTCATTAATATATAACCAGTGCCCAATACAATATGGCTGTATAGTTGAAGTTCAGAGTCTATATTAAATAAATACACAAGAAAATGAATTTATACACCAATTAGCAAAAGCTGTATATGTGTGTGTGTGTGTGTGTGTGTGTGTGTGTGTGTGTATAATAGGTTGTTACT
The DNA here is from genome assembly GCA_030068075.1 of Paguma larvata. Classification (NCBI taxonomy): domain Eukaryota; kingdom Metazoa; phylum Chordata; class Mammalia; order Carnivora; family Viverridae; genus Paguma; species Paguma larvata. Next base: position 119,522,703 of record CM057827.1, on the reverse strand, counting down.
AAGAAAACACAAGGAACTTTCCAGATATGAGAAAATATGTAACATAATTAAGGGCTCCAGACTGCTCAGTAGGTGAAAAAAATAATGGGGAAAATTAAGAGATGAGGAGGGATGTTTTGGACTTGTACACTCCTGATTAGCAATCAGAAAAATAAAAGAAGATGCATAAACAAAAGAAAGACATCTTTCAGCGTAGTTCCTTCTTCCTTCTCAATTTTTTGGACCTTTGTATGATGGAAATTACTCACATCTGTGACGACATTAGCTATCTCCAGTACGGTATTTTTTTTTCTCTTTACCGAATATTACAGTCTCTAGCATGTTTTGAAACTTACTTCCCATCTCCTTTTTAGTGGATTTTCAGCAAATTTTTTAGTCGTCCATGCTTGTGTGTGTGTTCACACAGCAACTCCCTTGTCACAAAGAAACCCTTCTTCCGTATCTACCTTTCCAACACCATTTTTACGTGGCTAATTCCTTCTCTTCCTATAGATGTAAATTTATGTGTCACTTGTCTGGGAAAGTCTGAGTTGGGTGCACCTGTTCAGGCCTCTTTGGATTCTGTTTCTCATAGAGTGGCCCTCGCTGCACTGAAGTGTGATTCTTATTATTCATCTATTCCTTTCAATAGACTGAATGGCCTGAAAGCACAGGACAATGTCTAGTCTGTCCATTATTGCATCCCTAACTCCTAGTACAGCATCAGCAACATATTAGGTGCTCGGTATATATTCCAAATTAATGCATAAAATAAGAAAACATTTAATTTTTATGCAACTATAGCAGGGTTTAAAAATGTCAATTTCTACTCACTCTTGCTAGTACAGAAAACATTCTTTTCTGTACTTTTATTTTATCTGATCAATTAGTATAAAAACAGTATCTCTTTTTAAACTTTAAATCCATTTATTGAAACAGTAACACAAAACACTTGCCTCCCTGACACCCCCACCCTGTCACCCAGTTTGGATATTTCCCCCTTCCTCAACCCTTTTAGAATGAGCTGTTCAGTGAAAATAGAAAAGGGCAGGCCACTTCTACACCTGCAGACTTGCCCCTAAATCCTATGGAGCAGGATCTCAGACACTACTCAGAATCTGTTGAGAGAGAGAGGATGGGCAGTCAGCACTATACTCAGCCAGGCAGAGGCATCTCATCCCTAAGAACAGATTCCCACACAATCCCCAGGCCCTGAGTTACTACTCCTCTTCCTCTCTACTCTTTGTGACCCTAGGGAAGGAGACATCTTGGTGCCTGGGCCTGCAGCCAGGAACAAGAACTCTTGGCTGTGATTTCCAAATTGGAATTTGGCTAGTGTTTTAAGGCCAAGGCACCCCAAAGAAAGTTGTGGTGGTGGGAGTGAACTTCAATGCCCCTCTTTAAAATGCATTGATAACATTAAACAGATTAAGCCAGTTTAACCAAATGCCAGAATAACACTAAACTGTAAAGAAGGAGGGGGACAGACCTAGTTTCTCAAGACCAGACACAAATGCACACAAAGAAGCCCAGGTGGAGTGTAAAAACACTCAAGGACATAGCCCAGGGGCTGAAAAGCCTATATTCAGGAGTTCCTAGGTTGACAGGAAGCAAGGAAAGAAAATATACAAGTCTTAAAAACCAGACAAGAAAGCCCAGCAGCAGGGTAACCTGAGCCTGACAGTGCTACCCATGACCCCTCCAGCTCTTGCCCCTTGATCCAGACAGTCCCCTTCCCGTCTAGGCAATGCTCTCTCATAGTGTAGCTAGGGCACATTACACAGCGCACTTTAGAAAGCTTCTAATGCCAGCTCATAAACATCTTCATTTACTATTGGTGAGTACATATGAAGAATATGTTTATATTGTTCTTTATCAGAAAACAGTTTCAACGAGTCAACTCAAAGAACATAATAGCTAACCCTCACTCTGAACCCTTCAGTGTCCTTCTCTAGACAGTAAGGAGTCCCCTCCTTTGTCCAAGGGTGCCTAACTTCTCTCCCCCAACTGTGGCTCTTGGGCAAAACATTCTCTATGGCCATTAGTCCTCATTGGACAATTTCTAGTCCAGGGCTAAACCATAAACATCACATATGGCCCAGAGGAAACACAGGGATGGTCTAGATTCACAATCTCAAAGCCCTGAAGGTCTTCAGGAGTGGAACTCTGTCTTCTCGGCCCTTCCAGAAGTACATGAAGTCATAGTTCATTTTCACCTTCTCTTCAGCATACTCTAGCAATGATAATAATCCTTCTTTGCTCCCATCAGCTAATAATCCATTTGGGATCTCTACAAACTGTCTCTATCTGGACAGCACTGCATCTCAGGAAAAGACTTCCACTTTGGTGACCTCATCCTGGAAGTGGACAATGTGAGGTTTTCCATGGGTCACAGGGAGCTTCTCATCCTTATACATTATAGCTCCCCCTCACCCACTTGGGATCTTCAACAGTGGGTGAGGGACATTAGGAGTATCACAGAGGCCCTGGAACAATGTGCTTGCAGCACTGGAACTGGGGACAGTTACTCAAAGGCGAAATACTACTGTCCTGGGTGTTTATCATCCTCAGTGGCTATGCTCAGGGTGGGAGTAGGTGGCTGCAGAGAGTGGTAGGTGGATGAGAGAGTGGGTATAGGGTCACTTGGGGCCTGGAAGATCTCTGCATACTAATTCCCTGTCAAGCCCCTAGCCCAGAGCCATCCTTCTGCCTCAGCAAGCACCTTCATCCAACTCAAACAGTTGGATATAATAAGTGTTGGTGATTTTTTCCTTTTCATTTTTGCACTTACCGTTACCTTTGGAACACTAACCAAAGTACTAACCAAAGATGTGTCCTTGGCTCACCTTCCTAGTAAGAAGTTATTTATTTGCTCTATTTCTCCTAAAAACAAATGGACAAAAACAAAAAACTACCTCATATCTGTTAGAATGGCTATTATAAAAAAGACAAGAAGTAATAACCATTAATGAGGGGGACTATACAATAGTAGAGTATATTATACATCAATGCAGTAGCATGAAGTTTCCTCAAAAAATAAAATATAGAACTATCATGTAATCCAGAAATTCCACTTCTGGGCATTTATCTAAAGGAAACAAAATCATTACCTTGAAAATATATCTGAAACCTCATGTTCATTTCAACATTATTTATAATGGCCAAGACATGGAAACAACTTAAATGTCCATCAGTGGAAGAATAGATAAAGAAAGTGTAACATATAAATATAAATATATACGAATATTATTAACCATAAAAAAGAAGGAAATCCTGCCAATTGTGACACGAATGAAACTTGAGAGCATTATGTTAACTGAAGTAAATCTCACAGAGAAAGACAAATGCCATATGACATCACTTGTAAGTGGAATCTTTTTTTAAGGTATTTTAAAATTTTAAATTTGGGGCTTGACTTTAGAACCCCAAGATCAAGAGTCTTATGTTCTACTGACTGAGCTGGCCAGATGCCCCATAAATGGAATCTTAAAAATAAAATGAAACATAGCTACAGGGAATGAACAAATGGTTGTCAGAGATGGTGATTGAGGGGTGGGGTAAGAAGAGTAAATGTGATCGAAAGGCACATCCAGTTAAGAGATCTGGGGATGTAATTTGAAGCCTGGTGACTATAGTTAACAGTACTGTATTGCATATTTCAATATTTCTAGCAGAGCAGATTTTAAACGTTCTCAATATCATTATAAACATAGTCGCCATCTATCACTATACAATGTCATCACAACGTTATTGACTATATTCTCTATGCTGTTTACCTTATCATGGTGAACATTGAGTAATGTATAGAATCGTTGAATCACTGTTATACACCTAAAACTAACATATCATTATATGTCAACTATAATTCAATAATAAAAATTTACAAAATAAAAACATCCCCAAAAAAGCTCTCATCACAAGGAAAAAAAATGTAACAATGTGTAGTGATGGATGTTAACCAATCGTAATCATTTCACAATATATACATATATTAAGTCATTATGTTGTTCACCTAAAACTAATAGAATAGTATATGTCATTTGTGTATCAACAAAAAATAAAATTAATAAATAAAATCCTGATGGATATTGGCCCAATTTCTTAGTGTATTTGAAGAACTGACTCTTTATGGGCACCTGGGTGACTCAGTTGGGTAAGGATCTGACTGACTTCACCTCAGGCAATGATCTCATGGTCTTTGAGTTTGAGCCCCGTGTCTGGCTCTGTGTTGACAGCTCAGAGCCTGGAGCCTGCTTCAGATTCTGTGTTTCCCTCTCTGTCTGCCACTCCCCCACTCATGCTCTAGCTCTCTCTCTCTCTCAAAAATAAACTTTTAAAAAGTTAAAAACTTACTCTTTAAAAAAATTCTTTTTACATTATATTTTTCTGAAAAAAATTTCTCTAATTTCAACTTGTCCATATTTCATCTACTTTAGAGTAGTTGATCATTATTTTATGTGTTTGGTTTTATTTTTGCTGTGTGATGCAGTAGGTCTTTTATAATGTTTTCAGTTTCTTAAGTCATACAACGAATATTTATCAGCACATACATATGCTATGCCAGTCCCTAAGTTAAGCATCACGGAATTGATAAAAATGACAGACACAGTTTTTATCTTTAAGTATGTAACAATCCAGGAAGAGAGAGACAAACTAAATATATTTATAAACAGTATGTGTTCATTGTGTGAACAGTTTAGGATGTTGCTGCAATACTGGGAGAACATGATTGCGCTTTGAAGGCTAGGAAAGCACTCCCACCAGAAGTGGTGTTCATGAGTTGGTCAGGTGAATGCTCAAGGTGGAAGCAGCCATAAAAGGCTTTTTAAGCAGAGGAAATACTAAACTGTATAACAAGTTTATTTGAAACACATCTGCCCAATTTTATAATGATACTACAAAAGTCATTTTCCTCTCTCTGAATAGCTTAAAGCAGGTGGCATTATATTTTATATTAAGTTTACAAAGGCCCTTTTTCCCTCCATGAATTTAATAAAATGAAGTTAATTATGGTGAAATATGTGTGTGGTGTTTGTAAAAAAGTGACATTTCAGTTGGCAGAACAGGTAAAATGTCTCACGTTGTGAGCAGTTAGGAACTCTTTCGCAACGGCGGCAGTCTGAGCTTCGCCACACTGTCATCCAAGATGAATAGCAAGGATTTGCAGTACTTTCTGAATGACCTCTCCCAGAACCTTGTAGGTGAATCTTTTGGAAAATATTTGACAAGCCCTCCAACATTTTATTTATGCCTAGTATGAAAATCTAAGAAAGGTACTGAATGCTCCCCCTGCCCCCATGCCCCATGCTGGGGCAGACATCTGCTGGACCAAATGTCATGAACTAACACCGTTGTATGCTAGGAAGCCTCTTTCTTTAGGTCTGGCTGCCTCTGAGATAGTATAGGAGCTGAGCAGCCCTGCCTACGTGACTTGCTGGGGTCAGCTTTTCATTTCTCATGATAAGGTCTTTCTCCTTCTGCAGAGATTCAGTCCTCTAGGGCGTGGACGATGTGTCTATATCTGTAAGCTTGGGCAGCTTTGGAGTGGTTCTCCCTGTCTCTGAAAGCAGTGAGGAAGGTGAATATAAACACAGAGGGTTAAGTGGGAGGTGTGGGACTGTCTGCCCAGTGACCTCTGGGTTTGACTAAAAGAAGTGTACAGGAATTACAGTTGCTGCCAGGATTCAACCCAGCAGTGAGAAAAGGAATAAGACACTAGAGAAAATGACCAGCACCCTGCTATGGCAGGAGTGACAGCTGTGGCCCTGCTCCAGAAATGGAACATCCTAGATATTATTTTAAATTCAAATGGGACAGATTTGTTTTGATTTTGTAGAGAATGTTTGGGCGACGAGAAGTAAAATTTCTTTTTAACATTTCTAAAATTTCTAAACAGATACTTTGGCTCTGGGTAAGTGGTGGCATCAAAGCCAGGTCACCCTGCCTGAGTTACTGTAGAAATGTATCTGCCATGGGATACTTCACAGTAAGTCTACTAAATGGGGGATGAATTCCATCTGAGCACGTGAGACTTCTTGAGCATTTTTTACCACCTGTATCTACTTATTAAGTTATGCCATTAAGTGTTAAGAATCCTAGCTTTCAATCCAGACTGTAATTCCTTCACCCAATATAACTCCATTTACTTTTTTAGGGTGTGATGTCACACATATATTCCCTTTATTATAACTTTCCCCAGAAAAGATTCTGGCTTTGACAAAATGATCTTTTCCAATCTTCTGAAGTTCGAAGGATTTCTGGTCATTTTAAAGGCCCATTTCTTGCCCCACTCCCTTGAAGGATTGAAAGTTTCATAATGAGATTTATCTCATCATTGCCCCTTACCCCATCCTTGTCCCAATCCACCCTCGTAGAGATCGCCTAGTGGAACAAGAACTGCTGGATCACAGATGTCCCAATAGGCAACCTTCCCATCCCCACTCCATCTCCCTCTCCTAGGTAGTCCCATGTGTGTTCCTCTGACATCGCTGTTCAAGAGAAGGCACCTTCATCTCAGTGCTTCAGGGAAGACCATGTTTCAATTCTTGGCTTCACTGCTAAGCAGTAATATGATCTGGTTAAGTCCATTAATCTCTCTGAAACAAAGTTTCAGCAATCAGAATAAGATTGCTTTCTCTAAAAGATTAATGTGAGGATTCATTAGAAAAATAAAATCCCTAGCCTCATGTGTGTGACTTTGTGTTTTGGGGTTAGAGAGCTAAAAGTACATTCTCTAACATGGAATTTTAAGAATGAAATTAAAAAGCAGGAGGTGTGGGGCAGTTGTAGACAGGGGGAGAAAGGTATAGACCCTGGACTTATTCTGTCTGGGTTCAAATCCTAGCTCCTTCTCTCACTAAGCTTTATGATCTGGGGAAAGTTAGTTATATACTTTGTTCCTGTACTTCCTCCATGGTGCAGATACGATTAAGTGCCTGCTTCAAAGGCTGTTTTAAGTATTAAGGACAAAGAGAAAATACAAGTAAAGGGTTTTAGCACAATGTCCCATTTTTAAGTGCCCACAAAAGTCAGCTAATTTTAATAAAATGTAGAAAATGTAAGAAAGGAACTTTAAATATTAACCCTTGTTTCTAAGTGATGTGATTATGAACACTTTTGCTTTGTTGTTTTTACATTTGTATTTGTCAGTTTTGAGATGAACATGTAAGTTACACTTAAACTTTACACATTTATGAGTAGCAATAGAACAGTGATTTTTCCCACCCTATTATGTTAAATATCGTATTTGTACACTTGGTAGAATGTCTCATTCCCAGTCCATACTGCTGTGTTAAAAAGATAAGAGTACACTTTTCCAAAAATGATTGTATCACAAGAATCTTTAATGTTTACTTTAAAGTTTACTCATGGTGGGGTTGTATTTGTATTTAGTAAAGTATGCCAAATGCCCACATTGAGGCCTTTCAGTTCACATCACTGCACTCCACACGGATGTTTACTGCACCCAGCGAGGTCATAAAGAGAGGGGCCTTGACTTTTCTCTTGGTTAGGCCAGCTTTACTGGGGAGTTCTTCCAAACTCTCCAGAAGTAGTATACCCTAATACACGTCATCTGTTCCATATAAAAGAATAAGATGGAAAATTTCTCAATGTTTTTCATAAGTTTAGCACGTCTCTGGTACAAAAATTCAAGAAAGGTAGCACAAAAGCGAAAGCACCAACTGAGCTTACTTATAAACAAACATGCATAAATCCTACACACTATCTAACAGTACTGAAATGAATACAACATTGCATTAAAAAGTATAAAAGCACTGTACTGAAAACTTAAAGTTACACGTGAAATACTGCACTGTAAATCCTGAATACTCTAATGTCCCACCCCCACCCCTCCACCGCCTTGGTGAGGGTCAGAAACCATTAATCTGCCTCCAGACCTTGCTAGTCCTCGGAGACACTGCTGCGGGGGCAGTGGGCAGTGGGATCAGCCTCCCGCAGGGCTCTGGCCTCCTCCAGAGCCTCTCTGTATCGGGAAGGCCAGGCCTGGGGGTCTTTCTTAAAGACCCTGGCCAGGAACTCCATGATTTGCATCTTGGTGATTTCACGGCTGGCACGGGAACCCCAGTAGAACTCGTACTCAGGTGGCTCAACGTGGGGTACGCGCTGGTACTTCAGGTAATTCTGTTGGACGAACTCCTCAGTGATGAGCTTTCTCACATCTCCAAAGGTGGAGTGCTTCTTCCATGGCCTCAGCCCCAGGATGCGCAGCACGTTCCAGACCGCACTCTCTCTGGCACCGCGACCTTTCACATAGATGAGGCTCAGGATCATCAGCAGGAGGCCTGTCATGGGCATACGGTTGCTCAGCGCCACTCTGTCCAGCTCCTCTGGCTCAAGCGCTTTGACAAGCGAAAACTCCATCGTGTGCAGGCTAGTCAGCCTCAGGTGTAGCCCAAACACTCGTGCGAGGATGAGGCTGGTGCGCCTGAGAATGCTTCTGCACCATTTCTTATAACTGCCGATGACATCCTTCACCATGTCTGGGAACCAGATGATCATTCTCTTCTGATCCTTGACCAACACGTACCACATGAGCTCGTGCGCTTTCTGCACCAGCTGGGCCGGGGCTGGTGGCGCTGGGCCAGGCTGGGCCACTGGGGCTTGGTGGGCGCGGCCTTCCTCCGCAGCCTGCTGCAGGGCCTTCGGGTCTCCCTCCTCGCTTGGGGCCTGGGGCGGCGGCGAAGCCAGCGGGGCGTCGGTCGGGCGTAGAGGAGGGCTCTCTGGCGCTGCAAGGGTCGCGGCCTGAGACTCGGGCTGAGAGGGCCCCCCGGGAACCCCAGGACTGCTGTGCACCTCGGAGTTGGAGGCCTCGGCTGCAGAGTTGGGGTCGCACACATCCTTACTTTGTTCGGACATATCTGCTCCGTCTGACAAGGGCAGGGCCTTTGCGTCCAGGAGCTCTTCGAGCCTGCGCTCCCTCCGCGGACTCCTGGAGAGGAAGTGCGCGTTGCTGCGCGCGGCGCCTTCCGCAGCAGTCGGGCGGGGCGGGGCGGCGGCGGGACCGGCCACTGCGCTTGCGCGTCCGCAGGCAGAAGGCCCGACCGCAGCAGGGGGGCGGGGTAGGGCAGGGAGCCCGACGGGGCGGGTGTGACTTGAGGCCCTACAGAGGTAGTGGGGAGCACCCTGAAATAGGGTAGCAGTGTCCCGCAGGTGTCCAGTTTGGACTGAGGAAGTGGTGGGAAGTGGGGGAGGGAGATGGATGAGCACTGGAGAAGGAGCACTGGAGAAGTTTAAGAGTATAGATGGTAATTTAAGATTCTAAGTTAAGTTTCTTCAATTTCTTGGGAAATGTTTAATTCGGTGTATTCAGAATCAAGGTAGATATAAAAGTCCCGGAGAAAGATCTAGGCTGGTGTGTAAAGCTAGGCTTGAGTTCGTGACAATGAGTGTGAGACTTTAAACCAAGAAAACAATCGGGATTGCCCAACAAAAAAATGTAAACTGAGAAGAGGTTGGCTCAGATTCTAATCCTGGAAAACCAATAAAAACTGGTGGAGTCCCTGCTACATCGGAGAGTTTATAAAATGAGAAATGCAGAATTTAGTCTATCCATGTGCAAACGAAACTTTCTTGGATATAATATACGAATGACATTGCTAGTGTTTCCATGGTCATTGATTTTGGTTTTCTTTTACTTCGCTTGGTTCATTTTGATTTCCTTTTAATTTTTCCATTAACAACCCATCATACAAAGATTGTTATATTTATTAAAACAAACTTTTTTTTCCCCTATCTGCCGGGCACTCTCCCTCCCCTAATGACTGTTGTGACCTCCACTCTGTGTTCCTATGAAAACGTCGTCTTTTCACAGGATCCCACCCCTACCCTCTCTTAGCAACTAGCTGGTGCTATTTGGCAACCACACCCAAATCCCTTCCAACACTTCTTTTTTTAACATGGGTCCCGTAAATCATAACTGGCAATCTCTCTCATGACCAACAATGAGATGCAACATATTTGTGGTCATGTGTGTTTGTGTGTGTGTATGTGTGTGTCTTGTGTTGTTTTGTTTTTTAATTTTAGAAAACAGATCCACATTGGACAAAAAGTTGACACTCCCAGCAAAGCATCTATGAAGAAAGAGGTGGGTGTAAAAGTCTCTGAATCCAGGGTTCCTGAGACTGATAAAGATCCCTGATCTGAGACAATGTGGTCCTTCAGCTTTTCCTGGGTTTCCTCAAGAGAACGTTTTCTTAAATATGTGCTGTCTTGAGTCTTTTATGGTCACCTGAAACCCAAAGCATATTTAAAGTATTGTCTTGGCATTTTGAGCCCTCTTTGTATTTGCTTGTATCCTTTCTCATTTCTCAGTTTATTTTTTTCCCAAGAAGTTCTGCTTGGAAGTGTTTTCATGTTATTTTTCTATCTTTGAATTTTCATGCTTGCATCACCTTTGGCAGGACAATGCCTCCAGTAAGACTCCTTAACCTTTCACTTCACAAGGGTATGCCTTAGTTGGACTTCACAGATACTCCTTAGTTGGAGTTTTTCCTATTAATCATTTTCTTCTTTTTCTTTAATTTATGAATTTCTATTTTTCGAATATATCTTACAGAGTTGTGTCAGTTACATTTGTTGTTTTATTGCTTAAAAAATGGCTATTGAATAAATTTACTGCCCTTATTCATCTTAAAATTATCCCTATTTCTTGCATTTTATCTCCATTAGTTTTCTTGTTGTTTTTTTTTTTTTTCCCCTTAAATTTGGATTGTTTGGTGGGTTAACTATTTGGGTTAACTATTTAGTTCATTTAAGGTATTTTCATTTTTTTAAAGTTTATCTATTCATTTTGAGAGAGAGAGAGAGAGCAGGGGAGGGGCAGAGAGAGAAGGAAAGAGAGTATTCCAAGCAGGTTCCTTGCTGTCACTGCAAAGCCTGACTCGGGGCTTGAACTCACAAACCATGAGATCATGATCTGAGCCGAAATCAAGGGTTGGATGCTTAATCGACCGAGCCACCCAGGCATTCCTAAGATATTTCTGATAATGAAAATGTTGGAGTCTACTATATAAATCTCAGCTCAGCTTTGGATATGAGCGGTAATTTTTGCCATTGTGAGGTTATGAAAATTACATCCTCATATTTTATCCTCCTAGATATATTAGATTCATGAAGTTAAATTGCAAGCTTGGGCACAAAAATTATAAATGTATAAAAACATTTATATATAAAAAGTATAAAATCAATCTTAAAAACAATTATAAAAATATACAAGCTCTTGCAGTATATCTCGCTGCAGTGGGATATCAGAGTTCTGACCAAAGAACTTGCTTGGGTTTCAGTTGCTGCCTGAACTAGAATGGACCTCATTCTGGTGAAGTTGCCCTTGGCCAACAATGGTACCCACCTCTAACACAGCTCACTTCACACCTTACTTCTGACAGAAGTATTGTTTAATATCATACCAGTGCCTGTGTATTATGACCTCTATGAAGGAGTATGCTCAGAGGGTTTAGAGCATCAGAACTGATGCCCAAGTGTGAAACCAGGTACCAGGTAAACCCCTACCTGCTGTTCACTCTTCAAGCCCAAGTGATAGCATTGTCTTCCCAGGAAAAGCTCTGCTGAAGAGCTCTATTACCTATGAAGAAGAAAATTCAATGGGGGAGGGTAAGAAAAAAGTAAAGCTTGGGGTAGCCTTTAATTAGAAAAAGTATACCTGCACATATGTCATGGAAAGAGTCACTAGCTCGATGGGTACCTAATAAGGTGTCTATCCATAATCCAGGCTTGCAGACCTTCAGAACGATAAGAAAAAGGAAAGATGACACAATGGGAAAGAAGAGGAAATGGATATATATGGGACATCCACAATTTCCTTAATTTAAGGGTCAAGATTTGGAGCTGTAGCTCCAATGATGTTCTGAGAATGTTGGGATAAATTAGGCTTGCTGGGATCTCCAGGGTCAGACTTATTTGATATGGGCAATGAGTCCTTTCAGGCCAACAGCTCAGAAGCAAAAGCCTGAACGTTACTAAATATCTGCTCAAATAAACCAATGAATGGCTACTCTTTAAATCAAGATTCTGTAAGTAGAAGTTCCATGGACATATGGAGTATATGAAGAAAATTATAACTTAACATACTCTGGTACAGACACTTTTGCTGGTGGGATACTTCAGACTCTGTAATGTGGAACACATTACACAGCTGTGGAATAGGCTGTTCTTGGCAGACTCTGGAATAGGAGGAGAAGCCTGTCCTGGCACTGGTTTCCATAGTGAACAGAGGAAGGGGGGTCATTCCAGAGCTTCCAGTGGACAGCACGCATGCTCACAGTGCAGAGGCCCAGAGGCCCCAGATGAAATGTGAATCCTTCTGGCTCTTTCCTGTCAACATAGGCAGCAACCTCCACCTTGGAGCCCCCATATGGGCCCCAAATGCCTTGCAGGCCAAGGAATTGAAACAGAGAACTCACATTAATGTGTTCAACAAATATTGAGCAATGACTATCATGTGCCTGGAAGATTTGCATTTTAGAAAAGTAGCTCAGTCTGAGGGGGAAACCAATTGGACTATTTGGCAGGCTGGCCCCTTTGTGTTAGAAAATAACAAGCAGGGACAGGCAGTGCTGCTTTCCATAGTTGAGTGGGGGAGGAAAGGAACACAACCATGGCTCCCTGTCTTCTCTAGTCTCCCAAGGATGACTCTGCACAACTGAGGCCCAAGAACACTCACTGAATGGGAAACCTGGTCCTTTCCAGACCCACAATACAGCCTGTCAACTCACAGGGACTAATCAGTTAGGAGTATCTTTTCGGAAGCTCAGCTGGAATCAGAGTTAAGACTAGAGTTGGGGCAGGTGGACAAGGAGAGACAGACAAACCAATTAGGGGACCTTTTGCGGGACTCCTCTTGACAAAGGACGATGGCTTGCATTTCATGTTTATTCTGCAACTGTTTATTAAATGCTACATTTCAGGCAATGTGCCTGGGGATATAATGAGAAAGAGAGATAAAAGTGTTCTTTGCAATCTGTACTGAGGGAAAATGGTGGAGAAAATGGATCATAAACAAACAAAAATTGATAAACAAATGATTATTATCCATAATGTTATGGCATAACATACTGCCAAGGAACCACAATGTTGTCACAGAGTATAGAACAGAGGAAACTTATGTTCAATAAGGATGCCAGGAAAGACATAAATAATAAGAAAATGTAAGGAAGACTGTGAATGTCAGGATTCTGTCTTGGGGGTTGTCTGGGATAGAGCAGTTCCTTGTGGCTAAGATATGGGGGCACCACTTCCTGAAACTATCTGTAGACAACTACCTGAGAAAAGAGAGTAGACATGACTAGCAAATATCTGGATATGTATGTCTCATAAAAGAGGCTTGGGCTAAAAAGAGAAGTTTGGAAGATAAAGATGGTAATAACATCACCCTGAGAGAGTGTCTAGAGCAAGAGTCTTCAGACAGAACCATCCATCATAAGGATAGGACAGTTTCTCATTATGTGACAGTATAATGCATGCAACAAAAGTTCATACCTCTGTCCCCCTCACACATTATAAATGCCCTCCAGACATGGGAAAAACAAAAATAAAGTGTAAGTAAAGGAAAAAAAAATACACATCTTCCCTGTACACTGCCAAAAGCCCTTTTATGGGCTGTACAGTTTTCTAGTTGAGAACAACTGAAAATGACAAGCAGGGAGGAGTGAATAAAGACAGAGCCAACCAACAGGTTTAGGACATTTAAGCCTCTTTCCAAACTATCATATGACTTTCCTCACTGGATCTATTTCTGGGACATATTAAAATAGATTGCTTCATCTTCAACAATCATCTTGAAGATAAATTCCATTCAAGCAGACCCTGGGTTCAAGTTTGTGGTGTATAATTCTTCTTAAATGTTGCTGAATTTAATCTGCTATTATTTTGTTGAGGATTCTTATGTGTGGGTTCATCAGGGATATTGGTCTATAGTATTTTTGTTTGTTGTTTTTTTTTTTTTGTACTATCTTTATCTGGTTTTGATGTCAGGAGATAAGAACCTTATAAAATTATTTGGAGACTGTTGCTTCCTATTTATTTTATGAAAGAACACGTATAGAATTGGTTTTATTTATTTTTTAAATGTCTGGAAGAATTTTTTTTTTCTTGTGAAACCATCAGTACCTAGAGATTTCTTTTTCAGATGAGCTGTAACTACCAATTTCTATTTGTTTAATTTGTTGTATGTCGGATTTTTTTTTTCAGTTGGATGAGTTTTGATACTTTATAGTTTTGAAAAAGTTGGTTCATTTCATCTAGGTTGTCGATTTTATGTGTGTAGTGGTGTTTGTAGTATTCCCTGTTATCTTTTTTCATGCTTATTTTTGAGAGAGAAAGAGAAAGAAGAAGAGCAGGGGAGGGACAGAGAGAGAGGGAGACAGAAGATCTGAAGCAGACTCCACATTGAGAGCAAAGAGCCCGATGGGGGGACTTGAGTTCACAAACCATGAGATCATGACCAAAGCTGAAGTTGGATGTGTAACTGACTGAGCCACCCAGGCTCCCCCTCCTATTATCCTTTTAAGGATCAATTTATGTACGAAGTCCACTATTGGCTTCCTCACCTATCCTGGCAACACGCATGTGCGCGCACACACACACACAGGCCACAGCTATTCTTCCAGAGACTCCTTGGCCTTCTATGTATGCAAGGGACTCTGGGGGAAAGCCAATAACTCTCTGTTGGAATCTTGTCAAATATTTTGAAAATTTCACCAACTGTTGCCTAAAAGTTAAGGTTTCCCATTGTCCTGCTGGTCCTGTTTTATGTTCCTTTCTCTTCTCAACCTATTCCCTCCCTGAAAAATACCATCTACCAGAGCTTGACGCTGGCATCTATACACTGACGAGTCCCAAATTTATTCCTTTCACCTAATATGTCTCTGCTATTGTCTAGAACTGGATATCCATCTGCTTAAAGGACATTTTAACATTATGACTTTGAACTTTAAATTCAGTGTTCTGCTTGTTCAGTTGTTTGTATGTTCTTTATCTCATAGTGTGTAAAATAACTGTCTACTCAGGATCCCCAGGGGAAAAATACCATTGATTGGCTCTCCTTTATCTTGTGTCCAGTTAATCACACAGTTCTCACCACCTAAATGCCACTACTATACATCTCACAACATGACACTCTACTTTTCCACTGTTCTTTCTCACCCAGATTACCACAGTGAACTCCTAATGTATCTTCTCATTTGCATATTTATTAACTACAATTTATTCTCCACACTGAAACCAGAACATTTTCTGAAATTAAAATCTTCCCCCATTTCAGTTTCCTAGGGCTACTGAAACAAATTACTACAAACGTGGTGCCTTAAAACAATAGAAGTTTATTCTTCTGTGGCAGCTGAAATCTGGAAACAAGTCATGGCCACACTCCTAGTTACAGCTTAGGGGAGAAAGCTTCCTTGCCTCTCCCATCTTTTGGTGGCTGCTGGCATATTTTGGCTTGTGTAAGAATAACTCCAATCTCTACCTCCATCTTCACACAGGTATTCACATGGCTACCTCCCCAGTGTGTTTCTGTGTCTCTGCTCTCCTTCTCCTTTCTACTATAAATATATCATTCATTAGACTGAGGGACTATTCTAAATCCAGGATGATCTCATCTTACGATCTGAACTTAATCGTATTTGCAAAGTCACTTTTTTTTTCTATATTAGGTAACATTCACAAGTTTTGGGGATTAGGGAATGGATATCTTTTGGAGGCCTAATTTTTCAGCCTAGAACATGGGTCAATAGTATATTATGAAAGTAGAGAATCCATGTATTTTATTAGTTTGAGAACTAGAGAAATAATATGGATACTTGGGAAAAAATCAGTGGAAGAAAGAATGCTTGCAAAACTCTTTTTTTCCAGAAAGATGATTTAAATATTGTATAAAGTGAGTATCCAGGGATTTACAGGAGCCATATTCCAAGTCAGTAGTGATGGCAAATGCTGCTGGTTAAAGTCAAAATCTAGCATTTCTCCTAACTTCTTGGTGTCTACTACTGGAGAGTCATATTGACCCACAATTGGCTGGTCTCAAGAGGAAAAGAGTTCACTGTCCATTTTTTGTTTTTTTAATATTTCTTCGATATCATTTTTTTCTAAGCTTATTTATTTATTTTTGAGAGAGAGAGACAGAGAGAGAGAGAGAGAGAATGTACATGTGGGGGAAGGGCAGAGGGAGAGAGAGAGAGAGAGAGAGAGAGAGAGAGAGAGAGAGAGAATGCACATGTGGGGGAAGGGCAGAGGGGGGGAGAGAGAGAGAGAGAGAGAGAGAGAGAGAGAGAGAGAGAGAGAGAGGGAGAATCTCAAGCAGGCTCTGCTCCGCACTGCCAGTACAGAGACCTGTCTGGGGCTCAGACTCACAAACCATGAGATCATGAACTGTGCTGAAGTCAGACGCTTAAGCTATTGAGTTACCCAGGTGCCCCAGGAATTCACTGGTATCATTAGTATCATTAGGTCACAGTAGCTATCTTCAGGAGTCTCATAGGAAATAGCCTCATGCCTTACTTATCTACTGATAAATTAAGATCTTACATTCAGGTACTAACTCTGGAATAAGGAAAGCTCTTCATTTCATGAAGATGGGACCCAATAATTCTCATTGCATAGGAATTCTTAGTTGTTAGAATGACTGCTTTCACCTAGTCACATTAATTGTTGGAATTAATATGTATTATCACACAACTATATAAAATTATGTAAAGTAATTTTTATAACTATAGCCTTACATTTCCTCTTCTACTAATGTATCAGTTAAATAAGTAAATATGCCCCATTTTGCTTTAGATTTATTTTTTTCAAGTTTTTTATTTAAATTCTAGTTAGTTAATATACAGTGTAATATTAGTTTCAGGTATAGAATTTAGTGATTCAACACTCACATACAACAACCAGTGCTCAACACAAGAAATGCCCTCCTTAATCCCCATAACCTGTTTAAACCATCCCCCCACCCACTACCCCTCCTGTAACCATCAGTTTGTTCTCTATAGTTAAGAGTCAGAGCATAGAATCTTTTCCCACTTCTTTGTGTCATCTTCAATGGATGGGAAGAAAATATATCATTAAAATGTCTATAACACTCAAAAGAATCCACATACTTAATGCAATCCTTATTAAAAATACCTCCAGCATTTTTCAGAGCTAGAACAAACAATCCTAAAATTTATATGGAACCACAAAAGAACACAAATAGCCAAATAAATCTTGAAAAAAAGATGCAAATCTGGAGTCATCCCAACTCTGGACTACAAGCTATTTTACAAAACTGTAGTTATCAAGACAGGATGGTACTGACATAAAATCAGACACTTAGATCAATGGAACAGGATAGAAAATTCAGTAATGGATCCACAACTATATGGCCAACTAATATTTGACAAAGCAGGAAAGAATATTCAGTGGGAAAAAGACAGTCTCTTCAACAAATGGTCTTGGGAATACTGGAAAAGTATGCAAAATAATGTAACTGGACCACTTTCTTACACCATACACCATAAATGGATTAAATACCTAAATGTGAGACAGGAAACGATCAAAATCCTACAGAAGGATACAGGCATCAAACTCTTTGACGTTGGCCATAGCAATTCTTACTAGATACATCTCCAGAGGCAAGAAAACAATAGCAAACATGAACTATTAGGACATCATCAAGATAAAAAGCTTCTTCACAGTAAAGAAAACAATCAACAAAACTAAAAGATAAACTTCAGAATGGGAGAAGTTATTTGAAAATATCTGATAAAGGTTAGTATCCAAAATGTATAAAAGAATTTATCAAACTCAACACCCCCCCAAAAAAAATAATCCAATTAAAAATGGGCAGAAACCATGAATAAATCTTATTCCAGAGAAGACGGACAGGTGGCTGAAGACCCATGAAAAAATGCTCAACACTCAACATCAGGGAAATACAAATCAAAACTACAATGAGATATCACCTCACACATGTCCAAATGGCTAAAATTAACAACACAAGAAACAACAAGCATTTCTGAGGATGCAGAGAAAGAGGAACCCTCTAACACTGTTGGTGGGAATGCAAACAGGTACAGCTACTCTGGAAAACAGTATGGAGTTTCCTCAAAAGTTAAAATAGATATACCCTATGACCTAGCAATTACACTACTAGGCATTTATTCAAAGTATAGAAAAAAACTGATTTGAAGGGACACTTGCACCCTGATATTTACAGCAACGTTATCGACGATAGCTAAATAATGATGGAAAGAGCCCAAATGTCCTTTGACTGATGAATGGGTAAAGAAGATGTGGCATACATATATATATAATGGGATATTACTCGGCCATCAAAAATGAAATCTTATGGCATGCCTGGGTGGCTCAGTCAGTTAAGCGTCCAATTTCGGCTCACGTCATGTTCTTGTGATTTGTGGGTTTGAGCACTGCATTGGTCTCTGTGCTGACAGATCAGAGCCTGGAGCCTTCTTCAGTTTCCGTGTCTCCCTCTCTCTCCACCACACCCCTGCTTGCTCTCTGTCTCTCTCTTTCCAAAAAATGAATAAACATTAAAAAATTTAAAATTAAATCTTGCAATTTGCAAATATGTGGATGGAGCTAGTGTATTAAATAAAATAAATCAGAGAAAGACAAATACCATATGATTTCACTCATGTGGAATTTAAGAAAAACAGATGAACATAGAGGGAAGAAAAGAAAGAGAATCAAACTCTAAAAAAATTGTTAACATAGAGAACAAATAGGGTTGCTGGAGGTGAAGTGAGTGGGGGTTGGGCTAAATGGGTGATGGACATTAAGGAGAGCACTTGTTGGGATGAGCACTGGGTGATATGTGTAAGTGATGAATCACTGAGTTTTAATCCTGAAGCTAATATTACACTATTTGTTAACTAACCAGAATTTAAGTATAAACTTAAAATAATAAGCAAGCAAATAAGTATATAAACAAATAGTCTGTTTCTTGGTTTCCTCTCTTCCCCCGCCCATGTTCATTTCCAACATAGATTTTCCATGCCTTCTCCCCATGGAGTCAGAGCACATAACCCTTTCAGTACATTAATGTTTTCATTGACCAGGATGCTCTATTGAGCTTCAGTGTCAAAAGTTTTTACTGGGGCTTCATGGTAGGCATATATGGTTAAATCATTGGCCACATGATTGATCTCAATCTCCAGCCACCCTTCCCACCTTGGAGGTCTGGAAGCTGAAAGTTCCAAGCATTTAATCATGTGATTGATCTTTCTGATAACCAGCCCTTATTTTGAATTTATATATTAGCCCACTGTAATTCATCTCATTAGCATACTAAAGACACTCCATCACTCAGGAAATTACAAGGGTTTTTGAAGTTATGAACCATAAATCTAGAACAAGGTCTGAACAAATTCTTACTTGTACCATAGCCTCTGTCAAGACAATTTGAGTAGTGTGTCCTCACTCCCTTCCTGGTACTCTAGCTTCCTCTATTTTATGTCTACTGCTACCCTTTTTGTTTCAAACTCTCTACACTCCAGGAAAAGCTGAGAAGAGGCTTTATTGCTTATAATACAGGGGTCCAGAACCATAGGTTTCCCTCCAGGGTATTAAGACACTGACCATTCATTTTGTGGGTGAGTGAAGTATGCCTATAGATACCGTTTTATTTTTTTTTTCATTTTATTTAAATTCAGGTAGTTAACAGAGGCACCTGTGTGGCTCAGTAGGTTACGTGCCGAACTCTTGACTTCAGCTCAGGTCATGATCTCATGGTTTGTGAGTTCGAGCCCCATATAGGGCTCTACACTGACAGTACAGAGCCTGCTTGAGATTCTCTGTCTCCCTCTCTTTCTTCTCCTCCTCTCTCTCAAAAATAAATAAGTAAACTTAAAAAATTAAAAGAAAATAACTAAATTCAAGTTAGTTAACATACAATGTAGTCTTGGCTTCAAGAGTAGAATCCAATGATTCTTCTCTTACATATGACACCCCATGCTCTTTCCAAAAAGTGCCCTCCTTAATGCGCATCACCCATTTAACCTATCCTCCCACCAACCTCCGTTCCAGCAACCCTCAGTTTGTTCTCTGTATTTAAGAATCTCTTGAAGTTTGCCTCCCTCTGTGTTTAATATTATTTTCCCTTCCCTTCCCCTATGTTCATCTGTTGTGTTTCTTAAATTCCACAAATGAGTGAAATCATATATTTATTTCTCTGACTTATTTCACTGAGCTGAAATTAAAAGTCAAACACTTAACTGATTGAACCACCCAGGCACCCATAAAGATTTTATTTTTAAGTAATCTATACACCCAATATGAGACTTGAACTCACAATCCCAAGATCTAGAGTTACCTGATTTATTGACAGAGCAGCCAGGCATCCTAATCTTTTAATTTTTTAACAATATTGTTTGAGAGATATTGGGCTTACATAAGTCCAATTTATCATTTTGTTCTTTAAGAGATTGTGCATTTTGATGCCACAGTTAAAAATGGTTTTTTGGAGACACCTGGGAGGCTAAGTCAGTTAAGTGTCTAACTCTTGCTTTCAGGTCAGGTCATGATCTCACAGTTTGTGAGTTCAAGCTCCGTGTTGGGCTCTGCACTGACAGTGTGGAGCCTGCTTGGGATTCTTTCTCTCTCACTCTGTCCCCTGCTTGCATACTCTATCTCTCTCAAAAATAAATAAACATTTTAAAAAAGATAAACATTATTCTAGCCCAAGATATCATATTATTTTCTCTATGTTTTCTTCTAGAAGTTTTAAAATATTAGGTTTAATTTGGGAGTACATTTACAATGTAAATGGTATATTTTATAATTATGAATTTTAACTCTAATTTTGTATAACCTAGAAGTAATCTATTATCATAACTTCTGTCGTATATATATATATATATATATATATATATATATATATATGCACAGATGTTACATATGTACTCAAAAAGAATGTATATTCTGATGTCATTGGGTTGCATGTCACATCAGTGGCCATTAGGTTAATTTGGTTTACAGTGTTAAACTGTCTTATACCTTTGCTAATTGTCTACTTGTTATAGCGATTATTAAGAGAAATATTGAAATTGCCAACTATAATTGTAGTTCTATTTATTGCTTCTTGCAGATCTATCTGTTTTAAACGCATTTATTTTGAACTCTATACTTAGGCATATGCATGTTTAGTACTATATTCTTGATGAATATTTCCTGTTATATTTATGAAATGGTTTGGGGATGGTCTTTGCTCTAAAATATACTTTGTCCAATATTGGAATAGTCAACACAGTTTTCCTTTACTTAATGTTATCATAATATATATTTTCTACCCTTTTAGTAGTTTTAACTTAGTATTGTCTTTATATTTAAATAGATTTTTTTGTAGGTAAACTGTAGGACAATCTTGCTGCTATGTCAAATTGACAATATTTACATTTTAGGTTTTAATTTTTTTATTCAATGTATAGTTGAAATATAATGTTTCATTAGTGCCAATTGTACAATAGTGATTTGACAACTCTGTATGTTATGCTCTTCTCATCACAAGTGTAGCTACCATCTGTCACTATACAACATTATTACAATAACTTCGTTCTATTCCCTATGCTGTGCATTTCATCCGTGTGAGTTATTCATTTCATAACTGGGAAGCTGTACCTCCTAATCCCTTTCATTCATTTTGCCTACCTTCGCCCTCCCCCTGACAACCACAACACTAATTGTGTTTTTTCTTCTTTTATGTATTTGTTTACTCACTTTTTTAATATTCTGCATATAAGTAAATTCCTATGGTATGTGTCTTTCTCTGTCTACCTATTCACTTAAAATAATATTCTCCATGTTGTTGCAAATGACAAAATCCCATCCTTTTTATCGCTGAGTATACACTGCATATGTATCCTACACATTCTCTAAACAGTCCTTTATCAATGGTCACTTAGATTGCTTTCATGTCTTGGCTATTGTAAATAATGTTTCAATAAACATAAGGTTGCATATATCTTTTTAAATTAGCAGGAGGTTGAAGGGTTTCCCAATCATGGAATTACTAGATTTTATGATATTTCAGTAATGTATTTATTATTTACTTAGGAAGCTCCATACTGTTTTCGACAATTGCTGCATCAATTTACCTTCCCACCAACAACACAAAAGGGTTCCTCTTTCTTTACATCCTTGCCAACGTTTATTATTTCTTGTCTTTTTGATACTGGCCATTCTAACAGGTAAAGGTGATATCTCATTGTGGTTTTGATTTGCATTTCCCTGATGATTAACGATGCTCAGTATTTTAATATATATGTTGGCCATCTATATGTCTTCTTTGGAAAATGTTTATTCAAATTCTCTGTCCACTTTTAATTAGATTACTTGGGGTTGTTTTCATGTGTGTGTTGAGTTGTATCAAATTATTATATACTTGGAATATTAACCCCTTATCAAATATAGCATTTGCAAATATCTCTTCCCATTCAGTAAGCTAACTTTTTATGATTGTTTTTATTTTGGTGTAGTTCTAATTGTTTATTATTGCCTCTTTTCCCATTGTCTCAGAAGATATATCCAGAAAAATATTGCCATGATCAATGTCAAAGAGATTACTGCCTATGTTTTCTTCTAAAAGTTTTATGATTTTATGTCTAACATTTAGGTTTTATTATGAAATAATCTACAAAAGAGTAGCAAAGATGGTACAGAGCATTTCTGTATACTCTTTCTCTTGGTTCCATTAAAAGTTAACATTCTTAAGGGTGGCATATTTATCAAAACTAAGAAATTAACAATGATGCAATAGTATTAATAAAGCTATGGACTGTGTTTTATTTTATTTTATTTTTTATTTCTGCTAATGACTGTTTTTTCCATTCCAGAACCTAATCCAGAATACCACATTGCATTAGTCATCATATCTACTTAGTCTCATCCAACCTGTAGCATTTTATACTCTTGTTCCTCATGAACTTGACACTTTGGAAGGGAGCTGGTGAGGCATTTTGAAGAATATCCATTGATTTAGATTTATTTATTTGTCTGATGTTTTCTCATGACAATACTTTGGTTGTGAATTTTGGGAAATAATAACGCAGAAGTAAGGGGTCTTTTTTACCACATTATATGAGAGTACACATGGTATCAATATTGTTTGTTTCCAAAATTAACTTGGATCACCAAGAGTGGTATCTGTCAGATGTATTTACTGTTAAGTTACTATATTTTCACTTCCATTTATAAGAAGAAAATCACAGGGGTGTCTTGATGGCTCAATTGGTTAAGCCTCCCACTCCTGATCTCACCTCAGTTCTTGATCTCAGGGGTCATGAGTACAAGCCCCACATCAGGATCCATCCTGGCTGTGAGGCCTACATTAAAAAAAATAAGGAATTCACTAATTCCAGACTACACTCAAGATGAGAGGAATTAAATTCACTCACTTACTGGAGGAAGTAACATAAAAAATGTGAATATATATTAAAATAACCAGTGTCCTAGCTAGAGAAATTAAGCAAGAAAAAAAGGTAAAACTCATCCAAACATAAAAGGACAAAGTAAAATCATCTCTATTTTCAGATAACATAATCTTATATACATATACCTAAGGGCTCCACCAAGAAACTGTTAGAACAAATTCTGTAAAGTCGTACAATGCAAAATCAACATAAAAAATCCATTGCATTTTTATGCACTGACAATGAATTATGGACTATCTGAAAGGAAATAAGGAAAACAATACTATCAATGATAGTACCAAAAACAATAAAACAATTAGGAATTAAATTTTTTTTTGTTATAATAGTTTATTTTCAAATTGGTTTACATATAACACCCAGTGTTCATCCCAACATGTGCCCTTTTTAATGCCCATCACCCCCTCTCCCCCCTCCCTCATCCCCCTTACCCTCAGTTTTTTCTTAGTCTTTGAGAGTCTCTTATGTTTTATCTCCCTCCCTCTCTGTGTCTTTTTTTTCTTTCCCCTCTTCCCCTCCCCCTGGTTTTTGCTTAGTTTCACAAAGTCCACCTATTCGTGGAAACATATGGTATCTGTCTTTTTCTGACTGACTTATTTCACTTAACATAATACCCTCCAGTTCCATCCATGTTGCTACACATGGCCAGATTTCATTTTTTCTCATTGCCACGTAGTAGTCCATTGTATATAAGTACCAAAGATGCATAGACTAAAGGCATTAATGAAAAAAAATTAAGGCACGAATAAGTGGAAATATATTCCATCCTTATGTTTATGGATTGGAATAATTAATATTGACAAAATGTCCATGCTATCCAAACCATTCATAGATTCAATGTAATCTCTGTCAAAATTCTAATGCTATTTTTCACATAAATAGAAAAAAATAATCTTAACATTTATATGGCATCACAAAAGACTACAAATAGCTAAACAACCTTAAAAAATAGACACAAAGCTGGACACATCACATTAATTAATTTCAAACTATAAAATAAAGCTATAGTAATCAAAACTCTGGTACTGACATAAAAGCAGACAAATAGATAAATAGAACAGAATCAAGAGCCCAAAAATAATGCAGTCAATTAATATTTGACAGGGAAGCCATAAATACTCAATAGGGGAAAAGATAGTCTTTTCAATAAATGGTGCTAGGAAAACTTGACATTCACATGCGAAGAAGAAGAAGGTGGAGAAGGAGGAAGAGGAGGAGAAGGAAGAGAAGAAGAAGAAGAAGAAGAAGGAGGAGGAGGAGGAGGAGGAGGAGGAGGAGGAGGAGGAGGAGGAGAAATAAAGGAAGGAGAAGGAGGAGAAGGAAGAGGTGGAGGAAGAAGAGGAGGAGGAGGAGGAGGAGGCAGAGGGGAACTTGCCTCCCATCTTATACCGCTAATAAAAATGAACGCAGAATGGATTAAAGACTTAATTACAGGACCCAAGACTGTGAAGCCGTAGAAGAAAACATAAATAATAATAATAATAAAAAAACTCCTTGACATTTGCTTTGAGAATTATTTTTTGGATATTACCCCAAAGCACAAGAACAAAATAAAAAATCAGGAAGTAAAAAAAAAAAAAATCAGGAAGTGTAATGAGATCAAACTAAAAATCTGCACAGCAAAAGGAACAATGGAATATTATTCAGCTATAAAAAAAGAATGAAAATTTGCCATTTATAATGATATGGTTGGAGATAGAGAGTATAATGCTAAGCCAAATAAGTCAGAGAAAGACAAATATCATACAAATTTACTCGTATGTGCAATTTAAGAAACAAAGCAAATAGTGCTGGGGGAGAGAAAGAAAACCAAGAAACAGACTGATAGTTACCAGAGAGGAGTTGGGTGAGAGGGATGGATAAAATAGGTGATGGGAATTAAGGAATGCACTTGTGATGCATGGAATTGTTGAATCACTCTATTGTACACCTGAAGATGACATAATACCGTATGTTAACTATACTAGGATTAACCTAAAAAAAGACACAGAGAGGGAGGGAGATAAAACATAAGAGACCCTCAAAGACTAAGAACAATCTGAGGGTGAGGGAGGTGAGGGAGGTGAGGGAGGGGGTAGAGGGGGTGATGGATATTAAAGAGGGCACGTGTTGGTATGAACACTGGGTGTTATATGTAAACCAATTTGAAAATAAACTATTATAATAAAAAAAGTTAAAAGAACAATAAACGAATAAACACATAACCTTCCGAATGAGGGAAATATTTGCAAACCATCTATCTGGTAGAGTGTTAATATTCAAAATCTATAAGTAAGCCTTACAAATCAATAGCAAAATATCAAATAGTCTGATTAAAAACAAACATTTTTTTTTACCAAATAAGACATATAAATGGCCAACAGGTACATGTGTATTTAATATCAAAGCATCAGGAAAGTGCAAATCAAAATTAAAGTGAAATATCACAACACACGTGTTAGAATGACCATTATCAATTGGTCAAGAGCTAAATACTAGAAAGGGTGTGGAAAAAACAAAAAAGAACAATTCTTGTGCACTTTTGGTGGGAATGCAATTTGGAATATCCACAAAGGAAAACACTATGGAGGTTACTCAAAAAGCTAAAAATGGAATTAACAAATGATCTGTTAATCCTGCTTCTGGATATGTATCTGAAGGGAAAAGGAATAACTATTTTGGAAGTACATCTGCATCACCATTTTTATTACAACATTATTCACAGTAGCCAAGACACAGACAAAAATCTAAGTTTTCAGGAGTACATGAATGGATACAGAAAATGTGGTATATGATATGATTGAATACAATTCATCCATGAAAAAGAAGGAAATTCTAATACTTGTGCCAGCATGGATGAACACTGAGGAAATTATGCTAAGTGAAATAACAGAGAAGGGTAAATTCTGCATGGACTCACTTATATGCGGAATGCAAACAGACAAAAAGCTGAAATCATAGAAACTGAAACTAGAATGGTGGTTACAAAGTGCTGGGGGTAAAGAAAATGAGATAATGTTGATCAAAGGGTACAAATTTCTCTTTGTAAAATAAGTAAATTCTGGGAATATAGTATACAGCACATGGAATGTAATTAATACTGTTCTATATACTTGAAAGTTGCTTAGAAAGTAGACCTTAAATGTTCTCACAACAAAAAGTGTAATCATTTGAGGTGAAGGGTACATTAACGTTATTGTGCCCATATCATTTTCAATATGTATGTGTATGAAGTCATCACACTGTACTCCTTAAACTTACACAATGTTATATGTGAATTATATCACAATAAATCTGAAGAGATAACCACACTAAGAGAGAAAGATTATTTATCTTGTTATCCTGTTTATTTAAAGTTTCACCCAGTGATTTTAGAATTTATCTTGAATCTTGCCTGCAGAATTATTTATTCTGATGGCCTAATGGTGATTCGTTGTTGCCTTCAATTCTTCTACATTCATTAATTGTCATTCTTCTGTGAGATAAGATTTGTCCTTTCTTTTTCATTTATTTATTCAATCATGTTTTTACATTGGTATGGACTCATGAACACCTATTTTGTCTCTTGGGAAATAAATTAATACTAGCATAATATATTTTGCTTTTCAAATTATTCCACATTTGGTTCTTGCCAACTCTTTTAGGTTGCCTTCAATGTTTTGTGTGTGCATACATGTAAATGTGTATGTGTGTGTTTGTGTTTATTTTTTTCTTTATATATTTTTATATATTTATATATATTTTTTAATATTTTTTAAAAAATAATTTATTGTCAAATTGGTTTCTATACAACATCCAGCGCTCATCCCAACAAGTGCCCTCCTCATTACCCGTCACCCACCCTCCCCCTTCTTACACCTCCCTCACCCCTCAGTTTGTTCTTAGTCTTTGAGAGTCTCTTAGGTTTTGTCTCCCTCCCTCTCTGTGGCTTTTTTCTTTTCCCCTCTTCCGCTCCCCCTGGTTTCCTGCTAAGTCTCTCAAAATCCACCTATGCGTGGAAACATATGGTATCTATCTTTCTCTGACTGACTTATTTCACTCAGCAAAATACCCTCCAGTTCCTACAGTGTTGCTACATATGGCCAGATTTCATTCTTTCTCCTTGCCATGTAGTATTCCATTATATATATATATACACACACACATCTTCTTTATCCATTCGTCAGTTGATGGACACATAATCTCTTTCCATGATTTGGCTATTGTCAAAGTGCTGCTATAAACATTGGGTTACACGTGCCCCTATGCATCAGCACTCCTGTGTCTCTTGGGTAGATTCCTAGCAATGCTATTGCTGGGTCATAGGGTTGTTCTATTTCCATTTTTTTGAGGAACCTCCACACCATTCTCCAGAGCGGCTGCACGAGATTGCATTCCCACCAACAGAGTAATAGGGTGCGTGTTTCTCCACATCCTCGCCAGCATCTATAGGTTCCTGATTTATTTCATTTTAGCCACTCTAACCGGTGTGAGGTGGTATCTCAGTGTAGTTTTGATTTTTATTTCCCTGATGATGATTGACATTGAGCATCGTTTCATGTGTCTGTTGGCCATCTGGATGTCATCTTTAGAGAAATGTCTATTCATATCTTCCGGCCATTTCTTCACTGAATTATTCGTTTTTCTTGTGTGGAGTTTGGTAAGTTCTTTATGGATTTTAGATACTAGTCCTTTATCCGATATGTCATTTGCAACTATCTTTTCCCATTCCATCGGTTGCCTATTACTTTTGTTGGTTGTTTCCTTTGCTGTGCAGAAGCTTTTTATCTTGATGAGGTCCCAGTAGTTCATTTTTGCTTTTAATTTTCTCGCCTTTGGAGATGTGTCGTGTAGGAAATGACTGCAGCTCAGGTCTAAAAGGTTTTTTCCTGCTTTCTTCTCTAGGATTTTGAGGGTTTTCCTGTTTCACAGTCAGGTCCTTCATCCATTTTAAGTTTATTTTTGTGAGTGGTGAAAGAAAGTGGTTCTGATGTTGCTGTCCAGTTCTCCCAGCACCATTTGTTAAAGAGGCCATCTTTTTTTTCCACTGGATACTCTTTCCTGCTTTGTCAAAGATTAGTTGGCCACATGCTTGTGGGTCCATTTCTGGGTTCTCTATTCTATTCCATTGTTCTATGCGTCTGTTTTTGTGCCAATACCATACTGATGATTACCGCTTTGTAGGAGAGGTTAAAATCTGGTGTTGTGATGCCTCGTGCTTTGGCTTTCTTCTTCACTATTACTTTGGCTATTCGGGGTCTTTTGTGGTTCCATACAAATTTTAGGATTATTTGCTCTAGTTTTGAGAAGAATGCTGGTGCAATTTTGATTGGGATTGCATTGAATGTGTAGATTGCTTTGGGTAGTATTGACGTTTTAACAATATTTATTCTTCCAATCCATGAGCATGGGATGTTTTTTCATTTCCCTGTGTCTTCCTCAATTTCCTTCATAAGTTTTTTATAGTTTTCAGAATTGAGATTTTTTACGTCTTTGGTTAGGTTTATCCCTAGGTATTTTATGGTTTTTGGTACAATTGTGGATTGGATTAGCTTCTTTATTTCTCTTTCTGCTGCTTCATTGTTGGTGTATAGAAATGCTACCTATTTCTTTACATTGATTTTGTACCCTGCACTTTGCCGAATTCATGGATCAGTTCTAGTAGGCCTTTGGTTGATTCTGTCGGGTTTTCCATGTACAGTATCATGTCGTTTGTGAAGAGTGGAAGTTTGACTTCATCCTTGCCAATTCTGGTGACTTTTATTTTGCTTCGTTGTCTGATTGTTGATGCTAGGAACTCCAACACTATGTTTAATAGCAGTGGTGAGAGTGGACATCCCCGTCGCTTTCCTGATCTCAGGGGGAAGGCTGTCAGTTTTTCCCCATTGAGGATGATACTAGCTGTGAGCTTTTCATAAATGACTTTTATGATGCATAAGTATGTTCCTTCTATCCCGACTTCCTCGAGGGTTTTTATTAGGAGAGGGTACTGTATTTTGTCAAATGCTTTTTCTGCATCTGTTGACAGGATCTTATGGTTCTTATCTTTTCTCTTGTTGATGTGATGTATCACATTGATTGATTTGCGAATATTGAATCAGCCCTGGGCTGAATGGGATGAATCCTACTTGATCATGGTGAATAAATATTTCTATATGTTGTTGATTCGATTTGCTAAAATCTTATTAAGAATTTTTGCCTCCATATTCAACAAGGCTATTGGCCTGTAGTTCTCTTTTTTTGCTGAGTCTTTATTGGTTTGGGAATCAAAATGATGCTGGCTTCATAGAATGAGTCCGGGAGTTTTTCTTCCATGTCAATTTATTGGAACAGCTTGAGGAGGATAGGTATCAACTCTATTTTAAATGTCTGGTAAAACTACCCAGGGAAGCCATCTGGTATTGGACATTTATTTGTTGGGATATTTTTGATAATTGATTCAATTTCTTCACTAGTTATGGGTCTGTTCAAGTTTTCTATTTCTTCCCGTTTGAGTTTTGGTAGCATGTTGCTGTTTAGGAATTTGTCCATTCTTCCAGGTTGTCCAATTTGACGGATATAGTTTTCATAATATTCTATGATAATTGCTTGTATTTCTGAGGGATTGGTTGTAATCACTTCCTTTTTGTTCGTGATTTTATCGATTTGGGTTCTCTCTTCTTTTTGAGACAACTGGCCAGAGGTTTATCAATTTTGTTTATGTTTTCAAAGGACCAGCTCTTGGTTTCATTGATCTGTTCCACTACTTATTCTGTTTGCATATGATTAATTTCTGCCATGATATTTGTTATTTCTCTCTTTCTGCTGGGTTTGGGTTGTCTTAACTGTTCTGCTTCTAGTTTCTTTTGGCGTGCTGTTAGAATTTATGTTAGTGATATTTCCTGTTTCTTGAGATCAGCCTGGATTGCAATATATTTACCTCTAAGGACTGCCTTTTCTACTTCCCAAAGCGTTTGGATTGTTTTATTTTCATTTTCATTTGTTTCCATGTATTTTTTTATTTCTTCTCTGATTGCTTGGTTGACCCATTCATCTTTTAGTAAGTTGTTCTTTAGTCTCCATGTTTTGGGGGGTTTTCCAGACTTTTTCCTGTGGTTGATTTCAAGTTTCAAAGCACTGTGGTCTGAAAGTGTGCATGGTATGATCTCAAATTTTTTTATATTTATTCAGCGCTTCCTTGTGTCCCAAACATGGTCTATCTTGGAAAATGTACCGTGTGCATTTGAGAAGAATGTAATTATTTTTGCTTCTGAGTGAAGGGCCCTGAAGATGTCTGTTAGGCCCTTATGTTCCAATGTATCATTCAGGTCCATTGTTTCTATGGTGATTCTCTGTTTAGTGCATCTATCCAGTGCTGTGAGTGGGGTATTAAGGTCCCCTGCAACTATCACATTTTTATCGATAAGATTTCTTATGTTTCTAATTAGTCGCTTTACAAATTTGGGTACTCCAGAATTCAGCACATAGATATTTGTAACTGTTAGCTCTTCCTGCTGGAGAGTCCCTGTGATTATTATATAATGCCCTTCTTCATGTCTTATTACATCTTTTACTTTAAAGTCCAGTTTGTCCGATATAAGTGTGGCTACTCTAGCTTTCTTCTGACTTCCCGTAGCATGGTAGATAGTTCTCCATCCCCTCACTTTCAATCTGAAGGTGTCCTCAGGTCTAAAATGGGTCTCTTGAAGACAGCAAATAGATGGGTCTTGTTTTTTAATCCATTCTGTTACCCTGGTCTTTTCATTGGTGCATTTAGTCCATTTACATTCAGCGTTAATATTGAAAATTAAGGGTTTAGAATTACTGTGCTATCTGTAGGTTTCATGTTTATAAGGATGTCTCTGGTACTCTGTGTTCTTTGCAACCTTTCCTTCATAGAGTCCCCCCTTAGGATCTCTTGTAAGATTGGTTTATTTGTGATGTATTCCTTCTGTTTTTGTTTATTTGGGAAGACCTTTATCTCTTCATCCTTTCTGAATGAAAGACTGGCTAGGTAAAGGCTTATTGGCTGAGTATCCTTCTTGTTCATCACATTGAGGATTTTCTGTCATTCCTTTCTGGCTTGCCAAGTTTCTGTAGAGAAGTCTCCTACTACCCTAATGTGTCTGCCTTTGTATGTCAAGGCCCATTTATCCCTAGCTGCTTTCAGAATTGTCTCTTTGTCTTTGTATTTTCCCAGCTTCACTATGATGTGTAATGCTGAGCATCTATTCAGGTTATGTCTGAGGGGAGTTCTCTGTGCCTCTTGGATTTCATTGCTCGTTTCCTTCTTCATGATAGGGAAGTTCTCAACCATGATTTGTTCAAGTACCCCTTTGAGTCCTTTCTCTCTCCTTTCTCTGGAAATCCTATAATATGGATATTATTCCATTTGAATGCATCCTTCAGCTCTCGAATTCTCCTTTCCTGTTCCTGAATTAGATTCTCTCTCTTTTTCTCTGCTTCCTCTTTTTCCACAATTTTATCTTCTAATTCACCTATTCTCTCTTCTGCCTCTTCAATTAACGCTGTGACTGTCTCCAATGTGTTTTCCACTTCATTTAAAGCATTTTTTATTCCTTCTGACCTTTTTTTAGGACCTTGATATCTACCTCGAGGGTCCCCCCGCTTTCTTCTATGCTTTTTTCAAGTCCAACGAGTATTTTTATGTTTATCATTCTATATCCTTGTTCTGTTAAGTTGCTTATGTCTGCTTTCATCATTTCTTGTGCTGCTACTATTTCCTGTACTTTCTTTTGAGGGGAGTTCTTCCATTTCATCATTTTGACTAGATGTGTATTGGCTTATTTCCTAGGTCTCCCTGGAAAGGAAAAGGGTCAGACCGACTAACAGGAAACACAAACTCACTACCGTATGGACCAATAATACAGACAAGCAAATCACAACATAAAAAAGAATAATGAACAACACTCTGGAGGCATGCGACCTGACGTACCAGCTACACATTTAGAATAGGCTGTGAGGTTTGCTGATGGCAGAGCATACATAAAGAAGGTGTTGACAGGTGCAGAAGATGAAGAAATTGAGCCTTGACCAGGTAGAGAGATTAGGAGACTTGATCCAGAAAGAGAGATATCAGAACAAGGAAGGGTTCAAGGAAAGAAAAATGAAGTTAGATGTTACCCAGATGCACTATGTGACCTGATGGTTCAATAGAGAGAGATTGGAAATTAAAGAGGGAG
Organism: Paguma larvata; assembly: GCA_030068075.1. Lineage (NCBI taxonomy): Eukaryota > Metazoa > Chordata > Mammalia > Carnivora > Viverridae > Paguma > Paguma larvata. The sequence continues at coordinate 119,490,134 of CM057827.1, read as the reverse complement.
GTGTAGAACATGCATTGAGAAAGTGGGTTAAATGTCTGTTTAAGCAAGCCAAACCCCCCACATGACTTGTTTAGAGGTGGTGAGAGATAGGAAGGAAATGAGGGAGAATATATCTAAACAGAAGAATTAACCTGGAATTAATCCAGGCAATGCTGCAGTATTTGTGTGTCCAAGGCTATCGATCTTGCAGAAAGGTTACTCTCACATGAAGAGGGCGTGGCCTGGTGTAGGCAGGTCCTGACTCTACGGCTGGCAGATTGGAGTCTTAGGGTTTGGCTTTGTGGGTATGCGTGACCACAATGGTGCCTCCCCAGCCCCCTCTTCATGGACCCAGAGACTCAAATCAACCCTCGGTTTCTATCCTCAACTCTGTCCGGGTTGCAGATGCAGTGTGATTTGCTGGGCAGTCACGCACCCCATGCTCATCTGAGTTCCTTTAACACTCTCAGACCACTGCGCCTTATGTAATTTGTGTCTCTGATTCAGCACCTGCACGACCACAATGGCATCCCGCCCCCCACCTCTTCTTCATGACCCGGAATCTCAAATCACCCCGCCATTTCTGCCTTCACTCTGCCGGGGTTGCAGGCACAGTGCGATCTGCTGGGTGGTCGCGTGCCCCTGTCACGCCCTGTTTCCCCTATGTAAATTATGTCACTGACTCTGCATCAATCCAGTAATGGCTCAGCACCTCTCCGTGTCTCGGGCTGGGTCAGCATCGCTGACTCTGGAGCGAAGGGAGTTCCGCCTGCTCCACTGTGAGCAACGGACCTTCTCTCCAAAAGCCTCGCCGTTAGGGACCGGATGATATGCTCCCTCTCCGCACCCTGTCTGAGGTACTTTCCCCACCGCTCTTTCTTTTCCACTAGCTTTTCCGCAGAAGGGGCCCACTTCCCAAAGTCCGCACCTCCACGCTCGCTTTCTTTCTCCCAGATTGGACTCACTCATTCTCCCAGGATTTTCTGGATTTTGCGTTCTTTTCCCCGTAGCCTCCAACTCCTCTTCCTGCAGATCTCTGGGATTGAGAGTCCCTCGGTTTCAGTCCTTCTTAGTTTGAAAGACATGGGAGAGCACCAGGTCCCCCTACTCCTCTGCCATGTTGGCCCCTCCTCTCTCTCTCGCTCTCTGATCTATTCTAATCCACTGCCAACCAAAGGTACAGCTAATTTTTTTTTAATTTTTAATGTTTATTTATTTTAAAAGAGAGAGAGTACAATTGGGGGAGGGGCAGAGAGGGAGGGAGAGAAAAAACTCCACGCAGGCTCAGTGCTATCAGCACAGAGCCCTATACAGAGCTTGATCTCAAGAACCATGATATTTGTCTTTCTCTGAATGACTAATTTTACTTAACATGATACCCTCTTGTTCCATCCATGTATTTGCAAATTGCAAGATTTCATTCTTTTTGATTGCCAAGTCATACTCCATTGTATATATATACCACATCTTCTTTATCCATTCATCCATCGATGGACATTTGGACTCTTTCCATGCTTTGGCTATTGTTGCTGCTATACACTTTGCAGTGCATATGTCCTTTCGCAACAGCATACCTGTATCCTTTGGATAAATACCCAATAGTGCAATTGCTGGGTTATACTGTAGATCTATTTTTTAATTTTTTTCAGGAACTCCCATACTGTTTTCCAGACTGGCTGCACCAGTTTGCATTCCCAGCAGCAGTGTAAAAGAGATCCTCTTTCTCCACATCCTTGCCAGCATCTGTTGTTGCCTGAGTCGTTAATGTTAGCCATTCTGAATGGTGTGAGGTGGTATCTCTATGTGGTTTTGATTTGTATTTCCCTGATGATGAGTAACGTTGAACATTGTTTTATGTGTGTGTGTATCTATTGAAGATTTTTGGGTTTTGGTTACTATGAGGGTTTATTTAATATCCTAAATATATAGAACTCGATATTAAATTGATGTTTGCTTAAACTTCAACACATTATAAAAGAATTTCATTTGTAGTATCCCCTGTATGTGTTGTCTATACGATGTTACTTTTCATAATTTATTTTAAGCCTCAAATCCAGAGTCACAGAATAAGGAGTCTTAAGTAAATTGTTTATGTTAGTAAAGAATCTTTGCATCCTGTAGACCATGAAATACAAAATATAGTGCTGATTCTTCCCATTTTGACTAATCTTTGGGTTCCCAGCAAGTTGTATGCACCATTGTTCCATGTTTAATATATTAAATCTTGGTGTTGTCTGTATTGTTAGACCTTGCCAACAAAACCCTATAGGAATATTATTTTTTATTTTTTATAAAATTCTATTGACTCATTTTATTTATTTTTTTTATTTCAAGCAGTCCTTAGGCAACGTATAATAAGCATCTCTTTTTAAGGAAATTATTGTCTAACCTTTTATTATTTTCTTCATACTGAATTCAGAATGTGCAATTTCTCAGAAAAGGAAGGTATGCCATTTTTAATGTACATTTCATGATTTGCCTAATTGATTCCCTGTGATGCAAAATATATTATGTTGTCTCAATTTTACAGTGCATATATTTTTTTTTACATTCCTGAATTAGATATGTGGAAATGGTTTGTCACTCTAAGATTCTGAATTTGTCTGATGATTTGGGAGATCAAACATTTTCTTATTTTTTTATATTTCTGTGGTGAATTCTGTATTTGCCCATTTTAAAGTTTCTCTTAGTTTTTCTCTGTTTCAAAGGAAAATATTGTATTACAATTTTTAAAATACTTTAAGTTAATGTGTAAATAATTAAAATAACACAGTTGTACATAAAAAGAAAATACTTCAGTAATTTCATCCTCCATTTTTTTTCTTTTTTCAAATTTTTATTTAAATTTCACTTAGAGTTAAGATGGTGGAGAAGTAGGGGGACTGGGATTTACCTCATCCCTCAGACACATCTGTATTGAGGTCGAACACTTGGAACACCCAGGAAATCAATCTGTGGAGTGACAGAAAAATCTCCACAGGAGGAGGGAGACAGCTTGGTGGGACAGAGGTCCATGTATGCGAATTGAGGGAGATAAAAGAGCATGGGAAGGAAGGGGAGCTATTCCCTTTTGTGGAAAGAAAAAAGGGAGAGAAGGAGAAGCAATCCACAGCTCGAATATTGAGTATTGAGTGTTGAGTTAGGACAAGAGAAAAACCTCTCCAGATCATGGACTGGAGAAAGAGAAATACAGAGAGAGTCAGTATCTACTTTGCAAACAGCCCTAGGAACTAAAGAATAGTGTTTTAAAAAGTGCATGACTTTCTCAGATGAAGCCACCACCATGTGTGTGTGGTAGTAATCTCAGGGGCACACTGGGAAAGAACAGTCCCCTCCCTTGAGTACTGTGGGAAGAGGATATATTGCCCTCTCAAGGGAAAAAGACCCTGTAGGTGCCAGGCAAAGGCCATTTATTGGCAGGGCAGAGTGGCACTACCCCAGAACCAGGTCTGCATGGTGTGGGGCCCTTTAAGACATTGGGTGTTTTTTTTAATTAATTTATTTTTTAATTCGTATTTTAATTTACATCCAAGTTACTTAGAATATAGTGTAACAATGATTTCAGGAGTAAATTCCGTTTTGCTCTTTACCCATTTAACCTATCCCCCCCACAACCCCTCCAGCAACCCTCTGCTTGTTCTCTATATTTAAGAATCTCTTACGTTTTGACCCCATTTCTGTTTTTATATTATTTTTGCTTCCCTTCCATTATGTTCATCTGTTTTGTATCTTAAATTCCTCATATGAGTGAAATCATATGATATTTGTCTTTCTCTGATTAATTTCATTTAGCATAATACCCTCTAGTTTCATGCACGCAGTTTCAAATGGCAAGATTTCATTCTTTTTGATTGTTGAGTCGTACTCCATCATATATATATATATACACATATATATTATACATTTGTACGTATAATACAAATGTATAACATATTTATATTATGTATATATATAATATACATTTATATATATGTGTATATATATATATAAAATGTACATTTAATTTTTTGAAGAACCTCAGTACTGTTTTCCAGAGTGGCTTCACCAGTTTACATTCTCACTAGCAATGCTAAAGAGATCCTCTTTCTCCACATCCTCATCAACATCTGTTGTTGCCTGAGTTATTAATTTTAGCCATTCTGATTGGTGTGAGGTGGTGTCTCATTGAGGCTTTAATCGGTATTTCCCTGATGATGAGTGATGTTGAGCAGTTTTTCATATGTCTGTTAACCATATGGATGTATTCTTTAGAGAAGTGTCTATTCATGTCTTTTACCCATTTCCTCCCTGTATTTATGTGTTGAGTTTGATAAGTTCTTTATACATTGCGGATACTAACCCTTTATCAACTATGTTATTTGCAAATGTATTCTCCCATTCCATAGGTTGCCTTTTAGTTTTGTTGATTCTTTCCTCCACTGTACAGAAGTGTTTTTCTTTGTTTGTTTTGTTTTATGTTTGTTTGTTTGTTCATTTTTTTGATGAGGTCTCAATGTGATTATTATATAATGCCCTTCTTCACCTCTTATTACATCTTTTACTTTAAAGTCTGGTTTGTCCCAAGTAAGTGTGGCTACTCCAGCTTTCTTCTGATTTCTAGTAGAATTATATATACTTCTCCATCCCCTCACTTTCAATCCGAAGTTGTCCTCATGTCTAAATGAGTCTTTTGAAGACAGCAAATAGATGGGTCTTTTTTTTTTTAATCCATTCGGTTACCCTATGTCTTTTAATTGGAGCATTTAGTCCGTTTACATTCAGTGTTGAAATAGAAAGATAAGGGCTTAGACTCACTGTGTTATCAGTAGGTTTCAAGCTTGTAAGGATGTCTCTGGTACTTTGTGTTCCGTGCAACATTTCCTTCATAGAGTCCCCCTCACAATCTCTTTAAGGCTTGTTTATTTGTGATGAATTCCTTCAGTTTTTGTTTGTTTAGGAAAATCTTTATCTCTCCATCCATTCTGATGGATGACAGGACAGCCTGAATGACAGGCTGGATGGGTAAAGGATTCTTGGGTAATATCTTTTCTGTTCATCACATTGAAGATTTCCTGCCATTCTTTCCAGCCTGTGAAGTCTTGGTAGATAAGTCTCTGCTACCTTATGTGTCTACCTTTGTAGACTGTAGCTGTTTATCCCTAGCTTCTTTCAGACTTCTCTCATTGTCCTTGTATTTTCCCAGCTTCACTATGATGTGTCGTGCAGAAAGTCTATTCGTTACGTCTGAGGGGAGTTCTCTGTGCCTCTTGGATTTCCATACCCGTTTACTTCCTCATGTTGGGGAAGTTTTCAGCCATGATATGTTCAAGTATCCCTTGGACCTCTTTCTCTCTCTCTTCTTCTTCTGGAATTCCTGATATGGATATTGTTCCGTTTGATTGCATCACTCAGCTCTCAGATTCTCCTTTCTTGTTCTTGAATTAGTTTCTCTCTCTTTTTCTCTGCTTCCTCTTTTCCCATAATTTTATATTCTAATTCACCTATTCTCTCTTCTGCCTCTTCAGTCCATGCTGTGGCTGCCTCCAATTTTTTGCACTTCATTTAAAGCATTTTTTATTCCTCCACACCATTTTTAAGGTTCTTGATCTCTGCAGCAAGGGACCCCCTGCATTCTTCTATGCTTTTTTTTCCAAGCCCAGCGATTAGTTTTATGATTATCATTCCATATTCATGTTCTGTTATGTTGCTTATATCGTTTTCATCAATTCTTGAGCTGTCACTACTTTCCGTAATTTCTTTTGAGGATAATTCTGTTTCGTCATTTTGACTAGGTGTATTTTGATTTGTTTCTTGATGTTGCCCTGGAAAGGAAAACAAACAGATAGACAAACAGGAAACAAAAACACGCAAGCATACCGACAAATGATACAGGCAAGCAGATCACAACAGAAAATAGAATAACGAAAGACACTCTGAAGGCATATGACCTGAAGAACCAACTACATGTTAAGGATAGGGTGTGCACTGTGCTGATGGCAGAGCATATACGGAGAGAGTAATGATAGGTGCAGGGAGAAGAATAAAATGAACTTTGACCAGGTAGAGAGACTGAAAGGCTTAATCTAGAAAGAGAGAAATCAGAATAAGGAAGAAGCCAAGGAAAAAGAAATGAAGGTAGATGTTACTCAGATTAACTATGTGACCTGGTTATTCCAGAGAGAGAGATAGGACCGTACAGAAGGAGGTGTAGAACTTGCGTTGAGCGAGTGAGTTAAATGTCTGTTTAAGCAAACCACTATCCTGGTTAACCAGCTCAGGGGCGGAGAGAGATGAGAAGGAGAAAAGGGAGAATATATCTAAAAAAGGAGAACTGACCTGGAGTTACTGCAGGCAGCAGCCTGCATCTCAGCGTCTATTGCTCCTGCAGAAAGGCGCCTCTTCTATGGTGAGGGGCATGGTTCAGTGTAGGCGGATCCCGCCTCCACTGCCACAGGCAGATGGAATCCTAAGTTCTGGTTTTTGTGGGTATGCAGGACCACAATGGCTTCTCCCCAGTTTTTTCTTCCCGGACCGGGAGTCTCAAATCATCCTTTTGTTTCTGTTCCCACTCTGCCTGGGCTGCAGGTGTAGTGTGATTTGTTGGGCAAAATGCCCCATGCTTATCTGAGTTTTGACTTGTTACAAAACTGGGTGACTGCTACACCCAGTTTTGCTTATGTAAATTCTGTCCCTAGAGTAGCACCGATCAGAAGGTGGCTCCACACCTCTCTGTGACAGAAGCTGGCTGGGCTGCTGGGCCGCTGCACTGGCCCCAGTGCGACGAGAGTTCTGTCATTAGCAACAAAACTTCTCTTCAAAAGTCCTGTGGTTAGGGACTGGATGAAAGGCTCTGTCTCTGTCCCCATCTGAGGTTTTTCTCTCATTCAGATTCCAACCGCTCTTCACTTTTCCAGATGCTTTTTCTCTTACCTTTGTCTTTCTGCAGAATGGGATCCCTCCCTTCTGTACCCCTTCTGTTTTTTTTATCTCCCCTAGTTCGCACTCACACCCTCCTTTAGGAGCTTTTCTGGATTTTGCGTTCTCTTCCTTGTAGACTTCAACTCCTTTCCGCCCAGACTCTTGGAGTTGAGAGTCCTTTGGTTTCAGTACTTCTTTGAAAGACATGGGGAATATCGCGTCCTCCTACGCCTCTGCCATGTTGGCCCCCACTCCCAAAATCCCCACTCTTACATTTCAAACTTGTAAGCCTGAAGGAGTAATAAGCTAGGGAAACAGATAACTAAATGGAGTAAAGATTTGGTGTTACCAACTGTGAGGCCAAACTGGAGGTTAAGGCAGTTAAGGAACAGTTCTTTAGCTGGTCTCTCTTTCTACCTTCTTCTCTCTCTCTCTTTTTTTTTCCTTTTGAAATCAGGCTCATAGTTTCTGATTTGATTTTTGGTCAATCTTATACATATTTATTTTTTTCTTTCTACTTTGTCTGTTTAATCAGACATTTTCACACTATTCTTTTTACACACTTACTACATCTCTTTCTTCATTTTTTCCTTATGATTTCCTTATAGTTTAGCCTTATAGTTTCTTTGATTCACTGCTCAGTCTCTTTTTATTTTCCCCGCTTCGTTTATTTTTCTCTTTGTATGGAATCAGGTCTCCTATGCTTTCCTTTTATCTAGACTTACTTCAGTAAACAAATCAAAACATTCCTGGCAGAAAGTCTAAAGAATCCACCACTAGGGGTAAGGAGTAGTTTTGTAGAAGACTGACCAGTAGGATATAGCAGCCAAATAAGCAACAACAGAGTGCATGCAACACACTCCAACACTTCCTGAAGTGCCAGGCCCTGGACAGCGTGTTATCTCTTTTTAATATAATAGTTCTCGCAGATGCAGGACACATTGCAAACTATTAAAGTACATAAAGGTAGAAATGTAGCCAAAATGATGAAAAGGAAGAATTCTTCTTATCAGAAATTCCAGGAAGAAATGACATCTGGAGAATTGCTCAAAACATATATAAACAATATATCTGAACAAGAATATAGAATAAAAATCAAAAGACTAATAGCTGACTGGAAAAAAAAAAACATAGAAGACAGCAAAGAATCTATTGCTGTGGAGATCAAAGACCTAAGAAATAGTCACAATGAATTAAGAAATGCTATAAATAAGAAGAAAAATAAACTAGATAAAGTGACAACGAGGATGGAATAAGAAGAGGACAGAATAGGTGATATAGAAGATAAAGTTATGGGAAATGAAGAAGCTGGAAAAAACAAAGAGGGAAAGGGAATTAATTTGATCATGAGGGGAGAACTCAGTGATTAAATGAAAGGAAATAATATTTGTATCATAGGAGTTCCAGAAGAATAAGAGATAGAAAAAGGGGCAGATGGTTTATTTGAACAAATTATAGCTGAGAACTTCCCTATTTGGGGGAAGGAAACAGACATCCAAGTCCAAGAGGCACAGAGAACTCCCTTCAAAATCAACAAAAAAAAACAGGTCAACACCATAACATATCATAGTGAAACTAGCAAAATACAAAGATAAAAGAGAGAATTCTGAAAGCAGCAAGGGACAAATGAAACTTAACCTACAAAGGTAGACACATATGGGTAGTAGTAATTACTGAAATTTGGCAGGCCAGAAGGAAGTGGCAGGAAATATTCAATGTGCTGAATAGGGAAAATATGCAGCCAAAATATGTAGCAAGGCTGTCATTCAGAATAGAAGGAGAGATAAAAGCTTTCTGAGACAAACAAAATCTAAAGGAATTCATCTCCAGCCCTGCAGGAGACCCCAAGGAAGACTATATGAGTGGATAGGAACAAAGAATATGAAGGACTAGAGACATCACCACAAGCACAAAACCTACAGATAACACAATGACACTAAATCCATATCTTTCAGTAATAACTCTGAAAGTAAATTGACTAAATGACCTAACCAAAGACATAGGGTTTCGGAATGGATAAAAAAAATTAGAACCATCTATGTTCTGTCTGCAAGAGATTCATTTTATTTTTTAAATGTTTATTTATTTTTGAGAGAAAGAGAGAGAGAGTGCACACGAGTAGGGGAGGGGCAGAGAGAGAGAGGAGACACAGACTCAGAAGCAGGTTCCAGGCTCCTAACTGTCAGCACAGAGCCCAACATGGGGCTCGAACTCAGAATGGCGAGATCATGACCTGAGCCGAAGTCTGATACTTAAATGACTGAGCCACCCAGGCACCCCAAAGATTCATTTTAGACCTGAAGACAACTGCATATTGAAAGTGAATGGATGGAAAACCATATAGCATACTAATGGATATCAAAAGAAAGCCGGAGTAGCCATTCTTATATCAGACAAACTAGATTTTTGCACAAAGACTGTAATAAGAGATGAAGAAAGGAATTATATCATAATTAAGGAATCTATCCATCAAGAAGAACTAACAATTCTAAATGTTTATGTCCCCAACTTTGGACACCCAAATATATAAATCAGTTAATCCCAAATATAAATACATGCATAGATAATAATACCATTATTGTAAGGACTTTAATACTTCATTTATAGCAATGGACAAATCATCTAGACTGAAAATCTGGAAAAAAATGGACAAATTCCTAGGCACTCACACCCTACAAACACTCAAATGGGAAGAAACAGAAAATTTGAACAGACCTATAACAAACAAACAAATTGAATCAGTTATCAAAAATCTCCCAACAAATAAGAGTCCTGGCCCAGATGGTTTCCCCGGGGAATTCTAACAGACATTTATTTTTTGAATTTTTAAAAATGTTTTATTTGTTTTTGAGAGAGAGAGAGAGAGAGAAAGAGAGAGAGAGAGAGAGAGAGAGAGCACGAGCAGGGGAGGGGCAGAGAGAGAGGGAGACACAGAATTCGAAGCTGACTCCAGGCTCTGAGCTGTCAGCATAGAGCCTGATGTGGAGCTCGAACTCACAGGCTGCGAGATCATAACCTGAGCTGAAGTAGGGTACTCAACCGACTGAGCCACTCAGGTGCCCCTCTAACAGACATTTAAAGCACTGTGAATACCTATTCTTCTCAAGCTGTTCCAAAAATATAAATGGAAGGAAAACTTCCAGACTCATTCTATGAAGCCATAATCACCTTGATTCCCAAACCAAAGATGCCGCTAAAAAGGAGAATTAGAGATCAATATCCATGATGAACATGGATGAAAAATTCTCAACAAGATACTAGCAAATCAAATTTAACAGTATATTAAAAGAATTATTTACCACGATTAAGTGGGATCCATTCTTGGACTGTAGGGCTGTTTCAATATTCACAAATCAATCAAGGTGATATATCACTTTAATAGAAGAAAGGATAAGAACCATAGGATCCTTTAATATGTAGAAAAAAAAAGCATTTGACAAAATACAGCATCCCTTCTTAGTAAAAACCCTCAAGAAAATCAGGATAGAAGGAACATACCTTAATGTCATAAAAGCCATTTTGAAAGGCCCACAGCTCATACCATCCTCAATTGGGAAAAACTGAGAGCTTTCCTCCTTAGTCAAGAACACAACAGGAATGTCCACTTTCACCACTGTTGTTTAACATAGTGTTGGAAGTCCTAGCCTCAGCAACCAGACAACAAAACAGAAAAAAAGGCATCAAAATTGGCAAGTAAGAAATTGAACTTTCACTCTTTGCAGCTGACATGTTACTCTACATGGATAACCCAGAAGACTCCACCAAAAACCTGTTAGATCTGATACATGAATTTAGCAAAGTCACAGCATATAAAATCAATGTTCATAAATCAGTTGCATTTCTATACACCGATAATGAAGCAACAGAAAGAGATATCAAGGAATTTATCCCATTTGCATTTGCACCAAGAACTGTAGAATATCTAGGAATATACCTAACCAAAGAAATAAAAGATTTGTACACTGAAAATTGTAGAAAGCTTATGAAAGAAATTGAAGAAGACACAAAGAAATGGAAAAACATTCCATGCTCATGGATTGGAAGAACAAATATTGTTAAAATACCTTTACTACCCAAAACAATCTACACGTTCAATGCAATTCTTATCAAAAGAGCACCAGTATTCTTCGCAAAAATAGAACAAACTATCCTAAAATTTGTATGGATCCACAAAAGACCCCAAGTAACCAAACTAATGATGAAAAAGAAAACCAAAACTGGAGACATCGCAATCCCAGACTTTAGCCTCTACTACAATGCTGTAATAATCAAGACAGTATGGTATTGGCACAAAGACAGACACATAGTCCAATGGAATAGAATAGATAACCCAGAAATTGACCCAACTAACTTTCAACAAAGAAGGAAAAAATATCCAGTGGTAAAAGGACAGACTCTTTAACAAGTACTGCTGGGAAAACTGGACAGCAACATGTAGAAGAATGAAACTGGGCCAGTTTCTTACACCATACCTAAAAATATATCCAAAATGGATGCAAGACCTAAATATGAGGTAGGAAACCATCAAAACCCTACAAGAGATAACGGGCAGCAACCTCTCTGACCTCGGCTACAGCAACTTCTTACTTGACATGTCTTTGAAGGCAAAGGAAACAAAAGCAAAAATGAACCATTGGGACCTCATCAAGATAAAAAGATTTTGTACAGCAAAGAAAACTATCAAAAAACTAAAAGGCAACCATTAGAATGGGAGAAGATATTTGCAAGTGATATATAAAGGGTTAGTATCCAAAATCTTACCAAAGAATTTATCAAACTCAACACCTGAAAAACAAATAATCCAGTGAAGAAATGGGAAGAATACATAAACATACATGTCTTCATTTGAAATAAGACATCCAGATGGCAAAAAGACAAATGAAAATATGCTCAACATACTCATCATCAGGGAAATACAAACCAAAACCGTGAAGAGATACCACCTCACACCTGTCAGAATGGCTAAAATGAACAACTCAGGAAACAAAAGATGTTGGTGAGATGTGGAGAATCGGGAACCCTCTTGCACTGTTGGTGTGAATGCAAACTGGTAAATTCTCTCTGGAAATTACTTCCTCAAAATATTAAAAATAGTATTACCCTACAACCTAGCAATAGCACTACCAGGAATTTATACAAAGGATACAGGAAATTGATTTGAAGGGGCACATGCACCTCAATTTTTATATCTGAGCCATCAACAATAGCCAAATTATGGAAAAATCCCTAATGCTCATCAACTGATGATTGGATAAAGAAGATGTGGTATAGAAACATAATGAAATACTACTTGCCAATGAAAAAGAATAAAATCTTGTCATTTGCAACAATGTGGATGGAACTCAAAGATATTATGCTAAGCAAAATAATTCAGTCAGAGAAAGGCAGCTATCTTATGATTTCACTCATATGTACAATTTGATACACTTAATAGTGACTATAGGGAAGAGAAGGAAAAATAAGAAGCAAATATAAGCAAAAGAGGGAGGCAAATATAAGAGACTTAAATACAGATAACAAACTGAGGGTTGATGGGGGTAGGGGATTCAGGGAGGTGAGGAAAATAGGTGATGGGCATTGAGGAGGGTACTTGTTGGGATGGGCATTGGGTGTTGTATGCAGGTGATGAATCACAAGAATCTACTCCTGAAACCAAGACTACACCCTCTATGTTAGCTAATTTAACAATACATCCATCCATCCATACATACATACATATATACGTACATACATACGTTGCACTTAGTTAGGGGTGCCTGAGTGACTCAGTCAGTTAAACATCCGACTCTTGATTTCCCCTCAGGTTCATGAGTTTGAGCCCTGCATCACACTATGTGTTAATGGCACAGAGCCTGTTTGGGATTTCTCTCTCTCTCTCTCTCTCTCTCTCTCTGTTTCTGCTCTTCCCCAGCTCTCTCTCTCTCTCTCAAAAATAAATAAGTAAATAAATAAATAAATAAATGCGTTGCAGTTAGTTAACATGCTTTGTAATATTAGTTCCAGGTGTAGAATTTAGTGATTCATTACTTACAAAGAACACACAGTGCTCTTCATAAGCACCCTCCTTTATACCATCACACATTTAACTCATCCCCTTACCCACCTCCCCTCCAGTAATCCTCGGTTTGTTCTCTGTAGTTAACAATCTGTTTTCTGGTTTGCCTGTCTTTTTCAAGGATACCAAAATACTGATTCAAAGAGATACATGCACAATGATGTTTATAGCAGCATTATCGACAATAGCCAAATTATGGAAAGAGCCCAAATGTCCATCAGCCAATGAATGGTAAAGAAGAAGTATATATACAATATATATTACTCAGTCATAAAAAAATAAAAAAAATTTGCTATTTACAATGACATAGATGGAGCTAAAGAATATTATGCTAAGCAAAATAAGTCATTCCATTTCTTTTATATAAAACCACATTTTAGCTTAGATATTTCCAATGGCGCTATACAGGTGTGTACTATGAAAAAATAAGAATTTTTATGGTTTATTAGGAATATATATATGTATATTCCTAATTATATATATACGTGTATATATACGTGTATATATACACGTATATATACGTGTATATTTATATACATATACGTGTATATATACGTGTATATATATATATTCCTAATTATATATATATATACGTGTATATATACATATACATACATACATACATTTAATTTCTTATGGAGAAAATTTTAGGATTTTTGCTAGTATTCATTGCCAAAATATTTATTCTTATTTTGAGTACTAAAGTTACATACTTTTAGAAATGTGATTGGTAGGGGCGCCTGGGTGGCTCAGTCGGTTGGGCAGCCGACTTCAGCTCAGGTCATGATCTCACGGTCTGTGAGTTTGAGTCCTACGTCGGGCTCTGTGCTGATGGCTCAGAGCCTGGAGCCTGCTTCGGATTCTCTGTCTCCCTCTCTCTCTGCCCTTACCCTGCTCATGCTCTGTCTCTATGTCTCTCAAAAATAAATAAACGTTAAAAAAATTTTTTTAAAAGATTTTTTAAAGATTGGTAAAAGATTGGTAAAGATTGGTAAAGATTAAAAAGATTGGTATTAAAAAACATGATTATGTTATATTTTATAGCTTATTGTCAAATTGTCTTCACACACATTTCCACAAGTTTGGAACCCACCCAGGAGCCCATTGATGTCCATTTCTCCACACACACATTACCACTGTATACTGATAACTCAGCTTTTAAATTTAAATGTATTTGATAACATTTAGGTTGATGAGGTTGACCATCTTATAACATATAATGTCTTTCTGGATTATCTTTTTCTCTCTAAATTAATTTTTTTAATTTAAATTCAAGTTAGTTAACGTACAGTGTAGTTTTTACTTCAGGAGTGGAGCCCAATGATTTGTCTCTTATATATAACATTCAGTGCTCCTCCCAACAAGTGCTCTCCTTAATACCCATCACCCATTTAACCCATCTGGCTACCAACCTTCCCTCCAACAATCCTCAGTTTGTTTTCTGTATTTAAGAATCTTTCTAAATTACTTTTATCTATTTTTAATTGAATTATAGTTGAGATATAATACTATATTTGTTTCAGTAGTACAACATAGTGATTTGGCAATTATATACATTATGAAATGCTCACCAGGATAATGCCACCCCCACCATACAAAGTTACTACCACAATGACTATTGTAATTCTCTATGCTGTATGTATTTTTTTTTTGTGGCTTATTTATAGTATAAGTGGACATTTTCACCTCTTAATCCTCTTTACCTATTTCCCATCCCTCCCACTGACCTCCTCTCTGGTAGTCACTAGTTTATTCTTTGTATTTATGAGTCTATTTCTGCTTTTTGTTTTTTCACTTTTTTTGTTTTTTAAATTCCACATATAAGTGAAATTATATAGTATTTGTCTTTTTTTTGTCTTTCTCATTTCACTTACCATAGTACCCACTATATCTATCCATGTTGTCATGAATGGCATAATTTCATTCATTTTTATGGATGAGTAATATTTTATTGTGTATTATAAACACACATACACATCTTCTTTATCCATTTATCCATCAATGGACACTTACGATGCTTCCATTCATTGACTATTGTAAATAACACTGCAATAAACGTACGGTACATTGTCTTTTGAAATCCATAATTTTTTTTTCCTTCAGGTAGATACCTACCAGGGAAATTGTTGGATTGTATGGTTCTTCTATTTTTAAGTTTTTGAGGAGCATTCCTATTGTTTTCAATAGTATCCTGTCTCTAAATTACTTTTAAAAGGATGTTTCTGTCCTTTTCTTATCTTTTACTTATTGATAAGATCAATAAAATAAGCACATATGAGGCAAATATTCTCTCTTTTCTTCTTCCTGTTACATTATCACAATTTATTGTGTATAACAACATTTATAAATCAGTAGCCTCTTGCTCTGATTAATTCTATTCTTTCCTACATAGTTGGGCTTCTCAAGGATGCACTTTCATCTTGGACATAGAGCTAAGACAGTTACACCCACTTTGGGCAATATTTTGGCCCTAGAAGTAATTTTCTTAGCCTCATAAGGGCACGTACTCAAAAGATGAAAAGAAAAAACATTGAGCGGAGAAAGCGGTGAGAAGATTATCAGTTCAAGGAAACAAGTAAAGTCCTGAACGCATATGGGGACGAAGGAAGTGCTATGATTTTGTCCCAGGAAGAGCCTACAAAATGGAACGAGTCAGTTCGCTGGTTTTAAAATCATTTTTAAATAAGTAGTATAAGTTTTATTATAAATTTTGAATAATATAGAAAACAAAAACAAATCTTATAACCCCATGGCTATAATCCAACCACTTTGGATTTCAGAGAATTCTCATGTAGTCATCTTTGCCATGTCTTTTTGTGGGCTGCAGTGCCTCTTTCTGTTTTTTTTTCTTTTTGTTTGTTTTGTTTTTGTTTTTGTTTGTTTGTTTGTCACTAACTGCTCATCACACATTACTCACTTCAGTGCAGCTCCTGCTTTCTGTGCTCTTCTTTAATTTGCCTTAGAACACATTTCTCTAATTCTCTCTCCCTTCCACCAATCTCTACCCAGGTATGGACCACAAAGGCCCAGAACTTGTGGTTTTTCCTCAGCGTGGAAAATGGAGCAGATCCACCTTTGGATATTCCTGTAGATCCACCATCACCTTTCCACACTCCTCAATGTCCTTTACCCATCCCCAACAATTACTTAAAGGATAAACCTGGTATCCCTTCTTTTTTACTTTAACTTTGGAGGAAACTCATTAGCCTTCATTTCTCAAGCCTGTTAACTCTTCACCTTCCACAGAGAGGCAAATACTGCAAACCCCAATCTCCAGAACAGCAAAAACAAGCAGGAAGAAGATAAAGGATTCTAGAAACATGATTATCAAAAGAAAAAATGGAAAGTAAGAAGCAGAGAGAGAGAGAGAGAATGCCTTTCAGGCTTTTCCAGGTCTGTATATCCCAACAACCTTGTCCAGGCACTAGGTATGTAGTTTAGAGTCTAAGGTAGGGTCTGATATCTGATAGAAATTATAGATCTCCCACTCATTGAATATGTGATGCGGTACAAGGCACTTAACTCTATCCAACTTAGTTGTCTCCTCTTTAAAATGAGGATATTGATGGGAACAACATAGGCTGCATTAAAAAGATAATAAGAGGTAATTGCCTAGCACTGATTAGGTAATTAACAAACAA
Organism: Paguma larvata; assembly: GCA_030068075.1. Classification (NCBI taxonomy): domain Eukaryota; kingdom Metazoa; phylum Chordata; class Mammalia; order Carnivora; family Viverridae; genus Paguma; species Paguma larvata. The sequence continues at coordinate 119,473,562 of CM057827.1, read as the reverse complement.
TAACTAACATCATTTCAATCTATTCTAATAGTCAGAGGCCCATTTAACATTAAATTTCTGCTTCTTTTTTCCATGAAGAAAAAATATTCTTTATGATATGGTCTTTCTTTAAAAAAATAGTAACCTCAATATTTCCTTTCCCTTTATCCCCATAGCCTCTGCCATGGTTTAGAATTTCATAAACTCTCATTTACGCTATTTCAGGAGCCTAGTAACTGGTCTCCCTGGCAACAGTTTCCACTCCACTCATTGCCTAAGGACTGATTTTCTTCCCTTGCTTCTCAACCCCTCCTATTATTGTATCTTCCCCATCAAATGTATTTCAATGCCACACTCATAATACATTTTATAATAGTGTTTGTGTGCCTGGTTAGTCCTTTTTGCATATGAATAAATGTTTTTTCAGTAGTTGAAATTATGGCACTATATAATTTCTATTCTAATTTTTACCTCCCAGTAATTTCAGAAGCCCTTTCCTGACTGCCAGAGAGCACTAATAATTACTTTTCTAGACAACATGTGGATTCATGAGTGAAGAAAACATTATTCAATTAATTATTATTCATTGTTGTTAGAAACATAGGTGCTTTCCAATTAATCAAGATTATTTTAATTAAGTTACATTGAGGGTCTGGGTATGCATTGTTATTTTCTTTATTTTTGACTAATTTCATTGTAAGGTAAATTGTATTGGGATAGTGTCTTTGGGGAAAAGAGAATATTTTATGGTGTTTGATTATGATGCCAGCTGCTTTTCAAATGTAATTGCTTATTTCCACTAACCCATCTTGTATATTATTATGTCATTTTGCTACAAGACATACAAGGCAAATTATCACTTAAACCAATTTCGTGTTTAAGGAATGAAAATTTTTATTAATATAGTGATTATAAATTGGAACCTTTGCTTTAGTTTAATTATTAACAAGGTTCAAATTATCTACATTTAACTGTGCGTGTGTGTGTATATAATTTGGAGCATAACTATTCACATAATTTGATTATTTATTACTTATTTATTGTTATAGTCACTAGGAACACTTGATTAAGGGAGAAAGCAATGTTCCTGTAGTATTTTTTGCAATGTTTCTTTTGGTTTTTGTTGTTTTGACATTGTTGATGGTGGTGGACTTAGTTCTTTCTTTTCTGCATATGGAGTTTAATGCCATTTAGTGCTCTGAGATTCATTTTTTTTCCTTGTTAAAGCTTCCTTACTATCTCTGTTAAGCTTTATTGAGGTATAATTGATATACAAAAATGCACATATGGAATGTATACATCTTGATGATTTTGGGCATATGCATACAACCATAATAACATTACCACAACCAAAATGTTAAACATATCCATTACCTCCAAAATTTTCCATGTGTCCTTTTGTGGTTTTGTGCATGTGTGTGTGTGCACGTGCATGCACGCAAACATATATAGTAAGAACACTTAACATGAGATCTATCTTCTTAACATTTTTAAGTGTTAAATACCATATTGTTATGATAAGTATTATACAACAGATCTCTAGAACTTCTTGATCTTGCATAACTGAAATTTTATTACCATTGAACAACAACTCACCTTTTATCCTTTCCCTTATTTCCTGAAAACCACCATTCTATTATTTGCTTTAAGAGTTTGACTATATTATATACCTTATAAAACTGGAATAAGGTAATATTTGTTCTTATGTGACTTTCTTATTTCATACAGTATATTGTCTTCTAGATTCATCCATGTTGGTGCAGATGGCAGGATTTCCTTCTTTCAAAGATCAGTAATATTCCATTGTAGGTATATACCACATTTTCTATTTCTATTTGATAATAAAAAATTGGTTTGTTTTTATAATTTTTAAGCCTATTTATTTTGAGAAAGAGAGAGAGAGTGAGCATGATCTGGAGAGGAGCAGAGAAATAGGGAGAAAGAATCCGAAGCAGGTTCCGCACTGTCAGTGCAGAGTCCATCATGGGGTTTGAACTCACAAGCTGTGAGATCATGACTTGAACCGAAATCAAAATTCTGACACCTAATCAAGCAAGCCACCCAGCTCGCTTTTTTGGTTTATTTTTATGTCTTGATTATTGTGTATAATGCTGCAATGAACACTGGAATGCAGATATTTCTTCCAGATCCGGATTTCAATTCTTTTGAGTATAAATCCAGAGTGGAATTTCTGGATCATATGATAGTTCTATGCATGAATAATGATCTATATGAAAAGAAAGTTAAGAAAACTATGTCTTTACAATAGCATCAAAAATAATAAAAAGGATTTATTTCACACTGGCGAAATAAATTAAAGAGGGCATAAATTAATGGAAATACACCACACGTTAATGGGTTGAAAGAATTAATATAGTCAAAATGTGCATAATATTCAAATAGATCTACAAAATCAATGCAATCTCTATCAAAATCCCAATAACAAATTTTACAAAAAAAATCCTAATTTTCATACGGAACCACAAATGACCCTGAATAGTGAAAACAATCTTGAGAAAAAAGAACAAAGCTGGAGCCATCACACTTCTTAATGTCAAAATATATTATAAAGACATATTAATTAAAACAGTAACATTGGCATAAAGCAATAACATTGGCAGAAAGACCAATGGAATGGAACAGAGAAACCAGGAAAAAACCCACATATGTATCATCAGCTAATTTTCAACAAGGATGCCAAAAACACACAGTGCGGTGGGGGGAGATAGTATCTTCAACAAACGGTGCTGGGAAAACTAGATTCTTTTTTTTAAATTTTTTTAACATTTATTTATTTTTGAGAGACATAGAGACAGAGCGTGAGCAGGGGAAGGGCAGAGAGAGAGGGAGATACAGAATCTGAAGCAGGCTCCAGGCTCTGATGAGCCATCAGCACAGAGCCCGACGTGGGGCTCGAACTCAAAGACCGTGAGATCATGACCTGAGCTGAAGTCGGCCGCCTAACCGACTGAGCCCCCCAGGCATCCCTGGGAAAACTAGATTCACATGCCACAGAATGAAATTGGACCCTTATCTTACACCATACACAGAAGTCACCTCAAAGTAGGTTAGATATTAAATGTAAGACCTATAGCTATAAAATCTTTTTTGAACAACAACCAAAAAAAGGCACCTGGTGGCTCAGTCAGTTAAGCATCTAACTCAGTATCAGATCAGGTCAATATCAGATCAGTTGTGAGATAGAGCCTGGCATCTGACTCTTTGCTGACAGTACAGAACCTGCTTGGGATTCTCGCTCCCTCTCTCTCTGCCCCTCCCCAACTTGCACGTTTTGTTTTTGTATTCCCTCTCTCTTTCTCTCCAAAAATACACAAATAAACATAATTATCAAACAAACAAACAAAAAATAAGAGATGACTCTTGATTTCAGAACAGGTCATGGGATTGAGCCCTGTGTCGGACTCCATGCTGAGCATGGAGACTGCTTAGGGTACTCTCTCTCTCTCTCTCTCTCTCTCTCTCTCTCTCTCTCAGAAAGAAAGAAATAAAGTGGAGAAAATTCTTGATATTGGTCTTGGCAATGATTTCTTGGATTTGCTATCTAACATATACAAAAGAAATTCAAAGATTAAAGAGGATTACATCAAACTAAAAAGTTTCTGTGCAACAAAACAAGAAATCAACTGAGTGGGGAAAAAAAAAAAAACTCTAAATGGGAGAAAATATTTGCAAACTATTTCCATGGCAAAGTGTGAATATCCAAAGTACATAAGACTTTCCTACAACTTAGCACCAAATAAATAAATAAATAAATAAATAAATAAATAAAAACATAAGTAAGTAAAATTAAGTTTAAAAAATATCAATTTTAAAAATGAACAAAAACGTAAAATGGACATTTTTTGCCAAAGAAGACATACAAATGACCACCAGGTATATGAAAAGTTGCTCAACATAATTAATCATCAAGGAAATGTATGTCAAAACCATAATCTGATATCACCTCACACTTGTAACAGGTGTTGGTGAGGAATGTGGGAAAATTTTAACTCGTATAGTGCTGGTGGGGATGTAAAATAGTGCAACCCACTATTGAAAACAGTGTGGAAGGCCTTCCTTAAGATCTTATGGCACCATTATGAGAAAGAAGGGAGTAAAAGAATAAGAGCAGGATGATGGGTTTTGGGTCAGATATAATTTCTTTGTATTGATTCTATACCTTCTACAGCGTCAGGTACCCTAAGAGAGACCCTGTCCTTGTGTCTTCCTATGACAAGTGAAATAATATCACTGGATTAAACACATTGTTCTGAATTTCTTTGAAGAAATAGTATTGCACACAGCCAGTAGTCAATAGACACCACTTCTAGGTTTTTTTTCTCTTTCCGGTTTAAGTGCTACATAAGATTGCAGAGACAGGTGTATATCAGTCACACTGTGATTTTTAATCTTCTTAAATGAATTAGAGCATCTTTAATAGTGTGAACATCTACAGGATAAATAAAATGTTTTTGTTCTTGTTGTTGTTTCCCTGTTGTTTATGGCTCAGAGAAGGACACTTAAAATTTATGTTGAATGGGGTGCCTGGGTGGCTCAGTTGGTTAAGTGTCCGACTTCAGCTCAGGTCATGAATGAGTTCGAGTCCCATGTTGTGCTCTGTACTGACAGCTCAGAGACTGGATCCTGCTTCAGATTCTGTGTCAAAATGGATTTTAAAAAAACTCACATGATCCATCTTTATCCTGCCTACAAGAGGTTAATTTTAGACCTAATGGCATTGGTAGATTATAAGGGAAAGGATGGACAAGCATATAACATGAAAATAAAATGCAAACGAAAATCAGAGTAGCAAAAAGTACACAGGGCAAAGTAGACTTTAAAACAAAGACTATAACAAAAGATGAAGAAACTAGAGATTAGTAAAAGGGGACAATCCAACAACAATATATAAAAATTGTAAATGTTTGTACACTCAACATTGGAGCAATTAAATATATATAAAAGTTAATAGCAAACATAAAGGAACTAATTGATAATAATGTAACTTCCCACTTACATCAATGGACAGATTATTTAAACAGAAAATAAATAAGGAAACAAAGGCCTTGAATGACACACTGGATTAGATGGATTTAACGGATATATTCAGAACATTTCATCCTAAAGCAATGTAATACACATTCTTTTCAAGTGCACATGGAACATTCTGCAGAATGGATCACATACGAGATCACAAAACAGGCCTGAACAAATACAGAATAATTGACATCGTACCATACAACGTTTCTGACTACAATCCTATGAAACTAGAAGCCAGGCACAAGAAAAAATATAGAAGGACCACAAACACATGGAGGTTAAGCACCATGCTACAAAAAATAAATGGGTTAATTGGGAAATCAAATAAGAAATAAAATAGTTCATGCAACAAATGAAAATGAAAACACAACAATTCAAAACTTCTAGGATGCAGCAAAGTTGTTCTAACAGAGAACTATGTACCAATACAGAACTACCTTAGGAAGCAAGAAAAATCTCAAATGAATAACCTAATCATACACCTAAATAAGTTAGAAAAGGAACAACAAATGAAGCCTAAAGCAATCATGATAGAGGAAAGGTAAAGATTAGAGCAGAAATAAGTGATATAAAAACTATATAGATAGATAGATAGATAGATAGATAGATAGATAGATAGATAGATAGATAAAATGGATCAATGAAACCAGAAACTGGTTCCTTGAAAAAAATTCATAAAGTTGATAAACCTCTAGCAAGACTTATCAAATAGAAAAGGGAAAATAATCAAGTAAATAGAATCACTAATGAGAGAGTAGAAATAAAAACCAACACCACAGAAATACAATTATAACAGAATATTATGAAAAAAAAGTCAACAAATTGGACAACCTGGAGGAAATGATTAATTCCTAGAAACACATAAAGTACCAAAACTGAAAGAGGAAGAAATAGAAAACTTGAACAGATTGAAAACCAGGACAGAAAATGAATCAGTAATCAAAAATCTCCCAACAAACAAAAGTCCAGGGCCAGATGGCTTCACAGGCAAATTCTACCAAACATTTAAAAAATAATTGAAACATATTTTTCTCCAGTTATTCTAAAAAAACAGAAAGAGAAGAAAACTTCCAAATTTATTCTATGAAGCTAGCATTAGCCTGATACCAAAGCTATATAAAAATTCCACTAACAGAGAGAACTAGATGAAATCTCCCTGATGAACATAGATGCAAAAATTCTCAATAAAATACTAGCAAACTCAATCCAACAATACATCTAAAAAATATTCATGATCAAGTGGGATTTAGCCCTGAGTTGCAAGGGTGGTTCAATATTCACAAATCAATCCACATAATACAGCATATTAACAAAAGAAATAGTTAAGATTCATTTGCTCCTCTCAATAGATACAGAAAAAGCATTTTATAAAGTAAAACAACCATGAATGATAAAAACCCTCAACAAAATAGGTTTAGAGGGAACATAACTTAACATAATAAAGGCCATATACAAAACACTAATAGCTAATATCATCCTCAAGGGAAATAAAGCTGAGAGATTTTTCCTCTCTGTTGAGAACAAGACAGGGACATATCCCTCACTAGTATTATATAACATAATACTGGAAGTCCTAGCCACAGCAATAAGACAACAAAAAGAAATAAAAGGCATACAAATCAGCAAGGAAGAAGTAAAAATTACACTATTTGCAGATGACATGATACTATGTATAGAAAACCCTAACGACTCCACCACAAAACAGCTAGAACTGATCAACAAAGCCAGAAAGTTCCAGGACAGAAAATCAATGTCCAGAAATCTGTTGCACTTCTATATACCAATAATGAAGCAGAAAAAAAGAGAAGCTTAGGAATATATCCCATTTACAATTACACCACAAACTACAATATACCTAGGAATAAACCCAACCAAAGAAGTAAAAGACCTATATTCTAAAACTTATAAAACAGTGTTGAAAATAATTGAAGAAGACACAAAGAAACGGAAAGACATTCCAAGCTGATGGATCAGAAGTAAAATATTGTTAAAATGTCTATACCACCCAAAGTAGTCTGCGCATTTAATGCAATCTCTATCAAAATATCAGTATCATTTTTTTCACAGAGCTAAAACAAACAATACAAAAATTTGTATGGAACCATGAAAGACCCTCAATAGCCAAAGCAACCTTGCGAAGGAAAAGCAAAGCTGGAGGCATCACAATTCCATACTTCAAGTTATAGTACAAAGCTGTAGTAATCAAAACAGTATGGTACTAACAGAGAAATAGACACACACACACACACACACACACACACACACACATATGTATATATGTATACATATATATCAATACTACAGAATATAAATCCCAGAAATGAGCCCACAGCTATACAGTCAATTAATCTTCAACAGAGCAGGAAAGCCTAGCCAAAGGGAAAAAGACAGTGTCTTCAAAAAAATGGTTTTGGAAAAATTGGACAGCAACATGGGAAAGAATTATACTGGACCACTTTTTTTACATTATACAGAAAAAGAAATTCAAAATGGATTAAAGACCTAATGTGAGACAGGAAACCATAAAAATCCTAGGGACAAATACAGGCAGTAACCTCTGTGACATGGGCCATAGCAACTTCTTTCTAGAGATGTCTCCTGAGGCAAGGGAAACCAAAGTAAAAATAAACTAGTGGGATTTCATCAAAATAAAAAGCTTCTGCACAGTGAAAGAAGCAATGGACAAAACCAAAAGGCAACCTACGAAATGGAAGAAGATATTTGCAAATGACATACCTGATAAAGGGTTAGTATCCAAAATATAAAACACACTTATAAAACTCAACACCCCAAAAGAAATAATCCAGTGAAAAAATTACTACAGTTATTTTCATACAGTTATAACTTAATACTTCATCTTTACATTTTTTTACATTTCTCTCAACTATGGATAGTGCTATGTATGGTCTGTGTTTGTGTATTTGTGTTTTGATAATTTTTAACATTTCAATTGATTTGTAAATATTTTATGGTAGTGAGTGAAAAAATAAACTAGTAGCTACATAAATTTGGCCTTTAAAGACATACCTTATTCTTATGTTTATATTTCTAGGCTACAAAATTTGCTAGTTTTATCAAATTTTTACAGGTCTTCAAAATTTTTTCCAATATATTTATTGAAGAAAATCCACATATAAGTGGATTCATGCAGTTCAAATCTGTGTTGTTCAATTGTCAACTCTATTTGTACATACTTGTTATTGTCTTTTTTATTATAGCCATTCTAGTGGGTATGAAGTAGTATTTCATCATGTGTCCTTGATGACTAATAATGTTGAGTGTGTTTTCATATGCTTGTTGACCTTTAATAGGTTTTCTTTGGAAAAATATCTATTCAAATCCTTTGGTCATTTTCAACTGAGTTGTCTTTTTTATTTGATTTGTAAGAACTATTTGTATTTGGTTTATAGATGGTTATAGATGGTTTATAGATTCTTAATTGATATATTATTTGCAAGTATTTATCTCCATTCTTTGAATTGTCATTTCACTTTTTGATAGTGTACTTTGAATGACAGAGGGTTTTAATTTTGATGAAGTTCAATTTATACTTTGTTGTTGTTACATTTTGCTTGTGTGTGTGCTGTCATATCTATGACCTATGACCACATATGACCTGGCCTAATGTAAGGTCATGAAGGTTTACATCTGTGTATTTTTTCTAAGGGCTTTCCCTATTGTTGTTTTAGCTTTTACATTTAATCTTTGATAAATTTCAGTTTATTTATTTATTTATTTTTATGGTATAAGATACAGATCCAACTTCATTCTTTTGCATAAGGATATCCAATTGATCTTGGGAAAATTGTTATAAAAACTATCTTTTTCCCATTGAGTTGTTTTAGAATTATTATTGGAAATAAGTAAAGAAAAGAGATTATAAAGATTAAGTAGAAATAAGCATAAAATGAAAAAGCAATAGGTATAATTAATATATAAAAAAGGTATTTATTTGAGATCTTTTTCTCTTTTTACAAAGTCATTTAAAAGTACATATTAGCATATGACATCAATACATATCTATAATTTTATCCACTTGCCATTTTAGTTAGGAGGAAAAAATAGTTACAAACAACAAGTACATTTATTTATCTTCTATTTTCAAGGTAGTGCCTTTACTGAAGCTCTTTAATTTGTCATATGGATTTGAGTTACTGTCTAATGTCCTCTTAGCTTGACTTCTTTGAAACTTTTTTGTAGTTATGGTAGATAAGGTTTATTAATAATAACTTATCTTAGTTTTTGTTGTCAGTGGTGGTGGTGTGTTTCTTTGATCTAGGAAGGTCTTAATCTCTTTCTCATTTTAAAGAATAACTATGTTCAATATAGAACTCTTGGTTGACAGTCCTTTTTTCCATTGGATACTCTTTACTGCTTTTTCAAAGATTAATTGACCATGTAGTTGTGAGTTTATTTTTGAGTTTTCTACGATCTATGTGTCTATTTTTGTGCAGTACAATACTGTCTTGATCACCACAGTTTTGTAATTTTAAAGAAATAAGACAATGTTGGAGAATAAATGGGATTTTTCTTTTTTTTTCTTTTGTTCAAGGAATCTTGGTTCAAGCATAGAGTTGAGGAAAAAGTAACCTAAATGACTCATATTTCATTTCAGGGAACAACTAGCATTCCCCAGTGAACCGAGAGATATTTTTCTACCCCTTTATTTTCTACCACTCCAATATGCCCACCCAGCAGTCAGTATGAGGGCCAGATAGGAAGAGATAACAAATCGCCCCTTTTTGAGGAAGTGGGTGTATGGCTACTGTGTACCATCATTTCTCTACAAGAAAGATAAGGGAGTCACCCTCTTCCCTGAAAAAATGCCCTGAGAAAAAGCAGCAGTAAAGTTAGATGGTGCCGACAAGAAAGGGATTTTAGCATTTTCCCTGATTAGATAGTTGATAAGCCACTGGACATGTTAGCTGCACTATTTTTCTATCGATGCTAATACAGCAGGGAATTTGTCCATTTTATCTAAGTTGCCGAATGGGTCTAATTTCAAAATATTAATGTAGTATCTTTTTTTTTTTTTGCAGGGTGTTTGATAATATACCAACTTTTAATTTCTGAAATTAGTAATTTGTGTCTTCTTTTTATTATTTGCTTCAATTTTATAGATTTTTCAATTTTATAGATTTTCTAAAAGATTTGTAATTGAAAACCCACTATGAAAAATAAAATGTCCCATCCAGATAACTTCACTGATGAATTTCATAAAGTTTAACGAAAATATTTTATTGAGGCACCTGGGTGGCTCAGTTGGTTAAGCATCTGACTCTTGGATTCGGCTCAGGTCACGATCTCATGGTTTGTAATTTCAAGCCCCGTGTTGGGCTCTGTACTGACAGTGCGGAGCCTGCTTGGGATTCTCTCTCTGTCTTACTCTCTCTTTCAAAATAAATAAACAAACTAATAAAAAAAAGTAGAAAAAATATTATATCAATTCTACCAAAACTTTCATTGAAAAATAAAGAGAAAACTATTTCCAGTTTTTCTTTTTTTTTTTAAAGTTTATTTATTTTTGAGAGACATAGAGACAGAGCGTGAGCAGGGGAAGGGAAGAGAGAGAGGGAGACACAGAAACTGAAGCAGGCTCTAGGCTCTGATGAGTCATCAGCACAGAGCCCGATGTGGGGCTCGAACACACAGACCGTGAGATCATGACCTGAGCTGAAGTCGGCTGCTTAACCAACTGAGACACCCAGGTGCTCCTATTTCCAGTTTATCTTTGCAAAGAAGGATTACTTTTGTGACATAATCAAAGAAAGATATTACAAGCAAAGTAAAGACTAATTGCCTCATTAATATGTATATATATAATTCTTAATAAAATATTAGCATATTAAATCCGGCAACATGTACAGAATGTAAAAAAAAATTACCTGGTAAAATTTTGCAAGTTAGTTTTAATGTCAAAAAGTCAATCAGTATAAAGAAAAGTTAATCATTATAATTTACCATATTTATAGAATAAAAGAAACATTATATAACAATCTCAAGAGATATGAAAAAATAATTTGGCAAAATTTTAAATCCATGCAGGATGAAACTCTCATCAAACAAGGAGTAGGAAAGAACTTACTCAAACTAATAAAAGTCATGTAAGGCAAACCTTTATCTTAAATCATACTTAATGATAAAAGACTGAATGCTTTCTCCTAGTTTTAGGAATATGACAAGGATTTCCACTTTGACCTTTTCTATTTTATGTTATAATGGAGTTTCTAGATAAGATCAGAAGAATACAATTTATACACGTATTATAAAGAAAGAAAATTGTCTTTATTCACAGATATGATCTCGTACATAGACAATCTTATGGAAACTACTTAGAACTAATAGGTGAACTTAGTAAAATTGTAAAACACAGCAAGCACAAGATGAGTTCAACAGAAGAATGGAAAAAATAGAGGAAAAAATCAGTGAAGTTGATGACAGAACAATAGATACTACCTAATCAACACCACAATAGGGAGCAAATAGACTGGAAAAAATAAAATAAAATAAAATAAAATAAATAAAATAAAATAAAATAAAATAAAATAAAATAAAATAAAATAAAATAAAATAAAATAGAATAAAATAAAAGAAACAGAGCCTCAGGAACTGGGGCTGTATAATAAAGATCTATATTTCATATTTTAGGAGTCTCAAGAAGTAGAGGATAAAGAGAGCAGGACTGAAAAAAGAAATAATAACAGAAAACTTCCTAAATTTGACAAAAGACATAAACACAAGTACTCAAGAAGCTTAATGAACTCCAAACAAGATAAAGAAGGAAATGAACACTAGGTTACATCACAAACTGCAGAAAATGAAATACAAAGAAAACATGAAAGCAGACAGTGAGAAAAGTTATCTTAGCTATAGAAAAGGAATAATTAGAGTAAGAGTCGAATTCTCAACAGAAACTGTGGGGAACCGAAGGAAATGACATAGCATTTGTCAAATTCTGAAAGAAAAAGACTGCCAACCTAGAATCTTATATGTACTGAAAATATATTTCACTAATGAAGGGGAAATCAAGACATTTAATATGAAGGAAAAATAAGAAATTGTCACCATTATATGTACAGTAAATGAATGACTGAATAAAGTTTTACAAACAGAAAATAAAGAATAAAGGAAGGAATAGTGAACATGAAAAAGGAAGAAAGAACACAATAAGAAAAATATGAATAAATAAGATAGACTTTCCTTCTCCTATGAAACTCTTAAGTTGTGTTTGATGGTTGAAGTAAAAATTATAACATTTTCTGATGGAGTTCTAAATGTAGATAGGAGAATATTTAATATAACTATATTACAAATGATGGGTTCAGAGGGATGTAAAAAGAAAGAAAGTTTATACACTTCATTTAAGTTGGTAAAATGACAATACAACTAGATTGTGGTAAAAACAGCATTCAAAAAGGTATACTCAAAACACTATAGATAATTTAAAATTAAATTCTAAATTATGTTCAAGTAACAGTCAGGAAAACAAATAAAGAAAAAAAGAAGCCATGCAAATTTTAGAATTATTTATTCTAACTGTGAAAAATGCTCGTGGTATTTTGATAGGGATTGCATTAAACATGTAGATTGCTTTGGGAGTAGAGACATTTAAATAATATTTGTTCTTCCAATCCATGAGCATGGAATGTCTTTCCATTTCATTGTGTTGTCTTTAGTTTCTTCTCTCAAGGCTTTATAGTTTTAGGAGTATAGGTGTTTCACCTCTTTGGTTATGTTTACTCCTAGGTATCTCATGGTTTCTGTTGCAGAAACCAGAGATTGTAAGTGAGATTGATTCTTTAATTTATCTTTCTGCTACCTCATTATAGATATATAAAAATGCAACAGATTTCTGTACATTGATTTTGTATCCTGCAACTATACTGGATTAATGTATCAGTTCTAGCAATTTTTCGGTGGTCTTTAGGATTTCCTATATAAACTGTCATATCATCTGCAAATAGCAAAAATTTTACTTCTTCCTGGATGATTTGAATGCCTTTTATTTCTTTTAGTTGTCTGATTGCTGAAGCAAGGACTTCCAGTACTATTTTAAATTACAGTGGTGAAAGAGGATATCCCTCCCTTATTTATAACCATAGAGGAAAAGGTCTCACTTTTTCTCCATTGAGGATGGTATTAGCTATGGATTTTTCATATATGAACTTCATTATGTTGAAGTTTATTCCTTATAAACCTGCTTTTTTTTTTTTTTATCATGGTTGGATGTTGTACCTTGTCAAATGTTTTTTCTGCACTAATTGAAATGACCATAAGGAAAAACCGGGCAACCACATACAAAGAATGAAACTGGACCACTTTCTTACACCATAAACAAAAATAAATTCAAAATGGATTAAAGACTGAAATATGAGACAGGAAACTAATAAAGTCCTGAGAAGAACACAGACAGTAACCTCTTTGACATCAGCCATAGCAACTTTTTACTGGATATGTTTCGTGGGTAAGAGAAACAAAAGCAAAATTAAACTATTGAGACTTCATCAAAATAAAAAGCTTCTGTACAGCAAAGGAAACAGTCAAGAAAACTAAAAATCAACCTTTAGAATGGGAGAAAAAATTTCCAAATGACATAACTGATAAAGGGTTAGTATCCAAAATAATGTGTAAAAAAGTTATCAAACCGAACATCAAATACTATCTTATTAAACATGAGGTTAAGACTTATAATGAAAAAGAGGTTGAAATTTGACAATGTTAAGAACTCTTTATAATGTGAGGAGTTTTCAGGAAATCCATATACAATTATTGGGCATATTAATTTTTAGGACTGCTACAGGAAATTATAACAAACTTTGCAAAAACAACAGAAATTTATCTTCTCATGTTTCTGTAGATCAAAAGTCCAAAATCAAGATGCTGGCAGGGTGGTTTCCTTTTAGAGGTTCTGTGGTAAAATCCTCTCTTGCCACTCTCTGAAATTTTAGTTGTTGCCAGCAGCCGTTGCTTTCCTTGGATTTTAATTCTAGCACTCCAATCTCTGTTTCTTCACATTGCCTTCTCTGTGTGTTCTGTGTCTTAAATATCATTTCACCTTTCTCATGTAAGTATGCCAGTAATTGCATTTAGGCACCACCCTAAATCCAAGATTTTCTTATACCAAATCTTTAACTAAGTTACATCTGCAAAAGCCTTATTTCCAATAAGGGTACATTCACAGGTGATCTTGGACATCTCTTTTGGGGTTGACACTATTCAATTTAAAACTGAGATTCTCCCAAGAAATCTGTTATCCAAGTCCATTTGTGAAAATTTTATTTCTAGGATAAAGTGGGCCCAGGCTGATGGAATGTGAGAAGGAGCAGCACTACGCAATAAAGGTCTGCCAGGAATCTGAAAGCTGTAGGCATGTATGGCCTTCAAGCTGTGGGGCCCCTTCTGGGTTTGATTTACTGGTGGACATTGAGGGTGAGGTAATGTTACATAGTATTTTTTTCCTGCCTATTGATTTATTTCTCTGACTTCTCCAAATTTAATAGTTTTATTTCTTAAATTTAGGGCTAGGTTTTATGTTAAATCCCTTATGCATGGTGGAAGAAAACATTTCAGGTTTACCTGTCGCTGTTTTACAGAACAACTTGCTTGAAAGATTATTCTTACCCTATTGAGTTAACTTGGCACCTCTGTCAAAAATCAACTGACCATATGTGTTTGGCTCTATTGCTGGATGTATTCTTCTGATCTATTAAAATCTATTTCTATCCTTAGGCAAATAACAAACTCAATTACTGTAGCTTTATAGTTTATCTTTTTCAAATATGTTTTAGCTATTTCATATAAATTAGTACTTTCCTGTATATTTTTAGAAATAGCTTAAAAATTTCCTCCCCCAAAAAGAAACTACATGGATTTATTTTGGACTATATTGAAACTATATATCTGTTTCAGAGACTTGACATCTTAGTAAAACTGAGTTTTCCAATTCATGAAATTATTTAGGTCATCTTAGCAATGAATTGTATCCAAGAAATGAATTGTAGATTTCAATGTAGAACTCTTGCACATATTTTGTTAAATTTATTATTAACAGATATTAAAAGATATATTAATGGCATTCTATATGCTATTTTAAATTATACTTTTCAATTTTTCAATGGTCGTATAGAAATAAAATTAATATTTTATATGTTTTGATCATGCAATCTTGGTAAACTCACTTACTAATTCTAGTAGTTTTTGCAGGTTCCTTAAAAGGTCATCCACAGAGATAAACATTTCATCTACATTAAAAAGGCAGTTTTGCCTATTAAATTCTAATCTATACAGATTTTATTTATTTTTCTTGCTTTATTGCAGTAAGGCCAAGAATGCAATGTTAACTAGAAGTGGTAAGAGAGGACATCCTTGCTGTATTTCTCATCTTAAGCAGAAGATATATGATTTGTCTCCCTTAAGTATGATGCTTATCTGTAGGTTTTTCAAAGATGCTTTCTATCAGGATGAGTAAATTCTCTTGTATTCCTAGATTGTTGACAAGTTTTATCATAAATGAGTCTGATTAGTCATATGCATCTACTGTGAAAATTATATAATTATATATTTAATTTAATATTATAAAATTATATAATTTTTCTCATTTATTATATTTACATGGTAAATTAATTGATTGATCATTATGTGTGCAATCAAGGTTACATTTCCAGGGATGAATACTACTTGGACATATGTATTAGACATTTTAAATATTTCTAGATTCAATTTATTAATACATATTTTTCAAGTTTCTATTTAAATTCTAGTAAGTTAACATCCAGTGTAATATTAGTTTCAGGTGTACAATATAATGATTTAATACTTTGATACATCACCCACAGCTCATCACATGTGCGTTCTTTAATCCCCATCACCTATTTAACCTATTCCACTACCCACCCCCATTTCTAATATTTTGTTATATATTTTTTCATCTATGTTCATAAGAAAAATTGAACTGCAATGTTCTTTGCTTTTATATTTCTATAACTTTCAATTTTTGTATCTAGGTAATAAGGGTTTCACAAAGTAAGTTAAAGAATATAAACAAGAAAGAGCTAAGCCAGTCGTCCTGTGCTGTTCAGATCTAGATATTTCCAAGATCTCTCTTCAGGACTGGCCCTTGGCCTGGTTCTGGGACATGATCTCTCTAAGCCCTTGGGATACTCTGTCTGATAACAGTGTTGTTTTTACAGAGGACTTGGCTCCCATAGAACCAAGTTTAATCAGATAGTTTATGTTAACAATGTGTTTTATGGTGAATGCCTTATTTTACTCAGGGGGACTGGAGTTTTAGTAGTCGTGGTTAGTCAGGCAGGAACTGCATGTCTATGTGAGTGACCTTCAAGAGAAACTCTGGACACCAAGGTTCAGTTGAACTCTTCATATTGAACATTTAACATGCATTATCACACATTGTTGCTTGGAGAATTAAGCATATCATGTGACTCCCCTGGGAGAGGACAACTGAAAGCTTGAATATGGTTTCTTTTGGACTTTGCCCCTTTTTCTGATTTTGATGTTTCCTTTCAGTATAATAAACCATACTGTGAGTATAATAGTTCTTCTGAGTCCTGTGAGTCCTAGTGAATCATTGGGCCTGAAGATTGTGTTGGGAACCCAGTTCTTAAGTTTCTGCTAAAGAGGGATTCACAGGAATGGCTCTGACTCACTTAAGTGGTGGAAGCATTATTTAGAAAAAGGACATACAAATGAACTATACTAGGCTTGAACTTTGGCCAATCTTAGCTATAGCCACTAGCCTCAGGGTAGTCAACAAAAGGAAAATTTTCTAGAATAACCTCTGGTCACCAAGGAGGTAATCCAAGTGGCTGTGGGGAGCTCGAAATCAAGAAAGTACTAAAATTAAGCAGGGAGGAGGGAGAGGCAGTGTGAAGTAGTTGTCTCATTTGATTGATGAAAGAAAGAAAGAAAGAAAGAAAGAAAGAAAGAAAGAAAGAAAGAAAGAAAGAAAGAAAGAAAGATAAATAGAAAAGAAGAAATAAAAACTCAGAATCTACTTGATTTTTTTTTTAAATGTTTATTTTAGAGAGAGAGAAAGAGAGAGAGAGAGAGAGAGCTGTCAGTACAGAGCAAGATGTAGGTCTCAAGCTCACAGATTGTGAGACCATGACCTGAGCCAAAGTTGGATGCTGAATCAACCAAGCTACCCAGGTACCCCTGTCTCCTTGATTTTTAATGCTGCACTATGGAGGAGTATATTGGGGTTGATGTAAAACCCACAGCTTACTATCGAACAATCACAAATGGCTGTATATTATATAAACACAAAGTAAGTGAATTCTGAAGGAATGGCTAGTCTGATATAATAAAAACCTCTTTAAGCTTTGTTTACCCTGTGAAAGGAAATGTGACTTTCTCTCCAAATAAAATTTCCCACATTAAGTGGCTGAAATGCTGTGTATGCAAGCCATGCTGGATTGGCTTTATGATGATGGGTATGTCCAACCATTTAATAATATCTTTACCCAGGTCATGGTAGATGCCATGCTCAAGGAAGCTTCTTTCACAAGGGCAACCCATATAAGCTTACTACTGAGAAATCAGGCAATAGTTTGAGATGCTATATCAATTTTCTTTGTCTTTTTAAGTGTCTTATAGAAGCTAAGAAAATTATCCACATGAAAATGGAGGTAGATAAAGGGACTTGTCCCCAAAGGATGAAAACCTTTAAATGATTGTTAAGGTATCAGCGAATAAAGCAGACATTGAGGGAGTCATCACAAAGGTCTTAATGCAGTACTATCAAGGTTAGATAGACAAATGGGATTCTCCACTGGACCACAACATTGAAGAATTCTAAACAAGTCACTCTACTCTAGTTTGGAGGGATTTTTAAAGCTAGAAGGTAAAGCTAAGAAGGAGAACTCTGATTTCAAATCTCCAAATATAATTAATCAGGATTTTGGATGGCATATATTCTAACCTGAAAGTATTGCTAACTCCTATCCATTAAATTACCCAAAAGGACATGTTTAAATGGGAGCCTGTACAATGGTAGGTTATGTTCAAATTGCAAAAACTGGTGGCTTAAGCAATACTTTGGAGCCATTATGATCTGCACTCACATTTAATTTGAAAGTATCTTTAAATTCACATTTACGCAGATTAAAATTTTTGGTAAAGTCTGTGGGAGTCACCCAGAGATGATTGTTGGATTTTAAACCAGAAAAGTTTCAGACACACTGATACATCAAAAACATTTGAGAAACAATTATTGGCTTGCTATCTATCCCTATTACTGAATGGAATAAAAATCTTGAAACCTGGGGTTCCTGGGTGGCTCAGTCGGTTGAGCGCCCGACTTCGGCTCAGGTCATGATCTTACGGTCTGTGGGTTCGAGCCCCGCGTTGGGCTCTGTGCTGACAGCTCAGAGCCTGGAGCCTGCTTCGGATTCTGTCTCCCTCTCTCTCTGCCCCTCCCCCACTCATGCTCTGTCTCTCTCTGTCTCAAAAATAAACATTAAAAATTTTTTTTTTAAATCTTGAAACCTGACATAATGTCTTGGACAATGGAAACCAACCTGTTCTCTGTTCCTATGAGACTGTTTTGTGTGTTTTGGGGGCTTTTGTTTGCTGTTTTTAGATTTCACATATAAGTGAGATCACACAAAGCGAGATTGCACAGTATTTACCTTTCTCTGTCTTACCTATTTCACTTAGCATAATGCCCTCAGGGTTCATCCATTTGTAATCACAAATGGCAGGTTTTCCTCCTCCTCCTCCCCTTTCCTCTCCTCCTTCTCCTATTTCATTTCTCCACCTCCTCCTCTTGTTCTTCTTCTCCTTCTTCTTCTTCTTCTTCTTCTTCTTCTTCTTCTTCTGCTTCTGCTTCTGCTTCTGCTTCTGCTTCTGCTTCTGCTTCTGCTTCTGCTTCTGCTTCTGCTTCTTCTGCTTCTTCTGCTGCTTCTTCTTTTCTCCTCCTTCTCCTTCTCTTTCTGTTTATTTATTTATTTTGAGAAAGATAGAGAATGTGTGTGCAGGAGTGGGGAAGGGGCAGAGAGAATGGGTAAGAGAGAATTCCAGGCAGACTCTGCACTGTAAGTGCAGAGCCCCATTTGGGGCTCAATGTCATGCACAGTGAGATCATGACCTGAGCTAAAATAAAAAACTAGAAGCTTAACCAACTGAGCCACCAAGGCACTCCAAGTTTTCTTCTTTTTATGGCTGAATAATATTCCATTATGTATATAATCATCCTCTGATAGACACATAGATTGTCGATGTCTTGATTATTATAAATAATGCTGCAGTACACATGGGGGTGCAGATAGCTCTTCAAGATAGTGATTTCATTTTCCATAATGGCTGTGCTAGTTTATATTCCCATCGACAGTATATATGAGGGTTCCCTTTTCTCCGAATCATTGACATTTTTTATCTGTTCCCTTTTTGATAACAGCCATCATAGCAGGTATGAGGTCATATTTCATTATGGTGTTAATTTGCTTTTCAAATTAAATGATCAAAATGTAGGGCACATTCTCATGTACCTGTTAGCAATTTGAATATCTGCCTTCAAAAAAATATCTATTCAGATCTTTGCCCATTCTTAAAATTAGATGATGATGATGGTGATGATGATGATGATGATGATGATGATTTACTATTGAGTTGTAGGCTTATATATTTTGCATATTGACCTCTCACCAGATAGATAGTTTGAAAAAAAATTCTACTCTGTATGTTGCCTTTTCACTTATAGTCCCATAAGTCTCTGTTCTTTGTTTCTTTAAATATCTATTCTTGTGTTTGGATAGTTGTTATTCTAATATCTTTAATTTCTCTTGTCATTTTTCTTAGTATTTAATCTTTAGCCTATCCAATGAAATTTTCACTTCAGATGTACTTTTGAACTAAAAGTCCCATTTTTTTCTTTTATATTCAAGTTTGGATATCTGTTTAAACTTTGGCTTGTTATTTCATTGTTTGTTAATTCCATCATCCCTTTAATTTTTTTTCTATTTATTTTATCTGACTTTTCTCCTGGCTATGGGCCTTATATTCCTGCTTCTTTACCTATATGGAGGTTTGTGAGGGTGATTGGTTGGTTGGTTTTGGATATTGTGATTTCACAGAGTTGATCACCTGGATTTTTTTAAATCTTCTTTAAAAGAGTGCTGAAGTTTGGACAGGCAATTAAAATATGTTTTGAGGGGCACCTGGGTGGCTCAGTCAGTTGAGCATCCAACTTTGACTCAGGTCATGATCTCATGGTTTCTGATTTTGAGCCCCATATTGGGGCCTCTGTTGTCAGTGCAGAGCCTGCTTCAGATCCTCTATCCCCCTCTTTCTCTGCATCTTTCTTTCTCACATTCTATCTCTCAGAAATAAAAATAAACATTAAAAAATTAGAAATAAAATAATAAAATTAAATTAAATTAAATTAAATGTATTGAATCATGAGGCACCTGGGTGGCTCAGTCATTTAAGTATCCAACTCTTGATTTCAGCTCAGGTCATGATTGGGCTCCTCACTGAGCATAGAGTCTGCTTGGGATTCCCTTTCTCTTCCTCCCTTTCTGCCCCTCCCTTGCTCATGTGTGTGTTCTCTCTCTCTCCCCCCAAAAAATAAAAATGAAAATAATAAAAAGATAAAAAATAAAATAAAATATGTATTGAACCAGTGTGATCTTTTTGTAGTTTATTTAAATCTTGGGGTATCAGATCTCTATTAGCTTTATTCTAGGGATAGTTTATCACAATAATTAAGGTATCCCCCTTCTGGTGTCATTACTTAATGTCCCAGGTGCCCACCAAAGACTACTTTGCCTGGTCATAATTCAGTATCTCACAGCCATTTCTGAACTCTGGGAATTGTTCAGGATACAGCTCTACATCATCTCTATGTACAGTCTCACCCTACACAAATGCATCTAATATTCAGCAACAGTAACAGCAGTGGCAATTGATGGATCTCACCCTTTTCTTTCTGCCTGCCACTCCCTTTCTCTGAGCTCCTTGTATTTGATGAGCCACTTTTTGGTGTCTTAATAAAGAGCCCAGCCTAAGCTTTCCTCCTCAAATATTACCTCATTCTGCCATCCCACTAATCTTCCTACATGTAATTGCAGGTCCCTCGGATTTGAAATAGACAACCAAGATCCCTGATGTATGTGTAGAGGGAACGATTAAGCCCTCATATTCTGCATATGTGTGTCTGTATGTGTGGGTAGGTGGGTGGGTGGATGTTTAACACAGAATGAAAAGACTGTAGGGGGTTGGCAAGGAGTGGGTTAAGAGCTTGACAGCATAAAAAGATATAAAGACTAAAGGGAAAAACAGGTAGAAATGCCTTATTGTCATAAATTTGTGCTTTGTGCTCTTGGTTGCATTTCTTATTGTTTGGGTACTGAGAATGGATGCAGGACTAATGTTCAATCATGTGGTCAGGTACAAGAGAAAATGATGAAAATTAGGGCTATCCAAGGGAAATGAGGTATAATGGCATATTCTGTATAGGCATTATTTCTGAAGACAAAGCCACCAGTGTCAGAGTGCTGAGAAGGAGAGTGGAGAGGAGGAGAGGGGGACAAAAGGGGGCCCTCTGACCTCAGGAGAGCCTTCTAGGAGCACTGGCTTCTCTTTTGTCTTAGCTCCCTGTAGAAATGGGGGTGGAACAGAGAGGTATGGGAATGTGGGCTTGTTTTTGTTCTCCCTCCCTCATCTACTCCCTTCTCCTTCCTTCTAAATTTGAGGTTTTTGACAGACAAATTGAGGCAGTATGTCTCTTACAGAGTAGCATGAACTTGGCCTCAAACGATTGACCCTCTTCATTTTCCTGGTCAATATCTTCAGACATTTATGGGTGCTGAGTTCCAATGTGGGTTAATTGGGCCCCCTAGAACAGATATGTTACAGATCATGTAAAACTGGAAATGTAAAGGAGATTATTTAAATGTTTTTCCTTTTTTTAATTTTTGAAAGGAGAGAGAGAGAGAGAAAGAGAGAGAGAGAGAATATTAGCACGGGAGGGACAGAGAGAGAGGGAGACAGAGAATCGCAAGCAAGCTCCACACTATCAGTGTAGAGCCTGACTCCAGGCTTGAACACACGAACTACAAGATCATGACCTGAGCTGAAATGGAGAGTTGGAAACTTAACCACTAAGCACCCAGGCACCCCAGAAAGGAGATTTCAATGAAACTAACTGAGTAGTAATGTCTTAGAGAGCTGAAACAGTATCAGAAATAGAACAAAATATTCATAGGTTTGGAAAAGTTGCTTCCATTTCAGAAGTACACTACTTCCCTATTAGCTTCACTTCACACTCCAGTCCTAGATAAAATAATTGTGTAGGATTCAGAAGACACCAGACATGAATAAATTCACTGCAGAATGCTTGAAACTGTGGCACTTCAGAGAATGTGGTGTCCAGACTGTGTGTCTGGAGAGGTTGTGCATGAGAACCAGCTGCTGGCAGGCATGGGGTAGGGTGTGGGGGAAGAAGACAAGGGTAAGTCTTCTTTGTGCATTAGGGGTCTCCCTGCTGGGCTTTGTACACCAAGGAGTCCTCTTTGTGCCTGTGCTCTTTTCTTCTTTCACAGGGGAAAACTGATGGGGGCGGAGTATAGGGGTGAGGGAGAGGCTGGCTGTACTGTTTCTCCATTCTAACCCTCCCCACCTATTCTTCTTCCTAGGCTTAAGAGCACTAATCATCTATTTTATATTCTACAACTGTTCCAACTTAAATTGCCTCCACTTAAGTTGCCTTAATTTGCTGATTGGCTACAGAAAGATCTGAAGGGATCTCTGGTTCCTATGTGGAATAAAAGGTTAACAAAAACCTTGAGAGTCTGTGGATTCAGACAGGAAATCGCTTAAAACTGGGGCTGGATAATACGAATTAAGAATGTAAGGAGAGAGGAGTCTCAGTGAAGACTGAATGAATAAATTATTAAAGCTTCAGGTAGCTCCATCAAGATTTCTGAAATAGTGACAGCCACGTTCATTATTTCACATCTCCCAAACCCAACATTCTGTTGCTGCTAACAGGCAGGGATGTACTTCATATGCGACATTCCTACTGTTTTGACAAGACTTTAAGAACAATGTTAAGATTGGGGGTATTCTTGGGAAATCTGGAGTGCGGGTCTGTGCCTGTGAGAGCTTTGTTTCTGAGAACAAATGTGTGGACAGACAGCTGGGAGGGAGCGGTGCTGGAGGGAGGGGCAAGCGGTGAGCCCTCCCGTTGAGAGGAGGGGGCTTCCGGCCTTGCACTCTCTTTGACGCCTGGCAAGTTCTTCATTGTGTTTGTGTCTCCTTTAGGGTCACGGCAGAAGCAAGGGTGGGAATCGTAGGGAGATACAGAGGGCTAATGCTCTGCCTACCCTTCTAACCCGCCATTCTTTCCTTTAGGCTGACAGCCGTTCATCAGCCATTTTCTATTCTATTACTATGAAGGCAGCCTTCATTGGCTCCAAATAAATTGCTTTTCTGCCCATCTGCTCCCCATCCAATGCAATTGTGGGTGTGGATATTTGGGATGGAATATTTGGGGTCTTCGATTCAGGTGTGGATGAATGGAGAAGTCCTGATCATCTATGGTTTAAGATGTGGAATTAAAAGGCAGATGGAATTCGACAAGAGGTGAGTTAAGAACTTCATAGAGCCAAGGGTGACTTCGAGAACAACTCAAAAGGAAAAAAAAAGAAAAAGGAAAAAAAAACATAGCCTTAGGAGACCCTAATATAAGAAATGCAGATTGTGTTCAATGAAAGCCTTTCCCCCCCCCCCCGTTACCTCTCCATTCCCAGAAGCATGCCTTGCTCAGGACTGGTACAAGGTACTAATGATATTCTACATAATTATCCACGGAGAGGCCACAGTAGATGTAGTTTGGCTCAGTCCAGTGTCATATCTGTGCAAGTGTTTATTTTTTGTCCTTTTGATGACAAAGGTGATAAGTCTGCTGGAAGGGACTTTTTTTAAGCATTTGCTATGTTCATTAGTGTAGTAAAGCTTGAATGTTTGAAATTGGGACTCTTGAGTAAAAGCTGATTTCAGGCCTATGAGTAAAAAGCTGTGTTTCTGAAAACAAAGCTCCTGACTGAGGAACCACTTGTGTCTGCAGCAGCAGAGGGGGAAGGGTGGGGGCCTGTGTCTCTCATTGCTGGGAGGGCTCTTCTGGGAGCAGGCTTGTGCACTCCTCTGTCTGCATTGCAGTCAGTATCTGGTAGCCTCTTACGCCAGCCCGGGCTCTTTGTTGGGGCTGTTTGTGCAAAACAGGGGAGGAGGCTGTGCATTTGTCGTCATTTCCCTGTTCTCCCTCTTTCTTCTCCTTCCCTCTTAGTGGCGTCATGATTATTAATAAACTATTTCTCACTTATTGCTCCAGATGTAAACACTTCACGAGAATTGCACAGCTCTTGCGTGTGCTGTCGTATTCACTTCACCCGTGGTCCGAGATTTGGAATGGCTTTGAATGTCTCAAGTGTAGATGTAAAATAAGTTCAAAATTTTACAGACCTCATCATCTTGGAATTATGATAAAGAATAAAAGAGTCACTGATATTTCACAAAATGTAATTAACAGCTTGATGGGATAAGGATAAATTTGAGCACTGCTTCCTGGTGACTTCCCTTCTCAGTTAACCTCTTATTCCCAGTGGCTCTATCAGCCTGTGGTTAGGAGGACGAGGGTTTTGAGCCCTTATAGATACATAAATGGTTACATTGGGCCTCTTTAAGGGAATTCTGTGCAAGTTTCTATTCAAGAGATAAAGGTAATTGCAACCCCATGGAAGAGTGGAGAGTATGCTGGTTTAAAAGTATGAATTGCCAGGGGTGCCTGGGTGGCTCAGTTGGTTAAGCGTCCAACTTTGGCTAAGGTCATGATCTCACGGTTAATGAATTCGAGCCCCTCATTGGGCTCCGAGCTGCTGGCTTGGAGCCTGGAGCCTGCTTTGGATTCTGCATCTCCCTCTCTCTCTGCCCCTCCCCTACTTGTGCTCCATCTCTCTCTCTCAAAAATAAAATAAAATAAAAAGAGAGAATAAAAGCATAAAAAAAAAGAGTATGAATTGCCAAGTCTGGGGAGTAATTTCTCTCAAGTCAAAATATGATAATAGGTCCAGGGTCTTTCCTGCACTTACTAATTTCAACTATGAATGTGTGATGTTGGGAAGGCTGTATGGTACAATTCTATGGGTTTTGGTGACTGCAACATCACCAAATATATATATATATATCTGCTATTACAGTGTCATACGGAATAGTTTCACTGCCCTAAAAATATCTCCTGTCCTCAGCTATGCAATGGTGTACTTTCCGAACCTGTGGCACTGGGGATAGAGGCACCCTCTCCACAGTATTGCCTTTTCCAAAATGTTATATAAATGGAATTATGCAGTAGGGATCCTTTCTAGTCTGGATTCTTTCATTTGGTAATATACACTTAAATATTCTCCATGTTTTTTCAGAGATCGATAGCCCATTTCTTTTTTATTACTGAATAGTATTCCAATACAAGGATATACCACAGGTTATTTATTCATTGAGGGACATTGTGGTTGTTTCAGCTTTTACTGATTATGTAAGTGCTTTATGTAAAAAAATCACAGGAATTCTGCGGATGTCAGTTTTCAAATCAACTGGCCAAATACCTAGGTATGTTAATTGTATGGTAATAATGGCTAGCTTTGTGGGACATTGCCAAACTATCTTCCACAGTGACTGTGCCATTTTGCTTTTCTGCCAGCAAAGACTTAGTGAAGCTGAACTTTGAATCTTCACCCACAAATGATTTTTTCCATTGTTTGGAATTTAGCCATTCTAATAGATGTAATAGTATCTTATTGCTATTTAAAAATTTTTTAAATGTTTATTTATTTTGAGAGAGAGAGACAGAGTGTGAGGGGGGGAGGGGCAGAGAGAGAGGGAACACAGAATCTGAAGCAGGCTCCAGGTTCAGAGCTGTCAGCACAGAACCCAACGTGGGGCTCTCATTGCTATTTTAATTTGCATTAACCAAATGACAAATAATGCTGAGCATTTTCATATGCTTATATTTTTTCTGCATATCTTTTTGATGAGATGCCTGTTTAATCTTTCACCTATTTTTCATGTGGTTATTAGATTTATTCTTGTTGAATTTTAAGTGATATCTGCATATTATGATATAATGCAGATATCACTTAATGATATGTGTTATCACTTATCTAATATGTGTTTTGCATGTTTGCTATAGGTATGAGGATTGATTTGTCTTTCTCTTAACAAACATTTTTTGCAAAGTGGTTCTAAATTTTAATAAATTCCAATTAATCAATTTTTTCATGAGTCAGGCTTTTGATGTCATATTTAAAAATGCATTACCAAATTCTAAGTCACCTAGATATTTTCCTATGTATTATTCTATGACTTTTATATTTTTGCAATAAGTCTATGATCCATTTAGAAAATATTTTTGTGTGGTGTAAGACTTGTGTCTAGATTTATCTTTTAGCATATGGATGTCCAATTGTTCCAGTGCTGTTTGTTGAAAACTATTCTTTACCCATTAGATTGCTTTTTTGCCAAAACTCAGTTGACTATATTTGCATGAGTCTTTTTCTGGGCTCTCTATTCTGTTCCATTAATCTATGGTTTTTTGTATATTTTCTTTTTTATTCTTTTTGTTTGTTTGTGTGTTGTTTTGTTTTTGTGTATTTTTTTGGGACTTTTTGGCCAGTATCATACTGTCTTGTTTACTGCATCTTTATATTAAGTTCTGAAACTGTTGGTGCGAGTCCTCCAACTTTGTTCTTCAGTTTTGTGTTAACCATCCTAGGTCCTATGTGTTTTCATAGACATTTTGTGATCAATCGATATCTACAAAATGGCTTCCTGGGATTTTGATTGGGATTTTAATAAGTCTATAGAATAAGTTGGGAAGAATTGACATTTTAGCAATGTGAGCCTTTCAATAGTGAATACCTCTTCCTTTAGTTAGATTTTACTTGATTTCTTTAATTACTCTTATGCATAGAAATCCTGCACATATTTCTACCTCAATATTTCATTTCTTGGTATTATTGTAAATATTATTTTTTAAATTTCAATTCCAATAGTTAATTTTTGATTTATAAGAAAGCAGTGTATCCTGAAACCTTGTTATGTTACTTATTAGGACCAGAAGCTTTCCTGTAAATTCTTTGAGACTTTATATATAGAGAATTATGTCCTCTGTGAATAAATATATCTTTTTTTATTCTTTTTCAATTTATGTGCCTTTTATTTCTTTTTGTCTTATTGCACTAGTGAGGAGAGCCAGTATAATGTTGGATAAGAGTGGTAAGAGAGATATACTTGCCTTCTTTCTGATTATAAGGGGAAAGCATGGTCTTTCACCATTATGATGTTATATTTAAATTTATATTTTATATGTAGATATTTTCTTTTTTTTCAAACTTTTTTTAAACATTTATTCAATTTTTGAGAGAGCACAAAGAAGAGTAGAGAGAGAGGGAAACACAGAATCCAAAGCAGGCTCCACAACCTGAGCTGTCAGCACAGAGCCCCATGCGGGGATCGAACGCACAGACCATGAGATCATGACCTGAGCCAAAGCTGGACGTTTAACCAGCTGAGCCACCCAGGTGCCCCTAGATGTAAATATTTTCGTATATACCTTTTATTAGGTTAAGAAAATTCCCCCCATTCCTATTTTTCTCTTTAGAGTTTTTATTATGAATAGGTATTAAATTTTTTGAAATATTTTTTATGCTTTATTGATATGATTGTATTTTTTCCTTATTCAGACTATTAATATAATGAATTATATTGATTGATTTACAAATGTTGAACCAGACTTACCTTGAATTAATATCTTCTGGTCATTCTATATATCTTTTTTATACATTGCTAAATAACATTTTAATTAAAGTATTTGCATCTATGTTCTTTGGATATACTGGTATTTAGTTTCCATTCTTGTAATGTAATTTCCTGGTTTTGGTATTAGTAAAATGCTGGTCTCATAAAATGAGCCAGGAAGTGCTCCCATTAGTTCTATTTTGGGGAAGATATTGTAAAACTTTGGTATTATTTCTTCCCTAAGTGTTTATTAGAATTCATCACTAAAACCATCTGGTCCTAATGCTTTCTTTTTTGGAATTTTTTAATTATCAAGTCAATCTATTTAATGGATATAAGACTATTCAAGTCGTCTGTTTCTCCCTGATTGAGTTTTGGTAGTTGTGTCTTTCAAGTAATTAATCAATTTCATCTAAGTTATCAAATTTGTGGACATTGAATTTTTTACTGTATGGGTTTATTGTCTTTTTACTAGCTGTAGAATCAGTAATGATTTCCTTTCTCATTTGTGATACTGCTGATTTGTATATTCTCTCTTTTTTATTAGCTACCCTAGCAAGAGGTTTTTAAACAAACAAATAAACAATTGTATCGATTCTTGTCTAGTATAATTCCTATCCTTGTTCTTTTGCAGGTAAGATTTTTTTTAACTTCAAATACTTATTCTTCTCTATTCTTTTTTTCTTAATCATTCTGATATTCCAGTTATGAGTGGATTATACCTTTTAATATTGTCACATAATTTTTTAAAATTGTTTTTTATTTTTACTTTAAATTTGTTTATAATTGAAATATAGTTGGTACACAATGCCAAATTAGTTTCAGATGTTAAACATAGTGATTCTGCAAGTCTGAACTTTATGCCATGCTTACCACAAGTTACCTATCATCTGTCACCATAAAATGTTGCGCTGTACCTTTTTATATTAGTGATATTCCTTCCATAACCCAAAGCCTAAATCTCGATTTTTAATTTTTTAAAAGTGAAGTATACTTCACATATAGTATTATGTTAGTTTCAGGTGTATAACATAGTGAATCAACAATTATAAACATTAAAAATGGCCATCACAATAAGTGTACCCTTTGTCACCATACATTTATTACAATATTATTGAATATATGCACTATGCTATACTTTTCATCCCTATAAGTTATTTATTTTATTTTAAGTTAGTACCTCTTAATCCCCTTCACCTATTCCATCTATCCCTGCATTCCCTTCCCTCAGGCAAGTGCTATTGTTTTCTTGATATTTATAAGTTTATTTGTCCTACAAATCAAATAATATTTGTCTTTCTCATTCCAAGTTATTTCACTTAGCATAATAATCTGTAGCCTCATCCATGTTGTCACAAATGACAATATTTCATTTTTTATAGCCGAGTAATATTTCATTGGACTGGATGTATGCCACATCTTATTCATTTATCCATAAATGGGCACTTAGGTTGATTCCTTACCTTGGATATTATAAATATGCTTCAATAAACATAGGTGTGCATATATTAAATTGGTTTCAAATTTTTTTCATTCTCTTTGGATAACTACCCATAGGTGGAACTACCGAATAGTATGGCATTTATATTTTTAATTTTTTGAGGTAACTACATATTTTTCCTTAGTGGCTATACCAATTTATATTTTTAATAATGATGAACAAAGGTGTTTTTTTTCCTCCCCATCCTTACCAACACTTATTCAGTCTTTCTTCCTTCCTTCCTTTCTCTTTCTTTCTTTCTTTCTTTCTTTCTTTCTTTCTTTCTTTCTTTCTTTCTTTCTTTTTCTTTGTTTTTTTTTAATACCCATTCTGACTAGTATGAGGTGGTTCATCATTGTGTTTTGCCTTGTTTCTTTTTTTAAAAAATTATTTATATATTTTGAGAAAGAGAGAGAGAAAGTGGGAGAGTGGCAAAGAGAGAAGGAGAGAGAGAATACCAAGTAGGCTCCCTACTTTCAGCACAGAGCCCAATATGGGGCTCAATCTCAGAACCATGAGACCATGATCTGATCACAAACTGTGAGATCAAGTCTTTTCTTTCAAATTTTTATTTAAATCTAGTTAATATACAGTGCAATATTGGTTTCAGGAGTAGAATTCAGTGATTCATAACTTATATACAACACCCACTGCTCATCATAACAAGTATCCTCCTTAATACCCATCCCCATCTATCCTATCACCCACCAACCTCCCTCCACCAACCCTCAGTTTGTTCTCTAACTTTAAGAGGCTCTTACAATTTATTTCCCTCTCTCATTTTTTCTGCCTCCCATATGTTCATCTGTTTTGTTTCTTAAGTTCCACATATAGGTGAAATCATATGATATTTGTCTTTGACCAACTAATTTTGCTTAGCATAACACCCTCTAGTTCTATCCATGTTGTTGCAGATGGCAAGATTTCATTCTTTTTGATGGCTTAATAATATTCCATTCCATATACATACCACATCTTCTTCATCCATTCATCAGTCGATGGACATTCAGGCTTTCTCCATAATTTGGCTATTGTTGATAATGCTACTATTAACATCAGGGTGCATGTACTCCTTCAAATCTTTATTTTTGTATCCTTGAGTAAATACCTAGTAGTGAAATTGCTGGATCATAGGGTAGTTCTATTTTTAATTTTTGGAAGAATCTCCATACTGTTCTCCAGAGTGGCTACACCAGTTTGTATTCACACCAACAGTGCAAGAGTGTCACCGTTTCTCCCCATCCTCAGCAACACCTGTTGTTTCTTGTGTGGTTAATTTTATTTAAAAATTCTGACAGGTGTGAGGTTGTGTCTCGTTGTGGTTTTCATTTGTATCTACCTGGCTATAAGTGATGTTGAGCATCTTTTCATGTGTCTGTTAGCAAACTGGATGTATTCTTTGGAAAAGTGTCTATTCATGTCTTCTTCCCATTTCTTAACTGGACTATTTATTTTTGGGGTGTTTGGTTTGATTATTTCTTTATAGATTTTGGATACTAGCCCTTTACCAGATTTGTAATTTGCAAGTCTCTTCTCCCATTCCATAGGCTGAATTTTAGTTTTGTTGATAGTTTCCTTTGCTGTGCAGAAACTTTTTATTTTGATGATATCCCAAGAGTTCATATTTGCTTCTGGAGACATGTCTAGTAAGAAGTTGCTACATTTGAGATCAAACAGGTTGTTGCCTGTGGTCTCTTCTAGGATTTTAATGTTTTCCCGTCTCACATGTAGGTCTTTCATGCATTTTGAATTTATTTTTGTGTATGGTGTAGGAAAGTGGTACAGTTTCATTCTTCTGCATGTTGCTGTCCAGGTTTCCCAACACCATTTGTTGAAGACACTGTCTTTTTTCCACTGGATATTCTTTTCTGCTTTGTCAAAGATTAGTTGACCATATATTTGTGGGTCCATTTCTGAGTGTTATATTGAGTGAGTTCCAGTGATCTATGTGTCTGTTCTTTTGCCAGTACCATGTTGTCTTGATGACTACAGCTTTATAATGTATCTTGAAATCCAAAATCATGATGCCTCCAGTTTGGTTTTTTCTTTTTTGCTTGCTTTTTTGCCATTGCTTTGCCATTCAGGCTCTTTTGTGGTTCCATACAAATTTTAGGATTGTTTGCTCTAGGTCTTTGAAAAATGGTGATGATTCTTTGATAGGTATTGCATTAAATGTGTATATTGCTTTGTATAGTATAAACATTTTTAACAAAACCATTGATGGGGAATAAGGAGAGGGTTTAATTGAGGTTTTAATTTGCATTTCTCTGATAATAATGTTGAGCATCTTTTCATGTATCTGTTCATTATCCATTTGTCTTTTTTTTTAAAAAATATATTTTTTAAATTCAAATTTGTTGAACATACGCTTTAGTACACTGTAGTATTGATTTTAGGAGTAGAACCCAGTTATTCATCACTTCAACATATGAGCACTCAGTGCTCATCCCAACAAGTGCCCCCCCTAATGCCCATCACCCATTTAGCCTATTCCTCCACCCACCTCCCTTCCAGCAACCCTCAGTTTGTTCTCTGTATTTAAGAGTCTCTTATGTTTTGCCTTGCTTTCTGCTTTTATTTTTTTCTTTCCCTTCCCCTATGTTCATATGTTTCTTAAGTTCCACATATGAGTGAAACCATATGATTTTGTCTTTCTCTGACTGACTTATTTCACTTAGAATACTACACTCTAGTTCCATCCACATTGCTGCAAATGACAAGATTTCATTCTTTTAGATCACCGAGTAATATCCTAGTGTGTGTGTGTATGTGTGTATGTGTGCGTGCGTGCACATATACACCACCACATCTTCTTTATCCATTTGTAAATAAATGGATATTTGGGTGTTTTCCATAATTTGGCTATTGTTGATAGCACTGCTATAAACATTTGGGTGTATGTGCCCCTTTGAATACACATTTTTGTATCCTTTGGATAAAAACCTAGTAGTACCCAATTGCTAGGTTGTAGGATAGTTCTATTTTTAATTTTTTTATGAACTTCCATACTATTGTCTAGAGTGCCTGCACCAGTTTTCATTCCCATCAACAATGCAAAATTGTTCCCTTTTCTTTGCATCGTCACCAACATCTATCGTTTCCTTAGTTGTTAATTTTAGCCATTCTGAAAGATATGAGATGGTATACCTTCCATTTTTCTTCTTTGGAAAAACTGTCTAGTCAGGTGTTCTGTCCATTTTTCAAATTGGATTATTTACTTTTAAATGTAGACCTACATTAGTTCTGTATATAATTTGGATATGAACTCCTTATCAGATATATCATTTGCAAATATCACTCCCCTCAGTAGATTGCTTTTTTGTTTTATTGATGGTTTCCTTTAGTGTTTAAAGTCTTTTTATTTTGATGTAGTCTTAATTGTTTATTTTGCTTTGTTTCCCTGGACTAGAGATTCATATCCAGAAAAATATTGCTAAGGCTGATATCCAAGAGATACTGCTTATATTTCTTTTAGGAGTTTTATACTTTCAAGTCTAACATTTAGATCTTTAAACCTATCAAGTTTATTTTGTATATGGTGTGAGAGAGTGGTCCAGTTTCATTCTTCAGCTGTTCGGTTTTCCCAACAATCATTTCCTGAAGAATATGTTTTATCCCCATTGCATATTCTTTTTTTAAAGTTTATTTATTTATTTGCTTTGAAAGAGAGTGTGAGTGGGGGATAGGGAGAGAAAGGATGAGAGAGAATCACAAGGGGAGTAGGCATTGTCAACACAGAGCCCTATGTGGGGCTCAATCCTATGAATTGTGAGATCATGACCTGATATGAAATCATCCTACTGGCTCAACCTACTGAGCCACCCAGGCTCCCCCTACCACATTGTATATTCTTGCCTCCCTTGTTTATATTCTGTACCTTTACTGAATTCATTTATTTGATTTAATAGTATTTTGGTGGAGTCTTTAATTTTTTCTGTATACATTATTATGCCATCTGTTACTATCACATAGTTCTTGAATGATGTATTTTGTTTTCTTTTATATTGGTGTTCATTTTTTTTTTGGATTTCATTTGGAAGGCTCCTATTACCCTAAATTTGAGTTCACTGAGTCTTTCCTCAGGCATGCAAAAAGACTCTTAAAGACTTTCTTCATATCTGTTACTGTGTTTGTCATATCTAGTATTTTCTTTTGATTCCTTTCTTAGAACTTTCATATCTCTGTTTACATTGATCATCTGTCTCTTCTTGCATGTTGTCTATTTTTCCATTAGAACCTTTACTATATTAAGTATAACTATTTTAAATTCTTTGTCTGATAATTCCAACATCTGTGTTACAACTGAGTCTGGTTCTGATAATTGAGTTATTTATGCAGTCTGTGTTTTTTTCTTTTTTATAGCATGGGTTTTTGTTTGGAAAGCTAGACATATTACATCAGCTATTAG
Source organism: Paguma larvata (assembly GCA_030068075.1). Classification (NCBI taxonomy): domain Eukaryota; kingdom Metazoa; phylum Chordata; class Mammalia; order Carnivora; family Viverridae; genus Paguma; species Paguma larvata. The sequence goes on along the minus strand of CM057827.1, from coordinate 119,439,846 downwards.
GAACCGAGGTAATTAGGAATTTTGTGTGAGGATTTGTGTTAATTTGGCCAGAAGTTGTGTTTTGTTTAACGTTTGTAGTAGTTATAGGTATCAGAAGCTTCAATTTCCTTTATGACTTTGTGTTTGTCTCCTGTTTTAGCTTTGGGAATTCCCTGTGTCTTATTACTTAGAACATTTGTATCTTGCAGCTGTTTCAGCTGTAATCCACTTCATTATATTGGGACTGCCTTGCTGTGGTCATAAGGTCTGAAAGGGGGAAAGCATTCTATAATCATGGGTAAATATCAAGCTTTTTGTTTGCGTGTATCTGAGAGCTGTGGCCTTCACAAAGTGTTTGTATCATTTTTCTAGTTGTAAAGATTCCCTCAGCCCTGTGGCCTAATTTCTACTCCCTTTGTTGGTTATGACATTTTAAATCTATTTCTGTGAATCCTATGTTGACTACGGTTTTCATTTTGTTTTATTGTTTTCTTAGGTGAGACAGAAAGGCTGGAGGGAGTTGGAGAGGAAAGTAGTTCCATGTCCCTGGCTTGGATAAAGTTTTAGAATTGTGCTCTAATTGTCCTTCCCTCTGAAGAGTAGCTACCCTATAGAGAGGGCTTTGAGTGTCTTTCACAATGGTTGCATTCTTCCCTTCCACTCCCATCAGGGTTGAGTGTGGGTCTTTCAGGATACTTACTTTAAGACTCTGAGGAAAAGATATGGGTTTACTTTAATACTTATATCTGTTCTTATTTTTAAAAAACTTTCATGAGAGAACAGAAATGAAGTACTAAAGTCTGTCGATATGCATCAACCCATAACAGGTAAGAAAGAATGTGTATCTGTCCCCTCCAGTTCACACCATATGTAATAAATACAAATGTGTTAGGGTCCTTGATGTGGAAAAAAAAACAAAACTTCTAGAAATAATGAAGACTTAGAAAACACTTCTATGATATTGAGGTAGGGAAATATATTTTAAACATAGTCTTGATGAAGATATTGTCTTTTTTTTTCTATTGGGTACTCTTTCTTGCTTTGTTGAAGATAGTTGGCCATATATTTGTGGATCCATTTCTGAGTTCTCTATTCCGCTCCATCGATCTATGTTTCTCTTTTTGTGCCAGTACCATACTGTGTTGATGATTACAACTTTGTAATACAGGCAAAAGTACAGGATTGTGATGCCTCCAGCTTTGGTTTTCTTTTTCAACATTACTTTGGCTATTTGGGATCTTTTCTGGTTCCATACAAATTTTAGAATTGTTTATTCTAGAACAGCTCTGGAAAGAATGCTGGTGTTATTTTTATAGGGATTGCCTTGAATGTGTAGATTGCTTTGGTTACTATAGACATTTTAACAATATTTGTTTGTCCAATCCACGAGCATGGAATGTTTTTACATTTCTTTGTGGCTTTCTATAATGCCACAGAATGCAGACCTTTTACCTCCTTAGGTAGATTTATTCCTAGGTATCCTATGGTTTTGGGTACAATTGTAAATGGGATAGATTATCTTTCTGTTGCTTTATTATTTGTGTATATAAATACAACCTATTTTTGTACATTGATCGTACATCCTGTGACTTCTGAATTCATGTATCAGTTCTACTAGTTTTTTGGCAGAGTCTTTCAGGATTTCCATGTGGAGTATCATGTCATCTGTGAAGAGTGAAAGTTTGACTTCTTCTTTGCCAATTCGTATGCCTTTTATTTCTTTTGTTGTCTGATTGCTGAGGCTAGGACTTCCAGTACTATGTTGAACACTGGTGAGAATGGTCATCTCCGTTGTGTTCCTGATCTTTGGGGGAAGGCTCTTATTTTTCCCCCATTGAGAATGATATTAGCTGTGGACCTTACATATATGACCCTTATGACATTGAGGTATGTTCTTTCTATCCCTAATTTATTGAGGGTTGTTATTCAACAAAGATGCTCTATTTTGTCAAATGTTTTTTCTGCATCTATTAACGGATTCATATGGTTTTTATCATTTCTCTTGAACAATAGCCAAATCATGCGAAGAGCCTAAATGTCCATTAACTGATGACGGACAAAGAAATATATATAAATTGTGTATATAAATACAACCTATTTTTGAACAGTGATTGTACATCCTGTGACTTCTGAATTCATGTATCAGTTCTAGCAGTTTTTTGGTGGAGTCTTTCAGGTTTTCCATGTGGAGTATCATGTCATCTGTGAAGAGTGAAAGTTTGACTTCTTCTTTGCCAATTTGTACGGTATATATATATATATATATATATATATATATATATATATTGATTTCTTTGCCAATTTGTATGGTATATATATATATATATATATATATATATACCATACACCATATATATATATATATACATACATATATATATATATATATATATATATACACACACACACACCATATACCATAATATACCATAATATTACTCAGTGATCAAAAAGAATGAAATATTGCCATTTGCAACAATGTGGATGGAACAACAGTGTATAATGCTAAGTGAAATAAGTTAGAGAAAGACAATAGCATATGATTTCACTCATATGTGGAATTTAAAAAGCACAAAAGATGAACATAGGGGAAAAGAAGGAAAAATAAGATAAAAACAAAGAGGGAAGCAAGCCAGAGGAGACTCTTAAATGTAGATAACAAACTGAAGATTGCTGGAGAAGTGGTGGGTAGGGAGATGGGCTAAATGGGTGATGGGTATTTAGGAGGGCACTTGTTGGAATGAGCACTGGATGTTGTAAAGAAGTGATGAATCACTGGGTTCTAATCCTAAAACCAATACTATACTGTGCGTTAACTAACTTTAATTTAAATAAATACATTTTTAAAAATAAAAGAAAAAATATATAATACTTTTATGGCAGCAAGTTTTTTTAAGGTTGGCAATTTGGACATCATTAAAATTAAGAACTTTGTATTCCCAAAGGACTTATAACCAAAATTTACTTATTTTTTAAAGTTTATTCATTTATTTTGAGAGAGAGAGAGAGAGAGAGAGAGAGAGAGAAGGGGCAGAAAGTGAGGGAGAACGAGACTCCCAAACAGGGAGTATAGGGCTAGTTTGCTTACCAATTCCTGCCTTCCCTCTCTGTCTCCGAGCTCATGGGTGTTAATGCAACGTTTTGGAGTTGTAACCAAAGAGATGAACATAAATGTGACTTCCCACAAATAGGCCTCTCCTGCCAGGAAAAGGAAAAAAAAAAAAGGTAACTGCGGGATAGTATGGTTTGGTATACACCATGACGGCTCTAATATTTTTTTTTTATAGAATAAACATATTGAAGTTCAAGTATTTTTGGACTTGACTTATAGTGAATGACAGTTATTGCAGTTTAATATATGGGACCTTAAGATTTGTTGCTTGAGGAAATTGATTAAAGAGAAAACAGAGAGGAATGAAAACCAAGGTCAGAATCTAAGCTCTGCTTACTGTCAGCCTGTTTTTCATTTTCATCCTTTTCTAAATGTGGTGCTCAGGACATGGTTTATGAACTCACTGAAAATATACCAAAATGTTTGCATTGAGCTTATCTTAGGAATAAGAGTCATACTTTGTTGTGGGATGTGGCAGCTCTGGGTTGGGATGTGTCCTTCTGAAGTGTGAAGATTCTTTATGTGCTCAAGAGCTTTTCTTGTATTCTCCTCAACTCAGAACAGAGGGCTGGAGGAAGATGTGAAGAGTAGGGTTGAAGGATAAATAGGAAAACTATGGCACAGAGTAGAGAGAGGGATGCTGGCACTGCTTTCTTCTCTTGCAGGGTCCTTGCTCCTGGTAAGCTGTCACAATAAATATAGACCAAGCAAGTCTACCCATATATATCCCTAGTCACCCACCAACTTCCTGTTCCATGGGTAAACCATGGGAACACCTCATAAAATGTAGCAATACAGTGAATGAGCAAACCCAGATAATGTTATAACGACATGAAGTGGACAAGAAATAAACTTGAGGAGGTGCAAGTTAAGAACAATGTTGATCCCCAAATGGACAGGGTGCCCACTTTGGCCACATTTTCCATTGAACATGGCTAGGTCCCATATGGTTTCAACATGTACAGGGCAAGGACCTCAGATGGAGAGAGTAAATATGAGATCTCTAAAATTCAGGTATGTTTTAATTGGATTAAGCAAATTATGAACAACAGTTGGCATCAGATCTATCAGGAAACCAGTTGCATTTCTGTGATGAGTTCTGGAGAAAGTTTGATGAGGGTTTTAGGGAATGCAAGAAGAGAGAGGCAGGAGGGTTTGGTTTGGCCATGTGAGGTCTCTGTGCTACATCTGTACCTGGCTATGACTCATAGAAAGCAAACACAAGAGGGACAATGCTGTTCATTGTCTCCTTTATCTGCCTGACTCCTCTTCTTTTTGAGCTCATGTTTATTAGTGGGATATTTTTAAAATTAGTCCTTGTACACAGAGTCCTAAACGTGACTTCAGATTAATTCTTTCAGCTGTCCCTCGCATTTCCATTTACACATGAAGCATAACTACATGTGTTGAAGTATGTGTGTGGGGGGGAGTAGGGATATAGCTTAGATATAGGATAAATAACTCACCTTGACAATCTATGAAAAATGATGTGGATGTTAAGACAGCTGCACTTTCATAACGATTTATTTCAGGTATGTAGGGATAAAATTTCAGGAGGACTGAATAGAGAAAGCCCTTCAGAACCAAAATCCACCTACAAAATCTGTGCTCTGCTCCCTAGTTGCCCTGTTCCTTATCTCAACCTACTGTTGCAGGTTGATATTTTTCTCTAAGCAGAGCCAGAAATGAGGGGCCAAAGGATTGGTGTGTGTGACTCATCCTAGTCAAGGCAGTATGCTTGAAATTGCTTGAAATTGGATCCACAATTTTCTTAAATTGTTCTTGAGAAAAGCTAGTCTCCACAGCCATTCCTTCCAGGTAAATGCATGGTGTGTGTGTGTGCGTGTGTGTGTGTGTGTGTGCGTGACCTGAAGGCCATCTTGCAGCCTAGGCACTTGTTTGCTGCCCTGAAAGGTTTGCAGGCAAGTCAGGTGTAAGGAAGTCCAGCTATCACAATTGGAGTCAAGATTTTTTTTATTGGAATATTGTATAACTTTTTAAAATTTTTTCCCTATAAGTCTTTTTACTTTTTTTTTATAATTTATTGTCGAATTGGTTTCCATACAACATACAATACCCAGTGCTCATCCCAACAAGTGCCCTCCTCAATGCCCGTCACCCACTCTCCTCTCTCCCATACCCCTCATCAACCCTCAGTTTGTTCTTCGTATTTAAGAGTCTATGTTTTGTCTCCCTCCCTCTCTGTGGCTTTTTTTTTCTTTCCCTCTTCCCCTCCCCCATGGTTTTATATAGTTGACACGCAGTGTTACATTAGTTTCAGGTGTACACCATAGTGACTCTGCCTTTCTATACTTTATGCCATGCTCACCACAAGTGTAGCTACCATCTGTCACCATACATTACTGTTACAATATCATTCACTATATTCCCTAAACTGTGTCTTTTATTCCAGTGACTTACTCATTTCATAACTGGAAACCTGTATCTCCCAGTCTCCTTCACCCATTTTCCCTTCTCCCTACCCCCTTCTCTCTAACAACCATCAGTTTGTTCTCTGTATTTATAGTTCTGATTCCAGTATTTGTTTATTTGTTCATTTGTTTTGTTTTTTAGATTCTACATGTTACTGAGATCATGTGGTATTTGTCTTTTTCAGTCTCTTTTACTTCACTTACTATTACACCCTCTAAGTACATTCAAATTGCTGTGAATGGCAAGATTTCATTCTTTTTTATAGCTGAATAATATTCCATTGTGTGTGTGTGTGTGTCTGTGTGTGTGTGCCACATCTTTTTTCTAATGTTTATTTATTTATTTATTTATTTTGAGAGAGAGAGAGAGAGTATGAGCAAGCAGAGAGAGGGGGAGGGAGAAAGAATCCCAAGCAGACCCCACACTGCCAGTGCAGAGCGCAACTTTGAGCTTGATCCCACTAACTATGCTATCCTGACCTGAACTGAAATCAAGAGTTGGACGCTTAATTGACTGAGCCACCTAAGCACCCCTATACCACATCTTCTTTATCCATGTGTCTATTGATGGACTTTAGTTTGCATCCATATCTTGGCTATTGTACATAATTCTGTAATAAACATAGGGATACATATATATTTTTGAATTAGTGTTTTTATTCCCCTTGAGTAAATTCCCAGTAGTAGAATTATTGGATCCTATGGTATTTCTATTTTTAAGTTTTTGAAGACGCTTCATACCATTTTCTACAGTGGCCGTACCAATTTGCATTCCCACCAAAAATGCACAAGTGTTCCTTTTTCTCCACATTCTTGGCAAAACTTGTCCTTTCTTGTTTTGTTAGTTTGTTTGTTTTGATTTGTTTTGTTTTGTTTTGTTTTCATATTAGCCAATCTGACAGGTGTAAAGTAATATTTCATTGTGGTTTTGATGTACATTTCCTTGAGAATTAGTGACAGTAAGCAACTTTTCATGTGTCTGTTGGCCATTCATATGTCTTCTTTGAAAAAATGTGTATTTAGGTCTTCTGCCCATTTGTAAATCATATTATTTATTTTTTTTGCTGTTGAATTGCATAAGTCTCATATATGTTTTGTATGTTACCTCTTATATTTTGGATATTAACTGCTTATTTGATATTTAATCCATTTTGAGTTTATTTTTGTGTATAGTATAAGAAAGTGGTTCAGTTTTATTCTTTTGCATGGAGCTGTCCAGTTTTCCCAGCACCATTTACTGAAGAGAATATTTTCCCCCACTGCATATTCTTGCCTCCCATGTCAAATTAATTAACCATATAATGATGGATTTATCTCTGGGTTCTCTTTTCTGTTCTGTTGATCCATGTGTCTATTTCCGTTTGAGTACCACACCATTTTTGTTACTACAGCTTGGTAGTAAACCTTGATATCTGGGATTATGATACATCCAGCTTTATTATTTTTTCTCAAAATTGCTTTGGCTTTTGGGGGGTCTTTTATTCTCTTTTTTTTAATGTTTTATTTATTTTTGAGAGAGACAGAGCATGAGTAGGGGAGGGACAGAGAGAGAGGGAGACACAGAATCTGAAGCAGACTCCAGGCTCTGATCTGTCAGCACAGAACCCAACGTGGCACTCTAACCCATGAACCGTACAATCTTGACCTGAGCCGAAGTCAGGTGCTTAACCGACTGAGCCACCCAGGCGCCCCTGGGGGTCTTTTCTAATTGCATACATATTTTGTCCCTGTTTTATTATAGTTCTGTGAAAAAGCATTGCTGGTATTTTGACAGGGATTACACTGAATCTGAAAATTGCTTTGGGTAGTATCGACATTTAATAAATATTAATTCTTCCAATTCATAAGCATGGGATATCTTTCCAGTTGGATGATCTTTAATTTCTCTCATCGGTGTTTTATAGTTTTCATAGTACATGACTTTCACTTACTTGGTTAAGTTTATTCCTAGGTATGTTATTCTTTTTTGGTGCAATTGTAAATGGAATTGTTTTCTCAATTTCTCTTTCTGCTAATTCATTATTACTATAGAGAAATGCTACCAATTCTGAGTATTAATTTTGTATCCTGAATTTTTATTGAATTATTTTTTCACTTTGAATAGTGTTTTAGTGGAGTCTTTAAGATTTTCTATGTATAATATTATGCCATTGCATATAGTGACAGATTGATTTCTTCTGCCTTACCAATATGGATGCCTCTTATTTCTTTTCTGTCTAATTGTTGTAGCTAGGACTTCCAGTACTATGTTGAATAAAAATGGTGAGAGGAGGTATCCTTTTCTTGTTCCTGATATTAGAGAAAAGCTATCAGTTCGTCTCTATTGAATATGATGCCAGCTGTGGGTTTTTCATAAATGGCCTTTATTATGCTGAGTTCTATTCTCTCAAAAATTACTTTGGTAAGAGTTGTTACCATGAATAGATGCTGAATTTTGTCAAATGCTTTTTATTTCTCTATTGATGTGACCATATAATTTTTGTCCTCTGTTTTGTTGATGTGGTATGTCAGATTGATTGATTTGTGAATATTTAACCATCTAGGATCCTTAGAATAAATGAATCTTAATCATGGTGAGTGATCTTTTAAATGTATTGCCGAAGGTGGTTTGCTAATATTTTATTGAGGATTTTTGTTTCTATGTTAACCACAGATATTGGCCTGTAATTTTTTTTAATAATGTCTTTGTCTAGTTTTGGAATCAAGGCAATGCTGGCCTCATAGAATATATTTGGAAGCTTTCCTTCCTCTTCTACTTTCTGGAATAGTTTGAGGAGAATAGGTATTAATTCTTGTTTAAAGTTTTGTAGAGTTTGCCTGTGAATGCATGTAACCTTAGACTTTTATTTATTTTTTGGTAGATTTTTTACTGGTGATTCATTTTCATAACTAGTAATTGGGCGTTCAAAATTTCTTCCTGGATTCAGTTTTTGTTCATATGAGTCCTTTTTCTTTTATTCTTGATGAGTCTGGTTATGGGTTATCAATTTTGTTTATCTTTTCAAAGAACAGCTCTTTGTTCCATTGACTTTTTCTTTTTTAAATTTCTTTTGTCTCTATGTCATGTATTTCTGCTGTGATCTTTATTATTTCCTTTCTTCTACTTACTTTGGTCTCTGTTTGTTCATCTTTTTTTTAGTTTCTTTAGGTGTACAAACTGTGAGTCAAGTCTTGATATGACTCATTGTTCCTACTGTCAATTGTCAGAATTACTGCCTGGCAAAGGAGAAGGAATAAAGTGCTCACAACTGGCTGTGTTCATCAGGCTAGTACAAAGAGACTTTAAATTGGTGTCTTTTGATTTAAAAAATATTTTCAGGAAAAAAATACATGGAATTATGATTCTGGAAACCTTTGGTGGAAAATTTTCATGTGTAGGAGACAAGTGGCTTTTGTTCTGGGCTAAGAGTGGGCTTCTTGATGCTTGCTTACTCTTTTTGATGGACTGTAGCATCTTCTTCCTGTCTTTGCCTCTTTTATAGTTGGGTAGGGTGAACTGAGGTGCTTCTCCATGATGGAGGGTTTTTCAGGACCACTTCTCCATCCCATGCTCCATGCTGCTCTGATTCTTTGAAGGGAAGATGAGGAAAGGTGACTACTTTCAATTAAAAAAAAAGTTAGAAAGATTGTACAATCTTTTTTTCCCCATATACCACATACCCAGTTTCCCCTATTATTAACATCTTCAATTAGTAAGTTACTTTTGTCATAAGTAATGAACTAATACTGATATATTATTAACTGAAGAATAGATATTACCTTAGTTTATACCCAATGCATTTTGTTTTTGTTGTTGTTGTTATTGTTGTTGTTGTTCCAAGATCCCATCCAGGACACTGTATCACAGCTAGTCATCATGTTTCCTAAGTCTCCTCTTGGCTGTGATAGTTTTTCTCTTGTTTATTTCCTTGACCATTTTGAGGAGTATTGGTCAGGTATTTGTAAATTTCCCCTCTATCAGAATTTACCTAATGTTTTCCTCATGATTAAACTGGATTTATGGATTTGGTGGTGAAGACTACAGAAATAATGTGACATTTCCATCATATCATATCCAGGTCATATGTCATCAATGTAATTTATCACTGTGATGTTGACCTTGAAACCTGGTTATGTTTTTCAGATTTCTCCACAGTAGTTATTCTTTTAATCCCCTTTCCATACTGTAATCATTGGAAGGAAATCACTTTGGACAGCCCACACTTGAGTAGGGAGTTATGCTCCTCTCCTTCGGGGTAGAGCATATACATAAATTATTTGGAATTCTTCTGCACACAATCCTTGTTTTAACCTTCTGATCTCCAAACTCCCTGAGAGATATGAGCTAATCAAGTGTAAGCTAATAAAAATCAAGATGTTTAATTGCAAATGTCTTTTTTTAAATTATTTAATGTTTATATTTTTTTTTTGAGAGAGAGAGAGAGAGAGATGAGTAGGGGAGGATCAGAGAGAAAGATAGAGAAATAGAATCCAAGCTGTCAGCACAGAGTTCCACATGGGGCTCAACCCCATGAACAGTGAGATCATGACCTGAGCTGAAGTTGGACACCTAACCGACTGAGCCACCCATGGACCCCTAATTGAAAATTTCTTGTATAAGCTGGTATCCAGGCTTAGCTTTGTTAAAATGCTATTTTTAAACCCATGAGTGAATAAAATTGGTGGTAGGTATCTGGGAGAGTGCTTAGAGGGCTAGCGTGGGTCACAGCTCTTTCCAGAACTCACACACTAACTGTGGGCATAGGTGGGTTATCCCAAGTACCTAAATCTTCTTCATGCATAGAAAAGGGTAAGGAAGGTTGTGAAAGGGAAGGCAGACTGTATATGGGTCTGTGGGAAGGCGACATCGGAGGTAGTTGTGACGGCCCAGCACAGGGTATGGGAGCCCCAGTAAGGTGAGAAAAATATCAAAGGACAGTTTCCAGCACAAGATTTGGAATGTGTGAAAGTCCATTATACAGAGTGAAATCCCAGTTTCCAATATCCTTAAAAATGTACTTACTTAGTGTGTCTAAAATATGTAACCATTCTCCCATGGCAGCAACATTTTTTTTTCCTCTGTACCTTTTCACCTAGCTCAGAACCCATATCCTGCCAAACCCAACACACATGTTCCATCCTCAGGCCCCTCTAGTTCAGATACCCTATGCAGGGCTGCCCCTCACATAGGACAAATCACATAGGATTTCTCACCGCCTCTTTTATTTCTCCTTAATATTAAAACACACACACACACACACACACACACACACACACACACACACAAAACCTATGTGACTTGCAGGCAGATTTGTACAGATAAAGATCAGGATGTCTGAAACTTGAGCTATATGTCCAAATGAGGTGCTAAAGACCCTTTTTCTGAGATTTTGTTGCTGAACACATATCTGCAAAAATGAAGTATATGCACTTATGTTATTTGGCTTTCATTATGTTATACTATAATATCAAGATCCCTCCCCCAAATTTCATTGAACTTAAAATCACAAACATATATATCTTGCTTACGTATGTATCAATAGTGGTCAACTACAGCTTTCCTTTATGTATTTTCTGGGATCCAGACCAAATAATACCTCACATTTTAATAGTAATAATAAAGGTAATAACACATGTTGGGATGGGTGAAGTATCTGATTGGATGCGATATTCACCACCTCAACTCACATTCCAATGACAGTCCTATGTTCAAGCCCAATTTCTATGGAACATAGAGTATATCCCTTTTGCAGGGAAGTGGGAAAGGAACAATTGAGTACAGCAATGGAATCTGCCATAATCCAAACCTTGTTACAAATACTACTTCCTTCCCTCAAGTGTGGAGAATCCACTCCCTCCTCTAAGTGAAATCTCCGTGTTATCTAACCATGCCATGCCATCATAGTTAAAGGTCTGTATCTCATGATAACATTCTAGTCTATATTGTTTCTTTATTATCCATATATATATATATAATATATAATGTATATAATAATCTCTCTGCCCAGCATGCAATCAGCATAAAATATTAGAGCAGAACTATTTCAATAAATACTCTCCTTCTAAAAGGAGAAGGTTGGAAGATTGGGAGAGACTCAGCTTTCATTGTTAGAATTCTGAAATCCTTCTGGACAAACATTGTGTCCCCATTAACAAATTGGTAGACACTCTTCCTTTATTAGGTCCCAGTGTCTGCTCTCTTGGAGCAGGTGTCCATTCTCTATCATTCTTGGCTCTACCCTCTGAGAACAGAGGATTTTCCATTATCCATCTTTGCCCCATTGGCATAGGACATTAAAGAGTATTTCCTCTTTGGGGACAAGCAGATTATTGGGGGTCCAAATATCATTTTAAGTCTCAAATAGCCACAACATATTTTAATACAGGTTGCTGGATCTTTGACAGTACAGCTCTCTCTAAACAAATTTAGCTTTTATTCTGTAAAATTCCAATGTGACAATAAACACACCCACAATTCTTTCCAAGACATCCTCCATTTGTGGCTTAAAGTAATCTGAAGTAAATTGATGTAACTTAAGTTGATCACACCTCCAAAAAAGAGTCATATTCTTAGTCTCCTTTGCCTTATGAGACATTTTGTGAAGCTAAACGTGTTGACTAGATACTCCCTTTAATCAATTCAGAGGTTGGAACAAAAGATACGAGCCCAGACCCTTGAGGCCATACTCTTCGTTTGGACTTTGCTTTAACTCTGTTTTGATCTTTGTTTCTGTTTCACCTTTTATTGTTTAGAGAGGATAAAAACTCCATATTTCAATTTCGCTATCAAATTCACAGGTTATTTTCTGAAATTTTTCACATAATACCTTTTACAGTAACCAATAACAGCTAAGTCATGCTAGTTAGCTTCACATTCCCAATCTCTTCGCCTAAACTTATAAGCTTATAACAACTTCTCATACAGAAAAATTTTAGAAAATGTTTAATCAGTAAAAAATCACGGCTCACTTCATTTTCTATGGATGAAAAACAACTTTGTAACAGCCTATTGTTTGTACCTGCTAAGAATCTATTAGTTGTTTTTTTCTGGTGGCACCTCATAACTGGTGCCAATTTCTTTGTTCATTAGTTTCCCTAAGTTTACATATAGTAAGAAAGGACTTCAAAGTCTCTGGTATTCATAATTACAAGCATTATTTTCTTTTTCACATAAATAGTGGCTGTGTGTCTGATGGGGATCATGTGCAATTCTTCACATGTCTTCTTTATTCTAGGATTCAGATGGAAGGACATGCCATTTGTATGACAGGAGGAACAAAAGAAACCCCAGGAGTGTGTAAGAACTCTTGCTTTTGCCTGGGTGTGGCATTCATAATTTATGTTCACATTCCAAAAACAAGTCAAGTGTCTATGCATTGGATGGGGCAATAACACTCTAATAAAAAAGTGAGAATCAATAATTGGTACCGATAATACAATCTGCTGCCATATTAGATGGAGACAAGGAAAAAAGGACCTAATCTTGAGATATCTTTACAAGAGCCTACATGACGTTATTTGTGTAATAAATAGATTTATTTGTACCTATTTTCCCCTCTTTTTTTTTTTCTTAGAGGAAAAATACAGAAATGAGACTTGAAGATAAATGGAAAGAAGGAAGGAACATCTCATTTTCTTTTCTTCCTTGCTGGAAATGATGTATCCTAATTGATGTTTTTCTATCTTGTTGCTATGGAGACAGAACAAAATATAGCTCAACATTTACTCACTGTTACCACCTGTTTCCCTGTCGACAAGCACTGTAGTCACTGGACTTTGAAAGGATTAAGCCAATCCCTGATTAAGGTGCCCTTAGTGTGCACAAAAACACTCTAATAATCTGAAAATTTTTAAATTTCATGCAATATGGAATTGCATAAAGAGTAAGCTAATGGCTGAGAAAAAAAAAGAAACATTATCAAACTCTTATGAACAAAAAGTCTATGTCTTGTGAAAAACACTGGTCCCACAGTATAAGTTGTGTCCTATTAGTCTTCTTCCTATCCCATGTGCTCATTCCTAGAAGCATTTTCTGGCTTAGGATGCGGCAGCTGCTGAAGACATGTTATATGATTCACACTTTTACAAGCCAAAACATGTAAAACTAGGGTCAGAGTTTTTAAAAAGTGTTTCATGTGAAGCAGTGTTGAGGTCTATTTGTCCATATTTAACCACTAAGAAAAAAGTTTGGAAAAAGGCACATGGGAGAGCATTTATGGTTAAGGGCAAAGGGAGAGCTTGTGGTTCTGATTGGAGTCCACAGAGCATTGTGTTTGCAACATGAACATTCTTTCTGCCCATTGTCAGTCTTGCCTCTTTCCAGAAAGACAGATGAGATTGTCTCCAGGAAGGTGTTAGCAGATCATATTCTCTCTAACTTAGATAGATCATTGTCTGATAAAAGTTATTTTAACCTGCAAATTTGGAGAAACATTGATATCTTGAATTAGCCCATTCTGCTATCCCTTTTCAATGGGTTTTCTGAATACTGAAAAAATGACATAAGCACATTACTCTTGATATGCACTCAGATGCTATAGTCCATTTCTTAGCCATATCTGTTTAAAATACTATTCATTAGTGCTTTGAAATATATATATATATATATATATATATATATATATATATACACACACATGTTTATGTATACATATATATGTGTGTGTGAATATGTATGAAAAATGTGTATGTATTTTTCATAAAATTTTCTGGATAGTATTATAGTTGTACCCTCATGGTTAAAATTTTGAAATTGTTGACACTTCTTCACACTTTTCTATACACTTTCTAAAATATTTTAATATTTTTTAATGTTTATTTATATTTGAGAGAGAGACAGAGCACATGCAGGGGAGGGGCAGAGAGGGAGGGAGACATAGAATCCGAAGCAGGTTCCAGGCTCTGAGTTGTCAGCACAGAGCCCGATGTGGAACTTGAATCCACGAGCTGTGAGATCATGACCTGAGCCTAAGTCGGACACTCAACCAACTGAGCCACCCAGGTACTCCAATACAGCGTAATATTTTAACGGGCAATATTTTTCAACAGTTGTCAAGGAACTTAGTGAGTTAATATTATTAATTCTAATTTGATTAATATATCTATTGAAATAGAGAAAAATTAGAAATTTAAAAATATGATGCATTTTCAAGGGTGAAGAATGCATAAAATACTCAAAAATTATAGAAATAAAAGACACTATATCTGAAATTAATAACTCCATATATCGTTTGAAAGATCAGCTAAACTGTAGGAAGATGAACAAAGAGCAAATATATGAAAATAAGTACTAAAAGAAAATAATTGAATATTTATATTTGAAATCTCTGGAGCACAGTGAAAATACCTAAAACATTTGGAATTAGACTGAATAAATACAGATTATATATACATGGATGAATATGCATACTATATATATATATTACTGAATATATATACATTGCATACATACATTATATATACATTACATATTAATATATACACATTTTTGAATCTTCAGATGGGGCTCATCTTTTGATCCATGCTTCTTATACGGAATAGTAAACACCTGGAAACAACTGCAATGCCAAACTTTGGCATGCAACTCGACAACAAAAGGGAAGGGAATGCTGATATATGCTACAGCATGAAAAACTTCAAAAACATTATGCTGAGGAATAGTAATCTAACACAAAATAGTCTATAAAATTTTATTATGTTTACATGATTTTCAAGAACAGGCAAAATAATCTATTGTTAAGAAAAATCAGGCCAGCGGTTGCTGTGAATTGAATGGAAAGAAGTATGAGGCAACTTTCTTCATTGATGTTAATTTTCTATATTTTTGTAGGATTTTGAGGTCCATCAGTTCATCCATTTGTGAAAACTCATCACTTAACGTTTGTACATTTCACTATATTTAGATTTTATCTTAGTAAGAATATATTGTCATATCGTTAATGATATTCATAGGCACGATGTGTACTGATGCCTGAAATTTACTTTAAAGTATGGAAAAATAAGATGGATTAAATATAGGAATGGATAAATGGATAAATATTTGCTAGGACAAATATAATAAAATATTGATTGTAGAATCTACGTGGTGGGCACACAATTCTTTCAGCTTTTTGGTTTGAAAATTCTCATGATTAAATAAAGAAAAAATCAAGAAAGGACTAAACAAATTAAATATTTAGGGCTGAAGTGGTGTTCACAATTTAAATTTTAAATCCTTAACTTGCTCTTTGAAACATGTGAAACTCATCTCTTTTGGCTTGTTTATTCTTCCTTAGTCAGATATGTTTATATTCTCTACTGCCAGAGAATAAAATTGAGAAAATTTATTATTTTGCCACACCTATATATGGTAACACAATCAAAATAGTCATGAATAAAGACAACTTATTTGTTAAGATTTTCCTCCTAAAAGTATTTGTAAGTGTATTTGAACGTTACTGTGAGGCCAAAAACAAAAACAAAAACAAAATATTTGAAAATATTGAGGCCAAAATATTTAACATTTCAAAACAAGAAATGTATAAAGGAATATGACTATATATTTGGTTCCTTTTGTTTGATTTATTGTTGAAAACAAAAATGAGAATCGGACAACTACAAGGAGCAGGGTAGTGGTTGGAGTGAGGAGGAAGACAGTAGACAATGCTCTGGGACTTGAGGATTCTTCCTGGGGACAGAAGAACATTCATGGGTCAGCACAGCACTCTCTGTGACCTCAGCTGTACTCATTGCCATGTGGATGTTTTGGAGGCAAAGGCATTATGGAACCATGAATAGGAAGGTGCAAGTGCTCCCTGTCAGCTTAATTCTCAAATATAATTACCTCTGTCTTTCACTTCCTACCTCCATCTCCTTCTGGGCATGCTATTTGCAACTAAAGATGTTTTGAGGAGCTGGAATTTCGAGCTAACTTTGGGGTTGTTGAGTGAAGAAGTTATAAACCATGCCCTAACAATTCACAATTTAGTTATTGGATATAAGTTGCCTGCGGTTTCACATGATTATTTGTGAGATCTTATAGGAGAGGAAGGGTCTTCAAAATATGAATTTGCCCTCAAAGAGTACGTGCCTAGGGAAACATTCCTTCCCTTTGGATGATATTTTCTGGTCTTTGGTATTCATTATTAGACTCTACAGAGCCTGAACACATTAACCTGCAGTATCATACCTCCTTCCTATCCTATACCTGGGCTGCACTTGGATTTTGGAGAGGCTTGTGAGCAATGACAACTTTTAGTAGGTGCGGTGCCCAATACTTTCATAACAGTTCTGAGGTGCATGGTGCTCTTCTTAGGATTTTGTATATTAACTCATGTAGCCATTATTAGAACCCTATGGTATCAGTGCTATTATTATCCCCCACACACTTTACAGTTGAAATAACAGCACTGAGAGGTTAAATGATTTACAGATTCACACAGCTAATGAGAGTCAGAATCAGGGTTTGAGCCCAGATGATTGTAAAGCTGATTCTGTGTTCCTACCCAGCACACACACTCTACCTTTTCTCAGGGTGTCTAAAGTAATGATAAAAATAAGGCTTGTCAAGGGGTTAAGAAACATAGAAAATAAAATGACAAGAACAGCTGCCTAAGATCTATTTAAGACAAGGAATGGAAAATCCTGTGAAAGTTGACCAGGGATGAGGTAAGAGCTCAGAGAGCCAGAGGGGTTCCTGGTGGCCAAATGGCGTGAACAACAGCACCTAAGGAAATGACTTCCTGATATCAGAAACATGAGCTATGCCTTCACCAGCTGCTCTCTTCACCCCAGGTCCAGCCCTGGTTTGGATTGAAGTGAGGAGAGGCCTTGCTGCCCTATGTAGTTGGATTCAAGCCATAGTTCATAACTGGTTCTGAGAAGATGTCTGGGGAAATGTGGTGTCCAGAGAAAATCTAAGCAGGTTGTGCCACTCAGGGAAGAGAGGTGTGTGGGCACACAGTGGGGGAAAGCAGGAAGCAGTGATCCATTATGCCAGGTGAGAGCATCTTCCATTAGCAGGCTCTTTTCTGTCCCTCTAGTCTCTTCAGTTCAACCTGTGCTGTTCTCATAGATCAAATTATGATGGGGGGAACAGTAATGTTGTGTGTCTGTTGTCTTCCCCACCTCAGTTGACTCTTTCCTCGCAAGCACACCGAAAGCTCATGTTTTCTGGGGAATATTTCTATTGTGTATATGCTTATTGAGGTTGATACACCTATTCAAAATAACCATCTTGATCGGCTCACTTTATTTCCTATCAACATAGAACTCCTTGGTCTAGGACTTTGGTTGGGGCTCTGTGTATTCCATATATAAGTATAAAGCTCAAACTACTTCATATTCCAGGATGTGACCTCTGGAACAGTTAAAAAACTGCAGTTTCAGGGGGTGCATGTTGAATGTCTTAGATTTGCACATCAAAACAACTGAGTGAAGAAAATAGTATTTCCTAATAAATACTAAGAAGTATCCTGTCTTCTCTGCTATCAGCATTTCTTCCTTTTGGACTGCAAGTCCCACAAACCTTGGGGACTAAAAGCATGAATGAAATGGTGAGGACCCAGTTCATGTCATGTATATGGAAGGCCCAAATATTCCAAATATTTCCTATCTATAGACATTCAGGATTCACATCCCCAATTTTTCACATTTTTTTTTCCTGAGAATAATAAAGGAGGTAATCATAGAGTTCTTCTGGGAGTATGAAGTAAGAGAGCAACGTGATAAGTCAGGACAGTTTCTTGGAACCTCCACACTATACTCCATGCACCGTGCAATGGGTCTCCAACATAGCCATGCTCTTTTCATAGCTCGCAGCATATGTAGGGGGGTAAGGGTGGGGCAGACTGGAGAAGCTGGGGGACCTGCCAGATCATTCATCCCTCTTGGGTTGGCCACGTTGTATTTTTTTTTTAAATGCAGACTCTCATTTGGCTCACACACGTTGCCCAATTCCACTTATTAGCATATCTGTATGTAATCATGAGGACTTCATATTGAGGTAGAATGTTACTATCTCTGGTTAAGTGTGAAGAGGGAATTTAACTTTGCTAATTTCTAGTTTAAGATATGGAATAAACAAATGAATGAGATTTCATGAAAGAAAGTTAAGATCTTGGTGGAAGTAGCATTTTCACAAAACTAAGTTAAAATAGGCATAGATTATATTTTCTAATTCTGTTCAACAACAGGGCCTAGAAGCAGCAAAACTCCAGTAGCAATGAGCAAGTACAATGCCTAGATTGTACTTTCTAAATTCTACTACCCAATAAAAGAATCAGAGCTTCAGTAGATTCTAGGGCTGGGGCAGGAAAAATACAGTGTGAACCCAAAGCATCCTATAGGCCAGAAAGTAGGGACATGAAAAAATAAGATAAAATAGGACATATCACAGACACATAGAAGAAGACTTAAAAGACCTCCCAATGACTGAACAAAGCTGGAAAAATTTTAGCAACAAAATAATTAAAGATGGTTTTGGGTTATAATTAAAAGAATAAGATAAATACCCATGAATCCATAATGATATTTAAAATAAATTATCTTAGGTCAAAGAGGCTTTTTCCTGTTTTCTCCTCTAGGATTTTGACGGTTTCCTGTCTCACATTCAGATCTTTTACCCATTTAGAATTTATTTTTGTGAGTGGTGTAAGAGGGGAAGAGGGGAAAGGAAAAAAAGACACAGAGAGGGAGGGAGATAAAACATAAGAGACTCTCAAAGACTAAGAAAAAACTGAGGGTAAGGGGGATGAGGGAGGGGGGAGAGGGGGTGATGGGCATTAAAAAGGGCACATGTTGGGATGAACACTGGGTGTTATATGTAAACCAATTTGAAAATAAACTATTATAAAATTAAAAAAATAAAATAAAATAAATTATCACACACACAAATAAATAGTAAATAAAGGATAAATCTTTACAGAAGAATTCCACACTATAAATGTAGATATTCACTCCTCCAGAAGGTAGAGCTTAATTCTCTTCCCTTTAGTGAAGGCTTAGTAATTTGCTTCTAACAAATATGGAAAATGTAAAATAGTAACTTTGTAGTGGAGTAAACTAGAAGAAATCATCTTAACCAAGTTACAAAGGTTACATTACCATGTCACGAAAATATCATGTACCCCCTGATGTAATGTGATTAAAAAGGGCACCTGGCTAGAGTGGTATCCATCTCCAAAACCCAGATATTCAAATTGAAGGATGTTCTATAAAATATGTGACCAATGCTCTTTAAATGTCAAGGTCATGGAAAAAAAAAGAAAATAAAAGAAACTGAGAAATTGTCAATGTCCAAATGAATATCAGTTAATACTTTGTACCAATTCTAATGTCTTATTTTTTTCCAGATTTACTGATGTTTGTTTGACAAATGAAAACTATATATATTTAAAATGTACATTATGGGGCGCCTGGGTGACTCAGTCAGTTAAGTGTCCAACTTTGGCTTAGGTCATGATCTCGTGATTCATGAGTTCGAACCCCACCTCAGGCTCTGTGCTGACAGCTCGGAGCCTGGAGTCTGCTTCCGATTATGTCTCCCTTTCTCTCTGCCCCTACCCCACTCGTGTTCTGTCTCTCTCTCTCTCTCAAAAATAAATATTAAAAAAATTAAGTAAAATGTATAATATGATGCATTTAATATAATGTACACTTTGAAATGATGAACAAAATCAAGCTAATTAACATATTGATACCTCACATAGCTATTATTGTTTTTTGTGTGTTGAGAACAGGTAAGACTTACTGTCTTTGTAAACTTCAAGTATGCAATATGGCATTGTTATTTTTTTTCTTTCTTTTTAATTTAAATTCAAGTTAGTTAACAATACAGTATAGTCTTGGCTTAAGAAGTAGAACTCACTGATTCATCTCTTACATATGACACCCAACACTCATCCCAAATAATGCCCTCCTTAATACCCATCACCCATTTAACTCATCTCCCACCCACCTCCCTTCCAGCATCCCTAAGTTTGTTCTCCGTATTTGAGTGTCTTTTGGTTTGCCTCTCTCTCAAATGGGCAAAAGGCATGAATAGACATATTTCCAAAGAAGGCATCCAAATGGCTAATAGACACATGAAAAGAGGCTCAACATCACTCATCATCAGAGAAATACAAGTCAAAACCACAATGAAATATGACCTCACACTGATCAGAATGGCTAATATTAACAATTCAGGAAAAAAACAGATGTTGGTGAGGATGTGGAGAAAGGAGATCCCTTTTGCACTATTTGTGGGAATGACAACGGTTGCAGCCACTCCACAAAACAGTATGGAGGTTCCTCAAAAAAATAAAAATAAAACTACCCTACAACATAGCAATTGCAGTACTAGGTATTTATCCAAAGCACACAAAAATGCTGTTTTGAAAGCGTACATTCCCCTAATGTTTATAGCAGCACTATTAACAATAACTAGGGGCTCCTGGGTGGCTCAGTCGGTTAAGCATACAACTTCGGCTCAGGTCATGATCTCGCAGTTTGTGAGTTCGAGTCCCCCATCAGGCTCTGTGCTGACAGCTCAGAGCCTGGAGCCTGCTTCGGATTCTGTGTCTCCCTCTCTCTCTGCCCCTCCCCTGTGCATGCTCTGTCTCTCTCTGTCTCAAAACAAAACAAAACAAAACAAAACAACAACAACAATAACCACATTCTGGAAAGAGCTTAAATGTCCATCATCTGATGAATGCATAAAGAGGATGTGTTATATATACAATGGAATACTACTTGGCAGTGAAAAAAATAGAATCTTGCCATTTGCAACAACATGGATGGAACTAGAGTGTATTATGTGAAGCAAAATAAGTTAGAGAAAGAAAGATATCATATTATTTCATTCGTATATAGAATTTGAGAAACTCAACAGATGAAGATAGGGGAAAGGAAGGAAAAATGATAAAAAAACAGAGTTGAAGTACAGTATTATTAACTACAGTTGCCATGCTCTTCAATAGGTCTGAAGAACTTATCCTTCATAACTGATACTCTGTGGTCTTTGACCAACATCTTCCATTTTCCTGAAACCCTTGCAACCACCATTCTACTCTCTCCTTTCACATATTTAATGTTTTTAGATTTCCATATGTAAGTGAAATAATATAGTATATGTCATTTTGTGTCTGGGTTATTTTGTTTAGCTTAATGTCTTCCAGATTCATCCATGTTGTTCCACATGACATGATGTCTTTCCTTTTTAAAACTGAATAGTATTTCATTGTATGTTTATTCGTATGTGCACATATTATACATATGAATGGAATAATATTCATTGTATATTTATGTGTGCATATGTAAACACACACATAAATAAATATGCATACAATGGAATACAATGGAATGCTATTCGGCCTTAAAAACGGGACATCCTGACATGCAGGACAACAGGGATGACCCAATCTAAGTGTCTGCCAATCAAACTGTCTAAAATAATTTTCATATTTTGACTATTGTGACTGATGTCACAATAAACATGGGATTACAGACATACTCGAGATACTTATTTCATTTGCTTTACATATATACACAGAAGTGGGATTGTGAAGTCATATAGAAGTTCCATTTTTAACTTTTAACTGGTTTCCATAATGGCTGTACCACATTCCCACCAACAGTGCCCTAGGATTCTGTATTCTTTACATTCTCACCAGCACTTGTTACCTCTTGTTTTTATTTTTTTATCTTTTTGGTTTTTGTTTTTTAATTCTTTTTTTAAATTTTATTTAAAAATTTATTTAGTTTTATTTATTTTTTAGTTTTTAATATTATTTATTGTCAAGTTGGCTAACATACAGTGTGTACAATGTGCTTTTGGTTTTGGTGGTAGATTCCGTGATTCTTCACTTACATACAACACCCAGTGCTCTTCCCAACAAGTGCCCTCCTCAATGCCCATCACCATCACCCATTTCCCCTCTCCCCCACCCCACCCCCCCCACCACTCTCAGTTTGTTCTCTGTATTTAAGAGTCTCTTGTGGTTTGCCTCCCTCCCTCTCTTTTTGTAACTATTTTTTCCCCTTCCCTTCCCTCATGGTCTTCTGTTAAGTTTCTCAAGTTCCACATATGAGTGAAAACATATATCTGTCTATATATATGACTGACTTATTTCACTTAGCATAATACCCTCCAGTTCCATCCACATTGCTGCAAATGGTAGGATTTCATTCTTTCTCATTGCCAAGTAGTATTCCATTGTATATAGAAACAACATCTTCTTTATTCATTCATCAGTTGATGGGCATATAGCCTCTTTCCATAATTTGGCTCTTGTTGAAAGTGCTGCTATAAACATTGGGGTACATGTGCCCCTGTGAATCAACACTTCTGTATCCTCTGGATAAATTCCTAGTAGTGCTATTGCTGGGTCATATGGTAGTTCTATTTTTAGTTATTTGAGGAACCTCCACACTGTTTTCCAGAGCAGCTGCACCAGTTTGCATTTCCACCAACAGTGCAAGAGGGTTCCCATTTATCCATATCTGCACAGCATCTGTTGTTTCCTGAGTTGTTAATTTCAGCCACTCTGACTGGTGTGAGGTGGTATCTCAGTTTGGTTTTGATTTGTATTTTCCTGATGATGAGTGATGTTGAGCATCTTTTCATGTATCTGTTGGCCGTCTGGATGTCTTCTTTGGAAAAGTAACTATTCATGTCTTCTGTCCATTTCTTCACTGGATTATTTGTCTTTCAGGGTTGAGTTTGATAGGTTCTTTATAGATTTGGGATACTAACCTTTACCCAATATATATTTTAAATGTTTATGTACTTTTGAGAGAAGGAGAGAAAGCATAAGTGGGGAGGGACAGAGAAAGAGGGTGACAGGGGATCTGAAGTGGGTTCTGTGCTGACAGCGGAGATTCCCATGTGGGACTTGAACTCATGAACCATGAGATTATGATCTGAGCTGAAGTCAGATGCCCCACTTGTTTTTTGATAATAGCTATCCTAACAGCTGTAGGGTAATATGTCATAGCGGTTTTAATCTGCATTTTTTTTGATGATTGGTGATGTTAAAAACTTTTGACACATGTTTTGTTCTGTGTATGTTTCTTTCAAGAAAAACTCAACAGTGAATAAGCAACCTAAGGAATGGGGAAAATATTTGCAAACCATATATCTGATAAGAGGCTAATACCCAAAACATATAAAAAAACTTAAACAACTCAATATAAATAAATAAATAAATAAATAAATAAATAAATAACAAAGATCAAAGGAATTAAAGCCTTAGGTTTTTTTTTTTTTTGTTTTGTTTTGGTTTTGCAATTATTGCATTATTTTTATATATTTTTTAGTATAGTTGGCATACACTATCATCACTTTAGTTCAGGTGTACAACATAGCGACATGACAAGGTTATACATAATGCCATGGGCAACATGAGTGTAACTATAACCTATATTCATACATCAATAGTATAATGTCATTGATATATTCCTTATGCTGTGTCTTATTCCCATGACATTCCATAACTGGAGCCTTTATCTCCTGCACTCCTTCACCCACTTTGCATATTCCCAAACTCCTGCCCCTCTAGCAACCATCAGTTTTTTTGTGTATTTATAGGGATGATACTGCTTTTTGTTTGTTTATTTTTATTTTTTGGATTTCACTTATGGATGAAATAATATTGTATTTGTGTTTCTCAGTCTAACTTATTTCACTTAACATAATACCCCCTAGGTCCACCCATGTTGTTTCAAATGACACAATCTCATCCTTTTTTATGTCTGTGTAATATTTCATTGTGTGTATATATGTGTATACCACATCTTCCTCATTCATTTGTGTATAGCCACTTGTATGTCTTATTTGGAAAACATCTATTCAGATTCTGTGCCCATTTTTAATTGGATTATTTGGGTGTTTTTTTGTGTTGAGTTGTTTAAGTGATATATATTGGATATGAACATTTTATTGAAAATATGATTTTCAAATATTCCCTCTCATTGAGTAGGGTACCTTCTGGTTTTCTTGAGGGTTTCCTTTGCTGTGCAAAACTTTTTGTTTTGATGTAGTCCAAATAGTTTACTTATGCTTCTGTTTCCCTTGCCTGAGGCGACATATCTAGAGAAATGTTGCTATGGCTAATCTCAGAGAAATTACTACCTGTTTCCTTCTAGAAATTTTATGGTTTCAGGTATCACATTTAGGTCTTTATTCCATTTTGAGTTTATTTTTGTGTGTGGTATTAGAAAGTGTTCCTGTTATTGTTGTTGTTGCTGTTGTTGTTGTCTTAGAGAGAGAGCACAAGCAAGGGAGGAGCAGAGGGAGAGGGAGAGGGAGAGGGAGAGAATCTTAACCAGACTCCACACAGAATCTGACGTGGGGCTTGATCTCACAACTGTGAGATCATGAACTACACTGAAATCAAGAGCTGCCTGCTCAACCAACTGACTCACAAAGGCACCCTGGACCAATTTTACTTTACATGTACCTGTGTGGTTTTCCCAGGACCATTTATTAAAGAGACTGTCGTTTCCCCATTGTACATTCTTGCCTCCTTTGTCAATAATTGACCATATAATTGTGGGTTTATTTCTGGGGTCTCTATTCTGTTCCATTTATGTGTATATTTTTGTGCCACTATCATACTGTTTTGATTACTACAGATTTGTAGTATATCTTAAAATCTTGAATTGTGATACCTCCTGCTTTATTCTTGTTTTTCAATATTATTTTGGCTATTTTGGAATCTTTTTTAGTTCCATACAAATTTTAAGATTGTTGGTTCTGGTTTTGTGAAAAATGCTGTTGGTATTTTGATAGGGATTGCATTGAATCTGTAGATTGGTTTGGGTAATATAGACATTTTAACAACATTTGTTCTTCCAATCCATAAGCAAGGAATATTTTTCCATTTGTTTGTGTCATCTTCAGTTTGTTTTGTCAATGTTTTATGGTTTATAGTGTACACTTCTTTACCTTCTTGGTTAAGTTTATTCCTAGGTATTTGATTACTTTCGGTGCAAGTAAATATCTGTAAAAGGTTTTGTTTTGTTTTGTTAATTTTTTATGATACTCTGTTATTAGTGTATACAAATGCTACTGAAATATGGGTACTTATTTTGTATCCTATAGTCCGCTTGCGATGAGCACCAAGTGATGTCTGAAAGTGTTGAATCAATATATTGTATACCTAAAACTAATATTACACTCTGTTAACTAAAAGAAATTTAAATAAAAACTTAAGAAAAAACAAACTTTTGTGTCTTTCAACTTTACTGAAATAATTTATTACTTCTAGTAGTTTTTTGGTGGAATCTCTAGGATTTCCCATGTATAGTATCAGGTTATCTGCAGATGGTCTTATTTTTGTTAAGCGTTCCATAGTATGTAAGATGCTAGCATTTGAGAGAGGTGAGAGAAGTGTATACAGGAATTCTTTGTACTGTCTTTGCAATTATTTTATAAATCCAAAATTATTTAAAATTATAAAAGTTTTGAAAGACAGTGAATACTATACAGCAATAAACAAGAAAAAGGAACAACAGGAACAACCTATTGATACGCACATTGTAATTGAATCTCAAAATCATTATGCTGACTAAAGAAGCTGGGCATAAAGGAACACATGTTAGATTTATATACTGTTACATATATTATATATATATAATTCAAATGGAAACTAATGGATAGTGAAAGAAGTCATATCAGTGGTAGCCTATTGAGATTGGAGGGAGGAGGGTGAGAATATAGAGTGTCACCTGAATTTTTAGGGATAATGATAATGTTATCTTGACTATAGTGATAGTTTCATGGGTGTATATATGTGTGAATGCTCATCAAAATGTACAATTTAAATATATACTGATTTTAGATGTTTAGAGTTTATCTCAATAAAGATATAAAGCAATGGAGAGATAGAGATAAAAGATAGATTATAGATAGATAGATAGATAGATAGATAGATAGATAGATTATAGAAGATAGGTAGGTAGGCAGGCAGATAGATGATAGATGATAGATAAATAGATGATAGATGATAGATTAGATAGATAGATAGATAGATAGATAGATAGATAGATAGATAGATAATAGAAGGTAGGTATATAGGTACATTGGTAGATAGATAATACAAGTTATTAGGGAAGATCTCTTCTTTCTTTTGGGAGGTAATAACCACAGGAGTGACAGAAGTAGAAAATTAGCATTTTGCAGCTCTCACTAGATGTAATAATTAATTCAGGTGGAATCTCAGTCAAGGCTACAGTCACCAGGTGAAAGGCTCTTATGTTTCAGAGTAGTTTTTTTTCTCAAACAATCATTCTCCAAGGAATTTTCCTTTTGAAAAAAAAATGTGCCTGTACAGTAGGGCAGTGATCAAATCCAGCTTCTCTGATGGTGTGGCAACCTAACCTGAATCTAATCCTTAGAGGAGAAAAATCAGAGAAATCCAGAATGTAGAATATTCTACAAGACCATTGTCCTGGATTTTTGATAAACAATATTATTAAAAAACAAACAAAAAAAACAAAAACAACAAACAAACAAAAACCAAAAATGGGTGTTGGTGGAGGGAACATGATCATGATACATTAAACGAGACAAGCTACCAAATGCAATGCATGTGCTTTGCTTGCATTTTGGGTCCAAACATAAAAAGCTATAAAAGGTATTTTGGAGACTAACAGAAAATCTAATCATGAACTACATGTTAAATATTATTGATTCGATCTTAATTTTCTTAGATGTGGTATCATCATAGTTATGCAATAGTGAAACAAATATAAATACACAGATAAATAGATGTATAGATAGAATATTAACAAGCTGAATTGTTAGCAACTGGTGAATTTAGACGAGGATATTACAGTGGTTTACTTTGCTATCCTTTCAACTTTCCTGTGGTTTTGAAATCTTTCAAAATAAGTAATTGGAGAAAAAAAGAGAAGAAAGAACAGCATTGTTCTGTGTTTAGCTGTCTAGCCTCTGCTCTGTCTTTGCTGCATTCCTCACTGTCCAGGTCGCTGACCCTCAGAAGCCCCTTCTGGTCAGGCTCAGGGATTGGGTGTTGTGAAGTGGCTATATTGTCACCAGATTGTTTGAGATGGAGGCGTTTTGCAGAAAGGTGGAGTATCCAAGCTAGCGGGGGAAGGCAGGATGAAGGGAGGGCAGTTGTCATGGAGCCCTGAAGAGCCCTTTTTACTGGGGCTTGATGCTTGTTTATATTCCAGAGAGATGATGGGGGTGGAAAAGAGAGAAAAGGAAGGATGGGGGCTTAACTTGCTCTCACAGGTTCGCCCGCCCACGGGGCTTATTATCCTTGATTGCCTGTTTTCTACTTTTCGTTGTCATGGAGACGGGCTAAAACGTGACTCTGCTCAGATTTACGCACTTTCCTCGCTGATGTCTTGTCCCCTTACCTGCTGGGCCTCTGCCTACTGAGTGCGTATGTGCGAAGGCGTGTGATTAACTAGGTGGCCGTCGTGAGCTTGTGGTGGGGGCGTTGAAGCGTCTTTGGGGAGTTTATGAGAACAGAGTTGTTGTCAGCCTCATTACCCAGGCCAGGCTGCTAAATCTTGGAAATGATTTCAATGCGGAGAGTTGGAAGCAACATGCTATGCTAGTTAGGACATGCTGTGTGGTATTGTAGCCTCATCTGAAAGAGCATGGTCAGAAATTTATAACTGGGACCCTTGAGTGGAAACATTTAGAGATTCATAGATGCAGATTTTGTCCCTAAGAACAGATCATGGTAAGAACCCCTTCCAAGAGAGTAGAGCAGACAAGTCTGTACTGAGGACAAGCTTCCTTATGAACACTACAGTTTTATTTAAGATGAGGTGGGCCTCTGAGAACATGCATTTTTTTAAGTGCCGAACAATAAAGAATAAAGCTATTGTCAAGCATCCTCAAGGGGTTTGGGAAAGAGAGTAAGAAAAGGCACATAGGGCATCATAGAAGGCAATCTACAGTACTAGGAGGAATTTTCTGGGAGTCTGCACATATGTAAAGCATATAGGCTCTTCCTGGTGCCAATGCCCACTTCCGAGTTCAAGGACTGCATGGAGGAGTTGCAGGTGTGGGAGAGCAGGAGAGAAATGCTTTTTTGTCATTCTTTTCTCTGTCGATTTCTGTAAATTGGCCCCATGCTGACAGCCATTTGGTGGCCTCAACAAAATCCCTGCTAAGATATAAGGACAGGTTTCTGAGATTTCTAAAGTCTGAGGGACTCCCTGTTTTAGATGCAGGACCTACCCTAAGAGTCGATGGCTAAAGAATTGGAATGAATTGATCTTTGAGGTGACTGCTAGCTTCTTAGGTGTTTCTAGCTTCTAAAGGAAGCTGATCCTTAGGAACTCATGCCAAGATCTCAGAAATATGAACAATATTCCATCTCAGATGCATTTCCCCCAGCTTTATTGAGATATAATTGACATATAACATTGTGTTAGTTTAAGGTGTACAATGTGATGATTTGATGCATATTTATATATAACATATATATATATATATATATATAGAAATGATTAAGTTAACAGTTCCATCACCACACATGATTACTTGTGTGTGTGTGTGTGTGTGTGTGTGTGTGTGAAGAACATTAAAGATCAATTCTCTTAGCAACTTTCCAGTATACAGTATAGTATTATTGCCTACGGTCACCATGCTCTACATTTAATCTCCAGAATTTGTTCATCTTATAACTGGATGTTTGCATTCTTTGACCAGCATTCCCCCAAATTGCCCCTGGCAATCACCATTCTACATTCTGTTTCTATGAGTTTGACCTTTTCAGATTCCATACATAAGTGGAAGCACAATATTTGTCTTTCTCTGTCTGAATCATTTTATTTAGCAAAGTGCCCTCAACATTCATCCATGTTTTTGCAAATGACAAGATTTCCTTCCCGTTTATGGCTGAATAATATCTGTTGAATATATACCACATTTTATTTTCCTATTTACCTGTTGATGGACAGATAACTTAGGTTGTTTCCGTATTTTCATGATCATGAATAATGCTGCAAGAAGCATCAAGGTGAAGTTATCTCTTTGAAATACCAATTTCATCTCCTTCCGATACATACCCAAGAGTGGAATTGCTTGATCATATAATGGTTATATTTTCAATTTTTACAAGAACCTCTCTACTGTTTTCTATAATGGCTGTCCCAATTTACATTTCCACCAAGAGTGTAGTAGAGTTCTCTTTTCTCCACTTCTTCTACACCACTTGTTTCTTGTATTTTTGATAATAACTATTCTAACAGGTGTTCAGTGATATTTAGTTGTAGGTTTTTTGTTTTGTTTTGTTTTGTTTTGTTTTTTTGCATTGCCCTGGTGATTAATGATATTGAGCACCTTTTCATATACCTGATGGTTATTGCATGCCTTCTTTGGAAAAATGCCTATTCAGGTCTTTGTCCATTTTTAATTGGATTGTCTGAGTTATAGTATTGCTATTGAGTTGCATCTGTTTCTTATAAATTTTGGATATTAACCTCTTATCAAATACATCATTTTCAAATATCTTCTTCCATTCGTCTTTTTGTTTTTGCTGATGGTGCAAATATTTTTTCTCATTCTGTATGTTTTCATTTCATGACTTTTTTTCTGTGCAGAAGCTTTTTAGTTTATAGTCTCACTTGCTTATTTTTGCTTTTGCTTCTTCTGCTTTAGATAGCATATCCAACAAAATTTTTGCAAAGGGTGATGTCAAGTAGCTCTTTCTGTATGTTTTCTTCTAGGAGTTTTATGGTTTAACATCTTATCTTTAGGTCTTTAATCCATTTAAGTTGATTTTTGTGAGAGGCATAAGAACCCAGTTTCACTTTTTTGCATAGGAGTATGCAGTTTCCTCAACCTGATTTTCATTATTGAAGAGAGTGTCTTTTTTTAAAGATAGTATTTCTTTTTTTTTATGTTTATTTATTTTGAGAAAAAGAGTGAGCAGAAGAGGGGCAGAGAGAGTGGGAGACACAGAATCTGAAGCAGGCTCCAGGCTCTGAGCTGTCAGCACAGAGCCCAACACGGGGCTCGAACCCACAAAACATGAGATCGTGGCCTGAGCCAAAGTTGGATGCTTAACCGACTGAGCCACTCAGGCACCCCTGAAGAGACTGTCCTTTACTCATAATCTTAGCTCTCTTGTCAAAGGTCAGAGATCAGTTGACCGTATATGTGTGGATTTATTTCTGGGCTCTCAATTATATGCTATTGATCTGTATTTCTGTCTTTAAGTCAGTACCATACTGTTTTGATTACTACAGCTTTGTAACATAGTTCAAAATCAGGAAGTGGTGTGTCCCTGGCTTTGTTCATTCTCAAGATTGCCTTGGCTATCTCTTTCTGCTAAAAATGTCTTTGAAATTTTGATATGGATTGCATTGCATCGGCTTTGGATAATTGTACATTTTATCAATATTAACTCTTCTGATTCATGTACTTGGGGTATCTTTTTATCTATTTTTTAAATGTTTATTTTATTTATTTTGAGAGAGAGAGAGAGAGAGGGAGAGTAAGTGAGAAAGGAAGAGAGAGTGTGGGGGGGAGAAGAGAGAGCTCACTTATGTGGGGAATGGGCAGAGAGAGAGGCAGAAAGAGAATCCCAAACAGGCTCCACACTGTCAGCACAAAGCCTGACGCAGGGCTTGAACTCACCAACTGTGAGATCATGACCTAAGCCAAAACCAAGAGTCAGACATTTAACCAACTGAGTTACCCAGGCACCCCTTGAAATATCTTTCCATTTATTTGTGTCATCTTCAGCTTCTCTCATCAGTATGTTATAAGTAAATATATATATTTTACCTCCTTGGTTAAATTTATTCTGGAATATTATATTTTGGATGCTATTGTAAATAGAACTGTTTTATCTCTTTTTTAGATAACCGTTAGTGTATAGACACATTATTGATATTTGCATGTTTATTTTGTATCCTGAGACTATTAAATTTAAATTTATTAGTTCTAATAAATTTTTGGTGACATCTTTAGAATTTTCTATATATAAGATTATGTCATCTGCAAATAAAGATGATTTTACTTACTCATTTATGATTTGAATTGCTTTTATTTATTTTTATTTCCTAATTGCTAGGATTTCCTAATGGCTAGGATTTAGCCATGCTGAATGGAAGTGGTGAGAGTAAATACCTTGATCTTGTTCCTGATCTTATGGGAAAAAATTTCAGACTTTCACCATGATGTTAGCTGTGGGCTTGTCATATGTGATCTTTATTATGTTGAGATGCAGTCATTGTATACCTTTTTTTTTTAGTTTTTATCATGAAAAGATGTTGAGTTTTGTCAAATGATTTTTTTGCATCTACTGAAATGATCGTATGATTTTTATCTCTCATTCTGTTAAGGAGGTGTATCACATTTACTGACTTGCATATGTTGAACCAACTTTGCATCCAAAGGTTAAATCCCATTTAATAATGATGTATAATCCTTTTAATGTGATGTTGAATTCAGTTCGCGAGTGTTTTGTTGAGAATTTTTATACCTACAGTCATCAGGAATATTTACCTGCTGTTTTCTTTCCTTGCAGTGTCCTTATCTGACTTTGGTATCAGAGTCATGATGGTCTTGTAAAATTAACTTTGGAGTATTCCTTCCTCTTTAATTTTTTTAAATAATTGGAGAATTGATGTGAATTCTTCTCTAAATGTTGGTAGAATTTACCAATGGAGCCATCTGGTTCTGAGCTTTTCTTTCTTTGGAAGTTTTAGTTACTTATTAAATTTTCTAACTTACTATTGGTTTGTTTAGATTTTCTATTTCTCAATACTTAAATTTGGGTAGGTTGTATGATTCTAGGAATTTATTGATGCATTTCTTATCTCCTGATTTCCATCCAAATAAGTGTTTTGCCTGTATCTTCCTGCAGCATATTCCTCTGTGTCCCCTGGATTAGGAACTGCAATGTAATGATATGTCACTTCAGCAGTACTCTTGCTCAGCATTAAATGTGCTGCTCTGCTTTCAATACCTTTGGCTACATCTAACTCTAGGATATTATAGTTTAGAATAAGCTATGGGATCCACATTATAAATGTTGAGGAAAGAAAAATCCTGGAGCAATTTGAATGATTCCTATTTAATATTTTAGGTGAACTTTGGCCAGGAGTCTCATGTGAGACTGTCCAGCATGGAAAAGGCTTCATAAAGCCTGAGTAGAGAGAACTAAAAATCCCAGATGCAGAAATATGAGCTGTGTGTCCTGTCAGCTACATTCCTTCTTCCAGTCTTCTAATCCCCAAAATCCTTTCTTTGCTACAGGGTAGGAATGTGACCTTGAGATCTGGCTTCAAATGTTTGATCTGATGCATGTGTGCATGTTTTAAATGGTTATCTTCTGAGAATTGTATTTTCCAGGCCAATATTGCTATATGTTGGCAACATTTGGATTAGGGAAATGAGGAGTGATTGGAAATTTCTCCTTCCTCTATAATTCTAAACTTTAACTCTGTTTGGAGCTTGGTACACAGTAAAACTTGTGTCTTTTGTCCTTGTATTGACATACTCCTCAAAGAACCTCCTTCTTTTTTTTTTTTTTAAATACAGTCCCCTGATCTCACTCTATGCTATTTTACCATTTTGAGGAGAGTCACTTCTTGCCCAGATTTCAGCATGGTTCCGCCATCTATCCTCCCTTCCTCTAACTCCAACTTCTCCCATTGTGACTACGCTGCAGGGAGACTTTCTGGAGGCCTAGGAGGGATGTTATGCACAGTTTGATAACTGAAAAACTAATTAGAAACTAAAGGGGAAAAACGAGAATAGTATTTGGCCAGTAGCTAGGCCTTGAATTAAAACAGGTTATTGGAACCCACCCCAGACCTACTGAATTGGAAACTCTGGATGAGGACCCCAGCAATCTATAGTTCCTTAAGTTCACCAGATGGTTCTGCCTCATTCATTGAGGATTATAGACTGATCAAGCCTTAAAGAAGAAGTAAATTAAAAGCACATATATCTAAGACTTAATCAATATGTAGCCTTACTTAATAGTGACGAGTGCTCTTCCTGGTCAGTTTTCAGGGTAAGGCTGGATGTTACCCCTATCTGTTCTCCATTGTGACTGTGCTTGTGCTCATAACATATATGGAGAAATTTAGGAAGATGGAGAGAAGCTAGTTTATATCTGTATACTACTTCTTTGTGAGTTGTTTGTTGTTTTCTTTTTTGGGGAGGGTCCATTATCTTTCTACCTGACCATTCATCTCTCTCAGTCAATGTAAATGATTTGCCATTTTATATATTTGTACTAAATTTTTTCTCCTTTTACGTCCCCAAACTCCTCTGAATTCTTAAACCATTTTATTACTGAGAATAGAATAGGCTTCACTGTGGTAGCAAATAAGTCCTCATAACAGAGGGGCTTATCAGAATGTAATAATAAAATCTCTAATAGTAATTCAAGACATAGATTGTAAAGTAAAGGGTGTTTAAGTTAAAAATCCCGTGCAGCCAACATGTTTCTTAAGCACCGAGTGAGAAATAATAGGACTCTTGCTGGTATACCTCCCTTCGTGGCTATTACCAGTTCCCAAGCTTTGTGCATTTCTCATTCAGAGACTCTGACATCTAGAAAATTGTTCTGTGAAGTGGTTGAAAATGGCATATTTGTGATTTGGTTTCTGACTATTCAGGCCTTTCAACTAGATTCATTTATAGACACATTATGTAGACTTATAATTCTATAGATTCATTTTCTGAAATGAATTTCCAATTTTCAGGCAGTTGGAAAGGGAAAGGAGAGGAGACAACTGGTAGCCTTCCGTGCTGGCAAAGGTTTTGTTCCAGAGTCTTACTGGAGGTCCTCCATTGCTTCTGTGTTTTGTTTGTATTCTTTAGGGCTTACTTGAAGAACAGAGATGTAGAGAGGCTGTCTCCTTGCCTTCCTCTCCTCCCTATGCTCATCTATTCAGTTGTTTTTTGTTTTGTTTTGTTTTGTTTTGTTTTGTCGTATTGACTTGTAGAGGAAACAAGTATGGTTGGCCAGGATACTATATTCAGATTAAACGTACTTGTCAAACATTGTTTTGGGTAGGTCTGTGAGGATCCACACTGAATGTAGAGAGTTAAATTCTGATAGGTGGGTATTGAAATTAGAGCCTGTAAGGGAACAAATATCTGTGAGTGGTGAGGGATTTCCCAGAAGGCTGTGTAGATAATTTATCTCTTTGGGAGCTTTTCTAATCACAAATATGAGCTGATGTTCCATCCATCCTCATTCTTTATGCCAGTCTGCTTTTTCCTTAAAGTACATTTTGTCTCGAGGGGTGTGGGCAAAATATAGTAAATGTTAAGCTTAGTATGAAAAGAATGTTTAAACAAGAGACAAGATTTTATTACTTAAACTTTCTAGTGTTTAATTTCTTTAAGTTTTTATTTAAATTCCAGTTAACTCACAGTATAATGTTAGTTTCAGGTGTACAATTCAGTGATTCAGTACTTCCATAACGACACCCGATGCTTATCACAAGAGTACTCCTTAATCCCCATCACTTATTTAGCCCATCCCTTACCCCCCATCCCTCTGATAATATCAATTTGTTCTCTATAGTTGAGTCTGTTTCTTGGTTTTCCTCCTTCTATCTTTTTATTCGCTTTGCTCATTTGTTTTGTGTCTTCAATTCCACACTGAGTGAAATAATGATATTTGTCTTTCTTTGACTTATTTCACTTAGCGTAATATGTCTAAGTCCATCCATTTATTGCAAAAGGCAAGATTCCATTCTTTTTTAGGGCTGAGTTATATATATATACACATATATATGTATATATATGTATATATATACGTATATATATAACGTATATAATGGATAAAGTGTTCATTAGCCAATGGACACTTGGGCTTCTTCCATAATTTGGTTATTATAGATAATGCTGCTATAAACATTAGGAACCAGGTATCCCTTTAAATTAGTATTTTTGTATTATTTAGGTAAATACCTAGTAAATACCTAGTAATGCAATTTCTGGATCATAGGATAGTTCTAGTTTTAACTTTGAGGAACTTCCAGACTGTTTTCCAGAGTGGCTACATCAATTTGCTTTCCCACAACAGAGAAAAAGTGTTCTCCTTTCAACATCTTCAAAAACTGGACAACACTATGCAAAAAATGAATCTTTACCACTTTCTTACACTATACACAAAAATAAATTCAAAATCAATTAAAGGCTTAAATGTGAGACATAAAACTATTAGAATCCTAGAGGACAACCCAGGCAGTAGCCTCTTTGACATTGGTTGTAGCAACTTCTTACTATATATGTCTCCTGAGGCAAGGAAAACAAAAGCAAAAATAAATTATTAGGACTTTGTCAAAATAAAAACTTCTGTACAGTGAAGGAAACAATAAACAAAACTAAAAGGCAACATATGGAATGGGAGAAGACGTTTGCAAATGACATATCTGATAAAGGGTTAGTATCCAGAAATCTATAAAGAACTTATCAAACTCAATACCCAAAAAGTAAATAATCCAGTTAAAAAAAAATAGGCAGAAGACATGAATAGACATGTTGCCAAAGAAGACATCCACATGGCCAACAGACATATGAAAAGATGTTCAACATCACTGATTATCAGGGAAATAGAAAACAAAACCACAATGGTATATAACCTCACACCTGTCAGAATGGCTAAAATCAACAACATAAGAAATAACAGGTGTTGACAGGATTTTTTTAATTGAAGAATTTGGGTATACCTATGTTCAGTTGTATATGCAAACTATGTCTCCATGAAACTCATTCAGCTCTCTGAGCTGAAAAATACCGTATGGAGACTTTGTTCCTCATTCTTTGTGACCCATTTTTGATACCTGCTTCCTAACTGGCTCCCTACAGAAAGGGGTTGGGGATGTTAGGTGTGATAGGATTCATTTTCCCATCTACCTGCCTCTCCCTTTGTCTGAGTCCACAGTTTCTCAAGGTCTGTATTTTGACCTTTTACTGTAGAAACAATTGTCAGGACAAACTTCTCAGAAGTTTGCCTTTCCTGCCCATCTTTGACCCTTCCACATGTAACTTGGAGTTCTAAGAAATGGCACTGGAGGGGCTTCAAAAATTGGAATTAAGAAATAAATCCTAATAATTTATGACTATATGAATGAAAGAGAAACACAATCATAGGTCAACAGGTGTATGGTAAAGGTTTCAGAAGACAGAGAGGAAGCTAGAGGATTTCTGAAAAGAACAACTGTGCCTGAGGAAACCTGATCTCCAAAACCTGAGATCTTCTCCTGCCAGCCCAGCTCTTCACATCCAGTCTCTGATTTCCATAATCCCTGTCTGTCTAGGAGGCTGCTGTAGCTGCTGAAGTCATGCTGTGAAATGGGTTCTACCAGGGAAATCTATTATAGGCTGATAATCATGTTATTATATTTTCCCATGGGGGCAAAAGAGCTGGTATAAGGCAAGTGGAAAGGACATGGAGAAAAATCTGTAATCTTTTTCCTTTCTAATGAGAGGACTCTCCCTGGTGTCTTCTTGTGTTCATGTGCCTCCTATGATTCTCCATGGCACCTACAATCACAGTTTCTAAAAAATAAATAAACAAATAAATAAAGAGAGAGAGAGAGACAGAAACAGAGAGAGAGAGAGAGAGAGAGAGAGGAAGCGAGGAAGCTTGTGACTCAGAAACTTAGGAGAAGATACCATGTCAATCCTCCCTTCGGTGGCATACAGTCCAGATTACACTCTTATTTGGGTACACAGTCCCTTCTTCATTGTGTACTTACTGGTTTCTGATATAGAATTGAAAGATAACTCTCTGCTCACTCCTGACCCTGCGTCTTTCTTGGTTAGGGGGAATGTTCATGGAGCCTGCACACTCTTCTTGGTAAACCAAAGATTTCCAGGTTCATAGAGAGGGCTGAATAGGTTTTGGGGAAATGATTTGCCCTTTTTTCCTCATATATTTATCTCATGTGGTTTCTGATAAGCGACATTAACTTCCTTATCAAGATAATTCAAATAAATATCTTTCCTATTTTTTTTGCCTCACTTCACCAAATCCTGACTTTATTCAGAAATACTTATTTTTCATTATGCACAGTTTTCACATTTTGCCATATTTAAATCAGTGAGACTTGGAATTGGGGCATTATTTAAACAGCTTTCTTCTTTTTTCTTCTCAATGCTACATAAAATAATGGTAGCATTATTAGACTTAATGAAATACATATTTTTGATGATTCAGGACATTGGGTAAAATACAAGAATCCCCAGTTGTGATGTGGATGTAAAATACAAATTCTTAATATTGGTATTTTAAGATATGGAATTAAAAAAGCAAGTTTGAGGAAAAATGAGCTAAAATCTAGTGGTCCTATGTCATTATTTAGAAAAGATGACACTGATAACACTGAAAGGCAGGCAACTGTTCTTATTGACATAACTGGAGGGGGCTGTCTCTAGGAACCGAAATCCTCACTCCACACCTCTTATAAGCAGAGGTCCCACCAGATACATTCAGGATTAAAGCACTTGTATAGGCATGAGATTGTCCAAGGCATGTGAGATTGAATTTTCCAAGAGTATGAGATATCTGGGCTATTAACTGTGTACAATATTTTTATGAGACTTCATAAAGTGATCTGAAGACCAACTGAGAAGTGGGAAATATGACCCACTTCTGACATTAGTACTTGGAGGGGGCTTTGTGGAGCATGAGTACTTGCACTGGCATGTGGTAGGGAGGTTCGCACCTGCATTCTAACTTCTATTTTTTTCGGGGAAGGCTAGGTAAAGGATTGTTGAGGGGTTAACTTCTAATTGCTTTGTCCTTGCTGGCTCCTTCCTCCTCTACTAAGCTCATCTATCTTTCCTCTGTGAAATCAGAACAAAATATGGCCTAACAGAAATGTGTGTGTGCTCAGGTACTAACTTCTCCTTCCATTTACGTGTCACAGCATTGAGATTTGGGAAGCTCATAATGGGTCCCAAGTTTATCCGTACCATGATATTTTTTTCTTACCAGGAAATAAAGAATAGCTTTTTAAGCGTATTAATTTTGAGAGAGAAAGAGAGAGCTGGGGAGGTGCAGAGAGAGGAGAGAGAGAGACTCCGAAGCAGGCTCTGCACTGTCAGCACAGATCCCAATGCAGGGCTCAAACTTACAAACTCCAAGATCATGACCTGAGCTGAAACCAAGATTCAGCTGCTTAACTGACTGAGCCAACTAGGCACCCCCTAGTTGTTTTTATTTATAAGGTATGAATTAAGGGTCCAGAGCATATGAGGATTTCCAGGAGACCCCTAAAGAGACTGGCTGCACCTAATAAACAACTTTTCAGATTTCAGAGATATGAGTCACGTTCATTGTTAATGTAATTCCTCATTCTTGGCTGCATTTTTCTAGAAGCTTTTTCTAGTGATGGAAAGGGGACAGACTGCTGAAGGAACAGTGTATGATTTATGTGGTATAAACTAGAGTCTTCAAATACAGATCAGGATTTATAAAATCAGTGCCTCTGATTAAAACTGATTTTCAAATCTGTATGTAAAATCTTCGTTGCTGAGAACAGAGCTCAGAAAGAAGCAGTAAGGGAGGTAACAAAAGGGGGATCCCGAGAGCACCGTGGACATTTCCTCACTGTAAAAGGAATCTTTGGTGCCACACCCTGGCTAGTACCCCTCCACAGAGAGGAATAGATAAGAATTTGACTATAGCCTGGGTTTCTCAGTGGGGAATTTGCACAAAGATAGAGAAATAAATCATGAATCAAAGACAGGAGGGCTCAAAAGCAGATACATGCATATAAAACAAATAATTTAAAAGAAAGATCAATGGACGAAAAAGATTTCCCCATAAATGTTTGAACAGATTGAATAGCCATGGGGGAATAAAATCTAATCTTTGATCTTACATTACACACAAAATGAATTCCATATGGATTACACACCTAAAATTTATAAACAATTTAATACAGTATCTAAAACCTAATTTAGGAAAATAATATCATGACATTATGGAGGCTAAAATTTCTCTAACTAGATGGATGTAGAAAAGTATTTGCCATAAAAGAGAAAAGATAATCTAACATAGTTGATGGAAAGACTTGAGACAGAATGAGTCATGCTTGAGATTCTTCCAATTTTTCTCTTGTAGAAATCTAGTTCAGATACTGAACTGGAACTTTTTACTCTTAGTAGTGACTATCTCTTGACATGTGAGTATTGAATAAATTAATAATACATACAATATGTATACTAATGCCAAGTCTATAATCATAACTAAGTCAGTACTTGCTAATACTTACAGCTTTTTCTAAGTAATTACAAATTTTATTTGTATCAAATCTAAGGTGTATCATGATTGTGTATGTCATGAGGAAAGAATAAAACCAATGACCAACTGTAACACAAATATTTCTTGTCACTTAGAATTTTTATCCTATAATTATTGAAATATCTCTCAAACTTATAAAAGTGGATATTTATCTTCTGTTACTTCTGTGATTATAAAAGATGAAAAATAAAAGCAAATAGCACTGACAAAAGTATTCCTAAAATTTCTCCCATTCGGTTAGACTCCTCTGAATCACTTTTAAGCTCATCTTATCCAAGATTTTCCTCACATTATCATCATATGTGCTAATCAGAGGCTTTACAGATGCCACATTTCTTGAATGAGTCTTATACTTCTCTCTGTGAGATTATCTTCCAACCTACTGAAACCAAGTCTGCAAGTTTTTATAATGCTAACATGCATATGCACAAATGACAGCATCATTATGATTAGCTTCCAGCCAATAGTGTTTGTACACTATCGGTTTTAAGATACTTCTCTATTGAAAAGATGTGAAATGTGTGCTCTAGCATCAATGGAATATACTATTTTTCTCTGTAACTTCCTATCTCTCAGTGTTAAATAATGACGGATTATCTGTTTCATTATGGTCTATTACAGAAGAAACATACTTATATTTAGTTTTTTATAAGTTAACAACTCCATTTGCCTCCCACCTGATTATTAGAGATATTTGAAATTTGGGTGGAACTAATGAAATTCCTAGATTATATTCAGAGATGTCATTTTATAAATTATGGCTCAGGACATTCACTGAGAAGGAAGGTATAAATGGCTAAGATTAGTTGAAAGTTTGTACTGGAACAATAGCTTTCTAAAAACTTAGGAGAAATGTTATCCTGAGAATTTCTGTTGTAATATTAGAAACATAAGCAATGGTCTGTGTAAGTGACATTCCAAATTCGATTCTTCAACCCATAACAATTGTGTATCTATATTTTCCTTCTATCATTCCTCCTTCTAATCAGATGGATGGTGATCATCCAAAACACTTTATGACTTATCAGCGATTAAACAGATGTACTATAGTCTCCATAAAATGTTTTTTCTCAGCCTACTTCCTACTCTGACCAATTCTACTTTTGAAATTCAAGTAACCTTTGGTGTCCCCTGATAAACTTATTAAGTGAAGAAGTTCACCTAATTCATGATTTAGGATGTTGACAGAAATTGTACCAGAGTTTCAAGTTCCAAGCACGATGAATTAAGTGAATATCCAGTCCTGATCTCAAATATATGAGTCATGTATCTACTAGACTCCACAATTTATTCAAGCTGGAGTAGGAAGACATGGTAATGGTTTCTTGCATCGTGATGTGCTGAGACTTAGGAATCTTTTCAATGGCAACTTTCTGAGAATTCTGGTGGCCAGATGAGACTCTTTGAAGTCTGATCACAGATGGCTTAATAGATTTTGGGAAATGACATTAAACAGGCTATCAGAGAGTTAGTTTTTGAATACTGGGCACTGATTTGTGCCTGTGGACATCATGTCACTACAATTCTATGTATGTCTATCACCTATCTTCTCCCAATCTTAAGCATTTAGGGCTCATTGTTTGGTTCTTCTATTTGACACTTTTTAAAATTTATTTATTTAAATTCAAGTTAGTTAACATACAGCGTAGTATTGTTTTCAGGAGTAGAACCCAGTGATTCATCACTTCCATACAATACCCAGTGCTCATCCCAACAAGTACCCTCCTTAATTCCCCTCACCCATTTAGCCCATTTCTCCATCCATCTCCCCTCCAGGAACCCTCAGTGTGTTTTTTGTATTTAAGAGTCTCTTATTGTTTGGGGCACCTGGGTGGCTCAGTGGGTTAAGTTCCAGACTTCAGCTCAGGTCATGATCTCACAGTTCATGGGTTCATGGGTTTGTGCCCCGCATCGGGCTCTGTGCTGACAGCTCAGAGCCTGGAGCCTGCTTCAAATTCTGTGTCTCCCTCTCTCTCTCTGCCCCTCTCCCACTCACATTCCCTCTCTCTCTCTCTCTCTCTCTCTCTCTCGATCTCTGTCTCAAAAATTAATAAACATTAAAAAATTTTAAAAAAGAGTCTCTTATGGTTTGACTCTCTCTCTGAATTTACCTTAAATTTTCTTCCCCTCTCCTATGTTCATCTGTTGTGTTTCTTAAATTCCACATAAAAGTGAAATCATACGATATTTGTCTTTATCTGACTGACTTGTTTTGCTTAGCATAATATGCTCTACTTCCATTCACGTTGTTGCAAGTAGTAAGTTTTCATTTTTTTTATTGCTGAGTAATATTCCATTGGGTGTGAATACACATACACCACAACTTATTTATCCGTTCATCAGTCGATTGACATTTGGGCTTTTTCGATAATTTAGCTATTGTTGATAACACTGCTATAAACATTGGGGGGTGTGCTCCTTTCAATAAGCAGCTTTGTATTCTTTGGATAAAGACCTAGTACTGCAATTGCCAGGTGATAGGCTAGTTCTATTTTTAATTTTTTGAGGAAACTCCATACTATTTTGCAGAGTGCCTGCACCAGTTTGCATTTCCACCAAAAACACAAAAGGGTTTCCCTTTTCCTTGTGTACATCTGTTATTTTCTGAGTTGTTCATCTTAGCCCTTCTGACAGGTGTGAGGTTGTATCTCATTGTGGTTTTGATATGTATTTCTCTGATGATGAGTGATCTTGAGAATAGTTTCATGTGTCTGTTTGCCATCTGGATGTCTTCTCTGGAAATGTGTCCATTCATGTTTTCTGCCCATGTCTTCACTGGGTTATTTGCTTTTCAGGTGTTGAGTTTGGTAAGTTTTTTTTAAATTTTGGATGTTAACCCTTTATTCGATATGTCATTTGCAAATGTCTTCTTCCATGTCTTTGGTTGCCTTTTAGTTTTGTCGACTGTTTCCTTTGCTGTGCAGAAGTTTTTATTTTGATGAGATCCCAATAGTTCTTTTTTTTTTCTTTTGTTTCCCTTGCTTTCAGAGACACATCAAGTAAGAAGTTGCTGTGGCCAAGGACAAAGTGGTTGCTGCCTGTTCTCTCACACAGGATGTTGATGGTTTCCTGTCTCACATTTAGATCTTTCATCCATTTGAATCTATTTTTTTATGCTGTCATAAAGTGGCCCAGTTTCATACTTCTGCATGTTGCTGTCCAGTTTCCCAAGCACCATTTGCTAAAGAGACTGTCTTTTCTTTTCCCCCATTGGAAATTCTTTCCTGCTTTTTGAAATTAATTGGCCATATATTTGTGAGTCCATCTCTGGGTTCTCTATTTTATTCCATTGGTCTATGTATCTGTTTTTGTGCCAATACCACACTGTCTTGATGATTAGAGCTTTGAAATAAAGGTTAAAGTCTGGGATTGTGATGTCTCCAAATTTGTTTTTCTTTTTAACATGACTTTGGCTATTTGGGGTCTTTTCTGGTCCCATACAATTTTTAGAATTGTTTGTTCTAGTTCTGTGAAGAATACTGGTGCTATTTTGATTGGGGTTACATTGAATGTGTAGATTTCTTTGGGTGGTATTGACATTTTAACAATATATGTTCCTTCAACCCATAAGCATGGAATGTTTTTTTCAATTTCTTTGTGTCTTCTTCAATTTCTTCCATAAGCTTTCTATAGTCTTTAGCATACAGATCCCTTACCTCTTTGGTTAGGTTTATTTCTAGGTATTTCATGTTTTTGATTCAATTGTAAATGCGATAGAGTCCCTGATATCTCTTTCTGTTGCTTCGTTATTAGTGTGTAAAAATGCAACCGATTTCTGTATATTGATTTTATATCCTTCAACTTTGCTGAATTTCTGTATCATGTAGAGAATCATGTTATCTGCAAATAGTGAAAGTTCGACTTCTTATTTGCCAATTTAGATCCAGTTCATTTCATGTCGTTCTCCGATTGCTGAGGCCAGGACTTCCAACATTATATTAAACAACAGTGGTAAGAGTGAGATTAGAGTGCTGATTTGAAGGGCATGTGCACCCCAATGTTTCTAGCGGCACTATCAATAATAGCCAAATTGTGGAAAAGGCCCTAATCATATATATATGAAATACAATATAATATATATATTCCAATATATTTACATATATAACATATATGAGTGTGTATGTGTATATACACATGATATACGTTATATGTGCACATAACATATATACAATACACGTGATATATATACAATATGTGTGTGTATACACACATACACACACAATGGAATACTATTGGGCAATGAAAAATAATGGAATCTTGCCATTTGCAACAATGTGAATGGAACTGGAGGGTATTATGCTGAGTGAAATAAGTCAATCAGAAAGAGACAGCTATCACATGATTTCACTCATATGTGGAATTTGAGAAACTTGACAAATAATCATAAGGGAAGAGAAGGAAAAGTAAAATAAAAACAGAGTGATGCAAACCATAAGACATTCTTAAATACAGAGAAAAGGCTGAAAGTTTGGGGTGGGAAAAATGGGTGTTGGGCACTAAGGAGGTCACGTGTTGTATGTCAGCACTGCATGTATGTTGTATATAAGCACTGGGTGTTGTATGTAAGTGATGAATCACTGAATTCTACTCCTGAAGCCAAGACTACACTGTATGTTAACAAAATTGAGAATAAAAAATAAATAAATAAAATTATTGTTAAAGAAAGAGAATTTTTCTTAAGAAAATTTTTCATAATTTTTTCATAAGGCTGGAACAAAAATATCCTGAAATTTGTATAGAACCACATAAGACCCTGAATGACCAAAGAAACTTTTAAAAAGATACATGAGTGCTGGTGCATAGGGGCACGT
Source organism: Paguma larvata (assembly GCA_030068075.1). Taxonomy (NCBI): domain Eukaryota; kingdom Metazoa; phylum Chordata; class Mammalia; order Carnivora; family Viverridae; genus Paguma; species Paguma larvata. The sequence continues at coordinate 119,395,295 of CM057827.1, read as the reverse complement.
GTACCCTGATGTTTATAGAAGCACTTTCGACAATAGCCAAATTATGGAAAGAGACCAAGGGTCCATCAACTGATGAATGGATACAGAATATGTGGTATATATGTATATACAATGGAATACTACGTGGCAAAGAGAAAGAATGAAATTTGGCCATGTGTAGCAACCTGGATGGAACTGGAGGGTATTATGCTAAGTTAAATAGGTCAGTCAGAGAAAGATATTTACCATATGTTTCCACGCATAGGTGAACTTTGCGAGACTTGACAGAAAACCAGGGGGGAAGGGAAGAAGGGAAGGAAAAAAGCCACAGAGAGGGAGGGAGAGAAAACATAAGAGACTCTTAAATACTAAGAACAAACCAAGGGTTGAAGGGTATATAGGAGGGGAGAGAGTGGGTGACCGGCAGTGAGCAGGGCACAGTTGGGATGAGCTCTGGGTGTTGTATGGAAACCAATTTGACAACAAAAAGTTTAAACAAACAAAACAAACAACAACAAAAAGCAAGTAAAGCTGGAGACATGACAATCTGTACTTCAACTTATTTTACAAAGTTGTAGTAAGGAAAATAGTATGGTGCTGGCACAAATACAGACACATGAATCAGTAGAACTGAATAGAAAATCTAGAAATGAACCCACAACTATATGGCCAATTAATCTTCAAGAAAGCAGAAAATAATTTAGAATGGGAAAAAGACAATCACAAGAAATGGTATTGGGAAAATCGGGTGGCCACATGCAAAAGAATGAACCTAGACCACTTTCTGACACCATACACAAAAATGAATTCAAAATGTTTTAAAGGCCTAAATGTGAGACCTGAAACCATTAAATTCTAGAGGAGAACACAGAGAGTAACCTCTTTGACATTGACCATAGCAACTTCTTTCTAGATATATATCCCGAGACAAGGGAAACAAAACCAAAAATAAACTATTAGGACTTCACAAAAAGACAAAAACAAAAACAAAAAACAAACAAACAAAAATTTCTGCACAGTGAAGGAAACAATAAACAAAACTAAAAGGCAACCTATGGAAAGGCAGAAGATGTTAGCAAATGACATATCTGATAGAGGGTTAGTATCCAAGATATATAACAACTTATAAAACTCGACACCCAGGGGTGCCCGGGTGGCCCAGTTGGTTAATTGACCAACTTTAGCCCAGGTCATGATCTCACGGTTCGTGAGTTCGAGCCCCGCATCAGGCTCTGTGCTGACAGCTCAGAGCCTGGAGCCTGCTTTGGATTCTGTGTCTCCCTCTCTCTGCCCCTCCTCTGCTCTCTCACTCTCTCTCTCTCTCTCTTTCAAAAATAAATAAACATTAAAAAAATTTGTAAAAAACCTAACACCCAGAAAACAAATAATTCAATAAAAATTGGGGCAGAAGATATGAATAGACATTATTCCCAGGACAACATCCAGATGGTCAACAGACACATGAAAAGATGATCAAAACCACTCATCATGAGGGAAATACAAATCACACTACAATCACATCTGTCAGAATGGCTGAAATCCACAACACAAGAAACAAAGGTGTTGGTGAGGATGGTGAGAAAGGGGAACACTCTCAGACTATTGATGGGTATGCAAACTGGTGCAGCCACCTGCAAAACAGTATGGAGGTTCTTAAAAAAGTCAAAAATAAAACTACCTTACAATCCAGTAATTGCACTACTAAGTACTTACCCAAAGAATATAAAAATACTAATTCAAACGTATATGTGCACTCTGATGTTTAGAAGTATTATCTACAATAGCCGAATTATGAAAGCAACCCCAAATTATTCTGCTGATGAATGAATAAGGAAGATGTGGTATATATATACAATGAATGTTACTCAGCTATAAAGAATAATGAAATCTTGCCATTTGCAATGAAATGAATGGAGCTAGAGAGTATTATGCTAAGTGTAATAAGTCTGTCAGAGAAAGACAAATACCGTATGATTTTTCTTACATTTGTATGAAACAAAACAGATGAACATAGAGGGGAAGAAAGAGAGAGGGAAACCATAAAACAGACTCTTAATTATAGAGAACAAACTGAATGTCACTGGTGGGGATGTCGGCAGGGGGATGGGTTAAATTTGTGATGGGTATTAAGTAGGGCACTTGTGATGAGCCCTGGATGTTGTATGTACATGATGACTCAGTAAAGTCTATACCAGGAACTAATATTACACTGGATGTTAACTAACTGGAATGTAAATAAAAACCTGAAAAACAAATTCACATTAAATTTTCTTGGCTAAATAAATAGTCTTGGCAAATTTATAAAAGCAGTTGACCAAAATGCCAGAGTTCATTTTTGAACACTTAATTCTATTCCACTGATCAATATATCTATACCACAATTTCTTATTATTATAGATTTTTATGTGAATATTCAAATCAGGAAGTTTGAGTTGACTACTCCGAATTTTGTTCTTTTTTAAGATTGTTTCTGCTATGCTGAATTCCTTGCATTTTCATCTGATTTCTATTTTTTAATTTTTATATGATTTTTAGAATCAGCCTGCCAATTATTAAAAAAAAAAAAGGCAACTGGGATTTTGATAGTATTGTATTGATATGAATAGATAGAATTGTTAATCATTATTTACCATTGATATAATTACTGTTAATGGAGGATTTATGTCTTCCATTTTACTATTTCCTTTTGATATATCTTAACTCATCTTTGTTCTACATTAACTACCATATCTTGTTTTTGTATTTTAGAGTGTACTTTTTAATCACCTTGTTGTTTCTTTAGCTAAGTTTTTTGGAATTTTTTCTAAGTGGTTGTCCTGGCAAGGACAATTATTATCTGAACTTTAACCAATCTAATTCATATTAATACCAACTTAAATTCATTCCTGCGTGGACTCTCCTGTGTGTTAGTCTCTCACACTTTTATGTGACCATGGCTCGCTCCCCACTGTGACAGCCATTACCTGTTTCTCTCTCAAAACTCATCTCTGAACTTGCTACCTTCTTTGATTTGGTCTTTTCTCTTCCCTGAGTTGTGGAGTTTGTTCTGCCAGGCCTCAGGTTGATTTCTGAGGTATTTAGGATGATCTGATAGTGATATAGTTGTATATATGGGGCAAGGTGAGCCTAGGTCCTCCTCACTCTGCCATGGTCTCCCCCTTCTCCATAATTTCCATTTTTGAAACAATTACTTTTATTGATATTATCTAGTTGATGAGATGTATATCTCAATCTTTATTTTAACGTGGTTTCCTTCAAGTCTTTGAAATAACCGTAACAGCTGATTTTACACTTTTGTCTAGCTCGTTTAACATCTAGTCTTGCTCCGGGAGAGGCAATCTTTATTGACTGCTTTTTGTTCTATGCACAGGACATACCTTATTTTTATTCATTTCTTTATGTTTTTTGTTATTTAAAACTAAAATTTTGTTATTGAATACTAAATAACATGCAACAACTCTGGAAATTATAACCCTTCCTAGTGTTTATTGTGGTTAATATTCATTGTTGTTGCTGAGGTTAATTTAGTGACTTTCCTGAAATGTTTCTATAGAATGTGTATTATTTGTCATCTGTAGCTGGTTCAGTCTCTGTCATTTAACTAAGTAGTGAGCTAATGATTGGACAGAGACTTTCTTAAATGATGTGACCAATAAATTTTCCAGTTTTTGCTGATGGGCTTTGTGCAGGTATTGGGACACACCTTCATTCCCTGACTTTTTACGCTTTCACTTTCTGCTTGTGTAGAATCTCAAGGTTAGTCACGAGTGATAAATTACAGCTTTGCAATTACAGAATTGTGATATCTTCAGCTTTTCTTTTTCAGTATTGCTTTGGCTATTCAGGATCTTCTGTAGTTCCATACACATTTATGATTGTTCGTTCTAACTCTCTGAAAAATGCTGGTGGTATTTTGATAGAGACTGCGTTATATGCGTAAATTGCTTTGGGTAGTATAGGCATTTTAACAATATTTATTCTTCCTAACCATAAGCGTGGTATGCTCTTTACATTTCTTTGCATCTTCTTCAATTTCTTTCATAAGTCTTTTATAGTTTCAGAATACAGATATTTTACCTCCGGTTAGGTTTATTTTTAGGTATCTTACTGTTTGGGGTGTAATTCTTTTGGGTGCAATGGAGTTAATTCCTTGATTTCTTTTTCTCCTGCTTAATTATCGATGTATAGAAATGCAATAGATTTATGTACATTGATTTTATATCTTGGGACTTTACTGAATTCATGTGTTAGTTATAGAAAATTTTTAGTGGTGTCTTTCAGGTTTTCTTCATAGGGTATCATGTCCTCTGAAAATAGTTAAAGTTTGAGTTCTTTCTTGCTGCTTTGGATATCTTTTATTTCTTTTTGTTTTGTCATTGCTGAGGCTAAGACTCAGTACTATATTAAATAGTAATGGTGAGAGTGGACATTCCTGTCTTGTTCCTGATCATAGTGAAAAATCTCAACTTTTCCCAACTGAGGATAATATAAGCTGTGGGACTTTCGTACATGGACTTATGATGTTGAAGCCCGTTCCCTCTATCCTTACTTTCTTGAGGGTTTTTATCAAGAATGGATGCTGTATTTTGTCAAATGCTTTTTCTACATCTGTTGAGAGGATCATAAGGTTCTTATCCCTTTTTAAAAAAAGTAATGTGGTATATCATGTTGATTGACTTGTGAATATTGGACCAACTCTGCAGCTCAGGAATAAATCTCAATTGATCATGATGAATAATACTTTTAATGTACTGTTGGTTTTGATTTGCTGATATGGAGAATTTTTGCAACCATATTCATCAGGAATATTGGTCTATAATTCTCCTTTTATAACTGGGATCTTTGTCTGGTTTTGGAATCAGGATATTGCTGGCCTTTTAGAAGGAGTTTGGAAGTTTTCCTTCCATTTCTATTTTTTGGTACAATTTGAGAAGTATAGCTATTAACTCTTCTTTAAATATCTGACAAGGGATGTCTGGGTGGCTAAGTCAGTTAAGCATCTAACTGTTGATCTCAGCTCAAGTCTTGATCTCAGTGTTGTGAGTCTGAACCCTGCATTGGGCTCTGCTGGATATGAAACCTACTTAAAAAAATAAAATAAAACAATAAAATAAATATTGGATATAATTATCCCGTATCGTCATCTGGCCCTGGACTTTTGTTTGTTGGGAGACTTTTTTTTTAATTTCTGAGTCTATTTTTGCAGCTTATATGTCTGTCCATGTTATCTAGTTCTTCCATTTTAGTTTTTGTAGTGTGTAAGTTTCTAGAAATTTGTCATTTTTTTCAGAATGCGCAGTATGTAAGCATATAATTGCTCATAATAATCTCTTATTGTTTGTATTTCTGTGGTGTTGGTTGTGATCCCTTTCATTTTTAATTTTATTTATTTAGGTCTCTTCTCTTTTGTTTTTGATAAGTCTGGGTTGGAGTTTAACTATTTTATTAGTTCTTTAAAAGAACCACCTCTAGTTTCATTAATCTGTTCTACTGGGCTTTTTAGTATGCGTTCATTTGTTTCTATATTGTTTATTTCTGCTCTAGTCTTTATTAGTTTCCTTCTTCTGATAGCTTTAGGCTTTATTTGCTGTTCCTTTTCTAGCCCGTTTAGATGTAAGGATAGGTTTTGTATTTGAGATTTTTCTTGCTTCTTCAGTAAGCCTTTATTACAGAATACTTCACTCTTAAGACGGACTTTGCTTCATCCTAATGGGTTTGAACTGTTGTGTTTTCATTTTCATTTACTTCCATGTACTTTTTAATCTTTAATTTCCTGGTTAACTACTTCATTTTTTAGTAGGATGTTCTTTAACATCCAAGCGTTCGTGGTCTTTCCAATTTTTTTTTCTCATGGTTGATGTCAAGTTTCATAGTGCCGTGGTCTGAAAATTTGCATGGTATGATCTCAGTGTTTTTCTACTTATTCATGGCCAATTTATGACCCACTAAGTATGTAATATATTCTGGAGAATGTTCCATGTGCACTCAAAAAGTATGTGTATTCTGATGCTATAGGATGAAAGGTTCTATATATATCTGTTAAGTCTTTCCATTCCAGTGTGTCATTCAAAGCCATTGTTTACTTGTTGATTTTCTGTTTAGGTGATCTGTTCATTGCTGTAAATTTGGTGTTGAAGTCCCCTACTATTATTGTATTATTATCAATGGGTTCCTTTATGTTTGTTATTAATTGGTATGTATATCTGGGTGCTCCCAGGTTGTGGGGCATTAATATTTACTACAGTTATGTCTTCTTGATAGACTCCTTAATTATGGTGTAATGTCCTTCTTCATCTCTTGTTAAAGTTTTCATTTTAAAATCTATTTTTTCTGATACAAGTATGACTACCCTGGCTTTCTTTTGATTAACATGATAAATGGTTCTCCTTCCCTTCACTTTTAATTTTCTGGTATATTTAAATCTAAAATTATTCTCTTGTAGGCAGCATATAGCATTTTTAATTTTGGCCTGACTAGTGTTTAGTTTTTTTATCTCAACATTAAGGGCTTCTCTAGTACCTTCTACTCTTTTTTCAAGCCCAACTAGTATCCTTAAAATTGTTGTTTGAAATTCTAGTTAGACATCTAACTTATACCTATATAGATTAAATTCCTGGCCTTTACTTTTTCCTGTTCTTTCTTTTGGGGAATACCTTTGTCTTGTCATTTTGTCAAGGTCAGAAAAAAAAAGAGAGATGAGATCCTTCATGTGTTTTGGTCTGCTTGTTAAAAGAAGGCAGATCCAAATATATAAAGCATATATATGGAAAATAAAAGGAAGCTAGATCTTATTTCCCTAGAGCTGAAGCTTTGTAGCACTCCATGATCAATAGACTTGGTACGTTCAAGGGGTTTGTGCTGGTCTTCTGGGGTAGGTGCCTGTTGTGCTGATTCTCAGGCAGACTTGCCCTAGTAGAGATTCACTTGCAAGCACAGTGCATGCAGGGGTTGGTGTAAGCAGATCTCACCTCCACTTGGTAGCACTGTTTTGCCCACTGAAATAGGTAAGTGCTGATGGACAGCATGACAATGGCGTAGCCTAGCTCTCTTGTTCTTGGAGCAGGGAGCTCCCACCCGCTACTCTTCAGGAAGCCCTTACAGAAGAGCACACAGTCACTTCTTCTGCATCCCTGGTTTCCGCCAGATTTCCACTTTCACCCTGCCTGTGTCTGAGCTGTCTGCCTTCCAGATGGTACAGCACTCCTGTATTTTATCTCAGTTGCATGGCTGGGTTTCAAAACTCCAAACTTTAAAGATCCCTGCAACATGGACTCACACTGATCCTTTGGATCCCATTGTGGTTTGGCCCATGCTGATTTGTCCCAGAAATCGGTTGTTTGACTGCACAGTGATTGGAGTTTATGGGTAAAGCACAGAAGAAAGCCTGCACCAAGGCTCACGGCCCTCAGCCAGCATCTCCATACTTATGTTAGTGAATGGGACAGCTCAATGGGGTCCACCAAGTCTTTTGCCCCCAGAAAGGCCATGCCATCTCCCAAATGCAGTCCAAGCAGGGGAACTGGTTCTTTCCATGTGATGCTAAGTATTCTCAGACCATGCTGCCTGCTGCTGGGTCTCCACCCAGAGCACCTCTATGTCACCTATTTACTTATTTCACCCATTCTCCCACTTACCTGCTCCTCTGCAATCACCAGTTTGTTCTCTGTATTTACTAGTCTCTTTCTGTGTGACTTCAGTGATTATGCCCACTTGTCACCACTTTGTTGGGACAAGCCCCTTTCTGTTGACATGAAAGCTGAATTCATTGACTTCATTCCATAATTTTTGTTCTGTAATTTCTACAGATGATGTCTCTAAAACCCATGACCATTCACTTTTACTGCTAAATAGTTCCCATGGCTTGAAATAATTTTTGGACTAATTTTGATTTAAAAAAAAAAAAAAGATAGGCTGCTTGTTGACCAGAATTTCAAGGAGAATGAAATGAGGTAGAGAAATAAAATCTTTCCATGTCAGACTCCTTATTGACAGTGTATGAAATAAGACCCTACAACAGCAACAACAAAAAATGCATAAAGTTCATAGTTCTAGCAGCCTGGGGCCCTGAAGACTACATGGAGGAGATGCACCTCCCAACCTATGTGGTATGTGTAGCATGAGTAACTAACAAACTTATGTTGTGTTAAGCCATAGATACTTTACTTTAAGTTCGTTAACACAATATAGCCTAACCTAATGTAGCAATCAGAGAATCAGCATACTACAATAATATTGAAACTAAAACATGTGGTATTAGCTTAGAAGTTGGTAGTAAGCAATATAGAAACTGATATTTGAGCATAGAAAGATGATCATCTGTCTTTGGTGATGACAAAATATAGAGTTACTCAGCTGTCCTCACTAAGTTGTGAGGTGAACCACATGTTTCCTGAGCCGGCAGCTTGAAGGAAAGACTTTGGGAAATAGAATCTTAGTTCTGAAGTTGGCAGCTATTGCTTACAGTTATTAAAATATCATAAGAAAGCAATCAGTTAAGAGCACACCAGTTTGAAGAAAGGAAAAATTGTCGGGACAGAAATGAGATTTTAAATTATTTTTTTTAGAGAAAATAGCCAACAAAATTCATTGATAACTCACCAAAAAATATCAAAAAATTGTATTCTTCCTCCTTTGTGCTTCTAATAAAGATAACTCTTCCTTCCCATTTTGGTTGGAAGAGAAAGCCATGAGGATGAGAACAGAAAGAAGTGGTTAATTGCCAAATTCTCCAAAGTAATTGCGGTATGGATACTGGTACAAGGACCTGACTGGAAGCACAAAAATGAAAAGTCTACTGAGTTTAAAAACTTAAAATTGCTTAAGATAGTTAAACATTATGTCTTTTCAAGAGTTAAATTATTTTCAAGAAGTGCAATTATTTTCAAAAATGGTTGATCAGTTTCTTATTAAGTTAGATATACACTTACAATAAGAATTGGCAAACCAATGCCTAGTTATTAATTCAAGAGAAATAAAATATATCTGCAGAAAGACCTGTTCACAAATGTTCATGGCATTTTTCTTTATATTAGCTCCAGTCTAGACACAAACCGAATGTCCTTCAACAGGTAAATCGATAAACACATGATGATGTTTTTATAAAACAGAGTACTACTCCACAATAAAAAGAAAATGCTACTGACATATGCCTCAGCATAGATGACTATTAAAGACATACGCTAAAAAAAGGGGCTAGAAGATATACTGTGATTCCACTTGTATAAAACTGTAGAAAAGAACACAAACTAGTAACATAAAAACTGTCCATGAAGTCATAGAGCCCAGTGAGATACCTGAGGTCTCACCCTTATATAAAGTTTTATATAGGCTAGGAAAGTGAAAAGGTGGTAGTGAATAGAACAAGGAGCACCCCCATCCCCAGAAAGACATTTCCTCATGGTTCTGTCCAGGATCTTTACCAAATTTTTATCCTCTTATGAGATCACTGCATGGGAAGATATATTTTTATTTTTCTACCAGCTCCTCTATATCACTAATTGACACATTTGCCTCATATGCATTTGTCCTATTACACACTGCAAAGGCTACACACACAAGACCCTGAAAACACTTGTTTATAAAAGACTATTTTTCTGGAATACACACACACACACACACATGTAGGAACTACATATATACATATATATGTATATATATATGTATGTATGTTTATATACATATAAACATAAGCTATATATGTATGTTTGTAAACATATATATACCTAAATATATAATGTTATGTATGTATATATTACATATTATATATTTGTATATTATTTAGTATGAAGTCACTCTGATCAGAGGAGGCAGAGGTTAGCACTCATAGGGGTGGAATGGCTGGGATTTATTAAATGTAGTAATAAAATAAAGAAAAATATGCAGAAAAAATCTCCATAAATCTGCATAATGATCCCATTATGTCTGTTGCCAATCCATGAATATGTGGGCAAAAAACAACCATTCAGCTGTAACCTGAACAAATCCTAAATATCATGCAAAGCTGGAGAACATTCCAGTGAAGACCAGGCAGACTGGAATGACTTTATTTTAATGAAAAGACATTCAGTGGCAACCCAAAAAGGACTACTTATTAGAAATAGGATCAAACGCCCTCTAAAGTGAAAGTAACTCAAGACTTGCCCTGAAAATGCCTTAAAACAAGCTTCAAAATGATTGAAATGATTTACAATTACTTAGTTGTCTATTAGAACAAAGCCCAACAGAATCCAGTTAATCAACACTGAAGCATTTAAAAACACTAAATATACTAAGTAGCAAGAAAATGTGACCCATAACTAGAATAAAAAATATGTCAGTCAAAACAGACTGAGAAATGAGGAGATTAGCAGATAAGAATTTTAAAATATATTATAAATACTGTTACTCTTTTTATTCACAGATTATATGATAGTGTATATATAAAGTCCTCTGGAATCTACAAATATCCACTATAATTAAACAGTGATTTTAGCAAGGCATTGGGCAAAAGTGCAAAATAGAAAAATTAATTGTATCTTTTATTTATTACCAACAAAACATTTGAAAGTAAAACTTAGAAACAATGCCATTTGTAGTAGCAAATAATTTAAATCAGGATATATTTTAACAAAATATTTGCAAGAATTTTTCAGTGAAAACTATAAAACTTTGACATGAAAATTTAAAGAATCTAAATGAATGGAAACGTATAGCATATTCATGAACAGAAAGTCAATATTGTTAAAAAATGTTCTCTTCAATAGGATATGTGGATAAAACACAAACCAAATCAAAATAACAGCAGGCATTTTTAAAGTTTTTATTTAAATTCCATTTAGTTAACATACACTGTAATATTAGTTTCAGGAGTACAATATAGTGATTCAACACTTCCATATATTGTCCAGGACTCATTACAAGTGTACTCCTTTAGCCCCATCACTTATTGAACCATCCCCCATACCCCCTCCAAACTGGTAACTATCAGTTTATTCATTATAGTTAAGAGTTTGTTTATCTGTTTGGCTTTCACTCTCTTTTTTCTCCCCTCTTTGCTCTTATGAGATATCGCATCACATCTGTCAGAATGGCTAACATCAACAACACAAGAAATAACAGGTGCTGGTGAGGATATGAGGAAAGGGGAATCCTCTTACACTATTGCTGGAAATGCAAACTGGTGCAGCCACTCTGGAAAACAGTATGGAGGTTCCTGAAAATGTTAAAAACAGAACTACCCTACAATCCAGCAATTGTGCTACTAGATATTTTCCCAAAGAATACCAAAATACTAATTCAAAGGGATACATGCACCCTGATTTTTATAGCAGCATTATCTATAAGTAGTCAAATTATGGAAACAGCCCAATCGTCCATTGACTAATGAATGGATAAGTATGTGGTATGTATGTATATCTACGTGTATATGTATGTGTGTATGTGTATATCTAAATCTATAATCTATTATGAAATATTAGTATATTCTTTTTTTATAAAAGAATAAAATCTTGCCATTTGCAATGATATGGAGCTAGAGAGAGTATTATGCTAAGTGAAATAAGACAGTCAGAGAAAGACAAATAATTTCACTAATATGTGCAATTTAAGAAACAAAACAAATAGACACCAAGCTTTTTGCAGAAATAACAACCTGATTTTAACATTTGTTTGGAAGTGCAAAGGACCTACAGTAGCCACGACAGTTTTGAAAAAATAAATAAATCAAAATTGGAGGATTCTCACTGATTTCAAGTTACCATACAGCTAGATATCATTGGTCTAAGGATAAACATATAACTTGATGGAATCATTTGGAGAGTTGAAACTTAATTCAACTATGGAGTGCTGAGAGTTCTGGGTAAAGAACACAAGACACCATATAATGTATAGCATTTTTTATACTGGGCCTTTCAGCAGAAATATGTTACCTAGGTCTGCAAGTATGAGGTTTGCTCCTGGGAATAAAGTTTTTATCAGGTACACAGGGAGGAGGGCAAAATGAGAGGGAACAGACAAATTGGGAAGGATATTTTAGGATCAAGTGCATCTTTACAGAATAGTATGAGCACATCCTTGCCATCTGTATTTCTCTATTAATAGAAGCCACATTGAGCAGTTAGGAGAGAAATTAATGAGAGGTACAGAGGAGTTCCTCTACTGGTTCATTCTTCCTGCCTATTCTTCCATCCAAGTTGATTATACTGATTCATATTTTTCTTATCTAAAAGTACAAGCTTAGAGGCACCTGGGTGACTCAGTTGGTTAAGTGTATGACTCTTGATTCTGGCTCAGGTCATGATCTCATGATGGTGAGACTGGGCACCTTATGGCTCTGCACTGCCAGGTGAAGCTTGCTTAAGATTGTCTCTCCCTCTCTTTCTCTCTCTCTCTCTCCACTTGCTCTCTCGCACACACACTCTCTCTCTCTCTCTACATCCACCCCTCACCCACTCAAACTGTCTTAAAATGAATATACTTTAATAAATAAATAAATAATATATATAAATAAATAAAAGCACAAGCTTAGATTTATTATCAATTCATATACGTGCCCCACTTTGCACACTAATTACCTGCATACTACATACTACATTGAGCAGTTAGGATTTAAATATGCAGTATTGTTATTTTATTGGGTTATTGGGTACAGTTATTTTATTGGGGTGCAGACTTTTCTTTTCCTAGAATTAACTTCAGTATTTTTGTGGCTTAATGAGTGGAGAAAAAAGAGCCTGGAATTTGGCAGGGAGTAAGCTTGGAGGTGAGTAATGACTTCATAAAGATGGAATTAAGAAAGCAGATGTATCTTAGGAATCTTTGCCCAGATCTGAGAAATGTGAGCACTGCTCCCAGTCAGCTGCTTTTCAGCTGGTTTATGTTCTGACACTGTAGGGACTGAGGACATAGAGACTGAGTTAGGATTCTATGAAAACTGTCTTGCTCAACAATCAGCAACTCTGGCTACATGAAACTCTGAGCTGTTAGGGTTGGACATAGATATTAGGGGATCTGAAGTAGATACTGAGTGATTAATTCACTATATAAGATATTGAACCTGGAGATTCACAAGATTTTTAGGATGATTTTGGTGGCAGGAAAAAAATATTACATTTCTTTGAACTGTGTGCTCTGCCAGCTATATTTCACTCTTCAGACTTCTAGACCTACATACTATTTTTTTTTAATTTTTTTAAATGTTTATTTAATTTTTTAGAGAGAGGGAGAGAGACGGAGTATGAGCACTGGCAGGTCAGAGAGAGAGAGAGAAGGAGACACAGAATCTGAAGCTGGCTCCAGGCTCTGAGCTGTCAGCACAGAGCCCGACGCCGGACTTGAACTCATGAATCGTGAGATCATGACCTGAGCCGAAGCTGGACACTCAACCAACTGAGCCACCCAGGCGCCCCTAGACCTACATACTATTGATTAATAGTAATATACTCCAGATCCTCAAATCTTAATTCATGATTTGTTATAAGAAATTAGTGTGAAGTTTGATTTTGGGTAAATAATTACAATATGGCTCAAAGAGATATCAGGCTTGAGGGAATACTTTGTGTCCCAGGATGTTTCTGAAGTCTACACAAAAGTCCAGTTATTCTAGGACTTTCATGGCAACCACTCTGTGACCATCACTATCTTCTCATAACATGGAACCCACTTGGCTCACTGGCCCTCAGTCTCTACCTGTCTAATCACTCCTTGATCAAATATGAGCACGGCTTCACATCAAGCTTTTGCCCCATAACCTGTCCTTACATGTGAATTGGACATAGCACCCGTGTTAGATGACATCCGTAGGGAATATGACAGTTGAATGGAAAAACACATTGCACCTTATGATGAGAGGTGTTTAATAGAAGGGGAATGAGACAAAGAAAGAACATGAAGTATTCTTCAAGTATTTTGGAAACAAAATTCTTACTAAATAAAATGGAAAAAAAAAGTTTTCCATGATTTAAGCCTTGAATAGAATCGATGCTGCATTTTCCTGAGGAGTGAGGTCAGCGCTTGGAGAATGTAGATGCCTTATGAATGATAAATGGAAAGAACAGCAATCTCTAAGTGAAAAAACAAAAGCAAAAAACAAAAACAAAAACAAAAACTGTGTTTCCTGTCTGTTGCTTTCCTCATTATAGGTCCCCAGCTCCCTGAAGAGTGTTCTGCCTAAATCTAAGAATATAGTTTAGAGATATGCTGTATCAGTTTGTTTGTTAATGCAAAGAACAATATTTTATGTTCTTTACAAGGGTGTGCAGTCATGTAAACCTGAGCTTTTATTCCTCAGACCACAGGAGTGAAAGAGAGTAGGAAGGTGAGGAAGCAGCCCTCCATGTAAGAGCATTGTTTTTTGAGCCCTCACCTTTTTCCTGGGCCTCTTCAGGTTAGTCATTTCTCCTATGTCCTTGTTTTAGATGGACTCATGGGGAGGTAGCTTTTCTCTCCCTTCTCCCCATACACCACACCAAAACTCATGACTTCTGAAATGCAATTGTCTGGTACCTCTGTGTAGTGGGAGGCTGTGACATATATTCACAGAAATGCTCCTGTTCTGTCTTTCCTGAATACATTGAACTCTGTTTAGAGCTTTGGACTAGTCCATGTGCTTCTCTTAGTGTGTTTCAAGAAAACGACTTGAGATTATGCTTCAGGCAATGGTCAAATGTCTCTTACTGGAAGAAATCCCCTGCAGTTAACAAAAACTAAATAAATGTATTTGGTTTCAAGTATTTAAATGTATCTATATGTTTTTAATTATTTCATATGAATTGTGTATTAATACATTAATGCAAATATTAATATTTTAATAATGTATAATATTGTTCTAATATTGCATTATATTGTTAAACTACTTTAAAATATATTCTTTTTTAAGTTTATTTTTTGAATAATTTATTGTCAATTTGGTTTCCATACAACACCCAGTGCTCCTCCCAACAAGTGTCCTCCTCTGTGCCCATCACCCACTCTCCCCCCTCCCATACCCCCCTCTCCCCTCAGTTTGTTCTTAGTCTTTGAGAGTCTCTTATGTTATGTCTTCCTTCCTCTCTGTTTATTTATTTATTTTGAGAGAGAGAGAGAGAGCACAGCTTGGGAGGAACAGAGAGAGAGAGGGTGAATCCCAAGCAGGATCTGCAGTGTCAGTACAGAGCCTGATACAGGGCTTGAACTCAAGAACCATGAGATTATGATCTAAGTCAAAATGAAGAATCCAATGCTTAACCAACTGAGTCACACAGGTGCCCTTAAAATTTATTCTTTAAAATTTATAATATAAATAATTTTAAATATAAATAGAAGAAAATGTAAAAAAAAAAAAAAACACAACTCTCTGAAATCACTGGAGAGCAATCAAAATCAGGCAGATACTGGAGGGAGCTGACAGTTAGTTATGGGGGTATGGTGGTGGGTGAGTTTCTCATTGTTTTATGGTTTTTAGCTCAAGCAAATTTCCAAGTCTCTCCCCATGAAGGGAAGCTAAAATTCCAAAGGAAAAACCAAACCAGCAGTTTTACTGGTATGAAAAATCAGAGGATAGACTTTAAGGCAGTCATATAAGCTAGAAAATGAGGACAGGTCTTAGAAAAGGGAGATTCAAGAGAGAGGAGGGCTAAATCCTGTTTATACACTCTGCATAATTCTCTGGATGACCCCTAAAATAGGCACACAGTTCAGACTCCAAGCAAGCCAGCTAAGACCTGAACTGAGGCTCCAGTTCCCACCAGCAGCAGGGGAGACAGAGTGCATCACTATTGTTCCACCAAATTAATATCCTGCTTTAAAAAAATATGTATGTAGATGAACTATTCAGAAAAAATATCACA
Source organism: Paguma larvata (assembly GCA_030068075.1). Taxonomy (NCBI): domain Eukaryota; kingdom Metazoa; phylum Chordata; class Mammalia; order Carnivora; family Viverridae; genus Paguma; species Paguma larvata. The sequence continues at coordinate 119,379,513 of CM057827.1, read as the reverse complement.
ATCAAGACTGTTTATAATGTATCATTCAAACTGTCCAGGACATAATACACAATTATTCAACATCTGAAAGAACAGGAAAATGTGATGCACGCTCAAGAGTAAAGACAATAAACAGAGACCAAATAAACTCTGATTAAGGAGATGATCTTTGGAAAGCCTAGGATGCGGATTGTGACAGTAATAAAGAGGCCTAATGATTTACTTCAGGCACCCTGAAAAATAAGCATGACATCAGGTATGAAGGTTTTGGGTACAGAATTGTGAGCTTTGCTCTGTCAGTCCCATTTCTCATTCAAAGCTCTTGATCTCCAGAAGCCTTGCCCAACTGGAGTCTATGCCATAAGACATAGTACTACATGAAGTGGCCATGTGGAAACCAGAATGTTTTAAATGGAGGACGTCTGAAAAAATTTAGTGTTCTGTCCTGCACTTGGTGACAAAGAAGAGGGAGGGTGTATGGTCAGTGGTGGGCAAGTTGAAGGAAAGAAGGAAGGGGGATCTTTATGCTTGGAGGAATCTTTGTCAAGCATGTATTTTCTTGATACAGCAATGAGGATGCTACCAGCATCCTTGCCTGGGCACCTTTCTGATGTCTTGGGGAAGGGTAGTAGAGTGTGTTGGAGAAGATGTGTGTGTGTGTGTGTGTGTGTGTGTGTGTGTGTGTGTATCTCTGTGTGTATCTGTGTGTGTGGTGGTGGTGTGGTGTGGTGTGTGGTGTGTGTGTTTTCTGGCTTGTCCATTTCCCTGAGCTCATGTCCCCTAAGGTTTTTGCTTATTTGTTTCTTTCTTTGATTTGTTTCTGCATGAGCATTCGTTTTTGTTTTTATTTTAAGAAAACCATGAAAAATGCATACTGTAAATGTAACTTTACTATTTTTTCAAAGGAAAACGCACCTTTGTGTATATAGCACCCAGATTTAGATAAACAACATTACTAGCATCTCAGAAGCTCCTGTGATCTCTGTTATCCCTCCCCTCATCACATCACTGTCCTATAAACTGTTTTTAATGTGCCCCCAGAACAGAAAGAGGGGATTTCCCCTCCCCTTGTCATTGAACGGGTACCCTGATCATGCAAACCTGGAAGAGATACTTTGGTCAGCAGTCACAGAGGGTACAAAACACACCCAGATAATCATGGAAAGAAAGAACAGCTGTCTCTTTCATTAGAGTACTCAAAAGATGGATGATGAGATGATTCTGGAAGGCTGAATTAACTGAACAACAGCGAAACAAACAAAAATCTCGTATCTGCACCTGAGTACCTCCATTCCTCTCTGACAAGAGGCCCAAATTAGAGGGCCATGGACAGGGATGGGTGTGGGAAGGACTGCAGACGAGTGTCAAACTCTGGTATAATCCAGGAGGTTCTAATTGCATCTGTCTGAGGAAATCTGGCTTTGAAAGCCATTTTCCTACAGTCTCCCCACCCTTTCAATAAAGCTCACGTCAGGCTTCAAAAAAATAAAAAAAAAAGGGTTGCCAAGGGGAGCAGAGTGTACCCAGCACTCTCCCTCTGTACAGGGAGTGGTCCTGCTGGAGCCTGCGCAGTTGCCTTGGTGCAATGCAGGGGTGTCTTCTGCGCCTGCGCCAGTTCTGGTCGGGAGGGAGAAGGGGGCTCCAGAGGTGGAGTGTTGGTGTTTTCTCCCCCGCCTAACTCCTATCCCTCCTGTGAGCTCATGGTGGCTAATGCATTTTCTGTTCTTACCATCAAAGACAAAGTGATGATTATCCTCAATATGCCCCTGAGATATCTGCCTGAATATAACTGAATTTGGGTTTTCACATGGGCTAAGCGAGGCCCTGATGTGGGGCTTTGGGGGGTAATCAGCAGAAGGTTTACCAGTAAGAAAAGAAAACGAAGCTGGGATTTGACAAAGGGTCAATGATGAGCTCAGGGGTAATATGACTTTATACAGCTCAGATTTTGTTGTTGTTGCTAATCGGAGCCATGAAAAACGCAGGGGAAAGAGACTAAGGAAAAACCTCTCTGAAGAGGTCTGGAAGACTAGGAGTGTATTGGGGTGTGGGTGAGGATAAAGCTTCTGGGTGGGCAGGGACTGCTGTACTGTCAAATCTCCAGGGCAGTGACACATGTCCTTAATATTTAACAACATGAATGTTAGCAGAGATTTAGCAAGAGTCTTTGGGTGGAGAGATAAGAACAGAAACCCCTTAAAAGCAAACTAAAAAGAGAATATTCTGAGACCCCTTCTCTCTCCCTATCCTCTCTCTCTCTTCTGAAAGACCCCAGGACATCATTTCCAAAACAGACTCCTAGAAGAAACTTACTAACCATAAGTGAACATTCTCCTGTTAACTCCCAGTGATCCTGAGGGAGCACATTGGAAATCTCTGACATATTTCGGTGGCTTTAAAGACATACCATACCAGCTCTATTCTTGCCATGGCAAGAGGCCCAGGGTGGGCTTCGCGGATAGATAGGTCCAGCTGGAAGCCTAAATAGCAGCAAGTCCCTGTGATAGATATTTCTGTGTTTGGGTGGCACTGGAGAGGTGGGAGAACCATGGGCAGTTAATGATACATTGACCCTCAAACTCATATTTCAAAAGTATTTGGTCAAGGTTTATTTTGGTGAGGGTGAAAATAAACTGTTTTATATTAGGAAAAAAAAAAAAAGCATCTTCATGTCCATTCTTGAAAACAAGGAATGTATTATATGTTCTGAAAATTCTGTGACACTTCAATTATTTAGAAATACTTATTTCACAAATGTTCTCTTTCTGAAAATACTTTTTAATATTTTTAATTATATTGAGAGACAGAGAAAGCAAGTGAGCAGGGGAAGGGCAGAGAGAGGGAGAGAGAGAATTCCAAGCAGGCTTCACACTGTCAGTATAGATTCCGACGTGGTGCTCGAACCCAAGAACCATAAGATCATGACCTGGGCTGAAATCAAGAGTGGGACACTTAACTGACTGAACCACCCAGGCACTCCTGTTTAACAAATGTTTATAAGTTTTTATAACTTGCTTGTGACCAACTTAAAATTCGTGCAGATAAATGTAACAAAGTGTTTTTAACTGTTATTCTTTATCACCTCCTTTCTTAATCTCTAATTTTATTTCTTAAAGAATTTTTAAAAATAAAAGTTTGTTACAATCACACAAAATAATAAAATGTTTCATAAATAAAATGATTTGTTTATTCAAGGTTTATAGCCTTTGCTCCCAGAATTTCAGTCCCCTTGTACCCTGAACTCCAGCAAATGTCCACTGGAGACTGCAGGGAAACAATACATGTTTGGTTACATTGTTGTAGAATGGCAACATGGACATACAAATTGCCCATACACATGTTTCATTCACATGTGACTATGGTTTAACTTTTCATATAATTTTAGGTTTTCACATTGCCTTTTGAATCTTTCTGTGTACATTAAAACAAAAATTTAAACTGTTTTGTAACTCATCACTCGTATTTGTAGTTTCTTCAGAAATAATCAATTAGAAAAACTCTAACTTGAGATTTTTGCAGGTACTAGCAGTCAAAAGTTCTATAACAACAACAACAACAACAAAATGCTTACAACGGATTTTTCCCATTGAGTAAAAACAGCTAAATTTAGGATAATTACAATTGAATGGAATATTTTTCAAATTGATCATTCTTGTCATATTAAAAAAATAGTATTTACTTTTGGAGAGAGAGACACAGAAAGCACAAGCTGGTGAGGGGCAGAGAGAGAGGGAGACATAGAATCTGAAGCAAGCTCCAGGCTCTGAGCTGTCAGCGCAGAGCCCATTGTAGGACTTGAACTCATGAACTGTGATATCATGACAGAGCGGAAGATGGATGCTTAATCGACTAAGCCACCCAGGCACCCCCATTCTTGTCATTTTAAAGTCTATTGTTTTCAAAGCCTATTATTTCAAGAGTAGTTTTTGTTTGTTTAGTGTTTTTTTTTTGAGGGGAGGGACATTTTTTGAATGCAGAATGTGTCAGCACAATCCTTCATTAACTTCCCCCTTTTGACTCGTTTCTGTAGATTCCAACCTAACAGGTCCTGGGGAATGGATCCCAGACACATCCAAATTTGCTGCTTTAATATGATCTTCATTCCCCTTTGAGGGATCTGTTGGGATAGTCTTTACCAATCAGGTTATAGCGCCACCTGGTATTCAAAACTGGGAGTCTTGGGCGAAAAACAAACTGCTTAAAAAAAAAAATCCCCATGAACTGCAGGGAAAAATGGTGCTGAATTGACAGGAGGGAGTAAGAAAAGACTCAGATAAAGTGCAGAGGGACTAAGAACATAGTGATGAAGGGGGTGAGTGGAGCAGGAACTTGTAAATAACAAAACTAATCCATAGTTACTCCAAACATTCAAACATTGTAAGGTATATAAACATATTAACATGTCCTATGCCAAGTTACTGTTTCATTTAACCAAATAGATGCAATCACTGTTAAAAATTGACCAGTATCTACAAGGGATTGATGCCTATACAAATATACTGAAAAAAGCCTGCATAAATACACACGTTGCTTTTAATTACTTTTGGAATTGTTATTTTACAAATATCAGATGATTTTTCCATATAACCATATATAGATCTCTCATTTTTTTTGTTCAGATGTATGATTTCCAGTAACATATGCACCTTTTTTTTGTGAGCCATCTATTTATAGATAATCAGAATATCTCTGATTTTTCCACTATCACAAACAATGTGGACATACTTATTCCTCTTATTTTGTTTTTAATCCATTTTTAAATAGTTTTTAGTGTAAACACATTTTACATTTTTCAAGATATTAAAAATATATGCCCCAGAAAACGCTTTTCTGAGGTCACATGAACAGAGCAAAAGCTCCAGAGTAGCCATGTCCTGATCTCAAAAAGGGAATGCTGCCTCCTGCCAGTCTCCTTGCTCATTCTAGGCAACTAATCCCTCGAAGCCCTCCTTGGCTCTGGGACTGGGGTGGACTTCTGAGGACAGACTATGTAATTTAGATGAGTAGAGACCAAAACATTCACACTGAGGCAACTAATTGTGAAGTTGAAGCCTTCCAGGGAAGACAAATTTCATGCTCAAATGTGTACACATTTTGTTCTAGGGAAGCAAGTTTGGTGAGCATCTTGTGGATTGCTTTGTTGAGGCAGGAGTAAGACTGCAGCCATAAGAGCAAATCTTTCTCTGGAGCTTTCTGGTGCCTGTACATGTTTCTTGCTTCTTCGCAACATTTTATTGTGCTGTCATTATCCTTTCTGCTCACACTCAAGAGAGGGTTTCAAAATACTGTTTATGAGCCTACTAATTTTGCTCTACCCCTTTTTTCTCTTGTTATTTATTTCTCCCACTAACCTGGCGGTTCCTAAACTGTCTTTTCATTTTATGTCTTACTCCGGAGACCTAAATATTCATCCATTCATTCATTTAATAAAATATTTATTGAATACCTACTATATATTGAGTACTTTCCTAGGGGCTTGAGATACATCAGTGTAAAAAAACAAAGTTCCCTGCTTTAGTGAAGTTTACAATTATAATTTATAGTATATATTTATATACTACATATAATTATATAGGGGTAAAAAGGTGATGGGTATATTGGGAAAAAAAGTATCAAAGTAAGATGAATAGAGAGGCTTGGCTGAGAAGTGCAAGTTTCAAAAGGGAATAAGGTGGTTGAGAAAAGACTCAGAAAAGATGAATTTGGAGCAGAGATTTGAAGGAAGTGAAAGAGTTAATCAAGTAGGAGCAGAGTGGGGGTTGTTCTAAGTAGAGAGCAAAAGACCTTTAAGAGAGCTCATTTGTCAGGGGAACTGCAAGGGGGGCAGTGTGGCTGGAGTGCAGCTGAAGTCAGAAGGGTCATTCATAGCCATTCATACTGTTTAGGACACTGTGGCTTCCACTGAGTGCAGTAAGCAGCCATTGCAGGGGTTTGAACAGAGGCTGTACAGAGTCTGACTCATCCTGCTTTATTGATGATTATGGGCTGGAGGAGAGAAAGAGGAAGAAGCAGGAAGACATGCTCAGAGACTACTACAGTCACCCAAATGAGAATAAGGCTCTAACCAGATTTCACCTACATGTCATGTTGTGTCTATCTCCTATTCAGTCTGATGGAACTGTGAAGTTATGTGAGTCCCTGACAGAAGACGAAAGGGATAATGTGTTCAGTCTGTCTGTAATGTCTGAGTATAAAAAAATGCTGTACCTTAGGAATCGTTGAACTAACATTGGAAATAAAAGCTTTGCTTTGCTGTCTCAGATCTCTGCTTCACAAAGAAGTCTTGCCTATATGGGACTCTATCTTGGGGCAGGATGCTGATGGTTTGTAATATTGGCCAACATGAAACCAGAATGTTTAAACATGACTCTATTAAGGAAACGTGGTTCTTAGTCTGAGAACAAAGGGATAGTGAAGGGCAGGGTGTGACTTTGAGGGCAGATGTGGGGGAGGGGCCAGTAGGGGGGCATGCTTCCTCCACCTCTCCTTTTCCTGCTTTAGATCTCTGGTTCCAAATGAACTCTTCTCCCCTTAAAGAACTGCAGAGTAAATAGGCCCTCTTCTCTGCCACTATCCTCATTTCCTGTACCTGTGACATAAAATTTGGAAAAAACTCTGAGCCTCATTGATATAGGTGTATAGATTTTTTTTTTTAAACTGAAAAACATAATTTACGAAGCAGAAAAAATGCGAAGGTCAGTTGTGGTCTTCCTAGCATGTCATCTGTCATCTGAAGGCTGCAACGGTGACGAGTTTTGAAGAATTGAGAGTGAATTGAGAATCTCAGTGTAAAAGACCCCTGATTTCCAGAAATCTGAGTTTATCTGACCCTAGGCCACTGTTAGATGACTGCCCTATTCTGAACTCTATCGGACTGGGGACGGGGGCTGACATCTAGGTGATGTCGCAGTACAAGAATGTTTATGTCGCATTCTGTATTTAGGAACCTTTCTCTTAGGACCACCATTCTGCAGCTCTTCATCCCTTAGGCCAAGTCTAGTGTCAATCACCTAGAAGAGGAGGTGGGAGGAGATGGGTGGAGACCAGCTTTCAGCCCTGAAAGGGAGGGGGGCTCCTGGCGCTTGCGCACTTTTTTCACTGCACTGCAGGGGTCGACTTCACACAGGAAGGGGGGATTTTGGCGCATGCGCACTCTTGATCCACTGCAGAGCCAGCTTCACGCGGGGAGGGGGCTTCGTGGCGCATGCGCACTTGTTTTACAGCACTGCGGAGCCAGCTTTGCGGCTGCGCAAGTTTGGCACCTTCCAGAAAGCTCGAGGGCTGGGCGGGGGAGATAGTGAGGGGTGTTGGCTTGGCTTTTTCTCCTGCTCCTCCCTGTGCTGGAGTTTACAGCCCCCAAGTGTTCATTTTGTGACATGTTACTGCATCAACAGACCACAACCGATTTACATACATAGGGATTGCCCCTCTGTTCTCTGACATCTAAGTGGGATATTGGGAGTTGGAAATGAACTGAGTCACTAAAGTAGGATTAGAGTCAAGTAACAAACCCTAATTTTGGAAAGAGAACAGCTGCATGAAGTCAATTTGGGCAGTTTGACAGGCTGGAGGTGAGGGGGCTGGCCCCAAGAAGTCTCACCTCAGCAACTGAATTCCTTGCTTATCAGCCTCTCTCTCCCTGGGGCTATATTCCCAGAAGCCACTGATGATTGAACAATGATTCTCAAAGAGTGCTTTCCATCCCATCAGCAGCAGCACTGCAAACTAGTTAGAAATGCAGATTCTCAGCTGCAGATCCCTGGTCTCTTTAAGCCGAAAATGGGAGCATTTAAACGTTGGCCCGCCAATGTTTAAAAAATCTTTTAAGTGGTTCCTGAGCTAGAAACTGGGACAGGGTGCTGAGAGGCTGTGGTGGAAACAGCCCAAGGAAAACTAGGAATTTTACCCCCACCTCTGCCACCCCCAACCCTGGTCTACTAAAACTAAGCTGGTATCTGCTGCCTTGGTGAAGGAATGGGGCCAAGAGGGGAGGCACAGGCTGATAACCCCTGAACTGCAGTGGGTCTTCCTGAAGGTTGTAATTCATTCGTGCAACAGGACACCCACACTGGGTTCCATGTCCCTCATGGCTGTATCCTAAATGAGAATTTGGGGGGGAAGCTTTTGAGAAGAGATGCTGATTTTTTTTAAGGCTTCTCACTACCTATTCTTCCTTCTAGAATACTAAGGATTAATCACCTGTTATTTGGTTATTTAGCTGAGAAAAATACTTAAATATGGCACTGTACATTTTTGTCTCAATTTGCACGGTAAATACCTTTGCAAACTTCATGGAAGGGCAAAGGGTAGCCGGTGGTTGAATTTGGAATGCGAAATAAACAACAATGTGACAAGGGGTGAGTTATGAGTTTGAAGGGGCATAAGGATGCTCTATATACTACATATGAGTGAAAGCAATGACTTAGAACATCAAAAACATTTCTCAAATTAATACTCAAATCTTTTGAATCCTTTTATTGTATGTAGGCAGGAATGAAAGCTAGGGATTTTTTCTTCCTTAGTGGGTATACCAGTTACTTCTGCTGTCCTAAGAACTTTTTTTTTTAACATTTATTATTGAGAGACAGAGAAAGCATGAGAGGGGGGAGACACGGAATCCAAGCAGGCTCCAGGCTCTGAGCGGTCAGCACAGAGCCCAATGCAGGGCTCGAACTCACAAACTGCGAGATCACAACCTGGGCCGAAGTCGGATGCTGAGCTGACAGAGCCACCCAGGCGTCCCTCCTAGGAACTTTCTTGCCCCGACCTGTGCTTATACAACCTGGCACTAATGGGAATATATATGTGAAAAAAAATGCAGCATTCCTCTGTGCTCAGAGGAGTCTTCTCAAGCATGGGAATTGTCTTCCATTGTTGTGCTGCTTTATTTTGTTTCAACTGGCCACCTATGCCTGCACCTCACATTAGTCCGATATGAGGACAAACTCTTATAAGCCCATTAGGACACATGCAAACACAAAGGATCATATAATGAAGACATCCTCCTGGTTTGTATGGATCTTATATCTTCCTGAACTTCCCTGAAGTTCTCACTTCCACTCACCACAGGGTCTTTCTCACTATAAAGATGTTGTCCTGTCTCTGGTGAACAGACAAGACAGTGAGCTCATGTCCCTTCTTCTTTTGAGGTCCAACTGTGTTTACTCTTCCAAGCATCCTTACATCTTCCCTCAGCCCACAAAAGTCTCTTTCCAGTCTAGTGGATGAAGTAGCTTAGCTTTCCTTCCTCCAGCCTTTGACTGAAGTGTTTTTGCTTTATCATTAAATCCTCTCTCACATGTAGGGTGTAGGTTTTTGGAAACAGAAGCTGGAAAGACTTGAAAAATACTACAGCTTTGATCCCTGCTGCATCCCACACTAATTTAATATGCAGAGATACGACTATCTCCTTAAAGGGAGGAAATGAAGGGAAAACTATGAGGGAGAATAAAATAGATTAGTATCCCAAAATATTTTCTGCTATTGATATGTTTTTGCAGTTATCCATGAAAGAGATAAAGATGCTTGAATTATCTTAGTGATGAGAAAGTACATAGATTTGAGTTATACATTTCAATAGATAGATGGAATTTGGCAAAGGAGAATGGGTGGAGGGATTGGAGGGATTGAATCATCAAGAAATAGGGAGGATAATCTAGGTGTTTGGCCTAAGCAGCAGCTAATAATAAGAATAAAACCACTTAATGAGATATAGAACAGTGGAATCCTATTCAGTATGTTTCAAGAGGGAAAAAAATGTGGAGCTCAATTTCTGACTTATTATGTACAGAAAAAAAAATCTGTGAAAATTCAAGTGGATTTCAGTTTAGCCGTAGACAGGTGTATGTGGAGTTGAAATGGAGTCTGGGCTGGAGATAAAATCATGGAATCAACATACCTACAGTGAAAGCCAATTGATAGCAAAAAAGTATCAGTTTTTGTTGTGCCCATATTTGATGTCTTAGGAGAGTAATAATTCAGTATTTAAATTATTCCCATTTGCCTGAGATTTCAAGAAATAGTTTATTTTCCAATTCAGCATGTTCTTATCCATTTTGTGTTTCTCCTAACTTTTGCTTATCTACAGGACAATTCATTTTTTTTTTAGATTAGCTGTCTCTTTTGTTGCACCTTATCATACTTAACTAAGTCAATTGGCACTTTAACCATTCTACCTGGAAATCATCTTTTCCAAGGGAGGTAAATATCATTCAATTTACCACTGGCAATAGGTTTACCACTTTTTCTACCATTATATAACACGGATCACCATTTTTTCAAACCTGTGACAGCTGTTTCCTTGCCATTTTTTCAGCTTCAAAGTACAAGAGAGTTGCTCTTCCTTTTCCAGTTTTTCCTAACAGTTTCTTCACTGTGTTTTCAGTTTGTACTTTCTGCTCCACTACAAAGCTGGTGCTTTATATTTTTGTTACCATCACATTTCTAAGTGCCTATGTATCAATTAGCTTTGTCGTAAATCAATCTATCCCCAAAAATGTGTGGCTTTAAAACAGTATTGGACATTTCTAGTCAGTTTAGTGGTTCCTCTGATCTGGGCCGGTTTAACTGGACCTGGATGGTCTAGCATGGCATCTTCTATATATGCAAAATTTGCTTTGGTGGCAGGCTCAGTGACAGGGATGATTTGCAATATGTCTCTCATCATAAAGCAGGCTAGCCCAGCTTTCTTGATATAATTATGACATTTTTAAGAGCATCAAGAGAAGGCAAGCCTCAATGTGCAAGTACTTTTTCTGCATCTCTGGTTATGTCACATTTGAGATGTTCCTGTTGGCTAAACCGATACATGTGGCCATCGCCCAGAGTTAGTGTGGCTAGGGACTACCCATTTAATTGGATGCAAGGAGTGAAATTGTTGTAACAATTTTTGCACACATGGAAATGGATAATACGGAGGACTTACCACAATAGCTTCAGGATTACAAGATTTTAAGGTTATGAACAACGATGAGAGAACCAATAAATGAGACTGAATTTGACTAGTCAGAGAATTCAGTGGGCAATAAAGAGAATGGAGACTCAAAAACAGAGGATATATTAAAAAGAGGCTCATAAACACTTGAATATAGATGAGTGATCAAAGAAAATGAACAGTGGGAGTGTCTTCCAGTTTTAACAGTATGAAGATCCACAATAATGTTTGAAAGATTTGTTTTGATGGGGTGAGAGGGAATAGGACAAAGCCAGAATAGGACAGAGGCTTGGATGTGAATAGTGTCTGTACAATGACCCATTGTTGTTTACTATGCTATACTTTTCCCTGTATAGGATAGACTTTTTTTTTAATTGTAACTCAAAATCACTCTAAATATTACCAACCACATGGAAAATAATCACATCTACTCATGATTCATAGCAGTCAGAGGGGACATGGTAATCTCCAATGCATTTCTATGGCTTTAAAAGACATGCCAGGCTCTATTCCTGTCCTGGCCAGAATCCTGGTGATGCAGTTGGTAGATGGATGGCTCCAGCTGGGAGCTCCAACATCAAGCACCTGAGGTAGATATCTATGTTTAGAGTGGGAAGACCATGTATAACATTATGACCCTTCAAAGCATTTTCTTCAAATTTTGATCAACTTTGAGATATTGAAGACACAGAGAAAATTATAAATAAAAATAAAAAATGTTCATTTCTTCCTTTTGGTTGAAAGCCAGGGATTTATTATATACTGGGGACACTCTATAACATTCTAAAACTAAAAAATGTTCATTTCTTCCTTTTGGTTGAAAGCCAGGGATTTATTATATACTGGGGACACTCTATAACATTCTAACTAGTTGGAGTTATCTTTCATTTAACAAATATTTCTTCAGTCATAGTGGGAATTAGTCAGCCATACTAGTTAATGACAGCAGTAACTTAATCTATCATAATTATTTCTTCCAGAATCTTGGCTAGTCCTTCTCTAGGTAGTTAGCATAGACATTATGCACAATATTGATACTCAATACATTTGCACTCCTATAATCAATACAGAGAATACATGTTTCTCTACTCCTTTGACCACATCATATAAATTAACTTTTAATAAATTGACATTTCAATAGGTAAAAATAGTGTATTTTTATTTTCCTGATTCCTACATAAGACTGAGCATCTTTTTCATATTTTTATTGTTAATTTGTATTTTCTGTGAATTTCCCATTAGATACTAATTGTTATTTTTCCCCATTTAGTAGGGGTATTTGTTAAACATAAAAATTGTGAAAGTGCATTATATATTCTAGAGGTGAAATCTTTGCCAGTTACAAGTGCTACAAATATTTCTTCCAAATAGGAGGATTTCCTCCCTATTTTTAGACAATTTTTTTTAATTTAAACATACTTTTGTAAATATCGTAATAGAGAGATTCACATTTTTTCCTAGATAGTTGAAACAGTCAATTGTGCCAAAATTATTTGTTGTAACTTTTTATTATGATAAAATTTTAAACTTAAAGAAATATTGCAAGAATAGAACAGGGGATTCCTTTCTTTTTACCCAAATTCATCAAATGTTTATATTTTGCACACACACACACCCTATTTGACTTGTCATTCTTATCATTCTCTCTACATATAGACATGGGTAGATACAGAATTATGTGTGCATATGTACACCCCTCACACACAATAAATTTCCAAAACATTTGAAAATAAGTTACATGAAGTATGTTCTTTCAAACCTAAATACTTTAGAATACACTTCCAATAACACTGACATTCTCTTACATAACCATAGTTAGAAAATTTAGGACGGATTAAATGTTACTATCTACTCTACAAGGACTACTGGACAAGTATTTTATAGAATGTCTCTCAACTGGGATTTATTTCATGCTTTTCTCATGATTAGACTGGATCTATGTATTTTGAAGAGGAGATCACAGAGGAAAAGTACCATTTTAATCATATCATATCAATGGTGTATACTATCCAAATGACTTATCACTGTGAATATTGACCTTGAATACCAATACTGACTGAGGTAGTATTGTCAGGTTTCTCGAAAGTTACTGTATTTTTTCCCTTGGAAGCAAGTCAGTACGAGCATCCAGCACTTAAAGAATGAGGGGTTAATGCTCTACCAGCTAGAGAGGGGACTATCTACACACATTATTCAGGATTATTCTACATGGGGTATTTGTATTATTGCCCTATTATTTATTTACCAAATTATTTATATAAGTGTGGACTCATAAGGTGAACTTTAGCTAAAAAATTGAGTTATTCTTAGGGTTTATGCATGTCTTTTGAGGATAGGATATTGAAGTAAATAAGCATAAGTAAGCATTCATGGATGTTTATGTTATGTTTTGGGATATAATACAACACTACTTTATTTATTTTGATGCACATGTTTTCTCAAATCTGCTTCCTTCAGGCTGGCTTCCATACTCTTTGGCATGTTCCCATGTATTTTCAAGCACTTCCTTACTCCAACATTATTTTTCTTCAAAGATTAACTCCTTAGTGCTTGCTTTTCTGATTTGAAGTATCTCATTTATATGACTTTTTCATACATACATGGTTTATAATCAATGTCATAATATTTTTTTCCATTTTCCATTTTCCAAGAGGTTATAAATTCATTAGTAAAATCATGAGACAAGGGCATCTGTAAGCCCACAAACTCTTGGAAACATCCTAAAATGTAATGGATTATGCAAGATTTTCTTCACATCTTTAAAATTGCTAGACTTAGGCTTCAAACATTTGCTTGGATTTCAAACATTATTTTCATTAGTAATTGACCTTCCAAAGTCTTTCATTTTAAATGTATGTTTTTTTCTTTTCCTTTTTCTTTTATTATTACTCACAATTTTCTATTGTTTTCACTGCTTTGTCTGGCCTTTTTCTACACATTCCAACCAAAATGTGCCACATATATCTTTTCCCTCCCAGACTCGCTGTTTATTAATGTTTCTTGGTCTTTGAAGTTTGGGAGAGATCTTGAGCTCAGAAAAAATCCTAGATTATAAGAGAAACCACCCTCAAACCCTTCCAGTGAATAGTTAAGGGGAATTTACCTTGTAGCCTTTTCTCAGCATGTGTAGAGTGTGCTCTTGTTAAAGTGTTTAAAATTTGCCTACAAAAATTTACATCAATATACAATTCTTGAAAAAACATATAAACCTTAGAACAACTCAATTTTCCTAGTTAAAATACACCTTATTCATGTGAAGTGTCAATATTAGAACTGTACTCAGCTATCAAAGACCCATGTTACAGCGCCATCTGTCATCCAGAAATGGAAATATGGGAGCAGGAAAAAAATTAAATTGCTGAGAACCCAGGCTCCCCGCTGCTGTCAAATATGTTGGTGTTACTGTGAGGAGAGACATCAGAGTCCTAAAAAGAGCACAGTCCAAGCAACCACTGATGATGGACTTCAGCAGAGAAAGGATTAGAATACTTTTAAATTATAAAATCAATAGATTACTGTAAATAATAAAAATTACAGAAGCTTACAAATTAAAAGTTAAAAGATTTATACAAAGTATTCCTTTCTTCCCCTATTTCATTCCATACTATCTTTTAAGTGTAGTTATGGATTCAGATTTTTGGGATGTTTATAAATATATTAGATACTATATATATATATATATATATATATATATACTTATATAGAGAGTTGGATATATATACATATAGACATCCGATTTTTATAATGTTTACGAATGTATCAATTGAGTATATCTATATATCTACTTATGTATACATATTTCTATATATTTAATATGTACAAATATATATGTATTTAATAGAACTAGATACATGATATTCATTTTGTTGTCCAAAAATAATTTTTGTAGTATGTCATGTTTTTTTATATCACTATATATCACATTATTTTCATTAACATCTTGTTTTAGAAATTACGTATGATAAATAATTTGTCTATGCCTATTGATAAACATTTTATTTCTTATGTTTCAGTTTTTTGGAAAATGCTTGCTGAGAACATTTTCATAAATGTCATACTTCAGTGAAAATAGAATTGATGTGTCAAAAAAAGGCTACAACAATATATATCCTACCTTAAAATGTGCAAGTACCAAATATTCAGGTCTCAAACCTGAATATTAGCAATTCATTTGTTCCCCAGTCAAGATAACAGGGCTTATTAGCTTAAAATAGTGAGGTTTTTTTTTGGGGGGGGCAGATATAGTGTTCATTATTTTCATGTATTTGGTTTGTTTCCTCTTCTAAAAAAAAAAAAACGTGTTCTTATGACTTATTACATGTTTAAAATAAAGCGATTTTTGTTTTCTTTATTGAGTCAGTCTATATTCTGAGTTTAAACTGAATACTGCACTGCAGGTATAGCAAGTATTTTCCAAACGTTTAACTATGCATTTACTTGAAATCCTACTCACCCTATTGTACTCACCTAAACATTATCAACAGTTACAGAAAAAATATAAATATTTAATTTTATCTTTTCTGGTTTTATTAGGAAAATATTTTAGTTTTCATTTAAAAAACCATTTAATCTGGGATTTATGTGTATTTATGGAAAAGATACAGAATCTAAGTTTATTTAACGAATGAATGGCTGATAATATCAGAACATTTTAATTATCCAACTGTCTACATTATGGATTTTAATTAAAAGTTCATTTTTATTAAGTCATTATGTATTTAACAGAAAATATATTCAGTGAAAGGCAAGTACTATAATGCCCTGAAATATGTTGGAGAGTGCTAATTTCACCATTTTGGAGCATTTGCTTCTTACTATGCTTTCGTTGATTCTGACACATTTGCCTAAACATTTATCTCAAGGCAGGTGCTACTGTGTAACTTGTCCTTATAACGTTTCCAATTCAGCATTTCAGAGTTGACCCGTAGGAATGCAGCTAAAAAATCTCTAAACTATATTGTTTTTGACAACGTGATCTGAAATGCTTTGTTCTCCAAACAATGTTTAAAAAAAATGCTTACACTCTTTACATTTATCATATATTACGGTGAAAAACAGCAAGGATGTGGAAATGAACTGTGGCGATACAGAGTCTTCTGGAATTATTTTGTTTTGTTTTTTTCTTCATGACTTCTGAATAGCCCAGAGATACGGCTACGTGAGCCTCCTGTTTCCGGATAGTGACACAGTCCGTACCTCGACCGCTGCCATTAACGCATCCTAAAAAAAAGAGCCGCTAGCAAAAGCTTCCCGGTCCGCGGAGCGCGCTCACTGGCTAAGCACTGTGGGAAGGTCACGTGATCGGCGGAGAAGCCGGCAGCCGGAAAGGGCCAATCTCATTAGCGTCTGCGCGGCTTTGGTGGGTGAGACGAGGTGTAGAATATCTGTCCCTCTGGGCCTCCGTCTCTTGGACCTCTGCCGATCCGTTCAGGTTTAAGGCTCTGGAGACTGGGAATTGCCTATCGGTGATTTGCGCTTGAGAGACGCTGGTGCTAGTTACCGCTGGATCTCCCGTGGCTGATTCCTTTTGAGTCCTTTGTTTCCCTAGATTATGATGTTTGGTTTTCAGCCTATAGAGGGACTGGCTTTTTTTGGAAAATGTGAAAAGTGTGTTTTTAATATCCTCCCCTTTTTATATTTATATGAAAACATGTAAATAAAGTTGTTTATAGTATTCTTTTTTAAATAGTGCTTTCTGTTGTTTACTTTAGATTAATTCCATTGGTCATTTTTTCGTATGTTTAGTTTACATTGATGTGAAAATTTTTGTGTTTTGATTTGTTTAATGGGAAGCTAACAGCACTTAAGGTCGTTTTAGACGGGTCTAATTAGTGTTTCACAGACCTATATATCCACGCCAGTAGTTCCAGGAACTAGAATTCAACACAGTATCTTCAAAATACTGTGATTATTGCCAGTATACAATTTAGCTTCCACTTTAAAATTTTTAATCTTTTAAGTTCAATTTTATTTTTATTTAAAATAACTTAAAATTGATCGATCAATTAATTTCAAAATATCTGTTGGACTTTTCTTTTAAACTTCCCCTAATACACAACTCATTCTCCTCTTAACCACTATCCCTTAATTTCATCTTAGAACTACTGCATCTCAGAATTTTGTTTCAGGTTTACCCCACCTTTATTCCTGAGTGCTATATTCTAGCTCAGGCGTCTGTGTTTGTTGTAGAAACCTCTTTACTAGAACATCACACAAAATGAGTCTAGGTCTGTTTTCCATGAATTATAAATTATTTGGAATTTACGTATTTGGTCTTCTGCATTCCAAAATTTATTATAGAAGAACATTGAAAAGATAATGGAGAAACAGAAGCAGGGAAAATACAAAAACATGAAATTCCTTATATTCACTATTGACTTTCAACTCTTGTTTTTATAGCCCTATAATTTTCCTTCATAGAATATTTAGAACTATATATATTACTGTATTAACTTTCTAATTTTCAAAGTAATAAATTTATGTTGATAAAAATTGAAATTATACTTAGACAAAAGTTACATAATTAATGACTATCATCTACCTCTGACTCCTGCTGTTTGTAACCACCACTATCCATACTTTATTGCCTCTTTTTTCAGACTATCCTTGTAAAACACAAATATGTGTATCTCTCGGTTTTCACATGTAGACCTATATATTATTTTAATTTTCAGCTACCTATACTTAGTCATAGTATTATCACTCGTTATTATTAGTGATTTTTTTAATTTGGTTAGAACATTATTACTTAGAAAAAAGTACATGTATGTATTACCATTATCCCCACTGCACAGCTGAGGACACTAACTATGAGCTTGGTAGTGTAACTGGTGAAAGGTTATGTAGGTATCAAGTGACATAATCATCATCTTTGTTCTCTCTACACCACTATCCTCCTCAACACTGTATAGGCATAAACATCTCATTGTCCTGTTGTCCTGTACTGTGGATGTGTTAACACTTGTTACTTATCTCAAATATTTATTGTATTCTGTTGTCATAATTTGTTTACCCAATCATCCATTACTATTTGATAGGTATATACTGTATTTAGTTTCTATTTTGGGTTTTTGTTTGTTTTTGTTTTGTTTTATTTGTTTGCTTTTTTGTCAAAAGAAACAGTATTGGAGTACACATAACCACTACATTTATCACATTTATCTACATATATATCCATATATATTTATGTGTGTGTGTTCTTGTGGAATTATATATATGTAGATATATTTGTATGTTTGTATAAATTTGTGGAATTTTAACTGCTAGGCCAAAGTGTGTACATCTCTGCAATCTCACTATATCATGACAAACGATTGTTCAAGTTATATTATTTCCTATTATAATATACATATTTCTGTAGAGGTAAGCTATATGTGGCATGAGAAATATTTTGCATCTCATTTACAAATTAGAGTATATAATTCTTATTTTGCTTCACTAGCTATTTAAATACTGCCTATTGCCTTTATCTAAACCCTTCGCACTGCTTCAATAAAATTAGGGAGTGACATTATTTGTGAACTGATCAAAAAGTGACAATAAACCAGAAAAAAGCAGAGAGAAAGCAGAGCACAAGGTTCTACAAGAACCACTGGGAGAGACATTCCAGAAGGCTTTCGTGTAGGAGTTTGGTGTTAAGTGCTACCCAGATGTAATACAAACTGACCATGTTTTAAGAATTCTAGTATTAGGGGCGCCTGGGTGGCTCAGTCGGTTGGGCGGCCGACTTCGGCTCAGGTCACGATCTCACGGTCTGTGGGTTCGAGCCCCACATCGGGCTCTGTGCTGATGGCTCATCAGAGCCTGGAGCCTGCTTCGGATTCTGTGTCTCCCTCTCTCTCTGCCCTTCCCCTGCTCATGCTCTGTCTCTGTGTCTCTCAAAAATAAAATAAACATTAAAAAAAAAAGAATTCTAGTATTAAAGAAAAACACTGCTTTAGTTTCTTATATATGTAATGAGGATTTATTTTATTTTATTTTATTCTATCCTATTCTATTCTATATTAGACAGAGAGAGTATATGTGCAAGCAGAGGAAAGGGGAAGAGGGAGAGAAAAAAATCTCAAGCAGGCTCTACATTCAGCATGTGAAATCAAGAGTCAGTCGCTCAACCAACTGAGCCACTCACGTGCTCTGAGAATTTATTTTTATCACATCAAAAAGTCCAATCATTGTAAGCAAACAAGGACTATTCTAGAAACTCAGGAATGTCCTTAGTCTCACCTCCTTCTAGTTTTCTTTTCCACCATCCTCAATATCCAGGCCTTCATATTTTTCCAATTATGCAGAAAGAGATAAAGAAGGCAATAGGGATTACTGTTGCATCTCTTCAGATGGCATGAATGTGGATCACTCGTCCAGTGTGAAAGATGCTTGTCCCGCTTACCTATCTGCCAGTTGAGTTGTGGGTTGAGCACAAGGGCTTAATGTTTTCTAATGGAAAGAATCTATGTTGAATGAGAGCTGTAAAAATTACTAGATGTGGCATGACATATTTCATGAGAAAGGCTTTGAGTCACTTTGAAGTACAGACATAATTTAACAATTATTTAACCATTATCCTAATAGCTACATGCACTTAAACCTCATATCTTAAAAATAAAAACAATAAATATATAAGCATTCAAGAAAACCAATTTGGAGAAGCAATACTAAGACTAAGAACTAATTACTCAAAGTCACACTTTTTCCCGAAAGAACTATATTAGCCCAAATAATAAGTACAACCAAACGCAATTTTAGATGTTTAATAGTGATTTCCTTAAGAATTTCACATAACTTGTTCCTGTACCTTATTATTCTCTATTTCTTATTGCATCACCTCACTTCTTATAATGATGCATTTTGGGGGTATTATACTGAAGTATTGCCTTATCTCTAACTTCGCCCTGCCCATGCATGAACAGACACATCTCAATAGTCCCTGTCTGGTAAAATCCTTAAACATATTCATAAATGGGGAATGGTAGCCTACAAAATCACTAATTCTCAATGTCATGTTCACTGGTATGCAAAATTGTCCAGAGTAAAATAAGAAGCTTCTGTTTTGCTAACTAAGGATGTAAACTTTGGTATCAAAGGTTATGTTGCCAGTTTATAACTCAAAATGAAAAGCTTTGTTCAAAGTATATATTTAATTCACATAAGAGTAGGTGTTAGAGAATTAAACAGCACACAGAACATGTTGGCTCTTGCTGGAAATCTGATAAGCAAAACAGAATTGTAAGCTATGTTTAAGCATGATATACTTGATAAATGATAAAAACAGAGTTCCCATGTACCCTTCCTCCAGGTCCACCAATGAAAACATTGTATAGTTAAAGTACAGTTATCAAAACCAAGAATTGACTTTGGTATTAACTGAACACAAATTATATGGATTTCACCTATTATTATTATTATTATTATTATTATACTTTAGTTTTTGGATTTCACCCATTTTTTTAAGATTTTATTTTTAAGTAATCTCCACACCCAACATCGGGCTGGAACTCACAACCCTGAGACCTAGAGTCACATCCTCTACTAACTGAGCCAGTCAGGCATCCTAGATTACACCCATTTTTATATGTACTCTTTTATGTACATAATAAGCCTATGATATTTTATCACCTGAATAGATTTGTGTAACACCGTCACATTCAGGCTGTAAACCTTTTTCATCATCCTCTAAATTACTTTCACATACCGTTCTGTGATGGTAGCACACTTTTTCCAAAACTAATCCCTTTCCTCCTCTGATCTCTTCCTCATATCTACAATTTTACAATTTCAATAATGTGATATAAATTAAATCCTATGGAAAGTAGCCTTTTGAAATTGGCATTTTTTTCACTCAGCCTATTGATTTGAAATTCAGCCAAGTTTTACATGTATCAATAGTTTATTCCTTTATATTGCTGAGTAGCATTCCATTTTATGGGTACACTATTGTTGTTTTTTCCCTTCATCTGTGGAAGAATATTTGGTTTATTACCTGATTTTGGAATTTACAAGGAAGCTGCTATGAACATTCATGTACATGGTTTTGTGTGAATATACGTTTTCATTTCTACAAAGTATATTCCCATTAGTGGCATTGCTGGAAGATACAAGTATATATTTAAGCTTATGAGAACCTACAACACTGTTTACCAGAGTAGCTATAAAATTATATATTTCTAATACAAATTGGTACCATTATTTTTTTAATTTTTATTTTTTCTCTGAGCATAGTTCACACACAATATTAATAAGTTGCAGGTATACAACATAGTGATTCAACTTCTCTATATGCTATGCTATGCTTACCACAAGTGTAGCTACCATCTGTCACCACACAATACTATTGCAATATTATTGACTGTATTTCTTATGCTGTGTCTTTTAGTCCCATAACTTACTAATTCTATAACTGGAAGCCTGTATCTCCCACTAGTTTCACCCATTTTGCCCATTCCCCAGACCCTCCCTCTGGCAAACATCGGTTTATTTTCTGTATTTATGGGTCAGAATCTGCTTTTTCCTTGTTTACTTATTTATTTTGCTTTGTAGATTCCACAGGAGTGAAATGACATGGTATTTGTCTTTGTGTGACTTATTGCACTTAGCATAATACCCTTTAGGTCCATCCATGTTGTCACATGGCAAGATCTCATCCTTTTTAATCCATTTAATATTAGATTATGTCTATATCCACATCTATATCATCTATATCTATATTTATATCTATAATTATCCATTTGTTTATTGATGGATACTTAGATTGTTTCCATACCTTCATTATTGTAAATAGTGCTGCAATAAACATAGAGGTGCATATATTTTTTGGATTCATTTTTTTAAGTTCTTTAAGTAAATTCCTAGTAGTGGAATTAATACATCGTATGGTATTAAATTTTAATTTTTTGAGGAAACTCCATAGTGTTTTCCACAGTGGCTGCACCAGTTTGTATTCCCATCAACAGTGCACAAGTGTTCCTTTTACTCTATACCCTTGCCAACATTTTTTTGTTGTTTCTTTTATTTTTATCCTAGCCATTTTGACAGGTGTAAGATAATATATCATTGTGTTTTTTATTTAAATTTCTCTGATGATTAGTGATGTTGAGCATCTTCTGATGTGTCTGTTGGCCGTCTTTATGTCTTCTTTGGAAAAACTATGTCTACTCAGGTCCTCTGCTCGTATATATTTGTTTAAGTATAATTAACAATAAGTCTTATATCAGTTTCAGGTGTTCAATACAGTGATTCGACAATTCTGTATCACTCTGCCTATTTTTAAATCAGATCGTGGGGTTTTTTGTGTGTATTTAAGTTATTTATATAAATTTGGATATTAACCTCTTATCACATATATTATCTGCAGATATATAATCACATTCAGTAGCTTTCATTTTGCTTTGTTTATAGAGTCCTTTGCTGTGCAAAAGCTTTTTATTTTGATGTAGTTCCAATAATCCATTTTTGTTTTTTCTATTGCCTGAGGAGGCATATTTTGAAAAATATTGCTACAGTTGATGTCAAAGAATTTACTGCCTGTGTTTTATTCTAGGATTTTTATGGTTTCAGGTCCCACATTTAAGTCTTTAATATATTTTGGGGTTTATTTTTATGTATTGTGTTGGTATTGTCACGTTTTAAAAATATATTTTATCAATTTTAGTAGTATCCCATAGTGCTTTAACTTGAATTTCCCTAATAGCTAAGGATGTTGGATATCTTTTATATGCTTATCTTATATTTAGTATACTGTCAGTACATAACATTCTCATTATTTAGTTAGATATAGATAGATAGATAGATAATAGATTTCTTAATTTTGTTACTTCTTTTCTTAATTTTTTAAAAATTATTTATTTTTGAGAGAGAGAAACAGAGTGCAATCAGGGGAGGGGCAGAGAGAGGAGACACAGAATCCGAAGTAGGCTCCAGGATCCAAGCTGTCAGCCCAGAGCCTGGCGCAGGGTTCAAACCCACAAACCATGAGATCGTGATCTGAGCCAAAGTTGGACGCCCAGCCAACTGAGCCACCCAGGTGCCCCAATTTTGTTACTTCTTAGTTTAGAGAGTTCTTTGATTTTTTTTCTGGATGTGAGTCCTTTACCACACACATGATTGTAAATATTTTCACCCATTCTGCACCTTGACTTTTCAGTCTCTTATCAGTGTCTTTCACATGGCAAAAGTTATTAATTTTTAAGAAGTCCAGTTTATATTTTTTTTCTTTTATAGATTGCCCTTTTGGTGCCATATCTGATTTCTACTCTTATAAACAAAAGTCACCAAATATGCTTCTTTTTGGAGAATTTTACAGTTTTACATTTTAAACTTAGATAAATAACCCATTTTGCATAAAACATGAGGTGAAGACTTGAGGATAAGTGTGTGTGTGTGTGTGTGTTGGGTATACAATTAATACCATCTATTTTAAAATTAGATCTCCACTGAATTCCTTTTTTTTTAACTTTGTTAATATTTATTTATTTTTGAGAGAGAGAGAGAGAGAGGAGGGGCATAGAAAGAGGGAGACACAGAATCTGAAGCAGGCTCCAGGCCCTGAGCAGTCAGCACAGAGCCTAATGTGGGGCTTGAACTCATGAACCATGAGATCATGACCTGAGCTGAAGTCAGACTCTGCTCAACTGACTGAGCTAGGTTCCCCCTACTGAATTCCTTTTGTAAGCTTATCAGAAAAAATTTTGTTTAAAAAAAATGTTTTGGGAGTCCCTGGGTGCCTCAGTCAGTTAAGCGTCCAACTTCAGCTCAGGTCGTGATCTCCTGGTTCGTGAGTTTGAGCCCCGCGTCTTCTATAAAGATAAAAACCTTCTGCACAGCAAGGGAAACAGCGAAACTAAACGGCAATCTACAGAATGGAGAAGACATTTACATATGATATACCTGATAAAGGGTTATTATCCAAAATACATAAAGAATTATCGAACTCAACACCCAAAAATGAATAATCTGGTTAAAAAATGGGCAGAGGACATGAATAGACATTTTCCAAAGAAGATATATAGATGGCCAGCCCACTCATGAAAAGATGCTCAACATCACTCATTATCAGGGAAATACAAAGCAAAATTACAATAAGATACCACCTCACACTAGTCAGAATGACTAAAATCAACAACTCAGGAAACAAATGTCTGCAAGGGTGTAGGGACAAGGGAACCCTCCTGCACTACTAGTGGGAATGCAAACTGGTGCAGACACTCTGGAAAACAGTATGGAGTTTCCTCAAAACATTGAATATAGAACTACCGTATTATCTAGCAATTGCACTACTAGGTATTTACCCGAAGAAACAAAAATACTAATTCAAAGGTATACATACACCCCAATGTTTATAGCAGCATTATCTACAATAGCCAAATATGGAAACAGCCCAAATGTCCATGGACTAAGGAATGGATTAAGAAGAAGTGGTATACATATACAATAGAATATCCCTCAGACATAAAACGATGGAAATCTTGTCATTTGCAATGACATGAGTGGAGCTAGAGGGTAAACAAAATAAGTCAATCAAAGAAAGACAAATACTGTATGATTTCACTCATATGTGGTATTTAAGAAACAAAATAAAGGACGGGAAATAGATAGAGGCAAACCAAGAAACAGACTCTTAACTATACAGAACAAATCGATGAATACTAGAGGGGAGGTTGGTGGAGGATGAGTAAAATAGGTGATGGAGATTAAAGAGTGTACTTGTTTTAAGCACCAGGTGTTGTATGGAAGTGTTGATCACTATATTATACACCTGAAACTAATATTACACTGTATTTTAACTAACTGGAATTTATTTTTTAAGTTTATTTATTTTTTTATATTGAGAGAGAGAGACAGAGAGAGAAGAGGGACAGAGAGAAAAGGTGACAGAATCGCAAGCAGGCTCCATGCTGTCAGCTCAGCCTGATGTGGGGCTCAAATTCATGAACCATGAGATAATGACCTAAGCTGATGTCAAGAGTTGGACACTTAACCAACTGAGCCACCCAAGCACCCCTAACTGGAATTTAAATAAAAACTAAAATATCAGTTTGTGTGATTCCTCCTATGTTATTGTTCTTTTTCAAAATTATTTTACCTGTTTTGGTACTTAGCTTTTTCACATAAAATTTACATTATGTTTGCTGATGTCTACCAAAAAAGCTTGGAATTTTTTTACACCTGTAGATCAATTTGGGAAGAATTGGTATCTTTGCTATGTTGAATCTTTAGTTATATGAACAAGGTATATCTTTCCACTTATTTTGCCCTTGCTTTATTTTTATTAGTGTTCTGTTATTTTCAGCATAAATATCCCACATATGTTGTATTAGATTTATACCTAAGGTGGACTTTTTTGTTATTATTTATGGTATTGCATTTTCAATTTGAATTTCCAATGTTCTGTTCACCGTGTTGGTATTGTACTTGGAAGCTAATTCACTTATTAGTTCTGGGAGTTCCTTGGTAGATGCCTTAAGACTGTAGATAGGATTGCCTGAGTGGCTCAGTCAGCTAGGCGTCTGACTTCAGCTCAGGTCACGATCTCACAGTTTGTGAGCTCAAGCCCCGCATCGGGCTCTGTGCTGACAGCTCAGAGCCTGGAGTCTGTTTTGGATTCTGTTTGTCCCTCTCTGTCTCTGCCCCTCCCTGGCTCTCACTGTCTCTCTCTCAAAAATAAATAAACCATTAGAAATTAAAAAAAAAAAAGACTGTACATAGATATCATATCATCTGCAAAATACTTTTACTTCTTTATTTCCTACCTCTATGACTTTTATGTCTTTTTGTCTGATTTCAATAGCTAAAACATCTATTACTTTGCTGAAAAAGCAGTGAGCGTGGGACATCTTTACCTCATTTCAGTCTTAAAGACAATGCATCTGTCTTTACCATTATATTTGATATTGTTTTTGTTTTGTTTTTCCAGCCTTAGTTTTGTAAATGTTGTGGTTTTTTTTTTTTTATTGAGTTGAGTAAACTCCTTTCTTTTGGTTTTAAGCTATATCAACTTTTTTTTTTTAACTTTTTATTGTCAAATTGGTTTCCATACAACACCCAGTGCTCATCCCAACCTGTGCCCTGCTCAGGGCCCATAAACCACTCTCCTCACTCCCATACCCCCTCAACCCTCGATTTGTTCTTACTATTTAAGAGTCTCTTATGTTTTGTCTCCCTCCCTCTCTGTGTCTTTTTTCCTTCCCCTCTTTCCCTCCCCTCTGGTTTTCTGTTAAGTCTTGCAAAGTCCACCTATGCGAGGAAACATATGGTATCTGTCTTTCTCTGACTGACTTATTTCACTCAGCATAATACCCTCCAGTTCCATCCATGTTGCTACACATGGCCAGATTTCATTCTTTCTCATTGTCGCATAGCATTCCATTATACATATATAATGGAAAGAAGATGTGGTATATATGTAAACTTTTATGATAGATTTGACCGAGGATAAATGTTACAGTTTGTATGTCTTGATTCTTGTAAATTTATTTATAATTTTTGACACAGAATATGGGCTATCATGGTAAATGTTCCATGTTCACTTCATAGGAATGTGCTTTGCTGCTGTTTTAGAGAAGTATATAAATATATAAATGTCAATAATATCAAGTTAGTTGATAATGTTCAAATATTCTATATCCTTCCTAATACTTTTTTCTACATGTGCTACTAAATATTGGGGGGAATTGGAATTTCCAAATATAATTTTGGATTTGTCTACATTTCTCCTTGAAGCGCTATCAGATTTTTTTAGTTGGCATACATTTTGAAAATCTGTTATTTGGTGCATAAAGGCCTAGGATTCTTAGGTCCTATTGATAAATTGACCACTTATTATTATGAAATAACTTTCTTGGGAATGCCTGGCTAGCTCAGTCAGTAAAGCATGCGACTTGACCTCAGAGTCGTGAATTCGAGCCTCACATTGTGTTGAGCCTATTTAAAAAGAAAATAAAATTGTGAAATAATCTTTTTTATTCCTGATAGTAGGTTTTTAGTATAACATTTACTTTAAATGATATTAATATTGCCATTAATTTTTGTTAGGATGATATATATTTGTCTATCCTTTTACCTTCTCCCTATTTATACCTTTATATTTAAAATACATTTCTGCAGGCAACTAATAGTTGGCTTTTGTGTTTATATCCAATCTGACAATGTGTCTTTGAGTTTGTGGGTTTAGACCCTTTACATTTAAAATTATCATTAATATGGTTAGGTTAAAATGTATCATTTTTATATTTGTCACATATATTATTTTAACCATTATACTATTTCTCTGCCTTATTCGCAATAATATTGTGTGTCTAATGACTCTACTTTGTCTTCTTTATTGCCCATTTTATATCTATAACTCTTTTTTATTAGTATTTTGGTTGATTTAGGATTTATTGTATACAGGTTTAACTTATCAAATTTTGATATTATACCACTTAATGTAGTGTATAAAGCCTAAAAGTACTATAGGGCCACCTCTCATTTTCCAACCTTTATTCATAAAGGTTGTAATAAATTCTACATTTACACAAGTAACCCCATACTACATTATAATTACATTTTCTAAGCTATAAATGCTGTTATTAACTAATAGAAAAATATATATAGTTACTCATACAGTTACAAATTCCTGTGCTCTTCGTTGCTTGGTATAGATTCACATTTCCATCTGGTGTTTTGTTCCATCTGCCTGAAATTTAACAATTCTCATAATGAGGGTCTATTAGTGATGAATTCTTTAAGCTTATACACATTAAAAATTCTTTATTTTACTTTGTTCTGGAAAGATATTTTTGCTTTGTACATAATATGATTGACACTTTTTTTCTTTTTTGTATTTTAACAATATCACAGCACTTTCGTCTTTTTTGTGTTGTTTCCAACAAGAAATATGCTGTCATTCTTACTCTATTTATTCGTACCAACATGTCCTCACCATAAGCAAGTGAAGGTGAAGAGGCCAATGGCTTTAAAGGACCTCTGGAAACAGTAAGTTGTGAGGATGTCAGGAGCTTGAAGGGGAGAGCATAGTGGGACTAGGCAGGTGGGATAAAAAACAGAAGTGATTAAGGGCGGTCTACAGAGGAATGCAATGTGGTGTTGAGGAATTTTCAAAATACAAGTATTGTTCCTAGAAACCTTATCTGAGCCCAGTGAAGTCTGTCTGTCAGAAAGAAAAAGTGAGGATTGATGCTGTCCACTTGGCAGGTCCCTGTACATTGCCAAGAGGGTACAGGGCTTGGGAAAGAGCAAGGGTGGAGGGAATCTCACAGACTTGCCTACTGGAAAGGACCTTGAGTGCTCCTGTTCATCTTTCTATTTCCATTTTTTTTTTTACCCCACACTCCACCTGAGTGAAATCTCCTTTCCCCTCACTCATTTCATTTTGCCAGTGTATATGGAATTCATGGATTTAAGTGTTCTGAGCTGCCTGCTCACTGCGCCATCTGCCGTCCACACCCTGGAAGTCAAGAGCAATCTTAAAACGCTGAGAATAAACCTGGTGGTCTGCGGCTGCTCAGAGAAGGATTTGTTTCAAAATAATTTGATTTTATAGAAAGTTGGAAAATATTTAAGAGAATTAGATTGTTATTGCAATACGTGCTTTTCTAGTACTTTTATAATTTCAATTCTAGCACCTTTATCATTTTTGTATATAATTCGGCACATCGTTCTTGAATTTAAAATATTTAATTTATAATAAGAATTGGTACTTTTAGAAAAGCAAGGGAATAGCGAAATGAACACCTATCCACCTCTATCCAAATTTATTAGCATAGTTCTATAATACACTCATTACATACCTAAGCGTGAAGTAGACAATTTTAAGTAAGGCATCATGACATCCCTGCCTGCATTTTTACAAAATAAGCGTATTCTTCTATAACCACAATACCTAAATCACTCCTATCAAAAATGAAAGGAATCCCTAAGGCCATGGTTCTGTTCCATAAGAAAATTTCTACAACTATCCACCAATATCTTCACTGCTGATTTTTTTTCCCCATACAGGAAGCGACAGAAGATTCTGCATTTCCATGGACTTCAATGTCTCTAAAATTACTGTGAATCGTGGGCAATAGCCCCCAACACCATTCCTGCTTTAATTTTTTAGTACATTCTCACTGAATTTTGTTCAATGGCACGCCTTTTTTATCCCCCACCCCCCACCCCGCCTTGCTTTCTGCAGCCTGCGAGACTTTCCACTCTTTGCGCCAGTTAACAGCCAGCTGTGGCGGGAGCCCCAGGAGAGAAGTCCGGGAGAGGCTCCTGCGCAAGCGCGGACGACTTAGTAGGTGTGGACCTTCTCCTCGCAACCCCGCCCAACAAAGGCAGGGCCCCAGCTGGCGAGGCTGATCTGAGGACTTCTCCGCGGGGTCGGCTGTGCAGGCGAAGCCCTCTGCTCCTTGCTGTTCCCTCTGGATTCGGTTGGAGAATTTGTATAAAGAACGTTTGTTCAGAAATCATACCGCTTGCTGTGCGTTATTGCTTCAGGCCTTGCCTTTTAGTATTTGTTCTTGCATTTTGTTTGGCATGTAAATGTCTTTAACACATACGTATAAATTCTTATTGTAAAAAAATCACATAAACATCATCTACAACCAGATTCATATTTTCGTATTGTGTGTGTCTTTCATTTAGTTTTAAAATGCATCAATAATCATTTTTCAAAGAATTTTGAAATCATTTTCTATTTACTTTAATGTTTTGAATTGATTTTTTAAGGAAGACAGATGTGATATTTTCACTGTTTTAGTGTTTTCCAGAATTTTTCTCAGAGTTTGATGCTTTAAAAGTGCTGTGAATATTTAATTATATGGCTTAACTTGTTCTAATTGTAAAAGATCCAGAAAGGCATTCATTTGTGTAAACAAGACACCAAGACTCCCTCTCTGAATGTGGAGACCAGATACTTCTTTACTGTTGCAAGTATGAATTTTGTAATATTGTTTGCTTTTCTCCTTATCCAAAAGCTGTAGACCTTAGTTGGAGACTGTGATTATTTCCACATCATATTTTTAAGGTTTGCATGATTTTTTTATATACGTGTCCCGTTATATAGGTATGTATTCTTTTCTTACTCTTGAATAAGAGGAGACTAAAATGTTTTCAGTGAAATAAAAAGTGCCACTCAAAATATATGTATATAAATCTGTTCCAGGTAGTACATACTTTTGTAATATGGTCTTTTAGAGATGAAATTGTAATATTTTACCAATTACCATAATATTAAAGTATACATACCTGTGACTTTTTAAATTATCATTTTATTGACTTAATCAATTATTTATCCACCTTTCTATGATTTAGCTGATTCCTCAGTGTTCTTTGTTTCAAGCTGAATCTTAGACACCTCTTTGACATAGTTTGTTTGTGAATAGGGTGATGAGTGTCCTAGAGAGTGCAGATGGGATTCCTTGACCTGGGTTGAATAGAGATTTCCTGACCCCAAACTACCCAGAGACACAAAAGCAAGAAGAGGCAGAAACAGTTCAGGCCTCCAACAAGCAGACTAAGATTTATTTGAACGCTGAAATGTGGAGAGCACAATGTGTTTAAAGGAACACATTCTCCTATGAAGGAAACATCCTCACAAGGTGCATCTCTGAGACTCAGTAGCTGTGTCTGCTATGCAAGCAATGAAATTCTTGATCTAATGGTCTAAAAACTGTTCTGGGGTGGGGGGGGATCATTTGTTCTAGGTTTATAAGATATGAGGGGAAAAAACAAAGCAAAAGCATGATGTTTTTGTTGATATTTTTACTTCAAAGTGTATGGCTGCAGTCAAGATGTCAATACTGGACATTAGTACTCTATACAGAAAACTTAAAGGCTAGATCTCAGTAAAACCTTTGTGTCTCATCTTCACTCCATTTGAAGAAAAACCCACTGCTTCAAGCAAACTACATAGAACGTAGCATTTATATAGCAAAGGAAAGAGACAATTTCCAAGTTTTGGAAAATATATGTGTATGGGGAGAAATAAATATAAGTAATAAACCTTACTGGTCGCTCTGTATTTTGATGATAATTATGTTTTGGTCTTACAAGTAGAAAACTCTCCTTGAATTATTTAATAACAATTATTGTAAATTTATTGACCTCAAATGAGAAATCACAAGAAAGACAGATTAGGGTCCCTACGAGTGGTTCAACCTACTTATACACATCATTTCCTTTGTCTCTAATGTGTAACTCTTCACCCTTGGGCTTGCTGCAAGATAACTATTACATGTAAAGACCTCAATCATTGTGCAGTCAGGAGTATTAAAAGGTTGAGGGTCAAATTCAAATGACTTTTCCTTGCGTCTTTGTCTTTTTTTCCTGCACAGTTCTCGTAGTTTTGTGACCAATATCTTAGTGATTCACATAGCAACCTTATCTGCATGGCAACTGACATTACTACCATCTCTTCTTATCACTAGACTTGAAGGATGGTTTGATAAAGTGTACTGAGCTAGACCTTGAATGAACCAATATGCAGTGTCTTGTCATACTTTCCTCTTCTGCGTCTCAGGAGTGTTCTAGGCCACTACAGGCAGAAGTTGGTGCTGCATATCAAGTATTATTTTCAGTTTTACATGGTCCTAAAATTTGCCTTGTTGTAAAAAGCTGGTAACAGAAATATGCGAATTGACTGAGATATTTCTGTTTCTACCACTTATTACATCAAAGACTGCCAGTCAGTTGTTCAGTATCTGATCTTATTATATGTTCCATGGAAATAACAATCACCTCCTAGAGATATGTGAGAATTAAGTATGTTAATAATTGTAATTAGTATTTAACTGTGCTCAATAAATCCTTGTTATTGTTATTTTTTAGGAGAAATGTTTATTATGTAGGTGAGCAGCAGTGCCGTAAGAAAAAGCCACACAGAGCAAAGGATATACCTTCTTGGGGTGCTTGAATGGCTCAGTCAGTTAGGAGTACAACTCTTAGTTTTGTCAGGTCATGATCTCACCAGTCATGAGTTTCAAGCCCTGCATCAGGTTCTGCACTGGTGGCTCAAAGCCTGCTTGAGGTTCTCTGTCTCTTTCTGCCCCTCCCCTCCTTTCTCTCTCTCTCTCTGGACAAATAAATAAGCTTAAAAAAGAACAAAATATGTACTTTCTTTTTTTTTTAATGTTTATTTATTTTTGAGACAGAGAGAGACAGAGCATGAGTGGGGGAGGGGCAGAGAGAGAGGGAGACACAGAATCCGAAGCAGGCTCCAGGCTCTGAGCTGCCAGCACAGAGCCCGACGTGGGGCTCGAACTCACAGACCGCGAGATCATGACCTGAGCCGAAGTCGGACGCTCAACCGACTGAGCCACCCAGGCGCCCCAAAATATGTACTTTCATTACCAATCTCCAAATTGGCTAGAACTTACTGCTTGATTCTGGATGTAGAGTCAAAGGGAATGTGGACAGATGGGCATGGGGAATTTGGTTTGTGACTGCTCACATAGAAATTTGACTGCCGAAGTGTGATTTGCAGCTACTTCCAGGAGACAGAACCTGTTTTAATACCTAGTATTCATACCCAACAGCCCCACAGTAAGAACATTAATGGAGAGTTCTTAGAATCGTGTTTGACAATACAGATACCAGGATATATTAACCATAGTGTTAATAATATCCAAATGTATTATCACCTCTCATTTTCAAAATATCTTATCAGGACTCTCTTTGCTATTTTACAGATTAGAAATCTGAGGCATATCCAGGTTAAGAAACTTAACCAAAAACCACACAGAAAACGGCAGAATTGGGAAATCAGCCCAGGCAGCCAGATTCCACAAATATTACTCCTCAATATGAAAACTCACTTCCAATAGCACGTAAGTAGCAAAAATCTAGAATTTTAAATATATTTTCTGTCTCCCACTGAGGCTATTACTCTAAGGCTATTAACTTGATTCTCCTGTCCTCTAGAAGCACTTTATTTGAACACTATGCTGAAAAACTGCCTTGGTAACTCTTCTTTGGACTGATGACAATACTACTCTCAGAATAATTCTATATGGGGAATGGCCTCAAGCTATGTCCCATAAGATCAAATGTCAGTTTCCAAAATCAAATAATCTATCATATGGTGTTTACTGAAATGCCAAGATTTTTAAAGTAAAATGTGAGATCTAAGTTTTCTCTTGCCTCCCTGAATACAATGTAGTGGTATTGTCAAATTTAAACAAAGCTGGACTTTGTTAAGGACAAATTTCATGTTAAGGACAGATTTCAATCAATAACATACTACTGCAATAGAAATGATTGTCCAATATTTGTACAAAGAAGACTGGGCATTTTAAATAAAGAATAAGGGAAAAGAGAGGGAGGTGAATGGGGGCTTGGTATCAGGGAAGTGAAAAATTATGGA
The DNA here is from genome assembly GCA_030068075.1 of Paguma larvata. Taxonomy (NCBI): domain Eukaryota; kingdom Metazoa; phylum Chordata; class Mammalia; order Carnivora; family Viverridae; genus Paguma; species Paguma larvata. The sequence continues at coordinate 119,346,265 of CM057827.1, read as the reverse complement.
GTCGGTCAGTATAAATGTGATTAGTCCAGCTGTATCTGTGTCTGTGACAATTATTAAAGTTAAGATTCTATCCCCCAACAGAGACTAAAAGATAGAGACTCTATCCTTCCTAATTTCGTTTCAAAGTGATGATTTTAAGGTACTTGAGAAAGACACCTCTAAGTTGAAAGACCTGCATATATCTAAGTTATATATAACTAAAAATAATTCAATATTTCACCTTTTTAGTAAATGCCTAATAAAAGGATCAGGGACCTATCATCAGGTCTTGGTTAGAACAAACAGTAAATTATTTTGGCAGCCTAAGTCATCTTAGGGATTGAGGTGTCAGAAACTCTAATAATATTTAATTTTTTAAATGTATGTGTAGGAAGATGAACAATATCATTTATACTGAGAGTCTATAATTTTTATAGGCCAAGATGTGGGCTTAGAGAAACCTAGCTAGGTTTAGTAAAAAGGATGATTTTTATCAGTATCAAAAACTACACTACATCCTAAAATCCATATGGAGTCTCAATAGACTCCATTAAATAGTAAATATAAAGTAAAAAAATAAAAGTAAAAAAAGTAAATAAAATAGTAAAGAGTAAAATATAGTAAATAAAATAGGAAAAAAAATAAATAGTGAAAAAAATAAAATAGGAAAAAATAGGAAAAAATATCCTGAAAAAGGACAAAGTTGAAGGTCTCATAGCTCCAGATTTCGAAAGTGATTACAAAGCTACAATAATTAAAATAGTGTGATGCTAGCATACAGACAGACATAGAACAATGGAACAGAATAAGAAGCTCAGAATTAAACCTTTTTATTCATGATCAAATTATTTTGACAAAGGTTCCATGATCATTCAATGGGGGAAGGACCATCTTTTCAACAAGTGGTATTGGAAAAACTGGGTATCTACATGCAAAAGTATAAAGTATAAAACAACTCAAAATGGGTCAAAAACCTAAATGTAAGGTCTAGAAACTATAAAAGTTTCTGGAAAAAACATATAAGACAGCTTTATGACATTGGATTTGGCAGTGGTTTTTTTGGATATAAACTAAAAGCACAAGCAACAAAAGTAAATATAGATAAATTGGAGTACACCAAAGTTAACGACTTCTCTGCATTCAAAGATACAATCCATTGACTGAGAAGGCAACCTATGGAATGGAGGCAAGTATTTTCATAAGATATCTCTCCAAAAATGATATAAATACATAGAAAGATACTCAATATAAGTATTCATCAGGGAAATGCAAATCAAAACCATGATGAAATAACACCGTACACATATTAGGAGGGCTTCTAAAAAAACATAGAAGTCAAAACAGAAAATAACAAGTGTTTGTGAGGATATGGAAAATTAGAATCGTTGTTCACTGCTGATGGAAATGTAAAATGATACAGCTGCTATGGAAAAGTGTATGGTAGTTTCTCAAAAAATTAAAAATAGAATTATCGTATCATCCCACAATTACATTTTATGTATGTTTGTAAAAAACTTGAAAGCAGGTCTTGAAGAAATATTTGTACACCCATGTTCATTGCAGCATTATTCACAATAGCCTAAAGTTGGGAGCAACCAAAAGGTTCATCAAAAGATGAACAGATTGTGGTGCCTGGGTCGCTCAGTTGGCTCAGCGTCCAACTCTTGATCTCAGCTCAGGTCTTGATCTCAGGGTCGTGAGTTCAAGTCCTCTGCTGGGCTCTGCACTGGGCTCTGTGCTGGGTGTGAAGCCTATTAAAAAACACACACATACACACAGGCACACACAGATGAACGGATAAACAAAATGTTACACACACACACACACACACACACACACAGATATTATTCAGCCTTCCAAGAAAGGAAATTCTGAAGCATGTTGCAAAATGGATGAACCTTGAAGATATTTAGCTAAGGGAAATAAACTGGTCACTGAAAGAATCCATTTATGCAAAGCACCAAGAGTAGTAAAATTCATAGTCAAATTTTTAAAAAAGTAAAATGGTAGTTTCTAGTAGTTGGGGGAAGAGATAAATAGGAGATTTTGTAATGGGCATACAGTTTCATTTTCACAAGTTGAAAAGAGTTTTAGAGATTAGTTGCACAGCAGTGTACTGCACTTAATTGTACTGAACTGTACACTTAAAATAATATGGCAAAGTTTATATTTTGTGTAGTTTACCATAATTAAATACCTTTTAAATTTTATTTTTTAAAAATAATATTGCTATAGATATACTAGATTATATATACTATATAGTATATATACTAGTAATATATATATTAGATTATATATTAATTATATAAATATAAATATATAATATTAATAACAAAATATATATAATCTAATATATATTACTAGTATTATATATACTATGTAGTATATATAATCTAGTATTATATATATATATATATATATATATATATATATATATATATCAGCTACTAAACTTAGATTCAGCACTTTGGCTTGTTAGAGCAAGCTGACAGTTAAATGAAAAACAACAACCACAACAACAAAAGAACATGGGGTTTCTTATTATAGATGAGTAATGAGACAAACTCAAAAGTTAAGGAAAACAAAAGCATATAAATTGGGGATGGCTCTAGGTTACTGACTACACTTGAGATCACAGGAAAGCTTCTTAAAAGCTTATTTCCATTTACCCTATTAATAATAGGTGTGACCATCATTTTTATGACTTTTATACTTAGCACCTGGAAAATAAGAATTAAAATATAAGCCCTTTGGAGATAAATGATTCTATCTGACTATTCAATTATATATCCTCAGGGACCAGGATATTTTCTCTGACCTCAATGGCAAAAAACACCTAGATGTTGAATTAACATATAGTTGAAACATTGATTTGTTTATGAAGACTGGAGTTTATAGCTCAGACAGAAAACCCATCCTTAATAACTCAATTTTCAAAATCATCTAGTTAGGGAGTCAGTTTCTAAAATGATACAATGACTGAGTTAGTTATTAGAGCATTGCATTAGTTTGCTAGAACTTCTGTAACACATTACCACATACTGGGTGTCTTAAACCAAAGAAATTTATTTTCTCACAGTTGTAGAGACTAGAAGTACAGTATCATAATATTAGAAGTTTTGGTTTCTTCTGTGGGCTTTCTTTTGGCTTGCTGATGACTGCCTTCTCAGTGTATCCTCATGTGTTCTTTCTGTGTTAGCATCCCTGATATTTCTTTGCTTGCCCAGTTATTTTATTCTTGTAAGGACACCAGTTGGAGTGGATCAGGACCCACCTCATTTTAACTTAATCACCTATTTAAAGGCCTTATCTCTGAATACATTCACATACTGAGGTGTGGGAGATGGGAGTTCCAAAATATGAATTTGGGGAGATATAATTTATCCAATAACAAGCACAGATACAGATTTTGAGCCTACAGAAATAAGGGAATGATACCCAGATATAAAGATGTCCAAAGTTAATAAGGCAAAAATAGTCATAACAGTGTGAATGTCATTGGGGCAAGAGAGAAGTCTGAACATGTAGGTAGGACTCTTACTGTTTTATCTGTTTATGTAGGTAAGACTTTTACTATTTTATCTGTTCTATTTATAAGGCTACTAATTTAAATAAGCAAGGACTAAAAGTAAGGATATTGATACAATGATCCACTTAAATTTTTAAGTTGGGTTTATAAGGTGAAATTCATCCTTTTTCGGTATATAGTTCAATGTATTTCAACAAATACATACAGTCATGCAACCACAACCATAATTAAGATATAGAACATTTTTCTTCACCCCCAAATTTTTTGCTGTGCCTCTTTGTTGCAATTCTCTCCCTTCATAGCCTTAGCAATTATTTTTCATATTGATCTTGATTGTTTTGTCTTTTTCAGAATGTCCTATAAATAACATATATATATATACATATATATATATAATATTAAGTACAATTTATGCATTTTTTTTCTTTTGTGACATATTTATTTCCTACCCATGAAATTTTTGCTTTTCCCAAGATCACAAAGGTTACCTGGTATGTTTTCTTTTAGATATATATTAAGGCTTTATATTTATATCTATGATATATTTTGAGTTAATTTTTAATATAGTGAAAAATGCAGTTGTATGGTTTTCTTTTGTTGTTGTCGATGCTGCTGCTGCTGTTGTTCTTATCAACATACAGATGCTCAAATGTCCTAGCACCATTTGTTGCAAATATCATCATTTCTCCATTGACTTCCCTTAGCACACTTATCAAAAACCTACTGACCATATACCTGTAGGTTTATTTCTGGATGCTATGATATTTCATTTATTTAAATGTCTATCATTACCTCAACTTTTCTTTATATTAAGTCTTGAAATAAATCATATAAGTCCTCTAACTTGCTCCTCATTTTCAGAATTGATTTGGCTTTCTAAGTCCTTTACTTTCCTATGTAAATTTTAGAATTCATTTGTCAATTTTTACAAAAATTCATAATGAGATTTCATTGGTGATTGTGTGGAAATATTTAGATAAATATGAAATAATTGATGTCTAAAAATATTGACCATCCAATACATGAGATTGGAGTATTTCTACATTTACTTAAATATTTTATTAATTTTATCTTATATTCAAAGTACAAATTTCGCACACATTTTGTCAGATTTATCCCTAAGTGTGTCATATTTTTGATGCTATTGTAAAATATAATTTTAACTTCAATATTCATTTATTCATTGTTAGAATATAGGAAGGCAATTGATTTTGACCAATTCTTGGTTTCTGTAAACTAAGGAAATTAAGTGATAACCATGCAACATATATTTTGCTATATACATTAAGGACGGACAAATGAAAAATCAGTGTAATGTGTCCCTTTTTACTTGAGACATCAAGCAAATGGAGATTCCAAAAGGCAATAGAAATAAGATTAAATATGCTGGAGAGGAGAATGCGCATTACTCTGCTGCAACACACATTATGTACTGGCATGCAACCTGAATTTAAATGGTCATTGAAGATTTGCTGGAGAAACCATTCTATGATTGAATTCATAGAGTTTGAAGCCCATGTGAATTAGAGCTAGAGAAGCCAAAAAAGAAATTATATTCAGGCATAGAGTAGGGTATGTATAAAAGACAAAAGATGTGAGAAATCATATGGAAAGTAACATTTTCAGTACACTTGAAGAAAGCTGGAAATATATGCCTGCACTAGATTTCTGAGAGATTTTATTCTTTGCTACTGAACTTGGATTTATAGTTTTTCACATTTCATCAGAGTACTATGAGGTCTACATAATAGAAACACAGCTAGTGTAACTGTAAAATGAGAATTTGGGAGACTGTAAATTTGAATAACAAAATTTATGGGGTTTAGAGTCAGACTAGGCAAAGTAAAAGTATGGGGTGGGAAAAAAAATGAAAGCCTAAGGTCCAGGAAAAATAGCCACAGAAAAATTCAGTGTTTGCAGGGTACAGCCTCCTCTTGTTTGAGTTAGACCTCCATGTGAAAGATGCCAAGTCAGACCACGAAAGCCCCTCCCTCCTGTAAAGAGGCAATTCAGCTCCAAACACAAGTTACTTTCAAGCCTTAAACTAACCTTCTCATGTTTCACAAGTATGTGCTACACTGATTTTGGAGTCAGGGACCCCTGGGCTCACAGCGCCATCTAGCATCAACAGAAATGAGACGCTAACTGCAAACTAAATAAAAAGTTAAAAAAAAAAAAATAGGTGTGGGGGAAGAGGAGGGGGGGTGACCCAGGAGCCAGAGATGCCTGTGTTCATTTGAGCAGGATTTTTAAATATTTATTTTAAAATTAAAACATAATGAATAATTCCTGTGGTGAAAAATTATGTGATTTCATGATTATTCTCCATAAAGATACAGAGAAGCCTAGCCATATCCACTTTACATTTTGCAACAAGTAACATAAAGGTTAAAAGACTGATGTGAATGCTATTAGATTGATTTCAATTACAAACATGGATTAAAGGAGTGGATTATAGTTCATATTTGATAGAAAACTAATTCAGTTGACTTCGCACTGTATCACATTCATCCTTGGAAATGTAGATGTATGTTTACAAACATCATTTTCCTCTTTAGTCACACTGTTGTTAACGAGCATGATTTCTTAGGCTAAGTCGTTGATACGTTATTATTCTTTAAACCATTTTTCCAATCCGATAGGTCTGGCGTGTTTGTTTGCGGCTCCCCGCTGGAGCGTTCCACTCTGCGACCCCAGGGGTCCGACTCTTACAGCACAGACAGCCATCAGCGCCTCCAGCCAGGACTTCGGCGGGCAGGAAATGCGCCATTGTAGTCGCGGCCGACTGGCTCGCAGTGCGCTGTGGGAAGGTCACGTGCTTTTCCGGCGGCTGCAAAGGCTGATCTTGTAAGCTCCGCGGAGCGTGGGAGGGGCGTTATCAGGTGCGGCACTCCTTTCCGTCCGGTTGTCCGGTTTCCGTTTCCGTGCTCTGCGCTGTGTACGTTCCTACTTCAGTCGCCTTCCGTGAATTTCTTGTCATTTGTACTGTAAAGACTTTAACAAATCATTTAAGTGTCCTCCGTAGGGGAAAAAAAAATTCTCCCAGACTTATCATGGTTTTGTTTCTTGATCTAACTCGATATTAGCCTCGGGTTATTTGTCCCCGCCCCTGCGAAAAGTACAAACTGTGATGTCTCCACAACACTCTCTTCCTTTTAGTATATTTATATAAGCATTACCAAAAGCCATAATTTTATATCCTTTCTTTACATTTCATTATTTGCATCTATCTGCAAAGTCTAAATATTTTTTAATAATACCGATCTTGAGTGTTTTTTAATGGTATACCATTTTTATCATTTATATATTTTCCTTAAGATTCTATACTAAGTCTCTAATGTTTTTTCTTACTATACTAATAAAATATCTTTAATATAAGAAGACTTTAGGGGCTTCAAAGTTAAACTTTCCCAAAGTTTATTCACATTACAAAATTCTTTTTAAGATTTTTTTAAAAAAGCTTGTTCAAAATTGAAGAAAGTTTTACGACTTTTAAAACACCTACTGAATCTTGGTTTTCTATATATCATGACTTATTTTACTCCATTGCCCTAGCTGTCATCCTAGAACTGATATTCAATCTCAAAACTGTTCTGATACTGCCTCTGTTTCCTCTATGCTCTCCTATGCATGCTACCCCTTTGCTGTATTCAGGTTCCTTTTTCCCTTCCTTCCTTCCTTTCTTCCTTTCTTCCTTTCTTTATTACTTCCTTCCTTCCTCTTTCCCTCTCTCCCTTTCTTTCATTCTTTCTTTCTTTTTCATAGAAAATATTCTCCAAACTCTGTAATTTAGAGGTCAACAATATTTTTTTCTCTAAAGGGCCAGATAATAAGTATTTTAAGCTTGTAAGGTCCGTTATGCTCTCTGTGACAGTTATTTATCTCTGAAGTATAACCCGAAAGCAACAATAGACCATATATAAATGAATAGACATGACTCTATTCCAGCAAAGGTTTATTTACAAGTGTGTGAACTGACGAAGGAAGGTGGTTTCTGACTGTAGCTTAATCAGCACCTTGCTCATGGTAAACAACATTGTAGTTTATACAATCTCAAAAGTCGTGTTTTATTTTTGTTGTAAATTATTTTGATTTTACCTGTATTTTTTTGCATTAGGTTGAGATATTTAAGCAATGTTAGAGAAGGTAAGGGAAAGGGAAGGAATCCCAACATAAAGGCACTATGGTCTGCTATAATTTATTAGTTGATTATATTATTGTTCTATAATCTTGTATACTTATTTTGCTATATTGACTACCCTATTGCTTTTTTTTGAAAGGGGAATATAAGCTGATTATAATATTAGAGAAAAATATTCGCTGAAACTTATTAAAAGTGATGTTAGACTTTATTTGGAACCATTGTGACAGGTATAGGGATCACTGCAATGGAATTTTATAGTAGGAGAAAGAAGTTAGTCTCAACTATTGAATATAGGATAGGCAAGTGGGAATTTACAGCCAAAAACTAGGGTGGAAGTCAGATGAAATTCAGAGTTCTGGCTCAATCAACCTAACAGGATCTTTGCTGAAGAAAGGCCAGGCTCAACAGATACCAACTGGGGGATGGTGAAGGATAAGGAAACTGATTAAGGATGTTTAAGATGTTCAGATATTTAGGGTGGAAATTTCTGGTTAAAGTGACTTAGGGCAGTACTTGCTAAAACTAGCTTTTATAAGGAAGTGCATAGATGGGACCAGGAGAAGATTCAGGAGCCTGACTGAAGTTTGGCCAAGCAAAGAATCCTTGTCAGTAACAAACTAGAAACAAAATGGAAAAAGAAAACTGTATTTTTTTTTTATTTTTACAATTAAGGAATTTCCACCTTATACCACTGAGCCAGAAACTAATCATTGCAGTACATTGCTATCATTAATACTTTGGTGCCTTTTTAAACTTATAAAATACATATATGAGGGTAATACTGATTTAGGCAAATACTTATTGAAAAGTTATTTGGTGCCATGTGTTTTTTTCTGAATTAAAACTCAGAAAATGTACATGGAATTTGTTCTATGAATTTAACCATTATATAGATGAGAAAACAACGGTAAAATGCACTCACAATATTAAAACAGCAATTATTGTTGTAGTAACAACCCAAAAATATTATTTTGTATGCTGAGACCATATTATTCATTCCTGTAAATCACACTATCACATGTATCTGTTGACTTGTAGCCTGAAGGGTTAATTCTTCCTCAACCATGTTTTTAAATAGACAAGAGGAATAGTAAATAGTAAATAGTAAGAGGAATGCCAGTTTAATTGTGTATAACTGCTTTCATGCTGCAATGGCAAAGTTCAGTAGTTTTGAGAGAAACAGTTTGGCAAAATTCAGTAGTTTTGAGAGAAACAATATGGCTCATAAAGCTAAAATATTCACTATCTTGTCTTTACCCCACCCAGACTTCAGTTTAGAGCCTGGGCAGTTCAGCCTTTGGTATGTTAATTAGGAAGAAATCCACACTAAGGAAGTTAGAGGAGAATGGTGAGCCTGTGAATTCTTGTAATACTTCAAAGTATCCCTTTCCCAAGCTCTTTCTCTCTAGGAACTCCCAGTACTTTCTGCTTTCATTGATCCTTTTCAGTCCTCAAGCCATGAATTTGACCATGTCTGGGATGAAGTGGTCAGAAGACAGAGAAAGAAAACATAAAAATAATATGTGTTGGCTTTTTAACTACAACATCTAATAGAGAGGAAAGTTCCCTTACTCTTATTTTTTTGTTCCTGTGAGCTCCCTTAGCTGCCACTATCACCATGACAACAGAGTGGCCTCAGGGCTTGGGAAGGAGAGATTGGAGAAAAGAAAAGGGGGGAGGGAAGGCAAATTCTGCTCTTTCTTAGCCTGAGGAGTTTCCTTTGCAATTCTCAAATTAGAATTAGAGGGCTTCTGGAGCATTCTATCTGCACCACAGTGCTCATTTCTGGGTTTCTGGCTGTGTTAAGTATAGGCTAGGAGATATATGTGTATCTCAGGCAAGGAGATATGCAATTGGAAAAAAAAAAAAGAAAAGAGAAAGAAAGTAAAAGAAAGAAAGGAAGGAAGGAAGGAAGGAAGGAAGAGAAGAAAAGAAAAAAGGAAAGAAAGAAAAGGAAAGAAAAGAAAGAAAAAAAGAAAGAAAGAGAAAGAAAATACCACCAATTCAGTAGTACTTCACAATCCATTTTTTTTCCTTGATTTCAAATTAATGTTTATGTTCACTGTTTAAATACCTGTTCAATATATTTTATTCAACATTTATAGTTACATTCAGTGGAAGAGACGGGGTGGAGTGTGCTTGCTCCATCTTACTTGGAAAAGGAACCTTGAATGCAGCTTTTTCCATCTTTTTAATTTTGGCCAAAAAAATCTGTAATTTATGTTCACAAATTCATTTTTATCCTCATAAAATATCATGTGAAACCCAACTTCTTCATTTTAGTATCTATGCCTTTCAATTCTGTTTTGATATATTTGTATTCTTAGTAAATTTTCAAATACTTATCAATTATAATTATATTGAGAATCACTTTTTTGTTATATGAGTGAGAATGCTAGTTTTAGTATGAAATACAGTTTTTAGTAAATGTTTCCTGTGTTAATATTTTTAAAATTTTTCACAGCAACATCTAGAGGATATCAAGATGAGTAGGGAATTTTGCCCTGAGTCTCACATTCTATTTTAAATTTCCATGAATTTTAATGATATGATATTGTTTATTCTAATTTTAAAATGTGTTGTTTGATCCACCATACTTTTGAAATAAATATGATAGATGTTTACATACCAGCTACGAAATGGACCCTTTACACTTTATCGTTTTTTTTAATGTTTATTTATTTTTGAGAGAGAGAGAGAGAGAGTGACAGCATTAGCACTGGAGGGGCAGAAAGGGAGAGGAAGACAGAAAGTCCGAAGCAGGCTCCAGGCTCTGAGCTGTAAGCACAGAGCCTGACACAGGGCTTGAACCCACAAACCATGAGATCCTGACCTGAGCCAAAGTTGGACACTTAACCAACTGAGCCACCCAGGCATCCCTGGACCCTTTACGCTTTAAAGTCAGCTTTCATGGGGCTAAATTTAAAATTCAGAACTTGGGGCACCTGGCTGGCTCAGTCAGTAGAACATGTGACACTTGTTCTCAGGGCGGTGATTTGAGGCCACATTGGGGTAGAGTTTACTTAAAAAAAATAAAAAGAATAAAATTCAGAACTTCTTGAACATATATTTCTGCCAGAATAGGTTATGTCTACCCTATTCAGCCAATTTCCAAATAATTCTCATTGTACACCTTTATATATGCTACTGGGCCTTTATTTCTCTCCTTTCCTCCCAAATTGACAGTAATAATTATGTGTTCTAATCTTCAATGTGCCTTTAGAGTTGTCTCTACTTGCAATATTCTCCAGAAACCACAGAGACTGGTAGGGATATCTCTCTGTTCTTCCTCTGCCTCACTCCAGGTAGGTCAGTATCTCCCAAAAAGGAGCTCCTCCAAGTGTTGGGGTCCTGGTAACTGAATTTGAAATTTTATGTTCTTCTGGGTAATGAAAGCTTAAATGTTAAATATATAAGTTTATTTGTTTTTTCCAGAACGATTATTTCCAACTTTTGCTTTTGTCAAAAAAGTATTTTTTGCAGCCACATTAGATTGAGATCTTAACTAAATATTATGTTTTAATTAAGCTCTATACCCAGTGTAGGGCTTGAACTCGTGACCCTGAGATCAAGAGTTTCAAGCTTTAACGACTGAGTCTGGCATGCACCCCAAGTAAATATTATTTTGAAGGTAAACATACTACATTAAATTTGAGTAAAAATGAGAGAAATTATTAGCTAAAGTTTGTGTGGTTGTCTACTCTTAATATTTTGCCAAGCATGTATTTTTTAATAATTCAAATTTTTCCAGTTTTATTGATAAATAATTGGCATATAACATGATATAAGTTTAAGGTGTACAACATGTTGATTTGATACACTTAAATATTTCAAAATGATTACTATCATAACATTAGCTAATACCTCATTTCAGAACAAAAGATCTACTCACTTAGCAACTCACAAGTAGAACCATTCTACTCCCTGTTTCTGTGAATTCAGCTTTTTAGAATCCATATACAAAGGATATCATACAGTATTTTTCCTTCTCTGTCTAACTTATTTCACTTAGCCTAATGCCCTCAAGTTTTATCCAACTTGTTGCAAATGGCAAAATATCCTTCTTCTTGTTGCTGGATAATATTCCATTGTATAGATATATGCCATGTTTGCTTTGCTCATTCATACATAGACAGATGTACGCTATACAGCTGTAATAAAAGTTTTTATAGTATTTCATTGTATTGGTGGGCTACAATGATTTTCCAGTTTACCAATTTTCCTTGATATTTCAATATTTGGGAAATTTTATTTGTTATTCTTATCATTGTTTGATACAAGAAACAATGTTGAAACAAACATACTTAAAATAAACATGTATGCTAATGTGTATACATTTTTGTAACAGATTCTTAGGGCCAGAGAGTGTTCATTTAAAATATTGCTGGATATCACCAAATTGCTTTAAAAATCTTCTCATGTTATAAGATGGCATGATTTTTTAACTCATTTTTCCATATGTACTCAGAAACATTTTGATATTTGTAAGATATCACCCTATTTATAACTTTTGGATAATTTAACTATTTTGACCATTTCATTACTCTGTTTTTCTTACCTAAATCTTTCTTAGGTAAGAATTAGGTGAATTATTAGTCCCCACCTAAACCACAGGAGAACAAGTAACCAAGGAGAGAACAGAGGAACAGAGGCTGAGCACAGAAGACAATGTTGGGAAAGGATCTTGATGCTGCTTCTTGTGGATTTTTGTTTTTAGAATGTTGCACAGGTGTTATACAGTCATATTTTAAGTATCAAGGTATGAAATAATACATTATTACAGTTACATACAGAAGCAATTAGTTATTTTTCATGTGCATGGCAAAATCGTAGGGCATGCAAGTCAGGTTTAAGAATATCCTCATGAACCCAGCATCCATTTGATTTCCACTTCTACATTCTTAATGGTAGCTTTCTACTGCTTCATTCAATCCTCCAGTATGCTTTGAGGAAGGACATCAGGATTCTGCTCAAATGCCCAGACAGAAGGCAATCACATGGGGTACTTATCCAGGTAAGAATTGTCCCTGCTGCATTTTCATTGCTGCCAATTGAATTGTGGGTTCTATGTATGGATTTACCATTTTCTTTAGGAGAGACATACTTGATGTTTAGTCAAAGCCATGACACACATTACCTGTGCCCTGACACGGTTTATGAAAACAGCTTTGAACAGGGGTGGATATCTGCAGTGAACTCAGTGAATACTAGCAATGATTTTATTTATTTCTCACATGCATTGCTTGTTTACATCTTCAAAAAATCTCAATGGCATGTTTATTTTACACATGTTAGAGAACAATAAATAAACTGAGACAAAATGCGGCCACATCTCTTGCTTGGAACCCTGCCCTAAGTAGCAGGACTGAGATAGGAAGTAGCACAATAAAAAATTCTTAATTTTTTAAAAATTTTTTTAACGTTTATTTATTTTTTTGAGAGATATAGAGACAGAGTATGAGCAGGGAAAGGACAGAGAGAGAGGGAGACACAGAATCTGAAGCAGGCTCCGGGCTCCGAGCGGTCAGCACAGAGCCCGATGCAGGGCTCAAACTCATGAACCATGAGATCATGACCTGAGCTGAAGTCGGCCACTTAACCGACTGAGCCACCCAGGTGCCCCCAAAATTCTTAATTTTAAGCATTAAATATCATTGTCATCACAAATCGCTTGACATAGTTACTAATTCCTTTAGAAGTCCTTTATCTGTCTTGCTTTCTCCTTTTTCCCTGTTTATTCTTCCCATCCTACATTGATGCATTACATGAACACAACTGAGGTCTTATGTTGATTCTAACTTTGGCTCAGGCCCTAAGTGTCAGTCGACATATTATAATACATCCTGTCTGGGCTGGCATTAAACCATCAGCAAACATGTCCTTTGGTAGATCTAAAATTAGAAGAGAATGTCCCATATGGTAATTACTGGAAGGCCAAACTCCTCTAAGAAAAAAGAAATATGGTGTCTGGGCTTTTCAAGAACAAAGATTCAACATGTTGGTAGCTAGAACAATGTTGTCACCCTTGATCTTGAATTGAAGAAGAAAAAACTGTATCCCTATTAAAAGTCATGCTCCATTCCATTGGGAGGAGGAATGTACTAGGTAGGTGAAAATAGACCACAGAACTCTAGGTTTATCCTTAGGTCCATCAGAAGAGGACAAACACAACAACTTATGAAAACTCCTGCAGGTCAGCTTAGCATCCTGGTAGGTCCCAGGAACCAAGGAGGACGTGCCTGAAGCTTGGTGTCTGATCTCATTGTACTGTTAAAGGGCACGAGGGCACTCTTGCAAGCTTATATCCAAATTTTTTTTAAGGTGGTTCAAAATGAATTTTAATTTTTTGAAATATAACATTGGTTAAGTTTAAGGCATGTTAATTTGATACAAGTATTATGCAATAGAATCATTACTGTAACATCAGCTAACACTTCCATTGCATCATAATTATCATTTATTTTATGTAACAAGAACATTTAAGATCTAGTTTCTTAGCAACTATTTTATATATATATATATATATATATATATATATATATACTGAGTATTATAAGTATGTAATGTAATATAGCAACTACTATATATATATGATATATATGTACATATATATGGTACTAAGTATTATAAGTATATATACTTATATTAAGTATATATATATATAAGTATATAAGTATACATATATATATATACTTATACTAAGTATATTATATAATGCAATATCATTACCTGTAATTATTATGTTGTACATTGTATCCTCAGAACTTACTCATCTTTCTTACTCCAAGTTTGTACCCTTTGACCAGCATCTCCTTACACCCCAGCATTTCCCCTATACTCCAGCTCACTGTTTGAGTTTGGCTTTTTTATGTTCTATGTACAAGAGATATCATGCAGTATTTGTCATTCTCTGATTTATCTCTGAATAGATGCCTTTCTTGGATACCATAAAAACAAAGATAGGACGATTTCCATAATATACACAAGTATCTGGAAAAACAGTAGACACCGAACATGTAGTATAATACAATTCAGGTAATTCTTTTTTAATCACAGACTTATCACCATTCCTGCTGAAGAATCTGAAACACTTTTAGCATCAAATATGTATATGTATGTATGCATATGTATATGTATATATAGATATGATTAGAATGTGGAACAAAATTTTGTTAAAATGTGAATAGAGTTAATGAGGTTGCTTAAACTCAATAATCTGTTAATTCAAGCTTTATGATGATCTTTGTCACCACATTTGTGGTGCAAGAACAGACTATATTTGAAGCATTACTTGAATAATTATCTATTTTGCTTCTTCATAAAAGCTAAAAAACAATTATAGGATTAAATTATTTTCTTATCTTTATATAAGTTATTTGTGTAAATTATGAAAAGTACCATTGTTATCACCAAGAATGATGTGTTCCCACTTTACTCAATCTAGTCAAAATGGGTATCTATATGTTAAACAATTTTCCTTGGGAATTAATTTTTTCAGTACTTAAAATATTTAGGAACCATTACCCTTTGCATTTGCTATTTTATTTCATAGAGCACTTTAGTGGCCATGTTCTTTTCCATTGGGTTGAATACTCAGTTGCCCAAACCATGCTAATATATTCCAAAATTTCAGGTCGAAGCTCCTTCGAATCTTTCATCTTTTAAAAATTTATTTCCTAACAATTTTTCTGGTTCATTTCTTCTGCAAACCTATATAAAAGACTTCTGTACACCAGGTTTTAGGCTTTCATTAATAGTATTTAGGTGAAGGAATAATTCAAATAAAATTATAAAAGGAGATAGATGAAAAATCTGGCAGTTCTAATACAAGTAGGAGTATGTTAGATTTTGCAAGGTTTCCCTTTGAATGCAAATGGGTGCAACTTAGAATATGTCATTCAATAACAAATCATCAATTTAAGATGTGTCTTAAGGAGAAAAATGCTCATTATATTATATCATAATGGTCATAATCTTTATTTTGTACATATTAAAAATCTCTGAAAATGATATAGATATAGTACTTATATATATTAAAAATGAAACTAACTATGTTCTCAAAAGTATCTGCACAGTCTGCATCCAATTCTTCAGAATCAGGTTTACATGTTGGGATGAACACTGGGTGTTATATGTAAACCAATTTGAAAATAAACTATTATATAAAAAAATAAATAAAAAAAAAAAAAAAAAAAAAAGAATCAGGTTTACACTCAGAGTCACCAACGTCCATAATGTTTACTGTATCATCTCTCGAAGTGTTGTTAATAGAGATTGTGATGTAACATTTCTGAATAGAAAACACCCCTTTTTTGTCCCTGAGACTTTCCTCTAAGACACTGGCACCAGTTCTGCAGAACTTCATGCTGGTGATCTAACTAGTAAGGATTTTCAGACTAAGCTTATGTGTGTATATGCAGTGACAATATTCTCCCTAAAAAGTTATATTAATTATAATAAGTTTTTTTCTCTATCCAGGATGAAAAATATAAGAAAATGTGCATGTTAAAATTGATGAAGCTGAAAACTGGTGGTTTATAAAAGGAACACTAATTACTGAGATGATTCTTGGTGAGTACTTAGTTAACTCAGATCCAGCAAGGTGAGATTCCCTACCGTAAAATAAAGGAGTTGAGCAGAAGAAATGTATATCATGGTGATTGATTAATAGAGTGGTGATTTGTGAAGAAGCAATCTCAGCCAAAAAGCAAAAGCCAAAAGCATCCTGTGGTGCTGACTACCTGATGAAGCATCTTCAGATTCAATCCTGTCTATAGTTGCAAAATTCTATAGTCTAGAAATACTAGAGGTCAAAGATGTGAGAGATAGAAATAGCCTTATTTCATTTTAAACTCCAATGAAAGGAAAACCTCCTCTGTAACTCGGTGTCCAATACACATGAGCAACCTCAAGGGGGGGATTAACATAGATGAAGTTTCCATTATTCTCTGAGATTTTGGTCCAGTGGGAATTCCCAAAATTTAACAGGAATCCAAACTGTGGGTAGAGAGCTGCACTTGGGAACTCAAATGTGAGGAATAAGACCTGAAATGGGATGCACAAGGAAGACTTCTTGGAGGAGCATGTCTGAGGAAGTGTTGAGGTATAAGGAACAGCGAGTGATGCAAAATGGGGACGGCAAAGAGAAGTAAAAGCATTGTTGTAAGGTGTCGCAGTCCCAGTAACTTGCTTATTTCAGCTTCTGTAACTCCGCCCACTTGCTGAATAGATAAGTTAGGTTGCAAAATACTCCCTCACCCCTTCTATCAAGATCTGGCCTAGGTAAGACCAATATGTAAAAAGTTGCGAACTCACTGCCTCGCGATATCTTAGGTGTCTCACTATGATTGGTCATCTTAAACCTTCTTAGGACAAAGAACTTTACATTGATAGGTTTCCCGTCAAAACTAATGTCTGTACATCACAATAAAATTGATTACCATGAAATGTTGTGAATTGTAATTGGTTAACTAAATGATGATGTACTCTGACTTGTTAAAATCCATGTAAGCCCACTGCTGCCTTTGTTCGGGGCCATTCTCTGCACTTTTCTCCTTAATATCAGGAGATCAGGTTTGGCCTGGCCATGAATAAAATCTTGCCTTGCTTCTGTTTGGTGTCGGGTGGCCTTTTTTGACAGCACCCTGTTTCAAGCATATCTTCACTACAGAAAAGGGCATATGAAGAGGCCAATGGATTCGAAGGATCTTTGGGAATAGTAATTTGTAAGAATATCAGAAGCATGAAGGGAAGAGCATTGTGGGACTATGCCAGTGGGAGAGGAATGTCAGAAAGTATTGCAGGGGCAGCCCACAGAAGGAGGCATGTGGTGTGGGGAATTTTGAACGCATGGGTCTTGTTCCTTGAGAGGTTCCTCCCTACACATGAGGTCTGTCAGGAAGACAGGAAGACAGTGAAAACAAACGAGGATGGCACCTGTCCACTGGACAGGTCCCTGGACATTAACAGGAGTTGTTCTGCACCAGAGGAGGAGCCAGGATGGAGGGGGCAGAGAGAATTTCCAGGCCAGTGGACAGCAGGGATCCTGAATGCTCCTGTTTGCTTCCCTTTCTCCATGCCTCACAATTCTCCCCCATCTGAGTGCAGTCTCTTTTCTTCTTCGTTTTGCATATGTGCATAGGGTGGATATTGAATATTAATTAGAACTTTCAAAGGGGCTGGCTCACAGGGACCTCTGGCGTCCACACATGGGAGGCCAAGAGTGGACCGAACAATGCTACAGGAAAAGCCCTTGGGCCACTGAGCACAGAAGGAATCCTATGGGAGCAACACAGTTGATGCCGGTAGGGGACGCTGAGGTACCACAGCCAGACAGTAGGGGCGCCTCTTTCAGGCCCTTTCTCACTGGAGCATATTTCCTGCTGTGTGTTCTCTTAGAAGTTCTTTGATTTTCCAACACAAACCTCGTGATTTTCTCCATTGTCTCACAGAAGAGAGCTTTCCTGCTGCATTTTCATCTGCTCCTTGCGGAGATGAAGTAGTAATAGTCAGCCAAACCCATGTGTTGGTATATTATTAATACTTCATATGTCAAGGATAAATTTCATTAACCTGAGCATAACAAATTTGGCCTACAGACTTGAACGAAAGCTGACATAGCTTCTAAACGCTCAAGCTGCATCCTGAGGATGACCCTGGACTCATTCTTCCTTTCCCACACCTCACCCTACCCCCACCCTGTCATTAAAGTGCCTATCTGAGAAAACACAGCCAAAAGCATTTTCTGTTTGTTGCAGCCAACTGCTGATAAGGGTCCCGGTTTCCCAGTCTCTCTGGGAAGGTATGAGCCTAAGTTTGATAATTGCTTTCTAAGAAACCCAGATGAGTTCCATCCACCCTCCCTCACTGTTTGTAATTTTTCACTTCCATGACTTTACTGAGACCCTGCTCAACCCCTCCCTTCTCCCTCATTCTCCTTTAAAAGGATCATTCACCTCTGAGCAAATAGAAGTTAAACTCAAATCACAATGGACTCTTTTTGCTATTGCAGTAGTATATTTCTGATTAAAATCTATCCTTGCCACTTTAACTAGTGCCCAGCTTTATCTTTGACAGTTATGGGCTCCACAACTTGGATCTGGATCAAAACCACCACTGGACCCTCCTCAGACATGACAACTGGACTTCTCAGCTGCATAGAGATCATTGTATCATCTTCAGACTTCTTGCTCTTATAATGGTAAGTCCAAGTCCTGATCTAATGCTCTGGACAAATGGCTATTGAAACATGATGAGGACTGATTTTGTTTCTTACAATTTTGAGTACATACTGGAACTAAGTTAGACAACCCCCTCCCCCAGACTTATAATGAAAGATGTCTGCTGGAATGGAAATCCCTGCTGGCTTCTTGTTTTGAGTAAGGCTCATACCCTGACTCCTGAGCTAGAACAAAGCTTTTTCTTCCTGCCTTTTTTTTTAAACTGACATATAACATTATGTTAATTTTAGGTGTACAACGAAATGATTTGATATATATTTTTATTGTGACATGATTACTATAATACATTTAGTTAACATCCATCATACAAAGATTTTTCTTGTAATGAGAACTTTTAAGATTTACTGTTTTAATGACTTTCAGATATTCAGTACAGTACTGTTAATTGTAGTCACCATGCTGTATGTTATACCCTCATGACTTATTTATTTTACCTGGAAGTTTCTACCTTTTGATTACCCTCACCCATTTCAACTATCCCCAAACCTTCACCTCTGACAACCACCAATCTATTCTATCTATGGGTTTATTTATTCATTTGTTTTAGCTATCACTTATAAATGAAATCATACAGTATTTGTCTTTCTCTGTTTGACTTATTTCACTTAGCTTCATGCCCTCAAAGCCCATACATGTTGACACAAATAGGCTGATCTCCTTTAATACTATTTCACTGTGTATATTAATGTGTGTGTATGTATGTGTGTATGTGTGTGTATTTTATCCATTTATATGTCATTAGACAATTAGGTGGTTTCAATGCCTTGGCTTTGTATATAATGCTGCAGTAAACATGGGGGTACAGATATCTTTCAACATAGTAATTTCATTACTACTTCTTGTAAATTCTCAGAAATGGAATGTGGGTTATATGACAGTGTATTTTTAATTTTTTGAGGGATCTCCTTACTGTTTTCCATAGTGGTTGTACCAAATTACATTCCCACCAACAAGTGCACATGGGTTTCTTCTCTTCCACATCCTTGGCAATACTAGTTAGTTCTTGCCTTTTCTATAATTGCTATTTGCTATTTAATTCTGGGTTTTTTGAGGTCTCTTTGTTCTCTATACTTAATCCTGCTTCTCCAGTGGGAACTTCTCAGTTGACCGAACATCCCCTGCCTTAAACTCCAAGTGACAAAAATGCCACATCACTAATTCTCTACTTCTTCTCTTAGTGCCATTAACTGACTAAAAATAATTTGGATCTTCAGTGATTTCTTTAGGAAAGTTATTATCTCCCCACACTTCCTCCTCTAAGGACTCTGTCTTTCCATTACTTCCACTCCTTCTTTTACCACCTTTTATCTTTTCTTCAGATTCTTTGCATCTTTTCATCTGTCTTTCTTCAAGTCTTGCCTCCTTCATCCCTCTCCCGCCAAATCTTTCCTTTCTGACTTCAGCTCCTCAAGCCCCTAGAGTCACTGGAGCTTTAGGGACTTTGCCCTACCAGGGGCTCTCAAAAATGCATAGACTCCAAAAAGCAACTACCTGAGGCTGAAAAGAAAAAAAAAAAAAAAACAACTAACTGGAAACTGATTGGATATTTTATCCACTCAGTTAGGCTTTAGAGACGGCCAAAGAGCTTCTCCATGTCAGCTCAGTCTCTCACCCAGAATGTATTCCATAGTCCTAAAATATAACATATCAGAGCACAAGAAACTCTGTGCTCATAAATATTGGTAAATAAATTTACCCTCATATTGAACAGATAACATTAAACACTTCCCATTTAGCATAAACACATTTCCAATAAAAATATAAAAAGGAGCAGAAAAAAGAGAACCAACTCATATCAAATTAGTGAGTTTTGTTTTACTGTGTTTATGCCTGACTCATGGCTAAAATTTTTTAATGAAAATCATAAAATTCCTATTTGCGTGTGTGTGTGTGTGTGTGTGTGTGTGTGTTTTCTCTATCTTCTGATGCTACTGATTAATTTATAAAATCCCTTAAAAGAGTTTTATCATAATTAGCTTAGAGAGAAATCAACACTTATATAAATTAAATATTTCTAAATCCAAAAATATAGGAACCAACTCAAATGTTTTACAAGTTTACATGCATCAGGTAAATCTTTGGTATATAGGACTACATTTTTTAAAGTTTTTATTTTATTTCCAGTTAGGCAACCTAAGTGTTATATTAGTTTCAGGTGTACAATAAAGTGATTTAACATTTCCATACATTAATAAGAATACTTTGATATTGTTGATTTAATAATATAGGATGTCCTCAGACTTGTAAGCATTAAATATAATGCAAGCATACATTCTATTTTCATTTACTAGTCAAATAAACTAATATTATATACACTAGTGTTTAAGATTATACAATTGATGAAATTAATTTTAATAAAATTGTATCATTATTCTGACAAACTTCATTTAAACAATAATTGCATTTTTAATTTTTTTTATTTTTTTTTAATTTTAAAGAGAGAATGCATGAGTGGGAGAGAGGGATGGAGGGAGAGAGAAAATCTTAGCAGACTTCACATTCAGTGCAAGCCCGACATGGGACTGAATCCCATGACCCTGAGATCATGACCTGAACCAAAATCAAGAGTCAAATGCTCAACCAACTGAGCCATTCAGACACCCCAACAATAATTATGTTTTTTAATATGTCTGCCTAAAAATATTTCCAAAATATTTTTGGTAACTTGCAAAATTAATAATTAGATATTCGTTGAATATCTAAATAAATACCAAATAATTTAACATGCTGGAACTTCTATTATTAAGTATAAGTTTAGGTTTATATACCATTAGCTTCCCATTTTTATATGGTACAAAGAAGCTAAATATATTAGGATTTGTTAATAAACATGTTCTTGCTAATTTAAAGAATTTTAATACAAAGCATATACCTCTAGAGACTGTGAGATGGCACATTCATAAAATTTGTTAATGTATTACAGAGTATTGGTATATGATAATTTACAATTGTTTACTTTGTAGTTTTTTCTATAAAATAAAGGATGCTAATTATTATTTATAATCAATACATTAAAATAAAACTACTATAAATAGTGAAGGAAAAACTTCATTCATTACACAGAGTGTGAAAGGCAACTTGAATGTGTTTTTACATGAAAAATGTTCAAGGGATATAAGGCATGTATTTTTTGTTTGTTTAGGAAAAAATAGGAGCAATTTTGTCCTCATATAAAATGTGAAAAAGAGAAAAAAAAATAGGATAGAACCTGAGTGGATACAGAAGATTGCAGATTTACGGGAGAAGAATTTTGTGCTGCAAGGTCAAAGTTGGCTAAGATTAACTGGATATATGTATAAGATTCATTTTATTTATTTTTCAAGTTATTTATTTGTTTGTTTGTTTGTTTTAGAGAAAGAGAAAGGAGAGGGGCAGAGGAAGAAAGAGTAGGCTCAGCTTAGACCCCAATGCAGGGCTCAGTCCCATGACTCTGGGATCATGACCTGAGCCAAAAATCAAGAGTTGGGTGTCAATCAACTGAGCCACCCAGGAGTCCCTCAAGCTTTTTATTTAAATTCCCATTAATATACAGTGTAGTAGTAGTTTCAGATGTAGGATCTAGTGATTTAATAATTCCATACATCAGCCATTGCTCATCACAAGTGTCCCTCTTAATCCCCATCACCTATTTCAGTGATTTCCCCACCTACCTCCCCTCCAGTAACTCTTAGTGTGTTCTGTATAGTTAAGAATCTCTTTCCTGGTTTGCCTCTCCTTTTCCTCCTCTACGTTTTTCTGTTCTATTTCTTGAATTGCATGTGTGAGTGAAATCATATGGCATTTATCTTTCTCTGACTAACTCATTTCACTTAGCATAAGCCTCTCCAGCTTCATCCACATCATTGTCAATGGCAGAATCCCATTCTTTTTAATGGCTGAATAGTAATCCAGTGTATGTGTGTGTGCACGCATGCGCACATGCACACACACCGTAACATCTTTATTCATTCATCAGTCCATGGACATTTGGGCTCTCCCATTATTGGCTATTGTTTTTTTTTTTTTTTTAGATAGTCTCAGATAAGCTTTATTTTTTTGTTTGTTTGTTTGTTTTTTAATTTTATAATAGTTTATTTTCAAATTGGTTTACATATAACACCCAGTGTTCATCCCAACATGTGCCCGTTTTAATGCCCATCACCCCCTCTCCCCCCTCCCTCATCCCCCTCACCCTCAGTTTGTTCTTAGTCTTCGAGAGTCTCTTATGTTTTATCTCCCTCCCTCTCTGTGTCTTTTTCTCCTTTCCCCTCTTCCCCTCCCCCTGGTTTTTGCTTAGTCTCACAAAGTCCACCTATTCGTGGAAACATATGGTATCTGTCTTTTTCTGACTTATTTCACTTAACATAATACCCTCCAGTTCCATCCATGTTGCTACACATGGCCAGATTTCATTTTTTCTCATTGCCACGTAGTAGTCCATTGTATATAAGTACCATAACTTCTTTATCCATTCGTCAGTTGATGGGCACTTGGTCTCTTTCCATGATTTGGCTATTGTCGAAATTGCTGCTATGAACATTGGGGTACACGTGCTCCTATGCATCAGCATTCCTGTGTCTCTTGGGTAGATTCCTAGCAGTGCTATTGCTGGATCATAGGGTAGCTCTATTTTCATTTTTTTGAGGAACCTCCACACCGTTTTCCAGAGTGGTTGCACCGGTTTGCATTCCCACCAACAGTGTAGAAGGGTGCCTACTTCTCCACGTCCTCGCCAGCATCTATAGTTTCCTGATTTGTTCATTTTAGCCACTCTGACTGGTGTGAGGTGGTATCTCAGTGTGGTTTTGATTTGTATTTCCCTGATGATGAGAGACATTGAGCATCGTTTCATGTGTCTGTTGGCCATCTGAATGTCCTCTTTGGAGCAGTGTCTATTCATATCTTCTGCCCATTTCTTCACTGGGTTGTTTGTTTTTCGGGTGTGGAGTTTGGTAAGTTCTTTATAAATTTTAGATATTAGTCCTTTATCCGATATGTCATTTGCGATGATCTTTTCCCATTCCGTTGGTTGCCTATTCGTTTTGTTGGTTGTTTCATTTGCTGTGCAGAAGCTTTCAGACACATAGACCAATGGAATAGAATAGAAAACTCAGAAATGGACCCGCAAGTATATGGCCAACTAATCTTTGACAAAGCGGGAAAATGTATCAAATGGAAAAAAGACAGCCTCTTTAACAAATGGTGCTGGGAGAATTGGACAGCAACATGCAAAAGAATGAAACTAGACCACTTTCTTAACACCACTCACAAAAATAAATTCTAAATGGATAAAAGATCTGAATGTGAGACAGGAAACCGTCAAAATCCTAGAGGAGAAAGCAGGAAAAAGCCTCTTTGACCTAAGACGCACCAATATCTTACTCGACACGTCTCCAAAGGCAAGGGAATTAAAAGCAAAGATGAACTATTGGGACCTCATCAAGATAAAGAGACTCATTTTAAACCTAAAGACAACCTGCAGATTGAAAGTGAGGGGATGGAGAATGGATGTTGAAAGAAACCCAGAGTAGCCATACTTATAGAGGACAAACTAGATTTTAAACCAAAGATGATAACAAGAGATGAATAAAGCCATTATATCTTAATTAAGGTGTCTCTCACCTAGAAGTCTAACAATCGTAAATATTTATATCCCCAGCTTGTAAACACCCAAATATACTAATCGATTAATTAATAAGATGAAGAAATTAATTGATAATAATAATAATAATAATAATAATAATAATAATAATAATAATACCATAATAGTAGGGGACTTTAACACTCCACTTAAAGGAATCGACAGATCATCTAGGCAGAAAATCAACAAGGAAATAATGGCTTTAACTGTCACACTGTACCAGATGGATTTAACAGATATATTCAGAACATTCCATACTAAATACAAACTCTTCTCCAGCACACATGGAACATTCTCCAGAATAGATCACATACTGGGTCACAAATCAGAAGTACAAAAAATCAAGATCATACCATGCGTATTTTCAGATGACACTATGAAACTTTAATTCTTAATTTTTTAATGTTTTGTTTATTTTTGAGCCAGAGACAGAGCATGAGCAGGGGAGGGGCAGAGAGAGAGGGAGACACAGAATCCTTAACAGGCTTCAGGCTCTGAGCTGTCTTCACAGAGCCCAACGTGGCACTCAAACACATGAACCACGAGATCATGACTTGAGCTGAAGTTGGACACTTAACCAAGTGAGCCACCCAGGTCACCTAACACTATGAAGCTTGAAATCAACTACAAGAATGAAATTAGAAAGACAACCAATACTTGGAGGTTAAAGAACATCCTACTAAAGAATTAATGGGTTAATCAGGAAATTAAAAATTACATGGGAGCCAATGAAAATGAAAACATGACATTCAAAAATCTTTGGGATGCAGAATAGGCCGTTATAAGAAGAAAGTATATCACAATCCAGTCCTTCCTAAATCCTTCCTACAGAAGGAAAAAAATGTCTCCAACATTTGAGATTTCTCTTGCTTCTTGAGGTAGCCCTATGTTCCCACATTCTTTCCTCTTAAGACCAGTATTGCTGGATCCCAAAGTTTTGGACTGTCGTGTCTTCATTTTTGTTTTTTCCGTGTATTTTTGTACTTCTTCTTTAACTTCTTGGTTGACCCATTGATTCTTTAGTAGCATATTGTTTAATTTCCATATGTTTGTGGTCTTTCCAAAGTTTTTCTTGTGGTTGACCTCAAGTTTAATAGTGTTGTGGTCACAAAATATGCATTGTATGATCTCATTTTTTTTTGGTACTCATTGAGGCCTGCTTTATGACCTATTTTGTGATCTGTTCTGGAGAATGTCCCATGTGCTGTTGAAAGTAATGTGTATTCTTCTGATTTAGGATGAAATATATCTTTTGAGTTATCTGATCCAGTGTGTCATTCAAAACCATTGTCTTTTTGCTGATTTTCTGCTCAGATGAACTATCCATTTCTGTAAATGGGGTGTTAAATCCCCTAATATTATTATATTATAATTTATGAGTTTCTTTATGTTTTTGATTAATTCTTTTATATATTTGTGCATTTCAAGTTGGGGGGATAAATATTTACATTTGTTAGACATTCTTGTTGGGTAATTCCCTTTATTATGATATAGTGTCCTTCTTCATTTCTTGTTACAGTATTTGGTGTAAAATCTAGTTTGTCTGACATAAGTATTGCTACTCTGGCTTCATTTTGGCAGCCACTTTCATCATATATGTTTTTCCATCACCTCACTTTTAATATGCAGGTGTCTCTAGCTCTAAAACGACTCTCTTTTAGGCATCATAGAGATGAATCTTTTTTTTTAAATCTGACACCTTATGTCTTTTTATTGGAACATTTAGTACTTTTACACTCAGAGTAATTATTAATAGATATGTATTTAGTGCTATTTTATTATTTTTGTTGTTCTTTTTTTGGAATGTTTTTTCTTCTTCTTTCTCATCTTCATTGGTTTTAGTCTTTCTTTCCTATCCAGAGAGTGTCCTTTAGTATTTCCTGCAAGGCTTGTTTAGTGGTCACAAATTCCTTTATTTTTTGTTTGTTTAGGAAACTCTTTATCTCTCTTTCTATTCTAATTTATACCCTTGATGGATAGAATATTCTTAGCTGCATGTTTTTCCCATTAAATATGTTGAATATATCGTGCCACTCTCTCTGGCTTGCCAAGATTCTGTGGAAAGGTCTGCAGCTAGTCTTATGGGTCTTCCCTTGTAAGCTGATGACTTCCTTCATCTTGCTGCCTTTAGGATTTATTCTTTATTACTGTATTTTGCAAATTTAAATACAATATGTTTTTGTGTTAGCCTGCTTTTTGTTGATTTTGATAGGAGTTCTCTGTGTCTCCTGGGTTTAGATTGTTTCCTTCCCCAGATTAGGGAAATATTCAGCTATTATTTCTTCAAATGCGCCTTCTATCCCCTTTTCTCTTCTTCTTCTGGTGCTCCTATGATACAAATATTATTACATTTGATGGAGTCACTGAATTCTGTAAGTCTACTCTCATGATCCATAATTCTTCTTTCTCTTTTGTTCAGTTTTGTTATTTTCCATTATTTTCTCTTCTATATGACTTATTTGTTCCTCTGTTTCTTCTATCCTTGTGACTACTACATCCATATAGTTTTGAATTTCAGTTATCGCATTGTTCATTTCTGGCTGATCATTTCTTTAACTCTTTCATCTCTGTGGTAGGATCTCCCTGATATCTTCTATGCTTTACTCAAGCCAAGTGAGTATCGTTATGTTTGTTGTTTAAATTCTCAGGGATATTATTTAAATCAGTTTTGATTAGATCTCTGGCTGTGGCATTTTCTTCTTCTTTCTTTAGAGGTGAATTCCTTCATCTTTGCATTTTGTTTAGGTATCTGCTTCTTCTCTTTTTTAGAAAAGCCTGTTATATTTCCTGCTCCTGAGAGTAATAGCCTTATGAAGAGGTCAGATAGTGCCCATGGCCTTGTGCTTCATAGACTGTCTGTGGTGTGTGATGTATGCACTCTACTGCTGTTTTGGCCACTCTGTGCCTCAGGTCAGTCATCTGTGGAGGCTCTCCTTGATTGCACTGTGCAGTGTTTGGACCTTGGCCAGAATGTGGTGAATTTTAACTAGGAGAGCTCTGGTCTGTTTGTTAAATGACACATCATGGTATTTCCACTAGAATTGAAACCTTGCAAAACTCTATGGTCAGTAGATGTTGTGCTTGTGGAAGTTTCTGCTGACATTCAGGAGAGTCACCAATGGATCCTTGATCAAATAGGAGTGAAGATAAATGTTTCAACAGTGCACACTCTGGGTCCTGGGAGATGGTCTGGAAGTCCAAAGATGTGTCTGACCTCCTTATCTGAGTCTCATAACATAATGGTTAAAAAAAAAAGCAGAACTGGACATTAAAGTAATAAAAGTAATAAAATATTTTATATACTATTTTTATACTTTTATACTATTAAAATATTAAAGTATTTTTATACTTTTATACTATTAATTAAAGCATTGATACTTTATGAATGTACACTTTATGGTGTATTCATCATACACCACCTGGTAGATGGTGGAATATAGGGAACTTATTCAGACAATGACAATAATCAGACATGGAGGATTAAACTTGCTAAACTGACTTAGCTAAGGATTTTACAGTGCATAGGTGGGCCTAGTGGAAGGTTTAGGAGCCTAATGTCTGGTGAAGAAAAAAATTTGTGTCATTACCAAATCAAAATAAATCAATTGATCTACAATGGAAGTTAGGAGGAATATGTATAGAATACAGAACATCACTTAGACATTCTCTTGGTATTACCATGTCCAAAGATGAAAGGCAATGTAAAACTGATAACATAATCCAAGCAGGAATAGTAAACTATGGTCCAGATGTTTCAGGAATAAAAAATTGAGTTATCCCACAGGCAAAGGACCAGGACTAGCTGAGATGCTGCTGAAGCAAAGGAAATACAGAATTTGTAATAGAGGACAATACTTCTAAATCCAGCTGTGACCGTGTAACCAGTTACAGAAATGAGGACAGTAATTTTCATAGGTATTTCTCCTTATTTTCTTATGAATATGTGTGTGCACACATGTGAATGTGTGTGTGTGTTGTTTTCTATCCTTTTTATGTCCATATAGTGTAGCATGTATTTATTTACTTTATATTGTGGTTATAAGTGTTATTAGTTTTACATCATTATGTGTGTTATGAATGTCAAGAAGAAGTGTAGACATTACTCAAGAATGGTTCCTTACCTTCCTGGGAAAGGATTAGTATGCTTTTGTCTGTACACAGGATACCGCTCATGTAGAATTATGACCTCTTATTTTCTTTATTTGAAGATTAAGTATGGTTGAAATGATTGTATATAGGGCATGTTGAAAGGGATTGGCTTTGGTTTATTAGCTTTATGTGTCAGATTGATAGGACTAAAAGAAAGATATGTCTGTGAACTCTTTCTGGAAGGAATTATTATTTTATTTATTAGACTGAGTAAAGATCCACCCTTACTAATGTGGGCAGAGATCATTCAGTTCAAAGAGAAGCTTCAAAACATTGAAAGATTTGTAGATTCTTTCTCCTCTCCTAGAACTAGGGCAATCATATTTTCCTGCCCAGGATACCTTTACTCTTGGTTCTTGGAATTTATATTCTGGGATGTACATCAGCAGTCCTATGGTTTTGAGACCTCTGACTGGGGACTATGAGTTATACAATCTAATCCCTTTCTTCTCAAGCCTTTGTATATAGACTGACTTATACCACTGGCATTCCCAGTGATACAGGTTGACTAGGTACAAGGACCCAGAGGTAATCCTGCAGGACCAGTCAAGAGGATTCTTGGCTTCATGTAGGACTGAAATCAAATTAGCCAAGAGGAAATGAGAACATAGTTTATTGAAGATATAGCAGATACAGAGTCTCTGGGAGACTTGGAAAGGAAAGGAGAGAGAGTGTCATCTTTGCTTGGAGTCTGGATTTTTTATTGAGGATTGAAATCTGGTTTACAGGCCTCCTCAGGCATCTAGGAATTTGTTAAAACAAAGATGAATGTTTAGGTGTCCTCCATAAGTCACTGATACCCAGAAGCCAGAGGTCTTAGTAAGTCAGTGTTCTGTAAAACACACAAGATGGCCCCCTCCCAGTCACTTCTTAGATATTATCTATCATGCAAGAAGACTCCAAAGAAATAATTAACTTCTTGACCTTTATAAGGAGGACATGTATTATCTGTATGATAATTCATGGGTAGAATTGAAGTGCAGGTCCTAGCAATAATAAAAGCAGAAGGAGCAAAAAGCTGTCCTTCATGAGGGCCCTTGAGTTTCTCTATCTCACTGGTTCTCCAGCTTGCAAACGGAAGATTGTGGGACTTTTTGGCCTCTATTTACTGCCTGATATAATTCCTGTAATAAATATCCTCATACCTCCACATCTATGTATTAATTGTCATCTATCTATATATCTGTTTGTCTGTCTTTCTATTTTCTATCCATCTCCATCATCTCTTCTATTGGTTTTCTTTTTCTTGAGGTCACTCAGTAACACAGAGTTTGGTAATGAAAGTGGTTCTGGAAAAATAAAATTGTAAGCATGAGATTTCTGAGTTGGTTCTGTGCTTTCTGGAATTGGATGTATAATCTGGTTCAATACAAGGATGTTAATGATTCTATTTCCATTAGTAAACATGGGACTCATAGACAATAGTGAGAGTGATTTATAGAGATAAGCAAAATAGCTGCATTCAATTCACCTAATCAACCACTAATAGAAGTAACTAAGTGACTCTATGTATTGTCTTTTTAAAAATATTTTATTTAAATTACAGTTAGTTAATACACAGTATAATATTAGTTTCAGGTTTACAATACAGTGGTTCAACGCTTGCATACAACCCCTGGTGCATTTTGAACTTTTTTTTTTCAAAGTAAGGAATGTAAGGATGTTGTTAGGTTTTTTCCTAACATCTCTCAACAAAATGGTGAAAGAGAAAGATATGCTCAGGTATTTTAATTCTTAGCTCAGTAGGTGCATCAATGACTTAATAGTATTTAGGTGTGCCCTAAGGAAGAGCTTTATTTCCTGGAAGGGCTGAAATATTTGAAAATTAAACTGTGATTGGCTGAATCTCAATGCAAGTTGAACTTCCAAGCTGGAAAATTGTCCAATATTAAAGGGAGAACATTGATAGCAAGAGTGTGAAATTCTATAATTGCAATGGGATATGTAGGAAAACCCTGATGAAAATGAGGGTCCCCCTCAGGGCCCCAAAATTCTAATGAATCTTCTTTTCCAGTGGAAGTCTTATGCCCACTATCAATAAAAGCATCCTCCTTGCCCCAGATAAAAGTAGTCTCCTTAACCAGTGGCAATAGCATTACTAGGCCTATGATAGCAGCGTCTTTATCCACAGTGATATCAGACTTTCAACCTCCATGTATTGGGATAAACCCTGCATTTCCTCAGGAAAAATTTATGGCTTCCACTGAGGCAGGTGTTACCTATGGTGAGACTTAAGTTCCAGCAGGTCCCTAAAGTTGTGGTACAAGTATGACCCATGAGGAGGTACACTACACTCCAGAAGAACCATTTGAGTTTTCCAATTTATACAAGCAGAAATGTGAGTAATATATGTTGGAAATTTTACTAAGAGTGAGGTATATTATTGGAAGAAACATACAATGGCAGGCTCACTTTATTCATATGGGTTTTTAAGCAGAGATTATACATTTAATGTTGCAGTGCAGGGAGTTAGAAAGTGTTCTTCAGTTTTGTTGGGTCACTGATGAAACATGGATCGAAAGATGGTGCAGCAATCTTTTCAAAAGTAAATACCCAATCTCTCTTGGTTTAAAATAAAGGATTCAAAAGCTCAGGGAGATTGGAATGTTAAAGTGGGTATGTCATGTTAGAACTACACAACCACACTGGGGGGTCTAGAAAACATACCTTTCACTATGCTTTAAAATATAATTTGCGAACGCAACTCCAGCATCTTTGTGGATCTCCGTGTTTCCTCTTCTCTGTAGGCCAGAACTTACAGTGGGAACTACAGCCACTCAATTGGAAAGTATAGATGCCACAGTAGTAATTGGATTCCACTTATTTGAAAGGCAAGGTAGGTGTGCTTACTGCAGTGGACATCAGAGTTAATGTAGCAATCCAAATAGTCTGACACATATGGTCTTGTGGGGATGGCTACTTAATTATGGTGCTCATAGAAATTAAAAAAGATGGGAAGCCTACAAAATTTCTTCTTGATTTGATTAAGAATAAAAGTTCTACATCAAGTGACAAAATCATAAAAATGAATTTCAGTCCACCCATCGCTTCCGAACTTAAAACAGTTTTCATACCCAAAAGTCCTTGAATAAACAGGAAACCAGGTCCCATTAAGGAAAGATGCAAGCACGAAAGCTTATGCTGTTAGTTACAGTTTCTCACAGACTTCCCTAAATTGATCTACTGCTTTTTACCAGGTAACTGTGCATTGTGAGAAAATATATATATTAGATCTTGCAGGGACTTACTGGCACTGGCTCTGAACTGACATTGTTTCCAGGAGACGCAAAATGTCACTGTAGTAATCCAGTGAGAGTGAGGGTTATAGGATTATATGTTGTTTTAGCATAAGTCTGTCTCAAAGTAGGTCTAGTAGGTAACTAACCCTATCATGAATCATCCCTTCCAGTTCATGAATGCATGATCGAATAGCATACTTAGTAGCTGGAGGAATTAACATTTATTTCTTTACCTGCAGAATGAGGCTATTATCATGGGAAAGGCCACATGAGAGCCATAATAATTACCTCTAACTAGAAAGATAGTAACATGGATGGAACTGGAGGGTATTATGTTAAGTGAAATAAGTCAGTCAGAAAAAGACAGATACCATATGTTTCCACGAATAGGTGGACTTTGTGAGACTAAGCAAAAACCAGGGGGAGGGGAAGAGGGGAAAAAAAAGACACAGAGAGGGAGGGAGATAAAACATAAGAGACTCTCAAAGACTAAGAACAAACTGAGGGTGAGGGGGATGAGGGAGATAGGAGAGGGGGTGATGGGCATTAAAACGGGCACATGTTGGGATGAACACTGGGTGTTATATGTAAACCAATTTGAAAATAAACTATTATAAATTAAAAAAAAGAAAAAAAAAAGCAATACCTAACATTTCTTTAGGGATTGCAGAGATACTTGCCAACACCAAAGATTCAAGATGCGAGGGTGGTGATTTCTACCACATCCAGATTCAATATTTCTATTTGACTTTGAGGTACACAGATTGATCTGTGTAAGAAAGAGAATGGATTATTACCATCTTTACCAAGTAGTGATCATATGGTAGCTATTGTGCCAAATGTAATTTCATTTATTGAGCAAATTCACATACCCTCTAGTACCCAGTATGCAGGTATATCTTTTTCTCTATATCTCCATAAAGCACACCAGGAACAATTTTCTTTCATTAGTCAAGGACCAAAAAAATATCTTCATGGTCATATTTTAGAGGCATATTAACTCTCCAGTCTTATCACAATTTAGTTCTTCAGGGATCTTGGTTTCCTTTTCCTTACAAAGATACCACATTGATATATTGCACTGATGACTTTATATTGATTGGACCTACTGAGCAAGCAGGAATATAAACTCCTTGATAAGACATTTGAATGTCAGCAGGTATAGAATATAGCAAATAAAATGTAAGCATGTACTAACTCAGTGATACTTTTAGGACACCTGGGGTATAGGGATTGCCCAGATCTCCCATGTAAAGTGAAGGGTAAATTTGTTTTAGATATGTGTGTGTGTATGTGTGTGTGCATGTGTGTGTGCATGCATGTGTGCATGTATTTAAATTCCAGAGTATATAACATACACTGTTGTATTAGTTTCAAGTCTACAATATAATGATACAACAATTCCATATATTCCTAAATTTTCATCAAGAGAAGTGTTCTATTTTTATTAATGTTTATTTTTGAAAGTGAGAGAGACACAGAGAGACAAAGCGTGAGCAAGTGAGGGGCAGAAAGAGAGAGAAACAGAACTTGAACCAGGCTTCAGCCTTGGAATTGTCAGCATAGAACCCAATGTGGGGCTCAAACTCACGAACTGCAAGATCATGACCTGAGCTGGAGTCAGAGGCTTACCCTACTGACAAGTGTTCTTTTAATCCCCTTCACCTATTTTACACATTCTCCCACTCACCTTCCCAACAATAACCATCTGTTTGTTATTTAGAGTTAAGAGTCTGCTTTCATTTTTTTGTTTGTTTGTTGGTTTGTTTTTTTGTTTTGTTTTGTTTTTATTTTTTCATTTTCCCCTTTTGCGTGTTTGGTTTACTACATTCCACATATGAGTAAAATCATATAGTACTTGTGTCTCAGACTGTTATGGAATCTGGTCTGGATCACCCAGCAGAAGAATCAAGCAGCACTCGGAGATCTTGGAAGGCAGGTTTATTTTACACCGGTGGGCTCAGAGGAGATCATTCTCCACAGGTCTGAGCCCAAAGCAGAAGCAGAAGCAACAATTTATAGTCTGTTTTCCCACCAAGCGGGAAACCCAGAATGGGAGTCTTTGGGCAGGGACTGGAATTCCCTTATCAGTCTTGTCAGCTATCTTATAACAGATTTTTCCTTATCATTCCCCTCTTTGATGACCCTTTAAACAGATCTAGTCTGTATTAGAGAGCATCATCGTTATTTATTATAGGCTGGTTCTTTCTCTTAATTCCCTGACTTTGGTTGTGACTACTCCTGACTGGTTTATAAAGTAACAGCATGCAGGTGCCCCTTTTCTTGGGAGTGAGGAGGTCAAGTGCCCATCTTTTCTGGAGGGCAACTCCTGCCAGGGAACTTATTTGGCTCTGTAGGGACACTAGGGAGTCAGCCACTGGTTAGCCCCACAGAAGAGCCTTATGCCTCCTATGCCAGTCCCTATCTGCATGGCTATTTCTGCCCCTATGAGTACAGGTAGTAACACTGCTTGTTTAGCCTGAAGCTTAAGGCTGAAGGTTAATCTAAGAACCAATTTTTATCCTGAGAGTTGTTTAATCTCTTTTTCTTGAAGTTTGAGGCACATACATCATTACAAACACTTCCCTAAAATGGCATTAGTAACATTACTGGCAGGCAACCCAACAGACTGAAAGAGGTTACACCACATTTAAGCTTTTAAACACCTTAGATTCTTCCACTGAAGGTTCCCTGCTCTTACAAATGGGGCCCAAATTAGAGGCAATCAATACCAACAGAACATCCTTTCCAGAAGGGGAAAGCGAGTGTGAACAGGAACCTCTCGCTGTTTCCCCAGCTCTCTGGGGCAACCTCTGCCAATCCATTGGCAAGGAGTAAGGAGTCTATCTTATCAGACCAGCAATTCCTCAAGCTTCTACTGTGTGTAGACCAGCTGGCTTCCAGGGTGCTGCTGGAGCAGGGCTGATTATATCAAGTGTGGGCCTCCTCAGGATTGGCACTCTTGACTTTGGACTGGTGGACTCATTGTATCCTGTCCACCAGTCCACTGTGGTTTGGGAGGGTTTTTTTCCAGTCTTTGACCTAGGCTGAGTTCCCTGGTGAGAGGGAGTGTACAGGGGATCCTAAAGAGATTGAGGCCCTCTCAAAAGAGGAGAAACCTTTTTTTTTTAATTTCTAATAATTTATTGTCAAATTGGTTTTCATACAACACCCAGTGCTCATCCCAACAAATGCCCTCCTCTGTGCCATCACCCACTCTCCCCACTTCCACACCTCCGTCTCCCCTCAGTTTGTTCTTAGTCTTTGAGAGTCTCTTATGTTATGTCTTCCTCCCTTTCTGTGTTTTTTTTTCCTTCCCCTCTTCCCCTCCCCCCCATTTTCAGTAGGTCTCACATGGCCTACTTATGCGTGGAAATATATGGCATCTGTCTTTCTCTGCCTGACTTATTTCCCTCAGCATAATACCCTGCCGTTCCATCCATGTTGCTACACATGGCCAGATTTCATTCTTTCTCATTTCTACGTAGTACTCCATTGCATATATATATATATATATATATATGTATGTATATATATATATATATATATATATATATATACCACATCTTCTTTATCCATTCATCAGTTGATGGACACTTAGTCTCTTTCCATGATTTGGCTATTGTCGAAAGTACTGCTATGAACATCGGGGTACACATGCCCCTATGCATCAACAGTCCTGTATCTCTTGGGTAGATTCCTAACAGTTCTATTGCTGGGTCATAGGGCAATTCTATTTCCATTTTTATTATGAACTTCTACACCATTCTCCAGAGTGGCTGCACCAGTTTACATTCCCACCAACAGTGCAAGAGGGTGCCTGTTTCTCCACAACCTCACCAGCATTGATAGATTCCTGATTTGTTCATTTTAGCCACTCCAACTGGTGTGAGGTGGTATCTCAGTGTGGTTTTGATTTGTATTTCCCTGATGATGAGTGACATTGAGCATCCTTTCATGTGTCTGTTTGCCATTTGGATGTCTTCTTTGGAGAAGTGTCTATTCATATCTTCCGCCCATTTCTTCACTGGATTATTTGTTTTTCGGGTGTGGGGTTTGGTAAATTCTTTCTAGATTTTAGATACTAATCCTTTATCTGATATGTCATTTGCAATTATCTTTTCCCATCCCATTGGTTGCCTATCAGTTTTGATGGTGGTTTCTTTTGCCTTGCAGAAGCTTCTTATCTTGTTGAGGTCCCAATAGTTCATTTTTGCTTTTAATTCCCTTGCCTTTGGAGATGTGTCGGCTAAGAAATTGGTGCATCTTAGATCAAAGAGGTTTTTCCTGCTTTCTCCTCTAGGATATTGATGGTTTCCTGTCTCACGTTCAGATTTTTTATCCATTTAGAGTTTATTTTTGTGAGTGGTGAAAGGAAGTGGTCTAGTTTAATTCTTCTGCATGTTGCTGTCCAGTTCTCCCAGCACCATTTTTAAAAAGGCTGTGTTTTTTCCATTGGATACTCTTTCCTGCTTTGTCAAAGATTAGTTGGCTATATGCTTGCGGGTCCATTTCTGAGTTTTCTATTCTATTCCATTGGTCTATGTGTCTGTTTTTGTGCCAATACCATACTGTCTTAATGACTACCACTTTGTAGTAGAGGTTAAAGTCTGAGATTGTGATGCCACCCACCTTGGTTTTCTTCTTCATTATTACGTTAGCTCTTTGGAGTCTTGTGGTTCCATACAAATTTTAGGATGGTTTGCTCTAGTTTTGAGAAGAATGCTGGTGCAATTTTTATTGGGATTGCATTGAATGTGTAGATTTCTTTGGGTAGTAATGACATTTTAACAATATTTATTCTTCCCATCCATGAGCATGGGATGTTCTTCCATTTCCTGTGTCTTCCTCAATTTCCTTCATAAGTTTTCGATAGTTTTCAGCAAAGAGGTCTTTTACATCTTTGGTTAGGTTTATTCCTAAGTATTTTATGGTTTTTAGTGCAATTGTGAAGGAGATTAGCTTCTTTATTTCTCTTTCAGCTGCTTCATTGTTGGTGTATTCAAATGCCACCGATTCCTGTACATTGATTTTTTACCCTGCAACTTTGCCGAATTCATGAATCAGTTCTAGTAGGCTTTTGTTGGATTCTTTCTGTCCGGTTTTCCATGTGAAGTGTCATGTCATCTGCAAAAAGTGAAAGTTTGACTTCATTCTTGCCAATTTTGATGCCTTCTATTTTTTTTTGTTGTTGTCTGATTGCTGATGCTAGGACATCCAACACTATGTTAAATAGCAGTGGCAGGAGTGGACACCCCTGTCCTGTTCCTGATCTTAGGGGGAAGGCTGTCAGTTTTTCCCCATTGAGGATGATAATAGCTGTGGGCTTTTCATATATGGCTTTTATGATGTGTTAAGTATGTTCCTTCTATCCCGACTTTCTCGAGCGTTTTTATTAGGAAAGGGTGCTGTATTTTGTCAAATGGTTTTTCTGCATCTATTGACAGGATCATATGGTTCTTATCTTTTCTTTGTTAATGTGACTTATCACGTTGATTGAGTTGCTAATATTGAACCAGCCCTGCAGCCCAGGGATGAATCCTAGTTTATCATGGTGAATAATTCTTTTTATATGCTGTTGGATTCGATTTGCTAGTATCTTGTTGAAAATTTTTGCATCCATTTCATCCAGGATATTGGCCTGTAATTCTCTTTCTTTGCTGGGTCTTTATCTGGTTTGAGAATCAAAGTGATGCTGGCTTCATAGAATGAGCCCGGGAGTTTTCCTTCTGTTTCAATTTTTTGGAACAGCTTGAGGAGGATAGGAATGAACTTTGTTTTAAATGTCTGATAAATTCCCCAGGGAAGCCATCTGGACGAGGGCTTTTATTTGATTGGGTATTTTTGATAACTGATTCTATTTCTTCACTAGTTATGGATCTGTTCACATTTTCTTTTTCTTCCATTTGAGTTTTGGTAGCATGTGGCTATTTAGGAATTTGTCCATTTCTTCCAGGTGGCCGGGTTTGGTGGCATATAATTTTTCATAGTATTCTCTGCTGATTGCTTGTATTTCTGAGGGATTGGTTGTAATTACTCCCTTTTCATTCATGATTTTTTTAAAAAATTTTTTTTAATGTTTCTTTATTTTTGAGACAGAGAGAGACATAGCATGAGTGGGGGAGGGACAGAGAGAGAGGGAGACACAGAATCCGAAGCAGGCTCCAGGCTCTGAGCCGTCAGCACAGAGCTCGACGCGGGGCTCGAACTCACAGACCGCAAGATCATGACCTGAGCCAAAGTCGGACGCTCAACCGACTGAGCCACCCAGGCGCCCCCATTCATGATTTTATCTATTTGAGTTCTCTCTCTTTTCTTTTTGAGAAGCCTGGCTAGAGGTTTATCTATTTTGTTTATTTTTTTCAAAGAACCAGCTTTTGGTTTCACTGATCTGTTCCACTACTTTTTCCGTTTCCATATGATTAATTTGTGCCCTGATCTTTGTTATTTCTCTTTTTCTACTGGGTTTGGGTTGCCTTAGCTGTTCTGCTTCTAGTTCTTTTAGGTGTGCTGTTAGAATTTGTGTTATTGATTTTCTTGTTTCTTGAGGTGGGCCTGGATTGCAATATATTTCCCTCTCAGGACTACCTTTTCCTCATCCCAGAGTGTTTGGATTGTTTTATTTTCATTTTCACTTGTTTCCATGTGTTTTTTAATTTCTCCTCTGGTTGCTTGGTTGACCCACTTGTCTTTTAGTAGGTTGTTCCTTAGCCTCTATGTTTTTGGGTATTTTCCAGACTTTTTCTATGGTTGATTTCAAGTTTCAAAGCATTGTGGTCTGAAAGTGTTCATGGTATGATCTCTATTCTTTTATATTTGTTCAAAGCTTCCCTGTGCCCCAGAATGTGGTCTTTCTTGGAAAATATACCGTGTGCAGTTGAAAAGAATATAATTTCCTTTGCTTCTGGATGAAGGACCCTGAAGATGTCAGTTAGGCCCATCTGTTCTAATGTGTTGTTCAGGGCCACTGTTTCTGTGGTGATTTTCTGTTTTGTGGATCTATCCAAAGCTGAGAGTGGAGTGTTAAGGTCCCCTACTATTAAGACAGTTTTATCAATAAGGTTGCTTATGTTTATAATTAGTTGTTTTACAAATTTGGGTGCCCCCGAATTCGGCACATAGATATTTTAATTGTTAGCTCTTCCTGCTGGATGGTCCCTGTGATTATTATATAATGTCCTTCTTCACCTCTTATTACATCGTTTATTTTAAAGTCTAGTTTGTCTGATATATGTGTGGCACTCCAGCTTTCTTCTGACTTCCAGTAGCATGGAGGATAGTTCTCCATATCCTCACTTTCAGTCTGAAGGTGTCCTCAGGTTTAAGATGAGTCTCTTGGAGACAGCAAATAGATGGGTCTTGTTTTTTAATCCGTTCTGTTACTCTGTGTCTTTTGATTGGCACATTTAGTCCATTTACATTCAGTGTTAATATTGAAAAATATGGGTTTAGTCACTGTATTATCTGTAGGTTTCATGCTTGTAAGGCTGTCTCTTGTAGTTTGTGTTCTTTGCAACCTTTCCTTCATAGGGTGCCCCTGAGGATCTCTTGTAATGCTGCCTTATTTGTGATGAATTCCTTCAGTTTTTGTTTATTGGGGAAAAACTTGATCTCTCCTTCTATTCTGAATGAAAGGCTGCCGGATACAGGATTTTTGGTTGCATATCCTTCCTGCTCATCATATTGAAGATATCCTGCCATTCTTTTCTGCCTTGCCCAGTTTCTGTAGATAAGTCTGCTACAACCCTTATGTGGCTACCTTTGTATGTTAAGGCCCATTTATCCCTAGCTGCTTTCAGAATTCTCTCTCTGTCTTTATATTTTGCCAGTTTCACTATGATGTGTTGTGGAGAAGGTCTATTCAGGTTACATCTGAGGGGAGTTCTCTGTGCCTCTTGGATTTCCAAGCCTGTTTCCTTCCTCATGTTGGGGAAATTCTCAGCAATGATTTGTTCAAGTACCCCTTCAACTCCTTTCTCTCTCTCTTCTTCCTCTGGAATTCCTATAATATGGATATCGTTTTGTTTGAGTCATCGCTCAGCTCTCGAATTCTCCTTTCCTCTTCCTGGATCAGCTTCTCTCTCTTTTACTCTGCTTCCTCTTTTCCCATAATTTTATCTTCTAATTCCTTTACTCTCTCTTCTGCCTCTTCAATCCATGCTATGGTTGCCTCCAATTTGTTTTTCACTTCATGCAAGGCCTTTTTAAATCTTTCCTGACTGTTTTTAAGGTCCTTGAATTCTGCGGCGCTGGTCCCCTTGCATTCATCTATGCTTTTTTCAAGCCCAGTGATTAGTTTTATGATTATCCTTCTATATTCATGTTCTGTTATGTTACTTATATCTGTTTTCATCAATTCTTGAGCTGTCACTACTTCCTGTAGATTCTTTTGAGGAGAATTCTTCTGTTTCATCATTTTGCATAGGTTTGCTTTGGATTGTTTCTTGAAGTCGTCCTGGAAAGGAAAACAGACTGACAGACAAACAAAAAACAGAAGTACTCAAACCTACCGACAAATGATACAGACAAGTGGTTCACAACAGAAAAAAAGAATAACAAATGACACTCTGAGGGCAATGTTCTAAAGTATCAGCTACATGTTAAAGATAGGATGTACAGTGTGCTGGTGGCAGAGTGTATACAGAAAGAATAATGACAGTGCGGGGGGAGGAAGAAAATTGACTTTTTCCAGGTAGAGCAACTGAAGGGCTTAATCCGGACTGAGAGAAATCAGAATAAGGACGCATGCAAGGAAGAAGGA
Source organism: Paguma larvata (assembly GCA_030068075.1). Classification (NCBI taxonomy): domain Eukaryota; kingdom Metazoa; phylum Chordata; class Mammalia; order Carnivora; family Viverridae; genus Paguma; species Paguma larvata. Next base: position 119,305,604 of record CM057827.1, on the reverse strand, counting down.
ATGAAGATGGATGTTGCCCAGATGAACTTATGTGGCCTAGTTATTTCAGAGAGAGAGATAGGGTAGTACAGAAGGAGGTGTAGAACATGCCTTGAGAGAGTGGGTTAAAAGTCTGTTTAAGCTAGCCAGTACCCTTGGATAGTTAGTTCAGGGGTGGGGATCAGTAAGATGGAGAAAGGGGAGCATATATTTAAAAAAGAAGAAATGACTTGGAGTTACTCCAGGCAGGCAGCAGTCTCAACTTGGCGTCTGCAGCTCCCGCTGAAAGGTGTCACTCCTGTGAGGAGGGCATGGTTTGGTGTAAGCGGGTCCCACCTCCACTGCCGCAGGGATGGCTTTGGGGGTGACTTCCAGAGGCTGGTGTTTGTGGGCTTGTGAGACAGCAATGGTGTCTCTCCAGTCCCTTCTTCCCAGTCTCGGAGCCTCTATTCGCCCCTTTATTTCTGTCTTCACTCTGCTATGGGCACCAGCGTAGTGCGGCTTGCTGGGTGGTCGCACGCCCACCTCTACACCCGATTACATTGTAAACTGTGTGCCTGGCTTCGCAGGCAGCTCAGTGCTCCTCAGGCGGCTCAGCGCCTCTGCGTGACTCGGGCTGACTGGGTCGCTGTTGCCGGTCTGGGCACGAGGAGAGTTCTGCTGAGAGTTCTGCTGTTAGCCACAGAACTTCTCTTCAAAAGCTCTGCATTTAGGGACTGGATGGTGGTGGTCTCACTCTCTCTGTCCCTCTCGTTTGGATGTGGCCTGTTCTGCACTTTCCCAGCTATCTCCGAAGATGTTTCCCCCTCCCCTCAGCTCCGCACCCGAGTTCTTTTTATACATCCCAGATTAAACTCACGGTTCCTGGCACGTTTTCTGGGTTTCGCTTTCCATTCCTTGTAGACTGCACCACCTTTCCTCCTTGACTCTTGGGGTTGGGAGACCTTTGGTTTCAGTCCTTCTTAGTTTGAAAGACAAAGGGAATACTGGTCCCTCTACTCCTCCACCATATTGGCCCCTCTTCTTCAAAAGGGGAGAAACCTTGAGTTCCTGGTGTGCAATGGACACACAGGGGAGCCAGAGGCAACAGGTCCAGCCATGGGAGGTCTGTTTCCTGACAGAATTTGGCTAAGGTTCCCTTGAGGGTGCAATTCTACTTTCCCTGAGCTTTGAAGCCTGTAAGAAATCACCAGGAATGCAGGCCTGTTATCGCTGTAGATTGTGGCTGGTAAGCCTAACCAGGGAAAAATTTCTTCTTTGAATTCCTGGTGGGGGTCGAGGCACAGAAAACGGAGGGAGCTATGTCTACCTCCTTATTAGCTGCTATCTTGGCTGCTTTGTCTGACAGATGATTTCCTTGTGCTGTAGGGTTGTCTTCTTTCTGGTATCATTGGCAGTGTACAACTGTAACTTCTTTTGGAAGCCAGATAGTCTCTAGCAGCTTTAGTATTTCCTCCTTGTAGATTGCCCATATATGTGTAGCAAAGATGTACTGGGAGTCGGTTGACTCGCTTGTCCTTGCTAATGGTGAGGGCTTCTATTAAGGTATGTCAGTGCAGACCCTGCCTTTTGAACAACCACTGTGATGAAACTGCTACCATCACTGAACAAGGTGAGGTCTGGTTTTCGTAGGGCCTGGCCATGCAGATATGGGCAGCTTGCAAATACTCTATTGGTCACCTCAAAACAGTCATGATCTGTTTTTCTTTCCTCAGAAGGTAGGAAAGTTGCAGCGTTCAGTGTCCACACTGTTTTAACAGTAACCTGTGGATTTTCACAGAAGAGTCCCTGGTATTGTGCTAGTCGAGAGTTGGAGAGGCATGAGAGACATGACAGGATGAAGGACCTTGACATTTAGTTCTTGTCCCAGGGTGAGTTTATCTGCCTCCTTAATGAGCAGAACTTCAGCTGCTAGTGTCCTAAGGCATGGTGGCCATCCTGCTGCCACTGGGTCCAGTATCATTGACAGGTATGCTACTGGCCATTGCCAAGGGCCAACGGTCCATGTGAGAACCCTGAGGATGAACTTTTCCTTCTCATGCACACAGATATTAAAAAGCTTTTCTATATTTGGCAGGCCAAAGGCTGGTGCCTGACCCAAGGCAACCTTTATCTCTAGGAAGGCGGCTTCAGCCTCCTCTCTCCAGACGGGCTTCTCAATCCTGCCCTAGTACTCTCTTTCCTTGGGTGAGGAGCCAGCCCAAGTATCAGACTTGCTGCTGGCAGACCTGTGCCTTTTTTCATGAGACCTGGTACCCTGAGTCTGACAGGAGTTGGAGGAGGGCCCCTGTGCGCTCTGTACAATTCTCTCGGGTGGTTATGGAGAGGAGGAGGTCATCCACATACCAGAGAAGGGTGTAGTGTGTGGCCTCCCTTAAAAAGTCAGTGAGGTCTCTAGCCAGTGCCTCCCCAAAGAGGGCAGGCAAGTTTTTCTGATGCCCTGTGTCTAGTTTGGTCCATTCAAAGGCAAACAAGGGTTGGCTCTGGGGGCCAAATGGAGGCAGAAAAAGGCATCCTTTAAGTCTAGGCAGGTAAACCAGCTGGCAGAGCCTGGGATCTGACTGAAGAGGATGTACAGGTTCAGGACCACCTGGTATAAGGCTTGAATTGGTCGGTACCTTCCTCTATGCTTCCTGACTGGAAAGAGCATGCTGTTCCAAGATGATTGGCATTTAACCAGAATGCCTACTTTCTTGGATGCCTTCCTTTGCCTCTTGTGGGGGCTGGCATTGCCACTATCTCTGCAGTTGAACCCTTGAGATTAACTCTATAATGACGGGGACCCAGTTGTGAGCAAGTCCCGGTGGGTTGTCCTCTGCCCATACAGTGGGGAAGGCAGTCCTGAATTCAGGTGGGCCACTTGGTTGGACCTGGACACGGAATATCCTCCATTCAGATCCAGTTAGGGGCTGGTGCATCCCATTGTCTCAAAAGTTACTTGGGCTCTCAGTTTTGAGAGTATATCCCAGCCGAGGAGATGGATAGGCCACTCAGGTAGGTAGAGGAACTCATGCTGTACCGTGTGGCACCTGCATTCACATAGAAATCATAGTTGGGCCCCCTACTTTTATTTTGACCATGGGCTCATGGGGGCCAGGAAAAAGTGAGCCTGGTTCCCCTTAATCTGAATCTATTCCTGCCGGGCTTGTGAGGTCTTTTTTTGCAGGGTTCTTGTGCATATCGGCTGGGTTTCTGGGACTTTCCCCAGTTGTGACATTTATTCTTTTAATGTCTTTTGTTCATGCAGTACACTCATTTATTCCTTGCTAAGGAGGTTCTGGACCTCCCTTCTTTTGACAACTGGACTTTCCCGTCCTTTTGTTGTGGCTTTCTTGTGCCTTGGGGTCAAATGGGGTGTAAGCCTTGAATAGCCTCTCATAATAATCACCAAGGGATTCCCCTTGCTGCTGAGCATATTCATGGGCTTCTTAGACCATGCTCGGATCCCCTGGAGGAGAGCTTTTTTGGTACCAGGGGCTGTGGACCAGCATCGGGAGAGCGCCTGCACCTCACTAAGGGCACAATCAGGCCATGGGCACAATCTGGGTGCTGCTATGGGGGAGAGAGAATCTGCCAAGTCCAGAAGTGCTAGGGAGACCGGACGTGGTGGAATATCAGAAAACAGGGGGTTCATCTTCATCCAGATCACTGGAGAGAATTTGTAGAGGTCGGGAATTCTATTGACCTTCCTCAGGTCCATTTGTCGAGGTGACTAAAACCCTAGCCTTTTCCTATTTGTTGTAGGAAAATCGCATCCAAGGTGAAAGGGTTGGGGCAGTTCCTAACCAGGAGTAGATATAAAGAAACTGATCAGAGTAACCTGGGTCTCTGGCGACAACATGCCAGATGCAGCAGATAGTTGGGACACCTAAGGTTCCCTCTGAGGGCCATCCTACACCAAAAGTGGGCCATTCTAACTCACATAGAGCCCTTAACTTGCTGGGGGTTATCCTAATTACATAGTATTCTGAAAACCCCTTCTCAAAGTTCTCAACCATAGTTCTAAGTTTGTTCTGTCCCAAGCCCATAATGTTCCCATAAGGCAGTGTCACAAAGACAAACAAAGGGGTAGGGGTGTTCCCTCTAATGAGGAGACCAGTCAGATGCCCATCTGGCCGTGTCCTGAAGGAACTTATGTGACGCTTAGCCGTAGTGGTCTCACTATCTTACAACTGGAAACTATTTTGATGCCGCCATAGACTATGCCATTCACCACAGAATCTCAGACGGACCCACTCAGACTCCATAGGTTTTTAGGGACATTAAGGGTACCCACCCATGGAGCCACAGAATCTAATTCGGCAGGCAAACCAGACCAAGTCTCACATTCTCACTCACATACACACCAGAGGTTATGACATTCAGGATCCCTACAGAGGAGACCACTGAGGTCTCCAGGGAGTGATCATTTTTCCTTTCCACAGGACAGATTTAGGGCTCCATACCAGAATCCCTACAGATGAGATCACGAGGTCTCTGGAGAGTGATCAGCTCCCACTTCCACCACTATGGGTGGGCCAGACAGATGGGGGCACCTACAGATGAGACAATTAACGTCTCTGGGAAAGAGAAGCTAGGCTTGCTTTCTTGGTTGGGAATGCTGCCCTGTGCCAGAGAGTTGTTCAAAAGACTGGAATAGCAGCAGGAAAGTTCTGGATAGCAGGAGCCATGCAGGCATCATGAAACTCTTGGGCACAGACAGCATACTGGACTGGGGTCAGAATGATGTCCATAAGACAGCCCCAGTCCCAGGCACACATGGAATTAGTACCACAAATATTTTATAAAATGTCAATTGCAAAAGGGCTGTGATGGACATACAGTTGAACTGATTTTTTGCAGTTCTTTTGCTATTGGAAATAGCAGGTCTTCATGGATGTATTGCCCATTTTGCCTGACAACAGGAAATAGCTGGAATTTACTGGCTTTAAGGGCTTCCTTAATGTACTTTTGCATTGGGGTGAGGTTTATCAGAGACAGTTGATGTGGTTTTTTTAGAAGCTCATATCGTCCCATCCTTTTGGGGGAGGGGGAGTATCCTTTGGCTGTAAAGGCACAATAGGCACAGACTGAATATAGGGGGATTGAGGTTTTCCTCCTTTTTAGATAACTCTACGTCTTCTTATACATTGTCTCTGCTCAAGGGGAGAAAGGCAATGTGAACGATGGACCAGGTGAGGATTTCTTCAGGGGGACATTAGCCCCTTCATAATGCCTGGCCTTCAATGTTTTCCCTACTTGTTCCCACACTTCAAGATCATAAGTTCCTTGTTCTGGGAACCAAGGGCAATTTCGTTGGATAGCCAATAATCTAAAAAGAGCTCTATAATTTAGAGTAGTCCCCACTGTCTTTCCTCCTAGGGACTGAAGAATTTGAATTTTGTTCAGGGCCTAGGGAGTTTCCCATGATATGTCTCTCAAAAAGTTCCATGGCAGTGAATCCTAATATAGTTTCACTTTATCCCTTATCTAATCAGGTAGAGACTGTACCCTGTGCGATTCAGGTTCTCTCTCTTTTCTTTTTGAGAAGCCTGCTAGAGGTTTATCAATTTTGTTTATTTTTTCAAAGAACCAGCTCTTGGTTTCGTTGACCTGTTGCACTAATTTTTCTGTTCCCATATTATTAATTTCTGCCCTGATTTTTGTTATTTCTCTCTTCCTGCTGGGTTTGGGGTGTCTTATCTGTTCTGCTTCTAGTTCCTTTAGGCGTGCTGTTAGAATTTGTCTTATTGATTTTTCTTGTTTCTTGAGGTGGGCCTAGATCGCAATATATGTCCCTCTCAGGACTGCCTTTGCTGCATCCCAAAGCTTTTAGATTGTTGTATTTTCATTCTCATTTGTTTCCATGTATTTTTTAATTTCTCCTCTGATTGCTTGGTTGACCCGTTCATTCTTCAGTAGGTAGTTCTTTAGCCTCCATGTTTTTGGTGATTTTCCAGACTTTTTACTGTGGTTGATTTCAAGTTTCATAGCATTGTGGTCTGAAAGTGTGCATGGTATGATCTCAATTCTTTTATATTTATTAAAAGCTTCCTTGTGCCCCAGAATGTGGTCTATCTTGGAAAATGTACCGTGTGCATTTGAAAAGAATGTACATTCCTATGCTTCTGGATGAAGGACCCTGAAGATGTCAATTAGGCCCATCTGTTCCAATGTGTCATTCAGGCCCAATGTTTCTTTATCAATTCTGTTTGGTGGGTCTATCCAATGCCGTGAGTGGATTGTTAAAGTCTCCTGCAATTAGCACATTTTTATCGATAAGGTTGCTTATGTTTGTAATTAGTTGCTTTACAAATTTGGGTGCCCCAGAATTTGGTGCCTAGATATTTATGATTGTTAGCTCTTCCTGCTGGTTAGTCCCTGTGGTTATTATATAATGCCTTTTTTCATCTCTTATTACTTTAAAGTATAGTTTGTCTGATATACGTGTGACACTCCAGCTTTCTTCTGATTTCCACTAGCATGGTAGATAGTTCTCCATCCCCTCATTTTCAATCTGAAGGTGTCCTCAGGTCTAAAATGAGTCTTTTGAAGACAGCAAATAGATGGGTCTTGTTTTTTAATCCATTCTGTTATTTTATGTCTTTTAATTGGAGCATTTAGTCTGTTTACATTCAGCATTAATATTGAAAAATATGGGTTTAGAGTCCCTGTATTATCTGTAGGTTTCATGCTTGTAAGGATGTCTCTGATCCTTTTTGTTCCTTGCAACCTTTCCTTCATAGAGTCCCCCTCAGGATCTCTTGTAAGGTTGGTTAATTTGTGATGAATTCCTTCAGTTTTTGTTTTTTGGGAAAACCTTTATCTATCCTTCTATTTGAATGACAGGCTGGCCGGGTAAAGGATTCTTGGATGCATACCTTTACTGTTCATCACATTGAAGATTTCCTGCCATTCCTTTCTGGCTTGCCAAGTTTCTGTAGATAAGTCTGCTACTACTCTTATGTGTCTACCTTTGTATGTTAAGGTCTTTTTTTCCCTAGCTGCCTTCAGAATTTTCTCTATGTCCTAGTATTTTCCCAGTTTCACGATGATGTGTCATGCAGAAAGTCTATTCGAGTTCCGTCTGAGGGGAGTTCTCTGTGCCTATTGGTTTTCCATGCCATTTCTTTCCTCATGTTGTGGAATTTCTCAGCAATTATTTGTTCAAGCACCCCTTCGACTCCTTTCTCTCTCTCTTCTTCCTCTGGAATTCCTATGATACAGATATTATTCTGTTTGATTGCATCACTTAGCTCTTGAATTATCCTTTCTGTTCCTGAATCCCTTTTTCTCTTCTTCCTCTTTTCCATAATTTTATCTTCTAATTCACCTATTCTCTCTTCTGCATCTCCAGTCCACACTATGGCTGCCTCCAATTTGTTTTTTACCTCATTTAAAATATTTTTTTTAATTCCTCCATACCATTTTTAAGGTCCTTGATCTCTGCAGGGAGGGCCCCCCTGCTTTCTTCTATGCTTTTTTTCAAGCCCGGCAATTATTTTTGTGTTTATCATTCTGCATTCATGTCCTGTTATGTTGGTTATATGTGTTTTCATCAATTCTTGAGCTCAATACATCCTGTAATTTCTTTTGAGGAGAATTCTTCCATTTCTTCATTTTGGCTAGGTGTGTTTTGGTTTGTTTCCTGAGGTTGCCATGGAAAGGAAAACAGACAGACAGACAAACAGGAAACAAAAACACACCAAGGTACCAACAAATAATACAGGCAAGAGGATCACAACAGAAAAAATAATAATGAATGATGCTCTGAATGCATGTGACCTGAAGTATCAGCTACACGTTAAGTACAGGATGTGCACTGTGCTCATGGCGGAGCATATACAGAGAGAGTAATGACAGGTGCGGGGAGAAGAAGAAAATGATCTTTGACCAGGTAGAGAGACTGAAAGGCTTAATCCAGAAAGAGATAAATCAGTATAAAGAAGGAGGTGAGGAAAAGAAACGAAGATCGGTGTTACTCGGACGAACTATGGGCCTGGTTATCCCAGAGAGAGAGAGAGGAAAGTACAGAAGGAAGTGTAGGATGTGCATTGAGCGAGTGGGATAAATTTCTGTTTAAGCAAGCCACTGCCCTGGTTAACCAGCTCAAGGGTGGGGATAGATAAGGAGAAAAGGGGAAATATATATAAAAAAGCAGAATTGGCCTGGAGTTACTGCAGGCAGCAGCCTGTGTCTCAGCGTCTATTGCTCCCACAGAAAGGCGTCTCTCATATGAGGAGTGGCATGGTTTGGTGTAGGCAGATCCTGCCTCCACTGCCACTGGTGGATGAAATCCTAGGGTCTGGTTTTTGTGAGTATTCGGGACAACAATGGCATCCCCCCAATCCCTTCTTCCCGGACATGGAGTCTCAAATCACCCCTTTGTTTCTGTCCTCACTCTGCCTGGGATGCAGGCATAGTGAGTTTCGTTGAGCGGCCGTGTGCCTCACACTTACCTGAGTTTTTTGACTTGCTCCGACTGCTACACTCGGTTTTGCTTATTTAAATTGTGTCCCCGGAATGTACCCATCTGGAGATGGCTCTGCACCTCTCTGTGACATGGGCTGGCTGGGCTGCTGGGGCACCACAGCTGGCCCCAGTGTGACAAGAATTCTGGCTTTAGCAATGGAACTTCTCTTCAAAACCCTGTGGTTAGGGACTTAATGAAAGCCTCCCTCTCTGTCCCCATCCGAGGTTTTTCTCTCGTTTGGGTACCAACGTCTCCTCGCTTTCCCAGCTGCTTTTTCTCTTCCCTTTGTCTTTCCACAGAATCCAGAATGTATTATTGAAGTGTGTTTTGTGCACTCCATTGTCGTATATATGGCCACTCTCACTGCTTGTATTGGTGGATTTTTTGGACCTTCAATCAGATGTGCTTTGATTTGTTCCATGAAGTAACCCTGGAAAAAAAAAAAAGGGAAAATGAGGGAGGAGAAATTTTATTACGTACAAAGAGAGAAATGAAAGGGTCAGAAAATAAAGACCTGGCAGAGGTCCAAAGAAACTATAAGGCTTAATCCAGAGAGAGAGAGAAAGGAAAATAAAGAAGATGGAGATACAGGAAAGGTGTAAAAATAATAGAGTAAAAATGCCTGATGAAAGAAACATCCAGAACAGAGGGGAAAAAAAAGAAAAATATGTATATATATCATATATATGGTAAGAACTAACCAAAAATCAAATCAGGAACTATGATCCTGATTCCAAAGGAAAGGAAAAGAAAAGAAAGAGGGTAGAAAGAAAAAGAAGGGGAAGGAAAAGGAAAGAAAAGATAATAATAATAATAATAATAATAATAAATAAACACAGACTAACATACAAAACCACAGGATAGTTGTCTGTTGGTGCCTGGGACCAATGACTGTGCTGGTCTGGAGGAGAGGCCATCTGGTTAATGCCAGTCTGACTCCAGAAGATAAGCAGTTACCAGGCACGGAGGGGTAGGTTTGGTGTAAATGGATCCTGCCTCCACTGGCGGCCACTGTTCTGTTCCCTGAAGCCCCACCATATTGATAATGGGGAGAAAAATGGCAATACCCCAATCTCTCCTCCCCAGACTGGGTGTCTCAAACCATGCTGTTAAACAGCCCTCATGAAGTAGTGCTGGTGGTCAGCCTGTGCTGCTCCATAGTTCTTCCATGCCTCCTAGGTGCTTGACTGGGATTCAAAACCCACTGTCTTACAGAATCGCAAACCATGGAGGCCTGGTCCTGGGGTAGCACCACCCTTTCCAGTAGACAAAGGGCCTCTCGCTGGTACCTCCAAGGTCTTTTGTCCTTAGGGGGGAATAAACCCTCCTCCCATAATACTCGAGGGTGGGGACTGTTGTTTCCCAGTGTACCCCTGAGATTGCTACTGTGACCTGGGGCTGGCTCCCCTACTCCCCCGTGTGTGCACACAGAGGTGGCTCTGGTCCAGAGAACATTGTGAACTCCTGAAAACTGATTTTCAGCTCTTAAACTTATTTGCAAAGTAGTAACTGGTTATCTCCATATTTCTCATTCCTCAGTTGGTGGTCTGAATAGGTTTTTCTCTTGTCCAAATACAATACCACACTTCCACAGCCTCTCTTTCCTCTTCCTTTTATCTCTCCACAGAAGAGATTCCTCTCTTCAATGCCTACACTGCCTGCCATTTTATCTTTTCCAATTCAAAAACACGCATTCCTCTACCCCCAAGCTGTCTCCTTCCACCTATGGAGATCTTTTTGTCACTCTGCAGACTGTATTCCTGGGTATTCCAAGTGTTCTAACCTCAATACAGCTGTGTTTGAATTACTTCTATATTACCTGAGGCAAACTAAAGCCTCTTAAATTATTTTCTTATTATTTTCATGATGATCAACATTATATCTCTCTATATTCTAAACCTATTAAGAGAAATAAAACCAACAGCATTAATTGGCTAGTGGAGGGGATGCCATAAGACCCTCTTATACTTCACCCTGCAGCTGCTGCTAGCAGGGACTTTTCTTCAATATTATCATCACCCTGAGTGCAGGGATCCTGACAGACTCAATGTTCTTATCGTAGGCCTGGCGTGAATTTACCTCCTGGTGGCCCTTTTGTGGCTGTGCCTGTCTTAGGTTGTCCCTCCTTTGAGGAATCTTACCCGTCACTGGCTAACCAACCATCCTTTTAGGGCAAAGCAAAGTGAGGAGATCAAAACCCATAAATTTTATGGCCTCAGGCCTAATACTTGCCTTAGGACACCTCCGCCTCCTGGCAGGAGTCCAGGCTCCGGGACACCTGGGCCTTGGGCCTTACTTCTTCACCCTGGACATGGCCACCAGGGTCATGGCCTTTTGATCCCTGGAAATTTACATTTAAACTAATTATTGATAGGTATATACTATTGCCATTTTGTTAATTGTTTCTTGTCTGTTTTTGTAGTCCCTCTCTGTATCTTCTCTTTCTCTCTTCCCTTGTGGTTTGATTATTTAGGTTCCATTTAATATTTTTCTCATTATTTCTGTGCATCTACTATAGGTTTTTGCTTTGTGTTTACAATAAATTTCATATTTAACTGCCTATATATAACAGCTTATTTCAAGTTGGTAATAACTTAAGTTTGAATGCATTCTAAAGCTCTGCATCTTTCTTCTTCCCACAAACATTTTATGTTTCGATGTCTCATTCGATCGGTTTTTATCTTATTTATCTCTTAACAAATTATTGTTGTTATCGTTGATTTTATCACTTTCATCTTTCATCCTCCTTCTTAGTAGCTTCATAAGTGATTAATTCACTATATTTAGGCATCTCGTTCATAGCTTTTTATCTTATTTATCTCTTAACTAATCATTGTAATTATAATTGATTTTACTTGCATCTTAACCTTATTCATAGAAGTTTCATAAGTGAATAATTTGCTCTCTTTACTATATATTTACATTTACCAGTGAGATTTATACTTTAATATAGTTTCTTGTTACTAATAACATCTTTCTTTTTCATCTTACAGAAGTCATATTAACGTTTCTTGTAAGACTGATTTAGTGATGATGAACTCCTATAGCTTTTGCTTACCTGCAAAATTATGTCTCTCTTTTAACTCTGAATGATAGCGTCCTCATGTAAGTATTCTTACTCAATATATTTTTTTTCTTTTAGCACTTTGAATATATTATTCCACTCTATTTTGGACTGCAAAGTCTCTGTTGAAAAATCCGCTTGTAATCTTATGTTTTTTTCTTGTGTGTAACAAATTGTTTCTGTATTGCTACTTTTAAGAATTCCTCTTTGTCTTTATCATTTGACATCCTGATTGTGATTGTCTTGGTGAGAGTCTCTTTGGATTCATCTTCTTTGGAACTCTATGCTTTCTGACCCAGATGTCTGTTTTCTTCCCCAAATTAGAGAAGTTTTCAGTCTTTATTTCTTCAAACTCGTTTTCTATCCTTTTCTCTCTCTCTTCTCTTTCTGTGACTTTCTAATGTAAATATTAGTGTGTTTAACATTGTCTACAGGTCCCTTAAGCGATCTCCAATTTTTAAAATTATTTTACATTTTTGCTGCTTTGATTTTGTGAGTTTCACTGCCCTGTCTTTGAGGTCATTGATTCTTTTTTTTTCTGTAGTCTTCTATTGAAACCTTCCAGTATATTTTTCAATTCAGTTATTGTACTCTTCAGTTCTCTGACTTTTGTTTGCTATTTTCTTTTTTTCTTATTTTTTTCATTGTCAAATTGGTTTCCATACAACACCCAGTACTCATCCCAACCTGTGCCCTGCTCAGTGCCCATCACCAACTCTTCCCCCTCCTATACCTCCCTCAACCCTCGGTTTGTTCTTAGTATTTAAGAGTCTCTTATGTTTTGTCTCCCTCCCTCTCTGTGTCTTTTTTCCTTTCTCTTTTCCCCTTCTCCCTGGTTTTCTTTTAAGTCTCACAAAGTACACCTATGCGTGGAAACATATGGTATCTGTCTTTCTCTGACTGACTTATTTCACTTAGCATAATACCTTCCAGTTCCATCGATGAGAAAGAATGAAATCTGGACATGTGTGGTAACATGGTTGTTTGCTATTTTCTATTTGGTACTCTCTATTTAGCATTTTCTATCACTTTGTTGAAATCCTTATTTTGTTTATCCATTTTTATTCCAAATTCAGTGAGAATCTTTATTACAATTACTTGAACTTATTATTGGATAAATTATGCTAACTTTATAAGTAAAACAGGCTATTATTTTACTAGAAAAGAAAGTTTATTTGGTTATAGCAGAGAATTACAAGTTGGGACATGAAAACTATACAAAAAGTATAGGCAAGTCCAATAAAGTAAAGAAGGAAGACTTTGGGAAGTTTTTATTTTAAATTTTAAGTATTAAATTCTTAACTTTATAATTAACTTATTCAAGTATAACTAACTTATTAAAATATAATTAATATCATATTAGTCTCAAATATACAATATAATAATTCCACAAATCTATGTATTTCTCATTGCTCATCAAGGTAAGTGTACTTGAATCCCCTTTATTTCACCCATCGCCCCACTGACCTCACTTCTGGCAACAATTGGTTTATTCTCTGTATATGGATCTGCCTTATACTTACCTTTTTATTTTTATTATTCATTCATTTGTTTTGTTTCCTAAATTCCCCATATGAGTGAAATCATATGGACTTTGTCTTTCTCTGACTTATTTCACTTAGCATTATCCTCTTTAGGTTCACTCATGTTATTGCAAGTGGAAATTTCATTATTTTTTTCCGTGACTGAGTAATATTCCATTGTGTGTGTATGCATCAGTCAAAGGACAGTTGGTGCTGGGGTTCGTCCTGAGGGGGCTAGCTCCTACTTCAGGGCTTCCGGCTGGTCCAGGATTTCACCTGCGTGAGGGTTGGTCTAGGCACAAGAGATGACACAAAGTCAGTCTCTTGGAGTCAGCCTCATATCAGGACTGGTCCAGGGCTCCCTATATAAGGGCTGAAACTGAAAGACAAAACAAGACAAAGACATGACAAACGACACAGAGACAGTCTTTTATCTGGACTGCTCTGGAGACAGCCTCTTATCTGGACTGCTCAAAGTTTATTTTTCTTTCTGGGTTTTTATATAGTTTTAGAAGCAATACAGATGTATATTTCATAATGATTAACAAAATGATCTCAGCCCCCTTGATTGTTCCCATGATTTATAATAGAAAGGCTCAAAAACAATTTCGGTTGAAAGGTTAAAAACAGTTCACATGTAAGCAAGATGTAACAAATGGGAACATTCTAATAAATGGTATAGGTTGAAAGAGCAAGTTCAAAGTACAAAGGTTTTAATCATAGATTGCCGGTTACAGTTGAAAGATTACATGAAAAACATCATTATTCTAACTTCTATTTCCTATTACAATCCTGTTTCGAGACTCACAGCAATAATCACATTCCTGAGTGTCCGGCATCAGTCTAAATAGATCAAAATATATTCTAAACTCTAATGATTTCTTAGAGATTTTATTTCCATGATTCTCAACATTATTTTCCTATTAATAAAGTATGGCAGCATATGTTGGTTTAATAGGGGAAGAAGCTCTGGAGCCACTCCTATTTTTCTATGGCTCGTCTTCTTCAGGAAGAAATTAGGATGAATCACAAATCAGCACAGAGGCCCACTGACCCTGTAGCCCGGTGTCGTGGTGACTCTTACTGTGGCTGTGCCTATCTTAGGTTGTCCTCCCCTGAGGAATCTTACCCATCTCTGGCTAACCAGCCCTCCTTCAGAGTCAAACCGGCCATAATTATATTCCTGTCTAATTACATCCTGGCATTTGTTTCAAGGCATCCCCATCCACCAATGATGGCCAAGGTTTAGGGCACTGCCTTATGGACCTGAGTCTTCTCCTTAGGTGATGTCACCAGGGCCAATGTCTTCTGGTCTCCAACAAGTTGGGCTGCTTCCATATCTTGATTAATGTCAGTGATGCTTCTATAAACATAGGGGTGGATGTATCCTTTGAACTAGTGTTCTTTTTTTAAAAAAAATAGTGTTTATTTATTTTTTAGAGAGAGAGAGAGAGCATGAGAAGGGGAGGGGAAGAGAGAGACACACACACAGAAACTAAAGTAGGCTCCAGGCTCTGAGCAGTCAGCACAGAGCCCGACACAGGGCTCGCCCACAAACTGTGAGATTATGACTCAAGCTGAAGTTGGACACTTAACCAACTGAGCCACGCAGGTGCCTCAGGAATTAGTGTTCTTATGTAAACACCCAGTAATGTGATTGCTGGGTCACACATATGCTGAAACATATTTTTAATTTTCTAAAGAGCCTCCATACAGTTTTCCACAGTGGCTGCACCAGGTTGCATTCAGACCAACAATGGGTGAGTGTTCTCTTTTCTGCACAACCTTGCCAACATCTATTGCATCTTGTGTTGTTGATTTTAGCCAATTATGACAGGAATGAGTGATATCTAATTGTATTTTTGATTTGGATTTATCTGATGATAAGTAATAATGAACATCTTTTAGGTTTCTGTTGGCCATCTGTGTGTCTTTAGAGAAAAGTCTATGCCATCCATTTTTTAATTGGATTATTTGAGGACTTTCAGATGTTGAGGATTTTTATATAATTTATTGTCAAGTTAGCTAAAATACATTGATACAGTGAGCTTTTAATTTTGGGGGTAGATTTTCGTGATTCATCTCTTACATACAACACCCAGTGCTCATCCCAACAAGTACCCTCCTCCATGCCTATCTCCCACTGTCCCCTTTCGCCTGTCCCTCCATCAACTCTCAGTTTGTTCTCTGTATTTAGGAGTCTTGTATGGGTTTGCCTCCCTCTCCGTTTGAAGCTATATTTTCACCTTTCCTTCCCCCATGGTCTTCTGATAAGTTTCTAAATTTCCATATATGAGTGAAAACATGATATCTGTCTTTTATGACTGACTTATTTCACTTACATAATACGCTCCAGTTCCATCCACGTTGTTGTAAATGGCAGGATTTCATTCTTTCTCATTACCAAATAGTATTCCATTGCATATATAAACCATATCTTCTTTATCCATTCATCCATTGATGGACATTTGGGCTCTTTCCATAATTTGACTGTTGTTGAGAGTGCTGCTATAAAGGGTACATACGCCCCTAAAAATCGGCACTCCTGTATCCTTTGGGTAAATTCCTAGTACTGCTACTGCTGGGTCATTTGGTAGTTTTACTTTTAATTTTTTAAGGAACCTTCACAGTGTTTTCCAGAGTGGCTGAACCAGTTTGTATTCCCACAGTGTAAAATGGTTCCCATTTCTCCACATCCTCACCACATCTGTTGTTGCCTGAGTTTTTTAATTTTAGCCACTCTGACTGGCGTGACATGGTATCTCAGTGCAGTTTTTGTTTTTATTTCCCTGATGATGAGTGATATTGAGCATCTTTTCATGTGTCTGTTGGCCATCTGGATGTCTTCTTTGGATAAGTGTCTATTCATGTCTTCTGCCCATTTCTTCACTGGATTATTTGATTTTCAGGTGTTGAGTTTGGTAAGTTCATTATAGATTTTGGATACTACCCCTTTATCTGATATGTCATTTGCAAATATCTTCTCTCATTCTGTCAGTTGCCTTTTAGTTTTGTTGATTGTTTCCTTTGCAGTGTAGAAGCTTTTTATCTTTATGAGGTCCCAATAGTTCATTTTTGCTTTTGTTTCCCTTGCCTTCGGATATGCGTTGGGTAAGAAGTTGCTGCTGCTAAGGTCAAAGAAGTTGTTGCTTGTATTCTCCTCTAGGGTTTTGATGGGGTTTCCTGTAGGGTTTCCTGTCTCACATTTATGTCTCATATTATGTCCTGTCTCACAATAAGTCTTTAATCCATTTTTAGTTTATTTTTTTGTATGGTGTAAGAAAGTGGTCCAATTTCATTGTGCTGCATCTCACTGTCTAGTGTCCCAACGCCATTTGCTAAAGAGACTGTCTTTTTTTTCCATTGGATACTCTTTACTGCTTTGCCAAAG
This sequence comes from Paguma larvata, assembly GCA_030068075.1. Classification (NCBI taxonomy): domain Eukaryota; kingdom Metazoa; phylum Chordata; class Mammalia; order Carnivora; family Viverridae; genus Paguma; species Paguma larvata. The sequence continues at coordinate 119,289,195 of CM057827.1, read as the reverse complement.
ATGTTAGTTGGCCATACATTTGTGGGTCCAATTGTGGATTCTCCATACTATTCCATTGGTCTATGTGTCTGTTTTTGTGCCAATACCATACTGTCTTGGTGACAGCTTTGTAGTAGAGGCTAAAGAGAGGATTGGGATGCTTCACACTTTGGTTTTCTTTTTCAACAATATTTTGGCTATTTGGGGTCATTTGTTTATCCAGATAAATTTTAGGATGGTTTGTTCTAGCTTTGAGAAGAATTCTGGTGCAATTTTGATTAAGATTGTATTGAATGTGTAGATTTCTTTGGGTAGTATTGACATTTTAACAATATTTGTTCTTCCAATCCATGAGCATGAAGTGTTTTTCCAGTTCTTTGTGTCTTCTTCAATTTCCTTCCTAAGTTTTCTGTAGTTTTCAGTATACAGATCTTTTACATCTTTGTGCTGTTGTAAATGGGATGAATGTCTTGATTTCTCTTTCAATTGTTTCATTATTGGTGTATAGACACACAACGATTTTTGTATGTTGATTTTGTATCCTGTGACTTTACTGAATTCATGTATCAATTCTAGCATCTTTGGGGGGATTATTTCGTGTTTTCCACGTAGAATATCATGTTATCTGCAAATACTGAAATTTTGACTTCTTCTTCGACAATTTAGATGAATTGTACTTCATTTTGTGGTCTGATTGCTGAAGCTAGGAATTCCAACCCTATGTTAAACAACAGTTGTGAGAGTGGACATTCCTGTCGTGTTCCTGATCTCAGCAGGAAAGCTCAGTTTTTCCCCATTGAGGATGATATTAGCTGCGGGCTTTTCATATATGGCTTTTACAATGTTAAGTTATGCTCCTTCTATCCTGACATTCATGATGGTTTCTATTAAGAAAGGATGCTACAAGTTTGGGGTGCAAGCATTCACAATTATTAGATCTTCTTGAAGGATAGACCCCATTAGTATGATATAATTCCCTTTATCCTCTCTTTTTACAGCCTTTAGTTTAAAATCTAGCTTGTCTGAAATAAGCATGGCTACTCCAGCTTTCTTTTGACTTCCAGTAGCATGATAGAAGTTTCTCCATCCCTTCGCTTTCAATCTGAAGGTGTCCATAGGTCTAAAATGAATCTCTTGTAAACAGAATATAGATGGACTTTGTCGTTTTTTCATCCATTTTGATACCCTATGTCTTTTGATGTGAGAATTTAGTGCATTACATTCAAAGTTATTATAGAAAGATAAGGATTTATTGACCTTGTGTTGTCCGTAGGTTTCATGTTTGTAGTGATGTCTCTGGTCCTTTGCAGTCTATGCAGCATTCCATTCACAGAGTCCCCCTTAGTGTCTCTTGCAAGGCTGGTTTAGCGGTCATGAACTCCTTCAGTTTTTGTTTGTCTGGGAAAGTTTTTATCTCTCCTTCTATTCTGAATGACAGCTTTGTGGATAAAGGATTCTTGGCTGCATATTTTTCCTATTCAGCACACTGAATATTTCCTGTCACTCTCTTCTAGCTTGCCAAGTTTCACTAGATAGGTCTGCTACTACCTGTAGGTGTCTACCTTTGTAGTTTAAGGCTCATTTGTCCCTAGCTGCTTTCATAAATCTCTTTATCTTTGTATTTTGCCCGTTTCAGTATGTATGAATTGGAGAAGATCTATTCATGTTAAATCTGAAGGGAGGTCTCTGTGCCTCCTGGATTTGGATGTTTGCCTCCTTCCTCAAGTTAGGGAATTTCTCAGCTATAATGTCTTCAGGTAAACCTTCTGCCCCTTTCTCTCTCTTCTTCTTCTAGAACTCCTATTATATGGATATTATTATGTTTCATTGATCATTTAGTTCTCTAATTCTCCCCTCATGGTTTAGTATTTTCTTATGTCTCTTTTTCTCAGATTCATTGTTTCCCATATTTTAGCTTCTATTTTACTTATTCTCCCCTTGACTTCCTCCATACTTGGTGTCACTGCATCTAGTTTATTTTTCACCTCATTTATAGCATTTCTTAATTCACAGTGATTATTTCTTTGTTCCTTGATCTCTGTAGCAATAGAATCTCTCCTGTATGCTACACTTTTTTCAAGCCCAGGTATTAATCTTATAACTGTTATTCTAAATTCTTGCTTGGATCTATTGTTTCTATCTGTTTTGATAAATTCTCTACCTGTCATTTCTTCCTGGAATCTTTTGAGGAGAATTCTTCCGTTTCATCATTTTTGCTAATTTTCTCTCCCTTATGTGTTTTAATAACTTATTATGTGTCCTGCACCTGCAAGCACTACTATATTAAAAAGGGGTCAAACACTGTCCAATGCCTGACGCTTCAGGAGGTATTTTTCCAGTGTGTTGCATGCTGTCTGTTGTTCTGACTCTGGTTGCTTTATCCTCCATTTGTAGTGGTGGTTTGCACCATCCACCAGGTGTGCTTTGATTTGTTCATTGAAGTAACCCTCGAGAAGATTTTAAAAAAGGGGTAGTGGAAGAAACCTTATCCCACACAAAGAAGGAAATGACAGGGGTGGGGAAAAAGAAAAGAAAAAAAAATGACCAGGCAGAGAATCATAGAAACTATATGGCTTAATTCAGAGAGAAAGAGAGGGAGGGAGGGAGAAAGAGAGAGAGAGAGGAAAATAAGGAAGATACAGATGAGGTATAAAAAGAATAGAATAAAAATATCTGCTTAAACAAACCAATAGCCAGAATAACCTAGATAGAGAAAGGAAAGATTAAGAGGAAAACAAAATACATATATGTATATACATATATGTGTGTGTGTGTGTGTATGTGTGTGTGTGTGTGTGTATCCCAGAATCAAATAAGAAAATGCAAAACTGCTGGACTGATATCTGATGGTACCTTGGAACTGGTGGCTGTGCTGGTCTGGAGAGGGGCTGTCTAGTTTGGTCAGTGTTAATCTTGTTCTGGTAGATACACAGTTACCAGGTGTAGAGGGGCATGGTTTGGTGTAGGTGGATCCTGCCTCCACTATGGGCCCATTGGCAGTTCCCTGAAGCCCCATCTTGTTGGTAATGGGGAGAAAAATTGTAACACCCCAGTCTCTCCCCAACCCCCAGACCAGGTTTCCCAAACTACTCTGTTCAAGCCATTCTTACAGTGCCATGCAGGCACAAGTGGCCTGGTTTGTTCTGCTCCATGGTCTCAGATGCCTCCCAGGTGTTCTGCTGGGATTCAAACACTGATATATTAAAGAGTCCTGCTCCATGTACTCAGGTTCTGGGGTAGTGCCACTCTGTCCAGCCAGCTGACAAAGGGCCTCTGGCTCCTCACAGGGCTACATGGATATGAGCAGGCTGGTTTGTCCTGATCCACAGTCTCCTGTGTCTCCCAAGGGCTCAGCTGGGATTCAAATCCCAATGTCTTAAAGAACCCAGCCCTGCATGCCCCAGTTCCGGGGTAGAGCCACCCTGCCTAGCCAGCCGACAAAGGGCCTGTGGCTGGCAGGCACCTGCAGGATCTTTTATCCTTGGAGGCTATTTCCCTTCTTCCCACATCACTCAAAGGAAAAGATAGCTGTCACTGACTGTGCCTCTGACCTGGCTACTGAGGCCAGGGATGGCTCCCCTCCTCCCCAGGCACACAAACAGGGTGGCAGACCCCAGTATGGAGAAAGCTCTACAACCCTAGAAAAAGGAGAAAATTGGTTCTTTCTCCATTTTTTTCCATTCCCTGGTCCATGGTTTTTCTCCTGTCCAAATTCAATCCTACCCTTCCACGCCTCTCATTTTCTTCCTTTTGTCTCTCCACAGAAAGGAATCCCTCCCCTCTGTGCCTACACCACCCGTTTTATCTCTCACAGTTCACAATAATGCACCTATGGCTCACCATGTTGTCTCTGTGTGCCCCTGGAGATGTTTCTGTCACTCTGTAGCCCAGATTCCTTGAATTCCAAGTCTTCTGGTCTCAATACTGCTGTGTATGGGGAATGAGGGAACTTCACTTACCTCTACTTCTCTGCCATGTAGACTCCCAGCTATGTTGGATTTTGAGTTTTATAAGTTATATATATATATATATATATATATATATATATATATATATATATATATATATACTAGGTAAAGATTCTCATCTATATTGGATCTTGAGTTTTATAAGTTCTAAATATATGTGCTGGATAAAGTAAGCCTTTATCATACATGTCATTTGCAAGTATCTTCTCCCATTCTGTAGGTTTCCTTTTAATTTTGTTCATTGTTTCCTTCATTGTGCAGAATTTTTTTTTTGATGTAGTCAAAGAAATCCTGAAAAAGTAAAGAAAAGCTGGAAACATCACAACTTTCATCCCTGGAATAAATATTACTTGATTATAGTGAATGAATTTTTGAGTGTATTGTTGAATGTGGTTTGCTAGTATTTTGTTGAGGTGTTCCATTTATGTTTATCAGATATACTAGAATGTAGTTTTTGGTTTTTTTATTTGTTGTTGTTGTTGTTGTTGTTGTTGTTTTCAGTGGTTTATCTGGTTTTGATATCATGGTAATGCTAGCCTCATAAATAAATTTGGAAACTTTCATTCCTCTTCTATTTTTGGAATAGTTTTAGAAGAATAGATATTAATTCTTCTTTAAATGCATTAAAATTCACCTGTGAAGTCAATTCATATAGACTTTCGTTTCTTGAGAGATTTTTATTTATTGCTGATTAAATTTTATTACTAGTAATATGTTCCAATTTTTTATTTCTTCCAGATTCAGTTTTGTAAGGTTTAGGTTTCTAGGAATTTATCTGTTTTTCTAGGTTGCCCAATGTTTTGGCAATTTTTCATAATATTCTCTTATAATCTTTTGTACTTCTATGGTGTGGGCTGTTTTCTTTCTTATCCTTTGTTTTGATTTTTTAAATTACTTTCTTTTTGATGAGACTGGCTAAAGTTTTATCAATTTTTTTGAGATTTTCAAAGAATGTGCTTTCCTTGATCTGTACTATTGTTATTTTAGCCCCTATTTCATTTATTTTTGTTCTAATCTTTTTTCCCCTTTTCTACTGTTTCCAGGACTTGCTTGTTTGTTAGTTTTTTTTTCTTTTTCTAGCTCTTTTAGTTGTAAGATAAGGCTATTTGATATGTTTCTTGCTTCTTGAGGTAGGCCAGTGTTGCTATAATCTTCCTTTTTAGAACAACTTTAGGTGCATTCCAAAGATTTTGAACCATTGTTTTCATTTTCATTTGTCTCTGTCGTATGTATAAATTTTCACTTTGACTTCTTGCTTGACTCTTTCATTGCTTAATAGAACATTACTTAGTCTCAATGTATCTGTGTTCTTTCCATATTTTTCCATGTGATCTATTTCTATTTTCATACCATTGTGGTCAGAAAAGATAGGTGATATAAAATCAATCTTTTTGACTGTGTTGTGACTTACTCTGTGGCCTAATATGTGATCTACTTTGGAGAAGGTTCTATGTGTCCTTGAAAACACTATGTATTCTTCTGTGTTTGGATGTAGTGTCCTGAATATAACTGTTAGGTCCATCTGGTCCAATCTGTCATTAAAAACCACTGTTTTCTTGTTAATTTTCTGTCTGGATGATCTATCGCCTGATGTAAGTGGGGTGTTAATGTTCTCTGCTATTACTGTATAACTGTCAGTTTTTTCCTTTATATCTGTTAATAGCTACTTTATGTAGTTAGGTGCTCCCATTTTGGATACATAAATATTTCCTATTATTATATCCTTTATGGATTGTATTCTTTATCATTAGTGTATTTCTTCTCTTTCTTTTTAAAGTCTTTGTTTTAAATTCTATTTTATTTGACATAAGTGTTGCTACTCCATCTTTCTTTTTGCTTCTATCATATGGCAAATGTTTTTCCATCCTTTTACTTTCGACCTGCATGTGTCTTTAGATCTGAATTGAGTCTCTTTTAGGCAATCTATAGATTGTTTTATCAGTCACCCTATGTCTTTTAATGGGAGCATTTAGTGCATTTATATTCAAAATAGTTAATGGTTGTTTTTGTAGTGGTCTGTTTTTGTCTTCTCTTGTTCTTTTCCATTATGGTTTAATGGCTCTCTTTAGCGATATGCTTGGACTTCTCTCTCTCTCTCTCTCTCTCTGGGCATATTTTTTACAGTTTTAAGATTTGTCACTATCATTAAGCTCTCATGTAACATCTTATGCAAATGGAAGTCTATATTAAGTTAATGATCACTTAAGTTTGAATCTTGAATCCATTGTAAAAGCACTATATTTTTACTCCTTTCACATTTCTGTATACAATAGCATATATACATATATATATCTATATATAGATATATATAGATATATATATATAGATATATATATATATATAATTTTGTGAATCCGTTGACTGATTGTTATACTTATTTAAACTCTGTAGTGGGGGTGGCTGGGTGGCTCAGTTGGTTAAGTGGCCGACTTCAGCTCAGGTCATGATCTCACGTCTGTGAGTCCGAGCCCCACGTCGGGCTCTGTGCTGATGGCTCATCAGAGCCTGGAGCCTGCTTCGGATTCTGTGTCTCCCTCTCTCTCTGCCCTTCCCCTGCTCATGCTCTGTCTCTATGTCTCTCAAAAATAAATAAACGTTAAAAAAAAAACAAACTCTGTAGTGGTTTTTATAATTGATTAATATACTGTTATTGTATTTGTATTTACCTGTTAAAATTTCCCCTTTCCTTATTTTATCGCTCCTAATTATAGTCTTTTCTTTCCATCTAAAGAATTACCTTTAGTATTTCTGGAAAGTCTGGTTTAGTGACAGTGAGCTCCTATTATTTTTGTTTTTCTGAGAAACTTACCTCATTTTCTGAATGATATCTTTGCTGGAGAGAGCATTCTTGGTTGCAGTTTATCTTTTTTTCTTTCCAGCTCTATGAATATACCATGCCACTACTTTTAGGTTTTCAAATTTTCTGCTGAAAAATTAGTCATTGCCTTGTGGAGTCTCACTTGTATGTAAGTGTTCTCTTTTGCTGCTTTTAAAATACTCATTACTTTTTGATATTTTAATTAATATGCATCTTGGTGTGGTCGTTCTTGGGTTATCTTATTAGGGATTCTCTGTGCGTATTATATCTGAATGTCTGTTTCTTCCCAAGATTTGGGAATTTTCAGCTATTATTTCTTCAAATTAATTTCCTTCCCTTTTATCTCTCTCTTTTCCTTTTGGGATCCTTATAATGCAAATATTATTGCATTTGATAATGAATCTGTTTCCCTTAACGTATTCTCATTTTTTAAAATTTCTTTTCCTTGACCTATTTATATTTATTTTTATATTTTTATATTTCCACACCTATATCACTTTATTTAGTTAATTCATTAGTTACATCCAAGTTAGTTAGCATATAGTACAATAATAACTTTAAGAGTAGATTCCAGTGATTCACCCCTACATATAAAACCTGGTGCTCGTCTCAACAAGTGTCTTTCTTAATACTCGATAACTTACCCATTTATCCCATCTTCCAACCCACAAACCCTCTATCAACCGTAAATTGTTCTCTGTATTTAAGTCCCTTATGTTTTGTTCCCTCTCTGTTTTTATATTATTTTTGCTTCCCTTCCCTTATGTTCATCTGTTTCATATCTTAAAGTACACATATGAATGAACATAAGATATGTGTCTTTCTCTGACTATTTCGCTTAGCATAATACACTTTAGTTCTATCCACATTGTTCTAAATGGCAGGGTTTCATTCTTTTTGATTGCTGAGTAATACCCCGTTGTGTACATATAGAGTATACATTATATATATATACACTACACACACACAAACACACCCCATCTTCTTTATCCGTTCATCTGTCAATAACCTTTTGGGCTCTTTCCATACTTTTGCTATTGTCGATAGTGCTGCTATAAACATTGGAGTTCATGTTCCCCTCCAAACCTCCACACCTATATCACTTGGATAAATACCTAGTAGTGCAATTACTGAATCATAGAGTAGTTCTATTTTTAACTTTTTAAGAAAACTCCATACTTTTTTCTAGAGCGGCTCCACCAGTTTGCATTCTCACCAGCAGTGCAAAACAGATCCTCTTTCTCTGCATCTTCACCAACATCTCTTGTTGCTTGAGTTGTTAATTTTAGTCATTCTGATAGGTGTGAGGTAGTATCTCATTGTGGTTTTAATGTGTATTTCTGTGATAATGACATTTTTTCACTGGATTATTTGTTTTTTGAGTGTTGAGTTTGATAAGTTCTTTATAGATTTTGGATACTGATACCTGATATGTCATTTGCAAATACCTTCTTCATTCAGTTGTTTACCTTTTAGTTTTGTTGATTGTTTCCTTTATTGTGCAGAAGCTTTTTATCTTGATGAGGTCCCAACAGTTTATTTTTGCTTTTGTTTCCTTTGCCTCCAGAGACGTGTTTTATATGAAGCTGCTGTGGCTGAGGTCAAAGAGGATTTTGCCTGCTTTTTTCTTTAGGATTTTGATGGCTTTTTGTCTTGTGTTTAGGTCTTTTATTTATTTTGAGTTTATTTTTGTGTATTGTTTAAGAAAGTGGTCCAAGGTCATTTTTCTGTATCTTGCTGTCCAGTTTTCCCAACACAATTTGCTGAAGAGACTGTCTTTATTCCACTGGATATTTTTTCCTGTGTTGTCAAATATTAGTTGGTGATATATTTGTGGGTCCATTTTTGGGTTATTTGTTCTGTTCCATTGATCTAAGTGGTCTGTTTTTGTGTCAGTACCATAATGCCTTAATGATTACAGCTTTTAATACATCTTGAAGTCCACGATTGTGATGCCTCCAGCTTTGGTTTTCTACTTCAGGATTGCTTTGGCTATTCATAGTCTTTTCTGGATCTATACAAATTTTAGGATTGTTTGTTCTAGCTCTGTGAAGAATGCTGGTGTTATTTTGATAGAGATTGCATTGAATATGTAGATCGCTTTGGGTAATATCAATATTTTGACAATATTTGTTCTTCCAATCCATGATCATAGAATATTTCTCTATTTTTTATGTGTGTGTCTTCTTCAATTTCTTTCATAAGCTTTCTATAATTTTCAGTGTATAGATTTTTCACTCCTTTGGTTAGAGATATTTTATGTTTTTTATTGCAATTTTAAATGGGATCAAGTCCTTGATTTCTCTTTGCATAACTTCATTATTGGTGTATAGGAATGCAACCGATTTCTGTGCATCGATTTTATATCCTGCAATTTTGCTGAATTCATGGATCAGTTCTAGTAGTTTTTTGATGTAATATTCTCGTTTTCTTATTTTTCTTTTTTTTCATCTTGGTTTCTTTCCAATACTCTGTCTTCAGCTAGCTGATCCATTCTTCTACTTCATTTAATCTACTTTTTAGTCTTTCTAGATATTTTTAATTTCAGTCATTGAGTAGTTTCTCTTTGATTCTGTCTCACTAAGATCCACCACTGTTTTTTCAAGTACAACGATTATCTTGATGATGATTACTTTGAGATTTTTTTTTTAACCAGGCATATTACTTATATCCATTTAATTTCTTTCTTTTTTTTCATTCTTTCCACTGGGACATATGCTGTTTTTTTTGTTTGTTTAAGAATTTTCTCCTTTTGATGCTTATTTATTTTTGAGAGACAGGGAGAAAGAGAGCACAAGCAGGTGAGGGGCAGAGAGAGAGAGAGAGAGAGAGAGACAGACATACAGACAGAATCTTAAGCAGACTTCAAGCTCTGAGCTGTCAGCACAGAGCCCAATGTGGGGCTTGAACACACGAACTGTGAGATCATGACCTGACCCTAAGTTGGACGCTTAACTGACTGAGCTACGCAAGTGCCCCTCCACTGGGACATATGCTTCTATCGCTTTGCTTTTTTTTTTTTTTTTTTTCTGAATCTTTGTGTTTGTGTCTCCTGATTTTGAAAGTAGTAACATTATGAAGACAGTTTATGTAGTGCCCGGTGTTTGCAATGTTCTCTGCTCATCAAAACCAAACTTGTCAAGGGTGTCTCTTATGTGGGCATGTGCCCTATTTGTTGTGGCTTAGCCTTTTCCTTAGTCCAGTCAACCCTAATGTTTCACTTTGCCTGTTGTGGGATTAGTTTCTTCTCTGACCCTGTGGGTCAGAATGGGGTCATCACATACTTATAGTTGGGCAATGTCAGCAATTTGACCATATGCCTGCTCTCAGCCTTGTGTTGTCTCCTGAGATGATTTCATTGGTGAATGGGGCCTGCAGACAAACCAGATGTCTGTCCCTAGTTTTTCTGTTGGGGTTAAGTAGCGAAAGTCTCACCCTCTCTTTTCCCCTGAGAAGCATTTTTTTTTTAGTAGGTGGGGCTTGCAGTCAGGACAGATGCCTGCCAGGATGGCACTTTCTGCATTACCAGTTAAAGTTTATCTTCTGGGACCCAAGTGTACAGGTCTGTGTGTTCATTTACCCTCTCCCAAAGACAAGAGTCACTTTGGACTGGAGCTGGTCCCTACAGGGGCTATTTTCAGGATAAGACGTGGCAGGAGTGATAGGAGGTATTCCTCCTGAGTGGGGCAAGTTGGACAGGGAAGATCTACAGGAGAACATAGAGACAGGATACATGGTATTAATAAAGTACATGGAGAGTGTTCACACTGTTTCCTACAAGTGTCTGTGTAACTAAGCTGAATGGGTGGGAAATGGCACTTGATAGCTCTTTTGTTCTTACAGAAGTCTCCTAAAGATTTCTGTTCATCCAATCCGTGTTCTTATATTAGTGAATAAAACTTCACATATATGCCAGGTGCTTTTTAAACTTATGATTTTATACTGTATATCAGTGAGGTTGTTTGTTATGCTATCTCCTTATGGGTGGGGACAGTTTCCCATTGCTCTTTGCCTTTCTCAGAGCAGAGGTTGCTGATTTTTAAAGTACCTCGAGGGGCGCCTGGGTGGCTCAATAGGTTGAGCGTCTGACTCCGGCTCAGGTCATGATCTCGCAGTTCGTGAGTTCGAGCCCCGCGTCAGGCTCTGTGCTGACAGCTCAGAGCCTGGAGCCTGCTTCTGATTCTATGTCTCCCCCTCTCTCTGCCCTTCCCATGCTCGTGCTATGTCTCTCTCTGTCTCTCAATAATAAAAGGAAGAGACTCTCAAAGACTAAGAACAAACTGAGGGTGAAGGGGGTAAGGGAGGGGGGAGAGGGGGTGATGGGCATTAAAAAGGGCACATGTTGGGATGAACACTGGGTGTAATATGTAAACCAATTTGAAAATAAACTATTATAAATTAAAAAAAATAAAGTACCTCGAGTTAGCCCCACTGGTTGAAAAACAAACAAACAAACAAATAGGCATGATATTAATCCGCTCTAGTATCTAAAGCCAAATGTTATGGGGACTCATATTCTCAGTGCATGTGAGGAGGCATCTGGTCTGGGGTGCCTGGCACGGGATCTGCTCCTCTCCCTTCTCTGCGTTTGTGGTACTTCTCTCATTTGTCTTTGGTCTCATTGTGAGTTTGATCCCCAAATGCATCTCTTCCCCTCCTACCCTTTTTTGATGTGTCTTCCTCTCTATGATCAACTAAGGGAAGTCTGTTCTGTCCGTATTCAGGTCATTTTCTGTGTTGGTTTCACTAATATTGCTGTTATCTAGGTGTGCCCATGGGACGACTGAACTTAGGATCCTCCACCTCTTCCCTTTTCCGAGAAGTTCTCGTCAGGAGAGGTTGTTTTGAATGAAGATCCATTGGAGAATAGCAAGAGTTCAGAATGATGACAGTTTCTTATGGACTAAGTTGCAGCAGTAGTCAATGTCTTGTAGGAGATGCAGTGTATATCTTTCACTGTTGAGACCTGTAACTGATGATTCTTTCCTATTGACAATTCTTTTTAGAGGTCTATAATTGACTATTTTATCCATGATTAACACTGAATGGTACTGGATCCCCTTTAAGCCTCTCCATCTAGTTCTCTGACTTGACTTTGAGTTGTCCCTTTATTAATTTTCACATTTCCCCCTTTTGATCATTATTCCTTAAAAACATCACTGACCAAGGATCAAATTCCCTTGATTCAGTGGCCTTTTGTATATAGTGCCAGAAAGGACATTTCCTGGGTATCATATCCCACTTTGGGGAAGAATTATACAGATTGGAAAGCTACTGGAGTCACATGTAACAAAGAGGAGTAGCAGGGAGAACTTGTATGTGTTTCACATCTGTAGTCCATATTTATCAGTATTACAGTCGTTAGAGGTCATCCATTTATTGGGTACATTTTTAAATAAAGTTTTCACAGAAACAAATACAGAATAAAAAATAATATGACAGTTCAAAATTATATAATTGCTCCAAACCAGGATCATAGACCAAAAAGTAGCCAACTAAAAATATATACTGGCAATTATTCAGACTTATGGAAGAAACATTCCCGCTACAGAAGTAGACCCAGAATAACATATGCCTTCAGGAAGTCTTTGCTTAAATTTTCCATAAAACAGAATAGTGACTATTACAAAAGCACACAGAAAGAATTAACTGAGCCCATTTGGGAAGATACAGTGTAGGTGTAAATATGAAGCAATAGTTGCTGAATTTTTGCCAAGCTGCAAAACTTCAAAGACTTTTTAAAACAGTATTATCTTAAAAGAACTGTTTGAAACCAAATGTGTTATTAATAATATAGTAAAACTGTAAATTAAGAAACAATCATTTCCGAATAAGCATCCAGAGTCAGTTCATAGTCTAGGGTAAAAAGAGAGAGTTCTGTGAATCCAGGATCTTCTAACAGTACTGGTGTGTAGACATCTTGGGAAAGCTTTCTCATCAGATGTTTTCTGTTTCAATTCCAGTAACTCTTTACTTTAATGTCACTAGATGCTGTTCACATACACTCAGGATTGAGTACTTTCTTTAAATGCATTACATGAATTCCGGACTCTATTTACCAGAGTTTGGCATCACAAGGTTTGGTTAGCAATACCTGAAAGGAACTTTTCTAGTGAGGTTGAAGTTACTCTTCCTGGAGGTGTCTTTTCCAATAGACAAAATTTTCAGGCTTCCAGCCATGATCCTTAAGGTCTTCATCCAAAGTACTGAACAGTGAAAACATTGCTCTATCAAACCATTGTTATTTTTAAAAGAAACATTTAGCCTTTTTTATCTTTATTTTTTTTTAAGTTTATATATTTATGTTGAGAGAGACAGAAACAGCATGAGTGGGGGAGGGGCAGAGAGAGAGGAGATGCAGACTCCAAAGCAGGCTCCAGGCTCTGAGCTGTCAGCACAGAGCCCGACGCGGGGCTTGAACTCAGGAACTGTGAGATCATGACCTGAGCCGAACTCGGACGCTTAACTGACTGAGCCACCCAGGCACCCCCATTTAGGCTTTTTGAAGTGTATATATATATACATATATATATATAATATATAAAAATATAAAATATAAATATATATATATATTTATCAACTGTAAGTCAAAGGATGGAGGGGTTCAGTGCATTGGACATCCATGAACAATCTCAAAGGGTAGGAATCTATGAGTTTCAAAGGGAATGAATCTGAGATTTAGAAGCACTACTGGAAAGCAATACTTTATAACAAGATTTTTTGAGGGCCTATACATATTTTGCCAATTGAATCTTAATAGTTCCATTAATATATTAAACTAACACTGAACATTCAGGATGATATGAATAATGAAAATGTTATAAAACTGGCCAAATGACACAGATTTATTGAAGTTCTTGATATGTAAAATGGGTTCCTTATCGCTACAAATGTTGAGGTGTTCCCCACATAGGAAACTGTTTTTCTATCAAAATTTTAGCCACAGAAGAAGCAGTGGCCTGTCAAAAAAGGAAAGGTTTGGTCCTGTGAGAAAACGTAAAAACCAAGGTTGAAAAAAACATTTATATCTATTATATAGAGGGACCTGTCTGAAATTTATTTGCCAAAATTTGGATGGTCAAATAGTTGTGTCCAGGAGCACTGTAAACAATGTTCCCTGGATTCTGTTTTGGACAGGTGAGGCAAGCAAAGTAGTCACTGTGGTTTTTTGTTTGTTTGTGTGTTTGTTTCTGTTTCAGGAGTAGAATTCAGTGATTCATCACTTATACACAACACCCAGTGCTCATTACAAATATATGCCCTCCTTAATACCCATCATATATTTAACACATCCACCACCCACCTCTCTTCCATAAAACTTCAGTGTGTTCTCTATAGTTAATAGTCTCTTATGGTTTGTGTTCCTCTCTTTTTTCTCTTTCCCCTATATCCATCTGTTTTCTTTCCTAAATTCCACATATGAGTGAAATTGTATGGTATTTCTCTCACACTGACTTATTTTGCTTAGAATACTCCTCTCTGGCTCTATACACATGATTACTAGTGGCAAGACTTCATTCTTTTTGATGGCTCAGTAACATTCATGACATCTTCTGGACATTTGGCATCTTTCCATAATTTGATTATTGTTGATAATGCTGCTATAAACATAGGGGTGTATGTGCCCCTTCAAATCAGTATGTTTGTAACCTTTAGGTAAATACATAGTGGTACAATTGCTGGATCATAGGGTAGTGCTATTTTTTAACTTTTTGAGGAAATTCCACACTGTTTAAAAGTGGCTATATCAGTTTTCATTCTGACCAACAACGCAAGAGGGTCTCCCTATCTCTATATACTCATTACCCACATCTGTTGTTTCCTGTGTTGTTCATTTTAGCCATTCTGGAATGGGTGAGGTGGTATCTCCTGAGGTTTTTATTTGTATTTTGCTGATGTTGAGCATCTTTTCATGTGTCTGTTAGCCATCTGTGTGCACTCTTTGGAAAAATGTCTATTCGTGTATTCTGCTCATTTCTCAGCGGGATTATTTGGTTTTGGGGTGTTGAAGTTGATAAGTTTTTTAAATAGATTTTGTATATTAAACCTATATCAGATATGTCATTTGCAAATATCTTCTCCAATAACATCAGTGGCCTTTTAGTTTTATTGTTTCCTTTGCTGTGCAGAATCTGTTATCTTGATGAGGTCCCAATAGCTCATTTTTGCTTTTGTTTCCATTGCCTCTGGGGATGTGTCTAACAAGCAGTTTCTTAGGCATATGTCAGAGATTACTGCCTGTGTTTTCCTCTAAGATTTTGATAGATTCTTGTCCCACATTTAGATCTTTTATCCATTTTGAATTCCTTTCTGTGTATGGGGAAAGAAAGTGGTCCAGTTTCATTCTTCTGCATGTTGCTGTTCTCAACACTGTTTTTTGAAAAGACTGTCTTTTTTCCATTGGATATTCTTTCCTTCTTTGAAGATTAGTTGAACATATATCAGTTTCGGTGTGAGTTAATTTCTGGGTATTCTATTCTGTTCCAATCATCTATGTGTCTATTTTTGTGCCAGTGCACATAATGTCTTGATGACTACAGTTTTGTAATATAGCTTGAAGTCCAATATAGCTTGAAATACAGCTACGATGCCTCCGGCTTTACTTTTCTTGTACAAGATTGATTTGGCTAAGTCTGTGAACCTGCTGGTGATATTTCTTTTTTTTTTTTTTTTTTTTTTTTATTATAATAGTTTATTTTCAAATTGGTTTACATATAACACCCAGTGTTCATCCCAACATGTGCCCTTTTTAATGCCCATCACCCCCTCTCCCCCCTCCCTCATCCCCCTCACCCTCAGTTTTTTCTTAGTCTTTGAGAGTCTCTTATGTTTTATCTCCCTCCCTCTCTGTGTCTTTTTTTTCTTTCCCCTCTTCCCCTCCCCCTGGTTTTTGCTTAGTTTCACAAAGTCCACCTATTCGTGGAAACATATGGTATCTGTCTTTTTCTGACTGACTTATTTCACTTAACATAATACCCTCCAGTTCCATCCATGTTGCTACACATGGCCAGATTTCATTTTTTCTCATTGCCACGTAGTAGTCCATTGTATATAAGTACCATAACTTCTTTATCCATTCGTCAGTTGATGGGCACTTGGTCTCTTTCCATGATTTGGCTATTGTCGAAAGTGCTGCTATGAACATTGGGGTACACGTGCTCCTATGCATCAGCATTCTGGTGATATTTCAATGGGGATTACATTAAATGTGTAGATTCCTTTGGGTGGTAAAGGCATTTTAGCAATATTAGTTCTTCCAATCCATTATCATGTAATGTTTTCCATTTCTTTATATACTCTTCAAATTATTTCATAAATTTTCTATAGTTCTCAGAGTACAGATATTTTTACCTCTTTGTTTAGGTTTATTCCTAGATATCTTATGGCTCTTGGTGCAGTTGTAAATGGGATCAATTTCTTGGTTTCTCTTTTTGCTGCTTCATTATTGGCATATAGAAATGCCACAGATTTCTATACATTGATATTTTATCTTGTAAATATACTGAATTTGCGTAACAGTTCTAGCAATTTTTTAGAGTCTTTTGGGTTTGCTGTAAAGTGTTCATATGAACTGCAAAGAGAAGAAGTTTGACTTTTTCCTAATTTTTCAAAATATTCTCTTACAATTGTATTTCTGTGGTGTTGGTTGTGATTCCTCCTATCTAGTTTATGATTTTAGTTATTTATGTCCTTTCTCTTTTATTTTTGATAACTCTGGGTAGGGGGTTATCAATTTTATTAATTATTTCAAAGGATCACAGCTCCTACTTTTATTGCTCTATTTTACTGCTTTTTAAATTTCTATATTATTTCCTTCTGCTTTAATATTTATTATTTCCTTTCTCTGCTGGCTTTAGCCTACATTTACTTGATCCTTTAAGAGTAAGGTTAGTCTCACAAAGTCCACCTATTCATGGTATCTGTCTTTTGGCCAGATTTTGGGAGGGAGATAAAACATAAGAGACTCTCAAAGACTAAGAACAAACTGAGGGTGAGGGGGTTGAGGGAGGGGGGAGAGGGGGTGACGGGCATTAAAGAGGGCACATGTTGGGATGAACACTGGGTGTTATATGTAAACCAATTTGAAAATAAACTATTATAAAAAAAAAGAGTAAGGTTAGGTTATGTATTTGAGATTTTTCTTAATTCTTGAGGGAGGACTGTATTGTATGTACTTCTCTCTTATGACTGCTTTTGCTGAATCCCAAAAGTTTTGGACCATTGTGTTTTCATTTTCTTTTACTTCCATGTGTTTTAAATTTGTTTTTTAATTTCCTGGTTAACCCAATCATTATTTAGTAGGATATTCTTTAACTTTCATGTGACTGTGGTCTTACAAATTTTTCTTGTGGTTAACTTCAAGTTTCATAGCATGTGGTCTGACAGTATTCATTGTATGAACTCAATTTGTTTGTTTGTTTTTTTAGAGGGAGAAAAAGAGAGAGAGAGTACGGGAGGGACAGAGCAGAGGAGGGGAGAGAGATAGAATCCCAAGAAGGGTTAACACAGAGCTAACACGAGGCTTGAACTCACAAACTGTGAGATCATGACCTGAGCCAAAATCAAGAGTTGAATGCTTAAGCGACTAAGCCAACCAGGTGCCCCTATAATCTCAAACTTTTTATATTTGTTGAGGCCTGATTTGTGACCCAATATGTGATCTATTCTGGAGAATATCCAATGTTCACTTGAAAGGAATATGTTTTCGGCTACTTAGAATAAAATATTCTGAATATATGTGTTAGGTCCCTCTGCTCCAGTGTGTCATTCAAACCACTTTTTCCTTGTTGATTTTCTGCTTAGATGGTCTGTCCATTGTTGTAAGTGGGACGCTACAGTCTACATAGTATCATTGTATTATTAGCAATGAGTTTCTTTATGTTTGTTATTAATTGATTTATATGTTTGTTTTGTTCCAAGTTGGGAGCACAAATATTTGCCATTGTTAGATCTTCTTATTGGATAGATCCTTTTATTGTTATATAATGTCCTTCTTCATCTCTTGTAACAGTCTTCATTTTAAAATGTAATTTATCTAATATAATTTTGGCTACTCTGTCTTTCTTTTGACATACATTAGCATGATAAATGTTTCTCCATTCCCTCACTTTCAATTTGGTCTTTTTTTTTTTTGATCCATTCTGATATCTTATGGAGCATTTAGACCATTTACATTCAGAGTGACTATTGATAAATATGAATTCAGGGCCATTGTTTTACCTGTAAATTCATTGTTTCCGGAGATTATCTCTGTTAGTCTGTAGTCTTTTATTTTTTCCTATTAGTCTTTCTTTCCCACTCAAAAAGTCCCCTTTAATATTTCTTGAATTGCTGGTTTAGTGGTCATGAACTCCTTTAGTTTTTGTTTGGGAAATTATTTATCTCTCCTTCTATTCTGAATGGCAGCTTTGGAGTATAGAGTATTCTTTTCTACTACATATTCTTCCCATTCAACACGTTGAATATATCATGCCACTTCCTTGTAGCCTGTCAGCATTTTGTGGATAGAACCTCTGCTATCCTTATTTGTCTTCCCTTGTTAGAGATCTTTTCATATAGTGCTTTTAGGATTTTTTTCTCCTTATATCTGTATTTTGCAAACTGTATTATAATACATCTTGGTGCAGGCTAAGTCTCTCAGAATCCACCTATGCGTGGAAACATATGGTATCTGTCTTTTTCTGACTGACTTATTTCACTTAACATAATACCCTCCAGTTCCATCCATGTTGCTACACATGGCCAGATTTCATTTTTTCTCATTGCCACGTAGTAGTCCATTGTATATAAGTACCATAACTTCTTTATCCATTCGTCAGTTGATGGGCACTTGGTCTCTTTCCATGATTTGGCTATTGTCGAAATTGCTGCTATGAACATTGGGGTACACATGCTCCTATGCATCAGCATTCCTGTGTCTCTTGGGTAGATTCCTAGCAGTGCTATTGCTGGATCATAGGGTAGCTCTATTTTCATTTTTTTGAGGAACCTCCACACCGTTTTCCAGAGTGGTTGCACCGGTTTGCATTCCCACCAACAGTGTAGAAGGGTGCCTACTTCTCCACGTCCTCGCCAGCATCTGTAGTTTCCTGATTTGTTCATTTTAGCCACTCTGACTGGTGTGAGGTGGTATCTCAGTGTGGTTTTGATTTGTATTTCCCTGATGATGAGTGACATTGAGCATTGTTTCATGTGTCTGTTTGTCATTTGGATGTCTTCTTTAGAGAAGTGTCTATTCATATCTCCCATCCATTTCTTCACTGGATTATTTGTTTTTCAGGTGTGGGGTTTGGTAAATTCTTTATAGAATTTAGATACCAGTCCTTTATCTGATATGTCCTTTTCAATTATCTTTTCCTATTCCGTTGCTTGCCTATCAGTTTTGTTGGTTGTTTCTTTTGCCATGCAGAAGCTTCTTATCTTGTTGAGGCCCCAATAGTTCAGTTTTGCTTTAAATTCCCTTGCCTTTGGAGATGTGTCGACTAAGAAATTGGTGTGAATCTTGTTGAAGACGTTTTTTTTCCTGCTTTATCCTCTAGGATTTTGATGGTTTTCTGGCTCACATTCAGATCCTTTATCCACTTAGAGTTTATTGTTGTGAGTGGTGTAAGAAAGTGGTCTAGTTTAATTTTTCTGCATGTTGCTGTCCAGTTCTCCCAGAAACATTTGTTAAAGAGGCTGTCTTTTCTCCGTTGGATACTCTTTCCTGCTTTGTCAAAGATTAGTTGGCCATAGGCTTGAGGTCCATTTCTGAGTTTTCTATTCTATTCCATTGGTCTATGTGTCTGTTTTTGTGCCAATACCATACTGTATTGATGATTACTGTTTTGTAGTAAAGGTTAAAGTCTGGGATTGTGATGCCTCCCGCCTTGGTTTTCTTCTTCATTATTACTTTGGCTCTTCAGAGTCTTTTGTGGTTCCATACATATTTTAGGATTGTTTTCTCTAGCTTTGAGAAGAATGCTGGTGCAATTTTAATTGGAATTGCATTGAATGTGTAGATCGCTTTGGTAGTATTGACATTTTAACAATATTTATTCTTCCAATCCATGAGCACGGGATGTTTTTCCATTTCCTTGTGCCTTCCTCAATTTCCTTCATAAGATTTTTATAGTTTTCAGTGTAGAGATTTTTTTCCATCTTAGGTTACGTTTATTCCTAGGTATTTTATGGCTTTTGGTGCAATTGTGAATGGGATTAACTTCTTTATGTCTCTTTCTATTGCTTCATTGTTGGTGTATAGGAATGCAACCGATTTCTGTACATTGATTTTGTATCCTGCAACTTTACTGAATTCATGGATCAGTTCTAGCAGGCTTTTGGTGGATTCTGTCGGGTTTTCCATGTAAAGCATCATGTCATCTACAAAAAATTTGACTTCATTCTTGCCAATATTGATGCCTTTTATTTTATTTTGTTGTCTATTGCTGAGGCTCGGTCCTCCAACACTATGTTAAATAGCATTGGTGAGGGTGGATATCCCTGTCGTGTTCCTGATCTCAGGTGGAAGGCTCTCAGTTTGTCCCCATTGAGGATGATATTAGCTGTGGGCTTTTTATATATGGCTTTTATGGTGTTTAAGTATGTTCCTTTTATCCACACTTTCTCGAGGGTTTTTATTAGGAAAGGGTGCTGTATTTTGTCAAATGCTTTTTCTGTGTCTATCGACAGGATAATATGGTTCTTATCTTTTCTTTTGTTAATGTGATGTATCACATTGATTGATTTGGAATATTGAACTAGCCCTGCAACACAAGGATAAATCCTACTCGATCATGGTGAATAATTCTTTTTATATGCTGTTGGATTCGATTTGCTAGTATCTTGTTGAGAATTTTTGCATCCATATTCATCAGGGATTTTGGCCTGTAATTCTCCTTTTGCTGGGAGAATCTGGGTCTCTATCTGGTTTGGGAATCAAAGTGATGCTGGATTCATAGAATGAGTCAGGGAGTTTTCCTTCCATTTCAATTTGTTGGAACAGCTGAGGAGAATAGCTATTAACTCTGTTAAAAACGTCTGGTAAAATTTCCCAGGGAAGCCATCTGGTCTAGGGTTTTTATTTGTTAGGAGATTTTTAATAACCGATTCAACTTCTTCACTAGTTATGGGTCTGTTCAAGTTTTCTATTTCTTCCCGTTTGAGTTTTGGTAGCGTGTGACTGTTTAGGAATTAGTCCATTTCTTTCTGGTTGTTGAATTTGATGGCATATAATTTTTCATAGCTTTTTCTGACAATTCTTGTATTTCTCAGTGACTATTTGTAATCACTCCCTTTTCCTTTGTGATTTTATCAATTTGGATTCTCTCTCTTTTCTTTTTGAGAAGCCTGGCTAGAGGTTTGTCTATTTTGTTTATTTTTTTCAAAGAACCAGCTCTCGGTTTCATTGATCTGTTCCACTACTTTTTCATTTTCAATGTTATTAATTTCTGCCCTGATCTTTGTTATTTCTCTCTTTCTGCTGGGTTTGGGTTGTCTTAGCTGTTCTGCTTCTAGTTCCTTTAGGCGTGCTGTTAGAATTTGTGTTAGTGATTTTTCTTATTTCTTGAGATGGGCCTGGATTGCAACATATTTCCCTCTCAGGACTGCCTTTGCCGCATCCCAAAGCTTTTAGATTGTTGTATTTTCATTTTCATTTTTTTCCATGTATTTTTTAATTCCTTCTCTGACTGCTTGGTTAATCCATTCGTTCTTTAGTAGGTAGTTTTTAACCTTCATGTTTTTGGAGATTTTCCAGATTTTTTCCTGTGATTGATTTCAAGTTTAAAAGCATTGTGGTCTGAATGTGTGCAAGGTATGATCTGTATTCTTTTATATTTATTAAGATTTTCCTTATGCCCCAGAATATGGTCTGTCTTGGAAAATGTACTGTGTACATTTGAGAAGAATGTATATTCTTTTGCTTCTGGATGAAGGACCCTGAAGATGTCAGTTAGTCCCCCCTGTTCCAATGTGTTGTTCAGGGCCGTTGTTTCTGTAGTGATAGTCTGTTTAGTGGATCTATCTAATGCTGAGAGTGGAGTGTTAGGTTCCCCTACATTTAGGACATTTTCATTGATAAGATTGCTTATGTTTGTAACTAATTCTTTTACAAATTTGGGTGCCCCAGAATTCGGTGCATAGATATTTATAATTGTTAGCTATTCCTGCTGGAGAGCTTCTTCTTCTCTTATTACATCCTTTACATTAAAGTCTAGTTTGTATGATATATGTGTGGTTACTCCAGCTTTCTTCTGACTTCCAGTAGCATAGTATATAGTTCTCCATCCCCTCACTTTCAATCTGAAGGTGTCCTCAGGTCTAAAATGGGTCTCCTGAAGACAACAGATAGATGGGTCTTGTTTTTAATCCATTCTGTGTCCTTGTGTCTTTTGATTGTCACATTTAGTCCATTTACATTCAGTGTTAATATTGAAAAATATGGGTTTAGAGTCACTTTGTTATCTGTAGGTTTCATACTTGTAAGGATATCTCTGGTTCGTATTCTTTGCAACCATTCCTTCAGAGCCCCCCTCAGGATCTCTTGTAAGGCTGGTTTATTTGTGATGAATTTCTTCAGTTTTTGTTTTTGGGGGAAACCTTCATCTCTCGTTCCATTCTGAATCACAGGCTGGCCGCATAAAGGACTCTTGGTTGCATATCCTTCCTTTTCATCACATGGTAGATATCCTGCCTTTCCTTTCTGGCTTGCCAAGTTTCTGTAGATAAGCCTGCTTCTACCCTTATGTGTCTATCTTTGTATGTTAAGGCCTATTTTTCCCTAGCTTCTCTCAGAATTGTCTCCTTGTCCTTGTATTTTCCCAGTTTCACTATGATGTGTCGTGCAGAAAGTCTATTCAAGTTATATCTGAGGGGAGTTCTCTGTGCCTCTTGGATTTCCATGCCCATTTTCTTCCTCACGTTGGGGAAGTTCTTAGCAATTATTTGTTAAGCACCCCTTCAACTTCTTTCTCTCTCTCTTCTTCCTCTGAAATTCCTATGATACGGATATTGTTCTGTTTGATTGCATCACTCAGCTCTCAAATTCTCCTTTCTGTTCCTGAATCAGATTATCTCTCTTTTTCTCTTCTTCCTCGTTTTCCATAATTTTATCTTCTAAATCACCTATTCTCTCTTCTGCCTCATTTGTGCCCGCCTCCAGTTTGTTTTGTACCTCATTTAAATCATTTTTTTTAATTCCTCCAGATCGTTTTTAAGGTCTTTCATCTCTGCAACGAGGGAACCCCTGCATTCTTCTATGCTTTTTCAAGCCCAGAGAGTATTTTTTATGTTTATCATTCTATATTCATGTTTTGTTATGTCACTTATATCTGCTTTCATCAATTCTTGAGCTGTACTATTTCTTGTAATTTCTTTTGAGGAGAATTCTTCTGTTTTGTAACTTTGGCTAGGTGTGTTTTGGATTGTTTCCTGAGGTCGCCCTGGAAAGGAAAACAGACAGACAGACAAATAGGAAACAAAAACACACAAACGTACTGACAAATATTACAGACAAGTGGATCACAACAGAAAAAAAGAATGATAAATGACACTCTGAGGGCATGCGACCTGAAGTACCAATTGCATGTTAAGGACAGGGTGTGCGCTGTGCTGATTGCAGAACATATACAGAGAGAGTAATGACAGTGTGTCAGGGAAGAAGAAAATGAATTTTGACCAGGTATAGACAGATGGAAGGGCTTAATCCAGAAGGAGAGAAATCAGAATAAGGAAGGATGCGAAGATGAAGAAATGAAAATAGATGTTACACAGATGAACTATGGTGCCTGGTTATTCCAGAGAGAGAGATAGGAATATACAGAAGGAGGTGTAGAACATGCATTGAGAGAGTGGGTTAAATTTCTCTTTAAGCCAGCCAATACCCTGCATGACGAGCTCAGGAGAGGGGAGTGGTAAGAAGGGGAAAAGGGAGCATATATTTAAAAAAGAAAAATTGACCTGGAATTACTCCAGGCTGAAGTCTGATCTCTGCATCTATCACTCCCACAGAAAGGAGTCTCTCCTATGAGGCGGGTTGTGGTTTGGTGTGTGTGGGTCCCACCTCCACCGCTGGCGGCGATGGATTCTGGGGCCGATTTTTGTGGGTATGTGAGAAAACAATGTCATCCCCTCAGTCCCTTCTTCCCAGTCCTGGAGTCTCAAATCACCCCTTTGTTTCTGTTCTCGCTCTGCCTGAGATGGAGGCATTGTGCGATTTGTTGAGCGGTCATGCGCCCCCTGCTTATTGGAGTTTTTGACTCTCTTTGCCTACTACACTCGGTTTCACTGCAAATTATGTCCCTGGGGCAGAAGCGATCCTGAGGTGGCTCCGCACCTCTCCATGATGTGGGCTGACTGGGATGCCACTGCCAGCCCCAGTGCGATGAGAGTTCTGCTGAGAGTTCTGCTGTTAGCAACAGAACTTCTCTTCAAAGCCCTGTGGTTAGGGACTGGATGATAGGCTCCCTCTCCTTCATGTTTTTCTCTTGTTAGGATATGACCCACTCTGCACTTTTCCAAATTTCTCTGCCCTTTGTCTTTCTGCGGAAGACTCTCTCTCCCCTCCTCTCCATACTCCCGTGGTTTGTTTAATCTCCTCCAGATTGCATTCATGTCCCCTTGTGGTGCTTTTTTGATTTCTTATTCTCTTCCTAGTAGACTCAAACACCTTTCCTTCCAGCCTCTTGGGGTTGAGAGTCCTTTGGTTTTGGTCCTTCTTAGTTTGAAAGACATGGGGAATACTGGGTCCCCCTATTCCTCTGTCATGTTGGCCCCCTCCCTACTTATATCTATTTCTATTCGATCCCTGGCCATGACTTTTTCTTGTTCTTTCTTTTGGTATGGATTATTCCATGGAACTTTCTCTAGGTCTCTGTCTTCTTCTCTGTGCTAGGAAGGACTGTTATGTTTTCTGCTTCTGAGAGTAATGGCTTTATTAATAAGAGTTCATATACTGTTCATGGTCTGGCCCTTAAAGTAGTATTTCTGGTGTATGATTGTGTGCACTCTGCTGTTGTGTTTTGGCTGCTTTTTCCCTGAGGCCAGTCTTCTGTAAAGTTTCTCCTTGCCTGCACTGGGGAATGTTTGGACCTGTTCAGTGTGTGGTGAATTTTAACTAGTTGTACTTTGGTATGCTTGTTAAAATAGGCCAGATCCTATTTATATTAGAGCTGTAGCTTTCAACAGTTTATGGTCAATAGTGTGTGGGGGTGAGGAGTTGTGCTGGTCTTCTGAGGGAGAAGCCCACTGCGGACCTAGCTCTCAGGCACACTTGGTTTAGTAAAAAAGAACACCTGCAGAATACTGAAGAGTGAGGCTTGGTGTACGCAGCTAAAACATCCGATGTGGGTGCTGTGCTGCTCAATGAAGTCCCCCCATGTTGATAGCAGGGGATAAAAATGGCATCAGCCCACACTCTTATCCCACAAGAGAGGAGTCGCACATACCACTGATCAGGATAACCTCACAGACAAAGGAACAATCTTCCCTCGTGTGTCCCAGGTATCCCTCAGATCCCTCCTTTCATCCTGTATCCAGGTTGTTTGCCCACCTTGACAAAATGCATTATTCCCATATTTTATCCCAGACATTCATGTTGAATTTCAAAACTCCACATTTTAGGCACTCAGTGCAATCCACACTTATTCTCTGGGACAGGATCTCACCACACTGGCTGGTGCCAGTTTGTCTCAGAAGGGCAGTCACACAGGGACTTGGAATGGTCAAGGCTCTCCCTCCCTTCCTCTCCATACCCCCGTGGTTTGTTTTATCTCCCCCAAATTGCATTAACGCCTCCTTGGGGTGCTTTTTGGAAATTATCGTAAAGTGAAGCAAAATGCTGACATCCAGGTTAGCTCCCTCAGCAGGTGTCTCTTGCCCTTTGCTAATGAATGAGGCAGTGAAATGGTGCCCCAAGCCCTTGTGTCTCCTGAAAGGCAGTTCCATCTCTCCCAAATGCACTCCAAGAAGAGAAACTGTCTCTCTCAGTGTGATCCAGGGGGTTCTCAGACCATGCCATTTACTCTTTGCCTTCTCACCTCCTTCTCCACAGGAGCACCACTATTTCCACCAGGCTCCACACTGGCCATGGCATGGACTTCTAAAATTAGAATTTAAGTTCTACTGCTTGTAGAAATTCACGATAATCACACCTTCTCATTTACCCAGTCAATGGTTTTTGGAAAGTGTTTGTCTTGTGCAATCTCCTGTGCACTCTCTCTCTCCTCTCTCTGTGATCAAGTCTCTCTACCCTATGCAGAACCCATGATTCTTTTCTCCCTCAAATCACATCTCCCCAATTCCTCCATGATGTGGTTTCGTTTCTCCTTCTAGTTGTGAAGTTTGTTCTATCAGTCCTCAGATTGATTTCTTGGGTGTTAAAAATGATTTGATATTTATCTAGCTGTGTTTAGGGGGGAGGCAAGCATAAGGTGCTCCTTTTACTCTTCCATCTTAACTTCTCTGATTATGCTTTATTAATTAATATTTTGCACCAATAGTAGTTCGTGAACACTAATATTTTTTTCAGTAGACCAATGATTTAATGCATGTATACTAGTAAATAGAGGGGATATTTATTTATTTATTTATTTATTTATTTATTTATTTTAATAATTCGTTGTTGTCAGATTGGTTTCCATACAAGAACACCCAGTGCTTATCCCAACCCGTGCCCTGCTCAGTGCCCATCACCCACTCTCCCCCCTCTCATACCCACCTCAACCCTCGGTTTGTTCTTAGTATTTAAGAGTCATAGAGGGGATATTTAAATTTCTGGCAAAGCTGAATTGTTATTTGATCCAAACCAGAATGCTCTTTTTATCAAATCAATCATTATTAGATTTTCAATATTGTTTTTCCCCTATTCTGGGGCAATTATGGGGCATCTCTGGACAATTTTTCCAAATTATGATTTGGGAGAATATCTCTTTGGACCACGACAGAGGTTTGGCTCATGATTTCCCTGAGTACAGGTTTTGGGCAGAAATACAAGCAACATGGTTTGTTTGGAGCTCCAAGGAGTCAATTCTGGAATGCCTAGGAACCTAAATAATAACTAGGGTAGGTGGCAAAAGTGTAGCATCTAATAAATTTTGGGCAAAACAACCAATTTTAATTTTATCCTCTTTGGGGGGAGGGAGACCTTATTGTTTCATAACATACTGGCTATTGATACAAATGTTTGTGATTTTTACCCTTGGGCTTATATACAAGCTCTAGTAAGGGCATATAACACCTGTGGAGCTGAAATAGCCAAAGGTAAATATAGTTCAAAAAGGGTTGCAAAAACACACCTAATATGGTATTTACCATGTTCATCCTTTAAATAAGAGCCATGAAAAATCTGCTTTGGTTAAAGATGATGCTTATAAATTGTCATGGAATGTCAAAAGTTAATCTGTCAGCAGATTAAGCTTTCATGAGGTATTTTGTCTGTGGAAAAAGGGAGAAGACTGAAAGGGTTACCATTATTGCAGTGAGTAAGAGATGTGAAGAGCAATTAATGGGAGGATTTCACAGGAGGTGAGATGACTGACTGAAAAGTGCTGAGTGTGATAATAATTGAGGAGGGCATCTACCTCATGAGACAAAGGCAATTAAAGAGGATTCCATGATTATTTATTCAGTGGCTTTATATTTTAAAATATTGTATTTTTAAGTACTCTCTACACCGAACATGGAGCTCAAACTCACAACACAAAACCAAGAGTCACACACTCTAAGAACTGAGGCACGAAGATTCCTTTCAATGTCTTAAATTAAAAGTAAAGTGGCAGGAAAGATTCTTAAGCATTCAGGATTTACTCATGTCATAGAATCTAATTGTTAGCTATAATACCTTATGGGCTGATGATGATTCCTATGGTTTTCAGTGAGCACTTAAAGTACAATCCTTTCATTCTTAAATACGAAGTGGAAAAGGAAAAGTTGATAACTAATATATCTGAAGGCAGGGGGGTTAGTAGATTATTTATTTATTTATTTAATTTTTATGAGACTATTTTTCGTTGATGTTTAACTTCAACTTGAGTGTAATTATATTTAATGTTCACTTAGTGGTTTTCCATTGCTATTGTACAAACCAAACTTTTAAAGTGTTTTCTAGTCAGAAAGAAAACACAAAAACCTGGAATCTAAAGAGTGTTTTACTAACAACCAATGGATCAATGAAGAAATCAAAATGGAAATCAAGAAGTACATGAGACAAATGAAAATGAAAATACAATGGGCCAAAATATTTGGGATGCAGTGAAATAAATTTTCAAGAGGGAAATTTATAGTGATACAAGTGTAACTTCAGAAAATCTCAAGTAGGAGGGCGTGAGTGGCACAGTTGGTTAAGCATCCAACTTTGGCTCAAGTTATGATCTCATGGTTCATGAATTCAAGCCCCACATCAAGCTTTGTGCTGATAGATCATAGCGTGGAGTCTGCCTCGGTTTCTGTGTGTCTCTTTCTCTCTGTCCCCTCCCACCTGTGCTCTGTCTCCTCCTCTCCCTCTCTAAAAAATGAATACACATTTAAAAATATTTTTAAATAAAAAAGAAAAACTCAAATAAACAATCTAATTTTGCAACTAAAGCAAATAGAAAAAGATCAAACAAAGCCCAAGGTTAGTGGAAGGAAGGAAATAATTAAAATTAGAGCAAGAATAAATGAAATGGACACCCAAAACTAAGTAAAGATCAATAAAGATCAATGACTTTGAGAGCTGCTTTTTTTTAGTTTTTATTTAAATTACAGTTATATAACACACCGTGTAATATTAACTTAAGATGTAGAAATTACTGATTCATCACTTACATACAACACTCAGTGTTCATCTGTGCCTTTCTTAATACCCATCACCCATTTATCCCATACCCAGCCCACCTCCACTCCACTAACCCTAAGTTTCTTCTCTATAGTTAAGAGTCTGTTTACTGATATGCCTCTCCTTTCTATTTTTCCCCTGCGTTCAACTGTTTTGTGTCTTAAATTCCACATGTGAGTAAAATCATATACTATGTGTTTTTCTCTAACTTATTTCACTTAACATAATACTCTCTAGTACCATCCATGTCATTGCAAAGGGCAATATTTAATTATTTTTTTACAGCTGAGAATAGTCCATTGAATATATACACCACATCTTCTTTATCCATTCATAAGTAGATGGTTTTGTCTTTTTCCATAATTTGGTACTGTTGATAATGCTGCAATAAAAATTGGGGCGAATGTATCACTTCAAACCAGTAATTTTGTATTCTTTGGGTAAATACCTAGTAGTTAAATTGCTGGATCTTAGGGCAATTCTATTTTTAACTTTTTGAGGAACCTACATATTGTTTTCCAAAGTGGCTGCAACAGTTTTCATTCCCACCAACAATGTAAGGGGATTCCCATTTCTCCACATCCTCGCTAGCATCTGTTGTTTTGTGTTGTTAATTTTAGCCATTCTGACAAGTATGAGGTGATATCTCGTTGTGTTTTTTATTTGTATGCCCCTGATGATGAGTGGTGATGACAATCTTTTCATGTGTCTATTGCCTTCTGAATGTCTTCTTTGGAAAGATGTTTATTCATGTCTTCTGCCCATTTCTCCACTGAATTATTTTTTTGTGTGTTGAGTTTGATAAGTTCTTTATAGATTTCGGATGCTAACCTTTTATTAGATATGTCATTTGCAAATATCTTCTCTCATTCTGTTGGTTGCCTTTCAGTTTTGTTGATTGTTTCCATTGCTGTCCAGAAGCATTTTACCTTGATGAAGTCCCAATAGTTTATTTTTGCTTTTGTTTCCATTTCCTCTGGAGAAGTATCTAGTAAGAAGTTGCTTTGGCTGATGTCTAAGATTCTACTGCCTGTGTTCTCTTCTAGGATTTTGATGGTTTCCTGTCTTACATTTACTTTTTCATCCCTTTTGAATTTATTTTTTTGTGTATGGAATACGTGGTCCAGTTTCATTCTTCTGCAAGTTGCTGTCCAGTGTTCTCAACAACATTTGTTGAAAAGGCATTTTTTCCCCATTGGATATTCTTTCCTACATTGTAGAAGATTAGTTGACCATATAGTTGTGGATTGATGTCTAAGTTTTCTATTCTGTTCCACTGATTTATATGTCTGTGTGTCTGTGTGTCTGTGTGTCTGTGTGTGTGCCAGTATAGTATCTTGACCTCTACAGCTTTGTTATATAATTTGAAGTCCAGAATTGTGATGCCTCAAGCTTTGATTTTCTTTTTTAAGATTGCTTTGGCTCTTTGGCACCTTTTGTGATTCCATATAAATTTTAGGATTGTTTGTTTCAGCTCTGCGAAAGCTGCTGGTGCTATTTTGATAGGGATTGCATTAAATACGTAGATTTCTTTGAGTAGTATGGACATTTTAACATTTGTTCTTCTGATCCATGAGCAGAAGAACATTTCTTTGTGATATCGTCAATTTCTTTCATAAGTGTTTTATATTTTTCAGAATATAGATCTTTTATCTTTTTCATTAGGTTTTTCCTAAGTATCTTATAGTTTTTGGTGCAAAAACTGGTGTGGGGTGTATATATATATATACATCACAGTCTTCTTTCTGATTGTGGAGGAAAAGCGGTATATATATATATATATATATATACCGGTATATATATATATATATATATAGTATATATATATATATATATATATATATATATATATATATATATATATATACCACTTCTTCTTTATCCATTCATCCATTGAAGGAAACTTAGTCTCTTTCCATGATTTGGCTATTGTCGAAAGTGCTGCTATGAACATTGGGGTACACATGCCCCTATGCATCAAAACTCCTGTGTCTCTTGGGTAGATTCCTGGCAGTGCTATTGCTGGATCATAGGGTAGTTCTATTTCCAGTGTTTTGAGGAACCTCCACACCATTCTCCAGGGTGGCTGCACTAATTTGCATTCCCACCAACAGTATAGGAGGGTGCCTGCTTCTCCACATCCTTGCTAGCATCTATAGTTTTCTGATTTATTCATTTTAGCCACTCTAACTGGTGTGAAGTGGTATCTATCTCAATGTGGTTTTGATTTGCATTTCCTTGTTGATGAGTGACTTTGAGAATCGTTCATGTGTCTGTGGCCATCTGGATGTCATCTTTAGAGAAGTGTCTATTCATATCTTCCACCCATTTCTTCACTGGATTATTCATTTTTTGGGTGTGGATTTTGGTAAGTTCTTTATAGATTTTAGATACTAGTCCTTTATCCGATATGTCATTTGCAATTGTACTTTCCCATTCCGTTGGTCGTCTATTAGTTTTGTTGGTTCTTTCCTTTGCTGTGCAGAAGATTTTAATCTTGATGAGGTCCCAAGAGTTCATTTTTGCTTTTAATTCCCTCGGCTTTGGAGATGTGTCATGTAGGAAATTGCTGCGGCTTAGGTCAAAAAGGTTTTTTTCCTGCTTTCTCCTCTAGGATTTTGATGGTTTCCTGTCTCACATTCAGATTCTTCATCCATTTTGAGTTTATTTTTGTGAGTGGTGAAAGAAAGTGGTTTAGTGGTTTCATTATTCTGCATGTTGCTGTCCAGTTCTCCCAGCACCATTTGATAAAGGGCTGTCTTTTTTCCATTGGATACTCTTTCCTGCTTTGTCAAAGGTTAGTTGGCCATATGCTTGCAGGTTCCATTTCTGAGTTTTCTATTCTATTCCCTTAGTCTGTGTGTTTATTTTGTGCCAATACCATACTGTCTTGATGGTTACTGCTTTGTTGTAGAGGTTAGAATCTGGGATTGTGATGCCTCTTGCCTTGGTTTTCTTCTTCAATATTACTTTGGCTATTCGGGGTCTTTTGTGGTTCCACACAAATTTTAGGATTGTTTGCTCTAGCTTTGAGAAGAATGCTGGTGCAATTTTGATTGGGATTGCATTGAATGTGTAGATTGCTTTAGGTAGTAATGACATTTTAACAATATTCTTCCAATCCATGAGCATGGGATGTTTTTCCATTTCCTTGTGTCTTCCTCAATTTCTTTCATAAGTTTTTTTTATAGTTTTCAGCGTAGAGATCTTTTCTATCTTAGGTTAGGTTTATTCCTAGGTATTTTATGGTTGTTGGTGCAATTGTGAATGGAATTCGCTTCTTTATTTCTCTTTCTATTGCTTCATTGTTGGTGTTTAGGAACTGATTTCCATACATTGATTTTGTATCCTGCAACTTTGCTGAATTCATAGATCAGTTCTTTTTTTTTAATGTTGATTTATTTTTGAGAGAGAGAGAGACAGAGCACGAGT
This sequence comes from Paguma larvata, assembly GCA_030068075.1. NCBI lineage: Eukaryota > Metazoa > Chordata > Mammalia > Carnivora > Viverridae > Paguma > Paguma larvata. The sequence goes on along the minus strand of CM057827.1, from coordinate 119,257,205 downwards.
GGGGAGAGGCAGAGAAAGGGAGACACGGAATCGGAAGCAGGGTCCAGGCTCTGAGCTGTCAACACTGAGCCTGACTCGGAGATTGAACTCACAGACTGCGAGATTGCGACCTGAGCCATAGTTGGACATTCAACCGACTGAGCCACCCAGGCGCCCCTTCATGGACAAGTTCTAGTCGGATTTTGGTGAATTCTGTTGGGTTTTCCATGTAAAGTATCATGTTGTCCATGAAAAATGAATGTCTGACTTCATCCTTGCCTATCCAATGCCTTTTATTTTGCCTTGTTGTCTGATTGCTAATGCTAGGACCTCCAACACTATGTTAAATAGCAATGGTGAGAGTGGACATCCCTGTCGTGTTCCTGATCTCAGGGGGAAGGCTCTCAATTTTTCCCCATTGAGGATGATATTAGCTGTGGGCTTTTCATAAATGGATTTCATGATGCCTAAGTATTTTCCTTCAATCCTGACTTTCTCGAGAGTTTTTATTAGGAAAGGATACTGTATCAGGGATTGTGGCCTGTAGTTCTCTTTTCTTGCTGGGTCTCTCTCTGGTTTGGGAATCAAAGTGATGCTGGCTTCATAGAATGAGTCCAGGAGTTTTCCTTCCATCTCAATTATTTGGAACAGCTTGAGGAGAATAGGTATTAAATCTGTTTTAAATGTCTAGTAAAATTCCCCAGGGAAGCCATCTGGACATGGAGTTTTATTTGCTGGGAGGTTTTTGATAACTGATTCAATTTCTTCAGTAGTTATGGGTCTGTTTAGGTTTTCTATTCCTCCCGTTTGAGTTTGGTAGCATGTGGCTGTTTAGGAATTTGTCTATTTCTTCCAGATTGTCCAATTTGCCGGCATATCGTTTTTCATAGTATTCTCTGATAATTGCTTGTATTTCTGAGGGATTGGTTGTAATCACTCTCTTTTTATTCGTGATTTTATCGGTTTGGATTCTCTCTCTTTTCTTTTTGAGGAGCCTGGTTAGGGGTTTATCAATTTTGTTTATTTTTTCAAAGAACCAGCTTTTGGTTTCATTGTTCTGTACCACTACTTTTTCTATTTCCATATGATTAATTTGAGCCCTGATCTTTGTTATTTCTCTCTTTCTGCTGGGTTTAGTTTGTCTTAGCTGTTCTGCTTCTAGTTCCTTTAGGCATGCTGTTTAGGCATGCTGGGTTTAGGTTGTCTTAGCTGTTCTGCTTCTAGTTCCTTTAGGCACGAATTTGTGTTAGTTTATTTCCTGTTTCTTGAGGTGGGCCAGGATTGCAATATATTTACATCTCATCCCAAGGCGTTTGGTTGTTATATTTTCATTTTCATATTTTTTCCATGTATTTTTAAATTTCTTCTCTAATTGCTTGGTTGACTCGTTCATCTTTTAGTAGGTTTTTCTTTAGCCTCCATGTTTTCGGGGTTTTTCAGACTTTTTCCTGTGGTTGATTTCAAGTTTCAAAGCATTGAGGTCTGAAAGTGTGCTTGATATGTTCACAATTTCTTTATATTTATTCAGTGCATCCTTGTCCATTCCAAGACATGGTCTATCTTGGAAAATGTACTGTGTGCATTTGAAAAGAATGTAAATTCCTTTGCTTCTGGATGAAGGGTGCTGAAGATGTCAGTCAGGCCCATCTGTTCCAATGTGTGGTTCAGAGCCATTGTTTCTATGGTGATTCTCTGTTTAGTGGATCTATCCAGTGCTGTGAGTGGGGTATTAAGGTCCCCTGCATTTTTATCGATAACATTGCTTATGTTTGTAGTTAGTTGCTTTAAAAATTTGGGTGCCCCAGAATTCAGTTGTAGATATTTATAATTGCTAGCTCTTCCTGCTGGATAGTCCCTGTGATTATTATATAATGCCCTTCTTCATCTCTTATTACATCTTTTTCTTTAAAATCTAGTTTGTCCCTTATAAGTGTGGCTACTCCAGCTTTCTTCTGACTTCCCGTAGCATGGTAGATAGTTCTCCATCCCCTCACTTTCAACCTGAAAGTGTCCTCAGGTCTAAGATGAATCTCTTGAAGACAGCATATAGATGGGTCTGGTTTTTTAATCCATTCTGTTACCCTGTGTCTTTTAAATGGGTGCATTTAGTCCATTTACATTCAGCATTAATATTGAAAAATACTGGTTTAGAGTCATTATGTTATCTGTACGTTTCATGCTTGTAAGGATGTCTCTGGTACTCTGTGTTCCTTGCAACCTTTCCTTCATCGAGTCCCGCTCAGGATCTCTTGTAAGACTGGTTTATTTGTGATGTACTCCTTCAGTTATTGTTTGTTTGGGAAGATCTTCATCTCTCCATCCATTCTGAATGACAGGCTGGCCGGATAAAGGACTCTTGGCTGCATATCCTTCCTGTTCATCACATTGAAGATTTCCTGCCATTCCTTTCTGGCTTGCCAAGTTTCTGTAGATAAGTCTCCTACTACCCTAATGTGTCTGCCTTTGTATGTCAAGGCCCGTTTATCCCTAGCTGCTTTCAGAATTGTCTCTTTGTCTTTGTATTTTCCCAACTTCACTATGATGTGTCGTGCTGAAGGTCTATTCAGGTTACATCTGAGGGGAGTTCTCTATGCCTTTTGGATTTCAATGCCCATTTCCTTCTTCATGTTGGGGAAGTTAATTCCTATAATACGTATTATCCTTTCTTTTATTAATGTGGTGTATCACATTGGTTGGTTTGTGAATACCGAACCATGCTTGCAACACAAGAAGAAATCCCATTTGATCATGATGAATGAATCTTTTAATATACTGTCATATTCAATTCACTAGTTTTTACTGAGAATTTTTGCATCTATGTTCATCAGGGATATTGGCCTCAAGTTCTCTTTTTCATTGGAGTCTTTGTCTGGGTTTGGAATAAGGATAAGCTGTCCTTATAAAATATATTGAGAAGTTTTCCTTCCACTTCAATTTTTCAGAAGACTTTGAGAAGAATAGGAATTAATTTTCCTTTAAATGTTTGGTGAAGTCATCTGGTCTGTGAAACCACCTGGCCCTGTAGTTTTCTTTGTTTGGACTTTATTATTATTATTACTATTACTATTATCATTATCATTATTACTGATTCAGTTTCATTGCTAGTAATCAGGATGTTTAAGATTTCTATTTCTTCTTGTCTCAGTTTTGGTAATTTTCATGCTACTAGGAATTTATTCATTTCTTCAAGTTGCCCAATTTGTTGACACATAATTTTTTATAATGTTCTCTTGTAATTGTATTTCCGTGGTGTTGGTTATTTCTGCTCTCTAATTTGTGATTTTATTTATTTTGTTCCTTTCTCTTATCTTTTTGATAAGGCTGACTAGGTGTTTATCAATTTTATTACTTTTTTCAAAGAACAAACTTCTTGTTTCATAGATCTGTTCTATTGTTTTGTTTTTGTTTTAGTTTGGTTTCTATACCATTTTTTTCTTTTCTAATCTTTATTATTTCCCTTCTTCTACTTGCTTTGGTCTTTCCTCTTATTTGTTTAGGTCCTTTAGGTGTAAGGTTAGGTTGTTCGAGAGTTTTCTTGCTTCTTTAGTTAGGCTTGTTGGCTACATACTTTACTCTTATGACTGCTTTTGTTGCATCTCAAAGGTTTTGAGCTGTTCTGTTTTCATTTTCATTTTTTCCATATATTATTTATTTCTTTTTAGTTTCCTGGTTGATGTATTAATGGATTTGTAGCATGCTATTTAACCTTCACATATTTGTGTTCTTTCCAAATTTTGTCTTGAAGTTGACTTCCAGCTTCATAGCATTGTGGTCAGAATATATTCATGGTATTATCTCAATATTTTGTACCTGTTGAGATCTGATTTGTGATCATGTATGTAATATGCTCTTGAGAATGTCCCATGTGCCCTTGAAAAGAATGTGTCTTCTGCTGCTTAAGGATGAAATTTTCTGAATATATCTGTTAAATCCATTCAGTCCAGTGTTTCCTTCAAAGCCATTGTTTCCTTGTTGATTTTCTGCTTAAATAATATATCCATTGCTGCAGATAGGGTGATAAATTCCCCTACTACTATTATATTGTCAATGAGTTTCTTTTTGTTTGTGTTAATTGTATTAAGTATTTTGGTGCTCCAAAGTTTAAGGCACAAATTTACAATTGATATGTATCCATTTTTAAATTATGAAACAGTAGTTTATTTTTTATTTATTTTTATTTAAATTTAAATTAGCTAACCTATAGTGCAGTCTTGGCTTCAGGAGAACTCAGTGATTCATCTCTTACATATGACACTCAATGCTAATCCCAAATAGTGCCCTCCATAATGTCCATCACCCATTTAGCCCATACCCCCACCTACCCCTTCCAGCAACCCTCAGTTTGTTCTCTGTACTTAAGAGTCTCTTATGTTTGCCTCCCTCTCTGTTTTTCATATTTTTCTTTGTCTTTCCCTTTGTTCATATGTTGAATTTCTAAAATTCCACATGAGTGAAATAATGATATCTGTCTTTTTCTGACTGACTTATTTCACTCAGCATAATACCCTCTAGTTCCATCTACGTTGTTGCAAATAACAAGATTTCATTCTTTTTTATCATGCCACAGTATTCCATTATACATCTATCACATCTTCTTTATCCATTAATCAGTCAGTGGACATTTGCACTTTTTCCATCATTTGGCTATTGTTGATAGCACTGCTGTAAACATTGGGGTGCATGTGCAACTTAGAATCACGATTTTTGTATCCTTTGGATAACTTCCTAGCAGTGCACTTGCTTCTGGGTCATAGGGTAGTTCTATTTTTAACTTTTTGAGGAACTTCCATAGTGTTTTCCAGAGTGAACCAGTTTGCATTCCCACCATCAGTGCAAAAGTGATCCCCTTTCTCCATAACCTTGCCAACATGATGTTTTCTGAGTTGTTAATTTTAGCCATTCTGACAGGAAGGAAAACTTACAAAATTATTCTTTGAAGATATAATTATCTTGATTCCAAAACCAAAGACCACAATAAAAAGGAGAATTATGGGCCAATATCCCTGATGATTCCAAATGCAGAAATTCTCAAGAAGATATAAGCAAATTGATTTCAGCAGAACATTAAAGAATTATTCACTATTATCAAAATAGATTCATTCCTGGGCTGCAGGACTGGTTCGATATTCACAAATCAATCCACATTAATGTGATATACCATATTAATAAACAAAGGATAAGAACCATATGATCCTCTCAATAGATGTAGAAAAAGCATTAACAAAATAGAGCATCCTTTATTTATAAAAACCCTCAAGGGATAGAAGAAACATATCTTAACATCATAAAACTCATATATGAAAGGCCCACAGATAATATCATCCTCAATGGGAAAAAACTGAGAACTTTCCTGCTAAGACCAGGGATGTCCACTATCACCACTGTTGTTCAGCATAGGACTAGAAGTCGTAGCCTCAGCAATCAGAAAACAAAATGAAATAAAAAGCATCCAAATTGGCAAGGAAGAAGTCAAACTTTCACCCTTCACAGAAGACATGATACTCTACATGGAAAACCTGAAAGACTCCACCAAAAAACTGTTAAAGCTGATATCTCAGTTCAGCAAAGTCACAGTATATAAAATCAATGTACAGAAATCATTTGTATTTCTACACCAAGAAAGAAGCAACAGAAAGAGATCTAGAGGAATTGATCCCATTTACAATTACACCAAAACCATAAAATCTCTAAGAATAAGCCTAACCAGGGGGCACCTGGGCGGCTTAGTCAGTTAAGCATTCGACTTCAGCTCAGGTCATGATCTCACAGCTTGTGAGTTCAGGCCCTGCTTCAGGCTCTGTGTTGACAGCTCAGAGCTTGTAGTCTGCTTCATATTCTTTGTCTCCTTTTCTCTCTGTGCCACTTCAGAAAGAGCGAAAACACTTGGAGGGAACTGAATAAGAAATCTGTTCCCCAAAACCATTGATGGGGGGAATTGAGAGGTTTTGAATGCCATTAGGATTCTATAAACAGTGGGGTGCAGAGTCTGACTTTCTGGACTCAGTGTTTGATAATGCTCTTGTGAGAAATAGGGTGAATCCATACGAGCAGGAAGCAAGGTCCAAGGGCTCCATGTGCCACACAGGGAGAAGTGGTTCTCCTGCTTGGAGTGGGTTTGGTAGAAGCCATTTGACGTCCACACAGGCAACAGTTCCAGCAGGCCCCAGAGAGCAGTCATGTTTGCTGGTATTGGGACAAAAATGCCAAAGTATGGTGAAACCTACTGCTGGCTGTGTGTTGTAATTTGCTGCAATGTCTGAACCTCTGCCACTGTGCAATCTTATGAACATTTTCTGGGGCAAGCTGGGGCATTTTCTGGGGCAGCTCAGTGAGACACTCCTCAGAGAGACTGCATGGATCCAAACCACAGGCGTCTTTGAAGTGAGGGGTTTTGACACACAATCCCATCTGAGATAAAACTCTGTAGGCAGGTGCCGCCTGGCATATGGATGGCTTGGACATGGACAGGATAGAGGAGGGAGTATACAGAGCCCTGAGACAGTGGAGGGGTGTTTTATCATGGGTCGATGAAAGTGCAAAGTTCCTGTGCCAAAGACCAAGGAGCTGGGTGAAGCCATTTCCATCTCTCCCACACATGTGCATGCATGAGCACTCATGTGCTCACCACACTGATCCACCCCAGTAAGCTAAGCAGTGCCACGCCCTCCAAGCACACCCCCTAGAAAATCAGTACAAGTCTTTCTGCCTGCTCAGTGTACAGATTATAGAGTGCTTCATAGTTTGAGTTCTAGGGGAAACTGGATATAACTTCATTCGGGTTTCATTCTGTTTGCTGGTTCATTTATTTGTTTTTTAATTGCTTTTGTTTTCTTTTTATTTTATTCTTGGATACAGAAAGATAAAAAATATTTTTATTTTCTTATTTTTAATTCAAAATAATTATTTTATTATATTTTAAAATTTTTATTCTATATCATTTTATTTATTTCATTTTTGTCAATTTTATTATATATTTTTTAACTTTTTAAATTTTCTTACTTCTTTTCTTTATTTTCTTTTCCTTTTTTCTCTATTATTTCAAGCTTCTTTCAACAAGCAGACCAAAACACACCTAGGATTAAACTTCCCTTTTTTGTTTTGTTTTGTTTTTAACTTTTTAATTTTTAATTATTTACTAATTTTTTTCTTCCTCCAATATGACAAAATGAAGTAAATCACCCCAAGAGAAAGAACAGGAAGAAGTGACAGTCAGAAGCTTTATCGACACAGATGTAAGCAAGATATCTGAACTAGAATTTAGAACCATGATAATAAAACTATTAGCTGGGGTTGAAAAAAGCATAAAATTCCTTTCTGCAGAGATAAAAAAAGTAAAATCTAGTCAGGACAAAGTTCAAAATGCCATAACTGAGATGCAATCTTGAATGGATGCCACAACGACAAGGACAGATGAGGCAGAGCAAAGGTACAGAAGACAAAATTATGGAGAATAAGGAAGCATAAAAAAAGAGGGAAACAAAAGCAAAAGAACATGACACAAGTCTTAGAGAACTCAGTTACATATTTAAAAGGAATAACATCTGAATCATAGGAGTCCCAGAAGATGAAGAAAGACAAAAAGGGGCAGAAGGTCTATGTGAGCAAATTATAGGGAAACCTTTCCTGATGTGGAGAAGAAAACAGACATCAAAATCAAAGAAGCACAGAAAAACTGGCCATCACCAAGACATTATACTCAAATTCACAAAATACACAAAGGAAAGAATTATGAAAGCAGCAATGAAAAAAACTCCTTAACTTGCAAGGGAAGTTAGATAAGGTTCCAAGCAGACCTTTACACATAAGCGTGACAGGCCAGAAAGGAATGGCAGGATAAATGGAACGTGGTGAATCAGAAAAATATGCAGCCAAGAATTCTTTATCCAACTAGGCTGTCATTCAAAATAGAAGGAGAGATAAAGAGTTCTCAGAAAAACAAAACTAAAGGAGTTCATGCCCACTAAACCAACCCTACAAGAAATTTTAAGGGTGACCCTTTGAGTGGAGAAAAAATGAAACAAAGTAAAAAAGACCAAAAGCAACAAAGACTAGAAAGGACCAGAGAACATCACCAGAAACTTCAGTTCTACAGGCAACACAATGGCAATAAATTCATATCTTTCAGTACTCACTCTAAATGTCAATGGGCTAAATGCTCCAATCAAAAGATATTGAGTATTAGAAAGGATACGAAAACAAGACCCATCTATATGCTGTTTACGATGACCCATTTTAGACATAAAGATACCTGCAGATGAATGTAAGGGGATGGAGAACCATCTATCATGCTACTGGTCACCAAAAGAAAGCTGGAGTAGCCATACTTACATCAGACAAACTAGATTTTAAAGACAGTAACAAGAAATGAAGCAGGGTGTCACTTCATACTTAAGGGGTCTATCCACCAAGAAGATCTAAGAATTATAATTTTTATGCCCCCAACTTGGAATAATCTAAATATAAAATCAATTTATCAAAAACAAAAAAAAAACTAATTCATAATAACACCATAATAGCAGGGGACTTCAACACCCCACTTATAGCAATGTACAGGTCATCTAAGTGGAAAATCAACAAGGAAACAATGGCTTTGAATGACACACTGGTCCGGATGGAGTTAAAAGATATATTCAAAACATTTCATCCTAAAGTATAGAGCAATCCAGGCCTTCCTAAAGAAGAAAGAAAGTGTAAAATAAACGACCTAACCTTATAGCTAAAAGAACTGCAAAAAGAACAGCATCTACCACCAAATAAATTGAATCTGTAATCAAAAATCTCCTAACAAACAAGAGTCCAGGACCGGATGGCTTTCCAGAGGAATTCTACCAAACATTTAAAGAAGAGTTAACAGCTATTCTTCTAAAGCTGTTCCAAAAAATAGAAATGGAAGGCAAACTTCCAAACTGCTCTGATCTTTGTTATTTCTCTCTTTCTGTTGGGTTTAGGTTGTCTTAGCTGTTCTGCTTCTAGGTCCCTTAGGCGTGCTGTTAGAATTTGTGTTAGTGATTTTTCTTGTTTCTTGAGGTGGGCCTGGATTGCAATATATTTACTTTCCAGGACTGCCTTTGCCGCATCCCAAAGCATTTAGATTGTTGTATTTTCATTTTCATTTGTGTCCATGTATTTTTAAATTTCTTATCTGATCGCTTGGTTGACCCATTGTCTTTTAGTAGGTTGTTCTTTAGCCTCCATGTTTTGGGGGATTTTCCAGACTTTTTCCTGTGTTGATTTCAAGTTTCAAAGCATTGAGGTATGAAAGTGTGCATGGTATGATCTCAATTGCTATATACTTCCCTCTTAAATTGCCTTTGTTGCATCCCAGAGATTTGGGGCTGTCATATTTTTATTTTCATTTGGTTCCATGTAATTTTTAATTTTCTCTTTAATTTTTAGGTTAGCCTATGTTGATACTACCCAAAGCAATCTACATATTCAATACAATCTATATCAAAATAACACTAGCATTCTTCGTAGAGTTTGCACAAACAATCCTAAAATTTGTATGGAACCACAAAAGACCCCAAATAGCCAAAGCAATCCTGAAAAAGAAAACTAAAGTTGGAGGCATCACAATCCCAGACTTTAAGCTATATTACAAATCTGTAATCATCAAGACAGTATGGTACTGGCACAAAAACAGACATATATATCAATGGAACAGAATAGAGAGCCCAACAATGGACCAGCAAACACATGGCAAACTACTTTTTGACAAAGCAGGAAAGAATACCCAATGGAGAAAAGAAAATAAATGTTGAGAAAAGTGGACACCGGCATGCAGAAGAATGAACCTAGACCACTTTCATATACCATACACAAAAATAAACTCAAAGTGGATTAAATTCCTTAATGTAATGCAGTAAACCATCAAAATACTAGAGGAGAAAACAGGCAACAACCTCTTTGACCTCGGTCACAGAAACTTCATACTTGAAATTTCTCTGGAGGCAAGGGAAACAAAAGCAAAACTTCCACAGAGAAAAAGAAACAACCAGCAAAACTAAAAGACAACCAATGAAATGGGAGCGAAAATATGCAAATGACATATCAGATAAAGGGTTAGTATCCAAAATATGTAAAGTACTTATCAAAATCAACATCCCCAAAAAAAAAAATCCAGTGAAGAAATGAGCAAAAGACATGAATAGACAATTTTCCAAAAAAGACATCCAGATGGCTACCAGAAACATTAAAAAATGGTCAGCATCATTCATCATCAGGGAAATCAAAATCAAAATCACAATGAGATACCACTCTACACCTGTCAGAATGGCTGCAATTAACAACTCATGCAACAACAGATGTTGCCAAGGATGTGGAGAAAGGGGAACACTTTCACACTGTTGATGGGAATACAAACAGATACAGCCACTCTGGAAAACATTATGGAAGTTCCTCAAAAAATTAAAAATAGAACTACCTTATGATGAAGGAATTGCATTACTAGGTATTTATCCAAAGGATACAGGAGTGCTTTTTTGAAGGGGCACATGCACCCCAATATTTATAGCAGCGCTATTGACAATAACCAATGTATGGAAAGAGCCCAAATGTTCATCCACTGATGAATCAATAAAGAAGCTGTGGTGCATATATACAATGGAATATTACTTGGCAATGAAAAATAATGAAATCTTGCCATTTGCAACAACATGGGTGGAACTAGAGTGTATTATGGTAAACAAAATAAAAGAAAGATAAATGTCATGTGACTTCATTCATATGTGGAATTTAAGATACAAAACAGATGAACATAAGGAAAGAAGCAAATCTAATATAAAAACAGAGATGGAGATAAACCATAAGAGACTCGTAAATACAGAGAACAAACTGAGGGTTGCTGGAGGGGTCTTGGGTGGGGGATGGGCTCCTAAACAAGAGGCATTAAGGAGGGCACTTGCTGGGATGAGCATTGGGTGTTACATGTAAATGATGAATCATTAAATTCTATTTTGAAATCATTTTTATATTATATGTTAACTAACTTGAATTTAAAATAAAATACAATAATAAAAAATAAAATAGAAACAAAAAGTGAGTCTTTTTTCAACAGCAAAGAGATAGATCTTGACTTTTTTTATGTATTCCGACATTCTATGGTTTTTGATTGGAGCATTTTGTCCATTTAAGTTCCAGTTATTATTGATAGATATGTATTTATTGCCTTTTTATTACTTGTTTTGTCATTTTTCTGGACATTTTTTTCTGTTCTTTTCTAAATTGTGTTCTTTCCTTCATACTCAAAGAGTCATCTTTAAGATTTCTTGCAGTGGTGGTTTAGTGATCATGAATTCCATTAGTTTCTGCTTGTCTTAGAAACTCTCTTTGTATCTCCTTCTATTCTTGCTGGATAGAATATTCTTGGTTGCAGATCTTTTCCACCCCGCACCTTGAATATATCATGCCACTCTCTTCTCTCTTCACATTTTTCTGTTTAGAGATCTGCTGTTGTCCTTATTGATCTTCTTTTGTACTTTAAGGGTTTCTTTTTTCTTGCTGCTTTTAGGATTTTTTGGTTTATCACTATATTTTGCAAATTTAACTACGACATACCTTGGCATTTACTTGCTTGTATTAATTTAATTGCAGTTCTCTGTTCTTGGTGTATTTGGATGTCTGCTTCCTTCCCCAGATTAGAGAAGCTTTCAGATATATTTTCCTCAAAATAAACTTTCTGCCCCACCTTCTCTTCTTCTGGTACTCCTATGATACAAATGTAAATATACTTTTACATTCAGGGTGTCACTGAGTTACCAAGTCTATTCTCATGATGGAAAATTTTCCTTTGTGTTTTTGTTCAACTTCATTATTGCCCATTATTCTATTTTCTATATTTCTTATTCGTCTGCTTCTTCTATCTTTATAGTGATTACATTTAGTTTGTTTCAAATATCAGTTATTGCATTTTTCATTTTAGCCTGATTGTTTTTTAGCTCTTCATCTTTGCAGTAAGGGTATCCCTTATGTCTTCTATCTTTTTCTCAAGCCTAGCTAGTATTCTTGTTCCTTTGAATTCTGGATAAGGTATATTACTTTATCTGTTTAAATTAAATCCCTAACCATAACTTTTTCTTTTCTTTTTTTTCTTTTTGGATGAGTTCCTCTGTATTGGCATTTTATCTCGATCTCTGTCTTATTCTGTGTGTTGGAAAGCCTATGTTTCCCCTTCCTGAGAGTAATGGCTTTATGAAGGAAAGGACATATACTGTCCAATGCCTGGTGCTTCAGGAAATGCCTCCAGTGTGTTGTGCATGCACTCTGCTGCTGTGTTTTGGTTACTCTATCCATCAGGTTAGTCTTCTTAAGAGGTTTTTCTTGCCTCCAGTGGGAAGTGCTTGGGCCTTAGCCAGATCGTGGTGAGTTTTAAGTAGGTCTGCTCGCTAAAAGATCTGATGCTATTTCCACTAGAACTGAAACTTTGCAAGACCCTGTGGTCAGTAGAGGATGGTGCATGTGGGGAGTGTTTGCTTGTCTTCTAGAAAAGGGGCCCATTGTACTGGTCCTTAGTCTCACTTGCCAGAGAAAAGCAGTACCAGTAGACCGCAGGTGGCCAGAATTTGGTGTAAGCAGGTTAGGCAGCCAGTGTTGGCATTGTGCTGTTTACTGAAGTTGGTTTAAGCTGAAGGTGATGGGAAGGAAATGACACCCTCCCACTCCTTTGTCACCCATGAGGGGAATCCATTCTTGCTGCTCTGAAGGAAGAATCCAGAGAAGTGAATAATTTTCCCTTGTGAACCCCAGGCATTATTCAGATCACTGTTTTCACACTGTCTGTCTCTGGAGCACTTTTCTATCTGGAGCAGTTCAGCACCCCTTGGGCTCTATCTCAGCAAGAACTTCTGACCTTTAAATTTCTAAACTTCAGGGACCCAGTGTGGTGGAGAACTGCACTGGTCCTCTGAGAAAGGATATCTCCATGCTGGGACTGATGCAGTTTTGACCCAGAAAGGCATTCACATCAGAGCGACATAGTATGGAATTTGGAGCAAAGCAGGCTAAAACACCAGTGTCTGGGTTAGCCACCTTCAGCAGTTGTCTGTACCTATATGAGGGGAGGAGAAGGGTAATAGTTCCTTCAGTTCTTTTTTTCCCCAGAGAGGGAATACCACTTCTCACAAACGAACTCCAAAAATTACAGTCTCTCCCCATAAGTGTCCCTCCATCACACAGTCTGCCTACCTTCAAGGAGTACAGCAGCAACCTTAGGTCTCTATTCCATCCAAGCCCAGGGACCTCTAAAACTCCAGTTTTTGGAGTTGCAAGGAAACAAAAACAACCCCTCTTGTTTTCTCAGCCAATGGCTTTGTGGAAGTGTTATTTTTTGTGCAAATCCTTGTGACCCCTATTTTCTCTTGCTTTTCTCTATGTCCAAGGGTTCCTCTCCTCCACAGCACCCACAATTTGTTTCCTTCAATACTATGTCTTGCACTTCCTACCTTCCTCAATGTGGCCTCTTCCCTCCCTCATGTGGTGACCTTTGTTCTATCTGTACTCGGGCTGATTTCTTGGATATTCAGAAATATTTGATAGTTACCTGGCTGTGTTGGAAGGATGAGGTAACACTAAGGTCCTCATATTATGCTGCCATTTTAGCCTGCTTTTTTAAAAAAGTAATGTTTATTTATTTTGAGAGACAGAGAGACAGAGCACGATCAGGAGAGGGCAGAGAGAAAGGGAGACACAGAATCTGAAGCAGGCTTCAGGCTCTGATCTGTCAGCACAGAGCCCAGTGCAGAGCTTAAACTCACAAACTGTGAGATCATGACCTGAGCCAAAGTCTAATGCTCAACCAACTGAGCCACCCAGGGACCCCTTAGTCTGTTTTTAAAATATATATATATATATATATATATATATATAAGCAAAATTGATAAATCTTTAGCCAGGTCTATCAAGAAAAACAGGAGTACCCAAATTAATAAAACCAGAAACAAAAGAGATGTATACACAAAAGATCACAAGAGACTCCTATGAAAAATTATATGCCAACAAACTGGGCAATCTAGAAGAAATGGAAATTATTAGAAATGACAATCTTCTAAAACTGAATTAGGAAAAAATATAAAATTCGAACATATGCATTGCTAGTAACAAAATCAAATAAATCAAAAAGCTCACACACACACACACACACACACACACACACACACACAAACAATTCCAGGACTAGGTGCATTTACAGGTGAATTTCATAAAATATTTAAAGAGATAGTCCTTACATCCCTCAAATCACTCCAAAAGTAGACAATGAAGAAAAATTTCCAAATACATTATACAAGGATGGCGTTATTATCCTGATGCCAAAATGAGACAAAGACATGAGGAAAAAAAAATGTGTCAATAGACCCAACAAAACACCTGTAAACCTCTTTCAGCAATATGTTAAGTTGGTCATTCATTACAATCAAGTCTTTTCCATTCCAGGGATACCAAAGATGGTTTAATATGGTGCACCACATTATCAAAAGAGAGAATAAAAATCATATAATCATCTCAGTAGATGCAGAAAAAGCACCTGACAAAATACAATATCTATTCAACTCTCAACAAATTGGATTCAAAGGGAACATATCTCAACACAGTAAAGGCCACACATGACAAAACCACAGTGAACATCATACTCAGTAGTAAAAAAACTGAGATCCATCCTTCCAAGATCAAAAACAACTCAAGGATAACCATCCTCAGTACTTTTCACTCAACATTGCTATCCTTAGGAATCATACAACTAAAAAAAAAATACAAAAGGCATTCAAACTGGCAATAAAGACCTTAAACTCATCACCAGCAGATGACATGATACCATACATAGGAAACCCCAAAAAGTCCACCAAAAAACTATTATAAGTAATAAATAAATCTATTAAAGTTCCAAGATGCGAAATTAATATACATAAAAGAGTTGGGTTTCTATATACTAATATTTAAGTAGCCAAAAAGAAAAAAATAAAGAAAACAATTATGCTTATAGTTGTACCAAAAAAGAACAAGACACCTAGGAATAAACTGAAAAAAATGAGATGAAAACCTGCACTCCAAAAACTACAAAGCACTGATGTAATAAATCAAAGATGACAAAAACAAATGGAAATATACTCCATGCCCATGGATCAGAAGAATCAAAGTTGTTAAAACGTCCATGCTACTCAAAGCAATCTATGGATTCAGTGCAACACCCATAAACTACCAACAGCATTTTTCTCTGAGCCAGAACAAATACTAAAATTTGTAAGGAACCATGAAAGACCACAAACAACTAAAGAAAATCTTGGAAAGAACAAATATGGAAGAATCAATGTCCAGATCTCATGACATATTACAAAGCAGTAGCAATCAGAACAATATAAAACTGTTACAAAAACAGACACATGGATTAATGAAATAGAACAGAGCCCATAAACAAACCCACACGTACATGCTCAATCAATCTATAACAAAGGAGGCAAGAATATACAATGGGGGAAACAGTCTTTTAAACAAACAGTGCTAGAAAAATGACAGCCACATCCAAAAGAATGAAACTCGATCACTTTTTCACACCATACACCATACACAATATAAAGAAACTCAGAATGTATTAAAGAGCTAAATGCGAGATCCAAAACAGAAGTTTTGGAAGAAGAACACATAGGCGATAATCTCTTCAACATCACCCCTAGCAACATTCCTGTAGATCTGTCTCTTCAGACAACAACAACAAAAAAAAGCAAAAGTAAACTACTGGGACACCATTGAACTAAGAAGCTTTGTCACAGTAAAAGAAATCATCAACAAAATGACAAGGCAACCTACTGAATGGGATTAGAAACCTGCAAATGACACATCTAACAAAAAGGTTAATATCCAAAATATACAAAGGACCTATACAATGCAACCCTAGAAAAGCAAATGATCCGATTAAAAATTGGGCAGAACACATGAATAGACACTTCTCCAAAGAAGACACACAGATGGCAAACAGACACACAAAAGATGCTCAACATCACAAACCACTAGGGAAATACAAATCAAAAACACAATGAGAGATCACCTCACACTAGTCAGAAAGGGCAGAATCAGAAAGACAACAATAAAAAGTGGTGGTGAGGATGTGGAGACAAACCCTGGTGCATTGTTGTTGGCAATCCAATTCAGTGCAGCTACTGTGGAAAACAGTGTGGGAGTACCCCCAAAAATTGAAAGTAGAACTACCATATGATCCAATAATTCCACCACTGGGCATCCATCCAAAGATGATAAAAACATCAATTTGGAAAGATATTATAACTCCCATATCTACCACAGCACCACTGGCAATAACCAATTCATGGAAGCAACCCAAGTGTCCATCCACATATGAATGGACAAAAAAGAGGTACACACACAAACACACAATGAAATATTACTCAGCCATTTAAAAAATGACATCCTGCCACCTGCAACAATATGGATGCATTCATAGGGCACCATGACAAGTGAAATACGTCATACAAAGAAAGACAAGTATCATATGATCCCATCCACATGAAGAATCCAAAAACAAAAAAAAAATGAACACACAAAAAACTGAAATTGGAGCAACTGGATGACTCAGTCGGTTAAGCGTTCAACTTTTGACTTTGTCTCAGGTCTCTGAGTTTGTGGTATTGAGCCCTGCAATGGGCTCCGTGTTGACAGCATGGAGCCTGCCTGGGATTCTCTATCTCCCTCTATCTCTGCCCCTCCCTCTGTCCTTCTCACTCTCTCTCTCTCTCTTTCTCTCTCTCTCCTTTATCTCAAAATAAATAAAATTTAGAAAAAGCTGAAATGGACCCTTAAATACTGACAAACTGATGGTCGCTATAGGGGAGGTTGGTGGGGGATGGACAAAATGATTAAATGAGTGTGGGAGATATTGTCTTCGAGTTATGGAATAAATAAGTCATATTGTACCTTGATTGAAAGTACAAAAGGAATACTGTCACTGATATTGTAATACTGTTGTGGGGTGACAGTTGGTAGCTACTTGTGGTGAACATAGCAACGATAGAGTTATTAAATCATGGTGCTGTGCACTGAAAACTAATGTAACATTATATGTGAAATACATGTCAATTCAAAAAAGTGTTCTGTAAGTTTGATTCAACATGGAAGAGAAGTAGGAGTTTCCTCATCCCTCAAACACAGCAATGGATGTGGAATTCCAAGAGTCTGGGCTGCAGAGTGACAGAGATATCTTCAGGGGCCTACAGAGTCAACCTGGCAGTCTATAGGTGCATGATTGTGAACTGGGAGAGATAAAATGGGCAGCATAAGCATGGAGGGGAGAGATCTCCTTCTTCAAATAGACAAAGGAAAGAGAAAGAGGGGGCTGTGGAAGTGTTGGACTGTATTTGGACAAGAGAAGAAACAAAAACTGGGATTGGAAAAAAAGAGAGAAATATCTAGTTTATAACTAAGGGGCTTTCTCTGAACTAGGGCTGGCTGCCTTGTTTGTGTGCCTGGGGAGGAGGGATGTCAACCCCAGACTCAGTAACTAGCTCAGAGCTGCAGTTTACAGTGGGAGAAAGAAATATCCTCCCTAGAGGTTGTGGGAAAAAGATATATAGCCATTCAAAAGACAAAGGGCCCTCCTTTCTGTGTCCGCCAGCCGGAGACCATTCGTCGGCAGGGCAGAGAGGCACTTCCCCAGGACCAGGGTGCATGGAGCAGGATCCTTTAAGACATCGCGATTTGAATCCCAGATAAGCCCCAGGGAGGCCTGGGAGTTGGAAGAGTGGGAAAAACCACCTCATTTATGCCCTCACAACACTGTGAGGAAGCCCTGCATCAGTGGAGCAAGTGAAACTTGCCCGGAACTGAGGCACATGGAGCAGGATCCTTTAAGAGTTTGGGACTTGAATCCAGGATGAGTGCCAGGGGGGCACGGAGACTGCAGAGTGAGGGAAAAAAAAAAAAGCTCGCTTGTGCCTACACACCACTGAGATTGGCCTGAACAGAGTGGTTTGGGACACCCAGTCCAGGGAGGAGAGACTGAGATGTTGCCTCTTGTCTGACCATCACCAACAAGGTGGGGCTTCAGGGAATGGACAGCCGACCCAAAGTGGAGACAGGACCCACCTACACCAAACCACAGTTCTCCACGCCAAGTGACCGTGTATCCACCGGAGTGAGATTCACACTGACCAACCAGACAGTCCCTCTTGCAGACCAATGCTGCCACCAGTTCCAAGGCACCCAGCAGTTTTGCATTTTCTATTTTAATTCTTGGACAATTCTTATTATATACTATATATCTATATATCTATATCTATATATTTTCTTCTTTTTCTCATTCTTATTTCTTCCTTTCTCTGGCGTGGATATTCTGGTCATTGGTTTGTTTAAGCAGACATATTTAATCTATTATTTTTACTCCTGTTCTATACCTCCTTCTTTATTTTCCTATATTTCTCTGGATTAAGCTGTATAGTTTCTGCCTGGTCAATTTTCTTTTTCTTTTCATTTTCCCCACCCCTGTCATTTCTCTCTTCATATGGGATAAGGCCTCCTCCACCACTGCTACCACCCGCCCTTTTAAAAAAAATTTTCCAGGGTTACTTCAAAGAAAAAATCAAAGCACACCTGGTGGAGAGTCCAACACATCACTACAAGTAGGGAGATAAAGCAACCAGAGTTACAACAACAGAGAGCACATAACACACTCAAAAAAAAGAAAAAAAAAAAAAAAACACTTCCTGAAGGGCCAGGCCCTGGACACTGTTCAACCCCTCTTTAATATAGTAGTTCTCTCAGGTGCAGGACACACAACAAGCTTTAAAAACACATAAGGAATATAAATCTAGCCAAAAATAATGAAATGGAAGAATTCTCTTCAAAATAAATTCGAGGAAGAAATGTCAGCTAAAGAATTGGTCAAAGCAGATATAAACAATACATCTCAGCAAGTATTTAGAATAATAGTCATAAGATTAATATCTGAGCCTGGAAAAAGCATAGAAGCAGCAAAGAATCTATTGCTGCAGAGATCAAGGAACTAAAAAATAGTCATGGCAAATTAAGAAATATGGTAAATGAGGTGCAAAATAAACTAGATGCAGTCACAGCAATGATGTGATGGGCAGGGGGGAGAATAAGTGAAATAGAAGATAAAATTATGAAAAAAAGATGAAGCTGAGAAAAAGGGAGGTAAAAAATTCTAGACCATGAGAGAGGAGATTAGAGAACTGATTCCATGAAATGTAATAATATCCCATATCATAGGAGTTCCAGAAGAGTAAGAAAGGCAAAAAGGGGCAGAAGGTTTACTTGAACAAATTGTAGCTGAGAACATCCCCAATCTGGGGAAGGAAGCAGACATTGAAATACAGGAGGCATAGAGACCTCCCTTCAGACATAACAGGAATTGATCTTCTCTACAACATATCATAGTGAAACTGGCAAAATACAAAGATAAAGAGAGATTTCTGAAAGCAGCTAGGGACAAATGTGCATTAACCTACAAGAGTAGACACATAAGGGTAGTAGCAGACCTATCCACTGAAACTTGGCAGACCAGAAGGGAGTGGCAGGAAATATTCAATGTGCTGAATAGGAAAAATATGCAGCCAAGATTCCTTTATCCACAAAGCTGTCATTTAGAATAGAAGGAGAGATAAATGCTTTCCCAGACAAACAAAAATTGAAGGAAATCATCATCGCTAAACCAACCTTGCAAGAGACACTAAAGGGGACTTTGTAAGTGGAATGTTACAAAGACTACAAGGGACCAGAGGCATCACCACAATCATGAAAACTACAGATAACACAATGATACTAAATCCATATATTTCAATAATAATGTTGAATGTAAATGGACTAAACTCTTCAATCAAAAGACATAGGACATCAGAATGGATAAAAAAAAAAGATCTATTATATGCTGTCTATGAGAGACTCATTTTAGACTTTAGGACACGTTTAGATTGAAAGTGAGGAGATGGAGAACCACCTGTCATGCTACTGGAAGTCAAAAGAAAGCTGGAGTAGCCAACTTCTCTCAGACAAACTAGATTTTAAATTAAAGGTTGTAAAAAGAGATAAAGAAGGGTATTATATTATAATTATGGGGTCTATCCATCAAGAAGAGCTAACAATTTTAAATGTTCATCCCCTCAACTTGATAGCACCCATATATGTAAATCAATTAATCACAAACATAAGCAATCTTATCGATAAAAATACAGTAATTGAAGGTAACTTTAATACTTCACCAATACCAAAGGACAGATCATCTAGGCAGAGAATCAATAAAGAAATGATAACTATAAATGATGTATTAACTCTGCTTTGAATGTCTGTTAGAATTCCCTTGGGAAGCCATCTGGCCCAGGACTCTTATTTCTTGGGAGATTTTTGATAACTGATTCTATTTTTTCACTAGTTATGGGTCTGTTCAAATTTTCTATTTCTTCCCGTTTGAATTTTGGTAGTGTGTGGGTATCTAGGAATTTCTCCATTTCTTTCAAGTTTGTTGGCATATAATTTTTAATAGTGTTCTATGATAATAGTTTGTATTTCTGAGGCGTTGGTTGTGATAAATCCATCAAGAAGAGCTAACAATTATAAATGTTTATGCACCCAATTCAGAACTCCCAAATATAGAAAACAATAAACCATAAACATAAGCAATCTTATTGATAAGAATGTGGTTATTTCAGGGGACTTTAATGCTCCTCGTACAACAATGGACAGATCATCTAGACAGAATCAGTAAAGAAACAATGGCCCTGAATGATACACTGGACTAGATGGACCTGACAGATATGTTAAGGTATTTTCCTTCTATCCCAACTTTCTTGAGGGTTTTTATTAAGAATGGATGCTGTATTTTGTCAAATGCTTTTTCTGCATCTATTGACAGGATCATATGGTTCTTATCTTTTCTTTTATTAATGTGGTACTCTGGAAAACAGTGTGGAGGTTCCTCAAAAAATTAAAAATAGAACTACTGTATGACCTAGAAATGGCACTACTAGGACTTTACCGAAAGGATACAGGAGTGCTGATTCATAGGGGCATATGTACCCCCAGTGTTTATAGCAGTGCTTTCAACAATAGCCAAATATGGAAAGAGCCTTTATGTCCATCGACTGATTAATGGATAAAGAAGATGTGGTTTATCTATACAATGAAATACTACTTGAAAATGAGAAAGAATGAAATCCTGCCATTTGCGATGATGTGGATGGAAGTGGAGGGTATTATGCTAAGTGAAATAAGACAGGCAGAGAAATACATATATCATATGTTTTCAGTCATATGTGGAATGTGAGAAACTTAACAGAAGATCAAGGGGGAAGGAAATGGTAAAACATAGTTACAAACAGAGAGGAAGGGAGGCAAACCATAAGAGACTCTTACATATAGAGAACAAACTGGGGTTTGATGAGGGGGCAGGGGAATGGGGAAAATGGGTGATGGGCATTGAGGAGAGCACTTGTTGGAATGAGCACTGGGTGTTGTATGTAAGCGATGAATCATGTAAATCTACCCCCAAAACCAAGAACACACTGTATACACTGTATGTTAGCCAACTTGACAGTAAATTATATTTTAAAACATCCTTGCTAACTCTACCTTCAAAGTATGCATCAAGGGGCACTTGGGTGGCTCAGTCAGTTGAGCATCTGACTCTTGATTTCCACTCAGGTCATGATCTCACAGTTTGTTAGATTGACTCCCACATCAGATTCTGCACTGACAGCATGGAGCCTGCTTGGGATTGTCTCTCAACTTCTCTCTCTTTCTCTCTGCACCTCCCAGCTTGTGCACACACACTCTCAAAATAAACGTTTTTTTTTTCATTTATAATAGTTTATTTTCAAATTGGTTTACATAAAACACCCAGTGTTCATCCCAACATGTGCCCGTTTTAATGCCCATCACCCCCTCACCCCCCCATCCCCCTCACCCTCAGTTAGTTCTTAGTCTTTGAGAGTCTCTTATGTTTTATCTCCCTCCCTCTCTGTGTCTTTTTTTTTTCTTTCCCCTCTTCCCCTCCCCCTGGTTTTTGCTTAGTCTCACAAAGTCCACCTATTCGTGGAAACATATGGTATCTGTCTTTTTCTGATTGACTTATTTCACTTAACATAATACCCTCCAGTTCCATCCATGTTGCTACACATGGACAGATTTCATTTTTTCTCATTGCCACATAGTAGTCCATTGTATATATGTACCACATCTTCTTTATCCACTCGTCAGTTGATGGGCACTTGGTCTCTTTCCATGATTTGGCTATTGTCGAAAGTGCTGCTATGAACATTGGGGTACACGTGCTCCTATGCATCAGCATTCCTGTGTCTCTTGGGTAGATTCCTAGCAGTGCTATTGCTGGATCATAGGGTAGCTCTATTTTCATTTTTTTGAGGAACCTCCACACCGTTTTCCAGAGTGGCTGCACCAGTTTGCATTCCCACCAACACTGTAGGAGGGTGCCTACTTCTTCACATGCTCGCCAGCATCTATAGTTTCCTACTTGTTTATTTTAGCCACTCTGACTGGTGTGAAGTGGTATCGCAGTGTGGTTTTGATTTGTATTTCCCTGATGATGAGTGACATTGAACATCGTTTCAAGTGTCTATTGGCCATCTGAATGTCCTCTTTGGAGAAGTGTCTATTCATATCTTCCGCCCATTTCTTTACTGGGTTGTTTGTTTTTCGGGTGAGGAGTTTGGTAAGTTCTTTATAGATTTTAGATATTAGTCCTTTATCCGATATGTCATTTGCGATGATCTTTTCCCATTCCGTTGGTTGCCTATTCGTTTTGTTGGTTGTTTCTTTTGCTGTGCAGAAGCTTTTTATCTTGATGAAGTCCCAATAGTTCATCTTTGCTTTTAATTCCCTTGCCTTTGGAGACGTGTCAAGTAAGAAATTGGTGCGTCTTAGGTCAAAGAGGCTTTTTCCTGCTTTCTCCTCTAGGATTTTGACGGTTTCCTGTCTCACATTCAGATCTTTTTTCCATTTAGAATTTATTTTTGTGAGTGGTGTAAGAAAGTGGTCTAGTTTCATTCTTTTGCATGTTGCTGTCCAATTCTCCCAGCACCATTTATTAAAGAGGCTGTCTTTTTTCCATTGGATACATTTTCCCGCTTTGTCAAAGATTAGTTGGCCATATACTTGCGGGTCCATTTCTGAGTTTTCTATTCTATTCCATTGGTCTATGTGTCTGTTTTTGTGCCAATACCATAGAGTCTTGATGACTACCGCTTTGTAGTAGAGGTTAAAGTCTGGGATTGTGATGCCTCCCGCCTTGGTTTTATTCTTCAGTATTATTTTGGCTATTCGAGGTCTTTTGTGGTTCCATACAAATTTTAGGATGGTTTGCTCTAGCTTTGAGAAGAATGCTGGTGCAATTTTGATTGGGATTGCATTGAATGTGTAGATTGCTTTGGGTAGTATTGCCATTTTAACGATATTTATTCTTCCAATCCATGAGCATGGGATGTTTTTCCATTTCCTTGTGTCTTCCTCAATTTCCTTCGTAAGTTTTTTATAGTTTTCAGTGTAGAGGTCTTTCACACCTTTGGTTAGGTTTATTCCTAAGTATTTTATGGTTTTTGGTGCAATTGTGAAAGGGAGTAGCTTCTTTATTTCTCTTTCTGCTGCTTCATTGTTGGTGTATAGAAATGCCACCGATTTCTGTACATTGATTTTGTATCCTGCAACTTTGCTGAAATCATGGATCAGTTCTAGTAGGCTTTTGGTAGATTCCGTCGGGTTTTCCATGTAAAGTATCATGTCATCTGCAAAAAGTGAAAGTTTGACTTCCTTCTTGCCTATCCTGATGCATTTTATTTTGTTTTGTTGTCTGATTGCTGATGCTAAGACTTCCAACACTATGTTGAATAGCAGTGGCGAGAGTGGACACCCCTGTCGTGTTCCTGATCTCAGGGGGGAGGCTTTCAGTTTTTCCCCATTGAGGATGATATTAGCTGTGGGCTTTTCATATATGGCTTTTATGATGTTTAAGTATGTTCCTTCTATCCCGACTTTCTCGAGCGTTTTTATTAAGAAAGGATGCTGTATTTTGTCAAATGCTTTTTCTGCATCTATTGACAGGATCATATGGTTCTTATCTTTTCTTTTGTTGATGTGATGTATCACGTTGATTGATTTGCGAATATTGAACCAGCCCTGCAACCCAGGGATGAATCCTACTTGATCATGGTGGATAATTCTCTTTATATGTTGTTGGATTCGATTTGCTAGTATCTTATTGAAAATTTTTGCATCCATATTCATCAGGGATATTGGCCTGTAATTCTCCTTCTTTGCTGGATCTCTATCTGGTTTGGGAATCAAAGTGATGCTGGCTTCATAGAATGAGTCCGGGAGTTTTCCTTCCGTTTCAAATTTTCGGAACAGCTTGAGGAGGATAGGAATTAACTGTTTTAAATGTCTGGTAAAATTCCGCAGGAAAGCCGTCTGGTCCAGGGCTTTTATTTGCTGGGAGATTTTTGATAACTGATTCTATTTCTTCACTAGTTATGGGTCCGTTCAATTTTTCTATTTCTTCCCGTTTGAGTTTTGGTAGCGTGTGGTTATTTAGGAAGCTGTCCATTTCTTCCAGATTGCCAAGTTTGGTGGCATATAATTTTTCATAGTATTCTCTGATGATTGCTTGTATCTCTGAGGGATTGGTTGTAATTTCTCCCTTTTCATTCACGATTTTATTTATTTGAGTTCTCTCTCTTTTCTTTTTGAGAAGCCTGGCTAGAGGTTTGTCTATTTTGTTTATTTTTTCAAAGAACCAGCTTTTGGTTTCATTGATCTGTTCCACTACCTTCTCTGTCTCCATATGGTTAATTTGTGCTCTGATCTTACTTATTTCTCTCTTTCTGCTGGGCTTGGGTTGTTTTAGTTGATCTGCTTCTAGTTCCTTTAGGCGTGCTGTTAGAATTTGTGTTATTGATTTTTCTTGTTTCTTGAGATGGGCCTGGATTGCAATATATTTCCCTCTCAGGACTGCCTTTCCTGCGTCCCAGAGCGTTTCGATTGTTGTATTTTCATTTTCATTTGTTTCCATGTATTTTTTTAATTTCTTCTCTGATGGCTTGGTTGACCCAGTCATCTTTTAGTAGGTTATTTCTTAGCCGCCATGTTCTTGGATATTTTCCAGGCTTTCTCCTGTGGTTGATTTCAAGTTTCAAAGCATTGTGGTATGACAGTGTACACGGTATGATCTCAATTCTTTTATATTTATTCAGAGCTTCCCTGTGCCCCAGAATGTGGTCTATCTTGGAAAATGTACCGTGTGCAGTTGAGAAGAACGTAAATTCCTTTGCTTCTGGATGAAGGACCCTAAAGATGTCTGTGAGGCCCATCTGTTCTAATGTGTCGTTCAGGGCTATTGTTTCTGCGGAGATTTTCTGATTTGTGGATCTATCCAATGCTGAGAGTGGAGTGTTGAGATCCCCTACTATTAGGACATTTTTATCGATGAGGTTGCTAATATTTGTAATTAGTTGTTTTACAAATTTGGGTGCCCCCAAATTCGGTGCGTAGATATTTACACTTGTTAGCTCTTCCTGCTGGATGGTCCCTGAGACTATTATATAATGTCCTTATTCATCTCTTATTACATCGTTCATTTTAAAGTCTAATTTGTCTGATATAAGTGTGGCTACTCCGGCTTTCTTCTGCCTTCCAGTAGCATGGTAGATAGTTTTCCATCCCCTCACTTTCAATCTGAAGGTGTCTTCAGGTTTAAGATGAGTTTCTTGAAGACAGCAAATAGATGGGTCTTGTTTTTTAATCCATTCTGTTATCCTGTGTCTTTTGATTGGCGCATTTAGTCCATTTACATTCAGTGTTAATATTGAAAAATATGGGCTTACAGTCACTGTATTATCTGTAGGTTTCATGATTGTAAGGCTGTCCCTGGCAGTTTGTGTTCTTTGTAGGTTTGCCTTCATAGAATGCCGCTCAGGATCTCTTGCAGTGCCGGCTTATTTGTGATAAATTCTTTCAGTTTTTGTTTGTTGGGAAAAACCTTGATCTCTCCTTCTATTCTGAATGACAGGCTAGCCGGATACAGAATTTTTGGTTGCATGTCCTTCTTGCTCATCACATTGAAGATATCCTGCCATTCCTTTCTGGCTTGCCGAGTTTCTGTAGATAAGTCTGCTACTACTCTTATATGTCTGCCTTTGTATGTTAGGGTTCTTTTGTCCCTAGCTGCTTTCAGGATTCTCTCCCTATCTTTGTATTTTGCCAGCTTCACTCTGATGTGCCGTGCAGAAGGTCTGTTCAAGTTAGGTCTGAGGGGAGTTCTCTGTACCTCTTGGATTTCCATGCCCGTTTCCTTCCTCATGTTGGGGAAGTTCTCAGCAATGATTTGTTCAAGAACCCCTTCGACTCCTTTCTCTCTCTCTTCTTCCTCTGGAACTCCTGTGATACGGATATTGTTTCTTTTGAGCGCATCGCTCAGCTCTCGAATTCTCCTTTCTTGTTCCTGGATCAGCTTCTCTCTCTTTTTATCTGCTTCCTCTTTTTCAATGATTTTGTCTTCTAAGGCACTAACTCTTTCCTCTACCTCTTCAATCCGTGCTGTGGCTGCTTCCAGTTTCCCCTGTATTTCTTCCAATGTCTTCTTTAATTCTTCCTGACCATTTTTAAGGTCCTTGAACTCTGCCTCGCGGGACCCCTTGCATTCATCTAAGCTTTTTTCAAGGCCAGCGATTAGTTTTATGATTATCATTCTATATTCATGTTCTGTTATGTTGCTTATATCTGTTTTCATTAATTCTTGAGCTGTCACTGCTTCTTGTGGATTCTTTTGAGGAGAATTCTTCCGTCTAGTCATTTTGGCTGGATGTGTTTTGGGTTGTTTCTTGAAGTTGCCCTGGAAAGGAAAACAGACTGACAGACAAACAGAAAACAGAAATACTCAAACGTACTAACAAATGATACAGACAAGCGGTTCACAACAGAAAAAAAGAATAACAAATGACACTCTGAGGACAATGTCCTGAAATACCAGCTACACGGTAAGGACAGGGTGTGTACTGTGCTGGTGGCAGAGCGTCTACAGAGAGAATAATGACAGTTCCGTGGGAAAGAAGGAAATGGTCTTTGCCCGGGTAGAGTGACTAAAGAGCTTAATCCAGACTGAGAGAAATCAGAGTAAGGACGGTTACAAGGAAAAAGGAATGAAGACAGTAATTGCTCGGGTGAGATTATGTGGCCTGGTTATTCCAGAGAGAGAAATAGGGAAGTACAGAAGGGGATGAAAAACATGCCTTTAGAGAGTGGATTAAGATTTTGTTTAAGTTAGCCAGGCCCCTGGATAGTCAGCTCAGGAGTGGGGATCAGAAAGAAGAATAACGGGGAGCATATATTTTAAAAAGAAATGACCTGGAGTTACTCCAGGCAGCGGTTTGGACTTGGCCTCTGTAGCTCCTGCGGCGAAGTGTCACTCCTGCGCAGGTGGGCGTGGTTTAGTGTAGGCGGGAGTTCTCCACTGAGGCAGGGATGGCTCAGGGAGTGACTTCCTGGGGCTGGTGCTTGTGGGCCCGTAAGACAACAATGGCGTCCCTTCCGTCCTTTGTTCCCAGTCCCAGGGCTTCCACTCGCCCACTTGTTTGTGTCCTTCCTCCGCTATGGGCACCGGCGCAGTGCGGTCCACTGGAAGGTGGGCGCCTGCCTGCTTCCCACCCCCCAACCTTCTGCAAATGTGTCAGGGTTAGAGGTGCTCCGCAGGCGACTGGGGGCCCCCCTTGCAGCCGGTCGCCTGGCCGGGGCGACTTGTGCACACTCCTCACTCAGGCGACCGTGGTAGCGGCAGTCCCAGCGATTGATCGCACCCCACAGGGCCCTCCGGGGGGACTAGCGCCTGATCCCGGTTCAGGCGGGCAGCGGCAATGGTCCCAGGTCGCCGGCTCTCCACGGGATGGTGGCACGACTGGCGCACTATTCCTGTTGAGGTGGTCCCAGCGATGCAGCGGTCCCAGCGGTTTTTCGCCTTCCACGGGGCGCAGCGGCAACTAGCGCGCACTCCCCGCTCCGCCGGCAGCAGCCGTGGCGGTCTAGCGGTTTTTTGCTCCCCACCGAGTGCAGGGGCGACTAGCGCACACTCCCCGCTCCGCCGGCAGCAGCCCGCGATCCCGCGGTTGTTCGCTCAGGGGGCCGGAGGCGGCAGCGGTGCCTGCGCGCACTCCCCGCTCCAGCGATAGCAGAGGCAGCGGTCCCGAGGTCGGTCCCTCCCCACGCTGCTGGCGTCTAAGCGACTCTGGGCCGGGTGGGCTGACTGTGCCTCCGTCCGCAGTCCCGCACAAGGAGAGCTCTGCTGGGTTCTGCTGTTAGACACAGAGCTTCTCCTCCTAAGCCCTGTCTTTAGGGGCTGGATGGTGGTGGACTCCCCCTCTCTGTCGCTCTCCTTCGGATGTTGGGCACTTTCCCCGCTGTCCCTGGCTCACCCTCCCCCCAGCTCAGTTTCCCGAATTCGTTTTGTCCGTTCTCGATTAGACTCACGGTCTTAGGGCGTTGTCTATGTTTCTTGCGTTCCTTGTAAGCTGCTACACCTTTTCTGCCAGGTTCTTGGAGTTGAGAATCTCTCTATTTCGGTCCCTCTCAATTCAAAAAAACAAGGGAAACTTTGGTCCTCCCTACTCCTCCGCCATCTTGGTCACTCCTCTTTTTAAAAATAAAATAAAATAAGTGTTATGGGACACTGGCGTGGCTCAGTCAGTTAAGCCTCTGGCTCTTGGTTTCTGCTCAGGTCATGATCTCATGGTTTGTGAGATGGAGCCCCATGTCGGGCTCCATGCTGACAGCATGGAGCCTGCTTGGGATTCTCTCTCTTCTTCTGTCTCTGCCCCTCCCTCTCTCATGCTCACTTCATCTCTCTCTCAAAACAAATAAATAAACTTAAAAGAAAGTAAGTGTTCTGTGGTCAAGTAAGCTTAATAAATACTGCTATATTGGGGGCCATTTTTAAAGATGTATGTTTAAAGGGGTACAACTTTAACAATACATTTTCCTACTCTGACAACTTTTGCAAAAAGCTAAGGGGTAGTATTTTTACTATTCAAATTATGAATGAGTCTGAGTAATGAATTATCTATTAGGCAACTGGCTTCCACTGTTAATATCAATATAAATTTATGTCATAGATCAATTCCACAACTTCTAATGAAACTCCTGGGAACAAATAAATTCTGCAAGGCCCCTATAAACATACGGCAAGGGTACCAAGAGTTATGCAGTAACATGACAAATCCACAGGCTAAGAGGTTTTATCCTGTGTGCTCTCAGAGACATATTTGACGTCCAGGGTCTCACCAGGTGTTGCCATGTGTCCCATGTATTAGATTGCTTTGTTCCATTCTAAATAGATACAATAATTTGAAACTTCTTCCATTGTTTAACCTTCTGCAATATCAAAGAGGTGACTCATAAGAAACGTGTCATTGGAGTGGTCCTCATAGACAAGGAACAAGGGACAGCAGTCAGAAAAAATTTTCATGACATAATGATTAAAATATTACTAATTCCAACAGCCTTGAGCACTGATTCCCTTTATCATTCTCAAACCTTGGGGATGGCTAGAGGCATCAGTGTATATGTTACTTCTTTTCTGAGTCAGAGTGGAAGCTCACAATTCCCTCAGAATCCTTGACAACAATGGGTCTAAGAGGCTGATCAATTCAGAGGCAGAGATTTTCCTGCTTGCTCTTCCATGGGCAGTATTTGCACAGGAATTCTGACTGAGGAGCAAGCTCAAGATTCTGTGTGGACTCCAATTCCTTCCTTGCATACAGGGATGGTGTGGACTCTATCAGCAAACTAGGCATTGACCATATCTCCATCTTTCTCTTCAGGCATCCATTAACCTGTGCAGTGTATGACCTATGTGGTTGTATAAAGTGGTCCTTTCCTCTTAAGACTAATATATATCATCTCTCAATATTTAATTTATTTTATTTTATATTTATTTTTATTTATTTTCAAATTAGTTAACATACAGTGTAGTCTTGGCTTCAGGAATAGAATCCACTGATTCGTCACTTACATATAACACCTAGTGCTCATTCCAACAGGTTTCCTCCTTAATGCCCATTTTCCCTACCCCCACCAACCCTCAGTCTGTTCTCTTACGGTTTGCCTCCCTCTTTGTTTTTATCTTATTTTTCCTTCCTTTCCCCCATGATCATCTGTTAATTTTCTCAAATTCTGCATATGAGTGAAAACATGATATCTGTATTTCTCTTACTGACTTATTTCCCTTATCATAATACCCTCCAATTCCATTCACGTTTTTGCAAATGACAAGATCTCATTCTTTTTCATTGCCAAATAATATTCTAGTGTGTGTGTGTGTGTGTGTGTGTGTCTGTATGTATGTGTGTGTGTGTGTGTGTTTGTGTGTGTTGCTCATAGTGCTGCTATAAACATTGGCGTGTTCTCCTTCAAAACAGCACTCCTGTATCCTTTGGATAACTTCCTATTATTGCAATTGCTTCATCATAGGGTGGTTCTATTTTTAGTTTTTTGAGGAGCTTCCATAATGTTTTCCAGAGTGGCTGTCCCAGTTTGCATTCCCAACAATAGTTCAAAAGGGTTCCCCTTTATCTACATCCTCACCAATATCAGTTGTTGCATGAGTCGTTAATTGTAGGCATTCTGACAGGCATGAGGTGGTATCTCATTGTGGTTTTGATGTGTATTTTCCTGATGATGAGTGATGATTAGCATTTTTTCATATGTCTGTTGGCCATCTGGATGTCTTTTTTGGAAAATTATCTAGTCATGTCTTCTGCCCATTTATTCACTGGACTATTTGTTTTTTGGATGCTGAGTTTGGTAATTTTTTATAGATTGTTGATACTAACCCTTTATCCAATACGTCATTTGCAAATATCTTTTCCCATTCTGTCAATTGCCTTTTAGTTTGGTTGATTTTTTTCCTTTGCTGTGCACAAGCTTTTTATCTAGATCAGTTAATAATAATTCAATTTTGCTTTTAATTCCCTTGCCTTCAGAGACATGTCAAGTAAGACGCTTCTGCGGTTAAGAAGTTGCTGTGGTTGAAGTCAAGGAGATTGCTGCCTGGTTTCTTCTGTAGGATTTTGATGGTTTCCTGTCTCACATTTAGGTTTTTCATCAATTTTTAATTTACTTTTGTGTATGATGTAAGAAAGTGGTCCATCTTCATTCGTATGCAAGCTGCTGTCCAGTACTCACAGCAACATTTTCTAGAAAGACTGTCTTTTTTCCATTGGATACTCTTTCCCACTTTGTGAAGGATTAGTTGGTCATACGTTTGTGGGTTCTTTATTGGATTCTCCATTCCATTCCATTGACCTTTGTGTCTGTTTTTGTGCCAAAACTACAATTTCTTGATGATTATAGTTTTATAATACAGGGTAAAGTCTGTGATTGTGATGTCTGCAACTTTGGTTTTCTTTTTCAACATTATTTTGGCTATTTGGGGTCTTTTGTGGTTCCATACAAATTTTAGGATTATTTCTTCTAGCTCTGTGAAAATACTGGTGCTTTGCTGACTAGAATTGTAGTGAATGTAGACTGCTTTGGGTATTAACAAATTTTAATAATATCTGTTCTCCCAATCCATGAGCATGGAATGTTTTTTTCTATTTCTTTATGTATTTTTCAATTTCTTTCATAAATTTTCTATAGTTTTCAGAGTAAAGATCTTATACCTCTTTGGTTAGGTTTATTCCTAGATATTTTATGGTTGTGGTGTAATTGTAAATGGAATCAATTCCCTGATATCTCTTTCTGTTGCTTCGTTATTGGTGTGTAGAAATGTGACCAATTTCGTACATTGATTTTATATCCTGTGACTTCACTGAATTACTGTAACAGCTCTAGCAGTTTTTTGGTGGAGTTTTCAGGTTTTCCATGTAGAATATCATGTCATATTCGAAGAGTGAAAGTGTGACTTCTTCTTTGCCAATTTGTATGGTTTTTCTCTCGTGTTGTTGTTGTCTGATTGCTGACGTAGGGCATCCAACACTATGTTAAACAACAATGGTGAGAGTGGACATCCCTGTCATGTTCCTGATCTCAGGGGGAAAAGCTCTCATTTTTCCCCATTGAGGTTGATATTAGCTGTAGGGTTTTAATATATGGCTATTATGATGTTAAGGTATGTTTCTTCTATCCCAACTTTCTTGAGGCTTTTTACTAAGAAATGATGGTGTATTTTGCTAAATCCTTTTTCTGCAGCTATCAATAGGATCATAGGATTCTTTTCTTTTATTAATGTGATGTATCACATTGATCAATTTGCAAATATTGAACCAGCCCATCAGCCCAGGAATGAATCCCACTTGCTCATAATGAATAATTCTTTTTAATTTTCTATTGAATTTGATTTTCTAGTACCATGTTGAGAATTTTTGTGTCTGGGTTCATCAGGGATATTGACCTATAATTCTCCTTTTTACTTGGATCTTTGTCTGGCTTGGGAATCAAGGTAATGCTGACTTCCTAGAATGAGCCTGGTAGCTTTCATTCCATTTCTATTTGTTTTAACAGTTTTTATTTATTTTTGAGAGACATAGAAACAGAGCATGAGTCGGGGAGGGGTAGGGGGAGATGGAGATACAGAATCTGAAGAAGGCTCCAGGCTCTGAGCCATCAGCACAGAGCCCGACGCGAGGCTCGAACTCACAGACCATGAGATCACGACCTGAGCCGAAGTTGGCCGCTTAACTGACTGAGCCACCCAGGCGCCCCAGCCATTTCTATTTTTTGAAACAGTTTAAGAATAATAGGTATTATCCTTGTGTTAAATTTTTGGTAGAATTGCCCTGGAAAGCCATCTAGCCCAGGACCCTTGTTTGTTAGGAGATTTTTGACTACTAATGCAATTTCTTTGCTGATTATGGACTGTTCAAATTTTCTATTTCTTCCTATTTGAGTTTTGGTAGTGTGTGAGTTTCTAGGAATTTGCCCATTTCTTCTGCATTGTCTAGTTGTTGACATATATTTTTAATAATATTGTCTAATAACTCTTTGCATTTCTGTGGTGTTGGTTATGATCTCTCCTCTTTCATCTGTGATTTTATCTATTTGGGTCCTCTCTCTTTTCTTTTTCAGAAATCTGTCTAGGGGTATCAATTTTGTTTATTCTTTCAAAAAATCAGCTCTTAGACCCATTTATCTTTTCTACTGTTTTTTGGGTTCTATATTGTTTATTTCTGCTCTAATCTTTATTATTTCTCTTCTTCTGCTGGCCTTGGCCTTTCTTTATTGATGCCTGTCAAAGAAAGATGCCTAACTTCTTTAGGTGTAAGGTTAGATTGTTTATGTGAGACCTTTCTTGCTTCTTGGGATAGACCTGAATTGCAATGTATTTTCCTCTTAGGACTGCCTTTGCAGCTTCCAGAAGGGTTTGGACTGTCCAGTTTTCATTTTCATTTACTTCCATATATATTTTTCAAATTTCTTCTTTAATTTCCTTGTTTACCCATTCATACTTTAGTAGGATGTTCTTTAACCTCTATGTTATTGAAAGGTTTCCAAATTTTTTCTTGTGTTTTATTTCATGTTTCATAGCATTGTGATATGAAAATATGCATGGTATGATCTCAATCTTTTTATACTTGTTGAGGGCTGTTTTGTGACCCAGTATGTGGTCTATTTTTTAGAATGTTCCATATGAACTTGGGAAGTATGTGTATGCTGCTGCTTTAGGCTTCTTTAGGATGAAAAGTTCTGAATATATCTGTTAGGTCCATCTGGTCCAATGTGTCATTCAGAGCCATTGTTTCCTTATTGGTTTTCTGTGTAGATGATCTGTTCATTGCTGTAAGTGGAGTATTAAAGTCCTACACAATTACAGTATTATTATCTCTATATTTGTTTGTTTTGTGATTTATTTATTTATGTATTTTATACTCCCATAAGTAGAGGGAGGCATAAACATTTACGATCATTAACTCTTCTTGATGGATAGACTCCTTAATTATGATATACTGCCCTTCTTAATCCCTTGTTAAAGTCTTATTTTTAAAATCTAGTTTGTATGATATAATTATGGCTACTCCAGCTTTCTTTTGACATTCATTAGCATGATAGTTCTTCATCTCCTCACTTTCAATCTGCAGGTGTCCATCCTTAGGTCTAAAATGACTCTCCAGTAGGCAGAATATTGATGGATCTTATTTGTTTTACCTATTTTGATACCCTATGTCTTTTGTTTAGGGCATTTAGTCCATTTACATTTAGAATGGTTACTGAAAGCTATGGATTTAGTGTCACTGTGTTCTCTGTAGGCTTTGTGTTCGTGGTGATATCTCTAGTATTTGTAGTCTTTACTGCCTTCTACTCACAGAGTCCCCCTTAGGATCTCTTGCAGGGCTGGTTTAGAGGTCATGAACTCCTTTAGGTTTTGTTTGTCTGGGGAAGCCTTTACCTCTCCTATTCTGAATGACAGCCTTGCTGGATAAAGGATTTCTGACTGTATATGTTTCCTATTCAGCATATTGAATATTTTCTGTCACTCTCTTCTGGCCTGTCAAGCTTCAGTGGATAGGACTGCTACTACCCTTATGTGTCTACCCTTGTAGCTTAAAGCCCATTTGTCCCTACTTGCTTTCAGAATTCTCTCTTTTGTAACTGTGCACAGAAGATAAATTCTCACACACTTTGAGCAGATGTACAGGGGTGCTTCTGCCAACAAAACAGCAGCAGAAGCAAACTGAATATAGCCCTTATTTCATTATTTCATTATTTCATTACACAAAAGTATCAAAGACTATCAAAGTAAGGAAAGAGCACAAAGGATCTTTAAACATTAGCCAGACATACGTCTGGTGGCTACCTGCATGCATGAAGGGAGTGTGTGTGGTTTCAGGGAATATCAGGGACTTACAGCAAGTGTTGTCTATAAACTGTCCTTTGGGGAATCGTAGGGCTCTGTATCTCATAATGCTGTTGCGTTGGAGAGCCTTGAGACTAGAACATTGCTGACCACATTCACCCTAAAGGACTTAAAACACAGTTTTTAGAAATAACTCCACACTCTTTATCTTTGTGTTTCGCAAGTTTCGCTATCATATGTCATGGCATTGACCTGTTTTCATTGATTTTTAAGGGAGTTTTCTTTGCCTCTTGGGCTTGGATGCATGTTTCCTTCCATAGATTAAGGAAGTTCTCAGCTATAATTTGTTCAAATAAACCTTCTGCCTCTTTCTCTCACTCTTCTTTTCTGGGACTTCTATGAATGGATATAGTTTTGTTTTATGAAATCACTTAGCTCTCTAATTCTCCCCTCATGTTCTAGTAATTTCTTTTCCCTCTTTTTTTCAGCTTTATTATTTTCCATAATTTTTCGTTTTATTTCCCCTATTCTTTCTTCTGCTTCTCCATCCTCACTGTCATGGTATCTAGTTTATTTTGAATCTCATTTATGGAGTTTCTTTTTTTTTATTAATAATTATCATCAAATTGGTTTCCATACAACACCCAGTGCTAATCCCAACAAATGCCCTCCTCTGTGCCCATCACCCACTCTCCCCTCTCCCACACCCCCCTCTCCCCGCAGTTTGTTCTTAGTCTTTGACAGTCCCTCATGTTTTGTCTCCCTCCCTCTCTGTGGCTTTTTTCCTTCCCCTCCTCCCTGTTTTTCTGTTAAGTCTTGCCAAGTCCACCTATGCGTGGAAACATATGACATCTGTCGTTCTCTGCCTGACTTATTTCACTCAACATAATACCCTCCAGTTCCATCCATGTTACCACACATGGCCAGATTTCATGCTTTCTCATTGCTGTGTAGTATTCCATTGTATATCTATATGCCAAATAGATATATACATTTCTATTGTATGTATGTAGATTACAATTCTTTATTCATTCATCAGTTGATGGACACTTAGTCTCTTCCCATGATTTGGCTATTGTTGAAAGTGCTGCTATGAACATTGGGGTACACGTGCCCCACGTGTGCATACATCAGCACTCCTGTGTCTCTTGGGTAGATTCCTAGCAGTGCTATTGCTGACTCATAGGGTAGTTCTATTTCCATTTTATTGAGGAACATCCACACCATTTTCCAGAGCGTCTGCACTAGTTTGCATTCCCACCAACAGTGTAGGAGGGTGCCTACACTATCGATGCTCCCAGCATCTATAGTTTCCTGATTTATTCATTTTAGCCACTCTAACTGGTGTGTGGTAGTATCTAAGTGTGGTTTTGATTTATATTTCCCTGATGATGAGTGACATTGAGCATCATTTCATGTGTCTGTTTGCCATTTGGATGTCATCTTTGGAGAAGTGTCTATTCATATCTTCTGCCCATTTCTTCACTGGATTATTCATTTTTCGGGTGTGAAGTTTGGTAAGTTCTTTATAGATTTTATATACTAGTCCTTTATCCAATATGTCATTTGCAATTGTACTCTCCCATTCCATCGGTTGCCTATTAGTTTTGTTAGTTGTTTCCTTTGCCGTGCAGAAGCTTTTTATCTTGATGAGATCCCAGTAGTTCATTTTTGGTTTTAATTCTCTTGCCCTTAGAGATGTGTCGAGTAAGAAATTGGTGAGGCTAAAGTCAAAGAGGCTTTTTCCTGCTTTCTCCTCTAGGATTTTGATGGTTTCCTGTCTCACAGTCAGGTCTTTCATCCATTTTGAGTTTATTTTTGTGAGTGGTGTGTGGAAGTGGTCTAGTTTCATTCTTCTGCATGTTGCTGTCCAGTTCTCCCAGAACCAATTATTAAAGAGGCTGTCGTTTTTTTCCACTGGATACTCTTTCCTGCTTTGTCAAAGATTAGTTGGCCATATACATGTGGGTCCATTTCTGAGTATTCTATTCCATTCCATTGGTCTATGTGTCTGTTTTTGTGCCAATACCATACTGTCTTGATGATTACCGCTTCATATAGTAGAGGTTAGAATCTGGGATTGTGACGGCTCCGGCTTTGGATTTATTCTTCAGTATTACTTTCGCTTTTCAGGGACTTTTGTGGTTCCATAAAAATTTTAGGATTGTTTGCTCTAGCTTTGAGAAAAATGCTGGTGCAATTTTGATTGGGATTCCATTGAATGTGTGGATCACTTTGGGTAGTATTGCCGTTTTAAGGATATTTATTCTTCCAATCCATGAGCACGGGATGTTTTTTCATCTCCTTCTGTCTTCCTCAATTTCCTTCGTAAATTTTTTATAGTTTTCAGTGTAGAGATCTTTTACATCTTTGGTTAGGCTTATTGCTAAGTATTTTATGGTTTTTTGTGCAATTATGAATGAGATTATCTTCTTTATTTCTCTTTCCGCTACTTCATTTTTGGTGTATAGAAATATCACTGATTTCTGTACATTGATTTTGTACCCTGCAACTTTGCTGAATTCATGGATCAGTTTTAGCAGGCTTTTGGTGGATTCTGTCAGGTTTTCCATATAAAATTTCATGTCATCTGCAAAAACTGAGAGTTTGAATCCTCCTTGCCAGTCTTTTTTTTTTTCTTTTAATTTTTTTTAATGCTTATTTATTTTTGAGAGAGACAGAGAGAGAGTGAGCTGGGGAGGGGCAGAGAGAGAGGGAGACACAGAATCCAAAGCAGGCTCCAGGCTCTGAGCCGTCAGCACAGAGCCCGATGCGGGGCTCGAACCCACGAACCGTGAGATCATGACCTGAGCCGAAGTCGGACGCTCAACCGACTGAGCCACCCAGGCGCCCCCTCCTTGGCAGTCTTGATGCAATTTATTTTGTTTGTTGTCTGATTGCTGATGGCTAGGACCTCCAACACTATGCTAAATAGCAGTGGTGAGAGAGAACATCCCTATCGTGTTCTTGATCTCAGCGGGAAGGCTATCAGTTTTTCCCCGTTGAGGTTGATATTAGTTGTGGGCTTTTCATAAATGGCTTTAATGATGTTTACGTATGATCCTTGTATCCCGGCAGTCTCGAGGTTTTTTATTAGGAAAGTTGCTGTATTTTGTCAAATGCTTTTTCCGCATCTATTGTCAGGATCATATGGTTCTTATCTTTTCTTTTGTTAATGTGATGTATCACATTGATTGATTTGCAAATATTGAACCAGCCCTGCAGCCCAGGGATGAATCCTACTTGGTCGTGGTGAATTATTCTGTTTATATGCTGTTGGATTTGATTGGCTAGTATCTTGTTGAGACTTCCTTCATCCATATTCATCAAGGATATTGGACCGTAGTTCTCTATTCTTTCTGGGTCTTTATCTGGTTTGGGAATCAAAGTGATGCTGGCTTCATAGAATAAGTCCGGGAGTTTTCCTTTCGTTTCAATTTTTTGAAACAGCTTGAGGAGGATAGGTATTAACTCTGTTTTAAAAAAATTTTTTTAACGTTTATTTGTTTTGAGAGACATAGAGACAAGGAGTATGAGCAGGGGAAGGGCAGAGAGAGACGGAGATATAGAATCCGAAGCAGGCTCCAGGCTCTGAGCCGTCAGCACAGAGCCCGATGCGGGGCTCGAACTCACAGACCGTGAGATCATGACCTGAGCCGAAGTCGGCCACTTAACCGACTGAGCCACCCAGGCGCCCCTAACTCTGTTTTAAATGTCTGGTAAAATTCCCCAGAGAAGCCATCTGGTCCTGGACATTTATTTGCTGGGAGATTTTTGATAACTGATTCAATTCATTCACTAGTTATGAGTCTGTTCAAATTTTTATATTTCTTCCCGTTTGAGTTTTGGTAGCATGTGGCTATTTTCGGAATTTGTCCATTTCTTCCAGGTTGCCGAGTTTGGTGGCATATAATTTTTCATAGTATTCTCTGATGATTGCTTGTATTTCTGAAGGATTGGTTGTAATTACTCCCTTTTCATTAATGATTTTATCTATTTGAGTTCTCTCTCTTTTCTTTTTCAGGAGCATGGCTAGAGGTTTATCAATTTTGTTTATTTTTTCAAAGAACCAGCTCTTGGTTTAATTTTTCTGTACCACTACATTTTCTGTTTCCATATAAGTAATTTGTGCCCCAATCTTTGTTATTTGTCTCTTTCTGCTGAGTTTGGGTTGTCTTAGCTGTTCTGCTTCTAGTTCCTTTAGGCATGCTGTTAGAACTTGTGTTAGTGATTTTTCTTGTTTCTTGAGAGGGGCCTGGATCACAATATATTTCCCTCACAGGACTGCCTTTGCCACATCCCAAAGCTTTTAGATTGTTGTATTTTCATTTTCACTTGTTTCCATGTATTTTTAAATTTCTTCTCTGATTGCTTGGTTGACCAATTCATCTTTTAGTAGGTTGTTCTTTAGCCTCCATGTTTTGGGGGGATTTTCCAGACTTTTTCCTTTGGTTGATTTCAAGGTTCAAAGCATTGAGGTCTTAAAGTGTGCATGGTATGATCTCTATTCTTTTATATTTATTCAGAGCTTCCTTGTGCCCCAGAATGTGGTCTATCTTGGAAAATGTACTGTGTGCAGCTGAGAAGAATGAAAATTCATTTCCTTCTGGATGAAGGATACGGAAAATGCCAGTTAGGCCCATCTGTTCCAATTTGTCATTCAGAGGCATTGTTTTTGTGGGGATTTTTCTGTTTAGTGGATCTATCCAGTGCTGAGAATGGAGCGTTAAGGTCCCCTACAATTAGGAAATTTTATCAATAATGTTGATTAAGTTTATAATTAGTTGTTTTACAAATTTGGGTGCCCCTGAAAACGGCACATGGATATTTATAATTGTTAGCTCTTCAGGCTGGATAGTCCTTGTGATTATTATGTAATTTCCTTCTTCATCTCTTATTACATCGTTTATTTTAAAGTCTAGTTTGCCTGGTATAAGTGTGGCTACTCCAGCTTTCTTCTGACTTCCAGTAGCATGGTAGATAGTTCTCCATTCCCTCACTCTCAATCTGAAGGTGTCCTCAGGTTTAAGATGAGTTTCTTGAAGACAACAAATAGATGGGTCTTGTTTTTTTAATCCAGTCTGTTACCCTATGTCTTTTGATTGGAGCATTTAGTCCATTTGCATTCAGTGTTAATATTGAAAAATATCGGGTTATAGTCACTTTGTTATCTGTAGGTTTCATGCTTGTAACGTTGTCTCTGGTATTTTGTGTTCTTGGCATCCTTTCCTTCATAGAGTCCCCCTCAGGATCTCTTGTAGTGCTGGCTTATTTGTGATGAATTCCTTCAGTTTTTGTTTGTTGGGGAAAACCTTGATCTCTCCTTCTATTCAGAATGACAGGCTGACCGGATACAGGATTCTTGGTTGCATATCCTTCCTGTTCACCACATTTAAGATATCCTGACATTCTTTCTGGCTTACCAAGTTTCTGTAGATAAGTCTGCTACAACCCTTATGTGTCTACCTTTGTATGTTAAGGCCCATTTTCCCTAGCTGCTTTCAGAATTCTCTCTCTGTCTTTATATTTTGCCAGTTTCACTATGATGTGTATTGCAATAGGTCTATTGAAGTTACGTCTGAGGGGGGTTCTCTGTGCCTCTTGGATTTCCATGCCTGTTTCCTTCCTCATGTTGGGGAAGTTCTCAGCAATGGTTTGTTCAATACCCCTTCGACTCCTTTCTCTCTCTCTTCCTCTGGAATTCCTATGATATGGATATTGATTCGTTTGAGTGCATCGCTTAGCTCTGGAATTCTCCTTTCCTGTTCCTGAATTGGTTTCTCTCTCTTTTTCTCTGCTTCCTCTTTTTCCATAAGTTTATTTTCTAATTCACCTATTCTCTCTTCAGCCTCTTCATCCATGCTGTGGATGCCTTCAATTTGTTTTGCACCTCATTTAATGAATTTTTTAATTCCTCCTGATTGTTTTTAAGGTCCTTCATCTCTGCCACGAGGGACCCCTTGCATTCTTCTATGCTTTTTTCAAGGCCAGCGATTAGTTTTATTTTTCTAATTCTATATTCATGTTCTGTAATGTTGCTTATATCCGTTTTCATCAATCCTTGAGCTGTCACTACTTCCTGTAGTTTCTTTTGAGAAGAATTCTTCCATTTTGTCATTTGACTAAGTGTGTTTTTGATTGTTTCCTGAGGTCGCCCTGGAAAGGAAATCAGACCAACAGACAAGCAGAAAACAGAAACACAGAAACTTACCAACAGATGTTACAGACAAGCGGTTCACAACATAAAAAAGAATAACAAATGATACTGTGAGAGCATGTGACCTGAAGTACCATCTACACGTTAAAGACAGGGTGTGTACTGTGCTGATGGCAGAGCATTTACAGAGAGAATAATGACGCAAGGGGGAGAAGAAAGTGAACTTTGACCAGGTAGAGAGACTGAAGGGCTTAATCCAGACTGAGAGAAATCAGACTAAGGACGATGGCAAGGGAAAAGAATGAAGATAGATGTTTCCTAGATGAACTATGTGGACTGGTTATTCCAGAGAGAAAGATAGGAAAGTACAGAAGGAGGCGTAGAACATGCCTTAAGAGTATGGGTTAAAAGTCTGTTTAAGCCAGCCAATACCCCGGATGGCCAGCTCAGGGATGGGGATTGGTAAGAAGGAGAAAGGGGAGCATATATTTAAGAAAGAAGAAATGACCTAGAATTAGTCCAAGCAGAAGTCTGAACTTGGTGTCTGCAACTTCCGCTGAAAGGTGTCTCTCCTTTGAGGAGGGGCATGGTTTGGTGTAGGCGGGTCTCACCTCTGCTGCCTGGCGGGAATGGCCTCCTGGGACCACTTTCTTTGGGGCGACAATGGAGTCCCCCAGTCCCTTCTTCCCAGTCCCTGAGCCTCAAATCGCCCCTTTATATCTGTCGTCACTCTGCATTGGGCACCGGCCTAGTGCGGTTTGCTGGGTGGTCGTTCGCCATGTGCACTCTCCGCCTGCAACACCAAGTTTCACTGTAAATTGTGTTCCTGAGTTAGAAGTGATCTGAAGGCAGCTTGGCACCTCTGCATGACACAGACTGCCTGGGCCGCCACTTCCAGCCCCAGCGGAGGAGAGGTCTGCTGAGAGTTCTGCTGTCAGCAACGGAACTTCTCTTCAAATGTCCTGCATTTAGGGACTGAATGGTGATCTCTATCTTTCTGTCTTGCTTTTTTCTTGTTCAGATGTGACCCGCTCCGCACTTTCCCGATTTCTCCAAAGAAGGCTCTCCCTCCCCTAATCTCCGTATCCCACAGTTCGTTTTATCCACCTCAGATTGCACTCACGTTTCCTGATGCGTTTTCTGGGTTTCGCTTTCTGTTCCTTGTAGACTGCAACACCTTTCCTCCCCGACTCTAGGGGTTGAGAGTCCTTTGGTTTCAGTCCTTCTTAGTTTGAAAGATTGGGGAATAATGGGTCCCCATACTCATCCGCCATGTTGGCCCCCCTTCCTCTGGAATGGTCTCATTTATAGAATTTCTTAATTCATCCTGACTAGGTTTATGTCTTTGATCTCCGTGACCATGGTTTCATTCGTGTCTTCTATGCTTCTTTCAAGACCAGATATTAGTATTATGACTGCTATTCTAAATTATTGTTGTAATATATTGTTTACATCTGTTTTGAGCAATTCTTTGGCTGTCATTTCTTCTCGAGTTTTCTTTGAGGAGAGCTCTTCCATTTCATTTTGGTTAAGTTTCTGTCTTTTATGTGTTTTAATAGTTTGTTAAGTGTTCTGCACATGTGCATATTAAAAAGGGGTCATCCACCGTTCAGGACCTTGCACTTCAGGTAGTGTTTTCGGAGTGTGTGGTGTGCACCACTTGTTGCATTTTGACTGCCCTATCCCACTGGTCAGTCCTCTGCAGTTTTTCCTTGCTTATAGTGGTAAAGTGTTTGTACCCTCAACAAAATGTGCTTTGATTTGCTCACTGAAGTGACCATGGGGAAAAAAAAAGGAGGGAGGTGTTTAGCATGATCCCATACAAATAGAAAAATGAAATGAAAGGGGAGAAAAGAAGACGAAGCAGAGAGTCAGAAGAACTATAAGGTTTATACTTCAGATTCTGTGTCTCCCTCTCTCCCTCTCTGCCCTTTCCCCAGCTCTGTCTCTCTAAAAAATAAATAAACATTAAAATGAAGAACTATAAGGCTTAATCCAGAAAGAGAGAGAGGAAAATAAAGAAAAAGAATTTAGAAAAACTGTAAAAAGAGTAAAAATACCTGATTTAACCAACCAACCAACCGGGATATATATATATATATATATATATATATATAGAGAGAGAGAGAGAGAGATGACCAAAAAGAAATCAGAAACTATGAGCCCAATTCCAAAAGAAAAAAAAAAGATAGAAAAATAAATGAAAATTGAAGAGAGTATTAAAGAGAGGAGCATAGCAAACTGACAAATGGGTAAACTGACAGACAAAAACAGAAAGCAGCTGTCTCTTGGTGCCTGGGACCTGTGGCTATGCTGGTCTGGAGGAGAGGCTGTCTGGCTGGCTCAGTGTCAGTCTTCCCCCAGTAGATAAGCGGTTGCTAGTCACAGAGGGGCGGTGTTTGGTGTAAACAGTCCACTTCCACTGGAGGCCACTGTGCTATCCCTGAAGTTCCATTGTATTGGTGTTGGAGAGAAAAATGGGGACACCCCAATCTCTCCTCCCTGGACTGGGTATCTCAAAACACTGTTCAGGCAGCCATCACAAAATAGCGTTGATGATCATCTTGCCCTGCTCCATGGTTCTCTGCTGCTTCAAAACGCTTGTCTGGGATTCAAAATTTGGTGTTTTAAAGGGCCCTGCACTGTGTGGACCCTGTTATGGTGTAGCATCCCCTCAGCCCTGCTGAATAAAGGCCTTCAGCTGACACCTCCAGGGACTTTTGCCCTTGCAGAGACAATATACCCTCTTCCCACAATACTTGAAGAAGGGGACGATTGTCGCCCAGTGTACCCTGAGATTGCTTCATTGCTCCAGAGCCAGCTCCTCACCCCACCCTCCTCAGGCATGCACACACAGCAGGCTCTGGTACAGAGAAAGT
The DNA here is from genome assembly GCA_030068075.1 of Paguma larvata. NCBI lineage: Eukaryota > Metazoa > Chordata > Mammalia > Carnivora > Viverridae > Paguma > Paguma larvata. The sequence goes on along the minus strand of CM057827.1, from coordinate 119,213,392 downwards.
TGCAAACTTTTGAAATCTCTTAGCATAAGCTCCTAAGGCTATTTGCAAAATAGAAACTAGAACTTTTCATATTTCTTGTTCCCCAGTCTGTGATCCAGACGGGTTTTCCTCTTGTGCTAAGTAGATACTGAAGCCCTCCTTCTTTCTTTACCTTTTGTCTCTCCACAGAAATGGTTACCTCCCCTCTATTCCTACGCCATTTTATCTCCTCCAATTCACATACACACACCTTGATCCCGTCAAGCTATTGTCTTCCACATGTGGAGATCCTTCTACCACTCCACAGATTGAATTCCTCGGTGTTCCAAGTGATCTGACCTCAATATAGATGTGTTTGAGGGACAACAGAAACCCCAGTCCCTGTACTTGCCCACCAGGTTAACTCCTCCCAATATTTTAAATCTCCAGTCTCTATACAAAATAAAAAAAAAATCACTCAGTGAAGATTCTTATCAACACCCAGGGATCCTCATGGTATCACCCCTGCACCAGCTTCACCTCCCAGACAACGCCAGGAATAGAGGACAGAAGGGGAACAGAGCCACCAAGACTGAGTGGGAAATGATTTTCCAGACCTGCAGGAAAGGAGCTCAAAAACTAAGGAGATTTAGGAGCACCAAGAGGCTGGAGAAGAGCTGGAAGAAAGGTGCCTGTGTACATAAGTATGTAATTAATCTTGCTTGCAGAAAATTCCAGGGTGGCCAAAGTGTGCAATCAGTACATACACTTCTGTATTTTAACTTTATGAACAAGTTCAATGAGTCTTGTGCTTCAGGTTCTTTTTTTTTCTTTAATTGATTGCCAAATTGGTTTCCATAACCACCCAGTGCTCACCCCAACAAGTGCCCTCGTCTGTGCCCATAACCCACTCTCTCCCTTCCCACACCCCCCTCTCCCATCAGTTTGTTCTTAGTCTTTGAGAGTCTCTTATGTTTTGTCTCCCTCCCTCTCTGTGTCTATTCTTTTCCCCTCTTCCACTCCACCATGGTTTTCTGCTAAGTCTCTCAAAATCCACCTATGCTTGGAAACATATGTCATCTGTCTTTCTGTGACTGACTTATTTTACTTAGCATAACAGCCTCCAGTTCCATCAATGTTGCAACACGTGGTCAGATTTCATTCTTTCTCATTGCCACGTAGTATTCCATTGTATATCTGTACCATATCTTCTTTATCCATTCATCAGTCTCTCTCCATGATTTGGCTATTGTTGAAAGTGCTGCTATGAACATCGGGGTACACGTGCCCCTATGCATCAGCACTCCTGCGTCTCTTGGGTAGATTCCTAGCAGTGCTATTGCTGAGTCATAGGGTAGCTCTATTTTCATTTTTTTGAGGAACCTCCACACTGTTTTCCAGAGCATCTGCACCAGTTTGCATTCCCACCAACAGTGTAGGAGGGTGCCGGCTTCCCCACATCCTCGCCAGCATCTATAATTTCCTGATTTATTCATTTTAGTCACTCTAACTGGTGTGAGGTAGTATCTCAGTGTGGTTTTGATTTGTATTTCCCTGATGATGAGTGACATTGAGCATCGTTTCATGTGTCTGTTGGCCATATGGATGTCATCTTTGGAGAAGTGTCTATTCATATCTTCTGCCCATTTCTTCATTTGATTATTTCGTTTTCAGGTGTGGAGTTTGGTAAGTTCTGTATAGATTTTAGACACTAGTCCATTATTCGATATGTCATTTGCAATTATCCTTTCCCATTCCATCGGTTGTCTATTAGTTTTGTTAGTTGTTTCCTTTGCGGTGCAGGAGCTTTTTATCGTGATGAGATCCCAATAGTTCCTTTTTGCTTTTAATTCCCTCGCCTTTGGAAATGTGTCACATAGGAAATTGGTGCGGCTCAGGTCAAAAATGTATTTTCCTACTTTATCCTCTAGGATTTTGATGGTTTCCAGTCTCACAGTCAGGTCCTTCATCAATTTTGAGTTTCTTTTTGTGAGTGGTGAAAGAAAGTGGTCTAGTTTCATTCTTTTACATGTTGCTGTCAGTTCGCCCAGCACCATTTGTTAAAGAGGTTGTCTTTTTTCCATTGGATACTCTTTCCTGCTTTGTCAAAGATTAGTTGGCCATACGCGTGTGGGTCCATTTCTGGGTTCTCTATTCTATTCCATTGGCTTATGTGTCTGTTTTTGTGCCAATACCATGCTGTCTTGATGACTACCGCTTTGTAATAGAGGTTAAAGTCTGGGATTGTGATGCCTCCCGCCTTGTCTTTCTTCTTCAATATTACTTTGGCTCTTCAGAGTCTTTTGTGGTTCCATATAAATTTTAGGATTACTTGCTCTAGCTTTGAGAAGAATTCTGGTGCAATTTTGGTTGGGATTGCATTGAATGTGTAGATTAATTTGGGTAGTATTGCCATTTTAACGATATTTATTCTTCCAATCCATGAGCACGGGATGTTTTTCCATTTCCTTGTGCCTTCCTCAATTTCCTTCATAAGTTTTTTATAGTTTTCAGCGTAGAGATCTTTTCCGTCTTTGGTTACGTTTATTCCTAGGTATTTGATGGTTTTTGGTGCAATTGTGAATGGGATTCACTGCTTTATTTCTCTTTTCATTGCTTCATCGTTGGTGTAAAGAAGTGCAACCGATTTCTGTACATAGATTTTGTACCCTGCAACTTGTTGAATTCTTGGATCAGTTCTAGAAGGCTTTTGGTGGATTCTGTCGGGTTTTCCATGTAAAGTACCATGTCATCTGCGAAAAGTGAAAGTTTGACTTCATCCTTGCTTATCCCAATGCCTTTTATTTTCTCTGTTGTCTGATTGGTGATGCTAGGTCCTCGAACACTTTGTTAAATACTAGTGGTGAGGCTGATATCTCTGTCGTGGTCCTGATCTCAGGGTTCCGGAATGCTCTCAGATTTTCCCCATTGAGCATGCTATTAGTTGTGGGCTTTTCATATATGGCTTTTATGATGCCTAAGTATGTTCCTTCTATCCCGACTTTCTCGAGAGTTTTTATTAAGAAGGGATACTGTATTTTGCCAAATGTTTTTTCTGCATCAATTGACAGGATCATATGGTTCTTATCTTTTCTTTTGTTAATGTGATGTATCACGTTGATTTGCGAATATTGAACCATCCGCGCAACCCAGGGATGAATCCTACTTGATCATGGTGAATAATCCCTTTTATATGCTGTTCGGTTCTATTTGCTAATATCTTGTTGAGAATTTTTGCATCCATGTTCATCATGGATATTGACCTATAATTCTCTTTCTTTGCTGGGTCTTTACTGGTTTGGGAATCAAAGTGATGCTGGCTTTGTAGAATGAGTCCAGGAGTTTTCCTTCCGTTTCAATTTTTTGGAACAGCTTGAGGAGGATAGGAATGAACTCTGTTTTAAATGTCTGGTAAAATTCCCCAGGGACGCCATCTGGTCCTGGACATTTTTTTGTTGGGAGATTTTTGATAACTGATTCAATTTCTTCACTAGTTATGGGTCTGTTCATGTTTTCTATTTTTTCCTGTTAGAGTTTGGTAGGGTGTGGCTGTTTAGGAATTTTTCTATTTCTTCCAGGTTGTTCAATTTGACGGCATAGAGTTTTTCATAATATTCTCTGATTTTGCTTGTATTTCTGAGGGATTGGTTGTAATCACTCCAATTTTGTTCATGATTTTATCTATTTTGTTCTCTCTCTTTTCTCTTTGAGGAGCCTAGCTAGAGGTTTATCCATTTTGTTTATTTTTTCAACGAACCAGCTCTTGGCTTCTTTGATCTCTTCCACTACTTTTTCTGTTTCCATATGATTAATTTCTGCCCTGATCTTTGTTATTTCTCTCTTTCTGCTGGGTTTGGGCTGTCTTAGATGTTCTGCTTCTAGTTCCTTTAGGCGTGCTATTAGAATATGTGTTAGGAATTTTCCTTGTTTCTTGAGATGGGCCTGGATTACAATATATTTCCCTCTCAGGACTGCCTTTGCCACAACCCAAAGCTTTTAGATTGTTGTATTTTCATTTTCATTTGTTTCCATGTATTTTTTAATTTCTTCTCTGATTGCTTGGTTAACCCATTCATCTTTTAGTAGGCTGTTCCTTAGCCTCCATGTTTTTGTGGATTTTCCAGACTCCTTCCTGTGGTTGATTTCAAGGTTCAAAGCACGGAGATCTGAAAGTTTGCATGGTATGTTCTCAATTTTTTTATTTGTCAAGCGCTTCCTTGTGCCCCAAAATATGGCCTATCTTGGAAAATGTACCGTGTGCATTTGAGAAGAATGTAAGTTCTTTGCTTCTGGATGAAGGGTGCTGAAGATGTCAGTTAGGCCCATCTGTTCCAATGTGTGGTTCAGGGCCATTGTGTCTATGGTGATTCTCTGTTTAGTGGATCTATCCAGCGCCATGAGTTGGGTATTAAGGTCCCCTGTAATTAGCACATTTTTATGGATAACATTGCTTAAGTTTGTAATTAGTTGCTTTACAAATTTGGGTGCCCCGGAATTCGGCGCATAGATATTTATAATTGTTAGCTCTTCCTGTTGGATAGTCCCTGTGATTATTATATAATGCCTTTTTCATCTCTTATTACATCTTTTACTCTAAAGTCTAGTTGGTCCAATATAAGTGTGGCTACTCCAGCTTTCTTCTGACTTCCCATAGCATTTAAGATAGTTCTCCATCCCCTCACTTTCAATCTGAAGGTGTCCTCAGGTATAAAATGGGTCTCTGGAAGATAGTATAGATGGGTCTTGTTTTTTAATCCATTCTTTTATCCTGTGTCTTTTAATTGGAACGTTTAGTCTATTTAAATTCTGTGTTAATACTGAAAATATGGGTTTAGAATCACTGTGTTATCTGTAGGTTTCATGCTTGTAAGGGTATCTCTGGTGCTCTGTGTTCCTTGCCACCTTTCCTTAATAGAGTCCCCCTCAGGATCTCTTATAAGATTAGTTTATTTGTGATGTATTCCTTCAGTTTTAGTTTTTTTGGGAAAACCTTTATCTCTCCATCCATTCTGAATGACAGGCTGGCCAGGTGAAGGATTCTTGGCTGCATATCCTTCCTGTTCATCGCATTGAAGATTTCCTGCCATTCCTTTCTGGCTTCCCAAGTTTCTATAGATAAGCCTGCTACTACCCTAATGTGTCTGCCTTTGTAAGTCAAGGCCCATTTATCCCTAGCTGCTTTCAGAATTCTCTCTTCGTCTTTGTATTTTCCCAGCTTCTGTATTAAGTGTCATGCTGAGGGTCTATTCAGTTTCATCTGAGGGGAGTTCTCTGTGCCTCTTGGATTTCCATGCCCATGTCCTTCCTCATGCTGGGGAAGTTCTCAGTGATGATTTGTTCAAGTACCCTTTCGACTCCTTTCTCTCTCTCTTCTTCCTCTGGAATTCTTATAATACAGATATTATTCCATTTGATTGCATCGCTCAGCTCTCGAATTCTCCTTTCCTGTTCCTGAATCAGTTTCTCTTTTTCTCTGTTTCCTCTTTTTCCATAATTTTATCCTCTAATTCACCTGTTCTGTCTTCTGCCTCTTCAATCCACGCTGTGGCCACCTCCAATTTCTTTTGCACCTCATTTAAAGCATTTTTGAATTCCACCTGAACATTTTGTAGGACCTTGGTCTCTGACTCTAGTGTCTCCCTGCTTTCTTCTATGTTTTTTTCAAGTGCAGTGAGTATTTTTATGTTTATCATTCTACATTCTTGTTCTGTTAAGTTGCTTATGTCTGCTTTCATCATTTCTTGTCCTATCACTATTTCCTGTGCATTCTTTTGAGCGGAGTTCTTCCCTTTCATCATTTTGGCTAGGTGTGTATTGGCTTATTTCCTAGTTCTCCCTGGAATGGAAAAGAGTCATACCGACAAACAGGAAACACATACTCACTGCCGTATTGACCTATAATATGCCTATATAATTGCCTATATGATATGGCAAACATACCACAACATGAAAGAATAACGAACAAAACTCTGGAGGCTTGCGACCTGACATACCAGCTACTAGTTAAGGATAGGGTGTGTGCTCTGCTCATGGCAGAGCATACATAAAGTAGTGATAGGGGTGTAGAGAAGAAGAAATTGAACTTTGACCAGCTAGAGAGATTAGAAGACTTGATCCAGAAAGAGATAAATCAAAATAAGGAAGGATGTGTGGAATGTGAAATGAAGTTAGATGTTTCCCAGATGCACTATGTCTTCTGACTGTTCCATAGAGAGAGATAGGAAATTAAAGAGGGAGGTGTAGAACATGCATTGAGGGAGTGGGTTAAATGTCTGTTTAAGCAAGCCAAAACCCCCAGGTGACTGGTTTAGAGGTGGGGAGATATAGGAAGGAGAAGAGGGAGGATATATCTAAAACTGAAGATTCGACCTAGAATTAATCCAGGCAATGCTGCAGTATTAGTGTTTCCACGGCTACCACTCCTGCAGGAGGGCGTCTCCCATATGGGGATGGGTGTGGCCAGATGTAGGCGTGTCTCACCTCCACCGCTGGGGGTGGAGTCCTAGTTTTTGGCTTTGTGGGAATTCGGAACCACAATGGCGACCTCCCAGCCCCCTCTTCATGGTTCCAGAGTCTCAGATCACTCCTCAGTTTCCATTCTCAACTCTATCCAGGTTACCAGCACAGTTCATTTTGCTGGGCGGTCACTCGTCCCACGCTCATCTGAGTTCCTTTAATGTGCTCCCACTGCCAAGCCTTATGTAAATTGAATCTCTGACTCAGTACTGGCACGACCACAATGGCGTCCTTCCAGCCTCCTCTTTACCAACCTGAAGTCTCAAAATACTCCTCTGTTTCCATCCTCAACTCTGTTCAGGTTGCACGTGGTGCAGTGCAATTTGCTGGGCGGTCGCGCACCCCACGCTCATCTGAGTTCCTGTAACTCGCTCAGACCGCTGCACCTTATGTACGTTGAGTCTCTGACTAAGCACCGGTGCAACCACAATGGCGTCCCCCTAGCCTCTCTTCATGGACCTGGAGTCTCAGAACACTCCTCTGTGTCCATCCTGGATTTGGTCTGGGTTGCAGGGGCAGTACGACCTGCTGGGTGGTTGTGTACCCCTTGCACGCCCAGTTTTCCCTGTGTAAATTGTGTCCCTGACTCAGCATTAATTCAGGGATGGCGCGGTGCCTCTCCGTGTCACAGACTGGGACAGTGTAGCTGGCTCCGGAGTGAAGAAATCTCCACCAGCTCCGCCGTGAGCAATGGACCTTCTATCCAAAAAGCCTCGCAGATAGGGACTGGATGACAAGCTCCCTCTCCACCCTAGTCTGAGGTATTTTCCCTGCTGCTCTTTCTCTTCCCTTTGTCTTTAGGCGGAAGGGGCCCTGAGCCCAGGGCCTGCTCCCCGCAGTCCTCACCTTTGCAGCTCACTTTCTTTCTCCCAAATTGCACTCAGTCTTGCAAGATTTTCTGGATTTCATGTTCTCTTCCCCGGATTTCACGTTCTCTTCCCCGTAGCCTCCAACTCCTCTTCCTACAGATCTCTGGGATTGAGAGTCCCTTGATTTCAGTCCTTCTTATATTGAAAGACATTGGAGAGCAGTGGATCCTCCTACTCCTCAGCCATGTTGGTCCCTCCTCCATCCTGTTGTTTAAACAGAAAGAGTAAAGTCACAGTTCAGTTCATTAATAAACATTGAGTGAAATGTTACCTGGATGAATTCAGCATCATAGGAAGCTTAGAATTTTCCTTAAAGACAATTTGAAGTTTTTTGTAATAGTAACGAACAGGTTTACCAAGCTTTTGTGTGCAAGCCTTAATTTTGTTCCAGTCAACAGGCTTAGGAAAAGCTACTGCAATTACTCAGTGAGGATCTCTAGTAAATGTCCTTGTCAAATGTTCTCACTACGGGGTCTGTTTCTCTAAGTTTTTTTCAGGATATTTCCATTAAGCTAATTTTATCCAATGTTTGCCCTGGCCCTCACCAATAAGCATGTGGACTAATTAATATAAATCTGATAAACCAGGTTGGTAAATTTGAATTAACCATGTTAAATTCTTCAGCAACCCTTGGAGTTCTCAGTCACTTCAGGAAACTCTTTAACATGACTCATTACATGGACTTAATCTAGAGAATATATTATTTGGATTCTCATAAAATTTAAATTTAGGGGCACCTGAGTGTTTCAGTCGGTTGGGCGTCCGACTTCGGCTCAGGTCATGATCTCACGGATTGTGAGTTAGAGCCCCGCGTCAGGCTCTGTGCTGATGTCTCGGAGCTTGGAGCCTGCTTCGGATTCTGTGTCTCCCTCTCTCTCTGCACTCCCCCTGCTCACGTTCTGTCTCTATGTCTCTCAAAAATAAATAAATGAAAAAAAAATTAAATTTAAAGACACAGGTTTTAATAGTTCAAGAGAGGAAGGAGTGGGGAGAAGTTTGGAGAAAAATGGAAGTTCAGAAAAAGAATTAGAGTTAAAGGGGGCGTGTCTGGGTGGCTTAGTCAGTTGAGCATCCAATTCTTGGTTTTGGTACAGGTCATGATGTCACAATTCATGTGTTTGAGCCCCACAATAGGCTCCATGTTATTAGCAGAGAGCCTGCTTTGGATTCTCTCTCTCCCCTTCTCTCTGACCCTTCTCCCTCCTCTCTCTCTCAAAATAAATAAATAAACCTAAAAATATTTTAATATAATGAAAGAGCTCCCAAAGGAATCAGACTAAAAGCCACCACAATGCCAGTATGAACAGCCCATTTCTAAAAGACTGAGTAAGCAAGTGCAGCTCCAATAAGAACAGTTCAGTGCCGGAGTCCAGCTCCAGCGAGTCCAGAAGTCCCCGAAGGATGAACTGTGTTGGCACGATGAATTACTCGAGAGAACTGCGTGGTTTCTGGAACCAGGCGGGCATGATTCTCCCTACTGATATGAGTATTTTATTTAAAGGTAGTAAGTGACATTACATCAATGAGCGACATTCCATCAGTAACCATAGTTTGATATCTTTAACAACAATGTGTTTTTATCAACAAAGCAGCAATTTCCTCAGTCTTGCATGTTGTTTTCAAGTTAATTAGCATATAAATTTAAGGCAGCAGGAGAGAACAGGGTGTCACCTGGAGGCTTATGTTAATTATCTATAAATAGGAGAAAACAGTGTTACCTTGAAGACTATTCTTCCAACTACAATAGAGGAGGTGCAACCCATCTGGCAAGGGCGAAATTCCCAATGTTTGCCCTTGGCTTATGAATGAGTACATTTACACAGTCTCCTATCCATCAATGCATCACATTCCAGGTTCCCTTTTTTATTTGAATGCCATAAAACAAAAGAGCATTACATCCCTTGAGGTCAACGAGGTCAAGAAATCCGGGCCTGAAAGGTTATTTGAAGGAGGTGGCATTGGGGTGCCGTTTGGTTGGCAGGAGTCTTTGCAACGTGTGCCTTTTCACACAGGGAGGTGTCTCAACCTGTGAGCCCAGGATGAGGCCAATAGTTCAGTTCCAAAAAGAATTTGGAACAAAGGCTAGCATAGTTCAAACAGGCACAGTTCCAACAAAAATAGTCTGGTCCCCAAAAGGAATCAGACCATAGGCCAACACAGTTCCAACAGAAACACTCCCACTCTAAAAAGCCATCAGAGCAAAGGCCAAATAAGTACTCTTAGAAAGAACAAAGCCTCAAAACATATCACAAATAAAGCCTGCGATCAAAACACAAAGAAAGCAGAGATAGAAATCCAGGGGAAAACTTGCCATCAACTCTAGGGTTGACAAAAAAGCAATGAACTCAGTTGGCTCTGTGAGCACCAACACCTATTTGCTCACTATCTTCAGAGTTGTTGGGATATTCTCTAGATCCCACTTCTAATCACCAAATAATATTAAATGTAAACACTCAATTATGTTACCAGCAAAAATAGTTGCTTTTTGAGAAGAAAAAAGTCGGAGGGAGGTTTTTTGAATGAAAGTCCATAGGAGAAAAGCAAAAGATCAGAGTGATGATATTTTCTTATTGACTGAGTTGCAGGGGTAGTCGATTTCTTATAGGAGATGCAATGTATGTATTTCTTTTTTGAGACTTAAAATTGATTATTCTTTCCTGTTAAAGTGTATAATTGACAAATCATCAAAAGATTGACATTACGTGGTACTGGATCCCCCTTGCAGCCTTGCATTCTAATATCCTAAATCCACTTTAGTGAATTATTCCTGTATTAATTTTCACATTACTAATCTCTGTTTCATGAAGGTTTTTTTTTTCCACCTGAGGTCTTATCTTGTTCTTTAATTTGGAGCATAGGCCTCTCTTCATTTTGCTAGGCTCTGTTTCTATGGATTAAATAAAACAGCCACCTTTCCGAGTCTTGAAGGAGTTACCTGTGTCAGTGATAAGATTTATTGTTCAACCTATCCTAGTTCTTTGTTATATATTGAACCTTTCTGACTGTCCAGGCTACCTATTCTACTTGTAATAGCAACTAGTTGTTCAGAGTGTGCCAGACCTATCAGTGGCCCCAAAGAGTGATCTCAGTCATCACATAGATTTAGGCTAATTGGAAGGTAGGCTCTTGGAAAACAGATTTTAAAGAATACAAATTTACACAGTTATGAGGGACTGAATGCATAAGACATGCTGGACCATACTAGGTAATCAGACATTAGACCTGGTACATCATACATGTTTACAAGCTCCCCTCCTGGAGATATTGGTTCTATGACACCTGCTGAGGATAACAAACAAACAAAAAAGATGGTACCTGCCAGCTTTAGCAATGTGGTGGGAGAACACAAAAAATTGTGCCTGGTGAGACTTAAAAATGTAGATTTAAAAAAAGACACCAAATGTATTTAGCAAAGTGGAGATCACAAAAATGACACATGTCAGTACCTCCATCCCTGAAGAGTATGCCAACAGGTCTCTGCCTTTCTGGTCAATAATTTAAGATTAGGAAATGAATTTATTTCACATATTTTCTGGACACTTTTCAAACAATTTCTTCTGCACTGAGCCCAAAGTGAGTATGCACATGAGATATTTAACAGTCATTCTCAGTTTGTTATAAACCTTTTGATCTCATGTCTGTAAGCCCTTTGATTTTCAATGAGATATCTTAGGGACTTATGTCTCAGGTGTAGGTCTTAAAAGTTGAGGTGACTTATGTAAGATACAAACTTTTTGCTCCTCAGGGAGAAACTGCAGGTTTGTGAGTTCCCTTTGGATTGTGGATTGGCACACTGCAATGGAGTTAATGGCAATACTGTGCCTCGTCCTCACCTAACCACCTCAATCTGGCCTTTGTTTGTTTACATATGTGAAATATCTGTTCAGCTAGTTTTCAGGGTTTTTCGTTTGTCTGTTTTGTTTTGTTTTTGTTTTGTTTTGTTTTTGTTTTGTTTTTTTTTCCCCGAGGGAGGTTTCTATATGTAGAAGTAGATTTGATGAGTCCATGGAAGGAGGTGAGTCCAAGACCTTTCTATGTCACTGTCTTTGACTGCCTGTGAAAGAAATATTTAAAAGAAAGCTTATCATGTGTGGTTAAATTAGGCAAATATCAGTATATAATCACTTATATGTTTTAATTAGCCTCAGAATTAGTAGTACACTTTTGAAAAACTAGAATTTCGTTCTCTCCTCTACTATATAAACATATTATTTGTAGATTATTTATTTGCACTTAATAAGATTTTTGAAGAAGTTTTTATATATACGTATTATGTTTTCTGCCTAGGAAACTAAGATTTTATGACAATAATGTCCTGGTTTTTGGAAGAGCTAAGATAGCCCTGTAAGCGGAGGACCCTACACTTACCTGGTTCTGAGAACTCAGCTAGATAAATATCAAATCATTCTGAATACCCAATAATTCAACATAAGAACTGAAAAGAAAAAAAGTGCACAACTGAAGGAGAGAAGAGTACACATGATGGGAGGTAGGAGGTTCAGAGATGTGATTTGGGGGGGAAGTGGATCGTGGAAGCTGGGGAGTATAGGGAGGCCTGGTTATAGAGAAAGGTGAGAGAGAATGAGTGTACAAGGGATCAAACATTTTCCTAAAGCCATTAACTGGGAAAACAAGAGGGTTGATTTTTATTTGTTTTTACAAGCATGGAATTCAAAAACTGGGGTTTTAGAGGTCTGTGGTATGGCAGGTGTAGACCCAAAAGGCACTGTAATGTTAATGTGGAGAAGACAGACAGATAACCCAGGGGGCATATCAGAGGATCCCTGGGGCACACTGGGAGAGAAGAATCCCCCTTCCTGGAGCATATCTGAGGTAGAATTGCCTCTACAGGAACAAAGGAACCAGTGGACACCATTTCTTTCCCCTGTCCTTCAGCATAAACTAAGTTCAGTAAGCAGCAAAGCACCAATATTGGTGGCCCAAACCCCTTACATCAAGCCCTACACCCCTGTGTTCTGCTGGTGCTACTTTTCTAGGACAATTGTGCCTACAAACCAATATAGTGGGCCCGTTCCCTAGAAGACCATCACACACCACCCCCTGCAGCATGCAAAACATCTACCGACCATAGAGTTCTACAAATTTTCAGCTCTAGTGGAAATAGCATCATGTCTTTTAGCAGGCAGACCAGAGCACGTCTAGTAAAACTTGCCATGTTCTGGTCATGGTCGAAACACTCTTGACTGCAGACAAGGAGAAACTCTTAGAGGACTGACCTGTGAGAAAGAGCAGCCAAAACACAGGAGGAGAGTGCACACAGCATACACCAGCACTTATTGAAGCACCAAGCCTTTGACACTATATGATATCTTTTTATAAAGCCATTACTCTCAGAAACAGGAAACATAATAAGCTTTCCTAACACAGAGAAGAAATAGACCTATAAAAAAGGCTAATACAAAAGAATTCATTCCAAGAAGAAAAGAAAAAAAAAGAAAAGAAAAGAAAAGAAAAAGTCATGTCCAGGAATGTATTCGAAACAGTTATAATTAATATGATTGATCCGGAATTTAAAACATCAATCATAAGGATACTAGCTGGGCTTGACAAAAGTACAGAAGACACCAGGGAGTCCCTTAACACAGAGATAAAAGACCTAAAAAATAGGCTGAAATAAAAAACTATAAGGCTATAACTGGGAGGCAAAGCTGACTGGATGTAATGACCACAAGGATAGAAGAATCAGAGATATGATTAAGTGATATAGAAGATAAAATTATGGAAAATAATGAAGCTTAAAAGAAGAGATAAAAGAAATATTGGATCACAATGGTAGATTTAGAGAACTCAATAACTCCATAAAGCATAACATTTGTATCATAGGATTCCCAGAAGAAGATGAGAGGGAGAAAGTGGAGCAGAAGCTTTGTTTGAGGAATTACAGCTGAAAAATTCCCTAATCTTGAGAAGGAAACAGACATCCAAATCCAGGAGCCACAGAAAACTCCCACCATAATCAACAAAAGCAGGCCAACGCCTAGACATAGCATAGTTAAATTTTCAAAATATAGACATAAAGAAAGAATCCTAAAAGCAACAAGAAAAAAAATAAATCCCTAATGTACAAGGGAAGAAAATAAGATTAGCAGCAGATCTCTCCACAGAAATTTAATGAGGCAGAAGGGAATGGCATCATATACTCAACATGCTGAAGGGGAAAATATGCATCCAAAAATAATCTAGCAAAATTATAATTCGGAATAGAAGGAGATACAGTTTCCTAGACAAACAAAAACAAAAGGCATTCATGACCAGTAAACCAGCCCTGTAAGTAGTAGTAAAGGCGACTCTGAGTGGGAAAAAAAAGACCAGAAGCAACAAAGACTAGACAGAAACAGACAACGACAACAGAAATGCCAACTTTACAGGTAACACTATGGCACTAAATTCATATCTATCAATACTCACTGTCAATGTAAATGGGCTAAATGCTCTAATTAAAAGACATGGTATCAGAATGAAGAGAACAAGATCCATCTACAAGAGGCTCATTTTAGACCTAAAGACACCTGTAGAATGAGGAGATGAGGGGATATCCACCCATCTATCACACTTTTGGATGCCAAAAAAAGCCAGAGTAGCCATAATTACATTTGTGGATATAGATAGAATAGATATCTAATAGAAATAATATCTATTAAATAGATATTAAACCAAAGAAAGTAACAAGAGTTGAATGAGGGAACTATATCGTAATAAAAGGGTAAATCTAACAAGAAGATATAACAATTATAAATATTTATGCCCCCACTTGAAACACCCAAGTATATAAAACAATACTAACAAATATAAAAGAGCTCATTAGTAATATAATATCAGTAGGAAACTGTAATGCCTCACAGCAATGTACACATTATCTAAGCAGAAAATCAACAAGGGAACAATGGCTTTGAAGGACAAACTGGACCAAAATGACTTAGATAAAGTCAGAACATTTCATCATAAAGCAGCAGAATACATATTATTCTCGAGTGCACAATGGGATATTCTCCACAATAGATTACATACTAGGTCACAAATCAGCCCTCAACAAGTACAAAAAGATTGAGATCATATAATGCATATTTTCCAAACACAACATTATGACGAAGCCAACCACAAGAAGGAAAACCTCCAATACATGAAGGTTAAAGAACATCCTACTAAGGAATGAATGGGTTAACCAAGAAATAAAATAAGAAAAAAAATACATGAAAACAAAAGATAATTAAAATATTATGGCCCAAAACCTTTGTGATGCAGCAAAAGTGGTCATAAAAGGGAATTATATAGCAATACAGGCTTATTTCAAGAAGCAAAAAAAAAAATTATCAAATACAAAACCTAACTTTACACCTAAAAGAGCTAGAAGAAGGACAACAAATGAATGCTAAAGCTAGAATAACAAGAAAAATGATAAAGATTAGAGCAGAAATAAATGATAAACAAAAACAAGAGTGGAACAGATCAATGAAACAAGGAGATGGTTCTTTGAAGATATTAATAAAATTGATAAACACTGTCTCAGATTTATCAAAAAGAAAAGAGTAAGGAGTTAAATAAATAATATCACGAATGAGGGAGAGAAATAACAATGAAAACTTATAAGAGAATATTATGAAAAATTATATGCCAACAAATTGGGCAATATGGAAGAAATGGATAAGTTACTAGAGACAAATAGACTACCAAAACTGAAACAGGAAGAAATAGAAAACTTGAACAGACTGATAAATAGCAAAAATACTGAATCAGTAATTAAAAATCTCCCAAAAACAAAAGTCCATAGCCAAACGGCGTCCTAGAGGAATTATACCAAAAACTTAAATAATTAGTAATTATTCTTCTCAAACCACTCCAAAAAATAGAAACGGAAGGAAAATTTCCAAACTCTTTCTAGGGATCCAGCATTAACTTGACTCCAATACTAGACATAGACCCCACTAAAAAAGAGAATTACAAGCCAATATTGCTGAGTAAAATGGATGCAAAAACTCTCAACGAATCACTAGCAAATCATATCCAACAAGTGTATTAAAAGACTCATTCCCCATGACCAAATGGGACTTACTCCCAGGCTGCAAGGGTGGTTCAGTATTCACAAATACACCACCGTAATAAAAGAAAAGAAAAGAACCATACGATCCTCTCAATAGATGCGGAAAACTCATTTGACAAAGTACAGCATACATTCAGGATAAAAATCATAAAAAAGTAGGGATAAAGAGAACCTACCTTAACATCATAAAGGCCATACATGAAACACCTACAGCTAGTATGATCCTTAACTGGGGAAAAACTGAGAACTTTTCCTGTGTGATCAGGAACAAGAAAAGTACTTCCACTCTCACCATTGTTATTTAACACATAACTGGAAGACCTAGTCTTAGTAATCATAAAACAAAAAACAATAAGAGGCATCGGCAAAAAATAAATCAAAACTTTACTGTTTACAGACAACTTGATACTCCATGTAGAAAACCAAAAAAAATCCACCAAAACATTCTAGAACTGAAACATGAATTCAGTATATCTTCAGGATACAAAATCAATGTATAGAAATCCATAGCATTTCTATACATCAATTATGAAGGAGAAGAAATAAAAATCAAGGAATCAATTGCACCAAAAACCATTAAGATAACTAGGAATAAACCTAACCAAAGACGTAAAAGATGTGTACTCTGAAAAATACAGAACATTTATGAAAGAAATTGCAAATGACACAAAGAAATGCAAAAATATTCCTCGCTTATGTATTGGAATAATAAATATCGTTAAAATGCCTATACTACCCAAAGCAATCACCATAGTTAATGCAATCCCTATCAAAATACCACCAGCACAGTCACCTGGGTGGCTTGGTTGGTTAAGTACCTGACTCTTGTTTTTGGCTCAGGTCAGGATCTCATGGTTCATGTGTTCAAGTCCCACATTGGTCTCTGCACCGACAGTGCGAAGCCTGCTTTGGATCCTCTGTTTCCCTCTCTCTCTGCTCCTCTCTTGTTCATGTAATCTCTCTCTCTCACTCTCTCTCTCTCTCTCTCAAAAATAAATAAACATTAAAAAAATACCATAATCATTTTTCACAGAGCTAGAACAATCCTGAAATTTTTATGAACCCACAAAATATCCCAAATAGCCAAAGCAATCTTGAAAAAGAAATACAAAACTGGAGGCATCCCAATTCCAGATTTCAAGTTATATCATATAATTGTAGTGATCAAGACAATATGATTCAGTAATTACACTTCTAGGTATTTACCCATAGGATGCAAAAATACTGATTTGAAAGTACACATGCACCCCTATGACTATAGCAGCATTGTGAACAATAGCCAGACTATGGAATCAGTCCAAATGTCCATCCACTGATGAATGGGTAAAGAAGGTGCGATAAAGAAGATACACACACACATACACACACACACACACACACACAATGGAATATTACTAATCCTTAAAGAGAATACAATCTTGCGATTTGCAATGGTGTGGATGGAGCTAGAGTGTTATGATAAGGAAATAAGTCAGTCAGAGAAAGGCAAATACCATATGATTTCACTCATAAGTTGGAACTTAAGAAACAAAACAGATGACTGTGTGGGAAAAAACGAGACAGGAAAACCATAAAATCAAGTCTTAACTATAGAGAACAAACTGAGGACGGCTGGAAGTGCGATGGACATGAAAATGAATTACATGCATATTGAATATAAAGGAGGGCACTTGTGATGACCACTGTGTGTTCTATGTAAGTGACGAATGACAAAATTATACTACTGTAGCTAATATTACACTGTATGTTAACTAATTGGAATTTAAATTAAAAATTAATGAAAAGGTAATAGTTTCTCGTGCTTCATATTGTCTTTATCATGGTTTCAACTACTTAGGAGAACTGAGTCTTTTCAATAATAAAAGAACTAAAATTTTAGAACTGTTAAACTTTCTGTATTTACTTTTGAAATACTTTTTTACAATTGATTTGATTTATTTTACTTCCAGTACAGTTAACATACAGCATTATATTAGTTTCAGGTGTACAATATAGTGATTCGACAATTCCATATATCAACCAACACTCATCAGGACAATGCAATCCTTCATCCCTATCATCTGTTTCACCCATATCCTGCCCACCTCCCCTCTGATAACTAATAGTTTGTTCTCTATAGTTAAGAGTCTGTTTTTGGTTTTCCTCTCTCTCTCTCTCTCTCTCTCTCTCTCTCTCTCTCTCTCTCTCTCCCCTTTGATCCCTTGTTTCATTTCTTAAATTCATCTGTTGAGATTTTTCTTATTTCTTGAGGCAGGCCTGTATGGCCATAATCTTCTCTCTTAGAAATGTTTTTTTTTTTTTTTGGCTTTTTTTTTAATTTTATAATAGTTTATTTTCAAATTGGTTTACATATAACACCCAGTGTACATCCCAACATGTGCCCTTTTTAATGCCCATCACCCCCTCTCCCCCCTTCCACACTCCCCTCACCCCTTCGTTTGTTCTTAGTCTTTGACAGTCTCTTATGTTTTGTCTCCCTCCGTCTTGCGTCTTTTTTCTTTTCCCCTTGTCCCCTCCCCCTGGTTTTTGCTTAGTCTCACAAAGTCCACCTATTCGTGGAAACATATGGTATCTGTCTTTTTCTGACTGACTTATTTCACTTAACATAATACCCTCCAGTTCCATCCATGTTGCTACACATGGCCAGATTTCATTTTTTCTCATTGCCACGTAGTAGTCCATTGTATATAAGTACCATAACTTCTTTATCCATTCGTCAGTTGATGGGCACTTGGTCTCTTTCCATGATTTGGCTATTGTCGAAAGTGCTGCTATGAACATTGGGGTACACGTGCTCCTATGCATCAGCATTCATGTGTCTCTTGGGTAGATTCCTAGCAGGGCTATTGCTGGATCATAGGGTAGCTCTATTTTCATTTTTTTGAGGAACCTCCACACTGTTTTCCAGAGTGGCTGCACCAATAATGTTTTTGCCACATCCCAATAATTTTGGGCTAATTCTAATCCATTTTAATTTGACTCCATGTATTTTTTATTTCTTATTTGAATCTTGGCCTACCCATTCATTGTTTAGAACCATGTTCTTTGAAATCTCTTAATTTTCTTTAGTATGAGGACAACTTCCAAAAATAAAATTATACTTGGAATAATCTGACCTTAAATTAGATTAAAAATACAAACTAATTTTTAGATTATCAGGGAGCCCCTAGAAAATTTCAAAAGATTTTTTTTCCTCACCTTCTAAAATAATGACACTATTTTTTCAAGTTTATTTGATTATTTAGATTTTGAGAGAAGCATTATCAAATAAGTGATGAATAAACTTCTTAGGTTATATGTGTGTGGATATATGTTACTAATACATTTATTCACCAAACTGTGTAAAGTTTACAGAAATTTTTTAACTTCATTGTCCAGTTATTTTTAAATGTTGTCTACCACAGAAATAACTAATTTTCGTTATCAAGTGACTGATTCTCAGAAATTTAATCATAGCCTTTTAAAGTAATTTCTTATTCATTGTTTTCTCATTCATTGATTCTTATTTGCAATCAGCTATAGACAAGAATACTCTGTGATGATAATATTTAAGTAATTTTGAACCTATGCCTCTGGATTGATTAAGAATTGTATGAAGAATTGAAGAAAGGGATTTATACATAAAACTACTGACCCATATCAAGTAGGATTCATTCCAAGGATTCAAGCATGGTTCAACACATGCAAGTGAATTGACGTGATACACCACATTAACTAAGTGAAAGACAAAACATAGAATTTCCTCGTTAGATGCACAAAAATTTATAAAATTTAACCTCTATTTATACTTTTTTTAAAAAAAATCTCAAAAAAGTGGGTATGTAGGAACCTATTTTAACATAACAGACCATATATCACATGCCCACAGCAAACAATAACTTAATTGTGAAAACTGAAATTTTTTCTCTACAACACGGAGCAAGACTTGGGTTCCTAGTCTTACATTTTTATTCAACATAATATTTGAAGTCCTAGCCAGAGTAATTAAGCAGAAAAAAGAAATAAAAGACACCCAAGTATGAAGGTTGAAGTAAAACTGTCACTATATACAGATTACATAATTTTATATATAGAAAATTATAAAGACTTCACCAAAAGACACTTAAAAGTACTAAACAAATTTGGTAAAGTTGCAGTAAATGAAATCAAGATACAAAAATCAGTTGTGTTTCTATACACTAATAATGAACTACCAGAGAAAGGAAATAAGAAAACAATCTCGTTTATAATTGCATCAGAAAGAATAAAACATCTTGAAATAAACTTAACCAAAAAGGTTAAAAACCTGTACAATGAAAACCGTAAGACATTTATGTACAAAACTGAAGAAGACACAAATAAATGGAAAGATCTAATATGCTCATCATGTAGTGGGAGAATTTATATTGTTAAAATGTCCATATGTCAGTGCAATCCTTATCGAAATTTCAATAGCATTTTTCACAGAAGTAGAAAAATAGTAGAATATTTTGTAAGGGACCAAAAAAGACCCCAAATATTCAACACAGTTGAGAAAAAATAAGTTGTCAGTATCACACTTTCTGATTTTAAACTATATTACAAAGTTATAATTATCAAAATTGTATGGTAATCACATAAAAACATACAAAAATCAATGGAACAAAAAAGAGAGAAGAGTAATAAACATGCGTATGTTGTTAATTGATAATAAAGGAGACAAAAATATACAATGGGAAAAGGAGGTTTCTTCAAAAAATGTTGGAAAAATTGGACAGCCACATGGAAAAGAATGACTGGACCACTATGTTACACCACACATAAAAAGAAACTCAATATTGATTAAAGATTTAAATAAAAGACCTAAAAATACAAAAGTCCTAGGGAATAAAAAAAAGGCATCGACATCAGTCTTAATGATTTTTTGGGGGATTTAATGGCAAAACAAAAGCAAAAAAGTAAAATTTATCAAATGGACAAAATGTAACTAAAAAGAGTTTGTATTTTTGACAGCGCATCTGGTTGTTAACTTAGCTTAGAAGGATAAATGGCCAGAAGTGGGATTATGTATTGTTTCATTGGCAGTGGCCAATGTTTTGGGTAGAGTCAAGGACTTGAAAGTAACATGATTGAAAAATTGGTGACAATAAAATATTGAAAGAAGGCATGTGGGCAAATGCCTCTCAGTAGGCCAAAACATGAGATATTTGCATCTCATGTGAATGCCAACTAAAGGGTGATCTCAGTAGAGGGGGATTTTAATAATCGAATTATAAGTTCTGGGGTTACAAGTCATCTTCCTTCCACAACCACTCCTATTATAGCCCAAGGGGCTCATGAACAAAGTATGCATGGTGGCAGAGATGGATGTTATACATAGGTTACCAATATTGAATTTCACTCATGAAGGCTGGGTGCTAGTCTAACAGCAGTTGACAATAACACTGAGTCCCTTATATGGCACCATTCCACAGGATGTCCATCTAGCTTCTGGGTAGCAAATTGACTGCCATGGATTCCTTCTATAACGGAACGGATTCTTTTTTGTCTTAACTAGAATAGATTCCCAAACTTAATACAGATTTACCTTGCCTTCATGCAATGCTATTACCATAAGGACCATTCGTGGAGTTTTAAGGATGCCTAAATCACTTAGAGTATTTCACGAAGCATTGCTTCAGATAAAGGACCTTCCTTCACAACAGAAGAAATGTTTTAATGGGACCATGCTCAAAGAATTCAGTCTTACTTGTTGCCTAGCATCCTGAAGGAGATGGTTTGATAGAATGGTGGGAGGGCTGTTGAAGGCTCATTTAAAATGGCAGCTAGTTGGCGATATGTTGCAGCATGGTGACACAGTTTTTCAAAAGGCTGTATATGCCCTTAATTAGCATTTAGTATATGCTGTTGTTTCTCTGATAGCTAGGATCATGTGTTCAGAAATCAATGGGTGGAAATGACAAAGGACATCACTCACTATTACCAGTAGTGCCTACTACCAACAGTTTTGCTTCCTGTAAACATAGTATTATACTCCTCTGACCTAGAATTCTTAGTTCCAGAATAAAAATGCTACCACTAAGATACAAAATAATTATTTCCCTAAATGGAATTTAAAACTGCCACATGGCCACATTAGGCATCTTATGCCTCTGAATCCGTAGGTAAGAAAGAAATTTACTTGGCTGGCTTGGATGATTAAATGTAAGGTGAGATAACTCATAGCTGGACATTAATTAAAACAGTGAAAGCAGATTTATTCAGGAATATTGTAATAGAGAAACGAAGACTAAAGAATCTTGATAAAACCTATATACAGCATGAGTAGTAGGAATTTATAGTCAAGGAGCCTGGTAGTGGTCAAGGCTTAGAAAATTTCTAATAGGTAATAGCAAGGGTAAGGGAATATCTGGGTTAAATGACCCAACAGGGAATCCAAGCCAGTCTTATCTGTCACCACCTGTTAGATGGTGAAGGATGAGAAAAGTGAGTGTGTGTTTGTGTTTGTGTGTGTGTGTGTACACACACACGTATATATATGATATATACATATATATATATGATATATACATATACATATCATATATATATATATATATATATATATATATATATATATATATATATATCAAGGGTGATCAAACATGGTCAATGAGGAATACTTGTCAAACTGGCTTTACATGTTTCTTACAAAGGGTTTATAAGGAAATACATGTATAGCCTATTAGAAATTTTAGGAGCTTGACTAAAGTTTGGTCGAGCGAAGAATATTTGTCAGACTCACCAATTGTTCAATAAGAGTTATTATTCTTTTATTTGAAAAACGTTAAGTCCATTTCGTCTTTCGTCATTTTTTGTTAATTAGGAACCAGTTTAAAGAGATTTTGAAAGATGGTGATTTAGTAAGAGGACCCTCGGCTGGCCTCATCCCATGAACAAAACTCAATAACTATCAAATCATTTGTAAACCCCAGAAATTGTCCTAAACAATGAAAGAATAAATTCCACATCTAAAGGGAGATAAGAGGCCACATCAACAGAGGTAAGGAGTACAAAGACATGGTTTAGGGGAGGAATAGATCACAGGTGCTGTGGAAGACAGGGACATATGGTCAGAGAGAAGGTCTAGAGAGAGAAGAGCACATAGGAGAATGTTTCCCCAAAGCATTTTGGAAATGAGAGGGACCGAATATTGAGAATTCTTATTTCCAGTGGGAATTAAAGCCTGGAGTTTTAAAGGTCAGTGAGTTTGGCTGAGATAGAGCCAGACACTGCACTGTTCCTGGAGAGATATTCTTATTAAGATAACTAAATCATCATAAATACAAGAATACTTGAGAGTTTGTTGTGCTATAAGTTACACATAGCTTAAAAAAATACACTCTCCCTGTATTTTGGGGAAAAAGACATTAAAAACAACGTTTTAAAGAAAAATTAATAAAAATTGTAATTATTTACAATTCAACCACAAAGATTTATTTCCTCTTTTGTTTGATATTGAGTTAGTAGTTTCATGAATCTCTAACTTTATTATTTCTAGAAATATTTTAATATATAAATGTATTTTATATATTAATAAATATATTAACGAATATATTTATTATACAAATACCCTATTACAAAATGCTCCTACAATTGAAAATTATAAAATTATAAGCAAAATATATTTTCTTGGTCAAGAGGGACATTCTCAAAGTTTTTCAAATGATGCCATTATGGAACATTCATGCCTGATTGTAAACACATTTTGAAAAGAATTGATGTCAAATAATAGCTATCTATGAATTACAAATGACTTAAAGTGGCCATAGTTAAAGTCTTATGAGAATTCATTTGGTAAAGGAAGTAGATATTCTTGTAGCATATACAATTTTAAGATAACTAGATAATGAATATAATTAAAAATTACTGTGTACTTCATATAATTCCCATATACCTATATTAGCAAGATATATCTACACACATATAACCTATGATTGCTTATCATCACTCAGTATTTAACGATGTTTCCCATGTAATTTAAAATATCAGACAATTCTAATTAGTTTATCATCTCCTTTCACAAGTTAAGAAACCTACTTTTTGAGACTTTCCAGGAAGTCTCTGGACACTCCCAATGTTAGATTGACTTCAAAAGGACTCTTACAATTTGATTTTGGCAAGTTATCAAAACATTAAGTGGTTTGAATATTTAACAAATAGAATCAGTGTGGTACAATACTTACCAGTTTACCTAGTTAAAAAACAAAACTAAAGATATAAATAGGAATTTACATACTTGTAAAAAAATCGAGTTATTTTCTATTGAGAAGATTCTATATTTTGAAGTAATCAAAGATCTGATAAAAGCAACATGAGGCACACAAATTATTAATTTTTAAATATTTACTTTATTTTTAGAGAGAGAAGAAGAAAGCACATAAGTGGGGGAAAGACAGAGAAGAAGAGAAAGAATCCCAAGCAGGTTCTTTGCTGTCAGTATGGAGCCCAGTCCAGCACAGGGCTCAATCCCACAAACATGAGGTCATAACCTTAGCTAAAATCCAGAGTTGGATGCTCAATGGACTGAACCACCCAGGCACCCCAACACACAATTATATTAAGACACAAAGCCTTGGTTTGCCAAACAGAATACTTAAAAGGTAAAGAAAACAAAAGCTCCTTTTTTTTTACAGTTTCTTATTAATAGCAGAATACTAATCTAATAAACTTTGTGTGTGTGTTTTTAGTAGAGAAAGAACCAAATTCTGTTTCGCATTTCTGCACTATTACTTGTATTATGAATTAAAAAATACTTATAAATAATTTTAATCCTTTCCAGCTTTGACCACAGTATAAATTATTGTTTTTCCAAGATTCACTTCCCACACACATTCGACAATGTTTTTTTTTTAATTTTATTATCCATTCAGTATTTTAATTGCCTCATTCCTCTTTCTCATTTTGGAATAAGCAGTTATTCCAATTAGCACAAAATTACTTTTTTTTCCTTAACAAAAATACACCTCGTTTGTTTTTTTTATCCAAACCACATATTACTTTCCTTGCCTACCCATTTTTTCCTTTAACCTTGTTAGTCACTGTCATTTAATTTCTGTATATTGATTACCATTAGTCATCTTTATGTTACAGAAAAAAACCTAAGTATTAAGGATTGTTAACTGCTAACTACATATTATTCTGTAATAAATGTGTGAATAGTTATTTCATAATTTTCTAGAGGCATATGCCATTTTTATTGTTTTGTTTGTTTTCTTTCTGCTTGTTTGTTTGTTTAAAGAGAGACAGAGACAGTGAGAGAGAGAGAGAGAGCATGTGAGCAGGCCAGAGGGGCCGAGGGAAAGAGAGAGAATCCCAAGCAGGGTCCATGCACAGCATGGCTTGATCATGACCCTGGGATCATGACCTGAGCTAAAATCAACAGCTGGACATTGAACTGACTGAGTCCCCCAGGCGTCCCTTTGCCTTTTTAATAGTAGACTACATAATGTTTTTTTTTAAGTTTATTTATCTATTTTGAGAGAGAGAGAGAGAGAGAGAGAGAGGCAGAGAGAAGGACCCAAGCAGGTTTCACACCGTCAGCACAGAGCCCAACATGGGGCTTGAATGCATGAACCATGAGATGATGACCTGAACCAAAATCAAGAGTCAGATGCTTATTTAGCTTCTCTATACCGTAAAAGAACAAGATACTAAAAGTAATAAAATATACTTAGTAATTAATATTAAAATATTTTATCTTATTTGGAAATGACATTGATATTTAATTAGTATCCTTTATCTATCTTGCCTTTGTATAGCTTTAAGGCTTAAAGATGATAAAATGATTTATGGGACCATTTTCAAGTATACCTATTACAAAGCATAATCAGTGTTGAAATGTTTATTTATAAACTTTCATTCCACTTGCTCTATTTAATTCACTTGTTTTTAAAATAATTATGGTCAAATTGATTATGATAATTAAAATATAATCATCACCTTGAGATATTTTTCTTGTTGACATATTAAGCTATAGTAAAAAAATTTACAGAAGCAAAGGACTTAAAAAAGAAATCATATGATTCTTCCTGTTTTCCCCCTTCTCCTCCTCCCCCTCTGCCTTCTTTGTTCTCCTTCTCCTTCTCTTTCTCCTTCTTCTTCTTCTTCTTCTTCTTCTTCTTCTTCTTCTTCTTCTTCTTCTTTTTGTAATTTACTATCATGATTGACATGCATTAAGCAGCTCATTTTAGAGTGTACATTTTGTCCATATGTTGGATTTTTAGTTTCATAAACTTAAACATCCAATGGAGATAACAAATTTGTTTGAGTTTTAAAACAGTCAGAAAAAAATTGTGTGCATTATATTTAATGCTGGCAATTCTGATGTCATGCCTAATTTTATTTTCTAACAATTTAAAAATTAGCTTTATTTACCACAAAGATTTCTTCATGTAAAGGAAACTTTGCCATCTGCAGCTAGATAATATAGCATATACATAACATACAAGTATACATACGTACATACAGAAATAAACATAGACTCATAGCAAATAGACATACTCTAGCTTCCATTCTAAAATTTTAGCCTTGATTCAGTAAAACATAGTAATACAATATCACTAGTGTATCTCCACTTTATATTTTTATCTGAATTGCATTTCTGTCAAATGTAACAAGTAAAGGTTACCTGTTTACCGTTATTTGTAGAAGAGACTATTAATATTTTCTTCTGCCCTGAGATGTTATCTGGTGGTGGCTGGCATGGTTGCTTTGGGGGATCCCATAGTCCCTTGAAAACCATCAATAAAGAGTGGGAGGACTAATGTTCAATTGACTATAAAGAGCTGAGGAGCTATACTGAGAAGTGAAAAATCTAGCAGGATGGGCAGATGGATAGAGTAGGTAAGGCTTAGAAAGGGACATATCAGAAGATTCACACCCTTGGACATCAGAGTCCCTGCTTTTGAGGCTTTTGAACTCTGGTTTTTACAAGGCCCTCTCATTCTCAAAGTTTTATCGTGGGACTAGGAGATGCACCATAGGCTCCTATGGTTGTTATGCTTTCAGACTCAGATTGAATTATGTCAACAATTTTCCTGATTCTATAGCTGGTAAGTGATAAAGAGTAGGACTTCTGTCATTGATTCAATTCCTTTAATATATTTCCATATGTCTCTTTGTATCTATATATCTCATTATCTATCTGTCTATCTATCTATCTATCTATCTATCTATCTATCTATCTATCTATCATCTATCTATCAACCTATGTTCTAGGAGTTCTATTTTTCAAGATAACCCAGACTAATATAGATTTAGTTCTGGGTTTTCTGGGGTTTCTCTTTAATCATATTAAATTTAAAGATGCTAAGTACTCAATTTCCATTAGTAAATGAAGCACTATTCATACAAGGTACGAACAGTTATAAATATGCAAAATACCTGTATTAAATATTTATTATCACCATTAATATAGAGCAAAGAGTTAAGTAACTATGTTATGATCCTTTTAAACTTTTTTGGAATACTTGGGAAAATAACGACATTGGTTGGTTTCTCCTAATGTTGCTAGTCAAGGTGGTGGGAGAAAAGGATGAGCTCAAGGATTTGAATTCTCAGATCAAGCATTGTGTCAATGAGTAACGCAAAAAACAGGGGGAGGGGAAGAGGGGAAAGAAAAAAAAGACACAGAGAGGGAGGGAAATAAAACATAAGAGACTCTCAAAGACTGGGAACAAACTGAGGGTGAGGGGGATGAGGGAGGGGGGAGAGGGGGTGATGGGCATTAAAAAGGGCACATGTTAGATGAACACTGGGTGTTATATGTAAACCAATTTGAAAATAAACTATTATAAATTAAAAAAAAATTAATTAAAAATAAAAAAGTAAGCTAGGAAAAAAAAAAAGAACTTTATGGTGTGCCTGGAGGGAGAGCTTAATCACCTATCAGGGTTGAAACTGCAACAAATCAAACTAGATTAATTTCACAGTATGTACAACTGACTCCTATAATGTCTACTGATATAGCATTGTCAAAATTGTAAAGGAGTAGCATCCTATAAATTAGGATGAGATATTGGGAAGAAATTGATGAAGCAGGGGATATCAAGCCACTGAAATGCCATAAGTCTGCTTTGTTAGTGAAAATGATTTCACAACCTTCAGTGGAAGTGATTGTATCTACAAAATTGGCAGCAGCGTCCTTTTTCCAATGGTAGCAACGTCCCGACCCAGCGTGGTAACAGCATTTTTACCTCTGTCTGAAAGTACTACCTTGAATTGCCTGAGAAAATTCTAATGGCCTCCCCTTAAGCAGGTGCTACCTATGATTAGATTCAAATCTCAACATCTAAAAGTGGTAATGGGATGCCTGAGTGCTTTGGTCTGACTCTGGTTTGGGCTTAGGTCATGATATCACAGTTCATGAGTTCAAGCCCCACATTGGGCTCCGCTCTAACAGTGCAGAACATATTCAGGATTCTCTCTCCCTCCCTCTTTGCCCCTCTCCTTCTCCTTCTCAAAATAAATAAATAAAAATCTTTAAATTCTTTAAAATTAAAAAAAAGAGGTAAAGTACAAATTGTGACCCATGAGAAGGTGTGCTGTATTCCAGAAGATCTACTTATGTTTTCTAATTTATACAACCAGAAATCTGAAGAATATGTGTAAGAATGAATATTAAAGGTGTGGAACATGAAAGGTTGGATCAGCTGAATTTATGAATATAATTCTATGGGACATTTTCTATTTTTTATTTTTTTCCTTTTTTTGAGGCAGATTCTATTCTATGTTGCAGTGTGAGGAGTTAGGAAGGAGTTTGATCAGTTTGTTGGGATGGTCGGCAGAAACATGGATTAAAAGATGGTCCATTTTGAGCAAAATGGAAATGCCAGATATACTTCAATTTAATGTGGAGGGAGGCATTCAAAAACATTGGGTGACCTCTGCCACAGCAAGTTCTTACTAGACATGTCTCTGGAAACAAGAGAAACAAAAGCAAAAATGAACTCCTGGAACCTTCATCAAGATTAAAAAAAAAAAAGAAACTTCTGCATAGCAAAGGAAACAACAAGCATTATAGGCAACTTTCAGAATGGGAGAAGGTATTTGAAAATGACATATTGGATAAAGGGTTAGTATCCAAAACCTATAAAAAACTTATCAAACTCAACATGCCAAAAATAAACAATCCAGTTAAGAAATGGTCACAGGACATAAACAGATATTTTTCTAAGATATCCAGGTGACTAACAGATCCATGTAAACATGTTCAACATCACTCATCATTAGGGAAATACAAATCAAAGCCACACTGAGATTCTACCTCACAGCAGCCAGAATGGCTAAAATTAATGACTCAGGAAACAACAGATGCTGGCAAGGATGTGGAGAAATGGGAACATTCTTGTACTGTTGATGGGAATGCAAACTGGTGCAGCTGCTCTGGAAAAAAGTGTGGAGATTCTTGAAAGGATTAAAAATAGAACTACCATACAACCCAGTAATAGCACTACTAGGAATTTATCCAAAGGATACAGGAGTACTGATTCATGGGGGCACATGTACCCTCAATGTTTATAGCAGTGCTTTCAACAATAGCCAAATCATTGAAAGAGCCCAAACGTCCAACACGTGATGAATGGATAGAGAAAATGTGGTTTATATATACAATGGAATACTACTTGGTAATGAGAAAGAATGAAATCTTGTCATTTGCAACAGCATGAATAAAACTGGAGGGTATTACACTAAGTGAAATAAGTCAGTCAGAGAAAGAAGGATATCATATATTTTCACTCATATATGGAATTTGAGAAACTTAATAGAAGACCTGGGAGAAGGGAAGGGGAAAAATGGTTTCAAACAGGGAGGGAAACCATAAGAGATTCTTAAATACAGAGAACAAACTGAGGATTGATGGAGGAGGGACAGGGGAGAGGGGGAAATGGGTGATGGGTATTGAGGAGGGCACTTGTTGGGATGAGCACTGGGTGTTGTATGGAAACCAATTTGACAATAAATTATATTAAAAAAAATAAGACTCACAAAGTCCACCTATTCGTGGAAACATATGGTATCTGTCTTTTTCTGACTGACTTATTTCACCTAACATAATACCCTTCAGTTCCATCCATGTTGATACACATGGCCAGATTTATTTTTTCTCATTGCCATGTAGTAGTCCATTGTATATAAGTACCATAACTTCTTTATCCATTCGTCAGTTGGTGGGCACTTGGTCTCCTTCCATGATTTGGCTATTGTCGAAAGTGCTGCTATGAACATTGGGGTACACGTGCTCCTATGCATCAGCATTCCTGTGTCTCTTGGGTGGATTCCTAGCAGGGCTATTGCTGGATCATAGGATAGCTCTATTTTCATTTTTTTGAGGAACCTCCACACCGTTTCCAAAGTGGTTGCACCAGTTTGCATTCCCACCAACAGTGTAGGAGGGTGCCTACTTCTCCACGTCCTCGCCAGCATCTATAGTTTCCTGATTTGTTCATTTTAGCCACTCTGACTGGTGTGAGGTGGTATCTCAGTGTGGTTTTGATTTGTATTTCCCTGATGATGAGTGACATTGAGCATCATTTCATGTGTCTGTTGGCCATCTGAATGTCCTCTTTGGAGAAGTATCTATTCATATCTTCCGCCCATTTCTTCACTGGGTTGTTTGTTTTTCGGGTGTGGAGTTTGGTAAGTTCTTTATAAATTTTAGATATTAGTCCTTTATCTGATATGTCATTTGCGATGATCCTTTCCCATTCCGTTGGTTGCCTATTCGTTTTGTTGGTTGTTTCTTTTGCTGTGCAGAAGCTTTTTATCTTGATGAGGTCCCAATAGTTCATCTTTGCTTTTAATTCCCTTGCCTTTGGAGACGTGTCGAGTAAGAAATTGGTGCGTCTTAGGTCAAAGAGGCTTTTTCCTGCTTTCTCCTCTAGGATTTTGATGGTTTCCTGTCTCACATTCAGATCTTTTATCCGTTTAGAATTTATTTCTGTGAGTGGTGTAAGAAAGTGGTCTAGTTTCATTCTTTTGCATGTTGCTGTCCAGTTCTCCCAGCACCATTTATTAAAGAGGCTGTCATTTTTCCATTGGATACTCTTTCCTCCTTTGTCCAAGATTAGTTGGCCATATACTTGCGGGTCCATTTCTGAGTTTTCTATTCTATTCCATTGGTCTATGTGTCTGTTTTTGTGCCAATATCATATAGTCTTGATGACTACCGCTTTGTAGTAGAGGTTAATATCTGGGATTCTGATGCCTCCCGCCTTGGTTTTATTCTTCAGTATTAATTTGGCTATTCGAGGTCTTTTTTGGTTCCATACAAATTTTAGGATGGTTTTCTCTAGTTTTGAGAAGAATGCTGGTGCAATTTTGATTGGGATTGCATTGAATGTGTAGATTGCTTTGGGTAGTATTGCCATTTTAACGATATTTATTCTTCCGATCCATGAGCATGGGATGTTTTCCATTTCCTTGTGTCTTCCTCAGTTTCCTTCATAAGTTTTTTATAGTTTTCAGTGTAGAGGTCTTTCACATCTTTGGTTAGGTTTATTCCTAAGTATTTTATGGTTTTTGGTGCAATTGTGAAAGGGAGTAGCTTCTTTATTTCTCTTTCTGCTGCTTCACTCTTGGTGTATAAAAATGCCACCGATTTCTGTACATTGATTTTGTACCCTGCAACTTTGCTGAAATCATGGATCAGTTCTAGTAGACTTTTGGTGGATTCCGTCGGGTTTTCCATGTAAAGTATCATGTCATCTGCCAAAAGTGAAAGTTTGACTTCCTCCTTGCCAATCTTGATGCATTTTATTTTGTTTTGTTGTCTGATTGCTGATGCTAAGACTTCCAACACTATGTTAAATAGCAGTGGCGAGAGTGGACATCCCTGTCATGTTCCTGATCTCAGGGGGAAGGCTCTCAATTTTTCCACATTAAGGATGATATTAGCTGTGGGCTTTTCATATATGGCTTTTATGATGCCTAAGTATGTTCCTTGTATCCCGACTTTCTAGACAGTTTTTAGTAGGAAAGGGTGCTGTATTTTGTCAAATGCTTTTTCTGCATCTATTGACAGGATCATATGGTTCTTATCTTTTCTTTTGATGTGATGTATCACGTTGATTGATTTGCGAATATTGAACAGCCCTGCAACCCAGGGATGAATCCTACTTGATCATGGTGGATAATTCTCTTTATATGCTGTTGGATTCGATTTGCTAGTATCTTGTTGAAAATTTTTGGATCCATATTCATCAGAAATATTGGCCTGTAATTCTCTTTCTTTGCTGGGTCTCTGTTTTGGGGATCAAAGTGATGCTGGCTTCATAGAATGAGTCCGGGAGTTTTCCTTCCGTTTCAATTTTTTGGAACAGCTTGAGGAGGATAGGAATTAACTCTGTTTTAAATGTCTGGTAAAATTCCGCAGGAAAGCCATCTGGTCCAGGGCTTTTATTTGCTGGGAGGTTTTTGATAACTGATTCTATTTCTTCACTAGTTATGGGTCTGTTCAAATTTTCTATTTCTTCCTGTTTGAGTTTTGGTAGTGTGTGGCTATTTAGGAAGCTGTCCATTTCTTTCAGATTGCCAAGTTTGGTGTCATATAATTAATTATTCATTGTATTCTCTGATGATTGCTTGTATATCTGAGGGATTGGTTGTAATTTCTCCCTTTTCATTCACGATTTTATCTATTTGAGTTCTCTCACTTTTCTTTTTGAGAAGCCTGGCTAGAGGTTTGTCTATTTTGTTTATTTTTTCAAAGAAACAGCTTATGGCTTCATTGATCTGTTCCACTACCTTTTCTGTTTCCATATGATTAATTTGTGTTCTGATCTTTGTTATTTCTCTCTTTCTGCTGGGCTTGGATTGTTTTAGTTGTTCTGCTTCTAGTTCCTTTAGGTGTGCTGTTAGAATTTGTGTTATTGATTTTTCTTGTTTCTTGAGATGGGCCTGGATTGCAATATATTTCCCTCTCAGGACTGCCTTTGCTGCATCCCAGAGCGTTTGGATTGTTGTATTTTCATTTTCATTTGTTTCCATGCATTTTTTAATTTCGTCTCTGATTGCTTGGTTGACCCACTCATCTTTTAGTAGGTTATTTCTTAGCCGCCATGTTTTTGGATATTTTCCAGGCTTTCTCCTATGGTTGATTTCAAGTTTCAAAGCATTGTGGTCTGACAGTGTGCACGGTATGATCTCAATTCTTTTATATTTATTCAGAGCTTCCCCATGCCCCAGTATGTGGTCTATCTTGGAAAATGTACCGTGTGCAGTTGAGAAGAATGTAAATTCCTTTGCTTCTGGATGAAGGACCCTAAAGATGTCTGTGAGGCCCGATCTGTTCTAATGTGTCGTTCAGGGCTGTTGTTTCTGTGGAGATTTCTGTTTTGTGGATCTATCCAATGCTGAGAGTGGAGTGTTAAGGTCCCCTACTATTAGGACATTTTTATCGGTGAGGTTTCTAATGTCTGTAATTAGTTGTTTTACAAATTTGGGTGCCCCCGAATTCGGTGCGTAGATATTTACAATTGTTAGCTCTTCCTGCTGGATGGTCCCTGAGACTATTATAAAATGTCCTTCTTCATCTCTTATTACATCGTTCATTTTAAAGTCTAATTTGTATGATATAAGTGTGGCTTCTCCGGCTTTATTCTGACTTCCAGTAGCATGATAGATAGTTCTCCATCCCCTCACTTTCAATCTGAAGGTGTCTTCAGGTTTAATATGAGTCTCTTGAAGACAGCAAATAGATGGGTCTTGTTTTTTAATCCATTCTGTTATCCTGTGTCTTTTGATTGGCGCATTTAGTCCATTTACATTCAGTGTTAATATTGAAAAATATGGGCTTACGGTCATTGTATTATCTGTAAGTTTCATGTTTATAAGGCGGTCTCTGGCAGTCCGTGTTCTTTGCAACCTTTCCTTCATAGAGTGCCCCTCATGATCCCTTGTAGTGCTGGCTTATTTGTGATAAATTCTTTCAGTTTTTGTTTGTTGGGAAAAACCTTGATCTCTCCTTCTATTCTGAATGACAGGCTAGCCGGATACAGAATTCTTAGTTGCATGTCCTTCTTGCTCATCACATTGAAGATATCCTGCCATTCCTTTCTGGCTTGCCAAGTTTCTGTAGATAAGTCTGCTACTACCCTTATATGCCTGCCTTTGTATGTTAAGGTTTTTTTGTCCCTAGCTGCTTTCAGGATTTTCTCCCTATCTTTGTATTTTGCCAGCTTCACTATGATGTGCCATGCAGAAGGTCTATTCAAGTTACATCTGAGGGGAGTTCTCTGTGCCTCTTCGATTTCCATGCCCGTTTCCTTCCTCATGTTGGGGAAGGTCTCAGCAATGATATGTTCAAGAACCCCTTCAACTCCTTTCTCTCTCTCTTCTTCCTCTGGAACTCCTATGATACGGATATTGTTTCTTTTGAGTGCATCGCTCAGCTCTCGAATTCTCCTTTCCTGTTCCTGGATCAGCTTCTCTCTCTTTTTATCTGCTTCCTCTTTTTCAAAGATTTTATCTTCTAATACACTAACTCTTTCCTCTACCTCTTCAATTCGTGCTGTGGCTGCTTCCAGTTTCCCTTGTATTTCTTCCAATGTCTTCTTTAATTCTTCCTGACCGTTTTTAAGGTCCTTGAACTCTGCTGCGCGGGACCCCTCGCATTCATCTAAGTTTTTATCAAGCCCAGCGATTAGTTTTATGATTTTCATTCTATATTCATGTTCTGTTATGTTGCTTATATCTGTTTTCATTAATTCTTGAGCTGTCACTGCTTCTTGTGGATTCTTTTGAGGAGAATTCTTCCATTTCGTTATTTTGGCTGGATGTGTTTTGGATTGTTTCTTGAAGTTGCCCTAGAAAGGAAAACAGACTGACAGACAAACAGAAAACAGAAATACTCAAACGTACCGACAAATGGTACAGACAAACAGTCACAACAGAAAAAAGAATAACAAATGACTCTCTGAGGACAATGACATGAAGTACCAGCTACACGTTAAGGACAGGGTATGTAGTGTGCTGATGGCAGCGCTTATATAGAAAGAATAATGACAGGTGCGGGGAGAAGAAGGAAATGGATTTTGCCCAGGTAGAGCGACTAAAGGGCTTAATCTAGACTGATAGAAATCAGAATAATGATGGGTGCAAGGGAAAAGGAATAGAGATCGATGTCGTTTAGATGAACTTATGCAGCCTGGTTATTCCAGAAAGAGGGATAGGGAAGTACAGAAGAAGGTGCAGAACATGCGTTTAGAGAATGGGTTAAAAAAAAATGTTTAAGCCAGTCAGTACCTTGGATAACCAGCTCAGGGATGGGGATCGGTAGGAATGAGAACGGGAGGGATACATTTAAAAAAGAAAAAATGACTGGAGTTACTCGAGGCAATCTCCACTTGGCATCAGTTGCTCCTGCTGATAGGTGGGGAGGGGCGTGGTTTGTTGTAGGCGGGTCCCGCCTCCACTGCTGCAGGGATGGGTTTGGGGTGACTTCCTGGCTTGTGAGACAACAATGGCGTCTCTCCAGTCCCTCGCCACCAGTCCTGGAGTCTTTATTTGCCCCTTTATTTCTGTTCTCTCTCCGCCACCAACGCCGGCCTAGTGCGATTCACTGGACGGTGACGCGGATGTCTGCTACTGCCGATTTCACTGTAATTGTGCC
Organism: Paguma larvata; assembly: GCA_030068075.1. Lineage (NCBI taxonomy): Eukaryota > Metazoa > Chordata > Mammalia > Carnivora > Viverridae > Paguma > Paguma larvata. The sequence continues at coordinate 119,178,381 of CM057827.1, read as the reverse complement.
GGGGTTAGAGGTGCTCCACAGGTGGCGCGCCTGAGTCTGCCTGGGTCCTCACTGCCAGTCCCCCCGGTGCGCGCGTCCGAGCGGCTTGGGATGGGGTTGGCGCTGTCCCGGCAGCGCGCGGGTAGTGCTGCTGTTTGCCACTGAACTTCTCTTCTAAAGCCCTGCATTTAGGAGCTGGAGGGTAGTGGTCTCACCCGCTCTGGCCCTCTCGTTCAGATGTTGTTTGATCGGCACTTTCCCAGCTATCTCTGAAGATGCTCACCCTCCCCTCAGCTCAGCTTCCCGAGTTCGTTTTATCTGACCCAGATTAAACTCACGTTTTGGGTGGGCCATGACTGTTTTCGCCTTTGTTCCTTGTAAGCTGCTGCACCTTTTCCCCCTGATTTTTGGAGTGGGGAGAGACTTTGGTTTCAGTCGTCCCCATTTAAAGGGCAAGCGAAATACTGGATCCCCCTACTCCTCCGCCGTGTTGCCCTCATCGGTCCTAATACACATTTCGACTGGTAAAAGCCCATAGGTTCCTTTAGGGAAGAATGGGAGCAATATTGACAGGAAATTTTTGTCACTTTAATGGGGTCATTACTCAAGTTAGCATGCTCTCTCTTTTTTCAAAGAATTCTGATTGATAAAAGTTCAGGTAAATGAATTGATTGAGGGGCTATGACTGTCTATTTTTCTTATGTCTGGGAATTAATTGATGGGTTATGAATATATTTTTATGATTGAAGCTATACTTTGATTCACTTGACATAAAACTTATCTTCTTAGGCAAAACATTTAAGATTTTGGTAGATTATTTCTTTCACATCCAGAAATAACATGATTAGTCAGTCAACACCATAGATCTGTGTCAGTCAGAATATTCTGATATCCTTTGCAGTAACCATGCAATTTTTGTGTTTGAGTCATGTCACATGGCCGCCTTTATCCCAGAATCTTATTACTTACACTGCATTTTAACTTTGCAGTTGAGGGGCACCTGGGTGGCTCAGTCGGTTAAGCATCCGACTTCCCTCAGGTCACAATCTCACAGTTGTGAGATTCGAGCTCCGCATCAGGCTGTGTCAGGACAGCTCAGAGCCCGGAGCTCACTTTGGATTCTGTCTCCCTCTCTCTCTGCTCCTTCCCCACTTATGCTCTCTCTCTCAAAAATTAAATAAACATTAAAAAAATTAAACTTTGCAGTTGAATGCCTCCAGTTCCCATTGTAAGGTCTAACCTTAAGCGAAGAGATATTACAAAGCTCATTATGAGGCTGGAACTCCACTCCCAAATTTATTTCTCAAAGTATTGGAGACAGGTATATTTTCTGGACTTCCCCTGTGTAACTTCAAGGACAGATTCATTCTAACCTTTCAATTTCCCTAATCTTTTGAATACTTTTGAATACCTTCCTTTACCTTAAACAACGGGAGCTTGAGCATTTTCATTCCACTCACAGTGGGCCATCTTTTCATCCATGATTTGGCCAACAAACTCAATAAGCTGTTATAGTCCTCTCCAACTCCCTGAACTCCAACATTAAAGATATTAATTCAGAATATCTACTTAGTGGGCCCATATCAATAAATTAACATGATCCAATTTTGTTTTCTCCCAATATTATCCAAAACCTCTAATAAATACCCCCCTTCATGTCCCCAGATTTCTGCTTTTATAAATTAGAAAACTCAAGCAGTTCTTTTGGAGTACAACACATCTTACAATAAGTAATACTTTGTACACTTTTATTAGCCTGTTGATGCCTGAGTCTAGTCATAGGTGACCACTGCCTCAGGGGAGATCATTACAATTTTCTCAGATAAAGTAGGGTTAATCTCCTCAAATAGAGGTAGAAAAGATGCTCCCATGTGGACTGGAAGGTTTTTCCTACTTAAGATGGGATGTTGCTGCAAATGTTGGTGATATCACTTCCACTGGGTGTTGGAAGACCACTTCCACTGGCAAAAAATACTCATAATTTTATCTGTTTTCTAATCCCAACATATTGGGATAATCCCAGACGCCAATTAAATACACAAGATACTACTTGTGGGCAATATATTTAATAGTAGCCATTCTAGGATTCTGGGAGTTCAACTTATTAAAATTCACCTAGTCACAGTTTGATCTGCAGCAGTTTTAGTCCTGAAAAGGAGTTAAGGTTCTCCCTCAGGACATACCTTGAAATTCTTAGATTATTGATGCAATACTTGAGTTGAGATTTCAAATTCCTAAGATCATCTTTCTTTTACCAGTTCATACAGAAACAATAGGAAAAACAAACTAATATCATTATATTTCTTAATTTTCCACCAAATATTCAAAAGCATTCTATACAGTTACTTAGCTCATTTATTCTTATTTGAAATTTTTATTATTGAAGTATAGTTGACACACAATGTGATCTTAATTTCAGATGTGCAATATGGAATTTGACAATTATATATTGGCAGTTCTCACCATGATAGGTGAAGTGAGCATCTATTAAAATAATAACATTATATTAAATAATATTGACTATATTCTACATGGTGTACTTTTATCTCTGCAACCTCATTTATAGCTAGAGGTTTTCTTCATTGCATCATTATTTACAATAGCCAAGATATAAAGTAACCTCGGTGTCCATTTATAGATAAATGGATAAAGAAGTTGTGACATGTATACCCAATGGAATATTACTCAGTTATATATAAAAAATAGTGAGGTCTTGCCATTTGCAACGACATAGATGGACCTAGGGAATATTATGCTAAGTGAAATAAGTCAGACATAGAAAGACAAATACTATATGATTTTACTTATATGCGAAATCTATGAAACAAAACAAATGACTGAACAAACAGAAAGAGACCCGTGAATACAGAGAACAAATTGATGATTTCCAAAGGGTAAGGAGGTGAGAGAATGAGTGAAATCTGTGAACGCGATTAAGGAGTATAATTTCCTTCCTTCTTATAAGTGGCTAATTAGGAATATCCAGTGCAGATATTTTGCATACCTCTGTAAACAGTTCACACCATAGACTACTAGGGCTCTGATTACTAATGGAAATAGATTCATTATCAGTTTAAAATATAATCAAGTTAAAGAGATAATTCCAGAAACTCCAAAACCAGTTTTCAAAAAAGTTATATTTAAAATTATTTTCTCAAAAATACTATTTCTTCCAAAATCTGTATTAGTCAAGGTTCACCAGAAAAATACCTTATGGAATATAAATAGATCAATATGCAGATATATATGAAGGCATTTATCATAGGAATTGTTCAGGTGGTTATGGGAGACAAAAGTCCCACAGATGCCATCTGCTAGCTGGAGAGATAGGAAAACCAATAGTATAATAATTCAGTCTGGGTCCAAAGGCCTGAGAACCAGCCAGCCCAGATATAACTGCTAGACCCATCTGGAAGGTCTGGTGAAAGCAGATCTCTACTTCCTCCTGAATTTAATGATAATTTCTCCTGAAACACCCTCAAAGACAAAATCTTTGGATTGTTTTATCAACTATCTTCAATTCCCTTAGCCCAGTTAAGATGACACATGAAATTTACAATCACAAGTCCACCCCTTTTCACCTTGACACCTACAAATATCATAAACCATGTTTATCTTCCAGTAAAGACAATGATAAGGTTATCACACTATTTATCAGGATGGAAGTATGCTGCACACTAACAAAAACACACTAACCTCTTCCCCCAAACTGGAATTAGAGTCCTCAAGTGTTGTTTACTCTTCCTGTAGGTATTCTATTTAAAAATAATAAGATGTGGGAGAGGTTCAAGATGGCGGAAAAGAAGTAATACCCGCTGCTGGTCTATGGCGACTCAATCTGAGAGAGACTGAGACCGAGAAACTCTCAATTGCAGAGATCTGCAGGAAGAGGAGTTGGAAGCTACAGGAAAGAGAACAAAAACCAGAGCATCTGAGGACACTGAGGAGAAATAGGAAATAAACCAATACACACATTGCCAAAATGACCAAACGGAAGAACTCCCCTCAGAAGACTGTACAGGAAATAGTGACAGCACAAGAAATGATGAAAGCAGACATAAGCAACTTAACAGAACAAGAATACAGAACGATAAATATAAAAATACTCGCAGGGCTTGAAAAAAACATAGAAGAAATCAGGGGGACCCTAGAGGCAGAGATCAAGGTCCTAAAAAACAATCTACAGGAATTAAAAAATGATTTAAATGAGGGGACAAAACAAATTTGAGGCGGCCACAGCGCGGATTGCAGAGGCAGAAGAGAGAATAGGGGAATTAGAAGACAAAATTACAGAAAAGGATGCAGCAGAGAAAAAGAGAGATAAACTGATTCAGGAAAAGGAAAGGATAATTCCAGAGCTGAGAGATGCAATCAAACGGAATAACATCTGTATTATAGGAATTCCAGAGGAAGAAGAGAGAGAGAAAGGAATCGAAGGGGTACTTAAAAAAATCATCAATGAGAACTTCCCCAACATGAAGAAAGAAATGGGCATTGAAGTCCAAGAGGCACAGAGAACTCCCCTCAGACGTAACCCGAATAGGCCCTCAGCAAGACACATCATAGTGAAGCTGGGAAAATACAAAGATAAAGAGAGAATCCTACAAGCAGCTAGGGATAAACGGGCCTTGACTTACAAAGGCAGACACATTAGGGTAGTAGCGGACTTCTCCACAGAAACTTGGCAAGCCAGAAAGGAATGGCAGGAAATCTTCAATGTGATGAACAGGAAGGACATGCAGCCAAGAATCCTTTATCCAGCCAGCCTGTCATTCAAAATGGATGGAGAGATAAAGGTCTTCCCAAACAAACAAAAACTGAAGGAATATCACAAATAAACCAATCTTACAAGAGATCCTGAGGGGGACTCTATGAAGGAAAGGTTGCAAGGAACACAGAGCACCAGAGATATCCTTACAAACATGAGACCTACAGACAACACCTTGACTCTAAACCCACATTTTTCAATATTAACACTGAATGTAAATGGACTAAACGTTCCAATTAAGAGACACAGGGTAACGGAATGGATTAGAAAACAAGATCCATCTATCTGCTGTCTTCAAGAGACCCATTTTAAACCTGAGGACACCTTCAGACTGAAAGTGAGAGGATGGAGAACTAGCATGGAGTGAGTTCCATCCTACAGGAACTCAGAAGAAAGTTGGAGTAGCCACACTTATATCAGATAAACTGGACTTTAAAGTAAAAGATGTAATAAGAGATGAAGAAGGGCATTATATAATAATCACAGGGACTATCCAGCAGGAAGAGCTAACAATTATAAATATCTACGTGCCGAATTCTGGGGCACCCAAATTTGTTAAGCAACTAATTACAAACGCTATCTTATTCATAAAAATATGCTAGTTGCAGGAGACCTTAATACCCCACTCACAGCGCTGGATAGATCCACTAAACAGAGAATCAGCATGGAAACAATGGACCTGAACGACACGTTGGAACAGAGGGGCCTGACAGATATCTTCAGGGCCCTTCATCCAGAAGCAAAGGAATTTACATTCTTCTCAAATGCACATGTACATTTTCCAAGATGGACCACATTTTGGGGCACAAGGAAGCGCTGAATACGTATAAAAAAACTGAGAATATACCATGCACAATTTCAGACCACAAAGCTTTGAAACTGGAAATCAACTACAGGAAAAAGTCTGAGAAGCCCCCACAAAAATGGAGGCTAAAGAACAACCTACTAAAAGATGAATGGGTCAACCAAGCAATCAGAGAAGAAATTTAAAAATACATGGAAACGAATGAAAATGAAAATACGACAATACAAACACTTTGGGATGCAGCAAAGGCAGTCCTGAGAGGGAAATATATTGCAATCCAGGAACATCTCAAGAAACAAGAAAAATTCCTAACACAAATTCTAACAGCACGCCTAAAGGAACTAGAAGCAGAACAGCTAAGACAGCCCAAACCTAGCAGAAAGAGAGAAATAACAAAGATTAGGGCACAAATTAATCATCCTTACAAGCATGAAACCTACAGATAACACGGTAACTTTAAACCATATATTTCAATATTAACACTGAATGTAAATGGACTAAATGTGCCAATCAAAAGACACAGGGTAACAGAACGGATTAAAAAACAAGACCCATCTACTTGCTGTCTTCAAGAGACCCATTTTAGACCTGAGGACACCTTCAGATTGGAAGTGAGGGGATACGTGTCGGGCTCTGTGCTGACAGCTCAGAGCCGGGAGCCTGTTTCGGATTCTGTATCTCCCTCTCTCTCCACCCTTCCACTGCTCACGCTATGTCTCTATGTCTCTCAAAAATAAATAAATGTTAAAAAAAATTAAAAAAAAGAAAGTGAGGGGATGGAGAACTATCTACCATGCTACGGGAAGTCAGAAGAAAGCTGGAGTAGCCACACTTATATCGGACAAACAGGTCTTAAAAGTAAAAGATGTAATAAGAGATGAAGGTGGGCATTATATAATAATCACAGGGACTCTCCATCATGGAAGCAAATGAAAATGAAAATACAACAATCTAAAAGCTTTGGGTTGTGGCAAAGGCAGTCCTGAGAGGGAAATATATTGCAATCCAGGCCCATCTCAAGAAACAAGAAAAATTCCTAACACAAATTCTAACAGCACACCTAAAGGAACTAGAAGCAGAACAGCTAAGACAGTTCAAACCTAGTAGAAAGAGAGAAATAACAAAGATTAGGGCACAAATTAATCATATGGAAACAGAAAAAGTAGTGGAAAAGATCAATGAAACCAAGAGCCGGTTCTTTGAAAAAATAAACAAAGTTGATAAACCTCTAGCCAGGCTCCTCAAAAAGAAAAGAGAGAGAAACCAAATCAATAAAATCACGAACGAAAATGGAGTGATTACAACCAATCCCTCAGAAATACAAGCAATCATCAGAGGTGAAAAACTCTATGCCGTCAAACTGAACAACCTGGAAGAAATAGACAAATTCCTAAAGAGCCACACACTACCAAAACTCAAACGGAAAGAAATAGAAACTTGAACAGACCCATAGCTAGTGAAGAAATTGAATCAGTTATCAAAAATCTCCAGCAAATAAAAGTTCAGGGCCAGATGGCTTCCCTGCGGAATTTTACCAGACATTTAAAACAGAGTTAATTCCTATCCTCCTCAAGCTGTTCCAAAAAATTGAGACGGAAAGAAAACTCCCGGACTCATTCTATGAAGTCAGCATCACTTTGATTCCCAAACCAGATAGGGACCCAGCAAAAAAAGAGGACTACAGGCCGATATCCTTGATGAACATGGATGCAAAAATTCTTAACAAGATATTAGCAAATAGAATCCAACAGCATATAAAAAGAATTATCCACCACGATCAAGTAGGATTCATCCCTGGGTTGCAGGGATGGTTCAACATTCATAAATCAGCCAACGTGATACATCGTATTAACAAAAGAAAAGAGAAGAACCATAAGATCCTGTCGATTGATGCAGAAAAAGCATTTGACAAAATACAGCATCGCTTCTTAATAAAAACTCTCTAGAAAGTCGGGATAGAAGGAACATACTTAGACATCATAAAAGCCATTTATGAAAAGCCCACAGCTATTATCATCCTCAATGGAGACAAACTGAAAGCCTTCCGCCTGAGATCAGGAACACGACATGGATGTCCACTCTCACCACTGCTATTTAACATAGTGTTGGAGGTCCTAGCATCAGCAATCAGACAACGAAGCAAAATAAAACCCATCAGGATTGGCAAGGATTAAGTCAAACTTTCACTTTTGCAGACGACATGATACTTTACATGGAAAACCCAACAGAATCCACCGAAAGCCTACTAGAACTGATCCATGAATTTGGCAACGTTGCAGGATACAAAATCAACGTACAGAAATCGGTTGCTTTCCTTTACACCAACAATGAAGCAATAGAAAGAGAAATAAAGAAGCGAGTCCCATTCACAATTGCACTAAAAACCATAAAATACCTAGGAATAAACCTAACCAAAGATGTAAAAGACCTTTACATGGAAAACTATAAAAAACTTATGAAGGAAATTGAGGAAGACACAAGGAAATGGAAAAACATCCCATGCTCATGGATCGGAATAATAAATATCGTTAAAATGGCAATACTACCTAAAGCAATCTACACATTCAATGCAATCCCAACCAAAATTGCACCAGCATTCTTCTCAAAGCTAGAGCAAACAATCCTAAAATTTGTATGGAACACAAAAGACCCCGAATAGCCAAAGTAATTCTGAAGAATAAAACCAAAGCGGGTGGCATCACAATCCCAGATTTTAACCTCTACTACAAAGCGGTAGTCATCAAGACAGCATGGTATTGGCACAAGAACAGACACATAGACCAATGGAATAGAATAGAGAACCCAGAGATGGACCCACAAGCATATGGCCATCTAATCTTTGACAAAGCAGGAAAGAGTATCCAATGGAAAAAAGACAGCCTCTTTAACAAATGGTGCTGGGAGAACTGGACAGCAACATGCAGAAGAATGAAACTAGACCACTTCCTTACACCACTCACAAAAATAAACTCTAAATGGATGAAGGATCTGAATGTGAGACAGGAAACCATCAAAATCCTAGAGGAGAAAGCAGGAATAAACCTCTTTGACCTGAGCCTCAGCAATTTTCTATGTGACTCATCTCCAAAGGCGAGGAAATTGAAAGGAAAAATGAGCTATTGGGACCTCATCAAGATAAAAAGCTTCTGCACAGCAAAGGAAACAACCAACAAAACTAATAGACAACCGACGGAATGGGAAAGGATAATCGCAAATGACATATCAGATAAAGGCTAGTATCTAAAATCTATAAAAAACTTACCAAACTCCACACCCGAAAAACAAACAACCCAGTGAAGAAATGGTCGGAAGATATGAATAGACACTTCTCCAAAGAGGACATTCAGATGGCCAACAGACACATGAAACGATGCTCAAAGTCACTCATCATCAGGGAAACACAAATCAAAACCACACTGAGATACCACCTTACACTGGTTCGAGTGGCTAAAATGAATAAATCGGGAAACTATAGATGCTGGCGGGGATGTGGAGAAGTAGGCACCCTCCTACACTGTTGGTGGGAATGCAAACTGGTGCAGCCACTCTGGAAAACGGTGTGGAGGTTCCTCAAAAAAATGAAAATAGAGCTACCCTATGATCCAGCAATAGCACTGCTAGGAATCTACCCAAGAGACACAGGAATGCTGATGCATAGGGGCACTTGTACCCCAATGTTCATAGCAGCACTTTCGACAATAGCCAAATCATGGAAGGAGACCAAGTGCCCATCAACTGACGAATGGATAAAGAAGTTGTGGCACATATATACAATGGACTACTACATGGCAATGAGAAAAAATGAAATCTGGCCATGTGTAGCCAGATGGATGGAACTGGAGGGTATTATGTTAAGTGAAATAAGTCAGTCAGAAAAAGACAGATACCATATGTTTCCACGAATAGGTGGACTTTGTGAGACTAAGCAAAAACCAGGGGGAGGGGAAGAGGGGAAAGGAAAAAAAGACACAGAGAGGGAGGGAGATAAAACATAAGAGACTCTCAAAGACTAAGAACAATCTGAGGGTGAGGGAGGTGTGGGAGGTGAGGGAGGGGGGAGAGGGGGTGACGGACACTAAAGAGGGCACGTGTTTGGATGAACACTGGGTGTTATATGTAAACCAATTTGAAAATAAGCTATTATAATAAAAAAAAGTAAATAAACATTAAAAAAATAATATGATGTAAAGGTAGCAGTATAATTATACAAAGTCAAATAATGGGGATAAAAATGATAGAAAACAAAGACATTTGCTGACTATCAATACATGTATACACAAAAACTTATTCATAAAATTAAGGACCAAATACTCATAACAATTACAGTTCTACTTGTAATTGATCATGTGAGAGTGGGTGGTATCTTATAACTATCTTCTTCGATTACTTTAGTGAATTCTTTTTGCATCAGCAAGCCCCTCAGCTGCTGTTCTTCTTAACCTGCTAAGTTGACTCAAATCTATTTTTTTCCAAAAAAATCCTGGTGGAATTTGGTTGTTCTAATTCTTCGTTAACTATATTTATTGATCATGGTAATACTACGAGACCCCTAAGGGATAGTCTATATTCCAGACATACTGTCACAGAGTAGTTTTCTCATTTCCTTCTGGCTGTGATACAGATTCCTTGTTTCTATAAGCTTTAGTAAAACACCTGACACTTTCCCTAGAATTATCTGTGCTATTCCTTGTAAAATTGAAAACATCAACCCTTTTAAGTCAGCCTAGCATTCTCAGAGTCTGATCACTTACATTATCTAATCAAGATTATCATCTTCCACCGTCCAAAGAGGATATCTGATGTCACTTAGCCTGTATTCAGAAAAAACAGTGCTAGGTCACATTAGCCAGAATTCCCCTTAACCTGGATGTTTCCTCTTAATATGTTCCATATATTGAAGTCCACTAGTCTCCTTGGCTATAAATTATCATTTGCCCAAGCTGGGGGATTAAGCCTGTTTCTATACTGAGATTTTCCCCCTTTATTTCAACAGTCCTGAATAAAATCTGCTTTACCTCTTTAAAATCTGGTTTATTTAACAGTTATAATGCAATAAATTGATAGATTAGAATCATTATTGGACCTCCAGACAGCTTACCCAGGACCAAAAGTGTGTGGACTGGAAGACTTTGTCTTTAATTCTGACTGATCGGGAATACTTTTCGTGATTTCAACTCCTAAACCATTACCCAGACAACTGTCCTTTGAGCTAGCAGGAACATATTTTAATTCACAATACTTTGTGTAACATCTACACCTTAGTTTATAGTCCCTGGCAGACATAGAAAGGTGAGAGTCCTAGGCTTTTCTCTAAATAGCTCTGTTAGATCCCAGGAAAGCACAGGCTGTGTTTAAGCTCCAACTTTCTTTGCTGATAAATATATATAGTAAAACTAGTTTACAACATAAGAGCTTCTCAGAAGACTGAAAACTCCTTGTAAAATCCCTCATGATGATATGCTTCACCGACTCTGTTTTCTTCCTGGCATGATTTTACTAAAGATAATTTGGAACTTTAATGACCACACTGGGAAACATTTCTCCATTGTTCTCCTAAAATATCACCCTTTCCATCACCTCTGCTCTTCCCTCCTTATTTTAATGCTTTATTGAATTCAAGTATAATTATCATAGCATTTTATGTAAGTTCCAACTGCACAATGTAATGTTTCAACAATTCTACACATTTATCAGTGCTCATCAAGGAAAGTGTACTCTAAATCGCCTTTATTTCACTCATCTCCCACCCATGTCCTTTCTGAAAATACCACAATGTTCTCTGTATTTGAGACTTTTTTGATTTGTCTCTTTTGATTTTTTCTTTGTATCTTTTTTAAATTCCACATATAAATGAAGTCGTACAGTATTTATCTTTCTCTAACTGACATTTCACTTAGCATTATACTCTCTAGGTCCATCTGTGTTGCTGCTAATGGCAAGTCTGCATTTTTTATGGCTGAGTAATATTTCATTACACAGATATTTATACACATCTTCTTTATTCATTTTTCTATTAATGGAAACTTGGGTTTCTTCCATGTCCTGGCTATTGTAAATAATCCTGTAATAAACATAGAAGTGCATATATCTTTTCAAATTATTATTTTCACTTTACTCAGGTAAATTCCCAGTAATGGAATTACTGGATCTTGAGGTAATTCTATTTTTCATATTTTTGAGGAACCTCCATACTGTCTTCTATAGTGATTGTACCAATATCATTACCAAAAACTGTGCACAATGGTTATTTTTCTCTCCACATAATCACCAACACTTATTTCCTATGTTTTTTTTATCTCAGCTATGACAGGTATAAAGTGATATCCTATTGTGGTTTTAATTTTTATTTCCAAGATTTTAATGAAGTAGAGAATCTTTTCATTAGTTTCTTGGTCATCTGTATGTTTTCTTTGTAAAATTCCTATTCAGGTCATTTGCTCATTTTTTAAATTAGACTACCTGTTTTTTAGTGTTGAGTTTTATAAGTTCTTTATATATTTTGGATATTAACCCCTCATCAGATATATGGTTTGCAAATATCTTCTTCTATTCAGTAGGTTTCTATTTTTGTCTTGTTGCTGGTTTCCTTCACTGTGCATAGTTTTGTGGGATTTTTTTGTTTGTTTATTTGGTTGTTGTTGTTGTTGTTGTTGTTGTGTGTGTGTGTGTGATTTCAATAGTTTAATTTTGGTTTTGTTTCCCTTGCCAGAAGAGACATATCTAGAAAAATATTTCCATGGCCAATGATAAGTAAATGATTGTTTATGTTTTCCTTGAGAAATTTTATGATTCCAGGACTCACATTTAAGTCTCTAATCCATTTTGAGTTTATTTTTGTGTATGATATAAGAAAATAGTTCAATTTCACTCATTTGTATGGAGCAACCCAGTTTTTTCAACACCATTTGTTGAAAAGACTTTTTCAATTGTATATACTTATAGTTTAATTGACCGTAAAAGCAAGAGTTTAGAGGGGGAAGTAAGTAATAGAACCCTAGATTTGTCTCCTTCCTTGAAAACAGCTAGATAACTATCAAGTCACTCTAAATACACAAGAAACCAATCTGAAGACTGACACAACAAACTCCACAACTAAAAGGAGAAATAAACTGTTGGATACCAGAAGACATTGGCCCTGGTGACATCACCTAAGGAAGAGATTCAGGCCCATAAGACAGTGCCCTAGACCGGGGCCCTCATCGGTGGATGGGGGTGCCCTGAAGCATATGCCAGGTTATAATACAACAAGAACATAATTATGGCTGGTTTGACTCTGAAGGAGGGCTGGTTAGCCAGAGACGGGTACGATTCCTCAGGGAGGAACAACCTAAGGCAGGCACAGGCACAGTAAGAGTCACCACAACACCTGCTATAGGGTCACTGGGCCTTTGTGCTGATTTGCAATTCATCCTAATGTCTCCTGAAGAAGACAGGCCATAGAAAAATAGGAGCGCTCCACAGCTTCCTCCCCTATTAAGCCAACATATGCTGCTATACTTTATTAATAGTAAAATCATGTTGAGAATCATGGAGATAAAATCTTTAAGAAATCAATAGAGTTTAGAATGTATTATTGATCTATTTAGAGTGATGCCAGACTCTCAGGAATGTGATTACTGCTGTGAGCCTTGGGACAAAATTACATAGGAAATAGAAGTTAGAATAATGTTACAGAAAAATAAGGATGTTTTTCACATAATCTTTCAACTATAACCAACAACCTATGAATAAAACCTTTGTGCTTTGAACTTGCTCTTTCAAACTATACCACTTATTAGACTGTGCCCATTTGTTGTACCTTGCCTGCATGTGAATTGTTTTTGATCTTTTGACTGAAAATGTTTTTGAACATTTCTACTGAATGTACCAATTTGTCATACCTTACTTATGTGTGAACTGTTTAGCCGAAACTGTTTTAGAACATTTCTATTGTAAATCACGGGGACAATCATGGGGGCTGAGATCATTTTGTTAATCATTACTAAATATATGCCTGTACTGCTTCTAAAACTACATAGGGGGGTCTGGGGCAACATGGCGGAGGAGTAGGGGGCTCCAGTATTTCGCTTGCCCTTTAAAGGGGGACGACTGAAAACACTGTCTCTCTCTCAACTCCAAAAATCGGGGGGAAAAGGTGCTAGAGCTGACAAGAAACTAAGGCGGAAACAGACACGGCCCAACTAAACCGTGAGTTTAATCTGGGTCGGATAAAACGAACTCGAACTTGGGAAGTTGAGCTGAGGGGAGGGTGAGTGTCTTCGGAGATAGCTGGGAAAGTGCCTATCGAACAACATCTGAACGAGAGGGCCAGAGCGGGTGAGACTGCGACCATCCAGCCCCTAAATGCAGGGCTTTTGAAGAGAAGTTCAGTGGCAAACAGCAGCAATCCCCGCGCGCTGCTGGGACCGCACCAACCCCGTCCTGAGCCACTGGGACGCGCGCGGGAGGGACTGGCAGCGGGGACGCAGGCGGCGCCGCCTGCGGAGCACCTCTAACCCCGGCACAATTATAACGAAATCGGGGGGTGGCAGACGGCCGCACCACCGCGCCACCCTCGCCCAGCGCCTCCGGGGCGCGCGCGCTGCCGGGACAGGCAGGGGGGACCCAGGCAGCGGCTCCTGCGGAGCACCTCTAACCCCCGCACAGTTACAGCCAAATCGGGGGGTAGCAGACGGCCGCGCCACCGCGCCACCCTCGCCCAGCGCCTCCGGGGCGCGCGCGCTGCCGGGACAGGCAGGGGGGACTCAGGCTGCGGCTCCTGCGGAGCACCTCTAACCCCCGCACAGTTACAGCCAAATCGGGGGGTAGCAGACGGCCGCGCCACCGCGCCACCCTCGCCCAGCGCCTCCGGGGCGCGCGCGCTGCCGGGACAGGCAGGGGGGACCCAGGCAGCGGCTCCTGCGCAGCACCTCTAACCCCCGCACAGTTACAGCCAAATCGGGGGGTAGCAGACGGCCGCGCCACCGCGCCACCCTCGCCCAGCGCCTCCAGGCACGCACACCGCCGCCGCCGCCGGGACTGGCAGCAGGGACCCAGGCAGCCCCAGGCGGCGGCTCCAGTAAACCACACTAGGCTGGCGTGGGCGGCGGAGAGAGAACAGAAATAAAGGGGCGAATAAAGCCTCCAGGACTGGTGGCGCGGGTCTGGAGAGACGCCATTGTTGTCTCACAAGCCAGGAAGTCACCCCAGAAGCCATCCCTGCAGCAGTGGAGGCCGGACCCGCCTACACTAAACCACGCCCCTCCCAAACTATCAGCAGGAGCGACTGATCCAAGTGGAGATTGCTGCCTGGAGTAACGCCAGTCATTTCTTCTTTTTAAATTTATCCCTCCCTTTCTCACTCCTACCGATCCCCATCCCTGAGCTGGTCATCCAGGGTACTGACTGGCTTAATCATTTTTTTCGTTCTTTTTGTTTTTTGTTTTTTTGTTTTTTGTTTGTTTGTTTGTTTGTTTTGTTTGGGTTTTTTTTTTGTTTTGTTTTTTGTTTTTTGTTTTTTGTTTTTGTTTTGTTTTTTAACCCACTCTTCGAGGACATGTCCTACAACCTCTTCTTTACTTCCCTAGCCCTTTTTCTGGAATAACCAGGCCGTATAAGTTCATCTAGACGACATCGATCTTTATTCCTTTTCCCTCGCACCTGTCCTTATTCTGATTTCTATCAGTCTGGATTAAACCCTTTAGTCGCTCTACCTGGGCAAAGTCCATTTCCTTCTTCTCCCTGCACCAGTCATTATTCTGTCTATATATGCTCTGCCACCAGCACACTACATACCCTGTCCTTAACGTGTAGCGGTTACTTCAGGACATTGCCCTCAGAGAGTCACTTGTTATTTTTTTCTGTTGTGAACTGCTTGTCTGGACCATTTGTCGGTACGTTTGAGTATTTCTGTGTTCTGTGTGTCTGTCAGTTTTCCTTTCCAGGGCAACTTCAAGAAACAACCCATAACACATCCAGCCAAAATGACGAGACGGAAGAATTCTCCTCAAAAGAGTCTACAAGAAGTAGTGACAGCTCAAGAATTAATGAAAACAGATATAAGCAACATAACAGAACTTGAATATAGAATGTTAATCATAAAACTAATTGCTGGCCTTGAAAAAAGCTTAGATGAATGCAAGGAGTCCCACGAGGCAAAGTTCAAAGACCTTAAAAACGGTCAAGAAGAATTAAAGAAGACATTGGAAGAAATACAGGGGAAACTGGAAGCAGCCACAGCACGGATTGAAGAGGTAGAGGAAAGAGTTAGTGCCTTAGAAGACAAAATCATTGAAAAAGAGTAAGCAGATAAAAAGAGAGAGAAGCTGATCCAGGAACAGGAAAGGAGAATTCGAGAGCTGAGCGATGCACTCAAAAGAAACAATATCCGTATCATAGGAGTCCCAGAGGAAGAAGAGAGAGAGAAAGGAGTCGAAGGGGTTCTGGAACAAATCATTGCTGAGAACTTCCTCAACATGAGAAAGGAAACGGGCATGGAAATCCAAGAGGCACAGAGAACTCCCCTCAGACGTAACTTGAATAGACCTTCTGCACGGCACATCATAGTGAAGCTGGCAAAATACAAAGATAGGGAGAGAATCCTGAAAGCAGCTAGGGACAAAAGAACCCTAACATACAAAGGGAGACCTATAAGGGTAGTAGCAGACTTATCTACGGAAACTTGGCAAGCCAGAAAGGAATGGCAGGATATCTTCAATGTGATGAGCAAGAAGGACATGCAACCAAGAATTCTGTATCCGGCTAGCCTGTCATTCAGAATAGAAGGAGAGATCAAGGTTTTTCCCAACAAACAAAAACTGAAAGAATTTATCACAAATAAGCCAGCACTGCAAGAGATCCTGAGGGGCATTCTATGAAAATAAGGAGGCAAAGAACACAAACTACCAGAGACAGCCTTACAAACATGAAACTTACAGATAATACAGTGCCTGTAAGCCCATATTTTTCAATATTAACACTGAATGTAAATGGACTAAATGCGCCAATCAAAAGACACAGGATAACAGAATGGATTAAAAAACAAGACCCATCTATTTGCTGTCTTCAAGAAACTCATCTTAAACCTGAAGACACCTTCAGATTGAAAGTGAGGGGATGGAGAACTATCTACCATGCTACTGGAAGTCAGAAGAAAGCCGGAGTAGCCACACTTATATCAGACAAATTAGACTTTAAAATGAACGATGTAATAAGAGATGAGGAAGGACATTATATAATAGTCTCAGGAACCATCCAGCAGGAAGAGCTAACAATTGTAAATATCTACGCACCGAATTCAGGGGCACCCAAATTTGTAAAACAACTAATTACAAACATTAGCAACCTCATCGATAAAAATGTCCTAATAGTAGGGGATCTCAACACTCCACTCTCAGCATTGGATAGATCAACAAAACAGAAAATCTCCGCAGAAACAATAGCCCTGAATGACACATTAGGACAGATGGGCCTCACAGACATCTTTAGGGTCCTTCATCCAGAAGCAAAGGAATTTACGTTCTTCTCATCTGCACACGGCACATTTTCCAAGATAGACCACATTCTGGGGCACAGGGAAGCTCTGAATAAATATAAAAGAATTGAGATCATACCGTGTACAGTGTCAGACCACAATGCTTTGAAACTTGAAATCAACCACAGGAGAAAGCCTGGAAAATATTCAAGAACATGGCGGCTAAGAAATAACCTACTAAAAGATGACTGGGTCAACCAAGCCATCAGAGAAGAAATTAAAAAATATATGGAAACAAATGAAAATGAAAATACAACAATCCAAACGCTCTGGGATGCAGCAAAGGCAGTCCTGAGAGGGAAATATATTGCAATCCAGGCCCATCTCAAGAAACAAGAAAAATCAATAACACAAATTCTAACAGCACGCCTAAAGGAACTAGAAGCAGATCAACTAAAACAACCCAAGCCCAGCAGAAAGAGAGAAATAACAAAGATCAGAGCTCAGATTAACCATATGGAGACAGAAGAGGTAGTGGAACAGATCAATGAAACCAAAAGCTGGTTCTTTGAAAAAATAAACAAAATAGACAAACCTCTAGCCAGGCTTCTCAAAAAGAAAAGAGAGAGAACTCAAATAAATAAAATCGTGAATGAAAAGGGAGAAATTACAACCAATCCCTCAGAGATACAAGCAATCATCAGAGAATACTATGAAAAATTATATGCCACCAAACTTGGCAATCTGGAAGAAATGGACAGCTTCCTAAATAGCCACACACTACCAAAACTCAAACGGGAAGAAATAGAAAATTTGAACAGACCCATAACTAGTGAAGAAATAGAATCCATTATTAAAAACCTCCCAGCAAATAAAAGCCCTGGACCAGATGGCTTTCCTGCGGAATTTTACCAGACATTTAAAACAGAGTTAATTCCTATCCTCCTCAAGCTGTTCCAAAAAATTGAAACGGAAGGAAAACTCCCGGACTCATTCTATGAAGCCAGCATCACTTTGATTCCCAAACCAGATAGAGACCCAGCAAAGAAAGAAAATTACAGGCCAATATCCCTGATGAATATGGATGCAAAAATTCTCAACAAGATACTAGCAAATCGAATCCAACAGCATATAAAGAGAATTATCCACCATGATCAAGTAGGATTCATCCCTGGGTTGCAGGGCTGGTTCAATATTCGCAAATCAATCAACGTGATACATCACATCAACAAAAGAAAAGATAAGAACCATATGATCCTGTCAATAGATGCAGAAAAAGCATTTGACAAAATACAGCATCCTTTCTTAATAAAAACTCTCGAGAAAGTCGGGATAGAAGGAACATACTTAAACATCATAAAAGCCATATATGAAAAGCCCACAGCTCATATCATCCTCAATGGGGAAAAACTGAAAGACTTCCCCCTGAGATCAGGAACACGACAGGGGTGTCCACTCTCGCCACTGCTATTTAACATAGTGCTGGAAGTCTTAGCATCAGCAATCAGACAACAAAACAAAATAAAAGGCATCAAGATTGGCAAGGAGGAAGTCAAACTTTCACTTTTTGCAGATGACATGATACTTTACATGGAAAACCCGACAGAATCCACCAAAAGCCTACTAGAACTGATTCATGATTTCAGCAAAGTTGCAGGATACAAAATCAATGTACAGAAATCGGTGGCATTTCTATACACCAACAATGAAGCAGCAGAAAGAGAAATAAAGAAGCTAATCCCTTTCACAATTGCACCAAAAACCATAAAATACTTAGGAATAAACCTAACCAAAGATGTGAAAGACCTCTACACTGAAAACTATAAAAAACTTATGAAGGAAATTGAGGAAGACACAAGGAAATGGAAAAACATCCCATGCTCATGGATTGGAAGAATAAGTATTGTCAAAATGGCAATACTACCCAAAGCAATCTACACATTCAATGCAATCCCAATCAAAATTGCACCAGCATTCTTCTCAAAGCTAGAGCAAACAATCCTAAAATTTGTATGGAACCACAAAAGACCTCGAATAGCCAAAGTAATACTGAAGAATAAAACCAAGGTGGGAGGCATCACAATCCCAGACTTTAACCTCTACTACAAAGCGGTGGTCATCAAGACTGTATGGTATTGGCACAAAAACAGACACATAGACCAATGGAATAGAATAGAAAACTCAGAAATGGACCCGCAAGTATATGGCCAACTAATCTTTGACAAAGCGGGAAAATGTATCCAATGGAAAAAAGACAGCCTTTTTAACAAATGGTGCTGGGAGAATTGGACAGCAACATGCAAAAGAATGAAACTAGACCACTTTCTTACACCACTCACAAAAATAAATTCTAAATGGATAAAAGATCTGAATGTGAGACAGGAAACCGTCAAAATCCTAGAGGAGAAAACAGGAAAAAGCCTCTTTGACCTAAGATGCACAAATTTCTTACTCGACACGTCTCCAAAGGCAAGAGAATTAAAAGCAAAGATGAACTATTGGGACCTCATCAAGATAAAAAGCTTCTGCACGGCAAAAGAAACAACCAACAAAACGAATAGGCAACCAACGGAATGGGAAAAGATCATCGCAAATGACATATCGGATAAAGGACTAATATCTAAAATTTATAAAGAACTTACCAAACTCCAAACCCGAAAAACAAACAACCCAGTGAAGAAATGGGCGGAAGATATGAATAGACACTTCTCCAAAGGGGACATTCAGATGGCCAACAGACACATGAAACGATGCTCAATGTCACTCATCATCAGGGAAATACAAATCAAAACTACACTGAGATACCACCTCACACCAGTCAGAGTGGCTAAAATGAACAAATCAGGAAACTATAGATGCTGGCGAGGATGTGGAGAAGTAGGCACCCTCCTGCACTGTTGGTGGGAATGCAAACTGGTGCAGCCACTCTGGAAAACGGTGTGGAGGTTCCTCAAAAAAATGAAAATAGAGCTACCCTATGACCCAGCAATAGCCCTGCTAGGAATCTACCCAAGAGACACAGGAATGCTGATGCATAGGAGCACGTGTACCCCAATGTTCATAGCAGCACTTTCGACAATAGCCAAATCATGGAAAGAGACCAAGTGCCCATCAACTGACGAATGGATAAAGAAGTTATGGTACTTATATACAATGGACTACTACGTGGCAATGAGAAAAAATGAAATCTGGCCATGTGTAGCAACATGGATGGAACTGGAGGGTATTATGTTAAGTGAAATAAGTCAGTCAGAAAAAGACAGATACCATATGTTTCCACGAATAGGTGGACTTTGTGAAACTAAGCAAAAACCAGGGGGAGGGGAAGAGGGGAAAGAAAAAAAAGACACAGAGAGGGAGGGAGATAAAACATAAGAGACTCTCAAAGACTAAGAAAAAACTGAGGGTGAGGGGGATGAGGGAGGGGGGAGAGGGGGTGATGGGCATTAAAAAGGGCACATGTTGGGATGAACACTGGGTGTTATATGTAAACCAATTTGAAAAGAAACTATTATAATAAAAAAAAAAAAGAAGAAAAAAAAAAAAATAAAACTACATAAAAACCCAGAAAGAAAAATAAACTTTGAGCAGTCTCCAAAAGAGGCAGTCTCCACATCTTTGTGTGTCTTTGTCTTGTTTTGTCTTTATGTTTCAGCCCTTACTTAGGGAGTCCTGGACCAGTCCTGATATGAGGCTGACTTCGAGAGACTGGCTTTGTGTCTTCTCTCGCGCCTAGACCAACCATCACGCAGGTGAAACCCTGGACCAGCCGGAAGCCCTGAAGTAGGAGCTGACCTCCTCTCAGGGCAGTCGCCAGCAATAAGCCACATCAAAGAAGGTAGAATGCTCAGAGATATGGTTTCAGGAAGAAATGTATCATGATTGATACATTGATACATGCTCGATACATTGGTGCTGTAGAGAGGAGGAAGCCATGGTCACAGAGAAAGGCAAGAAAGAGAGGAGCACACAGGGGAACACATAAGGAAAACACACAAACCATTGGCTGGAAAAACAAGAGGGGCTGATTTTTGTGAGTTCTTGCAATCAGTGGGGCTTGGAGACTGGAGTTTTAGAGGTCTACAGGGTTGGCTGGGATAGACCCCTTGGGCACTACCCTACTTCAGGAGAGAAGGCAAAAAAACAACCAAGGGGGCAGTCATCATGAAGGTAGAGATCTGAGGACCACCTGAGACGAAAAAGGGGGAGATTGTTTTCTCCTCTTGGAGACCATCATTGAGATATGGCATGCACACAGACAACACTCTGGAGACAAAAGGCCTATGGCCACCATTTCCTCCCTTACCCCTCAGCATAAGGGCGGATCCACCTGTAAAGGGCAGCTCAGCTCAGACACTGGCTGTCTAGCCTGCTTGCTCCAGGTCCCAAGCCCCTGTGCCTGGCAAAGCTGCCTCTCTTGGCCAAACCTTCCTCAGTCCCACCATGCAAGATCCTACCTAAAACCAGCACATGTCCCTGCCCACACCATATCCCTAAAGACCGAAGTTTTAAAAGTCAGCAGGCTTGGCTGGGATAGAGGCTGGAGGGCACTGCACTGCCTCTAGAGGGAAAGGGAGCAGGCAACATGGAGGCAAGCAGTGTGGAAATGGCAAACTGAAAAATATCTGGAACATACAGGGAGGATATTGTTCACTCTTCTCAGAGTGCTTCCTCAAAGCAGCAAGCATAGAGTCCCTTCTCCAAGGACAAAGCAGTTGGCTGGTGTCCTTCCCTTGCACACACAGCCCCCCCCCCACCGCGTCAGCATAAACATAGAGTCACTAACCAGCAGTAAATAGTACAGTGCCAACACAGATTGCCTAACATGGCTGCACCTGGTCCCACACCCATGCACTCTACTAATACTGCCCTTTCACGTCAAGTTAACCTCAGTCCACGTGGAAGGCTTCTTCCCCAAAGGATACAGAAGAAGACCCCGCCCACATCACATCTCTTGACCAGAGAGTTCAACAAGTCTTCATCAGTTCTTTTTTTTTTTTTTCTAAATGTTTATTTATTTTGAGAGAGGGAGACAAAGAACAGGGAAGGGGCAGAGAGAGAGAGGGAGAAAGAAAATCCCAAAAAGGCTCTCCACCATCAGTGTAGAGCCTGATGCAGGACTCAACACATGACTCAATCCCATGATCATGAGATCATGACCCGAGCAAAAATGACTCTCATTCATTCTGAATGAGCCACGCAGACATCCTTGAAGCCTTCAGTTCTTTTTTTAATAATTTATTTTCAAATTGGTTTCCATATAACACTCAGTGTTCACCCAACAACTGCCCTCTTTAATGCCCGTCACCAACTCTCCCCCCTCAGTCACTCCCCTCACCCTCAGTTTGTCATTAGTATTTGAGAGTCTCTTATGTTTTGTCTCCCTCCCTCTCTATGTCTTTTTTACTTTTCCCCTCTTCCCCTCCCCCATGGTTTTTGCTAAGTCTCTCAGAATCCACCTATGCGTGGAAACATATGGTATCTGTCTTTTTCTGACTGACTTATTTCACTTAACATAATACCCTCCAGTTCCATCCATGTTGCTACACATGGCCAGATTTCATTTTTTCTCATTGCCACGTAGTATCCCATTGTATATTTGTACCACATCTTCTTTATCTGTTCGGTAGTTGATGGACACTTGGTTTCTTTCCATAATTTGGCAATTGTCGAAAGTGTTACTATGAACATTGGGGTACACGTGCCCCTATGCATCAGCATTCCTGTGACTCTTGGGTAGATTCCTAGCAGTGCTATTGCTGGATCATAGGGTAGCTCTATTTTCATTTTTTTTGAGGAATCTCCACGCCGTTTTCCAGAGCGGCTGCACTAATTTGCATTCCCACCAACAGTGTAGGAGGGTGCCTGCTTCTCCACATCCCCGCCAGCATCTATAGTTTCCTGATTTATTCATTTTAGCCTCTCTAACCAGTGTGAGGTGGTATCTTAGTGTGTTTTTTGATTTGTATTTCCCTGATGATGAGTGACATTGAGCATCGTTTCATGTGTCTGTTGGCCATCTGAATGTCCTCTTTGGAGAAGTGTCTATTCATATCTTCCGCCCATTTCTTCACTGGATTATTTGTTTTTTGGGTGCGGAGTTTGGTAAGTTCTTTATAGATTTTAGATACTAGCCTTTATCTGATATGTCATTTGCGATTATCCTTTCCCATTCCGTCGGTTGTCTATTAGTTTTGTTGGTTCTTACCTTTGCCGTGCAAAAGCATTTTATCTTGATGAGGTCCCAATAGTTCATTTTTGCTTTAGATTCCTTCGCCTTTGGAGATGTGTCACATAAGAAATTGCTGCGGCTCAGGTGAAAGAGGATTTTTCCTGCTTTCTCCTCTAGGATTTTGATGGTTTCCTGTCTCATTTTCAGGTCCTTCATCCATTTTGAGTTTATTTTTGTGAGTGGTGAAAAAAAAAAGTGGTCTATTTCATTCTTCTTCATGTTGCTGTCCAGATCTCCCAGCACCATTTGTTAAAGGGGCTGTCTTTTTTCCATTGGATACTCTTTCCTGCTTTGTCAAAGATTAGTTGGCCATATGCTTGTGGGTTCATTTCTGGGTTCTCTATTCTATTCCATTGGTCTAAGTGTCTGTTCTTGTGCCAATACCATGCTGTCTTGATGACTACCGCTTTGTAGTAGAGGTTAAAATCTGGGATTGTGATGCCTCCCCCTTTGGTTTTATTCTTCAGAATTACTTTGGCTATTTTGGGTCTTTTGTAGTTCCGTACAAATTTTAAGATTGTTTGCTCTAGCTTTCAGAAGTATGCTGGTGCAATTTTGATTGGGATTGCATTGAATGTGTAGCTTGCTTTAGGTAGTATTGCCATTTTAACGATATTTATTCTTCCAATCCATGAGCATGGGATGTTTTTCCATTTCCTTGTGTCTTCCTCAATTTCCTTCATAAGTTTTTTATAGTTTTCCGTGTAAAGGTCTTTTACATCTTTGGTTAGGTTTATTCCTAGGTATTTTATGGTTTTTGGTGCAATTGTGAATGGGACTCGCTTCTTTATTTCTCTTTCTATTGCTTCATTGTTGGTGTAAAGGAATGCAACCTAATTCTGTACATTGATTTTGTATCCTGCAACGTTGCCAAATTCATGGATCAGTTCTAGTAGGCTTTTGGAGGATTCTGTTGGGTTTTCCATGTAAAGTATCATGTTCTCTGCGAAAAGTGAAAGTTTGACCTAATCCTTGCCAATCCTGATGGGTTTTATTTTGCTTCGTTGTCTGATTGCTGATGCTAGGACCTCCAACACTATGTTAAATAGCAGTGGTGAGAGTGGACATCCATGTCGTGTTCCTGATCTCAGGCGGAAGGCTTTCAGTTTGTCTCCATTGAGGATGATAATAGCTGTGGGCTTTTCATAAATGGCTTTTATGATGTCTAAGTATGTTCCTTCTATCCCGACTTTCTAGAGAGTTTTTATTAAGAAGCGATGCTGTATTTTGTCAAATGCTTTTTCTGCATCAATCGACAGGATCTTATGGTTCTTCTCTTTTCTTTTGTTAATACGATGTATCACGTTGGCTGATTTATGAATGTTGAACCATCCCTGCAACCCAGGGATGAATCCTACTTGATCGTGGTGGATAATTCTTTTTATATGCTGTTGGATTCTATTTGCTAATATCTTGTTAAGAATTTTTGCATCCATGTTCATCAAGGATATCGGCCTGTAGTCCTCTTTTTTTGCTGGGTCTCTATCTGGTTTGGGAATCAAAGTGATGCTGACTTCATAGAATGAGTCCGGGAGTTTTCTTTCCGTCTCAATTTTTTGGAACAGCTTGAGGAGGATAGGAATTAACTCTGTTTTAAATGTCTGGTAAAATTCCGCAGGGAAGCCATCTGGCCCTGAACTTTTATTTGCTGGAGATTTTTGATAACTGATTCAATTTCTTCACTAGCTATGGGTCTGTTCAAGTTTCTATTTCTTTCCGTTTGAGTTTTGGTAGTGTGTGGCTCTTTAGGAATTTGTCTATTTCTTCCAGGTTGTTCAGTTTGACGGCATAGAGTTTTTCACAATATTCTCTGATGATTGCTTGTATTTCTGAGGGATTGGTTGTAATCACTCCATTTTCGTTCATGATTTTATTGATTTGGTTTCTCTCTCTTTTCTTTTTGAGGAGCCTGGCTAGAGGTTTATCAACTTTGTTTATTTTTTCAAAGAACCGGCTCTTGGTTTCATTGATCTTTTCCACTACTTTTTCTGTTTCCATATGATTAATTTGTGCCCTAATCTTTGTTATTTCTCTCTTTCTACTAGGTTCGAATTGTCTTAGCTGTTCTGCTTCTAGTTCCTTTAGGCGTGCTGTTAGAATTTGTGTTAGGAATTTTTCTTGTTTCTTGAGATGGGCCTGGATTGCAATATATTTCCCTCTCAGGACTGCCTTTGCCACAACCCAAAGCTTTTAGATTGTTGTATTTTCATTTTCATTTGCTTCCATGATAGAGAGTCCCTGTGATTATTATATAATGCCCACCTTCATCTCTTATTACATCTTTTACTTTTAAGACCTGTTTGTCCGATATAAGTGTGGCTACTCCAGCTTTCTTCTGACTTCCCGTAGCATGGTAGATAGTTCTCCATCCCCTCACTTTCTTTTTTTTAATTTTTTTTAACATTTATTTATTTTTGAGAGACATAGAGACATAGCGTGAGCAGTGGAAGGGTGGAGAGAGAGGGAGATACAGAATCCGAAACAGGCTCCCGGCTCTGAGCTGTCAGCACAGAGCCCGACACGTATCCCCTCACTTCCAATCTGAAGGTGTCTTCAGGTCTAAAATGGGTCTCTTGAAGACAGCAAGTAGATGGGTCTTGTTTTTTAATCCGTTCTGTTACCCTGTGTCTTTTGATTGGCACATTTAGTCCATTTACATTCAGTGTTAATATTGAAATATATGGTTTAAAGTTACCGTGTTATCTGTAGGTTTCATGCTTGTAAGGATGTCTCTGGTGCTCTGTGTTCCTTGCAAACTTTCCTTCATAGAGTCCCCCTCAGGATATCTTGTAAGATTGGTTTATTTGTGATGTATTCCTTCAGTTTCTATTTGTTTGGGAAGATCTTTATCTCTCCATCCATTTTGAATGACAGGCTGGCCAGGTAAAGGTTTCTTGGCTGCATATCCTTCCTGTTCATCACCTTGAAGATTTCCTGCCATTCCTTTCTGGCTTGCCAAGTTTCTGTAGATAAGTCCACTACTACCCTAATGTGTTTGCCTTTGTTAGTCAAGGTCCGTTTATCCCTAACTGCTGTCTTTGTATTTTCCCAGCTTCACTATGATTTGTCATGCTGAGGGTCTATTCAAGTTACATCTGAGAGGAGTTCTCTGTGCCTCTTGGAATTCCATGCCCATTTCCTCCTTCATGCTGTGGAAGTTCTCAGTGATGATTTGTTCAAGTACCCTTTCGACTCCTTCCTCTCTCTCTCCTTTCTCTGGAAATCCTATAATACGGATATTATTCCATTTGATTGCATCGCTCAGCTCTCAAATTCTCCTTTCCTGTTCCTGAATCAGTTTCTCTCTCTTTTTCTCTGCTTCCTCCTTTTCCGTTATTTTACCTTCTAATTCCCCTATTCTCTCTTCTGCCTCTTCAATCTGTGCTGTGACCACCTCCAATTTGTTTTGCACCTCATTAAAGCATGTTTTAATTCCTCTAGACTGTCTATTAGGACCTTGATCTCTTCCTCTAGGCTCCCCCTGCTTTATTCTATGCTTTTTTTCAATCTCAGGGAGTATTTTTATGTTTATCATTCTATATTCTTGTTCTGTTAAGTTGCTTATTTCTGCTTTCATCATTTCTTGTGCTGTAACTATTTCTTGTACAGTCTTTTGAGGGGAGTTCTTCCATTTCGTCATTTTGGCTAGGTGTGTATTGTTTTATTTCCTAGTTTTCCCTGTAAAGGAAAAGGGTCAGACCGACAAACAGTAAACACAAACTCACAACCTTACTGACCAATAATACAGACAAACAAATCACAACATAAAAAAGATTAACGTACGACACTCTGGAGGCATGCTACCTGACATACCAGCTACACATTAATGATAGGGTGTGTGGTCTGCTGATGGTAGAGCATACATAAAGTAGTGGTGGTGTGGGGAGAAGAAGAAATTGAACTTTGACCAGGTAGAGAGATTAGAAGACTTCATCTAGCAAGAGAGAAAACAAAATAAGGAAGTACATGAAGAAAGAGAAATGAAGTTAGATGTTGCCCAGATGCACTATGTGGTCTGACTGTTCCATAGAGAGAGATACGAAATTAAAGAAGGAGGTGTAGAACACACATTGAGAGAGTGGGTTAATTGTCTGTTTAAGCAAGCCAAAACTCCCAAGTGACTGGTTTAGAGGTGTGGAGAGATAGGAAGGAGAAGAGGGAGAATATATCTAAAACTGAAGAATTGACCTAGAATTAATCCAGGCAATGCTGCAGTATTTGTGTCTCCGTGGCTATCACTCCTGCAGAAGGGCATCTCCCATATGAGGATGGGCGTGGCCTGGTGTAGACGGGTCCCACCTCCACCGCTGGGGGGTGGAGTACTAGGGTTTGGCTTTGTGGGAATGCGCGACCACAATGGTGCACTCCCAGCCCCGACAGTCTCAGATTACTCCTCACGGACCCACAGTCTCCAATCACCCCTCAGTTTCCATCCTCAACTCTATCCAGATAACCAGCACAGTTCAATTTGCTCTGCAAATTGGGGGTAGCAAGCCTCACGCTCATCTGAGTTCCTTTAACTCGCTCTGACCACCATGCCTTATGTAAATTGAGTCTCTGACTCAACACCGGTGCAATCACAATGGCGTCCCCGTAGCCTCTCTTCATGGACCTGAGGTCTCAGTACACTCCTCTGTGTCCGTCCTCGACTTGGTCAGGGTTGCAGTGTCAGTACGACCTGCTGGGTGGTCGTGAGCCCCTTGCAAGACCAGTTTTCCCTATTTAAAATGTGTCCCTGACTCAGCACCAATCCAGTGATGGCGTGGCACCAACCCAGTGTTGGCGCGGCACCTCTCCGTGTTATGGGCTGGGACAGCGTCGCTGGCTCCGGAGTGAAGAAAGCTCCGCCAGCTCTGCCATTAGCAACGGACCTTCTCTCCAAGAAGCCTCGTGGATAGGGACTCAATGATAAGTTCCCTCTCTGCCCCGTTTTGAGGTACTTTCCCCGCTGCTCTTTCTCTTCCTCTTGTCTTGCGGAGGAAGGGGCCCAGGGCCTGGGGCCCACTCCCTGCAGTCTGCACCTCCTAGGCTCTCTTTCTTTCTCCCAGATTGCACTCACTCAGTCTCCCAGGATTTTCTGGATTTCGCGTTCTCTTCCCCGTAGGCTCCAACTTCTCTTCCTGCATAAATCTGCGATTGAGAGTTCCTCGGTTTCAGTCCTTCTTAGTTTGAAATACACAGAGAGCAGCGGGTCCTCCTACTCCTCTGCCATGTTGGCCCCTCACCTCACCAAATTCTTAATCCTTCAGTTCTAATGGAAGTAATATCAGGTCTCATTTAACAAGCAGACCAACATACACCTAGTTAAAACTCGCCACACTCTGGCTAAGGACCAGACACTGCCCACTGTAGGCAAGGAGAACCTCTACAAATCATGGGACTGAAGGATAGAGCAGCCAAAACACAGCAGCAGAATGCATGCAGCACACACCAGTGTCACTCACTGAAGTGCCAGTCCCTGGACACTATATAATCTCTTCTTCATAAAGCCACTACTCTCAGGAGCAAGAAAAATAATGAGTTTTCTAATAGAGACAATAAGACAAAGACTTAGACACAATGTGAAGACGGATGAATTCATCCTAAATGAAAGAACAGGATAAAGTCATGGCCAGAGACCAAGTGAAACAGATATAAATAAGATCCCTGATGGAAAATTTAAAGCAACAATCACAAGGATACTCATTTTGCTTGAGAAAAGAATGCGAGTTTCCAGTGATACCCTTACCACAAATATTTTTTAAAAAAGTTAAAAAAAAGTCAATCAGAAGTGAAAAGTACAGTAATGAGATTTGAAACAGGCTTGAAGAACACAAGGACAGTAGAAGCAGAGGAATGAATAAGGAAAATAGATGATAAAATAATAGAAAATAATGAAGCGAAAGAAAGAAAGAAAGAAAGAAAGAAAGAAAGAAAGAAAGAAAGAAGAAAGAAAGAAAGAAAGAAAGAAAGAAAGAGAAGAAAGATGGAACAAAAGAATAGATTTAGGGAACTCAGTGATTCCATCAATATAATAATATTGTATCATAGGAATCCCAGAAGGAGAGAGAGAAAGGGTGGCAGAAAATTTATTTGAGGAAATAATAGCTGAAAATTTTCCCTAATCTGGGAAAAGAAACAGACATCCAAGTCTAGGAGGCATGGAGACTCCCATTAAAATCAACAAAAGCAGGACAATACCATGACATATTGTAATTAATCTGCAAAATATAGTGATAAAGAAAAATCCTAAAAGCAGCAAGACAAAAGAAGTCCCTATATCACAAGGGACGACCTGAAAGGATACATGCAGATCTCTTCACGGAAACTTGGCAAGCTAAAGGGAGTGGCATGATATATTGAACAAGCTGAATGAGAAAAAAATATGCATCCAAGAATATTCTCTACACTCACTCAGAATAGAAGGAAAGATAAAGAGTTTCACAGACAAACAAAACTAAAGTGGTTCTTGACCACTAAAAGAGCCCCGCAAGATGTATTAAAGGCAACTCTTTGAGTGGGAAGGATAGACCAAAAGTGGGGAGGATAGATAAAAAAGGAACAGAGAAAATCCCCAGAAACAATGATAAAACAAGAAATAAAATGGCACTAAGTACATACCTATCAATAATTACTCTGAATGTAAATGGACTAAATGTTCCAGTGAAGAGACCAAGGGTTCAGACTGGGTTAAAAAACAAAACTTACCTATATGCTGCCTACAAGCGACACATTTTAGACCAAAGACACATGCAGGCTGAAAGTGAGGGGATGGAAAAATATTTATCAAGCAAATGGATGTCAAAATCAAGCTGGAGTAGCAATACCAGACAACCTAGACTTTAAACCAAACACTGTAACAGGATAGGAAGAAGAGCACTATCATAATAAAGGAGACAATACAATAAGAAGATCTAACAACTGTAAGTATTTATGCCCCTTACTTGAAATATCCAAATATATAAAACAGTTTAAAACAAACATAAAGGAAGTCATTGATAATAATACAATAACAATAGGGAGCTTTAACACTCAACCTACAGCAATGGACAGATCATCTAAGCAGAAAATCAACAAGAAAACAATAGCTTTGAATGACACACTGAAACAAATGGGCTTAACAGATATAGTCAGGACATTCCATTCTAAAACCTCAGGGTACATAGTGTTTTCAAGTGCACATGGGACATTCTCCAGAATAAATCACATACTAGGTCACATATCAGGCCTCAACAAGTACAAAAATTTTGAAATAATATGCATATTTTCTGACCACAGTGAAACTTGAAGTCAACCACAAGAAAAAAATGGGAAGATCACAAATACATGGAGATTAAATAATATGCTATTAAACAATGAATAGGTCAGGCTGGAAATCAAAGAAATTTTAAAAGTACGTGGAAAAAAAATGTAAGAAGCAAGAAAAATCTCACATACACAACTTAACCTTACACCTAAAGTAGTTAGAAAAAGAACAACAAACTAAGCCTAAAAGCCAGCAGAAATAAATGATATGGAAACTTAAAAACAATAGATCAGATCAATAAGAACAGGAACTAGGTCTTTGAAATAACTAATCAAATTGATAAACCCTTAGCCAGAATTATCAAAAATAAAAGAGAAAGGACCCAAATTAATAAAATCATAAGTGATAAAGGAGAAATAATAAACAGCACAGAAACAACTATAATAGAATATCATGAATAACTACATATCAAAATATTGGGAAATCTGGAAGAAATGGATAAATTCCTAGAAACATATAAACTACCAAAACTGAAAGAGGAAAAAATAGAAAACTTGAGCAGACCCATAACCAGCAAAGAAATTGAATCAATGTTCAAACATCTTTTAACAAACCAAAGTCTAGTACCATATGACTTGACAGGTGCATTCTATGAAACATTTGAAGAAGACTTAATACCTATGTTTCTCAAATTATACCAAGATATAGAAAAGGTAGGAAAATTACCAAGTTCATTCTATGAGGTCAGCATTACCCTGATATCAAAACTAGATAAATACTCCTCTCAAAAACAGAACCACAGGCCAATATCCCTGATGAACATGGATGCCAAAATTCTCAGTAAAATACAAGCAATACTGAACCCATGAGTGCATTAATGGAATCATTCACCACAATCAAGTGGAATTTATATATAGCCACAAAGGTGGTTAAATATCTGCAAATCAATGTGATACACCCCTGTTACTAAAAGAAAAGATAAGGACCATATAATCATTCAATAGATGCAGAAAAAAGCATTGAGAAAGTACAATACCCATTCATGATAAAAACTCTCAACAAAATAGAGTTAGAGAAAATATACCTCAACACAATAAAGGCCATACATGAAGAACCC
The DNA here is from genome assembly GCA_030068075.1 of Paguma larvata. Classification (NCBI taxonomy): domain Eukaryota; kingdom Metazoa; phylum Chordata; class Mammalia; order Carnivora; family Viverridae; genus Paguma; species Paguma larvata. The sequence goes on along the minus strand of CM057827.1, from coordinate 119,146,803 downwards.
ACAAATAATATTCTAAATGGGGAATACCTGAAAGCTTTTCTTTTATGAACATGAACCAGAAGGATGTCCACTCTCACCATTGTCATTTAACATAGGATTGATACATGAATTCAGTAAAGTCACAGGATACAAAATCAATGAAAGGAATTCTGCTGCATTTACTACACCAATAATGAAGCAGCAGAAATAGAAATCAAGGAATTAATCCCATTAATAATTTCACCAAAACCGTGAGATATCTAGGACTAAACCTAACCAGAAAGGTAAAAAAATTGTACTCTGAAAACTATAAACACTGATGAAAGAAATCGAAGATATCTATAGTACCCAAAGCAATCTATATATTTAATGCAATCCCTATTACAGCATCTCTTTTTTTACAGAACTAGAACAAACAATCTGAAAAATAGTATGGAACCACAATAGATCACGAATAGTCAAAACATCTTGAAGGGAAAAAAAAAGGCAAAGCTGGAGGCATCACGATTCTGGAATTCAAGTTTTATTACAAAGTAATAATGATCAAGACAGTATGGACAGCTACCAAAATATACACATAGATCAACTGAATAAAATAGAAAACGCAGAACAGAACTCACACTCAGATAGCTAATTTTCAACAAAGCAAGAGATAATATCCAATGGGAAAAAAGATAGTCTCTTCAACGAATTGTTTTGGGGAAAATGGATAGCTACATGCAAAAGAATGAAACTGGACCACTTTTTTACACCATACAAAAATAAATACAAAATGGTTTAAGACATAAGTGTAAGTCAGAAAACCATAAAATTCTAGAAAAGTAGTGTTCCTAGGTGGCTCAATTGCTTAAGTATCCGACTTCAGATCATGGGTTCAAGCCCCACATTGAGCTCTGTGCTGAAAGCTTAGAACCTGGAGCCTGCTTCGGATTATGTGTCTCCCTCTCTTTCTGCCCCTCCTCCACTCATTCTCTCTCTCTCTCTCTCTCTCTCTCTCTCAAAAATAAACATTAAATAAATCCTAGAGGAAAACACTGGCAATAACCTCTTTGACACTGACTATAGCAACTTCTTACTAGATATGTCTCCAGAGCAAGGGAAATAATAGCAATAATAAACTACTGGGACTCAATCAAAATAAAAAATCTTCTCCAGAGCAAAGGAAATTGTCAAGAAACTAAAGGCAACCTATGAAATGGGAGAAGATATTTGCAAATGACATGTCTGATAAAGGGTTAGTATCCAAAATCTATAAAGAACTTTTTTAACTCAACACTAAAAAAAAAAAAAACCAAATAATCCAGTGAAGAAATGAGCGAAAGACATTAACAGACATTTTTCCAAAGAAGACATCCAGATGTCTACAGACACATGAAAAAATGTTCAGCATTACACAACATCAAGGAACTACAAATCAAAACCACAAGGTGTAAGATATCACCTCACACTTGTCAGAATAACTAAAATTAACAAAAGAAACAACAGATATTAGTGAGGATGTAGAGAACAGGGAAATTTCTTGCACTGTTGGTGGGAATGAAAACTGATGCAGCCACACTGTAAAACAGTGTGGAGGTTTCTCAAATAGTTAAAAATAAAACTACTCTGTGATCCATCAATTGCACTACTAGGTATTTACCCAAAGAATACAAAAATACTAATTCAAAGGTATACATGCACCTCGTTATTTAGAGCAGCAATATTAACAATGGTCAAATCATAGAAACAGCCCAAGTGTCCACTGAGTGAGGAATGGATAAAGAAGATGGGGTATATACATATAATGGAATATTCCTCAGCCATGAAAAAAGAATGAAATCTTGACATTTGCAAAGATGTGGATGGAGCCAGAGAGTATTCTGCTAAGCTAAATAAGTCAAAGAAAGACAAATAGCATATGGTTTCACTCATATGTGTAATTTGAGAAAAAAAGAAAATGAGTACAAGAGAGAACAAGAAAAAGGAAAACGAAGAAACAGACTTTTAATTATAGAGAACAAATTGATGGTTACCAGAAGAGAGTTTGATGGGAGAAAGATTAAACAGATATGGGGAGAGCACTTGTTGTGATGTATGCCAAGTGTTGTATGTAAGTATTGAATCACTGAATTGTTCACTTGAAACTAATATTACACTGTATGTTAACTTACTGCAATTTGAATAAAACTAAAAAAAAGTATGAGTTTATTTCTTGACTTTCTATTCTGTTCTATTGATTTATGTGTCTATTTTAGTGTCAGCACTCTATGGTTTTGATTACTACAGCTTTGTTGTATATTTTGAAATCTGGGATTGTGATACCTCCGTCTTCATTGTTCTTTCTCAGGTTGCTTTGCTTGGGGCACCTGGGAGGTTCAGTTGGTTGAGCATCCGACCTCAGCTCTGGTCATGGTCTCATGGTTCTGGAGTTTGAGCCCCACATCAAGCTGTGTGCTGACACCTCAGAGCATGGAGCCTGGTTCAGATTCTGTGTCTCCCTTTCTCTCTGCCCCTCCCCTGCTCATGCTCTGTCTCTATGTCTCAAAAATAAATAAACATTTAAAAATTAAAAAAAAAAAAAGATCGCTCTGGCTCTTCAGGGTCTTTCATTCCACACAAATTTTAGAATTATTTATTGTAGTTCTGTGAAAAATATGGATGTCATTTTTACAGGAATTGTATTAAATTTGAAGATTGCTTTGGGTGGTATTGGTATTTTAACAATATCCATTGCATTATGTAAACCACGTCTTCTTTATCCATTCATCAGTTGATGGACACTTAGTCTCATTCCATGATTTGGCTGTTGTCGAAAGTGCTGCTATAAACATTGGAGTCCATGTGCCCTTATGCATCAGCATTCCTGTATCTCTTGGGTAAATTCCTAGCAGTGCTACTGCTGGGTCATAGGATAGTTCTATTTCCTTTTGTTTTGAGGAACCTACACACCTCCACACTGGCTGCACAAGTTTGCATTCCCACCAACAGTGTACAAGGGTGTCTGTTTCTCCACATCCCCGTCAGCATCTATAGTTTCCTGATTTGTTCATTTTACCTACTTTGACCAGTGTGAGGTGGTATCTCAGTGTGGTTTTGATTTGCATTTCCCTGATGATGAGTGACATTGAGCATCATTTCATGTGTCTGTTGGCCATCTGAATTTCTTCTGTGGAGGAGTGTCTATTCATATCTTCTGCCCATTTCTTCACTGGATTATTTGTTTTCTGGGTGTAGAGTTTGGTGAGTTTTGTATAGATTTTGAATACCAGCCCTTTATCCAATACGTTGTTTGCAACTATCTTTTCCCATTCTGTTGGTTGCCTATGACTCTTCTTGATTGTTTCCTTTGCAGTGCAGAAGTTTTTATCTTTTTTAAAAATAATTTATTGTCAATTTGGTTTCCATACAACATCCAGTGCTCATCCCAACAAGTGCCCTCCTCTGTGCCCATCACCCACTCTCCCCACTCCGACACCCCCTTCATCCATCAGTTTGTTCTTAGTGTTTGAGAGTCTCTTATGTCTTGTCTCCCTCCCTCTGTGTCTTTTTTTTCTTTCCCCTCTTCCATTCCCAGATGTTTTTCTACGAAGTCTCTCAAAATCCACCTATGCGTGGAAACATATGGTATCTGTCTTTCTCTGACTGACTTATTTCACTTAGCATAATTACCCTCCAGTTCCATACATGTTGCTATGCATGGTCAGATTTCATTCTTCCTCATTGCCACGTAGTATCCCATTGTATATTTGTACCACATCTTCTTTATCCATTCATCAGTTGATGGACACTTGGTTTCTTTCCATGATTTGGCTGTTGTCAAACGTGCTGCTATGAACATTGGGGTACACGTGCCCCTATGCATCAGCAGTCCTGTATCTCTTGGTTAGATTCCTAGCAGTGCTATTGCTGGTCATAGGGCAGTTCTATTTTCATTTTTTTGAGGAATCTCTACACCTTTTTCCAGAGCAGCTGCACTAGTTTGCATTCCCACCAACACTGTAGGAGGGTGCCGGCTTCCCCACATCCTCACCAGAATCTATAGTTTCCTCATTTATTCATTTTAGCCTCTCTAACCGGTGTAAGGTGGTATCTCAGTGTGGTTTTGATTTGCATTTCCCTGATGATGAGTGACATTGAGCATCATTTCATGTGTCTGTTGGCCATCTGGAAGTCATCTTTGGAGAAGTGTCTATGTATACCTTCTGCCTATTTCTTCACTGGATTATTCGGTTTTCAGGTGTGGAGTTTGGTAAATTCTTTATAGATTTTAGATACTAGTCCTTTATCCAATATGTCATTTGCAATTACCCTTTCCCATTCCGTCAGTTGTCTATTAGTTTTGTTGCTTCTTTCCCTTGCCGTGCAGAAACTTTTTATCTTAATGAGGTCCCAATAGTTCATTTTGCTTCTAATTTTCTCGCCTTTGGAGATGTGTCGAGTAGGAAATTGCTGCAGCTAAGGTCAAAAAGTTTTTTTCCTGCTTTCTCCTCTAAGATTTTGATGGTTTCCTGTCTCACATTCAGATTTTTCATCCATTTTGAGTTTATTTTTGTGAGCGGTGAAAAAAAAGTGGTCTAGTTTCATTCTTCTTCATGTTGCTGTCCAGCTCTCCCAGCACCATTTGTTAAAGGGGCTGTCTTTTTTCCATTGGATACTCTTTCCTGTTTTGTCAAAGATTAGTTGGCCATATGCTTATGGGTCCATATCCGAGTTCTCTATTCTGTTCCATTGGTCTATGTGTCTGTTTTTGTGCCACAGGATCTTTTTATCTTGATGAGGTCCCAATAGTTCATTTTTGCTTTTAATTCCCTTGCCTTTGGTGATGTGTCGAGTCAGAAATTACTGCGACTGAGTTTGAAAAGGTTTTTGTTTTTGTTTTTTCCCCCTGCTTTCTCCTCTAGGGTGTTGATGGTTTCCCGTCTCACATTCAGGTCCTTCATCCATTTTAAGTTTATTTTTGTGAATGGCATAAGAAAGTGGTCTAGTTTCATTCTTCTGCCTGTTGCTGTCCGGTTCTCCCAGCACCATTTGTTAAAGATGCTGTCTTTCTTCCATTGGATTCTCTTTCCTGTTTTGTCAAAGATTAGTTGACCATATGTTTGTGGATCCATTTATGGGTTCTCTATTCTATTCTATTGGTCTATGTATCTGTTTTTGTGCCAATACCATACTGTCTGATGACTACCGCTTTGTAGTAGAGGCTAAAGTCTGGGATTGAGATGCCTCCCACTTTCATTTTCTTCTTCAGTATTACTTTGGCTATTCGGGGTCTTTTGTGGTTCCATACAAATGTTGGGATCGTTTCCTCTAGCTTTGAGAAGAATGCTGGTGCAATTTTGATTGGGATTGCATTGAATGTGTAGATTGCTTTGGGTAGTATTGCCATTTTAACGATATTTATTCTTCCGATCCATGAGCATGGGATGTTTTTCCATTTCCTTGTGTCTTCCTCAATTTCCTTCATAAGTTTTTTATAGTTTTCAGGATAGAGGTCTTTTACATCTTTGGATAGGTTTATTCCTAAGTATTTTATGGTTTTTGGTGCAATTGTGAAAGGGATTAGCTTCTTTATTTCTCTTTCTGGTGCTTCATTGTTGGTGTATAGAAATGCCACCGATTTCTGTACATTGATTTTGTACCCTGCTACTTTACTGAATTCATGTATCAGGCTTCAGTGGATTCTGTCGTGTTTTCCTTACAGAGTATCATGCCATCTGTGAAAAGTGAAAGTTTGACTGCATCCTTGCCAATCCTGATGCCTTTTATTTCATTTTGTTGTCTGATTGCTGATGGTAGGACCTCCAACACTATGTTAAATAGCAGTGGTGAGAGTAGACATCCCTGTTGTGTTCTTGATCTCATTGAGAAAGTTCTCAGTTTTTCCCCCATTGAGGATGTTATGAGTTGTGGGCTTTTCATAAATGACTTTTATGATGTTTAAGTATGTTCCTTCTATCCCGACTTTCTTGAGGGTTTTTATTAGGAAAGGGTGCTGTATTTTGTCAAATGCTTTTTCTGCATCTATACACAGGATCATACAGTTCTTATCTTTTCTTTTGTTAATGTGATGTATCACATTGATTGATTCACATATATTGAACCAGCCCTGCAACCCAGGGTTGAATCCTACTTGATTATAGTGAATAATCTTTTTATATGCTGTTGAATTCAATTTGCTATTATCTTGTTGAGAATTTTTTCATCTATATTCATCAGGGATATTGGCCTATAGTTCTCTTTTTTTTCCTGGGTCTCTATCTGGTTTCAGAATCAAAGTGATGCTGGCTTCATCAAATGAGTCCGGAAGTTTTCCTTCCATCTCAATTTTTTGGAACAGCTTGAGAAGGATAGGTATTAACCCTGTTTTAATTGTCTGGTAAAATTCCTCAGGGAAGCCATCTGGTCCATGACTTATTTGTTGGGAGATTTTTGATAACTGATTCAATTTCTTCACCAGTTATAGGTCTGTTCAAATTTTCTATTTCTTCCCGTTTGAGTTTTGGTTCTGTGGCTGTTTAGGAATTTGTCCATTTCTTCCAGGTTGTCCAACTTGACGGCATATAATTTTTGATAGTTTTATGTCGGAGTCCAGCTCTGGCTAGTCCAGGAGTCCCCGATAGATGAACGGTGTTGGCAAAAGGAATACCTTTAGAGAGCTGCTTTTTCTCTGGGACCAGAAGACAACTCTGCTTTGCTGGGCTCAGTATTTTATTTTTAGGTAGTGAGTTACATTACATAAGTGAACATTACTTTTTTCTTATAAGATAGTTAAAGAAAGAAGACTGTGTATTATGTCGATCCCCCAGACCTTGAGGGAGAATCTTATCTTAGCTGTGTTTTGATTCTATTCCCGAGCTAATGAATATACACTTTTTTTGCCAGGAAGAAAGCAGAGTTGTTAGTGTAACCTTGAACAAGTATGTGGCACATACATTGTTGCCTTAAGACCCATGCTAATCTTCTACAGACAGGTAGGAGTCTCTTTTTCTAGGTTCTAAACTACACTGGGGAGGGGCTTCTGGGTGGCTCAGTCTGTTGAGCATCCGACTTTGGCTCAGGTCATGATCTCGCTCATGGATTCGGGCCCCGCATCGGGCTCTGTGCTGACAGCTCATAGCCTGGAGCCTGCTTTGGATTCTGGGTCTCCCTCTCTCTCTGCCCTTCCCCTGCTCATGCTCTCTCTCTCTCTCTCTCTCTCTCTCTCTCTCTCAAAATAAATAAATGCCAAAAAAAAAATCAAACTACAATGGGGGAAGTGTAACTCATTTGGAAAGGACATAATTCTCTAATGCCTGTCTAAGTAGGGGCTTAAAGTCTACATAAGTTACACCAACTTTAGCCAACTCATAACTGCTAATCTGTATGATCAATTGTGCAACCTATCCCCAAGAGGCAACTTTGAGGTTACTTCTAACCAGGTTACTCTAATTCAGATGTTATCCATCAAGGCATTATACACCAGGTCCCTTTTTTCATATGCCCAAAAACAAAAGAGCATTACATCCCTTGAGGCAACCAGAGCAGTTCAAAAAGTCCAGGCCTGAAAGGTTATTAGAAGGAGATAATATTGGGGCACCACTTGGTAGCAGGAGACTTTGCAACATCTGCCTTATCCACACAGGGAGATGTCTCAGTCCGTGAGCCCTTGATGACTCCTGACATATAGGTGACAGTTGGTTGGCAGGAGACCTTGCAGCATCTGCCTTTTCCACACAGAGAGGCTTCTCAACCTGTGAGCCCACGATGGCTTCCAGCAGTATTCCCTGATAATTGCTTGTATTTTTGAGGGATTGGTTGTAATAAATCCATTTTAATTCACGATTTTATCTATTTGGGTCCTCTCTCTTTTCTTTTTGAGAAGCCTGGTTAGAGGTTTATCAATTTTGTTTATTTTTTCAAAAAAACAGCTCTTGATTTCATTGATCTGTTCTACTGTTTTGTTTTTCGTTTTTTTTTTCTTATTCTATATTGTTTATCTCTGCCCTGATTTTTATTATTTCCCTTCTTCTGCTGCTTTAGGGTGTCTTTGCTGTCCTGCTTCTAGTTCTTTAGGTGTGCTGTTTGAGTTTATATTAGCAATTTTTCTTGTTTCTTGAGATAGGCCTGGATTGCAATGTATTTTCCTCTTAGGACTGCCTTTCCTTCATCCCAAAGGGTGTGGATTGTTGTATTTTCATTTTCATTTGTTTCCATATACTTTTAAATTCCTTCTCTAATTGCCTGTTTGACCCATTCATTCTTTAGTAGGATATTCTTTAGCTTCCATGCTTTTGAGGGTTTTCCAGACTTTTTCCTGTGGTTGATTTCAAATTTCATAGTATTGTGATCTGAAAGTGTGCATGGTCTCAATTCTTGTATAATTATTGAGGGTTTCTTTGTGTCCCAGTATGTGATCTGTCTTGGAGAATGTACCATGTGCATTTGAGGTGAATTCCATTGCTTTTGGATGTAGAATTCTAAATTTCTCTGTCAAGCCCATGTGGTCCAATGTGTCATTCAGGGCCATTGTTTCTTTAGTGATTCTCTGTCTACTTGATCTATCCATTGCTCTAAGTGGAGTATTAAAGTCCCCTGCAACTAGCACATTTTTATCAATAAGATTGCTTATGTTCATTACAAATTTGGGTGCCCCAGAATTCGGTGGGTAGACATTTATGTGTTAGCTCTTCCTGCTGGATAGCCCCTGTGATTATTACATAACGCCCTTCTCATCTCTTGTTATAGCCTTTACTTTAAAGTCTAGTTTGTCTGGTATAAGTATGGCTACTCTAGCTTTCTTTCGACTTCCAGTAGCATGATAGATAGTTTTCCATCCCCTCACTTTCAATCTGAAGGTGTCTTCAGGTCTAAAATGAGTCTCTTATAGACAACAAATAGATGAACCTTGTTTTTTTTATCCATTCTGATACCCTATGTCTTTTGATTGGCACATTTAGTCTATTTACATTCAGTGTTAATATTGAAAAATTTGGATTTAGAGTCATTGTGTTATTGTAGGTCTCATCCATGTAGTGATGTCTGTGGTACTTGATGTTCCTTGCAACATTTCCTTCATAGAGTCCCCCTCAGGATCTCTTGTAGGGCTGGTTTATTGGTGATGAATTCCTTCAGTTTTTGTTTGCTTGGGAAAACCTTTATCTCCCCTTCTGTTCTGAATGACAGGCTGGCCAGATAAAGGATTCTTGGTTGCATTTTTTTTTTCCTATTCATCACATTGAAGATTTCTTGCCATTTATTTCTGGCCTGCCAAGTTTCAGTAGTTAGGTCTGTTACTACCTTTATGTGTCTACCTTTTTATGTTAAGGCCCGTTTATCCATAGCGGCTTTCAGAATTCTCTCTTTATCTTTGTATTTTGCCAGTTTCACTATGATATGTCGTTCAGAGGATGGATTCAAGTTATGTCTGAGGGAAGTTCTCTGTGCCTCCTGGATTTCAATTCTTGCTTCCTTCTCAGAAAGGAAGGTTGGGGAAGTTCTCACTATGATTTGTTGAAGTACCCCTTCAGCTCCTTTCTCTCTCTTCTTCTTCTTCTGGAATTCCTATGATATGGATGTTGTTCTATTTGATTGCATCACTTGGCTCTCGAATTCTCCTTTTGTGCTCTTGGATCAGATTCTCTCTCTTTTTCTCTATTTCCTTCTTTTCCATAATTTATCTTCTAATTCACCTATTCTGACTTCTCCTCTTCAATCCGCACTGTGGCCACCTCCATTTTATTTTGCACCTCAGTTTTAGCGTTTTTTTAATTCATCATGACTATTTTTAAGGTCCTTGATCTCTGCAGCAATGGAGTCACTGCTATCTTCTATGCTTTATTCAAGCCCAGCAATTAATTTTATGACTGTTATTCTATATTCTTGTTCAGTTATGTTGCTTATGTCTATTTTGATAAATTCTTTATCTGTCACTACTTCCTGGAATTTCTTTTGAGGAGAATTTTTCTGTTTCATCAATTTGGCTAGTTTTACTTATAAGTTTTAAAAGCTTGTTTTATGCTCTGCCTCTGTAAGTACTGCTATATTAAAGGGGGCTAATACACTATCTAGGGCCTGACCTTTCAGAAAGTGTGTTTTGAAGAGCGTTATTTGCTCTCTGTTGTTGTGACTTTGACTATCCTCACCAGGTGTGCCTTGGTTTGTTCTTTGAGGTAGCCCTGGGAAGGGAAACAGACAAACAAACAGGAAACAAAAACATGCAGAGACAGCAACAAATAACACAAGCAAGCAGACCAAAACAGAAAAAAGAAAAAAAATGAATGACAGTATGAAAGGATAAAATCAGAAATACCAGGTATAAGTAAAGAACAGGGTGTGGTCAGTGCTGATGGAAGAGCATATACAAAGAGAGTAATGACAGGTGTGGGAAGAATGAGAAAATGAGCTTTGACTAGGTAGAGAGACGAAAGGCCTAATCCAGAGAGAGAGAAATGAGAATAAGGAAGGAGGCGAGGAAAAAGAAATGAAGATAAAGTTATTCTGAGGAACTATATGGCCTGATTTTTCCAGAGAGAGAGCAAAGAAAGTAAAGAAGGAGGTGTAGAACATGGATCGAGAGAATGGGTTAAATATGTCTGTTTAAGCAAGCCAATAATACCCTAAGTAACTAGCCTAGAGGAGGGGAGAAATAAAAAGGAGAAAAGGAAGAATATTGCTAAGTAACAAGAATTGACCTGAAGTTAATCTAGGCAATGTCGCAGTTCTTGCAGCTCAGTTCCTGTAGAAAAGCAGCTATCCTGCAAGTAGGGGTGTGTTTTGGTGTAGACGGTCCCGCCTCCACTGTGGGCCCCACGGACCAATCCCTGAAGTCCTGCCTTTGTGGTTGTGGGGAGAAAAATGACGATTCCCCAGTACTTCTTCATGGACCATGAGTCCCAAATACCCCTTTGTCTCTTCTCTCACTCCCCCTCGGGGGATGCAGACCCCAGTGGGCTTTATCATTCTGCAGTTTTAGACTCACTATGACTGGTATGCCCTGTTTCCCTGGTGTGGACTGAGCCCCGGATGTAACACCTGGAGGTGACTCCCCTCATCCCCAGCTATGCAATGTGGCCATGGGCCCAAGTCTAAAGAAAGCCCCGCAGTTAGAAACAGGACTTCTCTTCAAAAGCCCTGCGGTTAGAGACTGTATGATAGGCTCCCTCTCCGTCCCCGTGAAAGGTTTTTCTCTTGTCCAGATACAGTCCTCTGCTTCCCCAGCCACTCTTTATCTTCCCATTGTCTCTCCGCAGAAGGGGCTCCCTCCCCTCCATACCTGCTCAGTCCGTTTTCTCTCCCCCAGTTCGCACTCACATACTTATCGTGCTGCATGTCTTGTTTTCGCGTTTTCTTCCTTGTAGACTCTCTCTCCTTTCCTCCCAGACTCTTGAGTTGAGAGTCCTTTAGCTTCAGTCTTTCCTTGTTTGAGAGATGTGGGAAGAAGGGGTCCTCCTAGTTCTCCCCCATGTTGGCCCCTCCCTCTTGTCCACAACCATTTTAGTAACTTGAAAGCTTAAAGATATACAACATAAAGATAAATAATGGATATTCATGAAATATTTAGACCAGTGACAAATAATAAAAATTTTGAAATAGTAATTGATGACCAAAAACTCATCTAGTTCACTATTTTGTTTTTATACTACAAAGAAACAAGATCTATATTTTAAAAAGTAACATGTGTTTTTAATAAGGAAATATATGAAAAATGTTTCTTGGTAAGAAACAAAGTGAAAAACTTTTTGCAAGATTGTTCCTGAATATAGAAGAAATAAAGGTAAGACAAAACCTGAATAGATATTTTTCTATTGTAGTTCTATTGTAGAATTTTTTAGGATATCAATCCTTTTTTTGGTAACTTTTAAAAAATTTACTATTGAAATATATTGATGTAAAATTTTATATTTATTTCAAGTGTACAATGTATTGATTCAACAACTCTATGTCTTACTCAATGCTCACCTTGATAAGCATAGTCTCCATTTGTCACTGTACAATGTTATTACAATATTATTGACTATATTCCCTATACTGTACTTTCCATCTCCATGACTTATTTATTTTACAACTAGAAGTTTGTCCCTTTTAACACCCTTTATTTTACCCATCTCCCAGTCCCCTTGCCCTCTGAAAACCACTAATTTGTTCTATTTATGAGCCTGTATCTATTTGTTTTTGTTGTTTGTTCTTTTGTTTTGTTTTTAGATTCCAAGTATAAGTGAAAGTATATGGCATTTCTCTTTCTCTGTCTGACTTATTTCACATAACATAACACCTTCTAGGGTACATCCATGTTGTTGGAAATGCCAAGACATTATTATTTTTTAAGGCTGAATAATGTATATATATATATATATATATATATATATATATATATATATATATCTCCACATTTTATTTATCCATTCATTTATTCATGGACAATTGAGTTGCTTCCATATCTTGGCTATTTGGATATTGTAAATAATGATAAAATAAACATAGGGGTGCACATGTATATTTGAAATAGTGTTTTCATTTTCTTTGGGTAAATACTCATTACTGGGATTACTGAACTACATGGTATTTCCATTTTTAATTTTTTGAGAAACCTCAATACCATTTTCTACAGTGACTGTGCCAATTTACATTCCCACCAACAATGCATGAGGACTGTTGTTGTTTTTAAAATTATCTCTATAATCATTTTTTGTTGTTACTTAGTTATTACATGTCTTGGTGCGGACCTCCTTGGGTTCATTGTGTTAGGAATTCTCTGTGATTCTTGGCCCTGGATGTCTGTTTCCTTCCCCAGATTAGGGAAGTTTTCAGTTAATTTTTCTTCAAATAAATTTTCTGCCCCCATTGTCTTCTTCTTCTGGGACTACTATAATGTGAATGTTATAATGCATGGTGATGTCACTGAGATAACAATCTATTCTCATTTTTTATTTTTATTATTTATTCATTTAACTTTTTTTTCTATTCATCTTCATTTCTTTCCATTAATCTCTTTCACATCACTGATCCATTCTTCTGCATTCTCTAATTTCCTGTCGATTCCCTCTAATGAATTTTTCAGCTCTGCCTGATCCTATTTTATATTTTCTGTTTCTCTCAGAAAGCACGAGTGAAGGAGAATGGCAGAGGGAGAGTGTGGGGAATAAATTTAGGAATTTCCTAAGCTTGCACTAATGGGTTAACAAAGTTTAGGACTAAAATATCCAGGATAAGTAAACAGGGCGAAAGCACCCTCAGCATAGTACAAAAGTAATCATCCTAACAGCCGGTAAAAATTCTGTTCTTCCTGTGTTTAACTACCTGGGAAAATACTCAAACTAAGTGAAAAATATTGATTATAAAACTCTCTATAAAAATATTTAGAAAAGTGAGTGCCTGGGTGATTCAGTCAGTTAGATGATGGACTCTCGATTTCAGTTCAGATCCTGATCTCATGGTTTGTGTTCAAGCTCCACTTCTGGCTCTGAACCATAATGGTGGGGAGCCTTCTTGGGATTATCTACCTCCCCATTTTCTTGGCACCATGATTTTGTTTTGTATTGACCCAAACCCCTCACACTGCATATCTTTGAAAACCCCTTTCCCTCACACACATGAGTTAAAGATCACTGTTTCACTGTCTATTTCTGCATGTCCATCACATTTGTAAGCCTTCTGATCCTAATAAAAACAGAGCAAGGATCCTCACTCAGGGCTCTTGTCTCCTCCAGGACATCATCCCCTCTTGCATTTAATTCTGTGTCTGCTCTCTTGCTGGACAAGAGAGAACTCCAGACTCAAAGTCTGTGACAGGAGAGGGAGAGAATCTTAAGCACGCTGAGCATGGAGCCAGACACAGAGCTTGATCCCACAACCCTGGGATCATGACCTAAGCCAAAATCAAGAGTTGACCATGCTCAACTGACTGAGCCACCCAGGTGGCACTTTATTTTTCATCTCTTTGTCAAAGTTCTCACTGAGATCCTCCACTCTTTTCTCAAGTCCTGTGAGGATATTTATGACCATTGTTTTGAACTCTTCATTAGGCATATTGCTTTTCTCTGTTTTATTTAGCTCTTTTACTCTGATATTGTCTTGTTCTTTCATTAGGGTCACCTCTTACTCTGTGTCTTTTTCTATGTATTATATAGGTCAGCTACATCTCTTGGTCTTGAAAGTAGTACCCCTGTGTAGAAGAGATCCTGTGGTGCCCTCTAATGCAATGCCCCCTGGTCACTTTAAGGGTGACCCCTGTGTGATAGTGTGTACCCTGCTGTTGTGGCTGAGCCCTGACTACCTTCAATCCAGCTGGCTGTAACGATCCACTTTGCCTGCTGTGGCACACTGGGCACAGTTTTTTCTCCATGCTATTGAGAGGTCAACTTGCCACCTTGAGTTCATTGGTATGTGGGGTTGACAGACAGCCTAGCTGTCTGCAATTAGCCTTAGTGCTACAGGTACAGGCACAATAAAGAACAAATCTTGGTGCCTGCACCAAGAGAACTGCAGGTAAGAGAACTGACTGCAATAACAATGTGTCCACTGATGTGTGAAATTATCTCCCTCACTTCCCATTGTTACTGACAAAGCCTTCCTGATGGATGTGGCAGGGGAATGATCCACTTTAAAGGGAAGCTGTCTAGGCAGGTAGGGTCAAAGGTGCAGGTCTGCAGGGGAAGACCAGGGTGGGCACACAGTGTTAGCAAGGTAGTTGAAGAGCATTAGCACTGGCTCCAACCAGCAACCAGATATCTATGCTGGGGAAGGCCAAGAACAGTGGTGCCCACCAGCACTTTTGTTCCCAGAGAAATAACCTGCAGATCCTGCCCCTCAGTCACACATTCTACGATTAGTCAGTAAATCTCCTTCATGTATACCCCTAATGCTTTTCAAATGACTACTTCTGTGCTGTGACTGGAAGCAGTTATTTAGTGTGCTGGCCCTTTAAGGGTGGGGATTCAGCTGCCTATTGCCCTCCAGCTCCCCAGCTCAGCCCATAGTTTAGCCCAGCTGGATATCAAAGCTATATATTATGGGGATATATCTTCCAGTGTGGGTCCTCTGTAATAGGGGTGCCCAGTGTGAGGTCTAATCCTCACTTCTCTGTGCTTATCTTGTCCCTCCTATTTGTGCTTATTGTACTAAGGATTTGGTTCTGTGGGAAAGTAATCTTGGAAATAGAATGTTATCTCGTGTAATTAAAACTGGAAAAAATTGAATAACTTTATTTTTTTTCTAATTAGCCTTAGAATAAATAGTACCCTGATGCAAATGTAGAATATGAGTCTCTTTCTCTCTACTAAAACAACAGTTTTATTGGATTATTATTCTGCTATTAATAAAGAATTATAAAGTATATTTTAAACTTTTAAGTAATTTGGGAAAAATAATTTTGTATCTAGAGATAATATCCTGTGCTTTATCTTGTCTTTATTAGGTCTTTGGTTATTTTTTTAAAAAACGGAGCCTTCTCAATAGTAAAAAAAGCTAGATTTTTTTTACAACCATGTAACTTATGTTTTTGCCTTTGAAATATTCTAATTGTCACTTGTTTAAATGCATAACTAAGTCTTGATTCACAATGATTATGTTTAACCAAGCATTTAAATCTTTCGACATTTTGGTAACTTTTCAAAATCAAAATTTTTATGTCTTTTTTTTTTACATCATATTAAAATAGAGATTTTTAGAGGCTTCTTGAAATACTTAGAAGGATTAAGTAAATGAAGATGCTAAAGTAATTATATTTATATGGTATGATTAATAACATGGAAAACATATAAAAAAAAGTGATGATAAATGATCTTAGGTTAGATATGTGTGGATATATGCTATTAATATAGATATTGTAGAAATTGCATGAAGTTATTAGAAATTAGTAAATACACTTGTCTGAATATTATGTTAAAATGTTTTACACCACAGAAATAACAATTTTTCCTCATCAAGCGAACTATCATTAGACTTTAACCATGGCCATTTAAAGTCATTTGTCAATTACCAGTTAATGCTTGAATTTGATGTTTCACTGAAGCTGTGTACAGCTATAGGCATGAATGCTCCATGATGGCATTACTTGAATAATGCTGAGAATGTGCCTCCGGACTGAGTAAAAACTTCCAAAGTAATGAAGAAGCTGATGGATTCATGATACTACTACCATTCTTTAAATCTATGATGGTATTGGGGTAATAGCATTGTGTACAAACAAAATTCATATCATGGGTGTCTATTCCTATAGAATGGTATGATGTCCTTTTTTCTTGGTGAAAGTGGTACAATGTAATTAACCTACCACCTGGCATTTGTCTGAATACCCTGAAGAATGATTCCATCTCAGGGACTTAATGTTGTTTTCCCTTGCTGGCAGATTTGTCACTCAGCCTTGGTGAATTGAAACCCATTTTTGCTGAACCCATGCATAACCTCCATCCTTACAATCATGGCCTCTTTGTGAATGAGTGTGTTGGGCAATGAAAGGGGTAGCTGGAGAAAGAGGCTGATATACACTGAATGTCATCCTGTCCCCTTTATTACTGAAATCCTTCTCGGCAGATGTAACCCTTTGGTGAGGATTTATACGGGAAACAAAATCTTCATGTTATTTTTCCATTGAGAGAGGTCTGTCTATAGAAGTCATCACCGAGTTTCATTGTCACCCATTTTCCAAATATTTTCCTTTTAAGTCAATGACCATCATGCCAAAGAAGTAGCCATAACTTATGTAATGGACTATAATTGCACATTTGCCATTTCTCCTTCTAAGAAAATCAAACAAGCAGGTACATTGCCCAAAGTTTTGTTCACTAGGAGGATTTCCCTTCACCACTATCTCTCAGAGAAGTCACAAAAGAGATGTAGTCCTGCAACTGTGCACTGTTGGGTAGTGCCTGGATAAGGAACTATAAAGAACCATTTACAAAGTAGGCCTGCATTTTTACCTCACCTATGAAGTATTCGTAAGGAACTGCCAACAGAGCTATCGGTGTACATTAGTTTTCAAAAGAGAAGACAGTGTAACAGGAGTAAGAATTACAGGCATTTGTCACTTCTTCATGAAATTTACTTGTGCTTTAAGGCCTACACAGACCCAGTCTACATATTCCACTTTTATTTAATGATGGAAGGTTACTGAGTATGCCCAACTTTAACACTTGGTAGGCAAAATAACGCTCAGTTTATAATGGGCATCTCTGATCACATGAAAACTTGGTGGCTCATGGCCATGCATTCAGTCACAACTAAGGACCAGTAGCCAGTCAAGAGTTGTTCTCAAATGGAGAGTAGGTATCTGCAGATGATAGCTGAACCTTGTACCCAAATCTCAAACACCTATGATGCTATTCACCTTTAGAGGATACCAACAACTCGAAATAGCATCCCTATCTTCCAGTGAAATTTCAAGAACTTTTTGGACTTCTGAAATATACAGCCCAAGTTGCTGAGAAGTTTGCACAGCAGACTAAACCTGTTGAAGAATTTTCTTTTGTTGAAAGCCCCACTCAATATTAGGAGTTTTTCATATCATTTGATAAACAGGCAAGTAACACACCCAAATGTGGAATATTTTGCTTCTAAATCCAGAGAAAGCCAACAGAAAATGTGTCTCTTTCTTGGTGATAGGAGGAGATGGATGCAACAATTTATCTTTCACTTTTATAGGAATATCTGGACATGCCCCATCCCCAAAACATTAGGCCCTGAATATTTCACTAAGTGAAAAATCCCTGATTTGTAATTGAATTTATTCCCTGATCCCTACTGCACAAATATCCTTCCAATAATTCTAAAGAAGATGCTATTTCTGCTTAATATATTCTATCAGCATAATGACATTAATGTAATTGACAAGTGTGATATCTCCTGGAAGAAAGAAGAAAAAGTTATTCAAGGTCCCTGCAAACTAAATTGTCACACTGGGCAGCAGAGTTAATATACTCTTGAGGTAGTATTTTGAAGATTTGTTACCGGCCTTACCATTTGAATGAAACTGGTTTTCATGGGCATTATTGACAGTATGGATAAAACGTTTCTTCCCAGATCAACAAATAGCTGCATTTCTGGTACCAGAGGATGTGTGAATTTGCCAGCAAAGCCACAGTACTCACAGTTGGAGTCATCATGAGATTAAGCCTGAGATAAGCCTATCATTTTCCAGTTGTATCTGTTTTTTGCACAAGCCAAATAAAGTCTTAAATAGGGATGTGGTGAGAATCAGCATGTTTTGAATTCTTAATGGTGGCACAAATCTCTGCAATAGATGCAGTTACGCAGTAAATTTTTTTGATTTAACATTTTCCTAGGTGTATGCCATTATAGTGGCTTCTATTTAGCCTTTCCTGCCATGATAGCCCTCATTCTAGAAAATCAATATAGGGGTTATTTCAGCTGCTATGTCTATTCTAATTATGCATTCTAGAACCAGGGAAAAAACCATGGGATGAGTCTAAAAATACGCTGAACCTACTGTGAGATGGACCTAAGCTAACATTCCATAAATAACCTGACTTCCAGAAGTCCCTCTTCAAACTATCAGTGCTCTATTTACCACTGGAATTTGAGTCATCAGCATCCTTTAATCTAATAAGATTACAGAGGTTATTCCACAGATCCCAGAAGGAATAGATTAAATTAAAATTCTGCTCAACTAGAACAACCTTCAATACCATAATTCATAAGTCATAGAACACAAGAAAAAGAGAATCAATAGGATAAACATTTATATTTAGATAGATAGATGATAGATAGATATAGATAGATGAGAGATGAGAGATGATAAATAGGTAGATAGAGATAGAGATAAGAGGAGATTTATTATAGATATTGGCTCAGGCATTAATGGAGACCAAGAAGTCTCACAAACTGCCATCTGCAAACTGTAGTATCAGGAAAGCCAATGGAGTAATTTGGTTGAAGTATGAAAGGATTCCATGGTGAGGCTCCTAGTCCCAAACAAAGACCTATGAACCTGGGACCCAGGAGGAAAATCCAAGAATTCGAAAGCCCAAGAACCAGAAGTTCTGATGTTCAAGGGCAAAGAAAGATAGATTTTCCAGTTTAAAAAAAATTTTTAAAAAGTAAATTCAACATTTCTTTCCCCTTTTGTTCTATTCATACCAAGGGATTAGATAGTACCGGCACACTTTGGTAGAACAAATCACTTTACTCAGTCTGGTGAATCCAAAGTTAATCCCTTCCAGAAACACCATGACAGGCACACCAGAAATGTTTTACAAATACTCTGAGTCACACTTAGCCAAATCAAGATGACACGTGAAATTGGCCATCACAAATTCACTCATACCAATTTGATGTCTATTATATATTGCCTTAAACTATACTTAATCTCCAAACAAAGATAATAATGAGGCCATAATTCTACTGTGGTGATATAACCATTCTGATTCTGTTCTGATTACAACAAAAAACACACTAACCCCTTCCCCAGATGAGGAACTAAAGTGCTTGAATAACGTTTACACTTCTATAGATCTTGTGTGTGTAGTAAGACTAATAATACTTAAATATATGATGTAAATTCAATACATTGCATGGTGAATGATGAGGGAATAACAGAGGATAAAAGGAAAGGATATACACACATATATACATGCATATATACATATAGCATATTCATAACTATATATATATAATTATATGTATACGTATATAATATACATGTATTATATGTATATAATGACTGTATATTCATAATTATATATATAATTATATGTGTATGTATAATTATGAATATATACACATCATGAATATATATATATGTATATGCAAGCATATTCATAACAAAATTAGGAAGAAATACTCATCAAAGTTACAGTTATTGTTTTGTAGCTGGTTGTGAGTTTCAAAACTAATAGGCAACCAACGGAATGGGAAAAGATCATCGCAAATGACATATCGGATAAAGGACTAATATCTAAAATTTATAAAGAACTTACCAAACTCCAAACCCGAAAAACAAACAACCCAGTGAAGAAATGGGCGGAAGATATGAATAGACACTTCTCCAAAGGGGACATTCAGATGGCCAACAGACACATGAAACGATGCTCAATGTCACTCATCATCAGGGAAATACAAATCAAAACTACACTGAGATACCACCTCACACCAGTCAGAGTGGCTAAAATGAACAAATCAGGAAACTATAGATGCTGGTGAGGATGTGGAGAAGTAGGCACCCTCCTACACTGTTGGTGGGAATGCAAACTGGTGCAGCCACTCTGGAAAACGGTGTGGAGGTTCCTCAAAAAAATGAAAATAGAGCTACCCTATGACCCAGCAATAGCCCTGCTAGGAATCTACCCAAGAGACACAGGAATGCTGATGCATAGGAGCACGTGTACCCCAATGTTCATAGCAGCACTTTTCGACAATAGCCAAATCATGGAAAGAGACCAAGTGCCCATCAACTGACGAATGGATAAAGAAGTTATGGTACTTATATACAATGGACTACTACGTGGCAATGAGAAAAAATGAAATCTGGCCATGTGTAGCAACATGGATGGAACTGGAGGGTATTATGTTAAGTGAAATAAGTCAGTCAGAAAAAGACAGATACCATATGTTTCCACGAATAGGTGGACTTTGTGAAACTAAGCAAAAACCAGGGGGAGGGGAAGAGGGGAAAGAAAAAAAAGACACAGAGAGGGAGGGAGATAAAACATAAGAGACTCTCAAAGACTAAGAAAAAACTGAGGGTAAGGGGGATGAGGGAGGGGGGAGAGGGGGTGATGGGCATTAAAAAGGGCACATGTTGGGATGAACACTGGGTGTTATATGTAAACCAATTTGAAAATAAACTATTATAACAAAAAAAAATAAACAAATGGAGAAGTGTGAAAAAAAAAAAAAACTGGATTCCAAGTAGACTTTTGTTCTCTTATTAGCCTTCAATCATCACTTTTAGAGGTCTCTTACTCCATTTAGAAACCTTGGTGAATGGCAAGGGGTTTAAAATTCATGTGACTCTAGGGACCTTTTGGGGATGAAGTGGGAAGGGAAAAGTCTGGCAGGGTGAATAGAGGAAGGGAAGAGTTAGGGGTTTGAAAGAGGACATATCAAAGGATTCAAGGGAACTGGAGAAACTATCCAAAGCAACAAATAGAGGAAAAGGGAGCAGAGTTAATGTGAAGGGAGAGGTTTTAAAGAAGCCATTTAAGATAATTTGCTTCCCATGAGGGTTTTTAAGTTCCAAATAATTCTTAGTAAAATCATGGCAACTAAAAAAATACTAGATGAAGTTGTCAGAGCATGTAGCCAGTAGAGACTATGTCCATTAAGAACCTTCAGTGACCTTAATTCGTAGTAACAGTATACTTACAAACAGAGAAAGTTGGCACTTAACCTAGTCTCTGTTTGTCTGGGACTATAACCCAGCTTGTAGAGTATATTCAAAATCTTAAGAATCAAAACATGCTGTTACCAGCTTCACAGGATATTTATCTAAAGCAATGATTTAGGAGTGAAATGTACCAATGGAACCCTGACCAATCATTCAGAAATAAGGACAAAGCAGTCAAAGTTACATATTTAGGGTGTTGGGTGAGGGGGACAGACAATCAGTGATGAATCTCATTTCACATGAGTCGTGGTTCCTTAACTGTCACAGAAAAAATATAAGTGGATAGTGGTTAAATTGGTAAAAACTGATTTTATTCCGGCCAGTTTCAATATGGACAAAGAGACTTTTAGTATAGAACCAGACCCAATTCAGAATATATTATGGATAGTGGGAATTTATAGACCAAAGAGTCTGGTGAGTCCAGTGGATGCTAAATTACTAAGAGGAAATTTAAAAAAAGAAGGATAATAGTTAACCTATCCTAACAGGATGTTTTACTGAATACACGTTAGACTGGTTATAGGTCACTTAGTAGATTATGAAGATGACAAACCTAATTAGATATGAAGGGTTATTAAACATGACAAATGAGCCATTCTTGCTAAATTGACTTAGCAGTGTTCATGCTAAGGATTTTACAAGGAAGTACATGGGCTGTCTTGGAGAAAGAGAAGTCTGATTAAAGTTAGGTAAAGCAAAGAATCTTTGTCACTTTTATAGGGGAATGGAGGTAAGAGAGTACATCTAGAATACGAAAGATTCCTTAGGTATCTCTTAGAATTAAAATACCTTGAGATTGGAGCGCCTAGGTGGCTCAGTCGGTTAAGCGGCCAACTTCAGCTCAGATCATGATCTCACGGTCTGTGAGTTCGAGCCCCTCATCGGGCTCTGTGCTCACGGCTCGGGGCCTGGAGCCTGCTTCGGACTCTGTGTCTCCCCCTTTCTCTGTCCTCACCCCGCCCTCTTGAGTACTCTCTCTGTCTCAAAAATAAGTAAACATTAAAAAAAATTAAAAAATAAATAAAAACCTTGAGATTAAGATGAATGGAAGCTACAACACCCTGATCTAAGCAATCCTAGTAATGGCCCAGACGCATAAGGAATTAAGGTTTGAAGAGAGTTTAGATGGCAGAGTAGGAGGAGGACCCTATGCTTCCCTCATCTCTTGAGCACAGTTAGATAAATATCAAACCATTCTGAACACCCAAGAAATCGATCTGAGACCTGACAGAACAAACAGTAAAACTAGAGGGAGAGAAGAGGTCACATCGTGGAAGGTAGGAGTTGTGGAGATGTGATTTGGGGGGATAAAAGGATCCCACGTGCTGTGGAAAAGAGGGAGCCCTGATCACAGGGAGGGAGATAGAGGGGGATGAGAGGAAATAGCAGCCCACAGGGGATTGCACATACACTTCTCCAAAGCCATTGACTGGGAAAATGAGAGGTGCTGATTAATGTGAGTTTTACAAACAGCAGAGCTCAAATAATGAGAGTTTTAGAAGTCTGCACTATGGTGGGTGTTAAGCCTGGGGTGGGGAGTGGGTGGGGACTGCAGTGCTTCTATGGAGAAGGAGGGGCAGAGGCCTAGAAGTAGACAGCCGAAATCTGATAATCCCCCAGGACAGAAAGAGAAAGAGGGAGGGGGGGAGGGAGAGACAGAGAGAGAGAGAAACATTTCCTCCTTATTAGAGCTCATCTGGGTGAAGTGGCATTGCCTCTCTGGGGACAAAAGAGATGGCAGATACTTTTGCACACCCTTAAGGGGCAGAGACACCTGCTGTGAGTGGCTAACCTGGATCCAGGCAAAATTTTTGCTACACTTTAATCAACTCCAAGCTACTGTGCATTGTGTGACTTCCCTTCTCGGAAAAAACTTGTACCAGTGTCATCATGGTGAGATCCTCCCCAGAGAACTGGCATGGGTCTGCACTAGACTGGGTCTATAAAGTTTGGAGTTTTCAAATTCAGCCAGCATGCCTAAGATAAAATACAGGTGAATTGAACACAGGTAGGCAAGTGGATAGCCCAGACACAGGGTAAAGCCAGGGATCTCAGAGACGCATGGGACACACGAAGGGAGATTGTTTGCTCTTTTGTGAGGCATTCCCAGACAGTAGCAGGTGGGAACTCCCCTCTCCAGAGATGAGGGAGACAGTTGGCACCATTTTTCTCCCCCACCCAATAGCACAAACTGACTTTAGTGAGAAACAGTGGAGGCCAGAGCCACTTACACCAAGCCCTGCCCCTCTATGCTCTGCAGGTGTGCCTCAGAGTCATACCAGGGGTTCTCTGTCCTAAGAGACCAGCATAAATCCCTATATGCACCAAGTCTACTCACCATAAGTGCTGCAAAGCTTCAGCACAAGTGGAAATAGGATCAGGCCTCTTTTAACACACCATAGCACAACACATTAAAACTTGCCACACTCTGGACAAGGTCCAAAGTCTTCCCACTTCAGGCAAAGGGAAA
This sequence comes from Paguma larvata, assembly GCA_030068075.1. NCBI lineage: Eukaryota > Metazoa > Chordata > Mammalia > Carnivora > Viverridae > Paguma > Paguma larvata. The sequence goes on along the minus strand of CM057827.1, from coordinate 119,123,056 downwards.
TTCTGCAGAGGACTGACCTCAGGGAAAGAGCAGTCAAGATACAGTATACACAGCATACACCAGAAACATATCTTGAAGTGCCAGGCTCTGAACAGTTTATGAGGTCATTGCTCTCAGGAGCAGAAAAAATAAAAGGCTTTTCTAACACAGAGAAGAAGAGATATAGACAAAATGCCAAGATGGAGGAATTCACCCCAAAAGAAGAATAAGAAAAAGTCACAGCCAGGGATCTAATTGAAACAGATATAAGTAATATGTCTGATCCATAATTTAAAATAACAATCGGTAATACTAACTGGTATCAAGAAAATGATAGAAGGCACCGGGGAGTCCCTTGGCACAGAGATAAAAGACCTAAAAGCTAGTCAGGCTGAAATAAAAAAATGCTATAACCAACATATGAAACCAAGTAGAAGTAATGACCACAAAGATGGAAGAAACAGAGGAACAAATAAGTAATATGGAAGTTAAAAGTATGGAAACTAATGAAGTTGAAAAGAAGAGGGAAAGAAAAATATTGAGTCATGAATATAGATTTAGGGAACTCAGTGACTCCATAAAGCATACTAACATTTTTATCATAGAAGTCACAGAAGAAGAGTGGGAAAAGGGAACAGATTTGTTTGAGGAAATTATAGCTTAAAACTCCCTTAATCTGTGGAAGGAAATCGACATCCAAATCCAGGAAGCACAGAAAATCCCCATCAAAATTAGCAAAAGTAGGTCAATACAAATACGTATTGCAGTAAAATATGCAAAATATAGTGATAAGAAAATGTTCTAAAAACAGCAAAAGAAAAAAGACCTAAGTTACATGGGAAGACACAAAGTGTTAGCAGCAGATCTCTCTACAGAAACATGGCAGGCCAGAAGAGAGTGGCAGGAAATATTCAACATGCTGAATAGGAAAAATACGCAGCCAAGAATCCTTTATCCAGCAAAGCTGTCATTCAGAATAGAAGGAGGGATAAAGACTTACCCAGAAAAACAAAAACTAAAGTAGTTTTTACACTAAACCACCCCTGCAAGAAATATCAGAGGGGACTCCTTCAGGGGCACCTGGGTGGTTCAGTTGGGAGTCTGGCTTCAGCTCAGGTCATGATCTCATGGTCCATGGATTCAAATCCGGCGTCAGGCTCTCTGCTCTAGGATCAGAGCCTAGATCCTGCTTTGGATTCTGTATCTACCTCTCTCTCTGACCCTGCCCCATTCATGCTCTGTCTCTCTCTCTCAATAATAAATAAACATTATTATTTTTTTTAATAAAGAGGACTCCTTCAGTGGGAAAGAAAACACAAATGCAACAAAGACTAGAAAATAACAGAGAAAATCTCCAGTAACAATGACTCATCAAGTAATACAATGGCACTAAATTCATATCTATCAATAATCACTCTGGTTTTATTCTTCAGTATTATTTTGGCTATTCGAGGTCTTTTGTGGTTCCATACAAATTTTAGGATTGTTTGCTCTAGCTTTGAGAAGAATGCTGGTGCAATTTTGATTGGGATTGCATTGAATGTGTAGATTGCTTTGGGTAGTATTGCCATTTTGACGATATTTATTCTTCCAATCCATGAGCATGGGATGTTTTTCCATTTCCTTGTGTCTTCCTCAATTTCCTTCATAAGTTTTTTATAGTTTTCAGTGTAGAGGTCTTTCACATCTTTGGTTAGGTTTATTCCTAAGTATTTTATGGTTTCTGGTGCAATTGTGAAAGGGATTAGCTTCTTTATTTCTCTTTCTGCTGCTTCATTGTTGGTGTATAGAAATGCCACCGATTTCTGTACATTGATTTTGTATCCTGCAACTTTGCTGAAATCATGAATCAGTTCTAGTAGGCTTTTGGTGGATTCTGTCGGGTTTTCCATGTAAAGTATCATGTCATCTGCAAAAAGTGAAAGTTTGACTTCCTCCTTGCCAATCTTGATGCCTTTTATTTTGTTTTGTTGTCTGATTGCTGATGCTAAGACTTCCAGCACTATGTTAAATAGCAGTGGCGAGAGTGGACACGCATAGACCAATGGAATAGAATAGAAAACTCAGAAATGGACCCGCAAGTATATGGCCAACTAATCTTTGACAAAGCAGGAAAATGTATCCAATGGAAAAAAGACAGCCTTTTTAACAAATGGTGCTGGGAGAATTGGACAGCAACATGCAAAAGAATGAAACTAGACCACTTTCTTACACCACTCACAAAAATAAATTCTAAATGGATAAAAGATCTGAATGTGAGGCAGGAAACCGTCAAAATCCTAGAGGAGAAAACAGGAAAAAGCCTCTTTGACCTAAGACGCACCAATTTCTTACTCGACACGTCTCCAAAGGCAAGAGAATTAAAAGCAAAGATGAACTATTGGGACCTCATCAAGATAAAAAGCTTCTGCACGGCAAAAGAAACAACCAACAAAACGAATAGGCAACCAACGGAATGGGAAAAGATCATCGCAAATGACATATCGGATAAAGGACTAATATCTAAAATTTATAAAGAACTTACCAAACTCCAAACCCGAAAAACAAACAACCCAGTGAAGAAATGGGCGGAAGATATGAATAGACACTTCTCCAAAGGGGACATTCAGATGGCCAACAGACACATGAAACGATGCTCAATGTCACTCAGCATCAGGGAAATACAAATCAAAACTACACTGAGATACCACCTCACACCAGTCAGAGTGGCTAAAATGAACAAATCAGGAAACTATAGATGCTGGCGAGGATGTGGAGAAGTAGGCACCCTCCTACACTGTTGGTGGGAATGCAAACTGGTGCAGCCACTCTGGAAAACGGTGTGGAGGTTCCTCAAAAAAATGAAAATAGAGCTACCCTATGACCCAGCAATAGCCCTGCTAGGAATCTACCCAAGAGACACAGGAATGCTGATGCATAGGAGCACGTGTACCCCAATGTTCATAGCAGCACTTTCGACAATAGCCAAATCATGGAAAGAGACCAAGTGCCCATCAACTGACGAGTGGATAAAGAAGTTATGGTACTTATATACAATGGACTACTACGTGGCAATGAGAAAAAATGAAATCTGGCCATGTGTAGCAAGATGGATGGAACTGGAGGGTATTATGTTAAGTGAAATAAGTCAGTCAGAGAAAGACAGATACCATATGTTTCCACGAATAGGTGGACTTTGTGAAACTAAGCAAAAACCAGGGGGAGGGGAAGAGGGGAAAGGAAAAAAAGACACAGAGAGGGAGGGAGATAAAACATAGGAGACTCTCAGAGACTAAGAAAAAACTGAGGGTAAGGGGGATGAGGGAGGGGGGAGAGGGGGTGATGGGCATTAAAAAGGGCACATGTGGGGATGAACACTGGGTGTTATATGTAAACCAATTTGAAAATAAACTATTATAACAAAAAAAAAAAAGAAAAAAAAAAAAAAAAAGAAAAATAACTGAATCTCAGGAAGGAAAAAAAAAAAAAATCACTCTGAATTAAAATGGACTAATTTCTCCAATTAAAGACATATCACATCAAATTTTTTTAATGTCCATATATATGCTGCATACAAGAGACTAGTTTTAGACCTAAAGACACCTACAGATTGAAAGTGAGGGGATCAAGAACAACTTATCATGTTAACGGATATCAAAAAAAAAAAAAAAAAAAAAAGCCAGAGTAGCCACACTTATATCAGACAAAATATATTTTAAAACAAATTCTGTAACTGTTGGGAGCCATTTTGGGCTCACAGGTTGAGACCCTTCCCTGTGTGGGCTCACAGGTTGAGACACCTCCCTGTGTGGAAAAGGTGGTTGAAGCAAAGCTCCCACCGGCAAAGATGGCGCCTACTCTTACCTCCTTCTAAATAATTTTTCAGGCTTGGATTTCTTGAACTACTTTCGTTGGCCCCAAGGAATGTAATGCTCTATTGTTTTATAGCATTTAGATAAAAGGGAAGGACCTGGAGCACGGTACTTTGATGGATTACATCTGAATGAGAGTAGCCTGGCCAGAAGTAATCTTAAAGTTGAATCTTGGGGATGGGTTGCACAAATTGATAGCAGTTATGAGCTGGCTGGATATTGGTGTGATTTGTGTAAGCCTTAGGCTCCTATTATGTAAATTCACTCATTCACAAGCAAAGGACAAGCATTGGGAATTCTGTCCTTGCTGGATGGGTTGCACCTCCTCCATTGTAGTTGGAAGAATAGGCAGAATGACTCTTGGCCTGTATATTATAGGTAATCACCATAGGCAGTCCTAGGTAACACCCTGTTCTCTCCCCCGTCCTTAAATTTATATGCTAATTAACTTGAAAACAACTTGCAAGATTGAGGAAATCGCAGCTTTGATGATAAAAACACATTATTGTTCAAACTATGCTTACTGATGAGATTTCACTCATTGCTGTAATGTCACTCACTATTTTTAAATAAAGACACTGAGAACAGCAGGGCAGAGAGAGATGCCAGACTAGCCAGAGATGCCTGCTTGGTGATCAGACCACATCTCGTACTTCTCTCGTTCCTTTTGCCTAATCGTCCATCCTTCGGTGACCCCTGGACTCAGCTGGAGCTGGACTCCGGCATGTAACAAGAGATGAAGAAGGGCACTATATAACAATAAAGAGATCTATCCAAAAAGAAGATGTAACAACTGTAAATATTTACCCCCCCAACTTGAAAGCTCTCAAATATATAAGACAATTAATAACAAACATAAGGAAACTTATGGATAATAAAACAATAATAGTAGGGGAGTTCAACACCTCACTTACAACAATGAACATATCACTTAAGCAGAAAAGTAAAAAGAAAACAACAGCTTTGGATGACATACTGGACCACGTGGACTTAACAGATATATTCAGAACATTTAATCCTATAGCATCAAAATACACATTCTTTTCAAGTGCACATGGAACATTCTCCAGAATAGATAACATATTAGGTCACAAATGAAGACTTAACAAATACAAAAATATTGAGATCATACCACGCATGTTTTCTGACCATAGTGCTATGAAACTTGAAATCAACCACAAGAAAAAATTTGGAAAGCCCGCAAATATATGGAGGTTAAAGATCATCCTGCTAAAGAATGAATGGGTTAGTCAGGAAATTTATAAATAAATAAATAAATAAATAAATAAATAATAAATAGATAGATAGATAGATAGATAAATAAGAAAATGAAAACACAATGGTACATAACCTTTGGGATGCAGCAAAGCCTGTCCTAAGAGGGAAGTATATTGAGCAATATAGGCAAGAAAAATCAAGAAGTAAGAAAAATCTCAAATACATAACCTAACCTTAACACCTAATTCAGAGAAAGAACAAATTAAGCCCAAATTTAGCAAAATAAAGCATATAATAAAAATCTCCCAACAAACAAAAATCCAGAGCCAGGTATCTTTCCAGGGCATATTTACCAAACATTTAAATAAGAGTTAATATCTATATTCAAACCGTTCAAAAACATAAAAAAGGAAGGAAAACTTCCAAACTCATTCTATGAGGACAGCATTATCTTGATTCAAAAAGCAAAGACGCCATTAAAAAAGGGAATTATAGGCAAATATCCCTGTGAACATGGATGCAAAAATTCTCAACAAAGTACTAGTAAATCAAATCCAATAATGTATTAAAAGAATCATTCACCACAATCAAGTGGGATTTATTCCTGGGCTGCAAGTGTGGTTCAATATTCACAAATCAATCAATGTAATACACCATGTTAATAAATGAAATTATAAGAACCTTATGATCCTCTAAAATATGTAAAAAAAAAAAAAAAGCATTTGACAAAGTATAACATCCACTCAAAGTATATCCACCCCTTAACAAAGTAAGGATAGAAGAACCATATCTCAACATCATAAAGGCCATATATAAAAGGCCCAAAGCTAACATAATCCTCAATGGGGAAAAACTGAGAGCTTTCTCCCCGAGGTCAGGGGTACAAGGATGTCCACTCTCAACACTGTTGTGCGACAGAGAACTGGAAGTACTGATATCAGACGATAAAAAGAAATAAAGGACTTCCAAACTGGAAGGAGGAAGTAAAACTATCACTATTATCAGACAATAGAATATTCTTTGTAGAAAACCCAAAAGACTCCATCAAAAATTGCTAGAACTAACACATGAATTGAGTTAAGTTGCAGGATACAAAGTCAATGTACAGAAATCTGTTGTATTTCTATACGCTAATAATAAAGCAGCAGAAAGTGAAATCAAGGAATCTATCCCATTTACAAATGTGCCAAAACCATATAGTTCCTAGGAATAAACTTTACCAAAGAGATAAAACTATAATATACTATAGAACACATATAAAAGAAATTGAAGAGGACACAAAGAAATGGAAAGACATTGCATGCTCATGGATTGGAAGAAAAAATATTGTTAAAATGTCTATACTACACAAAACAATCTGCACTTCAGTACAATCCCTATTAAAGTAACATCAGAATTTTTCAGAGATAGAAAAAAAATAATCCTAAAATTGGTATGGAATCAGAAAAGACCCTAAAAAGCCAAAACGACCTTAAAAAAATAAATAAAGTTGGAGGCATCACAATTCTGGACTTCAAGCTACATTACAAAGCTATAGTCATCAAGACAGTATGGCCCTGGCACAAAAACAGACACATAGCTCAATGGAACAGAATAGAATCCCCAGAAATGGACCCACAACTATACGATCGACTAATCTTAGATAACAAAGCAGGAAAGAATATCTAATGGAAAAAAGACAATCTCTTCAATAAATGGTATTGAAAACTGGAGAGCAATATGCAGAAAAATGAAACTGAACTACTTCCTTGTACCATACATAAAAATAAATTCAAAATGTATGAACGATCTAAATGTGAGACAAGGACACATCAAAATCCTAGAGGAGAGCACAAGCAGCAACCTCTTTGACCTTGGCCATAGCAACTTTTTTACCAGATATGTTGCTGAAGGCAAGGGAAACAAAAGCAAAAATGAACTACTGGGATGGCATCAAGATAAAAAACTTCTCGGGGCGCCTGGGTGGCTCAGTCGGTTAAGTGGCCGACTTCAGCTCAGGTCATGATCTTACAGTCTGTGAGTTCGAGCCCCGCGTCGGGCTCTGTGCTGACGGCTCATTAGAGCCTCGAGCCTGCTTTGGATTCTGTGTCTCCCTCTCTCTCTGCCCTTCCCCTGCTCATACTCTGTCTCTATGTCTCTCAAAAATAAATAAACATTAAAAAAAAAAAACAAAAAAAACTTCTCCACAGGAATGAAAACAATCAACAAAACTAAAAGGAAGCCTATATATTTGCAAATGACATGTCTCTTAAAGGATTAGTATCCAAAATCTATAAAGAACTTATAAAATTCAACACCTAAAAACAAAATAATCCAGTGAAGAAATGGGCAGAAGACATGAATGAACGCTTTTCCAAAGAATACATCCAGATGGCTGACAGACACATGAAATGATGCTCAACATCATGGATTATCCGGGAAATACAAATTAAGACCATGATATCACCTCATACTTGTCAGAATAGCTAAAGTCAATGACACAAGAAACAACAGGTATTAGTGAAGATGTGAAGAAAGGGAAACCCTTTTGCACTGCTGATGGGAATGCAAACTTATGCAGCCATTCTGGAGAACAGAATTGAGATTCCTCAAAAGTTATAAATAGAACTACCCTACTATCCAGCAATTGCACTACTAGGTATTTACCAAAGGATAAAAAATACTGATTTAAAGGGTCAACCCCCAATGTATATAGCAGCATTATCTAAAATAGCCAAATTATGAAATTTCAAATTTCCATCAACTGAGGAATGGATAAAGAAGCAGTGATATAGATAGATGATAGATAGAGATCATAGATGATAGATAGATAGATAGATAGATAGATAGATAGATAGATAGATAGATAGAAAGAATATTATTCGGCCATCAAAAATAATAAAATCTTGTCATTTGCACTGATGTAGATGGAGCTATAGTGTATTATGCTAAGCAAAATAAGTCAGTCAGAGAAAGACAAATTCTATATGATTTCATTCATATTTTAAATTTAAGACACAAAACAGATGAACACAGGGGAAAGAAAAAAAGAGAGCGAATAAAACAGATTTTTAACTATGGAGAACAAACAGGGTTTCTGGAGGGGAGGTGGGTACAGGGATGGGCTAAATGGGCAATGGGTATTAAGGAGGGTACTGACTATTATATGTAAGCGATGAGTCGCTAAATTCTACTACTGAAACTATTAGAGCATATGTTAACTAACTAGAATTTAAATAAATAAAACTTGAAATATTTTTTAAAGAAATTAAGGCTTGAGTCACTCCATCAGTAAAGAGCCATGACTATTTAAAGTATTTGCTGATGCAAAGGGGAATCAGAATTGGTAATAGCAGAGGATAGTTATAAATCCAACTTTGAATAATTAGGCAAAGTTTCATGAGATTAAACTTGGTAAAATAAATTAGTCTGATTTTGAATCCCCAATTGAAAAACAAAAAGGTGGTGACTGTCAAGAGAAAAGCTATTTCAGTGAAACTCTAATATACCCTTATGAGTTCAATCTTCCACATTTTGTCGGTCTTTTATGAGTCCAAAATTATTCAATCGACACCCATATATGGTTGCTACCCTCCAAGTTAATGTTTCCAATTTTTTTCTCTTGTGACTTGCAGTTAACAATAACTAAAATTGACAATTTCCCAAGCTGTGAAATCTAAAGCTGTACAACCTGATATAAACTATATGGAAATTTTCACAATTGATCACAAATCAGTAATATTTATTCAGGTTGTTCTATGGGAAACCCAGAGAATTTACCAGAACACCTATGCCATCACTATAGACATTCAACTGCATAGCAATTATACCATGTATTTCTTCTCCCAACCTCACTTCACAATCTAATGATATTTTGAGGACAATATCTATAATTCTCCACTCCATATTCCTGGAATCAGAAAGAGTATTTTTAATTTTTATCCTAGTTTTATCTTTTATTTTTATAGAAACTTCCTCTCACTAAATGCTTGACACCTAGCAACTTACAGCATAACCTCTACAACTAATTTTCAACAAATTTCCTCTACATATTTTTCATATTTTTGATTGTATAAATTTTAAAAACCTAAGTAATTTTTTCTTGTATAACACAAGTCCTAATGAATCATATTTGTACCTTGCCTTTAGCAGCCTTATAGGACTTAAGCGAAGTCATAGGTGTTCAATTGTCTCAAAGGAGACCATTACCTTGTTCTCAGGTAATGCAGAAATGAATACACTCAGAGTGAGGTGGAAAAAAGACTTAACAATTGGGTGGTTATGCAGGCTACAACTAAGGTTCTGGAGACCTCTTCCATTGAGGGTGGGAAGATCAGTCCCATGTGAGAAAAAAAAAACTCATCTAAATTTAGGGGCTTGATGTCCCTGGCTTTCTCAGGGCCTTCACACAAGTCCCAGAAGGCAGGATCTTATTGTTTCCATTCAATGTCCTCACTTTAACAATAGACCCCTTATGATCCTGGAATTTCAACTTGCCTTGAAACTGCCAATTTTAATTTGACTTTCAACAATTTTAGTCATGCCACGATAAAGGCTCTCACTTAGGAGAACCTAGAATTTCTTAGAATATTTGTGCAATGTTTAGGTGATAATCTGTATCCCTGAGTTTATCATTTTTGTTCAACATTTTGTCAAGCAACATTAGAGAGAACAAGCCAACATCCTTATATTCCTTAGTTTTCAAAAAAATTTAGAAAGTATGATACATAATTACATAATTCCTGTTTCTTATAAATGGTTTATTAGGGTTATCCATTGTATGTATAATCTGTATGTCTATAAACCGTTTATACCCTGGACTATCCGTGTTTTGTTTTGTTTTGCTTTGGGGTTTTTTCAGTACTAAATATAAAGTCCATACCATCTTTAAATCTAATCAGATTAGATAGCCCATTTCATGGACCAAGGAAATAATTCTAAAAATTTATACTTAAAATTCTGTTGCTTTCTTGTTGTTGTTGTTTTAGAACTCTCCTTACCAAAATCTATACTACAAGTATTCTCTTAAAAAAAAAACAGATCGAATAGGCAATAGATGATGATAAATCAATCAATTGATAGATGATAAATAGATGATAGATAGAGATAGATAGATGATGATAGATAGATAGATAGATAGATAGATAGATAGATAGATAGATAGACAGACAGACAGATAGATAGGTGCCTCAGTTGGTTGAGTGTTTGACTCTTGAATTTGGCTCAGGTCATGATCCCAGGGCTGTGGAAGTAAGTCCCATACTGGAACCTGCCTGAGGTTCTCTTTCTCTCCCTCTGACTCTATCCCCTGCTTGTTCACATGCTCATGTCTCTCTTTCTCTCTCTCTCTCTCTCTCAAATTAAAAAAATCTTTAAATAAGATAGATAAATAGAAAGAGAGAGATAGAGATGATAGGTACATACATTTATAGATAGATACATAGATACATAGTTAAATGGATAGATAGGTAAATAGATGATAGATGATAGATGATAGATGGATGATGATAGATATATATATGATGATAGCTAGATAGATACATACATATGAAAGATAGATAGTAGATGATTATGATTATTGATATATATTATTGATAAATGATGATAGATGATGATGATGATGATAGGTATATATACAGATAGATAGAAAGATAGAAAGATAATGCATATACACAAACATACATACACACACATATAAGAAACATTTAATATATTAATTAGTTCAAGCATTATGGAGGTGGAGACTCCCAAAATCTGTCATCTGCAAGCTAGAAAACTAATAAATTCAGTATAATAATTCCCCCAGCTCTGAAGGCCTAAGAACAAAAGACTATTGGTGTAAGGCCCAGAGTTCAAAGCCCCAAGAGAAAGGAGCACTGATGCCCTGCGGATGGAAAAGATGGATAGCCAGCTTAGGAAGAGACACAAGGGTTTGTCCTTCATTTGCTTTTCTTTCTTGTTGTTGTTCTATTTAGATCCTCTATTTGGATTGCATGATGCATGATCATAATATGAGGGAAGATCTCTTTAGTATGTCTACTGTCTAAAATTCCTCTCCAGAAAAAATCCTCACAGACACACCCAGAAATAATGTTTTACCAGCTATCAGGATTTCCTTAAATCAGTCAACTTAACACATAAAACTAGCCATGTCCACTAGTTGACAAATTGGAACCTATATCCATCACCTTAAACCCTATTTATCTCCATATAAAGACAATAATGATATTATAATTCTGTTTAACATGATAAAACTATGCTGCATGCAATCAAAAACACCCTAACTCCTTCCCTAGAAAATGATTTCAGATCCTTGAGTTATTCTTACTTTTCTCTTAACAAATAATTATAATTAAGATGAACAATACTTAAATAATATAATATATAATCAATATATCTGAAGTTACCTGATAAGACAATAAGAGAGGATAGAAAACAAGGATATTTGCTTAATACATATATATACACACACATAAGCATTCATAACTAAGTAAGGAGGCAATAACTACTTATGGCAAAATCTGTATTTTTGTAACTGGTCACATAATCATAGGTAGGGAATTCTCCATTATATGAGAGGTATGGGCTGGGAAAGATAAAGTAGTGTAGCAGGAGTAGGAACGTGAGAATTTGGGCCACTACTTCATGCAAATTACTTATGCCTTTATGGCTTGCCTAGGCCACATTATTTATACACTACATTTATTTTATGATGGAGATTTGTTGTAAAGTCCCACTTTATGACTTGGTAGGTCAGATAACTCCCATTTTATGATGGAAACTCAGGCCACATAGTAACTTTGTATCCACTGTCAAGCATTTAGTACCCATAAATGGAGTGGCAGGCCTAGAACTCTTCCTCAAGAGAGTAGTTATTTTTGAATGATAGCAATACCTAGTAACAAAACCCTAAATGCCTGTGTTGTCATTCACATGTATTGGCTGCCAAAGGCTCCAAACAGCATCCCTATTTGACAAAAAAAAAACTTCAACGACCATTGGGTCTGCTGTAACAGCTAGACTAAGTGTCACACCAATTTGCACAGCATATTGCAATTCTTGTGGAGACTTTCACTTATTTAAGTCTCACTAAAAACAAGCAGCTTTATTAGTTACTTGATAAATGAACTAGATCACATCCTCAAATGAGGAATATTTTGAGTACAAATTCAAAATAGTCCCACCAAGCATTGTTCCTGGTTGTAGGAGGAGGCAGATGCAACAACTTATCCTTTATGTAAAAAGGAATATCTGGACAAGCCTCATAACCCTGGCCCCTCGATATTTTACTGGGGTATAGTCCCCTAAACTTTAATTGGCTCCAACCTTCTGTCATGCCAATGTCTAAAGTCCACTGTAGTTTATCTTCCAGCTCTGCATATCCAAACAGCACAATGCCATCAATATAATGGACTCATGTAATATCTTGTGGAAGTGAAAGGCTACCAAAACAAAACTAAATTATAAACCTGTATTCATAAAAACAGTATGGTACTGGCACAAAAACAGACACTTAGATCAATGGAGGAGAATAGAGAATCCAGAAATGAACCCACAAACATATGGCCAACTAATCTTTGACAAAGCAGGAAAGAATATTCAATGGAATAAAGACGGTCTCTTCAGCAAGTGGTCTGGGAAAACTGGATCGCACCCTGCAGAAAAATAAACCTGGACCACTTTCTTACTCCATACACAAAAATAAAATGGATGAAAGACCTACATGTAAGACAGGAAAACATCAAAATCCTCAAGGAGAAAGCAGGCAAAAACCTCTTTGACCTTGCCACAGCAACTGTTTATTCAACACGTCTCCAGAGACAAGGTAAACAAAAGCAAAAATGAACTATTGGGACCTCATCAAAATAAAAAGCTTCTGCATAGCAAAGGAAACAATCAGCATAACAAAAGGCAACCGAAGGAATGGGAGAAGATATTTGCAAATGACATATCTGATAAAGGGTTGTATACAAAAATTTATAAAGAACTTATCAAACTCAATGCACAAAAAACAATCCAGTGAAGAAATGGGCAAAAGACATGAATAGACACTTCTCCAAAGAAGACATCCAGATGGCCAACTGACCTATGGAAAAATGCTCAACATCACTCATCATCAGGGAAATACAAATCAAAACCACAATAAGATACCACCTCACACCTGTCAGAATGACTAACATTAACAACTCAGGCAACAACAAATGTTGAGAATATGGAGAAAGAGGATCTCTTTTGCACTGCTAGTGGGAATGAAAACTTATGTAGCCACTCTGGAAAATAGTATGGAGGTTCCTTAAAAAATTAAAAATACAATTACTCTACGACCCAGCAATTGCACTACTAGGTATTTATCCAAGGGATACTGGTATGCTGTTTTGAAGGGACACATGCACCCCAATGTTTATAGCAGTACTATCAACAATAGCCAAAGTATGGAAAGACCCTAAACATCCATCGATAAATGAATGGATAAAGAAGATGGGGTATATACATACAATGGAGTATGAGTCAGCAATCAAAAAGAATGAAATCTTGCCATTTGCAACTATACGGATGGAACTAGAGGGTATTATACTAAGCAAAATGAGTCAGAGAAAGACAAATATCGTATGACTTCATTCATATGAGGACTTTAAGATACAAAACAGATGAACAAGGAAAGCAGGGAAGCAAAAATAACAAAAATGGAGGGGGACAAAAAAATAAGAGACCTAAATATAGAGAACAAACAGAGGGTTACTGGAGGGTTTCTGTGGGGGGGGATGAGCTAAATGGGTAAGAGGCATTAAGGAATCTTCTCTTGAAATCATTGCTGCACTAAATGTTAACTAACTTGGATGTAAATTTAAAAAAATAAATTTGAAAGAAAGAAAGAAAGAAAGAAAGATCTAAATTATCTGATATAAGTATGGATACTGTGATTTTCTTTGTGTCCCTTAGCATGATAGATGACTCTCCATCTCCTCACTTTCAATCTGCAAGTGTCTTTAGGTCTACAATGAGTGTCTTGTCAACAGCATATATATGCATCTTGTTTTTTTGATCCAATTTGGCACCTATTGATTGGAGAATTTAGTCTATTTTCATTAAGATTGATTATTGAAATACATGAATTTAGTACCATTGTGTTTCCTATAGAGTTGGTTTTCTGGTGTCTTTTTTGTCTTTGTTTTGTTTAGTTTTGTTTCCTCCACTCGAAGAGTACCCCTTAAAATTTCTTGCAGGGTTATTGCACTACTAGGTATTTATCTAAAGGATACAAAAATGCTGTTCTGAATGGGCACATGCACTCCAATGTTTATAGCAGCACTATCAACAATAGCCACTTTATGGAAAGATGTGATATATATAATATCCCCACATATATGTATTTATATATATGTATACACACCATGGGATATTAGTTGGTGATCAAAAAGATGAAACCTTGCCATTTGCAAAAACGTGGATGAAACTACAGTGTATTATGCCAAGAAAATAAGTCAGTCAGAGAAAGACAAATATCACATATTACACTTGTATCTGGAATTTAAAAAGCAAAACAGATGAACATGGGGAAGGGAAGAAAAAAACAAAACAGAAAAAAACGGAGAGAGAGACAAACCATAAGAACACTTAAATACAGAGAACAAACCGAGGGTTGCTGGAAGGGTGTTGGATGGGGGGATGGGCTAAATGGGTGATGGGCATTAAGGAAGGCACTTGGGATGACCACTGGGTGTTATACATAAGTGATGAATCACTAAATTATATTTCTGAAATTATTATTACACTATATGTTAACTAACTTGGATTTATTTATTTTTTACTTTTTTAATGTTTATTTATATTTGAGGCAGAGAGAACATGAGAGGGGGAGGAACAGAGAGAGAGAGAGAGACCGAGATAGACAGACAGACAGAATCTGAAGCAGGCTCCTGGCTCTGAGCTATCAGCACAGAGCCTGACGCGGGGCTCATATTCATAGATTGCAAGATCATGACCTGAGCCGAAATCAGAAGCTTAACTGACTGAGCCACCCAGGCACCCTAAGTTGGATTTAAATTAAAAAAAAAAATTCTTGCAGGGCTGGCATAGTGATCACTAACTCCCTTGGTTTTTGTTTGTCTGGGAAACTGTTTGTCTCTCCTTCTATTCTGAATAACAGCCTTGCTGGATAAAGATTTCTTGGCCAGATATTTTTCCCAAGCAGCACGTTGAATATATCCTGCAACTCCTTTCTAGCCTGCCAAGTTTCTGTGGACAGATATGCTGCAAACCTCATGTGTCTTCCCTTGTCGGTTAAGGACTTTTTTCCTTTGCTGCTTTCATGATTTATTCCTTGTCTGTATATTTTGTGAATTTGACTATGGTACGCTTTGGTGATATTCAGTTTTTGTTGAATTTAATGGGAGTTCTCTGTGCTTCTTGGATTTTGATGCATGTGTCGTTCCCTAGGTTAGGAAAAGTTTTCAGCTATAATTTGCTCACATAAACCTTTTCCCCTTATTATCTCTCTTCATCTTCTGGGACTCCTATGATATGAATGTTAATTCTCTTTAATAATTTGCTGAGCTAAGTCTTGTATCATAAAATTTTGCCTTTGTGTCCCTTTTTTCTCAGCTTCATTATTCTTTCGTATGTAGCTCTCCAGTTTTCCCACCACCATTGTTGAAGATACTGTCTTTTTCCCATTGGGTATTCTTAAATCCTTCATCATAGATTAATTGCCCATATAAGCATGGTCTTATTTCTAGACTCTCTATCCTATTCCATTTATCTATGTGTCTATTTTTGTGACAGTATCATACTCTTTTGCTTACTACAGATTTGTAGTATATCTTGAAATCTGGAATTGTATTATGTCTGGCTTAGTTTTTCTTCCTAAAGATTGCTTTAGCTCTTCAGGATCTTTTGTGGTTCCAAACAAATTTTAAGATTATATGTTCTAGTTCTGTGAAAAATTCTGTTGGTATTTTGATAGGCATTCCATTGTACCTGTAGACTGCTTTTAGTAGTCTGGACATTTTAACGATACTGATGTTTCTAATACATGAGCATAGAGTATATTTCCATATATACGTGCCATCTTCAATTAGTTTATAATCGTTTTATATCATATGATTTCACTTATATCTGGAATTTAAGAAAGAAAACAAACGAAAAAGCAAGGAAAAAAACAGGCAAACAAACAAAATAAAACAAAAAACAAACCAGACTTTTAAATACAGAGAATGAGCTGGTGGTTGCCAGAGGGTAAGTGGGTGAAATAAATAAAGGAAATTAAAAGTACATTTATCTGGAGGAGCACCAGGAAATGTACAGAATGGTTGAAATTTTGTACACCTGAAAGTAATACCTATAAGTTACTGTAAGTTAATTATCCTTCAATAAAAATATATACAGCAAACATTTGGCTATTTAAGTCAACAAGCGGAACATTGCCTAAAGTTCTGCCCATTGAGAGAACTTCATTTTATTTTACCACTGTCCTTTATAAGTGCTATAGTTCTGCGGCTACCTGTATCAGATGGTGTCTGAATATCATGCAGGGCCTGTAAAATAGGTCCTTAGTTTTTCTTCCTTTCTCAATTTATAGCTGAGAATTACTCATTATCATATATGCATAGCCTGAGAGGCAAGATAGTGTGGCAGGAATAGAGATTAAGGATACCTGGGTCACTACTTCATGTAATTTATTTGTGCCTACATAGCAGACCTGGGTCAAATCACATATATACCACTTTCATTCGTGATGGAGATTTGCTGTCCAGAACCAACTTTATAATTTGATGAGTCAGATAACACTCGGTCATGCTGGGTAGCACAGGTAGCATGGTAACTCAGTGGCCCATCGTCAAGCACTCTGTCATAAATCCGTAGCAAGCCCAGAGCTGCTTCCCCAAAGAAATTAAATTTTGCATGATAGCAGGACCTAGCTCGACCATAAATGTGATGCCATTCATCTACAGGGTCTACCAGTGGCTCCATACAGCATCTCTCTTGCCAGTAAAACTTCAAGAATCATTGGATCTGCTGGAATACATGACGTAATTGACTGAGCAGTTGCACAGAATTCTGGAACTGTTGGAGAGCCTTCTCTCACTTAAAACTAGAAGATTTTGGATCACTAATAAAAGGATGAGAGTAAAACTCCCAAATAAAAAATAAATATTTTATCTCGAAATTCCAAAGTAGCCCACCAAGCATCACCTTTCTTTCTTGGGTATAATAGGGGCCACATGCAACAACTTATCCTTCACCTTTTTTTTTTTAATTTATTATCAAACTAGTTTCCATACAACATCAAGTGCTCATCACAACAATTGCCCTCCTCTGTGTCATTCACCCATTCTCCCCCCTCCCACACCCTCCTCTTCTCTCAGTTTGTCTTAGTCTTTGAGAGTCTCTTATATTATCTCTTCCTCCCTCTCTGTGGCTTTTTTTTTTCATTCCCCTCTTCCCCTGCCCCCTGATATCTGTTAGGTTTCACAAAGCCTACCTATGCGTGGAAACATACGGCGCACCTCTCACCTGGTGAGACGGAGTGTACAGGGGATCCTAAAGAGATTGAGGCCCTCTCAAAAGAGGAGAAACCTTTTTTTTTTTAATTTCTAATAATTTATTGTCAAATTGGTTTTCATACAACACCCAGTGCTCATCCCAACAAATGCTCTCCTCTGTGCCATCACCCACTCTCCCCACTTCCACACCTCCGTCTCCCCTCAGTTTGTTCTTAGTCTTTGAGAGTCTCTTATGTTATGTCTTCCTCCCTCTCTGTGTTTTTTTTTCCTTCCCCTCTTCCCCTCCCCCCCATTTTCAGTAGGTCTCACATGGCCTACTTATGCGTGGAAATATATGGCATCTGTCTTTCTCTGCCTGACTTATTTCCCTCAGCATAATACCCTGCCGTTCCATCCATGTTGCTACACATGGCCAGATTTCATTCTTTCTCATTTCTACGTAGTACTCCATTGCATATATATATATATATATATATATATATATATATATATATATATACCACATCTTCTTTATCCATTCATCAGTTGATGGACACTTAGTCTCTTTCCATGATTTGGTTATTGTCGAAAGTGCTGCTATGAACATTGGGGTACACGTGCCCCTATGCATCAACAGTCCTGTATCTCTTGGGTAGATTCCTAGCAGTGCTATTGCTGGGTCATAGGGTCATTCTATTTCCATTTTTTTTGATGAACTTCCACACCATTCTTCAGATTGGTAAATGATTTATTTATTTATTTATTTTTTTAATTTAAAATAGTTTATTTTCAAATTGGTTTACATAAAACACCCAGTGTTCATCCCAACATGTGCCCTTTTTGAATGCCCATCACCCCCTCTCCCCCCGCATCTCCCTCACCCTCAGTTTGTTCTTAGTCTTTGAGAGTCTCTTATGTTTTATCTCCCTCCCTCTCTGTGTCTTTTTTTTCTTTCCCCTCTTCCCCTCCCCCTGGTTTTTGCTTAGTCTCACCAAGTCCACCTATTCGTGGAAACATATGGTATCTGTCTTTTTCTGACTGATTTATTTCACTTAACATAATACCCTCCAGTTCCACACCATTCTTCAGAGTGGCTGCACCAGTTTGCATTCCCACCAACAGTGCAAGAGGGTGCCTGTTTCTCCACAACCTCACCACCATCTATAGTTTCTTGATTTGTTCATTTTAGCCACTCTAACCAGTGTGAGGTGATATCTCAGTGCAGTTTTGATTTGTATTTCCCTGATGATGAGTGACGTTGAGCATCATTTCATGTGTCTGTTTGCCATTTGGATGTCTTCTTTGGAGAAGTGTCTATTCATATCTTCCACCCATTTCTTCACTGGATTATTCGTTTTTCGAGTATGGAGTCTGGTAAGTTCTTTATAGATTTTAGATACTAGTCCTTTATCCGATATGTCAATTGCGATTATCTTTTCCTATTCCGTTGGTTGACTATCAGTTTTGTTGCTTGTTTCTTTTGCCGTGCAGAAGCTTTTATCTTGATGAGGTCCCAGTAGTTCATCTTTGCTTTTAATTCCCTTGCCTTTGGAGACATGTCGAGTAAGAAATTGGTGCGTCTTAGGTCAAAGAGGCTTTTTCCTGCTTTCTCCTCTAGGATTTTGATGGTTTCCTGTCTCACGTTCAGATCCTTTATCCATTTAGAGTTTATTTTTGTGAGTGATGAAAGAAAGTAGTCTAGTTTCATTCTTCTGCATGTTGCTTTCCAGCTCTCCCAGCACCATTTATTAAAGAGGTTGTCTTTCTCCGTTGGATACTCTTTCCTGCTTTGTCAAAGATTAGTTGGCCATATACTTGCGGGTCCATTTCTGAGTTTTCTATTCTATTCCATTGGCCTATGTGTCTGTTCTTGTGCCAATACCATAGAGTCTTGATGACTACCGCTTTGTAGTAGAGGTTAAAATCTGGGATTGTGATGCCTCCCATTTTGGTTTGCTTCTTCAATATTACTTTCGCTAATGGGGGTCTTTTGTGGTTCCATACAAATTTTAGGATCATTTTCTCTAGCTTTGAGAAGAATGCTGGTGCAATTTTGATTGGGATTGCATTGAATGTGTAGATTGCTTTGGGTAGTATTGCCATTTTAACAATATTTATTGTTCCAATCCATGAGCATGGGATATTTTTTCAATTCCTTGTGTATTCCTCAATTTCCTTCATAAGTTTTTTATAGTTTTCAGTGTAGAGGTCTTTCACATCTTTGGTTAGGTTTATTCTTAGGTATTTTATGGTTTTTGGTGCAATTGTGAAAGGGATTAGCTTCTTTATTTCTCTTTCTGGTGCTTAATTGTTGGTGTTTAGAAATGCCAACGAATTCTGTACATTGATTTTGTACCCGGCAACTTTGCTGAATTCATGGATCAGTACTAGTAGGCTTTTGGTGGATTCTGTCAGGTTTTCCATGTAAAGTGTCATGTCATCTGCAAAAAGTGAAAGTTTGACTTCCTACTTGCCTATCCTGATGCCTTTTATTTTGTTTTCTTGTCTGATTTCTGATGCTAGAACTTCCAACACTATGTTAAATAGCAGTGGTGAGAGTGGACACCCCTGTCGTGTTCCTGATCTCAGGGGGAAGGCTTTCAGTTTTTCCCCATTGAGGATGATATTAACTGTGGGCTTTTCATATATAGCTTTTATGATGTTTAAGTATGTTCCTTCTATCCCGATTTTCTTGAGAGTTTTTATTAGGAAAGGGTGCTGTATTTTGTCAAATGCTTTTTCTGCATCTATTGACAGGATCATATGGTTCTTATCTTTTCTTTTGTCGATGTGATGTATCACGTTGATTGATTTGCAAATATTGAACCAGCCCTGCAACCCAGGGATGAATCCTACTTGATCATGGTGAATAATTCTTTTTATATGCTGTTGGATTCAATTTGCTAGTATCTTGTAGAGAAAATTTGCATCCATATTCATCAGGTATATTGGCCTGTAATTCTTTCTTTGCTGGGTCTGTACCCGGTTTGGGAATCAAAGTGATGCTGGCTTTGTAGAATGAGTCCAGGAGTTTTCCTTCCGTTTCAATTTTTTGGAACAGCTTGAGGAGGATAGGAATGAACTCTGTTTTAAATGTCTGGTAAAATTCCACAGGGAAGCCATCTGGTCCAGAGCTTTTATTCGTTGGGAGATTTTTGATAACGGATTCAATTTCTTCACTAGTTATGGGTCTGTTCAAATTTTTATTTCTTCTCGTTTGAGTTTTGGTAGCGTGTGGCTATTTAGGAAGCTGTCCATTTCTTCCAGGTTGCGAGTTTGGTGGCATATAATTTTTCATAGTATTCTCTGATGATTGCTTGTATTTCTGAGGGATTGGTATAATTACTCCCTTTTCATTCATGATTTTATCTACTTGGGTTCTCTCTCTTTTCTTTTTGAGAAGCCTGGCTAGAGTATTGTCTATTTTTTTTTTTTCAAAGAACCAGTTCTTGGTTTCATAGATCTGTTCCACTACTTTTTCTGTTTCCATATGATTTATTTGTGCCCTGATCTTTGTTATTTCTCTCTTTCTGCTGGGTTTGGGTTGTCTTAATTGTACTGCTTCTAGTTCTTTTAGGTGTGCTGTTAGAATTTGTGTTATTGATTTTCTTTGTTTCTTTAGGTGGGCCTGGATTGCGATATATTTCCTTCTCAGGACTACCTTTGCCACATCCCAGAGCATTTAGATTGTTGTATTTTCATTTTCATTTGTTTCCATGTATTTTTTAATTTCCTCTCTGATTGCTTGGTTGACCCACGCATCTTTTAGTAGATTGTTCTTTAGCCTCCATGTTTTTGGGTATTTTACAGACTTTCTCCTGTAGTTGATTTCAATTTCAAAGCATTGTGGTCTGTGCATGGTATGATCTCAATTCTTTTATATTTATTCAGAGCTTCCCTGTGCCCCAGAATGTGGTCTATCTTGGAAAATGTACCATGTGCAGTTGAAAAGAATGTAAATTCCTTTGCTTCTGGATAAAGGATCCTGAAGATGCCAGTTAGGCCCATCTGTTATAATGAGTCATTCAGGGCCATTGTTTCCGTGGTGATTATCTGTTTTGTGGATCTATCCAAAGCTGAGAGTGGAGTGTTAAGGTCCCCTACTATTAGGACATTTTTATCGATAAGGTTGCTTATGCTTGTAATTAGTTGTTTTACAAATTTGGGTGCCCCCGAATTCAGTGCATGGATATTTATACTTGTTAGCTCTTCCTTCTGGATAGTCCCTGTGATTATTATATAATGTCCTTCTTCATCTCTTATTACACCGTTCATTTTAAAGTCTAGTTTGTCTGATAGAAGTGTGGCTACTCCAACTTTCTTCTGACTTCCAGTAGCATGGTAGATAGTTCTCCATCCCCTCACACTCAACCTGAAGGTGTCATCAGGTTTAAGATGAGTTTCTTGAAGACAGCAAATAGATGAGTTGGTTTTTTTTTTAATCCATTCTGTTACCCTGTGTCTTTTGATTGGCGCATTTAGTCTATTTACATTCGGTGTTAATTTTGAAATTAAGGGTTTAAAGTCACTGTGTTATCTGTAGGTTTCATGTTGTAAGGCTGTCTCCGGTAGTTTGTGTTCTTTGCAACCTTTCCTTCATAGAGTCCCCCTCAGGATCTCTTGTAATGCTGGCTTATTTGTTATGAATTCCTTCAGTTTTTGTTTCATGGGTATAACCTTGATCTCTCCTTCTATTCTGAATGACAGGCTTGACGGATACAGGATTCTTATGTTTGCAATTAGTTGTTTTACAAATTTGGGTGCCCCCGAATTCAGCGCATAGATATTTACAATTTTTAGCTCTTCCTGCTGGATGGTCCCTGAGACTATTATATAATGTCCTTCTTCATCTCTTATTACATTGTTAATTTTAAATTCTAGTTTGTCTGATATAAGCATGGCTACTCCAGCTTTCTTCTGACTTCCAGTAGCATGGTAGATAGTTCTCCATCCCCTCACTTTCAATCTGAAGGTGTCCTCAAGTGTAAGATGAGTCTCTTGAAGACAGCAAGTAAATGGATCTTGTTTTTTAATCCATTCTGTTTCTCTGTGTCTTTTGATTGGCACATTTATTCCATTTACATTCAGTGTTAATATTGAAAAATATGGGGTTATAGTCATTGTGCTATCTGTAGGTTTCATACTTGTAACATTTCTCTGGTATTTTGTGTTCTTAGCATCCTTCATAGAGTGCCCCTCAGGATCTCTTGTAACGCTGGCTTATTTGTGATGAATTCCTTCAGTTTTTGATTGTTGGGGAAAACCTCAATCTCTCCTTCTATTCTGAATCACAGGCCCTCCGGTTACAGGATTCTTAGTGGCATATCTTTCCTGTTCATCACATTGAAGATATCCTGCCATTCCTTTTTGACTTGCCAGGTTTCAGTATGTAAGTCTGCTATAATCCTTATGTGTCTACCTTTGTATGTTAAGACCCGTTTTTCCCTAGCTGCTTTCAGAATTCTCTCTCTGTCTTTATATTTTGCCAGTTTCACTATAATGTGTCATGCACATCATATTCAAGTCACATCTGAGGGGAGTTCTCTATGCCTCTTGGATTTCCAAGCCCATTTCCTTCCGTATGTTGGGGAAGTTCTCAGCAATGATTTTCAAGTACCCCTCGACTCCTTTCTCTCTGACTTCTTCCTCTGGAATTTCTATGATATGGATATTGTTTTGTTTGAGTGCATCGCTCAGCTCTGGAATTCTCCCTTCCTGTTCCTGGATCAGCTTCTCTCTCTTTTCCTCTGCTTCCTCTTTTTCCATAATTTTACCTTCTAATTGACTTACTCTCTCTTCTGCCTCTTCAACCCGTGCTGTGGCTGCCTCCAAATTGTTTTCAAACTCATTCATGGACTTTTTAAATTCTTCCTGACCGATTTTAAGGTCCTTGAACTCTGCCGCGTGGGATCCCCTGAATTCATCTATGCTTTTTTCGAGTCCAGTGATTAGTTTTACGATTCTCATTCTATATTCAAGTTCAGTTATATTGCTTATATCTGTTTTCATCAATCCTTGAGCTGTCACTACTTCCTGTAGATTCTTTTGAGGAGAATTCTTCTGTTTTGTCATTTGGCTAGGTGTGTTTCCTTTTTTTTTTTCATTTAAAATAGTTTATTTTAAAATTGGTTTACATAAAACACACAATGTTCATCCCAACATGTGCCCTTTTTTAATGCCCATCACCCCCTCACCCCCCCATCCCCCTCACCCTCAGTTAGTTCTTAGTCTTTGAGAGTCTCTTATGTTTTATCTCCGTCCCTCTCTGTGTCTTTTTTTTCTTTCCCCTCTTCCCCTCCCCCTGGTTTTTGCTTAGTCTCACAAAGTCCACCTATTCGTGGAAACATATGGTATCTGTCTTTTTCTGATTGACTTATTTCACTTAACATAATACCCTCCAGTTCCATCCATGTTGCTACACATGGACAGATTTCATTTTTTCTCATTGCCACATAGTAGTCCATTGTATATATGTACCACATCTTCTTTATCCACTCGTCAGTTGATGGGCACTTGGTCTCTTTCCATGATTTGGCTATTGTCGAAAGTGCTGCTATGAACATTGGGGTACACGTGCTCCTATGCATCAGCATTCCTGTGTCTCTTGGGTAGATTCCTAGCAGTGCTATTGCTGGGTCATAGGGTAGCTCTATATTCATTTTTTTGGGGAACCTCCAAACCGTTTTCCAGAGTGGCTGCACCAGTTTGCATTCCCACCAACAGTGTAGGAGGGTGCCTACTTCTCCACATCCTCGCCAGCATCTATACTTTCCTGATTTGTTCATTTTAGCCACTCTGACTGGTGTGAGGTGGTTTCTCAGTGTGGTTTTGATTTGTATTTCCCTGATGATGAGTGACATTGAGCATCGTTTCAAGTGTCTATTGGCCATCTGAATGTCCTCTTTGGAGAAGTGTTTATTCATATCTTCTGCCCATTTCTTTACTGGGTTGTTTGTTTTTCGGGTGTGGAGTTTGGTAAGTTCTTTATAGATTTTAGATATTAGTCCTTTATCCGATATGTCATTTGCGATGATCTTTTCCCATTCCGTTGGTTGCCTATTCGTTTTGTTGGTTGTTTCTTTTGCTGTGCAGAAGCTTTTTATCTTGATGAAGTCCCAATAGTTCATCTTTGCTTTTAATTCCCTTGCCTTTGGAGACGTGTCAAGTAGGAAATTGGTGCGTCTTAGGTCAAAGAGGCTTTTTCCTGCTTTTTCCTCTAGGATTTTGACGGTTTCCTGTCTCACATTCAGATCTTTTATCCATTTAGAATTTATTTTTGTGAGTGATGTAAGAAAGTGGTCTAGTTTCATTCTTTTGCAAGTTGCTGTCCAGTTCCCCCAGCACCATTTGTTAAAGAGGCTGTCTTTTTTCCATTGGATACATTTTCCCGCTTTGTCAAAGATTAGTTGGCCATATACTTGCGGGTCCATTTCTGAGTTTTCTATTCTATTCCATTGGTCTATGTGTCTGTTTTTGTGCCAATACCATAGAGTCTTGATGACTACCGCTTTGTAGTAGAGGTTAAAGTCTGGGATTGTGATGCCTCCCGCCTTGGTTTTATTCTTCAGTATTATTTTGGCTATTCGAGGTCTTTTGTGGTTCCATACAAATTTTAGGATGGTTTGCTCTAGCTTTGAGAAGAATGCTGGTGCAATTTTGATTGGGATTGCATTGAATGTGTAGATTGCTTTGGGTAGTATTGCCATTTTGACGATATTTATTCTTCCAATCCATGAGCATGGGATGTTTTTCCATTTCCTTGTGTCTTCCTCAATTTCCTTCATAAGTTTTTTATAGTTTTCAGTGTAGAGGTCTTTCACATCTTTGGTTAGGTTTATTCCTAAGTATTTTATGGTTTTTGGTGCAATTGTGAAAGGGAGTAGCTCCTTTATTTCTCTTTCTGCTGCTTCATTGTTGGTGTGTAGAAATGCCACCGATTTCTGTACATTGATTTTGTACCCTGCAACTTTGCTGAAATCATGGATCAGTTCTAGTAGGCTTTTGGTGGATTCCGTCGGGTTTTCCATGTAAAGTATCATGTCATCTGCAAAAAGTGAAAGTTTGACTTCCTCCTTGCCTATCTTGATGCCTTTTATTTTGTTTTGTTGTCTGATTGCTGATGCTAAGACTTCCAACACTATATTGAATAGCAGTGGCAAGAGTGGACACCCCTGTCGTGTTCCTGATCTCAGGGGGAAGGCTTTCAGTTTTTCCCCATTGAGGATGATATTAGCTGTGGGCTTTTCATAGATGGCTTTTATGATGTTTAAGTATGTTCCTTCTATCCCGACTTTCTCGAGCGTTTTTATTAAGAAAGGGTGCTGTATTTTGTCAAATGCTTTTTCTGCATCTATTGACAGGATCATATGGTTCTTATCTTTTCTTTTGTTGATGTGATGTATCACGTTGATTGATTTGCGAATATTGAACCAGCCCTGCAACCCAGGGATGAATCCTACTTGATCATGGTGGATAATTCTCTTTATATGATGTTGGATTCGATTTGCTAGTATCTTATTGAAAATTTTTGCATCCATATTCATCAGGGATATTGGCCTGTAATTCTCCTTCTTTGCTGGATCTCTATCTGGTTTGGGAATCAAAGTGATGCTGGCTTCATAGAATGAGTCCGGGAGTTTTCCTTCCATTTCAGTTTTTCGGAATAGCTTGAGGAGGATAGGAATTAACTCTGTTTAAAATGTCTGGTAAATTCCGCAGGAAAGCCGTCTGGTCCAGGACTTTTATTTGCTGGGAGATTTTTGATAAGTGATTCTATTTCTTCACTAGTTATGGGTCTGTTCAATTTTTCTATTTCTTCCCGTTTGAGTTTTGGTAGCGTGTGGTTATTTAGGAAGCTGTCCATTTCTTCCGGATTGCCAAGTTTGGTGGCATATGATTTTTCATAGTATTCTCTGGTGATTGCTTGTATCTCTGAGGGATTGGTTGTAATTTCTCCCTTTTCATTCACGATTTTATCTATTTGAGTTCTCTCTCTTTTCTTTTTGAGAAGCCTGGCTAGAGGTTTGTCTATTTTGTTTATTATTTCAAAGAACCTGCTTTTGGTTTCATTGATCTGTTCCACTACCTTTTCTGTCTCCATATGGTTAATTTGTGCTCTGATCTTCCTTATTTCTCTCTTTCTGCTGGGCTTGGGTTGTTTTATTTGTTCTGCTTCTAGTTCCTTTAGGCGTGCTGTTAGAATTTGTGTTATTGATTTTTCTTGTTTCTTGAGATGGGCCTGGATTGCAATATATTTCCCTCTCAGGACTGCCTTTGCTGCACCCCAGAGGGTTTGGATTGTTGTATTTTCATTTTCATTTGTTTCCATGTATTTTTTAATTTCTTCTCTGATGGCTTGGTTGACCCAGTCATCTTTTAGTAGGTTATTTCTTAGCCGCCATGTTCTTGGATATTTTCCAGGCTTTCTCCTGTGGTTGATTTCAAGTTTCAAAGCATTGTGGTCTGACAGTGTACACGGTATGATCTCAATTCTTTTATATTTATTCAGAGCTTCCCTGTGCCCCAGAATGTGGTCTATCTTGGAAAATGTACCGTGTGCAGTTGAGAAGAATGTAAATTCCTTTGCTTCTGGATGAAGGACCCTAAAGATGTCTGTG
Source organism: Paguma larvata (assembly GCA_030068075.1). Classification (NCBI taxonomy): domain Eukaryota; kingdom Metazoa; phylum Chordata; class Mammalia; order Carnivora; family Viverridae; genus Paguma; species Paguma larvata. Next base: position 119,095,930 of record CM057827.1, on the reverse strand, counting down.
AGGCCCATCTGTTCTAATGTGTCGTTCAGGGCTATTGTTTCTGCAGAGATTTTTGTTTTGTGGATCTATCCAATGCTGAGAGTGGAGTGTTGAGATCCCCTACTATTAGGACATTTTTATCGATGAGGTTGCTAATGTTTGTAATTAGTTGTTTTACAAATTTGGGTGCCCCCGAATTCGGTGCGTAGATATTTACAATTGTTAGCTCTTCCTGCTGGATGGTCCCTGAGACTATTATATAATGTCCTTCTTCATCTCTTATTACATCGTTCATTTTAAAGTCTAATTTGTCTGATATAAGTGTGGCTACTCCGGCTTTCTTCTGCCTTCCAGTAGCATGGTAGATAGTTTTCCATCCCCTCACTTTCAATCTGAAGGTGTCTTCAGGTTTAAGATGAGTTTCTTGAAGACAGCAAATAGATGGGTCTTGTTTTTTAATCCATTCTGTTATCCTGTGTCTTTTGATTGGCACATTTAGTCCATTTACATTCAGTGTTAATATTGAAAAATATGGGCTTACAGTCACTGTATCTGTAGGTTTCATGATTGTAAAGCTGTCCCTGGCAGTTTGTGTTCTTTGTAGGTTTGCCTTCATAGAATGTCCCTCAGGATCTCTTGCAGTGCCGGCTTATTTGTGATAAATTCTTTCAGTTTTTGTTTGTTGGGAGAAACCTTGATCTCTCCTTCTATTCTGAATGACAGGCTAGCCGGATACAGAATTCTTGGTTGCATGTCCTTCTTGCTCATCACATTGAAGATATCCTGCCATTCCTTTCTGGCTTGCCAAGTTTCTGTAGATAAGTGTGCTACTACCCTTATATGTCTGCCTTTGTATGTTAGGGTTCTTTTGTCCCTAGCTGCTTTCAGGATTCTCTCCTTATCTTTGTATTTTGCCAGCTTCACTCTGATGTGCCGTGCAGAAGGTCTGTTCAAGTTACGTCTGAGGGGAGTTCTCTGTGCCTCTTGGATTTCCATGCCCGTTTCCTTCCTCATGTTGGTGAAGTTCTCAGCAATGATTTGTTCAAGAACCCCTTCGACTCCTTTCTCTCTCTCTTCTTCCTCTGGGACTCCTATGATACGGATATTGTTTCTTTTGAGTTCATCGCTCAGCTCTCGAATTCTCCTTTCCTGTTCCTGGATCAGCTTCTCTCTCTTTTTATCTGCTTCCTCTTTTTCAATGATTTTGTCTTAAGGCACTAACTCTTTCCTCTATCTCTTCAATCCGTGCTGTGGCTGCTTCCAGTTTCCCCTGTATTTCTTCCAATGTCTTCTTTAATTCTTCCTGACCGTTTTTAAGGTCCTTGAACTCTGCCTCGCGGGACCCCTTGCATTCATCTAAGCTTTTTTCAAGGCCAGCGATTAGTTTTATGATTATCATTCTATATTCATGTTCTGTTATGTTGCTTATATCTGTTTTCATTAATTCTTGAGCTGTCACTGCTTCTTGTGGATTCTTTTGAGGAGAATTCTTCCGTCTTGTCATTTTGGCTGGATGTGTTTTGGGTTGTTTCTTGAAGTTGCCCTAGAAAGGAAAACAGACTGACAGACAAACGAAAACAGAAATACTCAAACGTACTAACAAATGATACAGACAAGCGGTTCACAACAGAAAAAAGAATAACAAATGACACTCTGAGGACAATGTCCTGAAATACCAGCTACACGGTAAGGACAGGGTGTGTACTGTGCTGGTGGCAGAGCGTCTACAGAGAGAATAATGACAGTTACGGGGGAAAGAAGGAAATGATCTTTGCACGGGTAGAGTGACTAAAGAGCTTAATCCAGACTGAGAGAAATCAGAGTAAGGACGGTTACAAGGAAAAAGGAATGAAGAGAGTAATTGCTCGGGTGAGATTATGTGGCCTGGTTATTCCAGAGAGAGAAATAGGGAAGTACAGAAGGAGATGAAAAACATGCCTTTAGAGAGTGGATTAAGATTTTGTTTAAGTCAGCCAGGCCCCTGTATAGTCAGCTCAGGAGTGGGGATCAGAAAGAAGAATAACGGGGAGCATATATTTTAAAAAGAAATGACCTGGAGTTACTCCAGGCAGAGGTCTGGACTTGGCCTCTGTAGCTCCTGCGGCGAAGTGTCACTCCTGCGCAGGTGGGCGTGGTTTAGTGTAGGCGGGAGTTCTCCACTGAGGCTGGGATGGCTCAGGGAGTGTAGGTGTGTTTTCGACTGTTTCTTGAAGTCACCCTGGAGAGGAAAAGTGACTGACAGACAATCAAAAAACAGAAATACTCAAATGTACCGACAAATGATACAGACAAGTGGTTCACAACAGAAAAAAGAATAACAAATGACACTCTGAGGGTGATGTCCTGAAGTACCAGCTACACGTTCAGGTCAGGGTGTGCAGTGTGCTGGTGGCGGAGCATGTACAGCGAGAATAATTACAGGTGCGTAGGGAGGAAGGAAATGGACTTTGCCCAGGTAGAGCAACTAAAGGGCTTAATTTAGACTGAGAGAAATCAGAATAAGGACTGTTGTAAGGAAAAAGGAATGAAGAAAGATGTTGCCCAGATCAACTTTTGTGGCCTGGTTATTCCAGAGAGAGAGATAGGAAAGTACAGAAGAAATTGTAGTACATGCCTTGAGAGAGTGGGTTAACAGTCTGTTTAAGTCAGCCAATACCCTGGATGGCCAGCTCAGGGGTGGGTATCGGTAAGAAGGAGAAAGGTGAGCATATATTTAAAAAAGAAGAAATGACCTGAAATTAGTCCAGGTCACTCTGCGTCTGTAGCTCCTGCTGAAAGGTGTCTCTCCTGTGAGGAGGGGTGTGGTTTGATGTAGATAGGTCCTGCCTCCTCTGCCCCAGGGGTGGCTTTTGGGGTGACTTCCTCGGTCTGGTGTTTGTGGGCTTGTGAGACAGCAATGGCATCTCTCCAGTCCCTTCTTCCCAGTCCCGGAGCCTCTATTTGCGCCTTTATTTCTGTCCTAACTCTGCAATGGGCACTGGCATAATGTGGTTTACTGGGCGGTCGCACACCCCGCTCACTCTGCCCACTACACCCAATTACATTGTAAATTGTGTGCCTGGGTTAGAAGCGCTCCTTAGGCAGCCTGGTTCTTCTACGTGACTCGGACTGAGTGGTTCGCCGCTGCTGGTTCCGGCTAGAGGAGAGTTCTGTTGTCAGCTACAGAACTTCTCTTCAAAAGCTCTGCATTTAGGGACTAGATGGTGGTTGTCTCACCCTCTCTGTCCCTCTCATTTGGATGTGGTCTGTTCCGCACTTTCCTAGCTATCTCTGAGGACGGCTCTCCCTCCCCTCAGCTCCTTATCCCAGTTCATTTTATCCGCATCACATTAAACTCACAGTTCCTGGGGTGTTTTCTGGGTTTTGCTTTCTATTCCTTGTAGACTGCACCACCTTTCCTCCCCGACTCTTGGTGTTAAGAGTCCTTTGGTTTCAGTCCTTCTTAGTTTGAAAGACCAAGGGAAAACTGGATCCCCCTACTCCTCTGCCATGTTGGCCCCCCTATCTTATCCTTCACCTTTAAGGGATATCTGGATACCTATATATTACCACTGGATCACTAGAAATTACATTGAGGAAGAAGCCCCTTACATTTTATTGGGATTAATTCCCACTCTCTACCACACATATTTTACCAATAACTGTATTTCTGCTCAATAGGTTCAATGAGTATAATCCCACCAATGTAATGGTCTGGAGTAATATCTTGTGTAATGAAAACAGAATCAAGATCCTTGTGAACTAAATTGTGACATAACTCTGGAGAGGTAATGTACCTCTGAGGTATGAGAGTGAAAATGGCCTTGTCAGCTGAGAGATCCAGCTCCAAGTAGGCCATTTGGACAGTTGGGGGGGGGGGAAGGCATTTGCTAGAGTACCAGGAGATATGTAAATTTGCTCAAACAATAAAACTACATCTGACAAAGATGCTGCAGTTAGAGTCACCACTAGGTTAAGTTTATGATAATTCACTGCTATTCTCTAAGATGCATCTGTCTTCTGCACACCTAAATAGAAGAGTCAAATGGGTATGTAGTGGGAACAACACCTCTGTACCATGCAAGTTCTTATAATACTGGCATGTATATGTGTAATGTTTCCAGGAATCAGTATGATTTTGGATTATTAGTTGCCTAGGTACAGGCATTTCTAATACCCTCTTATATAGCCTTTCTGACCATAATAGACTTGATTCCACAGTTCAGAAACAAATTATCCTATCAAATGTTAGGATTCTGCTAACTCTAATTACCTGTATTCTAATTTTGAATTCTAAAACAGGAAAAATAACCACTAGATAGGTCAGAGGACCACTAGACCCACCGTGATACCCTTCTGAGCTAAAAAACAGGGATCATGTGACCCCTCTCCGCTCAAAGTTCCTACTTTGAATGGAGGGCCATATAGGCATTTTCAGTTTCCTGAAAACAATATCAGTTCAAAGCCAGTATCCAGTAGTGCCTGAAAGTTCCAATTATTTTCCATAAAAAAGTTCCATAAAAAAAGTTACCCTGGTAAAACGCAGTAGGTCCCTTTGTGGAAGTCTAGAGAAAGATTGACAGTATAGATTTTATTACTGTGCTGGGGTCCTCTCTCCTTCAATTAAGGAGTTCTGAGCTTATAAACTGGGTCAGTTTGGGGAATTAATTGGTGGACTGTGACTCTCATTATTTTAAGTCAAGTTAGACTATTGCTCACTTGTTCTACATACCACAGATTACTTTAATAGGCTTTCAATCTCTTTCACTTGTAAGAATACCATGTTTGGGGCACCTGGGTGGTTCAGTCAGTTAAGCATCTGACTCTTGATTTCAGCTCAGGTCATGATCTCATAGTTTGTGAGTTCCAGCCCTGCACTGAGCTCCATGCTGACAGTGCTGAACCTGCTTGGGATTGTCTCTCTCTCCCTTTCTCTCTGCCCCTTCCCTACTCATGCTCTCTCTGTCCCTCTATAAATAAATAAACTTTAAAAAAAAAGAATACAATGATTAACTAGCAAAGGACACAGATTTGTACAATTCAGACTATTCTGATTGCTTCTTTGATACTGAAGTCCATTACAATAATTACATATAGTTTGTCTTTAGGAGTTAGGTAAAACCATTTTGTCTCTGCCACCCAAGTATCCAATTATTCATATCACATTTAGATTTTACAATTGAGTGACTAAAAATTCTGGCCTGAAGAGAAGAGAATCATGAAACTCTTCAATAATGCTTGGGATCAATTCACAAATTTATCTTTCAAAGCACTGATGAACAATATGTAGATATGTCATCCAGACCCTATCTTTGTGAGTAAGTGGGTCTTGAATCACAAATCTAACATTCCAATGTTATTAAACTTTTGAATATCCTCCCCTTCATTAAACCAAGGGAGATAGAACTTCCATTTAACTTAAGGTAGGATATTATTTGATTCATATTTCAGCCAACAATCCAACAAAAATATATATGTCTTTTTATCTACCTGAGCTGCAACATTAAATGCATTACCTCTTCTTATGGTCCCGTATCAATAAGTTTGGCCTAATTTGACTTGTACCTCCTACCATTGTCCCACATATATTCCCCAGATTTCTGCTTGTATAAATTAGAAAACTCAATCAGTTCTTTTGAAGCAGTTATTTTGACAAAAACCTTATAGGTCTTCTTTTTATACCTCATCTTTGAGGACCTTGGGACTTGAGTCTACTCATAGGTAGCAACTGCCACCAGAGAGGCCATTACCTTTTTCACATGCAAGAGAGGTTTAATTATCTCTGACTGAGGTGGAAAGGCTGATTCTACTACGGATTAGAAGCCTGATAGGGAGCCTGGGTGGCTCAGTCATCTGAGCATCCAACTTCAGCTCAGATCATGAGTTCAACCCCCACAGCTGTCAGGGCAGAGCCTACTTTGGATCCTCTGTCCCCCTCTCACTCTGCCCCTCCCTGTTCATGCTGTCTCTTAAAAATGAACAAATATATTTTTTTAAATAAGCCTGATATCAATCGGGTGAGTATGCCACTACATTTGCGGTACTACACTACACCATTTTTGCTGAGGATGGTGAGAAGATATATATACATGAGCGAATAAGACTCATCAAAATTTAGGTAAGTGATATGCCTATCTTCATCATGGTTTTCACAAGTCCCCATGCAATGTACAGGATCTCACCCTTTTCTATTTAATACCTTCAATTTAACATTTCAGGAATATAGATTTGCTCTTCCTTTGATTTATGTTATATTCAGGCCCTCTATGCCCTCTGGTTGGATTGCATGATGTCTGCCAACATTGGTGGAAGAAGATTTCTTTACTCAGTCCACTGAGTCAAATGCTAATCCCTTCCAGAAAAATACTCATAGACATGCCCAAAAATAATAAGGTATTTGAATTTCCCTCAAACAAGTCAAGCTGACACGTAATATTGACCATCACAAGTGCATCTCTTGTCAATTTTACACTTATACTCATCTTATTAAATTATGTTAATCTCCATATAAAGACATAATGAGGTTATAATTATGTCTAACATGACACAAGTCGGGTGTATACAACTGAAAACTAATTCCTTCCCTAGAAGAAAAAGGTACATCCTTAATGGATATTTAACCTTCTTCCTTGTAGCCTGTAACAAATAATATAAAGTTATCGATATTTAAATGCTATGATTTATTGTTGGGGCACGTGAGTGGTTCCTTCAGTTGAGCATCCAACTCTTGATTTCAGCTCAGGTCATAACTCCAGGATCATGGGATCAAGCCCTGCATCAGGCTCTGTGCTGACCATGGAGCCTGTTTAATATTCTTTCTCTCTCTCACTCTCCCTCTGCCCCTCTCCCACATTTGTATTCTCTCTCTCTCTCTGTCTCTCTCTCTCCCTAAAGTTAAAAAAAATGCTATGATTTATTGTCAATATATCTCAAATTATCTGTTAAAGCAATATTAGAGGATAGAAAACAGAGTGTTTCTTAATATGTGTATATATACACAGAAACACATTCATAACAAAATGAGAGGAAACACTAGTGACAATTGTACACCCACATACACAAAGACATTCATAGCTAAATATGAAGGAAATACTCATAATGATTACAGTTCTTATTTCTTTAATCAAAGACATGAGGTCAAATCTGGTATTTGTACCTACCTTCTGCTGCTGGGATGACCCAAATATTCATTTCTGAAAAGTTTGGAAAATTACTAGTGTTGCTTGGATTTGGTTGTTATAGTTTACATTGACTTTAATCACAGGGTATGGTAATACTAGAAAACACACTAAGGGCTATTATGTATTCCAGTCATATTCTTCCTTACCTCCATTGTAGTAGTTGTCCAAATTACCTTTGGTAGTGACAAAAAATCTTTGCCTCACCAAATATTACGCAGAACTCTGAACCTTCTCCTAAGACCATCAGTGAATGTCCTTGTAAATTCTTTAGCAAGAAGCCTCTAAGACCATGTAGCAAGAATGTCTTATCCTCCATGTCTGATTAGTCTTTATATCTAAGCAGTTTCCTCATCTTCTACCATCCTCCAGGTGATGTCTGATCAGCCTAACCTGTCTTTTTAAAATTTATTTTATTTATTTTTGAGGGAGAGAGAAAGAGTGTTAGCAGGGGAGGGGCAGAGAGAGAGAGAGAGAGAGAGAGAGAGAGAGAGGGAGAGAGAAAGAGAGAAAGAGAATATGACGCAGGCTACCATCTCTGAGTTATCAGCACAGAGCCCAACGCGGGGCTCGGACTCTGGAACAGCGAGATTATGACCTGAGCTGAAGTCAGATGCTTAACTGACTGAGCCACCCAGGTTCCCCATAGCCTGTCTTAAGAAAGAATTCTCTTAGGTCAGTTTAACCAGAATCCTCTTTACCACTGATATTTCCTCTTAGTAATTTTCCATCCTCTGATCCTCAACAGGATCCTGGGCTGTAAATTCCCACTTGGCTTTTCTGTATTTAGAATTTAACCCAATTATATACTTAGGTATATTTTCCTCTATAGCAATAGTCCTGAATAAAACTGTTTGCATGTTTCTTTGTTTAACCAATGTTAACTGTTGTCAATCCGTGTTTATATCTTAAGTTATGGTGCTGTGACTTGAATAGGATCAACTTCATGATTGGAGCCCAGGACTCCTCACCCAGAACCCTAAGTGTGCACCTTTGAAAACTTTCCTATTGGGGCATTTGGGTGGCTCAGTCGGTTAAGCGTCCAACTTCGGCTCAGGTCACAGTCTCACTATTCCAGAGTTCAAGCCTGCATTGGGCTCTGTGCTGACAGCTCAGAGCCTGGAGTCTCCTTCAGATTCTGTGTCTCCCCCTCTCTCTGCCCCTCCCATGCTCATTTTCTGTCTCTCAGTAATAAATAAAAACTTGAAGAAGAAGAAGTAAAAGGAGGAGGAGGAGGAGGAGGAGGAGGAGGAGGAGGAGGAGGAGGAGGAGGAGGAGGAGAAGGAGAAGGAGAAGGAGAAGGAAGAGGAGAAGGAGAAGGAGAAGGAGAAGGAGAAGAAGAAAAGAAAACTTTGTCATCACTCCTGACTGACTGAGCAGGGATCTACTGGTGAATCTGACTCCCAGATAATTGGTCCAGACCAATGCCCTTTGCAGATGGTAGGGACGAATTTGGATTATTACAATTCTGATTATACTCTGGAAGCTAGTTTACAGTCCAAGAAAATAAGATGGTGGGTTAGAATTCCAGGTTTCTCTGTAAGAAGCTCAGTTAGTATTCCATCCAAGCACAAGCTAGGTTAGAGTGTCAACATTTACTTTTCATAAATATGAAGGTACTATTAGTTATAAATATGGGAGATTCTCAGTGAGAATCATAATTGATAAACATAAGTAACTTAAATAGATGTAAGTGTGTTAAAATTTATAAAACTTTTGAAGAATTATGTTTGGTAATATATATTATATATTATAAAATACTTTCTTATTGAAATTTCTTTTTTAACGACAGTTTCATTGATACATAATTGACATGTAACATTGTATTATGTTAAGGTGTACCACAAAATTATTTGAAACATGTATATTTTCAACATGATTACCACAAAAAAGTTTAGTTGCCATTCATCTTTTCACATAGTTATAATTTTTTCTTTAAATAAGAACTAAACTTCACTATAGTTAATTATAGATATAATGTATAGAAGGTAGGTAGATGACAGATAGGTAGATAGATAGATATATAGATAGATGACTATAGTTACCATGTTCTATATTACATTATGAGAACTTATTAGTTTAAAACTGCAAGTTTCTACCTTTTGATCACCTTCACCCATTCACCCTATCACCTTCCTCCCACCTCTGGCAACTGCAAATCTGTTCTCTATTTCTATAAGGTCAATTTTTTAGATATCCCATATAAGTGAAGTCATACAGTATTTGTGTTTCTCTGTGCAATTTATTTCAATTAAAATAATGTCACCAAGTTTCAACCGTGTTGTCAGAAATGGGTCAATTTCCTTATTCTTTATAGCTGAATAATATTCCACTGCATATTAGATCAATAGATGAAAGGTAGAAAGATAGATGGTAGGTAGATAGAAAGATAGACAGATAGATAGATGATAAAAATTTCTTTATGCACTCATCTGTAAATAGACACAGGTGGTTTCCATGTTTTGATTATTGCAAATAGTGTTTCCCTAAACATGGGGCTAATAGGTCTCTTAAATATGCTGATTTTCCTTCCTTCAGATATATATTCAGAAGTAGAGATGTTAGATTATATTGTAATTATATTTGTAATTTTTGAGGAACCTCTATACTGTTTTCTATAATTCTGCACCAATTTACATCCTCCCAATAGTGCACAAAGATTCCCTTTTACAACATAGTCTCCAAAATATTATCTCTGTCTTTTCTATAACAGCCATTGGAACAAGTGTGAGGTGATATTGCAATGTTATTTTGATTGATATTTCCCTGATTATTAACGAATTTGGCATATTTTCATGTCCTTGTTGGTCATTCGTATTTCTTCTTTGGAAATGTCTATTGAGTTCCTATCACCATTTTATAATCAGGTTGTTTGATTTTTTGCTGTTGGTTTATATAGGCTTTTTGTGAATTTTATTAATAAACTTTAATAAGGCATATGGTTAGCAATATTTTCTCCCATTACTTAGATTAACTTTTTATTTTGCTGATAGTTTTCTTTGTTGTTCAGAGCTTTTTAATTTGATATAGTCTCATCGATTGTTTTTGCTTTTGTTGCCTTTGCTTTTTTAGTGTCAAGTTAAAAAATCATTGTGAAGAATGATGTCATGGACTTTTTTCACTATGTTTTCTTCTAGGAATTTTTTAAAGTTTTTATTTTAATTCCAGTTAGTTAACATACACTGTTATATTAGTTTCAGGTGTACAATATACTGATTAAACAATTCCATTTCACCCAGTGCTCGTCACAAGTGCACCACTTAATCCCCATCACCTATTTCACCCATCCTCCAACTCACCTCCCCTCTGGTAACCATCAATTTGTTCTCTATAGTTAAGAGTTTGTTTCTTGCTTTCTCTCTCTTTCTCTTTTCCCTTTGCTCATTTGCTTTATTTCTTAAATTCTACATATGAGTGAAAACATACGGTATTTGTCTTTCTCTGATTAACTGATTTCATTTAGCATTATGCTATCCTCATCCATGTCATTGCAAAGGACAATATTTTATTCCTTTTTACAGGTGAATAACATTTCACTATATATAGTGTCAACGGACACATGGACTGCCTCCATAATTTAACTATTGTAAATAACGATGCAATAAATATAACAGTGCATGTATACCTTCAAATTAGTATTTTTGTTTGTTTGTTTTTTGGTAAATACCCAGCAGTGAAATTCCTGAATCATAGGATAGTTCTATTTTAAATATTTTGAGGAACCTCCATACTATTTTCCACAATGGTTGTACTAGTTTGCATTCCCACCAACAGTATAAGAGGGTTCCTTTTTCTCTACATCCTCACCAGCACCTGTTGTTATTTATTTTGTTGCTCTTAGCCATTCTGATGGGCGTGAGGTGATATTGCATTATAGTGTTAATTTTCATTTCATGGATGATAAGTGATGATGAGCATCTTTTTATGTGTCTGTTGGTCATCTAGATGTCTTCTTTAGAGAAATGTTGGTTTATGTCTTCCACCCATTTTCTAATCGGATTATTTGTCCTTTAAGTGTTGGTTTTATAAGTTCTTTGTATATTTTAATACTAACCCTTTATTGGATATATCGTATGCAAATATTTACTCCCATTAGATAGGTTACCTTTTAGTTTTGTTGATTGTTTCTTTCACTTTGTAGAAGTTTTTATTTTGCAATAGTCCCATTTATTTTTCCCTTTGTTTCTCCTACTTCAGGGAACCAATCTAGAAAAAAGTTACTATGGCTGATGTCACAGAGGTTACTACCTGTGTTCTTTTCTAGGATTTTCACAGTTTCTCTCACATTTAGATCTATAATCCATTTGGGATTTATTTCTGTGTATAATATAAGAAAGGTGATCAGTGTCATTCTTTTTCATGTTACCATACAGTTTTCTCAACATCATTTGTGGAAGAGACTGTCTCTTGTCCATTGTATATTCCTTCCTGCTTTTTTGAATATTACTTGATCATATAATTATGGGTTTATTTCTGTGTTTTCTGTTCTGTTCGCTTGATCTTGTCTGTTTTTTTTGCTGGTATCATACTGTTTTGAACTACAGTTTTTAAATATAACTTGAAGTTGGGAATTGTGATGTCTCTAGCTATGCTTTTCTTTTTCAAGATTGCTTTGGCTATTCAGAGTCTTTTGTGGTTCCATACAAATGTTGAGATTCTTTGTTCTAGTTCTGTGAAAAATGCTGATATTTTGATAAAGATTGCATTAAATGTGCAGATTGCTTTAGGTAGTACAGACACTTAAACAATATTTGTTCTTCTAACCCATGAGCCTGGAATGTATTTCTATTTCTTTGTGTCATCTTCAATTCCTTTCTTCAGTGTTTTATTGTTTTTAGGGTATGGGTCTTTCATCACTTTGGTTAGGTTTATTCCTAGGTATCTTAGCATATTTAATGCAATTGTAAATGGGGTTGTTTTCATAATTTCTCTTTCTGCTTCTTTCATATTGGTGTATAGAATGCAACAGATTATTGTACATTGGTATTGTATCCTACAACTTCACGGAATTCATTGATCAGTTCTAGCAATTTTTTGGTGGAGTCTTTTGGATTTTCTCTATATAGTATAATGTCATCTGCAAATAGTAAAACATTTACTTCTTCTTTATTGATTTGGATTTTTTTTTTTTTACTTCTTTTTGTTTTTACATTGATGTGACTAGGCCTTCTAGTACTATGTTGAATAAAAGTGATAAAAGTGGGAGCACCTGGGTAATTAGTCGGTTACACGTCCGACAGGCTCAGGTCATGATCTCACAGTTTGTGAGTTTCAGCTCCGCATCAGCCTCTCTGCTACTGGCATGAAGCTTGCTCACTTTGGATCCTCTTCCCCTCTCTATGCCTCTTCCTCACTTGTTTTCTCTCTCTCTCTCTCTTTAACAAGTTGAGGTATGACCCCTCTAAACCTACTTTGTTGAAGGTTTGTATCATGAATGGATTTTATACTTTGTGAAATGCTATTGGGGAGGTTGAGACGTACAGGCACCCGAGGTTCCCTCATCCCTCAAACATAGCAGTTTGGAGTCCATAAGACTTGAAATTCCAGGAATCCAGGCTATAGAGTGACAACAACATCTCCAGGGATCTATGGGCACAACTTGGTAGGCCATATTTGCATGATAGCAAACTGGGAGAGATAAAACAGGAAGTATAGGCACAGAGGGGAGGGAATCCCCTTCTGTGGAGAGACAAAAGGAAGAGAAAGAGAGGCTGTGGAAGTACAGGGTTGTATTTGGACAGGAGAAAAACCATGGACCAGAGAACAGAAAAAATCGGAGAAAAAAATTTCTAACTGCAGGGCTTTCTCTTGACTGTGGCCAACTGCCCTATTCATGCACCCAGGGGGGAGGGGAGCCAGCCCCAGGCTCAGTAGCATGCTCAGAGACACAGACTAAGAGAGAAGCCCCCTCTCTTGAGTGCTGTGGGAAGAGGACAAATAACCACTCCAAGGACAAAAAGCCCTGCAGGAGCCCACCAGCCAGAGGCCCTTTGTCTGCTGGCTGGGTGTACTGGCACTACCCGGGAACAAGGGCACACAGAACAGGATCTCTTAAGACATCAGGGTTTGAATCCCAACCAAGCTCCTGGGAGGTGTGAGAGACAGTGGAGCTGAATAAACTGGTCTGCTAGCACCCACACAGCACTGTGAGGATGGTCTGAACAGAGTGGTTTGGGACACCCAGTCTGGGAAGGAGAGACAGGAGTATTGCCATTTTTCTCCCCATCACCAACAAGATGGAATTTCAGGGAGCAGACAAGGGACCCACAGTGGAGGCAGGACCCAGCTACACCAAATCACACCCCTCCGTGCTTGGTAACTGCATATCTAACAGAACAACATTGACACTGACTGAACCAGATGGCCACTCCTCCAGACCAGCACAGTCACAAGTTCCAAGGCATTATCAGATATCTGACCAGCAGTTTTGCATTTTCTGATTTGATTTTTGGTCAATTCTTATTTTATATACGTATTTTTTTTCTTTTTCTTCCTCTTATTTCTTCCCTTCTCTAGTCTGGTTATTCTGGTTGTTGGTTGTTAAAGCAGGCATTTTTAATCTATTTTTTTAGACCTCTTCTGTATTCCATTCTATGTTATTTTCCTCTCTCTCTTTCTAGATTTGGCTGTATGGTTTCTCTGATTCTCTGTCTAACCTTCTCTTTTCTTTTTTCTTTTCTTTTCTTTCTTTTTCTCCGCCCCTGTCATTTCTCTCTTTGTATGGAATAAGGCTTCTTCCACCACCACCACCCCGCTTTTTAAATTTTTTTCCAGTATTACTTCAATGAACAAATCAAAGCACACTTAATGGAAGGTCCAAACCACCACTACAAGTAGGGAGATAAAGCAACCAGAGTCACAACAACAGAGAGCACACAACACACTCCAAAAACACCTTCTAAAGGGCCAGGCCCTGGACAGCATATGAACCTTTTTCATATAGTAATGCTTGCAGTTGAAGGACACATAACAAGCTATTAAAACACTTAAAAGACTGAAAACTAGCCACAATAATGAAATGAAAGAATTCTCCTCAAAAGAAATTTCGAGAAGAAATGACAACTAGAGAATTGCTCAAAACAGATATAAATAATATATCTGATCAAAAATTTAAAATAATAGTCATAAGATTAATATCTGGGCTTGAAAAAAAACATAGAAGACAGTAGAGAATCTATTACTTCAGAGATCAAGGAAATACTCATGATGAATTAAGAAATGCTGCAAATGAGGGGCAAAATCAACTAGATGCAGTGACAGCAAAAGTAGAAGGAACAGAGGGAAAAGTAAGTGAAATAGAAGATAAAATTGTGGAAAATGATGAAGCTGAGAAAAAGAGAGATAAGAAAATACTAGACCACAAGGGAAGAACTAGAGAACTAAGTGATTCAATGAAACATAATAATATCCATATCATAGGAGTTCCAGAAGAAAAGAGAGAGAAATGGGCAGAAGGTTTACTTGAACAAATTATAGCTGAGAAATTCCATAATCTGGAGAAGGAAGTGGGCCTTCAAATCCAGGAGGTATAGAGAACTCCCTTCAGATTTAACAAGAATAGGTCTTCTCCATGGCATACCATAGTGAAACTGGCAAAATACAAAGATAAAGAAAGAATTCTGAAGGCAGCTAGAGATGAAGAGGCCTTAAACTACGAGGGTGAAATGCTGTTTCTTCATCTACTGAAATGATCATATGGTTCTTATTCTTTCTCTTATTGATTCATGTATCACAATGATTGGTTTGTGAATATTGAAACACACTTGCTACCCAGGAATATATCCCACTTGATAGTGGTAAATGATTCTCTAAAATGTATTATTGAACTTGATTTACTAGTATTTTGTTCAGGATTTTTGCATCTATGGTAATCAGGGATATTGGCCTGCAGTTCTCGCCTTTGGTGGGGTCTGGTTTTTTTTTTTTTTCTTTTTTTCTTTACAGAAAGAGAGAGAGATTGGGAGAGAAGCAGAGAGATAAAGAAAATCTCAACCAGGTGCCACACTATGAGCATACAGCCTGATGCAGGCCTCAAACTCACAAAGTATGATATCATGACCTGAGCTAAAATCAAGAATTGGATGCTTAACCAACCATCCAGGCACCCCTCTTTTAGTGGTGTCTTAATCTGGCTTTAGTATCTGGTAATGCTGGTCTCATACAACGAATTTGAAAGTTTTCCTTCTATTTCTATTTTTTGGAATATTTTGAGAAGAAATGTATTAAGTCTTCTTTAAATGTTTGGTAGAATTCACTTTTGAAGCCATTTGATAGTGTACCTTTGTTGGGAATTCGTTTGTTTTTGTTTTTGTTTGTTTTGTGTTTTGTTTTTTAGTTTGTTGTTGTTGTTACTGGTCCTATTTCTTTGCTGGTCATCAGTCCTTTCAAATTTTCTGTTTCTTCCCGTTTCAGTTTTGGTAGTTTATATGTTTCTAGAAATGTAACCATTGTTTCTTCTAGGCTTCCCAATTTGTTGTCATAAAGTTTTTCATATTATTCCCTTTCCTTTTTTGTTTTTGTATTTTTGTGGTGTTAGTTGTTATATCTCCTCCTCTATCATTTGTGATTTTATTTATCTGAGTCTTTCTGTTGTTGTTGTTGTTGTTATTGTTTTTTCCCGATAAGCATGACCAGAGATTTATCAATTTCAATGACTTTTTTTCAAAGAACCAGTTCCTGGTTTTATTGATCCGTTTTATTATTATTATTATTATTTTGCTTCTATATTACTTATTTTGCTCTAAAATTTATTATTTCCTCCCTTCTGCTGGTTTTACGTTTTGTTTGTTGTTCATTTTCTAGTTCCTTTTAGTGCAAAGTTAGGTTGTTTACTTGAGATTTTTCTAACTTCTCATGGTAGGCAACTTCCCTCTTAGGACAGCGTTTGCTGCATCCCAAAGGTTTTGAACCATTGTTTTTTACTTTCGTTTGTTTCCATGCAGTTTTTTATTTCTTTGTTTATTTCTGGTTTACTCATTAATTGTTTAGTAACATATTATGCAACTTCCATGTATTTGTGGTCTTTCCAGATTTTTCCTGTGGTGAACTTATAGCTTCATAGTGTTGTGGTCAAGAAATATGCATGATATGATGGTTTATTTTTAATTTCTTTTGGCTTCTTTTATGGCTTAATATGTGATTGATTATGGAGAATGTTCCTTGTGCACTTGAAAAGAATGTGTATTCTGCTCTTTTAGGATGGAATATTCTGAATATATCTATTAAATCCGTCTGCTCCATTCAACAGATGGTGTCATTCAAAACCATTGTTTCCTTATTGATTTTCTGTTTACATATCTATTGATGTAAATGGGGTGTTAACATCTGCTACCCTTATTATATTATTGTGAGTTAGTTCCTTTATGTTTGTTAGTAACTGCTTTATGTATGCGGATGCTTCCATGTTGAGTACATAAATAATTACAATTGTTATAGCTTCTTATTGGATTGTCCCCTTTATCATTATATAGTATCCTTCTTTGTCTCTTGTTACAATATTTGGTTTAAAGTCTATATTTGCAGGGTCACCTGGATGGCTAAATCAGTTAAGTGTCTGATTTTGACTCAAGTCATGATCTCATGGTTCGCAGGTTCGAGCCATGCATTGGGCCCTGAACTGACTGTGAAGAGCCTACTTGGGATTCTCTCTCTCCCTCTCCCTGTCCTTCCCCCACTCACTCTCTCTTTCTCTCAAAATAAATAAATAAATAATTTTAAGTCTTTTTTTGCAATATAAGTATTGCTACTCTGGGTTTATTTTGAAATCCATTTGCATGATACATGTTTCTCCATTCCCTCACGTTCAATCTGCAGGTGTCTTTCAGTGTAAAATGAATCTGTTTTAGGCAGCATATAGATGGTTCTTGACTTTTTACCAATCCTGTCATCCTATGTCATTTGATGATATGTATTTATTACCATTTTATTACCTGTTTTGTGGCTGTTTCTGAAGATATTTTTCTGATCCTTTCCTGTTTTCCTTTCATTTGTGTTAGTTTCTTTAATTATATATTTGGATTTTTTGTCTTTATTTTTTTGCATATTTTTAAAGTTTGTATTTAAATTCCAGTTAGTTAACATATAGTGTAATATTAGTTTCAGATAAACAATTCAATGATTCAACATTTCCATACAACACCTGGTGCTCATCACAAGAAGTGCACTCCTTAATCCCCATCACCTACTTAACACACCAGGCCACCCACCTCCCCTCTGGTAACCATCAGTTCATTCTCTACACTTAAGAGTCTATTTCTTGGTTTGCATCTCTCATTTTACCTCCATGATAGTTTATTCTATTTCTTAAATTCCCCATATGAGTGAAATCATATGGTATTTGTCTTTCTCTGATTGACTTATTTTGCTTAGCATATTACTCTGTGTTCCATCCATGTTGTTGCAAATGACAAATCTCATTCTTTTTAATGACTCAGTAGTATTTAAGATATATATACACATATACATATATATATGTATATGTATTTAAGATATATATATACATATAGATGTATATGTATATGTATATATGTATATATATATATATATATATATATATATATATCATCTTCTTGTAAGTGGTTTTTTAATTGTGGGTCTGTGTATACACATTAGGTCTGTGTATAACATCAACATATAACAATATATATTACGTTGATAGTTGTTTAAGTTTGAACCCATTCTTCTCTTCTCCCCACAATTTAAGTATATGGTGTCATATTTTATATCCTTTTTGTTTTATGACTTCCTTGACTGATTTTTTACAGAAATACTAATTTTAATGTTTTTGTGTTTCCTATCTTTATATTGTCACTTTTGGTCTCTCCTTTACACTTCAAGAGTTCACTTTAATATTTATTTGCAGGGCTAGTTTAGCGATTGTGATCTCCTTTAGTTTTGTTTGTCTAACAAACTCCATTTCTCCTTCTATTCTGAATGATAGTCTTGCTGGAGAAAGTATTCTTGGCTGCAGATTTTTCACATTCAGCACTTTGAAGATATCATGCCACTCCTATCTGGATTGGAAAGTTACTCCTGAAAAAAACCCTGATAGCCTTACAGGGTTTCCCTTGTATGTAACTATCTTTTGTATTGCTGCTTTAATTTTTTTATCATTATTTTTTGTCATTTTAATTATAATATATCTTGGTGTGGATCAACTTGTGTTGATTTTGTTGGGGGTTCTCTGCACCTCCCACTTCTGGATATCTGTTTCCTTCACCAGGTTGGGAAAGTTTTCAGTACTTTCTTCCAATAAATTTTCTTCCCCATTTTCTTTTCTTCTGAGGCTCTGATAATACAAATACTATTATGTTTGATGGAGTCAGAGTTTTTAAGTCTACTATTGTTTTGCATAATTATTTTCTTTCACATTTGTTCAGTTTGATTACTTTCCATTACCCTGTCTTCTAGGTCATTAATTCATTCCTCTGATTCTTCCATCCTGGTGTTCATTCCATCAAGTATATTTCTCATTTCCTTTATTGAGTCCTTTATCTCTACTATGTTATTCCTTATCTCCGTGTTAAGGATCTCATGAATATCTTCCACTCTTTTCTCAAGTCCAGTGAGAATGTTTATGATCATTACTTTAAATATTCTATCAAGCTTATTATTTATATACGTTTCACTTAGATCTCTGGCCATCGCCTTGTCCTTTATCTCCATTTGGGACAAATTCCACTGTCTTCTCATTTTGTCTTAGTCTCTGTGCCTGCTTCTGTGTGTTAGGTGTTAGGAAAGCCAACTGAATCTTCTATTCTTGAGGATAATGGCCTTATGAAGAAGAGTTCCTGTAATGTCTTGCAGTGTAGTGTCCCTATTCCCCAAGGCCAAGTGCTTCAGGTAGTGTCTCCAGTGTGTGCTCTGTTATTGTGTCCTGTCCATTTTATCCTTCAAGCAATAATCTGTAGAGGGTCCCTTTGTCTGCAGTGGGCAGTGTTTTGTCCTGGTCTGAACGTGGCAAGTTTTAACTAGTTGCACTCTTGTCTGCTTGTGAAATGAGACCTGTTAACACTGCCACTGGAATGGCAGTAAAACTCCCAGATCAGGAGATAGAGTTTGTGCAAGTGTTTTGGTTGGTCTCTGGGGAGAGAGCCTTCCACATTTGGATTGTGGCAAAAGTGACTGGGAAGGGTGGTTCCAACAAAGCACTAAGCAGGGAGTAGAGCTTGGTGTAAGCAAATTAGGCAGCCAGAGTGGGAGCTGTATTTATGCTGTAGGTTTCAGGAAGTAAATGGCACCTGCCAGTTTGTTCCTGGAGGGTCTCCATGAATACTGCCTCTCTAGAACATGCTCTGAAATGAGCAAATACTTCCTTACTCAATTCTCCAGGTGCTCTTCAGGTTGTTCTTTCCATGCTGTATGTCTGTGGGATGATTGCTGTACCTTCTCTCCAAGAACAGCCCCAATGCCTCCAGGTTCTCCTAATGCCAAGTCCACTGACCTTTAGAACTCCAGGTTTGACTCTGCTGGTTTCAAGAACTCGCAAAATTCAGCCTCTCTCACTTTCCAAGCTAATTCTGGGGGATTCATTTTTCCAGTGCACTCCTTTGTGTGTTAGCCTCTCTCTTGCACTTCTCCATGACCATGGCTGCCTTCCCACTGCAGTGGTCATATTTTGTTTTTCTCCCAAACCACATCTACACACTTCTTACCTTCTTCGATGTGGATTCTTCTTTACCTTTAGTTGTGGAATTTTTTTTCTGTTAGTCTTCAGGTAAATTTCTGGAGGTTAGCCTAAGGTCCTCCTACTCCACTGCCCTCTCTCTCAAGGTATTTGTTATTTTCTAGGAATTTTATGGAATCAGCTCTTACATTCAAATAAAGTAAATTTGTAATATTTATAAATGAATTTTTCAACAATTATGTTGTATACTGTTTTGTTTTATAACATGGTTTATGGTAATTGTGTTTCATAATGTATGTAAAAATAGTGCCACATATATTTTTGTAACTTGAAACCTTAAAGCTGTACTGTTAAGGTAAATAATATGCAATCACGAAATATCTAGAAAATGTCAGTATAAGATAAAATATTGAAATATTAATTGCTGAACATAATTTTATCTATTCTTGGCATCTTGTTTTTATATAACATAGAGAATCTTAACATATTGGGTGTTTCTAAACATGAGAAAATGCACTCTATAAAAGACATATGCCTCTAGAAAATTATGAAATGAAGTATCCATAAATTTACTATAAAATGTAGTACATTCCAGAAAGTTAACCATTGCTTATGTCCTGGTTTTGTTTTTATAAAAACAAGAATATTGGTTTAAATTTTTAATTATTAGGCACAGGAGTTAAGATGGCAGAGCAGTATGGGGACCCTAAGCTTGTCTCCTCCTTGAAACACAGATAGATCAGCACCAAAACATTTTGATTTTTTTTTAATTTTTCTTTGTAACATTTTTTTTTAAATTTATAATAGTTTACTTTCAAATTGGTTTACATATAACACACAGTGTTCATCCCAACCTGTGCCCTTTTTAATGCCCATCACCCCCTCTCCCCCCTCCCGAGTCCCCCTCACCCTCAGTTCGTTCTTAGTCTTTGAGAGTCTCTTATGTTTTATCTCCCTCTCTCTGTCTTTTTTTTCTTTCCCCTCTTCCCCTCCCCCTGGTATTTGCTTAGTCTCACAAAGTCCACCTATTCGTGGAAACATATGGTATCTGTCTTTTTCTGACTGACTTATTTCACTTAACATAATACCGTCCAGTTACATCCATCTGGCTACACATGGCCAGATTTCATTTTTTCTCATTGCCACGTAGTAGTCCATTGTATATATGTACCACATCTTCTTTATCCACTCGTCAGTTGATGGGCACTTGGTCTCTTTCCATGATTTGGCTATTGTCAAAAGTGCTGCTATGAACATTGGGGTGCACGTGCTCCTATGCATCAGCATTTCTGTGTCTCTTGGGTAGATTCCTAGCAGTGCTATTGCTGGGTCATAGGGTAGCTCTATTTTCATTTTTTTGAGGAATCTCCACGCCGTTTTCCAGAGTGGCTGCACCAGTTTGCATTCCCACCAACAATGTAGGAGGGTGCCTACTTCTCCACATCCTCGCCAGCATCTATACTTTCCTGATTTGTTCATTTTAGCCACTCTGACTGGTGTGAGGTGGTATCGCAGTGTGGTTTTGATTTGTATTTCCCTGATGATGAGTGACATTGAACATCGTTTCAAGTGTCTATTGGCCATCTGAATGTCCTCTTTGGAGAAGTGTCTATTCATATCTTCCGCCCATTTCTTCACTGGGTTGTTTGTTTTTCGGGTGTGGAGTTTGGTGAGTTCTTTATAGATTTTATATATTAGTCCTTTATCCGATATGTCATTTGCGATGATCTTTTCCCATTCCGTTGGTTGCCTATTCGTTTTGTTGGTTGTTTCCTTTGCTGTGCAGAAGCTTTTTATCTTGATGAGGTCCCAATAGTTCATCTTTGCTTTTAATTCCCTTGCTTTTGGAGACGTGTCAAGTAAGAAATTGGTGCGTCTTAGGTCAAAGAGGCTTTTTCCTGCTATCTCCTCTAGGATTTTGATGGTTTCCTGTCTCACATTCAGATCTTTTATCCATTTAGAATTTATTTTTGTGAGTGGTGTAAGAAAGTGGTCTAGTTTCATTCTTTTGCAAGTTGCTGTCCAGTTCTCCCAGCACCATTTGTTAAAGAGGCTGTCTTTTTTCCATTGGATACATTTTCCCGCTTTGTCAAAGATTAGTTGGCCATATACTTGCGGGTCCATTTCTGAGTTTTCTATTCTATTCCATTGGTCTATGTGTCTGTTTTTGTGCCAATACCATAGAGTCTTGATGACTACCGCTTTGTAGTAGAGGTTAAAGTCTGGGATTGTGATGCCTCCCGCCTTGGTTTTATTCTTCAGTATTATTTTGGCTATTCGAGGTCTTTTGTGGTTCCATACAAATTTTAGGATGGTTTGCTCTAGCTTTGAGAAGAATGCTGGTGCAATTTTGATTGGGATTGCATTGAATGTGTAGATTGCTTTGGGTAGTATTGCCATTTTGACGATATTTATTCTTCCAATCCATGAGCATGGGATGTTTTTCCATTTCCTTGTGTCTTCCTCAATTTCCTTCATAAGTTTTTTATAGTTTTCAGTGTAGAGGTCTTTCACATCTTTGGTTAGGTTTATTCCTAAGTATTTTATGGTTTTTGGTGCAATTGTGAAAGGGAGTAGCTCCTTTATTTCTCTTTCTGCTGCTTCATTGCTGGTGTGTAGAAATGCCACCGATTTCTGTACATTGATTTTGTACCCTGCAACTTTGCTGAAATCATGGATCAGTTCTAGTAGGCTTTTGGTGGATTCCGTCGGGTTTTCCATGTAAAGTATCATGTCATCTGCAAAAAGTGAAAGTTTGACTTCCTCCTTGCCAATCTTGATGCATTTTATTTTGTTTTGTTGTCTGATTGCTGATGCTAAGACGTCCAACACTATGTTAAATAGCAGTGGCGAGAGTGGACATCCATGTCGTGTTCCTGATCTCAGGGGGAAGGCTTTCAGTTTTTCCCCATTGAGGATGATATTAGCCGTGGGCTTTTCATATATGGCTTTTATGATGTTTAAGTATATTCCTTCTATCCCGACTTTCTCGACAGTTTTTATTAAGAGATGATGCTGTATTTTGTCAAATGCTTTTTCTGCATCTATTGATAGGATCATATGGTTCTTATCTTTTCTTTTGTTGATGTGATGTATCACGTTGATTGATTTGCGAATATTCAACCAGCCCTGCAACCCAGGGATGAATCCTACTTGAACACGGTGGATAATTCTCTTTATATGCTGTTGGATTCGATTTGCTAGTATCTTGTTGACAATTTTTGCATCCATATTCATCAGGGATATTGGCCTGTAATTCTCTTTCTTTGCTAGGTCTCTATCTGGTTTGGGAATCAAAGTGATGCTGGCTTCATAGAATGAGTCCAGGAGTTTTCCTTCCGTTTCAATTTTTTGGAGCAGCTTGAGGAGGATAGGAATTAACTCTGTTTTAAATGTCTGGTAAAATTCCGCAGGAAAGCCGTCTGGTCCAGGGCTTTTATTTGCTGGGAGGCTTTTGATAACTGATTCTATTTCTTCACTAGTTATGGGTCTGTTCAAATTTTCTATTTCTTCCCGTTTGAGTTTTGGTAGCATTTATGAAGCTGTCCATTTCTTCCAGATTGCCAAGTTTGGTGGCATATAATTTTTCATAGTATTCTCTGATGATTGCTTGTATCTCTGAGGGATTGGTTGGAATTTCTCCCTTTTCATTCACGATTTTATCTGTTTGAGTTCTCTCTCTTTTCTTTCTGAGAAGCCTGGCTAGAGGTTTGTCTATTTTGTTTATTTTTTCAAAGAACCAACTTTTGGTTTCATTGATCTGTTCCACTACCTTTTCTGTCTCCGTATGATTAGTTTGTGTTCTGATCTTTGTTATTTCTCTCTTTCTGCTGGGCTTGGGTTGTTTTATTTGTTCTGCTTCTAGTTCCTTTAGGCGTGCTGTTAGAATTTGTGTTATTGATTTTTCTTGTTTCTTGAGATGGGCCTGGATTGCAATATATTTCCCTCTCAGGACTGCCTTTGCTGCACCCCAGAGGGTTTGGATTGTTGTATTTTCATTTTCATTTGTTTCCATGTATTTTTTAATTTCTTCTCTGATGGCTTGGTTGACCCAGTCATCTTTTAGTAGGTTATTTCTTAGCCGCCATGTTTTTGGACGTTTTCCAGGCTTTCTCCTGTGGTTGATTTCAAGTTTCAAAGCATTGTGGTCTGACAGTGTACACGGTATGATCTCAATTCTTTTATATTTATTCAGAGCTTCCCTGTGCCCCAGAATGTGGTCTATCTTGGAAAATGTACCGTGTGCAGTTGAGAAGAATGTAAATTCCTTTGCTTCTGGATGAAGGACCCTAAAGATGTCTGTGAGGCCCATCTGTTCTAATGTGTCGTTCAGGGCTGTTGTTTCTGCAGAGGTTTTCTGTTTTGTAGATCTATCCAATGCTGAGAGTGGGGTGTTGAGATCCCCTACTATTAGGACATTTTTATCGATGAGGTTGCTAATGTTTGTAATTAGTTGTTTTACAAATTTGGGTGCCCCTGAATTCGGTGCGTAGATATTTACAATTGTTAGCTCTTCCTGCTGGATGGTCCCTGAGACTATTATATAATGTCCTTCTTCATCTCTTATTACATCGTTCATTTTAAAGTCTAATTTGTCTGATATAAGTGTGGCTACTCCGGCTTTCTTCTGCCTTCCAGTAGCATGGTAGATAGTTCTCCATCCCCTCACTTTCAATCTGAAGGTGACTTCAGGTTTAAGATGAGTCTCTTGAAGGCAGAAAACAGATGGGCCTATTTTTTAATCCATTCTGTTATCCTGTGTCTTTTAATTGGCACATTTAGTCCATTTACATTCAGTGTTAACGTTGAAAAATATGGGCTTACAGTCACTGTATTATCTGTAAGTTTCATGTTTGTAAGGCTGTCTCTGGCAGTCTGTGTTCTTTGCAACCTTTCTTTCATAGAGTGCCCCTCCGGATCCCTTGTAGTGCTGGCTTATTTGTGACAAATTCTTTCAGTTTTTGTTTGTTGGGAGAAACCTTGATCTCTCCTTCTATTCTGAATGACAGGCTAGCCGGATACAGAATTCTTGGTTGCAGGTCCTTCTTGCTCATCACATTGAATATATCCGCCATTCCTTTCTGGCTTGCCAAGTTTCTGTAGATAAGTCTGCTACTACCCTTATAGGTCTCCCTTTGTATGTTAGGGTTCTTTTGTCCCTAGCTGCTTTCAGGATTCTCTCCCTATCTTTGTATTTTGCCAGCTTCACTATGATGTGCCGTGCAGAAGGTCTATTCAAGTTACGTCTGAGGGGAGTTCTCTGTGCCTCTTGGATTTCCATGCCCGTTTCCTTCCTCATGTTGGGGAAATTCTCAGCAATGATTTGTTCAAGAACCCCTTCGACTCCTTTGTCTCTCTCTTCTTCCTCTGGGACTCCTATGATACGGATATTGTTTCTTTTGAGTGCATCGCTCAGCTCTCAAATTCTCCTTTCCTGTTCCTGGATCAGCTTCTCTCTCTTTTTATCTGCTTCCTCCTTTTCAATGATTTTATCTTCTAATGCACTAACTCTTTCCTCTACCTCTTCAATCCGTGCTGTGGCTGCTTCCAGTTTCCCTTGTATTTCTTCCAATGTCTTCTTTAATTCTTCCTGACCATTTTTAAGGTCCTTGAACTCTGCTGCGCGGACCCCTTGCATTCATCTAAGCTTTTTTCAAGGCCAGCGATTAGTTTTATGATTATCATTCTATATTCATGTTCTGTTATGTTGCTTATATCTGTTTTCATTAATTCTTGAGCTGTCACTGCTTCTTGTAGATTCTTTTGAGAAATCTTCCGTTTCGTCATTTTGGCTGGATGTGTTTTGGATTGTTTCTTGAAGTTGCCCTGGAGTTACTCCATGCAGCGGTCTGAACTTGGCCTATGTAGCTCCCGCCGAGAGGTGTCACTCCTGAGCAGATGGTCGTGGTTTAGTGTAGGCGGGTGATCTCCACTGAGGCAGGGATGGCTCTGGGAGTGACTTCCTGGGGCTGGTGCTTGTGGGCCCGTAAGACAGCAATGGCGTCCCTTCAGTCCTTTGTTCCCTGTCCCGGGGCTTCCACTTGCCCCCTTGTTTCTGTCCTTACTCCGCTATGGGCACTGGTGCAGTGAGGTCCACTGGAAGGTGGGCGCCTGCCTGCCTGCCACCCCCCAACCTTCTTCAAAAATGTGTCAAGGTTAGAGGTGCTCCGCCGGCGACTAGGGGCCCCCCTGGCAGCCGGTCGCCTGGCTGGGGCGACTTGTGCACACTCCCCACTCGGGCAACAACGGTGGCAGCAGTCCCAGCAATTGTTCGCACCCCACGGGGCCCTCTGCAGCGACTAACGCCCAATCCCGGCTCAGGCAGGCAGCGGCAATGGTCCCAGGTCGCCGGCTCCCCACAGGATGGCGGCGTGACTGGCGGGCAATCCCTGTTCAAGTGGCAGCAGCGGAGGTCCCAGCGGTTTTTCGCTCCCCACGGGGCTGCAGCAGTGACTAGCTCGCACTCCCCACGGGGGCCGGCAGCAGCGGCAGTGGTCCCACGGTCGGTCGCTCCCCAAGCTGCTGGCGGCTGAGCAACTCTGGGCCGGGCGGGCTGACTCTGCCTCGGTCCTCGGTCCCGCACAAGGAGAGTTCTGCTGGGTTCTGCTGTTAGACACAGAGCTTCTCCTCCTAAGCCCTGTCTTTAGGGGCTGGATGGTGGTGGACTCCCCCTCTCTGGTCCTCTCCTTCGGATGTTGGGCACTTTCCCCACTGTCCCCAGCTCACCCTCCCCTCAGCTCAGTTTCCTGAGTTCGTTTTGTCTGTTCTCGATTAGACTCACGGTCCTAGGGTGTTGTCTATGTTTCTTGCGTTCCTTGTAAGCTGCTACACCTTTTCTGCCAGGTTCTTGGAGTTGAGAATCTCTCTGTTTCAGTCCCTCTCAATTCAAAAAACAAGGGAAACTTTGGGCCTCCCTACCTCTCCGCCATGTTGGTCTCGCTCCCTATTTTTAACATTTATTTTTGAGAGATATAGAGACAGTGTGTGAGCAGGGGAAGGGCAGAGAGAGAGCGAGACACAGAATCCGAAGCAGGCTCCAGGCTCTGAGCCATCAGCACAGAGCCCGACGTGGGGCTCGAACTCACAGACCGTGAGATCATGACCTGAGCCGAAGTCGCCCGCTTAACCAACTGAGCCACCCAGGCGCCCCCAAAACATTTTGAGTACTTAGGAAATTGATCTGAAGATTAACACAAATATCCATACTTTGAGCCACAGAACTTGGCAAGTACTCAGTGCAAAGAGGTGAATTGGGGGAGACAGAGGACAGAGAGAAAGAGAAAGAGGGAGAGCATGACACATATGGATTGCTCAAGAAAAGCACTCCCCCCAAAAGTAACTGGAGAGAAAGAGAGAGAAAAAGAGTGAAAACACTCACAGGGGATTGAACAAAAAAATCTGTTCCCTAAATCATTGACGGGGAGAATGGGGAGGGTTTTAATACAAGCAGGATTCTATTAGCAGTGGAGTACAGAGTCTGAAAGGTTCAGAACTCAGTGCCTGGCAGTGCTTTGGTGAAGAAGTAGAGAAAAACTCCAGGATCAGGCAGTGCAGTATGAGGGTTCCTTATGTCACATGGGGGGAAGTGGTTCCCCTGCTTGGAGTACATTTGGTAGAGGCCTACAGCCTCCCCTTGGGCAACGTTCCCAGCAGAACCCAAAGAACAGCCACCTTTGCTAGCATTGGAACAAAGATACCAAGGGTGCAGCACAACTTGGTGATGGCTGTGCTGTGATTTGCCATAATTGCTGAACCTCTGCCACTGCACAATCACATGAACATTTTCTGAGTCAAGTCAGTACCCACACATTGCTCAGCGAGACCCTCCCAAGAGAGTCAGTGTGGGTCCAAGCCAGAGGGGTCTCTGAAGTGTGAGGTTTTGTAACACAATCTCATCTTACATTAAAGTCTGGATGGAGGCACTGCCTGGGAGGCAGACAGCTCGGAAGTGGACATGGTAGATGCAAGGAGTGGACAGAGGCCTGAGGCAGAGGAAAGGTGTTTGGTCACGGGTTAGAAGAGTGCAAACATCCTGCACCAGAGACTAGGGATTTGGGTGAAGCCATTTTCACCTCTACCACACACACATATGTGTGTATGCACATAGATCCACCCCAGTAAGCTAAGCAGAACCAACTATTGGAAAGTGGAGCCATTACACCAAGCCCTGCCCAATTTCACCCTCCAAGCACATCCTCCAGAATGTGGATGGAGCACAAATCTATCCACCTGCTTTGTGTATAGACTATAGTGTGCTTCAAAATTTTAGTTCCAGGAGAAAGTGGATGTAACTTCATCTGGGTTTCATTCTGTTTGCTGGTTCATTTTCTTTGTTTCCTTAAATTATTTTCTTGTTTCTTTCTTTTCTTTCTCTTTCTTAGATACAGAAAGAACAATTTTTTTAAAAAAAATTTATAGATTAATTAATTTAAATTGTTATCCTATTGTATTTTCTTTATTTTATTGTGCTCTATTCTATTATTTTTAATTTTAAAATATTTTCTTAACTTTTTTCTTTAATTTCCCCTTTTTTCCTATTCTATGAATCTTATTTCAACAAGCAGACAAAAACACACCAAGATCAACTTTCCTTTATTTGATTTTTGTTTTGTTTTGTTTTTAAAATTTTAATTTTAATTTTATTATATTATTTTTTCTTACTCCAAAATGACAAGATGAAAGAATTCACATCAAAGAAAGAACAGGAAGAAATAATGGTCAGGGATTTAATCAGCACAGATATACGTAAGATGTCTGACCTAGAATTTAGAATACTAGCTGGGGTTGAAAAAAAGCATAGAAGACACCAGAGAATTCCTTTCTACAGAGATAAAAGAACTAAAATCTAATTCCAGAATGGATGCCATGACAACAAGGATGGATGAAACAGAGCAGCGAAGATAGAATATGGACAATAATGAAACAGGAAAAAAAAGGAAACAAAGGCAAAAGATTATGATACAAGATTTAGAGAACTCAGTGACTTATTAAAAATGAATAATATCCAAATCATAGAAATCCAAGAATATGAAGAGAGAGAAGAGAGAAATAAGGTTTCTGTGAGCAAATTATGGCCGAAACTTACCTAATCTGGGAAAGGACACAGACATCAAAAACCAAGAAGCGCGAAGATCTCCCATTAGATTAAAAAAAAAATGACCATCGCCAAGGTATATCAAATTCACAAAATACAGAGACAAGGGAAGAATTATGAAAGCGACAAGGGGAAAATTGTCTTTAACCTACAAGGGAAAAAAGATCAGGTTCACAGCTGATCTGTACACAGAAACTTGGCAGGCCAGAAAGGAGTGCCTGGATATATTCAAAATGCTGAGTTGAAAAAATATGCAGCCAAGAATCCTTTCTATAGCAAGACTGTTATTCAGGATAGAAGGAGGGATAAAGATTTTCCCAGGCCAACAAAAACTAAAGGAGGTTGTTACCACTAAACCAGCCTTGCAAGAGATTTTAAGGGGGACTCTCTGAGTGGAGAAAAGACAAATAAATAAATAAAGACTAGAAAGGACCAGAGAATATCGCCAGAAATACCACCTCTAGAGACAACACAATGGCAGTAAATTCATATCTTTCAAAAATCACTCTAAAGTTTTTTTTTTAATGTTTATCCATTTTTGAAAAAGAAAGAGTGAAAGAGAGAGACAGAGAGAGAGAGAGAAAGAGAGTATGAGCAGGGGAAGGCAAAGAGAGGGAGACACAGAATCTGAAGTAGGCTCCATACTCTGAACTGTCCACACAAAGCCTGACAGGTTTGAACTCATGAACCATGAGATCATGATCTGAACCGAAGTCAGATGTTCAACTGACTGAACCACCCAGGTACCCCTCAATAATCACTGAAAATGTAAATGGACTAAACGCTCCAATTAAAAGACACGGTGTCAGAATGCATTAAAAAAACAAAAACAAAACAAGATCCATCTATATGCTGCCTACAAGAGACTCATTTTTAGTTCTAAATACACCTGAAGATGGAAAGTAAGGAGATGCAGAACAATATATCATGCTAAGGGACTTCAAAAGAAAGAAGGAGTAGCCCTACTTATATCAGACAAACTAGATTTTAAAACAAAGAGATGAAGAAGGTCATTAGGTCATAATTAAGAGGCCTGTCCACCAGGAAGAGCTAAAATTGTAAATATTATGCCCCCACCTTGAAAGTACCCAAATATATCAATTAATTCATCACAAACATAAAGAATTTCATTGATAATAATACCCTAATAGTAGAGGACTTCCACACCCCATTTAAAGCAATCGACAGATCATCTAAGCAGAAAATCAAGAAGGAAACAATGGTTCTGAATGACACACTGGACCAGATGGACTTAACAGATATATTCAGAATATTTCATCTTAAAGAAGCAGAATACACATTCTTCTCCAGTGCACAAAGAACATTCTCCAGAATAGATCATATATTGGGTCACAAATCAGTTCTAAACAGGTATGAAAAGATGGAGATCATACCTTGCATATATTTAGACCACAACACTATGAAACCTGAAATCAACCACAAGAAAAAAATTTGTAAAGACACAAATACTTGGAAATTAAAGAACATCCTACTAAAGAATGAATGGGTTAAACAAGAAGTTAAAGAGGAAATCAAAAAGTACATGGAAGCCAATGAAAATGAAAACATGACAGACCAACACTTATGGAATGCAGCAAAGTCGGTCATAAAAGGGAAGTATATAGCAATCTAGACCTTCCTAAAAAAGGAAGAAGTTCTCAAATAAACTAAGCTTACACCTAAAGGTGCTGGAAAAAAAGAACAACAAATAAAGCCCAAAACCCGCAGAAGGGAAAGAATAAAGATTAGAACGGAAATCAACGGTATCAAAACAGCAACAACAACAACAAAAACACACAAAAAAAACAACAACAAAAACCCAAACAAACCTCAAAAAAACGAAAAAGCAGAACATATCAATGAAACACGGAGCTAGTTTTTGAAAGAATTAACAAAACTGATAAACCCTTAGCCAGATTTATCAAAAACAAAAAGGGAAGGATCCAAATAAATAAAGTCATGAATGAAAGAGGAGCGATCACAACCAATACCACAGAAAAAAACAAACAATAATAAGAGAACATTATGAGAAATTATATGCTAACAAATTGGACAATCTGGAAGAAATGGACAAATTCTTAGAAGCAAGTGAACTACTGAACTGAAACAGAAAGGAATAGAATACTTGAACAGACCCATAATCAGTAAAGAAATTGAATCGATAATCAAAAATCTCCCAAAAACAAGAGTCCAGTGCCAGATGACTTTCCAGGGGAATTCTACCAGACATTTAAAGAAGAGTTAACACCTATTGTTTTGAAGTTGCTCCAAAAATAGAAATAGAAGGAAAACTTCCAAACTCATTCTATGAGGGCAGCATTACCATGATTCCAAAAGCAGACAAAGACATCACTATCAATGAGAGCTACAAACCAATTTTCCTGATCAACATAGGTGCAAAAATTTTCAACAAGATACTAGCCAATGAATCCAACGATACGTTAAAAGAATCATTCACCATGATCAAGTTGGATTTATGCTTGGGATGCAGGGATGGTTCAATATCTGCAAGTCAATCAATGTAATACATCAAATTAATAAAAGAAAGGATAAGAACTACATGATACTCTCAATAGATGCATAAAAAGAATTTGACAAAATACTGCATTTTTTCTTAATAAAAACGCTTGAGAAAGTAGGGATAGAAAGAACATAACTCAACATCATAAAGGCCACATACTACAGACCCACACTAATATCATCCTCAATGAGGAAAAACTGAGATCTTCCCCCCTAGGTTCAGGAACATGACATATCTGTCCACTCTCACCACTATTCTTTAACATATTGTAGAAGTTCTAACCTCAGCAACCAGACAAAAAAATAAATAAATAAAATTCATCCAAATCAGCAAGAAGAAAGTCAAAATTTCACTCTTCAGAGAAAACATGATACTCTACATGGAAACTCCACCAAAAAAAATGCTAGAATTGACACGTGAATTTAGCAAAGGTGTAGGATATAAAATGAACATACAAAAATCGGTTGCATTTCTATACATCCATAATGAAGCAGGAGAAACAGAAATCAAGGAATTGATTTCATTTACAATCACACCAAAAACCATAAAATACCTAGGAATAAACTTAACCAAGAAGGTAACAGATCCATACGCTGAAAACTATAGAAAGTTTATGAAAGAAATTGAAGAAGACACAAAGAAATAGAAAACAAAAAAACATTCCATAATCATGGATTGGAAGAATGAATGTTCTTAAAATGACGATACTACCCAAAGCAATCTACATATTCAATGCAATATCTATCAAAATAATACTAGGATTCTTCATAGAGCTAGAATAAACAATTCTAAAATCTGTATGGAACCAGAAAAGATCCAGATTGGCCAAAGTAATTTTGAAAAAGAAAACCAAAGGAGGCATTACAATTCCAGACCTCAAACTGTATTACAAAGCTGTAATCATCAAGATAGTACAGTACTGGCATAAAAACAGACTCATAGATCAATGGAACAGAATAGAGAACTCAGAAATGGACCCACAAACATATGGCTAACTAATGTTTGAACAAAGCAGGAAAGAATATCCAATGGAAAAAAGCCAGTATATTCAGCAAATGATGTTGGGAAAACTGGACAACAGCATGGAGAAGAACGAACTTGGACCACTTTCTTACACCATACACAAAAATAAACTCAAAATGGATGAAAGACCTTAATGTACAACAGAAAAACATTAAAACTCTGGCAACAACCTATTTGGCCTCGGTCGTAGCAACTTCTTACTTGACGTGTCTCTGGAGACAAGGGAAACAAAAACAAACTATTGGGACCTGGTCAGGATTAAAAACAAAAAACAAAAAAAACAAAAAAAACTTCTGCACAGTGAGGGAAACAATCAACAAAACTAAGAGGGAACCTATGGCATGGGAGAAGACATTTGCAAATAACATATCGGATAGAGGGGTAGAACCCAAAAATCTATGAAGAACTTATCAAACTCTACACCCAAAAAACAATCCAGTGAAAAATGGGTAAAAGACATGAATAGAAGACACCCAGATGGCTAACAGATACATGAAAAGACACATGACAAAATGCTCAACATCACTCATAATCAGGGAAATACAATCAAATTCACAATGAGATACTACTTCACACCTGTCAGAATTACTAAACAACTTAGGAAACAGTAGATGTTGGCAAAGATGCAGAGAAGGGGGAACCTATTTGCATCACTCGTGGGAATGCAAACTGGTGCAGCCACTCTGGAAAACAGTATGGTGTTTCCTCAAACAATTAAAAAACAGAACTGCCATATGACCCAGAAATTGCACTACTAGGTATTTATCCAAAGGATCCAGAAATGGTGATTCAAAGGGCATATACACAGTATTTGTAGCAGCACTATTGACAAGAGCCAAATATGAAAAGAACCCAAATATCCATCGACTGATGAATGGATAAAAAAGATGTGATATATACACACATTGTACATATATAATAGATTACTTGGCAATCAAAAAGAATGAAATCTGCCATTTGCAACAATTTGGATGGAACTATATTGTATTATGCTAAGGAAATGGGTTAGAGAAAGACAAATATATATGTCTCTCATATGTGGAATTTTAGAAACAAAACAGATGAACATAGGAGAAGGAAATCAAAACTAAGAGAAAAACAAAGAGGAAGGCAAACTATAAGAGACTTAAATACAGAGAACAAACTGAGAGTTGCTGGAGGGGAGGTGGATGAAGGGATGGGCTGTATGGGTGATGGGCGTTAAGGAGGGCACTTGCTGGGAAGAGCACTGGATGTTAAATGTTACTGATGAATTACTAAAATCTACTCTAGAAAGCATTATTACACTATATACTAACTAATTTGGATTTAAAAAAAATTAATAAAATAAAAAACCCACAAAGATAGCAAATACTGCAACGATAAAAAAAAAAAAAAACAAAAAACAAATGAATCCGAGAATACATCTTCCCAAAAGTTGAAGATTCACCAACTGAACCAGATGCCTTCCTGGTTTCTAGTTCCTCCCTATAAGTCAGAACTTCACTGATTGAACAAAACAACTTCCTGGTGAGACTTTTCTTAAGCAGGAAAAGGAGGCTAAGGGAACAAAGCCCCCTAACTAGACGCAACCATATGGGAGGAAGAAACCTAAAGGCCAAAGCAGATGGAATAGAGAAATAAGCTCACATGCCATCACACATGAAATATTAAGAGACATCTGTCTAAACCAAAACCAAAAACCATTTATTTGCCGCAAGAGTTAAATAAACAGCAAAGGCTGACAAAACCCACCCACTATGGAAAAATAAAATCTGTTTAATTTACTTTACAACACGGTAAGAATGAAATCTTACCATTTGCAACATCGTGGATGGGCTTGAGTGTATTATGCTAAATGAAATAAGTCAGTCAGAGAAAGACAAATACCATAAGATTTCACTCATATGTTGAATTTAAGAAACAAAACAAACATGCACAGGGGAAAAAAGAGAAAGGTAAACCAAGAGACTTAACTATAGAGAACAAATGGATGGTTACCAAGGGGAGATGGGTTAAATAGGTGATGGAGATTAAGGAGTGAATTTATCATGATGAGCACTGTGTGTTGTATGGAAGTGTTGTACACTTGAAACTAATATTACACTTTATGTTAACTAACAGGAATTTAAATTAAAAAAATGGATGGTTTAATCTTTATCAGGTCAACATGAAATCCAGATGAGGGCTGGTATTGTGGATCAACCATGCCAACAGGAACCCAGACACCTTCTAGGTTCCATTTTCTCCATACTTACCGTGTAGCCCTTCATTTTCATGTTGTGTTTCATGGATAGTAAATTAGATCTGGCTTTTATGCTATCATAGATAAGTGCAATATATAAAGACAATAGAGCAAAAGACATTTATTCAGTTTTTGCCATTTTCTATACGAAAGCTTCCTAAGGAATGTCTGCTTTTTTTCACTTTAACACAACTGGCATTGATTTATAAAGGAATTGGGCATGTTCTGAACACATCATTCAAGGAGAAAAGTTTTATTTATTTCTCTTTTTTCAACTATGCTTTTCTGACTTATCTTAACATGGAGTAGATTAATTAGTCACATGCAACAAGCAATCCTAGGAGAAACAGGAAAGGGCTGAAATGGTGGCTCAGCAATACTAAGGACTCATTCTCTTCTTAGATTCAATTCCTCCAGTCTCAATGTCTACTTTTTCCTCCTTGGTCTTCTTGAGTCACACTGTAAGATGGTAGAGGTAAGGAGAGACTTCTGTCCTTTTGCAGTCTGGAATAAAATGACAGTGTGAAGGACCAATGGCAAAACCTTTCTTCTTATGCAGCTTTGCCTTCTTCTGGAAGGAAAATCTTTCTAAGAGACTTCTACCTACTTCCAACTTCTCATTGGAACAACTGTCTTACTGTTGTCTTATTGTCTTCCTGCCCATTAGGGATGTGGTATTATCAGTATTTTCCCTTACTAACACTATACTTGAACTAAGGCTTCTCACAAGTTAACTAACTTACTACATTAGTCATATTTCCTTCTGCAGGGAGAGGGTGGTAATGCCTTAACTCCAGTGCTTCTTTAGTTGTAACTATAGTATGGCCATTGTTGAAACTATGGAGGTAAATACACCAAATGGGCTCATTGTAAAGTCTACTTGGATGCACACTTACTAGATCTAGGAATATGGTGTCCTTATATTATTCCATCTCACTACCTTTGCTTCATTTCCTTATCTATTATTTGGAAATAATAAAAATAATTACCTTATTAAATCTTTTGGGAATCAAATATATGAACAAATATAAAGAATAAGCATTTCCTTGAGTATTAGTAAGACCACTATGAAGATAGATTGCCTTTACAAATATACTCTCTTTGTATTATTGTTTACATCATCTTCCTGTCTTAGAGCAATTTATCCTTTGGGCACAACACTGAAATATTTCATATTACCCTTGGCTCTACTTGAATATCCCCTGATCCAGTACAGGCATAAGTCAAGACCAGAAATAGCAAAAGACAGGCTCTATATTTGAAGAACTCCCATATTGTCATCACTGAGATGCTAGTGGGAAAGGAAAATATGAGAACCATGGTTTTCAAACCCAAAGATGGAAGATGTTTGTATTAGAGGCTTTTTCCCTCACATAAGACCTCAATATAATAATAATAATTAATAATAATAATAATAATATATTAATAAATTCAGCTATAAAATGTTTGTGTACAGTTCTACTTACATGGGGAAATTCTAAGTACATGATAAGGGCACAAAGAATGCATAAGCTCTTTCCAGGTAAATTCTTAGCATAGAAGAATCATAACCTAAGTTGGAACAGGGAAAATCTGATAAGAGTATGAAATCAGCAGCTGGTCTGATGAAAGGACTGGTGTGTGCTTGCAATATGGTGCCTATGGTGGAAACACTTTAAAGTGACAACTAGTCACACCCTTATGGAATCTCATCCACTTGAATGTGGATGCAGCCTGCCAATATGGTAAAAAAAATCACTACTGTGATTGTGTTATGTTATATGACAAAAGTGAAGAGACACTGCAGACATAATTAAAGTCCCTTGTTTTTGGGAACATGATAAAAAAAGACATGACCACCAATTGACCCATAAGTTGAACCCAGACACAGAGGCTCCTCCCCCTTCCCTCCTCCTAGCCTTGGAATGTTAATTTCACTCCCTTTCCCATTCCCAGGGACTCCTCTAAGGATATAGCCTTGAGATGATGATGTGACAAAATACTTGCACAGTATATGTGATTGAGCCCAGTTAGGGCCTCTTTATAAATTTTAAGATTTGCTGAGTGACTATGGAGATCCATTCATCTTGCTGTCACCCAAGACAAGCTTCATATGTAAGTTTTCTTTGTGATTATTAAAATTGCTATGTACCAACCCGGAGTGGTTTGTGTCTTTCTTCAGTCGCTCCCTGCCTTCTGCATATAGGGTCCAGTTTCGGATTACCCTAGAAAATTTCCTGAGAGGGCTGTCAACCTACAATTGGTCAGCCACCAGGAGAACAAAGAAATTTGCCTCAGGAAAGAGGCATCCATGGGGGAAATCTAGAGTTGGCCATCAACCTCTGTATGGGGAGAGGTGGCCCATATGTCAGATACTTGTAGACTGCTGCATGAGTACAAGGACTCCTGAACAATGCCAGATAGTCTAATGTACTTGTTGGAAGAACTGAAAATTGTACACTGCAGCAAGGAAGGAAAACATATGTAGCTGCAGTTGGCTGACTTCTAACTATGGGCAGTCCGGATGGCCACCAATGCCAGGCTGTAGGCTGAAGCTCATGTCTGGAAGTTAAAAAATGATCTAATTTTAGAAAAGGATATGAGAGTGCCCACTAGCCTGATGGCTTTAAGGCTGGCAGACAAGATGGGAGATCAGGATAAAAATTTAAAGACCCTAGTGTGCTGTCTTGCAAAGTTAGAAGGGCACAAGATGCCATGGGTTAAGATCAGGGAAGTTGTTAAAGGGTTAGTATCCAAAATCTATAAAGAACTTATCAAACTCAACACCCAAAAAGCAAATAATCGAAAGAAGAAATGGGCCAAAGACCTGAACAGACACTTCTCCAAAGAAGACATCCAGATGGCAAACAGACACATGAAACGATGTTCAACGTCACTCATCATCAGGGAAATGCAAATCAAAACCACACTGAGATACCACCTCATACTGGTTAGAGTGGCAAAAATGAATAAATCAGGAAACTATAGATGCTGGTGGGGATGTAGAGAAGCAGTCATCCTCCTACACTGTTTGCGGGAATGCAAACTAGTGCAGCCACTCTGGAAAATGGTGTGGAGGTTCCTCAAAAAAATGGAAATAGAACTACCCTATGACCCCAGCAATAGCACTGCTAGGAATCTACCCAAGAGATACAGGAGTGCTGATACATAGGGGCACGTGTACCCCCAACGTTCATAGCAGCACTTTTGACAATGGCCAAATCATGGAAAGAGACTAAGTGTCCATCAACTGATGAATGGAT
The DNA here is from genome assembly GCA_030068075.1 of Paguma larvata. Lineage (NCBI taxonomy): Eukaryota > Metazoa > Chordata > Mammalia > Carnivora > Viverridae > Paguma > Paguma larvata. The sequence goes on along the minus strand of CM057827.1, from coordinate 119,058,065 downwards.
AAGGAAGGAAGATGTGGTGTATATATATATATGTATATACAATGTATATATATATGTGTACATATATGTATATATATATACAATGGAATGTTATGCAGTGATGAGGAAGACTGAAATCTGGCCATTTGTAGCAACATGGATGGAACTGGAGGCTGTTATGCTAAGTGAAATAAGTCAGTCACAGAAAGACAGATACCATATGTTTCCACGCATAGGTGGATTCTGACAGACTTAGCAGAAAACTTTGGGGGAGGAGAAGAGGGGAAAGGAAAAAAGACACAGAGAGGGAGGAGGAGAAAACATAAGAGACTCTCAAAGACTAAGAAAAAACTGAGGGGTGGGAGGGGTATGGGAGGTGGGGGAGTGGGTTATGGGCACAGAGGAGGGCACTTGTTGGGATGAGCACTTGGTGTTGTATGGAAACCAATTTGACTATATTTATTTATTAATAAATAAATAAATAAATAAAAATTTTAAAAAATGTAAAATAATTACATAAAAAATAAGATTAGGGAAGTTGTAACAAATTCTAATTAGGATGCTAAGAGGTGGAATCTCTGAAAAGTGATAGAAAATGAAAAAAAATATTGTGGGGGTGGTCGCCTGGCTCAGTCTGTAGATAATGTAACTCTTGATCTCAGGGTTGTAAATTCAAGTCTCATAGATAAGATGTGTATATATATGTATATATACCATCTATGTGCCATCTTCTTGGAAACCTCTGTGCCATGAGAACCAAGTGGAGGAAGAAATGAATGAGTAGACTAAAGCATAAATGAAGAAAGATGAGGCAGAGGTCCAAGTAAAACACTAGCTTCTGGGAGCGACCAAGATGGCGGAGGAGTAGGGAGTCTCCCTTGTTTTTTTGAATTGAGAGGGACCGAAATAGAGAGATTCTCAACTCCAAGAACCTGGCAGAAAAGGTGTAGCAGCTTACAAGGAACGCAAGAAACATAGACAACGCCCTAAGACCGTGAGTCTAATCGAGAACAGAAAAAACGAACTCGGGAAACTGAGCTGGGGGGAGGGTGAGCCGGGGACAGCGGGGAAAGTGCCCAACATCCGAAGGAGAGCGACAGAGAGGGGGAGTCCACCACCATCCAGTCCCTAAAGACAGGGCTTAGGAGGAGAAGCTCTGTGTCTAACAGCAGAACCCAGCAGAGCTCTCCTTGTGCGGGACCGCGGACGGAGGCACAGTCAGCCCACCCGGCCCAGAGTCGCTTAGCTGCCAGCAGCGTGGGGAGGGACCGACCTCGGGACCGCTGCCGCCGCTATCGCTCAAGCCGGGAGTACGTGCCAGGCACCGCGGCCGCCTCCGGCCCCCTGAGCGAACAACCGCGGGATCGCGGGCTGCTGCCGGTGGAGCAGGGAGTGCGCGCTAGTCGCCCCCGCACTCGGTGGGGAGCAAAAAACTGCTAGACCACCAGGGCTGCTGCCGGCGGAGTGGGGAGTGCGCGCTAGTCGCCGCTCCGCCCCGGGGAAGGCGAAAAACCGCTGGGACCGGCACATGGCTGCCAACAGAGCAGGGAGTGTGCGCTAGTCGCCGCTGGAGCGCCCCGTGGAAAGCGAAAAACCGCTGGGACCGCTGCATCGCTGGGACCACCTCAACAGGGATTGTGCGCCAGTCGCGCCACCATCCCGTGGAGAGCCTGCGACCTGGGACCATTGCCGCTGCCCGCCTGAACCGGGATCAGGCGCTAGTCGCCGTGGAGGGCCCTGTGGGGTGCGATCAATCGCTGGGACTGCCGCTACCGCGGTCGCCTGAGTGCGGAGTGTGCACAAGTCGCCCCGGCCAGGCGACCGGCTGCAAGGGGGGCCCCCAGTCGCCTGCGGAGCACCTCTAACCCTGACACATTTGCAGAAGGTTGGGGGGTGGGAAGCAGGCAGGCGCCCACCTTCCGGTGGACCGCACTGCGCCGGTGCCCATAGCGGAGGAAGGACACAAATAAGGGGGCGAGTGGAAGCCTTGGGCCTGGGAACAAAGGACGGAAGGGACGCCATTGTTGTCTTACGGGCCCACAAGCACCAGCCCCAGGAAGTCACTCCCTGAGCCATCCCTGCCTCAGTGGAGAACTCCCGCCTACACTAAACCACGCCCACCTGGCAGGAGCTACAGAGGCCAAGTCCAAACCGCTGCCTGGAGTAACTCCAGGTCATTTCTTTTTAAAATATATGCTCCCCGTTATTCTTCTTTCTGATCCCCACTCCTGAGCTGACTATACAGGGGCCTGGCTGACTTAAACAAAATCTTAATCCACTCTCTAAAGGCATGTTTTTCATCTCCTTCTGTACTTCCCTATTTCTCTCTCTGGAATAACCAGGCCACATAATCTCACCCGAGCAATTACTCTCTTCATTCCTTTTTCCTTGTAACCGTCCTTATTCTGAGTTCTCTCAGTCTGGATTAAGCTCTTTAGTCACTCTACCCGGGCAAAGACCATTTCCTTCTTTCCCCCGGAACTGTCATTATTCTCTCTGTAGACGCTCTGCCACCAGCACAGTACACACCCTGTCCTTACCGTGTAGCTGGTATTTCAGGACATTGTCCTCAGAGTGTCATTTGTTATTCTTTTTTCTGTTGTGAACCGCTTGTCTGTATCATTTGTTGGTACGTTTGAGTATTTCTGTTTTCTCTTTGTCTGCCAGTCTGTTTTCCTTTCCAGGGCAACTTCAAGAAACAACCCAAAACACACCCAGCCAAAATGACAAGACGGAAGAATTCTCCTCAAAAGAATCCACAAGAAGCAGTGACAGCTCAAGAATTATGAAAACAGATATAAGCAACATAACAGAACATGAATATAGAATGATAATCATAAAACTAATCGCTGGCCTTGAAAAAAGCTTAGATGAATGCAAGGGGTCCCGCGAGGCAGAGTTCAAGGACCTTAAAAACGGTCAGGAAGAATTAAAGAAGACATTGGAAGAAATACAGGGGAAACTGGAAGCAGCCACAGCACGGATTGAAGAGGTAGAGGAAAGAGTTAGTGTCTTAGAAGACAAAATCATTGAAAAAGAGGAAGCAGATAAAAAGAGAGAGAAGCTGATCCAGGAACAGGAAAGGAGAATTCGAGAGCTGAGCGATGCACTCAAAAGAAACAATATCCGTATCATAGGAGTCCCAGAGGAAGAAGAGAGAGAAAGGAGTCGAAGGGGTTCTTGAACAAATCATTGCTGAGAACTTCACCAACATGAGGAAGGAAAAGGGCATGGAAATCCAAGAGGCACAGAGAACTCCACTCAGACATAACTTGAATAGACCTTCTGCACGGCACATCATAGTGAAGCTGGCAAAATACAAAGATAGGGAGAGAATCCTGAAAGCAGCTAGGGACAAAAGAACCCTAACATACAAAGGGAGACCTATAAGGGTAGTAGCAGACTTATCTACAGAATCTTGGCAAGCCAGAAAGGAATGGCAGGATATCTTCAATGTGATGAGCAAGAAGGACATGCAACCAAGAATTCTGTATCCGGCTAGTCTGTCATTCAGAATAGAAGGAGAGATCAAGGTTTTTCCCAAGAAACAAAAACTGAAAGAATTTATCACAAATAAGCCGGCACTGCAAGAGATCCTGAGCGGCATTCTATGAAGGCAAACCTACAAAGAACACAAACTGCCAGGGACAGCCTTACAATCATGAAACCTACAGATAATACATTGACTGTAAGGCCATATTTTTCAATATTAACACTGAATGTAAATGGACTAAATGTGCCAATCAAAAGACACAGGATAACAGAATGGATTAAAAAACAAGACCCATCTATTTGCTGTCTTCAAGAAACTCATCTTAAACCTGAAGACACCTTCAGATTGAAAGTGAGGGGATGGAAAACTATCTACCATGCTACTGGAAGGCAGAAGAAAGCCGGAGTAGCCACACTTATATCAGACAAATTAGACTTTAAAATGAACGATGTAATAAGAGATGAAGAAGGACATTATATAATAGTCTCAGGGACCATCCAGCAGGAAGAGCTAACAATTGTAAATATCTACGCACCGAATTTGAGGGCACCCAAATTTGTAAAACAACTAATTACAAACATTAGCAACCTCATCGATAAAAATGTCCTAATAGTAGGGGATCTCAACACTCCACTCTCAGCATTGGATAGATCCATAAATCAGAAAATCTCTGCAGAAACAACAGCCCTGAACGACACATTAGAACAGATGGGCCTCACAGACATCTTTAGGGTCCTTCATCCAGAAGCAAAGGAATTTACATTCTTCTCAACTGCACACGGTACATTTTCCAAGACAGACCACATTCTGGGGCACAGGGAAGCTCTGAATAAATATAAAAGAATTGAGATCATACCGTGTACACTGTCAGACCACAATGCTTTGAAACTTGAAATCAACCATAGGAGAAAGCCTGGAAAATATCCAAGAACATGGCGGCTAAAAAATAACCTACTAAAAGATGACTGGGTCAACCAAGCCATCAGAGAAGAAATTAAAAAAATACATGGAAACAAATGAAAATGAAAATACAACAATCCAAACGCTCTGGGACGCAGGAAAGGCAGTCCTGAGAGGGAAATATATTGCAATCCAGGCCCATCTCAAGAAACAAGAAAAATCAATAACACAAATTCTAACAGCACGCCTAAAGGAACTAGAAGCAGATCAACTAAAACAACCCAAGCCCAGCAGAAAGAGAGAAATAAGTAAGATCAGAGCACAAATTAACCATATGGAGACAGAGAAGGTAGTGGAACAGATCAATGAAACCAAAAGCTGGTTCTTTGAAAAAATAAACAAAATAGACAAACCTCTAGCCAGGCTTCTCAAAAAGAAAAGAGAGAGAACTCAAATAGATAAAATCGTGAATGAAAAGGGAGAAATTCCAACCAATCCCTCAGAGATAAAAGCAATCATCAGAGAATACTATGAAAAATTATATGCCACCAAACTTGGCAATCTGGAAGAAATGGACAGCTTCCTAAATAGCCACACGCTACCAAAACTCAAACGGGAAGAAATAGAAAAATTGAACGGACCCATAACTAGTGAAGAAATAGAATCAGTTATCAAAAATCTCCCAGCAAATAAAAGCCCTGGACCAGACGGCTTTCCTGCGGAATTTTACCAGACATTTAAAACAGAGTTAATTCCTATCCTCCTCAAGCTGCTCCAAAAAATTGAAACGGAAGGAAAACTCCTGGACTCATTCTATGAAGCCAGCATCACTTTGATTCCCAAACCAGATAGAGATCCAGCAAAGAAGGAGAATTACAGGCCAATATCCCTGATGAATATGGATGCAAAAATTTTCAATAAGATACTAGCAAATCGAATCCAACAACATATAAAGAGAATTATCCACCATGATCAAGTAGGATTCATCCCTGGGTTGCAGGGCTGGTTCAATATTCGCAAATCAATCAACGTGATACATCACATCAACAAAAGAAAAGATAAGAACCATATGATCCTGTCAATAGATGCAGAAAAAGCATTTGACAAAATACAGCACCCTTTCTTAATAAAAACGCTCGAGAAAGTCGGGATAGAAGGAACATACTTAAACATCATAAAAGCCATCTATGAAAAGCCCACAGCTAATATCATCCTCAATGGGGAAAAACTGAAAGCCTTCCCCCTGAGATCAGGAACACGACAGGGGTGTCCACTCTCGCCACTGCTATTCAACATAGTGTTGGAAGTCTTAGCATCAGCAATCAGACAACAAAACAAAATAAAAGGCATCAAGATAGGCAAGGAGGAAGTCAAACTTTCACTTTTTGCAGATGACGTGATACTTTACATGGAAAACCCGACGGAATCTACCAAAAGCCTACTAGAACTGATCCATGATTTCAGCAAAGTTGCAGGGTACAAAATCAATGTACAGAAATCGGTGGCATTTCTATACACCAACAATGAAGCAGCAGAAAGAGAAATAAAGAAGCTACTCCCTTTCACAATTGCACCAAAAACCATAAAATACTAAACCTAACCAAAGATGTGAAAGACCTCTACACTGAAAACTACAAAAAACTTATGAAGGAAATTGAGGAAGACAGAAGGAAATGGAAAAACATCCCATGCTCATGGATTGGAAGAATAAATATCGTTAAAATGGCAATACTACCCAAAGCAATCTACACATTCAATGCAATCCCAATCAAAATTGCACAGCATTCTTCTCAAAGCTAGAGCAAACCATCCTAAAATTTGTATGGAACCAAAAAAGACCTCGAATAGCCAAAATAATACTGAAGAATAAAACCAAGGCGGGAGGCATCACAATCCCAGACTTTAACCTCTACTACAAAGCGGTAGTCATCAAGACTCTATGGTATTGGCACAAAAACAGACACATAGACCAATGGAATAGAATAGAAAACTCAGAAATGGACCCGCAAGTATATGGCCAACTAATCTTTGACAAAGCGGGAAAATGTATCCAATGGAAAAAAGACAGCCTCTTTAACAAATGGTGCTGGGAGAACTGGACAGCAACTTGCAAAAGAATGAAACTAGACCACTTTCTTACACCACTCACAAAAATAAATTCTAAATGGATAAAAGATCTGAATGTGAGACAGGAAACCGTCAAAATCCTAGAGGAGAAAGCAGGAAAAAGCCTCTTTGACCTAAGACGCACCAATTTCTTACTTGACACGTCTCCAAAGGCAAGGGAATTAAAAGCAAAGATGAACTATTGGGACTTCATCAAGATAAAAAGCTTCTGCACAGCAAAAGAAACAACCAACAAAACGAATAGGCAACCAACGGAATGGGAAAAGATCATCGCAAATGACATATCGGATAAAGGACTAATATATAAAATCTATAAAGAACTTACCAAACTCCTCACCCGAAAAACAAACAACCCAGTAAAGAAATGGGCAGAAGATATGAATAGACACTTCTCCAAAGAGGACATTCAGATGGCCAACAGACACTTGAAACGATGTTCAATGTCACTCATCATCAGGGAAATACAAATCAAAACCACACTGCGATACCACCTCACACCAGTCAGAGTGGCTAAAATGAACAAATCAGGAAAGTATAGATGCTGGCGAGGATGTGGAGAAGTAGGCACCCTCCTACAGTGTTGGTGGGAATGCAAACTGGTGCAGCCATTCTGGAAAACGGCGTGGAGATTCCTCAAAAAAATGAAAATAGAGCTACCCTATGATCCAGCAATAGCACTGCTAGGAATCTACCCAAGAGACACAAGAATGCTGATGCATAGGAGCATGTGTACCCCAATGTTCATAGCAGCACTTTCGACAATAGCCAAATCATGGAAAGAGACCAAGTGCCCATCAACTGACGAGTGGATAAAGAAGATGTGGTACATATATACAATGGACTACTATGTGGCAATGAGAAAAAATGAAATCTGGCCATGTGTAGCAACATGAATGGAACTGGAGGGTATTATGTTAAGTGAAATAAGTCAATCAGAAAAAGACAGATACCATATGTTTCCACGAATAGGTGGACTTTGTGAGACTAAGCAAAAACCAGCGGGAGGGGAAGAGGGGAAAGAAAAAAAAGACAGAGAGAGAGAGGGAGATAAAACATAAGAGACTCTCAAAGACTAAGAACTAACTGAGGGTGAGGGGGATGGAGGGGGGAGAGGGGGTGATGGGCATTAAAAAAGGGCACATGTTGGGATGAACACTGGGTGTTTTATGTAAACCAATTTGAAAATAAACTATTATAAATGAAAAAAAAAACAAAAAACACCAACTTCTGTACTCATGTAGCCACAGAGGCAGAAATAAGGAAAGCCAGAGGCCAGGAATGCTCATGCCAATTGTTGGACTGCATATCTACTTTCTAGAGCTTGAATCAATGGATAGAGAAAATCCGTTGCCATCTAAACCTAATGGCAACCTTTGAGAGACTTGCCTAGATCATACCAAAACGGTCCATTTTGGTCATTTTCTCTGGACCTGTGACTTCCAGTACTAATTCTGTTTTCATTTGTGGCTGAATATAACATGTGTACAGTAAATCCTCTCCTGCTCTCTTAGCTGAAGAAAAAACAAAAAACAAATAACAAAGCAAATATACATATATTAGTTTGTTTCTTTTGTTTTTGTTTTCTCATTAATTGGCACTATAATTATGTGGCACTATAATTTCTCAATTAATGAGAAAATAATATGTACATGTTTTTTGCCCCTTAGCATAGAAGAAAAATTTAAATAGCAATTATCACCAAAACTCATTGGATAGTAAAGTTGCATGCTTTCTCTGTCCTTAAATTATATATCTGTTTTGCTGTAAAACAAGTTGCTTTCATTATCAAAAGCAAAAGGGAACTTATAGATATATAACCTTTCAGGGACATGGTTGTTATTATTCCCCTATTTTGTTTTGTTTTTTAATGAATTTACTTAAATCCAAGTTGGTTAACATGCAGTGTAGTACTGGTTTTACATGAAACATCCAGTGCTCATGCCAACAAGTTCCCTCCTTAATACCCCTCAACCGTTTAGCCCATCCCCCATCCAACACCCCTCCAGCAACTCTGTTTGTTCTCTGTATTTAAGAGTCTCCTATGGTTTGCCTCCCTGTCTGTTTTTATCTGATTTTTGCTTCCCTTCCCGTATGCTTATCTGTTTTGTTTCTTAAATTACACATACGAGTGAAATCATATGATATTTATCTTTGAATAACTTATTTCACTTTGGATAATGCACTCTAGTTCCATCTACATTGTTGCAAAAGCTAAGATTCTATGATTTTTAATCACTGAGTAGTATTCCATTGTATATGTATATAGTGCATCTCTTTTTTATCCATTCATCAGTCAATGGACATTTGGGCTCTTTCCATAATTTGACTATTGTTGATAACTGTTATAAACATTGGGGTGCATGTGCCTTTTGGAATCAGCACTTTTGTACCTTTGAATAAATACCTGGTAGTGCAATTGGTGGGTCATAGGGTAGTTCTATTTTTAATTTTTTTAAGGAAATTCCATATTGTTTTCCACAGTGGCTGTCCCAGTATGTATTCCCACCAACAGTGCAAAGCAGTTCCCATTTCTGCAACTCCTCACCATCATCTGTTGTTTCTTGAGTTGTTAATTTTAGCCATTCTGACAGGTGTGAGGTGGTATCTTGTTTTAGTTTTTTGATTTGTATTTCCCTGATGTTAAGTGAAGTTGAGCATCTTTTCATGTGTCTATTAGCCATTTGGATGCCTTCTTTGGAAAAGTGTCTATTCATGTCTTCTGTATGACAACTGTTTTTTGTTTTTTTTTATTGGGGCAAGACAGACACTGAGCCAATGAAGTTGGTCTCTCCTCCAGACCAGCACAGTCACCAACAGGTTCCTCAGGAACTAACAGACACTTTTTCTTTTCCTTTTTTCTTCGTTCTTCTTTTTTTTCTTTCAGAATCAGGCTCATAGTTTCTTTCTTTCTTTTTTTTTTAGTTTATTTTCATTTATTTTGAAAGAGAGAGAGTGAGCAAGTGGGGAAGGGAAAAAGAGAAAAGGAGACAGAATCCCAAACAGGCTCTGTGCTGTCAACAGAGAGCCCAATGCAGGGTTCTAATTCATTAGCCATAAGATCATGATCTGAGTCAAAGTTAAAAGTTGGATGCTTAACTGATTGAGTCCCCCAAAAGTCCCCCATCCCCCCAGACTCATAGATTCTGATTTGCTTTTTGTCACTTCCTTTTATCCTTTTTTTGAGTGGGTGAGGGGCAGTTATTCAGGCTATTTTATTCTTTTGTTTTTTCTTTCTTTTTTTTCTTTACTTCTGCTTTTTTTTCCCTTTCTTTTTCCTTGAAACCAGTTATATAGTTTTTGATTCTTTCTTTGTTTGTCTGTTTGTTGTTCCTGTTTCTTTTCTTTTTATTGGATTGGGCTCTACTCTCTCTTTTTTCTGCCTAGGGTTACATCAACAAACAAATCAAAGCATATCTAGTTAAAGGTCCAAACACTCCAACACTACAAGCAAAGAGGAGCTCTGCAGAGGACTAACCTGAGGGAAAGAGCAGCCAACAGCAGAGTGTACACAGCATACACCAGAAACACTTCCTGGAGTGCCCTGGACAGTGTATGACCCCTTTTTAATGTAGAAGTATTTTCACTTGCAGGAAACATAATGAACTTTTAAAACACACAAAAGACATAAATGTAGCCAAAATGACAAGCTGTAGGAATTCTCCCCAAAAGAAAGGTCCAGAAGAAATCACAGCCAAGGTCTTCCTAAAACAGTTATAAACAATATATCCAAACAAGAATTTAGAATAATTATGACTACACGCCTGTGAAATGTGTTTTGTCTTCAAAGAGATTCATAAAGACATCCAGATGGCCAATAGACACATAAAAAGATGTTAAACATCACTCATTATCAAGGAAATATAAATCAAAACTACAATGAGAAATCACCTCACACCTTGTCAGAAGTTAAAATCAACAACACAGGAAACAAGAAGTGATAGCGAGGATGGGGAGAAAAAGGAACCCTCTTGAACTTTGATGGGAATGCAAACTGATACAGCTACTATGGAAAACAGTACTGAGGTCTATCAAAAAATTTAAAATAGAACTACCCAATGATCCGACAATCATACTACTGGGTATTTACCCAAAGAATACAAATACACTAATTCAAAGGGATACATGCATCCCTGTGTTATAGCAGCATTATCCACAATAGCCAAGTGTTCATCCATATGAATATATACATATATATTCATATGTATATATGGATATATATGGATATATATATTCAAATATTATTCCAACATAAAAATAAGGAAATCTTGCCATTTGCGGTGACATTGGTGGAGATAGAAAGTATAATGCTAAGTGAAATAAGTCAGTTAGAGAAAGACAAATACAAACGATTTCGCTTGTGTGTGGAAATGAAGAAACAAAACAAATGAGCGAAGGAGAGAGAGAGAGAGAGGAACCAAGAAACAGACACTTAACCCTAGAGAATAAACTAATGGTTAGCAAAGGAGAGGTGGATGGTGGGATTGGTAGTGCACTTGTGATGAGCACCAGATGTTGTATGAAATTGCTGAATAAGTATACATACATTTCAAATGAATATGACACTGTATATTAACTAACTGGAATTAAAATAAGACTTAAAGAAAACTTTTTTTCTGGTTATGTTTACCAGAAGTCACATAAGTTTATGGTATTTCTGTTTCAAAATTTGCCTATTAAAAAAAAAAAACTTAGAATTATTATTGACTCTGTCTACACGTCTCATGAAGTGTTGTGGGTAGTCTAAGCATAAGTGCTAAGAACATTTATATTAAATATATATGAAAGATTTGTAGGTAAATGTTTATATAGCTTCCTACATCTTTAGTGAGCTAAAATTTTAAAGTTTTGCTAAGTTAAATGATGAATAAAATCAGAGTCACATAGGTGGTTAAGTGTCTGACTTTGGCTAAGATCAAGATCTTGTAGTTTGTGAGTTGAAGCCCCACGTTGGGCTCTGTGTTGACAGTTCAGAACCTGGAGCCTGCTTCGGATTCTGTCTCTCCTACTCTCTATCTCTCCCCTGCTCGTGTTCTATCTCTCTCTCTCAAAAATAAACATTAAAAAAAAAAAGATGAATGGGGCACCTGGGTGACTCAGTCGGTTAAGCATCAGAATTTGGCCTAGGTCATGATCTTGCGGGTCCCAAGTTTGAGCCCTGTGTCAGGCTCTGTGCTGACAGCTCAGAGCCTGGAGCCTGCTTCAGAGTCTGTGTTTCCCTCTCTCCCTCCCCCACTCACACATTGTCTCTGTCTCTCGCTCTCAAAAATAAACATTAAAAAAATTTTATTGAGTAAAATCAAGTTTGTTGATAATCTAAATTATTTCTGAATAAGATGAAGTAATAAAACATTAAGTACTGAACATTATATGTTTTTGTCTTAGTATAGAAAAATTGGGGCACCTGGGTGACTCAGTTATTTGAGTGTCTGACTCTTGATTTCAGCTCAGGTCATGATCCCAGGGATATGAGATTGAGCCCTGAGTCAAGCTCTGTGCTGAGTATGGAGCCTGTACAAGATTCTCTCTTTGTCTCTCTCTCTCTCTCTCTCTCTCTCTCTCCTTCTGTCACTCTTTCCCACTTTATCTAAAATAAAAATGAAAAAAAAATTAAAGAATAACTAGAGATAAATTTGAATCTCTTAGTAAACATGTTATGTTATTGTAAGATTGTACTATAAAATATGTTTCTAAAAATTATGAGATATATTCATAAATCTAATAATCTAAAGAATTCTGGGAGTACTTCCAGGTCAGCTAAGCATCTGACTCTTGATTTTGGCTCAGGTCATAATCTCACATTTCCTGGGTTTGATCCCCACATTGTGCTCCATGCTGACAGTGTGGAACCTCTTGAGACTCTCTTTCTCCCTCTCTTTCTGCTCCTCAGCTGTTCATGCCCTCATGCACTCTTTCTCTCTCTCTCTCAGGAATAAATAAATACAGTCTTAAAAAATCAAAGAAGAAAAGAATTCTGGTATAACATACAGTTCACAACTGGTTACTACTTAGTTTACATTAGACATTAATAATGTTTCTAAGCATTAAGAATTCTAATAAATGTAAAAGACTACTGGAAATAACAGGAAGAACAGCTCTGTATGTGACAAAATTAAGATCTGTGTTTTTCGGGGGAAAAGGATAGGGAAGAAAAATAACTATTTGTTGAGGGAAAATAAAATAATTTTTCACTAAAGTAAGACTAATTATTTATAGAGAGAAAGTTTCTGTTGTGAGCTGAATATAAAAAAGAAAGTTATAAACGTTTTATGAAGATAGAGTCTTTGGAAAGAAATTTTGTGTGTGATCCATACTGGCTAAGATTGGGATAAATTTAAATATTTAATGAATTATCATATCAAAAGTACATTGGGTGGCTCCATTTGTTGGGCATCCAACTTTGGCTCAGGTCAAACCAGGATCTCATGGTTTGTGGGTTCGAGCCCCTTGTTGGGCTCTGGCTGACAGCTCAGAACCTGGAGTCTGCTTTAGGTTCTGTATCTCCATCTCTCTCTCCCCCTCCCCAGCTTGCACTCTGTCTCTCCCTCTCTCTCTCGAAAATAAATAAATATTAAAAAAATAAAAAAAGTACATTGGTGAAAAGTTTTCATTTTCTCATCATGAAAAGTAAAATGTTTTCTTAAACTATTGGACTGGTTTTCAAAAGAAATTGTAAACAAAAGATAGCTGCCTAAAAAACAATGATTCTCTCTGCCTAAATAATTTATCATGTTTCTAAGGTCTTTGATTATTTAAGGAATCTGAGTCTTAATATTAAAAAAGCTAAATTTGGGGGACCTGAATGGCTCAGCCAGTTAAGCATTGGACTCTTGGTTCCTGCTCAGGTCATGATCTCCAGGTTGATGACTTTGAGCCTTGTATCAGGATATGTGCTTATGTACAGAGCTACTTGGGATAATCTCTCCCTCCCTTTCTTCTGCCCCTCTCCCCAGCTTGCACTCTTTCCCCCTCCCAAAATAAATAAATAAGTAAATAAATACTTAAAAAAATAAATAAAAGCTAAATTTTACTCACAACTATTTAACCTTCCATATTTGCCTTTGATGTCTTTTATTGACACTTTTGTTAAATGCATAATTAAATATTGTTTCATAATTATTGTGATCCTATTTAATCAAATGTTCAAAACTTTTGATATTATATTTTTTTATATATTTCCCAAAATCAAATTCTAAAATAAAGTTTGTTGACCACAAATAATTGAAATTTTCTAGCAAGTCCCTGGAACATTTGAAAAACAAAAAACATTTTGTGTGTGTGATAAATTAAACTAATTAAGTTCTTTTGGCATATTAAATTACATGAAAACAGGGGTGCCTAGGTGGCTCAGTTGGTTCAGCATCCAATTTTGGCTCAGGTCATGATCTCCCAGTTCGTGAGTTTGATCCCCACATTAAGCATGTTTCGACTTCTGTGTCTCCCTCTGTCTCTGCTTCTCTCCTTCTCATGCTCTTTCTCTCTCTGTTTCTCAAAAGCAAATAAACATTACATTTTTTTTAATATCACATGAAAACATTGTCAAAGATGTGGTATTAAACCTTCTTAGGTTATATTTATGTAGATATGTTATTAAAAATAAGTATTTTAAAGTTATGTGAAACTCCTAGAAATCTGATGTCCCATTATGTAATTATCTTACATATAAGATATTTTGATATGGCTTTCAAAATAACCAAATTTCCTTGTCATTTGCATTGCAATGAATTCTACTCACATCTTTAACCATGGCCATTTTAAAGTCTTTTATCATTTACAGACAGTTATGCTTTTACTGTAAATGTGCTTCATCTTCAATGGGACTCATGGAAAAAACTCCTGAGTACAGGCTTCTGATATTCTTAAGATCACAAAAATTTCCAGAACTATTGGAAAAACTGGATTCAAGCAGAACAAGAATTAATAACATGGGACTGAATGAAGTAAGGTAATTATACTTTTTATGATATTTTTTGTTTGAAAGATTGGTGACTTTTTAAAAATGTTTTATTTATTCCAAATTTAAGAAAACTTTTTGTGGTACATATATACAATGGACTACTACGTGGCAATGAGAAAAAATGAAATCTGGCCATGTGTAGCAACATGCAGGGAACTGGAGGGTATTATGTTAAGTGAAATAAGTCAGTCAGAAATAGACAGATACCATATGTTTCCACGAATAGGTGGACTTTGTGAGACTAAGCAAAAACCAGGGGGAGGGGAAGAGGGGAAAGGAAAAAAAGACACAGAGAGGGAGGGAGATAAAACATAAGAGACTCTCAAAGACTAAGAACAAACTGAGGGTGAGGGGGGTGAGGGGGGAGAGGGGGTGACGGGCATTAAAGAGGGCACGTGTTGGGATGAACACTGGGTGTTATATGTAAACCAATTTGAAAATAAACTATTATAATAAAAAAGAAAACATTTTCTCTTAAGCTAACTGACTTACATCACTTTGAACAAAGTATAATTTCATAAACAAATTGAAACATTTGGCGAAAGGAATGAGAGAGTCACAAGATGTAGTCTGATCACCAAGCAGGCATCTCTGGCAATTCTGGCATCTCTGCTCTGCTGGTCTCAGTATCTTTATTTAAAGGCAGTGAGTAACATTACATTTACTCACTGTAAATGACAAGGCATTTTTAACAATTTTTCTTAGGTTGGCATATGTGTGAATCCCCAGACCTAGAAGGAGATATTCTTGTCTTAGATTAGGCAGTAACCATTTTTATGATTTTGTTCCAAGATCACGCATTGTTTTTGAGGCAGAGATAGGTAGGCTTATAGCAGAGGAAATAACAGGATGTTTAGGAAGAGAGTAGGGTTGTTGCCATATCCCTCAGTAAACAGAGGCACATACATTGTTGCCTTAAGACCTATGTTAACCATCTATAGATAGATTAGGAGTCATTCTATCCATAGTCTTTAACTATAATGGAGGAGGTATAACTCACTTAGTAGAGACATAATCTCTAATGCTTGTCTAAGTTCTTTTCCTTTGTGAGTGAGTGAGCCTGTACCGTAAGGGCTCATGTCTATCTGTGCTTTGTATAAATGGTAGTTTCTGTAAAAGTATTTTGTTATTGCCTTTTCATTATAAGGGAGCTCGGGGATAGGAATAGCAAAAGGATTCATGGAATGTTAATCTCAGGAAGGTGCTCAATATTTGTTGTTGATTAGTGAAGGTATGTGTAGCTACTTTTGTTTAGCTTCTGTTTGTGCCTTATCTATAAACAGTGCTTTTAACTTTTGGGCTAAGCTAATCTCTGGAGAAGGTCCTAAGTCTCTATACAACCTCTCCTATCAGTCTGAGAGAAGTTTTACAGCAATGTGTTCTGGGGGTTTTATGGTGGGGCTGAGGGGATGTTTATCATAATGCAATACCTGCAGGGAAATCTAGTTTGGTTCAAGGAGTCTTGGGGCCTAACATCTATTAATTTTTACCCAACTCATAACTGCTGTTCTGTATGATCAATTTGTGAAACCTATCCCATGAGGCAACTTTGAGACTACTTCTGGCCAGGTTACCCTCATTCAGATATTATCCATCAAGGCATCACAATCAAGGTCCCCTTTTCCATATGACATAAAACCAAAGAGCATTATATCCCTTGAGGCCAACGAGAGCAGTTCAAGAAATCTAGGACTGAAAAGTTATTATTAGAGGGAGATATAATATTGGGGTGTAATTTTAGTCAGCAGGAGACTTTGCAACATCTGCCTTATCCACACAGGGAGATGTCTCAACCTGTGAGCCCAAGATGGCTCCCAATAAGTATTCTTACATTTTATGGCAATATATCTTATTACGTAAGTTCAATAAGAATATGTCCTCCTTGTAACAGTATACAATTGGTAATACTTGTTATATTACCAAAATGGAATGTCATATCTGAGAAAGACTTGCATAGGTTCCTATAAAGAACTGAGGTTAACTTTGTGGGGCCAATAAAGCCCCCTTGGAAATATCAGCTTGAAACCTTACTTACAGAGTTCCCAGCAGCTTTACCATGTGAGTAAAGAAGTTAGCTTCATGGCAGATTCAGGAACCTCAGAGTATTTTGGAGATCTTGAGAAGAGAATTCACTCAAATCTATAGATATTGCAAGGAAAGTCTGATGACATATATTGGGCATGGCTCCGGCCTCAAGTAGTTATTAAAAATTCAATCTAGAGATTCCTCATGAAAAGATACAGCAATGTTTTAAAGAATCTATATAGTCAATCACTATTCTTTCTATGCTTATGTAAATGATCAGTCCACGTTTTTGTTTTTGTTTTTTTAAAACAGATTTATTTTGCCAACAAATTAGTGTTAAGTTGACTATCTTTAGTAAAAATGAGGGTGATTATAGAGAGAAAATATGCCAGTGACATCTTTGTAGATTTTACATTTTTTTAATGTTTATTTATTTTTGTGAGAAAGAGAGGAAGAAACAGTGTGAGCAGGAGAGGGGCAGAGATAGAGGGGTGATACAGAATCAGAAGCAGGCTCCAGGCTCCAAACTGTCAGCACAGAGTCCAACATAGGGCTCGAACCCATGGACCATGAGATCATGACCTGAGCTGAAGTCAAACACTCAACCAGCTGAGCCACCCAGATGCCCCTGTAAATGTTAGATTTTAGAACTATTCATTATAAACTGAACTAGATCCTGGTTTCTTCTAATGTCCTCCAATGCCAGGCTACAACTCTCCAAACTAACATTTTGATTTTTCTCCCAATTCTGACTCTATATCATTTGAGAACTAAAACTTCCCTTTATCCTAAAGCCCTGAAAATTAAATATGAATGACTTGATATAAAGAAATCGCCACATAACTTATGCATAAACAATCTTTGTACCTTCTCTACAGGCCACACAAAAGACCACCAGAGACATTTGAGCTACAAACAAGGAAGATCTGTCAGATTGCTATTACCTACCCTCACTCTCTGAAGATGCTTTAAGTCTGACATCTAGAAGTCTTTGTAACTAGTAGCACTCAGAACTCAGAAACTGGCTATTATTTGATCCAATCATTAACCATTGTTTTTCTTTTGTTTCCATTGAAAAGCCCCTTATTTAATACCTGATTACTTGAACCATAGGCCTAACTTTGAAAACATGCCTACATCACTTTATCCTGAATGAGTTTCACTAAACTAACCTATTGTAAGGACTACTAAAGGATCAATTAGATGAAACAATCTATCAGTTCAACTTTTAATATGTGAAATTCCCAACGAAGTTTCAAATGAGGGAACTGAAGCGTTCAGGACAGGACCACTCCCAGAATATGCCACTTAGACATGTGGATTATTTTGAGCTAAAGCCACTTAGGACCCTGTGAGAAACTTTTATCTCTTCTTTAATCACACTGAAGAATCTAATTTGAGGGTCTTTCCCAGAATAGGGTTATTAAGAGAGAGAAATTTTATATGAATGATCCTTTTGTATGGTAGAACAAATATCTAATTACCAAATATCTACTCTACTTATCCCCCTGTGAAGTGCATTTTTTCCTCTGAAATCCCAGACCTCCACCCCTTTATTCTTAGTTGAGAATGACATGTATACATTAGTTTGCCATTCTTTGGAATTTCCATGTCTATGCAGATTGACCATATGTACATGCAACTATTGAATTCAATTTTCTCCTATTAATCTGTCTCATATCAACTTGATTCTTAGTCCATCTAGAATGACCTTTGAGGGGACAAGAATTCTTGCTTCCCAACAAAGGCATATGTGGGACTGGGGATCAAAGCAGTGAGCCATCTTCGAGAAGGCAAAAATACTAGTGAAGCAGATTAAAGCCCTGGACATATCACAAGTTTGACTAACATTTGAGTTAAATATGTCTTTGACTCCAAAAATTATGGGTACCACTCTAGCAGAAACAGCAGAAGGGAATAATGACCTTAGGGTTTTGTTCCTCGTCCTAAAATGGGGCAAAAATCCAATATACTTCCATAAAGCAATAGCTCCTAGCAGTGTACACAGCACTCCACCTGGTAGGGCCTCTCACTTAGCAGCAATGCAGCAGCCAATGGACTGATCTCAAAGAAGTCTGGCTGGGGATTACTCAGAAAACCTGCCATTAACCCTTTGCACTGACAGCTGGGTTGTTCTACAGAGATTAATTCTAAGGGTCACACAATAGAAAGTCAAAAGGTAGATGATTATGAATAAGCCCATGTGGCGTCAAGACATCAAGAGAGACATTTGGGCCCATCTGTGAGAGCCTACCTAAGGCAGCCCTCACTGTTTTCCATATCCCAGCTCATGAATCACTGACACCATGTAGCAATCAGGAAGCTGATACTTTAGCTTGGATATAAACTTTAGCCATTGACCCTTCAGTAGATAGAGTAGATGGGTGCAAAGAAATAATGGTCATAAAAATGCCCTGGTGAGATGGCATATTGCCAAGGATGTCAGATTTCCCTTAAGTTATAGTAATTTGGCTGGTGTAGTAAGAGCCTGCCCTGTGTATTCTAAACAAACCCAAACCAACTGCCGAAAGAATCTGGGACCATTCACCAGAGTTCCCAACCAGTAAGGAATTAGTAAATTGATTATATTGGCTTCTTCTCTCTGAGTGAGGGTTCTAAATATGATCTGGTCTGTGTGAACGCAACATCTGGCCTAACCCAAGTTTCACCCTACTATTATGCAAACCAGGCTGCCACAATTAGGGGATTGGAGAAATTAAGTACTATGTTCAGATACCTTCATCGAATAGATAGTAATCAGGGTCACATTTCAAAGGTCAATATATGTAATACTGGGCAAAAAAAAATGACATTAAATAGAGGATTCATCTCACCTATAACCCACAAGTGATAAGGTTAATAAAAAGAAAAAAATGGGGCACTTGGGTGGCTCATACGGTTAAGCATCCAACTTTGGCTCAGGTCATGATCTCATGGCTCATGAGTTTAAGCCCTGCATTGAGGGATCTCTGTGCTGGCAGCCCAGAGCCTGGAGCCTGCTTCAGATTCTGTGTCCCCCCTCTTTTTGCCCCCCCCTCAAATAAACATTTTAAAAAATTTATATATGTATATAGATAAATAAAATGTTAAAACAGCAGATTAAATTGTTAACAGGTAAAACCACTTTGGACAGATGGATTAAAGTACTGTCCCAGGCTTAATACATTTAAATAATCAACCAGTAGGGCCCGTTGACCCATAGGCAGACTGAGGACCACTGCCAAGGCACCCAGCCATGAAAAGGTGCAGAAGTCATGGGAAATAGCCATTGCCCTGACTCTCACCATGAATCCATGTGCTATGCTGTTGAGAACTCCAAGCACCATCACACTGGCGAAAAGCATTATTTACTGGAATTTGCAATGGGACATCTTGCCAAGTTGGTAGGTTACATTACACCCTTTGTGTGAGGGGGATCTACTCAACCTGCACTGGGATCTCATTGTCCTGCTGCAAGCTGCACTTGTCAAAATGTACTATGCATAAGATAGAATATTGACTTTGAGAAAGAGGAGAAGTTAGGGGTCCTGGTCTGGCTTCTCCTATCCCCAGTTCATTGTCTCATGCCTAATAACTTGCTTCCTTTCCTGGCCAATGACTAAGTCAAGTTCCTAAAGCTGCCAACCTCCCTTTCCTCAAGGCCAAGCAGACATTGTTTTTCCATGTTATAATCATTTGGTACCTCCATAGTCCTAGAGGATGCTATAGCACACAAAGAAGCCCTTACTAAACTCAGAAATGAGTAAACCCTGAATGATAACCAACAAAGCCCATCCCTACTAAACACTAAAATTACTCGATTGAGAAAAACTGTCCTCCAAAATAGGATAGGCTTAGACATTATTCATGCCTCACAAAAAGGCACCTGTACTATTATCCAAATATAATATTGTATGTTCATACCTGATGAGTCTCCTAATGTATCATCTTTATTAAATCTCAGAAGGACACAACTAAATGCCCTGAGTGATCCAACCTCCAACCTAGGAGATTTAATAAATCAATGTTTGGATCCTGCCTGGGCTCTTCGTAGAAAAAGTTCTCACTAAATGTAAAAACTTTCCCTTAATCGGGGCGCCTGGGTGGCTCAGTCGGTTGAGCGTCCGACTTCGGCTCAGGTCATGATCTCGCAGTCTGTGAGTTCGAGCCCTGCGTCGGGCTCTGTGCTGACAGCTCAGAGCCTGGAGCCTGCTTCAGATTCTGTGTCCCCCTCTCTCTCTGTCCCTCCCCCACTCATGCTCTGTCTCTCTCTGTATCAAAAATAAATAAGCATTAAAAAAAAAACTTTCCCTGAATCAGTATTTTCTCTTACATATTACTGTATTATTGCCATGGCAAGTGCTTCCAATGCAGCCAGATAGCCACTTCCATACTAATAAAACCACTTGCTGACCACTCGGCCCTTTGCAAAAAAGAAGGACACACAATATTGTAAAAGACAGTCACAAATGGGGTGGAATTTTGGGGAATGTGATCAAAAAAGACATGACCACTGATTGACCCATGAACTGGACCCAGGAACTTGGAGGCTCCTTCCCACCCCTCACCCTTTGTCCTCAGAATGTGGGTTCCATTTGCCTTTTCTGCTCCAGGGGCTGCTCCAAGGACATGAGCCTTGAGTTAGTGATATGATGTTGAAAACACCTTCACTTTAAAAGTGACTAAACTTTTAAGATTTGGTGAGTGGGTGTGATTATTATATTATTTATTATATTATTATTATTTATTAAAATTACCACTTATCAATATGAAGTTGAGCCTCATACTTCAGTCTCTCCCTGCCCTCTACCTATTTCAGTTTCAGATTAAACCAGGAAAGCTCCTGAGAGGGTTGTAAACTGATGTGAGAAACAATGGCAAAAGGAATAAAAAAATGAAATTTCCTTACTACTTATATCCCACTGACAAGTCCTTGAAACAGGCATTTATTTCATCTACACTAGAGAAGGCAGGCAGAATGATGAGGATTTTGTTGAATTTGAATCAGAAGATGATGCAAAAACGGCCCTTTAAAAAGACCAGGTAATCATGGGACACCAGTACATTGAGGTGTTCAAGTCCCACAAAACTGAAATGGATTGGATGCTGAAGCATGGTGGTCCAAATAGTGCCAACTCCACCAGCAATGGCTTTGTGCAGCTTTGAAGACTCCCATTTGGGTGTACCATGAAAGAAATTGTTCAGTTCTTCTCATGGTTGAAATTGTGCTAAATGAGATTACATTGCCTGTGGACTCTGAGAGCAAGATTACAGGGAAAGTCTTTGTGTAGTTTGCCTCACAAGAGTTAGCTGAGAAGGCCCTAGGGAAGCACAAGGAGCGAATAAGGCACAGGTATACTGAAGTGTTCAAGAGAAGTCAGGAAGAAGTTAGGTCATACTTGGACCCCCCTCTGAAGTTCATGTCTTTAAAACGACCAGGGCCCTATTACAATCCCAGCACAGCCAGGAGTTATTGGCATTGTCAAGCAAGCAGGCCTGGAGAGGTTGAGGACTGGTGCTTACAGTGCAGGGTATGGGGGCTATGAGGAGTACATAGGATTCAGTGATGGCTACAGCTTCACCAATGATCTATTTGGGAGAGATCTCAGTTATTGTCTCTTGGGTATGTATGACCACAGATACAGAGATGGTGAGTTCACTGTCCAGAGTACACTGGACACTGTGTCCACATGAGAGAGCTGCCATACAAAGCCACAGAGAATGACATTTACAACTTCTTCTCTCCACTCGACACTTCGAGAGTTCATGGGCAAAGCCATTGTTGAGTTTGCTACTCATGAAGAAGTATAGCAGCTATGCCCAAAGACTGGGCCAATATGCAACACAGATACATAAAACTTTTCTTGAATTCTACAACTGGGGCAGCAATGGGGTGTATAGAGCCAGATGATGCAAGGCATGGAGGTGTAAGCCCAGTCCACTCCCAGAGGCCTTGAGAACCAGTCTGTGAGTGGCTGTTACAGGGCTGACTATGGAGGTCAGAACAGCATAGGTGGATATGACTAGTTTTGTAGGAGCATTTGTGTTATTGGAATCAAATTTTCACAGGCAGCAACAAGCAGTGAAAAGCAATTATTACTCTAGAGGAAGCTGTGGGACTCATTTCACGCCATGAGTTTGTTAAAGCTGGATTAAAGTTACCTTTTCAGTGTTTTCTCATTGCAAACTTTCTTCTATCATGTGATATTGAGTAAACTAAAACTATTTTCAGCTATGAACTTATACAACCTCAGATGTTATCTGAGTTAAAGTAATTTTAAATATATCTTTTATACCACATAACTTTGGACATATTGGGGAGATGTACTTTTTTGGAAAACTCAAGGTGCTAGATCCCTAATTCAAAGAGGAACAAGTCTTGCGTTTGTTCATTCTTGTTTATTTTTATTTAAAAAACATTTAGGTTAAGTTTAAGCTTTTTAAAAAAATAAGTTTTGAAAATTGAGACAAATTACTAATACTGTAGGAATTGGTGAGGTCTTGACTTAAAACTTTCTTTGTACTGTGATTTCCTCTTGGGTGTATTTTGCTACGTGAAACTTGTTAATTTTTCATTAACAAGTTGTTGTTAACTAAATTTTTTTCTTAAAATAAACATTTTCCTACAAAAAAAATTACCCAGAAACTTGATGTCTTCTCTTTTTTCATGTCATTATACAAAGTTGTCTGTCTTGGGCACAGGACAGCCACCTCAGTGACTAACACAGTTACTGATCTAAAGACTCCCATGTGAGGTTTCTTCCTCATTGGTCAAATATGATTCCCTTCACATCTCTGGTCTAGATGCTTCTAGCTGTGAGATCTCCATTGGGAACCGATTGAATTATAACCCAATGGGGGACTTCCTAGGGAAGTTGACTTTAAAATACATGTGTTGGAATGTCACTTAGAGCATGATGAATTTCCAGTTTTTCTGTTTTCTGTCAGTGTCCCCTACTAACCACTTAAATTACAAAATTGGGTAATTTCCCCCTGTAAAAGTATTCTAGCATTTTCCATGGGTTAAAAATAGAAAGTTTTTCAAGGCAAGATAAGACATGGCCTTCACAGCACAGCCTTCAAACCACAAAGCACAGTATTTCAGTCCATATGCTGGCACCCATTTTGCAGTCTAGACTAGAATGTGAAGGGGAAGTGGAGGGATGCTAGTAGTATCCCTCCTACAGGGCCTTTAATGACAGGGAAGTGATCATAGCAATTTTGTTTGAGGGATGCTTCAGAGAGCTTTCACACCAGGAACCTCTGACATATCATGCATGGGACACCCCTTGAGAGTCAGCAGGGATTTTCTTGGTAGTGGATCCTCTCTACTTTTTTAGGAGGATGGGATTTCCTTCTCTCTTCTTCATTTCCCAAGAACTACCCTTGGAATGCCCTTTAAACCACTGGAAACAAATTGGATTGTAAGATTTAAAGGAAAAAAATAGACCTCCTATAATATGGCATAGTCTTAGTAAGATCTATCGGTTAGATCTCGTCTACAGGAAATAGGGCAAATGAATACAGGTACCCTAGGTCCAAGACTTTAGGGCTCTAAATCAGGACCTGGACCTAAGGGCCTCTTGCACAATGTGTTTGGTCAGTAACTAAGCCAGTAAATTCCCTCCTGACATATTGGACGCTAATTATCTAAATAGGCCTCCTCCTGATAGAACCCAGGTTATTGGAGGAAATACAGGCCATTTCTCACAAATGGGATGCAGACTCTGTCACTGTTCCTCCTCCTAACAGGTGTAGGGACTTCTCCCTCATTCACTTCCTGGGTTAACGGCTATAATTGGAGCCAACTCTGGTTAGTCTACCTCAGAACAGGGACTTTAAGGAATATTTCCAAGCACCTGCCAAAACTCCCTTTGTTTTGGGGAAGTTCCCTATCTTCTCTGGCTGGACATGGACTGCATATTTCCAGTTTGGTGGAAGAAGAAAACCATGGTGTTTGATCATTTGTCTGAGCTGATGAGGGTTAGTTAGAACCAGGAAGCGTCTTTCTCTTCCTTCTGGCAGCACTTCACCTCTGCTGCTCTCCCCGTTTCTGTACCTGGGCAGTAGACCAGTACTGGTTCTTATACCATCCTTAGTGCCTCCAGCACCATTAGATCCTCCTCCTACCCTCTCTGTCAAGGAGGAAGGAGCACCCCCACTTGGACCACTCTCTTCAGATTTCTCCCCAGGTGCCTCAGGCAAAAATTAACAATGGGAAACAAACTGATTGACTTTTAGGCAGACCCAGGTGAAACATAATTTAATATTTAAACAATTTAAATTTGTTGGTTTAATTAAAATAGACATTAGAGTATCAACATTAAATATGAAAGTTTTATTCTACCAAGGTTTACTAAAGGTCTAATAAGCTCATGTTATCTCTTACAATTTATCAGCAAAAACATGACTTAAAATTATGGTTAACTTTGTCTCAAAATTTTCATGGGTAATTGTTAAGTTAGCTTCCAAAGTCTTTGGCAACCTGCAACTTTAAAGTTTTGCTTGGATGATAAATTGGATTGCATTTATCTAGGTCTTTTCCAAATAGGATAAAATACTAAAGAATTGATTACTAAGCATAAGGTTTATCTGCTTTTGACTTCTTATTGTGAGAAACCAAGAATATTTGGGTCTATTGGAAAACATGCTTTGTGCTTAAAAGTATCCATAAACTTGCCATCTAAAGAATTCTGGTGTAACAGTTCACAATTGACTACTGCTTAGTTTTAGCTGGAAACTAAGGTTTCTAGGAGTTAAAATTCTGCTAAATGTAATATGTGTAAGAAAGATATAAGGAATGAACATAAATTTTTGTTGAAGGTAAAATAAGATAATTTTGTTCTAAATGAGACTGGTAGTTTGGTGAGAAATGGCTTGGGACAAAATCTGAAGCAAAGGAAAGTCATAGAAAGTTTGTGAAGGGAAATCTTTGGAAAGGAATTTTATGTGTGGTTAGGATGGACTAAGATTAAAATGAATGAATTTTAAAAGTACACTGGTATAGAGATTGAAATTCTGCTTTCTCTCTGTTAAAAAGACAAGATTTCTTGCATTGTTGGTCTGCTTTTGATAAGAAAATGTAAACAAAGTTGTTGTCTCTTTTCTTTGTCCAGAAAAACCACTTTCTATGTTTTGTCTTTATCAGGTTTTGATGATCTGTAATCCTATTCAGACACGTGCTTTAAAACTTTCTAAGGTCTTAACAAAATTCCTCAAGATTTAAATCATAAACAGACCTCTTTAACTAATTAGGCTTGATTATTTGGTATGTTATCTTCTAGTATAAAGTCGTAGGAGGTTTGGTGTAAGGTCATCACTTGTTACTATTAAAGTGTTATGTGTCACAGAAATAAATGAATTTCCAAGTCTCATATTAGATCTTTAACAATGTTTATTTCTGAATTTTTGTCATTTATAATTGTTCATATTCTATTGTGAAATGTATTTTGTCTTCAAGGAGATTCATTAAAAGGGTTTTTTTGGGGGGGACAAATACAAGTATTTGATATCTTTAAGATTAAAACTGAAATGGGTAAGAATTTCCAGAACTGAAAAGCTGCATTCAAACTAAGCAAGAGGGGTGGCTGGGTGGCCCAGTTGATTCAGTGTCTGACTCTTAATTTCAGCTCAGGTAATGATCTCATGGTTTGTAAGTTTAAGCCCCATTTAGGGCTTTGCACTGACAGCACTGAGCTTACTTGGGATTCTCTGTCTCATTCTCTCTCTGCCCTTCCCCCTAGTGCTCTCTCACTCAAAAATAAATAAATATTTATTTTTTTAATTTTTTTAATGTTTATTTTTGAGACAGAGAGTGACAGAGCATGAGTGGGGGAGGGGCAGAGAGAGAGGGAGACACAGAATCCGAAGCAGGCTCCAGGCTCTGAGCTGTCAGCACAGAGCCCGACGTGGGGCTCAAACTCATGTACCGCGAGATCATGACCTGAGCTGAAGTCGGACACTCAACCAACTGAGCCACCCAGGCGCCCCAATAAATAAACATTTAAAAAAAACTGAACAAGAATTAGTAACATCTCAAAATGAATTGAGAAAAATGATTATAGTTTTTGTGACTCTTGTTTGAAACCTTGTTGGTTCTCTAATGTTTGCTCTTCCAGATAGAGAAAACTTCCTATGACTTACATAAATGTGATAAAGTATTCATTTGTGAACACACTGAAGCATTTAACTTTTCTCTCTTACCTGAAACCTCTGAAATTCAAAAAGCTTCAGTAAGTATTATTTCTTCCATGGCAATCATAATTACTTTCACAAGTTTATTAAGAATCTTTTCTCCTTGCAAAAGGACACCATTGGAACATTGGTTATTTTACCAAATATTTCATTAGAATGTCATATTTGAGAAAGACATGTGTAGACTCAGAGATGACTAAATACTTTTAATAAACTAAGACTGACTTTATAAAACATGCAGCCAATAGAGCCCCTTGGAACTGTTGGCCTGATACCTTGCTGACAGAGTTCCCAGTATCTTTACCAAGTGAGTAAAGAATATCACTTCCTGGTGGGTGCAGGAACCTTAGGATACTTTTGGAAACTCATGAAGAAGAGTTTGCCCAAATCTACAGGTATTGTAGGGATGTCTGATGGCAAGTACTTGGCTTGGCTTCAGGACTGGAGAGGCTACTAAATGTTCAGTCTAGATTCCTTATGAAGAGTTCCAGCAAATCTGATTTTGAAATACCTATACGATCAATCACTATTCTTGCTGAGCTTATGTAAGTAATTAGGCCAAGTTTTTTTTATTATTCATTCTTGAGAGAGAGAGAGAGAGAGAGAGAGAGAGAGAATGAGTGGGGGAGGGGCAGAGAGAGAGAGGGAGACACAGAATTCGAAGCAGGCTCCAGGCTCTGAGCTGTCAGCACAGCCCCTAGGCCAAGTTTGTTAAAAATGGACCTGTTTTGCAAATGAATTAGTCTTGATTTGGCTATAAGGACACTTAGGCTTGATTTGGAAATAAGGACAATTATAGAGAGAAAAATTATGTTTCAATAACACATCTTTGTGGATGTTAAATTCTAGTTCTGATTGTGTTTGAATGTTCTTTGCCTAAGCTATAGAACTTGAGGTAAACTTCAGAGAAATTGCCACAATAGCTCATGTATAGACAATCTTTTTGCCAGTTGTTGTGTGGGGACAATAATAGGACCCCATGGCCATATGATTACTTGAACAGCTGGAAAATAGGATGAATTCTCCAACAATTGTATAACTCAACTATCGCCTTGACCAATTCTGTGTGGGTGGGATGACAAAATTGCAGTGTACTCTGCTCCATGGAGTTAACTATGGACTTGTGGGGTTAATAAATAGCTCCACTTTCCTTATGGTATCAGGTTGGATGATGCACTTGGGAATGGCTTTATCTCCTGAGACGAGCCTTCTCCCACTTGCCAGTGATTCCTTATAATTAGGTTAGGCTAGACCTCAGACAAAGAAGGCTTCTTGATGGTTTTATCCCTTAGTCATATGTATCCCAGGAGCCACTTCTATTGTTGTAAAATTGCAAATAAAGGCTTGACCAAGCATACAACAGCCACCTTTAACCAGTAACCCACATATTCAAAAGGTGGTCCTCCATAACCAATTAGCTCTTGATATTCTGACCATAGTGCAAGGAGGTCCAGAATTAGATGACTGGCTTTTAATGAGACCCAATGTCTATGCAGCTATAACTTGTATCCATGGCTTCTCCCAGGCTGGATAGGCTTCTGTACTCTGGGTTTTGCCTGGATATATGCACACATTATTAAAACCATTACCAGCCTTCTGAATTTAAAACAATAGTGAACATATTGTGTTTCATTGGCATGACCACCTAGCATCCATCTTTATTCCCTCTTCGGGAATGGAGGATATAGTTTGACACATTGAAGCTCTTACTAAGCACACAGCAAAATCCCTAAATGACACTCAAAAATAGTACTTCTCTATTGGATACTGAAGTAACACAAATATATAAAGCAGTTTGACAAAATAGAATGGCATTAGATGTTTTAAGTGTGTACAAGGTGGAACTTGTGCTATCATGAAAAACAGAATGCTGTGTACACATTTTAGATAATAATAAAAATATTTCTGGATTTCTAACGAACATGAATACTCAAATTGGTGCTTTAAATAATCCCTCTCTTTCCTTTAATGATTGACTAAACTCCTGGACTGGAAGAGGATTTTTGTCAACTGTCCAAAGACTCTTATTTGGGCTTCTTTTTCTTTTTGTTATCCTCTTTGTGTTTTGCTATTTTCTCTCATGTCTCTCCACCTGGTGCAGAGACTCCTTCACTGCCATACCATCAAGCCTACAGATGATCCCTTCCACTCTAGAAGATCCATACTTGCAGTTTCTCTTGGATTCAACTGCCTCTGCCTTTTGTAACTCCTATATGTGTGTGTGTGTGTGTGTGTGTGTGTGTATCCCCAAGTGATCAATGTTGACCAATAGATAAGGACATCTCAATGCCCCTCATTCAACAGGAAGCAGTTAACAGAAATTAAGACCTTCCTCAGTAACACTAAAGATTTAAGGGTCAAAAATTGTTCAGGGGGGATTATGTGGAGGACAAAGGAAAAAAAAATGAAATTCCCTTACTACTTACTGCCCATTGTTACATCCTTGAGACCGGCAGAGTAACCTTCCTCTAAAAACTCAGCTGTTTCAATGTTGACACTTTGCTAAGGGCAAATAGCAATCTTACCCAATCCCCTCCCGGAGGATACTGTAAGTCTACTTTATTTTTTTAAATATATTTTTTAATACTTATTTATTTTATGAGGGAGAGAGAGACAGAGCACGAGCGGCAAACGGGCCGAGAGAGAGGGAGACACAGAATCCAGTGCAGACTCCAGGCTCCGAGTCATCAGCACAGAGCCCGACGCGGAGCTTGAACTCACAGACTGCAAGATCGTGATCAGAGCCGAAGTTCGACACTCAACCAACTGAGCCACCCAGGCCCCCGCTGTGAGTCTACTTTAAACATACAGAAATTCCTTTGGAAGCTTCCTTTATCTCTACCTGCTAAGATGTATGTCAACAATCATACTTGAAGCATGTGGCCCACTGATATATATCTGAAAAGTCTCATTATCAGAGGGAAAAATAGGATAAAATACAGGAGAGGGAAAGGTTAGGACCTGAGATCTGTAGGTGGGGAAAACACATATTTTAAAACAATGCTGGAAGTGTTTGACCAGGAGCAAACTCCCTCAGGCATAAGGTTTATCTTAAGTATGTAACACACACCACCTGCTCCCCCTCAGGTTCCCTTCAGGAATTTGACAATCAAAACACCTAAGTAAAATAAATAAACCATAAAACTTATGTTATACAAGGGACAGTATGATCAAAGTCTGACTCCTCACACAATGGAATTGAGCCAACCAGAAATGGACAACTAGCACCTAGAGTTATCAAGCCAATAAGGGTAGAGCCTGAGAAGAAACATGGGGGATGGTTGGGGGCCGACCAAAACTCTATAAAGCAAAGTCCCTTGCCTATAGTCACCAGCATTCACTTTTGAACGTCCCCTCTCTGCAATGAGAGCTTTCATGCTATTCTTACTTTCTAATCTTATACTCTAGTAAACTTTTGCCTGATGCTCATTTCATTTTGTGTCCACCTCTTCATTCTTCAAAGTGGTGAGACAACTAATTCCAGGTATTGAGGTTAAAAAAAATCCTTCAACATCATGGGTGAGTTTTTAATAAACAATAATAAATGACCTATTCCTAATAATATCTAGCCCCACTAGGATCCTGGAAACCTTGTTTCTAAAATTCCTTGGAGACTTGCTCTGTCTCTAATCTCCTCCCAACTTGAAAATACATTATAGTCACCCATCACAACCCCATTACTGCTCTTTCTCACCACAGGTCCTGTCTCTGTGCTTTAATACAACCTCCTTTTTTACATTGATGAAAACATCTCACGAATTCTTTCTTGGCCATCGGCTCTGGACCCCAGCATATCCACACCATGAACCAATGCTTCATCATTGATTTTGAATTAATTAAAGTGGAGATTATCCTTTGTAAACTTCACCTAATCAGATGAGCCCTTTAAAGGGGATAGTAGTCCTTCTCTGATACTACTACATGTTTGGAGGTGGATTCTAAGGTTGTTATATCAAGGAGGCTAAAATATAACACCTGATTGGGTTGAATTCATGATATCAGTACAATTACCAGGAATTCAATATTTATCATGTTGTGTCATGCAGCTGGTGAATGGTTGAACAGTTTGTATTTGTGAGAGCTTAACTGCCAAAGAAATGGTGTATGATTTACCCTAAAGTGGGAATATACCAGTAATCAGAATGTTTTAGCACACAGGGATCTATGATAGAGCTAACTGATCAGAGGGTCCCTAGAACAAGATGGGAAGCCTACTGGAGGACGGTTTGAACTATATAAGAGGAAAAGCCACAAAGGCAACAGATTCCACCCAGCTTCCAGACTTAAGTCAATTCACAGACTCATAGTGGCATTAAATACATCATGAAAAGAACACTTGAATGTGCCACAAATATTGCTTTGATGTTACAAATAAATATTAGTAAGCAAATTTGCAAATATTGAACCCACAAATAATGAGGATCAACTCGTACATTAAAATAACATGAGGTGTGAATATTGATTTCCAGAGTAAAATAACACGTGGTTTCATTCTTACCAGGTAAATACAGATTTCAAGTGCACAGAACTTAGAAAGAAAAGGACATGCAAGTAGAAAAAAAATTCCAAGTGTAAGGAGGTAAGAAGAAGCATGGTGCATTGACAAATTGCAAAGGAATCAGAATGTCCTGTTCATAGAGTTGTAAATGAAGGTTTGGAGAAAGAGATTAGACAGAACAAGGAAGACTGATGTCATTTTTACCTTTATGCAATTAGAAGAAACTGAGAAATTGTAATGTGGGAAAAGGTCTAATAATATCTTAATAATGTCTTAGGATGGTACAGTTTAAATTGTGTGTAATTTGGGGAAGGGCACATAGATGTAAGGAAACTGCTACATATATGCAAGCAAATTTTGAGTGGCAACCACCTGGCATCTACTTTGTTACATGTAGTGGATGAAAAGGTGAATGAGAAACATAGCCTTGTTCATGTATGTAACATTAATGGAACAGGAATTCAGATAAATCAATAGGCAATTAAATTGTGAATACTGACAGGGCTCAGGATACTACCCTAAAATATGGCACGTTGCCATATTATTTTACACTGAAGGAATCTGAGAAAAATAGTTTCTAAAAGGACTCCCTAACCATCTTCCCTGAAGCAAGTGCTAAGACACTCAGGTGAGAGGTGGTCTCCCTATACTTGGAAGAAAGGAGCATACTTATCTCCTAAGACAGACTCCAAGAGGAATCTGAGAGAATAGGCCTAGCTAAATTTCCTCCAGTTTACTATATTTAGCCCATACCCTTTTGTTCTATTACATTTTGCTATGATGTTCCACTCTTACCAAATCTTGTACAAAAACATTCAGGTTTAATGTTCCCATCGGTCCTCTCATTTCATAATGAAGTCTCCTGTATTATGTAAAACTTAAATAAATTTGTACACTTTTGTTAATCTGGCTTTACATAGTCTCAGTGGAGAACCTCGAATGGTGAAAAGAAAAAGTTTTTTTCCTCTCCTATAGTAGAAAAGCTGTGATTTTAGTATTGAAGGATTTCAGAGTTATAGATGAGTGTGTAGTTTAGATTTAAGTAGTCAGAGAAGGCTGCCTGGAAGAAGCAAATGATGACTAGAAACATCAAAGGTAAGTAGTAGAAACTCAAGGAAAATAGAACAGGGAATACAAAAATAGGATTTCTGTTCCAGGTAGGAAATAGGATGTGAACAGATGACAAAATATTTAAGGCACCACAGGTAGAGAATATTTCATCTACCTGAATCAAGTGGAATATATATGTAGGGGCTAAATTTTGAAGGAATGACACTTCAATTACTTGATTGTATGCTGTTCTTTTTTTATACATTCATTACCTACATTTGACATCTTCTCAATAGGAATGTTGTTGGTGTGCCTATTTTGGTTTCTTGGTATCTGAAGGGTTGCTAATGCAAACCCTTGGTTTTAGAGAGAGAGTCTGTGCAGGCAAAAGAATAGGGGGTTTAGCAGAGAGAAAAAAAAATCCTAAAGTTCAAGGGAGAGCTCACAAGGAATTAGGGTTTGTAACTGCCACCATTCTCTTCATCTACTTAGGCTTTCCTGTGTGAGATTCCAAATCAGTCTGTGAATATTCCATTCATAAGTTATTTGCATGCCTTTATTGCTCATGTTTCAGGAATAGAAACTTAATTTCATTTCTAGGATTTAGGATTGCAGCGCCATCTGGTATCAAGAAAATGAGAAGCCAAAGTCAGTCTCACTGAAAAGCTCACAGTATGTTATCAAGAGTTGCCGGGGATAATGCTGAGTTGTTATGGAAGGGATAAAGTCTCACAAGGCTGAAAGGAGAAAAAGTCATAACAAGGAAAAGAGAGGCCCAAGAACCAAAAATAACTTAATTCATTTGAGTAGGAATTGTTTTTTAAATCTTTATTTCAAAATTGAAACATAATGCTATGTTTTGGTTCCAGGGAAACAACACAATTCAGGATTATTTACAGTAAAAACATAGGGAAACTGGGCTCGATATTTACTTTTTAATGCCACATTCTATGGTTAATTGTTGTTCAGGCTGGTCTAAGTCTATTAGACTGATGTACTTCATTTACCGACATGGACTAGATGTGTTTCCATGGACACACATACATAGCTGTATTTTATTATAAAACCTGTTCAGTTGTGTTTGTCCTGTGTCAAATTCATCTTTCCATAAATGTGTGTGTGTCATTTTTCCTCATCAACTGCAAGCTTCTTAAGATAGTTCATTAGATGAATGTAATTTCACAGCCTAAACCCTTGGTAGGTTGTTTTTAAAAAGTATTCAATATGACTGACAAAAAAATTATCACTATATTTTCACCTTGTTGGAGTTTCTCTAGGTGCATCATATTCTCGCTTTCCTTGTTTTGCCAATTTTTCATTTAAAGGAGTCCAATTACTAATTTTGAATTTTTCTATTCCTCAAACATGTAAAATTTTGCTAGCATTTTTAAGGTACCTGATCTCTTTTCCATATCCACTTTTTTTTTTTTTTTATAAAAATCAATAGTAGTTTTTGTTTTCCATTTGCTTATTTGAGTACAGTTGACACACAATATTACATTGGTTTCAGGTATACAACTCAGTAATTTGACAATTTTATACATTATGCGATGTTCACCACAAGTATATATAGCTAACCTCTGTCTCATTACATCGCTGTAACAATATCATCATGGTACTTATATACAATGGACTACTACGTGGCAATGAGAAAAAATGAAATCTGGCCATGTGTAGCAAC
Organism: Paguma larvata; assembly: GCA_030068075.1. NCBI lineage: Eukaryota > Metazoa > Chordata > Mammalia > Carnivora > Viverridae > Paguma > Paguma larvata. Next base: position 119,024,185 of record CM057827.1, on the reverse strand, counting down.
ATGGATGGAACTGGAGGGTATTATGTTAAGTGAAATAAGTCAGTCAGAAAAAGACAGATACCATATGTTTCCACGAATAGGTGGACTTTGTGAAACTAAGCAAAAACCAGGGGGAGGGGAAGAGGGGAAAGAAAAAAAAGACACAGAGAGGGAGGGAGATAAAACATAAGAGACTCTCAAAGACTAAGAAAAAACTGAGGGTGAGGGGGATGAGGGAGGGGGGAGAGGGGGTGATGGGCATTAAAAAGGGCACATGTTGGGATGAACACTGGGTGTTATATGTAAACCAATTTGAAAATAAACTATTATAATAAAAAAAAAAATGAATAAACAAAAAGCAGAATCAGACCTATGGTTGCCAGAGGGAAAGAAGATGAGGTGGGGCAAAATGAGTGAGGGGGAGAGGGATATACAGGGATATATATTCTATATATAGAATGAATAAGTCACAGGAATAAAAGGCATATCCACTTTTTTCTATAGCTCTTTGAAATCACTGTTATGTAGTCAAAATTATCTGATATCTGATCATGCTTGAAAGTGTACTCTTAGGTTAGAATATATTTTCTGTGTATTGAAATTATAACATTAGATCTAAGTTAGCCATTTTGTTCTCTAGAAAATAAGTCAGTTTTTTTCCCCACCTAACCAAATAGACTATTATACTGAAATTTAGTTGGGATTTTAATTAAAATCTGTTCATTTCAAGTCAATTTATAGAGCATTTGAAATTTTAAAACAGGACAAAACTGTCTTGAAATCTGTGGTTTCCTGATAGCATGTTGCTACATATTGAGTTTTAATTTCTAATGCTTTTTCTGAGGCACCCCTGGGTGGCTCAGTCGGTTAAGCATCGGACCTCATCTCAGGTCATCTCACAGCTCCTGAGTTAGAGCCCAGAGCCCCATGTTGGGCTCTGTGCTGACAGCTCAGAGCCTGAAGCCAGTTTCAGATTCTCACCTCTCCCTCTGTCCCTCCACTGCTCACGCACTCTCTCTCTCTCTCTCCTTCAAAATAAATCTTCGGAAGAATAAATTTTGTGGTATGTCAATTTTGAATTTTCTGTATTAATTAGAAAATCTTACTTCTGGACCATCTGCAGGGAAGTCGATAGTGGGAAACCAGAAACAATGCAGTCTTTGTCCCCAAGCAAAGAGTCTGGAAGTTTGTTGTTCCATGTCCCATCAGTGTGCCAGGACTGACACCTACAGCAGAAATCGGGCCATCTTTCAGCCCTGCTGGGTCTCTTGCACCAGGGAAGGTCCAGAATGGAAAGGAGGGCAGTGGCCCACAAGGGAGGATCCCGAGAGCATTTACATTGCATAGGGGTGAGGCGTCCACGTGACTTCCTTCTGCCCATTGGTCTTCCTGTCTTCTGTGGTTTAGCAGAAACTTTTATCTGTTGCATTCCACAGCTTTAGCAAGTTAATACTCCAAACTACTCAAAAAATATGATTTCTTATTTCCTTTACTCTTAATTATTTGGAAGTTGACTTTTAATTTTTTTAATTCTATTTATTTATTTTTATTTATTTTTTAATGTAATGATAGAAAATTTAGTGCTACAGAAAAGCTAAGGGAAGGCAGAGCATAATTCCAACAGGATAAAACTCCTAGTATCATATTTAGGATTGATCCTCAACTATTTCCAGTTTTTTTTTATTAATCAGATACATATACATATACATGTGTATATATATGTTGCCATGTTGACTTTATTTTGTTAAGAAGTAATGTGTGCTGACTTAAGAAATTGAAAGAGTAATAAATTCAAATATCAGTAAATAAAAGTCCACCTCAGTGTTCTGAATTGTGCAGTTACACCTTTCAATGTTGCATTTTGGTTTCTTTCTATTCAGATATCCACCTAAGAAATACCACAATCATATGCTTCTATATGCACTTCATTGTATGTGTGCATATTTATTATATAGATCATATAATGTTAATATTGTTAAATTTAGCCAGTAGCAGCATATATTTGTTCAGTATGTAATATATGCCAAGATCAAAATTTTAATTAAGGACAAATTATTGAAGGTGACAAATTTCTGAAAAATAAGAATATAAGAAAATAAAGGGAAATTTCATTTGAAATAATATGGTGTCCTTTTTTTTTTTGATCAGTGATTTAATTTCTCTGAATCAAATACTTTTTAAAGGAATGTATGTTTTATGGTGGTGGTATGTTGTTTTAATCACTTAAAACTCGTACTTTTGGAGCATCTTGAGGGAATGAACTTAAGAAGTAATTTTGAAGTTTTTTTTTTTTCATACCAATGCGCTTCATTGTATGCGTTTCATGTATGTGTATTTTGAAAACTAAAATCATTAAAAAATATATTATACAAATTATTAAATTATAAAATATTAAAATTTTCCCTAGGCGTTCTGCTACTACTGAGCTCTTGCTTTGCACCTTGTCTTCAGCAAACCATCCCAGGACAACACCTCTGAGGAAACAAGCCCCACCTCCAGCTGGTCTCCGCCCCCCATCCCTGAGCACTGTTGGAAGGTGACTTAGATGATGGAGGCCCGTGGGGCTCAATCATGCCTGCTTCTGTGCTCTCACACTGCCTGTTTTCATTTCTGCGACCCTGGGAAACCTACCTGTTTCGTATTTGCGTGTTTTCATGCTTTCGCTATTAAGTTTAAGATTTAGGTTTTTAAAACATGAATTTGCAGCAACACTCTATAAAGAGTTCTCCCATATAATACACACTTTAAAATGATCTAATTTTCCCCTTTTATCTTTTATCTTCTTCCTTTAGTTTTGGCTTTACAAACCTGGGCTAAACAGAGCTTTGGATTTTACATAAAACAATATGAAAATATTTTTGCATTAATTCTATGGCTACAGGAATCATCTGTGAGCAAAAATTTTTATGTACCTCCCTTTCAAAACAATTGTTTTGTGTTGTTCTTAATATATTTGTCAAAATGTTTGAGATATTTTTCAGTAAGTGATGGTAGAATTACTTTTTTTATTTAATGAGGCTGCTATTATAAGAAATACTCAGTTTTCATTTGATTCTATCACTCTATTACTTTTCTATGAGGTCTTTCTGCTCACATAGAGCAGAAACAAGGGCTTCTTAGAACAAATTTGCCACAGTGCCACTTGCTTTATCTTAAAAGATTATGTGGGTTTTGCACAACATATCAGTATATAGTTGTTTGTTTCAGTTTTTGTTTTGTTTTGTTTTGTGTGTGTGTGTGTGTATGTATGCAGAAAATCAAATTTTGGGAGTTTTTTTTTAAGTGATCTCTATATACAATGTGGGGCTCACAACCCTGAGACCAAGGGTCCCATGCTCTACCAACTGAGCCAGCCAGGCACACTGGATATCAAGTTTTTCATAAACTGTTCCTTCTCTCCCATCCCTCCCCTTTCCAAGGGATACAAAGCATATTTATGCATTGTCTTCAGATTTTTATACTTCATTTTGAACAATATGATATACAGCTTTTCTCTTTGTAATTGTTAACTTCAATCTATATAAAGCTGTCTTAGAATGTGCTGCCCCTTTATCCAGTCACTGAAGGTACTTTCTCGTATGTGAGTATAGATCTTACATCTCTAGCTTCTCACTCTTTACCCGCTACTTACATGCATACCCTGTCTAGTTCACCACCTTCTCTATCAGTTAGAAATCCTTAGAAAAATTTTCTTAATTTCAGAAACATTTTTTGTATCATTAAATAATTATCATCTCAATTATAATTTAACCTCATAATTTAGATCTTTCCTCATTTGTGGATATTTTTTATTCTCCAGTAGTTCTGCTTGACTCTGCTATATCCCTCTGGCAAAGGCAATGATTCTCCTACTTGAGTGTTCATGAGCATAATGTGACGGCTTGTTAAGACAGGGAGTGAAACCCCCCACCCAGCTTTTTAATTTACTAGGTCTGCTTTGGGGCCTGAGAATTTGTTTCTTACAAGTGCCAGGTTTGATCTGAGGACCACACTGAGAAAAGTTTTAGTGCAACTGGTGCGACTGGAGATTCACTAACTGGGATAGAGAAAATCACTGAAATATATCAAATATAAGAGTGCAGAACTGAAGCTCCGTCAGATATGTAAATAAGTGCTTTACATACTCAAACTCTATCAAGGCAAATGGGGGAAGGGGGTTAGTCATAAACTCACGTCCCGAGGGAAAGGACTTGTTCAAGATACAACATAAATTTAGTTAAAATTAGGATTCTATCTAGATAAGTATCCCTGACAAGTACAACCTTAAGCAGGATGCTAAACCTTTGTTACTCTAAGTGAGGCTTGTGAACAAACACCATAGGCATCAGCTGGAGTCTTGTTAGAAATGCAAATCTGAGCTCTCATCTCAGACCTACTGAATCAGAATCCAAATGGTAATAATGTCTCCAGTGATTCCTATGCTCCTTACAGTTTGAAAAGCACTGGACTAGGCTCTCCTTCAAATCTCAAGTCCCTGAAGCAGAGCTCAGCTCAGCAAGAATTTAGATAGCTAACGCTTTGTGGTTATGTTGTAAGTCAGCTGCTGTTTAAGATTTGTTTGGGAGTATTATCCAGGTGTGGCACCCTTCCAAGTAGGGATTTAACAAGCACGCCCGAAAGGTATACTATCTTCCCTTCCTATCTCAGACCAGCTTCTAACTGACAGAGAAGATATAGCCCACAAGTTGCCTTGTGGAGACACTCAAAACTTCTGGGATTGGCATAGATCCAAAAAATAGTTACAGTATTACAACTGTTAGTCTCTTCTGACAGGATTGCCTTAGAGCAGGACTGGATGTGATCCAAAGTCAATGGAACTGGAACTACAAGTTCAGCTTTGTGAAGGTTTCTGAAGCAGCTGTGTTTAAGAAGATTGACATTAGCAGGTGAACAGAGTTTTTCCCTGAGGCTTATATGGGGAATTAAAAAGGAAGCAGGTGAATGTGTTATATGGTTGAGAAACACTGATCCTGGAGGAGAGTATTGCTGCAGAGTAAGCTGGTAATCATTTCTATTTGCACTCAAGAAGAGTCTTTTTTCTATTAGTCTAAAGAGAACCCAACTAAGTTTCCAGGTAAGGAAGTGAGAGAGTAACTATCATTCAGAATCTTAAGGCATGGGGTATTTTGCAACAGGCAGCATGCAGGGTCAATTTCTCCAAGTGATGCTGTGGTTAAAGGGCTCCAGCCAGAGAGATGAGCTGAATGCCAAGGTAAGTGAACAGCCTAGGACTTGGTAAATGACCTTTATGTTCTGCCCTGGACGTGTGAAAATGTCAGAAGGAGGGTTCAAGACTTGCTTCCTGCTTTGCATTTCTAAGTGGCCAGTGCTGAAAAAGGCACAGTCTTTCAGGCCAACTCACCACACAGTTTTCCTTGGTCCATTAAAACAATTGTGCTTTTGAACAGAACCTAGGATTGTTGGAGGTTGCATATAACAGATGATGTGAATGTAACCACTACCAGCCAGCATTTATAGAATACTTTTCTTTATTAGCCACTGTTCTTGCTTTCCATGGAATATTCCATTTTAAAGGTAAAAATATCATAGAGGCTTATTCAGGCTTATAACCAAGTGAAGGAAGATCCCTGGCTTTCTTATAACTATTGGGTAGCCCTTCTTTTTTTTTTTTTTTTTTTTTTTTTTTTTGCGGAGTGGGGTGGAACAGTTTGCAACATTTAGTGAAGATCTTTACATGGTATGTAACAGGACAAAAAAAAAAAAAAAAAAAAAGCAATGCCATGAATGCAAAGCAAGACTTTTTAGCAAAATTTCTCTGATATTTCTTATTATGAGTACTGGGACATTTCCAAACCTACTTAGGACACATTTGTTAAAACATTAACGATTGTGGTACATAGAGGGAAATTTCTCCTCATAAAAAGATTTGTTAACTTCTTTCTCCATCCCTTTCCAACCTTGGTGTCACTTCCAATGGAGATGAATCCTCCATGCTGGTCTTTACATTTTTATCCCTGTGATTACATATACGAGCTATACAGTTTACAGAGTTTACTTGCTCTTAACTGCCTGTGTTATTGTTTTTCACTTAGTATAGGTGTATCACATTTTATTGTGCCTCACAGACACTGCATTCTTTTAAAGTTTATTTTTAAATGTGTATTTATTTATTTAGAGACAGTATGACCTGGGGAGGGGCAGAGAGAGAGGGAGAGAGAGAGGGAGAGAGAGAATCTGACAGTGTAGAGTCTGATGCAGGGCTCAAATTCATGAACCTTGAGATCATGACCTAAGCCAAAATCAAGAGTTGGACACAACCAACTGAGCGACCTAGGAGCCCCTATTTATTTATTTTTCTTAGTAACGTACATCCCTGGGGCTCGAGCTCACAACCCCAAGATCAAGAGTCACTTACTCTTCTGACTAAGCCAGCCAGGAGCCCCAAACATTGCATTTTTTTACAGTATGAATGTTTACAACAATCCTGAATCAATCTAGAGCACTCGTGCCAGTTTTCTGAAAGCAGTCACTTCATGTCTCTCTGTCACATCCACTATATTTTAAACTTATAAATTTATTTGTTCTAAAGATTTATAATGGTGGTCATGACTCACCAAAAGCTAAGACGATAGGTAGCATTTTTTAGTAATAAAGTATCTTTAAATTAAGGTATGTTCTTTTTTTAAATTTTTTAATGTTTTATTTGTTTTTGAGAGAGAGAGAGACACACACACAGTGTGAGTGGGGAAGGGGCAGAGAGAGAGGACCCAGAATCCGAAGCAGGCTCCAGGCCGTGACACAGGGCTTGTACCCACAAGATGTGAGATCATGACCTGAGCCGAAGTCAGACACTTAACTGAATGAGCCACTCCGACAACCCTGTTTTTAGGCTTTTGTTTTTATTTTTTTAAGACATAATGCTATTGCACACTTAATAAACTATAGTAGAGTAACAGAGTGTAAACATAACTTGTATATGTACTGGAAAACCAAACAATTCATTTGACTCACTTTATTGCAATAGTCTCTTAATTGCAGTAGTCTGGAACTGAATCCACAATATCTCCAGAATATGGCTGTTATGTTTTCAATATTTGTCTATGTTGTATGTAGTTCCAGTTGTTCATTTTCATCTCCAGATAGTATTCTATCATTATCTATCTATATTTATCACTTCTATATATCTAATACTAACATTTGTGCTTATTTGTGTATATTAAATATGTGTACATATGTATGAGTTATATCATTTTATATGATATATAAAAATTCTAACAATAGATAGGGCCTTTCTATGCCTGATGATTGTCTGGGTCATGTATAGTGTTCAGTTATCACCAACACTGCTGCCATGAATTCTAAGTATGTATATCCTTAGACCCTTACACTTAAAAGTAGGAGTAGACCAGATCCATATACTCAGCAATGTGAAAAGTGATAAATGACTATTGTCAATAGATATGTGTATGTCTAGCTAGAGGTTTGGATGGGGAGTGAGGGACTAAGATCTCTGGTTTAGCTGTAGTTATTTTCTTACTACTTAAATTCAAATATAAGTGGTACTTGGGTGGCTAAGTCGCCACCAGACCTAAGTGTACAACTTCAGCTCAGGTCATGATCTCACAATTCATGGGTCCAAGCCCCACATTAGGCTCTGTGCTGACAGCTTGGAGCCTAGAGCCTGCTTTGTTTTCTATTTCTTTCTCTCTCTCTTGGCCCATCCCCTGCTTGTGCTTGCTTGCTCTCTTTCTCTCTCTCAAAAATAAACAATAATTTTTTTTTAATTCCATTGATTAGGTCTAATTCTTTATTGGACTGTGAACACATTAGGGGCAAAATTCACATGATTATTTCCTTTATTGACTTAAATGGAATTGCGTATGAATTCTTGCACTGAAGTTAACCAAGATTCAGGCAGGAAAAGTTAAAATTTCATCTATCTATCTCTCTATTTATTTATTTATTTATTTTGACCTATACTACCATGGTGGGGCGCCTGGGTGGCTCAGTCGGTTGAGCGGCCGACTTCCGCTCAGGTCATGATCTCATGGTCTGTGAGTTCGAGCCCCGCGTCGGGCTCTGTGCTGATGGCTCAGAGCCTGGAGCCTGCTTCAGCTTCTGTGTCTCCTTCTCTCTCTGCCCTTCCCCTGCTCATGCTCTGTCTCTATGTCTGTCAAAAATAAATAAACGTTAAAAAAATTAAAAAAAATATACTACCATGGTATATGTGTTAGTCATTAAGTTTATAAAGGGTTCCTGGGAGAAAGGATATTTTCAGTGTTTTATGTCAATCATGGATAAAGCATCTATATGCCTTCTGATTTTTTAGTTTTTTGATTCTCAAAATTAGGATTGGAACCCTTCCTTATGCATCCCCACATACTCTACTGCTTCAACACTCCCCATCCTCTTCTATCATTTCTGCCGGTGTCCCACTCCATAAAGTTTTCATTATTATCCTCTTGGATACTTCTTTGGTGTATTCATTTTCCCAAATAATTTAAAAGTTCAGAAAGGAAGGGGCTGGAAACTGCAATCCAGGTGAAAGTGATGGTAGCTCAAAACATGACAAACCAAACATGGCAAAATATTTAAAATTAGTGAGTCGCCATTTCTATATACTAAGTAAATTTGCTTCAAGATAAAGTTAACAGTAGCCATTTATTTAAAATAAAAAAAATAAGATTTATGTATGTATTTACTTATATATGCATAAAATTCCTCCAGAAGTATACCCTGACACTGATAACACAAGTGATTCTGTATGTCTTGGAGTGGCAGCATGGCAAAGGAAGAGCGATTGAACTAGAGTATCTGTATAATTTATCATTCAAAATAGCATACCTATTTTGAGAGAGGTAGGGCGCATGCCTATTTTGAGAGAAAGAGGGCGCTATTCATCATCATGACAGGACAGTGGTTGTAGCTGAGCCTTCACCAGGCAAATATGGTTATATTGTCATCAGGGATGGAAGGCAGACTTTCCATTATATGTCATTTTGTATATTTTGATTTTTCAATGTGTGAATATATCAGCCATTCAAATTCATAAATTAAAAATAGGCATAAGGGAAAAGTGTTTAGAAACTAAGGTCTCAATGCTATTAATATTGCTTTTAAGTCCTTTCAGATAAAAATATATAGATGTCGGGGCACTTGAGTGCCTCAGTTGGTTAAGTGCTTGACTCTTGATTTCAGCTCAAGTTCATGATTTCAGCTCATGATTCGTGAGATCGAGCCCTATATCGGGCTCTGTGCTGACAATGTGAAGCCTGCTTGGGATTCTCTCTCTGCCTCTCTCTATGCCTCTTCTTCCACTTGCACTCTTGCTCTCTCAAAATAAATAAACTTTAAAAATATGTGTAGTTGTATATAACTATGATAATCCCCAATTTATAATGGTTTAACTTATGATTTTTCAGCTTTACAATGGTGCAAATGCACCATTTCATAGAACCATGCTTCAAATTTTTTTTTAAGTATAATCTCCATGTTTTTTCTTTTTTTCCAGAGAACAATATTTCTTCAGTCCTTAAGGACTTAGCACCTTACATGAACTTTGGTGGTGCTCGTGGGGCAGCACCAGCAGGTCTAAATCTGCAGGTTGGGGGTACTTGGGAGGCTCAGTTCTTGTTTTTGTTTTTTAATATAATTTATTATCAAATTGGCTTACAGACAATACCCAGTCCTCATCCCAACAAGTTCCCTCCTCAATGCCCATCGTCCACTTGTCCTTCCCCCCACCCCCATCAAGCCTCAGTTTGTTTTCTGTATTTAAGAGTCTTTTATGGTTTGCCTCCCTCCTTTTCTGTTTGTAACTATTTCCCTCCCCTCCCCCCCCAGGAGGCTCAGTCGTTTGAGCATCTAACACATGATTTTGGCTCAGGTCATGATCTCATGGTTCATGGGATGGAGTGCCATGTCCAGTTCTGGGCTGAGCATGGAGCTGGCTTAAGATTCTCTCCTTTCACCTTCTGTCCCTCTCTCATGCACACACTCATTCTCTCTCTCCCTCTCTAAAAGAAAAATAGAAAAGAAAATTTTAATCCAGGTGGGGGTGTTTGGTCCTTTTGTACTTCACCAGAGTAATTCCTGACCACCTTGCTGTGAATGGCACAACTCACAGAGTAATGTAGCTTCATATACAGCTTGGGAAGCACAGGCAACTAAGATACTCACTTTGGAAGTGTCCCTGAGAGCAGTGGCCTCCACTATGTTCTGAATAAAGAGAATTTTTTTTAAATGTTTATTTATTTTTGAGAAACTGTGCATGTAAGTGAAGGAGAGGAAGAGAGGAAGATACAGGTTTTGAGGTGGGCTATGCACTGAGAGCCTGATGTGGGGCTGGAACTCATGAACCCTGAGATCATGACCTGAGCCAACAGAGCCACTCAGGCGCCCCCCCTCCCACATAAAACGTACTTCTTAATGGCCCTGTCCTTGGGCATGCAATGGGCACAATTGGTGCCACAAATAGCCTACATGTTACCCTTTTTGCAACATGTCCATTATTCCTTCTTTTTTTAGTCATCTTGGAAGCAAGGACCCAAGAGATCAATGCTTCAAATTTAATTTATCTTTTCTCAGGCTGGTGATCTGAGGCAAGATACTCTCTTGATGCTGGACAGTAGCAGGGATCCACAGCTACCAGTCAGCCATGCAGTCTGTACCCATACAACCATTATATTTTCCACTTTTAGTATAGTATTTAATAAATTACATAGGATAGTCAACACTTATTATAAAATAGGCTTTGTGTTTGATGATTTTGCCCAACTGTAGGATAATGTAAGAGTTCCAAACACATTTAAGGTAGGCTAGGCTAAGCTATGATGTTTGGTAGGTTAGGTATATTAAACATTTTTGACAATATTTTCAACTCAGGCTTATCAGGACATAACCCCATCATAAGTTGAGGAAGATCTGTGTATAGAAGTATAGATATATAAAACTGTGTGTGTGCATGTATTTTTCACATGTATGTATAATGATACTTGCAATCCCAATCTAGTCACCCAGAGTTTGATTTGCCTTCCTTTATTCCCTATCTGCATCACCTTCCTCCACATTGAGAACCCTCTTTCCCAGAGTCTCCCTTGTTTTGTCTTCTCATCTCCTCCTCTCTTTTCCCATCCCCTTGTTCCATCTTCTATTCTTCTTTCCTTCCCATTGGTTGACAGACAGAGGAACACAGTGTAGGCATCACAGGTTTAATATCAACTTTCATAAGTGTCACAGAAAATGCAAGCAGTGTTCTAGAAAGAGAAAGGGCTCTTGATCTAGGGGGATGAGAAACCCTTGTAAGCACACAGGGCCTGAAGTGACAGTGGCTCAGGAAAGCTGTAGGGACCCTGTCAAGTGGGTGCCCCTCATGAGTGTGGCAGCTTGTCTGCCTGAGCCTTGGTTGACAGAAGAAGCCCAAGACCCTGGCCAAGCCCAGACAACCTTCCATGGGGCTGCCACACAGTTTCCTCTAAAAGGCATATGTACATTTTTTTCCAAGATGGGTCGAACATTTCTTTTCCTGTGGAATAGTGACCATGAGGTCAGAGTCCATGTAATGCTTTTTATGTTAGTAACCAGTCTCTGCAACAGGAGAAAAATACATGTTTTCAAATAAAATTGAATAAAGGGGGTAACACATTATATTGTTATATTGTTTTATTTAAGGGAGTAAAGGATATTTTATGCATAATTTTTTTTCATTCTGCCTGTGTCCTCACTTTAAATTCTTAGAAGATATCTCCAGAAATCTCTAAATGGTGTCCTGTTCCATCTGCACATTTTAAAAATGAAGGTAATTTTTGTTTTGTTTTGTTTTTCTTAATTTCCAATTAGCTAACACAGTGTAATATTAGTTTCAGGTGTATAATATAGTGATTCAACTCTTCCATACACCATCGAGTGCTCATTTCAAGTGCACTCCTTAATCCCCATTATCTGTTTCATCTATCCCCCCATGCACCCACCTCCCCTTTAGTAACTATCAGTTTGTTTTATACAGTTAAAAGTCTGTTTCTTGCTTTGTCTCTCTTTCTTTCTTATTTTTTCCCTTTGCTTGCTTGTTTTGTTTCTTAAATTCCACTATGAATGAAATCACATGCTATTTGTCTTTCTCTGACTTGTTTCACCTGACATTATACTCTCTAGGTCTATCTATATCATTTCAAATGGAAAGATTTCATTATTTTTTTTCTTAATGTTTGTTTATTGTTGAGAGAGGGAGAACACAAGCAGTGGAGGGACAGAGAGAGAGAGAGAGAGAGACAGAGACAAAGTATCTGTTGTCCATGCTGACAACAGAGAGCTTGATGAAGGCTCAAACTCACTAACTATAAGATGGTGACCTGAGCCAAAGTCGGATGCTTAACTGACTGAACCACCCAGGCATCCCAAGACTTCATGCTTTTTTATTGTTGAGGAATATTCCATTCTATATATATACCAATTCTCCTTATTCATTCATTAGTCAGTGGACACATAGTCAATAATATGGTTATTGTAGATAATGTTGCTATAAACATCAGAGTGCATATAGCCCTTTGAATTTGTATTTTTGTATTCTTTGCATAAATACCTAGTAGTGTAATTGCTGGATTGTAGGGTAGTTCTGTTTTCAACTTTTTGAGGAAACTCTGTACTGTTCTCCAGAGTGGATGTACCAGTTTGCGTTCCCAGGAGCATACAGTGCAAGCAGGTTTTCCTTTCTACACATATTTGCCAATACCTGTTGTTTCCTATATTTGTGACTTTAGCCATTCTGACCAGTGTCAGGTGATCTCTTATTGTAGTTTTGATTTGCATTTCCCTCATGATAAGTGATGTTGAGCATCTTTTCATCTGTTGGCCATTTATATATATAAAAATTATAATATTATGATTCCTGAGTATAAAAGAATTAAGCACTAAATGGAACTCAAATGTATTAAAAAACTGTTGAAATTTAAATAGAAAATATTAGCAATATCGTAAATTATTTTCCAAAGAACATTGCATGAAAGTACATTAAATATTTTATAATGATTAAGTCTATAATATTTTTTACTTACATTCTTCATATAGTTTAAAACTCTAGAGCACTGACTGAATGAGAAGACCATTTTAAAATAAATAATAGAGAAGCACATGGGTGACTTAATCAGTTAAGCATCCAACTCTTGATGTTGGCTCAGATAATGATCTCAGGGTTTGTAGGTTCGAGCCCCACATTGGGCTCTGTGCTGACAGTGCAGAGCCTGCTTGGGATTTTCTCTCTTTCCCTCTCTTTCTGCTCCTCCTCCACTTGTGCACGAGGTCTCTCCCTCTTTCTCTCTTTCAAAATAAACAAAGTAAAAAAATATTTAAAGTAAATGATAGATTGTGGTATATGCCTTCTTTTTATTTAGAAAAAAAAAGATTATTTATTTATTTTGAGAGAGAGTGAGCAAGAGAGGATGAGCAGAGGAGGTGCAGAATAGGAGAGAGAATCCCAAGCAGGCTCCATGCCATCAGTACAAGCCTGACATATGGCTCGATCTCACAAACTGTGAAATTACAAACTGAGCTGAAACCAAGACTTGGATGCTTAATCCGACTGAGCCACCCAGGGGCCTCAGTTTTTTTTAATTTATTTATTTTTATTTATTTATTTATTTTATGTAATCTCTACACTCAAGGTGGGGCTTGAATTTACAACCAGGAGATCAAAGAGTCATATGCTCTATTGAACTAGTCAACCAGCTGCCCCAGGGTATATGCAATTTTAGGGATAAAAGGAAGATGGACTATGTGCTTTGATTTGCAAATAATGTTCTTATGGAGGTAGTCCTTAGAGTTTCCATTAGCCTTGAACAACAAGATTCTTTATGTATTGTGTGAAAAAGAGACAATCCTTTTACTGATGGGAGGTTTCCAATTTTATCTGGGTTGGATCTTATAGATGTCTCGTAATTCCAATAAGTAACAGCAGTTCAATATAAGTTGGCCAAAAGGAATCACTAATTTTGATGTGGGTCCTGTGGAACATCAAATAGTCTAGTTTTATGAATCTGTAATATTTCATGTAGTGCTATCAACTATGGAGTTGATTATTTTTTTTTAATTAAATTTTTAGAAAGAGTGTGAGAGGGTCAGAGAGAGGAAGAGAGAGAAGCTTAAGCAGGCTCCATGCTCAGTGTGGAGCCAAATGTGGGGATTGATATCAGGACCCTGAGATCATGACCTGAGTCAAAATCAAGTCGGATGCTTAAATGACTGAGTCACCCAGGTGCCCCCAGTTGATTCTTTTTTTAAAGTTTGTTTATTTATTTTTTGGTAATGTCTACACCCACCGTGGGGCTTGCATGACCCCAAGATCAAGAGTTGCACACTCTTCCAAGTCACCCAACCCTATTCAGTTGATTCTTGAATGGTTTTTTCTTCTTTTTGCTATTTCTATCAGGTAGAAGGAAATGGTCTTATAGATACCCAAAGTAATCAAGAGTTTCTCCTTATTTTGTTTGAGGCATTTTTTAAAGTACATTCTATGCCCAACCTGAGGCTTGAACTCACAACCCTGAGGGTAAGAGTCACACACTGAGCCAGCAAGGCACCCCTCTTTTAACCATTTTTGTTCTAAGCTTATTAAACTCTTAATTCAGAAAATAATCACTATGTAATACTTAAATTCATTGGGTACTGCATGAAGAGATTCAGTAACTGTTGTTGTATATCCAACCCTTTATTCTCTTTCCAAGTCTCCCTTTAACATTTCATTCTGTGAGTAAATGGTAAACAGTATCACTTCAAGATCATGTATCAATTTTCGGAACTCTTCCTTATGGTACGAGACCATCTTCATTCAGTGGAATTATTTCAGGAGTTTCTACCATTAACTGAGTTCAGTGGTCAAACATTTCACCTGCATAACTAATAATGTTGATTGAGCATTTGAATGGAGATCAAGAGTCTGACACTCAACTGACCGAACCACCCAGGTTCCCCATATTCTTCTTAGGCATCTTAACATCTTTCATATCTGTGGTACTGTGTGGATCTAGATCTTGCCATTCCAACAAGTAATAATGTATCCTAACATTCTTTCATACCATCCCGTGTTCCTTCGTATTCTTTTTACCCAATGTGAGGCTCAAACTCGCAACCCTGAGATCAAGAGTAGCGTGTTCTACCAACTAAGCCAGCCAGGGGCCCCTCTTCACATTCTTTAGTAAGTTTTATCTTAAGCATCTTTTTATTTTTTAATGTTTATTTATTTTGAGAGAAAGAGAGAGAGAAAGTGGGGAAGAGGCAGAGAGAGAAGAACAGAGAGAGAATCTCAAGCAGACTCCACATTGTCAGCACAGAGCCCAACATGGGGCTCGATTTCATGAGCAATGAGATCATGACGGAGATCCCACTGGTTAGGAGATCAAGAGTCGGACACTCAACTGACTGAACCACCCAGGTGCCCCATATTCTTCATCTGTGGTACTGTGTGGATCTAGATCTTGCCAATTCACTGAAATGTGCTTGTGATCTTCTTAGCCTTATGATGAAAATGATAATGATAAATAAAAAAGGTGTAGGAATTTGAGCAAGTCACCTAAATTATCTGTGCATCAGTTTCCTTACTCTTTTCAAAGAATAGTCTAGAAAATAAAGAAGCTCAGATTAAAAAAAAACAGAAAAGAAAAAAAAACCAAAAAAACACATTTTGAGTACTTGAAGGGAAGCTCACAAGTTAAGCAATTCTTTTGTCTTTCTCTCCTACAGTGGGTTTCTGGAGCTGGTGTTAGTGTGGGAGTTAGAGAAGAGTGATCCTCAAGTCTGGATGAATATTGGGTATTAAGTTTTCTGCACACAATTCCAATGTGTGGGAGTTTTCCCCACACCATCAAGAACACCAGTTGGGTAACCTATAATTCAATTCCATTCTGACACCATCTACCCACATATAGACATCAGATTCCACAGGTTAAGGGTTCAGACCCACATAACTTCCCCCTCATCCAATTGCCAGCTGCCAAATTCAGGTTGTTACCTGTGCTTCTGACTAACTGACTGTTAAAGATTCCTATGGCCTCCTCCTTAGGTTGGATTAATTTGCTGGATTGACTCATAGGACTCAAGAAACCAGTTTATTCACTAGATTATCAGTTTATTATGAAATATATAAAGAATAGGAGTCAATAGCCACATGGAAAGATACACATGGCAAAGTCCTAAACAAAGGAACTTGTTTCGACGTGGAGTTTGGATCCAGCATGTAGCCCATGGAACCATTGTTTCAGCAACCTGGAAGCTCTCCTACCCCTAACTTTGTGGGTTTTTATGGAGGTTTTATTACATAGGAATGGTTGATTGAATCAATTTACAATGACTAATTATTTAATCCTCAGCCCTTCTTCCCTCCTGCAGTGTCAGGAAGACATGACTGAAATTCCAACCCTCTAATCACATGGTTCTCCTAGCAACCAAGCCAGATGCCTTCCTTCCTGGCCTTCTAAGGTTACCTTATTAACATAACAAAAGGTAATTTTAGCACTCTTATCACAAGGAATTCCAGGAATTTTAGGAACTCTGTTCCAGAAAGGGGACAAAGACCAAATATATATATTTTTATGACAAATCACAGTATCACAGATAGCAAGTTCCCCACAGATAAGGGTCTCACCTTTAGGCCTGCAGCCTAATATCTGTGGGTCATTAACCAGCCCTGGTAGCAAGTTTCAACCATTATGGTAATCTCCCCAGCCCATCTCTTACCACCACAGAGCTACTGCTGCTTCTAATTGCTTTTAGTTTTGCCTAGTGACACTCCTCTCCTAAGCTTACTATACTGTACTTAGTCCCTGTCTTTACTAACAATGATGTCACATATACCAAATGATTTCCAGCTTATTTCAGGTTTTTTTTTTGTTTTTGTTTGTTTGTTTATTTGTTTTGAGTATAATGTGTGTTTCCTGCAGTGAGAGTCATTGATTATAAAATGGTGATTGAAAATTCACTTTTTGCTAGCTCATTTGTGGAATTGTTGGTAAGAAATCTATGGCTCTTATGGGGAACTGATTCAGAAAAGAGAGAAGGCAAGCATTCAGACAACCTACTGTTTATGAAAGGATGATGAGCTAAGTACAGTGTGTTTCTGAATGTAGTGTTTGGGATCCTAGCAGAAGGTACCCAGGTAGGGATTCGTAGGGAAGACATGATTGGGTTAGGGTTCCAGGGTAAGGAAAGAGGGTGATTTTTTGGAAGTTCACAGACCATGAGACTAAACTTGGAGATCCTGCCAAAATGGGAAAAGATCTGCCACACAGACATATGGAGGGAGAAGAAAGAGGCAGGGTATGGGGTTTAATGAGTTATTAGTCTCCATGGAATGGAGGGCACATGGCATTCACTGAAGGGTTGTTACTGTGATAGTTCTCTGGTAAGATATGGAGAAGTGTGAAGGATAACTGAAAAAACAGAAAGAATGGGATCATAGAGACACATTTGGAACTGATTTAAACTATTCATTCAAACTAGTGGTCAGTAAAGTACAACCTGTGGCCAAAACCAGACTACTACCTGTGTGTATGTGGCATGTGAGCTAAAATTGATTTTTATGTTTTCAAGTAGCTTGAAAAAATCAAGAGGATACTATTTCTTCCAATTTCAGTGTCCATAAGTATAATTTTATTGGAATACAATTATGTCCATTTGGTTATGCATTGTCTTTGGCTGTTTTTGCACTGTAGTAGCAAAGTAGTTGTAATAGAGACCTATGGCTCTTAAAGCCTAAAATATTTACTACCTGGCTCTTTACAGAAAAGGGCTGCTGACCCCTGACTTCCATAATTAAACTATTGTTGAACATTCATGTAGGTATAATCATTCAGTTATTCGTGTATATGTTGTGGGAGATCACAAGCTAGGAAGATAAGACCCCTTTTATTTCAGAGGTTACATTCTGGTAGACGTTAGATTTTTGTTTAATTGGTGGGTTTATTTGAAATGCAGATAGAAGTACTGGCATATGGAATGTGCTTTGTGTTAAGGTGTCTCTACCTCTGAAAACCTCCTGAAAGGCTTCCTGAAGTTTGTACTGTCCAAACTAAAATAAGGATGGAGAGAAAGAAGTTCTAGGCTACAGGCAACAGTCTGACCTGAGATTCAGATGTGACAGTACCCTGGAGGAATGGGGACTGTTTCTTGTCTTGAGTGTTAAGTGGGGAGTGTTTTGAGGACAGGATTAGGAAGAGAGAGAGAAGTCATGAAAGGTCTCAAGGGGAGTGACCTATGCCAAGTCATTTGAATTAGAGGTTGCTTTGCTTCTAAACTTGCACTCGTGGCTTCTTTGGTGCAAATGCAATCAAGGGAAATTTCAAACAGGAGGGCTGTCAGACCAATGGAATCTGAAAAGTTGCCCCCAAATAAGGGTAAGTATGAGAAGGTCCGTCCTGCTTTTAGGAAAAGTGAACAGTAGATGTTCATTCTTTGTGTTTTTTATATTATTTTTCCATTTTGCAGTCTTCCTGTTCCTTCCCACTGAAAATTTCCATGAGTATCTTATGAATTGTGTAATAATGAATCTCCTGCTAAAACAAATACTTACTTATAATCTGTGATTTTTGCTTAAAACTTGTCTCTAAGAATCAGGGATAGCTTAACATGCCCTTTGTCATCATGACCAAGTTTGATGACATATCAACTTTCAGGAAGCCCAGATTCCTGATACCTGGTAAAAATGGTGAGGAGGTTGGGAACCAGAATCTCAGTGGAAGCAGAGTCAGGTTTGAGCATAGCATAAGTTTGGATCAATGGATTAATGATGGTTGAGGCCAGGGTAGTGGGGACCAAAAAACTCACTTTACTTAGTTTTAATAATCAATAGTATTATTTTTTTTCAGAATTATTGATAAAAAATAAATGTTTTACACCAATAACTTATAAAGTAAAACCCAAAACAGTGTCCCCGGAAATATATAATACAGTGACATTTTTTAGTACTTTAAAATTTACATCTGGACTTGATTTTCATGAATCTAATAACTTTCTAATTTGTCATAGTGCTTTGCACTGTCTGTGTGTGTCGTCAAATGCATATAACATAAATTTACCACCGTAACCATTTTTAAGTATATAGTTCAGTGGCATTGTATGTTACATTGCCCTGAAATCATCAACCATACATCTCCAGAACTCTTCATCTTGCAAAACTGAAACTCTGTACCCATTAAACAATAATTCCCCTTCATCTCTATCCTGAGCTCCTGGCAATGACTATTTTATTTTTTTGTCTCTATGAATTTGACTACTCTAGATACTTCGTATAAGTGGAATCATACAATATTTGTTCTTTGCTTTCTGGCATATATTTCACTGACATAATGTCTTCACAGTTCATCTATATTGAAGCATGTGTCAGAATTTTCTTGCTTTCTAAAACTGAATAATATTCCATTGCATGTATATACTACATATATATGCTACACATGGTATTTTTTTTAAGAAACACTATTTCCCATAGCAGATGCATGATTTTACATTTCTAACAGCAAAGCACAAGGGTTCTAATTTCTTTGTATCCTTACCAATACTTATTATTCTGTATTTGTTGTTGTTGAATATCATAGCCTTTCTAATGGGTGTAAAGTGGTATCTCATTTTATACTGATTTTTACTGATTGGTATATCTTATTTGGATATATGTCTATTCCGGTCCTTTGGCCATGTGTTAATCAGTTTATTTTTGTTGTTGTTGGGTTGTAGGAATTCTTATATATTGTCTATATTAACCCCATATCAGATATATAATTCACAACTGTTTTTCCCATTCTGTGGATTGTTTTTTCACATTGTTGATACACAGAAGTCTTTAATTTTGGTGTATTCCCATTTAATCCATTTTTCTGTTGATTTCCTGCTCTTGGTGTCCTATCAAAGGAATCATTGCCAAAGCTAATGTCCTAAAGCATTTATCTGTGAGATTTATAATTTTAGCTTGTGAATATTCTGTTTTCCCAGCACTGTGTGTTGAACAGAATGTCCTCTCCCCCATTGAATGGTCTCTGCACTCTTGTTAAAATCATTTTACCTATATGCAAAAGTTTATTTCTGGGTTTGCTATTTCATTAGTCTACATTGCATTTCCTAAAAAATATATAATTTTTTTAGGGTTTACATTTCAAAATTAGCATTCCTAGTAGATCTAGCTTGTAAGAATAAATACAGTGAGAAAGATTTTAAATCACCCTATTCTGACCAGGAATCCCTGATAACTTTTGTGATGTAGGACAAGTGACCAGGATACAGATTTGTAAACATTTTCTTTAAAGGGCCAGTTTATTAAGGACAGAGAGATTTATTTTATGAAATTGACTTGTGATTATGGAGACTGGCAAGTCCAAAATCTACAGGTTAGGATGGTAGACTGGAGATACAAAAGAGTTACACACTTTAGGTGTGCCTGGGTGGCTCAGTCAGGTTAAGTGTCTGACTTCGGCTTAGGTCATGATCTTACCGTTCCCAAGTTCAAGCCCCATGTCCGGCTCTGTGCTGACAGCTTGGAGCCTGGAGCCTGTTTCGGATTCTGTGTCTCCTTCTCTCTCTGCTCCTCCCCTGCTTATGCTCTGTCTCAGTCTCTCAAAAATAAATAAATGTTAAAAAAAAAAAAAGAGTTACATACTTTAGTTCAAAACCAGGCTCATGACAGATTTCTTTCTCCCTTAGGAGACCTCAATCTGTTCTCTCTCAAGACCTTCAACTGATTGGATGAGATCCACCCACATTAAGGAGGTTAATCCACTCACCAAAGGTCTATTTAGATGTTGATCTCCTCCAAAAAACACCTTTGTGAAGCTGCATCCAGGCTGATGTTTGACCAGATATATGAGCACTGTGGCCCAACCAAGTTGACACATAAAATTACCATCATAAGTCCTCCCCTTGTCAACTTGGCACTCATATAGATCTCCTTAAACCACACTTAATCTCCAAATAAACATATTAATAATGCCCTACTTGTATATAACATGATATAGCTACTTTTAGTAAAAGTAAAACTCATCATCGGCGCCTGGGTGGCTCAGTTGGTTAAGCATCTGACTTGGCTCAGGTCATGATTTCACAGCTTATGAGTTTGAGTCCCTCGCAACCCCTCCCTCCCTCACCCTCCCTTCAGGCTCTGTGCTGACAGCTCAGAGACTAGAGCCTGCTTCAAATTCTGTGTCTCTGTCTCTCTGCCCTCCCCTACTCATGCTGTCTCTCTTTCTCTCTCTCAAAAATAAATAAACATTAAAAACAAACAAACAACCAAAGCAACACAAAAACTCATTAACCCTTTCCCCAGGAAAGGACAAGTCTTTGGGCAATGTTTACTTTTTTCCTTGCTCTCATGCAACTGAAATGCTATGATGAAAAATTAATGATACCTAAATAAAACAAACACCCATACGCCCACACAAACATATAACAAAGAGAAAATACTCATCACTTAGTCCTCCTAACTATAACATGGTAACTATCACATGATTATAGCTGGTATTTATAACTACCTTCTTCCATTACACACATCGTATATTCCCTTTACTTTCAGCAAGCACCTCTTCTAGTTGTTCTTTAACTTGTGGGGTGGCCAAATCATCATTTCTAAAGAGTCTTGACCATTAGTAATCTTCCCTGGTTGTCATAGATTTTTATTGCCTTTACTTATAGGGTATAGTAATACTAAGAGATGTCCTAAGGGATATCTTGTAGTCCAGACATGCTCTTTCTTACCTCTCTTGTGGTTAGTAGTCCAGTTTCCCATTGGTAATTAGGATCAGTCACCCCAGGCAGCACAGTTGCTCCCTTATTTATTGTTTTGGAGACATGAGGAGCCCAGAGTGGCTGGGTGCCAGTCTTCCCGTTTGGTAGAATCACTCTCATGTCTTCCTTTTAAGTATTCTTCCCTTTGGAACTAAAATCTCTAGGCCAAAAAAATCCTAGGTCATAGGGACAGGAAGTAAAAACTTTGCTAGTAAATCACTAAGATTAATAATGAGTGGTGCCACTCCCATTTCTACCTTTTAATTCCTGGGCCCATGAATCCTGACTATCAGAGAAACTTTACCATATATTGAATACTGATTCAGAGCATATGCATCCTCCTGGAAAACCTAGCTCCAGCCCTCTGAGATATGGTCACTACCTGGCATCGTACCTGAGTCTTTCAGAGTCTATTTTACCATTCTATGAAGCCAGCAGCTTTAGGATGGTGGGACACATGGTAAAATGAGTGAATTCTATGAGAATGGCTCCATTTTTTTACTTTATTTTCTATTGTTGGGAAGGAAAAAGTGTTCCTTGACCCTCCTAGAGTCTCTGTCTGGATCTGAAAATTAAATTTATTTATTTTTCTTATTTATATTTTTAAACTTTTTTTAATCTTTATTTATTTTTGAGAGAGAGAGAGAGACAGAACAAGAGCAGGTAAGGGGCAGAGAGAGAGGGAGACACAGAATCTGAAGCAGGCTCCAGGCTCTGAGCTGTCAGCACAGAGCCCGATGCGGGGCTCGAACCCACAGACCGTGAGATCATGACCTGAGCCAAAGTTGGACGCTTAACCGACTGAGCCACCCAGGCGCCCCATCTTATTTTATTTTTAAATGCTTTGTTTATTTTAGAGACAGAGAGAGAGACAGTGAGTGGGGGAAGGGGAGAGAGAGAGAGAGGTAGACAGAGGATCAGAAGCTAGCTCTGTACTGACAGCAGCGAGCCCAATATGGGGTTCAAACTCACAAACTAAGAGATCATGACCTGGGAGGAAGTTGGATGCTGAACTGACTGAGCAACCCAGGCACCCCTGAAAATTAAAATTCTAAAGGCAGATTAACAGGAAAAAATCATATAAATTTATTTAATATAAATTTTATATAACATAGGAGCCTTAATAAAGAAATAAAGACCCAAAGAAACAGAGATGATTATTTTTTGCCAGATTTGACAAAGGGTAGGCAGTTGTGGAAGAATTATGATAGGTCAGAGAGTATGAGGTTAGTTATACTGGATTAGTATAACTGGGTTGCTCAGTCAGTTCGGCATCCAACTTCCTCCCAGGTCATGATTTCTCAGTTTGTGAGTTTGAGCCCCACATCAGGCTCACTGCTGTTAGTACAGAGCTAGCTTTTGATCCTCCGTCTCCCTCTCTCTCTCTCTCTCCTTCCCCCACTCTCAATCTCTTTCTCTGCCTCTAAAATAAACAAAGCATTATATATATATATATATAAACTATACCTCAATAAAGGAATACATATAGTTCCTGGCACAGAACTCCCTTGTTATTTTTTAATAAGAACACTAGGAGCAACTCTTGTTTTAATAGTTGGTCTTTGACCCCATCCCTGACACAGGCTCCTAAAGCCCTTGTAAATTCCTAAGCGATAAGAACCTTAGGATTATCTTTTGTTCTAATGTGGCAATTCTGGGTGGGTTCCTGGATATCTCCTGAATGGGAGCCAATCACCAGAAAGATGAAGCCATGATTAGAAACTTAGAATTTTTCACTTCTCTAGAGAGGTGGAATTAATTATGGAATTAATGATTGATTATGCTTCCCTAATGAAGTTTCCACAAAAATCCCCAAAGTATGGTGCTCACAGAGTTTCCAGATTGGTGAACACATTCACGTACTTAAAGATTAATACACCCCAACTCCATGGGAGAAATGCTTCTGCTCTTAGGACCCTCCCAGACTTTGGCCTAGATATATATATATATATCTACCTCAACTGGTGGTCATCTGCATCCTTTTATCGTATCCTTTAATAAACTGGTAAATGTAAGTACATTTGACCTTGAACAATATGGGGATTAGGGGTGCTGACTCCTTCACAGTTGAAAATCTATGTATAAAGTTTTTAACGATTGTTTATTTTTGAGAGAGAGAGACAGAGAGGAGGGGGGCAGGGGGGAGAATAAGCCGGAGAGGGGCAGAGAGAGGGGGGGAAACAGGATCTGAAGCAAGCTCTGCAATGACAGCAGAGAGACCAGTGCAGGGCTCAGACCCATGAACTATGAGATCATGACCTAAGCAGAAGTTGGATGCTCAACCCACTAAGCCACCCAGGTGCCCCTATGTATAACTTTTAACTCTCTTGAAACTCTCTTTTTTAACTCTCTTGAAACTTAACTACTAATAGCCTATTGTTGACCATAAGCCTGACTGATAAAAATAGTTGATTCACACCTATTTTGTATGTTACATGTATTCTTGCACTAACACTTACCTTTTTCTCAATTTTTTCAGTATTTCTAATCTACACAGTTCACCTTCAAGTTTTTTTCAAATTTTCACAAATCTCCAAAAAGTCTTCCAATGCCTTTATTGAAAAAAATCCACATATAAGTAGACCTATGCAGTTCAAATTTGTGTTGTTCAAGGGTCAACTGTAAACATTTCCCTGAGTTCTTTGAGCCACTCTAGCACACTAATTAAACCAAAAGGGACAGAAAGGTCACAGGAACTTCTCATTTGTAGCCATGCTAAACAGAAGTTGTGGGAAACCTGTGGCCCTGCTCCTTGCAATTGGTATCAGAAGTGGGTGACAGCAGTCTTCCAGGACTGAGCCCTTAACTTAGTATATGACACTACCTCCAGGTAGGATAGTGTCAGAGTTGAGTTAAATTGTACAACACCCAGCTGGTGTCATGGAGAATTACTTGGTGTGGAGAAAACACCCCACAAATTTGGTTATAGAAGGATCAGAAGTGAAGTATTCTATGTGAACATGGTAGTAGTGTAAGAATAAAGGAGAAACACATAGGAGTGGAAAACTGGATTCTTTTCTCACTCAGGAAGGAAAGACCAGGTCTTTCTATTCAGTTCTATTCTAATTATACTTTATTTATGGACACTGAAACTTGAACTTTATATAATTTTTATGTGTCACAAAATTGCCTTTCTTATTCCCTCTCAACCATGTAAAAAATGTACAGGTGAGATTTGGTGTAGTTTGCTGAATATCCTACCCAAAGCCTGGATACAGTGAGACTGTGCAAAAGCCATGAGTGAGAGAGTGTCTTTTTTGTTGCTTGTGACCTGTTTGAGTATTCTCAAGAGGGACAGGCACTTCCTTCCCCTGCTCAACCTCTTCTAAAGCAGGTCTTGGGATTTTTCAACAATGCTGTTCCCCAGATTGGGGGAGGGAGCCTACAGCAAAAATATCTCCTGGTCAGTTTTCCTGTGAATAGATTGTACCAGTAGTGAAAGGCTGCCACCCAGCGCCTTGAGAAATGAGCCTGTAGGGGCTGTCTTGGGCTTTTGTGCAGCGAGTATGTGTTCTTTTTTATCTTTTCACCCAGTTTTCTGCTTGGGCTTTAGGTTTGCATATATAGATGTATAAAAACCTTTTGTGAAATAAAAATTATAATGAGAGTCCTTACCCATTGTAGTCACTGCAGTATAGGATAGTGCAGAGCAGAGGCACAGTGACCAGGGTGCTAGGCTTGAATCTGGGTTCAAACACTTGTGAATTGTGTGTGACTTTGGGTGTGGTTCTAAACTTCTCTGGGCCTCAGTTTCCTAAAATGTAAGAGTGATGGAAATAGGAAACAACCTATCTGGTTAATTGGGTTAATGGTAAAGTACCTGGAAAATTACTTGATACAAAGTAAGCAGAATATGTATTTATTAAACTAATTAATTAATTAATTGATTAATTAAAAAATAACTGCTCACATAGAATGCAGACTTCAAACCATGCAGTTTTCATAGTTTTATTGTCTTGAATCTCTACTTCTGAGTTTTAAATTTTATCATAAAAAGGACTTTAGTCTCTCTGCAGTATTATTTCAAATATTGTCCACATTCCATAATGCCTAAGATATTAAATCATTTTACTTCTATCTCAAATTGTTTGCATCTTTTTTTAATGGTTATTTAAACTTTTTATTTGTTTAAATGTTATTTAAACAAGAGACAGAGCGTGAGCGGGGGAGGGGCAGAGAGAGAGGGAGACATGGGATCTGAAGTGGACTCCAGACTCAGAGCTCCTAGGTTTCAGCAGAGTGCGCTGTTAAGGGCTTGAACTCATTTACTGTGAGATTGTGACCTGAGCCAAAGTCAGATGCTTAATCGACTTAGCCACCCAGGCACCCCTAATTGTTTACATCTTATTTTATAATGTTACTTTCATTTGTATTTGTTTTAGTTCTGATACTTTGGGATAAAAATTTCACAAACCTTTTAGTGGGTATGACTTTTCTTTTCATACTAGCAAAAATGCTTTTCATTTAAGCCAAATATCATATTTTAAAGACTTCTTCCACATAAGTCTTCCTGATGGCAGAAAAGATAGACTTGAGATGGTCTAGTGGTCACACAAACAGAACTTCATAATATTTTGTTTTATATTTAAAAATTAGGCTGATTTTATACCTTGTTCTGTATTATAGTTATATTTGTTTTATTTTAAAGTGTTTTGTTTTGTGTGTTTTTTTTTCTCCCCACTACAAGGGACTTTTATCCAAGTAGCAGCACATCTTATTTTCAAGCCTGGGTAGGATTTTTATAGTTGCCTCAAATTCAGGAAATACAAAATAACTTATATTAGCCAAAATCATCACAATCTACCATTCACTTTTCTCTAATTTCACAACATAACAAACTCAAAATAGAAATCTGCTTTCAAAACAAACAACTTAAAACAATTTTTAAAATTTATTATTATTTTTTATTTTTTTAAGTAATCTCTACACGCAACATGGAGCTCGAACTCACAACCCTGAGGTCAAGACTGAGCCAGTCAGGTGCTCCAAAACAAATGTATTTCTCTGCTCCTCCCTCTCAGACCTTTCCCTTAGATTGAGTTACTTTAGAAAACATCAAGTCTAGGGGCACCTGGGTGGCTCAGTCAGTTGAGTGGCCAACTTCAGCTCAGGTCATGATCACACCCATCTGTGAGTTCGAGCCCCACGTCGGGCTCTGTGCTGATGGCTCAGAGCCTAGAGCCTGCTTCGGATTCTGTGTCTCCCTCTCTCTCTGCTCTTCCCTTGCTCATGCTCTGTCTCTATGTCTCTCAAAAATAAAATAAAAACGTTAAAAAATTTAAAAAAAAAAAGAAACATCAAGTCTATATATTTGAAGTTACCAGAGTTTATTTGGATTATTTAAAAAAGCAAGAAAATTCAAAATAATGCTCTCGGGATTTATGCAGATATTGCCCAAGCAGCAGATTATTTAAGGACAAGAATGTGTGGGTATAAATTATGAAGACCTCATGGTTAGAATCTAACCATTTTCTTTTCACTGGCTGCCTCTTTATCTCTTCCAGTATTTGCTGAATTGCCCCCCATTCTTACTGATGGTGGGTCTGGGTTTTGTAGTGACTGTGGTGTGAGTTCCATTGTTAGGGAGGAAGCCTGGTGTTCTTTGTTCATCACCTGCCAAAGGAATAGTAGGAGAGAAGTTGGGGTGAGTCTGTGTGCTGTGTAGGTTTGAGTGTGACAAAAGCAGAAGGTGGGAGGACCACCTAGGTGGAGAGAGATTTGCAGCAGGCATGGGGTAGAGGAATCACAAAGAGCAAGTACCTCATAATGACCAAACATCCTTGCACTTTTTTCTTTGAAATTATTTTTTCCTTATTGATTTCTATGAGTTATTCATGTAGTGGGTATATATTAATTAAGCATATTGCAAATGTGTTCTCCTGTCTCTTTTAACATTATTATACCCTTTTGCCAGACAAGTGTCCACGAGCAACACTTTCTGTATCATTTGATTGCTCGCATTTTATTTGGTACAGTTTATAAATTCAACTGACAGACAAAAAAATAGATTACAGAGATTCTTAAGTGGTATGTCTCCTTTCTACTCTTGTCTACCAACCTTCTCCTTTGAAGGTGACCATATTAGGACATTTTTGCATATAATTTTCTTATCAAATTTTTTTTCTTAATTAATTTTTTAAATTTCAGAAGAGCTTTATATTTACATAATTATTTCAAAGATAGTCCAGAGAATTATTCTACATCTCATATATATTCCTCTACTGTCAACATCTTGCATTTGTATGGTGCATTTGTTATAATTAATGAAACAATATTAAAGTCCATATTTTATTCATTTGTTTTCAGTTTCTTATAATGTCCTTTTTCTGTTCCCAGAGCTCATCCAGGACAACATATTACATTAAGTACTCCTGTCTCAAGGCTCTTCTTGGTGTGGCAGGACTCAGAAAGCCTCTCAGATTTTTTTTGTTTTTGTTTTTGATGTCCTTGACAGTTTTCAGATTACTAGTCAGGTATTACGTAAAATTTCCCTCAATTGGAACTTTAAAAAAATATGTAATGCCCACACCATTATAACCATCTTTTTTAAATTGCACATGTCAGTGATTTTTAGTATATTGACAATGTTTTACAACCATCCTGCTATTTAATTCAAGAACATTTTATCATCCTATAATGAAACCCAATAACCACGAGCAGTCACTCCTTATTTATCTTTCCCCCATTCTCTGACAACTATTGCTGAGGTTTCTGTCTCTATGGATTTGGAAATTTTGTACATTTCATACAAGTGGACTCATACAAAATGTGGCCTTTTGTGTTTGGCTTTTCTCATGTAGTTTGCAGAACACTTTTCAGAGTTCATCAATTTTACAGCATGAATCAATCCTTCATTCCTTTTTATAGCTAAATGATACTGTAGTATAGATATGCCATACCATATCATATTTTATTTATCCATTCATCAGTTGATAAAGAGTTATTTCCTCTCTCCATAAGGCTGCTATGAAAATTCATGTACAAATTTTTGCGTAGATGTGTGTTTTCATTTATTTGGATTATGCACTTAACAGTAGAATTGTGGATCACAGGATAGCTTTATGGTTAAAGTTTTAGGTATTCTCGACCTTTTTTTTCCCTAAAGTGGCTGCACTAATTTGCATTCCTATCAGCAAAGTATGAAGGTTCCAATTTGTCCACATCCTCCTTAACACTTGTCATTGTCTTTTTGATTATAGGCCTCCTAGTGAGTGTGAAATGGCACCTCACTGAGCTATTCTTTTGCATTTCCCTAATGACTAATGATGCTGAACATTTTTTTCATGTGCTGATTAGCCATTTGTTTATCATTTTTTGGGTGAATTATTTATTCAAATCTTTTGCCCATTAAATCTTTTATCCTTTTATTGCTGAGTTTTAAGACTTCCTTTATATGATATTTGCAAATACTTTCTACCTTTCTGCTGGTTGTCTTTTTATTTCCTTAATAGTGTCCTTTGAAGCAAAAACTTTTATGTAATTGTGATGAAATCCACTTTATTATTATTATTATTATTTGGTTGCATGTACATTAGGCATCATATCTAAGTATGGTTTACTTAAGGTTACACAGATTTACATCTATGTTTTCATCTAAAAGTTTTATATTTTAAACTCTTACGTGTAGGTCTTTGATCCCTTTGATTTAATTTTTATATATGATATAGGAATCATGATCAGTTTTGCAGATTCTTCAGCTTCAGTTTTATAGAGAATAGTTGTTTTGTTTTGTTAGTTTTATTCCAGATTTGATGTCCCTTAAGCTCATACCTTTGAGTGCGTGACTTGGGGATAGGTCTAGACTTTGGAAAAGATGAAATTGTTTAGAGACGTATCTGGGTCTAGCAACATAGTCCTTATAGCAAAGCTTATTGGTAAAGTCTTATTCACTTCCCAGTTGCAGGATATGCTCAATAAGGCTTATAAGCTGATATAAATTGTACTCTTTAAGTACATGAGTGATCCAATATGGAAGTTCTCTTTCAATTGTGTGTAAGGCTCAGGGAGCTCATCATTCCATCTCTGGCATCTAAAGCCAGCTTCTTAATACAGTAGAGAAACCAGAAAATTAGGAGGAAAGTAGTCAGAGTTGCCAAAAAGAGTAGATTGCAAAGGATTTGGAAGATGGGTCAATAAACTAGACAATCAGGTATATTACAGTTGAGAATTAAGTATAATTTTGTTTTACCTTAATATTTAGTTTTTAATTTTAATAGTAATTAATGATCACTGTAAAAAGTATAAGCATGGTAAAAAACATTAAAATTGTCATGCCCAAAAGAAGCCTAAGAGGACATGCTACTGAGCATACGTGTGGTATCTTACAACAGGAAAATGACATTAGGAAAAATCTGTGGAAATATGAATAAGGTATGGATTTTAATTTGCAACAATCACATATATACCCAATTCTCATACCCCAGTGAAAGTTACTTAGTAATATTTGGGGCAATTCTAAGAACTAACACTTCTATAGACTTTTTGGTCTGAATCAAACCCTGTTCTAAATATATATATTATCTCATTTAGCTATCAAATCATTATATAAGTACAATTTCCCCATATTTTATAAATTAAAAAAACAAGGCACAGGAAGTTAGATAAAGTGACTAAAGTAACTTTGCTATCAAGCATCAAAACTAGAATTTGAATCCAGTGAGTCCGAGTCCAAGGTATGGTTTCCATCATTAAGTATAGTTGTATGTGTGTTCTTTCATACATTTTTTCAGTGTGCATGTAAACATATGTTGACATAAAATATTCACATGGCATTAATTTTACATATTATATTGCTATTCACTCCCATGATCAGAGTTGGGCTTCTATGTGTAGAGCAGTAAATAAAAATAGCCAATATGCCAGAATGGCATATTTTGGGGTAGTATGTTATAAACTTCATATGTTACTTTACTGGAACATGTAAAAATGAAACATTAGTGCAATTTTGTAGGTCAAAAACTGTTTAATATTGATAATATTGATAATTATTTCAAGCCTGGGTAGGATTTTTATAGTTGCCTCAAATTCAGGATATACAAAATAATTTATATTAGCCAAAACCATCACAATCTACCATTCACTTTTCTCTAATTTGACAACATAACAAACTCAAAATAGAAATCTGCTTTCAAAACAAACAACTTAAAACAATTTTTAAAATTTATTATTATTTTTTATTTTTTTAAGTAATCTCTACATGCAACATGGAGCTCGAACTCACAACCCTGAGGTTAAGAGTTACATGCCTTGCTGACTGAAACTTCATTCTTTATATCAGCTGAATTATATATATATATATATATATATATATATATATATGCATATATGTATCAGTCTATTATTGTTTATATATATAGATATAAATTTACTAAGTCCGTCTATCTTTCATGAGGCAGATTACATAGTATCCAAGATTTTATTATGATAGATGTCTGCATTGATATGTCTCTTCACACTCGTTTGTATAGTATATGATTGGGAACAGAGCACTAGTTTAGAAGAATGGGGAGAGCATTTTAGCCATTTAGACATTATTAGCCCACCTTCAGCCTCAGTTTTTTGATATGGAGAAGTGAGAAAATAGAAAAGCTATGTAAAATACTATGCAAATACAGCTTCAGATTCTTTTCTTAGCTTTCTCATCTTAGCATTGTCTTTTTCCATGTTATACATATGTAGCAATATTGGAGTTACCAATGAGTCCCTTAAATCTGTAGAGAGAGTGTTATTAGGTAAAAAGAAAATCATTGTATTTACTTGTTCATTAGTGTTGTATGAAAGTGAAATTTCCCCCACTCCAGTTATCACTGATTATTGGTAAAAATCTCAATGTATCTAAGTAAAGGCTTTGTTTTATGCAGGAATCCAAGCTCATTTTTTGTTTTATAAGAAATGAGTACCCAACATTTTCAATTTAATTACCTACCCATTCTGTATTAGAGTTTAATTACATTATGATTGTTTCGGCATAATTTTCACAATTTGCAAAAAAAAAATGTAGAAAGCAATAAAAGAGGGGGAAAAACCCCCACCAAATTTGAATGTTATCTTTTTTTCTTCTAGACAGTTTCAATTATCTAGCATATTTGCATTGACTGTGGTTTTGCATCGATTTAAATTTTTCAAATTAGCATTTCTGACATGTCCTATCGGAAGAAATGAAGGTGATTGTAAATCAGGATTGTTTGGCTCATGGTGCCTACAAAGATTTGTTAGGGAACCGAGAATTATTTCCTCAACATTTTACACGTTTAAAAAAAGAGAGACCATGCCATTAAACCCAGGGTGGCGGCGGTGGTGTCCTTCGAGTTCCCCTCTTAAGGCGCTAGTGCCTTGGTTGGAGCCCAGTAGATATCAGGCCTCAATTATTCCACATAGCGGGGGCGCTGGCATCCCCGCACTGCGGCACGACCTCAGCACTGCGGCAAACAGTTGCGGTTGCGCAGCTGAAGTCGGAGGGGTGGTTTGCTGCGCATGCGCAGGTGGAACTGGTGCGATTAATTAGTGCTGCGGCAGTGACTGAAACACAGAGTGGTGTGGTCGCCGGAGATGCCTGACGGTCTGTTCTGAGGAGCGGCTAGCAGCGCGATGGAGCGGGCCAGGTCAGCTGTGTGGATGTCTTCCTTTAGGGACAGCCTGGGAAATAGCCCATTTTTGTTCATTCAGTGTTCCAAGTTTACTGAACTTGGAATATTGTTGTATATACTGGGAATCTGGGCCCTAAAGTTATGTGTTTTGGGGAATTGAATGAAGTTTTGAGGCTTGATTGTACCTCCCCGGACGTTGTTCTGTCCATGTTGTGCCGTGTCTTGGCTGGTATATACCACTCTACTGTGTCCCATCAGATCCTTTCTAGAGTGGCCCTTTGTCCTTGAGATCTGAGGCCATGACTGTGGTTTGGGAGGGTACATTGTGATGGCCGTGGTGCGAAAGGCAGGGGAAGGTATGATGGGATAGGATCAGCGGGAGTCCACAGTACCAAGGAGGGGCGACAAGGTAGGATATCCGGTAAAAGTGATAGCGGTATCAGGGGGTGGGTAGCCGGGTAGCTACAATGGGGGTGGTAAGGAGGGGTCTTCGGGATGAGGTGTCCACAGTGGTGGTTTTAGCAATGGTGGCTGCCATGGTGGTGGTGGGAGGGAGCAGAGGGTGGGCTGTACATGGTTGGTGGTAGTGAAGGGGTCGCCATGGTGGCCATGCTTTTGGTTTGGGTGTCAGCGAGGAGGCCACTGTGGTAGTGATAATGGAGGGGAGGGCAGGGTGACGAGCAAGGTGATTTTGGTGGCCATGGTGGGCGGGGGCAGTGAGTGACCGTCATGGTGGTGGTAGGGATGGGCTGTGGTGGGAAGGGGCGGTGGGGTGTTGATGGGCTGCCATTAGGGTGATACAAAGAGGGCGGCACTTTGAAAGGGGTGACCCATCAGGATATATTATGTGTGGGGGTGGCGGAGCAGCCATGCTATTGTTGATGGAAGGGGGCGATTAGGTGGTGGTGAGGGTGGTGTGGGAGCTTTGGCCAAGTGGCCGCCATGGTTGTGGCAGAGTGAGCGCGATAAGAGGGGGCAGTAAGGTGGAGGCAGTGGACAGGGAGTCTGATGGTGGCCTGATGCAGTAGTGAGTGGTTCACGGCTCTTAGTTTGAGGAAAAGGGAGAACGTTAAGTTCTTCACTGACCTGAGGCAGTCTTAAGAGTTTGCTGCAGCCCACCGTTCACCTGAAGAGATGGCTGAAGAAATGTCTATTATAATCCCTCGCTTTTGTGGTTTTGGTGTAACTTTAGAGATATGGTGTGCAGAGCTTGCTTTATGAATTTTGTAAGGGTCATGCAGGTTCTGGGCTGTAATGCTGCAGAGGTGTCTCTTGTTTGCATTGATTTTCCTGTATTCAGACTAAGGTTTTCTAAAGTACGCTTGGGGACTCTCAGGGGTCCAGTGCCGTGTCACGACCATTGTGCGGCTCGCCAAAGATGGCTGCCGCTGCAGATGTGCAAATCTGCGCAGGCGCAACAGGGTAGGGGGCAGCCACCCCCTCCCCCAGTGCCGCAGTGGGGGGAGGGGTAGTTTATGCAGCTTCTGCTGGGCGGCAACTTCAGCAGCACCGTCTTCAAAGCGCAGTGCTAAGGGGAGGAGACGGGCAAGAGTGGGCAGCTGCGCCCTCCCCAAAGTGCTGCAGTAGGGAAGGGTGCGGGATATGGGGTGCGCAGGCGCAATAGAGAAAACACTGTCTGCCCTGCAGTGGGGCGGCACTAGAGAAGGGGATTTGCGAAGCCTCTGCTTGGTGGCGATGGGTGCCACCCCTTCACCTGTCCACTATAATGGCTGCTCCTTCCCTGTTGTGCTGCAGTGGGTGGAGGGAAGAAGGACAGAGATTTGTTGAGCCTGTACCTGTGGCCGCCCCTTCCCCATAAGGCCACTTCCAAGGGGAGAGCGCAACGAGGCAAAGGATTTGTATATTCTATGCCTGCCTGGACTGGCAGCCATGCTGTTCCCCTGCCTGTCTATGGTGTCGTAGAAGGAAGAGATGGGGGCCTGGAGGGCAAGAAAGGTAAAGCCATCCTACGATCCACAGTGCTACTGGTGCAGGAGATTTTAAACCTGTTTGCTGACTTTTTAGAAAGGCCCACCTTTTCATTTTCATAGATTCATTCCTTAGGTTGTATTTTGAGCAATCTAATTGTTTATATTCAGAGGGGATTCAGTAACCCTTTAAAAAACTCTCCCTTCCTATAACTTTTGATTTCAACTTTCCCAATTTGATCATTCTACATCCGCATCACCTTTAAGAGTCTGTTGTATTTCTTAATCTCAGGATATTCCTTTCGTGATGCTGCTTTTATAGATGATTTCCTTAAACTGGGCATCAGGGCTTCTCCAGGGTTCTTAGGAGCTGAGAACTGTAAATTTGGTTTGCTCAAGAACAGAGGAGAACATCAGAAGAGTAGAATGCTGCGTGGGTGTGATTAGAGTATTCTTAACCCCCGTTTGATTTTTAAAGTGATGCTTTTGATCCAAAAATTTTAAAGTTGGAGGTACTATGGAAATTTGGTGAGAAAATATAAATAACAAAGTGACTATTCTAGTAGTCTGTATTCCACCTTTTGTGGGGGTCGTTTTCAAGAATATTGTTTTTCTTTGCAGGATTTTGATGGGCTTGCCTTTCTTTCTTTTATTTCTGGTTGTGCTGAGTTGGAATGTAATTAAGGAAAACGTAAACCCAGAAGACTTGGAAAGCTTGTGGTGGAATCTTTTTGAGTAATTTTAAAAATAGCAGAAGTCTGGAATTTTGTTGCTCATTTTTCCTACTTGTATACACATAGTGGATTAAAATAATTATATTTTGATTTAACTTCTGATCATTTTGGATATTTGCAAAATGAGCGTGTATTATCCTGGTCAGCCATTTTGTAGTTTTTCAGCAGGCTCAGGACCTCAATATGGCGGATCCCTTTGGAAAGACCTCTGGGGTTTCAAGGTCTTTGCTCTGCCCATTGAATATTTGGCTTAGTATCAGGCCATTTTGAAAATCGTTTTGAAAATCATTAGGTAGTGTGAACCTTTCTGTTTAATGCAAGGGAACAGTCCAGAGACTGTTGTATTGCTATCTAGGGCAAAGTACTGTCTGGTTTTGGGTTTATTCAGAATTTATTTTGTATTAACTTGGTTTGCCTAGTACATCTGTACAGTGTTTCTTTGCTGAAATACTTTCTGCATATGTGGTGATGATACATCTTTATTTATCCCCTTTTCTCTAAATTTTGCTTAAATATTTCACATTTCTTTCTTGTCAAGATGTCAAGGCCTCAATATTAATCTTTTTTTTTTTAATTGGAGTTTAGTTGACACACAATGCTGTATTAGTTTCAGATGTACAACGTAGTGATTCAACAACTCTGTATGTTGTGCTGTGTTCACAAAAGTAGTTATCATCTGTCACCATACAGTGCTGTTAATATGGTATTTTGTTTTCTATAGCATTAATACCCTCTAGGTCCATCCATCTTGTCAGAAATGGCATTATACCCTCTAGGTCCATCCATCTTGTCAGTAATGGCAAAATTTTATTTTTTATGGCTGAGTAATATTCATTGTGTGTGCATATATATGTTGCATCTTTATCCATTTATCTATGGGCAGATACTTAGATGGTTGCTTTCAATATCTTGGCTATTATAAATAGTGCTGCAGTCAATGCAGGGATACATGTGTCTATGTCTTTTTGAATTTGTGCTTTTGTTTTCTTTGGCTAAATACTCAGAAGTGGAATTACTGGATCATAGGCTATTTCTATTTTTAATTTTATGATGAATTTATATACTGTTTTCCACCATGATGGCACTAGTTTACCTTCTGCCTGAGAATGCATGAGTTGTTTGTTTTTGTTTTTGTTTTTCACATTCTTGCCAATACTTATTTCTTGTCTTTTTGATACTAGCCATTCTGACTTATGGTTTTGTTTGCATTTTCCTGATGATAAGCGATGTTGAGCATCTTTTCATGTGTCCTTTTGCCCTCTATATATCTTAAAAAAAAAATATCTGTTCAGTTCCTCTGCCAGTTTTTAATGGGATTGTTTTATTTATTTATTTATTTATTTTGGTGTTCAGTTGTATAAGTTCTTAATATATTTTGGATATTAACCCCTTATCAGATATTTGCAAATAACTTCTCGCATTCAGTAGATTGTTTTGTTGATGTTGTCCTTTGCTGTGAAAAAGCTTTTTATTTGTGTGTCAGCCCTATAGTTTAATCTCGTTTTTGTTTTCCTTGCCAGATGCGAGCCATATAGAAAAATGTTGCTAAATAGGGTGTCTGGGTGGCTCAGCTGGTTGAGCTTCCGACTTCAGCTCAGGTCATGGTTGCATGGTTTGTGAATTCGAGCCTCGAGTAGGGCTCTGTGCTAATAAACAGCTCAGAGCCTGGAGGTTGCTTCAGATTCTGTATCTCCCTCTCTTTCCCCCCCTCCCCCACTCATGCTCTATCTCTCTCTGTCTCTCAAAAATAAATGTTAAAAAAAAATATTGCTAACGCCAATGTCCAAGAATTATTGCTTATGTTTTCTCTAAGGAATTTTATGGTTTCAAGTCTGACATTTAGATCTTTAATCCATTTTGAGTTTAATCTCTTTGACACTACACTCTACTGCTTAGCTATATTTAGGAAGAATCAGGGTATGAGTATTGTCTCAACATGACAGGAACAATGAGGTTTTTAATCTTCTGTTTATATTAGGATTTTATTGCTTGTCCCGTTTGTCCCCTCCTCTTTTGTGGCCCAAAGCCTGGAAGCTTAAGTAAGGATTGTTCGTTAAGGTTGTCTCCTTCAGTAACGAATGTTGGGTAAGGAAGTGATTTCTTTTGCTTTCTAGTTCCTGAGTACTGATGGCTTAGAATTTCCTTTTTGATGATAACACAGGTTTTGATTGAGAGGCACTGACTTTGTTTATGGGAGGGTCTGTATAGACTGAGTGATCTCACATTTTCTTTTTGTTTTTATTTTTCATTCTTGAGATCTTAGTAGCCGAATTTATTAAGTTTACTTATATTCTTAACTTTATTAAGTTTCCTTTTTTTGGTAGGATATAAGGCATATTAAATATTTGACAGAATGTTTAGGCTACTGGGAAAAACTTTGTGTGATCTGATTACTTTTTGCTTTTTTGGCATATTTCAAATTAGTATTATTTTTTTTAATGAAAATAATTTTGGAGTGAAAATATTAATGTGCACACAGAACTTTTCCCTTTTATTTTTACTTACTTATTTTTTAAGCAAGTTCTGTGCCTAACATGGGACTGACTCACAACCCAGAAATCAACAGTCACATGCTTTCATGTTCTACCAACTGAGCCAACTAAGCACCCCAAATCTTTTTCCTTTAAATGCTTATTTTCTGAAAGCTGGTTTCTAGGTTGGGAATGCAGTAGGAAGATTATAAATGCATACATG
Source organism: Paguma larvata (assembly GCA_030068075.1). Classification (NCBI taxonomy): domain Eukaryota; kingdom Metazoa; phylum Chordata; class Mammalia; order Carnivora; family Viverridae; genus Paguma; species Paguma larvata. The sequence continues at coordinate 118,986,556 of CM057827.1, read as the reverse complement.
TGTATGCATATTTATAAAAAACTTCTAATGTTATCAAAACAAAGCTGCTTATAGATGATTTTACATGTAGCTTTAGGATTCAGAAAATTGAATAATTGTGTGTGCTAATTCTTTTCTCAAGTGAACTTAGATCCTTTCTTACTGAGCAACTTGTATGAAGGTAAAGGAACTGAAGATTTTCATTTTTAAAATTTTTTGGTAATGGAGTATTCTCAATTTGTACTATTAAGGTTAATTATAATTGATGGTCCATGACATATAGGTTCATGATAGTTCTTTTTATTACATAATTAAAATATAATATTATTAAATATATTTGTGAAGCCATGTTTCATCAGTAAATACTTAATTCCTTTTTGGGACTGAATGACATTCCATAGTATTGAATATAGCATACCACACCACATTTTGTTTATCCATTTTTTGGTGGTTGTTCTTGGGTTTCCACTTTTTGGCTCTTAATGATTAATGCTACTAGGAACATTTTCACAAGTTAATGTTTTTTATTTCATTCCCTTTAGGAGTGGAGTTACTGTGTCAAATGTTAACTATATTGTTCACAATTTTAGGAAGTGCCAGAGGCTGCACCATTTCATCTACTAGCAATTTCCTTCACAACTGAGATGTGAAGTGGTGTGTTTATTGTTTGATTTGCATTTCCGTAATGACTATAGAGATATTAAATATATTTTCTTGTGCTGATGTAAACTCGTATGTCTTTGGAAAGCAGTCTGTTCTAATCTTTCACCCATTTTGAAGTTTTGTTATTATCAAATTCCATACTTTTATCATTTAAAAATCTGATGTACATATGATTTTTAAATGATTTCTATTGCTTGGTTAGAACACTAAAGTTTTTGAAGTGATAAAACAACTCAGACTTACTGGAGAGCTATTTGATTATATTACTTTGGTTCTAACATGAATTTTAAAATAGCAAGAGTTCAGAGAATTAGCTTTTGGGCTGTTTCCTTTGAATTCTGCCTTTGAAATAATTATGTTGCATGACTTTTGTAAAATGTTTTTCCTTCTATCATTTCTGATTTAGCATTTTTAAATTGCAGTTTTAGGAGTGGTTCAAGTTTCTAACATGGACCACCGGGTGCAAGATTTCATGCTCAGATCCATTGAGCAGCTATTTTGTGAGCTGTTCTGCAAATCATAAGATATTTGTAGCTATACTGGTTTTATGTATTTATTTTTTGCTTAAGCATCTGTTTTATCTCTTATTGTGCAAATCCTAGGAAAACAACATTTGCATAGGAGGTTGCTTAAGTATAAATTTTGTACTTTCAAATTTATGCTTTATTCCATTCTACTATAGGATCTGTCCTAATAAAATATTTTGACACTAGTTTTGAAATCAACAGTCCTATTGTCAGGGTTATACAGGTATAGGGTAGTGAGTAGGTCAGTGTATGTAAATATATTTCTGTCAATGTAAAGTTTTAAACTATATATGTAAAAATAAGTTAAAATAAATATTTTTGCTTAACTGATAGTGTCTCCCCACCACCATCCCCTCCCCAGTTTTCTGATGTTAAGGGGCTTCTAAAGGGGGAAAGTAGCTTTAGGATATATCCTGACTGTTGGAGGATATTCTAATATTTAAATTTTGCCTTATTTATTTTCCCCCATTTTTATTAAGACATAATCGATGAACATTACTATTGTACCTTCTTTTTTTGAGAGGAAGAGAGAGAGAATAGGGGAAGGGGCAGAAAGAGGGGGAGACAGAGGATCCCAAGTACTTGGGGCTCTAGTCTGACAGCAGAGGGCCCAATGTAGGGCTCAAACTCATGAACCATAAGATGATGACATGAGACAAAGTCAGATTCTTAACCAACTGAGGCACCTAGGCCTGACTACTGTACCTTGTTTTAATTAGATTACAAGCAGTTTAAAATCTCCGCCATATTAAATACAGCTCTAAATATAGCCTTTAAGTAATTGGTTATTTTAAAGTCGTTGAAGTCTATCAATAAATTCCCCTTTCTGTTTCAGGGACCGCTTACACCTGAGACGGACTACGGAACAGCACGTACCGGAGGTGGAAGTCCAAGTCAAACGTAGAAGGACGGCCTCGCTGAGCAACCAAGAGTGAGTACCTTCTGGGTCGAGAACCAATTTAATTCTTTTTTAAATTGGAACAAAGTATAATTCAGTGAGGGTGTACTGAAATGAATTTGTTAATGAAAGAAACATACGACTGTAATGTGGAAGATAGAGCAAAATGGCTAAATTATCCTTAACCATGAAGTACTAAGTTCTGTTAAAATTTAGTAAAGTACATTTCTTTCTATCCCACATGAGTATGTAGATTATATCTTCATAAAATTCTACATCTTTCAATTTTGATATTTAAATTATGCCTGTTTTATTTGTTGTAACTAAACCTGTTGTTTACTAAGCTCGTTGTTACTAAATCACTTTTTCTATTTTGCAAAATGTTCTATGCATTTAATGCGATGCTAATACTGATCCTGTTTACTAAGCCTGTTGCAAAGCCACGTGGGTGGCTTAGTTGGTTAAGTGTCCGACTTCCACTACACTCAGGTCATGATCTCCTGGTTTGTGAGTTTGAGCCTCATGTTGGGCTCTGGGCTGACTGCTCAGAGCCTGGAGCCTGCTGCTGATTCTGTGTCTCCCACTCTGTCTTTCTCCCACTCACACTCTGTCTCTGTCTCTCTCAAAAATAAATAAACATTAAATTTTTTTTTAACTTTGAAATGTATACATTTTTCCCTCTCCTTAGTTAGGATATCTACATGTAGATATACATATAAATTTAGATTTCCAGAAGGGGGATTTTAATACAAAATGTCAACATTTTTAATTACTTGATACATACTGAGTATTTATTGGAACCTGTATTTTGTTATTATTACAAATCTTAACAGTATCAGTGGGTAGCATTTTTTTTTCCTTTCCCAAAGCTTATTTATTTTTATTTGGTTATTTTTCCACAATTACAAGTCATAAAAATATATTAGTATAGTTTCTTTTAAAACACATAACTTTGAGATAAAAAGTATTAACTTCAAGTTACCATTAGTGCTTTCCCCTTCCCTCCCTGGAGATAATCCACAAGTATGTAGATGTCTATACTTTCAGATATTTTCCTATTTATTCATGTGTATGCACACATGGTAGGGAGAGGAGGGAGGCGGGAGGCATACTTGTGATTTGTGTGCCTACATATGTAAGATTTATTGTTCTGGAACAATATGTCTTGGCGATCTTTCTATGTCAATGCATATAAATCTACCTTATTTATTTTACAAATTTTAGAGTGTGGGTGATATAATAACATAAGCTAACACCATTAGCTTATTTATAATTAGGCTATTTGCATTTCTTAGCTATTATAAACAAAGATAAGGGCAGTCAATTTGAAAGTTAATATTCATTATTATTTACATTTTATTTCTTCCTCAAATGTAAGGCTTTTTCTTTTAAAGCTGTTGTAAAATGGTGGTAGCATTTTGTCTCCTGTTTTTGTTATTTGCAAATTTTACATGTAGGAAAATTGCAATATGTTTTCACTTGCACATTTTAAATTACTAGTGAGGCTAACATTTTTCCCATATTCCCTGTTTACTTTGTTTATTGTTCCTGAGCTCATTCTTTTATTACATTTTTTATATAGGGAATTACTTTGAAAAGAAGTTTTTTATGAATGAGTATTTAATATAATTTTTCCTTTATAATAGACTCTGCCATGTTAATTTTCTCTTGTAAGGTAATGTCTTTTGTAACTTCAAAACTTTTAAAAGTGACGTTTTCTTTTTTTTAAGTTTTTAAATTTTATTCATTTGAGAGAGATGGAGACAGTGCAAGTGGGGGAGGGGCAGAGAGAGAGGGAGAAAGAGAATCTCAAGCAGGCTCCATGCTGCCTGCAGAGAGCCCAATGAGGGACTCAAACTCCCGAAACCATGAGATCATGACCTCAGCTAAAACCAAGAGTTGGACGCTTAACCAACTGAGTCACCCAGACACTCCAAAAAGTGACATTTTCCCCTAGAGTCTCTAGAAGTATTTGAGGTTGTTTAGAGATTGTGGTGGAGGGATGGGAGGGTTTCTTGAGGGAAGATCTTTTGTTAGTGGGTTATGGTTCTATCATATTTGTTGTATTTTGTTAGAGTCATTATCTTATACAGGATCAATGTGGACTAGCATAACAGGTAATCTCATCCTCATCTTCTTTAAGCATTTTTTGTCATTTTCTTGTTACATCTTGGGAAACATTTTGTTGCTTTCAAATAAGTAACTTCATTTCTTGACTTCTTCTGTATATATTATTTATAAATACTATAGGATGCTAAAATGGAGGAGGGGAGTTTTGAGTTAGGGAAATAGTATAATTTTCCCAGTCACCTCTCTACTTGAGAGTATGTGATTATGGGGATGGGTTAGCAGTATTGATATTCTCTAAGCCCTGGTACATATGCTCAGGATTCTCTCAAGATTGGAATATTTGATAGTTATAGTCTGTTTCGTTTAATGATAATCCGTCAATATCCTACCTTTTGCCAAACTAAAAGTCAGTATTCCTGAGAAATTGTGTGTACACCAGTTCTGATGGCTAATAAAGGATTACTATTCATGTTGCATCCAAGATACAAAACAAAATTGAATAAAAACCAAAATGTTGCTGATGGAATATCCCATAGACCAAGCATAACTGTTAATAGAAGCTTATTGATTTGTACTCCTAGAATTGATGGTTAGTCCAATAGCTCTATCAAGCAAATCACTTTTGGATTTTGGGGCTGTTGATGGTCTTTCCTGTTTCTTGATGTAATTGTAAATTTGAGAGAATTTGGAGGTTTGGGCTGCAGAGTCTTCTGAAGAGACCATTTTTCGCACCCTTGCAGATGTCTTTCTAAATTTATATTCTGCATTTGATGAAGTAAATGTTACGTGTACTGCATTCTATTTCGCAGTAATAAACCTTGGTCTTCATCGGGTTTCAGGTTAAACCCAAAAGAGACTCCAGTAGGAGTTTAAAGAAGCAACAACAACAACAACAACATTTTTTTCTTTTTTGATTGAAACACTTTTTAGAACCTTGTTAGGTCAGAAACTTAGTTCCCATTTTGGTAAGGAAAGGATTGGATCTGAGAATACCCACACAAATATTTAATTATTCATTGATTAGAATGGGAGAATTTAGCGTGTGTTTTTTTTTTGGTTTATTTTTAATTTTTTTTTATTTTTGAGAGACAGAGACAGAGTGTGAGCAAGGGAAGGGTAGAGAGAGAGGGAGACACAGAATCTGAAGCAGGCTCCAGGCTCTGAGCTGTCAGCACAGAGCCCGATGCGGGGCTCGAACCCACAGACCGTGAGATCATGACCTGAGCCGAAGTAGGCCGCTTAACCGACTGAGCCACCCAGGCGCCAGAATGGGAGAATTTAAAAGCATGGGCAATGTAATTCAGACTCTCAATGGAGTTAATGCAGACTTGACACATGAAGGTACAGTTCCTCCATAAGATTATCCTCAATTCAGATACCAGCTGCAAGCCCCAGAGTTTCTAGGCCACCTGAACTTCTCACCAGCTAGATATAATTCAAGGTTTTCATTATTTCCTCAGGTTCTGTAATTTGTTAGAATGATTCACAGGACTCAAGAAAGCACTATACGTACTATTAAGTTTACTATATGGAATACAAATCAGGATAAGCCAAATGAAGAGACTCCTAGGACAAGATCCATAATGTCCATGTCCTTAGGACATAATGCTCTCTCAGCACATCAGTGTATAGGTCACCAACCAGGAAGCTCACCAGAACTTTGGGTACCTTCTATTGTTTTTATTAGCATTCCAGTACTTGAAATGATTGAATAATTGGCCATATGTTTGAAGTCCATCTCACTTGATGCCATCTCAAGTTCAAAGGCTACGCACTCTAATCACATGGTTGGTCTTTGTCTCTTGGCCAACCTTTATCTTGAATCATCTTGTTAGCATTAATTAGGTGTGATCCAAGGGGGCCACAATGAATAAAGAAGACACTCCTATCACTTGGTAAATTCAAGGACTTAGAGGTTACTTCTCAGGAACCATGGACAAAGGTTAACCCAATTCTTTATTCTATAACAGAATGTTTAAAATGTTATTTAAAAACTGGGGCACCTGGGTGGCTCAGTCGGTTAAGCATCTGACTTTGGCTCAAGTCATGATCTCGTGGTTCAGTAACTCGAGCTCCGCATCAGGCTTTCTGCTGACAGCTCAGAGCCTGGAGCCTGCTTTGGATTATGCATCTCCCCCTCTCTGCCCCTAACCCACCTGCTCTCTGTCTCTCAAAAATAAATAAAAAACATTAAAAAAATTTTAAAAAATATGTTACTTAAAAACTATGGTCAATAGTGGAATACCTTTTGTCAAACCCGTTTCCAAATCTAACTGCTATGGAAGGATTATTTGTATACACACACACATAAACATACGTACACACAGACACACATATCACACACACATACTTAACAAGGGAAGATTGCTGGTGATTACGTTATATGCTTGTCTTGTTAGTAACAGTACATTTCTTCATCATTCTCAGAATCAGATTCGCAGCCTAATTACTGATCCATAGGGATATGTTAAGGGCTTTTCTATGGAATTCCCTTCTGACTAACAGGCAGTCAGTTTAACGGTTTGAGAGCCTAAATAGCCCGGGCACTGGTAGTTTCTCGTTTCAGTTGGTTACTCCTCAGGATTATGAGGATGGATGACAGTCTTAACGTCTCCTGGAAATGGCTTAGCAAATGCCTCACTCCTCTTAGGGGTTAAAGAATTGTTTCTAGATAGGATTGGTAAGTGAATATTGGATATGGTACTGATGGTATTTCCACAATTTTTTTTAATGTTGATTTATTTAATTTTGAGGGAGAGAGAGAGAGCGCTCACAAGAGTGGGGAAGGGGCAGAGAGAAAGGGAGACAAAGGATCCCAGCACAGATCCTGATGCGGGGCTTGACTCCTGGACCATGAGATCATTACCTGAGCTGAAACCAAGAGTACAATGCTCAACTGACTAAGCTATTCAGGCACTCGAATACAGGGCTTTTTAAAGCAAAAGAACTTTTTTTCACCTTTCTTTTTAAAATTCCTTGAGTAGTATCCTACTTATCCAAAGTGGTAAGTATCCTGTTCTATGCACATTCCTGTGTACAGAGAAACTCCTGTTTCTTCTTAATAGTCTCTTCATAAGGTAATGGCATGCTCTGACCCTAATTGAGGATCTTTTTAAATGTAAAGGTCTCCACATTTTCTTTCATATTGTTATCAATATAGGCAAATCTCTTTTCATTTATATTTATTTATATGTACTGTGCTTTTTCATAGGTGTCAGCTCTACCCAAGGCGCTCTCAGCAGCAGCAAGTACCTGTGGTGGATTTCCAGGCAGAACTGAGACAGGCATTCTTAGCAGAGACACCAAGAGGTGGTTAAAGGAGTATTGGAACATCCAGGTTAGCTGATTTCCAAGTGAAAACCCAGGTTAGAGCTGATACAGTCATGGTTAGGAATAAATAATGTGTTTGGAGTCACTTTAGTTATTTGGGATATGTTAAAATAAATTTTTTCCTTAAAAAATGTCATAAGCACATTGCAGAAAGTTTAAAAATGTAAAAGCAATAGGATCTTGACATTCTTACCTTGATATTTTAATTTCCCAGTAATGCATGCCTTTTAAGTAGTTTATTCATATCTAAATTCTATTGATTTTCAAATTAACCTTATATGAACATACTTTGTTATATAAATGGGTGCTGAATATCCTGCGAATCAGTGTTTTATAATTATCTTTTGTGAGAAACTTCATCTTTTTCCTGGTAGTTTCAATAAAGCTTCAGTGGACTGCTGAGCATAACATATCAGATAGAATTATTTCCTCAGATATACAGATGTGAAAATAAATTGAATCAGGAATATAACCTTAGGGTACATTTTTTAAAACTGTGTTACAAAGTATTAGTCTCTTTTGCCCTGAAAAAAATGGAGTGCCTGATGACGCTAACACTTTCATCTGCAATGGTTGTTTTAATTACATATCATTTGTGCCTACTGAATTATAAATATACATCACATTCTTAATCAAATAAGGTAAATATTTTCCCATGCATATTTAATAACTGTTCTTTTTTTGCTTTGTTTTTTTTTTGTTTTCACTTTTTTCTTTTCAACAGTGTATTTGAATCAGCTGACAATGTATCAGTGTATTTGATTCAGCTGACAATGTAATAAAAATATTATCCATGATTTTTTTCACTGTGATGTAGATTTATTTACAGTCTATGTTTTATGTGACTTTTTTTAAATTTTAAGATTTGAATGACTGCAATCAAAAGAGTTTAATACACTTTTTAGAAACTAGGAGATAAAGGGAGCTTTTGGATGAATTTTCTTCTAGATTTTCTTTATTTCTGTTTTTATGTATTACCCCTTAACTCTAATTAGGCTTGATTGTAGCTACTATTTTGACTTTCAAAGTAAAAGAGAAAAAACGTAAGTTTTCTGAGAAAAAAATCTCCCCTTGCTGAAGCCTTTACTCAGTATTCTCCAGTAATAACCTGGAATTGATTGCAAGGCAGTGGAATTGATCCAGACAAGAGAAACTGATCATTGTCCCCAGCTGTTCCCAGAGTAGCACTATTTTTAAATGACTGAACAATTCATTTTTTTTTAACCAGGAATTTTTTGGCTTCTCAGTGCATTTCATGTACTCCTGAAAGTTCCTAAGTATAATTTTCTTTCTTTGTTTATTTATATGAGGCTCAAACTTAGAACTTTGAGATCAAGAGTCACATGCTCTTGATCTGCATGTTACGATCTGCAAATACAATAATCTAATTTTCTGATAATTATGTTTTATTCTAGTCTCAAGTGATAGTTAAACAGCACTGGTTATAGGATTATTCTAGAGCAGGGATTGTTAAAGTATCTGGACCACTCAGTGTCTGTTTTTGTAAAAAAAAAAAAAATATTGGCACACAACCAAGTCCCTGTATTTATGTATGGTCTGTGGCTGTATTTGGAACTACAGCAGCAGACTGGAATAGTTGTAACAGACTAAATGGCAGGCAAAGCTTAAAATATTAATCCTCTTTCCTAATTGATTTGCATCTTAGAGAACCATATTCAAAAATGAAAACACCAGGTTGGGACAAGGGGTGAGTGGTGATACTATAGAATGTTGTAAAGAAAAAGGGGTTATAGGAAGGAGTGTATATAAATGAAGTAAACATTACAGGGTAGAAAATCAGATGAATTTTTGGGATGAGGGACAATCTAACAATTATGTATAAAGAATAAATGTAGATGTGTAGGTCTTAAAAGATATTTGAACAATTGATATGCTTTCTTTTTTCTTATAAAAAGCTAAAGCATCCAAGTAATAGCAAAGAAAAATGAAAGTAAACCAAAGATTTAAAAGCTATGGTAAGTTTTAAACTTACCATGAGGTTGAATTTTCTTTTCATTTTGCCTACCTTTTTTGTTGGAATCATGTTTTTAACAAATTTATTTTGTGTTTATTCCACTTAAATGTGTATCATTAATGTTTCCTCATTTCATTAGTCCTCATAATTATCATTTGTGATGAATAAATGATAGTTCATTCATTATTTACTTTCCCTTTGTACTTGTTTTTTTTCCTAATTTGCTGTGCTGTTATAAATATTAGTTCTATATTTTTAAAGATATTAAATTTATCCAATTGTGAACTGCAGGGTATAAACATTAGCATAACTCTTAAATGTATTGTTCCATTGCTTTGTGTCAGCATCATGAGCATTGTTGATTGCCATTTAGAACAATTAATACTAGTGCTAGTTTTCTCCATACTATCTTTGGTGTCTTTTTTTTCTTTGATAAATAAACAGTTCCCAAAAAGGAAAATTTTGTGTGTGTGTGTGTGTGTGTGTGTGTGTTTGTAGTTTTAACTGGCATTGGTTTCTGGATAAATATTTTCCATTTATTTGTGTTATCTCCTTTTACTTGTTAAACATTTTTGTACATTTTTCTGTGAAGGGTGTGCTAGTTTACCAGATTTGAATGAACATTAATGCATTACCATTATCACATGATTTCTTATTTGCTTTATGTGACTGGCTAAGTTTGACCATCATTTTTTTTAATGTTTATTTATTTTTGAGAGACAGCACAAGCAAGGGAGGAACAGAGAGAGGGAGACACAGAATCTGAAGCAGGCTTCAGGCACTAAGCTGTCAGCACAGACCCCGATGTGAGGCTCGAACCCACGAACTGTGAGATCTTGACCTGAGCTGAAGTTGGACCCTTAGCCGACTGAGCCACCTAGGTGCCCCGACCATCTTATCTTTTCACTTATTTTCTTTTAAGTTTTATCATTTGAAAAGTTCCCAAAATTTTAAGAGCCTCCCAAAAGTTTAAGAACTTTTCCTGTGAAAAATTTACAATGTTTGATTCAGGGACTTGGCATTTATTTGCTTACGTGCCTTTTGATGTAAGGAGTTTTATGATAACTGCTAATTCATCAGTGCAGTGTGGTTTTGCTACTTTTCCTTCTCATGAGGCATTTTGCTGTCATTGTTGTGGAGATACATTTGATCAGTCTCCAAAGTAATATATCCCTTTCCTGTTACAAGGGTTCATGATTATGGTGTACTACATTTAGGGATAAGAGATAACTTTCTAATTTCAAGTCTTATTCATTAAGGGAAGTCTTTCTTAACCACTCCAGTCAACCCCTTTTCTGAGTTGTGAGTAGTATGTATGTATATCCCTTATTTTGTACAAAGTATTTTATATCATATTATATGTCCATATCCCCAGTTCTCTTTGTCTCCATTTATTTTTATAGTTTTTTTTGGAAGTCAGTATTTATTTTTTGTTTTAGCGTTTATTTATTTTTGAGAGAGAACATGTGCACATGAGCCTGGGAGGGGCAGAGAGAGAGGAAGAAACAGGATACAAAGCAGGCTTTGTGCTGACAGCAGAGAACCTGATGCAGGGCTCGAACTCAAAACTGTAAGACATGACCTGAGCTGAAGTAGGATGCTTGACAGAGTGAGCCACCCATGTGCCCAGCCAGTTCATTAGTCTGTGACTCCTACCTCACATAGGTGCATTTTTATACTTGATAACTGGTTAACAACATATTGTAGTTGTGGAAGGGGTTTGGAAACTCAAACAGGTTAGATGATGGACAGAAGCAGGGCTGGCTTTCTCTTTTTATTCTTCTGCTATACAGTTGTTTAAATTTGTTGGTTTCTTATACCTAAACTACAAATTAGATCCTGAAATTTTACATTTTAAAACCAGCTTTACTCACGGATAGTGTATGTACATAAAAAAAATCACCTAAATTTTTGTAAATTACTGACTTTTGCAGTCATTGCCAGGAACTTTTAGGACTTTACATTTCCAAAGTAAGATCTCATGCTCATTTACATGCATTCCCTGTTTCCACCTCCAACTTCAGGTTACCACTTAATTTACTTTCTGTTTCTGTGAATTTTTTTGTTTCTATTTTTTTTCTGTTTCTATAGATAATTTACTTTCTGTTACTATGAATTGAAGATTTTAAATCTTACTAGATACAAAAAAATGAAAATAGCTAATGATTAAAATAAAAAATATATTAAGTATTCTTGGATTTAGACTCCGCTTTATAGATAATCCTGTCAGAATTCAGAACATCTATATTATAGACCTTAAACTACTCCTGTGTATTTGGGTTACAGAGTACATTGATTTGGGGAGGGGAAGGCGTGTCAGTCTGCTGATTTGAATAGATCTTTTGAGATCATTGCATGTCAGTTTTATACAAAACATTAAATCATATACAAAAGTTGGATGCTATGAAAGGGGGTATCTTTGAAGTCATTGTTACCTTTGAAGACTTACATTGGGTAGATGGGGAGAAGAGGCACATTTATAGATATTATAGTCAGTTATGATAAATATTGGAGAAGTAGGGACAGTGTTAAGGAGGGTATAGGCAGAAGGTATTTAAGAAAAAAATGTACAAAAAGTGCATGGCAATTTGTATTTGGAGAACAAAGGTTAGGAGATATTCTGACTAATATCAAAAATCTGTTTTTTAGATGATCTGATACCCCAAAGTTGTCATAATGTATTTAACTGCCATCAAATTTTTGTAATTATAGGTAAACCTCTTTTTTACATCTTACCTACTCTTAATTGAATTCTTTCTTTCATACCATTCTGTTCTCTTTTGATCTAGTGTGTCATATAGTTCCACATGGAAAACTGTTTCCTCAAAACATTTCTTTTACCTTATTGTTTTGATGATTTTATTTTCATATCATAAAATAGAGAATTCATAATTTACTGAACCAGTATACTTCGCTGTTTGCAAAGTGTCTCTATTGAAAACAGGAGAAGTTTACTACAAGTATTTATATTATTAAAAGTAAAATTATGTCAGATTTTATGATACTAGATTACTTTTTTGCATAAAGCCAAATTCACATTCAAGAGTAATATAATTTGTGTGTTTGCTTTCTAAATAAGTATAATTAGTAGTTTGAGATTCTTTTCTAGTTTTGACTTGATTTGGTTGCCATACCCAATAAGAGCATTTTCCTTGTATATTGGGAAAAATGATAACACTGTTAAAATAATGCATGTTCTTTTGATTGCTAAGAAAATTTCCTATATATTCATATAAGCAAGTATTCAGTTGTTTTATGTCCCATTTTAACATAGGAAGTCATAAGCAGGTACATGATTATGCATTTGGTTCTTGGTAAAGAAATATTTTTTAGAATTACTTCGAAGAGATTTTGGCAAGGTCACGGAGGTGGGCATTGAAGTCAAAAACCCTTAGGTGACTTAGCTAAGAATCAAAAATTTTAACTAATTTATGAGAATAATTCAGATGGCTGTGAAGCTTAAGGATATATCAAAATGTTGAAGTTGAGATGATGGGTTAACTTAGGACTGGAGAATGAAGCACCATGTAAAGTAAGGATGGAAAAAGAAAACACTACATTTTTTAATGGAAAATGAAAGTGATTTTTGAGACATTTAAAAATGTCTGAATAATATAAAAACTTAATAAGCGTTATCAATTTTAAGTGTGTAAAATGTGCAAGTTAAGATGAAGGACTAGTGAAATTTGGTGTTCATGTGGTGGGTATGGAATATGGGAGATGTTTTTAAATATATCTGTTACGGTGATTTTCATGCAAAATTGTCTGCCTGTTTTTAAACATGGTAGATTGCAGTGCAGCCAAATCATGCTTTCCTCTGCAGGCTCCATCTACTGTTTGAAGCTTCTGCCCCAAGCTTGCATTGTTTGTAGGAGAACCTGCGTCATACCTTTATCTGTAGCCTTCCCTTAGGTATTAAGGAACCTGAAACCTTTCTTCGGACATTGGATTTGGTGGAACAGCAACCATGGTAAGATATATATTAAGACAGAAGGGTGAAAAGCTACTGGAAGGGCCTAACATAATGTTTTGCCACAGCGTGGGTATCTTTGTGTTCTTGAAGTTAGAAACAATTTTTAGAGATGGTATCTCATTGTATGGAATATCAACTGAAGAAGAGCTATGTCCTTTGTCCTATTTTAGTGATAAAATGGTTTAGAAAACATCTTTATTTTAGTCGATCTATTTATTTTGAGAGAGAGAGAGTGAGCAGTAGGGGCAGGCATAGAGGGAGAGAGAATGCAGAGTATGACACAGGACCTGAATCCACAAACAGTGAGATCATGACCTGAGCTAAAGTTGGACCTGAGCCACCCAAGCACCCTACTTTGGAAAACATCCTAAGAAGGATCTTATATGTGATAATATACAGAGGAGAGTTTTGGTCATGATTTATAATAATAAGGGACTGCAGATGGAGGGCACTTACTTAGGTTACAGTACTAAACATAAAGTCTACTTTGAGAATGGAGGAATTTAGGCCATTAGGCTTAAGTAAATACACACAAAATATAGCATCCTCATCAGTTTTGTGGTTCTGTTAAGTTTAGATAAATGAAAGCAAGTATTCTGTTAAAGCTTAGATAGTTGAGAACATGTATTCTTAGCAGGAAGGATATCCCAAGGCAGCAAAAATTGATTTTCAGAAGTGGAAAGAATATTTGATTTTACAGTGGCTCGTGATCTTCCACAGGACCACAGATATAGAGATACAGTATTATCAGCATTTTAAAACTTCACTGGAGTGGGTGATTTAGGATAAAAATTGTAAAATTTTAGAGAGAGAAAAAGCGCATGTGTGCCCACAAGCATGGGGGGGAGCAGAGAGAATCTTTTTTATTTTTTTTAAGGTGTGGGAATTAGTGGCCTAGATATTTTTATTTATTTATTTATTGAGAGAAAGGAGGGGAAGGGATTAGAGAGAATCCCAAGCAGGCTCTGCCTGATCAGTGCAGAACCTGATGTGGGTCTTGAACTCACATACTGTGAGATCATGACCTGAGGAGAAATCTGAAGTTGGACACTTAACCAAGTGAGCCACCTAGGTGACCAGAGAGAAAGACAATTTTTTTAAGTTTTTATTTATTTTGAGAGAGAGAGAGTGAGAGCAAGTAGGGGAGAGGCAGGGAGCAGGAAAGAGTGAGAATACCAAGAAGGCGCTGCACTTTTAGTGCAGAGCCCCATGTGGGGCTTGAACTCAACAAACCATGAGATCATGACCTGAGCTGAAGTCAGACACTCAACTGGCTGAGCCAGCCAGTCACCTCATGATAAAAATATTTTTAAAAAGTGCTTTAGTGTAGGGTAAATGAACCCCAAACAAGTTTGAGAAACACTATTCCAAATTCTGAGTGGGAGGAGATACAGGGTGTGATATAACTAGGACAGAGGCCTTTAGGGAACTAAACGGTGGTTTGTATTTGCATTGAGTTGATAGAAGTTGGAAAGTTTTTGATGGAGGTAGCAATTTCCCACTGTTTGGCTAGGTGTCTAGGGGAAAAGAAATAGTTCACAGGGTCAAGTGTTCTGAAGGAGGGTGGGATTTGAAATTAGAATTGGTAAAGGAGGGGAATCAGAATGACAGAATACTAAAAAGAAACTAGATATGTGAATCTGTTGGAGAAGAAATAGGATGATGGGAAATTGCATAGTCATTCTGAGAAGTAGAGGGTTCCACAGAGTTGTCCTGGGTCTAAATTTGGTCCAGAGTCTTGAGACTGTGAAGGTATTTTTGGGGAGAAAACATGAGACGGAGGATGTGTTAAGGAAACAAAGTTTAGATTGTTATAGGAATGAGGAAGAAGTGGTGGGGAGGATTATAAAGTAATTGCAGACAGCTTTTCTTACTCATTTCAGACTGTGGGAAAGAGCAGCAAGATGCTGCAACACATTGACTATAGAATGCGATGTATCCTGCAAGATGGCCGAATCTTCATTGGCACCTTTAAGGCTTTTGACAAGCATATGAACTTGATCCTCTGTGATTGTGATGAATTCAGGAAGATCAAGTAAGACCACTTTGAGTTTGGATAATGGAATATTGAGGAAGAAGATAATAAGGAGTAAGGGATTATAGAGGGTATCTAAAGGAGGTAGGGAAGATGTGGTATGCCTAGTCTATTGTCTAACCTCTTGGCCTCATCTCTGAAGAGGAGAGTCTCCCAGTCTTTTTTTTTTTTAATGTTTATTTATTTTTGAGGGAGAAAGAGAGACAGAGCATGAGCAAGGAAGGGGCAGAGGGAGAAGGAGACACAGAATCTGAAGCAGGATCTAGGCTCTGAGCTGTCAACATAGAGCCTGACGCAGGGCTTGAAGTCAACCACAAGATCATGACCTGAGCCGAAGTTGAATGCTTAATTGACTGAGCCACCCAGGCGCCCCCAGAGTCTCCCGGTCTTGAAGTCATTGTATTTACACTACTGTTTTGTTTGCAAACAGAGTCATGAACTTAACTTTGAATAGAACTGCACAGTATGAGCAGAGTATCAAGTTATATTTATTTAAAAATTTAAGAAATGTTATTAATAGGTTAAATTTTATAGCATTCCTTCAGACTGAAGGAATCATATGAATAAGAATTTACTCTTCATGGTTGAGAAGTTAGGAAATAATTAGAATACTCTAGGCCAGCATTTGTTCAGCCAGCCTCTTTTGCATGCTCCTTGTTTTGTCAAAATCATCATGTTCGGTGTTGACCTGGTGTCAATTCTTAACCATCTTTGCTTATTGTATTTTCGATTTGCTCATTTAATTTCTTCAGGAATATCCTCTGTGCTTGTGCCTTACCACATTAGGCTACCCTCTTTGTACCTGTGACCAGGGAGCTTCCTTTCACAGAGCACTATTGACCTCTGCAATAAGATCACAAAAATTGGTGGATCTTAGTGGCATCCTACTTCCATTCAGTTGACTTTTCATTTTGAGTATTTGAGTTGGTATTTGTAATATCTCTGGACACTCAAGATGGCTTTGTTTCTTATTGTGGGACAGAACTGTGAAGGCATCATTCTTGAATTTGGATTGATTAAATTATTGCCATAGTATATGATATACTATTCAGAAGTTTAATTTGCCCACTTCACTTAGGTTTTATTAAATATGAAGAAGGTAGGTGAAGCTCACCTTCACCTGCCTGCTGTATTCTGTTTCTCTCAGGCAAATTTGAATAGAATTCATAACATATGCCTAATCTTTCCCTTTTCATGTATTTTCAGTTTCCTTCCTGCACAATGAGTAGGATTATTTCAGAAATTCTAAGATGGTGAATATTTTAGTGTTATTTTTTGTTTAATTAATCTAATTTTCTACTGAAAATAAAAGAAACCCAAACAATATTGATAAATACTAAAGACATTTGATGAGAACTTTAGGCATGTTAACTTCTCTGTTTAGCATTTCTCACTAAGTTATAGGGATAATTTCACATGGATAATGCTTTAAATGGTACATTTTTCTCTGATAGTATTCAGGATTGTTGAATGATATTGTGTCAGTTGCTTTTAACCATATATAGATTTTTGCTGCTGACAGTTGTGATTTTGTACAGAGTTTCTTTTTTTTTTTTAATTTTTAAGATTGCCCATGGTTATATATGTGGTAAGGCCAGGAATACAGAGGTGTCTCCAATGTAAAGCCTGTTTATTTCTTTATCATTTGTTATGGCCTCATTACCTGCTACTGTTCCCATTTTAGTTGTCCATCATCCAGGTTTATTTAGTTAAAAAATGATTTAAAAAATTTGCTTCCCATTTTAACATGAAAACACATTTATTTAAAGTTTTAGCCACGTCATTTGCATTTGTTTCATAAAGAAGAAAGTAGTCTTGCCGTAGTATAACATCGAAGGAACATTCTGGAAAATTTTGATAGGAAAAGGGCTTTAACATTTACCCTTATATATCAGTGAGTCTAGTGTTTTTGTTTTTCCCTTTTTTTTTGTCATAACTTAGTAACCGCATGAATATATTGGCATCAATTATTGTCATGTGTACCTGTTTTTAGGTGAACTGTAAATGTATTAGTGAGTGATCCCTAGCTTATCTAAAATTTACTTCTGCTTTATAGGCCAAAGAATGCGAAGCAGCCAGAACGTGAAGAAAAGCGGGTTTTGGGTCTGGTGTTGCTACGTGGGGAGAACTTGGTTTCCATGACAGTGGAAGGACCACCCCCGAAAGATGTAAGGAGCATATAGAGCAGGACAGAACATTAGTGTGGAAGGATATCACATTATTTGAGATGATGCTAAATTAAAGTAAAATGAGGCACAATAAATAATATACATTTGTCAAGTAAAATGTGCCCAGCACTTAATTTCAGTTCTTATTTGTCTATATTTGGAGATTCAGGACTTTCTGATGAATTATTCTATGTGTTGGTTACTACTTAGATAAGGTTAGGAGTGGCTAATTTGTCTGTATTCACAGTTTGACAGATTTACATTTAATCTGCTGAGTGCCTCCATGGTACACTGGTCTATTGCTTGAATATGGAACTAACATAAGCTGGGTGGTAGAAAGAATGGTGGAAAGCAGTTATCTTTTAGGAATAAAATTATTGATAACTTTGGTAAATCATTCGATTTTAAACTAATTTTTCTTGTTTCAGACTGGCATTGCTCGGGTACCTCTTGCTGGAGCTGCAGGAGGTCCTGGGGTTGGCAGGGCAGCTGGCAGAGGAGTGCCAGCTGGTGTTCCAATTCCCCAGGCTCCTGCTGGATTAGCAGGCCCTGTCCGAGGGGTTGGGGGGCCATCCCAACAGGTGAGGAACTAGGGAGGTTTTATATTATTGAGATAAAGTGTCTAGAGGCAGAATAGATTTAAAAGCCTGAGTGCACATCTTATACTATGTAAGCAGCATATGCTATAGAGGGTTTTGAAGGACATACATGTTAGGAGGGGAAAAGATTAAAGAAAGCCACCTTGCTAAGAGTAACTTACCAGTATTGGTGAGTAAAGAGAAATATGGCGGGGTAAACCAGAGTTGAGAAAATGTAAAAGGACTTACTAGATTAAAATAGGGCATGTTGGGTTTAAAGGAGAATATGTTAGTGTGTCAAGATTTTTTAATGAAAATAATGGGAGAAATAAAAACATTTGTATAACTATTTCATATTTAATAAGCTTTGGTATTCACCCTTATTTTGTATTTGAATAATGAGAGGATGTGCCTTACCTTTACTGTATCTGACCATGCCTTCTCAGGTAATGACTCCACAGGGAAGAGGCACTGTAGCAGCTGCTGCAGTTGCTGCTACTGCCAGCATTGCTGGAGCCCCAACTCAGTACCCACCAGGACGGGGGACCCCACCCACTCCTGTGGGCCGAGCAACACCACCTCCAGGTAAGGAATCCATAAAGAAGTAAGAGAATTTGGTTATCAGATATTTACAGGTGTTTTTCTGTGAAAAGACTGTATCATATTGAGGAAGCGATAACTAAAAATATTATAAGAAGATACCAAGCAAAGAACCAGCCTAAGTACTTCACTAATTGCTTGGAGTATATTTCCTACTTTTAAACAATCATTTTTAATGAAAAGCTGTGGACTCTTGAGTTGAGGATGGCTTATATGGTAATGGTCCAGGAGAAATTGTTCAACTCTCTACTTAATATCTGGTACATTTATTTAAATAATATTTTGTATTTTATTCTGAGTTATTAGCCGAGCTTATTTATGAGGGCTTTATTTCTGCTGTTTTTATTTTCTAGGCATTATGGCTCCTCCACCTGGTATGAGACCACCCATGGGCCCACCAATTGGACTTCCCCCTGCTCGAGGGACGCCAATAGGCATGCCCCCTCCAGGAATGAGACCCCCTCCACCAGGAATTAGAGGTAAGTGGTTACACTTCTCCACAGTGGTGCTAGCTGGACCTTGAATATTTATATGATGTTTTTCTAATGGTCCCATGGAATTTTGCTTTATTTTTCCAGGTCCACCTCCCCCTGGAATGCGTCCACCAAGACCCTAGGATACTGTTGATCCTTCTTAAGTCAATTTTTTCCCTGCTATATGTCTTGTGAAACTGTAGAGTGTTTGTGAGCTTTTGTTCCCTCTTTGCTGCATTAATATTAGCTAATAAAATGCACAGAGCAATTAAACTGCAAGATATTGCTGTATGTTGTACATTTTTTTGTCTGTTGACTTTGTTGAGGTCAGAGTGAAGGCTGGGATTTTTCTGGTCTTGAAGTTATTATGGATTAAGTGAATTTTGTTAAGCAATGCATTTAAATAATTTTCTCTTTAATTCTTAAGATAAATTGGTTGTGATACCCGATTAAGCTTTCTAACTTTCACTTTGTGCATTGACTGGTATCGGTCAGTAACCTTGACACAAGAAAACTCTAGACTCGGGTTTAAGTGACTGGGCTAAGACTGACACATGGCCTCCTCCTCTTTCTTGTGCCATACATACTTGAAGGGAAGAAGGGATGGGATGAAAGGCCTTGTAAGGCCACCTGTGGAAGGAAACTATGGTACTAAATCAGACTTCATTCATTAAATCAAAGCATTTGGAATTGGAGATACTACTTTTCTTGGAAGTTTACCTCAGTTGATCAGCACTTATAGTGTTTTTGTGCATTGTGTGATCAGAGTAGATGATGTGTGATCCTGGATTAATCATCACTACCTACCAGTAAGTATTTACTTATCAATTTTTAAATGAATGGAGGAACCTGGGTACTGGGAAATAGAAGAGATTTCATATTTGAGATCTGTTGTGTTACTTAAAATAAAGGTAACTTACACCCTAAACTGTCATTGACACTATTGAGTACAAATTATATCCAACTGCATCACTTAGTGATATATTGGAAGTGTTTAGAGTAGTGGACAGTCTCTTCCAGTAAGATAATTAAGGGATGCCCACATATGTAGGTCCAGTTTGAGTTGGTTATGCAACAGTGAAGTCACTTTTTAAAAGGAAGAGAAAGGAGGTTTTAGATTTTATTGCTAAGTTTTCAACTAGATAATGAATCATTCCTTATTGATTGTAGGAGTTAGCTTATAAAATACTAAAGATTGGTATTAACTCCTTAATAACTTAAGACTGGTAGATTGATTGAGCTTTCTAATTTGATTTTACCAAAAGAGGTTGTATGTATGTCACTATTTCCATCTTTGATTTTTTTTTTTTTTTTACTTTTTAAAGATTTTATTTTTATGTAACCTCTACACCCAATGTGGGGCTCCAGATCATGACCCTGAGATCAAGAGTCCTATGTTCTACTGAGCAAGCCAGCCAAGTGCCTTTCCATTTCCATCTTTTAAATCGTGGCCTTTCAACTAATAGTCTCCCAAGGAAAAAGGATCCTCAAAATTACTGCAATTAATGTCATAAATTTATATGGTCTCTCCCAGAGTAGTTTTTAGTATTACTGAACACTAACAGATAGGTAGGGAACATAAAGTAGCCAGGTCTTCCTTGATTTAGGAGATTTTTACAATATAGATGGGATACTTGAGATTGCGAATGTTACAAAGAAACTTCTTGGTTACAGAGCCCCAGGCAAAGTACTTTATCTGGTTTTCTAGAGGCGAAGCCATTCTGTTAAGATAAAATTAACTATGATATAATGACTTTTGGTCTGAGTTCTGTGGGTGGTATGCAAGAGCCTTGTTATCTTTGCAGTAGGCTCTCTGGACCAACTTTTGAATAATTTTGTGGTATTTTCTCTGTTTTGGAGGAAAACTTTCCTATTTGCATAGATCTGCTGATGTGGATGGCCCTTAGATTTTGGCATGTGTGATTGTGCACTATCTCCAAAGAAAACCTGTTCTCTAATATCTCCGTAAGTAATGATGATAGCCTCTTTTGCAAGTTAGAGGTGAGTGAAAAGAACTTTAGTTTCTGTGAGATGCTTATTTCTAATGGTTATTTTGATTTAGTGATAATGCTTTCTGCCTAGAACTTCCATGAATTGTTCGATACCCTTGGTTGTGGAACATAAGTTGAAAAAATACTTGGCACAGATACTCACGTAATTCCATGTTAAATGTAAGATAAATGTGGATCTTTTGCTATGAATTGCTAGATATAAGCTTCTACCCGGAGTTCTATTGGGAACACATAATGCCATAAAAGTTTTCAAACATCCATGGCAGTAAATACTTAGTGTCCCTTCAGATTTTTCCTTCCTCGTGCATTCAAATGAGTTGCACGTTATATCTAAAACACAGTTGGGCAGTGACTTCTTGATTTCCTGGTCACATTTATTAATAGTAACTTCATGAGTATTTATGTATTGCATATCAATATAGGTTTTCATTGTGTTTAAATAACAGTTTCAAATAGAGTTCTGGGATTTAATAGTTCTGCTTCCTTAAACCTTTGTTTTTAAGTTATTTGTCGTATTCTGTGTTTATGCTATGATAGGTAAACTGGACTCTATATAAAAGTGTATAAAAAGTAATGGTTCCTCCTGCATTTTTAAACTCATTGCTCTTTAGTCATGTCAAATTTTAGAAGTCCTGTAAATTTTTGTCAGCTTCATCAATACATAATTGATAAGTAATATTGTGTAATTTTAAGATATTCTACATGATGGTTTCCTATACATGTACATTGTGAAAAAATAACTACAATAAGATTAGTTGGCACATCCATCACTTTACATAGCTACCATTTCTTTTTTGTTTGTCTCTGTGGTGAGAACATTTAAGAACTACTCTTGGTAAATTTCAAATATTATAATACAGTGTTGTTAACAGCGGTCCCCATGTTGTACATTAGAGCCCCCATCTTATAATTAAAAGTCTATAACCTTTGATCAGTATTTCCCCATTCTCTGTAATATACGTAGACCCCTGGTAACCATTATATTTTGTTTCTAGGAGTTTAACTTTTCAGGTTTCACATGCAGATGATATCTAAGTCTTGTAGTTTTGTAAACCTATTTTATTTCTTGTAGTTCTTAACTTATAGTAGAATAATATAAGTAATTTATGGAATTATGTGATAATAGTAACACTTGTCTCGATTTTCATAATCTGATTTCAAAGATTTCAAACAAAACTTAATTGATTTTATCTATTAGATCATACAAAGTTTTAAAATACATGTTACCCAGTTGATAATACATTGCCAGATTCTTACTCCTCTTTGCATTCCAGTCCCTTTGGGACTGGCTATTCATTTAATAAATCTCAGTATTTGAATTATGTTAAGTAAGTAAAGCAAGTCATGTTATCATGGGTTTTTTGTATTGCAGTTTTTTCAGTCTTATGAAGTGCCTTTTTGACCACATAGCTGATGATTCTGAGAGGAGGAGAGAATTTAACCACTCTATTTTCTATGTCACTGTGGATCCTACCCAGTAGATTCTGAAGGAGGCGGAAAACCATATTAGCTGCATTTAGGACAAACATAAACCACTCCAGGTAAACTAACTTTTTAAAGAAAAGTAATAGTGCATTACAGAGGCCTTGACTAGGTTCATGATGACACAGGACCTTGTCTGAACATAATGATTTTAAATTTTGAGCTTAAATGAAATACTGAAATCTAGTCAATGTGCCTCAGTAGACTTTTCAGAAAACATTATTTTCAACAGAAAATTTTGGCTTACTGTGAAAACTTTGAACACTTAGAAATGGCAGCTGTAGCAGTATACTTTGCCAGTTCCTCAGACATCCTTTTTTTTAATATACATATTCTGAGCTCATTATTTTTTCCCTTTTTTTAAAAACATAACATATGCTGTTGAAAGCAAAAAAGGAAGCTCATCCTTAGATCTCAGAAGGTACATGCATATGCTGAATGGAAACAAGGAAATGTAAAAGGGAGACTACTACTTCTTGGATCACACAGTGAATGCCAGAATTAGAGATGTCTAAATGAAGATGTCCAGGAAAATGGGAAACTGATATTCATGGAAAATATATTATGAAATACAGTGAGTATGGTAAGTGTCTTCAAATGGACACCATAGGTGTTTGAGGACAATTTATTTTGTTTTAGTTTTTCTTAAGTTGTCTGCAGTGATCAATGGGTATAAAGTCTATCACACAGTAGATGTTTAAGAAATGTCAGCATTACTATTTTTTAAAATGTTAGGATGCAAGTTTTTAGATTCATTATAGTTCCTTCCATATAGTGTAATGTCTATGATTAGAATCTAGGCCTATCTAATATCTAGCTCCATATTCTTACCATTGAAGTAGTCCGCTTTTCCTAAATTGGAGCCTGTCAAAACTATTTGCTTTATTATTTATTGGGACTTGTTTTAGTGAAGCTAGGTACCATGTCATGAAGTTTACCTTTTAGTTATTTTTGTTAAATGAAAATAAAGTTCTGTTTGATTTTACAGTGGTAAGAAGATCTATCTTGCTTAGTGAGATGATGAAGGCCCAATAAGAGAAGCAGTATTTGAAATCCAGTTCCAAGAATATGTTTGTTTTATGTGTGAATGTTGATTTATAGCTTCAGGTGTTAATGCAGCAAGTCCATCTCTGCCAAAAGTGAGTAGACTAATATAGGACAGCTACAATATGGTTCATTCAACTTCTCAAATGGTAGATGAAGAAACCTCAAGGGACTTTTACCTTGTACTAAAAGGGATGTGGCATCTAGGCCATTGTATCCTCTAGTGACAGGAATGCAGACTGGAAGAAACAGTTCCGCTACTTTGTTCTGCATTCAATATCACCTCAGTTTGTCTCTGAAATCTGTGTTGCTAACATCATGTGTTGTTTTTTGTTTTGTTTTGTTTTGTTTTTTTCTTCTGTTGTTTTTTATAATTTATTGGCAAATTAGCTAAAATATAGTGTATATGGGCGTGCCCAGGTGGCTCAGTTGGTTAAGTGTCCAATTTCAGCTCAGTCATGATCTCACAGTTTGTGGGTTTGAGCCCTGCATCAGGCTGACAGCTCAGAGCCTGGAGCCTGCTTTCGACTCTGTGTCTCCCTCTCTCTCTGCTCCTCCCCTGCTTGCACTCTATTTGTCTCTGTCTCTCAAAAATAAAGAAACTTTAAAAAAAAATAACAGTGTATACAGTATAGTCTTGGCTTCAGGAGTAGATTCATGTGATTCATCACATACATACAATACCCAGTGGTCATCCCAACAAGTGCCCTCCTCAATGCCTATCACCCATTTTCCCTGTCCCTCCAACACCCCACCGCCATCAACCCTCAGTTTGTTCTCTGTATTTAAGAGTCTCTTAAGTGAAATGGTACGGTTTGCTTCTTGCCTATAATTTAGGAACTTCTAATATGGAATAGAAGTGGTTAGTAAGAGACTTGACTGGGTTAATTTTCTTTGGTGAGCAAGATTTAAAAAGTAGATGAGGTAGCCCAGACTCAAGAAAAAACCTTTTAGATTAACCAGATGTTTGATTTTGAATTATTTTTGTTAGATTTACAGCTGATGAGGATAATACAGTGAGCCAGAGGGGTTAGATATTTATATATCTGAATTCCTTGGGCTATCTGTTCCCACATTATATAAAATTTATTTGTACCGCTATTTACAGAGTTTCTTTTTTCCCCCTTTAAAGATTTTTATTTTAATTTCAGTTTTAGTTAACATACAGGGTAATATTAGATTCTGGTGTACAATATTGTGATTCAGTATTTCCATACAACACTCAGGGCTCATCACAACAAGTGCAGTCCTGAATTCTCACCTGTTTAACCTATACTCCCACCCACCTCCCCTTATTTGTGCTGTGACAGCAGAAATAAAGTTAAAAAGTACATTTCCTGATATTAGTAATTTTGTTGTCTATTAGGAGACCTATATCAGGAAAAGTAATGTCTGCTCTACTCTTTCCATGATATAATTTGGATTATATTGCCATACCTATTTGGTTCCTTAGAGCTCCTTCAGAATCATCAATGCCGTGTATCAATAGGCTTCTTATTGGACTTTTTGTTTTATGAATTTGATCTGTCTTAATTTTATTTGACCATTTACATTAATTCACACTTAACTCAAATATTTTGGTAGATATGTTCAATGTAGTCTATGTCCTTAAAATATTTGAATATTTCATTTTTCATTTTGTTGGATGATTTGCTTGTAGAGGTGGATTTTAAGCTATTTTATTAGTTCTAAGACACCAAATATCTTGATATAATTCTGGCACATTGCTGGGGTTTTATGGTCTTTAATTTTTCCCATATTTTTAACTTAATTCTGTGTCAGTTGAATTTTATTGCCATCATTTAACTTACATTATTACATAAAGATGATCATCATTCTCCTAAGCTAAAAGATAATTGCATTAGTAGAGACGTACTGTCTGCAGGTATTAATCCCTTTACAGGGTTGTAGTCATTGTTGGGAAAGACCTTGACTGGATTTATGATGAGTTGTGTTTACTGAGTATGATGAAGTGAAGCTCAGTGTGAGTACTCTGAAGTCCAGCCTAAGTGTCAACCCAAATACTTAGGACATAAATATTCTGAACACAAGTTCTTACACTATAAATTTTGCAAGATATTTTGAGCAATATCACGCATATTAGGGAGAATGGAACTGTAGGTTTTTCCAGTGAACTAAAGAGATGTAGAATCTAACTAAATTCTACTACTATAGTTTCCTTTTTAGAGTATCTTCTGTGTTTGTAGCATTTGTATATCTCACCTTTGTCTTTTTCATCATGAATTTCAAGTGATAAATTCAAGAGAGTAAAAACTTGGTAGCAACTACGCTGTTTTCTTTATATTACATACTACTATAATCATTCAGTTCCAATCTCATACCTGTTTCCTGAGAGCATGTCCCCAAACTATGAGGCAGCTCCAAATACAACATGATAAGAAATTGCTAGTTTGTTGTTGAGATACTGATTTGGTCTAAAATAAATAAGACTTATGTTTTAAGCAGGATGCTAAAATTACATTCAGATGGATTACTTTATTTTTTTGTGGGTGCACACTTTATTTTTTAAATTATTTGTTATTTTTTAATATACATCCAAGTTAGTTAACATACAGTGCAACAATGATTTCAGGAGTAGATTCCTTAATGTTCCTTACACATTTAACCCATTACCCCCTCTCAGAACCCCTCCAGCAACCCTTTGTTTGTTCTTTATAAAGTGTGTCTTATGTTTTGTCCCCGTCCCACTTTTTATATTATTTTTGCTTCCCTTCCCTTATGTTCATGTTTTGTATATTAAATTCCTCATATGAGTAAAGTCATATGATGTTTGTCTTTCTCTGACTAATTTTGCTTAGCATAATACCCTCGGTTCCAACCACATAGTTGCAAATGGCAACATTTCATTCTTTATGATTGCTGAGTAATGCTCCATTGTATAAATATACCATTACTTTATCCATTCATCCCTCGATGGACATTTGGTCTCTTTCCATACTTTGGCTAGGCTAATGTCAAAGTGTTGATATAAACATTGGGGTGCATATGCCCCTTTGAAACTGCACACCTGTATCCCTTGAATAAACGTCTATAGTGCAATTGCTGAGTTACAGGGTAGTTCACTTTTTAATTTTTTGAGGAACTTCCCTCCGTACTGTTTTCCAGAGTGGCTGCAACCAGGTTGCATTCCCACCAGCGATGCAAAAGAGATTCTCTTTCTCTGCATCCTCGCCAACATTGGTTGTTGCCTAAGTTTTTAACGTTAGCCATTGTGAGGTGTTATCTCATTGTGGTTTTAATTGGTATTTCCCTGATGATGAGTGATTTTGAGCATTTTTTCATGTGTCGGTTGGTCATTAGGATATCTTCTTTGGAGAAGGGTCTATTCCTGCCTTTTGCTCATTTCTTCACTGGATTATTTGTTTTTTGGGTATGAATTTGATAAGTTTTTCATAGATTTTGGATACTAACCCTCTATCTGATATGTAATTTGCAAATATCTTCTCCCATTCTGATGGTTGCCTTTTAGTTTTGTTGTTTCCAATTAATGACCTTTCTGTATCTTGGCAAGACATAGATGGGGATTTAGAAGTTTTGACTCTTTGTGATTCAAGGGGATGAAACTGACATTTTGCAGTTGTTGATGCTGAGCCCTAGAGAGGAACTGATTTCCTGAGTACCACAATTTTTTGTTACCATGTATTTTTTTTTAAATCAGGTCTTTAATCTCACATTTTTCTTGAATATCTATCTTCACTTGTGTGAGTAATTGACTTTTGGTTACCTGTGATTGGCATTCTAGATTAGGTCCTTGTGATTTGCTTATAGTAGCTATTATAAGGGAGTCAAGTAGTAATTAAATTGGTAATTTAGGAAAAACCTTTATAAAGATGTACTATTGACAGTTGAATATACCAAGATCTTACTCTTAAATAGTCATCTTAAGTTGTTAAGGAGTGTGTGTGTGGTCTGCATGTATAGATGATGTGGGTGTTGATACTGTAACAAGTGCCAGTTTATAGTGAAAAGCTGTTGGGGTTCAGAAAAATTAAAATTTCCTTAAAGAAGAAAGGTGGAAAAGTCTTTTCTAAGGTCTGCTCTCTATTAAGTCCCTGTTTCCCTGCCAGAAATTTTAGTATGTTTATAAATCTCATACTTGTTTGCTTTTCTTAATGTTCCTGATCCTGTCCAGTAGGCATATGCTGGATAAATTAAGAGAAATGAGTTACCCATTCTAGTAACTAAATTATATTAAAAACATATATTTGAATGAAGAAAGAAGGTAATACTTATTGGATTCTATTGAGGAGTAGTATTGACTTAGGGTCATTTGATTATGGATGTTTGGTACAACCTATGGTAGTCAGTTATTATTACTGGGAGAAAGCAAGCAGTGGTAGTTGCTGGCTCAGCCCTGTCCAAATAACCCCATTCTTGAGGTGCTGCTTCTTTATAGGTTATTGAAAGAAAATCCCTTGTAATAAGAATCCCTGGAAGATAAGTTTTTATTCTTGTTTTGGAGGGGGTAAGTTGGCTTAGTGGTCAAACTCCTTGTTTCTTGAGCCTGATGATAGTCTTCACTCCTACAAAGGGAATTTGAGGTTCAGTCCAGCTGATTATGGTTGGAGCACTGGTGAAAGAGTAATAGAAGGAATGAATTAGCAATAGAAGGTGAGAGCATTGGTGGAAAAAAATAATATAAGAAGGAAATAGAAAAAGTTCAGTGATTGTAACATGTCCTTAGTGTTGTACAAGTGTGAAGGAGACCTGTAAATTGAAAATAGTGTTAGGATTCTTTCAGTTGCTGGCAAGAGGAAAGCTGCCCTCTTTGAATATTGGAGTAGTGGGGGTAGGTTAGGAATTAGAATTACTAACATTTACCTGCTACTTTGTCTTTAACATCAGTGTATGGGTCTCAGCCAACTTTGCCATCTTAGATTCTGCGTGTCTTTTCTGGAGATGACTAGGCAGTAAATGTCTTCTGTTGAAATTACTGTGATTAGCAAGATGTGCTGATCAAATATCTATTCATTATGCAGTTTTGGAATATCTAGAGGTGTATATTTCTAGATGGCCTAGGTTAAATCAAACGTTCTCCAACTTTAGTACTAATGAGAATCACCTGGAGGGCTTGTACAGTTTAAGAGTTTCTGGTTTAGCGGTAGGTCGAGGTCTGAGAAGTTGACATATACTGATAGGAAACAACTGAATTTTATTCAGGCAACAAATTGCCAATATACATTTAAATTATGTACTTAATTTGAGGAAGTAAATTTCTTTTTGATGGTGAAAATTTTTGTACTTGATTCACTAAGTTTACATTGGATAAAAGTGACCAAATAAACAAAAATTTTACAGAGAGCCATTAATGTTTAAAAAAACACTTTAAAAGTAGATGCGATCTTAGTGAATGGTGTGTTGATTTTCTGGACATTGTGATTTTTGCCTAATACTTTTACTTTTGTGTGAATGTTTATCTGGTTTGTGTTCTGTTGGTCACAGAACTACATAACTTGAATTATTTGCATTATGGGCACGTGTGTGTGTGTGTGTGTGTGTGTGTGTGTATGTGTTTAGACTTTATTTTTAAGAAATCTCTACACCCAGTAAAGAGTCAACCTTACAACACTGAAATCAAGAGTTGCACACTCTACCAACTGAGCCAGCTAAGCACCCTAGTTTTGTTTTATTTTAAGCATCCACTTCTGGATCATTTTAAGTAGGCCAGAAACTGCCACTACCAATGGACTTTTGGATGTTGAGTTTGGGATTGAGTATTTTCTGGGGAAATTTCAACAAATATGTTATAGCTCAGCTGTAAATACTCTGGTGGCTGTATTTGGTTATTGAAATCTGCTTTTTATAATGGTGCTTCTTTATGGGAATAGTGTTAATAATGGACTGTCTACATGTACTTATAAATATCGAAAAGTAGCCAGGATTTCTCCAGGCTTGAAAATGCTGAAGAATATATAGATATAGGTCAAATCAGAGTCGCTCTCCCATCCTATAGCAAATAAGGAATTGATAATTGAAACAAGGGGACTTACTTCCTGTGGCTTGGAGTAAATAAGAAATTACATAAGATTTTTTACAATTGTGACTTGATTTCTGAAAATAAGTTATTCCAGTGAAATTGGTTTTCTTATTTTTGAATGAGAATATTTGGGGCATTGTATTTTTCTTAATTACATTTTGTATAATGTATAACTTTCTCTAGTGAGATTGGACAATGGTTTTATATTTTAAATAAATGGAGTGTTTTTTTCAGCTGAGTGAATGATGGTCCTATATGATGGCAAAGTAATAGAAATATTCCATCCTTCAAAGATTGCTGAAGTCATGGTGAAGAAACAATGCATAAAAGCCCTCTTTTAACTAATGATATTTTTTTTGTCTATGATTATAACATGATTCATAAACATGATTATAAGAAGGCATAGTAGACTTATTTTTCTCATATTCTTCCCTTACAGGGAGAACAAAGCATTAATGGTTCACCAGAAGTCTTGGTTTCCTTATTGTTATTTCTCCCAAGACTTGGCATAAAATAAAGTTTGGATAGTTAGTAATTTTTGTTATATTGGTATCTTGTTACATTGTAACTGGTAGAATTAATGCATAAATGAACAAAAGGCACTAGAAATTTTCCTTATGGTATAGGCAAAGTGTGGTTTAGTTTAAAGCTCAAATTTCTTAATTTTTGTAATGGTTTGAGTCACAAAACATTGGCATTTTATTGTACCACTTTGCTGAGGGTACAGAATTATCATAAACTTGATGTGCTTATTCTGTCAATTAGAGAGTGCCAAATTTTGGTGGGGTCCTTGGAGGAAAGCGAAAAGGTGTTCCTTAAGGTTGTGTACTTTTTTTTTTTTAACTGTGTACTTATACCTGTTTCAGTATAGCTCACAGGAGAATAAATCTTCCGTGTTTAAATTTTTCAAAAAGGACATGTTCAGTTGAATTTATCTTTGTGCAGATTTCTTAGAAATCAAGAGAACATTGTTGTTGAGGAGTATATGATAGTTTACTTGTCAGTATGTAATAGAGTACTTGGCCACATAAAAAGATGGCAAAAATACATTGGTTATTTATTCTCTTGGTTTTAGTGATGTACATAAACATCTTCTACAACCCTGTAAAAGAAAAGACTTTGGAACAATTGTATTTAAAATGACAAAACCTGTACAGATAATTCAAAGAAGAAAATACTGGCAAGTAAGCATGTGAAATGTCTCCACATCATTCATAAACATCCTTTAAAAATCTTAGTATGATACATTTAAATCAATTTTACATAGATGTAGAAAGGTGATGCCAACTAGGTGAGAAAGTGGGTGTCATTCATGGACAAGAATAGAGCCTAAGAAACATGGACAAGGATTTCATCCAGAAACATAGAAAATTTATTGGACAATAGATTACTGTTCAAGCTCCATTTAGATAGCTGTTCTGGAACTACCTTTGTAGATGACTTTTGTTGTTGTAATTGTTGTATTTTAACTTTTTAAAACTTCTAACTGGTCTCCTTACTTCTAGCTTCAGATTCTCTATTTCATCTGTCTGCCAGAGCAGTATTTGGGAAAGACATGATAAATCAAGTCACATTTCTTCAAAAATCTGCATTTGACATGTTTTCAAGAGTTTTAGAAATAAGAAGTAATTAGAGAAGAGGACAAAGATTATATAAACTGATAATATTTAGAAGATCTTTTGTCACTGTCAAAACTGGAAATTTCCCACTGGATGTTTGGATTCCTAAATTTTGTGACCTTTTTTCTACTTTTATCCCCTGAATAAGACTCTCCCCTGATACGGATCTTGTGAAATTTGTGCAGCAAGAAACAATGTGATTATAATCCAGGATGATTTAGGATAACGTGCAAATGTTTTTGCCACTGACACGAACAGGAGGTTAGCAATGCCTGAGTACCTCTGCATTGATCAGATTGTAGTTTGAAATTCTTCTGTAGTATCATGAGCAATTGTACATATGGACTGCTAGGAAGTCTAAACCTCATGCTGATTCAGGGGGTCTTCAACCAGGACTCTCCTACAGAGACACTCTCTAGACCTTGTACTCTGTGTTTATTTCATGGTCCAGCATAATCAGCACAGCATCTCTGGTTCCAGATTACTCACAGAATGCAAGTGTATGAGGTTATCTACTGAATTGAAAACCATTTCAAGTGGATGGCATTGTAGGGTTGGTCTATCATGGACAATCTCAAGTAAATATAAGCCAGGATTCTAGGAATATATGGAACGAAAGGGAAGAAGAACATATCTTGATTTCAGCTAGAAGTTTCACCAACTACAAAATCACAGACAAAATAAATAGAGATATATACTGTCCTGAAATTCATCTTGCTTTTCAAATATTTATATTTCATTGGCAATCTTTGGATTTGGAAAAAAGTTTCAGTATTTTTCTTTCTATGGATTATCAACTTGCAATCAAAATATTTACCAGTAAGAGCCTTATATATGTGACTTTTATGCATATGTGAGAAACACAAGTATTTTATTTTTTTTTCTTCACCCCACACACCATTTTAGGAACCTAAACTTATTAACTATTTTACTGGACATATATAGCTGAAGAATAAAAACTTAAGAAAAGTAGGATTGGGTAATGGTATTGAAATCAATATAAAATGCTCAGTGAGTGATGAATATGTATGCAATGTTCATTGGATGTTAGTGAAAAGAATGAAATTCAACATGTACTAGTTGTTTTATTGTATTTTATTCTTTCTTTGCTTAATCTTTCTTGGACTCTAATGCTCAAGCATAGAGGCTACATTTATAAACAAATCTATTGTTTTTAAAAATGGTTGCTGTGATAATAGAGCTGGTTTCCTAGAGAAGTTTTTAAAAGCATGTTTGGTAAAACCGCCTTCTGGAAAAGATTTTAGAAAGGAATGAGGCCATATTGTAAAGTTATATACAATTCTATATTCATTGTTTGAATGCTTATGGATAAGAGAGGAAATGGACATGAAGAATGTTTATTAATCAGAAAAAAAGTAAGGCACTAGTTATTAGTGTGTATTTTGAGAATATATTGTATGAAATAACTAAATATAATTGCATTGTGACTAAGGTATTGTGATTGCTAAGAATTTGCTAACATGTAGAAGAAATATTTTTAATACATGATTATGAAAATAGAGCTGTTAGAGTACCTCTGAATGATACACATTTAAAATCATTTGATTGAATTATTGCTGTGGCTTTTGGTATGGGGTTAGGATTGTTCTGAATGGAGCTGTCACACAAGAAATTTATTAAGGGTGTTCTATGTGGATGTAGATGTTATTCTGTAAATGGTTTTTATGTTAATCTTCGTATGGTATGAGATTTAATTCTCAAAATGGAATTACTGCATAAGAGTGTATCTTCTATGCATGGTTAGGATTTGATGGGCTTTTTTATCATGCTATAAAATAGAAAAAGGTATTGTGTTAAACCATCCTATTCATGGAGATAACTGACATGTGGGGCATTTTAAATCTTTGAATATAACTTTGGTTGTCAAGGAGTTTCTAGACTGCCTTGTTTGTATTAGCAAATAAAAGCAGAATTTAGAAAGTAGAGAATAGGGAATTTTGGAGGGCTACATGTGTAGACATGTGTTTAAAGATAGTTCTTGAACAGCCTCCAGGCATTAATCGATGCTCAGATGTTGGGAATCTACATATATTTTATTAATCCTGTGATGTTAAATAGGTATAATTTGTTGTTGTTTTATCCAATGGAATTGTTAAATTGCCTCAACATTAATTCCTTTTCAGTAGATATTGTTATACCTTTTGTTAAAGTGTTATATACAATGTAATTTCTTTAACATCTACTTCTCTACATACATAGACATTACTGTAAATACATATCAATTATATGGATAGACATTTTTGTTTGACAAAAATGATAGTATATCTAGCCTCTGTGTGTTCAACAGATCATTTGGGTGGGGTAAATGTGCAGTGTCAGTTATAATATCTCATTGTCTTTTATATAAGATTCTTCATGGTGGAAAGGTCATTTTAACTGCTGGTCTGCCTTTGTTTATGGTTTTCAGATATGTTTGTATGCAAATAGAAAATAGAGTTACTAGAGGAATCTCTACATGTGGTTAAACATAATAGGTTAGAAAAGTTTTGCTAGTGGAATTTGACGTTTAATTTTCATTTAAAATACTTATATCTAATAGTATAGGCGATTTACAAGTTTTTATTGGAGATGTTTGTAATGGTCTGTCAAATCTATGTTCTTTAAAAAAATGGGCTGATCAAAGAAAGTTTTTGTATAATGTGTATATAATTAGACACAGTTATTATGTTTTCATAAAGCCGAGGAATAATTATATCAGCATGTTTTGTAAATATGTAGAGTGAAAAATTTGCATACCAGTTGTCAGATAATCTCTGAATAAATAATTGGGCAGCTGAATTTCAGGATATTGTGTTAGATTTTTCTGTGTGTAAGACAGGATATAATAATTTTAACTTTAAAGTTTTAATCTAGTTTTAAGGGGCTGTGTTCATTTACATCTGTAATACAATACCCACAGGTGTATTGTATATGTATCTATAAAACAAGTGTTTATTAAAAATCATAGACTAGAAACACCTTTTGGCCAAATAATTATCACTCGGCTTTAGTTTTGTCCTTTGTATTTTCTGATGGTTGGTGATACAGGGAGTTTCAGTTCATGAGCTTTAGCTGCTGGAGGATAATGTTAGATGGGTAGTTAAGTTATAGGCCAACATTAGTTTTTGTTTTAGAACATCTGCATAGGGTTGCTGATAGATGCCTGTACTTTTTGGATACCAATTGGAGAGACAATGTGAAGAAACACTTTATTTTGACAAATCGAATTACTACACCATGTCTATTTGGGATGTATTTGTTGATGGGGATTGTATTATTTTGTTTTGGATACAGAAGATAAGTGTCATTTTAAAAATCATTTTTAGATATATAATTTCTCTCAATAATTTTGGAAATATATCTTCTTTGAAATATTAAAGGTAGAATCATTGATTATAGATATAGTAGCGAGCATCTTCAAGGGCTATTGATTTTGACATTTTTTCTTTATGTGTTCTTTATTTAAATTCTTCATTTAAGTTTATTTAAATTCCAGTTAGTTAACATACAGTGTAATATTAGGTTCAGGTGTACAATTTAGGATTCAGCTCTTCCATACAACACCTAGTGCTCATCACACGTGCACTCCTTAATTCCCATCACCTATTTAACTCCTCCCCTACACACCTCCCCTCCTCAGTTTGTTCTGTATTAAGAGTCTGTTTCATGATTTGACTGCTATGTGGTTTTAAGATTTTTTAGCTAGACATTCATTATTAAAGTACAGAAATTATTGCCATTCATATTTTTAAATATAAAATGAATTATTTCTTATACTATTATAAATTTTGGATGTTAAATATTTAGAAAAGAGCAGGGAAGCATTTACTGCATGAGGTAAGCTTATGTAGTATCTTAATTTCCTACATATGTAGAAACACCGCCTGCATACACATAAACCACACACACACACACACACACACACACACACACACACATTAAATCTGTTAATATGGAACAACTGTGGTGAAAAATATTAACTTACTAGTAGTGTTCCAAGGCCATCACTATGTGGTTTCACTTGGTGTGTATGGGTTTGTTATAGATAGTTGTGCACCTGTGGTCATCTCTTTGTTTTTATGCTATAAAACTTTACATATGCGTAGACATTTCCATCATATATTGAGTATATTTTATATAAAGCACATAAAGTTTTCTTTTGCTTGTAGACATGAAATAGTAAGATAAGCCTCTCTGCTGTTAGGATTTCTAGACTGGTATTTATGTAGTTATTGATAAAATATTTATTTCTAGATATACAGACATTGCTGATAAACATTTTTAAATATCAAACTTAAAAAATCAATATAACAATTAGTTTTTCCGCACATTCAGTGGTTTGTTGTGAGAGGATGGATGAGGTGGTGGATATTTTCCATTCTCATCTATAACGTATGATTCTTTGGCTTCATATCTATTTTTGGTTTATACAGATAGTGAACATCATGTATGTGGCAGTCATGCTATTGATACACTATAAGTTTGAAATGTTTAACATTTCCAAATGATTTTAAGAATTCCTTATGGATGGCACTTCAAGGGTTGTTGTTAAACAGTGGTATTTGTAATAGTTACATTTTAACATTTGGCTTAGGAAGTATTTAGAATTGTTGGTAAACAAAATGATAGAGGGTAGAAAGTTTTCTTTTGAGGATGTTGACCTTTTGTTTAGGATTCTTTGGAATGCTGGGATTATTAAAGACAGTTTATTTGAAAATTGGGTTAAAAGCCTCTGAGATTTATTTCTGTTTTGTATATTCCCACATATGTAGCCAGGAAAGAAAGGGTGGTTAAAAGTTTGTTGCCTCACATTTTTATTTAGAAGAAAAATTAGACATCAATAATTGTCCCCATTTTATATAAAAAATATTTCTACTTATTTAAGGGACATGAGGTATGTCTTATTTTCTCAGACGTACTGAGGTTCTTGATGAAATTTATTTAACTAAAGAAAATTTTATAGAACCTAAATTACACAGTTCTGTGTTCATTTGTTAACACAGCAGTAAGTCAACTTAGGAAATAATGGGCAAGTGAAACATTTAGTTTTAAATATCTAATATTTTCAGATGTATTGAGAGTGTCACAGTATAATTTTGTAAATATTTTCATTGTAAATGTGTTAGGACTATTGGCTTTTAAAGTCAGCATGGCAAGGAAATTGATCATTGATAAATAGGGTCTTGGAGCTATGCAATATTTATCATATATTCATTTGGTTGTTCAGAAAAATAGAAAAGATTATGCATTTAACCTATTCTCATAGTAGAATAGTATGCCATGGTATAAGTATAAATTGTATATTTAAAAAAAACATACACTGTTTAATTCATTTGATGTTGCTGGGTATATAATAATGTATTTAATTTGGAGCTTCCCTGGGATATATATTTACATTATTTTTGTGTGAAGATTTTCTTTTTTTTAGAGCAGACCTAGATCCATAGCAAAATTGAAGGGAAGTTACAGAGATTTGCCATCTAGCTCCTGCCCCAGCACATGCATAATCCCCATCATTATTCACGCAGCACATGCATAATAACCCCCATTATCTATATCCCTTACCAGAGGTACTTACTATTTGTTATTGCTGATGAATTTACCTCAATACCTCATAATTACCCAAAGTCCATACTTTGTCATGGTTAACTCTTGGTATTGAACATTGTGTGGGTTTGAACAAATGTACAAAGACATGTATCCATTATGGTATTATGCAGAATGTTTTCAGTGTCCTAAAATTCCTCTGTGCTCCACCTAGTCATTTCTACCCCATATTTATTTTTATAATTGTTGTTGTTAACATTGGAGATATTTATAAATGACTTTGTTAAAGAGATTTTATACTACCTCTTGGAACTATACACAATTCTGTATATGTTCCTTTGTTTGCATGACAATATTCAAGACAACTTTGTAAATAATAGGCAGATACAAGTTTTTAATTTTTAACATCTAGTCTTTCTAGATGTGTAGAGTCTCACAACGTATAATTTTGTAAATAATTCATTGTAAATTTTCATAGTTTTGTTATCAAATGTTTTAATAGCAGTGCTAATGATAACACATAGCTTAAGTTT
Organism: Paguma larvata; assembly: GCA_030068075.1. NCBI lineage: Eukaryota > Metazoa > Chordata > Mammalia > Carnivora > Viverridae > Paguma > Paguma larvata. The sequence continues at coordinate 118,949,052 of CM057827.1, read as the reverse complement.
CTTGAGCCTATTTTAGAATCCATGTTTTGAATTGTCAGGAGAAGTAGAAAGTTACTGAAAAGGTGTACTGTCACTCTTATATTCTCTAAAAGAAAATTTTACATTTTAATCACTGTTTAGTCCTTTAGTGCTTGAATATTATACATTAAAAATATAAGTCATAATTTTATAGTTGTATTACTATATAACTATAAATTATGCAACTATAAACTTAAAGTTTTATGGCTGATTATGTATTCTAATCATAGCAAGTCTGTTTTATGAGAAATTTAATTGTCCCTCTTTGAGCTATTCAGTTTTGTATTTAACTGAACATGAAAATATTCAAGACAATTTTGTAAATAACGAATATATCATTCAAAAATACCTAGCTTTTCCAGATGCATGGGATTTCACAAAGTATACATTTATAAATATTTCATTGTTGTAAAACACCATAAGATTTTTTGTAAGCATTGGCAGTGTAATAGGTAATTAATAATTGTTCGTTTAGGGTTATATAATTGGTGTTTGTTAAGTGGTTTTTGGGGAGAGAGATAGATGGATTGACTTCCTTTTCTTCAGATTGTTAGTATTTTATGTATAAGAAAATAATAGATTTTATACTTAAACAAAAATACCCCAGGATGATTTTTACCTTTAGAAGGAAGAAGGAAGACATGAGAAGAAAATTGTCATTTTTAAATCACAGATATATTTATGGAAGATACTCTTACTGCTAAGTAACTGTTATTTTGCTATGCTATATAAATCTACTCTTTGTAAATTTATATGTGTATACATTTGTATACACATTATAAATGTTAATACACGTGCACATGTGCATTTAGTTTTACGAGTATAAATCCGATAGTACTCTATCATTTATTAGATTATTGCTTTGCGTTTTTTTTTGAAAATTATGGAAATATTTAAATCTAAACTTAAATATTTCTAGAATCTCACTTCATGTTATACCTAAGTGTATGTTATTTTTAAATTATTTTTAATGTTTATTTATTTTTGAGAGAGAGCGCAAGCGTGAGTGAGGGAGAGGCAGAGAGAGAGGGAGACACACAGATCTGAAGCAGGCTTCAAGCTCTGTCATCAGCACAGAGCTCGACGTGGCGCTCATACCATGAACTGTGAGATCATGACCTGAGCCAAAGTTGGATGCTCAACTAACTGAGCCACTCAGGCACCCCTACGTGTGTTATTTTTAATATAAAATGATTAAATCCATATGTGTTTCTTTTCTAATCTGTTACCATATATAGACATCTAAATGAAAATAGAATGTGCTTATGAATATTTTATTCTAAGAGCTATTTAAAAATTTCCAGTGTTTGGTTATATTTGTATGTTATGTGATAATCAGAAACAAAAGTCAAAAATGTTCCAGCTCAGTAACCAATAATAAATTATGAACATTTCTTAGAAAAAATTAAAGTATAAATCAAGGTATAAATCAGTATTTTTTTGAACAGCTGTTTGGCAATAACAATTGAAATTCAAGGGTGTAAACATTTGAAATGATGTAACTTGCTGCTGGGATTTTATCTATTCCAAGTCTTAAATTTACAATGAAGTATGTTATACATTGAGTATAAACAATAGTTGGAGCATCTGAAATATACATCAATAAAAGATCATAATGGTTGCAGCTTATTCATCATATGAATATAATTTAGACACTGGAACATGTTCTGATATAAAAGATTGTTTTATGTGGATATTTAAAATTATGCCATTGTTTTGAACAAGTATCAACTAATACTGTGTTTACAGACGTGTGACCATGTGCCTCTTATTTTTCTAATTGGAAACATTAATCATTACTGTTCCTGAGGAATGTAATTATTCTGACATGATTATGGAGTTAAGTACTGCTAACTCATCAGTGTTATTATAATGGTGATTATTTTAGCATTCTTAAAATTTTTGTACATGTGTAAGCTAAATAGTAAAACATTGCCTATTGTTTGTATATTGCTACATGACAATCTGAAATAAATATATATGAGTTGTTGGATAGAAAGGTGTTTGGAGACTAGATGGCAAAAAGTTAATATTACTGAATAGAGAGATGGGAATGGAGGACTGCTTCTACTTACTACATTTTGAATTTTAAAGGTATTTCAAAAGGAACATTTAAACAACAAAAAGGGGGTTTTAAAAATACATCCAATTTGTGCCTATCTTCATCCTTGACTATCAACATTTTGGGAGTATTGGGCTGTTGTATCTAATTTCGTATTCCCAGTGGCCATTATGAATCGTTTGTGAGTGGTCATGAAGAGCATGTGATTTAGAGACTCTAGTGCAGCAGAGTTTAACACAGTGAAACAGCATTGTGGGATTCCAGAAAAGAATATGGAGAAGATGAGATTTGAGGTAGGTGGAAAACAATTATATTTGGGTTTGCAAACACATGAATGATTAAAAAAAGTTATTGAAATTTTCTTTTATAGAGGGTAAATTTTCAGAATGCACTGCCATTTTGTGGTTACCGACTAGATCAAGTTGTTTGAGGACGAGTATTGGAATAGGTTGGAAGTTAATCTTAACTCATGGTAGTAATTAGAGAATGGATTGTTTCCTATTTTTTACGGTAGTTGAGTCAGAATTTCAAATAGGTCTTTATGGTTTCTTATAATTCAGAATTGGCATGGAAAACATTTCAAATATTTGTGTTATTTCTGTGTAGTAATATTAGCTGTTTTTTTCCATTCACTCCATTCACTGTTCCTGATCATTCTAAAGTGATCCTAATTTGTGTGTCCTGGCGTCTTGCTTGCATCTAATTGGCTATATGTATACTTGTTTCTCAGGCAAACACAATGAAAAGAAGAATTTACAGATAATCTGAGAACAACTGACATTCCTCATCCTATGGTGTTTAATTCAAAAGTCTTAACTGGGAACTACAGGTAAGAAAGTTCTGGATCATGAAGTAATGTTTTAGGACAAGGCTTTGGCTAGACTCAGGAAAATATCACTGGTGCAGACTTTGGGATATTCAACCATGCCTGAGAATTAGTGAGTAAATTAATTCTTTGAAAGATAATTTAGCCAAAGTAAAGATATGGAGTTTATAAAGAATGTAGGAGATTATATATTCTTTCAATTAATTTGACCTAATTAATGTTATAAAGGAAATTATCAGTTGTTCATTAATTGGAAATTTTGAATTAATGATTTTTTAGAAGTATATTTTTATAGTATGATAAAGGGAGAAGTTCAAGGAAACCGAAAAAAGCAACAACAACAACAACAACAAAATAAAAAACCAAGGGGAACTCCCTTGCACTGTTGGTAGGATTGCAAACTGGTGTAGCCTCTGTGGAAAACAGTATGGAGGTTTCTCAAAACCTTAAAAACATGATTCAATAATTGTAATCATGATATATTTACCCAAAGAATATAAAAATATTAATTCAAAGGGATATATGCACCCCAGTCCTTATAGAAGCATTATCTACAATAGCCAAATTATTGAAATAGCCCAATTATCCATCCAGTGATAAATGGATAAGGAACTCCACCATCAAAGAATGAGATCTTTCCATTTGCAACAAATGAGGCCAATGGAGCTAGAGAGTATAATGATAAGCGAAATAACTCAGAGAAAAATGACATATGATTTCACTCATATATGGGATTTAAGAAACAAAACAAAAGACAGGCAAACCAAGATATAAACTCTTAGTTACAGAGAAGAAACTTACAATTACCAGAGGCGAGGTGGTTGAGGGAGATGGGTGAAATAGGTGATGGGGTTTAAAGAGTATGCTTGTGATGGGAAACAGGTGATATATGTAAGTGTTCCATCACTAAATTGCATACCTGAAACTAATATTTCACTAACAGATTTTAAATAAATATTTGAAAGTATTGGTAAAGTAATAGCTGATATTGGAGAGTTGAATCAGCTACAAGAATGATTAATGAGGAATTTTTTCTAATCTTTAAAAGAAATTTGTAACAAAGTTCAAAATGAGCCTACACTTACCTGCTGCTTTAGCTATTTTAAAACAAGTATGTGTGTCTTATCTTCCAATGTTTCTTCTTTTTTTCCAGTCAGGAGATTATAGTTCCAAGAGAACACTGTTTTGCCATCTTTGTTTGTAATTGCAAGAGTTGGTACCACCAGACCTCTGTTGGCAATATTACTCATTTGAGTATTCTTCACCTTCCGTCTCTGGTTCCAGAATACCACTTGGCAAAATGTTACATTGTAAGGACAGATAAGTGTTTATTTGATTCAGGGAGGGAACTTGGTTAGACAGGAGTTAATATTTTGCTTCGTTTAAGATTAATTAACTTTCCGTGGCAGCTAGTGGGTAAGGATATCTGTTTAGGTTACATATTTCTGAGTAATAAATAATCCTGATACTCAGTGGCATAAAACATCCGGTGTGCCATTTCATGAATTCTATGGGTGAAGATTTCTGACAGTGCCAGAATATGGGATCAGCTGGGAAGAAACCATGTTTAATAATTATTCAAACACTTAGAGGCTGGAGTCATCTGGACACTTCTTCACATATATGTCTGGCACTTGTTTTAGGATGACTTGGAAAGCTGGGCTTAGCCACAGCTTTAAAAAATTAGAGCATCTTCACACAACCAGTTTACCAGAGAAAGCATCGTAAAAATGAGTGTTAGGAGAGAACCTTGTGAAAGTGGCATGTGGCTTTTATGATCCAATTTCAGAAGTCACGTAGTATCACTTCTGCCATACTTCGTTGGCTAACATTGTCGTATGATCAGGCCAAATTCTAGTAGAGATTCCATCTTGTGATGGGTGTGTGCCAAGGTGACTGCTCACCTAGAGTTACGTGTAGTACCAGATGAAAGAAGACATAGTAATTGAGAGCTATAGCTGTGTAATTTTAGCAGTTGATTTTTGGAATCCATTAACAATATTCCCCTCAAATCATATATCTGTTTCTATGAGCTTAGTAATTTTCAGAATTTCACTTTTCAAAACGTACTCTGAGTTTCTTGCAGATATTTTTCAACAAACATCTTACTCATTGCTTGGTATAGAATTAAATTTTACTGAATTGTCACTTTGGGTGTAAATTAGGCAAAAGATAAGAAATTGGAAAAAGAAAACAAAGTACATGATTTTTGGCATTAAATGAGATTGAGGAGGGCAAAAGAGAGAAGAGCGCAGGTACACTTAGCTGATGTTGAGTGTATAACCTTAGAAGTACTAAAATAATGAACTGTAAAAAGAGTGAGAGGAGACAGTTGTTAATGAAACCATTGATATTATAGCAAATAGTGAATTCCAGCTCCCAATGGACCAGGAGTTGTGTGATTGTCTTATTTCCTTTATTTCTCACTAGAAAGTTATTTCATGCGATGTGCGACCAAGAGTGAATGCTGACAAATTCCTTAAACATCCTTTTTCAGAGAGCCTTATTGCCTAACCGTTAATCCCATAATAACCTTAAAGATAAAGGCTTTTATCATAAAATGTTTTTTTTTTCCCCCTCAGGATAAGACATTGCTAACTAGACAACTAGTGACTTCTTGGGTGAAGTGCCTACTTAGGAATTTTGATAACCAGGTGGAATAATGGGTTAGGATCTAAATCTTCCTAAATTCCATTGTGGCCTCTGACTTTTGTACAATTACCAGTTTTCTCACTAAATGGGCTAAGTTTCTTTTGTTATTTTTATTGGGATTTTTTGACACTGTTGTCATGTTTCTTGTACAGAAATGCATATAGATTAAATAGGTTGTATATGCATGAGCAATCTAGAGATACAAGCATTCAAATACAAAAAAGAGACACGGACAGCAGGAGAATGTTGGGATCAGTCCATTTCCCAAGGTATCAGAAGGAATACCAAGATACCAATATCTGGCTTTTTAAAAATTGAGGTATAGTTGACCTACCGTGTTATATTAGCTTTAGGTATATAAATAGTGTATAGTGATAGTAAATTGATAATTCTATGCATTATGCAGTGCTCCCCACAATAAATGTAGTTACCATCTCCTGCCTTCTTATTAGAAAATTCCAAACGTTATTCTGATGCATCTGTTATTTCTTCATAATAAAATGGCTGTTGCATTTCATTGTATATAATGTTGTTAGATCCTACTGACAATTGCATAAAGTATACTTCTTAACTTTACCATTTCCTAATGTGTCCTCTCAGGTGATGACCAAATAGAAAACTGATGTTATTGCTTCTGCCATCATCTTCAAATCCAAAAGATGGTCTTCATAGTGTATGGAGACTCTACTTTCATGTGTTGGAGTACACACTCCTCCCAGATCAGAAAAACTGGACTGAGAAATCTCATGTTTGAAAGTTACCTAAAGATTATCATTGAGGGAATTGTAACCAGGCATGTTGACTGTTTTCATTATTGACATTGGACTAAATCTCGGGAGCTTGAATGATGGAGATGCTATTACACAGAGAAGCTCAGGATGGTGTGATTGCAAGGCTTCATTTCAGTGTTCCCATAAGTATTAAGTGCACAGATTTATAATTTTCACTTTTAAGAGAGTACATTTAAAATTGATGCAGAAAAAAATTTTCTTTTTCCAGATTTGAAAGGACACAAAGTTGTAAAGGGTGGTATTTTTGCTTCTTTAATACTTTCTCCCCCCTCCTAATTCTATACCCCAACATACTACTGTTAATGGAGTTTTATGTATATCCCTTTTGGGTGTATTGATAAACAAATTGATAAGGGGATAGTAGTCGTTTGGGCCCATACATTAGCTACAAATTTTCTATTCAGTGAGCATGTTTATATATAATTATTTTTCATTTCTCCAGCTAAGTTGTTGAAATAGTCCTACTACTTTCGCTTCATTAACTATATCCCAAATTTATATTTTGAGTCAAAAGTTGAGACTTCCCCCAAATCGTATAGATTATCCTCATCAATTTTGTCTCCCAGTGTTTATGAGACTTTTTTTTTCTAAAACAGTACAAACATTGGATGTCAATGTTTTAATCTTTGATAGTGTGATACTTTTCTTCAGTTATTGTTCATTTCAGAACCTTCAAATGTCCTTAAACTGTACTAATCTTTTGTCACTTTATTTTATTCTGTGGTTTTTTTTTCCATTTCCCTTGGAATATTAGTGTCTTTGTTACTGGTTTTTAAGAGATCTTTTATGACTAACCATTTGATCATGCATCGCAAATGAAATACCATGTGTTTTCACCATTTTACTGTGATACTTTACTTTTCGGTGTACAGATGTTGTATATCTATTGAAATATAATAATGTTGTGCTTCATGCCTTTTGAGTTTTGTGTTTCTATTTAAAACATGATTGCATTACTATCATACTTTTTTTTTGTATTTTGTTCTTTTTTTGTTAATTATTTTGTCATTTTATTTTTTCCCATCAATCGTTACTGTGGTTTTAAAGCATTACTTACCGCAGTTATTTATCTTAAGCAATTACCGATTATTTTAATTTCTACCATAGTAATTTAGAAATTCCCACAAAATCAGCTGCATTTCTATTTGTTTGCCTTATCTTCTATTGATACTTTAAAATTCCTGATGATTTTTAATCTATTCCATTGAGTTCTATCTCATTTCTCTTCTTTTTTTCAGAATATTCCCTGTCTATAGTCACATATTTTTCTCTCAATTGATGCTTAAAATTATTTTGCAAGTTGGAAAAAAATGCAGTTTTAATTTCATTTGCACCAAATTTAATAGATTAATTAGGAGAGAATAGATCTCTTTAAAATTGAGTCTTCCTCTCCAACTGCAAGGTATGTCTTTCTATTTTTAATCAACTTGTTATGTTGGGAAACTACTAGATTATATTTTTTAAATTCATTCCCAGTCATTTCATACTTTTGTTAATGTAGTGATGGGGATTGTGAACCTACTTTATTTTTTCTTATTAATATATAAGCCTTTTAAATTAACTTTTCTAATGGTATTTCACTGAAATACCAGAATTCTGTTTTTCTTTCTCAGTTCATGGTTCTTACAGAATATATGGAAGCAGAACGAGTCCTTGGTTATTTGACAGTGAATATTAATCCTATTAATTTAAGGTTTGTTTACTTAGGGATAATTTTAGAAAATTTTTATTGAGCATTTTTCACAACACTTCTTGATAGGTTTAATAATGTTTTGTTGTTGTATATTATAGGTGATCATGCTTGCAATTATAATTCTTGATTAGGGTAAAAATTAACTTTTGCTAAAAATAAACATTTTTGCATCTACTCTAATGAACTACATTTTGTGTATATATGCGCATGCATGTATGTATATATATTCACATATATTTCCCTACTATAATTGTTACAATTTTATTTGCAGTTTCTGAAAATATAATCCTAAATAAATAGCTTATTTTGTTCTGTTTTTGTCAGGGTTTTGTATTTGGTTTACCTGCTCTAGCAAAATGCTTGGAGTATTATTTATATAGGCTGGAAACAAGAAGTGTCAGCATCAATTGTTTAATTTTTATTTTGAAACAATTTTTGGCTTACAAAAATATATATTGCTCTCTACCCTCCTTACATTAACATCTTTCATATACATGATACAGTTCTCTAAGCAAGGAAATTGCTACACTACTATTAACTGATGCTTTTATAATCCATGATTGAAAGTAAAATCCTACATTCCATGTAGTTGTTATAGTCTCTTTAATGTTCTCCTGCTTGGGACAGTGGCCCACTTTTCTTTGATTTTCATAATTTTGATCCTTTTGAAGCACTGACAAAATATTCAACTATTAATTAATCAGTATGGGCTTGTGTGATTTTCATCATTGGAATTGAGGTTATGCATGTTTGACAAGATTGCTACAGAAGTGGTACTCCCTTCTCCGTTCATCACTAGGAATCACATACTGTTGATGTCTTATGACTACTGCTATTACTTTTATTACATAGTGTTACATAAGAAGTATCTGTAGGGGAAGGTACTGCAAATACTCTAACACTCTTATCTGCTAATTTTAGAATGTATTGATGTTTGTTGCCTGCAAAAATTAATACACTATGGCATTTGCCAAATTGTGATTTTTAAAGTTTTTCAGTACTACATTTTATTAATTATAATTTTGTACTATAAGACTTATTCCTTGCCCCTCCTTTAATATTCAGTTATTCATTTCAGTATGGACTTGTGGATATTTTATTTTTCCTATGGATCAGATTCATACTTTTCTTTAATCAAATTGTCCATCATTTGTCCATTCAGTTCTCTCTTAGGGTGGCTTCTGTATCTTTTTAACATGTCCATAATTCCTTTCCTGAGTACTTAACTTTCTGACCACCTAATAGTACCTGGGTTTATTTCGTTCTTATCTTGTGGAACCATCAGTTTCTCTAAGGATACTTGGTTCCTTAGGGAATGGTACTTAGGAAGTAAGCTATGTATCAGAACTTCATTTACTTTTATGGTTCAATAATATGCCAAAGTGTATATATGTAACATTTTATTTGTTGTTGAACACTTGGATGTTTCCACTTTTTGACTTTGAATAACAAGGCTTGTGTCTTCCACTTTGTTAGTAACACTGTTATGAATATTGACATGAAAATGTCTTGAGTCCCTGTTTTCATTTTCTTTGGGTATATATCTCAGAATAAAATAGCTAGGAGTCATATGGTATTTTCATGTTTAACTCTTTTAGGAGTGGTCTGTTAGTTGTTATTATGAAAAGTTTCATATTCATAGATAATGAAATCATAATGAATTTTCACGTGCTGAGCAACTAGAAAAATTACAAATATTTTGCCATATATTAAAAATGGCAAACCTATGATTTCAATCTTGAATTTTTATATGATTGATATAAATAATCATAATTTTAAATAACCACAATGTCATTTCTATTATTAAGGAGAATCCATTATTGCCTTTTAAAATAAATCCTCATGTAAATTTGTCAGTTGGTCCAAAGATATAACAATTGGAACAAATCTGGATCCAAGCAGGCATCGTACATTTTTATCTAGGCCATTTTTATCTTATTTTTTGTTATTTTATTAATTTATTCTTAATACTAAATATTTTAACTCCTTTAATATAGGACATTTCCCCCTGCTTTTTTGTTTCATATGTGTTATATATTTTAAAATATTTATTGTTTTGTAATTTCATTTTGGGAGAACTTTATTTTTCTGTTACATTCATATTTTACCTACTGTTTCTAGCATGTTAAAGGTATTTTGGTGACCTAATGTGATCCAGGTTATTTCTACTTTGAGATTTTCTCTGTCTCTTTTGTATATTCTCTGTCATATATGTACTTAACTATATAACTATCTAGAAACATTTATAAAATATATAAATACCTTTATAAACTATAGATAAATACTGTGTAGACCATAACAAAAGTATAGCTCATATTCCTGAATGTATTAGAGGTGCTTGGAAAGAGACATTGTCTCCAATGTACAGAGCACTAGATAAGTGGTTGTGACAGGTTCACTACTATTACAGATCTGTATTTCTATCTCTTTTAGGGGCCACTAATATGACTTGCTACTGATATCCTGATCTCAGTTTTCTTTTCGTTTCATTTTATATATTGAATATTTGACCATTCTATCAATTTTGCAAGAGCATTTCATATACTATGTCCCAAATAGAATATGAATATAAACTTAAATTTTCCCATGCCCCATCCTAGAAAAAAATAACCAAGGCCTAGTTTTCTTTTATAATTTATTCTCAGTGTACTTTGTTGAATCTCAAGATTTGTGGACCCCAGTACTTTAAAAAGACGATCATCATGCTACCTACTGAAAAATATAAATAGTAGCAGTGCCTGGGTGGCTCAGTCTGTTGAGAGGGCGTCCGACTTTGGCTCAGGTCATGATTTCTTGGTTCGTGAGTTAGACCCACATCCGGCTCTCTGCTGTTAGCCTGGAGCCTGTTTTGGATCCTCTGTCTCCTTCTGTCTCTCTGCACTTCCTTGCTGTCTCTCTCAAAAATAAATAAACATTAAAAAATTTAAAAAATATATTAACTGTAATAAATCCTTTATGGTGTATCATAGTTGGATATCTAAAGTACTCTGGATTATTTATAGATTAAAAATCATATTCAAACTTGTTTTTAAAATAGCTATGTTCAAATCAGCACTTGAATAATCATGCATTTCATTCCATTCTACTTGGTTTGTTAACCTTTAGTTTTCTTTGAATCTGTAACCACTCATTTTAGAAATTTTAATGTTTATTTTTGAGAGAGAGAGAGCGTGCGATCAGGAGGGGCAGGGAGAGAGGGAGACAATCCAAAGAAAATCCAGGCTCCGAGCTGTCAACACAGAACCTGATGTGAGACTCGAACACACGAACCATGAGATCATGACTTGAGCTGAAGTCAGACGCTTAACTGACTGAGCTGTGACAGGTGCCCCAGCTCTTTTTTCTTCTTAATGTTAATTTATGTATTTTGAGAGAAAGGGTGTGTGTGCATTTGCCTGCATGAGTGGGGAAGGAGCAGAGAGGGGGCATGAGAATCCCAAGCAGGCTCTGCACAGTCAGTGCAGAACCCTGTGTGGGGCTTGAACTCACAAACCGTGGGTTCATAACTTGAACTGAAACCAAGAGCTAGACGCATAACTGACTGAGCCATATAGGTGCCCCACATCTCTTTCTTTTTTTTAACTTCCATAATTTCTATTTACATTTGGAAGAAATCAGACTATTTGCCTTTTAAAATTATCACATTTATAATTCTACAAGTAGTATATGGCATCCTTGTGGTAGGGTTTAATATTTTCCCCAAAATCCTTTGTTAGATTTAAAAGTCATATCAGTTCAGTTTTATTAATTTTTAATCACTTATTATAGGAATCTTTTTAATCGTAATACAGTATAATTCATTTATTATAAGAATGCTGAATTTTTAAAATTTTAATTACATTATAGTTAACATAGATTGGTTACATTAGTTTCAAGTGGACAGTGTTGGGATTCAACAATTCCAAACATCACAGCTCATCACAAGTGTACTCAGTTTCCATCACCCATTTCTTTTATGGTACCCATTAGTTCATTCTCTACAGATAAGAGTCTTGGATTGTCCCTCCCTCTTTTTCTCTTTGGTTACTTGTTCCATTTATGAGTGAAATAATATGGTATTTTTCTTTCTCTCACTTACTTTGCTTAGCATAATACTGTATAGTTCCAACCACATTGTTGCAAATGGCAAGATTTCATTCTTTTTCATGGCTAATTCATTATATGTATATATACATATATATATATATCTATGTAATGTGTATCCACATATGTAATGTGTATATGCATATGTATATATACATATCCATACACACATATGCATACACACCATATCTTTATCCATTCATCAGTAAATGGATAACTGACATACTTCCATATCTTGGCCATTGTAAATAATGCTGAAATAAACATAGGGGTGCATGTATCCCTTTGATTTAGTGTTTTTGTATTGTTGGCTAAATACCCAGTAGTGTGATTTTGAGAATGTAAGCCAGTTATTTTAACTTTTTGATGAACCGCCACACGTTTCCAAAGTGGATGTACCAGTTTGTGTTCCTACCAACAGTACTTTTTCTCCACAGTCTCTCCAATACCTGCTGTTTCTTGTATTGTTGATTTTAGCCATTCTGACAGGTGTGAGCTTATATTTAACTGTAGTTTTTTTTTATATTTATTTTTGAGAGAGAGATAAAATGTGAGTGGAAGAGAGCAGAGAGAGTGGGAAAGAGAATTCCAAGCAGGTTTCTCTGACAGCATGGAGCCCAAATCGATGGGCTAGAATCCACAAACTGGGAGATCATGACTGGAGCTGAAATCAAGAGCCAGGTTCTTAAACAACTGAGTCACCCAGGTTCCCCTCTCATTGTAGTTTTGATTTACATTTTCCTGATGATGAGTGAAAAGCATCTTTTCATGAGTTTGTTGGTCATGTGTCTTTTTTTCCTTTTTTAATATTTATTCATCTTAGGGGTAAGAAGCAAGCGAGGAAGGGACAGGGTAAAGGCGGCAGGAACTATGAGGTGTCTTTGCTGACTGCAGAGAGCCTGATGCAGTGCTTGAACTCATGACTTGAGCCAAAGTTGGACATTAACCAACTGAGACACCTAGGCACCCCACTGTGTGTCTATTTTGAGAAATGTATGTTCATGTATTTTGTCATTATTTAAATGGATTATTTGTTTTTGGGTGTGGAGTTGTATAACTTCTTTAAACTTTAGATACTAACCCTTTATTGGATATGTCATTTGCAGATATCTTCTCCATTCAGTAAGTTGCCTTTTAGTTGAGTTAATTGTTTCTTTCTCTGTGCAGAAGCTTTAAAATACATCCCAATAGTTTATTTTTGTTTTTGCTTCTTTTTTCTCTTGCCTCAGGAGACATGTCTAGAAAAAAAAAAGTTGCTTCAGCCAATGTCCAACAAGTGACTGCCTACCGTTCTCTTCTAGGATTTTTATGGTTTGAGATTTCACATTAGATATTTAATTCATTTTTAGTTTAGTTTTTTGTGTAGTGTAAGTAAGTGGTCCAGTTTCTTTTTTTTGCATGTTGCTGTCCCATTTCCCAACACCATTTGTTGAGCAACTTGTCTTTTTTCCTATTGGATATTTTTTCCTTCTTTGTTGATTAACTGACCATATAGTTGCGGGTTTGTTTTCTATTTTGTTCTCCTCTGTGTGTCTATTTTTGAGACAGTAGCATACTGTTTTGATTACTACAGCTTTGTAATACACCTTGAAGGCCAGAATTGTGATGCCTCCAAGTTTGCTTTACTTTTTCCGAATTGCTTTGGCTTATTCTGGATCTTTGATATTTTCATACAGAATTTTAGGATTATTCTAGTTCTGTGAAAAATTTTGATGGTATTTTGATAGGGATTGCATTCTATGTGTATATTGCTTTGGGTAGTATACACATTTTATCAATATTTGTTCTTCCAATCCATTACCATAGAATACTTTTTCCATTTCTTTGTGTCATCTTCCGTTTCTTCCATCAGCATTTTATTGTTTTCAGGTAGGATTTTTACCTCTTTGGATAGGTTTATTCCTAGGTATCTTATTGTTTTTGGTGACATTGTAAATGGGATTGATTCCTTAATTTCTCTTTCTGCTGTTTCTTTATTGGCACACAGAAAACAGATTTATGTACATTGATTTTATATTATTTTTGCTTCTCTTCCCTTATGTTAATCTGTTTTGTGTCTTATATTCCTCATATGAGTGAAGTCATACAACATTTGTGTTTCTCTGACTAATTTCATTTAGCATAATACCCTCTAGTTCCATCCACATAGTTGCAAATGGCAAGATTTCGTTCTTTTTGGTTGTCGAGTACTACTTCATTGTATATATATATGCATACTGTGTATGTATATATATATATACACCACATCTTTATCCGTTCATCCATAGATGGACATTTGGTCTCTTTCCATACTTTGGCTTCTGTCAAAGCGCTGCTATAAACATTGGGGTGCGTGTGCCCTTTTGAGACAGCACACCTGTATCTCTTGGATAAATACCTAGTAGAGCATTTGCTTGGTCGTAGGGTAGTTCTATTTTTAATTTTTTGAGGAACCTTCATGCTGTTTTCCAGAGTGGCTGCACCAGTTTGCATTCCTACCAGCAGTACGAAAGAGATCCTCTTTCTCCACATCCATGTCAACATCTATTATTCCCTGAGTTGTTAATGTTAGCCTTTCTAACACTGTATCTCACTGTAGTTTTGATTTGTATTTGCCTGATGATGAGTGACATTGAGCATTTTTTAAAGTGTCGGTTGGCCATCTGGAAGTCTTCTTTGGAGAAGTGTCTATTCATGTCTTCTTCCCATTTCTTCACTCTGTTTTTTTGGGTGTGGAATTTGACAAGTTCTTTATATAGTGTGGATACTAACCCTCTGTCTGATGTCATTTGAAAATATCTTTTCCCATTCCATTGATTGACTTTTAGTTTTGCTGATTGTTTCCTTCGGTATGCAGAAGATTTTTATTTTAATGAGGTCTCAGTAGTTTAGTCTTTTGCTTCCCTTGCCTCCGGAAACGTGTTGAGTAAGAAGTTGCTGAGGCCAGGGTTGAAGAAGTATTTGTCTGTTTTCTCCTCTAGGATTTTGATGTATTCCTATCTTACATTTAGGTCTTTCATCCATTTTTGAGTTTATTTTTGTTTTATTTTGTATGGTGTATGAAATTGGTCCAGATTCATTTTTCTGCATGTTGCTGTCCAGTTTTCCCAGCATCATTTTCTGAAGAGACTGTCTTTATTCCATTGGATATTCTTTCCTGCTTTGTCAAAGATTAGTTGGCCATACTTTTGTGGGTTAATTTCTGGGTTCTCTGTTCTGTTCCATTGATCTGAGTGTCGGTTTTTGTGCCAGTACCATGCACTATTGAGTATTACAGCTTTCTAATACATCATGAAGTCCGTGATTGTGACGCCTCCAGCTTTGGTTTTCTTTTTCAGGATTACTTTGGCTATTCATGGTCTTTTCTGGTTCCATACAAATTTTAGTATTGTTCGTTCTAGCTCTGTTAAGAATGCTGGTGGTATTTCAATATAAATTGCTAATGTTTTATTTTTTAAAGTAATCTTTATGCCCAACATGGTCTAAATCTCTACTACTCTGAGACCAAGAGTTACATGCTACCAACTGAGCCAGAGGCCCCTGGGTCTTATTTTTACAACTACTCTGATATCCTTTGTCTCTTGATTGAAGCTTTTAGTCCATTTATATTTAAATAAATAGTGACACATAGATCTTATTTGTCATTTTATTACTTGTTTTGTGTTTTTTTTTAGGTTTTTATTTAAATTCCAGTTAGGTAATGTACAATGTAATATGAGATTCAGGTGTACAGTTTAGTAATTCAGCATCTCCATGCAATACCTGGTGCTCATCACAAGTGCTGTCCTTAATCCTTATCACCTATTGAACCAATCTCTCCACCCACCTCTCTTCTAACCATCAGTTTGTTGTCTATACTTAAGAGTCTGTTTGTTTGACTCTCTATCTCTCTTTTTTCCATATGCTTATTTGTTTTATTTTTTATATTCCACACTGTGAGTGAAATCATATGGTATTTGTCTTTCTTTGACTTATTTTGCTTAGCATAATACATTCTAGGTCTATCCAAGTGGTTGCAAATGGCAAGATTTCATTCTTTTTTTAAGGCTGAATAATATTTCATTGTGTATGCATACCAGATGGCCTTTATCCATTCATTATTTAATGGGCACTTGGGCTGTTTCCATAGTTTGGCTATTGTTGATAATGCCACTATAAACATTTTCGTGTATGTATCCCTTCAAATTGTATTTTTATTTTCATGGGAAAATACCCAGTAGTGCTCTTGCTGAATTATAGTGAAGTTCTATTTTTAACTTTTTGAGGGTGTCTATTAATGTCTTCTGCCCATTTTTCTTACTGGATTATTCATTTTTTGGGTGTTGAGTTTTATGAGTTCAGTATAAATTTTAGATACTAACCATTTTGTCAGACGTGTTATTTGCAAATATCTTCTCCCATTCTGTAGGTTGCCTTTTAGTTTTGTTATATCCTTCACTGTGCAGAAGATTTTATTTTGACTTAGTCTCAATAATTTATATTTGCTTTTGTTTCCCTTTCCTCAGGAGACATATATAATAAGTTACTGAGGCTTACGGCAAAGAGGTTACTGCTTGTTCTTAAGATTTTAATAGTTTCTGTAGGTTTATTATGATGTTTTACTTTCATCATTTTTTTGGGTTGAAGATACTCCTGGGTTTGTTACTTTTTATATTTTTCATATCTGTTTTTTATATATAAAAATATATAATTTTTTATATTTTTCATTTACTGTTTTTTTTTATATTTACACTATCTTCTGTATATAGCAGTTTACATTAAGCTCATGGTTGCTTAATGTTCAACTAATTGTTTACTACTTGTATCCCCTCCAGGTTTCATATATTTGATATCCTCTTTTACATCCTATTGTTTTATGAATCCCATGACTAATTTTTACAGAAATAATTAGTTTTACTGATTTTGTGTTTTTTACTTAGTACTTTCACATATGGTCTTTCCTTTTCACTCAGTGGAAGATCTTTGTTATTTTGTGTTTTTCTATGGTCTGTTGGGAAGACAATAAGTTTTATCAAGAGGCATCCAGAAAGGAGTGTTTAATTTATTTCATTTAGTTATGAACGATAGCACCTTTTTATGTTTGTTTCAGTAGAAGTCACAGAATATTCTACAATGTTCAGTGCCATCCCCTGCCATCTTTAGTCTGTTTACATTTCGTCTTACATTTCCAACTAGTTTCTTTGCCTTTATGAGTAGAAAATAGAGTAAATATTTTTGATTAGGGAAAAGTACAGAAGATTTTGTTTCTCTATAATTTTCCATGAAGAAATGACTATTTCTAATGTGGATAAGTGAGGAACAGTGGATAACAAAGAATCTGGAAGTTTATTTATACTCTCAATTGGTTTCCTTTTAAATATTGTTTTTTTTGTTCCAGTTAACTTACAGTGTTATGTTAATTTCAGGTGTTCAATATAATGATTCCACAATTCTATACTTTACTTATTGCTCATCACAATAAGTGTATTCTTAATCACCTTCATTTATTTCACCCATTCCCCTATCCACCTCCCCTCTGGTAACTATCTGTTCTCTATATTTTAGAGTCCATTTTTGTTTTCCTGTTTATCTTTTCCTTTGTTTTGTTTCTTAAATTACACGTATGAATGAAGTAATACGGCATTTGGTTAGCTTTTTAAAGTATTAATGTCATTTCTTTGCTTATTATTTCCTTCTCTCTTCTCCACCTTCTTGTGCCAGTTATATCACTTGTTTGGTAAACATCAAAGCCATATTTTTGATATTAAGGTGATAACATAATTCAGAAGTATTATTAATGAAATTCACTAAAGCCCAGTACTTCAAATAAAAGGCCTTTTTCCAGGCTAAGAATGGCATTATATATATGAGAATGTATATAAAGCCAGGATATCTGGTTCCTCTAGTATGATTCAGGTATTTATATGTGCAGTAAATATGTCAAGGAAAAATCTTGTTCTCAATATATCTGTTCTTTTATATCTATCACTGCAAAAGGCAAGATGTACCTAATATTTTTTAAAGTTGAGTTTTTAAAATTGGCAATGGTAATTGACAGTTTATCTTAAGATTCAACATCGTAAATGAAGAAGTAATTTATGAGTCAATTTAAGATACAATTTCAATTATTTAAAAAACCATTTTTTGAATTAGACATTTTGGTTATAAATTTGAGGGATAAATATGTCAGGAAAACTTTGTATAGAATAAGAATGGAAGATGAAATGGCTAGCGATGCAATTAGAAACCTGTTATTGGCAGGTGCTTGAATGCACAGTAATACAACAGTATAGAAAATCCAGAGGTTGAGGTTGACAATAGCATAGGGTTATCTTAAATCATTGCAGGTAATTGTTAGTGAAATACAGAAACATAAAATGTGACCTATTTCTACTGGTATAGAACCAGAGGAACTTTAAGTGATTCAGAGTTTTTAATTAAAACTAAAGAAATAACAAAATCCTGAGCTCTCTCCCTTCATTTTCTTTCAGAATGGTTTGAGGTAGCTCTTAAAGAATTTGGTCAATATTGCAAACTCCTAATACAGATACCTGAGATTCTATGTGAAGATTTTTATTGATTGATTGATTGATTTAGTTTTTAATTTAAATTCCAGTTAATATACAATATAGTATTAGTTTCCGGTGTACAAGTTAGTGATTGAACACTTATATAACGTCTAGTGCTCATCATAACTGTGAAGATTTTAAAAATAGAGAAGTCATCTAAGGTTAATCCAGTGGTCAGGCCACTTTGATGTCTGTTATTGAAAAATAAGTTGATTTAATCAAATGATTGAGCACCTCCTTAGTGCTCTCAGCTATAGTGAGTTATGCCTACCCAGCTGGTTGATCAATGAGTTGAATTGACAAAGCTAAGATTGCTTCATGGTCTGATTAGATAAATGTGAGAATGGATTAATCAAGTAATAGATGCATGAATGGATATACTGATACCTTTATGTTAGGAAGATGGATGGAATAAAGAATAGATGATACTGGGGCACCTGAGTGGCTCAGCCAGTTAAGCATCTGATTCCTGATTTTGTCTCATTTCTTGATCTCATGAACTGTGAGATGAAGCCCTGTGTCAGTCTACATTCTTGAGGATAGAGCCTGCCTGGGATTCCCTCACTCCCTTTCTCTCTCTGCTCCACCCCCTTCTTGCACTCTCTTTCTCTCTTGATACTTAAATGGATAATTGTATGCATGGATTGATGGATGAAAAAGTTGATGGATGGATTCAGAAATGCCTTCTGGATGGAATTAAGAAACAAGGATAGGGGCGCCTGGGAGGCTCAGTTGTTTAAGCGTCCAACTTCGGCGCAGGTCATGATCTCACAGTTTGTGAGTTTGAGCCCCATGTTGGGTTATGTGCTGACAGCTCAGAGCCTGGAGCCTTCTTCAGATTCTGTGTCTCCCCCTCTCCCTGTGCCTCTCATGCTCATGCTCTGTCTCTCTCTGTCTCTCAAAAATAAATAAAAACATTTAAAATTTTAAAAAGAAAAATAAACAAGGATACAGGGCCACCTGGGTGGCTCAGTCAATTAAACACCAAACTCTTAGTTCCTGTGCAGCTCATGATCTCACAGTGCATGAGTTTTAGCCCGGCAGCAATCTGTCTCTCTCTCTTTCTGCCCACTCCCTGCTCACTCATTCTGTCTCTCTCTCAAAATACATAAATGTGAAAATTAAAGAGAAAGAAACAAGGATATATATAATTTAATACTCAGTGATGGAATACAGGTATAAATGTGTCAGCGTATATACAGGTTTTTTTGTTTGTTTCAAGTTTTTATTAAAATCTAGTTAATTAACATACAGGGTAATATTAGTCTCAGGAATAGAATTTAGTGATTTATCACTTAAATATAACACCCATTGCTTATCACTCATTTAGCCCATCCCTCCCCCACCTCCCTCTATCTACCCTCAGTTTGTTCTCAGTAGTTAAGAATCTTATGATTTGCTTCCTTATCTTTATTTTTTCCCCCTTCCCATATGTTAATCTGCTTGGTTTCTTAAATTACATATGAATGAAATCATATGGTATTTGTTTTTCTCTGACTTTTTGCTTGGTATAATACACTCTAGCTCCATCTATAACATTGTAAATGGCAAGATTTCATTCTTTTTGATGGCCAAGTAATATTCTATTACATATATATGTTTATATTTATACAAATCTTTATCTGTTTATCATTTATGTATAGATTAATGCAAGAGTGGAAGGGAATGTGGATAAGAAACTGATGTGTGGATATATATTGATAATTCAAAATGAACATGTTAATAGGTGGACATAAGAATGACTGATTTTTGATGGATATGGGCCTAAAAGAATATATAGGTGGATTTAGGAAAGGTTAATTCCTAAATCTGAGTTACTTTCAATTACAAAGATAAATTTCTCACAGTTACAGGAATTTGTTAGGGGTCCTGGGTTCATGGCAATTATTGATAGGCCAAATGTCACAAACACAGTGATAATTTCATGTCTTCCATCACAGCATAAAATTTTAGGTTTTATTGTCACTTGGGGCAATAACATGGAAAATTACAAGAAACTCATGAAATAATTTCTTTAGAAGTTTGTCTTAGATAAAAGAAATCAATCATACTCATCTTAGAAGGTAAACTTAGAAGGTTTACAAAATGTATTTCCTCTATCTTTTCAAAAGGAGGGTAGAAAGAACATATTAAGTAATAGTAATATCTACCAAACAACACCTCTCTGGCTTCACATTGGGTTTACTTTCTACTCACATTAAACTTTACACCCTTCTCAGTAGTAAAAATAATGACTCACCTGGCTAAAAGTCCAATATCTCTCAGTTGTGTCTTGGAATCTGGTTATTTGTACTGATCTATGTGTCAGTTTACCTATTCTTGATCCAGAGACATAGGAACTTTAAAAACAGTTATTTGTACCTAACTTCTCAGTGTTCAATTATGGGAACAAGGGTTCAAGGATAAGGTAACCATAATAAAAGCTGCAAAATATAAAAAGTAGAATGTGAGATACATATGCATTGGAAGATATATATGAGTGAGATTATATATTATGATATTGTGGGAGTGGAGAACTTTTTATTAAGGACTTGGGAGACGCTCCCTTGTCCTTTGTTCTTCCTGACCCTATATCAGCCTTCTGACATATTTTCCCATTACTATTACCCTGCATAATTATTTTTAAGAGGCTGTATGAATTATATCCTCTAAGGGAGATGAAGAGCTTTTCTATTCAGAGAGAGTTGGGGCCTAAATGACGTTTTAGTCTTAAACAATCACAGATTTTTTTAGTTTCTTGGGTACTAAAACTCATTCAAATTAAGTCATGGGGAGAAGACTTAAGTAGCTTTTATGTGATTCTTCTTAATCTCTTACTTGAGTGATCATAGATAAAGTTTTGAATCAAAGATGCCACAAAGGAGAATGGCTTGGAACAATGAGCTGTCAAAGCTCAAAAGCTACTTTGAGGATCCTTTGGATTAGACTCACAAAGGTCTTTTCATATGTACGAGGTAAATGTTTGTTTTGTTAAGCCAGTGAGATTTTGAAGTTGCTGTAATTTCAAGCTGACTAATATAAATGGTTAAGTTACAAGCAGGAATTCAAAGATTGGTGAATGAATGCATAGAAAGGAGGGATGGATTGGTGGTTTAAAACTTGTTTATTGGGGTGGATAGATAGAATGAAGTACGTGAGATTGGTGAATGAAAGTTTCTGCATAGTGTGCACTTACGTGGATTTAAAAATTAGTGGATGAAGGAATGCAAGATGACATATTTTTGGGTTTTTTAGAGATAGAGCATGTGTGGGGGAGAAGGGCAGAGAGAATGTTTTCCAGGGCTGCCTGCACTGCAGGCTCACTGCACTGAGCCTAATGCAGGGCTCAATCCTACCACCCTGGAATCATGACCTGAGCCAAAATCTAGAGACTGAGCCACCCAGGTGCTCCAAGAAGGGGTATTTTAAAAGAAGGCTGGAAAAGCAGATGTAAGGAACTCTTTCTTTATGTAACTGAGGGCAGAACAGTGTATGAATTCATTCAACATTGGGTGACTGAAAGAATGGATGAAAACTAGAATATTAAAGTAGATGGCTAGATGTAAGAATCAAGAATTAATGTTTTCAAGAAAATATTAGAGACCTATATGAATTGGTGGACTTGATGTTCAGTGAAGGTTTATATAATTAGATACTTATAGGTTAGAATTTGGATTTCAGAGTGGAATGTTGGATGCATGCATCATGTATGTATGTATGGATGCTTAGATTAATAGGTACAAAAATGGCTCATTAGAGTAATGGATGATTATAGGGATCAATGCATAGATAAAGGGATTGCGTTAGTGTGCTAGGATTGTTGATAGTTTCAGAGTGGCTTTATAGATGCATTTATGGATAGATGGTTTGATTCAAGAAGCGATGGTACAGGAATTTTATCATTGGAAGAATAGACTAATATAATAATCACACATGTAAAGTTGAATGAAAAAAATGGAGGGAATATTGAGGGAATAGGCTGATTTATTATTTAAAAATTAGAAAAAAATTAGTGATTGCTTTCTCATATTGTTGTGACACTATATTTATTTATTTTATTTTTTTAATGTTTGTTTATTTTTGAGAGAGAGAGACAGAGTGCAGGCTGAGGAGAGGGAGAGAGGGAGAGAGAGGGAGACACAGAAGCCGAAGCAGGTTCAGTCTCCGAGCTGTCAGCACAAAGCCTGATGCGGGGCTCAAACTCATGAACCTTGAGATCATGACCTGAGTGGAAGTCAGAGTCTTAACCGACTGAGCCACCCAGGTGCCCCTAAATTTTTAAAAAGAGCAGAACAAAAAAGAAACCAAAAAGCAACCGTAGTGAGTTTATGAGAGTAGTTTTCTATGATACTGACTTTTGTATATTATTTAATAACTTGAAGTCTTTTATGAGGTTGATCAAGGAGTCAACTTTGCCTTTGTGTTTTATATTGGTCATGGTATATATGACAATTTTCCCATATTCTCCACAGTTCTAACTGAGGTGTTACCAGCTTAAGAAGTGAGACATTTTAGATGCTTCACTACCTGGCATTTCTAGATCAATCCAAATTCTTGTACTTGTTTATCATTTCTGTGGACTTCATTCTTCAACAGTGCTGGTAAGAATCAGTAACACTTGTATACTGTTTGTTTATTTTTTGATCAGTTTGATGTGGAATTAATTTTTAATATTTTAAGATCCCAAACCATATATGAATTCCATAAAGCATAGGATTATCAAATTGTGGAATGATTGCCAATTGAATGGAATATAAGAGATTTTTGTAAAACTATTAAATTTTGAGGCAGTGTTGATATATAGAGTGTGTAGATTTTGATTTACTATTCTTACCTACTCTTGCCATAAAATATGATTTTGTCCAGTGACTATAATCTCTGTCAATATACTCAATAAACTTTAAATTAATTTAAATATTGTTTTGAAATAAATACATTAGTAATGGATGGATAAAGGGAGTCAAGGAAGTCAGGCAGGTGGGGGTAAAAAGTGAGAGGATGGAAAGGCATCAGAAAGAAAATCCATTAGAAAGTATAATTTGCTGCAAACAATATGGGTCTTAATGATAGCAGGAAGTTGAATTTTATTTCCAGATGCATTATTTAGCGTATTGCTAATATTATCAGTGAATAGATAAGATGGATAGACAAGAGTTGAGGAATATTCCACTATTAGTCTAAATAAGTAGCTTCTTAACACCCTTTCATTTGATGAGTGAATGAAGATTTTTTTTCAGATATTTTCAAGCATTTTTTTTTCTTTCTTTCACAAGCATATTTCATAAGCAAGGACCAAAGAGACTTTGACCACAGGTAAGAGTATGAAGGCCTATACCCTGATTTTAAGTGATTTTTTGGGGCGTATTGATGGAATAGACTCTTATTTGAGTTATTAGACACCACTTTTTTTTTTTTTAATTTTTAATTAAACGTTTTATGTTGGCATAACTGATTATTTTGAGGTAATAGTTTAACCTAGGGTTTGTTATCTATTGTTAGTAAGCAACACTTAATGAAATTGAAATAGAAGTGTTCTTCTATTAGGGCCATCTTTTATTAGGATCATTATACTGATCAGGAAAGCAGGGAGAATAGATATGCGGGTACTATGATAATGGGTTTTGTTTTTTGGAAAGATTTCTATGAAACACTATTAAATTTACATTTTTAGTATTTCTTTGTACCTTTATCTTTTATTTTTTAACCCTGAGCTGATAATACCAATTTGCACTAAGAAGTTACATGAGAAATGTTCAAAGAATGAATATATGGTTAAATGACATGAAAATATTTGGAATATAAGATTGGTACTCAAATTACAGTAAATGGACTGAGGAAGCATAACTATAGTTTCATCATTTTCCTACAGTAAATATACTTGATTTTTGTAGTTTGGAGATATTTAGCATCAGGATCATAAGAATTGTTTTTAATGAAGTGTCACTAAAATACTTGAAAATGATATCCATCTGCCCTGATGAATGGCTTTGTGATAACCTATTGTTCATTTTCATTTGCAATCTCTCCCTCTGTACTATCCTAGGTGGTGAACAAGCGTACAAGAGGATCATAGATACCTTCTGCAGTGGTTCCATCCACAACATCGCCCAATTGCTGTCATTATTTCCCTCCTTTCGCAGCTCATTGCATGTTTGTGTTTCAAAGGGCACAAGTTATATATAAATATAAATACAAAAATATATTCAAATATATATAAATATATACACATATATATACATTATACACACATATAAATTATACACATATATATACATACATATATCCATCCCCAGGAATAGAAGTGATCTGCTTTTTGGCAAGTAATTGCCAAGAATGTTAAGTACTTCTTTGTTCTCTGACTATATCTTGAGCTTTTCTCTATTGTTATTTACCTCATTGTTTTTTTTTTTTTCTCTATGTTTTACTTTACAAGTGGGAATGAGATTTCCATGGGGTAAGTGTAATTAGTGCAACCCCATGGACACCTTGGTCACACCACAGATTATAGCCAGGCTTTCTCACAAGATGAGTACCTCCCATGTGCCAGTTTGGATACCATTTGTATCCATTTGCTTTGTCATTTGAATCATGAGCCCTCCCATGTGCCAGTTTGGATACCATTTGTATCCATTTGCTTTGTCATTTGAATCATGAGCCATCAGTTTTTACTGCTTATCCAAAATAAGAGCCTCTTAAAACATTTGTGTTACATGCAAATAGACCATCTGTAGTTTTACATTTTATTGAACCTACTAGGTCTCACTCTAGAACACAATCAGAGCCTGACCATAGTTAACCTCTTCTTTAGTACCCAAATTCAAGACTTGGATGCTCTCACAACTCTGGTTGTGTAAGGAAGAGCCAGACTCTTGCACTGACATTTTTAGCCATGGCGATGCCATCCTGTAGAATACATGGTTCTATAATTTTATTGGTATCACTGAAATTTTGGAATTGGAGTAAAAACCTCAAGGCAACCAAGGTATTTCACGTTTATTCACATTATACTGACTTATTTGTTTTCTGTGTAATCTAAATAGGCTTAATACAGATGATTGTGTTTATTGGAATTTTTAATTGACTACTTCTAGAATATAAACTGTACTGTAATCAGGGAACTACTACCTGCATTGCCCAACTTGTCTTAGTAGACAGGTTTGACACTTGTCCAGTTGGTGTCAATGGAATAGGGCCATAAGGAATGAATGGATTATTAAACAATTTAAAGCAAAATTTGGTCATTCATCCTCTATCTTTCATTCCTACTTCCTAGGTGTGACAAGCGTTAATCAGTTTTGCTACAGTTAGCATTTCTAAGCTTATACAGTTTATGTGCAATTTATTTTACAAATAAGACATCATTATGGTTTTGCAGCTATATTTTTTATTTAATATATTGTGTACATATTTCTGAACCAATATATGTAGTTTCTATACTGACTTTTCATTTGATGTAAAGGACATATAACGGGTTTATCCATATATATATATATAATTACAACATTTTATGCATGTATTTTTTGCACTCATGCTCCAATTCTGTAAGACAGATTTCTAGTTGTGGATTGTTGGATCATCAGTTCTGCATATTTTTGATTTCAGTAGATAATCGTGAAATTGCCCTTGAAATATTTTCTAGGCCAGCACACAGCTGTGGTCTAATGGCAGTGCTAATTTTCATTAAAAAACTTACATTGGATCGATGTTATCAATCCTTTAAGTTTTTAATCAAATCTAATAGGTGAAAGTCATTTTTAACCTAAGTCTAATTTAAACAGTAAAAGGCCATGGATTTAAAAAATGACCAAAGACCAATAGTGACGTATTTTTTATTTAAGAAATAAAAACAATAGTACACATTTCCTCCAATCACAAGAGCCCTCCTATTTCGTAGCTAGAAACGATTGACCTTTTCTAAGTGCAATGCTTCTTGGAAGTTCATAAATACTTTTTTACTTTTATGAATACCTTATTCCAGTGTTTTTTTTTTACTTTTTATTTTTGAAATAATTTTATATTTAGAGTTGTAAGAATCTTACAGAGACCCACCCACGTACTGCTACTAAGACGATTTTTCTGCATCGTTTTGTTCTCTTTCTCTTCTTACTCCTCTTCCTCCTTCATCTATTCTCCCTCTTTTATTCTCTCTTTTCTCTCTCTCCACCACCCCATATTGTTTTTATTTTATTCATTTATTTTTGAGAGAGAGAGCGCACAAGTGGGGAAGGGGCAGAGAGAGAGGGAAACACAGAATCTGAAGCAGGCTCCAGGCTCTGAGCTGTCAGCATAGAGTCCAATGCTGGGCTCGAACTCAAGAACCACGAGATGATGACCTGAGCCAAATTCGGATGCTTAACCGACCTAGCCACCTAGGTGCTCTTTTATTAGATATTTTTGAGTAAGGGAGAGATATTAAATATGTCTCTTTAACCCAAATGCCTCAGCATTCACTGTCTGAGCACCTGCAAATCCTCTTATATTAACTTTGGTTCAATTTTTCAGATTATGAAATTTGTTAATAGTATAAGCATATTACATTAATAATAGTCTATCATTAAGTTTCACCAGTTCGAATACTGTTCTTTATGGCAAAATTCTTTCATCTTTCAGGACCTGGAAAAAAAAATCTTGTATAGTGTTCAAGTGTCATGTTTGTATAGTCTTATTTAATCTGGAACAGCTTCCCCTTCTTTTTAAATAGTTTTGAAAAACTATTGGCTAATAGTTTTATTAAACATCCTCAAATTTTGATTTGTTTTTAACATTTTGTCCCGAATAGGTTTAGGTTATTGACAGGAATAACTGATGTGTGTCTGCATCATATCAAGTGAGAAATGATATCACTTTATCCTATTATTGGTGACATTAATTTTGATTACTTGGTTCAGTTGATGTCTAGTATTTTTCCACTTTAAAGTTAATATTCCTTTCTAATTAGTAAATGATTCTGTAGATCATTTGAAAGTGTAAATTTCCTATTTGTCATCAAACTCTTACATTAGTAATTTTAGTATTTTAGTAGTTACAGGTGATTCTTACAGTATCACTGGTGATTTTTCAAAATCTCTGTTCTTGCTTATGCATATTAGTTGGTATTCAGTTAGAAGTTTATGTACCATGGTTTGTGAGAAATGTTTAACAAAGTATTTACTGAAAATACTTAGTGAAAAAATGAGATGGTGATCAACAGAACAAATCAGGGGAAGGGTTAATTGAAGGGTTTAGTGAAGTTTATGCCTAAACTATGGGGTGAAATGTGGGTGGCACATAGAACTCTTTCATACATGGTTGATAAAATGCCTTCACATGGCAGAGGGAGAAAAGCATGTTTTTAGTAATGAGTTCCAGCTAAAGAATGTGACAGTGTCATTATTATGGGTGAGGTGTTCAACAATTTTTTTGAACTGACTGTGAGGCATGACAGTAGAGTCCAGGTTCAGATGCACTTGATACTCTATTTAGGCGGTAAATCAGTAGTGTTCCTGTTTTTGTTTGTCATTGCTTTAAGTTTCCATCACCCTTTAGGGATATGAGATTGATGATGAATGAACTGTGTTTGAGGTGCTTTCTAAAGATGACCACTCAGCTTTCTGAACTTTTATTCATGTTTCAACTTTCACTGTTCCTCCAACCCTCTGTTGTGATGTCTGTATAGGTGGTATAGACTGTTGCAGTGGTTATGTCGGCTAAAACCTATCTATCCCTAAATTCTGTTCTAAGTTCTCTTGTAACCAAGGAACTTTAATAAATCTGCTACTAACAATCATAAATTTTGTGCTAGTTAAGTAAGGTTTCCAGAATAAAGATATTTTGAGTTTTCAAAAATGACTTGGTTGAATTTATTAAATGTTTTTAGTCATCTGAATATGATTGTCAAAATCTGGCTCAATGTTGCTGAGGTTCTGGCCATCCGATATGGATAGAAATGTCAAACCAAATTATAAATTGTAAACTAATGCAGTGTATTTACAGAGGCTATATCTAAGGCTTTGGATCAGAATGGTGATCTGAATACTCCCTGCTTCTGTATCAAACTTGTATTTAGTCTTTATTGACAAGCTCATTAGCAGAGGGCTCAGCAAATAATGTCATTAAGTGTAAAGGAGAAAATAGAAGTAAGCCAAAATTACTGATTGTAATCAATTGGAATATTAACCAAATGAATGTGCAAATAAATAGTAAAAAAAATAACCGTTGAAGAAACTTGCCAGGAAAAAGAGAAAAAAAATTAAGTAGGAAGACAGGGACTAAGGAAGTCTGTTACTATATTAATATAAATATTGTTTCTTTCATACATAACATAATAATGGTATCTTGGAAATTTTGGCATTTGCCTGGCTAAAACACATTCTCCTCTCTTTTACGAGGCCACATGTATCAAATTATTATTTTGGTATTGATGTTATTAAGACAGTTTTATTACCAAGTTCATAAATTGAGCTTCAACCTAGGAAACTTTTATACTCAACATGATGTGAAGGGAGTTTTTAAAAAATAAATAGGAGATCACAACAGGAGATCCAGTTACTATTTAATTATTTTCTGAGATGATAATAGAAACTGTGCTGCCAAAATCTTTTTGATACAGGAAGAAACATAAGAGTAGTCCAAAAGGAGAACTCAGCATTTCAAATGTCAAATCTAAGTGGGATCCATATGTCCTTATCCTGGAGAAGAGGTTAAGAGAACAACATAGCTGTATCTTTTTCATGAAGAAGGTCATTTTCAAGGTGTAGCAGCCCATGAATTTGAAATGAGAATGCAGATGACAATAAACACATGGCTGAGCCGAAAACGCTGACTTCCCCTTAAAAAGAGGCCCAGGAATTATTGCGAAGTCTCTCCAATTAGGATGAAGCTTCATACTCCCAGGGAGAGCAGAGTGAGGTAGAGTAAGAAAAAAAGTTACGGAGAAGATTGTAGCCTCTTTTCTCTTCCTATATTAGAAGTTTTACTACTCTGATAAATCATTTGCATAAAAATCTAGGCTTCTGGCTTTTCTGATAATTGGTTTAACAGGAGAGGACATTAGGTTAGTTCCAAGGCAAAACTATGAAGTTGGTTAAAAGTACCAGCTTTGTATTTATTTGACAGTTTGAAATACTTCTCTACTATGTTGTTCTACATAGTTAATCATATTAGATCATATAAAAATCATATCTTTATTTTAATTTTACCATAAAATGAATTCAAAAATTGGTATATCCTTCATCTTCAAGAATTATAGACCCTAAAAAGTCTTCCCTCCCATAATTCCTTATTCAACATTTTCCAAGGTAGAGTGTTTTCATTTAGTACTTGGGGCAATAATTATTACCCTCTTCAATGACTATATTTTATCCATAACTAATATGCCAACTACTTTGGTTTTAAAAAATTTCTAAATTTTGGCTTCTACCATTCTTAAAATTTCTATATTTTTGTATATTCAAACAAGTTAGATAAGATAAGGATGACTGTATAAAATACTAATAAGATAGCAAGAGAGGAAGTAAGAAGGTAAGTTATGTGGTTATGATCAGGGCCTCAACAATTGACTAAATGGTGATACCATTTACTATGCTGGGCAAAGTTGAGTTTCTCAAAATGCATGATAAGAAAGAGATCTGTTTTGCCAGTTTTATATCCATATTAAACCTAAGGGTTGATATTTTATATAGAAATATGACTCAGACACGGGGTAAATTGTGGATTTATATATTACTTTGTACAAATCAGTACAAGATGTACTTATGGACATGTGAAATGATGAGATTTAGAAATGGCATATATTTGGGAGTAAGAATATATTCACCTTAGGATTGTCTCATGGATGCTCTAGAATTTAGATATGAGTAAATGAGGAGAATCCGTTATCAACATTGTCAATAGTGGCTAGAGTCATTGAGTGAAAACTAAAGGGTTTTGTTGTACCTGAAGGGAAATAAATGCATCTCAAAAAATAATGGGGTACCAGTTGGCTTTCACATGACATTGAAATGCACAGTTAATTTTGTAAATAAAGAGAATGTCATTGATTTTAAGTAAAAATGCTATATGGTGGGGGATAGCAGGTAGTGCTTTTAATCAAAGGAGCCCTCTAAGTCCATAATTTGCCTTGTAATATTGTTACCAGTGTCAACCTGGCACATAAACATGGTGATATCTTTTGAGTTGCTTTCATTAATCATAATAAAATGAAGATGCATCTCAATTGTATAATTTGAAATCCTCTTCAGTATTCCATATTCTATGCATACAGGATAAAATTGGTTATTTTAATTACAACTCCTCAGTCTTCCAATAATAACCTTTGTGCAAGTTTATCTTTTGAGTTTCTACTTGCATTGTGTTGATCTGCTCCTACATCCATTTGCCACAGTAGACTATCTCATTAAGGCAACATTCTTCACTAGTTCCAGAGATCTTAGCATTTGTGAGAGGTAGAGCAAAGACTGTTGAAGAAACGAAGAGAAAAGGGCACAAGTGAAAGAAAAGTCAACAAGTTAAAGATGGACAAGTGAAAAAAGGTATGAGGAAAGGATGGTGCTAGGAATCGAATGAGTAAAGCAAGACAGAATGTACAGAAGATAGAATTTTGAAGAAAAGAGCTATAAGGACAAGGTCAAACTGTCCTGAAGGTACATTTTAGATACAAGTTCTATAGTGTACTAAATGTCAATAATATCACTAAGGTCAAGACGAAGATAAGAATGTGGATCATTATTTTTTTTTTAATTTATATTGGAAGAGAGAGAGTGTGTGTGTGTGTGCATGAGCTGGGGAGGGGTGGAGAGAGGGAGAGAGAGAATTCAAAGCAGGCTCCTGCAGTGCCAGAGCACAGTCTGATGTGGGTCTCTAACCCACGAACTGTGTGATCATGCTCTGAACTGAAATCAAGAGTTGGACTCTTTTTTTTTTTTTTCCAGTTTTTCATTTTTATTTTTTTATTTTTTTATTTTTTATAATAGTTTATTTTCAAATTGGTTTACATATAACACCCAGTGTTCATCCCAACATGTGCCCTTTTTAATGCCCATCACCCCCTCTCCCCCCTCCCTCATCCCCCTTACCCTCAGTTTTTTTCTTAGTCTTTGAGAGTCTCTTATGTTTTATCTCCCTCCCTCTCTGGGACTCTTAACAGACTGCGCCACTCAGGTGCCCCATGGGTGATATTTCTTATTTGAGACTGGGATAGTTACAGAAATTTACTATGCATTGTCATTCCCTACTGTTTAAGAAATGAGTCTGGAAATTTTTGTCCAACCAGTCTAAGTTACAACCATTTATGCTTCATTCCTCTAACATACCACTTGCCAAATTTTGTTTTATGTAGGCATCTTAACAGACTAGAGGTAATGAGCTCCTTTTGACAGGGATATTTTCCTATTCATGTTTAACTTTCCATTACAGAGCCTAGTATGTAGCAGATATGTAATTTTATAATTGTGTTGACTAACTTGTTTAATGTGTGGATGAGTGAGATTTTGATGAATTAGTCAATCACTTAAAGGGCTAGGAAAGTAAAATTTATAGACCAAGTACAAGGTAGCTCCTTGATATTTTTTGAGGGTGTTTTGGCCATGACTGAGGAAATCATAGATTCTTCTGACTCTACTATGTTGAAAATTGCAAATGTAGGTTATAGTATAGGGAAATTGAATATCTTCTGGATTAGACTTTTTATTTTAAAAATTATGGGTTGAGTTATAAATTCCCCTTGATAATTGTAGAGGAGTAGAATGCAATCCTTGTTCTCTTTTCTGCTTATATGACATGTAGCATTGGTGTCCTTTTTTTCTACGGTGTTTCCTCATACAAAAAAATAACCCAAATAGGAAGCTTTATGGATAGAATGAACATATTTTTTAGTATTTCTCTTTTTATGTGTAATCTGTTTATAGCAAATTTTTATTTTCTGTGTATTATATACTTCTCTATTTTTAAAATTACCTTGGAAGAGGAGTGTTGGTCTTGAGGATAGACTGTAGACAGGTCAATGATAAGACATTAAATTGTAGAATATAGTCACTTACTAATAGTATTCAATTATGAAAAGGAACAATATAGTACAATTTATGTGCTGACTTTGGTGAGGCCGTTCAGTGTCCTTATAATACTATATTAACTTTGTTATCTTTGAATTTCATAACTTTTGAAAATTATTCTTTTGTTTATCTGTATGCCATTCTGCCATGCTAAATATAATGGGTATTTCCCAAAAGTATGATAGTTATAATATCTCTGTGACCCAGTTCACTTTGTTTAGTATTGAGATTCAGGTATGTTGGAGAAAAGTCTACTGACTAATGATGTATTGGGTTATGTATTTGTTTCAAATGGTAGTCAAGAGGGACACAGTAAGGAAAGAAGGAATTAATTGCATGTGAGCTTTTATTGTTCCTCTTAGATTTGGAAAGTCTAGAAGAATAAGAACACTGTCCCTTGGGGAGACCGAAAAAAGGTGAAAACTGCCCTTTCAGCAGGAGTTGACTAAGTTTCAGAGTGTTGATTCTAGAAAGACAATGAAACAATAGGTAAATAGGATCCGTACTCTTTGCTTTACTTCTGGCTTTTAGTCAGCTGTCACTTTTTTTTTGTCATTTTTTTTAAGTAATCTCTATGCTCAACATGGGGCTAGAACTCATGACTGAGAGATCATGACTCTGAGTCACAGGCTTGATGAATTGACTCAGCCAGATGCCCCAAGTCTAAATCTTTGGCTCAACCTGGGCCCCCACAACTTCATACCTCCCTTCTGTTAGTGGAGAAAGGTATCTGAATGGGGGGCGTCTGGGTGGCTCAGTCAGTTAAGCGGCCGACTTCAGCTCAGGTCATGATCTCATGGTCTGTTAGTTCAAGCCCCGTGTCAGGCTCTGTGCTGATGGCTCAGAGCCTGGAGCCTGCCTCGGATTCTGTGTCTCCCTCTCTCTCTGCCCTTCCCTTGCTCATGCTCTGTCTCTATGTCTCTCAAAAAAATAAAAATGAAAATGTTAAAAAAATTTTTAAAAAAAGAGTATCTGAATGGATCCACTAATAAAATGGTTAATTTGGGATAAAATCATTGTTGAATGGCCAGATCTGAAGTGCCTCAGGATTGGTCAATATGCCTTAATGTAAATAGCTGCATCCATTGAATCCTATTTACTTTGGCTCCTTACTTCAGGCTCTTAAGTGTGTTTATATCCTTATCAATGCACATACCAATTTTGATTCATTTTATGCCTTGTGTCTTCTCCTCCCCACAAAAAATAATCATAATATATATGTATACATATATATGTATATGTATATATAATGAGCTCCTACTTGACAGGGATTTTTTCTATTGTCTTGTCTTATGCTGCAATGTCTGAAAGTAAGGATTTCATTAAAACTTGTGAAATAAACAAATTTGTAAAAGAGTGAGTGAGAGGTCATAAATGATGAGAGAAAGAATATAACAATAAAGGAGCGATAGTGTGATTCAGATAGACAAATGATGTTATTTGAGTAATTTGGTAATCTCTTCTGTTTGACAGTGTTGAAAGAGAAGAACATAAAATTTGATAACTTTTTTTTTCTGAGACATAGGCATGTAGATAGTAACTCTGAGGATAATGTGGTTTACACATCTTCCTAAACTTACATTGTGGTTATATCTTGATAAACATATTGTAAGCTGAAAACGTCATGAGTTGAAAATGCATACACCCAACATACCAAACATTTTAGCTTATCCTATCCTATTTTAAACATGTTCAGAACATTTACATTAGCCTACAGTTGGGAGAAATCATCTAACACGAAGCCTATTTTATAATAAAATGTTGAGTAGCTCATGTAATTTATTAATTACTGAAAGTGAAAAACAGAGTGGTTGTATGGGCATAGAATAGTTATAAGTTTATCAGTCGTTTGCCCTGGTGACCACCTGACTGACTGGGAGCTGCTACTTCCTGCCTCTACCTGGAGCATCACAAGAGAGTATCATGCTATATATCACTAGCCTGGGAAAAGATCAAAATTCAAAATTTGAGGTTCAATTCTACTGCATATATACTTTTTTTACACCAACATAAAATCAAAAAATCATAAGTTGAACCATTGTAGGATAGGGACCGTCTATATTTAAAAATAATGAGTAAAATGAGTAAAATTTTAATGGTAAAATGTCTGAATTTGGGAAATTCAAACAGGATTGTTCTTGGAGCCTCCCTTCTAAATATATGTTCCTTTAGCCATGGCACTTGGCTGACTCTTTAATTTGTTAAAGAAAGGCAGAGGACCACCTCTGATACCAGTTTGTGTCTGTCTTCAGGTTTATTGTGATGCAAGGGAATGCTTTTTCTGTTGCCTATTGAAATATAAGGGCTTAATTGTTTTGCCAGTTGCTACTACTTTTGTTTGATACTGCTTAAAAAAAAACTTTATTCCTAAGTGTTTTGTCAGTTTAATTGAGATATAACTGGCATATATAATTGTAAGATGAAATAAAATAATAAGATCTGTAATGTGATATTTAAAGATAATATAATATATATAAAATTTACACACCAGCATATGTATATGTGTATATATACATATAGTATTATAATTGAAATAGTACATAATTATAATTACATATTTTAAATTATATAATTATATCAATTTTATCTATATCTATCTTATGTATACATACATACCTCATTTTTCCTTATTGAGTCATTTGGAGTTTTTTGTTTTTTGTTTTTGAGTCATTTGTTAATGGGCATGTGGATTGTTTCCATACATTAGCTATTATGTATAATGCTGTGGACATGGGAGTACAGCTACCTTGTCAAGATAATTTTATTCCCTTTGGATGTATACTCAGAAGTGCGATTGCTGGTTGATCTGGTAGTTCCATTTTAATCTCTTGAGAAACCTACATCCTTTTTTCCATAGTGGGTATATCAATTTACATTGCTATTAACTGGGAAGTGTTCCCTTTTCTCTACATTGTCAACAGCATATATCTTGCATCTTGTTTATAATAGACATCCTAACAATTGTGAGGTAATATCACACTGGTTTTAATTTGCATTTCCCTCATGATTTGTGATGTCGAACACCTTTTTATGTACCTGTTGGACATTTGTATGTCTTTTAAATACAGTCCTTGCTCATTTTTAAATTGGGTTATGTTTTTTTGTTTGTTTCGTTTTTTAGTTATTGGAGTTCCTTGTTTATTTTGGCTATTAACCTCTTATCAGATATGTGGGTTTCAAATATTTTCTCACATTATTAGGCTGCCTTTTCGTTTTGGTGATGGTTTCCTTTGCTGACTAGAAGCTACTTAGTGTGATGTATCCTTGCTTATTTATTTTTGCTTTCGGTGTCTCATCCAAACAATTATTGCCACGACTGATGTCAAGGAGCTTATCTCTATGGACTTTTTATGACTTCAGGTCTTACATTCAAATCTTTAATACATTTAGAGTTGCTTTTTTGTGTATGGTGTAAGATAGGGGTCTAATTTTATTTCATTTTATTATTTTTTTACACTTTACTGTCCAGGGTTTCCAACCCCATTTACTGAAAAAACTATCTTTTCCCTGTTGTATATTCTTGGCTTCTTTGTTGAAAATTTATTGACCAAAGAGGCATAGTTATATGTCTGGTCTCTATATGTTGTTCTATTTTTTATTTATTTATTTTGAGAGAGAACACAAGTGAAATAGAGGCAGAGAGAGTGAGAAAGAGAGAATCTCAATCAAGTTTCATTCTGTCAGGGCAGAGACTGATGCGGAGTTCAAACTCACAAACCGTGAGATCATGACCTAAACTAAAACCAAGAGTTGGATGCTTTACTGACTGAGCAACCGAGGCACTCTGTATATTGTTCTCTTGTTCTGTGTGTCTGTTTTTATATCAATACTGTACTGTTTTGATTATTATAGCTTTATAGTATAGTTTAAAATAGGAAATATGATATCTCTGGCTTTGTTGTTCTTTATCAAGATGTCTTTGGCTATCCAAAGTTTCTGGTTTCATACAAATTTCATATTTTTTATACTTTTGTGAAAATTTCCATTGGAATTTTTATGGAGATTACATTTAATCTGTGGATTGCCTTGGGTGTATGGACATTTAACTATTAAGTCTTCCAATCCATGAAAAGAGAATACCTTTTCATTTGTTTCCTTTTCAATTTCTTTCATTAATATCTTACAGTTTTCAATGAACAGATTTTTCAATTTATTTCTAAGTATTTTATGAGTTTTGATGCTATTGTAAATTAGATTATTTCTCCTTTTTTAAAATATTTATTTATTTTGAGAGAGAGAGTGTGAACAGGGAGGGGCAGAGAGAGAGAGAGGGAGAGAAAGAATCCCAAGCAGGCACTGTACTGCCAGCACAGAGGCTGATGTGGGACTCAAACTCCCAAACCATGAGATCACAACCTGCAGAAACCAAGGGTTGGATGCTTAACTGTCTGAGCACCCCTAGGCATCCCTTAATTTCCCCTTTTGATATTTTTTATGTCAGTATATAGAAACAGGACTGATTTTTGTATGCTGATTTTTGTATCCTGCAATTTTACTGAAATCACTAGTTTTAAGAGATTTTTATTGGATTCTTTGGAGTTTTGTATATATAATATGTCATCTGCTAATAGTGACAGTTTTTCTTTTTATTTCTGATCTGGATCCCTTTTGTTTATTTTTCTTGCCTAATTGCATTGTCTGGGACTTCCAGTATGCTGAATAAAAGTGGCAAGAGTGGGCATCTTTGTCTTCTTTCTTAGAGGAAAAGCTTTCTCCTTTTTACTGTTGAGTATGAGGTTAGCTGTGGGTGTGCCATACATGGCTTTTTTAAATGTTGCAATATATTTCCTGTAAACCCACTTTTTTGGGAGTTTATATCATGAAGAGATGACTTTTATTCAAATGTTTTTCTGCATCTATTGAGCTGATTCTATAGCTTTTATTGTTCATTTTGTTTTTATGGTATATTTATTGATTTGCATCCCTGGAGTAAATCTCATTTGATCATGGCCTATGATCTTTTTAATGTATTGTTGAATTTGGTTTGTGGATACTTTGTTGAGATGTTTTGCATCTATATTCATCAGGGATATCAACCTATAATTTTCTTGTGTGTTCTTGTCTGGTTTTGGCATCATGGTAATGCTAGCCTCAAAATGAGTTTGGGACTGTTCCCTTCTCCAGGTTGTGGAGATTTTAAGAAGGATTGGTATTAGTTCTTAGCCAAAGGTTTGGTAGAATTTACTAGTGAAGCCATCTGGTCCTGGACTTTTCTTTGTTGGAAAGTTTTTGATTACTGAATAAGACTCCTTACTAGTAATTAGTCTGTTTAGATTTTTTGTTTCTTGATTTAGCCTTGGTAAGTTTTATGTTTTTAGGAATTTGTTTATTTCTTCTAGATTATCCAGTTTGTTGGCATACATTGTTTATGATTCTTTGTATTTCTGTGTCTCAGTCATTATGTCTTTTCTTTCATTTATAATTTTATTTATTTGAGTCCTCTCTCTTTTTCTTGGTAAGTCTAGCAGAAGGTTTTTTCTATTTTGGTTATCTTTTCACAAAAACTCGCTCTTAGTTTCGCTGATATTTTCTGTTGTCTTTAGTTTCTATGGATTTCTGCTCTTATCTTTGTTATTTAATTCCTTTTATTAACTTTTGGCCTAGTTTGTTCTTTTTCTTCTTCCTTAAAGAGTAAACTTTGTTTATTTGAAATCATTTTTTTTTTTGCTTAATATAGGTGTTTATCACAATAAATTGTCTCTTAACACTGATTTTGCTGCATACTTAAGTTTTATATGTTGTATTTCCATTTTAGTTTGTCTCAGGATATTTCTTCATTTCTCTTTTGATTTTTTGAAGTATATTGCTTAATCTCTATATATTTGTAGATTTTATAGTTTTCTTATAGTTGGTTTCTAGTTTAATACCATTATGCCAAGAAAAGCTGTTTAATATGAGTTCAGTCTTCTTAATTATTAAGACTTGTTTTGTGGTCTAGTATCTGTCCCATAGAACAACAATTTGTATTCTGCTTTTGCATAGTATATTCTGTATATTTCTGTTAAGTATATCTGGCCTAATACAAAGTTTAAGTTCAATGTTTCCTTATTGATTTTCCATATGAATGATCTACCCATTGTTGAAAGTGGGTTACTGAAATTCTCTGCTATTTATTATATTAGGTATTTCTCCTTTTAGATCTGCCGATATTATCTTTATATATTTAGGCGTTAATGTTGGGTGTATAACTATTGACAGTTGTCATATCTTCTTAATGAATCGATCCCTTTATCATTATATAATGACTTTCTATGCCTGTTCTTACAGTCTTTGGCTTGAAATCTATTTTTTTCTGATATAAGTATAGCTACCCCTTCATTATTTTGTTTTTTATTTGCATGGAATATCTCTTTCTTTTAATTCACTTTCATTCTGTATGTGTCCTTAAAGCTTACTTGAGTCTCTTCTAGGTAATATATAGTTTGGTCTTATAGGCAGTATATAGTAGTGTCTTGTTTGTTTGTTTATTTTTTAATTAAAAATTAGTTCAGCCACTTTGTTTTCTGATTGATGTTAGTCCATTTGCATTTAATGTACTTATTGAGGGGTACCTGGGTGGCTCAGTCATTTAAACATCCCACTTTGGCTCAGGTGATAATCTCCCGGTATGTGAGTTTGAGCACTTCATTGGCCTCTCTGCTGACAGCTCAGAGCCTGGAGCCTGCTTTTGATTATGTGTCTCCCCCTCTCTCTGTCCCTCCCCTACTCGTCTCTCTCAAAAATAAATCAACAGTTAAAAAAAAAAAAAAGGTTAACGTATTTATTGATAGGTTTGGACTTAATATTGCTATTTTAATTGTTTTCTAAATTGTTTTGTAATGCCATTGTTTCATTTCTCCCCTCTTAATTTATTCCTTTGTGATTTGGTAATTTTTTATAGTACCATGATTTGATACCTTTCTCTTTATCTTATGTGTATCTAGTATAGATTTGTACTTTGTA
The DNA here is from genome assembly GCA_030068075.1 of Paguma larvata. Taxonomy (NCBI): domain Eukaryota; kingdom Metazoa; phylum Chordata; class Mammalia; order Carnivora; family Viverridae; genus Paguma; species Paguma larvata. The sequence continues at coordinate 118,909,452 of CM057827.1, read as the reverse complement.
GTTATCATGAAGATTATATAAAAAGTCTTTTATGAGCAGTCTATTTTAAGGTGATAATAACTTCAAATGTATACCAATGTGCCCCTAACACAACATACTATTTTTGATGTCACAGTTGGGATCTTTTCACATTGTCTATCCATCAACAAATTATTGTTATTATAGTTATTTTATTCTTTATTTTAATCTTTATTCTAGTTATAAGTGACTTACTGATTACTGTTACAACTTTAGACTATTCTCAACTTATATTTTTACCTCTACTAGTAATTTTTATACTTTAATATGGCTTCTTAATATTAATTAACATCCTTTTGGTTTTAGCTTGAAGAACACCCTTGAACGTTTATTATAGGGCTATTCTGGTAGTGATGAACTCTTTGATCTTTTGTTTGCCGGGAAAGTTCTTTATCTCTTTTAATTCTAAGGCACCACTTTGCTGGCTAGAGTATTCTTGGTTTGTTGTTGTTGTTTTGTTGTTGTTTTTGTTTTTTTTCTTTTCTTTTTTAGCAGTTTGAATATATCCTCATATTCTCTCTGGTCAGCAAGGTTTCTGTTGAAAGATTTATTGATAGTCTTATGGAGGTTGACTTGTATGTAATAAGTTCCTTTCTCTTGCTGCTTTTAAGATTCTCTTCTTAGTCTTTGAAAATGTAATTAGAATGTGCCTTTATATAAATCTTTTTGGGTTTCTTTTATGTGGTATTCTCTGGGATTTGTGGATCTGAATATCTGTTTCTTTCCCCATTTTAGGGAAGTTTTCAACCATTATTTCTTTGAAAAAAACTTCTGGTCCTTTTTTCTATCTCTTCTTTTTCTAAGACCTCTATAATGTGTATTATTAGTCAAATCGATGGTGTTCTCTAAGTCCCTTAAGCTGTCTTCAGTTTTTCAATAATTTTTCCTAGTTAATCTGACTGGATAAATTACCCTTTCCTCAATTTTGCTAATTCTTTCTTTACTTGTTCTAGTCTACTTTTGGACACCCTATATATAGTTTTTTAGTTCAGTTATTGTAATCTTTAGCTTTTTTTAAAGTTTTTTTTTAATGTTTATTTATTGTTGAGAGAGAGAGAGTGAGCAGGGGAGGGGCAGAGAGAGGGGGAGACACAGAATCTGAAACAGGCTCCAGGCTCTGAGATGTCAGCAAGAGCCCGACAAGGGACTCGAACCCACGGACTGTGAGATCATGACCTGAGCCGAAGTTGGATGCTTAACCGACTGAGCCCCCAGGCGCCCCTTTTTTAGCTTCTTTTTTTTTTTATTTTAGTTTGCTACTTTTTTGTTTACAATTTTTTGAGGTATACCTAACATACAATATTACATTAATTTTAGGTGTATACCAGAGTGATTTGACAATGTTGTACTTCATATAGTACTCACTACAGTAAGTGTAGTTACCATCTGTCACCATACAATATTATTGACTATATATTTCCTATTCTGTACTTATTTTATAACTGGAAGCTTGTACCTCTTAATCTTCTTAACCTATTTAGCTCATCCTCCAATCCTCCTCTCTGGCAATCATCAGTTTGTTCTGTGTATTTATGAGACTATTTCTATGTGTGGTGCACGTGTGTGTGTGCATGTGCGTGCGCACACGCGTATAGGTGTGTTCATTTCTTCTGTTTTTTGGATCACACACATAAGTGAAATCATATAGTATTCTTCCTGTGATTTATTTCACTTATCATAATATCCTCTAGGTACATCTCTGTTGTTGTTAATGGCTAGATTTCATTCTTTTTAAAACTGAGTAACATTCTATTGTATATGTAATATGCATCATCTTTATCAATTAATCTTCTTGATACATTAGTCTCACAAAGTCCACGTATTCGTGGAAACATATGGTATCTGTCTTTTTCTGACTGACTTATTTCACTTAACATAATACCCTCCAGTTCCATGCATGTTGCTACACATGGCCAGATTTCATTTTTTCTCATTGCCATGTCGTAGTCCATTGTATATATGTGCCACAACTTCTTTATCCATTCATCAGTTGATGGGCACTTGGTCTGCTTCCATGATTTGGCTATTGTCGAAAGTGCTGCTTTGAACATTGGGGTACACGTGCCCCTATGCATCAGCATTCCTGTGTCTCTTGGGTAGATTCCTAGCAGTGCTATTGCTGGGTCATAGGGTAGCTCTATTTTCATTTTTTGAGGAACCTCCACATCGTTTTCCAGAGCGGCTGCACCAGTTTGCATTCCCACCAACAGTGTAGGAGGGTGCCTGCTTCTCCACATCCCCGCCAGCATCTATAGTTTCCTGATTTATTCATTTTAGCCACTCGAACCGGTGTAAGGTGGTATCTCAGTGTGGTTTTGATTTGTGTTTCTCTGATGATGAGTGACTTTGAGCATCGTTTCATGTGTCTGTTGGCCATCTGAATGTCCTCTTTGGAGAAGTGTCTATTCATATCTTCCGCCCACTTTTCCACTGGATTATTTGTTTTTTGGGTGTGGAGTTTGGTAAGTTCTTTGTAGATTTTAGATACTAGTCCTTTATCTGATATGTCATTTGCGATTATCCTTTCCTATTCCATCGGTTGTCTATTAGTTTTGTTGGTTGTTTCCTTTGCCGTGCAGAGCTTTTTATCTTGATGAGGTCCCAATAGTTCATTTTTGCTTTCAATTCCCTCGCCTCTGGAGATGTGTTGCATAGAAAATTGCTGCAGCTCAGGTCAAAGAGGTTTTTTCCTGCTTTCTCCTAGGATTTTGATGGTTTCCTGTCTCACATTCAGATCCTTCATCCATTTAGAGTTTATTTTTGTGAGTGGTGTAAGGAAGTGGTCTGGTTTCATTCTTCTGCATGTTGCTGTCCAGCTTTACACCAACAATGAAGCAATAGAAAGAGAAATAAAGAAGTGAATCCCATTCACAATTGCACCAAAAACCATCAAATACCTAGGAATAAACCTAACCAAAGATGTAAAAGACCTTTACGTGGAAAACTATAAAAAACTTATGAAGGAAATTGAGGAAGACACAAGGAAATGGAAAAACACCCCATGCTCATGGATCAGAAGAATAAATATCGTTAAAATGGCAATACTACCTAAAGCAATCTACACATTCAATGCAATCCCAATCAAAATTGATACATTAAAGAAAAAAAATTAGGAGCATCTGGGTGGCTTAATCAGTAGAGAGTGGGACTCCAGATCTTGGGTTGTAGGTGCAAGCCACACAGTGGGTGTAGAGATTACATAAGGATAAAATGTTTAAAAATTTTTTACTATCTCTGTTGAAATTTTCACTTTGTTTACGCATTGCTCTCTTGACCTCGGCGAACATATCTGTGATCATTATTTTGAGCTCTATTATCAGATAAATAACTTATTGTTGTTAACATTAATTAGATTTATTAATTAGACAAAATAGTCTCTTATCGATTAACTTTATTGATCAACTCAGCTTGAGTTCCTAGTTGTCTTTCAAACTTTTGTGATGTCCAACCTTCTTTGTGGCTCTCATTAGTTGTGGATATACCAAGACTCATCAATGTCTGTACCAAAGGGGAGGATCACAATCAGCATCTAATTGCAGGCTGATTAGAACCTGTCCCCTTAGGCAGCAGGTGGAAAACTATATAGTTAAACCCCTTCCAGAGGGAACATGGGGTATGGACTTTTTGTCTGTTCCTTTTGCTGTGGACCTGGATATATGGCCATATATATATATATATGGGAGTGTGCTCCTAAACCATTAAAGACTACTTTTTTGTTTGCTAAAGTCCTGTGGAACTTGTAAATGCAGGCCCTCTTGGCTTAGAGCCAGGTGATCTTAGGGCCTGTCCCTCAGGTGACTGCTACAAAAACTGGGGCACCAGATGTGTGTAGAAAGTTCTTCCAGGGAGATCATGGTAACTTGATTTTATTATGGTAGTGGGATAAAGGGAGAAGGTGTGAGAAGTGTCCACCCACTTCCTTGTTCTCTGTGAAAGATTTCAGCCAGCATCTAGATACCTGCCAAGTTAGAAGTCTGACTCTCAGGCAGCAACTTCTATAGTATGCAGATAAACCTCTTTCTGGGAAAAGTAGGGAAATGGGCAGTTTTACTTGATCCTTATGAGCTGATCCCTGATGGGATTCCCTGTTAGAATTTGCTTATTTATTAGCTACAGGCCTGTGGGACTTGTGAATCATGTCCGTTTTAGCTATGGAGTCAGACTGACCCTTCCTCAGTTCACAGCTATAAAAGCTGGAGTGCAGACTTGTGTTCAAGCTTCCGAGGAGATACTGGAAACTTGGATTAGTGAAAGGAGGCAGTAATGTCCACTTCCCAGTCTGTGAGAAAGATGACATCCAAACCCTAGAGCATACTAAATTATTTGACTGGCCTTTAGACAGCAGGTTTCAAAGTATGCAGGGAAATCTTTTTTTCAGGCAAAGACTGCAGTATGGGCAATTTTGCCTATTCTCTCCTGGGCTGATTCCTGAATTGATAGCCCTAATGAATGTTTGCATGCCTAGTAAGAATTACCTTTTTGTTTGCTATACTCTTGTGAGGTTTGTGGATGCAAGCTTCTTTAAATTTTAGAGCTACGGGTTTTGTAAGCCCAACTCTCTGGTGGGAGTCTTAAAAGTTGGGGTCCTAGATATGCGTTCAAGCCCTTTGCTATTCAGGAAGAAGCTAGAAGTTGGAGGTTCCTTCATGATTGTGTAGTGTTATCCTGGGGGTGAGTTTATAGTGAGACTGTGTTTCCACCTGTACTACATGTTTCAGTGTGGCTATTTTCTCATTTGTCCAATGTGTAGAAGTAGCTCAGCTAGTTTCTAGATCTCTTTCAGAGGAAATTGCTCAATGTGTAGCTATCCATTCAGTCTGTCTGAGAGCTCAGGAGTCTCGATCTTGAGTGATTCTCAATAGTTTTGAATTGTGGTTCTGAGTCAAAATTTCTGTCTTTGCTCTAAAATTATTTTAATCCAAATTCAAATTATTTTCTTTGATAGTATTTTAATAACCTGAGTTTATTTAAGCTTGGGTAAGGTGCCTTACTCTATTGAAAGTAAAATCTTTATTTCTGCCAAATCTTTTCCCAAGTTGTGGAGTTGAGTTTAAAATCATAAGTTATGATTGTGAATTTGTCTTCTCCCTTTATTTCTGTTGGTTTCATTTCACATAATTTGAAACTGTTACTAGTCACAAACATTCATGGTTATTTTATGTATTCCTTATATTTTGACCCTCTTATATTATAAAATACCTCTATCTCTGGTAACATAGTCTTGTGATTTCCTTTATCTGAAATGAATACAGCCACTCTAGCCTTCTTATGCTTCCTGTTTGTATGGTATATCTTTTAATCTTTTTTTTTTCAGCCTATATCTTTATATGCAGAGTTTTGTTATTTTATATGGAATATAGTTGGCATATGTTTTAAGCTTTAACAGTTGGATTACTTATTCAATTTACATTTAATTTTTGAAAAGTAGACTAAAGTCTACCATTTTTATCATTTCTTTTTAAGTCTGAACTCTCCTTCATTGTCTCTCTCCTGTTTTTTTTTTTTTGTTGTTGTTGTTGTTGTTTTTGTTCCCTCTTTCCTGCCTTCTTTGGTTGAAATTTTTTTTCAAAATTCAATCTTCTTTTACCTTTTTAATTCTACTCCTTTATGTATTTTTAAGGCATATTCTAATGACTAAGATATACATATTTAATTGTTTTCAATATTTTGAAACTAAATCTTACATCACTTTGCAAAAAATAATCTTGCAACCATACATGTCCATTTCCCTAGTCTCCGACCCTGTTTATGCTAGAGTTGTCAAATATCACATGTGCCATTAACCCTACAGCCAATGGTAAAATTGTTCTAAATAGGTATATTTTTCAAAACATAGAAAAAAATCCTATTTGTTTAAGTATTAACCAGTTCCAGTGCTCTTCTATCCTGAAGATCCATGTTGCTTCTGTTATTATTATCTATCTTCCTAGTGAACTTTCTTTAGCAGTGGCACTACTGGTTATAATTTTTTCTCAGTTTGCTTCTATCTGACAGGTTTCTTCTCTCTGATAGTGTCTTTATTTAGCATTTTTTAAATCTTTCTTTAATGAGATATATTGTTACTGAATATAGAATTATGGTTTGACTTTTTATCCCTAGAATTTTAAGATAATATTAAAGATAAAATTGCATATTTGTTATTTTTAATTTATTTTTTAACATTCATTTTTGAGAGACAGAGAGAGACAGAGCATGAGTGGGGGAGGAGCAGAGAGAGAGAGAGTTGAGACCCAGAATCCAAAGCAGGCTCAGGCTCTGAGCTGTCAGCACAGAGCCCAACGTGTGGCTTGAACCCGCAAACCACGATCTCATGACCTGAGCCGAAGTCAGATGCTTAACCAACTGAGCCACCTAGGTGCCCCTTGCATATTTTTTTTAATTGAATATAACCATTTTCTTCTTTGCATTGCAGAAATAAAAATTTTGGGTAGCAAAGCAGTATTTGATACTTTAACAAAGGGTATTTTTGAAGAGGATTAACAGTTTTGTTTTTCTTTCATGGTTATGATAAAATGAGCTAAAATGAGCTCCTTTGACAGGGATATATATATAAATTCTTGTCTTACACACAAAGTTATATAGAATATAATCATACTATGTTTTTAAATGACTGGTTTAGCTTTCATGATATTTACAGTGAAAAAATAAGACAGTGTGTGGATGATTGTGTTAAGAAGAAAAAGCAAGATAAAATGGGGTGAATTGATAGAAATACCATTTCATTTTATTAATTCATAATCCTACCATTATGGTCAAAGCATAGAAATATGAAATATTTTGTGAATTGTACTGTATTGTAAACATTTGATGTGACTTCTCTTACTGAAGAATTAATCTAGTCTTGAAATACCATCTTTTTTTTTAAGATGAGAGGGACATAGTCGTGTTACAACTTCTGAATTTGGGAAAGATAAAATTTGATATGAATGGCATTTTTTTTTTGCTTTGTCATGACTCCCACCTGTCAACTCCCATGACAATCATTCATGAAAGTAAAGCTGTTTCAGTTTTTGCTATGCACACCATCATAAAACATACTATTGTTCTATGATATTATGAGAAATTCAGAAATAACACTCCAGTGGACATGTAAGATAAATATGTTTTTGTGGAAACAAATGCTCAGTTTTGAGAAACACTATGCTTGGTGTTGTTAGGTCTTATGTTAATGATTCTTAAATTCTTCCCAATTCTACTTTTATCTCTCATCCATCTATCTACCTATCGATTTTTTTTCCATAATCTGTCTATTCCTATCAATAATCTATCATCCATTTTACTCCATCTTACTTTTTTTACCTATCACCTATCTATGTATCTGCCTGTCTATATATCTTTTTCTTTAAACGTTTATTTATTTTTGAGAGAGAGAGACAGAGTGCGAGCAGGGGAGGTGCAGAGAGATAGGAAGACACAGAATCCGAAGGAGGCTCCAGGCTCTGAGCTGTAAGCACAGAGCCCGAAGTGGGGCTTGAGCTCACAAACCGTGAGATCATGACCTGAGCTGAAGTCGGCCGCTTAACCGACTGAGCCACCCAGGTGCCCCTATATATCTTTTTTTTAATGTTTATTTTTGAGAGAGAGACAGAGTGCGAGCAGGGGCGGGGCAGAGAGAGGAGACACAGAATCCAGGATCTGAGCTGTCAGCACAAGCTTGATGCAGGGCTCGAACTCGTGAGCTGTGAGATCATGATGTGAGCCAGAGTTGGACGCTCAACCAACTGAGCCACCCAGGTGCCCCTGCTTATCCATATATCTAATGGCAGGGTGTTTATAAGTTATAAGATGGTTATATAGTTTTAAGATGGTTATAAGTTATAAGATGGTTATATAGTTATAAATTGTAAGATGGTTATATAGTTATAAGAGGCAGAAGAGCATAAAAATGGAGGACCAAGGGAGTTTCTTTGCATGTCTGTGGATAGTGGTAACAGTAGTCTCTGTGATGATGATGCATATATAGAAAGAGAAAGCAAGCAGAGAGCATGACTGAGGGCCATTAATTCAGAGACCTACCGAGCAAGAACTCTGGCCTTATAACTATACTTGACTTCAGAAAATCAGAATAGAGCTTCCTCGATCCTACGTCAGCTGGACATGGGAAAATTTAAGCTAAATATAATGACTCTGCTTTCCCAGCCTTCCTATACTTCCATATTTTAATAATCAAGTTTTAATTACTTGGAATTATCACCTCAGTCTGTATTATACTAGACCATGAATATGCAAACCTTTTCTGTAAAGGATCAAATGACAGTTTTACTTTTTCAGGCTTTATAATCTCTGTTGTAATTAATCCATCCTGCTGTTGTAGTATAAAAACAGACAAAACAGTGTTGCTGTATTCTAGTAAAACTTAGTTTACAGCAGCAAGCTGTGGGCTTGAATTTACCAATCCCTGAACTATACCATTGGTTAAACAAGAACCTGTACAATGATAAGATTAACTCAGATACATAGTAAAAATATCCAAGAATTACTTCTCTGTTTTATTTTCACTAAAATTACTTTAGCTGCTTTGCTATGTGTTCTTCACAAGAGAGTCCTATGAGTGATACATTCTGTCATAATCAAAACAATGTGAAACCAGCACTGTATAAGGAATTAGAGTGACATAAACCCCTTTCCAGTTATTAACCAATACATTATATTTCAAAGTTGAATGTATTTCTCCCACATTCCATCTATAAAGTTGCCAAGGAATCAGTGACAAATATCTTGCCTGATTTCTTTTCTCTTCACCATAGTTTGAATCAAAATGTTGTCTCTGAGCTTCCTTTATTGTATCCAGCCTTCTTATGCAATGATTTCAGTCTATTCTGACTTCATCTGAGCAGTTGTAATTGCTTCAGCATTTCAGAATAGGAATTCTAGATTCCAATACTATTATTTAACCTACTTTATAAAGACTTGAAATAGTCAACAGTACACGTTTTCCAAGTTACTCTTTTTTCTCATGTTATCTGCATGGATGGTTTATAGGAGAAAAAGACAGTCTCTAGAATCTGGTAACTTAAAATTACGATTGGTCTATTTCTGTTTTTGCAGTCAAATAAAATTGATATTTACTTAAAATTTATATGACCAATTTAGTGTTAATATATTATGAAAGCCTCACTCAAATAAGCATCCCAGTGCATAATTGGGATATACATAGGAATAATTCATAAAAGAAAAGCATTGTGAATAGCCAAGAGCATATAATATGTTCAGTCTTGCCAATCTTTATAATAAATATTTATTAAATATAATAAATATAAAAATTTATATAAATATAAATAAATATATATGAAATAATTATAAATATATAATAAAATTAAATGTATTTTTGCACATACAAACATACCCATAATGCAATAAAACAACAATTGTCTTTTCACCTATAAGATTAAAAGCTACATTTGTTAACCAACCATGGAAAATTTGACAGACCTGGTGTTTTATAATCTTTCCGGAAAACAGTGGAAAATATATATTAGATAGAAATTGGCACATTTTGACAATTTTATTTTTAAAAATTTACCTAAAGGATGTATTAGGAAGTGTTCAAAGATGTATGTAAACTCAAGGGTAATCATTACAGCCTTATTTGTACTTTTAAAATTGTTAGTAACCTGTTTACCTAAATTCATAATTCTAAGTTAATTAATATTGATACATTTATCCAACTGGTTTATATTCTGTTATACCTGGTAATGTATGTTTAAATTAATTGATATGAAAATCCGGGCTTTATCTACCCGTTATTGAGTACCAAGTATGTTTGAGACAATAACATTGTATTTCACTCATGTAAAATGATATACAAATGTGATTGTGCAAATATGGTCAATAAACCAATTTTACAGGAAGAATATTTTAAAATGTTGATGATGAGTTCTGGTCATTATTTTGCTATTTCATTTTTGTGTTGTGTGTGTGTGTGTGTGTGGTTCAAATACACATATTTCAATTGTAAATAGCATTTATTGACTTGTTACTGTAGGTACCAAATGCCAAGATAAACACTTTCATGAACTATCTCAACTCATGCTAATGTAATTGTACAGAATAAGATATTTATTCCTTTTTTAAAAATAAGAAAATAGAAACTGAATCTGATTTTGCAAATAGGCTGAATATGATTATGCAATTCATACTATTACTTGCAACTTAAAAAAAAAAACACAACCCTATGGTATAACAGCCATCAGAAGATAATTAAAAATACTTTTTATTTTGCTAAATCCATTGAGTAAAATAATGTTTTGGGGAAGAATGCATATTTCTGAGTTCATATTCATTCTCTCTGTGTTTTTTAAGGTCAGAGCCATTAAGATTTTCAAGTGCAATTCCTGAGGCTAAAAAGCATAGAGATACTGTAGGAACAGGAGAAAATTACGTCAGGACATTGGTTTGTGGAAAGTTCCATGGTATAAAGCTACAAATAATGTTCTCTAGAAATATGGGGAGATAGTGCTTAGGAGACGGGATACTGTCTTCCTCAGCAGAAACCATTTCATAGATAGAGTTCTGGGATCCTATGGGGGCATAGTTCAAAGTCCAAACCAATGGCCAACAGGAAGAGTGTCTGTCACTAAATGGAAGAAATCACCATTGGAATAGATATGATGTTAGGCAATATCCAGACATAAATACTGCAGATAGTAGGGAAAAGGCCAGTGAGGATCTCAGAGTGAAGAAACAATCCCCTATTGATAGAAACTTAAGTGTTATAATCTCCCATTGGAATATTTTTTGTATGTAATTTATGACCATGTGGTCTGGATTCTAAACTGTCTACCTCCTTTGAATATGTGTTTCATAATCAGTTCACTTTCCCCCAGTTATCTGCATTCATTCTAACACTTTTCTAAAGATAACACTTTGTGTCTTGCAAGTATAATTAATTATCAACTCATAACTAGTAGCTAAAATGTTGGCCAAAATAATAAAGAGAATTGTGACAAATTCTGCCTGACTATGCCACAATAGTGGATAGCTTATGTTTAGAAAAATTAGTTTATGGTTTCTAACTTTGCCTTTTTATCTTCTGGTATTTTGAGGGGAAATGGACTATTTAAGATACTCCCAGTTGAGGCTCTGGAACATCGTGACTACTGAAGGAGAAGTAGAAGTACAGAAGGAGAAAGCTTTCATAAATGGTAAGCCTGCATTGGTCCAAGAGGACTGTTGGGCACTGAGCAGTGAGACATCTCTGGTTTTGACTGATAAAATTCAGAGATGTCTGAACATGTAAAATCTCTTTAAGAATGAAAATAACTGATTAATATTAATAATGTTTATAACATTAAATGTGAATGAATGAGTGAATGAATGGATAAATAGTGTAGAAAGTAAAATCCCATATGACAGAAAGTTGTAATAAATGTGATAGAAATGATATAATATAAAATAAAACATTTGAGAATGATCATAATAATTGTTTCAACTAGGAAACATCAAAGGATGCTAAAAGTTCTTGGAGAAAATTTGAGGAGAAGCAAGATACTTTTATAGATTGTGATTATCTCCATGATATATTTACTTTTTACAAAGGAAAGATAACTTAGTGGTAGAGAACCTAGTGGACACTACTTGAATTAAGTAAGAGATGAAAGATAATACCACCAGTGATGGAGTCATCTGGCATCACTGATAGGAAACACCTAGAAGAACCTAGCCTTATTTCTGTGGTATCTCAGACAAAAGTGAATAAACGTGAATCAACTCTGGAGAAAATATTAGATTTAGGTCACATGAGATTCTACAAAACAAATAACCTCCCCCCCAAAAAAACTGGGATTTAGTCTTCAAACATAATATCACTGAGGAAGTATTCTAGATTAAGTTATACTAAATAGATATGAAAACTGAATACAATATTGATTCAGGATTTCTATAAAAGACATTAAAGGGAAAACTGGCAAATTCTAAGAAATTTCATAAAAAGATTATAGCATTATATAAGGAAGATATTAATTTCCTAACTTTGATAACAATACTGTAGTTATGTAGTAGAAAATCTTTGTTTTGAAGAAATGAAAATGTTTTAGGGGAAAAAAGAAAATCATAGCTTGTAATGTATTTGGTTCAAATTACTTAGCACAGTTCAGCCATGTTGAACATATATCAGAACTCCTTTCCTTTTTTATGGATGAGTAATATGTATAGGTATATCACATTTTACTTATCTTTTTTTCATTTAGTGGATAATTGGGTTGTTTTCACTTTTTGATTATTATCAGTAACTTTGCTATGAACATTTGTATAGAGGCTTTTGTGTACACATACTTTTTAAAATTATTTTTTAGGGGTGAGAATATGGTAAGTCTATGTTACTATTTTGAGGAACTGCCTGACCAGGATTTTTAATATCATATTTGTTGCATTGAAAGAAAAACTCTGTGCACAGTTAATATTCTGTTGAATATTGGTGGAAACTCTTATTGTAGACATAATTGTAGACATAATTAAGTAAATTGAATAAGTGTGATATACACAGTTGAAGTCTATTTCCTCACACCTGTTGATTCAATGGGTGTATATGTTTTTTATCATTGCACATTTTTGCTTTTGTGTTCTCAGTTTTAAATATGATGGGATCAATGTAGGTTTGAATACAAAGCATTTCCTTTCCTTATAACATTAATATATAGAAAGGGTATCTAGAAAAAATGAATTAACTAATACTCAAGGATAGTGGAGATTGTTCAGAACAGTAGAATTTTGCCACAGAAATTATATTGGTTTTCTTCATAATATTCATGCAGAACTTCAGTGAAAAACTTTCTCTTGTGGGCTTCATGGTTGATGTAACCCTCATCAGTCATCTCCATTTTCTATGTGTAAACCAAATGGTCCAGTATGTTTTAGTGTTTTATATTATATTATATTATATTATATTATATTATATTATATTATATTATGTATGTTATTTAGTGTGATTTTATGGATGACTTCAGGGTCTATCCTTTCTCACAAGCAGCAAGCAAAAAGTGTCCTTCTGAATGATAATGAATGCTTGACTAGTATATTCATACATTGTGAAAAATATGAAGAAAATGAAAAACAAAATCACTGTTGGTGAAGAGTACACTGTTTCTTTTCTAAGCAAATGAGAGTGGTTTTCTACTTACTTATTTTAGAGCTAGCCAGCAGTTTTGATGGGTTCGAATTCTACTAGTCTTGCATGTATTAAACATTTAATCTATGAATATCTTGTCCCTTGATTAAATGGTATTTCTGTGCATGTGTGCCTGCTGATAAATATACAGGTTCAATACTTGAGAGTGTACAGTGGGTATTGTGAACACTAGTCCAAGTGTTCTGTCCCAGACTATTTTTAATTTTATATTTGTACCTGTTATTTATTTTTGTTTTACCTACAGTAAATTTCACTCTTTGTCATGTGCAGTTATATGAGCTGCGACATGACAAATGTATAGAATAGTATATATAACACCACAATTTTTTTTTATTTTTTATGTTTTTATTTTATTTTTCAGAGAGAGAGAGACAGCATGAGCGGGGGAGGTGCAGAGAGAGAGGGAGACACAGAATCCAAAGCAGGCTCCAGGCTATGAGCTGTCAAGAGAGAACCTGATGCGGGGCTCAAACTCACGGAGTGAGATCATGGCCTGAGGTGAAATCGGACGCTTAACCATGTGACCCACAAAGGCGCCCCTATAACACCACAATTTTGATGTGGAGGGGTTCCATTACCCCTAAAATCCTCTTTGTTATTCTTTTGTAGTCAACCCTCATTCTAGTCCATAGTCTCTTGCAGCACTGATTTTATAGTTTTGCCTTTAACAAAAGGTCATTTAACTAGAATCAAATGGGGGTGCCTGGGTGGCTCAGTTGGTTAAGCATCCAACTTCAGTTCAGGTCATGATCTCGTGGTCTGTGAGTTTGAGCCCCGTGTCAGGCTGTGTGCTGAAACTCACAGCCTGGAGCCTGCTTCGGATTCTGTGTATCCCTCTCTCTGCCCCTTCCTTTTTCATACCTCTGTCTCTCTCTCACTTTCTCTCAAAAGTAAATAAACATTTAAAAAAAATTAGAAAAATAAGTGGAATCAAATGTTGTATAGCCTCTGAAGTCCAGCTCCTTGTTCCTGCCACTTTGAATTCCCCAGTTCACTTGAATTTATCCTTCAAAGACCTCTGCTGGCCTAATCATGAATCCTAGGATTGCATTCTATTAAAGATCAGCCATGCTTATTCTTAGTCCTCTTATGTCTTGCCTTTCTGATATTCTTTTTCATTTTTTTATAATATAAATTATCTAATGAAAATTTTCATCTGTTATTTTTATTATTATCATTATTCCATCAGTTTTTATGTTGTTCGTAATAGATCTTCAAAGTTCTTCTCTATTCTAAAATATAAGTCTCGCAACACCCTTGCCATGTGCTCTTCATTTTACCCACCAAAGAGCATTTTATAAAGTCTTTATTTGGTAGAATATAATTTTAGAATTTCTCAAAGAGAAAATTGCTGTGGCACTAATTTACATAGTAGAGAGGATTATTGACTATTTGCAGAGTGAATAATTCAAAGAGGAAATAAGTGAAGAAAGGAAATGGTAAAGATGGCAAAGAACCAAGCAGCTATGGTTTATGTGGCAAGGTTTAGAAGTGTGGAGTTGCCTGTATGATGATTACTATAGAATCAATGAATTTCATGTATTTTATGATTTTATTTATATTATTTGTGGTGTTTTGTTGCAGGTCAAAGACTAGAACAAGTTATCATACTTCAGGGAAAAGAGATGAACCGCTATTCTGATGCTTTTGAAATCACACAGGATTTGTGGCCAGTGATGTCAGAACTTCAGGTTTCTAGGCTCATTATTTCAGAGGCCCAAGGTAGAATATTTTTATAATAGATTTCTCCCCCACAAGTGCCTACTTTGTTAAAGGAATATTCATTATTATTAATTTCCTTCATTAAATAAAAAAATCCCTTTGAAGTAACCTGAATAATTTCAGGGAATCATTGATATATATGCAAATTATCTTGTAAAGATAATTACATGTGCCAAAAGGTTGATTTATTTATCTTTTTATTATTGGAAAATCAAGAATATAGATGTTTCTACTCATATTGTACTATAATCACACATTCTTTGCTACCACTTTTGTAAATACTTCCTTATTACTCCTTGAAATTTCAGTTGATGATTTTTTTTTATTTTCCCAATAGATTTTATGTAATTTTATTAGAAAAATCATATGCTTTTTATTGTATGTACATTAGAGTTCCATTATTAAGATGCTACCTAAACTATTTACACATTTACTATTACACATTTACTATACTTTATAATTCAGTAGATAAGCCTGAAGAAAATAAGCCTGGCTATGGAAATGCTTATTTGTTTGGGAGGATGTTTGTCTGGATCAATGATGAGCACAATTGTCTGAGGATGCTGAGGGACTCATTCCAGATGTCAATCTGAGGTCCAGATGGGTGGCCCTCTAATAGGACAAATAAGACTCTCAGAGCCTGGCTGTATTTGATGATCCTATGTGACAACACAATACTGCTGTAAGCATGCCTTTTATTTTTTTGAAGTAAGGCATTTGCCTTCTATCTCATAAAGCAGTATGAAACTTTAGATATGCTGTATGACCCAAACCTTGCTTCATTTTGTTCACTTTTAATGGAGAGTTGTAGATAGATATTTATATAGGAAATATGTTTTTAATATTGTAATAAATGAGGAAACAAAAGAATGATCAAGTTAAGAGGCCAAGTTAATGAGTACTGAAAGTTTCATTAGTGTTGGCTAAATTAAGGGAAGACTGCATACTTATAGTAAATATTGACAATGGAATCAATTTTAGTGTTTGTTATTTTTTACTATAGAAGATTTTCAGAGACTCTATCTTTGCTTTTCTTTCTGCCATGCTTTTCTGAGGTAGATGGGGTGGAACGAGGTCCTCCACTTCTAAGAAGAGCAGTGAGTAATATACCAGCATTCTTTAAATTTATACGTCATGTAGTCTGTGCATATCCTGAGGTCTCTGTATTCATCTTTTCAATGACTTAGTGGATAATATCTTCATTATCTGTCCTTTTCTTTGGTGAGTGTATCCACCCTCATTTCCAATTGTAAATTTTATTTTACCGGAGCTTTGTGTGGATTGACAAATGTAGAATTTAGAAAATTGTTTATTTGTTTTATTTTTATTACTTTTATTTTTTAATAATTTATTGTCAAATTGGTTTCCATTAACACCCAGTGCTCATCCCAACAAGTGCCCTTCTCTGTGCCCATCACCCACTCTCTCCTCTCTCACACCCCCCTCACCCCTCAGTTTGTTCTTGGTCTTTAAGAATCTCTTATGTTTTGTCATCCTCCCTCTCTGTGTCTTTTTTCCTTTCCCCCCTTCCTATCCCCCATGGTTTTCTGCTAAGTCTCTCAAGATCCACCTATGTATGGAAACATATGGTATCTGTCTTTCTCTGACTGACTTAGCATAAGTCACTTAGCATAATACCCTGCAGTTCATCCATGTTGCTACCAGGGTGTAGAGGAATGTTTTAGTTGTATATTGCAATGAAATATTGTTTTATAAATTAAGGTATGCTTGGAAGTTCCTTAAAAATTATGATGGTTTTTAATGTTGACCCCATGATTAAGATTATCATAGATCATTTTGGTCAGACTTATAGGATCATTATGGATCATTCTTGCTATATTTTTCATCATTGAAATTTTATATTAATTACATTTTTTGATGTGGAAAATTATATGCTAAATTTTATGAGATCTTTGTAAAAACTTCATTTAAATGATAAAGTCTGAAAGGCGATAAAGTTTTTCTAAAACACAAAACAGTTAAATTTCCATACTTGTCTCACAAAAAATATTAGGTTGGGTTAATCAGGTAAGTAGATAACGAAATTTCTTATATTAAATTGTTAATCATTATTTTCTGTTAAATTTGAAATGTCCATCAATAAAAGAAATAGTCTGTGTCTTTCTTGTCGTAATTACATAGAAGGTTTTATGTTACCTCGAGCCTGGTGTTTTTACTTACTTTTGGAATAGGTAAGTTTTCTTTTTTCTTGATAAAGTTCTTGTCATACATTCTTTCAATGAGAAACTGTTTTTATGTTCTCTTTATACTTATGTATGTTTTTATGTATGTATTTATTTTAATGTGTGTATTTATTTCTCCAGAATCTAGCAAGATCATTCAAATGAACTCAATAATAATGAATAAATTAGCCATGAACACTAATAATTGTAACATCAGAAAATAAAAAAGCCCTACCAGATACTAAAATGGACTCTAAAACTTCCATTATTAAAAAAAAATTGAGAAAAAAAATGAGAATAAAATTGAGGATGAATGTAAATGATGAGAACACTAGAATATAATTCGGTCTAATAAATATGTTCCTACAAATACCCATTTGTCTATTTTACTCTCTGTATATTTATACAAAACTTACATTAATATACATTTGCAGCATATGGCTGCTGTCTCAAGGTACAGAAGTATATTAACATATAATATTTATGCTGTAAAGCACTACCCAATGTACTTTTCTTTAAGTCCTTTCTCCCAAGATTGGGAATAAGACAACAATGTCCTCTCTCATCACTTCTATTCATATTGTTCTGTACAGTCATGTCCATTCAACAGGGCAAGAAATGTAAATAAAAGCATAATGATCACAAAGGAAGAAACAAAGCTTTCTTTTCAGACAATTGAGTCACTTATATTAGAAAATTCCTAAGAGTCTACAATAACACTCCTAAAACTGAAAACTTAGTTTAGCAAGTTTGCAAGATACAAGATCAATATACAAAAGTCAATTATATTACTATATAACAACCACAAACAATTGGAGTTTGAGATAAATCCCATTTATAATAGCACAAAAAATGAGATACTTCTGTAATAAAATGCAATAAAATATGTGTAGTATCTTTGGAAAGCACTGATGAAGTTATAAAAGAAGACATAAATAAATATAGAGATATATTCTGTTCATCAGAAATTTCAAAATAGTGAAGTTGTCAGTTACCCCAATTTTGTTTGTAAATTCAATACAATCCAAACTTCTTTGTAAATATCAACAATTCTAAAATTCATATCAAAGGTAAAAGAACTAGAAGAGCAAAGAAGGTTCTGAAAAATTTATAAAGTCAGAGAACTTACACTATGTTATTTAAGGTTTGCTATAAAACTATAGTAAACAATATAGTGTGTTGGTAAAGGAATTAACACATAGGTCAAAGAAGATAATATCTGTTCAAGAAAGTCATGGAGAGATACCTGGGTGGTTTCTGGAATGCTGGTAATGTTTGTTTCTGGATATGTTTATTGATTATCTGCTGTTTTTGTAATATGCAATTTATTTGAATAATTTAATGCATGCACTTTGCTGTATCTATGTTATACTTCAATAGAAAGTTTAAAATATCAAATGAAACAAGTCTAAATATTGGTTAATACATTTCCTAGGAATATTGTCCTATAGACTGTGTATTACTTGCGGTCTGATGATTGATGTTCTTAGGGACAACTGTCTGGCCTAGTCACTAGAGTTTATGACTCTTGACTTTTGGAGTTGTGAGTTCATGCCCCACACTGGGCATAGAGCTAACTTTAAAAAGTATATATATTATCTCTTTAACATCGGCATTACAGCAAATCATATCAAGTAGTATTTATTTATTCACATTTTTAATATAATTGAGTATTTTCCATGTGTTTATTTACATATCCATTTTTCTCTTAAGATAATGTGCTCAGCTATTCAGAAGTCTTAATATTGGAGGTATTTTTACATCAAAATCTTTTTAAAGTTATTATAGAGTAAATTCTGTTTTTTTTTTCTTTTGGTGTACATTTCTTTGCATTTTAACATGTGTGGGTTTTTGTATTGATGACCACAATCAGTATACAGAACTGTTTTATCTTTTGTCCTTTAACTCCCCCAAATTCCTTACTCATTTAACAATCATATCCTACACCTGGTATTCACTAATTTTCTCTATCGCTATGGTTTTGTCTTTTGAGAATGTTAGATAAATGAAATCATACAGTATATAACTTTTAGGCTATTTCACTAAGCATCATTCCTTTGAGATACACTGAGGTTATAGCTTGAATTGATAGTCTCTTTTTTTATTGCAGAACAATAGTCCATTCTGTGGATGCACCACCATTTATTTATCCATTCATCCATTGAATAGCATTTGTGTTGTTTCCAGTTTTTGGCTATTATGAATAAAACTGCTATGAACATTCATCTATAGGTTTCTCTGGAAACCTAAGTTTTCCATAGGAGGGATCAGCAAATTTTTCTTGAAGTGTCAGATAATACACTTTTTTTTAGATTTCAGGGCGATACAGTCCCTATCACAGAGTACGCATCTTGGTTACTGTAGCTTAAATTAATGAGTGTGGTTGTGTTCCTGTGAAAATTTACTTACAAAAGTGGTGGTTGGCCATTGGGACATATTTTGCTGACCCTTGCTATAGAGCATATATTAATTATTGAGTTTTGCTATATTGTGTGGTGAGTGTATATTTACTTTAAAAGAAACTGACTAAATATTTTCCTGAATTTTGGGATCATTTTATATTCCTGACAGAAATGCATAGGACATCTTGTTGCTCTGCATCCTTATGAGTACTTGGTATAGTCAGTGTGTTTTACATTAGCCATTAAAAAAAATTTTAGTGTTTGTTTATTTTTGAAAGAGAGAGACAGAGTGCAAGTGGGGGAGGGGAAGAAAGAAAGTAGAGACAGAATCCGAAGCAGGCTGTGCTGATGGCTCAGACCCCGATGTGGAGCTCAAACCCATGAACTGTTGGATCACAACCTGAGTAGAAGTCAGATGCTTACCAGTAGAGCTCCAGTAAGGGAGCCACATAGGCAACCCTTACTTTAGCCAGCTTAAAAAGTGTGTGCATAATCTAACCAGAAAATTAATAAGAAAACAATGACTTTAATGACACATTGACCAGATGTACTTAACTGATATCTTTGGAACATTTTATCCTAAAACAGATTGTAACGCATTCTTTTCAAGTGCACATGGAACATTCTCTAGAATAGATCACATACTGGGTCACAAATCAGCCTTCAGCCAGTACAAAAGGATCAAGATCATTCCGTGCATATTTTCAGACCATGACACTATGAAACTGGAAGTCAACCACAAAAGAAAAAGTTGGAAAAAAAGAAAAAAATTGGAAAGACATCCGAATACATAGAGGTTAGGGGCTAAAATTGGCTCAGTCAGTTAAGTGTCCGACTCTTGATTTCAGCTCAGGTCTTGATCTGGTGGTTTTTGGGATCAAGCCCTGTGTTGGGCTCTGTGCTGACAGTTTGGAGACTACTTGGGATTCTCTGTCTTTTCCCTATGCCTCCCACCTCTCAAATAAATAACTAACACTAAAAAAATAGCATCCTACTAAAGAATAAATGGTTCAATCAGGAAATTAAAGAAGTAATAAAAAGAGTACATGGAAGCCAATGAAAATGAAAACATGGCAGTCCAAAATCTTTGGGATGCAGCAAAAGCAGTCCTAAAAAGAAAGTATATTACAATACAGACTTACTTCAAGAAGCAAGAAAAGTATCAAATACAGAACGTAACTTTACACCTAAAGGAGCTAGAAAAGGAACAGCAAACAAAGCTTAAAGCCAGCAGAAGAAAGGAAATAATAAAGATTAGAGCAGGAATAAAAGGTATAGAAACAAACAAGCAAACAAAAATCCAGTAGAACAGATCAACGAAACTAAGAGCTGGTTTTATGAAAGATTTAATAAAATTGATAAACCGCTAGCCAGACTTAGCAAAAAGAAAAGAGAAAGGACCCAATTAGACAAAATCATGAATGAAAGGGGAGAGATTACAACCAACACCACAGAAATACAAATGATTGTAAGAGAATATTTTAAAAAATTATATACCAATAAACTTTAGGAGGACAATTTGGAAGAAATGAGCAAATTCCTAGAAAACTACAAACTACCAAAATTGAAACAGGAGAAATAGAAAATTGGATCAGACCCATTACCAGCAAAGAAATTGAATCAGTAATTATAACTCCCCCAATAGGGGCTTCTGGGTGGCTCAGTTGGTTGAGTGTTGACTTTGGCTCAGATCATGATCCCACAGTTTGTGAGTTCGAGCCCCACATCAGATTCTCTGCTGTCAGCGCAGAACCTGCTTCAGGTCTTCTGTCTCCCTCTCTCTCAGCCCCTCCCCTGTTTGTTCTTCTCTCTCAAAAATAAATAAAATGTAAAAAAAAATGTCCAATAAACAAAAGTCCAGGTCCCAATGACTTCCCAAGGCAATTCTATCAGACATTTAAAGAAGAGGTAACACCTATTCTTCTCAAATTGTTCCAAAATTATAAATGGGAGGAAAACATCCAAAATTCTTCTATGAGGTTAGCATTACCTTGATCCCAAAACCAGACAAAGACCCACAAAAAAGGAGAATTACAGGCCAATATCCCTGATCAACATGGAAGCAAAAATTCTCAACAAAATACTAGAAAATCAAATCCAACAGTACCTTAAAGGAATTATTCACCACGATCAAGTGGGGTTTATTCCTGGGCTTGCAGGGCTAGTTCAATATTCACAAATAAATCAGCGTAATACACAATATTAATAAAGTAAATGATAAGAACCATATGATTTTCTCAATCAATGCAAGAAAATCATTTGACAAAATACAGCACCCATCCTTGATAAAAACTCTCAACAAAGTAGGGATAGAGGGAAAGTACCTCAACATTATAAAGGCCATATATGAGAGACCCACAGCTACTATCATTCTCAGAAGGGAAAAAAAATAACTTTTCCCCTACGGTCAGGAATAAGACAGGGATGTCCAATCTTACCAGTACTATTTAATACAGTCCTGGAAGTCTTAGCCTCAGTACTCAAACAAAAAGAAATAAAAGACATCCACATCAGCAAGGAAGAAGTCAAACTTCCACTATTTGCAGATGATGTGATATTCTATGTAGAAAACCCAAAAAGACTCCACCAAAAAAATTAATAGAACTACTGCTTGAATTCACCAAAGTGACAGGATATAGAATCGATATACAGGAATATGTTGAATTTTATACACAAATAATGAAGCAGCAGAAAAAAGAAATCAAAGAATCAATCCCAGTTACAATTATGCCAAAACTCGTAAGATACCTAGGAATAAACCTAACCAAAGAGGTATAAGATCTTTACTTTGTTTTTTTTTTAATTAATTAATCAATTTTGAGAGAAAGAGTCAGAGAGTGGAGGTGGGGGTGGGGCAGAGAATCCCAAGCAGATTCCACACCGTCAGTGCAGAGCCTGATGTAGGGCCTGAACTCAAACTGTGAGGTCATGACCTAACCCAAAGTCAAGAGTTGGATGCTCAACCAACTGAGCTACCCAGGCTCTCTGAAGGTCAAGATATGGAAAACATTCTGTGCTCATGGGTTGGAAGAAAAATCATTGTTAAAATGTCTATACTACCCAAAACAATCTACACATTTAATGCAATCTCTATCAAAATACCGCCAACATTTTTTCACATAGCTAGAACAGATAATCCTAAAATTTGTATGAAATCTCTCTCTCTCTCTCTCTCTCTCTCACACACACACACACACACACACACACAGCACAAATATCCAAAGTAATCCTGAAAGAGGTAAAACAAAGCCGGAAACAATTCTGGACTTCAAGCTGTATTACAAAGCTGTAGTCATCAGTACAGAATAGTACTAGCACAAAAATTGGCACATAAATGAATGGAACAGAATAGAAAACTCAGAAATGGACCCACAACTCTATGGTCAAGTAATCTTCAACAAAGTAGGAAAGAATATCCAATGGAGAAAAGACATTTTCTTCAACAAATGGTTTTGGGGAAACTGGACAGCAACAAGCAGAAGAATGAAACTGGACTGCTTTCTTATACCATACATGAAAATAAATTCAAAGTGGGTGAAAGAGCTAAATGTGAGACTGTAAAGCATGAAAATCAAGAGGAGAACATAGACACCAACCTCTTTGACCTCAGCTATAGCAACGTCTTACTATACACATCACTGAGGCAATGGAGACAAATGCAAAAACAAACTGTTGGAACTTCATCGAGATAAAAAGCTTTTACATAGTGAAGGAAAAAATCAACAAAACTAAAAGCCAGCCTACAGAATGGGACAAGACATTTGCAAATGACCTATCTGATAAAGGATAGTATCCAAAATCTATAATGTAAACTCAGGACCTAAAAAACAAATAATCCAGTTAAGAAACGGGCAGAAGACAGGAATAGACATTTTTCCACAGAAGACATCCAGATGACTAAGACACATGAATAGGTGTTCATCAGGGAAATATAAATCAAAATCACAATGTCACCTCACACGTCAGAACGGCTAAAATTAACCACACAAGAAACCACAGATGTTGGTGAAGATGAGGAGAAAGGGGAATCCTTTTGCACTGCTGGTGGGAATGTAAACTGGTGCAGTCCCTTAAAAACATGGAGATTGCTCAAAAATTTAAAATAGAACTACCCTACAATGCAGCAATTGCATTACTAGTTATTTACCCAAAGGATACAAAAATACAGATTCAAAAGAATACATGCACCCTGATGTTTATAGCAGCATTTTCAACAATAGTCAAATTATGGAAAGAGCCCAAATGCCCACTGACTGATGAATGGATGTGTGTGAGTGTATATTTGTGTGTGTGTAATGGAATATTACCCTGCCATCAAAAAGAATGAAATATTTCCATTTGCAAAAATGAGGATGGAACTAGAGTGTATTATGCAAGTTAAGTAAGTCAGAGAAAGATATCACAGGATTTCACTGATATGTGGAATTTAAGAAACAAAGCAGATGAACATTTCAGAGGTGGGGGGAGAAAAAGAGAGAGGGAAAGAAACCCTAAGAGACTCTTAAAGATAGAGAACAAACTGTGTTAATGGAAGAAAGTTGGTGGGGGATGGGCCAGATGGGTGATGGGTATTAAGAAGGACACTTATTATGCTATTGTATGTTAGTGATGCGTTACTGAATTCCACACTTGGTATTTTTTTAATATTTTGTGGCTTATTGTTTTCATCCTCTAACAGTGTATTTCTCACAAGAAAGGTTTATAATTTTGATAAAAACTAATTTATGATATTTTAATTGATCATGCTTTTGGTTGCATGTTTAATAGCCGCTCAATTAACTCCAGGTCACAAGGATTTTCTTTTAGGATTTCTCCGAGTTTAGTGTTTCATTAAAATGTATAATTTAGACCTATATTCATTTCGAGTTGGTTTTTAAGAGTTTGTTTATTTTTGAGAGAGAGAGAGAGAGCCAGTGGAGGAGGAATAGAGAGAGAGGGAGAAACAGAATCTGAAGCAGGCTCTAGGTTCTGAACTATCAGTACAGATCTTGATGCGGTGCTCGAACCCACAAAATTTGAAATCATGACTTGAGCCAAAAGCGGATGCTTAGCCCACTAAGCCACTCTGGCACCCCCATTTTAAGTTAATTTTTGTATATGATGTGAGGAGTAGTTAGAGGCTTTGTTTCATTTTTTTTGTTTTTGTTTTGTTCTTGGTATTATTGTATGACAATTGTTCCAAAACCATTTGCTTCTCCATTGAATTCTTCTTGTATCTTTGAGAAAAACAAAATGGACGTTTTTATATGGTTGCATTTCTGAACACTGTTCTGTCCCATATATCTCTAAGCCTACTCCTTGATTACTGTATTTTATAAAATTTTTAAATGTAGTTTGATTCCACTAAATTCTTCCTTATCAAAATCTGCTTTAGTTATACCTTTTCTCTTCTTTATGTATTTTAAAATCAGCCTATATACAAAAAAATTCTGCTCTAATCTTAAAGTCTGTTTCATTAGATCTTTAAAAAATCTGGCTATAATTGACAATTATCCAATGTTGAATCTACCAATCTATAAATATGATATCTCTTTTCCCTGTATTTAGAGCATCTTTGATTTCTTTATTTTAACTTGATTTATTTATACTGAGAGAGTGACAGAGGATGCACATGACTAGGGAAGAAGCAGAGGGAAAGAAATAGAGATTCCCAAGCATGATCCATAGGTGTGGAGATGGCTCCTAAAGGGGTCTGACCGTTCTTTTGACCCAGTAGTGTGGCTCTGCATTGCCTGGGCTACTGAAGGAGCCCTAGGCCATTGGCTTAACCCTCTGAACTGCCCAGATGACCAGGATCAGTTTGCAAGGCGGGCCAGAATGTGCTTGAATCGATGATGACTCCCTCAACATCATTCAACTCAATACCGTTGTACTTATCGAAATGGAGGTCCAACATGTTGTGAGCCCCAGTGAAGGTAAGTGTGAAAGACATCAGCATCCCCTTGATCACACTGCTTCAGCCACCAGCTCCCAGGACCTAATCTTGGGAGAACCTGCTGGAGAGCTCATGATCAGGGAGTCGGTTCTCTCTCATAGCGGGGGTCCAAGGCTCACATTTCCAGGGGGGAACGACTGGTGTCAGGGGTCGAGTAAGGCACCTGGCCCACAAGGCCTAGGATCTATGTTATGGCTAGGGCACTGAACTTGGGAGATGATGGTACGGACCCCTGTGGACCAGGAGGATGCTGAGGCATAGTTCATGGCAGAGTGTTTTGAGTGGCCAAATATGGCAAGCTTGACTAAGCCCTGGGGAGAGACCAAGCCCGAAGAGCAGCATCCCTGGACGAGGCCTTTCTCTTGATGACATCCGTGGATTGGTCAGTGGCTCGGAGAGAAGAACAGGGCATTCAGGCCAGTCTGCAGGACTTGATATATTGAGATTACCTGCCATTGGACACACAAGGTGACAAACAGTGCCGGGGCTTTGGGCCCAGGGTGGAGGTCAAGATGCTGTGCTGGTGGTTGGCCTGGACGGTAACTGCAGAGTGCATAGAGGACTGCACTGTGGGTGACTCCAGAGGCCTGATCAGCTCTAGTGTCTTTTTGCATTCCCAGAGCACTGGTGGGTTCTGGAGACACACACAGAGTCCTGACAGGGATGGCAAAGTGTGGTTAAAAGGGTCTAATCTGTATGCATGGGAATGGCATTGGGATCCCTTTCCTGTATCCAGTCCAGGCTACTGTGTTTACATGCTACAGGCCACTGGCTGGTTATTTGCACAAACAAAGGTAGGGTGACTGTGCATGGTTAGAAAATACTGCCCCCAATGTGACAGTCCATTTTGCGAAGGGTGCTGGAAGGAAATTCCGAGATGCACAAACACATTCACATAGAGCAGTTAGCCGATGGCTGGGTCATTTCATTCTGAGTAGAGGCATCGAGGCCGAGTTAACACTGCATGGGTGATACCCTGGACTCAACTGTGCCTTGAGTTGGATTGTGTTTGCAGTGGTGTTACCTGGGACAGGTCCTGGCAGCCTAGCGGTTGAGGACGTGTCGGCAAGGTGGAAAGGAATGAGCAACTGTTGTCGGGGGGCCGCCTCAAAGGACTCTCCATTGGCTTCTGCCCTGTAGCCTGTGTGCGAGGGCTGCCAGCCTCCCCGTGGGCGCTCTTGGACTTCCTTGTGACCCGCGATGTCCCAACCCGTGCAGGAGCGCTGGGTCGGCTTGTTGGCTTCCACGGTCCACGTCGACTTTGTTGCCAACCGCAGGATTGGACGCGAGTAGAGGCCGGTGTGCAGCGAATGGCAGCGAGGCTTTGGGAGATGGAAACTCTGGTCGCGATAGTGGCCTGCAGGGGTCTAAAGGGGCACCCTTGTTTGCAAGGAGCCTCCGTCCTGTGCCGATGTGTGTGGCGGGACGCCGGGGCAGGAACCTGCGAAGGAGGCCTGCACTTGCAGAGCGGAGAAGCCACACACCCACACATAGCCCATCGAACACACACACTCCACACATGGAGGGGGCACACGCCCCGGCTCACAGAGGCCACTGTGCATGTGGTATCTCGCCCCAACTTCAGGCCCCCTGAAGGGACAGAGGGACAGGACAGGCAGACTCAAAGCGCGGTCACTGATTCCTTCTTCCTGGTGTGACGAGCGGAGCACCTGGGTAGGTTTCTCATGTGAGCCTGTGATTGTTCCACCTTTCTCAGGCGCAGAGGCCAGACCAGGCTCACCGTCGGCCGAGAGAAGGGGACGCCTTAGGCCGCCGAGGGCCTCTGGTTGGCGGCACACCCGGAAGAAGTGTGGCCCCGGCTGGGCACCTCGCCGACGGGATCGCCAAGACGGTAACCCTTCCTTTGAGTCCGCTTCTGCCATGGGCAATAGGCTCCGGATGCTAGGGCCCGAGTCCTGAAGGGCGTGGGGTTGGGTTACTGGACTGGTCAGACAGTACCTCTGGCTCAGAGCGTGTCAATACATGGCGCAGGCCGACGGAAGGCTGTGAGGCCATCGTCTCATCTCTGCGAGCCTCCCAGCCCGCCTGGTGCAGTGTGCCAGGGGGCCCTGCAAGTGCTCGGATCGATTATGACTCCCTCAACAGCATTCCTTGGAGGCTGAACAAAATGAGTGAGAACTCACTACCGTCGATCTCATCGAAACTGAGGTCCAGCAGCTTGTCTACCCCAGGGAAGTCGCTGCTCCTAGCTGGAGAATCCTAGCCCCCGGGTGGGAGTCCGTTTTGAGCAGGGTGCTGGAGGGAATTTCCGTGAAGGCACCGACTCACTCACGTAGACCAGGCCGCCGAAGGCTTGCTGCTTTCCTTGGGAGCTGGGGCCCTGAGACCCAGTGGCGGTGGCCTCCCGATACCCTGGGCGCAACCGCGCCGTGGTTGGCCCGGGATTGCAGTGGCGTTCGCTGGGGCAGGGAACGGGCGGCCTAGCCGCCGAGGACGTGTCGGCAGAGTGCACAGGAACGGGCCCCTGTTGTCGTGGGGCCGCGTCAGAGGGCTCTGCATTGGCTTCTGCCGTGTCGCCTGTGTGCGAGGGCCGCCAGCCTTCCCCTGGCATTGACCGTGCCTGTGCTGTGCCCTCTGACGTTCCAACAGCTGGGAGCGCTTGCGGGTTTCCCCAGGCCTGGTCCATAGGCTTTCCAGCAGTGGTCGAGGGTGCGCGCAGCAGCCGGGGCGCGGTGCTTGGCCAGAGTGGCTTTGCGAGACGGAACGTCTGGCCACCCTTGGAGGCCCCTACGGGTCAAAAGTGGCCCTCTGGCTTGCCAGGGCCCCGATCCTGAGCCGTCGTGTGGCGGGGCACGTGCACATGGATCTGCTAGCAGGAAGGGCTGTTGCAGGGCCCGAGGCACGCACAGCTGTGCAGCCACCCCCCCGACCCAACCTCCCCATGGAACTCTGCCACGCCGCACAGGGACAGGCACACGCTCCCGCTCGCCGAGTCTCCTGCACACGCGGCATCTTGCCCCTTGCTCAGGCAGTCCGAAGGGACAGAGGGATGGGACAGGCAGACGCAAGACTCGGTCACGGATTCGTTTTCCGGGCGTGGCTCTCAAGGGAGCGGAGTTCCCGGGCGCGTGTCTCACGCGTGCGTGCGATTGCTCCACCCTTCTCAGGTGCCGTGGCCAGACTCGCCGTCAGCAAAGACAACAAGGCCTCCCTGTCCCCCGAGGGCCTGTGGTTGGCGGACACCCGGAAGAAGCGCGGCCGTGGCCGGGCGCCCTGCCGACGGGATCGCCAGGACGGTAAGCCTTCCTTCGTGTCAGCTTCTGCCGGAGGCTTTAGGGTTTCAAGGGCCTGTCCGAGGGCCTGCCGGCGCCCACGTCCCGAAGGGCGTGTGGGGTTCGGCTCTCAGAGAGGTCTGCCGGGACCTCCGTCTCAGTGGCGGGGCTCTGGATGGCCTGGGCCGCTGGAAGACGCGGAGGCCATCGTCTTACCTTTCTGAGCCAGCCAGCCCTCCTGGTGCAGTGGGCCAGGGCGCCCCGCGTGTGCTCGGATCGATGATGACTCCCTCAAACAGCATTCCTTGGAAAAGCTGAACAAAATGAGTGAGAACTCACTACCGTCGTTCTCATCGAAACTGAGGTCCAGCACGTTGAATACCCCAGGGAAGGTAAGCGTGAGGGACAGCAGCTTCCCCTTGCTCACACTCGTTCAGCCACCAGCTCCCAGTGCCTGCGCATGCGAGAGCCTCCCGGAGAGCTCAAGGCCGCCGAACCCTTTCCCCCCAACCCCTCCTGGCACGGTGTCCGAGGCTTGCAGGTCCTGGGGCGATGGCCGGTGTCCCGGGGCGAGTTGGACAGCTGCTCCCCAAGGCCTGGGATCTCAATGGCGTGGCTTGGGCACCGGCCCTGGGAGCTGAAGGCACGGACCCGGGTGGGCCAGGAAGGACCCCGAGGCCTAGCTCATGGCGGAGTGTGCTGAGTGCCCAAGCGTGGCAAAGTTGCCTGGCCCTGGGGGGAGCCCCAGCCTCAGGCAGCGGCGGTCCCTGGACCAGCCCTTTCTCTCGCTGACGTCCGTGGATCGGTCCGCATCTCGGGGCGCTGGGCCGAGGCGTGAGGCCAGTCAGGGGCCCTGGCCTTCTGGGGAATGCCTGCCAGTCGACACACAAGGAGGCAAGCCGCGCCTGGGCTTTGGGCCCAGGGTGGCGGTCAAGGGGCTGCGCTGGCGGTTGACCTGGCCGGTAGCTGCATGGCTTGTGGGGGACCGCACCCTGGGTGACTGTAAGGGCCTGCTGAGCTCTAGTGTCTCTTTGCATTCCCAGGTCCGCGGAGGGTTCCGGGGAGGCCACCGGGCTCCTCTCGGCGATGTCAAAGCGTGGCCACCGGGGCCGGCATCA